>OZ018327.1:102867875-107883586 GCA_963969495.1 Ceratothoa steindachneri | reverse complement strand
CGGCTCGTTATTGCAAGATGTCACTAGCAACCTGCTAAAGGTGTCAAAATGACTACTGAAATACTAGTTCTGTATAAAAAATAGGAAATAAATCATCTGTCAATAAAAAAAAATCAGTTTATTTGACCTTTATATATAAAAAGACCAAAAATTGCAAAAATCCATAATAATTTTTCCAGTACTGTAATCTAAAATTTTCCTAAAGATTATCAACAAACGAAAATTTCAAAACTTTCTTACCATAAAGAAAGAAAGAAAAAAGTGGTTGATGGCTATATTACTAGTCTAGCCACTCCTACCTATTCCATTTCTAGTTTTTGGACTTTTCATGTCTCCACCCCGGGTGCGTTAATGTTCGGTGTTCACAACAGTACAGCGCTGCACACCAAGCAGCAGCTCCCAAGTGAGCAGCCAGAGAGTCAGGGAGACAAGATGGCTTTCTTTACTATCTCGTACTAATCGTGACAGGATGATCTGGATCTGTTGTGGCAGAGCCAGATACCGGAATAGAGACTTTTAGTTGGCCTGGCAACCAAGAAGGCACTAAAGACCCACCCGCCACAAGCAGTACAGCCTTATGCACCCGATAATGGGCGCGGGAAAGTGGTCAGCCCACTACACACAGGGCAGGAGTTGTTTATAGATGTTCCAAAGCCTCTCTTCTGACACGACTTGAGGTAGCAGGTCAGGTCATTGAACCTAGGCAAAAGGTTGAGTGGATGGATGGTCGTAGAGAAAAAGGAATGTTGAGAGAGAACGATGGGCAAGCGCAGAAACTTCCCACGGCCCCGTCAGTGTGTTCAAGTGGACCCAGTGACGGGGCTTCCTTAATAATTTGCATTCGTGTCAGGAGGGCGTAGAGCTCCTACAGGTACCAATTGTGACAGATTACGTTAGGTACCACCCCTGCGGGCGGCCCCGTCGGAAAATAAAGCATCGGGAGTAGGTGATCATATTCAAACCACCCACTCCGCTTTGCAGAGATCGGGGGACCGGAGGCTTAATCCAATCCTCGCTCCTTCAACCTAAAAAGCCGAGTGCAAAGCGAAGCTTATAAACGGACCGCTTCGCACCACCTCGCTACAGGGAGAAACAAGCGTAGGCGAAGGAATCTGAAAAGCACAGTCAAACCTAAAGCGTGAGGCGTCATGGTAACCAGGAGCTCGGCGTCTCGTCATGTGGAGGAGAGTTCATTGCGAAAGAGAACTTCAAGGATGGCTATGATGCACGACTCTTCCTGTTTGCTCACATCACACGCTTTCTCAACTCTATCTACCATGTGTGGAAATAACATGTTTGAGACTGGTTCACGCGGACAATCAACCATTTTAAAGACATAAATCGACAGTTTTTCAATCTTCTATTCAGTCCATTAATGGCCAAACCAACGGTGGGAAGGGTAGTGTAGATGGAGATAGATGAGTCATCCGATCCGAGACAAGTTCACTCAACGTATTCATGAGACTTATATAGGCGACTCCCACCAAAGGCATAAGTCGTCGCAATTAAAAGTTCTGACAAAAACAAACAAACACCCCATCCCGCAAAAGAAAAAAAAACAAAGCAAAAAGAAGAAACGAACACACTACGGCCGTGGAGCATGCGACCAACACTAAACAGAGTAAAAAATATGGAGGTCAGCCTCCTCCAAAAAGTCAAATAGTGCACGAATGTCCCGAGTACACCCCGGCATGGAGGGAATTGAATAAATGTTTGGAAGATAACTGATCCATCCACACAGAAGGATGATGGGGCGAATAATGTTAATGGAAGATCATTACTACTCACCAGACTGTAGGTGGGAGTTAGGGAGGTTCGATTCCCCGGGTGCGTTGGTTTCGGGAAGAATGGACGGCACGATGAACGCGAGCTCGGACAAAGCATCAGCCCAGTACAAGATGTGAGTTCTGCCGCTGTACAAAGCACCGTTCTTCCCTTCATTCAATTCTAAAAGTAAAATTGATATTTTTAATCGCGTGGATGCGACTCTAAGTTACTATGTCGGTTCGTAGGTCGTCGGTCAGGTGGTCACCTTTTACTTCTCAATGAGTCTTTTGACAATAACATCGCAACTATTCAGCCGATTCTAACAAAATTTTAAGCTCTTATGTTGTTTTACATTCTATTTCGAATTATATAATTGTCAAGGTCATCCCAAGGTTAGTCCGGGAGTTATTTGGCAATAACATCGCAACTATTCGGCCGATTCTAATGAAATTTGAAACCCTTATGTTGTTTTACACTCTCTTTCGATGATATAATTATCAAGGTCATCCCAAGGTTAGTCCGGGAGTTATTTGGCAATAACATCGTAACTATTCTGCCGATTCTAACGAAATCTGAAACGCATAGGTTATTTTACAGTCTCTTTCGAATGATATAATTTTCAACGTCCTCCCAAGGTTAGGCCGGGAATTATTAAAATAAAACTAATAATGGGTCGGATTACCTCACTTGTTGAAAGTTTTGAAGGTCGTAAGGTCATAGGTCAGAATAATTGAGAGCACGCGACTTAGGTCTGTTGACTTAGTTTCATTATAAAGCTTTTCTCACAAAATGGAGAGGACGCGAATTTATACCATTACCCTTTCAACCCCCACCCATACATTTAGAAGAAAACCCACACCAGTTTGTTTAAGCGTTAAAGTTAGTGAGGTGGAAGGCACATATCCGGATTGCCCGAAAGAGGAAGTGAGAGATTAGGGAGTCACCAATTCTGCTGAACATCTCTTCGTTGACATTTCCAGTTATGGCGTAAAGCGAATTGATTATCTATTTTTCGTGATGCACACGTTTTTACCTCGTTTGTACTTTTTATTTGGATTTTCTCAGTGGGTAAACGTGGGATCAAAACCGTGGATCCCTACAGTAAAAAAGAGCCGTAAATTCGACCCCCGAGTCTGGATTCTGCCCGGCAACTAGCCCCCCGATGAGACTCAATTTCCCCTCTAATGGGAAGCAATTCTTCGACTGGCCCATAAAGCAAAATCCGCAAGTTGGATAGTTTCGTTAGGATCAAATTCTCCCACCTTTTACCCATATTCGATTTAGGGCAGAGTAAACGCAGGGATAAGAAAGGAACAGTGAAGGAAATCAATATATTTGAACACTTAGTCTTTTGTATTTTAAGGAAATTTTTTTTTAATTTTACGACCCCATCTAAAGACTGACTACTAGGGCCGTAATCACGCTAATAGCCTATATAAAAAAGTAAAAACATGCAAAAACAAAAAGATAAAAACAAAAGCTAAGAAACAAGCAAAATAACAAAAACAAGATAAGCAAAAAATAAACGAGAAGCGCGCTCCGGCGTCGGGGGTCGGCTCGCATTTTGAGGAAAAAGCCACATACTGATGCTAAGATCTTCTCCGCAATCAGTCACAAAACTTCTAATAAGATCGTGTATCAATATAGAGAAGTTTTCACTTTAATTTTAAGCAGTCACTAAACCTTTAGCTTCACCTATGAAGGACAATCAACTGATTCAAGAATACTACAGGATTGTCCACTGTCATTAGGGTTATCTGCAGAGCCTTTTCATGAGATTGAATACGGACGATACGTGTAAAATAAATAACCAGGAAGTTTCCTAGTTTTTGAAAGGAAATGTGTGATGTATGTTGGTCTTAATGAGCTCAAAAAAGGCTACCATAGGATTAAATGAAGTTGATATTTGGAAAGTAGAAATGAGTTTTGTGCAAACAGTATGGGGTGTGTAAAAGTCGATAAGGAATCGAATGGTTAAGGATTTTCTTTATAATTAAAAGGGGTCTCATCTGGCGACTATGATCAGAGGCACAGCCCAGACCAGGAATGGGTGGGTGGATGAAAGATGATCGGCGACTAGCCTGCAAAATTAGTCGCCGGCCAAGAAAAAAAGGGTAAAAGCGGCGAAAACAGGGCACCGGGGGACTAGGAAGGCGTGGCGCTCACCCAGGTGGCAGGTGTAATACTCTATACGGGGCACTCCCACCCCCCTTGTGCAGAAGTGCTCCTTGTTTTGGGGTTGTTGGAGCGTAGGCATCAAAACGGGGTGTCGGGGTTCACTTGGTGTTCTTGCAGGGAGTGGGACGTGCCCTGCCCTTACATATGGTCGCGAGAGACTGGGGGAGAGGGATGATCGAGCGAGGACTCTGATGGGTAAATGTTTGGTAGGGTGTGTTGAAGGAGTGTATGAGGGGGTGATTATTTGCCCACCGGCCCTCAATACCTCTTCTAGGAGGTGGTGGCCATTTGAAGGGCCACCGCACTGCCTGGGTGGGTCCACCCACAGGTCCCTAGGAGAGATGATGATGTGTGTAAGGTTTGGGCAGTCTATGGGTAGGTGTTCAATGTTGTCCTGGCTTTGGTTGGATCTGGTTCATGTTTGTATTGGTGGAGTAGAGTGGCGTGGCCAGTGGAGTAGAGTGGCGTGGCCAGTGGAGTAGAGTGGCGTGGCCAGTGGAGTAGAGTGGCGTGGCCAGTGGAGTAGAGTGGCGTGGCCAGTGGAGTAGGGTGGCGTGGCCAGTGGAGTAGGGTGGCGTGGCCAGTGGAGTAGGGTGGCGTGGCCAGTGGAGTAGAGTGGCGTGGCCAGTGGAGTAGATGATGATGTGTGTAAGGTTTGGGCAGTCTATGGGTAGGTGTTCAATGTTGTCCTGGCTTTGGTTGGATCTGGTTCATGTTGGTATCGGGGGCAAGGTTTATTCGGTGTTTGCATTGGTGGAGTAGAGTGGCGTGGCCAGTGGAGTAGAGTGGCGTGGCCAGTGTAGTAGAGTGGCGTGGCCAGTGGAGTAGAGTGGCGTGGCCAGTGGAGTAGGGTGGCGTGGCCAGTGGAGTAGGGTGGCGTGGCCATTGGAGTAGGGTGGCGTGGCCAGTGGAGTAGGGTGGCGTGGCCAGTGGAGTAGAGTGGCGTGGCCAGTGGAGTAGAGTGGCGTGGCCTTGGGCTTTGATTTGGAGCTGGTAAGAGACGTTAGCAAATGGGTATAAAGCAAAAGTTTTGGCAGAGGCAAATTTGGGGTTGTTAAGCTTTATTGCTTTACATTAATTAGCTCTTAATTTCCTGAAGGAATTTTTATCGACAATCGGTTCTGTTCTTTTATACGGATACTTCTTGGGAGGAAATATGGGTCATGATTGTAGGGTTTTGGTGTGGGCTTTTGTTTGGCCTATGGGTAGGTAAAGAGAAGTGGTGGAGGAAAGTAGTGTGCTGACGAATTGAGCGCCATTCATCCCGAGGTGGTCTTCGGAGGGGGAGAATTATAGATGCAGTATGAATGCGGTGGAATCTGGGTGCAGTTTAGGTGCATTACTTTACATTGTACGTTTGGGAGATTAATATTAAATATGGTTGGGGCCTAAACTGGGGAGACATAGTTTAAGGAGGTGCGTTTGAATTGTCTGTACAGTTTCAATGTGCTGCTGTTTTAATCTTGGACTTTGTGTTTTGAGGGCAATCAACGATTGATTTAGTCGTGATATTTGTGGGGTTGAAATAAGAGCGCGGGTAGGTTTAGGGAATTTGTGTTTTGAGGGCAATCAACGATTGATTCAGTCGTGATATTTGTGGGGTTGAAACAAGAGCGTGGGTGGGTTTAAGGAATCTGTATTTTGAGGGCAATCAACGATTGATTCAGTCGTGATATTTGCGGGGTTGAAACAAGAGCGTGGGTGGGTTTAGGGACGCGGTTTCCCTGGCCAGTGAGTGGCCACTATCCGAGTTCCATCGCCTCCCACGCTCGGAGTGGGTATGGGTCTCCTTGCTCTCCCACATAAAAGAGAAGGGACGGGGGAAGGGTGGGCGTGTTGACAGTGGAGTTTTATACAGGGATGATGATTCGCGTGTGAAAATGGAAACTGAGGACATTAGGGAAATAGCGCAAGAAATGGAGATTCGAGAGGTGAAAGGGTTTGAGTACTCTTGAGGGGCGGTGATGCGTGCCGATGACACTTTAGCAAAGCGGCTACAGATGATGAATGGAAGAAGTGGTGATTGGATTTTAGTGCGAATCTCAGTTTTAGGTGACAAATATTAACTGTGGAGGTGCGTGTAGTAGTGGAGTGGGTTGGTAAATTTAAGTTAAGTGGTTGGGTGGTGGGGGGCTCCTTGGAGGACCTTATTGTTGATTATCTGAATATAAAAGTGAGCAGAGTTGGGTGAAACAAACGTTTGCGGAGTGGATAAGGCGTTGGTCTGCTAACGTAGCGGTGCAGGGCTCGATCCCGGCAAGAGCGGATACAAACGTCATCGCACGGAGATATCTGGCTACCCACTGATGGACGGCCTGTACTCAGCCCTTTACTAGGGTGGGTCGGTAGATTTTACACTTCCTATCACACACATAGACAATTACAACACTGCTTTCTTTCCTCTCCCGTCTTCGCAGCACAACACATACATTTCTCATCACACACATAGCCAATTACAACACTGCTTTCTTTCCTCTCCAGTCTTTGCAGCACAACACACACACATAAACTCTGCTCGAAAGAATCCCGCCAATGGATATCTATATCCACATATTTCCAACACGGAACAAGTCCCTCTGCACCGGGGCGACGAAGGTTCTCTTTCTAGCACCTGTCCCCGAAGAGGACCGGCCCCTGGTGCCCTCGGGATCACCAGCGGTTGTCATACTGACCCTTATGTTTATTTCATTATCCGGTAGGGATCCGACTGGATAAAAGCAGATTGGCGAACCACTACGATAAAATGGCATTGTACACTTCGCTTCCACTCCACATTGAAAACAAACGATTACTACCTTGATCTACGAGAGAAGGTGAAGACACGAAAGAAGTGGATGTATGACCGGTCCATCCGGGATGTTTGTGAACATCGACGAGCCACCCAAGACCTTCCAGGAACTCGAGAAAGTGTGGATGGACGCCTCCTTCGGGGCCCTAAAAATGAGTCCGGGAAGAAACCTGGGTATATTAGTGAACTTGACCTAGAAAGAACTAGCAGGCGACAAAATTGGTAACTACAATTCTTTGGAGGTAGCGATGACCAAAGCCCCAAGTCATTGTGGTACTTCCAGCTTGGAGGAATTTCTCAATGTTTTATCCCTCACCTTAAGCAGAATCTTACTACTACCATAGTTAGAATTCGTTCTTCTTCAGTTCATGCAAGTTATCACTTATTAAGAACTATGCGAAAAGTGTTGCGATTAGGAAGAAGGAATGTTTATGGGATGTTTGAGGACCGGTAAGGTCTGGAACGCTCTTAAATAGCTACACAGGATAGATCTCCCTGCACCTCCCAGGGAAAGGGTGGAACCGGCAAACCTAGGATATTGAGACGACTAGAGCTTACCACATTTGATAAGATGTCTTCGTAGTTTGCTTGGCCGTCTTTCACATAAAAGAGGTGAATAGTGTTGAGAGTGCGGTTGTTGGTATTGTCAAGACTCTCCAGATCCTTCGTGAAGCCGGCCTGACTCGTGTCCAACGCGACCAGAAATGGAATCAATGAAGACTGGGAACTCTAAGAAAATGCCCCGTGTTAGTCGTTAGGGGAAAATGAGCCAAAGCAGGGGGTAACTAGGTGGCAAGGGTGTGTCAAATTTCAGCTGCCCCTTTGGCTATGTGCTGAGTTAGGAGAGGATAATCGCGTTTTCCAAAGAAAAAGAAATTGGTGGAGGTTTTTGCTACCGACCTGCATTAAGATGCTTTTTATTTTTCAGTTGGGACCTACAGTCTCACGTGAGATCCAAATCTACAGGGGATGGCAACCCGATCCGAATACACTCCATCCAGTGACTAACCACACCCAATGTGGCTCAACTTCGCTGTAATTGGAAGCGGAGTCCCGACCCAGCTAAGCCCTAACTCTTTTCAAACCAAGAAAATTTCAATCTCACTAGGCATGAATGATCTAAGTGTGCGAAAGCGAATTCTCAGATAATAAATAATAACCACAATGCAACGCATCGACGTCCATGAGGCACAGTTTATCATCACCGCAGGTAATCCGAGATTACTTTGCCACCATATACAAGACCTGCAGCACCATTCTGTCCAAATCACGCGAATCGAGACATTCCAAGGCCTCCTCTGCCTCCTTGCCACCCCGAATCGAGACGCCCATCCAGCACAAAACAATCTATCCAATCCCTGGGTCGAAACCATTTCCTAAACGCCATTCCAGCAGACATCAATCCATAAGAAACACCTCACCCATGGCACATACGGATCACCATGACAAAGCTCCGGTGAGGTCACCATTCACAACTCGCCACACACACACACTAACAACACACCGGGAAATGAGGGCAATCCGTGGCCTATTCACACATGCATACGTCCAACGCGCTCTAAACCTATCACTCAAACGATGTGAACTATCCAGACATCTCGGCCCGAGCCAACATCCGGAAATACACACACACTGAAATCACTCGCGCGGGAGCTAACCATACACACATCTGAGGCCATCTTGCATCGCGAGTACTACGCGCGCCCGATCACACTGATATGTGGGCACCACCCAGCCCTCTTGAGCTACCATAAAAGACTGGATGACTCCATCCAGGACGTTTGGTCAGGTTGTAACAGATTCACCCACACCATAAAACACACAATGGAAGAGTAGGTTGTTTTTTTTTAAGAGCCCATCTGGCGACTGCCTACCTGGGCAAATGTCACCGTACTCAAGCTACTGGCTAGATTAAATAAAAAACAAAAAATAAAATAAAGATAAAACAGAAAGACAAAGAAACAATTCAAAAAATAAATAAAACAAAAAAACAAGATAGGCAAAAAAGAACAAGAAGGAAGCGCGCTCCGCCGTCGCCCCCCCTCCCTGCGCAGGATCGTGCGACCTAAAACAAGGTCTCAAATAAAGTGGAGGAGGTCAGCCTCCTCCAAAAAGTCATATAATCCCCAAGTCTGTGTAGAGGAAGCCGTCCAGAGTACAGGAGACAAGCGGTAGCGACCCCGGTCGTCACACTGACTACCATGTAGTCAAGGCGGCTTAGGAATGTGTACAAATGTGTGCAAAATTATAAGCGATTTAGTCTGCTGAGTGTGAAAGGAGAAATTTAAGGTAGGATATTTGGAGCGTTTAGAAAGGAAGGCTGGCGGGTGGATAGGCAGCGAGGTCTTAGAAGCTTTGAGAGGAAATGGGTAATATATCCACTCATATGGTCAATAAAAAGGTATATTAACTCGTAAGAGATGGTTTAGGAAAATGAGGAGTGTCACCTTAACACTCCCACACAAGAGGTCTAGAACCTGTTTGCCAGAACCGATGATGCTTTCAAAATACATTGACAAGGGTGAGGTTTAAAGTGGTCGTCTAAGGATGGGTAAGGAGGTGTTTTTATTGTCTCCTCTTTTCTGATATTTATTTTATATTGACTTTATTCCGTTTGTCACATTTCATTGCGATAGCAACTTATTCGTTAATAACGATGCGAATTGACGGTTCAAATGGTATTTGTTTCTTACCTGCAAAGATTCCAATGAGAGAAGACCAAAGTGAGAGAGGAGGAGTCTTGCCGTCTGGAACTCCTGACACAGAGGAGGAGGGCTGCATTCCACGTCGACGTCTGGGTACCTCTTCCCACCCTCCATCTGGCGTTGCACGCGTTCTTCAAAGGCGATCTTATGAAGTAACATGGATAAAACTCATTAGAGAAAGACGAGCCATACAAATACCCCTAGTTGACAACCGAGAGAAATGAGCGGAAGATTACCCTTCCCGCTTGCAGGGGGATTCGAAATCGTACTTCTTAGTGTAGGCTCCGATAAATATAAGTGAGAGAACGGGTTCCGAGCTTAATTGAAATCAGGTTGAGGTTCGTCAAGGTGGACCCAGATATGTACCAAACAGTGCAAATTAGTAGCTAAAAAACAACTACAACAAAGCAAACTGGGAAAGCTTCATACCACCTCAGCAACTTCCAACATCACAAACTTTCCTTCTTGAGATGCCGCGATCAAAAACTTTGATCACACCATAATTAAAACATCCCTCCTCACACACACACAAAGCCCTCACAATATGCACACCGAAACACTGCCACATCATTCTGAACACTACTCCAAGATCAGACACAAACCAACCATACGACAATAATAAAGAATACAAAGAAAATTCATCGAGACACAAACGCAAACATCCTCCTCTTACTACCCTTAGACGCACAAGCCACGATTAAAAAGCTAAAAAGCTAAATATCGAACCATTATCTAAAACACCCAGTCCCTACAGCTATCCATAACAAACTATCTTCCTACACTCATTCAACTCCGATCAACACTATTCCTTCGATCTGAAAAAAACAAAAAAAACACAACATTGTCCCAATCCACAAACACCCTACGAACCGTCATTTCCATCCTCTCAACACTAATCAAAATAATAGAGAAACTAACCCGAAAACCAATCTCCCACAACGTAAAAATCACTCCATGACAACTCTACTCACAAATCTAGAAGTTTCCAACAAAATACCACCACCACAAAGAACCGTGCCAGTAGTCATTGACATCAGCATACGACACAGTGCCCACCATACACTCATAGAAAAGTGACTAAACACAGCCCTTATAACAATCACCGGCTGCACACAAACCACCCCCATGGAACCACTTCCACTAAAAAACAGAGATTCTCCCCTTACATACACAAACATGACAGATATACAATTCTAACACGCTCTCAATCACAGCAATGCTATGCCACCCCCCTGTCGCCGAGCACCAACAAAGTAACATCTTCAGCACATTGCAACAGTATCTACACCTCACTACCCCCTTGCCCAGTGCACCAAAAAGAAACGACTGACATACATACTAAAATAGACGCTTTACACAACCTCACACTCAATCCCCTACTGTCCACTCCTCCCCTCAAACATAATAACCTAAAGATCTTTTCTTCCCGAGAAACATTACACACTTTCGAGACTCAGATCAGGCTATCACCCACAACTACAACTTACTTGCCCCATTTTACTTTGGGGATACAAACAAGGTATGATTGGGATCACATAACAAACTTCCTCCACACAATTGTGTCCAAAACACTTGGATCCCATCAACAGTAGGATGCAAGATATCATGGTTTATAAAATCATACAAACTTAGAAAAAAAATAAATGACACTTTATCGGCTAGGAGTGAGTGTGGAGTCTAGCATGTTACCCTTAAACATAACGATAAGACCAGAGAGAAATGATGAAGTTTACAAATTGTTCCTAAATGATAAATTAAAGTGAATAACGCAAAGTAAAAAAAATGTCAAAAATCTCTGCCATTTTCCCTACCCTGTTATTGACAGGAACCACCTTAATCCAAACACATTTACTCTAGAGATGGAAAGTACAAACCAAATTCTTAGCTTAAATTGAGCTCCAGCTCTTGCAATACTTATGTACTACCTGGTGGTCCAGTATTTGCAGGAGTTTTTCATGGTCGAGGGCACTTTTATCATCGGCCATAATAACTTGATCCAGTGACGGAATGGATTTATCTCTGCCAAATAAAGATCAACGAATCAAAAATGGCAACATAAAGTGAAATGATTTATTATTTACATTTGTCTTTTAAAGCAGCCAAAGCCAAAGAGGACATGGTTGACAGAACATTTCTCAATAAAAGATTTGTAAAGGAAGTGAAAATGGGAAGAAAGTAGATACTCGAAGAGAAACTTCAGCACTGGGAATCTGGGAGGAGGAGGAGGAGGAGGAGGAGGAGGAGGAGGAGGAGGAGGAGGAGGAGGAGGAGGAGGAGGAGGAGGAGGAGGAGGAGGAGGAGGAAGGCACACAGAGGCAAAATTTGTGGTAAACCCCAGAATTATTTTACGCACCCATCTGGCGACGGCTTACAATGGCATAAGACGCCGTAATTATCTTCTACCTAGTGTTAGGCTATAATACAAAAAGAAACAAACAAGCACAAAGTCAAAGGTAAAATAGGAAACAAACAAAAACAAAAGAAGAAACATGACTAAGGAAGCAAGTTCCAGGGTCGAGGGTTGTGGTCAACGAGTTCCCTCGCAGAGACGACTCCTTTCAGGAAGTTTATAGTATAGTTGGGTGTCAGCTGCACAAGCTGACTCACCATGGCCGCCTGGCAGGGTCCGCCTTTCTTCACTAGGAGGGCTCCATGCGAGAAACGGCCGACCTTCGATTCCCTACCAAGAACCCTTGCTAATGCAACACGTTCTTTGGACAGCATGCTGCCATCAATGGATCGAGTGATAAGCGCTTGAAGCCGGCGGGCTCGAAAAAAACTGGGTAATCTTTCGCAGAAGGGGCTCGATGTCATAGAGGCTCCGCTCACTTTGCTGTATTTAATAAATTGGGACTTACCCTCCCCACCCGAGAGCGTCCCGTGAGTGAACGTATCATCCTTGGCCTGCTCACCTGCCTATTTAGCAGGGTACCCGTTCGTTTCGGGAACCCCACGGAAGCGGGACCCCTTCGTCTTTTCTATATTTGGAGAGTCGGGCGGGGAACCAACACTCTTCTCTACCACTATGAAAGAGCCTCTCCCCGACGGGCCAGCCTAACCTGACCCTTCTCCAAAATAGAGGAAGAGCTGGTTGTTTTAGGGGTCCCATCAGAGAGAAGAGGGCTCTTCTCTCCTCTTGAGTCGTCCAAGGACAGTGTTGCCCTGTCAGGATATTGCTCGGGAGTGGATCCCAACGCGTTATTATTCGCTCCCTGTGAAGACCCTGCGGCCGGGGGGGGGGGGGCGTCCGGCCATTTTCCTGATGGTGTCGGGGATCCCTACCGGGAAAAAAATAGGTCGTGGTGGCCGGTAAGCCAGACTCAATTGGGGAAATGCGAGGGCAAAGCCCACCGGCCCCCAGAAAGGTGGAGGCATGGCTCAGTACCAATCCACTCCCCCGGTCACTCCTTGCTACTGAGGGGTTTGACTCAATCCAGTTAGCGGGAGTCCTGACGGCCCTGCTGCCGCGTCTTTTTCTTGGTCTTGGCAGGTTCTTATGAAAGAGAAAGGGGGGAGCATGTGCAATTAGTGCCACCTGGGGACAATTCTGAGGAAAAGGAAAAAGGGGAAACCCTCTCACCCATAGAAATAGGAGAGAGGGAAAAAGTTGCTCCTCGTGAGCTGCCAGAGAGGCGGGGTAACAGAGTGGAGCACCAACTGAGTCATTGGCAAGACGAACAGGATCCGAGGACCTGTCGTGTGGCACACGCGAAACTTTTGTTGGCTTGGAAACCAACAAAGAGGTACAATCCGTCACCATAGGGAGTACAGCCTCATGTACCAGAGCCTGGACGCTGCAAGGAGGTCAGCCAAATTAGGTGCAGAGGAGGGTTAATTGAGGCAAAAACTGATCTTTACATTTTTCGGGTTCTCACAGGCAGGACCCCTGAAGCATGGCCTTTTGCAAATTGCGGGGTTAAAGGGGGTTATTTATAGAGGTTCCCGAGTACAAGGGACAAGCGGTAGCGACCCCACTCGTCCCCGTACCGGGACAGGTAACGTGCGGGAAAATCACCCATACTGGGATATTCAACAAGAATGTGCCGAAGAGTCTGGGGGACAACGCAGTCGTCGCAATAAGGCGCAAGCAAGCGCTCCATTAATTAGCCGTGCGTCCAATTCGGAGACGATAGAAGGCCACCTGAAGCCGTTGCGGCATTGGGGGGGGGTAGGTCCATGGGAACAGTCTCCCATATTCTTTGTCAAGCAGCTCGTATTCCCGCCATGTAATCGGTGTAAGGAAGAGCGAAACACTGATCTGGTTGCTCAGTCTTCGCGGACTATTTGGCGCCCTCATTCCTCACAAATCCTACATGTACAGGAACCCAGCAGACATCAGCCCAGCTCACCAAAACAGTAGCGTAATGGATATCATGAACCAGAGGATGCGGAGATCCCAATGCCCCGATAGCACTCAGGGCGCTTTGTGAGTAGATATAAATCACAATCTGGTTTTCGAACCAGGCATGTCGCTTTATCTCCCGTACCGAGCGGTTTATTGCAACCAATTCGGCCATGAAGACAGACGCAGCGCCTGGCAGAGCCCCGATGACTTCAAACAGAGGGGATACGGTGTAGAAACCGACCCCCTCTTGGGAGTTGAAGCCATCCGTATACACTGGCACGGTTCCAGCATGACACGAAGTATGCTCCAAAAAGGAAAAACGCAATACTCCCGGCACTGTAGAAGCTATGGGAGCAGAGGCGTGGCGACAAATAGTCAAAGGTGTAAATACCAGGGTGGCGTTCTGGGCAGAACCAGGGGCGCCACTGGACCGAGAGCTATATCGAGCTCTCGAAGGAGTCTCCTAGCACAGGTATTGTCGAGATCAGCTGCGGATGCAGTGAGAGCTGTTGGCGACTGAGGGAGGCGCCGGGTTCGCGCGTACAGGCGAATAATGCATTATGCACGGCGTAGAGCGAGTGGCATCTCCCCAGCATCGACTAGTAGGCTCTCAATGGGGGAAGTGCGGAAACCACCGGTCGCCAGGCGAAGGCCGGTGTGGTTGATCGAGTCCACCTTCCGCAATACACGCTCAGCTGCGGATGCATAAAACTAGCATCCGTAGTCGAGCTTCAAACGAACAAAGGATCGATAAAAAAGTAACGCAGTAGCCCTATTAGCGCCCCAAACGCTGAACGTCATGGAACGGAGAATATCCATGGCGCGGGTAAAAGAAGCCCTAAGGGTGCGAATATGAGCCTCCGAGGTGAGGCGTCGGTCAAATACAAGACCAAGGAAACGGTGGCAGTCCACAACTTCGAGGTGCACCCTATTGAGAAACAAGTCTGGGTCAGGGTGGAGCTGTGGATGGCGGTAGGGTTGCACCACCTTAGTCTTAGCCAAGGAAAACTGAAGCCTGTACGCTTAGGCATAGTGAGGCGCGGTTCAATGCCTGTTGGAGTCGAGATCTGGGCCGCACCATAAGAGATCGAAAAGTCGTCCACGTAGAGCGTAGCGAGAACATCTTCCGGCAACACCGTGGTGATGCCGTGATGCTCAGGGCAAAGAGTGTGATGCTGAGGAAATTTCCCTGCTGGTGACCCTCTTCCTGCTCCATTGAGCCGGAGAGGGCTCCCCCCAACCGTACGCGGAATCGACGATCTCGCAAAAATTCAGATATAAAGATTGGGAGGAGTCTCCTCGCCACCATCGTGTGGAGAGTCTCCATGATACCGTATCGCCCTGCGGTACCATAGGCCTTCTCCAGATCGAAAAACACCGTGGCGTAGTGCTGTCTACGAAATAAAGCCTCGCAGACGGCATTTTCCAGTCGGAGCAGAGCATCCCACGTGGAGTTAAACTCGCGGAAGCCGTACTATGTAGAAGAGAGGTAGCCTCCGCTGTCGAGGAAAAAAGCTAATCTAACATTTACCAATTTCTCTATCAACTTGCACACGCACAAGGTTAGAGAGATTGGGCGGAAACCGGCCAGGATAGAGTGATCTCTCCCTTGTTTGCGAAAAGCGAGCACAGTAGCAAGTAGCGATTCGACAGGAGTCTGGGAGGATACCCTCTATCCAGATTATGTTTAACAAATCTTATGGAAAGGTCATGCCTCGTTCACCCAGGTGTCGAAGCATGGACAGTCCTGACAGTCCCCCCTCTATGTCGTATAAAGTAGAGGCAAAATGGATAACGCCACAATTCTACAATTTCTAAGCCACTTACGCTTTACACATGGGGATTCTTTCTACATTTTCTGGAAAGTACTTGTGAGTGACCACGTGTTTAGTCCCGAGGTCGCTCATGGGTAGAGGACGCCCGGGATTGGTGACGTACTGCTTCCCGGACGACTTATGACGGGGGAGGTGGCGAAGCTGCATCGCCCAAGCAGATCGTCCAAAAGGGCCTCTGATTAGCGCCGTCACGGTCGGCTGAGGATCTGAAATTTAGTTAGGGAATTGCAGAAGGGA
The DNA here is from genome assembly GCA_963969495.1 of Ceratothoa steindachneri. Lineage (NCBI taxonomy): Eukaryota > Metazoa > Arthropoda > Malacostraca > Isopoda > Cymothoidae > Ceratothoa > Ceratothoa steindachneri. The sequence continues at coordinate 107,867,731 of OZ018327.1, read as the reverse complement.
AAAAACAGAAACCTCTGCTCTGTGGAACATCTGAGCGGGGGATAGACTTACAAACACCATAATCAAGGGTAAAAGAATTATCCTACAGTACCCATTTTAAGAGTTGACCCCACAAAGCAAAAAAAAGAATAAACGAGGGTAATAATGAAGACTTTCACTTCCGTACCTTCGTGGTTGACCAGAGGTTGTTCAAGAAGGCCAAGGATGATGCTATTTTGGGTAATGAAGTAGCGGAAGTGCTGGATGGCAGTGTCTTTCGTGAGAGGGCCACAACCCCCGTAGGTGTTGCAGTGTTTGAGAAGGGTCACCTCGTCCAATAGAGAGGACAACGACTCCACCCCGCAAGAGGACGGGAAGCTACTCACCTGCACAAAATATCAGTTATCCCAAATTTGGGGAAGGGAAGGGAGAGGCGGAATTAAGAAAGAACACCATGGGAAAGGTTTATTTATATTAGATGAGAGTATTTTAATGCTAACAGAGTATGAGAGAGAGTATTACATTTTTTCACGTACAATGATGTCCCTTCCTACCCACCTGTGATAAGACACAAGAGAGCAAAGCTTCTGCCGCATCGCGAACCCTCATACTGACGGGCTTCAGTTCTTTCTCATGCTTATATTTGGGCGCTTCTCCGAGCTTGGACTGAAATTTGAAGTTGTCATATCAATGGCAAACATCTTTTACTATCAATTCATTTTGTCTTATTGCAGGTTACAACTGAGATATTTAAAAGAGCAGGGAGAAGAGTCATAAATTATCAGTTCTGACCCATTACTCTTTATGAATGGAAGAGGGATCTTGGTGACAACTCCATAAGGAATCACCTGACATTCCAGTAAAATGATCTCACCTGAGACTTTGACCCAGAAATACCCAATTCGATGACTTCTAGTACAGTGCTGAGACAATCCTCGTCCTGTAAGAGGTAAGGATTCGCCACAAGCCATATGCTAAGGCTGTGGAAGGCCGCGACAATCATCGAGTGTAGATCCTGTCATGAAGATGAGAGTCTTTAAAATGGCTGACAACAGATGTGAGATTTTTACTTATGAATTATTTATATCATAAAATGAGGAATGGAAAGCGGTTTTATGTAGAGTATTATATAGATTGAGAAATAATTTTTTAGAACGAGTTAGTTCGCTTTGCCCTGCAAAAAAGAGCGAAGGAAAAAGAAAATGAGTGAATACAAATTGAGGATGAAATAGAAAGGTGAAGGACTCGTAAAGGAAATTTCGTCAGCCCTTAATATTAGGTCCAGAAGAATGTAATTCACAACCACAGGAACAAGTACGTACGAGCGAATTATAAAGTCGATTTAATCTCTTTCAAACTAAATACCAGGGGTGATCAGAAAGTAATCTTAGTCGGACTCGTGGGAGAGATCATGAGTGATGGGAGGGAGGGAAGCGCGGGGCATAGTGTGTTGTCTGTTGTGACGTGTTGGAACGTGTCGCCGCTTGGCTGGGTTACATTTTATCGTTGCACTGTGCGATCGCGTCTTTGTTGGTTTCGCTCTCTAACCGGAAACATGGATTTCTCGTGAGAAGGTTGCAGTATCTACACGTTCACTAGGTGGAAACTATGGAAAAAAGCAACGGAGATCAGAGGGGAATTATCGCAAGTTTTTCTACCATGTCCACATGATCACTGGAAACTGTTTCCAGCTGGATTCGAGTTTTTGAAGCCGGAAAAACTCAGAGCTGAAAGATGATCATCGGTCTGGACGGCCCCGGACATCTGCGACCAAAGAAACAACGTTCCGTGCCCGGGCCATCAGAGACGAAGATCCAACTGTTACTCTTCGATTCTTATCTTTAGAGCTCGGTGCCAGTTATGGTAGTGCCAATGACATCGTTCATGAACACTTAGGATTTAGGAAGAAGTGTGCTCGATGGATACCCAAATTCTAGCAGAAGAGCAAACGGGTGCAAATTTGTCGTCTCTGGCTTGCTGAATTCTAACCAAATGGTCCCAAACGGTTCTTAGATGTTGTTACCGAAGATAAGTGTTGGTCCCAAACGGTTCTCAGATGTTGCTACTGGAGATAAGTGTTGGATTTCTTTCTTCGCCACCAGAGACAAGCAATCCAACTTGGTGTGGTTGAGTGATGAAGAGCCTCGACCTCAGATTTTAAAGGAAGGATTTCGCAGCAGGAAACGCCTTTTCACCATCTTCTCCATTTCTCAAGGACCAATGTGTGTGGGTGTGGTGCCTCAACAGTCTACTATCACAGCCAAGTACTGCACTTACCAAGTCCTGAAACATTAGGCCAAGTCAGCACCATCCTGTCGCCGATCGCGCCTTTTGCTGCAGCACGACAACGCTCCACCCCCCACAAAGAGGGCCTGACTGTGCAACTCCTGGAACAGCAGGAGATCACACTTCTTGCTCACCCACCTGACCTTGCTCCCAGTGATTTTTGGTTGGTTCCAAAGATCAAGGGTGAAATGGCAGGGAAGCAATTTCATCGTATCCAAGACCTGACACGAACAGTGAATTCCCTCCTACGAGATATAATCAGCTTCTGAGTACCGCGGCTGCTTCATGAAGTGGCGAAGGAGGATGGACCGCTGCGTAGAGGCAGGAGGAGAGTACTTTGAATGAATGTAGACTACTGTTCGGATTTACCTCTGTTCTACCAAAATATACGGTCTCACTGTCATTACTTTCTGATCACCCCTCATAGAGGCTCTCTTAACCTAATTCAAAACAAACATTTGAAACTTTTATAATTGGTCAAATTCTAAATTCGCTGGAAGCTTTCGAGGAAAATACATATTCAGCAGAGTTGAAAAGTGCAGGTATCTGAGTCACTCATATGCTTGATCCAAACTATCGCAATATAAAATGGACTTGGTGTCCACTGTTTTTGGATTGCTTTTGTGCTCATGAAGCCAGGGATCCGGTTAGTCACTTTTAGTAACAAATGAATAACTATATCGATTATGAAAGAAATGGCTTAAAAATTTCTTTCAATTAATAATGGTCTAAGGGTGATACTCAAAGATTTTTATATTGAGAGCACTGTAGGGGTCAGGGATAGCACTTACCTTGGAATGGTTTTGTGGAGGTCGAGAACACTGATAAACGATGTAATCACAAAGCCACTTGACAGCGCACTTGCATTCATCCGATTCTGGAAAGCAGTGGCAAGAGCATGGGCCAAATTAAAGATCGGGAATATGTAGAATATGTACTAAATCTTATCAAGCTTACTAATAAAATGACCTCATACTTTATAAAAAAGAAAAGGCGTTGTCAACTTGTTTTGATATAATTTTAAGCATCATCGGATGGGAGTCATTTGAACTGTGAGATGCTATAGCATCTCACATTAAACAATCAGTTCCCTTTGAGATGGGCATCACATGGTGCAAATCAGTGCTAGAGGTCATACAACAACACACACCAGACCATACAAAACAAATAAAAACAATTACAGGCTGCACAGCTACTACATCCATAGACAATCTACACTATGAAACCAAAGTCCTTAAGGTCAAGGATCACCTTGACATGGGAGACACTAATACTAGCAGCAATGTCTACAAACCTATAGAACCCAGTACACTCCACAGCAGAACACTTTCCCACAAAGAAACATCAAAATAACACCTAACTTATTCTACATTAAGAGATAAACTGTCAACTCTCCCACATCAACTACCTCAAACCAGCTTCAAGAACCACTTCACTCACCGCTCTATCCAGTCACTTTTACACAACACACTGCTGCATTCATGACATTCTTGGCTCTTCTGTGTCCTCTCTTCCTCCTGAGCAGAGTCCACCTTGCCAGGCTGAGATGTAGACATCACCTAGCCCTTCTGAACTACCAGAAAAGACTGGATGAGACTGTCGCAAATGCCTGTTCATAATACCACACTACACAAGCATGCCAACAACACAATATGCACTCCTTGAGAGCTCTGTGGGAAAACCTGGTACAAGCCATATTCTTCCTCATGCGGTTGCTCCACCTGACACAACCAACAACAACTACTACTACTAAAACTAAGAAAATAAGGAGCGAGATCTTACCTTGATCACCAAAATTGAGCAGAGCCAAGCTGGATAAGAGTTCGAGTCCTGCCAGAGACACATTCACATCCTTAGTCCATGAGGACATGAGGCAGTGTGAGACCAGGTAAATGGCTCTCACATACAGACCATGTGCCGAATCTGATAAACAAATCTATAATGAGATGGTTATTGTGTTGCCAAGTGTTTACTTAATTTATAGAGCGAGGTGGTTCAAAAGTGACCTTAAACTGTAGGTCCTTAATTAGATATGCATGTGAGAATAGGTGAAAAACATATTTTATTTAAATGTTAGGGTGTTAGTAAGACTACATAAGTGATAGATTGTTCTTAAAAATCAAAATGTAGTTGTATATTGGCTCTGATAGGACATCTAATTAGACTTAAATTAACCTGCATTCATTTATTTATATATTACAATATTTATAGGTGATACTAGAGGGATTTTTGTTTGTAATTAATTTAGTGTGCTCAATGGCAACCAACTATGTGGGCAAAGCCACTAAAGAAGTAGAAACTCAGCAATCAACTAATGTAAAGTAAAGAAAGGAAAGAACAAATATAGAAAACAATAACATTAAGAAAATAAATGCATGCTTAGGTACTCCATGGGAGGCCAGTCTCTCTCCTGGAGTCAAACTCTCAGTCAATAATTTAAAAACTCAGTTAGTATGGAGGAGACCCGCATATACCTAAACTACAGGGTGGCTAATAAAAATATGTCTGATTTTAAACAGCCATCTATCATTAGTCCTTAACCTTTGATGTACTGACAGTACTCACAAGTATATTAATTTTTTCTCTCTTTATCCTGCTGGTACTTTACCTTCTCAATATATATTATTTGCTTTTATGACATGACAGAAGGCATTTTGAAATAGACCTTGCCATGTTGTTGCTAGATGGTGTTTATTCTTAGTATCTTGGTTGTGAAGAGGAGATTGTAAGAGATTACTGCGTAAATATATAGTGCCATATTTGTCTAATATACAAAGGTAAGATTTTTTTTTCTTGTTACTAAAGAGTTAAAAAAATGTATCAAATTAATATTGTTCTCATTTGCTAATTATAAATATGAAATAAACATTGAGTTGACTTCTGGGTACTGACAAAATTCAAGGGCTCACTCACTTCAGTTTTCATCTGGGTTTCTTTCCGTTTTATGGAAAACTATATAAATTTATGTGGAAAGATTTAGTTTTTGTTTACAAATTTTACTATTTCTTTTATCATATTTATATGAATTTTAAGGCACTGATTAATAAAATAACTATTTATTTAGCATAAATTTCAATTATTATTTATTATAAATCATACTCATCACAAAGGTGGAAGATGGTTTAGGAGAAATTTTTACTACCTGTATCATTGACTTGTACCTTTATGTATTTCAAAAGTTATATGTTTATTATTTTTTTAGGGTATGGCCATATGGAAACTTACTCAAGGTGACATCGGTGCTGTTATTTAAGATTTTACTTTGGACATGGACATTCCAATTGAAGAAACCTCTGATGAGGAAGAGGAAGATGAAGAAAGAGCAAATGGTGCCGGAAGAAATGGAAAATAAAGGATGTTTCCCTACTATCCCTCAATTTATTGAGTATTGAAGACCATTTATAAATGCTCTCAACAAGAAGTTCATGAAGTATAGGTCTCCTATCAGGTCCAGAGCATCCCATATAAACAGTTGGGTGGGTCAGTTGTTTGTGAACTAACACAATTATAAAGAGGAAAAAATCACGTTATTGTTATGGATAATTATTTTCCTTCTCAGCTTTTGGAATACCTTATGCCTGTAGGCATTTATGCATATGGTATTATCTGTCCAAAGTGCAAAGTCAATCGATGTTGATTTTTTTATGAGACTCATCTGGTGACTGCCACAGTAATGAATTTTAGGCCATCACTAAGCTGATTAAAAAAAAATCAATAGACACTAGACCAAACAAACAAAAATGCAAAGAAATAAGAAACAAAATAAAATCAAGAGGAAAGCTCGCTCTGGCATCGGGGGCGTGGCCCGCCTTCCCCTGGTGCAAGATCATGCAACTAACACCATAGAGAGTCAAATAAAATGCAAAAAGTAAAATAGTCCAAATCTGTGCATGAACCCATCCAGAGTACAAGGGACAGGTAACATATGATAAGATGGGATATTCCACAGGATTGTGCTGAACAGTCTGGGGGACAACGCAGTCGTGGCAGTAAGGGACAGGCGAGCGCTCCATAAAATGGCGGTGCGTCCCGCGAGTGTGTCCAATTCGGAGACGACAGAAAGCAACCTGAAGCCGTCGTGGCATTGGGGGTAGGTCCATGGGAACAGTCGCGGCGCAATGGCACGCAGCTTGAAGTTCCTCTTGGACATGTCCCATTTTCTTTACCAAGCAGCCCAGCAAAGAAAGGAAAGTTTTGGGAGCAGAGGCATGGCGACAAATAGCCAAAGGTGGTACCCTCCAGGGTGACGTCCTAGACAGAAACAGAGGCGCCACTGGCCAGAGCTACACCGAGGCCTTGAAGAATTTCCTAGACTTAAATCCAAAGGGCTTAGGGTATGAATGGCGTTCCTCGGCGGCATAGGCTCTGTCGAGATCGGCCGTGGATGCAGTGAGTACCGTTAGTGAGTGAATGAGGCGCCAGGAGTGACATCTCCCCAACATCAAGTATACTCTCAATGGGGCTTCTGAGGCGAGGGCACTTCCTTTGGAGCATCACCGTCTCCGAACCACCCAGTCTAGCCTTGGGTTGGGACGTAGGAGCCGAAGCCCCTTTGGTGCTGTACTCCTTTCCAGGGGCAGCTTTAGGAACCCTGGCAGACAGCCACACGGTCACCTTCAGGGGTGATGCCTCCTGTGAGTCGAACAACTCGGTGGAGGCGCAATACCGTTTCGCCTTACGGGAAACAGTCACGCTTAGGGAAGGGGAGGAGAATGCTTGTGAACTCTTGGTGTCGCCAGCTCCACCAGGGAAGCGCCCGTAGTGAGAATAACCCGTTGAATGGTTCTTAATGGGCGCCTAAGTGACCGTGCTCGTAGACCTGGTGTCGTCAGGAACAGAGGGTCTCTTTTTAAAAAATCAAGTCCTTATCCTCGTGAAAAGAGAAAAGATCTGCAACCTGAACGGTCAGGATTTCCTTTTCCAAGAGATACGCGCCACATTGCTTTGGCACACTTGGTAATACACAATAAGGACTTATCGTGTACAGTCTTGGAGAAACTTACACAGACTTCGTGTAAACATGACTTTGTATGTATAGAGGAGCGATTCATATGACCTAAGCGGTGGCAGTAGTAGTACCTTCGCGGCAGTGGCACGAATACCTTCACGTGGTAGAGATACCTTCCAGCATGCACCGACTCCGGGAGCTTATGACGATCAACGTGACGAAGATTGTATCGGTGGGTCTCGAGCAACCCCCCCTCACTGTTTTCTCATGTAACGCTCGACCTTGACTGCTCCTTGCTTAGCAAGCTTTTCGGTGATGTCTTCTCGCATAAACCACCCACTCCAAGGAATTCAAGGTAAAGTGCCGTCACCTTCAGAGCCAGCCATTGAATGTCCGAAGAGCATTAATAATTGTTGCCTCGGAAGGGTCCGTCGCATTCGCTAGAAGGTTCCCGTCCAAGAAACGGGTCACCTTCAACTTTTTACCATTCAATATAGCTAAAGCACTCCTTTGATGGAGCATGTGACTTTAGCCAATTTGCTGCCATCAGTGGAGTGAATAACTAAAAGCCATGTTAAGCCAGCGGGCTCAAAGTCGCCGGCAATCGATGATTGAGGAGGCCCAAAGTTATCGAAGCTCCACTCACCGCACTTGCGACGTGGGTGTAGCTCAGGGGATCCCCACCCGAAGGCACCGCGGGGCAGACGTGCTGGTCTTGGCCTGGTGGCAGAGCTGTGCGTCTCCGGAGCTCCCGCAGAGGGAGAGGAATCCATTGTCCTCTTTGATTTCTTCTTATGTTTTCTTTCGATAGAAACATGGGGAGTAAACCTGCTTCTCTCTTCCCCCAGAAGGGGCCCCGAGGCCGGATGGACCAGCCTCAGCCAGAGCTTTCTGCAAGATGGAGAAAATCTTGGCCATCAAGGGGGGACTAGGCGGGGGATGATTTCCCTATTCTCCTTGTTGATCCTCAAGGGCCTGTGCCGCCTAAGGAGGGTCTTGCATTGGAGCGACCTAAGGTTTGGTGTCTAGCACCGAGCCAAAGTTTGCCTCCTTGGAAGACCCTGGCATCTGGGGTCTAGGGTGGGGTTAACTCGGGGACCATCTCCGCCTGAGGAGGGGCCTTCATCTGGACATGCCGGCTCCCATTAACTTGACAAACCTCGGATCGACGAGGTGCATGGGCAAGGATCAGGGGACGATGCCGCTTCTTACCCCTCTGATGGGGGGTTGTGGTTGGAAACCAGACTCCAACGGGACTCACGGGAGAGGCGGCAACCGAAGCGGTGCGTATCCTCTTGACGTGTTCTTAGCGGGCCACTGAGAAAGCAAAGGGGTGGGGCTCAGAAGATGGCAAAGGTGGAGGGGAGACCCTCCACCTGTCACAGTGATGTTGTATTTGAATTCATGGTCCACCCCAACAACAAAGTCAGGCGAAGATTGAGAGAGACACTTTGTCTAAAGTTTTAACCAAACTATTGTAAATTTTTGAAAGCCTCCCAACACACGAAATTATTCTACACTTGTGACCACTAAAGAGAAAAAGAAAGGGGTTGTGGGCTATATCCTTCGTCCAGCCGCTCCCTCCTATCACAATCAGGTTTTCCAACTTTTCAGGGGTCCACCCTGGGTGCGTAAAAGAGGTTGTTCGCAACCTAGGACAGTATCACACAGCGTAGAAATTACCCAGTGGCCGGTCAGAGAGACATGAGACAGAGTGGATATGACATAATAATCCTTGACAGGATAGGCAGAATCTAAAATCTGTTGTGGCAGAACCAGAAACAGGACCCCGAGACTTTTAATTGCCAACGAGGCAATACCCCGCCCACCACAGCACCACAAGCGGTGCAGCCTTATGCATCCGTGAATGTCCACGGGAAGGTAGTTGGTCAGCCCATTACACATAAGGAAGTGGTCATTGGAGCAAAGCCGATATTCGCATTATTCACTCAATGCCCAGGTCCCCTCAAGGCCTGGTCTCATGCAATCTGCCGGCGTTAAAGGGCATGGTTTATAGAGGTTCCAAAGCACCTCTTCTTATATGGCATGATGTATCTGGTCTGGTCCTTAAGCCTAGACAGAGGGTTGAGGGGGAAGTCAGAAAGAAAAAAAGAATGCTGAGAGGGAGCAAGGGGAAAGCGCACCAATAACTTCCCCAGTGTCTGTTAATGAGTTCATTTCAACACAGTGATGGGGCGGCATAATTTGCACCTTGTCCAGCTGAGGATAGTTTCCTCCTGTTACCAAGTGCAAGAGACAAAAGGTTGAGGGGATAATCATAGAGTAAAAATAAAGTTGTGCTGAGAGGAAGTGAGGGGAAGCGGACCAACAACTTTCTCAGGCTCCATCAGAGAATTCACATGAACCCAGTGATAAAGGTTCCCTAATTTGCACTCAAAACCCAAGGTTTTACGGCATGATCGGCGTCTCACATTGACATAGGCACAGTCGAGATCGGCCTCGTATGAAATGTGAACTTTATCCGACTCGGGGAGACGCTGAACATGCACGGCAGTTGCACATACAAGTGCATACAGAGTGGGTCAAACTGCAAAGCAGCAGATCCTAACTGAGCAACCAGAGAGTCAGCCTGGTACAAAGAGGAACCCCTTACTTAGTCTCACTATCCACCGATATGAGGGAAAGGATCTGAAGATGTCACTTGGAGACCAACTGACAGGCACAGAGGCAGGAACCGAGACTTTTCGTTGACCTTGTAACTAACAAGGCAGTAAATCCTGCCCGACCTAAGCTTTAGGCACCCGAGAACCGTCACAAAGGAAAGGTCAGCTCACTACACATTAAGGATAGGTTTTGTAGGACACAAATAACTCATCCCATTAACCGCACCCGAACTGCCAGGATCTCTCAAGCCTGGTTTTTCTAGGCAGTGACTGTAGTAGTAATAGTTTCCCACAGGGCCTAGGCCTTACTTGGTGCCAGTGAGGCCTGAGGGCCTGATGGCTTGATTGCAACCCCCTCGACATCTGTATGTGGGGCGAGGTGGAACGAGAGACCAACAAATCCAGCTCCAACACGAAAGAAGGACTGAGGTCTAGGATTACCAGGGCCTTCGGGGGCCTGAAATGGGAGATAGTGACGAAGGCCTGTGGCCGGTTCCGAGGTCGCCTGGAGGCTGTCGTCGAGGCCACAGGGGACTTCATCGAATGAGACAAATTGACCCAAATTTGACGAATATATCTCAAAAAATAAAAACACTAATTTCTCCTGAGACGTCATCAAGCAAACGAATACTGTCCGCAACCTGTAGTTCAATGGCATGCCCCCCCCCCCAACATTGTTAGCAAATCACAACCTTATACTTTGGCTCTCTCGTGTCTTGGTAGACAAGGCACTGGATTCCAATGTTCGAGTACTAAAAGCTCAACCCCAGTGAAAGTGGCTCCCCCTCAAAAACAGAAAATTTGGTGCTCTAAGAAACTCATCAATCACAGCAGGGCGCCGAGTCTCGCGCATACACAGTCAGTCAGTTTCATCTTCCCACATCATCACGCATAACACTAGTCTTTCACTCGTTTCCTTCATGCAGACACACCACTCTTCTGTCTCTCCGAATCCACTAGTCCCTTGTCAGTGAACGAGTGTTTTCTTTTAATGGAAATCAGCCTCAAGTTATCATTTACACAAGGGAGAAAGCAGCATATTTAGGCCTTCCTCTTTTCGAGATTATCATTTCTTAAAAAAAGAGAAAGAAAATAAGCCTAACTTCTGCAAAGAAGGCTATCTTCTCGTGATGTCTTCTTCCGAGAAAGAACAGCGTCTCGATTGTAAGGGAAGTGTAATCCAATGCAGAAGTTCCTTAAGAAGGAACAGTAATCAAGAGAAATTGGAGAACTACGCTCAGGGCAAACAAGAGGACAAATAAAGAATGAGAAAAAGTCTGGGGGATGACTCAGTCATTGCACTAGGGTAAGGGGAGTGCCCCACCAAATGGCGTTGCGTTTCACGTGTGTGCCCACTTCGGAGACGACAGAAAGCGACCTCAAACCGACGAGGCATTGATGGGTACGTCCACGGGGGAACAGTCGCGGCGCGATGGTACGCAACTTTAAGTTGCCATCTTCTATGCCAGGCAGTCTGAAGGAATGACCCGAGTCATGCAATGTAGTCAGTGTGGGGAGAGCGAAACGCCAACTCTTTGGCACCCTCATTCCCTACAATTCCAAGAACAGTATAAAATAATCTTTGACATCCGCGCGGTTCGCTACAGTGTGGTGGCGTCACGGATACCGTAAACCAGGGGATGGGGGGGAGGCGGAGATTCCAATGCCCTAAGAGTACTCGGGGCGGTGTAGTGAAACCACCTCGGCATGGAGGCAGAGCCTGATACTAGCCCGCGTACTTCGAACAAACGACACCGACTCCCTTTTACGATTTGCAGTCATCCGTGCACACTGGCACGGCTCAAGAGTGACACGAAATATGCTAAAAAAAAGTCGAAGGAAATACTCCCGGAGCTGTGGAAGCTTTGGGAGCAGAGATGGCGCGAAAAATGTTCGAGCGTAGTACCGTCCAGGGTGACGTCCTGGCCATGAAGTTATAGAGTGGTTAGTCATTCCCAAGTGGATACAACATGAACACCCCACCAGGATGCAATCCTAGAGTGGGACCCCCGCCTTGCATGAATCCCGCATGAAGTTAAGTTGCAATTGAACTTCCACTTCCTTGCTGTTGCATGGAGCGCTAGGAGAGAGGGGGTTGCTATAAAATTCCCACAGGATGCAACAGCTCCCCTCCACTCTAACCCGATCCCTCGGGAGAGCCATACAGAAAACGCAGCCCCCATTTAATTGTTGTAATGTTGGTTGCACCTACAACCACAGGCTATAAGGGTCATAGGAATTCTCCCTTAATCTCCGTCTCGGTGGGAGGAAGTAGAGGTCATTTCCCGTGTAGCCATAAACAACAGCGAGTGAGAGAATGTTTACTATATGGCAACTCAAAATAGTCAAAATTGAACGATATTTTCCCCCTCGTAAAGGTACCCATATTTACAATAAAAAAACATTGCCCATCCCTGTAATTGCGGAATAAATTAACTACCCCAGGGTTTATCTGAACCCTTGTAAAGAGCGTGTTAAAACATACATTGGTGAATCCGATCAATTTGCTAAGAGGATTGAAGAATTCTGTACAGATATCGAGTGAGGTTCTCTCTCATCTAATCCATCTGTCCACATGTAAAAACGGTGAGCAGAGGATTGATTTTAACAAAACTAAAATTATATCATAACTTAAACAATTATATTGAAAGACGTATCGAGGATTCCATTCTCACTGGGGTTGACAATTCTAATATGTCAGAAGGTGAATATAAATTTAATAAATACATAATTAATATTGTCACTTGCTCATTTTTTCTTTCAGAGTCCATCTGGCGACTGCCTCCTAAGGCAAAAGTCGCTATACTCACAGCAGAGCCTACTACTAGGCTAGATTAAAAAACAAATGCGTAGATAAATAAAAAAGATTAAAAGAAAGAAAAAGAAAAGAGCAAAAAGGCAACAAGGCTCCGGCGTCGGGTAGGCCTGCCTCTCACAGGCGCAGGAACATGCGACCTACAAAAAAAAACAGTCAAATAAAGTGGAGGAGGCAAGCCTACTCCCCCAAAAGTCGTATAGTCCACAAGTCTGTCTGCAAGAACCAGTCCCGAATATAAGGGACAAGCTGTAGCGACCCCAGGTAACGTCCGCAAAGATCACCCAGAATGGGACATTCAACAAGAATATACCAAGCAGTCTGGGAGACAACGCAGTCGTCACAATATGGCGAAGGCGAGCGCTCCATCAAATGGCGTTGCGAGTGTGTCCAATTCAAAGGCGACAGAAAGCAGTTTGAAGCCGTCGCGGCATTGGGTGTAGATCTATGGGAATAGTCGCGGCGCAATGGCACGTAACTCGGCAGTCTCCCATCTTATCTGTCAAGATGTCCGTATTCTTGCCATGTAATTGGTGTGAGAAAGAGCGAAACGCTCGTCTGGTCGCTCAGTCCTCACGGACTCTTTGGCGCCCTCATTGCCTGCAATTCCTACATGTTCAGAAACCCAGCAGAAGATAATCTCAACATCCGCCCGGCTCGCCAAAACCGTGGCGTCAGGAATATCGCGAACGAGGAGATGTGGAGATTCCAATGCCCCGAGAACACTCAGGGCGCTTTGTGAGTGGCTATAAATCACTATACGGTCTCCGAACCGGGCACATCGCATTATCTCCCATACCTAGCGGTGTATTGCAACAAGCTTGGCCCTGTAAACAGACGCAGAGCCCTGCTGACTTCAAACAGAGGGGATACGGCCTGGAAACATACACCCTATTGGGACATGGAGCTATCCGTATACACTGGCACGGTTCCAGCGTGACACAAAGTGTGCTCCAAAAAGGCTGAATTCAATACTCACGACACTGTAGAAGCTTTGGGAGCAGAGGCGTGGCGACAAATAGTGAAAGGTAGTACCCACCAGGGTGGCGTCCTGGGCAGAACCAGGGGCACTACCGGCCCTAGAGGTACACCGAGCTCTCGAAGGAGTTTTATATCCCGGTATGACTGGCGTCTCTCGGCGGCATAAGCACCGTCGAGATCAGCTGCGGATGCAGTGAGAGCTGTTGACGACTGAGGGAGGCACCGATCTCCTTTTTACAGGCGAATAATGCACTGTGCAAGGCGCAGAGCGAGTGGCATCTCCCCAGCATCGACAAGTAGGATTTAAATGGTGGACGTGTGGAAGGTACTGGTCGCCAGGCGAAGGCCGGTGTGGTGGATCGAGTCCACCTTCCGCACTACACGCTCAGCAGTAGCCCGATCAGGCGCTGAACGTCACGGAGTGAAGAATATCCATTGCGCAGGTACAAGAGACTGCGAATATGAGTCCCAGGTGAGGCATCAATCAAATTCAAGTCCATAAAACGGTGCGAGTCCACTACTTCTAGGCGAACCCCATCCAAGGAAAACCGAAGCCTGCTCTTCAGCATAGCGAGAGACGCGGTTCAATGCCTGTTGTAGTCGACGCTCCACAGTTGGCATCTCGGCCGTGGTAAAAGAGATCTAAAGGTCGTCCACGTAAAGCGTAGCGAGATTATCTTCCGGCAGCACCGAGGTGATGACGTTGATGCTCAGGGGAAAGAGTGTGACACTGAGGACACTTTCCTGCGGGACACTCTCTTACTGCTCCATTGTGCGTCGCTCGCTCCCTCAATCCACAAACAGCCCAAATATGTAATTTCGTTTTTCAGAACATTATCTCAATGCAAATATTTCTTGTTTTTTATTGTATTGCACCAATTTAGGTTTGTTCCCCGCCTTTATATACTTAGTTTGTTCTGCATACTTCTCATTAACATCTTTAGATGGCAAGAGCCGAAACTAAGTTCTGTTTTTCAATAAATATAATTCATTAAATTATGAGGTTGATTAAAATTTATTGTAGGGCATTAAATGCTTTAGTGAGTGAATTCGTCTGCTCTGACTTTCCTTCTGGAAGACTTACTTTCAGGTTATATATAAAAAAAAATATTTCCCCCTACTTTAATTTCCAGTGTATGGCATTTAATTGACCTATGCCAGCGGCGTCTCCAAGCCAGTAGTAGAGGCAAAGTTTTGATCGTTTTCGATTGCAAAACTGACAATTAAAGTTTCGATTCCGGTGCAATATTTACTCTTTTTTCCCACTTGCAGTGGGTGATTCTGTATGTAAATAATGCACATTTTCAGGATACTGTACGATTAGTAGCCATTTCTAATATTCTTCTATTGGAACTAAAACATAAATATAGTAAGAATCAGTACCTGTAAACAAGACATAAGATCATGCAATAGAGTGATGCAAGCATTATTCAAATCCAAGACAGCTTCAACCAATGGACCAAAATGCACTTAATTACATCCATCCAAAATGATGCATGCATGCAAAATTACCAGAATAATCTACAATCCTTTCATATAATTTAAGCCAATCTACTTTTCTTTCATATGATATAACCCCACTAATTTAGACAATAGAGAAGAGATAAATAAAACAAAAATCAGTATGAAAGAGCTACACTTTCAACATTTTCTACCCCAGTTTATTTAAATATGTGAAAACTAAAATTAAATGTTACCAAAATTGTTAGTGGGAGTATCTGCGGCGATATGGTCGAGTAGCTTGGTGGAATCGACTGCAAAAGTTGGTATTGAGAGGATTATGTGCTATAAGAGACAAAGAGCCTCACTTCACAATTAGCAGAACAGAGAATCTATCGGGGATCAGTCTTAGAGGAACGACAAATTAGTAAACAAAAAGGCAGTCAGCAAAACTGATTCCACAACCCAAATGCAGCCTCCAATAAGATCGGCATACATAAATGCAGATACACATGCCCTGCCACCATTTAACAGGAAGTGTTTTTAAGAATAATTGAGAAAACGGGTGAGAGGAGAAAACGAGTGAGGGAACAATGATTTAAAACACTTTTTAAATGGGGGCGATTAGTAGAACTATAAATGAAAAGAATGGCAGACCAGAAAAATATCCAATATTGAGGAAAAATGTCAATACCAGCCATCGACATGCAGGTCTGCAAGATGCATCTTTTAGACGTCTCAGATATTGCCACAGTGCATCAAGTGCGACCCAGGAAATAGTGCATAAAAAAAAACAGCCATGAGGAAAGGAAAAAAACACCCTGGCCATAAAAAATAACAAAGCCAAGAATTTATCAGTGTTGTCAACTTCATTCTTACCTTCATTGGACAGATGAGTGGGACACGGAGGGGGTAGAGGAGAGGCATTGTCCACAGCATCCGATCCCCCACCCCATAAACTAGGCCCCTCTGTGCCGAGCGAACTGAGGGTGTCAGAAGCAGCTGTGGAGTGGGAGGGAAAGCAACGCAGGCAAAGGAAACAAAAATCAAATCAAAACGGGTACACAAAAAACAACAAAACAAAAACAATATGGATGAAATGAAAATAAAAAGCTGCAAAAGGAGAAGTGAGGTTGAAAGTTGGTGTAAAAAAAATTAGAGGCATAATGTATCTATCAGGAAAAAAATAAGGGAGATGCGAGATGATAGAATAAAAATGAATAAGACTCGAGATGATACTGCATGGAGGGAATGAAGAAACGCTAAACTATAATACAAAGAGAGTAAAAGAAACAACTAAATCAATTAGACAGGGAAGAAATATAGGAAAATTGTAGGACCTGCGCAAACGGCCATCCCTTTTCCTTGAAGTAACCGGACACGAGAAAGCCTAATTTAACACCTCCATGAACAAGCAAGATAAAGAAGCAGAAAGGATAACGAGTATTTACAAGCCATATTTGAATTCTCCAAATGCTATTTTCAGATAATTGCCACCTTGGTAATTATAAGAATTTAACAATGGTTGGAAATACTGTATATGGAAAGGTAAAGTTGCCCTTCAGATCAATCTCCCTTCATGGAATTGGCCAATGCCACGCCAAATCAATGCTCAGCGTGGGTTGTGAAAATGATGATGATAAAGTATTTTCTGATAAAAAGAAATCTGTGGAGAATCCTTATCTAGAAGTACCGATTGACGCTCATCTAGAAGCCAAGGTCTCTTTCATGCAAAGTAATAATGAACCAGGATATAAAAAAACGACAGCTCATTTCTTGCAAAACTCATGATACAAGATTTGACCCAGTTCGACACGATGCACGAGTCAAGATACAAAATATAGGGTAGATTAGCGTAGTGTACACGCTGATAAATAATGAAAGCTTTGAGAGAGAACAATTTTTTTTATTCACAAGTACAGGACTCCTAAATAGGTATTACCCGAACCTTAAGAGGAACCAGCCCCTTTATAAACATTGCCTCCATATATTTTAGGCATCTGCTCTCTCTGTCTTATTTGGAGTTATTTTCTTTTCTCTCATTTTGTATATAATGAATGTGTTAAGGTAATATTTTGTCAGTCATTGTACAGCTGAAGGATGGAGCGTCATGCTCCGAAACTAGTCCTGCACTTATGAACTAATAAAGCCCTTCTCTGTCAAAGACTTTGTTGTTTTTTTTTTAAATATAGGGTAAAAATAGATTAGGGCAGTGCATGAAATACTTCTTAACAGTGTAAAATATTTGGGTAGACTTAATCAATCCGTTTTAGACTGGTATGAGTGGAAAATAAACGAAGCGATCACCGAGCAATGGAATAAAGCCAAAATGCATTTGGGGGAGAGTCTGGCGGAAGTCCTTACCTGATGAAACCACGTTCGAGTCTCGATCGCATATGGGGGTGTGTTGCGAGAGGACGTCCGTCGTCGATTCGCACAGAGAGGAGTCTTGTACACAAAACACGAGACCGGCTGAGGGAAAAAGAAGATAATGTGTATAACGAACGAGGCTGGGGGTTGAGCCAGTGGGCGCGCTCGCTCGTCTGGCGACTCCCAGAGAAGGCACAAGTGCCGAAATTACAAAAAAAGCAAATGTTATGACAAGTTAAACTAAACTCATACTAAAAAAATAATAATGGAAGGGAACCAAAAACAAATGGAACAATAAATCTTTAAAAGGCAGAGAGAATGCCGCATGGAGGCCCACCTCCCTCAGTGCCTTGGCAACCATCCAACAACCCCCCCAAAGTTAAATACTATAGAGGACCCCTGTTATAATTTAGTTTTGGGTTGAGTTCATGACTAACCTGTGTTTCTTTCTTTATTAGTTTCAAATATTAAATAAAAGTATGAAATAGAATTATTGCTATATACGATAAAGTATGAAAATGAAGATCCTGCAGTTCCTCTACTAATTGGACTCCCAGGTTTGGGAAACCAACATTGACATTAATAAATCTCTGTTTGTGAAATGTACATGTGCGTATATTTGTGTGTGTGCTTACTTGAGTGTATATTAATTGTCTGTATTATGTGTGCCTCTTGTGTGCGCGTTAAAGCGAGAATGTGCTTATTATATGTATTATATTCTTTGTATACTTGTCCTGTGATTGTTTATTTCAATGAAATAAAGCCAACGTTTGGAATCTTCTTTCACTTTTGGGCTTTGGGCTACTTCAACCCCCTCCTGCAAAAATCGCTCTAGTGAGGAGAGCACGAACCGGTCCCGAGAATAAAGGAAAAATGGTAGGAGGCGCCCGCTCGTCCCGAGGTGTCACGCACAAAGCCCCCTCGGCGGGAGACAATCAACGAGAATGTGTCAAACAGTGTGTCAGTCATCAAAGATTCAGGGGAGCGCTCCGGCATTCTATTTCAATTTAGGATATGTCTCCTATGGCAACCAGCCACAAGGACACAGGCGCCAAAACTGCAGTCCAGTTTCTCTTTACATGGCATTAAAATTTAATACTAAGACAACAATAACAACAAAAATACCAGCTATAGCATAAATAGAAAAAACAGAAAAGCAATGATAAGGTAGGAGCCAGGAGCCCCGCCTCCGTAAGGAGCCCGAACATGTACCCAACACCCAAAAACTAAATTCTAGGAGCCCCCCCCCCCACTCTCCTCCAGGCCCTCGACAATTCCATGATCAGCAAGTCTAGGACGGTCTAAAAGAATGTGCCAGACAGTCAGGGGGGGAAAGTCGTCAGAGTAAAGTTCAGGGTAGCGCTCTACCAAATGGGCTACGTCCCGCAAGTGTCCGATTCTGAGACGACAAAAAAAATACTTTTCTTTTTAAAACGTTAAAAGCGACATTTTGGTGACCACCACCGAGGGGCCAATCTGGCGACTGCCACTAAGGGCATAAGTCGCTGTACATATAATAATACAAAGGACAACAAAAAAAATAAGAAAAGAAACCTACCAGAAAAACGAAAAAACTAAGCTACAACAACCAAAACCGCAAAAGCATACGCAGGTGCTGGGGGGATGGCACGCCTCCCTCCTGCAACCACCACCAATCAACTGAAAACAGTGAGGGTCTGCCTCCTCCAAAAATCATGGTTGCATACACCTGTCCTGACTACAAGAGACAAGCGAAAGCGACGCCGCTCGTCTCGGTGTGGAGGCAGGTAACGTGCGCGAAGATTCCACAGACTGGGACACTCAAGAATGTGTCGGACTGTGTGGGTAACCCGACTTCGTCGGAGTAAGATGCAGGGAAGCGCTTCATCAAATGGCGGTGCGGCCAGCGAGTGTGCCCGATTTGGAGTCGACATAAGAGAATTTTAAGGCATTGGAGGGTAGGGCACGAGAACAGTCGTAGTGTGATAACGTGCAACGTAGTGTGGGAAAGAGCGAAACGCTTTGTCCTATCATTCAGGCATCGCGGACTTTTTGGCGCCCTTCCCACAATCCCTACTTCTCCAGGAACCCAGCTTAATACAACCTTGAAACCTCTCCGTCTCGCGTTAGCCAGACATCACGGATAGTGGCAACCAGGAGGTCCGGAGATTCCAATGCTTCGAGCACTATAAGTCGCTATATATCTCAATTTCATCTCTCAACCGGGCACGACGTGGTATTCCCGTAAAGAGCGGTGTATTGCAACTAACTTCGAACAGAGAGGACACGGCATGGAAGCACTCATCGGAGTACACATACAAGGCTCCAGCGTGGTCTGGCACGTGCTCCGAAAAGTTTGAACTCAATATTCCCGGCGTTGTGGAAGCTTTGGGAGCAGATTTTGTGACAACCTAGGTGCGTTAAAGAGTGGTATTCGTCGCACCTGCACAGCGCCCGGAAGTTGCCCAGTGTAGGGTCGATCTCCAAAATCCGTAGCTCTTACCTGAGCAGTCAGAGGGACAGGGCGACAGGGTGGATTTATTACTAGGTCCTAGTAATCGTCAATAGAAACGCCAGGATCTGGATCTGTTGTGGCAGACTCAGAAATGGGGCCCCAAGATTTTTCTTGAACTGGCAGCCAACAAGCCAGTAAAGACCGCCAGTCACAAGCAGTACAGTCTTATGCACCCGAGACTGGTCGCAGGGAGGTGGTGAGCTCCCTTAGGTGCAGTGAATGGGTTATTGGAGGTAAAACCATCTTGGCATTAATCACGCCCCACGCCCAGGAAGCGACAATTCCTGGTCTCTTGCAACATGCAGACGTTAAAGAACGAGGTATCTCGTCAGGTCCTTAAACCTGGGGGGAGAAAATAAAGAAAAAAATAGGCGCATGGAGGAAAAAGGGAACGCCCCAGCACCACTAGGCCCTGACAAAGAGTTGAATCCTCTATGGCGCCCTCATTTCCCGCAATCTCATGAATCCAGCAGAAGCCAATCTCGACATCCTTCCAGCTCACAGCATCCGTGACATCAAAGATATTGCGAATAAATGGGTTCAGGGATTCCAATGCCCCGAGAGCACTCAGTGTGCTCTGTGGTCGCCATGAATCACAATTAAGTCCCCGCACTTAAGCACAGCGAGTAATCTCCCACAAAATATGTGCTGTCATTGCAAGGGACCGATGCGGTTACCTCGTAAACTTAACAATCTACAAACACTATCTCAGCTTGACCAACACATCTGTACACTGCCAACAGCCAGAAAAATTAGACAAAACCTACATATACAGAGTTGGACCACCCAGAGAACTCTCACAGGTTATAGGAGTTCAGTGATGCGGTTGGTCTGAGAGGCAGAACCATAGGTCCAAGGCTACACCAGCAACAATGCAGGGGTACTAAAACTACTCCTGCCCAATTTATGCCTTATTAAGCATGTACATATTAATTGTCCGGTTAATCTCGAAAAGGAGCAGCAAGATAAAAGAAAGACCAGCCTTACCAAGAAGCATCTGAATATTGGTGGCATCCGTTTCCACTTGAAGGGCTCCGGAGAGCAAGTTTACGAGTTGTGGGCGCAGCTGAGACAAGGAAATCCTGTCATTAGGCGGTCCATTGAGTTCCTTGATACACAAACCCTGTCAAAGAGGATTTGGATTCCTGAATAAAAGTATGTTCACACCGGCTGGTCACTTACCATAATCATGTAGCCAGTAACAACCAGTGCGGCTGTACATGGAAAACACATCCTTAAAATAGCTAAAAGAGGACAATGAGAACCAGGAGATACAGCAGTCCTGAACATAATCCTTTTACACCAAGCCAATTTACCGGAAGGGAAGGGAAGATCTCTTATTATATATTTATGTTTATTACAGTAAAAACGAAATCCATTTGGCTCAAAGTTAGAAACACTTGAATACCACCTAATAAATGTATATACATGTCTCACACATTCATCCAAAAGAATATCAAAAAACGACACACCAATCCTTAAACACGTTCAAGGCCACGCCCCCGACTCAGCTTTCCCTTGAAATATCAGAGACAGTTCCCAAGAAGTGCTCAGTTGCGTTCCTGCTTCCGCGCAAGATTTTTTTTTTAATGAAAGGTATTTCAATTATCAAACTCTTTCCTTCCATCCATATTTTTAGTTTCTCAAAGTATATAAACATACAATTAAATTTGAAATAATATTTGTAAAAATTGTGAAATGTACCACCTGTTACCACAGGTGGTAACAGCAGAACAATACACACCTCATCATAGTCTAAGGAAAACATACAACCCAACCTCACCAAAGAAAGCTCAGTGCAAAAAAAATATAAACAAACAAATGTGTTGAACGTGTTTTAAACCAATCACACAGCTTCCACATCTTTTCATACCATGATTTCAATGCATACCCCCAACAAGAACCACAACACATTTGGCAGACAACAGAGGCACACACACTAGTGAACAATTTCACATACTCACCAACCTCACCAAAGAAAGCTCAGTGCAAAAAAAATATAAACAAATAAATGTGTTGAACGTGTTTTAAACCAATCACACAGCTTCCACATCTTTTCATACGATGATTTCAATGCATACCCCCAACAAGAACCACAACACATTTGGCAGACAACAGAGGCACACACACCAGTGAACAATTTCACATACTCACCACACTAAACACCCAAATAACTAATCAGGCAACCATCCTAACACAACAAAAATAGCACCTCACTGAACATAACATTCTACTCACCTCATAAAACAATAGCTGACCTCACATCAGACCACCTTTACATCATAACAGTCCAACCACACAACTCTGTTCAAGCTCAATCAAAACAACAAACTAAAAAAGAAGCAAATGTAAAAGCTTCATCAACTAAAGAAGAAGAATCATAATTCCACCATCAAATAACTACCCCTACGTAGACAAAATCCTACCATACTTAAACAAAACAGTCAATGAAGACAGCAGAACAATACACACCTCATCATAGTCTAAGGAAAACATACACCCAACCTCACCAAGGAAAGCTAAAAAAAATATAAACAAACAAACAAAATCGCCAGTAATACAACAAGAATTAAAACAAATTCAACACATAAATACTAACATCCCTAATCTGGCCTCAAAACAAATGGAACCCTAGAACCAATACTCAATCACAATAACCCCCCTTTCCTTTCACTAAAAATCAACGCAACTCTGGGGAACCCTAAAGAAAATAAATCACACTTGACCTCCATTCCCACACATAAATAACTGATTACACACACATTAAAAAGAGCCTCACCCAAAACAGCACTGCAACTTACCTATTGAAATCTCAACAAAAAAATGCCTGCAAAATCAAAGACCAAGAAGAAGATCCCTCCAAAGTCACAGGTCTGGACAATGTATATAAAAATTCACCTCAAACATCTCAGCCAACACAGACATTTTCAACCATTTCTAACTCAACAATACCATCTCCTCTATCCAGAAAAAAAACACGCATCATGCGAATACTCAAACTAGGCATGACCCCAACACAAGCAAACTGATACCGAAACATCTTACCACTGCACACATAATCAAAAACAATTGAAAAACTAATGCACAAAAGAATAGGCTGAAACAACCACTCTGACCCCCATCCCCCAAAAGGCCCCCAAAGATTCAGGAAAGATCACAATTCTCCTAAACCAACCTCACTCGGGCAGAGACATTCTAGATGTTTCAATAAACAGCCCCCCCCCCCCTCTCATTCAAAATCCGCGGAGCAATGACCATTAATGCCATCAACACGGAATCCCAAATATCCGTGCATAGAAAATTCTAAACACCAACCTCACTAACAACAAAAAATGGCAAACAGTTATACACAAAGCATACAAATCAAGCCTACCCCCACTCCACAATGGCACCTCTACTCTTTAACTTTTTCACTCAAAACATTCCGCAACCACAATCCAAAACACTTACACTAAGGACACCGATAACAACACAACACCTCAAAATCAACACTGCAACTGCAGCACTAAAATGATTAGATCAATGGCTTACATAAAACTGAAAGGCAGCTTCTACTTCTGCTCTCAAATCAAGTGACAAAATTCATACTCGATTATGATGAATCAAATAAACACTCAAGAACCACGATGAATGGACAATTCCTACCTTTAGACACTCACATAACAAAGTCACAACAAAAAATGTGCTAAAAGCATAAGCAAATATCACTTTTGGACAACAGGGGTCACTAATCCGCCATGCAAACAATTTCTGGCACCTACACCAAAGATTACACAACTTGGCCCGCAACTCTCTCTGAAACTAATGCAGACAAGTTCCAAATACTACAAAATAAAGCAATCAAAATTCTCACAAGATGCTGACAAGCCAATTTCATCCCACACTCAAACACAAACCAAAAGAGTACCAATACAAGTAAAAAAAGCATGATAGTAACCCAACCCTCATGCAGAATGGTAAAACAATCCCATCCCAAACACTTCAAACCAGACTCAAAAAAGAATATTCAGCCAGCCAATACAAACACCAACAATAGACCTGGCCACAACACATACATGCATTAGATGATACTAACACCAATCTAGCGCTAAACACCTGCCCAAGATACGCACTACATCAGCTCACTAAAGGAGTGGTAGACCCACTTTTTTTTGTTATTTTAAGAGCTCATCTGGCGACTAGCTACTAGGGCAAAAGTTGCAGTAATTCAAGCAAAGCTTAATACTAGGCTAGATTAAAAAACAAATAACAAAGATAAAAAAAGGAACAAAGGCAAGGCATAAGCTAAAAAACAACAGAATAAAAAGCAAGATAAGCAATAAAGCAACAAGAAGCAGCACGCTCAGGCGTCGCGGGTAGGCCCACCTCTCCCGAACGCAGGAACATGAACTTACAACAAAGAGTCGGATAAAGTGGTCGAGACCAGCCTCCAACAAAAGGTTATATAGTCCGCAAGTCTGTATGCACGAACCCATCCCGAGTACAAGGGACAAGCGGTAGCGACCCCGCTCGGGTAACATGGGCGAAGATCACACAGACTGGGACATTCAACAAGAATGTACCGAACAGTCTGGGAGACAACGCAGTCGTTGCACTAAGGTACCGGCAAGCCTCCATCAAATGGCGGTGCGTCCCGCGAGTGTGTCCAAATCGGAGACAACAGAAAGCAACCTGAAGGCGTCGTGGCATTCTGGGTAGATCCATGGGAACAGTCGCGGCGCAATGGCACGCAACTTTAAGTTCCCCATCGACCGTCTCCAATTTTCTTTGCCAAGCAGTCCGGATTCCAGCCATGTAATCGGTATGAGGAAGAGCGAAATGCTGGTCTTG
This sequence comes from Ceratothoa steindachneri, assembly GCA_963969495.1. Taxonomy (NCBI): domain Eukaryota; kingdom Metazoa; phylum Arthropoda; class Malacostraca; order Isopoda; family Cymothoidae; genus Ceratothoa; species Ceratothoa steindachneri. The sequence continues at coordinate 107,842,964 of OZ018327.1, read as the reverse complement.
TCGCTCAGTCCTTGCCCAGAGAAGACACGGCATGGAAACTGACACCCCCCCCCCTCCTCTTGGGACTTGGAGCCATCCGTATACAATGGCACGGTTCCAGAGTGACACTAAGTGTGCTCCAAAAAGGCTGAACGCAATACTCCCGGCGCTGTAGAATCTTTGGGGGCAGAGGCGTGACGACAAATAGTGAAAGATGGTAACCCCCCCGGGTGTTTGGGTTTTTTTTTAATTTTATGAGCCCATCTGGCGACTGCCTACTTAGGCATAAGTCGCCGTACTAACTACACACCCCTCCAGGGTGGCGTTCTGGGCAGAACAGAGCCGCCAACAGCCCGAGAGCTACACGAAGCTCTCGAAGGAGTTTCCTAGCTCGGCCGGATAGACACCGTCGAGATCAGCTGCGGATGCAGTGAAAGCTGTTGGCGACTGAGGGTTCGCGCGTACAGGCGAATATGCAATGTGGCATCTCCCAAGCATCGACAAGTAGGCTCTCACTAAGGGACGTGCGGAAGGCACCGGTCGCCAGGAGAAGGCCGATGTGGTGGAGCGAGTCCACCTTCCGTAATACACGCTCAGCTGCGGATGCATAAAACTCACATCGCGAAGCTCTCGAAGGAGTTTCCTAGCTCTAAGCCTAAAGGGCTTAGGGTATGACTGGCGTCGCTCGGCCGGATAGACACCGTCGAGATCAGCTGCAGATGCAGTGAAAGCTGTTGGCGACTGAGGGTTCGCGCGTACAGGCGAATATGCAATGTGGCATCTCCCAAGCATCGACAAGTAGGCTCTCACTAAGGGACGTGCGGAAGGCACCGGTCGCCAGGAGAAGGCCGATGTGGTGGAGCGAGTTCACCTTCCGTAATACACGCTCAGCTGCGGATGCATAAAACTCACATCGCGAAGCTCTCGAAGGAGTTTCCTAGCTCTAAGCCTAAAGGGCTTAGGGTATGACTGGCGTCGCTCGGCCGGATAGACACCGTCGAGATCAGCTGCAGATGCAGTGAAAGCTGTTGGCGACTGAGGGTTCGCGCGTACAGGCGAATATGCAATGTGGCATCTCCCAAGCATCGACAAGTAGGCTCTCACTAAGGGACGTGCGGAAGGCACCGGTCGCCAGGAGAAGGCCGGTGTGATGGAGCGAGTCCACCTTCCATAATACACGCTCAGCTGCGGATGCATAAAACTCACATCCGTAGTCGAGCTTCGAACGAACAAAGGATCGATAAAAAAGTAAGGCAGCAGCTCTATCAGCACCCCAGGTGCCAAACGTCACGGAACGAAGAATGTCCAAAGCGGGGTTAAGGAAACGGTGCGAATTCACAACTTCCGGGCGAACCCCATTTATAAACAAGTCCGGGTCAGGGTGGAGCCGTAGATGGCGGCAGAAATGCACTGCCTATTCTTGGCCAAGGTAAATTGAAGACTGTGCGCTTCGCAATAGCGAGGGACGTAGTTCAATGCCTGTTGGAGTCGACGCTCCGGAGTTGGCATCTGGGTCGCGCCAAAAGAGATCGAAAGGTCATCCACGTAGAGCGTAGCGAAAACATCTCCCGGCAGCACTGGGGGACTACCGTTGATGCTTATGGAAAAAACTGTGACAATGAGGACACTTCGTTGCCTGAAACCCTCTTCCTGCTCATTGCGCCGTAGAGGAGTTACCCCACCCGTACACGCATTCGACGATCTCGGAAAAAATCAGAAATAAAGATTAGGAAGCGTCCCCTCTCCGACATCGTGTGGAGAGTCAACATGATACCGTATCGTCATGCGGTACCATAGGCCTTCTTATCCAGATCGAAAAAACACCGTGGCGTAGTGCTATCTACGGAGAATGACCTGGCAAACGGCATTTTCCAGTCGGAGCAGAACATCCGACGTGGAATGGAACTTGCGGAAGCCGAAAGTGCAAAAGACAGGTGGCCTCCGGTCTCCAAGAAAAACCTAGTCTACCAATTTCTCCATCAACTTGCACCTGCAGGAGGGTAGAGATATTGGGCGAAAACCGGTCATGGTAGAGTGATCTCTCCCCGTTTTGCAAAAAGCGAGCATAGTAGCCATTTGCCAGGAGTATGAGAGTATACTCTCTGTCCATATCCCGTTGAAGAAATCTAACAGAAAGGCCATTCCTAGCTCACCTAGGTAGCAAAACATGTCATGCGGGACATCGTCAGGATCACGGGCGGTGTACGCGCAGGAGGCGAGAGCGGAACGCAACTCACTCAATGTAAACCTGTCGTTGAAGGATTCTCTGCCTCAGTAGGAAAAGTCCATTCGGAGGCTTTCAAGGATATCACGGCTAGAGAATGAGAACAAGAGGGGAGTCGTGCGAGAACTTGCCCCGAATTATTTTGACTCGCTCTGCTAGAGAGATATTCACGCTAAGTGAGGAGATGTATGCCTGCCAGGAAACGCGGCGGGCGTGCGTCGAAACATACAGGAACCTACCCCTAGTTCGATGAAATACACAGACAGTTAAATCGTTTCGGCGGCGCTTATAGCGCAAGCAGGCATAACGCTTGTGTTTGAGGGTCATCTCACACTCGGCTGACCACCACGGAAACGGTTGGCGTGCAAAACGACCAGACGTCCTAGGAATAGTAGTTAGGGCCACGGCGAAGACGTTGCCAGATAAATCAACGGCCTCATCCACCGACCTAAACTCGACCCAGAAAGAGAAATTATTAATTTCCTGAAATGCGGACCGCGCCCGCACCAAGTACCACCGGGGCGCGCTCTCAGGCGGAAGCGGCCCAGGAAATGATATTTGAATGGGAAAGTGATCACTTCCATGAAGGTCATCGACTATCCTCTACCCAAAATCAGACTGTGCATCCTGAGAGCACATATATAAATAGAGGTAGGAAAAAGAAGCGGTTCTCGGGCAGTGATGCGTAAACTAGAGCTGGTCAATCATGGCGACAAGGACTTGACCCCTAAGATTGATCAAATAGTCTCCCCAGAGGGGGGTGTCTACCGTTCAAAACCCCGAGCCGGAGAAAGGACTTTGACAACCGTGTCACCGTGCGCCGGTATTCCCCTCGATCTAAGTCGGCTGACGGTGGAATGTTCGCAGAAATAACAGTATACCTCCTATCCAGGTGCAGCTTCACAGCTACTGCCTAAAAGAGGTATCTAAAGCGAAGAGAAGAACAGGGACATCACGAAGGGTGTAAATGGCACATACTCCTGCCGGGCCACCATCACGTGGTGGTGGAGTTGCAAAATCCTTATACGCTGGGAGGGTGGGCAGGGGGAACGCGCTCAGCATGATCTCCTGCAAAAAGATAGCTAAGGAAAAACGCGAGGAGACGAGCCTCTGCAACTCTTCCCAATTGACTCGGAGTCGGCGGCAATTCCATTAAAGGAATATGGCCCCCTGGTCTAGTTGGGAGGAAGTGCAAAGGCTCTCTTTGAAGAGAAGACCCCCACGGTAATGGCCGCACGCTTTCCGGAGGCAGAACTCCGGGCGCTGTCGCGTTCGAGGACTTATCGGGGGAGGTTGGGCTCGCCATGCAAGTCTTTTCCTCCCTCCACCTGGAAATCTTAGGAGGAGGGGGGCTTCGGAGGTGGTGGTCCCTCATTTGGAGGATCCACCGTCCTTGAGCCACCCAGCCTAACACTGGGCGTGGGCGTAGGAGCCGAAGCTCCGTTGGTGCTGTCCTCCTTTAAGGGAGCAGCTTTAGGAACCCCGAAAGATGACCTCACGACCAACTTCAGGTGTGTTGCCTCCTGTGAGTCTAGCGACTCAGTGGAGGCGTGCAGCCGTTTAGCTTCTCTGTTCCTTTCCAAATTCTTTCTCCCGCGATCTCATCCTGTACCCTGACTCATGGCAATACCAAGTAATTGGGTAGTATGCAAATTTGAAGAATTTGATTTTTTTTATGAGAAAATGAATGAAAATAAAATTAAGCCCTTCCCACCCTTTTTGGTGAAAGGGGACGGACCCGAATAACAAAATCCGCGGGGTCGGAAGGATTGACGGTTAATATCAAAGAGAAAAGGGGAGAAGAGAAGTGCACAATAGGGCCAAATTTACCTGGAAGTGAAGCGGAAGGGGAAGCAGAGAGAGAAGGATGTGCGTGGCAGCTCTTCTCAGCATAGGGATGTTTCCTGTAGGCACCGAGGAGCCACCGCTGGTACCAGTGGATGAGTCTCGGAACTCAAGAAGAATGGCACTGAGAACCGAGACGGTGGAAGGCACCAGAGTCACTATGCCATCCAGGTCGAGCCGAAAGAGATCCGTTCCATTCAGAAGGATGCTGGCAGCCGTTTCGCTGCACGTCGACTGCAAGGGAAGAACTGGCATCATTATACCCACGATCACAATGACCGGTCGTCGAGTAAGTTTTAAAACACGAATGAAGAATTTTATCGAGCTCTGACCGTGCCTGCTATCCACTTACGTTCCCATTCAAATTGACCTTCAACCCTTCTTATATACAGGGGGTTTCAGATAAATCGATACAAATTGCACACGAGGGGGGGGGGGAAATAAAAGTTTTGTACCAAACTAAGCAAATATCTTCTCATTAAGAATTGACAAACAAATTGAACGGTATATATATAGTTGCGAAATCATGACCAACATCTTCCTTCACCACCTGAACTAGTCACATGCGCTGGTTAGGGAGTCCTTGTCAATGGATGACATTACCTCCACAATGACAGCCATCAGATCTTAAAGTGTCGTGAAAAGACTTGTTGATACCCTTCTCAACAAAGCCCCACACAAAATGATCTAGGGGGCTGCAGGCGGGGCCCTTTTTTTTAGGAGCCCATCTGGTGACTGCCTACTTGGGGAATAAGTCACCGTACTCACCAGAGCCTACTACTAGGGTATATTAATAAATAAATAACGATATATAAATAACAGCGATAAAAAAAACAAACGTTAAAATTTTTTTAAAAGGAAACCAAAGCAAAAAGGCAACAGGAAAGCGGGCTCCTGCGTCGGAGGTAGCCCGCCTTCGCCCGGTGCAAGAACATACGACCTACAAAAACAATCGAATAGAGGGGAGGAGGCCAGCCTCCTCCAATAAGTCGTAAAGTCCACAAGTCGGTGTGCACGAACTCGTCCCGAGTACAAGGGACAATCGGTAGCGACCTCGCTCGCCCCGGTACCGGGACAGGTAATGTGCGCGAAGATCACCCAGACTGGGACATTCAACAAGAGTGTGCCGAACAGTCTGGGAGACAACGCAGTCGTCGCAATAAGGCGCAGGCGAGCGCTCCATCAAACAGCGGTGCGTCCCAAGAGTGTGTCCAATTCGGAGACGACAGAAAGCAACCCGAAGCCGTTGCGGCATTGGGGGGTCGGTCAATGGAACAGTCGCGGCGCAATGGCACGTAACATTAAAGTTCCCCTTGACGGCTTCCTATCTTCTTTGCCAAGCCGCCCGTATTCCTGCCATGTAATCGGTGTGAGGAAGAGCGAATCGATCGTCTGGTCGCTCAGTCCTCGCGGACTCTTTGGCACTCTCAGCCCCCGTAAATCTAACATGTCCAGGAACGAAGCACAATATAATCTCGACATCCGCCCGGCTCGCCAAAACCGTGGCGTCACGGATATCGCGAACCAAGGGATGCGGAGATTCCAATGCCCCGAGAGCACTCAGGGCGCTTTGTGAGCCGGTAAAGATCACAGTCGGGCCAAGTCTGGGACTAGTGGTGCGGGGGGACGTTATTGAACTACCACGCCTGTCTCCCTTGTGTTGTGTGCGGGAGTAGAGTCCTGCTGGAAAACGTAAGGCCTTTCCGCGGTACTGAGTTTTGCAAGAGTTGTGTTACACTCGTTTTTTTTTTTAATCTTTCGAGAGGTTTACATGTGTGACAGAAAAAGTTCCGTCAAACAAATGTAAAGTTCTAGTTTTCCAGCATGTGTCATTAAAATGTATTTTCCAATGTATGCGTGTAAAGGTGGAAGTGAAAAGAATCGAGACTTCGTCCGCAACGAATGAGCGGCCTTAATGTCTCGCCTTGAGCGTGTGCTCGCCCATGAGGGTGGCCACATTGATTAATATTACAATTTAAACATATTTATATGATAAAACAAGACAAGCGTGTCTAACTGCATCAAATCTATCATTGTACCATTTGTTGAGAGCGTCGTAACGAGTGTAACAGGACTTTTGCAATACCCGCTACTTGGTCCATCAAAGGTGCTTCAGCACCTTAGTTTTAAATGTCTACATTGATTTTTAAGGCCCTGGGAAAAGATGTGAGGAGGAAAAACGTGATCCTTTGCTGCTGAGAAAGGCCAGAACCATCAAAGAAGCGGGAAATTTACTGTGCATGAATGTAGGCACTTCATCTTTATTCTCAGCCTCGTGGTAGTGCCGTTTCACTTTGTAAAGAGGTTCCTCTGGTAGTTAAGCAAATTAACAATCTCCACGTTTATCCCGCGGCGCGGAAGGCCGCGATTATGGAGTAACGTTGTTCGATTTCAGCTGGAATTCTCAGAGGAAATCGCTTATGTTGTTACCCGCATGAAAGCTAAACTCTTATTGATCCTGGCCAAGGTCAAGTGACTTACATTAGTGCGGTCATTAGCCCTTAGGCACATTTAAACAGTCTCGAGTTACCTAAAACGCACTGTAATTACTCCCATTCCAAAATATTGTAATCATCCCAGCATTCCACACCATCTACAGCGACAGCTTCGATATTTGCACCAGCGGGTAATAATATATCACTTTTTCGGATTATCCTTCAGCTAAATCAACGAGGGCATCTTCTACAATAAGTTTGTGGAGAGAGGTTTGAAAAAGTGATGGATGAATAAGGCAAAATGTGTTGAAGGGTACATAGGCGCAACTCTCCAGAACTTGACCAACCTGACAAATATTTCAATCCTTGACTCCACTCTCAGATTGAGATACTCATAATCGATATAAAACAAGTTTTTCATTCCCATTGGGGTTTCCTGTCTCAGCATCCTCTCACCTTTCCTGCCCATTTCATGTAAATCAACAACCAATTCAACATATCACCATCTCGAAGCCCCCCCCCCAAACCCCGGGATCAAAAGTCCACACAAAAATTATCAATAGGAAAATAATAAGCGGAAACAAGGTATAGGGTGAAGCGTTGCCGTGAGGGAAGCATGGACGTGAGACAATTTGTACGTCTTACCTTGTAAAAGGCCTGGCCTTTCTTCTGTTCATCAAAGGGAATCGCAAACTCCTCCCGGGTCTGGAGGCCCTCCCGCAGGGCCAAGTAGAAGCGTGCCAGATACATAGGCAGGATTTCTTCTCCAGTCTTCTTCGAGCAAAAGATTCTGGGAAATATAAAGGAATTAATACAATTTTGCCTGATAAAATAGCATTCAATAAAATCAAATATAATTGACCTTCGGTAGCAGAAGGTCCATCTATCATCGCATATATATATATATATATATATATATATATATATATATATATATAATATAGCTAACTGGTCTGTCGTAGTAGACAGGAACCACTTATAATAATAATAATACGAGATTGTAGCTACAGAATAAATATAAATATATATATATATATTTTTTTTTTTCTGTAGCTACAATCTCGTATTATTATTATTATAAATGGTGTCTTTCTACTACGACAGACCAGTTAGCTAGCACTTCAACCACTAATTGCTATATCGTGCTGAATCGTGTCAGGACGTATTGGAGCATGTCGATCGGGGACTCTATGATGTACTAAGTACATTACACAGTGAGTGAAAGTGACACGTAGTCCGCAAATAAAATATGTGGCAGGCAGGCCACATCCAACGTAAAATGAGGCACATTGGCCAAACTAGTCCTACATTTAGAATCAAATGCATGGTACGAAGACCTCAATTATAGATGATGCGTGATGGAGTTACGCATGTGTCAGAGGTCGGAGGAAATGCCTGTTGCGGTTAAAAATGAGAGAACTGCCGAGACAGCAGCTTCATCGTCCCGAAGGACCCAGCGAATATTCAAAGGCTAACCGATTCCGCTGGCGCTAAATTGGACCACCCGCTCATCGGCATAATCCGGGCACTCAACCGTGAGGGACAATGCATCCATCGCAGAAAAGAGGTGGTCAAGCAAGAACTTCTGCGTTAGACGTGTGTGCCCAATGCGAAGCCTTGTGAGCAGGACCTCGTGTTGGTGGGTTCTACGACACGAAGTATCCCACACCGTCACATTATCCTTGATCGTCCTGAGTTTGTTGGGTCAGATAGTGGCCCAGGCCAAATTCCACCGTCTGCGCAGAAATGCATCGGGGTAAGGGTAATAATCCCTGCTCGGTAGCGGACGGGGTATAATCTCGTGGGGATCCACAACGATCGCCTTAGCCGCATGATCAGCCAACTCGTTACCCCGAATCCCTGAATGGATTGGCACCCAAGAGAAAGTAACAAATCGACCGCCATCACGCAAACGGTCCAGCCAGAGGTGGATCTGTGTCACTATGGGATCAACAGAAACTGGTCATATATACTGGTCAAGGCACTCTGGGAGTCGGAATAGACAACAAATCGGCGAGTGGTAGACCGTGTCACAGAGGCCAATGCAAAGAAGATCGCCCGCAATTCCGCGGTATACACCAAGGCCGCTGCAGGTAGTTTCCGCGATATAGTTCTGTTCGGGAGAACTGCAGCGCAACCAACTCCATCGCAACTCTTCGATCCATCAGTATACATTGGGGTGGTCTCATGGTGAGTGTCCGCATGGTCAATAAAAAGTGATCTCCTTATATCCACCGGGGTATCAGAAGAAACCTCCGACATCATACCCGGACAAAGTTCTCAGGCGTAACAAATAAGATGGAACAGAGTAAGAACTCAACTTCATCACGAGCAGATCAGGCACCTAGATGCTCTCAAGAAGTTGATGACTCCTGTAGCCAAATGGTTTATGCTTATGAAGGCGTGGGTGAGCAGCATAGATATGATCAAAGCATCGATTCGTAATCACAGAGTAATCTGGGGTATCTGGCATAGCGAGTAAACGGCTGTACAACTGGAGAAAAAGATTGGCTCGTCTATCACTGAGAGATGATTCCCCGCTCTCCGCATATACTCACCAATGGTAGGGTGCGAAACGCCCACGTTGCCAGACGAATACCCTGATGGTGGACGGTATATAGCATCTTGAGAGACGTTGTTGTCGTTGACGAATAGATTTGGCATCCGTAATCGAGTTGGGACCACACCATGGATCATAAATCCGCAAAAGTTTCACCCTGCCTGCACCCCACGAAAAACGCGTCAAGCACTTCAAAAGGTCCAGGCTTTTTAGGCATCTTGTTCGCAGAGACTGGAGGTGAGGTAGCCACGTGAGTTTCGAGTCAAATGTCATTCCCAAGAATTTCGTTTCCGGAACGTGAAGAACTTGGGCGACCCATCCATCACTAGGGTTAAGCTGGGAAATGTGTATCGCTACACAATGGCGAAAAGGTGAAACTGTGAAGATATTTGCCCACTGAACTGCTTTGTTGACGCCAAGTTGTACCCTCCTCTCAGCAACAGGAAGACCTGAGGAGCGAGTGAATATGGCGAAGTCGCCGACGTACAACGAACTCTCCACATACTGCGGTATGCAGGATGGGAGGCCATTGATGACTAGGGCAAACAGAGTACAGCTAAGGACGCTCTCTTGGGGAACGCCCTCATGCTGCGGAACCGGATCAGAATGTTTGTTGTCAACTTTGATTTGTATAACCCTGTCAGAAAGAATTTTTTTATGAATTTTGGTAGATGTCCCAAATATCTATCATCGGATAGAACTTTTAAAATGAGGATATCTCCATGTTTTATCGTAAGCTTTTTCCAAATCAAAAAACAGCCACCACGTGTTTCTCGGCAAATCCCGACTTGATGAACGTATCGAACCTGGCTAACACATATGTTGTGCTGCGACATCGTCGGAAACCATATTGATCGGGATGGAACAGGCCTTGCTCTTCTAAATGCAACACGAGCATAGCGTTGACCATCCGTTCCATAAATTTACACAGAGAATTCGCAAGTGGTATATGGCGGTAATGCAGCGGATGGGTTCCCTCTTTACCAGGCTTCTCGAAAGGAAGCACAGTCGACATTTTCCAAACTGTCGGAAAGGAGTCCTCCATCCATATGCGGTTATACAAAGATAAAAGGAACTGTAGTGATACTGGAGGAAGGTGGCGAAGCAGGACGTACAAAATCGTATCCGCCCAAGGCGCCGTATCAGCACACCTCCTCAAAGCATTCTGGAATTCGGGCAGTGTAAGAATAGTGTTGCAATCTTCATTCTCTCCACCACAAAATGATAAATCTACTGAATCTGCTTCGTTTAATGCGCTGAAAGGGCGCCCAAGAACTCCCCTTAGACACCTCGCTCAAAGCATGTCGAAAAGCGTTCCCAACCTCTAGCGGATCGGAGACTAAACCGTTAGAAGCCTGCAACGTCTGAGTACGATGGACCATACGCCTGAGACGTATCTTAGAGATCCGACGCCACACCTTTGTAATCGGTGTCCTCTCGTTAAGGCTGGAGACGTATCGTTTCCACGAAGTTGTCTGAGATTTCTTCAAAAGGTAGTGAGCGCGAGCTCTCGCGCGACTAAGCGCAATCTTATCTTCTGTAAGTCGCGTAGGGTTATATAGGCGGCGCTGGTAACTTTTTCTCGTCCGTTGCTGCTGGGAGCTCTCGGTTCCACCAAGAAACAGACCGAGTGCTCTGCATTCGGCTAGTTTTCGGAATACAAGTGTGTGCCGCAGCAACAAGCGTATCCACGAGGTATTCGACAGCATCATCAACGGTAGGAAAGAATGTAACCTCCCTATCAGTAGTCGCTACAACATAGTATCTCGCCCAATCTGCTCGTTTGTAAATATACCGAGGTGTGGTTAGGAGAGGGAAGTTGTCTGCAATGGATAGAATGACTGGAAAGCGGTCGCTATTATATAAATCTTGGGTGACGGACCAGAAGTTAAGTGCGGCATCTGGAGATAAGGTGGCGTTATCTCTGTCATGCGGAGGGATATATATATATATATATATATATATATATATATATATATATATATATATATATATATATATATATATATATATATATATATATATATATATATATATACGTTGTAGATCGTGTATAATCTGTCAAGGTGGCATCGTACTGCAACAGACTGCAAGTCCGAAGTCAGCTGAATCCTCACGTGACCAACAGCGCGCTTCACAAGTGTGCAAACGCCGCCGTGGTCCAATCCATCCCCGCCGAGTGGTGGGTTTGGTAGGGCTGCTGGCATTCTGGTTTGCTGCAGACACAGACGGCTGCCGCCTGTGAATCTGTAGGGGCGTTCTTAAACGAAAATAATTATTTCGATATCCACGGTTTCCATGGTCATTTTATGCGCTCAGACTGTTTCGATTTGTTCTTATCGGGTGGGCGGCTATATTTGGGTAAAGGAATACTAGTGATGTTTACATCACGATCGGGTGTTTTCTGGCGCTTGGGTTTTTCAGAAGTAGCACCCAATGTAGGTGATGTTGGAGATTGGTGTTTATTGCTAGATATTCGCTTTGGAGAGGCACAGGTAGAACGTTCGGTTTTGCGTCGAACAGTTTTAGGTTTTGGAGGTAGTGAACGTGCAGAATTTTCCGGCGGAGCAGGGTTCTTCGACGAAGCGGAAGGGGTCTCACGAGACTGTGCTACTTGCACAACAGACGCAAAAGTTCTGGTATTTGGGTACATTGAGGATACTTTATGGCGGGCTTCTTTAAAGGTCAGGTGTTCTTTGACCTTAACAGCCAATATTTCTTTTTCAATGAGGTATTTCTGACAAGTCTTTGCTGATGTGCTATGAGGTTGGTTCCAATGAATACAGTTCGGAGGCAGTTGATATGTTACAGTTTAATGATTCTCACCGCAGTGTTGACCGCAGATGGCTTGATCACGTGTCCATATTGTTGACATTTGTAACAACGGCGAGGAAGCGGCACGTACGGACGGACACGCTCAGAGAGACCTGCACGGATCTGAATACGATCAGGTTGAGTTTGAGTGTCAAATGTTAAGACCAACGTTCCAGTCGGTTCGAGGTCACCAGATGGTGTGCGACTCTTGATTCGGTGGATCTTAATCACACCAAGGTATGATAGTCCTTCGGCAATATCCTCTTCAGAATATTGCCGTAAGAGATCGCAGGTGATAAGCCCTTGGAATTCGTTATAACGCTGAATCGACACTTCTATAAATTCCCGGACCAGTTGGGTCAGGCGCTGCAATTTACGGCCTTGGGCCTCAGATTTCAATTCAACAGTGAGCGTTCGATCGTCATTCTCTGAGAAGCGACCGAGTTCCCCTATCGCATCGCAGAGCTCTCTATCGACTTTAAATAAGTTGAGTTTGCTTAGGTAAGCGTTGTTGGTAGACTTCAAAGTATGAAATCGCGTGAAGTGTTCAGTTTCTCCACACAGGTTGGCTGGGTAATTACGTCGTCGATCTAATCTACTGCTTCTTTCATTTTTACGGTCGGTGCCAGACGCATAATCATCGTGATTCCGGGAAGAGCCTGGTCTACACCACTCGATCCTGGACCAGTCGCTTGTTGACGACCTGTCTCCTCCTGGCCAGAAGAAGGCATGCCGAGCGCGATGCTTCCGACATCCCTTGTGTCGGGAGCCTCGTTGACGCTGTTGTGGTTTATACTTATAGTGGGCATTAGGGCATGATTTGGTATTTATCCCATACCTGGGTTTATTTTTTTGATGGGGCCTCCATCCCAAACTATTTAACCCATAGTTAGGGCCACAGATTTCTGTGTAGGGGCAATAACGGAGTCCATCCAAGATTTCTCCGCCGAAGCCTCTTCAGTATGGTTGAACCTTCCGGGGAGGTCGTATTCTCCCCACTGACACACCCTTCGGTTTCGTAAATGCCATTGCAATCGTGGTTCGGCACGGTCGTCACCCATTAGTCTGGCCCATCCATCAGAGCCACTCCAGCATGATTGGATCTGCCGGGGGTAAAAGACCACCCGCTGACACAGCCTCCGACTTCATTGGGACACGCAAGCACCCACACCGCTTCAAGGTTGGGTGACATGGGGGTGCTACAATCTCGTATTCACAGTATAAAAATATCTACGTTTATTGACGGGAAAAACTTTGTGTACAAGGAAGTTAACACTTGGAAGCGGGACAATACCACTGGTAGTTTTAGCTGGTAGACCAAGTATCACCCTAATACCAAGCTGAGAAACTGAAAGAACTTTCTCGCTTTGAATATATCTAATTTTATTCAAACCATTACAGAAAAATATAAACAATATGACAATAAAATATATCACCCCGAATTTATTTATATTTTAGCCTCAATTGCTTTCTCACAGGTTGGCGCACATCAACGCATTACCGAAAATGCGTATTGCTGTCGGAAGACATCTTTCGTGAGCACGGCTTGGTAGGTCAGCGAACCATTATCTAGGTTTACTTGCCTTTTACAAGGGCCAGAAGACGAAACCAGGTTTCTTCTTGCAACACATACAGGCAATCTTATCGAATTTAACTTTAAAAATTCTTAGATTTCACAATCTGTAAGTCCATTCCAGATACCACACATTATCTAACCTAGAAACATCTCTCAACCACGAATATAAACAGCCTTAATTCGTAGACCGATGGTGTCTCTTCACTCAAGCCCAACAGTCTACAGCAGTATGATTAAAAAAATGATAGGGGGAGGGGGCAGTGCGCCCACTACTGCATTCAGAATAAGCAGTGCCACTTGTAGAAAAGTTTGAAATGATTTAAGGATTTAGTGCCAAACGCAATCAATGAATAGCGACTTTGAGCAAGCTGCAAATATTGTTATGAAGGAATGATTTCGTCACGGAGTCAGAGGCCGCCTTTTTCATTTGTCCTAGAATTGACTATAGCAAGTCCAGCAGATGGATGGGCTTGACGAGCTCTTGCGCTCTATCAGATAGAATGCTGTCGAGGCAGTGATTGGTAGGCCCAAGGGGGCAGTCGCGGGGCAATGGCACGCAGCTTTAGGTTCTCGACGGCAGTCTCCCATCTTCTTATAATAAGAATCTCAAGTTTTGTTTTAAATTTTAAAAATGGTGATTGTTCTTTCCGTTGTTCCTATTGAAGATGTAGATCATCATGTGGATGTTTTGGGGATATATTTACTCGGAGAGAGAACTCCGAGCCATAGACGGCGTCGTTTTCGAGGAGTTAACAATAGGATTCGACTCGACAGGTATTTTTTGGGGGGGAAAAGTGGGTGCCATATGGCGAATGTCAAAGGCATGTCACCAAAATTAATTTAAATAGACTATATTAAAAACAAAACAAAAAAACAACAAGAAAAACCGACACAAAACAAAACCCAAACCAACAAATGGAAAAAAGCATGTTCCGGCCACGGGGGTATGCACCCCCAAACATAAAAAAATGGTAGAGACTTGCCTACCCAAGAAACAAAAAATCCGCGATTCGGTGTGAACAAACTCGTACCGAGTACAAGGGACAAGGGGTAGCGAGTCCGTTTAGTTCAACCTCGGTACTGAGCCAGGTAGCGTGGGCGAATATCTGTGAGACAGTGACATTGGGCAAGAATGTGCAGGACTGTCTGGGGGACAAAGCGCTCCATCAGATAGAACGCCGTCGAGGCAGTGATTGCTAGGCCCAAGGGGAAAGTCGCGGGGCAATAGCACGCAGCTTTAGGTTCTCGATGGCAGCCTCCCATCTTCTTTGCCAGGCAGCCCGGATGGATGACCCGAGTCACGTGAGTCCTGCCATGTTGATAGTGTGAGGAAGAGCGAAATGATGGTCTGGTCGCCGAGTCCTCTTTGGCGCCCTCATTCCCCGCAATTCCTGAATGTCCAGGAACCCAGCAGAAGATAATCTCGACATCCACCCGGCTCGCGAGGACCGTGGCGTCACGGATATCGCGAAGCAGGGAATGTGGAGAATCCAATGCCCCGAGATCATTCAGGGCGCTTTGTGAATCGCTAAAGATGACAATCCGGTCTCCGAACCGGGCACGTCGCGTTATCTCCCGTACCGAGCGGTTTAATGCAACCAGCTCGTCCTTGAAGACAGACTCAGCGACTGGCAGAGCCCCGCTGACTTCGAACAGAGGGGCTACGGCGTGGAAACCGACCCCTTCTTGGGACTTGGAGCCATCCGTATACACTGGCACGTTTCCAGCGTGACAAGTGTTCTCTAAAAAGGTCAAAGGCAATACTGCCGGCGCTGTGTAATCTTTTAGAGACCAGATGTGGCGACGAATAGTCAAAGGTGGTACCGCCCTACCATCAAAACCCTGCACGGAGGGAGGAGAGCTCCTGTTTGCCTCGGTCCCTTTGGGCGCGCCTCGCCTATGAGAGGAATGAGGCTGGGGGTTAGCTCCGCTAAGGTATGATCTTTCTCACTTCCCCCTAGGCAGGACTCTGCTACCTCG
Source organism: Ceratothoa steindachneri (assembly GCA_963969495.1). NCBI lineage: Eukaryota > Metazoa > Arthropoda > Malacostraca > Isopoda > Cymothoidae > Ceratothoa > Ceratothoa steindachneri. The sequence continues at coordinate 107,827,551 of OZ018327.1, read as the reverse complement.
AGCGAGGCCGCCTAGCCCCCATAATAGGAGCCCAACTCAGTGCGGAAAAGGCCTCGAACGTGACGGCGGGGACCACGTCCGAGACATTACCTTATATTTCAAGGTCTTCAGGGAGGGCACACTGTCGCCATAGACCTTTCAGGAACATCCGGGGAATCGGCACCCCAGCGCAGAGAGGAAGCCTACGGAGAACAGGCCTACCAGCTCTCAGGAAGGGGACCAATATAAGGTCAAATAATGGAGATAGGCTCTGAAGGGGGGCACCATCGAGTCGCACTTAAGAGGACCGGCCCCTGGTGCCCTCGGGTTCACCAGCGATTGTCATACTGACCTTTATGTCTATTTCATTAGCCAGTTAGGATCCGCCTGGATAAAGACAGGTGATCGAACCACTGTCACTACTACTACTACCTCTCTTTCTTGTATAACATCATTACTGAATGTCGGCTCTCCCACAACTTTCTGAAACTCAATCATGACCAAAATTGAGGTGCTGAATATATATATTTTTTTTAAATAAATAATTTAGTAGCCGGTTGTATCTCTGATCCCCATCTCAATTCATCCCTTAAGTCCAACGAACCTTTTCCTTGCTACTATTTTCATAATCATGTCTCGCAGTAAAAATTATGGTTCCTTTCCCAAACCTTTGTGGCATTTTAAGTCTCATTTAAGGCACTGTTAAGAATCTGAGCATCACCTGGGAGAGTCCATTACTTCTCGAAGCTCATCTCCCAAATATCTGCGAGTCTTTTCTCCGCTTTCTCCGTAGGTTTAGGCGTCACTATGACTACAATAAGTTTCAAGGCCACCATTCACGCCTTCGGTACCTTTCCTCCTTCATTACGGTAACTCACTCTTCAGTGGAACCCATGATTCAACTCTTCTTCCCGTGTTCGCCACCGTGGGCGGGGGGTCTCGTACAAGCCCACTGGCTGCCCATCCAATTTCCCATCACCTTTAATGTCCTCTTCCTTAACTACAGGTCTATTGATTGTACCAGTGGTCGTCTGTTCTGCATGGACAATCGTGCCTCCCTCGTTTTTGCTCCTAGGGTGTGGAATAATCTGCCCCCTGCTGCTATACGAGTACACTCTTCACCCTCCATGGGTGCCGTGAAGGCCCACCTCTTCCCTCAAGCCTTTCTTAGTTGGTAAACAGGCTCTGTGTAAAAGCTTATTATTATCGCTCACGTGAACAAAACTTTCGGGTAGGCATATCAAATAATGCAGATGATACGGGATTCCTTCGGGGATCCCATTAAATCAAAATGCAAACTAGGATCAGGGGCCTAGTACCTAAATGCAAGGCATAAACATAACTCATCACCACTACCCCGAAGAAAATTGTGGTCGGCATGCATCAACTCCACATAACGTAGCTTTCCAATTCCAGTCCTTTAAGACCTAATAAGCGCAAAACTATGCCGACTATTTCCGGGCAGTTATATTTAATAAGGAGGGACTCCTCGCTTAGACCCGACTCAGCTGCAGAAGGCTCCGAGGGAGGAACTCTCCGCTTAGACCCCCACTCACCTGCAGAGAGCTCCGAGGGCTTCTGCCCGTCCAAACTGAAACTGGGCAGGACTCAAGTGGAGCGGTTTATCGCCTTCCGAAGGAGTCAAGGGGTCGCTCGATTTACGGTTTTCGGCCAGGAACACAGACGTGGGTCTTCGGTGGGCTCCGGTTCCACCCCCACCCCCACTGCCCGAATGCTCTAACTCTGAAAAGACCATCAGGGCTAAATATCAACGTGTCTCGTCGAAGACTAAACATGCACAAAACATCCCCTCCCCTACCTGCCCTTCCCCAATGAAAGTATAATTAACTCTCCCCCCACCCCTGTAAGGGAGAATCGAAATCATACTTGCAAGTGCTAGGAACCAATTTGTTCCTATAAGCTCCAGTATACTCGAATATGACTGAAAAAAGTTCCCAATTGCACTCCTTATCCTCTCTATACTATTTCCCCCATTCATCTCCTTTCCACCCTTTGTTGTTTTCCTCGTCGCTCTATCTCCAATTGGAGCTCTCATTAGCCTAGAAGGAAATGGGTTGGACTTCTAACGCCTAGGTGAGGGGACGCGCCGGGCTTGCCCATGGGTGGCAGATTGATCCTCACACACGTCAACACCACATAAACAATCATAACACCGCTGTTTCTTCCTTCTTCCTCTTTGCGCACACACACCAATCTATCCCCCCCACAATCTGAGGGGGTCTCAATATCCATATACTCCTGCGGCAGAATGGGACCCTCCTCTGGATAATGAAGGGTTCTCTGCTGGTTAAGTGGTGTCAAAACACAATAAACCCCCCCCCCTTCCCCAACAGGTCCCGGCCCATGATCCCCTCGGGCGAGTGATTATCATTTTGATCTTTATATTAATTTCATTAGCCGCTCGACAGATTTCATCCGCGATTGAAAAGGGAGAGATGACTTAACCTGAAAATGCCCTCATTTGTTACATCTTTTCCCAATATTTTATTGATGCTCTTAACCCATTGTGGCTAATGAGTATACGTAAGAATGCATCTTTGCTATAAGAGGTCAAAAAAGAAGGAACTTAATTATGGACAGTGAGAGAGTTGACCGCTTTGGGGCAGATCAGCCTTTGTTGTTGTTTTTTCTTTAAATTTAAGAGGGTCACTCTTGGTGACTGCATACAAGGGCTTAAACCGCTGGTAAAAGGCTAGCATGTAAGGGTGGGTTCCTAATTTGTTTTTTCTTTCTAACCAATGATATTGACTTGACAAGCATGAATATGATAGTGATGTTGCTAATGATAATGAATGTGAGAGAGGCACCAGAAGGCCTCAAATAGTGCTTTGCTTAACGACCGAACAACTCACTGACAGATGACTGGAACGTGCAATTGATGAGAGCTGCCTCAAACAACCAAGGCCCGAAAAGATGTAAGATGCTGTTACACTTGGGCCTCCCTTTCACTTGTTCTTTCGAGACATTGAATGTGACTGAAAGTAAAGAAAAGAATCACAGAAACAAACACAAAAGATAAAAAATGCCAACTGAATATTGGAAATTATCAAGCAAGATATATGTTGGTTTTATGAATCTATAGAAAGGGCATGACCGTATCGATAGGAAAAGACTTTATCAGGTTCTATTAATTATCCAGTAGGTGTCTGCTGTCGGTTAGTAGTGAATGGGCTTAGATGTTGTATGTTAGGCTTCTGATATGAGATCTCTTGTAGTACTGATTGTTTTCGAAGGTTGTTTCTGGTTTTCGAGAGATGTATGTTGGCAAAGGGTAAGTAGGCTGTGTTTAGTACATATGAAACCTGGAGGAGCGGCATGTCATAGTGGCTCTAGTGCCCCCGTTATCTGAAACTAGATTGAAATTACCTGGGCTTTTTTTTCTTTTTACACATGTCCATTTTATCCTTTTTTCAGCCATTTTTATTTACAAGACTATTCTCACCAGGGCAAATTTACAAACTGTGGAACAGATTTCCTCCACCTCCTCCCTCTTTGTTCCGGTGCAGGTGGGGGAAAGTGCGATTGTGGGCTTTACCACCCCCCAGCTTTCTTCCGACCCTTCTTTTGTATTACTATCCCCGGCAAGGGAGTGGCAGGTGTAGCATGGAAGTCGAGCTTCAGCAGACTTGTTGGGGAATGTGTACTCTCCTGACCCCAATGAACATAGTGGAGTGCCCTCCTGGCTCCAATGCCCATAGTTCGTGCCCTTCTGTCCCCAAATGACCATAGTTGCATGACCATCTTTACCCCCATTTGCTTCATCTTTACCCCCATTTGCTTCATCTTTACCACTTTCTTGACTGACATTAAGAGATCACTCTTTAAAATTTCTGTGTGAGAGAGACCCTTTTTGGTTTTCACTTTTAGGTTTTAAGTAAAAAGAAATGTACCCCAAAAGATGTGCCTAAAAAATATACCTTAAAAAATGTGCCTAAAAAATATACCTTAAAAGATGTACCTAGAATGAGCCTCTGATTAGCTTAGCTTTTGGGAGTTTTTGTTTGTTGTATTGGTCTGAGTCTTTAAGAGATGGTCTGAGGATAAGACGGTGGAAGAACGGATGGGGCAGGACTGGCAGGAAGGTGCTTTGGGAGATGTAGGGGTGGAGAGAGGTGGGGTTACAATCCTCTGGCGGACACCAGTGAGGGTGTAGCCAGTGAAATAAAAAAAAATAAATAAATAAAACAGCATAGCTTTACGACTGGTTAATATAAATCCAAAATTAATGATCTAATTTTTTAAAAGACAATAGTTGGGACCAGGCAGTAGTGACCCTGTCTATCGCGGTACTGGGACAAGTACCGATCACGAAGCTCCACAAACTGGTCCATTCAACTCAAACGGGGTCTCACCGTCGGGAGAACCGAGCAATATTGACAGAAATGTTGTTTGGAAACGCTCCATCAAGTGACGCTACGCCCCGGAGTGTGTCCGCTTCGGAGGCGACTAAAGATGACCTGATAATGTCGAGAATCAGGGTGGTAAGGCACGCTACTTTAAAATCCCGTCAATCGTTTCTCATCTTCTTTGCCCTGCAGCCGAAAGAGCTGACTCGATTCCCGCCATGTAGGAAAGGGCGATCAAGGGTCTCTTAGACTGTACAGACTACCCGGCACCTTCGTCAGCGCGAGCAAGGTTTGGTCTCGAATTTAAAGCGAAATAGCAACGAGGTCTTATACAAAGAGTGACTGAGGAAAGATCTGTGGAAAGGGCACAAGTGCGGGTACTGGAGCCCGTGTGGGTGCCGTTTTTTCCAGGCGTTACCTTGGCAACCACATCGACTCCTTTGCGGGCGACACCGGGGCTGGCAGTGTGAAATCCAGTCAGGGTTTCCGTGGTAGCAGAGGCAATTCCCCTGCCCTGAACGTCTACCTCCTTACGTAGAAAAGAAATATTAGAAGAGGCGGTAAATAGAGTGGTGAAAATATCTAGAAGTGATAAAGCTTTCAAAGTTCTTAAAACTTTGGTCAGAATAACCTGAGGCATTCGGGCCGAGGGAAAGGGCTGCCCAGCAAGGTACCAGGTGTAAGTCTACACCTGGTAGCCCCATGCCTGACAGTTACATATGCAGGAAACAGCCATTTTTTTATTGTTTTCAGCGCCCATCTTGCGGCTGGCTACAAGGGCATAAGTATGTGCAATCATCTGACAGCCTAAAGTAAGGCTAGATTAAAAACTAAACGAGCAAAAAACACCCCACAAAAGAAATCCAAAGGCAGAAAAACAAAAGAAAGAAGCACGATCCGGTGTCGGATCAACGATCTCACAGAAAATCAGAAATAAAGATTGGGAGGCGTCCCCTCGCCCCTATCGTGTGGAGATTCTCCATGATACCGTATCGCCATGGGGTATCATAGGCCTTCCTTCTCAAGATCGAAAAACACCGTGGAGTAGTGCTGTCTACGAGGGAAGGCCTCGCAGATGGCATTTTCCAGTCGGAGCAGAGCATCCGACGTGGAGTGGAACTTGCGGAAGCCACATTATGCGGAAGACAATGGCCTTTGCACACGCAGGAGGGTAGAGAGATTGGGCGGAAACCATCCAGGGTAGAGTGATCTCTCCGTGGATGACGAAAAGTGAACACAGAAGCCATTCACCAACCCTCTATTCAGATCCTGTTGAACAAATCTAACAGAAATGCCATGCCTCACTTACCCAGGTGTGAAAGCATGACATACGGGACATCGTCTGGACCAGGGGCGATGTCCGAGCACGAAGTGAGAGCGGAACGCAACTCACTCAATGTAAACATGTAGTTGAAGGGTTCTCCGCCTCTCGAGGTAAAGTCCAGTCCGCGGCCTTCAACGACATCACCTGCATTGAATGCTGGCACAACATCCCGGCAAGAGAATGCGAAGGACTTTGCCACGGGCGCGGGGTACGAGATTGCGGTCCCATTCTCATAGAGAACGGGAGGTGAGGTCCTGCGAGAACTTGCCCCGAATCCTTTTCACTCGTTTCCACACCTATGCAAGATGGATTTTCCACCTAAGTGAAGACGCGTAGGCGGCATGCTTCGAAACATACCGGAATCTAGCTCAAGCTCGACGAAATTTACCGACAGTAAAATCGTTCGGGCTGCGCTTATAGGGCATATAAGTGTATCGCTTCTCTCTAAGGGTTGTCTCACACTCGACCGACCACCAAGGAAGCAGACGGCATTCAAAACGACCAGAAATTGTAGGGATGGTAGTCCGGCCTACGGCGATGAGCTTGCCTTAGAACAACTCAACGACCTCATCAACCTATATAAACTACTCGACTGGAATAGAGAAATCAGTCAATTCCTGAAATTCAGGCCAACGCTTCCGCTCAACCACTAGTGAGGCGGTTTCTCTCAGACGACAGCGGCCCAGAAAATGTTATAGATAGGAAAGTGCTCACTGCGTCCAGAGATCACAGCACAACGTGTGGTGTAGTGCGTCAAGCTCCAGCAACTCGTGCACTGTATCAAGACTTGGCCTTTGTTTCAGGAATGTCCAAGAGGGGCAGGTGTGGAGTGGGCCTGAATTTTGTTCAATGTCCCCTAATTTTAGGGCTTGTGGGGTGATGAGGAACCAATCGCCTGTGAGGTTGTTTTGAGTGGGTTAGGTGCATTCGACTGTATAAATGTGGGATAGCTAATTCGGTCCGGATTACACTCCCGAGGAATTCCTCGTAGGTAAAGGAGAGGGAATTTTGGAGCAGCAGGTGATGTAGATACACCTTCTCTTCCTTTCATTAATTTGAGAAGACGCATCTTCTCCTTGTAGTTGACTCTTGTCAGGGGACAACGCTAGGAGGCACGCCATCGTTCGCATGCATCAATACCAGGAGATGGAATAGAGTAAGAGATTAATAGAATAGATTAGTACACCTTAAGATAGTTATGGCCGGAGAGTCTCCCAACTCCAATTTAAGCTCATTCAATGCAATTATCGTATTACTATGCAAAAAAAAAAAGGTCCGAGCCCAACGTCTCGGCTGATTGAAAATGCACAAATGACGCCAGAAAAGTGGCATTCTTACGGCCCGCATCCCATGTAGAATATGTTGTAATGCTCCATAATGGGCATTTAATCACTTACACTTGTGTGGAGGATCGCGACTTTCAAATGTTCCCCCTTGAGACTCCTTCTGCTTAGCGGCATTTTGGAAGTTAACGGGCAAACCTGAAATAATAAAAGCGATTCGAAGCCAAGATGCCCAAATCACAGAGCTTTTCAAACATTTGTAATTGGAAAGGTAAGATATAAAAGACCCCAAAATAATCACAGGCTGCACAGCTATTACATCCACTGACCACAAACTCAGAGCATCCACTCTACTACATGGCAAACGCCCACTTCCGCAAAGGAACATTAAGATAACACAATATATACTATATTAGAAATAAGCTATTAATACTCCCAGATACATCCACACCAATTTCACTCAACACTCTATCCAGTCACTCACACACAACACCATGCTATATGCAATAGGGTGATGACTTTTTGACTTTATCAAAAATTATTTCCTGTAGGACGGATGAATGAACTTTTGCCTATTAATGACAAAAATTACTTTTATTCCATTAAAATAGTGAAAAAGGTCACGCACAAACCACTTTGAAATGTAATATAGGCCATTTTAGCATTTTTTTGTGTTAAAAAAATTTATATTAAATATATAAGTCAACAAATAGACTTGTGCAATAATTCATGTACCATAGAATTGTATAGAAGCTGCCAGAAAATCATTACGTCATCGCTTGGGCGATTTCTGTAGAGTTCCAGAATTTTCTTCAGCCATTTCGCGTGCGGTATATAAGCGAGATGTTTAAAGCGGGTAGTTACTAGTTCAATTTTAACGGCGTTGATATTATTATTGCCTTATTATAATTGTTGTGTATTCTCCAGCGTTTATTGTAAAGAGAGCCTGGTATTATTTGGTAAGCTACATTTAACTCTCTCACTAATTATATAATAAAATAGCATATAATATTTTATTAGTGTCTGCCTTCTCTCTTATTTTTTATAATTGTAATTTGCTTGTTTTTTAATAAAATATATAAAAGCTCAATAACAGTTTCTTTAATTTGTTACCTATTTAATATTTAGGTTTATTTTCTATTTCAGTTGCTGAGTACAAAACATTTCGTTCAAGAAGAGCTTTTTTAACACGGAGAACAAGAAAACCTGGACAAATAACTTAGTCCAGTTTCAAGCACCACCAAGAAGAGGCAACGTGGCAGTTTATGAAGCACCCTTAAGTGAACGGAGTGGCATGCCCCTGAAAATCCACGTTGTTGGACGCTTTAAATTTCTTGAATCCACCGCCAAAGAACGGAGGGAGAGGATCGGCCTAATTGTTGTGGAGCTTAAAGCCCTATGGAGCAAAACATTGAACTTCCCGCATGTATCTGATCAAGCCATTTGTGCAAAAAACTAGAAAACCTTCTGAAAGACTATGAGTACTGCAGAAAGAAACAAAACTTTAATTCTTTGAATGAACTGTTTGACGTGACCAAGGTGAAAGGCAACTGGTTGTGCAAAGAAGATGAGAACCTCTATAAACAGCAAATTTTGACCAAAGGCCAGGTTGGTTATTCCACTGGTAAACCTGCTAGTGCCAAGACCATCCACCCATCCAAGCGAAAGAAGGCAATGGAAGCGACTGTGTCCCCTTTCCAGCTCAGCACCACCTGATTGTTCCGAAACTAGCACGGATTATCCAATAACAGCGAAGACAGTTCTTGGGAGGATCAGAATGCAGCATCAACGAGGAAAAGGAAGCATAACCCAACAGGCTTAGCAAAACTCCTTGCTACAAGCTCAAAGCTGTCGTCCCACAGAGCAGCAAAGGTATGTCGCCAGCTTTCTGGTGAGGGCATTGAAATCCCAACCATGTCAGTCAGCAATCCACAAGGCTATCTATACGAGAGCTGCTCAGGTGAAGAAGCACTTGGTGAGCACGCTTCATCTGGAAAAGTGGAGCTTACACTTTGATGGCAAACGCATTGATGACTTTGAATATCAGGTCGTGGCCCTCAAGAATGAAGCGAAAGGAATAAAGTTGGCTGCGCTCAAATTGAAGGATGGGAAAGGTGTAACAATTGCAAAAGGGCTCCAGGGTGTGTTAGAGGAGTTCAACCTGTGGGGATCAATTGTTATGCTTGTCGCGGACACAACAAGCGTGAATACCGGCAAAAAAACAGGCGTTGTAGTTCAATTGCAGCAAATGTTCGAAGATAAAGGTCACCCCAAACCCAAGTTCATCAGTTGCCAGCACCATGTCCTGGATCGGATTCTTCGCGTTGTCATGGACGATGAGCTCCATGGGTCGACTAAACCACCAAACATAGAGTACTTCTTTGTGCAGAATTTGATGAGCAATTATGATAAATTGAAAGCAGCCTTCAGTAACGGTAAAACTGAGATTAAGGAAACAGGTGGCTGGAGAGACGACATGAAGTTTCTCTATCACCTCACGCGTGTCTTCCATCACTTCACTGAGATGAATGAGGTCCCCTTTGTAAAGTTTCAAAAGATCCAAAACATCAGCAATGCACGTTGGAACTCTCGTGCCATTCTAGCCCTTCTTGCGTTCATTCTGATGCCTGACACCCGGAGCAGGCTGCGTAAAATCTGGTCATTCATTTCTTATTCATGGGCTGACCATTGGTTCAGCACCCACTTGTTCCGCGCTGACGATTTTTATGAGCTATCTGCACCTCTGAATGAATACCCAACAGGTCTCAAATGCTTGAAAACCCACTGGAAAACAGATGAATCTCCAATCAATATTGCCCGAAGCAACCAGTGCTGTGAGCGTGCGGTCAAAGTTATGCAAGAATTACAGGGGTCCTGCCGCAACAAGGACAACCTATCACTAAGATTCATCGTGCCCAATGACATTATTGTAACTAATTTACTTCCTTGTGTGTTTGATGACCCTATATAATGTTATATATATGTGACTCATAAGCTTGTGTTCAATCTTGTATATGCTGCCAGTGACTTCAAAAACTGGACAAAAAAGCTGACAAATAAAAATTTTAAAATCATTTTGTGCGTGAGGTTTTTTTAGCAAATCACCTTGAAAGTAAGATTTTATATAATTTTTAATTAAAGCTCATCAAATTATGACACAGGGATATGAGGTTGTAAAAAAGTCATCACCCTAATATGCAATGCTAGTTCTGTTCAAAAAATCTAGCTTTTTTTCTCAAATTTGTGTCGTGAATAAGGCGCCTTGTCTGCCTTGAGTGTGAGAAAACGATTTTTGTGATATTTATGAAATCATTGTATGTACAAATGTGTCATTTATTTTTCCAAGACTCATAAATCTATAAGTTAGCGCCGGAAGAAAACTCCACGATGGGCAAAGAAAGGAACCTTCCCATGCAAAGAAGTGTCAACGAACCTAAGAAAGCATCGACAAGGCAAGAGACGCCTTTCATCGCCTTCAGAAAGATTTGGGGAAGGTGGCTAAGGCAAGGGTGTTGATAGGGCTCAATTACAAGATCGGAGGTGATGGCGTATTTAAGGAAGGCTGGCGTCTTGCTGATCACGTCCTGTCGACTCAAATCTACCGGATTACCTGAAAGGAAAAACAAATTAATACTAAGGCTGGTATTATGATGATGCTGACGGAGAATAGTGGGATGGGGCTCTTTATGCGCCAAAATATGTAAACATAAACAAATAAACGTGGGTTAGATAAAAGAATATTTTCTCATATCACCCATTTGGCAATTGCCAGAATTAATATTAGCCCATTGTTAGCCACAATAAGAGAAAAACAACAACTGAAAAAATACACACTAGACAAAAACAAAAACACAAAAAACGCGAAATATAATTGAGAAAAAGAAGGAAGCACCGGAACATGCTACACACACCAGAGAGAGCCAAATAAAATGGAGTTCTCCAAAGAATCAAATAATCTACAGGTCTGGGTGTACGAACCCGTCCCGAGTAGGAGGGGAGGGAGAAGCGGTATGGACCACGCTAAATAACTAACAACCTTCAAGCTCATCGCAGTAAGATGCAAGCGAGCGCTCCATCAAATGGTGGTGCGTCCCGCGAGTGTGTCCAATTCAAAGACGACAGCTAGCGACCCGAAGCCTACGGGTTATTGTGTGGTACGTCCACGGGAACAGTCGCGGCGCAATGGCATGAAACTTTAGATTCCGTCAGTTGTCTCTTACCTTCTTTGCGAGATGAGGAAGAGCGAACGTTGGTCTGGTCGTCCAGGCCCGGCGGACTCTTTGGCGCCTTCATTTCCCGCCATCCCCACATGTCCATGAACCTAGCAGAAGATAATCTCGACATCCACCTGATTCGCGGCAACCGTGATGTCACAGATGCCGCGAAGCAGGGAGGGTGTGGAGATTCAAATGCCCCTAAACCCCTCAAAGAACTTTGTGAGTCGCTAAAGATCACAATACGGTCTCCGAACCGGACACGACGCATTATCTCCCGTACCGAGCGGTGTATTGAAGCCAGCTCGGCAGAGAAGACAGACGCAGCGCAAGGAAGAGCTCCATTGACTTCAAATATAGGGGATACAGCATAAAAGCTGAGCCCCTCCTGGGACTCAGTGTGCTCCAAAAAGGTTGAACGCAATACTTCAGCCGCGCTCAATAGGGGACGTGCGGAATGCAGCGATCACTAGATGAAGACCGGTGTGATGAATCGAGACACGGCAGTTCACTTCACCTCTCGTGTGGGGATGGGTAAAACGGACATCCGTTGTCAAACTTTGAGCAAAAAGAGGAACGAAAAAAAGTATAACATTAAGGAACGAAGAATACCTAAAGCGGAGGTACAAAAGACAGTAAGGGTCCGAATATTAGCTTCCCAGGTGGTGCGTGTCGGTCAAAAATAAGACCAAGGAAACGGTGGGGGTCCACCACTTGAAGGCGAACCCAGTTTAAGAAAAAGTTCGGATCAGCGTGAAGCCGTTGGCGGCGACAAAAGTGCACTACCTTATTCTTGGCTGTCAAAAACCGAAACCTGTAAGCTTCGTCATAGCGAGAGATTCGGTTCAATGCCTGTTGGGATCGACGGTCCAGAGTTAGCATCTGAGCAGCATCACCAAAAGAAATCGAAAGGTCGTCTACGTAGAGCGTGACGAGAACATCTTCGGGCAGCACCGATGTGATACCGTTGATGCTCAGGGCAAAGAGTGTGACACTGAGGACACCCTCTTCCTACCCTATGGAACCGGAGAGGTCTCCCCCTACCAGAATCAAGGATCTTGTAGATATTCAGATCAGAAAATTGGGAGGCATTCCTATCGTGCGGAGGGGTTCGATGATACCGTATCGCCAAGCGGTATCAGAGGTATTACACAGTGGTGTATTGCTGTTTAAGAAAGAACACTCAGCAGATAGCATTTTCCAACGAAACACAGGATCCGATGTAGAGTAGAACTTGTGGAACCCGCACTGTGCTGAAAACATGTGACCTACGGAAATCATTCTTTTCACTCCACCAAAAAGGCCAGTTTAACATTTACCAATTTCTCCACCAACTTAGAGACGCAGGAGGTTAGAGAGATTGGGTGTAAACCGGCCGGGGTAGAGTGATCTCTCTCCTGTTTGCAAAAAGCAAGCACAGTAGAGATTCGCAGGAGACTAGGAGGATACCCTCTATCAAGATCCTGTAAAACAAATTTAACAGAAAGGACACGCATCGCTAACCCACGTGTCAAAGCATGGCATAGAAGATATCGTCCGGACCAAGGACAGTGTCCGCGCACATAGCGAGAGCGGAACAAAACTCACTCAACGTAAACCTGTGGTCTAAGGGTTCTCCGACGTTTTTGTGTTGTTTTTTTTTTAAGGCGCCCATCTGGCGACTGCCTATTTGGGCATAAGTCGCCGTAGTCGACCAGGCCTATTACTAGGCTATATCAAAAAACAAATTACAAAAACAAGTAACAAAATACAAATAACGACTAAAATTACAGAGGATAAAAAAATGACATTTAAAAACAAAGGAAGCGCGCTCCGTCGTCGGGGGTAGGCCCGCCTCCCCCCCAGCACAGGAACATACGACCTACAACAAAGAGTCAACTAAAGTGAAGGAGGCTAGCCTACTCCAAAAAGTCATATAGTCCACAAGTCTGTGTACACGAACCAGTCCCGAGTACAAGGGACAAGCGGTAGCAAAGCCACTGCTCCCGGTACACAGGTAATGTCCGCGAAGATCATCCAGATTGGGACATTCATCAAGAATGTGCCGAACAGTCGGGGGGGCAACACAGTCTTCACAGTTAGGAGCAGGCGAGCGCTCCATCAAATGGCGGTGCGTCTCGTGAGTGACTCCAGAAAGCAACCTGAAGCCGTCGCGGCATTAGGGGTTAGGTCCATGGGAATAGTCGCGGTGCAATGGCACGCAACTTTCAAGTTCCCCACGGCCATCTCCCAGATTCTTTGCTAAGCAGCCCGGAGAGCTGCCCGTATTCCTGCCATGTAATCGATGTGAGGAAGAGCGAAACGCTGGTCTGGTCGCTGAGTCCTCGCGGAATCTTTGGCGACCTCATCGACGCGCTCATTCATTCTCCGCAATTCCTACATGTCCAGGAACCCAGCAGAAGATAATCTCGACATCCACCCGGCTCACTAAAACCGTGGCGTCACGGATATCGCGAACCAAGGGATGCAGAGATTCCAGTGCCCCGAGAGCACTCAGGCCGCTTTGTAAGTCGCTATAAATCACACTCCGGTATCCGAACCGGGCACGTCGCGTTATCTCCCGTACCGAGCGGTGTATTGCAACCAGCTCGGCCGTGAAGACAGACGCAGCGCCCGGCAGATCCCCGCTGACTTCAAACAGAGGGTATATAGCGTGAAAACCGGCCCCCTCTTGGGACTTGGAGCCATCCGTATACACTGGCACGGTTCCAGCGCGAACCTACCCCCCAAATCCTTTTGACACGTTTCCACACCTCTGCTAGAAGGGTCTTCCCGTTAAGTGAAGATACGTATGCCCGCGAAGAAGAGCGGCGGGCGAGCTTCGAAATATACCGGAACCTAGCCCTAGCTCGACGAAATTCACCGACAGTGTAGTGGTTCGGGCGGCGCGTATAGCCCATGTAAGCATAACGTTTCTGTTTGAGGGCCCTTTCACACTCGACTGACCACCACAGGAGCGGTCGGCGAGCAAAGCTGCCAGACGTTCTAGGAATAATAGTTAGGCCCACGGCGATGAGGTTGCCGGAGAACTCTACCCACCTAAACTACTCGACTGCACAGAGAAATCAGTCATTTCCTGAAATGCGGACCACTGCACCCGCCCCAAGCACCACCGGACAGGCCCAGAAAATGATATTTGAATGGAAAAGTGATCGCTACCATGGAGGCTATCGACCCGCCACCGGCCCCCCAAATTAAGCTGTCCATCCGCAGAGCATAAAGATAGATCAAGGCAGGGAAATGAAGTGGCCGCGCTTGGAGCCGGATCTCCATGCGCCTGTGGTTCCCATGCGCCTGCGGTCCCCCACTATTGCTTTCTATTGTCACCAAGATCAAAGAAAAAACGGAAAAGCGGGGCGTCATGGAAAGTAGATACCATGACCTCCCTATGAATGTGGTAAAAAGAAAAGTCTCTTTAGGATCAGAAATTCAAGAATATAATCATTTATACATATATATTAATCAGTCCCGGTCCAACGTTGATGGGCCTTGCCAACCCGACCCGTCATTTAGGCGAAATTGTCCTGGAACTTTGACCAGAAAGGATGGTTGGTGCCGGCGTAGCCACCTTATATGTGTACTGGAGGAAATTGAGCAGAGTTTACGGTCCAGCACACCTGTACCTAATAATTGCCTTAGCCAGCGGACTTTCGACCCTTGAAGCAGTTAGGGAGCTCAGGGTGTAAAGTACCAGTCAACTAAGGCTCATAAGAGGACGAAAGGTCGCCGGGCAATCAGAACCTCCGTGGATAGGAGAGCAAGTGTGGAAAGGGGTAAGAGGGCATGTAATAAAGAGAGGTAGAGGTAGGCAGGTTCACTAACGAGTAGGGTGGGTGATCACCTATTACCATCATACCCTGGTGCTAGATGATTCCAGGATGACATGCAGGCCACCAAGGCACCATAGCTACCGGACAGAACTCTGTACAGGTGGAAACACTCCTTATGGTGCAAAGTGCAGGTAAAAAACATTGAAAGGAGAGCCGTAATGATAATAATAATACTTATAATAATTAATATTAATCTAATATATATTTCCGAAAGTCTGTTTGTATATATATATATATATATATATATATATATATATATATATATATATATATATATATATATATATATAGTACAAGAGAAAATAAGAAGTGGACGCGAATGAGCAAATGAGACAAGAAACGGGAGGGTTTTTTGTTTTTTTTAAAGGCAAGAGAGAGGGACATTAGAGGAATACAGAATGAAAGGGAGCAGAGGGCGGCACAGTGAAGGCGATCCTTTACCGAGAAGACAGAAATAACGCCAGGGAAAAAAAGGTTTGAATTCCTGGCCGGGACTCGAACCCGGGTCTGCTGATTGCCGGTCAGATGCTTTACCGCTAAGGTACCAGGCACAGTAACTATATTTCGCCCAAAGGATCGCCTTCACTGTGCCGCCCTCTGCTCCCTTTGATTCTGGATATTTCTAATGTCCCTCTCTCTTGCCTTTAGAAAACTCCGGTTTCTTGTCTCATTTGCTCATTCGCGTCCAATTCTTCTTCCTCTTGTACTATATGTATTTATAGTCAGCTACACCAAGTTTTTGCATCTTTCTTTCTGTCTTCAAATTTTATTTGAAAGACAGAAAATAAAAATGGCATAGCCCTGTGGTGGTTGTATTATCACCCGCAGATCCTGTAGTTGCTTTCTATATATATATATATATATATATATATATATAATTGATAATACAACCACCACAGGGCTATGCCATTTTTTTTTATATATATATATATATACAGGGATTGGACAAAATAATGGAAACATTAATTAAATTACTGACATTGAGTCTCTTCCTCCTTAGCAGTATAAATAGATTGGATACGCTGACCAATCGATTCATACAGTTTTGTGCTGTATCTATACAAATTTAACTGTTTTCGGGTGAAACTTGCTCTAGCTCCTTCGTAGACGCTTTTTAGAGGGAATATATCCCCTAGTTTTTGCTCCAATTTTCACAAAAAAACTTAATTATGGCAAGATCTGTGAATTATGGAGACCAATATGTGTTCAACGTCATCATCAGGCATTTTAAACAAGTTTAAAAACCTTTTTTGGCGTGAATGGGTGCATTAGTTAATGTTTCCATTATTTTGTCCAACCCGAGTATATGACCATTATAGGCCACTGAGAGTGACCTTGAAGGCCAACAAAAGTCATCATTGGGGTAACTTGACCCGGGAAGTAACATAAGCTACTCAGATTTGGCAAATATGGCGTCACCTGGTTGTCAAAATGCAGACTAATACTTAATAATGCTTAGAAATGCTTAGAGATATTCAAATATGAATATGTTACACCGTAGAGTTATCAATAGGGTTTTTCTCTACATAAATATACAATGAAATGAAAAGGAAAGTCAGAGATGATGAACAAATCATCCAAAACTTCCCCATTCCCCTCTTAAGAGTGGTCAAGGCGAGGTGAGGGGGAAGGATCAGTGCTCATTTGTAGTCTTTCCCACCCTCGTTGTTCAGAGCCTCAGTAGGATCCGGGCGGTGTGGATACGATAGGTACGAGTAGGAATGAGAGGGAGGAGAAGAGGGAGGTTTCAGGATAGGAGAGTGAAGAAGTAGAGTAAGAGACAACAAAGTAGATTTAGGTAGTCGTGGGACTTACAGCTTAATCTGAAATCCGAAACAGGATGTGTAGTATGTTAACTATTCTACTTAATCGCTATTTCGTTACCGCCTGTCTACCGTGTTCGCTGTGAGTTCCATGTGTGAGAATGATAGGCGAGAATATAAATGCTGAAATTTTATCCAGGGCAATGCTGGTAACATACTAATTATAATTAATACTAATCATAATAAATAATTATAATATTGGGTTGAGGAATAAGTTCTTGCAGTTTTATCAAATTTATTCATTACCATTAACAATTTTAGAAAAACTTCATTTTTTAATTGAATTTTTTCTAAAATTGTTAATGGTTAATGAATTCTCCGTTGTTATTTATAACGTGTTCCCAATGTTCAACTAGTTTTTCGATGCCTCTGCAATACAAATCTCTGGATTTTAACTCGAAGAATTCGTCTAACCAGGTTCTTAATTCTACATCAGTATTGAACGAAACGCCGCGCAAATTTTGGAGAGCGATCGGAACAGATGGAAATCCGATGGAGCCAAGTCTGGTGAATATGGAGGATGCGGCAGGATTTCCCAATTAAGCGTTTGGATGGCGTCTTTTGTCATATTGGCAATGTGAAGACGAGCATTATCGTATTGCAGAAGGACTCCATAACGTCGATGAGGTCGCTTTTCACGAATAGCTTGGGCGAGTCGATACATTTGTTGAACGTAGAGTTCTGCATTGACAATCCCGTTGTTCGCATGGAGCTCATAAAGAATGATGCCTTCACAATCCCACCCTACACAGCATCGTATTTCGTGGATGAAGTCCTTGCTTTGATCGCGAAAGTGTTTTTTTATTGGGGCTAAGCGATTGTTTTCGATGGTTCATGTTAACATAAACACACCACTTTTCGTCGCCAGTGATGATGCGGTGAAGAGATCTGTCCTTATATCCACGAGTAGCCTTGTGACGAGCAAGCAAACCTGCGGCAATCGTGGAGCGTTGGAGTTTGTTGCTTTCGCTCCAAAGTGTGCGGAACCCATGCACCGAGTTTTGAACTTTCCTCATCGAATGAAGGTGATTCACTACAATTTTCAGATCACACGCCAATTGTACAGCCAATTCTCTAGTCAATTAACGAGTATTTTCATGAAGAAAGTCGTTCAATCGATCTTCATCCAACTTAATGGGGCGACCAGAACGTTCTTCGTCATTAAGATTGAAATGAACGTTTTTGATACGTCAAAACCACCATTGAGCTGTCCTTTCTAATAAAGAATTTTCTCCGCACACAGCACAAATATTGCGTCGAGCTTTGGCTGCGTTTGCATTGTTCCTGTCTCGATTGAAAATGAATAACAACAAGTGTCGAAGATGCGCCTTTCTTTCAACTTGACATTCCATTTTGAGGGTATAGAACAAAAATTAAATTAAAACCACTTTTAAATAAACCGCAATGACTTATTACTCAACTTCAAGACGTAGCCTAAGCAAAAGCCTAATAGTCTACGCTGTTAAGAGACGTAGCCTAACCTTTGCAAATTTTGCTCTCATTATTTATTATTGTTTCTTAATATGTGCACAAATCACGCCAACAAATCTTAAATCAACACAACATTAAAAAAACCGCAAGAACTTATTCCTCAACTTAATACATAATATATCATAATAAATACTAATAATATAAAAATCATAATAAATAAATCTTAAATCAACACAACATTAAAAAAACCGCAAGAACTTATTCCTCAACTTAATACATAATATATCATAATAAATACTAATAATATAAAAATCATAATAAATAAATATTAATAAGAATGATAACAATAATAGTGCTAATAATAATAACTAATAATAATAATAGTTAAAGGGTGGAGGGGGGAGGTTCTATTATCTCATCTGGCGACTGACTTCTAGGGCATAAGTCGCCATACTCAAGTTAGCCTGTATCTAGGCTATTTTAAAAGGCAAATTAAAAGGCAAATTAAAAACGAAAAAAACAAAAATACAAACAAAAAGCAAAAAAACCAAACGAATTGAAAAAACATAGAGCGAGCTCCATCGACGGGGAGAAGGGAGTAAAAAGGTCAATTAGTGTTGTGAGTGGGTGAGGGGGAAAGCACCCCAGCAACTTTCCCAGTACCCATCAGAGAGAGTTCAACAGGTCAACCCAGTGACTGAGCCTCCTTAAGTTGCACTTAGGCCAGGAGGATGTGCAGCTCCTTCAGGATACCAAGTGTAAGTGTAACAGGCTAGGCAGGTCCCCTCCCCCCCTGCAGGGACAGCAAGCACAACACTCTAACATCATATATATACACACTAGAATACTAGCTCACACAAAACCGAATGACCACCTCAGCCACCACCCAGCTACCACAAAGCAAACAAAGATCCCGAAATCAAACTAAACGGACAACACCTGCCACTAAACAAACACCCCGCCCTTTTAGGACTCACACTAGATACCCACTGCACACATTTCTCTTAGGAAGATGTGGACCCACCTATTGAGTGTGGTTGCCTTCCCATGGACTGCCCAACTTGCAAAATAGAGGTGGAGGGGTGGGTAAGTCAAGACTTCAGTAATCATGATAACCAGGGCCTAATGGCCAAGTCTTTCCAGGGTTCATCCCCAAATAGTGCTCCAAGCCCGTTCTCTACAACTCATCCCCAAGCAATCTTATCATAGCCCCATCACTCTAAATTCCTTACCTAGAATGTGCAAAATCCTAAACCAGACTTGCGCGATGCAATCGTTGGTCATTTTGGCGGGAATGATGCTCAGGTCGTCATCGTCTGAAAAGAAACACGCGGTGAATACGTCTCAACGCAAATGGAAGTGGAGACCGGTTAGCTTTATCGCTTTCGCGGAGGAAAGAGTTTTGGAGGACTCCACTGCCATAGGATTACCTAGTCGCTGCCATCATCGTGGTACAGTCAATTCAGGTTGGTTCCAACACCATCGTTATTCGCCGATTTCATTCCATTTCAAGACAGGATGCAGGGGCATCGCGCAGAGACCAAATAATTCCTAATTCTGGGTCAATCAGGGGATCTACGCCAAAAATATTCTTGAAGAGGTTTATAAAGTGGAGAGGCTAGAGGAACTGAGTATCCTAATGGTAAGATTACTTGGGGTAATCGCAACCGGGGGCCCAAAGTTACAAACACATACGTAATATTCTAAAACGCCTTTGACACGAATCACTCCTAAGATTCACGTCGGCGCCATCTCAGAAGAGCGAGATCACATAAGACTCATCAGAGCAAAAGGATCGTTTGCCTCAGTCAAATAATATCCCAGAGGAGAAGGGAACCCAAATTCTATCTTCCGTGGTGTCATTTGTGTGTCGCGAGGGGGGGACGAAAAAGTAAAGAGAACCTTCAAATTCCTAACAGATGATGGATCCATTTGCCCTGATACCAACTCTACGCACATCCTTTAATCAGCACTACAGCCTATAGGCAGCCCCTCCCCCCACCCACTTCCCTCAACTTACTCATCTTCTGCGGGACGAAACCGGGGCCGTACATGAACGAGAGGAGTCTGATGGTGAGGGCGCCGCAGATCCGGTTCCACTGGTCCACAAGGCCACTACGATGCCGCCATCGCTGGCAACTTTCCCTGAGGTCATAAGACGCATTGGTACTTAAAGGATTAAAAACTAGGGCAGCTGGCGAGGGGATTCAATTTCCTACCTTGGATTACCCACGCCTTTATGTACATACGTGTTTGTATGGAAGTTTGGGATACGTTGCAGTTTGTTATTGCAGTCTTTCACTATTCATTTTCTTTAGCTTTATCAACATTTTTTATTCCTCCCTTCACCACTTTCGCCAGTGAGTGAAAATGCCATCAATGGCATCAAGGTCCATAGGAAGTGGAATGAAGTGCCGGCTATTGTCAGCTCCATTCCCTTCCTCGGTTCCTTGTTTCAAGCTTTCTCTCAGTAAGTGACAGGCGCTCTGTAAGGGCCCACTGCTCTCATTATTTATATTTATTTAACTTTCATGATAGGCAAAAGTTGTGGGGGGATGGGGTATATTTTGAGAGCCCATCTGGCGACTGCCTACTTGGGCATAAGACGCCGTACACAACACAGCCTACTACGAGGCTATATTAAAAAACAAATAATATGTAAATGTGGGGAATAAATATCACGAGGACAAACAGGCGCTAATTTGTTTACACAGCGTCAACTGTTACGCGCCACATGAGGCCCAACCTTTACCCCCCCCCCCCCCCCCCCCGCTGCCCCAAAGATCCTTCGAGCGTCGCTCGCAAAGAAGGATTTGAGTCAGCAGATTTCGTCATCCGTTAATATAAACAGAGGAGGGTGTGAGAACCTTTAGAATAAAAATCTATGAACAGGTTCACTGTCCCTCGGCCGTATACCACGTCAGTAAATAACAAATAACAAAGATGAAAAAGGACTAAAAAAATAGCAACAAGAAAACAAAACAAAAAGGCAAGAAGGAAGCGCGCTCTCCGGCGTCAGGGGTAGGTCCGCCTCCCCCCGGCGCCGGCGCAGGAACATGCGAAATACAAAAAAAAATAAATAAATTAAATAAATAAAAATAAATAAAGTGGAGGAGGCCCGCCTCCTACAAAAAGTCGTAAAGTCCAGAAGTCTGTGTGCATGAATCCGTCCCGAGTACAAGGAACAAGCAGTAGCGACCCCGCTCCTCCCGGACGGGACAGGTAACGTGCGCGAAGATCGCCCAAACTTGGACATTCAACAAGAATGTGCCGAACAGTCTGAGGGACAACGCAGTTTTCACAATAAAGCGCAGGCGAGCGCTCCATCAAATGGCGGTGCGTCCCGCGAGTGTGTCGAATTCGAAGAGGACAGAAAGCAACCTGAAGCCGTCGCGGCATTAGGGGGTAGATCCATGGGAGCAGTTGTGAAGCAAAGGCAAGTAACTTTAAGTTCCCCTCGACAATCTCCCATCTTCTTTGCCAAGCCATCCAGAGTGCAGCCTGTATACTTGTGATGTAGTCGGTGTGAAGAAGAGCGAAACGCTAGTCTGATCGACGAGTCCTCGCGGATTCTTTGGCGCCCTCATCGGCGCGCTCATTCCCCGCAATTCCTACATCTTCAGGAACCCAGCTCGCCAAAACCGTGGCGTCACGAATATCGCGAACCAGAGGATGCGGAGATTTGAATGCCCCGAGAGTTATCAGGACGCTAACTTTCAAAAAGAGGGGATTACGTTCTGGAAACCGACCCCCCTCTTTGTGTTGGGAGCAATCCGTATACACTGGCACGGTTCCAGCGTGACACGAAGTGTGCTCCAAAAAGGTCGAATGCAATACTCTCAGCGCTGTACAAGTTTTAGGAGCATAGGCGTGGCGACAAATGGTCAAAGGTGTTACCCTCAAGGGTGGCGTCCTGGACAGAACCAGGGGCGCCACCGGCCCGAGAGCTATATCTAGCTCGCGAAGGAGTTTCCTAGTCCTAAACCCAAAGGGTTTAGGTTATGACTACCGTCTCTCGGCGGCATAAGCACCGCCAAGATCACCTGCGGATGCAGTGAGAGCTGTTGGCGACTGAGGGAGGAGCCAGGCTCGCGCGTACAGGCGAATAATGCACTGTACACGGCGCAAAACGAGTGGCATTTAACCAGCATCGACATGTAGGCTCTTAATGGGGTTAGTGTGGAAGGCATCGGTCGCCAGGCGAAGGCCAGTGTGATGGATCGAGTCCACCTTCCGCAATACACGCTCGGCTGCGGATACATAAAAATCGCATCCGTAGTCCAGCTTCGAACGAACAAAGGATCGATAAAAAAGTAAGGCAGTAGCGCTATCAGTGCCCCGGGCGCTGAACGTGACGGAACGAAGAATATCCATGGCGCGGGTACAAGAGACCCTAAGGGTGCGAATATGAGGCTCATAGGGAAGGCGAGGGTCAAATACAAGACCAAGGAAACGGTACGAGTCCATCACTTCCAGGCGCACCGCGTTCAGCAACAAGTCTGGGTCAGGGTGGAGCCGTGGATGGCGGTAGCAATGCACCACCTTAATCTCGGCCAAGCAAAACCGAAGCCTATGCGCTTAGGCATAGCGAGAGACGTGGTTCAATGCCTGTTGGAGTCGAAGCTCCAGAGTTGGCATCTGGGCCGCGCCAAAAGAGATCGAAAGGTCATCCACGTAGAGCGTAGCGAGAACATCTTCCGGCAGCGCCGAGGTGATGCCGTTGATGCTCAGGGCAAAGAGTGTGACACTGAGGATGCTTCCCTGCGGGACACCCTCTTTCTGCTCCATTGGGCCGGAGAGGGGTCTCCCCACTCGTACGAGGAATCGACGATCTCGCAAAAATTTAGATATAAAGATTAGGAGGAGTTCCCTCTCCCCCAACTCATGGAGAGTCTCCATGATACCGGTATCATAGGCCTTCTCCAGATCGAAAAACACCGTGGCGTAATGCTGTCTACGAAGGAAGGCCTCGCAGACGGCATTTTCCAGTCGGAGAAGAGCATCCGACGTGGAGTGGAACTTGCGGAACCCGCACTCTGCTGAAGACTGGTGACCTCCGGAGATCATTCGTTTCACTCCATCAACTTGCATACTCAGGAGGTTAGAGTTTGGGCGGAAACCAGCCGGAGTAGAGTGATCTCTCCCCGGTTTGCGAAAAGCGAGCACAGTATCGATTCGCCACGAATCTTGGAGGATACCTTCTAACCAGATCCTGTTGAACAAATCTAACAGAAATGCCAGGCCTCGCTCACCGAGGTGTCAAAGCATAGCGTACGGGGCATTGTCTGGACCAGGGGCGGTGTCCATGCACGAAGGGAGAGCAGAACGCAACACACTCGGAGTGCACCTGTCGTTGGAGAGTTCTCCGCCTCTGGCGGTAAAGTCCATTCGGCGGCCATCCTCGACGTCACGACGCGAATTGAATGGTGGCAGGATTATGCCACGGACGCGGAGTCCGAGATTGCGGTCCAATTCTCCTGGAGAACGGGAGGAGAGTCCTGCGAGAACTTCCCCCGAATCCTTTTGACACACTTCCACACCTCTGCTCGAGTGGTCTTCCGGTTAAGTGAAGACACGTACGCCTGCAAAGAAGAGTGGCGGGCGTGCTTCGAAATATAACGGAACCTATCCCTAGCTCGACGAAATTCACTGACAGTGAAGTTGTTCGGGCGGCGCTTATAGCGCATGTAGGCATAACGCTTCTCTTTGAGGGCCATCTCACACTCGGCCGACCACCACAGGAGCGGTCGGTGTGAAGAACGGTCAAACGCTCTAGGAATAGTAGTTAGGCCCACGGCGATGATGTTGCCGGAGAACTCAACGGCCTCATCTACCGAGTTAAACTCCTCGACTGAGACATCAGTCATTTCCTGAAATGCGGAGCACCGCGCCCGAGCCAAGCACCACCGGAGAGGCCCAGAAAATGATATTTGAATGGGAAAGTGATCGCTACCATTGGGGTCATCGACCATCCGCCACCCAAAATCAGGCTGTGCATCCGGAGAGCACAAAGATAGATCGAGATAGGAAAATGAAGTGGTCAGGGTGTCTACTTGTTTAGTGATTTTGAATTCAAGGACTTTTTTAAAAATAATCAAGGACAGGTTTTAGCCATTGTTTTTTTTCTTTAAATTAAAAAAGTGCAATGAACATTATGCGACATTGATGATGGTGAGGTATTTAAGGTAAAAATGGGTTATAAGCAAAGCATAACCTAAATCAATTCACTAGTCAAAAAAAAAAACAAGAACAAGATATACATTACAAAGTATATAAATAGTGAATTTGAACAATCATCTGAACAATCACTCAATGATTTATTTTTTAAATTCAAGGACCATCTACCTTTTCCATCAAATTCAAGGACTTTTCAAGGAATTCAAGGATTTCAAGGGCAGTAGACACCCTGTCGATTCTTGGGGAGTGATGCGTAAACTCATCGATATTTAGGACACCTATCTCCAGCTCGTGGGAGGAACTGACCCCTGAGATTGATTGAGTAGTCTCTCCAGATGGGGTGTCTCCCGTTCATGTGGCTGAGCGAGAGAAAGGGCTTCGGCAACCGTACCAGGACGCGGCGGAAGTCCCCCGCGTCGAAGTCGGCTGACGGTGAAATGTATGCAGAAATAACAGTATACCTCCTATCAGGGTGAAGCTGCACAGCCACTGCCTGAAAGGAGGTATCTAAGCAAAGAGAAGAACGGAGACATCATGGCAGGTGTAAATGGCTATCCTCTTGCCCGGCCCTCATCCCGTGGTGGTGGGGTGGCAAAACCATTATACCCCGGGAGGGTGGGCAGGGGGCACGCGCCCAGCATGGTCTCCTGCAAAAGGATAGCTAACGGGAAACGGAAGGAGATGAGCCTCCGCAGCCCGGACTATACGGCAATTCCATTGAAGAAATATGCCTTTCAGGCCTAGCTCAGAGGAGATGCCTGGGTCCTCTTCGAATAGAAGACCTTCACGGGAATGGCCGTACGCTTCCGGAGGAAGAACTCAGGGCGCTGTCGCCTTCAAGGGCTTAACGGGGGAAGTTGGGCTCGCCATGCGTCTTTTCCTCCCTCTGTCTCGAAACCTTAGGCAGGCGGGGTTCGCTCTTTTAGAGGATCCACAGTCCCGAGCCACCTAGCCTACCACTGGGTGTGGGTGAAGGAGCCGAAACTCCTTTAGTGCTGTCCTCCTTTCGGGGGGCAGCTTAGGGAACCCTGGAAGATCGCCTCACGACCAACTTCAAGAGTGTTGCCTCCTGTGAGTCTAACGACTCGGTGGAGGCATGCGTTTGTTTCGCCTTACTGGAAACAGTGACGCTAGGGGAAGGAGGGGAACCCTGGTTTTAGTCGGGGCTGGGTGTGAACCCTTTTATGCAGCCAGCTCTACCAGGGGAGCGCCCGGGGTGGGTAGAACCCGCAAAAGGGTTCCGAGTGGGCGGGTGGGTGGGAAAACGACCGTGCTCATAGGACTCGAGGGGCCAGAAGCAGAGGGTGTCTTTCTTAACGTTGAGGCATCAGACGTCCCAGGCTGAGCCGGGCACGCCAGGACCAAGTTCTTAGCCTCGCGAAATGAGAGACGATCCTGGGCCTGAACGTCCAGGATTTCCTTCTCAAGGAGATACGCACCACATTGCTTCGAAGAAGCGGGGTGCGGCTCTCCACAATTGACACACTTGGCCACACACGATTTGGACTTATCGAGTGGCCTTAGAGCAACTTACACAGACTTCAGGTAACCCTGACTTTGCGCGTCTATAGGAGCGATTAGTATGGCCGAAGTGGTGACAGTAGTACCACCTCTGCGGCAGTGGCACGAATACCTTCAAGTACCAACCGGCACGCACCGACTCAGGGAGCTTGTCACAGTCGAACATGACGAAGAGTGTAAGAGTGGGTCTCAAGGCCCCTCCCTGTTTTCTGATAACACGCTCGACCTTGACCGCCCCATGGTCGGCCAGCTATAAGGTGATGTCATCTATGAAGTAGTCCACGAGTTCCCTCGCATAAACTACTCTTTTTACGAAGTTCATGGTAGAGTGCAGCGTAACACTCACCGGTGTGCCATCAAGTGTCCGAAAGGCACTGATCATGGCCGCCTCGGAAGAATTCGACGCATTTGCCAAATGGCTCCCGTCCGAGAAACGGGTCACCTTTGTCTCTCTACCAATCAGGCTAGCTAATGCTCTCATCTGATGGATCATGGTGCCCGTAGCCAACATGCTGCCATCAGAGGAGCGAATAACGAGGAAGCATTTAAAGCTAGCGGGCTAGAAAACGCCAGGTAACCTCTGAATGATGAGTCCCGGCGTAATAGAGGATCCACTCTGCCCACTTTTGGCTCCTCCCCCTCCGCTGGCAGGAGCCCCTAGGCCAGATGGACCGTCCTGAGCAAGATTCTTCTCTGAAATGGAGAAGGTATTGGCTGTCACTGGGAAACCAGCCAGGGGAGGAGATCCCTCCTCTCTTTGTGGTGCTTCAGGGACTGGAGCTGTTTGAGGAGGAGTTTGCAGAGGGGTGAACAACACGGGGCTGGCAAAACCAGCTGTCACCATCTGAGGCCACTCCTCCTGCCTAATTACCTGGCAGCCCATCGGCATGGTGGCTCTACCTTGGCCACGGCATAAAATTGATAGACAGGGAAAAGAGGAAGAAAGGATATGTGAGGAAGGTGTGGGTGGGGATGAAGCAGGTAGTTAAAAACCCACCACCCCAGGCCGGAGCTCAGGGGTGAGGGTGTGGTGAATGGCTGATGTGTGAATGGAGAGTATATTTGGGAGCCATTCTCCCCATTTTGTCCACTATGGATTTTTCACCACTTTGCCTTAGTCTGTCCTTTTACCTTACTCTCCTTGTTTATGGTAGAAGAGTGTGAGTGTTTGCTAGGAAGGGGGCTTGGGATAAATTACGTGGTAGATAGAAATTAGTAGTGTAGATTGTTTGTTTTTATATGTGTATATGGTTTTTTAAAAAAATTCTCTCATTGCAGGACATACTATTTTGTAAATCTTTTGTCAAGGCTTAAAATCTTTTGACATCGGGCTCATTTATTGTGGCCATCGCTAACCCAGCCTTTGGCAGCAGTTTTTAGGGAGGTCAATTTGGCTGACCTTACTCCAATATCTTGGGTATTTTTGCAAGTCCCTGGAGCCCATTCTTTGCTCCCCCCCCCCCCAAGATACTTCTGACCATTTGGGTCAATTTGGCTCCACCAGCTTCTCAGCCAATTGTGTAAGGTGGACGCCCTGAGACACTCCCGCAGAAGCCAGAGCCAGTTCAAAAGATGTCCTGTCCTCCCATTTCCCTCCCTTTTCCCCCACTCCCTTCCTTGGATTAAAGAGATTTTTTGTACAAATCATCTGTTCTGTATTATATTTTATTGTAAGACAGTGCTGTCACTATATATATTTTTTGAGCAGTTATTCTCACTATCAATACATTTATTTTTTATATGTACATATTCTCATCTTCACTGTAAATTTTCTTGGGGAAATAAATTAGCTAAAGTAAAAGGTTGGGTATCTGTCTCTTTTGTTGCCAGAAGTGGACTTTTGCTTACCCAACAGTTCAAGTCCCAAACCTTAGTGAAAAGGTTGTGGAAAGTACATTGTATCCTGCCACAAGGAAACGTTGTCCCCTTCCCCCTCAGCCCCCATTGGGAACATTTTTGAGTGAGAGGAAGCTATAAGGCGTCTACCCTGTGAAATTAGAGGCTGACCAGAGAAAGTTGTGGGAGAGGTTGTAGGGAAAGTGAGGAAGTAGGGTAGAAAACACAGGCTGTCAGAAAGAAGGAGCAGAGGCTAAGCTGGGGCCAGACAGGGAGCTGAGTCCCGTCCGCACAGCAGCCAGGAAGGCAAATCACTGCGCCCCTTACGGTGAGCTGGTCAGCAAACGATCGTGTAAAGATCTCATTAACCTAGGGTGAGAAAGCTACCAGGAGCGCATGGATATGGAGATGAAATTCCCCCTCTTAATAAGAAGTGGATGCCATACCTGAGGGCATTCCAGAGGGGAGGCGGTGGGAAACACCTGTCACAGGCCAATAGCCATGTCTCGAATAGAACACTCAGCACTCGATCTCCTAATTGCTCACCAGCATCATCTGCAACAAGCCAAGACCATCAGTTCAACAACAACAAATCGGATTAAAATTTATTCACTTTTCAAATATCAAGGGTATTATCATTCATTTTTTTCTAAATTATTAATGGTTACAGGATTTAATTAAAGTCTATATATGAGTTTGCTTAAACAAATGCTTTACAAAATGAGTATTCAAATAAAGAAGAAATTTTCACATAACACAAAGGCAGACAGTCATGCACGGTAAGCTCTCTCTTTGAATGCCTTAGAACTAAATGCAATGCTTAGCTTGATCAAAATACATTAAAATTTGAATGACATCCATAAAAAAAGAATGTAGTTACTAAATACTAACATAGGTTAAATAAAGTGGGAAAAGAGGCTGAAAAAGTAAAGAAGAGGATATGCAAACAAAGGTTTCTCAGCTACAAATTCATCACCCCTAAATACTCATGCTGGAATAGAGAAATGGGAGAGTAGGTGAACATTCTAAATTTCTATGACACAATCTAATAAAGGAAGAGAGGAATTAGTACTCGATTATAAGGATTATTAATTTTAGGGAGCTTTATTCGAGCAGGAGAATCATACTATGCACGCTAAAGTTTCAGGCAATCTATAAAGGATCATTTCACAAAAGAATTAGAGAGGCAAGAAATTTTTAAGACCTGCCTAAATGCTGTCTATGGCAGTGGTGGAAAAGAAGGCACAATCATGTCTTGGTAAAGATGCTATAATACCAGCAGCAAAAGTTATGTAACACAATCATGCTTCTTTTTTTTTAGTGAGCTCATTTGCAATTACAAAGAAAAATAGTCATTGACTCTGCAAGTTCCAATGCTGCTCATAGAATGTTTGGAGATCAAAGGCATTGTATACCCACATAGAGGGTAGGTAAGAATAATACCGCCCAAAATACAATCAGATATGACTAAATATTTAAAATGGGGAGAAACAT
The DNA here is from genome assembly GCA_963969495.1 of Ceratothoa steindachneri. Classification (NCBI taxonomy): domain Eukaryota; kingdom Metazoa; phylum Arthropoda; class Malacostraca; order Isopoda; family Cymothoidae; genus Ceratothoa; species Ceratothoa steindachneri. Next base: position 107,798,272 of record OZ018327.1, on the reverse strand, counting down.
GATGATAGTTACTCAGCTCTCTTTATTCAATAATAAACTTAAAGTTGCGTTCCATTGCGCTGCGACTGTTCCCATGTACCTATCCCCCAATGCTGTGACGGCTTCAGGTCACTTTCTGTCGTCTCCGAATCGGGCATATTTGTGTGATGCATCGCCATTTAATGGAGCGCTCGACTGCGTCACCCCCCAGACTGTTCGGCACATTCTTGTTAAATGTCCCAGTCTGGGTGATCTTCGCACACGTTACCTGTCCCGGTACCGGGATGGGCAGGGTCGCTACCGCCTGTCCCTTGTACTCGGGGCGAGTGCGTACACATTGACTGGAGGACTTGTAGACTTTTGAAGGGAGGTCGGCCTTCTCCCTTTTATTCAACTAGTTGTTGTTTTTTTTCTTTATAGGGCGCAGGTTCTTGCGCCGGGGGGACCTGCCCCCGACGCAAGAGCTTGCTTCCTGCTCATTGCCTTTTCCTTTTTTTATTTTTAGCGTTGGTTTTTGTTGTGTTTTTTTTGTTTTTTTTAATCTTATTTTAAAGAAGCCTAGTACTAGGCAGTTTTTAATACAATGACTAATGCCCAAGTAGGCAGTCACCAGAGGAGCTCTTAATTTTTTTTTTTAAATCTTCAATAATAATCCCATGAATTCATGGGAGATTTTGTCAGCCTGGCCATGCCTTAAGATGGCATATTCGATCTATTACTAACAGGTATTGTTCCTTTAGGTGCTTGAATTGTATTTCTGAGGCATTGGGGTTTGCAGGATTAGATGATAGGAATCAGTGAGATTGTATTTCACTAGTATGTCACCCCATTGATGATAGGTAAGATAGATGTGTTTTTGTCAACTTTCATTCCACTTTATGTTGTGAAGCATGGGATGGGAATTTTGATATTTTAGCCCATTCTGCTCTGTAAGCCCATAGTAATTTAGGACACTTCAATCATCACTGTGGGCTTATTATACTTGCTCCAGCACAAAGAAGAATGAAAGGCTTTGGTTCGATTGCCGAGTTTTATATGTGGCTGTGGGGATTCTATCATAATATATAGTAGTATCTTTCATTGCCAGTGATGGTGTCTGGGTGCTGCTTTCCCTGTTCGGAGTTGCACTTAAACTCAAGTGCATTTAGAATTCCCCAGTGGAGGCACTTGCATATCCTATCATGGTGCTTTGTGTAGTGACCATCTTCAAGTAGGATTTAGTGAGGTGGCTCATGCTGTCTGTCTGGGTGTAGCAGAACCTACTTTTGATGACTGCAATGATCCCAGCCATATTTTTGAAGCCATTGCTTAGCACACCCTGGGTCTTCAAGTCCATATAAGCCTTTCACCATTGAAACTCAATAGTCTCCCTTTTAGCCAGGTAAGTGGCCCTTTCTGGCCAATATAATAATTAATGAGCTATTCTATGTATCTTCTCGTTATTTTAGGGTTCTTCTACTCTGCTACTTTTTTGTTGGAAAACTTTTACAGGGGTTTTAGTTTCTTCTAGATATATGGCTAGGGTGTTTTCAATGGCCACTTCTTCCGTTAATGTATTGATATTACTATTATTAATACTTTGAGATTAAAATTAAATAACATTTTTACATTCAAACCAACTTTTTTAAAAAAATTACCCCGAAGTGAAAAGTATTGCTAATTACAAGATTCTTATACATAGATTTGTCCAATCAAAATTCAATCCTTTAAAATGTGCAATAAATGAATAAAGACTATGCTACCATTTCACTTTGTAAACAAGGTTCCACATATAGTTAAACAAATTCACAATCTCCTTTACGCTTCTCCTGGCATGGAGGGCTGAAAGTATGGCGGACCATTTTTCGAATTTTAGCTGGCATTCTGACAAGAAACTGTATATGCTGTTACCAGCATGAAAGCTTAACTCTTATAGAGCATGTCCAAGGTCAAGTAACCTACATTGGTACAGTCATCAGCCCTTAGGCAAACTTTCAACTTTGTATAGATTTGCTTGAAAAACACTGTACCATATGACACTATTTTTGTTAAAGTGAATTATTGGAATGACAGCATTACATCTTAAATGTAGTTTAAGTGGCTATAGAAACCATTTTTGTGTTGAATAAAAAAAAAGATTCTAAATAAATCAACCAAATTTCCATAGCCATAAACCTCTCAATTACAAGAATATCTTCATTTATTTATCTGAAACAAATATACAATCCTGAACACAAGTACACTAGTTTCTTTACAGGATATTCCCTTACCATACCCTCTTATGCAAGACCAAAGTAACCAAGACAATGATCTGTAGCAGCTGAGTACCTGAGCCACTGTTACTTTCAGTCAAATCTTAGAACAAAAGAAGCAATATATTTTCAGAAGAAAAAGCAAACTTGCACACATGAATGATGCTTTCACTCAATGAAGAAGAGAAAGATAAAAAGTTAGATGCTGATAAAGAACAGGTATAATGAACAAAAAATTAAGAATGACAAGGACTCCACTAACAAGCCTGTCAACCCTAAACATTTAAGCCAAGCAAAAAGTTCATGCGAAGAGCACAGATACTCAAGAGTACTAATTTGAATAATTTAAGGAGTTTTAAGAATAGATCCAGATGTCAGCTCAGGCATGCTGGCCCATGTTACACTTTACCTCTGTTAGAGCATCCACTGCCTCACAGGCCCAATTAATCCCAAGGCTAAGGATTAAAAATATGTATATACAAACTAATAAAACCCCAGGTATCCAACATTAGTTTACTGGAAAACTGAATTATCAAATGTTTATGAGAGCATTGGAATTTACATTTAGTGTGCTTAAGCCAAAACCCAAGATACATTGATGGAAACCAATAGAAACAAGGACACAAAAAAAGGGCATAAATCAAATGGGGAGAAGCAGAAAAACAACAAAGAAACCTTTACCCTTCTGCTCAGGTAAATAATGCCTAGATGTTGATATATCACCTGCATTGGAAAAGTTAAAATAGGTAAGAAGTGATGGCAATAATGAGAGCAAGCATCTGAAGAGACATTAAATATTCCCCATAAAAACAATGGTACCAGTAAAATGAGTAAACATAAGTAAATAAATAGCAGTTCAAGATGTGAAGTATTAATAACAAGGTTAAAAAAAGTAACGAGTACAATCAATACAAATCAACGAATAACAGACCCTTAACCTGAATCATTCCATAATTATTCCTACTCAATAAGAAAAAAACTAATAGCTAAAACCTGCACTACGAGTATAAAAGCAACATATTATATTATAGAGAAATTAGGTTAGAAAGCATGACAAGAGCAGGAAATAGACATTTAGATCTATTGCCTAGAGACAAGAATCTAAAGGTTAGCGAGTTAGTAGCTAACTTCACTTTCCAAGTGAGGCATTAATAGGCAGGAAAAGTTGTTAATGACTAGGCTTTACAATGACATCTACTATAGCAACTAAGTGCAATACTATCCATCTTATAATAAACAATGTGAGGACTCCATATGCTAAATAAAAAGGACACACGTTACTGATGTAGATTTAAATATTACCTACCATTGACTATTATCCAAGGCGCAAAATAAATCAGGTGAAGGAAGAACATTACAACTATAATTAATTACTTAATTACAACTATAAATAAATACTTAGCATTATTCATTTGAAAAGGAATTCAACCTCTATTTTCTAGCAGCTGTGATAAGGCTGCCAAAGAAAGTTAACTCATGGGAAGAAAGAATTAAGAAGAGAGAGAGAAAATTAATCAAAAGCAGATTAAGAGTATGGCTTGCTGTGACATAATTCATAAAATCAAAGAACCATATATTTTTTTTCAAGAAATAAAAGGACAATGGGTAGGAGTATTAAATAATTTTGAATGGGTTATACTCCAATATGCACTCTTTTTTAGGCTTTTTAAATCTCAGGGACAACCTACAGTTTGATGTGGCGACAAACTACACTAAGTATGACTTAATTTCGCTGTAATGAGAAGTGGGTTTTACACTCAGCCAGGACCATATACCAGATAGCAATATAAACTCAATGGAAAAATTGAGAGAATAAAACAAATAGATGGGGGTGAGGAGCCCAACAAAAGCAAGTTACAAGGGGAGGAGGGAGTAAAAAGGGAAAGAGAGACAGTATGAGTAAAAAAAGTGGAATGCCTTTTTTTTTCTATAGCAGCCATCTGATGACTGCTCTTAAGTCATTGTAATTATCTTTGCAGCGTAATGCTAGGCTAGATTACCCCCCCAAAAAAACAAAAAAACAAAAACAAACCCAAAATAATCAAAAATAAAACAAAGAAGCACACTACACTGATGGGAAGAGGCCAGCATCTTCTGGTGCAGGAGTATGCAACCAACACCAAAGTGAGTCAAATAAAATGGACGAAGCCAGAGTCTCCCCAAAAAGTTAAATAGTCCACAAATCTGTGAGTACAAACCCATCCCAAGTACAAGGGACAAACGGTAGCAACCCAGAGGTAACATACACAAAGATCCCCAGGCTGGGACATTCAACAAGAATGTGCCGAACAGGCTGGGGCACAATGCAGTCATCGCAATAAAGTGTGGGCAAGCGCTCCATCAAATAGCGATGTGTCCCGTGAGTGTGCTCAATTTTAACAAGACAAGCAAAGGCGAAAATCAAACAACAAACAAACAGGGCAAAAAAAAACAAATAACAGGAAAGGAAATAATCGCAAGAAGAAGAAGGAAGAACGCTCTGGCATCGGGGAGAAGAAGGAGGGCAGGACCGTGAAACTGACACCAAAGAGAGTCAAATAAAGTGGAGTCGCTAAATATCACAATCGAGTCTCCGAACCGGGCATGACGTGTTATCTGCTGTACCGAGAGATGTATTGCAACCAGTCCAGCTCACTTCAAACAAAGGGGATATGGCGTGGAAGCCGACCCTCTCATGGGACTTGGAGCCATCCGTGTATACTGGCACGGATCCAGGTTGAGATGAAGTGTGGTCCAAAAAGGAGTCTCTAGGCGGGATAGGCACCGTCGAGATCGGCTTCGGATGAAGTCAGAGCCTTTGGCGACTGAGGGAGGCACCGGGCTCGCGCATACAATGACATAATGCACTGCGCGTGGCATAGAACAAATGGCTTCTCCCCGCCATGAAGGTCGTCTACAAAGAGCGTAACTAGAACATGTTCCCGCAACACCGAGGTGATAAGGTTGATGCTCAGAGTATGACAGAGGACGCTTCCTTGTGGGATGCCCTCTTCCTAGCCTATTTGATCAGAGGTGGCTTCCCACAAACCAAACGCAGAATCAACAACTTCGTAGGAATTCAGAATAAAAATTGGGAGTCCCCTTGCCCCCATTGTGTGAAGGGTCTCCATAATACTGTATTGCCATACTGTATCATAGGCCATCTCCAAATTGAAAAACACCAAGGCGTAGTGTTGTCTATGAAGGAAAGCCTCGCAGATAGCATTTTCCAGTCAGAGAAAAGCATCCGACGTGGTGTGACTTGCGGAAGCCGCACTGTGCAGAAGATTGGTGTATCTTCCGCTGTTTTGAACGAGTAATCTAACATTTATCAGTTTCTACATCAATTTTCATGATTAGAAGATTAGAGAAATTGGGTGGAAACTGGCCTGAATAGAGCTCTCTCTCCCCAATTTGCAAAAAGCGTCCACAGTTGCCATTTGCCAGGAAAACAAAATCAAAAGAATGCCCTGCCTCGCTTAACTAAGTGTCGAAGAATGGCATGGCATACAGGACATCGTTCAGATAGGGCGGTTCCGAGCATAAAAAGTGAGCTGAACGCAACTAACTCAGCGTAAACCTGTCATTGAAGGGTTCCCTGCTTTTGAAGGATTGGTCTAGTTGGTGGCCTTCAGGAACATGACAACATGCATTGAATGCTGGCAGAGCAGCATCACGGCTTGAGAATATGGAGAAAGTGGCCACGGAAGACTGTCACGGTAGTGGGTCCAAGATTGTGGTCTCGTTCTCCTGGGGAAAGGTGGGGGTCCTACGAGAATTTGCCCCAAATCATTTTGAATTGCTTCCACACCTCTGCAAAAGGGGGGTCTTCCCATTATGTGTGAAGACACTTATGCCCGTCAAGAAGAGCGGCGGGCATGCTTCGAAACATACAAAGCTCTAGCTCAACGAAATTCACCAACGGTAAGATCGTTCGGGTCGCATTAGAGAGCATGTAGCCATATCACTCTCTCTGAGGGCTTTCTCATACAGCAGCTTACAAAAGAATTGGAGGGTGTGAAAAACAGCCAGATGTTTGAGGAATGGTAGTTAGGTCCACGACGATGAGGTTGCCAGAGAACTCAACAGCCTCATACACCAACCGAAACTCCTTGACTGGAACAGAGAATTCATTCATTTACTGAAATGCGGACCAACCGCGCCAAACACCACCGGGTGGATCTTTCAGGCGGTAGGGATCCTGAAAATGATATTCGATTGGGAAAAAGATCATTACCATGTAGGTCATTGACCATCTTCCACCCAAAAACTAGGATATGCATCCAGAGAGCACAGGGTTTATAATGTTTTGGCTGAAAGAACTATAAGAACCTTGAGTGATATGTTATGATTAATGGTGAAAGATGGGAGAGAATGGGATGAATGTTTGGGAAGAGTATTTTGGTCATACAATATGATGGTGCATAAGCCGACGGAAATGTCATCATTATTTGATGAATTTTGAGAGAATGGTTAGGCCACGTATGGATGGGAGTTAGTGATAGTGATCGTGCGTTATGGAGAAAAGAGAATGAAGGGTTTGAAAGATTTTCTGTTGGAGATAAAGTGTTGAAAGAGATTGAAACAAAAGGTAGACTGAATGTGGATAAGTTAAAAGAGAAGTTTCAAGGTCCATTTATGGTGAGAAAGGTTAGGTCAAATGGGATGTTATGTGATAGTGCATGAAAGAGATGATAGAAGTTTGGATGAACATAGAGTGCATCAATGTTTGTTACGGAAGTGGCGTGAACCTCTTGAATATTTGGTGCAACATCCGGTGAATGAGTTTCTGTTGGAAAGCATGGAAGAGTGCAAAGGAGTGGATGATATAGCTAGTGCTTTAGAAAGGAAGCAGTTAGTGTTAGTTGAGCATGGAAAGGGGAAGTGTAAGGGAAAGCAGTAAAGAAAGGATGGATGGAAGGAACAGTTTGGTGAGAGTGAGGTGGGTGAAATTTCCGGATTTTTTTTGGGGGGGAGGGTCGTCTCAACTCACTTGTGCCCACTCTAATGCCCACCTTTTATTTCAGGTTCCAGGAAGGAGGGAGGACAGGCTGCCTGGAAGCAGTATTGGGCTCCATCTTTCGCCAGAGACTGATCCTTTCTCTCCCGCAGGTCGTGAATGAAAATTTGAAAATAAGAGTAATTGTGAAACAGTTGTGAAATTTAAGATAACAAAAAACAAAAAAACTTGAAATTTCTATTTGTGAGTGAGTGCACTAACAAAAGCGCAGCTGGACAGAAATCCAGGTGTGTATTGGTGGGAATATCGTGTATGTGTGTGGTAAATATGTAAATATATAAGGGAGGGGAAATATGTAATACCACCAAGGAGCGAGCAGCAGGGGGGTAATTTCTTTTCCCCTCTTTCTAGCTCAACGAGAGTGAGGGTACCACCCCGTTAGCGTGTGAAAAAGAAACTGCCCCGGGGCAACTGAGATACTATTTAGTAAGAACGAGCCATCAAAATTAATGTTTTTAGCGCTGAAAGAGCAATAATTGGAGAGAGGCAGAGCCCCCAATTTGTACTTTGAATAAAGCAAGTTTTTGGTGTTGTCTAAATACATATATATATTTAAAGAAACCGTACTTGAATTTATTATCGGCATAATGTATTGTTATTTAATGTTTTTCTTTGCCGATATTTACACTGTGCATTTTTCGTTTATTACTCTAGCTGGGAATTGTATATTGGTGTAGGTATATTTATTCATAGGTGATAAGATTTAGTGGTGTTTGTATATATATAAATAAATAAAAAATAAATAAATATCAGCGTTTCCTTAGCCAACTTCCGATCTAACTATCGTCTCACGAGCGAGTGAGCGGACCCTTGTGGCGGGTGGTTTCCCGAACCGTCCGCTACAGAGCATTTGATTGGACATAGAGTATTTGCAAATTCACAATGAATGATATAATATCTGTAGGCACAACCTTTTAGTGAGACTCTGCTTGTAACTGACTGTTGAGTTCAAACCACCAGGCCGACCTCACCTTAGATAGTTGGCTGTTTCATTAGGCCTTTGTTACTATATTACAAATGAGACTAGTCTATTTTAGCAAGTTTAAATAGAATAGGTCTACAATTGGAGCAAGAGTCAATGAATGCATGAAAGAATGGGGAGGATTGATGGATGAAATAAAGACAGTGGTTGATGATTTGATTGAGAGTGAACAGGGAGCATCAGATGTGTGTGCATGGATGAAGTGCATGCAGATGGGGACATAATGACATGAAGAGAGGACATTGCGATATTTGACAGAAATGGTTGCTGACCCTGTGACTAGGAGAGGAGGCAAAGTGAAAGAGTATGACTGGGTTATGCTGAAAGTGTTATCAGTGAGTCAAGTTATCTTTGTGAGGATAGGGATTGAGGTATGATAAGGTGAGGCAAGCATAGGGGGGGAAGGATGTAGTGGTTTGAGTTTTTAGGTAGGAGTTTGCCTCCCGTCACAAAGGTAGATGCCTAATCCCTTTCTTCTTTTTCAGGGTACCCGGGATGACTGATCGGATGGGAGATGGTGATCTGAGTGGGCAACCGGATGCCCATTGTGCCCTGCATTCATTTCCTGTCTTCCCCTAGAGTATTTTTCAGCTTGTTTTGTGAGAAATAGACAGTACATTAGTGCAACAGTGAATTTTTGGTAGTGTTAAATTGGGCCAGAGTGAATAATAGAGAAACGGAGCTGGATAAGAAACCAGGTGAGGATTTTGTCTGTCTGTGTGTGTGATTATGTGTAAGTGATTCAAAATCTCTTTCTCTATTTCAGCTCCTTAAGGCCTGAGAGTGCCGGCACACGTCGATTCCAAGTTCAGAGCAAATTCCCAGTCCAGAATGAATTGCCAAGGACAGCAATTTCATTAAGAGAGTGGGGCCTCCTCCAGCAGACAAGAAAGCCCAGGGTTAGAAAGTCATGAATAAGTTGCACACATTGTTACTAGCACAGCACTGCTTAACTGTATTGAGTGTGGCCACACAAAGATTTTGTAATGGAAAAAAGATTAGAATAAGATTGAAAATTAAGACAGTAGAATAGGGTTGAATATTTTTGTGCATTTCATTTGGGTTCCTGGTATTTCTTTTCTATATGTATATATATTTGGTTTTGTGGTTGTTTTAGGGGGATTTTATCTTCCTTTTTTTCTGCTTTTGTAATAAAAGTTGTAATAGATCCTTCCTTTATTCTCCTCTCAAACAACCAGACGGCTCTAGATTTCAGGAAATCTAGAGCCTGCCACCCCAACAGGACTTCATAACAATGAAAGAGCCCACCACCTTGGGTACAAGTAATATAGACCAAGAGACATTGGGGCAACAGAACCAATGGTATCAAGAGTTAAAAAAATCTTATACCCATAAAAAAAACCTGGAAAATAATAGCATAAGTATCCAGAAACAAGTCTATACAAAATGGCTACTAAAAATGTAAAAAACAATACAAAAACAAAGCCTGATTATTGTATATAACCATCCAACTTTCCAAATAAATCTAGTGCAAAATTATGCCCTATTTTCCCCCAAAAGGGAGCGGCATAAGCTTATTGCTATATCTTAAGTTAGTTGTTGTGAGATCTGCTAATGAGTGCCCTACTTTTGATAGCAGGAGGCGAGAGAAGGGCAGAGTTGATGTGTAGCAGGAAAATAAGAAGCGTTTGCCAAGTCTCTTCATTCAAGCAGATAGAGTTTTTGGCGATATCTTGCAAGGTTCTGAGTACTCGATGACACAAAAGGGCTTGGCGGTTGATCTCATCAACAGCTGGAAAAATAAAAAGGTTAAACAAAGGTAAAAATTATTAAATGTGGTGAAGTAAGAGGAAGTAAAAATGCAAGGAGAGGTACATATCCCTAGTAGCCTATTCGTGGGAAAACAGGAGAAAGTAAATAAGATGGGTATTCATAGTAAAGAGGAAAAGACAAGGACTACCAAAACAAGGCGGATTGACCTAAACTGATGGAGGTAGGAAAATGCACCTCAAGAATAAATCAAAAGTATGGCAACAGCCCACATACAAGATGCGTAAATATACTTTCTGTTCATTGCCCATGGGGTAGTGTATGATTATGGCCCCCGGGCCTTCAATATTTTTTTAGCTACTTATGATTCAGAGAACTTTTCAAAAATGCATTCAGAGCTCAATTTTTAGAACCTGATGGCCAGTTTGCCTTTTGGAATGCAGTGCCTCTCTTGGATAGAATTATCCAATTTCCTTATCAAGGCAAAGGTGCCTTAAAACAGCGAGCTCAAGATAGATATGAGTAGAGAGCCAATGAGGTGAAAAGGTATATGAAATCATACACCAATCAAATAATATGTCTTAAGTAAATGACATTTTCAAGGGTGTTAAACTTTGTCTTACCTTGGCTAGTGCGTGGGACAAAGATGTAATAAAAATGGTTGATGATGATGGTGGCATAATGGTTTGGATCATTTAGAATTGGAGTAGGAACGCTTGATTTGGGTTCAGGCAGAAGAGCTGATAGCCACTCATTGTAAATGTAGACGCAATTGCGGAGGATTTCATGCTCATTCAGAGGAAAACTTAATCCATATCCAATTGCCTGAAAAACAGAACTGTGAACAAACAACCAAAGCATATAAGCAAAAGTCACTTCTTTTAGACTGGGTTCTAAGTTTGAGCAAACAAGAATTTAGAGTCAAAGACAGTTGGTGAAGTTTCTTAACCTCAATCTATTTATTATACACCCTCTCCCCAAAAATAGAAACATGAAATGTCAATGTTTTATTATTATGGAAAAATGTGTAATGCAAAAAACCAAGGTCACTCAGGAGAAAGGCATGGGAAAAATAAAAATATATATAAAAAGATAGTGATAACATGAATAAAAAAGATTTCAATATTAAAACATCAACCACAAATAGAGTGGTATAATAGAGACAAATGCCCATAAACAAGTTTATCTTCAATATACAAACTCAAAATCCAGTTGTGGTATGGAATAACAAAAATGGCTATGCCTTTTCATGAGCTAGGGATAAAACATAATAATACATTTTTAGAATGGATCATATCATTAGGAATGAAGTGTTTTTTTATAATCAGATTCAAGAGACAATCGATAAGATCCAATGAAAAAAGCCTGTGCTAGACCTACACTAAAGATCATTTCTTTGAACGTGATGCTTTGTGTTTAAGAGAGAGGGTATCATTTATTGTGAATCTTTAAATTCTAACATAAGAATTGCAGGAGTTTTCCACAACTCACGCACACCTCTCACCCTGTGAAGCACCTGCTTTCTCAAATGCATAGAATTCCAACTCAGCAGCTCAGAAATTTACCACTATCACACAGCTGTTTCACCTTGAAATAAATGCGTGGCCTAGGAAGCAGCATCTCCATGTGTTCTGCCCAGGATAACAAGTGTGGCCTTCCCTAGGTGGGAGAGATCAACCCAAGGGTATTCCCCTAAAGTGGAGTAATGTATATAAGGGTTGAAGAGATGCTACATTTAGAGATAGAGAGAGACAGCGAGAGCAAGTCTGCTGTGCTTATCCTCCATCACAAATTTCCCAACTCCTAACACTGACTCCCATAATCCTTTTCATTTGTAATGTGCCTCAAAGCAACTCTGAAGATGGTATTTATTATTATTTAAGGAAGCCATCTGTCGAGTGCCTACAGGGACATAATCCCTGAAACAATTTTAGTTTACAAAATTGCTGAGATAAAAAAATTTAAAAGGAAAACAGACTTTGGAGTTGGAAGGAGACCTGCTCCCTCAGGAGCCTGAACATGCCCCCAATACCCCAAAATCTAAAGAATAAGGAGGAGGCATGGCTCATCCAAGAACTTGAGTCATTAGGTATCCACAAAGCTGCCCTGACTACAAGGGACAAGCAGTAGCAACCCCGCTTGTAAAGGTGCCAGAACAAGTAATGTGCACAAAGGTCTTCCAGATTGCAACATTCAACAAAAATATGCTGGACAGTCTGGAGTACTGATTAGTGGAGAAGAGTAAAATGATGGTCCATTCAGCCGTTCTTGCAGACTGTCAGCATCCTCCCTGCTCATCAAAGCCATGGCATCACAGTGTATGGCAAGTCATTATAAATCAGAATTCTTGCTCTGAACTACATACAACATAATCTCCAATACTGAGCAGTGTATTGGAACTGCGCAACCATGAAGAAAGATGCAGCGCTCAGTGAGGCTCTGCCAGTTTCAAACATGAGGGAGAAGGCATGAAAGTCAAACACCCCTGGATTTTGAGTCGAGTAAATGGCATGGCATATGTGACACAGGGCGTATTCAAACAAATTTGAACACAATGTTATGGGGAGGCTTTAGAAAGCAGAGTTCAATCACTGGACACTGGTAGAGATCTGAGACACTAAAACACATGATTGGTATTGACAAAGAAGCTCTCTATAGGTGATGTGTGGAAGGCACTGATATCTAAACAGATACCAGTATGATCAATTAGGCAATTCACACACTTGGCCTCTCATGCATAAAACTAGCATCAATAGTAAATATTGGCCTGAAGGATGGAGTGGTAGAGGAGTAGCACCATCAGCACCTCAAGTGCTGAATTTCACAGAATTAAGAATGTCCATGTAGCGGGTAAAAGAGACCCTAAGGGCCTCTTAGGTGAGGCACCATTCATAAACAAAACCAAGGAAATGGTGTGAGTCTACAACACCCAGGCGAGCCCCACTTATGAACAAGTTTGGGTTTTGGTGAATCGGTGGATGGTGAAAGAAGGGAACCCCCTTAGTTTTGAGCAAAGAAAATCGAAACCTGTGTGCTACAGTATAGTGAGAAATGGGATTCAGAGCTTGTTTGTTTGGGCACTTCTGAGTAGACATCGGAGCAACATCAGAAGAAATTGAAAGGTCATCATTGTTAGTAGACTATGCACACTCACCATTTGGAGTAAACTAAATGGCTCCATGCTGCATCATTTAGGGGTTGTCTCACAGGCTGTGACATCATGCATGATCTTGTATGTGATTGGCTAACCATATGCAAAGGACGGTCGTGGAAGGATACACAGCCAGGTCGACACTTCTCCCTTTTTTTTCTTCAGCAGAGACTTGCTAAGTCTCGGCAGACAGCAGCTCAAAGTTGTTTTGTACAGGCGCCTCTTTTTGTAGGGCAGTTAGTGAGATGCTGATGCAAGGAGACCCATGAAACTTTGGTTACCTCTACTTTGTGGAACATGTCCCATAGAACAGCAATATTCACTCTCAATCTTCTATCTTACAGACTTCTAAAAGAGTGAATTGCATCAAGCAGGCTCTTATTATCAATGATACAGTTTATTTTCACACAAGTGGTGGTTATTTCTTGCATTATGCTTGCAATATAGACTGCTGTCCAGAAGAGCCATGGTTTCAGCAGAAAGAGTGGACTTCACAACTCGATGCACTAAATTTGTCTGCCAGTAGAATCTACAAGGAAAATGATGAAGACCCCACTGAGAACCCCCATCTGAGAGATTCACAAACTATGCATCTGAATAGCATTCCAATGTACACGACTCAATGGAATACAACCAAGGATAATTAATCTTCATATGGTCAGATGTAAGATGCAAAATTAGTTTGTTCAACCTTAGTAAATCTCCAATAGTAGCTTTGGTGTGAGATACACTTAAATCACAAGTTTCAAAGGCAATGTCAGGGCTTGTATGAGTGATGGTCCAATTCAACTGTCCAACTAAGGCACGATATTCTACTTTTTCAGATTGAGATAATTCGCTCCCCTTCATAGTAGAATGCTGGTAACGAATTTTTATTGGTGAAATTGTAGACTCATATTGATTAATAGCAATACTCTCATCAGTGGTAGTAATGTTAAGACCTAAATATTTGAACAATCCTGATGCTGAACCTCCTTCAGCTTTTCAACAATGTTTTTCTCAAATTCAGCTGTTCCTGTCCAAAGAAAATCGTCTACATACATGCAAATGATGCCAGCAAGATTATATTCATTATACCAGTAGAACAATGACTGATCAAGGGAACACATCTTCACTGATAGTTCAAGTAACTCTCTCTTAAGTCGTGTATACCAGGCCCTCACAGCATCACACAAACCATACACAGTTTTTGTTTAGCTTCCATAGTTTACCATTGAAGTACCCAAAAGGTAGCTCGGGTACACATCACAATCAATTTTGTCTCCTTGCAGGTAAGCTGCTTTTACATCTATTGTGTGAACATCCCAATCTTTGGAGACAGCTAAAGCTAAAGTTAAACAAACAGCTTCTCTAGAGCAGGTTGGAGAGTCTTTTCAAGCTGTAAGTATCCTCCTTGAATCCATACGCTACCAGTCTGGCTTTAGTGATGATCTTGTTGTTCTTAATTTTTTCAGTAATCACCTATTGAACACTCATTACTTGTTGTCCCACATCTTCAACTTCTATGTAAACATCATTGTAATATGGTCTTAATCTCCTTTTCTTTTAACTTTTATATATTTAAAAATATTTAGATGGACAAGTTAAGTTAAAGTATTTTAATTAAATAAGTTCATTTTTTCAAAGAAAAAAATATCAGTAATTTTTTAACAAACTTAAAGGATTCAGAATTACCGAATTTAAAACGTTAAGTTTAGTGTGAGGAAACCTGAATTTTTTGTCCTCAAAAAGAAAAAAAAGGGACCCCAGTTACCAGCTAAGTATAAAAAAAAAAAAAAAAAAATTAATAACAGTATATTCCCAAGATTTGAATTTCCTTATCTACTTTACAGATTATTTACCTGTTATGAAATTTCTATTGATTCATTCTGATGATAACTCCTAAATTAGTAGAATTTTTGCAAATCAGTTTCATTGTCAAATTTTTCAAGTTTTAAACTTCCTTATCTACTTTACATATTATTTATCTGTTATGAAATTTCTATTGATTCATTCTTATGATAACTCCTAAATTAGTGAATTTTTTTCAAATCCATCTCATTATTAAATTTTTCTTTGGAAGAGTTCTGTTGTGTTCATGACATTGAAAACTGTCTCGTTTTAGGTTCCAGTCTTGGTCTATTTTCGTCTAATAACAGAAAAACATCTTTGTGGCATTTCTCCAATTGTAAATATTCTTTTTGTGTAGTAGTTAGTTCTTAAATAAATCTATTCTTATAACCCAATTGCTTGAATTCTTAAGCTTCTGCCTCTTTGTTCCCTTTTCTTAAGTCTGCCCTTTGCCCCCTGATTTCTCTAGTTCTGCATAACCTTGAATATCGAACTCATTGAAATCTTTTTCATATTCACTATTCTAACTATCTCTTTTCCTATTTTCTTTCTGAATACACCTTCCCTGAGTTGTCATTTGGGCTGGATTTATGCCCCAGTCAAGAAACGTTTTGAACAACTCTCCTATCATCTTATGTTCTGCTTACTAAATCTGAGCAGCAACAGCATTGTCGAGCTAGTTTTTTATTTCAATCTCCTTTGCAGCACTTACCTTACCAAAGTACCGTGCCCGAGCAGACATTGTCGACCAGGGAATGCCACACCTCTCTGTCTCTTGTCATGTAGCATCTGTCCAGCCGTGTTTCTGTCTCCCACTACCCTTACTATTCCATCCATATACTTCTCTCTTTGTCTGCCTCTCGCTCTTCTTCCTCAGATTCTTCCAATTAGACTCAAATTTTCTATTTTTCCTCTTCGCATAACATGTCCTAAAAATCTCATTTGACTTCTTCTTAGATTTTTCAGTAATTCTCTTCCAGTTCTCATTTGCCTTAGTAACTCTTCATTTGATATTCTCTCCATCCACGAGATCTTCAACTTTCTCCGCCAACACCATATCTTGAATGCAGCACTAACCTCATATGAACTGAACATAACAGCTCTTTCAAGATCATCAGCAACAGGAGACCACTCACTTAAATTATCTAAATTGATCTAATCAATGCTACCATCAGAATCATTTTGTAGGTTATAGCAGTTCCTGTATTTTCCTGCTCAGCTTAACACTTTTCCAGGCACTAACTCACCAGTAACAGAATGCACCCCTTTTATTCGTTAACCTATACTAATCTTGTTCATCTTTTGACATGT
Source organism: Ceratothoa steindachneri (assembly GCA_963969495.1). Taxonomy (NCBI): domain Eukaryota; kingdom Metazoa; phylum Arthropoda; class Malacostraca; order Isopoda; family Cymothoidae; genus Ceratothoa; species Ceratothoa steindachneri. Next base: position 107,782,058 of record OZ018327.1, on the reverse strand, counting down.
GATAGGTTGAACAGACTTTGTTATGGACTTCTAAATCTTGAGGTTGAACAGAGTTTGTTAATGACTCTCCTAAATGTAGAGGGCTTGCAGCATCACATTTAACTGAATCATCACAGCAGTCACCGGAGGCATATAGTCATCATCTTCTGGGGGAAACAAACAGCCGCCCCAGCTGGGTATTGCTTGCCATGACTGGAATTGTTCTTGCCATCACCATGGATGCCATCATCGACATGTTCAGGAATTTGGGGCAAATGATAAGTGTAGACACGAATGTATGTACCATCATGACGAGCCAAGACTTGCTTTCCACCACACCCAATAACTATACTAGGGCCATTCCACTCGGCACTATCATTTCTTTTATAGTAGACTTCATCACCATTTCTTAGGGTTTCAGCAGAAGTGCAACGCATGCTTGACCTTAAAGCACATTTTACCTTTTCACTTGATTCACATTGAAGGAACACTTGTCTAGCTGAATGCATTGCATCCAGATTATTCTTAACCATAACAGATGATGAAACACATTCTAACGTTGTAGTAGTTTGGTTGTACGCCTCCCCTCCCCTATGTCTAATCTCTTTCTTCTTTTGCAGAATGTGTGTGTGTGTGGATCGTGTGATCACCGTCTTTGCTTCGTGTGGGGGACTCGATGGATCTCTATCGTGCTCCCCTATTCATCTCCTGTTTTCTTTTTAGGCGGATTCTTTCAGCATATATTTTAGAAAGTGTTAATAAAAGTTCGGAAGTCAAGTTTGTGACTGAGGAAGGAAGAGCCGGCTAGACGGAGGATAGGTGAGTGAAGATTGTGTGAGAGTGGATATGGTTGAATGTGTTACGAGTAAAGATGTTTGAGTGTGGCAGTGAATAGGTGACTGAATGTGCCTTCTCTTTTCCAGTTCTGTGGTACCGATTGTCGCCGACATCTGGCTTTCGGAGACGGCTGAAGCCAATCTTGACTCTCATGTGGCAGTAAAGGGACGCATCAATTGGAACCTGAGCCCTCGCACTTTCCGCTCTGACTGGAACCACCACTTCCCCATCCTTGAGTGCGGATCATTCGCCTTGGCTGGAGCTGGACTCCCAGTCCCTTAAGAAAAAGGAACCTCTCTTCCCTCAAGAAAGCGGGCCCACCTCCCCCCCCCTCCCATACCGGTAATAGCACTCCCAGAGCTGAAGAAAGTTGGACAGACTTACATGGTGGCACTGGGCAATCTGGTTGTAAAGCCCTAAACATTTCCTTATTTGCGCGTGTGTGACCAGGGTAAAGTTGTAAGGCTCACTATATATATATATATATATATATATATATATATATATATATATATATATATATATATATAAATATCTTTTGGTTCTGGTTAAAAATAGTTAATATTTTGGTAATTGGGTAAATTTACATTTTTGTTTTCTGGGGTTGTGGTTGATTTCTATTTTTTTTGTGTGTAAATTAAAAATAGAAAATACTCTTCTCTCCTCAATACCCTCTCCTTGAACCACCGAGCAGAACTGGTCAGGGCAGCGGGAACTTTTGGCTGGGGACTCGTGATCCCGCCGCTACAACGTAGGGGGCTGGCTTGGGAAAATCTCAGGGATAGCAGGGTTAAATCTGAAGACAAGTTGATTCGGAGAGAAACCAGAAAAATTTGCAAATCATTAGGTGCAGACAAAGCCCATGCTAGAGCAACTTCAATATCACACAAAATATTAGCAAGTATCTTGTTAAGAATATCCCCAATAACTGCATTTAGGTGCTCACATTTGTTAGCTGACAACAGTCTTTTAGGAGGACCAAAAGTAGATATCCAACACAAAAAGAATGCTTTAATTATAGTACTGGATTGCTTGTCACGTATAACCATTGCAGCACAAACCTTGTAACAATATCAACAATGACAAAAAACTAAACCTTATTATACATTTCAAATCCATAAAAATAGCTTCATTAAATTTCATGGTAGTGGTATACTAAGGAAAGGATGTGGAACAGGTTTCTTAAACTTAACGCATATATCGCAAGACTCACTGACATTATTTATTTCATTTTCAAGTTCAGAATTTTCCATACCTGCATTTCTAAGTAACGTGTTTAATTTTTTAGCAGTTGAATGTCCAAATTGCTTGTACAATTTAACAGGTACTTTATTTACATCACCATCAGCACACAACAAAACCATAGAATCGCAATCTAGTCACAATGACAATGGGAGAATTAAGTGACCAGAAGTAGTGTTTCCAAGTTTGATCACTTCTTTCCCAATTTGGATAGTCTCTTTTTCAAAATTCAAAATCATTTTAGCTTTCTTCATTGATTTATAGCTCATTAGAAAAGGAATATTGCAGGCAACAACATTAGTGGTAATATTAGCTGTCATATTTCCAATCCAGCAGGGTAATGTAACACATTTCAGGGACAAGATAGTCACACCATCACCAAAGGTAATATGGAACTAGAGGGTTCCTCAAAAGTTTTTGAACGCTGAAAAATCCATTAGGGATGTCAAATAAGTATCCAGCCACTGGCTACCATATACTGTAGCCGAACAGCCAGTATCTAATACTGCACAATACTTTGATTCACTCATTAAAGACTGTAGCTTTGTTTCCAGCAAAACTTTATGTGTGTAGCCCATGAAAAGTGACAATTGAAGATAATCAGATTCAGTTCCATTGTTACCATTTTTAGTAGCATTCTCATAAGTATGAGAGGCAGTGTTGTGCCCAATGCAAACAGGAGTCACAAATGAGACACCTAGAAACCTGGCCATCATGCCCTATCGGATTTGGCTTTCTTCTAGCCGATGGGTGCATCGGCTGTTGCAGGCTGGTGGCGGCCTGTGCACTACCGATTACCGTGACTTCATGCAGCTCAATAATATGACCGACTCCAAACACGGCGACCATTACGAGCAAACAATGGGAAATCTGAATTGTCCCTGGTGACATGGAAAACTGGTTCTACCTTCACTTCTACAGAGGGGGTAGCGGCAGAGGCTGAGAAAGGTATGCTGATGTTAGACTTAGAACCAAAAATGCATTTCAGAACAGACTTCATAGTGTCATAAGTCACTGGAAAATTGCAGGAAGTCAGTAACATAAATGCCATAACAGGATCGGGCAATGTGATCTTTTCACTCATAAACTTAATATATATATGTTTGAATTTACTTACAAAATCATCAATCATGAGGTTGTATAAATTATGAAAAGCATGAAACTGCCTTCTTACTTGATCCGGTAAAAACAAATCAAGTTTCTTATTAAGGTGTCAACCCCATCATCTTTCTTCAAAACTACTACACTTATTTCCAACGATGCGGCTCTAGCTCTACCAGAGAGACAGAGATGTATGGCCAGCGCACACTTAGTTTTGTCAAGATCAGTTAGTTCACACCACATATATCGCGTTTCCAATTCTCGTAACTCAATTCATCAGCAAATTTAGGTGGCCACTTAGATGAACAAACATTACTAGACAATGCCATAACCTTTCTCTGCTACCAAGTGTTAGTTAACTAAACACACACCATTTAGAGTAAACTAACGGCTCCACAATGTGCCATTCAGAGGTTGTCTCTCAGGCTGTGATATCATGCACAACCTTGTATGCAATTGGGTAACCATAAGCAAAGGACAGTCACGGAAGGATACACAAACAGGTCAACAATCCTGTAGAGCATAGCGAAAACATCTTCAGGCAGCACCAAGGTGATATCATTGGCAAAGAAAGTAACACTGAGGACACTTACCTATAAGATGCCCTCAATACTCTATTGGAATGGAGAGCGCCCCCCCCCCCCCATGCATAATCAACAATCTTGCAGGAACTCAGACAAGAAAATTGGGAAAGCATCTCCCCACCTCGCCATAGTATGGTGGGTCTCCACATTACCATCGTAGGGCTTCTCCAGATAAAAAAAAACTATGACAAAATGCTGTTCACAAAAGATGGCTTGGCAGATAACATTTTCCAGCTGGAGCAGAGGATCCTACATTGAATGGAACTTACAAAGGCCGCACTGTGGAGGAGACAGGTGTCCTCCACTGTCCAAAAATAAGCTAACCTAACACTAATTTCAAAAATAACATTGCACATGAATGAAGTTAGAACAGCGGAAACCAATTGAAATAGAGTAAGCATTCCCCGGCTTGCAAAAGGCAAGCACAGTAGCCATTCACTGGGAATCTCGAAGGATACCCTTCATCAAGAGCCTGGGTCTTTTTTTAATGCTGTTTTACCACCATTCTTCCCTCATTTTAGATGCCTATATTTCTCACTGGATACCTATTGATTAATGTGGGATTCTAACCACAGGTATCTACAGTGTATGACAACTGCCACAAAGGCAACCCAAATCTTGACACCATCCAGCAACTAACCACACTTCATGTGGCTTAACTTTGCTAAAATCAGAAGCGGCGTTTCCACTCAGCTAAGCCATAGCACTTACCCAGGTGTTGAAACATAGTGTACAGGATATGATCCAGACCATAGGCAGTATCCACACATAAAGTAAGAGAGGAGCATAAACAGTTTGTTGAAGGGTTTCCTGCCTCTGGAGCTCTTAAGCTTTCTAAGTGCTCTGGGTGATATTTTTTAACTTGAAGCTTCATTGAACTCTTCAGAAAGTTCAGATGTTTTTCTGTGATTATGTAGTGAAGCCTGAATGATAGATTTGCCTTCTCTAGGTGTAATAATACGTTTACTGCCACTTCTCTTGATATCGATTTATAGTGGTTTGGACAGCAATCTTAAAACATTATATTTTTTTTAGTAATTTCTATTTGTAATAAATAACCCTTGGCTATGGACAAGCTGTATTTGTGCATTCTATGCTTCCATAAATTGGGTTTTTTTTAGTCGTATTACTTATTTAGAACAATATTGATACAGAATAGTAATAAATTTAAGGTGAAACATAAGAAATATTGGTTAAATTCTGATTTTAGAAAACATTCCATTTTATTAATTAGACATTTATAAAATGTTAAGTAATTTTGACATAACAAAATATTCAAACATTAGTCAAATACACATTATCTTGCATATTTATGAATATGATAAATTGTAATAGGTTTAAGTAAAGATGTTAAATATATAAATCTATGAGGGGTACTTTATACTATTGGCCAAGGGTATAGGTGCATCGCTTCTCTTTAAGGGGTGTTTCATACTTGAGTGACCACCTAGGAAGTGAATGGTATGAAAAATGGACTGATGTGCTAGGAATACTAGTCAGGCCCATAGCAATGCGGGTGCAAAAAAGATATCAACAGCCTCACTAACTGACCTTAACTCAACTGAGATAGAGAAATCAGTCATTTCCTGAAATGTGGGCCACCACAACTGCTCCAAACACTACCAGAAAAAAGATATTTAGAGAGGAAAGTGATCACTAAAATGATCACTTCCCACCTAAAATCAGGCTATGCATCTGGAGAGCACAGGGCAGTGATGAGCGAATTCATCTACATTTAGGAGACTGATCTCCAGCTCTTTGATCAAGTAGGAAATGACCTGACCACTGCGATTGATCATGTAGTTACTCCAGAGGGGCTGTCTATTGTTTAAATCCCCGAGCAGTAGAAAGGGCCTCAGCAACCATGCCACAATGCAGTGGAAGTCTCCCGCATCGAAGTCAGCTGACGGTGGAATGTATTCAGAAATAAGAGTATACCTCCTTTCCAGGTGTAGCTGCAGTGCCACTGCATGAAAGGAAGTATTTAAAAAAAGGAGAATGGAGACCCTGTCAGGTGTAAATTGCACATCCAGCTTCCATTCCATGGTGGTAGAGTTGTAAAACCCCAATACCTTTGAGAGGGTGGACAGGGGGCATGTGAGTGGATTATATACAAGGTGTGGGATAGGTTTGTTGGAATGAAAGAAATGTATGCAATGGATGGACTGCATTTGAGTAGGAGGGTTTTTTTTTTTTTTTTTTTAATTAAGGGGCTATCTGGCGACTGCCGACTTAGGCATTAGTCGCCGTAAACAAACAGCCTAGTTCTAGGCTACTTTAAAAATTAAACAGGAAACAATAAAAAGAGATAACAATAAAAAAGCAATAACAAAAACAATAACAAAAACAACAACAACAATTAAACTGGGTTAAATGAAAGGGAGAAGGCCAGCCTCCCCCAAAAAGTCAATAAGTCCACTAGTCATGGTGCACGCACTCGTCCCGAGTACAAGGGACAGGCGGTAGCGACCCCGCCCATCCCGGTACCGGGACAGGTATCGTGCGCGAAGATCACCCAGACTGGGACATTCGACAAGAATGTGCCGAACAGTCTGGGGGACGACGCAGTCGTTGCAATAGGGCGCAGGCGAGCGCTCCATCAAGTAGCGATGCGTCACACGAGTGTGTCCGATTCGAAGACGACAGAAAGCGACCTGAAGCCGCCGCGGCATTGGGGGATAGGTCCATGGGAACAGTCGCGGCGCAATGGCACGCAACTTTAAGTTCCCGTCGACCGTCTCCCATCTTCTTTGCCAAGCAGTCCGAAGAGCTGCCCGTATTCCTGCCATGTAGTCAGTGTGAGGAAGAGCGAAACGCTGGTCCGGTCGCAGAGTCCTCGCGGACTCTTTGGCGCCCTCATCGGCGCGCTCATTCCCCGCAATTCCTACATGTCCAGGAACCCAGCAGAAGATAATCTCGACATCTGCCCGGCTCGCCAAAACCGTGGCGTCACGGATTTCGCGAACCAGTGGATGCGGAGATTCCAATGCCCCGAGAGCACTCAGGGCGCTTTGTGAGTCGCTATAGATCACAATCCGGTCTCCGAACCGGGCACGTCGCGTAATCTCCCGTACCGAGTGGTGTATTGCCACCAGCTCGGCCGTGAAGACAGACGCAGCGCCTGGTAGAGCCCCGCTGACTTCAAACTGAGGGGATACGGCGTGGAAGCCGACCCCCTCTTGGGACTTGGAGCCATCCGTATACACTGGCACGGTACCAGCGTGACACGATGTGTGCTCCAAAAAGGTCGAACGCAATACTCCCGGCGCAGTACAAGCTTTGGGAGCAGAGGCGTGGCGACAAATAGCCAAATGTGGTACCCTCCAGGGTGGCGTCCTGGGCAGAACCAGGGGCGCCACCGGCCCGAGAGCTATATCTACTTCTCGAAGGAGTTTCCTGGCCCTAAACCCAAAGGGCTTAGGGTATGACTGGCGTCTCTCGGCGGCATAGGCACCATCGAGATCAGCTGCGGATGCAGTGAGAGCTGTTGGCGACTGAGGGAGGCGCCGGGCTCGCGCGTACAGGCGAGTGATGCGGCGCAGAGCGAGTGGCATCGACCAACAGGCTCTCAATGGGGGAAGTGCGGAAGGCACCGGTCGCAAGGCGAAGGCCGGTGTGGTGGATCGATTCCACCTTCCGCAATAAACGCTCGGCTGCGGATGCATAAAACTCGCATCCGTAGTCGAGCTTCGAGCGAACAAAGGATCGATAAAAAAGTAAGGCGGTAGCCCTATCAGCGCCCCAAGCGCTGAACGTCACGGAACGGAGAATGTCCATGGCGCGGGTACAAGAGACCCTAAGGCTGCGAATTGAGCCTCCCAGGTGAGGCGTCGGTCGAATACAAGACCAAGGAAACGGTGCGACTCAACCACATCCAGGCGCACCCATTAAGAAACAAATCTGGGTCGGGGTGAAGCCGTGGATGGCGGCAGAAGTGCACCACCTTAGTCTTGGCCAAAGAAAACCGAAACCTGTGCGCTTCGGCATAGCGAGAGACGCGGTTCAATGCCTGTTGGAGTCGACGCTCCAGAGTTGGCATCTGGGCCGCGCCAAAAGAGATCGAAAGGTCGTCCACGTAGAGCGTAGCGAGAACATCTTCCGGCAGCACCGAGGTGATGCCGTTGATGCTCAGGGCAAAGAGTGTGACACTGAGGACACTTCCCTGCGGGACACCCTCTTCCTGCTCCTTTGGGCCGAAGAGGGCTCCCCCCACCCGTACGCGGAATCGACGATCTCGCAAAAATTCAGATATAAACATTGGGAGGCGTCCCCTCGTCCCCATCGTGTGGAGAGTCTCCATGATACCGTATCGCCATGCGGTATCATAGGCCTTCTCCAGATCAAAAAACACCGTGGCGTAGTGCTGTCTACGAAGGAAAGCCTCGCAGACGGCACTTTCCAGTCGGAGCAGAGCATCCGATGTGGAGTGGAACTTACGGAAGCCGCACTGTGCAGAAGACAGATGGCCTCCGCTGTCCAGGAAATAGGCTAATCTAACATTTACCAATTTCTCCATCAACTTGCACACGCAAGAGGTTAGAGAGATTGGGCGGAAACCGGTCGGAGTAGAGTGATCTCTCCCCGGCTTGCGAAAGGCGAGCACAGTAGCGATTCGCCAGGAGTCTGGGAGAAGACCTTCCACCCAGATCCTGTTGAACAAATCTAACAGAAAGGCCATGCCTCGCTCACCCAGGTGTCGAAGCATGGCGTACGGGACATCGTCCGGACCATGGGCGGTGTCCGCGCACGAAGCGAGAGCGGAACGCAACTCACTCACTGTAAACTTGTCGTTGAAGGGTTCTCCACCTCTGGAGGTAAAGTCCAGCCGGCGGCCTTCAGCGACATCACGACGTGCATTGAATGCTGGCGGAGAGTAGGAGGGGGGGTAGATGTGTTGTGGGAGGAGTATGATCGTGTTATTAGGTCTTTGTGGGCGGGGAAACTAGATACTAATAGTGGTCAGGAAATTATGAGAGGACATTATAGTACTGAAAGTAGAATGGACTTGGCAGATAACAGAAATAGGTTCCAAGGCGATAGAGGTGAGTTCATTCAGGTTTCAAGAGGTGCTTCAGGGATAAGGGGGTTAAATTGTTTCTATACAAATGCTCGTAGTCTTAGAAACAAGAAGGATGAGCTATTTAGTTATATTAGCGATGAGGATATAGATATATTATGTGTTACTGAATCATGGGTTAATGAAATAGAATTTAGTGACACTATAAGTGAATTTGATTTACAGGGTTATAATATGTACATTAGTCAAAGGACAGGTAGGATTGGTGGATGAATAATTATCTATATAAAAAACAACATTGTTTCAAGTTTAAATACTTCAATAAAGCAGGATGGAGTTGAGTCACTTTGGATAGATATTAGGTTCAGTAAAAATAGAATGGTGCATTTGGGAGCTTTTTACAGACCACCTGGGCAGACTGATGATATAGATGAACTAATGATAAGGGAAATAAGTAAGGGATGTGAAACAGATGCAGTTATTATTGGGGACTTCAATTTAAACTCTGTGGACTGGGAAAATATGATAGGTAGGGATAGAACAAGTGGCAGGTTCATAGAATGCTTTGAGGATAATTTTTTGAATCAATTTGTTAATGAGCCAACGAGGGGGGACAATATATTAGATTTAGTACTTTCTAACAGTGATCATTTAGTTCAAGAATTGACTATTGGGGAAGCATTGAGAAATAGTGACCATCAGATAGTTCGTTTTAACTTGGAAATTGAGAAGGGTAAAATAACCAAGAAAGCTGTAAAAGTTCCAAATTTTCATAAAGGAGATTATGTAAAACTTCAAAGCTTGCTAAATTTGGTAGACTGGGATGTAGAATTCAGAGGTAAAAATGCTTATGGGATATGGGATACTTTCAAGCATATAATAAATGTAGTCCAAGAGCAATGTATCCCAATGAAGGCCATTAGGAACAAAAGTAGGAAACCATTATGGTGGAATCAGGAGATAGCTAGAAAAATTTCAGGAGAAGAAAAGGACATACAAAAAATTACAGGTAGAAAATAATATTCAAAATTTAAGTGATTATAGAATGGCTAGGAATGAGTTAAATAAGATTATAAAGAAGAACAAAAGGATGTCAGAAATTAAATTAGCTCAGGATAGCAACAAAGATCCTAGAAAGTTCTTTAGTTACTATAAAATTAATAACAAGTCTGTCAGAGTTAAAATAGAACCTATCAAATATGAAGGGGTTGTGAGAGAAACTGATGAGGAAATAGTTGAGGTACTAAATGGTCATTTTGCATCAGTATTTACAAAGGAGAAACTAAATAGTCTTATGTATAGTACTCATGGGTCAGGGAAAGAGGTGTTTACTACCATTAGTGTGGATTGGAGGACGATAAAAGGACTAATAGGTGAGTTAGATGCTACCAAGGCCTCCGGCCTTGATAATATTCATTCTAGGATACTTAAAGAAGGGGTAGAAAGTATCTCAATAGCTCTGGAAAAGTTGTATACTAGGTCACTGGAATATGGAGAAATACCCTATGATTGGAAGAGAGCGAATGTAGTCCCTATTTTCAAGAAGGGTAGTAAAGAGGATTCAAATAACTTTAGACCAGTTAGCCTAACTCCTGTAGTCTGTAAAATTCTTGAGAAAATAGTTAAAAAAGGGATTTGCCAACATCTAGAGAGGGAGGGGTTAATCAGCGATGCTCAGCATGGGTTTAGATCAGGCAGATCATGTTTGACTAATTTACTAGACTTTCTGGAGTTTGTAACAAGTAGATAAGGGAGAGAATGTAGATGTAATTTACTTGGATTTTAGTAAAGCATTTGATAAGGTACCACATAGGAGACTAGTTCATAAATTAAAAATGATTGGGATATGTGGGGGTGTTTCAAATTGGATAGCTGAGTGGCTGAAAGATAGGAAGCAAAGGGTAGTGCTAAATGGTGTACAGTCAGAGTGGAGGGATGTTATCAGTGGGGTTCCTCAGGGATCAGTCCTCAGTCCATTATTATTTGTCATCTATATAAACGATCTTGGGGAGGCAGTTAATAATAAAGTGTCAATTTTTGAAGATGATACCAAATTAGCAGCTGTAGTCAAAGATATTGATGATAATTTTAGAGTGCAGGGAGATTTAAATAAATTGTTATCCTGGGCACATAAGTGGCAAATGACTTTCAACCTTGATAAGTGCAAAGTTATTAACATGGGAAAAGATAATAGAGAATTAAACTATGAAATGGATGGGCATTGGCTGAGCTCAGTAGAGGATGAGAAAGATCTAGGAGTAGTAATAGATAAGTCATTAAGGTTTTCTAAGCAGTGTATTGAAGAAAGAAATAGGGCAAATAGAGTTCTGGGTTTCGTTAAGAGAAATGTCAGTTACAAAAGTAAGGAGGTTATTCTTAAAATCTATAACTCTTATGTTAGGCCACATCTAGAGTACTGTATACAGGCATTGTCCCCACATTTTAGACACGATATTAACCTTCTTGAGTCAGTGCAATGGAGGGCAACAAAGATTATTCCTTACCTGAGGCACCTTGAATATATAGATAGACTGAGGGTATTAAATATGTTCTCCTTCGAAAGGAGGTGTGTGAGAGGCGATATGATTGAGCTCTTTAAAAAAATTTCTGGGATAGATAAATTGGATGTTAGCAAGTTTTTTGAGTTAGATGATGGAAATTGGACTAGAGGTCACCACTTGAAAATTAAAAAGCAAGGGTGTAGGTTGGATTTAAGAAAATATTTTTCACCAATAGAGTGGTAGACTTCTGGAACAAATTGCCGTGGAGGGTAGTAGGTAGTCCAAATTTAAATGTATTTAAGAGTAGGTTTGATGAGTTTATGGGGAGCGAAGGTTGTGATGGTTCCTAAGTTTTGTATATATTAATATTGTTTGTATATATCTATAGCTGCATGATTTAGTTCTTAACAAGCCTTGATTGGTGATACCCTTGTTTCTGGATGCAATCCTCTGGATGTAGTTTTCTTGGGAGTTTGGGTGCCTTAAAAAGAGTATGTTTGACTCGGATGACCTATGATGGGCCCTTGTGGCTTTTGTCATCTGTTATATTATATTGTGGGGGACTTTGATTTTGTCTTCCCCTGGCGATGGTGCTTTTTGTGGGTGAGTTTTGACGGATGCGGATGACCTTTGATAGTCCCTTGTGGCTTTTGTCATCCGTGAAATTATGTTATGTTATGTTATGTGGTTAGCTTGGGAAGTTAGGTTTGTTATATAAATTTATATATTATTTTGTTATATTTGTTTCTTTTACAGGCAAAATGATTTATTGCAGCAATAAAGATTAATATTGATATACAGGTCCATTGCAAAGGGTGCTAATTATTGTATAGATTGATTTTAAAGGTTGGGGTCCACCAAAGATGGGTGAGTGAAATGGTGAGTGAAATATTAAAATTCCATTTTGCTATATTAGCAGCCTGGATGATTATCTTTTTTTTTTAGGAATGCTGAGGTTGAAAAGGATGTAAAGCAAGATATCCAGACCAAGTTGACCAACGCCTTGTGGTGTGTGCCTCCTGTCAGGAGGGTTGGGATCATCAGGACCACAGAACTTGTCTATATCTTGATTAGTGACGAGGCTGTTATCTGACCTCAGCATTTATGTAAGGGGGATGCCCCAAACAGTATATTTGCAAGTTATTATAATCGACTTTAGTTACCCTCCCTTTTCCTCAATTGGTGTTTTTGCATTCAAAGCAAGAACCAGTGTTTGGATATTTTTTGTGCTATTTTTTTCTTGAATATTTCTAGTGAGATTGATTTTTGTCTTATGTTTTGTTACTGAGGGATTGTATATCTATATTCTTGTACCAACATCGTATTGCCCATGTTTTGTAAATTATTGTACATTCCAGTGCCATCTTTGTATATATTGTATGTTAGACTTGTAAATGTACTATTAGGGAATAAATTCAGATAGATTAGTGTGTTTCTGTCTCCTTTGCTGCTGGCATCTCTACCCTACTAAAGGATTAATGCAGCTCAAGTCCATAAACCCAACAGTGAAAACTGTGAGAGGTTCAGAGAATCCTGCTACAGTAATAGTCATTGACAGACAGCCAGGATCTGAAGATGTCATATGACAGACCCAGACTTTTAGTTAGCCTGACAGGCAACAAGTCAGTAAAGTCTGCCCACTAAGAGCAGTACAGCCTTATGCACCCGAGAATGGCTGCAGAGGAGTGAGTGGTCAGCCCATTAGGTGGAGGGAAGGAGTTATTGGGGGAAAAAACTGATCTTCCCATTAATTGTACACAAATACCCAGGACTCTTCAGATCCTGGTGTCTTGTGACCTATGGGCATTAAGAGAAGTTCCAAAGCCTCTCTTCTGACAAGGCATGAGGTTGCTGGTCAGGTCTTTAAACCTAGATAGTCAAAATAAGACGAGATACATTAGTGAAAAAAGGGATCCATAAAGGAAGATGTGGGAATGTCCCAACTTCTCCAGGCCCTGCCGCTCCTCCAGCAGATACGAGGTATAGCAGTCTACACAAGTGCACCCCCTCCCCCTTGCTGGTCAGAAGTCAGTGAGGAGAGATTAGATAGGACTTACTTGCCCCCACTCCCCCTAACTCTCTTCTGGGAGGTGAGAGGATCCTAAGAAGGCCACCATGCTCCCTGTAAACAGTGAGGCAGGAAAGGTGCACAGCCGGGAGGCTGCACCAGAGAGTGCTTAAAAAACACTTGTGCTGGCAGGATGTGCCATTCACTGGGTGACCAAGTTAGCAATTTACACAATGTACTCACCCCGGGAGGGGGGGGGGGGTGGATAAACTTTGCGCCAATGTTCAATCAATAATGATTTTAGCACTCAATGAAAATTGAAGAGCAATGATTAGGTTCCTCATGATAACAATACATGAATGGTTGTTTGGTAGTGGCTGGATTGGGAAAATTTAAGTCATTCTTCACCCATTTCCCTCATGTCTTTACCACTTAGTATATTTTTTTTATTCTCCCCCAAGATTATTATGTACTCAAATAAAGAAAATTACAACAGTGGTAATACATTATCACTATTCTTTCAGTAGTAAAAAATGTGATAAAAATGGCTTGTTTATTAAGTGACTAATGAAGCCTTAACCCCATATACTGGCATTGTAAAAAGGTTTTTTAAAAAAATAAACATATCTTACAGGCATAAGGATTTGCAACTGTTTATCATGGACTATCTTGCTTTCTGGCAGGGGTTTTGGTTTCTTTAAACCAAGACCTTCATATAAATGCTTTGCTGTTCCAGCAACAAAATCTCTTCCAACATTCCATGGTATTGTATCCTGAAAAACATTTGAAATGATTATTATCTCCAATATTAGAAGAATGCATATTTAAGATTAGGTGGGTTTTTCATGAAAGTCTGCTGTTAAACCTCATTTCCTTTAGTCAGTTTATGTAGTACATTAAGTAAAGAAATTTAGGATTAGGTGGGTTTTTCATGAAAGTCTGCTGTTTAAACCTCATTTCCTTTACTCAGTTTATGTAGTACATTAAGTAAAGAAATTTAGGATTAGGTGGGTTTTTCATGAAAGTCTGCTGTTTAAACCTCATTTCCTTTAGTTAGTTTATGTAGTACATTAAGTAAAGAAATTTAGGATTAGGTGGGTTTTTCATGAAAGTCTGCTGTTTAAACCTCATTTCCTTTAGTTAGTTTATGTAGTACATTAAGTAAAGAAATTTAGGATTAGGTGGGTTTTTCATGAAAGTCTGCTGTTTAAACCTCATTTCCTTTAGTCAGTTTATGTAGTACATTAAGTAAAGAAATCTAGGATTAGGTGGGTTTTTCATGAAAGTCTGCTGTTTAAACCTCATTTCCTTTAGTTAGTTTATGTAGTACATTAAGTAAAGAAATTTAGGATTAGGTGGGTTTTTCATGAAAGTCTGCTGTTTAAACCTCATTTCCTTTAGTCAGTTTATGTAGTACATTAAGTAAAGAAATCTAGGATTAGGTGGGTTTTTCATGAAAGTCTGCTGTTTAAACCTCATTTCCTTTAGTTAGTTTATGTAGTACATTAAGTAAAGAAATCTAGGATTAGGTGGGTTTTTCATGAAAGTCTGCTGTTTAAACCTCATTTCCTTTAGTTAGTTTATGTAGTACATTAAGTAAAGAAATCTAGGATTAGGTGGGTTTTTCATGCAAGTCTGCTGTTTAAACCTCATTTCCTTTAGTCAGTTTATGTAGTACATTAAGTAAAGAAATCTAGGATGAGGTGGGTTTTTCATGAAAGTCTGCTGTTTAAACCTCATTTCCTTTAGTCAGTTTATGTAGTACATTAAGTAAAGAAATCTAGGATGAGGTGGGTTTTTCATGAAAGTCTGCTGTTTAAACCTCATTTCCTTTAGTCAGTTTATGTAGTACATTAAGTAAAGAAATCTAGGATTAGGTGGGTTTTTCATGAAAGTCTGCTGTTTAAACCTCATTTCCTTTAGTTAGTTTATGTAGTACATTAAGTAAAGAAATTTAGGATTAGGCAGGTTTTTCATGAAAGTCTGCTGTTTAAACCTCATTTCCTTTAGTTAGTTTATGTACTACATTAAGTAAGGAAATTTAGGATCAGGTGGGTTTTTCATGAAAGTCTGCTGTTTAAACCTCATTTCCTTTAGTTAGTTTATGTAGTACATTAAGTAAAGAAATTTAGGATTAGGTGGGTTTTTTATGAAAGTCTGCTGTTTAAACCTCATTTCCTTTAGTTAGTTTATGTAGTACATTAAGTTAAGAAATTTAGGATTAGGTGGGTTTTTCATGAAAGTCTGCTGTTTAAACCTCATTTCCTTTAGTTAGTTTATATAGTACATTAAGTAAAGAAATTTAGGATTAGGTGGGTTTTTCATGAAAGTCTGCTGTTTAAACCTCATTTCCTTTAGTCAGTTTATGTAGTACATTAAGTAAAGAAATCTAGGATTAGGTGGGTTTTTCATGAAAGTCTGCTGTTTAAACCTCATTTCCTTTAGTTAGTTTATGTAGTACATTAAGTAAAGAAATTTAGGATTAGGCAGGTTTTTCATGAAAGTCTGCTGTTTAAACCTCATTTCCTTTAGTTAGTTTATGTACTACATTAAGTAAGGAAATTTAGGATCAGGTGGGTTTTTCATGAAAGTCTGCTGTTTAAACCTCATTTCCTTTAGTTAGTTTATGTAGTACATTAAGTAAAGAAATTTAGGATTAGGTGGGTTTTTTATGAAAGTCTGCTGTTTAAACCTCATTTCCTTTAGTTAGTTTATGTAGTACATTAAGTTAAGAAATTTAGGATTAGGTGGGTTTTTCATGAAAGTCTGCTGTTTAAACCTCATTTCCTTTAGTTAGTTTATATAGTACATTAAGTAAAGAAATTTAGGATTAGGTGGGTTTTTCATGAAAGTCTGCTGTTTAAACCTCATTTCCTTTAGTCAGTTTATGTAGTACATTAAGTAAAGAAATCTAGGATTAGGTGGGTTTTTCATGAAAGTCTGCTGTTTAAACCTCATTTCCTTTAGTTAGTTTATGTAGTACATTAAGTAAAGAAATTTAGGATTAGGTGGGTTTTTCATGAAAGTCTGCTGTTTAAACCTCATTTCCTTTAGTTAGTTTATGTAGTACATTAAGTAAAGAAATTTAGGATTAGGTGGGTTTTTCATGAAAGTCTGCTGTTTAAACCTCATTTCCTTTACTCAGTTTATGTAGTACATTAAGTAAAGAAATTTAGGATTAGGTGGGTTTTTCATGAAAGTCTGCTGTT
Organism: Ceratothoa steindachneri; assembly: GCA_963969495.1. Taxonomy (NCBI): domain Eukaryota; kingdom Metazoa; phylum Arthropoda; class Malacostraca; order Isopoda; family Cymothoidae; genus Ceratothoa; species Ceratothoa steindachneri. The sequence continues at coordinate 107,765,580 of OZ018327.1, read as the reverse complement.
TAAACCTCATTTCCTTTAGTCAGTTTATGTAGTACATTAAGTAAAGAAATCTAGGATTAGGTGGGTTTTTCATGAAAGTCTGCTGTTTAAACCTCATTTCCTTTAGTTAGTTTATGTAGTACATTAAGTAAAGAAATTTAGGATTAGGTGGGTTTTTCATGAAAGTCTGCTGTTTAAACCTCATTTCCTTTAGTTAGTTTATGTAGTACATTAAGTAAAGAAATCTAGGATTAGGTGGGTTTTTCATGAAAGTCTGCTGTTTAAACCTTATTTCCTTTACTCAGTTTATGTAGTACATTAAGTAAAGAAATTTAGGATTAGGTGGGTTTTTCATGAAAGTCTGCTGTTTAAACCTCATTTCCTTTAGTTAGTTTATGTAGTACATTAAGTAAAGAAATTTGAACTATCAGTTTATAATAAGCTAGTTGGAAAAAATACTAAATATAACACTGAGTGTGGTAGTTTTTAATCTATATAGCTTGTTAAAGCTAATTATCATCATCATCATCATCATTATCATCATCATCATCACTAACTCTATAATTTAAGAAGGGGATTTTTTTTAAGTATTTGAATAATAATTTCATCTTAGTTTGGTTATGACTTATGTTTTTTTATCAAAGTTATTTCTAATAATTCTTTTATAATATCAAAAAACAAAATGGTGAAGTTCAGAAATAAATATAAGTATCAAAATTTTGTGAATTTTTTTAAAACCCAAAGAATTACAAATGGTGAACTTCAGAAAATTTATTTTTATATATCTTTTTCTATAACTATATTTTAGTAACGTGATATTTTGAAAGGGGGGAAATTTAGTTTAGAGTTCCTTTTTTAAATTATTATAATTGGCGAAGTTCAGAAAATTTATAAATATTTAACCATGGCTACTTTTTTTTAGATTTTAAATTTTAATCTTAGTGGCAAAGCACAAGCTCTCCCTGTAGAGGGGAGTGGCAAAGCCATTGCCTGGTATTTTTATTATTATATTAAAAATAACATTTCAGGTTGCTTGACCCTTTAAGTGCAGTTTGCTTCTTAAGCACTAGTATTGGTAACTACAAAGTACCTCTTAAGAGGTGCTCGAATTTTTTTAATGGGTGGTCATAGTTTCCCTTAACATGTTGGATGATGAATCATCAACTAGAGATGACATACATAGATGGTACTTGTGTGTATCTAGTATATAATTACCTTTCATTAGTGATAAATGTAGCTGGTTGTTCTGCTGACCCAACCTACCCCTAGGCCAAAGTAATGAGTATTTTATCTGATAGCACATTTTAATGTGACTTCTGGTAACCAGCAGTGAGGGCAAAGTCACCAAATTTATCTGAGTGAGAATGCTAAAAAAATTATGGTGAAATTAATTTTTTGTGAATTAGATAATGAAAGCAACTCATGAGGACAAGGAAGCACATTTGCCAGTACAAAGCACAAGGCAGCATGGCAACTTCCTTTGGTATGAACAGATAATGGCACATCTGGATATAATAAACATTTGCCAGTGGATGATGATAGTGACATTATAGAATATTTCTTGTGGATATTTTGTGAATTTTATTATGAATAAAATAAAGGCAGCCATTTATGAGGTGAGCAGCAGTTAAAGGGTTAATATTTATTTCCTTAGCGATGTTAAGAACTCATTAACAGGAGCAGTCAATGGGAATAATACTGTTGTATTCCATACACTAGTTTTGGAAGTGCAAAGACTTGCATCTTCAGTCCCAGTACATGTTTATAACTTTATATTGTGTCCCTTTTTTCAGACAGTTCTCCCACCCATTCTAATCAGTCTTGCCTCCATTAACTTAAAACCCCCCATGGGTGTTTGTTTTGGTTATACAGTAATCCCCTGATTAGATTAACACGACTTAGATTAACATGACTCTCAAATTAATGCAAATAATGAATTGACACTTAACCTCGATTAGAAATTCACACATGAAAATGACACAAAATCAACCTAAGTCTGTAATAAATCACAACTCACAATTCTGACAATCAGTCCTATTACACAAGTGATGATATGAAGTTGTGTTACATGCAATATCCATAATACATCACCATTTAATTATTTTGGTATGCCTAACCCTCCTTACGATGGATATAAGAATCAAATGGAAGATGACTGTGCTAAAAAGCAAAATGCAATGAGTTTAGAGCATAAATTTGAGATAATAGAAAAACAAACATGGTATATGACCAACACAGCAATAGAACATGTATGGTATGAGTGAATTGACAGTACAGACTATTTTGAAGAAAGTGGACAGTTATAAAGAAAAAGGTAATGTTGCATCAACTTCATTTGGTATTATACAAGCTACTAGAAATTGAAGCATTTGCAATGATTGAGAAGGAAAGTTTTTATCTTTGTGGATCAAAGATTGCAATCAAAAAGGAATTTCACTAAGTACAATGGCGATTAAAATGAAAGCATTATCACTGTTCTCTGTTATGAAAGAAAAGGCAACATATCAAGACCGTTGGCAAAGGAGCTGACTTTAAAAGTTAGATATGTTTCAACCATGGAAACTTTAAAACAACAGATGATGGATGCTGACCCTGATATTGAGTGAAGTATAAAAGTTTTAAAAAAAATTGGAGAATGTCATTATGTGCTATCAGCGATTGTATGAGAAAAAAAAAAAAATAAAGAATGAAAATGATATTCAAAGTTCCCTATTGAAATATTTCTCTAAAAAATAAATATGAAATTCAATGATTTTAATAAACTTTTGATTAATAAAAACTTTTATCTTTCATGTTATGGTGTGCTATACCATGTAGTGCAGTATAGGATTGAATGAAACATATTTTAAAAAATTTAACAAATATTTTGAAGACTAGAACCAATACGCCAATTTTATAGGGATTAATATTTTTGATTAGTGATTTCAATTAATATGGCAGTTTTATAGAACCAAACCCTTGTGCAAATCAGGGGGGTTACTGTATTTATAGTTTCAGTTTTAACTTTACTAAACCATTTTTGGTCAATCATACATACAAATCCTGAAAAGTTAGCTATATTCACATTTTTAAGTATTTAAGACCCTTCATATGAGGCCTAAATTATTGTTGGGCTGAGGGTATAAGTATTTGCACTTACAAAACTAGTCTCGCAATAAAGCTTTCAGTACACTATGGTTTTATTCCAAACTAAAACCCACTCCAAGAGAACAAACCTACTTACAATAAACATTAAAAAAGTATGCAACACAGTCCCATGACACATAATGACCCAGGAAATCTTGAACACTGTTAAACCAAAATGACCAAAAACATTGCTTACCAATTTCCTCCGACAGACCAGACAAAAGCATTAAAAAAAGATGCCTCTCTACAATGGTATCCCTCAAATAGCAATTCTCTCCCCTACCTTTTTCAACCAATTTATTCATGACATCCCTTCTCCCGACAACTCCATCACGATTTAATTTTACATGGACAACCTATCACCTCACAACAGAAACATAAACAACCAATAGAAATATTCAAACAACTCTCCAGGAAATCTTGAACACTGTTAAACCAAAATGACCAAAAACATTGCTTACCAATTTCCTCCGACAGACCAGACAAAAGCATTAAAAAAAGATGCCTCTCTACAATGGTATCCCTCAAATAGCAATTCTCTCCCCTACCTTTTTCAACCAATTTATTCATGACATCCCTTCTCCCGACAACTCCATCACGATTCAATTTTACATGGACAACCTATCACCTCACAACAGAAACATAAACAACCAATAGAAATATTCAAACAACTCTCCAGAGTCTAGCAATGGATAGAAAGTCCTCTGTAACTAACCTTGCTCACTTCCCACAACAAAAATAAACCACATTGGCACCTGAATATCACATTAAACAATACCTGCATTCCACTCAACATAATGCCACTATATTTTTGGCCTAACATTTTAGATACAACATGTGAAAAAACATGCAAAAACATGCCAAACAGCTTAGTAATATGTGCATGGATGCCTGACATAGGCAAAGAGGAGGAATACTCTCCAGACACACTAGTCACCCTATCTAGGTTCAGGTCTGGCCCCCACCAATCCTTACAGTACTACAAGCACCTAACACGGCAAGGCAACAATGCAACTTCCCCAAGTTACAACAACACATGAAAACACAGCACCTTCTGGAACACTGCACACTCTTAGAAAGGCTCAGTCAAACACACAACAGTTTGTCTGTCAGAGATCTGTGGGCCTTGGCCAATATGGTAGCAGCTTTCCTGCTGCACAGACTGACCATGATACCAGCACAGGAGGCAAAAAAGTAAGTTATAAAATGAAATGTACAAAGTTAACTTAAAAGATATTGACATTTTTATGTTAAATCAAATCTTACCTTGAAAGCGCTTATAGAATATTCATCTCCCCAACCATTTTGGGGGATCAATTCAGAAGGCCAATCAGTAAACATCTTCACTTATACTTGATCATCAGGAAAGCCTTTTATATTATTTCTTAATTATGATGATTCTCTATATTAATATTAATTAATAGGAAACCTAAGAAAGCAAAATTGTAACTATAAACTTGAAATTATTTAGATATAATAATAGGCTGGGCAATTTAGAATAGTTTCTGAGAAAGGAAAGAGGGAGACATGTTTTTATTCTCAGAAATTTAACATAACATAAAAATTAAAGGATGAAAAAAGCCACTAAGACATATCAAAGTCATCCTAGCTAAAGTATCCAAAAAGCAATTAAGCCGCAACCATGGTATAATCCGCATCTATTGGATTGCATTATCAGCCATCAACCAGTAGGCTCATTATATTGAGTTTCTAATACAAGACAATAAGCATACAAGTACTAATAAAAACATATAACCCTGCAAAAATCAGTTTATATATGCTCTTTCCCTATATACTTGTCAAGCTTTCCTTTGAATGATGTCAAACTAAGGCTATTTACAACAACCCTAGGTAATCCCTTTTAAGAATTCATAAGTATTACTGAAAGAATATTTCCGAGTCCAGCCAACATCTAGATTTTTTCATTTTTAAACAGTGACCCCTTGTCCTATCATCAGTCTCCAATTTGAAGAATTTCCTTATTTCTAATTTATTAAGCTCCTTAAACATTTTATAGAAAGTTATATAGATTATATAGAGTAGCAGATAATAACCCTTTGTATGTATATGCATAAATTGCTCCAGACTCAGCTTTCCCACTTCCCACTTCTACAGTTCTTACTTTGGTCTATGCTCCCATGAGCTGGCTGCTTGTGTACCTCCACCACTAGCTTAACAATGCAATACTCTACAGGTTGTTGATTTGCATGCATATTGTGTGGCCAGTGGAAAGTCAGGGGTGGGGTGCATTTTGATGCTCCTTTTCTTACATGTTACAAGCTTTGGAACACACTACATAACTCACGTCTTTCCCAATAATTGTAATCTGGCACTTTTCCAAAAAATATTTTTCACTTGCTAAAAAATTCATAAGCACTCTCCAATGTCTTTCTTTTCAATTTGAGCCTAGCCTTGATAAAGACATAGTAATGCCTGGTACCTTCAGTATATATATATATATATATATATATATATATATATATATATATATATATATATATATATATATATATATATATATATATATATATATATATATATATATATGGTATGTCCTGAGGATGCCCTTGTGAATGAAACCCTACAAGCTGCAACTCATTCAGGTCTTAAATGCAGATGACAAGCAAAAGCGCAAATAACTCTGTATTCATATGCAAGCAAGAGAAATTTGAAGGACATAAGTTTGATAAATGTCTTGTTTTCGGTGATGAAGCCACATTTCATATGAATGACAAGGTCAAAAAGTATAATGTTCACAATTGGGGTGAAAAAATCCCCAAGCCAAGTACAAAAGGGACTCACCAAAAGTGAATCTGTTCTGCACTAACTCCAAGAATTGTCTATATGATCCAATTTTGTTTGAGGGAGATGTGACTGGCAATGTTTATTTGCTAATGCTTCAAAATTGGCTAATGGATGAGCTCATTGCAAACAAGATGGGGCTCTAGGTTTGTTCAAAAATCAATTTTTTCATATTTTCATAGCTTTCTGTACATTTTCTCATGCTTTTTAACCTGAAAAAAACTGAAAATCAACTACTTTGACATAGGATGTTGGTAAGCTTTGCCAACATCCTACAACATCTGCCTTGAAATTGGCCAAAAGTACCAGTTCTTGTACTTCAGCATGTCCTGGATTAGACTTGGATCATTCACAGGAGCATCCGCAGTAGAGATTGACATAATCTATGCAGGAGAGTAGACCAACGCAAGGAAGGTGTTGAGTCTTTCCAGCTTTGATATACAATGTCTTTGTTGTACTCAAGTTGATCTGCAAACATCTGCATTTTCATCCAGTACAGGTTCCTGGGCATCGATCTGGCCTGATGAACAGTGCCTGGTTGACTCCAGTGAATACTTTGAGGTATTCTTCCAGCTCTAAATCCATTTGGATTATTATTTCTTTTCTTTTTTGTATGGGGTGTTAAAGAGCTTTTTATTTCTATTTATTTAATATTATTAATCTCAATGCTAGGTTTATTGGTGATTTATAAAGAAATTTATCTAAATTTGTTTATAACTATATTATGAATGACTATGATAAAAAATAAAATACAAATATATTGCTGAGGAAGCTAAAGATTATGTTGAAAGGACAGGAATAAGAATGGGGGAACTTCAGTTATAGGGCTCCACTCCACAACACCTAAAGCAAGAAAGGAGGGAGGAGCCATGTTAGTATAGAGAGGGCGGGATGTAGCACTTTTGTATATATTAATGACAAAATTAAGATTCAAGGCAGTTCAAATTTTGTTGTACAGTGGGCGCAAAGGAAATGTTAACATTAAGAATTTTTGGATAATTAAGCACAAAAGTACATTTCAAGTTTGTTTTATTGGGTCCGTTTATAACTATATTATGAATGACTATGATAAAAAATAAAATACAAATATATTGCTGAGGAAGCTAAAGATTATGTTGAAAGGACAGGAATAAGAATGGGGGAACTTCAGTTATAGGGCTCCACTCCACAACACCTAAAGCAAGAAAGGAGGGAGGAGCCATGTTAGTATAGAGAGGGCGGGATGTAGCACTTTTGTATATATTAATGACAAAATTAAGATTCAAGGCAGTTCAAATTTTGTTGTACAGTGGGCGCAAAGGAAATGTTAACATTAAGAATTTTTGGATAATTAAGCACAAAAGTACATTTCAAGTTTGTTTTATTGGGTCCTTTTACTTACATTTCTTAACATTTAGTACTTTGTCATGTTCCCACGGGTCTTCAACACCTCCTGGACCCTCTTGGGCATGGATGTTGCAAGATTCTCGAAGTAGGAGGCGTCCATTGCCACCCACAGCTTAATGAGTGTCTCCTTCAGGGCGGGGATCGAGGTGGGACGGGACTTAGCATCTTCATTTTTCATTTGGTTCCAGGCATTCTCTATGGGGTTTAAGTCGGGTGAGTTGCCTGGCCAGTCCAAAACTTTGATGTTCTGCTCATTAAGGAAGTCTTTGACAGCTCGTGCCTTGTGTGCAGGGGCGCCATCATGCATAAAAAAGTCGCTGCCATGGAGAGCATAGAAATGGAACAGATGTTCCACCAAAACCTCAATGTAATTCTTTTCCTTCATGGTGACGTTCTTGGGGAGGAAATAGAGACCACCCCTGCCCTTCTCCCCACTGAAGCATCCCCAAACCATGACGTCATCGGGGTGCTTCACGGTCTTAACGGTGTAGCGGTGGTCATATCTGCTCACATCACTGGGCCGCCGCACTACTTTCAAGCCACCCCTGCCGAGCCGAAAACTGCTCTCGTCACTCCACATGACTTTCTTCCACTGCTCTCATCACTCCACATGACTTTCTTCCACTGCTCTCGTCACTCCACATGACTTTCTTCCACTGCTCTGGTGTCCAATCTTGATATTTCTTCGCGAAAGCTAGCCCTTTTTTCTTCATACCCTCTGTCAGCAGCGATTTCTTGGCGGCACAGCAAACCCAGGTCTCTTTGTAGCCGGTGCTGGATTGTACGAATAGCGACGTTGTGGAGCAAGTCAGGATGTTTCCCCTTCAATTCAGCCGCTGTTATCGAAGGGTCCTGCTTCACTTCACGTAGCAAAACCTTGTCAGTCTGAGCAGTTGTCTTCTTCTTTCCCCCATTTTTTTTTTTAAGGGGCTATCTGGCGACTGCCCACTTAGGCATAAGTCGCCATAAAAAAAAAAGCCTAGTTCTAGGCTACTTTAAAAAATTTGAACAGGAAACAACAATAAAAAGAAATATCAATAATAACAACAAAAACAACAACTAAACCTAGTTAAATGAAAGGGAGAAGGCCGGCCTCCCCCAAATAGTCAACAAGTCCACCAGTCAATGTGCACGCACTCGTCCCGAGTACAAAGGACAGGCGGTAGCGACCCCGCCCATCCCGGTACCGGGACAGGTAACGTGCGTGAAGATCACCCAGACTGGGACATTCGACAAGAATGTGCCGAACAGTCTGGGGGACGACGCAGTCGTCGCAATAGGGTGCAGGCGAGCGCTCTATCAAATAGCGATGCGTCACACGAGTGTGTCCGATTCGGGGACGACAGAAAGCGACCTGAAGCCGCCGCGGCATTGGGGGATAGGTCCATGGGAACAGTCGCGGCGCAATGGCACGCAACTTTAAGTTCCCTTCGACCGTCTCCCATCTTCTTTGCCAAGCAGTCCGAAGAGCTGCGCATATTCCTGCCATGTAGTCAGTGTGAGAAAGAGCGAAACGCTGGTCCGGTCGCAGAGTCCTCGCGGACTATTTGGCGCCCTCATCGGCGCGCTCATTCCCCGCAATTCCTAAATGTCCAGGAACCCAGCAGAAGATAATCTCGACATCTGCCCGGCTCGCCAAAACCGTGGCGTCACGGATATCGCGAACCAGGGGATGCGGAGATTCCAATGCCCCGAGATCACTCAGGGCGCTTTGTGAGTCGCTATAGATCACAATCCGGTCTCCGAACCGGGCACGTCGCGTAATCTCCCGTACCGAGTGGTGTATTTCCACCAGCTCAGCCGTGAAGACAGACGCAGCGCCTGGTAGAGCCCCGCTGACTTCAAACAGAGGGGATACGACGTGTAAGACGACCCCCTTTTGGGACTTGGAGCCATCCGTATACACTGGCACGGTTCCAGCGTGACAAGAGGTGTGCTCCAAAAAGGTCGAACGCAGTACTCACAGCGCAGTACAAGCTTTGGGAGCAAAGGCGTGGCGACAAATAGCCAAATGTGGTACCCTCAAGGGTGGCGTCCTGGGCAGAACCAGGGGGCCACCGGCCCGAGAGCTATATCTACCTCTCGAAGGAGTTTCCTGGCCCTAAACCCAAAGGGCTTAGAGTAGGACTGGCGTCTCTCGGCGGCATAGGCACCATCGAGATCAGCTGCGGATGCAGTGAGAGCTGTTGGCGACTGAGGGAGGCGCCGGGCTCGCGCGTACAGGCGAGTGATGCACTGCACGCGGCACAGAGCGAGTGGCATCTCCCCAGTATCGACAAACAGGCTCTCAATGAGGGAAGTGCGGAAGGCACAGGTCGGCGGATGCATAAAACTCGCATCCGTAGTCGAGCTTCGAACGAACAAAGGATCGATAAAAAAGTAGGGCAGTAGCCCTATCAGCACCCCAAGCGCTGAACGTCACGGAACGGAGAATGTCCATGGCGCGGGTACAAGAGACCCTAAGGCTGCGAATATGAGCCTCCCAGGTGAGGCGTCGGTCGAATACAAGACCAAGGAAACGGTGCGACTCAACCACATCCAGACGCACCCCATTAAGAAACAAATCTGGGTAGGGGGGAAGCCGTGGATGGCGGCAGAAGTGCACCACCTTAGTCTTGGCCAAAGAAAACCGAAACCTGTGCGCTTCGGCATAGCGAGAGACGCGGTTTAATGCCTGTTGGAGTCGACGCTCCAGAGTTGGCATCCGGGCCGCGCCAAAAGAGATCGAAAGGTCGTCCACGTAGAGCGTAGCGAGAACATCTTCCGGCAGCACCGAGGTGATGCCGTTGGAGCTCAGGGAAAAGAGTGTGACACTGAGGACACTTTCCTGCTCCTTTGGGCCGGAGAGGGCTCCTCCCACCCGTACGCGGAATCGACGATCTCGCAAAAATTCAGATATAAACATTGGGAGGCGTCCCCTCGCCCCCATCGTGTGGAGAGTGTCCATGATACCGTATCGCCATGCGGTATCATAGGCCTTCTCCAGATCGAAAAACACCGTGGCGTAGTGCTGTCTACGAAGGAAAGCCTCGCAGACGGCATTTTCCAGTCGGAGCAGAGCATCCGACGTGGAGTGGAACTTACGGAAGCCGCACTGTGCAGAAGACAGATGGCCTCCGCTGTCCAGGAAATAGGCTAATCTAACATTTACCAATTTCTCCATCAACTTGCACACGCAAGAGGTTAGAGAGATTGGGCGGAAACCAGTCGGAGTAGAGTGATCTCTCCCCGGTTTGCGAAAGGCAAGCACAGTAGCGATTCGCCAGGAGTCTGGGAGAAGACCTTCCACCCAGATCCTGTTGAACAAATCTAACAGAAAGGCCATGCCTCGCTCACCCAGGTGTCGAAGCATGGCATACGGGACATCGTCTGGACCATGGGCGGTGTCCGCGCACGAAGCGAGAGCGGAACGCAACTCACTCACAGTAAACTTGTCTTGAAGGGTTCTCCGCCTCTGGAGGTAAAGTCCAGCCGGGGCCTTCCGCGGCATCACGAGGTGCATTGAATGCTGGCGAGGCAGCATCACGGCTAGAGAATGCGGAAAAAGCGGTCGCTAAGGATTCAGCCACGGACGCGGGGTCCGAGATTGCGGTTCCATTCTTCTGGAGAACGGGAGGGGGGGTCCTGCGAGAACTTGCCCCGAATCCTTTTGACTCGCTTCCACACCTCAGCTAAAGGGGTCTTCCCGTTAAGTGAAGACACGTATGCCCGCCAAGAAGAGCGGCGGGCGTGCTTCGAAATATACCGGAACCTAGCCCTAGCCCGACGAAATTCAGCGATAGTGAAATCGTTCGGCGGCGCTTATAGCGCATGTAGGCATAACGCTTCTGTTTGAGGGCCGTCTCACACTCGGGCGAACACCATGGGAGTGGTCGGCGTGCAAAACGGCCAGACGTCCTAGGAATAGTAGTCAGGCCCACGGCGATGAGGTTGCCGGAGAAGAACTCAACGGCCTCATCTACCGACCTAAACTCCTCGACTGAGATAGAGAATTCAGTCATTTCCTGAAATGCAGGCCACCGCGCCCGCGCCAAGCACCACCGAGGTGGTCTCTCAGGCGGCAGTTGCCCTGAAAATGATATTTGAATGGGAAAGTGATCACTACCATGGAGGTCATCTACCACCCCCCAATCAAAATCAGGTTGTGCATCCGAAGAGCACAAAGATAGGTCAAGGTGAGAAAATGAAGCGGTTCTCGGACAGTGATGCGTAAACTCATCCACGTTTAGGACACCCATCTCAAGCTCTTCGATCAGATCGGCAAGGACTTGTTCCCTGGGATTGATGGAGTAATCTCCCCAGAGAGGATGCCTGCCGTTCAGATCTCCAATCAAGAGATAGGGCCTCGGCAACAGTGCCACGACGCGGCGGAAGTCCCCCGCGTCGAAGTCAGCTGACGGTGGAATGTACGCAGAAATGATAGTATACCTCCTATCCAGGTGCAGCTGCACAGCCACTGCCTGAAAGGAGGTATCTAAAAAGAAAGGAAGAACGGAGACATCATGCCGGGTGTAAACCGCGCATCCCCCAGCCCGGCAATCTCGCGGTGGTGGGGTCGTAAGACCCTTATACACCGGGAGGGCAGGCAGAGGGCACGCGCCTAGCATGGTCTCCTGCAAAAAGATAGCTAACGGGGAACGGGACGAGACGAGCCTCCGCAGCTCCTCCCAGTTGGCCCGGAGTCCAGGGCAATTCCATTGAAGGAATATGCCCTCCAGGCCTAGCTCGGAGGAGACGCGGGGGCCCTCCTCGAACTGAAGACCCTCACGGGAATGGCCGTACGCTTCCCGGGGGCAGAACCCCGGGCGCTGTTGGCCGGACAAAGCGCTGTCGCCTTCGAGGCTTATTGGGGGAGGTTGGGCTCGCCATGCGAGTCTTTTCATCCCTCCGCCTCGAAACCTTAGGCGGGCGTTGCGGCTTCGGAGGCGGGGGGCCCTCTTTTCGAGGAACCACCGTCTCCGAGCCACTCGCTCCACCTCAGGGCGTGGGCGAAGGAGCCGAAGCTCCTTTGTTGCTGTCCTCCTTTCGGGGGACAGCTTTAGGAACCCACGAACATGGCCTAGCGACCATCTTCAGGGGTGTTGCCTCCTGTGAGTCTAACGACTCGGTGGAGGCGCGTGGCCGTTTCGCCTTACGGGAAACGGTCGCGCTGGGGAAAGAGGGGGGGGAGCCCTGGTTTTAGCCGGGGCTGGGTATGAACCCTTTTTGCCGCCAGCTTTACCAGGGGAGCGCCCAGGTTGGGTAGAGCCCGCAGAAGGGCTCCGAATGGGCGCGGAAACAACCGTGCTCGTTGGCCTGGATGGGCCAGGAGCAGAGGGTGCCTTTCTAACTATTGAGGAATATGACGTCCCAAGCAGAGCCGGGCGCGCCAGGACCAAGTCCTTAGCCTCGCGGAATGAGAGTCGATCCTGGGCCTGAGCAGCCAGGATTTCTTTCTCAAGGAGATATGCACCACATTGCTTCGAAGAATCGGGGTGCAACTCTCCACAATTGACACACTTGGCCACACACGATTTGGACTTATCGTGTGCGGCCTTGGAGCAATTTACACAGACTTCGGGTGACCCCGAATTTGCACGTCTTTAAGAACGATTCGTATGGCCGAAGCGTTAACAGTAATAGCACCACCGCGGCAGTGGCACGAATGCCTTCACGCGGTAGCGGTACCAACCGGCATGCACCGACTCAGGGAGCTTGTCACAGTCGAACGTGATGAAGAGTGTAGGGGTGGGTCTCGAGGCCCCTCCCTGTTTTCTCATCACACGTTCGACTCTAGGTTTATGTCCTCAATGGAGTAGTCAACGAGTTCCCTCGCATAAACTACTCCTTTCACAAAGTTCATGGTAGAGTGCGGCATCACACTCACTGGCGTGCCATGAAGTGTCCGAAGAGCACTTATCTTGGCCGCCTCGGCGGGATTCGCCACATTCGCCAGAAGGCTCCCGTCCGAGAAACGGGTCACCTTCGGCTCTCTACCAATTGCACTAGCTAATCCTCTCCTCTGATGGATCATGTTGCCCTTGGACAACATGCTGCCATCAGTGGAGCGAATAACGAGGAAGCGTTTGAAGCAAGCGAGCTCGAAACGCCAGGTTACCTCTGAATGAGGGGCCCCGATGTAATCGAGGCTCCGCCCTGAGCACTTTTGGTCTTAGTCAGGGGCTCCGCAACTGGGGGGGCAGAGGGGCCGGATGTGCCGGTCTTGGCTTGGTCGCTTGCCAAAGTGGCAGCAGACCCATCCGTCCCCACAGCCCCCGCGGATGGAGAGGAGCTCCGAGTCTTCTTAGTCTTTTTGGTCCTTTTCTTTTTTGGAGGAGGGCGGGGAATGAACCCGCTTCTCACCTCCGCCGGTAAAAGCCCCTAGGCCAGATGGGCCGGCCTCAGCCAGGTCCTTCTCCGAAATGGAGAAGGTCCTGGTGGTCGCAGGGGCATCATCCGGAGGAGATCCCTCCCCTCCTTGTACTGCCTCAGAATCCCCAGCCATTTGAGGAGGACCTTGCATAGGGGCGGATTCGGGTTCGGTGCTTGGTGCTGAGCCCGGATTCCCCCCCATGGAAGGCCCCACCGTCTGAGGCTGAGTTTCCTCAAGGACCATGTCTATCATAGGAGGGGCCTCCAGTTAGCCATCCCCTCCCAGGACATCGCAGGTTCCCTTTGCAGCGTCATGAGTCTTTTGTGGGAAGGCACAGGCCTTGACCCCAGCAAGGTTTAGTATTCTTGCCAGCAGGTCTATTGAGGGAAGCGACCGAAGGGGCCTGGATTCCCTCTCCCCCCTAAGGGGGTTTGCCCTACCGAGCCGCTTACACGAGGGGCGGTCGGCAATGGGCTGCCTGCTGGCTTTCTTGGCAGTCCCCTTAGAAAGAAAAGGAGGGACTGCCGCTGGGAATAGGGAGGTGCCTGAAAGCACCTCCAGAGAAGGGGTTGAGGGGGAGTCCCCTTCACCCGTAGGCGTAGGAGAGGAGTAAGCCTCCTCTCCAGTCAAAGAAATATGGAGGGTCCCCTGCGCAAGCAGGGAAAGTTGGGGGTTGGGGGGGTTTTATCTTCATCATTGGGCATGGTGACCCTCTTTTTTACACGGGACGCAATAGCTCACCACCTCTCACAGTTGCCCGCACTGCAAGAGGTGCTTGCAGGCCCGGCAGAGCCAGGCGCCGCCATTCGGGACCACCCCTCCCGCCTGGTGGCCTGGTAGTCCCTCAGCATGGCGGCTCCACTTTGGACATGGCGTAAAATTGATAGTGTGAAGAGAGAAGGAAAGGGGATGTGAGGAAGGTATGGGTGGGGATGAAGCAGGTTGTTAAAAAAAAAACATCCCAAACCAGAGCTCAGGGGTTTAGGGAACATTGTCCTCTTCCCCCTCAGCCCCGATCCGGGACGGTTGGCTTGAGAAGAAGGTCAGCATCTACCCTATGAAATTAGAGGCTGACCAGAGAAAGTTGTGGGAGAGGTTGTATGAAAAGCGACGAGGTAGGGGAGAAATACAGGCTATCTGAAGGAAGGAAGAGAGGCTAAGCTGGGGCCGGACAGCGCGCTGGATCCCGTCAGCACGGCGGCCAAGATGGCAAATCGCCGCGCCCCTTACGGGGTCTTCTTGCCCCCAGAGCCAGGTTTGCGAGGCGGTACGGTGCCGGGAGGGAGTGTGTTGGCTGCTTTTTTTAGCTTAAAGAGTGACACACGGCTCACGTTCAGATCGGCACCTACACGCTTTACTGGCACTTCGTGCTCCATTGGAGTTAAGGCACGGGTCTTCTCCTCCATTGTCAGCTTGCTAAGCCCCATTGCGATGGTATGGTGGTGTCTGGTAGGGCGTCAAAGTCAGCAGAAAGGTGAAAAAGATGCAGGGTAACACAGATGTACACTGTCTGAGCTCTGCGAGCACACTTAAACTGAGCCTGGCAGGAAGTTGCGAGGGAGCCATGGCTGGAGGTACATGCGTCATACCAAGCTCCTCCCACTACCTATATGGCGGGAACACGGTAAAAAAGTTAACCGCAAAATTTGAGTTAACATTTCCTTTGCGCCCACTGTAGAGAGCTGATAGTTTAATGGTTTCAAATATAATTGGAAGGGAAATCTTTCATAAAGTATCTCTCTGGACAGGGTTAACCTTTTTTATTGGCATGAGTTTGCACATCAAATATTAGATGGTGTACAGTCATGTTTTTGTTACAATCAGCACAGATTGTACCTGTACAGATGTGTTTGTGAGAGATTAAGCTGACATTATGTCTCAACCAGGTAAGGATGACTTCTTTTGAGTTTTCAAGATGGGCAAGATCAGTGGAAAGTTTTTTGGATTATATGCCAGTAAGACAGGGAAACATTTCTAAGGTTGTGTTGTGATGGAGCGAATGTGAGTGTGTGTAAAAGGGCCATTCTCCCACCCCTTTTCTCAGTACCCTATCCCTCCCTCTGTAAAAATGTGTGTGTGTCTGAATGGGAATGGGTTTGTTTTGTTTTTTTGTTTATTTTATGTATAAAAATGATTACCATGTTTTTTTTCTTTCTTTCCAGGCGCCATATTCTGGAAAGATAGGACTTAGTTTCATATATCCTTATATTACAAACAAAGCGTTATATTCTGGAAAGCTATATATTATTGTTAATAAATAAAGGCCAACAGTATAGCTTAATGAAGGAGGGCTTATAATAGCCACGCAAGCGTGATAAAGTCATTATCTTCCATCAAGCGCAGAGGCGCCACACTTGGTGTAAGTCCTAGGCATTTTGCTCGCTCGAGTGTCAGGTGGCTGGACATCCCCCCATCCTCTTTGTACAAAGTGAGGCCTTGTTTGTTGTTTATATATTGACTGTTGTAGTCGGGATTTTTTTTGGTTGTTGATTTTTTATGTTTATTAGGATCGATTAAATAGTATTCATATATATAGGATTTTCTTTTTGTATTTTTTTGGTGAAAAGTAAGGAGATCTCCAATATAATCGCCCCTCTCTATTGTAGATATTTTGTGCATATTTACCCATATTTTTTTGTAAATATTGTATTTTTTTGTTAGTATATTTACCCATATTTTTTTGTAAATATTGTATTTTTTTGTTAGTAAAGGACTGTACATACAATCCGTTTCATTCTCCTTCGATTTCTCACGTCCGGATTAGTGTAGGGAGCGGGTTGGATCGATTGGGGTTAATCTAAATTTTTTTGGCCCGCCACAGTGTCAGGGGTTGTAAGATTTCATTCTTAGATTTAGGAATATTTATAAGATGTCGATATATAGTGGCTGATTTGGCAATCGGGTCTGCTAATTCAATACCTAGGATATCCTTGTGTCCTGGGATACAGAGAAAGAAAAATTTGGCATATGGGATTTCAGCTATAATTTTATATATTCACCTGACTAAAAAGTGATCACTATTTGATTGAATTGCTAAGATAGATGCCAAGGAATCAGAACAAATAGCAATCTTGTCTTTGTATTGCTCTACAGCTAGGATTGCTCCTGATATATAGTATATAATTCTGCTGTAAAAATTGAGCTGTTATGGGGTAACATATATGAGTAATCCATTATGTGAAACAGGATTCATGAGCTTGTGTTTCCATCAGGGACTCTAGACCCATCAGTGTAGATTAAGGTGATGGGTTGTGGGAAGGATTCTACTAATTCAGAGAAAAGCTAGTTATACATACAGGAGGGTATTGAGTTTATACAATAATGAGTTAGCTTGAGATGCAATGTAATATTTGATGGTGGTAACTCATAACTTATGGAGGGGGTAAGGGGAGACATCTCCATAAGGAGGCTGGATGAGTTCAATAGTTCCTTGTATCTCTCAATAAAAGGTAAAGGGAAAGGTCTTGTGGAATAGAAATTATTGTGTGATTTTTAATTGAAAGGTAACAGAGATATCTACAACCGAGTTGTCTCCTTACCAAAAGGGGCATTGCATTAGCTTTAGGTTCAAGACTCTTGCTTGGTGTGCACTTTAATGCCCCCAAGGCAATGCCTAAACAGGGATATTGGATATGATCCAATTTTTGGAGTCTTAGCTGCTGTATCAAAAAAGTGAGCCATATAGTCCATTATAGCAAAGCAATATTCATCCTATAATAAAGTGACCAAAATAGCACCGCAGTCAAGATGAGGCCTAGCTAATGCCAAGTAATGTCATTCTGAAACTATACCTGGCATTATGGCCTCATCTTGACTATGTCGTGCAATTTTGGTCACCATATTATAGGATGGATATTGCTTTGCTTGAGTGTGTACAAAGAAGGATAAGATTAATGGATTGAGAAGCTTAGGTTATAGAAGGTTATAATATGGGAGACATGGGTAAGGGTCATTCCATATGAACTCAACCAAAGGTAACATGGTGACAGACTCAGATTTGGCTGAAAAAAAATTATGCTGGTACCTCTAGTATATAATGAGCATGTGCCAAATTCCAATGGGTTTGTGTGTTGTGGCTCTTCAAAAAAAAAGGGGTTTTCATCCATTTGTGACACTCCCAAATTGTGCATGTTCCTGAACACCCACCTTCCTGGAAGGTTGTTGTGTGAGCATCTTCGATTGCCCCAACGATCAATTCCATTCCCAAAGCTCTCGATCGGCATTCTTATCATCCGTCTCCTGATTCATCATTCTTCTGTTATTTAGTGCTCTTTAATCAGTGTTGTTGCATTGTGATCTTAGTGCTTTTTAATTAATTTCATTATGTAAACTATAACTATTGCATTGTGTTTCATGCTTTTCAATTAGTTAGTGCTGTGTTCTGCATTCACTGGTAGTCTTGCTTGCAAGTACCAAATTTTTTTTGTAACTCATTAACTCATTGCTCATTTCGGCTTCAATATTAACTTCCTTTTCACTCCATTGATTCATTTGTTGCCACGGGCTGCTCTTTGTCTTCCTTCCTGGCTAACCCTTCCCCACTCCCATGCCTCACATCAGCAAACCCGCCCCTACACCCACACCTCGCCTGGGCAAACCCTCACTCACTTTCTATGAGTCAAGTTAGGGTTAAGTTTTTCCGTCTGCTGCGTTCTTCATTATTCTTGCCTTTGCTCCCTCCTTTCTCCCCCAATACATATGATAGGGATTCACTCCTCTCACTCAATCAACTCTTTAAATTATCGTCTTTCGCCAGCTACATATGCCAAGATAAAGGGGGCTGGTATCCAAAAAAAATTGCTCAACTAGGAGGGAGCCAAGACTTTCAGCGTCCCTTAGGAACCTCTTTCGCACTACCATTCTTCCTTTACTCAAAACCTCCCCCTTCGTTCCTGTGCTCATCAGCAGGCACTGTCTGCGTCTCAATAGGAGCCTGACCAATAAGTCGGAGTATGTCCATGGCCTCATTCACACTGGGGTTTCCTTCCTTGGCCGTACAGAAACCTGGCTCGAGTCTGATTCGGCTTCATGCACTTCCCTTGCAATCCCTCCGGGTCATTCTTCCATGCATGTTCCTCGGAACCACTGTGGAGTGGGAGTTGCACTGATTTCCAACTCATCCTTCTCCCTTAATCTTCTCCCCTCCCCCCCCCCTCTAGCCTCATTTGAGGCTCTCATTGCTATTTCACAAGAAGTTCAGTAAGCTACTCTCCAACCTATCCTCTACTGGTTCTCTCCTTATTCTCAGTGACTTCAATCTTCATAGCCACAATGAGACTTTTTGTGCATTCATTGACATCATCAACCTCTTCTCTCTTACAGAACATGTGTCATCCCCAACACACATACCCTGGACTTAGTCATCTCAAAACTCCATAACTCTAATCTAACAGTAACTAACATTTCTAATACGATTTCCGACCACTTCTTGGTCAATTTTAAATTCTATATTCCCTACCACCTACCTCCTCGTTCGTCCCAAGATCCTACTCCTTTCCAGTGACTACCATCCCTTGATACTTCTCTCTTTAACAACATTGTTTCTGCCCTACCTCCTATTGATACTACTGCTTTACCTGACCAAACCTTAAACTCTCTGCATCAATCATTACTCGCTTGCCTTGATGTGCACATCCCCCTTATCACTCATTTTTCAAACCGCCATCACCATGCCCCTTGGTTCACCATGGAACTCCTTCATTCAAGGAGGTCCTTATGTGCTCATGAATGAGTGCTCCGTAAAGCACACTCCCGTGGGCAGGACACGACCTCCTCACTTGCCTATCGCCTTGCTACTTTGACTTATTCTTCCAAATTAAAATCAGCGTGCGAGGCTCATTCATGAAAACTTTAGTCTGAGAGCAAGAATGACCCTCGGACTATCTTTTGACTCCTCTCTTGTCTTTCCTCGCCTAGCCCCCTTTCCCCCACCTCTCCCCCCATCAACCCCTCTACTCTTTCTAAATCTTTCTCTGATAAAGTCCTTAACCTTCACGCCGTACTACCCAAGTCGTCTGAACAAGCCCATGCTGTTCTCCCCAACCATACTCCATTGCTGCTTAACATCCTCACTCAGACATCCTCTGAGGAAGTAACAAATCTGGATCCCCTAAGGGCATCCTACCAATGAATTTTCATCTCTTTAACACTTCACTTGTCACAGGGGTGGTTCCCTCTTCCTTTAAACATGCCTCAATTCGTCCTATCCTTAAAAAACACACCTTTACCCCTCTGAACCATCTAGCTATCGCCCTATCTCACAGCTTCCATTCCTCTCTAAGATCCTCAAGAGAGTGGTTTACTCTCACCTTAATGACCATATTTCTAACTGCAATATCGATGAAATGTACCAATCGGGTTTCAAAGCGAAGCACTCTGCTGAAACTGCTTTTCTTAATGTTTCAGACTGATAATTTATCAGTCAAAAATTGGAATAAAATTGCTTTTTTTTTCAGCTGGAGCCCTATTTAGAGCTTTCTTACTTCTAAATTAAAACTTTGATATGGTAAAGTAACCAATTTGCAGAGACAGCAATGATCATAAATCGCTAACCTAACTGATCAAAAATAGGTTGGTTAGGTTATGTAAGGAAAGGTTAGATAAGTTTTGGTTAAGATTTATGAAAATTTATAGGAAATGACCAAACAAACGTAACTTAGTCCGACTATCAAACAAAAAATGAAACGTGCACAGGGTGTTAGCATTTCAAGCTGGTGTCATAGAAGAATTATTGTTTCTGCATCAGGTTGAAATATTGTCTATTTGTGACTTTATAAGGTGTGATATAACCTCTCTGCCATTGAAATATTACTCCAGGATACTATTACAATGATACAAATCAATTTTATAGGCTTTAGCAGCCTAAAACACATGGAAAATAAAAATGAACATTAAAAATAAAGGCGAGAATAACTTAGGCATTTCATGACAAATCAAGATAGCATCGTGGAAAAATTGTTGAGTGGCAGCATCGGGTTGAAATATTGACATTTTCTGACTTTATAAAGGGTGTTAGACCATCTCTGCCAATATTAATTCTAAGGCACTATTACAATGATACAAAGGTGTATTATAAGTTTTCATAGTCTAAAATGGGTGTGCCACTCTTATTCAAAATTACCAGGAAAATTTATAAGATTCTAAGGTATATGTTGGGGAACCGTAATTTAGAATGGTTAAGTTTTCTTCATTTAGGAGATCTACTATGAGAGAGCTAAAGGGGTCACATTTCAAGGAGCCCTAAGAGGTGATAATGGACATTGAAGTCACCCAGAAGCATGAAGGGTCTTTGCAGTTGTGAGATTATATTTTTAGATCTCTATAAAGTATATTTGTATGGTTGAAAAAGTATTTGTGGACCCACAACTTCTAGGATGGTTTGAATTGTTAAAAGAGTGGTAGGGTCATTCTTATGGACTAGGATATCCACCCCTCCACCATGGTTGTCTCTATCTTTACAGTAAATCACATAATTACATAGATTATAATTAAGGTATTATTGATAAACATTTCTTGGAAAGTAACATTATTCTGAAATTAAATTCAGGTAAAGTTTGATGTGAAAAACATGGAATGCGGTTGCTATGATGTATCCATCGGCAGAAACATTGCAAGTTAAGGAAACGAAACTGTTTTTTGTCTTTTGTGGTCAAATAAAGATAAGGCTTATATTCTGTAGTCAAGGAATGCACTAGAAAAAACTAGAGACCTAACAACATTTAGCAATTGCCTTTTGCATTTGAATCTGATATTAGGATTTCAAATTAGGAATGAGCTTTTTTAAATTGCTGGGGTTATGGGGGTGCCCCCCCCCCCCATAATTAGGTGGGAGGTATAGGGGCGAAGCCTCTGCCCCCATTTCGAAAGTACCTAAAATTTTCAATTTGAGGGGGGGAAATAGCCTAAAGTAGGCAGTGCTATCATCGTCTTAAATTACCAATTTACCATCAGGGAAAGTTTAAAGTTTTAGAAGGGTCCTAAGCTGTGACTGATTTGAAGTGTTAATCAAAAGTTTACCTGATAGACAGTGAGCGATATATTTTATTTTGCCACAGAGGTTATGGATTATTTTGGCTGAGAGAATTGTGGGTATACATTTGGACAAGTGGATCCTTAAGTCTGAAGCAGAGAGGAGAATGGAGGGTACATAATGAAACATAACACCTATCTTTGAAGACTGAGAGCTGATTGGAATATTTGATTTAAACTTCTTTTTTTTTACAGGTGAGTGAGTAACTTTAGCGAGAGAGGGTAATGTAGAGTTCAGATCAAATTGGTCTGATTATAGTGACAGAATGCTTTGATCAAGTTAAGTTAGGACAGAAAAGGGGTTTAAAATGGGTTGTGACAGAAATATGTCAGCATTATCATGTAATTTAAAGGCTTTGGTAATTGTTAAGATTAGTGGCATATGATTTTGTTAGCAATTACTACTAGGGAGGTGCAACCTCCCAATATAAAGGGGGAAGGGGGCAAAGACTGCCCCATTTTGAAATTCCCTTCAAAATGATATATAATACAATATGATGCAACCCAAAACACAAAAATTGCTAAAGAAAAGTGAGCCACTAATCTTAACAATTATCAAGGCTTTCTTGCCAGGTAATTAATTTTTTTAAATTTTTTGGTGAGGTGATGGAGTGTACCATGACCCTTAGGAGCTAAACTCTATGACTCCAAAGGCCGATGCCATGGGGCCAAATAAGATTATTAAGAAGAGCAAAAGAGCAGCAGAAATTAATTTAGCTCAAAATAATAATAAAGATCCAATAAAATTCTTTAGCTATTATAGAATTAATAACAAATCTAACAGTGATAAAATAGGGCCTATTAGATATGAAGGGGTTTTGAAAGAATCTGATGAGGAAATAGTAGAGGTTCTTAATGATAATTTTTCTTCAGTATTTACAGAAGAAAATCCAGATAGATTAATTGATGATAATTCTACGTTAAGGGCAGTAGTGTTGAATACCATTAATGTGAACAGGGAAATAATTAAAAGGCTTATATTGGAATTAAATACTAGTAAGGCATCTGGCCAAGACAACATTCATTCTAGGTTACTCAAAGGTGTAGATAGTATTGCAATAGCTCTTGAGAAGATATATATTAGATCACTAAAGTTTGGAGAAATACCTAATGATTGGAAATTAGTGAATGTAGTGCCAATTTTTAAAAAGGGAAGTAAAGAGGACCCAAATAACTTTAGACTGGTAAGCTTAACTTATAGTTTGTAAAATTCTTGAGAAAATAGTTAAGAAGGGGATTTCTGACCATCTAGAGAGTGGTAGGGTAATAAATGATGCTCAGCATAGGTTTAGAAGAGGTAGATTGTGTTAACAAATTTACTGGATTTTATGAATTATGTAACTAAACAACTAATAAAACTAGGGCAAATTCAAGTTAGCATTTGACCAAGAAGCAACTCAGTCTCAAAATAATATTTTGGTCTCAAAGGCTATTTGACATTCTCTTTCCAATGAGACCTCCCCAAAAAAGAGGATAAAAAACTGGCGTGATGGTCAAATAACTGTTTGAACATGGGTCATTTTTGGCATTATTTTGTTTGTGACCAACTTTGATACGGTCTAATGTAGAGATTATTAGACCTAGAAACTTCCAATTTGGCAGACAGACTAAAAAGTTAGATGCCACTCCAGGAAAAAAATTTGGTATCATCTAACCCCAATGTTAAGGAGATATAGGCTCATGAGTGCAGCACTGGTTGGTGTTACAGGTAATTTTATTGCATTTTAAATCTCAGTTTGTGAGAAAACTAAGCCACCTGGGTCAAAAATGATTTGATTTTTGAAACCCTTGCAAAAAGGTAGGCCAGACTAGTCCTTTTTCAGCACCTCAAAGCATATAGCAACTGAGTAAAGGCCCCCTAAAAACACCTCCATGAAACTGCCAGTCCCAGTTCCAGTATTTGGGATTAAAAACAGGGGTACTGTATCTTGGAAACTATAGTAGCTACAGAGCTGAAATTTTGCACAGGTCTGTTTTGGCCAAGTACTAACTTGTGTACCAAATCTCATCAAAAATCTGAGATGGTAAGGTGGGGAGCATTGGACTACTGGACATGGAATGACCCAGATATGGTTTCAGTTTGGTGTGGAAAGTACATAGTTTTAAGATATTATACCTTAAAGAGAATAAAATTGACATTTAAATAGGGTGAGCCTTACTTTCTTTTAATGTGAAAATAAATGATTATTTTCCCAAACTGGTAACCCTTAGTGCAACCTTATTTCAAACATTGGCAACCCTGTAGGCAAGAAGTTAAAAGAGCGTGATTCTTGCAAACTTGGTTTGTTGGACTTTAATACACCTTTTGTGACAGGAGTGGAAAAGAATCGCAGCTCAATTATAATAGTGAAAAGTGGAGATGGTGGAGTGAAGAGACACATTTTGAAAGTAATTAAAAAATGTTAATTTTTGTCCCAAAATAGCCTAAAATAGGCGGCGCTATCGACTTTTTTAGATTAATTGTAACCCAGAAATAGTGCCTCCTATTATTTGCCCCTAAACTGAAGTATTACCCAAATGCATATACCAATGATCTATAAATGAATGGTAAGTACATAAAAACAGTACTAATGGTATTTGTCCGCATTTTAGTCATTCTTTACAGCTTCATTTTCACACAGAAAGTTATTTTTAAGATAGTACCTATCGCTGCAAATAGTGCTAGTATCTTAAAAATAAGTGTTTTCCACACCTAACCAAAGTCATAATGCCTAAAAATACCATTAGTAGTTTTTACTACAAAAAACACAGCGTAGGTCTTCTGAAGACTCACCAAAATCTTTTCTGGGATGGATAAGTTGGATTTTAGTAAGTTATTTGAGTTGGAAGGTAGTAATAGGACTAGGAGTTACCACTTAAAAATTAATAAACAGAGGTGCAGGTTAGATGTTAAAAAATAGGGTAAATATCTAGATTAGGACACAACAGATTCCCCAGGACCCAACCCAAGAATGCGATCTAAAAACCATAGGCATAACCAGATTCACTTCATTCTTTTTGACTCATTTTGTTTCAAAAGGAGGGCTTCACCCCCATACCCACCACTACTACTCCACCACCACCACCACCCCTGCAACTTTTAAAGAAACCTGGTAATATTCCTAATTCAAAGGCCAAACATGGGATTTGAATGCATAAGTCGAGTGCTAAATGTGGTTATACCTGATAAAAAAATATTGGAACCTGAATATTTCATTTCTTCTTTTTTTTAACTATGGGTAATTAGCTTTTGGGTCTTAAACTAGATATTGAAACTACATTGTGTCCTAAAATAGATATTAACCCCAAATATTTTTTCCCCAAAGTGGTAGATTACTGGAATAGTTTGCTACCTGAAACAGTAGACAGTCCAAACTTGAATATTTTTAAATGCAGATTAGATGATTATATGGGGATGGAGGGTTTTTTGGTTTTTTTTTTGGAGGGGGGGGATTCTGGACTCATTCCTGTGGATTCAGTTTCCTATTATTGTATATTATGGATGATTTGCTTTTTGTTTAGATGCATTCCCGTGGATGGTTCAAATTGTATATGGTAGATGCATGATCTGACACAATTCTATGGATGGTTTAAATTGTAAATTTTAGATGCATAATCTGACACAATCCTGTCGATGGCTTTTGTAGGCAGGTTTTAACAGATCCGGATGACCTTTGATAGTCCCTTGTGGCTTTTGTCATCAGTGAAATTATGTTATGTTATGTCCAGACAAACATATGGTAGACGGTCTCATGTCACACTGCAAGGACTTTTCAGATTTAATGAGTCTAATGCCATCTTGAGATCTGTGGTCCTATGTTCCCAAATTAAGTATGAAGTAAACCTAATTAAACTCCGCCCTACAAAACCCAAACTGTTTCATTCCTATTTCAGAAACCGAAAGTTTGATAGACCCAGAGTAGGTCCTCTTATGATAAATGATAAGACCAATGTATTTGTTGAAGCTTTTGCCTCTGTGTTTCTGGTTGAGTCACCCCTAAACCCATTCCCTCATCAGGTGTGTCATGGTAGCTTTTCATCTGTTCAGTTTCTTCCTGGCGATGTTGAAGCCCACTTAACATAACATAACATAACATAATTACACGGATGACAAAAGCCACAAGGGCCTATCAAAGGTCATCCGCCTCCGTCAAAACCCACCCACAAAAAGCACCATCACCAGGGAAAGACAAAATCAAAGTCCCCCACAATATAATATAACAGATGACAAAAGCCACAAGGGCTCATCATAGGTCATCCGAGTCAAAGGGCCTCTTTTTTAAGGCCCCCAAACTCCCAGGAAAACTACATCCAGAGGATTGCATCCAGAAACAAGGGTATCACCAATCCCTTGATGTTGACAGTGCCATGGGACCTGACAATCTCCATCCTCATCTTTTAAAAGAATGGATTCTGACCTTGCTAATCCTTTATCAATCATCTTTAATCTATCTATGACATCTGGTTCTTTACCTCATTCCTGGAAACTATCTCATGTATCTCCAATTTACAAGAAGGGGTCTCTGGGTGATCCTTTGAACTATAGGCCTATCAGTCTAAATCCTGTCCCTTGTAACACCATGGAACGCATTATTTGTAAGACCTTATTTCGTTTTTTTGATGACCCTCTACTCCTTGATGAATCACAGTTTAGCTTTAGGCCTAACCGTTCTGTTACAGATCAACTACTATGAACATATGACTACGTCACATATTGGTATGATCTAGGGTATGCAGTTGACTTGATCCTGTTTGACTTTGTTAAGGCCTTCAATCGTGTTCATCATCAGACTCTCATTAATAAACTGGTAGCAATTGGAATTGAATTTTAGGAAACCTTCTGCAATGGATCTCTAGCTTTCTCTTGGGTTGAATAATGAAAGTTTCAATAAATGGCCATGTTAGTACTTCTTAAGTGGTGTTCCTCAGGGCTCAGTACTGGGGCCATTGTTTTTTCTTATAAATCATACATGCTCTTCAGATACAGTGTAATTATAAAATGTTTGCAGACAGGAAGTGTGACTGCTTGTCACCACCCTGAAGGGAATGTCCGCAACAGCCAGCTGTCATTAGAGACATTCAGGGGAAGGTGAGCCAGAGGGTCTGGGAGGCATTGGAGGAATGCATTGGAGGAATTCATTGGGGACATTGTCCACCCTGGTGGCCTTTCCCTACAGACAGTGAGTGTAAGGCTGAGGAAAGCTCCTGTGGTGTGATAGCTGTGCTGATTGTGTGGTCCATGTGTGATGGAGGTATGTTGGGGGCAGGTACAGGGGTGGAGGAGCCAAGTGTGGTGTGAATGCGGGAGGCAAGACACTCGGCTTTTGGGGTGTTTGCGGTGAGGAGGGCACCGTTATTAGTTAGCCAGAAGGTGAGTGGGGGTTGAGGGTGGACCATCTTTCTGAAGAATGACCAGGCCCGGGAGACTGAGGAAGTAAAGGATAGTGAGGTACAAAATGAAGCCCAGGCAGAACGCTTCTCATCAAGGATAACACGCTTGCACCTGGCCTCTAGGAGACGGAAGCAGGTGCAAAGGGGAAGGATGGGGTTCTTATGTATGCCATACTTTAAAGGCATGGCATTTGGCCTGAAGAGCTGCTATGCACTTTTGGGACCACCAGGGGACCCTGAAGGTGCAGGTTGGGGGAGGTGACAAAGTGAAAGTGATGGAATCTCACATCCAGCAGGGTATGTGATATATTGAATTTGGTTTTGTGACAAGTAGGCGGGGTAACTGATTTTAATTCTAATTGAAAGGTGCCCCAGTCTCCTTTTTTAAAAGACCAATGAGGTCATAACATAACATAACATAACATAATTTTACGGAATTACAAAAGCCACAAGGGCCTATCAAAGGTCATCCGCATCCATCAAAACCCACCCACAAAAAGCACCATCACCAGGAAAAAACAAAATCAAAGTCCCCCTAAAATAAAATAACAGATGACAAAAGCCACAAGGGCTCATCATAGGTCATCCGAGTCAAACGGCCTCTTTTTTAAGGCACCCAAACTCCCAAGAAAACTACATCCAGAGGATTGCATCCAGAAACAAGGGTATCACCAATCAAGGCTTGTTAAGAACTAAATCATGCAGCTATAGATATATACAAACAATATTAATATATACAAAACTTAAGAACCATCAAAACCTTCCCTCCCCATAAACTCATCCAACCTACTCTTAAATAAATTTAAATTTCGACTACCTACTACCCTCCGCGGCAATTTGTTCCAGAAGTCTACCACTCTATTGGTGAAAAAATATTTTCTTAAATCCAACCTACACCCTTGCTTTTTAATTTTCAAGTGGTGACCTCTAGTCCGATTTCCATCATCTAACTCAAAAAACTTGCTAACATCCAATTTATCTATCCCAGAAATTTTTTTAAAGAGCTCAATCATATCGCCTCTCACACACCTCCTTTCGAACGAGAACATATTTAATACCCTCAGTCTATCTATATATTCAAGGTGCCTCAGGGAAGGAATAATCTTTGTTGCCCTCCGTTGCACTGACTCAAGAAGGTTAATATCGTGTCTAAAATGTGGGGACCATGCCTGTATACAGTACTCTAGATGTGGCTTAACATAAGAGTTATAGAGTTTAAGAATAACCTCCTTACTTTTGCAACTGACATTTCTCTTAATGAAACCCAGCACTTTATTTGACCTATTTCTTGCTTCAATACACTGCTTAGAAAACCTTAATGACTTATCTATTACTACTCCTAGATCTTTCTCATCCTCTACTGAGCTCAGCCAATGCCCATCCATTTCATAGTTAAATTCTCTATTATCTTTTCCCATGTTAATAACTTTGCACTTATCAAGGTTGAAAGTCATTTGCCACTTATGTGCCCAGGATAACAATTTATTTAAATCCCCCTGCACGCTAAAATTATCATCAATATCTTTAACTACAGCTGCTAATTTGGTATCATCCGCAAAAATTGACACTTTATTATTAACTGCCTCCCCAAGATCTTTATATAGATGACAAATAATAATGGACCGAGAACTGATCCCTGAGGAACCCCACTGATAACATCCCTCCACTCTGACTTTACACCATTTAGCACTACCCTTTGTTTCCTGTCTTTCAGCCACTAGCACTACCCTTTGTTTCCTGTCTTTCAGCCACTCAGCTATCCAATTTGAAACACCCCCACATATCCCAATCATTTTTAATTTATGAACTAGTCTCCTATGTGGTACCTTATAAAATGCTTTACTAAAATCTCTCCCTTATCTACTTGATCTGTTACAAACTCCAGAAAGTCTAGTAAATTAGTCAAACATGATCTACCTGATCTAAACCTATGCTGAGCATCGCTGATTAACCCCTCCCTCTCTAGATGTTGGCAAATCCCTTTTTTTAACTATTTTCTCAAGAATTTTACAGACTACAGGAGTTAGGCTAACCGGTCTAAAGTTATTTGGATCCTCTTTGCTACCCTTCTTGAAAATTGGGACTACATTCGCTCTCTTCCAATCATAGGGTATTTCTCCATATTCCAGTCACCTAGTATATAACTTCTCCAGAGCTATTGAGATACTTTCTACCCCTTCTTTAAGTATCCTAGAATGAATATTATCAGGGCCGGAGGCCTTGGTAGCATCTAACTCACCTATTAGTCCTTTTATTGTCCTCCGAACCACACTAATGGTAGTAAACACCTCTTTCCCCGACCCATCAGTACTATACATAAGACTATTTAGTTTCTCCTTTGTAAATACTGATGCAAAATGACCATTTAGTACCTCAACTATTTCCTCATCAGTTTCTCTCACAACCCCATCATATTTGATAGGTCCTATTTTAATTCTGCCAGACTTGTTATTAATTTTATAGTAACTAAAGAACTTTCTAGGATCTTTGTTGCTATCCTGAGCTAATTTAATTTCTGACACCCTTTTGTTCTTTATAATCTTATTTAACTCATTCCTAACCATTCTATAATCACTTAAATTTTGAATATTATTTTCTACCTGAAATTTTTTATATGCCCTTTTCTTCTCTGAAATTTTTCTAGCTATCTCCTGATTCCACCATAATGGTTTCCTACTTTTGTTTCTAATGGCCTTCATTGGGATACATTGTTCTTGGACTACATTTATTATATGCTTGAAAGTATCCCACATACCATAAGCATTTTTACCTCTGAATTCTACATCCCAGTCTACAAAATTTAGCAAGCTTCGGAGTTTTACATAATCTCCCTTATGAAAATTTGGAACTTTTACAGCATTCTCGGTTATTTTACCCTTCTTAATTCCCAAGTTAAAACAAACTATCTGATGGTCACTATTTCCCAATGCTTCCCCAACAGTCAATTCTTGAACTAAATGATCACTGTTAGAAAGTACTAAATCTAATATATTGTCCCCCCTCATTGGCTCATTAACAAATTGATTAAAAAAATTATCCTCAAAGCATTCTATGAACCTGCCACTTGTTCTATCCCTACCTATCATATTTTCTCCACTTGTAGATGCAGGAGGAACTATCCTGGATTGCATTGTTTGAGGCTTGGTGCTCATCCCTGGTAGGCCGGAAGGCGTCCAGTTGAAGAGATGCTTCAAAGGAAGAAGATGAGCCGGAGTAGACATCTGAACCTTGAGGAACGCGATGTTAAACAACCATGCCTCGCCCTGGTGGCCAGTCTGGCTTTGTTCTGGAAGGTTGTCTTACAGGAAGCTCCTGATTCTCATTGTAATATTGGGATATAATACTGATTTGGGTGTGTAGTTTTTCTTGTATTTATTTAATACATCAATCCCTGTGTAATAAATACATTAGTGATTAATACTTTTGGGGAAGATAACTGGCAGCAATCCTGAGCAAGAATTTTTGGGGTGAGTGTTAACTTTTTCCTTAGTAAATTTCTGAGAGTATGGCTGTTTGTATAGATGGTGAGAGCATGCCGTTTGAAAGTAGTGTGTATGTGGTGTGTGATGCATGTGGAGTTGAAAGGAGAGTGAATGTAACTGAATGCCGTGTGTGTTTTCTGCAAGGAAAGGTTAGGAGGTTGAGTGGGGAATGTAAGAGGTTGAATGATTTGGTGTTTGAGGTGAGAAGAGATGCAAGTGTGCGATTGAAGGGTGAGATTAGTGCTAAGAGGGTGGAAGATAGGGCTAGGACTGGGAACAGTGTGGAAGTTGTGAGTGATGATGAATGGTGGGTGAAAATGGATAGGATAGATAAGTTAGGACAGATTGGGTGTTTGAAAAGGAAGGACATAGAACCTGTTAGGTTGACTAACAGATTAAATGTCCTGAGAGAGGAAGAGTGTGAAAGTGATTTGCCTGGTGTGATTGTGGATCAAAGCAGGATGGGTGGTAGTGTGACTGAGAGCAGGAGGGAGGGTAATGTTAGGCCAAGACGGAATAGGAGAATGACTGAGGTGCTAGTGATGGGTGACTCTCAGATTAGGTATTTAGATAGGAAGTTGAGTGATAGCAAGTGGAAGGGAATGAGAGTTTGTCTGCGGTGCTGGTGTAAGTGATGTTTGTGAGAGGTATGATAGGCTGGTTTCTGGGTGTGAGAGGGATGCAGTTGTGATTACGCATGTGGGAGTGAATGATGTAAAGAAGGTGGGTACATGTGAGTTATGTGAGCAGTATAAAAGGTTAGTTGAAAGGATGAGTAAAAGCAGGGTAAAAGGTGTTGTTTCTGGTGTGCTTCCGAGATTGGATGTGGGGGTAGAATGGTTGTTGCATGCAATTGGTTTGAATGAATTTGTGAAAGGACTGTGTGAGGAGTTAGGATTGGTGTTTGTAGATGTCTTGGGTGGGTTTTACGGGAATAGGAGGTTGTATGCGATGGATGGGCTCCATCTTAGTCGGGCAGGTGTTGAGGTTCTATGGGGGGAGCTGGATAGTGTGATTAGGTCCTTACGGGTGCAAAACTAGAAGCTGTTAGAGGTAAGGGAATAACAGGAATACAGGGCAGGTGTAGGAAATGGAAGGGATGCAGAGATAGAGGAATAGCTAGGGGGTTGGGCATACTGATGCGTTATAGGGGGACTAATGCACAAGTGAATGAGCAGATAACTAGGAATAAAAAAGCATGATGCAATGAAGATGGGAATAATAAAAAAAACTTAAAAATATACTAAACAAATGGTCGGAGTATAAGGAATAAGATAGATCTCTTAAGAGCATTAGCGAGTGAAGAGAATTTTGATATAATTGGGATAACAGAGTCATGGCTTGGTTTAGCAGGTAATCACTTTAAACCCTGGTTGAGATTGAGGGCTTTAACATGTTCCATACAGATAGGAATAGGAAGAGAGGAGGAGGGGTTATTATTTATATTAAAGATAATCTCAAGTGTTGTGTAAACAGTACAATTAAATTAGATGATAACACAAAGTCATTATGGCTAAATGTAAAGGAAGGTAAAAACAAGCTTGTCATAGGATTATTATACAGACCACCAAATTTTAGTAAGGAAGCTTCAAATCTTCTGTGGCAGGAGATAGAACAGGCATGTAGAAGTAAGCATGTGTGTATAATGGGCGATTTTAATTACAGAAATATAGACTGGGAAGCTCTTGTGGGTGATCAGGAGGCTGAGGAATTTTTTAATGTTGTCCAAGACAATTTTCTGAGGCAGATTATTAACAAACCCACTAAAGGTAATAATATACTGGATTTAGTTCTGACAAATAGGGAAGAAGTTATTAAGGATACTGAGATTGGAGGAAATTTGGGTAATAGTGACCATTGTGAAATCAGATTCAAGATGAAATGGAATGGTATTGATAGTAGCATGAACAATGTTAAAATTCCTGACTTTAGAAGATCAAATTATAATGGGCTAAGGACTTACCTGGAGGCAGTTGTACAGAAACCAGGCAATGAAATCAAATTAGGAATAGATTCAATGATATCAGTTAGTGGAGACAATAATCACCAGGAGGAAGAGATTACAATTGAAGAGGAGTATGAAAGAATAATTGAGCAATTAATTATAGGTCCGATGATTAACATTCCATATAAGGAGATTAGGACTAAAAATAATGACCCAAAATGGATGACAGATAAAATTAAGCATTATATTGCATTAAAAAGGGCATTTATAGGAAAATAAAAAATGGAGAGGATCACTTAAGGCAGAGATATAATGAACTAGCAAGAGATGTTAAAAAGTTAATTAGAGTAGCAAGGAGAAATTATGAAATTAAAGTGGCAAATAAGGCAAAAGAAGATCCTAAAAGTTTTTATCAATTATACAAAACTAAGGTTAGAGATAAAATAGGCCCACTTATAGATTCCAATGGAGAATTAGTGAGTGATAGGGACTCAATGGCTGGAATGCTAAATTACTTTTTTCGCTCAGTATTTACACAGGAGGATACTCAAAATATACCCGAGGTGTCAATGATCTTTCGGGGTAATGATGAAGAGAAATTAAAGGATATCTTGATCACAAAGGAGATAGTGACAAATGAAATTGATAAAATCAAAAGTAGTAAAGCACCTGGTCCTGATGAGCTCTTTCCTAGAATTTTGAAAGAATGTAAGGATGTGTTAAGTGAGCCCCTAGCATGCATCTTTAGAAAATCATTGGAGAGTGGCATTGTGCCAGTGGCATGGAAGAAAGCCAATGTGATACCTATATTTAAGAAAGGGGATAAAACAAATATGTCTAATTACAGACCAGTAAGTTTGACATCAGTGGTAGGGAAAATGATAGAATCTATTATAGCAAGGAATATTAGAGATCACTTGGATAAGCATAAGTTGATAAAAGAATCACAGCATGGCTTTAGTAAGGGTAAATCCTGTCTCACTAATTTGCTCACTAAGTTTAGCATAGACAAATGTAGTGTACTTAGTATAGGTAAAAATAATCCATTGAATAGTTATAAATTAAATGGGAGAATTTTAGGGAGGACCGATTGTGAGAGGGACTTGGGTATTTTGGTAAGTTCAGACCTTCATCCTAGAAAGCAATGCCTAAATGCCAAGAATAAAGCTAATAGGATATTGGGATTCATTAGGAGGAGTGTAAGCAATAAGAGTGCTGAAGTCTTTCTAAAACTGTATCTGGCGCTAGTTAGGCCTCATCTAGACTATGCAGTACAATTTTGGTCACCATATTATAGGAAGGATATTGATTTGCTTGAGTCTGTGCAGAGAAGGATGACAAAGATGATTGGTGGGCTAAGGAACTTACCTTATGGTGAAGGCTCAGAAAACTAAATCTACATACATTGGAAAGGAGAAGAGTCAGAGGGGAATTGATTGAAGTCTTCAAATGGGTAAAAGGATATAATAAAGGGGATCTGGGTAAGGTTCTTATACTTAGTGAACATGACAGGATACGTAGCAATGGGTTTAAGCTTGATAAGTATAGGTTTAGGAAGGAGATTGGGAGGAATTGGTTTACAAATTGCATGGTAGATGAATGGAATAGGCTCACTAGACATGCGATAGAAGCCTCCCCTCTGGGTAGTTTTAAGAATAGATTAGATAAATATATGGATGAAGCTGCTAGATGCGACTTTTTTTATGTACATATGTATATATTTTTCTAAGGAGTGGGGAGATTATATTTTGCAGTTGCATGAATGGACATAATCCTCTGGATGCATTTTATGTATATTGTAGATTAGATCTGAAGAACTCCTGTTAAGGGTGACAATGTTGATGACTTTCCTCGTGTAAGAAATCTTTTGTGTGTTGACTGGAACAGGAGCTGCCAAGTGTAGGCCATGAATGGTCTTTTGCAGTCTCCTTCTTTTCTTATGTTCTTATGTCCACAGAGTTTAAGTTGAAGTCCCCAATAATAACTGCATCTGTTTCACATCCCTTACTTATTTCCCTTATCATTAGTTCATCCATATCATCAGTCTGCCCAGGTGGCCTGTAAAAAGCTCCCAAATGCACACATCTATTTTTACTGAACCTAATATCTATCCAAAGTGACTCAACTCCATCCTGCTTTATTGAAGTATTTAAACTTGAAACAATGTTGTTTTTTATATAGATAATTATTCCTCCACCAATCCTACCTGTCCTTTGACTAATGTACATATTATAGCCCTGTAAAACAAATTCACTTATAGTGTCACTAAATTCTATTTCATTAACCCAGGATTCAGTAACACATAATATGTCTATATCCTCATTGCTAATATAACTAAATAGCTCATCCTTCTTGTTTCTAAGACTACGAGCATTTGTATAGAAACAATTTAACCCCCCTATCCCTGAAGCACCTCTTGAAACCTGAATGACCTCACCTCTATCGCCTTGGAACTTATTTCTGTTATCTGCCAAGTCCATTCTACTTTCAGTACTATAATGTCCTCTCATAATTCCCTGATCACTATTAGTATCTAGTTTCCCGCCTGAAAAGACCTAATAACACGATCATACTCCTCCCACAACACATCTACTCCCCCCCTACTCAAATGCAGTCCATCCATTGCATACATTTCTTTCATTCCAACAAACCTATCCCACACATCCACAAACATGACACCTTCCATCTCACACATCCTACTCACATAATCATTCAGCTCAATCGCACAAGACATCCATTCTACCCCAACATCCATTCTTGGAAGCACACCTGTCACAACACCTTTCATTCTACTTTCTTTCACCTTTTCAATCAACCTCTTGTACCTCTCACGTAACTCACATGCACCCACTTTCTTCACATCATTCACTCCTACATGTGTAATCACAACCGCATCCCTTGCACAGCCAGACACTAGCTCCTCATACCTATCAGACATATCCCTCACTCCAGCACCCGGCAAACACACCCTCAAACCATTCAATCTACTTGCATTCAACTTCCTATCTAAATATCTAACTCGCGAATCACCCATCACAAGCACTTCAGTCAGACTCCTATTCCTAACCCTCACAGACCTAACTCCATCCCCACTCCTATTCTCATTCAAACTACTAGTCACTCTACCTCCACCCTCACCCCCATCAGTCGTATCACTTCCAGGTACTTCCTCTCTTAGGGCACTGAATCTATTAGTCAAGCTAATAGGTTCTGTGTCCCTCTGACTCACACACCTATTCTCCCCCTGGCTAACCACCTCAACAGAGGCAACCCTATTCTCACAAAGAACAGGAGAAGCTTCCCTAGCTACACGTTTCCTAACCACTCTCCACTGTCCCCCATCCTCACTAGGCCTATTTCTAACTAATCTAAGGGGGCTAACTTCACTATCCCTAGAACTATGATATCCTACCTCTTCCCCCCGGCCCTCTACCTTCACCTGAAACATCTAACTGGCCTACCTCACCACCTAACCTATTCCCAGCCCTAGGCCTAACACTAAGTTCCCTCCTGAGCTCAGCTACTAACCCCTCCAGCCTACATATCCTGTCTAAATCCTGCATTCTCATCCCCTCTAAATCTACAATGCATTCACGCAGCCCACATACAACACATGTATACCCCTCACCAACTATACGACAGCCAATGCATACATTCCGACACTCATGCTCACTTTCATCCCCGAACTCCATCACTTATTCAAACAAAGAAAGAACTTAGGTAGTAATAGGAAAAAAAAGCAACTTAGCTTTCGCTGATTCTGTGGTGAACAAGACTGTAGAAAAATCCGAAAAATAAATCAACAGACCGAAACGAGATTTAAGGCACAACACAGTCCAAATCAGTCACTAATTAAACCGTTGACCTAGAAACGAGTTTTCAAAACACTAATTTAATTTACCTACTACGTACTTTCCCGGGCAAAATAAGGTAAACAAATGAACCTTGCCTGAAAAATTAACAATACTAAACAACTTTGTTATATTAACCAAATATACGATCTAATAACTTAATATTTATGTTTCCTATGTCACTAGACTATACGTAATACTATTTTGCGTAAAAACTTCTATCAATCACCAAAGTGAGAAGGGGGGGGGGGGCACTGATAGAAAGGAAATGACTACAGAAAGATGGTTGTCACTTCCCATGTAAGGGCCAGTAGTGAGAGTAATGTGGAGGAGAGGGCCATTTCCCAGGCATAGGTCCAAGGTAGAGGGGTTCCCTGAAACTGGATCAATCCTGGTAGGTAAGCCAGGGGGGAGGGGAGTGATAAGAGAGTAGAAGTCACTGTCTGGTAAGAAGTCAGAGAGGGAGCAGCCTGAATGGTTCCTCCTGCTCCTGGGGAGGGATGGTTCCCAGAAGTCATGATGGGCATTAAAATCACCCATTATTAGTGTTGGGGAGGAGAGCTGAGAATAAGAATTTTAACTCATGAAGGGGGAGATATCCAAACATGAATTATATATTAATAGGATCTGAAGAGGCCCATAATCAAAGGCAATAGTCACTCCCAGATGCTCTAATTCTTACCCGGGGAAGGAAGTTATAGTGAGAGGGCTAGAAGGGAAGGATTGTTGGACCAGCAGCAGCAGGTCGCCTCTTGCTCTGCCAGCCCTCCTGTAAACCTTGTATAAAACATAGCAAAGAAAGGAGAGGGAGAATGCATCAGTGAGCCACATCTCACAGATGCTGACAACTAGAAGTGAATAGGAAGAATGTGTGGTTTTAAAAAATTGGAAGTTTCTGGTATAGAGGCCGGGCATTCCAGAGTATGAAGTGGGGAGATGAAGGAGTCATTGCGTGAGTGATGTAAGGAAGGTGAGAAAGTCTGGCAGGCACCTCAGAAGGCTTTCTCTAAGACTGCTACCTGAAAGAAGGAGGTTATTGAAGGTCAGTGCAATGGGTGCAATTCCCCAGTGAAGGCAGAGAGGGAGAGGTCTGAGGTAAGCTGGGTTTGAGAGGTGTCTGTAGGTCCAAGGCATTCACTACCCAGCGCAGGCTGCATTGGGGTAAGCCAAGCCAAGGTGGGGGATGTGGGAATGGTGCGGGCTGGGGTGTGGGGCAAGGTGTAGGTAGGGAGGATATGAGTAGGGGTAGTTCCAGCTGGGAGGCAGCCCCCTTAGGAGGTCTTCTCCTGTTGATTTCTAGGCCGTGGAACAGGGTGTGAAGAGGTATTATTTGAGGGGGATTTAGGAGAGTGGCGTTTTGGGGGGGTCTGGGAGTTTGTAGGGGACAGGCAGCGATTGGGCGAGAAGGGGGTAGATTCAGCAGCCTTCAGAATAATGGTAATTTGTGGACTTAGGGGGTATGGTGGAGCTGTAGAGTAAGCTTATATGGGATGGGAGGCTTGGACAGTAGCAGAGTGTGGCGCCTTAGATAACTTAGGGCAGAAAGACCCAGGCTTTATGGTTCTCAACTTAGTTTTAATGTCTTTGAGGGAGTGATTGGCTTCATGTTGCAGCTGCTGGATTTAGGTTGCCTGGAAGTTGGGCAGCAGTCACCCCCAGAGAAAAGGCAGGAAGCGGACTGTGTGCACTCATCAGCATTGTGGAAGCCACTACATCTTGCACAGCGGGTTTTTGCATTGCCAAACAGAAGGCAGTGAGTGTACCAGGGGCCAGGGAGTGTGTGTGGTCTCACCTGGTAGGCAGCCGAGTGCAGAGCAACTCTTTCAGGAAGGGGGCCTCTGAATTTGAGATGGATGGCCATGTTAGTCATTGTTTTTCCCTCCCTAACAAATTTGGGAAGGTGGAAGGCATCTACTACTTGAGTCAAGTGTCCGTCCAGGAAAGTCAGTTTGTCTAAGATGTCCCGGTTAGTCAGGTCTGGGGAGACCAGGTAAATCCTTCCTAAAAGTGTAAGTTGGGTCATTGTCTGTTGCTGCCTGGCACATCACAGACCACTCTTCCAACCCGGTAACTGACTCAGGAGGTTGAGACAGGTTATCAAGGTTGGCCATCTCAACTTGATTCCCTGTCCCCCTCCAGTGATGGTGAGGGTTCATTCTATTAATATTTTGGTAAATATAGAGGTGTAAAGGGCTTTTGCCACCTTATCCAGGTGGATGAAGCATCAGTTGCCCTCCTGTGATATAATGAGTATCAGTTGTCCGTCTGAGGACTGGTAGGGTTGAAGGCAGGGAGGGGGTGCAGCTCCAGCATGGGGTGAGGGAGGGGAAGCAGCTATCGAGGCATAAGAGAGAGGCATGTAGGGTTTGCTGGATTTGGCCAGCAGAATTGTTACCTCACAGGTGGATAGCGAAGGAGAGCGGGACCTCCTTCTGATAGTTTCACCTTATGCCCTGATGTAGCCACTATAGGTCACATATATAAAATTCAAGTTCAACACTGTCAGTCTGAAGCTCGTAAACGTTTCTTCTCTTCAAGAGTGGTGGCAAGATGGAATTCTCTGCCCTCAGAGGTAGTTGATGCTCCCAGCCTTCCAGTGTTTAAATCCAGACTGCAACTTTTCTTACACGAGGAACTATTCTCCCTGTAGCAATCAGTTGCCACTCATGTTTCCTTGTTTCCAGTAACCCCACAAGTTCTTTTTCCTGTTTTATTTCATAGGAAGATACACTCAACCATTCACTTTTGTCAATTTTTTAGTTTTATTACTTGTTGACTGGAGTATGTCTATGACTGAGGGGCCCGCCCCCCTCTGCCCAGCTCTAACTGGGCAATGGTGGTGAGGCCCTACCAGGTAAGAATTCCATGTTTTCATGGGTGCATGTAGCAGAGGGAGCTGGCTGGTGGCTTTCTTTTCCCAGTGGCATTATGATGCAGTCAAAATCTTGGTCGGGAAATGCTCACAGTGGTAGTTTTTAAAAGATGTTGGGGCAACTTGCAATATTTTATATAAGTACGCTAGAATATTCCGGATACATCAACGACGAAAAGTCCAATCAAAACTCTTTTCTTCCGTCTTGTTGCTGTTATCTGAGATATTTTGTTTGTTTGTTTGTTTGTTTTTTTTTCCAACTGCTAAAATCTAGAATGCTGATAGGAAGAATCTGGGTTTAGTTTTTGTTTTTTAGACTTTCTATCCAGGACCATAACATTGCGGACCACTCCACTGGCACTTATTATTATTATTAGTAATTTGGTAATTTGGTAAATTGAGGGCCAGAGAGTGCCAGGGTGAGCACTATGGGCCCTGGAGATGGTCAAAGCCTGGAAGTTTCTGTGCGCTAGGGCTTAGGAAAGGAGTAGAGTTCTTAATTGCTGGCCAACTCAGCAGTCTGCAAAGAAATGGGCCTTGTTGGCACAGGCTGGAGGGGGTGGATTATATTCTGTGCAACTGTCCTATTTTGGTCAGAAAGTACTGGAATCTGTTTGAAATGGCTTGGCGGATAGGGATAGGGTGACCAATTCCATTGAGGATGACTGGGATTGTTAGCTGCATTACTCCAATTTCTCTAAGTTTTTCATGGAGTAGAACCCGGTGGGAGTGGTGATGCGGGCATTCTAGTAGGAAGTGCTGTATGGTTTCAGGATGGTTGGGGCACCAGGGGCAGTCTGGGGAAGGAGAGAGACCCAGGCGGAAAAGATGCGCAGAGAGCCCGGAATGTCCGATTCTCAGTCGGACAAGGGCTGAGTCAAGGCGACGATTTGTTGATCTAGACCAGGGCATTGGACCGAATTCCTCATATAAGATGGATCTGGATGATCCCTGGAGCTGTTGCCGGAGTTCATCTTCCCATGCGGCTCTGGTCTGCGCCTTCCAAAGGGAGGATCGTGTGGCTGGGGAAATGGGAAGTGTTCTGGATATTGGGGTGGAATGGGCTTGGTTTGCTGCGCCGTCCGCTTCTTCATTTCCAGTGATACCCGAGTGGGCCGGAATCCATTGCAGCTTCACGTCCCATAAAGGGTGGCTGGTAAACTCGAGGAGCAATTCCTGAATGTCATAGCAGAGTTGTGGATGGGTGTGGGGTGAGGAGGCGAGGAGAAGCTGGAGTGAGGACATTGAGTCCGTGTAAATGATGACTTTTCTGGTGGAGACAAATGACTGGGCAATTTTGAGGGCTTGATACAGGGCATAGAGTTCAGCCACCACAATATTGTGTAAGGGGTCTATATGCCATGTTTGTTCCAGTGGGTGTTCTAAACAGATGACTGCTGCAGTGGTTGAGGGGGGATCCATGTAGTGGGAGCCATCTGTGAATAAGGCCAAGTAGTCCTTGTAGGTGACATTTTCAAGGAGGCTGTAGATTGCTCTCAGTTTGTGGGGTGGATCATACTTAGTCCATTTGCATGGGAGGGAGAGTGATATCACTGGAGAGAGAGAGAACCAGGGGGGGATAGGAGGTATTATTATTAGTATTTTTTATTTGTACGGGGTGTTCACTGGCACTTGTCAATCGAAAGGCTCTCTTTTTTCTCACAACGATGCTCATCTGCAAGGGTCAAAGATGAACTCAGAGAGTGCCTCGTCTACCTTACCCCCTCTCTCTGCAGATTACTTTATTTGGGGGCGAGTTTTTAAATAACAAAAAAGTTCCCCAAAATAAAAGGTAATCTTCTACATTAGCTACTCGGTATTTTTTTCCTGTTATCCCATAATGATTCGTCCTTTGTTCCAAAATCTATTGTTTAACTAGTACTTGTTCCTGAGGGCGAGTGGGGAATATGGGGGGAGGGCGAAGCCTCCCCATATAGCAACCCGTAGTACGGCTCGAAACGGGCTTCCAGTAGCCAAGCATTTTTAGTGTGTCGTGAGCATTGGTTGTGTTCATGGCTGTACGCAGGGAGGGAAGGATGGGCATTTGCTCCCCTAGAATTTATGGAAAATAAAAAAAATTGCATGGAAAATACAAAATGAATAAAATACCATGGACATTCTTCAACTGTTTATTTAGTTTTCCACTATTCAAGTATTATTACTACTACGTGAACAGGAAATGGAGTCATCGGGGATCTCTTCCAAACTTGTCAATAACCCTGTTCATTATCTCTGTGTTCTGGCTGTTTACTTTTTCACGGTGGACACTTGTCATACAGAGGCCGGACAAACGTTGATCGGTCATTGTTGACCTTCATGGGTTTTCACCCTGCGCATTGTGCTAAAAGATCTCTCCACTGTACATGTTGTTGCAGGCAGAGTCAGTGTGATGAGGATATCCTTGCGCATAGCAGGGAACAGAGTGGTCTCCTTCAACAGCTCAATCATACCTAGAGAGAGAGAGAGAGTTTTTATCCAGTGGGCCCTTGTGTTTCTGCACGTCATACCACACTAGTGCTTCTTTAACAAGATTCTTAATTTTGTATATTTCTTTGATAGATGAAACGATGTTCCTAAATTAACCTCTTTCTATTTTACTCATTTCTCTTGGATGTAATGCAAAAATATGAAAATATGATGTGTTACTATCACCAAGGCGACTTTCTAGAGACTGAATCAAGGAATCCATGTACGAGATGTATATGGTGCGGTGATGGTACTCCTCAATGGAACCTCCTACATTCGGCCCGTTGATCTGGCGTGCGCATCGTCGAAGCATAGTCAATTCTATACCAAGTTCTCCTGACAATATTTTCACCTCAGGGATAACATCTTCTGAAAACACACCTACACCCGGTGATCTCGGAAAGCCTTCATTAACAAGTCAATGTGATCTCGGACTTCCATCATGTCCATCTCGACTACCTGTAGCTGTTGGGTAACTGGCTCCAACATCGTTGAGTATTTCGCTATAATCTTAAGACAGATGAGGAACACTGTGGTACCTGCTACATGCTGCACT
Source organism: Ceratothoa steindachneri (assembly GCA_963969495.1). Classification (NCBI taxonomy): domain Eukaryota; kingdom Metazoa; phylum Arthropoda; class Malacostraca; order Isopoda; family Cymothoidae; genus Ceratothoa; species Ceratothoa steindachneri. The sequence goes on along the minus strand of OZ018327.1, from coordinate 107,723,365 downwards.
ACTCAGCTGATGTGCCGTCTGACGGGTACTCTGTGACTCATGTTGGCTTACCTCCAGTTGCTCTAGTTTTCATAGATATCACAAAAGTTCTATGAAAAGACGCGAATGCTTTTGTACTTTGCGCTCCATCTAGTGCCAGACAACAAAGGTAGATTTGGAACCAGCCTTCTGCGCTTCGGACTGTCATGGAAAAAAATAATGTTAGATTTCACAGATCCAGTTGTATTCCGAATATCTGCGACAGAATTCAGATCATGAACCACCAAATTAAGTCGATGTGAAGAGCAGTGCACGAAAACGGCTTTGAGATAAGTGTTCCAGATACGGGCCTGTACACCATTGTCTTTTCCTGCCATGGTTGAGCATCCATCGTAGCCTTGACCATGAAGCTTGTTGAGGTCAAGACCAATTCTTTTTGCTTGGTTGATGATAGTATCTGCAATTGTTGCTTATGATGGCTGAATCATTCCGTTTCTCCTGTAGCTCAACAAATCGTACGCCAATGGACAGTTGTTCGGTGCTTGATATGTCAGCAGTTTCATCAGCATAGATCAAGAATCGATTTGCTTTATTTGCAGCCTTCACAATATCTTCTCTTATCACCTCTTCGGAGAGAAGTATCAGCTCGTTCTGTACACGAAATAATGTGTACCTTGTATTTTTACTCGTGCTCTCCATGTGATCCTTCAAGACCGTGTCCTCTGCTTCTATCCTCAATTGCAGTAGGCCACAGAAGTTTCCCGATGTACTTTCATTTCTCCTCAAAGCAATGTCATGACTGCAGCAGAACAGAATACTAGATAGGATAGGGAACAGTTTCTCACGTTTTCGAATGACTGCCTCACGATGGTCAACTCTGGGTTTTTCACAGTGGTAAGGAAATTGTTGGCATCTTGTAGTGCGCCTTTGTGCCAAGATGAAAACATGTGTTTTCTTGCGTGTTCATTGAAGTTTTTGTATTTGACAAAAGGAGTCACGATGAAAGCACCCATTAGACCTCGGTGCACTGGTTGAGGGAACAGCACACAGTATTTGCACAGAGCACATTTCAAGTGACCTGAGTAAGACAACCATGTAGAATATTAGTTTATCCATGGGTGACGGAAACAACGGGAACCCTGTAAATTTTCCTGATAGTTGTTATCTGTTGGAGAGGGGACATATGTGTTCGTCAGTAGATCATATCAGGGTGGCATCTGATTGGTTGCTCTGAGTAACTGGTCATCATATCCTCCTCTACACTGCTCTGCTGGTTCAGCATGCCCCTCCGATGTGCCTGGGGTATCTTGATTGTCGTCCGAGTAATCAGATTTACGTTTTTTGAAGAACCTCCTGATATCCTTTTCACAATCCTAAAAAAAAATGAAATATATAATATTATATATTAAATTATCCATATAAAAATTATTTTTAAGTATCTTAGATGTCTTATCATTAGGATATCCAAACATACAGTAACTATTACATGTAAAACAAAAACTACAGTAATATTAATTTAATAGTATAATAATTTAATAGTTTAATAATTTATACTTAATTTAATAGTATTAAATGTAAAAAATAAACCGGAAAGAACGACTGCTATCAAATGCTAGTCGCGTATATTTCTCACATATTCCTATATTTCCTATATTTCACTTATTCATGAATTCCGGGGGGGGAGCAAATGCCCCTACTTGCTCCCCCCTTTGCGGACGCCCATGATCCCACCCCCTTGCGAGCCACCGAAGATCAATAAGGTAGACAACCAAGCCACCTCTACAGATTGCCTTATTTTGTTGAGTTTTTAGTCGGGTTCGATTCTATATCTCACTCTGCCGGTCGGTCGGTCCCTGTTTGGCTTTTTTTGTTTTGTTAATAACATTGTAACTATTAGGTCGATTCTAACGAAATTTTAAACACTTATATTGTTTTACATCCTCTTTCGGGTGATATAATTGCCAAGGTCTTCCCAAGGTTGGCCCGAGAATTATTTTGTTTTGGCAATAACATCATAACTATTCTGACGATTCTAAGGAAATTTGAAACCCTGATGTTGTTTCACATTCTCTCTTTAGTGATATATTTGAAATGGTCCTCCCAAAGTTAGTCTGGAAATTATTGAAAATTTTGAAGATCGTAAGGTCATAAATCAGAATAAGTGAGAGCACGCGACTTTGGTCAGCAGACCTTGTTAAGTAAAAAAGTTCCCAAAAGTAGAATATGCAGCAAAGGTCTTTGGACAGTTCGGCATTGAAAAGACCGTGCGGCGAACAGGCGGCAACTTATGTAAGTCAGAACCTACCATTCTCTCGGAATTACTTATCTGAAAGATTATTAGGCAGGCTGGTAGTATAAGTGTGACTTTATTTCAGTTAGACTATTCCAATGATTAACTACATTGTGGGTGAACAGATTGTAGCTACGTTAATTTCACAACAACTTGTAGTGCTCAATTACAGAGTGGAGTAGAGCCAACAAAGAACCTCACAAATTGACCACCCCGTTGGCCCTATGGAATCTTGAAATAGGCACACAAACCACACACTAAAATAATACGCCATTTGTTAATAATTAATTAATGGAAAGCAAACTGTATACTTGTAAATAATGCTAAACCTATAGTCAATAATTAATGTATCAATGCAAAGCAAAATGTATACTTGTAAATAATGCAAAACAGCTAGGAAATGAAATCGCTGTGCTCTCACGCTAACACACAAACATTCACGCATACATTAGAAAACAGGTGCGAGCCGACGGTTTTGGCTGCGGCGATAAGGAAGACAATTGAAACAGCTGTTCATACAAGTAATGAATTTGATACAGAGGAAGTCTGATCCACCAGCTTTGACATGGACCCGCGAAAACCCTCTTGGTGTACACGCGCCTACACTAAATACAAGCATATACCCTCTGGTCAAATAAGCTACGCCCAGCTCACGAATTAGAGAAATGGAGCCACGCCCCTAATATTTGGTTAGGATAAAACGGCTCGTAAAAGACACACATAAACAGTCAGACAGAGAGAGACTACAAGGCCATTGAGGCTGTTAAACCTGATAGCCAGATACGAGGACGTGAGCATACTACAAACTAATAACTCAGCGATTTTACTTGCCCAAAAATAAAAAGACGGACATAAGACAAAGAATAAATCTCCCTAAACGCCACTTTTTCTAAGTTCCTTACCTCCTCCAAGTAATAAGTCGGTTACCGTTAGCCCAGCCTATAAACGGATAACCGGCGGACATCTTTAACTTCCAATTGGAGTCAGATAGAATTCTACGGCTTAACAACCGCAGCCGATAACCCATAGCCAAATCATACACATCCCCTATAACCTTACTGATACATTGAGTCCATTGTTTCTTGCTTTAATTAAGTTAAAAGAATGAATCACGACTTTATACAGTATAAACTATATAGAGCCTTAAAAAGTTGTATTAGTTCAACCATCAATCAACGTAGTTCAATTGATCTAAAATAATAGGACTTAAAAAAATTAAATGCGTACACTTTCTCGTTCCACATTGGCAACGTATCAGAAAAGAAAGTATATCTACTCCGGTTATTACATGTTGGCCCTCATAATTCTGTTCACCCTCCCACGCCCTTACAGGCTACCAAAGATCAATAAGGTGAACAACCCACTGCGCCCTATCGTGCCATTTAGAGGTTCTCTTACTTATGGAATCACAAAATCGTTTGCCCATGAGTTGGGGCCTTTAACCCTGGCCTCACTCCGACGGCTGGATAACGTGATAGACTTGGTTGAACCGATCAAGTGGTTATTTCTCCGATGACAAGAGCTCCTCGTCTTTTTCGATGTTATCTCTCCTTTTTACATCCATATCACTGGACTTAGCTAAGGAATTCGCAAGGATTCTCTAAGAATAAGAGGCTCATAGACAACGAGTATATCCGCCTACTTGACTCCTGCCTAAATTTAACTTCCTCTTCTACAACAATATAGTCCACCAACAGAAAAAGGGGAACCACAATGGAGTGCGATATCCTGCTTCAGTTGCCACTGCAGAGTTCATGATGCAGCCTGAGATACAGTTCACAATGGAGCAGAAAGAACACATATTTGTCACGTTTGTAGATCTTAGCTCTGAAAGGGGAAGGCGATAGTCCTTGAACAACTTTTACAAGAAAACATTCAAACTGCGTTTTGATTCATCCACTGAACCATAAACGGAGCACGATCAAGACGCTGTTCAAGAGAGCCAAAAGACACTGCAGTGATGCTTTGTTGCGTTTGGAGGAAGATAACCGACTCAAGGCAACGTTTAAACCCAACTATTACCCGCACCGTTTTTCCAACACCACGAATAGACCACCATCCCGACAACCTGATGATGGGGCACATAATGAGGGTCACTATGTTGTCTGCATCGTATGATTGATATCACGGTATCTCCACCATTTCGGTATTGAGGTTGCGCACAACTCCTCGAGCAATTTGCAACAAAAAAAAACACCCCAAAAACACTTGATAAGGGTCAAGGACATTGTCATTAACCAAGAGAAATTGCATGTGATCTACGACTTCAAATGTAGTAGGTACGAAGAGCCAAATATGTTTGTCAAACTTAGAAGAAGCACTGGGCGCTCCTTCGAAGGAGGGATCCCCCAATGAAAAAAAATTGAGGTCGCTGTCGGACTCCCACAAGGTGCAGATAATACCACCTGCCAAAAAGGAGGTTTGGCTTAACATCCAATTCGCCGATGGCATTAGCCAGCTGATTATTTCTCCCTACAGAAACAAGAAAGCGTAGGCTAGCATAACGGCTGAAGAGATGGGCAAAAATATAAAATAAAAACAAATCGAGCTGATTTAATATGGTACATATTTACAGGAAACTCTTATCAGATGTATATATAACGGAGAAAGATACAGGTATGATACAAAGTGAAAGGTACTTGGACTAACTAATAAAACAACAGATTACAAAAAGCATGTTGCGGAAAGAGTAAACAGGGGTAAAGCGCATTTGTATTACTATACAAGTTGAGAAACATTAGCATGAAAAACAAGAGGAAGATCTACCAAGCTATAGCTCAATCTGCAATAATTTATCCAACAATGTACACTATCTCGAGGAGTAACCTTTTGAGACTTCAAAGGATTTAGAACAAAGTGTACTTTATTACAAATACTAGAAATAGTGAACTAAAAAGACAAAGGGACCATACTCAACACAATAATCACAAAGAAAGCCAGGAAAGTCAGAGAAAAGACGCAAGACGAATTAGGCATATATTTGACCAATCAAATAGCTCAGAGGGGAGAATGAAGAACTCCCCTTTTCACAAGCTTACCGCGACTAGAGGAACGAAAAGAAGAACAGTAAATCTACGCCTGAAAAATGAGAAGATTCCTATTTTGGACTTATCCGATCACGACATAATACCCATACGGGAACTACCAACCATCTGATATTCACGAATACTATACCAAACAAGGATACCACAGGAGACAACCACGCATAGCTGGGCGCGACTTTAATTTTTTTCAGGTTCGACTTTGCGACTTTGTCGCCAGATCTGGTGCGACTGCGACTTTGTGACCCTATTTTTGCCCCCCTCCCCCCCAGTGCGACCTGCGACTTTTTTTCCCCGGTGCGACTCCGCTAAATTACAAAGTAAACTTTAGCGCGATAACAAAAATATGCTTTTATAAAGCAGAAAAAAAACATATTTATTATCATCATCATCAGCAGCATCATCATCATCATCATCATCATCATCATCACTAACTCTATATTTTAAGAACAGGATTTTTTGGAAAATAGTAAATAATTTTTTTTCTTAGTTTGGAAATGACTTGCTGTGTTTTGTGGATTAAAAAAAATGGAGATAACAAGAAGAGGGCTTCGCCACTCCTCCTTACAGAAGGTGAAGTTCAGGAAATTTATTTTTATATATCTTCTTCTATAACTATATTTTAGTAACTCGATATTTTGAAAGGCGGTAAATTTAGTTTAGAGTTCCTTTTAAAATTATTATAATTGGCGAAGATCAGGAAATTTATAAAAATTTAACTATGGCTGCTTTTTTTTAGATTTTAAATTTTAAATCTTAGTAGCGAAGCGCAAGATCTTTCCGTAGGGAGGAGTGGCAAAGCCATTGCCTGTTTTTTTTTTATATTTTAAGTTAAAACAGCCTAAACTAATATCTACAGGTCCTCCTCCTCCTCCTCCTCCTTCATGTCCTCCTGGCCCATCTTTTCCTCCGGTTGCTCCATGTTACCTTTGAGGAACACAAGCTCTTCAAAGTTGATCTCATCTAGGAAGGACCTCTTGGCCCTGAGGACGTCCCCGGCCGTGCTGAATAGCCTCTCCATATCTGCTGAACTGGGGTATTGTACTTAATGAATAAGTCCACCCAAACCTCCCTGTGCTAGTAGAAGAAGAGGGACCGGGCCAGCTCACATTTAGAGGGCACCCACTCCTCCATGGACTTCCTCAGGACCTCCCTCACATCCTGCTGCTGGGTGACCGGGCCTATAGCTAACAACTTGTTGAAGAGGCGGGTGTCTAAGTCCCAGGGTTCCTGCACTTCTGGCTGGCCAGGCAGACGCTGCTGCTGCTCCTCCTCCCTGGGCTTGATGACGGCCCTTAGGTCCCTGGTGATCGTGTCCCTAATCTCCTCCACCTTGTCAGGGGCAATGCTCTTCCTGGCCTTGGGGGTGAGGTAGGGGTGGACGGCTGTGGCCATAAGGAGGTCGCCATCCTCAAAAAGGTGGCTAAACCTCTTTTCATAGCTCCTGAGGAGGGCCTGCACCAGGAGCCTGTTTAATTTTAGGCATGTCAAAGGTAGAATGCTGTTATAATTTAATTACTTCTTACACTTCACAGTAATTGTTTCGTCTTATCCACAAGAAAAGTATAAGCACATATTAAAATACGAGAAAATGAGATTAATTCGCACGATGAACGCCACAAGGCATAACACGTTCTCGAACGTTTTTAACTGACAAGACAGGCCTAAAACTTGGTGCACGCCTGAAAAGTGTTTGTAATTTTACTAATTTATAATAAAATTCAGAGTGACAAACTTTTTGGGGTACGTTTAGGTAGTTTCATGTAACGTCAGTCTCATATAATCTGAAGAATTTAATTTATCGTAAAAGGAAAGTTAAAAATCAGATAAAAATTTAGTTAGCTGTTACCAACTCAAATTTGACATTTTTAGCCAAATCGGGCTTTAAAACTGGCTTAAAACAGCCGCAGCAATTTCTTTCAAAAAAGTCGTCTTTGTTCCTGTTCAAAGTCGCGGAAAATTGGTGGTGCGACTTTGCTTAGTCCGACTTTTTCAAAATGCTTGCGACTTTCGACTTTGCCACTTCGAAATTCATAGTGCAGCAAAGTCGCAAAGAAGCAACTCATTGCCGCAACGCCCAGCTCTGCCACCACGATAAGGATTAGTAAACCCGAAGAAAGTCAAAGGTAAAATTAGCTAAGTATAACTACTTACAATGGACAGACAGAATAAGCCTGACTTTGCGCCAAACTAACATTCCTTTGCAAATCTCTGCCTTCCTTCAAATCTCAACATCTGTACTTTTGCCTATCGAACTCACGCATGAGACTCACAGGTAACACGTGGGACAAGGAATCAGAAAAACCAATGATTAAAATTGATAACATGCTACACATCGTGAATCAGATTGCACGATAAGCCGTAGGTCCCATTGCCTCCTAAGTCCCCTTTCTTGTCTCGTACTATACTTCCTGCTGTCCTATCGTAAACCTTGAGAGTGTGGAGGCTACAATGGAGATAGGCCAAAGAAGACTTCAAAAAGAAAAGACTCAGCTATTACTCAAGTTGTTAAAAATGACCACTTCAAGAAGGATGAAGTAGTTTCTCGAGTGATTAATACAATTTTGGCCATCACTTTCTCCTGGCAGACTGTTTCCAGTACCGACTCAAGGTACCTGTAACTAGGGCAGTTGCCCGGGGCGCCATCAAGGATCTTAAAAAAAGTGAAAATAATAAAAAAAAATTACATCTGACGTTATTAAGATGGCAAAAAAGCAGGTATATATATATATATATGAAATGAAAAACTCACAAAGTATCACGTGATGGTAGCAAATGAATGCAATGTCCTGCAGGAAAAAATGAAATGGTGTTTCCAAGTAATTTCGAACTTTATTAAGTCCCTTATCAAGGATAACTACAAGAAATAATATTATATTAGAGGTATATATACGAAAGAAAAGTATAAAAGACCGCCTCAAAAACAAGAAATCACCAATGAAGAAGACGGAAGGGGGAAGGTAAAGATTCACATTGTAGTAAGGTCAAACTGAGAAGACGGAAAGGGTAACAGATTAAAAGAAAGGGAGACAGCCTAACGAGGGAGATTATAAGACACGAGGAGCGAAAAGTGGGGAAAATACAATGTACATAACAGAGCAGTGACAATTTAAAAAAAAATGGGACAACATAACTAAAGATTGTATATAAAAAGCTAAAGACAAAAGTCAGAACTAATTTCTTTTTTTATATATATATATATATATATATATATATATATATATATATATATATATATATATATATATATATATATATATATATATATATATATATATATATATATATATATATATATATATATATATATATATATATAGATATAGATATATATATATGTATATATATATATATATATATGTATATATATATATATATATATATATATATATATATATATATATATATATATATATATATATATATATATATATATATATAGATATATATATAGATATATATATATATATATATATATATATATGTATATATATATATATATATATATATATATATATATATATATATATATATATATATATATATATATATATAGATATATATATATATATGTATATATATATATATATATATATATATATATATATATATATATATATATATATATAGATATATATATAGATATATATATATGTATATATATATATATAGATATATATATAGATATATATATATATATGTATATATATATGTATATATATATATATATATATATATATATATATATATATATATATATATATATAGTTAATGTTGGGTTATGCCCATCCGCGAATTTTGTGGGTACCTTGTTATAAATATCTCTATTTTTAAAAATACGCAATTGCTATATAGTGTATATCGTATACAGTGGCGTACTTAGGGGGTGAGGGCCATTGGGCCATGCCCCCTCCTATCAAGGAATGGAGACCAACCCCTTACAAAATTAGCACAGGAAGCCATGGTGGAAAAAAAACTTCTAAAACAAACCAATATACATCATTTCCTCTGATTTACCATCAAAATTCAATAGTAAATATGTTTAATATTCAATTACTTTCATATTTCAGACAAAAATATGCACTGTCATTAAAAAAATGCGACATTTTTTTCCGGCATTTTTTTTCTGATCGGCCGGAAACGCCTCGCAGGGCGCAGCCATCTTGTGACTTTTTATATCCCATAATTTATGAACATGAGCTGTCTACGGATGTCCGCACGTGCAGAAACGCAAATTTTAGACGATTGCCATCCGCCTGAGAAGAAATTCGACTTGAAAAAACACTTTTTATTGCTGAAAATTTCTCCTCAAATTGGGTGAGTAAGATTTTTGCATATATCTAACATTAAGCGGCTAATATATTTTTTATAAAACACGATGGCATGGGTATAGCATGGATTTCCATTCTCATCTCAGCACAACGTGCGCTCTGGGAAGGCCTCAGGACTTGAAGAGCGCATTACAAAAGACTTATTATTATTATTACTATTCGTACTTGTATCTTTGCCCCATCTGTAAGCACATTCAAGCCATTTTTGATTTTCTGAGTTATCATCAAGGCTATCGCTGTCTCCATGGTAAACAAATATGGCGTCGTATCTGGGAATTTAAAATTATTTATCTCTTTGACTTTAAATCATTTAGGAACAATTTTCTGACCTGCAAAATTTTTAAAAAAATGGTGGTTGAAATGAATAGTATCTGTTTATTTCAACCACCAAATTTTGTAATTCAATGCCTATTCAGAATATACATTGGATTGATAAGTTTAGGCTGACAAACTGTTGGTTATGAGGGTATAGAGTTTCTGTCACTGTATCAACATTCAATAATGGTTGGTAGATAGTAAGAAATCTGTAAATCAATTAAGACCCACAAAGAACAATAAGATAAAAAAAAATGCATAAAATCTAGAAGTAGAAAGAACTACATACAGAGCTAATTTGGCATGCATGTTTTACTGTTGATTTCAAATTCAGCTGTCAACTACTATCTTCTTAGCTAATTAGCTGGCAATATCTGGCAGATTTGGTATCAAAATGATCAGTGTTGAATCAGCTTTAACGCTATTCTGAAAGGTCAATTTCATGAAATAACACCACCTGATTGGTTGAAATATCGCCCCGATTTTGAATTCGAGCTCTCTGAGCCAATCACAGGTTCTCTTTTTGATTTGCTTCGACTCTCGTCAACTTCCTGTTTCACAAGTCGCCGATTGCTGCAAATTTTCGTAGTTTTTCTGCTCAAGAGGTGCTAGTCCTGTTAGGGCTATTAAATGCAAAGTAATGCCTTTTGGACTTGGTAGAAAATAGAAATGCAAAATCCAGAAAAAGGGTTATGTCAAACCTTAAGGGACTAAATACCATGTCTACTTTTGTAGTCGTTTTCTTTTAGTTCGAACTTACATGAGAGTCCTACATATGGACCCTGATTAATGCATTGTGTGTATATATCCATATGTATAATCTGTATTCTTATTTATTTTCTTTTGCAGCTTTACGGCTTAAATAAACATGATTCTGTCTAAATTTTATTGAACTGATGAGCCCGTACAACTCTCCCTTTCAAGCTGGTAACAGCTTCATACATATAGGGTTCTTTTTTCTAATATTCTACAGTCATCTCTTGTTTTTGATTTATCTTATTTTTATTTTCTTTCATTTCAGGTCAGATCTAGAAAGGCGAGATGAAGAGAAGTATAGTCGATTACTTCACGCGCCGTGAGCCTGCGACTGAAGTTAAACGAAAGGCTTCCCCAGACTCACCTCCGGAACTTCTAGACGTCCAACTGCAAGCCTAGACACAGGAATTCTCTTCTTCTTCACCGACGTTAACACCGTCCATGTCTGCGTTACCTAATGACAACTCCAGTAAAGATGATATAGGAGTTATCAACTGGTTGGAGTTCACTGATGCAGAGAAACTGCGCGTACTCTCCACACCTTGGACTGAGCCATTGCATTTTCAGTGGCCTTACAGCGAGCGTCAAGATAGAGGCAGAACCAGACGTAAATATCTCGGACCACAACATATAATCGGGCAGTATAGCGCTAATCTAATCGGGCAGTATAGCGCCTTCACCTATCCTGTATCGAAACGTGGACTATTCTGTCCTCCTTGCAGGTTTTTCGCTCCTGAAGCAACCCGTGAAAACCAATTGAATCGCCTGGTCAGAACACCCCTAGAGAAGTTTGCTCACCTAACCGGCAAAGATGGCTATTTGTCAGCGTATCTAGCGACCAAATTCCATGAAGATAGTGTCGCGCGCGCAGAAGCGTTTAAAACGACGATGAAGACTGGAGACAGAGCAGCAGCTTAACACCGCAGAGGCCAAGTAGCGGAATCCGCTGCTCTGCAGCGGATACTCTTTTCTATAGAGTTTCTGGGTAGATTAGGTCTACCGCTTCGGGGTCATAGCGATTTTGGAACCCGGTTGCTCCCTCCCGCAGGAACCGGTGCCGATATAGATTACGGACAAGGCAATCTGAGAGCGACTCTACAGTGATTCAAAAATCAATCATTGAAGAAACAAAAGAAGCCAGATTCTTCTCTCTTCTGGCGGACGAGATCACAGATGTCTCGAGAAAGGAAGAGTTAACAGTATGTTTACGGTACCTCCAAGGTGACCAAATATGTGAGTGGTTTCTCGGTTTTGCTGAGGTCTCTGATCTGACTGGTGCAGGGTTGGCTAAACACGCATTGTGTGTCCCATTCTCTCAATCTATGTTTGATGAAGGCGAGCGAGGTACCAGATATTAGAAAGGCAGTGACGTTGATGCACGAGATTGCGTTTTTTTTCTGTGGCTCAAATAAAAAATTGCTCAATCTTGAAGAAGCTATCAAGGAAGAGTGTAACGAAACCGCCCAATCGCGTCTGAAACTCCATGCACCACTAGATGGGTGGAGAGCCAGGAAGCAGTTCGCATATTCAAAGAACTACTACCCGCCATTAAAGTGTCGCTACACAAAATTAGCCTATGGCCACGCGCAGATTGCGCCGGTAAGGCGCTACTATCCTCTTCCGCCATAGACAATGGTGGATTCTTGGTTGCCCTAGAGGTACTTGTATCGGTTCTGGAGATCACCAAGCCACTTGCCGTTAAACTTCAGGCCGAAGCCCCGGACATCCATACGCGGTGGAGGACCTGAGACAAATGCGATTAGACGAACAAGCCTTCAGGGACATTTTCATGCGAACTCAAGAATTTTTTGGTGAAGAAATACGCATGTCAAGAACGACTGACAGGCAGACACAGAGGTCCAATATTCCGGCCGAGACACCAAAAGTTTACTACAGACGTTCTATTTTCCTCCCGTACATCGACATCTGTATAAGCCAACTAGATGAGCGATTTAAATCGCACAGTGCGAAAGCATATGTGCTCAGTATGCTACTACCAGCATACTGTCAGGATTCCGACGATTCTAGTGCCCTCATGGACGCCACCTACTTGTACCACCAATTCCTTCCAGGACAACCAGAGTGCTTGAACGCTGAATTACTGCGCTGGAAGGCGTGCTGGGCGCGACAGGTGACCACGACATGTACACCACCAAAAAGAGTCGTGGATGCAGTGGCGTCACGGCGACTCTCGGTACTTACCCCATGATAGAATCCCTTTTGCGAATTTTCGCAACCTTGCCGGTGACCACTGCGACAGGTGAACGCTCATTTAGTGCTCTGAAATTGATCAAATCTTACCTATGGTCCACCATACAGGAAGAGCGACGGAATGGCCTAGCCTATCTGTACATCAACAAGGACATTCCACTAGTTCATAGTGACGTTATTGATGAATTCAGCCGAACCAACCGTCGACTGGTCTTCAAGTCATACAATACAAGTGTGAAAAAAACACCGCTCACCCAGGGTGAAATTAAAAGACCGTAAAGAAACTGACTGTAGATAAGATGTTATCAATTCCAGATATATCATATTTGATATGTATTTGGGTAACTAAAGTGATACTAAAATTATTCCAACTCCAGAAGGCCTCGCATAAGCTTTGCTTCATGCCTTCTCCCTTCAACAAACATATTATGTTTAAATACACATTGCTATTAAGTGATTTCTAAATGCAGTACCCGAATAGTGCTGCACGATCTATCTCACTAGATTTTAATGGTTCAAAAGCATTTTTGCAATTTGTGCTTTGTTGTAGTTCATGAAAAAGCTTAGTGGTGATGAAAAATTATATTTCATTTTATAGACTTACCTATATACGATGTTCTCAATTGTTAACGAATGTTCATTGAGTTTTGTGCTTGTATGTATAGTATTTCCTGATTAAATTTATCATTTTTCTGTGAAATTTCATTATAAACTATTTCAGTATATGATTTTGGTTCGAAAATACCGATCCAGTGGCTTGGCCAATATCCTCCCACCTTTCTACGCCAATGATGATTGAAAAAGTAACGAAATTGATGATTTGAGTGATTTAAATGTAATGATGTGTCATTCTGCAGCCTAAAAAATAAGGATTGTTATTCTGATGTGTGAAAATCTTATTTGGAATTTGTCAAATTTAGGATGGATGTTGGCTTCTTTTGATGATAGGAATACTTTCTGAGATATACCCAGATGCGAGGAAAACGACACCAAATTTCAAAGTTTTCCCGGAGAAGGATTTCCCGGAGTCTCCAAAACAGGCTCCGCGATTCACATTCCGTCCCCCCCCCCTTCAACGGAATCCTAGCTACCCCACTGATCGTATATATACATTATATAGCTTTTCACTACTTAATGAGGGCAAATTTATAATTCTAATGTTATGGCAAAAAATAGATTGGCCACCATCTTGGGAGAGACATTGTGAATTTTGAATCACCTATACTCACAGAGGATCTTCTGGAGGGGGCAATTATGCCTGTGGTTACAGGGTTTTGAAATCAGAGTTACCTTCTCTTAGGTGGACTGCCTGTCATGGCTACGAGATCCCCCTACCCGTCCCCACCAGTCACGGAGGTAACCTCCATAATAAAAAGTGTTTAGCTTTAAAAACAATCCGAACGAAGATTCCTATTGCCAACCCAACGATTGCCGCGCAAGCGCGCTAACCACTATACTAGCCTATTTTGAAGTGATTTTTTTCTGAATTAAAATATGATATAGACATTTCATACTAATAATTTTTTAATAAAATATGATTGATTTAAATAGCATTCAGGGGAGAGGCTTATATGTCTGAAATCAAGAAACGCGGTAGAAAAACTAGAGGCCTAACGTCATTTAGTAATCGCCATTTGAATTTGAATCTAATGTTAGGCTTTCGAATTAGGAATATTACGAGGGTTTATTTTTAAATTGTGTGGGGCAACCAAATGTGGGGGGTATGGGGGGGCGAAGCCACATTTCGAATTTACCTTAAAAATGATAATATAATATGATGCAATTGCAATAGCCTAATAAATAAAACCACCATAAACGCAACATTAACCATATATATATATATATATATATATATATATATATATATATATATATATATATATATATATATTGTAGGGGAATAGCCACTCCCCCCCCCCCGTTTACTCGCGGGGCAGTTTCAAGGCGGTTACCACAAAGACATCCGGCCCAGGCATCGGCGAGTAAAAAGCATAACCGCAGAGTCGCACAAATCAGTGCCAGGAAAGACCTAAAGGTCAAAATGTAAGATCTTCCCCAGGAGAGTGAGATCCAGTTTCACGTCAAATAAGAAATTGGAGACGTGTTTATCCCAATCTCGAAGGCTAACGAGGAGCCGATGTTTGACTTCGTGGGAAAAACCGTTGGCCAAAAGACCTCTCCTGGGGCCGTCCTCAAGCCCCTCCCCCCCTTACCACTCCCCCAGTGGGGTGACGAGGTATAAATGAGGAACTCTGAGGAAAATCGAGGTAGTATACGTCAGTCTCTAGGTGACGAAGTCTTCGGATCAAACCGAACTACCGAGACTGGAGAGGTAGTGTACTTGGCTCGCCAGACCAAGAAGTACCCTGCAAGAGAGGCAGGGCTACCTACCTTAGGGGGCTAAGAAGAAGCTCATCCTCGAGCTAAGTCCCTGGTTATCAAACCAAACGATAAGTTAACTTTGGTAAGTTCAACTTACTCTCGCCAGAGAGACTCCTCATATCCTGGTGCACCTTAAACACCAGAGGTATTCCTCGTCCTTGAGGAATCAAGAAAAGAAGAAGGAAAAGGCTCCCCCTCGGGCCCGTTACTCGGTGGCCACACCGAACTTTAAGTAACTTATTCTCGCCAGAGAAACCCCCCTCCGTTATCCTCGCCCTTGTAGAAGACCCTCCCCGAGTTCAGTCCTCGACCATAAGGAAATAAGTAACGAAGGAGAAAAGCTCCTCCTCGAGCTCGTTACTCGGTGGTCACACCACACTTCAAGTTAACTTGATTTAAGAACCAAGTTCGACTCACTCTCGCCAGAGAGACCACGACTGCCTAGGTGTTGCATAAAGCACCGTATTTGTTCTCGTCCTTGAAGACCCTCCCCCCCGGAAGAACGTGTTGACCCCCCAGCTGCTACCCTCGCCAAAACGACCGTGTAATTTCGCCCATCTACATCTGGACAGACGGCACGCGTCGTGGGGCAATAACATTTCTGAGGCCTTTAAACTCCAGATGAGTCCGTAAGCCTAATTCTTATATTATTGTTGTGTGTAGAGAAATTAACCAATTTTTGTAGGTAAACTAATTTAATTCATTCTTGTTTAGGATAATATTCAGAGTATTGCTGTAATTAATGTTTAGATGTTGTGTATTCAATGGTTAAAGTTAAAATATAAGTTTATTTTGGAATTATTTTGCGTTTCTCTCGATATCCTTACCTGTTTCGGAATGGCTCTGTTCGTTAAGATATTCAGATATCAATATATATTAGACACCGCTTAGCACTCTTAGAATAGAACAAAAAGGGGGGGGGGGGAATTTTACGACATAAATAAAAGTTGTGTCAGGTTTGTGGGGTTGTTATTAGAAAGAACCCAGCAGTGTCTAATTAAGAGAGAGCCAACACGTAAAGGAATATCAGGAATAAGAGAATAATTGACGAGAGGAAAAATGGTAGAGTTAGGGGTGGTAACAATCTAAAGGTAATTGGTAGGTCAAGTGGTAAATTTGTTGTCGGGAGTGGTATTTCAATCAGCATAGTAGTGGGATTAAGGGTAAGTTATAATGAGCGCTACCTGGTGAGTGGTGGCATAATTACCTGAGAGTACAGTAAAGAAAATTCGACGGACAAACACAAAATGGATCCGGTCGAAAGATTCAACCTACAAGCCCAAATTCTGGGATTGGAAGGCAAGTATATGGATGCCTACATCCTTGAAGAATTGAGAATACAAAGAGAAAAAGAAGAAGAAATAATAGAGTTTGATAGAAAGAGGGAAAATATAAAAAGAGAGGATAAAAGAAAACGGGAAGCAATGGAAATATGGATGAACCGAAAAAGGAAAGAAGCCCGAACACAGCGGAAAATAGAAATAGAGGAAAGAAGATTCTCAAGAGGAAGTAAGACAAACGAAAGAATAAGACAGTTGAAAAGAGAAGCACAAGAATTCGGAATAAGGATAGAAAGGGAAGATGAGGAAAGGAGAATAAAGATAAAACGAGAAGATGATGAAAGAAAAATAAAGATAAACCTGGAGAATGAAGAAAGAAGAACCCGACGGGAAAACGAAACAGCGAAAGCAGAACAAGAGGCTGAGGAAAGGAGAATGAAGAGGGAAAAAGAACGTGCTCAAGCTGAAAGATAAGAGAGAGAATAAAAGGAAAGATTGCTCGCAGTCGAAAGAGCACCTATCGAGAATCTCATAGAGGCCGAGGAAGTTGTAGCCCGGCCTGGACCTAAGAAAGGACCATCGAGGGAAACCCAGCCAAATGGGGTAACGATGGAAGAAGTAGGAAGTAGGAATGAGGTACCAGCATGTGTACATAAGGAAGAACCTACGAGGAGAACCCAGCCAAATGGGGTTACCAGGGAAGAAGTAGAAGGTAGAGTAGAGGTACGAGCAGGTGTACCTGAGGAACTACCTACTAAGAGAAGTGAGTCAAATGAGTTGACAAGGAAGGAGGAAAGAGGTGCTATTGAAATACACCCAGGTAAGACTAATCAAATGGTAGAAGGGGATGAGTATCCCCTGCCCCTAGTACTTTCCTCCCCGAACGGAACGTCCACGGAGTTACCGCTAAATCGCCAAGTCGTAGTGAGCACCACGCCCATTAACGACCTCGCAGGAAAAAGTTTTCTCGATCCGCAAAGATCGAACCCAGACACGATCTTCCCGTGTACCGGGTTAAAGGAGAGCTATGGGACCCACGCTCCCATCAATTATGCCCCGCTGCAACAGGCCGCTCTAGCCATAATTTTCAATTTAAAGGTAGTCAAGTACCATAATATAGGTAATTTGAGTAGGTTGAAATACCGCTACCATTTAGTAACATACTTGGGTAGACTCAATAACCCGAACGGCCGACTCAGGCGCGGTAAAGTATTGGTATTAGAGCACCATTTTAGTATTAGCTACATCAAAGGAGCCGATAAAGGACAGCTGCTCTATAGGCGGAGAAGAAATACCATTGAGGGTTATTTCAGTACCTAATGAGCGTGAAACCATGTTTTCATTTGTTGTTCGTGTTAATATTTATCGGTAGGATTTAAGTTCTCAAAAACTTAGAAATGTAAGGAAGTAGCTTGTTTTGTTGTTTTTTTTTGTGGGTAATCGACGAATTAAGGTTTTGTTATTTTCATGTAAAATTGTAAATCGAGTATGTCTAATTCGACACATTGCCTGTGTAAACGCGCGCGAGGGCGTACATGAGTAAGGAAACTTAATGTAAGAGAGGGCTCAAAGAGATACAACTTTGCTAATCTCGACTAGGTTGAGTAAGTTGTTTTGAGTTCCCGGGAGTCCCCCCCCCATTAAGTTCTTCGATGGGAGGTGTATGTAGGGGAATAGTCACTCCCTCCCCCCCCCCGTTCACTCGCGGGGCAGTCTCAAGGCGGTTACCGCAAAGACACCCGGCCCAGGCATCGGCGAGTCAAAAGCGTAACCGCAGAGTCGCACAAATCGGTGCCATGAAAGACCTAAAGGTCAAAATGTAAGATCTTCCCCAGGAGAGTGAGATCCAGTTTCACGTCAAATAAGAAATTGGAGACGTGTTTCTCCCAATCTCAAAGGCTAACGAGGAGCCGATGTTTGACTTCGTGGGAAAAACCGTTGGCCAAAAGAACTCTCCTGGGGCCGTCCTCAAGCCCCTCCCCCCCTTACCACTCTCCCAGTGGGGTGACGAGGTATAAATGAGGAACTCTGAGGAAAATCGAGGTAGTATACGTCAGTCTCTAGGTGACGAAGTCTTCGGATCAAACCGAACTACCGAGACTGGAGAGGTAGTGTACTTGGCTCGCCAGACCAAGAAGTACCCTGCAAGAGAGGCAGGGCTACCTACCTTAGGGGGCTAAGAAGAAGCTCATCCTCGAGCTAAGTCCCTGGTTATCAAACCAAACGATAAGTTAACTTTGGTAAGTTCAACTTACTCTCGCCAGAGAGACTCCTCATATCCTGGTGCACCTTAAACACCAGGGGTATTCCTCATCCTTGAAGAATTAAGAAAAGAAGAAGGAAAAGGCTCCCCCTCGGGCCCGTTACTCGGTGGCCACACCGAACTTTAAGTAACTTATTCTCGCCAGAGAAACCCTCCTCCGTTATCCTCGCCCTTGAAGAAGACTCTCCCCGAGTTCAGTCCTCGACCATAAGGAAATAAGTAACGAAGGAGAAAAGCTCCTCCTCGAGCTCGTTACTCGGTGGTCACACCGCACTCCAAGTTAACTTGATTTAAGAACCAAGTTCGACTCACTCTCGGCAGAGAGACCACGACTGCCTAGGTGTTGCATAAAGCACCGTATTTGTTCTCGTCCTTGAAGAACCTCCCCTGGAAGAACGTGTGGACCCCCCAGCTGCTACCCTCGTTAAAACGACCGTGTAATTTCGCCCATCTATAACCTGGACAGACGGCACGCGTCGTGAGTCATAACATTTCTGAGGCCTTTAAACTCCAGATGAGTCCGTAAGCCTAATTCATTAATTCTTGTTTAGGATAATATTCAGAGTATTGCTGTAATTAATGTTTAGATGTTGTGTATTCAATGGTTAAAGTTAAAATATAAGTTTATTTTGGGATTATTTTGCGTTTCTCTCGATATCCTTACGTGTTTCGGAACGGCTCTGTTCGTTAAGATATTCAGATATCAATATATATTAGACACCGCTTAGCCCTCTTAGAATAGAACAAAAAGGAGGGGAAATTTAAGACATATATATATATATATATATATATATATATATATATATATATATATATATATATATATATATATATATATATATTTATGTATATATATATATATATATATATATATATTTATATAAACTAAAGCTTATAAAAACATACAGTCATCCATCTCTGACGACAGAATGAATTCTTTGGAAATTTTGTCTATTGAAAATGATATTGCAAAAAATATAAATATAGAAACTGCCATGAAAAGATTTGTAAAAAAAAAACCCAGTTAATAAACTCATTTCTAGTGTTCTATATTTTTATTTTTTCTTTGTGAAAGTTTTTATAATTATACCTAAAAGGGTGCTAGCAAACATACGGCCGGTCCTCACTGTTGTTTCATGTAGTCTGGAGGAAGAAAAGCTTCATGCTCGCACACCCGCAGTAAGCCTTTGATCAGTCCGGATGATTAATGGAGCCAAGACTACTTCAATGAAGAACCTATGTTTATTCATTTTTCGAATCCTAATGCAGGAAGTACGTTCGTCGTAGTTTGGGTGAAAACTTGCAGGTCAAACACACCAAGATGAGTTTTAGTTTAGTGAAGGAAGCGTCAAAGTCTGGGGCGTGGTTTTGATTGAAGTTGCTAAGCCACTTGTGCGCTTACGAGGCACAATGAATGAATAAGTGTACATGGCATCGCTGCGGCAGTCGTTTTGTTCCATTAACAAGCCTCCAACCACAACCTGCAATTTGCATGCAAGATAACGCCCCTTGCTACACGCAGGGCCAGTTTAACCTAGTAGCACGTGTAGCACGTGCTACGAGCCCCGCGCTTCAGGATGCCCCGCGGGGATGTAAAAAAAATAGTAATAATTAGGTTTTTGCCCTTAGGTACAGAAAGCCGAGACAAAATAATTATTCGTTTTCCTGATTTTTTTTATATTATTATTATATATAATATTACTATATATAAGAAAAATATAGAAAACTTCACTATAGCATACTGCATAGTATAATAAGTCTGGCATTATGTTATAGGAGTACAGGGTGATGGTAAAAAGGAATAAAAAGTGTACAGAATAAAACCTTCTTTTTAGTCACGAGTGAGTCTAGTCGCGGGCGTCTCACTATGTCGGTCGGTCGTTCCCCATTTTGCCTTTTTTTGTTTTTGTAATAACATTGTAACTATTCGGGTGATTCTAACGCAATTTGCAACCCTTGTGGTGTTTTTTGTTTACATTCTCTTTCAAATTATATAATTGCCAAAGTCCTCTCGAGGTTAGCCCGGGAATTATTTTGTTTTGGGAATAACATCATAACTTCGTCCGATTCTAACGAAATTTGAAACCCTTATGTTTTTTCGAATTATAAAATGGCCACGGTCCTCCCAAGGTTAATCCGAGAATTATTGAAAGTTTTGAGGGTCGTAAGGTCATAAATTAGAATAAGTGAGAGCACGCGACTTTTTGGTCAGCAGACCTTGTTTCAGATGAGTCCTCCCAGACATACTAGCAGTTCTTTTAAATTCCTCAGATACCTTTTACCCTCTCTGCAAAGAAAACGTCAGGGTGGGGATGAGATACCTCATATATATATATATATATATATATATATATATATATATATATATATATATATATATATATATATATATATATATATATATATATATATATATATATATATATATATATATAACTTAAATCACATGACACGTGATATATTGAAAGCTTAAAAAAGAAAATGTGAGAGATAGAGACGGAGAAAAATAGTGAAAACTAATTTTAACCGTTATATGAAAATAAATAAAGGAGTAGGATTCCTACCTGTGTCCTCAAGCGTACATCGCTATTGTGACCACGACGCTCATCGACTGAGCCACCATCCTCACAATAGCGATGTACGCTTGAGGACACAGGTTCGAACCCTACTCCTGTATTTATTTTCATATAACGGTTAAAATTAGTTTTCACTATTTTTCTCCGTCTCTATCTCTCACATTTTCTTTTTTAAGCTTTCAATGGTCGTCTTCCTTAGTGTCGTAATGCCAATTTTTCATTTATTTGGGCCTTTAAATGCATATATATATATATATATATATATATATATATATATATATATATATATATATATATATATATATATATATATATATATATATATGTATGTATATATATATATATATATATATATATATATATATATATATATATATATATATATATATATATATATATATATATATATATATATATATATATATATATATATATGGGCCTCGCTGTTCCTTGTGCTAGGGGCCCCGCAGCTCCTTAAACCTGCCCTGTCTACAACAAAGACTCTGGACCTGAATCTCATTGAGAATGTTTGGGAGGCCCTCGGAGAGACGTCGAAAGCGAGGAATCGGAAAACACATCAAAATATCATCGAGAATAAAGGCTTCCACACTAAATACTAATTACTTATAACTTTCCAAATGTTTTCCACTGATAATTGATTTAAACGTTATATTACAATTTTTTTCTAGTAAATTGGTTATCTGCTGATAACTTTCGTTTTATTCATCTAAATTTTTCATAACATTTACCCATATATAGTTTAAACCTGTAGATTTTCTCGGCCAAAAGTAAAAGTTATGAAAGATGATGTGATAGAAATATAGGCGTTCTGATCTTTTTAGATGACACTGTATAATCACTGTGGGTAGCAGATATTGTTCATTGTGCTAATTAGCAGGAAAACACAGTTGGCAGGTGAACGCAAACAAGAGCACTTACAATAAGCGACCTTTCTTTCACGCTGGGCTTGTCTACAATCCTCATTAAACCAAGCTTTATCTTTACGATTACTTTGAATAATTTTGCCAGCAATTCTTTAAATAATGAAAAGAAGAATACTAATGAGAACATCGATGGGACAATTAGCACGCAGACGATACGATGAATGTCAGCTTTAAGAGCAGATCATTTAGCAAGTGATTTAGAAAAAAAAATTACGCAAAATTGAGTATTCTGATGTGAGGAAATTAGTCTGGCGATCAAAAGACAATCACGAACCTTCAGTGTTCAAGGAACCTAGGTAAAGTGGAGGTATAGGCGATTAGCTGAAATTTGAGTTGGATGTTAAACAATTTGTTCATGTCTTAAAAGATTAGAAGAATCCAAACGGCCTTTGAAAATATTAATAGTGCTCATCTCGCAACTACCACCCACGTCATATGTCGCCGTATACAAAGCAAAATGATCATGTTAATTAGTGATATATTTTTTTTGGGGGGGGGGAGGGAGTCTTTACTCGCGACTGCCAGCAAGTGCATAGCCGTCGAAATTACACACTTGTAAACTTATTTTAATTTTTAGTCATCTTAAAAATAAGAGCATCTCGGACAAACGAAAAAACAAAACAAGAAGCACTCAGCACGGACAAGTGCCGGAGGGATGCATCCATCCTTGGGGGGTCGATCATGCACCCAAACATCATAAAAAGGAATATACACAATGGAGAAGGCCTGTCTGCTCTATAAATTGAATAATGTCAGGAATCCTCCCCGAGTATAAAGGACAATGGGTAATGACCCCGCTAGTCCCGGTACCGCGACAGGTAACGCGCGAAGATCCTCCAGACTAGGATATTCGAGAAGAATGCGACAGCCAGTCTGGAAGACCACGCAACCGTCACGGTGAGGTGCAGGGGAGCGCTCCATGAAATGGTAGCGTGTCGCGCGAGTGTGCCCAATTCGAAGAGGACAGATAATGACCCGAAACCGTTAAGGCATTGAGGTAGTAGTTGATGGGAAAAGAAGAGGCGAGATAGCACGCAAGTTTAGGTTCCGGTAGGCCGTCTCTCATCTTCTCTACCAAGCGACACGAAGGGTTGATTTGTTTCTGCGATACAGTTATAGTTAAGAAAAGCGAAACTCTGGTCTCTTTGCTCAGATCTCGCTGACTGTCCGGCGACCTCATCAGCGCTTTCATTTTATCCAAATCCCTACATATCCAGGGAACTAGAAGAAGACTATAAATTAGCAGTGATAAAATTAATACATTAATAATTATATAATGAGTAATTTTTAGAACTAATGCCATGAATTCAATTTCGGCATTGTATTACGCATGGGTATATATATATATATATATATATATATATATATATATATATATATATATATATATATATATATATATATATATGATAGGATAAATAAGCAAACTAAATTTAGGAAGTTCATTATTATATATTAACTTCTTGGAACCCATTCTCAAGGATATGAGATTATAAATATATACAAACATAAGAATTTTTTAGATAAGTAATCAGATATTTATAAATTAATTATATGGGAAATGGGAAGCAGCAGAGGTGGTAATATTCAAATTATAAAAATGCAGGGCTTTTAACCATTAAGGAATAGGAAATATGTTTTTGTTTTTAAAATAAAACTGAGATTAATTAGTTTTGGCTGTCTTCGTTGTAAAAAAGGGAGATAATAGAAATATTTGAAAAATAGGGGTTGTTTTGGGGAGAGTGGATTTGGCGTGTGTAATTCGTGGGTGATCATAGTTGTAGTAAAAGTGTAAATGAGCTTGTGTCAGAGTTTAAAGTGGGGTTTTTAAATCTAATATAAAGAGATTCCAGTGTACGTAGTTGGTTTTCGTTGTTTGCTGTGTCTTTAATTGAAAAATTATTTAGGTTTGGTTTATGGTGTGGATGTCTGTTTTCGTAGTGTATTCGGATAGGGGAGAATTCGGGAGTAGTGAGTGGGGCTCCAGTTTTATTGCTGATGCCTAAATGCGCGCATTTTGGGGGATGTAGTATGCGCTGTGTCGATCCCAAATACACCTCGGAATTACATGTCGAGCAAGGAATTCATATATGATGGAGGATGGAAGCAGCGTTGGTATTTTGTCCCTAATGTTGAAATGATGTGTTTTGAAAAATTGTTGCAGGAAATGAATTTTTAAGATATGGTGAGAGATTGGCCCAGAGAAGTGAATTGAGGGGTCATATATATATATATATATATATATATATATATATATATATATATATATATATATATATATACAAGCCGCTGTTATCTTCCTTAACAGGAAGAGCTTGGTTATACAGGCACCCCTGCGGGGTGTGGCCTACGGCCTTATTTGCTCATTTTAACCGCCTTTTTTAATCCCCTTTATAGACTCTTTATTTTAGCACCCTTAACACCCTTTTTTTCTTCTTCTTCTTCATCTTCATCTTCATCTTCTTCTTCTTCTTATTGTTCTTTTTCTTCTTCTTCTTCTTCTTCTTCTTCTTCTTCTTCTTCTTCTTCTTGTGGGTTATATCGCGCGTAATTTCACCTTCAAATCTAAGGATGTAATTTTACCTTTATATAAATCCCTTGTGCGGCCACTTCTCGAATACGCTGTTCAATTTTGGGCTCCATATTTAATGAAAGATATCGCGCAATTAGAAAGAGTGCAGCGTAGGGCTACGAAATTAATTCCAGAGCTGAGGAATAGATCATACGAGGAAAGGCTCAGGGCTTTAGATTTGCCATCGCTAGAAAGCAGAAGATTACGTGGCCAGCTAATAGAAGTATTTAAAATACTAAAGGGTTTCTCAAACGTTGACTTTCGCAATCTGTTCGAACTGGATCATAGGGGAAATACTCGTCAGCACGGGTTAAAATTAGTGAACAAGCGTTTTAACACTAGTATAGCCCAAAACTATTTTACATTTAAAGTTACTCAAAGTTGGAATCGGCTGCCCACCCACGTAGTAGATAGCACTTCGGTTAATATGTTCAAAAATCGTCTCGACGTGCATTTGAATAGTTTAAATATAACGTAGTTGAGCACTGTGAATTTGGACGTCCTTGCAGAGAGAGAGAGTTTGGAGCGGAGGTTTAAGGATATGAAATTATGATGACTAAAAATGATGCCGGCGATTCTCTGCATGTGTAGCTTAGATGTCCCATTTCTTTTCCGCCTATCCTATAAGTAGTCTCTCTCCCTAAATTAGCTTTTCACCACTAGCAGTCGAGTGGCTGCGGAAGATGAGAAGAAAAACTTTCTATCTCCCCCGACCCCTAGTTTGATTAGTTAAAATTGCACGATAATGTACACATGTAGATAAGTGTGTACAGTAGATAGTATTAAAATAAAAAAAAAATAGCATGTTAGAGATACACTGGTAGATAAGGGTGTATCGTAGTTTTTGATTTAGTGTAGCGGACTAGCCTCGAGCGGACCTTAGGGTCTTTGCTGGTCCTAGATTCTGTAGTTCTGTAGTTATTCTTCTTCTTCTTCTTCTTCTTCTTTTTCTTCTACTTGGATAGATACACATTCGGGGATCAGTGTTTGCGAATTTGATATACCAGGTTATAAAATTCATTATACAAATAGAGAAACTGGAAGAGGAGGGGGCGTATTTGTGTATATAAAAGATGACTTAAACGCTATAACGATCGACTCGTCTACGGCAGATATGAGCAGTCAGGCCTTATTAATCCAATTATGTTGTAATGCAAAAAATAAAATTAATTTAGCTGTCATATATCGTCCACCATCTCAAATAGAAAGAGAAGATGCTGCACTCTTTGATATGCTTTCATCTTGGGTTAGAAAAGGGACCACATTAGTCTGCGGCGATTTTAACCATCCAAACGTTAATTATAGTAACCTAACGTCAGATAAAGCTGGGGAGAGACTACTAAACTTTATTCTGGAGAATTTTCTCGTTCAAAAAGTGGAGGAACCAACTCGTGATAATAATATCCTCGATTTAATCATGGCGACTGACGAGTCATTGGTAGAAAATGTTTGTGTAGGAGAGCATTTAGCCTCGAGTGACCATAATGCGATTAGATTCGAAGTAAACACGTGTGTAGAAGTAAAAATGAGTACTCAGCTCATCCCACCTTTTGGTAGCTGTAATTTTGATACTTTTCGCGAAAGGATTAAGGATGTAGACTGGGGAATGCGCTTCGAGAATAGTTCAGTAGGAGAAATGTACACTGAGCTTCGGCGTACACTCCTTAGTGTAAATTTCGACTTAATAAAGTATGTGCGCCGTAAGAGCGGGAAGTCGATGAGAGCGCCGTGGGTTAGCCCACTAATATTAAGCTTAATTAAGGACCAAAATAGAAAATTTCAAATACATAAGAACAATGAGTCATTTATAAGTCGGCAAAATTACATAGATTCTCGAAGAGAAGTTAAACGGGCGGTTAGAGATGCGAAGCGGAAATATGAAATAAAACTCGTGAAGGATTCGAAGAAGGAACCGAAACGGTTTTACGGCTATGTAAACAGTAGGAAACCCTTAAAAGGTTCAATAGGGCCGATTAAAGACAAAGATGGTCGTTTGACGGAATTTCCGGCGGAAATGTCTAAAATTTTAAATGAACATTTCACACGCGTCTTTACTGTTGAAGATTCGTCCGAATTAGGATCGTTAGTTGAAGAAGTACATAATAGTGATATTTGCATATCCGATATAACAGTTAATGAAGAGGAAATTCTTAAATATATTAACCTGATGAAAAAGTCGAAATCACCCGGGCCCGATGGCGTTTACCCCACTCATTTAAAGGAACTTAAGAATGAGCTTGCGAAGCCGTTGCGTGCAATTTTCAATCGCTCGTTAGAAGTTGGCGTAGTCCCTTTATACTTCAAGCGTGCAAACGTTACACCGATATTTAAGAATGTGAATAGATACGAAGCAATGAATTTTCGTCTTATTAGTCTAACTTCGGTAGTTGGAAAGCTTTTAGAATTGGTAATTAGAGATAGAACAGTGAGCCACCTCGAGCTAAATAATCTGATTAAAGATTCCCAGCATGGGTTTAGGCGGGCAAGATCGTGCTTAACAAATTTGCTGGAATTCTTCCATAAAATGATTTGCGTATATGACGAAAGCAAAGCTGTAGATGTAATCTATCTAGACTTTAAAAAGGCGTTTGACACCGTTCCGCACGAGAGATTATTAATGAAAGTTAAAGCAATCGGTGTGAAGGGTAATTATTAAATTGGATTAGAAATTGGCTGAAGGATCGTTTGCAGCGAGTAGTTATAAATGGTGAATGATCTGATTGGGTCAACGTCAGTAGTGGAGTGCCACAAGGCTCGGTTCTTGGTCCATTATTGTTTCTAATATATATAAACGATTTGGATAATGGCGTATTTAGTACGATTTCTAAATTTACTGACGACACGAAGCTGGGCAACCGTGCCTATGTAAGATCGGATGTAGAAAAATTACAAAAGGACCTAAACTTGATTGTCAGATGGGCGGATAAGTGGCAAATGCAGTTTAATTTAAGTAAATGCAAGGTGATGCATTTGGGTTGCCATAATTTGAGGGTAGAGTATACCATGAAAGGCCAGGTCCTCGACGTGGTTAAATTGGGAAAAGACCTGGAAGTTTTAGTCTCGGATGACTTCAAAATCACGAAACAATGCGCGGATGCATGTAAAAAAGCAAATCGTGTGCTGGGTTATATCGCGCGTAATTTCACGTTTAAATCCAAAGATGTAAATTTACCGTTATATAAATCACTTGTGCATCCACTGCTCGAATATGTGGTTCAATTTTGGGCTCCATACTTAAACAAATATATCGCGCAATTAGAAAGAGTGCAGCGTAGGGCTACAAAATTAATTCCCGAGCTGAGAAACAGGCCGTACGAGGAAAGACTCAGGGCATTAGATTTGACATCTTTCGAAGGCAGAAGATTACGTGGCCAGCTAATAGAAGTATTTAAAATATTGAAAGGATTTTCAAACGTTGATTATAGGAATTTGTTCAAATTGGATCATAGGGGAGACACTCGCCAACACGGATTAAAATTAGTAAACAAGCGATTTAACACTAGTATAGCCCAAAACTATTTTACGTTTAAAATTTGTCAAATTTGGAATAGGCTACCCACCCACGTAGTAGATAGTACGTCGGTAAATATGTTTAAAAACCGTCTCGACGCGCACTTAAATAGTATAAATATAACGTAAATAAAAACGTCTTTGCAAAAGGAGTTTGGAGCGGAGGAACAACGAGTGAAAATGATGACTAAAAATGATGCCAGCGATTTCTCTTCCATGTGTAGTTTAGATATCCATTTTCTTTTCCGCCTATCTTATAAATAGTCTTACTATCCTAAAATTAGATTTTCACCACTAGCAGTCGAGGGCTGCGGAAGTTGAGAAGAATAACTTTCTATCACCTCCCCACCCCTAAGTTGAAGT
This sequence comes from Ceratothoa steindachneri, assembly GCA_963969495.1. Lineage (NCBI taxonomy): Eukaryota > Metazoa > Arthropoda > Malacostraca > Isopoda > Cymothoidae > Ceratothoa > Ceratothoa steindachneri. The sequence continues at coordinate 107,694,552 of OZ018327.1, read as the reverse complement.
AGTTAATATGTATGACAATGTACACATGTAGATAAGTGTGTACAGTAGATTATATAAAAAAATAATAATAAAAATAATAAATAAAAAAATAAATATATAGCATGTTAGAGATACACTCGTAGATAAGTGTGTATCGTAGTTATGGATTTAGTGTAGCGGACTAGCCTCGAGCGGACCTTAAGGTCTTTGCTGGTCCTGGATTCTGTAATTCTGTAATTCTTCTTCTTCTTCTTCTTCTTCTTCTTCTTCTTCTTATAAAGGAATGATTGGAAATATCTGCTAAAAAAATTAAATATACTTAGGTGACAACCGAACTAAAAGAAAAAATCTTATTCAAACGTTGAAAAAATCTCGTTCTTAAAATATAGGGTTATGGATATATATATATATATATATATATATATATATATATATATATATATATATATATATATATATATATATATATATATATATATATATATATGTCCTCAAAGTCAACATAAAGAACACCATCCAGCAAATTCAGCCAGATTTATGCGACAAAGTCATCGAAAATTAGGCCTCCCGAATACGTTCCACCAAGCGAACAGCGGCGGACATTTAAACGTCGTCATATTTTACACTTAATGCCATAAAATGTACTTTCAAATTTAAAATAAATTGAGTGCATACATCACACACAACTTGTTTTATTTACATTTAAAAATCGAGTGACCTTATTGAAAGAACCTATATATATATATATATATATATATATATATATATATATATATATATATATATGCACCTAATGGAATCAGCCCTCATAAGGGAAATTTCAAACTTTAATTAATTCTTCCGATGTGCAATTCAACACTAATCCCTTGATAAGCAGAAGACTCATCGGGCATTTGATAAAAAAAATGACGTTCCATTCCAGCCCCCTGATAAATTCTGACTTGTAAATTTGTGTCCTTAGGCTAACCATCTCTCTGTATTCATTAGTTTGCTAGCGCTTGAAGATGACGTATGTCTCCGTCGGTACCTGGGTTCGCAATAAATCGATCCAAAATACTGGTTTCCTTCTTGCATTTACATGTACGTTACAGTACTTCTTTGGATACATACACACACACACACATATATATATATATATATATATATATATATATATATATATATATATAATTTACTAGACTTTCTGGAGTTTGTAACAAATCAAGTAGATAAGGGAGAGAATGTAGATGTAATTTACTTGGATTTTAGTAAAGCATTTGATAAGGTGCCACATAGGAGACTAGTTCATAAATTAAAAATGATTGGGATATGTGGGGGTGTTTCAAATTGGATAGCTGAGTGGCTGAAAGACAGGAAGCAAATGGTAGTGCTAAATGGTGTAAAGTCAGACTGGAGGGATGTTATCAGTGGGGTTCCTCAGGGATCAGTCCTCAGTCCATTATTATTTGTCATCTATATAAACGATCTTGGGGAGGTAGTTAATAATAAAGTGTCAATTTTTGCGGATGATACCAAATTAGCAGCTGTAGTCAAAGATATTGATGATAATTTTAGAGTGCAGGGAGATTTAAATAAATTGTTATCCTGGGCACATAAGTGGCAAATGACTTTCAACATTGATAAGTGCAAAGTTATTAACATGGGAAAAGATAATAGAGAATTTAACTATGAAATGGATGGGCATTGGCTGAGCTCAGTAGAGGATGAGAAAGATCTAGGAGTAGTAATAGATAAGTCATTAAGGTTTTCTAAGCAGTGTATTGAAGCAAGAAATAGGGCAAATAGATTGCTGGGTTTCATTAAGAGAAATGTCAGTTACAAAAGTAAGGAGGTTATTCTTAAAATCTATAACTCTTATGTTAGGCCACATCTAGAGTACTGTATACAGGCATGGTCCCCACATTTTACACACGATATTAACCTTCTTGAGTCAGTGCAACGGAGGGCAACAAAGATTATTCCTTCCCTGAGGCACCTTGAATATATAGATAGACTGAGGGTATTAAATATGTTCTCGTTCGAAAGGTGTGTGAGAGGAGATATGATTGAGCTCTTTAAAAATTTTTCTGGGATAGATAAATTGGATGTTAGCAAGTTTTTTGAGTTAGATGATGGAAATCGGACTAGAGGTCACCACTTGAAAATTAAAAAGCAAGGGTGTAGGTTGGATTTAAGAAAATATTTTTTCACCAATAGAGTGGTGGACTTCTGGAACAAATTGCCGCGGAGGGTGGTAGGTAGTCCAAATTTAAATGTATTTAAGAGTAGGTTGGATGAGTTTATGGGGAGGGAAGGTTGTGATGGTTTCTAAGTTTTGTATATATTAATATTGTTTGTATATATCTATAGCTGCATGATTTAGTTCTTGACAAGCCTTGATTGGTGATACCCTTGTTTCTGGACGCAATCCTCTGGATGTAGTTTTCCTGGGAGTTTGGGTGCCTTAAAAAAGAGGCCGTTTGACTCGGATGACCTATGATGGGCCCTTGTGGCTTTTGTCATCTGTTATATTATATTGTGGGGGACTTTGATTTTGTTTTTCCCTAGTGATGGTGCTTTTTGTGGGTGGGTTTTGACGGATGCGGATGACCTTTGATAGCCCCATGTGGTTATTGTCATCCGTGAAATTATGTTATGTTATATATATAAATATATATATATATATATATATATATATATATATATATTTGGTTGCACCACGTAGGTAACAAGAAATATTGCTTGGAGTTAGTAATTTCGTTGTCTTAGCATTTTCAAACTCACAATGGTTTATAAAATAGAGACACCGTATTTATACAAAGCAATGTTTTCCCTATAAGGTCAGATTTTTTATGACCTATGATAAGTCTGATTTGAGAAAGAAAGAAATATTTATACGTATTCACGTGTTACCCTTCATGATTTTTACCCATATATATATATATATATATATATATATATATATATATATATATATATATATATATATATATATGATAGTGAAACCACTGTATAGGAGCATAGAATTTAATTACGAAACTAGTTTCGGTATGGGACTGGAATGAACAACACAAGTTAAAAAATATTTCAAAATCCCAGCAAAAAACCCCCGGAGGTATAGGGTCATTAATCAGGAGGTGTGGTTCTAAGATCATTAACTAAACTATTTAGAATCAGGTTCGGGCAATAGGAGCTACATTTAAATTGACCATCCGAAAGGTTGAAATCGGGAATTTCTCCCTTTAGTATTGATTCTACAATTTTTCTTTTACGGAAATCTTTAAAATTATATATAATTTGGGCCTTGGAAAAATCTCTTTGGTGGTTGTAATTGCTAATATGGTTAAAAATACTGGATGTAGTACTGCCCTGCCTGACATCACCTTTGTGTTCGTATATTCGTTTTTTATAATGTTCTTACAGTCTCTCCTATGTAGAATGAGGGTCAGTTAGTGGATTCACACGGGATTACAAATACACCAGCCTCATTTGGCTGATCCACGGGCTTAGTCTAAGGGAAAGACTTAAGGATGGAAAAAGGGTATTTAAAGGAGGTTCGACCTTGAGAAATAACTGTTTACTCCTTAGAAGAGGAGAGAGAACGGGAGGGATAGACAATTTATGTTTCTCACTTTGTTTTTATCCTTGGAACGGCATTATGTAGATTTAGCTTTAGATAAACTCTCATTGATGAATGACGTGGAGGGGATAATTTAATTCAATGAATCTGTAGGTTATATATTTCATCTCGTCTTCTAAAAAGCAAGAGTCATATTCTAAGTGCTTTCAAAAACTTCCCCGATGCAACGGCTTTTTTAATATCAATATCATGATGTGAACAGAAATGGATATAAGAATTAGAATGGGTCGGTTTACGGTACACAGTGTAGCTAATTTGATCTAAGACTCTTACAATTTTAACATCTTTTTCCCATTCTACTTTAAAATTTATGGTGGGATAGAGGTCGTTAAGATTTTTGAATAACAGAAGGTAGTAAATTAACTTCGAAATGTTCCATAAAAAGGGTACATAATATGGGCGATAAGGGATAACCCATGCTAAGACCACATTTCTGATGGAAGAAACCCATTTTACTAATAAATATATTGTCAGTAACACATAGTTTTACAAGATTTTTCTACTAAGTAGTCTTGCAAAAATTTTAATCTTAATCTTTCCCTTCGACCAAGTGCATGGATCAGCCAAATAAGGCAGGTATATATGTAATCCCGTGTGAATCCACTAACTGTCCCTCATTCTACAGAGGAGAGACCGGAAGAACATTAAAAAAACGAATATACGAACACAAAGGTGATGATGTCAGGCGAGGCAGTACTACATCCATTATTTTGAACCATATTAGCAATTAAAACCACCAAATAGATTATAATTCCAAGGCCCAAATTTTATATAATTGTACAGATTTCCGTAAAAGAAGAATTGTAGAATCAATGCTAATAGGAGAAATTTCCAATTTCAACCTTTCGGATGGTCAATTTAAATGTAGCTCCTATTCCCAGAACCTGATTGCAAAGAGTAAATTTAGTTAATGATTTTAGAACCACACCTGATTAATGACCCTATACCTCCGGGGTTTTTTTGCTGGGATTTTGAGATATTTTTTAACTTGTGTTGTTCATTCCAGTCCCATTGTAAGACTGAAGAGAGTATGGTAAACTTCATACCGAAACTAGTTTCGCAATTAAATTCTATGCTCCTATACAGTGGTTTCACTATCATATACCATAACTCGCTATTGAGTTCTTTCGCTTATATATATATATATATATATATATATATATATATATATTTGTTTATGTTTATATATGTAGAGATATACGTGTATATTTCACTCGGGCGGAGACCCATGGAATAGAGAACGTATTCTGCCCCTTGTCAACAAGTGTGCCTATTCAAATATACGTTTACGAAACCGATCATCCCTCTCGACTTGTGTTTTTTTAGGAATTTGTCTTGAAAGCGTACCCTGGGCAAGTCACACACCCCTCTCCCCCCTCACCTTGCTAGATGGATCAGCAGTTCCTTCTCTTTTTTTTCTAGTTTGTCCTGTTTCAGAAATCGGGGGAACAAATCCGATCCCCAAATCTTCGGTCATAACTGATCGAGTGGCTTAATTAGGATCTTGATTAACCCACCCTCTGTACCATAATGTGTCCTAGTTGGTAGAACCTAAACTCCAGTTTAAGCCCCTTCTAGTTCCGTAAAATAAGTACATCAGCTTTAAATTTATTTTTAGAAATTAGCTAGTGCTAGCAGACATTCAGAAGCTGACCCCATTCCACTTTTAATTCTTAAGATCGGACCTTGCTAGACTTATTATTTTTTTTTTAGACGTTTAGTCAAGAACTTAATTGACAGACTAAAATAAATTCATTCCGTTTGGATTCCCTTTTCCCCATGTACTGGAAACACTAGTCAGAACAATGCTTCCCCATGCCTGACAAGTTGAGGATACGATCCGGTCCCGTTCCAGAAGCGGAACGGATACCAGCGCACCCGCACCAACGAGCAGATATTGTCCCGGTAAGTAGGCCTCTCGTCTGTTGTCTTCAAGAACATCCGTTGCACCAATCAGTGTTGAGCTCTAGCACTTTAAGCAATTAACCATCAACATAACGGTGACCCACCGCCTCCTTTACACTAAGAAGCAAAAACCAACGAGGCATCTGCGACAGAAAGCTTGTGAACAGAGATTCGTAAACTACTGAAGTTAGGAAATATGAAAATACGTTAAACGTACGATCATGATATGTAGCAATGTACATACGAATCTTGTGAATACAGGATAGTTGAAGCTATGTGTGGATCTCGAAATAATGTGTAAAGATTTAACCATACCGAAAAATCTATATGCGATTAGAAAGAGGAAATATGTTCGGGTCTATGTGATTTATTTTTATTTATACCACCACATAAATATGCGCAGATTAACGGACATAATTCGCTAGGCCTAAAAGGATGTGACCGGATCTGACGTCTGTTCTAATGCCTCCCACAGCTCAGCAAAGGATCGGAATATTCTCGGCGGGATGGGTGGCCTGAAAGTCTTGTCACCCTCTGTAAATATTGTTTAATTTTCTATTTCAAATATTGTCTTAATTTTATAATTCAGATGCATAGGTGGGCGTTATCGCGATAACGATATCGGGTAATCGGTTATCCGATTTTTTCCCCCGCGTTATCGATTCATTGGTATCGCCGATACTTTTGGTTCCAAACTAGCAATAATCGATAATTTCGGTTTTTGGTTCCAATTTAGCACAGGGGCAAGCCGCGCGTGCCTTGGTGGCAGAAACAGGTAGGTCCGAGCTGGGAACCAGCTGTCGGACGAGAGGCCATGAGGTGTTGCTCCTGCGCGCTACCGGTTTTACGCGTTATTCGATGATTTTTTCCCTATGTTTCAGTGCTTCTTCCGTTCTATATATAGTCAATAATCAATATTGTATTCTAATTTTGGATTTATCGGTTATCACCTTATCGGGCGATAAATTTATCGCCAGTTATCGATTATCGGTTATCGCCGATAGGGTTATCGCTATCGGTTATCGTGATAAATCTTTTCGTTATCGCGCCCACCTATGTTCAGATGACCGAAAATCTTGTCACCCCTTGTTAATATTATGTTAATTTCCTTTTTCAGATGGCTGAACGAGCTCCTACAGTTTGGAAGAGAGATTGATTGTGAGTGTATGTACACGCGATCGCGTGAACTCTGGTTTTCATACACATCTCGATGTGTGACAGTGTCAATAAAAGTGAATACACTAAAACCAGTACGTGTTTGATATTATTAAATCGTTTCTCTTTTGTTCTTATTACTTTTCGGTAGGGGGGGAGCAAGACGTTCTGACCACCCTGCAAGTAATAAGAAATCGAAATTCTCCTTCTTTATAAATGTATATAATTGTGTACAATGTTTAGTCCGATAAGTTACATTTATTCAATAAATTAAATAATTTTCAATGGTAGAAAAAGTCCATGTATGCAGTGGTTAGTCTATGGATAGCGTAAACCAACCTTCCGTTGCTAAATAGACCTCACAATTAAATTTGTCCCTTCAATTTTAAGAGCAATAGCAACGAGGCCCTATCACGCAGAAAGTTTGTAAAGAAAGTGGTGAAGATAGAGCAAGTGGAAATGTGTGTAAGAATGCAGACTTGTTAAAACTCACCATCCCAACCGGAGCCAAGAGGGAGGGATGACCACCCCTTTCCTCTCCGGCTCAGACTAGGAATGAATGGACGAAAGCTGGTCGGCGGCCAGCTTGCGAATTCAGCTGACGACCAAGAAAATACGCAAGAAGAAGCTTGTGAAGAAAAAATATAAATAGGTAGAATCCCAGGTAGAATTAAACTTGTTTGAGACCGTCACGAGCAGTGGGGCTGATATGGTGACCTTCTCTTTCAAGTAGCAGGTGTAACATTCTACACGGGGTCTCCTTTGAGAGGCTCACAATTCAAAGAATGGAAAGATCGAAAATAAATTAATTTCGGTTAGAAAAAGATTTGTGCCTTTTCCGAAGTTGATCGAAAACAGTTTTAGTTCGCGGATTTCCTTTTGTAAGTTGAAAAGAAGTAAATAAGAGAAACGTTTGTGTTTGAAGTTTGATAAATATAATAATATTCAATATAATAATAATAAATATAATCACAAGAATAATAATAACAATAAAAGAGTTGATTAACTCTTTTATGAAACGAGAAGGTAGACTTACCGTAAACACACACACATGTAAAAATACTTAGTTGAATAAACAAGCCAAAGAAGAAAAGCGATGCGTTTGAAATGCAGGTGAAAATTATGGAAAGTATGAGGTGGTTGGAACGGGGTCTTCTGCCCTGATAAGTTTGAACAGTTGACTGACTGCGAGGACGTGATAAGCTGTTCTAAATTTAACGTCCCTTTGTCCGAGACCTGCAACGCGCTTCCCGCACCTATCACACGATCCTGGGGTGGGACACCAGAGGTTCCTTTCCCCGAAGCTGGTCGGCTAGGTAGGAAAACCCTCGCACCCTCGCTCTAAGCGCGAGGACTCGCCATATCCCGCTCAGCAGTCCTCTGATGTTCGAAAATACATTTGTGGCAAACAGGGCTATCTATACCCCCTCTATGGCTCGTCCCCTGCTGGTGGAGGGAGACTTTTGCCCTCGCAATTTATAAGATCCAAGAGAGGAAGAAAATTGGCATATAGTCGATAGAGCCATCTGGTAGACAGACAAGCCCCTAAGAGGAGAGTAGGGTGCTGTAAAATTCTGTTGTGGCAATTTTTATTCGCGTGCAGTGGACTCTATAAGTGACTATGTCGGTCGGTCAGTTAGATGGTATCCATTTTACTTTTCAATGAGTTTTCGAAAGTTTTGAAGGTCGTAAGGTCATAAGTCAGAATAATTGAGAGCACGTGACTTAGGTCTGTTGACCTTGTTTTACAAATAACCAAATTTTCTTTAGAGGTCTGTCTGGTGGGCGCAATGTATTATACAACACAATCCACAAAGCATACAAGGATGGCGCTGTTCGATTTGTGACCCTTATTCTGGCCTTGTAACTAGGGCTATGACGCCAATGATCATTTACCGGTAGATGGGGCACCAAGTCAAGGTGATCGGGTAGTCGACGCAACAGAATCCTTCTTGGTGATAGAGGACTGCCTAGTAGTTTGGGACACGGTGCAATCTGAAGTTAAATAATGATTCTTGTAAGGAGTTCGATCGTGGAAGAAGGGTGGTGATCCTAAGTGATCACAGCAATCAACGTAATTTGCCTGCCCGTCTTCGAAACCCGGTACGACGTAGGGGCGGAAAGCAAAATGAGCTGTAGAGCTTTAGCTTTATTCAAAATACAAGATATGCTCACAATGCCTGCTGATCTAAAGTTTACAAGGGTTTAATATGAAAGGAGGTGGGGGCTCACATCCAAAGGCGTTTACCAATAGGATACTACTTAGGAGGAGCTATGAGCTAGTTTAATGGAAGTCTTCCAATCCTATATTACGTGGGAAGAGTTTTCACAGGGCTTTTAAGTGGATCTACCAATTGCTAACCTAAGAAAGGCAGGTTAATATGCAATTCTGCCTGTTTATTTGCTAATTTTACGACCAGTGTGCGGGCATACGCTCTTTCCTAACCTATCTTATAAGTAGGTGGCACCGGTGAATAGAAAAGGATTTTTTTATATTATAAAATATTCCTAAGCATTTTTTTCTCAGCAGTGTTTTCGTTATTTTTGTTTACATTGCGGATTCTTGCAGCAATACCATCGAGAAGTGTAAAGGTTAATTACAAAATTTATTAAACCTGAGAGAGTTGGATATTGAGAACATCTGAGCTTTTCGCATTGTTTGGGTTTCGGGCGAATTTCGCTGTTGCATTATTTACGGTGGAAAAATCAATTACAAAGTCAAGTTGTATATGAGAGACTGGGATAAAAACAGCTGAGCTTTAGAAAGAAAATGTAACCTTTATGAACTGCTAAGAGTTTCATTCGTATCCGTCTATCTATTATCTATCGATCTATCGAATTATAGGCAAAGGTGTTTTTTTCTAAATATGGAAGTGAGAGGCGTGTTTTCCGATTCATCTAACTATACTATAGTTACCTTCCTTTGTTAAGGCACTTAACAGCGCTAAGCTTCAACTGTGCGGTTAAAAGAAGGAGAAAATTAATTATTTTAACAAATTTCGAGGACATTTCCTTTATTAACATTGTTATTTGGTACTTTTATGTACAACCTTTTTGTACCTGTTATAACGATATCCCGTCCGTAACTTATATGTTTGAGGTTTGTTTTTGTAATCTGTGTCTTAATATTCATCGCCTTTCACTGTTCTTGTGCTTTATATACTTTATTTTCATTCATCTATTCGTCACTCCCCGTTTTGGACACACCATTTCTCAGTCAAAGACTTCACATTAACCTTGAGGATACAGCGTTGGATTTATGAGGCTGAGATACCTGGCTCAATCCGAGTGAGAGCGGACACAAAACTTCAGCGTCGTCGCTGACTGGTCGCCTAGTGACTGATGCGCCGTGCATACCCACGGTGGGATAGATAGATCTTACACACGTCATCACGCACATAACCAATCGTAATGCTGCTATCATTTTCGACCCCATCTTCACCAGTACAACTTACGCACCCTCTCCGGACCCCTGCCGATGGCCTCCTCTTATCCACATAGACCTGACACGGAAAGGGTATCACGTAAGGTCCCACGACCCGGGTAAAAACCAAACTTCTTCCTAACCCACAAAGACCGAAACTCTAGTTCTCGGAGTCATTTTGATCTTTATGTGAATTACATTATCCAACAGATGGAGCAACAGATTCTTCTCTCGGTTAAAAAATTCCGTTTAGTCTCACACAAAAGGACCACCGCGACTGTGTAGTGCCTCAGTAGTAACAGAGGGATCCTACGCACTTGGACCGATCTGTAATCGTGACCTGACCCCAAGCGAGTTGCTCTCGTTGGACACCTTGAAAGAAAAAAAACACACACGCAATTTAGAGTCCCGGGGCAAAATTGCCGAGCTGGTCGCTAGAGGGGAATGGGGCCTCTAAGTCATGTCCCAAGCGTATTCTGCTGATGAATAGGGGAAGGCAAGGAAGGAGACGGGAATCATCAGCAACAGAGGCTGATAAACTAACAGTGAGTGAAGGGAAAAGTCCCCACGTGGCTACATTGTGGGACCAGGGCGAGGGGGGGAGGGTCATTAATATCACTCCCTGTCATAGAAATGAAAAAAGGTGATGATTGATCCAAAGTTAGAGTCATTAGAAGCAATCAAAGTCAGCGTACGCCTGATTCCTAATTAGCAAATTCTACGCGTGCGTGTGTGTCTTTGACTGTGCTTACATATTTAGTATTCAGTCGCAATTAACGAAGTAAGCAAATAAACGCGCTACATTCGCTTTTCAGATAAAGTATTTCTGTATTTAACCATTATTTGTATATTTTTAGAATACTTCCGTTTAGTTACACAGATTAAACATGAGAAATGATGTTATAATATATATATATATATATATATATATCGTGCCGAGAAGTGCAAGCGAGTGGTTTAAAAGTTTCTCTTAAATGAGTCCTTTTGAGACTCAGGATGGTGCAGTAGATTCGCCGCTCACTAACAGTGGTCCAGCGACATAGGATGAAGCAGTGCGCAACTCGCTTACGCTACTTTCTTATTTATTTTTCTTCTCTTTTCCTACCCCTTTTCCCTCTTCTTTATATATATATATATATATATATATATATATATATATATATATATATATATACTACATATTGCAAATAATTCTTGATTTTACAAGGCGAGGCTAGAGTGGATAAAACAAATTTTCCATTCTCTTCGTCAAGCAGGGATGACAATTATACGTTATCTTCTCGTGTATGTGGGAAGCGGTCCTTACGAGGGCTTCGATGAAGGGCTAAGTTAGCCAAAAAATTGCCTTCTTAACGGCATAATTATCATTGCACTATTGCAAATACTTCTCGATTTTACAGAGTGGGGTTAATGTGCCTAAAATAAATTTTCCATTCTTTTCGACAAGCAGGGATGACAATTAAAAAGGCCTATCGAAAGACAGGTTTTGGGGGGGCTGTCTTAGAAAAGCTTATTTTATTGGTTATCTTCTCGTGTATGTGAGAAGAGCTCCTTCTGAGGGATTCAATGAATAGCTCTTTAGCCAAAAAATTTCCTTCTTAACCGCATAATTATTATTGCGCTATTGCAAATAATTCTCGATTTTGCAGGGAGAGGCTAGAGTGGATAGAACAAATCTTCCATTCTCTTCGACAAGCAGAGATGACAATTAAAAAGGCCGATCGAAAGACTTTTTGGGGGCTGTCTTAGAAAACTTATTTTATGCGTTATCTTTTCGTATATGTGAGAAAAGCTGCTTCTGAGGGCTTCGATGAAGAGCTACTTAGCTAAAAAATTAACTTTTAATCGCATAATTATGATTAGCTATTACAGATACTTTTCGATTTCACAAGGCGGGGCTAGAGTGGGAAAAACAAATTTTCCATTCTCTTCGACAAGCAGGGAAGACCATTAAAAAGGCCGATCGAAAGAGTTTTATGGCTGCCTTATAAAAGATTATTTTATGCGTTATCTCCTCAAGTATGTGAGAAAAGCTCATTCCGAGGGTTTCGATGAAGTGCTAGTTAGCCAAAAATTTGCCCTTTTAACCGCATAATTATGATTGCGCTATTGCAATTTGGGGGGCGAGACCCCAAAAATTTGATGTTATTTTCAGTCAAGGACTTTGTTATTGCTTTTTCTTTGTGACAGTTTGCGCCATCATACCGAAAAATACAGTTATTATCACCAAATTGGTTCTGATCTGTTGGAAAAGGGTGCAGTTGAAGCACGTTTTGGTAGCATTTTGAGTTTATGGCAGTGTTTTGAGCAAAATTGTTAGTGCTCTAGTTCCCTTAGATCAAAAGCAGCCCCAGATATGGACAGTCTCTGGATGCTTCACCATGGGCACGATATACAGGACTCATGAACGCGCTCCCTTTTTCTCTTTCTAACAAGGAATCTTCTAGAAGCTCCAAACAAGCGGAAGGGAGCTTCATCATAGAATATCCCTTTGCCACATTTTTCAACAAGAAGAAAGCAGCATGAGTTCTCGTATTCTGCCACTGCAGTTGCTCGCAGCGCACCCCACTAGGAGAACCAGTACGCCGAGGATTTGCACCCAAAACGCTAAAGAGAAGACTTCCAATAGTCACTACTAATTGGTTCTCTGTTTTTGACTTGGCCCACGAAGACGATGGACCAGAAATTCGCCTAGTAGGTGACTCCATCGTGAAGAGTCAGCTGGCTGAATTTTCTGGTAGGCATCCTAAGAGAAGAAGAAGATACTACGACCTCAACCCAGACCTAAAAGCAAATATAAGGCAAATCGAAAGATATGAAAAGAAAATCGCGAATGCGAAATTAGCCCTCACTTTAAACACCCTAATATTAGTTTCACCCAAGAACACGAGATTAATAATAGTTTGCCATTTCTCGATATTAATGTATCCCTTACCCCTTCTGGCATTCAAACTAGTGTCTTTAGAAAACCTACTTTCGCAGGGCTGTGATTAAATTTCTTTAGTTTTTGTGATATAGCATATAAAATTGGTGCCATTTAAACGCTCATCTACAGAGGTTTTAACCTGTCTTCTACCTACCTTAATATTCAGTTGGAATTTAACTTTTTAAAAGAATATTTTGTTAAAAATGACTATCCGTTATCTTTAGTCGAAATCTGCAAAAGGAAATTTCTCTCCGGGCTATATAACCCCTCCACTTCTTTTAATGTTCCCAAGGCAATTAGGTTCTTGATGTTGCCAGACATCACCCCCTTTTAATGACCGGCTCCGGAAACGCCTATCTACAATTTTAAGGAAATTTTACTGTCAAATAACTTTTAAACTTACTTTCATCAACTACAAAAATGTTGGCAATTTTTTTCAGAGTATAAGATGGTATTGCGACGCCGTTGAGTTCGTGCATAGTATATAAATTTACTTGCCCTAGCTGTAAGCAAGGGACCTATATAGGAAGTATGGTGCGTTCTCTTCCGGCAAGATACTGTTCTCACATGGGTTTAAGCTATAGAACCGGTTAATTATTGAGCAATAAAGAGTATTTTCCCATCAGAAAACATGCAATAGATTGTAAGACAGACGTATCCTTAAATGATTTTCCTGTATTAAAATTTGCTAAATCTACATCCACTCTCCGCATTAAAGAAGCTAGGTGTATTAAATACAACCACCCAAAATTAAATAATGAGGCGTCATCCTTTCCGTTATTTATAACTTAAAACTTAACAACCAACCAAACTGTCTTTAATCTTAAATTTCCTCCCCGTTTTCACTTCTCATTGTTGTTCGACCATGTAAGGTAATGTTCTGTTTCTTTATTTAGTTTTACTATATTGGATAATCTTTTCAACTGTGATTTCCCCACCCATTCTATTCTTAAGTTCTGTACCGTTACGTTTATTTTGTTTGCATTTGATTAATATAATTTTGTTTCAAATATTTTCTACTGTTGATACCTCACTAGTTTTTTGTTCGTTTGGTTTTCTTTAATAATGTTCATTTTAGTATTTTACCACCGTATGCGTCAATTTTTAATTATATTGTACTTGTGCCGTAGTCTAGATTTAACTTTAGATTTCAACTTTGTTTTATAGCTCCTGAAGATGCGTTTAGAAATAACCCGAAACGTAAAGAATAAAGATGGGGCCGCTTTCTTCGTTTTGTCCTTCTTACTTAATATTAAACTCAAGCTTTGTCGAAGAAATCATGGCGAATATATATATATATATATATATATATATATATATATATATATATATATATATATATATATATATATATATATATGTAAATATGTAGACGAGCGGCCCGGCCGATAAGATGTACTATTTCGTCCGTGTTCCAAAATATTTCACGTTTTGGGAGTACATTTCTAGGGGACGGCTCGTGGGGGGAGGGGGGGGTAAACACGATGCGTGGACCGCACTACGATGATCCTGAGTTTCATTAAATTTTTTTGGGGGGGTCTAATTTTTATAATGTTCTGACGTTTACGGAGGTGAATGCTTTAACTACATCATGTCAGCGCCTTTAATCGTTTTGCGAATTATAACTGGGGGTGGGGTATGACGTCGTGAAATGATTGATTCGGGTGAACGATAATATTTACACAAAATATTTTTTTCCGGCCGGGCCGCTCGTCTACATGTTTACCTATATATATATATATATATATATATATATATATATATATATATATATATATATATATATATATATATATATATATATATATATATATATATATATATTGAGGGTAAGATAAATTGAAAGCTGGATTTGCTTTGTTGCCAAGCAAACAAGTTGGTTACAAAGGATGTTGCCATTAAAAAACTCGGACGAAAATAGGCCTAAATATAGAGTATTTTTCTTCCTGACGTGAATAGCAGCAGTGCCGTTCATAAGCTCGAATTAAGACTGCAAATTAACGCATTTTTATCGCTTTTTCGTTCGTCCTTAGTATCTAAGTAAAACTCACCCTTATGTAGGGTTCCTTATTGCCCCCCTCCCCTTGCCCTTTCCTTTCTGGGCATCCTGAAAAGAATTCCCCAAAGTAATATTAAGGGATCGAATGGGAGGGAGAAGGGTGACTAATGAAAGAGAGAAGGTCGCGTCTTGAAAAGAGTTATCGAAAACAGTCGGAAACAAACGGCACGAAGATTGCGGTTGTTACTGGGCAAAGAGGAACTGCGTTGCAATTGAGCGGGTGATTGGATCTCGATCGCCCCCTCCCCCCTCCCTCACTTCTTTCCTATCCGACTCCTCCCTCACAACACACCACAACCGAAACCCTCCCCTTTCCTCTGCAATCCCATGTAAAGTTGAAGTAATGATAAGCGAAGGAAACGTTCTATTTAATTGTTCCACTCGAATGAATCCTCCCCCCTCTCTCTCTCTCTCCTATCTCAGTACTTGGCAACAGTTCCCTATATCAAGGCTCACTATTGGGTAATGCCATCAAAAATTATGCTTAATCGCATATTAATTTCTTCCTATTTAAATGACATGTTTTTTTCTGCGCACGTTTGTATGTATGTATTTATCCGCGTGTCCCATTTTTTAATTCCCATTACTATTCTCTACCAATGTATTCATGTCTTCCTTAGTGGACGCTGGCTCCCATCTATTGGCGTCCCTAGCCTATATGGTGGCCTAGACGAAACTCCCTTTCAGTGCCCATCCTCCTTCGGAATGAGACCCACATAATGACTGACATACAGAACTAAGAATGAAAAATAAACACTAACAATTATTTATAAACTTACTTGTTTATTGAGCGTATAGTCTTAACATTTCAAACTACAGACTTGAGCATATATACTCGTATGCTGGTTCGCATTTTTCTCCCGGCAATCCATGCCGCCCTGGGTGGCTGTCCATACCTAAATCTGCCCCTGCTCCCATCTACACCTGGCTGGAGTTTTAGCATACATGAATAATCGTACCAAAGTTGCTTTGTTTTTTTTCTAGCCTAAATTTATCGTTTTAACCGCCTCGAATTCTCTGCTATGAAAAAATAAATAGGCTACGATTCAGAAGAGACAAAGACGCTTCAAGAAGAAATATTAGCGACCTCCTGCTGTGTTTCGTAGACAATTAAGGCCCTGTTTAACGTATTTTATTTGGACTTTACGTCAAAACGCTCTTCGTGAAGATTTTCCACAGTCAATATTTCCCTAGCAGTTTTGCCGATGTAGCTGAAAACGATTATGTATAAACGTATTTTTCGCCACACAGAGAAGAAATAGCTGTCGTCCCGCGAATTTATATTCATCTGAGCAGAAAATCAGTGGTTTCAAACACAGAAGGTTAATGAATACACGACAGTAATGAAAAATAGGACAGCATAAATGTGTTAGCGAGCTAAGTCCCAATATGGAGGAGCAAAAAGAGAACTCATAAAAAATAGTCGCGCACAGAACGGATTCACACAGTATTCATTTAATCTATTGGGTAGGCCTTTTAACTTTAATGGTTTTAAGGTTCGAAAGAAATTAGTCAACCAAAGCAAATGTATGCCCAGAATAGGCATTGCTACTTAATAGGTATTTTTTTCAGTTTTGTTTTTATCTTTTTTCATAAATAGAGAAAAGGAGAGAAACAAGGTCTGCTGACCAAAAAGTCACGTGCTCTCACTTATTCTAATTTATGACCTTAAAACCTTCAAAACTTTCAATAATTCAAAGAGAATGTAAAATAACATAAGGGTTTCAAATTTCTTTAGAATCGGCCGAATAATTATGATGTTATTGTCAAAACCAAATAATTCATGGGCTAACATTGGGAGGACTTTGGCAATTATATCATTCGAAAGAGAATGTAAAACAACATAAAGGTCTCAAATTTCGTTAGAATCGGCCAAATAGTTACAATGTTATTACAAAAACAAAAAAAAGTAAAACAGGGACCGACCGACCGAAGACATAGTGAGATGTAGACTCGCACGCGACTAAAGATATGATTATATGTATTTAGCCGTTGCGTTTGAAAGCAATATAGAAATCCGTATGATTGCTACTGTTAGGTAAAACCTATTTGCATTTGCCTCTCTGTGAAGTGATAATAAGAATGCCACTACAATGATATCAGACGATTGTCGGAAAATGCAAATAAATGTGACCCCCCCCCCCCATCTTTCTCCTTCCTGTTAAATGAAGGTAGATGCTGGTGGAGTTGGAGCCTACTCTCTTTGTATGATCGTTCCATGAAAGCGCTAAATGGCCTCTTCAGGACACAATTGTCATGATAATACTACTAATAATACATTACTCTGTAGCTTCAATATCTCTCCTTAGTCAGGTTGACGACCACTAGAAAAGCCATCAGTTCCTCTGGGTGGGTCCTTAGTGAGGTGACAGAATAGTAGTTTCGTGTTTGTGCGTTAGGACTGTCAAGGACAAAATGTTTAGTCTCATCTTGGTCTTGGATGCATTTCACGCGTGTGGGTTGGTTGGCTTTGTGTTTGTAGTGTTGAAGTAAAGAAGAGTGCTCTGTTCTAAGCTTGGCTAAAATTACTTGGTGTGTCCTGTCTAGGAATTTCTCTGATATGACTATTTGGAGAGGTAGTTCATTTCGGATGTTGTGTAAAATTCGAGAAACTCGAGACAAGTTGTGCGGTTAGTGTATAGCAAAAATTGACAACAACATACCTTCGAGTTCCCATGGGGTTGGGCATCCTTCTTCAGGTGGAAGGTATGTACAAAGTATATTTCTAACACTATGAACATACCTACGGCGAGGACGATGCCCAGCCCTCAGGAGGCTTGAAGCAGTGTCGGTTGTCAATTTTTGCTATATACCCACCACACCATTTAAGATGTTTGACAGAAAATTGTTTATGGGTGTGTGGGTGAGAAAAATGTGGATGTGATTTATCATGCTGTGATTAGGGAGTGGAAGAGGAAGGTTCCTTGACAAGTGGAGATATGCTGGGGATTTTTTTATGAGTCTGGGTGGCAGTAGTTTTATCGTAAGATCGTTGTTGAGAAGGAGTCACTTTTGTTGTTTCGTTCCTCTCATGTAGGGGCGCAATAATTGTTAATATCTTGGGGGGATGTAAATGTGAGATGGGAGGGATTTGTGTGCATCTTGTGATAATTTCGAATGATATATTTTGTACTGTTTGAGTTTGCTTGTATTGATTTTGGACAGTGATGTGTACCGGACTGGTGTTGCGTAATTAATGGATAGGCAGATTAATTGTGAATTGTTAGTATAGTTTGATGAGTGATTACTGTTGCCCAAAGGTAATGTTTGCTACTGTTTTCTCGCAGTGGATTTCAATGTGAATTTGTTATGTTTAGGGAGTGAAGGTCATGTGAATGTGGAGTGTTGTTGCCAGGGGAAGGAGTACGGGGATTTTGTTTAAAGGTGGACGCTGATCGTTTTCTATGATTTTTAGGTGTCCGGTTGATTCTTGGTCCTCCTGTGGCAATAGAGCCTCAGTAGGCTCCTGGAACTATCTTCACAGAAATCTTTGCCGTAGTAGTGGTTCGCCAACCTGCCTTTATCTAAGCGGGATAAGGAAATATACATAAAGGTCAGTAAGACAATTGCTGGTGAGCCCCAGAGCACTAAGGGCAGTTCTCTTTGGGGAGAGGTGCCAGTAAGTATTATGTTTTAGCACCAAACAGCGTTCAGGTGGAACCATCGTCACCCTGGGGCAGAGGAACCTGTTCCGCGTCAGAAGTATCTGGATATATGTAGATATCCATCGGCAGGATTCCTTGGAGCAGTGTGAGTTGTGCTGCTAAGACGGGAGAGGAAGGAAAGCAGTGTTGTAGTTGGCTATGTGTGTGATAGGAAGTGTAAAATCTACCGACCCACCCTAGTAAAGGGCTAAGTACAGCGCGTCCACCAATTGGTAGACAGATCTCTCCGTGCGATGACGTTTGTATCCGCTCTTGCCGGGATCGAACCCTGCACCGCTACGTTGGCAGACCAACGCCGTATCCACTCGTCTAGCAAAAGGTTTTAACCTTTGGTGTAAGAAACAAGGTCTGCTGACCAAAAGGTCGCGTGCTCTCACTTATTCTGATTTATGACATTACGACAGTTAAAACTTTAAATAATTCACGGACTAACCTGGATAGGACCTTGTCAATTACATCATTCGAAAGAGAATGCCAAAACAAAATAATTTCCTGGCTAAACTTGGGAGGACTTTAACAATTATAGAATTTGAAAGAGAATGTAAAACAGCATAAGGGTTTCAAATATCGTTATAATCGGCCGAATAGTTATGGTTATTGCCAAAACAAAATAATTCCCGGATAACCTTTGGGGGACTTTGACAATTATGTCATTCGGAAGAGAATCTAAAACAACATAAGGGTTTCAAATTTCGTTAGAATCGGCCTAATAGTTATGCTGTTATTGCCAAAACAAAATAATTCCCGGATAACCTTTGGGGGACTTTGACAATTATGTCATTCGGAAGAGAATCTAAAACAACATAAGGGTTTCAAATTTCGTTAGAATCGGCCTAATAGTTATGCTGTTATTGCCAAAACAAAATAATTCCCTTGCTAACCTTGGCAGGACTTTGGCAATTATATCATTTGGAAGAGAATCTAAAACAACAGGATGTTTTAAATTTCTTTAGAATCGGTCGAATAGTTACCATGTCACCCGCGACTAATAACAATAGTGAACTTAGTGCAGAAGTTAAGAACTTTGTAAAGCAATTCATTGTAAAATTGGGAGTTGGCGGTGGATGTGAAACGGTTGGAGTGTTGTCAGTGCAAAACTGACATCTTAATCACATTCAGTTGGGATAATTCTTTAAAGTGCTGTAAGTTCCTTATTTTCGTATGTTTCTGATCATTTCACACACCCACTCCATGATTTTTGACCTAAGACAGCCGGAAATCACAACTATTTTGACATCGGAGGATGTTAGGAAGCATTGACCAATGGAGCTTTAAATTTTCTGCCTTGAAATCGTCCAAAAGCAGCAGTTCTGAGGTCCCTTGAATCTTATTTTGCACGATAACTTTTGTTCTAAACAAGATTGATAAACAAATTAAGTATCAAATGAAAAAGGAAAACATGACTTAATAACAACTAATTAATAATAAATATCTATCATTTTCAGGAAATAACAGAAACTTAATCAAAATCTAGAAAATTATCTACAAGTTACAACTTCACAATGTGATTAAGCAAGGAGCTGAGGGACCTGCTTGGATGCACAGTTGAGATTTCAGAACCTTCACGTACTGTTCACGGGCAGGTGTCAAGTGGGTCATCTACACAATCTATCACTGAAACTTTCCTGGTTGGATAGCCTTCAGCTTTTATCAGTGTGTCGTGGTATCGCAAGGACCGAGTGATGGTGTTCGTACGTATAGGTTGGTTACGTACTTCAAAACTCCTCGATTAAGTTTTCTCTCTAAGAGTGCTATATTTGATTATAATTATTATTATTGCGTTAATTTTTTATCTCTAAGGGTTTCTAGAGCCATGCTCAGCGTTTCGAGGATTGAATTAAATGCTTCTAAGAAAATAGACTTTAATTGCAACATGAACCAAAATTGAAATTTAACAAACAAACTACACAGTAATGAATTAAACAAATTTAAGTGAGGCTTACTAAATTACACAATTGAATATACAGTAATAGTTGACCCAAAGCTCACTTTAATTTGAACGCAACTTGACCTTCAACGAAACAGATAATGGGATTTAAATACCTTTAAGGATTCACACGAGAATCGGGTTTGAGACTTACCTTGGCCTCAATTTTTATGTCGCCTCAAGAATGTTGTTTTCGGGCAGACGCGTGGACCTGCTGTTCCAGATGTTGTCTGAAGGGGGAATACTTTAAAGCCGCAGAGGAATTCGGCGCGTGTGGCGGATGGCGTTAAGCACGTTGTCTTGATGAGATGAGTTCACCAACGAGCCGGGAAAAGTATGCTTCTTCCCATTGGTGGGCAGTCCGTCTTTACCGATGACGGAAGGTCCGTCAGTCCATCACTGACCGTCTCCCGTTTCGCAGGCGGACTGACGACTAAAGGAAGCTTTGAAACACTGACGGAATAAATGACGCCGGAAGCGATTTTCGGCAGTCACCCGAACCGTCACTAACCCGAAAAGCAAAGACGACCTTCGGCAAATAATGTTTCCGTCAGTCATCAGCGAAACACGAGTCCGTCAGTGACGGAAGGACGGACCTTCCGTCATCGGTACTGACGGACTGCCCACCACTGCTTCTTCCACTCTTCAGGCTAATCTGGGAATAATTTGCACTGACGAGGGATGAGCAAACGAGTGAATCATTTGATGCAGGGGAGTGCTTGAGGGAGTTCACTGTGGGGTATTCCTCAATGGCGAGGATTATCTCTGGGTTTTGGAGTACACCAGGATAAGGGCTTCTCTGACGAGAGATAATTAAACCTGTTTCTCAAATCAAGTTAACTTAAAGTTCGGTGTGACCACCAGGAACTGACTCAGGATGAGCTTCTTCTAAGTTCCTTTCGTAGGGTTGCCTGGCACTCGCCGGACTTCGCTGTATCGATGACTCTCACGATCTACCTGTGACAAGATGCTAATTTCGGTGTGACCACCAGGAACTGGCTCAAGATGAGCTTCTTCTGTGTCCCTTTCGTTGGTTACCGGGCCTCTAGCCGGACTTAGTTGTCTCGATGACTAATACGATATGCCACGTTCTTCTGCAGTTATTTGATTATATACTTCGGCACCCCACTGGGGATAGGCGAAGGAGGGGAGGGGGCGAGGACGGCGGCATTATGTCTCCTCCTCTAACGGTTTTTTTCAGAGCGTCTTTCAGCTAGCCCTAAAGGGCGCCTTCTGGCTTTAGGCCGACGCTCCTCTAATTTCGCTTATGAAGTGAAATTAAATATCAACTCTTAGGGAAAATATTGCCGGTTTAACCAATGTTAGGCTCACCGGGGTCCGACATGTGATGATTAGTGCATTATGTGGTTTTGGGCAACTTTTCTGGTTCTCCTCAAGGTGAGGGGAAAGAGGGGGAGGGATAAGTGATCGGGCTACGCCGCCAAAAATGCCAGGACGTTGTGGTTAAGGGACAGGGCCTCAGATGTGAGGGTGGGATATCGAATCCCCTACACAGTGGTTCTCAGCTTCCTACCAGCAGACATGCATTCCTGCATTTCCTAGGCAGATGGCTAGGAGAAAGACAATGACCAAGTACAACTCAATGAAAATCTTCTTGAAACTACATGGGAAACATCATGTTCTTGTGAAAAGCAGAGGAAGAGCAAGTAACTCTGGAAGAAAATGAGGAACATTTGTGCTGGAATTAGATAGCCTGATCAATATAGGAGACCCAGGTGCAATCCAGGAAATGCAAAACAAAGAAAGATGAGGATATCATGTTATACAAAGACGAACTGACTGAGAGGAAAGGTCACATGTCTGGTCATGTTAAGACTTTTGCGACAAGATCCCTGCCGCAACTTGCAAAGAATGAGAGACTATAGCATAGATAAGAACAAGGTAAAACTAATTACTTTTCACTGCCATTAACGTGAAATCGCCATTTCCCTTGACGACCTTTCCACGAAAGAGGCGCACCTCGTGAATCTCCTGCCGTCTGTAATCAACCTATTTGGAATTGGCACCTACTACATCGCGGACCAAGCACGATCCTCTTTCCCAATGCAGTTTATTTGTTCGCTTTAATTCACTACTTTTTCTTGGCCCATTCTGTACCTTGGTATGAAATGAGTTCAGTACAAGGGTCAGCTTAACTCTGAAGAATTTTTTAAATATTTTATTTCGCTTATTCTTTAAATAACTAATTGGTCACACTCCCCCATTACCTTATGCATTTCAAAGCAAACTTAAAAAAAATGTTTTAGTTTGGGGGGACAGCTGACGAATGAAACACTGACAATATAAATTAATATAATATAAACTACATAACATCATGTAATTAATAGAAAACTAAGCTAAAGATTTAAAGTAGTATTAAATTCCAACTGGCATGTGTTTCGGGAGATTGTTGCGTACCAATTGGGATGGTGGGGGGAGATGAGTTTCCCCTTCTAGAAAAGCTCCTTTTCTTTGGCTATAAGAAACCTCTCGGTAGCCTATCGTGAGAAACCTGAAACAAGTTCTCTAATTTAATAAAGATCTTTCCGTCCATTTTAATAAATATATGAAGAATAGCCTTAAAGGCTTCCCTGAAGTTATGCAAAGGTTAATTTCGTTCCTATAATGACTTCAGTAGTAAGATTAATATATATTTCCGAATATATATATATATATATATATATATATATATATATATATATATATATATATATATATATATATATATATATATATATATATATATATATATATATATATCAGTGGCGACTCCGGCACTCGGGCTGTTTGAGTTTAGCCTGAGTATAAATTTAGTAAAGCGAACGGCGTATTTGCAAGCCGATTTAATTTCTGCTAATACTGACTTAAAGTAAGTAATTGCAGCCAATAACTCGGACTCCTTTTATTGAGCATGGTCGTAGTTCATATATTTTCGTTCAGTGTCTAGCAGGTGTCTTAGAGGCGCTCTGTGTCAAAAAATATCATTCGTAGCAGACGTTCTCTCGACATCGTTCACACGCGCTTGACTCGGGCTCAGAAGTTACAGCCCGAGTTGTTATTTATAATCGTAAAAATTCCAAGTAATTAAAATTCAATGTTTTTTTAAACAATACATAGATTTCTATAGAGATTATGATTTAAATTCCAATCTATGAAAGGTCTCCGTTCCACAATTTTATTAAAAGAACGAAAAATTATCTAGCAACTCGTGCTAATACGAATGAGCCTGGTAGATGTAAAAGACTAATTGGTAATTCTTGAAAATAGTACAGTACAGACGACAGTCAGATCGGTTAATGTTTGTTGTGCACGCCGCTGTCGTTATTGGATTGCTGTTATTCTGTGTGTCTGTGTGTAAAGATCAGTTGTATTATGCAGGGTTGCTTTATTTTTACCCTTAACTTAGAAACGGAGAATGACATAGTCTAAATATAAAAAATAAGCTATTGTGGGCTAGAAATATTGCGGAAAATCGTGAAACGCCATCAAACCAAGACGAGTGGAGTTCATGTATAAATGAAGTGAGTAATTTTTATATTAAAACTATATTTCTGCCTTATTGTTAAGTTGTCAGTGCAGATATAAGTCTGTTATGTCTCTTACTTTCTTTTATACATGTGTCTTATTATGTGAAATCTGTAATGAGCCCGAGTGATGCTGATGACCTGGAGTTGCTCTGATATAAGTACGCCCATTAGAGTAGTATATATATATATATATATATATATATATATATATATATATATATATATATATATATATATATATATATATATATATATATATATATATATATATATGTCATATATATAAGTTATATATATATATAAGTTATCCCCATGGCTACTCAGATTTAGCAGAAGTGGAGCTACTTGGTTATTAGGTTAGGTTCGAATTTTTACCCTTTCTAGTTGGGAGAAGGGGCAAGTAATCGCGGCTACAAGTTGCACTTAAAACATCAACATTGCCGGTGGAAAAGTTATGGTTTACTAGAACAATTATGCGACTGCCATTTAAAAACGATATACACACAACAACGACATGTATATGAATGGAATTCTGCAAATTTCCTTTATTATTCCGCTGATTTCACAAAAAGAAATATTTATGAGTGTTCCTTAATTAGCATCTTACCTAATATAAATATTTTCCCTCGCTTATTTAAACTCGACCCTATTTTTATAAAAACTTGTACTAATGCAGCCTGTTGTCACTCTTAATTAGTGTAATATCATTCGCATTGCCTCCCCCACTACGTGTCTCTGTTTTGACTGTGGATTAACTCTTAGTCGTAAATGTTTTCGCTCTAATAATAATCCTTTAATTTTTTTCCCCACCATATTGCATTCATATACATGGCGTTGTTGTGTGTATATCATTTTAGGGATGCATATGTCTGTTATTAGTTGCCTATTGTTATTTTTCTTGGTATTTTTCTGTCTTGTTATTGTGTTTTTTTCCATTGGTTTGTACTATGTGATGGGCGTTCCCTTCGTATCTTTGTACCCTATATAAGGTTGTCTTCTCCATTTTTATACTATTCCTTGAAAATGAACTTGTAAATATAGTTCGAAAGTGCTTGGATCTATTTTTTCATTTTCCTGTGGGTTAATTTTCATATTATTGCTTTCCTCACGTGCCACTTTGTGAGTTTTTTATCATTATCATATATATATATATATATATATATATATATATATATATATATATATATATATATGGAAGAATCAGACCGGCTTTGCCGTTTAAAAATACCAACAGTGGCAACACTGGAGGCAAAAAAAGGAAACAAAAGAAGATGAATAATATGGAAGTAAAACGAAGGCGATGCCCTCGCAACCAGGGTAACTAAAACTAAAAACTTCTTCAACCCTATCACACTTACCACACATTTCACTACCTAGCTCATCAAATCAAATTAAATCGACGACTTATTGTCTCTTCTCCAAATATTTGATTGTTACGACGTTGTTATTGGGCAGCGTTTAGGTCGCACTTGTAATCATAGAGTAAAAGAGGACGTTGCTATTCACGACAAAGATCCATTTGCTGGGTAATTTTTGAAACTTTAGATATCATAGGATAGGGTGTCCGACTAATTACTGTGTAGTGGCCTAGGCTTTGCTTGAAAGTGCCTAGTCTACCTAGGCTCTAGGTCACTACCTAGACTCTAGGGTTGTCGTGGAATAGGGTCAAGTTAACTCTTTCTGCGTTTACGAGTGCGTTGTAGATTTATAATATAAGCAAAGTGCAAATTACTGAATGTAGGTTGACCACAGTCGACTATCTTGGAGCTTCCGGGATAACAGAAAAACGGGTACAATATAACTTTACTAATATGCAAATTAATATCATTTTACAAGATTAAAAGGAGTTTTAAACCGAGCTATACACTAATTAGATGTACACGGGTCTCAGTGGCTAAAGGGAGGGGGGGACTTGGTATGGACGGTCACCGTACAAACAAACGAACAATATTGACCGAGGGACGCTCCGATGACATTGAGTAGTATACTAAGCCAATGATGGAGGTTTTACACTGGAGAGGAGGGGGGGGGGGGGTAGAGAAAGCACTTGCACAGGAGAGTTGTGCGTTGCTATTACCTCAAGGATTTGGTGCGAGGGAGTAATCCTTGCCTTGGCGCAAAGTTCAAACAATAGTATCTTGACAATGACTATTACTGGGTAAACTTAAATCTTGCTTTCGAGTAACTTCGAATTGAGACTAAGCGCGCTAAGTTCGAGGAGCGGGAGGAAGCGGGTCGAGGTAGACTCACGTGAATTAACGAGAATACCGGGAGCTTGAGGGGTTCTGCGAGAATTGTGCAGAGTCCAGTGGGACGCGAATACCGGGTACGAATGGGAAAGTGCATACGGCGGGTACGGACGGAGCATTGCAGGCGGCAGATACTGACTTCCAACTCTGGTGCCGAGGATTTATAGGGGTCAAATGAGGTTTCCTCCCCTCCGTCCGAAGGGGAGGGTTCTAGGGTGAGACGCATCGGCAGACGAGAATAATCTCGGCCTTTTAGTGCTGGCGCCGAAAGGTTCTTAAGTCGGCGAGGCGAACTTTGTCCGATTTCAGGTGGGACCCTCTGGGCTCTCAAACTTGTCGCAACTTCCTGTGATGGCGGCATTTCAGGTCACTGCGGTGTCTCATAATTTCGCATCTCCATTAGCGTAGGCAAAAAGGGTCGCCCAGGTGTCTGTTGTCTCTCGCTCTCTCCATTGAAGGGCAAGGCAGCGTGTATCTTCCTCTCTCTCTCTCTCTCTCTCATATCTCTGACACCTAGGAAAGACTAGGCCACTACACATTAACTAGTCGTACACCTTATATAATTCTATAAATATATAAACTTTAAAAAACGGTTGTGCCGGAACTTTGTTTCCATCCTAATATATATATATATATATATATATATATATATATATATATATATATATATATATATATATATATATGGGAAATATCATGAAAGTTAGCGCGTGATGACTATAAATGTGAAACTGTACCACGGAAATAAACTGAATAAAAGGCAGATTCAGTTTCCTTCCGTGGTACATATTCATATATATATATATATATATATATGCTTAATTTTCTACAGCATATATTTGTTTTAATAAGCCATTAAATCACCATTGTATCACAATTCACCTTAAAGTGAGCACATGTCTAGGTTTCTGGTTTCCCGGCATTTTTCCTAGCCAGGATTTCCTGGTAAATCCAGGGATAGGAAAATCAAATCCCGGGAAACTTATAGTTTAAAAAGGGAATATTTGGCATTAAAATGATAAGCACCTTAAGGACCCTCTGCATGTTTACATACCTTTTTCTACTAATCGAATTATTAATGGATAAAGTTTTAATAAACATGTATAATATTATAAATAATGTTTTATTCACAATAAAAAAATAACAATCCTCTTTCATGCAAAAAGTAACATTGGGGAAATGTATTAGAAATTTCCTTGATCTAAATAATTTACCTTAAAATAAACTAATATTTCCTTCTCAAAAATAGGGAAAAATAATTCTTATAATGGCTCTCAAAGAGAATAGCGCATTATTGTCTTATCAATTAGGTTCGCTATTAATTTGGTGGCAAATATACCTGTGGGTTGCTTATATAGGTACCGTACTTACAACAATAAGATGGTCGCAGTCACCCTATACATAGGAAATTCCTTCTCTGGCCGTCATCTTTTTCTTCTAATCATTGCCCATTAAAATACCTTTAATAAATAAGCAAAGCAATTTGTTGTAATCTTCTTAAATAAAAAACACACCTTTGTTTTATTTTTTAAACAATTATAATTGAAATAATCATCTCATAAAGCAAGAACTTAATAGCTATCATAATTAGTTTAATTGATCTGAGGAACCAACTAAATATATTCATAAAAAATGACCATTTGAATATTATGAATTAAATATATCTCAATTTTAAGAGTCTTAAACCTCAGTTATCTATCTAGATAGTCTACATACTACCTAACTTATTAAATTTGCGAAATCAAAATGTAAATAATTTTTACAAATACATTTGGATCTAGTTCCTCATGGAAGAATGTGAATAATTTGAGAGCTTAATTTATTTTGAAAATCTTTAGATTTTTAAAATCAGGGGCAAAAAATATTGTGGCATTATCATTTTATATTTTTTTTCGAAAAGTTAGTTAAATGCACAATTATAATATTACCTTTATAAGGGAATAAATTATATTCGCCATTTTCAATGAGTCCCCCATTCAATAAATTGATAAAAGCTCCTTTTCCAAGCCCCAGAACCTTAAATCTTAATTGCCACTCTACTTTTAATCAAATACTACAGTCGAATATTAGCCGAGAAGTGCAAGTGAGTGGTTTGAAAGCCCCGTTTGAATGAGTCTTTTTTTGGAACTTTAGATGGCGCAGTCGATATGCCGCTTGCCAGTTGTGATCCGGCAACGCTGGAAGCTGTTCGCAACTCAACTACGCTACTTTCGTTCTTTATTTTTTATTCGACCCCTTTTCCTACACCCCTCTATCTACAGGAGGATGAGCTTATACTGACCCCCGCTGGAGAAAGTAGCACCGTACGAGTGATCAAGCACATAGCCAATCATGAGACCTCTATCATTTCCCTTACGGTCTTCACAGCACAACATGCCCACTCTTTCTCCTCTGTTTCGGCACCCTAGCCGGTGGAGTATTATTAGTGCCTACTAGAATAGGTACCCGGCGTTGCCCGGGACAAAAAGTCCTGCCACAAATAAATACAGATGCATATTGTTTGAAATTCTTATATTATGACACAAAAATATCTTTACTTGCTGATTATTATTATTTGTGGAGTAAAGGCAGATTCAGGAGAGATGCGCACTCTCCCTATCATATAATATCATTTAATTTCATATAATATACTTACAATGAGTAAACCTTTCATATCGTGCGCCCGGCAGTTTACGCGCCCGCGCGAATGACCATTAGTTATGAGCGAACAACGTTATGGCAGGAACAGATCGGAGTGTCTTCTAGATACAGATAAGTACAACGGGGCTGTGGTTGCAGTAAATGAAAATCCGAATGTTGCCGGGTGTAGAGGAAATGAATATGGTGAACCACAATGGAAGACAGTCAATGGCAATGGGTCGGCCATGGATTGAGAGGAATGTAAGACCCACAATAACTAGCCAATCGCTATCGCAAGTAGACGCTATCGCAAACGACGGTGTAGTCAGTGCTAGTTCACCGCGTGCAGTAAGGGCAATACCAAAATGAAGGGTAAAAACCTACGCATGTGTTTCGGACGACAGAAAATTAAAAACCCGAAACTATCCTCGAATGGTCGTCATCAGAGATAGCGGCTTCACGTCGGAGCGCCCATGGCGGCATCGGACAGACAGGAAAGGATTAACAAGTTAAAACTTCGGGTTGGAAATATCGGTACGCAATTGAGGAAAATTGTGAATAAGAAGGGTCGTCAGGTGAGATAGAAAATGACAGCGGTGTCCGACAAACGCCAGAAGTTAAGAGATTCGAAACTTAGCGGTGAGGAAGGTTGCCTGCAAGCAGAGGAATGACAATAACCCAAGGTTCTCCGAGGAGAGGAAATGACATCAGCAGAAGTTTAATGTGTTGTAAGTTCTCAGGAAGGAGTTGATGATGGCAGATTAAAGTTGAAGCTATGTGAGTGGTTACTCCTCGTGGCCTACTTGACAAATAAGATAAGAGAGTTTTGTTGTCTTATAGTAACCATGTTTCCGATACAAGGAGGGAACTAACGTTTGTTCCCTGGTTGTCTCTATATTTGTACTCGTCTATAACTATATTTTAACCAGGGAATATTTCGTGATATTTCCTAAGAATTTTTTAAAGTTTGAGAATGACCATGTTTGTTATTTTAATTATTCAAATTTGTAAAGAAAATGAAACATTTTGAAAATAAATATGATTATGAAATGTGGATTTTTTTTAAAAAAAAGGTGGGAAATGGTGAATTTCATTAAAAAAATCCCCATTTATTAACATAGAGGCATGGTTGTTTGTTTTTGTGGTTTTTCGTATATTCATAAGCTTTATCCAAGTTCATTCTAAAATAGATTTTCAATTTTAATCTTTAGCCCGAGGAAATAGCTATTGGCCCCTAAAACCCAGTAAATCAAAATTAAATTATTAGAGAAAATTTAGATTGTTTTTTGCGTTTAAAAAAAATTTCCGATAAAAGTTTTTTTCTTGCCTTTAGGCCTAGAAAATAAGCATCGAGATGAAAAAAACAAAACAGACCAAAAGTAAATTATTAGAAGATGTGTATTTTAGACAAAAATTTCGCTGTTATAACCGGATAGGCCGTAGGGAACAGACCGAAGATCTACCTGCGATAGGCAACGGAGGAGCACCTCAGGTTTGACTTGTAGTCTTAGGCGAGCAAGGGCGTGATAAGATATTGTTCCCTTTTAATCACTTAGTTCTCGGCATTCTCTTAGTCTTATATAGTTAGTCCGTAATAAGAGTAACGAGAGCTGAAATTATACACCGTTAGCCAAAAATATAAAGCACCCCTTTCTAGACTTAAATATTTAACATATTTAATCAATCTTTTCGAATTTATTATATGCATTTATAAATACGAGGAGCCTTAAAAAAAGTTCGTAGTAAAATGGAATTAGATTAGAACAAAAATAAGTATAAAATTTAGTGTGGAGGAATAGAGTCTAATAGAATCTGGAGGACACCTTAGAAGAACCACGTGGCCTTAAGTGGATAACACATCTCTTCTTGAGTTACTTTTCATGTTGTTTCGTTCAAAAATCACATTTGGGGGGTTTCGTATATCTTTTTATTGAAAATTTTAGGGACTTTTTTATAGTACAGCAAGTCCTCGCTTAAAGACGATGTTCCGTTCCAACGACCCCGTCGCTAAGCGATTCCATCGTTGAACGACCGCCCCCATCCCATTGACCGACAACTTGGCCGACCCGCGTATTAATGAAGTCACGCATAGCGTCAGGCCTATTAATGAAGTCACGTGTTATCGGCACTCGGCACTTATTCTCTTTATTTCAACTAATCTTTTCTTCATGTTATTTTAGTGGCTTTTTTAAGAATAAATTTAAGCTTTTAAGAATAAATTTTAATTTTACTCTTTTCAGTTAGCTTTTGTATGTATGGTAGTAAAAAACACAAACTTGACAACATTGTTTTATTAACACAAATTGACATAAGATGCAGAGCAAACAATAATAATAATGTAATAATAATAAATAATAATACATAATAATAAAATTTTAAAAAACAAACAATTTATAATTCAAATCCTTCAAATATTTCGCTTTGTGGAGTAGAATCGAAAATTTCAGGGTATGTAATCAGGGTCTCCATCGATAGACTCACGAACAGTAGAGGCTCCAGGTAAGAGAGAGACTGCAGGGGAAGGGGTAGCAGTACTCTTGCTGGGGCTCTGGCTTGGAGATATGTTTTTTTCTGAGAAATTTTAGAATAGACGTCTGACTTGTTTGTCTCTTTTTCTCATCATAGATCTCACGATAACATCGGAGTGCTTCATTTATGTTGCGTCAAACTTTTGTAAAGTGTTCTACGTTCGCTTCCATGGCCTCTATGTCAAACATAGATTCATTTATCTTTGCAAATGCAGTTGCTTAAGCCCTTTGCAGTGAACTTCTTTTGTACCTCGTCTGATTTTTCACTTTCACTTTCTTCTAACTCCTCTAATTTTCGCTGTTCAGGCCTATTAATGAAGTCATGTGTTATCTGCAATATCAGCACTTATTCTCTTTATTTTGACTAATGCTGATTAGACTTATATAATAATTTGTACTCGTGTGGAAGACACGAAAATATGTGCGCAAACAAGTCCGACACGGCAATCTCGGCACTAGGAAGGTTATGCGTGCGTCGTAACTTCGAGAGATTTTTGTTAAACGAATATCAGACCAGTCGTGACGGCCGTCGTAACTCAGAGTCGTCGTTAAACAAGTACGTCGTTAAGTTAGGACTTGCTGTATATATTTTGTTTTAGCAACATGACTAGAACATAGTGAAACTTATGATAATGCAAAATTGTATACATTCATGGAAATTCTCCGTAGATTTTTAAATGAATTTCTGAACAAAACACCAAACTACACCATGAGATTTTAAATATTTGCTAAAAAAAATCCTGCGTCGGTGAACTGGTTTATATTTTTTTTCCATCATTCGAATATAGATTGAACTAAATTCCAGGGCATTCAGAACACCAAAACTATTCACCTAACACCCTCCCCCTCCAACTGAGAGAAAAGCCTATAGTTGACCATGTATGAAAAATATATTTATCAGTCTGCCATTAAAACAGATTTTCAGGGAACTTAAGAAAACTGATTAAAAATGATAACTAAATCATATAGGCATATTTTGCTCGCGAATTGAGTTTTATTGCTTAATTTTTAGTAATTCTATAGCCATTTATATGATATCAGGTTTCAAGGGAGGATTCTAAAAGGCCCCCCTGTATCTCAAAAACGGTGCCGTAGGCTATTATGATTTTGGCAGGAATAAGAGGGCTTTAAATGATCTTTAATTTCATATATGATAATCTAACGTAGTAAAAATTTGAAAAAATGAATGTGGTATTCCCTTAACGCTGGAACAAAAAGCGTGAGAAGCAAGGAAGGAATCGGGCGAACATGGCTTTATCAGACCAGCTGTGTTTATCTTGCGAGGCCTAATTCCATACTCGTGGCACGAGAGAGAACCCGAAGGGCTATTTGACGGCTCTTTATCTCGCCCCCCCCCTCCCCAGCCGAGAGCCATCGACTTCAAATCCCAGGAGAGCACGCCGTGGCCGAGGCAATTTCACCGCTCACCGTCCACCTATATAACTGGAGATTTTCCGCTGGATAGGCAGTAGAGCACGCCCGCGCACGAAGACACATATGTTCTCGAGTCGGATCCTCCGCGGCTTATTCGAGGACCGACGGCTAGAATCTCTCCCCCGTGGATATCGCCTTAGTCAATTGGCAGCTCCTTACAACGGCCGTTCTTCCCTGAATTCGCGCCAGTACTCCCTCATCGATCGAGAACCCTGAGGTAAAACCAGTCCTTCATCAGCATCCTGAGGTAGAACCAGTACCTCCCCCCCCCATCAAGAACTCTGAGGTAAAACATATTCCCTTGTTGCATCCTCGCCTTCCTGAGTTAACTTCCCTTCGATGCTTACCCCGTGCAAGATGTCGACGCTGCGGACATCATTATATTCCGGTCTTCCCAAACCATTTGTTATTATTTGCATTTCAGCTTAGTGTAGCCCTTTTTAAGACTCTGATCCGAGTAGGGTAATTAACTGTTTTAATCCCTTGGATTTGCCCCTTTGCTGACACCGAATATCTCCGTTATTTATTTGATAACGTATCTCACTTAAACCTCTTTTGTATTTATTTAATATTATTTTTTTTGTTATTAAACTATATTTTGGTAGCATCTTTTAAATAATCTTGAACGACTCTCGGCCATCAATTAACCTTTAAGCCAAGCTGCACTCTCTTAATTTTGATAACTATTACCCACACACTAAGGGACCAATTTCTCCCCCATTCTCATTATCCCCATCCCCAACTGGTCGGACCGAGCCATTAACGTGTAATTCTCCCTTATATATATATATATATATATAAATGCAACAAATCCCACAGGGAAAATTAATACGAGGATTCCAAGTACTCTCGAACTTTATTTCGAGTTATTAATCAAGGAGGAATAACAGAAGTGTTGAAAATTGTAATATTTGTAAGAATGATACAGAGGAGAGGGAACGCCCACAAAAAACAAAAAAACAATCAACAAAATGAATTAATATGAAATGGAAACCTTAGGAGGAGCGAAGATAAATACAAAATAAGATCATTAAATCAGGTAAATTCAAAAGACTGAAGGTTGACAAGAGGAATAAAATACCGCCTAGGCAATTAAGGAGGGAGAAAATCTTAACGAGAGATTAACCTCAGAGGTCAGGAGCTAAAAACCAAGGTAGAATAAGTATAAATGTTCTAAAGACTTAACTCAAATGGAAATAAATACAGACAAAAACATAAGTCTACATAGATGCACACAAAATAAAATTAAATTGTTTATTAAGATTAATATAAATATTTAGTCTCAAATTAAAAGTTGCTACAGTACATTGTAAATATAATTTAAAAAATAACCATCAAGTTTATATAAGCCAGGACTTAAATTAAAATTTGGGAATTTACTAAAGTGTTTTCTCAAAACACTTTTGTAATAGGTAGGGAGCATTGATGGTGCTTCGCCCTTCGAGAAACTCAACAAGTATCACACATTCGGCATCCCAGAAAACAGTTGCCATTACTTTTCCTCCTGATCGTTCAGACTTTGATTTGATGGGTTCTCTTCCACCTATTAGTAACCATTGTTTAGACTGGTCTTTGTTTTCCGGATCATATTGGTAAATCAGCTTTGTGGATATAATATTCTGGTATATGTATCACTGATCAGGTGGTCTCTCATCCATAAGGGTGAGTGGTAAACCCGCTCTGGATGTGTTTAATCAGTTTATTCAACCTCTACAAAATAATTCTTCGTGTGAGATCAGGTAGAACTTTCGTCTTCTTTTTCCGACCTTCAGGATGCTACTAAAAAGGTTCCTGAAATCGAAGATATGGATCCTGTGAATCACTTATTCATTAGACCTTTACCAAAACCTCAAGTGGTGGAAGGTCTTGAGTGTTCCACTGATGCCAAGAGCGATACCTTCAAGAGTTTCAAACTCCTGGAGGGTCACACAAGGCTAGGTAAGGTCGTCTATGAGGTTCCAGACTAAACTCAACAAACAGCAAGACCACAACGGCGAGCCAAGCAGACATGGGCGATATAAGATTCCTATGTCTGGCTCCGGCGAAGGAAGGCGGGCCTTGATAGACCAAGAGCCCGGCAGCCCGATGCAACCAGCCTTGCCGAAACCGCATCTCTCAATGTTTTGAGCCGCAGTGGACGCGTACTAGCCAAGTGCGCGCGCGTGGTCGTCGCGCAGCCACGATCGCCCGAAACAAATTCCTCAGCGAATGGCAATTCGTGTCTGTTTTCTTTCCGGCCTTCTTTGTCTCCTAAGTCATATCCGACACAAACATCAGCCGAGGAGACCGGATAACTGACGAAGAAATCGATGCTCGGACACGAGCTGGAGCCAACGACGACGATGATATTGGTAAATCCAAGTCTCATCTCCGGTTACAATTCTTTGCAAAAAATTGTTGGGGATCTTCATCCCACTTGTTCAAAATTTGCACTGCAAGAGGAGCTCTCTTGTCCAGTTGATCTTTGCGTAACAATTTTGACACTCATCGAGCAGAAATCTTACTGAGCTTCAGTACGTCAATCAAGATAGAATAAACTAAATTTGCCGATATGTTCAATGTGACTGCTATCATTTCCACTGTTAATCGAAGGTCCTCTCCAATTAGTGCCCGGGTATGATTGATGTTTTTTTTCTCTTCCTGATGTTGAAGGTCGGCCACTGATAATGTCGTCTTCAACCTGCTTCCTGTCTTGCGTCCCCAAAGCGATTTATCCATTTATTGACAGTAGGCTTTCTGGAACGAAGAGGGCACTGTCTACATAAAATTTTATTAATGCATCAATTATCTCACTCTTTCGACACCCAAGCTTGACCCGAAATTGATGGAACCCATGTTGTCACTGCCGGGTCGTAATTTAAAGTGCTATCATGTCATTCAAAATAAAGCAAAGTAATTTCCGTGTACGTGCCTAATAGCACAAAGGTAAATTTATCTCAGTGGAATTATAATTTTTAGTGGCTATACCTTCATCTTGTAATATTCATTTTCTACGAACTTTTTGAAGATCTCTCATATTTATGATAATAGGTATTTTGCTAATATGTTTGAATTACTTAGTATTTTACACAATGGTGTGTAACTAATAAAATGGTATGTTTTCTAAAACCATAATTTAACTAATATTTATTATGTTTCAAATTAAATTTATAATATTGTGTATTCAATGTTGTTCTAAATAAGTAATACAACTAAAACTACAGAACTTAGAGAAAATAGCACAAATCTAACTTCTAAAATTGCTAAAAAAATAAAATGCTCAAGATTTAGTGTCTAAACCACTATATAACTATATCAAGAAACCAAGATCTTTGTATCAAGGAAGCGAAGTAGCAGAAAACGTATTATAACACATAGAAGAAGGCAGATCTATCATTCGGGCTTCACTACATAATCGCAGAAAAACATCTGAACTTTCTGGAGAGTTCAATGAAGCACTTAGAAGGTGACTTAAAGATCAAGGACTAAAAGAAAGCAAGGTGAGAAAGAAGCCATAGCTATCTGACATCAACAGAAAAAAAAACATCTTCAGTTGGACAAAGATCACAAAAATTAGACACATGAACACTGATCCAAAGTTATCTGGTCAGATGAAAGTAATTACCAGCTATGTAAGAAAAACTATTGTATTGTTGTTTTATATGTAATTTATGTAATCATCCTAATCATCACTAACTCTATAATTTAAGAAAGGGATTTTTTTTTAGTATTTGAATAATAATTTCATCTTAGTTTGGTTATGACTTGTTTTTTTATCAAAGTTATTTCTAATAATTCTTTTATAATATCAAAAAGCAAAATGGTGAAGTTCAGAAATAAATATAAGTATCGAAATTTTGTGAATTTTTTAAAACCCAAAGAATCACAAATGGTGAAGTTTAGAAAATTTATTTTTATATATCTTCTATATTTTAGCAACGTGATATTTTGAAAGGGAGGAAATAGTCTGGAGTTCATTTTTAAAATTATTATAATTGGCGAAGTTCGGAAAATGTATACAAATTTAACTATGGCTGCTTTTTTTTAGATTTTAATTTTTAATCTTAGTAGCGAAGCGCAAGCTCCCCCCGTAGGAAGGAGTGGCGAAGCCATTGCCTGGTTCCATTATATTTATCCTGGAAGAAAATTATTTAAAAATTCTTCTTTTCTGTAACCATTTTGCAGATTTTCAGCTTTGGTGGACTACCTTTGTGAGACGAAGAGTTGGAGAAGCATTTCGCATTGCATTTGTGGTATCAACTATGAAGCATGTAAGTCGTTCTATTAGGGTATGGGGCTGCATGCCTTCATGAGAGTCAGGGGAGATGTTTTGATGCCAGTGAAGAATTAAGTCTATAACTTATACCACCATGTTTTCAGAGGTTTTAGAGCCATCTAGTCAGAAATTTCATCCTACAACACCAAGAAATGAAGTTATATTTCAACAGAACAATGACCCACGTGATATCTCCAACCACACCAAGAAGTGCTATGGAAAATGGGCATCATCCCTATGGAATGGTACCATGGAGCCCAAATTTAAACCCAATAGAATACTTGTGGCGAGTACTTGAAAAAAAGCAACAATAAAAAGTACCACAAGTATAAATAGAGCAGAACTGTATGAAAAATTACACGGTGGTTGTGGAAACATACCGTCAGATCCATACCACGAAGAAATTATGGCTGTAATTAAAGCAAAATGGAATCCAATTGAGTAATAAAATAAGTAAAAATAAACAAATTTCTAATATATACACTAAATTTATTTACCACAACTGTCTATTTACTTTATATGAATGATTCCATAGTGTGCTTTATATTTTGGGCCAAGGGTGTATCAGACATGACGCAATAATTTGGACTCGTTTTAAAAGCACGTCTCTCTATCAAGCTGGCTTTGTTCTTTTCAGATGCGCTCGGCTCGTCCCTTCTCACGCGATGACACCACGACAAAACCATCATGCAAAGGTTCCTAGCGGAGGGAAGTGGGGCGGCATCAACACTGTCAATAATTGTTTAGTGAACAATTTTATTGGAGTAGATAGAAATCGAAATTTGTAGATGTCTAAGCCAATAACAAACCTCCATTAGGCTTCGAGGCAACCACTTCTCGAATGATAATACCGGCGGAAACTGGATTTTATATCTTTTCAATGTAGCTTTGGTAACTATCATATATATTTAGCGATAACTTCGTATACTACCATCGAAACATGGGCAGATTTTGTACCCCCCCAAGTCTTTGGTGCCTAACAGTATGTCACAGCCAGCGAAAGCTGGCAATCCTATGAGTTGACAGGTGTCGCGCCATTATGGACAACCGCTGCTTGCGCCAAGGACAATTAAAATTATATTTTTAGGTTTCCTATGGTTTATCAGCCCCCACAAGTAAAATACAAATCTCAGCCATTTACTTTTATTTTACTTGTGGGGGCTCATGATAATTGGATCAATGGTCGGTGGTTGTCATTATTGTCGTACTTTCGCCTCTCAATCCTCTTTTTTTTTGTGGGTCACCCACGGGTTCCCGATTGGAGTAAAGACTAGAAAAAATTTCTGACCATAAACCCATAATGGGAGGGGGTCCAAGCCACTTCGTTATTTGCCCTTGATGACCCATAGTTCTCTATCGCGCTGGAAAATGTAGGGATCAACACCAAACTGCTTACGGATCTTTCGGAGTAATTCCTGAAGGACATTTTGGTACCCTTTGATACGGGTGCTCTTGGATGAAATTTGCTTCTGCCCAACTTTTTGACCATGACAGCATACAAAAAAAAAAATGCCTATGCTCGTAAAAATAAAATGAATAGATGGAAGGGATAGAGCAAGGTATTATTATTAGTGAGTGAATATATGCAATATAGAAATCAAGTGGTGAGTTTGAAAACCATGCGGATTAAGGAATAGGAACGTATAATGTTTCTACAACTTCTACAGAGGTATAAGTACAGAATCTAAATCTGTATGCTCACAGAGAGAGAGAGACAGAGAGAAAAAAGAGAAAGAGAGAGAGACACACACGCACACAGAAAGAAAGACAGGAAAAATGAGAGAGAAGAAGGAGAGGGAGAGAGAGAAAGAGAAAGAATGAGTAGGAAAAGAGAGAGAAGAAAAATGAGAGAAGGAGTTACAAGGAAAGTAAGTACTTGAAGAGACCATTCGGTCCATTACAACGAAAGTATTCGTGCTTTGATTCTAAATAGATACAATATTATGTATAAGGCTGAGATGGGCGATGATTCTAAGCCGCGTTCCCCATTGCAGCTTATGTAAAGCTTTGCGGGTGACACTTAAACAGCTAGATTCAAAATTCGATTACTTCTATGTTAATTGCAATTACTTTTGTGCATTTCTTTGCATAGACTACATAGTCATAGAAAGAGAGATACACATTGATAACTAAGAGTAATTTTTTCATAGTTTTGCCACCCCTTTTAAACTGTTTCCAGACATATCAGGGTGGGGACCTACAGATTAACGTAGAATCCGAACCAAGATTTACAATTCTACATCATGTGATCATTACCCCGGGCCCAGGCGTCTCCCATCGGAGTACTAACCACAGTCAACGTAGCTTAACTTCCGCGAGCGATAGAGAGCGTGCGGATAAGGGTAATGAGAATAATTACTTATAAATTATCGTATTTTTTTAAGATCGTTTTATCTACGAATGAAATATAATTGAAAATGACTGATTTAAGAATCTGGAACTTGAATAAAAAATTATGAGATGAGATTTTGGCATAATGTTCAATAATTACCTAATTTTCGATATTTTGCCGAATTCTGAAGTGAAACGCGGGCCACATGTTGCCCGCGGGCAGCAGTTTGCCCATCCCTGGTCTAAATCGTAGGATAGTAAAGATGAAGTCTCTCCCCACCCACCTATCTAACCCATTTCAGGGCTTGTAAAAGTGAAATATATACCTGGTAATGTTAAAAAATAGACACGACCAGGAAATGTTTGACAGGAAAACAGGAACCACATTAATATTTACATAAAAAAATACATATTTTACTAATCTAAACCTTGAATATACTCTTTTTTATCAACATTCAATTATTTGTCACTTATTTTCTAAGAATTTTACTTACTAGTTCCAGTCTAATTCTAATGTCTCAACTGAACTATTGGACACCACTACTTCCGGT
The DNA here is from genome assembly GCA_963969495.1 of Ceratothoa steindachneri. NCBI lineage: Eukaryota > Metazoa > Arthropoda > Malacostraca > Isopoda > Cymothoidae > Ceratothoa > Ceratothoa steindachneri. The sequence goes on along the minus strand of OZ018327.1, from coordinate 107,654,399 downwards.
TGCAGATGCTAACAATTCTCTAAGATATTTTAAGAAATCTACATTCTACAGGTCCAAGATATTTTTGTTATGAAAGCTTGAGACAAACATATATACAATAGATTGTTAAAATATCAAAACTACTGGTAATAATAGTAAAAACATCTTACTAATCTAAACTTAGAACATGCTCCTTTTTTCTTTTTTTTTTAGCAGCATGCAATGGTTTGTCACTTGTTGTCTAATAATTTTACTATGTATGTCCAGTCGAATTCTAAAACTCAACTGAGAGACAGATATAGAGACAGTGAGAGAGACAGAGACCGAGAGACGGAGACAGAATTAGAGATAGAGACATAGAGAGAGACAGATACAGACAAAGAGACTTATACATAGACACACACAGAGCGACATAAGAGAGAGAGAGAGAGAGAGAGAGAGAGAGAGAGAGAGAGAGAGAGAGAGAGAGAGAGAGAGAGATAAAGAGAAAGACAGAGACGGAGAGAGTCACAAGGATTCACAAGAAATAGTAGTACCTCAAAGGACATTGCTGACCATACCAAGGAGGTACTATTTTAGGAAAGCCCTAATATGTAGCAAGAGAAAAAGCATAGCACAGCTGAAGGCTCTCCCCTCCCAACTCTGCCACCCGCTTTTGCGGGTACAGAAAGCGGAAAAGATACCTGATTGTGATGTGAAAAAGGACACAATCAGGAAATTTTAATAGAATAGCTGAAACCTATTTAACTTACTTTTTTTTACAGGGACATAGACGGAGAGAGACAGACAGACATAGAGAGAGAGCGAGACACACAGATACAGACAGACATAGAGAGAGAGCGAGAGACACAGATACAGACAGAGATAGAGAGAGACAGAGTCGTGGAAGTTTTAGTTTCTCAATCACCGGTAATGCGCTTAGGGAAAGTGACACGGCTCATGTTTTTTAATCTGCCCGATGGCAACTCGGGTTACTTATTGCCAGATACCACCAGCAAGTGATCCTATATTTTTCAGGTGTAATATTTCTGGGGAAGGATTTCATGTAGGGGTAATTGAGATATACATAGATTACCAGTTTATAGGAGTGGGGTGAGTATGTGAGTGATGGAGTCCGGCTGAGGATGGTGTGACAGGTATCGAGGGCTTGTAGGTAGTAGGCCTACTTTTGTCTTCCAGCAAAATTTGTTTGACTCCCAAGGTTTCTCACGGGGAATGCGCTTTTAGGCTAGGTTCCAGAAGGTGCCTCGGTAATCACGGGTTAAAGGGAAAAGGACTCAAAATAGCAAGTAAGATATTCCATTGTTAACCGTTGGGCGGAGTTACAAGAGGTATGTGCGTCTAATGAACCTACATATTTTTCCAAGTTGGGCCTATATCCTGTATCAGAGAGACCGTTTGCATTTCACGGGACCTCTGAAATTTTAACCAGTCAAAGCACACATTCCCTCTATTTGTTTAGCTTGTCCTTGTTATCTATCATTGAGATTGTTTTCGTATTAGTAGTCGAAGCCATCTCCTTAACGTAGGGGACAATGGAGTGGGGGCTTCGAGGGAATGCCCACCGCGCCTGAGAACATACCTTATCTGCCCATAAGCCTAACTCAATCTGGCGAGATCGGCGCATGGGGTGAAACGAGGGGGAGGGGATGAACCTCCTTGGTTAAATATTGACTCAGGTGGCGTTAGGCACCCTGCTTGGACGTGAAGATGCACGTGGGTAGCAACGTGTTTCTAAACAACATGTGATAGCGGTTGAATTTTAGCGGCCTCAGACCGTTCTATCATACCCCTCCATTCCAGGGGAAGTTGTCACTTCGAAAAAAAGAGAGAAGGGACAACGATAGAGTTCCGTTGTGGGGAACTCGTTTTCTTGTACCGACCGTACCTTTATGCACCTAGCTAGTATTACCTCAATACATATGATTATTTTGATCTTTTGATTATAGGGGAAACTAACCTTTAATACAAACTTAATCATAAAAGAGACATGGAACAATTAAATGATATAAAATTAGTACATATGGGACAAAATAATTTATACGTAATTTAATGGGTACAAATATATATACATACGAGAAAAAAAATAGATATTGAGCCACAAAATTCAGACATATACATTAACTAATTATATTACAAGAAAATCTAATTTAAGTCGTACAAGACGGTATATACATACATGGAGATCCTAATCCTACGAATACAATTAATCTACACTATTTCGTAAAGCATTCCTACTGAGTGCGTCAGCGACCTGGTTATCGGAACTTTTTATATAATTTATCTTAAATTGCTACTCTTGCAAGAGTAAACTCCAGCGCATAATTCGGCCGTTGGAGTGTCGTACATTCCGAATATAGGCCAACGGGCGGTGGTCAGTTCCTATCTGAAATTCTTTTCCTATCAAGTACATTTTAAATCTGTCAATAACCCAGATAATTGCTAGAGCTTCCTTCTCTATAGTGGCATATCTCCTTTCCTTTGGTAATAATTGGCGACTAGCATATGCAACTGGATGACTCGTTCCGTCATCCTCATATTGAAGGAGTACAGCTCCAATGCCCTCGTTGCTCGCGTCGGTCTTAATCCCAAAGGATTTTTCCGGGTTGGGCAACTTTAAAATGGGGGCAGAAATGAGTTTACTCTTGAGCTGATTAAAATGGGAAACAGCGACATCATTCCAACGTAGACGATCGGGAAAATTCTTTTTAAAAAGGGAGCTGAGGGGCGCCGAAATTGCAGCGAAATTCGGGACAAATTGCCGATAGTAAGAAGCTGATCCTAGGAATGATCTTAATTGCTTCTTAGTATTCGAGAGGGGCATGTCGGCGATTGCCTCAATCTTGTCCTCTTGGGAACCTAACTGGCTTTGTCCTATTTTGAAACCCAAGTATTTTATGGTTTCGTGGGCAAAATGGCATTTGCTGGGGCCAATGGTGAGGCCATTTTCGCGCAGTCGCTCGAAGAGAGCCAATAGGGTGGTTAAATGGTAACTCTATTCACGAGTAGCGGCGTAGACATTATCGAAGTAAAAGGATACATTCGGAAGTCCATCTAACAACCTTCTCATGAGAAGGTTATAGTTGCTACAAGCGGTCACGAGGCCAAAAGGAAGGCACTTAAATTGCATTAAGCCTTTCTCCGTTGCAAAGGCGGTATATGCTTTCACCTCGGGCCGGAGGGGAATTTGATAATACGCCTTGCACAAATCGAGTTCTGAGATGAACTTGGCGTTTTCAAAAAGGTGAAGGTTTTGGTCTACCAACGGGATGGGCTTGGCGTCGAACACAGTTACCGAATTTAACTTCCGGAAGTCGATGCACATCCGATAAGAGCCATCAGGTTTCTTGACCATGACGATTGGGGAACAATAACTAGAGGTGGAAGGTTCTATTATGTCTAAACTAATTAAATTATCAACTTCGGCGTTAAAAGCTTGGCGTAAATGAATCGGCATGGGATAGGGTTTTGAACGGACAGGTTCTAAGATTGTTAATTTAATATCATGCTCGAAACTAGTAGGGCATCCAGGCTTCTCTGAAATAACGTCGTCGAACTCACATAATAATCCTTGTAGCTGACTCTTTTGATGTGGTGTCGGCTGCGCGTCAATATCCAGGTCAGAGCGTTCAAAAGACTCGCCTGGTAGGGAAGGAAAAGGGTAATCGGCATCAGGTTGGATGCACACTGTCTGTATTAATTAAGGGACTCCGCGGGGTAATCCTCTTCAAGCGCCGATGTTTCGTCCAGTGCAACGAACGTATCTCCATGGGCGCGTCGGGGGTACTTTTTTCCTTTGGGTCCACGGACAGTCTCCGTGTCCTTATCTTGGGCCTTATCCCAAAGGGGGTGTGAGTACTTCACACTCCTTCTGTGCCGTCCTAAAGTCCTGGTTAAGGGTCTCCGAGAATTCGGACGGTATCCGGGGCTTCTTTCTTAGCTCGGCCTCGAGGAAGGGTGGCCTGGGACTCAGGGTCGGAACTTACTTGGGGGCTCTGGCCTATAAGTACTGAACAGAATTGTATGGGTGCGGAAATGACTTCAGCCCAGACATCATAATACTGACACTGCAGGTAACATCTAACGACGGGGAATTGGTTCGCCCGCCCAAGGTAGTCATGTACCACCGCAATTTTTCGTGGTTAGGGTCCACTGGGGGAGGAGCTCGTCGGACACGATGAAACACGTGCACCCTGTGTCCCTGACGAGAGTCGATGCACTGCAGCCGTTCACGCTGCCCTCCTCAAATTTTAAAGTTCCCGGTGAACTTTTGTCAAAAATAAAATTTACCTGGTGGCCTGACGGAGGGAAGAAGTTGCTGCTTGGGTCTGCACCACCGGGGAAGCCGGGGTGGCATTAATCTGGTGAACTTGGTGGGCTGGTCCGCTTTTAAGCCTAGAATTTTGGGGGCAATTCCAGCTCAGGTGGTTTTCTACACCGCAGGTCGCTTCGGGAAGAGTGATGGAGGAGAAATCTTAACGGGAGGTTTGGTGTCCCGTTGTTGGTTTTGGGGGATGAAGTTTTGGGGTTTTACGGGGCTCGGAAACTTCGTCGGCTTTCCGGTGAAGGGGTGCGAATCCTTCCTTCTTTCCTGGTTGGGGGGTTAGGAAGAAGTTCGATTCTCCTTGGGGTATAAATTATGGCTTGCGGCATAGACATCCGCTTCTTCGGTACACTCTTTAAAGGTCTAGCACCGACGATCCTTGACGAACGCGCAGATCTCCGTCGGGAGAGACGCCAAAAATTGATCCCGCAACACGAAGTCTGTTAAGGACTCGTAGTTAGGATCAACCTTTGAGGATTCTAACCAAAATTTAAAATTCCTCTGAAGAATGTATCCGAATTGACGGAACGTCTGTCCGGGTTTAATACGACCTCCTCGAAATTCTTGGCGGTAGAAATCGGGAGTCATATTATGAGCGGCCAATAACTCAGCTTTTAAGGTGCTGTAGTTAATTGTACATTCAGATGGTAAAGATATGAAAATCTCGCGCAATTTTCAATTTAACAGGGGAAGTAATCTTGCTACACCTTCAGCCTCCAGATCCAAGTTATTGATGTCGAGGATCTTTTCGAATTGGGCTAAAAATGCTCCGAAATCGTCTCCATCCCTGAAAATTAGGGAGCTTATTGGGAGATTGGGCGGGGCTTCTGAACGTGAAGTGGCTGATTGTATTTCGGCTTGTACACGAGCAATTTCAATCCGATGGTGAAGCTCAGGTTGTCTTTTCCGTTCCTCTCTTTCAAAATCTTCTCGTTGGATTTCTCTTTCTCTTTCTTTTTCTTCTCGTTGGATTTCTCTTTCTCTTTCTTCTCTTAACTTTTCTCTTTCCGTTCTTTGCTCCTCTTGAGCGTACTCAATCAATTCTCTTCCGGAAAGTCCCAAGGATTCTCCTTGCGCTTTGAAGATTTCGAACTGAGTTATATTTGCACTTGGGGGCGCAGTAGTCAACCAACTAAATTCCTTGCAATAAGAATTATTCTTTCTAGAGAGTTAGCCTACCTAAATATGGTCACTGACCTATTGGTAATTGGTTTCTCGATCTAGATAACCAATGACTAAAATGACACAAAAAAAACAAGAACAAAATTATTATAACAGTTCCTTGAGCTACTCCAGCTTCTTAAGTTTCAAAAAAGAGGATAGCAATCGTTAAAACAAAAGGGAACTACTATACTCTATTCTTATAACGAATAACACTATGCTTTACTCGACTGAGACCAGTGTTTGCAAAGATATAGCGTTAAACCTTACACACTTGATACCAAATTTAAATAGTATATATATATATATATATATATATATATATATATATATATATATATATATATATATATATATATATATATGTCGTAGAATGGACTCTCGACGATATACCATATATAACTATTCGTTGTGGGAATGATTCAATTATATTTCGAGTGCGTGGTTATCTGGTTGACCGATGTTATTTATCTTCAATATGCTTAAGAAGTGGAACTGAGCTCAAGGATAATAATATGGCTATCATTAATAAAATAGAATTTTATCAAATAAACTAATAACAACACACAAAACGGAAAATGTTTACATAAACAGAGAATGGAAAGGGTCGTGGGAATATCTAGCTAATCCGAGGATTAAGATTTGGGAGAGATTTAAAAAGGTAAAACAAATAAAAATTAAAGGGATGGGATGGTTCGCTAAACCATTTAAAGCACAGGGTAGGGTTGACGAAAGGTTAAATACTCAAAGGTAATGCTCAGCTTACGTAATTACAAGTTGTTGTGCAAAGGAAGGCGACGCGAAGGAATCTTCGGTCCGCTGGCGAGTTCCAGCCGAAGGTGGGGGGATTGAATTATCCTGACGTGACGTCTTGGGAATGAGAACCGTTTCTTGACGAACGGGCTTGAAGAACAATGGCTGTTCTAACGTTGTTCTCTTCTGAACAACAGGGGGGTTGAGAACCGTCTCTTGTCAACGGGCTCAAAGAACAATGGCTGTTCTAACGTTGTTCTCTTTCTGAACAACAGGGGTGGGAGGGTGAGAACCGTCTCTTGTCAACGGGCTCAAATAACAATGGCTGTTCTAACGTTGTTCTCTTTCTGAACAACAAGGGGGGCCTTGTGGACTTGGCGTCTTGAAGGCTCGAACCTTGGCACTCAAGGGATTTGTTCCTCTTCTGTACAAAATAGTGGATCTCGAGGTAGAGGGCCCCTGGTGCACAAGGTGAGACCGGATCGGCGTGATGTCTCGCGAAGATAATCTGGATCTGATCTGCTCTTATTGGAAAATTCTAATGTATAAGTAGTCGAAGCCATCCCCTTGGCGTAGGGGACAATGGAGTGGGGGCTTCGAGGGAATGCCCAGCCGCGCCTGAGAACATACCTTATCTGCCCATAAGCCTAACTCAATCTGGCGAGATCGGCGCATGGGGTGAAATGAGGGGGAGGGGATGAACCTCCTTGGTTAAATATTGACTCAGGTGGCGATAAGGCACTCTGCTTCGACGCGAAGATGCACGTGGTTAGCAACGAGTTTCTAAACAACATGTGATAGCGGTTGAATTTTAGCGGCCTCAGACCGTTCTATCACAAGGTGCTCTCGAAGCCCGGTGGCTAAGGTGCTGGAATCTAATGCCTTGGTTGTCGGGTTGACTTTCAATATTTCGGTGCTCGTCGGGAGGCTTCCCAATCTCGGTGGGGCGCTGAGTCTGACACATAAGCTCAGAAAGTTCCATTTGCATAGGTCATTTCGCAAATAGGCACTCACAATATATATATATATATATATATATATATATATATATATATATATATATATATATATATATATATATATATATATATATATATACTACAGAGCAAAATAAGAGAACGCTTTTCCTTTAATACATATTTTCAAAAATATGATGATTAGGTAAATGAAATTTCGATGGTGCATAAAGACATGCATTTAATATATTTTATGAAGATTTCATATGTAAAATAAAGACACATGCAAAATAAGAGAACAATCATTCACCGAATTGCTTAACGAGCAAAATTTTGGTGTTATTTTGTTCCATTCTTGCTCACTTTTCTTCCAATAATCCATCACAGTTGAGGGCTGCTGGTCTCGAACTTTGTCTTCAATGATCTTCCAGAGGTTCTCAATTGGGTTCAGGTCCGGGCTCTGAGCAGACCACTTCATTACTTCGATATCTTCTTGTTACAAGTAGTATTTTACTCGCTTTGCAGTATGCCATGGCGCCTTGTCCTGCAGAAATACTGCTGGCTGGTTGAGAGAGGCTCGGCGTGAAGGTAAACATGTTGTACGAGGCTTAGGTACCTAATTGCATTTACCGTTTCAATTATTCGCACTAGCGGACAAACTTGTTCAGACCAAAACATCTCCCATACCATGACGCTGAATCCTCCATGCTTGGGAGACTTTATATGTTTAGTTTTCATTGTATAACTTCAGAAGGCGCGAAATCATACTCTTGGACCTTCTTGCCTCTCTTGAAATCGCAGAAAGAGTCCTCTCCGAAGTCTTCAAAATGTCACTTTTACGTATGGTGGCATCTCTGCAGAGTGAGTACGACAACAATGGCGGTTGTACAGTTCTTGCTTACTTGAGAAAAATGTTGCCAGATGATTTCAAGAAACTTCGAGAATGTTCCTGAAAAATATCTCTCCTTATTTAGCAAGTGTTAATATTTTATTTTGTTAGTTTTTTTTAGTATAATTTCTTGAATATACGATTGTATTGTACGAAATCTTCCTAAAATATATTAAATCCATGCCTTTATTTACCATGGAAATTTTAATTTACCTACACATTATATTTTTGAAATTATTTACTAAAAGAAAATCGTTCCCGTGTATATATATATATATATATATATATATATATATATATATATATATATATATATATATATATATATATATATATATATCCTCTCGTCGTATTGCTCCCACCCACTGAGCAGACAATACCTCGTCTTTAGGGAAAGAAAACACACACACTTTGTTCCCATTTCCATAATTGCCTCGGAATAATGGAACACAGCACTTGTTTGGCATGTTGACCAGGCTGCTATTGAGAAAACCACCATGGACATTATTGAACTATCCAGGTTCACTTCACTTCATCCTTGTCCTCTCGTGGGCCACAGCAAACTGAAATTGGGTCAGTTGCCGATTAGTCCGGCGGTTAAGTTGCCAAATAGCCTTCCAGCGGGAGGCCGCCGCTTGGTGATGACGTAGGCGCGGCTCACGGACCGAGTGACGAGGCCTTCTCATTCACGAAGGCCACGACCTATCACAATCGAAAGACGTCTCGGGAAAAACATATGGCTATTGGGAATTATTTCTCGCCTCAAAGACCCAGTCCAAATTTGAGGCGAGAAATAATTCCCAATAGCCTGGTATTTACCCGTTTCTAAGCCATAACAATCTAAAAAAAACACCAATAAGTATACAAAGGTAGTTATTTGAGTCAAAGAAGATGTTTTTGGGTCTGAATATGCATATATAAGAGGCTGCGTACGATAATCTGGCAACGTTGGTCAAGGCGCGCGCACTGCCTGCCCACCAAACACTGCCACCTAAAATTTATTTTTCCGTCTGGCTGCTTGTATTGGTGATTCCTGAACAAGACAATGCAATTGTGATTATCTGCAGAGTGGCAGTGGTAGGAAACCGCATAATAGTGACGAAAATAAGTGGAGGTAAACGTGAAAAAGACGAAGTGAGTGACACGTAGCCGCATCGGTGATGAGTTATTGTCGGTGTTCACTCCCTGCTCAATATCGTGAATGTACCCAGATTCTGGCATCTAGGGCATGATTTAGGTTATTTTTTTTTAGTATGAAAATACCCCTTGCTCAGCTGCTGCCCGTCGATCAAAGTTACAAGTTATGCATTTTCTGATGCACTGTTACCGCACTCGGCAAGAGAGCTCTCCTTGCAGTGGCAGGGGTCTCTCTCTCTCCACACGCACACACACACTCACACACACACACGATGACCATCTAACAACGTAAAAGTGATTCAACGCTTGCATAACAGTGAGAAGAGAACCCTGCCGCTGCCAGGAGGGTTCCCTCGCCTAGCGTAGTAACACTAAATCAGATAATGCATCATTGGTAACCTTTGGTCGACAGGCAGCAGCTGAGCCAGGTGGGAGGGCCCTATTCATATCATACAACCTACATTAGGTTTCAAATTTAATGTGAAGAACAGCCAAAGTAATATTCTAATTAAATTTAGGTGCCACAAGTAAAAAAAAAAGTATTAAGCATGTACGCATACATGTAGCCACTTACAATACAATTAAGTAGTGCTATAACATTTATACAGGTCTGTGAGCTACACTTCAATCCAGAGGATGTCGAGAGAGAGAGACTTCATATTACGATGAGAGGACTGGAAGGAGACTTCGCAAGGGAGCAGTGCCTTCAAAGTTGCCTAACTGCCCATCGTACCTGTCAACACCAACTTCAGGGTGAGAATCTCCTGCTGCCAGGAGATGCAGGAAGGAGGAAGCTGCATTAACAAATGCTATTGCAGAAAGTGTTGCTGATGATATACATCATAAGCAACAAAGACAGCTTAAAACATTAGAAGGGTTGCTAGGGAAACTTACTCTTCTTGATAAATACTGGGCAGTAATTAGGCAACATGAATCTGTCTTGATATGTCATATTGCACGCATGCCGCATCCTAAAATAGCACTGTCTCTGGAAATCAATGAAAATTGTACCGTGCAGGTGTTTTTGGGTGGAGTTAAGGTACAAAAATTAGTAAACTACAGCATTCCTTCACATATTAATGACATTGATTCTCTTGAGGAACTGTTAACCAACCTAAAAAAATGCAACATTGACGAACCATCTTCTAATTTTGGCAGAGTGACCCTTTTATTACAGCTTGTTATCTCCATGCTTTCACTTCTACAAGAACAGTCATCTAAATACATTAATACAGTTAGAGTAGTATGTGAACAGCTTCATTTAATGACCTTGAAAAAGCTTGAATATTCCACAGAGCTCATGGTGTTCTCTTCCTTGCTACATAACTGCTCCCCTCAAGGTCATAGATTACTGAGGAACACAGGGTACTTAATATTGCCCAGCAACTCTACTATTAGAAGCCTTACGCTGTCATTGCATTTGAGTCCATCAGTTGAACAACATGATAGTAACTTTTTAATCTATATTAAAAATAAATTTACATTTTTATCACAAAGTGACATAACTGTCATACTGATGGTTGATGAAATTCATATTAAACAGTATTTTGATTACAAAGGAGGCCATGTTGTTGGTTCGGGTTTCAACAGCACAGAGGCAGCAAACAGTGCTTTTGTATTTATGATAAGTAGTTTGCTCTCAAAGTTTAAAGACGTTGTTCATATTTTGCCAGTTAAAACGTTGAAAGCAGAAACGTTGCATACAATAATAAAGCTAGTCATCACTGGATTAGAGCAAATAGGCTTCCGAGTCATATGTGTTGTAACAGACAACAATGCCATCAACAAGAAAGCCATGTCATACTTTCACACTCCCCCTCTATGTTCCACTGTATATCGCCACCCAGCACAAAATTCTAGACCTTTGTTTTTCTTGTTTGATTTTGTACATATATTCAAATGTATTAGAAACCATTGGCTTAACCAGAAAAATGGTGACAAGTGTATGGAATTTCCCCACTTTTCTTTAGAAAATGTATTTGACTCAGTAACTAGAATTTGCAAGGCTCCTTTTACAACTCTAAAGAAACTTCACTCTGTAGAAGCAGATTCTCTCCTAAAATATGCTTATAAGCTTACGCTAAAGGCTCTGTCACTCTTAACTATGGAGAGGCAAAATGTTAATTTAGTTACTCATATTTTCAATGAGTATATTGTCCAAGCATTACTAACTCTTGGCAAAGTACATAAGTTACCTTGCTTTGAAGATGTTGCAAAGTACATAGAAATAATTCATGTTTGGTGGACAATAATGAATGTAAAAAACCCATCTAAAGGTCTTCGTCTTAAAAATAAATATGCTACCCCTCTGACGAATGACGAGAATAATGAAGGATATTTTTTCTTGCATTATTTTCTCAAGTGGCTAAATTTCTGGGATTCCGTGACGTAGGTGACAGGAAAACTTACTCGTGAAACCTTTAATGCTCTCAAACACACGACCACTGGTATATTGCAAATAACCGATTACTGCATACGTGAACTTAATTGGAAGTATATTTTACCTGTAAAATTCCAGACAGATCAATTGGAGGGAGGGTTTGGCACATATCGCCAGTTTGCGGGTGGCAATTATAACATATCAGTTCGGCAAGTGTTCGAGTTTGAGAAAAAACTGAGAATGATGTCTGTGCTGAAATTACCTTTCTGCAACAAAAGTGTAGAGTTGAAAATATTTGAAGAAACGAGTTGGGAACACATGGAAATAACTAATTTGCTAAATTTGGAAAATTATATTAAAGATTGTATGGGGTATCAACAAGTTTTTACATACATAGCTGGATATTGTTGTTTTAGCGTTGCAAAGAAAATGAAATGCGCAATGTGTAAAGACCTTCTTAGCTGCAATGAAACCATAGAAAGTTTACCACACAACCATGATTATATACGTAGTATTAGCAGAGGCTCACTTTTATATCCTGACGACGCTGTAGTAAATATTACTATGTTTAACCATTTAGTTATAAATAAACTTACAAAAGATCCTCAATTCATAAAATCACTTCACTCAAGGACTATTGCTACAGAAGTAACACTCAATGTACTAACTGATAATGATGGATTCCTCTCAATGAATAATTGTAATAATGGTCATGACATTGAGAAAATTAAAAAAATGATGCTGTAGGTCTCAACCAATACTTTCCTCAACAACTTATGTGCTAAGGAAAATTATTTTATTTGTGAAAGCAAGACACCAGGGAAAAAAGGAAGCTGCAGACTATAGAATAGGCCTATATGTGAACTGTCTGCCTTGATTTTAGTAGTATTTAGGATGCCCATATTTGTCAATAAAAGTAGGAATACATAGCTATTATCTTTTTATTTATCTTCCATTGTGTTATGATCAGTTTGATTATAAAAAGGTAATTTCAGTATTTTCTAAGTTCATGATCGTTTTCTAATGTTAAAAGATGTTATGTATGACGATAACAGACGCGGCCTTCTCATTCACGAAGGCCACAGATAGGTCATCTTCAGGAAATTAACAGAAATGGAATGATGAGATGAAAGAAGTGAAGGAGATGATAGTAATAGAGTTTATGTTTTTTAATTGAGAGGGGGATGAAGTATAGTTGTGAGTGAGAGTGTAGTTTGCCAGGTTACTAGATGATCTCTTCTCTTCGAGGAATTTATTTGTATTATTCTGTTCCTTCTGAGTTGGTTTATAGTTACTTCTAATCCATTGTACCTGATCCTTATTCTAGTTCAATTTGTTGTTTATAGTTTTATACCTTTCACGTAACGTTACTTCTAATTAATTTTTTCTTGATGTGTATTTTTATATTACTATTTTTACATAAGGCATTCATCTTGAGATAGATCACAACAAGCGCGTGGGAACGATGTCGAGAGAACGTCTGCTACGAATGTTATTTTTTAACACAGGGCACCTCTAAGACGACCGCCAGAACTGAACAAAAATATATGAACTGCGACTAAACTCAACACTGACTTACTTGAAGTCAGCTTTGGTATAAATTAAATCAGCTTGCAAATACATGTTCACTTTACTAAATTTAAACACGGGCTAAGCCCCAACAGCCTGAGTGCCGGATTCGCGACTGATATATATATATATATATATATATATATATATATATATATATATATATATATATATATATAGGGTGTTCCAATAACTTGGGCCAATTTTAAATGTGAGTTAAGTTTAAGCGTCTAATGATTTTTTTTACTTTTTCTTTCAGATTTAACAACTTCAGTCTTTTGCAATTTCAACCATGGAAAGATTAACAATCTAACAATTGAACAACGTGTTAAACTTATCGAAACCTATTACGAAAATGGACGTTCAAACAGAAACGCATTTCGGGCACTTCGCGATTTTGTTGGTCAACATAATCGACCAACTGAGAGGGCAATTGGGAAAATTGTTCGTAAATTCAAACAAACGGGGTCGGTGGCAGATATGAAAACGCCATTGCGTGCTTGTTTACGCCGTTCAGCTGAAAACATTGCTGCAGTGCGCGAGAATGTGGCCGAAGATCTAAACACTATTCGTCATCGCGCGCAGGAATTGAACCCCTCCACAACAACGTTACATCGAATTTTGACAAAAGATTTGTCTCTACACGCTTACAAAATTCAATTGACACAAGAACTGAAGACTGCTGACCATTTGAAGCGCTGTACATTCGTCAATTGGGTGCACGAGTGTCGTAGAATAGGCTCTCGACGATATACCATATATAACTATTCGTTGAGGGAATTATTCTAATATTTCGAGTGCGTGGTAATCTGATTGACCGAGGTTATTTATCTTGAATATGCTTAAGAAGTGGAACGGAGCTCAAGGATAATAATATGGCTATCATTAATAAAATAGATTTTTATTAATTAAACTATCAACAACACACAAAAAGAAAATGTTTACATAAACGGAGAATGGAAAGGGTCGTGGGAATATCTGACTAATCCGAGGATTAAGATTTGGAGAGATTTCAAAAGGTAAACAAATAAAAATTAAAGGGGGGGGATGGTTTGCTAAACCATTTAAAGCACAAGGTAACGTTGACAAAAGGTTAGATAATTAAAGGTAATGCTCAGCTTACGTAATTACAAAGTTGTTGTGCAGAGGAAGACGATGCGAAGGAATCTTCGGTCCACTGGCGATTTCCAGCAGAAGGGTTCTTCGGGGGGTTGTCCTTAGCGAAGGGGAAGGACTGTCTTCGAAGAGTGAGAGCGAAGTGGGGCTTGGAGGTACGAGCGATCTTTGTGACAGCAAATCGGGGATGTTCTAGATGAACAATGGAGGTTATTGTTGAAACCAAGCTTTCTCTTGAAGAACGTTAAAAAGGGGGGAATTAAATTATCCTGACGTGATGTCTTGGGAATGAGAACCGTTTCTTGACGAACGGGCTTGAAGAACAATGGCTGTTCTAACGTTGTTCTTTTTTCTGAACAACAGGGGGGGTGAGAACCGTTTCTTGTCAACGGGCTCAAAGAACAATGGCTGTTCTAACGTTGTTCTCTTTCTGAACAACAGGGGGGGGGCTTATTAACTTGGCGTCTCGAAGGCACGAACCTTGGCACTCAAGGGATATTGTCCTCTTCTGGACAATATGGTGGTTCTTGAGGTAGAGAGCTCCTATGGTGCACAAGGGAGATCGGATGGGCGTGATGCCTCACGAAGATAATCTGGATCTGATCTGCTTCAATCGGGAAAGCTATGATATAAATAGTCGAAGCCATCCCCTTGGTGTAGGGGACAATTGAGTGGGAGGCTTCGGGGAAATGCCCCGGTCGCGCCTGGGAAAATACCTTATCTGCCCATAAGCCTAACTCAATCTGGCGAGATCGACGTATGTAGGCGAAACATGGGAATGAACCTCCTTGATTAAATATTGGCTAAGGTGGGCGATAACGAGCTCTGCTTCCTCTCGCAGATGCACGTGGATAGCATGTGTTTCTAAACATGTGATAGCGGCTGAATTTAAGCGGCCTCAGACCGTTCTATCACACCCCTCCATTCCAAGGGAAGTTGTCACTTCGAAAAAAAGAGAGAAGGGACAACCATAGAGCTCCGTTGTGGAGATCTCGCTTTCTTGCACCGACCGTACCTTTATGCACCTAGCTAGCATTACCTCAATACATATGATTATTTTGATCTTTTGATTATAGGGGAAACTAACCTTTAATACAAACTTAACCATAAAAGAGACATGGAACAATGAAATAATATAAAATTAGTACATATGGGACAAAATACGAAGCCTATTACGAAAATGGACGTTCAAACAGAAACGCATTTCGGGCACTTCGCGATTTTGTTGGTCAACATAATCGACCAACCGAGAGGGCAATTGGGAAAATTGTTCGTAAATTCAAACAAACGGGGTCGGTGGCAAATATGAAAACGCCATTGCGTGCTTGTTTACGCCGTTCAGCTGAAAACATTGCTGCAGTGCGCGAGAATGTGGCCGAAGATCTAAACACTATTCGTCATCGCGCGCAGGAATTGAACCCCTCCACAACAACGTTACATCGAATTTTGACAAAAGATTTGTCTCTACACGCTTACAAAATTCAATTGACGCAAGAACTGAAGACTGCTGACCATTTGAAGCGCTGTACATTCGTCAATTGGGTGCACGAGCAAACACAAGCCGATGATGATTTTTCTCAAAGAAAACATCTTTAGTGATGAAGCCCATTTTCATCTTGGTGGATTCGTTAATAAGCAGAATTGTCGCATTTAGGCTGATGGAAATCACAGGAAGATTGTTGAAAAGCCACTGCATCCACAAAAGGTCACTGTTTGGTGTGTATTTTTTGCTAGCGGAATCATTGGGCAGTATTTCTTCGAAAATGATGCCGTGAATTCTGTTAAGGTGACAGGCGAGCGATACCGTGCCATGATAACCAACTTTTTATGGCCTGAATTGAATTCTATGGATGTCGAAGATTTGTGGTTTCAACAGGACGGCACCACATGCCACACAGCCAATGCAACAACAGCTTTATTGAATGAGAAGTTCCCAGGTCACATCATCTCTTTAAATAGCGAGGTCAATTGGCCACCACGATCGTGTGACTTGACGCCTTTAGATTTCTTCCTTTGGGGTCATCTCAAAAGTAAGGTCTATGCCAACAAGCCAACAACAATTCAACAGCTGAAGGATGAGATAATAAGGCATATTGGTGAATCGAGGAGCAACTATACAGAGACATCATTAAAAATTTTGACCATCGAGTGGAGGTGTGCCGCCGAAGCCTTGGCGGACATTTAGGCGATATTATTTTTCACACATAATTGCCATGACTCAAATACCATGATCCAATAGTGAAATCAATAAATTTTGACCAATAACACTGTTTTATTTACTGCTAACTTCGATCCGTCTTTTATATATATATATGTATATATATATATATATATATATATATATATATATATATATATATATATATATATATATATATATATATATATATATATATATATATATATATATATATATATATTAGTGATGGAGTCGTTCCTTGGGAACCTTATTCGTAGCAGGAATATGAAGACATAAGCGATGGTTTTGAACATTTAATTTTCCGGACGTTTCGGTCATTGACGATGACCATCATCAGCGAATTCTAAATAGCAAAAATTATTTTTAGAAGAACAACTAAACACAGAAATCAAATTAGTGAAAATCTATTAGAAATTGATGTAATATCTTAAAAAAAAATAACTAAATTAAATAATAATCCCACGAGTTTTTTAAATATGCATAATAAACATGACTTAAATGACTATCGAAATACAAAAAATTATAAACTATAGCAATAAAGTCGAAAGCAAGGCATGAAGAAATCGATTAATAAGACAGAAAAAAAAAATTAAATAATCCCATGAGCAACAAATATGAATCGTAAACATGAATCAAGCGGAATACAAAAAAGTCACTATAAAACACAGCAAGAGAATTATATGGGTAGGGCGAACAATCGAAAATAAGTTAGATCAGGGGGTATGTAATCGAAGCGGATATTAATAAATGGAGCGAAGCAAGTAGTTCAATTAAGTTAAATTTTAAGTGATTGAACATCAAATAATATGACTAGACTAAGGCACGAAAGTTTAAATAGTAAATAATCAATAATGGAGGGGTCAAAAGGACGACTAAAACAATAAATTAAGGAAAAGGCAATAATAAACCAGATCGTTTAGATATTAATGGGACAAACTAAAATAGAAATAAAAATTTCTCTGCACGAGTACTGACCTTATAACGGTTAAGCTGGGAGTAACAACTGATAGTACGGACAAAATTAGGCAAAAGAAAAACTATTAAGGGGGATGTGGTTGGTTGTAGATTTGTCTATATAGTGAATAATTTAAGGGATGATGAATAATCATTGAGTTCCGGGTTAATTTGTTTGATGTAAAGAGATTCAAGAATTTTTAAACTTAGAGAAGAGGAGGCAGAAGAGAGTATACTAAAGGAATCAGGGTCAAGCGGGTGGTTAAGTTTTAGTAAATGCTCTCGTATAGAGGAGTGTTCGGCTTTGGAGATGAGAATGTTGTTTCTGTATGATACTCCGATATGCTTAGCGATCCTACATCTTAATTGTAGACTTGTTTGGCCTACATAGCGACTTTGGCAGGTCGCACAAGTGAATTGATAAATGATGGAGGAACGCAGGCATAATGGGAGTGATTCTTTGTGTCGAAGGAAAATATAGACAGCAAGAGGATTAGAATTAATTAGGAGAAACTTGCATTGGGGAAAGTATTTATTAAGAGTCGAGAGTAAAGCTTTGTTGAATTTTATGTCAAGTGGAAGATGAGGCAGTTTTAAGAATAGTTTTTGTTTGGGGACAGTTATTAGAGGGGTTTTGCGAGAGAACATTTTAAATAAGAAATTGGAAGTAAGTTTGTGAAAAAGGTGGTCTGGGAAAAAATTAAAATGAAAAAAGCTCCTAAGATATTCTCTTTCGGAATGAAAGTGAAACCAATTTGAGCTGATTTTGTAAGCTCTGTGTATACTGTTTATGATGGCAGAATGTTTGAAATTAGTAGGAGTATAGTTTATAATTTTTTGTATTTCGATAGTCATTTAAGTCATGTTTATTATGCATATTTAAAAAACTCGTGGGATTATTATTTAATTTAGTTATTTTTTTTTTAGATATTACATCAATTTCTAATAGATTTTCACTAATTTGATTTCTGTATTTAGTTGTTCTTCTAAAAATAATTTTTGCTATTTAGAATTCGCTGATGATGGTCATCGTCAATGACCGAAACGTCCGAAAATTAAATGTTCAAAACCATCGCATATGTCTTCATATTCCTGCTGCTATATATATATATATATATATATATATATATATATATATATATATATATATATATATATATATATATATATATATATATATATATATATATATATATATATATATATATATATCAGGAATATGAAGACCCAGGTGATTACACTAATCATTTATTGGCCGGACGTTTCGGACCTTTACTAGGATCATCTTCAGCGACTATGTCAACTAATGAGAAGGGGAAGGAACATTAATTGATAACAGTTAAAAGAATGCATTAAATAATGGTTAAAAAAGCGGATGAAGGCCAGTTCAAATAACCATAATTTTAACTTGAGCCCTCCATAATTAGAGCCTTCCATATATGCTCTAACTGGATATCCTTTCATGAAGAACTGACTTATTTAAAGGATTTCTTCAAATTTAATATTACTCCGATTTCATCTTCGAACAGTTAGTATCCAAATTCCTCTCCAAAATATATCATCCTCGACCCTTACTCACTAATGTTTCTAAGCAGAAAGTTTTCATTTGACTACACAATCTCGAGCATTTAACTCCTTCTCTCTACCCTCAACAACCATTTATTTCCCTCGATGCCAATTCATTTGTATAAATTCCAACCCCGTATCGTTAAATTCATTTTTTCTCCATAAGGAGCCAATCCCTTTGGGCTTGCGATCCTGTATAATTTAGAATTATACATCTACGACCTGTCACAGTCGTTATGTAGGCCAAACTGGTTTACAACTCAAATGCAGGATCGTGAAGCACTTGGGTTTGTCTCATAAGACTTGGTATTTCCATTTCTAAACCTGAAGCCTCTTCCACCAGGCAACATTCTGAGTATCACCATCATCCTCTTAATTCTAATTCATTTACCATATTATCTTCAGCCTTAACTTCTCTCGATTTGAAAATCTTAGAGTCACTACATATCAATAAAATAAATCCAAACCTAAATAATTACTCCTCCTCAATTAAACTATTCACAATATAACCAACCAACACTTCAATAGATTAACTAGCCAACCGACCAACCGAACAAATTTCGTTAGTAGTTTTATATGTTTAGTTAGTTGATTTCTCAACTCCGACGATAAAGGTTAGTTACTTTGTTCATTCTGATCTGTTTTCGTTTTTTTTTGTTTTATACAATTTAATATAATAGGTTATTTTTTTTTTACTCCAGTAACTTTTAATATGTGATATTCAAGTCAGTTTATGTTATAATTTCACTTTCTATTATTTTTAAAATCGCATTGGGTAGGATTATTTAATTCTATATATTGTTATTAGTGTTTTTACTTTAATTTGAATAATTGTAACTTTTATTATTTTAACTTGCCTTCACCCGCTTTTTTAGCCATTATTTAATGCATTCTTTTAACTGTTACCAATTAATGTTCCTTCCCCTTCTCATTAGTCGACATAGTCGCTGAAAATAGTCCTAGTAAAGGTCCGAAACGTCCGGCCAATAAATGATTAGTGTAATCACCTGGGTCTTCATATTTCTGCTACATATCAGATTCCCAAAGAACAAATCGATTACAAGTATTATATATATATATATATATATATATATATATATAATATGGCGTTATTTCTGTAATCTCGGTAAAGGATTGCCTTCATTGTGCCGCCCTCTGCACCCTTTGATTCTAGTGTTCTTCTAATATCCCATTCACTTGCTTCTAAAAAACTCCTGTTTTTTCTCATTGCTCATTCGCGTCAAATTTTCTCTTTCTCTTGTATATTGTTATAGGGTCTGCAAAAAAAGGTTTCTGCATCTTTCTTCTTGTCTTCAGAATTGTTTTTAAAGGCAGAAAATAAAAATATGGCGAAAGCCCTGTGGTGGTTGTTGTTATCACCCGCAGAACTTGTATTTGCTCTTTCTTTATATATATATATATATATATATATATATATATATATATATATATATATATATATATATATATATATATATATATATATATATATATTGTATGTGCGTGTGTGTGATCCAGCATACCGCAAGAAACGGAAAACAGGATAATTTTTCTTTGGAAAAAGTTTTTTCCTAATTCGAAAAATTGTGTACAGGGATTCGAACCAAGCACACTGAGGCAGCGAGAAACCGCTTTGATCTCAATTAAACCGCCCCTTTGACTACTCGGATAAGGGGGGAAACGGGATTAGGAAATGGTTGGGAGGCAGAGTAGGGGAGGTTAAGGGCTTAGATAGATGAGAGGGAGAGATAGGGAGAAGGAGTGAGAGAGGGAGAGAATTTGAGAGATAGTGGGATAAAAGCGTTAGGATAGAAAGGGGGAGAGAGAAAGGTGGGTAAAAGGGGGATAGGGAGAGTAGGGAGACAGAAAGGTGGGTAAAAGGGGGATAGGGAGAGTAAGGAGAGAGAAAGGTGGGTAAAAGGGGGATAGGGAGAGTAGGGAGAGAGAAAGGTGCGTAAAAGGGGGGTTAGGGAGAGTAGGGAGAGAGAAAGGTACGTAAAAGGGGGGGAGGGAGAGTGGAAATAGTGAGGAGAGTAGGGAGAGAGAGGGGAAGAGATTGCCGGAAAGAAGGGGAGAGGTAACGTAGGGGTAGAGAGGGAAGGAGGAGAGGGGGAGAGGGAGAAGGAGAGATAAAGGTGGGTAAAAAGGGGAAGAGGGAGGGCGACAGAGGGAGAATGAGAGAGATAAAGGGGGAAAGGGAGGGAGGGGGTAAAGAATGCACTTGAAATTCACACGAGTTTACTCGTCCACACTTTGTTGTAAAAAAAATAAATATTTAAAAAAAATCACGTAATCAATATATATATATATATATATATATATATATATATATATATATATATATATATATATATATATATATATATATGATAGTGAAACCACTGTATAGGAGCCAAAAGTTTAATTTACGAGACTAGTTTCGCTATGTAGTTTATCATACCCTCTTCAGTCGTATACTGAGAATGCAATTGTTACAAAAGTCTATAAAAACGTACATATCAGAAAGAAAAGAAAAGAAAAAAAACAAAGAAACACAAAACAGGGGGGAAAGGTCATTAATCAAGGGGTGTAAATCTAAAATCGTTGACTAAGCTGTTTACGATGAGGTTACGGGAATGGAGGCTGCATTTCAATTACCCATCTGACAAATTAAAATTTGGAATTTCTCCTATTAATATAGCTTCTACTATTTTTCTTTTACGGAAATTTTGACAATTATATATGATTTGTGCCTTTGAATAGTCAATTTGGTGATTGAAATTGCTAATATTTCTCTTTAATTTTCCTCTCTTACCCCTTCATCTCCTTTATCCACTTTATTCCTCGGATGGGTCTTTTCCTCGTCCTTAATTATATTCCTGGTCATGTTATCTGTTGTCGCGTCGAGTTCTTCTCGCTTTTTTTCGTCCAAGTTCGGTTGGGAAAACTCTTCCAACATAGTTGTGTACTTTGCCCAGTCCACCTTCTTGTATGATTTTCTAGAACTTATAGGGACCATTATTGGATTATGGTTTATGGTCACCAGAATTCCAATGTGGTCACTACAAGAGATGGGGACTGGTTTAATATTCATGTTATATGGAAAGTTTAAAGTTGTCATTACAATGTCCGGTCGAGTAGAGGCTATTCCAGTTATGTAAGTCGGAGAAATCGGGGCCTACTCTTTGGAGTATATTCCTATTCATTAAAAGTTCTAGGTTACGACAGGCGTTGTTCTTAGTGAGGTATCCCGATTCTTGTACCCGAGCATTCAGGTCTCCCAGTAAGATGGTAGGATTCTTCTTGTTAAATATCTCCATCACTGAGTGGACCAGGATGTACGTGCGACGGGGAGTTTGGAAAGCCGTTGCGACCGTAAGTGGGGTAAACTCAATCTCCATGTCACAGCGATATAGGCCTCGTCTACTTCGCGTTCCTGAGTATATCGGATGTTCTTTTTTATTGCGATAGTTGTGCCATCGTATTTCTCTCAAGTTGGGTTCTTTTTTATTATGTTGTAATTAGTAATTTTCATATATTCATTGTCATTGAGTCCATGTTCCGAGATGCAAATTATTTCTGCGTCCAGATGCCTCAAGATGTTGCCGTATTAGATGGCTTTGTTTTTCCACCCGTCCGTATTAAGATGTAATATTTTTAATTTACTATTTGTGTTGTCCATTGTTTTAGTTTTGTTTCTTTGTTTTTTTTCTTTTGTGCTTTTGAGTCTGCCGTTTGAGAGTTTATCGAAAGTCTCTTTCTTTATTAACCTGATGTCATTTAACCCCCACTGGGGTTCACCTTTATTTGAAAATTTTACAAAGATGAAAAGTTGAAATTTTGTCGGGGTTTTCTGTTTCCTTCTCCTCTCCCGCAGTTTCCTCTGTCTCTTCTCCTTTTTCTTTCTCTTCTAATGTGGCGCCTACATCCAGCATGTCTATCACATGGAGGGTTTTGCCAGCTGTGACTCTATAAATTAGAGCCGACGCGGGGTTGGGCGGAAACCACATTTTCCTTATCCTGTTCTTTTCGAGGAGCAGATTTAGTGTCCGCGAATGTTCCTGATTGTGTAAATGTTATACATGTGCAAACAGTATGTACGCCAGGATATCCATGCGAGTTCTTTCGTTAACATTTATGTTAATTTTTTGTTCTTTTGACTGTTTAATCCCCTTTACTGCTGCTTTAGCTATATTTGTGTAGGTTTGGTTTGTTTTCTTTTTTTTGTTTCTCTCCTTGTTCCTTTCTCGTTATTATGTTCCTTCTTTTCGGACAGTTGACGACCATTGTCCTGTCTGGACCTTGGCAGTTTAGACATTTTTTTATATCCGTGCACTCGCGAAAGTAATGGCCATCCTTCCCGCATTCGGAACACATTTTCCTATATTTATTGGGGCAGTTTTTGGTTACAAGCTCTTCCAGTGCATAATCCTGAAAACACATCTGCACATTAATGAATTTCTCTATAGTTATGTTCTCAGGCGGAATTCTTATTCCGAATGCCAGAAGACCGTTTTGCACCACCCTGTTGGCCATTTTAGTTGTTGAGCACACTACTTTAAATACGTGAGTGTGATGACCAAATTTTATTATCTCCGTTATTTTCAGGTGTTGGTTTTCATTTTCTAGTTCTGTTTTAAGTTCTTCCTCGGTGTGGGGTCCCACGTAAAGGTCTCCTTTTCTACACACGAAGGAACGATTGACCGGCAGTTGTGGTGGTAGTTTTGGTGCTAGGCCGATGTTTCCCAATGACATTATTCCTTCCGGTGCCACTAGCCGTTCTACGTCTTCCTGCTTGTGGCATAAAGCTATGTACCCATTGGGCACATCGATTAGTTTCGTGATGGCGATTTTCAGTTTCGGGCACAGGGCTCTAATCAGAACCCCTCTCTCGGGCTGGGGTCTCCCGGGCTCGGTCCTTAACGGGAGTCTTCGGTATCCCATGATTTTGTTTATTTGTACGCTATGTAGGACCCCCTCCGCCCCGACCCGTAGGCTAATTTAAGTGGCAAGGATGATGATGAATGATTGGATGGACCCAGGAGAGGGGGGGGACTCCTCTCGAGGGGTGAAATGTGATGGATTTTTTGCTGGCTAGTGCGGAATCAACCATCGCTAACTGGGGGGGGCCGCCGCCTCGAGGGAATTAAAAACCGCGGCTGCTTCCTAAATACACTGAGACGGTTGCATGTCCCTCACTGGTCTTGGGTGGGCCCCTGCCGGTGGGGTGATTAGACTCCCCCAGCAGAGATTGCAACTCAGCCCATTGTCTAATCTTCAAACCTTCCTCCTCCCGTACCCCTAATTATACAAATGCTACCTCATTGCATAGTTGGGACGAGGTTGTGGTGACAGCGTCCATCAGCAAGGGCATTAGGCCATGGGGAGGGGTGGTGGGGAGAAATTAGCCAGTCATGATGGGATTAACTAACCGTGGATGAAAAATGTATTATTTCTCTTTTTAAGTACCTTCCCGGAGAGAGGATTCCATTCCACGAGTATAATGAAAATATTAAAATCAATAACGCTGCCATTGCTGTGGACTTCAACAGTGCATGTCTACAGCATGGCATACTCCCCCTGCTGCAGGAGCACGCACCCCAACACCAAGAGAGTCAAATCAAATGGTGGTGGCTCGTCTTCTCCAAAAGGTCGTGTAGTCCACTGTCAGGAGTACACGAGCTCGTCCCAAGTACTAAGGACAAGAGGCAGAGATAGTAGCGGGACAGGTAACGTGCGCGAAGAACCCCATGCTGGGACACTCAACAGGGGGGAGCTCAATCAAATGGTGTCCCTCAGGAGAGTGTGCCCAATTTGAAGAAGAAAGCGACCTGAAGCTGCCGAGACTTTGGGGAGCTGGTCAATGTGAACAGCCACGCGCGATGATGCGAAATTTTAAGTTCCCATCGGCCTTCTCCCAACTTCCTTGCCAGGGAGAACGGGGGCGTTTCTTATTCCTGCCATGTAGTCTGTGGGAAAAAAAGCAAAACACTGTTTGGCGCTCTCATCGGCGCCTCATTTTCTACAATCCCTACATTTTCAGGAGCTTAGAAGAAGATAATTTCAACATCCCTTTGGCAAGCTATAACCATTACATCACTATACTGCGAACCAGGAGGTGCGGAGGTTCAAATGTCCTAAGAACACTCAGGACGTTTAGTGAATCACTAAAGATTACAATCCGGTCTCGGTATCGGAAACTAAATAGGCTAAATGGAGGTCATCTCGAACACATGCTTTGATTGAATAAGAAAAGCTCAAAGACTATCATGTTTTAATTTAATGTTCTAAATACAATAATCTAGTTATAACTGAAGTTTCATTTAATTCCGAGAAAAAAAAATTAAACCTAGCGAAAGTTGGGGCCCGTTATTTGGGATCACTCTGTATAATGCAATGTACACAGCTCAGAGCAAGTGGCACCTCCCCGGCATCAACAAGCAGGCTCTCAATAGGGGATGTACGTAAGTCAGCGGTCGCCAAGTGGATACGCTCCACCTTACACAATTCACGCTCCCTCGCAGATGCGTAAAACTCTTATCTATGGTTAAGCTTTGAGCGAACAAGTGAACAATAAAATAACAAAGGAATAACCCAAGTGCTGAACGTGACGGAACCAAGAATGTCCAGGGCGCGGGTGTCAGAGACCCTAAGGCTGCGAATATAGGCCGTCCAGGTGAGTCGTCGATCGAAAACAACAACAAGGAAAGAGTGCGCATCCACCACTTCCAAACGAACCCCGTTTAGGAACAAGTGCGGGTCGAGTAGAGCAGTGAATGGCATTAAAAGTGCACTACTTTAGTTTTGACCATGGAAAACCGAAACCTAGGCGCTTTAGCCACTTCAGAGTTGGCATCTGGACCGCATCAAAAGATATCGAAAGGTCGTCTAAGTGTAGAGTAGCAAAAATATCTTCCGGCAGCAGCGAAGTGATATCAATGATACTCAGAGCAAAGAGTGTGATACTTAAAGACACTTTCTAGGGGACGCCCTCTGTCTGCCCTATTTTGCCAAAAAGAGGCTCTCCTCTCCCATACACGGAATCGACGATACCGTCGGAATTTAGAAATCAAAATTGAGGCTTCCGTCGCCCCCGTCCTGTGTGGAGTCTCCATGATAACACACCATGTGGTATCATAGGCTTTCTCTAGATGGAAAAACGCCGTAGAGTCTACGAAGAAAGGCTTCGCAGATAGCATTTTCCAGCCGGAGCAAAGCTTTCAATGTGAAATGCAACTTACGGAAACCAAAATGTACAGAGGACAGGGGGCCTTCGCCGTCCAGGATAAAAGCTAGAGAATGTGGAGAATGCGGTCTTAAAAGCCTCCGCCGCCGACTCAGGGTCGGAGATTGCGGTCTCCTTCTCGTGGAGAACGGGATTGGGTCGTGCGATAACTTACCCAGAATCCTTTTCGCTCGCACAACACCAGGCGTACTTCAAAACATATTAGAACCCTTCCCTAGCTTGACCAAATTCACTGACGGTGAAATCATTCGGGCGGTGCTTATAGTGCATGTAGGGCTGTCTCACACTCGGCCGACCACCAAGGAGAGGACTATGTGCAAAACGACCAGACGCAAAGGCCGTATCAACTGATCTACACACTTTCGCTGGGACAAAGAATTAAGTCATTCTTCTAAAATGAAGACCGCTTCAAGCACCACCGAGGCAGCACTACTCATAAAATGATAGTAGAATGTGAAGATCATCGACCACCTCGAACCCAAAATCAGGTAGTGTATCCGGAGAACATATGGATATATCGAGGCAAGAAAATGATGGTTTAGGGCAGTGATGCGTAAATTCACCCATATTCAGGACACCTATCCCCAACTCTTCGATCAAGTCAGCAAGGACCTGACCCACTGGGATTTTTCGTTTAGTCTCTTCAGATAATTGCGTACCCTTATAATCCTCGAGGAGAGGAAAGGTCTTTGGCAACCGTTCCAAGATGCGACATAAGTTCCCTAGAACCATTTTACTGCGGCAATGCGATCCCCCTCTGCCATCTTCGGAACCGCCCTCGAGTAACTTCTTCTCTGAGATGGATGTACCCTCCGTTTTATTCTTTCCAATGGACCCCTACATGAATCCCTTATCGGAGAAGGAGTTTGACCTTTTTTCCCAAGACTTCGCAATTTGCACTCTCCTTCAGATGCTCTGTTTCGTCTGTAAAATGCTCTCTACGATGCCTTTCTTTGTAGACAGCATGTCACCACTGTGATTTTGATGTGGAGAAGGCATAGTTCACCGCATAGCAATACAGTATCTTGGAGACCCTTCACACTCTTAGGAAATTGTCAATTCCTCGTACTGGTTAGGGGAGTCCTTTTCGAACATATATGGCAGGAGATGGTGTGAGTTAAGGGAGTGTTCTCAGTATCACTCTCTTTGCCTTGAGCATCAACGGTACCATCTCGGTGCTACCGGAAGGTGTTCACGCTATGCTTTCCGTAGACGACCTTTCGATCTTATTTGGTGCAGCCCAGATGGCTCCTCCCGAGTGCCGACTCCAGCAGGCAGTAAACCACATATTTCACCATGCCAAAGCACACGTATTTCAGTTTCTATGGTTAAGAACAAAATCGTGCACTTCTGTAGCTATCCCCAGTCACACTGATCAACACTTGTTCCTAATGGGGCTCCCCTGGATGTGGTATAATCACAGGTTTATTGCTCTTGTTTTCGACCGACACCTCATCTGGGATGCCATTATTCCTATGCTTATGGTCTCTTGCAACCGCATCATGAACATTCTTCGTTCCATGATGTTCAGCATATTGAGTACTGATAGGATTACTGTTTTACGCATCCTCAGCCGAGTGATTTGCAAAAGGTGGACGTGATTCACTGCACCGGTCGCCATTTGTCGACATGTGCCTTCCTCACTACCTCTATTGAGAATCTTGGATCATGCCGCTAATATGCCGCTCACTATTTGCCAAACACAGTGCTTTATATGCTTGTATGTGCTGGCCGGGTTCCCCTCATTCGTCTGTATCCGCGGGCGATCTTTACAGTGTCTATGCCGCCGAGAGACGCCAATCATACCCTAAGCCTTTCGGGTTTAGATCTAGCAAACTCCTTCAGGAGCTCAATGTAGATCTCGGGCCGGTGGCGCCTCGGATTTTGCCCAGAACGGCACATTAAAACGGAATCACCTTTGACTATTTGTCGCCACGCCTTTGCTCCCAAAACTTCCACAGCGCTGTAAGTATTGCATTCGACTTTTTGTAGCATACTTCTTCTAATGCTGGGGCCATAGCAGTGAAAACGAGTGGCTCTAAATTCGAAGATGCGGTCGAATTCCACGCCTTATTCTCCTTGTTTGAAGCATTCGGGTATCTACTAGGCGCTGCGTCTTTCTTCACGACCGGATTATTTGCAATACATACACCGCTCGGTACAGGCAATAATGCATCGTGTCCGATTCGGAGACGGAATTGTGATTTATAGCTACTCACAAACGCCATGAGTGCTCTCGGCATCACCTGGTACGCTGTATCCGTGACGCCACGGCTGCCGCGGGACGCACCACCATTTGATGGAGTGCTCCTGTGACACCTTATTGCAACGACAGCTTACCCCCCAGACTATCCGGCATATTCTTGTCGAGTGCCCCAATATGGGGATCTTCACGCATGTTACCTGCCTCGGTACCGGGGCGAGCGGGGTTGCTACCACTTGTATTCGTAACGGGTTGGTGCACTCCAGATTATTTCTTATTTTACTTTTTAGAGGAGGTTGGCCTCTTCCATCTTATTTTACTTTGGGGGAGAAGGTTTTTCGGCCGACGCTGGAGAATGTCTTTTCTTCTTTTTCTTAGTTTTTTTGCTATAGTTTTAGTCTATACTTATAAGGGGGAGGGGCTTGGTTGTTTTTTATTTTGTTTTATTTTAATAGAGCCCTATATCTTGATGACTGAACCCCTCACATATGTCTTAGACCTGTTTACCATGATTAATAAACCCATAGAGTGACTCTCATGACGAAGCTAAAATCTATAGTAGGCTTCTAGGAAGGGTAAGGTAGTTTCTAGGTTCTCCTCAGGCCCCCTTTTTAAAAAAAAATCTCCGCCTCTGGTATGAATATTTACAACGTAAAGTTTCGAACCCGTTGGAGAGTTCGAATAGTGGAAGCCTTAGATCTAGCTAAAGGGAGTTGCATTAGTCAAGGCAGAAGGTGACCAAGTCATGAATGGCAATCTCCAAGGTAGCTGAGTGATCACAGCTGCGACAGAGATTACGGAGAAAGCAGATCGAGGATTTATGAACGTTAACAACATAAATTTTGAGAGATAACTGACTATCAATGGTGATCCCCAGATTTTTAATTGTATCAGAAAAGGGAGGTGCCAAAGTTTAGATAGGGAGAAATAGTTTTGCAGTGAGTCACCTACGCGGGGATGCCTTTCAGTATTACCTCAGTTTTCTGATGGTTAAGTTGCAGAAAGCTGTCTGAAAACCATTCAGTGATGATATAAGCGGATAGTAGGCTTCTAAGAGTTTCATTAAACGAGTATGGAGACAAAGAGACAGATTTGTGTGTTATCCGAATAGAAGTGAAATGATACACGAAGTCGACGTATAAGAATATAAAGAGGAAGAAGATAGATGCGAAAAGGGGGAGGAGCAAGAACCAAACCTTAAGGGACACCAAGACGCACTTCCGCCGGCCTAGATACAGTTGAGAGCAGTTCCAGAAACATCCAAGGATTCACGGAGGTGGTGAAGAACAGTGTTGTCAATCGTGTTAAATGGCGATGAGAGGTATACATACACGTACGTGAATGGAAGACTGGCCCGCGCCTGCCTTGAAACCAGACTGAAAGATCCCATCGGTGTTAGAAGAAAGCAGTAGGACTAAAAGCTGGGCTCACGCCAGGATTTGAAGGACCTTTGAGACGAAGGAAAGTGAAAGGATTGGAAGGTAGTGGTTGAAGACTTGGATGGAATGAGACACGGAAGAAAATGACTTTTTCGATGAGAAAAGGAAGTAAATTCATCAAGGAACACTGAAACAAGAGAAAAAAGTTCGGATGGGGGAGGAAAAGCGGAAGTTACTCTGTACCAAGGAGTAAAGGTAGAGGATATTCTAGCAGGGTTATGGACTATCTTGTCAAAGAAGAAGGCTGATAATTCAATAGAGGAGAGAGAGGGAAAGGACTGGGATTTCAAAGGGGCAGAGAGATTAACAAGAAGCTTGAACTATGTGTGTAGCTTGTTTTTGTTTTCTGAAAGGATACAGCGGGTGAATCTTACGGACGGCCTTTGGAAATGCAGTGTAGAAATGAGTAGCAAGGGAGTACGCCAAGGAGGGGTAAATTCTGCTTCTGCACCACGAGCACGGGCAGCCCGAAGCCGTCTCATGCATGAACGTGTGTTTCCTAGCATTCAAAATTGTAGCTGAGATCCACGTTGTCGGCGAGTGGATATGGGAAATATGGGCGTTCAGCCACGAGGAGAGGATCTGTGAGAAAGAACGGAAGACTATGTTGAGGCCAAGAGAGGTGATGACAGAGTATAACCGGACAATGAGAAAAACGAGATCTCTTGCCATTTGTCCTTGTCTAATTTAGAGAGCTGACGATGATGAGGTTTAGTAGCATAGTGTGTTGAAGCGTTGCGTGCGAGGTGAAGAGAGAAAAACGAAATGAGCAAATGGTTAGATATAGGTGTGTAGATGTCATTTATGGTTAGGCTATGAATTGGGAAGGAGGAGGCGACTAGTTCAAGTGTATTTCCATATATGTGAGGAGGGAGTGAGGCATATTGAGATAGAGCATAAAATTTAAATATATCAAAAATGTCAATGGTAGGAGGAGGTATTCTGTGGATATTAAATCTTCCACAATGAGTAAGGCTGCAAAGGGATTAATGAGTGTCTTGTCCCGAAATTCTAGCAGCTCATCGAAGAATCTCACCATGGAATGGACATGGGGACGACAAATGTTGGAAATTGTAAGAGTGTGTTTCAGAGGCAAAGTTGCAAGCAGAACTTCGGAACTGTTTGGATTTTTTATTTGAATTATAGAATAAAGAATGTATGAGTCAGTGAGTAAACATCACACACCCACGTCGGGTGCATCTAGCAACGTAAATAAAAGAAGGAACCCATGAAGTCACGGCATCGTAAGTAATAACCGTTTTCCTCATCTAGTCACGTTTCTGTTAAGCCCAAAATGGCAAACTTCTCTGAAGTTATGAGGTGCCAAATGAAGTTTGCTTTCCACAACGTCAAACTGCAACAATTTAAAACAAGGTCTTCTGATCAAAGTCGCGTGCTCTCACTTATTCTGATTCATGACCTTATGACCTTTAAAACTTTCAATAATTCTCGGACTAACCTTGGGAAGACCTTCGCAATTATATCATTCGAAAAAGAATGTAAAACAACATAAGGGTTTCAAATTTGGTTAGAATCGGCAGAATAGTTATAATGTTATTACCCCCCCCCCAAAAAAAAAAAAGAATAAGCAAAGCGGGGACTAAAAACGCGACTAAAATGCAACAGAAAGAGGGAGGGACCATTCAAAGGATAGTTCCGAGTTTGCAAAAAGGGGGAGTTGCGTTGTGTTTGCGACTGATTTAAATCCCTAAAACTCGAAAGAAATGGTGCAGGAATATAGCAAGAGAGAACGCACGATAGGTCCTGACGGATGACATTGCTATGACCTAGATTCCATCCATCTCTTTCGCAGAGCAGCCCCTTAGACCGAATAATGAAACCAACATTAAGATCAGGATGACAAAGGCTGGTAAGTGCTAGTACACCCAAAACCGATCCTCTTGGGGGGGCAGGGGGAGGAGGAGAAGTATTTGGTATTTTTTTGCGCCAGGGGAGTAAGGGAACCGTTCTGCGTTATAGTATGTGAATGCTACCCATCGTCGGGATTCCTTGAAATAGAGGAGAAGAGTGTGTTGTGCTCTGAAAACGGGAGAGGAAAGACATCGGTGTTAGGATTCCCTATGCGTGTGAGGATCCTTTTAAGATCTACCTACTCCAGCGAGGGTAAGCATAGTGTGCTCATCAATCGGTGACCAGACCTTTACATGCGATGATGGTTTGTGTCCGCTATCGCTTGTGATTGTACCGCTACCTTGGCGTTAGGTAACCAACAGTAAGCTAGCGAGTGCTCCTCTATAAAGAGATGATGTAATTCTGATTCATTATATTTAAGGAATATTTTTAAAGCTTACATCGAATAGCGAGTTGGGGAAAAGGAAAATGTGTGATAGCTATCTAGTCCAAGTAGACCCTGAAGTAAGTGGGGGGAGGGAAGGAGTAACCACAATAATTTTTAG
This sequence comes from Ceratothoa steindachneri, assembly GCA_963969495.1. Lineage (NCBI taxonomy): Eukaryota > Metazoa > Arthropoda > Malacostraca > Isopoda > Cymothoidae > Ceratothoa > Ceratothoa steindachneri. The sequence goes on along the minus strand of OZ018327.1, from coordinate 107,622,131 downwards.
TTTCGTGTTATCGCTACATGGTTTTCAACACATATTCTGATCATTTGAAGCATATTTCAACTGGGGCCTACTAGCTTATTAGCGGCCAAATTCAACCTCGTATAGCTTGGCCCACCAGATTCAGGAGTCGAAACTCCTTCTGCAGACGAACGACAACCCATGTTGTTTTCAGTTGAACGAAGTTAAACCGCATCGGGTGTGGATAGTCACGGGAGAGGGGGGTCGATTTTGCATCGGCAACACTGTATCGACCCTAGGTTACGATCCCTTATCAAGGTAGGCTCCCAATTGCAAATGTTTGGCAAAATCCATACCAAAAATAAGAGAAGGGTGTGGGGTCGGGCCACATATGAGTTAAAAAGTGGTGCACCCACATAAAAAAAGAATGGGAAACCCTGTTTCGGGCACTCGAGGGGGGGGGGGGCCTCATCTAAATATTCAGAGTGTCGGAATCGCTTTCATGGGGGGGTGGCGCACCAGACCCCGCTTGTAATTCCATACGAAGGCGAGGCGCAAGCGATCAGAAAACGACCGAGTCACGACACTCGGTTGAATTTCCGAGGAGTCTATTGCCTACACTCTGTCACTACACCACACTCCTCTTACCAACATACTGCAACACAATTCACGACCACACTCCTCTTACAACCATTGTACCAACAGCAATACTACACCACACACCACCATCACTCTTCTCTTACTACCACTACACTTCCCTTACCACCACATCACCAACACTACACCACACAACACCACTCTTGTCTTACTACCACTACACTTCTCTTACTACTACACCACACATCACCACCACTACTACACCAGAAACCTATCACTCTCCTCTTACTACAACTACACATCCCTTACATCCACACCCCCACCACACCACACATCACCACCACACCACCAATACACCACACAGCACAACCAATACATCACCAATACACCACACATCACATTACTCTTCTCTTACTACACTACACTTCCCTTACCACCACACCACACATCACCACGACACCACTACAACTACATAACATACCACCATCATTCTCCTCTTACAACAACTACACTTCCCTTACCACCACTACACAACACTACACCACACATCATCACCACAACACCCTACTGCATTACACAACAGCATCACTCTTCTACTACTACCACTACACTTCCCTTACCACCACACCACCAACATACACCACACATCACCACACATCACCACTACTACTACACCATACAACATCATCACTATTCTCTTACTAACTCTACACTTTTTTACAAACACTACACCAAAACAGACCACACATCACCACCACTACGACACCATACATCACCACCACTACATCACACACACAACCATCACTCTTACTACAACTGTACTTCTATTACTACCACCACACACCACCACTACTACACCAAACACCACCTTCACTCTACTTTTACTACTACTATACTTACCTTACCACCACACCACCACCACCACTACCACCACCACCACCACACCACCACCACCACTACCACCACCACTATACCACACATCACCACCACACCACCACTATTCCACCACACCACCACCACTATACCACACATCACCACCACACCACCACTATTCCACCACACAACACCATCAGTCTTCTCTTGCTATAACTATACTTACCTTACTCCCATACTGCCACCAGTACAGCAACACTACACCACACATCACGACTACCACACCCACCACCATCACACAAAACATCACCACTACACTACACATAACCATACACCATACACTACCATCACTCTTCTCTTACTACCACTACACTTCCTTTACCACCACACCACCAACACTTCAGCAACAATACACCACACATCACCACTATCACTCTTCTCTTACTACCACTACACTTCCCTTACCACCGCAACACCACCACTACACCGACACTACACCACCACACCACCAGTATTACACCGCACACCACCATCACTTTTTTCTTACTACCACTACACTTAACTTACCACCACATCACCAACACTACACCACAAATCACCACCACACCACCACTATACCATACATCACCACCACACCACCAGTATTAAACCACACACCACCATCACTTTTCTCTTACTACCACTGCACTTAATTTACCAACACATCACCAATACTACACCACAAATCACCACCACTATACTATACATTACCACGACACCATACACTACCACCACACTTCTCTTGATACCAATACATTGAACTTTCCACCACTACACCACACAACACCACCACACCACCACTACTACACCACACATCACTACCACACTACCACAAATACACCACCATCACACTGCTCTTACTACCACTACACTTCACTTACCACCACACCACCAGCACTACACCACACATCACCACCACATCAGCACTAATACACCACACCCCACATCACTTTTCTCTTAATATCGCTACATTTGACTTACCACTACACCACCAAAACTTCACATCACATCACCACCACACCACAACTACTACACCACACAAAACCACCATCACTCTTTTTATTACCACTACACTCCCCTTACCACCACATCATCACCACTACACCACACATCATACCACTATACTACACATCAACGCTACACCAGCACTACTACACCACACACCACTTCACTCTTCTCTTACTACCACTACAAATACACCACCATCACACTACTCTTACTACCACTACACTTCACTTACCACCACACCACCAACATTACGCCACACATCACCACCACATCAGCACTACTACACCACACACCACATCACTTTTCTCTTAATATTACTACACATGACTTACCACCACCCCTTCAACACTTCACCTCACATCACCACCACACCAAAACTACTACACCACACAAAACCACCATCACTCTTTTTATTACCACTACACTCCCCTTACCACCACATCATCACCACTACACCACACATCACCACCACACCATCACACCACCACTACTACACCACACATCACCACCACACCATCACACCACCACTACTACACCACACACCACTTTACTCTTCTCTTACTACCACTACACTTCTCTTACAACCCCACCACCACCACTACACCACAGATCACAACCACACCACAACTACTACACTTGACACCACACATCACCACCACACCACCATTACTTCTCTTACTACCAAAACACTTACCTTACCACCAACACTACACCACACATCACCACCACTAATACACCACACAACACCACAACTACAGCACACATCACCTCCACTACTACACCATACAACACCATCACCTTTCTCTTAATACCACGACACTTCCCTTACTATCACACCACTAACACTACACAGCACATAACCACCACACCACCATTAATACACCACACATCACCACCACTACCACCACCCCAACACCATCACTCTTACTACAACTACACTTTCCTTACCACCACCACTACTACACCACCATCACTTTCCTCTTACTACCACTACGCTTACCTTTCCACCACACCATCACTACTACACCACACAACACCATCACTCTTCTCTTGGGTTTGGCCTCTTTTTATCGGCGATTCATTCCCAATTTTGGCGCCCTCTCTGCTCCCCTTTGCGAGCTCCTGAAGAAGAAGGCCCCAGAACAACTAGTTTGGACTCCGTTGTAAATCACCAGCTTCAAGCAACTTAAGGGTAAACTCGCGTTGGCCCTGATATTACGGTTTCCCAATCTCGCCGAACCAACGACGGCATCAGTTTTGTTTTAGTTCAATACGGAATCAATGACGAGAGTTTTCACATCGCTTACGCTAGCCGAAAGTTATTACCGCGCGAAAAGAACTACGCAGTGATTGAGCGAGAGGCTCTGCAATCATATGGGGAATAAAAAAAAATGGCAGGTATTTGATAGGAAAGAAATTTGTAATCGAAACCGATCACAAACCCTTTGTTCCTCCAATAATTCCAGTTTAGGATAGGGTATTTAAAAGGCCCTGAGAATGTTATGGCCGATAGCTTAAGCCGAAATATGGTAGATTCCCTCCCAAGTGAATCTTGAGCTTATTATTGTTTTCTAAAAAAAACAAACCGTATATAGATGTCCAAATAAATTTAGGTCAAAAACATGTACCCTTTTGTATGTAAATAAAATGTACAATTTTCATGTTTACAATCATGATTGTTGTAAATTAGTTTGTTGTTGTTGTTGTTGTGTTTTTTTTGGGGGGGGGATAATGATCGATTTATGTACATTTTTACAGTCTCTCTTGATATTTATTTTGTATTCTTTTTTGTGTGATTTTGTATTATGTATTCCTTTGCTATTTCCTTTCTTTTTCTTTTTTCGCTGTGATGCAATTTTTTTTATTTTGTATTCATTTTGAATTTGTACAATGCGTTCTTTTATATCGTGATGTGAAGGTATTGCACCCCTTTTCCATTTCCCGAGATGTCCCTTCTTCCGGAACTCCCATCTTAAGAGGGTAGAAGATGTCAGAGAGAGAGATTCACGCGAACAAAGAGGCCTAAGGGGGTATCTTACGGACGAATGGACTTTCAACCGGCTTCTTTCGGTAAACTTCCCGGGTGATAACGAAGCGAGACGAGTCAAACTGGAGCCCGGAACCCAAATCAGCGAGAGAGCGCTAAGCCCTTGCCGCCGCGCCTTGAATCGGAGTCGGACCCACTTTCGACGGCAAAGAAAATCGCTTCCGGCGAAGTCGTATATTTTTCCCAGCGCGCAAACGAGCAAATTAGTATTCAACCAGGATGGAGGCACTGCTCACGCAGTATCCAAGCAGTAATCACGAGGATTCATTGGAACCAGCCAAAGGACACAACGCGCACCTTCACAAGCGACTCTCTGTTACCCTAAGGACTCGCAGGCAAGAAACCAGTGTTCAGAACTACGGCAGTCAAGGACGTAATGACTTATTCTGGAATAACGCGCTTCATTCCGTGCCCTGCAACGATACTCCCTCGAACAACCACTCGATGACCCCCTCCCCCTCTTGGAAAAACGTAAGCCTACTACATTTTTCTCTATCACCGTCGAAGAGACGTAACGCTTTCCGACTACGAAGCTTCACCTCCTCATCTCCTCCCGTTTTCTTCCGGGTAAATATTGTGCTACTCATATTCATGCCGAAGCATTCATTGGAAATTAATTTCTTTTGCTGAACGATTAGTTTTCCCATAGTGTATAAATTATTGCTAAATTCTGTTATTTGTTTGTTTCTCCTGTTTAAATCCCAGAACCACGTAAAAAGCTAGTAATTTATTTTCTAAGTCAGTTAACTGAATAAACTCACTCGAATATCCCCCGTACTTAAAAGGAGCTTCCCCCTCGTCTACGGAGGGCAAGCGAAGATCAGTGAAATCTACCTGACCTACGACAGTCTGCAATCGTTCTACGATTTTTTTCTGAATAACTTAACCGCACCCTTCCGGCCCCAGCATTTGAGGTTGAGATGGATCAATGGCCTTTCCTTCTCAGACCCGATTGGGGGAGGAAAGCTGGCGCTAAACCACTGCACTTTACCCCCCCCCCCCGAAATGGTCTGATGGCGTGGTCGTCTTTTTTAAAGAGAAACGTCGACTGTAATCCAACGAAGGAAAGTTTACTAGGCGGTCTCAACTCCTCTAGGTAATCTCATATAGAGGGTATTCATATTTTAATAAATTATTTTAATTTATTTGGGTAAGAATGCCATCATTGTGATGTCAGTTGCGCGTCGTAGAAGGGGACTAAATGTGAGCGCATAATTGGGTGAATTAATTTCGTTTATTAGGGAATTACGAAGCAGGAAAGACCCCAAGATCCACCCGAGGTGAGATAAAGAAAGAAGGAAAAGGTGAAGGATAGGTGAAAGGAGAATAGGAGTTGGTTAAAGAATTAGTTTACTCTTATTTCTGTAAATTAATATCGTAAATTAATATTAATTGATTAAATTCTTCCTGCATAAGTTATTCCAAGTTTGTTACATTTAATAAGAAAATAAATTTAGTGGCCTCGTAGTCCTAAGTCTTTTGTTTACTAATTTGAAACGGGCTTTTTCAGTTGCGTGCGACTCTATATCTCATTATGTCGGTCGGGCCGTCAGGTCCCGTTTTCTCTTTTTGTTTTGGTAATAACATTGTAATTATTCGGTCGATTCTAACGAAATTTGAAACCCTCATGTTGTTTTACATTCTCTTTCGAATAATATAATTGCCAAAGTCCCTTCCAGGATAGCCCAGGAATTATTTTGTTTTGGCAATAACATCATAACTATTCGGCCGATTCTAACGAAATTTGAAACCCTTATGTTGTTTTACATTTTCTTTCGAATGATATAATTGTCAAGGTCCTCTCAAGGTTAGTCCAGGAATTATTAAAAGTTTTGAAGGTCGTAGGGTCATAAATCAGAATAAGTGAGAGCACGCAACTTTGGCCAGCAGACCTTGTTTAATTACCGCTCAGTTATCTAGCTCAAATATTTAGTCATAATTTATTATAATAAACACATTATATTTTGAATTATTTATATTCAAAATTTATTTACTCTGATGCTTTCGTCAAATTTGCTAGACAAGTTATTCTAAGTTCGGGTTATTTTCTAAAAAAAAAATTATTTTGTGCTATCTATCGCAGTCCTAAATATTTTGTTTGCTAGGGTGAAAGAGTTATTTCTAGTTGCCACTCGGTTATCTAGCTCAAATATTAAGCCATAATTAGTAAATCCGCTAAATATTTTAAATACTTTAATAAGTTGGTCTGTCACAGATGCCGATGTTTCAGGAACAGTAGATGGAGGTGTTAGTCTGTCTTTGTAGGATCTATTTCTAAGTTCAGGAATTTATGTCGCCGCTCGACACTAGACGCGATCCAATATTGCAATGGCCTTTCATAAATATAGAAATCAGAATGTAATCCAAGGAGGAGGAATAACTCAGGAGAGAACATACATAGGTCTGACAGTGAAATCTCGCAGAATACCATGCACTTGGTAACTCGTTTGATGAGTCAAGGTATATTGCGCAAGTTACATGAAAGTTGGTATTTACACAATCTGAGCTTAGCCTCTCTTCCTTCCTTCAGATAGCCTGCATTTCTCCCCTACCTCGCCGCTTTTCATACAACCTCTCCTACAACTTTCTCTGGTGAGCCTCTAATTTCACTGGGTAGATGCTGACCTTCTTCTCAAGCCAACCGTCCCGGATCGGGGCTGAGGGGGGAGGGGACAATGTTCCCTAACCCCTGAGCTCCGGTTCGGGATAGTTTTTTTTTTAACAACCTGCTTCATCCCCACCCATACCTTCCTCACATCCCTTTTCCTCTCCTCTTCACAATCTATCATTTTACGCCGTGTTCAAGGTGGAGCCACCATGCCGATGGACTGCCAGGACACCAGGCGGGAGGGGTGGTCCCAAATGGCGGTGCCTGGCTCTGCCAGGCCTGTAGGCACCTCTTGCAGTGCGGGCAACTGCAAGAGGTGATGAGCGATTGCATCCCGTGAAATATAGAGGGTCACAATGCCCAATGATGAGAAAATAAAAAATCTCCCCTTAATTCTTCCTCTGTCACCAACGGAGCCGCCCTCGAGCAGCTCCACCGAAAAAAATGGAGGTCAACCCTCCCTGTGCTTGCTCAGGGAACCCTCCATATATCTTTAGCCAGAGAGGAGGCTTACTCCTCTCCTTCGCTTACGGGTGTAGGGGACTCCCTCTCACCCCCTTCTCTGGAGGTGCTTTCGGGCACCTCCCTTTTTACAGCGGCAGTCCCCTCTGTTCTTTCCAAGGGGACCGCCAAGAAAGCCAGCAGGCAGCCCTTAGCCAGCCGCTCCACATCGAAGCGGCTTGGTAGGGCAAACCCCCTTATAGGGGAGAGGGAAGCCAGGCCCCTTCGGTCGCTTCCCTCAAAAGACCTGCTGGCAAGAATATTGAACCTTGCCGGGGTCAAGGCCCATGCCTTCCCACACAAGACTAGTGACGATACTGCCAACGGGACCTGCGATGTCCTGGGGGGGGGCAACTGAAGGCCCCCCCTGAGATATACATGGTTTTTGAGGAAACCCAGCCTCAGACGGTAGGGCTTTCCATGGGGGGAATACGGGCTCGGCGCCAAGCACCGAACCCAAATCCGCCCCTATGCAAGGTCCTTCTCAAACGGCTGTGGTTTCCGAAGCAGTACAAGGGAAGGGGAGGGATCTCCTCCGACCGGTGCCCCCACGACTACCAGGACCTTCTTCATTTTGGAGAATGACCTGGCTGAGGCCGGTCGATCTGGCCTGGGGGCTCCTTCCGGCGGAGGTGAGAAGCGGGTTCATTCCACGCCCTCCTCTCCAAAATAGAAAAAGAAAAAGACTAAAAATACAAAAAAAACTCGGGGCTCCTCTCCATCCGCGGGGACTACGGAGAAGGATGGGTCTGCTGCCACTTTAGGCAAGCGACCAAGCCAAGATCGGCACATCCGGCCCCTCTGCTCCCCCCGGTTGTGGAGCCCCTGACTAAGACGAAAAGTGCACAGGGCGGAGCCTCGATGACATATTGGCCCCTGATTCAGAGGTTAGCTGGCGTTTTCGAGCCCGCTGGCTTCAAACGCTTCCTCGTTATTCGCTCCACTGATGGCAGCATGTTGGCCAAGGGCAACATGATCCATCAGAGGAGAGGATTAGCTAGTGCAATTGGTAGAGAGCCGAAGGTGACCCGTTTCTCGGACGGGAGCCTTCTGGCGAATGCGGCGAATCCCGCCGAGGCGGCCAAGATAAGTGCTCTTCGGACACTTCATGGCACCCTGGTGAGTGTGACGCCGCACTCTACCATGAACTTTGTGAAAGGAGTAGTTTATGTGAGGGAACTCATTGACTACTCCATTGAGGACATCACCCTAGAGCTGGCCGACCATGGGGCGGTCAAGTTCGAACGTGTGATGAGAAAACAGGAAGGGGCCTCGAGACCCACCACTACACTCTTCTTTACGTTCGACTGGGAGAAGCTCCCTGAGTCGGTGCGTGCCGGTTGGTACTGCTACCACGTGAAGGCATTCGTGCCACTGCCGCGGTGGTGCTATTACTGTTAACGCTTCGGCCATACGAATCGTTCTTAAAGACGTGCAAATTCGGGGTCACCCGAAGTCTGTGTAAATTGCTCCAAGGCCGCACACGATAAGTCCAAATCGTGTGTGGCCAAGTGTGTCAATTGCAGAGAGCCGCACCCCGCTTCTTTGGAGCAATGTGGTGCATATCTCCTTGAGAAAGAAATCCTGGCCGTTCAGGCCCAGGATCGAATCTCATTCCGTGAGGCTAAGGACTTGGTCCTGGCGCGCCCGGCCCTGCCTGGGACGTCATATGCCTCAATAGTTAGAAAGGCACCCTCTGCTTCTGGCCCATCTAGGCCAACGAGCACGGTTGTTTCCGCGCCCATTCGGAGCCCTTCTGCGGGCTCTACTCACCCCGGGCGCTCCCCTGGTAAAGCTGGCGGCAAAAAGGGTTCACACCCAGCCCCGGCTAAAACCAGGGCTCCCCCCTCTTCCCCCAGCGTGACCGTTTCCCGTAAGGCGAAACGGCCACGCGCCTCCACCAAGTCGTTAGACTCACAGGAGGCAACACCCTTGAAGATGGTCGCTAGGCCATCTTCCGGGGTTCCTAAAGCTGTCCCCCGAAAGAAGAACAGCAACAAAGAAGCTTCAGCTCTTTCGCCCTTGCCCCGAGGTGGAGCGAGTGGCTCGGAGACGGTGGTTCCTCGAAAAGAGGGCCCCTCGCCTCCGAAGCCGCAAAGCCAGCCTAAGGTTTCAAGGCGGAGGGAGGAAAAGACTCGCATGGCGAGCCCAACCTCCCCCGATAAGTCTTCGAAGGCGACAGCGCCTTCAGCGTTTTGTCCAGCCAACAGCGCCCGGGGTTCTGCCCCCGGGAAGCGTACGGCCATTCCCGTGAGGGTCTTCAGTTCGAGGAGGGCCCCCGCGTCTCCTCCGAGATAGGCCTGGAGGGCATATTACTTCAATGGAATTGCCGTGGACTCCGGGCCAACTGTGAGAAGCTGCGGAGGCTCGTCTTGTCCCGTTCCCCGTTAGCTATCTTTTTGCAGGAGACCATGCTAGGCGCGTGCCTCCTGCCCACCATCCCGGGGTATAAGGGTCTTGCGACCGCACCACCGCGGGATTGCCGAGCTGGGGGATGCGCGGTTTACAACCGGCATGATGTCTCCGTTCTTCCTTTCTCTTTAGATACCTCCTTTCAGGCAGTGGCTGTGCACCTGCACCTGGATAGGAGGTATACTATCATTTCTGCGTACATTCCACCGTCAGCTGACTTCGACGCGGGGGACTTCCGCCGCGTCGTGGCACGGTTGCCGAGGCCCTATCTCTTGCTTGGAGATCTGAACGGCAGGCATCCTCTCTGGGGAGATTACTCCATAAATGCCAGGGAACAAGTCCTTGCCGATCTGATCGAAGAGCTTGAGATGGGTGTCCTAAACGTGGATGAGTTTACGCATCACTGTCCGAGAACCGCTTCATTTTCTTGCCTTGACCTATCTTTGTGCTCTTCGGATGCACAGTCTGATTTTGATTCAGGGGGTGGTCGATGACCTCCATGGTAGTGATCACTTTCCAATTCAAATATCATTTTCAGGGCAACTGCCGCCTGAGAGCCCACCTCGGTGGTGCTTGGCGCGGGCGCGGTGGCCTGCATTTCAGGAAATGACTGAATTTTCTATCTCAGTCGAGGAGTGTAGGTCGGTAGATGAGGCCGTTGAGTTCTCTGGCAATCTCATCGCCGTGGGCCTGACTACTATTCCTAGGGCGTCTGGCCGTTTTGCACGCTGACCACTCCCATGGTGGTCGGCCGAGTGTGAGACGGCCCTCAAACAGAAGCGTTATGCCTACATGCGCTATAAGCGCCGCCCGAACGATTTCACTATCGCTGAATTTATTTGAGCTAGGGCTAGGTTCCGGTATATTTCGAAGCACGCCCGCCGCTCTTCTTAGCGGGCATACGTGTCTTCACTTAACGGGAAGACCCCTCTAGCAGAGGTGTGGAAGCGAGTCAAATATATTCGAAGCAAGTTCTCACAGGACCCCCCTCCCGTTCTCCTCCAGGAGAATGGGACCGAAATCTCGGACCCCGCGTCCGTGGTGGTATCCTTAGCGACTGCTTTTTCCGCATTCTCTAGTCGGGATGCTGCTCCGCCAGCATTTAATGCACGTCGTGATGTCGCGGAAGTCCGCCCGATGGACTTTACCTCCAGAGGCGGAAAACCCTTCAACGACAAGTTCAATGTGAGTGAGTTGCGCTCCGCTCTCGCTTCGTGCGCGGACACCACCCATGGTCCGGACGATGTCCCGTACGCCATGCTTCGACACCTGGGTGAGCGAGGCATGGCCTTTCTGTTAGATTTGTTTAACAGGATCTTGGTGGAGGGTCTTCTCCCAGACTCCTGGCGAATCGCTACTGTGCTCTCCTTTCGCAAACCAGGGAGGGATCACTCTACTCCGACCGGTTTTCGCCCAATCTCTCTAACCTCTTGCGTGTGCAAGTTGATGGAAAAAATGGTAAATGTTAGACTAGCCTTTTTTCTGGACAGCGGAGGCCATTTGTCTTCTACACACAGTGCGGCTTCCGCAAGTTACACTCCACGTCGGATGCTCTGGTCCGACTGGAAAATGCCGTCTGCGAGGCTTTCCTTCGTAGACAGCACTACGCCACGGTGTTTATCGATCTGGAGAAGGCCTATGATACCACATGGCGATACAGTATCATGGAGACTCTCCACACGATGGGGGCGAGGGGATGCCTCCCAATGTTTATATCTGAATTGTTGAGAGATCGTCGATTCCGCTAACGGGTGGGGGGGGGCCTCTCCTGCCCAAAGGAGCAGGAAGAGGGTGTCCCGCAGGAAGGTGTCCTCAGTGTCACACTCTTTGCCCTGAGCATCAACGGAATCACCTCGGTGCTGCCGAAAGATGTTCTCGCAATGCTCTACGTGGACGACCTTTCAATCTCTTTTGGCGCGGCTCAGATGCCAACTCTGGAGCGTCGACTCCAACAGGCATTGAACCGCGTCCCTCGCTATGCCGAAACGCACAGGTTTCGGTTTTCTTTGGCCTAAACTAAGGTGGTGCACTTCTGCCGCCATCCACGGCTTCACCCCGACCCAGATTTGTTTCTTAATGGGGTGCGCCTGGATGTGGTGGAATCGCACCGTTTCATCGGTCTTGTATTCGACCGACGCCTCACCTGGGAGGCTCATATTCGCACCCTTAGGGTCTCTTGTACCCGCGCCATGGACATTCTCCGTTTCGTGACGTTCAGCGCTTGGGGCGCTGATAGGGCTACTGCCCTACTTTTTTATCGATCCTTTGCTCGTTCGAAGCTCGACTACGGATGCGAGTTTTATGTATCCGCAGCCGAGCGTTTATTGTGGAAGGTGGATTCGATCCACCACACTGGCCTTTGCCTTGCGACCGGTAGCTTCCGCACTTCCCCCATTTAGAGCCTGTTGGTCAATGCTGGGAAGATGCCACTCGCTCTGCGCCGAGTGCAGTGCATCCCTCGACTGTACGCGCGAGCCCGGCGCCTCCCTTAGTCACCAACAGCTCTCACTGCATCCGCAGCTGATCTCAATGGTGCCTATGCCGCCGAGAGACGCCAGTCATACCCTAAGCCCTTTGGGTTTAGGGCCAGGGAACTCCTCTGAGAGGTAGATATAGCTCTCGGGCTGGTGGCGCCCCTGGTTCTGCCCAGGACGCCACCCTGGAGGGTACCACATTTGGCTATTTGTCGCTACTCCTCTGCTCCCAAAGCTTGTACGGCGCCGGCAGTATTGCGTTCGACCTTTTTGGAGCACACATCGTGTCACGCTTGGAACCGTGCCAGTGTATACGGATGTCTCCAAGTCCCAAGAGGGGGTCGTCTTCCACGCCGTATCCCCTCTTTTGAATTCAGCGGGTCTCTACCAGGCGCTGCGTCTGTCTTCACGGCCGAGCTGGTGGCAATACACCACTCGGTACGGGAGATTACGCGACGTGCCCGGTTCGGAGACCGGATTGTGATCTATAGCAACTCACAAAGCGCCCTGAGTGCTCTCGGGGCATTGGAATCTCCGCATCCCCTGATTCGCGATATCCGTGAAGCCACGGTTTTGGCGAGCCGGGCAGATGTCGAGATTATCTGCTGCTGGGTTCCTGGACATGTAGGAATTGCGGGGAATGAGCGCGCCGATGAGGGCGTCAAAAAGTCCGCGAGGACTCTGTGACCGGACCAGCGTTTCGCTCTTCCTCACACCGACTACATGGCAGGAATACGGGCAGCTCTTCGGACTGCTTGGCAAAGAAGATGGGAGACGGTCGAAGGGAACTTAAAGTTGCGTGCCATTGCGCCGCGACTGTTCCCATGGACCTATCCCCCAATGCCGCGACAGCTGCAGGTCGCTTTCTGTCGTCTCCGAATCGGACACACTCGTGTGTCGCATCGCTATTTGATGGAGCACTCGCCTGTGCCGTATGGCGATGACTGCGTTGTCCCCCAGACTGTTCGGCACATTCTTGTCGAATGTCCCAGTCTGGGTGATCTTCGCGCACGTTACCTGTCCCGGTACCGGGATGGGTGGGGTCGCTACTGCCTGTTCCTTGTACTCGGGACGAGTGCGTGCACCATGACTGGTGGACTTGTTGACTTATGGGGGGAGGCTGGCCTTCTCCCTTGTATTTAACTTGTTTTTTTGTTATTGTTGTTTGTTTTTGTTTTTTTGTAGGTCGCAGGCTCCCTCGCCGGGGGGAGGTCCCCCTCCCCCCGATGCCGGAGCTTGCTTCCTGATTGTTATCCCCTTTTTATTGTTGTTTCTGTTATTTTTTATTTTAAAGTAGCCTAGAACTGGGCTGTTTGTTTGCGGCGACTTATGCCCAAGTGGGCAGTCGCCAGATAGCCCCTTGAAAAAAAAATTAAAAAATGTACACAATCTGAGAGCTTTGGTTGAGCGTGATGAGAATGCCACAAATGAATGAATGTAACGATGGTATAGCAAACCTAATAGATACGGTAACAGTTTTAAAACTTGTTTCAGATTACCAAGTTCCGCGTATATGATTTAGTCCCTAAGTTTACAATATATACTTCCTATCAGCTAGCTGGTTTTCTGTTTCATTTTAAGCACAACTCCGAGACATTCTAAACTCTTTGATGGAGTGATAATTGATTTATTATCATTAATTATCAAGCTCGAGTCAATAATAATGTTTAGCCACTTAATTGTATTGTACAAATCTCCAAGCCCAATATACCATAGAGGTATATGTAGGAGAACTCCCTGCATTGCTTTTCCAAGATATTCCAATGCTAGACACATTTTGTTGCATCAGAAAAGAAATACAGCAGAAAACCAAAAGGATCTGACTAATTTCCAGGTCCCGTTGGGCCTCTGGATGCAGTTTAATATGATCCTGTCCCCCGCCCCCGAGGATAAATTAATTTTAATACAGTAATCAGACAATTTTGTGGTATCTAGTACCTTTTAGATAATGTAAGGGAAATTTTGGAGCTGTTCGTAAGTGTTTTGCCAGCGTGTATACTTTCTATTAACTTCTCTTAATTAGTTAAAATTAAGTCTTGAGTATTCTGTGTGTTGATTTGTCTATTCTTCGATTTAGTAAGTTATCGTTAATAAATTATATCGTTTATTAAATATTCTACGATTGGTAAATTTAGGCCATTGCATATAACTTACATTTTGTCTAATTAAAGCCGGAAGAATTTCAAAAAGAAAAATATAGTACCTTTTCGTTTGCTCGGTGGCCTATAGACCACACCCTGGAGATATTTTATTACTATTTATCACGAACTCGATAGCTAAAATCTCAAAGGTAATATATCTATTTCAATATTTCATTATCACGATTAGTCCGTTTTTATATATAAAACAACGGCTTCACTTTTTATCTAGACCTATCCATTTTACACAATTAATAGCCTGATAAGTTAAATGATCCAATAAGGTCCCTTTTAGAAATTTCTATCATGTTTCCGTGATTGCGATAAGATCAAAATCATCCGAAGCAATTAGAGGTTCGATTCATCAATCTTGGTGATCAAAATACCTGCTTTTGTGTAAAACATGTTAAATTCGTCATTCATATTTCTAGAACTTTGAAGTGCGCTCCTGATCCTACCTGTGAGAATGAGAATGCGACGACGATTTGCAGCAATACTTTCCCCGACGGGATTGTAAATAAATGAGGATTAGCTCTCTTATTTACTACATAAGAAATTTGGGGAAACTTTGTACAAGCAAAGGTTAGTTAATTTTGGATATAAAAATATACTCAACCAAGATTTTAGAAAACTAAAGAGAATAACAAAAGAATTAAGACATCATAACTTGGCCTCAAAGATATGTCATCGAAGTTTATCTTTTACCCCAGTGGTGTCCAACCTGCAGCCCGCGGGCCGTATGCGGCCCTTTGGATGGTACTGTGCGGCCCGCCAGTTCTCACGGCCAAAATCACATTCGTTATATTAGATTTGTTCTAGTTATAGTGAAGGAACTAATATAGAATTTTGGGAAAGTATCGAATCAAAGTCGTGTTGAATGGCAGCGGGACCATGAAACTCCTCCCACAAAGGTGTACCGTACCATTTTTGCGCTCCGCGCAGGGGTGCGAAACATTTGTTCTATTGAAGCCCATGCTAAATAGGTCAGCTTCGACAGCATATATTGACAAATTAAAACCGTGAATCGATTCTATTTTTATTGTGCAGTGACCATTAATACTCCAATTTTGCTATCTGATAGTTTTTTTGCCCAGGAAAAATCGTAAAAATGTGATATTTTACATAAAACGAAGAGTTGTTATTTGGCCGCCCTTTTACTGTTTGTGATATGTTTGTGTTATTGTTCGATGTAAAATATTTCTACAGTGCCGGAAAATCAATTAAGCTGTTCATTACTAAGAAAGTGAAACAGGAATTTCAACTATCATGTATGAAATATCTAATAGTTTCGCCATCTATAGCCTGAGCCAAACCTAAGATTAAGTTATATGAACTAGGGCCTAACTTTTCAATCGCTGGTTGTTTTTATTTATTTCTTTTTTATTATAAACTTTACATTATTATTGCAATTACTGCTATTTATTATCACTTACTATATGCGTATAACTGTATATTAACATACAATGAAAATTAATAATTCATTTCTTTTTGCAGCATTTGAACCCCTTTAATGGCTGGGACATCTAACGTTAAAATTAAAAAAAAAAACTTGAAGATGAGAATAGACATTTTCAAGAAGTTTGGAGTAATAAATATTTTTTCATAGAAAATAGTTTAAAAAAAGATTATGTGTTTGATCTGCCACACGTGTTTTGAACAAGAACTCAAATTATTCAAATCCTCTCTCCTTGAAAGAGAACTTGGGCATTTTCCGCCATATAAATCTATGATAGAGAAGCATGGAGTTGTCCACAAGGCAGATTTTACGCAAAGAAAATTGAAGAACTTCAAAGTGTTTTTGAAAGCAGATTTATAGATATCAGGAAGTTACAAAAATCACTACAAGTGTTTGAAAATCTTTTCAATGCATGTCCAGAAGAATGTGAAACAGACCCGCAATTAGAGCTAATCGATCTTTAAAATTCTACAAGTCTGAAAGAAATTTACCAAGAAAAAGATTTTCTCAATTTCTATAAATGCTTACCAAAAGAAGAGTATCTCTATCTATACAACAGAGCACTTAAATACGCAAGTTTATTTGGCTCAACCTCTATCTGTGAGCAAATATTTAGCCTACTAAGCTTAAACAAATCCAAATACAGAAACCAATTGACTAATGATGACCTTTCTTCCATCCTGAGGGTGGCAACAACTAAATTGCAGCCAAATATTAAAAAGCTGGCAGAGTCCAAACAATAGCAACCTTCTCATTAATGAAAGAAAACATTTTTGAAAATCATACCTCAATGAAAATATGTCCATAACAGAATGTATGAAATCCGAGGGATAATATTTATATATCTTACTATCATTTCAAAGGATGTTTTGTCGAATTTATATACTTATATGTTGCTCAAAGTTAAATAAAAATATGTTTGTACTATATTATTTTTCGCTATCCTTTCCTATTTTATTATACTAAATACGGCTATAGTTAAAATACGTGGAATTAATGGATAATAAAAGTCAGTTTCTCGAAAATTATTGCTCATTAAATAAATTTAATATGTAGATATCTTAGGTATAGCCCATTCGGCCCGTGAAGAGCTGCTGGGATCACTATTTGGCTCTCGACACCAAAAAAGGTTGGGCATCATTGCTTTACCCAGAGGGAAGTAATAAACCACCAACATCATCAACGCCTTAAAGCAGTGATGCACAACCTTTTTGGTGTCGAGGGCCAAATAGTGATCCCAGCAGCTGATTGTTCATCTAAATTGATCTCTAAGCTCTTTGGTCTAAAGTTTAGCCTAGCGAGAACAGGGGTGGGCAACCTTTTTAAGTGGGTGTGCTAAAATTGACCAAATCTTTGCAACAAAATTTTCTCACGTGCCAATACTTGACTAAAACACAATGAAAGGATATAAAATTAAAGATGTTTTTTTATTAATTCCCACCCTTTATGATGCATAAAAATTACAAGGAAAAGATAGTCATTTTACCTAAAAATATGCATATTATCATATTATATTAAACAGAATCGAATCTTCATCATTTCAAACAGAAAACAACAAATCCAAACTAGAGAAAGAAAAATTGTGGACCTTTTCATTTATTTACCATCAATGAGACTTCTGCTGCTGCCTCATTGATAACATAATTTATAACAGGTTGTACACAATGCGGTTGCTATATAAAATAAATTGGAGATACATTTATTTAGTTTTCTTAAGTTAAGCATTTGGCTTCGCGTGCCGGTAGAAGTCGTTGGCGTGCCACGTTTCTCACGCGGGCCAAAGGTTTTCCACCCATGAGCTAGAACTAAGACTGAAGCTGTTATTCTAATTGTAATTACACCAATGCCAATTCAGGAATTTCATGAAGATGGAAATATCAATGCTTCGACACTAATGCAAGAATTTAAGAATTTTTACAAGTATTATCGCTGCCTTGTTAACATTGAACTGTAGCAAAATAGCTTTGGCGGAGCAGAATCCTTTATTTGGACAAATAGTACACATATGTCTGGGTTGAAATTGAATCATCTACTAACATAATTAATGAAACAATTGGAATTAATGTAATCAATTTAAATGACATTTTTGATGATGCGGTGATTGCCAAGCCATTTTAGTCTTCAAAGTATGAATTTTGGCAAACTGAAAACTTCACTTGCGACTATAAATGAGTTCAAATGTTTAATCATTTGAAGGACCAAAGTGTTTTACTCTCCAACCTTAGCTCTATTGTGGAGTACATATTATGTCTCCCAGATACATCGACTCCAGTTGAGAGGACATTTCCCATCATCAACAATGTGAGGTCGCAGGATAGAGGACGGATGGCCGAATCAATAGACTCTACTCTATTGCAAACTTAATATTAAACTGACTTGCGGGGATTTTTTTAAAAATCAAAGATAAACAAATACTGACAAAAATTCACAGCAGCGAGATACGAGTGCTTTCAAAAACATGACTAGCATTTTTTTACAGTAAGTTTAATACATTTTGTTTTAATTAATATCTATCAATATTGTACTTGTAGCTAAAATAAAAGAGAATCTAAAAATACTCGTATGTATAAAATAGTGTGTTTATGTGCATTTAGATCTTGTCCCGGTTTTGCGTTCTGAAAATATGGTAAATATCCAATTCGCTGACATCTGTCAACTAGTCGTTAGTCAATACATAAATGCAGAATTTCATGCCCGTATGACAACCATAGAGATCAACAACATTAACTAATTCGAGAGGGACTGGAAGATAAGAAAGAACAGACAAAAGTTCCCCATAGTCCCGATCTCAAGACTAAGGTAACATATATCAAAGTAAAAGAACCACTCTTCTGATACCATCCTGAATGCAAGGTACTTGGATTAAAGATAACTTCGGTAGGCTACATAAAACAAGTA
Source organism: Ceratothoa steindachneri (assembly GCA_963969495.1). Lineage (NCBI taxonomy): Eukaryota > Metazoa > Arthropoda > Malacostraca > Isopoda > Cymothoidae > Ceratothoa > Ceratothoa steindachneri. Next base: position 107,603,122 of record OZ018327.1, on the reverse strand, counting down.
GCTGAAAGAATATCGAAAGCCACACCAGTACTATGCTTCTTATATTCCTTAAAAGGCTTAATCACAAGCAAGATAAGAAAGATCTATTTCACATTATGAAGGGAGGCGCTCATTTACACGGGTCAGAAGGAAGCGATTTCCCTGGTTTACAGTTCTATACGCTGATAGAGACCTCATGCCTAGCTCTGTTACCAGGTGACTTTAAACAGACCTCTTATTTCTTTTTTTTTGTAGTGTTTGTCGTTTTCTTCGTTGCCTATTAGGCAACACAGGCTCTCGCTAAATTCCGGAGGGAATATTTCGATTATAATTAAGAATTCGCGCCATGCGAAATAAATATCGCTGTGTTTTTGTTTTGTTTTTAAGTGAAGAATCATAGCACTCCCGCTGAAAGTTGGTCGAACGCGATAAAATGTCGTCATTATTTAACACGTTTAAATTGCAAAGAGAGTCGCTTGGGCTCAGTGGCAAGGACCTCCTAGCTTATATCCAAGCGGAGGAAAGGACCGAAAGAGAGAAGACAAAGAGAAAGAGAAGAACGAGAAGAAAAAAGAGAGGAATGAGAAGAAAGAAGAGAAAGAGAAGAACGAGAAGAGAAAGAGAAGTTACGGTCTATTCAAAGAGGGTACTTTTTGACTAGCAATCGAGCGGGCACATGGCTGCTCAATTGTTTTGCGTCCCTAAACGGCCACTTTTCAAGACATTGTCTAATCTTGACTTGAACTGGTCAACAGATTCACTGTTGACAACTTCCACTAGAAATGCGTTCCACTTACCGCAGATACTGTACGTGAAAAAATTTCCACGCAGATTGCGGTTGTAACGCTTCAGTTCAAGTTAGAAGCCGTGATTGCGCGTTCTGTTCTCACTCAGTGTGAAAATATCCCGGTACTCAACATTGTCAAATCCTCAAAGTATTTTGAAGACTTCGATGAGCTGACCACGCAGTCTACGGGTTTCCAGCGAGAACAGATCTAATTCCCTTAGTCTATCCTCATAACTTTTATATCAGATAGAGGGAATCAGTTTTGTTGCCTTAGCTTGTACGCGTTCCAACCTTGCAATGTCCTTTCGAAACGAAGGACTCCAAAATTGTACGGCATACTCCAGGTGCGGCCGAACGAGGGAGTTGTACAGACAAAGTGCTATCTCCTTGTTACGGTATCCAAACTGGCGCTTTATGTAGCCTAACATCCTTTGGGCTTTCTTCTCTGCCTCGATGCACTGTTTCGAGAACTTGAGGTCGCTAGTGATAGCTACACCCAAGTCCTTCTCAGTGTCACTCGATTCAAGAGCAGTGCCCTTAAGGATATACTGAGATTGGGGGTTTCTGTGGCCGATATGCATTACTTTGCATTTCCCCACGTTAAAAGGCATTTGCCACGTGTCCGACCACTCCCCAATCTTCCCAAGATCTTCCTGCAGGTGGGCAGTATTTCCATCATTTGCAACGTTCATACCAAGCTTGGTATCGTCGGCAAATTTGGAAATCTTGGCAACCATGTCACCGTCCATGTCGTTGACGTAGATGATGAATAGTAGTGGTCCCAGGACAGAACCTTGAGGCACCCCGCTAGTAACGGGCCCCCACACAGAAGCCTGTCCATTCACCACCACCCGTTGCCGTCTGCCACTTGGCCAGTTCTCGATCCAGCCGGCTGCTTTTCCGTCTATGCCCAGCGATCACACTTTTCGGAGAAGGCGGCGGTGTGGTACCTTATCAAAGGCTTTCTGAAAGTCTAAGTACACCACATCCACCGCCTTGTCCCGATCGTGCTCACTGAAGACGAAGTGGAAGAATTCCACAAGGTTCGTCAGGCATGACCGTTGCCTTCGGAAGCCGTGCTGGGAACTCCTCAGTAGCAGGTTTGACTCTAAATACGACGTCATTTTGTCCACCATCATGCTTTCCATGAGTTTACCGACTATCGAAGTCAGACTGATAGGTTGGTAGTTTGACGGATGGCTGGGGTCTCCTTTCTTGAAGATCGGAGTCACCTCCGCCTCACGCCAGTCTCTAGGAACGCATCCGGTCCGGATTGACATGTTAAAGATAGCGCACAGATGTCGTGATACTTCATTGCACACTTCCTTCAACACCTTGGATAGAAACCCGTCCGGTCCAGGGGACTTATTCGTCTTTAGGTCAGTGATCTTTTTCTTCATTTCTCCTTCGGTGAAGTCCATTGCCTCCAACTTTTCCCCCGAGTAGGAATCCGTGGGCTGGGGAATGGGACCACACTCTTCAGTGAACACTGAAGAGAAGTAGTCGTTGAGGAGGTTAGCATTTTCTGCATCTGAATGCTTTAATGTCCCCTCCTCATTCCTCAAAGGGCCAATCGTCCAACGGATTGGTTTACGGCTGTTCACATATCGAAAAAACTCCTTGGGATTCTCTTTACAGAGTCTCGCCACTCGGAGTTCCTCAGACCGCTTAGCCGCCCTTATGCTGGACTTCACTCTCCTGGCTAGCCTCCGGTATTCGTCAAAGTCACCCGAGATCTTCGATTGCCGGTACACATTTCTCTTCTCCCTAAGCAGTTGCCCGATTTCTCGATTAAACCACTTTGGTTGAACAGAGGACTTGCGGGGGCATTTCAGAGGGATGAAACGTGATTGAAGACTCATGAATGTAGTTTTGAAACTGTTCCAAGAGTCTTCAACAGCCTCGCACTCTTCTAGCCTCGCGTCAGTCAGTCCCGCGCGTAGACCTGCAAAGTCTGCTCTTCTCAAATCCAGTTTCCTTGATTTACTAGTTGCAGGCTCTGCCTTGGGGACTTTGACTACAAATCTAATTAGTCGGTGGTCACTGCCACCGAGCTCTTCGCCAACAGAGAGATCCTCAACGATATCATCCTCAGAGGTGAAGACCAAGTCGAGGATATTCTCTCCTCTCGTCAGTTCTCTGACCCATTGAGTGAGGAACTCGTTGTTGGTGAACTCCAAGAGTAGCGCGCTCTCACCACAGGTTGCTCTGGTTTCCCAGTTAACTTGGCTGTTGAAATCGCCCATAACGATGCACACTCTGCCTTGAACCAGCTCACCCAGCAGCTGATACAGTTCCTTGTCCTTCTCAACGGGTTGGGAACGAGGTCTGTAAAGCAGCAGGGTCCTGTATCTGACAGGACCGATCTCTAGGTCAACGCCTAGGAGCTCGTGGTCGGATATAACGTTGGAGTTCGTAGATTTGATTGTATCCTTGACATACAACATTACACCGCCACCCTCTCTGTCTGGCCTATCTTTGTGGAAGAGTTGGTAGCCAAAAACCGTGAATTCGCCTTTAAAGTCTCGGTTTGAGGTTTTTATCTACGATTCTGTTATGGCTACCATTTCGGGTTTTTCCGTCGCTACGAGGCCACGGAACTCAGGAAACTTGTTCCTCACTGACCTCGCATTGAACAGAAAAACTTTCAGGGAGTCCCCTAATGTAGGACCCCCTATACTCTTCCATTTCCCGGCTTCTTGTTTGTCGCGGTGGCACCATTTTTGACCACCTCCGAGAATGTTGTTTGGGAAGTGACTCGGGCGTACTGGCGTACGTCCGTCTTCCCAATGGGCCGGACACTCCTTTGGGTACGCTCCACGACATCCTGGATGAGGTTAGCTAGGAACGCCTTGCCCTTAAAGGAGAGGTGCACCCCGTCCCTTTGGTAGAGGTCTTTTCTACCATAGAATACGGCGTACGGGTCGACAAAAAAAGACACCCTCGGCCTCAGCTCTTACCTGCTTATTCCCACAGCCTGGGAGGCAGCTCACCTTAACGCTTGTGCGAAGGCGGGCCGCTAGCAGGGGCTTCAGATCCCGTGCTTGAGAATCACCAATAAGGGTGACTCTTGCACATTTGTCTGCAGACGACTTAGTCTTTCCTTTCGGAGGCGACTTGCCGCTTTCCTCTTGTATCTCTAAATTTTTCTTCTTCTTCTTCTTATTCTTCCTCTGATTCTTCTTCTTGACGTCCTTTGTTATCTCTTCTTTTGTTTCCCGTTTCTCTTCTGCTTCTACTTTCTCGTCCTCTGTTTCCACTTTCTTTTCTTCTCTTTCTACTTTCTCTTCTTCTCTTTCTACTTTCTCTTCTTTTATTTCTACTTTCTCTTCTTTCTTCTTTCTTTTCTTCTTTTTGGCTCGTTGAGGAAGCCCTTCAGCAGAAGAAATCGGCTGTTGGGCGTCAGGAGCCTTCTCGCCTGAGCATCTGCATCTCTCTGTTTTTAAGAGTTGAACTTCCCTTTTAAGGAGGGAGTTCTCCTCTCTCAGTTGAGCGATGCTCTCGCCCAGGCGCTTCTCGAGTTCGCAGAAGTCACAGACACTGACGGCATCTGTGAGTTCCTTGCAACTCCTGCCCCCAAAGTCTTCACTCCATCTGTGGACTTTGCATATTTTGCAGGTTAGCTTTCGAAACGGAGAACCATTCTTCTTCGCCATCTTACAAAAATCTCGGACCATACGCATTGAAAAAGGGTTTTTTGGTTATGATTTTCTCTCGCACTAATCACATCCGCCTATTTCCAGGAGGTTTTCGGTCGTTCGGCGAACAGAAACCCTTTGACCAAGCACACCAACCTTAAGGTCTTCCCTGAGCCGGACGTCCCCAATCGTGCCGCAGCTCCCAACTGAGCAGCACGAGAGCCCCAGTGAACTGGTTCTCTGATTTTTCGACTGGGGTGCTTGAGGTGTAACTGTCTTCCTACTAAGCCCTACTAATCAACTAAAAATGGCCAGACTTGAGGCAAATAGTAAAGCTAAGTGCCCACGACTTCATCCGAGATCTTTAGCTGATCTGGCAACCAGCAAGGCACAAAAGCTCTCTCACCAAAGATCAGTTGAGCCTTTATTCACCAAGTAGCGGTCACAGGGAGCTGGTCAGGCAATTACACGTTAGGAGAAAGCTTCTAAGGGGTACCTAGCATTTCTCCATTAATCGTACCCCAAACGCCTGAGATCCCTTCAATCTCAGTCTCTTGTATCCTATGAGTGCTCCAAGGCGTTATTTAAAGAGGTTCCAAAGCCTCTCTTCTCACGCGGCATAAGGGAGCTGTTGAGGCCCTTATTAATAAACAACTTATGTGTGATAGAGACGAAGGTTTGTTTTTTGTTAATGGGTTTTTGTTTTGATTTTCTGACAGTTGAAGAGAGTTGGTGAAACTTAGTACTAACAGAATCTAAGAGGTTGGTAGGGGGATGCAGGGAGACGCATCAAAGAAGTGGTAGAGAAGTTTGACAACCATTAGTCTGGATCCTACTACAGCTACCTTACTGGCATGGGTGACCCTACCGGACTAAAAGTTCCCCAGCTTAGCTAGCTTAACTCAGGCAGATCACGCAAGCTCTCTCACCGACGACAAGGTTGTTGTGTTGAGAGAAGAAAGGGAAAGAATCCGTTTTCATGAACTTGAAATGAGTAGGACCAGGAGTGAGACGCTATCCATCAGCTCGAGGTCCAAAGTTCCCCCTACCGCGTCTGTTAAGCTTTCGGTTTTCAAGGAAGGCGAGAATTTCAGAGCCTTCTTAATCCACTACGAGAAAATCTTGAAATCAACCATTGGGACATCGAGGATTTCAGCGCCTTCTTAATCCACTACGAGAAAATCTCGAAATCAACCATTGGGACATCGAGGCAGATGGAGTGTCTCAATTGTTGCCCTTGCTAAATTCCCAGCTCCGAGATATATTCATATCACTCCCCTCGGAGGCAACAATTGATTATTCGACCTTAAAATCGGAGTTACTGGCGTTGTATAACATGACCCCAGACTTTTACCGATCCAAATTCAGACATGCCCACCTTCAGCCAGGCCAAACATACCGTCACTTTGGATACACTTTCCAGCGTTACCTCAACTTTTGGCTCGATGCTTCTAAAATCCCACATGACACGATGCCCTCGTTGACTTCTTCTTGAAAGAAAAATTGTTGGCTGCACTTCCGGCTGAAGTCAGATCTTTCGTAAAAGACTGGCGGTGCCTCACATTCAAGGAATGCACAGAAGAAGCCGACATTTATTCAGCAAGCCACAACCTTTATCCGAAAGAAGGGAAGAAAAATGCCCCCATTTCCCCCAAACCTAAGCAAAACAAAGGTAAATTCTTCCCGTGAAATGGAAACAAGTTTGCCAAGGTAACTTGGCCGTCGAAGCCAAAAACACTCTTTTCGTCCGAACACCGGGATGTAAAACCATTCTCTTCAGGCCCCCTACGTCATCTCTTCCCAGAAGACCCATCATTTGTTTTTCCTGTGGTGTGGAAGGCCACGTGAAAAGGAACTGCTCCCAGAACTCTCAGTTGAGGAATAACTCTTCTCATCAGGTCCACCAAATCTGTGCCACATCTGCACCTCCACCAACACCATCGGAATCTTCTCCTTCCCCGAGTTGGCCGAGCACCTTAAGTCCCGGTGGCCACTAGGTAAACTTCTTGTTTGATAAGAATACCTTTGGAGGCCTTAAGTTCGAATTCGGAACGATTAATAGCTGCCGTGTCTCCACTCTTGTGAGAGATGCCGAGTGCACCTGCATAGTAGTGTCAGACAAGCTGCTTCCCCCAGTAGCCCCGGACCGTAATAAATTTGCCGTCATACACGACTATTAGGGGCGCACCAATCGGTTTCCCATTGTTAAGTGCTACATCGACTGTGCGTACTTGACTGGCTGGGCAGAAGTAGTAGCAGCCCCTATTAAATTATGTCCCGTCCTCATTGGCCAGTGCCCACGGGTCTCCCTCAACTCCGTAGCTCAACCTGTGGCTACCCGTTCGCAAGTGGTAAAAGATTCGAAGATGCCCTTGCCCCTAGAAACCTCACGTTCACAGAATTCAAGGAGGTCATGACTGAAGACTTCGCAAGGAACCAGAAGAACTACGAGTCCCTCCGACTTCTGTGGGCTAAGGCCCAGTCCAAAGAGCAAGAAACCACCCGAGGAGACTAGGTGATCTCCTATTAAGTTACGGACAGCTTACTTTACCGTGCGTACTCAGAAAACGGTAAAACCCAGACGCGAGTATTGTGTGTTTTGCGTTGGTCACATTTTAACCACTGTCCATGACAGCCTATTTTCAGCTCATTTTAGCCACACGAAGACCACCCAGATCTTTAAATATTTTTTATTGAACAGGTGCTCATGAATAAATCCTTCGCTACTGCCGCTCTTGCGACATCTGCCAAAAGACTGCCACCAAAGGGCTAGTTATGCCCGCACCGTTGCAGAGAGGACCCCTAATCCCAGAGCCGTTTTCCCGTGACGCAATTGATCCGATACAGCCCCCGTCAATTGAAGGTCACAGTCACTTGCTAACTTTAGTGTGTTTTGCCACTCGGTTCCCCGAGGCCGTGCCGTTGAAGAATATAGACAGCATCTCCTGCGTGGAAGCACTAATGTCCATCTTCTCCCGCGTTGGATTGTCCAAAGAAATCCTGTCTGATCATGGCCGCTAATATACATAACAACTGATGGAGTACGTCGGCAAGCTCCTGATGATAAAATCCCTTTTTACCACCCCTTTTCACTCAGCCGGTAATGGGATGTGTGAGAAGCTCAACGGCTCGCTCAAATCCATTCTCAAGAAACTGTGCGCCGAGTCCCGAGAATGGCACCATGCCGGTAGCCCTTTTCGTATACTGGGAAATTCCCCATCGCACCATAGGTTTTATCCCATTTGAACTTCTGTATGGACGTAATGTTAGAGGGCCCCTCAGCATTCTAAAGGAGCTCTTCTCCAATTCGAAATTAGACCAGGAGATTCAATCCTCCTACGCTTACCTCCTATACCTGAGGCAGAGGTTAGGAAAGTGCGCAGATATCGCGCATCAGAACGCCGAGACAAAATTGGGCAAGTAAAACCTACTTCGCCTGTAAGTCCCCGAACGAAAATTTAAACCCAGTGACGAAGTCTTTTTTCTACCCCCCACGGAAAACAACAAACTTTTGAGCCAATGGAAGGGACCCTTACCAGTGATCGAGAGACGCGTCCCCGTCGACTACTTGATTCAAACCCTGTCTGGCACTAAGCTATTCCACGTGAACATGTTTAAAAGGTACCATCGATGCGCTTGTGCCAATCAACTTGTGGCCCTGGATGAAGAATCCGCCTTGGAGTCCAGCTACCCGTTTGACCCCTTGGTCGTGGCATAAGTCGCCTGCGTGGAATAAGACCCAGAATATTCTCTTCACGTCTTACCAGATACCCCTGATTCCCCACCGACCGAGTTGAGTTTAAACCCTCAGCTTCCGATCCCACATAAGACCCAGTTACAAGCGCTACTCACTCAATTCACCGATGTAATTTCGGATACCCCTGGTTGTGCTGCCCAGTTTGAGCACAATATTCCCCATTCACTTAAGAAAAGCGTCCAATGAGGAGTTAGACAAGCTATTGAAGATGGGTATTATAGAGCCTTCGGAGTCTGCGTATTATTCCCCGGTCGTCATGGTGAAGAAGTCGGACAATTCTTACCGGATGTGCATCGACTTCCGGAAGTTAAACTCCGTCACCGTGTTTGACGCCGAACCGTTTCCCCTCAGCAATCAGAATTTGCACATGTTCGAGAAGGCCAAATTCATTACAGAATTAGATCTGTGTAAGGCCTATTACCAGATTCCCTTGAGGAAAGAGGTAAAGAGGTACACGGCCTTCTCCACCGACAAGGGCTTGATGCAATTCCGCGCCTCCCCTTTGGGTTGGTGACGGCATGTAGCAATTATAACCGAATGATGAGTCGAATATTGAATGGGTTGCCACACGCCACCTTCTACTTTGAGAACATTTACGTGGCGACCCAGGAATGGGACCATCATCTGGCTGCCCTTCGTGCCCTCCTGTGGTGCAGACAACCGAGAACACCACCTCACGATTGGTCCCAGCAAGTGCCACTTCGCCTTTGGCACTATTGACTATTTGGGTTTCCACATAGAGAACGATTCCTTGGCTTCCCAAGCTGACAAAATCAAGGCAATAGTCGAAATGCCATTGCATGCAACAAAAAAGCATTTGAGGTCCTTCATGGGGTCCGCCTCCTTCTACCGACGTTTTATTATAAACTTCGCCTCCATCACCGCGCTCCTGTGTGAGCTCCTAAAAAAAAGGGCCCCCCGCGTGCCTCGTCTGAACACCCCGTTCGATTGCTAGCTTTGACCAACTCAAAGGGAAGTTAGCTTTAGTACCGATCCTCCGCTTACCCGACCCCTTTAAACTTTTTGGCATACGGACTGACGCGAGTAACGATGACATAGTATGTGTTCTCGTCCACTATGGTGGCAATGGCGGAAGTTTTCGAATCGCATTTGCGAACCGTAAACTCCTTCCTATGCGGTAATAGAGCGAGAAGCTCTTGCGATCGTTTGGGGCTTCCAAAAGTTCAAAATGTTTCTCTTAGGTTAATAATTTATTATAGAGACTGACCATAAGCCCCTCTCGTACCTACGGAACGTTAAGGACAATAATGGTCGCCTCATGAGGTGGAGCCTCTCTCTTCAAGAATTCCAATTTAAAATTGTATACATTTAGGGTTCCGAAAATTTCATGGCGGACAGCTTAAGCATAATCTTGTGGGTTTGTCTCCGGAGTAATTTCCCATTAATTAATTGTAACGTTAAATGGATTACTTTTGTATATATTCTACGAGAATTCTTGTAGTTTTGTGTAATGCCTTATAAGAATATGTGCCATTATTTTTTTACTATTGGGTATATATTTTGGATGATTTACCCTGTTCGTATGTAGCTTTTTTTTTGTATTATGGGACCTTTCTTTTTTTAATATCCTTGTATGTAAGCCCCTGGTTATCGAGACTATGTTGCCCCCGGCTATTGATAATTATCCCTGTATGTCTTATTGTATTATTACTATGATTATTATTTTTTTTATTTGATGTTGTTCGGTAATAGGAATACCGAGCATTTCCCTTTATTTGACTCATTTTTGTGCAGAGTACCCGGTACTATCCCTTTTGTATTTGTGTCTCTATTGGAAATTTAGCGGTGTAATTACCCTATATTAGTCTGATGTCACTTCATTCGGAAGCTCCATCTTGGGAGGGAAGGAGAGGTCAGAGAGCGAAGGTTACTTCCCTCCCTAGAACCCAACGCCTACCAGTGGCTCGTGAGAAAGGTGCACCTGCACGCCCAGACGGCCCGGGGGCTTTTATCAAGAATGGTCGTGTCAGTCGAACCCAAGAGCCACCTCGGGAATTTCGCGCAGCCGCGTGATCCGTGTTGGGTTCCCTTTCTCCCTCTGTCGCATCGCCTGATCGGTGACAGACCAACGGCGTCGAGGACTTTCGCGCGAGCCTGTGATGCTCGTCGAGAATACCCCTCCTCCCTGGGGTGCCAAGTCTAATGAGATCCCCGTCCCCCTTTGGGGGGCCTCTGGCGACCCGCTTCCGCCGAGGCAATATAAATACTTCGGGAAAAGCTTTGAGAAATTAGCACCATACAGTCCCGTCTTCGTCTTGGTTAGCAGCCACGCACAGTCTTGTACGCCCTTCCCTGCTTCCCAACGGCTTCCAGCTTCGAACGCGATGCGTCACCTCTTTACCCAGCCTCGCTCGTTCCTAAGGCCAGATTTCCCGCCCGACAGACGATAGACACGGTCAGGCATCTATCACTCGGGTAACGACTTCGTTCTTGTCTGAAGTACTCCCTCGTTTATTTATCAGCGAGGTCAAAAAAGAAGGAATTTTGCAAGTGGAACTTTGCAGCGCCCCGCTTACTCGTCGTACCCAAAGCATCCAGTCATTTAGGCTTTACGTGAGTCTCCCCGTCATTTGCACTCTCTCCCCCTTCCCCTGGAAGCAATCACCGTACATCCTCTCTCGGAATCTCGTCCCCGTCGAATCATTTGTATCCCCCCACCCCGCCGTTTGGTGCCCCAGGTCCCATTTATTTACTTTTGCTAATAATATTTTCTTTGTATATAGTAAAGTTATTTTTTCTACAATCAGTTTCTCTAAACCCAGAACCTCTAAGAATTGATTATTTAGGCCACCTGCACTCGATTTTGATTATTTAACCCTCGCACTTGGATCTATATCCCAATTTCTGGCGTGCTTCCTTCCCGCGTCACCGTAGAGTCAATCCTCGGCTAGCATCGTCGTTTGACGCTACGACATTTCTCTACCTCAGGTTCTGTATTTGTGTAGCCTTCAGGTGGTTTGATTTTAACACTTCATACTTATCTACGACCTTTTGAATGTTAGAGTGGGCCTTCATTGGATTACTTTTTAAGAGGAAGCATTTTCGAGCAAATAGTGCCGAGATTGATGTTGATAAAAAGTGACGGGGCAGATTAGAAGGACCATTTCTCTCCCGCGGTGCCTCTTTCTCTGTTTCAGAAGAAATGCATAAGCCAAGGTGCGGCCTTGAGTCCTGGCACCAACAAGCTCTTAGAAAACCTGTAATTTCTTAAAAGTCAGCTATTTATTTCCGCGTAGGGCATAATAGCATTTTCATTGAGGAACCAAACCGAACTTGGTCGCGAATAAGACCCTCCCACTCAATTCGTACTAATTACAAACATCAGGTGCTGGTTCAAATAGACCCCGACCAAACAGTTTATTCCTCCAATTCGATCTTTCAAATTGAATTGATGGCAGTATGCCCTATCTGCGAAAGGGACTCCATCAGCCCCCGGAGCACGTTTTGCACCTGGGTTTAATTCGACTCAAGATTTAACCGCTATTTTCACAGACCAAGAGAAAGAAAAAAAATAATGGCCTCCCTTTCCCCAGTGTGTTTGTGCTGAGAGACGAGGAAGGTTTTATTTGTGCAAGTGAGTTTAGTTTTTCCATGGTGTTAACTAACGAAGCAGCCAATGGTTTGGACATGGGGAATATTTCTTAAGAGGTTTTAACAGGACCCAAACATATTCGAACTCATCACTAATCCAAGTTCTTCAATAAAAATAGGAAGCGGACATTTTTGATTGATTTTAGCTAAGGGTTTAGAACCCTATACAGATTCACCACCTTCCCTTTATTTGATCCTGAGGTTTAACTTTTGGTTTTTAATGGAGTGGGGACGAATTATATGTCTTCGGTTCGGTAAAGCTGCAATCTGGTAGATAAGGTAAACCACCGTGCGGTACAAAGGCCTGCTAAAGAGTGGCGTCCTCTGAAGAATTCGCCGCTTGAAGTGGAGATTAGGAATCACTTTTAGAAGGGAAATTGGGATATGAAACTCGGAATTTACGAACTCCTTTCCTAAAATTTAAAACGTTGGTATTAACAAAGTGAAAGGAAAGGCTTTCTTCAGAAAAAGCTGTCGTAGAAGGTAGCGGTGAAACGGGAGGGAACGCGTATGAATCTAAACAGTGCTTGGGAGTGGAGTTACAGGCAGTTTTGGACCAAGGTTGCTCAAAGGTTCCGTGAGATCCAATTTTGAGGCGCCGACGGAATGGTAGAGTTAATTGAACTGAATTCATGATTCCTCGAAAGATCGTTGAATTTTGTTTAGACTTCGAAATAGAAGTCAATTTGAGACGACAATTTTTCTTCGAGCAATGATTTATTTATTCACTTCATCCATGTTGAATGAAATGTAACACTCATTTATTTTTTTCGTTTAAATCTTCCACTGAAACAAGAAGATATTTTATCCACTTCACGTTCGGAAATGGAATCTAAGTTAACTTCTGTATTGGCATTATTTACAATTAGGGCAATCTTTTGTTAATTAAATGACAACTGTATACTATATTTGAAACAGAATGTTCGAATTCGGATCGAAGAGCAATTAAATTTTAATACCCTATCTTGTGTAAAATTTAAATTAGAAAAGAAAATGAAAAACGTTGTGGGAGCATGAAACTCAATACGCTATTATCACAGAATTTCTCTAGGCGAGACAGACCAGCGCAGCTGTGTTTAATTTGGGGTACTTTATCATCGTCTTCCACCCCAGTTTGATAACACTGTCCCGCTCTCAGGTGGCAGCCGTGTCCTTCTCTGCCCTCTTGGGGTAGAAGGGAATCTCTTATTTCCCGTTCGCCTTGTCGATGCCCAAAATTATCAAGGTTCATGTATACTTAAGCTGTTTCTGATATCCCCTTGGGACGCCCTCGCTGCGCGCAGCCCTCTGTTGTTTATTCTGTGGCTCCTATTTAAGGTGATGTCTGCATTCCTAGGCAGATAGAGAGAACCCGAGCTTCTTGCCGTCCAGACCTTAGTATCTATCTCCCGTGAAGTGGTCCCATCGCCTTTGTGATCTCGTCCGCAGATCGTCTTCGCGTAATCCGCCCTAATCAGAGGAAGATTACGGAAACCTGTTTACGCCCCGGAAGATTGTCCCCGGTTTCTCTCGTCTCACTACATTGGTTGAGACTTCCTGCCGCCCGCAGACGAATCTCGATTTCGTGATTACTTCTCCCTGGAGCTGAGGTAATCTCAACCCCCTTCGGAGTCTCTCTGAACGCCTTCGCACCGAGATCCCATCGACGAAGACCTGGCCTTTAGTCTTCCACATCACCAGTTCATCCTCCAGAGGTAACCAGGAGTCCTTTCCTCGTCGGTCCCACCTCTTCGTTCCGAGTCCTAAGAAGAATTCCCCATTTGGTGTAACGCCAATAGACTTGCTAAATCTTTCATTCAATCCAACTTATTGGATCACATATATTTTCCCGGACCTAGTATCCTTAATTTTTGCCTGTCATAATATTCTCTGGTCATACTGATTATTATTTAGATTTCCATATTTATCTGTGCCCTTGTTCTTTTTTTATTATTTGTATCAAAGCTTATTTTTGTAGAGGTGTATCTTTCGAATAACCTTTGAGACAAACCCAGCAAACGTATGCCCATTTAAAGAGCCAACCTAAAATATCGCATTCTAGTTAGAAAGTCCTTACTTTTCCCCCAAGTCAATGGTACCCGAGCGCAGCGCCGATAGTGGCTGCCTGGCGTACAGTAGTGTGTACCTTTAGAGACTTTTTGGTTACATGCCTTCGTCCCTCGACAAGCGCTGTGGAACAAGTATTTTAAGAAACTTCACTAGTTGAGGAGAAAGAGTGGAAAATCAAAGAAGAAATTACCAGCAAAAGTACACGTTCTTGCCATCGACAACAATTTTCCGAGCGAAAACAAACACGAAGCTTTATTCCCTACGAATTTGAAAGGTAAATATTTGAAAGCAAGAACAAGCTTTAGTATGACCGCGTCTGGTGAGCGAAAAAGAAGGAAGCAACGAATGAAATACTCGAGAGAGAGAGAGAGAGATATTATCCTAAAATCAATCAGATTAATGATTTAACTTTTCCAATTTATTAGTATCGACCGCCCACAATGTAAGAGAGGCTACTCTTTAATGGTCAAAGGATGGTTTTAGGCTAGACAATAAATTCAGATTGATATTTTGGGAGAAGTTAAATGTCTTCCCACAGATGCATTAAAACGAGATGAGTCCCAAATTCTCCTGTTAATTATTAGTTAGCTGTAGAAAGATGAAAGATGACAAGAATATTTGAAATAATAGGTCAAAATTTGCTAAGAAGAAGGCATTTAAAAAGAAGCTGCATGATGATGTGTGAACGGGATTTGACAGTACCCGTATGAGAACCAAAGTTTGCTGCGACGCAAATTATTTGACTGTGCAAGTATACAGTACAAAATAATGAAGCTAAGTACTTACCTTATTGCCGTAAAGAGCATAAATTAACTTACTATTAATTCACAAACACTTTAAAAGTATTATACTTAAGAGGAGAAAGGTTAATTGGAAAATGTGAGATGAGATTGCTGAAGGTAACTGACCCCACAGTTCATTTCCTCTCTGCGTGAAAGTTCCCGCGGAAACCTTTGTGTCTTTCTAATGGTGGCTCTTTATACTCTACTTTTAAAAATGTTTAACTGACTAAGAGCACCCTACCCAACCCCAACAGAAGGGGGGGAGGGATCGAGGGAAGACCCTTTCAGATCACACGCTTCTAAAATAGGCTTTCACTCCACTCTCACCCCAAGTAGGGAACCGGAGGCGTAAACACGTTAAGAATCTCATCAGGATCAGCGAAACGAGAAAGACGCAGGCGCGCTGACCACTCTGCCGAAAACTCGTCTCAAATTTCAAACAGAGAATTATTTGCAAACACTCGCTGTAGGTCTTCACACAAGAAATGTATACCCAGACACGTGAATAATAGACAAACAAAGAGTTTTAAAGGGACGAAAAAAAAATGACAAAAGAGTTCCAGAAGGGTGAAATCTACCGATTGAAAATATTTGTATAAAAACCTCTCCCTCCCCGTCGCTCTCTCTTCTATATATATATATATATATATATATATATATATATATATATATATATATATATATATATATATGAGAAGATAATAGTAAACCACAATATGCTCCTCATACCAATTCTTAACCACAGGAGCGGTGTGTATTGGGGCATTGTCATGTTGGAAAAAACACCCACCATCAGGAAATAATGTCTGGACCATGGGATGGACTTGATCTTCCAAAGTATTCAGATATTCGTAGCTATTGATCAAGAGAATTCCAAGATATGGCTGCTCAAACCATTACTGACCCTCCCCCGTGCTTCACTGTAGGAAGAAGGCAGTCAGGATTAAAAGCTTCCCCGGGCTGCCTCTACACATAAACTCGCCCGGCAGTGGAGAAAAGAGGAAAATTAGACTCGTCGGGAACTATTATTTGCTTACATTGGTCTGCGACCAGCCCTTGTGATCTATACACCAGTTCAGCCTTTTCTGAATGTTTTGGTGAGAAATAGAGGTTTCTTGAGGGCGGCTCTTCCATGATATCCGCTTTTAACTCTGCAGTAACTTTAGGGGCCCTGTATATGGTAGTTCTCGAAAAAATAACGAGTTTAGCTGTTCTGGTGACGGAAGCTCCTGCAATTCGAGCTCCAACAATTTGCCCTTTTTCGAACTCACTGAGGTCACGCATCTTAGTATCTATACCATGATCTGAAAAAGAAATACAAATAATCATTAAAGTTGATAAATAAGTCTATGTATCTACAATAAAAACAAAACACTCGCAATGAAATTTGGATTGATATTCGTAATACCATAGCTCATTGAAATATTAATGTTAAATATCTACTGTTCCAATTATTTTGTCCAACTCTTGTATCTATCTATCTATCTATCTATCTATCTATCTATCTATCTATATATATACGAGGAATTAAAGCACACTTCCTGAAGACATTTATTCCAGAACAGTTTCGGTGTATCACACCCTTGTCAACTGGCAACTGTTCTGGAATAAATATGTCTTCAGGAAGTGTGGTTTAATTCCTCATCAACCTTGCAATAGTGCATCAACTTTCATTATATATATATATATATATATATATATATATATATATATATATATATATATATATATATATATATATATATATATATATCTTCTTTTAGAGGTCGTAGAGGTCGTTCGAAGAAGAAGGCGAGAAGGGGTGTTGGGGATGAGAGGTAGGGGGGAGAGTGCTCGCTCAGCTGTTGCCGGAGGCATCAGAAGCTGTCGGTTCTGACCTCTTTTTCTCTGCGTCCCTTTTCACGGTCGCCTCTCCCCTGTCGTCCGCGTACGGGTTGGGAGCTGACAGAGGCTTCAGGTAAAAGCGGCCTTTTCTATTTTTTGTTATTCCTATTCTTTCTGCTGACGCTGCTTCCTTATTGTCTATTTGTGCTCGTCCCTCCCATCCTTTAGTATTAGTACTCACTTCTCACTCTCTAGATGTACTCAACCCATCATCGTTCCATTTGTACTCACCCCTCCCTTTTTCTTTATGCCCTTCCCATTCTTCTTCTCTTATCATCAGCCTGATTTCCTCCACTTTGGCTAAACCAGCAATCGTGCCCTTCTCTAATTTGTACTCCCGAGTACTTGTGCTTTTGTACGGACTTATTGCCTGAGGCTATTAATTCGTCTCCCCCGACCCCATCATTAATTAAGATTGCTGTCGCACTTCCCTGCAACCTCCATCTTTTCCACCATTACTCTATTGGTGTTTATTCTTTTTTATTATTCCATCATTCCTGCGCGGTTATCGGAACAGAGATAACTGTTTCCCTCTATGAGAAAAGGTAAGTCGCATTAGCTATGGTTAGTTGTCAGATGAAATCCCGATTTAGGTCAATTTCGTGAGGGCTGTCTAGTTACGACCCTTGGTTCGGATCTCTATTAAATATCTGATACCTACTGCGATAGTCGTCAAACGGTGGAAATCGGTGCAAATAAAAGGACAAACCTAGCTCGATGGCCGGAGCAAGGGGGAAAAAGAGGGTATTAAACTCTTCTAATCTTCAACTCCCCACGCCGAGGCGGTGTGTTCAAGAACACCCCCCCCCCCCCCGAGTTTGAACGCAAGAGGAAAATTCTGACTGCCCCAAAGCGCTACGGGGTCCACACATCTGTGAGTGTTTCGAGGGACTCTTCACTTATGCCTCCCTCGTCTGCCCCGTTTTCCTGACTGGCTCCCCCGATAGTGGGTACAAGAAACGCTTCGAAGAGGGATTTTTCTTAGTCAGTCATGCGGCACTGTCTGAAAAGATGAGGTCCACAATTATTATAAATCCGATGCGTCCATAAAGAAGCAAGAATAGAGCCACGAAATAAATGGTTACCATGCCAACGGCGTGCATCTCCGGAGCCCCTGCCCTGAACGATTGAATTCGGTTTTCATTGATTCGAACTATTTTGAAAAACTTGGCCCATGCCTGTACTTACATACAAATTTACATGTGCATACGCTCATGACAAACTTTTAAGCGTGTCTCTTTGTTGGACGGGGTGCAGCCGATGAGTCCTTGTTTGGAATAAACAACAAACCGAAATAAATAAAACTTCGTTCGTTTTGGGGGGGAACTCTTTGAAGAAAGAGATGTTTCATGTGGTGTGTATGTGTGAAGCACATACACGCGATGTGGAAGAGACTTGTAGGATGGTTCTAAAGAATTGTGTACCTTTCCCAGCCTCAACGACCCCGGCTTTATGTCTTTACAGTGAAACACAACACTACATAAACGTTCTCTGACATCCCTTTGCGGGTGTAAGCAGGAGGAAATATAGAATGAACCTCCATGAGAGGAGAACACTGTAGCTCTGGAGATCAGGGGCGGGGGAGCCTCCTCTTCAACCGTGGCTCAATCTCCTCATTGCAACATGGGTCCGGTTTGAGGAGAGTTGCGCGGACTTTCGCCCATAAATCGTCCAGTTTGGCAACTTCCCCACATTTTTACTTCTAATTTTTCAATTTTCTTCAATATCCGTTTGTAAAAAATAGATGCCCTCGTTTGTATTTACTTTCTACATTAAATATCTAGAATCCCGAGCAGATCCCCCCCTCCCTCCCTTGCCGTTTTTTTTTATTTGCCTTTTCTTCAAAGCGGATGAGTTATTCGGTCAAAATAGTCAAGAAACTCATCTTTCTTGAAGAAGCGGCAACTCGAAACATGCTCCTGCCGGGGTGAGGGAAAAGAGAGAAGGGGGGGGGGAGGATCTACAAGAAATCCAATATTTAAAAATGATGACATGAATTAGGTAATTCTACAGATTAAAGACGAAACCGTTTTTCCAGAAATATTGCTTTCAATCTATTCTATAGGCCTATCTTAATTGTCTTTTGTTATTTTTCGGTACAAAAAGCACAAGTTTCCGAGTTATTAGCATTTGAAAGTCGTATTTTCCAAGCCATAAAGCTATTAGTTGCTGCTGCTAGACCTGTCGGTATGACGTCATAAGCCACGGGGAAAGAGCGATTAGGTGCACCGATTCAATAAATACTTATTCCCTGCGTCATTTAAGTAAGACGCAAATTTAATTATGATGTAGGTTAAGAGTAATAGGCTAAACAGATACAATTCTAACAATTCTACAAATTAACGCGGGAATTTTTTTTTCTTATTTATTTTTGTTTCTATTTTGTTCGTCCCACTCCGGGATCTTTTGATTGAATTATTTTATTTTTCATTTGTCAAATTATTTGTATTTTGGTTCAGGTGCAGTCGTTCTGGTGTTGGGAAGGTATTATTTAAATCTACCTCCTTCTGCTTCGGGGTCAAGGACAGTCAGATTCTCCCCGGGAAGAACTGTTTAAATTATTGCCCAGATATCTCGTTCTCGTTTGTGTAGGAAGGCGTTGATCGGATCTATGCTTACCTCTTCATGGAGGCTCCTTGAGGTCCGGAACTCTTGCCACCTACCGTTGGTGATGAACCGGAGTCCTCGATTTTGCACCCGCTGAAGCTTTGATGTGTTGCTTTCTGAGGCTGCGTTGAGCGGTATAGCAGGATACACCAGTTTAGACCTAACCAAACTGATGTATATATAGTTTCTTCTTATTTGCTTGATTAAGGTTTCTAAATCGTTGTATTTTGTCCAGTTCCGTGTTTGCCAGTCAAATTCTTGTGCCGATGTGTCTGCTCATGCCCATGCTGGCAAGCTTGAAGCCGAGTACGGAGACACTTGGCGAGTATTCGGTGTCGGTTGCGTCTAAATTAAGAGTGATGGTCCGATGTCTCCCGATCGCGATTGCTTTGAATTTTGCGATTTTTGTCTGGATTTTCCAGCGTCTTTCAAAGCTGGAGATCCTTTCGGCTTACGCGGCCGTAGCTGTGGCCATCATCCTTGCGGATTTTGTCCTTCAAATCACGATTTAGGTGACATCGTCCGCGTACTGGATGTTGAGCGTTCTTACGTCAATAAGTTTAGGGATATCACTCATGAAGATGGTGAAGAGAGTGGGGCTGAGATATCCTCCTTGCGGTACACCGGGCAGGAGCTCGAAAGCTTCCTATGTGTGCTCCTCGAAGGCGATGGCCTCTTACCTGCCTGTCAAGTAGCTGCAGAGATTTTTTTCGAAATGGGGCGTGAGTCTCAGTCGTGAGATTTTGTATTTCAGGTCATCAATCCAGACTGTATCGGAAGACCTTCTTTAGATCTCTGCAGACGGCGTCGATCCAACACCCATTAGCTCGCCCTGTTGCTGCATGTTGAAGTATGTGGACTAAGGCTGTCTCGGTGCCACGGTGCTTTCTAAATCCATGTTGCTCCTCGTTCAGCATAGAGTGGTCTGACAGGTGTGTTGTTAGTCTGTTGTTAAGGATCTTCCTGAACACCTTCCCAACGGTCTCGGGCAATGAGATAGGCCTAAAGTTCATGACCTGGTTCGCTGGTTTCCCAGGTTTCGGGATGAAGATTATCTTCGAATTCTTCAGGCCGTCCGGGAAATATCCCATTACCAGGGACGCGTTAAACAGGTTCAGCAGTCTAGTCCGGAGTCTATCAGGGGCCTCTTTCAGGTGCTTAATGTTAATTTGGCTGAGGCCTAGGGATTTGAGCCGGAACGATGAGATAACTTCCCACAATTCTGCACTGTTGATAATGTTTCCGTCCTATGAGTTATCGCGAAGACGGGTGAGGTTCGCGGTTCCGTAAGGATTGAACCTGTCCTCCCTCATCTCCATCTATTCGAGGACCTGGTCCTCGAAGGTTGGGTCGAAGTTCTCCACCTCTGCAAGACATTCTTCCAGACTTCGGGAAAAAGTCTTTCCTTTGCACATGTGATAGTCGCCGTGGTTCCGTTGTGCGACTTTGAGGTGGGCCGTGTCTTCCGGTAGTCCGTTTGAGCCTGCTGATGGCTGACCAGAAAGACTTCGGATTCCTGTCAATATATATTCTTTCGATTAGATGGTTCCACTTCTCCCTCAGTTCGTGAGACAGCGCGGTGTTAAGCTGCCTCCTGAGTTGTTGAACAAGCTGGAAGTCTATGAGCGGGTTACAAGCCTGCCTTTTTTCCTCCAGAAAAAGTGGTCTATTTTTGTCCCTCTCCGATTTCAATTTATTTTAAAGGAAAGCTTTTATGTCTGCGAATAAAATGAATTTGTTAGAAAGAAATTTGCATAGAGGGAAAATAAGGAAGTTAACAAGTCTATTATCTGGGTGCGTTGCTTCGTTTAGGGAAAGGGGCGATTTTACTTTGAGACTGCAATTGAACACAGGACATAATTTTGTAGAGACTTGTTCTGCTGTTTTAATAATAGGTCTATGAGGTGGCAATATGTATTCTCTGAAATTCTTTGAGTCAACATGAATTTTTCTACTATGCTTTCCTCAAGCTGGTTCTCAAAAACCTCGTTATAGGCATCCGTCAGACTTTTCTTGTTTAATTAGGAAATAACCTTGTCTAATGTAGCCAAAGCTTTCTTACAGCTACAAAATGAATCCAAATCACCAAGTAAGCGGAGACTTTACATTGAAATCAAAAGTAATTTCCAGAGATAAGTAAGAGATATAAAAAAATAAGTGGTGGAGGGAGAAAGCACAGGAAATTCAAAGCCTCGCTGATCCAAATCACTCAAGAGCCTTCTTTAGAGCTACCAAGGAGATATATGGTCCATCACACAAGGCCAGGTACCACTGAAGAGCAAAGATGGCAACACTGTTCTTAAATCCAACAGGGAGATAAATTAACCATGGAGAGAACATTTTGAGGATCTCCTGAATCAAGAACCAACCTATCACAATGACATGACCAACATCATCCCCCAGCACCCAGATGATGAATCAATGAGCAAGCTACCAACCCTGGAAGAAGTTAAAAGAACCATCAATAAGATGAAGAGTAACAAGGCAGCTGATTCTGATGATATACCATCTGAAATATACAAGTATGGTGGTAACCTGCTGCAATCTCAACTACATTTGTTCATTGTAAAAATCCGGGTGAATGAAGAAATCCCATCCGAACTCAAGAATGAAAACATAGTCAAAATCTACAAAAGGAAGGGTAACGAAGGAGAATGTGGAAATTACAGAGGAATATAACTACTGAGCATAGCGGGCAAGGTACTGTCAGGTGTCCTAAATGAACGCCTTAAACCACAGAGACTCAATGTGACTCCAGGCCCAACAGAGGAACCACGGACATGATTTTTACTATGAGGCAGCTGCAAGAGAAAAGCAGGGAGCATAACAAACCCCTGTATTTGACCTTCATAGACCTGACTAAGGCTTTTGACAATATCAGGAGAGCTGCTCTTGGATATCCTTGCCAAGTATGGCTGCCCACCAAAATTTCTAAGAATGATCAGCCTGAGGTGAAAATTGTAGTGAAACAAGGATGGCTCAAGGGTCTCACACTGTTTACCATCTTCATGGCAGGTGTACGAGTAATTCTCATTGTCCAACCAAGAATACCTATAAAAATTGAAATGACCTACAGGATGGATGGCAAACTGTTCAATCTGACAACGCTGAAAGCAAAAGGCAAAATACATAGAAAAGCTGTGTGTGAGTTCCAGTATGCAGACGATAATGGTGTTGCTGCATAAAGAGAGATGGATCTGCAAACTATCGTTAGTGCATTCTACTATGCCTACTCCAAACTTGGCCTCAAGTTCAATGCAAAAAAGACTCAGGTGGTGTACTAGCCAGTACCTCACGATAAAGCTAAAATCCACCTGCAATCAGAATCCAAGATGTAGAGACCTCCCTTTAGCCTCTGGTGTCTTATCTAATCAAATGCAGAGGTAAACCACATAATCCAACAAGCAGCTGTTGCTTTTGCAAGTTGAGGGGGCGAGTCATCAAAGATTCTGACATCAAGCTGAATACTAAGATCAAAGTCTACAAAGCCATCATAATCACTACTCTGTTGTATGCCTTGGACACCTGGACCCCCTACCGCAGGCACCTAAAATCACTGGAAAACTTCCATCACCGATGTCTGCGCACCATACTAAACATCGAATGGCACGACAGGAGAACCAATTTGAGTTTTCTAGACCAGGCCTGGATCTCCTGTATACAAGCACTCATTGTTCAGTTCCAGCTGAGATGGACAGGACACATTGTCAGGATGGAGGACACAAGACTGCCCAATCAAATTTTCTATTCAGAACTTTCCATGGGAAAGAGAGATGTTGGAGGACAGAATAAAAGGTACAAAGACAATCTGAAGGCTAACCTAAAGAAGTGCTTGATCAACATCAACAACTGGGAAGAGCTTGTAGAAGACAGAGAAGCCTGGGAAGCTGAGATCAAGACAGGGGTAGTCAATTTTGAGGAAGGCATAAGAGCAATAATAGAAACTAAAAGACAGAGGAGACTGAGCAGTAGAAACCAATCAAGGATAGAGTTACTATCAGAGTTGCACTGCCCAGTTTGCCACAGAATGTTTAGGGCCCGGCTGGAGATGTACAGTCACTACATAGCACTACATTAAATACATCAGTCATCACTGACGGACGTCGGATCCCAATCTTCTGGAACAAAGGGGAGCCAAAGACAACGACGACTACGACGATAGTTTGAAGGGACTTCCTTTAAAATCTCTTCGTACCAAGGTAAAGAAATAAAATATCTATCATATCGCTTTTCAATAGACTGCTTAAACTCGCTAATTTTGATAATATGAGACTACGATAGCGCCTTCATTCCCAGTGTTATATAGCCTTATAATCAATAAAAGTTATAGAAGAAATGGTATTCAGCTCATCAAATTACAGGGGAATAACAGTTTTTGGTGTAATTCCGATGAAATTAAGTTTATTGATACTTTGTTACTTTTTCTAAATTCTGACAAAAAATAGATTGGCCGCCATCTTGGGACCATCATATTATATTATACATATATCGTTTTGAATTTTTTTTTAATTAAAATAGGATATGGACATTTTATATTAATCAATTTTAAAGAAAATATGATTGATTTAAATAGAATTCAGGGGCGAGACTTATATGTCTAAGTCAAGACACATGGTATAAGAACTAGAGGACTAACGACATCTGGCAATCCCCTTTGAATTCGAATCTAAATGCTAGGCTTTCGAATTATGAATACTACGAGTTTATTTAAAAATAACGGGGTCGTGGGGAGCAACCAACAACAAGTAAGGGAGTATGGGGGCGCCCCCCCCCCTCCCATTTCGTAATTACCTTAAAAATGATAATTCTTTGGTTGGAAATAGCCTAAAGTAGGCGGCGCTATCGTCGTCTCAATTTACCTTAATTTTTATCTTGTCTATGCTTCCGGTTTCCTCCTCACTAATGTCCAAAGACTCCAGACTGAAAGCATATTCCAAGCCTAAATCCAAATCGGAATCAGATTTGATGAAGTTTAATGGATTAAGTTTGAGACTCCTCCGGGTTGTTTGATGCTCTTATCTGGTCTGTTTACCGTAGTGATCTTAGGTACGACGTTGTGGTCCCCCATTAGATTATTACCGGATAAGAAACTACTGTGTGGAAGTTGAGTTGAGTTTGATGTTTATGATGTTTGAGTAAGGAGATTGGAAGGCCAGTTTCTCCCAAGAAGTATCTCTTCCATTCTTTCTACAAACATTTCACCTTTTCCCTACCTATCGCTGTTTTCCCTACATTCACCAATAGACCTTAAACAAATCTAATGAAGCGAGCTAGACCTTGAACGAGTGTTTTCACTCACCTCGGACATCATTGTTGTCGTCTGAAGCTCCGAACTATGCGAGCGAGTGAGGAGCTTGCAATCCTCCTTCAAGAATCCACCCAATCGACTGACGCATCCATAGGGAAGTAACCTTAGCTAGGACGGCAGAAAATGCCCTCCTCAACATGGTGTGTTATTTCAAAACCTTTCTGCTGAGGTCAAACCTGTGGCCACCAGGTCCAGAAGATATAATGCCGCTGATTCTGCTTTTATCAAATCTGAAGTAAAGCGATTACTAGAGAATAAAATTATTGAACCTTCAAACTCTCCATAGCGAGCTCAAGTACTCGTCGTAAATGGACCTAAATACTATAAATACTCTAAATAGGTATACTCAACTTGACGCTTATCCTCTTCCAAACATTGAAGACTTAGTGAATAGAATTGCTCAGAACAAGGTTTTTAGTACAATTGATCTTACCAGCACCTACCACCTAATACCTTTACATGACTCTGGAAAAATATATACTGCCTTCGAAGCTGACGGTAAACTATACCATTTTAATCGCCTTAGTTTCGGATTAACTAACGGAGTAGCTTGTTTTCAGCGAATAATGGACCCAATAATAGAATAAAATAAGCTAGAAGGAACGTACGTCTATTTGGACGATGTTACTATTGCTGGTAAAGATCAACAATCTAACGATAAAAAATTAAACAGATTCTTCGAAGTAGCTCGCAAATATGGTATGATTTTAAATGATGATAAATGCAAATTTTCGAAAGACACTATTAGAATATTAGGATATGAAATTGAAAACCACCAACTAGACAAGAATCAAGCAGATTTGGGCCGTTGCATAATATGGCTACTATTCATGATAAGAAATCCTTGGAAAGAATGTTAGGACTTTTTGCCTACTATGCGAAATGGATACCAAATTTCTCAGATAAAATCCTTCCTTTAATTGATACTACTTTACCCTTGACTAACAAAGCAAAAAAAAAGCAATACAAGAGCTAAAGGATTCTATTATAAAAGCTTTCAAATGGAAAATTGATGAAAACCTTCCATTCACAGTAGAAACTGATGCCTCCGAAATAGCATTATCAGCTACATTAAACCAAGAAGGAAGACCTTTCGCGTTTTTCGCTAGAACATTAAGTGGGAGTGAAAAAAAGAATAGTTCTTTGGAACACGAGACTCAGGCCATGGTTGAAGCATTAAGAGAATGGCGCCACCTTTTAGCAAATAAAAAGTTCACTTTAATAACTGATGAGAGGTCGGTTTCTTACATGTTTGATAGAGTACATAAAGGAAAAATAAAAAACGAAAAAATACTCAGATGGAAGTTGAAATCCAATCATATTCTTATGAAATCAATCATTGTCCTGGAAAATTAATTGTGGCTGCGGATGCTTTGTCTAGGATATGTTGCTCTATCATGTCTAACTCGGATCTCTTAGAACTTCATATATCCTTATGGCACCCTGGCATAGTACGAATGTCCCATTTTGTACGAATTAGAAATTTACCCCATTCGCTTGAAGACATTAAAAGAATGACTTCGTCATGTGTTACTTGTGCAAAATTGAAACCTCGGTTCTATAAGGCTCCTGACACACCTCTGGTACATGCGTTAAATCCTATTGATCAAATTAGTATAGACTTCAAAGGACCTCTTCCTTCCAATAGCCCAAATAAGTATCTACTCATAGCTATCGATGAATACAGCAGATTTCCGGTTGCCTTTCCTTGCCGAGATACTTCCTCTGCTACTGTAATTTGTTGTCAACTCAACTTTTTTCAATTTTTGGACTACCTGCCTTTATTCATTCAGATAGAGGAGTCAGCTTTATGTCTAATTTTGTAAAAACTTTTTGAAATGATAAAGGAATCGCCACCAGTAGAAGCACGCCCTACCACCCAACTGGTAATAGTCAGTGTGAACGGTATGTAGGAGTGGTGTGGAAAACTATATCTTTAGCCTTGGATTCTAAAGATTTGCCACTTAAATGCTGGGAAAATGTTCTTCCTGATGCACTGTACTCTATATGCTCCCGATTGTGTACAGCAACAAATAATCTACCACATGAATGTTTTTTTGCCTATCCTAGAAGAAGTACTAATGGCAAAAGCATGCCCTCATGGCTCTCCCCTAACAACTCTGTGTATCTCAAAAAGCATGTCAGAAATAAAGATGATCCACTTGTAGAAATTACTTGAAGCGACTCCTACATATGCTTATGTCAGATTTCCTAATGGAAGGGAGGAGGCAGTATCAATCCATGTCCTACACAAAATCACTCAACTGAGTCTCCCTTAAGTCCTAGAAATTGTGAATCTGAATTTCCCCA
This sequence comes from Ceratothoa steindachneri, assembly GCA_963969495.1. Classification (NCBI taxonomy): domain Eukaryota; kingdom Metazoa; phylum Arthropoda; class Malacostraca; order Isopoda; family Cymothoidae; genus Ceratothoa; species Ceratothoa steindachneri. The sequence goes on along the minus strand of OZ018327.1, from coordinate 107,576,409 downwards.
AAATGTTGAAGATTCTGCAAGCCCAGGTGCCCCATCCTCTTTTGAAAATCTGAATGCACCAAATGTAGGAATTCCTCCAGGACATCCTGCTCCAACATCTAGTCTACCGGCAGGAAACACAGAACCACTGCCGAGACGCTGTACTAGAATTAGGAACCTAGTCGATCGACTCAATTTATAAACTTGCATTATCTACTTTCTCTCTCTCTCTCTCTCTCTCTCTCTCTCTCTCTCTATATATATATATATATATATATATATATATATATATATATATATATATATATATATATATGAGGAATTAAACTACATTATGGAATGTGGTTTAATTCCTCATCTTTTCTTGCGATATTGCATTAATTTTCATCATATATATATATATATATATATATATATATATATATATATATATATATATATATATATATATATATATATATATATATATATCAATGTTTTTCCTCTTTAGAAGGGTAGAATGTGGTGGGTATTGCTACAAATTGTAAACAACCAGCAAGAACAGCTGGTTGGTTTGGAGAAAACTGATAACGATTGGAAGCTGCTGGCAGTGGTCAGTCTTCTTCTGAGTGCCCTCTAAAGTGTTCACCTTAGTTCTCTAGGAATGGTGGAAATTTATCAAACTGGTGAATCTTAGTTTAAGGTAAATATAACTTTTTATTATTACTTAACCTTTTTATATATCTTTTATAACATTTATATAGATTATTAATAATTTAATGTAATTGTCTTAGACTTATTGTGTTTATTTCTTACAGCATGCGCTGATCATATTTTAAGTTGATTAAAACCACAAAGAAACACAAAACGGGGGAAAAGGTCATTAATCAAGGGGTGAGAGTCTAAGATCGTTGATTAAGCCGTTTACGATAAGGTTACGGGAATGGAGGCTAAATTTCAGTTCAGTTACATTTTTGCTTCCAGATGTATTGGAATTGTGCATATAAACCTACACTAACGTATTCAGATACATACCTAAAGAATAAGAAAAATTTCAAGGGCCTGAAAACTTTTGGTCGCAGCTGTACATATATTTAACCAAACCAACCAAAATAACAACAGTAAATAGCACTATTAAAAGAGAAAGAATTTGCTAAAAAAAAATAGTTGAACTATTATTGAGCCACAAATGTCGCGAATGAATCTTGAAAAAGTGTCTTTCTTATTTCCTGCTGAAGATATGAATATGAATTAAAAAGTTCCTTTTTACATCCTGCCCCTATGGACTTTAAGCTTGTGCCGATAACATCATCAAATTTATAGTTGGTAGATGATATCTTCGTAGGTTGAACGATTTCTAATTCGAGGATATCTATCTAATAAAGTACTTCAAACCTCTCGGCTACTCTGGTCCATCGGATGGTCGACCGTTTATCAATGAATATACGAAGAGTTGTTTTTGTTTTTTACATGATTTAGGTGAATATTTTCGCTTTGAAATCATGATGGAAATCTAGAATGATTTCAGGTAGTTTCCAACCCCAACTGCCATACTCCACACAACCATTTTAAGTTGTTGAAATAAATCGTATTTTACTGTATTCTTAAAGTGACATGAATTCCAAGAAGCTTCTCGTTTAGACTACTGTATATATGTATTCCCTTCACGCAGTTTTTATATACATGGTTGCCCGTAAGTTCCAGGACACTCCACGTACAACTTTTGTACAATTAATAACATATAACATATTTAATAACATTTATAAAAAAGTTGTACATGGAGTGCCCCGGGACTTATGGGCCAACCTGTAGAGTGCGACCCAATAATACATCGACATTGGTTGTGTAGACACGGCTGCTGTAAGTGAAAATGTGAGTGTCTACAATTTTAAACCCAGCGACAACATAAAAAATATAATAAAGATTTGTACATTGCAACCTACAACTACTGAAGATTACCTGAGGATGTATGTACATCTGACAGAACTCCTCACTTAATTCAATGTAATTAAATGGGATATAATTGTCCTTTGTAAAACTTGACGCTACCTGGAAGCTATCACTTACTCAACCACGAAGGAAAAGAAGATCAAAGGTAGCGCGGAATTAGGTTTTTGAAACATAGAGAGCTCAAAGAAATGAGAATAGAATTTCACAGACTATCCGAAATAGTAGATTACGTAAAGCTAAGAGTCTCTAAGAAATACAACCTTAAAATAGTCTAAGTGTACACACCGACATCTGCTAGTACGCCTGAAGAATTAAATAGATTCTATAGTGATATTATGACAAGCATAAACAAAGAAAAAACACATTTTAACATCGTCATGGGAGACTTTAATACAAAAGTATTGCAAGGTAATGAGTGATGCCCGGAAAGTTCTCAATGGTAACGAAATGAAAGAACACAAGATCTGATTGACTTTACACTGACCCGAGACTTCAAAATTGTTAATACTATGTTAAAAAAGAAGCAGCAGAAAAAATGGACTTGGGGAGTTTAAACTATGAGATATACAATTAAATTAATTACTCAAGCAACACTATCCCAAATTACAGACAACAAGTAACACCCAATAATGTTCCAGTCTTTCTCAAATCATAAATTTAAAAAATCACTATAAATAATCTCCAAGTATTCAGAAAAATCACAGGATGGTCATATGTAGACTAAAAATTAACATTCATAAATAGAGAACAAAGCTATTTAACAAATTGCTAAAAAATACAAGGAAACACAAAATAAGAACAAGAAACTCTCAGAATGAAACTTGAAAACTAATGAAGAAGCGCAAATACTTTAAAAAGCAGCCAACACCAACCAACAAATTAAATTAGTAGAATTAAATAAGCTCATTAAAAAGATACCAAGAGCTCACATAGGAAAATATTATACAACTATTGTTGAAGACACCCTTAAATAAGGAAAGAGGTATAAAATGGATAAAAAGAGACTTCTAAAAGGAAAATCTCACATAGTTTCTAAACAAGTGGAAAAGGGTATAATAATCAAGGATCAATAAAGAATAGTTAAAAGAACAAAGGAGTATCATGAGAAGTTGGACTGAGGAAACAACGCCACCCAGAACCAATAATGTCCCGGCCGTTCCCAAATCAGAAATAGCAATATAAGCAAATGAAGAACCACAAAGCACCAGTTTCGGATAACAACACTTTGGACTTCCTGAAAGGTTCTGTAGATGTCGTTGTGAAAGAACTAGCTTGCCTCTTCACTGAATGTCTAGAACAAGGCAAGATTCCCGAGGACTGGCACAATAACATTACAATCTTTCTACACAATAAGGACCATGCACACTCTCTCTCTCTCTCACACACACTCTCCCTCTCACACACATACTCTCTCACACATTCACTCTTTCACTCACTCTCTCTCTCACACAAACTCTTCCTCTCTCCCATCCTCATCAAAGTCACAAATCCTAAACGTAGACACATCATATATACTTCTTAAAGACAAGTACGGGGTGCAAATAGTGCTAGTCCTAATATACAGACCTGCAGCGCAGCCCGTGCAAACCGACCGCGACCTTTATGAACAAATCAGCGAAATAAGCAACACGCAGGATACCGCAATTTTTTGGCGATTTTAATCTACCAGTATCAAAGTAGGGCAAACACTATCCGCTCATTATAGACACGATTTCTATACCAACTTGCAAGAAAGTTCTCTAACTCAGTTTATACTACGGCAGACTCTCGGAAATAACATTCGAAATAACATACACTACCAAGAAGATTTAGTAGAGAATATTAATGTCTGAGATGAATTTAGTAATAACGACCGCCGTGCAATCAGATTTAGTATAAATTTCACGAGAAGCTAAATAATAAGTCGTAAGGCAAAATGTCTCCGACTTTAGAAAAGTAAAGTTTAATAATCTCGGTGAAAGAATGTATACCTTTAAATAATCAACATTCGCCACAGAAAAATAAACCTAAGTGGTTGAGTAGTGAGAAAGCTGTCTCAAAAGTTAGAAAAAAATGACACTTTTCAAAAGCTCCAAACATACTGTTTACGCGAAAAAAGGAACGCCCATAATACATTACAAATCTCTAACGATGAGGAAGAACGTGCCAAGTATAAAGAATCACGACGTAAAGCCAAAAGGATAATCAAACAGTTTTCACTACAGATCTTTGTGATGTCCCAAAACCGGCAGGTGTACAAACAATAACATCAAGTCGTTAAGTAGTATCAGTGTTACAGAAAGAGACGTAATAAAATGTATTGAAACAAGGTCTGCTGACCTTCAAACTTTCAATAATTTCCGAACTAACCTTGGGATGACCTTTGCAATTATATCGAAAGAGAATGTAAAACAACATAAGGGTTTCAAATTTCGTTAGAATCAGCCGAATAGTCATGATATTATTGCCAAATAATTTCTCGATTAACCTTTGGAGGACTTTGGCAATTATAACATTCGAAAGAGAATGTAAAACAACACAAGGGTTTCAAATTTTGTTAGAATCGGTCGAATAATTATAATGTTATTGCAAAAAATAAAAGCTAAACGGGAACCGACCAACATAGTGAAATATAGAGTCGCACGCGACTAAGCGCACGCAACTAAAAACTTAAAGGTAAACAAATCACGCGGGCCGGATTCGATCTCACCTCGCGTATTAGTGGAAGCCAAGAGTGAACGAGCCAAACTGTTGTCGTTAGTCTTTAATTATTCGTTACATACCGGAACAATACCCGATGAGTGAAAGCTCGCTAACGTAACGCCAATATTTTAAAAAGTCACTAAATCTCTACCTAATTATAAGTATCAGGCACTCATACGCGATAAACTCTTTAATCATTTGGACGGAAAGAACCTACTTAGAGATACCCAACACGGGTTTCGTAATAAGAGCTCCTGCCTAACGAATTTATTAGACTTCTCTAACGACATTTGCAAAATTATAGGTAAACGGTTGCAAAATTATAGGTAAACATCTGAGCTCACATGAATCTAAGAATTTCTTTTTTAACCGAACATAAAATTAGCTTCTTCGTAACCTAATGAACTTTTCGAGTTTTCTTACAATCCTGCCAAAGGTATTTATTTATGACGCGTCTCCTGAACGGCTTATGGCGGGAATAATAACTGTCACCCAGGTCACCCTGTATGGATGGCAAGGTCTGTTGTGACCCGATTATCTATGTAACTCTCTCTCTCTCTATCTATCTCTCTTTTTCTCTCTTTATATATATATATATATATATATATATATATATATATATATATATATATATATATATATATATATATATATATATATATATATATATATATATATATATATATATATATATATATATATATATATATATATATATATATATATATATATATATATATATATATATATATATATATATATATATATATATATATATATATATATATATATATATATATATATATATATATATATATATATTAATTATTTACCTGAAACTAAGAAGCGATAACCAACGAGGTTACTAAATACTGGATCTAAAAGTGATGAACCTAGGGGAACTAATATGTATTTAAAAAGTGAGAATGCCCGATTAATCTAAAGAGGAGACTACTCGGCGCTCGGAGCAACTTTGAAGCTCAACTCTCCCGAACTTTCCCAACCTCTGCATATATCCATTCGGATTTCGGTCGGGGGGGAGGAGCAAGTAGGTTCCTCTAAAGGTATCTTCCACACATATCATTTTCCCTAACCGCCACTAGGCACACCCTAAACCCCTCCTGACAAATTCATGCACTCGTTGGTTGTTGCTTTTTATAAAATCATGAAAGTGGGCTTCGCATAAATGCGGCAAAAACAACAAACAAATTATATCCTTCCAAACTCCTACTAAACAATGATCGGCGGAAATCACTTAAATATAGAAACAGCACCGCCTTCTTTTTACCGCTATCCAAAGAGGGCATTACAGCCGTTTCTTATGGAAAGTGTTAAACGCGGAAGAGGCGCCAACCCTCGACGTTCAAGTCTCGTAAAAGGCGACTTCACCCTCAGATTTATCTCTATTCCTTTGTCTTCCATTTTTTTTTTTTTTTAAGCTCTCTCGCTGTCATCCTCCATAACGTTGATTTGCAGCCGGTGATTTTAGTTTATTCAAGAATTTAATAAAATGTCCTTTTACGTCTTCGACCTCGCATCGAATGAAATGTCAGAGCGTTTGATAAGAGTTGGAATTAAAAAGAAAATGTTGGACAGGAAATCCAGATTTGTCTCGAGTTTCATTCGTTTCTGAGCTTCCGTGACAAAGGCACTCGCATTCTGTGATCATGGGGCGTCTGTCTTTTCAAGAGAGTTGCCCTTTGACCCCAACTATTGTCGCTCAGCTTGAGGAACCCCACACCGTATCTTTATAAGAACAGGAGTCGCTAATTCTACTTCCCCTCACCCCTGAATCGTATCTTTTTGAAAACCATTTGCTAAACCTCCCAATGATCTGTGGCATCTTTAAGGTGTCATCCAAGATCCATTCGGAATGGGTGTTGCGGAGGGTGGGGGCTGAGTGGTAAGGCAGCGAATTGTAGTTCATAAGATGTCTTATGAACGGGCTAGCAAAAAAAAAAAAAACTGGAGAAGTTAAGGGGATTGAAAAGTGTAGAAGATACATAGCCCGAACGAGAAGATAGATTTAGATGTTTAGGAGGTCATGCAACTCTCTTGGACCCACCCATCTTTCACAGTGGAGCTATGTAAGATCTCTCTGCGAGGACTGTTTCAAGAGGATAAGGCAGAGATCATTGAGAGACACTGAAAGAAGAGGTGCAACAATGAGAGTGAGAGACAGTGAGAGACGAGGTGTAACAATGAGAATGAGAGACAGTTAGAGACCAGGTGTAACAATGAGAATGAGAGACAGTGAGAGACGAGGTGTAACAATGAGAATGAGAGACAGTTAGAGACGAGGTTTAACAATGAGAATGAGAGACGAGGTGTAACAATGAGAATGAGAGACAGTGAGAGACGAGGTATAACAATGAGAATGAGAGACGAGGTGTAACAATGAGAATGAGAGACAGTGAGAGACGAGGTATAACAATGAGAATGAGAGACGAGGTGTAACAATGAGAATGAGAGACAGTGAGAGACGAGGTGTAACAATGAGAATGGGCGACAGTTAGATAGCGACTTAATGACCTAAAAGATGGGGAAAGAAGTAACCAACCGCAGGAAAAGGAAAAGGAATTCTAATAGAAATTTACAATTTAAATGCTGAATTATTCAATTGTTTTCATCAATCTTCTTTTGATCGAATTTGAAGCCATGAAAAATAAAATAAAAACCTACGGGGTCATCTCCGCTGGAAAGTTTTCGAAGAGTGTAAAAAGAGAAAAAGTGGTGAAATAAGGAATCGTGAAACTGTGTCGAAGGTGAATGCTGAAATAGATACCCTGGGGTTAGAGACCGGGGTTGGGGGTACGCATCTCTCCTTTCTTTAACCAAGGCAGGTCTTTTAACCTTGCAGAGAATGGGTACAAGTGATTCAAAGATGGTGGGGTGGTTACTACCAATACATTTTTCCGTCTTCTGCCACACATCCATCAATTTTTTATTTAAACTAGCATAGGTACCCGGCGTTGCCCGCCATAAAAAGTGGCACAAAAATATCTTTACTTGCCGATTATTATTATCATTTATGGCGGGAAAGCAGATTCTGGAGAGTTGCGCTCTCTCATATAATATCATTTAATACCTATGATATCATATAATATACTTAAAATGAGTAAACTTTCACATCGTGCGCCCGGCAGTTTACGCGCCCGCCTGAATGACCATTAGTTATGAACGACCAACGCTGTGAGCTCAGGAACAGATCGGAGCGTCCTGCAGATACAGATTTGGGTAATCAAACGAGGATGATTTAAATAAATGTGAAAAAGACTTGAAAAACAGAAAAGTAAAGATGATTAAAAAGGAACAGGAGTGGTTAAAATGTATAATCGTTGGTTAGAAACTGCGACTCATCCAACGGAACGGAGTTCATGCCGTGGGAAAATCTTGGCATGATGGAGAGGACAGACAGAGGAAAGGACTTGTATGTAATGGGATGGGCAAGAAGAGTTAAAAGACACCATTACCTAAAAGGTATTTCAAATGATACTGGACACTCGAAAGTTCCATCTTCCGGTGTCTAGGAACAATTCTTCGCTATAATAACCGCATATCATAGTTGCGTCCATTGCAGCTCAACCGATAAGAAACGGCTACATCTTAAGGTGCCAGCTAGGCATTTAAATTTAATTAGATTACGTGAACGTAAAGTATTTGCACTATTTTATATTACCAGTTTTAATTTAATGGAAGTGAAACTTGGGAACTGAACGCAAAAGGAACTCTGTCAGAGAGAGAGAGAGAGAGAGAGAGAGAGAGAGAGAGAGAGAGAGAGACGCGTAGGACGGAAAGAACCTGCGATCGGTTTCTTTAGAGATCACTTCCGTTCGATAACACGGCCTATAGCGAGCCTAACCGCAACAACGAGAGGTTCTGTGAGATGGTGCGAAGTTTTAAATTCACTTCCGGCGCCCCTCTATATAGATAAAGCAAAATCCCTTTTCCGGCGCCTCTGTAACTTTCACTTCCGGGGTTCGTATAAATAGTAAAGCATTGGCCTGGATAAATGAGTATTCTGCTAAGAGGAGACGAGGCACAAACTTCTTTTTCTCAGCCTCCCATACCCCAAGAGCCCGAAGAAAAGAAAATAGAAAAAATAAACAAACGAGAAAAGATCTCTTGAGCTCAGCTACCTCTCCGGCAAATACTCCCTCGATCCCTACTTTCGAGACTGAGTGTGGTTACTGGAATACAGGTTGTATTTTCCGTCATAACTTCGAACAGGCCGAGTACTAAACGGCCTTAAGTGCAAACCAACCCGTGCTGTTGGTTTCAGTGCTCCCCCTCCCCTCGTGCTCCTCTCGAGCAGCCGAATCTTTGGGCGGCAGATCCACCCGGAATTGTTGTCGGTCGTATGCGGCTGGGTGTGTATATTTTGATTTATCTTACATGTCCATTATTTTGTTTTTGATTTATCTTTCATGTCTAGTATTTTATTTGTTTGTACATTAGTAAAGTTTTTTGTTTCACCCAGTTTGATATACAGAACCTTCTAGATAGTTGAATTAATTCTGCCAAGTATAATTAGTCACTTTTAGAGAATTATTGAAACTCAAAGTTCAATTGCATTATTCGAGGCAAGGCTAAACTGCAGATTTCCCCTGCGTGATATCCACCAACCGTTCCGAGACACGGAAAGCAAACGGAGATCAGAAGATCTAACCTGACCTACGACAAACTCAGAACCTGAGGAAAGCTCCAAGAAACAGGATTAGCATTGTAGAGGAATAGCATAATGCTCCCAAGTTTTGCCCAGTTACCTTCCGGGTGGGCCGCTTGTCAACCCTTTCCCTTCCGGCCCAATATTTGGTGGTCATCAGCCGGCAGAAACCGTCAGCCATTTCAGCTAACCACCGAGTTCCTTCCCGGACTGTTTATCGATAAATGGGAGCCCATCTTCGCTTCCGATAGTTGCCGGAAGTTTATAAAGGACGAAATGGAGTAGCTTGACATCTAATCTACTTCCGGCGCCTTGAGAACCTCTCCCGAGTATTGAGTATAAAAGAAGAATTCTTTTAACCCTCAGTAGTAGAGCTTGCACAGCGTCTGGCAGGGCAGGAATTGCCATCTATCGGTGTAGTGGTAATTCGTCGAAGCATCAAGTCTTCAGAGAGGAGATCGGTCCTAGTTAGGGAGGCTCCTTACCCCGTTGGTCTGCAAGGCAGTGCGGACCCAAGCACGTACTCACGTGTAAGAGCCGAAGCTACAAACAGCCTCAATCTGGTTCCCTAAGCGAGAAAACTACATCTCGGCTTTTCTTCATGACCCTACGCGTCGATAGGTCACTTCGCCCCCCCCCCCTCCCTCACAGAGGCAACCAAGATTCCTCGGAGTCCACGAGCGTGGGGCCCTCTGTAACAAGAAGCTCCAGTCACCGCCTTCTTCCAGCAGAATCGTGACGGAATTGTGGGATCAGGTCGGTCCCTGGAGAACCTACCTCATCGTCTCCACCCCTTATCTCACCACCTTTACTCACCAGTGCCACCCGAACATCAGGTTCCAAGGTAACCCTTCCCTTTCACATTCCCCGACTTCACCGCGAAGCTTACCAGCATTACAAGTGTATAGGGGTTTGTATGGTGAATAGTAATTTTCAAGCCAAGTGAGATATCCGAGATTCACTTATTGATTTATCTCTCAAAGCACATTATTTGTATATATATATATATATATATATATATATATATATATATATATATATATATATATATATATATATATATATATATATATATATATATATATATTCTTGTTTAGTGTTTATTAAAACTTTATTTCCATATTGTTGTGTATCTAACTTCCTTTGGGTCGCTTGCTGGCAAAATTCATTCCAATCCCTCCGTAGCCAACCTCTAAGCACTCTGAGTCAATAAACCCATTCAGGACACGGACCGAACAAAGTATAAGGAGTAGTACGACTCCTCCTCCGCATTCGGGATAATAGGATATATATATATATATATATATATATATATATAAGAGTGGAGGAAAACTCCAACCACCCCTTGGCCCTTTCTCGATAAGCATGTTAGATTAACCATCAGAGACGGTAAAAGAAGTACATGGATAAGAAGGCAAACGCGAGTGACAGGTAAGGTATTTCGGATCACAATTCTGAAGTGGAATTGAGCAAGACACATTGCGAGAAGAAACAACAGACGACGAATGAAAAAAAAACGAAAAACAACAAACGGTACTTGTTAAGATTAGCTCCGGGAGACCCGGAGCGTTATTTCTGTCTTCTCAGTTTGGACTGTTTTCATTGAGCTGTCTTTTGCTATTCTTGATCTTTCTATTCCAATATCCCTTTTTCTTGATTTAAAAAAAGAAGCTCCGGCTTTTTCTTTTATGCTTTCATTCACGTCCAATTTTCTTTCTTTCTTTTACTCTATGGATATATAGTCTGCAATGTACGGTTTCTGCATCTTTCTTCCTGCATTCCTAAGGTTTTTGAAGGGTAGAAAATAAATATAGCGAAAGACCTCTGGTGGCTTTACCACTCATAAACCTTGTATTTGCTCGCTATCTCTCTCTCTCTCTCTCTCTCTCTCTCTCTCTCTCTCTCTCTTTCTCTCTCTCTCTCTCTCTCTCTCTCTCTCTCTCTCTCTCTCTATATATATATATATATATATATATATATATATATATATATATATATATATATATATATAAGAAGAAATACACATAGGACAGATTTTCTTTTTATATAACACCATTTGCTAATAAACAAAATTTAGCAGGTGACAAAGTATTCAACCACTCTACTAATAAGCGAGAATTTTGTTATTAAACAAAATAATTTTAAAAAAATTGATGAAAAGGATAAGATTGAAGATTTCAGAAATTTCTAGAAACGAAACTAATGAAAACTGCCAAATATTAGCACCGCCATTCATTGATAAGAATCCATAGAAGAAGGACGTTCGCTTTAAGCAATGCTGAAGATCAAAGAAGTTCAACCAAATTGATGCTCGTCATGTTTGTAGGGCAGACTATCCCAACCGCGAGACACAGATGAGGTAGTGTCATGGTTTGGGGCTGCTTTACATTATGAGGGAAAATTGGTTGGCACCATGTATCGAAAGATACTGGAGGAAAAGCTGCTCACAAGAACAATAAATTTCTACGGGCGATATCAATGGATATTTTGGCAGGACATCGATTCTAACCTGCGGCCATCCTTCTCTCTCGGGCATCAGTGACACATGCACGCCGCTCCTCTTCAAAGTAGTTATGGGCCTTCTTTGTCAGAGCACATCAGCAGATTCTCACCTGTACACATTCCTCCAGTTGTTTTGGACCGATTCTGGCGAGGGCTGTGTTCGCCTTCACACAGTCCTTGAAAGACTTTCGAGACCTACCCTGGTTTTGCTTTCCTGATGAGAGCCCTCCGTACAGCAGCTGGTTGGCATTCTGGAGTCGTCCATTCGGATGACATGTCTTGTCCATCGAAGCTGGCTCTTCAGGATCATGGCTTCGACACTTGTGGTCTCCACCTTGTCGGGAAACGCTAGGAGTAAATTATTAGGATATACATATGTACTGGAAAACATCTAATTTTCATAAGCCAAAACTCCGTTGCTAGAGCCAGATTGGTCGTAGGCTACAGACTGAAGGTCTGCCTGCGAAGCGAAAGCTCATCCTGTAAGGAGGTGGCGAAACTGCTCTTCTCGTTGTAATAGTAGTCGGCTGTCACTCGAGAGTGAGGATGACGTCCACTGGCTGGCCATCAAACCTGCGGGTCCTCAGGTGATTGTGGAGGCCCAGTCGCGACTGACATTGTTTCTCACACCCCTCGCGAATGGTGCTAGGGAAAGCTGTTGCCACAGCGCTGGGTTGGCAGCTTTCGCATGCTTACGCTCATATTGTTGTTCGTTGTCACGTCGGGTGGTTTTGAACCTCTCCACTGCACGATGGGTTGCACGTCGCCAACCAGGGCCATCCCCCGCGGTGGTCTCCCATGAGTTTACGTTGATGTTGACTTTCTTCGTGTAGGACTTCAATGTATCCTTCCATCGATTTTTCTGTCTTCCTCTCGCGCGAGCGCCAGTTTGAAGTTCGGAAAACAGGACCCGCCGAGGCAGTCTCGTCTTTGTCATTCGAGCGTAGTGCCCCGCGCATCTAAGTTGATGTTTCATTAAGAGGGCCTCTATGCTCATGTTGATTTTATAACGACGCTTTAGGGGCTAAAGATGGTGGCTCAGTCAATGAACATCGTGGTTCTAATAGCGAAGAGTGTTTGGTGACACAGGTTTGAATCTAACTCTTTTTTAACTTTCATATAGGGGTTAAAATAGTTATCCTATTTTCTCCGTTTCTAAAAATCCCATTTTCTTTCTTAAACTTTTAAATGATTACCACAATCTATTCCAAAGAGTTTATTTACCAATTATGATGCCAGTTTTCCTTTCCTTGAGCTATTAACTATTTAACTAATATATATATATATATATATATACAAGAGGAGCTTCAATTTCACATGCAGACCTTCTTTTTTAAGTTTCCAGTAAATATCTCCTAATAATTTACTCTTGGTCTTTTTTTCGCATCGATGCTTATTGTATAGGCCTCCAGACAAGAAAAGAGACTTTGGGCAGAATTCTTTTGAAATACAGAAAAAAAACAATCCTCACGACTCCCTTTTTTTGCCCCCATCTAAATTTGCTCTAATTATTACATTTTGCTTTACTCGTTTTTAGGGGCCAGTAGCTATTTCCTTTTGATAAAGAGTAAAATTGAAAATCTATTTTAGAAATAACTTCGATAAAATCTTCGAATATCTTTGTTACAGTCTTGAAACGTTCAAATCCTTCTACCTTTTACCTTCTACAGACTAGTAGCGTGTCTTTGGCTTCTTTGCTACCTTCCTTGTCGCCAGAACGTTGTACAAAATTCTACGTCTCGCTGTATTTACAAATGCCCTCATACCAACACTAGCTCCAGTAACTATTCATACCCTTAACCAATACCCTATATTTTCGCCCTAGTTCATGAACTTTTTATTAATGGTAATTGAATTTGGAAGCTTTGAGACAAATGTATTAGTAGACACCCGCAAAATTTCAACTAGTTTTTTAGAGAAATAAAGGAGTAATCACACCTGTTACGAACGTTGGCAACATAAACGTCTTCACGCGATATTATTTTCACATCCTTATGTTTAATTATATGGTTTAAATTATGACAGTTTCGAAGTCACACAAGTTGTTTCTGTGACCTTCTATTTATAGTCAGGAATGATCTAGCTAGAACGTTTTAACGACCCTTTTTTCGGCATTGCAACTCGACAATCTTATTCTAGTAGCAATCGTAATGGCGAAAAGTAGTGAACTACCTTCCCACATCAAATCAAAAATAATTACATTTCAGTCAATTAACGAACGATGAGCTACAAGAAGATTTCTGAAGAACTAAATGTCCCTGAATCTAAAATAATGTCAATAATAGGAACGTTTAAGAATTGTAGACAATTGTAAATCTCCTTCTTTCGAGTCGTCCTCGGAATTGTGGACAATTGTAAATCTCCTTCTTTCCAGTCGTCCTCGGAATTGCAGACAATAGTAAATCTCCCTCTTTCGAGTCGTTCTCGGAATTGTAGACAGTTGTAAATCTCCCTCTTTCGAGTCGTCTTTTGTTAAAAATAACCCAAGGACGACGCCTAAAAGGGAGATGAACGATCACTTAGGAGAGGAAGGCGTCGATGTTAGTTTAAACCCAGCGTCGAAAATAGGTTCGATAAGTTGGAAATGCTCGCGCCTCGTCCGAGGAAGACACCTTTAATGAAACGAGGTCGCGTGTTCTCAATTATTCTGACTTATGACCTTACGACCTTCACAACTTTTAATGATTCCAGGACTAAACTTCGGAGGAACTTGGCAATTATATCATTCGAAACAGAATGTAAAACAACGTAAGGGTTTCAAATTTTGTTAGAATCGGCAGGAAGGTTACGATGTTATTGCCAAAAAACTCATTGAAAAGTAAAACGGTTAACCATCCAACCGCCAACCTACGGAGCGACATAATAATTGGTAGAGTTGCGTACACACGACTAAAAAGATCCTTTGAAATTCCGGCTGCAATACGCCAAAGATCATCATTTGGAGAATGATTCCAGATTCTGATCCTATGATGTATGGTCTGATGAAATGATTAAGGTTGTTCGGCACAAATGATTTCATGTATGTCTGGCGTAAAAGTTGTGTGGTTGGTCTTCCAAAAAAAATCACTACCCACAGTAAAACATAGAGGTGGATCTGTTATTTTTCCGGGTCAGTTTCTGTCGAAAAGGCGTTGGTACACTTCACTGAATTAACGGAACGATGAATAGAGAATACTACAGAAAGATTCGTGAAGATTATCTGAAGACTGATGCTCGCAAGAAGGAAGAAGATGGATCTTTCGACACGACTCTAAACACACATCGGAAGTGTTTTTTCCTGTTTGAAGGTCGCCCAACGTAAGCGCTTTGGAATGACCATCACAGTCGCCAGACCTCAACGCGATAGAAAATTTATGGTAAGAACCGAAAGTTCACCTCCATACAGGAGGTTCCTCCCAGAGCCGGTGCAACGGCTCCCCCCCCCCCGTTCTTGAAGGGGCCCCACTGTTCCCGCCCCAAATTATTTTATTAATGAAAATAGAAAATTTTTGAATACACATTTTCTGTAAGTATTCCGCAGCATTGACACTGCCGAGAATAGTATTTATCGTGCCTGGCACTACTTATAATAGGTAGAGGTATGAATACTTCGAGGTATTAGGTAGAGCTGTGAATACTTCGGGGTATCAGTTATTAGGTAGAGGTATGAATACTTCGAGGTATTAGGTAGAGGTATGAATACTTCGAGGTATCAGGTATTAGGTAGAGGTATGAATACTTCGGTATATCAAGTATTAGGTAGAGGGATGAATACTTCGGGGTACCAGGTATTAGGTAGAAGTATGAATACTTCGGGGTATCAGGTATTAGGTAGAGGTGTGAATACTTCAGGGTATCAGGTATTAGGCGGAGGTATGAATACTACGGGGTATCAGGTATTTGGTAGAGGTATGAATAATTGGGTTATTAGGCAGGGGTATGAATTCTTTGGGATATTAATTATTGGTATGAATAGCTCGGGGTACTAGGCAGGGATATGAATACTTTGTGGTATTAGGTATTAGGGAGGGGGATTAATACTTTGTGGAGTAAGTGAAGACACTACGCGAATAAAAAAAATACATACTCAGGGCATATATATGTACATACAAATGTAGGCAGGGTTGGCATTAAAAAAACGCCCAATACCCCCCCACCCCCCACCTAATAGAACCCAGTCACAAACGGGTTTGTTTTTGCTTTTTAGTTTTTGAACTATTTTAATTGCTCAATTCCATCATATCAATTAAATTGGCATTACCAGTATTTCTAAAGGTATTACCTTATAATAGATAAATTTATGTAACTACCTGCATACCATATGAATATTATAGCTACCAAATGACAAATATCACCTTTATGATTCAATCGTGTGCATGGAAATAAAACAATTCATTTCTATTTCACACAAGAAAAATTAAAACAAGCATTAAACATAGCTCGGTAGATTCAACAAAAATCCTCTTATAAAGGTATATACCATGAAAACTTTGATTTAAAATAAAAAAGAATAGCTATAAACTAGTTATTAGCAAACAAGTAAAAGAGGTGTGACTTCTGTTTACAAAAGTACATCTATTTTCTATATTGTCTATTTTATTTCACAAGTTTTTGTTCCTTATCAATGGCTAACCTATTCCTTACTTTCGACCAGACAAGTCCAAATGATGAGAATACTCGTTCAATTGAACCTGAGCTATAAACTAGCTATTAGCAAACAAGTAAAAAATGTGTAACTTCTGTTTACAAAAGTACATCTTGTTTCTATATTGTCTATATATTTTCACAAGTTCTTTACTTTCGACCAGACAAGTCCAAATGATGAGAATACTCGTTCAATTGAACCTGAGCTGGCAGGAATGTTTGGAGCTTAGAAAGAAATTTAGAAAAACCTTGACGCATCTTTTTGTTAGTTGATTTATCGTTCCTTTTGTCAATTATCGACTACCATTCACTAGGAGATATCGTAGTTAGTAATTGGCTAGTGAACATTCTTGTATGCATCCGCATCCTTTAGTTTAAGTAACATTAGCCCAGAAACAAACTCTGGATATTGCTTGAAAAGTCATTCCTCTGCTTCATCTTCTTCTTGAGTCCTTAACTCATGACCTTCAAGAAAAAGAATATAAATCAAATTTAGCGACACAAATATTAAATATATATTAATATATAACTTAATATTTGAATATATTGTTTTATATATCATTTAAGAGGAACATAATTTATGCATTTTAAACTTTACCTAAAAATCGAAGATCAGTCATGTATGAGAGATAAGGGTAAGGTGTCATTTCATTCGTCTTATCTCTTCCTGATAGCTGCGTGGTAATGCTCAAGTTCTTTATTGTTGAACGAGGACAACCACAATTTAACCCAGTCTGACAAGTGACAACGTTCACTTTGTATCTGTTTAAAAAACAAACATTGATACTGTCTTTTATTTTATTGTATAACTAGCTAAACTGTCAAGATAATAAAGGTGTGCTAGATATTTAAATAATTGTTCCCATAAAAATGAATATTTATTCTACTATTCAAGCATTCTAGGTAACCACAATATTAATTAAAAAGCTTACCTGGTCTAACACTCCACCGAATATTTTCAGTTGGGATTGGAGATTATTTGTCTCTCTAAATATTGCCTGGTTTTCAATTATTTTACTGATCTTGGCAGGAATATCATCTTCATCAACAATTTCAACATAAATTTTGTAGTTTTTGGTATATGCGTCCAAACAGTCTAATTGGGAGTTGCAGCGGGTTTCATTTAGAAGCTGAGGCATGTGTCCTCCTTTCTCATGTAACCATACCTGTAAAAAAAACATAAAATGAAAAGTCCAACAAGATGTGAGGTTGGTCAAATAAATATGTAGCTATGTACTTTTTTGTTAGATTTTAAATTAATAATTAACTGCTAATCAAATCATACATTTTATTTAATCAATAAAACAGTTATATACTTTGGATGTTATTTCAAGGTTATTTTATATATTTACTCACGTGTGGTTGATGCGTGTTTCGAAAATATTTCTGCACCTCAATCATATGTTTGATGGAATCTGGGTTCATCACTTCTTTTTACAAAAGAATTAAGTGGGTTTCTTTGATTAACTCCTTCCTTTTGTTCATTTTATTTTCATTGTCTGTCACCACTGCAAATACTTCTTTATTGCAGGTTTCCTTCAGATCCTGTATTACTAGGTCTAGGTTGAGGTGAAGGTCCTGTTTGTGCTATAGGGACAGAGACATCACTTATATTTGAACCACTGGCCAATCCAGTGCCACTATTTCTGCTCGAAGCTCTTGACAGATCAAGAATACCTTGTTCATTTTCTTTTTCCAAAGATCTTCTTTGTCTTTTGCAATCTTTTAAATTGGCTCTCACTCTTTCTATTTTGTTGCTAAGTAAATCATGGCAATAATCACAGGATACCTTTGTACTGTTTTCAACTTCAGACACTTGCTTCCATTCTATCCCCTTCTTTCTATCACTTCTCATAGGCATTCTTAACTCAACTGGTTCAAAGAATTTGAATAAAATTTAAGTTCCTATCTTCTGAAAATACAAATGAGGATTTATAATATATAAATGACAAGGCATTGGCTTTGCCACCCCCCCCACCCCCCTAAGGGGAAAAGCTTGCGCTTCGCTACTAAGATTAAAATTTAAAATCTGAAAAAGGAGCCAAAGTCAAATTTTATAAATTTTCTGAACTTCGCCAATTATAATAATTTTAAAAAGGAACTCTAAACTAAATTTTCTGAACTTCACCATTTGTAATTCTTTGGGTTTTAAAAAAATCACAAAATTTCGATACTTATATTTAATTCTGAACTTTACCATTTTGTTTTTTGATATTATTAAAGAATTATTAGAAATAACTTAATCAGGAAAACATAAGTCATAACCAAACTAAGATAAAATATTCAAATATTCAAAAAATCTTAAATTATAGAGTTAGTGATGAAGTGAGAAGTGATGATGATGATAACAAATCTCATTTTATAAATAGTTATATATGTACTTAATTGATAAAAATGGATCAATTAAAGTACAGGTATGATATTTTGCTCTGCAAGCTATTGGACATTGAAAGTGGTGCAATGGGGCTGAACTTGTTTTGTCTGCATTTGAAACATGTTACTCAGTTCTGATCAATCATCTTCAACAAATACTTAGTAAACAGTATGGTTGCAGACATGAATGTATGATAATAAATATTAGTGTAGCTAACTAGTATATAGTATCTATTACCAAGTAGCTAGTTAAATATTTCTACTTATTGGTAATTTAGTGCTGGCTGAAATTTGAAAAACTATAGAAGGAGTGGAGCATGTTGTTGCTGTACTGTTTAGTCAACAACAGTGTACACCATGCTCATATCTCAATGGACAGTGACCAGTTTCTACTTGTACAATACACGTTGTCGGTGGGGCAACTCTGAGTGCAAGTTTGATATGTTTATTGTTAAGATTTGTTAACTACCTAGTGTTTATGTCAATGTATAAACAATTGAACACATATTAGATTATTTGTATTTGTATTTATTTTAATTTACTTAACATTTTTAACTTTATTATTCACTTTTATAACTTGTTTTCATTAGTTAAAGGTCTCGCAACATTTCAAATTAGAATATAATATAAAAAATGATAAAACCCAATGTAACCCCCAAAGAGCCCAATAAAACCACCAATAAAACCCACTGGGCCTGTTTTTTGTTTTTTTAAACCCGGGTTCTTTCCAACCCTGCATTTAGGTGTATTTATCATTCTGGTTAGTTAGTTAATTGCGCGCCTGGTTCTTTTTCAATCATGGATGTCTTCCTTCGACCGCATAATGAAATTACATAAAAAGTAGAATGACAATCACAGAAAGGGGTTCGTCCTTCTCTGAGAAGGTGCTGACAGAGCAGTCGTAGTGCGTTTTGCCGACCCCTACCGCGTAGAGAACCCTTCGTGGCCCATAGGAGGGCCACCAGTTTTACGTCAGAGAAGTGCAGACACAAATCTCCCTTCGGAAAGTTACGGGCGGAAGAGTGGTGTGTTGTTTGTGCGAACAGGTGAGGGAGGAAGAGACAGTGGAGTGGTGATGGACTATTTGCATGATGATATATGCGACCGGATCTGTTTGCGCTCATGCCTCAGACTCGACGAACCGCTTGAGTGGCAGCTACCCTCCGAGAGCCCGAAATATTTTGTTTCCGCTCTCGTCGAGAATCTAACCCGACACCCAGGCGTGGATATCCAACGCCGTATATCCACTCAGCTGGCGAGAGGCCAAAACAGTTGACCATATATGTACATCTTGGTTTGCCGAGGTTAGCATTGCAGTCTAAGGTCATCCAAGACCTTTCATTTTTTCCATCTCGATGCTCATTTGCTCCCACTCTGATGGCGTCGGTGATTTTCCTTCTGCGAATATATGTTAGGCGTGACGACCACGCTACAGTTGTCATCTCGAGGATTACGGGCCCCTTGCCACCCAAAGCCTGTAGGGCAATCTGACTTCGTTGAAGCTATTGGAGAGGGGTCGGGGAGGCCTGCGTCAGTCGTATCTTGAACGCGCCAAGTAGCTTCCTCTCTAAACTCCTCGGGATATCTACCGAATTTCCTCCACTTTTTTTTACAACACCCTCCCTCCCTTAAATCCTTCGGGTTGGATGCCATCGTCGGTCTTCTTTTTTTAGTAAAACCAGGGTTGTGGAGTCGGAGTCGGTTAAAAACATCTGACTCCTGTTTTTATCTTATAATGATAAACAATCCTAGAAAGTTGTGTTTTTGAAATTTTCTTATGTGCGAGAGAAATATACCAATATTTCACATTTTTATCTAAATTATATCACTAAATAAGTTTTGTAGCGTTGTACGCACATACATTACATGTATACACTATGAAAGTCTTCTCAGAATCTTTCACAAAGATTCTTGCAAGAGCTTCCAAAAATGTTTATGAAGAATGCACAATCGCCACATAATTGTTGCATAAACAACATGGCTGATTCGATATCAACTGCAAGGTTTCCAATAAATTCCCTTGATAAAAAAAACAATTAAATTGCAACTATCCATGCTAAAATTACTGATATATATATATATATATATATATATATATATATATATATATATATATATATATATATATATATATATATATATCTTTCATGAACGCGAAAGAAGGATGAAATGAATCCAGCAAACCGCAAGACACAAAAAAAAAGAGGATAATTTTTCTTCGAAAATGTTATTTCCTAATTCGCAAAAATTCCGTATAGGGTTGGGATTCGAACCGTGCACACTGACTGAGGCAGCGAGCAACCTCTTTGATCTTAATTAAACCGTTTAATTGAGATCAAAGCGGATGCTCGTTGCCTTAATGTGCACGGTTCGGATCCCACCCCTGTACAATTTTTTTGCGAATTAGGAAATAACATTTCCGAAGATATATATATATATATATATATATATATATATATATATATATATATATATATATATATATATATATATATATATATATATATATATATATATATATATATATATATATATATATATATATATATATATATATATATACATATATATATATATATATATATATATATATATATATATAGCGAGAGAGGTCTGTTCTTTCTAGTGGATGTTCAACCAAATAAATTCCTACTTCTTTGATTTCAATAAACAACTTAATGAAAATATAACTTTATTTATGAAATTGAAGTTCTTATAATGAAAGACTGGAGCTTGATGAATCCATCCACCAAAGTGGAATGGATCACAACGATGAAGAAGTGTCTTCGATTGTTTCTAAGGCTGATCTGGGTTCCTGAGCATAATCTCTCTTTGTTTTATAGAAGGTTGTGAGTGCGACCATGGAAGAGAGAGAGGGAGCGAGATTATTGGTGTTAGAGGTCAAGGGCCAATAAATACTGGTTACAGGGCCTGTGCTGACATACCTTCAAGGGGAGATGAATGAAGATCACATCGTCGTTAGGCGATGCCTAAATATAGTAACATGATCACTATATATATATATATATATATATATATATATATATATATATATATATATATATATATATATATATACACTCGTATATATATAAATCGGATGGAACAATAAAGACAAAGCAAATCCAAACCGAGAGGAATAAACATTTTGATGCAAACTTTGAAAAATCTAAAAAGGAATTTTATTTAGCTGTTGAAAAGATACTCAAATATAATCGCTCCTGTAAAATACCACTACATGAGCGTATCCAACCCTACCCTGAAGTTATAAAACATGTAGCTATGGTAGTAACTGCGTTTCCCTCGACTCAAGTCAGTTTTGAAAGATTGTTTTCTGCACTGAAATTAATAAAATCAGATATTAGAGCTTCAATTAAGCAAAATATTGCAGAAGCTATATTATTCCTAAAAAAAATAATAATTAAATAAATTTTTAATCGTTGCATTTTTGTTATTTCATAAAAAAATGCATAGATGTGATTATTTTTTTGTTTTATGCAAATATATATTAGGATATATTTTCTCTTTTAAATTTTCGTTTTAATTATTCATAGCAAGAATTTTATGTTTTGAAATGTCCCCAAACTCTGAATTTGGTTTTCTTTTATAATTAAAATTTCCATTTGGCATATTTTAGTTTATTCAACAACTTAAGTTGATAATTTATAAAATATGAGTTGGAAAAATAGCCAGATGATAAACCCAATAAAGAGGGAAAGGCATCATTCCATTTTTCATGCAATGAAGGATTTTTAAGATTATGAGATAAAACCCAGAGTTGGAGTCGGAGTCGAACTATTGAAAATCTAAGTAGCCGGAGTCGGAGTTTGGGTTTTAGCTTACCGACTCCTTAGCCCTGTTAAAAACCACAACTTCCTTCCTCGTTGCAAAGAAGCGTCCCCTTGGATGAGCCCCAACGGCGATCAGCTGAGGCGTAGGTTCGCATGAGATGAAACCAACGAGGCTCCGCAGATAGTCTCGTGTCAGAAACCTGATCTCAGCTGGCTCGCATTAGAAACCCGGTCTCAACTGTACCGGGTATTGCAAAAATCTTGTTACACTCGTTATGACGCTCTCAACAAAGGACACAATGATGCAATTAAACACTTTTTTATTCTGTCAACACATGAATATGTGGTTAAATTGTAATATTAATCAATATGGCCTCCTACGACGGCGAGCACACGCTCCAGGGGAGACCTGAAGGCCACGCACACGTTACGGACTAAGTCCTTCCTCACGCTGGCCTACACACGGTTGGCGGAGGACTTAAGCTTGTCAACGTTGCTGTGGTGGACCTTGCACTCGGCAAGCGCCCACACGCTATATTCGAAGGGGTTGAGGTCGAGCGACTGCGTCGGCCAGAAGTTCATGTTCGACCCCAACCACTCTTGCACGGTCTTGGCCGTGGCGGCTGGGTCACCGTCCCGCTATGAAAGACGTTGCCAAAATGTCCCTGTAATCGGCCGCGAACCACACTGGCGCCATCTTCTTACCATTCAAAGCCACAACACCATGCATCATCACGGAGGCTGGATTCTTTGGTAGTGGACACGTAGCAGACCTCGGACACGTCCTGGCCGAAGCTTACCACGTGGTCATTCTGCTCGTTGACGACATGATCGAACACGAAGGTTTTTTTTCATTAGAAATAATGAGAATTCGGTTTTCATGACTCTTCAAGTCATTGAGAAGGCGACGACAGCTCTCCTGGCCTTGTTCTCGCATACGTTCGGTGAGCAAAGGCCTTTCTACAAACCGCAAGTTCTTGCCGCCCTGAACACCGTGGCCACCGAGATATTTTTCTTCTTTGCGAGTGCAGTCATTTTGAATTTTAGAGTACTTTCGAAGGCCTTTCTCGCAGCCAAACGGTTGACAACTTGAGGTCTGCCTGAAAAAGCTCGATATTCGAGGTCTTCCCCGTTCTTGAGCCTCTCCGCGACTATTTAGACGGTCATTTGGCTAACGTTGAGCCGGTTGGCGAAGTCGGACTTGCGGCCCGGGCACAGGAGCAGAAATCTCAATTCTTTTCACTTCCATCTCTACAAACATGCACACATTGGAAGTGTTTTTAATGACACGTACTGGAAAAGTAGAACTTTACGTTTATTTGACGTAACTTTTCTACCATACACGGAAACCTCTCGAAAGATAAAAAAAAACCGAGTGTAACAGAATATTGCAAAACCCAGGAGTCACGCGAGTATAATCTCGCATTGGCAACTTGCTCTCAACTAAACTATGAACCAGCAAGAGTCTCGTAATAGAAATCAGGTCTCTAATGTTCTAAAACATCGATCCCTCAGCTACTCAGTTATTTTTAAAGGCGTCCCTTAGCCGATCCCTTCGTAGCCGAGTTGGAGGGAAGGTATGGCGAGTTGCGTGGCTCCCCTGAACTTCACCATTTCCTTAGAAACCTTGTTTCATTCCTATTATGGCGGAGATGCCTCCGTTGGTTTTTGCTTTGATTTAAATGAGATCATCTCGCTGTGACGAGAAGGGTTAAGACTAGAGAGGGAATTGGGGTAATGCGATGAGGTCGTTCTGAAAGAAGAAATCTGGGCGAAAGTACAGCGATAGCGAAAGTCGCCTCACCCTTCCTGGAATACTGAGGCTGGGGGGGGGGGGGGAATCATGAGACTCCAGGAACAAGATGGTGACCTGGTTGAGAGTCCTGTTCTTAATTCCGCCCTACAAGACGTGGTACGAGGGGCGGTCAATATGTTTTTGCGAATTGGTAGGGCAAAACAGAGGAAGGGGATGGCTGTTTGTGGGGGTATTAGGACAAGTTATGACAAGTCAGGACCTGCAGCCGCACCCTCCTGCCTCCTCTATTTAAGAAGCAGTAGCTTATCGCAGATCGTCCGTTACAAATTTTTGAACAATGGAGAAGGTTGAGCACCGCACAGTGATCAAATTTTTGACCCAGGAAGGCAAGAATGCAAAAGAGATCCATGAACCCATGGTTGCAGTGTATAACAACACCGCCCCTTCCTATGCAACCATTGCTCGTTGGAATAGGGAGTTCCACCATGGTCGTGAGTCCCTTGAAGATGACCCCCGTCCAGGACGCCCGTCAGACGTGGCCAACGAAGACAATGTGGCCCGTGTGGAGACGATGATCCTCGAAAATCGACGGGTGAAGGTTAAATAAATCGGGCGAGAACTTGGAATATTACATCGAAGTGTTATCAACATCATCACAGCAATTTGGTCCCTAGAAACCTCACGCCCCATGATCGACTTTAACGTCGTCAAAGTCCACAAGGCCAGAGTTGCACAAGCTGCCCTGCGCGAGTACGGATTCGAGGAGCTCAACCATCCCCCCTACAGTCCAGATCTGGCCCCTAGCGACTACTTTTTATTCCGCCAGCTCAAGGCTGCACTGCGTGGACGCCGGTTTGGGGACAATGAAGATGTCCAGCTCGCCGTCCAGGAGTGGATTGAACAGCGGTCGGGAGATTTCTGGTTGTCTCGAATTCGAAGTCTCAGGGACAAGTGGCGCAAGTGCATTGAAGTCGAGGGTAGTTATATTGAAAAATAATAAAACACTTTTCCTCATATCTCGTTTCCTTATATCCGAATTGCAAAACTTATTGACCGCCCCTCGTATAAATAGGCCGAGCGTGAGAGATGTTTGGTGCTACTTCGGCCGCAACGGGAAAGTATTGTCCCCTTTAGTGTCCGGCTGTTGTGGTACCAGAGGGTTCCAAAATTGGTAGACGATAACCTACACGTATGAACTACTTATGGAGAAAGGTTAGGCAAATTAGGATGAATAAAACGAAAGTTATCATAGATAAGCAATTTACTAGAAATATCGAACTATTAAAATGGTCCGAACGATAGCGGAGGCAATTATTTTTAATATAACGATTAAATTACTAATATAATAGTGTGTAGGCCTTGTATTCATGATAATTTTTGGCATCGCTTGCCATATAAACTAACCAACTGTTGACACTTGCGCAGTAATCTTTGCTCCATCATTCTTGAAGAATGTCATAGTTCTCGAACATTCTAGGGATTCCTCGCGTTAGACCTCTCTCCGAGTGTCTTCCAAACATTTTCAATGTGATTAAGGTTCAGTCTGTGAAGGCCAGTGATGTGTTCATCGTTCAGGAAGGTCTTCACCAACTTGGCCGCGTGGCAGCAGGTTGTGCTTCGGAGGCCCTTAGATGGCGTAAAGCATGCTATCGGAGCAGTGTTTTCTCTCGAAATTATACCCCAGACTATAACAATTCCTCCGCCGGTTACTTTCTATAAGTAAGCATTCATATCATTTTGAACACTTCATTTTTTTCCATTAACTTGCTTACCTGAAGGTAACTTTTGTTTTATTCAACACAATTCGCATAACCTTTAAATATACGTAGGTCGGTAGGCCCATTGTACACCAATTTCGGAAACTTTGATTTATCCGGCAAAAGTTACCGAACATGTGATCGGTCGATACTGGACAGAATTCTGATATGTGAATATTTAGGGTAGATTGGTAAAAACATGTGATTACGGCAAACTAAGGATTCTTTTTGTTTCATTTTTTTCTTTGAGTGCTTTTGGAAAGATCGCCTTGCACGATTCATACATTCAAAATATGGCATGGGTAACATAGCATAATTTAAGACTAATATTATAAACTTTATCGACTTCAATTCTCAAAGAATTCTAGGGACTACTCTTACAACACGCAAAAACCAACTAAACAAGATACTGCTTCTTTCATTCAATCTCCACTCTCTTGGACTGGAGTCATCTTTCTTATGGGTACACCAAAAGCAGTCCTTTTTTTCAGGGGTGATAGCAAGGCAATATGCAAGAGCCAAAAGATGGCTGGCGATTTATCAAAAGGTTGCCTTTTTTTTATTTTTTTCCATAATTTTCATTTTTAAACCACGTTTACTGTCATTCTTTCATTGTATGGTTCTTTGACAGTGTTCATTCGTCTTTTCCTAATATATCGTCATTTTTTATGTTTTCACTTATTTTATTTTCTATATATGCTTTCGATTATGGAAATACTGTTGTAGTTGTTTGCTTTTGTGTATAAGATATAATTTTTATTAATATATTTTATTATACTGCTTAGAGATGTTGAGAAGCTCCTGCACCTGAATATTCTAGCCACTCTTACATAGTTTCGTTTTTGGTGTAGATCAATATTCGTGGGCTACATGATAACCCCAATGACCTTGTAGGTAGTTGTGTCCACACAATTTTATATGTTATTTTGTACAGAAACTAAGGTCTCAAACGAGGCATTCCTCTCAGTTCCTCATTCCTGGCTTCATAAAACCGATAATATCTCACCCAGATGTCATTCTTAGAGCTTGGGAGATGGCAGTGTATATTAGGAATGACTGCCATGTCTCTCATAAGACCTGCTCATAGTGTCGTAGACATAGGATACAAATTATTAAGGTTTGGGGCAAACATAACAATTTTTACTTGCGTTCCAATTATCTCAATCCAGACTTGGATGAAGCATTTTTGTTCTTAACTCTCATGGCGGAGATGCAGCTAGATGATATAATGTCCTCTTTTATATTTGATAATGGCTTCAATGCTCACCATAAACAGTTGTTGAGCTCTTTATTCCCTACTGACTGTCTAAGAGCTTTTGACTTTGTTTCTGAATCTGGTATAAGAAAATTATAAATAAGGTCGCGCGTAAGGCTGATAATTGACACTTCTATCATGCTATGATTTCTTTACAAATTAAAACTGAGCGAGGAGCCGCAGAAATGTCATAGAGCTTCAAAAGTTCAAATTGGAGGCTATTGCATTTTTTATTGAATAGACCAATTGTAATATTCAAAGAGCTTTGTTAACGTGTAAGCCTACATATACGTAATTTATAATTAATTGGTAATGTATCAAGTTTATGATGGAATAATGGTTTTTGAGATATTTTAGAAGAGACCGGGATTGATAGATATTCGAGTTTGTTCTTGAATTTATTCTTATGTTTGGTTTATTCTTAATTTAGTTATATTATTTTTTCCTGAGTGGGTTGCTTTCCTCACTGGAGCCATTAGGCTTTTCGCATTTTGATTTACCGCCTTGTGTTGCAGAATAACTGTTGATAATAACTTCGCTCGACCGGAAAGCGGTTTCTACTTTCTCCCTGTTTAAGATTCAACAACTTTAAATTTTCTAAGAGCAACGACGAGTCAGAACAAAAGAAATCCAAAAATATTTCGATAAAAAAAATCCTTATTCTAGCCTTTATGTATACCATGATTTCAAGTAATACTCAAATATCTATTTATCCCGTTCTCTTTTAAAATATCCCAAAAGCCATTAATTACTCCATCATAAACTTGATACATTAGCAATTGATTGATTACGTATATGTAGGCCTACACGTCAACGAAGCTCTTTAAATATTGCAATTGCGTATGTTTGTTTGGCGTTGATGGAGACACAGATCCTTTTAATTGGAGTTAACATAATATTGCAAATAATTATCACATAGTAAAAAATTAAGAGGTTAAAGACTCGAAGTGTGAGAACAGATATTTGATTTTTAGTGGCCGTTTCATGGTAAAATAACGATTCGATAGATATTTAGAACTCTATCACCACTCCAAGAAGCAAGAACCTCGGTGCTCGCAAAACCATTCAAGCAGTCATTTAACAAAGGAACGAAGATCAATAATCAGCTCCGGTTTAGTTTGGTAACCCAGCAAAGCTCCCGTAAATATCAAGACTAATATGGCGATGCGGCTTCACACCCAGTGTGAGATTTGGTGGGTTTTTAACTATATTAAACAGTCAAAATAGGAGTGAGTTAGGATATGGGTTTCACCCTCTCGATTTAATAAATTGTGCTGTTATTTGCAATAGCTTTCGTCTATACCTGTCTTTCCACCAGTGGCGGCTCGTGTATAGTCACTGCGGAACTGCAGCACCCCCTATTTCCACTCGATATTATCGATAACATTCAATATAATGAGTCCTTTTTTCTTTAATTCTTTCTTTATACTTGTAAATTATATAATCCTTAAGGTTAATGCCAGTAGCCATCCCCTAGTTTATAAAAAAATTACAAAAATCCTTGTATAGAACTGTGCGCTTCACAGTTCCAGAGACACGGTGTTTGGCTGCTGTGCTCATGTTCACATGTCCGAGATAGAAGCTGCACGCTAGGGAGAGAGAGCACCGTGGCTCACGCACTGCCTTCCCTGGTGTGCTAGTGAAAGGTAGTGTTTCTTTTTACTCTGCGTGTGTTTTGCTTAAAAACGTATTTATAGTCTTGAATGTAATAAATTGTAGAATTTAATTCATATTTTTTTAGTTCTTTTATTAATTAATTAATTGAGCTGCTGAAATTTATCTTGGAATATAATATAGATGTTCTTAGTTAAATTACGAAACTGATAAAAATCCTCTTGACAATGTCCATGACTACATCAGAGGCAGAATGCTGCTTTTCAACACTGAAAAGAATAAAAAAAAATTCTAAGGAGCACTATGAATTCTGAAAGACTAAATGCACTTACAGTGCTTTCAATGGAGAAAAAAAATCCTCAGTATTCATCCAGAGATCAAGGAGAAAATAGTTAATCTTTTCCCGTAAATAAAAACAACAAGAATGGATTTCGTTTATAAATTAATGGATCAAGCTTGAGCTGTATCAATTTAGGCTATTAGTAAGAACAAAATGTTTGGATTTAGGATTATATCAAGTTTATAAATTTTCTTTTTATTTGTTTACTTCCTTTTACACAATATTGAAACAATGCTAAACAATTTCTGATGCAGGACCCCCACTAATTTTATTTACGAGCCGCTATTGCAAGTTTACACACATGTCCTGTTTATTTTTTCGCTTTCCTTAAAAACACTGATGATTGGAGACAGTTATTTGAATACGCGTCCCCCAATACGACACCCAGAATTAAATGAAAGAGAACAAAGGGAATTTGTGACGATATTGGTTAATAATAACGATGGTTGCAATAGCAAACCTCCGCAACCTTAAGTATTTGAACGTTTTCAAAACTTGCTAGAACAATTTCGTATCGGGTGCGCTGTATTTGTGTCAGTATAGGAAAATGAAAAGGCTAATTCTCTTAAGAAACGAGAAAGTGGCCTTAATTTGTTTATGAAGGATAAAAGATCGCTACTGACGTGGCGAAGGATCGTTTAATTAAGTACTGTGGGTCGTAAAAGAGTTAATGGTGGGGCTTAACGACGGGAAAGACGCTGCAAGCGTTCGCCGCGGCATCTTCAGGAGAGCAGCCGATTCGCCGAGTGCTTCCAAGCGCAAAATGACCTCTGATTTACGAGTGACCCCCCCGCCCACCCCCTACCTCCTCGCACCTCCTCCAGGGGGATGTAAAATGCAAAGGGAAATGTCCACGGGAGTGGGGGTACCACTCATTCAGAAGAAAGAAAATAGGACTCGAGTATATCCGAGGGACCGGATTCGCATACCCCCATCCCGTTAGGAGGGGAGGGAGACATCAGGTGGGGTACTTTCGGGGAATCGAGGAGCCCTGCTACCCGGGTGAGTGGGCGCTCGGTCTGTTATTGCCAGGTCCTTCTGTCTCCTCCCAGACTGAAGAGACGGGCGCGACAGAAATGTGTTTGAGGGCCTCTCCGCCCGGGTGTTCGCTAGTGGAAGGCCCCCTTTCCGTCTGTATGCCCCTCTCCAAGAGCCATGGGATTCACTTCCCGAAAAGGTGGGGGGGGGTGACAAAGGGGGTCGAAGACACAAGAAGACTCACCATAAAAAATAGCCCCTCGTAAGGAGCGCGGCGATTTGCCTTCCTGTCCGCCTTACTGACGGGACTCAGCGCCCCCTCCGGCCCCAGCTTAGCCACTTTCCTTCTTTCTTTCAGCACACTGAGCCTAAATAAGGACTGTGCGTAAAAACTATTAAATAAAAAAACCCCATAAAAATAGCTGAGCTCCTAAGGCATTGGTTCTCAACTCGTTTCAGGCCACGAACCAACGACCCAATAAAAAAATGTCGTGGACCATTTCATTTTTGAATAAGGATAAATAAGTATACCCAACAAGCATTTCGGTTTGACATACATTTCTTGAAAACAATTTCTAAAAATTATATAAAATAATAGCCAGCTAACAGTTCAATCTGAAATATATTTCTTACAAACATAATTTCCTGGAAATTGAATACTTATCTAATATTTTGCCGTGAAATTTATTTCTAACAAACAGAAATTTTAAATTATGCAGGAATTTACAACTAACAAACACTTTTCCTTCAAATTTGCTTAATTCATTTTTCCTTGCAACCAGACTTTTCGACTCTCTTCTCACTCACAAGCTTTTCAATATGAGGATTGGTACTTGATAAAGTACAACAAATATCGCTTTACACTGCAAGATTATTCCTCTGTTTCGACTTAATGTGCAGCAGACATGAAAATCCACTCTAGCACATGTAATTTGATGCAAATGGCAAAAGATATCTGACTGCAAGTGATGACAGATATGAGTAAGTAGCAATCATACTTGCCCAAAAGTTTTCCATGGTGGAGCGCTGGTTCATATCTTGAGCCACCAAATCATTTTTCAGCTCCAAAAGTTCCTCCTTCAGATCCTCTGAAACACTATGAACATCTGTTGTGAAAGGATTCCTGATGAAAGATAACTCATCTCCTGCCATGTCCACCTCTGGAAAGTATCCTTGAAATTCATCCCGCAGCTTTCGTAAATGCTCGAGAATTTGCATCTGAATGCCTTTCTTTTCCCCCAGCGACTCGTTCTATCCATAGTTTTAGCTTCTCAAGAAAAGCACATTTTCCTTGTGGTTGAAGATTCAGTTTGTACAAGATTTCAAAAATATCAGCAAGTTCTGATTCTGACTGTGTTAGAATCCCGGGAGCCTGTTCTCGGGCATTCTTCTCACATGCCCGGCCCAGCGCAATTGTCTGTCAACAAGGATCGTTTGAAGTGACTTGATCCCTGCTCTTCTCCGAATTTCCACATGCGGCACGCGGTGCCACCATCTGATCCCCAGAATGCGCTGGAGACACTGGATGTGGAATCTTCCAAGGCTCTTCAGATGCCTACTGTAAGCAACCCAGCTTTCAGATGAGTACAGTAAAATCGAGAGACATACGGCCCTGTACACCGCCACCTTTGTACCCACACGTAGGCTTCTGTTCTGAAACACTCTTCTCGTAAGCCTCCCAAAAGCAGCCGAGGTAGAAAAGATTATCCTCTGCACATCGTCATTGATGTTCCCATCAGCATTTAGTACTGATCCAAGATATGTGGATTTGTCAACGCTCTTCAGTGCTATGCCGTTCACGTAGAAGGTAGAGAGATTTTCTTCATTCGTGACCAATGAGAGCGTCTCAGTCTTATTGATGTTTATAGTCAAACCTGCCCGCGTGTATGCTCTCTCAACTGCATTGATGTTTCTCTAGAGAGCGGCAGCCATACAGCCAACAATCACGGCGTCGTCGGCATATTGCAGCTCAACGACCCTGTCCTGCGATATTTTTGTGGCCGCACGCAATCTACTCAGATTGAACAAGCTGCAGTCCGCAGGCGATAGTTCAGCAGTACTCCATCATCCAGATTCATATTGAGTTTGGCAGCACTAAATACAACAGCCATGAACAGGTTAAAGATTATAGGTGCAATGACACACCCCTGCCTCACTTGGGTACAAACTTCAAAGGGGTCAGACCTGATTCCTTCACTGATAACACGAACCATAGCTCCTACATGCAGGTCTTTAGCCATCGCAAAGAGCTTGGATGGGCTTCCAAACAACACCCGAACCCCCTCCAGAGTAAAGGGTGATTCACTGTGTCAAATGCCTCAGTTAATTCCACGAAGACTATGGAGAGGGCACGATGCTGTTATATACACTTTTCCTGCAGCTGGCGGAGAACAAAGACTACGTCTACCCTGCTTCGGTTCTTTCTGAAACCACACTGGCTCTCTGGAAGCACATCCCCCGCTATGCTGTCAATCAGTCTCATAAGAATTATTCTTACCATGATCTTGCCAGCCGCTGAGAGCAAAGAGATGCCACGACTGTTGTTACACACAGATCTAACCCCTTTATTCTTGTAGATGCTGATGATTTCAGCATCTTTCCATTGCTGCGGAACGTGCCCGAAGAACCACGCAAGATCGACAAAGGAACACATGCAGCGTTCCACCGCCTCACTCTCACACCTAAGCAGATCACCAGGCACCCCATCAGGTCCGGAAGCCCTTCCGTGTTTCAGACTACTGATGGCAATCCTTACTTCCACCTCCAAAGGCGGCAGATCTAGTTCCCGCAGCACATGCATTTCAGGCAAGTCCACCAGCAGCTGCCAGTCGATGTCAGTTTGCCTGTTCAGTAGATTAAGGATAGTACTCTGCCCAGCGTCCAACGACAGCCGATCGTTTGGTTATCAGGACAGCGCCAACTGCACTTCTCACATGACACCGTGCGCCCCTCCGCGCTCCATAGGTGGCCTTCAACGCCGTGTAGAACTGCAAGTGATTACCGGTGTCCGCGTACACCATGGCTCTGAGTTCTCGTTGCAATCGAGAGCGCAGCTCGGTGTATGTAGCGCGGTTCGCAGCATACGGGTTCCTTAACACCCTCATGTGCGCTTCATTCCTGTCGTCCAGGAGTTGTTGGATGCCAGCCCTCTGCTCGTCAAATCAGTCTCGGTGTTTCTTTTTAACCATTCCAAGAGTATATCTGGCCCCTTCGGAGAGTGCAGCAGCGACTTCGCTCAACCTCTCCGTCAGGAATTCGGTCGTGATTGAGGCGGGCGCGTTAGTTAAATTGATGTCAAAGGCAGTCTTGTAGCGCATTTCTGAATTCTTGACACTTCGCATTGTCGTTGAGTTTAGACACGTTTATTTTAGCAGGGGGAGCATGTGGCATAAACAGCATAAACCAGCATAACACAGCACGCAGCATAACAAGTGAACAGAAATATTTCACTATTTTCACACTTCCTCCCTGCTTTATCTTGTAAAAATTACTACATTTTACAGTAGAAAACAAAATCAAATTACTCCATACCTGTAAAACTACACAGGACGAATGATGCAACTAATCAGTACAGCAGTTCCGTGGCTACTGGCTACAGCACTTTACGACAGTATTACAGTACAAGTATGCACTAGGTTAGGGTCACTTATAGCGGCGTGAATCTTGGATATTCATTTTAGAATAGATTCAATTTAAAAACTTAAAGTGACTCGAAGTGCTACTTACGAGTAGTAGCTACAACTTAAAGATTGCCAATATATTTCTTAAATAGGAATAATATAATAAAATGGAATGCCATTTATTTAATTTTATTAAATTGTTCCTACTTAATTTTCAGTATATTTAAAATTATGTGCTCATTTCCAGTTTGTTACCAAATACAGTGGACGTCCTGTGGACCACACAAAAAGTCACCATGGACCCACAGTTGAGAACCACTGTCTTAAGGGATCATATACATTTAGTAGATTACTGAGAGGGGCCCGGAATTGCGAACTCAAGCGCCCCATGGATACCCGTAAGAACCACAACCAAAATTTCAGGGTTATGAAAAAGACGATAATGCCTTATTTCCTATTTCTTCCTTTTTAATAATTCCTTTCAGCCCTTTCGGATTATTCATTTTCTTTCCTTTCTGATCATTCTTTTGCCTTCGTTTTGAATGTCTTTCCTTTTCTTGTCTGCTCTCGTACCTTTTTTTCTGATTAATTCAGTCGTTCTTAAGCTTTTTCTAGTCATGGCCCCATTTTGATTGATAATTATTTGGATGGCCCACTCATCGCCATTTACGTCCACTTAAGCTCATTTTAGAATTTACAGAGCAAATATTTTTTTTCAAATAAATTTCAAAATTTCATTTTTTAAATATCAAACCAGATAAATTTTATAAATCGTTATTTCAGCAAAAAAAGATATATTACATTAACACATTATATTTAAGAGATTTGTCAATACATTGTTAATACCAAAAATGAAAAAAAGATAATTTAATGAGATCCATGTGTTTGATGTTGACTAGCAAGGGTTTTTTTAAATATTAGGTTCGAATGTTGTCAATGACAGACGAAGATCAACCTTTTTTACAATATCAACTCGGTTACGAGCTTTTGACAGCAAATGTAAAACACGGCTAAAGCCAGCTTCAACAACGTACAATGTCGGAAAAACAATAGAATACAACTTGGCTTTTTCTCAGACCGATAGATATTTCATAGCAATGTCGCTGTTCTTTCATATATTATGTTTCTTTCCTTTGAATCGAGCTTTAGCTACTTCATCACTGTAATTCAATAAAATTCTCTTGTAAGGTAATAACTATATTAGCGGCAGCAACTTCAAAAAGAATTGTTACCCAGACCGGTATATTCATTTCCAGTAGGTCTTTAAAGCGAGATTGCATATCTTCATGCAGTTTTATCAAGTGTTAAACATAAACAGAATGATCATCGTCATGCAGCTCATTGCTAATTGAGTGTAGATATGGAAGCTGTTCTAATACACGACGTCCGATATTAATTTTGAACAGCTTGAGTTAGCAAGAAAAGCAGTAACAGACTCTTTGCATAATATCAAATGACATTGTTTCCCCTGTAGCTGCTTATTGAATATATTCATTTTTAGAATATATCAGATAAGTAAAATATGTCTAATCTCGCATCCCTCAACTGTTCTTCGAGTTGCTTACTACTTTAAAATGAAATAACCGAATCCCAAAGTTCTACAAAGTGACGACGACACTTCCATTTCGATAGCCATCTAACCTATATATGCATTACAACGCGTTTAAACTCTTTTTTCATTTTCATGAAAAATGTCATGCCAAAGGCTATCTTTAAGAGCACTTGATTGGATATAATCGACAGCTTTTATTGCAATATTAAGAGTCATGCAGACGTCCACTCAAATGATTAGAACTAAAGGTTGTCGGTTGATCACGCAGTGTATACAAAATACTTCATGCACAGCCTTTGTTTAAAATAACTAATAAAGCCTGCCAATCATAGATGGGGCACCATCGGTAGCACAAGCCACTATATTTCCAAGAGGAATATTATTTTTTTCGAAATAGGTAACAACAACTTTGAAAAATGTTTCGCCTCTAGTATCTTTTGCAAGAAATCTTGCAAAAGCATTTCTTCTCTTAAGTGATCTTCATCGAGAAACCTTACATATGGAAATAGCATAGTCTCATTATCCCTTAAATTAGATTCATCAAGTTGAATGGCAAACTGTTTTACTTAAAGTTGGGAGACTAGTAGTTTAGATACTGATGAATTACTGATTGGGATGACATTAATTATTTACTATGGATTTTGATTTATTACTCTTGAAGTTACAATGGATGCTGCGGAAAAATTACGGTATTTTCTATGTTATGGGGATTTCCAGCTTGGCAATTATTTTAGAAATTTGGTAATAGGCCACTAAACTTCTATCCTTCTTTTGTATTTGTTTGGTTAAACCTGATCTAGCGTTTTTCTTGCTTGAAAATCGTCATGAAGTTTCTTAAAGAACTCAAGGGGTTGGTTCTTATTTTATTTATGCTTCGCATATAAATGATTTTGAAGCTTTGATGGTTTCATGCTTTTGTTTGATAGTACATGTCATATATAAAAGACTCATTGGCTTTGTCACATTATTTGGTGATTGAATAAATCCATAAGACAGAATACTGTCGGCATTTCTTCTTCACAGAATTCATGGTTCTATTGTATTGCCCCATTGCAAAGTGGATTAGGATCAACAAAGAAGCCTAACAAATGAGTGTCATGTGAGTCTCGTGAAGTTTTGAAATAGGCACGCACATAATTATGCACTTGCAATTAATCTTCTGAAATTGTATAACATTTTGTCATGGAACCATGCAAATATTATATGCAAATACTCTATTCTTGTACAGGCTATATCGGCAAAAATGAATTCGAGATGCTTTCACACGGTCACACGCATACACACGCATACGAGCAAAGACGCTTCTCACATTATCTTTGCTGACCAGTCGGGCCGCGCCAAAGTTCAGGGAGACGCCGAAACAGCTGTGCAAATATATTTATCGAACACACCAAACTTTTTGCTTTTTGTCACAGAACCGTGAAACACGAAATCTTATTTCCTAAAATTATCTCTGTCCCCAAGATCAAATTATCAAGATCAATTATCTCTCTCTCTCTCTAAATAAATAAACCAGAGGGAGAGGTGACGCCCCCTTGTCGCGGGAAGAGAGCTTGTGTGGACCTTTGACTTTTCGAGCTATGTCGGCGGGAGTACCTCTTCTGGGTACCCCTGGCAGGGCTTCCCTTGTCGGTTTGGTCGGAAACGAGGTTCCAGACTAAGTGCGTCATCTTTTCTTTTTTCTACTCTATCCTTCTCTTTTTTTACTTTTATCTTACTTCCCACTTATACAAAAAAAAAAAAGAAAAAAAAAAGAAGCCTACTCCTATCATGTCACTCTTTCCCTTTTTTCCCTCTATCTAAATATAAGGACCTGGCAGCTACCTCACGCGTCAGAAGAGAGGCTTTGGAACCTCTATAAACAACGCCAATCGACGCTCACTGGTTGCGAGAGACTAGGACTAGAGGGGTCCTAGGCGTTGGGGCACGATGAATGGGATGAGGGTAGTGCCCCGTTAACCCCTTTCCTGGCGCGTAATTATTGACCGTTCCCAGTGCCCGTTGACGGGTGCCTCTGGTAGCATCGGTCCGAGGTGACGGCCCTTTGTTCCCAGGTTGGTTGCCAGGCCAATAAAAAGCCTTGGGTCGAGTTCCTTGGTGTGGCGGGATATCCATTGAACGCTACTCCGAGATCCTGGCCGTTGTGAAGGGAACTAATAGGAGTTTAGTAAGGGGTGTGCTTCGTTGTTGTTCACCTGGTGAGAAATCGATGGCCCCTTCGGGGACCGTCTGTGCTGCTTGGTTGGGAGCCACGGCACGCCGAGGCTTG
The DNA here is from genome assembly GCA_963969495.1 of Ceratothoa steindachneri. Classification (NCBI taxonomy): domain Eukaryota; kingdom Metazoa; phylum Arthropoda; class Malacostraca; order Isopoda; family Cymothoidae; genus Ceratothoa; species Ceratothoa steindachneri. The sequence continues at coordinate 107,538,723 of OZ018327.1, read as the reverse complement.
ACGACTCGGTCGGACGAACAGCAGCACATGGAGCGTGCCTTCTGGAAGACTCCGAAACGACTCCGATCAATAGGCGGGAGCGACTCACGCGGGGAGAACTCCCCAACCCCCTTTTTATATATTGATTGGTCACAAGCTTAAGAAATAGAGTGTTCAAAATGGCAGGAAAGAAAGGTCCAGCAGCGCTAAAATTCACGTGTGCCACATGTAAGAAGGACAAGTGGTGCGTTGACTTCCCGGAAGGCTGCTATGCGAAATGCCACCCAGACAGTGTATGCACCACTTGCATTTTAAAGAAGGAAGTGGAGGAAGTAGTCGCCTACTACAGGGAAAGAACTACAGACCTCGAACAGAAAATCGAGAGGCTCAAGGAGGAGCACTCCCACCAGATCCGCAGGCTCGAAGAGAAATTAAACGATCTCTCGAGTCCTGTGGCAAACACTACCTCTGCAGAGAGCCCGTGCCCGAATGTGGCAGCGACACCAAAAGGGAAAAAGAAAAAAAAGACGAAAAAGGGAAAGAAGAAAGAGGAAGAGAGAGAAATAGAAGAAGAAAGGGTAGAAGAAGTTAATGAAAAGGATGACAAGGGGGAAAAGATGATAGAGAAGAAGAAGAAGAATAAGAGGAAGAAGAAAAAAGAAAAGCCTGAAAACACCATGATGGGGAAGAGAGAGGAATCGGAGAGCTTGCCTCAGAAAATAAAGAATCCGAGCTCAGCAGGCAAATGTGCCAGGGTCATCCTTGTGGGCGATTCCCAGGCACGGGACCTGCAGCCCCTGCTAGCGGCCCGCCTTCGCACAAGCGTTAAGGTAAGCTGCCTGCCAGGATGTGGTAACCACCACATCAGAGTAGAGGCTGAGAAATCACAGATTTCTGAGAGCTCAGTCGTTGCTCTGATGGTCAGTGGAAACGACCTGTACCTGAGAGGAGGTAGGGTAGGCCCTACAGATAAAATCCTCCACACGGTCATGGGTGCCGTGGACGACTGTGGGCTGAAAACCCGCAAGCGCGTGGTAGTCGGGGTGCTCCCGAGGAGAGGTCCAACACGGACCGCTCACTCGATGAATGTGTCTTTAAACCGGCGCCTGGCAGATTTGTGTACGGCAGAGGGGGTCTTTTTTGTGGACCCGTACCGCACCTTTTATGGTAGAAATGATCTCTACCAAAGGGATGGGGTACATCTTTCCTTTAAAGGAAAGGCCTTTCTGTCGAACATGATCCAGGATGTCGTAGAGAGGACCGAAAGGAGTATCCAGCCCAGAGTGAGGGCGGACGTACGCCAGTATGCCCGTGTCACTCCAGGAACGACCTTCTCAGAGGTCGCAAAAAGGGGTGCCTCACAAACAAACAAGCCGGGAAACGGAAGAGCGTAGGGAGTCCTACAGTCGGGGACTCCCTGAAAGTTCTTCTGTTTAATGCGAGGTCAATCAGGAACAAGTTTCCTGAGCTCCGTGGCCTCGTAGCGACGGAAGAACCCGAAATGGTAGCCATAACAGAATCGTGGATAAAAACCTTAAACCGAGACTTTGAAGGCGAATTCACGATTCCCGGTTACCAGCTCTTCTTGAAAGATAGGCCAGACAGAGAAGGTGGCGGTGTGATGTTGTATGTCAAGGATACTCTCAATTCGACGGATTGCAACATCGTATCCGACCATGAACTACTAGGTGTTGACCTAGAGATAGGTCCTGCCAAATATAGGACCCTGGTGCTTTATAGACCTCCTGCCCAACTCGTTGAAAAGGACAGAGATCTGTACCAGCTACTAGGAGAACTTGTCGAAGACAGAGTGTGTATCGTCATGGGTGATTTCAACACACAAGTTGACTGGGAAACCAGAGAACCCTGTGGCGAGAACGCACTACTCCTGGAGTTCACGAACAACGAGTTCCTCACTCAATGGGTGAGAGAGCCAACGAGAGGAGACAATATCCTCGACTTGGTTTTCACCTCTGAGGATGACATCGTTGAGGACCTCTCTGTTGGCGAAGAGCTCGGTGGCAGTGACCACCGACTAATTAGATTTGTAGTCAAAGTCCCCAAGGCAGAGCCTGCAATTAGTAAATCAAGGAAACTGGATTTAAGAAGAGCAGACTTTGCAGGTCTACGCGCGGGACTGACTGACGCGAGGCTAGAAGAGTGCGATGCTGTTGAAGACTCTTGGAACAGTTTCAAAACCACATTCATGAGTCTTCAATCGCGTTTTATCCCTCTGAAATGCCCCCGTCGGTCTTCTGTTCAACCAAAGTGGTTTAATCGAGAAATCGGCCAACTGCTTAGGGAGAAGAGAAATGTGTACCGGCAATCGAAGATCTCGGGTGACTTTGACGAATACCGGAGGCTAGCCAGGAGAGTGAAGTCCAGCATAAGGGCGGCTAAGCGGTCTGAGGAACTCCGAGTGGCGAGACTCTGTAAAGAGAATCCCAAGGAGTTTTTTGGATATGTGAACAGCCGTAAACCAATCCGTCGAACGATTGGCCCTTTGAGGAATGAGGAGGGGACATTAAAGCATTCAGATGCAGAAAATTTTAACCTCCTCAACGACTACTTCTCTTCAGTGTTTACTGAAGAGTGTGGTCCCATTCCCCAGCCCACGGATTCCTACTCGGGGGAAAAGCTGGAGGCAATGGACTTCACTGAACGAGAAATAAAGAAAAAGATCGCTGACCTAAAGACGAATAAGTCCCCTGGACCGGACGGGTTTCTACCTAAAGTGTTGAAGGAAGTGTGCGATGAAGTATCACGACATCTGTGCGCTATCTTTAACATGTCAATCCGGACTGGATGCGTTCCTAGAGACTGGCGCGAGGCGGAGGTGACTCCTATCTTCAAGAAAGGAGACCGCAACCAACCGTCGAACTACCGACCTATCAGTCTGACTTCGATAGTCTGTAAACTCATGGAAAGCATCATGGTGGACAAAGTGACGTCGTATTTAGAGTCAAACCTGCTACTGAGGAGTTCCCAGCACGGCTTCCGAAGGCAACGGTCATGCCTGACGAACCTTGTAGAATTCTTCCACTTCGTTTTCAGTGAGCACGATCGGGACAAGGCGGTGGATGTGGTCTACCTAGACTTTCAGAAAGCCTTTGATAAGGTACCACACCGCCGCCTTCTCCGGAAAGTGCGAGCGCTTGGCATAGACGGAAAGGTAGCCGGCTGGATCGAGAACTGGCTAAGTGGCAGACGGCAACGGGTGGTGGTAAATGGACAGTCTTCTGAGTGGGTGCCCGTTACTAGCGGGGTGCCTCAAGGTTCTGTCCTAGGACCACTACTATTCATCATCTACGTTAACGACATGGACGGTGACATGGTTGCCAAGATTTCCAAATTTGCCGACGATACCAAGCTCGGTATGAACGTTGCAAAAGATGGGAATACTGCCCGCCTGCAGGAAGATCTTGGGAAGATTGGGGAGTGGTCGGACACGTGGCAAATGCCTTTTAACGTGGGCAAATGCAAAGTGATGCATATCGGCCACAGAAACCCCCAATCTCAGTATATCCTTAAGGGCACTGCTCTTGAATCGAGTGACACTGAGAAGGACTTGGGTGTTACTATCACTAGTGACCTCAAGTTCTCGAAACAGTGCATTGAGGCGGAGAAAAAGGCCCAAAGGATGCTAGGCTATATTAAGCGCCAGTTTGGTTATCGGAACCAGGAGATTGTACTGTGCCTGTACAACTCACTTGTCCGACCGCACCTGGAGTATGCCGTACAATTTTGGAGTCCTTCATTGCGAAAGGACATCGCGAGATTGGAACGCGTACAAGCCAGGGCAACCAAGCTGATTCCCTCTATCCGACATAAAAGTTACGAGGATAGACTAAGGGAATTAGATCTGTTCTCGCTGGAAACCCGTAGACAGCGTGGTCAGCTCATCGAAGTTTTCAAAATAATTCGAGGGTTCGACAATGTTGACTACCGGGATATTTTCACACTGAGTGAGAACAGAACGCGCAATCACGGCTTCAAACTTGAACTGAAGCGTTACAACCGCAATCTGTGTGGAAATTTTTTCACTTATAGTATCTGCGGTATGTGGAACGCACTTCCAGTGGAAGTTGTCAACAGTGAATCTGTTGACCAGTTCAAGTCAAGACTAGACAAAGTCTTGAAAAGTGGCCGTTTAGGGACGCAAAACAATTGAGCAGCCATGTGCCCGCTCGATTGCTAGCCTAAAGGTACACTCTTTGAATGGACCGTAAGGTCTCCTAGGGTACTTACTTTCCTTGTTACTCCTTGTTACTCCTTGTAACTCTGATCAAAACTCCCTGCTCATTTCCTCTCTATCCCCTGTACACACGAATAAACTTTCCATTCAAGTAAGCTCCGCCTAAACCACATGATTGACCGACAGTGGGCCACGCCTACATTTGTCTACACGTTAAATAACATCCAAAGTAGACCCACAGATCAGTCATCAGTAATGAGTAAAGTTCCGTCATCAGTAACAAAGTAAATTGTCAGCTCGAGAAGAGGAAGTGTAGGCCAAAAGTAGACCCCGACATTAGTAGGCCACCCTCAAATACCCAACATACACCAAGTGAATTCATTGCACCTAGACCTACCGAGTGTCCGTCAAAAAGAGTCTGAGAATCTGCCTTCTGGGATCTCCTTCTCCTACGGGTAATCAACCGATCCTCTTACCAAGCCGACAACGCCAAAATCAAACGAGAGGATAGTCATCCCCAAATGGAGTCGGGCCAAGTTTAGCGCTCAGTAACCAATTACTCCAAAACGCGCTACATTGCATTGAAGAAACCCTTACTGCCATAACTGGTAACCCAGTACCCCTATACTATAATACCCCCCCAAAATAGTAAACAAATTAACTAATAAGTTAATTAATGTTAAATATAATTAACCTGTAATCATAATGAATATAATTACTACATTTGATTGTAAGGGTTTCCTACGGTATCATTTATAAGAATATTTATGCTATTTATTTTATGCTAGTTACCTCAAGTTTTATGTATTCTTTATGTCACATTCTCTATTATTTATTATCATTATGGCAAACTATAGCGGATAAAAGCTAATAGTTTGTTTTAAAATATGAATTTGATATAAGAAAATTTATTTCTACTACGTTCTAGGTTTAGTTACATTAGAATTGGCAACATAATTTTTTATTTTCTTTAACTTAGTAAATAGCATTAACACTTAATGATTGGCTCCTCCCACTTTTGAGTGAACCTGATTTATGATCCCGTTTCACTGTAATTTACCTTACATTGGATTGTAATGAATAAAATTTAACATTAAATTCAACTCTATGACTCATGATGCTTAAACAGCACTTACCTTTGTTAATATTTAAAGGTTAAACTAAAATAATAGATATATAGGTGATGAAGGGGTGCCCAGACCAGGGGATTAAGATGGTGGACTCTTTATTTTTGATGGGAAAATTCGCCAGGCTTCTTCTTCTCCATCCTTCGATGGGTCACCGGTCATTCAGTCTATCTCCTTTAGGGAGGAGCACCCCATAACCGCTGGCAAGGCCTCCTTTTTCAGGCCTACTTAATGTTTAGGCTGAAGGCTAAGGGCGGATGGAGTTAAGGACGAGGAACGGACTCGTAAGGCCAACGATGATGGATAAATAATTCTGAGACTATGTGTGTGAGTTACTGAGTATGTAGAATGTTTCAACCCGTCCATTTATATTTCCCCCAATTTTTCATAATCTGGACGTGGGGCGGACTTACGGTGTGAGAAGTATGTTCGCTTGTGCTTTGTTAATGCTACTGGGCGGAGTTAAAAGGGGGTGTACGTGTTTATTGTGGTCATGTGTGTATTGCATTTGATCGCCTGATCGTGGCTTTATCAAACCGGCAGCCTTAGCCAGTGATACGACTGTTTATTTTGTCGTTTCGCAGCTCCACATCAACTTTAACTGCTCAGATTAGATGCCACCCTAAGTTTACCCAGCTGCCTTCATTATCTAGCGTCGAGACCTTTCGTCTCGCAGCTATTTCCTTGTGTGTGTTTGTGTTTTTGCGTGGGAGCCTCCAAACTATTCGCTTTGCTTTTCTTAATACATGTACTACATGGCATGTTATCTCAGTAGTTAATATGTGTGTCCAATTTCAAGATTTCATAGGTCCAATAGGGTGCTCATTTGTGTCGTTCCTCGTTGAGCCTACTTCACCTTCCAATTTAGGCGTCGCTACAAACATAATATCATTAACACGCACAGTATAGGCTTAGCTGCATTCAAAAACTCCAAATTAGCGACGCAATGGTGAAAAATATCAAAACAATTGCACGAGTATGACGCTTCGTCAAAGTTGAAAGTTATTGTTACAAGATGTAAGATATTTTCAGCCTTGTCATCTTAAACATTGAAGATGAAATATCAATTCACGTGAGGTATTATTTTATTACTATAATCATCACTAACTCTATAATTTAAGAACAGGATTTTTGAGAGTTTAAAAAAAACAAAATAGTTTAGTTCTGAAAAGATAAATATGAGTATCCAAGGCTTTATAATCTTTTAAAAGAAAATGAATTACAATTGGTGAAGTTCAGAAAATTTATTAAAATTTAAGTAAGGTTGCTTTTTTATTTTATTTTAGCCACGTGATATTTTGAAAGGGGAGAAATAGTTTAGAGTTCATTTTTAAAATTATTATAATTGGCGAAGTTCAGAAAATTTATAAAACTTTAACCATGGCTGCTTTTTTTCAGATTTTAAATTTTAATCTTTGTAGCGAAGCGCAAGCTCCCCCCGTAGATATGAGTGGCGAAGCCATTGCCTGGTTATATCTATGATTAATGAAAGAAATAGACAAAGGTGGATTGTTAAAAATGGGAATTAACAAAGAAAAGAGCCAAATTACCGGAAAACATCTCCCTCGATCAAAGAACTTTGGTTAAGCCATTGCCTGGTAATTCAATAATCAAATTTAACTAATCAAAAAAACTCAAAACATATGTTAATTACATAATTTGATTTTATTAAAACTCAAATATAGAGGTAACAGGCAGAAAGACCAGGAAGTTCTATGGCCCCCGTTCATTTATCCATAGCCCGCAAATCCTCAAAATTTTCTGTGACCCCAAAAACCTTATAATTAACTACGAACCCCCGGATATCTTGCCAACATTGAAGGATTTTGAAGGGTTTCGAATTCGTACTTTTGAGCCCCGTCTTCTTCTATGATAATAATTCATAGAATTTTCTAATAAGACTTCTCACAGCCATATTTAGATCTCGTATTATCAGTATAAGGAACTGGCCAAGACCCTCAGGTCCACAAGAGGCCAGCGGGAAGGTTACATTAAATATCACTTGTAACAACACCCCGACGGATAAGCCCAATTTTATTTATGTAACGTTATTATTTTTAAATTAAGTCTCCAGCCTATTCTTGGACATGTTTATTGAAGTACTAGAGTAGATACTACTGCAGCAGGGAAGTTATTCCAAGCGGTTATTATCTTAAATGAGAAGAAATTTCTTGCTATTTTTCTATTTACCCTAGGATGAAATGACTTAAAGCCATTATTTCTACGCTATTTTAGAGATGGCAAACTTCGTATGATTTATGGCAGGAGTTCTGGAATCATTTTAGTGACCCTAGGGCGTGAACTCTGACATTCTTCATGTTTACCCTTATTCCCTCATTAATAAAATCATTCTAATCTTTCAAACAATTAATATTTAGAATTGCCATCGTGCGTGTTTTCCCTGATTTCATCAGGCTCCTTTCTCTTTCTTTTGAGCCGAAATCTAAATTCGTCGTTTACCATAACCGAGCCTTGACATCGACGCCTTTGACTTGTCATTTGTTTGTTTTAAGAAAAAGAAAGCAAACAAGAAAAACAAAAAACAAGAACATATCTACCAGAGTTTTCTGGAAGAGAGCGTTAAAAGAATGGCGATGTTAGGGAGACATGAAAAGTGTAAAAAGGTTCACAGCCAAAACAACCATAAGAAAAGAGTGAGTGGGGGTGTACTTTGCTCAGTCATGACAATCACCATCTCCCCCCATTCCCATCAATCTAAACGACCCCCTTAACACACACACACGCACACACACACACACACACCTTATGGGCGTGCCCAATTTATCAGAAGGCGAAAACCCTCGTCAGAAATTAGGAGGTTTCCACTCGAAAACAAAAGGGAGAAGATTTTGAGGGAGAGTCATTTCAGGCACATCATGCTCTCCTGTCCAGACCAGATGAATACAATTGATTACAAAACCTTCCCCCCTCCTTTTTATTAAAGATTTCTCTTGATGAAAGAGGGAGTTTTATACACAGCCGGGCTCTTCGAGGGGCCCGAGGGTGCTCGCTCTCCGCTCTTCAAGCCTGGCCCGGGGGAAAATCTTTAGACGGCAAATGGAGAAAATGAATAAAAAATGAGCTCATATGAAAAACGGAGACTCCATTGAAATGAGTTTTTTTCTTCTTTTTGGTTTTAAATTATTTATGGTGACGTGAAAAGCATCGAGGATGAGACGGATTGCTGATAATAGGGAGCATTACAATACAAATCTGCCGAGGGATACACTTCAAAACACCCCCAGACGAACGAGTTCCCTACCACAATTTAAGTGAAGGAACGAGTCGAGGGGGTTGCCAGAAAACTCCAGACATTTTGGAACAGCATTGCCAACAACCTCCAGATATTTATCCTTACGCCATTCCTCACGCTCCTTCCTATACTCAAACCATCGACGATAATAATAACCGATTATTCAATCTTGCTATTATTTTTATGATTATTAATTTTTATTATTAATGGTTGTGAGAATAGTACACATTTAGAGTCTTCTAAAGAGGAGACAACATATGACGCATACAGCCAGAAAGCCGCGCAACTCTCCAGAACCTCCCCATTCTCCGCAATAGAAGCATCCTCTCCATCCGTCGGACGAAGCCGGAAGGAGAGGCTATTCCTTAGATATCAGCTACAACATAGTTGATCCTCCCATATTTGACCCCTTTGGGGAAAAATGGTAATCGTGTTGATTAAAACCCCACGCCCAAAGCGGATGCTTTGAGTGTTGGGTATACAAGGCCTGTAATCCAGGAAAAATGTAGTAGATATTTACATCCCCCTTTATTACATTACTTTATCACTCCTTCTATTTCATTTATTTTTTTGTATTCCTTACATCCTTTATTTAGCCTTGCCATTTGATTACCTTCGTTGGATTATAGATTTTCTTCCAAACATCCCATCTCGGGAACTGATTTGGCGGTCGCTGAATGTAACGTACACAGCAGGTGTACGTCACATATGTATGTAAATTATGCGACTCATAGATGGCAACCCAGTAGTATCTAAGGGCAACAACAACTTAGATCATGACGGACCCGGACAAAAAAAAATCCCGAAAAGGAAACTACACAAGTCATGAAATCAAAATAAGTATAAGAAAGAAACTCACTATTTTGGACCAATTTATTACGAAACAAGGTTTCGACGGAGACATCCATATTTTCATTCGCTTATATATATATATATATATATATATATATATATATATATATATATATATATATATATATATATATATATATATATATATATATATATATATATATATATATTTATATATATATATGGTTGCACCACGTAGCGAAAAAGAAAGATTGATTGGAGCGAGTACTTTTGTTATCTCAATAGCATTTTCAAACTCACAATGGTTTATGAAATAGAGAGACACTGTATTTATACAAAGCAATGTTTACCCTCTAAAATCACATGGTCAGATTTTTTTAGGACCTCTGATAAGTTTGATTTGAGGAAGAAAGATAAGACTGGATCTAAAGGAAACAAACCGGAGATAATATTTACCTTTCTCTCCTTTGTGCTGGAGATTAGGAACGATCTGATACTACTATATACGTACCGTAAGGAAGCGATCCCTTAGATGATGTAATTAAGAATTTTAATAGAGACATGAAAAATATTTTTAAAAAACACAATTTAATTATTGGCTTAGTCTCTTCTAGTAGCTCATCATTACCTTATTTGTATGGCCTAATAAAAACCCATAAGCCAGGCAATCGAATAAGACCAAAATATTTAGTAAATTTACTTTCTCCGATCTTCGGATCCATATTATCCTCACATATCGAAAATTCAGTTGATCTTTGCAAGAAGTTACACACTATGAATGTAACATCAGACCTGAGATTAGTCATTTTTGATGTTATCTCATTATTCAGTAAAGTGCCCGTTGATGCCTTATTGGATTTCCTAGTTGCTATTCTTAATTCTTATGATTTGCCTTTACCGTCCGACTTGATCATTCAACTCATTTTTTTATGTAAAAATGTAAATTTAGTTTCAATGGCAAATTCTATGAGCAAGTGTTTGGCATGGCTCGTTCCGACCTCCTGACTTTTGATATATATAGAGCGGTCTCTTCTCGCTGGAGGCGGATGGACGTTTCAACTTCGTGATTGGCTCTTCACTTTCGGTCCCTTCCCGCCCCGTTCCTGTTCCGTGTTGTGCTCCCGTTTCACCGTGTGTATTTTCTTTCTAGGTTTGTTTTTGTTAAGGACCTTTTCTAAAGTCCCCCCCCCCCTTGTTACTTTTTGCTGTTCGGGCCTTGTTTCTAAGGTTCCTCCTTGTGTTAAATTTTGATTAAAGGGTTATTGTCATCCTTGCGGGAGGGAGGAACCACAAATATATATATGGAATATTTTGAAACGAGGCTGATTCCACCGGTTTGGTCCACTCAAATTATTTGGTACCTCTATGTAGACGATGTCCTGGGAATTATAAAGGAAGATTTTGACCTCGATGGTTTTCTTTTATTTATTAATTCATTAGTTGCGTCAATTAAATTTACTTTAGAAAAATAATAAAATAATAGCCTTCCTTTCCTTGACGTTCTAATAAATAGACAACCAGCTAGGTTTAAGTTTTCTATTTTTAGGAAACCGACAAATAATTATCCTATGTCCATTTTTATTCAGGTTTATTGTAAAAATATTAAAACCAGTATTTTCTTCCATGTATCTTAGGGCACTAAGAATATGTAGTCCTGACTATATAGACCAAGAATTTACAAAAATTGAAGAGATCGCCTTCAATCTTGTTTTATCCGAAATAATTTTTGGAAAACTGCATATATAAAAATAAAAAAAAAACATTCTATAACCGCAAGTTAGGGAAAACACAACCTTCACACAACATATTACTTTTACCTTACCATGATAATTTATTGTATGTAATACCAATGTTAAAACAACTTGATATAAATGTAATTTTTAAATACAATTATACATTAAATTTTTTTTTAATAAAACAGCCCAAGGAACAATAATAATGTAATATATAGAATACCTTATTTGGATTGTAATTTATTCTATGTAGGCCAAACTTCTAAAAATATCTCTGTATGAATTAAGCAACATCAAAATGCAGTATCTAAGAGATATACAAATAGTGCTTTGGCCGTCCACAGGCTTAAGATAGGTCACCAGATTAACTGGTCAAAAGCAGATACTATAATGCATATAAATGATTTTATTAGCAGAAATATCTTTGAATCGTTCCTAATCTCCAGCACAAAGGAGAGAAATGTAAATATTATCCCCTGCTTGTTTTCTTTAGATCCAGGCCTATCATTCTTCCTCAAATCAAACTTATAAGAGGTCATAAAATAAATCTGACGTCATAGGGAAAACATTGCTTTGTATAAATACAGTGTCTCTCTATTTCATAAACCATTGTGAGTTTGAAAATGCTATTGAGATAACGAAAATACCAGCTTCAATCGATCTTTTTTTTTCCCTACCTGGTACAACCAAATATTTATACTTATTCACGTGTTACCTCTCGTGATTTTTACCTCTCATATCCCCCCTCCCCCACCTCTTTTCTCTTTTACACACTTACTTCACCACTTCTCTTAAAAACCTTATTCATACTGAGTGCGGATTTTGGTGGTTATTTTATAAAAAAAACGATGTATGTTTATATGTGTACGCGCTCGCACGGCCTACTTCAAAGTCCTGCGTGTGTTTCCTCGTGTAGACGCGTTAATTTTCTGAAAGTTACACAGGTGTCCCCCCGCGGGGGGGATCTTACAAATCCCCGAGGCCCCAAAGAGGTACAAATGTGGTCCCCCCCCCCGACTGCCCTTCAAACGTGAGAGAGAACGCATCCAAGCCCTAAGGGACGCGAATGCGCTCGCACTGTCGAGAATGAGGAACAGCGTGATTGCGGGTTATTGGCAAAAGGACCCGCGCCCCCTCCCTGGCCTTCTACATCCCCTTCAAGATTCCTGGAATTGACGCCGGGGGGTGATTCCGGGGGTGGGGGAGGTAAGAGGGAGGTGAGGGAGTCTAAGACATACAGCATGACATTCCTAGACATTTGAAAGGGACGGATTCTAGCAATGCGACGAACTCGTTGCCTTTGTCCCATTATTATTATCATCATTTTCCCGAAACAATTTCCCTTATAAAATGAAGGGGGGGACGTTTTACTGACCTAATTGCCATTTTTACCCCCTCCCCCAAAAAGTAAGAGTCCAGGGGCAAAGTGTAACGCTTCATTTGTACTTACATTTTATTAAGTGAAACTTGGACCAATTAAAGAAGTAAACCTCTCGTCAGAATATACAAATTACCTTAAAAAATCCTAACCAACACACTAACAGCAACTGCACTCTTCCACTAGAACAGGCAAGTTTCATTTAGTATACACCTGGTCATCTGTAGGCTGTCCACCAATTTATTGCTGCGAACTGATGAATACGAAATTGATCTCTGAGTGATATTCGTAGCCATGGAAAGACTTCCAGATTCATTGCGAAGAACAGTGAAGAAAAAAAGAATTAGCGCGCTCTGCATTCACATACTCTATTACATATACCGGCATGCTGTCATTTAGGCTGCATTCGGTTAGGCATAAATAAAACTAAAGGGAGTGAGGCAAGCCCCCCTCGCCCCCCAACTGTCTACAACACTGTTTAAGGAGGTTTTCAGGACTTTGGTACTAGAATAAAAAAAAAGAAACAACGAGAAATGTTTAGCTCATCTTCGCTTTGCTGATGACATCGCATTATTTTCTTCAATTCTACGGTAATGCAGTCAATGAGAGCAGCATTATCACAAGCCAATCCCCCATTGTAACTGAAAAGAGACTAGTCAAAGACGAAAATAACGATCAATCCTTTGGCAGAAGACAGAGCAGTAAAATTGATGATCAATTCTTAAAGACAGGCCTACCTTCACATCTGGCAGCATGGGGACTCTTGATGGCAACATATGTAGACAATTAAATCAGGGGAACGAAATTCTGCTGCTGTGCAGTAGGAAAGCTTCACAATATCTTTAGAAGTGACATCTATCTATGATTTAAACGGAGCGACAATAATTGAACTACTTGGATAAGAACGCAAACACGGATGACAAATACGGTGAAGGAATAAACGTTCTGAAGGTAGAATTAGACATAACAGATAATTCAGAAGAAACGAGAATGAAACAGAATTATCACGTAAGTTTGTAATTAATTGATGATCACCAGGATCGGTCTACAAGGTTTTTTTCTGGGCTACTGAAGAGACGATTTGTAAGGACATCATAAGCGAGGAATTTGATTGACAACGCTTCAAATCCTCTCGTGCTGTAAAAGACATTTACGAAAAGAAAAAAAACAAAAATAAAAAGATAAGCGGGTGCCTATAACCCTATGGATGCACGTACATTAAACCGAAAAACAAACAATCAGAAAAAAAACGAACAAACAGAAAACAAACAATCAAACAAACAGAAAAACAAAAAAAGAGATACGTATGTTCAAACTGGGCAAATGTTCCGTGGTCGGACAAAAGTATTATCAGGTTATCACGAAATGATTTTTAATATACCGATTTAATACATTTATTCACTAAAGTGTCCTATTTTCCATCAATATTGGCAAGGCTCCGCCATCGTTTAACTAAGCAGTCGATAACCTTGAAGGAATTCGTTCGGTTTTGATGAAATGTAGGCTTCCAAACCCCATTTTCCTTCCTCATCAGACTAATCCGCTTAATGAAATAAATATACATAATGATCAGAATGACAAGCACTAGTGCGTCGGAAGGAGACCTCCGTTCCGTGTCAGGGTATTGTTCATATGATTGACATCATAAGGAACACTTCTATTGACAGGGTTACCGAACAGGGTGTGGGAAGTGGGCATGTTGTGTTGTGAAGCTGGGGAAGGAAATGGTAGCGGTGTTGCTATTAGCTATTTGTGTGATGATTCGTGTGGAGCTTCTTACTTCCCTGGAGTATCATTGTATCCGCTCAATGACTCTGAAAGTTTTCTGTCCGTGCTCTATGGGCTCAAACCCGCGCCTTGACGTTAGAAATCCCACGCCGCATCAACTAGGCATCCGAGAGCTCCGTTAGATGACGTTCTAATGACTTAACTAAATGGTTCTACGACGGTGCTCGATCCGATGAATGGAAAATAACTTCCCACCCCGACGACATCATTTCTTCTGGGAGTCAAACGTGACACGCTTGGGGAAGGGGGAGCATTGTCACGAAGGAGGTGGGGGCCAACCACACTTTCGGTAGCACATCTCATTTCTGGGCCAAGCATTCGGAAAGAACTAAAGAGGTAGAAATGTAATATTTGTTCAAATAAAAAATATATTTGATCGATTCATTATGTTGGCACTTGGATAACATATGTTTTTCATAGAACTTATTAGCATCTCGGTGCATTTATTTGATTTTGTAATTTATAGAAACGAGGAAATCCAAAGCAAGCTTTTTTTTCTATATCACCAAGGTTGTTTCTTTCTTCAGTGTCGTAATTAATTTTTCTAGGTTAAGAGACTCGTACGACTCAAACCGCTAAATGGCATTGTGGAAGAAATCATTCCAACTTATTGTTACCTGGAGTCCTCTTTGTTAAAGATATCTCTGGAATTGTAGAGACTACGAGTGCTTCTTAGTCTTTCTTTGTTAAGGATATCTCTGGAATTGTAGAGGCTACGAGTGATTCTTCGTCTTTCTTTGTTAAGGATATCTCTGGAATTGTAGAGGCTACGAGTGCTTCTTCGTCTTTCTCTGTTAAAGATATCTCTGGAATTGTAGAGACTACGAGTGATTCTTCGTCTTTCTTTGTTAAGGATATCTCTGGAATTGTAGAGGCTACGAGGGCTTCTTCGTTTTTCTTTGTTAAGGATATCTCTGGAATTGTAGAGGCTACGAGTGCTTTGCGCCTTTCTTTGTTAAGGATATCTCTGGAATTGTAGAGGCTACGAGTGTTTCTTCGTATTTCTTTGTTAAGGATATCTCTGGAATTGTAGAGGCTACGAGTGCTTCTTCGTCTTTCTCTGTTAAAGATATCTCTGGAATTGTAGAGGCTACGAGTGATTCTTCGTCTTTCTTTGTTAAGGATATCTCTGGAATTGTAGAGGCTACGAGTGCTTCTTCGTTCTTCTTTGTTAAGGATATCTCTGGAATTGTTGAGGCTACGAGTGCTTTGCGACTTTCTTTGTTAAGGATATCTCTGGAATTGTTGAGGCTACGAGTGCTTCTTCGTCTTTCTTTGTTAAGGATATCTCTGGAATTGTAGAGGATCCGAGTGCTTCTTCATCTTTCTTTGTTAAGGATATCTCTGGAATTGTACAGGCTATGAGTGCTTCTTCGTCTTTCTTTGTTAAGGATATCTCTGGAATTGTAGAGGCTACGAGTGCTTTTGCTTATTTCTTTGTTAAGGATATCTCTGGAATTGTAGAGGCTACGAGTGTTTCTTCGTTTTTCTTTGTTAAGGATATTTCTTGAATTGTAGAGGCAAGACTTACCTATAATTTACCATTAGATCCGTCTTACAACTTAAAAGGGTTTAATGAGGGTACCTCTGTTTAATCGGGTGATTTTTTTCATGGTAGAAAGCGTTGTTTCTATGGTTAGTTCATAGCCAGGTCTGAAGCTCGTGACTTTAAAAAAAGGCCTTCCTTCATAAAACATAATTCTTTCGTAAACCAATGCTTCGAAGCTATTATGTACATAAGTGTTGTAAGTTATTTATTTTTAAGCGAAATATTTCATAATATTTCGCTTGACCTTATACCCTCACTCGACAATCTTCCTCTAATGATTTAGGAATAATGAAGTCAGCAGCCTGTGAACGTAAGCCGAGTGTCCAAAACCCATCATATAACTTTCACCGTGAATATAAGGTCGAAAAAGCAAACCAATTGCGAAAACTATCGATCGTATAGGGTTTTTTTTATTATCTAAAAACACCAAAGTCTAATGGGCAGTAAATAGCAATTTTGAATCTTACACTCCGTTATCTGCAATGGAACTATTGAGATACTGTTATTTCGTTGCTGTCGGCGCCGAATACTCGTATATCGCGATAACTTTGATAGTGATGGAAGCCATTCAGATGCTATCTTTGATCTTGCTATGCCATGTGAAGAAGATTTTATTTTATTTATGGATTGAAAGCAATTCTCGATTTCATCCCAGCTTCATCACGGTTCTTGTTGTTATCGAATCGAAGCGTTTGAATTTGCGCTCCAGATTTGGCTTCACAATGCCAAATATTCGCAAAGGGTTTGAGCGTTGCTTGCGAACGTAAAATACCATCCAATAATTTGTCAGCACTACGTTATGACTTAATGGAATGTGATGTGATGGTAGCCAAGAATAAGAATAGGTGGCGTAGTAAAAATGTCTGAAATGTTTGACGAAGCCTCTGCTCAATAATTTTGCGTCCTGTAAGCTCCCTCTAAGGGCTCCTTCACATGATGCTATCATGATGGCGTCGTATTTTGTTACATGGCCACCGACAGAGCTCATTCGAATCATGGCCGCACTGAAAGTCGTGTCTCCTGTAAATAATTCCGTTCGTGACCACATCTGGTGGCGCCACCAAAAATCTGGCCACGCCAACAGAAGTGAATAAATTTTTACTTATTCCTCCCTTCACCCCCTCTCCACCCTCTATCTCACTCTCTCTTTTTTTGTTTTAGGTAAATCCTACATATAAAACTTTTGCTTTTTTTATATAAAAATTTCTTTTTCTCCTTTTCAGTCCATAGTAGCTTAATACACGTTCATTAAAAGCTTATTAAATAATAATTTTTCGGGTGCTGGTTAATCGTGCGATCTACACAGCTTCGAGCAGTCTACCACAATTGAGTTACTTGAGTTAGCTTCACTAAAACCAAAGCAGCCTCGCTAATAAACTTAATGAAAATTTCACTTCAAAGCGAGGACAAACTGTAATAGATTAGTTTATTTAGGCCGTTGGGTAAAAACTTTATTCGCGAAAGACTTTTAAATAAGGGAAGACCAGGCAATGGCTTCGCCACTCCCGCTTACGTGGGGAGCTTGCGCTTCGCTACTAAGATTAAAATTTAAAATCTAAAAAAAGCAGTCATGGTTAAATTTTTATAAATTTTCTGAACTTCCCCAATTATAATAATTTTACCATTTGTAATGCTTTGGGTTTTACAAAAATGCACAGAATTTCGATACTTATATTTATTTCTGAACTTCACCATTTTGTTTGTTTATATTATAAAAGAATTATTAGAAATAACTTTGATAAAAAACATAAGTCATAACCAAACTAAGATGAAATTATTATTCAAATACTAAAAAAAATTCCCTTCTTAAATTATAGAATTAGTGATGATGATGATTATTGGGAAGGGTGAAAAGTCACTTGCATATTTAATGGAACATGATTTGATTAAGTCAATCCAAAATGTGTATCCATCCCGCAAATCCGGAAACGCAATTCAACAGAAATGAAAGAAGGATCGGAGTGGAGAATTCAGACCCGTTTTAAGATGCCCTCTGAAAGGACGTCAAACCACTCGTTGCGTAGAGTAGGGAATGCATTTTTCATTACATAGATCTTAATATGCGTAAATTTAACAGGCATTTTCAAACGTACGGATATTGGCTGTGTTAACATGTGTCGTGAAGTATGTTGAGTCATAGTTTCAACTAGGAAGCTGGCACATCAGAACATTCGACACAGATCGACGAAGCATCATCTGCAGGCTAACGCAAATACAATCGAGGAAGGCTATTAACAGGCGATCCTGCCTCTTTAAACCCGGACAGACGTTCCGTCAATTCGGATACATTCTTCAGAGGAATTTTAAATTTTGGTTAGAATCCTCAAAGGTTGATCCGAACTACGAGTCCTTAACAGACTTCGTGTTGAGAGATCAATTTTTGGCGTCTCTCCCGACGGAGATCCGCGCGTTCGTCAAGGATCGTCGGTGCCAGACCTTTAAAGAATGTACCGAAGAAGCAAATGTCTATGCCGCCAGCCATAATTTATACCCAAAGGAGAATCGAACTTCTCACCAATCCCCCTACAAGGAAAGAAGGAAGGATTCGCGCCCCTTCACAGGAAAATCGACGAAGTTTCCGAGACCCGTAAAACCCCAAAACTTCATCCCCCAAAACCAACAACGGGATTCCAAACCTCCCGTTAAGATTTCTCCTCCATCTCTCTTCCCGAAGCGACCAATCATATGCTTGACCTGTGGTGTAGAAAACCACATGAGCTGGAATTGCCCCCAAAATTCTAGGCTTAAAAGCGGACCAGCCCACCAAGTTCACCAGATTAATGCAACCCCGGCTCCCCCGGTGGTGCAGACCCAAGCAGAAACTTCTCCCCCTCCGTCAGGCCACCAGGTAAATTTTATTTTTGATAAAAGTTCATCGGGAACTTTGAAATTTGAGGAGGGCAGCGTGAACGGTTGCCGAGTATCGACTCTCGTCAGGGACACAGGAAGTTCGTGTTTCATCGTGTCCGACGAACTCCTTCCCCCAGTGGACCCTAACCACGAAAAATTTGCGGTGGTACATGACTACCTTGGGCGGGCGAACCAATTCCCCGTCGTTAGATGTTACCTGCAGTGTCAATATTATGTTGGCTGGGCTGAAGTCATTTCAGCACCCATACAATTCTGTTCCGTACTTATAGGACAGAGCCTCCGAGTAAGTTTCGACCCTGTGTCTCAGGCCGCCCTTCCTCGAGGCCGAAATAAGAAAGAAGCCCAGGAGCCCGTCCCCATCAGAACATCGATACAGTCTAATTTCTCGGAAACCCTTAACCAGGACTTTAGGACGGCACAAAAGGAGTGTGAATCACTAACACCCTTAGGTAATAAGGCCCAAGACAAGGACACGGAGACTGTCCGTGGACCCCAAGAAAAAAAGAACCCCCAACGCGCCCATGGAGATACCTTCGTAGAACTGGACGAAACATCGGCGCTTGAAGAAGATTACCCCGCGGAGTCCCTTAAGGTAATACAGATAGTGTGCACCCAACCTGATGCCGATTACCCTCCTCCTTCCCTACCAGGCGAGTCTTTGGAACCCTCTGACCTGGATATTGACGCGCAGCTGACACCACATCAAAAGAGTCAGCTACAAGAACTAATTAAATGGAGTCACCATTTAACCACCCTATTAGCTCTTTTCGAGCGACTGCGCGAAAATGGCCTCACCCTTTGCCCCAGCAAATGCCATTTTGCCCACGAAACCATCAAATATTTGGGTTTCAAAATAGGACAAAGCAAGTTAGGTCCCCAAGAGAACAAGATTAAGGAAATCGCTGACATGCCCCTCCCGATTACAAAGAAGCAATTAAGATCGTTCCTAGGATCAGCTTCTCCCTACCAGCGATTTGTTCCGAATTTCGCTGCAATTTCGGCCCCCCTCAGCCCCCTTCAAAAAAAGAATTTCCCCGATCGTTTACGTTGGAATGATGTCACTGTTTCCCATTTTAATGAGCTCAAGAGGAAGTTCATTTCTGCCCCCATTTTAAAGTTGCCCAACCCGGAAAAATCCCTTGGGATTAAGACCGACGTGAGCAACGAGGGCATTGGAGGTGTACTCCTTCAATACGAGGATGACGGCACGAGTCATCCAGTTGCATATGCTAGTCGTCAATTATTACCACGCGAAAAGAGATATGCCACTATAGAAAAGGAAGCTCTATCAATTATCTGGGTCATAGACAAATTCAAGATGTACTTGATAGGTAAAGAATTTCAAATAGGAACCGACCACCGTCCGTTAGCCTATATTAGGAATGTGCGACACTCAAACGGCTGCATCATGCGCTGGAGTTTACTCTTGCAAGAGTATCAGTTTAAAATAAATTATATAAAAGGTTGCGATAACCAGGTCGCTGACGCACTCAGTAGGAATGCGTTACCGAATAGCGTAGAGTAAGTGTATTCATAGGATTAGTATCTCCATGTAGGTATATACCGTCTTGTACGACTTAAATTAAGATTCTCTTGTAATATAATTAATTAATGTATATGTCTGAATTTTGTAACGCTCAATGTCTAATTTTTTGTATGTATATATATTTGTACCCATTAATTTACGTATAAATTATTTTGTCCCGTATACTAATTTTATATCATTTCATTGTTCCATGCCCCTTTTTTTATTAAGTTGTATTAAAGGTTATTTTCCCCTGTAATCTAAAGATCAAAATAATCATATGTATTGAGGTAATATTAGTTAGGTGCAGGAAGGTACGGTTGGTACAAGAAAACGAGTTTCCCACAACGGAGCTCTATCGTTGTCCCTTCTCTCTTTTTTTCGAAGTGACAACTTCCCCCCGGAATGGAGGGGTGCGATAGAACGAGTTGAAGCTGCGTTAATTTCAACTTCTATCACATATTATTTAAAACCACGATGTTGCCCATGTGCATCTTCGATTCGAAGCTTGGCGCCTTATCACAGCCACCGGATGTCAATGTTTAAACAAGGAGGTTATCGTCCCCCCCCGTTCGCCCCCATACGCCGACCTCGCCAGATTGAGTTAGGCTTATGGGCAGATAAGGCATTGTTCACAGGCTCGGCTGTGCATTCCCTCGAAGCTCCCACTCCATTGTCCCCCACGCCAAGGGAGTGTCCTGGCTATTTATATGGAAACTTTACCACTAAGATCAGATTGGAGATCCAGATTTTCGTCGCGAAACATCACCACGACCCTCTCTCACTTCGTGCGCCAAGGGACCTCGACCTCGAGATTCACCATCACTTGTCCAGAAGGAGGACAAAAATCCCTTGAGTGCCAAAGTTCGAGCCTTTGTGACGCCGAGTCCAAAAGGCTTCCCCCCTCGTGTTCAGAAGAGAACAACGTAGAACAGCCATTGTTCTTTTGAGCCCTTCGCCAAGAAACGGTTCTCACCCTTTCCCCTCGTGTTCAGAAGAGAACACCGTAGAACAGTCATTGTTCTTTTGAGCCCTTCGCCTAAGAAACGGTTTTCACTCTATCCCCTTGTTGTTCAGAGGAGAACAACAGTAAAACAGCCATTGTTCTTGAGCCCGTAGACAAGAGACGGTTCTCACCCCCCCTTTGTTCAGAAGAGAACAACGTAGAACAGCCATTGTTCTTCAATCCGTTCGTCGAGAAACGGTTCTCATTCTCAAGACGCCACGTTAGGATCCTTTTATTCCCCCCCTTCGGCTGGAACTCGCCAGCGGACCGAACATTCCTTCAAGTCGCCTTCGCTGCACCACTAGCATGAAGTTACGTAAGCCAAACGTCACCTTTGAGTACTTAACCCTTTTGTCAATTCTATCCTGTGCTTTAAATGGTTTATCGAACCATCCCATCTCTTTAACTCTATATTTGTTTTACCTTTTTAAATCCTTTAAATCATCGGATTAGCCCGAGCCCCCACGCCTCTTTCCATTCTCTGTTTATGTGAATATTTTCCGTCTTGTGTTTGTTGATAGTTATTATTAATAAAACTCTATTTTATTAATGATAGCAATATTATTATCTTTGAGCTCAGTTCCACTTCTTAAGCATATCGAAGATACATAATATCGGCCGCCAGACATTAACGCACTCTAGAGATAATTAAAGAAGTTCCCTCAACGAATAGTGATATATGGTATATCGTCGGGAATCATTCTACGACATTCGAAGATAGCGATGATCACAGTGTTAATAACAGGAATCTCGAAGCAGGAATCGATGATCCCTGGGTTTAGGACCGAAAAATGGATTAGAGTCCAGGTACTTCTATCTTAATAAACGCGGAAAAGACACTTGAAAACTAATCATTCAAAGGCAATTCAACGTTGGATCAGTTATTTATTCGGATGAGTGGACTGCTTACGCTTACCTTCCTATCATATGGTATATCCATCAGACGGTTAATCGCCAGAGACATGTGAATCCTGCAACTGGCGCACATACGCAAGCAATTGAACATAATTGGCTCGATGCAAAAAGAGGTATTTTAAAGAATAAAAGCAGCATTCCAATACGAATGCTACAATCTCATTTAAACCAATTTATTAAAAAATTCTAAGAGAGGTCTAGGGGTATCTGTTCATAGTCTTCTTAAAGGATATCCATACTGGGCCTCCTAGGCCACTTGAGGACCCGCAGGATCGATGGCTACCTAGATGACGTCATCCTCGCTCACGAGTGACAGCCGACGACTGTAGAGACATTATAATGCATAGAATATGTTTCAAAAGTTGGTTTGAAATAAACTTTTTTTTCCTAAATATAATTTTGTAATTAAAAATATTTCTTGAACTATAAATTTTTTGTATTTTAAATTCCTTTATTTAAATGCATTTATAAAACTGAAATTTAAGAAGGGACCAATCGAGAAGCTGCTTTGATTTCAGTAAAGGTAAATAAAAGTGGCTTAAGTGTGTCAGACTGCTCGAAGTTAGGTAGACTGCACGATTAACCAGAAGTGAGATGGTAGACTGAATACTTAAACAACACCCACTTTTCTCTCATTACCCTTCAGATACGGAGCTATGGGATATTTTTGGTCTTTTTCTTTTTCTCTCCTAGCCAGAATCAATCATCTTCCGCATAACACTTAAAATGACGCCACAGAAGCAAGTTTGTGATCTTTAAACCGGCAATTTTCTTCTAGCTCACTTTCAGGACGGTTCAACTCTGTGTTGCTGTTGCGACAGCTCATGAGCAACACTTCTTCCGGTCATCTTTTACATTAGGGACTCAATATTGTTTTCCTCTTATCTCATATTGATTCGTCCTTTGTTCCAAAAGTTTCGTTTAACTACTTGTTCCTGAGGGCGAGCGTGGGGTAGGGGGGGGGGGGTCAAAGCTCCTCATATATCAACCAATAATACGGCTCGAAACCGGGTTCCAGGAACCAAACATTTTTAGTTATTCCTATTTTTTCCGATGTTCACTCCAACAAAACTGGTGCCTTGATGCGCGGATGAACGAAAGATGAAACACGATATCGTTCAATTTGGAACGAAACACAACAACAACGCCCGAGTCGCTAATGTAAAAGATTACACTTCTTCCGCCTGGAGAAAGAGATCGCGCATCCCTCTGTTAAGGGTGATTCGTTGAGTGGTTGGCCTGATTATTACAGGTTGACGCCTAAAGGAAAGAGGATCAAGAGTTAGCCTCACCTTTACCTAATTTGTCTAACGTTTCTTTTCAGCTTCCACATCGAGAGGCTCCCACCAGAACTACTAAGGAAAGACTAACAGCCGTCAACTGTTACTCATTTTTTCAGTTTTCCTGCCGAACGAGGACGAATATGAAGTTCGTCTTTTCGACGATTCGATTATTCGTAACAAAGTTCCTGAGTGTTTTGGCAGGTGTCCTGCTAAAAGAAGACGATACTGCTATCCGAGTACAAAAGTCGAAGATTCGACTAACTATTTCTGATTTTGCAAACGGAGCTATTTGCAAATATCAGTTATATAGTCCATTCCAGCGCTAATAATATTTTTCTATTGGGTAGAAGGAGCTGCTTGCGCTTTATAGGAAGATATTAAGGAAACTTAGAGAAAGAAGCTGTCAAATTATTCTTTCATGTATACTGAGGCGAGTTGGTTCTGGTAACAGCCTCATTGACACCGAGCGCCTTATGTTAATAACTTTGAAATTTGTTTGCCAGTAAGAAGCATTACAGTTCATCAACTTTGGTGATATTTTTTACGAACGACACGACCACTATATGCCAGATGTACTAAATCTAAATGGAGTAGGATCTGCGAGGTTGGATAAACTATGATATATATTTTTTACGTTTTTTCTGCCAGCACACTGCAGGGTTCAGTTTATGATTCATTGGAAACTTGCAGTTGTTGTTTTAGGGGTTCAGTTACCTTGCTAAAACGATAGTATACGAATGCTTGCGGCATAAGAAATAAACTCGAAATATTTATTTAATGATCGTAACAGAATTTCTATGTAATAGCAATTTCACAAAGCTGGACAAGTGTAGCAAAATAGATCTCGGGGAAATTTCGTTCTTAGTTATAAACCTTTATATTACCAGTCCTGTTGATATAACGAAGATTAATATTCATTCATCTGCTGAGGTGGTGGGGACATGCTTTGCTACCATTATTACCTAAGTTAAACTGAAGTTAACGTTCTAGAAACCGGAACTGCAGATAGTACAAGCAGTCCTGCTATTTAACGCAAGATGCGTTCCAAGAAATCAGCGTTAACTGGCAATCATTAACTCGCCAACAGATGTATTTATAGAAAATTGTTAATTTATTTTATTTTATGGATAAAGTCAATAAACATCAGCTGAATTTGTATGGTTTTGGTGAATAATCATTATCATAGCTTTTTTTTTATGTGGGTGGAACTGTAGATTCTGCACTTGCAGCTTCAGGCTGTAGAAGAAGTTTTTCAAACTGAATTTCTTTTTAAAACAACTAAACCATCCTCTACTTGCAACCCCCCCCCAAAAAAAAAAAAAAATTGGACCCGGATGTTTATTTGTTTGAGCTTTCAGATCGTTGAACGGAATTAATACTTTAAACTGTATTACAGAGATGCAGAATGTAATTTCTTTAGATCTTTGATCTAAAATCCAAGTGTACAGTAGTGTTTTTGTTTAATGAACTATAGAAAGACGAGGTTCGCTTATCTTGAGTGATTTTTGTTCTAATCCATCTAGGTTTCTCTTTCAAGTCACTTCTTTTTTTATAGATCTGACGGTAGCCTCTGAGCAGTGTTCAGATTTGGGTCTTTACATTGTCTTTATAACGCGTTCGAATTTGTTTAACACTTCCATTTTATTACTAATACTTATCCTGTTTTGTTTATTTTGGGTTTCTTTGCTGTTTTCTCTCATTTTGGGGGGCCCTTTTAATAGATGCTTCTGATACAGGTAATGGTAAAGAACGTGTGCACATTTCTATTCAAATATGAGGTGAAAATTAACTGCTTTTAATACCGGCGACCATATCATAAAGCCACACAATCTGTTTGCGTTAAGTGGAATCATAAGAGTTAATTATCGTGTATCAGCACAAGACCCTTTGTGTTATATAAAAATGGCGTTAATTAAAATGCGTTAAGTCGAAAAACCGCCTGTATGCACTAAAAATATATGGACGCAATATAACGCTTAACTGAATTTTAAGCTATAGACCTCCATCTCAAAATGACGCCAAGGGCAGCGTGGTTTGAATCTGTTTGAAAAGTTGTGATGCTCGTGTTATATAATAGGATTTAATAGGCTCAGCGAGAAACTCCACAAATGGACGCTCGGTGGATTTATCCAATCCTAACACATTGCCTTACATGGAAATAACAGAAATAATATGTCTAATCTGAGAATAAAGAGATGAAAATATATGTTAATTTGTATATATTAATTTGTATAGAGAATTAGGAAATGAAAATACATATGTTAATTTGTATAAATAGAGATAAGGCAAGTGGTTGGCAGAATCACGTGCGAGGACACACAAAATACGAACGCGGAAAGCAGATATCAGGTCGGACACCTAAGTCAATATGAGGCCACACATAAACAAACATTTGCGTCTTGGGAAAGATTTATCAGAAAACGGGAGGCTACAAAGCAGCTGAGCAAATACAGACTTTGACCAAAATAAATTTTAACACAAATCTATAACAGGCGAATACTATAATAAAGATAAAACTATTGGAAATATGTAGGTATATCTTACACACACAGCTGTTCGTTAGCTCCGCCCTAGGGGTGGAAATTACGAACCAGACTACTGCTGTCCGCCCCCACGGACAGATCTAGGTCACGCCCTTTAGGAAACGAACACATATATAGTCAGATATTTATTATTTTTACAGTTACAGAAAGTAAGATAAAGAACCAGAGTCAAAGAAAGAGAATCATTATTCGTTAACGCAGTTTACTTCCTTAGTAGCGTTACGGAAGCCGTTTAATTCACCTAAATCCTGTCGCCTTTGAACCAAATACTTCGCGTAGAATAGAAAGCCTACTTATTGACCGCAAAGTTAGTTACTCGTGACGTGCCGCTTGCCCCTTTAATAGGCCAATTAGATTTTTTTTTTTTTTGCTACGTCCTTTTCGAAGTCTTTTTTTACCCCGATTACCAGGAAACCTTCGATAAGCCCAGCCTAAATCATAACCCCCCGTGAAGAATTATTATTAAGGCCCTTTATAAACTTAGCGACACCCCTATAAATTGGTGACCCTTCTCCCCTTATAAAGTCACCGAAGCAAAAAATTATTCTAGTCCGTGATTTTAACTATCCTACTGTTAACTTTGATAAGTCTAATGCTAACTTTGCCAGGTAAAAAATATTAAATTTTATGAATGAAAATTCTTTTGTGCAACGTGAAATAACAACTTGTATCTTGTATTGACAAATAATTAAAAATTGATAAATGAAGTTGACATTGGAGGGCCTCTTAGTGAAAGTTGCCAATAATTCAATTCAATTTAATTTAAGATTCACGCTAAATATTCTCCATTCCCAAATCCCACGATAATTGCCAAATTTATTGACAAAACAATCTCAAGCAAACGGACCAAATAACTACCAAAGAGAGAAAAAAAGAAAGCCAAGTGGAAAATCAAAACGGTCAAACAAAGAGCACCCTAAAATAATCATGAAATGAAATAAAGCCTATCACCATATTGCCAGACAATCTAATGAAGGACATATAGGCGATTATACAGAAGCCTAGCGTCAAAAAAACTTGTCAGACGAACAAAAAGAAATTAGGAAACCACTCAAGCCAAAATGATAGTAAAGATAAGTTTAGTATGAGTGAAAGATTTTTTGTCCCCTGGTAGAAGGGTATCTCCAGAAAAAATAGGTATAGCGTATAGAGTAGCATAGTAAGTTAGTTGTTAAGATCCCTGGTCATAGGGTATCATTGGCATTGTATAAATTTATACTTAGGGGTTTTTTTATGTCAAAGTTGGTTGGCATTCAAGCCTTAGTAGTGGTTGGGTGTGAGCCCGTCACTACGGTTGGTCAAATTTAGGGGTTTTGTCGTAATTCGGGTTGCTATTTTGGGGTTCGTTATGTCAATATGGGTTGGTGTCATGTTTCAGTAAGATTTTCTTCGCTTTAAAGCTGGCCTTAGATACAACGCTCGCACTGTAGCGTAGTTGTATTTGGTAGGTGCGTGTTTTATTCTCTCTCAAATTTAGCTCCTAGAGGGGAACCTGGTGGGGTTCTCCCCTTGCTGGATCTTTTCTTTCGATACTCAGAGTCCGAAACAACAATGTAAGTGTCTGTTGAGAATTTGATGAGTCCTCGGAAAAGAGCCTGTTTAACTAGATCTTCTAGTAAGTCGGCCGTGTAGTCCCATTTGTACTGTCCGGCCCTTAGGTCATCAACAATATCCTTTGGGCCCGCCTCCTCCGGAAACTGGTTCCCTTCGGCAATATATACCCTGAGGTTAATTATCCTCGAGTAGTGCATGTACCTGGGTTCCCGAGTTTTCGATGACGAGGACCTACTCGGTCGACGTGATGCAATGCCTTTTGAAGGCGAGGCGTATGCTCCACCTTCTTGGTCCTTACAGCCTGTTTGAGTTTTCTCTGTTGTGTGTGTGTCCGTGTGTTTGTTTGGAGCATTCTGCCGGGCAGCCATAGCCTGTACTCGAGGATTCCGTTCAATGGCATTACTCGAACTCTGGGTTTTTTGACCGCTCTTCTCCTTCTGCGGTTGGAAATTTACTCTAAGGACTTCATTCGAGAGAGGGTTTTGAGGAAACCACATTTCCTCCATGCCGTTTTTTACGAGCATGGTGTTCAACTCCTTCGCAAAGGTATCAGGCCGGGTTAGGTTGGCAATGTGTGCATAGTAAATGCAACACATTATTGTGGTTGATTTTTCGTTCTCAATTTGCAGTATAGTAGGCTTTGGGGCTACACTACTTTCTGCGACCGCTGCCTTGGCAACCTTCGCCTAGGTGGCGTTAACTTTCTTCTCTTCCTCTTTTTTGCCTTTTTCTTTTGCTGCTTTGATTTGTTGCTTTTTGATGGGACATACCATAGCCATAGTCAATGTGGGCCACCACAATTAAGGAATTTCTGGATTGTATTGTTGCAATCACGGCAGGAATGGCCTTGTTGGGCGCACACAGAGCAGACTACAATGTCAGAGTTAGGGCAAGTGGCAGTGGTGTGTTCGTTATACCTGTCGCAGCGGAAGCACATTTGCAGGTCAACGAATTCCTCCCGTTCAATCTGCTCGGAGCAGACGCGGACATTAAAAAGGAGGAGGCCAGTTTTTGTTTTTTTTGCTTTGATCGCCATAGTTGTTTCTGTGAAGACTACTTTAAAAACATAGGTGTAGCTTTTGAATTTTATCACTTCGGCTACTTTCGCCTCCGAGTGATTCCGAAGAATCTCCTCCGTTATCTCGTCTGTAGAGTGTTATCCGACCCAGGGTGCGAGGCAGCGGCAGATAATGCTATTATGGGAGCGTATTTGTGGTGGTGTTTGTGGCTTGAGGTTGATTTTGAGTAGGGCTTCCATGGCACGCGGGGAAGTGAGGACTTCAGTGTCCACCTCCCTTGCACAGATAGCTGAATATACATTGGGGATGTCGATGAGACGTACGAGAGCAATATTTAGCTCAGCGTAGATCTTACTTACACCTGTCAGGTTTTGGCCGGTCAGGTAAGGTTCTCAAGGCTATGCGCCTGGTCTCCATTTCACTCTTTCATATCACCCAAGGGTGTAATTAGGAAGGGAATCGGGAGGACCGAGTTTCTGGGCGTATGTATTTGTGTGTGATGGTGTGTGTTTAGGGATCTGTTATGAAAAAGGGAAAAATATGTGGGGAAGGTGGAAAAAACTGTCCAATGAACAATACCAGCACTTTACCTTGAAGCAGCGAAGAAGGGCTCACTTCCTTTCCATCAACTAGCCTTCACTGAGGCCAGTCAAGGAGAAAACAGTCATTTTCGAACATATCACCACTGATAATATTTCAGATCACACATAGCAATGTGGTCTACCAAAACAAAGCACCTCATTCGAATTGAAATTTCAGATCAAATTTCCCCCGAAAATTGACTTTACCGCACAACGAGTATGTAAGAGAGCAATCCAAGCGACAAGCGTAGTCCAAGCCAAAGATTGATAAGAGAATGCAAAGCTCTTTTATCAATATACTCGTACTTATAAACAAACGTAATCCAACAAGAGACATAAGTGGTTTATTGGAAAATTCTAGTAGAGACCTAACCAGCGATCCAAATGTTAAAACCGAAAGCAATGATCATTTTGCCTGTTTTTACCAAAGAAAACTTGGAAGATATTCCAGTGGTCGAGCTACGGATGGCATTTAACCAGATATGATTTATCCTCGAAACCTTATAGAAATAAATGGAGCATTGTTAGAACTCTGACAAAAATTTTAATACATTACTAGAAGAAGGGGTAGTCCCAGATATATTCAATATACTAAAGTAGCTCCCATTTTTTAAAAGGTCACTCATCAGTGCCCTACAAACTACAGAACAATTAGTCTAACCTTCTTAATTATTAAATTACTTAAATCAACCATGAAAGAGAATAATCGAACAACTCGACAACCATGGGCTAATTCGAGACACTGCACGGTTTTTAAAAAAACAAACAACATGAATAGTTCCTTACAAACTTGCTTTAGTTTTTTTCTAAACGAATTCAAGAATATGACGCAAACTTAACAGTAGACGTGATCTACCTTTTCTTTTAAAAACCTTTAATAAAGTTCCACATCTGCGACAGATAAAAAGATCCAAGCTCACGGTATCCGTGGGAAGAAGACTGACTCACGTAAAGAAACTAATAATTAACTGGATTGAATCGTGGTGGAAGATAACATAACATAACATAATTTCACGGATGACAAAAGCCACAAAACCCACCCACAAAATGCATCCATAGGATTGTGTCAGATCATGCATCTACAATATACAATTTAAACAATCCATAAGATTGTGTCCGATCATGCATCTACAATATACAATTCAAACCATACAGAGGAATGTGTCAAAAACAAAAAGCATCTTCATCAAGACTCGTCAAAATCCAAATCAATCGTAATATACAATAATAAAAAACTCCACAGGAATGAGTCCAGAATACCCTCCAAAGTTAATCCTCCCTCCCCATAAAATCATCTAATCTGCGTTTGAATACATTCAAGTTTGGACTGTCTACCGTCTCAGATGGCAAACTATTCCAGTAATCTACCACTCTATTGGTGAAAAAATATTTTCTAACATCCAACCTGCACCTCTGTTTTTTAATTTTTAAGTGGTGACCCCTAGTCCTATTACTACCTTCCAACTCAAATAACTTGCTAAAATCCAACTTATCCATCCCAGAACAGATTTTAAAAAGCGCAATCATATCTCCCTTAACACATCTTCTCTCAAATGAGAACATATTTAATACCCTCAGTCTATCTTCATATTCAAGGTGCTTCAAGAAAGTTATTATTTTTGTTACCCTCCTTTGTACTGACTCTAGCATGTTGATGTCATATCTAAAATGTGGTGACCATGTTTGTATACAGTACTCTAAATGTGGGCTAACATACGAATTATAGAGTTTAAGGATAACCTCTTTACTCTTATAGCTAACATTCCTGTTAATGTATCCTAGCACCCTATTTGCTCTATTTTTTGCCTCAATACACTGCTTTGAAAACTTCAGTGACCTATCTACTACTACGCCTAAGTCCTTCTCATCTTCAACTGAATTCAGTCAATGCCCATCCATTTCATAGCTAAATTCCCTATTATACCTTCCCATGTTAAGAACTTTGCATTTTTTAAGGTTTAATGTCATTTGCCATTTCTGAGCCCAAGCTAATTAATAACTTATTTAAGTCACTTTGCACTTTAAAGCTACCCTCAACTTCTTTGACTACAGCTGCCAATTTATTGTCATCAGCAAAAATTGATACTTTGCTATTTACAGTCTCCCCAAGATCATGAATATAAACTATGAATAATAAAGGGCCTAGAACGGATCCCTGAGGTACGCCACTGATAACGTCCCTCCACTGTGACTTCACTCATTCAGCACAACTCTCTGTTTCCTGTCTTTCAGCCATTCAATTATCCAATTTAAAACTTGACCACATATCCCATGCATTTTTACTTTGTGAACTAGTCTCCTATGTGGAACTTTATCAAAAGCTTTGCTAAACCTAAGTAAATTACAAGATAGCGTCTAGGTGAGTTACACATGGATCTGTACTGAGAATACTTATATTTCAATATATCTTAATGATATAGAGGAGGAAATTTTATGTATAATCTTAAAATTCGTGGATGATATAAAACAAACAGGAAAGTTGTTACAGTTTCTCTCGGTGAGAAAATTGCAACAGAAGTCAACCAACCAATTAAGACAGGAAAGTGTATTGGCTTACATACATAGGGGGGCGTGATAACGAAAAAATGTATCACGATAACTGATAAATCGATAACGATAACCGATAATCGATAACTGGCGATAAATGTATCGCCTGATAAGGTGATATAACCGATAAATCGATAAATCCAAAATTATAATACAATATTGATTATTGACTATATATATAGAACGGAAGAAGCACGAGATCATAGGGGAAAAAAATCATGAAAGAATACGTAAAACCGGTAGCGCGCAGGAGCAACACCTCGTGACCTCTTGTCCGACAGCTGGTTTCCAGCTCGGACCTACCTATTTCTTTCTACAAGGCACGCGCGGCTCGCACCTGTGCTAAAATGGAACCAAAAACTGAAATTATCGATAATCGCAAGTTTGGAACCCAAAGTATCGGCGATACCGATGAATCGATAACGCGGGGAAAAATATCGGATAACCGATAACCCGATATTGTTATCACGATCATTTATCGCGCTAACGCCCACCTATGCTTACATATCACAGCAAGAAACGAAAAAAATAACTATACTACTTTTTAGAATAGTCTTGCGTAAGGTGGACACTGAAAAAGATTTAGGAGTCTGCATCAGCAACGACTCAAAATTTTCAAAACAATGTATGGAGCCGTGCAAAAAGGCAACTAAATTCCTAGGATTTATTAATATATATTTTTCCTACACGTTTAAAGAGATCTCCTTCCACTGCATGTACATGTCCATTACAAACGAGCACATGGAATACGCGGTGCAACTCTGGTGTCCTTATATGTGATAAGATGTAGAAAGGATTGGAAGGGTGCAGCGCCACGCAACGAAGATGATTCACAGGCTGCAACATACAGCATAGGAAGACAATTTGAATCTGATCAATTTGAAGCTAAGGGAAACTCTTGTACTGATTCAAGTTTTAAGCGGTTTTGATAACCGCTTCTTTGAACTTAATAACTCAAATACAAGAAACAATGAATTCAAGCTACAATTAACGCGTTGGGAAACTAACATATGTAGCTATAAAAATCCCTTACAATGTAGTTTAATCATTGAAATTACTAGCCCCTAAACATATTTATATGGATGCTATTTACAGGGCTGGCCATCAGTGGACCACAAGGCTTTTGATGGTGGCCCTTATAAACTTATGTTATTATTTTAAAGTAAATGATTGATATGTATATACGCTTTATAGGAGTTACACAATTTTTAACTAGTTTATCAAGTTTAGAAACCTAGTAATACCCTAAATTTTAAGAGGTTCAGCAATAACTCACCTAGCTCTTGTTTCCTAAGGTAGATATCAAGGTAGTTACAGGGAGCTTTGGCCCTCGTAGGCAGACGCCAGATTAACTCTTAAAAAAATCTTATGGTAGATAAACATTTATCTTTTTGAATTTCATTAATAAACCATTTATTGTGACTTGCAATTTATTCTTCCTTCGGAATCAAATGTTTGAACATATTATTTCTCTTTAAAAAATAGGGAAAGGTAATCGAATGCCTATCCTTTATAATGAGTAACAAGAACCGTAATTTCAGGTCAGCCGATCATTTAGAAGAAGTTGAGGTTTGCTGAACTACTCTCCTTAACTATACGACCTGTCGCAGGGATTTTTTTCTTTAATTTAAAAAGGCAATTAACGTGGGCATCCCAGAAGAATTTTTTTAAGGAACGTTCTTTAAATAAAGCGAGAAAGATAGAGGAAATGAAACGATGTAGAAGACATATAACCCACAGTTCCTCTTGCGGGCATTGGAGCCGGAATGGCACGCACTTGGGGGATATTGGAGTCGGATAGGCACGAAATCCTCTGGATAAAAGTCCTTGCAGGGTGTATCAAGGAAAGAAGGAAGTGGAAAGGTTGAGATGAGAAGGGAAAGGGAATGTGCGCAAAGAAGGCGCTATTGTTCACCATCACAACGTTTGGATGAAGAAACGATCGCCTTTGATCGGATTGGGTTTGACTTCGACACTGACAAGGTACCTGGTCCACCATCTCAATTTATATATATATATATATATATATATATATATATATATATATATATATATATATATATATATATATATATATATATATATATATATATATATATATATATATATATATATATATATATATATATATTCAACAAGGTTGCTTCTGAGAAGGCGTAATTTTAATTACAGTAGGAAAGATACGACCATCAGTGACATTCTTATTTATTCCAAGCAACGTTTCGGATTACCCAATCTATCATCAAGCTAAAGGGATAAACACAATTTGTGAGGCGAACAAATGTTAACATAAACTAGATACAAATCAAAAGCAAAATATTTTAGATAGTGAACCTATAAAATTAAAAGTATTAATAATTGCAAGTACATATACAGATAAGGAGAGAAACAAATTCATACCTGCTGTCAGCGAGTCAGGAAAATGACTAAGAAATTTACCCCAAATCGAACACGATTATGGGTAGTTTGTTGTCGGTATAATATTAACAGGTCTGAAGCTGGTTGGTTGTGGCTATTACCGATAATGGGTGGCAGGTCAAGTCTGAATTTAACGTGGGCGAATGTGTTTTTATGAAGAGAGATTCCAGAATTCTGAGCTGGGGGATGCTAGAATTAGAGCCCAGAATCTCAAAATTATTGATGTTTGCATCAACCTTACACTTTATAATGTGAGACCTTCCTGTTCGGCAACTAATGCCGAGGTGCGCGCAAGCCCTCGAGTGTAACGAGCTATATATATATATATATATATATATATATATATATATATATATATATATATATATATATATATATATATATATATATATATATATATATATATATATATATATATACTGATAGGTTAGCTACGAGTTGACAAATAGTAGAATTGAATTTTATGAAATGGCTAAATTGAGAAGGTCTTGCCGTTTTGTATTGACTCAGGATCTTAAGGACGAGGTGCTTGGAGATTGCCTTGGCTTGCGTGGTGAAGTTCGCGCGCGTGCGTAGCATTGTTGTCATAGACAGTGTGGCATGGCTTGTTTGAGTGCTGTAGTTCCTGTGGCCAGTGAAAGTAAGATAATTGGAGTGAGGTTTGCGGAGTTGAAGTCTCTACTCGGTGAAATTCGCAGAATCTGAGTAAGAGTACATCGCGAATACTTCTTTTATGTAATTACGAGAGTACTTTTTTTCTAATCTAGAGGGACATTCTAGCTGCCCCCAATGGAGGTGTGACAGAAGAGATGGTAAAGATAATGCTTGTGTGTACCTGTGTCATATAAATCTTAATCATCAGACTTACAATTACCAAAAAAGGCTAAATAGTGCATTAATGGCCATCATTATGGTGGAATTCATTGGTTAGGTTAGGTCAAAAGGGGCAAAGAAAAAAAGGTAAGCACATTGAAAGTTAGATCCAGCGCTAAAGGTCATTTTATATGGACCGGTTAGGAGCACTCAGGTTAAAATGGGGAGGGGGAAGCTAAGCACAGGTAATAAAATTATACCATGAAAGGGATCGCACGCTAAAGGTCATTTCACAACATAGATTACGGATACTGCGGTAGATTAGATCGCAGGCTAAAGTAGCAACGAATAAGGAACTACGTAAGAAAGGGCCTATCTCAGAAACCATGAACGAGTCTATTGATGGTGTATAGTGCAGGAACAAAGAAAACATGAGGGATATAAAGATCAAGGAATCTGAAGTAAAGGAAGGGATTATAAGATTTAAAGTATGGTAAATAAGCGAATAGGCCAAATAAAAGAAGTCCAGAGTTCTTCAGATCATTGAGATGGACTACGAAATGCACAAGAACAATAACAAATTGCTAAAATAATATACTGTACCAGATTCTTGAAGAAAACAATCAAGATACTGAACTGGAGTCAGGTTTTACAAAGAGTAGGCGTTTTAAGATAATCCCCTCTCACTATCTCTATAATTTAAGAAGGGGATTTTTTTGAGTATTTGACTTATGTTTTTTTATCAAAGTTATTTCTAATAATTCTTTTATAATATTAAAAAACAAAATGGTGAAGTTTAGAAATAAATATAAGTATCGAGATTTTGTGAATTATTTAAAACCCCAAGAATTACAAATGGTGAAGTTCAGAAAATTTATTTTTATATCTTCTATATCTATAACTATATTTTAGCAGCGTGATATTTTGAAAGGGGGGGGGGAGGGAATTTAGTTTAAAGTTCCTTTTTAAAATTATTATAATTGGTGAAGTTCAGAAAATTTATAAAAATTCAACCATGGCTGCTTTTTTTATATTTTAAATTATAATCTTAGCTTCCCCCGTAGGCAGGAGTGGCGAAGCCATTGCCTGGTAATACTATACTAAATTACTGCATAAATGAGAACTTTAGATTATGAAAAGCACTAATTATAACAGCTACAGACTTTACAAAAGATTGAGTCTATAAAAATAGAAAAAGATGAACACATCCTCATTTACTATAGAATATACCCAAAAAAATGATTGATAAAGTTTCAAAGATATAATGAATAAAGAAGTTAGAAAATATATTAAAATTAATAAGGAAGCAGAAGTTGAAATTAAGGTCGCAAGTGCACTATATCAGATAATTTGTAGGAACTAATAATATATAAAATAATAGAAAATTGCAAGGCAATGAGCAGTATAGAAATGATAAATTAGAAATTATTTGGTACCAATGCAATAAAAATGAAACAAGATACAAGCGTTTGTACAAGTTTATAGAGCTGTATTGGAAGCAAACAGAGTGGAAAGAGTGAGTTGTTTGAGGGAGAGAATTTGGAATATCAGTACCATAACAAAAATGATTAGGAATAGGTTAACGTACCTACATGATACCATGGAAGAAGACTACAGCGATCTATAAAAGCAATTCATGATTGATACAATAAAGAAAAGAACAAATGAACCAAGAAGGTAGAAATTATTTAATTGATTTACAAACCAGTGTAGCAGATGTAATAAGGATCAATAAATGTAGAGAAATTACAACATAAAGCCTCCCGGAGGGCCAGGCGGACATATACGTTAAAGTCTTCCCCCCCGCGGAGAAAGCAAGAGAATCGAGCCACATGAGGAGAGTCGTGGGAACGTTAGCCGGCGGAATAACAGTCAAACGGCCTACCCTTTTTGATCTCCCCGCCGCATAAGTAGTCGGGAGCGATCCATTACGCAGCGCTCAAAGGATCCAATCACCTACGAGATCCGGAGACCCGTGGTTAAATCGCCACAAAAAGCGGTGCCAGTCAAAAGGAACACCAAGGATGGTGACGGTTGGTGGTGCCTCTAATTAACAAGCCGACTTGGGCACCGCGGTGCCACCCTCCTCACCCCTTGCTCTCCCCTCTGCGGCCTCACCCCTCGCTCTCCCCTCTGCGGCCTCGCCCCTTCCTCCTTAGATGGGGCGGTCGCCAGGCTATAAATAAGCCCCTGAAGGAAAGAGAAAATATTATTCGGTGAGAGATGATAGAGGAGCAGTTCGAGAAGATCGGTCCCTCGCCCAAATTTCGAAATAACTTAGAACGTTACGTTTTGTATCGGTGCCAGACCGAAGTATCCTGCACAGGCTTAGTAAGAAGCTAGGCTGGACCAACCATTCCTAGTGCCAAACAGGAATTTCGCAAGTAAGTTAATAGAAGAACCAGTCACCCTCGAGTGAATCTCAAATTGCAATCTTAATACCGAAGAGAGAAGAAGAAACCATACCCGAGGAAGATCCAAGTTTTCCAGAGAATTCAAAAGCTCCTCGTATACCCCAAAATCTAGTAGGCAACCACTCGAAGAAGACTAGGATACAAAGAGGCTTCAAGAGCATCCAGAAGAGGACTCCTCGAGCCAGATAGTACAACTCCTTCCTCCACGTTTTTACGTAGAAAAATTAGACATCGGATTCCCCTACCTCCCTCCCATCTTGAGGAAAATCTACAATCGGCCGCTTCAACACAACGAAGCGCGAGAAAAGCCATCTAATGACATCCGACAACCCTGATCCTTTCTTTCATGTAAGTTAGAATGACCATTTATATTCATATTGCTTTAGTATGAGTTCATTACGGTACTCAAATTAATTGAAGTAGAAATAATTGTTAGTGAACCCCGTCATATTTACAGTTAGAAGAGTGAAATTTAATTTGAAGTATAATGTTAATCTAAAAGTGTCACTATAAAAAAAACTAATCGGCAATTGGTTTGTTTACTTGGAGCCTATTTTAATTTGTCATGAATGAATAGCTTCTGAAATAAGCCCGGTTTTAAGTATGGTTATTTCCGTTAAACTTATTAGGTGATTGTAAATTTTTTTTGTAGTTAATTGATAAATTTAAAATATATATTTATTTTTGGATAATTCTAGTCTTTCAATGGATCCTTTACGTGTTTAACGGGCTCTCTCCTTAAAACGGATTAAACGCTGTGACACTCTCTCAACAATAAGGTAATCAAAAAGTCCACTCAGCCAATATTGAGGTATTGATGTCTTTCATAATTAATAGGATCAGACTGGCGCTCTAAAGTAACAACAACAATACCACGACAGTAAAGATGAGCTAATAAACAAGCTTTATGAATGGGACACATCCAGGTAGAAACATGGAGACATAAGAAGGAGAAAACTTTAACTATGTAGAAAAGATGGAAATATGTATGGAAAGAGAAGAGGAAGTATATGATAAAACAGTTACATCACAACTACTATTCAAAGGCAGATCGAATACAATAGATTCTTTAAAAGGAATAAGAGATAATGACGAATCAAGGTCCTTATATGCGAAAATGTAAGATAAGGCAATTCATTTCCTGTTATTCTGTACAGAATATAGTAAAATGTGAAGCAAAATATTGAAACAACCATGCGAAGAGGAAAAGGATTATTTAATAGGATCGCTATTTCTTTAATAAAGGGGGTATAAAATAAAAGATTTTAAGAATTTTTGGATACGGAAGAGCATTGTTAGCACTACTACGGTAAGAGGAGCATTGTTAGCACTACTACCGTAACAAGAGCATTGTTAGCAAAACTACGGTAAGAGGAGCATTGTTAGCACTACTACGGTAGAGAGGAGCATTTTTAGCACTACTACGGTAATAGGAGCATTGTTAGCACTACTACGGTAACATGAGCATTGTTAGCACTACTACGTTAGCAGGAGCACTGTTGACACTACTACAGTAACAGGAGCATTATCACCACTACTACGGTAACAGGAGTGTTGCCACCTCTACTACGGTAACAGGAGGAAAGTAGAACCTTTTAAAAGGGAGAGTCGTTGCGAAGGCAATTCTCGCGGCCAGTTCTCTGATCCGATATGGACTTGTAAATACACTCGGGCAAAGATCAGACAGAGAGAGAAAGACAAGGCATTCGCAATTGGCTATCGCTCATCTAGCAAAGCTTTTGTGTCTGTGCTCGGAAGATTGCTTTTACATTCATATGTTGCAGTAGACCTATTCAAAAATCAACCTTTTTATTTTTTTCATAGGTTTCTGTACATTTTCTGGGGCTTTTTGACCTGAAAAGAAACAACAAAAAACCGGAAATCACAACTATTTTGACCTAGGATGATGGGAAGCATTGCTGCACGTAGTTTTGAATTTTCTCCTGGGAAATTGACCAAATATATATATATATATATATATATATATATATATATATATATATATATATATATATATATATATATATATATATATATATATATATATATATATATATATATATATATATATATATATATATATATATATATATATATATATATATATATATATATATATATATATATATATATATATATATATATATATATATATATATATATATATATATATATATATATATATATATATATATATATGAAGACCCACGAGTAGATGGAAAAGGATATATATTTAGTTCTGTCAGACGTTTCGTTCCACACATCGTAACATTTTCAATGCTTCAATTTAAAGTAAAAAAAATATCTTATAAAACAAAACAAAAAACTCAAATATGTGAATGATGCAAAAAATACACATATCCTTATGCAGATAGATAATAATTAATCGTTCGTTTCATGAATGAAAAAGTGAAAGAAAGAAGAGCATGAAACTAACTTGGTAGGTTATAGAGTTATGAAATACGGAGGGAAAATGAGGAATTAGACTCTTTAAGTGTTGGTTTTATTTTCTTAAAATAGTGACTCTAATATTTTTAACAAGTGGATTGAAGGAGCCATAAAGAATGAAAACATGTTCCGATGAAAAAGGGTGGCCAACATATTCTACACGATTTCGTATTCTGGCGCATTCGGGTGTAGTTAAGGGCCTTTGAGTTCTATGAGATAATCCAAGATGCTTATTCATTACACTGGTCTGCATGATTTTTTTCTATTGACTGTATGACATCTTTTTCAAAATATATATGAAAAATGGTGATTTACTTTGTTTTTTATTCACCTCTATCACATCACGTTGTCGAGTTATACGGAGATGTTACTTTTCTCTCTTTGTATAGCATAAGTAAATATTTATATATATTATAATATATTTATATAATATATATGTTTACATTATATAATATTTATATATATATATGTATTATAGATATATTTCTAATATTGCTAATATATTTTTCTTTATCTTTAGATTGTGAATATGTCTAGAGGCTGTATAAATTCAGCAGACATATTTTGCTATGTCTGCGGGCAATTCACCCCTACTGATTCCCGGAGCAATATTACTCCTTTGTTGATCGTTGTTATTTAGCTCATTTTGGCTGCAGGTTAGGAGACCAAGACAAGCCATTTGCCCCACACAAAGCTTGCAATGGTTTCAACAGTAAGCTCCAAATGTGGTCAGTTAGAAAACTTAAATGTATGCCCTTTGGAGTACCAAGGGTATGGCGAGAGCAGAAGAATCGCCATGATGACTGCTACTTTTTTATGTCTAAAGTAGCTGGATTCAACAAGAAGACTAAAGATCGCATAATATACCAAAATATTCCTTCAGCAACAAGGCCTGTTCCACACTCAGATGATACACGTGAGCCTGTGCCACCTGAGATATGGGAAATTCCATCAGATTCCGATACTAGTGATACTAATTAAATGGAAGTAGACTATGAACCAACAACAGATGACGATCCCAAACTCTTCAACCAATCTGAGCTCAACGACCTGGTGCGAGACCTTAAGCTTTCAAAAGAAAGTGCACAGTTACTTGGCTCTAGACTGAAGGAACACAGGCTTCTAGCTTCTGGAACAACATTCGCTTGGTACCGTCATCGTGAAACGGAATTCATTCAGTTCTTTAAGAAAGAGGATTCTTTAGCTTTCTGTTTAAATATTGCTGGCCTTATCGAACACATGGGGATGCCGTACAAAACAGATGAATGGAGGCTCTTCATTGATTCTTCTAACAGAAGTTTAAAGGCTGTTCTTCTCTACAATGGCAACACAGCTGCATCTGTGCCAATTGGCCATAGTATCCAAATGTCCGAAACCTACAAAAATTTGAAAACACTAATAACTGCAATCAAGTACCATCAGCACAATTTTCTCATTTGTGGTGATTTAAGAGTTATTGCTATCCTACTAGGTCTTCAAGGGGGATACACCAAGTATCCCTGTTTTTTGTGTCTCTGGGATAGTAGAGCTGACAGACAGAACTATGCAAAAAAGGACTGGCCACCAAGAACCATCTTTTTACCCGGAAATCACAACGTGAGAGCTATGCCACTAGTTGACCCCAAGAAAATTATGCTACCTGCCACCACTCCACATCAAATTAGGGCTTATGAAAAATTTTGTGAAGGCCTTGAACAAGAATGGAGTCAAAGTTTCCTCGTGTAAGTGAAGGCAAGCTAAAGACAGGAATCTTTTTTGGTCCTCAGATTCGGAAATTGATGAAGGACAAGCATTTTGAGGAAGCATTAGCAGGTGTCGAGGTGAATGCCTGGTTTTCCTTCAAGCAGTTTGTCCATAAATTCTTGGGAAACACCCGCTCCCCAGAATATGAAATAATGATCCAAGATCTGATTTCAAGTTTCCAGCAACTTACGTCTAGAATGAGTGTGAAGATGCACTTTTTGCACTCACATCTTGTCTATTTTCCCACGAATTGTGGGAACTACATTGAGGAACAAGGAGAGCGTTTCCATCAGGATATTTGCACCATGGAAACTCGATAACAGGGCAAATGGAATGTCAGCATGATGGCGGATTACTGCTGGTCAATGAAACGTGATGGTCCCGATGCATAGCACAAGCGGAAATCACAGCGGTACGCCTTCCTTTGAATCGGTATGTAGGTTAACCACGAGAGCATGTTTTTTTTTACATTCATTTGATTTGATGTTGATGATTTTGATTCATTTCATGATAACTGTGATTTATTTCATGTTGATTTGGTATACATATGTTCTTAAAAGTAAAATAATGTGCTTTTCCATGATTACTTATTCATTTTAAATAAGTAACAATATATTAAAAATGCACATCTATTATTATCATTAATTTGTATTTTATTCAAAATACTTACGTGATAGAAAAAAATCGTTTAGATATATATAATCAGCAACCCAAGAATATGTAAGATCACATCCATGAATAAAAATAAAAATTAAAAAATTCCAAAATGCAGACCAGTGTTATTTGTTTAAGATGTAGGCATTGCAGCCAGTACATTTGAATTAATATACAACACTGGATCTCAACATCGGATCAATACGATCTTTATAGTTGAAGAAAGAACCCGAAGAATTGTGATTAATAAATATAAAGTTAAATTGACATTATGGTAGAAGGCTTTGCAAAATTTTCTTAAGAGTACCGTCCAAAGAAGAAGTGGAGGGACCAATAAATGGGAGCTTAATAAAGAAACGGGGTTTTTGAAACAGATGTGAATATGGGAGCAGGCAGATAGAGATTATATAGGAAAGTTTTTGTATACTTGTCAAATAAGTGTATAGAAAACATGTTAAATAAAAAAATATGTTCTCAGAAAACTCATTTCTTTGTGAAAATCCGTCCAACCTGAAGAAATTCCGAAGGCTCTAAATATTTTTGTCTTTATACTCGCTATTTTAAATATATGTAGTGTCAACTTTCCATCTTCCCTGTGTACTGTTGTTACATCTAGAAAATTAATTTTGTTGTCTGTCTCAACTTTTTTCGAAAACCTTATATTTGGGTGCTGCTCAGTAAGGTAGTGTAGAAATAGATCTGCGAGGGATTTATTGAGAAAACAAAAACAAAAACAATCATTCATATATGTTTTATAAGTAAACAGTTTTTAGGACAATGAGCAATTATCAAGCCAAATTGATTCGTGATGGCACAGGAATGAGTAGGCAAAAGTAGGTCCTAATGACGATCGCATCGCCATTCCTTTTATTTGTTTATAAAGTTTATTGTTAAATAAAAATATTACATCTTTTAATGCTAGATTTAAAAATTGAAAAAAACAATGACCTATTTAAACAATAAATTAGCGAGTTGATGCTAAAGAGTTTATCACAAATTATTCGACATGTTTCGAAAACAGGTAGATTGGTAAAAATTTATTCAACATCGAAAGGGACCATGTAATAATTATGATTGGGTAAACTTCTAATGAAATCTACAAATTAAAAAAATCCTAGAGGTTATAATTATTGCAAGTGAGGGGTTCTAAGATCGGGACCAGAAATTGAGCTAGTTTATAACTATGTTTGTTAATCAAAGATAAGATGGGATAGTACGAGATATTGGCTTGGGGTATCTTGGGAAGACCAAATAAGACTCCTGGTCTAGACCTTGAAACATACGATCTATCATAAATTCCGTAAATTTTACGGAATTTTATGTTTCGTTACGATATCTTTTCTCGTACTCCAAGAAAGACATTCTCCCTTAAGAAACTCACTGTAAAGCTCGC
This sequence comes from Ceratothoa steindachneri, assembly GCA_963969495.1. Classification (NCBI taxonomy): domain Eukaryota; kingdom Metazoa; phylum Arthropoda; class Malacostraca; order Isopoda; family Cymothoidae; genus Ceratothoa; species Ceratothoa steindachneri. Next base: position 107,495,181 of record OZ018327.1, on the reverse strand, counting down.
TTGGCGTTTGTAAATGAACATTTTAAATAAACCGACAACGTTCTGGGAGCAAATCCTTTGGTAAGATGAAACGAAAATAGAACTTTTAGGTCGAACTTCATTCAGCAGGATTTGGAGAAAAAAGGTGTGAAGCTTACGCGCCAAAGAATACGATCCCAAAAGTCAAATTTGGTGGTGGATCAATCACATTATGGGGTTGCTTTTGCTTATCAAGGGTTGGATGAATGGAGGTAGTCGAAGGAAGAATGAAAAACTAAATTTACTGTGGAATTTTGGAAAGAAATTTGTTATCTAGCCTCGGCTCTCTGAACTTGAAACCAGGATGAGTATTTGAACAAGACGATGAGGCCAAGCATACAGCGATGCAAAGTAAGAATTGGCTGTAAACAGATAGAACTAATTAGTTTGGAATGGTCAAGTCAATCTCCTGACCTGAATCCAATAGCAAATCTGTGGAGGGAATCTAAACTCGGGATCCAGAAACCGGATCCACTTAACTTATCTGATTCGAAGAAAATATGTTTGGACGAATTGAACAAAATCCACCCAAACACCTGTAGAAAGCTAGTCGGAGACTACTCAAATTGCCTGCCAGCTGTAATTGACAACAAGGGTTACACAACCAAGTACTAAACCATGTTTATATGAATGTGTTGTAAACTTTTGCGTTGTCAAATTTGACTCTTGTCCTTATAAAGATTTCCTGTTCACAATTTTGCTTTTCTGATCGTTACATTGTATTTATTGGATAAAGTTTCACATGCGTTGGAAATTTTATTAACCTGCGTTAACTAAAAGTATGTAAATTTACATTTCTAACAGTGTGTTGTTAACCTTTGCTTATATATATATATATATATATATATATATATATATATATATATATATATATATATATATATATATATATATAGAGAGAGAGAGAGAGAGAGAGAGAGAGAGAGAGAGAGAGAGAAAGAGAAAGAGCAAATACAAGTTCTGCGGGTGATAACAACCACCACAGATGCAGAAATCTTGTATTACAAACTCTATAACAATATAGTACAAAAGAAAGAGAAATTTGACGCAAATGAGCAATGAGAGAAGAAACAGGAGTTTTTTTAGAGGTAAGAAAAAGGGACATTAGAAGAAGACTAGAATCAAAGAGAGCAAAGGGAGGCACAATGAAGGCAATCCTTTACCGAGAAGACAATCAGCAGACCCGGGTTCGAGTCTCGGCCAGGAATTTCAAACTTTTTTTCCCCGACGTTATTTCTGTCTTCTCGGTAAAGGATTGCCTTCATTGTGTCGCCCTTTGCTCTCATTGATCTCAGTCTTCTTCTAATGTCCCTTTTTCTTACCTCTAAAAAAACTCCTGTTTCTTCTCTCATTGCTCATTCGCGTCAAATTTCTCTTTCTCTTGTACTAAATATATATATATATATATATATATATATATATATATATATATATATATATATATATATATATATATATATATATATATATATAGTAGAACTCCTGAGTTATGAACTTTAGTTGGTTCATTTCCCGGGAAGTGTTTTTGTAGGTAAACATTTCCAGTAAATACCACTTTCGTCAGCGTTATAGATTTGATCTGATGTCAGATTTTGCTGTTCCACAGATTTCTAAATGTTAGGCGATAATTCTTTGCTCCGTTATTATTTGCACTTCACCGGAAACTTTTAGTTCTCTTATTCCGTGGCGAGATTTAAAACCCTTAACCACCCTTGGCTGAACGTCAATTCAGTTTTTATGTTCTTTTCTTCGTAGAGGTATCTATCTTTTGCATTTAGCATTGGTCCTGAGATGGCTATTCCTTAGGATCTTTTGTCTTTAAACCATTTCGCAAGGGTTTCATCCCGCTCTGATCTTTTTGGTTGCCTTTTTGTGATAACATTAGAATTTCTTTGAATATTTCCACTTGAAATAAATTAATGAATTTCTCAACTTTTCTTTTTGATGCTAGTTATTGTAGACTTCCCAATGCAATATTTGTTCATTATTTCCTTTGCTTTGATACCTTTGTTCAGACTATTAAGGATTTCACATATATATATAATACTAATAATAATAGGTATTTATAATGCGCCCTTCGGTGCTGTTAGCCATCCCAGAGCACAGGTTGTGTAGCGAGTGTAGGGAAAGTTTAGAGAGGAGAGAAGGCAATTCTGAAGAGATGAATCTTCAGGAGACGTTTAAAAGTAGCTAGGGGAGGAGAGGATCAGACAAGAGTATGTAATAATAAAAGTTTGACTCATCTTCAAAGATGTTCTTTTTTTCTTTTCAGATTTGAATCCATAGTAAGGATGTTTTCTCTAACTTTTATAAATTTATTGATCGAACTACATATAAACCTGTACAGAAATTATTCACATTAGTTCGTAATTGAGGATATTTTCATAACTCAGGATACCCATTACTCGGATTATTCCTAACTCCCGAGTAATATATATATATATATATATATATATATATATATATATATATATATATATATATATATATATATATATATATATATATATATATATATATATATATATATATATATATATATATATATATATATATATATATATATATATTACTTTAGGAGTTTCATAAAGGTGTTAATGCAAGTACAGCGGCAAAATCCATCCAGAACACGTATGGGGATGATGAAGTAAATGAAAGAAGTTCTCAGGAGGTGGTTTTCTCGTTTCCCGTTTCCGAAGTGGGGATTTCAGTCAAAAAGACAGATCAAAGGAAGGTCGTCCAAAAGAACTTGATTTCAAAGAGTTGGAAGCTGTTGCCATAGCAATTTCTGCTATAACTTCTAAGGAACTCGCAGAAAAAAAATTACTATAACCCATACAACTGCCATACGACTGCCCTACGCCAACTGAAAAGAATTGGAAAAGTACAGTGACTGAAAAATGGGTCCGGCACGAATTGTCGACGGCGAATCTGCAACAATGTGTTGATTCCTGTGAGTCGTTGCTTTCACGACATCTTCAGGCACCATTTTTGCGCACGCTTGCTATTGGTCATGGAAAGGGGGATCCTTTGCCCTAACGGTAAACGCCACCGTTCCTGGATCGGGGCAGGAACCAGAATTTCTCGAAAACTGAGAGGAGGAATTCATCCAAAAAAGACCATGCTGAGTGTATGGTGGGATATTTGAGGATTTGTCCATTACGTAATGTTAGACAACAATCAAACAATTAATGTTAATCTCTACGGCAATTAACTTCGCCATTCAAAAGCCTCTTTAGGCCAAAAGCGATCCTCCTTAGTCAACAGAAGGGGGTATCATTCTCCATCAGGATAATGCCCGTCCTCACACAACTCGCATGACCAAAGATCTCTTGGAGGAGCTCGGTTGGGAAATATTACTTCCTCCTCCATACTGTCCTGACCTTTCTCCTCCTGCTTACCACTTGTTCAGGTTATTACAGAACCATTTGGATGGTCTTAGGTTGCCATCAAAAGAAGAGGTTGAAAATGAGTTGGATTAATATTTTGCATCAAAACCTAAAATATTTTACAAGCGTGGCAATTATCAACTTGTTGACAAATGGTATGAGGTTATAGAAAGCAATGAAGGTTATGTTTATGATTAAATATTTCCATAGTCATAGGTTTTTCAGTTTTAATAAATACACTAAAATTGGACATTACTTTCGTTCCAACCTAATATCTAACAAGAAATACACATAATAAAAAAAATAGCAGGTGACAAAACTAATACTAATTCCAGTAATTTAATATTTCGTGGCGTAACCTTTGTTTGCAATAAATAACAGCATGGAGACGATTCTTATACGTTAATACTAGCTTTTCGAAATCATTTTTTTATATTTTGTTCCACTCTTCTTCGCAAATTTCCCTCAGAGACAAGGTTCTGTGGGTTTCTCTTTCACATTCCAGCCTTAAGTATTCACCACATATATTTAATAGGATTGAGGTCTCACGATTGACTTGATAATGGAGGGAAGTTTATTTTTCTCTTCTTAAACCATTCTTGAGTTAATTTGACCGTTTGCTTAGGTTCATTGTCCTGCCAAAATATCCATTGATGTCGGCCGTAGAAATTTTTATCACTTGGAAGCAGCTTTTCCTCCAGTAACTTTCGATACGTGGCACCATCCATTTTCCCATCATTGATTTGGAGTGCTCCTCTGCCATTTCCATTAAAGCAGTCCTAAACAATGGAATTACCCCCTCCATGTTTCACGGTTTGGATAGTGTGCTTAGGACCATAAGCAGCTCCTTCTGCCCTACAAACATGACGAGCATCATTTTGGCCGAAAAATTCTATTTCAGTCTCATCTTACCATATGACATTGTTCCAAAATTCACTTCCCTTCTTAAAATGCTCAATGATCAACTTTAAACGGTTTGTTACTTCCTTTTTATTAAGAAGTTGAGTTTTACGATGGAGATCTCTACTAATAGTTATTTTACTCACTTTATTCCCTGACAACTCCAGATCACTTTGTCAATCTTTAATAGTAGTCATTGGATTATTCTTTAGCTTTCGAAGCCTCTAAAGAATAAGTCAATCGTTAATCTTGCGAAGAGCAGCGCGATATTTACAAATTATAGAACCTAGAGTTGCATAAGGTACTTCAACTCGTCCAGAAATAGTTGTATAGGATAAACCATCTGAATGAAGTTTAATTATTTGCTGTCGAATACCTTGATCAACTTCTTTGACATTGGACATTGATCAAAGCTAACGTTCTTCTTCTATGGATTCTTCTCCAATGAAAGACTGTACTAACTAATAATTTTCAGTTACATCCGTTTCGTTTCTAGAAATTTCTGGAATATTCAATGTTATCCTTTTCATCGAATTTGAAAAAATTCATTTGTTTAATAACAATATTATCGCTTATTATTAGAGTAGCTAAATACTTTGTCACCTGCTAAATGTTGTTAAATACAAAGAAAATCTGTCTGCTTCATGTGTATTTCATATGTTAAATATTTGTTTACTGAGTTTCCTGTTAGTTTTATAACTAGACGAAAGCACGAAATATTCAGAAATATTGAAAATTTAAGTTTGCAAATAAGTGTGTCATCTCACTATATATATATCCTACGGAAGTCGCTGTTGAACTGCTACTCCTCGCAAATTTGAAGAATGTGGAATGAGACAATCGACTCCAAGAAAGCAAAATTCAGCCGGCGAAGAGTACAAATTGATCACTATATTCCCTTCTTTGGCCCTTCAGAGTCGAGGAGTGGCCCTTGGGGGCTGTTCCTCGATCTCGGGATAGGGTCAAATGGGTTTTCGACCAACTTTCAAAGCTTCCTTCCTCTTCCATCCCAACCTCCCTCCTACTCTATAAATGAGGATGACTCATTATTGGGGACATAAAACTCAACCCTAGTCTCTCTTCCTTCACATGCTACACTAGGGCTCTGTAAATAGCAACAAATTAAAACACTGGATACACGCACACTGCTCCAACCTCCACTCCATATATCACTACACCACAAGCTGGACTTCCATTTGATGCTCAAACACACCCCAAATACCCACAGATAAGGAGCCTCCGGAACAACATAACCTGAGCCTCATACAACTCAACATGTGCTCTATTTCCCACAAACGCGGCGAACTACAAGACTTCATACACAAACACAACATCTATATAACAGTCATCCAAGAAGCGAAATTGAAAGCGCAATAAAGACCTCCCCATTTCCACCAATACAACACCCTTAAACTAGACATCACCGCATGAGGCTACACACTCATAACATTAGTACAAAACTTTTTTCCATTCATTGAAATCACTCCCATATAAAAACACGTATAAGTAACGACGCCCACACGAAAATTCAAGCCATTAGAACAAAGATCAAAGCTTAGAATACAACCTGATAGATATACCCGCCCCCCCAATACCTCGAAACTACAAACCTATCTTAGTATTCCTCACACAACTTTCCAACTTCTTTACCTGCGGTGACTTTAACGCACACCACCCATCCTGGCTCAGAACCCAAACAGCTCAACCAAGGCTACCAGATAGCATAACAACTCTATTCACTCATCACACTCAGAACATCACTGTCAACAAGACAACCCCTCCAACACAAGCAAAAGAGTACATCTCCATACATAACCTTTTGTTCACTTGACCTATATACACTAGAACCACGTGGAACACAATCGTTGACATCCCTCAGTACACCTACCCATTAATATATCCTTCCAAAACAACCAGCCATAACCAACCACCTTCAAAACCATATATACAGGGTGTCCACAAAGTCTGGGTACATAGGGGATAAATACATACCTTTAGAACAAAACAATTTTATTTAATTATAATGTTAAGAAATTATATTTTCAATATGATTTCCATTATTTGCAATGCATAATTCGATGCGCCTTGCTAAATTCTGGTGAACTCGATTGAATAGGTGTACATTGCCGTCGATTTCAGCACACTGACTGATAATGCGTTCTCTCAAGTGGTTTAGATTTGCAATCTTCATTGAGTAAACTTTCTCTTTTAACATACCCCAGAAAAAGAAATCAAGGGGAGAAAGGTCTGGTAAACGAGGGGACCACTCCACATGACCTCTTCTTCCAATCCAGTGAGGAAAAGTGCCATTCAGCCAATCTCTAACATTTGTAACAAAATGGGCAGGGACTTCATCCTGCTGAAACTAGTCCGGGAGTACCCAGACTTTGTGGACACCCTGTACAGTGTGTTTGGGCTGAATTTTATGATTTTTAACAGTTTCTTTTTTCAGGAACAATTTTATGTATCGGTGAACAGTCAACGGTGTTGGAGAGCAGACAAAGTGAAGTTTTAGTTGAAAAAAAGTTAGCTGACATGGATAACTGGAAGCCATTGTGATGATTCGCGCGGGTACCAAAATGCCGATATCATGACTGGTGCTCAATGCTCTGTTAACAATGTAAAGGCTGTAAGAGGTGACAAGGAAAGCTGCACCGTAGACTGCGAAGCCGTGGCAGCCAAGAAGGAACACAGTAGGCGTTCTAAGTGCATCCGCACGCTAGAATTCATCCAACAACTGTAGACAAGAAGACAAAGAAGTTCCTGAACAATTGAATCATCTTATTGAGCCGGGGATGATCTGGTTCTTTTCAGATGAAAAGAACTTCCGCCAGGACAAGTTTCACAACACCCATATCATGAGTACTACGTTCCCCGAAACTGATAATTTGTGGGTGTCTCTTCAGTGAGGGTGACACCATGCCGCACTACATGCTCGAGCAGGATCGTAGGTTCAATTCAGGTGGATATATTGAGCTGCTGGAGATCGTACTCAAACAATGGCTGTAGACGGTTTCTGCTGGAAGGCCATACCTCCAGAAAGAGTCATAAATGGTTGCCGGAGACTTTATAAGACTTCCCCAGCCGCATTTTCTGGCCTCCTAGATCCCCAGATTGTAATCCCATGGATTACTGTGTTAGTCGCGGTTGATAAAGACATCAACCGCTCTGCCTACAACCCCAAGGCCGAGCTGGTGGCCAAGGTCAAGAGGTGATCGAAGATCTTCCCAGTGACACAGTGATGAACTCACGCGCCAGGTTCCGGTGCCATCTCGAGGCTGTGGTGGAAGCTGAGAGCGGTTATTTTGGGTAAAGTGTTATCTTCCAGTCATAATTAAGTTGATTTAAAAAAAATAAATAATAATTTGATTTAGGCTGATATATTGAGGGGGGGTGTTCTTGTATGCAAAGTGCAAAATTTAGACCGAACACACTCCATAAACTAAAAAAAGCAGACTAGCAAAACTAAATCCAATTCCTAGAAGACAAACTTTTCAATTTCATTGTAATTACCTACCCCTTGCTACACAAAGCACTACACTATATTAACAATACCATCACACAGGCGAGCAGTAAATTCATCCCTCACAGCCACAGAAAAACCTACAACCACAAATCTACAGAAGAATTTTTTTTAGCACCCATCTGGTAACTGCTTACAAGGGCATAAGGTTGCTGTAAGGAAATAGCAGACTGCATAAAACAGCGAAACCTTCTAAAATAAAACAGGGCCCCCATCAAAACAAGAAGCAGGACACATTAAATTACTCAGCCCCCACATCATCAACCTGATCAATAAACAACAAATGAAAACTCTGGAGAACCATAAAGAAAATCCACATATTACTTACCTCCCCAGTTCCCACACACGAGTTACTAGTTACTAGACACAACCAAATTGCAACACATAGACAACAGTGTCACATTTTCATGAAACACTACTCGAACATTAGCTTCCTCCCAATGCACAGACAAAATAGACAAATACACAAAAGAATCAAGTACACACACATATCCAAAGAACAACCACTCTAACTTTATCGCAGATGCCCTAAAAAAAGCCTATCAAATCCCTCAAAAGCTCTAAAGCCACTGGTTCAGACAAACTTCAAATACCATCTCAAGCACTTAGTCAGCAATCTCAGCCATCAAAAAAAATGATCACTCTGACTAGCCAACACAATCCTCAATCTGAAAACTAGTCCTTATCATAACCATACCCAACCAGACAAAACCCAACACAACACAACACTTACTTCTGTGTACACTATAAAAAATCACTTGAAAAACACACATCAAAGAATCAAGCCAAATATACCTCTGTCTCAAACTTGGCACAATTTCAAGAGAGCACACTTAAGCACGAACTCCTCACCAACCTCACACGTCCCATAATCGATGATTTCAACCAGTCCTTACCCCCACTTACTTCACGTTTCATCCCTACTGCAATGGACAAAACCACCAAAACACACCCTAGCATACAAAATCTTGAACACCAACCTCTCCAACAATGACAAAAAGTGGATAATAAACTTCAACTTTGGCAGACAGGCCAAATTCATCCACCTAACCCTTAAATCTTACACCCAGCCACTTCACAATGGCGTCCCACAAGGAGCCATTCTCTTATCCCTCCTATTCAATCATTCACACATGATATTCCAAAGCAAAAAACCAACACCTACGCAGACGAGGTTAACGCTTTTCACACCCAACTGCCAGGAATCGAGCAAACATCTCAAAATCAGACTAAATGGACATCTATCACTAAAAAAACTCCTACCATTCTAGAACTAACACTAGACACCCACATGGTATTTGAAACCCATACAATAAACATTACAAACAAGGTCACACAGAAAAGAAAGAAGATCTCACCACTCTATAAGAAAAATTCATCCTCACCATCAGCATTGCACCCAAACACAACCAATTTTCACGCGAACAAGCTCGAAACCACACAAAACAATCACAGGATATACACGCACCCTCTCCACACGCACATATATGCTGAAATAAAAATACAACAAATCAAAATAAACCTCGACATTATTGGAACCCAACCACCATCTGCCAGCAAAGCCCTATTACCTAGACCAATGAAAGAAGACTCAACACACTAGTTTCAACACCTATAAAAATAATCTCCATCCATCACCAAACTCCGACTTAATCAAACACATCCATACTACCTTCACCCAACGATACTTGAACAACACACTACTACAAAACAATTCTAAACAAGGCCCTTCGCCCCTTAATAAACAAATCAGAGAAATCACTACATAGAACGCAGACTAATCCCATCTCAATTTATTTCATGTTACTCCACTATACTCCACTGGCCATGCTACTATACTCCACTGGCCATGCTACTATACTCCACTAGCCACGCTACTCTGTTCCACTAACCCCTCGACTATACACCACTCGCCACGCCTCTATAATCCATTGGCCACGCCACTACACTCCAAAGGCCACGCCACTACACTCCAATGGACAAGCCACTATTCTCCACTGACCAGGCCAATATACTCCATTAACCACGCCACTATACTCCACTTGCCACGTATCTATGTCCACTGACTATGCCACTATACTCTACTGACCACACCACTATACTACACTGGCTACGTCACTATACTCCACTGGCCACGTACCTATACTCCACTCCTCACGCCAGTCTACTCCACTGGCCACTCCACTAAACTTTACTGGCCACGCCACTCTACTCCACTGACCACGCCACTATACTCTAATGGCAAGGCCGCTATATTCCACTGGCCACCCCACTATGTTCCATTAGCCAGGCAACTATACTCCACTGGCCACGCCACTATTCTCCAGTGGCCACTCCACTATACTCCTCTGGCCATGGCACTATACTCCACTGGCCACGCCACTATACTCCACTGGACACGCCACTATACTCAACGGACCAGGCCACTGTACTCCACTGGCCACGCCACTATACTCCAACGGCCACGCCACTATACTCTACTGGCCATGCCACTATACTCCAATGGCCACGCTACTACACTCCAATGTCCACGCCTCTATTCTCCACTGGCCACACCACTATACTCCACTAGGCACGCTATGATACTCCACTTGTCACGCCACTATACTCCAATAGTCACGCCACTATACTACACTGACCACGCTACTATATTCCACTGGCCGCTCTACTATTCTCAAATGGCCACGCCACTATACTCCAAAGGACACGCAACTATACTCTACTGGCCACTCCAGTATATTCTAATGGCCACGCCACTATACTACACTGGAAACGCCACTCTACTCAACTGGCCAAGCTACTATACTCCACTGGCCTCGCCACTATACTTCAATGACCACCCCACTATACTCCACTGGCCAAGCCACTATACTCCACTAGCCACGCCAGTATACTCAAATGGCCACGCCACTATACACTACTGGTCACGCCACTATAATCCACTGGCCATTCAACTAAACCTAAATGGCCACGCCACTATACTTCACTGGCCACGCGAGTATACTCCACAAGGCATGCCAGTATACTCCATTGGCTACGCCACTATACTCCACTGGTCATGCCACTATATTCCACTGGTCATGCCACTATACTCCAATGGCCACGCCACTATACTACACTGACCACGCCACTATATTCCACTAGCCAATCCACTATACTCTAAATTTCCTCTTGAAATATTTATACTGTATATATGATTGAAAAACGACAGGAAAATACATCAAAATTAATACTCCTCTTTCAGAAATAAGACTTGATGTTACGTCTATGTACCTAAAGTTACGATGCTCAGTCACCGTCTTGAAATGAATATTGGTGCATAGACATAGACCTCTTCTAACTTTTTTCTTCATCGAGAAGTTCAACCTTAGACATGAGTTCATCAAAATATTTCAAGAGGAAATTATGTATGAAGTTCACATTATCTATGAAAAAATAAGTACTGGAAATCTACGTCTTTTTACCAACAATTATTTCAGACCGATGACTGTGAGCATCAAAACTTTAGGTAAATTGGCGTGAAATAAAGTATTATTTCAGAAAGAGATGTGTTAGTTTTGCTGTTTTCTCCTGTTATTTTTCTAACATATGTTCGTTCTAAATAGTTTCATTTTAAATTCAAAATTTTTCATTTTGATCTCAACTTTATTTTTTCTATGTTACTCCGCAAAATTTTCTAAAATATCTACATATATTTTGTATTTATAGAGCAGAAATTCTTTAAATCTATCAGTAACGCCCCTGAAGATGACCAATGTGGTTGAAAGGCGCCTCGGGCGAATAATAAATAATTATTTAAAATGATATTTATGGTCCCCCCTCTTTAAAGGGATAATCATTTATGAAAGTTATCAATAAACTAAAAAAATGCCTCTTCTGCTGTCAAATATAACAATTACTATATATATATATATATATATATATATATATATATATATATATATATATATATATATATATATATATATATATATATATATGATATATATATGAATATCCCTCTCGCCCTCACTCTCTCTTCTTCCTGACACTTCACATTGATCTTCCATTGTTTAGATCTGTTCCCACACCAAGAGTTCGTTAGTCAGGGCGCAAACATTCGCCCAATGCTTGTCAGCTCCCATTAGAACCTTAGATGAATGGTGACTCCACTTCATCGGTGATTTTCAATTGTGAGAAAGGATGCAAATTAATTCAGAATCAATCTCGAGGGCGAGAGAAAAGTGTGGTTGAAGATTAGGAGAAATAAATGAATAGACTAGTGAAAAGTTGGATAATAAACGGAAAACAATAAAGAACTTTTTTAAATTCTCAAGATACTGATTTATCCACGATTAACGATCTATGTTTGCTCAACTTCTCGCTTTCCTACCATAACAATGACAATCCATTTCCTGAAGTCCCTGGTCCTCGGTAGAAACCATACAGTACCATTTCCCTTGAGGGCGAAACCTCATTTTCGAAGCGATTTCTCGAAATCCCTCGATAAATTGCTTCTGGAAATTGTTTTATTTTCTCCTTATTTATTACTCCTAAGCAGAGCCGTAGCAACCGCCCCTCGCCCCCTCCTTGCCGGGGGGGCAGCTCTTGCCGGGGGGGCCAAAATAATTTTGGCCCCCCAAAATTATTTTATTAATGAAAATATAAAATTTTCGAATACACATTTTCTGTAATTATCTGATTTATTTATTCCCTTTCAACTGTTTCATTAATGATAGACCAGGATATTTGTGTTACAGGAATATTGTTATGGAGGCCCTATAATCTTGATTGAGGCGGGGGGCACTAGACATTGCTACGGCTCTGCTCCTACATAAGTACACGTTTTCAGTCCCATCTCTCTCAACTTTCTCACCAATCTTCACATTCTGAAATGGCACCATAATATTTCTCACATGCTTAGAAGCAACGTATAATTAAAATGACATTAATAACAGTAAAATTAATGATCTTTGTCAACAGAGCACAAGCGTGATTTTATTAATCGAGCCAAAAATGGCATAAATAACGGAAAAATAATACCAGGAAGAAGAAACATATAAAGAAAAAAACGTGAATAAATACAAAGGCTCTTCAAAAAATCCCGGAAAATGCTAATTAACACAAATTACTAGGAATAAAATTTAAAGTAATGTCCAAGGAAGATAAACTAAAATTATTATATTGTTTATCAACATGAATCGATTTGATACAACATAACTTCTGTTAAAATGGAAACAAGAACAAACATCGATTTTTGGTGAATTTTTATGTGGCAGAAAAAAGGATTCATCGATGCAAAGGAAAAGTTTATGTGTTCAATACCAAAGGCATCATTGGTTCTGCGCTTCTATCACAACCCTATCATGAATTCGATTTCGGTTCTTACTTCAATTTTAACACAAGTCATGGGAATCAAAATGCAGGTTCTTTTTAAGTCTTTTTAAGTTGTTAATTCATCCAACCGCCTCACGGAACTAGTGGGGTTCCACAGGGATTAATTTTAGGGCCTTTCCTCTTTCTAATCTACATTAGACTTTTCTAAATTTTCTGAATGTTTGTTTTAGGTGTAGTTTTGAGCTAGATAGTCGCACCGTTTGACGCCAATCTCAGTGTGGCTCTAGAGTTTAAGGGGGGGATCCGAACCACGGAGATATTACAGCATATGGTATCTGCTACAATGTTGATCGGTAAAATCAAGATCGCCCCTATCCCACGACTAACCATAGTCGATGTGGCTTAACTTCGTCCAGTGACAGAAGCGACCATACCACTCAGCTACGTCGTAAATGAATAAGAAAATTGCCTTTCTCGGTAGCTGTACCTTCTTAACATTTTTGTCTCCCTAACTTCACAACTTTTGTTTTAAAGAAAAATATTTAAAAGGGCAGGTTGCTGCAGCTGATATCTGAAAGATTGCGTGCCCTCTTAACCCCAACGCCCCTGTTACATGCTCTCCGTACCGTAGTGCCCGCAGGAGAGGAACTGTGGCTATGTATCTTCCCCAAATTTTCCCTTCTCCCAATTAACCAATCTCTCTAGAGATCTCTCTTTACAGAATTTGTACGAGATGCCCTCTTTGGTAATGCTTTAAATAAAAAAGGTGTAACTAAAAGAATGTTTCGAATGTTAGATTTAAATGCTTTATAATGTTCAAACATTCTATCAATTGATTTCTCAAAAGGAGAAAAAAAAATGCGAAAAACGTGAATCTTTTAAGCCAGGCAATGGCTTTGCCCCCCCCCCCGCCTACGGGGGTAGCTTGCGCTTCGCTGCTAAGATTAAAATGTAAAATCTAGAAAAGCAGCCATGGTTAAATTTTTAGAAATTTTCTGAACTTCGCCAATTATAATAATTTTAAAAAGCAACTCGTAAACTAAATTTCCCCCCCTTTCAAAATATCACGTTGCTAAAATATAGATTTATAGATATAGAAGATATATAAAAATAAATTTTATGAACTTCACCATTTGTAATTCTTTGGGTTTTAAAAAATTCACAAAATTTCGATACTTATATTTATTTCTGAACTTCACCATTTTGTTTTTTGATATTATAAAAGAATGATTAGAAATAACTCTGATAAAAAAACATAAGTCATAACCAAACTAAGATGAAATTATTATTCAAATACTCGAAAATTATACCCTTCTTAAATTATAGATTAAGTGATGATGATGATGACAAACTCTCAATTGCATCCTTTTAGATCAGATTTAATGTAATAATTGTGTTAACTAGATAAACTATATGAATTAAATAAGAAATTAGTTTTAACAATCGCAAAAAAAAATGTGAATAAACAAAAATAAAAAGCGTTAGAAATGAGGTGTTTTGTCAATATTTTGTCCTGTTCAAAGCTTTTCTTTTAACTTTGCTGAATGTGATTCAGCCATAAATTGCAAAACCACCTGAGTACAAATTAAACGGTTTAAATATATAATAAACAGATTACCGATTAAATGATTTTGATATTTAATAAACCGATTATCTGATAGGAACACCGTAATGAACTGTTCAAGCTTCAATCATAGGGGGTTGGGGTTGGGGGGGGGAGGTCAGATGGGAAATAAAGCTTTCCTTGATTCCACTGGCCTCATGCTTCTAGATTTGCTGGGGGTTTTTTTTGTTTGGTGCCCGATTTAGAATTTGTATTGCTTCTGGCCATCTTCAGCTTGTGCGATTTTGGTTTTCCAATGCTTCTCTCCATCTTCAGCTTGCGCGATTTTAGTTCTGCAATGCTTCTGGCCATCTTCTGCTTGCGCGATTTTGGTTTTCCAATGCTTCTCTCTATCTTCAGCTTGCGATATTTTGGTTATGCAGTGCTTTTGTTCATATTCACCTTTCACGATTCTTGTTTTGCAATGTTTCTCTCCATCTTCAGTTTGCGCGATTTAGGTTCAACAATGCTTATTTTATGTCCATCTTCAGCTTGCGCGATTTTGGTTTTGCAATGCCTATCTTCATTTTCAGCTTGCATGATTTTCGGTTTCTATTGCTTCTCGCTATCTTCAGTTTCCTCGAAAAGAAACCTTAAAATCACAACGGGAAAGAGTCAAGGTCTTTCGATGTTGAAACCAACTATTCGAAAAGTTTGTTCGTCCGTCACACTTCATCTAAGATTGTTTAAAAACTATCGGACTTTCATTAATGGTGATGATGGTTGTTCTTTGTGAGGATACGAATGTTTACTTGGAGCGGTGTTCAGGCAGCACACCCAATTGCTCAACTACGTGTTTTTTTCCCCTTTTTTACTTTTACAGGAAGGTCAGAAATGACCTAAAAGAGGGCTGCATATGGAGGGATGATATTTGATAAGCTACGACGAGTTCACCCGGACAACGGTGGAAATAAAATGGACGCTCAATATCACGCACGCGAGTGGCTGTGTCCTTCATAGAAGGAAAGCTCTCCCTCTCGCGTTTTGTGTCGGTATCATCATCCATGTATGCGTGTATTTATAATTTGTAGTGCGTTTTTTGCTTTCGGAAGAAAAACATCGACGTTGCCCCCTGAGACCTAATTTTGAAGCTCTTTTGTTCCTATTATGAGGCTTCTAATTCGACAGGGTTGACCATGTAAACAGAATCCTTCGTTCGTCGACCTTGATCCACCAAACCTCGCTTAAAACAGGCACACCGTGTTATGCTCGCGGACGTGCATATGTGTAACCATACGTGTACATGCCAATACAATTGTTCGCAACGTCGCAAAGGTCACGTGCAGATTTCCTTTTTATTCCCGTCGTTTTTGCAGTCCATTTTAGGGAGGGGGTGAGGGGTTCTTGTTGCTTAGCGGAAGTGATTCCACTTCGTTGAAAAACGTGTGTTGGTTGTTGATTTGAGTGAGGCACATCGAGAAATGGCTGCATTTCAAAACCCGTCCCGAGGACAAATTCGTGCAAAAGAGTACTACTGTCTCTCCAAAATACCAGGGGAGATGGGGGAAGTGCTTGGTTATTCCGCCCTGGGGCTCAGGTAATCTTAGTTCACCTTATGTCTCAGAATATGTCTATTTCTTTAAATCTGCACTGATTCATTTGATTCAGCCTTAGTTGGGTCTCTCTATTTTCAAGGATTGTTTTTTATATTCAATTTACTCATCCTGGCTATGATTAGATAAAGATTATTTCCTTCGTTTTGCTACCCTCCCCCTTAATTTCTCTTCCATAGCCTACTAAAATACTTCCACCATGTTTCTATAACAATTACTGTAATCCAGTACCCTCCCCATACCGTACTTAACTACCTTCAACCTTTTAGTTTCATGCTTATCCATTATCAGTCTGGTTTCTCTCTCTCTCTATCCTATTTATGTTGATCAATACCTTTTATGCCTCATGTGATCGTTTCTTCTTCCACACCCTGGTCAGGAATTCTTTCCTTTCTCGGACGCAAAACAATTGAGCAGCCATGTGCCTGTTCGATTGCTAGTCCAAAGGTACCCTCTTTGAATGGACCGTAAGGTCTCCTAGGGTACTTACTTTCCTTGTTACTCCTTGCTACTCCTTCGTCTCCCATCTTATACCCAATACTAATCCTTGATAGTCTCTCTCGCTCACTTGAGCAGGTCATTCATCTTTTGTATTATTTTCTCTATCATTCATACCCATTTCATTCTACTCCCACGTTTTAAACTTTGTGTTACATTTCCTCTGCAATTTATATATTCTTCTCCTCATTTCACCGAAACGTTCTTCCATTGATCTCCGGCGTGCCACTTTTTGCCTTGAAATGCAATTGCTTCTCTAGAGTTCCATTCTTGTTCTCTGCGTCTGGTTTACTTTTATTCTTTTACATCCACAGAGTCCTATTTCGCCTTATCCCTTCCTTCCATTCTCTATGCGTTACTTTATTTTTCCAAAGCTCATACTTATTCCTTTTTTTTCAATTTCTCTCTTCTATTCAATTCTTATGTTGATTCTATGTACCCATTCTACCCTGGTTGTGCCATTTAGCCTGTCCAAGTAGCGCACGTTACCTGCCCCGGTACCGGCGGGACCAGCGGGGTTACTACCGCTTATCCTTTGTACTCGGGACGAGTTCGTGTACACAGACTTGAGGACTATAAGACTTTTTGGAGGAGGTTGGCCTCCTTTACTTTAGTTGATTGATTGTTGCAGGTCGCATGTTCCTGCGCCGGGGGGGGGGGAGGCGGGCTTACCCCCGACGCCGGAGCACGCTTCCTTCTTGTTTTTTGTTTTATTTGTTGTTGTTGTTTTTAACTCGTTTCTTAGCCTTTGTTCCTGTTTATTTTATCTTTCTTATTCGTTATTTACTTGTTTTTTAATCTAGCGTGTTTACGGCGACTTTTTTTCTAATAGGCAGTGGCCAGATGGTCTTTTAAAATAATAATAATAAAAAAATCCAAGTAGCGCATTCTCATCTTTGAACTCCCCCTCGTGTTGCGGGGCACCGCCGAGAACTGACAGTCGTTGTTTAAGGGGCTGGCGGAAAAGGCTGTCTCACCCTCAGCGTGCCTTTAGTCTGACCCACCCGGAAGGCAGAGGTGTCCGCTCCAAGGACAAGCATGAACGAAGGATCAGAGAGTACATGAGGGCCCTCTACAGCCCTACCCCCACTTTTGGCGAAATACAGATGGAATTAAATGTGTATTGTGGAATCGAGTGAGTCTCCTTTTGTACACACTTCCTTAAGGAGGTATGTATGCGTCTCCGACCAATGACATGCTTTATTTATTCCGAGTCTTTCCTTTTAGGTATGAGACATCGTTGTTTATTTATTCTTTAGTTCATTTCCTGCCCCTGCAACCCTCATAATTCTTGTCCATGGACTCCAGTTTTAGTCTCTATTCTCAGCCTGGGATTTCATGATTGTCCCAGTGACTTCATGAGGACTTCTCACCCCGAAAATCGCCTCCCCCTCCCATCGTTTGTATATTTAAGTTTGCTGTACGAATAATCCATTTATTCCTCTGCCGTCTTTCGGCTCTAAGATTTATGATCCCTTTTAGTTACCTCTCATATTTCATTGATATGAGAGGGTAATTTTTTTAATGGCCCGACGGACGTTCATAAATGATTAGAATATCCAAAAAGGACAGATTCGCTTAATAAGGAAAGAATGATGGAATGAACACACAAGAAGCAAATAAATAAAATGAAAGTAGTTGAAGAAGAACGAGTCTGCATGCTAAATGTTGGGGTAGGTAAGGCACATTTGAAACATAAACAGGTTTGTGGATACGCACTCTAAAGTACTTGTTTGAAGCCTTTTTGCAAAGTGTTTAGTGAGGGAGAAGCAAAAAATAGGAAGAATTAAAAATGACAATCATGTCACAGTGGGGAATCTTCATTGAAGAATGGCACTAAATTCCTATGTTGAAAATTTGTACAAAATGGCACTCAAGTCGATCAATTTTAAGGTATTTCGGGTCTCAGGTCCTCCTTGAGGCTTATGACATGTAAGGATGGCTAAGAATATTAACTCTCGGGGGTTATTTGCTCCTTGGGTTTACCAGCAAGTTACCCCACAATCTTTTTTCTCTCTGAAGGCTTAGGATCATGGTATCTTTGGAACCTGGTATTTTTTTTAACTTTCACATCTTCTGTGTTTTAGGATAGCGATGTTACACCTCGCTAACTCTAAAACAGAGAACGTGCCAGAATACGGTGATAGATTTAAATGCTTCATATGCAAGGTCTTCTTGAACCTCGGTCTTCCCTGCATTTTCCGGTTAATTCTGAAGATTGAGGATATATTGGAAGGCCTATCTTCTGGTGGGAAGCTCTGAGCCACTGATAAAAGCTGAAAGGTATTCAACCAGGAGAGTTTCAGAGAGAGATCTGGTAGTTGGCTCAGCTGTCACCTGCCTGTGGGTAGTACATAGAGGTTCCGTGATATCAACTGTGCGCCCAAAGGGCTCCCTCAGCTTCTTGCTCAATGCCTTTGTGAAGTTGTAAATTATATTTGGTTTTCTAGAATCTGTTTAATTAATCACTTCACTAACTCTATAATTAATGGGGATTTTTTTGAGTATTTAGATAATAATTTCATCTTAGTTTGGTTATGACTTGTTTTTTTATCAAAGTTATTTCTAATAATTCTTTTATAATATCAAAAAACAAAATGGTGAAGTTCAGAAATAAATATAAGTATCGAAATTTTATGAATTTTTTAAAACCTTAAGAATTACAAATGGTGAAGTTCAGAAAATTTAGTTTAGAGTTCCTTTTTAAAATGATCATAATTGGCGAAGTTCAGAAAATTTATAAAAATTTAACCATGGCTGCTCTTTTTTAAATTTTAAATTTTAATCTTAGTAGCGAAGCGCAAGCTTCTCCCGTAGGGGGGAGTGGCGAAGCCATTGCCTGGTTTCCTGAAAATGTATATATAATTATTATTAATTATTTAATATTATTAAGCCAATAGTTTGCTCTTTCATTCCATACTTAATTTATTGCTCAATCTTGTTTAGATCAAAAGTTATTGTGCAAAATATGATTTTCTTTTAAATTTTAAGAGCCCATTTAGCGACTGACTACTAGGGTAAAAATCGGCGTCCCCACGCTACAGCAAAATACTAGGCTAAATTAAAAAAAACAAACACGTATAAACATGTAAATAACACAGATAAAAAAAGGAACAGGGTCTAAGACACAAGCCAAAAAATGATTCAAGGGACCCGGAAACTGGTGCTTTTGGCCGATTTCAAGCCACAAAATTTAAAGCTCGATGCGGCAATGCTTCCCAACATCTTCCGAGGTCAAAACGAGTTGTAATTTCCGGCTTTTCCAGGTTAAATAGCATGGGGGGGGTTAAATGAACAGAAACCTGTATAAATAAAAAAAAAGTAGTTGAATTTTGAACAATGTTGCAAACCATCACTGTCACTAATTTATTATTATTATTTTTTATCCTTTCTCTCCTTTTCCCCGGTGAGTAAACTTGCCAGTGTTGGATTACAACTGTTTCATTCTTCTTTGTGGATTTTCTGCCCACTTGGGGCTCATGTGGTGACCCCAGCAGCGGGTTGAGGACAATTGTGACGTTGGGGGTGAGTCTCTTTTAAGGTTGATTAGTCCTTAATATATATATATATATATATATATATATATATATATATATATATATATATATATATATATATATATATATATATATATATACTAGGTGCGGTGGGTAATTTGTAGTCGTTGGCAACTCTGAATTCTGCTCATACGTGTTGTCTGGCGTCGCTTTTCTTTTCTCCGTGTCATAGTAGACTCAGTTGTGCATCATCTGTTAAAGAAGCAATACCATGACTGAATTCAATCTTCTCAAAGTTTGTAAAAGGCAAGTTGTGTTTCTTGGTATACATGCTGGGAGCTCCAATGCAAAGATCTCCGAGTTCTTGGGTGTCAATCTGAGAACGATGCAGAGGATCAGGAAAGAGGTGGATGAGTCTGGCTATGATTACAAGGGGACGGTGCTAGGAAACCTCAATCTAAGCGTACTGATACGAAAAGAACCTCCGAAATTGTCGCGGAGATCTAGACCAGCATTGGCAACGATCCCAGCAGGTCAATGAGGTACGTAACAAGGAACGGGGGAGTGTTAGAGCATGAGGACATCCAGTACTACTCATACAAGATGAGAAAGAGCCAGCTTCTGTCGCAGAAGATGAAAGACAAGCGGAAGGGAGGTACTGTGAAGCTTTTGAACAAACTGGAACATTCCCTCAAGCCTTTGGTTCTTCTCAAACGAGTAGAATTTCTGCCAGGACCAGGTGGTGAACTCTTAAAACACCCGTTGCATTGTTGTGTCCCCCAAGATGTGCAGAGAGTCATGAAAAACATGTTCCCGTTCCACATCATTCTTCGGGGTGGTCAGTAGCGAGGCCTACGTTCTGAGCCCATTTATCTTCCCGTATAGCCTCAGACTCAATACGAAGGGCTACATTAATTGCCCTGAGGAGTTTGTGTCGCTCAGTGGAAGGCCGTTCGTGTGACCAAAGGACTCTGTACCATGCTACACAAGCAGAAGGACCCAGTTTTGGCTGTTAAACAATTTCTTGTACCCCCTAGACTATTATGTAGAAGGCGTGGCTAAAAGATATAACAACAAGTCCCCGTGCACTACCAAGGTGGATCGTAGGTGCAGAATAACCGCAGTTTTCAACCAGTTAAAACGGGGAGCCGGCGGGAAGGCCTGCAGCAAGGTCCGACGCCGCCAGGTGGCCTACTACGATTAAATTGAATAAAATGAAAGTACAGCAATCCTTCAAGTCTTCAAAATGTAACTTTGGTAAATCATGATCATCATGATCATCACTTCACTAACTCTATAATTTAAAAATGGGATTTTTTGATTATTTGAATAATAATTTAATCTTAGTTTAGTTATGACATGTTTTTTTATCAAAGTTATTTCTAATAATTCTTTTATAATAAAAAAAATGGTGAAGTTCAGAAATAAATATAAGTATCGGAATTTTGTGAATATTTTGAAACCCAAAGAATTACAAATGGTGAAGTTCAGAAAATATTTTTTTATGTCTTTTTCTTCTATAACTATATTTTAGCGACGGGATATTTTGGAAGGAGAAAAATTTAGTTTAGAGTTGCTTTTTAAAATTATTATAATTGGCGAAGTTTAGAAAATTTAGAAAAATTTAACCATGGCTGCTTTTTTTTAGATTTTAAATTTTAATCTTAGTAGCGCAGCGCACGCTTTCCCATAGGGGAGAGTGGCGAAGCCATTACCTGGTATCTCTATAAAAGAACTCCTTGTATTATTTTATTTAATATTGAAGTAAAGCGACAAATTACCCACCGCAATTTATACATCAATATTTAATTGTATATACCAAAATTAAGCAGCCTAATCCAACATAGATCTGACTAACGACGTGTTTATTTTTAACATAGTGATTTCTTTTCATGTAGAGACGGACTGCCTGATAAATGATGAGCCTTTGTTGCTTTGCTTCTAACGGCTATGGACTGACTAGAGAAATTTAATTTAACGTCTATTTTAACTCTTTGATCTACGACCTCTTTCACACGAGGACACTGGTGTCGGCCACTGGTGGATAACACCAGTTGCCTCGTTCAAGTTGGTGCCTGGCAACTAGTGGCTCATCGATATACCTGCTCCTTGTCAGTCTAAAGAATAGCGTCCACCTAACAGCTCCTACTCGTTTGCCTTGTTGGCTAAAAAGAAATCGAAGAGGAACTCAGTAAGGAGGGAAGTGCATCATACACTTTTCAATGATTT
Source organism: Ceratothoa steindachneri (assembly GCA_963969495.1). Taxonomy (NCBI): domain Eukaryota; kingdom Metazoa; phylum Arthropoda; class Malacostraca; order Isopoda; family Cymothoidae; genus Ceratothoa; species Ceratothoa steindachneri. The sequence continues at coordinate 107,472,655 of OZ018327.1, read as the reverse complement.
GTCTGAAAAAAATGTTTTTCAACTATGTTCGTATGAGCAAGCCGTCATTTGAAGAACTTCTCAACTACGTCAGGAGAAACATCACAGGAACTACCACAAACATGAGAGAATGCCATAAATAACTGGTTGCTTATATTTTTGTTCGGACATAACATGATAAGAAAATAACTAGGTCTATTTGTAGTAATATTTACTTCCTTACAAGTACAATTCTATTAAGTATAAACAATAAGGTGGGAAGCTCACTATTCAAGAAATAACTAATAATCACATATGGCTGCTGACGTCAGACATGGCTGGTGACGGTGCTGGTGTAGACATCGGAGTTGATTGTAGATTAGTTTACTGCTTTGAGGAATGCTATGCAGAAAATTATGATAACCTACATGAACTGTTGGTTGCTGGGCATAGTGGAGAGCTGGTGATGGCTGTGAAGGCTGGTAGCTGGGAGGTGTCTGATAATGAAGGTGTTCTGGCTATTGTTGGTACATACAAGGGGCGGTCAATAAGTTTTGCGAATCGGTAGGGCAAAACAGAGGAAGGGGGATGGCTGTTTGTGGGGGTGTTAGGACAAGTAATGACAAGTCAGGACTTGCAGCCGCACCCTCCTGCCTCCTCTATTTAAGAAGCAGTAGCTGATCGCAGATCGTCAGTCACAAATTTTTCAACAATGGATAAGGTTGAGCACCGCGCAGTGATCAACTTTTTGACCAAGGAAGGCAAGAATGCAAAAGAGATCCATGAACGCATGGTTGCAGTGTACACCGACACCGCCCCTTCCTATGCAACCATTGTTCGCTGGAATAGAGAGTTCCGCCATGGTCGTGAGTCCCTTGAAGATGACGGGGGGGTCCAGGACGACCGTCAGACGTGACCAACGAGGACAATGTGGCCCGTGTGGAGAGGAGGATCCTCAAAAATCGACGGGTGAAGGTCGAATAAATCGAGCGAAAACTTGGAATATCACATGGAAGTGTTATCAACATGATCCACGACAATTTGGCCATGACCAAGGTCTCTGCCCGTTGGGTCCCTATAAACCTCCCGCCCCACGATCGACTTCAACGTCATCAAAGTTCGGAGGAGCTGCTGCTCCTGTACAACCAAGCCCCGGCGGGATTCGAGTCACGCATAGTAACAGATGATGAAACCTGGATCCATCACTGGGATCCCGAGACCAAGCTCGAAAGCATAGCCTGGAAGCACAGGGGCTCTCCGATCCCTATCAAGTTCCGGACCCAACCCTCAGCCAGGAAGATCATGGCCACCATTTTCTGGGATTCTGAGGGAGTGTTGATGGTGGACTATGCGCCTCGTGGAAGGACAATCACACGACAATATTACGCCGAGGAACTGGTTGGGTTGAAGAAGTGCATCCGTTAGAAGCGGTGCGGCATGTTGACACGCGGTGTCCTGCTCCTCCACGACAATGCTCCTGTCCACAATAAGTTTTGCAATTCGGATATAAGGAAACGAGATATGAGGAAAAGGGTTTTATTATTTTTCAATATAACTACCCTCGACTTCAATGCACTTGCGCCACTTGTCCCTGAGGCTTCGAATTCCTGACAACCAGAAATCTCCAGACTGCTGTTCAATCCACTCCTGGACGGCGAGCTGGACATCTTCATTGTCTCCAAACCGGCGTCCACGCAGTGCAGTCTTGAGCTGGCGGAATAAAAAGTAGTCGCTAGAGGCCAGATCTGACTGTAGGGGAATATGGTTGAGCTCCTCGAATCTGCACTCACGCAGGGCATCTTGTGCAACTCTAGCCTTGTGGACAGGGGCATTGTCGTGGAGGAGCAGGACACCGCGTGTCAACATGCCGAGCCGCTTCTGACGGATGCACTTCTTCAACCCAGCCAATTCCTCGGCGTAATATTGGCCTGTGATTGTCCTTCCACGAGGCGCATAGTCCACCATCAACACTAGAATCCCAGAAGATGGTGGCCATGATCTTCCCGGCTGAGGTTTGGGTGCGGAACTTGATGTGGGTCGGAAAGCCCCTGTGCTTCCAGGCCATGCTTTTGAGCTTGGTCTCGGGATCCCAGTGATGGACCCAGGTTTCATCACCTGTTACTATGCGTGACTCGAATCCCGTCGGGGCTTGGTTGTACAGGAGCAGTAGCTCCCCTGAACTTTGGCGACGTTGAAGTCGATCATGGGGTGTGAGGTTTCTAGGGACCCAACGGGCAGAGACCTTGGTCATGGCCAAATTGTCGTGGATAATGTTGATAACACTTCCATGTGATATTCCAAGTTCTCGCTCGATTTCTTTGACCTTCACGCGTCGATTTTCGAGGATCCTCCTCTCCACATGGGCCACATTGTCCTCGTTGGTCACGTCTGACGGGCGTCCTAGACGGGGGTCATCTTCAAGGGACTCACGACCATGGCGGAACTCTCTATTCCAGCGAACAATGGTTGCATAGGAAGGGGTGGTGTCGGTGTACACTGCAACCATGCGTTCATGGATCTCTTTTGCATTCTTGCCTTCCTTGGTCAAAAATTTGATCAGTGTGCGGTGTTCAACCTTCTCCATTGTTGAAAGATTTGTGACTGACGATCTGCGATCAGCTACTGCTTCTTAAATAGACGAGGCAGGAGCGTGCGGCTGCAGGTACTGACTTGTCATAACTTGTCCTAACACCCCCACAAACAGCCATCCCCCTTCCTCTGTTTTACCCTACCGATTCGCAAAACTTATTGACCGCCCCACGTACTTGATTTCTATTTTTTAAGTCAAAAGATAATAATTTTTTAAAGGTTACTTATTTTCTCGGTATCCATGGAAGTTTTTCGTTTTGCTGCTATATCAGAGAAATAATGTATGATCTTAAATGGTTCTTTTATTGAAGCCACAAAATATTTTTTCTGATAGTTAAATAGAATAAAGGAGAATATATGTACAACTAATGCACACTGATATTTTTATGGAAGGTATTATAATATTGAAGTACTATTTTTTCTGCTAATAATGCCAAGGGGACCACAGAAATATTAAAGATCCCAAAGAAGGCCATGAACTAAAATAGGTTGGGAACCCCTGGTTTAAACTACGTATTGATAAAGGTATGCAAATTTGAATTAATAAAACGAAATTTCTCAGCAGATAAACAATTTACTAGAAAAATCGAAGTGTCCAAAATTATCAGAACGCTTAGGTTTTTTGAAGAGGAAACCGGCATTGTTTGCATAGCAACTAACTTTAGTTGAATCTCGTGTACGTTAGGTCATTATTCTCTTGCCATCTCTCATCTAGGTAACATGCCTAAGAAATCTGTCACCTCTTTCTGCTCGCGAGCTAATGGTAAAGCTGCGCCACTAAGATGATCATTCAATTGGAGCCACTGCTGAGACTGCCAAGTATAAGCTGGTAAATCAACCCGTTGTCCAAGGAAGACAAAAACGCACTCGACGCAATCGTGATACGCAGCGTCATTTGATGGAGCTCTTTCCTAAACCTTTCTGTCAAAATTGATTAGTCCCCACAGACACTGAAACCCCTCATTTGGTTAGATGGCCTAATCTGTTGGAGCTTCGTGAGCAGTACCAATCCCAATCCAGTGGCAGGCGAGGTCGAAACTGCCTGTCCAGTGTCATGCACCAAACTGTGAGAGGATTGAGTTTCTGGAGAAAGTGGTCCTCTTCCATGATATATATTTTTATTTGTTGATTACATGCTTAGGCCCCTGAGAGAGGCCCGCCCCACCCCCTCAGACACTCTACTGCTTCTTTTTTTATTACCCTAATGCTAAGCTCGTTTGTGATTTCAGGACCCGCGTCCTTGCTGGCGGACGCCAAAAGAGAGAGTACTTTTGCACCAAATATGACCCCTTTATACACCAGGACCCCTTAATACACAAGGACCCATTAATACACCAAGACCCCTTTATATACCAAGACCCCTTTTATACACCTGGACCCCTTTATACACCAGGACCGCTTAATACACCAGGACCCCTTTATACACCAGGACCTCTTAATACACCAGGACCTCTTTTTACACCAGGATACCTTTATACACCAGGACCCCTTAATATACAAGACCCCTTTATACACTAGGACCCCTTAATACACCAGGACCTCTTTATATACTAGGACCCCTCCCTGAGGATCACCGTGTGGTGGTGGAGGGGCTTGCGTACTTCAATTACACAGTGGGCTATGCCAGTGAAGACTGTGATGGACATTGTTATCTATCAGTCTGTCTTCAGGGGTCCTACCTTGCTGAACAAGCCACTGTGGAGAAGTCAGACTGAGGATCCCCACACCCTTGGGTTGAGTACCACTGTATGGGTTGCCGATCATGTTCGCCGGAGGTATCGCCTTGAAGACCGCACTTGCTCTGGGGCTGATAGCGGTTCACAGCGTGGGTCTTAGCATAGCCGTCGTCAAACTTCCATTCATGACGTTGCACTGTTTTTAAAACGACAGCTGTAGCATGGGGGAGCCTCCCCCACGCTCACCCCTGTGGTAAACTAGAACCAAAAACTGAAATTATTGATTATCGCTAGTTTGGAACCAAAAGTATCGGCGATACAAATGAATCGATAACGCGGGGAAAAAATATCGGATAACCGATAACCCGATATCGTTATCGCGATAACGCCCACCTATGGGGGAGAGCTACCCTGAGGACGGTGTAAAGCGCCTAGTCTGGGGGCAGCTACAGTAACATGACTCCACTTCCCCAGGGGTACGTGTTCTTTTAATACAACTATTTATGGGGAAAAACAATAAAAACTTTTCCCAGAGGCCCAGGCTTCTGCTTCCCGCGCCACCAATGACCGTGATCTTCCTAGACTCGATTCTTTTGGTTCCGAGGTCGACGATGATCTTGATTATGATAGGTGTGTAGTTTTAAAATCAGACAATGATACACCAATAAGTAAGGCTGATATTTTTAATGTCTATGAAGACTTTGTTGCCAAATGAGATGAACCTGCCCAAATGTGGCCTAGGATGATGGCTGCCTTGTTGTGGAGTCCTCTTCATTTGATCAGCATCAAAAAATCAAAGCACTGGATTCTCTTGCTTCCCTTAATATCTCCTCTTCAACCCATCCTACCTTTAACACCTGCAAGGGGGTTATTAGGTCGGGGGAGCTTATTGAATATGATGTGGACCAGCTCCTTGCTAAACTGACTTCTCAGAAAGTAGTTGGTGCATACCGTGTCACTCGTAATGTTAATGGCACCAGAGTTCCTTCCGCTACTATCATATTAACTTTCAATAGGTTGGAACTCCTTAAGAATAGCAAGGCTGGTTATCTGTGTATTCCTGTGAAGACTTACTTAAAGAATCCCCGTAGGTGCTTTCATTGTCAACGTTTTGGACATGTTAGTAAGTACTGCAGATAGGTGAGGGTATGTGGAACACCCTTGTTGTGCCAACTGTGGTGGCGACCATATAGCCACCTCTAAGCAGTGCACCTTTTTCTTGTATGAGAGAGAGGTTGTTGCTCTTCGGAATAAATTCCGAATTAGCATGAAGGATACTAGAAGGAGAGCTAAAGAATTATACATACAACCAGGAGTGAGTTTTGCGGACGCTCTTAGAGCGACCAGACCAGTCCGTAACAGACAGCAGAGACTAAAAGAATCTCTGCTTCAAAATGATGCTCCTCCTTCCTTTCCAATCATTAGGGAAGTTCGTGCTTCTCCTAAACCAAGGCGCAAGAGGACTTGCCGTTCCTCAGATTATCCTGCATCAGCATCCAACCAACCATTGACATGTCCTGAAGACATTGAGGCAGATTCCGAGGATGTTCGTGTGGTGTTCGTTTCACCTTTGGACATCCACCCTCCCCCCACTTAATCTACTTTGAGTCCATCAGTCACAATCAGCCAGCCTATTACATCCACAGCATCAGTAACTCCAGAAGAAGCTGAACAGATTTGTTCTGATCCAGCTTTGGCTGGGCCCTTTTAGAAGAGGAGAAAAAGCCTTCTGGAGTTTCTTCACCCACCCCAGTTGACCCACCAACCAACTCTCAGAATGACTCGGTACCATCTCTCTCGACATTGCTACCTACCAGTACAGAGGACCCAATATTTTCGGAGGCATCTTTGCCAGCAAAAAACACCCTGTCATACTCACAACTGAGAGATGGTTCTTTGCCCTCTAATAAAAGTGTCATCCTAAAAACATTCAAACTACCTATGCCTCAAGTGTTAATTATACTTAAAAATCAAAAAGGTTCAAAACTTCAATCACCTTCACCAGGTGCAAAGAAAAATTTAATTACTCTTAAACGATGAATATGTTTCCAATTGTTCATTGGTGTCGTAGTATGGCCAAGTGTACGTGAATTTGGCAACACAAGCTCTAAGGTAGGCCAAGCAAGGCGACAACTGTTCTTGTTCTAAGAGTGCGATTTAAATAGATAGCGCAGCTGCGACACCAAGGAATATAACAAACACAATGACAAAAATAGATTTTAATACAAACGAAATAAAAAGGCACAACAATAAATAAGGATATATATATATATATATATATATATATATATATATATATATATATATATATATATATATATATACTCGTATAAGGGTACATAAATAAGACGGACTTAAGGTCCGAATACTAAGTTGATAACCAGGTTAGGAATGGTTATAATGGGAGATTGAGGGTAATGCGTGATTTACTTCCTTTGAAACTCGAGGGCAAGGTGGGGCAAACTTGGGGGAGGTCTTAGTGACCTTGATTGCTGACGGGTGGTAGCCACAAAGCCCACAACGGGTGGGACTACTCTTCTCGAACTTGCGTTTGCGAGATGCGGGCCTCCTGTCCTCATGAGATCACCGAACGAACTTCGAAAGGATGGGGGGGAGATGACTTCTCCACACTCGGTTTGAGCGAGCTAATGGGCCTCTTGTCCTTAAGAGGTCACCAGAAGAACTTCGGAGGTCGGCTTCTCCAATCCTTGATCCGAAGGCGGATGAGAAAGTCTGACGTTACCTCACGAGACTCTTCTCCCTGACCCGAAGATACAGGTGTGATGTCCAGCTTTTCCATGGCTTGCGACCGTCACTCACACTTCTTGGGAGAGAGCTCGTTGAATTGCACTCATTTCGGGGAAGTCACGTCTAACCAAATCTGTCTGCACTCCGGGAGCGGGTGCATATATACCCGGAGTTCTTCAAAACAGAAAGAGAGATTGAGACCTTCTTAACCTTTGTTATTGGTCGTGACAACCCGAACGTCTCCTTGTTGTGAGGTATTAAAGGCAGGGATCTGCGGGACAGACGGGCGACAGCGGCGGGAGCCATAAACGTGGTTTACGGCGAATCTACAAAGTAATCTCCCACCCGAGGGGGGTGGAGGAAGATTGAGACGGCCGGGAGGTAGCCTCGGCGTGAATTTTGTGGAGACCTGGCGGCGAGTCAAAAAAGGGTGACTCCCGACCCCATTCCTACTAGTTGAAAACTTTAATGCAAGACACCACCTTTGTGGAGACTATGATAAAAACCCCAAGGAAAATCTGATTGTGAGACTTATGGAGACCTTGGATGTGTCATTATTTAATGATGGCATTCCAACATCCTTCCATGTTCAAACCAACAGCTCTACCAGTGTGGATTTGTAACTTTGTTCCTCAGACTGTAGAGCAGATTACAGCTGGTCGGTGGATCCTGATCTGAGAGGAAGCAATCACTTCCCAGTTGTTCTGACCTCATGCCTATGTGGCCCTCCTCCCCCACTGGGCAATAGGTGGAACACCAGGAAAGCCAATTGGCCAAAGCTTAAAAACCTTTCTCACCATTCTGAACACTTCCCTTAGGGCGACATTGACATGATCCTGGAGAACTTCTATGATCATGTCAACTAGGCGACAAACTCTTTCATGCCCCTCTCCAAAACTGCTTCTCACAAGACCCATCTCCCTTTTTGGTCTGAGAAATGCAGCAAAGTGGTGACATAGTGTAAGCGAGCTTGTCGTCGCTACCATAGAAACCCTAGTGCCATCAACAAGTATGCTTGTAGCCGAGCCAGGGCAGTACGGCAGCGTACCCTCCGCCAGGCTCGCCGAATTTCCTTAAAAGGGTACATCAACTCTATCAACTACTAGACAAAGTCTGAAAAAGAGTGAAAAAGCTCATGGGCAGAGCAAGTGGTTTCTCTGCTCCCAATATAGTTGTAGCAGGCGAGCTTTTGGGAGACTTATCCAGAATTCCAAATGTCCTGGGTCACATTTCCAGCCCTAACAATCATTCCTTAGAATTTCAACATGTAGGGAAAATACAAGAGCGGTGCCTCTTGAACTTCATGGATCCTTGTATGCATAATAAACCCTAAAATAATCTCTTTTCCATTCATGAACTTCGAAGTGCTCTTAAAACATGTAGATCCACCGCACCTAGTCCTGATGGTATCTCTTATGATATGATCAGGAATATGCATTCAACACTCATTCACATCTTCTCGATATATTTAACTATATCTGGATTAAGGGTTGTTTCCCTTCCAATTGTAGGGAAGCAATCATACTTCCCCTTCGTAAACCAGGAAAGGAAGGGACGCTTCCTACCCACTATCGCCCAATTGCCCTCACTTGTTCCCCATGCAAGCTTTTTGAAAGGATGATGAATGCCAGGTTGGTATGGTTCCTGGAGAAACACAACCTTATTTCTCCCTCAAAATCAGGTTTTTGAAAGAGACAATGGACCACAGACTTGCTCGTCAGGATGGAGGATTGCATTTGACAAACTTTCTCAAAGAGACAACACTCCATTGCTGTCTTTTTGGATATAGAAAAGCATATTATACCACCTGGAGGTATGGTATCCTGAAGCAACTATATGACTGAGGTACCAACGGCCATCTTCCTAGGTTCATACAGCAATTCCTTCCTGGATGCACGTTCCGTGTTAGGGTAGGAAATGTCATATCGGAGCCTGTTGATCAGATAGAGGGCGTGCCACAGGGAAGCATTTTGAGCGTCACCTGCTTATCGGTGGCTATCAACAGCATTATTAGTGAAACCTGCAGAGGTAATGACAACTCTTTATGTGGATGACCTGGCAATTTTTTCAGCATCGCCTCGGCTGCCATTTGTTATCCGTAAATTGCAACTGGTCATTAACATCATTGCCAAGAATGCCGCTGCAAAAGGCTTCCGACTGTCATCCTCAAAAACAAAGGCAGTTCATTTCTACAATTTCAGGCAAGTTGACTGGGAACAGCCAACTTTATCTTTGTATGGCTCCCCCATCTTATTTGAGCCTCATTGTAAATTTCTTGGAGTTATCTTTGACTCAAAACTCTCCTGGGTCCCCCGTATAACTGCCTTGAAAAATTCCTGCTTGAAGAGAATAGATATCTTAAAACTTCTATCACATGTTTCGTGGGGAGGTGATCACCGCACCCTGTGGCTTTTGTATACAACCTTGATCCAGTATAAGCTGGATTAAGGGTCACAGGTGTACTCTGCAGCCTCATCCTCAAACCTAGATAAGCTCAATTTTATCAGGAACCAGGGAGTGCGTCTAACTTTAGGAGTATTCAAGACCCCCCCTTCCAGTATGGAGTCTCCATGCAGAGAGTGGGGTCCTTCCACCCCCTTAATTTTAACCTGCAGTACCTTTTCAGGCTGCAATAGCTCCCTCACTCACCTGTATATGAGTACACCTATAATATTCACTCGGTGGCCTTATATGACAGGTTTCCTTCGCTGACTCGACCCTTTGCCCTGCGTATGACTGGAGATACAAGTCAACTGAGGGAATTATCAGTTATTTCATATCAGATCCCTTTGGCTATTGCCACCCGTGAGGGTTTGCAAGGTGCTAACAGGCAAAGCGAAGACCAATTTCTTGCCTTCGATTCTAGGAAGCCTCTTTTATGAACACTCTTTGTGCCACAAATCAAGCAGTTTTATCTACACAGATGGATCTAAATCCTCTGATGGGGGTAGGAGCTTCTGCTATCTTTCCCTCCCGTCATGTGTCTGTATACCTTACCAATACAGCCTCTATCTTCACGGCTGAGCTTGTCGCAATACTGGCTGCACTGTATACCATCGCTTCTTCATCACCGGGATCTTATACAATATTGTCTGATTCCCTCAGCTCTTTGGAGGCTTTAGTCTTTTTTTATTTCCAGATCACCCGCTGGTTTCAAAGATGCAACAGTGGCTTTTTTATTTATCCTCGTTCCACGAAGTTTTTTTCTGTTGGGTACCTAGCCACATGGGTATAAAAGGAAATGAGAGAGCAGATGCTGTTGCCAAGGCAGCTGCATCTCTAGGAACCTCCACCCTTGCTCCTCTCTCCTTTCCGTGATGCCGTGCCATACATCCGTGAGTACGTGGTCAGCCAGTGGCAGAGGACTTGCGATGAACTCCCCCCCAACTAAACTGCATGCCATCAAACAGTCAGTAAGCCCCTGGCCACGCATTACTAGGACCCGTACTCAGCATGTTATTCTATGCCGTCTGGGAATTAGGAATTGTCGTCTGACACATGGCTTTCTGACGGAAGGCCTTCATCAGCCTCCAATGTGCACTCACTGTGGAGTACCAATGTCTGTACTCCACCTATTTGCTGAATGCCTACGATTCCATACTCTGAGGCAAAGGCTTTTTCCTTTTATTTGCCAAGGGATGTGTCCCCAGCAGGTTCTGAGGAGCGTCCTTTCCGAACATGAGTGCACCTTTAACATGAATCGAGTGTTTAAATTTTTATCAGAGACAAATCTTTTAAAGGAAATTTAATGTTTTATCATTTTTAGAACCAGATAAGACGTGTCGTGTCTTATGATTTTACTTTGATTTTACAGCATTCTAGAGGCATTTATTTTTCTACGTTTTTACTCCCTCTTCCTTTTTTTCATATATATCTTTTAAATTGTTAACCATAATCTATGTTTTTAAAGAACATTTGAAATTTTAATGAATCCTCTCTTTCTGAAAATGGCTGCGAGCTCGCCCACTTGGACTTACGCAGCACCCGTCTGTTTTGTACCATTCATTCATTTATACACCAGGACCTCTTTATACACCAGGACACCTTTATCTGCCAAAACCTTTTCATACACCAGGACTCCTTTATAAACCAGAACCCTTTTATACACCAAGACCTCTTTATACATCAGACTCGTTTATAAAAGGTTTTCCAATAAGGTCGCTCAATTTTAAATGTAAATAAAACAGGTTGTGTGTGATATATGCACTCAATTTATTTTAAATTTGAAAGTACATTTTATGGCATTAAATGTGGAATATGACGTCGTTCAAATGTCCGCCGCGGCTTTGCTTGGTGGAACGTATTCGGGAGGACCAATTTTCGATGACTTTGTCGCATAAATCTTTGCTGAATTTGCTGGATGGTGTTCGTTATGTTGACTTGAGGACATCAACTGTCTGCGAATTATTCGCATAGACCTGCGATTTAAGGTAGCCCCAAAGAAAGTAGTCTAATCGCGTTAAATCGCATGATCTCGGTGGCCAGTTGACGTCGCCGCTGCGTGAGATTACCCTGCCCTGAAATCGCTGGTGCACAATGTCTATCGTGGCGTGCGCAGTGTGGCACGTAGCGCTGTCCTGTTGGAACCACATGTCGTCAGTATCCATATCAGGCATATAATCCAGTTGAGGCCACAAGAAGTTGCTTATCATTGATCTGTAGGTCTCGCCGTTGACGGTTATGGCAATCCCATCTTCGTTCTCCAAAAAATACGGACCGATGATTCCGTTAGACGAAAATCCGCACCAAACAGTTACTTTGTTTGGATGCAATTGGTACTGGTGTATCTCATGTGGATTGTTTTCGTCCTAAATCCGACAATTTTTAACCCGCATCCAATTTTATAAATGAGTGTGTGCCCTTCTTTAGGCATAACTAATAAAAGTGTATGGACACCTAAACCGTAAAAAACCCTAAACCGTAAAACCCTATAAATACAATGAGCCCTCAACTATTAGGGATCTTCTGGAGTGTGAAACCAATCCAACCACTGATCATTTTAAAATCCTAGTCCATTATAATAATGAAAGTTCTCTCGGTATTCTTAAATCCATAAACACACACACACACACACACATATATATATATATATATATATATATATATATATATATATATATATATATATATATATATATATATATATATATATATATATAGATATATATATATATATTAAAATCATTTTAATATCAAAAAAACATTTATTCAGCAAAGTAGTTTCCATTATTTTTGGCAAATGCTCTGCTATCGTTTAACTAAGCAAGTACGAGTAATACCTTAAAGAATTCATTGGGTTTTGATGAAATACAAGGTTTGAAATCCTGCTCCACTTCCTTTGTATCAGAGTAAACTTTGTCATTGAGTTGATGTTGTAATGACTTAAATAAAGGTTAACCAGTAGGTGCAAGGTCAGGTGTGTATGAAGGAAAAGGAAGAACTCCCCAACCTAACGCCTAAATTTTTACTCCGCCAAACGTGCCACGTTTGGGCGGGCATTCTCTTGAAGGACGAGGACGCCCTTTGGTTAGTAGGGACTCTTTCCGATGCATTTTAATACTTAGTTGAAGCCTTCAACCCTCACCATGAGACAATAGATATCCAAACCCTCCGAACACATGTGAATAAACGCACTACACTTTCGCCAACCTGTACCTATCTCCACCCGCATTCTGCTTACAAAACTACGAGTCAGCGCTAGATTACCCCGTCGTGGACGACTTCACTGCCTATGATCCTGCCTGGCTAGAATCGCAAGACCTGCACAAGAACTCCTAATCCACTTATTTTCATCGAGAACAAACAATCCATCTCTCACAGGAACCCGTGAATTTTTCTCCCAAGACACCTCCCCGGACATCACCTGTTCACCAATCCTAGACACCAAAACAATCTGGTAACCCGACACTGTACGATCTCCTGACCACCTCAAAGTTATTATACAAATTACCCCAGATAATTCCATACCAAAGCTAACACTATGCACTTACACTAACTATAATTAGGCTGACTAGGGGCATTTTACCCTCCATATCAAGCAGAGGCGCTAAGACTACTCGGTCACACATCTCAGCAACATTAACAAAGCACAAATATATTTAGCTAACTTAGTCTCCATAGCAGAAAACAAGCACATCCATAGCGAAAACCTAAAATACTACAACTCTAACTTCTCCCCTGCAATCAGACAGCTCACGAAAAACAGGAAAGACCTGCGAAAACCATCATGGATCCAGCAGAACAGTAACGGCAACAATAAACATAAGCAAAACCTTCAGCATAGTACCTTAAACATACCTTCCTCAACAAATTACTAAACATTTCACTTCACTCCAACTACAAATAAATGTTGTCTTTTGAACGGGAAGACACTCGACTGGCTACCAATCAAAAGTGGAGTCCCTCAGCCAGAGTCATGTGTCCAAGTTTGTGAAAAAAAAACCACTACACTGCCTTTCATTGTGGTGGAAAGTTTTTCAATGATGTCTTGAGCAATGATCGGGGAAGTACCTCAGAGAGCTGTCATCGACAATACTTGTGACACAGCTCAGGCTGAGGTTTGAATGGATCTACTGGAGACATGGATAATTACGGAAAATGTTACTCTCTCTGTTTTGCCATTCCATGCAGTAACAATGGAGTTCGCAGAGTAGCTGCCCTACTACTAGGGAAAATGCTGAACAGAAGAAGGTGTCTTATCTGGCCTGTCAACATACATCCCGGAAATCCTAATAAGAGCAGTTTGGGAGAAGCTGTTTTTGGAAAGTGAAGGCCGAAGGGGCCAGATAATGCATGGTTTGAGCATCTTAAGAATTTCTGGACCGACTTGTCTAAAGAAAAACCAAAGATGCCGTCTATCAACAGAAAATGTCTGAAGGAAAAGAAAAATAATAGTGAAGAAATACTGCAAGACATTCTAACATCAGAAAGGCATTCAAGAGGAACGCCTCCTCGAGGTATTGACTGGAGTCGACCAGGCACCATTCATCAGGCCAGATGGATGGCCAGAAACTTGTAGTCCATGAATATGCAGATCAAATTGAGTACGATGAAGACACTCTGTCAAAGATGAATAGACTCAACGCCTTATTTGCGCTGTTCTACATTCATGTATGGATGGTATCAATGGCTGCCTCAGATTCTCCCGTCGAAGATCTAAGTGTAATCCAGGACATGTTCAAGTACAAGAAAACTGACCAAGAGCTTGCTGATACAGTACATAATAAGATGGAAAACTACAAATGGTAGCTGATGCAGGAAGTCATGCCATTTGCCATGTTTAGCAGTAGAATGAGCAACACATTCAAGCACACCATTGCCGCCCAGTTACATGCTACTGAAAAGCCAAACCGCTTTAGAACAGGAAAGCATCTTTTTCATAGTCACTGCTAAGACTAACCTGGTTGATTCCATTGGCCCAGAATCGCATGTCCGGCTGAACACACCAAAGATTTGATATGAGTGGCTTCTGGAACCTGTCACCTCTTGGCCACATAATGAGGACTAAATAAAAACATCAGTCTATGTTAAGAATCTGAAAGCGGTGATGACATTACTGAACGTGGAGTCAAGATGCTAAGTGACTTTGAAAATGTCATAACAAGAGATTCCAAACAAAGGGATTATCTCATTCAAGCTGTGGAAGTCAAAGGACACCACTTTGGCCGCTTCAAGAAACAAACTCTCAACAATTGACTGCAAACGTCATTATCAAATTAATCATCATGCAATGCTTTCACTTCTTTATTGATTAAACTTGTGACAAAATGTAAATCTCAAATTTGTGTGAAAAATAAGGCGCCTTGTCTGCCTTGTGTGTGAGAAAACGAATTTTGTGATATTTCTGAAATCGTTGCATGTAGAAATGTGCCATGTCTTGTTCCAAAACTATCATACTTCTATAAGTCAGAAAGAGGATTAAAAACACTTTAATTTGGTGCCTATTTTGTTTCTGCAAAAGGTGCTTATATATAAATTAGCAAACATCCAAGCGATAAAAGATGAACTAAAATTGTGAAACTGGCATAGAGACCTTAATAATAAAACCCTTGCTTGGGTTTCCAGTGTCTTTATTGACAGTATTAAAGATCATCATAAAACATAGAATAAAGAGTCGGTTCAATTGCTAAAGCAAGCCGAGTGATTAGTTCCAAATGATCTCGAAAAGGCGACTATTTTAAATAATTACTTTGCCTCCCCTTTAGTAAGGAAAGTCCGATTTTTTTTATAATAAAAGCCTGGAAAACATAATACTAACATTCCAAAATGGAATGAAATAATAATTACGGCTGACGATGTAAAAAATGCAATTAATAAATTAAGTCCAGATAATGCAAACCGGGTAGACAAAATATACACGCGAAGTATTGATATTAAGGAAGAGAGGAACGAAATTTCCGTTATACTCGCCATTATTTTATTTCTGAAATCAAATTTCGTTCCCATGAAATGGAAAATAGCAAATGTTGTTCACATATTCAAAAAAGGTACAGGGGCGGTGAAAAAGAGAATTATCGGCTAGTAGCTTATTCAATTATGTGTAAAATAATGGAGTCAATTATTGATATAAAATTACGCATTCATTTGGAGAATAATCAACCCAACCAAGTTTCATGAAAGGGAGATCTTATTTGACGAGTCTGGTCACATTTTATGACCGTGTGGCAAAAGATGTCGATTCGTGTTCGGGTTCAGATGTGATCTAGAGTTTGATAAAGTCCTTGATAAACTCTCATTCATATCTTTCTTTTAAAGTTAAAAGGTATTGCACATTCACGACAATACGATAACTTGGATTAATGATGGTTAATAGATCGTAACCAAAAGGTGCTTTTGAACGGGAAGACACCTGACTGGCTACCAATCAAAAGTGGGGTTCCTCAGGGCTCCGTTTTTGGGACCACTCCTAGGTTTAATTTTCGTAAACACCCTAAGTTCTGGAATGAACTACCAAGTAAATTCATTTTCGGACAATACTAAACTTGGACAGATGATAAAGGATAAAGAAAACGTAAATTATTTAGAAAAATGCTTAAATGGTGCGATGATTTGGGCAGGGCGCTTAATGTTTCCAAATGCGGCGTTTTACACTTCGGAAAAAATAATCCTAAATTTAAATACTATAGCCAAGGTACCGAGATAAAGAAGTATAATAACATGTAGGTCAAGGAGTTAAAATAGATGATAAATTAAATTTCTCTAGTCAGTTCATAGCAGTTAAAACAAAGCAACAAAGGCTCATCATTTACCAGGCAGTCCGTCTCTACATGAAAAGCAGACACTATGTTAAAACTATAAACGTCGTTAGTCAGATCTATGTTAGAGTAAGCTGCTCTCTTCTGGTTTCCACTACTACGCAGAGATATATCCATAATAGAAGAGTTCAATGTCACTGTACGAAAATGATAGGATGAATAAAACATCTTAGCTACGAGGAGAGGCTTAGAGAACTCAATCTCTTTTCCCTCGAACGGAGGAGGAAAAGGAGGGAACAGAGAGGAACATAAATGATTGAGTAATATGCTGATTCAGAAAATCTGTTTGTTTTTTCAGGCATGGTAGCGACGAGAGGACAGAGGCCAAAAAGATGAAGAAGTGGAAATTCAAGACATCAACGGGAAAATTCGCCTTCAGCCACCGCATCGTTCAAATCTGCAATAGCTTACCAAAAGGGTAGTTGACGCTTCAAGCACCGAAATTATGAAAAACAAATTTGCTAAATTTATAAACAAAAGAAACATAAACATTCGATAATATAATTGAATAAAAATATATTTAAACAAATAACCATTTTCTTAATAGGGCCTACCATGTATGAACTGATATAACTCCATGTAGGTACCAATAATTTGTTTAAATCAATTTTGTCTTCCAAATACTCAAGAAGTTTACAATGGAGAACAAGTCCATTAATTTTACAACTGTCGTTAGATTAACATAACTGTAGCTCAATAGGTCTTTCTCCTCTCCCTTAAAAAAACGTGTTACGTTGACCAATTTAAAATCGCGATAGAAGACATCGAGAATTGTGAAAGTGGATCGAGGATGCCAAGAATCTAGGACCGATTGGCAAATTGCAGTGGACGAACATACCTCGTACCCTGGGATCAATTTTGAACGATTCTACCCCGAATCCGATGGGGGAACGGCACAAGGAAAAGGATGCATCATAGCCTCCCCCCGCCCCTCTCTTACCTGCGGAATTTGAGGCCTGGGCTGATGGTTGTTCTGTGTTGTCTTTTGACCTTTCCCAACCACTAAAGGGTGTTGGGTAGTCACCCCTAGTTGGGGGTGGGGGTAGGGGGATCAAAGGTAGCTTTTTGCATGATAGTGTCATCGTATGTATGTCACGTTTATTCGCCTTCGCAACAGGTGGGGAGCACTCTCTCCCTAATAACCCCAGCTTCGTCGTGAAGGAGGTTGCCATTTTTGCCTCTCTTTCGTTTACATCATAAATGCGAGCTGATATTCCTCACTCATGAACTGCCGGGTGAGAAGTAGGTTTCCTCTGATCCTATCCACACACACAATCAGCTACGCACACCTCCTCCTTTGCGCCCAATCAGACCAACTTTCTCTCCCTCGGTTCTCAAATCATTGGCAGATTTATTTCAAATAGTAACTTCGCTTTCAACAGTTTTCAGCTTCGGGATTATGATTGAAATCCAGAAACGCTTTATAAGGTTTCTACGTGACTCCGATCGACTTGCCTCTCTTTGACGTTCGGATTCATCCTCTATGCCTGCGCTCAGAGATGATAATACTAAATATCATATTGCCCTTATAACAATTGACTGACTGACTGAATATTGCCCTTATACGCATGATTGAAGGAATGAATATTGCCCTTATATCCAAGACTGACTGACTGAATATTGCCCTTATACGCATGATTGAAGGAATGAATATTGCCCTTATATCCAAGACTGACTGAATATTGCCCTTACACGCATGATTGAAGGAATAAATATTGCCATTATATCCCCGAGTGACTGAATATTGCCTTTGCGAAGAGGTTGCGCGGGTACGACTATGAGTCGAGATTGGTTTTATGTTTTGTGTCGAGCTGCCTTCGAGGAAAGAACGGCGAGGCGGTTCCTTGTGGTGATAGGTAGGTGGTGGGCGCATTTGAGAGGTGACCCTTATATCCATGATTGAAGGAATGAATATTGCTCTTATATCCAAGACTGACTGAATATTGCCCTTATACGCATGATTGAAGGAATGAATATTGCCCTTATATCCCTGAGTGACTGAATGAATATTGCCCTTATATCCCCGAGTGACTGAATATTGCCTTTGCGAAGAGGTTGCGCGGGTACGACTATGAGTCGAGGTTGGTTTTATGTTTTGTGTCGAGCTGCCTTCGAGGAAAGAACGGCGAGGCGGTTCCTTGTGGTGGTAGGTAGGTGGTGGGCGCATTTGAGAGGTGACCCTTATATCCATGATTTAAGGAATGAATATTGCTCTTATATCCAAGACTGACTGAATATTGCCCTTATACGCATGATTGAAGGAATGGATATTGCCCTTATATCTCTGAGTGACTGAATGAATATTGCCCTTATACGCATGATTGAAGGAATGAATATTGCCCTTATATCCCTGAGTGACTGAATGAATATTGCCCTTATATCCATGACTTACTGAATATCGCCCTTATACACATGATTGAAGGAATGAATATTGCCCTTATATCCCCGAGTGACTGAATATTGCCTTGCCGAAGAGGTTGCGCGGGTACGACTATGAGTCGAGGTTGGTTTTATATTTTGTGTCGAGCTGCCTTCGAGGAAAGAACGGCGAGGCGGTTCCTTGTGGTGGTAGGTAGGTGGTGGGCGCATTTGAGAGGTGACCGGGGCTCAGAAAGGAACATTGAATGCCCGCCCTACCCTAAAGAGGGATGGTAGTGGAGAGTGGGTATGAGATAACGGGGGTTAGAAATACGGGAAACCCCTATTTGCGAGGCTATTTCTTGCTATTCTCGATCCTAGTTTTCACAGTCTTTTCTTCTTCTTCTCTCTCTCTCTCTCTTTCTCTCTCTCTCTTATCCCCCCTTCACTCTTGAACGGCAATTGGTTTAACCATCGAGGGTAGTTTCATTTAGTGTAGATTGAATAGTAGAAAATAACAGACAGATGAAGAAAAGAGGCAATTAAATAGGAGGAGTACAAAGAGCACTGGAACAATGAAACTTAAGAATAGGAGCCAGCACCCCCCCTCCAGTCCCCCTCCCCTGCCTCGAGTTGTACCCCCTTTCCTTAAGACCTCCAACTCCGAGAGGAGAAATCAGCGAACAAAGACGCAGATGACCTCGAGCAGTGTCGCGGAAAATTGGCCGCGAGAGGCCCGACCGACGCCTTTCGGGGAGGGGGAGGGGGAGCTGGATAGTGTGCGTGTGAAGGGAGGGGCATATCCCCGACATACGACTCCTTCCGCTAAAAGCGACAACTACTGCTGTAGAAAGTGTGCGCGTGTGTGTGTGCGCGCGCGCTGGACTGTAAGCTGCTTAATTCGGCTTCGTACGGACACTTAGAGAGTGGAGGGGGGGGGGGAGAATCAGGCAGGGAAACTTAGGATTTAGGGAGTTCGTAACACGCATTTCCTCGCCTAGTTCAGGCGGATGGGCAATAACCCGCCCCCCATCTTTCCCTCCCCCCTCCCAAAGGCGCTTACGGGCTCATGGTATTTTGTTGTTGATGACGTTATAATTGAGCAGACGACAAAGAAAAGATCAAAAGGATGTGAGGGGACAAGACCCGTTACAGCAAATCTCTTGGATCCCAAAGTGCTAAAAGGTAGGGCACATCTCTAAGACCCCAGTTCGTTTATGAGAGCATTAGGGACTCAAATATACGAAAAAAATGAAAAAAATGCTCTCTTGTCCCGCAAGAGGTTAGGGAAGAGTGGCGCTACTATATGTGATACAGCGTGATGAACTTTTCATCAGGGTCACTCCTGGTCTCGACCCTAAAGGACGACATTTCGACTTTTCTCAATGGCAATTGCCAAAAGCGATACCGACGAAGCCTCGTCTTGATATAGTACTCATGGGTCAGGGAAAGAGGTGCTTACTACCATTAGTGTGGATTGGAGGACGTTTAAAGGAATAATAGGTGATTTAGATGCTACCAAGGCCTCCGGCCCTGATAATATTCATTCTAGGATACTTAAAGAAGGGGTAGAAAGCATCTCAATAGCTCTGTAGAAGTTGTATACTAGGTCACTGGAATATGGAGAAATACCCGATGATTGGAAGAGAGGGAATGTAGTCCCCATTTTCAAGAAGGGTAATAAAGAGGATCTAAATAACTTTAGACCGGTTAGCCTAACTCCTGTAGTCTGTAAAATTCTTGAGAAAATAGTTGAAAAAAGGGATTTGCCAACATCTAGAGAGGGTGGGGTTAATCAGCAATGCTCAGCATGGGTTTAGATCAGGTAGATCATGTTTGACTAATTTACTAGACTTTCTGGAGTTCGTAACAAATCAAGTAGATAAGGGAGAGAATGTAGATGTAATTTACTTGGATTTTAGTAAAGCATTTGATAAGGTGCCACATAGGAGACTAGTTCATAAATTAAAAATGATTGGGATATGTGGGGGTGTTTCAAATTGGATAGCTCAGTGGCTGAAAGATAGGAAGCAAAGGGTAGTGCTAAATGGTGTAAATTCAGAGTGGAGGGATGTTATCAGTGAGGTTTCTCAGGCATCAGTTCTCGGTCCATTATTATTTGTCATCTATATAAACGATCTTGGGGAGGCAGTTAATAATAAAATGTCAATTTTTGTGGATGATACCAAATTAGCAGCTGTTGTTAAAGATATTGATGATAATTTTAAAGTGCAGGGGGATTTAAATAAATTGTTATCCTGGGCACATAAGTGGCAAATGACTTTCAACCTTGATAAGTGCAAAGTTATTAACATTGGAAAAGATAATAGAGAATTTAACTATGAAATGGATGGGCATTGGCTGAGCTCAGTAGAGGATGAGAAAGATCTAGGAGTAGTAATAGATAAGTCATTAAGGTTTTCTAAGCAGTGTATTGAAGCAAGAAATAGGGCAAATAGAGTGCTGGGTTTCATTAAGAGAAATGTCAGTTACAAAAGTAAGGAGGTTATTCTTAAACTCTATAACTCTTATGTTAGGCCACATCTAGAGTACTGTATACAGGCATGGTTCCCACATTTTAGACACGATATTAACCTTCTCGAGTCAGTTTAACGGAGGGCAACAAAGATTATTCCTTCCTTGAGGCACCTTGAATATATATATATATAGACTGAGGGTATTAAATATGTTCTCGTTCGAAAGGAGGTGTGTGAGAGGGGATATGATTGAGCTCTTTAAAAAAATTTCTGGGATAGATAAATTGGATGTTAGCAAGTTTTTTGAGTTAGATGATGGAAATCGGACTAGAGGTCACCACTTGAAAATTAAAAAGCAAGGGTGTAGGTTGGATTTAAGAAAATATTTTTTCACCAATAGAGTGGTGGACTTCTGGAACAAATTGCCGCGGAGGGTGGTAGGTAGTCCAAATTTAAATGTATTTAAGAGTACGTTTGATGAGTTTATGGGGAGGGAAGGTTGTGATGGTTCCTAAGTTTTGTATACATTAATATTGTTTGTATATATCTATAGCTGCATGATTTAGTTCTTGACCAGCCTCGTTTGGTGTTACCCTTGTTTCTGGACGCAATCCTCTGGATCTAGTTTTCTTGGGAATTTGGGTGCCCCAAAAAGAGTCTGTTTGACTCGGATGACCTATGATGGGCCCTTGTGGCTTTTTTCATCTGTTATATTATATTGTGGCGGACTTTGATTTTGTCTTTCCCTGGCGATTATTGATATAGTCCTATGTGGGTGGGTTTTGACGGATGCGGATGACCTTTGATAGGCCCTTGTGGCTTTTGTCATCCGTGAAATTATGTTATGTTATGTTTGATTCTCACACAGGCACATGTGGTAAGGTTTCTACTTGTATATCAATAAGGAGGAATAAGTAGCAATAAGTTATATATCCCCAACAATCAACAAAAATAAACAAAATATAGAATTTGCTAAAACCTGTAACATCAACAACATATAACAGATAAGCAGAGGAAAGTCTGTGAAAATTACAGCAACACCAACCTAATACCAGAAGCTCAGTAACGTATCGATAGGCTCTTGGCAGTGATGGAAGTATTCCTTCTTCGAACCATTCTCTCCACGACAGTGCGACACCTGAGGAGAGTGATGCTGGCGCACTCCTCAGTGATAACTGCATTAAGTGGTTCCTTGTAGGCTAGATGACGACGTATACTGCCAGAGGGGCTTCCATTAAATTCACATCGGGATTGAGGTGGCCAGTCCACCATCGTGATAGTGTTGTCCCTGAACCACTCTAGTGTGGACGCAGTCTTGTGACATGTGGCATTTTCCTGCTGGAAAATCTCATTCTGGTGATTTCTGGAGAGGTCTCAGGTTGAGAGTAGCATGTAATCTTTTAAGATAGCTTGGTACTTCTCTGAATTCATGATAACATCACAAACAGTAAGACGATACACCCCTGAACTTGACATTCAGCTTCATACCATTACACAACGGCCATCTTGCTTTACTGATATAATGCAGCAGGACTGTGGTTTTCCTACGACCCCGAAGTCTCAGGCGACGAAGAGACCTGTCGATATGTTGTGCACTGACCTTGGGTCGTCCAGAACGAGGTCGATTTGGATGTTCCCACTTTCTCGGATCCTTTTCAACACTTCTGCAACACTGGAATGTTGTCCGCCGACGATCCGGGTGATTTGTCGATAGTTGATACACGCCTCGTGCAGCGTGCGTATCAGACTTTTTCTTCCCTTTATAGTTACGTGTTTTCGCCATTATCATGTCCTGTCGACATGGAATATCATATTAATCAACAAATATGATGTGTAACATACTGCATATTGATAGCAGAGTTTCGTACATTTTAATGGCATCGCCTTTTAGATATTTAAAAAAAAAGTATAAGGAAACTTGAACTTTTATTTTGCTCTTTCGATGTGTCCACATGCATGAAAACCTACATCAACCTATTTAAAGATATACACAAGGAATAAGATAAATTCAAGTTGTCCGAAAACTCTGAAATGGCACAACGGCTCAAATATAATGACATACTGGCCTTTAACATGAGGATTCCGCCTGAAAACGATGAGCGGAACATGTACGCTAGCATTAGACCGTTAGGGTGCATGCCCCCTACCCATTTTCCTTTGGTACAATAATCTCACAACACCTTTACCACAAAGTATGGGGAGCGGGCTGGCAGTTGCCAGATATATACCAGATGCGATATGTCGAGGTATCCCTGTGTAGACTAGCTCGGCGCTCAGAGTCGTACACAAGCACGGGCAGACAGCTGACCGAAAGACGCTTGAGATATGTCTGAGGCGATTAATAAAGAGTGCGATTTACGGTTGACCGGGTTTAGACTAATGGCTTGCCAAGTTGCAGTTCAAAGGATATATAAAGACAATACCCTAAAATATAATTTTAATATATATAATAAAAGGGGGCAATATATATATATATATATATATATATATATATATATATATATATATATATATATATATATATATAAGGGGTGGACAAATTACTTATGGTAGTTAAATGAATTAAGTGAAGATTAACGAGGTAATCTGGGGATGACCATACAAGATCGCTTTACCTTCAAGCGCGGGCGAATTGGAGACGGGGGGAGGGGGGAGACAACGGCGCAGGTCTCCAAGAGAATACTTCGGGGAGTCCTGACGAGGAGGACTCGAAGATGGGGTTGGATTACTTCGTGATGAAGAATGAGATATTATTTGCTCCAGAGAGACGTAATCTCAACTCGAGACGATTCTGCAGATCGGCAGGGAGTCTCAGTCTCGAAAGAACGGAAATTTTGAAGAGGTGGTGAAGATGAGAGGGCCGTTCAACTCTCTGTGGAGAAGGGGGCTCGATACCTTTCCTCTGAACAGGGGTCAAAGCTTAACGAAGGTAGATCTGCTGGCGAGAGCTTCAACGAAGTAGGACGACGGATTCCGAGGTTCACGGGAAACAGACGGCAGTCTGAACGGAGTGGATGGAAGGATTTCAATCTCCTCGAGAGATGGTAAGCTTCGGGTTAAGTACCCGTGTGGCTGATCCGATAGACACCTTAGGGCCTTGCGGTTTCTAGGGGATTCTTGGTGCCAGTCTAAGCAAACACATTTCATGATAACGCGTCGTTCCAGACGATGAAACTTGCCTCGCGATATGGGGATAGGGTTAATGTGGCTGCGCACAGCGTTATCGCAGGGGAGGGGGGGGGGAGGAGTGGCGTCCGAAAGCAAACACAGCAGTGATGGGTGATTAAGGAAGGGACTGATTCTTTCTCGAACTTTCTAAAATTCTCACGCTGGCGCACGTAGTCTTGAAAAAATAGAGGGGTATTTCCGGGAGGATTTCCTCTCACGGTAGTCCTCGAAGGCATTCCCTCACACGATGTGTCGGCTCTTTCTCTACCCAATACCTAGTATATACCTTCATTCTGGCAATAGCAGTCCAGCCTCACTTGGATAGGTCTTCTCTCGTTCGCTGTAGCTTCCACAATCATCCTGCTTGGATGAGGCGTAGTTCCGCCATGTGTTAGGTCGGTTGCGGAGACCCTAGTCGGAAGACACCCTATCTGGGGGACTTCATATTCAGTCCGATGGGCCGGATCCTAGCAACACCGGCCTAAAAACAGGAGATTGGTGTCCCTAATGTGAAGAAATTCATGTGCATCTGTAGTGGAACCGCTTCATTTTCAACTCTTGATATGCCCCTGTGCTCTTTCGATACAGAAGCGGATTTAAGATGGGTGTTTGGACTGAGAACGATGGTCCGCATTAGAGTAAATGACTGACATTTCTAACTCAATCGGGAAGTTTAGGACGGTTGGTGAGGCCTTTGAGTTCTTCTCCAGTACCTTCAATGCTGTAGGCTTGGCTTTTATCTATTTGAACGTCTGGACCTTTTTTTGCACTCTGACTACTTACTTTGGTGGAGAGCCGAGTGTGAGACAGCTATCTGAGAGAAGCAAAAGCCTATAAGCGCGATATGCATCGTCCATGCGATTTCACCCTATAAGAATTACGTCGGTTGAGGACCGGATTTCATTTCATTTCGAATCACCCTCACAGCTCATACGCGGGAATACGCGTCTTCTTTTTGTTGGGAACTTCTTTTGAAGGAATGTAGTAGCGTATCAAAAGGATTGGGGTAGTCTTCCCAGGGACGCAATTATCTTCCTCTTGGAAGGCGGGACCACCATCCCGGAATTTATTATTTATTGTATGGCCTGGATACTGCTTCATCAGCATTCCCACCTAGTCGTACGGTCGCTGAGTCTACCGACTGAACTTCGAGCCCAGAGGCGGAGAACTCTTCAATAACCTGTTTTCGGACGACAGTCAGAGATGCGCAAGATCACCAAATTTAGTGTTTTGAAGATCAAGATCGTGATTTTGAAAATTACTTTTCAAGATCACATTTTAAGATCACTTTTATATGAAGTGAAAAAAAACCTGTTGTCTTGTAGATTAAACAAAAACAAATTATTTTGTTAATCACTCCTGAAAAATATCATTCCTCTTACTTCCAGGATGGCTACCACACCATCGAATCCTACCCATGCACTATGTACCAAATAGATTTCATTGATGAAAATGATCTATTTAAGTTTAACAGTTCATGTACAAGGGGTCATAACTACAAGATGTATAAGCCTTAATTTCATTCTAATCAACGTAAACTTTTCTCCTTTTTTTACAGTGAGAATAATAGATAAATGGAATAGTCTTACTGAATCACAGGGCAATTCTACAAACTTAAACAGTTTTAAGAATAATCTTAACAATTTCACGATAAATCAATCAGTCCAAGTGAATTTAGTCCTTAATCTGCATCAGTTTTTACTGTGGGGTCCACATTGTAATATAGAATAAGAGACAAAAAAAAAAAATTGGCAATTTAATGTGTTGTAGGAAATCTTATAATGAGTTCATGTCTAACCAAAATAATATTGGCGTAGTACCTCTCTTTTCAGAGAGTCCGAATGGACAGTGGTCAAATGACCGGGGTTTTTTGTTGCTCCCTATGCTGGTGCAATCTATGCAAGCGGTGCAAATACGATTACTAACTATACAAAATTAGAAATTAATAACGAGCACCTAAAGATACTGTCAGACCACTTAACGAAATGATGAGAGCACGTGCTGGATCTTAGGAGCGATAAGTTCAGGGGTAAGACCACCGCTCCAATGAAGATCAACGTTCGGCCCGAAAAGTAATTTTTAAAGTTTATAACATAAACTAACGTCAACCATATAATCGATATGTCACCTAAGGTAAAAGAATAAACAGTTTTAGTCATATTTTTCCAAGTTACTGTCATTTTCGTATGCAGTTCCTCATTGTGTTCGTAACTAAATATTTTTTTCCGTTAACGCGAATAACTTTTGTGCGTTTTAAAAAGAAACAAAAGACAGGAATATAATATTTTAGGTGAAATAATTATAAAATTCTGTGTACACGAGTGTAGGTAATAATTACAATGCAAAAACCTTTATATATTAAATTTAAATCAAATGAATGGAGGATTTGAAAGAGAATTTTTGCTTTGAACACTAAATGAGAGATATGTCGGCATTTAACAACTAATGAAGGGATGTTTGCCAGACGTCACTATGTCAGCTAATTAAATATCGAAACCTATCCCTATAAATAATTTTAATCATATATAAAAAAAACAATTATAATAATGTCTTTCCTTTATTTCTGCTAAAATTAATATCTTCAATTAAAAAGAATTCATATACAATACCTAAAATCCCAAAACCTCTATTTAAATCTATTAAACGCTGTAAATATGAACCTATTATATTAGAGAAATACTAAGAAAAACTATTCTTGTGTAATTAAAAAACATTTGTAAGATTTAAATAGGAACATCAGAATACTTTTAAAGTTCCCGCCAAATAAAGAATCTGAATCCAGTACCGAAGATTTCTTTACCACTAAGGAATCCTTGCTCACCTTTACCAGGCTTGCAATGAAGAAAGTAGATAACTCAACTCCTTAGAGTCAGTGTCTCACTCAAAATGCACTCCCCGAAGAATCGAATCGGTAGCCACCAAGCCGAACCAAGAACCCTAGCTGGCTACCCAGGCGTGACAAATCACCAAACCACTCACAACAGGGCAACAACCACTATATTACTACCAAGTTTAATGTGTGCGAGGCACATCAAATATGGGATGGTAGTTTCAATGGCTCTTCTCCACGCTCTCCTGAATGTTCATGAAAGTTGTAATGATAACCTGTTCATCTATATCAATGTCGCCAGTACGATTCTGAACTCGAACACTGAACTCTTTCAAGCATTTCACTATATTCGATGCATTATCGGTGACTGTAATGCAAGAATATAAAATCAATGTTTGGTTGAAAGAAAATTAAGCTTAATTCAATAATTTGGTTAGACACGCACCAGCTGAACTGCGCCACCAAGCATTAAAAATAAAACTATGTGATTGTCATAGGGTAACCGTGAAGAGGGTACGCCAGAGAAACTGGGATACAGATTCCGGGGCGAGGGTTAAATAAACAAAATCGAGTGCGGTTGGCCTAAATAATCAATTCTTAGAGGTTCTGGGATTAGAGAAACTAATGGTAGAAAAATATATAATTTTACTATATATAAAGAAAATATTAATAGCACAAGTAAATAAATGACAATAAATAAAATGAGACCAGGGGTACCAAACGGGGGTGATAGAAATGACTCGATGGGTACGAGAGTCCGAGAGAGGATGCACGGTGATTGCTTCCAGAGAAAATGTGAGAGTGCAATTATCGGGGAGACTCACGTAAATCCTAATTGACTGGAGGCTTGAATACGGCGAGTAAACGGGGCGCTGCAAAGTTGAACTTGCAAAATTCCTTCTTCTTATACCTCGCTGAGAAATGAGGGAGGGAATACCCCAGTCGTTGAGCAAAGTCGATAACCGAGTGATAGATTCCTGTCCGTGCCTATAGTCTGTCGGCGGAAACTCTGGCCTTGACTACGACCGAGGGCAAGTAGAGAAGTAACGTATCGCATTCGCAGCTGTAAGCCGTTGGGAGGTGGGGCAGGACGTACGAGACTGTACGTGACTGCGATTAGCTATGGAAAAAATAGCAAAATATTTGAGTTATAGTAACATGAAAGAAGATCCTTAAATTCATGTAGTTCAACTAGACTCAATGGTAGGAGCCCATTAGCCACAAGCGAGAGAATCTTATCAAGGATATCCTTGCATATTGGTGGTCCTGGTTTTGCTTGGAAATGCGATACCAAAAGTATCGCTGATACTTTTGGTTCCAAACTAGCGATAATCGATAATTTCAGTTTTTGGTTCCAGTTTAGCACAAGGGCGAGCCGCGCGTGCCTTGGAGGCAGAAATAGGTAGGTCCGAGCTGGGAACTAGCTGTCGGACGACAGGTCACGGTGTTGCTTCTGCGTGCTACCGTTCTTTGATGATTTTTTCCGATGTTCCCGTGCTTCTTCCGTTCTATATATAGTCACTAATCAATATTGTATTATAATTTTGGATTTATCGATTATCACCTTATCGGGCGATAAATTTATCGCCAGTATCGATTATCAGTTATCGCCGAAAAGGTTTATCGTTATCGATTTATCGGTTATCGTGATACATTTTTTTCGTTTCCGCGGCCACCTATGCCGCTGGCATCTTTTTCTTTACCTGGACGCTTGCGAACTTTCTTTCCGATTCATAATCACGCTAAAGATCCGAATGTAGTTTATGCACCAGAAAATAAATTATTATGATGAGGAGATATTTCTTGAGCACTCGTTATAATGTTTATCAGAGTATAAAAATTCTAGTTGGAATTAATGCTTAACAAGATTCTAAGATTTTGTTATTCTCTAACTAAAATTATTTCACCCTGATTAGCGCATTTTATCCTATGTTAAATTGAAAGTCGAATTTCGTCCTTCAATAACAAAATAGTAGAAATTACAGACATGAATCAGACAGAGAGAAAAACAGATACACCTGGCGTTTTATTATAGTTGGATATCGGCAGTTTTTAGTGTAGTTACTAACTAGTCCATAATCTATTAATATCTAAAGTACACATTATATTTAAATGGGCGTTTATGTTAATGTAGCATTAGTCTCGTATTACACTAGTCACTTAAAATATGACTTCAGCTATTATGTAATGTTGCTACTTACTACTTAGCTATTAACACTACTAACCCTCAGGTGCCACCGTGCTTCCGAAGATTACTCGCTGAGTCGAGGCTAGTAACCAGAATTTTGGTTTCTTTATACATTGCATACAAATGACTTAGATACTGTTTCCAGTTTTTTGATAATTTTAAAATATTTTCCGTTTAATAGCACATATTACCAACATTGTTATTTGAATATATTGAATACTGTTTCGGTGACAACTTAGAATATTTAGTTCCCTTGTGAGTCTGTTGAAGTTGTAAAATTGTACTCATTATTAAAAATTTCAATCTGCAAATAAAATATATTTAGAACCAGGCAATGGCTTCGCCACTCTCCTCTACGGAGGGGAAGCTTGCGCTTCGCTACTAAGATTAAAATTTGAAATCTAAAAAAAAGCAGCCATGGTTAAATTTTTATAAATTTTCTGAACTTTGCCAATTATAATTATTTTAAAAAGGAACTCTAAACTAAATTTCGCCCCTTTCAAAATACCCCGTTGCTAAAATATAATTATAGAAGAAGATATATAAAAATTAATTTTCTGAACTTCACCATTTGTAATTCTTTGGGTTTTGAAAAATTCACAAAATTTCGATACTTATATTTATTTTTGAACTTCACCATTTTGTTTTTTGATATTATAAAAGAATTATTAAAAATAACTTTGATAAAAAAATAAGTCATATACTCAAAAAAATCCCCTTCTTAAATTATAAAGTTAGTGATGATGATGATGATGAAGAGGAACGGCTTCGCCATTCCTTACAGGAACGGCTTCGCCATTCCTTACAGGAACTTGCGCTTCGCAGGCAAATCTTCCGTCTGTAGCCTACAGCTTATCTGCCTCTCTAACAACGTGGTTTTGATCTAAAAGAAATATTAAAACCCAAAGTTGATGCCAGATGTCGCTTAGACAAAAAACAAATGACATTAGCATAGCGGCATATTTAAGAATCTTAAATTAAAAATGATCTTGAAGTCTAAAGTGATAATCAAAATCACAACAAATAAAGTGATTTTAGATCAATATCGCCATAATAAAAGTGATTTTCAAGATCAAGATCAAATCCCTATCTGATCTTAAAGTTCAAGAACGTGCCCATCTCTGACGACAGTGTAATAAATAGCGCGTGACTAATCACAGAAAAATCATTCAACCTCGTCGGGTGAAGATTTAGGGACAAAGATAAAAATGAAAAGAAAACAGATCTTTTCGATGATCAGGATTAACGAAAATATTCGTTATCAGATGCAAAATGAAGTGGGTTTTATTGCAGATTGAATGCATATATTATGATGTAGGTACATTTTATTTTTAATACAAAGTAAAATATATTTGTTAAATATGTAATATGCTGTGGGAAAATTGACACGGTAAAACTCTATGCGAAATATTTATATCTAATTCGATATATGTATATTATTATTTAATTTTCCTACCGCCAACTCTTTTTAACGTTGCAACAGAATATAATTAGTTATTTTATTGCTTAATTAAGATGTGGTAGTTTTGACAATGATTATTTTACCTTTATGGGGTAGATACACTCTTTTTTTTACTCTTTATTCTCTACAGTTTTAGTGGCATAATATTGAAAATGAAACCTAATACATACATGCAGATGATAATAATCGGTGTATATAACGGTTATATTAATGAGGATTCAAACACTATTATATTTATCCCAATGAACAGCAATCGCTAGGTCGGCAGTTCGAATCTCCGTCCGGATTCTTTTAAGCTGACACTGTTTTCTAGGGATGTTGCTGCCATAGTGGGCATCGCGGTGGGGAGTTGGGGGCTTTCCCTGGCTGAGGTCCGCCCGAGAAGCAACATAACTTGGGGGAGGACCAAAAACTTTAACTTTTTAAGTTCACTAGATATTAAATATCATCTATTTTTACTTTAATCTAAAATGTATAGTTCGAAAACATCCTGGAATCTCGACCCTTTTACTAAAAGTCTTTTTGAACATTTTTTCTCCTCTCCCCTCTTTCACCCCAGTCTTCCTCTGCCCTGAGACCCAGAAACGGTAAGATAACAGGATTACCAGCATATTCATTATCCTCAGCAATCTGCTACCATCGAGCGGGCTTCCAACATCTAATACACTATTTGCTACATCGGACGAGAGTCGATTCACCAGCTCACGTCGCCCTATAACACTGTATGTACATCATTATTTCTAACTCACATTCCCAGAGAATGATTACCTCATTCTTGCTACAGAGAATATGTTCATTCTCCATCGTCTGATGATAAATCGTCCAATAATTCTTTCCCACTTATGGAAACATCGCCTTTGATAATAATACAATCATGGTTTGCATGTGGTAACAACTATCACAGGACTTTCACCACATTTAATTTCTGCCTTTCAAAAACCGTGCAGTGCAGAAAATATAGTACAACAAAGAAAGAAAATTGGACGTGAATAAACGTAAGAGACAAGAAAGTTTTGTATTTGCTCATTATATCTAAGTGATATAGATATTGGATAGCGTCCCTTTAAATTATGAGCGGATTGAAGATATGGTATAAAAATCCTTTGGAAGTACCTTATCTTACGAGCTGATATCATCTTTAGGTATGATATTGAGTTGTGTCTAGTAGCTGAGTGGTAGAGCGACTGAGTAAGAATCGGGATGCCTAGGTTCGATTCCCGGCCAGGATACTTCTATTTTTTTCCCTTAGCGTTATTGCTGTCTTCTTAATAGGGCTTGTCTTCATTGGGATGTCCTTTGCATTCATCGATATTTCTTTATCTTCCAATGCCGGTTTCTTTGGCCTTAAAAAATATCCGGTTTCTTAGCGCAGTATTCACACTATATAGGACCCATATCACTCACCCAGAAGCCAAGCAACGCTCTCTCCCGGACGTCCTCTCAACAACGGACTTACAACTCTCCTCATACCAACACGTCATCATATTCGGTTTAAAGTGATTATGTAGTCCTTCATACCAGGCAGGCAAGCCGAACCTGGTACTATTGTACCAAATTTAGACGTTGGGTGTGCGACAGTACTTTTGGTTCTAAGCTGCGATAATTTGGTACTTTTTCAATTTTTTTCGCTCTGTAAAAAAATACGTTTACAGCGTAAGTGAACAATGTAATAATAAATACTTTGCATTATTATTGTACTAACACTTTTATTTCGAAATATTTTTTGGCAACATTTTATAAGGAGGAAGTTTATAATTAGTATGTATGGTGTATCTCAAATGCACAACACTTGTTAGTTGGGATGCGCCATACGGTATAAAACGTGTTCATTACTTGTATTGTACGTACCATCCGATATTGCCTCCAGATTCCCGCCTCACATGCCAATTAGCGTGTTGTAAACGTTAGTTTATTTTTAAGGTCAATACATTCATGTCCGGCTAGTTCAGCTCCAATAGAGAGGTTATTTTCCTCTTTTGGAGTTATACGGAATAGAATCAGAAACAGATTGGGAGTGAAAAGGCGGAGAAATTAGTGGAAATCTACAAACACTTAAAAAGAGAGGAAGATTTAGAATGGTAAGTGATGTCTGATAGAAAAAGTTAAGAAAGGGTTCTTATTGCATTAACTGAGGTGAGTTTCTGTTTAGTTTTCTTTTCCCTTTATATAATTATGTAGGAAAAGTGTTTATTTATTTAATATAAGAATTAAAAAGTTTGGCTGGATTAAAATTTAATGTTTTGTATCATTATCTTTTATATGAAAGCAAAACTAGAACACAAATATATGAGACGAAGAACTTTCGAGCAAGATTAAAAGAAAACTGTTTGATGTTATTTATAAATATTTTTTAGGAATATCTTTATGGATTTTACATTTTTTACTTTGTGTAAATATATAGACATTATTTATCAATAGTATTTAAAACTAAATTTTTATATGTAAAATATTAAAAACAAAAAAAAACCCACTTAGGCTGGGGTTTTTGTGGGGTTTTTTTTAATGCCAACCCTGATTTAAAGTTACCTCTGTATTTTTAGGTTCTGTCTAGTTTAAAGAAAAGTACTGTGGTGCATATACACAAATTAATGAATAATAATAAAAGAGGTTTTGTTCGCAATTAGGAACTGCAGCTCGGACATCTGAACGCTCAAATGTTAAAAGCTTCGCATTACATAGATTAAACAAGGAATCTCAGGATTACTGACACCTTTGAAATTTATGTTTTGCAGTCAATCTTGGCAAAAATGAAATAAGAAAGTAAATATGTTGAGGTGCACATACTCAAAGCTGTATACATAAAAACATATAAATTAATACAAAACCCTGAGGAGCGCTTAAGAATTAAATTGTATATTGCAGCCAGTAATAAAAGTGAAGGAAGGCAAAGTAAAGCTAACAATAATAAAGTTGTGACGCGCACACACACGCAAGCAAATTTGTATTTCTCATTAAAGAATTGCAACTCCCACCTCCGAACGCTCCAAAGAACCGCTAACTACGATGTGTACTAATAGATATAAATATAAAATATTGTATGATTCCGAAAGTCAAAGGGATGGAAGGAGTCATTTAATATTTTGAACCCCAAATCAATTTAAATATGTACATTTCTTGAAATATAAAAAATATTTTAGATTCATTATAACTGGTAATACTCAGTGTCTCGGAGTGGAGCTTTTCTGTAGTGCCGCATTGCAAGGTGAAATAGGATTTAAAATGAAGCGTCAGAAATAAGTTGTTTACTATGAAGTCTCTGAAATGGGCACGCAAATAATTATGCAAATGCAATTAATCTACTAAAATTGTATAGCATTTGGTCATGTAAATGGTAATATGCACTGTTCTTATAAGGGCTATAGGCAAAAATGAATTTGAGACGCTTTCACACACACACACACGCGCGTAACGCGGTCACACGCAAAAAAAAGACATTTCTCCCGTTATATTTTCCGGGGGGCGCTGAAGCAGCTGTGCAAACCTTTATCAAGATTCAGTGAGCTGAAAAACGGTGAAGACGCTCATTTTTTTAATTTCCACTGAGTCGTGAAACACAAAATCTTATTATGAAAATTTGTATCTGTGCCCGAGATGAAGATTGTCGGCAGAGGGACGACCTGTTCATTGTGTACACACGAATAAACATAGAGTTAGTGACAAGAGTTTCCTTATTATCTCGTTTAACTTTTATTAATTACGAGTGATTTACAACCCTCATGATGAGCAAGAATGCAAAAAATAAAAGAATTAAACAATATAATCATAAATTGAATTATCAAACAAATTTTTATTGGATGCTCGATTTTCATCATGGTTAGAATCGAGTAAAACAAATATCGAAAGAGCAAACTGTAAATTTTGTCGTTGCGAAATTTAAGGCAGTGTAACTCATCTGGAGAGGCTAGGAAAAACATGTTTAAAATTTAATTCAGAAAATAAAAGTAGAAAACTGACTGACGTTTTAGAGCGTACATCTTCTGTTCATATTACAAAAGCAACAGCTGTGGAGCTTAAGACTTTGTTCATTTGTTTCAGAACATAACTTACCAGTGAGACTTATCGATCATTTGCCTGGACTGATTCAGAATGCATGTCCTCATTCAAAGGTGACAAAAGATATTAAATGTGCAAGAACCAAAGCTACTCAAATATTTTAAAATGTTTTAGGTCCTTATAATTTTGAGAACCTCCCTAAACAGCTAAAAGAGTGCAAGTTTTCATTAATTATAGATGAAACTACTGATTTAAGTACAAAAAAAATAGCTTGTTCTGTTAGCTTTTATGATTATAGCACTCAGAAAATTACTGATAATCATTTCATTCTTTTGGAAGTCAAGGATTGCTCTGCTAGTGGACTTTTTTCCTCTATTGAAAGATTATTTATCTTACATGATATTCTTTCTGAAAATTTGATAGGATTTACCAGTGACAATTCTAGTGTAGTGATGGGACAGAAGGGAAGTGTGCAGGCTTTACTGAATAACAAAGTTCTCTAGTTCTTTATTCATGGTTGTGTCTGTCACTCTATGCATCTCTGTACATCAAAGGCTTGCTCAGAATTACCTTCATATTTAGAAGAACATGCTAGAAGCCTACATTCATTCCACTCTAATAGCCCCAAAAGATTGTAGGAATATGAAGAATTTCAGGCATTTACTCAAACGAATCCTCATAAATTATTACATATAAGTTGTGCAAGGTGGCTATCTCTAGAGCAAGTTGTCAAAAGAATACTATAACAGTGGCCAGCTCTAGTGTTATTCTTTACTTCTGCTGATCTTGAAGATAACAATAGTGTATCTTCAAATGTGCTGAACTCATTAATAAATCCAATCTCAAAAATGTATTATGTATTTTTCAGCATATATTTTGTCAGATATTATTAAGTTGAACTTAGATTTCTAATCAGAAAGCTATAGAATGCACAAACTTCACAAATTTATTACATGTACTGTTAAGGGAATACTTGCCAATTTTTTAAAAAAGAAACTGTAAAAAATAAAGAGCTACATGAATTTAACATCAATGATCAATCTGTGTATCTTCCCATAATTGAAATTTACAGTGGAGCAAAAGTTTAAAGCATCTACATAAAGAAAACTTCATCTATTAGTACAATTGAAACAATTTCACGTGAAAACATTAAATTTTGATGTGCGCCTTGGAAAGGAATTTTTTCAGCGCTTCTTTGTGCATGATTTCTTCAGTACTCTACAACAGCTTCTGGAAGCACTAGACCCAGTTAGTATACGTGATTGCAATGGTCCAAGTTCAATCGTTCCTCTGGCATGCAAATTTCCAAATCTTGTTCAAGAGAGTCAGATTGAAGCTGTAAATAAAGAATGGAGAGAACTTAATCTTCAATATAACAATGACATAACTGAAGCTACCAAACCAGAAGATTATTGGTATAAAATTTGTAGGGAAAAATGTGGAGATGAAGCTCGTTACCCGGTGCTATCATGCTTTATGTTCAAACTCCTCTCATTGCCACATTCTTCAGCTGCAGCCAAGAGAATATTTTCAGTCTTAAATAACATTAAAGTCAAGAATATGTCTAAATTGCATACCACAACAATCAATGCTCTGCTACATTCAAAAGTCTTCTTCATGATGTAAACTGCACAAATTATACACCTGATCCAGAGCTTTGTGCTAAATTAAAGCAAGAACATTGGTATAAAGAGCAACCTGTTGAGGATGCAACCTTCTAATTATAAAGTATGTCTATTAAATATGTTTAGGAGAGAGAAAAAAAGAGTAGAAAAGGATGCATTTCTTCAATTTCAGTCGGGCTCATCAGGGTCTAACTCCAGTTCGATTTTAAAGTGAACGGCACCGCATGGCGTATACAAGCATAGGCAAGCATAAATGTGAGAATAAAATTGATTCTGCTGTCATATTAATTGTTGGAGTGTAATTTTTTTTTTTTCTCCTTAATTAGGGGAAGCATTGCTTCCCTTGCCTGCACACCACTGATATATATATATATATATATATATATATATATATATATATATATATATATATATATATATATATATATATATATGCGGGTTTTCGGTAAGGGTAATATAATAAAATTCCTTAATCTTCTAGAGAAGTCTCCTGGAGTTCCTCAACCCTCTTCAAGAGCGTTGTATATACGAGTACGACAAGGCAACCATTCATTTCCCCCCAAAAGGAAATTTCAAAAAGCCTTTTTGTATAAGATAACGTTTAACTTGAAAGCAATGAGCAATAAAGTTCTAGTCAATGCGGTTAGGTAAGGCTAATAATAAAATTCCTTAATCCTCTAGAGAAGTCTCCTGGAGTTCCTCAACCCTCTTCAAGAGCGTTGCATATACGACGTTAGCTTATACAAAATGGCTTCTTGAAATTTCGTTTTTGGGGCCAAGTGGATGGTTCCCTTGTCGTTTGAGTGAATAAGTTTTACTAAGAAGTTAGAACTTTTCATAACGCAATTGAAAGCTGATGAAATTGTGCATTTTCAGAATTTATGTAAAAGACAAGAAGAATTAATTTCCTGTGAACTTCGAAAATATTTTACAACCACATTTTTTGACTTCAGAAAGATATAAGCCGAATTAAAATTGTTTGGTCATCCATTTATATTTAATTATGTGGAAGCACCAGCTAGAAATAATTGAGTTTTAGAGTAGAGAATCTTTGAAAATTAGAAAACATTCTCTTCTTGGTTTTTACAAAGAAGTGAATGATTTCATTGAATTTGCTCAAATTGCCAATTTATATAGAAAACTATTAAGCATACTGCTGTGAACAATTCTTTTCGTGTATGAAAAACATCAAATTGACTTTATTTTATTTTGTGTAAGTATAATTTCATTTTTTACTGCCAAATAGTACAGTATTTTGTTTGGTAATCTTTAACATTAGCTCCTGTCGAGTGTTGTTTTTGTTCGCGACAAAATGAATGGAAATTCGATTTTCTTGTTTCGTTTAGCGCGCAGAAATACTTTATGTACAAGTTTATATCTGACAGCGCTAGATTTTTGTGGCTAAACACCCCCCAAAATAATGAAAACTCAGCTTATTATAAAAAAAAAATGTGAAATTAGTTTAATTATACTTACAGAAAGGCATTAGTTGTTAAATAGAATGAAAGTCCCTTTTTTAGACTCCCCCAAACACTTTCAGAGTAAAACTGGCCACCTTTGAAAAAATTTTACTTGTCGGGAAAACGGGTAAACTTACAAACGTGAAACTATTTTCTTTGTACACTAGTATTTACGAAATCCGAATATCTCAAATAATTTTTGAATAAATAGGAACGAGCCAAGGCCTTGTCACCGGAATGAGTTTATGATCTCCTAAATATTTATTAATCGATGGTAAATGTGGTCAGAAGTAACCGGGAACACTTGACTGGTCAAAGCCATTTTTAAGACTACCGTGCAAATGAATGATTTCGTAATGACCCACAAAACAAGTTCCAAGTAAATCTGTAAGCTTTTATCATACATAAAAAAATGGTATGTATCCTAAAAAAAATATTACAAAATACAAAAGGTAGGGAAAAATGGGGAAAAGTAAAATGTAAAGAAAAGTAAACGTTACTAAGATTTAATCTGAAAAAAATAGCTATGTAAGTATAAAAAAAAGAAATAATTGAATGTAGAAAAGGTGGGGAAAAAAGGAAAATAGAAAGAAAAAAATGAATACAAATTGCACTCTTCGTTTATGCATGACGTCAATGCGTTCCACTATTTCGTAAGATGTTACAATATTGCGGGTAGCGAACGATTATAAACTTTAGTCTCAAGAAATGGCGGACAGCCCCCACCCACCCTGTATTATGTTTATTTTGTTGGTGCCCCCCCCCCTAGACAGTTAAGCGAAACATATTGGGAAACTGGACGAAACATTATGGGAAAAGGGACAAAAGGGCTCCAAAGACGACCGGAGAAGCTATTCATAAATGTTACCTTTTGTTTGTAATTATATAGATTTTTTTATTAAAAATTGCTATTCACTACATTTTTAACCTGTTAAAAGTTTATGTTTAAGTACCTTTGCGGCTCAGCGAATATACTTAAATTTCTAATTTGGCCCATTAGGAAAAAGGTTGGAGAACCCTGCATTAGGAACTCTGAGGGCCGTCATTGCGAAGCTAATATCATC
This sequence comes from Ceratothoa steindachneri, assembly GCA_963969495.1. NCBI lineage: Eukaryota > Metazoa > Arthropoda > Malacostraca > Isopoda > Cymothoidae > Ceratothoa > Ceratothoa steindachneri. The sequence goes on along the minus strand of OZ018327.1, from coordinate 107,433,805 downwards.
CATTAACACCTATGATCACCATCATTCACCCGTGGTGGACTACAACAGGGAGTAATGCCTCCCACGAGGTATTGTAGCTATACGCGTAATACCGTAGTTCGAGGGAACTTGAATAGTCACACAATTTCTGAAATAGAATGTTCCCTCCACCACCTGGCGCACACTCCCATGCCCAGCTCAAGCTCCGATCATTCAAGTTGCCTTGCCATCAACAGCCTAGTTGGTGTTCACACTGACCCACGTGATTTCAGATCACAACTGATACAGATCTCTAAATTTCTATGACGTCACGGTAAAATGGTGCTGCCCACCATTCCCTTTCCATGACTTTTGGCACTTGGGTAAAATATATTAAGTCACCCGTAAAATTTGTGCAGCTTTACAAAAAAATAAAGCTCATATCAGCATGATGCGAGGATGCAGGCGGGACTTCTTGAATTCTTACCTTCAAGAATTTATGTGGCGTGAGCGTTTCTTCAGGAATGCTTTTGATGACCTATGTACACAAATTTCCTGCAATATTTAGTGTAACAAAAAGAGTAATCTGAATGATGTTTTATTATTTTCCCTTATTTAGTTTATTTATATTAAAGTGTTGGGGGGAGGATCTTCATATGAGCGCGACTAACCGGTTGCGGTGGATCTTCAGTTGGGTACTTTCGGGGGGAGATCTTTAAATGATCCTTATATAGTTATCATTTTATTCCAATACTTTTCCCATTTTATTCGGTTGAAAAAAATGTAGAAAATAATAGAATTGGTATACGAAATTCATGAGCTAAGAACGCCCCATCTACCTCATGAGTGGCAAATGACGGCTAGCCTATTGACTAGGACTAGGTTAGCTTAGTCCTATTGACTAGGACTAGGTTATTCTAGTCAGTCTGTCTCTTAACTAGGCCTAGGTTATCAGAGTTAGCCTGTCTATTAACTAGGACTAGGTTATCCTAGTTAGCCTCTCTATTAACTAGGACTAGGTTATCAGATTTAGCCTGTCTATTAACTAGGACTAGGTTATCCTAGTTAGCCTCTCTATTAACTAGGACTAGGCTATCCTAGTTAGCCTGTCTATTAACTAGGACTAGGTTATCATAGTTAGTCTGTCTATTACCTAGGACTAGGTTAGATTAGTTAGTCTTAATCTTAACTCAGACCAGGTTATCCAAGTACCAGAAGTAGAAAGTGAATTTTGAGAGGGAAGAAGGAGTTAGACCATGTTAAACAGAGTAGTGATAATCTTACAATACTAACTATATCTCCTTGCGCGCCACGGTCTTTCTTGGGCTGGCTACGGACAGGATTCTCCCGTTTTCGAGGTGAGGCTGGTTTACAGGTTTGTCTGCCACCAAGAAGACGAATATTATGTCCTTCTCCAAACCACCCTTCATTTTCCCTCCTCCTTTCTCCCTTCTACTTCTATGCCTTTCTTTGTTCACTACATACAGAAGTCATTATGGGCTCTTCCCGGTTATCGCAGTAAATAGGCCCCACCGAGTTGAGTAGATGGGTGTTCGGCACTGGTTGTCGTCCTGTTTGAGTATTTGCAATACTTTGGGGCACGACATTCTTGATTCTTGTGCTCGGACCCCTTTACCTCACATTTAACCGGGGTCCGTTTTCAAATATTCCAATAGTGAGTGTATGAGTAAGAATAAAACTAAAACTGGCTCTAAAATGGTAAATGACGTGGCAATGAATATGGTCTACTAATTGTCCTTACTACCGCTCCCTAACCATTTTTTTAGCTTGTTTCTTAGCCTTTTTATCTTTATTATTTGTTATTTACTTATTTTTTTTAAATCTATCCTAGTATTAGGCTGTAGCGTGATTACGTTGACTTTTGCCCTAGTAGGCTGTCGCCAGATGGGCTCTTAAAAAAAAATCCCTAACCGATTTCCCCTGCTATTACGTCACCCTCCAAGGCGCAAGCAATCAAACCCGTTTCTCACCCTAGCTCTCCCACACACCCATTTGCCCTCCCTAAGGATTTTAGTACCTCCAAACACTCATGTTTCCGGCTTTCATTGTCTTTATGGAGCTTCAGTTTAGGATGGAAAATCCAAAGCACAAGTCGGTATAATATATGGCATTTGTCACAAAGTCACTCCGTCAAAGCTCGAGGCAGTATTTACACTTGTTTAATATACAACAAACTATCATATATGTGCAACTTTGATTAATGGTTAGCAACATCTGGACAAGGCAGTACAACGCTTCAGTCATACTTCTTTTTTAAAAAAAGACGACAGTAAAGAATCAAAGAACTACAGATTCTCTTATTAAGAGCGTACAAATTATTCGGAAAGGATGGTGATGATTTCGATAAGTATTTTTTGGCGATGTGTTGGAATATAATGTAAACCACGTAGACAGATAGAATAAAAAAAAAGAAGTAAAAGTCCTGAAGAGGAAATGGGCAGACACATTGTAATAAAAAAACGAATGAAGACGAATAAGAGATATCTTCCATAAGGAAACCCATCTTGACCTCGCAGATATCAAGAGCAGAAGTCAGGTGACAGATGTCGGCTGGAATGTGATCAAAGGAAGCTTCTGAGGGAGGCTTTCTTGTCGAGGATTCTTCATTCCATGACACCCAAAACAAGTTTTGCCGTCCACACTTCGGAGTTTCTCCCTCTTCGAGACAGCGGAAAGGGAGCAAAGGTAAGGTTAGTCCCAGTTCTTTGAACTATTTAAACATAAATTTACAATTCAATCATCGTTTAAAAATCTTTTTTTAGTTTATACCTCGCTTCCCGTTCCCTCGTTACTCTTTCCCCTTTTAAATAATAACGAAAATAATTTATCTATATTATTTAAAGTAAATTATGCCAATAAAAATGTAACTAGAAAAGAATTTAAAATTAAGCGAGCTGAGCTTTAGTAGAGGGAATTTTCCCTTAGAATTCACTCCAATTTATTAGATAGTGTTTTCATTTCATTTTGTAGTGCACTTGAAAATGGCTTCCCAACCTCAAAGTTCGGATAAAAAATAAACTTCTATAAACAAGTTGACAATTTTGTATGGACCCTTATTTTTTCTCTTCAAATATTATATATATATATATATATATATATATATATATATATATATATATATATATATATATATATATATATATATATATATATATATATATATATACAGGGTGCGTAAGGTATTTGAGGACATATGTTATTCTTATTATAGAAGCATATTATTTGACTTTATATTTTCTATATTTCAGAATTATCAATAGCAGACCCTATGCTTACTCAAGAAATGAAGAGGCACGCAGTTATCGTGGCTATAAAGGCTGAACATAGCAATTTAGAGATAGCGCGATTTTTAAAAGTCGCTAGATCCTTCGTCTACAAAGTTTGCAAGGAGTTAGAGGCCAAAGATGGTTAAGCCATGGATCGACGATGTACTCAACGGAAGACCTTATGTGTTTCAAGCAACGCTGGAATGGATGCCGGAAAATTTTCATAATCACGTAACCCCAAACATTGTCCTCCTAGCTCCCCAGATCTCAATCTATTGGACTACTATGTATGTACCGCAGTTGAGAAAGAGGTTAATGAACAGCATCATAACACTAAAGAATCCTTAAAAGCCTCCATAGTCAGGGTAATGTCCAATGTGAATAAGAACCACTTGATCCTAGCATGTAGTCGATTCAGATATCGCATAGAAGACGTTATCTAAGCTGAAGGAGACTATATTGAATAAAATTACAAAATTATGTTTATTCTTATCCTCATAAACTTTATCAGCAAAAAATCATTATTATCTGTTTCTAAGAGGCATTTTTGTGTAAGTATAAATATGTCCTCAAATACCTTACGCACCCTATATATATATATATATATATATATATATATATATATATATATATATATATATATATATATAAGTAAAAGAATTCAATGGCGAGTTATGATATATGATATTGAAACCACTGTATAAGGGCCAAAAGTTTAATTTACGAGAATAATTTCAACCTTTGGTTCCTATACAGTAGTTTCACTATTATATATATATATATATATATATATATATAATTTTCAAAAACTTTTCAGACATGAGAAAATATATAAATAATCCATGTGGCAGACTCGATTTCGGTATCAGCCAAAGGGACGAGGTCTAGTTATATTTTTGAATAGATATATGTTATGTATGTAGGTTATATTTTTGTATGATAACCTTTCCAGGTGCCCAGGTCACTACAGGTCCTCAAACTAACAAAAGTGTACATTTTTTCACAATTTACGCCTAAACTATGTTCTTTCTTTCAGCCCTGTGGCATTTTAGAACACCACAGACACGACACAAGTATTACAATATTCAGCTGTTTGTAAGATTTCAGAAAATGTATAACATACCCATATCATTTCATTGTAAGAATTCAATATATATGAAACAACTTAAATATGATTTTAAAAGTGTTATTTTAATCTTTTGAACAATAATAACATCCAGATAATACTCTCGGTTATCTCACATTCAGTTTTGTGTGTGATGCAGTATGGATATTTTATGTGGCTGCTTAGATTTTTTGATCTGTTTATCACCCCAGATTCAAGTGTGCAAAACTATAACACTATCCCCCAAAAGTCCAGAATCACCACACTGTGTCATTCTCGTCGTCTGACTCCCCTGCATCAAAATAAGGTTCTGGATCATCCTGTTGTTTCCGGTCGCTACAAGTCTGTAACCTGCATATGTATATGCATGTCAAACCATTTGACAGTCACGTGCAGCTTGGCATTGTGCATGAATGAACACACTTGCATGTCAGTAGTTCCAAGACCACATCTGGTACAGGCGAGAAGTGCATCTAATCTATTGCCAGTTTGCCATCATCGTCTGTCCATCCATGCCTAGTAGGGCTCGGTAACACTGGGTTAGCCTGCAGACAGCACTTTCAGATTGTTGCTTGGTATTTGGTTCGTTTTGCAAGCATAAGGAGGCTGTCTTTACAGAGTGGGACTCAACTTCTCCCCTTTTGGTACTGAAAAGCTGGTAGCACAGTCAGTTCGTTGACCGCACCAGTGCTGCTATTATTAGCAGCATACATGAGGCAGGTGACCCATTCATTTTTTTGTAAGAGCTCACCACTCATACTCCATGACTGCCCCAGTTGACTACAAGTCTCTTGGCTGGTAGTGTCCTTTGTCACCATCTCCAGGGCATTCAACTTCCATCGACCAGTGAATGCGCTGACAGTGTCACAGCCTGTGAAAGCATGTAAGCCAATTAGACCGCCACAGACGGCGTCCCTAAGTGAACTTTGCAGTTTGTTGATGTCAACCAACCGCGTGCGGTTCTGTGTCCCACACTTCAGGTATATTGGGCAAGAGATGTCCTTCTGGGAGCCAAGAAAATGCACCATGACATCAGTGTCCTCCACTGTGACGATAAATTCCATTGAGCCTGCATGTGCTGCATCCAGTGCATGCAGTATTAGGTAAGTGTAAGCTTCTTCGTGCGTTGAGTACAGCTCTGATACTTTCTCACACTCGTCATCTGTCATCTTGTGGCAGGTTTTCTCACAGGTCATGTACAAAACTTTGCCATGCAGCATTTCTTTGTACCGTGGGAGTTTTCACTCTTCTACCATAAACTTGATGAGACTGGTCTTGTTGAAGGAATTGCAAAGGAATGTTCTACATTTCTGGATGTGGTGTTCACCTGCGAGGTTCTTGTAGTGGAGAGTGATGTCTCTACCCCGATTTAGTCGTTCAGCATCTTGGATTAAAGTCTGGAGGTAGACATCAAAAACCATATCAATCCTTTCACTCTCTCCTCCCTCGTGAAGGACATAGGTGAAGGCTGACTCTGCAATATGTGCAGAGGTCTTGTTGTTACCATTCACTTTTTGGACAAGGCTCATCCCATCAATGATGGTTGTAGATGTTGTTATGATCTGTTCTGCAAGAGACATATTCTTTTCAAGCTCTTTGTCAAGTGCAGCCTTGTTTGTTTTTTGCAGAGATCCATCAGCATTTACCAGTGCCCATGGCAGTGGACCCAGTTGGTGGGTAAGAACATCCTTCATGTTCACCTTCTTGAGTTCAGCCACCAGGATCATGTGACTGAAAAGGTTTTTATCTGCCCTGAGAACCACCTCTTTTCCTTTCTTCCCATGATATGTCTTTTTGCTGACACTAGAGAATGTCTTCAGACTTTGCTTGGTCATCCTGTCATATAATTTTGAAGAGGAGTTATCATCTAACCTGGTTTACTTGAAAACCTGGCAGGCCTCTTCCCCGATCTCACGAGCCCTCTAGAGATCCCTTGTTACATAAGGTGGAGCTAAGAAGCCGGTGGACAGGCTAACCAGATCAGTCCCATCAGGGGACAAAGGATTGAGCCATTTGTTCTCCATCAGGTCAATGAGAGACTGGACATCTGCTTCATTTCTTTCGATCCTTAGACCCTCTAGTTCTAGGTGGGATAGTTTGGACATACTTTGGCTTGTCAGTTCTCTCAACTGCCTGAGGTACATACTTCTGTACTCAGCCGTTAGATAATATTTACTCACAGCTCCTGGCTTCAAGCTGAATCCCTTTGTCTCTCCGGCTTTCTGGGTGTCTTTGTTCACTGTTTCTTCTATGGCTTGGCCATCAGAGATTAGACTAAAGGGATTTGTGGCACCTAGTTGAACTGACAAGCCCTCATTCATGAATTCCTTGTACACCTCTGGGTATGTGATAGGCAGGGAGACATCTCAGCATAGTAATATGGGAGGTACTGTGCATAATTCATTCTACATTATGCAAAAGACCAGGGGATCATTCTGCGAATGCTTGCCAGATGTAGTATCCAGTTTCCCTCTCTGGTTGCTTGGATGAGCCCCAACAAGATTTTAACCATGTCCAAATAGGACATCCAGAAGGATGAGAGGCTGCTGTTTCCATCTCTGAGGAACTTGCGGTACACTTCAATCAGTTCTATCATCCGTGTGCAAGAGCTGCTGTAGAGGACCTTCTCCAAAGTGACTTGGGAGATGCTGTTCCCAAGACACTCAATTTTCTTCAGTGTCTCTTCCAGGTGAGCCATGTCATTCATGTGAGTTGATTCCAACCAAGACAGGAACCCATTCCATGTCAACCGCATGAGTGCCTCATACAGGAGCTTGTTTAGTCGCACGGCTCTGCTGTACTTGTGGCCATTCATAACACCAGGAATGGAGCCTTTTGCAACCACACCAGACTCAAGGCAGATGTCTCAGAGTCCAGAATAACTTGTGAAATGGACGTCCCACCACAGTAAACATATAAAAAATAGGCATTACATGACCATCTAGGTCATCAAAATCAAAAGTTGAAAATTGGCAAAGATGGCCACCACCGCCATAACCTATATATTGAATTGTTACAATGAAATAATATGGGTATGTTATGCATTTTCTGAAAGCTTACAGGCAACTGAATATTGTAATACTTGTGTCTTGTGTATGTGGTGGTCCAAAATGCCACAGGGTTCAAAGAAAGAACATAGTTTAGGCGTAAATTGTGAAAAAAAATGTATACTTTGGTTGGTTTGGGGACCTGTAGTGACGTCCATATTTGGCAGAAAGATTCACAATTGATTTAAATGAAATATTAAAAGGTCTGCTTTAAAATGATACTAAACACAATATCACTCAACATTGAGAAAAGTCGTAACTGTGAGCGTAAACTAGGTAATGCACCTGCGTCTAACATGCAATTTTCCTTAGGTGGTGGTTAGCTTCATGAGTTGATAACTCATGATACTGGGCACCTGGAAAGGTTATCATACAAAAATATAACCTACATACATAACATATATCTATTCAAAAATATAACTAGACTTCGTCCCTTTGGGTGATACCGAAAAGTGAAATTTTGGTCTCAAGCCCATGGACTAAAAGGTGAACTATAAGTATATATAAAAATTAACTTGTGCGTTAGCCAAATTGGCTGCCCCCTTCCTTAAACCTTCGACCGCTATAAACACAAGTATATGAAAGATTTACATTTCATGTATTGATTGATTGATTGATGAAGAATATAATAATGATAGAAATTTAAACCTATAGAGACAGACAATAAGAAAACCAAAACAAATTTAGTAATTTAATTTAAAACATAGAAAACAATAATAAAGTCTAAAATGGGTGAAAAGAATTTGAAAGTAATAAAAATATGAAAAACACTCAACAAATTAGATATTTCACTCCCCCCCCCTCTCCCCCCAAAAAATGAAAAAAAAACATTTTCCTAACATATTTATTCTTACCGAAAATATGATAAAACACTGAACAACTATGTGTTTATCTTTCTAACTCAGGGGTCTCCAAACTACGGCCCGCGAGGTCAGTTCATCCGGCCCGTCGCTGCAATGTGAATGCAGCAATTACAGGGCAAATATTGATGATATCTTAAAAGCTCAACGCCAGGCTCACAAATCTCACTAACTTCTTTTGCTGCTTAGTTTGTGAGACTCGGATATGTGCGCACTGGCTGTGATAATACTATCTTATTGCTAACGACGCCTTCTTTGATAACTCTTTGGTAAATAAATATGTTTGTTGTCTTTATTTTTTGTGTATTGGAAAATAAATATGTTTGTTGTCTTTATTTTTTGTGTATTGGTAAATAAATATGTTTGTTGTCTTTATTTTTTGTGTATTGGTAAATAAATATGTTGGTTGTCTTTATTTTTTGTGTATTCACTATATTGTATTAAACAAAATGGTTATGCGGCCCGTGCTCGTCATCCTCTCAGTTATCTGGCCCACTGTGAAAAAAGTTTGGCGACCCCTGTTCTAACTTTTCGAATTCCGAATTCTTTATGATCTCTCGAACATTAAGTGGTTTGGTATATTCTCTTTGAATAGAAAAAATCACTAAGTTAGTGAGTCTATAATTGCTCATTGTTGAGCGAAGATAATTCCTTATTAATTTCAACTTAGATAAACTCTGCTCGCAGTTTGCCACGCTGACAGTTTTATTAAAAAATATTCTCAGTAATATCATTAAGTTTGGCATCAAATTTTGAAAAACATATTTGATGATGAAGATTGGAGCTCTATAGCCCTTTCTTTCCAATTGTTCTCTTTAGAGAATTCAAGAAAATTCTTCAGTCTCTTCTCAATCTTGACTTCTGCCATATTGACGTCTTCCTCCTCTTCAAATTCAGATTCGAAATCTTCATTAGATTGGTTGCGATGATCAAATCATATACGTTTAGCTGAGAAGATGTAGTCGCTCAAATCGGTATTTTATTTATTAAGTGATACTATCGATTGATGAATATAAATCTCTTTTCATTTCCGCTTCAAAGGTCAGTCCAACATCATTTAATTTTTCCCTTGCCTTTCTCTTCTTCTTTCTAACTCTCCGTTTTGTCCCAATGCCCAGGTTATCACTAACTTCTTTTGCATACTTGATTGAATTTTCAATCAATTCTGTTATGAGCTAAGAATGCCTTAAGTCAGCCATCTTCATTTAATTTTGGTGAATATTCAGGTTTGAAGTGTGTTGTTGATTCCCTTGAGAACTCTCTCCCAGAAACCCAGAAAACATAGACAAGAAAACGATTGTATTGAACTCAAAATGAGGTCAGCCTCTGACATTGTCGCTATGTTTTCCTCTATTCCATAAGGTGCTCGAGTACATCAATGATTATATAAAGTTTTTTTCACGACACTTACTGCCTGTGCTCTTGCACTCCATATTGTCTCATTCACTCTCTTAACACCGTCACCGGTGTCCTTTATTTATTTACACACCCCATCGATGTGTGGAAGAGGAAAATAATGTAAACAATCGTTCTACAGCTCCATAAAACGTAAATAAAGTTGTCATAGCAGCAGCCACATGGACACCTGCTAAATTAAGAGAATGGTTCGAACACGGAACAAATTTGGCGTTTGGATTAACATCCTTTATACATTTCCGAACATCATTGTGCTTGCCAGATATCACAGCCTCATTGTCGTAAGCCTGTCATATACAATTAGTAATATCAATCCTCTGTTCGTTAATTTTCTCTAAAATCATCTTTGAAATGTACTCCTTTGTTTACATGAAATCACCAAACGATTCTACTACATTTACACTGGACCCTTCAATCAAAACATAGCGAAGCACCTGAATGGTTTGGTCCGTGTGAGATAAATCTGGTGTGCTGTGAAAGATCATTACAAAATATTTTGGCCGTTTAACTTGATCACATTTCTCCAAGAACGGTAATAAACTAATTTTGAATCTGAGGGAATAGATAGGACAGTAGGACATATTCATTAGGTTTTGTTGCAGTAACAACTTTTCCACTTTCTCTTCTTTTGGCCCGAGTACTTTACAGCTAATCTCCTTTAAAATCGATCAAACTTCCTCCTTCTCCAAAACACAGGTATAGAGAAATTAAATTTTTACAACAACACTTTAATAACAATAATAAATATGACTAATTTATAAATAATTTAAAAGTACCAATCTGACGATTCCACCAATTTATGAATCTTGAATTCCAATGAAGGTACGATAATGAAAGCAATCTGGGTGGAGGTTGTGGATGGGGTCTGAATGAAAAATCTGGTGCCAATTGGTCGATCCTTTGATGAAAATATACGAGTATAATCGGACACTGCAATGATGAACAGGTAGTAATTAAAGACTATAAAAAATATATTTCAAAATCAGGAGGCAGAGTTAGAATCTTCTTGATGAATTGATGAGCGGAGCTTAGTAACGGCATGTAGTGCCTAAGACCTTGCTGGCCCTAAGGCACACTTCGAAAAGTGGCCTGAAAATACACATAGAAAATATTTACTCACACTTCCACTAACACCACTTGCTTTCACATTTCAACCTTTATTTGTATGTATTTAAATACAAACAAATACTTTATTCAATAAAAAAATACAATATTACAATTCTACTTCTATAAAGGCGTAAGCAGTCCTGCTGAACATCCTTGAATGTTGGACATCTTGTATCGTATCCTGGATGGTCATTTCTATGTACATTATATGTGATATGATACCTAAAAATATAGACTCATCCATATAAAAGGAAAATGGACAAACAATAAAAAGTCAGAACATGTTTACTCATTGAACATAATTCCTTTACAAAAAGAAAATACAACCGGTCCAAATTTGTTTTAAAAGTATCTAGTGACTCAGCATTTATAGAATCTGCTGACAAAAATTGCAAACATCAATGAGTGGGTTTAGACCAAATTCACTTACGAACACTATTTCGGCAGAGGGGTTTGTACAATTTTAAGTTAGGACCTCTCGTAAAATTATTACTCAAATTAAAAAATGCTCTTACTACTGTTAACAAATCATTTGAACATTAATTGCTTACACTTTATTATCAAATGTCTTTTACAAAAATTACATCACAAATTTGCGCACTTTTGCACCTGCACATTCCTTAATTAGTTTTGTTGGTGTCAATTTTACGCAGTAAATCGCTTTCAATGGACAGGAGTGCTCTAGGCATTCGAAGTCGTTGTTAGTCCATCGTTGATCGTTTCACGTCTTTAATTCTTTTCAGATAAGAAAAGGAACGTTTCTTTGAGCAATTTGTAGCCATTTATGATAAGTAAATTTGCAGTGCTTGTTCCGTGTTGTGAAAAGCAGAAGAGACACCAGTAGTGTGGAGCATTGTAAACATTTTTTGTGCACTTCCAGTTGATGCTATTTTATCGTCATCGCTTATCTGCTCTTCACACCATCATATAAATTGATGAAATTCAGCAGGGAAATCTGAACAAAGGTCATTCGAATAAACAACGACGAGTGTTGAAATAGCAGCATCGATATCATTAGACATTGAGTTAACTGAATCAAAACACCAAATCTCTGTAGCACTGTAGAATATGCCTCAATACGTTTCTGCAGTGCACTCTTGAGCTGAACGATGATGACATAAAAGGTGTTAAATTTCACGTAAATGGTCCTGGCCAGACATTCCTTCCATAACATCTGTAGCATCCCCATCATTAACACTCTTCTTACGTTTAGGCACTCGCCGAGGTTCAGATTTGTATGTGCTGCAGCCACTGCGTTTACTTGCTTTTCGCTCATAATAGTCAAGCTTCTCTCGGCATTCATCTAAATTTATCAAAGCTCTTCAGCAAACCACTAGCGAGTGTTAGTTCGATGGTCGAGCCTTGCAGCAATTTACTACAGCAGTTGAAATGCTGCAAAATGTCATTCCATAGTTCACACATTAAGGTAAATTCAATGGTGTCCATGTAGTTGGCCAGTGAACCTGCTTCATTTATTGTGCCGCCGTTCTGAGTAGCATCCTCTGAGATCTCCTGCAGAGCACTTTGAAACTCAGGATACCCAATCGAAACTGCTTTTGTGGCATCAGACCGAGCAGACTACCGAGTTACCGATGGGTGTTTCGGAATTAGGCATTCAGGGTTCTTTTTAACGTGGCTTAACAAGATATGCCAACGATGTGTTGATGCAACAAGGAATGAATACAAGCTTCCCAGGAATTGAAAAAAAGAAACTGCTTCAACGCAACAATCCACAGCTGACTGTCCAATTAAATTTAGAGTGGCCTGCACAAGGAATATAATCCGCTAGACTGTTCTTGTTTTTCAAGATTTGGGGCATGCCAGTGTATTTACCAGAGATATTACTGGCTTTTACGTAAGTCTGACCACAGCAAGTTTCAAAGTTGATTCCCTGATCCTGTAAGTATTAAGGCAGTGTCAACTAGATTCTGTCCTGTGTGACTGGAGATTGGTATGAAAGTCAGAAAACACTCCACTGGCTGGTGATCCACCATATTTAAATAGCGCAGAATGATGGTTAACTGGCCAGAATGTGTAATATCTAGAGTAGAATCCACAGAAACTGAAAGGTCTTGTGACTTGCCAATCTCATCCTTGATGTCACTAAGAACTCGCAAATTGTTTTAGATAGGTAAGATGCGTGACCACGTCCGCGATAGGCATGGGCACGAATATGTTGGGACAAAAAAGGATAAAACTGCCCAATAAGCTCTAAGATGCCCAAATAATTGCTGTTGTCTTTAGATCCATCAATTTCATTACTACCTCGAAGAACCAGACCTCTTTCACAGAAAAAAAAAATGGTTTCAACCCAGCGTGACAGAATGTTTTGCCAGGAGTTGTCTGCTCCGGTATGTTTTAATGTTACTGCTCATCAACTAGCTAAGCATCAGGATTGCTATGACATAATGTCAGAACTGACATGATGTACTTTGGAGTGGTTTCATGCGCTTTTTAAGTATTGAGCCATCTTCTTTCAATCAGTAAATCCTTGCCCAGAAAGCTGTACACGCTCAGGTGAAAACAGAATGCAAGGAAAGCAGAAAACACAGGCTTTGGCTGGAGAATACACAAGCCAGTCACGATCAACTCCCTCACCATTCTGGTAAGATCAGTTTGAAGGCACTGGAATTTTAAAAAACGATTCACACCAGAGAATTCCCGCTTTTTTCCTCATAGCTGTCTGCCAAGTTTCGAAAATGGTTTGCTGCCAATCCGATGAAAATTTCACGTAAATGGTCTGTTATGTCATCGAAACCCCCGACATCAGTTGGAATTGTTACTGAATTGTGTTAGTCCTGCCTTAGGCTTTTCGTGGTTTCTGTTCACTTGTGATGAAGGCGAAACACCAATATCAGTAGAACCAGTAGAATCTTTCTCACTGACATGAACATATAAAGTTGATTTAAGTATCTTTTTTAGTTGCTTTTCTTCATTGCGCTTCTTTTTCTCCAACTTCTTTGCTCGCTCCCAACCACCTTTGCGTTTTTGGCATTGCTGTTCCTGCAAGTGGAAAGAAGGTAGCTTAATCAATAAGGACTGACTTACTAATGATATTACTATCAACAAAATAATTATAGTATATTCATAAAATATTAATAGGAGACATACTCCAAATCAAATTTCTGCTCCGAGTACTGCTACTGGTGTGTAACTTTTACATACCAGTAGCAGCACTGAGAGAGAAATTGGTTCCTCTCTCTTTCAATTTAGATATGTGAAACAATTATTTTTTTCCAATTTATTAAAACAATTGAGAAAATTATGATCACAAAATGTACTGTAGATCATATGGAAGCAAATACTTTTATTTTAAATGCCTAAAAATATATTGTATTGCGAAGAATTGTGAATAGCTGTTAAAATATATTAATACTTATGAGCAAAATGGATGTAGAAAATTTAGTTACATCATGAGGCAGTGAGCGATTGAAGAAAAAAACAGGATAAAATCTCATTATAAACACGGAAAGAAAACAGGGTAAGTACACACTTGATTCTGTTTGCGAGAAGGATATTCACCAATATCTCGGATTCGAAAGTCAAATAGTGGAGTCGTGATGCTGCAGTAATGACTTGCAGAGCTATAAACATTTAGACAGCTTTTGGGCTCTACTTCCAGTAAACCCTTGATGCCCTGGGGAAAATACGGTTTCACAAGTTAAAATATCTTTAAAGTATTACAAAAATCACAAAACAAATTAACTCATTATCCTTCCAATCATTCTTTACTAAGGATCAGGATTCTAGAAATTATTCTTCTGAAATGATTAATCTTAAAGGAACATTTAACTTAATTTTACAGACAATATAAATTAAGTTCCTGTAACTGTTTACCAAATTTAACATAATTACTTCATATTTACAAATTGAATTACAACTTTTAAATCATTTAACTACCTATAACTTTAACTCAATAGATGAGAAATAACTATGCACATAAAATACAATAATATGTAACTATAAATATATCTAATAAGACTAAAAACTCATCCTAATGCTAATTTTACTTCATTATTATGACTTATACATATTTTTCCTCTCAAATTAAAAAAAAAATGAGCATCAAATTAAAAAGGTTGACTTTCATATTAAAAAAATGAACTTCAAATTTAAAAAATTGACTTTCATATTAAAAAAAATTGAACTTCAAATTTAAAAAGTTTACTTTCAAATTAAAATACTTGGATTTCACATTAAACATGTTTACCTTCAATTTAAAAAAGCTGACTTCAACATAAAAAAATATTCTTTCAATTGAAAACAAATAGAATTCAATTCAAAAAATGTCTGAATTTGTGTAACGTCAAGAGCACTAATTTCGCTACCAACCTACGCAAAAATATCTTAGTGTTTTGGATTCCTGGGCACTTATTTCTTCATGAAATACCATCTTTTATATATAAAAACATTCGTAAGAGTCATATATACAGTATTACTTACCATATGTGTATCTAATAATAAAGTGCTTAAAATTAGAAAAACTAAATTTTTCCATCTCTCATAGTGATTAGCAGATTAACCTCTTGCCCTGTAATCGTTAGGTCGGCAGTTCGAATCTCCACCCGGATTCTTTTTTATAAAAAGAACTGGCGGTGGGGGCGGCTATGGGGATGGGTAGGTGGAGCTCGTAGCAATGACAGGCAGTCCACCTAAGAGAAGGATAACTGATTTCAAAACCCTGGAACCACAGGCATAATTGCCTCTTCCATAAGATCCTCTGTGAGTATCATCTTCCGAACGTTTCCTACATTTCGGCCAACTCTCTACCGTGACGTCACAGAGCCTATTTTCATAGCTTGTGGGATTTCTTCTCCTCATATCCTCATTGGCAGCTCTTTCGCGCCCCGAGCAACCGTTCCCATACATAACTCTGAAAAACCGAAAAAATATCCTGTAAAAAGATAAAAGTAACTGAAATAAAAGATTAGCTCAACCACTTCCAGGTCGCGAGGAACGACCTTACAGCACATGGCCAACCAAATTGAGACCGTTGGGCGCTGAAATGGCCTAATGGTTGGCAAAAGCCTCGACTCGACTTCCTATCCAAGTGCAAATGGATTGGCTATTAATTCGGGTTACCCCCCAGGCAGGGGAAACTTACTTATTTTAATTTGAAAGTCATTTTTGTTAATTTAAAATCCAACTTTTTAAATATGAGAGTCAACTTTTTAAATTTGAAGTTCTTTTTTGAATATGAAAGTCAGTTTTTTTAATTTGAAATTCAATTTTTTTAAATATGAAAGTCAACTTTTTAAATTTGAAGTTCATTTTTTTAACATGAAGTCAACTTTTAAAATTTGAAGTTCAATTTTTTAATGTGAGGGTGAACAAGTGTAGATAAGCAACGAACTTCGTGGATTTTCTCCCGTGTCATATCGTCTCTACATTTATTCTAAGAGCCTGCTCACTTTATCGGGCATTTCAACTTAGGCAGGCTTGAGTAAGATTCTGGTGAAGATCCTTCAGAGTTTCTTGTAATACGTGAAAATTTGCAGCTTCTGGTCTACATAATTTCTATAATTTTAATATAATAATTAATTCCTGAAATGAAGAGAAAGGAGAGCATCAAATTTCTAGTAGACCCCCATGAGGGAAAGGTATAGAAGATCCAATTTTCCTATAACATGTAAGGCAGCTAGAAGAATTAGCAATCAACAAGACCACTAGCACTAGGCTTCAACATGATCTAGAAAGGATTAATTAAATAATATTGATTTAATGTGATTAGGCCTATTATAACTAAAGTTAATTCTGAATGCTAAGCGCTAGTCATATAGAGTCTAAATAAATTGATGCTGTACATAAATTTTTGAATACTTTTTGTAAATAGATTAAATATATTTTGTACATAGTGGTGTATTTTGACATCTAGATAGACCCTGTATGGATTTTTTTTGTCTGTAAATAAATGTTTTAAATGATTGACGTTCCTTACCATTCAAATTTATTCTTTTGTAAAAAGTAAAATGATATATATTTTTTACTTTATTTTGGGTGACCTGGATTTTTTGCTGGCCCTAAGGCAGTTAATGGCCTTGTTTGCCTAGTGGTTAATCCGGCACTGACGGAATGATACAAAAAAAGTCTGTATATGTGAAAAATTCAAACGAATATTTGTCACTATGTGTGTGTAATGGCGGATTAAGTATTTCGTGATTTAGTCTAATTTGGAGGCATTTCAACGGAAATCTTTATGGCCTTGCATTAGGCACGCTTTGTAGGGAGGATCTGCTACAGATGTTTTATCCGGAAGAGATTAGTTCCGGTGATTACGTAAACATAGTGGTGTCGAAAGGTTGAGTGCAAGAGAGTGCCACTCGTCCTATAAAGAGAACACAATATATATATATATATATATATATATATATATATATATATATATATATATATATATATATATATATATATATGTGTGTGTGTGTGTGTGTAAAAAAATCTCACAGAAAAATGAAAAGCGGATTCCAAGTACTTTCGAACTTGTTCAGTTTATTCTCCTGGAACTACTTGAGAATGAACTGAACAAGTTTGAAAGTAGTTGGAATATGCCTTTCATTTTCCGTTTGGAATTTTTGGCATTTATTGCTCTACTCCTGCGCTACTTTGTGAGTTTCTCATATATATATATATATATATATATATATATATATATATATATATATATATATATATATATATATATATATATATCCACTGCCAAGTTTTTCAGGCACCTCGGGAATTTTAGGAAAATAAATAAATTTATTGTCTTAAAATTTGTATTTGCATATCAATATATGACTAACAGTGAAGTAAAGAGGAATAAATAGCACTAATTTTATATGCCCCTAACATCAACAATAACAAACTACAACAGTTGCTAAAACATGTAGCATCAGCGACGTATAACAGATAAGGAGATGAAGCTCTGTGGAAATTGCAGCAACACCAAACTGATGCCTTAAGCTCAGTAGCGTGTATAGAACCCCTCGCAGTGATGATGGCATTCATTCTTTGAGGCATGATTCTCTCCGCGAGGCTGCGACACCTGGGGCGGGGGGGGGGGGAAGATGATGTTGTCCCACTCCTCGTTAATGACTGCCTTCAGTTGTTCATTGTAGGCTGGTTGACGACGTCTTACGGCCTCTTTCAGGTCCTGGCAGAGGTTTTACCAGTTGATTCATATCCGGAGCGGAGACTGTCTTGGCCAGTCTATCACCTTGATATTGTTGTCCTGGAACTATTGTATGCTGGACGCAGACTAGTGATATGGAACATTGTCCTCCTGGAAATTCACATTCCGGGAATTTATGGGAAGGTCTCGGACTGAGCAGAGCAAGTAATCTCTGACCTCATGGTCCCATCACAAACGATGAGTCGACCTACTCCTGACCTTGACATATAGCCCTATACCATTACAGAGCGGCCACCATGCTTTATTGTTGACACTATGCAATCTCGATTCCACTGTTCCCCTGGTGTCATGTTGTCTCTAACATTGCCTGGGGTCGAGAACTTTTAGCCCGTGAACTCGTCGGACCATAATCCACGTTCCCACTGACGCATGGTCCAGTTTCTCTGCTGAATGATGATCAGCAGCTTCTTGTGAGCTTTACAAGACCACGTCTTGTGGAAGGAGTCTGCGACGGAGTGTTCTGGCAGATGCATTAGCCTGGCCGCCCTCTCTCTATTCGTGTTGCGGCTGGAATGTGGTTTTCTTACGATTCCGAAGGTTCAGGCGACGCAGAGACTCGTCCTCGCGTTGCGTACTGACCTTGATCGTACAAAAGGTGGTCGGTCTTTGATGTTCACACTTTCTCGGATCCACTTCAACATTTTTCCAACACTGGAATGTGATTCACCGACCCTCTTGGAGAATTGTCGACATCTCAGATCCTCATATTTCCGCGTGCGTATCAGACTTCTTTCATCCACGCTATAGTTACGTGTTTTCGCCATCATCAGATCCTGTAGACATGGAATAACTTATTAATCTATAAGTATGATGCGTTATATGAAGACATTTTTACCTTAAAATACCGCATTATAATACCACCAGGATTTCATGCATTTCAATAGCATCGCCATTTTAGATATTTCAAAAAAGTGATAAGAAAGCTTGTGCTTTTATTATGCTTCCCATATGTACTTGACACATGCACACAAACCTGCACTATCATATTCAGAGACACTCAAGAAATAATAAAAATCCAGGTGTCCGAAAACTTTTGGCCGCGGCTGTATATAATAGTACCGTCCCAAACTATTAAAAAGCTATAAAAAAAATTATTATTACTATCTTAATCACTTTCGCTCTTACTTCTAGTAAGATAACAGGAAGAAAGAGAGAAAGGACGAAAAGAAGCAAGAGAAATAGAAAAAAGGAAAGAAAGAGAAAGGTAAGCAAAAAGAAAAAAATAGAAAAGAAAAGGAGAAAAATTAAGAAAGAAAGAAAAATAAAAGAGAAAAGGAAAGAAAGGAATACAGAGAAAATTAAAAATAAAAATAAAGAAAGAAAGGAAAATAAAAAGAGAGAAAGAGAAAGGAAGAAAGCGCATATGGCAATATGTATGACGAGCGGGGCGAAAATTGCGGGAAACGAGGTGTGTCCCGTTCGGGCTAATGCAGCGATGGGCGACCGGATCGGGTCGGAATCAATCCTGGAGTTCGATTGACGCCCGAACAAAGGAGACCAGACGCCCTCCTCCCTCTTTTCCGCTATATGGGGCCCTGAGGGAAGAGGACGGTGGGGGTGTCGAGGCTTCGAAAGGGGCCAAAGAGTCGATTGAGTCCCCAAGTGGATGCATCATTTAGAATGCTCGAAAGTGGCAAACGGGGAAGAATTCTATCCCAGGACGGACCACCTGTGTATCGCGGTCAAATAACACCCGGGGTCTCCTTATGCACCCAAAGACTGAAGAGGCCTTGGTATATGAGACATTGGCTAGAGTGTCACCGACTCCGTTAATCTTGGTGTTGATTCGGATTGATCTCTCATTGAATTGAGTCTTCTGCCCTTAGTTTACTTGACATTTTTGGTATCTTCCTCGGTGTTTTGAGTCACTGTTTTGAGTCGGTGTTCGAGTTGGTGTTTTGAGTCAGTGTTTTGAGTCGGTGTTCGAGTCGGTGTTTTGAGTCGGTGTTTTGAGTCAGTTATTTGAGCCGTGTGCAGCGACTCTATAGTTACTATGTCGGTCGTAGGATGCTAACTAACCATTTTACTTTTCAATGTTTTTTGGGAGGCAATAACATACTAACTATTCGGCCGATTCTAACGAAATTTGAAACCCTTATATTGTTTTACATTCTTTTTCGAATAATATAATTACCAAGGTCCTCCCAAGGTTAGCCCGGGAGTTATTTTGTTTTGGCAATAACATCATAACTATTAGGCCGATTCTAACGAAGTTTGAATCCCTTATGTTGTTTTACATTCTCTTTCGAATGATATAATTGCCAAGGTCATCACAAGGTTATTACGGGAATTATTAAAAGAAAACTAATTATGGGTCGGATTGCCCCACATTTTGAAAATATTGAAGGTCGCAAGGTCATATGGTCCTAAGGTCATAAGTCAAAATAATTGAGAGCACACGACTTAGGTTTGTTGACCTTGTTAAAATCTCATTCTGCCTTGCATTAAATTAAGTTTATCCTTGCCTTAAACCGGCCTAATGCGAAGGGAATCCCCAAAGGCTGGCAGGTTAAACTCTTATTACATGTTTGGATGTGAATAAGGACGAAGAGATTTGTGGAATTAGATGGTAAGATTAACAGTTTAAAAGGATTAACAATTTAAAAGGAGCCCACATTTGAGCAACGAGATTTTTTGTAACAACTGAAGAAAGAATAAAAATATTGATTTTTTGGTGTAGTTCTGTTGGAAGATGTGGAATCATTGATTCTCTATGGAAAATGTGTGATGACAGTGCTCGAAAGAACCATAGGAACATAAGAATGTCTGGTTCACTTTAATCCATCGGGGTCAATCTAAGTGAACCACTTGCCGAGATATTCTCACCCACCAAAAGCCAAAAGCCACCTCATAAAACCATCCAAAGGATACAGCCAATTATAATAGTAAAACACCGAAGACTTGCAATCATTGGATTTTGTCATTTCATAAAAAGGACTAAAATAGTCTTTATAAAATAAATTAGACCAAACAGGTCTTGTCAGATCATTTTTTTTATATCTAAACCTGTGTTTTTTTTAACCTGGTAGGCGCGATCCTTTGGGGAAAAACAGTAATTTGTCGAATTGTATTTGTTATTTTCTTAACGAGAGCTTGGGCTAATATTGAGAAGATTAAGAAAAAATTCAAAAGTATCCCTTATAGCTTTAGTTTTCAATAGAAAATTAAAGCTGTAAGTATAAGGCAATACTAAGTAGGCCCTAAATAGAATAATAGAGTAAGTAGACTCTGCTTACTACTCTAATTCATCATAATTTACTAACAAACTAATTATTACGTTTTTTTTTATAAATGTTACTGTCGTGGTATGACATTATATTATACCAATACCCTATTATATCTATGGGGGAGGGACCGATAACTTACAGGTGAACCGACGAAGGGACGGAACACCGCTAGTTTAGACGGTCTGAAATGTGAGATGAGAGTGCAACGAGGTCAGGTAACAAATGGGCAATGGCAAAGCTCAAGGTTATTTAAAGAGGCATGTACAAAAATATAATTTTATTTACATAAAAATAATGAGAGAATTGATGGGTAAAATTACCTCAGAGAATTAACGGACAAAATCACATCAGTAAACGAAGGGGGGAATTGTAGTTATAAATCAGACTATGAAGTTATAACTTAAGGTATCACAGGAGGAGACTATTCAAATGGCGGGGGGAAATTAACTTAATTGGGTTACTGAAGTGGGGAGGGGTTGGCTTACGGAGGTCTTCTGCACGTGAGGTGAGGCCGCTCGGAACTTCTGAGTGGGAGGTTAAAGTGATGACGGTTCTCCAAAAACAGGGAGGGGGGTAACTTCCAGTCCAGGGGAGAGTATTTCGACCACCCGAAACGAGGGGGGGGCTTCGACATGAGTTGATGAGAGAAGTGGGAAAAATCAATCGGTGGTGATCGTTAAGTGGAATTACCTCACTGGTTAGGGCTAATTCCAAATACACAAAATAGTTCAGCTGCCACTTTGCTTTGTTGTTAGCACCTGACTTGGAACTAGGGGGAATCTTCTGGGGTCTGGGTGAAACTTCTCAACTCTGTGTCTCTTCCTGGGAGTCGAGCGTTTTTTATGTCCGAGGCTCTCCCCGGGGTTGGGGGGCGGTAAGCGGGAAACAGCTCTACTCTCGAATGGCCTCGAATCTTTTTGCAGAGGCTATTCTGCCCGTGTAAAAGTGAATCGTGGTGGACATGGTTCGAGGTTACCGCTTGTGGAGGAGGGGGGGGGGAGGCTTACCAATTTAGGCCTAACCGGGCCTTCTGCAGCGCATGGAAGTTCCGTTCTGCTCAAGAGATCCCACGTGGGGTTCCCTCACAGTTACATTGCTTTAACAGTAAATTAACATGACTATTACATGTGTTCTTTCCGCTTTCGGGAATAGTATGGAATTGATCTGTATTTCCGCTGCAAAATTTATATAAATCGTGTTGCACGCAACTTTGCAAATATATTGTGTAATTCAAATCAGTGTTTGGTTGACTACAGGTATGTTTTATCTCAATTGTTATATTTTCCTAAAAACAGTACGCAGCCATAAGTTTAAAGGTTAAGAGCCATTGGTCTAAACCAGGAGTGGGAAACGTTTTTAAGTGGGTGTGCCAAAATTGGCCAAATCTTTGATACAGATTTTTTTCATGTGCCAATAATTGACCAAAACACAATAAAAGGACATAAAATTAAAGATATTCTTTTATTCATTCTTAAACACGTATGATGCCTAGAGATTACAAGGAAAAGATAGTTATTTTACCTAAAAAATTACATATTGCATTAAACAGAATTGAATCTTTACGATTTTAAGATGAAAAGAACAAATCCAAACTAGAGAAAGAAAAATTGTGGAGTTTTTATTTATTTACCATCAATGAGACTTCTGCTTCTGCATCAATGATAACAGATAATTTATAAGAGATTGTACACCATGCGGTTGCTATATAAAATAAGTTAGAGACACATTTACTTAGTTTTCTTAAGTTAAGCATTTAGCTTCGCGTGCCGGTAAAAAGCCGTTGGCGTGCCAAGGGTTGCCCCGGCCTGGTCTAAACTATCCAAAAGTTGGATGCATCTCACAAAGCGCGTCAAATATGTCACTGCTAACCACCAGTGGGGAAACTATTCCTTAACTGCTACCACCTCTTGACAAAAAATATATTTCTACTATCCAATCTAGACTACTTCGGCAGTTCTCCCTTATGATCCATTGTCCTTCCTTCGCAAGATAACTAAAAAAAATATAGCAAGTTGTCCTTATCTGAATCTATCCCCAAGAGAAAACATTTCCAACTCCACACAACTACATCAAAATTTTGATATTTTTGTTCTAGCTTCAATTGAACAAAAGCCACGTTGCTCAAATATTAGCTACTTTTAAACGGCTAATCTTTACCAGCTAATCCAACAAATCACTTCTTTATTCACACCAAAACATGTAGGAGTTCATCTTCATAGCTCGCCTCATCTGAATCTACGCCTAAGAGAAACATTTCCATCTCCAACCTATCTTCATATCTTGCCTAGTTACTCCTAGAATAAGCTTAGTAGGCCTGCGCTGAAGCTTTTCAATCATAATCAAATCTTAAAACAAGTAGGGACCCCAAACCTGGCCATAATAGTCCAGATAATGTTTTATATAGGAATTATATACTTTGCAAATCACCTCACTATTTTTATGATACATTTCTCTTCATAACTCCTGAATATTTGTTGACCTTGTCCACGGCTTTAAGACACTATGCATTTAAAAATCCCTCGAGTTAATAACTTCTAAATCCTTTCCTTCATCGTCTTCCTTTAACCAACTACCATGCAGATCATAACTAAAACCTATTCTCTGTACCCATAGGTATTACCTTACACCTGACTGCATTAAATTTCACCTGCCACGTATCTGCCCAACCAACGATTTTTTCTACATCTTTCTGAAGATGAGTTGTCCTTTCTATACTTGAAAGTGGGGCAGGAATTTTAGTATCCTCAGCAAACATACAATCACACTTCTGCAATCCGTTTTAATGATCAGGAATATAAAATATACATCATTGATTCCACTCCTCCAACACACCTCCAGCAAGGATGCGATGTTTATCCTAACTCCATTTTAACACAGGTCTTTTTGCTCTTTTTTTTTCTTTTTAAACTACTGTTTATTTTTTGATACACAATCAAGTTACTTTCTTCTTATTCACATCATGGCACAGTTGTAGAAGTTTATCTTGCCTAGACAAGAATTGAAATTTGATGGCTTATTTTTGTTAATGCGCATTTTCCTGATAATATTAATAATAATAGAGTTTTTATATGGCTTCCCTCAAGACCTTAAAGCCTTCGCAGGGCGCCAGCAGTCTATCAACTAGGAAAAGACCTGATAGAAGAAAAGTGCTTTGTGAGGCCGCTTGAAAGCGACGGGCGAGGGAAATCAGCGTATGAAAAGAGGCAGACCATTCATTCCACAGCTATTAGGCAACTACAGAGAAGGCAAGATTACACATGAAGGACTTATTTTGATTTATATCAAATAGCCTTACAGTTTTGTATAAAGCATTTTTAAAAAAGAATTTCTGTTGAAGGCATAATACAAAGAAGAAGAGTGAATTGCGTTTCCTGAGCTGATTGAAGAGAACTCCTGTTCCCTGGGAACGAATTAATACCTCAAACTGATATTACTTTCATCATCTTTCTCACGTATTCCGTCTGAACTTTAATCTTCCACGTTACTTTTCACAGACTGGCACAACATAACTCGATCACCGTTGGAAAGTAAGGTATAGTGAACCCCTGCAGGAGACCCTGTTAAGGGGTCAGAAAAGAGGGTCGGGTATCGACCATGAGCCTAAAACCAATTGTGGACTGTTGTTAGAGTGCGCGAAATGAAATAGGTATAAATAAGGAAAGCTTCCCACTAGATGATAAATAATAATTGGGGACAGGGATTTTTTTCCGAGTAATAAAAAAAACAACATAAAAAAGAGAGGAAGAAAAATTAATAGGAGCCCCCAAATGGAGATAGAGTGCAAAAGAGTTGCACTCCGAGGCACTGGAGTAGCTCCGAAACCCGACAGGTGCAAAGTTGTTCAAACTTTGTACAGAGATATAAAGTTGGCATTAGTGAATTTGATTGATAACTCCAGATGGTATATCGCGATATACCACCAGAAAAAAAAGAGATAAGGAGAGACTAGTTTCACAAAAAGGAATCGAAACCCTTAGGAAAATTGGGCTAAACCCAGCAATTCCTCCTCAAATTATTGGGAATAGAAGCGTAATTTTCAGGAAAGTCGATTTATGGGTAAGATCACACTCAGCGGAAGCATTGAAACGTGAAATTGAGAACAGCGACCAAACTATTAAAGTGCACCAGGTAATTAAATTCGGGCAAAACACCCACGTATTCAAGGTGGTGTGCACGAACATGGTAGTCACAAATGGATTACTTGCATTTAACATGAAAATCTCTGCAGAAAACATTAAAAAGAAAAAGTTAGGCAATATTCAAAATGCTACATTTGAATATTGAAACTATACAACGAAAAATCGCACAAAGACAGAAAAAAATGTTCAGAATGCTCTGGTGAACATGGATGGAGGGAATGTAACTCCACCACAAAGAAATGATTAAATTGCGAGGGAAACCATCGTACCCTAGCAATGAACGGTCCAAAGAGAAGATAAATTATAGAGAGGAAAGAAAGAGAAACAAGAGGAAAAGTCCCTCGAATGACCTGCGGCGTTTTGTGATAAGATGATTAATGGTTATTGCATCGATGGTTTGCCATAGTTCAAATCACTTACAAGTGCCTTTGAATGGCTAAATGAGGCTTCTGCTACTAGATGGCGCCACCCAGCGCCAAATCTGATGGCAGATTTGAAATCTCCAGGGTGAATAACCATATGTCCCATGGTCATATAGGTCATTTCATGGCTCTAAATGAACTTTACTTCTTTTGAAAAAAAAAAGCGATGCCTTGACCTGGCGCTTCGCCGCAAGTAAAAACAGGCTAAACAAAGGATTCAAAATGCCTCTTATGCAGGAGCGACAAAAGCAACCATAAATGAAATAAAAGAATTGAAAACGAATATAACTATACCATAAGGAGTAGGATCGGACTTGTGCATATTATAGGCACGCTTGACCAACATTGGCAAACCAGGAACGTTTGCAAACCCGCTGAACATAAATAAAAATTTGGAGAGAATTCTCTTCGTTTATATCACGGAAAGAAAAGCAAGAATCGTGACAAACGAATACGAGGGACCAGAATTTGAAATGGAAGCCGGATTGCCATAAGGCGAGTGTCTATCGCCCATCACCAATACGACCAGAGACGCTGAACATCCAGTTCGCAAATGATATCAGCCAATGTATAACATCTCCAAGCAGAAATGAAAGGCAGCAAGCACGATTAACGGCACTGGAAATTGGTGACATCAATAGATTTGAAAAACAATAGAAAATACGGATAAACATCCGAAGATTTTCCGTCATTCCTAGTGCAAGAAGAAAAACAGCCGATACCATACATGAAAGAGTAAGGTACTAATTATAGACACGAAGGTAAAGTTTTGGGTTTCAAAGTATCATCAAGAGGATACCTAAGCCATCAGCGAGAAAGGATACGAAGAACAATTCCAAGTTTACAACTCCTATATTCCCTCCGAGGAATCTCTATAAAGAACAAGAGAAAAATATATATGGCATTGAGCAGTTCAAAACTAACATACCCCCCAATACCAAGGCAGGTGATGCAAAATTCAAGAAAAGTGATATGTAAAGAGTACAAAATAAAGCCCTAAGATTAAAAACAAACACCAAGAAGAGAAAAAGAAAAAAAATGAGAGACCTACACGACCAGGAACAAAATACCACCAATAAATAGGATAGGCAGGAAAAGGGCAGAAGATAAATGGGAGAAAATCAACAACCACCCGCAAATATTGACAGAACAAATCCATATCCTCAATAACCAACGAAATCAACTTCCTTTCCAAAGCTCAAGGCATCAGCTGAGGAGAAAAGAGGAGCCCATATTTACGTGCTGAAATCAGGAAGAATATCAAAAGGACCAGGAAAATTCATCGATAAAGAAAAAGAAGAAATACCGAAAACGACAAAAATTACTGAACAAAACCAAATTATTCCACGGGAATAATAAACAAATTATGCGAACGGAATTAAGACAACCAATGAAAACTGAACTATAAGAACCGAAAATGGACTATACATGAATAAGATACATAAATTAAGACAACCTTAACATAAACCGAACAAACAAATAAACAACAGAAGATGGAAACAACATTAAATAGATAAAAATAAAAACACGATATACAAAGCATAAAATACATCCAAAGGTATGAATGCCATTACACAGAGAATAAATAAAAAACAACATAAAAACAATTAGCTACCAGAGAAGAGTAGGATCTTCCGAACTACTCTATTAGCCAGAGAAAACTTAGGGACAGCGTAAAAAATGAATGAAGAGTAAATGCAGTATGGTGGTTCGGAATCCACATTAATCAGCAGGTTTGGGGGCATGGGAAATATTGCTTTTTCGCCTATGTCTACCGAGGTTGCTCATCCTGCCTCCTCACTAAACTTTGCCGATTTATTTTCATTTTCCTTCTCCTACTCTAAACCCTCTACGAAACCTTGCTCAGGACTTCCTACCAAGCACTTCACCTTCGGACCACTTGAGCTGAAGGTCAGAATTGTGGGAAGTTTCTCCAGGAGTAAGTCGGCCGCAGGACTCCATCCTCTTCTATCCTCCCCCGATCGTTGGTGGGGGACAGAGGGAAGGAGGACCTGAGAACCGTTTGTCACCCCCCTTAACATAACGATCACCCATCCCTCAGAGACGAGTGCGATGGAACCGAAAGCGGGAAGGCACTTTCATAGCGAAGGGCTCTTTGTTGTCTGGACACAGCCAATGTAGAGGACAGGTAAGAGGGAGTTGCGGTATTTAGGATTTTAGGAGTGAGAAGGAGGACTCTAAAAGTAATTCTAAATTTAATGGACAGCCAATTTAGTTTACGGAGCGGGGTTGTGGCACCAGAGAACCGTCTTCGACCGAGGAGAACTCGAGCCGCAAATTCTGGGCAATTTGAAGGGGACGAATTGTCGTGTTGGGGGCTACAGTGAGAAGAGAGTTACAGTAATCAAGGCGAGAGGTAACGAAGGCATAGATGGCTATCTGTTTCGGCAAAGTGGGGCCGAATACTACCGAGGTCACGGAGAGAGCAGAGAGAAAGAGACTATTTGCTGATATTAGCAACATGCGATTCGAAATCGAGTTGACTGCCAAAGGAAACACCCAGGTTTCTAACGTTCTCAGAGAACGCGATCGAGGAGTCACCTAGATTGAGAGACAGGGCTACATTTTACAGCGAGTGACATCGGCCGAGGTGCCCTTCAAAAGAACCTCAGTTGTGTCATGGTTTAGTTTGAAGAAGCTATCCAATAGCCATTCAGTAATCGGGGCATGTGCGGATAAAAGATTAGTGACGGTTACAGCGAACGAGTTTGAGTGGGGGCTGGTATGTTCTTGTGATCAACTGTGCTTCACTTTATTCATGAGGAGGCTTCGTTTTGTAGCCGAGAAGTAAGGTGAATGTCATCTTCTTCGCCCGATGTGAAACCCACTGTTTAGGCAGTTTGATGAACCCCCAGTTTCTCGCGTAACACTGTAGGTCAGAGATCAAAGGTCTAACGCATCAGATAAATAATACAGTTGCGCAAGTCTTAACTTTCATAGCCGCGCCCACCCCTCAGGGCACCGACAGAAGTACAGTGAGTCTGAGTCCTTCATTTTATTTGATAAACACAAAGATTAATGGGAAAAGTTGTGCGCATCAATTCGGGCAAGGACAAGTAGTTTTCCTACGGCTACCAAGGAAATGATTTATTATTGACTTGTTTTCAGCCAAATGCTTGGGCTAGATTCCTGGGGTAGGCCAAATAATGCTGGGAAATAAAAGAGCTGCGCCCTCGTCCAATCTCAGTGCCACTGTTTGACAGCGAGGTAAGGCAGGGACGAGACTGAAGCCGCGGCCGCAGAACACATGCGCCCGAGTGCCTGCAAACTGTAAACAGTCATGTGGTAGCCTATATTATTAAATTTATTATCTCTGACCTCTGTCAAGGAAGTTTTGTTTTATCCTTAAAGTATTTATAAATAAGATATGCAAAGACATGGAAAATAATAAATAAGTCCTGACAACGACGTGTGTCAATCAAAATAAGATAATTTAATATCAAATAAAAATATTGCTAAAGCCAATTTGGCCTAATCATTGCCAAGTAATCTACTCCATACGGTCGTTTCCCATTATATTGCAAATGGGCAAATATTATCCTAATTTTAAAAAATTATCAACAAATTGAGAATAAGGACAATATATAGTAGTAATAATAATGATAGATATTCTGGCTTGTGGAAGAAATAATATAGAGGGGGATTGTTGCAGATACCATCGAATAAAGTGCCAACCTCTCATAATTTTAACGATTAAAGTTAGCTGCCTTATAGTGCAATGCTACCAAGGTATTTAACTATGTTGGTTATGTGAATTTGTATGTCAGCATGTGTTTCTATTTTTTTTTAATTTGCTTGAACGAAGTTGAGAATTTCTTTTAGCATAAATATTTGCTAGAACTAACTGGCACTTTTACAGTTTTGCCTAATCCTAACCTCTCACTGTCCTCAAGTGTCGCCTAAAGGCTCTGGCCGTCTGGTTTTTGGTTCCTACATTGGAAGCACTGGCGTAATTAAAAATTAATGTTTAGAATAGTTTTCGCAATTGCCTAACTATTTCTGCGCAATTAATGCACACATTGTGATAAATACAGGGTCACCCCCCAAAAAACGGGCCCGAACTTTCGATAGGCCTCATTTCTTAATTTTCTGCAAGGATTGAATGACACCTTGGTGATAACTAGTTTATTGTGTTTAAAAACATCATATCAAAACATGAGTCTTCATCATTCTCGAGCACGTGTTCGAGATTACCTCCATTTAGCTCTGTGCATTTCTTGAGGCGGAGCACAAAGTTGTCCATGATGTCCTTACAAACCGACCGACTAATGTCTCTGATCTCCTCCCTGATGGCTTCCTTGAGCTCCGTGATGGTCCTGGGTCTCCCTACGTACATTCTGTCTTTAAGGTAGCCCCAGAAAAAAATCGGGGGGGGGGGGCTAAGGTCTGGGCTGTGAGGTGCCCACTCAAAATCAGTCTTGAGACTGATCACACGGCCATCAAAGTTCTCTTTCAGCCAATCTCGGGACAGGTTTGAGATGTGAGAGCTTGATCCATCTTGCTGGAACCAGAACTTCCCCATAAGATACGGGAACAGGGTCTGCAGCTCCCTCTTGAAGGTTTTGAGGACCTCAACATACCGCTCCTTGGTGACTGCCACGCCAGATTCCGATGATGCCTCCGGCTGAGATTTCAGTCCCTACCGTGCACTTAGGGAAGTGTAGAGCGTTGGTGGCTACCTCATTTGGTCTGAAGGTAAAAGAGAAGTCATTTGTCTCCGAGTTTACCTTTCCTTCAAGATGGAAGTGAGCTTCATCTGAGGTCCAAAGGAGGTTAAAGAAAGTTGGGGTCTCCTTACTCTTCTCCAGTATCTTGGCTGCCATAGCCTTTCTCTGCTCCTTGTCTGAGACTGTAAGGGTCTGCTTCATCTTTATTCTGTATGGGTAGGCCTTTACATCCATTACTAGCACTCTCCTGCAAGTCTCACGGGATATACCGAGGGACTGACTTCGCTTGCGCACAGAGTGTTTTGGACTCTGCTGAACTGACTCTCTCACGCTCTCGACCAGCTTAGCTGTATGCTTCCTGGGGCATCCTGAATGGCTTGTACGGTTGTCACTGGCTGCATTAAGGTTCTCCACTATCCCATAGTTCTCGAAGTGGTCTACCCAGTCCTGAATTCTGCTCTTGGAAGGGTCTTTTTCACATTCGAACTGATGCACAAAAGTGTCCTGTACTTTCTTGAACGAGCCTGTCTTGCAGTAATGTTTGACGCAGTATATTCTTTGCTGGAGCTCCAACTGAGATCTAGTTGTGTTCACAGGCGTTGCTTCTGTCATGTCCTGCAAAGTAAGGGTGATTAGTGAATGAATGAAGAAAGGATATATCACAAAAAGTGTGTGCAGGCTCGTTTGGGGGATATTACCCTGTATTAGTCTTAGTTAATTTTATTAAATATAATTTCCCCCCAAAATGCAACTTATTATGAGTAAAGCTATTGCACAGTATGACGTAGAGGTTATTTCTTATCAAACCACTATTTCTTAACATGGCCCATAAAGGTCTCTAGCTTGGGCAGAGGTTCCTAATCATTAATTCTTCGCCTTATTTAAGTGAGCCATTCCAAAGCTTTCAGACTTTACTTACTTTTACAAACAAGGCCATGAAGAAAACGAACACCCTCAAAGCACTATCAAACATCGCATTAGGGAAACAGAAGGAGACACTCACCACACTATACAAGCAATTCATCCGCACCATCCTCAACTATCTAGCGCCAGTATGGCACCCGACCCTCGTCACATCCCACGCAAGCAAGCTACAACCCGTACTCGAACCACACCAACCCCACACTTGCACCCCGAAATAAAAATACTCGCACCTAACGTTCACATGGAGATGATCAAAACACAACTCAGGAGATCACTGAACCATAACACCGAACCCCAACCACATAACGACGATCCCCACCCCACCCCACCACCACCTAGACACAAAAAAAAAGCTCCAGCACACTATTTCCAACACTTGTTCCTCAACCAACCCCCACTACCGCCAAACCACAACCTAATAAAACACATCAACACCTCCCTGGCCCAAAGAGACCTCAATATTCTACCACCAAACATCATCCTAAACGCCCGCCCACCCCACCCCCACAAAATAAACAAAGAATCGAAGTAGTAGAAAATATGAAATTTCTAGGACTTACCTTCGATAAAAAACTAACTTGGGAGTACCACATCCAAAGAGTGAGGACCTCGACCACAAAAACCTTAAATGTGCTACAAACAGTGTCCAGACATAACTGTGGAGAGGACAGATAAACCATCCCCCTCCTGTACCGCTCACTGATCCGCCCGAAACCTGACTACGGTTGCTAAATCTATTCTTCTGCTTCCGAAAGACGTCTCCAAAAGATTAATAGCGTGTAGCAAACAACAGCTTACGAAGAGCCACATGGGGGTTCAGATCTTCTCCTATCCCAAGCCTCCTATGTGATACGGGAGAAATGCCTTTAGATCTCCGTAGAACGGAGATCACGTTAAGCCCATATGCCCGTATCCAAAGACTACCAACATCACCCACCGCCTAGACCTCCTATTTGCTAAGCACCCATTCATTCCACGTCCATTTGGGTTCAGAGCGAGGCAACGAATGGAGGAGTTTGGAGTAAATCTAAACATCCACCCAATTAGTTATCCAGACACTCCATTCTGGAAGACAACCGTCGAGGTCTGCCAAAGCTGCGCAGTAGGACAAGCATCTGCGATGCCCGAGGAAAAGAGCGCGCAGTTCCTGGCTCACGCAGTAACACATGGGGGAACCCATATTTTTACCAACGGGTGTAAATTTGAAGATGGCGTCGGATCTTCGCTGATATCCGGAAACCTTTCCTATCCAACTTCGTTGGATAGGAAAGATCCCCACCGCGGACGGAGAATTTCCTTTTGCTGGGTACCCGCCCACGTAGGCGTCGCCATAAATGAAAAGGCCGATGCAGCCGCAAAGACCGCAGCTCTTTGACCATTAAGGCCCAGTTACGTCCCTCTCCTTTGCGAGGATTATATCATCGCAATAGGGGAGGGGGCTATCCACGAAATCTGGGCGGCCAGATGGTCGGACCTCCATGCATGAACAAAATGCCTTACATCTTTCTGACCCCATCAAGATGGCGACCTCAGGGCCTTACACGCTGACAGGAAGTGTCGGTATGCCGACTCCGTATCGCTCATTCAAAATCCACACACGGCTTTTTGATGGAAAGGGGCTACCCCCCCCCCCCCCCCTAATGCGAACACTGTGTCCTCCCCCTGACGATCAACCATCTTATAGCCGAGTGTCAGACATTCGGCGAATTAAGACGCCAGGACCTACCCTTCGACGGTGGAGGGACCCTCCCCATCCTCCGACTAGCACTCACACCTGGAAATATTCAT
Organism: Ceratothoa steindachneri; assembly: GCA_963969495.1. Taxonomy (NCBI): domain Eukaryota; kingdom Metazoa; phylum Arthropoda; class Malacostraca; order Isopoda; family Cymothoidae; genus Ceratothoa; species Ceratothoa steindachneri. The sequence goes on along the minus strand of OZ018327.1, from coordinate 107,400,663 downwards.
CCCGGAGGTAGAATCATCCGCTGCATAGAAAAAATATGGGACTCCTAGATAAACTATAAGCCTTTGACTCTTGCAAATTATAAACAAAACTTTTACTAACCTTGGCCACAATTTCATTATTACCATTCATACAATTTCCATTTATATCACCTACCACTGCCATGCAAACCACATAAATAACTTGTTTACGGCGCGATCAGTGTGCACCAAGGCACCTCTTAACTAACCAACCCACAAAATAAACCAATCAGATAAATCATTGCACGGTACATACACCAATCCTATCTCAACTAAGTTCAGGCCATTCCACATTACTCCAACACTACCAACACAAAATAAACCTCATCCCATCACTAACATGCAATCAGATGCATCCAACACCAAGCACCTCCACGACAGCCAAATCTCAGAATCGCATGCAACAAGCACATCTCCGATCTTAAATACGTGTTGGACCCGTCCCGAAGACGCGTTGGCCTTTCTGTAGGCCTCGACCTCGTAAAAGAGAGGTAAGTAAAGTCAGGTGCCATGCTTGCGCTGGTTAGTTGAGGGAGATGTTGATAAATTTCTTGTATAGGTTGGTGAATGTCTCCTTCTTTTTCCCTAATGGGATGTTTGATAGTGCTTTGAGGGCGTTGGTTTCTTCATGGCCTTGTTTGTGATATAGACGTGATTTATAAATGTCATGGGTATAAAGCGTTATTCCGAGTGGAGTGGGTGTTTAGATAAGGGAGGGGGGGGGTTGTTCATTTAGGCTGATTGGGGGGTGTTTGTTTGATTAGTGTTAGTTTAGGGTGAAAGGTAAAATAGGGCTTAAGGCTGTCATACAGCTTTTTATGAGCCAGTTTTCCAATGTTTATATATTGTTGACGTGCTATGTTTGCTACACCTACAAATGGGTGTTGTGTTGTGATTGAGACGTCATCCTTTGTAGCTGTTAGTTTTGATGATCGTGGATTCTGGTTTTAGAAGGTCGTGCGTGAATAAGTTGAAAATAAGGCGTTAAAGTATCCCTCCTTGTGGAAAACCAGTGTGAAGCGGTCGGACGCGTGATTTATGTGTGTCGAAGAGGAAGTTTGTTAATCAATTTTTCTCATTATTGGCGAGGGTGGTTTTCAGGATTGTTTTTGTGGAAGTGTGTGTTTTGGTACTATGTAGCAGAGTTTCTTTGTTTCTGGTGACAAAGATTGTGCCTGGAGGAGATGGGTGCTTGTTGAAGCCATCGCATCTGTAGTGTGAGGTCAGTGATGAGGGTCGTGATTGAATGGTCTTTTCGGAAACCGTGTTGTTTGAAATTGGGGGATATTGGACTCATTATTTTGTGTATTAGTTTTTCGAGTGTTTGAGATAGTGTGCATATTAGTGAGATGGGGTGGCATGAGTTGTGTTGGGGGGTTTGCTTAGCTTGGGAATCAGTATGATGGGTTTATTCTAGATTAAGGGAGAATGTGTAGTTTAGCCATGGGTGGTTGAATATTTGCGTGATGGCTGAGATTGAGGAATTGCCAAGGTATTTAAGGGGTATGTTGGAGATGTTATCTGGGCTGGTAGCTTTCGAGTTTGGGGGGGTGGGGTTGATGTGGCTTGGAGTACAGTATATGTGGTGAATGATCATATATGTTTTTTTTGCTGTGTTTATTTTTTTTATCTGTAAATTTGTCTGGAATAGTGTTTGATGAGGATGTCACAATGTTATTTAGGTGTTGCAATTTTGATGTTTTGGCTGATCAGTGACTCCTGTGTGTGAGCAAGAGTTGTTTCATGTGTGAATTTTCTTTAGGGCTTGCAGTGTTGTGTCGAGTATGTCTTGTGGTTTATTGTTCTTTACATGCCTTCACTTTTAAGTTTGTTGATTTAAGATTAAAGTTAGGAATATATGTTAAGTTGTTGGATGTGTTATAACTCTAGGTCTTGTGTGAAGTTGCGGTTGTAAGATCTTCTGTGAGCGTGGGGATAATTTTTTTGTGTGCTTGGGTGATTGTGTTAATGAGTTAGTGTAGTGCTTATGCAGAAGCCCTGAAATTTATCTTGTATATGGATGTTGTAGTTTTGCCAGTTTGCTTTCATGTAGGTTATATATGTGTACGCTGATTGAGGGGTAGGTTGTAATGTTATGATGATGGGAAGGTTATATGAGGGGTGTGTTATTGTGTTCCACGTGGTTTTGGTGCGCAGAGCATTATTTCAGTGGAGGTGCAACTATGGAGCGTGATAAAGTGGGGATTGTGTTGTATAGGGTAGTTAGATTGTGTAGCTCTTCTGCTATCTGGTTGCCTCTGATGTCTGCTATTTGGGAGTTAAGCGAGGTGGATGGGTTGTGTGCACTGAAGTCACCGCAGAAGAAAAGGTTGCGAGGGTGTGTGAGTGGTTCACACTTGATATGTAGTATGGAGGTGAAAGGGAAGGATTATAAAGGTGTATTCGGAACCTTTAATGTTAATCTTGATGGATTCTAATTTTTCATGTGCGTCGTTCTTTACGAGAGTTTACGTGTGTGAAGTGGCGCTGGTAAATGCTGTATACTAGTAAATTATAGTTATGAATCCGTGTCGTCCGGTTGTGGTGTTTCGTCTACGTGTGGTATTGTTGTAGTACTAGGTTGGATGAGTATATACTATGTGTTGTGTTTATGCAGGAAGTTTTGAATCTTTGATATATATAAAAAAAAGTTTGCTACCAATGCACACCTTTTTATTTCCCACTATGACATCCACAAAAAGACCCGGCATAGGGACTATCAATTTCAGGCGTGAATTTGGAGCCATGGCGTCGCAGTCTTGTTTATAAAGTGGCACAAATATTAAATTTACTTGGGAAATTATTTAAAACCTTTGGTCGCAGCTTGCGTCATCTGCATCACTAGACATAATTTACGATACATCCTTGATGCTTAAACAAAGTACTAACAGAATTATGAACCAGTAAATAGCGTGACATCTACTCGAGGCGAGTTAAAAAAAAAGAGAAATTGTTGAAGCGAGAGGTGAGTGGGAGAGTAACATGAAGATAACATACAGATAGCTAAAGAATTAGTCTAATGACTTATATTTCTGTAAAGTTCTATGTTAAAGTAATATTTATCAGTTATATTCATAAATATATCCACTGCAATGCTTTGAACAACCTTCCTAACCAGTTATTCCATGTTTGGGTAGTTTTATAAGAAAAGAATATTAGAGCTATCGCATTCCTATGGGGTGTAGTGGGTGATTTGTAACCGTTGGGAGCTACGTGTTGCACGCATGCGTGCGTTCTGGCGTCTGTTCTCTATTGTATCTATCAAAAGAGAGTAAATCGTGTATGAAGGAAGCAATACCATGGTTAAAATTAACATCAAAAATTTAGAAAAGGCAAGCTGTGGCGATTGGGAATCTCCGAGCTCTTGGGTGTCAATCTGAGGACGATGAAGTGGATGAGGAAAAGGGTGGATGAGTTAAACTGTGATTACGAGAGTAGGATGCTAGGACACCTCAATCTATGCGTCCTGATACGAAAAGAACCACAAAAATTGTTGCGGAGATCCAGACCATCATTAGCAACGATTCCAACAAGTCAATGAGGGCCATAGCCCGCGAAAAGGGAGTGTCAGTCTATCATCAGGCAGTTTGGGCATAAGGACATCCGCTATTACTCATACAAGATGAGAAAGGTGCATCTTCTGTCGCAGAAGATGAAGGGCAAGGTGGAATGAATGAACTGTGGCGCTTCTGAACAAACTGAAGCATCCCCTCAAGGCTGGCGGTCCTCGGTCCTTCTCAGACGAGTGAATTTCTGTCAGTGCAGGTGGTGAACTCGCAAAACAACCGCTGGGTTTCTGTGTTCCCCAAAGATGTACCGACATTCATGAAGACCAAGGTTTGGGGGCGGTCAGTAGAGAGGTCTACGTTATGTCCCCATTTCTCTTCCATGAGGTCTGGATCAGGGAACTTGGTGTTTCCCTAGATTCAAGAGGTGGCCGATAAAAGGCCGTAGGTATGGCCAAAGGACTCTGCACCATCCCACACAAGCAGAATGGCCCAGTCTTGGTTATCAGACAAATTCTTTGATCATATATGGCCTCCTAATTCCTCAGACAGTAACCCTCTGAACTATTATCTCTGGGGCTTAGTTAAAAGAGATACCAACAAATCCTCATGCACCACCGAGTTAGAGCTTTGGTCCAGAATCACCAAAGTTTTCACCTTTTCACCCTGTTAAACAGTGGGACTGTTAAGGATGCCTGGGACAGGTTCCAACGCCATCTGGAGGCCGTAGTTGAGGCTGACGGCGATGTGTATTACAATCCTTCAAGTCCTTAACATATAATCTTGGTAAGTATATTCCTATAAATAAACTATCTGTATTGTCGAAGTATGGTCCAGTGTACGGGAATATACGCACACGGCCTCTAAGGTAGGCTAAGCAAGGCAACACACGTTATTGTTCTAAGACTGTGATTTGAATAGTTAGCTGCAGCTGCGTGACCAAGAAATATTCCAAACACAACGACAAAAATAGATTTTAATACACACTAAATAAAAGGTACACAATAAATATATATATATATATATATATATATATATATATATATATATATATATATATATATATAGGTACATGAATAAGACGGAATTATATTCCGAATACTAATTGGATAACCAGGGTTATTAAATGGTTATAATGGGAGATTTAGGGTAGTGAGCGATTTAGTTCCTTTGAACCTCGAGAGCAAAGCGGGGCGAACTTGGGGGGCGGGTTTTGGTGACCTTGGTTACTCACGGGTGTAACTGGGGACTCGAAGAGGGTGGTGCTACTTTCTCCAAACTCGGATTTAGCGAGATGCGGGTCTCTTGTACTCAAAAGGTCACCGGACGAACTTCGAAGGGGGAGGTGACTTCTCCAAACTCGGATCAAGCGAGCCGGGACAACCGAGCGTGGCCTTGCGGGAAAGTGTAAGAGGCCGGGATCAGCGGGTCAGACGGAACGACCAACGACTGGGGCCATAAAAGTTGTTCGAGGCAAACCTACAAAATAGATGAATAATCTCCCGACCCGGGGGGTGGGGAGTTGAGACAGCGGAGAAGTAGCCTTCAATTTCAGCGTCATGCCTCGGTGTGAATTTCTGTGACCTGGCAGCAATTATAAAAAGGGTCAAGTCGGAGGGGTGGGGGAGAGTAACGGCTCGCTTTCTCTCCCGAAGTAATATCTTAGGAGGTGGGGAAATACTACCATTTTAGTGGATCCCTCTACATGTGTTATTTTCTTTTATATTGATGTTAGGCGACAAATTTCCCACCCTACCCTGTAAATCTTTGGTTTACTAGCTTAAAACTGTTATTTCTAGTTGCCGTTCGGTTATCTAACTCAAATATTGAGTCATAATTTATTTTAATAAACCCGTTTAATATTTTAAAACTTCAATAAGTTGGCCGCTAGATACCGGGCTTAGAGTGAAAGAAAATGAAGTGTCTCAGTCTGCCTTCGTACAATCAATTTCAAAGTTCAGGAATTAATTTTGTCGCTCGACGATGAACGTGTTTCAATACTGCAATATCCCTTTCAAATATTGAGAAGAGAATTGCACGGCATACTACGAATGCGGTCTTGCAAACGATCTAGAAATGGGAAGAGTAATATCCTTTGATTTACATGCAAAAAGTCTGGACATGTAGCCTAGAGCCTTAGTTGCCTTTTGTGATGTTACAGTGCTTTGTTTTTAAATTATTCGCTCACTTAAATCCTTTTCCATGGTGACTATATTTTAATTTGACCACATGTATTATCATACATTTCCTCTGCCATCTTTCCGATCATTCAACTACTCTGTCCAAATCACTTTGCAAGTTATCACAGTAACAAGGATATTTTACCCTCGAACCGAAATTTGGTGTCGTCGGTAGGTAAATATAAATTTTAAGATTTCACATTGCAAGATTTATGTCAAAGTCGTTCATATAGATATTGAAAAAAGCGAGTTTCCAAAAGAAAGATCAATGAGGTACGCCCCTAGTAACCGATGACCATGACGAGTTATTTCCATTAACAACAATTTTTTGCCTGACGGCTTTCCCCGAATCTTCCATTCATTTTATCACGCTGCCTCCTATTCCGTGAGTTTTTAGATTTATCAAAAGGCTTTTATGGGGAACGGTGTCAAAAGCCATTTTTTAATCGAGATATGTTATATCCAGTTTTATCTTGACCAAATTTTGTGATCATTTCGTGAAATAATCAAGTAAATTAGTTAATCATTATCCTGCCTCTAACAATGGACTCCTAGAATTTACTAAAGACTGAACTAAAGGAAATGAGGAAAGATTTACCGGGATCAACCTTTATACCATTTTTGGAAATTGGTATTATATTTGCCTCTCGTTAACAGTTTTTTAGAAAGGGTATAAAAAGCTTTAACAGTTCGTTTCCTAATGCCTTTAACGTTCATAAGATAGATATAGTGATCAGGCGCTTTGGAAATTTTCATTACTCGTATCTTTACCAAAATTAATTTCATTTTCGGTTGTGAATATTTGAAAGTGGATGGTTTTAAAAGTGTATTACCACTTGTATTGTAGGTGAGTTATTTTTATTTCGGGTGGTAAAAACTTTCGCAAAATGTTCATTTCTTGTTTTAACCACGTCGTCTAGATCGATACAAAGGACACCCTCAGCATTCTGAATATGCTTGAGGTACTCTCTAATTGACTTAACGATTATTTATAAAATCGCTTAGAGTCGTGTCTTTACTACGATGCTCGTGCTTTTTCGCAGTTCCCTTTAGCTGTTTGTGACACCAATTATCATAATCACTGTTTGCTTTTCCTTTGATTCATCTCCGAAACCAAAGAGGCTTTGACCTCTTGGAGTGAATTGAAAGATGTTTAATATATACTCTTTATTGTTGAATGGTAATCTCACTCTACATATTATTATGTTAATCTCACTCTAATGAGCATTAAACATGAACTTCGGCGTGAAATAGACATTTCCAGGATCATCAACAAATTTGATCATGCTAAATCTAGCAAATGTAACTTTTAAATTGTAGTTTTGCTATTTTTACCTATTATTATATCTGTATAGCAAATGAGAAAAAAAAATTACCTTACTATCTAACTAAATAATTTGTGATTTAATATTTATGTGTATTTTTTTCTCGCCCCGTTATAACATATAATACAGGCCCCGCATAGCTTAATCCGGCCCTGCATATCACATCCGGTTTCACTCACGAATCCAATCATTTTCACACTCGCTTCATTTTTTATACCTGCATTATATAACTCCTCCAACGATAAGATTAATCTTTTAATCAAGATTTGTTCATAAAGAGATAGTTGAGGAACAAATACTTCTGTCAACCAGTTAGTGAATTAATTGATGTTTTTGCCCTGTCTTTAAATCTCAGTATTATTTTGTTGAAAATAGAACGTCTTTCCAAGATTGCCTTCTCTTTCTCGACCACAGGCACTCTGCAATTAAGCAACACCGCGTCCTTTTTGAAAATGAGAAGTTTCTTTGTAATTTTGTGTTCTACGCATGCATTGGATATGTATGTATATTATAATATTGATAATAAAATCAGCTATATTACTAATAATATTAGCTAAAAATTTAGGGCGAATATATTTATTTTTTATATGTCCTCTGATAGGCCCTTGGGACTTTTGTCATCATTTAAATTAAGTTATTACTCTAAACTACACGAGCGGAAAAGCCTCATTCAAAATTTCATCGAATAATTTATTAATATTTCCCTTAATGAGAAGGGGAAGAATGCGGAGGGAGATGGAAAATAGACAAAAAACAAATGAAGAGAAAGAAGGTAATTAGCGAGAAAGATCATGAGGGAAGTCTGTGATTGCAAATCTCGTCATAAGTACTTCACAGCTTGCCAAGGATGGCCCTTGAGGCACTCTTGTTGAAGGTCTCAAGTGCCTCCAATGGTGCCCAAGTTGGAACCTACAGTACTTGATGCAACACACACTTACGCTCACATACACACACCCATACTGTCTCTCCTCTCTCTATGTCTCATTGGAAGACACAACGATCAAGGAGAGCAAAGGAGAGCTCAATGAAAGCAATCCATACTGAGAAAACCTAAACAACGCCAAGGGAAAGAAAAAGAGTAATTACCCTAGCCAGGAATCGAAACCGAGTCTCCTTGATTGACCGTCAGATGATCTACCATTAAGCTACTAGACACAGTAACTAAAACCCGCCCAAAGCGTTACTCAATCAAACCCAGGATATCTCTAGGCTAGGAACCTCTAAGGGATTTTTATAACACATCTCTAAACCGCTCACAATTTAAAGGCCACCTATCCATATCAGAGAGAAAGAAAGAGCAGATACAAGTTCGGCGAGGAGTACTTTGCTACTGCAGGGCTTTCACTATCCTTTTAATTTCTGCCTTTGTACTCTATGGTTCTAGAGGTAGCAATGTAAGTTTCTGCATCTTTCTATCGGCTTTCGAAAGGGTTTTGAAAGCCAGAAATTAAATATAACGAAAACCCTTTAGTGGTTGCTACCACCCGCAGAACTACTATTTGTTCTTTCTTTGTATGTGCGTATGTATTTATGTATGTATATATGTCTATGTCTGTCTGTATGTATACGTTTAATGGCTGATGAAACTTTGAAATCCTTCTGAGCCATTATGGGCGAAAGGCCTCTCATAGAATTAATGGATTCATCCTCGCGCCCTTTATCTAGGGCGAAGGGAGGCGGGGCGGGGGGCGCTTTTTCTTGTCGCCGGACGAGGTGAGAGTATAAAGGCCGAGCTGGTCTCGATCCGTCCACGTTGCCATGGCCACCACTCCTGAGCCCCAAGTTCCGGGGACCCAAAAAGGGTAGGGAAGGGGCGGGTTTATAATTTAAAGTGAAACAAACGAGCCATCGCCCCCCCCTCCCAATGTTTGTAAGGAGAGAAGAGCGTTGGGGACGGGAGGGTACTCAACCCTCTAGATTATTATTATTATTAGTATTTTTATAATAATAATAATCCAAAAAGGAAAAATTGACGAACGCCCACTAACTGATTTACGTGCGGGCGAATATTAACAAAGACGAGGAAAGTAAGAGGGAAATGAAGAGAAGAAACGGATGGGGAAAAGAAATATAGAATAACTAGGAAACAAGGGAAAAATTGAATAAAGGGGATGTAGAAGAAGAAAAAGGAAAAAAGAAGGGAGAGAGAGAAGAATGGGAGCTAAAGAATAAGAAAGGGAGCCAAAATTTGGAAAAGAAAGAAGAAGAAAGAGAAGAAGAAATGGAATAGAGAAGAAGGAGGATAGAGAACAAAAAGGAGAAAAAGAGAAAGAAGAAAAAGGGGGATTGAGAAGAAGCAAGGGCAGAAGGAAGAAAAGAATATATATATAAGAAGGATGGGAGTAGAAAGAAGAAAGTGTAGAAAGAAGAAGTAAGGGATGAAAGAAGAAGGTGGCTAAAGAAAATGAAATGGATAATAAGAGATAAAGGAGATGACGAAGCAAAGGAGGAATAGAGAAGAGGAATAGAGGGTATAGAGAAGAAGATAAAGCAGCAGCATATAAAAGAAGAAAGGGTATAAAGGCTAAATAAGAAGAAATGGGATATATAAGAAAAATGGAAGTATAAAAGAAGAAAAAGGAGTGGGAAGAAGAAGAAAGGAAGAAACCGAATAATTGGAGTACAAATTATTAAAAAAAAAGAGACGCGGCGACGCTCGATTGATTTGACGACCACGATTTATCGCGCCAAATTAGTGTTTTTAGGCAAGGGGGTGGGGTAGGGGGGTCAGGGGACGAAACAACCACGCATTTCACCCCTTTCTCACCATAGGAAAAGTGTGCCACGCGTAGCGTCAGGGCTGCTCCTCTGCGCGGAAGCTGGCGCCACAGAGACGCCAGCTACGCGCAATCCGCCTCTTCCGACCTGTCCAAGGAAGGGGGAGTCAAGGCGAGCGGCGCGCGCGGCGTGAGTGTGTGCGCGCGTGCGTCCGCGTTTCTGGATCTTTCCCCAGGTGAAAACATGAGCCACCGGTCTCACGGATTCGAGCTACTTTCACAAGCAACCCCTGAGGTTCCCGACCTCACTTCGCAAGACACCAATTCGTCTCTCTCGCTCCGTGACAGGTGGATGAGGACCTTTGCCCCACCCTCTTTTCGCGAACGGAGGCATTTCCCCCTGTCATTAAAATCGGACAAATTGGATATCTGAAAGTTGAGTAGGGTTGAAATCGTCTTCGAGGTCCTCTTATTTCCTCCCACGGGGGGAGAGGTCATGGTCGGGGAAAAAGGTCGGGGAACAGGTAGACTCCTAAATCCCCAGTGATAATGCCTTTCGTGGCTCAGCAACCAAAGCTACTCTGACATAAACAGCCACAGGGGAGAGTTAGTTTTCTCCAAGGCAATATATCTGGAGAAAAAGCCTAGACAGAGAAATATGGGGTGTTTTGTGATTCTTATTTATTATAGATTTATTATATCTTCTCCAATAACAAATCCTTGGCGTTTATCCAAGAATATAAGGAAAAAAATATGATCTCAACAAGAAACCACGCTGCAGCTGACTTCTGTGGGATTAGGTGTCCCCCGGACCCCATGACCCGCAGGGATGATCTGCTTTAATTCTGGAGATTGAGAAAGTTCTGCAGTGTTGCCTTCCTTCACGCTACAGACGTTACTCTGGAAGAAAGCGAGAAACCAAGAGAAGAAAAGCTGTGTCAACATCAAGGTTAAGAATCGTAGGATAGTTGTGAATGACGCAACAAGCGACCACTGACAACCCCATGATGGCAACACCTAGCATCTTATCGCCATCCGTGGCCTATTTTTCTCACATCGGCTGCCACCATCTCTCCGACGGGATAGAAAAATTTTGTTAATTCACCTAACTCTGAAGACGTCTTTCGCCAGTAAAGCAACGCGACTTTATACGTGAATTTATTCACGTTTCCCTACGGGGAACAGAAGAGAAAGTTTTTATAAGAGCACGACAAACCCACGAATGTCGGGCTAATTCGACCTCGCACCCCCCCGCCCCATGCCGGGGCAGGGGAGCTGAAATGAACTGAACTGCCATTCATCTTGCCACGTCCCAACTATGCCGTTCATGTGATATGCATAATTTGGGGCGCCCAGGAAAGCAGGTTTGTGGACTAGCCCACTGTAGAACTCGTCGGCCAAGACCACAGGGATACATACAACCGTCCCTGTGTAAGTTTGAAGCAGCATCGATAACCAAACCACAGACGGGGCGGCACCCCTTGGATGGTGGTAGTTGATTCAATCACAACCCATTATTAAGTCCGCCACAACCAACCGTCTGAGGGGCCTCCCCGGGTTCACCCAACTTCATCTCATCCCTCCATCCAGCAGTTCACGTTCATGGAGGCTTGCTTGCAACGGTGTGGGGGGCTGCCTCATCCCCACACAAGCGCTCTAAAAAGTAAAGAAAAATATTTTTTTTATCTTTTGGACAACCTAACCAATTTTTAAAGTTGGCAAGCACTCAGGAAACCACGAAGCAGGAGCAACCCCACAGTGGTTCATCGCCCCTAGGGGCTCGTGCAGGAAAAATGGCCCCAAACCAGCTTCTCCGGGTCCTGCTGCGCACCATAAGTGGACACAACAGACCCTCCAAAGAGAAGGTCTTCGAAGCTGTGTATGGGAAGCTAAAGATAGCCATGATAAGGCTATTAGAGATCCCCGCGGGCAATGTCGCCGTCTGTGAGACGGAAAAAGACATCGAAGCGATGACAAAGGAGGCTGCGATTGAAATCCTCCGTGAGCTTGGCCTGCAACCAGCTATTCCCCCGCTGATCCAATCACACAGGAGTGTGATCTGCCGGAAACTAGATCCCTGGATAGGGGAACATTCCCGTGAAGAAATAAGGGATGAAATTAAAAAAAACACGCATGGGCAAAAGTCACGGAAATTGTTAAATTCCGTAATAGGAGGGATAATACTGAATACGCCCACGTATTCAAAATAGTATCTGGGAAAACCTCCATGGCAAGGAAGGCGAAGGAGTCTGGGCTCCTGCTTTTCAACGCCAAAATCAGCGGGGAGCAGATTGATAGGGAGGAGTTCCACTCAGTCCAGTTCTGCTTCCGCTGCTATAAAATGGATGCCCATACTACCCGAGAATGCCAAGCACCCGAGGAGCTATGCTCCAGATGCAGCGAACCCGGACACCACTGGATATGCTGCCAGAGCCCTTGCAAAAAGTGTATAAACTGCGGACAGGGACACCGGACTATGGCAATGGCTTGTCCGAAGAAAAAAAGTGATCATCAAAAACAAACAAAGGCAGAGTCAAGAAGAGGCAACTAGGAAAGCACACACCTCGTATGCCCAATCGCAAAAGCAGCTCACCCAAAGGCGGCAGTCAAGAAGAGCTACCTGAAGATTCAAAATGAAGAGTCGACCAGAATCCTGACATGCATCCTGTATGCCCATGTCAGGAATCTAACCCAACCAGGATGCATCGCAAAAGAGCTGAACCAGATGCTGGATAAAAATGGCCTGAACCAGATGTGGTTCACGGACGACCCCCCTTCAGGAGACGTCCTACAACTACAAATGGTTCCAAAAGAAAACCAAGCAACGGACAAACAGGATAGGAAGTCTCAGGAAAAGTCCAAAAGGCCGGATCCCAGGATAGAAGCCAGGAAGGAAAGGGAAGCTGCTGCCAGGTCTAAGAACGACACGATAAACGAAAAGGAAAGCTCAAAGGATTCGGAATCAACGGAGTCATCAGACACCGAAGCCGCACCAATCGTTGGAAAGAGTGGCAATAAGAAGCGAGTGACAAGGAGAGCTCTAGACGCGGATGAGCTAAACCTCAGAATCTACGCATCGGAGAAACTCCCCTTTCCAAAGGACAATGACACTAACAAGATCCTAGTTGGAATCAGAAAGAAATATTACAAGTGGGATTATGATGCCCAGTGTGATGAAGAGGTAGTCGAAGAGGCCTTCAACAACAATAATATCACCCTCTACAGGGACGCACTGGAGGAAATACCCACGGCGGAATACAAAAAGAAGAGGAACGGGAAACAGCGTCCCTTCACCAAGAAACACTAGGAGCCAGAAAAGAGAATGAAAAACTCGAACAACAGGTTGAAGTTTGCAACACTCAATGTTAATGGATGGGAGGGAAAAGCAACGGCGTATGAAAACATATTCCGTGTGCTAGAACCCGACATCATATTAATTTCGGAGCATGGTATTAACACAACATCGTACCAAATAAAGATACCGGGCTACAGAGTAGTTGCTAAGAACCATTCTCAAGAGAGGTTTGACGGCGCCGCGATTGCAATCAAAAAGAATCTCTCGTTCAGGCACCTTCCAGAACTGGACGAGTCATTCGTGGCGATTGAGATGCCTACATTAGTGGGCAACCTCGTGATCGCGGCGGCGTATCAGCCCCCTCGTAGAGCGTACCTGCCCCTCAACAACTTTTACACCTTGTTCGGTCACGGCAGAATGGTATTCCTTGGGGGCGACCTCAACGCCAGATGCCAAACGGCTGGCTATGGTAACATGAATAACAGAGGCCATGACTTGGAAATGATTATGAGACGCAAGAACATCCAGAGGATAGGACCAGAATTTCCGACCTATATCACCTCACGGGCAGCAACCAAGCCCGACATAATCATGACAAGCGATGGCTTCCCATTCAATTACTATAGCAAGCCAGGACCAGCAGTGCCCAGCGACCATATTGCGATCTTAACGACCATCTCACTCGCTCCGATCCAAATTCCGGTCCCTCTCCGCAAAAGCTACGCCTCGGCCGACTGGAAACACTACGGAGAAATCCTAGGCGTTTACGAACCAGCTGACCTAGGCGAGCCCACTCTAGAGGAGATTGACGGGGAGCTTGAGAGGATAACAGCCCTCATCATCGAGGCTGATCGCGAGTGCGTACCCATGACAGGGTACAAGACTCTTCCACAACCTCGTTGGGCCAAAGAGATGAAAGAGATCGCCAGGGAGCACAGGGATGTGTATAAGGAGATAAGAAGAGTGGGTAAAAATCGAGAGCGAAAAAAGGTACTTCGTCGCCTACGCGACGAGCTAAAGCTGGCGATTAACCAACAACAGGCTGAAATCTGGAACAGCCTAATAGCCAGGTTGGATAGCGAGATTGCCCCCGATAAATTCTGGCGCCTGGTGCAAAAGCTAAAAGGCCTACCAAGTAGAGAAAAGACCCGCATCAAGGATGGCGATGACTACATGGAGGATCCGGCGGTCCTGGAGGAAAGATTCCGCACGTTCTGGAAGGAAATCTTCTCAATAACACCAGAGGACGATGCGGAATTTGACCAGGAATTCGAAGACCATCTGATTGAAGAGCTCAACCAGATCATACATCGAACGCACCCACAAGCCTACGTCGACGAAGGGAGGGAAATGGTGGACCATGGCCGACCAATAACAACGGTAGAGGTCATATAAGTCATAAAAACCTTTAAACAATAGGCGCCAGGCTGGACGGGCATCACTAAGAACAATCTGGTGCATGCCCCCCGGCAGAACATTCAGGGAATCACTAACATCTTCAACGCTTCCCTGAATATGGGCTTCTTCCCCGATGGGCTAAAAATGGCTAAAATCATTTTTATCCCTAAAGGGAACAAACCCCCAGATTAACTGGTGGACTACAGGCCCATATCCCTCCTGGAGTTTGTAGGCAAAATCTACGAGAAGCTTCTAGCCAATAGGCTACAAGATCAGCTGACCGTGTTGGAAGCTGCACGGGTTTCGCAGGAGGCGGGGGACTGATACAGCCCTTGCCCTCCTAACCGAAAAGCTAACCCGCTGTAAAGCTGATGGGAAGTACGTAGACGTGGTGTTGCGTGATGTACAGAAGACCTTCGACAAGGTTTAGCTAAGAGGTCTACAATTCAAGATCTTAGGCCTCCAGCTTAACCCGGTCCTGGAAAGGGTCCTCTGTGACTACATCATGGAGAGGAAAGCCCGAATCTCGATTGAGGGCAATAGAGGACCCATGTTTGAGCTAGAGGCGGGGGTTCCACAAGGTAGCTGTCTGAGTCCGCTGCTGTACCTTGTGTACACGTTGGACTTACCTGCTCCAGTCGGGGAGGATGTGATGTATCTGCAGTTTGCAGACGACATCACTCAAATCATCCCCGGTTCCTATAGGAACGCTGGAGTTCAAGCAAGGGAGACAGCTACCGAAATCGAAAACATCAACCGATTCGAAAGAATGTGGAAAATAAAAACAAACCGCCGAAAGTTTCAAATCCTCCCAATGAACTGCCGGGAAAGGGACGACGTCATCGTCAGAGACGAGCTTTACCCGTACTCCAACGAGGGTAAAGTCCTGGGTCTGCGCCTCACCTCAACGGGGTATAAGGCGCATATCAACAGCCGAGTCTCTCTAGCTAAAAGAGAACTTGGAAAACTGTACAGGTTCATAAATCTCAGCTCCAAAAACATCAGGAAACTGTACAACATTCTGGTGCGACCAGTTTTGGTATACCCCGCGGTAGTTATGCACGCAATCAGTTCATCCTCTCTCAAACTTATGCAGAGAGTCCAGAACAAGGCTACCCTGCTTATAACCGGCGCGAGGAGATTGGACTATATTCGGCAGACGGAACTGCACGCAAGAGCAGGACTCGAGCCACTGAATATAGTCCTCCAGAGGCTAGGGAGAAAGACCTGGGAAAAAATCGAACCCGATATCCTCCCACAGATAGATGCGGACCTTGAAATACCGCAGCAAGCTATTGGACGAGCTACAAGGAGAGCACTATTCCCCAGTGAAAGAATGTGCTCCCCGGAAAACCAAGTAGCCTTGTTCAGATAGCGAGAAGTACTTACCTAACCAGACACAAGAAACAGTTCGCCAGACCACTACTCGATTTGACTCCACAAATAAGCCAAGCTAAGAAATAGAAAATACAAAAGAGGCGAAGTGCCCAACTACAGATGTTAAATACATTAAAAATAAAAAAGAGGCGTAGTGCCCAATTCCAAACAATTAAATGAAGACCAAGAAAGAAGACAAAAGAGGCGAAGTGCCCAAAACTCCAACTAATAATGAATAAAAAAGAGGCGAAGTGCCCAAAACGCAAACATAAATTAAATAAGAATATAAAAAAGAGGCGTAGTGCCCAACGAAACATAATAAAAAAGAAAGTAAATAAAACAAGGCAAGCAAATGGGGCGAAGTGCCCGCAAAGGCGAAACAAAATATAACTCAAAAATAAATAAAGTAAAGCTACGAGTTAGCAAAATTATATTTGAAAGGCTTAAATGCCTAACATAACGACGGAGGAAAAAGCTTTATATAGAGAAATTATTTATACATATAAAGATATATATATAAGAAAAGGCAAAAACAAAACAAGGCAAGAGTAGTTAACTACTACAGGAAGGTCAGCTAACGCTGACCCAACGAAAATAATTCTAGTTGTAAACCTTGTTAATAAAGACAAATAGTGAACGCGTTTTACTTGACCAACCACTCCTTTACAACTAGGAGGCCAAAAGTAAATGACGAAAGTAATTTGACGAGTTGCATAATGTGGGTACAGAAGATGAAGCGAATGTGAATATGATTGGTTTAAAGAGGCTACACTGGCCTAGTGCCGTCAACGCTAGTATATCCGGCAGTGGTAACGCAGGCGGCGAGTTGTACTTCTCTCAGATTAATGCAGAAAGTAGAGAGCAAGGCCACCCTGCTAATAGCTGGTGCCAGAAAAATTGACCACATAAGGGAAACGGAATTGCACGAAAGAATATGGATGAAAGCAGTCAATAAAGAGATACAAAGGCTAGGGAGAAAATTGTGGGGGAAAAGTCGAAGAACAGATAATCCCAACTTTAGAAATTAACACTGACACTCCCCAACCAAAGAAACATAGTAACCAGGCGAGCTCTATTCCCGAGCGGAAGATTGTGTTCCCTGGCAGCAACGGACCTGGTATACACCTGATAGGGGCAACTGAACGATGACTCAAGTGAAAAATAATCACAAGAATGAAGAACGAAATAAAAATTGAAATAAAAGAGGCATAATTTTTTTTTAAAGGAAACAAATTAACAAAATAAAAACAAAAAAAAGAAGCAAAGTGCCCAAACTTAAGAAAAAGAGGAAAACAATAATCAGCTAAGAAGTTACCATACGAAAAAAATAAAAGTCTTAAAAGCCATGAGGGATGAAAAAGCATATATTTAAGTAAATTAAGATAAAGAAAAAAGAAAGAAGAAACAGGCGATCAACCGGGTCGATCGCTTCAAACGCCAGTGGACTCCACTAGTGGTACTAAAAGCAAATATAAAGGAAGCTAAATTAACAAGAAAGATTAAAGTGATGCCCTCACCCCCAGGGCAAACATGCATAATCTCTTTATATACTTATAGACTTTTGGGGGAAGGCCAGCCTTCTCGCCTTTATTTAACTAGTTTTTTTTTTGTTATTGATGTTTTCTTTGTAGGTCGCACGCTCCTGCGCCGGGGGGAGGGGGACCTCCCCCGGACGCCGGAGCTTGCATCCTGATTGTTGCCATCTTCCCTTTTTATCGTTGTTGTGTTTTCATATTCTATTTTAAAGTAGCCTAGTGCCAGGCTGTTGTGATTGCGGCGACTTATGCCCTAGTGGGCAGTCGCCAGATAGGCTCCTAAAATTAAAAAAAAAAATCTTTATTCCAGCACTATTAATTCTCTTGCTTTACCCATTCTTGACTCTCACTTTTACATCAAGTTAAAAGTTCAAGTATGTAACTGGGCTAAATAATATGCATAGTCTCTAAGATACTAAACTGGTGGTGATTCTGTTATAGAATATGTTGATGACCTATGTTAATTGCTGAGAGGGATTTTGAAATGTTGATTGAAGGATTTGACAGGGTGTATGCAAGAAGGGCGTAAACGTTAATGCAGTAAGAGTAAAGTGATCGGGTTGGAACATGAGGATGGGATATTAGAGTCCCCAGTGTTACCCCTGAACTAGTTCGAACTACCTCGTATAGGCCCTTGATTAGCTTTTTGCAGCCTCCTTATCTTATGTTGTAAGTACTTAGGCTGTATGGGGAATGGTAGCAGCACTGATGAAGTAGCATGCTACCACAATGTTATTAACTGCGGCGAAACAAGCAGGTCTATGGGTCATGCAATTCTCGGGTTGTGTTCATCTTCTGTCCACAACGAGTCGCTGGCTCAATGTAGCCAGCTAAAACCAAGGCTACCAAAGGTAATTGAGGTCACTGAGTTCAAATATGATATAAGTTGACCGCCAGGTGGCGCTGCCTAGTCACCGCAGGTTACTAGATCATGTCTCTCTAGTGATTATTAAGAAAGTTTCAGATTCGATCAGAGCGTTAGTGGATACCAAGGTTTTCAGTGTGGAATGTGCTGCATGAGAGTATGGTGTTACCAATGTTGGTATATGGGAATGAAACTGGAGTCTTGGAGGAGAAAGAAAAATCTAGAAAGGGTGAATTTGGACAAGTGAGAGGCAGCTTGGTGTACGAAGTGTAGCTAGAATGAGCAAGGAGTAGATTTTATGACCACCGTAAAAAGTTTGTACAGAAAACCGCAGGATTCTATTTCAAGTTTGTGTTTTAATTTACTATTTAATCCATTAAATGACTTCCTCTCTTGATTACATTTTCTAAATTTTAAGCTATTTGCTAAATATTACTTCAAGTTATGTGTAGGAAATTTTAACCATAATTAGGGATAATTTAAAACAAATCAAGCATAAATATTCTGGATTTGCGGCTCTCATCTCTGCAGCAGCCGCTTTATAACAATTTTCTGAGCCTGCGACGGTCCGAATTCGCAAGACGGGTCTTATAAGGCCTTTGCTTATTGCCGCTTAGCCTTTCCT
The DNA here is from genome assembly GCA_963969495.1 of Ceratothoa steindachneri. Lineage (NCBI taxonomy): Eukaryota > Metazoa > Arthropoda > Malacostraca > Isopoda > Cymothoidae > Ceratothoa > Ceratothoa steindachneri. The sequence goes on along the minus strand of OZ018327.1, from coordinate 107,381,822 downwards.
TTACAGTTTTATACTCCGCTGAAGATGATCTAAAGTAATTTATAATATTTTTGTATTTAGTTTACTTTTTAATAACCCAGTTTTGATTAATTATCAAAATAATTTACTATTGTCTTAAAGTGTATGATTACAGATGAATCCGTGAGTAATCTGTCTCCAATGTGAAAGCCTTGTTGAGGAATCTTCAATTTAATTAAATTGGTTCGTAAGGATATATATATTATATTTGGGACTGGTTCAAAGTCTGTTCCCCCAATTTTACAGGAGTTTGCGTTCCCTCTAAAAAGGTTGTCCAGGGTTTGTAGTGTATTGAGCAGTTTCCTGTTTAAAGTTAACGCCAGTTTCTTTGGCTCTTTATGGGTATACTTCAATTAAGTGAAGCATTAGAACTTCCGAGGTATATTTTTCACATGGGCAAATTGCTTCAATCTCAGCTTTGAAAAGTTTACCGCGTTATCTAGAGAAATCTTAATCGCTTTAATGTAAATATTTTTTTTAGGATTATTACAAAGATGTTATGTTGCATATGCTTTAAGCTAGGATTTGCCTGCAAGGGGAAAATTTACTTTACCTATTGAAGGTCTGGCCCGAGTATGAGGAGCGCTTAACAGTCGTTTTTTTTTTATTTATCGCCACTCTTTGGTTCCTTGTAGCAACTTGGACTTCGAGAAGTCATTTGTGCTTCTGAGGCATTATTTGTATATATTTATGAAATTTAAGGTTAGATAGATAGTAGCTTGAAGTCTCTGTGGTTTCGACATTCGCATTAACCCTGTACCCATTCAGAAAATAGGGTTGGCTTTGCCAGTAAGCTTCACGAGGTGCTATTATTAATAATTTGCGTCCATCAAATTTTGAGTCTGAAAGCAGTGGCTGGACGTTCGAAATTTTTTTTATTGAAATTATTTAATTTATTTGCTCAACTTATTGATCCTTCAGGTATTTGATTAAATAGTATTTAGGTCAAATATTAATTCAAGTAATAGGACATCAGATACTGCATTCATATTTTCTATGCAGTTAAGGAACGCTTAAGTTGGACTCGAGGTTTGACATAACTTAAGTTACCTAACTTTGATATTTTTAGAATTGGAGTCTTTAGAACAGAGGGAATTGGGTGGCGGGAGGCTAAGTAGGCTTTCTAAGCCCCCTCCTCTCCAAAATGGAACAAAACAAGTATTTGATTTGTATTTATACCCATGACGGGGTATAGATCCCTAGTGTATCTTGATCTCTCAAACTATGAGCAAATATGATTTTTAATCAATTATAGCCCCCCCCCCCTCCTACCCGATGTGCTTAGGGTGGAGATTATACAATTGAGTGCTGCTGGGGTGGACATTCTACAGTTGACCATGGCTCGTGATACTAATTACCTAGTTAAAACAACCAGTTTAATAACAAATATAGTTGATGATGAGTGTTTCAAACAGGTTATTTCTTGGGGGAATATAATAGGTTATAAAGTGAAGAGGATATTGACATTCCTGAATACTTACTCTTCTCCTGACTACTGTGGTGACCTGTTGTAAATCCTAATTATAAGAAATTATATTCTAACTAATGGGTCTTGATATTTTTCAAGTTGTGATTCTCTCTTTGCTGTGCCAGGATTCTTTACCTGTGATTAACTGGTTTAAATAACATGGATTTTTAAAACGTGAGGTTGATTGCGCGATTTGTTATCAAAGAATGAACTGGAAGAAATATGCCCAAAACAAAGGATGGTTATACATAGAAAGGCCAAGTGAAAGATTGCTCAAAATTCAAGTCAACATTGTCAACATTATGCAAAGTCAAATTTTTCATTACAGACGTGAGTTTCACGCTATTTATTTATGGACTGAAAATACTGGAGAAAAAACTGCATCCAGACAGTAATAGAATATTTCGGAGAAGACCATGGTGGACTGTGAAACCTTTTTTTCGTAAAATATGGACCAACGACTTCGGAGAGAGTCCTATTATATCTAGGAGGTCTCGGAGTTGTTGTGGAGGTGGACGAGTCTTGCTCTTTTCATAATCTAAAGCACCATCGTGGACGGGCGCCTCTTTCGGCATTGTGGGCTTTAGGTTTAGTTGACACCAGTGTAATTCCTGCGGTTGGCTACGTGCAGATCGTGGATCGAAGAGATACAGCTACGCCTTGACCCATTGTGCAAGAAGTTGTGCAACCTGGGTCTATCATTCACACCGCCGAATGGAGATCTTACCGGAATTTGTAAGGTTCATTCACAGAATCGTCGACCATTCAGTGAACTTTGTCGACTCGGTGAATTTGAGTTGATACCCAGCATATTGAGTCGTACTGGAACAAACAAAAGGCTCAAATTAAAAATATGAGTGGCTGCAGAAGGGATTTTTTTTATTCTTACATGCAAGAATTTATGTGGAGAGACCGTTTTATCTTAAATGGGGTTGAAAATTTGTGCCAACACATTGCTTTGCAATATCCTTAATAATAAATATTTTCTCATGCATGCACTGCTTTCAGTAAATTTCTTCTTGACTATAATTATAATGTTTCATTTGTCTTATTATTTAAACATTATGTATCGGAGTGGAGATTTTACATTTGAGTGTAGTTGGGGTGGAGATTCTACAGTTGATCAGTGTGGGGGAGATTCTAGAATTGATCCATGATTTCTTACCCTTAGTACTCCTGATTTTAAATCGTAGTTTTCCAGACAAAGATACAGTTTACCTGGTGTCATTACACAATAGACCCTTTGGGTTTACGATCTCCAGGTGACTTATATGTACGCGGCTTGTTCGGGATTTACGACCTCAAGGAACATGCCTTGATATGACCTACTGGCGTATCGGAGAAAATAAGAATGATCTCGTTTACCCATCACGAACCAGAGCTATGTTCTGTAAAGGACCAGATTTTACGATCCTCGACGGTATTGACGGGGTCCGTGAGGGTACTCACTATGGCTTCCGCTAAGAAATTTCTACACTGACTAAATATTTTTTTTAGTATATTCAAGGTTATCAGCATGATTTATTTTTCCCTTCGTCAACAAACTTCAAAACTATGCTGCGAAATACGGAATCAATATAATGACTAATAATGGCTACACTACCGAACCCTGTTCTTGTTAATCTCACCACGGGAACAGAATGCATCTCTGCTCTCTCCGACCGCTTGGAAGATTAAGGGAAAAAGTTTGGATCTTACAGCCTGTGTTGTAGGCCTCCGTCAACGTTACCACAATTTAGTGGGGAAAAGGGCTTATGTGAGACTGTCCTGAGAGATGAAGTTAGAGAAGAGGGAGGCTGTTGCATGCTGTGGGAATTTTATAGCACCACCCTGTGGTAGCAGTTCAGGCAACAGCTAGGAAGTGGAAGTTTTATTATACAGTGGCGGCAACAAAAAAAGTGACATGTGACAATTCGGGGAAAATGAAACAGAAAAATGTAACTTACATATTTTATTATGAATATTTCATGAAAGTTAATACTTGGTCATGTTGCCTTTGCACTTGATGACCATTCTGAGTCGATTGGGCATTGATTCAGCGAGGTTTGCCAAGTAGGTGGGGTCGATCGTAACCCAGATCTTCTTCAGTGATTCTATCAGGTCCTTGATGATGCCGGGTGTTGTCTCTTGAACTTTGGTTTTCATGAGATTCCAAGCATTCTCAATATGATTTAGGTCCTGGGAATGACTAGGCCACTCCAAATTACTAATATTATTATCATTGAAGAACCTTTTTACTAACTGGGACCTGTGAGCAGGGGCACCATCATGCCTTAAAAATTTACACTGAAGAATTTCCCAACATGGCATCATGTGCTGCCTCAAAACTTCAAGATAGTTAGTCCCCCTCATGGTTACATTCTTGGGAAGGAAGTACAGACCTCCTCTGCCCTTGTTTCCACTAAAGGAACCCCACACCATCACACTATCAGGGTGCTTCACAGTATATTTTGGGTCATACCGAGACACATTGCTGGGACAAGCACGATCTTTGACTCTCCTCTGACCAGCCTAAAGGTGCTCTCATCTCTGAACATGACCTTCCTCCAATGAGCAGCTGTCCAATGTTTATAGGTCTTGCAAAAATTGGGCCTTTTCATCTTCATAGCCTTGGTAAGAAGTGGCTTCTTGGCAGCGCGGCGAGCCGGTAGGCCTAGATCCTTCTTTAAGCGATGATGGATGGTCCTGAGGGTGACATTCTGGAGGAGGTCTGGGTGTTTTTTTCTTGATTGGAGCGGAGGTTACAGAAGGGTCTGACATCCCTTCACGCCTTAGGATATTATCAGTCCTTGGAGATGTCTTCCTAGCTGCACCAATGCCCTCCTTCCTCTTTTGTATGTTACCTGGTGGCAATAACTCAGCTGCCCGTTTAGGCGATAAATCGTATTTCTTGAGGTTCCTAAATCTGCTGATACATCAATAAAAGACTTTCCTTGCTCTAATAGGGTCATGGCGCAGCTTTTCTCTGTCATATAAAGCTTTTACTGCCCCATTGTATCCACTTGCACAGAAGTTATAGCACGTCAAATGTAGGCACGAATGCAGGAAATCAGCACGCTGGAGCGTTGTACACTAAAACCTCCCTGTACGAGCTCAAACGAGACAGTGAGTTCCAATAAAGCGCAGTTCTGTTGTCTTAGCTCAGGAGAGTCATCCACTCGCGGCATAAGCCCTGCCCCTTTTCATTGGCTTGTTGGCAAGTAAAATCGTGAAAGCGATTTTGTGTATCGATTTCTGTTGCCAATATTCAATGTCACTTTTTTTGTTGCCGCCACTGTATATATTCACACGGAATACATGCAAGTGGGGGTGGTGCCACTACAAGATTACATCCAGGTAAGGTAGTGTCATGTCCATTTGGAAATAACTAACGAGTCTTCAACCTTTTTTCACTCTTGTCCTACAGAGTGGCTAGACTTTTAAAAAAGAACAGCTTTGCCTACTGAGGTCACCCTTTGCTTGTTCGATTGATTTTATAGCCCATTACCTCGCCTGTTGATCCAAAGATCCTTTACCTTTGCTCATTCAATGCAGGCTCTTTCTTATCAAAGACACTTTTGAAGCTCAGATGTATAACATCTAATCATTTAACAACGTGATGCGCGTAGAATGTTATAAAAGTGCCTCAAAAATTTCTCCCGTAAACCTTCATTTAATTAGGCCTCGTCCATCAATCAATGCTATTTCATATCGATGACTCATGTATGGTTCCTCTTACACGAGATGAAGTGCCCTGTGGTGATTTGGAGGCTGTGTGCCACATTTATAGACAATCATTATAAAGTATTTTGGGAGTGTAACGATCACAGGAGATCGGTTAGATAGGGAAATGCTCGAATGTCGACCGAGAAATTTACAATTGTAGAGTATTCGCTTAAAAGGCGCCTTCGTCGGAAAGCCTTTGAAAAGATGTTTGTGAAGAAAGTGGCAAAGTTAGTAGAGTAAAAATGTTTGGAAGAATAGTCATAACCTTAATAGAATAGTAGGAAGATTGACGTTGTGCACCTCTCCTGCGCATGACCAGTAATGCACTCAAGTAGCTCCCTTTAACGGGTTTTGCAGAATACAAGGCTCATAATAATATCATTATTTCCTTTAAATGAGACTGGATTCTCGTGGGTAGGGAAGAGATTGGTGGAGGAGTTGTGGCAGTGAGGAAAGGCGATACCCCAAATAATATCGTCTATTAGTAGCAAAATAAACGCAAATACGAACACAAATATAACAGGCACCGGAAACACTTCCAATACTCTCTTTCATCACATTAAAAAAGGATCGAATAGAATGGGGGGATTAAGGCAAACTTCTATAGCACTCAAATGAGACGCCAGGAGCCAGAATGCCTAGTCGGCTCTAATTGATTCAACAACTTCAATTTATCCCCAAGAAGCTTTAACCTTATCCTTTCTCTAAGCGGATTAGCATCTTCACACACAGGTATTACGTAGTTCACCGCCAACCTGATCTCCAAAAGAATTAAGAATTTATGTATTTTTCTTCTTCCATTTTTCATTTTAATAGTTTAATTTTTTATATTTTCCTTTTGCATTGGCTTTGTATAAAACCAACGCAGGTGACTCAAATGCAAAGTTGGACACAGTTAAACAAAGAGTTAACTTCGTTTGCCGTTAATCCGTTAACCGAAATGTTAATTTCCTTAATCGTTAATCCGTTAATTATTTAACAGAATTTAATCCTAAAGAGTTAAAGTTAATAATTATCATCATCATCATCACTAACTATATCATTTAAGAAGGGGATTTTTTGAGTATTTGAATAATAATTTTATCTTAGTTTGGTTATGACTTATGTTTTTTATCAAAGTTATTTCTAATAATTCTTTTATAATATAAAAAACAAAATGGTGAAGTTCAGAAATAAATATAAGTATCGAAATTTTGTGAATATTTAAAAAACTAAAGTACAAATAGTGAAGTTCAGAAAATTTAGTTTAAAGTTCCTTTTTAAAATTATTATAATTGGCGAAGTTCAGAAAATTTATAAAAATTTAACCATAGCTGCTTTTTTTTAGATTTTAAATTAAAATCTTAGTAGCGAAGCGCAAGCTCCCCCGTGGCGAAGCCATTGACTGATTTTATTATAAAAAAATATTATAAAAACCAGGCAATGGCTTCACCATATATAAAAATAAATTTTCTGAACTTCACCATTTGTAATTCATTGGGTTTTAAAAAATTCACAAAATTTCGATACTTATATTTATTTCTGAACTTCACTATTTTGTATTTTGATTGATATTATAAAAGAATTATTAGAAATAACTTCGATAAAAAACATAAGTCATAACCAAACTAAGATGGAATTATTATTCAAATACTCAAAAAATCCCCTTCTTAAATTATAGAGTTAGTGATGATGATGATGATGATATAGTATTCAACTAGAAAAAAAATGATTGAAAAGTACCCGAATAAAAAAAAGGAAAAATAATAACACATGAAAGGAAAAAAATACAAAATAGACGAGACATAATTTACGTTTTTGCTGCCGTATTCTTCTCGTTATGAATTTTGTCCATGCGATGAATTCCCCTTCATGGAAAGTAGAATCCGAAAGACTTCATCAGGCAGGAAGGAGAATCTCTTGGCGCTCAAGATGCCCTGGCCAAAGGAGAACAAACGCTCCACTGCAGCACTACATGAGAAGGCTGTGTTGAACTTGATGAACAAGTACACAAACACTTGCTCTCCCAAGAAAGCAGCATCTGCCAGTAAGTCCTTGGAGTTGGTCTCCAACCAGGTCATGACCAAGTTCTGTGATTTGGCCTTCATTAACCTGTGTTTCTTGCTTCTCTCTTGTTGCTGGGTAAGGGTATGGAAGTCATACTCATCATCTTCATTAATGTTGTTTTCACTATTTGCTGCCTAATTCGTCCATTTACTGCCTCAATGCCTTGTTGACTTTCCCCACATTGGCGTTCTGGGTTTTGTAATACTTCCCCGACAACAAAAAGCGAAACTTGAGGTGAAGGCAGAAGCCAACTGACATTCATCATCTTCCATGAGGTTTCGAAACCTTATTTCTATGACTAGTAAAAGTGCGTCGACTAAGGGGGCTGCAGTAGACGAGATCTTTTGACTTCAAATCCTTGAGCCTGATGAACGTCGCAGCAAATTTGGTAGCAGAGTCCCAAGGTAGGCTTACTCTTAGCGTGGGCTTATTTCTTAGTGTATATAGGAGCTAGGTACTAGTTTATGTTGAAAAACTTGCTTGCTTTTACGTATTTCATGAGCTTATCTATTTTTGTATGCTCGTCTTCAAGTACTGAATTTATTGTAGGCAGTACTTTTTTCGGTGCCTGTTATAAAGTTGGCACTCGATTGATATGTGCTGAATCGATATTCTTCTATTTCGTATGTTGCAGTGGAAGGAAGTGATCTGGTGAAACGAACGCTATGGGTAAACTTCTGATGGCCAATGTGTAAATGTCCAACCGTTACTTCTTCATTTGTGTCTCTCCGTAGTGTTGTTGGCCAATTATTCGAGTCTTTTCTTTTATTTTGTTTTAATACTCTCAGATGTACTTGGCCGTTTGTATGCCACTCGGACTTCCACATTGTGAAGGTGATTTTCTTGGTCAGGTCTATATAATTCGTGTAGTGAATTGGTTTGAGAACGATTTCAAGATTTCTGCACACTTCCTTGGCTGTCCTAGCGGCTGTTCCATTGTTACTAATGGCCTGGGCACTGGTAGAGTTGTATATTGCGTGGAAGATTGAAGATCTTGGAGCGGATGGCGAATGCTAGCTGGTGTACATTAGTACTTACCTGGATTATCCTGGAAAAAGGATTTCAAGCCTATTTCTCAATTCTGCTGAAAGGTCTGAGGCAAGTGATGGCAGTGGTTGCGCTGGTTTTATCTGAAAGGACTTCTGCACAACCGACGCCCTATACTGATTTTGAGTCATTCGTGTAGATAGGTATGTCTGTTGCGTGTTTGACTCGATGTTTTCTGAACTCTTGTACTCTGCAGTTACAGGTGGAAGCGTAGAATTTGACTGCTGTTGATGTACATACCTGTCGATCAATTGTTTTCCATGGGGGGATAGTGGGATAGCCTTCGAGGAGGACGTTCATAGATGGAACTTTCAATTCTTCAAGTATTATGCCGATATGCGTTATGAAATGGTAATAAGTGTCTGGCCTTATGGTTTCGAGTAGTGTTATATTTTTCAAGATGCGCAGTAGCTTTGAGTTCAGATAGTGACAACGAATGTAGTAGCGTAGCGAGTATTCATAGCTACGGATTTTCCTGGGTGATAGTCCTGTCTTTGTGCACAGTGCCATGGCGGGAGAGGTAGGAAAGGGTCATGTTGCTGATCTGAGGGTCTGATGTTGTATTGGGTCCAGTTAGGTCGTCTCTCGTCTGCTGCTGCGAAGAGATGACTCCCGGAGTCGTTTTGTGGCAGAAGCCGCACTTGATGATTTATAGTAGTTTTCCTGTCTGCTCCCCAGTGAAGGTGAGATAATTTTTTGAGGAAGTTGAGTATCCGTATTGCCCCTCTACGTAGGCGGTCTATATGGTATATCCGTCATTCTCTAGTCTATGATTATGAGCGAATAATTTGGCAAGGTTAGACTTTGAAATCGAAGTGCATAGCATATTTAGTGGGATTTAGAGGATGGGGGAGGGAGAGATACTTGTCCTTTTCGTAAAAGTCACCTGTACTCGTTTATTTTCCTTGACAGGGTAAAACCATTTCGATCCGTGTAGTTGTATTATAAAATCGATGGTACTTTGGAGTTAACGGGTGACCTTTAATGATTGTGTCCGACTATGCCGAATGTAAAGTCGTCGACGTATAGAGAACATTTAACTGAGTCAGAGCGACGTTTTAAATCGAGAGTATGAATAGGGTCGTCTCAGTATATTCCTTGTAAGACTCCTCTATGCTGTTAGGGAGTTTGAGAGAGAGCTTCCTGCTTGCCTACAGAGCAGCGTGTGTCGAATATAAAGTTATTTTAGAAAAAAACGGCAATAATCCAGGGAGTCTCATTTGATTGAGTTGGTCAGATGCTAAGATGTCGCCAGACGGTGGTATATGCTTTCAAGAGATCGAAGAAGATCGCTGTGAGAAAGCAGTCTTCTGTGAAGGAACGGCCAATATCGTCATCTGAGTGTGTTAGTGGTTATGAGGCTTTGTACATCTCACTTAGGTAATCAACGATAATATTGGTAACTTCCTCTGGTCGGCTGATGAGATTGCCGTTGATCTTGAGAATCGGGCGATGTATGGTCAGAAGATGGCCTATCATTTTGCGGATTCAGTGCCATAAATTGCCTATTGGGGTTGTTAAGTTTATTGTAGAGACGAAAGCTTGCCAACACTAGCGGCGTGCTTTTTTTTAAAGTCGTGTCTGGCTACCACGCAAAGTCTTTTGTACGTTAGGTAATCATTTACCGATCTTGAGGTTTCAGAAAAGGTCTTGGAGGCAAAAGTGAGGTTGCTGGTGGAGAAGCAAACGTTTTGTTGCTTGTAGTGGGTAGGGATGTTATTGTTTAAGATTTCTAGATTTTTATTCTCTATTAGGTCCAAAGTCAGGCGTCCGCGAGTGGCGTTGAATTCTCCCATGATAGAATAAGGGTTTGGAAGTATATCTGTGATTTGTTCTATGTCGGTATATGAGCTGGTTGTATTTTGAGCAATATAAACGGAGCATATAGTTATTACTCTTGCTGCCAGTTCGTTTATTTGAGTGTTAAGCTGGAGCAGGGTAAACGGAATATCTTTATGGGTTTATATTACATTGCCACGTTTGCAATTTGGATCGACGCGGCAATGGTATTTGCTTTTGAAAAAAAATCTTGAGAGTTCATCTGCATTGTTTCATTTTAACTGATGCATGTTAGACGACATATATTCATTATGTCGATTAATGATTCGTAGTTGGCCTTAAGTCAGCGGATGTTCTATTTAAGGAAATGGGGTTTTATGGATCGCAGTTGGTGTTGAACATTATTTGGATAGGTTTATTGCCAGAGGTGAGGCGGAGGTGATGCTTTGATAAGTCGTTTGCCGTGTTCTGAGTTTTAATGCTTTCGAGAGTATTGGAGCTGTTATCTTTTAATGGGCAGTATTGCAGGTAGATTCAGCTGCTCTTTCCATATATACTTTGAACTCATATAGTCGTTGCAATCTTGGTTTGAATGTCCGCGAGGTTCTAACTTGATCATTCTCGTATGTGTGGGGAAGGAGATTCCAGTTTTTTTATCATAGCTTGGGAGGTTCTTTTATCGGTGAGGTTGCCATATGAGAAGGGAGGGGTATTGTCTGGTTTATTTGTTTCTTAGATCCAGGTTTATTCATAATCATGTATCATCTTCGAAAATAGACGGGTGTTTCAATTTCTGGATGTTGCTTTCTCCTCGGTTCTCAGTTTGTTTTTTCAGGGTTAATAGGGCGGGGGTAGGAAGTTACTGTCTCCCTGTTGTAAAACTAGGTTGTTGCAATCTTATCTTTGGGATCAGGCTGTGCCTTAGTTTCAAAAGTTACCGTTTCTAAGCTCGAGTCAATGTAGGCCTTTTGGTGGATGGAGTCGGAGTTTAGGGGTGGAGACTCGCAAATATCTGAGTTTCGTCGGCGTTTGTTAATTCGACTTTGGAAGGGTGGTAGCGAGTGTGAAGAGGAATGAAGAGAGGGGGAGGGGCGATGATTTGCTGCTCGATGGTATGTGCTCTTCATTTCAAGAGTTCAAGGGGAGTGGGTTATGAGAATGGTTGTTTGCGCTGAAGTGGTGGAGTTGGATTTTCCAGTCCAGAGGGGTTGGCTTGATGTTTTACCTCCTCTACCATGTCTTGTATTGTTTAGTAGCGTTCGATGCCAAACTAGGTATATTGCAGTTTTTATTTCTGTATATTCGTTGTTCTTCCATTTTGTCCGCACCATGTTAAAGTATATATGTGTAGAAAGAAAGACAGACAGAGAGACAGAAAGGGGATAGAGAGAGAAGGAGGAGAGAGAGAGGGGCGGAGAAAGGGGAAGATGGGGAAGAAATACTGATAGATAGAGAAGGAGAAGGCGACGGAGAGAGATGGATTCCGAGAAATGGGGGAATGAGAGCCAGAGAGAGGGAGGGAGGGCAAGAGATAAGGAGAGAGAGAGAGAGAGAGAAAGAGTAGAAGGGGTAGTTTTATGGAGGGAGGGAGGGCAAGAGATAAGGAGAGAGAGAGAGAGAGAGAAAGAGTAGAAGGGGTAGTTTTATGGAGGGAGGGAGGGAGTGTTTGTTTGTTTCTTTGTTACATTGTTTAAAGCCCACTTCGTAAGAGGGAGATGGAGAGAAAATGGCATAGGCAGAATGAGAGTGAGTATAACGAAGTTCCCTCGATGGTTCTTGAGATAAGATTCTTCCTATCTTTCTTCCATTTCCGGCGGAAGCAACTTGCTCTGCGAACGTATTTCTTCTCCAAGCGGGGGATGCGCCAGTCTCACCCAATTTGTGGAATTAAAAGCCGCGTGTCGAGAGGCAAACAAATCTTTCTCTTCAGTCGAGTCAAGTCAGCGTCCATTCCATTATCCACGTCTCGCGCTGCTATTCATGCTTTCGGACACGGCCTCACCGCATTTCAACGTCGCCGCTAATGCTAATAATCTATCTTCATCGACGGGTGTCTCCAAATCAAAGCCATCGCTCCTCCATTGCCCTGCAAGTTTTTCACACTCGTGTTTCTAAAGCATGAATGTACAGAACTCAAAGAGCATATAATTAACTTCTTGCTTCTCACTAACTTTAACATAGTGTGTATAATTATAATCAATTCCTATTTAATTATAGTGTTTTTCCATCATCTGAAAATGACGAAATCTGTTATACTATTTTTGCTAACTTCTGAAAATCACGGATTCTGCCATTATCATAATACTTTTGTCATTATATGAAGATGACATAATTTGCCATACTATTTTTGCCATCAGCTGAAAATAAAAGAATTTACCATTCTGAAAACTTTGACATAACCTGAGGATGACTGAATTTACCATACTAAATTTGCCATCATCTAAAGATGACGGAAATTTCTATACTGACTTTGCCATGCCAGATTTTGAAGATGACGGAATTTACCATACTACTTTGGCCATCATCTAAGGATGACGGAATTTTCCATACTACCTTTGCCTTTGCCATCCCCTTCCTCTGTTTCACTCATCCCTCTTTTTCATTTCTCCCTCGATGAGTGAACATACCTGCGTTGGATTACACAATTTTCCGTTCATCATTTTTTTTATCCTCATTATCTTCCAGAAAGGGATGGGGGGGGGGGTCCATGAGCATGGAAACCCCTCTCTCTGCCATTGCATATTGGTCCCCTCCCGCTCCCCTTTGCTGTTCCATTGGCACTTTCCCGATTTCAATGGAGGTTGCTTTTATTGGGAGGAGGGGGCATTTTCAGAAGAGTTGCGTCTCCTTTAGGTCCAGAGCGCCCCAAGTAGTTTAGACGTCTTTAAGATAAGAGCCCAATGTTCACACGCAACATTTTTACCTACCCTAACTTCACCATTTTTCTGGCTAACCTCCAAAACATTCTGGTTCGCTAAATTATTTATAATAATAAGAATAATAATAATTGTTACTTTAGGTATGTATGTACACAAACATGCACACAAATGAATTTCTGTCATGACGCATTCATTACACAGAGTGAATCATATTTTCCGGTCAGGTAACACTTTGTGTTTTCCCAGGTGAACGTGAAACAAACAAAGCATTTATCACACACTCATACACTCCTTGTGCATATGTGTGGGCGAGGTGCCTCGCCTCAGCCTGATTATAATAACCAAGGAGCGGTTGCTAGGCCGGACGGGCAGAACGGAGGTGCTCCGAAGCAATGACGACTAGCTTCCAATGGCAGAGGCAAGGGGAGGGTTTCCAAGGTCAGAAGTCCTACTAATGCATGAGGTCTACTGAAGCGGGGGAAAGAGAGGCCTACTGGGTTAGGGTCTTACTAAGGCAAGTAGAGGTCTACTGAAGGAGGAAATACTTAGTGAGGCAGAGGGGGGGGGAGGCTACTGAAAAGGGGAGGCAGGGAAGTCTAATGATGCAAAGGAAGTGACTACAGCAGCAGGGTAGGACAACTTAGGTTGAGAGGTCTAATAAGACCATAAAGTCCTACTAATGCAGGGTGAGACACACTGAAGCATGGGAAGCACATTGAGGCAGGGGATAACTATTGAATTAGAGGCTACTGAGACAAGGTGCAGGTGGGAGTTCTGAGGTAGGAGCCTAGTAAATAGATCTAATGAAACCGGGTAGGCCTATTTAGGTAGGGGAATCTACTGAAGCAGACGGAAAACTGACAAAAGGAGGCCTAGTAAGGCAGGGATGCCTTATAAGGCAATATGTAAGTCTATTGAAGCATGGTGAGCCTACTAATGTAGGGTAGGCCGGCGTAAATTAGACAGCATACTGAGGCAAGGAGAGGCCTAATGTAGTAGGGTAAACACGTAAGGTTGGCAGCTTACTAAGGCAGGGGAAGCCTACTGTGGCAAGGGAATTTTAACGAGACCAGCTAAAGCAAGTTGATGCTTACTTAAGCAGTCTTGCTGAGTTACTTGAAGGCCTACTAAGATATGGGAAGCCTACTGAAGCAGGAGATGTGTACTACCCACTGTCCCCATTGGTCAGAACCAAGAGTGCAAGGTGAGTTGCAACCATCACAGGGGAAAGGGGCTGTTTAACCGGGGTGGACGCCGTAGCTCGTTTGCCCCAAATCCTCTTAATTTCCGCTCAGTGAAGAGCGGTGTCCGCTGTTGACCTGGCACCACAACAGAGAGGGTAAGGGGAGGGGGGGGGGGGTCTCCTTTGCATCCCTCCATCACCTTCCCTCGGCTGAGACGAGGGAGAAATTGGGGGATGGGAGCTGCACCAACAAGGGGGAAGTAGTTGACGCGTTGTGTGGATTATACTGAGGCCTGGTTTGAGGAGGTTTTGTGACTCTTTGAATCGAGGGATTCCTTCCCTTATCCTCGATATTGAGAGTCATAAACGACCGAGGAATGGAACGGACGGGTTGACACACATACATACATATACACACACACACCGCCCGTTAATCACTCGCAAGGCGATGGATACAATCTTTAGCTTGAGTCTCTGCAGCTGACATTTGAAGGCTTATGAGCCTTCCCGTCTCCCAATACCTGCAACAAGATACACGACCATATATCTACCACATATTTTCACATACTCTAGCAACACCACTTTCTTTACATATCTTACAAACTCTCTGGCGGCGAATCCCTTGTTAGTATTGCACATTAAATTCCACAAAAGGGAACGAATTCGTACTCCTGAATGTCTCTCCTTCATGTACGAACTTGTTTTAGAACTTCTAACAAGTGCCCTTCCCGACCCAGTAGAGGAAATTTACTATCCCCCTTTATCCTTATTTATTTCTAACTCTCCTTGTTCTCTTTATTTATCTCCCATTCTCATTCTCTTTTCACAATGTGAAAATCCTCTTGCTGGTTGCGCTATATTTAACCAACGAGTGCTTGTTCCCTCCTGTAGAAGGGGGAGTAGGGCAGACAGAAGAGGCAAAATACGTATGGGCGAATTGTCGAAAATGACGCGGAGTCCTCATCCAAGGTACCGGCGCTGATGACGCGTTGCTAGGAGACGAGACGACTTGACCAAAAGCGCGCGAAATCCCCATCCCCCCGCTTTTTTCTCCACATTTAAAGGGAAAACCAACGAAGGCATCCCACGGGGAGAGATTGTACGGAGAAATCTGTTAAGGATGATGAAGATGGAGTAAAAAAATGTATGGGAGACAGAAGAACGGGGTCTTTTCTGTTTGGCGGCAGGCGGACTTTTTTGTACCAAATTTTCGCCAACGATGCAGTTTTGAGTGCTGAATACTAATATAATATTTGTTTTGGGGAGAAATAAAGGAAGTAAAGAAATTCCAAACGGTAAATTTCGGTTTGTCCGAAACCTTTGGGAAAAAAAGAAAGGGAAATGAACGCACTTAAACTGCGACATGATTTCCCAATATTATTGTTCAGTCCCTTTATTATTTGTTCAAACATTCATTTGTATTTAGATTTTTTAACCCTTAATATTTTTTTTAAATAAATTTCCATTTCTATTGCGTTTTCGCCACAAAAATTCACATAAGTAGGAATCAAGCATCTCACGGTGGGTACCGCAATGTCTTTTATCTCTTTGTTTTACGGTGTCATGTACTTTCTATTTCCTGAATGTGGTGGGCTCGACAAAGTTTTCTGAGTGGTTCCCCGTTTTATGAATATAATTGTATCCTTGTAGTTTTCCTATATTTTGGTAGGCTGACCATTTGTCACTTATTATTGTCGTTCCTGGTCGTATTTTTGCAGGACAAAAGACTCTCTTCATTTCTCCTTTCGACGGCATACAAGAAGACTTCCTTTGTTTCCCTGCATAGCCCACCGAATACCCATTGCTGTGGCAGCAGTCTCCCTCTTTCATATTTTCTTCTACTGAAGCAGGCCTCATCGATTTCGACCGTCAATCCCGGTCGTGGCGAGTAGTGATGAGGCGCATATCTAAAAATAAAACAGATTAGGTTAGGTAAGGTTAGATTAAGTTAGGCCTATATTATGCATTTTTTACCTCTAGGTTAGGTTAGATTCAGCCTATATTATGCATTATTTTACGTCTAGGTAGGTTAGGTTAGGCCTATATTATGCATTTCTAACCTCGAGGTTAGATTAGGAAAAGTTAGGTTCGGTTAAGCCTATATTATGCATTTCTTACCCCTCTTAAGTAATTGTTGAAATCAACTGCTGCTGTTCAGTGCCCGGTAAACATTACGTTCGGCGGCGCGAACGATCGGACGCAAACTATTTCGTCCGTGTCCCAATATGTTTCACCTTTTTGGAGTAAATTCAAGGGGACTGCTCGTGGGGGGGTTTAGCACTGCGGGGGACCCTCCTACGATGATCCTGAGTTGGGGGGGGGGGTCTGGGGGGCACATCTCACCAGTATATAATCATAAATGTTTATAGATTTTGTAAAAAGCCGAGTCACTTTTTCCCCCTCGCCCTTCTAAGGCACCAAATGGGGTATTACTGGGATATTTTTTTTAAAAAGCCAATAGTCCCAGCATTGTAGGCGAGGGCCGTCGAGGGCAGGGGGTATATAAAGAGTAGTAAGACGGTCGTTAATGTTCTAAACTAGTGCGCATTAAAAAAATATTTACTACCTCCTTTCATTTCTCCCCCAAATAAATGTTATATTCGTATTCAGAACTCAAAACTGCATCGTTGGCGAAAATTTGGTACAAAAGATCCGCCAAACAGAAAAGATCCCAAGAACGCTTCTTCTATGGTCGTTGGGGGCCCGGAGAGCACGTAATCTTTCAGATATCAGTTACAACACCCCACACCCATTGAAGGCAAGTTCCCATAGGAGTATTTTAATGCCCAGGGTTTGTAATTATTCACAAGGTCAGAAAAATGATAGTGGCTAACCAACGTGGGAATTTACATTCAAGTGAGAATGAATAACAAAATGACGGAGGGAGGAGAATAAAAAGAAAGGGCCAAGAATTGCAAAGACTACAAACACGAGTCTCTCAACCCCTTCAATACCTGGTTTGAGATGAGGTGACGTATTGTGAACTTACAGCACCATGTTCGAATTCTTGGGAGTAATCCAACAGAGGGTATATCCTGTCATGTGGGCAAGAAGAATGAAAATTAAGGAAATTGCGAAGAAGGAAGTAGAAAAGAACAATTGGAAAGGATGGGGTAGGAAGGGTACTCAAAATGGCACCAAGGACAAATAAGAACACCCCCCAAAAAAAGTTTGTAGTAGTAGTATTTGTTGTTGTAGCAATAGTAGTAGAGGTAGTAGCTGCCATATTAGTAGCAATAGCAGTAATAGCACAGCAACAACAGTAGTAGTAATATTTTTATTCTTGATATTTTATTACCTCATTATCTAATCTTTTTTCTTTGTTCTTTTGCTCGTTATATTTAATGCGTTTTTTCGCCTTCATTTTCCACTTGGTGAAAAGAGACGAATTGCGTCAGTTTCCTTCCTTAACAATTAAACAAATACATAATACCTCCCCCCCTCGTTCCCAGTGTCCCATTTTGTGTACTAGGGCTCTGTACCCTTCACAAAAATTGTCCCTGTTTTTAATCGCGTTATTATTACAGCCTCACAAATGAAATAAAAAGCAATCGAGAGAAAATGTTTTCAAGTTTAATTATTTCTACTTTGTGCTCAAAGTGACGTCACTGGACATTTTTACACTCCGCATAACGAGAAAGGAAGTTATTTATTACATTTTTTAAAACGCTCCATTCACTCTCTACTACCGTTTGTCCTAATTCTTCGATAGACGAAGACCTTACCTGAATACATTTTCCTTGACAAATCCACAGAGAAAAAGTTCATAGATTTTGCGGGTCAAGTAAACTTTGAACGATGAGAAATAAATCCTTGATAAAAAAAAACTTGTTAAACATTCCAGTGATTATCTAGTTGTGTGGGGGTGTTCCTTCGTCTTGCTGAAACAATTTTTTACTGCAGTTTTGGTGTTCAAAAACAGTATTCAGCATTTCTAGTATCTTTCTGAAATTAAAAAAAGCAGTTCCTTGTCTCTGGGTCGTCAAAAAATACGATCCACAAACCTTGCTGATATTCCATCACACCAGATAGTAATTTTGGGTGAATGCAGAGGTTTATTTATCTAAGTGTACATTCGGTTTGTTTTGTGACCAACACCAGTAATTCTCTGATGATGACCCCATTGCGATAGATGTGGCATTAATCACCGATTATGTTACTTAATCTTATCTGGTTTTGTTCACTTCTTGTCTCAATGCGTCCACAAACATCAAAAGTCGCTGGTAGTCTTGTTCGTTAAGCTGTTTAAAACACATAAGTTTGAATGAATTCATTCTCTAATCAAACGTGATTATTTTCCGAATGTTCGCCCATTTCTTTCCCTTCACAACTGATAGTCGTCTCACATTTTTTGTTGTCGTTTCAAGTTTATTTGCGACTAAATCAATGTTTTCAGCGGTCCGCACATCTTTGCTGTTCCCAGACTTTCCTTCATGGGTGTTCTTGATTGATCAGTTTCCATTTTACAAAATTCCTGCAATCATTTTTGGATCTATGGTCCTTTGGCGATCGTATTGCTTTCTGAAAAACCGTTGGGTGGCAACTCATAAGCCATGTATGATTATCTCCTCTGCGATAAAAATACGTTGCATGTCCAACAAATAACCAATGATTATGGTAGATAAATCTTTCATTTCTTTGGAAGTAAAAATTTCGTATCCAAGATATCGAAAGAAGTAAATAAAACTTTAAAATGTTCTCTTTCGAGTGCTTTATATTTTATTTGTGAATAAAGACAGTAATATGCTATAAAAACAAGGACATATTTTCTTCCGGCGGAGCACCCGCTCCCCCTTATATTTGTTTTCTTTCAATTAATATACCGCGGCTTTGTCCTATAACCCCCCCCCCCCCCATCGGCGCAGATCTTTTGAGTCACGGTTGCCGTGGTAACACTGGTAAGAAGACTCCAATAAATAAACTTGAGAGCCAGACTAACGTAGAATTTAATTAGCATTGGATTATTTTTTATTTATTTAATCTTTGCTTATGTAAGAGTAATTTAAAAATGTCCCCCTCCAAAAAATGCAATCATATTAGATTAATCAATTTACTCATTTACAGTTTCGCTGTGTTTCATTTTAATGCACTTTGATAAACATTTTTGTCTACATTACATAACTTTCCTTGTCAAACAACTAGGAAACTAAAGTTTCTCGTGTAGAAAGATGAATTCCCACATTGAAACCATAAGTTTACACTGCAAACATTAAGTCACCAGTCAAATCTATACTAAATTTACACCTCTTCACACATTTTTTATCATATAACCTCAAAATGACTACATTGAACACGTGAATTAATCTGATAAGCAGTGCTTTATTAGACGACGGACAAAAATTATCCTAAAAATCGTCATATATTAAGCAATGCAAGTGTGCCAGATGTACTTGATGAGATCATAGCGTTTGTTTCTTTAATAATAAGAGCCATTTTATATTTTAAAGAATTATTTTATCTTCTCTTTTATGCTAATTCCTGGTTTCGGCCTTAGGTGCGCTTTATCTAAATGGTGGAAAATGAGAAATGACAGAAACAAAGAAAGAAGAAAGAAATAGAAGTAAGACGATGACGGGTGAATCATAATAGCAATTATAAATGATGAGTGCAACGTATTTGAAGGCCCCAGAAACAGAGCAGACTGTGAGTCGTCGTAACTCAAAGTTGAACCTCCTTGCGGAATTAACATTAACGCACTGAACTTCACATCTGAATATTTCTTAGCCATTTTCATTGTTTCATAGATTTTCACAAATTTTTACCGATTTTCATCGTTTCTTTTCCCCGCATTTATATCTACTTAGATTTCACTATTTATTTATAAATTTTCACCAAATTTCCGATTTCTATCGAGTCATTGAATTTTACCAATTTTTCATTGATTTCTCCTATTTCCCTCGAATTTCACCTATTTTCACGAAAAATTAATGGGTTTCCGCGATACAAATTCATGGTATACTGTGAAGCTTATTTTAATATGAAAATTGCTGAATTTGAGATTGTAACTCACTCTAGCCTCGAAGCAGCCGCTATTGAAAGGCAAGAAACGATGATGGGCCTCAGGCTAGCCTAGGTGAAAAGTAAAGAATTGCATTTCCACGGCTGGATACCGGGTTAATTTCCCGGACAGAAATGCGCGCACTCTCTCTCTCTCTCCGGAAGGGGGTACCACGTGTAAACTCGTAAACCTGGCGGAGTGGCACACCTTGTCGTCCCCGCTGGCACCGGCAGTATCAAACTACTTTGATTCTAACCTGGGCTTTATGTGTTCCTAGACATTTCCATTTTGCAATTTTGTTGCCACTTTATTTACGAGCTGCTTCTCGCCTCTCTCTCATGGCCGCTGGATAACTTCGCAGGCCGGGGCGCCGACCACCTATCAGCCATTCATCGGTGATTGGGGCGAGATGGGAAGGTTCAACTCCCTAGCTGTAGGCCCCAATCCTAAAATTTTAATTAGATATACTGCAAGTTGCACATTATTTTGGTTATAACTAACAACTTAACTTTTTTTTTTATATGGTCTCTTCTAAAGTTAACTAACCTTTAATGACTTAGTTGCGAGTAGTTAATGTAGGAAAACAATGCAATGATTGGATCTGCAAAATTTGAATGCATTCAGAAGGTCGCCCTTAATGACCAAGAAGGCAACCTGCGGCCTAAGGATGAGGATTCCCCACCCCTACCCTAACCTCTTGGGCCTGGTGTGTGTGTGTGGGGGGGGGTAAACATGCATTATTCACACGATTTGCCCCTTTTACTGCCCCCGCCCCTCTGTTTTGCCCTAGTGGAGCGCCAACCCACGAAACGTTCCGGTACCGGTCGAGAAGAGAGGCAATGAGTGGTTTGTTGAGCCGGTTTTAAGGGCACCTTATTTAGCCCGCTCCGGGCGGGAAACAGGGGAAGGGATTTCGTCCGATTTTTTAAAAAGGGGTCTCGATGGCCGATGATAAAAATCAAATAAATGGCTAACGACAAAGGAGCCGTTAAAAGGAATCTTGTGGCATTTACCGACGATTCCACTCTGGGGGTTACCCTGAAGCGGCTCCCTCTCTTATTCTGAGGCAGCCTTCCCTAATTTTCCTGAGGAACCCCAATTTAGGAATAAACAGCACCACAACAGAAGGGTCCTCTGCTCCTGAAGGTTGGTTGTACCCAATGAGGATCTGCTAAGTGGGACATGCGGCATTTGGTTACTCGGCACCCTGCTCCTATCTTTTGTCCCAGAGCTTTAGGACTTTCCTAGGAGCTGGTGCACCAGCTCCTAGTAAGTTCCGTTTTAGAGCTGATGCGCTGGCGCTTGTGGATATATCGCGAGGAGGCGGCGGCAAGATTTCATTTAATATCTTCTTCCCCCAAGATTCTCCTCTGTTAACCATTGCTAACCTCGATACTACGAAGTGGGATGTCCCGATGGGGGGTACCTCCGGGGTGAGCGAGGACCGCGAAAATGAGAATGAGATAGCTCTGCTCCTGCAGGTGGAACCCTCCCCGAGATTGAATCACAGTTTCAAAATGTCGACCCTCGTGCTTGATCCCATTCGAAGGTAGGGCCTTGCTCGGGACAGTGCCCCCCCCCCCCACCACCGGGCAAGAGAAGGATTAAGAATAAAGGCTCTTTCCCTTAGAGGTGGGATTTCGAGAACGCGCGGGTCCTTCGCCGGGCGAAGGAGCATGCCAAGAGTGGTTTATACGGCCTTGGGGCCTCCTTAGTGCAGGGGGGACCCCAACAATCCGCGTGAAAATTGAATAAGACGGAGAAAGTGAGTGGAGCCTTGAAGAATTCGGGGGCCACTCATTGAGAGGAAAACACGGTGTAAATCTAAGAATTTCTTTGAAACCATTTGTTGATTGGAAGAGGTTTTTTGTTGCGAAGTGTGTGTCCATTGGCTCGCTATACGTGACTCTATTGGTGGTCAAAGGTGCATCGTAAAAATAGACGAGGGTTATTATTTGATACGAATCACAACGAGAAACAATACCAGGCATAGCTATGCGAATTACATTTTTGTGCTTTTGAGTGGCTTATACTACGAGCTGATTAAAAAAACTCGGTGTGGGGGGGTGGATCCCCCCAAAAAGTGTAGGAAGGGGTATGGGGTGGCTCGCCATATTGCCAGGTACATAAGTTTTGTACAGTTTCATAAACTAGTAATTTAAAAATTGAAAAAAAAAAACGAATAAACCTACTCCTAGGTTGGGGTAGGTTAGGCTAAATAAGCTCAGGTTATTTTTTTATTTAGCTATTTTAGGTTATTTATCAAAATTTGTTCTTCATTTTTGGCGGTCGAAGCAAAAAGGCAGCAAAATTGACAATTTCGACGGAGTCGAATCAAACTGTTTTTGCCGCCCTTTGCCTTCTGCCTCCCTAAAATAACAGATTTGGTTGGACAAAGCACAAAGAATGCTACAGGAAAAAGTATACAATGTAAAACAAAGCGATGACAGCAAAGTAACTAATAACCTTTTTAGTTGTGTTCACGCGACTCTTATAAGTTACTATGTCGGTCCGTAGGTCGATCTGTCTGCCGGATGGTAACCAGTTTACTTCTCAGAGTTTTTTGGCAATCACATCGTAACTCTTGGGCCGATTCTAACGAAATTTGAAACCCTTATGTTGTTTTACATTCTATTCCGAATTATATAATTGCCAAGGTCCTCCCAAGTTAGCCCGGGAATTATGTTGTTTCGGCAATAACATCATAACTATTCGGCCGATTCTAACGAAATTTGAAACTCTTATGTTTTTTTTAAATTCTATTCCGAATTATATAATTGCCAAGGTCCTCCCAGGGTTAGCCCGGGAATTATTTTGTTTCGGCAATAACAACATAACTATTCGGCCGATTCTTACGAAATTTGAAACCCTTATGCTGTTTTACATTCTATTCAGAATTATATAATTGCCAAGGTCCTTCCAAGGTTAGCCCGCGAATTATTTTGTTTCGGCAATTTCAACATAACTATTCGGCCGATTCTTACAAAATTTGAAACCCTTATGCTGTTTTACATTCTATTCCGAATTATATAATTGCCAAGGTCCTTCCAAGGTTAGCCCGGGAATTATTTTGTTTCGGCAATAACAGCATAACTATTCGGCCGATTCTAACGAAATTTGAAACCTTATGTTGTTTTACATTCTATTCCGAATTATATAATTGCCAAGGTCCTTCCAAGGTTAGCCCGGGAATTATTTTGTTTCGGCAATAACAGCATAACTATTCGGCCGATTCTAACGAAATTTGAAACCTTATGTTGTTTTACATTCTATTCCGAATTATATAATTGCCAATGTCCTCCCAAGTTAGCCCGAGAATTATGTTGTTTCGGCAATAACAGCATAACTATTCGGCCGATTCTAACGAAATTTGAAACCTTATGTTGTTTTACATTCTATTCCGAATTATATAATTGCCAATGTCCTCCCAAGTTTCCCGGGAATTATGTTGTTTCGGCAATAAAATCATAACTATTCGGCCGATTCTAACGAAATTTGAAACCCTTATGTTTTTTTAAATTCTATTCCGAATTATATAATTGCCAAGGTCCTCCCAAGGTTAGCCTGGGAATTATTTTGTTTCGGCAATAACAACATAACTATTCGGCCGATTCTAACAAAACTTGAAACCGTTATGTTGTTTTGCATTCTATTCCGAATTATATAGTTGCCAAGGTCATCCCAAGGTTAGCCCGGGAATTATTTTGTTTTGGCAATAACAACATAACTATTCGGCCGATTCTAACGAAACTTGAAACCGTTATGTTGTTTTACATTCTATTCCGAATTATATAGTTGCCAAGGTCCTCCCAAGGTTAGCCCGGGAATTATTTTGTTTCGGCAATAACATCATAACTATTCGGCTAATTCTAACGAAATTTGAAACCCTTATGTTGTTTTACATTCTATTCCGAATTATACAATTGCCAAGGTCCTCCCAAGGTTAGACCGGGAATTATTTTGTTTCGGCAATAACATCATAACTATTCGGCCGATTCTAACGAAATTTGAAACCCTTATGCTGTTTTATATTCTATTCCGAATTATATAATTGCCAAGGTCCTTCCAAGGTTAGCCCGGGAATTATTTTTTTCGGCAATAACATCATAACTATTCGTCTGATTCTAACGAAATTTGAAACCCTTATGTTGTTTTACATTCTATTCCGAATTATATAATTGCCAAGGTCCTCCCAAGGTTAGCCCGGGAATTATTTTGTTTCGGCAATAACATCATAACTATTCGGCCCATTCTAACGAAATTTGAAACCTTTATGTTGTTTTACATTCTATTCCGAATTATATAATTGCCAAGGTCCTCCCACGGTTAGCCCGGGAATTATTTTGTTTCGGCAATAACAACATAACTATTCGGCCGATTCTAACAAAACTTTAAACCCTTATGTTGTTTTACATTCTATTCCGAATTATATAGTTGCTAAGGTCATCCCAAGGTTAGCCCGGGAATTATTTTGTTTCGGCAATTTCAACATAACTATTCGGCCGATTCTAACGAAATTTGAAACCCTTATGTTGTTTTACATTCTCTTTCGAATTATGTAATTGCCAAGGTCAGCTTAAGGTTAGTCCGAGTATTATTAAACAAAAACTAACTCTGGGTCGGATTGCCCTACTTGTTGAAAGTTTTGGAGGTCGTAAGGTCATAAGTCAGAATAATTGAGAACACGCGACTTAGGTCTGTTGGCTTCGTTTTACCACTTGGCGGAAGCTGTGGATGTCTGAACTACCAACTGTGAAAGATATCCTGAGTTGTAGCATCTACTTGAGGGGCAAAGTGAAGATGAGATGAAGAAATACCGAG
Source organism: Ceratothoa steindachneri (assembly GCA_963969495.1). Lineage (NCBI taxonomy): Eukaryota > Metazoa > Arthropoda > Malacostraca > Isopoda > Cymothoidae > Ceratothoa > Ceratothoa steindachneri. The sequence continues at coordinate 107,356,878 of OZ018327.1, read as the reverse complement.
TGGACAAGCTTTAAGAACATCTACCATGGCAGGATTTGTCCGTGGAACAAAGATGCTCTTTGCAGTTATCGAGGAAAATGTGACCCTCTTGTCCAAGGTCAAGAGGGTCGGAAGCAAGCAGGAAAGTTTTCTCTTGGGAAGGACAAAGTGAAGTGGATTAAGGACAAAGTGAGGTGGATTAAGGACAAAGTGAGATGGATTGTCAAGTTAGACAAATTATTTGATATTTTAATTTACAAGTGTCAGATTACCAGTTGTGAAGCCGGAAGAAAGAGGGGGTGGCTATGTCAGATGTGTGATCCAAGCCTACAATAGCAGTTCTTGCAGCAGAGGGGAAAAACCCTTTGCAAGAGCAAGCCTACATCAAGGGAGAGAAAGAGAAGACTATAAGTAAGGGAACCGACCAAACGAGGGGCTTTGATCTGCCAGAACACAAGAGACAGGCAGTGGATGGAGAAGAAGGCAGATGAAAAGAGAAGGAAGAAAGTGCGGCAGCAGCAGAGAAGGCAGCCAGGAAAGATGTTAAGAGTTTTGGCTGCTCGTGAGAAGGATCTGGAAATGGAGAGAAGTAGTGCTAAAGATGAGTTTGTCCACCGATTTGAGTTATTTCTACAAACTCGCCCTGAGCCCTTAGCTTCGAATAAGGTACATAAAAAGTATGATACGATGCCAAACAATGCCCTTGTTAGTGTAAGGTATGGCATAGGACTGAAGCCAATTGCAGCAGTATCAACAGCAGCTCTAGTTGATACATGAATCATTACAGAAGACAACACAAGTAAAATGATTGATAATAACAAGGTCAAGAGAGTCCAGGAGAAATTGTTGATAGAACTGAAGTAAGAGCGCGAGAATAAATGCAAGTAGGAAGGGGATGTCGGGTATCTTCTTCAGTGGACGGACTAACCTCAGAGTGGCCTGTCCAATTGCGACGATGGAAGTGAGGATTGACAAATCCCTTCCTGTATACATAAAGGAAGAAAGAAAACAAATAAAGGAGTTACATACGGAGGAGATTGATAAGGTCATGTTTACATGGATGAAAAAATGGGCTTTGATAAGACCTTGTTGGCCATTGGATGTGACTACAAATGTAAACCCTGGTGTGAAAGCTGAAGTAATGCGGAAGCCTTAGCTGCACTTGGAGAAAAGGCTGGTCTGGTTTGTGGGTAACCCGCAACATGGGAAACTTTCCCTTCGCCATCTCATTGTTGTCCTTAACAGTGGCGGCTCGTAGCTAAAATTAGTGGGGGTGCTGCATCAGAATTTTTTTAGCATTGTTTGACTATTGTGTAAAAGGAAAAAACCTAAAAAGGAAATTTTTTTGGATAAACTTGATAAAATCTTAAACAAAACAAAATCAAACATTTTTAGTCGCGTACGAGTCTAGTCGGTTGGTCCCTGTTTTGCTTTTTGTAATAACATTGTAATAACATTGTAACTATTCAGCCGATTCTAATGATATTTGAAACGCTTATGTTGTTTTACATTCTCTTTTGAATGATATAATTGGCAAAGTCTTCCCAAGGTTAACCCATGAATTATTTTGTTTTGACAATAACATAACTATTCGACCAATTCTAACGAAATTTGAAACCCTCATGTTGTTTTACATTCTTTTCTCAAATGATATAACTTCCAAGGTCCCCCTAAGGTTAGTCGTTGCATTATTGAAAGTTCTGACAGTCGTAAGGTCATAAATCAGAATAAGTCAGAGCACGTGACTTTTTGGTTACCAAACCTTGTTTACTTACTAATAGCCTAAATTGTTACTGTTCAAGCTTGATCCATTCACCTACAAACGAAATCCATTCTTCTTGTTTTAATTTGTACAAAAAGATTAGTTATTTTCTCCTTGATCTCTGGATGACTACTGAGGAATTTTTTCCTCTATTGAAATCACTGCAAATGCATTTAGTCTTTCAGAATTCATAAAATAAAAGAACCGAGAAAATTCAAGAATATAAACACGTTTTTAAGCACAACACACGCGGAGTAAATAAGAAACAATACCTTCCAACCGAACACCAGGATTGGCACTGCGTGAGCTACAGTCCTCTCTCTCCCTAGAGTGCAGCTTCCTATCTCGACGTGTAAACATGAGCACAACAGCCAAACACCTCGTCGCTGGAACTGTGAAGCGCACAGTTCTATACAAGGATTTTTGTATTTTTTTCATAAAATAAGGGATCGCTACTAACATTAAGCTTAAGGATTATATAATGTACAGGTATAAAGAAAGAATTAGAGAACAAAGGACTCATTATATTGAATGTTATCGATAATATCGAGTGGAAATACCGGGTGCTGCAGTTCCGCAGTGACTATACACGAGCCACCACTGGTCCTTAATCACCCTACTCTATCAGACAGCAGATTATCCGAGCCATTGAAAAGGTCCTTGATTCTCTGAAAGACTTTGATATCGAGCAAAACTTTACCCTGATATCTGTTGACCCTTCACTGATCAAGCTATCTGAAAAGGTCATTTAAGATCTCTCAACTGATCAACACTATAGCTGAAAAATGTCTGTGCAGTCAAGGATAGAGTACTTGCTGCAAGACTGGCTCTTTTGAAGATAGGACCAGTAAACCACAGGCACTGGCTTCCTACAACAAAGACTTCTCGGCTTCTAGGTGTCAATGCAAAGACTTAAAGGGAAAACCTGAAGAATATGTAATTTATTATGGAATTCATCATTGGAGTGTATTATCCATGTTGGTTAAACATGAAACTCAAGCATTCCTGAATCAAATGGCCTAGTCACATCCTATTTCAGCTGAACTGCTTCAAGTTACATTGGAAAGAAATTCATTGTGATGCCAACTGTGAGAATATCTGCTTGGTATGCACACAGTGAAACCATTATCAAAACACTGCAGGGCTCGGAGATCTAGAATGAGGGGAGTAAGAGGGTGAAAAGAATCTTGTACATCAGGGAAGACGTGGACCCATCTGTTAGGACCAAGAGACCTGCCATCAATGGCGATGCTTCCAGCATTGGTGACCTGATCAGTTGGTCAGAAAATGTATCATATCCCCTTCTCGCCTGCTCTTTAAGCACCTCTGAAGTAAAAAAAAACCCACTTCATAAACACTCTCATTGAAGTGCTCGACCATCTTCACCACTCAAATCATTGACAATGTTCTTAAAATGGCGACTGAGGCCGCTGTTAAGTATGTCTCACAAGAAAAGATTCAGTGATTAGGGATCAGGAGATCAGCAGGAAGTTGATGTCCATGAATGAGTTAAAGCAGGACTTGTGCAACCAGGCAAAGTTAAAAAGTCAAGAGAATGAGCGTTGTAAATGTATCCAGTCATATAAATGCAGTTAATCTGTTAAAATATATAAATTTAATTTGGTTTTGTTAATATACATGATATTCCTTAAATCTGCTAAAATATTATACAGGGTAACAAAGGGGTAAAATTGGCAATTTAGACACCACTCATGGTAGGATTTCTTTTAGATTCATGTTGGCAGCTAAGTATGACCCGCCCTAATGGAGTCGTCTCGAGACCAACCTCGGTACTCTTCGTCACATTTAACCTAGATATCGCTACAGATTTAATCCATTCGAGTCATTATGGCAATGGTATTATCACTACCACCCCTTTGGCATAAATACAAATTTTGTCGACGTGCAAACTATTTTAAAACCCTGCATGATAAAGTGGTTTCGTACTAAGCATTTCGGTTCATACTTGTTCGAAAAGGATGTTATGGCAGTTCAAGTTGAGGACCGAATTTCATTCAGAGCCTAAGGAATTACTTCTGTCGCGCTCTTGATGACCAAGCACATCCTACCCCTCTCAAGTTAAAAATAAGCACCCTTCGCTTCTACCCTTCTCAGATCTACGAGCGTGGTAGCTCCGGCGCGCATTATTAGCCTTTGTTTGAGTTATATCTTGCATGGGTGTCGACCCCGATCAGACTCACAGTGCTAAAGGTGCAATCACTGCTCTTGCCAGTATCGGTGCCTCTTCTCCCCTCCCTGGCATGACTTCTTCAAGGGACATGAAGAGTCCACGCTCTTCCAAAAGAGTCGTTAGATGCGGAGGAGCTAAACCATAGCAAGGTGAGAATGACCTATCCACTGGGTAATTCTAGGTCTAACTGACAAAAGGAGGGTAGCAATAATGGATTTACAGCTCCCACGCCCCTGCTTAAAGCTGAAAGAGTTGCAAAGGGTGGATGGCCCTCTCCAAAACGGGAGAGAACGTCGTCCACAGTTGCGTTCTACCAGCAGAAGGGCTCAAGGCGCTCGGAAGTGGAGGCTCAAATTCTGATTGACACCTTCTCAAATAAACCCTTGAATGCCACTGTGCCAATGACACGTTCCGGAGGTCATAAGCACAAGAGGTCTGTTTCCGGGAGGTCTAGGCATTCCTTGTCAGAAGCTCTTCCTCAAAGGGAGACCAAGCTGCTTCTTTAAGATAGCTCCGGTCAGAAAATCCTTATATGGAATTGCGGTGGAGTCCTGGCCAACCGGGAGGAGCAGCGGAGTGTTGTGCCCCACCCCGCACCCATTTAGCTGTTTGTTTACAGGATAGCCTGTTGGGTGCGTCCCAACTGCCTACCCTCCTTGTGTATAAGACTTTCGCTCGCGACCCCACCACGACAGGATGGAGGTTTGGCGGGGGGGATACGCAATTTATATCCGATGGGATATCTTTTCTTCTTTTAGACCTACGAGTACATACCTCCTTTTAGGCGGTATTTCTCCTGCCCCACCTTCAAAGGTGGTATTCTCTTGTTTCTCTATACATTCCATTGTTAGCCGGTTTCGATAAGGCGAGTTCCGCCGACACAACGCGGTCGCCGAAGTTATTTATCCTTCAGGGATACCTGAACGATGAACACCCCCAGTGACGAGACTACAAGATCATTCTCAGGGGCCATTCCCTTGCAGAATTGGTTGAAAAGTTGGAGATCAGTGACCTTATTGTGGAAGAATTTACATATCAGTGTCCAAGAATAGTTTCGTTTTCCTGCCTTAGCCTGTCCATGCACTTTTAGGATGTATATTTGAAGTTTAGATTGGGGGCAGTCGACGACCTCCATGGTAGCGATCACTTTCTAGTTCATATACCATTTGCTGGGCCACTGCCGGCCGAGAAACTACCTTGTGGTGCTTAGATAGGACACAGTGACTCCCATTCGAAGAAATGTCTGACTTCTCTATCTTATCCGGCCCCCTCAACACCGCGAGCATTGTGAAACAGCAAAAAAAAAGACGAGTGATATACCAATAATCGCTATAAGCATCTATCGATCGATTTCATTATGTGTGAATTTTGTCGTGTGAGGATCTATTTCTGTTTCAATCCAAAACACGCTCGCCACTTGTGATGGCGGAGTACGTGTCTTTACTTAATGGGGGACCCCTCTTACAGAGGTGTGGAAGCGTGTCAAAAAAATGTGGGGCAAGTTCTCAAAGGACCCCTTCTCGATACTCAAGATGATAGGAATCTTTCGCTTTCTCCACGTGCTGTTCTACCAGCATTCCAAGCACATTGCTCGGTCACTGAAGGCCAAGTTGCGTTCGACTCTCGCTTCTTGCGCGGATACTTTCCCTGGTCCTGACGAAATCCTCTGCACCGTGCTTCGACGGGATCTGACCTGAGAGTATTTTCCTAGATTTTATGCCAATGGCTATCGTACTTGCTTTTCACTGGCCGGGGAGAGATCGCCCTACGTCGGCTAGTATCCGTTTAATTTCTAGAACTTCTTGCGTGTGGAAGTTGATAGAGAAATTAGTAAATCCTAGGCTATCCTTTTTTTCTGAACAGAGATCATAGAACCTCTGAAAAGTGTAGCTTCGGTAAATTCCACTCCAAGTCAGATTCTTTGCGCTGCCTACAGAGTATTATCTTCGAGGCTTTCTTCGCAGGTAGCATTTTCCACCGCATTTGTTGATTTGGAGAAGACATATGATACTATGTGGCGATAGGGAATCATGAAAGCCCTCTATTATATAGGGGTGACTATCGCTTACCCATTTTATATTCTAAATTTCTACGAGGTCGTCGATAGCGCGTAAAGGTAGTGAGAGCTCCCTCTGAGTCAAAAGAGACCAAGGAGGGTGTCCCCCAACTAAGTTTCCTCGTGTTACTCTCTTTACAGTGAGCATTAATAGCATCAACTCAGACCTGTAGAAAGATTTTTCACTACGTTCTCTTTGGCGCGATTCAGATGTCTACCCATGAGCGTTAGTTCCTACAACCTCTAAAACTGCGTCTTGGTGGTTTTCTTTTTCCAAGAACAAGGACATACACTTCTGCTGCCGCCCTGAGCATCAACTCACCCCCGAATGCTCCTAAATGGGGCTCGCCTGGATGTGATGAAAACTCACCGATTACTTGGTCTTATATTCAACTGACGACTCGCCTGTGACGCGCATATTCGTTGTCTTAGGGACTCTTGTATTCTTGCTTGCTCTGGGTAGTCCATCGAGGTCGATGATGACGGATGCCTTCATATTGAAGGCATCAAGCCTGCACTAGGTTTAAACGGGTATAAATATGTGCAGTCTTCGGACCCGTATCTTAACCAAGGAGAGAAGGACCCTGGTGGCAGGAGAAGCTCGAGACAACCAGGCTTCATCCTCGGTTGCAGGGAGCTGCCGAGACACCGGTCTGTTGGTGCTCGCTTATAGGCACTCCCGATCCTGGTTTTGTATCCTTCATCTATCCTTTGCCTAAAAAGGCAAAACCCACAAGGCAGGAGGGGGGAATGCAGTGGTTGGCAGGCGCCAGTGCGTGTCCACACTCCGGTGGACCTGCACGCCGTACCTCGGGCCCACTGCTGATCCGAGATCCCCTGCTGATGAGTGAACATCGGCAGTTGTTTTTCCCGATGAAGCTGCAGTTATATTTCTTGAATTGGCTCCTGAAACTGGGGTTCTCTCGTGGAGTCGTATCCCCAGCTCATTCACACCGTGGACATTCACTTACTCTTGTTTAACCTTTCCTTTGTTCGCTCAAAGCTTGACTACGGAATTGAGGATTATTCCTTCGCATGTGAGTATCTATTGTGGATGGTGGATTTGATCTATCATGTCTATCTCCAGTTGGCGACTAGTGGCTTCCGCACATTCCCTACTATAGGCCTTCTCGTTAACGCATGAGAAGTGTCAGGGCGCTGTGTACAGTTGCTGGTGCACTTCTATGCACTGGTTCCGCCTCTTCCCCATTCGCCAGTGTCACTCTTTTCTTCCGCTGTTACTTTCAACGGCGCCTATGTTGCAGAGAGATGCCAATCAAGCCGTAATTCAGTGATTCTTAATCTAGGTTAGACAGAATCTCATGGGTTCAGTGAGTTAGTCTCGGGGTTTAGGCGGAGGTCATCCGTAACGCTTGCGATTTTGCTATAATTTGTTGGCTATTTCAGGTTTTAAGTTTGATTTCAAATTTTAAGTGTTTTTGAAACTTACATGCATCTTATATATTTACATAAAAATGTATATAAACAGTTTATCATCACTAACTCTATAATTTAAGAAGGTGGATAATTTTTGAGTATTTGAATAATAATTTCATCTTAGTTTGGATATGACTTGTTTTTTTATCAAAGTTATTTATAATAATTCTCTTATAATACCAAAAAACAAAATGGTGAAGTTCAGAAATAAATACAAGTATCGAAATTTTGTGAATTTTTTTAAACCCAAAGAATTACAAATGGTGAAGTTCAGAAAATTTATTTCGATATATCTTCTTCTATAACTATATTTTAACAACGTGATATTTTGAAAGGGGGGAAATTTAGTTTAGAGTTCCTTTTTTAAATTATTATAATTGGCGAAGTTCAGAAAATTTCTAAAAATTTAACCATGGCTGCTTTTTTTTTAGATTTTAAATTTTAATCATAGTAGCGAAGCGCAAGCTCCCGGGGGAGTGGCGAGGTAATGGCTTCGCCACGGGGAGAGCTTGCGCTTCGCTACTAAGATTAAAATTTAAAATCTAAAAAAAAAGCAGCCTTGGTTAAATTTTTATAAATTTTCTGAATTTCACCAATTATAATAATTTTACCATTTGTAATTCTTTGGGTCTTAAAAAATTCACAAAATTTAGATACTTATATTTAATTGTGAACTTGACCATTTTGTTTTTTGATATCATAAAAGAATTATTAGAAATAACTTTGATAAAAAAACATAAGTCATAACCAAACTAAGATGAAATTATTATTCAAATACTCAAAAAATCCCCTTCTTGAATTATAGAGTTAGTGACAAAAAATCCTCTGTATATGTACGAACATGCGTTTTCTAAACTGGCGTACATTAAAACAAAGAAAAGTAATAGGCTTGCATGCGAATATATGAGGGTATCCGTTGCCAAAACAAAGCGACGCATTTCCAAAATTGCCTGCCAAAATCAGAACAAAACCTGCATTAAAATTCAATGCTTCTTTTTCTACTGCATCATTTGTAAACCTCGTTTTGTCGATTGCTTTTTGTGCATTTTTTCTATTTTTTGTAAGCTTTCCGAATATTTTCAGGACTTTTTTTGCATTTTTCTTTAGGTTTGGATTGATTAAAATTATTTTTTCTTTCATGTTTGAAGGGCTTTAGAGACTGCGGTGGGTTTCGTTAGAGTTCAGCTGTTCTACAAAGGTTAAGAATCACTGCACTAAACCTTTCAGGTGCAAGGCAAGTAAACTCCGTCAAGAGTTCGATGTAACTCCTGGATTGGTAACTGCAATGGTTCTACCCAGGATGCTACCCTGGAGGAAACGCTCCATCTATGAAAGCTTGACCCCAAGACTCTCCTCACAGATGGCTTCAGGTCCAAAGGGGCTGTTGACTACTATGCTATCTCCCCCTTGTTTGAAGCTGTTGGAGCATTTGTGAGTACTGCATCTGGCCTCTCGACAGAGCTGATGGCAATAGGCCCATTGCTTCGTTTGTAGACCCTTTTGTAACCCATAACGAGATCCTCTACACCAGACTGGTGTGATGGCGCATTTTGGAGGAGGCTTGCTCGGGATAACTAAACAACTCATCATTCTTATTTTTAAGACTATGAGCATTGGTATAAATACAACTCAGCCCTTTGTGGGACGTACGTCCCCTCCCCCCGGTGTGCTTGAGATACAGTGTTGTTGTTAGTTCACTAGTTTGTGCAATTTTTATTGTGTTGTTATTTGTTGCTGGTGGCTGGGCCCTTCGAAGGAATCGTGAAATTATAAATACAAAAACCATGAGCAGGGGCCCTCTCACCCCCTCCCTTAGTGGTTTCAATAGCGTTTTGAAGGTCCACCTTCTCTAGTGCCTTCAAGGATGCTTTGAAGGCACAGCTTCTCTAGTGCCTTCAAGGGTGCTTTGAAGAACCACCTTTCTCTAGTGCCTTCAAGGGTGCTTTGAAGGCCCAGATTCTCTAGTGTCTTCAAGGGTGCTTTGAAGAACCACCTTTCTCTAGTGCCTTCAAGGGTGCTTTGAAGGCCCAGATTCTCTAGTGTCTTCAAGGGTGCTTTGAAGGTTCACCTTTCTCTAATGCCTTCAAGGGAGCTTTGAAGGCCGACCTTCTCTACTGCCTTCAAGAGGACTTTGAAAGTCCACCTTTCTCTAGTGTTTTCAAGGGTGCTTTGAAGGCCCACCTTTCTCTAGTGCCTTCAAGGGTGCTTTGAAGGTCCACCTTCTCTAGTTCCTTCCAGGATACTTTGAAGGCCCACCTTCTCTAGTGCCTTCAAGGGTGCTTTGAAGGTCCACCTTCTCTAATGTCTTCAAGGGGGTTTTGAAGGCCCACCTTCTCTAGTGCCTTCAAGGTGGCTTTGAAAGTCCATCTTTCCGTTGTGTTTTCAAGGGGTCTTTGAAGGCCCACCTTTCTCTAGTGACTTCAAGGGTGCTCTGAAGGTCCACTTTTCTCTAGTGCTTTCAAGGCTGTTTTGAAGTTCCACCTCCTCTAGTGCCTTCAAGGGTGCTTTGAAGGCCCACCTTCTCTAGTGCCTTCAAGGTGGCTTTGAAAGTCCATCTTTCTCTTGTGTTTTCAAGGGGTCTTTAAAGGCCCACCTTTCTCTAGTGCCTTTAAGGGTGCTTTGAAGGTCCACCTTATCTAGTGCCTTCAAGGATTTTTTGAATGCCCACCTTCTCTAGTGCCTTCAAGCGTGCTCTGAAGGTCCACCTTTCTCTAGTGCGTTCAAGGCTATTTTGAAGTTCCACTTCCTCTAGTGTCTTCAAGGGTGCTTTGGAGGCCCACCTTATCTAGTGCCTTCAAGGTGGCTTTGAAAATCCATCTTTATCTTGTGTTTTCAAGGGTGCTTTGAAGGCCCACCTTTCTCTAGTGCCTTCAAAGGTGCTTTGAAGGTCCACCTTCTCTAGTGCCTTCAAGGATTCTTTGAAGGCCCACCTTCTCTAGTGCCTTCAAGGGTGCTTTGAAGGCTCACCTTCTCTAGTGCCTTCAAGGTGGCTTTGAAAGCCCATGTTTCTCTTGTCTTTTCTTGGGTGCTTTGAATGCCCACCTTTCTCTAGTGGTTTCAAAGGTGCTTTGAAGCTCCACCTTTTCCTAGTGCCTTCAAAGGTGTTTTGAAGGTCGACCTTCTCTAGTGCCTTCAAGGTGGCTTTGAAAGCCCATCTTTCTCTTGTCTTTTCAAGGGTGCTTTGAAGGTCCACCTTTCTCTAGTGTTTTCAAGTGTGCTTTGAAGGCCCACCTTTATCTAGTGCCTTCAAGGGGACTTTGAAGGCCCACTTTCTCTAGTGCCTTCAAGCGTGCTCTGAAGGTCCACCTTTCTCTAGTGCTTTCCAGGCTATTTTGAAGTTCCACTTCCTCTAGTGTCTTCAAGGGTGCTTTGGAGGCCCACCTTCTCTAGTGTCTTCAAGGGTGCTTTGGAGGCCCACCTTCTCTAGTGCCTTCAAGGTGGCTTTGAAAATCCATCTTTATCTTGTGTTTTCAAGGGTGCTTTGAAGGCCCACCTTTCTCTAGTGCCTTCAAAGGTGCTTTGAAGGTCCACCTTCTCTAGTGCCTTCAAGGATTCTTTGAAGGCCCACCTTCTCTAGTGCCTTCAAGGGTGCTTTGAAGGCTCACCTTCTCTAGTGCCTTCAAGGTGGCTTTGAAAGCCCATGTTTCTCTTGTCTTTTCTTGGGTGCTTTGAATGCCCACCTTTCTCTAGTGGTTTCAAAGGTGCTTTGAAGCTCCACCTTTCCCTAGTGCCTTCAAAGGTGTTTTGATGGTCGACCTTCTCTAGTGCCTTCAAGGTGGCTTTGAAAGCCCATCTTTCTCTTGTCTTTTCAAGGGTGCTTTGAAGGTCCACCTTTCTCTAGTGTTTTCAAAGGTGCTTTGAAGGCCCACCTTTCTCTAGTGCCTTCAAGGGGGCTTTGAAGGCCCAATTTCTCTAGTGCCTTCAATGGTGCTTTGAAGGTCCACCTTTCTCTAGTGCCTTCAAAGATGCTTTGAAGGCCTACCTTCTGTAGTGCCTTCAAGGGTGCTCTGAAAGTACACCTTTCTCTAGTGCTTTCAAGGGTGTTTTGAAGGTCCACCTTCTCGAGTGCCTTCAAGGGTGCTTTGAAGGCCCACCTTCTCTAGTGACTTCAAGGTGGCTTTGAAAGTCTATCTGTCTCTTGTGTTTTCAAGGGTGCTTTTAAGGCCCACCTTTCTCTCGTGCTTTTTCATAATTGATAAGGAGTCTTTCCTTGAATGAGGAGCCTGTCCTTCAAGAAAGTCACAAACATAATTCCTCGTTTTTATTAATCCTATTATTATTATTACCTCAGGTTACTAAGGGTTCCCCGCTAGCTGCTTGATGACAAAACACTGTACTACCGCTCTTTCAGCACCTTCTAAGACGATGACCGGCCCATGATGATCACGGACCTTCCAGGCTTGTCATTTTGATCTTTACGTGAATTTCATTATGCGGTCGCGTGAACTCGTCCACACGTGAAAATGGATGGCTGGTATAATTAACTAACGTGTTTTTTTTAGGCTTATATTAAAACTTTTAGCTCACCCTGTATATATAAAACAGGTTTCACTCTAATTCGTTTACTCAAGAATTGAATCAAGATAATGTCGACGCCAGCCAGCCTCAAAAAACTTAAGCCGTCTCGTGGAATTTCAAGATGGAGTCGTGGAAGATTTCTTGCCTTGCAGAATCGGGTTGAAAAAGTATTTTTGTGACATAATAATGGGTCATAGACCCTCTCTGCCATCGATTTTTTTTTTGTATATACAGTGCGATCAAAAAGTCACTGTGCACTTATATTTTTATTAACAGAAACACGATTTAATATTAAAAAAACAGGATAATATTATGAATATGAATAAAGTTTATAAACGATGTTGAAAGTGACCTCCGTTAGCATAAATACAGGCTTGGATACTTTTTATTTTATTTCTGAAATAAAAAAGTGCACAGTGACTCTTTGATTAGCCTGTATTATATTATTTATATTTATATTGCAGCTGCATAATTTAGTTTTCGATAAGGCATGCTGATAGTGATTTTTGGACGCCTTCGGGTGGATGCAGTTTATGGTGCGGGTATTGCCTCGGATGACCTCTCATAGTCCCTTGTGGGCTCTTTGTCATCAGTTAAATTATGTTATTTAACTCAGAAGCATAACGATGTTCACTCACTGATACCCACTAACGGGCATCGCCCCTTCAAACAGGGTCATGAACCGGTTAAAAGCCGTGTGCTCGACTCTGTCCTAATAATGTGGATCTGTGTTCTTTTATGTGTGAAGAAGGCGGGCGCGACCACTGGGGTTTGGGGGAAGCAACAACATCATTCATCAATCTATCCTGTCATACGCTCTCCACTAGTGAAATAAAAGCCCTTAACCTCGGTTTGAATTGCCACCTACAAGCCAAATTCGATCCAATTTAAAAAAAAGTCGAACTAGAATCCCCGTTCCAATCGATGTTGAAGCTACAAGATCAAGACATCATTGAAATTAACTCCAATCTAAAAAACCAACTACGCGCAGAAGCCACCAAACAAAGATGCTTTACGGGCAGCAAACTTATAACACCAGAAATACGTAAGGCCATAAGCTCTCTAAAAAACAACAAAGAAATAGTCTTAAGAAAAGCTGACAAATCCAATATATACGTCATTCTAAACAAAGAAGAATATAACAACAAATTGAATACCATCTTAAGTGACACCACTAAATTTAAATGCTTGAAAAAGATCTAACAGAAGACTTAAAAAAGAAAATAAATGGACAAATAACTAAAGCTTATGCACTCATCGGGGTACTTCGCTTCCAAAAGATCATCGTTGATTACACAACAGGTTATCTGTATGGCAATGCAAAAATTCATAAGCCGCACAACCCATTGAGGCCCATCATCTCTCAAGTCACGACTCCTACGTACTGTTTAGCTAAAACCCTAAATGCATTAATAAAACCGTACATCCCTTCGAAATATAGCATAAAATCCACAGAGGAATTCATCGACATACTCCACGCTACAAGACCGTCAGGACTAATATCATCCCTTGACGTAGAAAGCCAGTTTACGAACGTGCCTATCGCTCAGACCATCGACATCATTATAAAAAAACGTGTACCACCATCCTCCAATGTCTCCTCCAAATTTTGACCAAAACATCTTAAGGAGCATGTTACGTTCATACACATCAGAGGCGCCATTTAAGACATCGGACGGTAATCTATACACGCAACTGGATGGAGGTGTTATGGGGTCATCCTTAGGGCCGACCTTCGCCAACTATTACATGGGTCAACTCGAGGAGAGATTATTGAACATCATGGAGAATAAGCCACACATATATTGCTGATACGTTGATGGCATCTACATCAACGTCCAAAACGAAGATCCCCTCCTTAACATCAAACAGCATTTTAAGAAGAACTCCGTGCTAAAATTTAACTTTTGAATTGAGTACGAGCAATAAACTCCCTTTCTTGGACGTTGAGGCTCAAAACCTCTATGGCAGCTACATCACTAAAGTACATAGAAAAAGTACGGACATGGGAAGATGCCTCAATGCGGAGAGTGTATGCCCTGAAAGGTACAAAATAAGCGTAATCGGCTCATACATCCATCGAGCTTATAAATGCTGCTCTACGTGGGAACTTTTCCACCAAGAGATTGCACGAGTAAAACAAATACTCGTGAATAATGTTTTCTCAAACAGCTTGATTGACAAACAACTCCAATCATTTTTAAATAACCATTACAAACATGCGGATAAAACTGAAAGTAATCATGGAGAAGTCAACAACATCAAAGTCTATTACAGAAACCAGATGTCCACGGCCTATAAAATAGATGAACAAAACATCAAGGAGATTATTATTTGTAACATCAAGGTTAAAAATAAAATGGATAAAATCCAACTCATCATCTATTATAAAACAACAAAAGCCAGCAATCTTCTGATGAAAAATGACATCTGCCTAAACTCCTCGAATCTCAAGTCAACCAACATAGTTTACGAGTTCATCTGCCCCGATAAAGACTGTAAGCTTTATAAAAACTCAAAATATATTGCCATGACAACTTCCACACTTTCGAGACGGTTAACTATGCATCTACAAAGCGGAGGGCCTAAGAACCATATGGAGAGCGTCCATAATATTAATCTAACAAGAGATATGCTCGTTGATAACAACATTATTAAAAGAAAAGAGGTTAATAAAGCGAGGCTTAACATCTTAGAAGCCATATTAATAAATGAAGATAAGCCGGCCATCAACAGTCAAGCGACAAACTGGAATCGCGCATTAAACTATTTTAAAAATTCCACTCACAGGAGTCGCCCATTTCCTCTAACGTTACGTTTATCCAAGGCGGAATAAATACCCCTTAAAAATCGTTTGCCACGCTGTATTCAATATACACAGCAGACCTGCCACCACCAATAATGCCTGCCTGGTTGCCTAAACATACAGTTCGCGGACGACATAAGTTACAATAATCCCAATTTCCAGGAACAAAATAGCTGAAATTGTAGTTGAAGATCAAAACTACAGATATCATAGGGAGGGCAAAGTGCTAGGACTCAAAATAACAAAAAGAGGCTACAAACAACATATAACGGAGAGGAAGAACAAGGCGATTCCGATGCTTAATTTACTGTACAATCTAAGAGGTTTAGGCATAAAAATAAAAGAAAAATCTATCTTGCACCAGGAAGAGAGGTACTACTATACCCGCCAACCCCTATCAACGATGAAACAAGGACCAAAAAATTGGAACTCCGAAAATACAAAATAAAGCTCTCTACCTAATCACCAACACACGTAGGAGAGAGATGAGAAGACTACAGGATATACACCAAGAAGCAGGATTAGAAACGCTCAGTATCAACATCAAGAACAGAGCGGAGAAAATATGGAGGAAGATAGACGATCTACCTCCGTTATTTGCAGAAGACACAAACACCAGAGTTGGAGTCCCCTGTAACACTCGATTTCCCAGCGACAGACAACAGCTGGGAATCGAGGAGGTTCCCATGTTTACTTAAGTAGAAATTCAAAAAGAGAGAAGGAACAAGCATAACGATAAAGATATTTACCAGGCTATATACAAACCCAACCAACGAAATAACCAACCAAGACACCAGGTTGATACCCTAATAAGACAACCGAATTTAAACAACCTAAATAGTAAGAAACAACCGAGTAAGGAGACAACACAGATCAAGTGTAAACATAAATAATGCAAACAAAATTAACTAAAAGTGTAATAAGTGAACTACGAGTATATTAAAAAGTTCAACAAAAATGATAGTGAAGTGAAAGTTAAGAGTAAAACAGAAATAAAACGAACATAGTAAACTAAAAGTTTAATAAGTGAACTTTAGTATTAAAAAGTTTAACAAAAATGATAGTGAAGTGAAAGTTAAGAGTAAAACAGAAATAAAACGAACATAGTAAACTAAAAGTTTAATAAGTGAACTTTAGTATTAAAAAGTTTAACAAAAATGATAGTGAAGTGAAAGTTAAGAGTAAAACAGAAATAAAACGAACATAGTAAACTAAAAGTTTAATAAGTGAACTTTAGTATTAAAAAGTTTAACAAAAATGATAGTGAAGTAGAAGTTAATAGTAAAATAAGTGAACAAAGTGAAACAAAAGTGAAAAAGTGATAACAACAAGTGAAAGTGAAACAAAGTAAGGATAGTAAAAACAAGTAACATAACAATACATAAACAAAGCTCAGAACTCAAAACGGCATGAATGCTACAATAAACACATGAATGAAAGATGAAAAGAATAAGGGAACAGAGATTAGGCAGTCATCCAGCTTCTGTATGATGAACATAGGTGCTAAGTGTGAGAAAGGAAGTAAGCATGATGAATGATAAGTAAATGCATGATGATGGTTCGGAATCCACGTTAATCCCTCGGGCAAGGGTATTCCACCCTTTCCACCTTTGACTACCGAGGTTGCTCAATCTGCCTCCTCCCCAATCCTCTTTTAACTCAAAACTTTCCGTCTCCCACAGCTATAAACCCTCTTCTAAAGATTGTTCCGGACTTCCCATTAAGCACTTCACTATCAGTTCACTTGAACTGAGAGTCAGAAGTGTGGGGAGTTTATCCTCCTCTTCTGTGCCCCTCCGATCGTGGGAGGGGTACAGATGGGAGGAGTAACCGCGAGCCGTACCTTTTCTCCCCCTAAAATAAAAGAAAAAAAGAAAGAATTCTTTCACTTTCTGCCAGATCCTCACTCCATTCATTACATCGGTAAAGGATGCAAGAACATTTAAAAACGCTCCGAAGATGATCGAATAAGATCGAAAGCTTAGTAATTTAGTTTGTTTTTTACCAAACACATTCATTTAGAAAATAGATGAATACTGGACAAGTAATCTACCATCTACAAGATAAAATAAAAAAGATAGAAGAAGAGAAAGTTGCCAAAGGAAATTAATTAAGGCAAAATACACAATGGTCTTCAACAAAATTTGCATTTAAGAAAGATTGCTACACAACTACACACACACACACACACACACATATATATATATATATATATATATATATATATATATATATATATATATATATATATATATATATATATATATATATATATATATATATATATATATATATATATATATATATATATATATACCGGGGGTCCCGGAAAAAAGTTAACCGTACTTTGAATTAGGATAACTCAAAAACTATTCGAGATTTTGGAGTCCTGCAAAAAGTGTTTTATATAACAACTATTTATCTGTCGATTCTGGAAATTTCATTAAATTTCCTTTTATGATATTGATACACTAATGGGTTTAGTAGAGGCTATCAAAAATATGTTTGCGCAAGGAAGTAAAATAATGAAGAGAAGCCTAGGTAGGCTAGGCCACCGTGCACTTTCAAGAGAAGCGTAAGGAGCCTAGGTAGCCTAGGTCACTGTGCGATTCTTCAAGCAAAGCCTAGGCCATTTTAGAGTGGTTTTTCAGACACGCTGTGGTTTGGTCTCGTCATTATTGCTTACTAAGCAAATCAAAGCGTTTCTGTGTAAGCGTTTACTTCCTTAGAACTTTTTTAATCATGCAGTTAACAAAAGATCAACGCGTATTTGTAGTCACAAACTTTATTAAGACTGGCAGTATTAAACAAGTACAAGATTCATTTGAACAACGTTTTCCAAGTAGGCACCCACCAAACAAGCCCACAATTTGGAAAAACGTCGTAGACAATTTGTCGAATGGCTTCTCCATAAACCTGCTCGTTTCATGGAAAACATTGTGATTGGTGAGGAGGCAACCTTTTTTATGAATGGAAAGGTAAATAGCCATAACATTCGGCAATATGCGCCGCTGACCCCCCCCCCCCTAGCATTCAACTTTGACACACGTATTTGTCAGCAGAAAGTGTCTCTGTGGATCGGACTTTGCGGGAATGGCTATCTTGTCGGCCCATTGTTTTACGAGAATAACTTGAATGGTGCTGCCTACCTGAGCATGATCACCGAAAAGATCTTCCCGGAACTCCGAAGATTTACGCCAATCAATTCAATAGACTTCGGTGGATTCAGGACGGCGCACCAGCTCATAGACAGCTTGCTGTAAGAACAAAACTAAGAGAAACCTTTGACAACCGCATTGTCTCGCTAAATCATGCAATTGAATGCTCCCCCGTACCCCAAGATCCCCTGACTTAACACCGTGCGATTATTTCTTATGGGGATATCTAAAGAATATAGTGTGTTCTACTTCACCACAAAGCATCAGTCAGTTAAGAGATAGTATCTATCACACGTGAAGTCAATAGACTTTAGGAAACTCACAAGTTAATCAAAAAAGTTGTTCAATCAATGCGATCAAAGGTGCAACTGTGCTTGGAAAGAAATGGAGGTCATGTGGAAGGAAACGGTGCTTAGAAAATTAAAAAAATGAATTTGTATTACCCATAGGAAGAGGTGTTTTTGTTAAAAATGGATTTAAATATATTTGTTGATTTTAAACTTCGAAGTTTGATTATTTTACTTCCTTGCGCAAACATAATTTTGATAGCCTCCACTAAACTCATTAGTGTATCAATATCGTAAAAGGGAATTTAATGAAATTTCCAGAATCGGCAGATAACTAGTTGTTAAATTTGTTTTGTTTTGCAGGACTCAAAAATCTCTAATAGGTTTTGAGTTATACTAATTCAAATTACGGTTAACTTTTTTCTGGGACACTTTGTATATATATATATATATATATATATATATATATATATATATATATATATATATATATATATATATATATAGTGATGAGGATTGCTTCTCGAGAGCCTGAATTTAACTTTTAACAGAACTCCCAAGTCAAGAAAAATTGCTGCTGACATTTTTTTATTTATTTAGTGACAACTTTTCGACCATAATACGGTCATCTTCTTAGGCCTATAAAATATATACAAAAGCACAATTCTAAAGTTACAAATATAACATTGATAGTTTAGCTTTGAATAGGAAAAATTAGACTTTAAACAATTTCTAAAATTAGAGTTTAGATTTATAGCAAAACCAGGCAATGGCTTCGCCACTCTCCCCGCGCCTTACAGGGAGAGCTTCGGCTTCGCTACTAAGATTAAAATCTAAAATCTAAAAAAAAGTAGCCATGGTTATTTTTTTATAAATTATCTGAACTTCACCAATTGTAATCATTTTCTTTAAAAACATTATAAAGCATTGGATAATCATATTTATTTTTATGAACTAAACTATTTTATTTTTTTAAACTCTAAAGAAATTCTTAGAATTTAAAATATTCTTAAGTCATAACAAAACTAAGATGAAATTATTATTCCAATAATAATTCAAAATTATACTTAACAATTCATTGCTGAATGTGGAATAGTTAAGTTTAAGACCCTTAAACCCAGGGAGCCCATTTAAGGTCTTGAGACTAGTCTACAACTGCTCCTGCACCTACATTGCTAGCGTCTGAGGACATTCGTAGTGATAAGTTTCTTCTAGTTTGCACCAATATGGTAGTTTCTGCGGATTAGTTTCGATTTTCCTCCAATGCGAATCCTAAATCTATTATTTTCGTTAGTGAAGATAGGCTTTTTTGTTTTATTTAAATTTAAATTAGTTAGTAACTGCAAAAATTACTTAATTTTCATAAGTATGATTATGAGTTTATTATTTATATTGAATTATTTAAAAAATATATATATTTTTAAACGATATACTAAGCATTCTTGACTTTCTAATTTAATTAAGTAGGATTGGAACCGACGACAAATCACTATTTAAGTCTGGGTTGAGCTGTTTTATATAAAATGTTTCCACGATTCGAAGTTTAATTGGGCATTTATCAGAATTTAAAATTTCGAAACCTTCTATAAAGATATCAATTTTACATATTATTGCGTGATCTCTGATTGCCGAATTTTCCTTAGTTTGAAGTATTTTGCCAGTTCGATTGCTTATGCCCATATGAGACGAGAATCTTGCCGTCAGAGCTCTCATGGAGCTTCCAATGTATTTGCGATGGGAACACCGAGGACATTTAAATAAGTATATTATTGAACTCCTAAGACTCTTTGGAACTGGATCCTTTATTTTAAAGAAAGATTTTATATTTATTTTGTTTATAAAAGCAATTTGAAATTTTATTTGACAAAAATATTTCTTTAACAATGCGTGTAATTTCCGGCTAAGGACTTTATTATAAATACCCAGCTCTGGCATAATCAAGTAATGTCTGTCTTTTGCCACCGTTATTTCCGGGTGACAAGGTTGGTAAACTCCACTTTAAAATGTGCGGATTGATTTTTCAACAATATTTAAAGGAAAACCATTGCTTAAAAAGAGCAACCAACTGTGGAACATCTATTCCTGAGGTTTATCAATGTGGCGATGCTTCATAATTATTTATTAGATTATAAAGAGATTAATGTATTTTTTTAAGTGGCGTAAAATCATTTTTCATTTACAAAAAAACACGTTTATTCATCAAAGAAGTCATTATTGACTAATGCTCTCCCATCGTTTAACTAGCCAGTAGATATCAAATTCTTGGATAAAAGATTTTAAATCCTTTTCCACCGTTCTTCATATCAAAGTAAACTTTGCCATCAAGATGCGAGGTCCGATGAATATGAAAGAAGTTTCCAAACTATCGCTTTATTTTTTTCTTAGCCAACCGTGCCAGGTGTGACCGTGCGTTGTCATCAAATAATTCAACGGATGAAAAAAACAGCAAGGGCGTATCAGAAGTCATCTGAATTAACACCCACCTCGTAAAGTGCGTCCAAAGAAGTGCTTAAAAATATATCCCCATCATGGTTAGTCGAAAGTAAATCGTGCAGCAACAATATACAATATCAATAATATAATATATACAATTTATCAAAAACACTCTTTCTCCCTCCAAAATCTGCATCTACAGAGATGAGTTCAAAACATCAACTCCAAAACAATATCGATATTACAATATGTAATTTGCCACAATACAACTTGAAAACAATGATAATTTACCCTCACCATATACTCATCTAACCTGCACTTGAAAACATTTAAATTTTAACTGATTATTGTCTCCTATATTACAAAGTAAACCATTCCAGTAATCTACCACTCGGTGAAAAAATATTTTTTCACATCTGACCTACACCTCATTTTTAAATTTTCAAATGGAGGCCCCTAAACTGATTACTACCTTCCCACTCAAAGAACTTGCTAAAATCTAACTTATCCATCCCAGAACCACACACCTTTCAAATGAGAATATATTTAGTACCCTCAGTCTATCTTCATATTTAAGGTGTTTCAGGAAAAGTATTATTTTTGTCTCCCTCCTTTGCACTGACTCTAACAGGTTGATATCTCATCTAAAGTGTGGGGACCATGCTTGTATACAGTACTCTAAATGTGGCTTGGCATAAGAGTTATATAGTTTAAGGACAACCACTTTACTTTTATAATTAACAATCCTTTTAATGAAGCCCGACACTTTTTTTTTATCTATTATTTGCCTCAATATACTGCTTACAAAACTTTAGTTACTTATCTACTACTCTTACGTCATTCTCATCCTCTACTGCATTCAGCCAATGCCCATCCATTTCATAGAAAAATTCTCTATTATCTCTTTCCATGTTAATAACTTTGCATTTTTAAGGTTAAAATTCATTTGCCACTTTTGCACCCAACCCAATAACTTATTTAAGTCACTCTGCTCTTTAAAGTTAGCCTCAACTTCATTTACTCGACCGCTAATTTTGTTTCATCACTAAAACTTAACATTTTACTATTTACACACTCCCCAAGATCATTTATATAAGCTATCACATGCATTTTTCATTTTTCCACTCGTCTTATCTGGAACCTTATCAAAAGCTTTACCAAAATCAAAGTAAAATTCAGCAACATTTTCTTCCCTATATAATTGTTTAGTTACATAATCTGTAAATTCCAGTAAGTTTGTTAAACATGATCTACCATTTCGAAACCCACGATGAATGAGCACATTATTTATTAAACTACCTCTTTCGAGATGCCAAGAAATACCCTTCTTGACTACTTTATAAAGAATTTTACAAACTATAGATATTAAGCTCACTGGTCCAAAGTTATTTGGACCAGTCCTCTTTACTCCCCTTCTTTAAATTTGGCACCACTACATTTGTTCTTTTCCAATCATTAGATATTTCTCCAAACTGTAATGATCTAGCATACTATATATTTATCTTCCCTAGAGCTACAGCAATATTTTCTACACCTTCTTTAAGTAATCTAGAATAAGTGTCATCTGAGTCAGATGCCTTACTAGTACACAACTCAATTATAAGCCTTTTAATGATTTCCCTATATCTACCTTAATGGTATTCAACACCTCACCCTCTTACCTTGAATTATCATCAATTAAACGATTTGGATTCTCTTCTGTAAATATTAAAGCAAAATAATCATCAATTACCTCTACTATTTCCACATCAGATTGTTTCACTATCCCTTTATACTCATATTTTTAGCCCCTATTTTATCTCTGCTACATTGGTTAATGATTTTATTATAGCAAATGAATTTTCTTGGATCTTTAGCATTTTTTTGAGCTAAATTATTTTTTTCTGCCCTTTTGTTTTTCTTATCTCATTTAATTAATTCCTGTTATCTTATAATGATTCAGATTTTCAGCAGTACCTTCCATCTGTAATCTTTGGTATGCACTTTTCTTCTCATAAATTTTCTTTGCTATCTCATGATTCCACCATAATGGCTTCCTCCACTTCTTCCTAATGACCTTTTTGGGGATACACTGCTATTGGACGTTTATTATAATCTTCAAAGTATTCCACATCTCGCAAGTATTCTTACCAATTAAATCTACATGTCAGTTAACCTGATTCTGCAAGTTTTTACATTTTAAATAATCCCATCCCCCCTAGGAAAATTTGGCCTTTTAGTAGTTTGTTGATGTTCTAATTTCCCTATTCTCAAGCTAAAATGAACTATCTGCTGATCACTATTTCCCATTGCTTTCCGGACAGTCAATTCCTGAACCAAATGATCATTTGATAGTAGTATATATGAAAGAAGACACTTTTGGCTGATCAGTGAAGGAACTTTTTGTTCAAAAGCTTAATTTGAACGTTGGAGACCACGTATTGGAGTACATAGGAAGGGGTTTTTGTTAGCGATCAAGCAATTGGTTTTTGCCATTAATATTGCAGTAAAGTACCCACTTTTTATCTCATAACACTACTACCATTCCCTACTCTTCTTCACAACAAACTATACCACATGTGGCGACATTATCAAATGCCCCGACGTAGAATACTATCCTTTGGGATTACTTATATCTACACGGTTCTATGTTTAGTTACTGTAGGGGAATCGTCACTCCCCCCCCCACCGTTCACTTGTGGTGCAGTCACAAGGCGGTTACCGCAAAGACATCCGCCCCAGGCATCGGCGGGTCAAGTGCGTAACCGCAGCGTCGCAACTTTCGGCACCCTGAAAGACCCTAAAGGTCAAAATGCGAGATCTCCCCCAGGAGAGTGAGATCCAGTTTCACGTCAAATAAGAAAGTGAAGACGTGTTTTTCCCAAGCTCGAAGGCTAACGAGGAGCCGATGTAAGACTCGGTGGGAAAAACCGTTGGGCATAAGAACTCTCCTGGGGCCGTCCTCAAGCCCCTCCACCCCTTACCACTCCCCCAGTGGGGTGACAAGGTATAAATGAGGAACACTGAGGAAAATCGTGGTAGTATACGTCAGACTCCAGTTGACGAAGTCCTCGATTAAAACCGAGCTACCTAGACTGGATTGGTAGTGTACTTGGCTCGCCAGACCAAGAAGTACCCTGCAAGAGAGGAAGGGCTACTTACCTTAAGGGGCTAAGAAGAAGCTCATCCTCGAGCTAGTCCCTGGTTATCAAACCAAACATTAAGTTAACTTTGTTAAGTTCAACTTACTCTCGCCAGAGAAACTCCTCATATCCTGGTGCATCTTAAAAACCAGGGGTATTCCTCGTCCTTGAGGAATTAAGAAAAGAAGAAGGAAAAGGCTCCCCCTCGAGCCCGTTACTCGGTGGCCACACCGAACTCATAAGTTAACTTGGTTGAGGAACCAAGTTCAACTTATTCTCGTCAGAAAAACCCCCCTCCGTTATACTCACCCTTGAAGAAGACTGGAACTAAGAAGAAGCTCATCCTCGAGCTAGTTCCTGGTTACCAAACTGAACTTTAAGTAACTTATTCTCGTCAGAGAAACCCCGTCTCATCGATCCTCGCCCTTGAAGAAGACCCTCCCCGAGTTCAGTCCTCGTCCATGAGGAATTAAGTAACGAAGGAGAAAAGCTCCCCCTCGAGCTCGTTACTCGGTGGTCACACCGCACTTCAAGTTGACTTGGTTTAAGAACCAAGTTCGACTCCCTCTCGCCAGAGAGACCACGACTACCTTGGGGCCACATCAAGCACCGTAATTGTTCTCGTCCGTGAAGAACCCCCCCTCCCGGAATACCGTGTGGACCCCCAGCTGTTACCCTCGCCAAAACGACCGTGTGATCTCGCCCATCTACATCTGGCCAGACGGCACGCGTCGTGAGTCAATAATATTTCTGAGGCATTTAAATTCCAGTTGAGTCCGTAAGCCTAAATCTTATATTATTGTTGTGTGTAGAGAAATTAACCAATTTTTGAGGGTCAAACTAATTTAATTAATTCTTGTTTATGATAATATTCAGAGTATTGCTGTAGTTAATGTTTAGATGTTGTGTATTCAATGGTTAAAGTTAAAATATAAGTTTATTTTGGAATTATTTGCGTTTCTCTATATCATTATGTGTTTCGGAACGGCTCTGTTCTTTAAGATATTAAGATATCAATTTATTAGCACTCTTAGCACTCTTAGAACAAAAAAGGGGGGCATTAGACGACAGTTACAAACATACTATTTGGCAATTATATCTCAAATTACATTAAATATTTATTTTTTGTGTTCTACGAAACAAGTTCTTGTAAACAGGAGGGTAAAAAGGCTCTTCTACATCCATTCATCTTTTTCTTTTTTATCCCTGCATTTTTCCACTAGCGGAAGGTTCTCAATCTTATGAACATATTCTATGTTGAAGACATTTCAGTATGCTTTTCATTCGTCGGCATGGATAGTTAGTCCTTGTCTAACAACTTTTTGAATTATTGGTAACAGAGTTGCAGCATCTATATTTCAAATTGACCCATTTGAACAACAGGGTCCCCAATAGTGTCCATTGGCAGAATAGCGGTCTCTGGGTCAATTGGGACCGCTATTCTTCAAAAGCTCCGTTTGGTTAGTCAGTCAATCTTGGGTATAAGGGCGATATTAGTCAGTCAGTCATGTGTATAAGGGCAATGTCCTAGTTAGTATTATCATCTCTGAACACAGTCATAGAGGATGAATCCGAACATTAAAGAGCAGCAAATCGTCGGCGTCGCGTAGAAACCTTATAAAATATTTCTGGATTTCGGTAAGATTACAGGGGCTAAAGCTGCCCCCTCGCAGCAGTACCGCCAATGTGAATGAAGCACCAACTCTAGATAGAGAGTTCCTCGGAGCAACCTTTACCACTAAATTTGTGGTGTCTATATCGAAGATTGGTTGTCTACCTGTGTCGAGAATAGAGGCTTCTTGCTGCCATGTGGCCCGTCGAAACCACAAGGTCAAGCTCGAGGTCAGTCCACTTTACCGAGGACTGTGAGAACAGTCAGAATATTGAACTACTTTCTGCGATAAGCGAGGGATTGGAATCTCAAACGCGCGCTTCTGTCGTCTCCCATGGTGTTATCAAGAAACCCCCACGGGAGTACTTCCCATCCCTCAAGCGCCGTGTTGGTTCGCGGAGAGATTTCCCCCTACCCCCTTGGCAGAGGCAGTAACGGATCTGGCTGTTCCCTATATATTATTGGTCCTAATATGGTATCGAGAGTATTGGCATGCCTCTTACAACGAAATACGTCATTCTCGATCGCGTCCCTTTACTCGACGACCCGAAGGCTAGAATTATACCGAATGATCTGAGCCCCAGTCAATTGGCCCATCTTTGGTCTCGGTACATTTCGTTTGGCACGAATACTTCCTCCAGTTAGTGTTACTAATAGAAGTTAAACTCCCCTTGGTTAAAACCTCTTGAATAACCTTCTGATCCCCCGTTTCATCTCTTAAAGCCTCGAACCCAAGCAAGGCTCAGACGAATCATCTGTGGCTATCCGGCCAGTCAGCTCGGTGTGTGTATGTACAGAGGCTTGTATCGCCTCTCGACCCCCCTCCCCTCTCCGTAGATCCCGCCCTGATTAGCTCTGATACGTTCGGTTCTTGTATACATAGAGTATCTATTGCCATTATTTCATTTAGTCTATTTATTGTGGATAACTGTGTATATATATATTAAAGTTTATTTTTGTGTCTACCTTTTCATAAGCCTCATAGCTGGAGCCTTCATTAGTTAATATCGGCCAACTGCACTCACTCTTTTGAATTTAAATCCTTCGAACTCTCCCCCCCCACTACTATCCCCCATCTCTATCGTGACCTGAGTTGAGCCAAGATCACCCGTCTGACCTTGAGCATCCACAATATTGGGTAGAAGTGACGTATATTTCGGGGTCATTCTACGACAACTTGGGTTTTGAACCTCTTCCACACGTATTTCCCTTACATAACTCCTGCAAGGGGGATGGGTGTAGTAGGAGTAAAACTCTAAGAGTAAAACTCTGGTGGTATGTCAAGCCCTCCTGCCCCAGTAGGTAGCTTGAAAAGAGGTGTCAGGTATACCATGGGCCAGTATGCTGAAGCTGACATCTTTAGGATTGCGATCCCTCCCGACCCTAATGAACCCATGTAATCTGCAGCAAATAAATCTTCCAGAATTTTCGCTTCATCTACATTCACTACTTTATTTACAAAGCTTCACATACAGTCTGAAGGAGACGCACTTGTTAGTTTTCGTTATAAATGAAATTAAAAAATCCTTCCCCTAATTCACCACTTTCAAATTTCTTGCTAACCTTTCTGGTGGCGATCCCCAGGTCAAAAATCAATGGATACGTACCTCGTATTGTGTATGAGCCCCTCTGGACTACACGCCCACCTCTGATATCTTGTAGGTGTCAGGTCTTGGGGTAAATATGTAGACCTGGCCTCCACCTACAATAAATGTTCGGTTAGGTTCATTTAGGATGAGCGTGGTGGCCACACCATTCTCCTGATCTCTCCAGAATGCCCACCCAACCCATTGTGGGCAACTTGGGCATGATGACACTGAAATATCCTGCTAGAATACACATCGTTGCAGGGGCATGGGACGTCACTTAATGGGTCCAAATGGTCACCACAGTAGGAAAACGTAGCGGTCACCGGTCAACGACGTGTTTTGGCGGGGCCAACCCATAGCGCGTTAACATACCCTATACCAGTATGAAACTACCACCAGCCTGCCCAGTCCCACGTTGACAACTGAGGTTCATGGCCCTATGAGATATGCCCCACACCCGGAGATTACCATCAGCTCGAAACCAGTGGATCCGTGATTCATCAGACTGCGCCCCTAGTTACCAGACCTCCAGAGTGAAATTAACGACGTCGCGAGACCAAGTGTGGCTCCGTGCTGGGTCTTAACATGGACGCTCTGGTGGGTCCTCTGCTCCCATATCCCATGGAAGGTAAAGAACGCTGACTGGCCTTATTGGTATGCGTAAGGTACCTCCTGCATTGAATGAGGATGCGATTTGAGCCACTGTCGACTCCTTGTTGCCACCGTGATCAGTCACTTCGACTTTCCACGGTGAGTGGTAATGCCTTCCATGGAGTATCCTGGGTAGACACGTGACCACCGTTTTCCACGCTGAATGTCTGAACAGTTTCAGGCAGTCATAATGCCCTGTTCGAACTCAGACAATTCACTTCGCTTTGTCATGAGCAGTAGGTTGATGTTCATACTGCTCCACGAGATACCACATCACATGATACATGTCCGGGAATTTGCCTCATATCACGGTACGGTAGCGCTTCCCAACATTACCCTTGCATACTACTAACCCCTGACTTTTGACACCAGTAGAGTAATACCTACCATCCCAAGAAACCAGAATTGACGAGGTTGTATGTATAAAGAGGTCCTCTTTAGCATTCAGTTCTCAAAATATTCTTTCTTTTCTCTTACTGCCAGACAGCGCACTCTTTCTTCTCTTTCACTCATATTTGATTATCTCATTTTCTTTCTAAATAATATCATTGCATAAATAGTAATAGGCATGTTGTATTTACTACCCCCCCCCCCCCGTTTAAATAAAATTATGACTGAATTCATTAATACCAAATTTGGATACTTGGTCTTAATTCCTCTAATTTGTTTGTTTTATCATTAAACAAACTAACGAAAAATAGTCAAACCATTATATATTATGCTACATCCTTCTTTGTGCTAATTATCGCCAAGAAAGCGAGAATATCTTCCCAGTGATTTGCATATTTGTTAAATAAATCGTTGACATTATTTAAACATCTCAGATTAAAATGTTCTTTGACCAAACTAAGAATTCAGGGGAAAGATTCTCCTCCAAGAACTTGTATATCTAATTTGATATCTCCTGCGGTCAGATGTGAGAGAATATAAAAAAAAATATCCTTTCTAGATAGATTTATTTCTGTTTGTTGAATAATTTGTATTTGTTCTTTTTATGAATGTTGGTGCGGAAGGATTATAACTTCGCGTTAGTAAAAAGATTAAAAAAGTGGTTTAATAAGGCCCTCTATTATCTTAAACAATGTCATTTATTATATTTAAAAATTCCCGCTGTAGAAACACTGTAGCTTTTGATGTTGGTTCCCATCGACCCATTGCAGGGGATACACGCTTTCAGCCTTGTTGCTAAGATGGAAGTAAGAAAAAAAATGAAAATTTAGGATTTATGCAGAGATATTATCTTTTTTATAATGCGCTAATTTTATCTCAACATTTTTACCTAAAATAATGACGAAAAGCTGCTTTTAAAACTAAATTTTATCGAAAAAATTCGGAAACTTTCTTTGTTGGTAACGTTGGTAATTCTGAATCAGCTGAGTCGACCAATCAGCTGGGCTGATGTCAAACAAAGAGATTTTCTCAGTGTCAGCTGGGGACCCGGTTCGTAAACTCGTTTGAATTCCTTCTGTGCGGATACATTCTTTGTTGATTTATAAACTAAGGATTTTATTATTTTTTTTAATTTCCCATTTGTCATTACTACTTCAACTACAATAACTCCTTTTTATTTAGTCCGCTTCCGCTTAAGAAGTCACATATTTTTTTTACAGTTATAAACAAAGGGTTTCATTACAAAGCGGATTATCATCTTGATTTAAGCTTACATTTGAAACAAAGCTTAAATCATCTTTATTAAGTGTTTCCCCTACGTAGAATGGGACATATAGTCGGTTCTGAAGAGGTGAGTACTTTATCGTATCATATCTCATTCGCTAACTTCCACTTCGGCTTTGTTGCAAATTCACGAAATTTCACTGAGGCCGGTCTCGATTCCACTAGCAATAAACAACTTTTTTCATTTCTTTATTTCTATTTATGGTGTTTCTTCTCTAAAATGTGATATTTAATTACTCAATGTTTCCATTTATTTGGGAGAGGAAATGGGGACAGCTAATTCCACTTCTGATTCGATTCACCGGTAAAGTCAGACCCGGCTTTGTTTTGACAAGCTCCTGCAGGCTTCTTCTTGGGCATAAAGAACCTACGTTTTGTTTAAAGGCTTTGTTGCTTACTTTTAACTACTCAAATAAATGTAATTTAACTTTTTTTAGGGGTGAGGTTTTAAATATGCCTAACCAGCTCTGCAATTAGTTTACGGTGTCCTAAGAGAACTTGTTCATGGCCTTTCATTACTTTCTAATCACCGTTTCTCTATCTGATTTTCTACTTGATAATTGATATGCAACCGTAGTTTATATACGCAATGAAAAACAAAGAAACTCGTTTAATTATAGGATCCTACAGATGAGGTAAATGACCATGGTATTGGCAGAGAAGGATTGAATCGGGAATTCAACTTTTCACCGTAATATACAATCGTTAAAAATACAAAAAGTTTTCAATTTTGGAGTCTGTAAAATGGAAATTTGACTATGCATGATAGTCATATTCTAGCCTTGATTTAGTCATTATTTGATGGGTACCAGATTTTTAAAACATCCCAATTCATACTAAAGCAGGTTTTTTTTAAAAATTTTGCATAAGGGTTGTTTAGAAAAAGTGACCATTAAAATAATGGATCTTCATTAGGGTTTTGAATAGTAGACAGCGAATTTTTAAGGTTGGGTATATGTTTTATGAAAATATTGTGATGGGTACTATTGCAAAGGGCTTAAATTTGTTTCTAGATGTTTTAAAGGAACCTCCTTGCCCCATATTTGACGAGGTTCGCTATTACAATCTATTTCATCATTTCTCATTCCTGTTAAATCACTTAAATGAACGTGTTCTCGTTAGATTGCCTTGCCTTTTTCAATGTCCAATTTAATGTATGCATTGGTGCGACGCCTAATCATGATACCAAGGCTCTCTATTAAAATCAGGCAGCTTGTATGTTTACTTTATGCACTTGGGATCAGTTTATTTCCTCGGCCCTAAAACACGTTTGGCTTTCTTTAACGAGAATTGTGCAGCTTTAAACAGAATGGGGTTTTTATTGAATACAGGTCACAACAAGAAACATTGCCAAGGATACTTATCCGAATGACGTTTTTTTTTTGTTTTTTTCTTTATATCTGATATCCATTTTTTTTTGTTGCAAATGCATATTTGTCCTAAATGTAATTTAATATTTTAATAACTTAATATATCTTCATGCCATGCGAATACTCCCTACATTCGTTCCCAATGTTCCAATATTTTTACTGTAAGAGTTCTGTATCTTAGGAGTTAATTAAAAAAAATGGCCGGGGGGGGGGGTTGTACAGAGGGGTGAAGCTCCCCTACACAGTTTCATACATAGTTTGAAAATTGAATAAAAAAGAAAAGATTAAAAACTAAGCAAGTGACGTCATAAAGAACCCCCCAAATGATCGAAAAGCGAGTCACACGATGTATTCATTCGTAGGAAAACTGAAATTATTTTATTATCGCAAACGCAATTAGATATCGGTTCACAAGTAGTGGTTCGGTTCACATTGGAAGTCTGTGTTCAGGAGTTTGTGAATTTTTGCTTGGAAACCAACCCAAGATTGGTGGAAATGAGATTATTGTCGAGATAGATGAAAGCAATTTTGGAAAATCCAAATATAATATCAGTATGGGTTACCTGTGTTAGGGATTTCGGTGTTAGAGAATACTATTGTATTCTAATACCCCTATTTCTTGTTTTCTATATTGTCATTGCTGGTCTTTGAACCTAAATATAGATTAGAGCAAATGGTAGTGTACTTATTTAGTGTAGTGAAAGAGTATCGAAAAAGTTTTTGGCTGTACAGGATCGTTCTGCAGATACATTAATATAAACCTATAATACGACTAAATTTTGCCCACTTCAATAAGGATAAGAGAGTAAAAAATAGTACTTCATATTTTTAGATTTCTATGCATTTGCACAAAAGTCAAATTTGAATAAAACATTAAATATACCATTGAAATGTATTTTTCACTTTCAAACTAGAGTTGGGACCTTTATCAAATACTTACCCAGAATGTTTAGTAAACTGTCATTTTAATAATTCCCTTTAAAATCTGTTAATGCCTTTGTAGAGAAATGTAGTTGCAGCTTCCATTTATCTAGTCAATTTTGAAAGTATTTGTTGACAATCGATTTTATGGTCGAACTTCGTGACTAGCATCGATTTAGCTTTTTCGTCCTTTTATACTTTCCTTTCTCTTTGTCTTGGCGTTAGGAAGTTCGTAGCAACTAAAGTTAATTAACGATACGCTAGTAATCGTTAGGGGAGTTTTCGACCTTGCACCTTTTATTAAAGCGAAAACCGAGGGGCATCTCTACCATAGTTATTAACAAAACGCCAAAACAAAGTTAGGGAATTGATGTGTGGAAACAATGTACATTGCCATGTGGGGATCTAAGGACGTATTTTCCTCCTTCCAAGTATTTTGCTATTCCTAGGTTAAAGACGAGGTTTGCGATCATTTTGTTAAGTTCTCGAGGCCTATTTATTCTTCTCAACTCGCAAGGGGATTTGTGTTTGATTGGCTTTATATTCAATGAATAATCAGAGTTCTTATGGTTGAAGAAGTATGCTTTCCACCGTTTCCCAGCAACCTGTCGGATGTAGGGTAGTTAACAATGTTGCAGCTGCCATCTCGAGTGTTGCAAGTGTCTTACATAAAGATGCCGAGATCGGTATCAAAGAACCGTATGATAACTAGGGCAGAACTGTTAAACGATACACGTCCCACTGGGCCGTCAGTTAGGAAAAAACAACAATTAGTAATGAGCTGAACAAACAAGCTCTGTTCTCGATTATCAGGCAAAACGCCTCTTCTGAAGAAGGCTTGCTTGTTAACACGACGGAAGTTTACTCAGGTGCTCATAGAGAAGGCAACTTTGGACAGGGTTACCAAATCAGCCTTAAAAAGTTTTTTTTTTTTCAAGTGAAATTTGAAAAGGGTTTTTTTTTTCAATTTTTTAAAAATTACGTTTTTTTTTCAAGAAATGAAAGCTACTCATCATTATTTTATTCAAAATGCATATTTATGTTTATAATTTCCAAAAATATGGCTATCATAGCTACCCACAATTCTCGACGATGAAATAATTAATTATTGATATTATAAAATTAGAGATAGCTATTCTTTTTCTACGTTATTCTAATGCTTGTATCGCTTGTTTAAAAAAAAACAAAAACGAGATTTAAAAAGGCCAATAAAACCCGGTTTTTTTTTTGCCAACTCTGACTTTGGATGAGTGGCCCTAGGTTTGATAGACCAAAGTTGTCCGGAATAAAGCTCGCCATGTTTGTTGCCGTGATGTAAGGGTTTATTATTGGAAGAAAGAACACCATCGTACCCGGTTCCGAGACGAAGTTGTGATTTATAGCGGGTAACTCTCAGAGCGCCCTGAGCGCTCACGAGAAATCTCATCACCCCCTGGTTGCACTATTCGTGAAGTCACGGCTGCCTCTATCCGGATGGGTGCATAATTGTCTTCTGCTGGGTTCTTGGACATGTCGGGATTGCGGGAAATGAGGGCACCAAAGAGTCCGCGAGGACTGGGAGTGTGAACCTGCGTTTTCCTTTTCCCCGGACTGACATGCAAGAATCGGGTCAATCCTTCTGGCTGCCTGACAAAGAATGAGAGACGGCCGACGGAAACCTAAGTTTCCCCGACTGATGCAGGTTGTGGTCTCCGAATCGGGCACAGTCGCGGGACGCACCGTCATTTGATGGAACGCTCCTCTGAACCTTGCTGCGGCACATTTTTGAGTTTCCCAGTCTGAGGGATCTTGTTTTGTTTTTTTTAAAGTTTTTTTTTGGCCGAATTATGGTGGCAGTCTCAAGATGCAAGTAAAACAAATTGGAGCGTTGACTCCAACAGTCTTTGAACCTGATCTCTCACTATGTCGAAGCGCACCGATTTCTTTACCCCTCTGGCTAAGAATAAGGTGGGGTCACTTCTGCCCTATCCATGCCCCCCCCCCCACACACACCGACTTATTCCTAAACGGCGCTCGCCTGTATGTAGGCACAGTCGCACAACTGCCTTAGTCCTTTGTATATCTGCGCCATGGACATTATTCGTTCAGTGAAGTTCAACACGGTGCTAAGGTTACCGCATTGCCTTTCTACCGATCCCTTTCTGCCCCCTCAAAGATTCACTACGGATAAGACCGGTGCCATCCTGCCTTGCTTACGTCCCCCATTCAGAGCCTGCTTATCGATGTGAGGGAGATACTGCTCGCTCTGAGCCGTACAGTACATTGCTTTTTGGAAACGTAGAAATTAGGGAAACTCCGCCATTGGATTGACCTTAGCACACCGACAAGGCTCGGGAAAGTAGCTGCTCTTCCTCCGCTCCCTCTCAACATTCCTTTCGTTTCTATGACTACCCCATCAATTCCTTGCCTACATTTAAGGACCTCTTGCCGTGTCAGAAGAGGCTTATTATTAGGTAAAGCTCAACTATTATAGCCCCTTCTAATGCTCTTAGGACTGTCAAGGCTTCAAGCCTATAAGGCTAATCACCTCACTTTGCAATGTGATTTCCAACCTTGCCTCTCTCTGCCTATCAGCGTGGATAATGCATCGACCAAATGATGCTCATTTACGTTGGTCAAGCAAATTAGCAGAAAATATTTATAAATTATCGTTTTTTGTATGCTATATATAACCTAAGAAAATCTTTTCTACTGCTTCAGGAATGTAAAAGTCATAAATTTTGCGATAATATAAATGCGAAACATAGAACTCGTTCAATTTACGATACAAGTGCCTCTGACCACCATTTTTCTATTACAAATTTTTATAAAATGATTGGTGAAAAAAATGTGTGACAACTTTTTATTTATATACTAATTGTAGAAAGGGATAAACCGTACCCACCGTTTTACTTATACTCATTTTAGTGACACTCAACATTTTCTGGAATGGTCACGAACTTGGGAAGTCCACTACCTTTATTCCAGTTTATCTAGTTTTCTCAAGCTTTTATCCTAATCACACTTTAGTCGCTGAAAATTCTTCTAACACTTTTTTCACCAACCATTATAAAAAAAATTAATAGAAAAAATGGTGTTGATGAAACTTTTATAGTAATATGAAAATAAATGTAGGCAAGTGATGATAAAATCTCATAAAATGTTAATCGGCATAAAAGGCTCGGCAAATCTCCAAAAATATGCCGGTACCGATCTGAAAAATATATGCTGGTGCCGATCGATCGGTACATCACTATTTGGAACCTCTATAAACAACGCCCGCACGTCTCGACAGACGAGGAATTGGTCCTCTGGGCGTTGGGGTACAATTAATAGAAAGATAAGTTTTTGGTGCATATGGCTGTACTGTTTGTGGCGGGCGGGCCAACTAGTAGTCTTGGGTCTCTGAGTTTGCCACAACACATCCAGATCCTGGCCCTCCCGTCAACGATTAGGACGGCCTCTGTGATGGATCACCCCTCCTGTGCTTTATCTGAGGGCCCTCCAAGATCCTTCTAGCGGAGAGCCTATTTCCCCATGTACACAACACCATTAGATGGGAATGAGGTGGCATCGTACCCTGGGCTCGACCAACCCTTTTTCTCAATGGAGGTCGGCATGCCGGCCACAGAGATTGGCCATATGCCCTACCAGTGACCGATCGGGATACCCGACAACTTGGGAGTATGTATGGTCACTTGGAAGCCCCTTTATGAAGTGTAGATGATACCGGCGGTGCTCCAACACCAGAAGGTAGTCTTCTTTGGGGGTGAATCTGGTTTCTATGCCAGATACACACCGAACCTGAGTCCTTCCCTGTGCAAGGTCCTCTTGAGGCGGCATGGGCCCCCGATAACTCACGCATAGGAGTGACCTCTTCCTCCAGCTGGTGTCCCATTATCGACCAGAACCTTTCCATTTGTGAGAAAGATATGCCTGAGGCTGGTCGTCCGTCCTTGGGTTATCTTCCGGGGGTGGGGAGAAGCGGGGTCACTCCCTCTAAAAAGTAGGAAGGTAAAGATGACTACGGGTGCCCCGGTGACCGATGGGTTGGCTTTCGTTTTCGGTAAGTAACCAAGCCGAGATAGGCCCCAAAGGGCCCTCGGGCGGGGCCACCCAGAATAAGAAAAAAACAAAGTCGCATAGTGTAATGAACCGGGCTTCGACGCCGGGAACCTTGATTGAGAGAC
Source organism: Ceratothoa steindachneri (assembly GCA_963969495.1). Classification (NCBI taxonomy): domain Eukaryota; kingdom Metazoa; phylum Arthropoda; class Malacostraca; order Isopoda; family Cymothoidae; genus Ceratothoa; species Ceratothoa steindachneri. Next base: position 107,321,143 of record OZ018327.1, on the reverse strand, counting down.
TACTGCCGTTTTCGAGCCCGCTGGCTTCAAAGGTTCTCTAGTTATTCGCTCCACTGATGCCAGCATGTTGGCCAAAGGCCACATGTTTCCTCGGAAGATGGCATTAGATAAGTTGAAGTGTAGAGAGCCGAAGATCACCATTTTCTCGCACTGGAGCCTTCTGGCGAAAGTGGCAGAGCCTTCTTAGTCAGCCATTATCGTGCTCTTCGGAGACTAGTTACTAATCACGGTCAAAGTCGAACGTGTGAGGAAAAAACAGAAGGTGGTAGGTTGAGATCCAACATTACTCTTAGTCTGTTTCCATCGTGCCAGTTGGTATCGCTACCACCTAAAGGCATTCGTACCACTGCCGCCCAGGTGCCACCACTACCACCGCTTCTGCCCTACGAATCGCTCGTGTTAACGTGCAAAGTCTAGTTTACCGAAGTCTAAGGAAATTGCTCCTTAGTCTTTATCGTGTACGCCCAAACGTGTCAATTGCGAAGAGTCAGACCCTGCTTATTTGAAGCAATATGGCGCCTCTCTTGAAGGTGGCCGTTCAGACTACGGATAAACTTTTCACGAGGCAAACGACGTAGTCCTGTCGCGACTTGGGACGTCCTATGCCTCTATAGTTAAACAGGCACCCTCGGCTCCTGCTCCTTGCACCCCATCGAGCCCAGTCGCCTCCACGTACATTATAAACTATTCTGCGGGTTCTACTCCCCCGGTAGAGCCGGCTGCTCAAAGGACTCTCACCCAACTTCGGCTAAAATCATGCTCCCCACCCCGCGTGACCTTTTCCCGAGTCGTTATTAACTCGCTGTTCTTTATAATCTCCAGCATTTTAATGGCCTTATTTCTAGCTTTTAAACAATCTTTGGAGCTTTTGAAGTAATACCACCCTTTCTATATTTATCTGTAAGGGTGCCATTGAACTTCGTGGTTGACATGGATCTTAAAAAAGTGAATAAAATTCCATATTGAATTCAACCAACATTTGTCCTTTACATTCAATAACTATCAAATATAATTTTTAAACCTAAAGTTGCACTAATTTAGAATGTTTCAAAATTGAAGCTAGGAAGCTGTGTTATAAATAGAATTGTTTCTTATACAATTTGAAATTCTGCCTGCACGAAAAATTTAAAAGCGCCGCCCTATTGAAATATGTTGACTTAAAGTAAAGCCCTCTATTTCTGGGGGAATACCCCCTCCTCCCCCCCTCATTTGGAGGTTACGAATGGTAGGCATTCGCAACCTCTGAGGTAAGGGCTAACGACTGCTTCTCCAGTTAATGCTGCGTGGGGGGACCTTAGGCAGGGTTGGCAAAAAACCCAATAAAACCCGTTTTTTTTTAAACCCTGTGGTTTTTTCAAAGAACAAATGCTACAAACATTAGAGTAACATAAAATAAGAATAGCCATCTATTTTTATATAATATTAATAATTACTTAGTTTAATAATTATATTATAGTAAGAACAGATCACTGATTGAGAATTTGGGGTGCCCACTATAGCCATAACCTGTAGGAGGAGAGATGAATTATGAGTCAGTATCAGAGAAATAACTTTAATTTGATACATATTTGTTGAAATTATAAACATAAATATGAATTTTGAATAAAATAATAAGTAACTTATATTTCTTGAAAAAAAGTAATTTTGAAAAAAAAAACAACCCTTGTTTTATTCTGGGTTTTTTCAAAAAACAAATGCTACAAGCATTAGAGTAATATAAAAAAGAATAGCTATCTCTATTTTTATATAATATTAATAATTAATTAGTTTAATAATTATATTATAGTAAGAAACAGATCACTAATCGAGAATTGTTGGTACCCATGATGATAGCCATAACCTGTAGGAGGAGAGATGAATTAGAGTCGGTATCAGAGAAATAACCTTAATTTGATACATATTTGTTGAAATTATAAACATAAATATGAATTTTGAATAAAATAATGATAAGTAGCTTTCATTTCTTAAAGTGTAATTTTGAAAAAACCCAAACCTCGGGTTTTTTGATTTGCTAACCCTGACCCCAGGTGCATCATCCAGTCTGACGAAGTTTGTTAGAGTATTACATCTTGCCATTCACGACGACTTATTATTCATGTACATATATTATTTTCCATCCCTCGTTCTTTCCCGTCTCCGTGGTTCACCGCCATTTTACTCGAAGGGTCGGGTGACCGGGCGTCCAGCATCTTGCGGAAGAGACTGTAATAAGAGAAATAAAAAGATGTAGAAAATAGGAAACGTTGGTATAAAAAAATGCCTTACGAATACAATAAAAATACATTTATATCACGAGAACTGACTTGTAGCGTTTGGGTTAAGAGAATAACTATAGAGATGAGGAAGACAAAGAACAAAAGCGGGTCTGTTAGTTGTAAATGTTTTAGTTTTTCATTGCATGGTAAGAAGCTTGATGGAGGAATTCTAATCATTGTTCTGACTGTAGTCTTTTTAATATACACAGATTCTGAAATTCTCATTTATGTCACTAGGTGGACGACAGGATAGAAAATGATCAATCCAATGGTAGGCTTCGCAATGATGACGGATAATAGAAACTTGCTTAGAGAGGACGTTTAAACTCAAGATATTGTTTCAGCTCTACACAACCTTTATCCACAATGCAGCTTCATTCTAATCAACTCTAAATAGTTCTTCGCTACTTTTATTTTCGTATTAAGAAGCCCCTGCCTAACCCCTTGAGATCCTCGTTCATTTATTTACGTGTGCGACTTGCAACACTCATTATGTACGCCAAACTACCCGACAACTTAAATTTAGGATCTCGAAGGGCTTGGGTCCGCCTTACATTCTTGTTGAATGCCCCAGTGTGTGTACCGGGACGTGCGGGGCCGCTGCCGCTTTTTCCTTGTACTCGGGAAGTGTTCGTGCACACACTGGTGGACTATTTGACTTCTTCGAGGAGGCTGGCCTCCTCCATTTTATTTGACTGATGTTTGCATCATGCTCTTGCGCTAGGGAGAGGGAGGCCGCCGACGCCCGATCGTGCTTCATTTTTGTTTTGATTAGTGTTTGGGTTTTTTATTAATTTCTACTTTTAATCTAGCCTAATATTAGGTTAAAAAGTACTTGCGGTTACTTGCGCCTTTGTAGGTAGTCGACAGATGGGTCCTATAAAGAAAACTTAAGTCTTGGCAAAGCTATGGTGTTTAATGGCAAATTTCCGCACCTCCCTACAATCCCTGAATGACCGATTCGCGCTAGATTGTGGCTACCTGGGTGTTTCCTTCGAGCCATTTTCATTGCGCCCCTTTCCCCCTAATGCCCGCTGGAGGAGATGCAGTTGTCTTCCCTACATTTTTCGCTTACTTTTTTTTTAAAGATCGTTACAACCTTTGCTTGGGATTCGTCCTCGTTGGTATTTTGCTTTAAATGCGAGGAAAATTCTGCTGCAACTCGTGGGGGTCATTAATTAAGCCAAATTGCTTAAAAGTCGCGTGACCGCTGGTATCGAACGACAGGGCGAGCCTAGCAAAATTTGAATTCCTGTTTATTCCGCTTCATTCTTCGCTTTTTCTATCTTATGGCCTCTTTATATGCGTTTTTAATGTCTTTAATGTCAGTGGACGTTGTTTATGTCCTCATTAAGCCGTGATCATCAGATCTCCTCGATGACGAGCGTTAAAAAAATTAGCTTAAAAAATTGTGAATGTGACCTAAAAAAAAAGTGATTAATTGCCTGATTCATTGTGGAAGTTTGATGCACCCTTTTGGTGGTTGTCATCTCTGGTCTCGTCTTTGTACCCTGCCGGTCATGATTCGGCGACACTCCACATTTTCATGTGCTAAACTGTCACTATTCGAACAGGGGAAAGGGTGTTACAGGCCAGTGTTGTTCAACGGCAGACCTGAGATAGGCCAAAGTAAGGAAAATGGGAAGTCTAAGTCGGGTTGCCAGATTTAAGTAGAGAATATCGGAGACCTTATTTAAATTTATATGCTTTCTAATTTGTTTATGTAATAAGTACATTGCAAAAATGGTACTTAGTGATATGGTCATGTAGGCTAAATTAAGTTTGATCGAATGACGCCTCAACGTGCAATAGTTGTGTGAAAATAAAATTAAAGTACAGGGTGGTCCGGAAGTCTTGTTAACCCCTGTAAATATTGTTTTAATTTTGTATTTGAAATGTTTTTAATTTTATACTTCAGATGACCGAAAGTCTCGTGCCCCTCTGTTAATATTGTTTTCATTTTCTATCTCAGGTGGGTGACGAGCCCCTTCAGTTTGGGAGAGATGCTGATTGCTGGGTTATGGGCCCATGATCGTGTGTATTCTATTCTGGAAATAGCATGGAAGATGTGCGACATGACTTCACTGCAATGAAAGTGAATACTCTAAAACTAGTACATGTTTAATATTATTCCTCTATTGTTATTATTACTTTTCGGTAGGGGGTAACAATACTTTCGGACCACCCTGTACAAATTATTATTGGGAACTCATAATCGTAGCTCTAAACTGCTGAATTTTGCTTTTAAAATAAGTGGGATATTTAGATGTCCGACAAAATGCCGGAGAACTTTATTAAATATAGGAAATATCCTGTATATATGTACATCCAGGACGCTGGGCAACCCTATCCGAGAACAAATCGTACAAAAAGCGAGCGCAGTGGAACCCCAGTTTAACGGAACCCCACTCTTCTTCATTGGACTCTCCTCTACCCACGTCTTTGGGGCCTCTCCGGTTATTGCATAGATCCAGGGCCCGTGAAACTTCCGTATCACCTCCACAGGTAAAACGAGGCGAACATGCAGGAAAAATTCAATACTGTCGAATACATGCAGCCTTTTTTTTATTACAGGGCGTGTGCATTCTAGGCCCAACCTTTTGTTGCTTGGCCTCCTGCAAGTTCGGCGTAGTAACTTTGGCACGCTTTTGGTTGTCTCGTGTAAACGTTTTTTTTATTATTAATCTAAACGATTTCTAGGGTTGAGTCCTGGCTGTTGCAATGCCTTGCCCCCAGGTATTTAGGGCTAGTGAGGCCAGCGTTTGTATAACCGTCTACCGGGGGGGGGGGCTTACAATGAATAACTGCCAGTCTTTGTGATGTTAGTGGCACTGTCCCTAATCTCGGTTTCCAATCCCGTGTCTCCCTCTTTGCCATTGCTTTGCTAAGCGGCTGAGTGGATGCGATTGTAAGAACATATGATGAGATGGGTAAATATTTCGTTAGCCCGCGTCTCTATACGTTCTGCACCGGAAGCGAATTTTTAACGGCGTGGGAGAGCGGCTAGAGCGAGGATATTGGATTTGGGGTTTGTCAAGTTAAACTAATTGGGACAAAGGGGGGGTACTGGATAAGGCGGACGGTGTTAGTTGCAAGTGGCACCTTGGGGCGTGTGTCTTTGTGTGCGTCGTTGTTCTGCGTTCAAAGGGATTATAGATTCCAGCAATTAGGGCCGACACGGTTTGCCTCGTCTTTTTCGTGCGATCTTGCCCCCTTGTGTCGACTCATTTTTACTTGGCCGAATAAACTCGTGTTAGCTGTTGGGGGCCGTGCTTCGTTGCGGTTTAGAAGCACGATCAGTAGACCTAGTCCCTAACGCCCCAGTTATCTTTTGGCTACGCTCCATCAGCACATTCCACCCCCCCTTCACTTTCTTACATGATCCCCAAGTGGGTGTCAGGTGGTATCTGGAGGTTTACGCGCCCTCCTGGCCCCACAGCCTGCAGGAGGATGTGCGGCTCTTAACTATATTTTTCACTTTTCTTCCACAGATCTCTTCTTACAAACTTTCTGGGCGAACAGACCCTCGTTGCTATTGCGTTTTTAAATCGAGAGAAGAAAACTTTACGAACTTTTAAATGCCTTAGTTAGTTTTCGCGTTTTTTTCGAAATTTTACCCATGGCCGAGCCTCATTTAGCTCCCTAGGCAAAAGCCGTACCCCAGCTATGCTCGTCGGTTGAGTCGGGTTCGGCTTCTCCGAGGATGTCGCCATCTTTTGTTTGTTGCGCGAGGGACTTTCCGTTGATTGGGGGAAGTTTGTAGTCCAGTGCTGAACTATGTTTGGGTGTTGGAAGAGTCCCCAGTCTTGTATTTGCAGGATTAAACCCTTTTTGGGGGAGTCGGCTAAGCGAAGGATGACTCGTGACGACTCCAAATACCGTTCAGATGGAGCTCGTTATCTCTGCCCGGCCATCATCCACCCGTAAGGGGCGCGGCGATTTGCCATCCTGGCTTCCGTGCTGACGGGACTCGGCACACCGTCCGACCCCAGCTTAGCCTCTTCTCCTTCTTTCAGACAGCCTGTATTTCTCTCCTACTTCGTCGCTTTTCATACAAACTCTCCCACAATTTTCTCTGGTCAGCCTCTAATTTCACAGGGTAGAGGCTGACTTTATCAGCCAAACGTCCCGGATCGGGGCTGAGGGGGAAGGGGACAATGTTCCCTGACCGCTGAGCTCCGGTTTGGGATGGTGGGTTTTTAACAACCCGCTTCATCCCCACCCATACCTTCCTCACACCCCCTTTCCTTTTCTCTTCACACTATCAATTTTACGTCGTGTCCAAGGTGGAGCCGCCATGCTGAGGGACTACCAGGCCACCCGGCGGGACGGGTGGTCCGAAATGGCGGCAACTGGCTCTGCCAGGTCCTGTACGCACCCCTTGCAGGGCGGGCTACTGCGATGGGTGATGAGCGATTGCTTCCCGTGGAAAACCAAAATCTCTCCCCCATTTCCCCTGTAAGAGCAACGGAGCCTCCCTCAGGCATCTCCACAGAGAAAATGGAGGTCCCCCCCTGTGGTTTCACAGGGACCATCCATAACTATTCAACCGGAGGGGAGGCTTAGTCCTCTCCTTCGCCTGTGGATGTAGGGGACTCCCCCTCACCCCCTTCTCTGGAGGTGCTTTCGGGCACCTCCCTGTTCCCAGCGGCAGTCCCCCCTTTTCTTTCTAAGGGAACTGCCAAGAAAGCCAGCAGGCAGCCCATAGCCTACCGCTCCCCATTGAACCCGCTCGGTAGGGCAAACCCCCCTTAGGGGGGAGAGGGAAGCCAGGCCACTTCGGTCGCTTCCCTCAAAAGACCTTCTGGCAAGAATATTGAACCTTGCTGGTGTCGAGGCCTGTGCCTCCCCGGGCATGACTAATGACGATGCCAACGGGACCTGCGATGTCCTGGGGGGGAGAGGGGATGGCCAACTGGAGGATCCCCTGAGATAGACAAGGTTCTTGAGGCAACCCAGCCTGAGACAGTTGGGCCTTCCATGGGAGCGAACCCGGGCTCGCGCCAATCACCGAACCCTAATCCGGCCCTATGCAGGGTACTCCTCAAACGGCATGGGTTTCCAAGGCAGTACACGGAGGGGAGGGATCTCCTCCAACCGGTGCCCCTGCGACTGCCAGGACCTTCTCCATCTCAGAGAAGGACCTGGCCAAGGCCGGTCCATCTTGCCTGGGGGCTCCTGTCGGCGGAGGTGAGAAGCGGGCTCATTCCCCTCCCTCTTCTCCTAAAAAAAAAGAAAAAAACAACAAAAAAAGACTAAAAAGACTCTGGGCTCCTCTCCATCCGCGGGACCTGCGGGGACGGATGGGTCTGCTTCTTCGGTAAGCGACCAAGCCAAGATCGGCACATCCGTCCCCTCTGTCCCCAAGGGTGCGGAGCCCCTGACTATGACTTAAGACCAAAAGTGCGCAGGGCGGAGCCTCGATAACTTCGGAGTCCCTCATTCAGAGAGTATCTGGCGCTTTCGAGCCCGATGGCTTCAAACGCTTCCTCGTTATTCGCTCCACTGATGGCACCATGTTGGTCAAGGGCAACATAATCCTGCAGAGGAGAGGATTAGCTAGTGCAATTGGTAGAGAGCCGAAGGTGACCCGTTTCTCGGACGGGTGCCTTCTGGCGAATGCGGCGGATCCCTCCGAGGTGGCCAAGACGAGTGCTTTTCGGACACTTCATGGCACCCCGGTGAGTGTGACGCCGCACTCTACCATGAACTTTGTGAAAGGAGTAGTTTATGCGAGGGAACTCGTTGACAATCCATAAAGGACATCACTTTAGAGCTGGCCGACCATGGGGCGGTCAAGGTCGAACGTGTGATGAGAAAACAGGGAGGGGCCTCGAGACCCACCCCTAAACTCTTCGTCACGTTCGACTGTGACAAGCTCGCTGAGTCGGTGCGTGGCGGTTGGTACCGCTACCGCATGAAGCCATTCGTGCCACTGCCGCGGAGGTGTGCCTTCTCCCTCTTATTTAACCAGGTTTAATTGTTGTTGTTGTTATTGTTTTTGTTATTGCTTTGTTATTGTTATTTCTTTTTGTTGTTTCCTGTTCAATTTTTTAAAGTAGCCTAGAACTAGGTTGTTTGTTTACGGTGATTTATGCCTAAGTCGGCAGTCGCCAGATAGCCCCTTAAATTAAAAAAAATAAAAAAATGCCGCGGAGGTGCTATTAAAGTCAACGCTTCGGCCATACGAATCGCTCATGTAGATATGCAAAGTCGGGGTCATCCGAAGTATGTGTAAATTGCTACAAGGCCACACACGATAAGTCTAAATCGTGTGTGGCCAAGTGTGTCAATTGCGGAGAGCCGCACCCCGCTTCTTCGAAGCAATGTGGTGCATATCTCCTTGAGAAAGTAATCCTGGCCGTTCAGGCCCAGGATCGTCTCTCATTCCGCGAGGCTAAGGACTTGGTCCTGGCGCGCCCGGCTCTGCCTGGGACGTCTTGCGCCTCAATGCTTAGAAAGACACTCTCTGCTCCTGGTTTATCCAGGCCAACGAGCACCCATTCGGAGCCCTTCTGTGGGTGCTACTCAACCCGGGCGCTTCCCTGGTAAAGCTGGTGGCAAAAAGGGTTCACACCCAGCCCCGCCTAAAACCAGGGCTCCCCCCCTTTCCCTAGCGTGACCGTTTCCCGTAAGGTGAAATGGCCACGCGCCTCCAGCGAGTTGTTAGAATCACACGAGTCAAAACCCCTGAAGTTGGTCGCCAGGCCATCTTCCGGGGTTCCTAAAGCTGTCACCCGAAAGGACAGCAAGAAAGGAGCTTCGGCTCCTTCGCCCACGCCTAGTGGTGGGCTGAGTGGCTCGGAGACGGTGGATCCTCGAAAAGAGGGCCCCCCGCCTCCGAAGCCGCAACCAACGCCCACCTAATATTTCGAGGCGGAGGGAGGAAAAGACTCGCATGGCGAGCCCAACTTCCCCCAATAAGTCCTCGGAGGCGACAGCGCCCGAGGTTCTGCCTTCGGGAAGCGTACGGCCATTCCCGTGAGGGTCTTCTGTCGAAGAGAGCCCCTGCGTCTCCTCCGAGCTAGGCCTGGAGAGTATATTCCTTCAATGGAATTGCCGTGGACTCCGGGCGAACTGGTAGGATCTGCGGAGGCTCGTCTGGTTAGGTATTTTTCTGCTTGGAGATCTGAACGGCAGACAATCTCTCTGGGGAGATTACTCAATAAATTCCAGGGGACAAGTCCTTGCCTATCTGATCGAAGAGCTTGAGATAGGTGTCCTAAATGTGGATGAGTTTACGCATCACTGCCCGAGAGGCTCGTCTGGTCCCGTTCCCCATTAGCTATTTTTCTGCTTGGAGATCTGAATGGCATACATCCTCTCTGGGGAGATTACTCAATAAATTCCAGGGGACAAGTCCTTGCCTATCTTATCGAAGAGCTTGAGATAGGTGTCCTAAATGTGGATGAGTTTACGCATCACTGCCCGAGAACCCCTTCATTTTCTTGCCTTAATCTATCTTTGTGCTCTTCGGATGCACAGCCTGATTTTGATTGGGGGGTGGTCGATGACCAATATCATTTTCAGGGCAACTGCCGCCTGAGAGCCCACCTCGGTGGTGCTTGGCGCGGGCGCGGTGGCCTGCATTTCAGGAAATGACTGAATTCTCTATCTCGGTCGAGGAGTTTAGGTCGGTAGATGAGGCCGTTGAGTTTTCTGCGGCAACCTCATCGCCGCGGACCTAAATACTATTCCCAGAACGTCTGGCAGTTTTGCACGCCGAACACTCGTGGTGGTCGGCTGAGTGTGAGACGGCCCTCAAACAGAAGCGTTAGGCCTACATGCGATATAAGCGCCGCCCGAACGATTTCACTGTCGGTGAATTTCGTCGGACTAGGGTGAGGTTCCGGTATATTTCGAAGCACGCCCACCCCTCTTCTTGCCGGGCATACGTGTCTTCACTTAACGGGGAAGACCTCTCTATCAGAGGTGTGGAAGCGAGTCAAAAGGATTCGGGGCAAGTTCTCGCAGGACCCACCTCCCGTTCTCCAGGCGAATGGGACCGCAATCTCGGACCCCGCGTCCGTGGCGGAATCCTTCGCGACCGCTTTCTCCGCACTCTCTAGCCGGGATGCTGCTCCGCCAGCATTCAATGCACGTCGTGATGTCGCGGAAGGCCGCCGGCTGGACTTTACCTCCAGAGGCGGAGAACCCTTCAACGAGACAAGTTTACTGTGAGTGAGTAGCGCTCCCCTCTCGCTTCGTGCGCGGACACCGCCAATGGTCTGAACGATGTCCCGTACGCCATGCTTCGACACCTGGGTGAGTGAGGCATGGCCTTTCTGTTAGATTTGTTCAACAGGATCTGGGTGGAAGGTCTTCTCCCAGATTCCTGGCGAATCGCTACTGTGCTCGCCTTTCGCAAACCGGGGAGAGATCACTCTACTCCGGCTGGTTTGCACCCAATCTCTAACCTCTTTCGTGTGCAAGTTGATGGAGAAATTGGTAAATGTTAGATTAGCCTTTTTCCTGGACAGCCGAGGCCATCTGCTCCGCTCCGACTGGAAATGCCGTCTGGGAGGGCTTTCTTCGTAGATAGCACTACGCCACGGTGTTTTTCGATCTGGAGAAGGCTTATGATACCGCATGGCGCTACGGTATCATGGACTCTCCACACGATGGGACGCCTCACTATGTTTATATCTGAATTTTTGCGAGATCGTAGATTTCGCGTACGGGTGGGGGGAGCCCTCTCCGGCCCAATTGAGCAGGAAGAGGGTGTCCCGCAGGGAAGTGTCCTCAGTGTCGCACTCTTTGTCCTGAGCATCAACGGCATCACCTCGGTGCTGCCGGAAGATGTTCTCGCTACGCTCTACGTGGACGACCTTTCGATTTCTTTTGGTGCGGCCCAAATGCCAACTCTGGAGCGTCGACTCCAACATGCATTGAACCGCGTCTCTCGCTATGCCAAAGCGCACAGGTTTCGTTTTTCCTTGGCCAAGACTAAGGTAATGCACTTCTGCCGCCATCCACGGCTCCACCCAGACCCAGACTTGTTTCTTAATTGGGTACGCCTGGAAGTGGTTGAATGGCACCGTTTCCTTGGTCTTGTATTTGATCGACGCTTCTGGGAGGCTCATATTTGCAGCCTTAGGGTTTCTTGTACCCGCGCCATGGATATTCTCCGCTCCGTGACGTTCAGCGCTTGGGGCCCTGATATGGCTATTGCCTTACTTTTTTATCGATCCTTTGTTCGTTTGAAGCTCGACTACGGATGGAGTTTTATGCATCCGCACCCAAGCGTTTATTGCGGAAGGTGGACTCGATCCACCACACCGGCCTTCGCCTTGCGACCAGTGCCTTTCGCACTTTCCTCATTGAGAGCCTACTATTGGATGCTGGGGAGATGCCACTCGCTCTACGCCGTGTACAGTGCATCATTCGCCTATACGCGCGAGCCCGGCACCTCTCTCAGTCGCCAACAGCTGTCACTGCATTCGCAGGTGATTTCGACGGTGCCTATGCCCCCAAGAGACGCCAGTCTTACCCTAAGCCCTTTGGGTTTAGGGCCAGGAAACTCCTTCGAGAGCTAGGTGTAGCTCTCGGGCCGGTGTCGCCCCTGGTTCTGCCCAGGACGCCACCCTGGAGGGTACCATATTTGGCTATTTATCGCCACGCCTCTGCCCCCAAAGCTTGTACAGCGCCGGGAGTATTGCGTTCGACCTTTTTGGAGCACACATCGTGTCACGCTGCAACCGTGCCAGTGTATACGGATGGCTCCAAGTCCGAGGAGGGGGTCGGCTTCCACGCCGTATCCCCTCTGTTTGAAGTCAGCAGGGCTCTGCCAGGCGCTGCGTTTGTCTTCACGGCTGAACTGGTGGCAATACATCACTCGTTACGGGAGATTACGCGACGTGCCCGGTTCGTAGACCGGATTGTGATCTATAGCGACTCACAAAGCCCCCTGAGTGCTATCGGGCGATTGGAATCTCCGCACCCCCTGGTTTGCGATATTCGTGACGCCACGGTTTTAGCAAGCCGGGCGGATGTCGAGATTATCTTTTGCTGGGTTCCTGGACATGTAGGAATTGCGGGGAATGAGTGCACCAAAGAGTCTGCGAGGATTCTGCGACCGGACCAGCGTTTCGCTCTTCCTCACACCGACTACATGGCATGAATACGAGCAGCTCTTCGGGCTGTTTGGCAAATAAGATGGGAGACGGTCAAAGGGAGCTTAAAGTTGAGTGCCATTGCGCCGCTACTGTTCCCATGGACCTACCCCACAATGCCGCGAAGGCTTCAGGTTGCTTTCTGTCGTCTCCCAAGTGGGCACACTCGCGGGACCACCGCGATTTGATGGAGCACTCGCCAGCGCCCTATTGTGAAGACTGCGTTGTCCCCCAGACTGTTCGGCACATTCTTGTTGAATGTCCCAGTCTGGGCGATCTTCGCGCACGTTACCTGTCCCGGTACCGGGATGGGCGAGGTCGCTACCGCCTGTCCCTTGTACTCGGGACGAGTGCGTGCACATGAGTGGTTGTCTTGTCGACTTTTGGGGGGGATGCCGGCTCTTTTATTTAACTAGGTTTTGTTTGTTTTTGTTTTTTGTTATTGTTGTTCTCTTTATAGGTCGCACGCTCCTGCGCCGGGACGAGGGTGACCCCCCCCCCCCCGACGCTTCCTATTTGGAGTCATCTTCCCTTTTTATCGTCATTTTGTTTTCATATTCTTATTTTAAAGTAGCCCTGAGCTAGGCTGTTGTGATTGCGGCAACTTATGCTCAAGTGGACAGTCGCCAGAAGCCTCCTAAAAAAAACCCCCAAAACAAAACCGGCCATCATCCATCTAAAAGGGGCACTCGGTGGTAGAACCTACGACCCGAGGACCTCACTGTTACTGTCCCAGCTTGCTTGGCTATGGCATATGAAATCCGTGTGTAAAAGGGTGGAGCAGCTAGTATTCTGCAAACTACTCTACTCAACTCCGAAGGGGTAGGTCCCCACGTCTACGACCATCGCCCAACGCTAATAACCATGGCAAATCCAGTGGTTTCCCCTGCAAACCACTGAGGCTGGCTCTACATGTCCCTCATCGCTCACCCTTTCCCCATCAGTCTCCAGAGACTCTCCAGTTAACATGGGCAGTCCTCATTTTAAAGCTAGTATCAGAAAAGACTGCCTAGGGCAGTCTTATTCTGATACTAATTTTGGGAGTGCCTAAACTTCCTCCCTCAGTCCGACAATGGTTTTGGACCCACGGGCAATTAAATACCCACTCACGGCGTTTAATCTCATCCCATTATCCCTTTGTTAATAGTTCTAAAGTTTGTATCTGCCGCTATTTTTTCCCTTTCAACCCTTTACCCTATTTATCTTTCTTTCCTTCTCTCAATATTTTGTCATCGTTGGCCAATGCCTTCTCTCCTCTTCCAAGTATGAAACTTAATTCCCTCGTTTATATCATGTTCCCCTCCCACAAAAAAAGGAAGTGTTGTGTGGGGATCTCCCTAAGAAAAATGTTTCGAATGACTCTTATTTCGTTCGTTTTAATCCGTTGATCTTTTCGTGCCTATCTCCGACACTGGAGGGCGCTCCCTTGTTTTTTGTTCGTTTCTTATGTTTTTTATCTTTATTTGTATTTTTATTTTTTTTAGACTAGTATTAGACTATAGCGTGATTACGGCGATTTTTTCCCTAGTAGGGAGTCACCAGATGGGATCCTAAATTTAAAAATATAAAATATCTTTTCGTTCCCAGATTCTCTCCCCTTGTGAGCGTCTTAAATTTCCCATTTCTGTGGCTTTCAGCTTGGCCATCTTCCTGCAGGGTGTCGAGCAAAACCGATAAAGAGTTAGATTACTTCTTTAAATATTAGCAAAATGTGCAGGTGTATTTAGAAGCCTCATGAATTAATACTTTTGGCCTGAAGTATGAAGTGTTCAGTTGGATCTATTGCTTCCAGGTTAGGGTTTCAAGATCCTATAATGAAGTCCAATTTCTGTAATAACATGTTCATACCCTCTAAGTTTCGTAGTTCCTCTACACCCCCCCCTTCCCCTCTCTCACTGAGATCATCGCTTTTATTGAGGCATTTTCCCCCTCTCAAGTGGAGAACCGCTGTGTTTCTTGCAACCCACCCCCATGAGCAAAAACGAAAACGGCGTTTGGTCGACATTTGATGAATGGGTGCCTCGAGCTCCCCTGCCCCCTTACTATTTACAGCAATCTCATTTGCTGACATGATTGGGTCTTTTGTTGAGGGCATCACATACCTCAATGACGTTGATAAATCGAAAGTACGGCCTTTTGCCTTTTTGTCAGTATCTAAGTGGGTGGCAACTGGCAATTTGGAAATATCCTACCTCCGATGATTTAGGGTTTTTATCTTATTCCTTTAATAAGCATGTATATTTATTTAGTTATTATTTACCTCTTATTGTTAGCGTGATTTATTTTTTTTGTTTTGCTAGTAAGTGTGATTTGAATGGCACCTTCTGTCAGAACCCAATAGGGCTAAGCTCCGCCTACTTCACCCTGCCACCTCGCCCCAACACATCACGCCATCTCTTGGCAAACATTGGAACTTGTATCTATCGGCGAATTACATTTGCATTGCATTGTTAAATTCTAAAGCTTCGCGTAAAAAATGGGCTGCATAAAAATACTGTTTGTCTGAATTCTCATTAGGAGTTTGGTATTTTTTCCTGCATTGGAACTCTCTACTAGCCTATCGTAGGCCCTTGGCACACGAAGGGTTTTCCACGCTCGCTGGTTAGTGGCAAGATATTACTAGCTACTGTTATTTCTGCCTTCCCCATCCCACACACAGAAAAGAGGCCCGCCCCATGGTGCCTTAGGGCTTTCCAGCGATTGACAGTCTGGTCTTAATGTTAATTTCATTATCCGGCTGGAGGAATATCATCCATGATTGCGTAATGAGAAGGGTACGTTTGTTCGTCGGGTAAAGATGAGTGCGGTGTGCGCTACAAATGAAAAGGTGATTGGGGATGAATAGGAAATGTAAAAAAATATGTTGAAAACTACTGCCAATCCCTTGTGCCTGGAGCCAGTAAGGACATCAAACGTTAAAAAAAAAAGAGTTGGATGGGAAGTTCGGAATCCTAAATCTCTCCAACCCGAAAATTTGTCCAGGGTGTTGTGGTAATCGTGTCTGGAAAATAGTGCGTACAAAAACCGGGGAATTTACATGAGCAAAGTCCCTTATCAGCTTTTCCCCCTCCAGAAATGACAAGAATTCGGATTCCGCAAGAGACTATGTTCCCTTCCATCCGGAATCCGGTCTATTCGTGAAGAGGACGAGAAGAGGGGTAGGGGATGGTGTTGTGGAGTAGGTTAGGATCGGTAAATATTCTTTGTGCGGAATGTTTTTTTAATGCAATTATCCGTGGAAAGTGGAATTCCTTCCCGGAATTTGGATTTGCACTGTTCTCCTCCGCCATCTTTTTGCGCTACCAATCCCTTATAGCCACATTTGTTTTTCGGTCTCCCTCCCTTCTTTGGGCCCCTATTGAAGAGCTTTTGGGAACCAGTTTTCTCATCCTGAATGTTCTCTCTCTCTCCCTCCCCGCCCCGTTTTTCCTCCCCAAGATGAATGAGCCTCTCCTTTTTACAATCTGCCCCCTACAAAGTAGAGGGTAGGTTTACCCCCTTTCCTGTTTGAAACGGGTCTCCCCCCCCATCCTTTGGGGGCTAGAAAGTTAGGGCGGAGTTTTTCCGCTGGGTTCGTCTCATCCACAATTGGCATCGCCCTCACGACTTGTTGATTGACCCGGGGGGAGCAGCTTCGCGTGCTAGTTGTCCCCTGTGGGGCTGCTTCGCGTGCTAGTTGTCCCCTGTGGGGCAGCTTCGCGTGCTACCTGTCACTCGGTGGCGGGGCGAGCGTCGTCGCTACCGCTTGTCGATTGATGGTTTTTGAAGGAGGCTGAGGGTCTCCTCCGTACCATTTGGGTACATGTTTAGGCCCTTGGGGGAGTCGGGCTACCTCCGGGACATGAGCGTACCTTTTATTATTCTTTGTAGATATTTTTTTTTAGGCTAAGAATATCCTAGTTTTATATTTCGGTTGTTGTGCCCTTGATGGCAGTCACCAGTTGAAGCCCCATACCCCCCCAAAAAAGTTTGCCCTCACCAGGATCGTCAGTCGCACCCTTGTTATGTAGTTTTATGTGCGCCTCCCATTTATATCTTGATCCCGCCCCCTCCCCGAGTATCAATTCCTGACCGGTTTTCGTTCTGTCCGGATCTGCCCCAGGATATGAGGATTACACCGACTATCCTTTTCGTCACCCTTTTGGGCGGTGGGGGCTTAGACACCAGCTACTCAGTGGCGGTGCATGGTCATTCGCGTCCCCTGCCCTTGGTGGCAGTGGTGCAAGGGGCGAAGACGAGTTTGTCCGGTCGCCTTAGGGTGGTTTCTTGGAGTTTGGCGTGTCTTAGGCCTGCTTCACCCTCTCGCATCTCCCCCCTTCCGTCAAGGGCGTACGGGGCGTCGTGGATTCTCAAAAGGTACCCGACCGGCCAGCGGGGCGGGACGATGGCTTTGCCGCCCGTTCGTAACCTCTGGTTGGCCCTTCCCTGTTACCTGGATGTGCCCTCCGGCCTCTAAATGGAACGTGGAAATTTATTCCTTTCTGGGTATCTCTACTCGTATATAGATATCTGTCGATTTACTCGTATCTCAGAAATTGTAGTCTAGAGTTCTCAACATAACTTATTCCTGTCTTGTTAGTTAACCCCTATGGAACTCGAAGCTATGGTCCTTTATAACTATTAAAAAGGAAATCCTTTGGATTCAAGGTCCCTCGGCAACAGACGGACCCCCATCGTACATTTTGTGGTCATGATGGGAGAAAGAGACGTATTTCTTCTTTCCTTGTGCGTGTTGTCAGATTCGAAGGTGATCGATCACCTTGCGATTATGTTGGCGGCCAATAGGTCTTTCCGCCGCAGGAATACTGACCTCGTTCAAGTAGGTCAAAAGAAGTCGAAACCCAGTTCGAACTGGGTTTGCCCTATAGACCTTTTGTTCCCACACTAATGAAGACTCGCTCTTTTTGGTTATTAGTATTTGTATCTATGCTGCCTAGCCTTAACACCGACGCGCGCACGTAGGATACTTTTTATAGTGTATGTTTTCTGAGTTGTTCATTTTGAGTCCCTCCTGATTTGAGAAATACACTTAGGGGGGGGGGGGTAGAGGTGGGGAATCGAATGTGATATTGGGGAGCGAGGGACTCTGTTGTAAAAGGGAGGGGAATCTACACGAGCACATAGCGGGTTCCTGAAGGTAGTCTTTCACACCTACAAAGGTTATGAGCGTCATGGCGGGTCGGTCGCTGACACTGATGAAGACGCGATACACCACGGGTGTGAAATGCAGGCGTCTCCTGGCTGGAGTTTTCCCGTCCCAGAAGGTGTTATTACTGACGACAGCTAACTCCTAAGTCATCTATAAGATTCCGTTTCCTTCCGGCCTCAACTTCCCCAAAGGGGATCTTGTCCTGTTTGTAGATAGTTGCTACCTCTCCTAGTGCCTATGTAGACTACATGGGAGGTCTCTCTTTCAAAATCGTGCCTGAAGCCAAGGTTGACTGATTATTAACGGGGTATGATTAAATTGAGAATTTGTGTAATCCTACTAAGGCATATTAACTAACAAGACGAGAGTGGGGTGGGGGTAGACCTACAAGTTGAGTAAAAATGAAAAATGAAGTGTCAGTGCCTCGTATAAACACCTTGATAATAACTAATATTCTGGGCCAGGCTTATAAGCTAAGCCTCCAGGAACAAGTTCGTTCAAAAGAACACGCACACACAACTTTAGTATATATGTGTATGGGATCAGCGTGGCAAAATGGTCGATGGTTGAAAACTATGGAGGATCGATGATAGTAATAATTTAGGTAAATAAAGTGTTTGGTTAAACTTATATAAGTATGGGTTTAAGCATCATAGAACTTAATTAGACCTCGCTCATCTTATAGAAAGATTCTGTCCCCTTCGAGATTCATTTTTTGTGCATAATTACGGAGATTATTAAAATAATTTTGTGATCCTTTGTCATATTTTATTGTTCTGCGAAATTGTGGAGACCCAGATTCCTTGTAGGTTACTGGTAAACCGATTTATCCTTAAATATATCTGATCATTTAGATTATTAAATAATTTAAATATTTTTGTTGCTTTAATAAATTATTTTTTCTAACTCTGCCTGGAGGTTTAGAGTTGGGTGCAATTTTTACGCTTACAATCTGCAAAGCAGCCCTTTGTACCAATAACATTTCGACGGCGGGGCCTCTCCGAAATTTTTCTTTTTTGTTAGCCCAATGATTTGTTCGTTAGAAGAGAGAATATTTAGTGATTTACAGCTAAATACTTGCCTTGGATAAATTGTTAGCCCTTCTGTAAGCTTGTTGCAGCCGTTAAACAAAAAATAACCAATGCAAGTGCCATATCTATTAAATTCCACGTTTCGAAATCTTTCAGCAAAGAACAGATTTCAAACACTTTCTAGATATTTTACTTTTGTCTTTGAAGAGGTCACTGCTAATGAAGTATTCTCAGGTGACTCTTTTCTCCGAAAGGAAGAAGCTAAAATTAGGAGATTAGAGTTTGAGATTCAACTCAAGGAGATGAACGATAATTCAAGTAAGAATAGTTCTAGAGAGGAAAGAAGAATTTAGCTCACGGCACGCGTCAGTAAACATGACAGGAAAGGAAAATCTGTTACCAGTCTTTGATCCTTCCGACCCAGGCCGGTATTTTAGAGCCTTTAAAAAGAAAGCTGAAATGTTGGGTTGGTCAGGGATTAAGGGAGAAGATGGAAGAAGCGTTTATTGATATTTCCTCAGAATACTCCCATAATTATAGTAAAATTCTGTCTTTTTTTAGGCTTGGGTATGGATACGATAGAATGTTAACGATTCAGGCGTTACTTACGTAGTTGGTCTCGAAAGAAGAATGGAAAGGTGGTTCAAATCTGTATTAGCTAATTCATTAGAGGCTGTCAAAAAACATTTTTATTAGTCATTTTTGGTAAAGATGGAACAAGATATACGAACGTATTTGCAAAGAAGATAAGATAAGATTCAATGGGGGTGGCAGGGATGGCAGATTGGTTTAAAATTAGTTCAAAGAACATTAGTGAAATCAAGGTTTACCATTGGCATGATTCTCGACAGAAAGAGGCTAGGAATAATAATAATTAAAAAAAATAGATCAGATTTCTACAGGAAGAATTGCAACGGTTTTCATGATCAGACGCAAACAAGGGAACCGAGTTTAGTTTGTTAGTTGTGTAATAAAACGAGTCCTAAAAAGATATTTTCGCCTGAATAAAGAAAAGGAGAATATTGAGAGTGCGAGGGGAGCGGAATTCTAAGTCAGTTGGTCGAGGAATCTATGTGGCATTGATCATTTAGAAGTGACTAAAAATGCGCCTCTCCTGGTGATGCTTTTGGGTTTAAAGGCAGCGTATCAGGGGGCGGGGGGGTAGTCGTCTGTCGGTTAGGATCTTTAAGAATACATTGGGCTAAGGTTGGTTTCGAAGTTCATTTGGGATTTCCGATTGATTACTTAACGTAAAGTATGTTTGGTTTCGACCAGCGATCTTCACTCAATTAAGCTGCTGTTATTTATGTGGGAACCTACTGATTAACATGATTCCGAACCAAGGTACCTACAGCTGTGGAGGCAGCGGGACGGCCACCCGAATCGAGACTCCATTTGGCGACTAACCATATATATATATATATATATATATATATATATATATATATATATATATATATATATATATATATATCATGTTGAGCTTCTTCCAAATCGGAGTTTCAATAGAAAGGTGAAAACCAAGCACGCTATTGATAAAAGCATCTTTATTTGTCAGGGGGTGAACGTTTCGAGGTTCTGGCCTCATCATCGACATTAAGAAACTAAGATAGTAAAGGGTTAATTTCTATAGTTTTTATAAAATACTAAAATTGAATAGTGCAATTTAGGATAAGCTGATTAATACAAGAATAAACATTTCAATAATTCATGATACAATATAAAGATTGGATGCAGTTTGATATATATTTAAACCAGGCAATGGTTTTGCCACTCACCCCTACGGGATGGAGCTTGCGCTGCGCTACTAAGATTAAAATTTAAAATCTAAAGAAAAGCAGCCATGGTTAAATTTTTATAAATTTTCTGAACTTCGCCAATTATAATAATTTTAAAAAGGAACTCTAAACTAAATTTCCCCCCTTTCAAAATATCACGTTGCTAAAATAATATAGTTATAGAAGATATGTAAAAATAAGTTTTCTGAACTTCACCATTTGTAATTCTTTAGGTTTTTAAAAATTCACAAAATTTCGATATTAATTCATTTCTGAACTTTGATAAAAAAAATCCCAAGTCATAGCCAAACTAAGATGAAATTATTATAAAATACTAAAAAAATCCCCTTCTAAAATTATAGAGTTAGTGAAGTGATGATGATGATAATTAGGTTTAAGTATGCAAGTGTGAAATTAATATGGATAATTTTAAAATACTTAGTCATATCCCCCCATCCCAACGAACTACGGATATTAGAATCACTTTAAATCCTAAAACTTAAACCTAATCATCACTAACTATAATTTAAGGTGATTTTTTTGAGTATTTGAATAATAATTTGGTAAATATGTAGATTGGTCGCTCGAACGATGGGACGTAAACTATGTTTCACGTTTTTGGAGTAAATTTAAGGGGACGGCTCGTAGGGGTAAACACAATGGGCAGACCACCCTACGATGACCTTGAGTTTCAATCAATTGGGGGGGATCTGGGGGGCACAGTCCCCCAGTATAGCGTTTTTCGTTTGGTTGTTTCGGGCATTTTTCTAAAAAAAAAAAATGGCGCTGGCTATATTTCAAATAGGACTCCAGCGCGCACTTTTTCGGCCGAGCCGCCAATCTACATGTTTATATATATATATATATATATATATATATATATATATATATATATATATATATATATATATATATATATTGTTGTATGAAAACCACAGAATAAGAATTGCTTTGCAAAAGCTTTTGAGCTATTAATACAACGCTCCCGTAACGAGCGACAAATGGACTAGGCTTTCATAGTTATGCTATTAACTCGGACTAGGCTAATCTCTTAACGGAATAAATATACGAATTTTGATTCGCTTCTGCAAGTTCAACTCCACGTTGGATGTTCTCCAGACTCTGATACTGCATGGCTATACGGTATCATGGATGCCCTCTTCGCCATGAGGGCGAGGCGGACGCCTCTCAATTTTCATATTTAAATTTTTACGAGATCGTCAATTCCGCAGAGAATAAGCGCCCCCTTTGAACAGACCCAGAGTCCGAAGGGATTAGGCGATTACACCTGCGTTTCGCTCTTCCTCACGCTGAGTAACGTGTCAGGAATCACGTCAGCACTTCGGCCTGCTGTCAAAGAAGGGAGACGGCCGATGTGAACTTGAAGTGACGCGACCGATCCCTTGGACCTCCTACCCTGTAGTGCCTCGGCGGCTTCATGTCGTTTTCGAACCCACCGCCTTTTATGGGGCGTTTCCCTGCACCTTACTGCGATGACTGCGTTGTCCCAGAGACTGTTTGGAAGATTCTTCTTTAAGGTCCCACCTTGTGGATCGTTGCGCACGTTACCTGTCCCAATACTGAAAGGAGCGGGGTCGCTATCGTTTGTCCCTTGTGCTCGGGACGGTTTCGGGTACATATACTTGTGGAGGGTTACTTCTTTCTGGAAGCTGACCTCCCATTTTATTTAACTGGTTTTGGTCGCATGCTCCGGTGCCGGATTCCCCCAGACGCCGGAGCGTGCTTCCTTTTGTTGTTGCTTTCGTCCTAGTTTTCTTTAGTATGTTTAGTGTACATTTTGTTTTGCTTAGTTTTTAATTTAGCAGAGTTATAGGCTAAATTGATATTATTTACAGCGACTTGTATCCTTGGTGCAGTTGCCAGATGGGCGCCTTTAAAAAAAAATATAGCCTAGTTCTCATTGGTTGCTCCTTAAAGATAGGCGTCTTTAGCCTGAAAATTTTCCCCATAGAAATTCTTATTTTGTTAAAGAACTTTGCTTCGTTTTTTTTTTTTTTTTACCTATAAAATCGGAAAAGGTTGTATAACAAAATGGTCACTATCTGATTGATTAAGTTTATCTATAAATTTTTCCAAAGGAGCACGAACTTTCCGGAAAACTCCCGCCATCCCCGCTACATCCAAAATGAGGCCCCTTATCTGTTTCGTAGGTTTCGGCCAATCCGATAATCCCCACCGTCTCGTGCTAGGCACCCGTGAGTAACGGGTTACAAACGGCTTAAAAGTGAAAGTTCTCAAAGTTAGACCCCATTTTTTTTTTATTTAACTTAGATTTATGGCTGTTAAATTAAACGATTTAACTCTCATGAATCTAAATTGCGTGCTGGTATGACGTCTTTGAGGATTCGAGTACTTTATTTTATAATGTATATGTATAATAACCCAATATATTCTTCAACTGACTAGGTTGATATTCGATTTCACAAGGCGGGATTGCTACCTCTTGTCCCTTGTACTCGGGTGAGTTCGTGCCCACAAACTTGTCTGCAGACTAGGGGGGGGGGGGGCTCCCTCGACGCTGGAGCCTGCTCCCTTCTTTCTTTTGATTCCATGCTATTTGTTTGGTTTTTATCGGAATTATAAAATACTAGGCGGAATCATATGGACACTTGAATAAAAAAAAATCACGAGGCGGGATTGTTATTTATGAGGATGGAGGAGAAGAAAAGGACCCTTTCGTTTGCCTTCTCGGCCTTCAGAAACGAGGCCGAGATCGACCTTCCTCGGTGTTTGAAGGAGCAACACAATTATCTGTGCACTTCTATAGGCGAGGTTGTACCCCTCCTTTTATGAAAGCGTTCGGGCGAGGTCAGGGCGTAGGATGGGTATTCGAGATGGTGAAACGATGGCTTTCGCCATTCCCCCACCCCCTCCTTATCGCTGGGTTGCGTGCTGCAACAGTTCTCATCCATTTTCATCCCCGCCCCTCCCCTCCCCTCCCCTACCCTGCTCTGATGCCCGTTCGCGTGACCTTTCAAGTAGGAGCCTCGAAGCCATCGGGGAAGGGGTGTGGATATGGTGAGCACTCGACCCCCTCCCTTTCTTATACCCTCCCGCCGCCCCTTTATCCATCCTGGGGCACTACAGTACCTAGTTTTGAGCATCAGAGTTGCACGGACGGACGCACGCACGCACGCACGCATTCAAGAGGGGCCTCCGTCCTCGCTATTGGGTATGCTGAGTTAGGGGGCGTCGTCAGTAGGGGCGGAACCACTTTGTGATAAGTGGGGGCTGAAAATTCCCTCCACCCTCAAGTGGAAGCTCGAATTAGGCTTAAATGATGGGCACGATCTACTAAGCACCCTCTAGCGGGATAGAGAGACACTCCTCCCTGGCCCTCCCTGTCCGGCGTGTCCTCGATTCTCGGATGGGACGTCATTACCCACAATTAGGTGGGGCGCCGAGCAGCAATTGAGGACGCTTTTCTCCCCCCCCCCCCTCATTATACAAAATGTTGCACGTTAGTGTGCATCGCCTCTTTCAATAGGGCAGGGCAAGTTGAGTTCGTTTTCCCCGTTGCAGGACGGCTTGCATCCGTCCGCAGGTCTCTCTGCAATTTTATAATCCATCATATTTTCCTCTCGAGTGCGATGCGCTCGTTGAAGAGTGTTGGCTCGCTTTCAAATTCCCCTCGCCTTCTGTTTGTTTGCTCTATCTACTCGTGATAGCTACACTCCACGCATTTTTCCTTCCCTAACCTCAAGTTTCTTTATACACCTTTTACAAATTTTCTGGTTTGTTGATTTTTCGCTTTTTATGTTTAAGGAATAAAAAATAAGACGGAGATGGAAGGGCAGCTGACCTGGCTCTTATTAACGTCAGGATTCCTAATCATCGCCCTGTGTAAATGAGTATATTATGGATGTTTCCCCGCCTGTTACTTTGCCCACACCTCTTAAGGCATTGGTAGGCCCTAGTATCCTATCGGCATGCATATTTGTTTCTCTAATTTATCGTGGCCAGAAAGGAAGGAAAAAATAAAGCGTTCGGAAGAAGCGTTGGGTCTAAGCGGCATCGCCCAACCTTGTTGAGGTGGAATGGCGAGAAAAATGACGGCTCCCTTCTGATTGGTAGTGGTTCCCTACCCACCACCCTTAGTTGGCAAAGGTTTCTTCCATTTTATCCTTCTCCGAGTATAAAAAAGGGAGGCCTCCCCCTTCTCCTAAAGAGTCGGGGTAAAGGAGTTTCACCTCTACCCCTTCATTAGACTTTTCCTCCGGCGATTTCGGTTTAACGGTGGCCCTTCCCACCCCCATGCTCAGTCAGGGGGCATCTAAACTGCAAACTAACCAACGGAAAAGGTCAGCCACTCCTGAGAAGAGCGCCGCGGGTGGCGTGACGAAGGTCTTAAAGGTAAGGAGTGGCTCATCATTCAGCTAGCTAGTATCTTTACGGTGTATAGGCATTCGTGCTATTAACAAAGGTGTCGCTTTGGCCCTACGAATGTAACTTGTCGGCGTGCAAAATCGTGATAACCTGAAATTTGTGTGAACTTTTCCAAGGCCTAACATGATAACGCTGTATCGCGTGGAGCCAAGTGTGTGAATTGTGTCGAGCCGCAGCCTGCTTCATCGACAAAAATGACTAGTATATATTGGAGATGGAGGTTCTTGTCGCCCAGGCTGCCGACCGTACTTCATTCAGAGAATCCAAGGAATTGGTCCGGTTGTGGCCCACGCGACCTGGTACTCAATACGCTTATCTGCTTAAAAAAAAAACACCCTCTTCTCTTAGCCCCTCCAAGCCTATGAATACGGTAGCTACCGTGCCAATTAGGAAAGTTTCTGCGTGTTCTGCCATTCTGGCCGCCATTCAGGCTCGTGCTCATCTCAGTGTAAAACCAACCCCCCCCCCCTCATTTTGGCTTGTTGGATTTCTAAAGTTTCGAGACAGGATATGGTAAAACCTCTTCTAGTAAGGCCTATTGAGAGTCTGTTATATAGATGCCGCTCACTCTGCATTATGCGATTGAACGCGCCGTCCTCGAGTCTCCCTGGGTCGCCAGCGGCTCTTATTGCATTCGCGGCCAATTTCGACGGTACATATACCGCCGCGAGACCCCAAGCACACTCTAAGCTTTTTGGGTTTAGTATCAGGAAACTCGTGTTAAAGCGCAACGCTACTACCTACGGGGCTGGTGGCACCTCTGGTTTTGCCAAAGTCGTCACCTCTGACTATTTGTCACCATGCCTCTGCTCCCAATGCTTCTACACCGGTACAGGAGATAACGCCTTGTGCCCGGTTCGAAGACCGGATCTTGATCTATAGCGACGCTACGGTTGTTAAGAGTCGGGCGGATGTCGAAATTATCTCCTGGGCTCCTGGAAACTCCGCGGAATATACCATTGGGAATTAAGACAGGGTGCGGAAAGTTCTTATACGGTTACTAGCGCGGGGGAGCAATCCTCGGGGGTTAGGCAATTCTGAAGAGACCTTTTGGTAAGAAGGGACTATAAGTTTTACTACCCCTTAGGCAAGACTAGCTTTCTCTTTGTTCAAGTCCTTCTGGAGAGACATATCTTCCGAGAATCTCTAGTTTACTCAAGTGGTTGGAGAGGTAAAAGGATATTTAAACCCTGTATTTCTGCTATTAAACCATCTTGTTATATTTTGGTAACGTAATCCAGCCGGGGTTATATTATGAACATTCGCTCCTTAAAGAACCATTTAAATGGTCCCAATTATATAATTTAGTATTTATTTGTCATAACAATTATCCTCTGTAAATTCCCCGAAGTCGTCTAATCTCAATGAAGAATTTTTTGTTTTCGCATTCCTCTATTTGCTGGAATCGACCTTCCAATATAATAAACCAATTAGTTACGTAGTATCAGCGGGCCTACCTTAGACGCCAGAGTACGTATATGGTTTTTGTTTTTCTTTTTTTAGTTGACTTTGCTTCTTTTTTTTTAATGTACCCTGATACTAGGCTTTCCTTTTGGAATTTCGGCGACTATGGTGTTCCATCGTGACAGTCGTCTGATAGGCGAATTAGAAAAAAATGGTTTATCGGAACCAATTACTATATTGAGTTTTTCGGCGACTTATGTCCATGCAGGCAGTCGCCAGGATTGCCCATGTAATAATTACAAAAGAAATGCAACTCGCCTTGTCAAGTACACTAATATACGCGGGTTTAACGTCTCACACAGTCGCTAAGGGCGCTCATTTCGTCCGCGGTTGATCTCGACGATGTCTCTGTCGATGCGAGACGCGAATCATGCCCTAACGGCCTAACCATTTCGAGTTTAGGGATAGTAAACACGAGTTTGGTGTAATTCTTGGGCCGGTAGCGCCGATGGTTCTGCCAGGACCTCGGCTACCCTGGACGATACACCTTTGAACATTTGTCGCCATGCCCTTGCTCCCAATGCTTCTACAGCATCGGCTGTATCGAGTTTTATTTCATGGAGCACATATCGTGCTACACTATAGCTATTGTCTATACGGTTGACTCTAAGTTCGAAGAGGGTAGTTGGCTCCCATGCTATCTTCTTCCTGCCTGAAGCCGGCGGGGCTTTTCCGGGCGCTGCGTCTGTCTTCATCGCCCAGCTGGTTGCAATACGCCGTTCGGTACCAGGGATTTCGCGCCATTTCCGGTTCGGAAACTGATTTTTAATTCACGACTCGCAGAGCGCGCTAAGTGCCTTTGGTGCAAGGCGACATACGAATCTCCGCATCCCCCGGTTCGCATTGTTACACTATGGTTGCTATGAGTCTGGAAGATATCGAGTATGTCTTATGTTCCCGAACATGTAGGGATTACGGAAAATGAGCGAGTGCTTTAACGGGGTCGCCAGGCTGGCTGAACAAAAGGACCCGACCGGCATTTTGCTCTTCACATCTCTAACTACATGTTGGGATCAGGTATTTGTTGCCGCCTTGAATTCCTCATCCCCACCTTCACATTAGGGGACGTGACGCGCGTACATTTTAAATCCGAGTCCATGTGTACGAACTCTGTCCCCGCACATAAGATTGATAACTTTACTTCCCTACATCACACCTCTCCTCCTCTTTGGTCACGCCCTTTTACCATTTACTCCTCTACCTGGGTACTTTAATTTTGAGCTCCTAAAATTGGTTTTCAATTCCGTTATGTATGGTTGTTGAGCTCTACTATTCAAGTTTCCCATCTTTCCTTGCGTTTCACTCCTATCTTAGCCCTTCTGGGAGAAAATTTCTTGCGGTGCGTTTTGTTATGCGTTTTCCTAGCCCTTTAGCTCAATGCTTGCTGTAAGACTTTGCTCCTTTCACTATCGTGTAGTTTTTTTTTGTTTTTTTTTTTAATCTTTCTCCCATTTTACCCCCGAGTGAATTTTCCTCTTTGGAAATTTATGCCAGGGCAGTTTTACTTTTCTAACTTTCTCTCCGTTTTCCTTCTTGATGGTTGCCACTTTCTGTGGTTGGTCTGATCCGAGGTGATTATAGGGTTCGTGTGAGGTGCCACATCGCAGCCTTGGTTTTAGTGATGGGGAGCAGCGAATTACCCCCCCCCCCCCCTTCCCTTCGAGTATATACCGAGCGCTCTGTCTCGTGGAAGCTCACGAAATGCTTTTCGTGAGCTGGGTCCCTTGTTAAAGGGAGTGTAATTTGATATGCGGTTTGTGTCGAGATAATTCATGATTACAAATTTGGATTTCACTCAGATAGAGCCACCTGAACGAAACATATTGTAAATTAAAGGTACCCACCATTAATAGGTATTTTGTAACAATTGCTAATTGCTTTTAACCTAGGTCCTGTGACTCGTTCGTTGAAAGTTTGAAAATTGCGCACCTCCCTCTACTTCTCCAAACACCAGGAACTAAGGTTCTTCATCCCGCAAGTGTGCGTCTGTTTTAACGGGCAGCTTGTTTCAACTGACAGGTCAAATGGTTCACAGAGCTCTTCTTACATACTTTATGCAGGCGATCGTCTACTTGGTTTTCGGTTTAAATTAATAAACACTAACATTTGTGGGGCTTATCCTTTTGTGATTGTCTTTAACTCCTCAATTTACCCCGTCGTATTTCCAACATTTCGTTGCCAATGCGTCTCCGTCAAACGTTCTCGTAAATTGTGGCAAAAGTCGCAAAATTACTTAATTGGCATACATAGCTCGGAGCTACGTGGAAGCTGGTTGATGGGGCGTTAAGAATAATTCCAATGTTCTTTTTGACCTTTTGTGGTAAATCTGACGGCGCTCCCCGTTTATACCGCTTTGTGAGCGTTTCCTTGTATGCGCTTGTTCCTATTAATTTGCAAACATGATGAGTCTCACGTGACCATTTTATCGAAGCTCTTCAATTTTGACGAGGAAAGAGGCACTTCGTGTCTCTTGGCAGTCGAGTGCAGCATCGTCTCGCCGAGGTCAGTGTTTGATGATGGATCTCGGGCTCAAAATGGGCATCTCTTAACCCCCGCTTCTCTGGCTTTCGCCCTCTTAATATGCCTGCCTCGCTCTTGTGATCACCCGCCTCTCTCCATTGATAGATAGAATCTGTTGAATCATATTTTGGTGCTTTTGGATTCTGATGCTTTTTTGTCGCCATCGCTCGTTTCTCTGCTCCCCGTTTCCGCACCTCGCCAAGCCTTGCTCTGTGCCAATCCCGCCGGCGTGGGCTGCCTGCGCGCAAACGCCCCGGTTCGAACGGGTTCTCTCGTTTTGGCAGAGATCTCTGCGCAGTTTTGCACCCATGACCAAGGCAAGAGGAGCCAGCATCTAACTCGCTTCTGTGATTAGTAACTAGGCGCTGGGGGCCTTTCTGGCTTCCCCCACTCGGTATTATTTTAATAGGTTTCCCCCAAAAGGAGAGTTCATATATTTGAGTTTCAATGCTCGCGTATGTGGATTTAGTCCTTTTTGAAAATGTCCATCTGAGCCCTTACAGCGTCTAAAGTTTGTGCACACTCTGTTGTTGAAGCACTCTTGTCACTCTCCATTCCCTTCTGTTATTTCTCTTAGCGCTTGTGCCCTCGCTGGCGAACGTCAGTTGAGAGATAATAATAATAATAAAATATTTCTTCTGTGCTCTGGTCATGAACAGATGCGCAACTGAGCAAATGGCTCCGGTTTGGGAGTGCTTGCTTCGCGGATCTTGGGACTCTGCCGAAGGATCCCAGAATTGTATTTGGAGTTCCCCTCCCTTCCTATTAATAATTGAATCTCCCTCTACCTCACCCTGCATGAGTTCAAACTCTTATTTTTTGACGGGTTGTGCTCTTTTCATGAATACCTCTTATTGGAAGGGCTGAACGCACGTTCTCGGTCTCAACCCTTGAAATTTGCTAGTCCTTTGCCCCCTTGGTCTTTTAACTCTTTCCCTACATTCGCTTCCGTTGGCACGGCAACGGGACGCGCCTTCTTTCACGAGAGTTGTGCACATTCCCTGGTCCTAGCTTCCTTGTTACTACAAACTTTCTGAAAACTTTCTAGCGGAAGTTCCATTATTGGCTTTCGGTTGTTTTTTTATAAATATAAATTTATTTGTTGGATGGAACCAGTTTCCTTTTCGTCCTAACACAAAATGAAAGATATTGGCTGGCGGAGTTTACGAGTCTTCCGGTTCGGTGGTTTCGCGCGACACTTTTTATTTCCCTTCTAGAGGAGGATAAGCGGGGCTAATCGAACGGGCATATGCCCTTAGGACGCGCTTGTTCTTCAGCTGATTGGGTGTTTGTTTAGTTTTCGAAATCTCTTAGTCCCTTTCCAAGCTCCGTGCTTCATTGCATCCGCCTATGTTTTTTTTGCTAATTGGTGTCGTGGCTATAGACCGACTAGGGTCGTAATTTTACTGGGGCTGGGGTGGAGAAAAACGGCCGGGGTTAGCCGGGGTCTCGTTTCCTGTCGAGCGGGTGCCATTGGGACTTAATCTTTTGTAGGATATGGTGACGTGGTTGACGGAGTCTTGTTGGTGCATATCACATGTCATTGCTCATGGGGGGGGGGGGGGTTACTTCCTGCAAGGTGACGCACTCCCGTTTCGAGGGGTAATATTTGCGTCAGAGTGGGGGGGGGGGTATCACACTTTCCACTCATGTGAGAGCCATATAAACGCAAGTCCTCATCACCTAATTTGGCTTGGGAGAAGGTAGGAGAGATTCACCATGTTTTTTTTTAATGTCGCTCAAACTTCGACCTCTATGGGAGGGGAAACGAGCAAAACTACTCTCCCCCCCTCCTTCCTACCCTCCTCCCATGCCGAAATGCCATTGACCCGAGTGTTCTTCGCTTCTTTGCTTACCTCATTGGACTCCTCCCTCGTTAGTTCCCGCAAATGAAGTTTAATGTTCGTGTACATATATGAGCCCTTTGCTCTTTTGTACGTACATGATTTTCTCCTGCTATTGGTACCATGTCCTTGGTAACAGTTGCAATATGGGCGCTTAAGAAACAAATTGTTGACTAATTTTAGCGTGTTTAACTCCTTAAGGTGTTGGAGAAGAGATCAAAACCAGAGTTTTGAGTGATTTTTTTTAAAAGGCCTGAATTTTTTCCCAAAGTGATCTTCTCTTTGTTATAAACGGAACACCTTCTCTTCACCTTCCCTTGGTCTCTCTTCGCCTTTCCTTGGTCTCTCTTCGCCACTCGGGCTAATGTACCTTTCACACAGTATTTTCCTCAATTCCACCACTTTTACAACCAATTTAAAAAACCTGGCGGAATTCTTTCATTGGGTTTCACTCCGCTTGCATCTTCACCTTTCCTCTCTTTTCTGCGTCAGGTTTGGTGATTTTGGTACTTGGGTCGGCTCATTTTTTGTTAATATCGGGCTATTTGTTGATCATGTGTGTAAAGATTGTCTTTGGGGCACCATTCTTTCGAAAAATGATCTATGATCATTTTGATCTGGGAGTTAGAGATTGGTGGTTTCTACTTTTGACCCCGTAAGTACTTAGTTGCGATGAAGGTCTTTTGGAATTCTTTGGCAGTCACGATCGTCTTAAATTTTGAGTTTATATTTCCTCTTTGCCTTGTTTCCTTTCTCTTGAGTGCTATATATTCCACTTGTTAGACAATTTTCTCATTTTATTTCGTTTGTTCACAGGTCGACTCCCTGGAAAAATCCGACACGGCTGCCGGCCCAGTCTCCTCGGCACCACACACTCCGACCACTTCCCTCCAGCAACAGAGCCCCACAAGTGCCCACCCTTCCAAGTCGCTTCGGTTCCAGAGCTTCGTCGGGAACAGTTGGCGCGAGTGCGTGGTCGCCGTCAGTAGTCTCCTGCCTTCACCCTACGCCGAGAAGTGGCTCCGTTGTCTGGAGCAGCTCTTGCATAATGAAGGACCCCTTCCCGAACCTTGGAGAATCTATATAGCGATACTGGTGTGTATATTTCACCCACTTGCAAGAAAAACGGAAGTGTGGGGGTGGGGGCTGGGTGCTGTTTGGAGGGCTCTTGTATGTATAATTCCTCGAGTGAATCCGGTGTGGAAGATGGTGGCAGGTTTCATTCTTGTTTGGCAACCTCCCGTTTTCTGGTGGCGTTGTCGAACTGGTAAAGTTCAAGATTTGGTGACCAGCTTAATGATCACACTGAATTGCTCGTTCAAGCGCTTTTTTTCGCTTGCAGGCCTTGTGTCGTCACGAGGTGACATGGGCGGTGCGCGCCCTCACTTACGAATTCGTGTCGGCGGAAGGAGATCGCAAATGGCTCTCCGGCCTCAAGTTTGCCCCTCGTAAGCTTCAGGCGCTCGCCACTATAAACAAGATACTCGCACATCGCCCCTGGCTTCTCACATCGCAGCACATTCTTGTAAGTTGACCAGGTTCACTACCATTAACTGTCAGTTCTGGACGGTCACTTATCCTGTTCAACAATCTTTTTCATTCCCTGGTATTCTGAAAACTTGTGGTTCGAGGAGGTGAAGGTTCACCTCCCTTTTAAAATTTCCCCTAGTGGAGTGGGAGTTGCCATAATCGGGTCTTTTATTTTTGCTTCAGTCCCATATTGAGTATTGGAGTAAGATCCTTTCGGGATCAGCTTTATAAATTAACCGTTATTGCCCTTAGTCGTAGCGCCCCAAGTAGCCTCCTTGGTTACTCGAGCCTTGTACTTTCTACTCATTTTCACTTTCCTTCATCTTTACTTTATGAATACCCCTTCAAAAACTTTATCGAGGTGCCTCCATTTGTTTCGGGTTTTTTTTTCTTAGAAAAGCCCCAAATACAAACCAAAAAAATCCTCAAACACGAGGACCCGCCTCCAGAGAAAGCGGTTCCTTCTCAATTCTTTTAATATCGCTTTAGTCGCATTTAGCATCTTAATTAAATTCAGTAGATGAGAAAACTCCTGCAAAAGGTACCACCTTCTGGTTGCCACACTCTTGAAGTGATTAGTGGTCTGGGCTTCTCCATGGTGTTCACAAATTTCCCGAAGTGATTGTGGTCTCAACGAGTAGCACGCGAGTTGTCTCCTGTGATGACAGCAGAATGCCAGGCCCAAACTAATAACAATTCCATTGACCGAATCCAGCGTATCTCCAGTAAAACACCCGTTTATTATTTCTTCCTCAGGACCTGACGAAGGGCGAGGAGAGCTGGTCCATAAGCGAGTTGTGTCAAGCCCTTTGTATCATCACACACTTCCATTCTTTTGCTTCGTTCCTTCACTCTTGCCTGCCTCATCCGCCTCCATCCCAGACCCAGTCTTCTCCTCACACTTCCTCTCTTCCTATCACTCCGCGCACGTCCCCTTCCAAGGTGAAGCTACCTTCCTCGCTTCCGGACACGCTCAAGGCCACGAAGCAACCCTTAGACTTCCCTCCTGTGCCCTCCGTTATTAGTAGCTCCAAGAGCACCGCTGAAGGTAATGGAGTCTCCTGAGATTCGATATTCTGAAATGACTCGGATTTGGGCAGGTTTCACTATCATTTGGAGCTTAAGAAACCTTGGCATTAATTTTATTCTTGACTTTTCCACTCTTCATCTCTCTTCTATTTTTCCTCATTTTCTGTTCTCTATTATTTCTTTACTGGGTTAAAATACCGTCGTTGGAGCCACAAGTGGGTGTCGGTCGACATCTGGAGGCTTGGCGCTGACCCAAGCCTGTGAAATGAAGATGTGTAGCAGATACAGAGCCGCAGATCCTGCTGACATTGCGGCTGAGAGGGCACGCACTCCTCCAGATGACAGCTGCAGCACGGTGTTCCATGCTAGACCCCCCCCCCCCTCCTGCGAGGCTTAAAGTGCGGAAGGGGGCTGTTCGATGACCACCTTGCACTCGTAAAAAGGACCTTCCCTCGTGGAATAGGAGTTTGGTTTTGGAGAGTTGCGCACTCTCCCGATACCCAATTGCACCAACGCGATTATTCTGGCTACTTTCGTACATGTTCACTTCCATTACGCCTCCATTTTCGATTTATTCGTTATTGAGTAAGAGCAAAAAAAAAAGTGAATCTAACGATGACTTTTTCTCCGTGGGGAGACGAAGGGAACACAAAATTTCAATTACAAATGCTAGGCTCAGAGGCCCCATTCGGGAATTTGTGTTTACCTTGCTCTAAAAGTGGGGCGGCAGGACCCTCATGATCGTTGCCCCACCCCGGGTCGGTCTAATGGTCCCTCAGGGTGGTGATAGATTGTGGCTTTCGTACTTTGTTCGGAAATGATCCTGACAAGTTGTATACTATTCCGGAACTAATGAGAATAGGTCAAGACGCGAATTCGAATCAACCCCATTTATGAGGGGTCCCAAATCTAATCAGTTGTACATGAAAGCTTACCCATGAAGGCCTGCCTGTGAGCCTCTTGGTGAACCCCCCATAAATGCGATACCCCCCCCCCCCAATTTCCTTGGCGGGATTAATGACGAGCTGTTGTTTCAGATATGAGCAATGGTACAGTGTCATCCGCGTCACCGTCTCCCACCAAGGCTCCCAACTGTGGAGCCTCGCCCTTGACTCCCACAAAGACTGGCGCTGAAGGGCCTACGCAGAATGGGTCATCTCCTGCCGGTGTCGGGCCCAGCGCGCTACAGAATCACGAGGACGGGAGTGGCAACAAAACGGTTGGTCCCCCCGGGGGCGCCAAGAGGGAGATTCAAGCGTCTCCGCAGCCTAGCAAACAGTACGTGGACGACCAATTAGAGGGGGCCCCTCGGTCAACAGATCTAAGGGGGGACGCGGAGGCTGGCTTCCTCCACTTTGACTTTGTTGTAGGTCGCTGTTCTAAAAGGCCCCATTTTTAGGGGGGCGCTGACTTTGGAAGTACTGCCCCTCGAAGCTTTATTTATCTTAGGAGCACGACATGCAATGGTAGTAATGGGCTGAACTGCGGGATCCCCCTCCTGTCAGGCCGTGGCTTCAAAACAAAGATTTCAGATGCTTGCGCAATGCGAGACGAACACGATGGGAATGAAGCGTGTGAGAGAGTGCGATCAAGGTGGTAGGAGTAAAGAGGGTGTGGCAATGTTTTTGAGTGATAAGTGGGGTGATGCAATAGTTGGGTATGAATGTGAGTTTGATTTTTGCGAGTGAAGGTGAGATTTGCAAGGGTGAAGCTGTGTGTTTGTAGTGTATGTTCCCTATAATAATAAAGGGAGGTTCTTCAATGACTTTGCATGAGTGCTGGATGGAATTGAGAATGAGTATCGGTTGATGGTTGTAGGAGATATGGATAGATGATAGAATGCAAGAGGGGCTAACTGGAGCATTTGGTACAGCGAGAAAAAATTGAAATGGAGGGTTCTGTGTTGAAAGAAACTTGTGTAACACACATTCAGTAAATGACCTACTTGCCGGCCCCCTTACCTCCTCTGCTAGGTGGCGGTGGCCCTTAAGATGGTCAGCACGCTCACTGGGTGGGTCCACAGGTCCTTAAGCTATGAGATATTGTGTGCAGTGCGTTTCTGGGGAGGTTTGAGCAGTCTAAGAGTAGCTGTTCGATGTTGTCTGGGCTTTGGTTGCATCTGGTGCATGTTAGTGTCTGAGCAAGGTGTGACGCCAATCTAGAGGGAACCACGTTTGAACATTTGTCGCCACGCCTCAGTACCTGGAGTATTGCGTTCGAACTTCTTTGAGTACACGCCGTTACACGCTGGAGCCGTGCCAGCGTACAGGGATGGATTAAATCCGAAATGAGGTCGGCTTTGACGCTTTTCCTCCTTTTGTTTGAAGCCGGCGAGGCTATACACGGCCCCTATTGGTTGCGATACATCACTAGATGGCAGATCACGCATCATGCCCGATCGAAGACGACCAGATTGTGATATATAGCGACTCACAGAGCTCCCTGGGTGCCCTCGAGCCATTGGAATTTCCTTACCCCGTGGTTCGCAGTGTCGGTGACACCATTGTAATCGCAAGGGTGTCGAAATTGTCTTTTACTGGGTTTCTGGCCATACCCATATTGCGGGAAATATCTGGATGGATTGGACCACTGAACCAGCGTTTCGCTATCCCCTACATGGCAGGAATCAGATCAGCTTTTCTGGTTTTATGCCAAAATAGAATAGAAGGAGTGGATGGGAACCTAAAATTGCGTGCCATTGCATCAGACTTTCATCCTAGACGTACCCTCCCAATTCCTCGATGGGTTCAGGTCCCTTTTCATTCTCCTTCCTATCTAGCGCACTCGAAGGATGGAGCGTCATCACATGGAGCGCTCCCCTGCACCTTACTGCGACGACTGCTTGGTTCCCCCAGACTGCCCGGCACCTTGTCGAATGTTCCAGTCTTGGGATATCTTCGCGCACGTTACATGTTCCTGTACTGGGACTAGTGGGGTCGATACCGCTTGTCCCTTTTGCTCGGGGTGGATTTATGCACTCGCGATTATTGATATTTCTTAAAAGGTTTTTGAAGGACGCTGTCCTCCACATTTTTCGGCTCTGAAGGAGGCCGGGCCCCAATCCGCTGCCTGGGCATACCTTTTTATTTTTAGTCTTAGTTCGATTTTGTTTTTGTTTTTGTTTTATTAGGATAAACAGTAATTCCGGTAGCTGCCCTTTGATGCGACTCGCCAGATCCCCTTAAAAAACCCTAGATGACAAAGGAAATTGATGGCTAATCACTCTGATTGGCCTTATTGCCAGCGTTGTCATGGTTTTATTTCTGAGCCTTCATTTTTGTTATTTTCAGGAGCAAGAACGATTCTCGCTCATCTCGGTCGAATCTGTGCAAGGAGGAGATGCCTTTATCTCTGAGGGAATTCCCGCACCTTTGTCAAGACATTTCCTTCTCCTATGAGGATTTCGTTCTGGGGAAATATCCTTCCAGTACCTTTAAAAATTGGGTGAGTTTGATACTTGCGTTATAGGAGCACACGGAATTGAAAAAGCCTAATTATTGATGAAAATTAGCTGAAAACACTGGGCATTGTTCGTTTGATCCCTTGTAATTTCAGTTCTTGGATCTGCGCTAGAAAGTGGGGTTCGCTAACACAGCCATCATTCCTCGTATTGGTCTTGGGATGAGGATGGGATGGGCAGGGTTAAAGAAATGGCTAAAAAAAAAATAGAGGAACGATGCACTACCCAGCAGACTTAAATCTATAGAAGCCGGCTGGATTTTGCAAACGACAAATATGTACGAAAGAACTTAAAATGATTAAAAAGTTTAAAGCCTCTTTGCCTGAGGAAATTCTTAAACCCGGAACCTGTGTACTTATGATTGTTTAAGTAGCTTATTAAGCTCCCCAAGGGTTATTCTCGGATGCCTAGTTGGTACTGTTAGATTTGTATGGCCGAGGCACAGGATCGAGAGCGGGGATACCCAAAGCTTTCAGCGGCGTTACGAGCTAGTCCGTCCCGCGGTGGTAAGTAGCGCCACGCGCGACATTACACAGATAAATAACGCCGCTCTCACTTCCTTTCCCGTCTTCACTGCACTACGTATCCACTCTCCTCTTTTCCGGAAGCCCTGTCGAAGTAGTATTGATGATACTCTTATCCGGAAATTAATGATAATAAAAGGTACGGCTTTGTTTCCGTAGGAATTCAACTGGCAAGATCACGGTTACAGTTTGATGACCCGTGTCCTGAACGAGATGGGGAATCTAATCGATGAGCGCCTCGGGGCAGTTAAGACGCTCTCTCTCGTCGCCTGGGAGAAGAACGGCGACAAGTCGTATCATTATCGGAAAGCAGTCTGGAACTTCATTCAGGTTTGTGCCTCCCCCCACAACACCCACACACACCCACACACACCCCCACACACTCCCAAGTAGGCAGTCGCCAGATGGGCTCCTAAAATTAAAAGAAACAACAAAAAAAAACACCGCACCATCGAGCTATTTATCTATCGTAAAGAGTGGCTGCTTTTAAGAGTAGCAATTTGTCCCTATATTATCATTTTCTGAAATCGTTGGTGTTGATGTTTGTGAGGATGTTCGAGTTAGTGGATTCCATAATTCTGATTGTTGTTTTAGCGACGATTTTTACAGGGTTGGGATACCAACTCGCCTAAGGAAATAATTTTATATCATTTTAGTCATTTCATTCTTTATATTTTTTACATTATGGTAGGGAGGCCTTTTTCCATGAATAGGTAGTATCTTTTTCA
This sequence comes from Ceratothoa steindachneri, assembly GCA_963969495.1. Lineage (NCBI taxonomy): Eukaryota > Metazoa > Arthropoda > Malacostraca > Isopoda > Cymothoidae > Ceratothoa > Ceratothoa steindachneri. The sequence goes on along the minus strand of OZ018327.1, from coordinate 107,283,312 downwards.
ATTGGATTAATAGAGACTGGCATCTCTAAATTTAAACAGAAATTTGGTATCGGCCTAAACCGAGGTGGCCTTTTTCAGGCCAGTGTCTTATCATAGGGATTTGGGCTATGCGCTGTAGCATCTTAGCTAGTCACGAATGCCCCAAGCATCCCCCCCATCTCCCCGCCCCTCCTACCTCTCGTACACAATATCATCGCTTGTTGCTCTGGGTTACCTCTTGGCCGACCCCTGCTCTAAATTGATTCCCTGAACATCCGATTTATCACCATATTTGACTGCCTGCAAGGGGGGGGGCATGTAAGGTGTTACACCTGCTATCTGTAGGTGCGGCACGCCCTTCCGGCCCCATTTTAGTTTCTAACTAAGTTGGGAGAACCTGGGTTTAGCTCCTCCGACACCTCCATTTTACCTTCTCTTCACCCCCTTTCTATCCCAACGCCTTCTCTACTATGTCCTCGGGGTGGTGTGTCCGGCGCAGCATGGGGGCGACTGTACTATGGCTGATATTTTAATGCTCCCCCATTGCTCCAAACACCTGAAGGAACGCTTAGACAGCGGTAGTAACTGTGTCCCATCAGTCATTGCAGAGAGAAACTGGTGCAACTTCAAGGGTCCTCATTGCACCCCTCTTAAATCTCTTCCCTTATTTCTTCTTCTTATCAAGTTCTAAAGACCAGACCAGCTACCCCATGCCAGGTCAGAAGAGGCTTATGTCCCAATATCCCCTTTCCCTGCGTGTAATGGGTTGACCTCATCTACGCGCGGTCCTTCTCGGCTGCATAATACTACAGCCTCTGTAGGGTATACTTTACTGCCTCGATGGTTGCCAGGGCAGCATATAAGTCCCTTGTCCTGCCTCTAGCTCTGTCAAATGACAGATATTCATAAAAATCCAAGTGGCTGCGCGCCTTCACGGAGGCGTTACTCACAAAAGCAAATCCCTGAAAGGTGGTTGTTTAGCGATCCCCGGACTTTTGAAGTCTGTCCCTTGAAACTGCCTAAGAGGCACTGTGATGGTTTCCTGGCCGCCCTGATGATACGACTCACCGCCTCGTTCGACTCCAGCTTAGCCTCTCCTTCCACCCCGCAGGGCCGTACCCTATGTAACCTTTTTTACACAGGGTACCCGGCTCGAGTGCAAGTTAAGGAAGCCCTGTCTGGGCCTGGGAAAGCTTTTTATGTGGGTTTCCACCCTCTCCCTATCATCAGCGCTACCTTATCTTTAATTATTATTTTTAGTATTATTAGTTATCATTCTTATTATTATTTATTATGATGTATTATATTTTATGTATATTAGTATTATTTCATATTAGTTTTTTATTATTAGTATGTAGTTTATTATAATTTCGGCAATCCTCTCACCCTTTTCAAGCCGCACTTTGTACCAGGATGACTGTGGCCTGCGACTGCATGCCATCCTGGGATCACGTAGCACCCTACCCGTTAGTGGATCCGTCTCTCTCTACTTCTCTTTATTTCATACCCTCCTACCCATTTCCACACTTGCTCTCCTATCCGCTGAGGTTCTGGCTGCCCGGCACACTTTCGTCCTCTTATGGGTCCTTAGTCGAGTGGCAATGTATACCGTGAGGTCCCTACCTGCTGCGAGGGCCGAAAGCCCTCTGGGTACGGCAAGTACTAGGCACAGGGTGTGTTGGGCCGTCGACTCTGCTTCTTCCACTACGCATATAAGGCGTCTATCCCAGGGACTATCGTGGTTAAAGCTCGAGGAAATTTCGCCCGAAAGGCTGGCCGGGTTGTCAAAGCCCATCTTAGTATGGGCTTTGGGGGTCATAGTATCTACATTCCAAGCATTTTCTTTTTCTTTCATTACAACTATGGTGACAAGTGAGAAGAGTGGGAATGCGCATTGAGATCCGCCTCCAAACGCGGCCTCGCCCTCCCTAGCTGTCGGTGAGGACGAGGAAAATCGAGGCACCCCTTCGACCGGTGGAGGGGCTCTCCTCTGAGCATCCCCATGCGACAAAGGGGCTTTCCCTTTGCCATCTTTGGAGCTGCTCGAGCAGCGTCACCTCTGAAAAGGAGGTTTACTTTTTCCTGAAAACTGAGTTCGGTAGATTCCCCATTATCCCCTTATATGTAGGTGCCCTTGGGCTAATCCATCTCCCTACTAGCGGCAGTCCCCCCTTTCCTATCACCGGCCGGTACAATCCGCACGTTCCCAATTGAGAGCCAACTTGGCGATGCCGGAGAAATGCCACTCACTCTGCGCCCTACATGGTGCAGTATGAGATTGTACGCGCGAGCCCGACGCCAACGTCTCTTACTGCATCCACGGCCGATCTGGACGGTGCCTATGGCGCCGAGAGACGGTAGTCATACCCCAAGCCCTTTCGGTTTAGGGCTAGGAAACTCATTAAGGAGCTCGGTGTAGCTTCGAGCCGCTGGCACCTCTGGTTCTGCCCAGGAAGCCATCCTGGTCTATTGCTCTTTCTCCGTGGATCCGCGCCAATGTACACGAATTGCTCCAAGTTCCAGGAGGGGGGTCGGCTTTCACGTCTTATCGCCTTTGTTTGAAGTCAGATGGTCTCTACCAGGTGCTGCGTCTGTCTTTACCGCCAAGCTGGTTGCAATACACCGCTCAGTACGGGAGATAACATGTTGTGCCCCGTTCAGAGACCGGATTATGATTTATAGCAACTCACAAAATACCCCGAGTGCTCTCGGGACATTGGAATCTCTGCTCCTCCTGGTTTGTGGTATCCGTGAAGCCAAGTTGCCGCGAACCGGGCGGATATCCAGTGTATCTTTGCTGGGTTCCTTGATATGTAGGAATTTCAGAGAATGAACGCGCCGATGAGGACGCCTAAGATTCCACGCCAACTGGGCGACCAGAACAGCGTTTCATTTTTCCCCAGAATGATTACTTGGGTGAATCAGGTCCGCCCTCTTATAACAAGGAGGATGGGAGGTGGCCTGCGACTGCTTCCGTGGACCCCCACCCCCCCTATGGTGAATATAACAGTCTGTTTTTTGTTTTTTTTCGCGCACCTTACCCGTTTCGGTACCAGGACGAGCTGGGTCGCCTTGGTTTTTGTTTTGTTTTTCAGTGTGATTCTTGCTGTAGTTTGTTTCTTCGTCTCGTCTTTAAATGTAGCCTTATAATAGGCTGAATTTTTTTTACGGAGACTTGTGCCCATGCAGGATGTCGCCACGATGGTTCCTAAAATAATGGGTAATAAAATCCTGAATCCTTTGACCAAGCTGCTATTACGTTTTTGCTTTTCTTTCCCTATCTGCTTAGCACATTCACTCGTTTATTGCCTCGACTCGTCGCTCAAATACACTGATCTATTCATTTATTTCTTTTAGTTACGCCACTTTCCCGTATCCATACACTCTCTTTCCAAGCACCTGATTGTGTAGCATCGTTAAGGGGGGTGGGGGCTGGCCTCTTTGTCGAACTGGGAAATGTTCTCCCCATCGAAACGTCCTTAGGTGCAACTTTTATGGTACTCGCACAATGCATCTTTTTAAAAACTTTAATTAGAAATCCACACATTAGTTTCAGCTTTTTTTTACAAATTGATGGTTTGTTTTGGCAGGCGCTGTACGGCATCCATCACGACGATTACATGTACCCCCAAATCGACCTCTACCTTGGCACCGAGACCAAATTGTTCATCAAGAAGAGTTGTTGTTGGCCCGAGGCGTTGGAAGGGAACATTCCCGCAGATTTGCTCACGGCATCCGATAACCAGGCGTCGCAGTTGGTTAGTGTCATTTTTCATGCATTGCCGGGTATATTGAACCGTATAAAAGGATTAAATAAAAACCATTGTACAGACAAAGTTAGAAGGATCTGGCCTGTAAAGGATGCTTCAGTCAAAAAATTTTGAATCCATGGCCTAGGGTTTACCTCCCCAAACCTGTTGCCTCGACCAACTTCTCCAACCGAGCAAGGTCATCCCAGACATCCATCGACCATATCTAAGATATGTTAATGTTCTGAACGTGTAGAGTTAACTGGCTCCTGGAAGGAGCTTGTGAAGATGTTGGTCGAGCAGACGTGTTTGTAACGTGAGGTAGAAAGCAAAAGGGAGGCCTTCTTGCAAATGCTTAATAGTACAGGTAAAGTTGGCAGAAAGATTCGGCTGAATGCTTCCAGTTATTCTGGAAGGAAGTGAAGTGTAAGAAACGAGAAGAATAGCTCTGAACATCAAAGAAAAAAAGGAAAAGGTAAACGAGCAACGAGGTCAAAATTACATGGCGATAATACTTTAAGATAATGCTAATGTAAATATGATAGGTTTTGTTAATGTAAAGCGGATGTCGTATCGGAATATGGTGAAGATAAGCATGCAAGAGATTGTTAGTGATACGAGATGCCTGAACGATAGGAAGGCAACCTGAGTAGATGATATTTGTCGCTGATATGCTACAAAGTGATGGAATGGATCTGGCGGCTGTGTTGTAAGGCTTTGAAAAGTGGAAGAGTGCAGTAATAGTGGCTCTCTTATAAGGGTAAAGAGGAGAAGGTGAAAATGCAAGAACTTCAGGTAGAGTCTTGAGTGTTACAGGTGAAGTGTGTGGTAGAATTCCCATTGTCCGTATAGATATTGATAGATGAAACTAGGGGGTTTTGAGCGAGTAGCGGTGTGTGGATCAAGTATTTGTACTGATTAATGATTGCTGAATTCATGGAGCTAAGGAAAGTTGTTTTCTGTAGCTCCAGGGAGCAGATGGCATCTCGGTTCCCTCGGCCCACTTAGGAGATACAGGGCGAAAGCCTTGGAGCCTACAGCCTGTGGTTGTAGGCCCCGCCAACGTTACCACAATGAAGTGGGGCCGGGTCTTCTGGGAGACTGTCCTGAGGGAACCTGTTAAAGGGGAAGAAGGAGGCTGTTGCATGCTGTGGAAATTTTATAACGCCACCCCCTGTGCTAGCAGTCCATGTAACAGTTAGAAAGTGAGCTCGATTGTAGCCTGCACATCCAAGTGAGGTCTACAACCCTTATTTTGCCTTGTCCTATTGGGTGGGTGCAGTTAAAGCCAGTCTCGCTTGCTGGGCTTTGAGAAAGTGTGTGTGGATAGAGAAGAAGCATTATGGCAGGTGCTGATAATGTATAGTATGGTGTGAAGAGTATTTATGTTGGAAGTAAGGCGAACATTAGGGTGAGAGACAGAGTGACTGGTGGGCTAAGTTGTGCGAGGTCGCAATGGGTGTTTAATATCTTTATGGATTGATTACCGAGAGAAGAGGGGGAGAGACGTTGGATTAATGCGGAATGGTGAAGGATGGGTTCCATCTATGTTGCTATGTGTTGATAGCTTAGAGAGAGATTTCGAAATGTTGATCTAACCTTTTGACGGTGTCTGTGGGGGGGGGGGAGGGCTAAAAGTGAATGCTGAGAAGAGAGTATTGTAATGGTGTCTGGTTATGAGAATGAGGTGGGGTGTGGCATCAGAGTTGGTGGTTTGGGAGCGTTAGTGAATGGTAATGATTTGAGTGTGGAATGTGCCAGGAAACTGCATGAGTATGCTGGTGCCATGTTGGTATATGGGAGTGAGAAGGGTATGGAGGTATGGAAGGAGAATGAAAGATCTTGAGAGGAATTATTGGTGTGCTAAATGTGGATAGTGAGGAACGACTAAGAAGTGTTTATGGCGTGAGTGAAATGTTCCGATTTGGTTTAGGGTATGTAAGAAGAATGGATGAAAATAGACTTATGTGAATATCTATACGAAAGTGTGAGTATGTGAGAAAGGTTGAGCGCGCGCGTAGTGGACGATATTGTGTATGATAGGGGGTCATAGAGGGGGCCGTGGTTAGAGCCCCTTCTCTCAAGGGATGAACCCTGTACCCTGCCTGGACGAGATGCCTGGGTATGTAGCGTCCGCTTCACTATGGAGGGTCTGGGTCGTGGAAAAATTGATGGGTAGCCTTGTACTTAAGATGACATAAATATGATGGGTTGAGGGAAACTGGTGTGATTCTTAGATGGTAGTTAACCCCTGGTGGTGCGGGTAGATAGTAACGTTTTCCTGCCTTTGGTTCCAGGTGCCCTTGAGTATTATCGTCATGGAAGCGAGGATAGAGTCCGAATTGCTGTACGCCCTTAAAGCCATTATTCCTCACCAGCGTTAAATCGATTGGACCAGTATTAGAATGAGCCAATATTCATTTGTAGCAGAGGCTTTGTGTGGTAAAAAAAATGTCAGAATAATTTCTAAAAGAAATGAGTAGATGGTTAGTGTACAATCATATTTCCGCTTTGATTGGGCAGTATAAAATGGATGTATTTTACTCTTAATTAAGCGTAATATGTGGTTCTTTGGACCAATAGGATGTTAGGATTCTTTGATAAAAAGCGCGACAGTTCCTAAACTCTGTCAACTTATCCAAAATAATTTTTGACTTAAAAGGTGATTGACATTTAACGCATCGTTTTTTTTTTTGTTTGTTTTTGTGCTCGGACATTTGCCTGTTATGTTTATCCATCTAGTTGTTAGACAAGGAGTATTTTAGTACTGCCTTCCAAAGTGGAGACCCGCTAGGTGAATGTCTGAAGCATTTTTGTTGTCACTTGTATTTATTACTGATCTCTTAAGTTATTTAAGTAGATGCAATATTTTTTATTTATAGGGTCTACACTTTTTCCTTGTCATAAGCTCTGCTAAGTTTATTTTTGCTCTTGTTTACTTTATTTTAAATGGCTGTTGTAAACTGATTTTGATTTATTTTATAACCCAAGTTTTCTTATAAATATATATACTCCTTATGATATTATAGCTAATGTATTTAAGACAATAATTACAGAAAATGTATGTAATTGAAGTTTAATCACTGTGTCAACCGCTGCATTACTTTAATTACACAAACTTTGTGCTGGTTCTGCATCATTCATTATTTATACCCGGTATTACAGTCATTTGTATGAAAATTGGATATCGGCTTTGCCATCGTGTCGCTAAATAAGTTTCTTAGCTTCCGCTGTTGATAGACTCTAAGTAGGCATTAATATATTCTTCAAAAGTTCACCGAGTGGCATTTTATTTGGAATAATCATAGACAGCGAAGTCGTTTAGCCTCTCAAATGGGTCTCAAGTTTAATTATTTGTCAATTAGCGTAATAATGTTAGCTTTCCGTGATGATATCGACTCTAGTCTTTAAAAATGTATATTTAATGAAAGCATCGATCGAGTATTGTTAGTATAGCTGGGGCTCACGTCTTGAATTCAGGAATGCCGTCCTGGCAAGAAGAGGCTGGTTGTTTCGTCTTTCAGGGGTACACTTGCCCCGTTTATCTTATAATTAAAACTAATACTTCATTTAGTTTAGTAATGGTTCCATCTGACAGATGGATTTTTCTCATCCGTTTTGTGACCAAATAGTGATCAAGTGTGCAGTCTCGGTGGAGGGGGGGGGGATCTCCCAACGGGCAGGGTTTTAAGGGTAAAGAGCCTGGGCAATTTAATTGACCATGCCCATAATCGGATCGGGTTTTTAGGGCGGTCATGTCACCGAGAACTGTGTAGTGATATTGTCCATTTTTATGTATTAGTAAAAAGAAATCAATCATCGTTAAAGGAGAGAAAGCGAATGTATTTTTATACATTTCTTCACTAGTACGAATTTATGGGCGTAATGGGAGCCACATTTCATGTTTTCATCTTTGCATGTGTCATTGGAGCAAATTGCCATTCGTTTGTTTTATGAATAAAGGCCGTTCAAAAATAATTTAAGTTTGTTTAACCTTTAAATGATGTAGAATTAGATTTATTCAGTCTCTTGTAAGAGCAGTTGGACAAATTAGTCGTCACATTTAAAACAAAAAAAAGTTTGGGAAAAAGGTAAGTTTATAGGTCGCCAAATATGTGGTCGCCAGTTATAGGTTTGGCGTAAGTAGTCCTTCTTTTGATTGCAAGGCGATCCTATAAGGGTTTGGTAAAGGTGCTTGCTTACAGGTTTCTTGACATACGGTCCGAGGGGTATTGACCGATCAGGTTTGTAATTAAAAGGCTCCATTGTGCAAGGAATTAAACACTGAAATGTTTACACATACGGTAAAGATTTAATATGCGCAACGGAATATTTTAAATCTGGTTATAATGGCAAGAGCAAGAATAATGGAGATTCGCAGAGCGGTGAATTAAGTCTAATAATCAATCAATGAATGGATTAATAATCTATAATAATAAAAATTATGATAATCTTTGAATGAAAATATTCTTATTTATACCGGGCATCATTTTGGAGGCGACGCGTAGCTCCACCTTCCTTTGGTCGCAGAGGCGGTGCTTAGCTACCTTTCAGCCCAGCGGAGCCTGTGATTGGTTGGACTCTAGCCTGTGATTGGCTGAAATTCTCCACTTCGTATCTTTGGGGGTATTTCCCCTGCGAGGGTATCACAGAAACTGTTTGCTTAAAGCTAAGATGACCTTATCAAATTTTACATTAAGGTGAAACATCTTTTGTCGCCAATTCTGTTCCCATTCCAGACAGCTATAATTACTGTTTGCCTATCATTGTGGGCGGGTTTCAAACCAGACGTTCTAATCAGATTTTGCTGATTCACAAACTGTCTCCAAACGACCTTATTTTATTTCTCGTACCATTCCATATTTGATACTTCGACCTGGCAAAATGTGTCTTCGTCCTTCTTTCTCTTTGTTTGTTTGTGTGTAGTTATTGTACATTACACACGTCCCCTTTTAGAACACAGAGTGCGTACGATAAACAAAAAAGTACATCCTATGAGTTACTATATATATATATATATATATATATATATATATATATATATATATATATACATACATAGCTACCGTGTTTATTACAAAAATATATATCTAAGCCATTATACAATGATAACGATTAACAATGTCATATACAATTTGAAAAGTTCAACAATATTTGTACATTGGGTTTCTTGCAAATGATTCCTTCGCTTCCTTATGAAGCGTTTACATGGTACGGATTCAGTGTTCCTTTCTTCTGTTGCCTTTTCTTAATTGTGTGTTTCGTGGCAGAGTTGTTCATAACAGACCCGTGACCTTGCGCGACGCTGGGCGGCGGAAGACCTGCCTACATTGGTTGCGCGCAATTTTGCCGCTTTCAACCTGTAAATGGAGACAGTGTCCCTCCTGCCGTTCGGGATCTCTAGTTTGAAGACCTTGGGACCCCGTTCGATCACTAGAAAGGGGCCCGCATTGGGTGCCTCTGAAGGCTTTCGAACGCAATCTATTATCACCCACTCATGTGACGCGTCTTGTAGAGATTGTGGCATGAAAGGTTTTGGCACCGAGTGAAAGTTGCCCTCCGATATTTGTCCGAAATCGATTTGAGCCATCGTTGATGCTAGTTCCTTAATGAATTTGCATTCTGTTTTTGACGAAGACGAGGAGACCAATGGTTGCGGATGTAATAAGGCAGTGCCAATCACTGCCGTAAAGGGAGAAAATCCCGAGTCGTAGTGCAAGGGACGAATGCCCAGCAGGATTATTTGCAGTGCCACTAGCCAACCTTGTTGACGGGCCATTATTAAGGCCTTCAAGGTTCTATGTGCCCTTTCCACCATCCCGTTTGTGGAGGGTCTGTACAATGTTGTGGGAAGGCGGTGAAAACCAACGAAGGCTGATAATTCTCCCAAAAGTTCAGATTCGAAATGAGCACCTCTCGGTTATCATGTAGAGCGGGACCGCAAATCTTTATATGCACCGTCTAGGAAGGCCAAACAAAGCAATAATTGCGGCCCCTGTGTCCGGGCTTGGTATCGCCTTGACCCACCTTGACGCCGTGTCGATGCAAGAAAGCACATAATAGCAGTGCGAATGATAGGATTGGCCGCGGGAGGCGTACATGGGAAAAGAGGTCCTTCAATGTTCACATGTACTGTCTCAAACTTTGAGGAGGGGATGTTGATGGGAAGCACTGGAGACTCCTTGTGATGCGTGATTTTTGAGAACTGGGAAGCCAGGCACTCTCTGGTCCAGGAGCGTATGTCCTTGTCCATGTTGGGCCAGAAGTAACGGGCTTTTATTAAGCGAAATGACGCTCGTATTCCCGGGTGTCACAAGTTATGTAATTCCCCATAAATTACCTTTCTGCATGCCATTGTCACAAATGGTGGTGGGTATCTTGATGTTACCTTACACCACAGCTGAACTTCCTCCGGGAAGGGGAAAAGCTTCAAAATTGGTTTCAATTCCTCCATTTCATCTGTTTACCTCTGTGCCATCGCCAAAGCTTGGAGGCCAAACGAATCAATCTGGACCGCATTGACGTCCCTTGACAGGCAGTCCGCCACTACATTGTCCTGCCTGTGAATGTAGGAGATATCGCTCACATACTCCAATATGGCAGTCCAATGGCATTGCTGTCGATCCGTCTTCGCGTTTAATGGCGACGAAAATGCCGGCACTAGTAACCTATGGTCGATGCACAGGGTTACGCGGCGCGCTTTGATCATATGCTTGAAGTGTATCACACATCAAGGTACGCCGCTAGTAGCTCTCTGTTGCACGTGGAGTACGCTTGCTGTGACTGCTTAGTTTCTTTGAGAAGAACGCAATTGGTCGCGGAGAACCTTCGACCATTTGATGGAGGGCAGCACCTGCCACGTATTGTGAGCAGTCCTTCACCAGCTGAAATGGAGAGTCATTGGGCAGGGGGTGACGGAGTGTAACGGACTCCACTAAGGCAACTTTATTTTCTTGAAGGCATTACGCTCCTTTTCACTCCAAATTATTCGCGAGCCCGTAGTTGCAGGCGCAAAAGCTCAGTCAATGGGGCTGCAATCGCTGCGAAATTTGGCATCATTTTGCGATAGTATCCCATAATGCCCAAATTTCGTCGAAGTCCCTTCGAATCTTTCGGCACTTGCATCTCTTCTATTTCTTGCATGCGATTGCCTTACATTGTGGTCGGGTTTCAAACTAGACGTTCTAATCAGACTCCGCTGATTCACAAACTGTCTCCAAACGACCTCCCCGTAAGGGACACGGCGATTTGTCATCCTGGCCGCCGTGCTGACGGGATCCAGCGCTCCGTCCGGCTCCAGCTTAGCCTCTCTTCCTTCCTTCAGATAGCCTCTATTTCTACCCTACTTCGTCGCTTTTCATACAACCTCTCCCACAACTTTCTCTGGTCAGCCTCTAATTTCACAGGGTAGATGCTGACCTTCTTCTCAGCCAACCGTCTCGGATCAGGGCTGAAGGTGAAGGGGACAACGTTCCGTAACCCCTGAACTCCGGTTCGGGATGTGTTTTTTTTTAACAACCTGCTTCATCCCGACCCATACCTTCCTCACATCACTTTTCCTTTGCTCTTCACACTATCAATTTTACGCTGCGTTCAAGGTAGAGCCGCCATGCCGATGGACTGCCAGGCCACCAGGCGGGAGGGGTGGTCTTGAATGGCGGCACCTAGCTCTGCCAGGCGTGTAAGCACCTCTTGCAGTGTGGGCAACTGCGAGAGGTGATGAGCTATTGCTTCCCGTGAAAAAAATAGGGTCACCATGCCCATGTATGAACAAGCAAAAAAACCCCAACCCTCAACTTCCTCTGTTCCATCGACGGAGCCGCCCTTGGGCAGGTCCACGAAAAAAATGGAGGTTTGTCCCCCCTGTGCTTGCGCAGGGGACTCTCCATATTTCTTTAACCGGAGAGGAGGCTTACTCCTCTCCTACGCCTACGGGTGTAGGGGACTCCCCCTCACCCCCTTTTCTTGAGGTGCTTTCGGGCACCTCCCTGCTTCCAGCGGCAGTCCCTCCTTTTTTTCCAAGGGGACTGCCAAGAAAGCCAGCAGGCAGTTCATAGCCAACCGCTCCTCATCGAAGCGACTCGGTAGGGCAAACCCCCTTAAGGGGGAGAGGGAAGCCAGGGCCCTTCGGTCGCTTCCCTCAAAAGACCTGCTGGCAAGAATTTTAAACCTTGCTGGGGTCAAGGCCTGTGCCTCCCCACACAAGACTGGTGACGCTGCCAAGGGGACCTGTGATGTCCTGGGAGGGAATAGCCAACTGCAGGCCCCTCCTGTGATAGACGTGGTCCTTGAGGAAACCCAGCCTCAGACGGTAGGGCCTTCCATGGGGGAAGGGGGGATCTGGGCTTGGCGCCAAGCACCGAACCCGAATCCGCCCCTATGCAAGGTCCTCCTCAAACGGCTGGGGTCTCCGAGGCAGTACAAAGAGGGGAGGGATCTCCTCCAACCGGTACCCCTGCGACCATCAGGACCTTCTCCATTTCGGAGAAGGACCAGGCTGAGGCCGGTCCATCTGGCCTAGGGGCTTCTGCCGGCGAATATGAGAAGTTGGTTCATTTCCCGCCCTCTTCCCCTAAAAAAAGGAAGAAAAAGACTAAAAAGACTCGGGGCGCCTCTCCATCCGCGGGGGCTGCAGGGGTGGATGGGTCTGCTGCCACTTTGGTAGGAGACCAAGCCAAGATCCGCCCATCCAGACCCTCGTCCCCACCGGGTCCAGAGCCCCCGACTAAGACCAAAAGTGCACAGGGCGGAGCCCTGATAACGTCCGGGCCCCTCATTCAGAGGTTACCTGGCGTTTTCGAGCCCGCTGGCTTCAAACGCTTCCTCGTTATTCGCTCCACTGATGGTACCATGTTGGCCAAAGGCAACATGATCCATCAGAGGAGAGGATTAGCTAGTGCAATTTGTAGAGAGCCGAAGGTGACCGGTTTCTCGGACGGGAGCCTTCTGGCGAATGCGGCGAATCCCGCCGAGGCGGCCAAGATAAGTGCTCTTCGAACACTTCATGGCCCCCTAGTGAGTGTGACGCCGCACTCTACCATGAACTTTGAGAAAGGAGTAGTTTATGCGAGGGAACTCGTTGACTACTCCATTGAGGACATCACATTAGAGCGGGCTGACCATGGGGCGGTCAAGGTCGAACGTGTGATGAGAAAACAGAGAGGGGCTTCGAGACCTACCCCTACACTTTTCGTTACGTTCGACTGTGACAAGCTCCCTGAGTAGGTGCATGCCGGTTGGTACCGCTACCGCGTGAAGGCATTCGTGCCACTGGCGCGGCGGTCCTATTACTGTCACCGCTTCGGCCATACGAATCGCTATTGTAGACCTGCGAAGTCGGGGTCACCCGAAGTCTGTGTAAATTGCTCCAAGGCCGCACACGATAAGTCTAAATCGTGTGTGGCCAAGTGTGTCAATTGCGGAGAGCCGCACCCCGCTTCTTCGAAGCAATGTGGTGCATATCTCCTTGAGAAAGAAGTCCTGGCCGTTCAGGCCCAGGATCGACACTCATTCCGCGAGGCTAAGGACTTGGTCCTGACGCGCCCTGCTCTGCCTGAGACGTCATATGCCTAAATAGTTAGAAAGCCACCCTCTGCTCCTGGCCCATCCAGGCCAACAAGCACGGTTGTTTCCACGTCCATTTGGAGCCCTTCTGCGGGCTCTACTTAACCCGGGCGCTCCCCTGGTAAAACTGGTTGCAAAAAGGGTTCATACCCAGCCCCGGCTAAAACCAGGGCTCCCCCCTCTTCCCCTAGCGTGACCGTTTCCCGTAAGGCGAAACGGCCACGCGCCTCCAACGAGTCGTTAGACTCACAGTAGGCAACACCCCTGAAGTTGGTCGCCAGGCCATCTTCCCGGGTTCCTAAAGCTGTGCCCTGAAAGGAGGACAACAACAAAGGATCTTCGGCTCCTTCGCCCACGCCTAGTGGTGGACCGAGTGGCTCGGAGATGGTGGTTCCTCGAAAAGAGACCCCTCCGCCTCCGAAGCCGCCTCGCCTGCCTAATGTTTCGAGGCGGAGGGAGGAAAAGACTCGCATGGCGAGCCCAACCTCCCCCAATAAGTCCTCGAAGGTGACAGCGCTTTGTCCGGCCAATAGCGCCAGGGGTTCTGCCTTCGGGAAGCGTACGGCCATTCCTGTGAGAGTCTTCTGTTCGAGGAGGGCCCCCGCGTCTCCTCCGAGCTAGGCCTGGAGGGCATATTCCTTGAATGGAATTGCCGTGGACTCTGGGCCAACTGGGGGGAGATGCGGAGGCTCGTCTCGTCCCGTTCCCCGTTAGCTATTTTTCTGCAGGAGACCATGCTAGGCGCGTGCCCCCTGCCCACCCTCCTGGGGTATAAGGGTCTTGCAACCCCACCACCACGGGATGGCCGGGCTGGGGGATGCGCGGTTTACACCCAGCATGATGTCTCCGTTCTTCCTTTCTCTTTAGATACTTCTTTCAGGCAGTGGCTGTGCAGCTGCACCTGGATAGGAGGTATACTATCATTTCTGCGTACTTTCCATCGTCAGCTGACTTCGACGCGTGGGACTTCCGCCGCGTCGTGGCACAGTTGCCGAGGCCCTTTCTCTTGCTTGGAGATCTAAATGGCAGGCATCCTCTCTGGGAAGATTACTCAATAAATCCCAGGCGACAAGTCCTTGCCGATCTGATCGAAGAGCTTGAGATGGGTGTCCTAAACGTGGATGAGTTTACGCAGCACCGTCCGAGAACCGCTTTATTTTCTTGCCTTGAACTATCTTTGTGCTCTTCGGATGCACAGCCTGATTTTGATTGGGGGGTGGTCGATGACCTCTATGGTAGTGATCACTTTCCCATTCAAATATCATTTTCAGGGCAAGTGCCGCCTGAGAGCCCACCTCGGTGGTGCTTGGCACGAGCAAGGTGGCCTGCATTTCAGGAAATGACTGAATTCTCTATCTCAGACGAGGAGTTTAGGTTGGTAGATGAGGCCGTTGAATTCTTATCCGGCAACCTCATCGCCACGGGCCTGAATACTATTCTTAGAACGTCTGGCCGTTTTGCACGCCGACCACTCCCATGGTGGTCGGCCGAGTGTGAGACGGCCCTCAAACAGAAGCGTTATGCCTACATGCGCTATAAGCGCCGCCCGAACGATTTCACTGTCGGTGAATTTCTTCGGGCAAGGTTCCGGTATATTACGAAGCACGCGCGCCTTTCTTCTTAGCGGGCATACGTGTCTTCACTTAACGGGAAGATCCCTTTAGCAGAGGTGTGGAGGCGAGTCAAAAAGGATTCGGGGCAAGTTCTCGCAGGACCCTTCCCTCCCGTTCTCCAGGAGAATGGGACCGCAATCTTGGACCCCGCGTCCGTGGCGGAATCCTTCACGACCACTTTTTCCTCATTCTCTAACCGGGATGCTGCTCCGTCAGCATTCGATGCACGTCATCATGTCCCTGAAGGCCGCCGGCGGGACTTAACCTCCAGTGGCTGAGAACCCTTCAATGACAGGTTTACTGTGAGTGAGTTGCGCTCCGCTCTTGCTTCGTGCGCGGACACCGCCCAAGGTCCGGACGATGTCCCGTACGCCATGCTTCGACACCTAGGTGAGCGAGGCATGGCCTTTCTGTTAGATTTGTTTAACAGGATCTAGGTGGAGGGTCTTCTCACAGATTCCTGGCGAATCGCTACTGTGCTCGCCTTTCGCAAACCGGGGAGAGATTAGCTTTTTTCCTGGACAGCGGAGGTCATCTGTCTTCTGCACAGTGCGGCTTCCGTAAGTTCCATTCCACGTCGGATGCACTGCTCCGACTGGAAAATGCAGTCTGCAAAGCCTAACTTCGTAGGCAGTACTACGCCACGGTGTTTTTCGATCTGGAGAAGGCCTATGATTCCGCATGGGGGGCGAGGGGACGCCTCCCAATTTTTATATCTGAATTTTTCTGAGATGTCGAATCCGCGTACGGGTAGGGGGGAGGAGCCCTCTGCGGCCTAATTGAGCAGGAAGAGGGTGTTCTGCAGGAAAGTGTCACACTCTTTGCCCTGAGCATCAACGGCATCACCTCGGTACTGCCAGAAGATGTTCTCGCTACGCTCTACGTGGACGACCTTTCGATCTCTTTTGGCGCGAACCAGATGCCAACTCTGGAGTGTCGACTCCAACAGGCATTGAACCGCGCCTCTCGCTATGCCAAAGCGCACAGGTTTCAACAAGACTAAGGTAGTGCACTTATGCCGCCATCCACGGCTCCACCCCGACCCAGATTCGTTTCTTAATGGGGCGCGCCTGGAAGTGGTTGAATCGCACCGTTTTCTTGGTCTTATATTTGACAGACGCCTGACCTGGGATGCTCATATTCGCAGCCTTAGGGTCTTTTGTACTCGCGCCATGGATATTCTCCGCTCCGTGACGTTCAACCCTTGGGGCGCTGCATCCGCAGCTGGGCATTTATTGCGGAAGGTGGACTCGATCAACCACACCAGCCTTCACCTGGCGACCGGTGCCTTCCGCACTTCCCCCATTGAGAGCCTACTTGTCGATGCTGGGGAGATGCCACTCATTCTACACCGTTCACAGTGCATTATTCGCCTATACGCGCGTGCCCAGCGCCTCCTTCAGTCGCCAACAGCTCTCACTGCATCCGCAGCTGATCTCGACGTTCCCTATGCCACCGAGAGAGGCCAGTCATACCGTAAGCCCTTTGGGTTTAGGGCTAGGATACTCCTTCGAGAGCTAGGTATAGCTCTCGGGTCGGTGGCGCCCCTGGTTCTTCCCAGGACGCCACCCTGGAGCATACCACCTTTGGTTATTTGTCACCACGTCTCTGCTCCCAAAGCTTATACGGCGCCGGGAGTATTGCGTTCGACCTTTTTGGAGCACACCTCGTGTCACGCTGGAACTGTGCCAGTGTATCCTGATGGCTCCAAGTCCCAAGAAGGGGTCTGCTTCCACGCCGTATCCCCTCTGTTTGAAGTCAGCGGGGCTCTACCAGGCGCTGCATCTGTCTTCACGGCCGAGCTGGTGGCAATACACCACTCGGCACTGGAGATCACGCGACGTGCCCGGTTCGGAGACCGGATTGTGATCTATAGCAACTCACAAAGCGCCCTGAGTGCTCTCGGGGCATTGGAATCTACGCATCACCTGGTTTGCGATATCCGTGACGCCACAGTTTTGGCAAGTCGGGCGGATGTCGAGATTATCTTCTGCTGGACATGTAGGAATTGCGGGGAATGAGCGCGCCTAACAATCCGCGAGACCTGGGCGACCGAACCAGCGTTTCGCTCTTCCTCACATTAA
Organism: Ceratothoa steindachneri; assembly: GCA_963969495.1. Taxonomy (NCBI): domain Eukaryota; kingdom Metazoa; phylum Arthropoda; class Malacostraca; order Isopoda; family Cymothoidae; genus Ceratothoa; species Ceratothoa steindachneri. The sequence goes on along the minus strand of OZ018327.1, from coordinate 107,266,323 downwards.
CCACATGGCAGGAAAAGTCAGGTTGTCGTCTCCGAATTGGACACACCGCCATTTGATTTGGCGCTCGCCTGCGCCCTAATGTGAAGACTGCGTTGCCCCTCAGACTGTTCGGCACATTCTTGTTGAATGGCCCAGTCTGTATGATCTTCGCGCACGTTACTTGTCCCGGTACCGAGATGGACGGGGTCGCTACCGCCTATCCCTTGTACTCGGGACGAGTTCGTGCACATTGACTGGTGGACTTACCGACTTTTTGAGAGAGGGCGGCCATCTCCCCTTTATTTAACCATTTCTGTTTTTTTTCGTTATTTTGGAAGGTCGCACGTTCTTGCGCCGGAGGGAGGCGAACCTCCTCCCTACGCTGGAGCTTGCTTCCTGCCTTCTTCCTTTTTTTATTTTATTGTTGTTTTTTTTCATTTTACTATTTTAAAGTAGCCTAGTACTAGGCAGTGGTGAGTACGGCGATTTATGCCCAAGTAGGCAGCGCCAGATGAGCTAAAAAAAATCTCGACGGTTGCTATGCCGCCGAGAGACGCCAGTCATACCCTAAGCCCTTTGGGTTTAGGGCTAAGAAACTCCTTCGAGACCGTTATAGTTCTCCGTCCGGTGGTGTCCCTGGTTCTGAACATGACTCAACCTTTGAGGGTACCATCTTTGACTACTTGTCGCCACACCTCTGCTCCAAAGGCTTCTACAGACTTTTTGGAACACACTTCGTTACACGCTGGAACCGTGCCAGTGTATACGGATGGCTACAAGTCCCAAGAAGGGGTCGGTTTCCACGCCGTATCCCCTAATGTTTAAAGTCAGTGGGGCTGTGCATGCGCTGCGTCTGTCTTCACGGCCGAGCTAGTTGGCACACCCTGCTCAGTATGGGAGATAACGCAACGTGCCCGGTTCGGACACCGGATTATGATTTATAGGGACTTTCAAAGCGCCCTGAGTGCTCTCGGGGTATTGGAATCTCCGCATCTCTCGGTTCGCGATATCCGTGACGCCACGGTTTTGGCGAGCCGAGCGGATGTCGAGATTATCTTCTGCTGGGTTCCTGGACATGTAGGAATTGCAGGGAATGAGCGCGCCAAAGAGTCCGCGAGGACTGGGCTACCAGACCAGATTCGCTCTTCCTCACACCGATTACATAGCACCCCTCTGGGCGGTTGGCAAAGAAGATGGGAGACTGTCGAGGGGAACTTAAAGTTACGTGCCATTGCGCCACGACTGTTCCCACCAACCTACCTCCTATAATGCTGCGAAGGTTTCAGTTGCTTTCTGTCGTTCACGAATTGGACACATCACCATTTTATGGAGCGCTTGCTTGTGCCTTATTATCACGACTAACTTCTCCCCCATACTTCTCGGCGCTTTCTTCTTAAATGTCCCAATCTGGGTGATCATCGCGCACGTTACCTGTACCGTTATCGGGATGAGGCGGGGTCGCTACGCTTGTCTCTTGAACTAGTTCGCGCACATAGACTTGTGGACTATAGGACTTTTTCGAGGAGGTTGGCCTCCTCTACTGTGGTTTTTTTTTGTAGGTCGCATGTTCCTGAACCGGCGGGGAGGGCTTACCCATAGGTGGGCGTTATCACGATAACGACATCGGGATATCCAACATTTTTTCCCCCCGTGTTATCGATTCATCAGTATCGCCGATACTTTTGTTTCCAAACTAGCGATAATCGATAATTTCAGTTTTTGTTCCAGTTTAGCACAAGGGCGAACCGCACGTGCCTTGGAGGCAGAAATAAGTAGGTTCGAGCTGGGAGGAGGATCCTCAAAACGTATGGAAATGGAGAGCCTCTCCAGGTAAGAAACTAAGAAACAGTATTAAAATATTCTTACTATTGTATTATAAAATAACGCTATATATAGTCAATAATCAATATTGTATTATAATTTTGGATTTATCGATTATCACCTTATCGGGCATACATTTATCGCGTTATCGATTATCGTAGATACATTTTTTTCGTTATCGCGCTCACCTTATGGGTTTACCCCCGACGCCGGAGCGCGCTTGCTTCTTGTTGCCTTTACTTTTTTTAGCCTTTTCTATCTTTGTAAATTGTTTTTTTTTTTTTATCTAGTTTACTAGGCAGTCGTCGGATGGACTTCCCCCCACCCAACGAAAATGGGACGGGTTAGTAGTGTCCACCGACTTGTGGACTATCTGACTTTTGGGGAAGACTGGCCTTCATTTTACTGCGACGATTGCGTTGTCTCCCAGACTGTTCGGCACATTCTTGTTGAATGTCTCAGTTTGGGAGATCATTTCGCACGTTACCTCTCCCGGTTGCAGTGCGAGCTGTATCGCTACTGCTTGTCCCACGTAAGGATGGGGTGGGGGGTGAGGGGTGAGGGGTTCGTGTACATAGAGTAGATATTCGACTTCTCGGGGTAGGCTGGCATCTACTTTACTCGACCCAGTGGAATGCTCCGACGCTAGAAAATCCCTTCTGCTTCTTTTTGTTTAGGTTTAGTGTTTTTAACGTCCTAATAATATGCTAGATTATTAGGGCGAAATATGCCCTAGGCGTCAGTCGCTAAATAAAAGGATTGCAAAAATAGGGTCCGGTTCTGGTGTGACCATTTTTTTTAGCGTCCATCTGGCGACTCCTTACAAGGGTAAGTCGCGGTAATTATTTTATAACCAAATGATAAGCAAAATAAAAACAAGACAAGAGGCTAAAAAGCAAGGAGGCAGGGCCGCTTCCTCTCTGAAAGAAAGCATACGAGTAGATGGGATGAAGTCACCTACCCCAAGAAGTCGAATAATCCACTCTGTGTACACTAACCCGTAGAGGTGATTGGCATTCAAATGTCCGTATTACCGTTTACACGGGTCAAGCCGGGGAGCTTAGTAACCTTCAAGACATAAGTGACTGGCCAGTTTCGCTTTAGACGAAAAAACTGCGAATCCTTGCGATTATTCGTATGGATCACGAGAAAACCACCACCACCTCGAGAATGCACACACTACGGGGTTCACCAAAATGGATTTTAAACGCGTCGTTAAATAAACAAACAACAAAAAACACACAAAAAAAACCGTCCACTGGAAAATGGGGGTAAGAGAATCAAAACGAAACACAGAATCGAGGATAATTAAGGTCGGAGTTTTCCTCGTTGACAAAGGTAAAACGAGCGGAAAAAACTAGGCTGGTTCATTTCGACGTTCCTCTCTCGAACATTTTGAAGATAAGCTCTAGGATATGAATGTACATGTACATCGATCAAGGGAATGTACGTACGTACAGCAGCACACCCCGTAACGCGCTCTGGGGTACACCATTTGATTGAAAAGATATTTCGTAACCCAGAAAATGAAAGGAAGAATAAAGGAGAAGGGATTGTGCCTACACAGTTGTAAATATGTACCGTGCTAATGGTGATTAGCTTGGGTGGGTGAAAACATCTTCCTACAAGAGTCAAGGATAGACCCTCTACTCTCGAGGGTCAGTAACTACCCCTCCCCCCCTATAAGATTGGTCTTGGAGTATAAACAGATTCCAAATATTTGGCCAATGATATAAAATGGTGATGAGAACTGACAATTTTCGTCTCAACATAGGAAAATGTATTAAATGACTATTAACTGCTTATATCGGCGTGATCCTGGAAGGATCACTGATCTCGTCTTCACGAAAGGTAACAGAGAAATAGAGTGAAGAATTATAACATCTTTATTGCACAGTGTATTCCCGTGAGGGCAAAACTGATTGTGTCCTCATATAAAGATGAAATAGAAAACAGATTTTTATGTAAACATGATAATAGTAAACATTTTTCTTCACGTGGAAGTTAAGGATGGACGTAGGCAGTTTTTATGATTAAAAATTAATTAACATTTGAATGGAGGCCAAATAAAATGACGCACTTTTAAAACTTTCTCTTTTGTGAAATGTAGTAATGTTTTTTATCTCATCTTAGAACGGATTTTTTTTCCCATGATAAAGAGTAAGTTTTTGATCTGCCAAAGTGACAGCTTGAACTTGGAATGAAAGGGGGAAAAAGTTCATTATTTCCATAATATGAACATTCGCAAATAAGTGTCAATCACATGGCAGGGCGAGGAAAGAAGGATAACTAAACTGTTTACAAATATATAAAGGCCCCGTCAATAGAATTTAAGGCAGGTTCAGAAGTGACGCATTTCTCTTACAGAATTGTCTTTTATAATTTTCGACACTAAAATATTAGCAGCCCTGTTGCTCTTGTAGCGGATGACCCTTATAAAGATTCACTGAGAATGAGACGAGGACCTAACGCGGTGGCTAAACTGGATGAAAAAGGGGGCGTGGATCCCACACCCATATAAGCATACCCACTGTTTCTTTTTACTATGTCGAGAAGAAATAACTGCAACTAGTCTAGTTATCGAACTGATATTATGCCATTAAACTGACGATGGTGAAACCATTTTAATTATACTTAACTACCGAACTAATCTCTCTTTTTTTAATATAAAAAAGATGAGAAATGATAGTAATGATGAATACTTTAAGACCATAGTTCGTTTGATGATAATGACAGACATGATTAATAATAATAAAAAAAAAAAATGACTAGGTAGCGAGATCACTTTGAACTTGGATGGTTAGTGTGTAAACCTTTTAAGAGGCTTCCTTAAACTACATTACTCGTATTTATATAACAAAGAAAACTTTTATAAATATAACAAAATGCAAAGGGGATAGAAACTTACACACAAAAAACAAGCCCAATTAACTTTTTCTTTTTAAATAGTTTAACATGAACATGCATAAAGAGACAAACTAACATCAACAATTTGACTTAGCACATTACAACTGGAAAATTCCTTTTTTTTTTCAGATAGTTCTTAGAAATGAAGGTGAAATGCTGCCAATTTTTTTAAAAAACTCGTTAACAAACCAAACGTTCTTTGCAGTGTTCTAGGGAGACGTCTGATTTCCGTGAAAATGACGATGTAAGGAGGGCGGTTAGTAGTAGTTTACACTCGCGAGAACCCGTAGTAAAAAGAAATGATTTCGCTTTCGGGTAGAATATGATGGCTGCGAGACTAGAAGTGTGACTATAGGGTTGATTGAGACTTCGGCTGCTTACAAAACGCCCTAATTTACATCCCGAGACTTCCAAACCCCCCTTCACGTATCCAACCTCGTGAAAGTATATATATGAAAAAAAAGGGGCCAGGAAACGAACGAGGTTAGAATTATGAGCATTCAAAATCCTTTGAATAGATCAACCCCCTCGCTCTCTCCGTGTCCTTTAGGCAGGTTTGTTGAGTTTAGAAGTAGCACCATTCGTATATAGATTTGCACGTGGCAACATTCCACCACAGCATTTAAGATCCACGCTTTTTAACACATGGCTAAAGTTTGCAGGTTTAAGGCGAACGTTTCGTTCACAGTTTGTCTGAGGCGTCTGGACCTTCCACGGAATGAGAGGTGGAACCGTCTGAACTACGTGAGTAAGTTAATCGAGATTTCTGCCTTTTGAACTTAGGGGGTCGGGTCAGGGTAAATGGGGTCAGTGCACCGGCCGGTGAAGGCATGAAGTGTCGAGGACGAGGACCCGAAATCAGGATCGGAGTGGACGCTCGGAAGACCCCGGGGGAAGTTCCCGCCATGCTGTCTGCAAATAGGGAAACGGAATTCTTTTCAGCCTTGAAACTTGTCATTAAAGACAATTCTCATATTTCCACAAATAATATAGACCCTAACTGAATTTCAATCACTGGGAAAATTAGCTAAACCTAAGAGAAACTAAACGTGATGATAAACAAATGAATGGTCCAAAAACATCTAAAGTTTGTCAAAAAAAAAAACTTTTCGAGAGGATTCAATATTAATAACTGATACACAAAAAAATGCAGTAAACTTTAAAAGAAATCCTAATAACAAACAAAATTCTTTGAACTTTTTCAAAATCTTTATTTCTGGCGAACAAAACGAATTTCAAAAGCTAGATTAAACTCAATTATTTAGGACACAAAGTCAAAAGGATCCTGAATTGATCCAATAAGTTTTATCAGTGCCGGTAACAGTGAAAATAAACTTTACAAATGTTGTTTAGAGCTCCCTGGGAGCAGATGGAATCTCTGCTGCTTCAGACCGCAAATCCCTTCGAAACTTCGGCATGGAACAACAGTCACCATTTGACTTCGCGTCCCCCCAAACGGTGAAAGAATCAAAAGGAGCAAATATCAACACCATGCAAGTGATAAGTGGGAGGGTCGAATCCACGCGCCCCTCAGAGAAGGGGCATATGAGAACCGTGAACAAAGCGGAGAAGCACGGCCATCGGTCGACCCCGTCACGCGGATCTTCTTAATCAATCCACAAAGGGGCAAAGATGAAACTAGAAAAAGCCACGAACGGGAGAGACGCCCGAACGACGATAATAAATATAAGGAATAAGATGGTGTGCCCGGCCATAGGGCGACTAACTTGGCATGAAGGTGTAGGAGGGCCTTGGGAGGAGTTGCGCAGTGGGCGTCCCGGTAAGCGGGGCCAGCGGGGGCATGGGACCTCCACTCTGGGGCAAGGCCCCCAAACTTCCAACATAGCGCTTGCTTTCTTCCTTGCCCACCCCGCTGCCTTGCGGAGGCTCCCCGCTCACCCCGGATATTAGTGGGTGCATGGAGGAGCCCACGTAAGGCTTCGCAAATACTGGGGGGTGAGGGGTAGGATGGGGCGCAGACCCGCCCCCATACTGCAAGACGGGTTGCGGGGGCGGAGTCCCCGTTGATCCACCCATCATCTGGTGAGTGAACGCAAACTTTAAGTTGTCATGCGGTGTATGCGAATACAGCTACACACAGACACGCGACCGCTGAATGCAAACTCCACGGGATGGTGGAGTTTGCGCTCAGCGGAAGTTTGGGCGCGGTGAAGGCGCGCGCGCACGTATCTTGTGAAATAAATATGAGGTCACAAATAATAAGCATAAAATACTGGGCTAGTCGCTACACATGGAGTCTACGGGTCACTGACATGAGCTTTAAATCAATTTCTACGTAACGCTAACGACCGACGAAGTTACGGCCGACCTCACAGTACCTGCATAGAGGGCCGAAAAAAGGTCGAGAACAGCTGAGGGGCGTGGGACGTCGGGGTCGGGGGCTGCGTGGGGGGTAGAACGGCAATGTACTGACCCCCAACACCCGCTGGAGGTGGCGGAGGCGGGCCACCTGTGGCTCCGGCTGAACTAAAACCCAGAGGCAATGCGACTCCCTGAAGGAATATAAATGAATTTCAAACCAATCCCTTCACTACAGAGGCATCAAGGAGGGAAGGCCGAGAAAATCTAAATGAATGCTAAAAAATTACTTACTTCTTACCTCTTTTAGCACAAGATTGTTGCTCTCTTAACGTCTTTAGATAACTGGGACGGGGGTTGTGATTTTGGTAAAGTTGAAGATAAGCTGCTCGGCTACTTGTTCCTGAGGGGAAGGGGCGCGAGCAGGAGGGGATAGCAACTCATAGCCCGGCTCGAAACCGGCTTCCAATAACCAAACATATACAAATAATCTATAAATATAAATTAGCAACCGAGCAGCTTATCTTCAACTTTACCGTGATTTTAACCCTTTCATGCCCGAATTGGACTATATAAAATATAATAACCATTTAAGTCAATATATATCAAGTCAAAATGGCTTTAAATTATGTGGTTCCACATGGCAACATACGCCCTTAAAGGATTAGGCTATTATCCAAACCAGCTTTTGTCTTTAACAAGAAAGCAACATTTCTTTGCGTTTTTTTTTTTTAAATTTTAGGAGCCCATTTGGCGACTGCCTACTTGGGCATAAGTTGCCTTTGTGTGGGGGGAAAAAGAAATCATTACAGGTTTTAATTACTACCGATCTGACCCCCCTTAAAATCCCCCTCTATTTCTGTTTAGTGGATCTACTGATTAACGAGGGATCCGAACCACAGGTATCTAGAGCGTATGGGCAGCCACCGGGAGGTCGACCCGAATTTTGACTCCATCCGGCAACTAATCACACTCGATATGGCTTAACTTCGCTGTAATCAAAAAGTGGCGTTTCTACTCGGCTAAGCCGTAGCTCATTATGTGCTGGAACCCATCGTGAGTTAAGGGGAGAGGGGGAAGGACCTATTCCGTGTCAGGGCTATGTGGATATGAATACCCCCCCCCCATATGGAAACCCTAATACTCAATCCGCAGGGCTCGAAACATCGGGAAGAGGCTGTGAAATGGGAATGGCGACCCTATCCGCCAAGTTCGCGACGACGCTGAAAGTTTTGTCTTCAGGTTGGGAGTGGGGATCGAACCACTGCCTCGACGTCAGAAATCCAACGCCGTGTCAACTAAGCTAGCAAAAGCACCAGGATGATTAAGATAAAATTGAAATAATCCAACGAGGGTCTTTCCTAAGTGGGTAAAAAAGAGAGGCAGGAACAGAAGTAAATAGAGGACAGGAATCATTCCAAGAGAATAAATAAGGACTGCTCTAATACGCCCCCCCCCAATCAAATCAGCAGTGGAATGCAACCAAACAAACAATCTTAGTGTAACCCTAAATCTCTATGGAATCCAAAGGGGGTAACGCACCGGACCCCAACTTCCTTTCCCGACGCTTACACGTCTGGCACAAGTCCTGACCGTCGCAATCAAATCGGTTTTCCTCTCATACACTACTTGCCTGTGTACTGGGAGTATGGGGCGGCGTGGTGGCTCTGTAAGGAAGGGCTCCCTGTGGTGGAGGTTGGGGGGGAACTCCGGCGTGCGACTGGTGGCCTCCGTACATCCCGGCTGGGAAGTTCTGAATACCCGCGCTTGGGTATACTCCATTGTTAACAACGCCGCTACCGCTGTAGTAGCCGAGGGGGCTAGAAAAAAAAGAGGGGGACCCCTTAGTAGTCCTATTCACACAGCAGTCTGAGATGAAAGGATTGAAATGCGAGAATGATAGTGGGAAAAAAAATTAAAAGAAAGCTTCGCGAAAAACGGCGGCATCGTCGGCAGAGTGAGGAGTGGTTCGCAAAATGGTAGAGTTAGGGAGGAAGCAAAATTTGAATGTGTGGAAGATATATGAATAAGTAGAGAATTCGTAATGTTTGGAAACGGGATAGAAACCTGTCCTGAATATGCCACTTTTTTTTTTGAGAACCTATCTGGGCATAAGTCGCCGCACTCACGACAGCCTAGCACTAGGCTACTTTAAAATAAGAATGAAAAACAATAACAACAATAAGGGAAAATCGAAACAAGGAGGAAGTAAGCTCCTGCATCGGGGGAGGTCCCCCCGGCGCAGGAACGTGCGACCTACAAAGAAAAGAATAAAAAAAAACCAACTGATTAAATAAAAGGGAGAAGGCCGGCCTCCCCCAAAAGGTCAACCAGACTGGAACATTCGACAGGTATGTGCAGAACAGTCTGGTGGACAACGCAGTCGTCGCAGTAAGGCGCAGGCGAGCGCTCCATCAAATGGCGATGCGTCACACGAGTGTGCCCGATTCAGAGACGACAGAAAGCGACCTGAAGCCGTCGCGGCATTGGGGGATAGGTCCATGGGAACAGTCGCGGCGCAATGGCACGCAACTTTACGTTCCCCTGGACCGTCTCCCATCTTCTTTGCCAAGCAGTCCGAAGAGCTGCCCGTATTCCTTTTTGGCAAGGAAACCATGTGCCGTTTCTAGAGGCTAGGTAGGAAATAGCGGATATAGTCATCGTAATTGCAATTCAAGTTTATTATTAGGCAATTTTAAGGACAATAACGGCAATTAAAAGACGCACCAAAGATTTAAAAAAAAAGGAACAAAAAGTAAAAGTCTGATGTTGGAGGAAGGCGACTGACTGACCGACTCCATCCGAGGGCCGAGCATACAACTAACACCAAGCAGCTATGCTATATACATATCAGAATCAATTATGCCATAATTTGGTGTGGAGGAGCCGTGCCGAGTACAAGAGACAAGCGTGCGCGACCCTGCTCGTCCCGATACCGGGAACGTGCGTGAATCTCACCCAGACTGGAAAATACCACACGAATGTGCCGGAACGTCTAGGGAAAAACGCACGCGTCGCAGTAAGCAGATGAGCGATTGATTCAGAGACGAGAGAAGAAAACCTGAAGCCGTCGGGGTAATGAGGGAGGGGGGGTTAGGAAAAGAGACGCGATGCGATGGCCGTCGCTCATCTTCTTTCAGGCCGAATCTGACGACTGCTTAAGAGGAAGGGCATAAGTCGTCGTAATCGTTCCAGTCTAATGCTAGGATAGATTAAACAAACAACAACAAAACGTGCAAAAGACACCAAACACAAAACAAGCACAATAGGAAAGAACCCCCCCACCCCCACCCGGCGCAAGATCATGCGACCATCACCGAAGACTCAAATAAAATGGATGAGGCCAGCCTCCTCCAAAAAGTCAGAAACTCCTCAAGTCTGTGTGGACGAACCCGTTCCGAGTACAGGGGACAAGCGGTAGCGAATCCGCTCGTCCTGGTAAGTGCGCGAAGATCACCCAGGATGGGACATTTAATAAGAATGTGCTGAACAGTCTGGGGGAGAACGCAGACTTCGCAGGAAGGTACAGGGGAGCGCACGATCAAATGGCGATGCGTGTGACCTGAAACCGTCGCGGCATTAGGGGATAGTTATATGGGAACAGTCGCGGCGTATTGCCAAGCAACTTTCAAGTTCCACTTGGCCGTCCCCCATTTTCTTTGCTAGATACCTGATTCCTACCATGCACTCGGTGTGAGGAAATGCGAAACGCTGGTCTGGTCGCCCAGTCCTTGCGGACTCTTTGGCGCGCTCATTCCCACATGTCAAGGAACCTAGCAGAAGATAATCTCGTAATTTCAACATAGGCCATGTTTACGGCAACTGTGGCGTCACGCCTACTGCGAAACAGGTGGTGTGGAGATTTTAATGTCGCGAGAACACTCAGGGCACTATGTGAGTCGCTAAATATCACAATCGGTCTATGAACCGGGCACGACGAGTTATTTCCCGTAGCGAGCGGTGTATTGCAACCAGCTAGGCCGTGAAGACAGACGCAACTCCTCGTAGAGTCCCGGTGACTTCAAAAGGCGTTGCAGCCGACCTCCATCTGTGACCTTGTAGCCATACATATACACTGGCACGGATCCAGCGTGACGCGAAGTGCGCTCTCAAAAGGTCGAACGCAATACTCCCTGCGCCGTGGAAGCTTTGGAAGCAGAGACGTGGCGACCAATACGTCAAATGTGGTACCCTCCAGGGTAGCGTTTCGGCATAACCAGAGTCGCCACCCGCCCGAGAGCTACACACAGCTCTCAAGAGTTTCCTATCTTTAAACTCAAAGAGCTTAGGGTGTTACTGGCGTCTCTCGGTGGCATAAGTACTGTCTAAATCGGTCGCAGATGCAGTGATAGCCGTTAGCGACTGTGGGGAGGAGCCCTGGTTTTAGCCAACGCTAGGTGTCAACCCTTTGTTCCACCAGCTCTACCAGGGAAGCGCCCAGGTTGAGTATAACGGGCAGAAGGGTTGCGAATGGGCGCAAAAACTACCGTGCTCATATGCATGGAGGGGCCAAGAACAGAATGGGCTTTTTTTAAAATTGAGGCATAAAACCTTCCAGGGTCGCAAAGCGCACTGAGAGCACTCGGGGCATTGGAATCTCCGCATCCGAGACGCCACGGTTTTGGCGGGCCGGCCGGATGTCGAGATTATCTTCTGCTGGGTTCCTGGACATGTAGGAATTGCGGGGAATGAGGGAGCCAAAGAGTCCGCGAGGACTGGGCGACCAGACTAGCATTTCGCTCTTCCTCACACCAATAACATGGCAGGAATATGGGTTGCTTGGCAAAGAAGATGGGAGACGGGCAAGGGAAACTTAAAGTTGCGTGCCATTGCGCCGCAACTGTTCCCATGGACCTACCCCCAATGCTGCGACCGCTTCAGGTTGCTTTCTGTCGTCTCCGAATCGGATTCACTCGCGGAACGCACCGCCATTTGATAGAGCGCTCGCCTGCGCCTTATTGTGACGACTGCGTTGTCCCCCAGACTCTTCGGCACATTCTTGCTGAATGTCCCAGTCCGTGGGATCTTCGTGCACATTACCTCTCCCGGTAGCGGGACAAACAGGGTTGCTACCACCTGTCCCTTGTACTCGCGACTGATTCGTGCACACAGACTTGCGGACTATACGAGTTTTTGGAGGAGGCTGGCCTTACCCCCAAAACGCCGGAGAGCGTTTCCTTCTTGTTACTTTTGTTTTTATTTGTTGTTGTCTTTGTTCTCTTTTTATATTTTTCTTGTTTTTAATATTGCCTAATCGTAGCGCTGTTTTGTGAGTACGGCGACTTTTGCCCTAGTAGGCAGTCGCCAGATGGGCTCTCAAAATTATAAAATAAAAAGGCAGCGTCGGGCGAGCGGAGGACCAAGTCGTTAGCCTCGCGAAATGGGAGACGATCCGTAGCCTAAACGCCCACGAGATACTCGCCACATTGCTTCGAAGAACCGGGCTGCGGCTCTCCGTAATTGACACTCGGTCATACACAATAGGGACTTATCGTCTACGGCCTTCGAGCAATTTACAGAGATTTCGGGTAAACCCGACTTTGCACGTCTACATCAGCGATTCGTCTGAGCGAAAAGGTGCCAAAAGTAGCAACTCTGCGGCAGTGGCACGAATGCCTTCACGCGATAGCGATACCAACCGTCAAGCACCAACGCAGGGAGCCTATCACAGACAAACGTGACGAAGAGTGTAGAGGTCGGTCTCGAGGCCCATCTTTGTTTACTCATCACACGTTCGACCTTGATTGCTCCGTGATTGGCAGGCTCTAAGGTGATGAGTTCTAAGGAATAATTCCATCAGTTCCCTCGCATAAACCATTCATTTCACGAATTTCATGGTAGAGTGCGGAATCACATTCACCGTAGAGCCTTTAAATTTCCGAAGGGCATTAATCATGGCAACTTCGGAAGGGTCCGACGCATTCGCCCGAAGAAACGCGTCACTTTAGGCTCTTTACCAATTAAACTGATGGATCATGTTGCCCTTGGCCAACATGATGCCATCAGTGGAGCGAATAACCAGAAATCGTTTGAAGCAAGCGGGCTTTGAATGAGGGGCCCCGACGTAATCGAGGCTCCGCTCAGCGCACTTGCGACTTTAGTCTTAGACTGACCCCCACCCCCTCACCCGAGGACGCCTCGGGGCGGAACGCGCTACCTTGGCCTGGTAGCTGGCCAAAAGAGTAACAGACCCGTCCCTCACGAGAGCTCCTGTGGAGGGAGAGGAACCCATAGTCCGTTTTGTCTTTTAGAAGGTGGAGGGGAATGAACCGGCCTTAGCAACATGCTTTTCCAAAATAGAGATGCTCTTAGCTGTTAAAGTGGCGCCACCTTATGAGTCCTTCGGTGCCCGAGCCTCATAAGAAGCTTAGAAGGGGCGGCTTCAGGTGTTCGGTGTTCGGTACCGAGCCCAGGTTCTCCCCCATGGGAGATCCTGATACCCGTGGCGGCTGCTCACCTCCTGGATCATGTGCAGATTCAAAATGGCAAACTGACCTCCATCGGGTAAGTATGTCGGCGCCCTGCAAGGTGTACATGTATGCCTGCAGGATGGTAAGAGGAAATGCCTGACGGACCCAGCTATCCCTCACTCCTCTGAGCTGGTTGGCCCTATAAAGCCGGTTCCACTGGGAGCAGTCAACTTTGGGCCGCCTGCCTGCCCTCTTGGCAGTCCCCTGTGATACGAAAATGGGGAGTGCGCTGTTCCTAACATGGAGTCGCAAAAAGGGGGCTCCAAAGCTTTGATTTTCTTCGTCCTCCCCGACACCTAGGGAGGGCGTGACCGGGCTTGGAGGCGGCTCTCAGTGCATTAAAAATCGCCCACTATCCCTACAGTTATGATTAAATAAATAGGAAGAAATGCACAGGAACTAGATACTATGAACTCCCAATGCTTTAGGAGGTTAAGAGGAAAGTCTCCATAGGATCAGAAAATTCCAGAATGTGAACATTTACAAATACTCGGTCCACGGGTTGAGCGTTAAATGAGTGCCAAACCCGGCCCGCCATTTACGCGAAATTCTCATAGAACTTTAACTCTAATGGATGGTGCCGGCGGAGTCACCTTATATATGGGTTGTGGAAGAAAGTGAGTAGGGTAAGGACCAACACACCCAGTGATTAATACTTGCCCTAGCCAGAGGGCTTTCGATCCTCGCGGTATACACGCCACTCGACTAAGGATCATAAGAGGACGCAGGAGCGCCAGGCAGCCAGAACCTCCATTTGGAAAAGGGTAGGCGGGTCCAGTAGCGAGTAGGGTGGGTGATCACAGGATGGCATGGAGTCCACCAAGCCACCGAACATAATTCTACCAGGCCCCATCAGAGTTCAAATTAACCCTTTGACAAGGGCTCCCTAATTTGCACTCAGGCCGAGAGGATGGGCCATTCCTCCGGGCACCAAATGTAACAAGCAACACAGGGTACCTCTTTCGGGGACACCAAGCAAAAAAGCGGCCCCCCCCCCCTCTGGATGCCTAGAATTCAAACTTACAAATGAAAATTCGTTGCGGACGATGATGTGGGCGCGTATTGCTGTAAATTGACGGCAGGAGCAGCACCAGCGGGAGCACCAGGATTTGTGGCTGTACCAGCAGCTGCAGTCGGTGAAATGACAGCTGGTCCTGCGATTTGGCAATAGTAGGTCGTCCCCCCAGATTCGTGGCCACTTCCGTTGCTCGTCGCTGCGCCGTTAGGTGGATACGCTACCACTGCATACGTAGTCGGGAGATAACCTGAACGAGATAGTATTAAATGATGAAACCCTAAAAGAACATCGCCGGGGCTGACTCTACAAAGTGCAGCTAGAGGCAGAAAGGGGAGCGGGAGGCTAGGAAGCGACGTGTACCGGAAGAGGCGATAGCAGTCGCATCCAACATGTGACCCTGCCAAGAGCTCCGTAAGCAAAATAATTCAGGTACGGGTTTTAACCCCTTCTTTTACAACTAGCCAATGAGCCGATCTTGATTCTATAATTAATTTAAGATGCCTTTTATTTGACGACCCAAATCGGGACAATCTACAAGGTGCTTCCACTCGGCTAAGCCTTAGCCCCCAACAAGGACATGTTCACTCAGCATAAACCCCCCCAAAAGGCGAATGAACACAAAACGCCCCAATAGTTAAGGGAGGGACAAAGAGTAGCAGTAATAAAGATCACAAGACCGAAGTTCATGGAGAGATTTTTCACTTACATTTTAATTCTTGTAGAGCACAAATGAAGCACCCCCCCCGAACCCTACTGCGGGTTCATTTCGTGGAAGCTAACCCATCCTCCACGGAATTAGCTCCCGAGATAAAAAGAAAATCACTCTATTATTACTAAAATCTAGAACGCGAAAATTGAAGAGGTTCGTAAAGGAAAATATGTAGGCCAAGCAGTCTGGAAGGAGAAATTGCGCTTCATTCAAGAGCCTACCCAATGTAGGGAGGCCCCCGCCATTCCGGGTGTTGGGGCAAGAAGGGTCATGCATTCCTCTAGCATGGATGCTTATGTTTTGAGGATGATTTCTCCCGAGAATCAAGTGACTTCCCGACGAGCTTCTTCAAGATTCAAGACACGCTCTGGGAGGCGCTTTTGCGTGGGTATGCCCACTTCTCCGTTGATTGTGGGGCCATCACCTCACAAGTGGAAACACTGATTACCACTAAGAATGAAGTTAAGCTACAGTGGGTATGATTAATCTTCGGGTGGGTGTTCTTTACATGGGCTGTGGTTTGGAACCCACATTAACCAATATGACCTTACCGAAATGGGTAGTCAAATCGGTCCCAAAAGACCCCAGTTGAATATCCGGACACCACTTTAATAATTACTACGGGGTTAACCTGTGATCAAAGTAACTTAAGAGACGTCACCTGGGGGCAGGTGGGCACTTGGATCCGGAAGTTGACTTGGAGGTTGCGGAGGACCAGGTCCGGCGATGGGTTGCGCAATGGTTGGTATGGCAGCCATGTTGCTTAAAGTGGGGGGCGGTGGCGGGTGCGTTTGTATATTAGTAGCAGTGAGCGTAGTGGGTTGAGGGTTTGGAGTTCCTTGTACCGGGGCCATTTGGTACTGCGGGTAGATGTACTTCACACCGGCCCCAGAAATGTTCTGCACGCTGGAGGCGGGCATGTAGTAGACAGTCTGGAAAAAGAAAAAACAGCTCTATTTACTAAACAGCAGTGACCTTTGTATTAAAAAAGTAGGTTCAAACCAACGAGGGCACCTTCGGTAGAAAGTTGGTAGTAAAGAAAGATCAGTATTGATAAATTAAAATGTGTGGAAGATATACAGCCATAGGACCACTTGCGCGCATTGGGGCCCGGAAGGCACAATCCTTCAGAAGTCAGTTGCAGCAGGGTTTCGGATCTATATATAAGATACCTTTGCGTGTACTCAAAGGAGGAGGAGACTACTCGGGGAGGTAATTTTGGAACCATAAAAAGCATTATGCAGTGCAGCAGATCAAGCCCGGGTCATCTTCATTGACCATCTCCAAAGATTTTTTTTTTTTTTTTTTATAGAGCCCATCTGGCAACTACCCACTTGGGCATAAGTCGCCGAAAAACACGACAGCCTAGAATTAGGCTACTTTAAAGTTAAAATATGAAAACTTAACAATGAATATAAATTGGAAAAACTTAACAATCGAAGCAATCTCCGGCAGCGGGGGGAGGTCCCCCTCACCCCGGTGCAGGAGAGTGCAACCTAAAACAAAACAATAACAAAAAAAAGGAACCTTAAATAAAGGGGAGAAGGCCGGCCTCCCCCAAAAAGTCAATAAGTCCGCCAGTCATGGTGCACGCACTCGTCCCGAGTACAAGGGACAGGCGGTAGCGACCCCGCCCATCCCGGTACCGAGACAGGTATCGTGCGCGAAGATCACCCAGACTGGGACATTCGACAAGAATATGCCGAACAGTCTGGGGGACGACGCAGTCGTTGCAATAGGGCACATGCGAGCGCTCCACCAAGTAACGATGCGTCACACGAGTGTGTCCGATTCGAAGACGACAGAAAGCAACCTGAAGCCGCCGCGGCATTGGGGGATAGGTCCATGGGAACAGTCGCGGCGCAATGGCACGCAACTTTAAGTTCCCCTCGACCGTCTCCCATCTTCTTTGCCAAGCAGTCCGAAGAGCTGCCCGTATTCCTGCCATGTAGTCAGTGTGAGGAAGAGCGAAACGCTGGTCCGGTCGCAGAGTCCTCGCGGACTCTTTGGCGCCCTCTTCGGTCCGCTCATTCCCCGCAATTCCTACATGTCCAGGAACCCAGCAGAAGATAATCTCGACATCTGCCCGGCTCGCCAAAACCGTGGCGTCACGGATTTCGCGAACCAGGGGATGTGGAGATTCCAATGCCCCGAGAGCACTCTGGGCGCTTTGTGAGTCGCTATAAATCACAATCCGGTCTCCGAACCGGGCACGTCGCGTAATCTCCCGTACCGAGTGGTGTATTGCCACCAGCTCGGCCGTGAAGACAGACGCAGCGCCTGGTAGAGCCCCGCTGACTTCAAACAGAGGGGATACGGCGTGGAAGCCGACCCCCTCTTGGGACTTGGAGCCATCCGTATACACTGGCACGGTACCAGCGTGACACGATGTGTGCTCCAAAAAGGTCGAACGCAATACTCCCGGCGCACTACAAGCTTTGGGAGCAGAGGCGTGGCGACAAATAGCCAAATGTGGTACCCTCCAGGGTGGCGTCCTGGGCAGAACCAGGGGCGCCACCGGCCCGAGAGCTATATCTACCTCTCGAAGGAGTTTCCTGGCCCTAAACCCAAAGGGCTTAGGGTATGACTGGCGTCTCTCGGCGGCATAGGCACCATCGAGATCAGCTGCGGATGCAGTGAGAGCTGTTGGCGATTGAGGGAGGCGCCGGGCTCGCGCGTACAGGCGAGTGATGCACTGCACGCGGCGCAGAGCGAGTGGCATCTCCCCAGCATCGACCAACAGGCTCTCAATGGGGGAAGTGCGGAAGGCACCGGTCGCAAGGCGAAGGCCGGTGTGGTGGATCGAATCCACCTTCCGCAATAAACGCTCGGCTGCGGATGCATAAAACTCGCATCCGTAGTCGAGCTTCGAGCGAACAAAGGATCGATAAAAAAGTAAGGCGGTAGCCCTATCAGCGCCCCAAGCGCTGAACGTCACGGAACGGAGAATGTCCATGGCGCGGGTACAAGAGACCCTAAGGCTGCGAATGTGAGCCTCCCAGGTGAGGCGTCGGTCGAATACAAGACCAAGGAAACGGTGCGACTCAACCACATCCAGGCGCACCCCATTAAGAAACAAATCTGGGTCGGGGTGAAGCCGTGGGTGGCGGCAGAAGTGCACCACCTTAGTCTTGGCCAAAGAAAACCGAAACCTGTGCGCTTCGGCATAGCGAGAGACGCGGTTCAATGCCTGTTGGAGTCGGCGCTCCAGAGTTGGCATCTGGGCCGCGCCAAAAGAGATCGAAAGGTCGTCCACGTAGAGCGTAGCGAGAACATCTTCCGGCAGCACCGAGGTGATGCCGTTGATGCTCAGGGCAAAGAGTGTGACACTGAGGACACTTCCCTGCGGGACACCCTCTTCCTGCTCCTTTGGGCCGGAGAGGGCTCCCCCCACCCGTACGCGGAATCGACGATCTCGCAAAAATTCAGATATAAACATTGGGAGGCGTCCCCTCGCCCCCATCGTGTGGAGAGTCTCCATGATACCGTATCGCCATGCGGTATCATAGGCCTTCTCCAGATCAAAAAAACACCGTGGCGTAGTGCTGTCTACGAAGGAAAGCCTCGCAGACGGCATTTTCCAGTCGGAGCAGAGCATCCGACGTGGAGTGGAACTTACGGAAGCCGCACTGTGCAGAAGACAGATGGCCTCCGCTGTCCAGGAAATAGGCTAATCTAACATTTACCAATTTCTCCATCAACTTGCACACGCAAGAGGTTAGAGAGATTGGGCGGAAACCGGTCGGAGTAGAGTGATCTCTCCCCGGCTTGCGAAAGGCGAGCACAGTAGCGATTCACCAGGAGTCTGGGAGAAGACCTTCCACCCAGATCCTGTTGAACAAATCTAACAGAAAGGCCATGCCTCGCTCACCCAGGTGTCGAAGCATGGCGTACGGGACATCGTCCGGACCATGGGCGGTGTCCGCGCACGAAGCGAGAGCGGAGCGCAACTCACTCACAGTAAACTTGTCGTTGAAGGGTTCTCCGCCTCTGGAGGTAAAGTCCAGCCGGCGGCCTTCCGCGACATCACGACGTGCATTGAATGCTGGCGGAGCAGCATCACGGCTAGAGAATGCGGAAAAAGCGGTCGCTAAGGATTCCGCCACGGACGCGGGGTCCGAGATTGCGGTCCCATTCTCCTGGAGAACGGGAGGGGGGTCCTGCGAGAACTTGCCCCGAATCCTTTTGACTCGCTTCCACACCTCAGCTAAAGGGGTCTTCCCGTTAAGTGAAGACACGTATGCCCGCCAAGAAGAGCGGCGGGCGTGCTTCGAAATATACCGGAACCTAGCCCTAGCCCGACGAAATTCAGCGACAGTGAAATCGTTCGGGCGGCGCTTATAGCGCATGTAGGCATAACGCTTCTGTTTGAGGGCCGTCTCACACTCGGCCGACCACCATGGGAGTGGTCGGCGTGCAAAACGGCCAGACGTCCTAGGAATAGTAGTCAGGCCCACGGCGATGAGGTTGCCGGAGAAGAACTCAACGGCCTCATCTACCGACCTAAACTCCTCGACTGAGATAGAGAATTCAGTCATTTCCTGAAATGCAGGCCACCGCGCCCGCGCCAAGCACCACCGAGGTGGGCTCTCAGGCGGCAGTTGCCCTGAAAATGATATTTGAATGGGAAAGTGATCACTACCATGGAGGTCATCGACCACCCCCCAATCAAAATCAGGCTGTGCATCCGAAGAGCACAAAGATAGGTCAAGGCAAGAAAATGAAGCGGTTCTCGGACAGTGATGCGTAAACTCATCCACGTTTAGGACACCCATCTCAAGCTCTTCGATCAGATCGGCAAGGACTTGTCCCCTGGGATTTATGGAGTAATCTCCCCAGAGAGGATGCCTGCCGTTCAGATCTCCAAGCAAGAGATAGGGCCTCGGCAACCGTGCAACGACGCGGCGGAAGTCCCCCGCGTCGAAGTCAGCTGACGGTGGAATGTACGCAGAAATGATAGTATACCTCCTATCCAGGTGCAGCTGCACAGCCACTGCCTGAAAGGAGGTATCTAAAGAGAAAGGAAGAACGGAGACATCATGCTGGGTGTAAACTGCGCATCCCCCAGCCCGGCCATCCCGAGGTGGTGGGGTCGCAAGACCCTTATACCCCGGGAGGGCAGGGAGGGGGCACGCACCTAGCATGGTCTCCTGCAAAAAAATAGCTAACGGGGAACGGGACGAGACGAGCCTCCGCAGCTCCTCCCAGTTGGCCCGGAGTCCACGGCAATTCCATTGAAGGAATATGCCCTCCAGGCCTAGCTCGGAGGAGACGCGGGGGCCCTCCTCGAATTGAAGACCCTCACGGGAATGGCCGTACGCTTCCCGGGGGCAGAACCCCGGGCGCTGTTGGCCGGACAAAGCGCTGAAGGCGCTGTCGCCTTCGAGGACTTATTGGGGGAGGTTGGGCTCGCCATGCGAGTCTTTTCCTCCCTCCGCCTCGAAACCTTAGGCGGGCGTTGCGGCTTCGGAGGCAGGGGGCCCTCTTTTCGAGGAACCACCGTCTCCGAGCCACTCGCTCCACCTCGGGACGTGGGCGAAGGAGCCGAAGCTCCTTTGTTGCTGTCCTCCTTTCGGGGGACAGCTTTAGGAACCCCGGAAGATGGCCTAGCGACCATCTTCAGGGGTGTTGCCTCCTGTGAGTCTAACGACTCGGTGGAGGCCGTTTCGCCTTACGGGAAACGGTCACGCTGGGGGAAGAGGGGGGAGCCCTGGTTTTAGCCGGGGCAGGGTATGAGCCCTTTTTGCCGCCAGCTTTACCAGGGGAGCGCCCAGGTTGGGTAGAGCCCGCAGAAGGGCTCCGAATGGGCGCGGAAACAACCGTGCTCGTTGGCCTGGATGGGCCGGGAGCAGAGGGTGCCTTCCTAACTATTGAGGCATATGACGTCCCAGGCAGAGCCGGGCGCGCCAGGACCAAGTCCTTTGCCTCGCGGAATGAGAGTCGATCCTGGGCCTGAACGGCCAGGATTTCTTTCTCAAGGAGATATGCACCACATTGCTTCGAAGAAGCAGGGTGCGGCTCTCCGCAATTGACACACTTGGCCACACACGATTTGGACTTATCGTGTGCGACCTTGGAGCAATTTACACAGACTTCGGGTGACCCCGACTTTGCACGTCTACATGAGCGATTCGTATGGCCGAAGCGGTGACAGTAATAGCACCGCCGCGGCAGTGGCACGAATGCCTTCACGCGGTAGCGGTACCAACCGGCACGCACCGACTCAGGGAGCTTGTCACAGTCGAACGTGACGAAGAGTGTAGGGGTGGGTCTCGAGGCCCCTCCCTGTTTTCTCATCACACGTTCGACCTTGACCGCCCCATGGTCGGCCAGCTCTAAGGTGATGTCTTCGATGGAGTAGTCAACGAGTTCCCTCGCATAAACTACTCCTTTCACAAAGTTCATGGTAGAGTGCGGCGTCACACTCACCGGGGTGCCATGAAGTGTCCGAAGAGCACTAATCCTGGCCGCCTCGGCGGGATTCGCCGCATTCGCCAGAAGGCTCCCGTCCGAGAAACGGGTTACCTTCGGCTCTCTACCAATTGCACTAGCTAATCCTCTCCGCTGATGGATCATGTTGCCCTTGGACAACATGGTGCCATCAGTGGAGCGAATAACGAGGAAGCGTTTGAAGCCAGCGGGCTCGAAAACGCCAGGTAACCTCTGAATCAGGGGCCCCGATGTCATCGAGGCTCCGCCCTGTGCACTCTTGGTAGTAGTCTTCTTTGTCAGGGGCTCCGCAACCGGGGGGGCAGAGGGGGCGGATGTGCCGATCTTGGCTTGGTCGCTTGCCAGAGTGGCAGCAGACCCATCCGTCCCCGCAGCCCCCGCGGATGGAGAGGAGCCCCGAGTCTTTTTGGTCTTTTTAGTCTTTTTCTTTTTCGGAGAGGAGGGCGGGGAATGAACCCGCTTTTCACCTCTGCCGGCAGAAGTCCCCAGGCCAGATGGACCAGCCTCAGCCAGGTCCCTCTCCGAAATGGAGAAGGTCCTGGTTGTCGTAGGGGCACCTGTCGGAGGAGATCCCTCCCCTCCTTCTACTGCCTCGGAGCCCTCAGCCATTTGAGGAGGACCTTGCATAGGGGCGGATTCGGGTTCGGTGCTTGGCGCCGAGCCCGAATTCCCCCCCATGGAAGGCCCTACCGTCTGGGGCTGGGTCTCCTCAAGGACCATGTCTATCACAGGAGGGGCCTCCAATTGGCCATCCCCTCCCAGGACATCGCAGGTCCCCTTGGCAGTGTCGCCAGTCTTGTATGGGGAGGCACAGGCCTTGACCCCGGCAAGGTTTAAAATTCTGGCCAGCAGGTCTTTTGAGGGAAGCGACCGAAGGGGCCTGGCTTCCCTCTCCCCCCTAAGGGGGTTTGCCCTACCGAGCCGCTTTGATGGGAAGCGGCTGGCTAAGGGCTGCCTGCTGGCTTTCTTGGCAGTCCCCTTGAAAAGAAAAGATGGGACTGCCGCTGGGAAAAGGGAGGTGCCCGAAAGCACCTCCAGAGAAGGGGGTGAGGGGGAGTCCCCTGCACCCGTAGGCGAAGGAGAGGAGTAAGCCTCCTCTCCGGTTAGAGAAATATGGAGGGTCCCCTGTGCAAGCACAGGGGGGGGGACCTCCATTTTTTCGGTGGAGCTGCCCAAGGGCGGCTCCGTCGATGAGCAAGGGGGAGTTAAAGGGGTTTGGGTTTTTTTTTTTTGTTGTTCATCTATGGGCATGGTGACCCTATTTTTGCCACGGGACGCAATAGCTCATCACCCCTCGCAGTAGCCCGCACTGCGAGAGGTGCTTACAAGCCCGGCAGAGCCAGGCGCCGCCATTCGGGACCACCCCTCCCGCCTGGTGGCCTGGCAGTCCATCGGCATGGCGGCTCCACCTTGGACACGGCGTAAAAAATATAGGTTGTGAAGAGGAGAGGAAAAGGGATGTGAGGAAGGTATGGGTGGGGATGAAGCAGGTTGTTAAAAAACCCCCATCCCGAACCGGAGCTCAGGGGTTAGGGGACAATGTCCCCTCCCCCCTCAGCCCCGATCCGGGGTGGTTGGCTTGAGAAGAAGGTCAGCATTCTACCCTTTGAAATTAGAGGCTGACCAGAGAAAGTTGTGGGAGAGGTTGTATGAAAAGCGACAAGGTAGGGGAGAAATCGGGCTATCTGAAGGAAGGAAGAGAGGCTAAGCTGGGGCCGGACGGAGCGCTGGATCCCGTCAGCACGGCGGCCAGGATGGCAAATCGCCGCGCCCCTTACGGGGCCATCTCCAAAGAACTCTGTTCTTTTCGTTCAATATAATAAATAATTCGGTAAGAGGATTCATGGGTCGAGGAACTCCCTTATGGTGAAAGGCTGGAGACTAAAAATCTTCAGACGTTAGAAAGGAGAAGAGTTCGAGGGAAAGTTGAGGTCTTCAAGTGGGTAAAAGGTTATAATAGGGAAGACATAGGTAAGGTTCTTATTTTTAGTGGACAGGATAGAGAACGTAGCAAGTTGGAGTTTAGGTTAGGGAAGATTGGTAGAATTTGGTTTACAAATCGAACAGTAGATGATTGGAATAGGTTTAGTGGTCATGTGATTGAAGCGTTCCTCTCTGCGGAGTTTTAAGAATAGATGGATAGATTTATGGATGAGGATGCTAAGGAGGGAAAGGGCTGAACTTAGAGGATTGGAACAGGAGCTGCCAGTTTAGCTTTTTGCAGATTCCTTTTCTTGTTTTCAACTGATCCGATTCCGTAGGGGGTGGGGGGGATTTCTCAGTGTAGACACACAATTTAACCATAGCTGGGAGAAGCGAAACCACTCCACCAATATTCTATTCGGTAACAAAACAGAGGCGAGCTTTGCTAGTCGGCTCCTTGTTCCAATCGTTGTTACATACACGAGGGGTTTAGGTAAGTAGGAAGTGATCAGCGGGTAAGACGAGCCCTAAAGGAGGTCCTAAATGAAAGGGCAAACACTTGAAATTCCCTTTTGTAGAGAGAATCCTCTCCGATCCCTTCGGATCGGCAATGCGCTCACTCCCTATTCTGCGTCCTGATCAATCAGAACGAAATACACAGGGTTGGACGAACCGGTGGGTATTGTTGTTGCCTTGGCATAAGGTACCCGTGGGGTGGCGGAAGTGGAGTGCTGATTGATACGGGAGACACAACATCGGGTACTTCAGGAGCGCTCCCTGAACCGCTTAAGCTCATGTGTCGAAGCTGAGATCCGAGTTCACAGACGTTCTCCTAAAAGAAGTAATAAATATATGTGAAGAAGGATCGACGATAAGAATTCTCAAAGTGAAGATGGAAAGTATTACAATCGTTTCGATATTTTATTCTCATTATGATGTTCTTGTTAATAGCTCCCTCTATAGTAGCAGATGACCTCTACTCACTCCACTACTTGGGAGATTAAGGGAGAAAGTTTTGATCTTGCAGCCTGTGCTGTAGGAGCCCGTCAACGTGACCATAATTAAGTGGGGCCGCGCTTTCTGGGAGACTGTCTTGAGGGACCAGGTCAGAATGGGGAGAAGTTCTTGAATCCTAGTGGAATTTTATAGCACTCTGTGCTAGCAAGCAAAAGCTAGGAAGTGGAAGTATTTAATTACGAGTTAATCCGAACAAGGCATTTTTACTTGTGGGGAAATATACGGTGGCAAGGCAGGGAAAGGCAAATTAATAGAATTGAGAGAGTACAAATGAATACAGGAGCCAGGAAAGGGGTGCTTTAAACATCTAGAACCTTGTATTAAAGAGCTCATAGCCTCACGAGTACGAAACTGTCCTTCTCTGCGACGGGGACCTTACGTCCATACAACCTTTTGAAAACCAGACTTAAACGACTCCAAGAATTAAGTACCTGTGAATATGAGCGCTCTTCGAAGGGCGGCGCATGGAGATAGTGATGAGGGTGGGCGATAATTCGTTCCTCCTCAGTGCACAATCTGGCTCCTACCGGCTTGACATGATCCCGTCCTTCGGGCCCTGGGCCCTTGGTGGCACCAATCCCGCTGCAGCCGGAGACACCTTCTTCTATGCCTTCGTCGACATCGTCCATGTCACCGCTTTTGACCTCTGCCAAGCAAAAGGATATCCTACATCCAACCTCGTATCAATACCTCTTCCATGAAGTCTTGCTCGACACAATGGAATTAAAAGACACTACAACGTCCGAAGGGATTAACCAACCCCATGCCATTCACTTTTTTTTCATTGTGGTAGCCCATCTGGCGACTGCCTACTAGTGCATAAGTCACCGTACACAACACAGCCTACTACGATATATTAAAAAACAAATAACAATATGTAAATAACATGCCATTCAGAGGTACAAATAAACTAGATAAGAGGAAATTAATCGTATATAATTTAGGCGTTGAGGGAACACATTTTAACCCTATAGAAAAAAGTCCAAATAATGATTTTTAAAGAAAAGGAAGAGGATTTGGATAATTAAAGAGGCCAATTTTTATTTAACAAAGGAATTGTAAAATTAAAAAATGAATGATAATAATATTATTCCCAAGGTCAATGAAGGCGGCTAGATAGAAGGCAACAGCCAAAACGGCAGAACCGAAAAACACTACAGGGCCCAACATCGATAAAAGTAGAAAACATAAAAATCAAGAGAAGAAAGGCATTCACTCGCCTTTTAAATACATCACATTAATTGTCCGAATTAACGACATCATTGGGTAATGTTTTCCACAGACCGAGAGAAGTACATCGTATTCAGCCTGGTCATATTGCCTTAAAGAGTAGCGCGCATCACAAACCGGCCGTGAGAAAGCTGGTATCAGACAGTGAAGTGGATGATTAGGATTCGAGACAATTTTAAAGAAATGAGTCGACGATGCCTAGGGTTCAACTGTACATCGGGTAGCAGAAAAATAATGTTTGAAAGCTCTGTCAAGGCTTCAAATTAGTCTCCAATGCAGAAAGAAAGACAGAATGACAATATTCAAAGTGGCATAAAAACAATTCTTAACCACTCTGTCTGTAGAGTGGTTGGAGGAACAGACAACCCACAACAAACAGTCAAATAAAGTGGAGGCCAGCCCCCTCCAAAATGTCATAAAGTCCAGAAGTCAGTGTGCACGAACTCGTCCCGAGTACAAGATGTAGCGACCCTGCTCGTCCGGGACCGGGATAGGTAACAAGGGTGCGCCGAACATTCTGGGGGACAACGCAGTCTTCACAATAAGGCGCAGGCGAGCGCTCCATCAAATGGCGGTGCGTCCCGCGAGTGTGTCCAATTCGGAGATGACAGAAAGCAACATGAAGCCGTCGCGGCATTGGGGGTGCGCAAGTGAGGCTCAAAAGTCAGCTTGGGATCAAAAGTAACACCAAGCAATTTCAGGGAAGAACAATTAGGGACCGCAACGCAGTTGATAATGATGCCAGGGTGATGTGGTTGTAAGGTCCTTGATCGACCAATAACAAGGCTATGGGGATTTTCTGGGATTAAGTTTCATACCCCAAAATCAGACCAGGATAAAATTCTCTTGATATCAAGAGCAAGCAATTCAGCAATTCTCGTCTCCCCAGCGGGGAAGGAATTGCAGCATACAAAGTTGTATCGTCAGAATAACCAATTATATTCGACTCAATCTCTAAAAAATGTCTGAGGTATAAATAATAAAGAGAAGCGGGCCCAGGACACTACTCCGGGGAACGCCAGATTTAAAAAAGCTGTAGGAGCTAAAACTACCATCAACCGACACTCGCTGCTTCCTTTTAGTCAAAAACTCGACCAGTATGCCGAGGAAATGGCCACCAATATGTACAAAGGGATCTAATTTTAAATAAAAGAGCCTTATGATTAACACGATCAAAGGCTGAGCTAAAATCAAGAGATACAAGAATTTTGAAGGTCATTGGTGATAAAAAGACCATCAGAAGTATGAAGACTCTTCCGAAAACCAAACTATTTTACGGGCAACAATTTATTATTATTCAGAAAATGAATCATGCATTTGGCCAGCAAACGCTCAATATTTTAGACAGAACCGCTGTAATGGAAATGGGATTATACTGCTCCGGATAAATTGATGGTGAAGAGCCTTTGGGGGATCGGAGCACCATTTGCAGAACGCCAACATTCAGGAAAAGAACTCCGACGAAAAGTAATCTAAAAATAACAGCCAATTTTTGGGCCAATGATGGAGCTTATAAAAAATGGGCAAAAAACACAAAGGATCACATCCACATCCGCCAAATGAATTAAGGTTATTCAAAAGAAGTTCCGATGACTTTATAAGGAGTGCAGTTTAATAGGAGGAAAGCAAGATGGATGAAGATAAGTCAATTACCTCACTACTTTGCTTTTTATCAAAAATTGAGGCAAGTAGATCAGCTTTCTCCTTAGAGTTATAGCATACAGAGCGGTCAGCACACGACGAGGAAGGAAGACTAGAGTCAACCCAAACAAGGATTGTTTAAGAGCAAGACCACCAAGAGTGTGGCCGAGAGGGACCAGTTAAAATATCTCTTTGAACCACACTATAAGTACGCTGTGCGTGTGACTTGAGCTGCATATAGAAGTTCCAAGATTCTTTGGGAGCGCAAACGAGACCAGTGGCAAAATTTAGCCTGCTTATTCCGCTGGGCCAATCAGCAGTCGTCATTGAACCAGGCCTTGTCGGTACGACGACGACTCCGAATAGTTTTACGTGGAATTCTTCTCTCACTTATGGAAAGAAGAATTTCCTTGGGGGCAGTTACGGGACAATCGGATCAATACACATCGCCCCAAGAGCTAAGTGTTAAAATCAGTATCAATTGAGCTGTTACCAAGATCAACAACGGCGGGAACATCCGTAAAAAGGAGATCCAGAATAAGAGGGAATATACTGCAACCACCTTATCAAGAAGTTTTTTTTATATAAAACTGCAATGCACGTAGCTAAGGAATGGTAAGCAACCCCTCTGTCATGGAGTGTGTTTGTACGAAGGGCATAAATGCAGGCTTGAAACCCCTCGCCGGGGTAAAAGTTAAAACCACCTTCGCTCCTATTATTACCAACTTTCAAATGACATCGCTATTGCGGAATGACCAAGCAAGAGTTTTTGAACTAGACGAGAAATTCATCAACAAAAGTAGGATGCTTATATCTTATCTTCAATTTGAGAACGGGGGTATAATCAGGTTGTGTAACACCCTAGTTTTCTTCGCTTTAGTACTTTTAGCTAGGGTTGAAGAGAATAAATGGATTGTTAAGCGGCATAATAAACAAAACCGGCGTGGATTATGAAAACCCACCCAATTCAAAGCAAAAGCCCTCCTTCCGTTTCATCATTGATACTTTACCGGCTTCTGAAAAGATTGAGAGAATGGGAATTTGATATCCTTTGGTATTAAATTCATGGCAATCTCATATTTGCCTCTAAGCAGAACGACATAGAACATGCATTCCTGCTATCGTCACAACTTTGTCGTGCATATGGTTTCATTCTGAACATTCAGCCACAATGGCAGCAGAAGAAATCATGCATGCAACATCATGCCCATTACAGTTTAAAAGATGGCAGCTGGCAGTAACGAGTACAGCCGAGGAGATACAATAGGATAAACTTGACACATTTGTTTAAACAACGCGTCTTGATCGATTTCTCGCCAGTCTGCGCATTTCGAGGGATTTTTAAAAAGCGACTACTTTGTTTGAGGTAGGAGCAAGCCACCAAGAGATACTTATTCTTGAGGAACTAGGAAGGTCCGAGGATATGATCAACAGCATCCATGGAGGATAGGAAAGGGAAGGTTTCCAGGAGAATGGCATACTAATGTAAACAAAGTAGCGAGGCTTTCAGCAAAAGCTATCACAGGAATCGAGAGAAATAACAAAATAACTACCCTGGCTCTTAGTAGCCGGCACTTTATGCGAGTCTTTGGTAGGGGAGGAACACGTGACAGGGGGCCCGACTGAATCTTGGGGGTTAGTGACTCTCGCCGACCCACACGAGCCCACAGAAGAAAGGGAGGAGGGGCCAGTGGTTGCTGGGGTGACCGTTTCTGAGGCACCTGTGCAGGTGAAAACTGATTAGTCAAAAAAGGACGGACACAAAAACAGGCACGAGGCAAAAACACAGATGAAACATGTGGGAATGAAACCAAATTAAAGATAATTGACTGCATTACGGTAAGAGTAGCACAGCCATAAAATATAATTAAGATTAATAGGTCCCTAGGGCTATGAAGTTATACCTGCTTGTTCCCCCCAAATCAGTATGTTTTCACCTGTGACATCCTGGATTTGGCCCAATTCACTTTATAGGGAAGGAAAAGTGGTTCAATTCAGATAAAAGTCACTTGGGGGAAAAAGAAAAAGAGCGAAAACGGAGAAAATGGTTGAAAAAGACTGAAAAGGGAACGGCATTTAGTTTTCAGGAACGAGTTCTTGATATATATATATATATATATATATATATATATCAGAACAATTGTTAAATTCAATGACATATGCCAAATATGTAAATAAAACCACCGTGGAGGAGCGTATTTATTATCTCGAGACCAGTTTCAGCCTGGAGTTTGTCATGCCAGCCTCAGTCGAACACTAAGAATACATGTATTCTTAGTGTTCGACTACTGAGGCTGGCATGACAAACTCCATGCCGAAACTGGTCTTGAGATAATAAATACTACGTTCCTCCAGTGGTTTTATTTACACCACACACACACACACACATATATATATATATATATATATATATATATATATATATATATATATATGGGTAAAAATCACGAGATGACACGATGTGGTGGAGTGAATGTGAATGTGTGTGAAGGGCCATTCTCCCACCCCTTTCCCAATACCCTCTCCCTCCTTCTGTAAGAATGTGTGTGTTTTTTTTTCTTTCCAGGCGCCAAATTCTGAAAAGATTGACCGAATTGTGTATCACAAATGTATTAGAACCGAACTATTTACCATTTGTTAACTTACAAAGGCCACTCTAGTATTTGACAAAGTTTCAAGGCCGTATTCCTCTTGTAAAGAGTGTCTGACTTTGCGAAGTTTAAAATAATTTGCATTTAATGAACGAGGGCGTTTAATAGCCACGAAAGCGTGACAAGGTCGCTTATCTAATACCAAGCTCGGAGGCGCCAGTTTTTTTTTTTTTTATACCAAGATTTTGTGGTACCACGTGAGGCCTTTTCTTTTTTTTTGTTTGTTGATTTATGGTTTGTGGTTATTGCCCCGGCAGATATTTTTTGGTTGTTTGACTTTGCCTATCTTCCTTTTGTATAGTGTAATTGAGCATTTTTTATATAAATCATTTTGCTAGTATTCATAAGTATTTTTTTGATTTTGTATATAGGAAAATTAGCTATCTATATTTTTGTGTGCATAAGTAACGAGATCTCTTGTAAATATTTACCCCATATTTTTTGTAAGTAAAGGACTGTACATGCAATTCGTTTCATTTCTCCCTCGATTTCTCAAGTCCGAATTAGTGTAGGAAGCTGGTTGGATCGATTGGGGTTAGAGTCTAGATTTTCGGCCCGCTACAACATGAATAAGTATAAATATTTGGTTGTACCACGTAGGGAAAGAGAAAGATTGATTGGAGCTAGTACTTTCATTATCTTAATAACATTGCCTTCAATCTGTTACCCGAAATATTCTTTGGAAAACTACATGTATAAAGCTAAATAAAACATTATATAACCTGCAGGTTAAGGAAAACAGAACCTTTACACAACATATTACTTTTACCTCACCATGATAATTTCATGCATGTAGTAACAATGTTAAAACAACTTGAAATAAATTTAATTTTTAAATACAATTATACATTAAAAAAATGTTAATAAAACAGCCCAAGGAACGATAATAATGTAATATATAGAATACCTTATTTGGATTGTAATTTATTCTATGTAGGCCAAACTTCTAAAAATATCTCTGTATGAATTAAGCAACATCAAAATGCAGTATCTAAGGGATATAAAAATAAATCTTTGGCCGTCCACAGGCTTAAGATAAGTCACCAGATTAACTGGTCAAAAGCAGATACCATAATGCATATAAATGATTTTATTAGCAGAAATATCTTTGAATCGTTCCTAATCTCCAGCACAAAGGAGAGAAATGTAAATATTAGCCCCGGTTTGTTTCCTTTAGATCCAGTCTTATCTTTCTTCCTCAAATCAAACTTATCAGAGGTCCTAAAAAGTCTGACCTTATAGCGAATACATTGCTTTGTGTAAATACAGTGTCTCTCTATTTCATAAACCATTGTGAGTTTGAAAATGTTATTAAGATAACAAAAGTACTAGCTCCAATCAATCTTTCTTTTTCGCTACGTGGTACAACCATATATATATATATATATATATATATGGTTTAAGGTTAAGGAACAGGTTGGGCAGTGGCCCAATCCAGGCGAATTCCAAGTGGTAGCGGAAATAAAATGAAGCAAATTAGTTATAAAAGGGGGAGAAGACCACTATGTGATAAAATAGAAAATGAGGGTTTTACAGATTCCTCTGCCAGAATGAAACGAAGGCGAGAGATAGTTATAAGGGTAGGGAAAGAGGACGACCGGATAGTGGCGAAATGATGGCATTCTAGTAGAAGATGGGCGACCGATTGGCCCCCACCACAAAAAAGGCAGCAAGGGCTGATTCGAGCATCAGCCAAAACAAGATGACCCTGGCTAAGTCTTGTGTGGGCGATGCGAACGCGGCAAAGGGCCACCTCTAAGGACCCTAGTCTCTGAAGTCTCGAGGGCCAAGAGCGAACAGACTTTTTGATTTTAGATAATTTAAATGACAAACATCCATCCCATTCGTCTTGCCACAACCATAAAAATATATTCTATTAAAGAGGGAAAGAAATCTCGATAAGGCAATGCAGAGTTGTCCGGGGACCCAGAATAGGCTGAACGGGCCAGCTGATCAGTCCTGTCATTGCTCAGGAGCCCTACATGCCCAGGGACTCAACGAAATATAACTCGATATCGGGACGCATTCTGGACCAGCCAGTTGGAGATTTCTGTGACTAGGGGATGGAAAACATTAAAAGACTGAATAGACTGTAAAACACTCCTAGAGTCGGAGAAAATGGCGAAATCCTTAAAAAGTAAGATTTGGATCAGTCTAAAAGCTAAAGAATGGCTGAGAGTTCAGCGGTAAAAATAGAAGCTGCTGCCAGCGGCAAAGATAAGAGTTAAAACCTCTCCTGAGTAGGTGGCTGCGGCATCCCCATCATGGTCTGATTTGGAACCATCCGTCTATATCGGGCAGTGTTGTACATGTAAGGTCGCATGATCTAGGAACAGACTCTTAAGGAAGCAAGGGTCCACGGACGAATTGTCCAGGCTCCACATACTGGTACAAACTGTGGGAGGTGAATGCACGCCAACTAGGGGTCAGGGACGATGGAAGGGCAAGGACCCTTAGAGCATCTAGGTTGGAGAGATAATCTATCGGAGGTTCAGGGGCCGGGGTACAGACGGCAACCTATCGAATGCCGCCGTTGACTTGGCAGCATACAGGCATCTGTAAACCTCTGATAGAGGGGCCTGCTGTACACGGAAGAGGGATCGCATGCAGATCTGGAGTCGATGACAGGGCAAGGGGAGCACCTCACTCTCACAGTAAAGTGACGGGAGAAGTGCGGAAGGCTCTACTGGAGAGACGAACTCCGAGGTTGTGAATCGGGTTCAGCATTTTAAGGGCTGAAGAGGAAGCCGGGGAATAAATTTTGCATCCATAGTCCAATTTGGATTGGGCGAGGGCAATATATAGTGACCACAGTGTTTGACGATCAATGCCGCATGGCGAGTGGGAGAGGACTTTCGAAGACGGCGTAGGTGTGGTAACCAGGATAGCTAAGGATCAAGAGTTACGCCCAGAAACCAAAATTCATAGAAGAACTAGAACTCCAAATCTACTCCTTGTAGGGAGATAGGTAGCGGAACAAGAGCCCCTCTACCACGGTGGAAATACATTGCCTTAGCTTTGCTCGTGGAAAAGCGTAATACCCTAAGTTGTGCACTTTTCGAGACCGCATCGTCTGCCAGTTGCAGCCGACGCGCTGCCGATGGAAGGCGAGGCGAGGAACAGTATAGTGCCAAAGTCATCGAGTGACGAACAGTGTCGCTGATACACCATCTGGGAGAGAGGAAATGATATCATTGATCGCAATTACAAAACATAAAACACTTAAAACGCTACCCTGAGGAACTCCCTCTTGGGGTTGCAGGTCAAAGTAGGTATCTCCAACACGCACCATAAAGGATCGAGATACTCAGAAACTGTGAATAAAAGACGGTAAAAGACCTCTGATACCCCAAACGTATAGCTGCTTTAAGATGCCCTATCTCCATGTTGTATCGTAGGCTTTCTTAATGTCGAAAAATATGGTCAAGACTAGATGCTTTAACGAGAAAGCTTTGCGGACCGAACACTCGAAACGTACTACGAGGTCAAGGGTACTATGACCCTTGCGAAAACCGCACTGAAATGGAGACAGTAAGGATTGGTTTCTAGGAACCAGTTCAGGCGCACCAACACCACCTTCTCTAAAAACTTACTCAAGACAGCTGGTAAGAGCTATAGGGCGGTAGTGATATGCGTCCAACCCGTCCCTGCCCGGTTCGACAAAGGGAGGAACAATCCCGACGCGCCATGATGGTATGGGTACAAATTATTCTCCCATATAAGGCTGTACAAATCGAGGAGAGAAGATGAATATCAAAATGGATCCCGTCAAGGCCAGAAGTGGATCTACAAAGGGACAATGCAGCGCGCAACTCGTGGAGGGATAATAGGGCATTATATAGAAGGTTAGATTTTGTTGTAAAATTAAGATGATGCGACTCTTCATTTGATTTATGGGCTAGAAAAGCCTTATTATAACGGCTGATGCCACGGAAGTGGTCGGACAAGGTATTATTGACCACCAGGCTGTCATTCACTAAGGATCCCTGTAAGTTGAGTGTGGGGGTATTATGGCCGGCATAGCAACCTCGGATCTTATTAATTCTCTTCCAGATCTTTGCGGTAGGGGTCATAGAGTAACTTGATGAAACGTAGTGGCGCCATGAAGTTCGGTGAGCCTGACGAAGGGTTCTTTGTGAAGCGTTCGAACTCGGTTTCGGTCAACCTTATTGCACAAGGTTGGGTACCGCCGGAATCGGGCATGAGCTAACTTGTAGTTTTGACGGCTGTCGCACACTCCGAGGTCCACTAGGGCAAGGTGAGCGACCCATTACGGGTCGCCTCTGTGTGGCCTCGTTGTAAATAATCGATGTGAAGTACGCTACTGCCGCCTCGACACCATTGAAGGTCCCCGAGGAGGCACTTGTGAAGGACGCATCTCGGAAGCCTTCCCAATCGGCATAGCCTAAGTCCCACTTGAGAGGCATGGTTGTATGAGGGCTAGGATGAACGGCCAACAAGACGATAGGGAAGTGGTCACTCCCATGGAGGTCAAGGATTGAACATCGAAAATCAGTGAGGCAATCCGGGAAACAGAGAGACAGGTTAACACAACTAAAAGAATCCGTTCTAAAAGGTCGGCTCTTGACAATGGTAAAGGAAGAGGGAGGTAAATAGAGCAAACAGTAAAAAGACTTGTAAGAAAATCCCTCACGGCAACAGCTTGGAGGGTTGTGTGAAGGGGGAGGAGAGATAAATGGTGGGATGACGAAACCATAACTGACCCCTCTCCCATGAGACGAGCCCTCGACAGGAGCAATAGAGTTGAAAATACGAAAACCGGGTACCGCCGGAAAAGGCCGTGTACCCAGTTTGTTCTCTTGAAGACAAATAACACCGGGGTGGAGAGTCGTCAAAAGAACTTTGAGTTCTTCCCAATTCGGAAGAACACCTTGATCATTTCATTGTAAAATGCAAGATATTAAGTGTGACAGTTAGATACCACAGT
Organism: Ceratothoa steindachneri; assembly: GCA_963969495.1. Lineage (NCBI taxonomy): Eukaryota > Metazoa > Arthropoda > Malacostraca > Isopoda > Cymothoidae > Ceratothoa > Ceratothoa steindachneri. The sequence goes on along the minus strand of OZ018327.1, from coordinate 107,231,240 downwards.
AGATATCTTTTTCTCCTTTGTGGCTGATATTATGTTTGGAGTGCGTCCCAAAGAGCTTGGGGAAAGAAGAGCAGATTTTGAAGAGCCTGCTATTGCAGGGGAAGAGATCCTGGAAGGAGCAATGATAGGGGATATGTCCGATGATTTCGAGGAACCGGCCGAAGTCACTGCATATAATTGAGGCGCACAGCCAGGCGGAAACGGTAGATCTGGATTGATGGGCCGAGGTCACTTTCGATGTCCGAGGAGTTAATCCAACAATCGCGGCTGGTGATGTTGGACTATCATCCGCTTCCATCGGATCATGAGTAGGACGTTGAGTGGGTAAGGCAGGCGATCTGGACAAAGTACAAGGAACTGGGTGGATTTCTGTTACCGTTTAGACCAGTAAGGGGCCCCAAGTCTTGTGAAGGGCGGGACGGGCTAGAGGGCAGAGAATATTCAACAACAGTTCATTGAAAATTCTTGAGGTTCGGCCGATGACACAGGTGAGGAGTCCCTTTCCACGGGGCTTTGGGCCCCGGGGCCGGGTAGAAGAACTATCACTGGTCGATATAGAAGATTCTTTCAGATAACGTCTGTCTTCAAGTCTCTCACCCTGAGCATCGGTCCCAGCTAGAGCTGCTGGAGAGAGGGAGGCAACATTAGGTATCTCGGTGTGAGATCGATGCTTCGACGGTATATCGTGAATGCTTCTGACACTAACGGTAGATGGTCTATGAGATGCTTCAGGCGTGTCGGAATTCGAACGTAATGGTCAGTTTTGTCCAGCGTCACGCAGAACGTCTGAGAAGAGACGGCCAAGAGGCGAGGTCTGTGCTCGAGCACGTTGGCGAGCCTCTCTCAAGTCCAGACGCAGAGAGTCGCGCAAAGCGAGGACCTCCTTTTCATATAAGAATATTGGGCAGATTTTTGAAGCGGCACTGTGGACAACACCGCCGTTGGCACAGCACGGTGTTTTGGTGCATTCAGGGCCATGGTAATCAGAACTGTAATTCACGCAGGAACGCGAGTGCCGACAGGTACGAACCAAATGTCTAAATTGATTAGAATTGAAGCAACGTCTGGGTAGTTCGACGTAGGGGCTTACCGGGACACGAAGGTACCCAGGCAGTTCCTGATGTTTGAACGTTAAAATCAATGTGGTAGTTGGGACTTTAGTAGAGCCTATAGTTTTAGTCCCCCTGTGTACATGTGTGACGCGTTGGGTACTAAGCTTGCTCTGAAGAGGGGTGAGGTCGTAGTCCCTTAATTCGTTTGAACGGACGACGCCTTTAACAAAATTCAGACGTGGATGGGGAGAAACGGTTACGGGAACTTCGGCTATCGAAGATTGATTATGTTGAGAGTGAAATGACACCTCGACTACTATATCACCACTACCTGTTGACCACATCCGCCGGGGTTCCCACAGCGGGACTCAAATGATTCATTAACGTCAAACACATCCACTTTTGCAAGTGGGGTCTCAGAAGACGAACTCATGACTAGAAAGGGGGGATAGTCTAAATCTGGGTCCACATCGTTGGCAGAGGGAGCCAACAAGCGAGGGAAGGTTGAAAGCCTGAAAGTGGGGGTGAAGAACGTTTGGCACGAGAAGGGGAAGTTTTAGGTTTATGGTTAGCCATTGCTAATAGAAATCACTTCATATTCTCCCTCAGGACTCCCCACCACGGAGGCGTAAAAGGGCCCGGCGCTACTGCAACTTTAGAAGAAGGCAACTGAAGAAGGCGGTGGAGTGCACAACCTCCTCCGACCTTCATAAAAGAACAATTCGGAATCAATCTGAAAAAAACAAGCAGAGGTGGGGTAACCGTCAGGGCCAATAAATAGGGGTATATTAAAAGTCTAGTTCGCAGCCCTAGGGGACCCCTAATGGCCCCAGGGCTGACCCCCCTCAACGAGAAAGCCAGAGCCTCTCTGTGACTAACTCCTGAAGAAAGAAAAGGCCCCAGAGAGGGAGGGTGTATATATATATATATCGAAGTTAAGCCACATCGGGTTTAGTTAATCGTCGGATGGTGTGCGATATTCGGGTCACCTTCACGGCGGCTGTCATACAGTGTAGATACCTGTGGTTCAGATCCCTCGTTAATCAGTAGATTCTTACTGAGGCATTAAGGCGTATTAATCGAGCGCAGGTCAGGGTAAAAACTACTCTCATTAAGTCCGAAGAGAACGGTCTCTTTTACGGTCTCAAATAAATTTCTGTATTCAGCTTCAAAAGGTGAAAGTGAGTGAATTAAAGAGTTTTTACGATGCATCGTTTCATCTAACGCTAGTTTAGGAGTGAGGGGAAAGAGGATAAGCCTGGGAGGAGGGCGGAAGGAGAATCTAAGAAAATTATTCATAGCTGGTAAGGGAACATGAAAGTGAGAGCACGAACTACAGTGGTAAAATTGTGCAAAAGCAATAGTTTGTGCTGAGTAGTTAATAGGCGCAGGAGTCTGCAAAAGGCTAATCAATAGGCTATGTGTAAGAGATTATACTAGTGTGCGTCAAGGTGTGAGAAGGGTTACAAGGCTGTATAAACGGTGGCCGGTTGAATATGTGAGTGTTTGAGAGAAACAAGGAAATAGAGGAAGGAATGCAACAAATATCAAGAGGAAATTGACATCCACTTCCTCTTTGGAGCCGGAATCAAGAGGTGGTTCCCAAACCCAGAAACTTAGGAACAATCATGGCGAACCCGGCTCACCGTGGGTCCTCTTCTCCTCGCGCTCTTTACTGGGCATCTTGGCGTGATGCGAGGGCTTGTAGATAATGGGCGGATTCGCGGGATCGTACCGGTAAAGGGATCCATCTGCGTTCGTGTACGGCTGGCCACTCTGCAAACCAGAAAACGACCCACTTTAGTTTTTACTTTGCTCCCTGTGGTAGAGTAGTAAATATACTACTACGCGCCGTATGCTAGTTAATGTGACCGCATCCATGGGTAAAATAGGCGCAGAAGTTAGGTTAAAATGTCACTCCCTTGTAAAATAATACCATTTTATTCCAATCAGCGGTTAGCCCCCCCCTAGGGTAGTAGCCTCGACGAACTCCTCCACCAAGAGGACTGGGTTCTCCCAGACATCCTACACTCCGTGTATTTGGAGGTGTTGTCTTACTTGTACTTGTGCAGGGCAGGTGGGAATAAGCGTTTAACAGTGTTTGGTTGCCGGTGGCAACAAGGGTAGATAGACGACTGTATCGGTGATGCCAGTGCGACCCGTGTGTTTAATTTGGGGTGGGAGGGGGGTGATTGCACCGGAGCCTTGCCAGTACGACCGATGTGTAACGTGGGCGAGATCTTTCGTCGATGTTGCTAGCTGATGGAATAGTGTTGTAGAAGTGATTTGGATTGAAAGATTAGATGTTATCTGGTGGCGTGTGTCTGGATTGTTTCCATGGTAATGGTGGCCAGGTTTCAGGGAGGCGAGATTCCTTGGATTATTATCGTGTTCTTGGAGTTCTGCGCATGCTCCGTCGAAGATGTTAAGGGTGTAGCATGTAATGGCACGAAAGAGAGGAGGGGGGGATTTCGGATATTATGAAGAAATGGAGCTTCCTGGGGGTGGGGGAAGGGTGTTATAGGGGCACAACCTTTTTTTAAAGTGAGCCATCCGTCCGTCTCATCGTTGAGATGCAATGTACATAAAGAAAGGAATAACAATCGCAGCTATGCTCAAAGGCTCCAAAGGGGCAGTCCTGGCTTGGGGGAGAGGGGGGTCAGGTAGCATTGTTTAGTACCAACCAGCGATCATAGAATCTTTCGTGGTTCCGCGTCAGGAGGTAGTGGGTATGAGTAGCCCCTAATAGGAAAAACCAGTCCTCAATCGGGATGGTTCCTCAACAAAAGAGAGTAGATATGGTTTGTTGTGAAGACGGGGTGAGTAGCGGTGTTGATTGGCTATGTATGTGAATCTGCTTATTCCAGCTGGGGTGACTATCAGCGTATCCCCTCAATGGTCGGCTAGTTCGATAAATTCGTCGAAATTATTGTGTCCAAGTTCACCGGGAGAGATAGCCCGACACCTCGACGCAAGAAATCCAACGCCGTATCCACTCGGCTAGCGAGAGCACCACAAACACCCGTCCATCGTCTATCAAACACCGCACTTTGCTTCTAAATAGCGGTCATCTGGCGCCTGCCAAAAAGGGCATACGTCACCCTAATTATTATCTACCCTAATATTTATCTACATTAAAAAAACACAAGCAAAACAACGCCGACAAAAAGGAGTAACAACAAGGAAAGAAGGTACCCTAGGAGACCTTACGGTCCATTCAAAGAGGGTACCTTTGGACTAGCAATTGAGCGGGCACATGGCTGCTCAATTGTTTTGCGTCCCTAAACGGCCACTTTTCAAGACTTTGTCTAGTCTTGACTTGAACTGGTCAACAGATTCACTGTTGACAACTTCCACTGGAAGTGCGTTCCACATACCGCAGATACTGTAAGTGAAAAAATTTCCACACAGATTGCGGTTGTAACGCTTCAGTTCAAGTTTGAAGCCGTGATTGCGCGTTCTGTTCTCACTCAGTGTGAAAATATCCCGATAGTCAACATTGTCGAACCCTCGAAGTATTTTGGAAACTTCGATGAGCTGACCACACAGTATACGGGTTTCCAGCGAGAACAGATCTAATTCCCTTAGTCTATCCTCATAACTTTTATGTCGGATAGAGGGAATCAGCTTGGTTGCCCTGGCTTGCACGCGTTCCAATCTCGCGATGTCCTTTCACAATGAAGGACTCCAAAATTGTACGGCATACTCCAGGTGCGGTCGGACAAGTGAGTTGTACAGGCACAGTACAATCTCCTGGTTCCGATAACCAAACTGGCGCTTAATATAGCCTAGCATCCTTTGGGCCTTTTTCTCCGCCTCAATGCACTGTTTCGAGAACTTGAGGTCACTAGTAATAGTAACACCCAAGTCCTTCTCAGTGTCACTCGATTCAAGAGCAGTGCCCTTAAGGATATACTGAGATTGGGGGTTTCTGTGGCCGATATGCATCACTTTGCATTTGCCACGTGTCCGACCACTCCCCGATCTTCCCAAGATCTTCCTGCAGGCGGGCAGTATTTCCATCCTTTGCAACGTTCATACCAAGCTTGGTATCGTCGGCAAATTTGGAAATCTTGGCAACCATGTCACCGTCCATGTCGTTGACGTAGATGATGAATAGTAGTGGTCCCAGGACAGAACCTTGAGGCACCCCGCTAGTAACGGGCACCCACTCAGAAGACTGTCCATTTACCACCACCCGTTGCCGTCTGCCACTTAGCCAGTTCTAGATCCAGCCGGCTACCTTTCCGTCTATGCCAAGCGCTCGCACTTTCCGGAGAAGGCGGCGGTGTGGTACCTTATCAAAGGCTTTCTGAAAGTCTAGGTAGACCACATCCACCGCCTTGTCCCGATCGTGCTCACTGAAAACGAAGTGGAAGAATTCTACAAGGTTCGTCAGGCATGACCGTTGCCTTCGGAAGCCGTGCTGGGAACTCCTCAGTAGCAGGTTTGACTCTAAATACGACGTCACTTTGTCCACCATGATGCTTTCCATGAGTTTACCGACTATCGAAGTCAGACTGATAGGTCGGTAGTTCGACGGTTGGCTACGGTCTCCTTTCTTGAAGATCGGAGTCACCTCCGCCTCACGCCAGTCTCTAGGAACGCATTTGGTCCGGATTGACATGTTAAAGATAGCGCACAGATGTCGTGATACTTCATCGCACACTTCCTTCAACACTTTAGGTAGAAACCCGTCCGGTCCAGGGGACTTATTCGTCTTTAGGTCAGCGATCTTTTTCTTTATTTCTCCTTCGGTGAAGTCCATTGCCTCCAGCTTTTCCCCCGAGTAGGAATCCGTCGGCTGGGGAATGGGACCACACTCTTCAGTAAACACTGAAGAGAAGTAGTCGTTGAGGAGGTTGGCATTTTCTGCATCTGAATGCTTTAATGTCCCCTCCTCATTCCTTAAAGGGCCAATCGTTCGACGGATTGGTTTACGGCTGTTCACATATCCAAAAAACTCCTTGGGATTCTCTTTACAGAGTCTCGCCACTCGGAGTTCCTCAGACCGCTTAGCCGCCCTTATACTGGACTTCACTCTCCTGGCTAGCCTCCGGTATTCGTCAAAGTCACCCGAGATCTTCGATTGCCGGTACACATTTCTCTTCTCCCTAAGCAGTTGCCTGATTTCTCGATTAAACCACTTTGGTTGAACAGAAGACCGACGGGGGCATTTCAGAGGAATAAAACGCGATTGAAGACTCATGAATGTGGTTTTGAAACTGTTCCAAGAGTCTTCAACAGCATCGCACTCTTCTAGCCTCGCGTCAGTCAGTCCCGCGCGTAGACCTGCAAAGTCTGCTCTTCTCAAATCCAGTTTCCTTGATTTACTAGTTGCAGGCTCTGCCTTGGGGACTTTGACTACAAATCTAATTAGTCGGTGGTCACTGCCAACGAGCTCTTCGCCAACAGAGAGGTCCTCAACGATGTCATCTTCAGAGGTGAAAACCAAGTCGAGGATATTGTCTCCTCTCGTTGGCTCTCTCACCCATTGAGTGAGGAACTCGTTGTTCGTGAACTCCAGGAGTAGTGCGTTCTCGCCACAGGGTTCTCTGGTTTCCCAGTCAACTTGTGTGTTGAAATCACCCATGACGATACACACTCTGTCTTCGACAAGTTCTCCTAGTAGCTGGTACAGATCTCTGTCCTTTTCAACGAGTTGGGCAGGAGGTCTATAAAGCACCAGGGTCCTGTATTTGGCAGGACCTATCTCTAGGTCAACACCTAGTAGTTCATGGTCGGATATGATGTTGCAATCCGTCGAGTTGAGAGTATCCTTGACATACAACATCACACCGCCACCCTCTCTGTCTGGCCTATCTTTCAGGAAGAGCTGGTAACCAGGAATCGTGAATTCACCTTCAAAATCTCGGCTTGAGGTTTTTATCCACGACTCCGTTATGGCCACCATCTCAGGTTCCTCTGTTACTACGAGGCCACGGAGCTCAAGAAACTTATTCCTGATTGACCTCGCATTGAACAGAAGAACTTTGAGGGAGTCCCCTAGTGTAAGACTCCCTACGCTCTTCCGTTTCCCGGCTTCTCTGTTTTCGTGGTCACACCCTTTTTGACCACCTCCGAGAAGGTCGTTCCGGGAGTGACACGGGCATGCTGGCGCACGTCCGCTTTCGCTCTGTTTCGAACGCTCCTTTGGGTGCGTTCCACGACATCTTGAATTAGATTGGCGAGAAAGGCCTTCCCTTTAAAGGAGAGATGTACCCCGTCCCTTTGGTAGAGATCGTCTCTACCGATAAAGGTACGATAGGGGTCCACGAAGAAGACTCCTTCTGCCGTGCAGAGATCCGCCAACCTTTTGTTCACTGCCACGTTTCTTTCGTGAGCGGTTCGGGATGGACCTCTTCTCGGAAGCATCCCAACCACCACACGTTTGCGGGTTTTAAGCCCTATGTCGTCCACGGCTCCCATCACTGTTTGGATGGTCTTACCACTGAGGCCCACTTTACCCCCTCTGAGGTAGATGTCGTTGCCGCTCACCATCAGAGCAACAACAGAATTCTCAGAAATCTGAGCTTTCTCTGCCTCTACTCTGATGGTGTGGTTACCCCGTCCTGACAGGCAGCTTACCTTCACGCTAGTGCGAAGGCGGGCCGCTAGCAGCGGCTGCAGATCCCGTGTTTGCGAGTCACCAATGAGGGTGACCTTCGGACACTTGGTCTCTGAAGACGGGGTCTTCCCTTGTGGAAGAGGCCTCCCCTTTTCCTCTTTACTCTCCACATTCTTATCTTTCTTTTTCTTCAATTTTGGGTTCTACTCTTGTTTCAACTATCACCATTTTCTTTTTTTTCTTCGTTTCTCCTTTCTTCTTTTTCTCCTTCTCTCTCGCCTCAGCTGGCTTAGCCTCAGATGATGCCGGAATGTCCGCTTCATTACCAGGGGATTCCGAAACGTCAGTGGGCGGCGCCTCTTCTAGGCATCGAACCTGAGCTACGTTAAGGGCTTCGAGCTTCTCCAACTTTCCCTCAAGGACCTTAGCTCTCTCCTCTGAGGCTCTATAGAGGTCTTTTAATTTTTCCACCTCTCGCGTCAATATGCAAGTAGTGCAGATACTTTCAGGGCTGCATTTTGAGTAGCAGCCCTCCGGAAAGTCAACGCACCACTTTTCTAACTGGCATATTGCACAGTTGTGTTTGAGACGAACGGGTCCTTTTTTGCCTGTCATTTTGAGCGCTTTCTCTCTCTCTGAAAACTCGTGACCAATCAATGATAAAAAAGGGGGGTTGGTGAGTTCTCCCAGCGTGAGTCGCTCCCGCCTATCGATCGGAGAGGTTTCGGATCTTTCAGAAGGCACGCTCCATGTGCTGCTGTTCGTCCGACCGAGTCGTCAAACCTCGGCGTGCCGTGGCTCCCAACCAAGCAGCACTGACGCTCCCCGACGGGGCCATCGATTTGTCACCAGGTGAACAACCTCCGGCGCCGGAGCATGCGACCCTCACCTAAGAGTCCAATAAAATGGAGGCCAGTCTCCTCCAAGAAGTCCAAGAGTTCACAAGTCGCACCCTCCCCACCTAAATAAATAGAACAACTACAGTAATCTGTGGTCACACTCAGCACATACAGGAACCACATTCAAAGCAATTCATCGCCCGCATCGACGTCACTTCCACCCTGAAACAAGGGGCTGTCGCTGGCCTGGTGGATGCGGCGTTGGATTTCTATCGTCGAGGCACGTACGGGATCGCCCCCCTCCCTAGAGAGCGCGGAAATAAGAAACGTTCAACGTCGTTACGAGGCGGAGATACGCCGAGGCTCACCTCTGTGCGGGGGTAAATAGCTCCACGCGCACACAGTCAATCACGACAGCGCTATCATTCCCCTTCCCGTCTTTACAACACAACGGCAAATCCTCTCCAGTGTTCCGGAACTCTGCCGAGCTAGTAAAAGGGTATCCCCCGGGGGACTGATATCCACTACCCACATATCTTGCTCCAAGGTCAACTCCTGCCACTTTATCGCAACCTCCCACTCTTGGGCATCATGAAAAGAAATTTGCCATAAAGGCAACGTCCGAACCTTTCACAAACACCAGAGTGGGTCAACACATCCTACATATATCTGCTCCACCTTCAATTACGCATCATCCGCCTGGGAACCAAAACATATCTCTCACACACACGAGACATTCCAAAATAGTGGCGTCCGCATCGCAATTGGCTACATACAAATCACCACCATACACTACCTCCCCATCAAAGTACAACTACCACGATAGCCACATAATTCTTCAGTGTTGTTTTACCCTTCGCACCATTTCCACCACCAGCCCCCCCCCCCCTCCCTCTATTAGCGTTGACATCCTTCTGTCTAGGAAGAGAATGAAGATTGCGCCGGCTGTGACTGTAAAGCCCGATTCTTGAACGGTATGTCCTGTTGCAATTGCTGCATGTGAAAACAGTGTCATCCGAGGGCGGTGACTCGGCGTGTTCTTCTTTCTTCCCACACCTCCTCTCTCTTCTGCTCTGTTGTCTTGATGGCTAGCTTGGTGGCAAGTTACAAGCTGCTGCGGTCTGCAGCCACCACTACAAAGCTTGCCGTCTTTGTAGTGGAGTATGGGCCTTAAGGGGTCTGGAGCCAGTGGCAACCTAATCATACAAAATGTCTGAGTAGTCTGCAATCCTGCATGCGACTAACATGGTCAAGCCAGCGCAGCTCTTGGTGAGCAGGGCAGACATACTTAGGGTTCCTGCCCTTGCCAGAACGTCCTTGTTAGGGACGTGATCCTACCATGAAATGCTGAGAATCTTTGAGGCAGCGTAGGTGAAAGGTGTTGAGCCTGCGTTCTTGGTAGACGTACAGAGTCCATCTCTCGCTTCCGTAGAGCAGTGTACTCAACACGAGGGCTTGATACACTTGTATCTTTAGCTTGATGGTAAACATGGAGTTTTCCCACACTCTCTGACAGGCGGGCCATTGCTGCAGCTGTAATTCAGCTCGGTGTCTAGATTGAAACTGCTGGAGATGGTGGAGCCAAGGTATGTTAAATCTTCCACCACGTCGAAGGTGCAGTCACCGATGAAAATGCAGGGGGCTGAGCTAACATCTTGACTCAAAATTATTAAAAAAACATCCTCATAACCAGCATGCAATAAAAAACCCCTTTAACTTCAAAACCAACTGCAAAACGCCCTACTTCTAAAGCGCTCCACCTGACATCTACCCGTCCGAATCAGTTCTACCCCTTTTACTACATGAATATGCCATGAGGTTATTACTGTGTGCTGCAGGGTTTGACTGAAGAGAACCACTGGGGAGACAAAGTTTTAAGATGTTGAGTACGTCTGTCGCTGCGTGGAGTAGGGGTGTTGATGTGTGGTGGGGAAAGAAAGTGCACTTGTGGTCCGTGCGGGGTGTTGATTCGCGAAAGGGGGGAGGACTGTCTCGAGGTGGTGCCCTATTACATATCTTCATTTTCAAATTCACCTCTCTCCTACTTTGTTTTCTATCCAATTGACGCCTGCGGATTCCAGCAATCGGGCAATATGGTCAAGCTGAAGCATCGACCGGGACGGGAGTAACTGAAGTAGGGCACTTTCAGTCGACTTCGGATTCGGAGGTAACATCGGGCTATGTAACTCTCTCATCACCTATGAACGGATTCTTTTTTTGTTCGGTCCATAACATGATAAAAAGTGAGATTAAAATCCAATATTGCTGACCGATGACTCTTCAGCTTGCGTCCAAGTTCGTAGGTTTGAATTCTTAAAAGATTTGTCGTGCATGTGGGGTGGAACACCAATAGCGTATTCTGGCACGTGTCGTAAAAAGGCAGCTAAATCCGGATAGAGGCCTGAGGAATCGCATCCCACAATCTTTTTTTTTTTTGTATGTGCGATATAAAATGGTGCTAAAAGAGGGCGGGGCTGTCAAAGATACAACCCAGTCATGTCGGTCGTTAGAGTACATAGCAGCACATGTGAAGGACAAATTTGGTCCGTGTCAACCTCACTCTATATTCCTACAGCTGCATTTTTCATTGGCGCCAGTCTATCCACGATTACATTTTCCTTTCTTATTAGAAAGGAAGGCGCTCAGTGGACCTGCGTTTGACTCACCAGCCAAGGAGGTCCCACTTCACCAGAGGGAATATTGAGGGCAGAAAAGGAGGTCTCAATTTCCACCAGTGGAGGGATATTGAGGGCAGAAAAGGAGGCTCCAATTCAACCATTGGAGGGATATTAAGGGTAGCACAATAGATCCCGACATTGGCAACGAAGCATTTGATCTCGAAGACTGGCAGTAAGATAGAGGCGCACTTGAGTTAGCCGTACCTGAGGGTTGATGAGCAGAGCTCCGGACGGCACAGCCTCCATGTCAGTGACTGCCCACATGACTGGCTGGGATTCACCCTCACTGCCCCACACCCCGGCCGTCTGTGGAGGTGAGTATGGAACCAGAGTAGGGTGAAGGTTCATCCGATTTTAGGGGAAATGGAGGGAGAATAGAATTACAATTTAATAAATTGCAGCAACTAAGTAATAGAGGCCTTGAAATTCTCTTCTTTTTTTTCAGCCATTCCGCATTTATCATAGTCCATCTTCCAATCTCATTTTTTCCGCGTGCCATTTAGTTAGTACCACTGGGTACTAAATTAACCAGAACTCGAAAATGACAATATGTCATTGCCCAGTTGTGCCTATTCTCACAAGGTCATCCCTAAAGAAAGATGGCCACTTCCTCGAGAATGGACCAAGCGAGACAGGCTGATTGATTTTTAGAATCTTTTAATAGTACTTGCATGACGGTTCTCTTAAAATGAGCTAGGAAGAGAAACCAACACCCAAAATATAGATTAGTTAATTATCTGAGCTTTAGGAAGCATAAGAGCCATGCTGGGGCGTCACCCAACATCTCCTTATGAATTGAACGTGAATTAACGAGGCCGGAAAGAGCGCTCTCGTAAATGGCAGTCGAAGTGCTCTTTCGTACATATATTTGCGAATTTTGAATTACGATAGCCTTCATTTCTGAGAGTGAGGCACTTCTTATCATTCTTGCGCTGCCTTCATTATGACAGCTATTTCGATGCATTTTTTAAAACTTCTTTTTATCTACCATTTACGGACTCACTTGACTAAATGAAGGATGCTGGTGTTGGCCGGCAGTCGGGGATGGGGTTGTGGAGAGTGTGTTGGACACGTTGGTTGAACTCGTGTCCTGGCGCTGAGTTTTGTACCCTGAACTGCTACTATGGTCGCTAAAACGACTTCCAGTGGAATCTGAAGGAGGAAGCCAAGTCAATTAACGGATTTGTTCAGGATTTTTGTCCTCAACCACAAGTGAAAATACTATAACCAACGAGGATACTTTCATTCGGTGAAGGATAGACAAATGGGTCTATTGGAAACACAGATTTCTGGCTGAGCGAAGTTAAATAACATTAAAGGTGATTAGTCACCTGGGTGTTTCCGATACAAGTCGACTAAGCGGTGCATGCCATATGCTACAATGACCTCGAGGTTCCTATCCCAAGTTAAGTTGTAGGTTCTCAATGGGTGAGGGGGGGGGAGTCGGCAGTAAAACGTATGGTCCTCCCTTTAAAGAATTCAGTTAGCAGATCCACCCGTATCTTCTCGCTCCTGAATGTTATTATTTTTCATTTACTCTTCACTATAATTCTATGTACACTAAAATATCAAGGCTATGAACAAATAGTACTAGTAGAGATGAGCAATAAAAACCAGGCAAACCCAAGCACCTTAAAGTCGCATCACCCAGCTAACATCAGGATTCCGTCCCAGGTACTTATCCTTTTAACCAGCCACAGCCAACATCCTTCCGAATGTGAGGGACCATGTCCGAAATCTTTATTTATCTTACGATCGACCACCAGGAACCCACCTTGTTTACTGAGCCGCGAAGAGGGATTACTGGCGACGGAGTCCCCTCTCGATAGAACTGTGACTCCGCCGCTGTAACCACCAAAGCTGTGAGACTTGAAGACTGGGGGTCGTAGCGAACGAGGATGGAGAGACTCGTGGCTCTCAAAGGACTCTCCCTTCGCCAGTCGATGAGGTCTAAAATAAAAACAACATCGATAGATTCCTAAAAAAACAACGATGGAAACTCCGCCATTAGTAGTTTGCTAACAAAAGACACTTTCAAAGGAACTTGTAAAAATGAATGGAAGGGACATTGTAAGGGTAGACTACTAGGGGTTGTTAGGGACAGGAAGGGAGGGCAACCCTGTAACAATTGCCTTCATTCCGCAACATAAGATTTACTACCTCTGGTGCAGGGCGAGGGAACAGTGTTGGAGGCGTAGCCGAGAGGAAAGTGTTTTTTTTTAGCGATGTTAAACCACATCGGGTGTGGTTAATTACCGAATAAAGTTCCAATTCGGGAGAGTGTACTGATCCATGGTTCGGATCCCACATTGAACTGTAGGGACCCACTGAGAAATAAAAGCCATCAAAACGAGGGCAATTCGGTGGCAAAACTACCCTATTTTTTCACCATGGCGATTGGGTTTACCCTTTTTTTACACGCCCATCTGGCAACTGCCATCAAGGGCATAAGTCGTCGTAATTTAAAATTTCAGCCTAGTGTGAGGCTAATATGAAGTTAACGAAACCAAACTAAACAACGATAACACAGTCGTTGCTGTAAGGTGCTGCCATCAAATGGCGGCGCGTCCCGCGAATATGACCAATTCAAAAACGACAGAAAGCGACCTGAAACCGTCGCGGCCGGGGGGGGGGAGGGGCACATAACACGTTATATCCCGTATCTAGCGGTGTAATGCAACCAGCTCGGCCGTGAAGACATGCAGCGCCTGGTCGAGCCCCTGCTGACTTAAAACGGATGGGATACGACGTGGAAACCAAACAACTCCTAGGACTTGGAGTCATCTCTGTGCACTGGCATGGATTTAGCATAACGCGAAGTGTGTTCCAAAAAAGGGGCGAACACAATACTTACCGCGCTGTGGAAGCAGAGGCGTGGCGACAAATAGTCAAAGGCAGTAAAGGTGGTAAAGTCCAGTCAATGGCCTTTGGCGACATCACGACGCGCATAGAAGGCTGGCGGAACAGCATCCCGGCTAGAGAATGCAGAGAAAGCGGTCGCGAAGGATCCCGCCACGGACGCGGGGTCCAAGATTGCGGTACTATTCTAGTGGGGAACGGGAGGGGGGTCCTGAGAGAACTTGCCCCGAATCGTTTTTACTCGCTTCCACACTTCTGCTAGAGGGGTCTTTCCGTTAAGTGAAAACACGTATGCCCGCCAAGAGGAGCGGCGGGCGTGCTTCGAAATATACTGGAACGTATCCCAAGCTAGACGAAATTCACCGACAGTGAAGTTGTTCGGGGGGGCACTTATAGCGCATGTAGGCATAAAGGTTCTGTGAGAGGGCCGCCTTACACTCGGCTGACCACCACGGGAGCGGTCGGCGTGCAAAACGGCCAGAAGTTCTAGGAATAGTAGTTAAGCCCATGGCGACGAAGTTGCCGGAGAACTTAACGGCCTCACCTACCGACCTAAACTCCTTGAATGAGACAGAGAAATGTCATTTCCTGAAATGCAGACCACCGCGCTCGCGCCAAGCACCAATGGACGGGCTCTCAGGCGACAACGGCCCAGAAAATGATATTTGAATCGGAAAGTGATCGCTACCATGGAGGTCATCGACTAACCCCCACCCAAAATCAGGCTGTGCATCCGGAGAGCACAATGCTAGATCGAGGCAGGAAAATGAAGCGGTTCTCGGGCAGTGATGGGTAAACTCATCCGCATTTAGGATACCTATCTCCAGGTCGGGAAGGACTTGACTCCTGGGATTAATGGAATAGTCTCTGCAGAGGGGGTGTCTACCATTCAGATCTCCGAACAAGAGAAAGGGCCTCGGCAACCGTGCCACGACGCGGCAGAAGTTCCCAACGTCAAAGTCAGCTGACGGTGGAATGTACAGGGAAATAACAGTATACCTCCTATCCAGGTGCAACTGCACAGCTACTGCCTTAAAGGAGGTATCTAAAGCAAGGCGAAGAACGGAGACATCATGCCGGGTGTAAATGGCGCATCCTCCTGCCCGGCCCTCATCCCGTATTGGTGGAGTGGCAAAACCCTTATACCACGGAAAGGTGGCCAGGGGGCACGCGCCTAGCATGGTCTCCTGCAAAAAAATAATTAACGTGGAACGGGACGAGACGAGCCTCTGCTGCTCCTCCCAGCTGTCCCGGATTCAGCGGCAATCTCATTGAAGGAATATGTCTTCCAGGCCTAGCTCGGAGGAGATGCGGGGGCCCTTTTCGAAGAGAAGACCCTTACAGGAATGGCCGCACGCTTCCCGTAGGCAGAACTCCGGGCGCTGTTGTCCAGACAATGCACTGAACATGCTGTTGCATTCGAGGACTTATCGGGGTAGGTTGGGCTCGCCATGCGAGTCTTATCCCCCCTTCATCTCGAAACCTTAGTAAGGTGGGGATCCGTATATTGGAGGATCCACCGTCGCTGAGCACCCAGCTTACCACTGGGCGTAGGCTTAGGAGCCGAAGCTCATATAGTGCTTCCTCCTTTCGGGACGCAGCTTTAGGAACCCCGGAAGATGGCCTCACTAGCAACTTCAGGGGTGTTGTCTCCTATGAGTCTAATGACTCGGTGGAGGTGCGCAGCCGTTTCGCCTTACGGGAAACGGTCATGCTAGGGAAGGAGGGAGCCCTGGTTTCTAGCTGGGGCTGTGTGTGAAACCTTTGTGTCACCAGTTTTACCAGGGGAAGCGCCCAGGAGTGGGTAGAACCCACAGAAGGGTTCCGAATGGGCGCGGAAACTACCGTGCTCCTCGTCCTGGAGGGACCAGGAGCAGAGGGTGTCTTTCTTAATATTGAGGCATAGGACATCCTAGACAGAGCCGGGCGTGCCAGGACCAAGTCCTTAGCCTCGCGAAATGAGAGACAATCTAGTGCCTGAACGGCCATGATTTCCTTCACAAGGAGATACACACCACATTACTTAGAAGAAGCGGGGTGCGGCTCTCCGCAATTGACACAAACGATTTGGACATATCGTGTGTGGCTTTGGAGCAACTTATAGACTTCGGGTAACCTCGACTTTGCCCGAGTACATGAGCGATTCGTATGGACGAAGCGGTGGCGGTAGTATCACCTCCGCGGTAGCGATACCAACCGGCACGCACCGACTCAGAGAGCTTGTCACATTCGAACGTAACGAAGAGTGTAGAGGTGGGTCTCGAAACCTCAGCCTCTTTTCTAATTACACGTTCAACCTTGACCGTTTCATGGTCGGCCAGCTCTAAGGTGATGTCATCTATGGAGTTGTCCACGATATCCCTCGCAAAACTACTAATTTCACCAAGTTCATGGTAGAGTGCGGCGTCACACACATCGGCGTGCCATTAAGTGTCCGAAGGGCACTAATCATGGCCGCCTCGGAGGGATTCGATGCATTCGCCAGAAGGCTCCAGTCCGAGAAACGGGTCACTTTCGGCTCTCTACCAATCGCGCTAGCTAGACCTCTCCTCTGATGGATCATGTTACCCTTAGCCAAAAGCAGCCATCAGTGGAGCGAATAACAAGGAAGCCTTTGAAGCCAGGGAGCTCGAAAACGTCAGTAATCTTTGAATGAGGGGCCCCGACGTAATCGAGGATTCGGTCTGCGCTTTTGGTCTTGGTCAGGGACTCCCCGCCTGGACGTGCCGATCTTCGCTTGGTCGCTTGCCGAAACGGCAGCGGACCCGTGGGTTCCCGTGGCTCCCGCTGAGAAAGAGGAGCCCTTAGTCTTTTCTTTTTAGGAGGAGGGCGTGGAGTGAACCTGCTTCACCCTCCGCCAGCAGGAGACCCTAGGCCAGATGGACCGGACTCAGCAAGATCCTTCTCTAAAAGGGAGGTCTTGGCTGTCACAGGGGTCCAAGCCGTCTGAGGAGGACCTTGCACAGGGGTGGACTTGGGTTCAATGCTTGGCACCGAATCCAGGTTTGACCCCATGGAAGACCCTACCATCTGGAGCTGGGTCACTTCAGGGACCAAGTGTATATCAAGGGTGCGCCTCCATGTGGCAATCCCACCACCAAAATATCCTGGATCCCCCCTAGAGGTACTTTGGTCTCTTTGTCTAACGGCGAAGAGAGGGGGGAACGTACAGTGACCCCCTGTAAACTCTTAACGCAAGAGTGCCGGACTTTAGGGGGCACGGATTGACAAGCCCTACCATCCCTGGCCCCTTAAGGGGGTTGGCCTTATCGAGCCGCTCCCACTGGGAGCAGTCAATTTTGTGCCACCTGAGCAGATTCTTGACAGTCCCCTGTGAAGGAAAAGTAGGGACTGCCGCTGGAAATAGGGAGTCGACTTCAGAGAAGGGGGTAAGGGGAGTCCCCTAAACCCATAGGCTTAGGAGAGGCGTAAGCCTCCTCTCCGGTCAAAGTGTTGAGGAGGGTCCTCTGTAAAAGCTGCCCGAAGGCGGCTCCCTCGATGGTATAGGGAAAGTATTAGATTGAGAATTTTCCTATATGGGCATGGGGAGCCTATTATTATCACGGGAAGCACCCCAAGCTCATCACCCCACGCATTAACCTACTCTGAGAGGTGTGAACACGGAGCAGAAATAACCAGCTGAGGCCATTTGAAGCCACTCCTCCCGCCTAGTGACCTAGCAGCCCATCGGCATGGCAGCTCCACCTTAGGCACGGCGTTAAAATGGAAAGGCAGTGAAAGGAGAAATAAAGGGTATGTGAGGAAGATGTAGGTGGGTATAAAGCAGGTTGTTAAAAACCTACCACCCCAAACTGAAGCTCAGGGTTGAGGGGGCGTTGTCCTCCCCCCTCCCCCTCAGCCGCGATCTGGGTTGGTTGGGTGAGAGGAAGCTGGTCGGCGTCTATCCTGTGAAATTAGAGGCCGACCAGAGAAAGTTGTGAGAGAGGTTGTAGGGAAAGTGAGGAAGCAGGGTGTCAAAAAAGGGAGAAGAGGCTAAGCTGGGGCTGGCCGAAGCGCTGAGTCCCGTCAGCACGACGGAAAGCTGTGGGAGAGGTTGTATGGAAAGTGAGCAAGCAGGGTAAGATGACAGGGTGTCAGAAAGAAGGAGCAAAGGCTAAGCCGGGGTCGTGCTGAGTCCCTTCAGAACAGTGACCAGGAAAGCAAATCGCCGTGCCCTTTACGGGGGACTAAACTCGTATTGCCTCCATTCTTACCTTATCCTATGATTGTCATAAGGCCTCCTGTGTGATTCTGGGTCCCCCAAATAGCGATAATCTTGTCTTCGCACATCCTCGTGAGAATTCCTGCGAGAGTGATGCATGAACGGGTCATGGAACCGCCTCGGCGAGTCTCCCATGCTCTCCATGGCGAAGGACTGTGAAAGGGGAATCTTTATATGGTTCAGGTTTTAATCAAAAGAATGCAAAATTTGATGTCTATCTAATTGGAGCAGTACAATTAAATTAGAGATCACTGAGTAGACCTTAATCGGTACTATCCCGCCTACGACGACCTATAGCTGATGTATCTCCAATCCACTCCAAGTGAGAAGCACGTTTTTGCGAGGCAAGTTGTAACTTATCAGAGAAATGTTTGGAGAATTCTAGAGAGCATGTTAGGGACTGAGACCTTCCCCCTAACGTTAAATGGTGCCTTTTACAAATGCAATGCCCAGTTTGTATGAGCTAGTGCATTCAAAAGCAACAATCTGTTGTGACCATTTTTGTGGGGAAAATTGTATTGTATTTAAAAAAATAATTTAAAGCACTAAAAAGAAACTACGAATATTAACAAGGAATCAGAACCATGAAAACTATAATAAAAAAAACAACAAGGACATGCATTCGTGACCTAGGAGAAGGTTGCCTCCGTTTGGAACTCGAGGAAACCACCAACAAATTAAAATTTAAATAGAATGGAGGGCGCCCCTCTCCCCGCTTCCTCCCAAAATTCCATAACAGAATCAAGGACACACGAGACTGGCCCAAGCATGATGAACATGGGTTAGCAACTACGCTTATTACAATTCATGGACAGCCAAAAAGGGGACAGAAATTTTCCCAGAATTACTGAGAAGGAGCACTCCATCAAACGGCGCTGCGTCCCTCGAGTCGAGTGTTTCCAACTCAGAGACGAGAGAGGCTGACTTAATACTGTCAAGGCGATGGGGGGATAGATTGACATGGGAAAAGTGTGGGGGAGAGTAATGGCACGCAACTTTAATTTCCCGTCCGCCGTCATCCATCATCTTTGCCCTGCACTCCAAAGAGATGACCTAATTCCTGTCATGAAGTAAAAGTGGTGGATAAGCATATTGTCAGTCGGCTTGTTCACTTTGTGCAGAAATCTGGCCTCTTCGTTTACAGTGGGATCCCACCTACTTCTACATCTCCAAGAACCCAGCCGAAGAAAAGCTCGAAATTAAGGATACTTCGAATCGGGATGTGGAGATGTTAAAACTAAAAAAACACTAAGCGCGCAGTGAGTCGCTATAAATGACAGGACCATGGGCTTGGCCCGGCGCATAATCTCCTAAACGGAGTGAATTGCAACCAGCTGGCTACAGAGAGAGGGGGAAAGTAGTAGGGAAGCCAGCATACCCTTCGAAATTGGAGCATTTGTGGACACCGGGACGGATCTAGATGGCATGTATGCTCAGAGAAATAGGAACATAATACTCCCGATGCTGTGGAAGCTTTTGGAGCAGGGTGTTGGTGGCAAGCGGCTCGAGAATTACATGAACTCTCGAATGAATTTCTAGGTCTTAAACCCAAATGGTTCAAAGCTTCGATGGTAGAGGTACCATCAAGATCGGCCACGGATGTAATGAAAAACGTTGATGACCGGAGGATACGCTGAACTCTGGCATTATGCACTGTGTATGACGAAAAGCGAGTGCCAGCTACCCAGGCTCTATATAAGGAGGGCTTTGATCATTAACAGGAGAGCAACGTGGTGGGTCAAGTCCACCTTGCGTAATAAAGACTGATGAGTAGAACTCACTTCCATAACCAAGCTTTGAATGGTTAATAAGGGAACCCTATCGACATCCCTTCTGGTTAATGTTACAGAGAGGAGAATCGGCAAAGGGTAGGTACAAAAGAGCCTAGGTTTGCGAATTTGCGCCTTCCATGTGAAGCGACGGTTGAATACAAGACCAAGAAATGGGTGCACGTCCACAAACTCTGGGCAGGTGACATTCAGGAAAGTTCCGATCAGGGTGGTGCCGTCGACGACGGCAGATGTGTATGAAAGAGTAGAAATCTGAGACACAACCATCTTTTCTTTATTTAATAAGTCTCAACTGGCGACCGCTAACAAGGGCTGACCGCCGAAAAAATAAACAGCCTGTCTTTCGGTTAATTGCAACGAGGTGGGTCAAGTCCACCTTGCGCAATAAAGACTGATGAGTAGAACTCACTTCCATAACCAAGCTTTGAATGGTTAATAAGGGAACCAACACTGAAAGAAAAATGCTCCGGCGTCAGAAGGAGGCATCCACCAAGCACTCAAAAGGATATATACAGTGGAGGCCAGCCTTCTCCAAAAACCTAAAAAACAATACAGTCATGCATCCCAGAATCCGTCCTGAATACAAGGGACAAGTGGTAGCGAACCAGCTCGTTCCGAAAGCAGGTCAGGTAGCACGCGCTAGGGTCGCACAGACTGGGACATTCGACAAGAATGGGTCGGATAGTCTGGTGGACCACACATTCAGGTGCAGGGAAACGCTCGGCGATAGTAAACGACCCGAAGTCGTCGAGGCATTGGGGAACCAATGCCTCGAGACCAGTGTGGTCCACGGGAAGAGTGACGGTCATGGCGCGATAGCACGCAACTTAGGATCCCATCTTCTTTGCCAAGCAGTTCAAAGGGCTGGCCTGATTGATTCTAGCCGAGTAGTCAGAGTGGGGAAGAAAGAAATGCTGATTCGGTCACCCAGTCCAAACAAACTGTCTGGCGCCCTCATTTTATGCTATTTAAACATGTCCAAAAAACTAGCCGAAGACAAACTCGAAATCCTTCCGGCTCGGGGTAGGATGGACATCACAGATACTGCGAACCAGGAGGTGAGGAGATTCCAAAGCTTGAGGGAACTCAAGTGAATCGTTATAAATCACAATTGTGGCTCCGATCCGAGCACATCGCATAAGCACTGTCGAGATCGGCCGCGAATGCAATGAGAGTCGTTGGTGATCAAGGGAGACGCTCAACTCGTGTGTACAAGCATCGACCAAAATCTGTATAGGGGATGTGCGGAAGGCATCGGTAGCCAAACGGAGACCACCAGTGTGGTGTATCGAGTCCACCTTCCGCAATTCACGCTAGCTGCGGATGCGTAAAATTCGCATCCGTAGCCAGGGGAGCGGTAAAAAAGAACATCAGTTGACAAAGAATACTGAACGTCACGGAATAACGAATGTCCAGGTGAGGTGGCGTTCAAAAACAAGAGAAAGAAAACGGCGCAACTCTGCCACATCCAGGCGATCCCCATTTAAGAGCCGTGGATGGCGACAAGTGCACCACCTCGCTCCAGATCAGGTATCTGAGCCAACATTAGCGAGAATCTCTTTCAGCAGCAACAAGGTGAAACTGTTGATGCTCTTGGCAAAGTGAGAATGAAGACAGTTCCCAGCAGGACGCCCTCTTCCTGCCCTTTGGAGCAGAGAGAACTCATCCACCTGTATGCGGAATCGACGATCTTTTAGATATTCAGACAAGAAAATTGGAAGGCATCCACTCACTCGCCCTCATGGTGTGGAGGATCTCCATGATACCGTATCGCCGGCTTCTCCAGATCAAAAACACCGTGGCTGAAATGCTATGTACGAATGAAGGCCTCGCACATAGAACTTTCATGCCAGAGCAGAGCATCCGACGTGGAGTGGAACTTGGGAAAGCTGCACTGTGCAGAAGACAGGAGGGCTCTGTTGTTCAAAAAGTAAGCTAACCTAATGTTAAGTAATCTTTCCATCAACTTGACAAGCAGGGCGTTGAGAAATTGGGCGAAAACAGGCAAGGGTCGAGTGAACGACCTGCAGCCGTCGGGGCGCAACTTTAGGTTTACGTTGACTGAAGAGCCCCCACCCCCCCTTTCCTGCAGTCGTTCAATGAACGAACCTGAGGCCCTCGAGGCTCCGCTTCTCTTGTTTTTCTTACTCCGGCAGGGGATGCGGAAGTGTGCCCCCCTCCCCCAAAAAAAAACAACTGAGGGAACCCAGGACAGGACTGGCAGGCCATAGTCAAGATGGCTAAGGTCCTACTCTCGGAAGAGGTAGGACCATCTCCAGGGATGAGATTTGGCTTGGGGTTTGTACCCGCCGAGCTTTGATCTACTCCCTGGGAATGGGTCACCTTAGTCCCCTAATCTGGGCTACATTCCAACTCGAGTGTGATCCATCGTGACACCCACTGGCAGAGATTTGGAAAGCTTGGGAACAATCATTGGGATAGCACGGGAGGGGGGGGGGGTCTCGAATAGACAGGGAGCCACCTCTCCAGAGGGTAACGGGGAAGCCTCTTTACCCAAATACATAAAAAAGGGGGAACTTGATAATTAGATGCTTACCTGGAATATATTAGGGGGGGAGCTCCCCACTATAAAGGGAGCCGCTTAGGGTCAGCTTCATCACAAAAGGAGGTAAAAGGAAAGCCTCTCTACGGGGAAGCTAGGTGAAAAGGACCCCCTCCCTCAACATCATAAGATTTTTTTTTTTTAATTATGTTTTTATTTCATTATTTAATATGGAAACCCTTTTGAAATAGGGGACACACAGGGTAAACGCCCACCCCCGTTACCCACCCTAGAGTGAGGAAATAAGGTAGCGGTCGAACGTGCTTGGCACCATTCTCCTCCCCTCCACCAGTACCAATGGATTCCGCGCGCGCCACCCGAATTTGTATAAAAAAGGAAGATGCGACAGTGCAAGGGATAAGTAAGTGATGGGGCAGAGGCAATTGACCTCCCAGGGTTGAAAAGACGTTAGATGGTTGGGGACTAGCCTGCAAAAAACAGCCTCCTACCACCAAAGATAGTTTGTGAGGAAGAAAAAATAAACCCGGAGTAAATAAAAATGTCTAGGAGATTACAGCCAAGGTAGTCTCAGCCTAGTTCCAGAGATAACGAGGGCAGTGGAATCGGAAGGCGCGCCATCCTCTAGATGCCATGTGTAACCATCTACACAGGGTAGGAGAAAGGGCGCTAGACGGGGCGGCCACGCAACTCTCCTACACCTATAGGGGCATTCTCTGTGAGATCAACCAGAAAAATTGCAAATTAACACCTTCATCTCTGATTTTGCTGAAATTTGGTTTACAGGAAGTTTTGGGGCCCTAAACCCATTTCTGAAATTTTAATGTAAATCCGACCAATGGGCATTTTGAGGTCACTAACATTTGGCGACCCATAACTAGGATAATAATGGTCATAATTATATAGAAAGTATATATATGTTTAGAATCAGAAAAAGACAAGGAATCCAAATATGAAAGTTTTAGAACTCTAGGTTAAAAAAGAAATCATACATTTGCTAAAATTTGAGGTCAAGATCCTTGACCTCTGGGGTATCAAAATTGAATTTTTTTTATAAATGAGAAAAATTAAGGCATATGCTTTGGCTATTAGAATCAGTGAAAAAAAAAGTTGTTTATGCTAGTATTTTTCAAGTAATTAACACACAAGTGAGCACTATATTTTTAAGTTGTCTGTCAATTCTACATATTTTTCATACTTAAACTCTTAAAGTGACAGAAATTGAAATTATAATTTATTTTGTATATAAAAAAGTCAAAGGTCTTGGCTATTAGTAACAATCATAAAAAGGTTGTTTATGCTATTACTTTTCATGTAACTAACTTATGTTGACAGCATATTTATAAATTACAGGTCAATTTAGGAATTTATTTTGGCTATCAGTTTGACTCGACCTAAATCTCCAAGAATAGAAAAATGATATTTCACTGATAATCCTTACTGATAAAATAATTACAATAATGATAGGGAAGACCTGTTAACCTAATACAATTTTGGCACATTCGATACTTTCATCATTTTCTGAGGAAAAATAATTTAATTCTGCTGCCTCCTCTTAATGTAGGACAAAGCATGATAGTTAATATATGATGTCCTGGCACTGCACATGAATTCTTATTTGATATGTAATGATATACACTTTGTTCCTGAAGAGCCCGATGGATGTAAAAAGTTCAATGTGTAATCACAATTCCATACCAAACTTACCCGTCATAAATACAGCTAACATACTCTCCTGGTTCGACACATTTTAGGTTATCAACCATTGCACGTTCATTAGTAATATAACTTTTCTTTTCTCCAATGCCACTTGAAATGAGATACACCATCAGTTCTGCCTTGTTTATGGGAACAAATCTATGATATTTCTGAGTTCCCAAAATAGCCCTACTGGCCTTGAATCAATGTTCTAACCATTGTTATACATCTTTCAAATCAGATGGGGGAGTTACAAAGAAAAACTTTATTGTCTTACTCAGGGTTTCTTCACAAAGCTGAAACATGTCTTCTGGTGTAAGAATTCGCCTCTGTAGTTCTCTGCAAACAGGCACGATCAGTATCTCTCTTCACTGTTTCCCCAATCCCATTGCATGAATTTTTGCTATGGGACGTAGCAAATAAATGCCATTCACAAGACAAACCAAATTCCTCTTCATGGTAAGAAGAGATTTGTGAAGTATCTGTTCTAATATTGGCCAGCACATCCATCCGAAAAATAATACACCTTCTTCAGTTGTGAGCATCTGAATTTAACATAGTTCATAAGCTTTATTATAAACGAGGAAACCACTATAGTGTTATGTTTTAGTGATGGAGATAAGAAAGACACTAAAATGGTTAAGTTCCTGGTCTGCAGATGATCTATAATAGATAACAAAAGGGTGAACTGTAACATTGTGAATTGTCCCAGTGTAATCATTGGGCAGCATCTTGGACAATGAAAGAATAATTTTCAGAGAAATCACCTAATATAACTGCCTCGCTCTGAGGTGGTAGTTTTTCTTTCAACTGATTTAAGTACTGTGATTGCTGCTGTGCAACAAAATGATGACGAACCATGCGGGATATTTTCATGCTTAATGATGATAAGTATTCATGAAATGGCTCCACTTTGTCGATCATTGCACAACGGTTAACAGTCATCCATTGCTTGTAAGATATTTTATTTGGAGCTGATTTTACAGTGTCAAGCAACTGAAGAAAGTTCAGAACATCCTCTTCTCTTGGGCAATCTTTGCAAAGTTGCATCATGCAAGGCTCTCTCTCTCTGTACTGCAGACACTGTAATCCATAAGATCTTTGTATGAGAGACCTTTTTCTCCCAATGCAGCCAGCTGTAATTTTGGGTTTTGATATTTGCAGACACAGACAGAATGAGTCCCACGACTACCGGCAAGCACACAATATGACGGCCGTAATTTAGCAAATGTGGAAAACGCTATTTTGGGATTCTTTTTATCATTTTGATATAGTTCAAATAACTCTCTTAAATTCCCAAGGACCAGTCGTTTTTGCATCTTCATTACACCTTCAGCACTGATGACTTTCACACAATCCTTTTTGCCAGAACACATACGACTAACTTCATCTGACTCATAGAATCTTCTAACTATATTTTTGTGTTCTTCAGATATCACTTTTCTTTTGCTCATTATTGGAATCTTTGGAAAGATTCCAAATTCTGATTTTAATGAACGGCTTTTTTTTGAAAGAAACGCAGTTTTTTCAATTGTGTATGGGGAGAGAGTCAATATTTGTAGTTTGTGATTATGACATTTGCTCTCCAGGAATGACTGTTTCAATTCATTCATTCTAGATGTTTTTCAGATTCTGTTTCAGGTTTTGAAGCATCACTTACCCCCTCGCTAATATGAACACCATAACTGACTTCTAGCTTCTTCTTCAAGTGTTTCTGGGCATCTGATAGCTTACCACGAGCTTTTCGCTTTTTCTGGCTCAATGACAAGCCTTCTGAAAAGAACAAAAAAAGAATATATTTAAATTATTAAGAGAGCAAAATTTGCATTTTGTGTATACTAAAGAGCATCATTAAAGAATAAATCCTTCAAAGTAAAAGCTTGCCAATCATCAATTTTGTTTTATACAGTACCTTAAATTCTATTCAATGGGCCATATAGATCAAACATACTTTTCTGGTGAAATATAAAATATATTATCTTAGTACTTACTTTTTTTGACTGGTTGGTCCAAAAGTGCTAGAACTGGTTCAAATGAAGTTGAAGGATTTTCTTCAACCAAGCAATCACTGTCCAGATCTCGAACTGAAGATATGTTACTCAAATCACTGATTGAAGATGATTCAATTAAATCTTGCTCAGTCTCATTGTTTTTAGTGGTTCTAAGTATTGTGGGGGGGTTTTCATTATTAGTGTTCAACAGTTCACACAGAACGAGTATTTTTTCAATCTTCCAGCACATTGTTAATGTGCTTCTTGTATTTTTTAGTAGGGTTTTGGCAGTATTTCATTTTGGTAAATAGGCCTAATAGCCGAGATGTAGATTTCACAAAGTAATTTCTATCAATCTGTAATTTTAAATATACAATTAGATGACACTTTTTAGAATATAGTTATACACAATATTTTAATTCTTGATATTCTTTGAGGCTCATTGAAAAACAATAACGACCCACCACACAGACTGCTGGCTGAAACTGTACTAACTTGTAGAGTAGGAACTACAATTATCTGTGTTGATTCTGTACAAGTAGCAACATGTTGCACTAGGATTGTTTAAGCTACATGGGAGCTTTGTCTTCCCCTTTCACTACTTTAACTATATATTATTGGCAGTGAATTACAATTTTTATTGAACTCAGAGTTCAAGATCAAAGCTATAAAATTTCCATAAATTGACAAACAATTTGCAAATATGGTGTTCACTTATAAGTTAATTACATGAAAAATGCCAAGATAAACAATCTTTTTATGGCTGTTTCTAATAGCCAAGAGCTGTACCTGTGTTTTTTATATTAAAAAAAGAAGGTAATTTTAATTTCTATAGGTCAAATTAGGAGCTAAAGTGTGAAAAATATGTAGAATTGACGGACAACTTGTAAATATGGCGCTCATTTATGTGTTAGTTACATGAAAACTACTAGCATAAACAAACTTTTTATTACTGATTCAAATAGCCAAAGCATAGGCCTTAATTTTTTCACATCTATAAAATCTTTTCAATTTTGATACCCCAGAAGTCAAATCTTGACCTCAAATTTTTGCAAATGTATGATTTTTTAAATTTTTCAACCTAGAATTCTAAAACTCATATTTAGATTCCTTGTCTTTTTCTGATTCTAAACATATACAGTTTTATATAATTATGACCATTATTACCTTATCTATGGGTCGCCAAATGTTAGTAACCTTGCACAGGACCTCAAAATGCCCGAGGTCATACCTCCTGAACTGTTGGTCGGATGGACCTTAAAATTTCAGAAATGGGTTTAGGGCCCAAATACTTCCTGTAAACCAAATTTCAGCAAAATCTGAGGTGAGGGTGTTAGGCACTCGTTGATCTAACAGAGACTGCCCCTATATCAACCCCCTTTGGGCACGAAACCAAGTTGAAAAAAAATTCAACAAGAATGTTACCTCTTCGCTGAATATCCTCCTTCGCACCTTCTCGTACTCTTCCTCTCGCTCCTCGAAGCTCTTGCTTCGTCGGGACTCGATGCCCTGTATTCGGTCTGGCGACTAGGGAGAAACGACCGGACGTCAGCACCGTCGGCGCGAATACACGCGCCAACGTTTTAATCAATAATTCAGGGGTATTGAATCTTCTATACGCATATGGAAGCCTTTTAACGCCCAATTTATACCCCTAGTAGGGTCTATACCCTCGGCCATGACCCTACCCCCTGTTAGTAGTGTTAGGGGCGGCAGGCGAATTCAAAGACTCTGGGGACCGACCAAATTCGCGGCAAGAACACAAGCGACCCGAAAAGTACGAACTTGAACACATTTGAAGAACTTATGGGTGAGAACGGATAGGGCAAGGGGGCCAGGGACAAAATGAGGGAAAGGAGCTTAGCAGGAAGAGAACGAGGGGGCAAAAAGAAGAGCCAAATGGCATCGACAAAAGATGGCAAGAATTACTTCCCATAAACCCTGCATTCGGGATGGCGCGTTTCAAAATGGCGAACAAGTTCCTACCCGAGAATACAAGATACTCAGGCCCTACGAACTTGGTCCTGTCTCCCTTGAGTGGGGCTTCAATGGCCAGGCATCACTCCTGAAACCAAGGGGGGAGGGAGGAGAGTCCTGTACGACATCTAAATGGATTATGGGAGATTTTACCTTTTTTATTTTAAGTGAAGTACAATAACAACGAGGCACTATAATCAGAATGTTTACAAGGAGATCAATAAAGAAAGTGGCGAAGAGAAAGTCGAAACGGGGATGCATACCTTGTAGTTGGCCCCCTCCTCGAAGGAGGAGAAGCCCCGACGGAGGATTGACCTCTTGGGCTCGTCCGGGGGCAAGAGCTCGTCGCGAATGTGCTCGCGGAAGCGCGCCTCAGGCAGGCGCGTGTTACGAGTCTTGTTCACGATGACGCACGTCCCCACCTGGTCCACGTTGTGCTCCATCCCGAAGAAGGCGGCGACGCGGTGCACCAACATCCGCTGGTACGACGACATGTGCGGGAACTTGTGGTACGTGCGCCTGCCCAAAGCGAGAACAGAACCGATAAAAATCGAAACGGGAATCGAAACCCAACCTACCCCGACCCCTCCTCCGGGTCCAAATACTGGTTAAAGTTGTGATTCCACTGGAAATAAGGGGGTAGTTAACGGATAGGCGCTTGAGCGATATCCTAATAAGACTTAGAAACCCACAAGTATTAAACCCTCCTCCGAGTTTCATGACCACTAATTGGGGACATGGGATGGGCGGTATAGCAGGGGGACAGGACCAGCTTGATTATGCATATAAAATGACATGATTTTTTTTATGTATGAGCGTATGTTGAAATGTCCGAGTTCACAAGTATATGTAAATTTGTACTCAGGAGGTATGAGCACTTGCGCATGGATAGCACACGGAGACAAATGCCAAACAAGAATAAAAAGCGATTCAAGGTCAGAATAAAGAGGTTTTATCATATCGTTCGCATTCAGGAATCTAAAATTCCAGCTCGTGAACCAGAAACATGGAGCTACTCTCCGTTGCAGACCGCTCAAATCACCGATGAGTGCCTGGGGCTTGGACAGTTAACCAACAAACGGAGCAAAGGGGTTTGAGCTAAAGTCAGATGACGAGATAACATGCTACCAAGGGAGGACCATGAAGTGGGCTATCAAAACATGCCACTAAAGTAGGGTATCCAAACATGCCACCAAGGGAGGTGGAGCTAGACAGCTACCACCTGTACCATGGAGTGAGTTATCTAACATAGTGCGGTAAAATTCACGGCGCATATGAATCGCACACCTCCCAGCTCCTATCGCTGTGTAGCGTTGGTGGCGTCGATACATATCTAAGTTAGCAGTGTGTACGAACAGACACGTAAGGGGACGGGGGATAGGACTACAATTCTTCCTTATGGCATGGAAATAAAAGTAGTTCTATTGGGAGGGCTCAGGGCATCCAAGCCCAGTGCGTAGAGCTTCGGGAAAGTTACTTTTGGGGGGAAAGGCAATGATTTTTTTTTATATCTTTTATTTAGAAGAGTTTTCATCTGGCGACGACTATCAAGTCGCCGAAATTTAATTTGAAATTTAGCCTAATCTTAAGCTATTTTAAAAAATATATAAAACCTACAAAATAGAGCGACAAAACAAACCACCTAACACTAGCTACCCAAAAAGTAACCATCACAAAAAAAATGTATGATCAAGCGCTGGGGGAGAGGCCGAGCGTTAATCCGGGGCCCGACACAGATAAAAAACGCAGCATTTTTTTTCTTTCAAAGAGTACAGATTAGGAACTGCCTGGATAGGAGGCATGCGTCGTCGTAATCAAGATAGCCTATTACTAGGCTACGATAAAACATACACACAAAAAATACTACAAACAGTAAACAAACCAATACAAGAGAAATAAGGCACGGTCGGGGGTCGGCCCGCCTCACCCACAACCCGGGGCGTGCGCCAACAGGAACACAAACAATGGAGGAAGACAGCCAGCCTCAAGGAAGTCTTACAAACCACAAGTGTACAAGGGATAGGCGGTAGCGACCCAGCTCGTCCCGGTAATAGGATATTTAACGTGCGCGAAGATCCCACAGACTGGGACATTCAACAAGAATGGCGAACAGTTTGGAGGACAACGCATTCGACGCAGCATCAAATGGCGATGCGTCCCACGAATGTGCGCAAATAGAATAATACATAAAGCGACCTGAAACGCCGAGGCATAGTGGGGTAAAGGTCGCGACTTTAAATTCCCATCTTCTTTGCCAGGCAGCCCGGAGGTCTGACCTGATTCTGGCGATGCAATATGTGTGAAGAGCCAAACATGGGTCTGGTCGTCCAGTCGTGGCGCAATCCATACATGTCCAAGAAGTCAGCACAAGATAATAGCGACATCTGCCCAACGCGAGGCAGCCGCGGCATCACGGATAGAGTGAACCACGGGGTGCGGAGATTCCAATGCTCCGAGACCACTCAAGGCGCTTTGAGTCGATATACAACCCGATTCGGTCTTCGAACCAAGCACAACGCGGTATCTCCCATACAGAGCGCTGTATTGCAACCCACTCAGTGAAGATAGACGCATCGTCTGGTAGAGCTCCGCTGACTTATAACAGAGGAGATAAGGCGTGGAAGCCGATACCCTCTTCGGACTTGGAGCCATCCGTGTACATTGACACGGATCCAACGTGACAGAAGGAGCAGAGTCGGAGCTATAAACAAACAAACAACTCAATCTAAGCAAGGAGCAGCCCACTCGCACTCAGTAACAAAACTAATGATAGAAAATACAAAAAATGAATAAAAGCTATAGTAAAACTTATAAAGAAACTCGAATGCTAACTAATAATATAAGTGAAAGAAAAGATCAGAAGGTGGCGGAATGGGGTAGGCCGCTCGATGATCGTAATTAGAATATAACGGGACTAACTTTGGATCATTAACTATGTTGATAAGTTCTCTCTCGATTTTGAGAAGTAGCATTCGGTCCTTTTGGTTCTTATGCAACGTCTGAATGATAAACTGGAGAAGGTCAATGCCGGTGCTGTCTGTATACTCAGTCGACGAATCTGAAACAAGGGTAAAGAAGGTATCGGTAAAATATGCGTTAGGCCAATCCCAAACAGAAGGGACTCCAAGGGCTTGGGGAAACTCAATATTCTTTTTTAATCATTGAAAAGGCAAAGGGAGGTTCTTTAATGGGAAACAATCACAAGTAGATCAGCAAAGGACTAAATGAAGAGGAAGCATTTAAAAAGGGACTAAAAGTTGAAATTTGAATCCCCTTAAAAAGTAACTTGGTCCCCCCGCGTCGAAGTCGGTTGACAGTGGAATGCACTAAAGAATTACACTATACCTCCTAACAAGATGTAGTTGCCCTGTAATTTCCTGAAAGTAAAAATTTATAGCAAATAGAAAGGAGACATCATGCCGTGTGTAAATCGGGCATCCTCCTGTCCGACCCCTGCGTTGTAGAGGTGGGGTCGCAAAACCCTTATACCAAGGGAGGGTGGGCAGGAGGCACGCGCCCAGCATTGTCTCCTGAAGAAAAATAGCTCAAGGGGAAAAGGAGGAGCAGCAACCGTATCTCCTCCCAGTTGGCCCGGAGTCCGCGGCAATTCCATTGAAGGAATATGCCCTCCATGCCTAGTTCGGAGGAGACGTGGGGGCCATCCTGGAACAGAAGACCCTCACAGGAATGGCCGTACGCTTCCAGGAAGCAGAACTCCGAGGATTAATCGGGGGAGGTTGGGCGCGCTATGGGAGTTTTTTTCTCTCTCTCTCCGTCTCAAACGTTTTGGTAGGTGGGGGTCCTTCTTTTAGAGGGGCTCGCGTCTCCGAGTCGCTCAGTACAGCCTTATGTGGGGTCATAGAACTCCATTGGTTCTGCCTTCGTTTCAACGGACATTTTATGAACCCCCAAAGACCTCACGAACTCCTTCGGGGGATTTATTGCTTCTTTTGAGTCTAACCAGTAAGTGGAGCCGCGCAGCAGTTTCGCCTTACGAGGAAACGGTCACGAGGGGGCAGGGGCGCTAGCTCGACCATGGGAGCACCGAGAGGGAGGGGCAGAACCTGCAAATGGCTCAGAATGAGCGTCGAAGCGACCGTGTTCGTAAGCCTAGAGGGGCAAGGGCCCTGTTTCCTGTTTTCCCATCACAGGTTCGACCTTGACCAGACCTTGGTCAACCAGCTCTTCCTTGATGTCTTCCAAGTAGCAGTTTACGAGTTCCCTCATATAAACCAGCCCTTTCATGAGATCCATGTTTGAGTGGTCCGTCACACTAACCATTGTGCCGGAACGGCACTAAACATGGCTGCCTTCATGATGGAACATGTGGCCTTTGGCCTGCGCACGTTACCTTTTTTGGGGGTCCTGGGCCGGATGTAGTCTCTATTGCGTGCCCCCAGGTACTTGACTCAGTTTCGTACATTCCCGAATGCAGATTGGGAGTTTTTGGAGGAGGTGGACCTGCTTGATGGTGGTTGCTTGGGTGTTGGAGATATACGCCATGCTCTGGAGGGAGGCCCGCTTCCCTCCACTGACTTAGCATGCCTTTCTTTTCCTTTTTTTCTGGTTTTGTTTTATCTTTATTGTTTGTTTGTTTTATCTTTTTAAAATAGCCTAGGTTTATTTATAGCTTGGGCGATTGAGCGCTAGCTGGCGTCCGCCAAATCGGCTCATTCAAAAGAGAAAAAAAGTGATGCCACGTATGTTCGCCCAGAAGAGCGTGCCTCGTGAAATCGCGGGGCGGCGCTTGGAGCGTATATAGGCATATCGGCTCTCTCTTAGTTAGTTCTGTCTCACACTCGGCCGACTACCATAGGGTATCGAACGGCGGACAAAAAGGCCAGACGTTCAAGGAATGGTAGTTAGACCCGTGGGCTATGAAGGGAAAATTAGTGTAGCGAGAGGCAGAGTTGTCTGTAGTTCTCTCCTCAACTATCATAAGGCCACATAACATCCGGAGACCAACAAGCCAACTTGTAGCTTGGCATCAGCCCCACCCCGCAGCCCAAAGAAAAGACAAGCAGAGGGCCATTCAACGGGTACACTACATCTGAGACTGAGACTTGCTTAACACTGCACCTCCTGGGACTCCTGTAACAAGCATGCCCTGGCCGTTTCATGCTCCATGTGGCTCTAAATGGCTGGTAAATTCATCAATCAAGACCCTTGAGGAGTCCTAACGTGTGTCACATCCAGCTCCCTGGGTACTCCTCGCATGCCTTACTGCTAATTCAAACCTCTCGCTCAGTTTTCTAGTTCTAGTCTCTTTTACTCGCAATTCTATAAATATATACCCACAACCATAAAACTAGTATTTGGTCTGTTCATTTTAGTCACCTCACTAGTTGGGGCATTAGAGAATGGAAGAGTGGGGACGCTATTCCCTAACTTGCTCATGTTTTTAAAACAAAGGAAGTTCTCGCGCTCAAGTCACCAGGGGTAGGGGGATACGCACACTAGCCAGAACATGAGAATGATGATAGGGGTGGGGGGCAGAGAACTCACCTCTGGACAAGCAGGGTGATGACCCATCAAAGGAACCCTGCGATGAGCCTTGATAGCGTAGGCGTCGTCGCTGGGCGCCCCCTCCAGGACAGCCCATTAGAGCCTGACACACCATTAGGCTGTTGAAGATCTGGCCGTGAGGTGGCCCTGGTGGGCCCATGGGCTCTAGGATGTCGGGCGGGGGGGAGGTGTCCTCCTGCATGGCGTGGCTACGCTGCAGCAGCTTCAACTTCGATCCGTGGTAGTGCTGGCGATGGCAAAAGATAGTCAGAAAGGGGAAGGGATGTCTGCGACACATGATCAATTTTGCATAATTAAGAGATTCTTTGTGTGTGTGTGTGTGTGTGTGTGTGTGTGTGTGTGTGTGTGTGTGTGATAATGTTTTGGAGTGATCAGTCAAAACTGGCACATTCTCAAAAAAGAGAAAAAAAAAGAGGACAATTCAGACAATGTTCTTGCAAAGAGTGGTGAAGTTAGGATATTCCAGTTTATTTCTTCCTTATAAAACCCTTTTTCTAGGCAGAGAAAAGGATGCAGAATATATATCTATAGATCATTCTCCTCATCCTATAGGATGAGTGCAACTATCTGACACTCAACTTTCAACTACCACTATGCTTATGCAATCACAGAACTTCTTTCTTCAGGAGAAAACATCTGGGACTTCCCACCAAAACAGACAATAAAGTGCGAAGAACTGCAAGACATAGAAGGTTAAGGAAATCCAGGAGAATTTTCTAGTGGATTAAGGAATTCTTACTCTTACCCTTACCTAACTGCATTGACATGGATGTTATAGTTCATTATCAATAATATTTATTTACAAGACTAGTTTCAGTATGAACTTTGCCATACCATCTTCAGTCTTATACTGAGAGAAGATACAGACAACCACACAAAAAATATCTCAAATGGAGCAATGTTATTAATCTTACCATCCAGAACACCCTCCGGGGAAAGATACCACCGGACATCCTTGATCTACTTTCGGGCTCCAGCCTGACCGACATCTCACGGGTTTGGCGTCACTCTCCGAAAAACATTCGCTATGTGCGAACTCATAAGAATCTCGCCGATTCTGCGTCCCGGACCGCCTTCGACGGATCTTAATTAGCCCAGCCTTCGACGGATCTTAATTAGCCCAGCCTTCGACGCCTTAGCCTCCGGCTATATAAGGCGGAGAATGCCCGGGACCTTAAGGCTTCCCTTTCAACTACCATAGTGAGCCAGGCCCAACAGTCCCTAGTGATCACATAGCGATTCTCACAACAGTATCTCTCGCACCAATCCAGCTCTCAGCAGCCCCTCTCCGGAAAAATTACGCTCTGGCCAACTGGGATCGTTACAAGCAACGACTCAGTGACTATGCGCCAGCTGACCTCAGCACGGCGTTGTTAGAGGAGATTGACAGGAAGTTGGAGAGGATAACAACGTCCATACTAAACGCGGACCGCGAGAGCATACCCGTAACAGGGTATAAAACACCTCCTCAGCCCAGATGGACAGAGGAGATGAGAGATATCGCTCGCGTTCACAGGGAAGTGTACGAAGAAGTACGACGGGAGGGTCCCAGCCGGGAAAGGAGCTTGCTGCTTCGACGCCTAAGCTCAGAGCTTAGAGATGCCATCAACCTCCAACAGGAGGAAATATGGAACAACTTGATAGCCAAAGTCGACAGCGAACTTAGCCCGGCTAA
This sequence comes from Ceratothoa steindachneri, assembly GCA_963969495.1. Lineage (NCBI taxonomy): Eukaryota > Metazoa > Arthropoda > Malacostraca > Isopoda > Cymothoidae > Ceratothoa > Ceratothoa steindachneri. Next base: position 107,195,844 of record OZ018327.1, on the reverse strand, counting down.
GTTCTGGCGCCAAGTCAGGAACTTAAAGGGACTTACACCAAGACCCAAGGCTTGGATAAAGGAGAACGGAGACTACATAGAGAACCCAGTAGTTCTCGAGGATATGTTCAGGAACTTCTGGAAAAACGTTTTCAGGATTACCTCCGAGGAAAACGTTGAGTTCGACCAAGAATTCGAAGGCCAACTGATTGAAGAACTAAATCAGGAAATGCATCGCACGTACCCACTACAGCAAGTCAACGAAGGCAGGGAGATGGCGGGCCATGGACGTCCCATAACATCAGAGGACGTCATGGCCACTGTAAAAGCCTTTCGACAAAAGGCACCAGGCTGGACAGGTATCACCAGAAATAACTTGGTTAACGCCCCACAGCAGATCATTCAGGGAATTGTTAACATCTACAACGCTTCCCTGAACACGGGCTACTTCCCGGAAAGTTTCAAGATTGCGAAGGTGATCTTCATACCCAAGGGAGGTAAACCCCCTGATCAACTGGTAAACTACAGGCCAATCGCCCTGCTGGAGTTCGTTGCAAAAGTCTACGAGAGACTCCTAGCTGACAGGCTTCAAGAACAACTTGCCGAGCTGGGAGCCCACAACCCTCAGCAGCACGGGTTTCGCAAGGGTCGAGGAACGGAAACAGCCCTCGCCCTCCTTGCGGAGAAACTCGCTTGCAGTAAAGCTGAGAGGCGGTACGTAGACGTGGTGCTGCGTGATGTAAAGAAGGCCTTCGATAAGGTTTGGCTGAGAGGATTACAGTACAAGATCCTCAACCTCCAGCTTAACCCACTCCTGGAAAGGATCCTTTGCAACTATATCTCCGATAGGAGAGCCCGAATTTCAATCGAGGGCTGCAAAGGACCCGAATTCGAACTCGAGGCGGGAGTTCCACAAGGCAGCTGTCTCAGCCCTCTGCTGTACCTCGTGTACACTATTGACCTGCCTGCTCCAGTGAGGCACGATTCGATGTATCTGCAATACGCAGACGACATCACCCAAATCGTCCTGAGTCCATTCAGGAACTCTGGAAGTCAGGCGAGGGCGACAGCTGTCGAAATAGAGAATATCAATAGATATGAGAAGAAGTGGAAAATTAAGACCAACCGCCAGAAGTTCACTATCATTCCTATGAACCGCCGGAAAGTAGACGACGTCGTCGTCAATAACGAGATTTATCCTTACTCCAACTAGGGTAAAGTCCTGGGCTTACGACTCTTCAAAACTGGATACAAGACGCACATAAATACCAGAGTCTCCCTAGCCAAAAGAGAGCTGAGGAAACTTTACCGTTTCCGAGGCCTCAGCGTGCCTAACATAAAAAAGCTGTACATGGCCTTGGTACGCTCAGTCCTGGTGTACCCGGCCGTGATCACGCAGATGGCGAGCTGTACCTCTCTCAGAATGATGCAGAGAGTACAGAATAAAGCCACGCTGCTGATCACTGGCACGCGAAGGATCGACCGTACTCGGCAATCGATTCTTCACCAAAGAATCGGCCTAAAGCCGATCAACACGGAGATCCAAAGGCTAGGGAGAAAGACTTGGGACAAGGTAGACCAAGAAATACTCCCAAACATGAATCTAAACATCAACATACGTGCAAACCGTAGGCGCGCTATAGGTAGAACTGCTCTGTTCCCTAGTAGTATAACCTGCGCGAGAGAAGTGGTACTACCTATGTTTACGTAGTAATAGTCCACTTCTCTAAAGCACTTTGATCGTAAAACTTAAAAATTGACAACTAGCTCAACCAAATAGACAATTATAAATAAGAGTTGAAAAAACATAAACAAAGTAGAAATTAAAAAATTAAAAAAAAATTTAAGTCTAAAAGAGGCGAAGTGCCCAATCCAAAACATCAAAATCAACAAAATTTCTGAATTAAAAGAGGCGAAGTGCCCAATTCCCAATACTCTTAAAATAAGAAGATATTGTCAACCAAAATCAAACGATAAAAAGAGGCGAAGTGCCCAAAACTGATCAGTTCACCGAAAACTCAACAACTTGAGAGATTCATTCAGCATTTAAGCATCCTTGAAAGGCTTTCATGCTTCGAAGGAACAACCTAATCCATAAATAGATATATATATTATAACGGAGGAAACTGGCTGTCAAAGACAGTCAGCTACTTTTTGACGGAGGAATTTTATTTTTAAAAATAATTAAGTAGAATGCTAGTGATGCCCAAACACCAGGGCAAACTAGGAAACATATTCACACCTTTATATACCTACCACACAATTTCACAACTTTAACCTAAATTGTAAATTGACCTTCACATTCGCTCGCCGATTCCCGTACCGAACAGTCCTCCTGGACGCTCTGTTTTTGGGAGAGCTTCCCTTGAAAATTTCCCCCGACCACCCACCCGGAAATTTCATCTACTTATTATATGTACTCACCTTTTTTCCTTCTGCCTTATCTCCTACATCATTTGTAATTCCTACCTATATAAAATTTTTGTATGTATAATTAATAAATTGGTAGTCATTTCCACTATAAGGAGATGGCTAAAACAAAAAAATACCATTACTTAAATGTATAAGCAGTGCTTCTCTCCCAACACATCTCCCTTTAACTACCCTCTTACTATCCTGAAATCTTTCCATTCCACAAAGACTAATGAAGCAAGAGTATATTTAATTCCATGCAAATCTAATAATTTGCCCTCTTATGTAGGAGAGATGTAAGATCTCTAGAAAAAAAAGCTATATGCACACGAAGATGTCAAATAAACTATTACTGCATTGATTATTTTTAATCACCTAAAAAATTTAAACTATGTAATTGCTTCGTCTCAGTCCCAGATAATTTATGCTTTCAATGATTTTCTAAAAGAAAAATTGTTGAATCTACTTTAATTTGAGAAATAGCTAACTTTAACCTTTTGGACATGCAATTTAAATGAAGCCTCTTTGTTCAAAATCTAATTTTTAATGACCTTATAATCACTTCCCAGGTTAGTGACATTGTTCCATTTGAGATAGTTATGTGTGGATGTCTGCATCTTCTCTATACGACCGAAGATGGTATGGTAAACTTCATACCAAAACTAATCTGGCAAATAAATATTACAGTAAGCTCTTATAAAGTGGTTTCTATTAACATTTAATCAACTCACTATCGAGTTCGATTAGTTATATATATATATATATATATATATATATATATATATATATATATATATATATATATATATATATATATATATATACAATTAAAAAAAGCATGAAATTGATTCAAGCATTGATAACATCACATTAGTAGAATCAATTTAATGCAGGACTATTTTGCTATTTTTTTACCATCTTTAGCTGTACAATAAAAACCACTGGACTCAAACATTTATATAAACTTTGTGGGTATGAAGAGTGAGAATTGGCTCATAAAAGTGGGTGGAGGTAATTTAAGGACCAGTCAAATTTATCACAATTTTAAATGCCAATTTAGGCTCTAATGAATTTTTCCTCAAAGTTGAAGTTAAAATTTCGATTGGGCATATTATAATTTGGTAATTCATTACTTAATATAAACTATTATACTTATTTTATATTACATAAGATATCTATTTACAAGCTTACCATTGTTAAGATCTATTTTGTAGTTACAAATGCTTAAATGGGTGAAAACACTTGGATTGTACTTTTTGTAACTTATACTTGAAAAACTGCCTGATTGAATCCCCTTTTGTTTACATTTTTCATGAATGGTTAATAAAATAAGGGGTTGGAAAAGTTTTCTCAGTTCATTTTAATTGAAAAAAAAAGAGAAAAGTTTTTGTTTAGTTTTTGACTTGAATTAGTTTTTTCTCTTTGCAGTTGTTTCTGTGAGTGAAGGGGAAACACAGTTTGGGAATGATAGTCAGCATGAATCTGTGTGTGTTTGCAATGTTTGTGGTGTTATATCAGGGCTTGTTGTGAAATGATATCAATAAAAGAAGAGGATGAGGGTTTGTTTGCCAGGTGCATGTGTAAGTGGATGTGAAAGAGAGAATTGAAAGGATAGTGGATGGAGCTGAAAGGGATGCAGTTGTTATTTTACATGTGAGAGTGAATGATAGGGAAAACTAGGTCAGGGAAGCTAGTTTTGAGATAATAGTAGGTATGTAGTGTCAGGAATTTTACCAAGGCTTAGATTTTTTTTTTTTTTTTAATTAAGGGGCTATCTGGCGACTGCCGACTTAGGCATTAGTCGCCGTACAAAAACAGCCTAGTTCTAGGCTACTTTAAAAATTAAACAGGAAACAATAAAAAGAGATAACAATAACAATAAAAAAGCAATAACAAAAACAACAACAACAATTAAACTGGGTTAAATGAAAGGGAGAAGGCCAGCCTCCCCCAAAAAGTCAATAAGTCCACTAGTCATGGTGCACGCACTCGTCCCGAGTACAAGGGACAGGCGGTAGCGACCCCGCCCATCCCGGTACCGGGACAGGTATCGTGCGCGAAGATCACCCAGACTGGGACATTCGACAAGAATGTGCCGAACAGTCTGGGGGACGACGCAGTCGTTGCAATAGGGCGCAGGCGAGCGCTCCATCAAATAGCGATGCGTCACACGAGTGTGTCCGATTCGAAGACGACAGAAAGCAACCTGAAGCCGCCGCGGCATTGGGGGATAGGTCCATGGGAACAGTCGCGGCGCAATGGCACGCAACTTTAAGTTCCCCTCGACCGTCTCCCATCTTCTTTGCCAAGCAGTCCGAAGAGCTGCCCGTATTCCTGCCATGTAGTCAGTGTGAGGAGGAGCGAAACGCTGGTCCGGTCGCAGAGTCCTCGCGGACTCTTTGGCGCCCTCATTCCCCGCAATTCCTACATGTCCAGGAACCCAGCAGAAGATAATCTCGACATCTGCCCGGCTCGCCAAAACCGTGGCGTCACGGATTTCGCGAACCAGGGGATGCGGAGATTCCAATGCCCCGAGAGCACTCAGGGCGCTTTGTGAGTCGCTATAGATCACAATCCGGTCTCCGAACCGGGCAAGTTGCGTAATCTCCCGTACCGAGTGGTGTATTGCCACCAGCTCGGCCGTGAAGACAGACGCAGCGCCTGGTAGAGCCCCGCTGACTTCAAACAGAGGGGATACGGCGTGGAAGCCGACCCCCTCTTGGGACTTGGAGCCATCCGTATACACTGGCACGGTACCAGCGTGACACGATGTGTGCTGCAAAAAGGTCGAACGCAATACTCCCGGCGCAGTACAAGCTTTGGGAGCAGAGGCGTGGCGACAAATAGCCAAATGTGGTACCCTCCAGGGTGGCGTCCTGGGCAGAACCAGGGGCGCCACCGGCCCGAGAGCTATATCTACTTCTCGAAGGAGTTTCCTGGCCCTAAACCCAAAGGGCTTAGGGTATGACTGGCGTCTCTCGGCGGCATAGGCACCATCGAGATCAGCTGCGGATGCAGTGAGAGCTGTTGGCGACTGAGGGAGGCGCCGGGCTCGCGCGTACAGGCGAGTGATGCACTGCACGCGGCGCAGAGCGAGTGGCATCTCCCCAGCATCGACCAACAGGCTCTCAATGGGGGAAGTGCGGAAGGCACCGGTCGCAAGGCGAGGGCCGGTGTGGTGGATCGAATCCACCTTCCGCAATAAACGCTCGGCTGCGGATGCATAAAACTCGCATCCGTAGTCGAGCTTCGAGCGAACAAAGGATCGATAAAAAAGTAAGGCGGTAGCCCTATCAGCGCCCCAAGCGCTGAACGTCACGGAACGGAGAATGTCCATGGCGCGGGTACAAGAGACCCTAAGGCTGCGAATATGAGCCTCCCAGGTGAGGCGTCGGTCGAATACAAGACCAAGGAAACGGTGCGACTCAACCACATCCAGGCGCACCCCATTAAGAAACAAATCTGGGTCGGGGTGAAGCCGTGAATGGCGGCAGAAGTGCACCACCTTAGTCTTGGTCAAAGAAAACCGAAACCTGTGCGCTTCGGCATAGCGAGAGACGCGGTTCAATGCCTGTTGGAGTCGACGCTCCAGAGTTGGCATCTGGGCCGCGCCAAAAGAGATCGAAATGTCGTCCACGTAGAGCGTAGCGAGAACATCTTCCGACAGCACCGAGGTGATGCCGTTGATGCTCAGGGCAAAGAGTGTGACACTGAGGACACTTCCCTGCGGGACACCCTCTTCCTGCTCCTTTGGGCCGGAGAGGGCTTCCCCCACCCGTACGCGGAATCGACGATCTCGCAAAAATTCAGATATAAACATTGGGAGGCGTCCCCTCGCCCCCATCGTGTGGAGAGTCTCCATGATACCGTATCGCCATGCGGTATCATAGGCCTTCTCCAGATCAAAAAACACCGTGGCGTAGTGCTGTCTACGAAGGAAAGCCTCGCAGACGGCACTTTCCAGTCGGAGCAGAGCATCCGACGTGGAGTGGAACTTACGGAAGCCGCACTGTGCAGAAGACAGATGGCCTCCGCTGTCCAGGAAATAGGCTAATCTAACATTTACCAATTTCTCCATCAACTTGCACACGCAAGAGGTTAGAGAGATTGGGCGGAAACCGGTCGGAGTAGAGTGATCTCTCTCCGGCTTGCGAAAGGCGAGCACAGTAGCGATTCGCCAGGAGTCTGGGAGAAGACCTTCCACCCAGATCCTGTTGAACAAATCTAACAGAAAGGCCATGCCTCGCTCACCCAGGTGTCGAAGCATGGCGTACGGGACATCGTCCGGACCATGGGCGGTGTCCGCGCACGAAGCGAGAGCGGAACGCAACTCACTCACAGTAAACTTGTCGTTGAAGGGTTCTCCGCCTCTGGAGGTAAAGTCCAGCCGGCGGCCTTCCGCGACATCACGACGTGCATTGAATGCTGGCGGAGCAGCATCACGGCTAGAGAATGCGGAAAAAGCGGTCGCTAAGGATTCCGCCACGGACGCGGGGTCCGAGATTGCGGTCCCATTCTCCTGGAGAACGGGAGGGGGGTCCTGCGAGAACTTGCCCCGAATCCTTTTGACTCGCTTCCACACCTCAGCTAAAGGGGTCTTCCCGTTAAGTGAAGACACGTATGCCCGCCAAGAAGAGCGGCGGGCGTGCTTCGAAATATACCGGAACCTAGCCCTAGCCCGACGAAATTCAGCGACAGTGAAATCGTTCGGACGGCGCTTATAGCACATGTAGGCATAACGCTTCTGTTTGAAGGCCGTCTCACACTCGGCCGACCACCATGGGAGTGGTCGGCGTGCAAAACGGCCAGACGTCCTAGGAATAGTAGTCAGGCCCACGGCGATGAGGTTGCCGGAGAAGAACTCAACGGCCTCATCTACCGACCTAAACTCCTCGACTGAGATAGAGAATTCAGTCATTTCCTGAAATGCAGGCCACCGCGCCAAGCACCACCGAGGTGGTCTCTCAGGCGGCAGTTGCCCTGAAAATGATATTTGAATGGGAAAGTGATCACTACCATGGAGGTCATCGACCACCCCCCAATCAAAATCAGGCTGTGCATCCGAAGAGCACAAAGATAGGTCAAGGCAAGAAAATGAAGCGGTTCTCGGACAGTGATGCGTAAACTAATCCACGTTTAGGACACCCATCTCAAGCTCTTCGATCAGATCGGCAAGGACTTGTCCCCTGGGATTTATGGAGTAATCTCCCCAGAGAGGATGCCTGCCGTTCAGATCTCCAAGCAAGAGATAGGGCCTCGGCAACCGTGCCACGACGCGGCGGAAGTCCCCCGCGTCGAAGTCAGCTGACGGTGGAATGTACGCAGAAATGATAGTATACCTCCTATCCAGGTGCAGCTGCACAGCCACTGCCTGAAAGGAGGTATCTAAAGAGAAAGGAAGAACGGAGACATCATGCCGGGTGTAAACCGCGCATCCCCCAGCCCGGCCATCCCGCGGTGGTGGGGTCGAAAGACCCTTATACCCCGGGAGGGCAGGCAGGGGGCACGCGCCTAGCATGGTCTCCTGCAAAAAAAAGCTAACGGGGAACGGGACGAGGCGAGCCTCCGCAGCTCTTCCCAGTTGGCCCGGAGTCCACGGCAATTCCATTGAAGGAATATGCCCTCCAGGCCTAGCTCGGAGGAGACGCGGGGGCCCTCCTCGAATTGAAGAACCTCACGGGAATGGCCGTACGCTTCCCGGGGGCAGAACCCCGGGCACTGTTGGCCGGACAAAGCGCTGGAGGCGCTGTCGCCTTCGAGGACTTATTGGGAGAGGTTGGGCTCGCCATGCGAGTCTTTTCCTCCCTCCGCCTCGAAACCTTAGGCGGGCGCTGCGGCTTCGGAGGCGGGGGGGCCTCTTTTCGAGGAACCACCGTCTCCGAGCCACTCGCTCCACCTCGGGGCGTGGGCGAAGGAGCCGAAGCTCCTTTGTTGCTGTCCTCCTTTCGGGGGACAGCTTTAGGAACCCCGGAAGATGGCCTAGCGACCATCTTCAGGGGTGTTGCCTCCTGTGAGTCTAACGACTCGGTGGAGGCGCGTGGCCGTTTCGCCTTGCGGGAAACGGTCACGCTGGGGGAAGAGGGGGAAGCCCTGGTTTTAGCCGGGGCTGGGTGTGAACCCTTTTTGCCACCAGCTTTACCAGGGGAGAACACGGGTGTAGTAGAGCCCGCAGAAGGGCTCCGAATGGGCGCGGAAACAACCGTGCTCGTTGGCCTGGATGGGCCAGGAGCAGAGGGTGCCTTTCGAACTACTGAGGCATATGACGTCTCAGGCAGAGCTTGGCGCGCCAGGACCAAGTCCTTAGCCTCGCGGAATGAGAGTCTATCCTGGGCCTGAACGGCCAGGATTTCTTTCTCCAGGAGATATGCACCACATTGCTTCGAAGAAGCAGGGTGCGGCTCTCCGCAATTGACACACTTGGCCACACACGATTTGGACTTATCGTGTGCGACCTTGGAGCAATTTACACAGACTTCGGGTGACCCCGACTTTGCACGTCTACATGAGCGATTCGTATGGCCGAAGCGGTGACAGTAATAGCACCGCCGCGGCAGTGGCACGAATGCCTTCACGCGGTAGCGGTACCAACCGGCACGCACCGACTCAGGGAGCTTGTCACTGTCGAACGTGACGAAGAGTGTAGGGGTGGGTCTCGAAGCCCCTCTCTGTTTTCTCATCACACGTTCGACCTTGACCGCCCCATGGTCGGCCAGCTCTAGGGTGATGTCTTCTATGGAGTAGTCAACGAGTTCCCTCGCATAAACTACTCCTTTCACAAAGTTCATGGTAGAGTGCGGCGTCACACTCACCGGGGTGCCATGAAGTGTCCGAAGAGCACTTATTTTGGCCGCCTCGGCGGGATTCGCCAGAAGGCTGCCGTCCGAGAAACGGGTCACCTTCGGCTCTCTACCAATTGCACTAGCTAATCCTCTCCTCTGATGGATCATGTTGCCCTTGGACAACATAGTGCCATCAGTGGAGCGAATAACGAGGAAGCGCTTGAAGCCAGTGGGCTCGAAAACGCCAGGTAACCTCTGAATGAGGGGCCCCGATGTCATCGAGGCTCCGCCCTGTGCACTCTTGGTCTTAGTCTTGGTCAGGGGCTCCACACACGAGGGGGTAGAGGATCCGGATGTGCCGATCTTGGCTTGGTCGCCTACCAAAGTGGTAGCAGACCCATCCGTCCCCGCAGCCCCCGCGGATGGAGAGGAGCCCCGAGTCTTTTTAGTCTTCTTTGTCTTTTTCTTCTTTGGAGAGGAGGGCGGGGAATGAACCCGCTTTTCACCTCCGCCGGCAGAAGCCCCCAGGCCAGATGGACCGGCCTCAGCCAGGTCCCTCTCCGAAATGGAGAAAGTCCTGGTTGTCGTAGGGGCACCTGTCGGAGGAGATCCCTCCCCTCCTTTTACTGCCTCGGGGCCCTCAGACATTTGAGGAGGACCTTGCATAGGGACGGATTCGGGTTCGGTGCTTGGCGCCGAGCCCGAATTCCCCCCCATGGAAGGCCCTACCGTCTTAGGCTGGGTCTCCTCAAGGACCATGTTTATCACAGGAGGGGCCTCCAGTTGGCCATCCCCTCCCAGGACATCACAGGTCCCCTTGGCAGTGTCGCCAGTCTTGTGTGGGGAGGCACAGGCCTTGACCCCAGCAAGGTTTAAAATTCTTGCCAGCAGGTCCTTTGAGGGAAGCGACCGAAGGGGCCTGGCTTCCCTCTCCCCCCTAAGGGGGTTTGCCCTACCGAGCCGCTTTGATGCGGAGCGGCTGGCTAAGGGCTGCCTGCTGGCTTTCTTGGCAGTCCCCTTGGAAAGAAAAGAGGGGACTGCCGCTGGGAAAAGGGAGGTGCCCGAAAGCACCTCCAGAGAAGGGGATGAGGGGGAGTCCCCTGCACCCATAGGCGAAGGAGAGGAGTAAGCCTCCTCTCCGGTTAAAGAAATATGGAGGGTCCCCTGTGCAAGCACAGGGGGGGGGGGGACCTCCATTTTTTTGCTGGAGCTGCCCGAGGGCGGCTCCGTCGATGAGCAAGGGGGAGTTAAAGGGGTTTGGTGTTTTGAAAATTCATCCATGGGCATGGTGACCCTATTTTTGCCACGGGACGCAATAGCTCATCACCTCTTGCAGTTGCCCGCACTGCAAGAGGTGCTTACAAGCCCGGCAGAGCCAGGCGCCGCCATTTGGGACCACCCCTCCCGCCTGGTGGCCTGGCAGTCCGTCGGCATGGCGGCTCCACCTTAGACACGGCGTATAAATGATAGATTTTGAAGACGAGAGGAAAAGGGATGTGAGGAAGGTATGGGTGGGGATGAAGCAGGTAGTTAAAAACCAGCCACCCCAGACCGGAGCTCAGGGGTTAGGCAACATTGTCCCCCACCCCCTCAGCCCCGATGCGAGACGGTTGGCTGAAAGGAAGGTCAGCATCTACCCTGTGAAATTAGAGGCTGACCAGAGAAAGTTGTGGGAGAGGTTGTGTGAAAAGAGAGGAAACAAGTGTTTTGAAGGAAGGAAGAGAGGCTAAGCTGGGGCCGGACGGAGTGCTGAGTCCCGTCAGCACAGCGGCCAGGATGGCAAATCGCCGCGCCCCTCCAAGGCTTAGAGAGGGCAGTGAGTGTATGTGGCACAGAATTTGGATAAATGAGTGAGTGAAAGTATGGAACTAGTATTTTTGGATAATGGAACAAGTTTTTTTGGAAGAGAGGATTTGTATGCAATGGATGGGTTGCACTTGAGTCACTAGGGTGTGTATTCCTGCCATGTAATCGGTGCTAGGAAGAGTGAAACGCAGGTCTGGTCGCAAAGTCCTCGCAGAGTCTTTGGCGCCCTCATTCCCTGCAATTCCTACATGTCCAGGAACCCAGCAAAGATAATCTCGACATCCACCTAGCTCGCCAAAAGGTGACATCACGGATATCGCGAACCAGGGGATGTGGAGATTCCAATGCCCCGAGAGCACTCAGGTCGCTGTGTGAGTCGCTATAAATCACAATCCGGTCTCCGAACTTGGCACGTCGGGTAATCTCCCGTACCGAGTGGTGTATTGCCACCAGCTCGGCCATGAAGACAGACGCAGCGCCTGGCAGTGCCCCGCTGACTTCAAACAGAGGGGAACAGCGCGGAAACCGACCCCTTCTTGGGACTTGGAGCCATCTGTATAAGCTGGCACGGTTCCAGCGTGACACGAAGTGTGCTCCAAAAATGCCGAACGCAATACTCTCGGCGCTGTACAAGCTTTGGGAGTAGAAGCGTGGCGAGAAATGGTCAAAGGTGGTACCCTCCAGGGTGGCATCCTGGGCAGAACCAGGGGCGCCACAGGCCCTAGAGCTCTCGAATGAGTTTTCTGGCCCTAAACCCGAAGGGCTTAGGGTATGACTGACGTCTCTTGGAGGCATAGGCACCGTCGAGATCAGCTGCGAATGCAGTGAGAGCTATTGGCGACTGAGGGAGGCGCCGGGCTCGCGCGTACAGGCGGGTTATGCACTGTGCACGGAGCAGAGCGAGTGGCATCTCCCCAGCATCGACAAGTAGGCTCGCAATGGAGAAAGTGTGCAAGGTACCGGTCGACGAGCGAAGAGCGGTGTGGTGGATCGAGTCCACTTTCCGCAATACAGGCTCGGCTGCGGATGCATAAAACTCGCATCCGTAGTCGAACTTCGATAAAAAAGTAAGGCAGTAGCCCCATCAGCGCCCCAAGCGCTGAAAGTCACGGAACGGAGAATGTCAATGGCGCGGGTACAAGAGACCCTAAGGCTGCAAATATGAGCCTCCCAGGTGAGGCGTCGGTTGAATACAAGACCAAGGAAACGGTTCGATTCGACCACATCCAGGCGCACCCCATTAAGAAACAAATCTAGGTCGGGGTGGAGCCGTGTATGGCGGCAGAAGTGCACCACCTTAGTCTTGGCCAAAGAAAACCGAAACCTGTGCGCTTCGGCATAGCGAGACACGCGGTTACATGCCTGTTGGAGTCGACGCTCCAGAGTTGGCCTCTAGGCCGCGCCAAAAGAGATTGAAAGGTAGCCCACATAGAACGTAGCAATAACATCTTCCGGCAGCACCGAGGTTGTGCCATGATGCACAGGGCCGAGAGTGCGACATTAAGGACACTTCCGTGCGGGAAACTCTCTTCCTGCTCTATTGGGCCGGAGAGGGCTCCCCCCCCCTTACGCGGAATCGACGATCTCGCAAAAATTCAGATATAAAGATTGCTGGCGTCCCCTCGCCACCATCGTGTGGAGAGTCTCCATGATACCGTATCGCCATGCGGTATCATAGGCCTTCTCCAGATCAAAAAAACACCGTGGCGTAGTGCTGTCTACGAAGGAAAGCCTCGCAGACGGCATTTTCCAGTCGGAGCAGAGCATCCGACGTGGAGTGGAACTTACGGAAGCCGCACTGTGCAGAAGACAGATGTCCTCCAATGTCCAGAAATAAGGCTAATCTAACATTTACCAATTTCTATATCAAGTTGCACACGCACGAAATTAAGAAAGATTGGGCGGAAACCGAGCACAGTAGCAATTCGCTAGGAATCTGGGAGGATACCCTCTACCCAGATCCTATTGAACAAATCTAACAGAAAGGCCATGCCTCGCTCACCCAGGTGTGGAAGCATGGCGTACGGAACATCGAACGGAGCAGGGGCGGTGTCCGCGCACGAAGCGAAAGTGGAACGCAACTCACTCAGAGTAAACCTGCCGTTAAAGGGTTCTCCGCCTCAGGAGGTATAGTCGAGTCGGCGGCCTTCCGCGACATCACAACGCTCATTGAATGCTGGCGGAGCAGTATCCCGGCTAGAGAATGCGGTCGCGAAGGATTCTGACACGGACGTGGGGTGCGAGATTGCGGTCCCATTCTTCTGGAAAACAGGAGGTGGATACTTTTGATTCGCTTCCACACCTCTACTGAAGGGGTCTTTCCCGTTAAGTGAAGACACGTATGCTAGCCAAGAAGAGCTGCGGGCGTGTTTCGAAATATACAGGAACCTAGCCCTAGCCCGACGAAATCGTTCGGGTGGCGCTTATAGCGCATGTAGGCATAACGCTTTTGTTTGAGGGCCTTTTCACACTCCGCTGACCACAACGGGAGTAGTCGGCGTGCAAAAAGACCAGACGTTCTAGGAATCGTAGTTAGGCCCACGGCGATGAGGTTGCCGGAGAAGAACTCAACCGACATTAACTCCTCAACTGAGATAGAGAAATCAGTCATTTCCTGAAATGCCGTCCACCGCGCCCGCGCCAAGCACCACCGGGGCGGGATCTAGGGCGGCGACGGCCCAGAAAATGATATTTGAATGGGAAAGTGATCACTACCAGGGAGGTCATCGACAACCCCCACCCAAAATCAGCCTGGGCACCCTGAGAGCACAAAGATAGATCGAAGCAGGAAAACGAAGCGGTTATCGGGCAGTGATGCGTAAACTCATCCACATTTAAGACACCTATCAGTAGTTCCTCGATCAGGTCAGCGAGGACTTGACCCCGGGTATTAAATGAGTAGTGGGGAGATTCGGCAACCGTGCCACGACGCGGCGGAAGTTACTCGCGTCGAAGTCGGCTGACGGTGAAATGTACGAGGAAATAACAGTATGCCTCCTATCCAGGTGCAGCTTCACAGCTACTGCCTGAAAGGAGGTATCTAAAGCGAAGAGAACGGAGGCATCACGCCGGGTGTAAATCGCACATACTCCTGCCCGGCCCCCATCCCGTGGTGGTGGGATCGCAAAAGTCTTATAACCCGGGAGTGCGGGCAGGGGGCACGCGGCCAGAATGGTCTCCTGCAAGAAAAGATAGCTAACGGGGAACGGGACGAGCCTCCGCAACTCCTCTCAGTTGGCCTGGAGTCCGCGGCAATTCCAGTGAATGAATATGCCCTCCAGGCCTAGCTCGGAGGAGATGCGGAGGCCGTCTTCGAAGAGAAGACCCTCACGGAAATGGCGTACGCTTCCCGGAGGCAGAACTCCGGGCGTTGTTGGCCGGACAAACCGCTGAAGGCGCTGTCGCCTTCGAAGACTTATCGAGGGAGGTTGGGATTGCCATACAAGTCTTTTCCTCCCTCCGTCTCGAAACCTTAGGCGAGCTGGGCGGCTTCGGAGGTAGGGGTCCCTCTTTTGGAGGACCCACCGTTTCCGAGCCATCCAGCTCACCACTGGGTGTGGGCGAAGGAGCTGAAGCTCCTTTAGTGCTGTCGTCGTTTCGGGGGGCAGCTTTAGGAACACGGGAAGATGGCCTCACGACCAACTTCAGGGGTGCTGCCTCCTGAGAGGCAAGCGACTCGGTGGAGGCGTACAGCCTTTTCGCCTTAGGGAAAACGGTCACGCTGGGGAAAGGGAGGGGAGCCCTGCTTTTAGCAGGGGCTGGGTGTGAACCCTTTGTGTCGCCAGCTTTGCCATGGGAGCGCTCGGGGTGGGTAGAACCCTCATAAAGGTTCGGAATGGTCGCAGAAATGACCGTGCTGGTAGGCCTGGAGGGGCCAGGAGCAGAGTGTGTCTTTCTTAATATTGAAAGATAGGATGTTCCAGGCAGCGTCTGGGGCGCCAAGACCAAGTCCTTAGCCTCGCGAAATGAGAGACGATCCTGGGCTTGAACAACCAGGATTTCCTTCTCAAGGAGATACACCACCACATTGCTTCGAAGAAGCGGGGTGCGGCTCTCCGCAATTGACACACTTGACCACACACGATTTGGACTTAACATATACGGCCTTGGAGCAACTTACACAGACTTCGGGTAACCCCGACTTTGCACGTTGACAGGAGCGATTAGTATGGCCGAAGCGGTGGCAGTAATAGCACCTCCGCGGCAGTGGCACAAATGCCTTCACGAGGTAGCGATAACAACCGGAACGCACCGACTCAGGGAGATTGTCACAGTCGAACGTGATGAAGAGTGTAGGGGTGGGTCTCGTGGCCCCTCTCTGTTTTATCATTACACGCTCGACCTTGACCGCCACATGGTAGGCCAGCTCTAAGGTGATGTCATCTATGGAGTAGTCCACGAACGAGTTCCCTCGCATAAACTACTCCTTTCACAAGGTTCATGGTAGAGTGCGGCGTCACACTCATCGGCATGCCATCAAGTGTCCGAAGGGCAAAAAGGCTCCCGTCCGAGAAACGGGTCACCTTCGGCTCTCTACCAATCACACTAACTAAAGCTCTCCTCTGATGGATCATGTTGCCCTTAGCCAACATGCTGCAACCAGTGGAGCTAATAACAAGGAATCGTTTAAAGCCAGCGGGCTCGAAATGAGGGGGCCCGACGTTATCGAGGCTCCGCTCTGCACAGTTCAGGTTGGTCTTCATCTAGGACCCCCTACCCCCACCCGGTGGAACAACGAGGCCGGGTGTGCGGATCTCTGCTTAGTCGCTTACCCAAACGGCAGCAGACACATGCATCCCAGTGGGGGTAGAGGAGCCCTTAGTCTTTTTTTTAGGGGCTGGGCGGGGAATGATCCCACTTCTCTCCCCCCCACCAGATAGACAGGCTTCAGTAAGATCCGTTTCCGGGATGGAGAAGGTCTTGGGGCACCAGCCGGAGATGATCCCTCCTCTCCTCGTATAGCCTTTGAGACCCAAGCCGTCTTTGGAGGAACTTGCACAGGGGCTGACTCGGGTTCGGTGCTTGGCACTGAGCCCAGGTTCGTCCCCATGGAAGGTCCTACCGTCTGGGGCTGGGTCACCTCAGGGCCCATGTCCATCTCAGGACGGGCCTCCATGTGGCCGTTCTCTTTGGTCGGGAAGGAGAAGGGGCCATGTACGGTGATCCCCTCTAAAGTCAAAATGCAAGCACGCAGGTCTTTAGAAGGAAGAGGCGGACGGACCCTGTCTTCCCTCTAAGGGCCCCATCATGCCACTCCCTCCAGGCGCGGTCAACTATGGGCCGCCTACCTTTCGTGGCAATCCCCTTAGAAAGTAAACAGGGGACTGACACTGTAAAAAAGAAGACACCGAGGGCACCTCCAGAGAAGGGAGAGTTAAGGGGGTTTTTGAAGTCTTCATCATTGGGTAAATGGGGACCCTGTTCTAAATACGGGATGCAAACGCTAATCACCTCCCGCAGTAGCCCGCTCTGCGAGGGGTGAGTATGGAGCCGGCTGCAGCCATTTGGGGCCACTCCTCCCACCTAGTGGCCTGGCAGCCCATCAACATGGCGGCTGCACTTTGGGCTCGGCGTAAAATCGCTAGAGATTGGAAGAAGGGGATGAACCCGGTTGTTAAAAACACAACATCCCAAACTGGAGCTCAAGGATGAGGGGGCGTGTCCCCTCCCCCCTCAGCCCAATCCGGGATGGATGGGTGAGAAGAAGCTGGTCGGTGAAATTAGAAGCCGACCAGAGAGAGTTGTGTGAGGGGTTGTAGGGAAAGTGAAGATGTAGGGTAGAAATGCAGGCTGTCTGAAAGAAGAAGAGACTAAGCTGGGGCTATACGGGGCGCTGAGTCCCGTCAGCACGGCGGCCAGGAAGACAAATCGCTTGTCATAAACTAAATCATGTAGCTACTGCTTAAAAAAGAATCACCATCATGGCTTGTCATAAACTAAATCATGTAGCTACTGCTTAAAAGGAATCACCGTCATGGCTTGTCATAAACTAAATCATGTAGCTACTGCTTAAAAAAGAATCACCATCATGGCTTGTCATAAACTAAATCATGTAGCTACTGCTTAAAAGGAATCACCGTCATGGCTTGTCATAAACTAAATCATGTAGGCCTCATTAAGAGAAATGTTAGTTACAAAAGTAAGGAGGTTACTTTTAAACTCTATAACTTATGTTAGGCCATATCCTGAGTCTTGTATACAGGCATGGTTACCACATTTTACACATGATATCACCTTGATAGGGGCAGTGCAAAAGGGGGCAACAAAGATGATACTTTCTGTGAGACACCCTGAATATGTAGATAGACTAAGGGTACTGAATATGTTTTTCATAGAAAGGTGTGAAAGTATATATGATTTGATCTTTTAAATTCTTTTTCCGGGATTGATACAAATTGAATATTAGCAAGTTCTTGGATCTAGAAGGAAATAATACGAGTAGGGGTCATCACTTGAAGATTAAAAAACAACTAGGTGTCAGATTTTGATCCCCCCACCCCCACAAAAACAACAACAAACAAACAAACAACACCACCAATAAAGTGGTAGACTTTTGGAATAAATTACCTCAGGAAGTTGTGATTAGTCTAAATGTAAATGTGTTAAAGGTTAAGTTAGACAAATAGATAGGCAAAGAGGATTGGGGAGGGGGAGGGGGGACCAAATGTATATATTTTAATATTGATGTATATATTGTAGCTGAGTGCTTTAGTTTTTGATAAGTCTTGAGTGGTGATGCTTTAGAAACAGTATCCATTGTCATCCATTAAATTATGTTATGTACGCTGCACGTGCTGACTAAATAATGCACACGACGAGGACGAGTTTGAAACAAACGAGTATAACACGGATTGGATACGAATGCACATGCCTGTCAGGGAATTACATACGTATCCAACACGATGTAATGGGGACAATGCGTTGCCCTTTATATTATAGTGCGACCAACTTGCTGGTTGGTGGGTGCGTTCCTTTCACTTACTGGTAGTAGCACGTGGGCTGTGCATATTTCTTGTGCTGCTTTCTTTGTTATCGTGTAAGCCACGTGTAGTAACTAATGGGTGCGTGTTTGTTACGTCCTTTCCTGGCATCCAAGGGTCATATGTACTTTAATTTTGCGCGTGTGGTGCGTATGAAAACGTACGTGCACCTGTGGTGTACGTGTGAATTGTCAAACGTTTTTTGTCGCGTGGGCCATGCAGATACATATAAACCTTGCACGTAATCGGGGAAAGAAAAGTTTCTTGTAAGTGTTTTGCATGTTGCAGGGCCATTCGGCAAGATCGCAGACAAATTAGCGCAGACGCCAATTTTTCGAACACCCCAGGATACTAACACGCCCGTCTCCTTCAAGATGCGACTTAATTTTATTACCTGTACCTTTATTGAATTAAGGTATCTGCTATGGTTTAGTGAAATCTGTCATTCTAGAGCAAAATGAATTTATATTTTTTTATAATCTTACCCTTTGTTCTACAACTTTTGAAACTAAAAGATTTAGCTACAAAGAATAATATAAATATAGCGTTTTAAATATAACCACACGCACAAAATTTCTTTTAAAAAGGAAAACGTATAATGAACGGTCAGTAGTGTATTTAATTCCATGCAAAAATTGTCTAAAATTGTACAGTGGCGAAAGAAAGAATTTTAGTAAACGATTCTACGAACATCCGGGGAATATAACCACGAAATAGGCTTTAACATTGCCAAGCTTGTCTCCAAATCTGATTTTTTTTTTTTTTAATTAAGGGGCTATCTGGGGACTGCCGACTAAGGCATAAGTTGCCGTAAACAAACAGCCTACTTCTAGGCTACTTTAAAAAATTGAACAGGAAACAATAACAAGGCAATAACAAAAACAACAACAATTAAACCGGGTTAAATGAAGGAGAGAAGGCCGGCCTCCCCCCAAAAGTCAATAAGTCCACCAGTCAAAGTACACGCACTCGTCCCGAGTACAAGGGACAGGCGGTAGCGACCCCGCCCATCCCGGTACCGGGACAGGTGTCATGCGCGAAGATCACCCAGACTGGGACATTCGACAAGAATGTGCCGAACAGTCTGGGGGACAACGCAGTCGTTGCAATAGGGCGCAGGCGAGCGCTCCATCAAATAGCGATGCGTCACACGAGTGTGGCCGATTCGGAGACGACAGAAAGCAACCTGAAGCCGCCGCGGCATTGGGGGATAGGTCCATGGGAACAGTCGCGGCACAATGGCACGCAACTTTAAGTTCCCTTCGACCATCTCCCATCTTCTTTGCCAAGCAGTCCGAAGAGCTGCCCGTATTCCAGCCATGTAGTCAGTGTGAGAAAGAGCGAAACGCTGGTCCGGTCGCAGAGTCCTCGCGGACTCTTTGGCGCCCTCATTCCCCGCAATTCCTACATGTCCAGGAACCCAGCAGAAGATAATCTCGACATCTGCCCGGCTCGCCAAAACCGTGGCGTCACGGATATCGCGAACCAGGGGATGCGGAGATTCCAATGCCCCGAGAGCACTCAGGGCGCTTTGTGAGTCGCTATAGATCACAATCCGGTCTCCGAACGGGGCACGTCGCGTAATCTCCCGTACCGAGTGGTGTATTGCCACCAGCTCGGCCGTGAAGACAGACGCAGCGCCTGGTAGAGCCCCGCTGACTTCAAACAGAGGGGATACGGCGTGGAAGACGACCCCCTCTTGGGACTTGGAGCCATCCGTATACATTGGCACGGTACCAGCGTGACACGATGTGTGCTCCAAAAAGGTCGAACGCAATACTCCCAGCGCAGTACAAGCTTTGGGAGCAGAGGCGTGGCGACAAATAGCCAAATGTGGTACCCTCCAGGGTGGCGTCCTGGGCAGAACCAGGGGCGCCACCGGCCCGAGAGCTATATCTACCTCTCGAAGGAGTTTCCTGGCCCTAAACCGTAAGGGCTTAGGGTATGACTGGCGTCTCTCGGCGGCATAGGCACCATCGAGATCAGCTGCGGATGCAGTGAGAGCTGTTGGCGACTGAGGGAGGCACCGGGCTCGCGCGTACAGGCGAGTGATGCACTGCACGCGGCGCAGAGCGAGTGGCATCTCCCCAGCATCGACCAACAGGCTCTCAATGGGGAAAGTGCGGAAGGCACGGGTCGCAAGGCGAAGGCCGGTGTGGTGGATCGAATCCACCTTCCGCAATAAACGCTCGGCTGCGGATGCATAAAACTCGCATCCGTAGTCGAGCTTCGAGCGAACAAAGGATCGATAAAAAAGTAAGGCAGTAGCCCTATCAGCGCCCCAAGCGCTGAACGTCACGGAACGGAGAATGTCCATGGCGCGGGTACAAGAGACCCTAAGGCTGCGAATATGAGCCTCCCAGGTGAGGCGTCGGTCGAATACAAGACCAAGGAAACGGTGCGACTCAACCACATCCAGGCGCACCCCATTAAGAAACAAATCTGGGTCGGGGTGAAGCCGTGGATGGCGGCAGAAGTGCACCACCTTGGTCTTAGGCCAAAGAAAACCGAAACCTGTGCGCTTCGGCATAGCGAGAGACGCGGTTCAATGCCTGTTGGAGTCGACGCTACAGAGTTGGCATCTGGGCCGAGCCAAAAGAGATCGAAAGGTCGTCCACGTAGAGCGTAGCGAGAACATCTTCCGGTAGCACCGAGGTGATGCCGTTGATGCTCAGGGCAAAGAGTGTGACACTGAGGATACTTCCCTGCGGGACACCCTCTTCCTGCTCCTTTGGGCCGGAGAGGGCTTCCCCCACCTGTACGCGGAATCGACGATCTCGCAAAAATTCAGATATAAACATTGGGAGGCGTCCCCTCGCCCCCATCGTGTGGAGTCTCCATGATACCGTATCGCCATGCGGTATCATAGGCCTTCTCCAGATCAAAAAACACCGTGGCGTAGTGCTGTCTACGAAGGAAAGCCTCGCAGATGGCACTTTCCAGTCGGAGCAGAGCATCCGACGTGGAGTGGAACTTACGGAAGCCGCACTGTGCAGAAGACAGATGACCTCCGCTGTCCAGGAAAAAGGCTAATCTAACATTTACCAATTTCTCCATCAACTTGCACACGCAAGAGGTTAGAGAGATTGGGCGGAAACCGGTCGGAGTAGAGTGATCTCTTCCCGGCTTGCGAAAGGCGAGCACAGTAGCGATTCGCCAGGAGTCTGGGAGAAGACCTTCCACCCAGATCCTGTTGAACAAATCTAACAGAAAGGCCATGCCTCGCTCACCCAGGTGTCGAAGCATGGCGTACGGGACATCGTCCGGACCATGGGCGGTGTCCGCGCACGAAGCGAGAGCGGAACGCAACTCACTCACAGTAAACTTGTCGTTGAAGGGTTCTCCGCCGATGGAGGTAAAGTCCAGCCGGCGGCCTTCTGCGACATCACGACGTGCATTGAATGCTGGCGGAGCAGCATCACGGCTAGAGAATGCGGAAAAAGCGGTCGCTAAGGATTCCGCCACGGACGCGGGGTACGAGATTGCGGTCCCATTCTCCTGAAGAACGGGAGGGGGATCCTGCGAGAACTTGCCCCGAATCCTTTTGACTCGCTTCCACACCTCAGCTAAAGGGGTCTTTCCGTTAAGTGAAAACACGTATGCCCGCCAAGAGGAGCGGCGGGCGTGCTTCGAAATATACTGGAACGTAGCCCAAGCTAGACGAAATTCACCGACAGTGAAGTTGTTCGGGGGGGCACTTATAGCGCATGTAGGCATAAAGGTTCTGTGAGAGGGCCGCCTTACACTCGGCTGACCACCACGGGAGCGGTCGGCGTGCAAAACGGCCAGAAGTTCTAGGAATAGTAATTAAGCCCATGGCGACGAAGTTGCCGGAGAACTTAACGGCCTCATCTACCGACCTAAACTCCTTGAATGAGACAGAGAAATGTCATTTCCTGAAATGCAGACCACCGCGCTCGCGCCAAGCACCAATGGACGGGCTCTCAGGCGACAACGGCCCAGAAAATGATATTTGAATCGGAAAGTGATCACTACCATGGAGGTCATCGACTAACCCCCACCCAAAATCAGGCTGTGCATCCGGAGAGCACAATGCTAGATCGAGGCAGGAAAATGAAGCGGTTCTCGGGCAGTGATGGGTAAACTCATCCGCATTTAGGATACCTATCTCCAGGTCGGGAAGGACTTGACTCCTGGGATTAATGGAATAGTCTCTGCAGAGGGGGTGTCTACCATTCAGATCTCCGAACAAGAGAAAGGGCCTCAGCAACCGTGCCACGACGCGGCAGAAGTTCCCAACGTCAAAGTCAGCTGACGGTGGAATGTACAGGGAAATAACAGTATACCTCCTATCCAGGTGCAACTGCACAGCTACTGCCTTAAAGGAGGTATCTAAAGCAAGGCGAAGAACGGAGACATCATGCCGGGTGTAAATGGCGCATCCTCCTGCCCGGCCCTCATCCCGTATTGGTGGAGTGGCAAAACCCTTATACCACGGAAAGGTGGCCAGGGGGCACGCGCCTAGCATGGTCTCCTGCAAAAAAATAACTAACGGGGAACGGGACGAGACGAGCCTCTGCAGCTCCTTCCAGTTGGCCCGGAGTCCACGGCAATTCCATTGAAGGAATATGCCCTCCAGGCCTAGCTCGGAGGAGACGCGGGGGCCCTCCTCGAATTGAAGACCCTCACGGGAATGGCCGTACGCTTCCCGGGGGCAGAACCCCGGGCGCTGTTGGCCGGACAAAGCGCTGAAGGCGCTGTCGCCTTCGAGGACTTATTGGGGGAGGTTGGGCTCGCCATGCGAGTCTTTTCCTCCCTCCGCCTCGAAACCTTAGGCGGGCGTTGCGGCTTGGGAGGCGAAGGGCCCTCTTTTCGAGGAACCACCGTCTACGAGCCACTCGCTCCACCTCGGGGCGTGGGCGAAGGGGCCGAAGCTCCTTTGTTGCTGTCCTCCTTTCGGGGAACAGCTTTAGGAACCCCGGAAGATGGCCTAGCGACCATCTTCAGGGGTGTTGCCTCCTGTGAGTCTAACGACTCGGTGGAGGCGCGTGGCCGTTTCGCCTTACGGGAAACGGTCACGCTGGGGGAAGAGGGGGGAGCCCTGGTATTAGCCGGGGCTGGGTGTGAACCCTTTTTGCCGCCAGCTTTACCAGGGGAGAACACGGGTGTAGTAGAGCCCGCAGAAGGGCTCCGAATGGGCGCGGAAAAAACCGTGCTCGTTGGCCTGGATGGGCCAGGAGCAGAGGGTGCTTTCCTAACTACTGAGGCATATGACGTCCCAGGCAGAGCCGGGCGCACCAGGACCAAGTCCTTAGCCTCGCGGAATGAGAGTCGATCCTGGGCCTGAACGGCCAGGATTTCTTTCTCAAGGAGATATGCACCACATTGCTTCGAAGAAGCAGGGTGCGGCTCTCCGCAATTGACACACTTGGCCAAACACGATTTGGAATTATCGTGTGCGACCTTGGAGCAATTTACACAGACTTCGGGTGACCCCGATTTTGCACGTCTACATGATCGATTCGTATGGCCGAAGCGGTGACAGTAATAGCACCGCCGCGGCAGTGGCACGAATGCCTTCACGCGGTAGCGGTACCAACCGGCACGCACCGACTCAGGGAGCTTGTCACAGTCGAACGTGACGAAGAGTGTAGGGGTGGGTCTCGAGGCCCCTCCCTGTTTTCTCATCACACGTTCGACCTTGACCGCCCCATGGTCGGCCAGCTCTAGGGTGATGTCCTCAATGGAGGAGTCAACGAGTTCCCTCGCAAAAACTACTCCTTTCACAAAGTTCATGGTAGAGTGCGGCGTCACACTCACCGGGGTGCCATGAAGTGTCCGAAGAGCACTTATCTTGGCCGCCTCGGCGGGATTCGCCGCATTCGCCAGAAGGCTCCCGTCCGAGAAACGGGTTACCTTCGGCTCTCTACCAATTGCACTAGCTAATCCTCTCCTCTGATGGATCATGTTGCCCTTGGACAACATGGTGCCATCAGTGGAGCGAATAACGAGGAAGCGTTTGAAGCCAGCGGGCTCGAAAACGCCAGGTAACCTCTGAATCAGGGGCCCCGATGTCATCGAGGCTCCGCCCTGTGCATTCTTGGTGTTAGTCTTAGTCAGGGGCTCCGACACGAGGGGGTAGAGGGGCCGGATGTGCCGATCTTGGCTTGGTCGCCTACCAAAGTGGCAGCAGACCCATCCGTCCCCGCAGCCTCCGCGGATGGAGGAGCCCCGAGCCTTCTTCGTCTTTTTCTTTTTAGGAGAGGAGGGCGGGGAATGAACCCGCTTCTCACCTCCGCCGGCAGAAGCCCCCATGCCAGATGGGCCGGCCTCAGCCAGGTCCCTCTCCGAAATGGAGAAGGTCCTGGTAGTCGTAGGGGCACCTGTCGGAGGAGATCCCTCCCCTCCTTTTACTGCCTCGGAGCCCTCGGCCATTTGAGGGGGACCTTGCATAGGGGCGGATTCGGGTTCGGTGCTTGGCGCCGAGCCCGGATTCCCCCCCATGGAAGGCCCTACCGTCTGAGGCTGGGTCTCCTCAAGGACCATGTCTATCACAGGAGGGGCCTCCAGTTGGCCATCCCCTCCCAGGACATCGCAGGTCCCCTTGGCAGTGTCGCCAGTCTTGTGTGGGGAGGCATAGGCTTCCCTCTCCCCCCCCTAAGGGGGTTTGCCCTACCGAGCCGCTTGGACGAGGTGCGGTCGGCAATGGGCGGCCTGCTGGCTTTCTTGGCAGTCCCCTTAGAAAGCAAAGGAGGGACTGCCGCTGGAGATAGGGAGGTGCCCGAAAGCACCTCCAGAGAAGGGGGTGAGGGGGAGTCCCCTACACCCGCAGGCGTAGGAGAGGAGTAAGCCTCCTCTCCGGTTAAAGAAGTATGGAGGATCCCCTGCGCAAGCACAAGGGGGGGGGACATCCATTTTCTCGGTGGAGCTGCCCGAGGGCGGCTCCGTAGATGTTTTTGGGCAAGTTGGGGGTTGGGTTTTTTTTTTTTTTCATACATGGGCATGGTGACCCTCTTTTTAATACGGGACGCAATAGCTCATCACCTCTTGCAGTTGCCTGCACTGCAAGAGGTGCTTACAGGCACCACCCCTCCCGCCTGGTGGCCTGGCAGTCCATCGGCATGGCGGCTCAACCTTAAACACGGCGTAAAAATTAATAGATTTTGAAGAGGAGAGGAAAAGGGATGTGAGGAAGTTATGGGTGGGGATGAAGCAGGTTGTTAAAAGCCAGCCACCCCAGACCGGAGCTCAGGGGTTAGGGAATATTGTCCCCTCCCCCCTCAGCCCCGATCCGGGACGGTTGGCTGAGAAGAAGGTCAGCATCTACCCTGTGAAATTAGAGGCTGACCAGAGAAAGTTGTGCGAGAGGTTGTATGAAAAGAGAGGAAACAAGTGTTTTGAAGGAAAGAAGAGTGGCTAAGCTAGGGCCGTCAGCACGGCGGCCAGGATGGCAAATCGCCGCGCCCCTTACGGGGGCCAAATCTGAAAATAGTATTATAAAAGACGTATAATGGAATCTATATTAATCATAGAATGACCAAATTATATGTCTAAGGGAACTTTTAAATCTAACACTTTCATCCAAAATTCATTAGGGCATAAACCGACATCTAAAATTGTAACAAATTTGCACCCACTCACCTTTTATGATCCGATTCTCGCCCTAAACCTTCCACACCCGATATTGTCCCCAGTCCCGACCCGACCTACTTTATATAAATGCTCGTCTCCAGTTCATTTTATTGTACAGCTGAAAAATGGTAGAAAATACCGGAACAGGTCCTGTATTAAAGCGATTCTACTAAAGTGTAATTTACGTATCCTTAAAATAAATAAATAAATAAATAAAAAGAATATATATATATATATATATGAAAATTAACCCACAGGAAAAGGGAAAAGATGAATCCAAACACTTTCGAACTATATTTACAGGTTCATTTTCAAGGAATAGCATGAAAATGGAGAAGACAACCTTAAATAGGGTACAAAGATACGAAGGGAACGCCCATCACATAGTACAAACCAATGGAAAAAACAAAAAAAGAGAAAAAATACCAGGAAAAAGAACAATAGGCAACTAATAACAGACATGTGCATCCCTAAAACGATATACACACAACAACCCCATGTATATATATATATATATATATATATATATATATGAATGGAATATGGTGGGTGAAACCCCCCCTTCCCCAACATTTTAAAGGATTATCATTACAGCGAAAACATTTAGGGCTGAGTTAATCCACAAGCTCAACAAAGACACGTGGTGGGGGAGGCAATGCGAATGATATTACATTAATAAAGAGTGACGACAGGCTGCATTATTAAGTTATTTCATTTAGTAGAAGTTTTTTTAAAACAGGGTCGAGTTTAAATAAGCCAGGGTAAATGTTTATATTGGGAAGATACCAATTAAGGAACACTCGACAATATTTCTTTTTGTGAAATCAGCGGAATGATAAAGGAATTTTGAAGAATTTCACTCAATGGGGTGATTATTTTCAGATAAATGTAAAAATAAAGCGCTGTTTATTTCACCTCTTATGATATTATACTTATGTTGGTAAATTCTAGTAGATAAAGATTTATCAAGAGCTTTGAGAATGGAATTGATCGTCGGGGCAATCGAAGACGCTCACACAACAACCTATCCCTGAAGCCTTGAGTAGAAAAAGAAAGACACGAGAATAGAAAAGAAAAAAGATAGAATAATAGAATGAAACAAATAGAGGTGAGGAATAAGGTTTTTTTTTTTTTTTTTTAATTAAGGGGCTATCTGGCGACTGCCGACTAAGGAATAAGTTGCCGTAAACAAACAGCCTAATTTAGGCTACTTTAAAAAATTAAACAGAAAACAATAAAAAGGAATAACAATAACAAAGCAATAACAAAACAATTACAAAAACAACAATTAAATCGCGTTAAATAAAAGGGAGAAGGCCGGCCTCCCCCAAAAAGTCAATAAGTCCACCAGTCAAAGTACACGCACTCATCCCGAGAACAAGGGACAGGCGGTAGCGACCCCGCCCATCCCGGTACCGGGACAGGTGTCGTGCGCGAAGATCACCCAGACTGGGACATTCGACAAGAATGTGCCGAACAGTCTGGGGGACGACGCAGTCGTTGCAATAGGGCGCAGGCGAGCGCTCCATCAGATAGCGATGCGTCACACGAGTGTGTCCGATTCGGAGACGACAGAAAGCAACCTGAAGCCGCCGCGGCATTGGGGGATAGGTCCATGGGAACAGTCGCGGCGCAATGGCACGCAACTTTAAGTTCCCTTCGACCGTCTCCCATCTTCTTTGCCAACAGTCCGAAGAGCTGCCCGTATTCCTGCCATGTAGTCGGTGTGAGGAAGAGCGAAACGCTGGTCCGGTCGCAGAGTCCTCGCGGACTCTTTGGCGCCCTCATTCCCCGCAATTCCTACATGTCCAGGAACCCAGCAGAAGATAATCTCGACATCTGCCCGGCTCGCCAAAACCGTGGCGTCACGGATATCGCGAACCAGGGGATGCGGATATTCCAATGCCCCGAGAGCACTCAGGGCGCTTTGTGAGTCGCTATAGATCACAATCCGGTCTCCGAACCGGGCACGTCGCGTAATCTCCCGTACCGAGTGGTGTATTGCCACCAGCTCGGCCGTGAAGACAGACGCAGCGCCTGGTAGAGCCCCGCTGACTTCAAACAGAGGGGATACGGCGTGGAAGCCGACCCCCTCTTGGGACTTGGAGCCATCCGTATACACTGGCACGGTACCAGCGTGACACGATGTGTGCTCCAAAAAGGTCGAACGCAATACTCCCGGCGCACTACAAGCTTTGGGAGCAGAGGCGTGGCGACAAATAGCCAAATGTGGTACCCTCCAGGGTGGCGTCCTGGGCAGAACCAGGGGCGCCACCGGCCCGAGAGCTATATCTACCTCTCGAAGGAGTTTCCTGGCCCTAAACCCAAAGGGCTTAGGGTATGACTGGCGTCTCTCGGCGGCATAGGCACCATCGAGATCAGCTGCGGATGCAGTGAGAGCTGTTGGCGACTGAGGGAGGCGCCGGGCTCGCGCGTACAGGCGAGTGATGCACTGCACGCGGCGCAGAGCGAGTGGCATCTCCCCAGCATCGACCAACAGGCTCTCAATGGGGGAAGTGCGGAAGGCACCGGTCGCAAGGCGAAGGCCGGTGTGGTGGATCGAATCCACCTTCCGCAATAAACGCTCGGCTGCGGATGCATAAAACTCGCATCCGTAGTCGAGCTTCGAGCGAACAAAGGATCGATAAAAAAGTAAGGCGGTAGCCCTATCAGCGCCCCAAGCGCTGAACGTCACGGAACGGAGAATGTCCATGGCGCGGGTACAACAGACCCTAAGGCTGCGAATATGAGCTTCCCAGGTGAGGCGTCGGTCGAATACAAGACCAAGGAAACGGTGCGACTCAACCACATCCAGGCGCACCCCATTAAGAAACAAATCTGGGTCGGGGTGAAGCCGTGGATGGCGGCAGAAGTGCACCACCTTAGTCTTGGCCAAAGAAAACCGAAACCTGTGCGCTTCGGCATAGTGAGAGACGCGGTTCAATGCCTGTTGGAGTCGACGCTCCAGAGTTGGCATCTGGGCCGCGCCAAAAGAGATCGAAAGGTCGTCCACGTAGAGCGTAGCGAGAACATCTTCCGGCAGCACCGAGGTGATGCCGTTGATGCTCAGGGCAAAGAGTGTGACACTGAGGACACTTCCCTGCGGGACACCCTCTTCCTGCTCCTTTGGGCCGGAGAGGGCTCCCCCCACCCGTACGCGGAATCGACGATCTCGCAAAAATTCAGATATAAACATTGGGAGGCGTCCCCTCGCCCCCATCGTGTGGAGAGTCTCCATGATACCGTATCGCCATGCGGTATCATAGGCCTTCTCCAGATCAAAAAACACCGTGGCGTAGTGCTGTCTACGAAGGAAAGCCTCGCAGACGGCACTTTCCAGTCGGAGCAGAGCATCCGACGTGGAGTGGAACTTACGGAAGCCGCACTGTGCAGAAGACAGATGGCCTCCGCTGTCCAGGAAATAGGCTAATCTAACATTTACCAATTTCTCCATCAACTTGCACACGCAAGAGGTTAGAGAGATTGGGCGGAAACCGGTCGGAGTAGAGTGATCTCTCCCCGGCTTGCGAAAGGCGAGCACAGTAGCGATTCGCCAGGAGTCTGGGAGAAGACCTTCCACCCAGATCCTGTTGAACAAATCTAACAGAAAGGCCATGCCTCGCTCACCCAGGTGTCGAAGCATGGCGTACGGGACATCGTCCGGACCATGGGCGGTGTCCGCGCACGAAGCGAGAGTGGAACGCAACTCACTCACAGTAAACTTGTCGTTGAAGGGTTCTCCGCCGATGGAGGTAAAGTCCAGCCGGCGGCCTTCCGCGACATCACGACGTGCATTGAATGCTGGCGGAGCAGCATCACGGCTAGAGAATGCGGAAAAAGCGGTCGCTAAGGATTCCGCCACGGACGCGGGGTCCGAGATTGCGGTCCCATTCTCCTGGAGAACGGGAGGGGGGTCCTGCGAGAACTTGCCCCGAATCCTTTTGACTCGCTTCCACACCTCAGCTAAAGGGGTCTTCCCGTTAAGTGAAGACACGTATGCCCGCCAAGAAGAGCGGCGGGCGTGCTTCGAAATATACCGGAACCTAGCCCTAGCCCGACGAAATTCAGCGACAGTGAAATCGTTCGGGCGGCGCTTATAGCGCATGTAGGCATAACGCTTCTGTTTGAGGGCCGTCTCACACTCGGCGGACCACCATGGGAGTGGTCGGCGTGCAAAACGGCCAGACGTCCTAGGAATAGTAGTCAGGCCCACGGCGATGAGGTTGCCGGAGAAGAACTCAACGGCATCATCTACCGACCTAAACTCCTCGACTGAGATAGAGAATTCAGTCATTTCCTGAAATGCAGGCCACCGCGCCCGCGCCAAGCACCACCGAGGTGGTCTCTCAGGCGGCAGTTGCCCTGAAAATGATATTTGAATGGGAAAGTGATCACTACCATGGAGGTCATCGACCACCCCCCAATCAAAATCAGGCTGTGCATCTGAAGAGCACAAAGATAGGTCAAGGCAAGAAAATGAAGCGGTTCTCGGACAGTGATGCGTAAACTCATCCACGTTTAGGACACCCATCTCAAGCTCTTCGATCAGATCGGCAAGGACTTGTCCCCTGGGATTTATGGAGTAATCTCCCCAGAGAGGATGCCTGCTGTTCAGATCTCCAAGCAAGAGATAGGGCCTCGGCAACCGTGCCACGACGCGGCGGAAGTCCCCCGCGTCGAAGTCAGCTGACGGTGGAATGTACGCAGAAATGATAGTATACCTCCTATCCAGGTGCAGCTGCACAGCCACTGCCTGAAAGGAGGTATCTAAAGAGAAAGGAAGAACGGAGACATCATGCCGGGTGTAAACCGCGCATCCCCCAGCCCGGCCATCCCGCGGTGGTGGGGTCGCAAGACCCTTATACCCCGGGAGGGCAGGCAGCGGGCACGCGCCTAGCATGGTCTCCTGCAAAAAAATAGCTAACGGGGAACGGGACGAGACGAGCCTCCGCAGCTCCTCCCAGTTGGCCCGGAGTCCACGGCAATTCCATTGAAGGAATATGCCCTCCAGGCCTAGCTCGGAGGAGACGCGGGGGCCCTCCTCGAATTGAAGACCCTCACGGGAATGGCCGTACGCTTCCCGGGGGCAGAACCCCGGGCGCTGTTGGCCGGACAAAGCGCTGAAGGCGCTGTCGCCTTCGAGGACTTATTGGGGGAGGTTGGGCTCGCCATGCGAGTCTTTTCCTCCCTCCGCCTCGAAACCTTAGGCGGGCGTTGCGGCTTGGGAGGCGGGGGGCCCTCTTTTCGAGGAACCACCGTCTCCGAGCCACTCGCTCCACCTCGGGGCGTGGGCGAAGGGGCCGAAGCTCCTTTGTTGCTGTCCTCCTTTCGGGGAACAGCTTTAGGAACCCCGGAAGATGGCCTAGCGACCATCTTCAGGGGTGTTGCCTCCTGTGAGTCTAACGACTCTGTGGAGGCGCGTGGCCGTTTCGCCTTACGGGAAACGGTCACGCTGGGGGAAGAGGGGGGAGCCCTGGTATTAGCCGGGGCTGGGTGTGAACCCTTTTTGCCGCCAGCTCTACCAGGGGAGCGCCCGGGTGTAGTAGAGCCCGCAGAAGGGCTCCGAATGGGCGCGGAAACAACCGTGCTCGTTGGCCTGGATGGGCCAGGAGCAGAGGGTGCTTTTCTAACTATTGAGGCATATGACGTCCCAGGCAGAGCCGGGCGCGCCAGGACCAAGTCCTTAGCCTCGCGGAATGAGAGTCGATCCTGGGCCTGAATGGCCAGGATTTCTTTCTCAAGGAGATATGCACCACATTGCTTCGAAGAAGCAGGGTGCGGCTCTCCGCAATTGACACACTTGGCCACACACGATTTGGACTTATCGTGTGCGACCTTGGAGCAATTTACACAGACTTCGGGTGACCCCGATTTTGCACGTCTACATGATCGATTCGTGTGGCCGAAGCGGTGACAGTAATAGCACCGCCGCGGCAGTGGCACGAATGCCTTTACGCGGTAGCGGTACCAACCGGCACGCACCGACTCAGGGAGCTTGTCACAGTCGAACGTGACGAAGAGTGTAGGGGTGGGTCTCGAGGCCCCTCCCTGTTTTCTCATCACACGTTCGACCTTGACCGCCCCATGGTCGGCCAGATCTAGGGTGATGTCTTCTATGGAGTAGTCAACGAGTTCCCTCGCATAAACTACTCCTTTTACAAAGTTCATGGTAGAGTGCGGCGTCACACTCACCGGGGTGCCATGAAGTGTCCGAAGATCACTTATCTTGGCCGCCTCGGCGGGATTCGCCGCATTCGCCAGAAGGCTCCCGTCCGAGAAACGGGTTACCTTCGGCTCTCTACCAATTGCACTAGCTAATCCTCTCCTCTGATGGATCATGTTGCCCTTGGACAACATGGTGCCATCAGTGGAGCGAATAACGAGGAAGCGTTTGAAGCCAGCGGGCTCGAAAACGCCAGGTAACCTCTCAATGAGGGGCCCCGATGTCATCGAGGCTCCGCCCTGTGCACTCTTGGTCTTAGTCAGGGGCTCCGCACACGAGGGGGTAGAGGGGCCGGATGTGCCGATCTTGGCTTGGTCGCCTACCAAAGTGGCAGCAGACCCATCCGTCCCCGCAGCCCCCGCGGATGGAGAGGAGCCCCTAGTCTTTTTCGTCTTTCTTGTCTTTTTCTTCTTTTTAGGAGAGGAGGGCGGGGAATGAACCCGCTTTTCACCCCCGCCGGTAGAAGCCCCCAGGCCAGATGGACCGGCCTCAGCCAGGTCCTTCTCTGAAATGGAGAAGGTCCCGGTGGGCGCAGGGGATTCATCCGGAGGAGATCCCTCCCCTCCTTGTCCTGCCTGAGAATCCACAGCCGTTTGATGAGGACCTTGCATAGGGGCGGATTCGGGTTCGGTGCTTGGCGCCAAGCCCGGATTCCCCCCCATGGAAGGCCCTACCTTCGGAGGCTGGTTTTCCTCAAGGACCATGTCTATCACAGGAGGGGCCTCCAGTTGGCCATCCCCTCCCAGGACATCGCAGGTCCCCTTGGCAGTGTCATAAGTCTTTAGTGGGGAGGCACAGGCCTTGACCCCGGCAAGGTTTAATATTTTTGCCAGCAGGTCTTTTGAGGGAAGCGACCGAAGGGGCCTGGCTTCCCTCTCCCCCCTAAGGGGGTTTGCCCTACCGAGCCACTTGTACGAGGGGCGGTCGGCAATGGGCTGCCTGCTGGCTTTCTTGGCAGTCCCCTTAGAAAGCATAGGAGGGACTGCCGCTGGAGATAGGGAGGTGCCCGAAAGCACCTCCAGAGAAGGGGGTGAGGGGGAGTCCCCTACACCCGTAGGCGTAGGAGAGGAGTAAGCCTCCTCTCCGGTTAAAGAGGTATGGAGGGTCCCCTGCGCAAGCACAGGGGGGGGGGACCTCCATATTTTCTGTGGAGCTGCACGAGGGCGGCTCCGTTGTTGTTATAGGGGGAATTAAGGGGAGATGTTTTTTTTTTCATCATTGGGCATGGTGACCCTCTTTGTTTTACGGGACGCAATCGCTCACCACCTCTTGCAGTAGCCCGCACTGCAAGAGGTGCTTACAGGCCCGGCAGAGCCAGGCGCCGCCATTTGGGACCACCCCTCCCGCCTGGTGGCCTGGCAGTCCTTCGGCATGGCGGCTCCACCTTGAACACGGCGTAAAACGGATAGATTTTGAAGACGAGAGGAAAAGGGATGTGAGGAAGGTATGGGTGGGGATGAAGCAGGTTGTTAAAAGCCAACCACCCCAGACCGGAGCTCAGGGGTTAGGGGACATTGTCCACTCCCCCCTCAGCCCCGATCCGGGACGATTGGCTGAGAAGAAGGTCAGCTTCTACCCTGTGAAATTAGAGGCTGACCAGAGAAAGTTGTGGGAGAGGTTGTATGAAAAGCGACGAGGTAGGATAGGAATACAGGCTATCTGAAGGAAGGAAGAGAGGCTAAGCTGGGGCCGGACGGGGCGCTGGATCCCGTCAGCACGGCGGCCAGGATGGCAAATCGCCGCGCCCCTTACGGGGGTGAGGAATAAGGAAAGAGCCAAAGAAAGAAATAGATAAAGAATTAAGAAGAGGTAGGGAAATAAATAGACAGATTTATAAGAGGTGGATGGTCGGGGTAGTTGGGGTAAAACGTTCGTCATAAATGTTTAAGGTCCTTAAGTTGATGGGGTAATTAACTTGTCTGCTTCACTACTTCCGCCGGCTTGTGCACGATTTGGAACGAGTATCAATTTGGGATTAGCGGCATCGTACCAATTGTCAAGCAGAGTAACGTATTTAAAGAAATTGGATGGGGGGGAGGGTAAAAAGAGGAGAGATATTAAGTTGCTTAAAAATACGGGCGAGATAAAAAAAATGGTTCAAAGTATGGCAAGATAAGACAATTTTTGTAAATGAAAAGCGGTGGGTTATCAGCTCTATAAAAAGTTCTCTTTGCAAAGTTTAATAAGCCACCTGTTTTCAATTACAAAAATTGTCTTATCTTGCCATACTTTGAACCATTTTTTTTTATCTCACCCGTATTTTTAAGCAACTTAATATCTCTGTAAATTTTAGATATGAATCTACTATATACAAAATGTTAGTCCATAATAATACAAGGAAAAAAGGTTGAGTATATTCTATAGAATGTTGTATTTGCAATTTACCCTACTTCGGGCAAACTGGTAAATCTTTATCTAATCGAATTTACCAACATAAGTATAATATCAGAAGGTGAAATAAACAGCGCTTTATTTTTACATTTAGCCGAAAATAATCACCCCATTCCGCTGATTTCACAAAAATAAATATTGTCGAGTGTTCCTTAATTGGCATCTTACCCAATATAAACATTTCCCCTGGCTTATTTAAACTCGACCCTGTTTTAAAAAAACTTGTACTAAATGAAATAACTTAATAATGCAGCCTGTTGTCACTCTTCATTAGTGTAATATCATTCGCATTGCATCCGCAACGACGTTTTTCTGCTATGATCGTGGATTAACTCTTAGCCCTAAATGTTTTCGTTCTGATGATAATCCTTTAAAATGTTTTTTTGTTTTTTGACCCACCATTTCCATTCATATACACGGCGTTGTGTGTATATCGTTTTAGGGATGCATATGTCTGTTATTAGTTGCCCATTGTTCTTTTTATTACTATTTTTCTGTCTTCTTTTTGTGTTTTTCCATTGGTTTGTACTATGTGATGGGCGTTGCCTTCGTATCTTTGTACCCTATTTAAGGTTGTCTTCTCCATTCTCATGCTATTCCTTGAAAATGAACTTGCAAATATAGTTCGAAAGTGCTTAGATTCATCTTTTCATTTTCCTGTGGGTTAATTTTCATATTATTGCTTTCTTCACGTGCCACTTTGTGTTTTTTCATTATACATATATATATATATATATATATATATATATATATATATATATATATATATATATATATATATATATGGGTAAAAATCACGTGAGGTAACACGTGCTAAGTATAAATATTTGTATATACCACCTAAGTAAAAGGAAAGATTGATTGGAGTTACTACTTTCGTTATCTTTCAAACCCACAATGGCTTATAAAATAAGACACACACACCGTATTTATACAAAGCAATGTTTTCCCTATATATAAAATGTGAATAACTGACCCTGTGTCTGCCGGATGTGATGATAGGAGGGCCGGCGTCGGTCGAGGCTTCCATGGAAGAGCGCTGTTGGTATGGCAGATCGAAGGATTTCGATCTGGTCGCGGGGCCCGCCTCAAGACAAGAGTGCCCCGTGGGTCCCCCTTGACCTACCGCCATCGTCGTGTCCCCGTCGAACGAGCCCCCTCCGCCGGGGCCAGGTCCCGAGGGGGAAGCGAGGTTGGTGTGGCTGCTGGCGGGACTGCTGCTAGGAGTGGCAGAGCGGGGGCGCGTGGGGGCACCGGTGATAGACGACAAAGGTGATGGAGGAGTCACAGAGGGCAGCGAGGGTGGCCTCGAAGTGGGGGGAGACGCGTCCCCAGAATCCTCTTCGCATTCATCCACCAGAGACGTCTAGAAGGGAGAGAGACGCGCCTAAGTGCACTCGTTCGTCCAAGGGAAGCCGCACCGAGCCGAAGCTGCGTACAAGCGGGATTCAAACATATGATCCGAAGCGAGAGAGCCCTTCATCAATAAGACCCAAGACCAGAATCGAGCTATGGACCGAGAAATATAAGTGTGACGTAGAGGTCGACCGAGTGAACGCCAGAGTCTGCGCTAACGAGACCGATATACATGTCTATAAAAAAAAGGAAACGCGTCTCTGCCAGGGGACGGGGGAGGGTGTCTCCAGTGATCCCCCGAGTGACAATTTTCTGATTCTACGTCAGCGAATGATACGACGTGAGGAACATGCTTTGCAGTGTTGCTGCTCGGGCACGTCTAAAACTAGAATTCTTATTATCCCCTCATACGTTTACATGGGAAGCCCCCAACCTCCCAAACACAGGGCAATTGCAGCCATGTCTTTTATCGGCATCAGCCTGTCCATTGAAAACCCTATATCGGTCGACCCCTAGTCTAAAAAGAAAAGAAAAGAAAAGAGGGCAGTTACGCAGGAAAACCATCGTAAAATGAAGGAAGAAGCGGGATAAACCGTGATAATTAAAAATACTAAAATTGAACGACCTTAAGGAAGACTCCCTGCCCCAATACTACAGAGCAGGGCTTCAATTATTTTTTTTTACTGACGACCCCATTTTACCATTGAAAATTTTCAGGGCCCCAATCAAGCAACATGCAACTCAATGCAATGACGCGTAGGTAAATAAATATAGTTCCTGTATGCGATTATTTTGATCAAAATATAGTGAAAGGTTACACAATACAAAGTTCCGTTTCTTTTGTAACATTTATTCTTGCTATTATGAAATTATTTATAAATGTGGTTTAAAAAGGAGCTCTCGAGAACCCTATTTAATGCTTCGCGCCCTATAATTTGAGAAGCCCAGCTACAAAATACCAGCCAGGGGGGCAGATAAAGTTCCGAGTGAACTGAAAAAACACACGATTTGTTCTTACTAGGGAGAGAAATAACCTTCACTGCCCTAACGTCTGCAACCAATCTTTACATGTTATGTTGAACTCTACCAAATTGCAAAAAATGCTAAATTTCCGATTTTAAGTGAACGCAGCCTAACCTTAACATTTATTCGTCTTGTGAATTAGAAAAGTGGCTCTGATTAAATTATCACATTATTAACCAACAGATCCTACACCACCCCAGATATAGTTCTCACCAACCCCAATTTTAACCTCAATCACCACACCGAGCCCAGGCCCGCAACCCCATCCGACCAGCTTAGTATGGTCACAACTATATCCACCTCACCCATCCAAATTAAGATACCACAAAGGCAATCACTCAGCAGAAACGCCTGGGCCAAATATAAAGACTACTTAAGCACCATAGATACAAGAACTCTCAACAACCAAGAAACCAACGTAAGAGAGGCCGAAATACAGAAGATAAGTGAAAAAATAATAGAAGCTGACGCAATGTACACACCTAAAATAGAATGCAGAACAGAGCTCATGCTGCGCTGTGCTCACCCCGTTTTCGGGTGGGTAGATCTTACACCTCACACATAGCCAATCATAACACTGCTTTCTTTCCTCTCCCGCCTTCACAGCACAACAAACACACTCTCTTTGTTTCAAGGAATCCTGTCGATGGGTATTTATATCCACGTACCTTTGACGTGGAACGTGTCCCTCTTCCCCGGGGTGACGAAGGCTTCCACCTAAACGCTGTTTGGTGTTAAAACAATACTTCCTGGTACCTCTCCCCCAAAAGAGGACCGGCTCCTGGGGCCTTCAGGGCCAATCAGCGATTGTCATACTGACCTTATATAAATTTCATTATCCGGTCGGGGATCCTCCCAGTATCATGGAAGGATTGGCGCCGAGATGGGACGATGAAATTAATATTTTCGATTTCTACAGAAGAGAACCTCGACTTCGATAGAGACTACGAAGAGGAAATAGCTCGAACAATTAATTGAGAACCAACCAAACAAAATCAAACCATACACACAGATTGAAAAGGGGAGACCCATCCGCTCGGAAGAGGGAATGCCGTTCAGAATGGATGAGTATTTGACAGCAGTCAAGTCGTTTAAACAAAGGCGCAACTGACTAATGCACCAAACAACGTGCACGAAGCAATCTTGAGGATCTTCAATGACTGTCTGAATTCTGGATACTACCCCCAGGCCTTCAAGACGGCAAAGATGATCTTCCTACCGAAACCGGGTAAACCAAAACACCAAATCGAAAGCTACCGCCCAATCTCGCTACTCGAGTTTCTCGGGAAACTCCTTGAAAAGCTCAACGAAAGGTTATAAAACACCTTGAAACAAATAACCTATATAACCCACAACAGCACGGGTTCAGGAGCAAGAGAGGGACGGAAACTGCGCTGGCAGTAATAACGGAAAAAATTGCCATCGAAACAGCGCGGGGCAACAGAGTGGACGCCGTACTCCGCAACGTTGCCAAAGCTTTCGATAAGGTTGGATCCCCGGTTTACAAGCAAAAACAGCGCCCTCAACATGGAGACCAGCCAGACCAAAATATTATGCCACTACCTGATAGGAAGAAAAGCCATTCTGAAATTAAATGGTCAAATGGGTGACGCATTCGCTCTACGGGCGGGGTCCCACAAGGAGGGTGTCTCTCCTCAACCTTATATACCCATCACCTACATCAATCAACGGACGAGTATGCCATGTACATCCAATTAGCGGATGACATCACACAAATTATCTCAAGTAATAGACAAAACCCAAGAGATATCGCCCACAAAGGACAGCGAGGGAAATCAAAAACATAAACGATTTCGAAAAAAGAAACAAAATTAAAACAAACACAGACAAATCCAGCAATTAATCGAAGGAAAACGGCCACAATTACAGTCGAAGGGGAAGAATACTATTATAACACGGAGGGGAGAGTCCTCGGACTCAAGCTAATGACGAATGGGTATGTCTTCCACCTGTCAAAAAGGTAAATGAAGCAAGGCAACAATGCCAACCCTGCTACGATTTCATAACCTTTCAAGCAAAAAGAAAAGAAAATTATATACAGCCCTCGTCCGTTCATACCTACTCACGTGCTGAGTAAAAATCAGATACGAAAGGGCCAAAGGGTACAAAACTGGGCAACGAGGTTCATTGAAAATAAAAGAAGACAGGACCGAATAACATCCGAGGAACTGCATAGAAGAACCGAACTTGAACCTATCAACACTGTACTCCACGAACGAGCCAGAAACCTGTGGTTAAAGTTAAATGAAACTTTACCCCAGGAAGAACTAAACAAAATAGTCGTACCGAACAATGAAATCCGTCAGATAAAATACAGGGTGAGATTTGACGGAAGCAAAAAGAATACAACGTTGAATGTAAACCCAATCTATAAATAACAACACAAAGTGACCTACCGAACAAAAAACCACCGATATTGACAACCAAAGAAGAATGACACACTAAAGAGAATACGAACAGAAAATAGTAATAAGAAATACAAAGAAGGAAATATAAAGAGTATATAAATATAGGACTACAAAACCACTTAAAAGTGCAAAAAAGCAAAAATAAAATAAAAATATAATAAAACAAAAAATAAAGAGCTCATAGGAGCAATTGATAACAAAGGCTCGAATGCTTAAATTACAAACCTCAAATATATATATATATATATATATATATATATATATATATATATATAACAAAAAAAAGACAAAGCAAAATAAATGCAAAACGAAAGCGTTTGCCAGGCAGGCAATCTGGCACAATTCACTATATTATTATCACCTTTACCAAATCATCGCCATTTATCACCCGTCACTCATAAACACACAACACACAATATTTCTAACTTTTTATCTCTCTCCCACACTTTCATCACCTCTTTCTTTATCCCGATCTCATTAAAAGAAGTGAATTTGGATGGATAAGTGGTGGCTCTGTCGGGGGCGGGGGTATTTCCTGTTCGATGGCGCCAAATGCGGTCTCGCAACGAACACTCAAAGTCCTTCCGATGCGAGCATGGCCAAGAAAACATGTCGGGGCAGTGCGCAGAACGAGGACAAAATTGTACACAAATACAGTTAAGACCAACCTTCCTTTTCACCATCCAAAATTGGAGAACAAAATATCTTTGAAATATGATTTTGAGAAGTGGCGAAATTTCATTTTATAGAACAGGAGATACAAAGTTATGACGAAAGAAATGTCTATTCGAAGAAAGGATGAGTCCAAAGTTAGAACAATAGGGTTATTTTAATATTTAATGGGGTCACTCTTGGCGACTGCCTGCCTACTAGGGCATTAGCCAACGAAAAAAGGCTACCCTATATATTAAGCTGTGTTAAAATACAAAACAAACTAACAAACAATAACGAAAGAAATAAAGAAAAACAAACTAAACAAAAGCAAGGAGGAGGAGCAAAGCACAGGAGTTGGGAGGAAGCCCGCTTACCCCTGCTAGTTCTTTTTTTTCTTGTGGTGGCACATCTGGCGAGTGCCTACTTGGGCATAAGTCGCCGTACACAACACAGCCTATTACTAGGCTATATCAAAAAACAAATAATACTACAAAAGGACAAATGCTAAAAATATAACTAAAATAACAAATAACAACGATAAAAAAGGACAAATGATAAAAAAGGCTAAAATAACATCGATAAAAGGCAAAAAGGCAAGAACAGGTCAAATTCCTGTCGGATTGAAGACGTGGGTGGCAATATAAGTAAAATACCTTACTTTGGTAAAAACTTCCTCGCAACGATTACATGGCAGGAATACGGACAGCCCTCCGGGCTGCTTGGCAATGGAGATGGGAGACGGCAGGGGAATTAAAGTTGCGTATCATTGCACCGCGACTGTTTCCATGGACCTAGCCCCCGATGCCACGACGGCTTCAGGTTGCTTTCCGTCGTTTCTATTTTTTTTTTACTGCCTACTTGGGCATTAGTCGCCGTATTCAACATTGCCTACAATTAGGCATCTTTAAAAGAGGATGTTAAAAAAAACACAAAAAACCCAATAAAAATAAAACAAAGAAAAAGGTACGTCGTCTCCAAATTGGAGACAATCGCCATTTGATGGAACGCTCGCCTGCGTCGTTCCCCAGACTGTTCGGCACATTCTTGTTGAATATTCCAGTCTGGGTGATCTTCGCGCACATTACCTGTCCCGGTACCGGGGCGAGCGAGGTCGCTACCGATTGTCCCTTGTACTCGGGACTGGTTGGTGCACGCAGACTACCGACTATAGACTTTTTGGAGGAGGCTGGCCTCTTCCATTTTATTTGACTCTTTGTTATAGGTCGCATGTTCTTGCGCCGGGGAGGCAGGACTACCAATGAAGCCGGAGCGCACTTCCTCCTTCTTGATGCCTTATTTTGTTTTGATTTGTTGCTGTTGTTCCCTTTTTTTAGCTTGTATCTTAGCCTTTTTTCTTTTTATCATTGTTATTTATTTACATATTGTTGTTTTTTAATCTAGCCTAGTAGTAGACTGTGGTGTGAGTACGGCGACTTTTTGCCCTAGTAGGCAGACGCCAGATGGGCTCTTAAAATAAAAAAATCTTGGCTAAAAAGGACCGGAACCTGTGCATTTCGGCATAACGGTTCAATGCCTGTCCGACTCAACACTTTTTGTATCTGGGCCGCACCAAAAGAGATTGAAAGGTCGTCTACCTAGAGCGAGGAGAGAACATCTTCCGGCAGTAAAGAGGTAAACCGTTGATGTTCTGGGCAAAGAGTGTGAAACTGAGGACATTTCCCTGGGGGACGCCCTCTTCATGTTCCATTGGGGCGGAGAGGGTCACCCCTACCCGTACACGGATATGACATGACGATCTCGCAGAAAAAAAATATGAGGTGTGGGTAAACCTCGGCCTCAAGAGGCGGAGGTTTACGCGACATCACTCACGACGTGCATTGAATGCTAAAGGAACAGCATCCTGGATAGAGAATGTAGAAAGCGGTCGCGAATGAATCTGCCATGGATCCGGGGTCCGAGATTGCGGTCTCGTTCTCTTGGAGAATGGGAGTGGTGGGTCCTGCGAGAAGTCTCGCTCTGAGTCCTTTTGACCGGCTTCCACACTTCTGCAAGAGCGGTCTTCCTGTTAGCTCAAGACCCCTATGCCAGTCCTTAAGAGAGGCAGGCATGCATCGAAACATACCTGAACCTAGCCCTAGTTCGACGAAATACACGGACGGTGAAATCATTCGGGAGGCGCTTATAGCACATACATTTAGACATATCGCTTTTGTCTGATGACCGATCAACAGCGAAGCGAATGGCATCCAAAACAATCAGACGTTACAGAAATAGTAGTTAGGGACACGGTGTAGAGTTTGCCGTAGAACAATTCAACGGCCACATCCAGACCTAAACTACTCGATTGGGATAGAGAAAATGGTTATTTCTTGAGCTGCAGAACACCTGTTTTGCTCCAAGAACCACCTAAGCGGTTTCTAAGGAGGAACCGGCCCAGAAAATAATAGTTAAATGCGAAAGTGGTCACTACCACGAACGGTCGACCACCTCCAGGCTCCCCAGCCAAAATCAGGCTGTGCATCCGGAGAGCAAAGGGTCAGATCGAGAGAGGGAAATGAAGCGGTTCTCTGGCCGTGAGGCGTAAACTCATCCACATTTAGGACACCCATCTCCAGCTCGTAGATCAAATCGGCAAGGACCTGACCTCTTGGATTGATAGTGTAGTCCCCTAGAATGGGTGCCTACGGTTCATAAACCTGAGCAGGAGAAAGGGCCTCGGCAATCGCTCTACGAAGTGACGGAACTCTCTCTCGTCTTGGTCGGTTGACGGTGGAATATAGGCAGAAATAACAGTGTACCTCAAATCCAGCTGAAGCTGCACTGACTGACACTACCTGAAAGTAGATATTAAGAACGAATAGAAGAACGTAGACATACCGGGCGTAAATCGCACATCTTCCTACCCGGCCCCCACGCCGTGTTGGTGGGGTCAAAAACCTTATACCTTGGGGAACGGGCGGAGATGAGCCTCCGCAGCTCCTCTTTGTTGGTCCGAATTCCACGGCAATACCATTGAAAGAATATGCCCTCGAGGCCTAGCTCGGAGGAGATGTGGGAACCTCTTCGAAGATAAGACCTCCCCCACT
Source organism: Ceratothoa steindachneri (assembly GCA_963969495.1). Taxonomy (NCBI): domain Eukaryota; kingdom Metazoa; phylum Arthropoda; class Malacostraca; order Isopoda; family Cymothoidae; genus Ceratothoa; species Ceratothoa steindachneri. Next base: position 107,153,172 of record OZ018327.1, on the reverse strand, counting down.
GTAATGACCCTATGCGCCCAGGAGGCAGAACTCCGGGGGTTGTCGCTTTCTAGAACCTATTGGGGGAGGTTGGGCTCGCCATACGAGTCTTTTCCTCCCTCCATAAACAATCCACTTCCATGAAATTCATGGTAGAGTGCGGTGTCACCTTCACCAGCGAGCCATTGAGTGTCCGAAGAACCCTAATAATAGCCGCCTAGGAAGGGTCCGCCGCATTTGCAAGAACGCTCCCATCAGAGAAACGGGTGATCTTCGGCTCTCTACCAGTCAACTTCTCTAATGCTATCATCTGATGGAACATCTAGCATTTGTCAACATGATGCTATCAATGGAGCGAATAACTAAAAAGCGCTTGAAGTAGGTGGGTTGAAAAACATTTGTTTAAAAGTTTTAGGAGCCTATCTGGCAACTACCCTCTTGGGTACAAGTCGCCGAACTCACGACAGCCTAGCACTAGGCTACTTTAAAATAAGAATATGAAAAAAAACAACAATAAAAAGGGAAAATGGCAACAATTAGGAAGCAAGCTCCGGTGTCGGAGGGAGGTCCGCCTCCCCCCCCTCCCCCGGCGCAGGAGCGTGCGACCCACAAAGAAAACAACAACAAAAAAAACACTTAGTTAAATAAAGGGAAGAAACCCGGCCTCCACCCAAAAGTCTATAAGTCCACCAGTCAATGTGCACGAACTCGTCCCGAGTACAAAGGACAGGCGGTAACGACCCCGCCCATCCCGGTACCGGGAGAGTTGAAAAACGACAGGTAGTCTATCAATGAAGGAGCCCGGCGTAATCGTGACTTCGCTCACCACACTAACAATGTTACTGGCAAGTCTTCTGCCATGCCGAACAGATACCAAGAGGTGTCCAATGAACCGCAAAAGCCGCAGGTCCCAAATGAAATAGCCAGACATTCAGGGCGATGAGGAGGATTTCCTTACTAGATCGTCAAAAGATTCATTGATAGGACAATCTGGATCGATTGTGGCAGTTCCAGAGACAGAACATGAGACTTTTATTTGGCCTGACATGGAGGTTGTCAGCCTTGGGACAAAACATCTCAAAAATCGCGCCCCAACACCCAGGGCATACGGGCATGAGGAAATAATCGTAGAAAAAAAATGAAAGCCAAGAGGGAGTGAGAAGGAAGTGCACCAACAACTTCCCCAGGCTCCCTTAGAGTTCAATTCTTCCCTAGAATGAATTCGGTCCAGGTGAGAACAGCTCCTCCCAGCACCAAACGTAGGTAGACAAAAGGTTGAGGGAATAGTAATAGATTAAAAAAAAAAGAAGTAGCGCTGAGAGGGAGGGGACTAACAACTTTCCCAGGCCCCGTCAGGCAGTTCAAGTCAACTCGGTGAAGGGGCTTCTCTAATTTCCACTTAGGCCCAGAGGAAGTACAACTCCTCCAGGTACCAAGTGTAAAGGTCACCCACCCTCCGGAGGCCTAGAACAATAAGTATAAATGCAGCCATAACCAAGAAACATAAATATATCATAAATGATTTGAGCAGATCTTCAGCCGCAGGAATTCAGCAATTTGTGACATTGTCAAAGCGTGATTTTATTCCATTCTTTGCCAAAGATATTCAACATTCGTCGGTTTCTGAGCCATATCACACGGGGTATCATTAATAGGTTTTCTATCGGGGTTTAATCAGGGCTCTGCCCATGCCAGTTCATCTCGTATCTATTTTAAGCATCCAAGAACTGCGCCACTGACTTTGCTGTGTGGCAGGGAGCATTGTCCCCCATGAAAATAGGTTCACGTAGTTTCGATGTTCGAAGTGAGGGGGATCACACGTTTCTCGAAGCAGATTCTTGTATGCCGCGTAAATGGACGAACAAACAGACTTCAGCGCTTGAAAACATGCCCCAAACCATAACGCTCCCATGTCTGATTCAATCATTCTTCACCTGTACAGCACCTCATTGCCGCTTCCCATTTGATCCGAAAAAAAGTTTGCTTGCTTACGTCGCTGTAATTACACACTTTCCTACTTTTCAGGACTCCACAGTGGCAAATGCAAACTTAGGCCTGTTATTCTTATTACTCATAAATGGTCTTAGCAGGGGAGCGTGCTGAGAGTGCCACCTCTATAAAGCGACGTAACAGTCTTGCGTGACACATTTAGTTTCATGTTATCGGTAACATGACATGAAATACCGGCTACTGTATCAACATCCGTTATTTTTTCGAGGGCGACCAATTTTCAATGTCGTACCGCAGGATCCAATACGCAAGGGGCTGTATTATGAATGTAATCAAACTTTTAGATCAATTGCAATACCTCGCTATATTAGCTGCTATCATTCCTTCAATCTTCCAGTGGACAAACTGCTTTCTGAACGATTTGTCGACCGGTTTCGCCATCCGCATAAATGAATAATGCCATCACTAACTAGTCTATTATACACGTGGGACAGTGATGCCATACATACGTTAGGAATTCTACGTATACAGAGACATGCGAAAAGTAAACCTACCATACAACTTCGTGGATTATCTCCCCTTCGTAACGAATCTGTGCAAGATAGCTATAGAGCCCCTTCCCTCTTTCAAAAGACACTGGGTGGCGTTCCTTCAAGACCGGGAGGCCACGCAACTCTCTTCAACGTACCCCGTCCCACATAGATCTCGTATAGAAAACACGGGGGGCTCGAATCTACGACCAACGAATCCTCGCGTGGACTCTCAGCGAGATATGTCTCCCCGTGTAACTTGAGATCACCGACTAAACCTCGGGCTTTGAGCCTTCCTGGGCGCTCGAGCAAAGGACACAATTAATACAGAAAATAATAATAATCCCTCGCACTAACACCAACATTTTAAATGAAATGAAAGTAGTTTCCGAAGGTTGAATCCTAACTAGCGACTGAACTCGGCAATTTCTGGAGATCCTGAAATCTAGTCCCGAATCCGTCTCAAAGGTTTTGATACGTACCTTTGAGCCACGCGAGAAGATAGGAAGCACCGAAGAAACACAGTGGCCGGATCGAGAGTGACTTTATTATATCTGAAAATCTACCTAACACGTCGCGAAATGAATGACTCCATTTTAACCATAGACTCTTGAAAACACAGGAACAAGAGAACACCCCTTGGGAGCGCGCAAGTATGAACTTCGAGTCCGTACTGATGTGTAAACAAGAGTGCGCACCTACACATACACGACATGAATATTATTCCTCCAGTGCACGTCAGCCACATTCTGATGCCTAAAAATAAACCACGCGAACAAAGTGAAAAACTCACCGCGAGATAGTGGTGCTGCAGAAAGGGACAGGGGAGAAGGGGGGAAGGAGGGAGTGAGTGAAAGGGCGGCCAACCTCTCCTTGCCCCTTGGGCTAATCCTCACTCTGACCTGCTTGCCTGTAGGACTTTCTTACCAGGCGTAGAAAGACACACTCGCGAAAAGCCGCTAGCATAACTAAAATACTAAAAAGAGCTTAGGAAAGCCGCTGTTTCGGCTTGAACAAGTCCAGGGATATATGGAGACGAAGACCACATACCAAAAGCTACTCCCAGATCACTGGCGACCACCTCGAACGCTCTTTTAGCGCACGATTTACCCGGAAGCTATCATAACCAGCGCCAACTAATCAATGAAACGACAATTATTTGTAGATGAACTTGAGTATCAAGGACATAGCCAAATTATTGAATAAGATGAGAATGCAACTAACCTGGAAACCCCCCCCCCCATCCACTAGCGTCAGTCAATCGACTAAAAAGAGAAAAAAGGAAAGCAAGAACAGACAAAGATAAAAAGAAAGGAACAGGCAGAAAGAAAAGAGGGGATTGAGACACTATTAGGAATCGGGGGGGGGGGAGGGGGATAGCACATTTTCAGTTCCCTCGTACCCTCATTCACAACAGAGGCAGAACTCCCCCACCCCCTCTTCTAAGACGACTCAAAAGGGCAATCCCCGCACCAACTAAGGGAAGAGCAAATCGCTCAGAGAAGAATGTGGGATAGCAAACACGTCAGGCGAAGAGGCCTTTCGGGGAGGGAGAGCAAGTAGGTGCCAGAGGGCACAAAAACTACCCAACCCAACCCCCTTGCCTGGGCGAGTTCCCGGAAGGAGCGAAGTATGTGTGTGTGTGTGTGTGTGTGTGTGTGTGTGTGTGTGTGTGTGGGATGGGGAGGGGCGGAGGGGGTGTCTTCGAAAGATTAAGCGGCAGTCATAAGGCGAGGATCGAAACCGATTTGGATAAAATAGCGATCGACCGTCGCGTGTTTGGCCTCGGATGCGAAACATGAAATAAGGTTGGGACATTTCGGTCTTTTAGAGCCTCGCCAGTTCGCAGGATTTGTGGGCGGCACTGGATTTCCCCGCACCAACGACAGCACGCGAGAGTGCCAGTCATCTCATGTCCCTTCAAACACGGACACCCATCCTCCTATGGCACAGCGCGTCAACTTTCCAGACGAAAGGTACTGAAGTGCAAAGTTGAGCGGAGGTGGCGCGCGCGCGCGCGTGTGTGTGTGTGTGTGTGTGTGTGTTTAATTTAAGAAGTCTCCCTTGGCGACTGCCAACATAGTGCGATCGCGCAGCGGAAAAGTAGACCCTTAGTACCTAGGTTCTGAACCCCACGGAACGATTTTTTTCCCCCTATCTGGCGACTGCCTTCCAGGGCATAAGTGACTGTAATTAAAATTCTAGTGTAGTACTAGGCTATTCTAAAATTCGCAAAAAACAGGAAGCCCGATCCGGCGTCGGGGGGAGGCGGGCCTCCCCCGATACAGGAACATGCGACCTACCACAGAGAAATAAAATGTAGGAGGCTAGCCTACTACAAAAAGTCAGATAGTCTATGTCTGCGTACACAAACCCGTCCCGACTACAAGGGACAAGCGGTAGCGACACCGCTCATCTCAATACCGGGACAGGTAAGGTGCGCGAAGATCACCCAGACTGTGACATTCAACAAGAAGATTGTGTCGAACAGTCTGGGGGGGGGGGGGCAACACAGTTTTCAGTCAGGAGAAGGCGAGCGCTCCATCAAATGTCGGTGCGTCCCGCAAGTGTGCCCAATTCGAAGACGACAGAGGGGGGGTGGTATAAAGAGACAAAATCCGCCAAATATTTAATGAAAAAAAATCAAAAAGAGGGATTAACAGCAGGTAAAGAAGCGAAAATTTTATAGATAAAATCTCCACTAAAATACCAGAGAGAAAAGACAAATTGAAATGGAGACCACATCAAAAATACTAAGATGCACAAATATACATAAGTTATTTAATAAGCACAAAATAATGAAAATAAAGAAGTATGGGTTAAAATGAACAATTTTATTTAATATAAGCTTTTTATGATAGGATCGGGTTTAAACCCTTTCGATCCTACTTTTGGATAATAATGAAATTGGATATTTTATTGCATGCATAAACAAAATATATCTGATCTCCCCCAAATCCTAATATCATTTTTAGCTATGGGACAAAACTATCCCATTAGTATTTCACCACCATTACCTGGTGGGATAAAAATGCCCCAATAGTATTTCACACCCATATAATCATATGAAAAATTTTATAGACAGGAATAAGATAAACATTGTATCGACGTAATTTATTGAGATTAACATGATGTTTATGTATGGTATGGAGTAAAGCAGTCCATGCACAGGGGAAGATTGTATTTTCTACATAGATGATTTGTTCTTTTCTCTCTTTTCTGCGATGTACATCTAACACATTGACGCCGCCTGCTTTTGTCTTTCACAGGCAAGTGGTCTCCGACATATTCCATCTTCTTTGAAGATTTTGAAGGTCTTCCAGTGGAACTTGTTCTTTTCCGCTCGAGAGTAGCTCTCCCATGATCAATCAATCCTTCCGCAATATTGACCATAAATTTGATATATGGCGTCTTATGGTGATTGGTTTCGCGATAAATGACATACGAGTTGAATGTTGTAGTCATCATCATTCTCCTGAAAACTTTTCGCCACCATTTGGTGCTTTTCCTATCTAGGTCATACAAAGTAATCGTTTGGTCAGCGTGGTCCACATCATCCATGTATGTATTATAGAATACAATGGCTTCTGGACATTAAATAGTTTTTCTTTAGTGCCATCCTTCATAGTTAGTTTGATGGTTCCTTCCTCTTGGCTGTGGCAGTTACTCAGCAAAATCACATCCTTGGTGTCCTTCCAACGAACACCAATGATTCCTTCTTTACATACAACCATTGCACAAACACCAAATACTTGTAGGAAAACACCAACAAACGTACTTTCACTTAGGCCGTTGACTGGCTAACTGAAGGCAGAAGTAATAATAAAATAAATTTTATCATACCAAAAACATACATACCCCTGGCAGCGCTGGATTACCCAGCTGTTTGCCAAATCCTGAGTCATCCCATCACAATGCTTTTTCAAGCAGTAAAATCAATTTTAGTATTTCGGCACATTTTCTTGGGAAATCTTTATCCCAACAGGACCGAAAGGGTTAAAGAAAGAAACCGGGACAAATATTAAAATTAGAAGTAGTAATGAAGCAGCATGCAACAATATTCTTCTGAATGGTAAATAAATTAAGCAGAATTCCAATTGATAGGATTGATCATTTTCAGATAAGTGAGCAAAAAAGCACTATTAAGGTAATGATTTTTAGGGTTGTCCAAACTAACGCTTAGGGCAAACTGAATAATCAACAGAACTGAAAAACGAACGCCTATATTTCTATTATTATTGTTAACCAGCATTTTGTAAATAGTCCCATACTTAAATATGACCGAAATATTCAAACATTTGTTTCAAGAGAAGGGGAAGAACGGAAAAAGCATCAGAGAAAGGTAAAAAGAGAATTATTATAATTAATTTCGGGTTGGGTTTTAGTTCTATAGGTTTTTTTTATACAGAATTTAAGCATGTGGTTTAAATTTATGGGGGTAACAAAGGTTGTGACCTATTTCAAAGATCTTGGAAAATAATATTCAGGAATTCCGGGCTGACGACCTGCAGACCACGGAGAAACGTTAAAATACAGAACGTTTGATTTTTTTCACTATGACCAGAATAAAAGTGAATATAACCCCCACCAACCCCGAGTTTGTAGGTTTGCAAGAGACTGAAAGTTGAAAGCAGGACAGATTTCTGTGAATTAAAAGATCGAGAAACGGAAGGACCCTGTTATTCTCAATTTCGAGGGTATATTTGATAAAGGAACTAGAGAGGAAACCATGTACATCCTTAAAAATAGACCACAACATACGATATCGTCTACGTATCTAAACAAAAACAATGGGAAAATAGAGAATAGTAAGATAAAAAAACTTAATATATATACCATTGAAGGAAAACTTACAATTTCTAGTGCACAGGAGGATTTTTTTTTTTTTTTTTAAGGGGCTATCTGGCGACTGCCGACTTAGGCATAAGTCGCCGTAAAAAACAGCCTAGTTCTAGGCTACTTTAAAAAATTAAACAGAAAACAATAAAAAGAAATAACAATAACAAAGCAATAACAAAAACAATTACAAAACAAAAACAACAATTAAATCGGGTTAAATAAAAGGAAGAAGGCCGGTCTCCCCCAAAAAGTCAATAAGTCCACCAGTCAAAGTACACGCACTCGTCCCGAGCACAAGGGACAGGCGGTAGCGACCCCGCCCATCCCGGTACCGGGACAGGTGTCGTGCGCGAAGATCACCCAGACTGGGACATTCGACAAGAATGTGCCGAACAGTCTGGGGGACGACGCAGTCGTTGCAATAGGGCGCAGGCGAGCGCTCCATCAGATAGCGATGCGTCACACGAGTGCGCCCGATTCGGAGACGACAGAAAGCAACCTGAAGCCGCCGCGGCATTGGGAGATAGGTCCATGGGAACAGTCGCGGCGCAATGGCACGCAACTTTAAGTTCCCCTCGACCGTCTCCCATCTTCTTTGCCAAGCAGTCCGAAGAGCTGCCCGTATTCCTGCCATGTAGTCAGTGTGAGGAAGAGCGAAACGCTGGTCCGGTCGCAGAGTCCTCGCGGACTCTTTGGCGCGCTCATTCCCCGCAATTCCTACATGTCCAGGAACCCAGCAGAAGATAATCTCGACATCTGCCCGGCTCGCCAAAACCGTGGCGTCACGGATTTCGCGAACCAGGGGATGCGGAGATTCCAATGCCCCGAAAGCACTCAGGGCGCTTTGTGAGTCGCTATAGATCACAATCCGGTCTCCGAACCGGGCACGTCGCGTAATCTTCCGTACCGAGTGGTGTATTGCCACCAGCTCGGCCGTGAAGACAGACGCAGCGCCCGGTAGAGCCCCGCTGACTTCAAACAGAGGGGATACGGCGTGGAAGCCGACCCCCTCTTGGGACTTGGAGCGATCCGTATACACTGGCACGGTACCAGCGTGACACGATGTGTGCTCCAAAAAGGTGGAACGCAATACTCCCGGCGCAGTACAAGCTTTGGGAGCAGAGGCGTGGCGACAAATAGCCAAATGTGGTACCCTCCAGGGTGGCGTCCTGGGCAGAACCAGGGGCGCCACCGGCCCGAGAGCTATATCTATTTCTCGAAGGAGTTTCCTGGCCCTAAACCCAAAGGGCTTAGGGTATGACTGGCATCTCTCGGCGGCATAGGCACCATCGAGATCAGCTGCGGATGCAGTGAGAGCTGTTGGCGACTGAGGGAGGCGCCGGGCTCGCGTGTACAGGCGAGTAATGCACTGCACGCGGCGCAGAGCGAGTGGCATCTCCCCAGCATCGACCAACAGGCTCTCAATGGGGGAAGTGCGGAAGGCACCGGTCGCAAGGCGAAGGCCGGTGTGGTGGATCGAATCCACCTTCCGCAATAAACGCTCGGCTGCATATGCATAAAACTCGCATCCGTAGTCGAGCTTCGAGCGAACAAAGGATCGATAAAAAAGTAAGGCAGTAGCCCTATCAGCGCCCCAAGCGCTGAACGTCACGGAACGGAGAATGTCCATGGCGCGGGTACAAGAGACCCTAAGGCTGCGAATATGAGCCTCCCAGGTGAGGCGTCGGTTGAATACAAGACCAAGGAAACGGTTCGATTCGACCACATCCAGGCGCATCCCATTAAGAAACAAATCTGGCTCGGGGTGAAGCCGTGGATGGCGGCAGAAGTGCACCACCTTAGTCTTGGCCAAAGAAAACCGAAACCTGTGCGCTTCGGCATAGCGAGAGACGCGGTTCAATGCCTGTTGGAGTCGACGCTCCAGAGTTGGCATCTGGGCCGCGCCAAAAGAGATCGAAAGGTCGTCCACGTAGAGCGTAGCGAGAACATCTTCCGGCAGCACCGAGGTGATGCCGTTGATGCTCAGGGCAAAGAGTGTGACACTGAGGACACTTCCCTGCTCCTTTGGGCCGGAGAGGGCTCTCCCCACCCGTACAGGGAATCGACGATCTCGCAAAAATTCAGATATAAACATTGGGAGGCGTCCCCTCGCCCCCATCGTGTGGAGAGTCTCCATGATACCGTATCGCCATGCGGTATCATAGGCCTTCTCCAGATCAAAAAACACCGTGGCGTAGTGCTGTCTACGAAGGAAAGCCTCGCAGACGGCACTTTCCAGTCGGAGCAGAGCATCCGACGTGGAGTGGAACTTACGGAAGCCGCACTGTGCAGAAGACAGATGGCCTCCGCTGTCCAGTAAATAGGCTAATCTAACATTTACCAATTTCTCCATCAACTTGCACACGCAAGAGGTTAGAGAGATTGGGCGGAAACCGGTCGGAGTAGAGTGATCTCTTCCCGGCTTGCGAAAGGCGAGCACAGTAGCGATTCGCCAGGAGTCTGGGAGAAGACCCTCCACCCAGATCCTGTTGAACAAATCTAACAGAAATGCCATGCCTCGCTCACCCAGGTGTCGAAGCATGGCGTACGGGACATCGTCCGGACCATGGGCGGTGTCCGCGCACAAAGCAAGAGCGGAACGCAACTCACTCACAGTAAACTTGTCGTTGAAGGGTTCTCCGCCGATGGAGGTAAAGTCCAGCCGGCGGCCTTCCGCGACATCACGACGTGCATTGAATGCTGGCGGAGCAGCATCACGGCTAGAGAATGCGGAAAAAGCGGTCGCTAAGGATTCCGCCACGGACGCGGGTTCGAGATTGCGGTCCCATTCTCCTGGAGAACAGGAGGGAGGTCCTGCGAGAACTTGCCCCGAATCCTTTTGACTCGCTTCCACACCTCAGCTAAAGGGGTCTTCCCGTTAAGTGAAGACACGTATGCCCGCCAAGAAGAGCGGCGGGCGTGCTTCGAAACATACCGGAACCTAGCCCTAGCCCGACGAAATTCAGCGACAGTGAAATCGTTCGGGCGGCGCTTATAGCGCATGTAGGCATAACGCTTCTGTTTCAGGGCCGTCTCACACTCGGCCGACCACCATGGGAGTGGTCGGTGTGCAAAACGGCCAGACGTCCTAGGAATAGTAGTCAGGCCCACGGCGATGAGGTTGCCGGAGAAGAACTCAACGGCCTCATCTACCGACCTAAACTCCTTGACTGAGATAGAGAATTCAGTCATTTCCTGAAATGCAGGGCCACCGCGCACGCGCCAAGCACCACCGAGGTGGTCTCTCAGGCGGCAGTTGCCCTGAAAATGATATTCGAATAGGAAAGTGATCACTACCATGGAGGTCATCGACCACCCCCCAATCAAAATCGGGCTGTGCATCCGAAGAGCACAAAGATAGGTCAAGGCAAGAAAATGAAGCGGTTCTCTGACAGTGATGCGTAAACTCATCCACGTTTAGGACACCCATCTCAAGCTCTTCGATCAGATCGGCAAGGACTTGTCCCCTGGGATTTATGGAGTAATCTCCCCAAAGAGGATGCCTGCCGTTCAGATCTCCAAGCAAGAGATAGGGCCTCGGCAACCGTGGCACGACGCGGCGGAAGTCCCCCGCGTCGAAGTCAGATGACGGTGGAATGTACGCAGAAATGATAGTATACCTCCTATCCAGGTGCAGCTGCACAGCCACTGCCTGAAAGGAGGTATCTAAAGAGAAAGGAAGAACGGAGACATCATGCCGGGTGTAAACCGTGCATCCCCCAGCCCGGCCTAGCATGGTCTCCTGCAAAAAAATAGCTAACGGGGAACGGGACGAGACGAGCCTCCGAAGCTCCTCCCAGTTGGCCCGGAGTCCACGGCAATTCCATTGAAGGAATATGCCCTCCAGGCCTAGCTCGGAGGAGACGCGGGGGCCCTCCTCGAATTGAAGACCCTCACGGGAATGGCCGTACGCTTCCCGGGGGCAGAACCCCGGGCGCTGTTGGCCGGACAAAGCGCTGAAGGCACTGTCGCCTTCGAGGACTTATTGGGGGAGGTTGGGCTCGCCATGCGAGTCTTTTCCTCCCTCCGCCTCGAAACCTTAGGCGGGCGTTGCGGCTTGGGAGGCCCTCTTTTCGAGGAACCACCGTCTCCGAGCCACCCGCTCCTCCTCGGGGCGTGGGCGAAGGGGCCGAAGCTCCTTTGTTGCTGTCCTTCTTTCGGGGAACAGCTTTAGGAACCCCGGAAGATGGCCTAGCGACCATCTTCAGGGGTGTTGCCTCCTGTGAGTCTAACGACTCTGTGGAGGCGCGTGGCCGTTTCGCCTTACGGGAAACGGTCACGCTGGGGGAAGAGGGGGGAGCCCTGGTTTTAGCCGGGGCTGGGTGTGAACCCTTTTTGCCACCAGCTCTACCAGGGGAGCGCCCGGGTGTAGTAGAGCCCGCAGAAGGGCTCCGAATGGGCGCGGAAACAACCGTGCTCGTTGGCCTGGATGGGCCAGGAGCAGAGGGTGCTTTTCTAACTATTGAGGCATATGACGTCCCAGGCAGAGCCGGGCGCGCCAGGACCAAGTCCTTAGCCTCGCGGAATGAGAGTCGATCCTGGGCCTGAACGGCCAGGATTTCTTTCTCAAGGAGATATGCACCACATTGCTTCGAAGAAGCAGGGTGCGGCTCTCCGCAATTGACACACTTGGCCACACACGATTTGGACTTATCGTGTGCGACCTTGGAGCAATTTACACAGACTTCGGGTGACCCCGATTTTGCACGTCTACATGATCGATTCGTGTGGCCGAAGCGGTGACAGTAATAGCACCTCCGCGGCAGTGGCACGAATGCCTTCACGCGGTAGCGGTACCAACCGGCACGCACCGACTCAGGGAGCTTGTCACAGTCGAACGTGACGAAGAGTGTAGGGGTGGGTCTCGAGGCCCCTCCCTGTTTTCTCATCACACGTTCGACCTTGACCGCCCCATGGTCGGCCAGCTCTAGGGTGATGTCCTCTATGGAGTAGTCAACGAGTTCCCTCGAATAAACTACTCCTTTCACAAAGTTCATGGTAGAGTGCGGCGTCACACTCACCGGGGTGCCATGAAGTGTCCGAAGAGCACTTATCTTGGCCGCCTCGGCGGGATTCGCCGCATTCGCCAGAAGGCTGCCGTCCGAGAAACGGGTTACCTTCGGCTCTCTACCAATTGCACTAGCTAATCCTCTCCTCTGATGGATCATGTTGCCCTTGGACAACATGGTGCCATCAGTGGAGCGAATAACGAGGAAGCGCTTGAAGCCAGCGGGCTCGAAAACGCCAGGTAACCTCTGAATCAGGGGCCCCGATGTCATCGAGGCTCCGCCCTGTGCATTCTTGGTGTTAGTCTGAGTCAGGGGCTCCGCACACGAGGGGGTAGAGGGGCCGGATGTGCCGATCTTGGCTTGGTCGCCTACCAAAGTGGCAGCAGACCCATCCGTCCCCGCAGCCCCCGCGGATGGAGAGGAGCCCCGAGTCTTTTTCTTTTTAGGAGAGGAGGGCGGGGAATGAACCCGCTTCTCACCTCCGCCGGCAGAAGCCCCCATGCCAGATGGGCCGGCCTCAGCCAGGTCCCTCTCCGAAATGGAGAAGGTCCTGGTCGTCGTAGGGGCACCTGTCAAGGGAGATCCCTCCCCTCCTTTTACTGCCTCGGAGCCCTCGGCCGTTTGAGGGGGACCTTGCATAGGGGCGGATTCGGGTTCGGTGCTTGGCGCCAAGCCCGGATTCCCCCCCATGGAAGGCCCTACCATCTGAGGCTGGGTCTCCTCAAGGACCATGTTTATCACAGGAGGGGCCTCCAGTTGGCCATCCCCTCCCAGGACATCGCAGGTCCCCTTGGCAGTATTGTCACTAGTCAGGTGGTGTGGGGAGGCACAGGCCTTGACCCCAGCAAGGTTTAAAATTCTTGCCAGCAGGTCTTTTGAGGGAAGCGACCGAAGGGGCCTGGCTTCCCTCTCCCCCCTAAGGGGGTTTGCCCTACCGAGCCGCTTGCACGAGGGGCGGTCGGCAATGGGCTGCCTGCTGGCTTTCTTGGCAGTCCCCTTAGAAAGCGAAGGAGGGACTGCCGCTGGAGATAGGGAGGTGCCCGAAAGCACCTCCAGAGAAGGGGGTGAGGGGGAGACCCCTACACCCGTAGGCGTAGGAGAGGAGTAAGCCTCCTCTCCGGTTAAAGAATTATGGAGGGTCCCTTGCGCAAGCACAAGGGGGGGGGACCTCCATTTTCTCGGTGGAGCTGCCCGAGGGCGGCTCCGTTGATTTTCTTGGGGAAGTTGGGGGTTGGGTTTTTTTTTTTTTTTTTTGTCATACATGGGCATGGTGACCCTCTTTTTAATACGGGACGCAATAGCTCATCACCTCTCGCAGTTGCCCGCACTGCGAGAGGTGCTTACAAGCCCGGCAGAGCCAGGCGCCGCCATTTGGGACCACCCCTCCCGCCTGGTGGCCTGGCAGTCCTTTGGCATGGCGGCTCCACCTTAGACACGGCGTAAAAAAATATATTGTGAAGAGGAGAGGAAAAGGGAATGTGAGGAAGGTATGGGTGGGGATGAAGCAGGTTGTTAAAAAACCCCCATCCCGAACCGGAGCTGAGGGGTTAGGGAACAATGTCCCCTCCCCCCTCAGCCCCCATCCGGGGTGGTTGGCTTGAGAAGAAGGTCAGCATTCTACCCTGTGAAATTAGAGGCTGACCAGAGAAAGTTGTGGGAGAGGTTGTATGAAAAGCGACGAGGTAGGGGAGAAATCGGGCTATCCGAAGGAAGGAAGAGAGGCTAAGCTGGGGCCGGACGGAGCGCTGGATCCCGTCAGCACGGCGGCCAGGATGGCAAATCGCCGGGCCCCTTACGGGGTAGTGCACATGGGGATAAGGTCAATAAAAATATTAACAGAAGAGGCATTATACATGAGGTAATTTATGAATAAGGAAGGGGGTAAAATCATCAACCAGCACATTGGTAAACAGAACATACATCAAAAGTAATAGGAGTGAAATTACTGGAGTAAGGAATTGAGTTAGGTTTATCAATAAGGTCGTAACTTTTTTTCAATATAAGATTGAGAAATGGTACCAACGAGGGGGAGTGAGGTATGAAGTAAGCCATTTAGACAACCTACATAGCTTATAATAGGGCGCATGGGAGTATTAGGCTTATGAGTTTTAACGTGCGCATGCACCCTGTCCAGTCTCCCGAGTGTGTTTTGCGACCCCACCAACACGAGATGGGGGTCGGGCAGGAGGATGCGCCATTTACATCCAGCATGAGGTCTCCACTCTTCTATATGTTATATATACCTCCTTTCAGGCAGGAGCAGTGCAGCTGCACCTGGATAGGAGGTATACTGTTATTTCTGCGTACATTCCAGAGTCAGCAACTTCGGCCGCACCGTGGCACGGTCGACGAGGCGCTTTCTCTTGCTCGGGGATTTGAACAGTAGACTACTCGGTCAGTCTCAGGGGTCATGGCCTTGCTTACGAATCACTGCCCGAGAACCGCTTCGATTTCCCGTTCGGGGAACGGGAGGAAACGAGCCTCCATAGCTCCTCGCAGTTGGTCCGGAGTCTGTGGCATTTCAATTGAAAGAATATGCTCCCACCCCCAGGATTAGCTCGGAGGAGATGCGGAGGGCCATCTTCGAAGAGAAGACCATCACCGGAAGGGCCGTACGCTTCTCGGAGGCAGAACTCCGGGCGCTGTCGCCTTCGATGACTTATCGGGGAAAGTTGGTCTCGCAATGCGAGTCTTTTCCTCCCTCCGCCTCGAAAGATTCTGATGGAGGGGCGGCTTAAGAGGCAGGGGGTTCTCCATTGGAGAAGCCACCGTCTCCGAGCCACTCAGCCCAGCTTTGGGTAGAGGCGTAGGAACAGAAGCTCTTTTCGGGGTGAAACTTTAGGAACCCGGGAAGGCGGCCTCTTGATCACCTTCAGGGGCGTTGCTTCCAGCGACTCCGGCTCGGTGGAAGCGCCCGGCCGTTTCGCCATACGGGAAACGGTCACGCTAGGAGAAGGGAGCGAGGCCTGGTTTTAGCTGAGGCTGGGTATGAACCCTTTGTGCTGCCAGCTCTAACAGGGAAACGCCCAGGGTGAGTAGAAACCGCAGATGGGTTCTGAATGGACGCGGAAACGACCGTGCTCATAGGGCTGAAGGGGCCAGAAGCAAAGGTTGCCTTTCTTAAAAGTTGAGGCATTAGACGTCCCAGGCAGAGCTCGGCGCCCCAGGACCAAGTTCATATCTTCGCGAAATGAGAGAAGATCCGTAGCCTGAAGGCCTAGAATTTTGTTCTGCAGGATAGGGAGCATATTGCTTCGAAGCGGGGTGCGGTTCTCTGCAATTGACACACTTGGCCACATGAGAGTAATTCGGGTAACCCCGACTTTGCGCGTCTACAAGAGCGATTAGTATGGCTGAAGCGGAGACAGTAGTAGCACCTCCGCGGAAGTGGCACGAATGCCTTCACGCGGTAGCGATACCAACCGGAACGCACCGACTCAGGGAGCTTGTCACAGTCGAACGTGACAAAGAGTGTAGGGGTGAGTCTCAAAGGCCCCTCCCTGTTTTCTCATCACACGTTTGATCTTGACCGCTTCAGGGTCTGCCAGCTCAAGGTGATGTCATCTATGGAGTAGTCCACGAGTTCCCTCGCGTAAACCACTCTTTTCATGAAGTTCATGGTAGTGTGCGGTGGTGGTGGCGACCCGGCCCGACAGTGAGTTGGGGACCCTCACACCTATTCCAGGCCCCACCCTAGCTCCACGGACCATCCCGGGGCCTCCCGCAGAGATCCACCAGGCCCAGGTCTGTGTTTATGTGTGGGCAGTTGAAGAGATGTGTGTCGTGTATTTGTGTTAGGCATTTTGGGCAGTTTCGTGTTGTATGGGTGTGGGAGATATTTTGTGCATGTATGTCAGGAGTGGTGATTCATTGGTTCGTATCTGTGCTAGTGTTCTTCTGATCTGCTTTGTGAGTATTTGTTCGGAGTTGTGTATGGTTGGACGTGGTGCACTTAGAATTTTGTTGTGGGTTCTCTGTGTCAAGTATTGTTGTGTGATCTGAAAGTGAATTGTTTTCATGTTTTGTTTGATTGTGTCTTCTGTTGTTGTGTTAGAGTCTGTGTCTAAGTAGGTGGTGTAGTTGTTGTTGTTGTTAGCAAAAATGGTGTTTTTTTTTTGTCTCGGTGATGTGGGCAGTTGCCAGATGGGCTCTATAAAAAAAAAAAAATCTCGGTGATGTGATGGAGGGGATGATTTGGATGTTGCGTTTTTTGCCTGAGTTGTGATGCATGTAGTTTTAGGTGATTTTTGATTTCTAGGATGTACGTCTCGTCGTGTAGATGTTGGATGTCTGTGTCAAGAGTGCATCCTGTGGCAGGGCGGAGGGGTGTGTTTTGTATTATTGTCTATATTTTTTTGGTGTTGTTTTCTGAAATGATTGGGGACCAGATTGTGTTGGCGTATTCTACTACTGGTCTTGTGATGGCCTTGTATATGTTACTGAGCGTTTCCTTAGTTTTCTCCCAGTGTCTAGTTGAGTGTCTTCACACTCATCGGCGAGCCATCAAGTGTCCGAAGAGCAGGAACCTTGGCCATCACGGAGTAGTCCGACGCATTCGCCAGAAGGCTCCCTCTCTCCCTCTCATCTTATTGATCATGTTGCCCTTGGCCAACATGCGGCCATCAGCGGAGCGAATAACCAGAAAACGTTTGAAGCCAGCTCTGTCGAAAACGCCAAGTAGACTCTCAATGAGTGTCCCTACGTAATCGAGGCTCCCCAGTTCAGCGTTGATGGGCTTTCCCAACCCAGCCCGCCATTCAGGCTAAATTGTCCTCGCGCTTCAACCATAAGGATTGTGCCGGCATAGTCCTTTCACCCCTAAAAAAAACGGGCCTGCACACACTTTTTTTTTTATATATCCTTCATTCATTCACTAATAACAGTTACTTTGCAGGACATGACAGAACCAACACCTGTGAACACAACTAGATCTCAATGGGAGCTCCAGCAAATAATATACTAGGTCAAACATTACAAGACAGGCTCGTTCAAGAAAGTGCAGCACACTTTCGTGCATTAGTTCGAATGTGAAAAAGCCCCTTCCAAGAACAAAATTTAGGACTGGGTGGACCACATCGAGAACTATGGGACACTGGAGAACCTCAATGCAGTCAGTGACAACCGTCCAAGCCATTCTGGACGCCACAGGAAGCGTACAGCTGAGCTAGTCGAGAGTGTGAGAGAGTCAGTTCAGCAGAGTGCAGAGCCAAAACGCTCTGTGCCTAAGCGAAGTCAGTCCCTCGGTATATCCTGTGAGACTTGCAGGAGAATGCTAGTAATGGATGTAAAGGCCTACCCATACAGAATACAAACCTTTACATCCTCAGATAAGGAGCAGAGAAAGGCTATGGCAGTCAAGATATTGGAGAAGAGTCAGGAGACCCCAACTTTCCTTAACCTCCTTTGGACCTCAGATGAAGCTCACTTCCATCTTGAAAGAAAGGTAAAATCGAAGACAAATGTCTTCTGGGGGACCTCCAGACCAAATGAGGTAGCCACCAAGCCCCTACGCTCCCCTAAGTATGGATTGTAATCTCAGCCAGAGGCCTCATCGGACCATTCTTCTTCGAGGAATCTGGCGTGACAGTGACAGTCATCAAGGAGCGGTATGTTGAGGTACTCAAAACCTTCTGCAGACACTTTTCCCGTCGGTTATGTGGAAGTTCTGGTTCCAGCAAGATGGAGCAAACTCTCACACCTCAAACTTGTCCCGAGACTTGCTGAAAGAGAACTTTGGTGACCGTGTGATCAGTCTCAAGACTGATTTTGAGTGGGCACCTCACAGCCCAGACCTTAGTGCCCCGGATTTCTCTCTCTGGGGCTACCTTAAAGACAGAGCGTACGCAGGGGGACCCAGGACCATCACGGAACTCAAGGAAGCCATCAGGGAGATCAGAGCCATTAGTCGGTGGGTTTGTAAGGATGTCATTGACAACTTTGTGTTGCGCCTCAAGAAATAAATGCACAGAGGTCATCTTGAACACGTGCTCTAGAATAAAGAAGAAAAGTCCAAAGCCTATGTGTTGATATGATCTTTTTAAACACAATAAACTAGTTATCACCAAAGTTTCATTCAATCCTTGCGGAAAATTAAGAAATGAGGCCTATCGAAAGTTGGGGCCCATTTTTTTTTTTTTTGGGGGGGGGGTCACCCTGTATATGTGTGCTGGAGTAAGGTGAGCAGAGTCGACGTCCCAACACATTTCGTACCTAATACTTGCCCTAGTCTATACTTGACGGTATAAACTGACACTCGATTAAGGCTCATAAAAGGACGAAAGTCGGCGGGCAAGCAGAAGCCCTGTGGATAGAAAAGCGAGTTTGGAAAGGGGTAAGCGGGTATTAATAAAGAAAGATAGAGCTAGGCGGGTCCACTATCGAGTAGGGTGGGTGATTAACTATAATCATACACTGGTGCTAGGTGATCTCAGGATGGCATGCAGTCCACCAAGGCTACTGGACAGAACTCAGTACAGGTAGAAACACTCCTACTGGTATAAAGTGCAGTAGAAAAGATTGAGGGGGATACCTGTAAAGATAATAATAAATACTATTAAGTACCAATAATAATAATTAATACTACTAATAAATTACAATACATAATGATAATACTAAAAGGTAAAGTAGCGTTAGGAGGGGGGCGAGGGGAACGGTGCATGCTACCATAGGAAATGCCAGTGTAACCCCTTCAACAAGATTAAGCAACCTCACACAGTAAACAACAGCAACAAAAATGTTCAAGAGTGAGACCAAGGCAAATTTTAAGGGGGTTCAGTGGAAGGAACTTCGGCCTGCCAGTTCGCCAGATTTGAATCCCATGAACTTTGTAACATTGTCGATGATTGAGCAGTAGGCCTGTGCCAAATCTCATCAGAATGTCAAGTTCTAAAGTGGAAACAGGAAAAATACTTGGAGGAAACATCAGTTGAAACCCTGGGATCCACTTGCGCTGTCATACCGAGACTTCGTCGTGCCCCGACGAAAAAGTGGGGTTCACATTGAATATTAGTTACATCATCTAGCATATATAATTTTTTCTTTCGTATTTATGAGCATACTAATAATAATTTCACATTTAGCTTGAAGTACAAGCTTAGAATTCTTAAGCATAAACTCTTAAATATGAAGAAAAGTGGAGTTTTAATTAACCAGGTTTAACCTAAAAAAAAATATGCTAAATTGGAAGATCCAAATAAACTACGCCATTGTCATAATAAATGAGGCAATCTTACGATAATTGCATACATTCAAATCCGTTCCTGGGAAATCGATCCGATTTTGCGGCTGGTCCTTGGAATCGATGGGCAGAAGGTATCGTATATATTTTTTTAAATCCATCTCGAAGCGGCCAAAAGGCTAATCTCTCAACTTAAATACATCAGAGTATACATGTACGTGCATGTGGAGATCAGACGTCGAACTTAAATAGGATCACAAAATTTCCCTTATGAATTCTCGCCCACCCCAATGCAAATGGATGGAAATTGATGAGTTTTACTTGTGATCGGCCTTGACTACGAATGTGACCCCGCACACCCCCTAGTTTTTAGGGCCACGCCCTGAATCTATTTGGGGTTGCACACCTCTCACTCCCCCCCCTCCACTCATCTACCCCTTTTATAGGGGCTATCATCATCACACGACCTTGCTTTTCATTCCAGCAGGGGGGAGGGGGGGAATTGGGCGCGTTAGAAAGAAAATACATCGTCGGAGTTAACACACACAAACTATTTCTTTTCGCACCATACAAACCAACAAAGAACAGGTCGTCTGAGATGGAGGAACGAACGTTTACCAGACTAGGTTCAAAATATCGTCACAAGTGCCTATAATTCACCAAGGACCATCGAAGAATACAAACCAAAGAACACGAGTCGGGGGAGAAGGAGGAGGAGGCTCCAGTAACTTATTCGAAGCGAGTGAGCAACGCATTGTTCGTATTCGGAGAACCCAGCGACATCTTTTCATAATCGACCTGCATCACCGCCTAAAATGATTTCTCTTTTTCCCCGATAACATCCTTGGGTTACGAAGAGGCCAAACTAAATAGGATCCCACCGTGCCGCAATGCAGTCCTTCTGGGGATCAAAATGTTCATGAGCTGCACAAAAGGGAGGGAAAGACCTCATCAAATGGCAGCCACCGACGGGCTGGGTGGAACCAAAACAGGGGAATTGGATTCCTGTAAAACGATCGTGAAAGAGCACTAGCGCTGGATGGTAAGGAAAAACGGGGAAGGGGAACAATACAAACCCCGTTGATATGGCCCCGACTTTACCAGCACCTACATATAAAAGGGAACTTGAAAACATGACGACGTTCAGCACCGGGCGGAGTTGCCGCTTCCTCGATTAAGTGTAATACGCCGAAGGAAGAATACTCAAGAGGGAGGGGGAGTTAAAGGGTATGAATGAGATCGAAGGTAAATCAACTGAAGATTAAAGGAGGGCATAAGTGAAAAAGCAAATCATGAATATGAACCTCCTCTTGGAGAGGTCTTGACAAGATAGACGAGAGCCAAAAGGCTGGAATGCGTCCAACAAGAGGACCAAGTTCGTACATCCGCGTGGAAATAACGCGATTTGGGGATGCCCTAGCCGTACTCTCGAGATTCCCCAATACCCATTCTTTTAAGCATAGGAAGAAGGGACGCACTATTGAGACAACCCCTCTCGTAGGGGTCATCCTCGAAAGTGGGCGTCAGACGTAGTGTGGAGAACCGTTTCAACTTACATCTGGAGGATCACGCGGCATTCCAATCCCTATATCCGTCCGCAGGGGCAATCTGCATATAAGGGAAAGTGGGAAGGGTTGGAGAGTTGCGCGCTCAGTCTTAGGGGTCCTAAGTAGTCGCCTATCACTTGAAATTTATAACGCCCACATTTTTCCCCCGTTCTCCTCATTTATTTACGAACCTATGCCCACAAACTTTCTGGTTGAGATACCCTGGCTTCTTTTAACTTCTTAGATTTAAATAATAATAATTGCTACAGCTGTCATAAAATTAGGCTGGTTACTCTCACTTGGTTGAGCACTCCCTAAATGTCTGTTTGGTAAATTAGGTTGTTTGAAATCAACACTAATTCACTAGAAATGATATCCTCTATCTGTGTCGGAATAATGCAATTTGAAGCCTAACACGCGTTTAACATCGGCGGATCTACACAAGTGATATCGAAGGATGAAAACGAACTTTTCACTCCGATTTCCACCCTGCCAGCCACTGGCCATGATTCAGTTTCAACATCACCACTTATCACACTCAATTTTGAATGGGTATACCCGATTCAAGCTTATGGTTACAACAAGAGAGGACATATACCTCTATCCGGAACAGGTAGGCATCATCAGTGGACCGATGTCAAACCAACCGCACACACCTGTCCACTTACTAGGAGGCAGGTCGGATCATGGAACGGGCGTCTTACTCGGAGGCTCATGAACACATCGAAGGAGGCAATAGACTTAAGAGAGGGTTCCGATATTGCAGCGGGTATGTAGCTGGCACGGGCGGCGGGGAAAAAGGGACGGCCGGAAACATTAAATGACACGAACGCGGTCGCGTTTCTATTCAGGATTGAGTCGGGCCATGGACTTAAGGCAGTGTCCTGGTACTGTACCCGAGCACTATTAAAGCGACAATGATACGACGGACAGAGGCAGCGCCCGGGAAGAGCGAGCGATCATTTCGCAGAAAGCGGCGGTCCTGATACGCGGGAAAACGGATCGATATGAGCTTCCATGGCCGAAAGTTTAAGGGCAGGTGGGAGAAGGATAAAACCCTCTTTACCCCCCTCCTAAACACCGCACGAACCGATCACGCTATATACCGGGAACAGGGGACACGCAATTCACAGAAAAATTATAGGCTGCGGCGAAAACAAATGGTTTGAGACTGGTTAGGGATTCCCTGCAAGATCTGGTGCTTGGTTGGCGCGCGCGGGAAAGCCAAAACGAAGGTGGCAAAGGGGGAGGGGGTGATAACAGATGTAAGAAGAATAGGTAAAATACACATAACTTTAATTTTATTTTAATTATTAAAAAAAATCTATAATCAACAATGGGTGAAATTCACTAAATAAAGATTACAGTGACTGAATGGGAAGAAAAAGCGGGAAAGTTAGGTTAAGTAGAAAATATGTGGGAAGTAGATAGAGGAGACTACTCGGAGCGTTGGTACAGCGAGTGTGTTCAAATGTTCTGAACACTTCAATGGTCTAATGTCAATCTGGGGGAGATGAAGTTGGCACAGAGAAGCAAAATAAGGTACGAACAGGAACCTCCTTACAAAGCAGGTGCAAAGGAATCGAAATTTCGTTTAAAACACTAAAAGTAAAACCAACGAGGGCATCCCACCCAGGAAGTTTGTAAGGAAAGTAACGAAGAGAGAAAATCTGCAAAATATACACCCTTGGCCGAACGTATTACATCACCCCTCATCCATAACTCAATAATTTAAGATGGGGATTTTTAAAAAATTTATAAATGTTTTTTTTTGCTTAGTTGACAAATGACTTCGGGTACTTTGGAAATGAAAAGGATTGAAGAAGAAAGAAGGAAGAAAGAAGAAGACAAGAAGAAAGAAGAAGATTAAAAAAAGAGGTTAAGATTAGCAAATAAGGCCGTAGGCCACACCCCACAGGGGTGCCTGTGTAACCAAGCTCTTCTGTTAAGGAAGAGAACAGCGGCTTGTTGATTTAAATACTTAACATATTTAAAACATTTTAAACTTTCTCATTATGATAATAATGTATATTTTGTTATGTTTGAATTACCATTCTACTAAATGTTTAATTAATAAAATCATGTTTTATAAAATCATAATAACCAATATCATCATTAACTCATTCTTTTTAGCTTAGTTGAAATTTTTAAAACCCAAAGAATTACAAATGGTGAAGTTCAGAAAATTTATTTTTATATATCTTCTATAACTATATTTTAGCAACGTGATATTTTGAAAGATGGGAAATTTAGTTTATTTAAAATTATTATAATTGGCGAAGTTCAGAAAATAAAATAAAATTTAACCATGGCTGCTTTTTTTTAGATTTTAAATTTTAATCTTAGTAGCGAAGCCATTGACTGGTTTATGTTATAGCTTAAATTTATAACTATTGCGTATTCAAGAGTTCTGGATAAACCAGGCAATGGCTTCGCAACTCCAGCTTGCGCTTCGCTACTAAGGTTAAAATTTAAAATAAAAAAAGCAGCCATGGTTAAATTTTTATAAATTTTCTGAACTTCGCCAATTATAATAATTTTAAAAAGGACCTCTTAACTAAATTTCCCCCCTGTCAAAATATCACGTTGCTAAAATATAGTTATAGAGAAGATATATAAAAATTTATTTTCTGAACTTCACAAAATTTCGATACTTATATATATTTCTGAACTTTACCATTTTTTTTTTTTACATTATAAGAGAATTATTAGAAATAACTTTGTTAAAAAAACATGTCATAACCAAACTAAGATGAAGTTATTATTCAAATACTCAAAAAATCCCCTTCTTAAATTATAGAGTTAGTGAAGAGATTTTTTTTTAATTTTATATATATCTCATCTGGCGACGGCCTTCTAGGGTATAGGTCGCCGTACTCGAGCTAGCCTAAATCTAGGCTATATTAAAAGCCAGATTAAAAAAAAGAGGAAAAAAAAACAAGAAAAAATACAAAAAGCAAAAGAAACAAACAAATTGAAAAAATATAGAGCGAGCTCCGTCGACGGGGAAAGGCCCGCCCTCCCCTGACGAAGAAAACCGCGGTCCATAGTTGAATATTAAATAACGCAGCGCCTGGCAGAGCCCCGCTAACTTCAAACAGAGGGTATACGGCGTGGAAGCCGATCCCCTCTTCGGACTTGGAGCCATCCATATACACTGGGACGGTTCCAGCCTGACACCAGGTGTGCTCCAAAAAGGTCAAACGAATTACTCCCGGCGCTGTACAAGCTTTGGGAGCAGAGGCGTGAGGACAAATAGCCAAATGGTGTACCCTCCAGGGTGGCGTCCTGGACAGAACCAGGAGCGCCACCGGCACGAGAGCTATACCTGGCCCTAAACCCCCGAAGGGCTCAGGGTATGACTGGCGTCTCTCGGCGGCATAGGCACCGTCGAAATAAGCTGCGGATGCAGTGAGAGCTGTTGGCGACTGAGGGAGGTGCCGGGCTCGCGCGTACAGGGCAGTGATGCACTGTACGCGGCGAAGAGCAAGTGGCATCTCCCTAGCATAGAATAATAGGCTCTCAAGGGGGAAAGTGCTGAAGGCACCGGTCGCCAGGCGAAGGCCGATGTGGTGGATCGGGTCCCCCTTCCACAATAAACGTCCGGCTGCGGATGCATAAAATTCGTATCTGTAGTCGAGCTTCGAACGAACAAAGGATCGATAAAAGAGTAAAGCAGTAGCTCTATGAGGGCCCCAAGCGCTAAACATTACGGAGCGGAGAATATCCATGGCGCGCACCCCATTAAGAAACAAATCTGGGTCAGGGTGGAGCCGTGGATGGTGGCAGAAGTGTACCACCTTAATATCGGCCAAGGAAAACCGAAACCTGTGAGTTCGGCATAGCGAGAGACGCGGTTCAATGCCTGTTGGAGTAGACGCTCCAGAATTGGCATCTGGGCCGCGCCAAAAGAGATCGAAAGGTCGTCCACGTAGAGCGTAGCGAGAACATCATTCGGCAGCACCGAGGTGATGCCGTTGATGCTCAGGGCAGAGTGTGACACTGAGGACAATTCCCTGTGGGACATCCTCTTCCTGCTCCATTGGGCCGGAGAGGGCTCCCCCCACCCATACGCGGAATTGACGATCTCGCAAAAATTCAGATATAAATAATGGGAAGCGTCCCCTCGCCCCCATCGTGTGGAGAGTCTCCATGATACCGTATCGCCATGCGGTATCATAGGCCTTCTCCAGATCGAAAAACACCGTGGCGTAGTGCTGTCTACGAAGGAGCGCCTAACAGACGGCATTTTCCAGTCGGAGCAGAGCATCCGACGTGGAGTGGCATCCCGGCTAGAGAATGCGGAGAAAGCGGTCGCTAAGGATTCCGCCACGGACGCGGGGTCCGAGATTGCGGTCCCATTTTCCTGGAGAACGGGAGGGGTGTCCTGCGAGAACATGTCCCGAATCCTTTTGACTCGCTTCCACACCTCTGCTAGGGGTCTTTCCCGTTAAGTGAAGACACGTATGCCCACCAAGAAGAGCGGCGGGCGTGCTTCGAAATATACCGGAACCTAGCCCAAGCCCAACGAAATTCACCGACAGTGAAATCGTTCGGGCGGCGCTTATAGCGCATGTAGGCATAACGCTTTTGTTTGAGGGCCGTCTCACATTCGGCCGACCACCACCGGAGTGTTCGGGGTGCAAAATGGCAAGACGTTCTGGGAATAGTAGTCAGGCCCTCGGTGATGAGGTTGCCGGAGAAGAACTAAACGGCCTCATCTACCACCCTAAACTCCTCGACTGAGATATATAATTCAGTCATTTCCTGAAATGCAGGCCACCGCGCCCGCGCCAAGCACCACCGAGGTGGTCTCTCAGGCGGCAGTTGCCCTGAAAATGATATTTGAATGGGAAAGTGATCACTACCATGGAGGACATCGACCACCCCCGTATCAAAATCAGGTTGTGCATCCGAAGAGCACAAATATAGATCAAGGGAAGAAAATGAAGCGGTTCTCGGGCAGTGATGCGTAAACTCATCCACATTTAGGACACCTATCTCAAGTTATTCGATCAGATCGATAAAGACTTGTTCCCTGGGATTTATTGAGTAATCCCCCCAGAGAGGATGTCTGCGGTTCAGATCTCCAAGAAAGAGAAAGGGCCTCGGCAACGGTGCCACAACGCGGCGGAAGTCCCCCGCGTCGAAGTCAGCTGACGGTGGAATGTACGCAGAAATGATAATATATCTCCTATCCAGGTGAAGCTGCACAGCCACTGACTGAAAGGAGTTATCTAAAGTCAAAAGAAGAACGAAGACATCATGCCGAGTGTAAACCGCGCATCCCCAAGCCGGCCCCCATCTCGTGGTGGTGGGGTCGCAAAACCTTCATAACCGGGGAGGGCAGGCAGGTGGCACTCGCCTAGCATGGTCTCCTGTAGAAAAATAACTAACGGGGAACGGGCAAGACAAGCTTCCGCAGCTCCTTCCAGTAAGCCCGGAGTCCACGGCAATTCAAGGAATATGCCCTACAGGCCTAGCTCTGAGGAGACGCGGGGGCCCTCTTCGAAGAGAAGACCCTCACGGGAATTGTCGTACGCTTCCCGGAGGCAGAACCCCGGGCGCTGACGCCTTCGAGGACTTATTGGGGAAGGTTGGGCTCGCCATGCGAGTCTTTTCCTCATTCCGCCTCGAAACCTTAGGCGGGCGTTGCGGCTGCGGAGGCGAGGGCCATGTTTTCGATGATCCACCGTCTCCAAGCCACTCAGCCCACCACTAGGCGTGGGCAAAGGAGCCGAAGCTCCTTTCTTGTTGTCCTCCTTTCGGGGGACAGCTTTAGGAACCCCGGAAGATGGCCTGGCGACCAACTTCAGGGGTGTTGCCTTCTGTAAGTCTAACGACTCGGTGGAGGCGCGTGGCCGTTTCGCCTTACGTGAAACGGTCACGCTGGGGGAAGGGGGAGGAGCCCTGGTTTTAGCCGGGGCTGAGTGTGAACCCCTTGTGCCGCCAGCTTTACCAGGGCAGCGCCCGGGTTGAGTAGAACGCACAGAAGGGCTCCGAATGGGCGCGGAAACAACCGTGCTCGTTGGCCTGGATGGGCCAGGAGCAGAGGGTGTCTTTGTGACCATTGAGGCATAAGACGTCCAGGGCAGAGCCGGGCGCGACAGGACCAAGTCCTTAGCTTCGCGGAATGAGAGTCGATCCTGGGCCGAAACAGCCAGGATTTCTTTCTCAAGGAGATATGCACCACATTGCTTCGAAGAAGCGGGGTGCCGCTCTCTGCAATTGACACACTTGGCCACACACGATTTGGACTTATCGTGTGCGGCCTTCGAGCAATTTACACATACTTCGGGTAGCCCCAACTTTGCACGTCTACATGAGCGATTCGTATGGCCGAAGCGGTGACAGTAATAGCACCGCCGCGGCAGTGGCACAAATGCCTTTACGCGGTAGCGGTACCAACCGGCACGCACCGACTCAGGGAGCTCGTCACAGTCGAACGTGACGAAGAGTGTAGGGGTGGGTCTCGAGGCCCCTCCCTGTTTTCTCATCACACGTTCGACCTTGACCGCCCCATGGTCGACCAGCTCTAAGGTGATGTCCTCTATTGAGTAGTCAACGAGTTCCCTCGCATAAACTACTCCTTTCACAAAGTTCATGGTAGAGTGCGGCGTCACACTCACCGGGGTTCCATCGAGTGCCCGAAGAGCACTTATCTTGGCCGCCTCGGAGGGATCCGCGGCATTCGCCAGAAGACTCCCGTCCGAGAAACTAGTCACCTTCGGCTCTCTACCAATTGCGCTAGCTAATACTCTCCTCTGATGGATCATGTTGCCCTTGGACAAAACGTGCTGCCAACAGTGGAGCGAATAACGAGAGGGCGTTTGAAACCAGCGGGCTCGAAAACGCCAGGTAACCTCTGAATGAGGAGCCCGGATGTTATTGAGGCTCCGCCCCCCTGCGCACCTTTGGTCTTAGACGGGGGCTCCGCACTCGGGGGGGGGGGGGCAGAGGATTCGGATGTGCCGATCCTCGCTTGGTCGCTTATAGAAGCAGCAGATCCCCGCGGTTGGAGAGGAGGCCCGAGTCTTTTTTCTGTTATTTTTATTTTTAGGAGAGGAGGGCGGGGAATGAACCCGCTTCTCCCCTCCGCCGGCAGGAGCCCCCAGGCCAGATGGACCGGCCTCAGCTAGGTCCTTCTCCGAAATGGAGGTCTTGGCAGTCGTAGGGAAACCGGTCGGAGGAGATCTCTCTCCTCCTTGTACTGCCTTGAGGGTTGATTTTGTATTCGTTCATCATTGGTCATGGTGACCCAATATTTTATACAGGCCTGGCAGAGCCAGGTGCCGCCGTTTAAGGCCACCCCTCCCGCCCAGTGACCTGGCAGCCTTTCAGCATGGCGGCTCCACCTTGGGCACGGCGTAAAATTGATAGAGTATGAAGAGAGAAGGAAAAGGGAAGTTAGGAAGGTATGGGTGGGGATGAAGCAGGGTGTTAAAAAAAACACCATCCCAAACGGGAGCTCAGGGGTGAGGGAACATTGTCCCCTCCCCACTCAGTCCCGATCCGGGACGGTTGGCTAAGAAGAAGGTCAGCATCTACCCTGTGAAATTAGAGGCCGACCAAAAAAAGTTGTTGGGAGAGGTTGTATGAAAAACGAGGAAACAGGGGAGAAACACAAGCGTCTGAAGGAAGAAGAGGCTAAGCTGGGGTCGGACGGGGTGCTGAGTCCCGTCAGCACGGGGGCCAGGATAGCAAATCGCCGCGCCCCTTACGGGGTTAGTGAAGTGATAATACGACTAAAACTAGGAACTTAAGAAATACACAGAGCACGAATGCAACTTATTCCAAGCCAAAGGTTTTATAACAAGTAGAAATTACTAAAATAAAAATGGTCAAGATATGATGTTTAAACTCTTATAGACTAGCCAATTAAGACTCACCTTCCCCAATTAAGACGCACGCGTGAGAAAATATTGCTCTACAAAAACTTTAATGCACACAATCAAAATCTTTAAGGTAGATGGTTTAAGATCATTTTGAGCCTAAAAGATTTTGATTGTGTGCATTAAGTTTTTGCAGAGCAGTTTATTCTCACAAGTGCGTCTTAATTGGGGAAGGTGAGTCTTAATTGGCTAGTTTACCCTACAACTATAGCAAGAGATGAAGAAGAACATAGAATCAATGATGAAAAGTGTTAGAAAACGTCTTGCAACACCTAAATAAGGGAGACATCATTCGGGCTTTAATTCATATCGCAGAAAAAAAATCCGAATTTGCTGGGGAAGCTCAACGAAGCATCAAGTTAAAAATTATCCCCCAGAACAGGATGCAAGGCGAAAAAGAAACCATAGATATCTGAGGTCAATAGAAAAAAAAGTAGTCTTCAGTAGGCCAAAGATCCCCAAAATTGAACACATAAACAATGCTCTAAAGTTATCTGGTCAGATGAAAGTAATTATCAGGCATGTAATAAAACCTTTTGTTTTTGTTTACATGTAATTTATTTAATTCCATTTAACTATATCTTGGAATTATTTAAAAATGTAACTTTTCGTAACAATTTTTCAGATTTTCATCACTTCTGGATTTACCTTTGTGAGATGAGGAGGATAGGCTTCTTTACCTTGTTTGTGTGGTACCAAATGTGAAGCGTGGGGTACCACACAGCACCAAGAGATGAAGTTCAGGCTAATGCGTCTTGCCATACCTCCAACCACACCAAGAATTAGTTTGGACAAATAGAGATCAGCCGTATGGAGTGGGCACCAAAACAATCTTGGGGGAGTGCTATGAAAATTTGGTGAAATCCATGCCACAAACAATTATTTGAATGGTTCCACAAGGTGCTTTATACTTTGGGGCAAAGTTGTGTATAGCCGCAGATCTTCCAGATTGCCCACGTTCCACACCAGAGCCCCCCTATTCATTCCTACTCACCTTGTGAGGAATGGAGAGATCAGAAAACCTCAATGGAAAATGCTCAGATCTCTCAGCAGAAGGGAAGGCAGAGCAATGGCCCAAGACGACGGGTCGAGTACGTTAACCGCACATAAATGAGAGCAATTTTGGGGAGAGGCAAATTGTACCTGGGGGATTAAAAAAAAAAAAGGATCGCTTGTTTTACGTATGACTATTTACCCCCGCATTACCACCGTTTAAAGCCAAATCTCATGTTGATATCCACTAGTTGATTAACCCTGGCATTCCAACCTACAGCATAGGAAAGTAATCGGAACGGCGAGCCTAATTTGTAAATCTAAGGACAACCCACCTCTTATGTGCCTTAACTTCCCTCAAGGTAGGAAGAAGTATTTCCACTTTGGGGTGATTTCATTTTCATTTAAAGCGAAAACGAGGGAATCTCCAGCAGACAGTTTGCAAGGAGAGAGAATTATGTAGAAGTAGTCAAATTAAAGGAGGCGGGGACAAATCTTCCCCATGAGGCGTGGGGTAGGGGAAGAAGCCCGAATTTGGTATATAGGAGGGAAGGGGGGTCTTGAAAGGCAAGATGGATGGGATGGACGCCCCTCCCGTACCCCCACAAGCGCTACAATCATCGCCCCGAGAATATCCTGGAACCAGGTTGCAAAGGACACGCGAAATGCAGCCGCCTCTGACCTTCCTCCTTCTCATTTCCCGGTCCCCGATTCGATCGACGAAGGGCGCACGGAATCATCGTGACATTGACCTTTAGTGAGGCGCGATAGAGAAAGGTTGTGTAGATGGGGGAGGGTGGGGGGGATTAGCGTGACCCGATTTCTCCCCGCCCTTAAGGGTGGCGTTAGTCATTCAAGTGGCTCATAAAAATAATGAAATAAGATTGGTGTGAAAGTAAATATTAGTGGAAAGAGTGGGGGGGGGAGCTTTCCAGACCCCCCCTCTCCTGGTCACCTTGTAAGGTAAACGGTGGGGGGGATGGCGTCATTCATTCTCCGTCCCCGACAAGCGCAATCTGCACTCCGTGCTCCCGACATTTAGGGGCCGGTCCCCCTTATTTTGATTGGACATAGGCACGCTCGGCGTAATGATATGTTTCGGAGGGAGGGGGGAGGCACTCCGACCTCCACACCCCCGTACCAGGCATCAAATTCTTCCAACTCGATTTACCTTTCGAAGCCCGACTCAATTTTGCTATCGTCTCCCTGTTACTTAACCTTTGAAGTGCGAAAACCAACGAGGAAAAGGCAATATTAAAGTTTTGGGTGGCACTAAAAATGGAAAAGTTGGTTGGGTTAGTGGAAACTTCCTCGTCTTGGACCAGATTCGCCATATTCCTCATCCTCTGCATCGCTCAATTTATTATTATGGAGAGATGAGACCAAAAAGGGCATCCTGGGCTCTTCTGGGCAAGAACCCACTACCAAGTTCTGGGATTTTATTTTTACAGCGCCCATCTGGCTACTACTACCAAGGGCATAAGTATGCGTAATCAATTGGAAAAAGAGAGAAAAATAGGGGAAATTTGGCACCCCTGTTTTGAAACAAATACGTTTCAAAATGTTTCGACAGTACTACTTGAACCTACCGCAATAACGCAAAAAAACGAAATTCAGCGTAAATTGCGACGTGATTGTGGCAACTGTACCTCAGTGGGAATATTTACTTCACGAAACCTCTGTTAGACATCCCACCCCAACAGGCGAAATACACATTTCGGCCCTGATGTGGGAGAATGAAAGCGATACCCGATCGATTGACCCGAGTGGAAAACTCCAACGAATTACTTCTCTCAATCTCGCCTCCGTGGCCGGGGGGGGGGGGATTCTGGAATGACTCAGCAGGCGAAGGTCAACGTGACTCACGTAGGCCAGGGGATGAGTTCTCCCCCCTCACTAAAGCTGGTAATCCCCAGTCTCCCCCTCCCGCGCCTTGACTGAGATTCCAAGAAAGGGAGTCTCGCTTCTCAGAACTGGACACCTGGATCACCGTTTCTGGGGTCATGCGAAGGCCAAGGGATTCAAGTTGAAGGTAGAGGTTATCGCGCCTACACAGGGAGGTTATAGCTGGCTATGGGGTGGGGGGAGGGGGGAAATCTAGGATCAACTACGAGGCCACCAATTCATTTACAGTGCATATTCACGAAGAGGAATTAAAAAAAATATTGAAGGAACGATAATTGTCACTTTAGAGTATATGTATGTGTCAGCAGGCATACACGAGCCCCCCCCCGCCCCCCTTTTTTGACAGCCTGCCCGATCCGGATCATAGCGAGTACTGACCACTTCCTCTTCCACCAAACAATCGCAATTTGCCACCGTTGGTTCTCCTCCTTTGACCACGAAGTGATTTTCCTCGTTAAAAATCATCTACTGACCTTAAAAGTGTCCAAACCCCTTCTCCTCCTGCCTTGAAAGCCACAGTCCCTCCCTCCCGTCACAATGCTCGTTACCTCCTCCCATAAACAACATCCGAAACGAGCCCCTCCTCACCTAAATAAACCAATCAGATAAATCTACTAAGAACACACAGAGTAATCCTTTCTCAACTCAGGTCAGGCAACTCCAGTGGCCACTCCCATTATACTCCAACCATACAAACACACAATAAACAGTGCTGCCCCGACACCAGATCCGACCAAAGCTCGGACATCATCGAACACCTACCCATAGACTGCCCAAACCTCACACATCAGCTCCTCTCTTAAGAGACCCGTAGACACACCCGGGGAGCGTGGTGTGTATATTTTAGGAGCCCATCTGGCGACTGCCTACCAGGTCGTGGTAATCACGCTCCAGCCTAATATTGGCTAAATTAAAAGCAAAACAAAAAAAAACATGCCAAAACCGAATAAAGCTACAAAAAACAAAGGCAAATAAACAAGCCCCCCCCCTCACCAAACACAATAGAAGCAAAAAAAAAAAAAAAGAAAAAAAGGAAGCACGATCCGGCATCGGGGGAGGCCCGCTTGCCATCCAGGGCAGGAACATAAATGAAGTCAAATAAAATGGAGGAGGCTGGGTCAGATAGTCTACAAGTCTATGTACACGAACCCATCCCGAGTACAAGGGACAAGCGGTAGTGAACCCGCTCATCCCGGTACCGGGACAGGTAGCGTGCGCTAATATCACCCAGAATGGGATATTCCAAAAGATTGTGTCGAACAGTCTGGGGGTGAGGGGGGGGGGCAACGCAGTCGTCCAAATAAGGCGCAGGCGAGCGCTCCATCAAATGGCATATTTATTTTAACATGAGAATATTTGTTTGGACCAATCAGATGCATAAATATCAACGATTTCTGTCATTTTCCACTGTTTGCTGTGAATTGGGGCAGTATATATTCATTATAGCATGTTTTATTAAAAGCGACCGCTAGTTTCGAATTAATAATTTTTTTTCTCGATTTGTCTTATATTCGCCTTTTCTTCATTGTTTAACCTGTGGATAAGCGTACCGAAGTTCATCGGGGACTGATGTTTGTTATTTTGCCAAAGGTAGAAGTAAATTAATATAATTTAGGACTTTCTTTAATTTAACTGACGCGTTTCGATACATCGAGTATCATCTTCAGAGTTACAAATGGGAAATTATTACAAAGTATTCAGTTTATATCTTACAAAATGTATAACAAAATTACGAACGAAGCTATACACGTATGGGCAGGTTGGATCCAGGTGATAAAAGGTCGGAGAAGTAGGTAGCCAGAGGGGGAGGGGGGATTAAGCTGCTTGCCAGAGTGGATTAGTGGCTAGGAGCAGCTCTGAGCGCACCTGTCCCTCTGTTTTCTTTACTTGCGCTGGTCAGGATTTCATTGGAGTTAGACTGTATGTTTAAATTCGGTTGCTTCTCTTGGATATACGAGTATATAGCTTCAAGGAAGAGCAGTTGACGCCTGTTGGGAGCATACTCTAAAACTTTGGTGTTTTCTTCCATCATTTTTCGGTTGAGGCATGTTCCGTCTACTTCCTGTGTATGTTATGTTTTTTAGGCGCACCGTTGTTCAGATGGTATGACATTCTTCTTGAGAGAGTAGTTTGGGTAATGACGATATACGAGTTAGGTAGGAGCTCACAGTCTCCTAGTTCACATGTGTACGCGTATATCAGATATGTCCGTTTCGGTTGTAGCGGGGGTTTGGGGTTAATTTTCATGAAGAGGGTTGAAGTATGTCTATTTTGATAGTAGATGATTAGTGCGATCTTTTTCTCGGCATTAATGGGTTTTATACCTGTCTATAATGGCTCATTCATCTGCTTGGTGTTCTGTGGTCATAGTATTCTTGTAGAAGTTTTATAATATCCTCATTATCCCTATTCTTGTTCTTCTGGTACAGAACCCCAGAACAGGAATACGGATGAACTTCGGTACGCTTATCCACAGGTTAAACAATGAAGAAAAGGCGAATATAAGACAAATCGAGAAGATTGAAAAAGAATGATTAATTCGAAACTAGCGGTCGCTTAAAAAAAACGCTATAATAAAATATATATATATATATATATATATATATATATATATATATATATATATATATATATATATATATATATATGCAACAAAGTCAAAAAGGAAAATAATGCGAAGATTCTTGTTATCAAAGAATAACAAAAGCACAGAGAAATGCAATATATATATATATATATATATATATATATATATATATATATATATATATATATATATATATATATATATATATATATGCCAGACACTGAGGAGAGGCAAAGTCCACACTAGACAATAAACCAATCATACAAAATGAGATCATTAAGACAGATAAACTCAAAAGACTGAAAGGGTTCACAGAGGATTAAGGAATCACCTAAACAAATCAGGAGTAAGAGAAAATCAGAGGGAGAGATTAACATCAGAGGTCAGGAGTAAAAACCAATATGTACATTTGTACTAAAAATTGACAAAAAAACGTACAGGTACATAAATAGATGCAAAAAATACAATTAATTTCTTAAGGTAAATATATATAATTAATTGCAAGTAAAAAGTTTCGATATTGAAGCGTGAATGCAATTTAAAATATACCCATCGAGTTTAAACAACAAGCCAGGGTTAAATTGAAATTTGGGAACTTACTAATAAATGTCGATTCTATGATATTACGTGCAATAATATTTTTATGAAACTGATTTTGGTTGAATTCCAATCAATATTATGATTAAGATGTGACATATGTACATAAAATGAGCCGTTTCCATCTCCACGACGGACATTATATTTATCTTCGCATTATTTTCCTTGTGGGCTTTGTTGCCGTTTTGCTTACTCACGCGATACTTTGTGAGTAATCCACACCCACACACACACATATATATATATATATATATATATACACACAATATATGGAAATTTTTTTGAAGACCATTGTGTATTTTGCCTTAATTAATTTCCTTTGGCAACTTTTTCTTCTTCTAACTCTCTTTTTTATTCCATCTTGTAGATGGTGGATCACTTGTCCAGTATTCACCTCTTTTTTAAATGAATGTGTTTGGTAAAAAACAAACTAAATTGCTAAGCTTTCGATCTTATTCGATCATCTTCGGAGCGTTTTGATATGTTTTTGCCTCCTTTATCGACGTAATGAGTGGAGTGAGGTTCTAACAGAATGAAAGAACATGATGTAATAAATAAGAAAGAAAATGTGTGGTAGGTATATAAAGATAAAAGAGTTTGAGTTTTGCCCTGGTGTAGAGGGCATCTCCTCAAGTTTTTTCTTTTTGTCTTGTCTTCTCTTCCTACCATTTGTTATTTTTGGTTAGTTTAGTTGAGTTTTTTTATACATATATATATATATATATATAAATATATATATATATAAATATATATATATATAAATATATATATATATATATATATATATATATATATATTAAATTAAATAAATAAATTTTTATCTTTCCTCCATCGTGGCATTCAAGCCTTTCAAGTTTTTTGATGGCTATATATAATTTTCTTTGTTTTTAAAGTAACAATTTATAATTCTTATTTTGCCGGTGTTTTAGGTTGGTTATTTCATTTCTATTTTGTATATTTAAGTTGTGGATGAAAGAAAACGATTTTTAAGGGATATTTATTCCGCGTAGGCTGAGCGTAACGTTAGAGGATACGGGCCAGTCCGGTGAGCGGAATTTTAAAATAATTTTAATGTTCGATTCCAGCTTGTCGCTGGATTGTTGATGGCCGGCTTATTTTCATTTATTAATATGGCTTCTAAGATGTTCAGCCTAGCTTTATTAACCTCTATTTTTTTTCCTTTGACAACACCGAATATATATTTTTAAAGAGCCAACCTGGCAACAGCCTAATAGGCCAAAGGTCGCCGTAATCACGCTGCAAACTAATACTAGGCTACAATAATAATAATAAAAAATAAATAAACAAAACAAAATCAAAGGAAAAAACAACCTCCCAAAACAAAAAGTAAAAAGAAGGAAACAAGCTCCGGCGTCATCGCGGTGCGCATTGAATGCTAGCGGAGCAGCATTCTTTTTGTATAGTTTTAATCTAGCTTAGTGTTAAGGTGTTGCATGATCCTGCGCCAGGGTGGGGGGGGGGGATACAATAGAGTGAACCGGCGGAGGTAGAACCCGCAGAAGGGTTCCGAATGGGCGCACAAGCGACCGTGCTCGTAAGCCGGGAGGCAACACATGAGCAGAGGGCACCTGCTTAAGTTTTGAGGCCTATGACGTTCCAGGCCCTGTAGCCTGAACGGCAAGGACCTCCTGCTACGAGCTACACCCCTTCGCGGTAGTGGAGTGCAACTCGCCACAATTCACACAGTTTGGGCTGCACAATACAGATTTATCCTGCAATGTCTTTGAGCAGTTTGCACACATTTCGTGCTGACCCAACTTGGCACAGGTCTGCAAGTTCCATTCGTATGACCGAACCGTTTGCAGTAGAAACCTCTCGGAGGCATTGGCACGAAGAGTTGACGCGGTAGCGATACCCGCCGGCACGCACCGACTCGGGGAGGCTGTCCCGATAGAAAGTGGGGCGGGGGTCTCGAGGCAGTAACGGGATTTCCCTAATTTGCATTCAGGCCGGGGAGACGTGCAGCTCTTCCAGGTACAAAGTGTAACGGATATACAGGGTAGCCTCACTTAACTAGTGTTGTTTCTTACAAATAAATCCTCATTTCCCCCCCCAACATTCACTTGTCATAAAGGGGGGGTGGAGTACGAGAGGAATGAGGAAGCGAGGGCAGACAGGGAAAGAAGGAAAGAATTACCTCACGTTTGGATCAGAGTAATAACCCCCTCCCAACTCCAATAAACACATTTAATTCTTAGAAAACAGCACCCCCCCCCACACACATCCTTTCACACACGGATATAAAGTAAAAATAAAACAAACGTAGGTGATATAAGAAAACCTTTGTGAAAATTCTTAAAAAAAAGTGATATGAAAAGTCTCGGGCTGGCTACAAAAAAGTCGTACATACGCGGTAATTGAATACAAAGCCCGAATGTACAAAAGAGGAAACTACTAGATGCACAAGGGCCCGAAAGGCGCTTACAATTCCTTAAAATCAAGGCAGGTGTTTATGGGCAACAATGCTGCCGCTGACATCTGCATGATGGATTACACCCCCCTCATCCCGTTCCTGCCATAGGATGGACAGGTTCCCGCCTCCCCCCCTCCTCTCTTTCCCGATTTCAGCGTCCAAGGGAGGGAGGGGGGTAATGGCAAGGGACCTTCAAGTGCCCAGGATCGAGAGAAAAGCACAAGCCCTGGGGCAAGGCGATGTTCGCCTCGTCCACCTGGGTGGAGTAGAGCACATCCCTGAGCTTAGTGATAGCCCGAAGTGCGTGCGCGCGGCGGTGGGGGTGGGGGTGATAAGGCGGGGGTGTGGGGGGCGCTACAAGAGACTCAAAATACGAAAAGCCAACGGCGTTGGGAGTGTAACGCGAGCCTGGCAGCGGTGCGGAAGTGGTCGGAGGGCCACGCCCAGCCCGCCACCCTTCTTTCTTATTTATCAATATACACGATGGGAGGGGGGCGATGGTGGGTGGATAAAGGAACATCCTCAGTAATCACAGAGGCGCCCCGCGTAATTAAGAGAAAGACGTCATATTGTTACCGCGATTGGTGCCTTAAGGCTGCCAACCCCGCTGCGCAGATGGCTTTTATAGGTCTGCTACGACCCCCCCCCCTTAGCCCATCCCTCCCTGCGACAACCTCCAGAAGGGCCCTGGACGAGCCCTACCGAACTTCCTCGCTCCACTCCGATACCTAAGAGGGTTTTAGTAATTGGGTCTACGACATAACCAAAAATATCTCCCTCACTCCAAATTACAGGCTGGGGCTATTAGTAAAATCTCGCCCATTAAAGGGGAAGGGTGTTGACTGGGGCAGGAGGGACAGGTAATAAAAAAAATAAGGGTAGTATCATCCCACCAATGTCGAATTGGTGATATACCAAAAATCTTTTTATTTGTTAGATTTCGTCAAGTTGGCAACGAATGAGAGCCTCGCCAAGGCAACAACCGAAAAAAATAACCAATTAATTTACTCCTATGAAGGTATACAACCATTCATTTACGTATGCATATGAATAACGTACACCATAAAGTGGGAATAAATACCTAAACAAACAAACCCTTCAAATATTTACGAAATCAAGGGCGAAGCGAGCTTTTCAGACTTCCGGGCTTATATCGTTCGGGAGGCGATCAAATGATTCACTGATACCTAAACTCCCTTTCTTAAGCCAATCCGGTGGGGGAGAGGGGGGGGGGGGTACGGCTCATAGCAATTTCAGGAAGAGTTGGTTACTAGGGACCTTTTTTCCCTTTTAGGAGCCCATCTGGCGACTGCCTACTAGGGAGCAGTAGCAACATCAAGGACACAGGACATCTTCGCAATACAGGATACTCCCCAAATAACCCCTACAAATAAAACCACCACACCCATTTCACTTCGAGGGGGGGGGGAGGGATAAGGACACGAAAACCTTGAGAAGAAGATGGCAGAACATAACTTCTTCACTTTCTTACGAGGTGTAAGCTCTTACACACACAAAGTGAATGCCGCACTTGCGTAATGACACCAATTAAAAATAAAACCTTTTCCCATTTGGCTTCGCTGACGGCCATCCATCACACTCACGCAACCAACAAACACAACACCAATTTCACGCCCAAACCGAAAATTTATATAATTTCGGGCAGGTGGAGGGTGTAAACGTACACATTAGAAACATCTATACATCCTCTCTGCCCATATGTTTACATTTCAACTTCATTCGCTCACATCCACTTGATAAACAAACGGATCCTCCTCTAAAGGTATTATGGAACCTTACAATAATGCGGGTTTTTTGTTTGTTTTTTAGCGCCCATCTCCAAAGGCACAAGCAGCTGCAATTAATTTGCAGCTTAATATTAGGTGTGAGTAATAACAAATCGATAAAAACACTAAAAATATCCCCGAACAAACAAAAGCAAAAAACACGAAGCACGCTCCGACGTCGAGGGAAGTCCCGCCAGATCGCGGCGCAGAAACATGAGACCAACGCGAGTCAGGCTCCGCCAATAAGTCAAAGGCGGTCAATCCTATGAACCCAACATCCATTTTGAGTAAGACGAGGCCCTCGGCGGGGAAGTAGCATTAAGGGAGTCATAAGAGGAACAAACAGTGAATTTTATTTATAAATAAAGCGAAAACTAAAGAATGAGCAAATTATGCCAGATAACAGTTTTGTTAAGTGGCAAGTGCATCTGTGTGGAAGAGACATGGGCAACCCGTGACACCGTGGAGCTGAGGTGGGTCTAAGTGAAGTGAACTTGTCACCGATCAGCAATGATAGAAGGTATCTTCCTTGGGACCAGGTTGGAAGGCAAATGGATCAGATGGCTCTGTGGATGGGCAACACCGAGGGCAAATTTTACCTTCTACCGATTCGAAAATCCACCTAAATAACTTACGAACGTGGGTGAAAATGAGGTGTCCTCCTAGCTTTTCTCATTTTCCCCATCGGTGAAATACCCCTTGCGCATGGAGAGGGGAGGGGGTGAATCGAACCACCTAAATGACATTAGACACACCAACGTCTCCCATATATGCAGCTCGTTTATTTTAATCGAATACTACCACATTGACATAAGTGTAGTTAGAAAAAGTGGGAAAACCTAACAAAACACACTCCACACATCCGGCCCCTCGAGCGGGGGAAATTATTAAACCGACAAGTCAAAATAGCACTCTGTCCACTTGAAGCAACACAGATATTAGGCAAGACATCTGCCTCACGTCTCGTGCATGAAGCCTCATTTCCGTTCGTTATCAACCAAATGACGTTAAGATTAGTGAGCGGCTCTTGAGGAAGAGGAAGCCTACCGTGAACGGGCCGGCAAAAGACGATGAACTCAACCCTTGAACGGAACGTCTCACTGAGGAAGCAACGTGGTGAGTGACCCCATTGGGGTCGCTGGGCCAAGAAAGCGTTCAAGTTCCGATTTGCAGGAACACAACAGATGATCAAACCGCTGTTTGTGCCCCCTGCAAGGGGCAGAAGCAAGCGCACGGGGAGGGGCGTGGACTGAGTGGGCGCTAACCTTCCAGGCGGATGGGAAAGGCTATGATGTATGAAGAGGTGCTTAGAGAGGAAAGGCGCCAGGGGCGCGTGAATCCCCGCGATGCCACCCGGAAATTGTCTGTGAATACACACGCATATACACTGGTCTGGTGCTCGCACACGCAACTACAGGGTAGGGACACCGGTACGGGGAGGAGGAATACACCATAGTATGGACATCACTAGTACTGCTTATTTACTGGTCGCGGGGAAAGGCGGACGGGGCGCGGTGGATGTTGAAAGATGGCTAAACGAAGCGCAACTGATCGACCTTGGCGTGAATGAATTGGGTATGAATGAATGGAGGCACGAACGCGTCATGGCGTGGAACCGCCATAGAGGGAAGGGTGTTGGGAGGGGGAAACACGTCAGCTCTTTAGTCCAATGCACCTGTACCATCTTCACGAACAGGCCCCCGTTAAGGGAGAAAAGGGAGGGTTGCGGGAGGTTGGTTGGCATTCCTCTGCGCATAGGAATTCGGAAACTTGGCACGGGTACTGATCGCCACCCCAGGGGCTCGAACACACTGCCAACACAAGCCACATTGGGGGAGCGCGCGCGCATTACACATTAATATTTACAGCATGGTTGAAAGCAGCTTTAGGCGAGATAACCACATCGATGACAACCGCAAACCCTTCTGAGAAACGCACCATTCTATTTAAATTAGAACAAAAGCGAAAAACAACGAAAGTATCTCTCGTAAAAAGTTTGTAAAGTAGTGGAAAAAAATGCATGGAAGATATATAGACATCCTCCGACATTCATTGGAGCTAGGAGGTCAGGCAATCCTCGAGATGTCAGGTGCGGCATGATGCCCAAACGTTACACTTGATACCAAATTCCAAGGTAGAGACTGGGGCCGGGGTGGGGGTGGGGGTGAGTCATTCTTACAACACACCGATCTTAGGTTGAGCACCTTTGCACAACCATCCTTACCCAATTCTCTCCCTATGCCCCACACTCGAGAATCGGTATGAGGAAAACAGAAACTCCAGTGTCAGAGGCGTTCTTGTCTTTGATGGTCAAGACGAATTCAATCAGTCCCACCTGCTCTCAACCGAGGGACCCAACGGGGGCGGATGGAGGAGAATGCCTACGCGGGGAAAGAAGGGTACAACCAGGTGGGTGGATGACAGCAGAACGGCAACACCATAAGGTTAGGAATGGGTGGGAATTTGTGTAGCAAAAGAAGATGGACATATAGACAAATAAATGATAAATGGAAGCAAAATGGGAGGGATGATGAAGACAAGGACTACAACGCTAAATGCTGGGGCTGAGAGGGAGAATAACAAAGACCCCCATATGATCGGTGAGGGCGGCGCGGGGGTAGCAGCACAAAGTGAGCGCGACATACCTGCTTCGAGAGAGACCTGGAGGGCCGGGAGGTGGGTGAAGGAAGCTCCATAGAGGGGCTGCCAGGGGCGCTTGCAGACCCGTTGTGCACCACGATGGACGGGACTGAAAACAACCAGAGAGAACTATTATTATTATTTACTTAAAACAAAGGGAAAAATAACGAGGGCATCCTTCGAAAGGCTCTGACAGGGACAGGATCAGAGCAAGATACGTGTACCTAGCCCACAAAAACGCGATTTCTTTTAGTTTATCTGGCGACGGCCTAATAAGGCAAAAGGCGCCGTAATCACCTTACAACCTAATGCTAGGCTAGATTAAAATAACATGAAAAGGCATAAAAAAAACAAAAGAGAAGCAAAACAGCAAGAAGGAAGTAAGCTCCGCGTAAGGGGGAGGCTTGCCTCCCCCGCCCCCCGGCGAAGGAACATGAGGCCCAAAATACCAGGGACGGGCAACATGCGCGAAGATCACCCAGACGGACATTCAACAGGAATGTGCCGAACAGTCTGGGGGACAACGGAGTCGTCGCAGTAAGGTGCCGGATAGCGCGGCATCACGCGAGTGTGCCCAATTCGAAGACGAGAGAAAGCGACCTGAAGTCGTCGCGGCAATGGGGGTAGGTGCACGGGAACAGTCGCGACGCTAAGCAGTCCAGAAGGCATTGGGACTGGGGAGGGCACATTGTGAGTGTTGGGGCTGGAGGGCACACAAGCCTCCAGGTGTCAAGCAAGGGAGATAATGCCCCTGCTCAAACTAAAATAACTAGCACAAGGTTAACAAAGCTATTGACTAGGGTATCAAGGTTATGAACTATGACAAGGCTAGCTATGCTATGATCTATGACTATGGCAGGTAGGCTCATAACCATGACTGGGCTACCTAAACTATTAAGTTGGAATGGGCTACCAGGATTATTACCAGTAATATGATAATTAAGCTATTAACTAGGATTATCCTAGCAGGTCTATTATCTAGGATTAAGCTAGCTAGGGTAGAAACGAGAGCATCAGAGAAATGCTACCTAGGCTATTAACTAGGACTAGACCAAGGAAGAAGCTACTAATTAGGACTATGCTAGTTATGCCTTTAAATATGATTAAGCATACCAACTCCGACCTGGCTAGTAGGGCTAATAACTAGGAATAGGCTAGTAGTTCAATTAACTCTGATTAAAACAATGCTATTAACTAGTCGAGCAATACTATTGAAACCTGGAGAAATGGCACACGCTACTGGCACCAAAGAGAATCAAAGGCTAAATATCCGTTCGTTATGAGAGTTTTTGAAGGATATGGCGTAGCCAGCAACCGCTGGCAACTCAAAATTGGAACCGGGACATTCTCGGTTCCGCATTCTTGGGAACCGTACCGGAACCGAAAAAATATTCCCGATTCCTGAAAAAAATATGGGGCTTTTTCGTAAGCTAGGCGCAACCATTGAACTAACTCCCAGATGCCCAATTTTGGTTATACATATTCTCCAATTTTGTTAGGTCAGCGATGGCGAACCTTTAACGGTCGACGGGCCACTTTTAATACATCTAAAAATTTCAGAAACATAAGCAGTTCACTCATATAATTATCAATATATAATATTTGAATGAGAGACTTGTTGGAGCATTTTAGAATCTATGTAATGGTTTAATTCTAGGTTTATATTTTGGGTTGTCTATTTTAATGCAAGCAGCAATAGTTTCCATACCAATAAGATTTTATGTGCTTGATTTTATATAATTCATGGATGAAA
Source organism: Ceratothoa steindachneri (assembly GCA_963969495.1). Lineage (NCBI taxonomy): Eukaryota > Metazoa > Arthropoda > Malacostraca > Isopoda > Cymothoidae > Ceratothoa > Ceratothoa steindachneri. The sequence continues at coordinate 107,109,553 of OZ018327.1, read as the reverse complement.
ACATTATTCTTAATTATTATTAATATAAGGGCAATAATCCTTAGTATCTTCTACATGTTATTTAGGTGGATCATAACCCTTATTTTGAACCGTGTTTCTGGACCTTTCTGCAAGCCACAAGGTAAAGAATGAGCGTAAACTATCTAAATTGCGTATTGCCATTTGCCAAGTAATGTATAATTATTTAAATCTAGATTATGATATATTTGGCATCTTATATTTTTCTATTTTAATTTAATTTATGACCTAAATATGAAAATATAACTTCTTAATCAAGAATAAAAACAATGCAGATATTTTTGCCTTTAATAAGTGACAGCTCGCAACTTTTTTGCTAACTCTCGCAATTTGTTTTAGTTTTAATTAACAACGTATGGTGCATGCTGTAATTCATACACCAGATTTTGCTGTACCCTAAATTTTTGACTTTTTTGATTTATTTTTCTGTGATAAACCCCTTTTCAAATATGCCAAAATCTATTGCATGCATGGAATTACTTTAAAAAGATAAGCAAGAATGAAGCCGAATGTTTAATTTGCAAAGCAAAATTAATATGTACCGGCGGCACGACTTCAGGACTTATAAAACATTATAGAACAAATCACGGGGATATGAAAGCACAAGGTGATATTGATTTACCCGCTTTGAAATAACAGAAAACTCTTTCAAGTTTTATCAAGAAACATAATTCAATAGATGAAGAAGTCGCTAAAATTACTTGTAAAGATGGTCTAACCTTTCGTGCTGTTACTACAAGTAAGTTTATATAAAAATGTTTTGAAAAATTCCAGTACGACAAGCAAGTTCTAACTTCAAACAATGGTGTTAGAAATTCAATGATGAGCTTTTATTTGAAGAAGACAGAATTGGCTAATTTTTTAAAGAAATAAATCCAAGAATGCAAAAGCGGGTTTCGGTTACCTTGGATGGATATACTTAAAAGCTGAATATGGTAAAAAAATCGATTGGAAGAGTTCAATATTGATCTCAATCGTGATATTGCTGCATGCACTACAGACGGGGGGGGATCAGCCATGGTAAAATTCGGCAAAGGGTAAATATGTAGATTAGCGGCCAGGCCGAAAAAAATTTGTGTGTAAATATTATCGTTCACTCGTGTCGGAATATTCATGCGCGTTAAGTCCTTTTCGAATTATTATTCTATAAACAATTAGGATTATATACTGGGGGGCTGTGCCCCCCAGACCCCTCCCAATTTAATGAAACTCAGGATCATCGTAGTGTAGTCCCCCCATTGTGTTTACCCCCACACGAGCCGTCAACTTAAATGTACTCCAAAAACGTGAAACATTTTGGAACACGGACGAAATAGTACGTCCCATCGTTCGCGCCGATAATCTACATATTTACCGTTTTATATAATAGGAGTTAGTCTTACACTATCCAGCAAACATAAAATCAATTTTCTACTTTGATGATGACATTGAAGACGAAGAAGAAAACCTGGTTGATTTAGAATCTCCTGGGATTCATCCAGAAATTCACCAAGACTTTGATTCAGGGATACGCAAGGTTAGAAAAATATGTCGAACATTCCGAAAATCGCCACTCAAAAATGATCATTTACAAGATTTTGTCTCAGATCAGTTTCGAGGACAGCGTTTGAATCCCATAATAGATGTTAAAACACGCTGGAATAGCCTCTTACAAATGTTAGAGAGGTTTTTAAAATTATAAGATTGCATTCAAAAAGCCTTGAGAGCTATAAGATATGAGGACTCGGTATCAGAATTTGAATGGAATCAAATAGAAGAAATTGTTCAAGGTTTAAAGCCACTGGAAATTGTCATTAAAGAAATCAGCCTTCGTTTATTTTTATTATAAACCAGTCAAAGGATAAAGAAAATCATTTATGCATGAGGCTGAGACAAGATTTAACTGATCGATACATAAGGCGGAGGCAAAAAGGAAATTTCAACTTTTCTTCAGTATTTGCGTAATCCAAATTATTTGGCCTAGAGTCGCCTGAATTCCAAGCAGCTTCACGAGCTTCTTTAAAGAAATGTGCTGAAGTAATTTACGAACGCCTTTATCCAGAAGGACCAGAAAGCAATAAACAAACTACTGGGTCTGGCACTGAACTTGAAAAAAATCAAAATGAAGCCAAATTAGTTGATGATCCTTTGCTCGAGGAATAAATACTACAATGAAGACTTGAATTTCCCATTATCTCAAATTTAAATAATCGAGAAAAAATTCATGTTAACAAAGAATTCAAACTTTTCGAAGCGACTGCTAAACGCACAGAAAAACTGGATAAATTGCTAGCTGCACTTCTTGCAATCAAGCCTACAAGTGTGGAAATTGAGAGAGCCGTTTCAGTATCGGGACTTTTTTTTTTATAAAAAGTTCAGTCTAGCCTATCTGATTCATCTTCAAATGCACAAGTTTTCTTTTAAATATTACTTTAAAAATTACAAGAATGATTAAACTCTAAAATAAATTATTAAATTCAAAAGTATGGGTAATTTCTTTTCAAGTGTGTTTATGAGCTAAATTTCAAAAAATTATTTGTTTAAAGGCATAATTTATGTTTCTTTTTAATTCAAATTCCAAAGTATGTTTATTAACTATATTTCAAAGATTTTATTTGTTTAAAGGCATAATTTATGTTCCTTTTTTTCAATTATATGCTTCTAAGTATTTTTTTAATCTTCCTAAATATGTTAAGCATAATTCATCTCAATGATTAGCAATTGTATGGAATTTGAATATAAATTTTTAAAAATAACAACAACAACAACAGGTAGCTCGCCCCATAGACCTTGCGTCTTCGCCACAGGTAAAAACTATAATTACATAGTTCAGGAACCGTCCTGTCCCGGAATTTCCCGGTTCCCAATTTTTTTTGGGGGGTATCAGTCCCGGTTTCTAATTTTCGATACTCATGCAAACCCTAGTGGCAACTTCAGGCAACCTCGCGCTATCCGCGGCCTATTATTGCTCGCTCGTCATGGCTCTTCAACAAGAATACAACCGGCTGCGCTCTACCACACACACGGGTATTGTTTTGGCGAATCAATTCTTTAATTAATATTTGCAAGGTAGGAGCTGGCATTTGAAGCACAAAATGTCCCTTCCACTACGACCAAATTGAGGCTCGCTTATTCCCCTCTACCAGAGGACATCATGGAAGCATCCGACTCGTTATTCAAGTTCTAAGCAGAGCAGAGGACCGACTAGGCTCGCAAGGCCATCGTTCTCCGACACCACGAGCCCTCTGACCAGCAACGATGGCAGAAACTCACCCTGGTGGGACAGAAACCTACAACTCTCTTTCGGCTGCTCCGAGACGCCCGGGATGCCGACTTCCCGGCGGAACAGTTGAGACAAGCCTTTCTTAGTCGTCTCCTAATTCAAGTGACACACATCCTGGATGCATTGGGGGAAGGAAGTTCAACCCCTCGACAGCTTGGACGAGACTTTTCGATGCAGTCCCGAATCTGGCCAAGGAGTTGCGGGGTAGAAGCTCGTTCCGAGGTGAGTCCTGGTTTCCGCTCACGGTCTCTGTACTCGCGTTGGTCTGGTTCTATCAGCACGGGGTATCCGGGGAGTGAGCCATTTAACTGTTGCTCGTATCACCAGAAGTTTAAAGGCGAGACCCATCGCTGCCTGACGCCCTGTGGCTTCCGTGTGGAAGGAAGCCAATAACTATAGGGGACTCATACGTCCATCCTTCTTGGCTACTGAAAGTCACCCAAGAGTGTCCTGGTGGTCTCAAACCCTTCAGCAGATACTATCTCACCACAGTCTCATCCGGAAACCAAAGAATTTTAAAAACCGCAACCTCACCATTCATTATTGGGCAAATCTACGGGAAATGACAACAGTATTTTACAATGAAATACAAAACAAGGTCTGCTGACCAAGAAGTGGCGTGATCTCACTTGTTCTGATTTATGACCTTACGAACTTCAAAACTTTCAATAATTCCCGGAGGGGAGGAACTTGACAGTTATATCATTCGAAGGAGAATGTAAAATACCATAAGGGTTTTAAATTTCGTTAGAAACGGCAAAATAGTTATGATGTTATTGCCAAAACAAAAATAATTCCCGGGCTAATCTTGGGAGGACTCTGACAATTATATCATTGAAAGAGAATGTAAAACAACATAAGAATTTCAAGTTTCGTTAGAATCGGCTGAATAGTTACAATGTTATTACAAAAACCTAATAAAAAAGCAAAATGGGGACGGACCGACTAAAAACGTCACCGCACCTCGCCAGTTGCTATTTCCCTTCCCATCGTGCTATCAGCTCCGCCATTCTCCGGGAAACATCAGCAGCCTGCCTCCGCAAGAGTCGAACCCCCGCCTCTTCATCAGGGATCCACACACGGGATTCAATTTCCTCGTGGACAGCGGCTATACCATCACCATACATACAGGCATTGCCTATGGACAGACTTCGACCTCCGATGGTCTCCTTACTACTATCTCATTTTTTTCCCCTTTAGAGCCCATCTGGCAACTGTCCACTTGGGCATAAGTCGCCGAAAATACGACAGCCTAGAACTAGGCTACTTTAAAATAAAATTATGAAAAAATAACAATGATAAATATTGGAAAAACAACAATTAGGAAGCAATCTCCGGCATCGGGGGGAGGTCCCCCTCACCCCGGTGCAGGAGCGTGCAACCTACAAAGCAAAACAAAAAATAGAACCTACTTAAATAAAGGGGAGAAGCCCGGCCTCCCCCCAAAAGTTAACAAGTCAATGTGCACGAACTCGTCCCAAGTACAAGGGACAGGCGGTAGCGATCCCGCCCATCCCGGTACCGGGACAGGTAACGTGCGCGAAGATCACCCAGACTGGGACATTCGACAAGAATGTGCCGAACAGTCTGGGGGACGACGCAGTCGTCACAATAGGGCGCAGGTGAGCGCTCCATCAAATAGCAATGCGTCACACGAGTGTGCCCGATTCGGAGACGACAGAAAGCAACCTGAAGCCGTCGCGGCATTGGGGGATAGGTCCATGGGAACAGTCGCGGCGCAATGACACACAACTTTAAGTTCCCTTCGACCGTCTCCCATCTTCTTTGCCAAGCAGTCCGAAGAGCTGCCCGTATTCCTGCCATGTAGTCGGTGTGAGGAAGAGCGAAAACACTACTATCTCAGGCCAGCCTATCCCGGTCCATTCTAAGAAACTTCTTTCGAGCTCTATCTTTCCCAAACGGTCTCCCCCTTTGCTGTTCTTAGTTGCTGACGCTGGTTACCCTATCTTGGGGGCCAACTTCCTGCAACATGCTCTTGTCTCGCGCCCCGCGATCACTTTTACCGCGCCTGTTCAAGGACTCGACTTGCCAAGTCTCACAGGGCTCATTTAAGCAGTGTATCCAACAACACATGCTAAATACACTCCATTACTCGCATCCGGATCCTTCCAAGATCTAACCTCACCCCGGTTGTGTGGACAGCTAGGTAAGCAAACTACCCAATATTGTATATATACCCCTCCCCCCTTCCCGATCAAATTAAGATACAAAATGGAGAAGGAAGGCATAATTCGAAAATCGTCAACCCCATTACATCTGGTTTCAAAGAAGGATGGGTCCAATAGGCCAGTGTCTGACTTATGTGCCTTAAACAGTGAGTAAGGCTAATCTTTACCCAATTCTCTTTGTCTCGGATTTTAAGGCTCAGAACGCAGGTGCACACGTATTTTCCAAACTTGATCTGATAAAAGCCTTCCATCAAATCCTGGTGGAAGTCTTAAATGTGAAAAAAAAACGTGTAAACACAGTTTGGGAAAGTACGTTTTTTTTTGCACATGCCAATCTGTTTGAGCTCATCTTCACAAAAGTTGGTGCGTTTTTTCAACCAAGTACTGGGAGATCTTCCATTCATTTTCGCTTTAATAAACGACATACTGGTCTATTCTCCAGACTACGAAACACCATGTACAGTCTACTGGCATTGGGGTTTAAAGTTGGCACCATACAAATGCCAATTAGGAGTAGACCGGCTCGAATTTCTGGGATACCTCCTAACCAGCAAGGGAATCACTGCTCTGCCTGACAGAGGTGCAGAAATAGGCATTTTGTTCATTTTTACAGTAATCATGTAAAAAATACGCCCTCCATTTTAATTTATTTTTAAAGAGCCCATCTGGCGACTGCCAACTAAAGCAAAAGTCGTCTTAATCACGTTACAGCCTAATACTAGGCTAGGCTAAAAAAAAAACACACGCAAAAACAAATAAAAATACATAAAGGCAAAAAACAATAAAAAATTAAGATTTTTTAAGGAGCCCATTTGGCGACTGCCTAGTGCCTACTAGTGCGAAAGTCGCCGTACTACCCACAGCCTACTATTAGTGTATATAAAAACAAATAACGATGGGACAAAGGCTAAAAAAAACCGACAGAAAAAAGAAAAAGCAAAAAGGCAACAAGAAGGAAGCGCGCCGGCGTCGGGGGTAGTCCCGCCTCCCCCCGGCGGAGGAACATGGGACCCACAACAAAAAGTCGTATAATTCGCATTCCGTGTGCACGAATCAGTCGTGAGTACAAGAGACAAGCGGTAGCGACCCCGCTCCCTCGTCCCGATACCGGAACGAGCGAGCGGGATGAACAGTCGCGGCCCAATGACACGGAACTTTAAGTTCACATCTACTTTAACAAGCAAGCCGTTTGGCTGCCCTGGTTATTGCCCTGTAATCGGTCTGATGAAGAGCAAAACGGGGGTCTGGTCGCCCAGTCCTCACACTCTTTGGCACCATAACTCCCCGCAATTCCTACATGTCCATGAATCCAGGGAAGATCATCTCGAGATACGCCTGGGTGGAGGCAACCGTGCGACAGGGCGTGGAAACCGACCCCCTCTTGCGCCTTTGAGCCATCCGTATACACTGGCACGAATCCAGCGTAAAACTAAGAGTGCTCGAAAAAGGCAAAACGCAATAGTCCCAGCGCCATGGAAGCTTTGGAAGCAGAGGCGAGAAGACGAACAGTAAAAGGTGGTAGTCTCCAGGGCAGAACCAGAAGAGCCACATACACGAGAGGTACACCGAGCTCTCGAAGGAACTTACTAGCACGAAACCCAAAGGGCTTAGGGTATGACTAGCGTCATTCGGCGAAAATCGTTCCCTATAATTTCCACAGGTCCTGGAACCCAACAACATAAACTTGACATCTGTCAGGCTCGCGGCAAGCTTGGTGTCACGGATACGGAGAACCAGACGGTGTGGAGATTCCTCACCGCCTCCGCTGTCCAGGAGAAGAGTAATCTAACATTTACTAATTTCTCCTTCAATATGCATACGAGAGATTGGGCGGAAACCAGCCGGGGTAGAAAGTCTCTACACGGTTTGAGAGAAGCGAGCTCAGTAGCCATTCGCAATGAGTCTGGGAGAATACCCTCGGTCGATCTTGTTCAACAAACCCTAACAGAAAGGCTATGCTTCGTTCACCTACGTGTCAAAGGATGGCGTACAGGTCATCGCCCAGACCAGGGGCGAATTCCGCGCACGAAACGAGAGCGGAACGCAAGTCACTGAATCTAAACCTGTCAATTGAGGGTTCTCTGCATTTGGAGGTATATATATATTTTTTAAATTTTGAAAGCCCATCTGGCGACTGACTGTCTACTAGGAAAGACGTCGCCGTAATCAAATCACAGCCTACTACTAGGCTAGATTAAAAAAAAGAAATAACAAAGAAAAGAGGAAGAAAAAAATACAAAGGTTAAACACAGGCAAAAAAAACAACAAATAAAAAAGAAGAAAGCAAAAAGGAAACTAGAAGGAAGCGCGCTCCAGCGGGGTTTTTTTTTGAAGTCCACTTGGCGACTGCCTACTAGTGCAAAAGTCACCGTACTCGCCACAGCCTATTACTAGGCTATATTAAAAAACAAATAACAGCGATAACAAAGGACAAAGGCTAACAAAAACAACATAAGAAAAAGCAAAATGGCAACAAGTAGGAAGCGCACTCCGGCGTTGGGGGGACCCGCCTCCCCCCGGCGCAGTATTTTTTTCTTAATTTGACGAGCCAATCGGGCGATGCCTACTTTGGCATAAGTCGAAGTATCGGCACAGGATCATGAGACCCACAACAGACAGTCAAATAAAGTGGAGGAGGCCACCTCGAAAAGTCGTATAGTCTGCGTGCCCGAACCAGTCGCGAGTACAATGGACAAGTGGTAGCGACCCCGGGACAGGTAACGTACGCGAAGATCACCTAGACTGGGACATTCAACTGCGTTGGGGGACAACGCAGTCGTCGCAGGCAAGTGCAGGCGAGCGCTCCATCAAATGGCAGTGCATCTCGCGAGTGTGTCCAATTCGGAGACGACAGAAGGTAATCTGAAGCCGTCGCGGCATTGTGTGTATGTGTGTGTGTGTGTGGGAAAGGGGGGGTCCATGGGAACGGTCACGGCGAAATGGCACTTTAGGTTACCCTCGACAGTCTCGCATCTCCTTTGCCAAGCAGCCCGGAGAGCTGCCAGTATTCCTTGAACGTAATCGGTGAGGAAAAAAAAAACGATATGCTGGTCTGGTCGCCCAGTCCTCGCGGACTCTTTGACGTCATCATTCCCCGCAATTCCTACATGTCCAGGAACACAGCAGAAGATAAACCTCGACATCTGCACAGCTTCGAGAGCACTCAGGGAACTTTATGATTCGTTATAAGTCACTTTTCGGTCTCCGAACCGGGGACGTCTCATGATCTCCCGTACCGAGCAGTATGTATTCAAACCAGCTGGGCCGTGAAGACAGATGCAGCCCCTTACAGAGCCCCGCTGACTTCAAACAGAGGGGACACGGCGTGCAAAGCGACCCCCTCTTGGGGCTTGGAGCCATCCGTATACACTGGCACGGTTCCAACGTGACACGAAGTGTGCTCCATAAAGCCCGAAGGCAATACTTCCGGTCCTGTATAAGCTTTGGGAAGGTACCAGTCGCCAGGCGAAGGCCGGCGTGGTGGATCGAGGCCAACTTCCGCAATAAACGCTCGGCTGCAGATGTATAATACTCGCACCCGTATTTGAGCTTCGAACGAACAAAGGATCGATAAGAAAGTAGCCCATGGGCGCCGGGCGCTGAACGTCACGGAGCGAAGAATATCCATGGCGAGGGTACAAGAGACCCTAAGGCTACGAATATGAGGCTCCCAGGTGAGGCCTCGGTCAAATACAAGACCAAGGAAAAGGTGCGAGTCCACCACTTCCAGGCGAACCCCATTTAAAAATATGTCTGGGTCAGGGTGGAGCCGGGGATGGCGGCAGAAGTGCACAACCTTAGTCTTGGCCAAGGAAAACCGAAGCCTGTGCGCTTCGGCACAGCGAGAGACGAGGTACAATGACTGTTGGACTCGACGCTCCAGAGTTAGCCGCTGACGTTGATCGTAAGGGCAAAGAGTGTGACACTGAGGAGACTTTCCTGCGGGCCACCCTCTTCCTGCTCCTTTGGGCCGGAGAGGGCTTCCCCCACCCGTACGCGGAATCGACAATCTCGCAAAAAGTCAGATATGAAGATTGGGAGGCGTCCATTAGCTCCTTCCTCATCGTGTGGAGTCTCTATGATACTGTATCGCCATGCGGTATCATAGGCCGCCTCCAGTTCGAAAAACACTGTGGCGTAGTGCTGTGTACGAATGAAGGCTTCGCAGACGGCATTTTGCAGTCGGAGCAGAGCATCCGACGTGGAGTGTAACTTACGGAAGCCGCACTGTGCAGATGACAGCTGGCCTAGGATGTCCAGAAAAAAAGGCTAATCTAACATTTACAAAATTCTCCATCAAATTGCACACGCAAGAGGTTAAGGAGATTGGGCAGAAACCGGCCTGGGTAGAGATCTCTCCTGAGTTTGCGAAAGGCTAGCACAGCAGGAATTCGCCAGGAGCCTGGGAGGATACCCACTACCCAGATCCTGTTGAACAAATCTAACAGAAAGGCCATGCCTCGCTCACCCAGGTATCGAAGCGGTGTCCGCGCAAGAAGCGAGAGCAGAACGCAACTAACTAAAAGTAAACTTGTCGTTGAAGGGTTCTCCACCTCTGGAAGTAAAGTCCAGTCGGCGGCCTTCAACGACATTACGACGCGCATTGAGTGCTGCCGGAGCAGCATCCCGGCTAGAGAATGCGGTCAGGAAGGATTTCGTTACGGAGCTCTCATGGAGAACGGGCGGGGGTTCCCACGATAACTTGCCAAGAATCACTTCGACTCGCTTCCACACGCCTGCTAAAGGGGTCTTCTCGTTAAGAATTGTATGACCGCCAAGAAGAGTGGCGGGTGTGCTTCGAAATATATCGGAACCTAGCCGTCGCTGGACGAAATTCACCGAAAGTGAAATCGTTCGGGCGGCGCTTATAGCGCATGTAGGCATAACGCTTCTGTTTGAGGGCCGCATCACACTCGGCTAACCACCACGGGAGCGGTCGGCAGGCAAAGCGGCCAGATAATCTAGGAATAGTAGTTAGGCCCATGGCGAGGAGATTGCTGATAAGAACTCAACGGCCTCATCTACCGACCTAATCTCCGTTGAGAGAGAGACAGAGAGAAATGTCATTTTCTGAAATGCGGACCACCTCACACCTAACAAGCACCATCGGGGCGGGCTCTCAAGCGGCAGCAGCCCAGAAAATATTCGAATTGGAAAGTGATCACTACCACACAGGTCATCGACTAGCCCCCCCCTCACCCCCCCCCCCAAAAAAAAAATCAGGCTGTGCATCGGGAGAAATAAAGATAGATCGAGGCAGGAAAATTAAGCGGTTCATCCACATTTACGACACCTATCTCCGGTAAGGATTTGATGCCTGGGATTAATCGAGTAGTCTCTCCAGAGGAAGTGTCTACCGTTCAAATCTCCGAGCAAGATAAAGAGCCTCGGCAACCACGCCACGGCGCGATGGAAGTCCCACAAGTCGAAGTTGGCTGACGGTGGGATGTACGAAGAAATAACAGTATACCTCCTATCAAGGTGGAGCTGCACTGAAAGGAGATATCTGAAGAAAAGAGAGGAACGGAGACATCATACCGGGTGTAAATCGCGCATACACCTTCCCGCCCCCATCCAGTGGTGGCGGGGTCGTAAAATATTTATAACCCGGGAGGGTGGGCAGGGGCCACGCGTCCAGCATGGCCTCTTGCAAAAAGATAGCTAACGGGGAACGGGAGGAGAAGAGCCTCCGCAGCTCGTCTCAGTTGGCTCAGAGTCCGAGGCAATTCCATTGAAGGAATATGCCCCTCTTAAGCCTAGCTCGGAGATGCGGGGGCCTCCTAGGAAGACTCTCAAGGGAATGGCCGTACGCTTCCCGAAGGAAGATCTCCGGGTTCTGTTTGGCGGACAATGCGCTGAAGGCGCTGGCGCCTGCGATGACTTATCGGGGGAGGTTGGGCTCGACATGAGTCTTTTCCTCCCTCCACTGGGGTGCCTCCTTTGGAGGAAACACCGCCTTCGAGTCACCCAGCAGCCTAGCACTCAGGGAGGGGGGCGGGGGGGAGGGCGTAAGAGCCAAAACTCCTTTAGTGATGTCCTCCTTTCTGGAGGAGGAAATGCCGTAAGATTGCCTAACGACAAACTTCAGGGAGGTTGTCCTCTGTGCCTAACGACTCGGTGGAGGCGCGCGGCAGTTTCGCTTTACAGGAAACGGTGACGCTGGGGGAAGGAGGGGGAGCCCTGGTTTTAGCCGGGCTGGGTATTAACCCCTTATGCCACTAGCTTTACCAGGCGAGCGCTCGGGGTGGATAGAACCCGCAGAAGGGTTCCGAATGAGTGCGGAAACGACCGTGCTCGTAGGCCTGGAGCAGAGGGTGTCTTTCTTAATATTGAGGCATAACATGTACCAGGCAGTGCCGGGCGCGTCAGGAACAAGTACTTTACATCGAGAGATGAGATACGCAAAACATTGCTGCGAAGAAGCAGGGTACGGCTATCCGAACTTGACACACTTGGCCACACACGATTTAGACTTATCGTGTGCGGCCTTGGAGCAACTTACGAAGACTTCGGGTAACCCCGACATTGTGCCTCTTCTACACGAGCGATTGACATGGCCGAAGCAGTGACAGTAGTAGCACCTCTGCCGCCTTGGCACGAATGCCTTCACGTAGTAGCGATACCAACCGGCAAGCACCGACTCAGGAAGCTTGTCACAGTAGAACGTGACCAAGAGTGTTGGGGTGGGTCTCGAGGCCCCTTCCTATTTTTTCATCTCACGTTCGACTCTGACCGCTCCATGGTCGGTCTGCTATAAGGTGATGTCATCTATGGAGGACTCCGCGAGTTCCCTCGCGTAAACCACTCCTTTAACGAAGTTCATGGTAGAGTGCAGCATTTATTTTTTTTTTAGGGGCTATCTGGCGACTGCCGACTTAGGCATAAGTCGCCGTAAACAAACAGCCTAGTTCTAGGCTACTTTAAAAAATTTGAACAGGAAACAAAAATAACAATAACAAAAACAACAATTAAACCTGGTTAAATGAAAGGGAGAAGGCCGGCCTCCCCCCAAAAGTCAACAAGTCAATGTGCACGCACTTGTCCCGAGTACAAAGGACAGGCGGTAGCGACCCCGCCCATCCGGGTACCGGGACAGGTAACGTGCGCGAAGATCACCCAGACTCGAACATTCGACAAGTATGTGCCGAACAGTCTGGGGGACAACGCAGTCGTCGCAATACGGCGCAGGCGAGCGCTCCATCAAATAGCGATGCGTCACGAGTGTGCCCGATTCGGAGACGACAGAAAGCGACCTGCAGCCGTCGCGGCATTGGGGGATAGGTCCATGGGAACAGTCGCGGGGCAATGGCACGCAACTTTAAGTTCCCTTCGACAGTCTCTCTTTTTCTTTGCCAAGCAGTCCAAAGAGCTGCCCGTATTCCTGCCATGTAGTCGGTGTGAGGAAGAGCGGTAGAGTGCGGCATCACACTCACCAACGTGCTTTTATGTGACGGAAGGGCAGTAATCATGGCCGCCTCAAAGGGATTCGACGTATTCGCCAGAAGGCTCTCGTCCGAGAAACGGGTCACCTTCTTTTTCTTCTTAGCAGAGGAGAGGGGGGGAATGAATTAACCCACTTCTCTCCTCCGCCGGTAGGAGCCCCTAGGCCAGATGGACCACCAGCTGGGGAAGGAGATCCATACTCCCTTTGTAAGGCCTCGGGGACCCGAGCCGTCTGAGGAGGAGCTTGCATAGGAGTGGACTCGGGTTCTGTGCTTCGGCAGCGATCCCGGGTTCGACCCTATGGAAGATCGTATCGTTTGGGGCTAGGTCACCTCACGAACCATGTCCATCTCAGGAAGAGCCTCCATTTGCCCTCCTCCCCCAAGGGTCAAAGATCCCATTCGAGGAACCTTTTGTCACGTCTTGAGCCGGCGAATCGTCATATGGCGGGAAAGGGATTGGGCACGTACATCGACCTGCTGTAAACTGAGAACGCGCGAATGCAGGACAATGAGGGGCACAGACCGACGGGCCATGCCACCCCTTGCCCCCCTAAGCGGGCGTGCCTTAGGTCAATATTGGGCCGCCTGCGTGTTTTCCTGTGAAGGAACAGGGGGGACTAGCGCTTGAAAAGAGACAGTAAGCCTCCTCTCCGGTATAAGAATTTGGAGGGTCCCCTGAGAAAGCACAGAGGAGGACCTCCATTCTTTTAGTAGAGCTGCCCGGAAGCAGCTCCGGCGATGCTAGAGACGAAGGTAGGCTGCTCTTCGACGGGTGAACACGTGTCCGGCAGAACCAGCTGCCGCCATTTAAGACCACACCTCCGCCCAGTGGCCAGGCGGCTCCACCTTGGACTGGGCATAAAATTGATAGACAGTGAAAGGAAAGAGAAAGGAAGGTGAGGTTGGTGGTGAAGCAGGTTGTTAAAAATCTACCACCACAAACCAGAGTTCAGGGGTGAGGGGGCGTTGTCCCCTCTCTCCTCAGCCGCGATCCGGGATGGTTGGGTGAGAAGCTGGTCAGCGTCTACCCTGTGAAATTAGAGGCCAACCAGAGAAAGTTGAGGAAGCAGGGTAAGGAGACAGGGTGTCAGAAAGGAGAGGAGACTAAGCTGGAGTCGGATGGGGCGCTGATTCCTTTCAGCACGGCGGCCAGGAAGCTTAGAGGAGATGGGAGGGGGGGCCTCTTCGAAGAGAAGACCCTGATGGGAATGGCCGTACGCTTCCCGTGCGCAGTTGACCGAACAATACGCTGTCGCCTTCGAGGACCTTTTTCCGTCATATAATTATTAAAAAGGGGTTACTAAAATGTGGTGACGATATGGAGAAAATACATAGCTCAAGTGGACTACTTAGGATGATGCGTCTAGAAGGCCCATCATCCAGTAGTACGTTCCACCATGAAGGAGGGTGCAGTGAACGAAATAGTAATAAGTGAAACGTGGGTGGAGAAGTCCATTGACTTTTCCACTAAAAAAATTAGATCGCATGGAAATATTCGTAATCTTAAGGGTCAGATGGGGCTGTTGGGAACACAATCAACGCCATTACCGACATGATTGCACAGGGTGCGCGGTTTCCCAGCCCACTGGCACCCTACTCGACTGTATATACATTCTTCTGTCGCTCATACACGCATTCTTTCGTGATTAAACTAGATATATAAACTCGAATTCTAGGCGGTTTACAGTAAGAATACTTATATTAGCTCATAAAAAAAAACCAGTCTCCGCCTGGATTCACATCAAGAAAAAGAATGCGATAATCCCCGCCCCCCCCTTTCCTGCTTCCCGCATAGAAAGAATATTCTCAATATTCTAAGCCATTATCGAACTCTAAAAGAAAAGTGAGCACAGTACAGTAGCCATTCCCTAGGGGTCTGGGAGGATACCACCTGTCCAGATCATGTTGAATAAATTTAACAGAAATGACATGCCTCACTCACCTATGTGTCAAAGCATGGCATACGCGACATGGTGCGGACCAAAGCGTGTTCGCGCATGCAGCGACAGCGGAGGGAAAGTCATTCAATCTAAACCTATCATTGGATGGTTCTCTGCTTCTGGAGGTAAAATCTAGCGGCGGCGTTCAACGGCATCACGACGCGCATTGAATGCTGGCGGATCAGCATCCCGGCTAACGAATGTAGTCGCGAAGGACTCCGCCACGGATGTGGGGTAGGAGATTGCGGTCCAATTCTCTGGCGAACAGGACGGGGGTCCTGCGAGAATTTGCTCCGAATCCTTTTGAATCACTTCCACACCCCTGCTAGAGGGGTCTTCCCGCCAGGAGGAGCGACAGGCGTGCTACGAAACACCGGAAACTAGCCTTAGCTCGATGAAATTCACGACAGTGAAATCGTTCGGGGGGCGCTTATAGCACATGTGAGCATAACGCTTCAGTTTGAGCGCCGTCTCACACTAGGCTGACCACCACGGAAGCGGTCCGAGTGCAATTCGGCCAGACCTTCTAGGAATAGTAGTTAGGCTCATGGTGATGAGATTGCTGGAGAAGCAATCAACAGCCTCATCCACCAACCTAAACTCCTCGAATGAGAGAGAAATCAGTCATTTACTGAAATACGGACCACCACACCAGTGGCAAGCATCAAAGAGGGGTTCTCTCAGGCGGCATCGGTCAGGAAAATATTTGAATGGCAAAGTGATCACTATCACTGCCTTCTCTCTTGGCAGTTCCATATGACTGTGATTAATAGGGAGATGGAGTCGCCGGAGGACGCCTCTAAGGAAGAGGATGAGGAATCACTGCACCCGTAGGCCTAGTAGAGGGGTAAATCTCCATCTCAAGAGCTTGGGCTGTCCGAGAGAGGCTCCAAAGATAGCAAAGGGGAAGCCCTTCCAAAGTTTGAAGGAGTGTCTCGATTTTCCTTGTCCTCCCAGACACATAGGGAGGACGAGGGTACGCTTGGGGGCAGATCTCCATGCGCCCCCTTCCCTGCCTTCTGTTGCCACCCTAGTTGCTGAAAAAAAGAAAAAGTGGAACATAGAAAGTAGATACAATGACCTCCCAATAATGGGAGTTTAAGAGAAAAGTCTCCATAGGATCAGAAAATTCCAGAAACGGTCCCAGGCCAGTATTCATGGGCTTTGGCAACCCGGCCTACCATTCAGATGAAATGTCCTGGAGCTTTAACCACAAAGGAAGGTGCCGGCGTAGCCATCTTATATGTGTACTGGTGAAAGGTGAGCAGAGTCAATGGGCCAACACACCTCGTACCAAATACTTGCCATAGCCAACAGGCTTTCGGCCCTCGCAACAGGTAGGGACCATTTAATAATATTAATAAAAGGGTAAAGTAGTTCTGAGAGGGATCGAGTGGAAAGTACACCAATTACTTTCCCAGGACCGATCAGAGAATTCAAATCAACTCAGTGACGGGGCCTCCCTAATTTGCACTCAGGCCAGGAGGGTTTGCAGCTCCTCTAGGTACCGAGTGTAACAGGGTACATTGGTCAGCCCCCTTGCTAGGACTTTTTGACCGATTACAATGCTTCAAAATGTCAGACAGGGTCATTCCATCACTCTTCCACTGTACCATTTATTCTGAACTCATCTCGGCTTCCTGGTAACTGACTGATACCATCAGCAGTCTACAATACACGTAGGAGAGCGTTGCCTTCATACTTTAGGAATTTTTAACCGTGACTGAAAGCTACGAGTATATGATTCTCTAGTTTTGGATAGACTTTCTTCAAATCCAATTACTTTCTACCTAACTTTTTTTTAGCCCATGTTTTAAAAAAAACAAAAACAACTTGTCCACTATTATAGGTATTTGAAAGAATATTCTGTGCAATTTTCATTGAAATTAAGAGAGTATTTTCAAGAAAATGTAGATTTTAGCATTTTTGTTCTCGAGTTTTGGGTCCAACTATTAAAACAACATTCAGGGAAAAGGAGAATGCAAAAAAATTTCAACAAACAAAGCTTTCCCAGGGCAGTCAATCCTGGAGTGGGTGAATTCATTTGATGTGCAAGAATGCATTTCAAAGTTTTTGACACATCACGAAAGAGGGGATTAAATATCCAAATTTTAAACATTCTAAAAAAAAAAAGATGCCAATGACTACAATCCTTAATGAGGGGGCAAATAATTTTTTCTATTTAAATCTCTCTCTCTGTGGAGGCATTTAAGGATAAAATGACCCAGGCACGTTCATGACTGGTAACCGAATCAATCAAAATGACAAGCATTTAAAGGACAAAGTCAAAAAATTATTCAAAATTGACTGCCTTTTCTAGCCCCCCCTGCCCCCACACAACATAGTCACAATGCCATACTCACTTTCTGGCCTTGCCATGCCTCCGTTGACTCTTGAATTCGAAATACCGGCGTACGAAACTCCCCTTAGGGGTGGGAGATTGGCACAGGAGAGGGAGAGGGGATGTAGGCGTAAACGTGGCTTCCACCAAAACAACGACAGCAGAAATAAGGGTTACGTCGTCGCTAAATGAAACTTCCCACAGACTCTTTTCGAATATCTCACCTCGGGGAAATAGGACAAAATTCTTGGTTTCCCCAAACTAGAGTTCAGGTGTATGTATTTCGGGTCGAGGCTCAGACTACGGGTACGCGCGGAGGAGACGGGAAACGCGTCATTCAACGTGTATAAAAATGAAAAACTCGAAAAGACCATTCGACAATCGCGTCCGGTAACACGCGCTGCTTGGAACACGCCAACGTAGTAACATCGCCACCCTTAAACGAATTCATAAAAAACTTTTGTGCCACGGGGGGAAGGGGCGGCTCGAGGCAATCACTGGCAGGTTCGACGGTACGGGTCATCCCGATGAAGGGGGGTGCGAGTGTCTAGGTGCTGAAGAGGGGGGCTAGACGGAGAGTAGTAGAAAGGTAGATAGTGTCATCTGGAAGTACAAGTGGAGGAGAGAAATCCGGAAGGGGCGTTGTTGATCCACTGGAGTTTAATCCAGCCACTGTGAGAAAGGAGGTAAGAGTTAACCACACAATTCTCGAAGGCGCGAAGGAACAGCTGGAGTGGGCATCAATAACGTTATCTCAACCTGCAAAGAAGAACGCCCCTATTAGAGAGCCGGATTGGAGGTCAATGTCCATAACAATTTGCGGAACAAACGTCAACAGCTGTTAGACACGGCATTAATAATTATTGATTATCGAAAGAAAAATGAATAACGGAGAATTATTTACTTTTAAATAAAGCCAAACCAAAATGGACATTCAAATAAAACTGCGGTTAGGATAAATAAAAATGTATAAAATAGTCCGACTAGTCTAAAGAGGAACATAATGGAGAGTAGATACCGAAATTCTTCGCAGCTCTCTCGGACTTCCCCGCGCCCCGTAAGGAAGGCAAATTCATTGCGAGCGTGATGCAGTATCTTGACCCCTCGAGTATAGAAAGAAAACGGGATTTTTTTACTACTGATCTGTACTCATTTACATATCTTTTATTCAACAATTAGGACCTACAGTTTAGCGTAGACTCCAAACCACGGGCATCTACAGGGCATGGCAACCCGATCTGAACCGGGACTCCATCTAGCGACTAACCAGAACGGATGTGGCTTAGTTTCGCTTTAGTGGAAGCAGTGTTTTCACCTGGCCAAGGCATCGCACTTCTCTTCCTCCTTCGGTAGAGCCGGAATAAAGTCCTTATGGAGTAATTCGTACTTATGCCCACAGACGGATGATACGATTGGCTTCCCGGTACTTAAAAAGCGCACAGGGAATCCTTTCTTATGGGAGGCAGAGGCAGGACTTGGACTTCCAGGCAGCATCAAATCACCCCAACTGGGAGGTCTCGTTCCCGTTTAGGGTTAAAGGTCAACGACACCTCCTTTTTCAAATACCCCCCCCCCCCCCGTTCTACCTTAGGACCAGCTGAATGGGGAGGCGTCACACATGTTGAATACTGAACTAGAGTTAAAGAGGATAGTTCGATGCCAACATCTGCCTCCCTCTGTTTCTAGACTCCAATTTTACTCCGAGTCCCCGGGTACCGAATGAAACCTGGAACAGTAAGTAGGGGGTTGGGGGTAGGATTACCCAATTATGGCATTTTCCCCTACGAGATCTACCCTTCGTGTATTTCATTGATTTTAGCGACGCCTCCTTTTTTAGGGGGGGGGGGGGACAGAGCGACACATACATGGTAGACAAACATCCATCCGCAACATTTTGAAGAGTTCCATGAGTATATCGAGCATGGGGACGGGGACGCACGTGTAAAATTTACCTCTCGCCTCACTCAAAATAGCTTTAAGCGAGTAAAGAGGGTAAGCAGCGACGCAGAGCCAACGCCGTCCATTGTTGGCTCAGCCAAAGAAGGTTGAAAGAGACAGCTTTAAATATTGATGGACTGGCAAAACCGGGCGTATGCACATACACGCACACGCACAATATATACACACACATGGGCGGTGGGCTTCCCTTATAACCTATGTGTTGTTAGCTTTCACTGCTCGAACGAGACCCGGTCAGGCCATGATAAACGAATGGAAGAGGGTGAGAGCAGACAGCGGGAGAACAAGTTGAAGCAGGATCGCTAACCTAGTGGATAGGCGATAGATTTCCGATGTCGAGGCACGGGTTCGATCCCAGCATGTCAAAAACACTACGCGCATGAGCCGCCTACCCCTTATTGAGGACCGGCCTCTGGTCCCTTTGATCATGTCAGCCGTCATTTTTATCTTTATGCGTATTTTACTAACCCGGGGGAGAGGGGTCTTACCCACGGTGCAAAGGACGGATGGCGGTAGTCATCTCTACCTAAGGTTTAAACAGGGACGAGTGGCCCAGGTCGGATAATTAAAATTGCATACAGATCAGAACGACACTCGCTTGGGAGCGCGAGAACACCAGGCACCGGTCCCCGTTGGGGAAATGGGGTAATGGGAGAGTGGTAGTGCTGTTTTGCCAACCAACGAGGGACTAGGGAACCCTCTTCCTTGTCCAAGAGAGAGCGCGCCCCGTCCTCCCCGGTTCCACCTCACAAGACTATGGATACACAAACCCCCTTGAGCAGAACGTAAGAGTTGTATGTTGTGTGTGTGAAGAGAAAAATGAGGAGGCGAGTGCGGGTGTTATGATTGTTTGTGTGCGTGGATGGAGCTCCCTGCGTCCGCGCGTCAGACATGACTCGCTCCGTACGAATGCTCTCATCGGGAATCGAACCCGGTATCTAGGCGCTTTTTCCTTCGCCAAATTCAGAGCGCAATAGCAACGAAGCCAAAGAAATGAAGGCAGACACGAGTGGGAAATATCTAGCCGCAGGTCCTCCTCTAGGCAATGGGGCCAGAAGGGCATTAATTACACAATCCACCCAACTTGAGGGGGGCTCAGAAAATTCCAGCGCTTTACCATCGAGCTCGACTCTGCGTACCGGAATTCAGCCCAAGTTTGGAGTTAAGAAGAGAGGGAGGACCACGCTCCCTTTCTTCAGAGTGGCTGAACCTACCAAGAACCCCCCTCCCCGAGTGGGGCCCCGTGCCTCAATACTCGGAGGCGGATGGGGAAAGGGGAGGGGAGCTGAAGTAGGTCGCGAAGGGATGAGCCACGAAAGGTCAAAGGTAGCGAAAAGGTCAGGGAGTGAGATGGCGCTTGGCTATGGCCCTTTAGCACTGAAAAGGGGCAGGAGGGTCCAGAAAAACTCACCCGGCTAGGGAAAAAATAGGGGAGGGGGGATTCGATGGGAATCGCAGGTTCGATCCCAACGGTGTTGCCTGCTCCGTCAAAATGGGGACAGTTATGTTCGTACTTTGGGATTCAGTAGATAGAATGTGCTGCTGGTGTTTTGGCGAAGGCAGACTTCCTTTCCAATCACCCCCCCCCCCCCCTAAAAAAAGAGTGAGAGCAGAGAACATTTTTAATTAGGGAAAGATATAATATTTGTTTTCAAATGACATTTTTGCCAGACTTGAAGATGTTCAGTAGGGTGATGACTTTTTGACTTTTTTTATCAAAAATTATTTCCTGTAGCACGAATGCATGAACTTTTGCCTATTAATGACAAAAATTACTTTTATTCCATTGAAATAGTGAAAAAGGTCACGCACAAACCACTTTGAAATGTAATATAGGCCATTTTAGCATTTTATATGTTAAAAATATTTATATTAAATATATAAGTCATCAAACAGACTTGTGCAATAATTCATGTACCATAGAATTGTATAGAATCTGCCAGAAAATCATTACGTCATCGCTTGGGCGATTTCTGTAGAGTTCCAGAATTTTCTTCAGCCATTTCGCGTGCGGTAATATAATATAAGCGAGATGTTTAAAGCGGGTAGTTACTAGTTCAATTTTAACGGCGTTGATATTATTATTGCCTTATTATAATTGTTGTGTATTCTCCAGCGTTTATTGTAAAGAGAGCCTGGTATTATTTGGTAAGCTACATTTAACTCTCTCACTAATTATATAATATAATAGCATATAATATTTTATTAGTGTCTGCCTTCTCTCTTATCTTTTATAATTGTAATTTGCTTGTTTTTTTAATAAAATATATAAAAGCTCAATAACAGTTTCTTTAATTTGTTACCTATTTAATATCTAGGTTTATTTTCTATTTCAGTTGCTGAGTACAAAACATGTTCAAGAAGAGCTTTTTTAACACGGAGAAGAACAATAAACCTGGACAAATAACTTAGTCCAGTTTCAAGCACCATCAAGAAGAGGCAACGCGGCAGTTTATGAAGCACCCTTAAGTGTACGGAGTCACATGCCCCTGAAAATCCACGTCGTTGGACGCTTCAAATTTCTTGAATCCATCGCCAAAGAACGGAGGGAGAGGATCGGCCTAATTGTTGTGGAGCTTAAAGCCCTATGGAGCAAAACATTGAACTTTTCGCATGTATCTGATCAAGCCATTTGTGAGAAACTAGAAAACCTTCTGAAAGACTATGAGTACTGCAGAAATAAATAAAACTTTAATTCTTTGAATGAACTGTTTGACGTGACCAAGGTGAAAGGCAACAACTGGTTGTGCAAAGATGATGAAAACCTCTATAAACAGCAAATTTTAACCAAAGGCCAGGTTGGTTATTCTACTGGTAAACCTGCTAGTGCCAAGACCATCCACCCATCCAAGCGAAAGAAGGCAATGGAAGCGACTGTGTCCCCACTTTCCAGCTCAGGATTTTTTTTTTATATAGAGCCCATCTGGCAACTGCCCACTTGGGCATAAGTCGCCGGAAACACGAAAGCCTAGAACTAGGCTACTTAAAAATAAAAATATGAAAACATAATGATAAAAATTGGAAAAACTTAACAATTAGGAAGCAATCTCCGGCAGCGCAATGAGGTCCCCCTCACCCCGGTGCAGGAGCGTGCAACCTACAAAGAAAACAATAACAAACAAAAAACAACAAAAAAATAGAATCTTCTTAAATAAAGGGGAGAAGCCCGGCCTCCCCCCAAAAGTCAACAAGTCAATGTGCACGAACTCATCCCGAGTACAAGGGACAGGCGATAGCGACCCCGCCCATCCCGACCGGGACAGGTATCGTGCGCGAAGATCGCCCAGACTGGGACATTCGACAAGAATGTGCCGAACAGTCTGGGGGACGACGCAGTCGTCGCAATAGGGCGCAGGCGAGCGCTCCATCAAATAGCGATGCGTCACACGAGTGTCCGATTCGGAGACGACAGAAAGCGACCTGAAGCCGTCGCGGCATTGGGGGATAGGTCCATGGGAACAGTCGTGGCGCAATGGCACGCAACTTTAAGTTACCTTCGACCGTCTCCCATCTTCTTTGCCAAGCAGTCCGAAGAGCTGCCCGTATTCCTGCCATGTAGTCGGTGTGAGGAAGAGCGAAACGCTGGGCCGGTCGCAGAGTCCTCGCGGACTCTTTGGCGCAAACATCGGCGCGCTCATTCCCCGCAGTTCCTACATGTCCAGGAACCCAGCAGAAGATAATCTCGACATCTGCCCGGCTCGCCAAAACCGTGGCGTCACGGATATCGCGAATCAGTGGATGCGGAGATTGCAATGACCCGAGAGCACTAAGGGCGCTTTGTGAGTCGCTATAGATCACAATCCGGTCTCCGAACCGGGCACGTCACGTAATCTCCCGTACCGAGTGGTGTATTACCACCAGCTCGGCAGTGAAGACAGACGCAGCGCCCGGCAGAGCCCCGCTGATTTCAAACAGAGGGGATACAGCGTGGAAGCTGACCCCCTGTTGGGACTTGGAGCCATCCGTATACACTGGCACGGTTCCAGCGTGACACGAGGTGTGCTCCAAAAAGGTCGAACGCAATACTCCCGGCGCACTACAAGCTTTGGGAGCAGAGGCGTGGCGACAAATAGCCAAATGTGGTAACCTCCAGGGTGGCGTTCTGGGCAGAACCAGGGGCGCCACCGGCCCGAGAGCTATATCTACCTCTCGAAGGAGTTTCCTGGCCCTAAACCCAAAGGGCTTAGGGTATGACTGGCGTCTCTCGGCGGCATAGACACCATCGAGATCAGCTGCGGATGCAGTGAGAGCTGTTGGCGACTGAGGAAGGCACCGGGCTCGCGCGTACAGGCGAGTGATGCACTGCACGCGGCGCAGAGCGAGTGGCATCTCCCCAGCATCGACCAACAGGCTCTACATAGGGGAAGTGCGGAAGGCACCGGTCGCAAGGCGAAGGCCGGTGTGGTGGATCGAATCCACCTTCCTCAATAAACGCTCGGCTGCGGATGCATAAAACTCGCATCCGTAGTCGAGCTTCGAACGAACAAAGGATCGATAAAAAAGTAGGGCAGCAGCCCTATCATTGCTCCAAGCGCTGAACGTCACGGAACGGAGAATGTCCATGGCGCGGGTACAAGAGACCCTAAGGCTGCGAATATGAGCGTTCCAGGTGAGGCATCGGTCAAATACAAGACCAAGGAAACGGTGAGAGTCCATCACTTCCAAGGGGAGCCCCATTTAAAAACGAGATGCTAACGCTCAAGCGTTAGCATCTGGGCCGCACCAAAAGAAATCGAAAGATCCTCTACGTAAAGAGGAGAATTTCCATGATACTGTGTCGCCACGGGCTATCATATGCCTTCTCCAGATCGAAAAACACCGTGGCGTAGTGCTATCTACGAAGGAAGGCCTCACAGACAGCATTCTCTAGTCGCAGCAGAGCATCCGACGTTGAGTGGAACTTGCGGAAGCCGCAATCTATAGAAGACTGGGAGCCTCCGCTCTTGATAAAAAAAAGGCTAGTTTAACATTTACCAATTTCCCCATCAACTTGCACACGCAGGTTAAGAGAGATTGGAGGAAACCGGTCGGGGTAGACTTATCTCTACCTGGCTTGCGAAAAACGAGAACAGTAGCCATTCGCCACGATTCTGGGTGGATACCTTCTGTCCAGATTTTGAACAAATTTAGCTAATAACCATACCTGGCTCACCTTCGTGGCAAAGCATGAAATGTGACACCGCCCGTACCAGGAGCGGTGATCGCCCACGAAGCGCGAACGGAACGTAACTCACTCAGCGTAAATCTGTCTTATCAGGCTGGGCATCCGGAGAGCAGAGGGCAGATCAAAGCAGGAAAAAGAAGCCATTCTCATTGACATTAAGGACATCCAACTCGTCGATATAAAACGAGCTTCCACACAGCGCTGCAATTGCCTTGAATAAATATGCTATCCAGGCCTAACTCAAAGGAGATGCAAGGGCTATCTTCAAAGAGAGGACCCTCACGGGAATGGCCGCACCGACTCTGGGAGCCTGCCACAATCGTACCTGACGAAGAGCGTGATCTCACCTTCACCGACGAGCAATCCTCATGTCCACCGGATTTACCAGAAGGTTCCCTTCCGAGAAACAATCGATCTTCAGTTCTCCTTAGTATAACCTGGGCCTACCACCCCGAGGGCGCAAAGGGGTTTGATCTCAGCCTGGTAGCGAGCGATTGTGATCTTTAGCGACTCAGAAAGCGCCCACAGTGCTCTTGGGGCATTTGAATTTCAAACTCCCTGATTCGCTGTATTCGTGACGACACGGTTGCCGCAAGCCAGGTGGAGATAGAGATCGTCTTCGTCTAGGTTCCTGGACATGTGGGAATTGCGGGGAATGAGCGCGACGATGCGATAAGGGTGGCAAAGAGTCAGCGAGGACTGGGCAACCAGACCAGCGTTTCGCTCTTCCTCACACAGATTACATGTCAGGAATTCTGGGCTGCCTGGCAAAGAAGATGGGAAAGGTCAGAGGCAAACTAAAAGTTGCGTGCCATTGCCCCACGACTGTTCACATGGACCTACTCCTCACCCCCGATACAGCGAGGAATTCATGTCGCTTTCTGTCGTCTTAGAATTGGGCACACTCACGAGTGCCGTACCCTGACTGCGACAACTGCGTTGTCCCCCAGACTGTTCAGCACATTTTTGTTTAATGTGATCTTCGCGCATGTTACTTGTCTCGGTACTGGGACGAGGGGGGTCGCTACCGCTTGTCCCTTGTCTCGGGAGGAATTCGTGCACATAGACTTGTGGACTATCTGAGTCTTTGGAGAAGGCTGGCATACTCTATTTTATTTGACTCTCTTTGTTGTAGGTCGCATGCTCCTACGCAGGGGGAGGGGGACAGCCTTTCCCCGACCGGAGCGTGCTTCCTTTTCGTTTTGTTTTGTCTTTTTTGGTTTGGTTATGGAATTTGAAGTAGGTTGATTTTTTTTTTAATTACGGCAACTTTTGCCCTGGAAGGCAGTCGCAGGCTGCCCCCCTTCGCCACTCCACCTTCACACACAGCCTTGTCGCTTGGCGCGAAACGGCGGCGTGATGCATCCGTCCCCGGAGCCTGCGCGGAAGGAGAGGAACCTCTACTCTTCTTGGAAGGAGGTCCCTTCTCTCCTGCTGAGTCCTCGGTGACCCAAACCGTATAAGGACTAGCACAGGGGGGGGGGGGATCAGTTTCCGTGTCTATCATCGACCCCAGGTTCTCCCCAGAAGAAAACCCTACCATCTTCTTCCCACCATGTGTTGTCTTCTATTTGCTCCCATCTTTCTTATCTAGGGGGGTGGGGGGAGTAGGATTGAACACATGCAAGTGATACATAGGATTATCGCTCGCATGCCGTCTTAACCCCAACACACGCGGATGCATTCGTTCTCGTTTTAAATGCCTACTCTTATCCATATCTTCACTTTATCTTTACCATTTTCTTTAGAGATCTCTTCCTCACAAACTAACCCTGAAGCCTCTTTATGCGGTACTTCAATCTACTCCTTCACCTTGAATTCTTTCTCTCTGTCTCGCTCCCATCTCACCTTGGACAGTAAAATCCTCTCCTTTTCTCCCCTCTCCCTTTCGACTCGTTCCGTCCACGTTTCTATCGACTTCATTCGGAGCTTTAACGGCGCCCCTCTCATCAGGTCGGTGCCATCCAATTTTAAACAGGCTCCTAATCTTTGCCCATTTCAAAAGAAATCATGCCGAGAACCGCTCATTCTGAAGTCCTTGAAGGCGGTCTGTCCGAAATCACAACCTGCTTTTGTGATGATAATTGTTCTCAGAATTGTGCTCGCGTGACTCACGTTTCCCGAGCCTCACGCTCCCCCCCCCCCCCCCGCATATACTTCTTTGCCCCGTCCGAGGGAGAGATCATGAGGACTGGGCGAGACTTGCATGCAATAAAGACTCAACAGAATCATCCATTATTGGCATAGTAACGAGGGCGAAATGGCGGGACAGAACTGGAGAGCGAGATAATGAGGGGGCAACCACGGATAAATCAGTCTCCCAGGTAACGAGGCCAACCGAAGGGCAACTCAACCTCACCCAGGTAACGAGTGATGAGGGAGGAAACCATTCTCAACCACAAAATAAAGGCACCAACGAGACCCTGATTTAAGACCCCTCGTCGCATTACCAGGTACCTGGAGGAAGGCATTTTGCAAATGGACCGTTCCGGGGCCGTTTTAGAGCAAACGCGGCCAACTTTAGAAGCAGAGGGGGAAAAACGAGATCATACGATGGTTATTACCTTTTAATTACGGCGTTCGTCTTCATCAAAGGAAGAGAGGACGAGGGGGAAGATGTCAAGAGACAAGACGGAAGATTGCCACTGTAAAGCCCGAGAGTGACGCAGTGCCAAGGTCAGGCAGTAAGAGGTTCTCACGTTGGATAGGGGGAGGGAAGAGGAAATTAACTTATATTGTAGACAAGAGATCTCGTAAACCAGAACCTACTTTCATTAATATCCTCATGGGGAAAACCAACAAGGAAACATAGCTAAGGTTATTATTCCTCGTGAATAGGATAGGACACCTCGTAGCAATGGGTGGACAAAACGAGTGGTAGATGAATGGAATAGGCTCAGTAGTCAGGTGAAAGAAGCGTCCTCCATGCGGAGTTTTAAGAGTAGACTGGATAGATTTATGGATGAGGATGCTAGGTGGGACTGAACTAGGAGATAGATTTATGGATGAGGATGCTAGGTGGGGGCTGAACTTGGTGATGGGAGCTGCCTGGTATAGGCTACTGATTAGCCTTTTGCATAATCCTTTTCTTACGTTCTTATGAGTGGGTCGGTATTGGGAGACGATTTGTTTTAGCGCCCATCTGGCGACTGCTTGCAAGAGGCTGCAGGAGACGAAGTGGGCGGGTCATTAATGAAATAATGTAGGACCCCCCCCCCCCCAAAAAAAAACAACCCACATGAAAAATGAATTAGAATCAAGAGCGAATCGGGGATTGGGAAAAAGTGGTTGCTGGATGGGTCCCATGTCCGTACAATACAGGGACTCATTCGCACTAAAAAGCTAATCCTTCCTGGTTGGACTGAGTACAAGTGTATTCCATCATTCACTTTCCTTAACTTCAAGTTTCGATTTGAATATTCGAAAAAAAAAAAAAAACCTTTGAGGATACGCCAAAAGAAGACACAATGCTTAAACACGACAGACGCGGGGCATCAAGAGAACGAGCGAGGCGGAAATTAAACAGTTCAAAGAACACACATGGAGACTACAGACGGCAATGAACCTTAAATACCGTACTATAAATCCCACGAAAACCCGTTCGTACAAAGGGATACAGACAATCGCAAGTACGAACTTAGATCCTCCATCGCCTACACAAACGAGGGTTTTAGGCGCGAAAGCTTTAGGAGAGGTAAAGTGGTGCCGTTGGCGAAGCGAAAAACGTCGAAAGTGGAGTTGGGGGAGTAGCGTCCCCGTAACCCCACTGCTTCCTAATCAGCGCGCACGCAACCACGCCCATTAGAGGGAGGCGTCCTTTGCGGAAGGATAGGGGTGGGTGGGGGTGGCCCAGAGTTCTTTCAGGTTCACTCCCTGCTCTTCACTTGGGGACTCGGGAACAGGTAATGTAGGGGGGGAGGGGCGTCAAACCTACGCCTCCTGGGGTTCCATGGGACAGGACCATAATTATGCACCCCACCCGCCAAAACACACACACACACACAAAAACAAACCCAAAGGTTCCACACCTCACCGCGTAGTCCGGCGATCTAGGCAGGTTGCCATGGCGACGGTTGTCACAGGGGAAGAGGGGAGGGGGGCGATAACGCGGAGAAAGGTTCGAGGCCGTGCCGAGAAAACCGCCCTTCCACGAAGCGAGTCTCGACTAACTCCTCTGACCTCCCGTCGTCGTCATTTTTCCTGAAAGCAAAACACGGGAGAGATCAAAATAGACGTTGTCACCCTCGAAATTGAAGCGAAATACCAGAGGGCATCGCCGCAGGTGTGGAAGGAGAAATCTGTAAAAAAAGGTGGTGAGGATAGAAAAAGTGAAGGTGTGTGGAAGATCTAAAGGTGCTGCCGAAGGCAGACGTACATAATTGTCGACTGTCGACATGCTCTTAAGTGACGTCATCATGACAGCGGGGGGAGGGGCAAAAGAGGTAGAGGACATGGCGGGATATCACGAAATTGGAAAATCATGGCCCCATCCGCGTCAAAAACGGGGGCAAAACCGTTTTATGTTTTGTAACACCCATAAGGCGAATACCTACTATGGCAAGGGTCGCCGTAATTCTTTCAATGCCTAATGTTAGGAGAGATTAAAAACAAACATGCAAAAGCCCCCCAAAAAAGAGAGGAAGAAAAAATGACGCTCCGGCGTCGGGGAGAAGCACGAGTCCTCCCGCGGATGCAATGAGAGCCGTTGGCGAATGAGGGATGCGCCGGACTCGCGCGTGCAAACGCATAATTTGTGTACGGTGCAGGGCGAGTGGCATCTGCCCAGCATCAGCAAGTATGCTGTGAATGGGGGGGACGTGAGGATGGCACTGGTCGCCAGACGGAGAGCGGTGTGGTGGATCGAGTCCACTTTACGCATTTTTTTTCTCCCATTTTTAGGACCAATCTGGCGACTGCCTACTAGAGCAAGAGTCGCCGTACTCACCAAAGCCTACTACAAGGCTATATTGAAAAAAAATAATATGTAAATAACAACGATAAAAAAGTCAAAGGCTAAAAAACAACAACAAAAAAAAAGAAGTCCGGTCAGCACGGCGGCCAGGAATGCAAAACGCCGCGCCCCTTACGGGGGCGTCGCCTTCGAGTTATAAACTCATTTTGCTCTGATAGCATTTGTATGTTAAAGTTCCACACCTAATTATCTAAATTCCCATTCTTGGGGAGTAATTTTTGAGACGCTTCGCGAGTGCCGAAATGACGACTTAACTCCACCTTTGATCAGAGGCTTTTTATTTTATAGCATAGGTACGAGGGGCGGTCAATAAGTTTGGCAATTCGGATATAAGGAAACGAGATATGAGGAAAAGTGTTTAATTATTTTTTCAATATAACTACCCTCGACTTCAATGAACTTGCACCACTTGTCCCTGAGACTTCGAATTCCCGACAACCACAAATCTCCCGACTGCTGTTCAATCCACTCCTGGACGGCGAGCTGGACATCTTCATGGTCCCCGAACCGGCGGCGTCCACGCAGTGCAGCCTTGAGCTGGCGGAATAAAAAGTGGTCGCTAGGGACCAGATCTGGACTGTAGGGGTTGGTTGAGCTCCTCGAACCCACACTCGTGCAGGGCACCTTGTGCAACTCTAGCCTTGTGGACTTTAACGACGTTGAAGTCGATCATCGGGCGTGAGGTTTCTAGGGACCCAACGGGCAGAGACCTTGGTCATGGCCAAATTGTCGTGGATGATGTTGATAACACTTGCATGTGATATTCCAAGTTCTCGCTCGATTTCTTCGACCTTCACCCGTCGATTTTCGAGGATCATCCTCTCCACACGGGCCACATTGTCCTCGTTGTTCACGTCAGACGGGCGTCATTTTCAAGTGACTCACGACCATGGCGGAACTCCCTATTCCAGCGAGCAATGGTTGCATAGGAAGGAGCGGTGTTGGTGTACACTACAACCATGCCTTCATGGATCTCTTTTGCATTCTTGCCTGCCTTGGTCAAAAATTTGATCAATGCGCGGTTCTCAACCTTCTCCATTGTTCAAAAATTTGTGACTGACAATCTGCGATCAGCTACTGCTTCTTAAATAGACGAGGCAGGAGCGTGCGGCTGGAGGTCCTGACTTGTCGTAACTTGTCCTAACACCCCCACTAACAGCCATCCCCCTTCCTCTGTTTTGCCTTACCGATTCGCAAAACTTATTGACCGCCCCTCGTAGGAAACTACATCTATCTACATATAACGGTATGCTCCAGCTACCCACCCTATAAATGAAGACATTGAAAATTACATCTTTTGATCTTAATAGGTGACCATTAGGAATATTGGAATGGTTCCTTCATGGATGAGAGATAAAAATGTTCTTATTCACACCAAAATAGGAATAGATATGCGAGTGAAAGAAATTAATCACTATCCAAGTTCAGGTTTAACAAATTGATGTATGAAGAGCAGGATAATTTATACCACAAGTAGCAATGAATTCAAATTTAATTACGAGCATATAAACTTCACTGGACAGGAAGATTAGCAATTGATTCTACTGGCTATGAAATTTGAATCATGCTTGATTCAACATCTGTGATGGGGTTGGTGCTACCTCCCAGAATGCTGGACCAAACAAACGTGGAGAGTAAACTTACACCGATGACAGCAAAAAATTAATGAGGTGAGATTACTGTTTAGAGCTGTATCAAGAGCAGCTCTTACTAGCCCAGTGGATACAAAATTGGTCTTGTAATGTTGAGGTACTGGGTTTAATTACAGTGAGAGTGAATTTGCTGAGCTTAGCCACAGGTCATCAAATCAAGGCTGTCTTCCCTCTCTCATCTCCACAGCAGAGCGTAACACACACATATACGCACACTTCTCTAATCCAAGGAATCTTGCAATCAGGTGGTTGTATCAACATACCCCGGATTCAGAATAGCTTCTCATGGGGGTGATGAAGGTTTCTGGGGGCTATTCTGGACTCATTCCTGTGGATGCAGTTTTTTTTTTGATTATTGTATATTATGGGTGAATGGATTTTGACGAGCCTTGATGGTGAGGATTTTTGTTTTGGACGCATTCCTGTGGATGGTTTAAATTGTATATTGTAGATACATGATCTGACACAATCCTATGGATGTATTTTGTGGGCTGCTTCCGATGGAAGCGGATGACCTTTGATAGGCCCTTGTGGCTTTTGTCATCCATGAAATTAAGTTATGTTATGAATTTTTAATCACGGCGACTTATGCGCTTGGGGCCAGTCGGCAGATAAGCAAAAAAACAACGCTTTTAGACTGTTAACATCTTTTTGGGAGATCTACTTATCTACCTTTTCCTTGTCGAATTAATAGTCGTATTTGGAGATCGAATCAAATAATCATAGGTAGCTAAATGAAATAATATCATCATCTGCATATCAATATAGTGTAGATTTTTAGGTTGAGTGTACAAGAATTTCGAAATAACGAATTTGTAATTCAGTCGAGAACTATCCCGTACATATATAATTACTCTACCTTTTATTCCACTCCTTTGTTAGACATTTCGAAACCTCCAATTTCAAGTTCTGAAATTAAATTTCTGGATCGCTTTATGGCCATCAGTCTGAAAATACTAATATGGCGACACAGATAACGAAGGTCAAATCGCGACTTTTTTTTTACTTAGGGACAGAGCGGTGAAAAGAAACCTCTACGAGTTTTGATCAATTTTAGCTCGGGTCGTTTTGAGCGCCCAATGTAAGGATTTTATTATTTAATTTTGATATTTTTCTTTGGTCTGACAAGATTAAGTTGTCAAATTAATGTGAAGTAGTGGGTCACCGCGTCACCATATTTCATCTTACTTCTCTCAGTTGTTAAAATGGATGCCACGTTGGACAAAGAAATCTTTATTGTTTGCAAAAGTGGGCAAAAAATCGACAAATCTATCACTTTGGTGTACATTTTTCTTCTTTTTTTACATAGGTGTAGTTTTGTTGCAACATCTCTTCATACATCAATTCTTAGAAATCTTATTACCGTTCCAGAATTCGGATTTTCCATTCAGGCGGTGTGTTAATTCTTCGAAGTCCTTGATGAGTGACTTGGTTTTAACAGCGGCGATGTATTTTGTTTGATCTACTTGACCTTTTGTCGTAGTCCCCCCCCCCCACACATCTTATGATATCGGTTTTTAACGGCTGAGTAATTGAATTTTCTTCGGTTTGGGAGTAAAAAAATTAAAGCGAAAACAAAGAGAGGTGACATATCCGCGTAAAGTTGCAAAGGAGAGCTCCGTAGGAAAGGTAGTGAAGATGTTCGAAGTAAAAATGTGATATATAGTTTGCAAATTTTCTGTACGCACTGGAGGGGGGGGGGACCATTCCCCAACTGCAAACACGTGTTGAGAGGGTGCGCCATTCCTTCAGGGTAGCAGGGGCGTTATAACCCCTGCTGAAACACCTACCCCCTTACGAGGAACTGAGAGATGGGGACGGCGTGTGTCTGTCCTCCGGGTGCCACGTAATAGCATTATGCAAGAGGCAGCCCCCTTGTGGGGTCCGTAAAAACAAGATAGAAGAAATGTGGAAAGAGGAAAGGATACTAAAGGATTTAAGAGAGGTGCAAATGAGGACCCTTTTAAGTGGCACCAATTTCTCTGGGCAATGGGTGAAGTGGTACAGTTGCCACAGATGCCTAAGCGTTCCTCGCTGGTGGCAATGGGGGAGAGGGGAGGGGCATAAAAGCCTACGAACAACAGCCACAGTAAAGTGGCACAGACTGCGCATGACACCCCAGGATTTTTCTAGTCATTCATCTGGCAACTACCTTCAAGGGAGGCACAAGTCGCCGTAATTGAAAATTTCGGCCTAGTTAAAGTTAACAAAACCCAACTAACCCCCCCCCCCAAAAAAAAAAAAAAAATTACAACAAAACAAAAGCAAACGAACAAGAAAGAAGCACGCAGGGACACGTGAGCTACCAGAAAAGGGTAAAAAAATAAAATAAAAATGGAACAGGCCAGACTCGTCCAAAAACTCACAAGTCTGTGTCCACTAACCGGTGCCGAGTGGAAGGGACTCGTGGTAGAGACCATGATCATCAGGTAACGTGCGCGAAGATCACCCAGACTGGGACATTCAACGAGAATGTGCCGAACAGTCTGGGGGACAACCGAGTCGTCGCAACTAGCGAAAAGCGAGCCCAGTAGCCATTGGCAAGGAGTTTGGGAGGAGACCCTCCACCCAGATCCTGTTGAACAAATCTAACAGAAAGGCCAGGCCTCAGTCACCTAGTTGAGCGAGGATAGGTTAGGTGTTATCGCACGAAGGAACGCAGTCACAATGTGAACCTATGGAGGAAAGGTTCTCTGCCTCTGGAGCTAAAATTCAATCAGGGGCATTCAGCCAGATCACGACGTGCATTGAATGCTGGGGGAGCAGTATCTCGACTAGAGAAAGCGGTCCCATTCTTGAAGAAAGGGAGGGGTGGTGTATTGGGAGAACTTGCCCCCGAATCCTTTTGAATCGCTTCCACAGCTCTGCAAGAAGGGTCTTCCAGTTAAATGAAGACATGTATGGCGGGCAGGAAGAGCAGCAGGCGTGCTTCGAAACATAACGTAACCTAGCTCGAACTCGACAAAATTCACTGACCAAATAGTCTCCGCAGAGGAGGTCTACCGTTCAAATCCCCG
Source organism: Ceratothoa steindachneri (assembly GCA_963969495.1). Classification (NCBI taxonomy): domain Eukaryota; kingdom Metazoa; phylum Arthropoda; class Malacostraca; order Isopoda; family Cymothoidae; genus Ceratothoa; species Ceratothoa steindachneri. The sequence continues at coordinate 107,075,594 of OZ018327.1, read as the reverse complement.
AGCAGGAGTAAGGGCCTTAGGAAACGTGCACACAGATATAACAGTATAGCCTCCTATTCAGGTGCAGCTGCACTGCTACTGGCTAAAAGGATTTATTTAAGAGAATGTGGAGAAATCGATATCCCACCCTAAAAACAGAGGCCCTGTTCGGTTACCGGAGCGTCTCGACGCTAGGCGGTGTAACCCGATTCTTTAACCCCCCTCTCCCCGCTGGCCACCAAACGCGACATTCAACTCCGAGAAGTAGGAATCAACAGATTTTTGTCCCAGCATGCATAAACAATACCAAGGGAAGGAGAGCAGGTGCAATACTAATGTTTAAAAAGGCACTATTTCCCCTAAGATTTGGGATCAAGTTTCGCGTAATAGACGAAATTATAGGAGCCGAGGCGAAAGATAGAAGATGCCTTTAGGGCTAAGTGAAAGACACTCTGAGAAGCGTCGTTATATGAGAGAGGCTTAAGACAAGCCCTCATCCCACCCCTTCCCCTACCCCAGTGGGTCGGTGAAGTATATATATATATATATATATATATATATATATATATATATATATATATATATATATATATATATATATATATATGCGGATAACTGGAGAAGAACGAGGAGATCGAGTTAGAAATCGACACGACGAAGTCCAGCGTCAGCCCGGCACTCAAAGAACGGAACAGAGAAGCTCATCATTCTGAGCCAGCTCCTGGTGGTCACACCGAAAATTAGCCCCTTTGTATCGAGGGTCACTCATACATCTCTAGTCAGAGAAACCCCCTATCTCGGTTTTCAACCAAAACTAGAGATAGTCCTCGCCATTGAGGAATATCCAAAGTGAACTCCCCCCCCCCATTCGTCAAAGGATTCACTTTTTGCTCATCGCGCGTCAGTGCGAAGCATCTCAAGATTAACCCGAACATTGGAAAAAAGCATACCTTCACGGTCCCGTTGCTTAAATCATCTAAGACAACGTGCTTAATGCCATCCGTCGCCCTCACCGAAATCACCTGTTGCTCCAAGACCGTCTCCTCGCTAGACAAACGGCTGGGCGTCTGCGAACACGCCCACGCGCCTAACCGCAAACCACTTCCCCGTCTACATAAGATCCAAGGTCAAGGTCGTTCTTCAGCTGGATTCACGTGGGTTTTTTTAAGGTAAAGAAATTCAATTATTTTTGTGTGTCAATTAACGTCCAGTATTAAAGTGAGCTTGGGGGGGGGGGGTCAACCATTACTTTATATTCATTTGGTTTAAATTAGTAATTCTAACATACTCTTTTATTTATAGATGTATAGTTTGTTTTTAATATTTCACTTTTTTATGTTGTAATTAAAGATATATTTTGGTTAGAAGTGTTTAACTCAATCCTTGAAACGCTGCACATGGCACTAGAAATCCTCAAAGATTAAATAACGTAAAGTAATATAGCACTCTTAGAGAAAACGAAATAAAGGAGTTATTGAAGTACGTGACCAACCTACGTACCACCACTCGGCACATATAATACCACGACAGAGAATAACGGATACATCAAGCCGGGTGTAAATCGCGCATCCTCCACCTCGGTCGCAAGACTAAAAACCCAGGAGTGTGGGCCTAGGGCATGCGCCCAGCATGGTCTCCTACAAAACGAGTGTTAATGGGGAACGGAGGAAACGAGCCTCCGCAGCTCTTCCCAGTTGGCCAGGAGTTCGAGGCAATTCCATTGAAGGAATGTGCTTTCAAGCCCCAGCTGGGAAGAGATGCGGGGGTTCTCTTCGAAGATAACAACTCACGGGAATGGACGTACGCTGTTGGCCGAAGATCCTTTTTGTGCTAACCTTTCGGGGGCAGCTTTAGGAACCCTGGAATGCGGCCTTATTACCACATTCAGAGGTGAATCCTCCAATGAGTCTAAAGCCTCTGTGGAAGGGCACGGCCATTTCGCTTAACGGGAAACTGTCACGCTTGGGGAAGAGGGAAGAGCCCTGGTTTTAGTCGAGGCTGGGTGTGAACCCTTTGTGTCGCCAACACTACGGGGTGAGTAGAACCCGCAGAAGGGTTCCGAATATGCTAAGAGCAGATGGTGCCATTTTAAAAAAATGACGTATAAGGCTTTCCAGGGAGCGTCGGGCGCGCAGGGAGGAAGTCCTTACCCTCGCGAAATCCAAGACGATCCCTACTCGGGTCCACCGGTCTTGCGTTGATGGGCTTTGCCAACCAGGTTCACCATTCAGGAGAAATTGTCCTAGAACTTTGACCATAAAGGATGGTGGCGGCGTAGCCACCTTATATGTGTACTGGAAGAAGGTGAGTAGAGTCAACAGACCAGCATACCTCGTACCTTATAGTTGCCCTAGCCAGTGGGTTTTCGGCCCTCGCACCAGGTAGGTACCTTACGGTATAAACTGACACTCGACTAATGCTCTTAAGAGGAGGAAAGTGCGCCGAGCAACCAGAACCTCTGAGGATAGGAGAGTAAGTGTGGAAAAGGGTATGTAATAAAGAAAAGTGAGAGAGGCGCGTCCACTAATAATTAGAGTGGGTGATCCCCTATTATCATCATACCCTGGTGCTCGGTGATCCTAGGATGGCATGCAGTCCGTCAAGGCACCATGGCTACCGGACCGAGCTATGTCCAGGTGGGAACGGGACTTGTGATATATATATTTTTTTAAGAGCTCATCTGGCGACTGAGTACTTGGGCATAAGTCGCCGTACTCACCACTGCCTAGTACTAGGCTACTTTAAAATAGCAACATGAAATAATAAAAAAACAACAATAAAAAAAAGGAAGGCAAGAGGCAGGAAGCAAGCTCCAGCATCGGGGGGAGGCGGACCTCCCCCCCCCCCTCCCGCGCAGGAACGTGCGACCTATAAAAATACCAAAAAAAAACTAGTTAAATAGAGGGGAGAAGGCCGAACTCGTCCCGAGTACAAGGGACAGGGGGTAGTGACCCTGCTCGTCCCGGTACCGGTACAGATCGCCTAGACTGGGACATTCAACAAAAATGTGCCGAGCAGTCTGGAGGACAACGCAGTCTTCACAGTATGGCGCAGGCGAGCGCTCCAGCAAATTGCGGTTAGTCCCACGAGTGAGCCCGATTCGGAGACAACAGAAAGCAACCTGAAGCCTTCGCGGCATTGGGGGGGTAGGTCCATGGGAACAGTCGCGGCGCAATGACACGCAACTTTAAGTTACCCTCGACCGTCTCCCATCTTCTTTGCCAAGCAGCCCGGAGAGCTGCCCGTATTCCTGCCATGTAGTCAGTGTTAGGAAGAGAGAAACGTTGGTCCGGTCACCCAGTCCTCCTGGTACAGAGCGCGGGTAGAAAAGATTGAGGGGAGAGCGCCAATCATTATAAATAACACTACTAGATGACAATAATAATAAATTATACTAACAATATATAAATAATACAAAATAATAATCATATATACTAATAAATAATAAAAATAAAAGACTACTAAAATAGTAATAATAACTAAGAATTAAAAGGTAAAGTAGCACTGAGAGGGAGAGAGGGGGAAAGCGCACCAACTTCTTTCCCAGGCCTCATCAAAGAGGTCAAGTGAACCCAGTGAAGGGGCTTCCCTAATTTGCGCACGGGTCAGGAGGATGTGCGAATCCCTCAGGCAGAAAAGGGGTGAAGAGGGGTACAATGGATAAGTTCTCCAAACTTACTTCATGATAAACCCAGGGCACTCGAGCCGGGAAGACGTGCCCCCTCCCCACCAGGTATAAGTCTACACAACGTACACCCCCCCCTACGGAGGTAAAAGAACCGCAAGGGTATCAAAGTTTACCATTGTCATTAATAAGTGGCGCAAGTTGGGGGCAAAAAAAAAAGTATGATCATTCAGTATAAATAAACCTTTCACTGCTGAGAAGTCTTTTTGCGATCTTTCCCGAAATTGTCGACATTATGCAATTTTCCCTCCCGTTCGGGATCTATTTTATGGAACTGCCACAGTAGGCCATCGAGGCGGAACTGCATATGCAGGAAGGCCTCGAGCGCGCGGTCGTGGCCGCGCAAGAACTCGCCGATAGAAGGGCACAGGAGGCTTGGCTCCGCAATTGAGCTATCATCGTGGAGCAGGCCAGAGGCATCCAGGCCCCTTCGGGGTCCACTTCTTCTGAAGGAAGAACCTCCTAGTCTAGTACGTCATCTTTACAAGAATATTCAAGATCACTGCCAGAATCTACATCACCTTTACCGGAGCTGGTAACTACAAGAGATGTGGCCCCTGGAGTGAAGATGTAAAATATCTAAGTGACTTACTAGATAATAACCTCGTGATTAGTGAAATTACAAGTGATAATAATATTAATAATGATAGTGGTGATTAATTATATTCTTCTGTGAGCTCAATTAATTTAGGAGAAAGTGATCAGTATAGTACAAAATATTCTCCCATATGTTCTCCTATATCACCAATAAGTATAAAAGATAACCTGTTAAGCGCTAGATTTAGATTATTAAATTTAAATAGAAGATATATAAAAATAAATTTTCTGAACTTCACCATTTATAATTCTTTGGGCTTTAAAAAATCACAAAATTTCGATACTTATATTTATTTCTGAACTTCACCATTTTGTTTTTTGATATTATAAAAGAATTATTAGAAATAACTTTGATAAAAAACATAAGTCATAACCAAACTAAGATGAAACTATTATTCAAATACTCAAAAAAATCCCCTTCTTAAATTATAGAGTTGGTGATGATGATGATTAACAATATCCTGAATGCCTTAGGGAAAGTGTTTGACTCTTCGATACTCATTAATAATGAAAAATCAATTATTACTCCTACTAAAAAAATTACTTTTCTAGGGGTGAACATTAATATAGCTAAATATTTTGTGCAACTTACCTCTGAATTCTATATAAAAAAAAATAAAATTAAGCTAATTTACTCACCATTCAAAAATTATAATTTTATCATCATCATCACTAACTCTATAATTTAAAAAGGGGATTTTTTTTAGTATTTGAATAATAATTTCATCTTAGTTTGGTTATGACTTATGTTTTTTTATCAAAGTTATTTCTAATAATTCTTTTATAATATCAAAAACAAAATGGTGAAGTTCAGAAATAAATATAAAGTATCAAAATTTTGTGAAATTTTTAAAACCCCCAAAATTACAAATGGTAAAGTTCAGAAAATTTATTTTTATCTATCTTTTATAACTATATTTTAGCAACGTGATATTTTGAAAGGGGGGAAATTATTATAATTGGCGAAGTTAAGAAAATTTATAAAAATTTATCCATGGGTGCTTTACTTTAGATTTTAAATTTTAATCTTAGTAGCGAAGCCATTGCCTGGTAATACCCATATTAAAACTTCCTTTCTTTTGGGTCCAATTAGATTATACCAATTTCTTTAAGTTCAGTCGAGACCTAAGGGTTTGCTTTTTGACTCAGCTGCTCCACTGCAGGCCGGTCCCCTGGGCGCGCGGTATATTCGTATAGAGCGATGCTTCACCCTAGGGTATCGGACTGAGGGTGGAACAGATGCGGATGGGCAATACCCAACTATTTCTTTACTAAAAACATCTTTCTATAAGAAACAATTGGTTTGTGGTTAGCTTTGTTACTATTTCCAAAAGGACAACTGTTTGCAGATATGCCTAATATTTTCAACACGAGAAGGGGGAAGATACCCGAGGTAATGCTTAAAAATGAGTACAAAAAAAAGAGAAAGATAATAGTAAACTTCGTTACCCCCTTGTGGAAGTGACACAGGGTACCTCCAGGAATAAATTCGCATAAGACTGAACCGGGGCACTTACTCCTACAACCTTGCTTACTGGCGAAACCGGGACTGCAAAGAATATTCCCACTGCCAAAAAGGAAGCATCTGCACAGATGGGTCAGGACGAGAGGAAAAAAAAATTACGTGAGGCTACCCAAACCTCCCAGGGCACTCTTTAAATTAACTAATATTTACAATATGATTTCAAGGTCAACCTTGGATAAGTAAACTTTAGCGTTTGGATGAAAAACCCCTCCCCCGCCCTCCCACAGATTGTTAAACAACTCATTTCAGCTTAAGACAAAAGAGCCAGATGGCCGAGGGGGATGAGGCGGAGAAAGAGGGGGCAGTTGGCTCTGGGCCAGCTGGTCTCTTTCATCTGTCCATCTCTGCTTCGAACTCACCAAACCTCCTCCTTCTTCGCTTCCTAGGATAGCCACATGCAGCCTCGAATGAGGGAATGAGCGTATTCGCGCTGTGGCGAGCGTGGGATATACGATTACATAGGTTAGCATTGATGGCAATTTTCCGGCACTACATGTTTACACGTATGCACACCGTAAAGGTGACCGAAAGAACACAACCGAACGTACGCACACAGATGAGGGCGAACACGGTGGAGAGAACGAGAATGAATGAGGGAGGAACCGAAAGAGCGCGGTTAACGCAGGATTTGAGCAACGATCCCAGTTACCAACAACCAAGGACACGAGTCCTAAGCACAAAATTCCCTCCCATTTTTATATATATAAAGGCGCTCATCTGGGGAATGGGAACAAGGTCATAAGTAACGGCTATGAGAAAAATTCAGCCTATTATTAGGCTATGATAAATATAACAAAATACAAACAGAAAAACGAACAAACAAGTAAAACAAAATCAAGCCAAGAAGGAGGAAGCGTGATCCAGACTCAGGAAGAGGCCAGCTTCACCCCGGCGACAGAGCATGAGCCCAACAACAAAGTCAAATAAAAGGGATGGAGGAGGCCAGACTTCTCCAAAAAGTCAGATAGTCCACGAACCAATCCCGAGTACAGACAGAGAACGTGCGCGATCTCCCAGTCTGGGACATTCATCAAGAATGTACCCAACAGCCTCAGGGATTGTTGTAAAACCAAAAAAAATTTTTAAAGAGCTTACCTGGCGACTGCCTACTTGGGAATTAGTCGCCGTATTAAACATTGCCTAAAATTAGGCATATTTAAAAGAGGATGCTAAAAAAACCCAGTAAAAATAAAAAGAAAAAAGGTAATAAGCAGGAAGCAAGCTGCGGCGTCGGGGGGAGAGCCACCTCCCCGCGGCGCAGGAACATGCGATCTACTAAAATAAGAAAAAACAACAACAACCCCCCCCCCCAGCTATTTAAATAAAGGGGAGAAGGCCGGCCTCCTTCAAAAAGTCTAAAAGTCAACAGGTCAGTGTGCAGGAACCCGTCCCGAGTACAAGGGAGAGGCGGTAGTGACCCCGACCATCCCGGTAATGGGAGAGGTAACGTGCGCGGAGATCGCCCAGACTGGGACATTAAAACATGAATGTGCCGAACAGTCTGGGGGACAACGCAGTATTCACAATAGGGCGCAGGCGAGCGCTCCATCAAATAGCGGTGCGTCCAGTGAGTGTGTCTAATTCGGAGACGACAGAAAGCAACCTGAAAGCCTTCGTGGCATTGGAGGAACAGTCGCGGCGAAATTGCACGCAACTTTACGTTCCCTTCGGCCGTCTCCCATCTTCTTTGCCAAGCAGCACGAAGAGCTGCCCGTATTCCTGCTATGTAGTCGGTGTGAGGAAGAGCGAAACGCTGGTCCGGTCGCCCGGTCCTAGAGGACACTTTGGCGCCCTCATTCCTCGCAATTCCTACATGTCCAGGAACCCAGCAGAAGATAATCTAGACATCCGCCCGGCTTGCCAAAACCGTGGCTTCACGGATATCGCGAACCAGGGGATGCGAAGATTCCAATACTCAAGGAGCATTCAGGGCGCTTTGTGAGTCGCTATAGATCACAATCCGGTGTCCGAACGGGGCACGTCGCTAATCTCCTGTACCGAGTGGTGTATTGCCACCAGCTCGGCCGTAAAGACAGACGCAGCGCGTGGCAGAGCCCCACTGACTTCAAACAGAGGGGATACGGCGTGGAAGCCGACCCCCTCTTCGTACTTGGAGCCATCCGTATACACTGACTGGCACGGTTCCAGCTTGGCACGAGGTGTGCTCCAAAAAGGTGGAACGCAATACTCTCGGCGCTGTATAAGCTTTGGGAGCAGAGGCGTGGCGACAAATAGCCAAATGTGGTACCCTGGAGGGTATCACATTTGGCTATATCTGGCTCTCGAAGGAGTTTCCTGGCCCTTAACCCAAAGGGCTTAGGGTATGACTTGCGTCCCTCGGCGGCATAGGCACCGTCAAGATCAGCTGCGGATACTTTGAGAGCCGTTGGCGACAAAGGGAGACGCTGCGCTCGAGCGCAGAGGCGAGTAATGCAGTGTGCACAGCGCAGAGATAATGGGAGCTCTCCAGCATCGACAAGCAGGCTCTCAATAGGGAAAATGCGGAAGGGTCCGGTCGCCAAGCGAAAGCCGGTGTGGTAGATCGAGTCCACCTTCCGCAATAGACGTTCAGCTGAGGATGCATAAAACTCACATCCGTAGTCGAGCTTCGAACGGACAAAGGATCGATAAAAAAGTAAGGAAGTAGCTCTATAAGCACCCCAAGCGTTGAACGTCACGGAACGAAGAATATTCATAGAGCGGGTACAAGAGACCCTAAGGCTGCGAATATGAGCCTCCCGTGTCAGGCGTCGGTCAAATACAAGACCAAGGAAACGGTGCGATTCAACCACTTCCAGGCACACCCCCATTAAGAAATAAATCTGGGTCGGGGTGGATCCGTGGATGGCGGCAGAAGTGCACCACCTTAGTCTTGGCCAAAGAAAACCGAAACCTGTGCGCTTCGGCATAGCGAGAAACGCGGTTCAATGCCTGTTGGAGTCGACGCTCCAGAGTTGGCATCTGGGCCGCGCCAAAGAAGATCGAAACGTCACCCATGTACAGCGTAGCGAGAACATCTTCCGGCAGCACGGAGGTGATGCAGTTTATGCTCAGGACAAAGAGTGTGACACTGAGGACACTTCCATGAGGGACACCCTCTTCCAGCACTATTGGGCCAGAGAGGGCTCCCCCCCCCACCCGTACGCGGAATCGACGATCTCGCAAAAATTCAGATATAAACATTGGTAGGCGTCCCCTCGACCCCATTGTGAGGAGATGCTTCATAATACCGTATCGCCATGCAGTATCATAGGCCTTCTCCAGATCGAAAACACGGTGGCGTAGTGCTGTCTACGAAGGAAGACCTCGCAGACGGCATTTTCCAGTCGGAGCAGAGCACCCGACGTGGAATGTATCTTGCGGAAGCCGCACTGTGCAGAAGACAGATTGCCTCTAGTGTCCAGAAAAAAGGCTAATATAACATTTACCAATTTCTCCATCATCTTGCACACGAAACAGGTTAGAGTGATGGGCGGAAACCGGTCGGAGTAGAGTGATCTCTCTCCGGTTGGCGAAAGGCGAGCACAGTAGCGATTCGCCAGGAATCTCGGACCAGACCCTCCACCTAGATCCTGTTGAACAAATCTAACAGAAAGGCCATGCCTAGCTCACCCAGATGTCGAAGCATGGCGTACGGGACATCGTCCGGACGACAGGCGGAGTCCGCGCACAAAGCGAGAGCGGAACGCAAATCACTCAGAGTAGACCTGTCGTTGAAAGACTCTCCGGCTCTGGATTTTTTTATTTTTTTTTAAGAGCTCATCTGGCGACTGCCTACTTGGGCATTAGTCGCCGTATTAAAACTGGCCTTGTTCTAGGCTACTTTAAAATAAAATTAAAGAGAAAAAAAAACAACACCCCAAAAGGGGGGAAAGGAAGCAGGCTGGTGCGTCGCGAAGAGGTCCCCCCGGCGCATGAGCGTGCAACTAAAGGAAAAAAAAACGAACAAAAAAAAAAACAAATGCGAAAAAAAACAAAACAAACCTTGCTTAAATAATAGGGAGAAGGCCGGCCTCCCCCCTAGAAGTCAACAAGTCCACAAGTCAATGTGCACGAATCTGAACCGAGCACATGGGACAGGCGGTAGCGACCCCGCTCATCCCGGTACTGGGACAGGTATCGTGCGCGAAGATCACCCAGGCTGGGACATTCGACAAGAATGTGCCGAACAGTCTGGGGGACGACGCAGTCGTTGCAATAGGGCGCAGGCGAGCGCTCCATCAAATAGCGATGCGTCACACGAGTGTGGCCGATTCGGAGACGACAAAAAGCAACCTGAAGCCGCCGCGGCATTGGGGGATAGGTCCATGGGAACAGTCGCGGCGCAATAGCACGCAACTTTAAGTTCCCTTCGACCGTCTCCCATCTTCTTTGCCAAGCAGTCCGAAGAGCTGCCCGTATTCCTGCCATGTAGTCAGTGTGAGGAAGAGCGAAACGCTGGTCCGGTCGCAGAGTCCTCGCGGACTCTTTGGCGCCCTCATTCCCCGCAATTCCTACATGTCCAGGAACCCAGCAGAAGATAATCTCGACATCTGCCCGGCTCGCCAAAACCGTGACGTCACGGATTTCACGAACCAGAGGATGCGGAGATTCCAATGCCCCGAGAGCACTCAGGGCGCTTTGTGAGTCGCTATAGATCACGATCCGGTCTCCGAACCGGGCACGTCGCGTAATCTCCCGTACCGAGTGGTGTATTGCGACCAGCTCGGCCGTGAAGACAGACGTAGCGCCTGGTAGAGCTCCGCTGACTTTAAACAGTCCCTCTTGGGACTTGGAGCCATCCGTATATACTGGCACGGTACCAGCGTGACACGATGTGTGCTCCAAAAAGGTCGAACGCAATACTCCCGGCGCACTACAAGCTTTGGGAGCAGAGGCGTGGCGACAAATAGCCAAATGTGGTACCCTCCAGGGTGGCGTCCTGGGTAGAACCAGGGGCGCCACCGGCCCGAGAGCTATATCTACCTCTCGAAGGAGTTTCCTGGCCCTAAACCCAAAGGGCTTAGGGTATGACTGGCGTCTCTCGGCGGCATAGGCACCATCGAGATCAGCTGCGGATGCAGTGAGAGCTGTTAGCGACTGAGGGAGGCGCCGGGCTCGCGCATACAGGCGAGTGATGCACTGCACGCGGCGCAGAGCGAGTGGCATCTCCCCAGCATCGACCAACAGGCTCTCAATGGGGGAAGTGCAGAAGGCACCGGTCGGAAGGCGAAGGCCGGTGTGGTGGATCGAATCCACCTTCCGCAATAAACGCTCGGCTGCGGATGCATAAAACTCGCATCCGTAGTCGAGCTTCGAGCGAACAAAGGATCGATAAAAAAGTAAGGCAGTAGCCCTATCAGCGCCTCGAGCGCTGAACGTCACGGAACGGAGAATGTCCATGGCGCGGGTACAAGAGACCCTAAGGCTGCGAATATGAGCCTCCCAGGTGAGGCGTCGGTCGAATACAAGACCAAGGAAACGGTGCGAGTCAACCACATCCAGGCGCACCCCATTACCAAACAAATCTGGGTCGGGGTGAAGCCGTGGATGGCGGCAGAAGTGCACCACCTTAGTCTTGGCCAAAGAAAACCGAAACCTGTGCGCATCGGCATAGCGAGAAACGCGGTTCAATGCCTGTTGGAGTCGACGCTCCAGAGTTGGCATCTGGGCCGCGCCAAAAGAGATCGAAAGGTCGTCCACGTAGAGCGTAGCGAGAACATCTTCCGGCAGCACCGAGGTGATGCCGTTGATGCTCAGGGAGAAGAGTGTGACACTGAGGACACTTGCCTGCGGGACACCATCTTCCTGCTCCTTTGGGCCGGAGAGGGCTCCCGCCACCCGTACGCGGAATCGACGATCTCGCAAAAATTCAGATATAAACAATGGGAAGCGTCCCCTCGCCCCCATCGTGTGGAGAGTCTCCATGATACCGTATCGCCATGCGGTATCATAGGCCTTCTCCAGATCAAAAAAACACCGTAACGTAGTGCTGTCTACGAAGGAAAGCCTCGCAGACGGCATTTTCCAGTCGGAGCAGAGCATCCGACGTGGACTGGAACTTACGGAAGCCTCACTGTGCAGAAGACAGATGGCCTCCGCTGTCCAGGAAATAGGCTAATCTAACATTTACCAATTTCTCCATCAACTTGCACACGCAAGAGGTTAGAGAGATTGGGCGGAAACCGGTCGGAGTCGAGTGATCTCTTCCCGGCTTGCGAAAGGCGAGCACAGTAGCGATTCGCCAGGAGTCTGGGAGAAGACCTTCCACCCAGATCCTGTTGAACAAATCTAACAGAAAGGCCATGCCTCGCTCACCCAGGTGTCGAAGCATGGCGTACGGGACATCGTCCGGACCATGGGCGGTGTCCGCGCACGAAGCGAGAGCGGAACGCAACTCCCTCACAGTAAACTTGTCGTTGAAGGGTTCTCCGCCTCTGGAGGTAAAGTCCAGCCAGCGGCCTTCCGCGACATCACGACGTGCATTGAATGCTGGCGGAGCAGCATCACGGCTAGAGAATGCGGAAAAAGTGGTCGCTAAGGATTCCGCCACGGACGCGGGGTCCGAGATTGCGGTCCCATTCTCCTGGAGAACGGGAGGGGGGTCCTGCGAGAACTTGCCCCGAATCCTTTTGACTCGCTTCCACACCTCAGCTAAAGGGGTCTTCCCGTTAAGTGAAGACACGTATGCCCGCCAAGAAGAGCGGCGGGCGTACTAGCCCTAGCCCGACGATATTCAGCGAGTGTGAAATCGTTCGGGCGGCGCTTATAGCGCATGTAGGCATAACGCTTCTGTTTGAGGGCCGTCTCACACTCGGCTGACCACCATGGGAGTGGTCGGCGTGCAAAACAGCCAGACGTCCTAGGAATAGTAGTCAGGCCCACGGCGATGACGTTGCCGGAGAAAAACTCAACGGCCTCATCTACCGACCTAAACTCCTCGACTGAGATAGAGAATTCAGTCATTTCCTGAAATGCAGGCCACCGCGCCCGCGCCAAGCACCATCGAGGTGATCTCTCAGGCGGCAGTTGCCCTGAAAATGATATTTGAATGGGAAAGTGATCACTACCATGGAGGTCATCAACCACCCCCCAATCAAAATCAGGCTGTGCATCCGAAGAGCACAAAGATAGGTCAAGGCAAGAAAATGAAGCGGTTCTCGGACAGTGATGCGTAAACTCATCCACGTTTAGGACACCCATCTCAAGCTCTTCGATCAGATCGGCAAGGACTTGTCCCCTGGGATTTATGGAGTAATCTCCCCAGAGAGGATGCCTGCCGTTCAGATCTCCAAGCAAGAGATAGGGCCTCGGCAACCGTGCCACGACGCGGCGGAAGTTCCCCGCGTCGAAGTCAGCTGACGGTGGAATATACGCAGAAATGATACTATACCTCCTATCCAGGTGCAGCTGCACAGCCACTGCCTGAAGGGAGGTATCTAAAGAGAAAGGAAGAACGGAGACATCATGCCGGGTGTAAACCGCGCATGCCCCAGCCCGGCCAAACCGCGGTGGTGGGGTCGCAAGACCCTTATACCACGGGAGGGCAGGCAGCGGGCACGCGCCTAGCATGGTCTCCTGCAAAAAAATAGCTAACGGGGAACGGGACGAGACGAGCATCCGCAGCTCCTCCCAGTTGGCCCGGAGTCCACGGCAATTCCATTGAAGGAATATGCCCTCCAGGCCTAGCTCGGAGGAGACGCGGGGGCCCTCCTCGAATTGAAGACCCTCACGGGAATGGCCGTACGCTTCCCGGGGGCAGAACCCCGGGCGCTGTTGGCCGGACAAAGCGCTGAAGGCGCTGTCGCCTTCGAGGACTTATTGGGGGAGGTTGGGCTCGCCATGCGAGTCTTTTCCTCCCTCCGCCTCGAAACCTTAGGCGGGCGTTGCGGCTTGGGAGGCCCTCTTTTCGAGGAACCACCGTCTCCGAGCCACTCGCTCCACCTCGGGGCGTGGGCGAAGGGGCTGAAGCTCCTTTGTTGCTGTCCTCCTTTCGGGAAACAGCTTTAGGAACCCCGGAAGATAGCCTAGCGACCATCTTCAGGGATGTTGACTCCTGTGAGTCTAACGACTCTGTGGAGGCGCGTGGCCGTTTCCCCTTACGGGAAACGGTCACGCTGGGGGAAGAGGGGGGAGCCCTGGTTTTAGCCGGGGCTGGGTGTGAACCCTTTTTGCCGCCAGCTTTACCAGGGGAGCGCCCAGGTGTAGTAGAGCCCGCAGAAGGGCTCCGAATGGGCGCGGAAACAACCGTGCTCGTGGGCCTGGATGGGCCAGGAGCAGAGGGTGCTTTCCTAACTATTGAGGCATATGACGTCCCAGGCAGAGCCGGGCGCGCCAGGACCAACTCCTTAGCCTCGCGGAATGAGAGTCGATCCTGGGCCTGAACGGCCAGGATTTCTTTCTCAAGGAGATATGCACCACATTGCTTCGAAGAAGCAAGGTGCGGCTCTCCGCAATTGACACACTTGGCCACACACGATTTGGACTTATCGTGTGCGACCTTGGAGCAATTTACACAGACTTCGGGTGACCCAGATTTTGCACGTCTACATGATCGATTCGCATGGCCGAAGCGGTGACAGTAATAGCAACGCCGCGGCAGTGGCACGAATGCCTTCAAGCGGTAGCGGTACCAACCGGCACGCACCGACTCAGGGAGCTTGTCCCAGTCGAACGTGACGAAGAGTGTAGCGGTGGGTCTCTAGGCCCCTCCCTGTTTTCTCATCACAGGTTTGACCTTGACCGCCCCATGGTCGGCCAGCTCTAGGGTGATGTCCTCAATGGAGTAGTCAACGAGTTCCCTCGCATAAACTACTGCTTTCACAAAGTTCATGGTAGAGTGCGGCGTCACACTCACCGGGGTGCCATGAAGTGTCCGAAGAGCACTTATCTTGGCCGCCTTGGCGGGATTCGCCGCATTCGCCAGAAGGCTCCCGTCCGAGAAACGGGTTACCTTCGGCTCTACCAATTGCACTAGCTAATCCTCTCCTCTGATGGATCATGTTGCCCTTGGACAACATTGTGCCATCAGTGGAGCGAATAACAAGCAAGCGTTTGAAGCCAGCGGGCTCGAAAACGCCAGGTAACCTCTGAATCAGGGGCCCCGATGTCATCGAGGCTCCGCACTGTGCATTTTTGGTGTTAGTCTTAGTCAGGGGCTCCGCACACGAGGGGGTAGAGGGGCTGGATGTGCCGAACTTTGCTTGGTCGCCTACCAAAGTGGCAGCAGACCCATCCGTCCCCGCAGCCCCCGCGGATGGAGAGGAGCCCCGAGTCTTCTTCGTCTTTTTCTTTTTAGGAGAGGAGGGCGGGGAATGAACCCGCTCTCACCTCCGCCGGCAGAAGCCCCCATGCCAGATGGGCCGGCCTCAAACAGGTCCCTCTCCGAAATGGAGAAGGTCCTGGTAGTCGTAGGGGCACCTGTCGGAGGAGATCCCTCCCCTCCTTTTACTGCCTCGGAGCCCGCGGCCATTTGAGGGGGACCTTGCATAGGGGCGGATTCCCCCCCATGGAAGGCCCTACCGTCTGAGGATGGGTCTCCTCAAGGACCATGTCTATCACAGGAGGGGCCTCCAGTTGGCCATGCCCTCCCAGGACATCGCAGGTCCCCTTGGCATTGTCGCCAGTCTTGTGTGGGGAGGCACAGGCCTTGACCCCAGCAAGGTTTAAAATTCTTGCCAGCAGGTCTTTTGAGGGAAGCGACCGAACGGGCCTTCCCTAAGGGGGTTTGCCCTACCGAGCCGCTTGCACGAGGGGCGTTCGGCAATGGGCTGCCTGCTGGCTTTCTTGGCAGTCCCCTTAGAAAGCAAAGGAGGGACTGCCGCTGGAGATAGGGAGGTGCCCGAAAGCACCTCCAGAGAAGGGGGTGAGGGGGATGCCCCTACACCCGTAGGCGTAGGAGAGGAGTAAGCCTCCTCTCCGGTTAAAGAAGTATGGAGGTTCCCCTGCGCAAGCACAAAGGGGAGGACATCCATTTTCTCGGTGGAGCTGCCCGAGGGCGGCTCCGTAGATGCTTTTTGGGAAGTTGGGGGTTGGGGTTTTTTTTTTTTTTTCATACATGGGCATGGTGACCCTCTTTTTAATACGGGACGCAATAGTTCATCACCTCTTGCAGTTGCCCGCACTGCAAGAGGTGCTTACAGGCCTGGCAGAGCCAGGCGCCGCCATTTGGGACCACCCCTCCCGCCTGGTGGCCTGGCAGTCCATCGGCATGGCGGCTCAACCTTGAACACGGCGTAAAAATTAATAGATTTTGAAGAGGAGAGGAAAAGGGATGTGAGGAAGGTATGGGTGGGGATGAAGCAGGTTGTTAAAAGCCAGCCACCCCAGACCGGAGCTCAGGGGTTAGGGAATATTGTCCCCTCCCCCCTCAGCCCCGATCCGGGACGGTTGGCTGAGAAGAAGGTCAGCATCTACCCTGTGAAATTAGAGGCTGACCAGAGAAAGTTGTGGGAGAGGTTGTATGAAAAGCGACGAGGTAGGGGAGAAATCGGGCTATCTGAAGGAAGGAAGAGAGGCTAAGCTGGGGCCGGGCGGAGCGCTGGATCCCGTCAGCACGGCGGCCAGGATGGCAAATCGCCGCGCCCCTTACGGGGTCCGGCTCTGGAGGTAAAGTCCAGTCGGCGGCCTTCCGCGACATCACGACGTGCATTGAATGCTGGCGGAGCTGTATCCCGTCTAGAGAATGCGAAGAAAGCCGTCGCGAAGGATTCCGCCACGGACGCGGGGTCCGAGATTGCGGTCCCATTCTCGTGGAGAACGGGAGTGGGGTCCTGCGAGAATATGTCCCAATCCTTTTGACTCGCTTCCAAACCTCTGCTAGAGGGGTCTTCCCGTTAAGTATGCCCGCCAAGAAGAGCGGCGGGCGTGCTTCGAAATATACCGGAACCTAGCCATAGCCCGACGAAATTCAGCGACAGTGAAATCGTTCGGGCGGCGCTTATAGCGGATGTAGGCATAACGCTTCTGTTTGAGGGCCGTCTCACACTCAGCCGACCACCACGGGAGTGGTAGGCGTGCAAAACAGCCAGACGTTATGGCAATAGTAGTCAGGCTCGCAGAGATGAGGTTGCCGGAGAAGAAATGAACGGCCTCATCTACCGACCTAAACTCCTCGATTGTGCATCCGGAGAGGACGGAGATAGATCACGGCAGGAAAATGAAGCGGTTCTCGGGCAGTGATACGTAAACTCATCAACATTTAGGACACCTATCTCAAGCTCTTCGATCAGATCGACAAGGACTTGTCCCCTGGGATTTATTGAGTAGTCACCTCGGAGAGCATGTATGCCGTTCAAATCTCCAAGCAAGAGAAAGGGCTTCGGCAACCGAGCCACGACGCGGCGGAAGTCTCTCGCGTCGAAGTCTCAGCTGACAGTGTAATGTACGCAGAAATAACAGTATACCTCCTGTCAGGGTGAAGCTGCACAGCCACTGCCTGAAAGGAGTTATCTTAAGTCAAAAGAAGAACGGAGACATCATGCCGGGTGTAAACCGCGCATCCCCCAGCCCGGACCCATCTCGTGGTGGTGGGGTCACAAAACCCTTATACCCAGGGAGGGTGGGCAGGGGGCACGCGCCTAGCATGGTCTCCTGCAGAAAAATAGCTAACGGGGAACGGAACGAGAAGAGCCTCCGCAGCTCCTCCCAGTTGGCCCGGAGTCCACGGCAATTCCATTGAAGAAATATGCCCTCCAGGCCTAGCTCGGAGGCGAAGCGAGGGCCCTCTTCGAAGAGAAGACCCTCACGAGAATTATCGTATGCTTCCCGGAGGCAGAACCCCGGGCGCTGTTGGTAGGACAATGCGCTGAAGGCGCTGTCTCCTTCGAGGAGTATTGGGGGAGGTTGGGCTTGCCATGTGTCTTTTCCTCCCTTCGCCTCCAAACCTTAGGCGGGCGTTGCGGCTTCGGAGGCAGGGGGCCCTTTTCGAGGATCCAGCGTCTCCAAGCCACCCAGCCCACCACTAAGCGTGGGAGAAGGAGCCGAAGCTCCTTTGTTGCTGTCCTCCTTTCGGGGGCCAGTTTTAGGAACCCCAGAAGATGGCCTGGCGACCAACTTCAGGGGGGGTTGCCTCCTGTGAGTCCAACGACTCGGTGGAGGCGCGTGGTCGTTTCGCCTTACGGGAAACGGTCACGCTGGGAGAAGGAGGGGGAGCCCTGATTTTAGCCGGGGCTGGGTTTCAACCCTTTGTGCGTGCCGACAGCTTTACCAGGGGAGCGCCCGGGTTGAGTAGAACCCGCAGAAGGGCTCCGAATGGGCGCGGAAATAACTGTGCTCGTTGGCTTGGATGGGCCAGGAGCAGAGGGTGTCTTTCTTAGCATTGAGGCCTAAGACGTCCCAGGCAGAGCCGGCTGCGCCAGGACCAAGTCTTTAGCCTCACGGAATGAGAGACGATCCTGGACCTGAACGACGAGGATTTCTTTCTCAAGAAGATATGCACAACATTGCTTCGAGGAAGCGGGGTGCGGCTCTCCGCAATTGACACACTTGGCCACACACGATTTGGACTTATCGTGCGCGGCCTTGGAGTCCGATTTGCACGTCTACATGAGCGATTTGTATGGCCGAAGCGGTGACACTAATAGCATCTCCGCGGTCGCGATATTAACCGACACGCACCGACTCAGGGAGCTTGTCACAGTCGAACGTGACGAAGAGTGTAGGGGTGGGTCTCGAGGCTCCTCCCTGTTTTCTGATGTCCTGTATGGAGTAGTCCACGAGTTCCATCACATAAACTACTCCTTTCACGAAGTTCATGGTAGAGTGCGGCGTCACACTCACAGGCGTGTCATTAAGTGTCCGAAGGGCACTAATCATGGCCGCCTCGGAGCGATTCGACGCATTCGCTAAAAGGCTCCCTTCCGAGAAATGGGTCACCTCGGCTCTCTACCAATCACACTAGCTAGACCTCTCCTCTGATGGATCTTGTTGCCTTTAGCCAACATGATACCATCAGTGGAGCGTATAACGAGGAAGCGTTTGAAGCTAGCGGGCTCGAAAACGCCGGGTAATCTCTGAATGAGGGGCCCCGATGTCATCGAGGCTCCGCCCTGTGCACTTTTGGTCTTAGTCAGGGGCTCTGCAACCGGGGGAGCAGATGTGCCGATTTTGGCTTGGTCGCTTGCCAAAGTGGCAGCAGACCCATCCGTTCCCACAGCCCACGCGGATGGAGGAGCCCCGAGTCTTCTTACTTTTTCTTTTTTGGAGAGGAGGGCGGGAAATGAACCCACTTCTCACCTCCGCCGGCAGAAGCCCCCAGGCCAGATAAACCGGCCTCAGCAAGGTCCTCCTCCCATTTGAAGAAGGTCCTGGCAGTCGCAGGGGCACCGGTGTGATGAGATACCTCCCCTCCTTGTACTGCCTTGGAAACCCTAGCCGTTTGAGGAGGACCTTGCAAAAGGCCAAGTCGGGTTCGGTGCTTGGCGCCGAGCCCGGATTCCCTCCCATGGAAGGCCCTACCGTCTGAGGCTGGGTTGCCTCAAGGACCATGTCTACCTCAGGGAGGACCTCCAGTTGGCCATCCCCACCAGGACATCACAGGTCCCATTGGCAGCGCTGTCATAACTCGAGCTTGGGGAGGCACAGGCCTTGACCCCGGTAAGGTTCAATATTCTCGCCAGCAGGTCTCTTGAGTGAAACGACCGATGGGGCCTGGCTTCCCTCTCCGTTTGCCCTACCGAGCCGCTTCAATGCGGAGCGGTCGGCTATGGGCTGCCTGCTGGCTTTCTTGGCAGTCCCCTTGGAAAATAAAGGGGGCACTGTCGCTGGTAAGGTACCCGAAAGCACCTCCAGACAAGGGGGCGAGGAGGAGTCCCCTACACCCGTAGGCGAAGGAGAGGAGTAAGCCTCCTCTCCGGTTAGAAAGATCTGGAGGGTCCCCTGCGAGAACACAGGGGGGATCTCCATTTCCCCTGTGGAGCTGCCCGAGGGCGGCTCCGACTATGGAAATGGGGGAAATTGAGGGGAGATTTTTTGGGGGGTATCATACTTGGTCATGGTGACTATTTTTTTACGGGAAGCAATCGCTCATCACCCCTCGCAGTATCCCGCCCTGCAAGGGGTGCGTAAGGGGCTAGTAGAACCAGGTGCCGCCATTCAAGGCCACCCCTCCCGCCTGGTGGCCTGGCAGTCCCTCAGCATGGCGGCTCCACCTTGTACACGGCGTGAAATGTAGTGTTTGAAAATAAAAAGGAAGAGGCGAGGAAGATGTGGTGGGAATAACGCAGGTTATTTAAAAACCCACCATCCCAAACCGGAGCTCAGGGGTGAGGATTATTGTCCCCTCCCGCTTTAGCCCCGAACCGGGAAAGCTGTCTGAGAAGAAGGTCGGCATCCCCCCCTGACAAAATAGAGGACGACCAGAGAAAGTTGTGGGAGAGGTTGTAGGGGAAATGAGGAATTAGGGGAGAAATACAAGCTGTCTGAAAGGAGAAGCAGATAAGCTGGGGCAGGACGGGGCGCTGAGTCCCGTCAGCATTTTTTTTTCTTAAGAGCTCATCTGGCGACTGCCTACTTGGGCATTAGTCGCCGTATTAAAAACTGCCTAGAAAAAGGCTACTTTTAAATTTAATGCAATAACACACACAAAAAAAAACAACCCAAACAACAGAAACTAAAATAAGAGAAAAGGAAACGAGTAGTAAGCAAGCTCTTGCGTCGGGGGGAGGTCCCCCCGGCGCAGGAGCGTGCAACCTATAAGGAAAGAAACCCAACAAAACAAAACAAAAAACCTGGTTAAATAATAGGGAGAAGGCCGGCCTCTCCCAAAAGGTCAACAAGTCCACCAGTCAAAGTGCACGCACTCGTCCCGAGCACAAGGTACAGGCGGTAGCGACCCTTCCCATTTCGGTACTGGGGGCGGTAACGTGCGCGAAGATCACCCAGACTGGGACATTAGACAAGAATGTGCCGAACAGTCTAAGGGACGACGCAGTCGTCACAGTAAGGCGCAGGCGAGCGCTCCATCAAATGGCGGTGCGTCCCGCGAGTGAATCCGATTCGGAGACGACAGAAATCAACCTGAAGCGTCGCGGCATTGGGGGTAGGTCCATGGGAACGGTTGCGGAGCAATGGAACGCAACTTTAAGTTCCCCTTGCCCGTCTCCTATCTTCTTTGCCAAGTAATCCATATTCCTGCCATGTTATCGGTGTGAGGAAGAGCGAAATGCTAGTCTGGTCGCCCAGTCCTCGCGGACTCTTTGGCGCGCTCATTCCCCGCAATTCCTACATGTCCAGGAACCCAGCAGAAGATAATCTCGACATCCGCCAGGCTCGCCAAAACCGTGGCGTCACGGATATCGCGAACCAGGGGATGCGGAGATTCCAATGCCCCGAGAGCACTCAGGGCGCTTTGTGAGTCGCTATAGGTCAGCACGGCGGCCAGGAAGGCAAATCGCCGCGTCCCTTACGGGGCAGTCTGAGGGACAACGCAGTCGTCGCAATGAAGTGCGGGCAAGCTCTTCATCAAATGGTGGTGCGCCCCCGCGAGTGGGCCCCATTTGAAGACGACAGAAAACGACCTGAAGCCGCATGGGCAAGTGGGAGTACGTCCAGGGAAACAGTCGCGGCGCGATAGCACCCAACTTTAATGTCCCCTCAGCTGTCTCCCATCTTCTTTGCTCTCAGCCCGGAAAAGAGCAAGTAAGAGCGAATCGCTGGTCTGGTTGCTTAATCCCCGACGAGTCTTTATCGCCTACATTCCCCGCAATCCCCTCATGTCCAAGGATCTAACATAAGATATTTTTTACATCCTCCCGGGTCGCGGCATCCATGACATCACGGACCCCGCGAGCAAGTGGGCGATGAGATTACATTTTTATAAATTTTAGGAGCCCATCTGGCGACTGCCTACTTGGGCATAAGTCGCCGTACTCATCACAGCCTACTACTACTAGGCAACATTAGAAAAAAAATATGCTAATATGCAAACCACAAATACCGATAAAAAGTACAGAGGTTAAAAACAAAACCCAACCAAAAAAACAACAGGTAGTAAGTGCGCTCCGGCGTTGGGGGTAGGACCACCTACAGAGATTATAACGCCCCTAGAGCAGTTAGGCGACTTTGTAAGTCACTTTAGATAAAGATACGGTCTAAGAATCGGGCAAACTAGTTCTATAGTACCGAGCGGTGTATTTCAACCAGCTGGGCGTAAGGATAAACGCAGCGTTGAACACGACCCCCTCTTGCGACTTGGAGCCGTCCGTGTAAACTGACACGGATCCAGCGTGACACCCTTTCCTATATCCGAAGAGCACTAATAATGGCCACCCCGGAAGAGCCCACCGTATTCGCCAGAAGGCTCCCATCCAAGTAATTTGGGGTTCTTTACCACTCAATTTAGCTATTGCTATCCTTTGATGAAACACGTGAACTTTGGGCAACATGCTGCATCTGTTGAGTGAAAAACTTAAAAGCGTTTGAAGCCAGCGGGCTTGTAAACGTTAGGTAGTCTCTCACTGGTAGGTTCCGACGTGACCGAGGGTTCGACCATGACCCGAGCAACTCTCCTCTTGGTCTAGTTCTGGTTCTCCATGCCCGAGGGTGTCTCGGGGCCGGACGTGTCGGTCTTGCCTGCCCTTGTCGCTTTCTGAAACGGTAGCGGACTCGTCCATCCCCGGAGCCTCACTTTCCTTTCTTTTTAGGAGGGCGGGGAATGAACCCCCCATCAGAAGAGGCCCCAAGGCCAGACGGACCAGCCTTCACTGAAATGGAGAATCTTCTGGTCGGCAAAATGGAATCAGCCGGGGAGGAGACCCCACCCCCCCCGTCTCATTTGTGAGTCCTCAGAGGCCCCTGCAACCTTGAGGAGGACCTTTGACAGAAGCGAACTCAGGTTCGGTGTTATTTGGCACCAAACCCAGGTTCGCCCCTCATGGAAGACACTACCATCTAGGAGGAGGGGGGCACCTCCGGGACATCACCCCACGAGGGGCATCCAAGTGGGCCCACCCTCTCGTTGTCGGATATCCCTATCTGGGACTCTTAGGCTCTATGGTCCGTTATAATTGTCATTCGGGACGAATGAAGAGCTTCAGTGGGGAAAAAAACAGGGAGCAGGAATGCCAGCTCCCATCAGTGTGACCAACATCGGGTCTACGGGGTCTCTGGCGCGGGAACCGAGGTGGCGTATCCTCTGACTCGCCGTGGTCTTTGGGGGACCTTGAGGCAATATCATTTAGTATGACGAATCCCCGCTCTTCACGCTTTTTCCATCCTCGGGGCGCGTCTACTTAGAGGCAACACAAAGCTTTCAATCTCGACCGCCTGAAACATGGCGGCGTGACGCCGTGATGATTTGGATAGTCATATCATTGAATTTTCTTGGTAATGCCCTAGCGTATACATAATAGGGTTCGCACTGGAGAGATTTGTCATTTTTGAATGACCAGCGCCATCGTACAGGGTAAACATTATTTCCCAATAGTGACGTGGTCTTTCAAGACGATAATGCATCGATCCACATTGATAGAATTGTTCAGAGTGCGGATGGCGTCCAAAAATGTCTTACTTAACATTATCAAACATCTGTAGTCTGTGTCGTAGAATGACTCCCGACGATACCATATATTACACTATTCGTTGAGGGAACTTCCTTAATTATCTTTAGAGTGCGTTACTGTCTGGCGGCCGATATTATGTATCTTCGATATGCTTAAGAAGTGGAACTGAGCTCAAGGATAATAATATTACTATCATTAATAAAATAGAGTTTTATTAATAATAACTATAAACAAAACACAAAAACGGAAAATATTGACATAAACAGAATGGAAAGGGTCGTGGAGACTCGGGCTAATCCAAGGATTTAAGGGATTAAAAAAAGGTAAAACAAATATAGAGTTAAAGAGATGGGATGGTTCGATAAACAATTTAAAGCACAGGATAGAATTGACAAAAGGGATCAATACTCAAAGGTGAAGTTTGGCTTACGTAACTTTTGGCACTAGTGGTGCAGTGGAAGGTGGCGCAAAGGAGTTTCGGTCCGCTGGCGAGCTCCAGCCGAAGGGGGGGGGATAAGAGGATCCTGACGAGGCGTCTTGGGAAGGAGAACCGTTTCTCGACGAACGGCTTGAAGAACAATGGCTGTTCTAGGTTGTTCTCTTCTGAACAAAGGGGGGGATGAGAACCGTGTCTTGTCTACGGGCTCAAGAACAATGGCTGTTCTAATGTTGTTCTCCTTTGAACAACAGGGGGGGTGAGAACCGTTTCTTGGCGAAGGGCTCAAAACGAACAATGGCTGTTCTAATGCTGTTCTCCTTGAACAACAGGGGGGGGGGATGAGAACCGTTTCTTGGCGAAGGGCTCAAAACGAACAATGGCTGTTCTAATGCTGTTCTCCTTGAACAACAGGGGGGGGATGAGGACCGTTTCTTGGCGAAGGGCTCAAAACGAACAATGGCTGTTCTAATGCTGTTCTCCTTGAACAACAAGGGGGGGGGGCCTTGGGGACTTGGCGTCGGAAAGGCTCGAACCTTTGGCACTCAAGGAATATTGTCCTCCTTCTGGACAAGTGATGGTGAATCTCGAGGTCGAGGTCCCTTGGCGCACAAAGGGAGAGAGGGTCGTGGTGATGTTTCGCGACGAAAATCTGGATCTCCAATCTGATCTTAGTGGTAAAGTTTCCATATAAATAGCCAGGACATCTCCTTGGCGTGGGGGAAAATGGAGTGAAAGCTTGGAGGGAACGCACAGCCGGGCCGGGGAACAATGCCTTATCTGTTCATAAGCCTAACTCGATCTGGCGAGGTCGGCGTATGGGGGCGAACGGGGGGACGATAACCTCCTTGTTTAAACATTGGCATCCGGTAGCTGAGATAAGACTCCAAGCCTCGAATCGAAGATGCACGTGGGCAGCATCGTGGTTTTAAATAATACGGGATAGGAGTTGAAATTAAACAAGGCTTCAACACGTTCTATCACAGTCTGTATTAGAACAAGAGAGCAACACTTTCCTTCCGCGTGGTTAAAAGAACTGGAACACGCTTTAGTTAAAGATTAAAAATTACTCTAATCACTGTAAAAAGGCTGTATTAATTCAATGTTTCGATACTTTCAAGCAATTAGTGCAACAAAAAGAACCAAATTCCCTATTAATAATAAACTTTCATTTAAAATTCAATATTAAACAAGATTTTATATATATTGGAGGAAGGTCACTCAAAATCTGTTTGATCATACAAGGAACATTCTAGCTATGAAGCTTACTCTCGGAAATTATATTTATAAGGAATTAAGTTAACAAGGTCTGCTGACCAAATATTCGCGTGCTCTCGCTAATTCTGATTTAGGACTTTACGATCTTCAAAAATTTCAATGATTCCCGGACTAACCTTGGGAGGAGTTCGGCAATTACATCACTCGAAAGAGAATGTAAACCAATATAAGGTTTTCAAATTTCGTTAGAATCGGTCGAATAGTTATGATGTTATTGCCAAAGCAAAATAATTCCAGGGCTAATAACCTTGGGAGGACTTTTGCAATTATACCTTTTTAAAGAGAATGTAAAACAACATAAGGGTTTCAAATTTCGCTGGAAACGGCCGAATAGTTCAATATTATTACAAAAAAAAAAGCAAAACGGGAACCGACATGCGAGATGTAGAGTCGCCCGCTAATAAAAAAGTTGTCTAAATTTCAATTATGTACTTTATTAAATTTAAAAAGATCAATAATTTAGACAACCATGAAATGAATCACTCTATCTACATACGAGCGCATTAATGCATCTTTATTTATTCCTTTGTACGTAACAATTTGGGCAGGGAAAAGTAGCGTGGGTTAGGATCATAATAATTGAACGCAGGGAGGTTCTTTCATGCTGGCTGAGTGCCACCAGCCGAGCTTTACAAGACGTCCACAGAAAAATACTTCTTTTTTTTTTTACTCAGCACCGGTGAACCCATGATGCCTAATTAATTTAACCTGTGAACGCATGGTGCCTAATTAAATTAACCGATGAACCCATGATGCCTAATTAACAACCGGTGAACTCACGATGCCTAATTAACTTAACAGGTGAACCCATGACGCCTAATTAACCTAACCGGTGACCCATGATGCCTAATTAAATTAACCGGTGAACCCATGGTGTCTAATTAACTTAACCAGTGAACCCATGCCTAATTAAATTAACCGGTGAACACATGATGCCTAATTAACTTAACCGGTGAACCCATGCCTAATTAAATTAACCGGTGAACCCATGATGCCTAATTAACTTAACCTGTGAACCCATGGTGCCTAATTAAATTAACCGGTGAACCCATGATGCCTAATTAAATTAACCAGTGAACCTATGGTGCCTAATTAAATTAACTGATGAACCCATGATGCCTAATTAACTTAACACCAGTGAACCCATGATGCCTAATTAACTTAACCAGTGAACCCATGGTGCCTAATTAACTTAACCGGTGAACCCATGGTGCCTAATTAAATTAACCGGTGAACCCATGATGCCTAATTAACTTAACCGGTGAACCCATGATGCCTAATTAACTTAACCGGTGAACCCATGATGCCTAATTAAATTAACCGGTGAACCTATAGTGCCTAATTAAATTAACCGGTGAACCTATAGTGCCTAATTAAATTAACCGGTGAACCTATAGTGCCTAATTAAATTAACTGATGAACCCATGATGCCTAATTAACTTAACACCAGTGAACCCATGATGTCTAATTAACTTAACCGGTGAACCCATGATGCCTAATTAACTTAACCGGTGAACCCATGATGCCTAATTAACTTAACGGGTGAACCCATGATGCCTAATTAACTTAACAGGTAAACCCATGATGCCTAATTAACTTAACAGGTGAACCCATGATGCCTAATTAACCTAACCGGTGAACCCATGATGCCTAATTAAATTAAACGGTGAACACAAGGTGTCTAATTAACTTAACCGCGAACCCATGCCTAATTAAATTAACCGGTGAACCCATGATGCCTAATTAACAACCGGTGAACCCATGATGCCTAATTAACTTAACACCAGTGAACCCATGATGCCTAATTAACTTAACCGGTGAACCCATGATGCCTAATTAACTTAACCGGTGAACCCATGAGGCCTAATTAAATTAACCAGTGAACCCATGATGCCTAATTAACAACCGGTGAACCCACGATGCCTAATTAACTTAACAGGTGAACCCATGATGTCTAATTAAATTAATCGGTGAACCTATGATGCCTAATTAAATTAACTGATGAACCCATGATGCCTAATTAACACCACTGTTTTTTAAGCGCCCATCTGGCGACCTCTCGCCAGGGATTAAATCGCCGCAAACCTCTTAATTAAAAAGCAAACACTCAAAAGAATCAAGGCAAAGAAAACATGAAGGTAGCACCGCTCCGGCGTCCGAGGGAGGGGCGCAGGATAATACCATCAAAACCAAATAAGAGTTACATAAAATGGAGGATGGCAGCCTACTCCCAAAGGTCAGTGTGCACGAACTCGTCCCGAGTACAAGGGACAAGTGGTAGCTGCCCCGCGAGTCCCGGTACCGGGACAAGTAACATGCGCAAAGATACCGATGGCTGTGACAATCGACAAGAATGTGCCCGAGAATCTTGGGGGGGAGGGGGGCGCAAGCACTCGTCACAGTAAGGCTCCATCAGATGGCGCTGCATTCGCGTGTGTGTCCGATTCGGAGGCGACAGGGTCGATAGATATGAGAAAACGCCAATATAGCAATTACAAACGGTAGAAAACATGCGGGTAATAAGTAACCGCAGCAGCAAATATCGTGAACCCTCCAGTGCCAGCTTAACAAGTAGATATTAGGGCCTCACTCAGAATCGTATAAAGTCAGGAGCCAGAGAAGGCACAAGAGACTGAGGGACTGGAAGCACTGAACTAGAAACCCCCTCGTGTGAGGAAAAGAGACGAGCGACCATTACTTGGAGTGAGTGGGAAATCTTAGGGCGGCATCGAAAAGTAATAAATGGCTTCTGGAATCTGTCCAACTCGAGCGTCGCGCCAGGATTGAATGGGGTCGGAGGTTCGTTGCAACGATGGGGTAGTTTTTTTTGTTTTTTTTTAAGAGCTCATCTGGCGACTGCCTACTTGGGCATTAGTCGCCATATTAAAACTGGCCTAGTTCTAGGCTACTTTAAAATAAAATTAAAAAAAACGAAAAAAACGCCCCAAATGGGGGAAAGGAAGCAAGCTCCTGCGTCGGGGGGAGGTCCCCCCCGGCGCAGGAGCGCGCAACCTAAAGGAAAAAAAAACAACAAAAAACAAAAACAAAAAAAACCCTGCTTAAATAATAGGGAAAAGGTCGGCCTTCCCCCAAAAGTCAACAAGTCCACCAGACGATGTGCACGCACTCATCCCGAGTATAAGGGACAGTCGGTAGCGACCCCGCCCATCCCGGTACCGGGACTGGTAACGTGCGCGAAGATCACCCAGACTGGGACATTCGACAAGAATGTGCCAAACAGTCTGGGGGACGACGATTTCGTTGCAATAGGGCGCAGGCGAGCGCTCCATCAAATAGCAATGCGTCACACGAGTGTGCCCGATTCGGAGACGACATATTTTTTTATTATTAAGGGGCTATCTGGCGACTGCCGACTTAGGCATAAGTTGCCGTAAAAAAACAGCCTAGTTCTAGGCTACTTCAAAAAAATTCAACAGGAAACAACAATAAAAAGAAATAACAATAACAAAGCAATAACAAAAACAACAACAATAATAAAACCGGGTTAAATGAAAGGGAGAAGGCCGGCCTCCCCCCAAAAGTCAATAAGTCCACCAGTCATGGTGCACGCACTCGTCCCGAGTACAAGGGACAGGCGGTAGCGACCCCGCCCATCCCGGTACCGAGACAGGTATCGTGCGCGAAGATCACCCAGACTGGGACATTCGACCAGAATATGCCGAACAGTCTGGGGGACGACGCAGTCGTTGCAATAGGGCGCATGCGAGCGCTCCATCAAGTAGCGATGCGTCACACGAGTGTGTCCGATTCGAAGACGACAGAAAGCAACCTGAAGCCGCCACGGCATTGGGGGATAGGTCCATGGGAACAGTCGCGGGGCAATGGCACGCAACTTTAAGTTCCCTTCGACCGTCTCCCATCTTCTTTGCCAAGCAGTCCGAAGAGCTGCCCGTATTCTGGCCATGTAGTCGGTATGAGGAAGAGCGAAACGCTGGTCCGGTCGCAGAGTCCTCGCGGACTCTTTGGCGCGCTCATTCCCCGCAATTCCTACATGTCCAGGAACCCAGCAGAAGATAATCTCGACATCTGCCCGGCTCGCCAAAACCGTGGCGTCACGGATATCGCGAACCAGGGGATGCGGAGATTCCAATGCCCCGAGAGCACTCAGGGCGCTTTGTGAGTCGCTATAGATCACAATCCGGTCTCCGAACCGGGCACGTCGCGTAATCTCCCGTACCGAGTGGTGTATTGCCACCAGCTCGGCCGTGAAGACAGACGTAGCGCCTGGTAGAGCCCCGCTGACTTTAAACAGTCCCTCTTGGGACTTGGAGCCATCCGTATACACTGGCACGGTACCAGCGTGACACGATGTGTGCTCCAAAAAGGTCGAACGCAATACTCCCGGCGCACTACAAGCTTTGGGAGCAGAGGCGTGGCGACAAATAGCCAAATGTGGCACCCTCCAGGGTGGCATCCTGGGCAGAACCAGGGGCGACACCGGCCCGAGAACTATATCTACATCTCGAAGGAGTTTCCTGGCCCTAAACCCAAAGGGCTTAGGGTATGACTGGCGTCTCTCGGCGGCTAAGGCACCATCGAGATCAGCTGTGGATGCAGTGAGGGCTGTTGGCGACTAAGGGAGGCGCCGGGCTCGCGCGTACACGCGAGTGATGCACTGCACGCGGGGTAGAGCGAGTGGCATCTCCCCAGCATCGACCAACAGGCTCTCAATGGGGAAAGTGCGGAAGGCGCCGGTCGCAAGGCGAAGGCCGGTGTGGTGGATCGAGTCCACCTTTCGCAATAAACGCTCGGCTGCGGATGCATAAAACTCGCATCCGTAGTCGAGCTTCGAACGAACAAAGGATCGATAAAAAGTAGGGAAGTAGCCCTATCAGCGCCCCAAGCGCTGAACGTCACGGAACGGAGAATGTCCATAGCGCGGGTGAAAGAGACCCTAAGGCTGCGAATATGAGCCTCCCAGGTGAGGCGTAGGTCGAATACAAGACCAAGAAAACGGTGCGACTCAACCACATCCAGGCGCACCCCATTAAGAAACAAATCTGGGTCGGGGTGAAGCAGTGGATAGCGGCAGAAGTGCACCACCTTAGTCTTGGTCAAAGAAAACCGAAACCTGTGCGCTTCGGCATAGCGATTGACGCGGTTCAATGCCTGTTGGAGTCGGCATCTGGCCCGCGCCAGAAGAGATCGAAAGGTCGTCCACGTAGAGCGTAGCGAGAACATCTTCCGGCAGCACCGAAGTGATGCCGTTGATGCTCAGAGCAAAGAGTGTGACACTGAGGACACTTCCCTGCGGGACACCCTTTTCCTGCTCCTTTGGGCCGGAGAGGGCTCCCCCCTCGCAGACGGCATTTTCCAGTCGAAGCAGAGCATCCGACGTGGAGTGGAAGTTGCGGAAGCCGCACTGTGCGGAAGTCAGATGGCATCCGCTGTCCAGGAAAAAGGCTAATCTAACATTTACCAATTTCTCCATCAACTTGCACACGCAAGAAGTTAGAGAGATTGGGCGGAAACCGGTCGGAGTAGAGTGATCTCTCCCCGGTTTGCGAAAGGCGAGCACAGTAGCGATTCGCCAGGACTTTGGGAGAAGATCTTCCACCCAGATCCTGTTGAACAATTCTAACAGAAAGGCCATGCCTCGCTCACCCAGGTGTCGAAGCATGGCGTACGGGACATCGTCCGGACCATGGGCGGTGTCCGCGCACGAAGCGAGAGCGGAGCGACACTCACTCACAGTAAACTTGTCGTTGAAGGGTTCTCCGCCTCTGGAGGTAAAGTCCAGTGGGCGGACTTCCGCGACATCACGACGTGCATTGAATGCTGGCGGAGCAGCATCCCGGCTAGAGAATGCGGAAAAAGCGGTCGCTAAGGATTCCGCCACGGACGCGGGGTCCGATATTTCGGTCCCATTCTCCTGGAGAACGGGAGGGGGGGGCCTTGCGAGAACTTGCCCGGAATCCTTTTGACTCGCTTCCAAACCTCAGCTAAAGGGGTCTTCCCGTTAAGTGAAGACACGTATGCCCGCCAAGAAGAGCGGCGGGCGTGCTTCGAATTATACCGGAACCTAGCCCTAGCCCGACGAAATTCAGCGACAGTGAAATCGTTCGGGCGGCGCTTATAGCGCATGTAGGCATAACGCTTCTGTTTGAGGGCCGTCTCACACTCGGCCGACCACCATGGGAGTGGTCAGCGTGCAAAACCGCCAGACGTCCTAGGAATAGTAGTCAGGCCCACGGCGATGAGGTTGCCGAAGAAGAACTCAACTCGTCGACTGAGATAGAGAATTCAGTCATTTCCTTTAATGCAGGCCACCGCGCCCGCGCCAAGCACCACCGAGGTAGTCTCTCAGGCAGCAGTTGCCCTGAAAATGATATTTGAATGGGAAAGTGATCACTACCATGGAGGCCATCGACCACCCGCCAATCAAAATCAGGCTGTGCATCCAAAGAGCACAAAGATACGTGAAGGCAAGAAAATGAAGCGGTTCTCGGACAGTGATGCGTAAACTCATCCACGTTTAGGACACCCATCTCAAGCTCTTGGATCAGATCCGCAAGGACTTTTCCCCTGGGATTTATGGAGTAATCTCCAAGCAAGAGATAGGGACTCGGCAACCGTGCCACGACGCGGCGGAAGTCCCCCGCGTCGAAGTCAGTTGACGGTGGAATGTACGCAGAAATGATAGTATACCTCCTATCCAGGTGCAGCTGCACAGCCACTGCCTGAAAGGAGGTATCTAAAGAGAAAGGAAGAACGGAGACATCATACCGGGTGTAAACCGCGCATCCCCCAGCCCGGCCATCCCGCGGTGGTGGGGTCGCAAGACCCTTATACCCCGGGAGGGCAGGCAGGGGACACGCACCTAGCATAGTCTCGTGCAAAAAGATAGCTAACGGGAAACGAGGCGAGAAGAGCCTCTGCAGCTCCTCCCAGTTGGCCCGGAGTCCACAGCAATTCCATTGAAGGAATATGCCCTCCAGGCCTAGCTCGGAGGAGAAGCGGGGGCCCTCATCGAACTGAAGACCCTCACGGGAATGGCCGTACGCTTCCCGGGGACAGAACCCCGGGCGCTGTCGCCTTCGAGGACTTATTGGGGGAGGTTGGGCTCGCCATTCGAGTCTTTTCCTCACTCCGCCTCGAAACCTTAGGGGGGCGTTGCGGCTTAGGAGGCAGGGGGCCCTCTTTTCGAGGAACCACCGTCTCCGAGCCACTCGCTCCACCTCGGGGCGTGGGCGAAGGAGCCGAAGCTCCTTTGTTGCTGTCCTCCTTTCGGGGGACAGCTTTAGGAACCCCCGAAGATGGCCTAGCGACCATCTTCAGGGGTGTTGCCTCCTGTGACGCTAACGACTCGGTGGACGGGCGTGGCCGTTTCGCCTTACGGCAAACGGTCACGCTGGGGAAAGAGGGGGGAGCCCTGGTTTCAGCCGGGGCTGGGTGTGAACCCTTTGTGCGTGCCGCCAGCTTTACCAGGGGAGCACCCAAGTTGGGTAGAGCCCGCAGAAGGGCTCCCGAATGGGCGCGGAAACAACCGTGCTTGTTGGCCTGGATGGGCCAGGAGCAGAGGGTGCCTTTCTAACTATTGAGGCATATAACGTCCCAGGCAGAGCCGGGCGCGCCAGGACCAAGTCCTTAGCCTCGCGGAATGAGAGTCAATCCTGGGCCTGAACGGCCAGGATTTCTTTCTCAAGGAGATATGCACCACATTGCTTCGAAGAAGCGGGTTGTGACTCTCGGCAATTGACACACTTGGCCACACACGATTTAGACTTATCGTGTGCGACCTTGGAGCAATTTACACATACTTCGGGTGACCCCGACTTTGCACGTCTACATGAGCGATTCGTATGGCCGAAGCGGTGACAGTAATAGCGCCGCGGAAGTGACACGAATGCCTTCACGCGGTAGCGGTATTAACCGGCACTCACCGACTCAGGGAGCTTGTCACAGTCGAACGTGACGAAGAGTGTAGGGGTGGGTCTCGAGGCCCCTCCCTGTTTTCTCATCACACGTTCGACCTTGACCGCCCCATGGTCGGCCAGCTCTAGGGTGATGTCCTCAATGGAGTAGTCAACGAGTTCTCTCGCATAAACTACTACTTTCACAAAGTTCATGGGAGAGTGCGGCGTCACACTCATCGGGGTGCCATCAAGTATCCGAAGAGCACTTATCTTGGCCACCTCGGCGTAATTCGCCAGAAGGCTCCCGTCCGAGAAACGGGTCACCTTCGGCTCTCTACCAATTGCACTAGCTAATCCTCTCCTCTGATGGATCATGTTGCCCTTGGACAACATAGTGCCATCAGTGGAGCGAATAACGAGGAAGCGCTTGAAGCCAGTGTGCTCGTAAACGCCAGGTAACCTCTGAATGTGGGGCCCCGATGTCATCGAGCCTCCGCCCTATGCACTCTTGGTCTTAGTCTTAGTCAGGGGATCCGCATACGGGGGAGGGGGGGGGTAGAGGGGCCGGATGTGCCGATCTTGGCTTGGTCGCAGACCCATCCGTCCCCGCAGCCCCCGCGGATGGAGAGGAGCCCCGAGTCTTCTTTGTCTTAATTTTTTGGAGAGGAGGGCGGGGAATGAACCTGCTTCTCGCCTCCGCCGACAGAAGCCCCCATGCCAGATGGGCCGGCCTCAGCCAGGACCTTCTCCGAAATGGAGAAAGTCCTGGTGGTCATAGGGGCACCTGTCGGAGGAGATCCCCCCCCCCCCCTACTTGTACTGCCTCGGAGCCCTCAGCCGTTTGAGGGTGACCTTGCATAGGGGCGGATTCGGGTTCGGTGCTTGGCGCCGAGCCCGGATTCCTCCCCATGGAAGGCCCTACCGTCTGAGGCTGGGTCTCCTCAAGGACCATGTCTATCACAGGAGGGGCCTCCAGTTGGCCATCCCCTCCCAGGACATCGCAGGTCCCCTTGGCAGCGTCAAGAGTCTTTTGTATGGAGGCACTGGCCTTAACCCCGGCAAGGTTTAATATCCTTGCCAGCAGGTCTTTTGAGGGAAGCGACCGTAGGGCATGGCTTCCCTCTCCCCCCTAAGGGGGTATGCCCTTCCGAGCCGCTTCGATGGGGAGCGGCTGGCTAAGGGCTGCCTGCTGGCTTTCTTGGCAGTCCCCTCGAAAGAAAAGAGGGGACTGCCGCTGGAAAAAGGGAAGCGCCCGAAAGCACCTCCAGAAGGGGGTGAGGGGGAGTCCCCTGCACCCGTAGGCGAAGGAGAGGAGTAAGCCTCCTCTCCGGTTAGAGAAATATGGAGGGTCCCCTGCGCAAGCACAGGGGGGTGACCTCCATTTTTTCGGTGGAGCTGCCCAAGGGCGGCTCCGTTGGTGACACAGGGAGAATTAACGGATTTTTTTTTCTCATCATTGGGCATGGTGACCGTCTATATTTCACGGGATGCAATCGCTCATCACCTCTTGCAGTTGCCCGCACTGCAAGAGGTGCTTACAGGCCTGGCAGAGCCAGGTGCCGCCATTTGGGACCACCCCTCCCGCCTGGTGGCCTGGCAGTCCATCGGCATGGCGGCTCCACCTTGAACGCGACGTAAAAGGATAGATTGTGAAGAGGAGAGGAAAATGGATGTGATGAATGTATGGGTGGGGATGAAGCAGGTTGTTAAAAAAAACCCATCCCGAACCGGAGCTCAGGGGTTAGGGAACATTGTCCCCTCCCCCTCAGCCCCGATCCGGGACGGTTGGCTTGAGAAGAAGGTCAGCATCTACCCTGTGAAATTAGAGGCTGACCAGAGAAAGTTGTGGGAGAGGTTGTATGAAAAGAGAGGAAACAAGTGTTTTGAAGGAAGGAGAAGAGGCTAAGCTGGGGTCGGACGGGGTGCTGAGTCCCGTCAGCACGGCGGCCAGGATGGCAAATCGCCGCGCCCCTTACGGGGGTAACGATGGGGTAGTTAGCTGAAGCGGTGGTATGGTGGGGGTCGGAACTGATGGATCTACGAGCTGACGAGGCACGGGAATATAAGTGTGTGTGGGGAGGGGGGGATACGGTGGCCAACTGGGTGCAAATGGCATTGGTAATGAAAGGACCATATTTAATCCATCGAGAATGGCAAGAGCTGTTGACACTTTAGCAAGTGCGATCTGAAGCCTTCTCTCGAGATTTGGGGATAGGTCCATAAGAATAGTCGCTGTGCAATGGCAAGCAACTTTAAGTTCCCTTCGGCCGTCTTCCATCTTCTTTGCCAGGTAGCCAGGAGGGCGGCCCTGATTCTTACCAGGTAGTCGATGTGAGAAAGAACGAAACGCTAGCGCCCAGTCCTCGCGGACTCTTTGGCTCCCTCATTCCCCGCAATTCCAACATGTCCAGGAACTCAGCAGAAGATAATCTCGACATCCACCTGGCCCGCGACAACCGTGGTATCACAGATATCGCAACCAGGGAGTTGGAGATTCCAATGCCCCGAGATCACTCAGGGCGCTTTGTGAATCGCTATAGATCACAATCCGGTCTCCGAACCGGGCAGGACCGTACCGAGCGGTGTATTGCTACCAGCTCGGTCGTGAAGAGAGACGCAGCGCAGAGCCCCGCTGACTTCAAACAGAGGGGATAGGGAGGAAGCCAACCGCACGGTAATGTCAGTTGCAGCATGGTCATCTATGCTAAACGTCGCACCCCATTGTGTGGAACACTTGACTAAACAGGATAAGGTTAAATACTCTTGATGGAGAATGGCAAGATGTTTACATTTGACCACACATAAAAGGGACTGTTTAAAGTTGAGCAGACATACGAGTAATAGTGACTTTAAACTTAACCAGGTATAATAGGGACTATTTAAACTTGACAAAAGTAGGCAGTTGCCAGATAGGCTCCTTTTAAAAAAAAACAAAAAAAAACCCACAAACTTGACAAGGTATAATGAGGACTCTTTACACTTTTTAAAATTATATTTAATATTGATATATTTTCCCCTTTCAAACTTCTCTGAGAATGCAATCGTGTCGATCATATTCAAACTCTTAATATCATTATCAAACTTTAAATGCAACTAGGACTGCAATCTGAACTTATTCAAACTATTGCCTAAACCTTTAACTAGATTCCCTTTAACTTCATTTCCATTAGCGAGGGAATCCGGTAACTTAACGCTATTTTCGGGATCTTCTGCAAAGCCTAACAATCTTTATCAAACCGAAATGAATTCATTTGCCATCGCTTTTCTCTCTCTACTTTTGTCCACCATCAAACACCTACCTCATTCGTTGGTGACTCCACTCAAATCTGTGATATCGCGCTCACTTGACCAGGCATTAATTATAAAGGATAATTAATTACACTTGATCGAGAGTTGCAAGAACTGCTAACATCTAATCGGGAAAAACAAGGGCTGTTTACACTTGAATTGGAATGACGGGAGCTCTTAAGAATGAGTCGAGTTGTTTACATTTTTCTCAAGCATGACAGGAGCCTTTTACATTTGATCGAGGACGATAAGGAGTAACAAGGATCTGTGACACTTGACCGAGAATGGCAAGAACTCCTAAACATGAAAGGAGTAGTAACAACAAGCAGTTTTCAAACGAGTGACAAGGAGTGGAAAAACTCCCAGCGTCGTCGAAGGGGGTATCGAATGCACAGGGCCAAATAATATAAGGTTGTAAATAAAATAATTTTAGTAGACAGAAAAATGGCCTTAAGAGTTAAATTATCACACCTTTGCTGCAAACTGTTTAAAAATAACTGTAGTAATACCTAGGCATTTTTATTAAAGCTAGTAAAACTGCACAAAAAGGCGTTTGGGTGAGACATGAACAATTTACGGGGGAAGGGGGGGATTTAAGTGTGACTATCATGTTAAGTCCCCCCAAAAAAGCTCGTTTAATCACAAAAATTCCTATTCCTAGAAATGGTCTCAAAAGTCAGAAGGCCGTGATTTACATTTTGTTGGATGTGACTCAAGTTATTCATTATAATTATAGCTCTTCAATAATAAGTAACAGTAAATGCAGACCTAAATGTCCGACCAGTAGTACATTGTTTAAACGAAGCACTTGGACAAAAACCGTTCTTTAGTGGTGAGCCGAAAGGGTGTCCTTCTTCCTATATGGCAAATACACACCCAAACGTGGAGGCATTTGACTCGAGGGGAAAAATTAACGAGTTGGGGAATTAATTCTTCCTCTTACTTCATATGCGCCATGTGATTGTCATTTATATGAGTCTTCCCAACATATTCATCGGACCTTGAACCTTCTGGTTAACATTTATTTAAGGCATCACAACAATTGAATGGCAAAGTTACCGATATGAAGAAGGCAAAGGATTTCAGATCATATATTTCATCAAATCCGAATGAATTCTTCAGGAAACGTATCAACTACTTAGTTAAAACAATGTCAATAATGATGGAAATACTTGAATGTATTTTAAAAAATGACTTCGCCTTCCTTTTAAATCATTCTCTTTACAACTAGTAACGTGGAACCAAATCCTCGGCCCTAACCCGCCCAATATCCTGAGGCCTGTTTGGCCACGGGAGTTAGTGGGCCGCTTAGGACAGTGGGGTTTGCTACTCACAAAGGAGTCCGTGATATCGGTAAATGACTCCAAGAGTTTCCACCTTATCCTATTTGATAATACCTCGATAGACAGCTCACCCACACCGCCCTCGTATCGGGGCTTCGGAGATGGCACGCCCGACCGCGGCATAGCAAATAGCCTAACAAAGACTCCCACAGAAATTACCTTTTTCACTTTATTTTAGCCCCAATTCGGAGTTTGGAGGGACGGGTAATTCTCTAAGGAAAGCGTCGTCGCATTTCCCCCAGTCGGTTTAAGTGATGCTCGGAAGCATTACGCTCATTCTGCTATTCTTAAGAGTTCGAGTACGTTCGCGAGTTGCAACCTTCCATCCCCTCTCGCCCTCGTTTTTGCGTACGCCCCCGCCCCTTTCTTCAGTCTCTCTTCATCTCTAACCTGGAACCGCTCTCCCGCTTCTTCGCGATTGTGAAACGGAACCTATAGGGAAGTGGGCGGGGGGGCATGTTAAATTCATTCATTGGTGAAACCTTTGTGATTACTTCCGGACGTCATCACTAAGAAAGAAGCTGCGTTGAATCCTTACAAATGGTTATAACACGAGTATTTTGTGTTTAACAACGAAAGTCAGTTGAGGCAAGAACGCTAGGCTGTTCTTGAATATATATTTTTTTTTTTTAATTAAGGGGCTATCTGGCGACTGCCGACTTAGGCATTAGTCGCCGTAAACAAACAGCCTAGTTCTAGGCTACTTTAAAAATTAAACAGGAAACAATAAAAAGAAATAACAATAACAATAAAGAAGCAATAACAAAAACAATAACAACAACAACAAACCGGGTTAAATGAAAGGGAGAAGGCCAGCCTCCCCCCAAAAGTCAATAAGTCCACTAGTCATGGTGCACGCACTCGTCCCGAGTACAAGGGACAGGCGGTAGCGACCCCGCCCATCCCGGTACCGGGACAGGTATCGTGCGCGAAGATCACCCAGACTGGGACATTCGACAAGAATGTGCCGAACAGTCTGGGGGACGACGCAGTCGTTGCAATAGGGCGCAGGCGAGCGCTCCATCAAGTAGCGATGCGTCACACGAGTGTGTCCGATTCGAAGACGGCAGAAAGCAACCTGAAGCCGCCGCAGCATTGGGGGATAGGTCCATGGGAACAGTCGCGGCGCAATGGCACGCAACTTTAAGTTCCTTCCCCTCGACCGTCTCCCATCTTCTTTGCCAAGCAGTCCGAAGAGCTGCCCGTATTCCTGCCATGTATTCAGTGTGAGGAAGAGCGAAACGCTTGGCTGTTCTTGAAAAATAAGCTGGTAAAGAAAGCGGTGAAGTTAGAAGGAACGAGATGCGAAGAAGGTACATAACAAATATCGGCCATAGGAGTCAGGAGAACGCACGGGCACCTCTCTCTCAAAGCTCCTTATATTGCGCAGCGAAGAAACCAAACACAACTTGGCTCCTGTTCGTATGAGGAGGAGGGCAGACCACAAGGAAGAATGTGCCATAAAGGATTGATTTTCGCGAATGAGTGGCGATGCGTTGACTGGATGAGTTTGAATTAGGTGGGGGCCCAATGGAAACGCAATAAGGCACTTTCCGAATCAAGGCTTCCCCCGCGACTCCAATGATAACAGATAAAGAAGCGGGGCTGAGAGGGGGGAAGGAGCATAAACTAGCAATAGTAATGAAAATGGATACGCATGACTATGCCCTACATACAGGTTGAAATACGAGAAGAAATTTGCGAGGTTTTTATAAAAATCTTCAGGAAGAAACGGTCGCAAATATCGAAGAAGTTACAATCCACTCATGGGGTTGCAAGAGGGTGGCAATGGGCTGCTCATGAACTTAAGGATACACGCATTAAGTAATTAGAGGCCCATCATTACATAAGAAAATGAATGCACCGAAAATTTTAGCAAATTTTCTGAAACATGAGATAATAGGGAGAATGGATGATTGAGATAAGTCAATATAGGGGGGTTTCAGGTAAATCGATACAAATTGTACAGGGGGGAAAAGAAAAGTTGTGCACCAAATGAAACAATAGATTCTCATGAGAATTTACACACAAATAGAACGATATATAAGAGGGGCGGTCAATAAGTTTTGCAATTCGGATATAAGGAAAAGTGTTTTATTATTTTTCAATATAACTACCCTCGACTTCAATTCACATGCGCCACTTGTCCCTGAGGCTTCGAATTCCCGACAACCACAAATCTCCCGAATGCTGTTCAATCCACTCCTGGACGGCGAGCTGGACATCTTCATCGTCCCCAAACCGGCGTCCACGCAGTGCAGCCTTGAGCTGGCGGAATAAAGAGTAGTCGCTAGGGGCCAGATCTGGACTGTAGGGGGGATGGTTGAGGTCTTCGAATCCGCACTCGTGCAGGGCACCTTGTGCAACTCTGGGCTTGTGGACTTTGACGACGTTGAAGTCGATCATGGGGCATGAGGTTTCTAGTGACCCAACGGGCAGAGGCCTTGGTCATGGCCAAATTGTCGTGGATGATGTTGATAACACTTGCATGTGATATTCCAAGTTCTCGCTCGATTTCTTCGACCTTCACTCGTCGATTTTCGAGGATCATCCTCTCTACACGGGCCAAATTGGTCACATCTGACGGGGGGCATCTTCAAAGGACTCACGACCATGGCGGAACTCCCTATTCCAGCGAGCAATGGTTGCATAGGAAGGGGCGGTGTAGGTGTACATTGCAACCATGCGTGCATGGATCTTTTTTGCATTCTTGTCTTCCTTGGTCAAAAATTTGATCACTGCGCGGTGCTCAACCTTCTCCAGTGTTGAAAATTTTGTGACTGACGATCTGCGATCAGCTACTGTTCTTAAATAGACGAGGCAGGAACGTGCAGCTGCAGTTCCTGACTTGTCATAACTTGTCCTAACACCCACACAAACAGCCATCCCCCTTCCTCTGTTTTGCCCTACCGATTCGCAAAACTTATTGACCGCCCCTCGTGGATATATATATATATATATATATATATATATATATATATATATATATATATATATATATATATATATACAGGGGGTGGACAAAATAATGGAAACACCCAGTATTATAATAGTATAGTTTGGAAGATTGATTAAACTGTCTAAGCTTTGCTTATGTTTATGTTTGCTGATTGATAATAAAAGTACATCATCTTGTGCTAATACTGTGGGGGCGTTTGCAGATATTATCCAAATAAGTTTATTAAAACTTATAAAAATGAGCGAACTATCTGGTTTCCAAAGAGGTCTGATTGTCGGAGCTCAGATGGCAGGTGCTACCATCACTAAAACGGCTAAACTGGTTGGCGTATCGAGAGGCAGTCTCAAAAGTAAGGACAGCGTATAAAAACGAAAGAAAAACATCTTCTTCAAAGCCAAACTCAAGAATGAAACCAAAACTGTCTGATAGGGACCGTAGGACTCTTACACAGATTGTTACAAAAGAACATAAAACTACAGCTACCAGAATTACTGCAGAACTTAATGATCACGTCCGGAACCCAGTCTAAACAAAAACTGTTCGCCTGGAGTTACATAAAGCCGGATTCCACGGGAGGGCTGCAATCCAAAAACCACTACTCTCAGAAACAAACGTTCGAAAGCGTTGAGAGTGGTGTAAAAACCATCGGATTTGGACAGAAGAGCAGTGGAGAAGGGTCATATTCTCTGACGAGTCCTCCTTTGCCTTATTTCCCACCTCAGGCGTGTATACGTTTAGAGACAGCTAAAAGATGCATTTGATCCAAACTACTTCCTCCCAACTGTTAAACATGGAGGAGGCTCTGTAATGATCTGGGGCCCGTATCTTGGAAATCCGTCAGTCCAATAGTCTCCCTTCATGGTAGAATCAACAGTCAGGACTATTTGAGATTTTAGCTAATCAGATCCATCCTAAGGTTCAGGAATTGTTTCCGGATGGAAATGCCATCTTTCAGGATGATAATGATCCTATTCGTACTGCTAAAGTTGTAGCTGACTGGCAGAAGGAACATTCCAGTGATGTAGAACACCTTATCTGAACATTTATGGTGCATTTTAGGAAAAACAAGTACGGAGTCGATATCCCCCACTATCATCATTGAAAGAATTGGAGACTGCTTTAGCTAATTGATGAATGGATGAAAATTCCCCTGGAAACGATTCAAACTTTGTACGAGTCGATCCCGCGCAGAATTCAATCTGTAATTACTGCCAAAGGTGGTCTACCCCTTATTAAAATAAACTTTCGGAAATTACATGGTGTTTCCATTATTTTGCCCCCCCCTCCCTGTATATATATATATATATATATATATATATAGTTGCGAAATCATTCGAAATGGCCAGCATCTACCTTCACGACTTCTCTAGGCGGGACCTTAATTGTTCACATGCCCTGGTTAAGGATTCCGTGTCACTGGGTGACACTACCTCCGCAATGGCGGCCCTAAGAGATCCTAGTGTTGTGAGCAGCCCTGTTGATACCCTTCGGGAGAGCTGACAGCTACAAGGCTGGGCACTAGAGGTGCGGAACTTTGTTGAACAACCACGCCTGTCTTCCTTGCCTTGTATGCGGGAACAGTACTCCTGGAAAACGCATGGCCTTCCCGCTCCTACTTGGATCATCCGAGGGTTGACTACAATCTCTAGCCCTTCGATGTAAACGTCCGCATTGACCTTAACCCTTGGGGAAAGATGAGAGGACGCTTGTGGCACTCGCTGCTGACCACGACCCAAGCCATCAGAGTGACCATTGTGCCACCTCACTTTCATGTCCAGCACCAAATTTGCATCATTGGAGTGGAAACGAAGCCGAGCGCCATCGCCCTTCATTTCATTCATGAGTGCTTGCGCCTTCACTTTACTACTGTCCTCGGTAGCCTGTGTTTTTTTTTTTTTTAATTTTACGAGCCATTCTGGTGAATGCCTACTAGGGCAAAAGTCGCTCTCCTCACCACAATGTACTACTAGGCTATATCAAAAACAAATAAGATATAAAAAGGACAGGGGGCTAAAAAAAACTCAGAAAAAGCAAAAAGGCAACAAGTGCGATGCGGCGCCGGGGATTGGGCCGCCTCCCACAGGCGCAGGAACATGCGACTTACAACAAACAGTCAAATAAAGTGGAGGAGGCCAACCTCCTCCAAAAGGTCGTATTGTCCGCAAGTCTATGTGCACGAACCAGTCCCGAGTACAAAGGAAAGCAGTAGCGACCCCGCTCGTCCCGGTACCGCGACAGGTAACGTGCTCGAAGATCACCCAGACTGAGACATTCAACAAGAATGTGCCGAACGTTGTGAGGGACAACGCAGTCGTCACAATAAGGCGCAAGCGAGCGCCCAATCATATAACGGGCAGTGCGTCCCGCGAGTGCGTCCAATTCGGAGACGACAGAAAGCAGTCTGAAGCCGTAGCGGCATTGTGGGGGTAGGTCCATGGGAAGAGTCGCGGTTCAATGACACGCAATTTTAAGTTACCCTCGACCGTCTCCCATCTTCTTTGCCAAGCAGCCCGTATTCCTGCGATGCAATCAGTGTGAGAAAGAGAGAAAAGTTGGTCTGGTCACCCAGTACTCACGAACTCTTTACCGCCCTCATTCCCTACATGTCCAGGACCCAGCAAGAAGAAAATCTCGATATCCGCCCGCCTCGCCAAAACCGTGGCGTCTCGCAAACAAAGGGATGCGGAGATTCCAATGCCCCGAGAGCACTCAGGGCTCTTTGTGAGTGGCTATAAATAACAATCCGGTATCCGAACCGGGCACGTCGCGTAATCTCCCGTACCGAGCGATGTATTGCAACCAACTGAGCCAGGAAGACAGACACAGCGTCTGGCAGAGCCCCGCTGACTCCAAACAATGGGGATACGGCGTGGAAACCGACCCCCTCTTGGGACTTGGAGCCATCCGTATACACTGGCACGGTTCCAGCGTGACAAGAAGTGTGCTCCAAAAAGGCCGAACGAAATACTCCCGGCGCTATAGAAGCTTTGAGAGCAGAGGCGTGGCGACAAATAGTCAGAAGTGGTGGTACCCTCCAGGGTGGCGTCCTAGGCAGAACCAGGAGCGCCACCGGCCAGAGAGCTATACCGAGCTCTCGAAGGAGTTTCCTAGCCCTAAACCTAAAGGGCTTAGGGTATGACCGTCGTCTCTCGGCGGCATCGGCACCGTCGAGATCAACTGCGGATGCAGTGAAAGTTGTTCGCGCGCACAGGCGAATAATGCACTGTGCACGGCGCAGAGAGAGTGACATCTCCCCAGCATCGACAAGTAGGCTTTCAATACGGGACGTACGACAGGCACCGGTCGCCAGACGAAGGCCGGTGTAGTGGATCGAGTCCACCTTTCACAATATACGCTCGCTCCGGAGGCATAAAATTCGCATCCGTAGTCAAGCTTCGAACGAACAAGGGAGCGATAAAAAAGTAAGGCAGTAGCCCTATGAGCGCCCAAGCGCTGAAACACACGGAACGAAGAATATCTATGGCGGGGGTACAAGAGATCCTAAGACTGCGAATA
This sequence comes from Ceratothoa steindachneri, assembly GCA_963969495.1. Lineage (NCBI taxonomy): Eukaryota > Metazoa > Arthropoda > Malacostraca > Isopoda > Cymothoidae > Ceratothoa > Ceratothoa steindachneri. The sequence continues at coordinate 107,031,631 of OZ018327.1, read as the reverse complement.
TGAGCCTCCACGGTGAGGCGTCGGTCAAATACAAGACCAATGAAACGGTGCGAGTCCACCACTTCCAGGCGAGCACCATTTAGAAACAAGTCTGGGTCAGAGGGTAGCCGTGGATGGCGGCAGAAGTGCACCATCTTAGTCTTGGCCAAGGAAAACCGAAGCTTGTGCGCTTCGGCATAGCAAGACTAGGTTCAATGCCTGTTGGAGTCGACGTTTCAGAGTTGGCCTCTGGGCAGCGCCCAAAAAGATCTTAAGGTCGTCCACGTAGAGCGTAGCGAGAACATCTTCCGGCAGCACCAAAGTGGTGCCATTAATGCTCACACCAAAGAGTATGACACTGAGGACACCTTCCTGCTCCATTGGGCCGGAGAGGGCTGCCCCACCCTTACGCCGAATCGAAGATCTCGCAACGCTCCTGAATCTGAAACTCTCTCCCCTTGCAGAAATATTATTAGTTTTTTTTACAAATTTCCAGCGAACACCAACGAGGGCACACCCCACATAAAGTTTGGAAAGCATCTGTAAAGAAATTGCTGTAACAGTGAAAATGTGTGGAAGATATATAACCGGTTGGTATTGGGATGGTAACACAATACTCAAAACATCAGCTGCCCCATGCTACACCTAACTCACCCTTGCAGACCCCTGAGGGAAGTGTAAAACGATTTACGAATCCGCAACTGCAGATATAGAAAGTGGTGTGGTTGGGGAAGGTAAAAACATGGGAGCAGAGAAAACTCCCGAGGTTAACCGAGCTGCTATAGCTCTGCTAGGGGGGAGGGAGCACTCGCTGAATTAGATCCCTCTAGAGGGGGAAACACCGGAACAGAAGGAAAAAAAACTAAAATTGGAAGGAATTGTGATAATCCAACGGGGAGGAATCAAACCAACAGGACGTTGCACAAAAGAATAAAGACAGCCACCAAAAGATACCCCCCCCCCCCTCAGCGAGATTGCAATCAAAAACCTTAATCCCAATTTGAAACTCTTTCGTTTCTGTCTCTCCCTGCCCCAGCAAAATGAATAGCGAGTTTCCCCATTACAGTCCTTGCCATCCTTAAATCTTTTGTTTCATCATTTATCTTCATTCTATTTATCCACCTTTCCGTTTTTCCACTGCCTCATTCTTTGTGCACTGCGTGAAAATACCTTCAACGGTTGCGAGTCTTTTCCCAATTCAATAAAAATGCAACAATCCCCAAAAGTTTACAAGGGAAGAGCGAATTTATTTGCAACCTCCATTTTACATGGGGGGCAAAGGACATTGCTGTCCATACCGTGGAGGGACTATTTTGGGAAGGCCCTAACCTATACCTCAATAGAAAGCATCACAAGCGAGAGCTCTCCCCTCCCATGTAGCGCACATCTTATACGAGTAGTAATTCCCGCAAAATACTAGTCTGGAAGGGGGGCAAATCCAGCTTGTAACCATGGTTACGGGTCGGATTTGTGTTCAACGTGAACATCCTGCTGTAGTCCACGTTTTCAACACCCCTTAAAATCTTGAAGGTCTCTATTAGCTGGCCTCGTAATCGACGGGTCTCCAAAGAGAAAAGCCCCAACTCTTGAAGCCTACGCTGATAGCCTTTGTGCCTAAGTGAGGGAATTAGCTTGGTACCCCTACCTTGGACACGTTACAGTCTATCTATGTCCTTACGCAGTGTAGAAGACCATAATTGAACGGCTATTCCAGGCGACGGCTGGCTAGAGAGTTGTAAAATTTGAGGGCAATCTCCTTGTTACGGAAACGAAATTGCCTCTTTATGTAACCAAATAGTCTTTGTGCCTTTTTTCTACATCGGCACACTGCCTGGAAAACTTTAGGTCGCTGCTGATTTGCATACCCAAGTCCTTTTCCAGAACTCTACCTAACAAGTGTTAGTCTTCTCGAGGATTGGCATAGCCAATGTGCATCACCTTGCAATTGTCAAAGTTAAATGGCATCTGCCAAGTCCCCGACCACTCACCTAACCTCTGAAGGATGCTTTGTAGAATTTCCACTCCTTCACGTAAGCTCACGCTGCGTCTTAATTTTGTATCGTCCGCGAACTTGGATATCGAGCAAAGCAACCCATCGTAATCATGTGGGCCCATCTCGAGGATACCCCCGTTTATTCTCACTGTTTGTCGCCTGCCTGACAACCAATTCTCGACTCAGCTGGCCACCCTACCTGTGATGCCAGCCGCGCGGCCTTTACAAATCAACTTGCGGTGTGGCACCTTATCAAAGGCCTTTTGAAAGTCCAGCTATAAGATGTCCACAACCCGACTACGATCGTACTCACTCAAAATGACGTGAAAAAATCTAGTAGATTTGTGAGACACGATCGGTCCTTGCGAAACCTTTTGTTGGGAATCCAGGATCAAGTTGTTTGTTTCTAAGTGCTTTACTATTTTTTTTCTGCTATCATGCTCTCTAACATTTTTCCCACAACGGAGGTAAAACTTATAGGCCTGTAGTTACCCGGGTTTTCGCGCTCTCTTCTTAAATATGGGGGTCACGTCCACCGTCTTCCAGTCATCTGGTACTTTGCCAGTTGTTAACGATTCGTTAAAGATCGCAGTAAATTGTGGAGCAACCTCAACGCTCACTTCACGAAGGACTCTAGGGATAAAGCCATCTGGACCTGGAGACTTGTACGGGTTAAGGTTCTTTATTCTAGCCTCCATTCCTCGTCGTCTAATATTACCTCGCTTAGGTTTTACCCTTCATTGACTCGAAGTGGGACCATCTTCTTTCATTGTAAACACAGAGGTGAAGGTCATTCAACACGTTAGCGATAGCCAGATTCGACTCTTGCAACGCGCCAACGTCATCTGTTAAAGGGCCTATGCGCTGGCGAACTGGTTTCTACCTATTTACGTGCAGGAAGAAATCTTTGGGTTCTCTTTGCAGAGGGACGCGTCCCGAAGTTCCTCGTTACGTTTAGCTTGGTGCCCCAGTGTTTTAACAGTTCTAATAATTTGTCTATACTGCACGACTCTCGTTGCTACCACTACTTCTCCATTTAGCGTAGGTCTTTTTTTTGCTCTTGTGAATTGCTGAGGCAAAGCTGCGATTGAACAGATTCTTCCTTCACCTCTTGTTGGGGAACGAACCTGGACTGCTGATTCATGAAGCGCTCTTTGAATCTCAGCCAGTTGGCTGATGCACTTTCACCACTTACAGGTTCTAGTCGGCTTATCGCATCTCGTAGACCATTGAAGTTAGCGCGGCGGTAATCAGGTTTGTAGACAGCATCGCGAGAGGGACTGCCACACGGAGCGCGTATGGTGAATAAGACTTCGGTGATCGCTACCGCTCAGACATTCACCTACGCTCAGTCCAGAGACCATGTCATACTCGGTGGTTCTTCCCAAAAGTTCTCACCTCTCGTCGGTTTTTCGACCCACTGTATCAAAAAGTTATTGCCAGCGAAGTCGATGAGTCGTCTCCCCTCCCCGTCGCACGATCTATCATCCAAGTCAACTCCAAGAGTTAAAATCGCCCATAATAATCAGGCTTGGGCGATTTTTCACCAACTCGGCAAGTTTAACGTACAGGTTCGAGCCCACTTCCTCGGGCTGCCTTTACGGCCTGTATACCACCACGAGTCGGTATGGGGAGCTGTCAAGATTTATGTCTACTTCTAGGATCTCGTAGACAGTTCTAACATTGCAATCAACTGCGGGGAAGCAGTTACAGACGTATAACAATACTCTGCCACCTTCTCGATTGGGTATATGGCGGTGGAATATCGTGTAACCGGGAATCATATACTCACCCTCGAAATCTCGAGTGTCAGAGCGAAGCCAGGTATCTACGATGTCAACTACGTCTATTCGGGTGTCACCGGACAATATGACTACAAGGTCGTCCCACTTGTTTCGTATAACCTGGCGTTAAGGAATAGGAATTTGAGGAAACGCGGGCTATTCCTCACGTCCCCTACCTTTAGGCGTTTCCCTGCGGTATGGTAGAGTTGTTGTACCCTGAAGAGGGCACAGCAACTCGAGCGACCCCCCCCCCCCCGCCACCTGAGTCGCAGAGATCTGCCCCGTGGAGACCCGGATCTTCGCCGCTAGAAAGCTCCATAATCCCACCGGTTTGAGATAAAGCCTGTTCGCTAGAAACGGGCGCACCCACGTTTATCTCCCAAAGCTCCAACTCTGTGCCTTCTTATAGGAGCCCGGTTCCTCCTTGGCGGCAGAGTTCTCTATACTCCCTTCCGCTCGAGGTAAGTTGGGTTCACCAGTGAAGGGGGCCTCCACGCCTTTCCTTCCTGATCCAAACCCTGTTCTATTCCCTAATCGCTCTACCGGTAATGCTCGTGTCTCCCTCATCAGCCAGAAGGCGTTCGAGCGATAAGATCAGCCTCGAAATCTCTTAGCCTCGGCTACTGAGGTGGACACCATCCTCTATATACAGGTCGTCACATCCAAAAAACCGATCAAACGGCTCCAAGAATTTGACCCCTATCATTGGACATAGGTGCCCTCATCTCTCATTGATACCCAGAAGTTTGCTAGTTGCGCTCACATTCGTAAGCTTTCGCGGTACAATCCCTACTAACAACCCCCGGTCGGTCTTAGCGCGAAGATCATCTGCAATCACCATTGCATTCATCAGGATAGCTTCAGTGTTACCGACCCTTCCTTCTCTGAGAAAGAGATAGCTCCCACTCACCATCGAGACGAGTACACAGTTCCCTGGAGGGAATCTTCGCCCTCTCGACCTCCCTCCCAAGTGCCTCGTTGCCCCGACCCGGAAGGCATCGGACCTACCATCTATATCCAAATTCTTCTCCAAGGTGGCTCTCTAGGTCTGGGGCCTGAGAGTCCCCCCACCACAACGCCTTGCACTTCCCCATTAAACCGGAAGCAAATCGGTTCAGATGCGTTGCTTTTTTTCTTTCGTGGTCCCGGAGCCCGACTTACTACTCATCTCTGTTCCCCCAAATGGTGTTGCCGATTCGCCCGTGGCTGCTGCAGCAACTCCCTTTCTTTTTCCTTTTCTTCTTGCTTAAGGGGACCGTACAGGCTGAGAGACCGAATTTCGGTCAAATTTACGCTTATGCGATTTCATTCTATAATGTTTCGTCTATGTTCCATAAAGTATCATACAAGTTTTCAGGCTTATATCTTCTTTAGAGACTGAATTATGAAGCTATTAATAGGAGTCGGTCCGCGTAAAATAAAGAAAATTTAAAAAGAGTCTGACCACAAAAGAATTGCTCGGAAAATGTATAAGAGGACTAACACAGAATACAAACGAAAGTTTTCATTCAAAAATATGGGGCAGAGCAAAAAAAGACTAAATTCGTCGGTTTGAAAAGATTGGAATTCATCGGTAAAGATGCTACTCCTGACCACAACCAAGGTTATGAACAAGCGAGTCTACTGAAGAAGATCAACTTGGATTCAAGCAGCCTAACTGGATTTTTAGAAGAGCAAGACAAAGAGATAAAAAGAAATAGATCTTTGTCAGTAACTCCGAAATACAAGAAACAGAAAACGACAGCAGAATATAGTTCACGAGCTTATTAAATCTTATGAACCTGGCAACAATGAGCAGCGTGGTAAGCTCTGGCACCCATCTCTGCAATACATAAAGTAGGGGACCAGAAACCAATAAGAGAAAGAAATTATTAGAAAGAAAACAAAAATATGGAAGCTTATACTATGGAATGCTTTGGGTAGCTGATGACGTGCCGTAAGTGTTCATTTTCTGTTACTTTTTTTTTTACTTCATTTTTCTCCAATGTTAAAATATTGATGAATGAGAGACTGGCCAGTCCTTTTTTATTGGCCGATTTTAATCAAATAAAAACCAGCGTGCAGAGAAAAGGTTTGCGAATAATTCTATGTTTCAATATTTTTTAATTAGTTCATATATTTTAGAGTTATGGATGGAGCTCCCCCCCTAAATTTTATTAGGGGGTATATTACTGGAAACAAATTTTCTTGGGGTTTATATAAATAAATCAGAAAAAAATAACCATAGTTTAAACGCATTGGGGGTATATGGCATATAGCCAAAAAATTATAATTTCCTTGAGCAGTTTAATTTTTGAATGGGGTCCCTGCCTTCCCCAATAGGGGTGGCGATAAATTTTGCTGATTAGCACGCCTAAATCTTTCTCAAGGCCAGATAGGTGGCATCTGCCACCTCTCTGACCACTCGCCTATCCTGAGGCTATTTATTTCACAGGCGTTCCCACTCCTCGCGAGCTCACACTACCTCCTAGCTTGCAGGTCTTATACGAGATATATATATATATATATATATATATATATATATATATATATATATATATATATATATATATATATATATATATATATATGAGAGAAAAATATATAGATAAATAAATATAAAGAGCGAAAGAAAGAGCGATAGAAAAAATATGAGAAAGAGAGAGAGAGAAAGAGATCCCTCGAGAGAAGTCCCATCTCGGCACAGGAAGGAAGGAAGGGATTGGCGGAGAAGGACCGAGGGCGCTTTGGGCCGCAATCGAAGAACGCGACTGGAGTGGCAGGGGCGGCAGACGCCATGGCAACGCGGTGAGCGCCAATACGCGCAAAGGGAAACACGCATTTAAAGCCTCACAGACACTTGCTTGATTCCCAAGAATATGAAAGCGCCTACGAGACGGGAGGGGTGAGACCCACCCCCCTCCCGAAAACTTTTAAGTTTCAAAAAACGGGGAAAGCCTTTCCTTCGCGCACGTCCCACCCCGGGGTAAATCAAGAATGATACAGGAGTGCTTTCAAATTCCGAAGGAACCCGAGTATAAGGTCTTGCCCATACCCATAAGGCCCGAAGGGCTCTGAATGCTCCAAATGAACTAGTCCTTGATCGAACAAATGGGTACACGGGGGGGGGAGGCACTGCACCATATAGGTAAGTGGTACTTCGTAGATGCCCCTCACCGCCGTCTATAAAGGGAGGATCGCTCCCACAAACAGGAGACAGGGAGAAAGGACTCAGGAAGAACGCTCGCCTACCTTGGCGTGTGCGCATCTCGGCCCCCACCACCGAAGGAGGTGGGGATGGAGCCAAGGCACAGCTGAGGATCGCGATGGATACCAGCGTGTCCACTGGCGAGTCACGGAACAAACAGCCAGCAGGGGGAAGTGGTGGGGGCGGGGGAAGGAAGCCGCTCTGAGTCTGGTCCGCCTGACGCAATCACATCCACGCGCGAGACTCGCGAAAACACGACTGACATCACAAACTCCAGCCACAGTGGCCACGGCGCATGTGCCCTTCCCAAGCACACTCCTTCCCCCTGCTCGCTCTCCCACAGACGTATACATACACTAAGTATACGAGGGATAGTCAACAAGTTTTAGTGCAAATTGAAAAAAAAACCCCCGCTTTATTAAACGAATTTGATGATATTATTGCTTAAAATATTTCCTCCAAAAAAGTTGACACTTCCAAAGTAGGTGTTTCCATCTTCCCCTCGTCCGCGCCTGCAAAATTGTTCGCTTCATCTCTCGAATCAAATCTTGGTCATTTCAAACGTTCTTTTAGTTTAGGTAGCAAATATAAGTTTGAAGGGGGGCAAGGACGAGGAGGGGGATGGTGTATGATTTGCCACCAACATTCTCGCAATGTTGCCTTTGCTCCCATCTCGAAGAATGCGCCGGAGCGTCATCTTTGTGGGGGAAATGCCATGATGCAACTTTCCTTGTCTGTTTTTCACCAATACAGTCTTCAATTGTTTCAAAAGCCCTTTATAATAAGCTACAGTGATCATTCTTTGTTCTTGAAGTCAATCAATATTATGGCATTCTCCCAAACTGTCGCCATCGCCTTTATTTGTATCTTCAATTTGACTGGCATCGAAAAACCACACTTTGGAAGCCAGTGCTTCCGATGAATGTTCTTCTAAGGATCCAAATGATGAATCAGATTTATCCCCGGCCCCGGGAAGACCCAGTTGCACGAAATCTTGCTTGGTTTCACTTTGGGCCAAAAGGCTCAAGGAAAGACCAGGCCGCTTGAGCAAGCTACAAAATATTCGCACAACGCATTTGGCGTCCATTAAAGCTAATAGGTTGCTGAGACCAAGATAGTAATTCAACTTCACTAGCTCTAAACTTACTGCTGATTCTGTGGTATTTTCCAAGAGTTCTTGGAGTGCAGCGACATTTATTTCAATGGTCAGCGTGGGTGGACTTCCTTATCACTCGTCGTCTATCATATTTTATCTACCTTCCTAGAAACGTTTCATCCACCTGAAAGTATTAATGTCGTGTAGTTTAAAATCCCCCATAAGCTTCTTGCGACGATCCAATTATGTTCGCATATGCTATCAATCAAGTTATGCAAAAAAATTATCCTTGATTTGTTTCCAAGGATTAATTAAAGTAACTTTCTTATCCTTTCATGGAACAAACTTAGATTAGCGAGGTATTGCCATCAGGCTTTCATATATCTTAAAAACATGATTAACACATTTCAGCCTTAAAAAAAAATCTAGTCATGACGGAAATAGGAACTTTCGCACCCAAACTTTTTGACTGCCCAATATGCTCACGCACATTGAGCAACACACAATGCTACTTTCACACAAATCGCCTATCCACCATCCTAACTGGTATTGACAACCACCAAATTGGAAAAAAAGTTCCAAGCTTGAAGGGAAAGGCATCCTTTAAAAAGAAAAGATCTCGCTATGGCGTCAACCAACGAAACCATGGCTACCGCAATGCCAATACTTAAGTCAGTGGTTTTCAACCGGGGTGGCACGGGAGCGAGCAAGAAATCATTATTAAAATGCTTATATTGCTCCAAAATATGTATTTCAAACATTTATATAAAAAAATCTAACAACACTTGAAAGTATTTTGAAACTAATTTCTTTGCATTGTGCAACATACAAACAACAAAAAGAGAAAGATTGCAGACAGTGAATGAGGAAATTAAAGTTGTCTTGTTAACTATACCTCCCAATATTAAAGAATTAAGCGATCCTCATCAAGCTCAAATTTTCCATTAAACTTTTAAAGGTAAGATTTATTTATTTTCAAATTTTATTGTCCTATTTCGTTCAAATTAGCTCACTTGTCAATCATGGTTAATTTTGAAGTCTTTCTACGTAATTAATTATTTAGACGTAAATCATTTTATATTGGAGTGCCACGGCTATTCTAAATAGCAATTAGGGTGCCGCAATCATAAAAAGGTTGAAAACCACTGGGCTATACATATACACACAAGGAAAAAGACACTGATAAATATCCCCCAACTTAACAAGTCCCTGGAAGGAAGGCCGTATCATTTAAAACAAGTAACTCCCAGCAGAGAAATTAGTTCCGATTCTTTGCAGGAGGTCTCGTCTCCTCCAAGAACTTCAGAAGACAGTCAAAGCAGCAGAAAGAGGTGCTAACAATAACCATCATCATTCGAGTACCGAGACAGGTGCCGTGCGCGTCGCTACCCAAGAGAGTCGTCGTCTAGATTGCTATCTCGCGGGCGGGCGTGACCTGGTGTTCCCGCGGAGCATTTTTATTCGAACGGTGTCGTAAAAACCCCTTGCACGGTACATGCTCAGAGTGGCGGTACTCATAGACTAGCGTATTTAAAATATTAGTTATTTAAAACAATATAAAATAAACATTTACGCTACAAACTTACAGAGGGGTAAACAAATTACAAAATTTATTATGGTCTTCCAAATCTGCGTACTAAAGGGGCGACTAGAGACCGGAGTTGTTACAAAGTGAACCCTAAAAATTAGAACAGGGACAGGGCGTTAATTATAAGGCTACAAACAAATAAGTTCCAGGAATATCGAAAGAGACCTTGCGAAAATTTCGCAACAAGGAATAACAAGGTAGTTGATCCAAAGTACTTACTAAGTTCAGACACCAGAAAAGAGGCTCAGATAATAACAGAACGAGGCCCAAATAATAAGAGTCCAAAACGCGAAGGTTCGGACACTAGAATGTAGTCCCTGATTCTAGATGTAAACCCAGATCTGAGAAAGCTGAGGCCTTGATTGGACAGGTAGGTCAATGAGAAAAAGTCGCGATGGCGCACATCCTCATATTCGCAGGGGTTAACCCATCAAAATAGTAGCCTTAACAGCAAGCACCCTATGGGCGCCGCTTGCAAAGTTTAAAAGCACATTTGCGGTCGGCGTGCAAATCATTCAACATTCTTAGAACCAAGAGTGTGGAGATAAGGACAGGGAACAAAAACTCAACAGCCTCATCTACCGTCCTAAACTCCTCGAAAGCGATACAATTTTCTGTCATTTCTTCAAATGAAGACCCCACACTGTCCAATTTGAGCAACATCGAAGTGGTGCAGGGACAAAGGGGGGTCCAGTAAAATAGTTGAACATGAATATGATCACTACCGTTAGTTCATTGTCCCACCCATTCCTTTTCAATGGTGGCAAGTTAGAAGCCAGCATAGGCCGGGACTCAGGCAGTTTTTATTTTTACTTTCTATTCTGGCGGCAACTATCTTTAGGGAAAGTTACTCAAAATATAAATTAAAAATAAGAGGAAACTAGAAAGCCAACGCGTCATTAAAACTAGAATAATCATGAAATACAGTACCGTCCAAAAGTAGAGAACAGCGGCTAAATAAAAGTTATGAGGAGTGCAACTTGAAGAAAGGATGGGTACAAAATTAGAGAACAATAAGTATGAATGCAGCCATAACCGGAAAACTATAATTAAACAAAATATTAAAAGAGTCCGCAGGCCCTTGCTCCAAATAACTCCAGTACATCTTCAGCCGTAGGGCGTCATCACCCATTTCTTGTAATTGTCGGTCGTGATTTTATTCCGAAGATCTTTAACATTCGGGTTTAAATCAGTGCTTTGCACAGGCCAGTTCATCAAGCCTTCATTTAAAGCATTCAAGAACTGCTTCACCGTCGTTGAATTGTCCTGCATGAAACAGGCTTGTGTACTCTCGATGTTTCTGAAGCAGAATCTTGTATACGGCAGCGTTTACTTTACCGCGTAAACGGACGAGCACAGAGACTAACAACGCTTGATTTTTTTTTTTTTTTACCTTTAGAGCCCATTTGGCGACTGCCCACTTGGGCATAAGTCGCCGGAAATACGACAGCCTAGAACTAGGCTACTTTAAAATAAAATTATGAAAAAACAACTGATAAATATTGGAAAAACTTAACAATTAGGAAGCAATCTCCGGCAGCGGGGGGAGATCCCCCTCACCCCGGAGAAGGAGCGTGCAATCTACAAAGAGAATAAACAAAAAACAAAAAACTACTTAAATAAAGGGGAGAAGCCCGGCCTCCACCCAAAAGTCAATAAGTCCACAAGTTAAAGTGTACGAACTCGTCCCGAGTACAAGGGACAGGCGGTAGCGACCCCGCCTATCCCGGTACCGGGACAGGTAACGTGCGCGAAGATCACCCAGACTGGGTTATTCGACAAGAATGTGCCGAACAGTCTGGGGAACGATACAGTCGTCACAATAGGGCGCAGGCGAGCGCTCCATCAAATAGCGATGCGTCACACGAGTGTGTCCGATTCGAAGACGACAGAAAACGACCTGAAGCCGTCGCGGAATTGGGGGATAGGTCCATGGGAACAGTCGCGGCGCAATGGCAAGCAACTTTAAGTTCCCTTCGACCGTCTCCCATCTTCTTTGCCAAGCAGTCCGAAGAGCTGCCCGTATTCCTGCCATGTAGTCAGTGTGGGGAAGAGCGAAACGCTGGTCCGGTCGCAGAGTCCTCGCCGGCTCTTTGGCGCCCTCATTCCCCGCAATTCCTACATGTCCAGGAACCCAGCAGAATATAATCTCAACATCTGCCCGGCTCGCCAAAACCGTGACGTCACGGATATCGCAAACCAGGGGATGCGGAGATTCCAATGCCCCGAGGGCACTCAGGGTGCTTTGTGAGTCGCTAGAGATCACAATCCGGTCTCCGAACCGGGCACGTCGCGTAATCTCCCGTACCGAGTGGTGTATTGCCACCAGCTCGGCCGTGAAGACAGACGCAGCGCCTGGTAGAGCCCCGCTAACTTCAAACAGAGGGGATACGGCGTGGATGCCGGCCCCCTCTTGGGACTTGGAGCCATCCGTATACACTGGCACGGTACCAGCGTGACACGAGGTGTGCTCCAAAAAGGTCGAACGCAATACTCCCGGCGCACTACAAGCTTTGGGAGCAGTGGCGTGGCGACAAATAGCCAAATGTGGTACCCTCCAGGGTGGCGTCCTGGGCAGAACCAGGGGCGCCACCGGCCCGAGAGCTATATCTACCTCTCGAAGGAGTTTCCTGGCCCTAAACCCAAAGGGCTTAGGGTATGACTGGGGTCTCTCGGCGGCATAGGCACCATCGAGATCAGCTGCGGATGCAGTGAGAGCTATTGGCGACTGAGGGAGGCACCGGGCTCGCGTGTAAAGGCGTGTGATGCACTGCACGCGGCGTAGAGCGAGTGGCATCTCCCCAACATCGACCAACAGGCTCTCAATGGGAAAAGTGCGGAAGGCACCGGTCACAAAGCGAAGGCCGGTGTGGTGGATCGAATCCACCTTCCACAATAAACGCTCGGCTGCGGATGCATGAAACTCGCATCTGTAGTAGAGCTTCGAACGAACAAAGGATCGATAAAAAAGTAGGGCAGTAGCCCTATCAGCGCCCCAAGCGCTGAACGTCACGGAACGGAGAATGTCCATGGCGCGGGTACAAGAGACCCTAAGGCTGCGAATATGAGCCTCCCAGGTGAGGCGTCGGTCGAATACAAGACCAAGGAAACGGTGTGAGTCAACCACATCCAGGCGCACCCCATTAAGAAACAAATCTGGGTCGGGGTGAAGCCGTGGATGGCGGCAGAAGTGCACCACCTTAGTCTTGGCCAAAGAAAACCGAAACCTGTGCGCTTCGGCATAGCGATTGACGCGGTTCAATGCCTGTTGGAGTCGTCGCTCCAGAGTTGGCATCTGGGCCGCGCCAAAAGAGATCGAAAGGTCGTCCACGTAGAGCGTAGCGAGAACATCTTCCGGCAGCACCGAGGTGATGCCGTTGATGCTCAGGGCAAAGAGTGTGACACTGAGGACACTTCCCTGCGGGACACCCTCTTCCTGCTCCTTTGGGCGGAGAGGGCTTCCCCCACCCGTACGCGGAAAAGACGATCTCGCAAAAATTCAGATATAAACATTGGGAGGCGTCCCCTCGCCCCCATCGTGTGGAGAGTCTCCATGATACCGTATCGCCATGCGGTATCATGGGCCTTCTCCAGATTTAAAAACACCGTGGCGTAGTGCTGTTTACGAAGGAAAGCCTCGCAGACGGCATTTTCCAGTCGGAGCAGAGCATCCGACGTGGAGTGGAACTTGCGGAAGCCGCTCTGTGCGGAAGACAGATGGCCTCCGCTGTCCAGGAAAAAGGCTAATTTAACATTTACCAATTTCTCCATCAACTTGCACACGCAAGAGGTTAGAGAGATTGGGCGGAAACCGGTCGGAGTAGAGTAATCTCTCCCCGGTTTGCGAAAAGCGAGCACAGTAGCGATTCGCCAGGAATCTGGGAGAAGACCCTCCACCCAGATCCTGTTGAACAAATCTAACAGAAAGGCCATGCCTCGCTCACCCAGGTGTCGAAGCATGGCGTACGGGACATCGTCCGGACCATGGGCGGTGTCCGCGCACGAAGCGAGAGCGGAGCGCAACTCACTCACAGTAAATTTGTTGTTGAAGGGTTCTCCGCCTCTGGAGGTAAAGTCCAGTGGGCGGACTTCCGCGACATCACGACGTGCATTGAATGCTGGCGGAGCAGCATCCCGGCTAGATAATGCGGAAAGAGCGGTCGCTAAGGATTCCGCCACGGACGCGGGGTCCGAGATTGCGGTCCCATTCTCCTGGAGAACGGGAGGGGGGTCCAGCAAGAACTTGCCCCGAATCCTTTTTCTCGCTTCCACGCCTCTTCTAAAGGGGTCCTCCCGTTAAGTGAAGACACGTATGCTGGCCAAGAAGAGCGGCGGGCGTGCTTCGAAATATACCGGAACCTAGCCCTAGCCCGACGAAATTCAGTAACAGTGAAATCGTTCGGGCGGGGCTTATAGCGCATGTAGGCATAACGCTTCTGTTTGAGGGCCGTCTCACACTCGGCCGACCACCATGGGAGTGGTCGGCGTGCAAAACGGCTAGATGTCCTAGGAATAGTAGTCAGGCCCACGGCGATGAGGTTGCCGCAGAAGAACTCAACGGCCTCATCTACCGACCTAAACTCCTCGACTGAGATAGAGAATTCAGTCATTTCCTGAAATGCAGGCCACCGCGCCCGCGCCAAGCACCACCGAGGAGGTCTCTCAGGCGGCAGTTGCCCTGAAAATGATATTTGAATAGGAAAGTGATCACTACCATGGAGGTCATCGACCACCCCCCAATCAAAATCAGGCTGTGCATCCGAAGAGCACAAAGATAGATCAAGGCAAGAAAATGAAGCGGTTCTCGGAGAGTGATGCGTAAACTCATCCACGTTTAGGACACCTATCTCAAGCTCTTCGATCAGATCGGCAAGGACTTGTCCCCTGGGATTTATTGAGTAATCTCCCCAGAAAGGATGCCTGCCGTTCAGATCTCCAAGAAATAGAAAGGGCCTCGGCAACCATGCCACGACGCAGCGGAAGTCCCCCGCGTCGAAGTCAGCTGACGGTGGAATGTACGCAGAAATGATAGTATACCTCCTATCCAGGTGCAGCTGCACTGCCACTGCCTGAAAGGAGGTATCTAAAGAGAAAAGAAGAACGGAGACATCATGCCGGGTGTAAACCTCGCATTCCCCAGCCCACCCATCCCGCGGTGGTGGGGTCGCGAGACCCTTATACCCAGGGAGAGCGGGCAGGGGGCACGGGCCTAGCATGGTCTCCTGCAAAAAGATAGCTAACGGGGAACGGGACGAGACGAGCCTCCGCAGCTCCTCCCAGTTGGCCCGGCGTCCACGGCAATTCCATTGAAGGAATATGCCCTCCAGGCCTAGCTCGGAGGAGACGCGGGGGCCCTCCTCGAACCGAAGACCCTGACGGGAATGGCAGTACGCTTCCCGGAGGTAGAACCCCGGGCGCTGTTGGCCAGACAAAGCGCTGAAGGCGCTGTCGCCTTCGAGGACTTATTGGGGGAGGTTGGGCTCGCCATGCGAGTCTTTTCCTCCCTCCGCCTCGAAACCTTAGGCGGGCGTTGCGGCTTCGGAGGCGGGTGTACCTCTTTTCGAGGAACCACCGTCTCCGAGCCACTCGCTCCACCTCTAGGCGTAGGCGAAGGGGCCGAAGCTCCTTTCTTGCTGTCCTCCTTTCGGGGGACAGCTTTAGGAACCTCGGAAGATGGTCTGGCGACCAACTTCAGGGGTGTTGCCCCCTGTGAGTCTAACGACTCGGTGGAGGTGCGTAGCCGTTTCGCCTTACGGGAAAAGGTCACGCTGGGGAAAGAGGGGGGAGCCCTGGTTTTAGCCGTGTCTGGGTATGAACCCTTTTTGCCGCCAGCTTTACCAGGGGAGGGCCCGGGTTGAGTAGAGCCCGCAGAAGGGCTCTGAATGCGCGCGGAAACAACCGTGCTCGTTGGCCTGGATGGGCCAGGAGCAGAGGGTGCCTTTCTAACTATTGAGGCATATGACGTCCCAGGCAGAGCCGGGCACGCCAGGACCAAGTCCTTAGCCTCGCGGAATGAGATTCAATCCTGGGCCTGAACCGCCAGGATTTCCTTCTCGAGGATATGTACCACATTGCTTCGAAGAAGCGGGGTGCGGCTCTCCGCAATTGACACAGACTTCGGGTGACCCCGACTTTGCACGTCTACAAGATCGATTCGTATGGCCGAA
The DNA here is from genome assembly GCA_963969495.1 of Ceratothoa steindachneri. Lineage (NCBI taxonomy): Eukaryota > Metazoa > Arthropoda > Malacostraca > Isopoda > Cymothoidae > Ceratothoa > Ceratothoa steindachneri. The sequence continues at coordinate 107,015,837 of OZ018327.1, read as the reverse complement.
ACGGTGACAGTAATAGCACCGCCGCGGCAGTGGCACGAATGCCTTCACGCGGTAGCGGTACCAACCAGGACGCACCGACTCAGGGAGCTTGTCACAGTCGAACGTGACGAAGAGTGTAGGGGTGGGTCTCGAGGCCCCTCGCTGTTTTCTCATCACACGTTCGACCTTGACCGCCCCATGGTCGGCCAGCTCTCAGGTGATGTCCTCAATGGAGTAGTCAACGAGTTCCCTCGCATAAACTACTCCTTTCACAAAGTTAATGGTAGAGTGCGGCGTCACACTCACCGGGGTGCCATGAAGTGTCCGAAGAGCACTTATCTTGGCCGTTTCAGCGGGATTCGCCAGAAGGCTCCCGTCCGAGAAACGGGTCACCTTCGGCTCTCAACCAGTTGCACTAGCTAATCCTCTCCTCTGATGGATCATGTTGCCCTTGGCCAACATGGTACCATCAGTGGATCGAATAACGAGGAAGCGTTTGAAGCCAGCGGGCTCGAAAACGCCAGGTAACCTCTGAATGAGGGGCCCCGATGTCATCGAGGCTCCGCCCTGTGCACTTTTGGTCTTAGTCAGGGCCTCCGCAACCGGGGAGGGGGGAGGGGGGCAGAGGGGCCGGATGTGCCGATCTTGGCTTGGTCGCTTGCCAAAGTGGCAGCAGACCCATCCGTCCTCACAGCCCCCACGGATGGAGAGGATCCCCGAGTCTTCTTAGTCTTTTTCTTTTTTGGAGAGAAGGGCGGGGAATGAACCCACTTCTCACCTCCGCCGGCAGAAGCCCCTAGGCCAGCTGGACCGGCCTCAGCCAGGTCTTTCTCCGAAATGGAAAAAGTCCTGGTGGTTGCAGGGGCACCATCCGGAGGATATCCCTCCCCTCCTTGGACTGCCTCAGAAACCATAGCCGTTTGAGGAGGACCTTGCATAGGGGCGGATTCGGGTTCGGCGTTTGGCGCCGAGCCCGGATTCCCCTCCATGGAAGGCCCTACCGTCTGAGGCTGGGTTTCCTCAAGGACCATGTCTATCACAGGAGGGGCCTCCAGTTGGCCATCCCCTCCCAGGACATCGCAGGTTCCCTTGGCAGTGTCGCTAGTCTTGTGTGGGGAGGCACAGGCCTTGACCCCGGCAAGGTTTAAAATTCTTGCCAGCAGATCTTTTGAGGGAAGCGACCGAAGGGGCCTGGCTTCCCTCTCCCCCCTAAGGGGGTTTGCCCTACCGAGCCGCTTACACGAGGGGCGGTCGGCAATAGGCTGCCTGCTGGCTTTCTTGGCAGTCCCCTTAGAAAGAAAGGAGGGACTGCCGCAGGAAATAGGGAGGTGTCCGAAAGCACCTCCAGAGAAGGGAGTGAGGGGGAGTCCCCTGCACCCGTAGGCGAAGGAGAGGAGTAAGCCTCCTCTCCGGTTAGAGAAATATGGAGGGTCCCCTGCGCAAGCACAAGGGGGGGGAGGCCTCCATTTTTTCGGTGGAGCTGCCCGAGGGCGGCTCCGTTGATAATACAGGGGAAGTTGAGGGTTGTTTTTTGGGGGGGTTGTGCATCATTGGGCATGGGGACCCCTAAATTTTCTGCGGGACGCAATAGCTCATCACCTCTCACAGTTGCCTGCACTGCAAGAGGTGCTTACAGGCCTGGCAGAGCCAGGCGCCGCCATTTGGAACCACCCCTCCCGCTTGGTGGCCTGGCAGTCCATCAGCATGGCGGCTCCACCTTCAACACAGCGTAAAAAGATAGATTGTGAAGAGGAGAGGAAAAGGGAATGTGAGGAAGGTATGGGTGGGGATGAAGCAGGTTGTTAAAAAAAAAACCATCCCGAACCGGAGTTCAGGGGTTATGGAACGTTGTCCCCTTACCCCTCAGCCCCGATCCGGGACGGTTGGCTTGAGAAGGTTAGCATCTACCCTGTGAAATTAGAGGCTGACCAGAGAAAGTTGTGGGAAGAGGTTGTATGAAAAGCGACGAGGTAGGGGAGAAATACAGGCTATGTGAAGGAAGGAAGAGAGGCTAAGCTGGGGCCGGACGGAGCGATGGATCCGGTAAGCACGGCGGCCAGGAGGGCAAATCGCCGCGCCCCTTACGGGGTAACAACGCTTGAAAACATACCACACACCATAACGCTGCTATCTCCAATTTTGTCCTTTTCGTGAGTGTGGGATCCAATCTTTCATTAGTATGTCTTACATGATGATTCCCATCAGACCCGAACAAATTAAATTTACTTTCGTCCATTAAAAAATTCCCACTTTTCAGCAAACGACATAACATGCTCAGTAGCTAGGGCCAACCTAGAGCTACGGGAAATGACTTCGGACCTGCTATGTTTGGGGGGAAAAACAGTCCAGTCTGAAGAAACAGGCTTTTTATTTAAATTTAATACTATACATAGTTTAGCATTTTGTCATGTTTCCCTTTTTCTTAATGACCATTTAGAGGCGGCGTGGTATGGAATCTCTTAGGCTCCTGAAGTAATCCAAGGACATCTCTGTACACCATACTTTTGTCATCTCTGTCCAGAGGGTACCCAGGTTAGGAGTCTTCTTCTCTGACATGATTTTCTTCCTTCGACGCCAGCAGTTCTCGATGGGGTTGAGGTCGGGACTATTCCCAAGCTACTCCAACACCTCAATCTGCCTCTCCTGGAACCAGTCCTGAAATCTGAACATGTCCACCATATGGTTCTTCAAAACGTCGATATACCGATCAGCGTTCATCTTTTGGCTCTTTGGAAGGAAGTAAAGGCCATCCCTTTCCTTCTTACCAGAAAAAAAGCACCCTACACCATTACAGAATCGGGGCCTTTAACAGTCGGAATCCTGTAATTGGGGTCGAATCGATCGGAACCAGACGGGCGTCAAACTGTGGTAGACCCTATCCGGAACACTTGAAAATTGCTTTTGTTGGAAAACATCACCTTCCTACACTGCGTATTTATATGTGAATGTAAGGCGTTTCTTCTTCATGTAGGCATCACAGGTTTGTTGGCGGCTCTACAGCTTGGAAGCCCCAAGTCCTTCTGTAGCCAATGATGGAGAGTTTGAACACAGAGACGTCTTGTAGCAGCTCCGGATGTAAATTCTTCAATTCAGTCACTGGGAATCGAGGGTTATTCTTCAATTCTCTCTTCAGGAGCAGCTCTGTAGCAGCAGACGTCTTCCTTCGCCTTCTACCACCGAATTTGTACTTTGGTGGTAGTTCCCGGGCTTCTGCTACAAGTTTCGATATGGTGGACTTTTCCCTGCCTGTTCATTCTTGCCTCCACGCAAGAATACGGGCTTTCTCCTCATCAGTAGAGTACTTGACAGGCATTTCGAAAGCACCGTAAACAAATACTGAACACGAACCACAGAATGCAAAATCCTTCAACAAATGGATGCGATATGGAGAAAACACAACAATCAATACTCAGGTCTAGCGAAACACTGAGGTTCAGTTTCAAATCATAACATGAACCAGGAAATGCTGTCAGCATTGCCAGATGCTTTCAGACACAAAAATTTGCACCATACTCAGTGTTGCTAATTTATCGCTAGATTTGGCGCGTTTTAACATTGCTTAGCCCGAATTATTTTTATTTTACGCGGCCGCGCTATTTTAGCGCTTTCGCCCTCTTCTTTCTTTTGAGGCACTCATCAATGTCTGATTCCACCCCCTCTCTAACTATCTTAGTCCTCTATCGCCCCCCCAGCTCCTCCCTCAAGCTTTTTCTTGATGAATTTAGTAACCTCCTCGCTGGCCTCTCCCCCACTAGTTCTCTGCTAATGCTCGGTGATTTCAACCTTCTTGGCCAAAATCCTAATTTCAAAGCCTTTTCTGAAATCCTTGATCTCTTCTCCCTCACCCAACACGTTTCTTTCCCTACCCACTCTCACGGTAACATTTTAGACCTTGTAATCTCTGAATGTCTTATTTCCAACCTGATGATTACAAATTTGTCCAATGCTATATCTGATCACTTCCTTATCAACTTCAACTTCTCTATCCCATTCCATATACCTCCCCAGCTGTCTCATAATCCTAAGCCTTTCCGTCGACTAGCCTCCATTAATATTCCCTACCTATCTAATGATGTGTCCTCCAAACTTCCTCCCATTGATGCTTCTGCCTCTCTCCTGACCAGATTCTCTTCTTTGGAGCAACCCCTTCTCACTTGTCTTGATGCTTACTCTCCCCTTGTCACCCCTTCGAACTCCCGTTGTCACCGTGACCCTTGGTACTCTATCGAACTCCTCCGTGCTAGGCAGTCCATGCGTGCCCATGAAAGAGTCCTTAGAAAGGCTCGCACCCGTGGGCAAGACACGACCCCTCTCTCGCTGGCATTCCGACTTGCGACAGCTTCCTACGTGGCAAAATTAAAATCTGCTCATGAAGCCTACTCACGTAATCTGCTTACTGATAATGATCCGCCTGCTCTCCCATCTTACTTCCCCAGCCCAAGTCTCCCCACCCATTAGCCCTGCTACTCTCTCGAATTTCTTCGCAGATAAGGTCAATAACCTCCATGCCTCCCTCCCTCAGCCTTCTGTCCCAGCTCCTGCCCTTCTCCCTGATTTCCTGCCTCAGCCGCTTATCTTTTTCCCCGCTGTGACCGTGTTAGAGCTTACAGCACTGCCCTCGCGTTCTAAGAAATCGGGCTCCCCAGAGGACATTTTTCCACCTAAACTGTTATGTAAAATTCTGCCTGCTATCCTCCCAACGCTTCTTCACCTGTTCAACACTTCCCTTGCAACTGGTCTTGTTACCTCTTCCTTTAAACGTGCCCACATCCGTCCGATTCTTAAAAAGCCTCAACTGAACCCCACTGACCCATCCTCGTTCTACTCGACCTTTCCTCTGCCTTCGATACTATTGACCATACCGTCCTACTTGATCGTCTCCACTCTTTCCTCGGCATATCAGGCACAGTGCTTGACTGATTCCGCTCTTACCTCTCGTCTCGTACCCAATCCGTTGTGATTGACAACGTTTCATCCGACTCTACCCACATTCGCTTTGGAGTGCCACAAGGCTCTGTCCTTGGTCCTCTACTATTTCGTATCTACCTTCTCCCTCTTAGTTCCCTTCTCCGTAATCTCGGTCTATCCTTCCATCTCTATGCTGATGACACTCAAATTTTCGTTTCCTCTTCCCCCGCGTCTTTTGCCTACTCTATCACTGACCTCCTGGCTGCCTACTCCTCCATTTCTGACTGGCTCTCTACCAACTTCCTCAGGCTTAATCACTCCCAAACTGAGGTCCTCCTCGTCGGCACCCCTACTCTTGTCAGAAAATTGAAATCTCTCTTTCCTTCGCTTACGTGGGGCGGTAATACTATCATTTTCTCTGACTGCGTTAGGAATCTGGGTGTTGTTTTTTATGAGCATCTCTCCTCATATCCGCAATGTCAGCAAATCCTCTATGTTTCCTTCGTAACTTCTCTCGCATTCGCTCTCACTTTGATCGCCAAAGTCTTGAGACTGCTGTTCATGCCTTCGTAACTTCTCTCGCATTCGCTCTCACTTTGATCGCCAAAGTCTTGAGACTGCTGTTCATGCCTTCATCACCTCACGCCTTGACTACTGTAACTCTCTGCTTGTGAATCTGCCATCCTCCTCTTTCCGCCCCCTTCAACTTGTACAGAACTTTGCACCAGGCTTCTCCTCCGTCACCCTCGAAACCCTTGCTGCATGAACTGCACTGGCCCCCTGTCAGATCCCGTACTCACTTCAAGATACTTCTTTTCACATTTAAGGCCCTAAACAACAAAGCCCCGTCTTACCTCTCTTCTGCCCTCTCGCCATGCCATGTCCCTCGGGCCCTTCGGGTCATCACATGCACCTCTTTTGAATATTCCTTGTTCATCCCTCTGCTCAATGGAGGACTGCTCCTTCTCAATCTGCACCCCTAAGTTGTGGAATGCTCTTCCTGAAAATGCATCCTTTCAATATTGCCTTCTCCCCCTCTTGAATTTCCATTGAATTTACATTCTCATCTCAGCACAACGTGCGCTCTGGGAAGACCTCAGGCCTTGAAGAGTGCATTACAAAAGACTTATTATTTCATTTTAGCGCGTTTTTGCAGTTTTAGATTAGATTCATTTGATAATCCATTTTCCATCGAGACCAAATCTTTTTCAGGGCTGCCCAAGTTTCTACGTTTGTACAAAATTGCTACTATTTACCTCCTAGCTTTTGTAGGCTTATACAGGGCGTCTATGCACTCTTAAAAAGAGAAGTTACTCATTTGACTCTGATCAAATGCATTTATCATTCTCTTCAACTTGCAGCGTCTCATGCTGCAGCCAAATGCTTACCTAGGCATTTAGACTACATGATTAAGGAAACTTATAACTGGTTTTCGCATTGCTCTTTCCGTCAAGCAAAGTATAAGGTGCTATTTGACTCAATAAATGACAGTAATTTACCGTTAAAGCTTGCCTCGCCTAGTCCGACCAGATGGCTCCCAATAGAAGTTGCTGTTTCCAGAATTTTTGAACAGTGGGTTGAATTGTGTTGCCATTTCAGTATAGCCAGGAATGAAGAGAGATGTTTTACAGCTGAAACTCTATATTCTTTGTTCAACAAGAAAAACTTTGTTTTTCTGGTCTTTCTGAAACAAATACTTCTTCAAGTTCAAAGGGTTAATCAAATTTTTGAGGCGCAAATACAAAATCCGACCAAATTATTGAGTGGTCTTCAATTTCTGATAAATTCTATTACTTCAATGATTTTAATACCAGGAAAAAAAATTGGCAAGATGAGTGTCTTCGGGATTTTATAGACCCAAAACCCTATCTCTGTTATCAGTTTGAAAATGAAATCTCGCAATGCAACTTTCCTCAACAAGCAGAAAATGAAATATGTGAAAGATGCATTCATCATTGAGTTTTGCAGCAAATTAAACAGCGACTACCAGATAATGTAAAAGTTCTAGAATCCATGAAAATTTTTAGTGGGACTGAGTCCCTTAAACCCATCAAACCTCCAATTGTAGACCTTGCAAAACATTTTTATGAAAACGATTGAGACCATAACTAAAATAGATTTTTAATGGAACCAGCTACGGAATGTATCCTGGATTGAAGTTTCAAACATCATTTCATTCTGGATAAAAGTTTCTTTGTATAGGGATTCTGTGGGGGAAAATCCATTCAAAGAACTCTCTGATTTAGCATTAAGACTACTTATTTTGCCGCATTCCAATGCTGATGTGGAAAGACTCTTTAGTGTCATGAACATTGTTCATTCAAAATTGCACAACCTCATGATTTTAAAAACATTGGTCTAAAGCGTAGTGATAAATGCTGCTTCAAGTATAAATTGCCAAATGACATCTTGCGGAAAATTGGAACGATGAATGCACATGACGCATCAACCTCAGAAGAAAAGTTGACGAAGACTATGACGATTTGGAAGAGAGTAGTGATTTAGAAATCTTGGATTCAGAGTATATTAAAGGTAAATTGCTTTACATTCATTTGTTTAAAATTGCTTCTACGTTTTAACATATTGCTTTAACTTTCCTATTTTAGCGCGTTTTAACACAAGTTTGGTGCTTTTTAGCGTGTTTGGGACTACGATCAAGCACATTTACCTTTGAAACATTTGGCAACACTGACCGTAATGTTCCTGAATCACTTTAACTGCAATACACAGTCTGAAGTCATTTTGCCGTAGCTGTAGCTGCTTTATGGGTGGTTTCTTAGCAGAGGGGTGTGCTATGAGTCCTAGCTCTTGCACGAGATGTGAGATAGGTGCAGGTTCTCGGCAACATGACAGGGGTGCTCCCCCCGCCGCACAGAGACTTGATATCTTTGGCGATTCGCAGGAACTGGCGGTATCCTCATGGAGCTTTATTATGTGTGAAGTCGCACTGTTTGAACAATATAATGCCTGGAAATATCAGACACAGTTTCACTGGACAACATGCTTTCTATATGATTTGTCGACCTTACCTTGTTTCCCTATCCTGGTAAATGAGTAATGCCAGCAGTAGAAATCTACAAAAGACCTTACAGTTTCGCACAAACATTAAAATTTTTTATAGCAAATTTAAAATTTTAAGTTATTATTCTCTAGCTTAGGACGCATCATTTATAGAATACACATTACTTTTGAACTTTTTATCAGCTTTTCTATTTAATGAAACTTGGTCACTATCAAAGGCAAATTTAAATGAATATACTGTATACAGTATAAAAATGAAAATAGCCATAAAATTTTTCAATTTCATCTCTAAAAAAGTAACACCGGAAAGTAGCCCAAAATAGCCCCCAAAAAATAGACCTACGATCTGCCCATAGTCTTCACAATTACCGTATTTTCTGTTTAGGGGTCTTGTCCTGGTGGTATCCTGTGGCATATGGATGCTCACCAATCCCCGATGCACCTTGAAGAACATCTCTGCCTGATGTAGGGTGCGTCTGGTCTGGAAGGTGTCCCATTTCAAGTTATCCAGCATACTGGTCACACTTGCTTGCCGTTCATACTGGTGGGTAACAAAACAAGCTGCTTGCCGCTGCACACTCAATGATGTCAGAGTTTTTTTTGAGGTGTGTGGGTTCCAGGCACAAGCGGCATACTCCAGCTGTGGTCTGACCAGGGTCATGTATGCTGCCTCCTTCACCTCTCTGCTACAGGCTCCAAGTGTCCTACGGACAAGGCCCAGGGATTTTGATGCCTTCGCCCGTACCTGATCTAAATGGGTGTTCCAACTTAGGGCCTGTGAGATGGTCACTCCCAGGTATTTGCAGCTTTCCTTTTGTGGTATTGCTTGCTGGTTGACGGTGAAGGAATGTTGCAATGGGTTTCACTTTAAGGTCCCATGTGTTTGCCCATTCAAAAACTCTTAGGTCTTCATGCAGATGATGTTGGTCATCCACAGTAATGAGTCTAGAATACCCCCCAAAGTTAACCCTCCCTTCCCTGATGAGGCGTCTCAAACAATGAGCCAACCCTCAAAGTAAGCTAGAATTGCATCTGCCTATACTCGCAACATTTAATAACCTCTTTACTCTTGTAGCTAACATTCCAGTAAATACATAGATTGGTGGCTCGAATGATGGGACGTAAACTTTTTCGTCCGTGTTCCAATATGTTTCACATTTTGGGAGTAAATTAAGGGGACAGCTTGTGTGGAGGTAAACACAATGGGGGGACCACCCTATGATCATCCTGAGTTTCAATCAATTGGGGGGTTGGGGGGCACCCCCCCTAGTATATAATCTTAATTGTTTATAGAATAATGGGTAAATATGTAGATTAGCGACTTGAACGATGGGACGTACTATTTCGTCCGTGTTCCAAAATGTTTCACGTTTTTGGAGTACATTTAAGGGGACAGCTTGTGTGGGGGTAAACACAATGAGGGAACCACACAACGATGATCCTGAGTTTCATTAAATTGGGGGGGGGTCTGGGGGTCACAGCCCCCAGTATATAATCCTAATTGTTTATAGACTAATGTGCTAACGTTTACAGAGGTGAATGATTTAACCAAATCATGTCAGCTCCTTTAATCGTTTTGCGAATTATACCTGGGGTGGGGTTGGGGTCTGATGTCAGACGACTCAAACTCCACGCCTGAATATTCCGGCAAGGGTGAACGAAAATATTTGCCAAAAAAAACACACTTTCGGCTGAGTCGCTAATCTATATATTTACTGAATAATGTTTTAACGTTTACAGAAGTGAATGATTTAACAAAATCATTTCTGTGCCTTTAATTGTTTTGCGAATTATAATGGGGGTAGGCGTAGGGTCTGATGTAAGAAATGACTGAATTGAATTTTTATTTTGTTTTTCACTTAATATCTTTTTATTATCCTCATTTACAGCCATTTTTATCTGTCAATATATTTGTCTCCATTTTACTATTTTTATTACCTTTTTTTATACATTTTATTATACTTAGCTAGATTGTTTAAAGGAACTACTTTTTGTTGAGCACATGAATATTCAGGCAGGGGTGAACGAAATATAAACAAATAAATATCCACTTTTTCGGCCAAGCCGCCAATCTACATGTTTATTAATATTCCTGTTAATGTATCCAAGCACCCTATTTACTCTATTTTTTGCTTCAATACACTGCTTTAAAAACTAGTGACCTATCTACTACCATTTTATTTTTGTTGCCCTCCTTTGTACTGCTTATAGCAGGTTGATGTCATGTCTTAAATGTATTTAAGAGTAGGTTGGATGAGTTTATGGAGAGGGAAGGTTGTGATGGTTCCTAAGTTTTGTATATATTAATATTATTTGTATATATCTATAGCTGCAGGATTTAGTTCTTGACAAGCCTTGATTGGTGATACCCTTGTTTCTGGACGCATACCTCTGGATGTAGTTTTCCTGGGAGTTTGGGTGCCTTAGAAAAGAGGCCTATGACCTATGATGAGCCCTTGTGGCTTTTGTCATCTGTTATATTATATTGTGGGCGACTTTGGTGATGGTGCTTTTTGTGGGTGGGTTTTGATGGATGCGGATGACCTTTGATAGGCCCTTGTGGCTTTTGTCATCCGTGAAATTATGTTATGTTATGTTATGTTACTGTGTTCTCTTGTTTCGGATGGAGCTGTACTTTCATTAGGCAGAATTTGTATTTGATGTTCTTAGCCTATATTGCTAGAGGCTATACACTACCGAGCAAATTAAGAGAACAATTTTTCTTTATTAAAATATTTTTGAAAATGATGAAATTTCCATGGTACATAAAGGAATACATCTAATATATTTTATCAAGATTTCATACAATACAATCGCATATTCAAGAAATTATACTAAATAAACTAACAAAATAAAAGTGACACGTATAAAATGAGAACATTTTTTTCAATAATATTCTAGAAGTTTCTTAAAATCATCTCACACATTTTGCTCAGTAGGTAAGAACTGTAAAACCGGCATTGCTGTTGTACTCACTCTGCAGAGATGGCACCACACGTGAAAGTGACTCCTTGAAAACTTGGGGGAAGGACTCTTTACGACTTCAAAAAGAGATAGGAAGATCCAAAAGTGTGATTTTGTGCGTTCTAGTTATATAATGAAAACAAAACCTATAAATCTCAGGCAAAAGTCGGTCGACCCCACATAACGACCGCCCTAGAAGACAAAGCTATTAGGCACTTCTCTATGAAGAATCCGTTCGAGACTGCAGCGGGAGTTTCTTGGATTCAATAAGACCAATAGTGGCAAAGAAGCGAGCCGTTTCACACTTTCCCATCACCTCAATGCATCTGGTTTAAAAGCTTGTTCTGCAGCAACCAAACCAATCATCAGAAGAACCAAAAGGCGAGACCCGAATATGCTGAAGCTCATGCTGTTTGGAGGGATTAAGATTGGGAGAAATTCATTTCAGCGACAAGGGTAAATTTAATTTAGTTGGATCTGATGCCAGATGCGCTGCAAGGTGACAGAATTACCCCTAAATGTGTTAAGAAGTTTCTCAAGCATGGAGGATTTAACGCCATGGTATGGGAGATGTTTTCGTCTGAAAGAGTTGGTCGCCTAGTGCGAATAATTGGAACAGTAAATGCGAATGTGTACCTAAACCTAGTACATGGGAAGGACGGGGGGCTCTTGAAGGTAGTCCCTAATTATGGGGAAACATTGAAGGTAATCGTGGGGACAACCCAAGAGCCTTGGATAGGGGATGCTGGTTGCCAGTAATGGTGATAGATTACTGAGTTATTGTGTAATCTTTTGGCAAGGACTCCAGTTGATATAGATGTGCCAATTGGTTTGCATTGCCCTTCCTTACTTCCCACAAGAGTGATTTGTCGATTACTATGGGGTGCCCTAAGCCGAGGGCGATCTTAATCTAGCGACGGGGTCAAATAGCCCGGAGGATGGGAATTAACCGCACCAGGGTAGAACACCCATATTTCAGGAGTTATGTAATCGCGAGGAATTGCGATTAACAAGGAGAATGTGCAACGGTTGTTTTCCTGATAAATAAGGCCTTGAAGCAGGGAGATTGAGGAACGTCAGAATATTGAAGTCACCAAAGCAAAAATAGAATTATTATTGAACTAGATTTTATTGCTTTTTACAAAAAGTTCTTTAATTAAGTTTTTTGTTCTAAGTTATGACATAAATTAAGTTTGAGGTCAAGTGCGAGCAAAATCTAAAGGAGGCCGGAGAAATAGTGCCTTTAAGAGTTACACCTCAATGTCTGCATTATGTACACGACTATATACAAGGATGAATTACGCAAATCCGAGAGATCGGAGTGAACTATATATAACGTGATATATTGCTATATAAAAATTAAAAGTACTCTTCTTTGTTCTGGCTTCACACAGTTATATATTCAATTTAAGCCACACCCTATGGGTTTTCCCATACAACTAAACCACACCTGCCTCTTATGTGCTGGCCTGTTGATTGGTCGGTATTAACATAACTCGACTCATGATTGGCTACTGCCGAACATATTGATAAGGGAGGCACTCAAACTATTGGCTAAAATTCTGTGGGCGGTGGCATGTTGCCATAGAGACAGCTTCATAATCAAATTTCTATTTACTTAATCATGATAACTATCCAGTTTATTCTGGATTCTGCTTGGATTATAATGTTTGCCTAAGATTGCCTCAACCAACTCTAATAGAGATAACTGTACTCCTTTTACTACTGTGTGACATTCTCATAAACGGCAGTAACTTTACTTCTCTCTCTTTACTTTGTGTGTGGCGACTCTCGCGTGTGTCCTATTTCGGACTATATGCCAGTCAGTACAATACCTTCACTCCAGGCATCTCTGAACCAGCTAGCAGTATTAATGCAGGACAATGCGCCATGCAAATTGAGTAAAATACTAATTCGAACAAGAAAATATTGAAGTAGCATGATCAGAGCTCTGATCTGAACCAGGTTAAGATTTTTTTCCTCTCATTGTAATATTTTTTTTTAAGAGCTCATCTGGAGACTGAATACTTGGGCATAAGTCGCTGTACACAACAGCCTCCTATTAGGCTATATTAAAAAACAAATAATATTTAAATAACACATGACAATAAAAAAGACAGACAAAAAAATAATGAGAAAAGGCAAGAAGGAAGCGTGCTCCAGCATTGGGGGTATTTCCGCCTCCCCCTGGTGCAGGAACATGTAACCTACAAAAAGTCCACAAGTCAGTGTGCACAAATCCATCCTGAATACAAGGAGCAAGCGGTAGTGACCCCACTCATCTCGGTACTGGGAGAGGTAATGTGCTCAGAGATCACCCAGACTGGGAGATTCATCAAGAATGTGCGGAACAGTCTAAAATGACCACGACACTCAGCGCCAGAGCTACCATCCTCAACCCCTTGAAGATAGTATCTCTGGCAATGAGCGTTGTGGTCATTTTAGCGAAGAGCGCTTGATGACACAGGTTCAAATCCAACTCCTTTATTCATTTTCATATAATGGTTAAAATAGTTTGCTCTATAGATCCGTTTAGAACTATATCTTTCATTTTCTTTCCTAAGCTTCAATGGTACACTTAATAAATACCTTAGTGTTTTTTCCGGGTTGTGTTACCAGTTTTCATTTCTTTAGGCCTTTAAAATACATCTATTATATATCACGTGTCATGTGATTTTCAATTATTACATACATGGAAATGACAATTTTGTATAAACATAACAGAAGATAAGGAGGCATCCATGGAACCTCATAGTCTTAAGGGTTACTTTGATACTCTATCACCATGCAGTATAATAGGACTTGTCCAAATTGAAAAACACAACCTGTTGGTGCAGCTAGCAACTGCTGGCAACCTCACATCAGACGTGGTCTATTAATTCTGTCACTTACAAGAGCAGCAGATCATTGTCATTCACAAAACCTGGCTGTCAAGATAATCCTTGACCTTGAGGAATTTGGTTTCAAGGTGTAGTTGATCTTTGGTGTAGTAGCTGTTCCACTTGTGATTGTTTTTAGGGCTTTTTGTATGGTCTGGTGAGTGTTGAGAAAATCTTGAGAGGGGATAAGAACCCAAGCTCAGTGTATAAATTGTTTAGACACTGTGGTTTTGTTTTTGTCATATTGTCTGATGTTACATTTGCATGTGATTTGCCAGCATTAAGTTTTGGTATACATTTTATGTGACAAGCTGTTTGAATATCAATAACATATTGTATGTTATGCCAAGTATTTTGGGTGTCTGGCATGGGGGTGTTGTTTATTGTCATAGTTGAAGTGGATTGGTATTCCCATGTATCACTACTGGTAAGGAAGGTAGCTGTGGATTTGGTTGGGGATATTTGTAGTGAACCAGCTGTGGATTTGGTTGGGGATATTTGTAGTGAACCAGGTGTGGAGTGTGTTAGGTGGGGTTGGAGGAGATGAGTAGCTGTCTCTTTGTTTGGGTGTATATATGAAAAGAAATCTATAAAAGAATGATCTAGGATGATGGATGCTACTATAGCATAACTTAATAGTAAATTATATAAATATTCTTAAAGAAACAAGGCAACTCTAACCATAGAAAAGCACTGTGTATGCAAGAGTTAAGTTCTCTGTATATGGATATGTAATACATGGAGGTTAAATAGTGTAAGTAACAGTATGGCCCCTTGGGAGACACCATATTTTGTTAGGGATGGCATTGAAGACTTAGCTTTGATGATGTCTAGGCTTACAAGGTGTTCTGTGTAATAGTGCTAAGTCGATGCCATAAGAGATTCTATCTGCAAGGTCTATTTCAGAGGTTATTGAGTGTAGTGATCTGAAACCATGTGTATGTGTTTAGGAAATGTGTAGCAGTGTATTAATTCTCTATTATTTCAGAAAATATATAAACAAATATTTATAGGAAGCTGTAAGGCACTTGCTTTCAGCAGAAATGTTATGTACAATACAGCACCTGCTCTCCTTGAAAGCAAAATGCCTGTCCTTTATGTAAATATTATTCAGCAATATCTAACCAATTCTTTGCATGGGGTCTTCTGCATCTTGCCCTATTGGAATTTCTGTTTTGTTTCTTTCTCTTTTCCGTCAAATAAAGCAAAATGTTGCATGGTGATTCCTTAACCTACCAATGGTTGCAACAAAATGTGTGGAATGTTCCTGTTTACAATGAGGCACTATGACTTTAAAGGGTGCGACAGTGCGAGGAAGATAGTGTAGTCTTTGTTGGGTTTAGGGATTGTGATGATTGCATCATGCTTCCAGATAGATATTGCGCCATGTGAGTAGCTATAGTTTCCAATATAATTAAGTTTCACTAGAATTTGGCTTGCAATGATACTTAACCTTCTAATGCATCAGTGCCTAGTAAAGTAAACAAAGAATAACCTGCAATAAATATGGCGACAGAATAAATTTATAATTATCAAGGAATTTCTTCATGAAAAACAACTTGCCTTTCAGATTATTTTATCCAGTGGAGAAAGGATGAAAGGAGACAAAAATGTGAGAATACTTAGATTGTACAAGAAAAAAAATTAAATGATCACAAATGGAATCTTGAAAATGAGTAAAAATGAAAAAGACATCAATAACATACCTTCAAGGAGAAATGTATACATATATAGCTGGGCATAACCTTGCCAATCTCCTGTCAATGAGAAAATAATTTTTATTAGTATTGTGAAAGAAAATGTTTGGTTTAATAGCTAAGTGGCAAGTCACTGACAAAAAATAAACTAGGTACAAGTACCTGAAAAAAAAGAAATAAAAAGAAAATGGGACAGCAATAGAAAAAAGAACATGACTTTAAGTAAACCTCATTAAAGCTAAATAGTGTGATTAAAAATTATAAACCTCCAGAAATAAGGTTTGCTGACAAAAAAAATCACAAACTATAATGGTCATTTTGATGTATGCAAGAAAGGTGATACAAAAGACTATCTTGCAGTACTTCAGATTTCATTCATAGCCAGGATAAGTGGGCTGGTCCATCCTCCATTGGAATCTGATCCAGTTATTCACCTTTCTTGAGGTTGAATTAAGCTAAACCTGATATTTCCTGCTCTCTGCATTGTGCAGAATTACATCCTTGCACCCTATGTTAATTCCAACCTCTCATCATTTTCAAAGTCATCTGTGATTGCAAGTGAGTAGCAGCAAAGTACCACCTTAAACAATAATTTCTCCACATTTTTTAGTCGCGTTTGATTTTCAACATTTTCATTATTTTTTTTCATCTTTCTTTACTAATTCAGTGACTTATTGTGGTGAATGGTGACTGTATATGGTTGATGTGTGTTTGAAAGCCATTGTTCCCATTTTGTCCACTAAAGATTTTCACCACTTTACCTTAGCCTGTCATTTTATCCTACCTTTCTTTGTTTATGATAGAGGAGTGTGGGGGTTTAGATAGGAAGCGGGATTGGGATAGATTTAATTCCAAGAAGGAAATTATAAGGTTATTTTGATATATCATTTATTTTTACTGTTTCTGTATTGTTGTAATTTAAATTTAAATTAATTCTTTACAGACATAGTTTGGAAGTTGTTTTTTTATATCTTGGAAATTGTTTATGATAGGCTGATCTGCCAATATCGAAAGGCATTAAATGATTTAAAGGCAAGTAGACATAAGATAGTGTAAACCACCACAGTGGGTGAGTGGTTTTGTAATTTTTTGATGGAATGGAACCAAGGTATATTTTTTTGTGTGACATTGGGGAGTGGGCATAATTTGTTGTTGTTTTTTGTAGAGGGCCTTATGCTTATTAGACTGCTGCAAGTGATCCCAAGTTCCTTTTCTTCTTCTTTTTTTACTCTTTTCATATCTCAGACTTTCCGAACCAAGAAGAAGAGTGTCATGGAAGACATCCTTCCCAGGAAGTCAGAAATCATTGCCACAAACTGCTACCACTTCCACCATTCTCACTCTTGTGAAATAGTGTGCAACAGAAGAACATACTACCCTTTTAATCCCCGCCCCCCTTTAGTTTCGATTGAGGTTTTGTTCTGACCCCTAGAGTCAAAGTGTGCAGAAGGTACATCACTCCAATTTCCACAATATTATGGTAGACTAACAGAAAAGGTGAGTTTTAAAACATATTTATTAGCTTCTTTTTTTTTTTCTCCAAGTGGCCTAAACCCACCCAAAGAAGAGGACTTGGTGCAAAACAGAAAGTGGTGTCAAGCCATCAGGCAAAGGCTTAAGAAACCCCTACCTATGAAAAGGATGTAACCTTACTCTTGCCTAGCATGACTTAGCCAGGGTATCCACCCCCACTCTCTCTCTATATATATATCTCCACCTTTTTATATAAGGGTGGTACTCCAGTGACCACTCACCTCTACCTGACATAGAACACCCAGGCCCACCCACCTGACAAATGTGTTGACACACAATCTTCCATTCTCTGCAACAAATGGCACCAACTTAGTCACCAAACAATTACACATATCAATGGACCTGCAATCCATGCACAAATACCTACACATTCCCTCCAGCACATCCTGCAATCCACCCAGTCCCACAACCTCCTTAAATTCAACACCAATGGCATCTGAAACAAGCAGCAAGAATTACAAAAATGGCTAAACACCCACAACAGCCACATTGTCCTAACTCAAGGTTCTGTCCTGGGACCACTACTATTCATCATCTACGTCAACGACATGGATGGTGACATGGTTGCCAAGATTTCTAAATTTGCTGACGATATCAAGCTTGGTATGAACATTGCAAAGGATGGACATACTGCCCACCTGCACGATGATCTTCAGAAGATTGGGGAGTGGTCTGATATATGGCAAATGCCTTTCAATCTAAAACAATGCAAAGTGATGCATATCGGCCACCAAAAACCCCAATCACCCTATATCCTTAAGAGCACTGCTCTTGAATCCACCGACACTGAGAAGGACTTGGGTGTAACTATCACCAGTGACCTCAAGTTCTTGAAACAGTGTATTGAGGTGGAGAAGAAAGCCAAAAGGATGTTAGGGTATATAAAGTGACAGTTTGGATATCGGAACAAGGAAATAGTACTGTGTCTGTACAACTGCACCTGGAGTATGCCGTACAATTTTGGAGTCCTTCATTTAGAAAGGACATTGCAAGATTGGAACACGTGCAAGCCAAGGCAACCAAACTGATTCCCTCTATCAGACATAAAAGTTATGAAGATAGATTAAGGTTGCCAATGGACACCTTCAAGGATTGCACTAAAAGTACCCTCCTTGTATAGACCGTAAGGTCTTCTAGGGCACTTATTTTCCTTGTAGCTCCCAAGTTAAAAGCAACCATGTGGATCACTATTTCCCAATGCTTCACCCACAGTTAATTCCTGAATCCAGTGATCCTCATTTGAAAGAACCAGATCTAATATATTGGCACTCTTTGTTGACTTATTAATGAATTTAGTCAAAAAATTATCCTCAAAGTATTTTATAAACTTATAACTTGCTCTTATCCCTTCCTATCATATTTTCCTAGTCCACAGAATTTAAATTAAAGTTACCAAGAATAAATGTATCTACTTCACATCCTTTACTTATTTCCCTGATCATTAACTCATCAATACCATCAGTCTGTCCAGGTGGTTTGTAAAAGGTTCCCAAGTGTATTAGGCATCCTATTTCAACTCAACCTAATATCAATTGATAGTGACTCAACTTCTCCTTGTTTTATAGAATTAGTTAGATTTGAAGCAATGCTATTTCTGATATAAATAATCAACCCACCACCCGTCCTATCTCTCCTTTGACTAATGTATATATCATAACCCTGCAGTTCAAATTCACTCAGTCATTAAATTTATTTTCATTAACCCATGATTCTATTACACATATCTACATCTTCATCATTAATATAACTAAATAACTCATCCTTCTTATTTCTAAGACTATGAGCATTGGTATAAAGACAACTCAGCCCTCCTATCCCTGAAGCACCTCTTTTAGCCTGTATACCTTACATTCTATCTCTTCTGCATCCCTTTCCTTTCCCTGCCCCACCCTATAGTCCTGCATTATTTCCTTGACTACTATCAGTAGGTAACTAGTTTCCCACTTGTAAAGACCTAATGACACCGTATAATTCCTGCCACAACACTTCAACCCCAGCCCGGCTTAGATGGAATCCACCCAATGCATACAATGCCTTATTCCCATAAAAGCCATCCCAAACATCTACAAACACTAATCCCCACTCCTCACACAGGCCTTTCACATATTCATTCAGTCTAATTTCATGAGATAACCAGTTTATTCCCACATCCAATCTCTGAAGCACACCTGAAACAACACCTTTCACTCATCTTTTCAACTAACTATTTGTACCTGTCATAACTCACATTAACCCACATTCTTTACGTCATTTACTCCAACATATGTAATCACTACTGCATCTCTCTCCCATCCAGATACCATACTATCATACCTCTCAGAAATATCATTTACACCATCACCTGTCAAACAAACTCAGTCTCTTCCATCTGCTTGCACTCAACTACCTATCTAAATATCTTATTTTAGTCACCCATCACAAGCACCTATCATCCTCCTAGCCCTAGCTTTACCCTCCCTCCTATTCTCATTCAAACTACCACTTATTCCACTTTCTGCCACAACCACATCAGACAAATCCCTTACAACCTCTTCCTATCTCAGGGTATCAAATCTGTCAGTCAACCTAACAGGTTCCATGTCCATCTTACTCACACACCTAACCATTTAATCCATACTTACCCACATTCATCTTCACTTACATTAGTCACTTCTTTCTCTCCACTTCCTAGTCTAGGCTTATCTTCCTCCCTCCTTGTCCCAGCCACATGCGTAAACTCGCATCCCTTCTCACTTCAAGCACCTCCACTACCAAAGCCACATTTGCACTAGTCACATAACACAAGAAGTATTCAGATAATTTTTGCACTAGTCACATAACATAAGGGACATTCAGACACATTTCTTCTTCTTTCAACTCTAAAAGAATCACAAACTACTTAAATCAAAGGGCATAATCACTTAATCTAAACAGACAGCCATACTGAGAAAACTTTTCAAAATTCATTAATTAAGCGATCAAGAAAAGTGTAAACAAGTGGGAGAAAAAATTAGGCCCATCTGTAAACAACCAGGAGCAATTTCACTATTTAATTGAAAGTATAATTAAAAATTCCTAGAGTATTTTGTGTAACATTCAATGTTAACTATGTTCTGGAACTTAAATATATTACACCAAAAATGCTAAACATAAAATGTCACTGAGTAGAGAGCTTGCTGAGAACATATGCAGTCACTACCACTGCCTAAAAATAAGTCCTTCTCATCCACAATATTCATTCAGACCAATTGCACTAGACAACCATTCCATCTCTACATCCAATCTTGAAAGCACACCTGAACCCACCTTCTTTACATCAGTTACTCCCATATGTGTAATCACAACTGCATCCCTCTCACACCCAGATACCCAACTATCATACCTCTTAGAAACATCATTCACACCACCACCTGGCAAACAAACCCTCAGTCCCTTCCATCTGCTTGCACTCAACTTCTATCTAAATATCTAAACTAGGAGTCACCCATCATAAGCACCTCAGTCATCCTCCTAATTCCCCTAGGCCTAGCTTTACCCTCCCTCCTATTCTCATTCAAACTACCACTTATTCCACTTTCTGCCACAACCACATCAGACAAATCCCTTTCAACCTCTTCCACTCTCAGGGCATCAAATCTGTTAGTCAACCTAATAGGTTCCATGTCCATCTTACTCAAATACCTAACTTATCCATTCTCTCCATATTCACTTACATCAGTCAATTCTTTCTCTCCAGTCCCTAGTCTAAACTCATCTTCTTCCCTCCCAGTCCCAGCTACATTCTTTATGCATACACATGCATCCCTTCTCACTTCATGCATGAATTCACTTAACCTCTTACATTCATCATGCAATTGACACACCTCTTCCAAAGCCACATTTCCACTACTTGCATAATAAAAAGGGTATTCAGATGCATTTGCTCTTCTTTCAACACCACAACAATCACAAACTACAAACACACTACTTACATCAAAGGGCATACTCACTTCATTTGAGCAGACAACCATTTCACTAAGATGACCACAATGTCATTTGATTAACCATGCAATATGTAAATAAACTGTCAATCAAATTAGGCAGATGCTGCCCACTGGAATTCCTACTTACTAAAAATAATACTATTGATTATGATTACCATTAACCCTTTGCTATATAGGTACTCTTGTTAATTCATGATTACAAAAAGTAATTCAGAACTTTTATTCAATTTAAATACTTTGTTTAATGTCTAAAATTGAGAGCTCCGTAAAACACATCCAGCCTGAACAACAAAATGCTTGATGTTCCCCCTTTGCCCAACTTCTAGCCAATACAAGTTGGCTAACTCCAGATGTTCTAAGTTCAAAGTGAAGTGGTGCAAGTTTGAGTACTTGCTCCAACAAATATGATGGCAGCTGACATACAGGTTAAGCAAGTAAACACCCACTGTGGCACTTGTAATAAACTTGTGAATCATACAGATAAGGCATTAGTGAGAGGTGTGCTTTGGTGTCAAAAGGTTTCATCAAAACTACACAAGGCACTATGTGAGGATGGAGACAGTTGTTCCTGATAGTTCTTTTTGTAAACATGGAGTAAAACAGATTAGGCTACAGATAATTACCATGCATGTGAAGCATACTGATGATATTGACACAATAATAGAAATATGGGAGGTTAGATAGCCTTCATACATCACTGGAGGCCAGGGTTGGCAAAACCTCCCAAATTTTGAAAAAGCCCAATAAAACCTTGGTTTTATTCTGGGTTTTTTCAAATCTTGGGTCTTTTTCAGAAAAAAACAAATGCTACAAGCATTAGAATAACATAGGAAAAGAATAGCTATCTCTATTTTTATATAATATTAATAATTACTTAGTTTCATAATATTATAGTAAGAATAGATCATAGTAACAGATCACTGATGGAGAATTTGGGGTACCCATGTCCCATGATAGCCATAACCTGTAGAAGGTGAGATGAATTATTTTGAGTCAGTATCAGAGAAATAACCTTATTTGTTACATATTTGTTGAAATTATAAACATAAATTTGAAGTTTGAATAAAATAATGATAAATAGCATTCATTTCTCAAAAAAAAACAAATGCTACAAGCACTAGAATAATATAAAAAAAGAATAGCTATCTCTATTTTTAGATAATATTAATAATTACTTAGTTTAATAAGAACAGATCACAAATCGAGAATTCTGGGAAGCCATGATAGACATGAATTTTGAATAAAATAATGATAAGTAGCATTCATTTCTTGAAAAAAAAGGAGTAATTTTGAAAAAGCCCCCAAACCTCATTTTTTTTTCAAATTTCACTTGAAAAAGCCAAAACTCAGGTTTTTTAATTTGCCCACCCTGCTGGAAGCAAGGTTAGAAGTTTAATAAGAACAGATCACAGTAATAGATCACAAATCGAGAATTCTGGGAAGCCATGATAGACATGAATTTTGAATAAAATAATGATTAGTAGCATTCATTTCTTGAAAAAAAAAAAGAGTAATTTTGAAAAAGCCCCCAAACCTCATTTTTTTTTTCAAATTTCACTTGAAAAAGCCAAAACTCAGGTTTTTTAATTTGCCCACCCTGCTGGAAGCAAGGTTAAAAGCAATAAAAGATGACCAAACAAAACTGGCACAAGCAACCATAACCACACAAGCACGAACCAACCTATCAACATTGAAAACTGTGATATAAGAGTAAGTCCAAAAACAGCACTCAACAGTAGATACCAGAACTTTGAGGCAAGGTTTATCTAAGCTTGAACAAATTGAACAAAGGAAATTTAATCTCATTTTGTCTAATTTACAAGAACAGGCTATCCCAGAGGATGAGATCAAACAGATTATTGAGATGGCCAAATTAGAATTCAAGCTGTCAGTAAAGGTGACAACAGCAACCAGGATAGGTAAGGAAAATCAAGAAAAGCTGAGGCTGCTCAAAGTTTGTACCTATAGAGAACCTAGGCAAAAAAAACCCCCCGTTATTGGCCAAGGCTAAGGACTTGAGGCACAGCATACATGAAATCTTCAGTAAAGTCTACATATGCCCTGATCTCACCAAGAGACAAATGGAACAGGCAAAAATCATGAGGACTACACTCATGAACAAGCATCAGTACAATTATGACTATCATGCACGCAGAAATCAAGCCCGAGGTTGGGCACACACCTACACTACAGTTTATGGCTATTCCTGTCTATGACCTATTTACTAGTGACCTTTCAGTTAAACAAACTAGAGGTACAGGAATCTATGTGAAAAACAGGTCCAACCTAATGTCACCAACCCATTTACTGACAGCAAATGGATATTAATTTCAGGAAGCAGCAACTCCAGTTTTTTAATAGGTGTAATATACAGTAGTGGGACACCAGCACTAGCTATAGCCAGAGACACTTCACTTCATGAAACTGTAAAATTTGGCAGCATCAAGTCACTAAAGCCACATACTTATAACTGGTGGTTTCAATCACCCAAATATATCATGGAACCCTCTGCCAGATGTACTGTTATGTACCAACCTTGAGAGCCCCCCCTTGTTTGTGGAAGTTATCAGAGATACTTATCTGTACCAGCATATCACAGAGCCCACCAGATACTGCGAGGGTCAGACCCTTACAAGGGATTACCTTAGATTTATCAATGAGGAGGGGAGGATTCAACAGCTACAGTACTTGGATCCCTTGGAGGTGAGTGACCACATGTTTACAATGATATTTGGGGGTGGTAGGATTTTTCTGTGGAGGACTATATATATATATATATATATATATATATATATATATATATATATATATATATATAACTATAACAAGACTAACTTTCGTGCCATGAGGGAGGTGCTCAATGTCAACTGGGACGGAGGTGGAGGGCAGGTTGTTGCAGGATATGACCAATAAATCGAGGAAGCCATCCAGTTGGGCATAGAGATATATGTACCAACCTTTCAAAGGAAGAAACCAATGTGGATGACCAAGATTACTCTAAGCATAGTGAGGAAGAAACACCATGCCTGGCTAAGGTATCTCAACAACAAGGACAGTACTGATTACCAGGAGTATGTTAGAGCCATCACATGCCACGAGAAAAGCGAGGAAGGACTTTGAGAATAAATTAGCAAGGGAGATTAAAACCAGCCACAAGACTTTTGGAAGTATGTAAACAGCAGAAAGAAAACAAGAGTTGGAGTACCAGATCTTCAAGTTGAAAGAGGAAGTTTTGTGTCAGATGAACTAAACAGAAAATATGCCAAAGTATTCATGCAAAAAGACCTCTCATGGGTGCCAGTCATTAAGCCCAAAGTGTTTATCTCATCTCTTAATATCACAATCACCCATGCAAGAGTCCTCAAGAAGCTGCATTCACTTAAAGTGGACAAATGATCAGGTCCAGACCAGATGCATCCTGGATTCTTCAGGAACTTGCAGACATCAACTCTCCTCTTACTATTTTGTTCACCAAAGGTCTCTCTACGGGACAAATTCTGCCAATGGAAAACCACTACACTAACACCTATATTCAAGAAGGGTGGGAAATCAGATCCCTCCAACTATAAACTAGTGTCCTTGACAGCCATCACATGTAAGATCTTAGAGTGCATAATATCAGAACATATAATAGAACATTTGAAGACCAATGGGCTGATCTGCAATCAACAACACAGTTTTATCAAGGGGTCTATTGTCACCAACCTACTTGAATCACTGGATGTGTGGACAGAGGCACTGAACCACAATCTACCAGTGGACATTGTGTTCCTGGACTACGCTAAGGCATTTGACACATAAGCATCTACTAGACCAGATACACTTACTAGGAATACAAGACCGCACCCATGACTAGATCAGAAACTTACTAACAGGTCGATGCCAGTCATGGTGAATGGGGAGTTGTGGGAATGGGTGGATGTCACAAACAGCGTGCTACAAGGATCTGTGCTGGGCCCTCTCTTGTTCTCTATGTTTGTATGCTACATACCAAGCATTTTGGACATGATATCTATGTTTGCAGACAACACCAAGGTTTACAAAATTATACAAGTGGACATTGACCAACTGGCAAGAATGTAATTTGCAGTTGCAAATTCTTTTTCCATCCAATGAAATGCAAGACAATGCACCTAGGCTGGCAAAATCCTCAAAGACCCTATACAATGAAGACTAATGATGGCGAAACTCACACCCTGGCTTCTGTCAAAGAGAAAAAGGACTTGGGGGTGATTATTGACAGAGACTGGAAATTCTCAAAGCACACTCCGACACAAGTCAACAAGGCCCCCTTTTCTGATGAGACCCTGACAAAGCTGAGGGACAAACATCCACCAGCTCCAGATAACATAAATTTTCCAGAATTATCTATAAATGGTGCACTTCCCATAGCAACTTGTGATGAGGTAAAAAGCCCCAATTTTTTTCTTTTCCCCCAGGCTCATCTGGAGGACCCGATGGGTTAAGTCAGGGGCATCTTAAATCTCTGTTTGGTCGTGAAACTGCTGAGGTGCGAGTAGGACTCTTGTCTAATTTGAAAAAACTTGTGAGTTTGGTCTTGCAGGTTGGGGTGCTTGATGGCCTGGCACATGTTATTTATGGAGCATCACTTTGTGCACTGGCTAAGAGGGATGGGGGTGTACCCCATGGCTGTGGAGTGTAACTTTTATCCCTTTGCGGCCAAGGTAGGTGTGCAACATGTATCTCAGGCTTTGGGTGCTCACCTCAGACTAGGCCAGCTGGGATTTGCTGCTAAGGAAGGTTGTGAGGCGGCTGCCCATTCAGCCCGGGAATATTTGACTAGTGATGCCCCAGGGAGAGTCTTTTTGAAGGTTGACTTGAAGAATGCTTTAAATTTCATTTATAGGGATGTTTTCCTTGGGGCTGCTATGAGCAGATGCCTTCTTTAAGCAAAAAGTTAAATCAAGCATACTCCCAGCCAACCTCACTCTTGTATGGCGGTGGGATTTTGAATTCTGCTACTGGCATACAACAGGGAGGCCCACTGGGACCTGCACAGTTTTCACTCAGTATAGATAAGATCATTAAAAGCCTAAAATCAGAGCTTAATATCTGGTACTTGGATAATGGTTCAATTGCTGATACCCCCCCCCAAACTTTTTGATGACCTTCAGTCTATTATTCTGAATTTAGCAAAATAAGGCTAAAGATAAATAGCTCTAAATGTGAATTGACTATCATAAATGATGATGATACTCACACCATTCAAAAATACAAAACCATTCTCCCCCATGTTAAGATTGTGGCTTTGGATGATCTGTCTGCATTGGGCTCTCCCATCATTGGAGAAGAAATCAGACAGGCTATAGACAAAAAACATGAAGTCCTAAAATGAATGATATCCTACCTCCAATTAATTGATCCACACCAAGCTTTGGTCCTATTAAAAAAAAATCATTTTCTTTACCTAAGCTACAGTACATCTTTAGATCCTCTCCCACCTACAGGAAGATGGCATCTTTGGAGTTTTATGATGGCTGTGAAAGATGTATCCAAACTAATCAACATTGATTTTTCAAGGGATTCATGGACTCAGGCAACTCTCCCAATTGGGCTGGCTGGCTTAGGAATACGATTGACACATAGGGTGGCTGGACATATTAGATTCTGGAGGGGGATATTTGGGGACATTAATTTGAGCCAGAAAATGAGAACCACTTGAAGCAGAAATATTGGGGTCTATCTCTTGCTCTCTCGAAACTGAATGGCCTCAAAGAGAGGGCAGATCAGATTGCAAGAGCCCATCTGCTAGCCATGGGGCATCCTGATAGTGGCTATTGGTTGTCAGCCATTCAAGTCCCAGCTTTGGGAACTCAGTTGCCATAGCTTTGAGGGTGGGTGCGCCAATTTGTGAGCCACATAGGTGTAAATGGGGATCTGGTGCTGATCCTTTAGGTTTGCACCTCTTGTCCTGTCAGCTGGTTACTGGAAAGATCCCCAGACACTCTGCCCTTAATGATATAGTATGCCAAACCCTGAAAAGAGAGGGATTGCCAGCTGGACTTGACTGAGGAGATGGTAAGTGTGTGTATTGGGATGTAACCTGTATCAACACTTATGCAGAGCATATTATTAACAGGTCAGCTGTCTCTGCATCTTCAGCGACAGAAAATTCCAAAAAGATAAAGTATTTTGCCCTGACTGAGAGGTTTCTGTTTGAGCCAATAGCCATTGAAACTAGTGGGGTCTTTGGCCCTTCAAGTGCATGGATAATTAAAGAAATAGGCTCTCTTCTCAGGGAAACTACTGGTAACCCTAGGGATGCTGGATGGTTCAAGCAGAGACTAAGTATTGCTGTTCAATGGGGCAATGCAATTAGTATATTGAATGGGGTCCAAGTTGCTCATGGTGTGGACCTGGACTTTGACTCCTAAATTTGATCTATTCTTATATCTCTGTTTTTCTCTACTCAATAAAGGTCCTCTGACCCAAGCTTTTCTTAGCCATACCCCATCCGGGGATAAGACGCTGGGCCACTTCACCTTGTGTTTCTGAGCCAACGTCATATTCTTATCTGGCTATTTCCAGTAGGAGAGTTTTAAACTCTCTTCTTTTTTTTTTAAACCAGATCCTAGGCACCCTTAAACACACATTTGGACTGATGGACAGAGCAACATTCTGTCCTTTGTATAAGAATTTGGTTCATCCACATTTGGAATACACTGTCATGGTATGGTCTCCAAAGGTCAAAAGGAAAGAGGACGCTCTGGAACAAGTACAACACAGTGCCACAAGACTTGTCCAGGGGATTTCTCATCTGTCTTATCCAGAGAAGCTGAAGAGGCTTAACCTGTCAACACTGGAGTGAGGCGACAGATGGCTGACTTGCTACAGACCTACAAGATCATACACCACCGTAACTAAGTTAACTACCAGAGACTATAGAACCTGTGGGAATACTATGTTTAAGCCATCCTTGAACTCAAACACTAGATGTCACAGCTGGAAGCTCACAGTGCAACATCAACAAGGAGCATGCAAACCATTTTTTGCCCCTGGTGACCCAAGTTGGGAATAAGCTGAGGCAGGAAACAGTCAATGCCCCAACTCTCCAGTGCTTAAAGACCCATTTGGATAGGGAGTGGCAGCACTATCTGGACAAATTCCACTACATATTCTCTTACTGATGCACCTTGGTATAGGTCTAAATAGCCTCACAGGTAACTAATGACCTTACTGAAGGTAAATAGTGAAGGTAGAATTATCCTTGGTAACACTTCAGTTTCGGGGTGCATGATAGGTGGCGCTGTTTATAGGCTACAATATATGTCTTATGACGTCAGACAGTAGCGTCAGATGTGAACAATTACGGCGTTATATTTTTTTGTATACAAGTATATACTGAGGGGCTGCACCCCCCAGACCCCCCCAAATGATTGAAACTCAGGATCATCGCAGGGTGGTCCCCCCACAAGCAGGCCCCTTGAAGTTACTGGGTTCCCCCCCCCCAACAGCTTTTTACTGACAGAAAAACCTAACCTAATAACAAACAATTCTTACTTTTATAGGTTTCTTGATTAGTTTATGCGCCTCTAGATAATCTAAAAGATTTTCAAGATTATACAAACTAAAGCCGAATTTGAATAACAAAGAAGCACATGGAGAGCACGAAAACACAATAACGAAAGAAAAACATTTGCAAACCGGGTCCTATTTATAAGCAGTAAGAAGCTGTTATCATTCAGGACAAACAAAACAAAAAACAATAAACAAAAGTCATCAATAAACCTTACCTAACTTAGAAAAAACTATAAACGAGCAGAGGCGCAGATATTTAGTAAATAATACAGACTAAAAGTTACAAATCCACAAAACAACAAAAAAAATATAACGCTGTTATTGGTCACATCTGAAGCTACGGTCTGACGTCATAAGAGATATATTGTAGCCTACTAACAGCGCCACCTACCGTGCGCCCCGAATCTGAAGTATTACCTTATCCTTACCGATATCTAACACATCTATTTAGCCTACCCCACCCCTCTGCCTTGTTCCAAAACTTAGACCTAGCACTAAACTCCCACCTGAGCTCAGAAACTAGCCTCTCAAGCCTACATATCCTCCGCAAATCCTGAGCTTTCATCCTCTTTAAATAAACAATGCACTCATGCAATCCAAATACAACACATGTAGGTAAATATGTAGATTGATGACTTGAACGATGGGACATAAACTATTTTGTCTGTGTTCCAATATGTTTCACGTTTTTTAAGTAATTTAAGGGGATGGCTCGTGTGGGGGTAAACACAATGGGAGGACCACCCTACAATGATCCTGAGTTTCAATCAATTGGGAAGGGGGCACAATCCCCCAGTATAGCGTTTTTCATTTGGTTAGTTTCGGGCATTTTTATTAAAAAAAATGGGTAATTCTGAGGATCCATACCCCATGAGCTTTGCCACTTGCATTCCCATAATATTTATTCCACCTTTAAACATGTTTTCACCCAAACTGTGTGATTAACTTGTTTTATTACTTGTTCCTGAGGGCAAGCGTAGCGAGCAGGGGGGTATGGGGTGGCTACCCCCCCATATAGCAACCTG
Organism: Ceratothoa steindachneri; assembly: GCA_963969495.1. Classification (NCBI taxonomy): domain Eukaryota; kingdom Metazoa; phylum Arthropoda; class Malacostraca; order Isopoda; family Cymothoidae; genus Ceratothoa; species Ceratothoa steindachneri. Next base: position 106,986,330 of record OZ018327.1, on the reverse strand, counting down.
TAGTACAGCTCGCGGGGTATGGATCTTCTGGTTTACCAAAAAATGGCGCTGGGTATATTTCAAATGACTCCAACACGCATGAATATTCAGGCAGGGGTGAATGAAATATAAACAAACAAAAATACACTTTTTCGGCCGAGCCACCAATCTACATGTTTACCCACATGTATTCCCCTCTGCTATCACACCACAGACATTGCAAATGCCCATAGATTTATGCTTAGAAAATTTAATGCACTTAGCCATTTCGCTCAAAAACTATAAAAAACATTCAAAAGACAAAACAGACTTTAAATCCTTTATTCAAAATTCAATCTAAGTGAATGGAGAAAACCTTTAAACAAAATAGATTTAAAGTAAATTTTCTGAAAAAATGTTAATCTGTAAAATTACCAAATAAAGGCATCATAAATGAGTGCAGGTCGATGTTAAAACCCCCACCATCAAAAATATACAAGGTGTCCCAGAAAAAAGTCTGTACTTTGAATTAGTATAACTCAAAACCTATTAGAGATTTTTGAGTTCTGCAAAACAAAACAAATTTAACAACTATTTATCTGTCGATTCTAGAAATTTCATTAAATTCCCTTTTACGATATTGATACACTAATAAGTTTAGTGGAGGCTATCAAAATTATGTTTGTGCAAGGAAGTAAAATAATGAAACTTTAAAGTTTAAAATCAACAAATATATTTAAATCCATTTTTAACAAAAACACCTCTTCATATGGGTAATAAAATGAAATTTTTAATTTTCTAAGCACCATTACCTTCTACATGCCCTCCATTTCTTTACAAGCACAGTTGCGCATTTGATCGCATTGATTGAACAACTTTTTTGATTAACTTGTGATTTTCCTTAAGTCTATTGACTTCACGTGTGATAGATACTATCTCTTAACTGGTTGATGCTTTGTGGTGGAGTAGAATACACATAATTCTTTAGATATCCCCATAAGAAATAATCGCACGGTGTTAAGTCAGGGGATCTTGGGGGCCATTCAATTGCATGGGGTTGTCAGACGTTTCTCTTAGTTTTTTTCTTACAGCAAGCTGTCTATGAGCTGGTGCGCCGTCCTGAATCCACCAAAGTCTATTGAATTGATTGCCGTAAGTTTGGCGGAGTTCCGGGAAGATCCTTTCGTTAATCATGCTCAGGTAGGCAGCACCATTCAAGTTATTCTTGTAAAACAATGGGCCGACAAGATAGCCATTCCTGCATATTACATCCACAGAGACATGTTCTGCTATGCTAACAAATATTTGTGTCAAAGTAGAATGCTGGGAGGGGGGGTCAGCGGCGGATATTGCAGAATGTTATGGCTATTTACCTTTCCATTCATGAAAAAGGCTGCCTCGTCACCAATCAAAATGTTTTCCAAGAAACGAGCAGGTTTATGGAGAAGCCATTCGACAAATTGTCTACGATGAGGAAAATCAGTTTCAAGAAGCTGGTGTCTTACATGCATCTTATAGGGATGCCATTTTAAGTCATGTTTAATAATGCGGTTAATTGATGACTTTGATAATTGTAACCCATTCTTTCTGACTGATACATGTGGATTTTGAAGAAGTGTCATCTGAACATTTTCGATATTTTCTGTTGTTCTTATGATTCTCATACGACCCAAACAACCTTTATTTAGCATGTTGGTATTTTCGAACATTTTTCCAAATTGTGGGCTTGCTTGGTGGGTTCCTACCTGGAAAACGTTATTCAAATGAATCTTGTACTTGAATCTTGTACTTGTTTAATACTGGCAGTTTTAATAAGTTTGTGACTACAAATACGCATTGATCTTTTGTTAATTCCATGATTAAAAATGTTCTATGGAAGTAAACTTTTACACAGAAACGCCTTGATTTGCTTAGTAAGCAATAATGATGAGACCATATCACAGCATGGCTGAATCACCACATTTTAGACATGATATAAACTTATTAGAGTCGGTACAAAGGAGGGCAACAAAAATAATACCATCCCTGAAGCACATTGAATATGAAGATAGACTGAGGGTATTAAATATGTTTTCATTTGAAAGAAGGTGTGTGAGGGGGAGATATGATTGAGCTTTTTAAAATCTTTTCTGGGATGGATAAATTGGATTTCAGCAAGTTATTTGAGTTAGAAGGTAGTAATAGAACTAGAGGCCACCACTTAAAGATTAAAAAACAGAGGTGCAGACTGGATGTTAGAAAATATTTGTTCACTAACAGAGTGGTGGATTATTGGAATAGTTTGCCACCTGAGACGGTAGACAGCCCAAACTTGAATGTTTTCAAGCGCAGATTGGATGATTATATGGGGATGGAGGGTTAATTTCTTACTTTTTGGTATGTGGATATGTTTCTTGACTCATTCCTGTGGATGCAGTTTCTTTTTATTGTATATTTTTGGGGACTTTGTTTTTGTTTTTGACAGACTCCTAGGGAGGCTTTAAATTATATATTGTAGATGCATAGTTGGACATTCCTATAGATTGTTAAATTGTATATTGTAGATGCATGATCTGACAAAATCCTATGGATGCATTATGTGGGTGGGATTTGATGGATCCGGATGACCTTTGATAGGCCCTTGTGGCTTTTATCATACGTAAAATTATGTTATATTATGTTAAAAACCACTGTAAAATGGCCTAGGCTTTGCTTGAACAAGGTTTATTTTATATTCTCATCTTTAATAGTTTGTGGTTTTATGTGATGATTGATTGGTCCATTTATAGTACATATCAAGCACAAGGGATATAGGCACTAGCTTTTATATAATGCTAGGTCTACAATATTATTGTAGAAATCTTTTGTGTGTTGACTGGAACAGGAGCTGCCAAGTGTAGGCCATGAATGGTCTTTTGCAGTCTCCTTTTCTTATGTTCTTAAACCACTTGTTACCTCTATAAAAACCAAAGTAACCCCTGTCATTTAGGTTAAACCATTATAAATCAACCAGAAATGAACTAAATAAGATTACTATGAAGACCAAAAGGACAGCAGAAATTAATTTAGCTAAAAATAATAATAAAGATCCTAAAAAAATCTTTAGCTATTATAGAATCAATAATAAATCTAACAGTGATAAAATAGGGCCTATTAAATATGAAGGGGCTTTAAAAGAATCTGATGAGGAAATAGTAGAGGTCCTTAATGATCATTTTGCTTCAGTATTCACAGAAGAGAAACCAGTTAGATTAATTGATGATAATTCTAGGTCAAGGGAAGTAGTGATAAATTCTATTAATATAGATAGAGAAGAAATTAAAGGGCTTATAATGCAGTTAAATACTAGTAAGGCATCTGGCCCTGACAACACTCATTCTAGGATACTCAAAGAAGGTGTAGAAAGTATTGCAGTAGCAAGGAGAAGATATTTATTAGATCACTAGAGTCTGAAGAAATACCAAATGATTGGAAATTGGCAAATGTAGTGCCAATTTTTAAAAAGGGAAGCAAAGAGGACCCAAATAACTTTAGACCAGTAAGCTTAACTTCTATAGTCTGTAAAATTCTTGAGAAGATGGTTAAGAAGGGAATTTCTGATCATCTAGAGAGTAGCAGGTTAATTAATGATGCTCACCATGCTTTTAGAAAAGGTAGATCATGTTTAACTAATTTACTGCATTTTATGGATTATGTAACTAAAGAATTAGATAGGGGTGAGAAAGTTGATGTGATCTACTTAGATTTCAGCAAAGCTTTTGATAAGGGCTCATCATAGGTCATCCCAGGAAAACTACATCCAGAGGATTGCGTCCAGAAACAAGGGTATCACCAATCAAGGCTTGTCAAGAACTAAGTCATGCAGCTATAGATATATACAAACATTATTAATATATACAAAACTTAGGAACCATCACAACCTTCCCTCCCCTTGTGGCTTTTGTCATCCGTGAAATTATGTTATGTTAACTATATATTGTAGATGCATGGTTGGACATAATCCTATGGATTGTTAAATTGTAGATGCATGATCTGACAAAATCCTATGGAGGCATTATGTGGGTGGGATTTGATGGATACGGATGACCTTTGATAGGCCCTTGTGGCTTTTGTCATCCGTGAAATTATGTTAAGTTATGTTAAGGGGAATTCAAGCCAATGGATAGTAGGGAAACTAGCGCATTCTTAAATAACAATGTTTTTTTCAAATCAGTAGCAAAGCTGATGGCCTGGTAATAAAAGGCCATTAATAAGTAGTCGTATAATACCTCATATTGTCTCATGCATATTAATAACATATGATTGCAATTAATTCGCCAAAGACTTAGCTTACCTTCAATTAGGGCCGAGATGATGTGGAGTTTGTTAGATTTTGTTTTGCGTCAAAATTTTAATTATTTTTCAGTGATTTATATTTGTTATCCAACACTTTTATGGTAATACTAAGACAAAATTATGCGAAGATTAATAGTTTGAACAATGAAATTTGAGCCTTATATTTGATTAAATATGATTCACACATATTTCAATTGGATTATATAAGGTGAACGAGTAAAAAAGAAAGGTGGCGCTTTTTATATCTTTGAAACAGGATACCACAATATTTTCATTCTAACGTTTTCTTTAAAACCATTCTTCAATTGTAAAATGGGTATCTATAGTATTTTTACTTATTACTGCAAATGCACTTTTCACTTATGATAATAATTATATTATTGAAAGTTTACGATCTGATTTAAAAAAAATCTAGAGATAGGATAATTTAGAGTTATTAGGCACTTTTAAACTCGAAAATTGGGATATAGACTAAAACAATAATAAAATTAGAAGCATTATAGATTCACTTATTCAATATAGAAAAAAATGAATACGTTGTAAATGAAATAGTGCCATTTTAATTTTGAATTTTATTCACCATGATATAAAGCCATGGAAATACAAGTCTATACCAGTGTATCTTAAATTATTTACCCTTATATCAGTGAATCTTATATTATTCATCTTTCACGGAAACTTCTCACGATAAGTTGTGTTAAATGCTAGGACTAAAGGAACCCCTCTCTATTTTTTTTTTTTTTTTTCCCTTTCGTGGAGGGGTTCACTCCTCTTGGATGGAGTATGTCTTCCCACCAGACCAGTATTTTTTATCTGTTCTTCATTAATTCGCGGGTTTTTTTTGAGGTGTGTTAATGATAGTGGGTCTAAGAGAGTTAGACACTACACAGTTTGCTGCACTGTATAATTGGTATAATTATGAGTTTATATTATAATTAGGTGAGCTAATGATTCTCTCTTTTCTTTCCTTTTTTTATCTTATTAATTTATTTTAATATGTAAAATCTTATTGATTTCTCTTTTAAAGGTGAATACCTGTATAAATACGTTTAAAGATATTTATTAATTTTGAGTTACATCTGGTTCCTGAGATAATTGAAAGTGATAGTTATAGTTAATAGAATATAAACCCACACCAATCTTCACCTATGGGGCTCCTCTCCATAGGGCTTCAGAAAAGAAGTGGAACCTTGTTAGTATCCTTAATATTTGAACCAGAATATGTTCTTGACTGGATTTGGTCAAAGGTAACATTTACTTACGTAGGTATTTATAGACAAGTTAAATTTGTTAATCGGGTAATTAAGGTAAAATAGTGACTGATCAAGCAGACTTAGTTTATAGATATGGAGTTATTTATAGTTATTGTAATAATCAAGTTGGAGTATACTAGGTACCTATAATAGTAATATATTCATTATTTTTAAGCAGTTTTAGTTTTATAATTTTGATAATTTTCTAGTAGAAGCAAGAAATTTAAGAAGTATTTTTTTTATCTTTTCTTAGGTATGTGGGCTGAAACCACCTCCTCCCAAAAGGGTTTTGAGAGTTATATTTTTTATATTCAGTAAACTTAGATTGCTTATCATTTTTTGTCTTTTTATATTATAAGCGGGACATTCTAATAGAAAATGTTTTACTGTCTCAGGTAAATTGCAGTGATCACAATTTGGTGAGTTTTTTAACTTAATTTTGTTTAGGTAGCAACTTAAGCCTACATGTCCTGATCTCAGTCTGACAAGTGCAGTTTCGAGTCTCCTATGTTTATCAAATGACCATGGCTAATGATTGAATTTGTTTTTTATTTCACCAAATTGAGTAGAAATTACAGATCTTTCCCAAATAGAGGAATATTCTTTTTGTATCTTTTCTCTTAATAAGTTTACAATTTCGCTTTTAAAGAATGGAGTGGTTTCAATATTATTAAAATTGTGGGAGGCTTTAGCTAATAGGTCTGCTTTTTTATTTCCCACTATCCCTAAGTGAAAGGGTATCCATTGGAAATATATTTTATGATTGTTGCTCTGAAGGGAATACCACAATGATATTATTTCATTAACTAGGTTTGAGTATGTTTGGCTTGTTCTGTGGTCTTCTAATATATAGAGGCTAGATTGTGAATCAGTAAGTATAGCAGCAGATGTGGCAGAGTAGTTTTTGCAATGACTAAGTGCCTTTTTAATGGCAAATAGTTCAGTGAAAAGTACGGTATGATCTCCATCCAATTTCCAAGAGTAACACTGGCCAGAGTCTTGAATGAAGATAGCAGCTGAACATGAGTATTTATTGTTTAGGAGTACTTTCGATCCATCGGTAAATATTTTGGGGATTCCGGTAAAATTGTTGTTGATGTAATCTTCTATTAGTGTTTTGCTAATATTTGACATTGATTTCGGGTAAGTTATTGGTAAATTCGATTGTATCGGTAATTTCATGTTTTCCCAAGGTGGTATATTACTGATATAGGATTCCCTATATATGAAGTGGTCTATGCCAAGTTTATTACATAGATTGATAGCTCTATAGTAATAAGGTGGTTTGTTTTGGGTAGTCCACATAACTTCTGTGACAGCTTTTTTGTGAATATTGAAGTTTTCTTTCAAAATATGGTTATTTGGTTAGAGTATTTTTAAAAAGTACTTCATGCTAACAAAATCTCTCTGATACTGAAGTGGTAGCATACAAGTTTCACCATAAAGAGATACAATGGGAGAAGACCTCATTGCTCCAATGCTAATCTAATTCCTGCATTAACAATAACATCTAGTTTCTTTTTTACAGATTGACAGGCGGAATCATAAACTTCACATCCATATTGTATCTTGCTGATAATATATTTCTTGAGAAATATAAGTAATGACTTTCGGTTAGCTCCGTATGATAATTTACTGAAAGATTTCAGTATATTTAGGCGTTTTTGGCAATTTAATACAAGGTAATTTATATGACATTTCCAGGTCAAGCAAGGTGCATCAAAAAAGAGACCTAGAAATTTATTTTCTTTAACATCTTTTATTCTTTGGTTATTTATTGATATAAATGGTGTTCTAAGTATTCTTTGATTTGTAAAATACATTAGTTTAGTTTTATTAATGTTAATTGTAGTTCCCCATGTGTCACAGAAATCTTTTATTTTATTAACGGCTCTTTGAAGATTTTCTTCAGCTTCCTGTAGTGTGTTCCCACTGGTGTATATTGCCTGATCATCTGCAAAACATGATATATTGCAGTTTATTAATTAAAGCATGTAATTGTTGAAAATAGTGTATAGAATAGGTGACAGTATTGAACCTTGTGGTATTCCTCTATCAAATTTAAAGCTGTCTGATAAGAATTCTCCAATGGAGATTTTAAATGAACGATTTTTAAGATAATTGACTATAATAGTTAATAGTCTTCCTGTTACACCAGATTTTGCGAGTTTGTACGTTTGGGCCAAATGTGGGACCAAATCAAATGCTTTTTTGATATCGAGGAATAGCGGTATAACATGCTTTTTTTTGTTTTACATTTATCTTAATAAATTTTTCTAATTTCACTAGTTGATCAATTGAACTGTGTTTCTTACGGAAACCACGTTGGAAGGATTTTATTATGTTATTTTTTTCAAGAAACCAATAAAGTCTATTGTATATCATTTTCTCAAAGCATTTTCCCAAAAGAGAGAGTAAGGAAATTAGTCTATATGATCCTGGATTTGCAGGATCTTGATCAGGTTTTTTTATGGGTATCAATAATGTTTCTTTCCATGTGGATGGGAATTTACCTAGTGACCAGCAGCTATTAAATATTTTTAAGATTTTCTTTCTATATTCTGGTGGAAGATTTGTTAGGAATGCTTTATGTATTAAGTCAGATCCCATGGCTTTTCCTCCTTTTTCTGAGATGCTGATTAAGCTATCAATATATTCTTTCTAAGTAAATTCTTTGTTAAAATCTTATGATAAGTCTTTTGTAGCATCACTGATCAGTTTATTTTGTTGTTCATTTAAAATAACAGGATCTCCATCTTTAAGGATATCTTCAAAATTCTGTCCAAAAATATTTGCCTTTTCTTTTTCACATAGCACTGGATTATCATTTTGAATAAGAGGAAATGTTTGTTCTATATAAGTGCCTCTAAACTTTTTAAAAAAGAACCAGATATCTTGAATTGGGGTTCTAAAGTTTATATTAGATATAAATTTTTGTAAAGATATTTTTTTGCTCTTCTAATTGTCCTTTGTGCTAAAGCTTTTTGTCTATTAAAGGCTATGGTGTTCTGTGGAGTGAAGTTTCTTTCATTAGCACGTTTAGCCTTCCGCCTCAGAGCCACCTGTTTGCTGCATTCTTCTGTCCACCATGGTTTGTTATATTTAGTGCTTTTAGGTTTAATACTAAGTTTGAAAGTTAATTTGCTGGCTTCTATTATATTTTCTATTATTTCATCTAATTCTTTAAGTGGATTTTGAGATATGTCAGCTTGAATTGGATTGAAATTAGTTATCCATTCTGACCATTTGTTATTTTTTATCTTCCAATCTGGTCTTTTTCCTATGTTAGATACAGTTATTAGTTCAGATAAATGGATAAGGATTGGGATATGACCTGAGCCGAGATCTCTACCCAAGTTTATTTCAGTTTTATCCGAAAGAATTGCTGATACTAAAGTAAGGTCAATAGTTGAGTAAGAGTTATTTCTTAGGTCATATCTTGTTTTAAGACCTAGAGGAGTTGCTATAGTTAGATCTGATTGGGCAATATAATTATTGAAAGCGGTTGCTTGTTGCAGAGGTTCACGCTTAAGATCACCACAAATAATTAATTTATTACCTAGTTGAAATGTATAGAATTCTAGTTCTTGTTCAATAGAATTGTTTGCATGGGGATTATATAAATTGAGTATATCTACAGCATTATTATTTTTTAGATAAATTCTGATAGCCTGAGCTTCAAGGGCTTTGTTAATATAGTCATTTAGATTTATTATTTTATAGTTAATGTCTTTGCGAATTAAGATCATTATACCTCCACCCCTTCTATCTCTGTCTCTTCTAAAAATTGCATAGTTAATAAAATTAACATTTGATTTGATGCCCAATCGTGTTTCGCATATACATCACAAGTGGGGTTTGTTAGCATATAAGTAAACTTTAAATTCCGATAGATGAGAAAATAAGCTCTGGCAATTCCATTGTAAAATTTTTATTTTGTTTGTTTTATTATCCATTTTACTTGGCTTTTTTTATTTATAGGTCCAGGTGCACTACAAACGGGTCTTTTATTTGATTTGATTAAGTTTGGATTATTAGTTTTGCCGTTTCTTTTATTTTTTTCAGGTTCAGAATTTAGGGGGGTTTTATTTTTACCTTTGAGATTAACTGCATCATTTGTTTCAACAATGGGAGGTTTTTGTCTACTTTTATCTGGGGCTACATTTTTATGAGATATGTTTAGTTTATTTTCTTTAGGTTTTGGAATACTTGTGTCTTGCTTGACAGTTTTGCCCTGATTATCAGCTTCAGTGAGCATTTCCTGATTTTTATTCCCTTTTTCACCTAATATTAGTTGAGTTTCATTATTAAGCGTTGTATCAGCAGATTGAGAGTGTATAGCTTCTTGTTGCATTTGTTTTGCTTCAACTAATGCTTCTTCGAATTCCTTCTGTCCCAAGAGTCTTTTAAGCAAAGCAATTAAGAGAAAGTTGTAAATATGTGTATCGTTTGCATTATTTTGATGATTACTAATTTTGAGGGGGTCATTAGAGGATGTATTTGAATTAGTAAGAAAATTTGGATTGCTTGTCTTATCATAAACAATGGGGTTATTAATCAAGGTTTGGTGGTGAATTGATTTGCCATTTGCTGTATTATTATTGATGGTTCTATCTTGTAGGTTAGTTTTTAAGATATGCGCATAGCTAGCTTGGTTAACTTCTTGGGGGTTTTGAATAATTGCAGCAGTTTCCTTGGAAGTAGAGGATGGATAAGAGTTTATATTATAAGGTTTATTATTGTTTTCTTTTATTTGTGTTTTAGCACTTTCGTAACTAATATTTAACTTTTTTGCTACGATTTCAACTTTCTTAGCTTCCTGATATACTTTGCATCCTTTGAAGGTTGATACATGGTTTAAGTTGCAATTTTCGCATTTTAAAGTGACTCTTGGGCAGTCTTTAGCTAAGTGGTCATTGCTACATATTAGACATTTTGCTCTTGATCGACAGGAATTAAATGTATGTCCATATTTTTGACATCTGAAGCATTGTATCGGTAGTGGAGTATAATCGTTTACATGGAAATTTGTATACAAGCTTTTGATTATAGTTGGCTTATTTTCAACTGAGAAGTCAATTTTAATAAATTGTGTTGGAGTGTTATCTTTTTTTATTCTTTTATTGATACGAGACATTGATAGTATAGGGTAGCCTTTAGATATTAATTCATTCTTTATTTCCACTACATTCTCATTTAGAGCGATTGGGCCAATAACCCCATAGGATTTTGGAAGATCTGATAGTAATTTACAAGTTACTTTCCACTCACCTAGTAAGAAACCTGCACTATCTAAGAATATATTTTTAATCTTAGTACTGGTACTAATAATGCAATTTTTTGTGCGACTAGTAAAAGTTACGTCATGATGTTGGGTATCATTAAGTAAATTAATGTTTTTAAGGGCAATGCTAAATTGAAGGGGCTTGCCATTAAATTTATCATCTTCTTTTACAGGTACTATTAAGTATTTGAATGGAAGATTTATATTATCAGGAGGAGACCCATCGGGGTCATCTTCCATTTCAAAAGACCTACCGGAAATCAGTAGGCCTGTATAAGCTCCCAATTATAAATAAGTGCAGCAAACCTTAATTACTACAAATATATATAGAAAGATTTAGTTAATGAAATATTAGTTATGCGGAGCTAATCAGATACGTCAACACCATCTCGCGAAAACTTCTGCCACCCCTCTCTATTTGCAATGCATTTTTGTCTGGAAGCTAAAATGAGAAGACCTGTAGTGCCAAATTACAAGATGAGTAGAGCAAACAAGGTACCTCACAAATTGAGCAGCCCGTTGACCCTATGAAATCTTGAAATGGACACACAAACCAAACACTAAAATAATATGCCATTTGTTAATAATTAATTAATGCAAATAAAACTGTATACTTGTAAATGATGCTAAACCGCTAGTCAATAATTAATGTATCAATGCAAAGAAAAATGTATACTTTAAATAATGCAACACCGCTAGGCAATGAAATCGTTGTGTTATCACGCGAACACACAAACATTCACATATACATTAGAAAACAAGTGCAATCCGACGTTTGGGGACGCGGCGATAGGGAAGACAATTGAAACAGCTGTTCATACAAGTAATGAATCTAATACAGAGGAATCTGACCCACTAGCTTTGACATGGATATGAGAAAAACGAAGTTTTATGTTGCTACGAATATCGGTCTGATAGATATCATTCAGATTTCTAAATGCGAACACTCTCTTGGTGTACACGCGTCTCCACTAAATAGACGCACATACCCTCTGGTCAAATAGGCTCCCCCGCTTAGCTCTTGGATTGTAGAAACGGAGCCACGCCCCTAATCTTTCGTTAGGATAAAGGGGCTTGTAAAAGACACACATGAGCAGTCAGGAAGAAGAGACTTACAAGGACATTATGACTAAATAACAATATGACTAAATTAACAGATATATGTGATACTATGGACATTGCAGGGGCTGGATATAGCAGTAAATTTTCTGACGTTATTACTCAGATGGCGAGTGTAAAACAGAGTGTTAGTGATTTGGTTGCAAAGAATGAAGCTAGAGCATTAGCTATTGAGGATCAGACTAAAAAAAATGATGACAAGCTTGAGAAGCAGGCGGTTGTGCGGAAGGCTGATATGATTGTGATTAGATTTCAAGAATGAAGAAAATTTGTATAGGTGAAATATCTGATGATATGCCAGCTCTTGAACCGGACCAAATTTGTAAAGAGGTTACTAAGGATCTGGGTATTGTTGGATATGATCAAAATAAAATTAGAGATCAAACCATGGACAACAACCTCGGCATCTGGTAGTACTGTTCCTAAGAAATTTTTTGTAGTTATTGAATTTGTAGTGTGCAATCACTGCACACACACACACGCACACACACACATAAAGAAAGAGAGAGAGAGAGAGAGAAGGACAAATACACATTTTGCCAGGTTGAGGCTCAAAGATGGTCAATAATTAACCAAGCCGCCAACAAGAATACCAAGAGTCAGATAAATGGAAAAACAATGTTTGAAGGGGCAACTTCAGTCAAGAAGAAGTAAAGAGATTCGATAAATAAGAAAAGTTATAATAAATGCCCCTTCCCCCCTACGTCTGGATTGAAACCCGACCACAATTTAGGGCTATCGCACCCGATTGTGAGAGCAGATGGGTTTGTAAGGCACACATGTATTCACCTGAAGGGTGTACATGTAGATACCCTATACAACGGAACCCGAGGTAAGGAAGAGTGAGCGAGTTTAGAAGATCGAGGTAAAGGCTCGATTTTCTCACTGTAATAAAGTGGTAGTCTCTATATCTGGGCTTAAGTCAGACAGGGGTCAGAGAAGTAAACATTAGGAAACTGAGAATGTCTGGAGGTAATAAAAGGGCGTATGATGAAAGCATTTCACCATTCTGTAACAAAAATAGCCAGAAATTAAATAAATATAAGCCTAATTGTGATAGAACGGGTTGAGCAGCGTTAGTTTCAACTCCTATCACATATTATTTTATAACCACGATGCTCCCACGTGCATCTTCGCGTCAAAGCTTGGCGCCTTATCACAGCCACCGGATGTCAATGTTTAAACAAGGAGGTTATCGTCCCCCCGTTCGCCCCCATACGCCGACCTCGCCAGATTGAGTTAGGCTTATGGGCAGATAAGGCATTGTTCCCAGGCTCGGCTGTTCATTCCCTCGAAGCTCCCACTCCATTGTCCCCCACGCCAAGGGAGTGTCTCGACTATTTAGATGGAAACGTTACCACTAAGATCAGATTGGAGATCCAGATTTTCGTCGCGAAACATCAGCACGACCCTCTCTCACTTTGTGCGCCAAGGGACCTCGACCTCGAGATTCACCATCACTTGTCCAGAAGGAGGACAATATCCCTTGAGTGCCAAAGGTTCGAGCCTTTCGTGCGCCAAGTCCTTAAGGCTTCCCCCTCGTTGTTCAGGAAGAGAACAACGTAGAACAGCCATTGTTCTTTTGAGCCCTTTGCCAAGAAACGGTTCTCACCCTTCCCCCTTGTTGTTCAGAGGAGAACAACATTAGAACAGCCATTTTTCTCGAGCCCGTAAACAAGAGACGGTTCTCACCACTTCCCTCGTTGTTCAGGAAGAGAACAACGTTAGAACAGCCATTGTTCTTTTGAGTCCTTCGTTAAGAAACGGTTCTCACCCTTCTCCCGTTGTTCAGAGGAGAACAACATTATAACAGCCATTGTTCTTGAGCCCGTAGACAAGAGACGGTTCTCACCCTCCCTATTGTTCAGAAGAGAACAACGTAGAACAGCCATTGTTCTTCATGCCGTTCGTCGAGAAACGGTTCTCATTCCCTAGACGCCACGTCAGGATCATCTTATTTCCCCCCCCCCTTCGGCTGGAACTCGCCAGCGGACCGAAAATTCCTTCACGTCGCCTTCCACTGCACCACTCGTATAAAGTTACGTAAGCCAAACGTCACCTTTGAGTACTTAACCCTTTTGTCAATTCTATCCTGTTCTTTAAATGGTTTAGCGAACCATCCCATCTCTTTAACTCTTTATTTGTTTTCCTTTTTTAAATCCTTTAATCCTCGGATTATCCCGAGCCCCCACGACCCTTTCCGTTCTCTGTTTATGTCAATATTTTCCGTCTTGTGTTTGTTGATAGTTATTATTAATAAAACTCTATTTTATTAATGATAGCAATATTATTATCATTGAGCTCAGTTCCACTTCTTAAGCATATCAAACATACATAATATCGGCCTGCCAGACAATCACGCACTCTAAAGATAATTAAAGAAGTTCCCTCAACGAATAGTGATATATGGTATGTCGTCGGTAGTTCATTCTACGACACTAATAATAAAGATCCGCCTTCTAGAAATATTGGCCAATAGTGAGGTACGGCAGTGTAGACGCCATCCAATCAGAATTAAATAAAGGATTAATTTAAGCCAATCTGGAGGCGAGATAAAGGAATGAACAGTCAATTACGTGCGCCAACATCATTTGTAGGCGAGGCGTGAGGCTGAATTGATGAAAGTTTTTCCCCCTTTATAAAGGGGTGTAGATGGGTTAAAAGAGAGAGTCTTTCATTATTACTATCTTAATTATTACGTGTGTATTTTATTCAATAAGTCGATCATTATAATCGCCCTGTCGCTCTACCATATTCCCGCAATACTTTGTTGTAAAATCGAATTGTGAAATTATACTCGAAGTACTTCCTATTTTGGTGCAAAGTAAAATAAATAGACTGAGACTCGTTTACATCTATAAAAAGATTCTTTTATTCATCCAAGCTGGTACCCTCTTCTCGGATCAAGTACAAGGCTACCTAACGGGATATTTCCGTTGCGCATTCAAATAAATTGTTACCATTGGCGGTGGCAAGCGTTATCCCAATCCAACCAAGCTCACCCTCTTGAGTGGCAATGTTACCAATAACCGGGCAACTAAACCCCCTATTGGTACGAAGGATTACCACTCCAGAGGCAAGCTCCGTTAACAATAGGGGGTGGCAAATATAGCTTAAAACAACCAAGTAAAATCATCATCATAATCCCGCCCCCCCATAGGCTAACAAAGTAATTAAAGCTGTCTGGAATGGGAAACAGAATCGGCGACAAAAGATGTTTCACCTTAATGTAAAATTTGATAAGGTCATCGTGTAGCTTTAAGCAAACGGAGTTTCTGTGATACCTTCCCAGGGAAGAGACCCCCAAATTAAGATACGAAGTGGAGAATTTCAGCCAATCACAGGCTCCGCTGGACTGATAAGTAGCTAAGCACCGCCTCACCGACCCAAGGAAGGCGGAGCTACGCGTCGCCTCCAAAATGCTGCCTCGTATAAATAAGAGAACATTTCATTCAAATTATGATTATTGACACATTATTGATTAATTCATTTAGTTATTCAATGATCGATTATTAGACTCTTAATTCACCGCTCTGCAAATCTCCATTATTCTTGCTCTTGCCATTATAAGTCGATTTAGCATATTCCGTTGCGCAAATCAAATCTTTTCCGTAAGTGCAAACATTTCAAAGTGGTATAAAAATACAAGTGTTTAATTCTTTCACAAAGGAGCCTTTTACTTACAAACCTTGATCGGTTAATACCCCTCGGACATTACGTCAAGAAACCTGTAAGCAAGCCACTTTACCAAACCCTTATAGGATCACCTTGCAATCCAAACAAGGCCTACTTACGCCGAACCTATAACTGTCGACCCCATAAAAGGAGACCCTATAAATTCAAGCACGAATCTGATAAGTATGTTTTTCTGAATAAAATCGTTAGGGAAAAGATATCTAATTTGGGATCTTTCAAGACAGATCTCCAGCTGAGAGAAACCTGTTCAAAAAACAATTGAAGGAGGCTGAGGCAAAAAACTTAGCACCCCAAGCAGCCGGGAACACAACCCATAGCACGTAGTAATAGGGTGTCAAGTCAAGAAAGTCAAGAAAAAGATTCCGTCAACCCCATTGTAGATGATGAGAGTAAAACAATTGGTAGTTTTAAGTGTGTATATACTAATATTGACGATATCTTTAATAAAGACAGTATTTTTAGTTATTATATTAATAATGAGAAACCGCATATAATTATGTTAACAGAAATAAAATTGTTTAAATCGGATCTATTTTCGGATTATTTTAGATTACCTAATTATAATGTGTTTAGAAGAGATAGGGGGTCACATAATAGAGGGGGTGGAGTGTGTATTCTTGTACATAATAATTTTTTCTGAGAGTATTCCAAATGAATTACTGCATGGCACTGAGTCTGCCGTGTGCTTTATTAATTATGGTAACAAGGAACTTTTAGTTGCTTGTATGTATCGAACTCCAAATTCTTCTCATGATTATAATTCTAGGATCAATTTAGCTATTAAAGATTTATGTGATATTAATGCTGATGAATTTTTGATATGTGGAGATTATAACTATCCGAAGATACTCGTAGATTGGATTAATTATTTGGTTGACCTAGGTTCTGGAGATATTAGTGATAGTATGGAGAGCAAATTTTATGATGTATGTCAAGATGCCTTTCTTCACCAACATGTTTATGAATTTACTAGAAAACGGGGTGATTTTGAACCTTCACTCTTGGATTTAGTTTTTTCCAAGAATTAATTAGAAATTGAAAATATAAATTATGATGCCTCTATTGAGAAAAGTGATCATTCTGTCTTACTTTTTGATTTTACTCTTGAAGGTTTTTGTGAAATAGAAGAGGTAGAATTTTCCAAGAAGATATATTTTAAAAGTAATTATGCTGAGGTTAATAGAAGCCTTGCAGCATTTAGTAGGTATACAATCATTATTAAAAGTATTCAGGAAAAATGGGATGTCATTTTCAATTTATATGTTAATATTACTAATGAGCAAATACCCATGATGATGGTAATTGGAGAGAGCACTGCTAACCAGAAGTGGATGAACAGAGATACAGCTAGAGCGAGATTGGATAAGGTGAATAAGTAGGATATATATAGAAAGAACAAACCCCTGAAAATTACTTAGCCTATGCTAAGGTTAGAAATGAGTCTGTCAGATTAAACAGAAGTGCAAAGATGAATTTTGAAATGGGTTTGGCAGATGATATTGAAAGAGGTGATTTTCAGGCTTTCTAGGCATACAGTATATGAGGAGCCAGACTACTATTAAGGAAGGAGTTGTTAGAGTTGTTAAGCCAGATGGTTCCTTGTCTACCTGTTTGAAGGATACGGCTGATACACTAAATAAAGAGTTTCAATCATTTTTTATTAGGGAGGGTGTCGAGCCTGTACCCTATCCAAACTTTCGATATGTTGGAGTCACCTTAGATGATATTGAATTTTCTGTTAATGATGTATATGAAACTTTACTGAGTCTTAGGGAAAATCCAGCACCTGGACCTGATGACATTCATCCTAAAGTATTAGTAGAATGTGCTGCGAATTTAGCAAAACTTATATATTATCTTTTTCGCGACTCACTTGACTCTGGTACTCTCCTTGAGTTAGCACATGTAACTCCTATTTATAAGAACAGGAAGAAAAGTGGTCGCCTTAATTACAGACCAGTTTGTTTGACGTCAATAGAATGTAAAGTGAGGAAGAAAATTATCCGAGACAAGATTATTGAAAATCTTGATGTCAATGGATTGCTGAGTGTTCACCAACATGGATTTAAGTCTAATAGATCTTATTTAACACAGTTGCTGAAATATTTTCAAAAAGTTCATAATATGTTGGATGCAGGAGATCCAGTTGATGCAATCTATTTGGATTGTAAAAGAGCCTTTGATACCGTATCGCGGAAGATATTATTAGCAAAATTAGAGGCTTTTGGTATCCCTGGCAAGCTGCTCAGGTGGATTGAATGTTTTATTTCGAATAGAACTCAAAGGGTAGTTATTAAGGATGTGCTTTCATATCCTCTTCCAGTGTGGACTGGTCTTCCTCAAGGTAGTGTCATTGGTTCTTTATTTTTTTTCTGATGTATATCAACGAGTTGCTAGATGGCAAGTTGTTTATGGACGATTCCAAATTATTTAAGAAAATCCATTCACCTGCTGCTAGGGATATTCTGCAAGAAGATCTTAGTAAACTTTCAGAGTGGAGTCGAAGATGGTTACTTCGACTCCACTCTGAAAGTTTACTAAGATCTTCTTGCAGAATATCCCTAGCAGCAGGTGAAATGGATTTTTTTAACGAATCTAAGTGTAAGGTTATGTACATTTATATTAGGAACACAAACCCAGGATATGATTATTATATGAATGATACTCGGCTGGATGAAACCAAAGTTGAAAAAGACCTAGTTGTATATGTTCCTCCTAATTGGAAATCCTCTGCACATGTAACTAAGGTGGCTGCAAAAGCCGATTCCATTCTGGGTAGAATTAATCACACATTTACATATATGAATGCAAGTAATTTTAAGAAAATCTATCCAGGGTTAGTTCGATCTCATATGGAATATGCGGTCCAGGCTTGGTCTTCTCAACTGAAAAAGGATATATTGCATTTGGAAAAAGTTCAGAAGAGGGCTACCAGGATGGTTCCAGAAATCAGAGATTTCCCTTATGAAAGAAGATTGAAGGAGATAGGTCTTACAACTTTAGAAGAAAGAAGGCGTAGAGGTGATCTTATAGAGGTGGACAAGATAATGAATGGATTTGATAAATTGGACAGAAAACAAACTTTCACCCTCAAGAGTTAAGTTCAGATTCATGGTACTCGTGGTCATGATTTTTGTATATAGATTAAAAGGCATAAAAATGTGTTTAGGGCGGGTTTCTTTTGACATACGCACTTTACATGATTGGAATAATTTACTATCTAAAGTGGTGAATTGCCGGTCAGTTGGTAGTTTTAGGTTGGCCCTAGACAGACATTTAGAAAAGAGGCTCACATGAGCTTAATTATTGCTCGGTGAGTATAGTATTGACATTGCGGCTGTTAACACTGATAACCAGATACAAGGACGTGAGCATAATACAAACCACTAACAGCGATTTCACTTGCCCGAAAACAAAAGGTGGCCATAAGACCAAGAACAAACCCCCCCAAACCGCAATTTTTCTAATTTCCTTACCTCCGCCAAGTAATAAGTGGGTTACCGTTTGCCCAGACTATAAGTGGATAACCAGCGGGCATCTAGAACTTTCAATTGGAGTCAGTTAGAATTCTACGGCATAACCAACGGCAGCCGATAACCCCAAACCAAATCACCCCCCCCCATAAACTGGTGACCCCATTCGACCGGACAAGAGGGTAACTCACAAAATATGGACTCGTCGGACCAACAACGGGCAGAGCAAAGAGGAATGGAAGTCGCAAATGCCACCGCGATCAAGTCCCCCCCCCCATCTTTAAAGAAACAATGGTATCAGGTTAGCTCAAAATAGTAGAGGCCCAATTTCATATCTCAGGGATAATTAAGGAGGACAGTTTTTTCACGTCCTGGCTGCACTGCCTCCCGAGACTGTCGACCGGCTTCCAGCTACAGTCTTATCGACACAGAATGACCAGCTTCCAAGGACCGATGTAATTGGGCGGTTCAAGAGGAGCAAACCGGAGATATTCGAAAAGCTCATAGCCTCCTCTCCGCTCACTGATCGAGCTTCGGCCAATCTGGAGGAACTACGAAAATAAAGATCAAGCTCTACAGGTAGGAGTTGGAGAAAAACTCGTGAGGCACAAGTTTATGCACTTCCTTCCGTCAAACATCGCGCCCATCATCACCACTCGGCTAGAAAACTTGTGGATGAATTAATGTCATTTTACAAAGCACAATGCCTTGCTGTACACCAAGGTGACAAACAGGGCTAGATTCAGATTTGATGAGGCCCTAAGCTATTTGAGATAATAAGACCCTTTAGATATCCTATGTCGGCAACAAATTGTCGCTGTTTTTTGTGTTTAATATGCTATATGGTAATTTTTAAACCTAATAGATATCTAACCCATTTGCACTTGACATAATATGTATTTTATCAAAGTAATTGTTGAATTGAAATACAATTAAGAAGAGGTATATTAATAGTGAAATAATTATTAACCACAAACTTAAAATTATTTCTATTCATAACAAACTTAATAATGCAAACACTTTGGTAAAATAACAAAAGTTCTTTTAGAAAAACAATTTACAGAGGCTTATAATCTAGTCTCTAGAAAATTGCTATAAGAACTAATTACATTAATGCATCTACCCATACCCATTAAGTTGTATAATTTTATCAAGATTTAGTGTATACTGTGTATACGAACAGAACACAAACATGATCTAAACTGAAATACTTTCTTTCTTGCCTTTGCCAGAGAAAAGTCACTGATGATATCATCAAATGATAAACTGCGTAGTTTGTCACTTTCTCTGCACCAGTGACTGAGGGAACGTAATTTATCTTGAGTCATTGTTGTTCTAAATTCATCTTTTATCCTCTTCAGCTTATAAAAAGGATTTCTCTCCAGAGCAATTTGCAATCATCTTACTAAGAAACATTCTTAAAATTACTTCTACATTAGGAAATGTACACCCCGTTTTTTTTCTTTAATATTTTTGGGTCCCCAAGAAATTAGAAGTAAAATAAGTAATCAGCAAAACTGTTGCACTATGTAGGTTTTATTTATTTATTTTTTTATCGTATATTTTAGAGATGCACACCCCTTTTTTTCTTTAAATTTTTTTGGAACCCCAAGAAAGTGGGGGCCCTAAGCTATAGCTTGTTTAGCTTATACGTAAATCCGGCACTGGACTGACAAGGAAGTAAGTGGTGATATCTCGCTCCCTAACATAAGTGCGTTAAGTGTGAATGACAGAAGTGACAATCTGGCCAACCAGGTACATTATTCAGTCAATGCATGTTCAGTACTCATGGGTGCGTACCCTGATGGCAATCGTTCTAACTTTGTGCCGCGTAGAAACGACTATAGTGCCAATAATATACCGATAGGACTGCGACCCATTCGCAGGAACCAAAGACCTGTGGTATGTCGATCCCATTTATATTTTGGAGAAAGTGTGAAATTCTGCAAGCCTTGGCGTAGATGGCGAAAATAGGTGAAAACGTGAAAATGCAACCATCCTTCAGGCAGGTCATCTTCGCCAGCCCCTTTGGAAAAATATTACGGCATGCCGCCAGTTTTCACCGTCGCCGCAAAATTAGATAACATAAAGTGTGAATTTCTAATCGATACCGAAGCAAGTGTATCCATAATTCCGGTTAATTTGGGCGAACGTGTGAGATGCGTAATTCCAGTGTAAGCATTGCAACGGCTAATGGTCGTAAAATAAAAGTGCACGGCGAAATACACGAGGATATAGTTATTCCTAGCCTACACCGGTCATTTAGGTGGTCATTTGTGGTCGCGGATACCACATCGCCATTATTAGGGATTGGCTTTCTGGAGCACTATAATCTTTTGGTGGATTGTGCGCGCGGCGTCCTTATCCATAATCAAACTAGGTACATGTCAAAAGTAAAACAGTCCGGGGAACCTGCAGTAGCACTAATTATTAATGCCATCCAACATCCACTGCCCAGTTGCTAGGCCGTATTAGAAAAATATAAAGCCTTGTACAGCCCCACGACTACTAATCCCGCTCCACTACCGTCTAACTCCGTGGCACACACACTCAAGAACCGCAGTGCACCACCAACCTTCGCGCGATCGACGCCTCTTTCAATGGAGAAACTACAATTTGCCAGAGCAACCTTCGAAGCACTATTGGAGGATTGGGTTGTGTGCTAGTCGAGATCACCTTGGGCTTCACATATTCAAATGGTTCCGAAGAAGACGCCAAGTGATTACAGAGTGTTCGGCGATTTTTGCGCACTTAATGCAATTACGAAGCCTGACAGATATCCCCTACTAAAAATACCTTCATGGGAAGGCAATTTTCTCTCGGTTGGATCTGGTTCAAGCTTACCATCAGATCTAGATAAATCCGGCGGACATAGAAAAAAAAACTGCGGGGGAAACTCTATTTGGGTTATGGGAGTATTTAAAATTACCCTTTGGCCTCATGAATGCAAGTTGCACTTTCCAACGTCCCGTCTATAACTTGTTTCGGGGATTAGAGTTAGTTTTTTTATACATAGACGCCATCCTGATATTTTCGGATAATTTGGACAACCATTCGCATTATTTAGACAAAGTATTCAAAATCCTGGTCGAGAAAAACCTACGATTATCCCTGGATAAGTGCGAGCTCGCGAGAGAAGAAATTGACTTTCTAGGACATCATATTTCGTCTACGGGAATTTTCCCACCAGCTAAGAAAGTTAAGAAAATTTGGTACATGCCATTACAGACAGACTATAAGGAACTGCATCGATACTTGGGCATGTTAGGCTACTATAGGAGAATGATTCCGAATTTGAGCGTGATTGCAGCCCCGCTGACTGAGCTCGCGCGTCTTAAACCCAAGACTCGTGAGCTCGCATCGAATATGGCTGCGCGAGAAGCATTTAATAACATTGAAGTAGCTCTAATTAACCAACGACTTATCGTATTAACTAGTGACGGACAGCTCCCAATATGCGGTAAGTGCTGCCCTTAACCAGATGGTGAATGGATCTCTGCAACTAGTGGCGTTTTCTCAAGCAAATTTATCAAGACACAGCAAGCATACTCCACACACGACAGGGAACTCCTGGCGGCGTATCTTGCTGTTATCCATTTCAGGCACATGATTGAGGGGCGCCATGTTAGTTTGTGCACGGACCACAAGCTTCTGGTGTCGGCTTTATCTTCACCATTGTGTGCCAAAACATACAGGCAACAACGCAACTGGACGGCGATATTAGAGTACATCAGCGACATCGCATACATGCGTGGCCAAGACAACGTCGTTGCTGACTGCCTATCGAGGAACGTCAATTCGGTCCAAATTGATTCATTTGACTTCTGCGCTCTGGCGGCAGCACATAAAACGATAAAGAAATAAGAACTACAGTTGCGATTAAAATCTTTCCTCTTTCCCGGAGAAGCTCAACTATGGTGCGAAATAACATCAAGATACCTACGACCGTTCTTTCCCACAGCACGCAAGATGATAATCTTCAAACCATTGCACAATTTGTCCCACCCTGGAATTAAGAAAGCCCTCCATCTAATTAAGTCAATATATTTTTGGTTTGGTCTAATATGGATAGTGGATAGCAACATTCGCTCCTGGGCACGGGAGGGCCTCTCATGTCAGTTCTCCAAGATCGATTGCCACACGAAATCCCCAGTCGTGCCCATTAATATCTCCTCATCAAGATTCAAGACTGTACACATTGACATCGTCGGACCACTACCACCGTGTATGTTGCCTGAGCAATCATACCCATCGCATAACCGGTATCTCCTATCATGCATTGACCGGGCTACAAAATGAATGGAGGCATTACCAATTCCGGACATAAGTGCTGCAACGGTTGCTTTGACCTTCTTAGACGGATGGATTTCCATATTTCGAGTCCCATTATACATGATAACCGACAGGGGAGCCCAATTCGAGTCGAGTTGTTCAAAGAATTGTCAGCCCTCGTTGGTTTTCATCGTCTTTGCACCACGTTGTACCGCCCAACCACGAACGGGATGGCGGAAAAAGCACACATAACCCTCAAGAGTTCCATAATGTCTCGTCAACAGGGATGACTAATGGCCCTATCGGGAGGCCTTTTGGGCATTCACTCATTATCTAATGACTCACAGCAGTTACAGGGACTACAGTACTTTGTCGGAAGTCCTTGGTGTCATCCTCATCGTCAAAAACTGACTCAAAATTCATTAAGGAATTGTTCATAACCATGTCACAAGTCGATTTCATACATGCATCCGAATAAGACCTTCACTCGGTGCCCAAGCCTTTCGTACCCGAAACTCTTCGAGAGGCGATGCATGTTTGGCTCCGCGTAATCGAGTTCGCAAACCACTAGAAGTTCCATATGCTGGCCCTTTTCCGGTGATCGAACGCGAGGACAAAGTTTACAGGCTGTAATTTCCCAATGACAAGCAAGATACAGTCTCAGTGGTCAGGTGGAAATCAGAGAAACTCCCACCCTCATATAATGGTAATGCACTGAACGATCAGAGAGATTCAAGGATTCGCGCAAGACATGAGAGAAACACCTTTGAGACTTCGTGTCATGAGGAAGGAGATGGGGGCAAGGAACAGTAATGACAAGGCTAATGGAAGGAAAACCTCTCCAGGCACCGGGAAGACTGATAAAGAGCCAAACGTGTATACGCCATTAGGGAGGCGGGTATCGTTTGCAGAATCCATACTAATAAGCAAAGTTTCCAATTTCGTACTTTCGGATAGAAATTCAAATGTAGCCCTTTTGCTCCAAACCAAATTCTATACGGTCTAACTACGGAACTCAGAGTCACATCCTATGATTAGTAACATTATATTAGGGTTTTATGCTATTTCTATATAAATGTAGCTATCCTTTTCTTAATATACGGCTGATGCCGTCTTGGTCACAAATATATTTTTTGACATCGCCTTCAGCATCTCAGAACCGCCAGAATCCTGCCACAGATTTTGCTATTGTGCTTAGTTAAGCGATTAGTTAAGCGTTCCGAGCGCTCTCTTTTAGATAAGAGTATCCCGTGGCTTCAGCTCCTATACGTTTTATAATTACTTTTTTATTTAAATCATTCATTTAAATAGCATTTCAATTCTGTCTTATGTTCCAATCATTTAATATAATTACTTAGCTATTCAGTTAATCGTCGCTTGAAAGGATTCATTATATCTGTGAAATATATTATAATCATGTTTATCGTTTTGCCTCTTCATAATTGTATTATCAATCGATCGTTCGACACACATGATTCCATCGTTAGTTTCTACTTATTAAACACCCTCAATGTCCTTGTATTTCTCTCTCTCTCCTACTGTCTATCTATCTTTTACAAACACTTTTATCCTAACGAAAGATTAAGGGGCTTGGCTCCGTTTCTCGAATTCGAGAAGTAGGCGGAGCCTATTTGACCAGAGAGTATGTACGTGTATTAGTGGTGTAGTGCACCCATTAACTGGGAACCATATTCAACCGGACAACAGGGAACCGAAATTATGGATTCGTTGGACCGACAACGAGCAGAGCTTATAGAAGCAGAAGTCGTCAACACCAAGCCAAGAAGAAGTAGACCTGACGAACTCCATCACCACCGGCCTCCCTTTACAGCCAAGCGGCCGTTAGGATGGTAGAGAAGCTCACGTTAACGCATCGGACCACTTCACGCAACCTGGATGACATAAGATAAACCGCTACAGGTGGCGTAGGTTGAGACATAACCCGGCACAGGTTTATCTAGTCTCTACTCACGAACACAGCACTCCCATCGCAGCTCAAAAAGAACGCCACTGGATAAAGATGAAACCAACGGATGAACTCACACCATACGTTCGGTCACAGCTTATAGAATGAATAATAACAATCTTAAAAAGTATTCTGGATACCAATAATGTGTATAAAAAAATTCCAGTGCAAATCAATTTAGTTTAAAAAGGTGTAAACAGTAAAAATCCAGTGTCCGGTGATAAGAATAATAATATTTTTGTTAGACCAAATTTAGTGCATAAAAATCCGTGTAATTACTGATTCAAAGTTAATTCTGTATTCACAAGTTCCATCTAGTTTAAAGAAAAGTAGTGTGGTGCATACACACAGAGCAGTGTACAAAAAAAGAGAGGTTTTGTTCGCGGTTAGGAACTGCAGCTCGGACATCTAAACGCTCAAATGTTAAACGCTTGGCTTTACATAGTTTAAACAAAGCATCTCAGGATTGGTTTAAATTTTATTCTTTGCAGTCAAATATAACAATAAATGAAATAAGAAAGTAAATATAAATACGAAACCCTCAGGAGCGCTTAAGAATTGAATTTTATGCTGGAGTCATTACATAAAATAAAGTGAAGGAAGGGCATAAAAATAATAATAAAGTGGTGGCGCACACACACGCAAACAAATTTGTGTTCGCATTTAATAATTGCAGCTCCCACGTCCGAACGCTCCAAAGAACCGCTAACTACCGTGCGTATTATTGGGGTATATATATATATATATATATATATATATATATATATATATATATATATATATATATATATATATAGTGCTCTTGTAAAGGGCTATAGGCAAAATGAATTCGAGTCTTTTATATGCATACGCGCTCACAAGATTACACACTCAGACACATATACACCTACACGCGCACACACGGTCACAAGCAGAAAGTCGGCTCTCGCAATATCTGTCGGACCATTTTGGGTCGCTCTAGATTATGGAAACACAACAGCTGTACAAACAAACGTCGAAGCAGATGCAGTCATTGACACCGAGCTGAAAAAAGGAAAGATGCGGACCTTTATTTACTATCAAAGAGCTGCGAAGCCCAAAATCTTATTCTCGAAATTTAAGATAAAGATTCTCTCTATCCCCGTGTACAGGCAAATAAACAGTGACTCAGTAAGCTTCACTCAAACTATATCATTAGCTAACAGTGGTCTACGCCCACTGCTTTCGATACATTATATAGCGTCCTGGGTACACTCAAAGCAGTCAGTCAAGGAGAGTAGGACAGAAAGTAAAAAGCAGAAAAGAACAATAAGAGAGTAGTCAGTTTATTTGAGGAAACGTAGGTCAAAATAGACTCAAACATTAGTAGCCCTTACCCCGTCCTCAAATACCCGACCCGACATACGTTTAATCGAATTCATTGCGCCTAAGCCTACCGAGTTCTCCGCCCAATAAAGAGTCCTTGAATCCGTCTTCCAAGATTTCCTTTTCCTGCCGGTCCTTTTACCCGGCCTACATCACTAAAATCAAGCGAGATAATAATCTTCCCTAAAATTAGAGTCAGCCATAGGTCAGTACCCGGTAACTGAATTCCCCAATAGCGCTACGTCAAGGTTAATCCACATTGGGCCTTGTTAGTCCTTTAGGATGTGAGTTAAGCACCCACCTACATGATCCACTATTTACTCTTTTTATAAGATCTTCCTTGGTGGTATTTGGTTGGCAATGGATCATTGGGGTTGGCTAGAACCGCGAGTTCAAAGTCACTCGCTTCATAGACGCACCCTTCTCGTTCTGATTAATTTTATACCTTGGCACCAGATTTCGATTCTGTTTCAGAGTCCGTGCTTACCTTACTTTTTCACATTTTGTTTCTTCTTTTTTGGTTTCCTTTCCTCCACTGCAGGTGAGCTGCTGCTATATCTGATTCACCCATCGCTGTGGTGTCTTTTGTGAGCTTTTCATTTTTTTTTCTCGATAGTTTCCTTTTCAGTTTCCTTAGGTTTATCATTGAGGAGAAGGTTGTTTAATTTCAGTCCCCGAAAAGTTGCAACTCCGAAGATCTGAATTAAGGGAGAGGGTTTTGGGGGGGGGGACCACATTTTCGGGGATTTCATTTTTAGTCGCGTGCGACTCTATATCTCACTATGTCGGCCGGTCGGTCCCTATTTTGATTTTTGGGGGGGCAATGACATTGTAACTATTCGTCCGATTCTAACGAAATTTGAAACCCTTATGTTGTTCTACATTCTCTTTGAATGGTATAATTGCCAAGGTTTTCCCAAGGTTAGCCCAAGAATTATTTTGTTTTGGCAATAACACTATAACTATTCAGCCGATTATAACGAAATTTGAAACCCTTATGTTGTTTTACATTCTCTTTCGAATGGTATAAGTCCGGCAGTTATTGAAAGTGTTCAAGATCGTAAGGTCATAAATCAGAATAAGGCAGAGCACGCGAATTTGGTCAGCAAACCTTGTTTTCGAACATCATGTTTAACATTTCAGAGAAGGAGCCAGGCATCGCAATGTTTTGCATACGTGCGTACAAAAGGTACATGAGTATACCCAACCCTGTGCCGTCTTTGACGTTAAGCCCCACTCTCTCGTTCTAAGTTTCCTTGATTACTGTTTTGGCTACGTTTGCGTAAGTTCGGTTTAACTTTGAGTCGTCGTTTTTTCTTGTCCTCTTGTCTGTTCTATTTACAATTTCTTTCCTCTTCTGGCAGTTTATTGTCATAGTCTTGGCGGGTTCACCGCAGTTAATGTATTTGTCGTTTCTGTACAGTTCCTGAAGGTGTCTCTCTCTTTAGAGCATTCCGGGCACACCGCCGTCTTTCTTGTACAGGTCTTTGATGTGGGTGCTTCCAGGGCGTAGCATTGGAAACATGTATGAATGTTAACAAATCTTTCCTTTTCTATGTTGTTCGGGGGAATTCTTATGCCAAAATCCGTGGTTTGCAGCCTTGGTAACCATTTCTGAGGAGTTGCACACTACTTTAAAGGCACGTGTGTAATTCTCAAATTTAATTACCTCGGCTATTTTAAGGAAGGCATTTTGCATCTCAAGTTTCTGTTTGAGCTTATCTTTCGTTTGAATGCTCACCCAGAGGTCGACCTTTCTACATATAAAATATCTGTTGGCAATCACTTGTGGTGGTAGTTTCGGTGCGAGCCCTATTTTCTTTAAAGTCTGGAGTCCAACTTCAGTGACAAGCTTTTCCACATCTTCCTTGTGGCAGATAGATACCTATCTAATTTGGGAATGTATAATTTTCATCAGTGCAACCTTGATTTCTGCGTAGATGGTTTGAATTACTAGGCCTCTTTCTAGTCTTATTGATCCTTGTTCAGTCCTGAGTGTAATCCTTTTGCTTTCCGCGTTCATGGTGGTAAATCTGTTAGGGGGTGGGAGCCCCCCTACTACATTGAAAGAGAGGACAGAATCTAGTAGACTAATCCTATTCTAAGTGTATATCTAATGGTTCCTTAAATGTCTGCCTATTAATGCAATCTACGACCCTCCTACCTTAATAGGCATAATTTACTAGGCGCCTCTCCAAGGTTTCTCGCTCGTACGGTTAAGGGATCCCCTTCTTCACCCCCCATGACGGTGCTTCCTTCCTGGGTTCACTACACTATCTATAGTGTAGTGAACCCAGGAAGGAAGCTCTGAACGCTGTGAGGGTTGTGTTGTATTGCGGAGTAAGGAAATATAGTTTAAGTGAAAAGTAGGGAAGTGTACGCGGTCCCTTTTGGGGAGCAATCCCGCACTTAGGAACAGGATGAATCTTCACTTAGGCTAAGTGCGGATATATCTTCCAAGAACAGCTCGTAGCTGTCGAAGTGGTATTACGTTTGGATGTTTTATTCCTACCTTCTAATTGATCTTGCCGCCCTTACTTAGTTTTTTTTTAAGGTTATGAGTAAACACAATTCCAATTAGTGTAAGTGCGTGCGCTAGTGTGTGAAGGAATGTGTGGTGCAGATAGAAAGAAATAAAAGTGGTGAAAAAAGACGTTAGTGTTGGGGATTTACAAAGAGATACAAGGCGCCTAGTGATCAGGCTTATCGCCTTCATTATTTAGTTCTTCATGTATATGTTTGGTTGTTCTTGTTTATACAGCATTCAAACCTTTTGTCTTAAAAAAGAATGTTTTTTGTTTATGTCATGATCATTTGTTGTTTTTTATGATTTAATCACTTTAATATTATCATTATTATTACACTGTAACAAAATTTAACTTTTTTCTTGTCCCTGGGTTAAAAGTGTTATTTCCCAATTGTTTGTGTCTCTATTAAATAAAAAAGTCAGTTTTAATCCCCAAACTTTGCTTTTGTGGTTATGACATTGAATTATTTAATTAACCTCTTTATGGTAAATAACATTATTTTGATGCAAATAGTAAAATATATCAAAAGTTTCAAGGTTTATGTTTTTTTTCACTTATAATATGAACATGATATGCTGTATTTAAAAAGTTATAGAAACAGTAATACAGTAGTAATAACTATTAATTCCCTTATATTTTGTCTTTTGAGACATAAACATCAATGGCAGTTCTCTTACATTCTACCACAAAAATTCAGCACTAATTTGGTGAAAAATAAACTGTAGAGCTTTCTATAACTTTTGAGAATTTTTTTATGTTTGAAGAATTTCTAGAACATTCTGGCAACGTAGATGACTGTATAAATACAAAGAATGTATACTCAACAGAGTAGTTTAACTCTAACCGTCACAGCGTAGACATCGTCACTCGTCATTAATAGAAACATTTGTCACACATGGCATCAATAGGTTGTAAGCATACAACAGACGCATTTTGCTATGTCTGCGGCGAATTTATTAAGACAAGTGCGAAAAAGTACTCTGTATGAAATCTGCTAAAACGTGTGAGGCCTACATGGCATATTTTGGCATGCCAGTTCGAGATCAAGACAAACCTTGGGCGTCTCATTTCACCGGCGAACTCTGCAAAAGAACTCTGGACGCAACAAACTCTGGAAGTTTGCGTCCATCAATTCGTTTGGCACTTATATATATATTACAAGAAAGATAAATTGGACGCGAATGAGCAATGAAACAAGAAGCAGGAGTTTTTTTAGAGGTAAGAGAAAGGGACATTAGAAGAAGACTAGAATCAAAGAGAGCAGAGGGCAGCACGATGAAGGCAATCTTTTACAGAGAAGACAGAGATAACGCCAGGGATTTCAAACTTTTTTCCCCTGGCGTTATCTCTGTCTTCTCGGTAAAAGATTGCCTTCATTGTGCCGCCCTCTGCTGTCTTTGATTCTACTCTTCTTCTAATGTCCCTTTCTCTTACCTCTAAAAAACACCTGTTTCTTGTCTCATTGTACATTCGCGTCCAATTTCTCTTTCTTGTACTGTATTGTTATATAGTCTGCAATGCAAGGTTTCTGCACCTTTCTTTCTGTCTTCAAAATTGTTTTGAAAGGCAGAAAATAAATATGGCGCAAGCCCTGTGGTGGTTGTTATCACCGGCAGAACTTGCATTACTCCTTCTATATATATATATATATATATTTTTTTTTTTCGTGGTAAAACCATTTTATACCATACACTAGTCCTATATTATGTGTGTGTGTGGGAGGGGGGAACTTAATCACCTACTGCAACGCGAACTGTTGAAGGACTGCTCGCAGGGATTAACGATCAACCAGGTGGTCAAACTCGAGGTGTTGGGTTTCAAATCCTTAACAAATCAGACAGAGTGCATAAATGGTTGGCGAGATTTACTTGAATAGGCCGAGAGTATCGTTCAAGGTTAGTTAAAGATGAAACAACAACAAAAATTTTATTAACAAAGATCCAAATAAGAATAATAATAGGCAAAAGGGAATTATTTAAATTAAAATAGTCTCTTGAAAATTATTATGAGAAGGGATTTTCAAATGGAATTAATTGATTAATGTTACTAGGCTCAGCTCAAAAGGGGGAACTTGACAATACTAATAATGGAGGGGGTTTCAGTCTAACAGGTCGATGACTTCGAGAAAGGTCCTTCTTGCGATTAGGCAAGTGGGGCACGATCCGAACCAACCTTCCGATGAAGATAGCCAATCTTCAAAGATGACGTTCGACGGGGAATGTGGAATTACTCGTAATTCCACTGGATGAGAAATCTTCTTTTCCTCAAAGGTAATCGCTGGAGATTTTCTTCGGTTTGATTAAACGAATGAAGACTGTTGCGCAAATTCAAAGGCTTGCCGTTCACAAAAGCTACCAATTGACTGGGGTAGAATAACGGCTGAGAAAGTCTGCTGTTTGATGAACACTCACGGGATGAGATGATAAAGACGGCCTTGAGGTGCGGGCTGGGCTCTTCGAACTACAAAGTAACCCGAAAATTTGTATGCCCGATTCTGAGGGGAAGGGGGCAATTAGGAGAAAGGAGTCACAAGCTCCAACATTTTAATCAGCAGGCGGAGTCGAAAATTCGTGAATGTTCGAACAGAAAATGACGTCGTCCATGGCGGAATACCATCGTACGTGGTCTCCAAAAAATGGGGGAGGGCTGTCAGAGGTTGTTCTTTTACAATATATATATATATATATATATATATATATATATATATATATACATATATATATATATATATATATATATATATTATAACTAGTTTCTTCTGGCTAAAGATAATATAATCTTAAGAATGAATCCAAGGACCAAAAAGAAAGTCGTTTCCATTAAACTGATTCTTTAATGGCAACGTTTCAGGTTCCAAGCCTATCATCAGGTATGACAGAGGGAAATGAAGAAATATTTAAATTCTAATATATTAATTATTGGTATAAAGTCCCCCCCCTTCCTTAACTTA
Organism: Ceratothoa steindachneri; assembly: GCA_963969495.1. Taxonomy (NCBI): domain Eukaryota; kingdom Metazoa; phylum Arthropoda; class Malacostraca; order Isopoda; family Cymothoidae; genus Ceratothoa; species Ceratothoa steindachneri. The sequence goes on along the minus strand of OZ018327.1, from coordinate 106,954,173 downwards.
TTCAGTTGAGTTTTCCTGACGGCTCAACCCGGTAAGTTACATGATCCGTCCCCTTTCTCTCTTTAATCTTCCCCATTTAAATGATGTTTTGTCTATTTGATTTGAATTTCACTTTATACATATAATTAATATGTTAGAATTTAAATATTTCTTCATTTTCCTCTCTCAGACCTGATGATAGCCTTGGAACCTGAAACATTGCCATTGTTTATTTGGATACTGGATTTTTTATTTGTTTAGCATTTCTAATAACATTAAGTGAAAAGTATTTGTATATTTATACTTATGGTTTCATTTTGTTTTTTACAGGATGACACAGAGGAGAAAAGAGAGCTATGAATTTCACAAACCCACGAATTTGGAGGGAACCAACTGACCACTCAAACAATTGTTTCTTCTGCATGGTGAACCCTTCCGAACGTCGAACAGGCAAAAATGCACCTATTATCATGTATCCTGATGTTCAGTCATTTATCGCACCAATGTCACACATTTCTAAGTTCCCCGTACCCTTTCCTTCTAATAGAGAGCACCAGTTTTTAGAAAAGAAAAGCAGTTCACAAGAGGATGAAGTCATTGATCGAGATTGCAGAGGTGCAACTGAGAAAAGAAACCCATACTACCCCAACCAAACAGATCTCAACGACCTTGTCATAGATCTTGGTCTTACACAGTCCAATGCCGAGCTTCTAACTTCGAAACTCAAGCAGTGGGATTTGTTAGATTACAGTGTGCAAATATCAGGTCAAAGAAAGCGTCACCAGTGTTTTTCAAGCCCTTTTACACGTCAAGATGAGCTTTGCTTTAGTCACAATGTGACCGGGCTTTTTGAGGCAATCGGAATTGCCTGTAACCCCAACAAGTGGTGCCTATTCATTGGCAGCTAGTCCAGGAGCCTCAAAGCAGTGCTGCTTCATAGCGGGAGCATGTATCTATCTCTTCCCCTTGCTCGCCTAGGTCAGCTCAAAGAGGAATACAGCAGTATCAAGATCTTTCTAAATGCATTGAAATATGAAGAGTACGGTGGCAGGCTATCGGAGACTTCAAAATGGTGGCTTTCTTGATGGGTTTTCAAGGCGTCTTTACCAAGTTTCCTTGCTATATTTGCCTTTGGGACAGCAGGGACACTGTGGCACACTACCATAAGAGGGATTGTCCACAACGGTCCGAGTTTAGTGTGGGGAGAAACAACGTCAAATCGGATCCTTTGTCGGGCCCCTGAAAAGTACTGTTTCCTCCTTTGCACTAAAAATTGGGTCTTATGAAACAATTGGTCAGAGCTCTAGATAAGGATTCTGCCGCTTTCAAGTATTTTCAAGATTTCTTTCCTAAGCTATCTGCAGCAAAGGTGTAAGCTGGGGTCTTAGTTAGTCCACGAATAAAAAACATCATGGAGTGCCTGGAGTTTCCCGAGAAGCTCATTAGGATGGAAAAAGCAGCGTGGGACGGCCTTATCCCAGTTGTTCTGGGCTTCCTAGGTAATCACAAAACCGAAAAATATGTAGTGCTTGTTTAGAACTTGGTGAGAAACTACGGCGAGATGGGTTGCAGGATGTCCCTGAAAGTCCATATTCTTGACACTCATCTTGATAAATTTAGGGATAACATTGTAGCGTACTCCGAGGAGCATGGCGATCTCTTTCACCAGAATCTACCGGACTTTGAACGCTGCTCTCAGGGATCGTATAATAAAAATCTGATGGGAGACTATATTTGATGGCTGACTCGTGAAAGTAATTTGCAGTATAAGCGTAAATCACAGAAAACTACTCACTTTTAATATTTTAATTGTCTCACTTATGTACTTCTAGAATAAATAAATGCTATTTTTGTATCATTTCGTTTTGTTTCCTACGTTATGCAAATGAAAGTTTTAATTTTTCACTTCCTTCCAGAGGGAATATGTAAATTTCATATAAATATCATTATCCTGGACCCCAAAACAAAGTTTGAAATAAATAACAGTGTTTTTTCATGTATGCTACATACAAGCATATAGAAAATAACAGTTGCTGCCCAAAAACAAAAATCGTGTTATACAGTGTTATTATTATTATAATACTTAGTATTTTGAATTTCCCCTATTCTGTGGTGCATGTTATTTTATATGTTTTCGTCATTTTCATTCTTCTTTCTTCAAATTCCTTCCTCGTTGGTTAAAATTGCTGATTTTTGAGTCGTAATCGGTTAGTTTTTCAAGTTTATTGATAGTTCAATAATCGGTAAAACTTTTCTCTTTTGCGGTGCTTTTTACACATTCCATCATGCGTAGGACGGAACTTGTCTGCGTTAGCCATAAGGCTAGCGGAACCTGAGTATCTTGGGCGGCTTCTGGCTCCTCTCTTCTGGTTAATCATTTCGATGATTTCTTCCTCCATTCTCTGATTAACCATCTCCTGCATATTCCTAGTCCGTCATCAATGACTGTGTCAACGGGTCATATCCCCGCCTCTCTGTGCAGCTCTTCTTGCCGTCTTCTTTCTCCGCTGCGTGTACCCATAATTAGTTGCACGCATTTATTCTGCCCACATGTAGTCCCCTCTCTTGTGTTTTCGAGGCACAAGAGACAGTAGGAGCTGGGTAGAGCAGCGTAGATCCTATTAGTGTATTGTAGATCTTTTTATTTGTTTTGGGTTTTTTTAAATTTTAGGAGCCCATCTGGAGACTGCCTACTTGGTCTTCTTCCCATTGTTCTCTTGGACGTTTCTGAATATGAATAGAGTTCTAACTACGGCTGAAGCTTTAGAGATTCGATCAGCGACGTGCTTGTTGTAGCCGGATGAAGTAATCTTAATTCCGAGCAGATTGTACTCTGCGGTGTAGGGAAAGCGCCTACCCCCACCCTGACATCTGATTTTATTTTGGTTAGTTTATTATCTGGCACTTTGCCTCTTAGATGATTAATCTGTCGTTTTATGCCACTGTCATACAAGCTTGCATATGCGCGTTTCGCCATGGCACTGGATTATCTAGCTGAAATCATCCACAAATTGAACGTTGAGGCAAGTGCGGTTGCCAGGGGCTGGGACATCTGAGGTGTATATCGAGTAAAGAGTCAGGGACAGACACTCCCTTTGCGGCCCACATTAAGCATGAACTTGGGTCCATCCATGCTTCCCAAAACTGATATACGCCGCCCTCTCCATGACATCGTCACATAGAGTTCTTTCTAAGCTTTTACTTAGTCGTGTCGCAGGATTTTGAATTGCCACCTCCCCCTTTGCCAAACCTTATCAAATGCTTTTAATACATCCCGTTTTTCCATGTCCACGTAACTCCCCTCCATTTGTGCCCGGGCAAACTTTTTCGTGATGACATTTATTGCCATCTCTGTACTTTGCTTTTTCCGGTAGCCAAATTGGTACGGATGTACAGGGAGTTTTCCTCCAAGTGATATACCAGGCTTCGATTGAGGCTCTTCTCGAAGAGCTTCACGCTAGATTCAAAGAGTGAAATTGGTCGGAGCTCTCCTTCCTTGTTGGATCCTTCCCATGGTTAACTAAGAAGATAATCTTAGCAATCTTGAAAGCCCTAGGTAAATATCATGTATTTAGACATGTGGTATAAATTCTTCTTATTCCTTTGATGATGTTAGCGGGTGTCTTTTCAAAATTTCACTTTGTTAGCCCCAATTGTCCTGGAGCTTTCTGTTGGAATGATTGTAACGCACCGAATAGTTCCTCCTTGCCTATCTTGGCGCCTCCGTCGCATTGTCTATCCACCTGGTGGTGTGTGTACGACCTATTGATTTGTTTGTTCAGCCCCATTTTGATTTCGTTATTTACTAATGTTCCAGTACGAGAAACTATTAATATTATATCAAATTCGCCATTTCAAAGTACGAGTGAAATATTGGGTTTATCTAAACCCCTATTCCATAAGCTTTTATGGCTGGCAGTGACGGATACCATTTTATCTTCAACAACGAGCTTTACTCACAACCTGAATGCATAGACATAGGTTCTCCATTAGGTCTCTCCTTTGCCAACAGCTTTTTGTATCATTATGAAACACTGTGGATAGAAAGCTGTCCTCAACAATTCAAACCAATTGCCTTTAAAAGATACATTCATGATGGTTTCTTGATTTTCTTGCACAAAGATCATGCTCCCTTATTTCTTAATTTTATTAACTAACAACATCTGAATATAAGGTTCTCAATGGGAACAGAAACGGAAAAGAAGCTCTCCTTTGAATGTCAACGTTGTTCGAGTGGATTCGAATTTTAATACATCTATTTATAGAAAAAACCTAACCAGCAAATTGAGTACTCATTTTTTCAGTAGCTCTTCCAGTCACTTTAAGCTTACTACATTAAAGGGGAATTTTCAGAGCTTACCATATTTGCTCTAACTAGTTAGCTTTTCCTGAAGAAATAACTTATTTTAAGGATTTCTTTCATTTCAATTATATCCCCGATTTCATATATGATAAGTTAGTGTCAAATTTATGTCTAAAATATGTTATCCACGAACCATTATAAATACTATACCAAAGCAGAAGGTCTTCCAGCTGATTCCACACTTTAACTATTCTATATGAAAAAAGGTTTCCGCAAAGGGTTGTTCTAAATTGTTTGGGAACAAGCTTCATGCCATTGTTAAGAGTATAATTTTTATTTAGTTCGGACCAGATAGAGTGGTCGACATTTTCTATTCCTCTCAAAATTTTGTATACCTCGATAAATTGACCTTTGATGAGTCTTGTTTCTAGGCTGAATATTTTTAACTTTTCCAGTCGATTTTTGCAATTGCAATTTTTAAAATTTAGAATTAATTTTGTCGCTCTGGTTTGGACCCTCTCCAATCTCTCAATGTATTTTTTCAAATATGGCAACCAAACCTGCGCACAGTACTCCAGTTGGGGTCTTACTAAGGCATTATGGCATTATACGTATTCAAGATTATTGTTTAGTCTTTGTAGCTACATTGTCTTTTAATATAATCGAGATCTTTAAGGCTTTGTTCTTTACCTCTACACATTGCTGAGGAAATTTGAGATCACTGGTTACGTAAATGCCTAGATCTTTTTCTTTTTCTGTGCATGTCATTGTTCTATCAAATATCTTGTATTCAGCTTTGGGATTTTTATTGCCTATGTACATTATTTTGCATTTATCAAAGTTCAAAAGCAAATCCCACTTTATAGACCAGCGCGCAATTTGATCAATATCTTCCTGAAAGTCTTTGATGTCATCTTCACTAATTATACCTTTACTCAATTTACAGTCATCAGCAAATTTTGAAATCTTTGATACCAATCCGATGTCAATATCGTTTACATATATAATTGAGAGTAATGGTCCAAACACTGACCACTGTGGAACTCCACTGCTCACAGATATTCAATCGGATGCTTGACCATTAATTACAACTCTCTATCTACGATTTGTGAGCCAGTCCTAATGTTCTAATTTTTTGTCATTAACTTTCCGTGTGGTACTTTATCAAAAGACTTCTGAAAATCTAAATACAAAATTTCAACTGACCTATCTGTGTCATAAATTGAATTAATGTGGTGAAAAAAATCCGAGAGATTATTCAGACACTATCTTTGTTTTCTGAAACCATGTTGAGAGTCACGTAATAATGCATTCACTTCGATATGTTCAACTATTTTTGCTGCGATAAGGCGCTCGAGCATTTTTCCCACCACCGATGTTAAACTTATAGGGCGGTAATTTTTGGCTGACTCTTTGCATCCTTTTCTTAAATATTGGAGTTATATTAGCCAATTTCCAATCTTCTGGGACACATCCTCTTTCGAGAGAAAGATTAAAAATTTGTGTTATATGTTCGGTTATGGAATCTTTAACTTCTTTTATGACCCTTGGGGAGATCATGTCCGGAGTAGGTGATTTAAATTTATTCATTTTGTCGATGAGTCTCTTAACATCATTAACTGAACACTCTATTGATTTTAGAAGATTATTGCCAGAATATCTGCTGTTAGGTGTTAGAATAACATTGGATTCATCCTTGGTGAATACCTTGCAAAGTATTCGTTTAAAACATTTGCTATTTTTACATCGTTGTATTGCAAAACGCCATTCTTTTCTTTGATAGGTCCTATACTATTTTTGATTAGTTTCCTACTGTTTACAAATGCGAAGAATTCTTTGGGGTTTGTCTTACAGTTTAAGGCCACTCTAATCTCTTCATTTCGCTTGGCTCTTTAAATTTCTCTTTTAACTTTTCTTTTCAGTTGGATATATTTGCTGCCCGAGTTTTTATTTTTGAGTAGCTTATAAGCTCTGTCTTTGTCTCTAATACTTTTCTTAATTTCTTTTGTTAACCATTTTGGTTGTTTGACACTACCAACTTCCTATGATTTTGATGGAATGAAATGCGATTGTTTGTTCATCAGATTTTCTTTAAAATGAATCCAGATTTCATTTATATGGACAAAACTAAGTTTGTAATGACACAAGCTCTCTGTTAACCCCTCCAGATTAGCTCTTTTGAAGTCTAGTTTAGTAATGCTTATTTTTCTTTTGATGCATGGTACGTTGATATTAAAATAGATTACATTATGGTCACTATTACCAAACTTATCTCCTACGCTCAATTTGAAATCAAATCATCGTGGCTAGTTAAAACTATATCTAAGATATTAAGAACTCTTGTGGCTTCGTTCACCCACTGGGTTGGTAAGTTATTGTCAATAAAATTAATTAATATGTACCCTTCCGTGTCAGAGATTTTCGTAGACCAGTCTACTCGTCCACAGTTGAAATCGCCAATAATTCAAGATAATTTGTTGTTTATCTCATTTGTTAAACAGTCGTAGAATCCTTGATTTAAATCTACATAAATATACATACAGACTTCTTTCAAGATTTAGCTTGACTCCTATAAGTTTGAAGTCGGGGTATAGATTACAGTCTGTTGGATAGAGATTATTTCGTACATATAAAATCACGCCTCCATCCTCCGTTTCTACTCTGTCTTTATGGAACATTTTATAACCTTCTAATTGAAATTTACCACTGAAATCTCTTAAGTGGCAATGAATACCTATTATATCATATGTTTCTATTGCTACAAACGCTTTAAGCTCTACTGATTTATTATTAATAGACCTGGCATTAAACAAAGCAGATTTTAAATATTTTACCTGTTTACTTGTGCTTCTAGGGTTGAATCGTTTCCCGAGGTCGTAAATGAAGTATTATCGGAGTACGTCTTTTCGAGAGTATTATATAAACTTAAGTTAATTAAGTCTCCATATATATTTTTTTACCCTTTGTGCTAAGATGCGTTCCGTCATGAGCGAAACATCCTTTGTTGTTAATGAAGCTCATCCAAAAGTCGACTATATCAACATTCTCCCATTCACATATCCTTCACAGGCGTTCATTTATTCCAATTGCCCTACTCATGGTTTCATTTATTCTCATTTAATCTTGGTAATATGCTGACAATTATTCCATGATCTGTTTTTGATTTGATTTTCGTAACCATTTTGGTATAGTCATTGATCAATTTTTATGTTCCAGAAAAGTTTTTACCACAGAAAACATCGTTTGTTCCAAGATGAGTAATTACAGGGGATTTTTTATTCTTCAGGTTTAAATTGCCGATCTCTTCAGTCACTTTCTTGATTTCTGCCCCGGGTAACACCTGAATTTTCGCTTTCTAATGTTTTTCGCACCAAAGTGATCAATTATATTTCTTATTATAGAGTTTCCAATTAGGTATATGTCATCTTCTGCTTCGGGCAAAGCTAAAAATCTATTATGCATCTTTATTTCAATCGGTTCAATAAGTTTATGTCTAGATGGATGTTAATTTCTGACAACCAAAAAATCGTTGCCATTTTTGTCTTTCTGATCCACTTTATTTTCTAATAATGCAACAGACTGTTTTAATCTGACTACCTTGCTATCAATATTTATTACTCTGCTCTCGTTGATTTTACAATCATATTCTCTTTGTTCTAAAGCGTTAATTGTTTTCCAGGGTAAAGATCATCTTCATAAGTTCATTTTTTTATTTATCATGTCGTCCAGCAAGTTTACAAAATAAATAAAGCCTCGACGCTGTGATTCTTGGGTAGAATTGTTCTGAAAAATCCGTACACCACTTTACTGACCTACACTTGGAACAGAAGGCTTTTAACCTCTCTGCACCTTGCATTTTTAATTCGAGAGAGAGAGAGAGAGAGAGAGAGAGAGAGAGAGAGAGAGAGAGAGAGAGAGAGAGAGAGAGAGATAGTCGCTAAAACTAAGTTTCAGCGACTGTTAATTCAATTTTATGGGCCAATTCAATTTTATGTGACGTCATTATTTGCAAAATATCCAGATCAGAAGGAAGAATATTATCTTAAACTTACATGATGTTTGATTTGAGTGTGGGGATTTGCGTGGTTTGTTTTTTAGTGCTGTTCTGGTTCAATGACCAAACGTGAGTCGCATTTGGCAAGTTCGATTTTTACTGCCGCTTAAATGGAATATCTCAGCACTGAAATAATTTCCTCTTGAAAATTGAGAGCAGGTCCTTCTTTAGGGTGGCACATAGAGCTTAGCGAATTAGTGGAGCGAAGTAATCAAACAAATGTGATGGAAGGTTGCACTAATCAGGAAACTAGAATGAAGTAAGAGCTTCTCCTTCCACCATCGGACAGGGCAGTTCACTTCCACTGTTAAAAGCAATTAGGAGTACTAATGATATTGGAGATTACAATGTTTCAGGGGTATCAATATCGCAGGAGAAAAGAGGTCGTATAATAGGTTTTAGTGAGCCTAAAATTACGAACATCGAACTATCGAGGTCACCACCGGAAGTGGAAATGACGGCAATTGCCCTTGAGATAAGTCGAATGAAGGCGGGAGCTCCACATATAGAAGAGTGCTGAAATCGTGATGGTAGGTTATGGGTATCTCTGTTCCCCCCGGCACTGTTCGAAGCAACTCGAGTCTCTCGAATCGAGAGTGCTACTGGTACAGACGCGCGCGTCCATTTGTCGTTACCGGGCCATCGGTTGACCCCAGATGGCTCTCGGTCACTCACGATGGCCACCAGCACTCGGCGTAAAGCTAATTGATGGTCGAGCATAAAATTAATTTCTATTTAACAAATCTTACTGTCGAGGATCAGCAAAACAACGCACATAAACACAGGATTCACGGCACTATACAAAAGCCCTCGTGTCCACTTAAAAATATCCCCCAAATAAGCATGCAAAAAAAAAGAAGCTAACACACGTAGATGCGCAAATATGTGAAGGCATTTATGTGCGCCAAAACACTCGTGTACGTACAAGACATATAATGGCAAGTATCATACTCTCTCATTGAGGGGGTAAGTGGGGAAAGGGGAGGGCGAGTCAATTAATGCGCCCCCTTGTATCACCGGAGCCTCGGAGGCGCGATTGGACTCTTTGAACTGTTAGTAATCGTACCATCGTGATGACATTTTGTATTGTGAAAGTAGGGTTTAAAATGAGACGAGTCATAGTGATGTAAAAGATAAGCTCACGACTTTTGTCGCAGGGCAGATAAGGATGATAACCAGATTTTCAGGACAATGATACGAATAATCTATTTAGATGCTTTTCGAAAAACGGTTTGCTCAGCATTAAAAACTAAATTCTAAGTTATTATTACTACTACTTTTAAAATGCGAATTCTGTGCTCAGTAGTGAGAACTACATAATAAGTTTTTACTTCTACAAATACAACCAACACTGAAAAGAACACAAAAATTATAAAAACAACGAAATAAACGAATAAGGCATAAAATTTGCCTTCCATTGTTGAAATGTCTAAACTATTAGCAGTCATTTGTCAATAGACAGGCAAATAATCCTAAACACACTCATGCGGTTCATTCTTAATCATTTGTATCTCATTCGCTCCATTCCTCCACCCCATCAAACACTCTTCTGTCCATAAAACACCCCACTTTCTTACATAATTCACACGAAACGCCTAAATAAATGGCGCGAAGCCAACGATGTAAATTCCGCTCAGAATAAAAATGTTGCCAAGTCTTTGGCTCATATTGAGATGCCTTCATTCACCTCAATGAGGCCATAGTAGATAAAAGCGATCTGGATCATTATTTTTCCTATCTCCCGCGGGTGATCTGCTTTGACTCCCTCATAATCGAAATTAAATTAATTCATAAACTTAAAATTATGTAGCTCGTACGTAGAAAGAGTGAGGTACTCCAATCCACTATCAATGGATGGCCGGAATCAAAGCAACTGACATATTGAAATGTTTAAAACACTTAACGGGTTCATTAATATGAATTATAAATCAATATTTGAGCTAGATGGCCGAGCGACCACTAGAAATAATAGTAACAAACTAGTAAACAAAAGATTTAACACTGCGATAACACAAAATTTCTTTTTTTATAAAATAACACAAACTTGGAATAACCTGCATAAAGATGCTATAGAAAACATCAGAGCAAATAAGTTTAAATATAAAATCGATAAATATTACCTTAAAATATGACCTTGCGGAAATATTAATGGTGAAACTAATTTTATATGCATAGTAGACCTTTCTTTTACCCGATTTTCACCCCTAATTCCTACCCTTTTACTTTTTTGTTGAACTATTCTCGAGTTGATTTTAAGGTGTTTGCTCTTCTCTGATTCTGGAAATGTGGGAGTTGGCATCGATCTCGAGAGAAGGCGTTCGCAGATTGGCTGCTTTTCATCGGCTTCTGTGTTGCGCACGACCGAGTATCCATAAGGGTCCTCAAGTTCGCACTAGTGAATTCTGGTACTTTTTTTTTACGGTCTCCTTCTTGGAGTTTATCTTGCGCCCTTCCGACTCTTGTATTTATGGTTTAGTAGCTTTGATATTGCAATTTATCACCATTAACCTTTTCCACTATCCGTTTAATGATAGTGTTGTTTTTTTATATTTGTTCAGGCAAGTTGAGCTGCTTCCTAGCTCCTAGCTCCCCAATAGCTAAACTAGGGTTTTATACCTTCCATACATTTGCCTTTCTCATAATTTCATCATATTTTTTCAACATCCTGAATTTCAAAAATATTGTGGGTGGAAGTATTTTTGTGAGGTTTCGATTTATATATACCTTTAGATATGTACGCCCCCCCCCCCATGTGATTTTCAAAATTCAAGCTCCATTTTAATTAAAACATATGTGATTCTCACCCTTTTGGACTATAGTCGGTTGGTTGGTTGCAACACACCGCTCGGTACGGGGGATGACGCCTCTCGTGCCCGGTTCGGAGACCGGATTGTGATCTTTAGCGACTCACAAAACTCCCTGAGTGCTCTTGGGCATTGGAATCATCCGGGACGCCACGGCCCCCGCGAGCCGGGCGGATGTTGAGATTATCTTCTGTTGTGTTCCTGGACATGTTGGTATTACGGGGAATGAGGGAGCCAAAGAGTTTGGGAGGACTGGGCAACCAAACCAGCTTTTTGCTTTACCTCACGCGGACTACACGCCAGGTATCAGAACAGCCGCCTGGCAAAGAAGATGGGACACGACCGAGGGGAACATGAAGTTGGATGCCATCGAGTCGCGACTGTTCAAGCGGACTTCCCCTCGACGCCGAAGCATGCATTCTGATTCTTCTTTTTGCATTGCTGTGTTTTTTATTTGTTTCTGTTGTTTTATTTTTGTTTTGTTTTAAAATTAGCCTAAAAAGGGGCTAAATATAATTACGGCGACTTCAGCCATTGGTAACATTCGCCAGATGGGCGCTCTAAAAAAATTGCTCTATGACCTTTTTCAGCAGGAGTAAGAGCGTCATTCCATCTCTCCAAGCTCCACTCAAAGGAAACACAAAGGGTAAATTCCACTTAATCTTATGCTAAATATAAATGGAATATTTAAGAATGAAAAGGTGAAATATTTGCCTGTTTCTTAATTTCCTCTAGAATAAGGACGGGGGGAAGGCGTTTGAGAGAAAAGGTGTTTGGATGAAGACGATGAGATATGTATTGGCCCAAAATTTAAGAAATTGACGGATAGACGTTAGAATATATATATATATATATATATATATATATATATATATATATATATATATATATATATATATATATATATATATATATATATATATATAAGTAGGTAAAAGACCATGCTGTATGCAGGTTCTATTGAAGTCCACAGCTGTGGCAGCGTTATTAATTTTAACTTGTATTTTCTTAATATTTCTTACAAGTTTTTTAACAGGGTCTTCGAGGCGAGAAAAAACATCCGCGAATGACTTTCTTCATTCCTAGACGTCTTTCGACCATGTTAGGTCATCTTCAGGGAATGAACAGAAATGGAATTATCGATGATGGACTTAGTTTTTAATAGAACTTGGGATAGTGGAAGATATAGTAGGTGAAAATGAAAGCGGGAGGAGGGGTATTTTGCCCTAATAGGGGCAAAATACCCCTCTTCTTTTGTTGTTTGTTTATACTTTTTATCCTATGTTTGTGTAATTTCATGAGTTTTAGTGTTCTTCTTATTGTTTGTTCTCTAATGATTAGTTGTACTTATTTTTGTTGGAATTATAAGTAAAGTAAAGTAGAAAAGGTGTGGAAGGTGAGATAGAATAGATCGCCAAGCCCCTCCCAGTCTCCCCTCTTCCTCCAGAGTCCTGTTGGACTTCTGGATAGGAGAGAGGGAGACAGGGAGAAGGACAAGGGAAGGAAGAGGAAAGAGAAAGGGAGATAGAAAAGTTAAAAGTAGTTTTGAAGATTAAAAGGAGACCAAGGTGGTCGGCGGACCTACAGCTTTATGTGGAATCCGTAAAGCTAGATAGGAACTGGCAATGGCGTGAGGTCGTCCGCGGACGACACCCGTTGCACTAACCCCTCCTTCTTCTGGCGGCACGTAAAAAGGTTGATGGGCACTGACCCACTCAAACCCATCACCCTCCAAGTAAATAACCAAACACTCACGGACACTAACGTCATCCTTGACGCATTTAGGTCCCACTGGGACACAGTACATGCACACAACCCACCTAAACCACACGCGCGGGAGCACTTCCAGGAAGTCTATGAGTGGTGTCGGGCCCACGCTAACGAGCTAAGGCCCGCCCCACTGATTCAAATGAAGCTGCTCGACTACACATCCACACTGACCACTCCCAACACCGTCTAGGAAACAAAACTCTACATTAAAACAACACCAAAGCGTGTCATCGGCCCCCTGGGCTACTAGCCACACTAATACACAACCTCCCTCGCAAACATATACCCCACACTTACACAACGCCTCACTCGCCTCAGGCCACTTCCCTAAAATATTCAAAGTCTCTCACAACATACTTCTACACAAAACGAATGTCGTGGTATGACATTACATTATATCAATACCATATTATATCTATGGGGAAGGGACCAATAACTTAAAGGCGAACCGACAAGGGACGGAACGCCACGAGTTTCGACGCGCGGAACAGCGAGAAAGAGTGCAACGAGGTCAGGCAAAATTTGGGCAATGGCAAAGCCCAAGGTTATTTAAAGAGGCATGTACAAAAATATAATTCTATTTACATAAAATAAGAGAATAAATAGGCAAAATTAAATTGGTAAATGAAGGGGGAATTGCAGAGTTATGAGTCAGACTCTGAAGTTAAAAATTAATGTATTACAGAAGGAGACTATTCAAATGGGAAGGATTAACTCAAATGGGTTGCTGAAGGGAGAGAGGGGTTGGCTTATGGAGGATTCCAGGTGAGACGTCAGGGTAAGGCTTCACGGATGTCTTCTGCAGGCAATAAACGTGAGGCAAGGGCACTTGGAGCTTCTGAGCGGGAAGTTAACGTGATGACGGTTCTCCAAAAGGAGGGAGGGGTAACGTCCGGTCCAGGGAAGAGTATTTCGGCCACCCGAAAACGAGGGGTTAACGAGGAGGGCTTTGACAGGAGTTGATGAGTGGAGTCGGAAAAATCGGTCGGTAGCGATCGTCAAATGGAATTACCTCACTAGCTGGGGCTAATTCCAAGACACAAATAGTTCAGCCGTCACTTTGCTTTGTTGTTAGCACCTGACTTGGAACTAGGGGAATATTCTTGGATCCGGGCGAGACTCCTCAACTCTGTGTCTCCCACATGGAAGATGAGACCTATATATATCCGAGGCTCCCCCCGCGGGGGTGGGTGAAACAGCGCTACTCTCGAATGGCCTGGAATCTTCACGTCGAGGCAATTCTAACCTGCGTAAAGGTGGTCCGTGGTGGACGCGGTTTGAGGCTACGGCTTGTGGATGGGGGGGGGGGGTTACCAATTTAATCTTAACCAACTTTTAGTTAGAATCTTCTCCAGCGCATGGTCATCACTTCCGTGCTGAAAAAAAATCCACGTGGAATTTCCCCACAACGAACAAAGACCCCAAAGACCCAAACAATTACAGGCCTATCGCTCTATTAGAGCACCTCGGCAAAATACTCGAACGCATGGTCAACTGCCGCCTACGGGAGCACCTAGAAGAGAGGGACTGGTTCCATCACCCCCACCAATATGGGTTCAGGAGGGGCCAGTCGACTCAGGCGGCCGTGGCCATCGTTCATGGCAGAATAAAAAACTGCCAGGTATATCAAAAGACACTCTCCATCAGCAAGGACGTGGAGAAGGCCTTTGGTAAAGTGTGGCACGAGGGACTCCGTTGGAAACTCGCTAACAAAACGGAGTTACCTCTCTGCACCAGAAGGCTCCTCTCGCACTAACTCACTGAACGGAGATGCCACATAAAATACAACATACTCTATCACAACCCTTCAAACCACGCTCAGGCGTTCCTCAAGGAGGCGTACTGGCACCCACACTATACATCATGTACACAAATGACACCCCACGCCCACTCGAAAACTGCTGTCACACATATACAGTGTCCTACGCCGATGACGAGACCATTTTCGTCAGCGGCCGTGGACCAGAAGAAATTGCGCTCCACGCACAAAGAATACTAGACGCTAAGACAGATTACGAGGATAAATGGCTGATTGCCACGAATCATCAGAAGACACAGATGACACTCTCTTGCGTAAGAGATTACTTCATGCACAACCTACAAATCTTCTCACACACACCATACATGAATCATCTAAGCCCAACAAGGATCGAATACACACAACATACAAAAATCCCTGGGGTAACTTTTGACAAGACCCTCAGGTTCAATATACACCAGAACACAACACAAGCAAGAGCCTTACTTACAAACGCATCGCTGCGCAGGTTCTACCCTGCGGGCAAAAAACTACAGTTACACCTATACAAAGCACTCGTCCGCCCTATTCTCACGTATGCCTCACTGTCACTCGTAGCCGCGAGTGACACGTGGCAGCAGAAGGCTTAGCGCATTCTGAACTCTGCTTTGAAGCGCGCTTGCCGCTCTCCTCTTTCCACGAGAATGGCCACACTACACGACAACAACAAATTAGCATCCTCAACACATATGCTCACACCAGACTCACAAAACAACTCGGAAAACTCACCAGAGACCTATTATACACCGCACTACATGTAAGATGGTATGCGATGGCACCGCGGTACCCCGCGGCCCATGACCACCCGCAACCCATACCGTTCTTCGCATAAACTAAAGGAATCATGAATAACGCGTTTCCGACTAAGTAGACACGCTCTCCTCCCAGACCAACCTCCAATCGTCGTCCAGTCACGAACACCTCGAGACTAACCTAACCACACCACGCATCAGTGTATAGCCACCGCCCTATCAACTCTTCCTATCCCGCCTCACTTTATTTCCGCAACCTTTTTCTCTACGACTGCTTGTTTACCTGTGTTGCACAGTGATCCCTCTCTGTCCTTTCTATACACAGAATCAATCAAAAATGAATAATTCCTTGACTGCGTAAGAATTATTGGTTTTCTTCATCCAACAACTACCTCAAAATCGGCAAAGGAGGAAAGGTTTCGGAAAAATTTCCCAAATACGCCTCCGAATTCACGAAAGAGAAATACTCATTTTTTCACCATTCATCATTGTCGTAGAATGCCCCCCCTTTTTGTTCTATTCTAAGAGTGCTAAGAGTGTCTAATATATATTGATATCTTGATATCTTAAAAACAGAGCCGTTCCGAAACACGTAAAGATATAAAAGAAACAACACTAATTCCCCAAATAAACTTATATTTTAACTTTAACCATTGAATACACAACATCTAAACATTTACTACAGCAATACTCTGAATATTATCATAAACAAGAATTAATTAAATTAGTTTACCCACAAAAATTATTTAATTTCTATACACACAACAATAATATAAGAATTAGGCTTACGGACTCATCTGGAGTTTAAAGGGCCTCAGAAATGTTATTGACTCACGACGCGTGCCGTCTTGCCAGATGTAGCTGGGCGAAATCACACGGTTGTTTTGGCGAGGGTGGCAGCTGGGGGGTACACACGTTCTTCCGGAGGGGGGGGGGGGTTCTTCAAGGACGAGAACAAATACGGTGCTTTATGCAACACCTAAGGCAGTCGTGGTCTCTCTGGCGAGAGTGAGTCGAACTTGGTTCTTAAATCAAGTTAACTTGGAGTGTGGTGTGACCACCGAGTAACGAGCTTGAGGAGGAGCTTTTCTCCTTCGTTACTTATTTCCTTATGGACGAGGACTAAACTTGGGGAGGGTCTTCTTCAAGGGCGAGTATCGATGAGACGGGGTTTCTCTCACGAGAATAAGTTACTTAAAATTCGGTTTGGCCACCGAGTAACGGGCTCGAGGGGAAGCCTTTTCCTTCTTCTTTTCTTAATTCCTCAAGGACGAGGAATACCCCAGGTGTTTAAGGTTCACCGGGATATGAGGAGTCTCTCTGGCGATAGTAAGTTGAACTTGACAAAGTTAACTTATCGTTTGGTTTGATAACCTGGGACTAGCTCGAGGATGAGCTTCTTCTTAGCCCCTTAAGGTAGGTAGCCCTGCCTTTCTTGCAGGGTACTTCTTGGTCTGGCAAGCCAAGTACTCTACCTTCCAGTCTCGGTAGTTCGGTTTGATTCGAAGACTTCGTCACCTAGAGACTGACGTATACTACCACGATTTTCCTCAGAGTTCCTCATTTATACCTCGTCACCCCACTGGGGGAGTGGTAAGGGGGGGAGGGGCTTGAGGACGGCCCCAGGAGAGTTCTTTTTCCAAATGGTTTTTCCCACGAAGTCAAACATCGGCTCCTCGTTAGCCTTCGAGATTGGGAGAAACACGTCTCCAATTTCTTATTTGACGTGAAACTGGATATCACTCTCCTGGGGGAGATCTTACATTTTGACCTTTAGGACTTTCATGGCACCGAGTTGAGCAACGCTGTGGTCACGCTCTTGGCCTACCGATGCCTGGGGCGGATGCCTTTGCGGTAACCGCCTTGTGACTGCACCAAGAGTGAACGGGGGGAGGGGAAGGAAAAGTGATGATTCCCCTACAATCATCACCATTAATTTCATCTTTCTTTTTTAGCGGCCCCACTTAAGCAGATGTGAGAGGAAATTGCCATTCATGTTTCGTCCCAACTATGCCGGGCAATAGCCTGGCCATAATTAGGGGCATTGGAGGGAGCTGGTTTGAGGAGTAGCCCACAGCCGATAACAATGTCAGAAACAATTCCGGATAAGGGACGGACTGCTACCTCCGGTGATCATCACAGCGGGGGACCCTTCCAGGACCATATAGGGACATACAACCGTCTTTATGGTATGTTGGGATGCGGTCGATATTAAAAACCCTCGGGGGGCGGCGTTGTCAATAAGTTCGCCATACAATCACACCCCTGAGAGAATCCCACCCGGATTTATATCATCCATTATCATCATTCACCCAAAGGCAAATTCACTTTTTATCCAGGCGGTGGTTTAGCGGGGGAAGGGGGAGCTTTTCTCCCAAAACGCAACTCAAAAAATAATTTTTTCCAAATAAATAGCTGAAACTCATACACATTAGTGAGTCCCTAATAACAGAAAAAGGGCGCTCCCCTCCTCAAGGGGTGTTCACCATCATAATGGCAACCCAAAATGCCGCAAGGGTCCCACTAAGGTGTCTAAGCGGCCAGGAAAAACCGGACAAGGGCAAAGTCTACGAGATCCTGTTCGGCAAGCTTTGTGTGACGGTCCTAAGGCTAATAGATACGCCGGCAGGATACGTCACAATATGCGAAAACAAAAAAGACGTGGAGGCGTTCACAAAGGAGGAAGGGATTAAAACCCTCTAAAAATATAAACCTCCAACCAACCACGCCTCCTCAGATACAAGCACACAGGAGTGTAGTGTGCAGAAGGCTGGACCCCTGGATCGGCCAGCACAACAAAGAAGAAATCAAGGAGAAGATCGAGAAAAATCAGAAATGGGCGAGGGTGGCTTGGGTTATTATGTTTAAAAACAAACGAGATAACACATATTACCACCATGTGTTTAAGATCATGTTCACGGACACAGAATGGCGACAAAGGCGAAGGAGAGAGGGCTACTTCTCTTCAACGCAAAGATAAGGGGTGAGCAGATCGAGCGGGAAGAATTCACCCCTGTGCAGATTTGCTTCAGATGCTACAGCCTGAAGCACCACACCACGAAGGACTGCAAGGAGCAGGAGTCAACCTGTTCCAGATGTAGCCAAAAAGGCCACGGCTGGCGCGAATGCCCAGCCAAAGAAGAGAAGTGCCCAAACTGCGGACAGAGACATGGGGCAATGGAGATGTCCTGCCCCATAAAAAAGGAAATCTTAAAAAGAAAGGCGGAAGAGAAAAAGTCAGAAGGAGTTAGGAGGGCGAACACCCCCCACGCCCAAGCGGCAAAAACCACCCCCTCAGGAAATGAAAAGAACATCCCTGCGCAAAAGACATATTTAAAGGTGGGCAAGAAGATAAAAACTCAACTATAATCCTCTTTAACATTCTATATGCCCATGTCCGCAATTTAACAAACCCCGGCTGCTTCACTAAAGAGCTAAACATCATGCTCAAAAACATGACTTGGCAGAGATGTGGTTCCCGGAGAACTGACCATCAGGGGAAGTCCTCCTGAAGCGATACGGCCCAGAGGAACAAGCACCAGCGACCGCTTTCCCAAGAGATGAAGAAAGAACCGAGGAAAAAATAAGAACCCGGAATCAACCCTAGCCCCTCACCTGTCCCCAAACAGGGACCCCAGAATTGAGGCGAGAAAAAAAGGGAAGAGAGTTCAAAAAGATCAGCCAAGAGAATCAAGGAGGCTGAGGGTAACATCTTAAACTCTTCTTCTTCATCTGAGGATGAACAAGACTGATCCCAGCCTCCTAAGATCCATGAGAGAGCGAAGAGCAAGAGCAGAAGGAAGAATTCAAGGCAGAGCAAGAAATACGATGGCGATAAGATTAATATCAAATTCTACAGGAAAGCTGAAACCTCCTTCCCAGAAGACCCCAAGTTAGGGGAAATCATCGAAGGAGTAAAAACAGGCATACTGAAATGGTCTTATGACTCACCAGACCAGGAAGCGCTAATCGACACAGCGTTCATGAAGGCCAAAATAAAACTCTATAGGGACTCCTCCCTCGCCCTAAGCGAGGCAGAATTTATCAGAATAAGGAACGGAAAAAACACACGTAACAAAAACCACTAGAAGAAGACACACATACAAACACACACAAGAACCAAACAACAAAAACATGGAAAACACGAACAATACATTAAGAATACTCACAGTTAACGTCAATGAATGGGAAGGGAATCACATTCCTTACGGAAACAGATTTCGTAAATTGGATCCCGTCCTAATCCTCATCCCTGAACACGGCGTTAACACAAGCACAAACAGGACAAAGATACCAAACTACACAGTTTATAAACAAAAACCACACACAGGAACGATACAATGGCGCTGCCATCGCGATCCGAAACATCATTACATACAGATCACTCCCAAATCTAGATGAATCATTTGTGGCTGTATAAATACCTACCCTGGTTGGAAACCTGACCGTGGCGGCTGCCTATCAATCTCCACGACGTAAATACTTGCCGATCCCTAACTTTTACAACCTCTTCGGGCGCGGGAAATTAGCATTGCTTGGCGGTGATCTAAATGCCAGATGAGGTGCATCAGGCTACGGAAGAACCGACGAAAGGGGAAGAAACCTGGAGCTGCTACTCGAAAGAGACAGACTACAGAGGGCCGAGCTAGATTTCCCGACCTTCTTAACACAACGTTCGGCAACAAAACCGGACATTGTGTTAACGAGCAAAAACTTCCACTTCAACATCGTCAATGAGCCCGGAGCAGTGGTACCGAGCGACCATATCCCGATTCTCACCACGATCTCGCTTGCTCCACTACTCAAGCCCGTTCCACTTAGGAAAAGATTCGCTAAAGCTAACTGGGAGCTATATAGAGATACTCAGTACATACTATCCAACTGACCTGGGAGACACTAATCTCGAAGACATTGATGAGGAGATAAACAAGATCACCAATCGCCTCATACAAGCCGACGAGAGATGCGTCCCCAGAATCTCCTATAAAATGTTCTTACAACCTAGGTGGACGGAGGAGATGAAAAATCACCCGGGAACATAGAGAAATCTATGAAGAGATCGGCAAGTCAGGAAACAATAGGGAAAGGACAGCCAGAATGAGGCATCAAGGAAAGGAACTGAAAAACATAATAATTGAAAAACAAAGAACAATCTGGAATGACACCATTGGGAGACTGGACAGGGAGAACAATCCTGTAAAGTTTTTGAAATAACATCCAAAGAATTAGGAGATTGCCTCTCAGACCCAGAACCCAAATCAAAGATGGAGACGAAATCACTGAGGACCCAGAGTCTCTCTCGAGAGAAAATTCAGAACTCACTACCAAGAGATTTTTTCTATATCACCTGAGGAGAACGACGACTTCGACCAGGAGTTCGAAGATCAATTGCTCGATGACCTCGGTAAAGTGATACATAGAACCCCCCCTCACCCGCAAGTATCTCAGAAAAGAGTGATGGTTAACCACGGATGCCCGATAACTGTTGAAGAGACCTTGAACACCATAAGGTCCTTCAAGCAGAGGGCTCCAGGCTGGTCTGGGATTACGAAGAATAACATCGTAAATGCCCTAAGGCAAATTAATCAGGGTTTGGCGAGAATAATGAACGCTGCCCTGAATATAGGCTACTTCCCTGATGGGTACAAGATGGCCAAAATTATCTTTATACCGAAGGGAAACAAACCCCCAGACCAGGTGGCTAACTATCGCCCGATCTCTCTTCTTGAGATACAGTGAACAATCTTCGACAAGATTTTAGCAGATAGGCTACAAGACCAACTGAGCGAGTTAGGAGCGCTTAACCCCCCAACAACAGGAATTCCGCAGAAAAAGGGGCACAGATACCACCCTGGCACTCCTAACAGAGAAAGTAGCATAATCCCAAGCGAACAGGTTCTATGTAGACATTGTGTTGAGGGATGTACAAAAGGCCTTCGATAAAGTCTGGCTGAAATGACTTCAATACAAGATCCTGAACCTTCAGCTAGACCCAATCTTGGAAAGGATCCTCTGTGACTTCGCCATGGACAGAAGGGCCTGTCTCATGATAGAAGAGTACAGAGGTCCTGAATTCGAACTAAAGGCGGGCTTTCCTCAGGGAAGCTACCTGAGTCCTTTGCTTTACTTGGTCTTCACAATCGACCTCTCAACTAGGGTGCACAGGAACACGATGTATCTGCAATGCGCAGATGACATCACTCAAATTGTCCCATGCCCGGAGAGGAAGTCAAGGGCGCAGGCGGTTCGCACTATAGCAGAAATAAACAACATCAGCCAGTACGGGAGACGGTGGAAGATCAGGACCAAGAGGGACAAATTCAAGATCGTCCCGCTGAGCCGCGAGTTGACATGGGCCATCATCATAGATGGGAGGGGATACGGCTACTCCGCCGAAGGCACCGTCCTAGGCCTTAAAATCACTGAACATGGATTCTCGAGACACCACACGGAGAGGCGGAATCTGGCAAGGAGAGAAATCTCCAAGCTATTCAGGTTTAGAGATCTTAGCTCGGCCAACATCAGGAAAATATATCTGATGTATGTCCGGGCTAAGCTCATCTACCCCGCAGTGGTTTCTCAAGCGGCCAGTAAAACTTCGATGAAAAGGCTACAACGTGTCCAGAACACTGCTTCTCTGCTTATCAACATAGTCAGAAGGCGTGATCAACTTAGGCAAAGAGATCTGCACAGGAGGAAACGTTTGGAGCCTCTCAATGTCCTTACCCCAAAACTATGAAAAAAGGTCTGGTCCACTCTAACGAATGGTGTCATTCATGAGCTGCAGGGAACAGGCGGCAGGCTTAATATACCTGCAAGGCTACGGGCGAAAGTCTCACGCCAACGTCGGTTCCTGAAAACAAAATTATGCACACAAGAAGTCATTACACCAATTTATACATAGACAAAACACAATACAACATAGAAGAACATTGTATCAATACATACACAAATGAAAACAGCGAATAATACAATTATTACAACACAAGAAACACGAGGTAAATTGTCGGCAAATAGAGCTAACAAAGGATTGAAAGCTGAAGGTTTGCAACAAAAATAAGTAAAACTAATCATTAGAGAACAAACAATAAGAAGAACACTAAATCTCATGAAATTACACAAATATAGGATAAAAAGATCAAAGAAACAACACAAGCTAAGGTAAAAAAAAATAAATGAAGCGATGCCCTCTCTACTAGAGCAAAATAACCTTTCCCCCGCCCCGCTTTAATTTTCACTTACCATATCTTCCACTATCCCAACTTCTACTAAAAACTGAGTATATCTTCGAATAATTCCATTTCTGTTCATTTCCCGAAGATGTCCTAACATGGTCGAAAGACGTCTAGTAATAAAGAATGTCATTCACGGATGTTTTTTCTCGCCTCGAAGACCCCGTTAAAAACTTGTAAGAAATATTAAGAAAATACAAGTTGAAAAGTTAAAATTAATAACGATGCCACATCTGTGGACTTCAATAGAACCTGCATATATATATATATATATATATATATATATATATATATATATATATATATATATATATATATATATATATGCATATATATATATATATATATATATATATATATATATATATATATATATATATATATATATATATATATATATATATATATATATATATATATTTAAGTGGTCACCGTAAATTATAATAATAATAACAGGGGAGTAAAATACAACGATTTAAGGAAAGAAGTACAGTAAAATTGTACCCTCCCTTTCCGGAAATCAATGCACCTAAAAAAGTTAGATTTCTTGTTGTTCCTGAGATGGGTTTTTTGAATCGAACCTTCAGAAAAGATATCTCTAAACTATTAGCAAAATTTTTTATGCAAACTGAATTTAAAGTTGCTTTTTCCAACAACCACACAATTGGAAATTTTTTTTAAATTAAAGATCAAACTCTTAAGGACTTACGTAGTGGTGTAGTTTATTTTTACTCTTGTCCAGAGTGTAGCTCTGGAAAATATGTTGGAATCACCCTACGCACCCTTCAGGCCCATTTTTTTCTCTCTCATGGGCATCAGCCTTAGAACAGGAAAACTTCTTCAGAAAAAAGAACATTCTTCTATAAAAGAGCACTCGATTAAATGCCAAACAATTCCATCCTTAATGACTTTGAGATTTTGGACTCCAACTCAAACCCACTGTCACTACGCATCTCTGAATCTATTTATATCAAAACACTATCTCCCTCACTTAATTTTGATTCCTCTTCTATTGCATTAAACATCCTTTAAACAACCTCTACTAGTGAAACTGTTATATTTCCCGTCACCTCTCTACCACACCATATTCTCACTGAATATCAAAGATTCAAGGTATGTTTCTCATTTGATCCGTTTGGTTTTGTATTTGTTGTTTTGAGTTTTTTTAAAGTTTTTATTAGCCAGTTTTTTAGTTAGTTTTTTTTAGTACAATTTTACTTTACTTCTTTCCTTAAATCGTTGTATTTTACTCCCCTGTTATTATAGTTATAATTTGCGGTGACTACTTAAACTTATTTTGTATTATCGCAAGAAAAAATAAGGAATTAAACCACATTCTCAGAAGACAATTTAATTCAGAACAGTTTCGGTGTATCTCACACCCTTTTTCAACTGACACTTGGTAGAAAATATAAGAGAAGTGCATATAAGCATAACACAAGGTCAGATCATTAAAGATCTCCTCTCTTTTCCCCAATCCCCTACTTGTGGCTAATCTGAAGGGGGAGGGGGGTTAGGCCTAAACATATTGAAGGGCTGACATTTTACTATTTTGTTTATTTGCTTTCTTATTACAGGATTAAAAGAAAATTGACCCTCAGATAGATTTAAATTAGGAACTGACGATATCAAGCTCGATTCTACGATTCTTCTCTTAACATAGTTAGCCGATTTAAAGACCATTTTATTTCCATTGAAATCGATCGTATGATTCTTGTCTCTAACATGGCAAAATATTCCACTGCTTTGGCTGCCCACTCTAATATCTCTTTTGTGTTCGTACAATCTCTTGTCTAGATTTCTCCCCGTTTCCCCTATATAAAATTTATGGCAATCGTTGCATGGTATTGCATATAATCCTATGTTATGATGTTCTTTGGGTTTCCTGGCCATCATCAATTGCTTTAAGGAATTATTATATTTAAAGGCTAGATTAATACCTGCTTTTCCAAATATGTCCTTTAAACTATGTAATTTATTATTAAATGGCAATGTTATACATTTGTTGAAGTCGTTAGTGCGGGAAGGCTTATTACTATAGAATGTTTTCCTAGCTGCAAAATGAGGCAGACAATATGAACCAATCGGGGTAATACAAATTAGAAAAAATGGTCCTGATAATGACAATTTCTTCATCTAAATAGGAAAGATGACATATTTTGTATGCTCTAAGAAAAAGGTTAGAAATTACCGATTTTTTAACAGTATTATCAAGAAACGAAAAATAATGTATATAGGCATTCGAGTGGGTTGGTTTCCTATAAACATCACCATGAATTAAAACTTGACGTTTATAGGAAACCAACCCACTCGAATGCCTATATACATTATTTTTCGTTTCTTGATAATACTGTTAAAAAATCGGTAATTTCTAACCTTTTCCTTAGAGCATACAAAATATGTCATCCTTCCTATTTACATGAAGAAATTGTCATTATCAGGACCATTTTTTCTAATTTGTATTACCCCGATTGGTTCATATCGTCTGCCCATTTTGCAGCTAGGAAAACATTCTATGGTAATAAGCCTTCCCGCACTAACGACTTCAACAAATGTATAACATTGTCATTTAATAATAAATTAAATAGTTTAAAGGACATATTTGGAAAAGCGGGTATTAATCTAGCCTTTAAATATAATAATTCCTTAAACCAATTGATGATTGCCAGGAAACCCAAAGAACATCATAACATAGGAGTATATGCAATACCATGCAACGATTGCCATAAAGTTTATATAAGGGAAACGGGGAGAAATCTAGACAAGAGATTGTACGAACCCAAAAGAGATATTAGAGTGGGCAGCCAAAGCAGTGGAATATTTTGCCATGTTAGAGACTTGAATCATTCGATCGATTTCAATGGAAGTAAAATTGTATTTAAATCGGCTAACTATGTTAAGAGAAGAATCGAAGAATCAAGCTTGATATCGTCAGTTCCTAATTTGAATCTATCTGAGGGTCAATTTTCTTTTAATCCTGTAATACGAAAGCAAATAAACAAAGTAGTAACATGTCAGCCCTTCAATATGTTTAGGCCTAACCCATCCCCCTAATTAGCCACAAGTAGGGGATTGGGGAAAAAAGGGGATCTTTCACGAACTGACCCCGTTGTTGTTTGTAAGCACTTTTCTAATATTTTCTATCCAGTGTCAGTTGATAAAGGGTGTGAGATACACTGAAACTGTTCTGAATTAAATTGTCTTCGGAGAATGTGGTTTAATTCCTCATATATATATATATATATATATATATATATATATATATATATATATATATATATATATATATATATATATAAAGAAAGAGCAACTACAGGTTCGGCCAGTGATAATACAACCACCACAGGGCTATGCCATTTTTATTTTCTGCCTTTCAAATAAATTTGAAGACAGAAAGAAAGATGCAGAAACCTGGTGTAGCTGACTATAAATACATACAGTACAAGAGGAAGAAGAATTGGACGCGAATGAGCAAATGAGAGAAGAAACGGGAGGTTTTTTTTAAATGCAAGAGAGAGGGACATTAGAAAAATCCAGAATCAAAGGGAGCAGAGGGCGGCACAGTGAAAGCGATCCTTTACCGGCAATCAGTAGACCCAGGTTCGAGTCCCGGCCAGGAATTTTCAAAACTTTTTTCCCCTGGTGTTATTTCTGTCTTCTCGGTAAAGGATCGCCTTCACTGTGCTGCCCTTTGCTCCCTTTGATTCTGGATTCTTCTAATGTCCCTCTCTCTTGCCCTTAAAAAAACAACAAAAAACTTCGGTTTCTTCTCTCATTTGCTCATTCGCGTCCAATTCTTCTTTATCTTATATATATATATATATATATATATATATATATATATATATATATATATATATATATATATATATATATATATATATAGAGAGAGAGAGAGAGAGAGAAAGAGATTACAATGGAAAATGTTGAGATATTTTATTTTCTCACTAACGGCTTCCGATAAAGAGGACATATGGCATTTCTCAAGTCGATGGCCTTCTTTCTCGTAGCTGAAATCCAATAACAATTTGTCTCTGTTGTGCAGTAACGAATGTAGAGTTTTCGTTAAATAAATCTCTGAAAAGCTTTTCGTTGCTGTAATTGGGCACAGCTGTCAAAAGTTGACTGTCCTTTGCTGAACTTGCTCGTATGAAGTTCCCTGATAAAGAATATGAAGCCATGTATAAAGTTAAGCCTAGACTTAATCTCACTTCGTGATGGTCTTCAGGCTCATTTTGTCAACTTGAAAAGTTGATCTACGTTGTCATTTGGCGTTCACGAAATATTCTCTCATACACGCAAACATCCCATACACGTACAAACATCTCATTCTCGCATAAACATAATAACAATATAGAAAATTGGCTACGAAAACCGGGAAATAAATCTGTTAACCTGAGGCGGCTGAATGGAGTGAGAATGGCCGATCTCGCTATGAAGTCATTTAGACAGAAATGATACTTGATAAAGCTCCGGGTTTGAACAAATTGGCCTCATTGATAGTTGTTGACCTCGTCTCATAACAAATTGGCGTTCAATTGTCGCTCTGGCGGAAAGATTGCATATATTTTTTTCCTTTTATTAAAATAAGTGAATAAATGTTTAAAGAACGAAAGGAGGCAGAAGAAAAGGAAGCTCGAGAACATTGACTAGATAAGAATGACGGTAGCAAACCTTATTAATTAACCTTGATTTTTTATGAAATCGGGTAGGGGCTGTAATTGTAAGAATACTCTTAATAAAACGTTAGAAAAATGACTGATTCAAACCTAAGAACTCAAAGCTCTATTAAAAAGTGTATTTAAATAAACCAAATATTCACGGAAATGGAATTATAATGCTTCCTTATATTTAATTGTAAATTAGACCAGTCTTATTTATTACAAAAACGGGTTGATAATAGCGTCCGAAATTGACCCCTTGATACTAAGTTCGCTCTCTTTGGAGGCCAAGCCGTCTCGCAAGCTTGATTCATGGCACCGTTGAAAATATTCGTTATTACATATAGCTTGGCACTCTTCTTAATGTCCTAGGTGAATAAGGTATAACCGCAATGTACGCAATGATGTATGCAGTTTATATAGCTATGGTAGCCACCTTCACACTGCTTGATTCACTTGATTGGTTACTCATTACTATGGCAACCACATCCTAGATTAAATAGAGAGAGTCAACTCAACTTATAAGCCACTAATCCCTGATTTTGGCCCTGGTCTTGCTTAGAAGGAGTGCCGATATATATATAAAAAAAAAAAAAAAAATATATATATATATATATATATATATATGCAGGGTGTTGCAGCAAAATCCGACACTTGACAAATAACTAACGTGTGAGAACAAGGACGAGTTTACTGCAAAACGAAAAGCCCACAACGTTCGTTCTTCGGCCGTTAGGACCGACGAGTTCGTCGCCGCCGTCAAGGAAACAGTCGATGTGAGGGTATGGAACTTACATACTCGCATGCCGCCAGACAATCATGGGAGCGAAAGAAATTTGTTGTTTGAGTTGACCTTCGTCTCCTCTCTCCCCCCACCCCCCTTACCCCAACTGGCGACAGGAAGTCTGACGAAAGAAGGCCTATCTCACAGAGAAGCCTAAATTCTATTTGCCTTCTTTATGATACCATGGAGATTGTCCAGAAGGCGCTGCGATAAGCGAATTATCGTGAATGGAATCTCTCTCTCGATTTCCCACAATCCGCGGTCTAAATAACATCGCCGTTCATCCCTCTACAGCAGTGTCCCAAACCTACTCGCGTAACGTGTAACCCTCACGTTGAACGAGGGTCGTTGCCGTAACGTATCGACTGCCAACGCACCGCCGAGTCAACTTGGTCGCTGTCTCAAAGTGTTCCTGAGGTAAATCCCGGCCCGCAGAGTCTGTGACTAGAAGAATACGCTCTGTTGCTCAACGTAACTTGAGAAAGAAAAGGAACATCCAAATAGTTACTGGAAGTTACTATTTGTTAGTGTTACATTCAGTTAGGAGTGAACTAACCAGAACTGCAGTCAGCAGCCCCGAACCCATCGTCTTATCCCCCCTCTCCCCGAGAACTCGTGTTAACGCCACCCGAACCAACCCGTCTGGACCTGAGTAGTCGTCTCTCCAATCCATCACAATTAATGGTAATCTGTAAACCTAATGTCCCTCTAATCTTAAATTACCTATTTAATTAACAGTGATTGATACTCCCATTGAGTCATTATAAATCTAGACGCTTAACGTCAGTGTTTGATATTTAATCCTTATGTACCGTTTGCCCGTTTAACTATTTTTAATTATTATATTTGTGTAAAGTAAAGTTTATTTTTTGTACGTGTGTTTATTTGTGGCTCCTCCTTTTGACGTACCCTTGGCAAGACTTTAATTAAGAATCCCTTCGGCTAATTTATTCAACCTGTATTTTGCACTCTTAGAATTCAACAATCACAAACCTCCCCCCAGTAACAAGTGGGACTTTTATAGTGAGAATCCTGGCTACGGCACAGCCCGCCTCTAACCAGCTTTCGCACATTCAGTAGGAATTAAAGCCTACCTATATATATATATATATATATATATATATATATATATATATATATATATATATATATATATATATGATCGTAGATTGAGTCATAGGGTCAATACCATCGACTTAAACAAAAGCGGTGTGTCCAGATCAAGGACTAGAATAATTATTGGACCAGGCTATGAGCAATTCTACGACATATATAAAAGTGGTGTCAGCTTTAAGGGGTTAAATTTTTAAGGAAGCGAACTCATATAGCCTAAAACTTGCAAACGTCCAAGGAAGCTTAAATAATCTAATGTAAATTTTAATAATTAGAGTCTATTCCCCGAAGGAATATAAATAATAAACATTTATCACTCTTTCCAGATAGCAAAAACAAAGCTAGGAAAATATTCATTATTTTGGGGATTAGTTATTAGATTGTATCGGTTAGGAACAATCGCAGCTTCTAATTCTCTTACCAGGTGCGTAAGTTCTTTCGTGAGTCACCAGTTGCGTCAGCAAGAGCAGCAATATCTTCACAATCGTTCGAAGTTTTCGTCAAGCAAGGACAAGCTCTCGGTCTCACAGGGCAGGAACTAAAGGAATTCGTCCAAAGCGAACAGCGAGAGGAAAGAGCACGTGAAATGGAAGTAAGAAAAGAAGCGTTAGAATTGGAAGAAAGGAGAAGAAAAGAAGTGTTAGAAAGGGAAGTAAGAAAAGAAGAATTTGAAGAAAGAGAAAGGATTCGAAAACATGAAAGAGAATTAAGCAGAGACCAAGTTGAAGTCAGTTCTGTTGGATCCCGTGATCATCAACCCCAGGCCCCCGCTATGAAACTTCCCCAATATAAAGACGAAAAAGATTTGTGCTCATACTTAACACCTTTTGAAAAGGTCTTCGAGGTAAACGGATGGGCCCTAGAACCCGAAGGAGTCAGTAGATTGCTCCCATTGCTCAGTCCGCGCTTAAGAGAAATTTTCATCTCGTTACCACACGAAGCTACAATAGACTATAGCACCTTGAAGGCCGAATTGCTATCCGCCTTCAACTTGAACCCTCAGTTCTACCGCGCTAAGTTTAGATCGGCTAAAATCCGGCCCGGTTAAACTTACCGACATTTTGGATATATCCTGAAGCGAAACCTCCAGTTCTGGTTAGAATCCTCCAAAGTCGAATCGGAGTATGAGGACCTGATCGACTTTATGTTAAAAGACCAGCTATTGTCCACCCTCCCCCAGGAGATCCGAGCATTCGTGCAAGACCGCCGAGCGTCTACCTTTCAAGAATGCCTCGAGGAAGCTGATCTCCATGCGACAAATCATCGCCTATACCCACAGGATACCCAGAAGAATAGTCCCCCGTCCCCGAAGAATAAATTTAGTCAATGGAAGTCCCAACAAAGGAAACCCTCTCCATTGATAAAGACCACAGACCCGTTCCAGCCAAAGAATAAGCCTTTTGGAGCCCACGAAAACAGAAAACCCCCAGTCTTCAATACCCCCTACAATAACCAGCATCAGAATAAACAGGTTATATGCTACTCCTGTGGTTCCCCCGGCCATTATAAGTCCCAATGTGTACAGAATTCCAGCCTACGTCCCACCCAGAGCCAACAAGTCCACCAAGTAACCGCTACCCTTCCCCCAGAACAGCCGGCCACGCTTACGTCATTCCCCTCGTCTCCATCCCCACGGGAATTTCAAGTTAACTTCCTGTTCAACAAGAGTTCCCCCGGAAGACTAAATTTCGAAACCGGCTCGATCAATGGCTGTAAAGTGTCCACCCTCGTGAGAGACACAGGGTGCACATGCATTGTGGTGTCAGACAAATTGCTCCCCCCTGTCGACCCCCAACATAAGAAGTACGCAATTGTACACGACTTCTTGGGTCGAGAAAATAGATTTTCGGTAATCCGCTGCCATGTAGAGTGTAAATATTTCACTGGTTGGGCCGACGTAGTGGTAGCTCCCATCAAATTTTGCTTGGTACTCATTTGCCAGAGCGCACTACTCTCCCCGAGTGAAGTGACTCAAGCTGTCGTCACTCGAGCGCAAGCTAGCCGCGAGGCCTCTCCCCCAACACGCCTTTTCACCCCAGAGGCTCTTTTAGAGGTCCCAACGAGTAATGCCCAATTCCTCAGAGCTCAGCAGAGCTGCCCTTTGCTTCAATCCCTTTGGGAGAAGGCCCGAAAGAACGAAGAGGTGATCGTTCGAGTAAACCGTCCCATAAGGTACATCATTAACGACTCCCTTCTGTTTCGCACCTCACGGGATGAGTCTGACCCACCTTCCAAGGTCATGTGTATTCCGCGCACACATGTCGACCAAATCTTGTGAATAGCCCATGAAAGTCATATGGCCGGTCATTTCGGTCATAACAAGACTTCTCAGCGAGTATTTAAATACTTTTTTTGGCCCGGTAGCCAAAGATATTGCAGAATTCTGCAAAACGTGTGATTTGTGCCAGAAAACCACTGCAAAAGGTCGAATAGCCCCAGCTCCTCTGCAAAGAACCCCAGTCATTTTGGAGCCTTTCTCGAGAGTCGCCATCGACCTCATCGGACCAATTTACCCCTCTTCCGCCGAAGGTCATACGCATGTACTAACATTCATAGACTGCGCTACCCGATTTCCAGACGCTGTTGCTCTAAAAAGGATCGATAGTATCTTGAAGCTCTTATTTCGATTTTTTCTAGAGTAGGATTGCCCAAAGAAATCTTGTCAGATAGAGGCCGCCAGTTAACCTCTGAGCTCATGGAACACGTGAACACTCTGCTCCAAATCAAACCCATTTTTACCACCCCCTTCCATCCGAGCGCAAACGGCATGTGCGAAAAATTCAATGCTACATTGAAAAGCGTCCTCAAGAAGCTTTGCATGGAACAACCCCAAGAATGGCACCGATATTTGCCAGTTGCGTTATTCGCATGCCGCGAAATTCCCCATAGGACCATCGGATTTTCCCCATTTGAGCTCCTGTACGGGAGAAACGTGCGGGAGCCCCTCAGTATTTTGAAGAAGTTATGGACAAATTCCCGTATTTGTCCAGAATTAAGGAACACTTATTCCTTCGTCCTCGAACTAAGGGAAAGATTAAAAAGGTGTTCTGACATAGCAGTCAGAAATTCCGAAATTAATATGAAAAAGTATCGGACATACTTTGATCTAAAGGCCAAACACAGAAAACTTGAGCCCGGAGATGAAGTTCTACTCTTACTCCCCTCGGACTCCCATAAACTTCTCTCCTAATGGAAAGGCCCTTACTTCGTTCAGAAAACCCACGGATCGGTCGATTACGTTATACAGACACCCGCAGGTGATAAGTTATATTACATAAACATGCTAAAAAAGTATCAGAGACGGGCCTGTATAAACAATATAGTCGCCTTCGACGAAGAAAGGGTAATTGACGCCGTCCACCCAAACAACCCCCTAAATATTGTTAATTCGATTTGCGTAGAGACAAGCGAACGTTGTACCCTCCTTGTCCTCCCGTCCAAGCTGCCCCCCATAAAAGAACCTTTCCCCGAGTTGGATGTAAACTCCGACCTCACCCCTGTCCAAAGGAACCAAATGATGGCGCTTTTGGAAGAATTTAGTGACGTCATTTCCGAGTCACCAGGATGCTCGACTCAGTTCGAACATGATATCGCCCTCACTACGCTCGAACCTGTGCGATGTAAACCCTATCCCGTACCGGTGCACCTAAGAGACGCTTTCAATGAGGAAGTCGACAATCTTTTGCAATTAGGGATTATCGAGCCATCTACGTCCGACTACTGTTTCCCAATAGTCATGGTCCGCAAGCCAGACCAGTCCTTTAGGATGTGCGTCGATTTTTTTCTGAAGTTAAACACCCTCACCGTGTTCGACGCCGAGCCTCTCCCCCTAATTGACCAAAATTTACATCTCTTCGAAGGAGCCGCCTACATCACTGAGATAGACCTATGTAAGGCCTATTATCAGATCCCCCTAAAGGCATCAGCGAGGAAACTAACAGCCTTTCCTACAGACAAAGGTTTAATGGAATTCACTCGTCTTTCCTTTTGGCCTAGTCACTGCCTGCAGTAGCTACAACCTCATAATGCGCCGTGTAATAGACGGTTTAAAAAACGTTTCTTTTTATTTTGATAACGTGTATGTGGCTACACGTTCATGGAACGACCATATCTTGTCCCTCCGCCCGCTTTTAGAACGCTTAAAGCATCATGACTTAACGATTAAACCTTCAAAATGCCATTTTTCTTATAAATCCATAGAATACCTTGGATTTAAAATAGGCGAAAGTCATCTGGCCCCACAGAAAGAGAAGGTAAAGGCTATTGTAAATATGCCCCTACCGCGCACCAAGAAGCAATTGCGGTCTTTCTTCGGTACCGCTTCGTTTTACCGCCGCTTCGTACCCCAATTCGCTTCTGTAGCAGCTCCCCTAAACGATCTGCTAAAAAAGAAACTCCCGGACCCCCTCCAGTGGAACCCCGACGCCGAAGCGCAATTTGAAGAGCTCAAAGAGAAGCTAGTCTCCGCCCCAATCTTAAAACTGCCGAACCCTCAAAAGAAATTTTGCGTAAGGACAGATGCCTCCCAACTGGGTATTGGCTGCGTATTACTCCAATACGACGAGGACCAAGAACCTGCTCCTATAAGCTATGCGAGTCGCCGACTGACAGCTCGCGAAAGGGCATACGCTACGGTAGAACTGGAAGCTCTAGCGATTGTTTTAGGGATTACAAAATTTAGAATGTATCTGGTAGGTCGTCTATTCCTCATAGAGACTGATCATAGACCGTTAGCCTACTTAAAATCTTGTAAAAACCGAAACGGCAGGCTAATGCGCTGGTCATTATTGCTAGCGGAGTACCGTTATGAAATCAGGTATCTAAAAGGGTCTGACAATGTACTCGCAGATAGCCTTTCGAGAAACCCAATTTCAGATAGCGATTAATAATCAATTATTTATTTTTTTGTGTGTATCTCTTTGTATAAATAAATATTTCTTGCCTGTACTCTGTATATGTTTTGTTTTGTTTTGTATATGTAAATTAGAGAAACTGACGTAGCAGTAGTATTTTGTAGCCATTAGATACTAAGGTAAATTCCTAACGGTTTTGATAAAATTACCGACTCAATTGTTCGAGTCGAAGAAGATAATTACAAATTCCCCCGGTGAAGTTAATTTTCACATTATTTTTTATTTCATGGCGGAATAATGTTCCTCGAAATAGGTAGGCATGTGAGGGTATGGAACGTACATACTCACATGCCGCCAGACAATCGTGGGAACGAAAGAAATTTGTTGTTTGAGTTGACCTTCGTTTCCTCTCTCCCCCCACCCCCCTTACCCCAACTGGCGACAGGAAGTCTGACGAAAGAAGGCCTATCTCACAGAGAAGCCTAAATTCTATTTGCCTTCTTTATGATACCATGGAGATTGTCCAGAAGGCGCTGCGATAAGCGAATTATCGTGAATGGAATCTCTCTCTCGATTTCCCACAATCCACGGTATAAATAACATCGCCGTTCATCCCTCTACAGCAGTGTCCCAAACCTACTCGCGTAACGCGTAACCCTCACGTTGAACGAGGGTCGTTGCCATAACGTATCGACTTCCAACGCACCGCCGAGTCAACTTGGTCGCTGTCTCAAAGTGTTCCTGAGGTATATCCCGCCCCGCAGATTCTTGAGAAAAAAAAGGAACATCCAAATAGTTACTGGAAGTTACTATTTGTTAGTGTCACATCCAGTTAGGAGTGAACTAACCGGAACTGCAGTCGGCAGCCCCGAACCCTTTGTCTTATCTCCCCTTTCCCCGAGAACTCGTGTTAACGCCACCCGAACCACCCCGTCTGGACCTGAGTAGTCGTCTCTCCAATCCATCACAATTAATGGTAATCTGTAAACCTAATGTCCCTCTAATCTTAAATTACCTATTTAATTAACAGTGATTGATACTCCCATTGAGTCATTATAAATCTAGACGCTTAACGTCAGTGTTTGATATTTAATCCTTATGTACCGTTTGCCCGTTTAACTATTTTTAATTATTATATTTGTGTAAAGTAAAGTTTATTTTTTGTACGTGTGTTTATTTGTGGCTCCTCCTTTTGACGTACCCTTGGCAAGACTTTAATTAAGAATCCCTTCGGCTAATTTATTCAACCTGTATTTTGCACTCTTAGAATTCAACAATCACAAACCTCCCCCCAGTAGCAAGTGGGACTTTTATAGGGAGAATCCTGGCTACGGCACAACCCGCCTCTA
The DNA here is from genome assembly GCA_963969495.1 of Ceratothoa steindachneri. Classification (NCBI taxonomy): domain Eukaryota; kingdom Metazoa; phylum Arthropoda; class Malacostraca; order Isopoda; family Cymothoidae; genus Ceratothoa; species Ceratothoa steindachneri. The sequence goes on along the minus strand of OZ018327.1, from coordinate 106,918,721 downwards.
ACCAGCTTTCGCACGTTCAGTAGGAATTAAAGCCTACCTATATATATATATATATATATATATATATATATATATATATATATATATATATATATATATCTATATAAGAAAGAGAAATTGGACGCGAATGAGCAATAAGACAAGAAACATGAGTTTTTTAGAGGTAAGAGAAAGGGAATTTCAAACTTTTTTCCCCTGGCGTTATCTCTGTCTTCTCGGTAAAGGATTGCCTTCATTGTGCCGCCCTCTGCTCTCTTTGATTCTAGTCTTTTTTTAATGTCCCTTTCTCTTACCTCTAAAAAACTCATGTTTCTTGTCTCATTGCTCATTCGCGTCCAATTTCTCTTTCTTGTACTATATTGTAATATAGTCTGCAATGCAAGGTTTCTGAACCTTTATTTCTGTCTTCAAAATTGTTTTGAAAGGCAGAAAATAAATATTGCGAAAGCCCTGTGGTGGTTGTTATCACCCGCAGAACTTGCATTTGCTCCTTTTTATATATATATATATATATATATATATATATATATATATATATATATATATATATATATATATATATATATATATATATATATGATCGTAGATTGAGTCATAGGGTCAATACCATCGACTTAAACAAAAGCGGTGTCTCCAGATCAAGGACTAGAATAATTATTGGACCAGACTATGAGCAATTCTACGACAGTCGACAATGATGACAGCCAGAGCTACGCCAAGATCACCGCTGACATGGGCTGTCACAAGTCGACGATCTGCCGAACGATCAAGAAGGACATTGGTTACTACTCCTACCGCAAGTCTCACCGCATGCTCATCACGAATTCCTCCAAAGAGTCGAGGAAGGTCAAGGCGGCGGCTTTGCTGGACGAGCTCAAGCACGGGCCCGCCGGGATGCTGAGGTTCTTCTCTGATGAAAAGAATTTCGACCAGGACCAGACGAGCAACAGGCAGAACGACAGGTGGATCTGCAAAGACATCGAGGTGGTTCCCGTCGTGAAGCATACGAAGTTTCCTTTCTCCGTCATGGTCCATGGCGTCATCTCCAGTGAGGGGACGTCATGCCTCCGTTCTTCTTTCAAAAGGGCCTGAGAGTCACGGCCGAGATCTACCAGGAGGTGCTGAGGAGCGTGGTGAAGCCCTGGATGGGCGAGATCGCCGCCGGACGCCCCTACGTCTTCCAGCAGGACTCCGCTCCTGCACACAAGGCCAAGACGACCCAGGCGTGGCTGCTCAACAATGTTCCTCATCACTGGTCGCCGGACTTGTGGCCGCCCTCCTCACCCGACTACAACCCCCTTGACTATTTATTCTGGGGCGTTATCGAGGCCAAGACCAACAAGCACGCCCACAACACGGTTGACTCTGAAGGCTGCAATCGTGGAGGCGTTCGCCGCTATAGACGGACATGGTCGCCAAAGCGTGTGACTCATTTCGCGCCCGCCTTGAGATGGTCGTCTCCGCCAGCGGCGCTTACATTGAAAAATAATGTACAGTAGTATGTAACTATAACTGTTGCTAAATAAACTGTCGGGTCTCTGCATATACAACTTTTGTTTTTATTGCTTATTTCGTTTTCTTTTTGTCAAGTGTTGGATTTTGCTGCAACACCCTGTATATATATATATATATATATATATATATATATATATATATATATATATATATATATATATAGAGAGAGAGAGAGAGAGAGAGAGAGGCAAAACTGGGTAACATAAGGTAGAGGGAGGGGCGGTTGCTGTCATACAAACACAGCCATTGCCTCGCCTTACATAGGAGAGAGGCGTCCGTTTAATATGATCAAGACGATTGCTCAGACTTAAGGAAAAAAGAGGAATTCGAGTTAGTGTAGCCATAAAGACAGCTCTTTATTACGACACATTATATTGTCATCCAGCAGCTGGGTAAAAGCCCCTGCAAGAATCTTTCACTGATCACGGACCAGCGAAGTACCTGTGTAGCCTGGTACACAGGTCACCTAGAGGAGCTTGTACATTCTCCCCGCCTGACGGCAAATTAGGGAAGCCATGTCAATGGGTTGTTTTGAACTCTTTGACGGGGACTGGAGAAGTTATTTGAGCGCTCCACCACCCTTCTCTCCCTCAGCAATTCTTTGCCTATTATTATTATTTAATATTTGTAGTAGCATTCATTATTAGCAATAGAATTTATTAGAGGTATTATAATTTAGTAGTAGTAGTAGTAGGAGAGTGAGTAGTATTTATTATTATTAGGAGTATCTTTTATTAGTTGTAGTATTTAGTAGTTGTATTATAATATATTTTGTTAATATTATTTATTGATAGTAATATTTATTATTTGTTACTATTATCTAGTAGTAGTAGTATTTATTATTATTAATATTACAGCTATCCCCTCAACCTTTTCTCCTCACACTTTGTACCAGGAGGACTGTTCACGGAAACATGCACAGAGTTCGGTGCGGTAGCCATGGTACCTTGGTGCCTTGGTGGCCTGCCTACCATCTTGGGATCACGTTGCACCAGGGTATGATGATAATAGGGAATGAGCCACCCTACTCGTTAGTGAACTCGGCTATCTATACTTCCTTTTATTAACTACCCTCATAGACCCCTTTCCACACATCCTCTCCTATCCGCAGAAGTTCTGGCTGCATGGCGCACTTTTGTCCTCTTACGGGTTCTTAGTCGAGTGGTACTGTATACCCTGAGGTCTCAAACTGCTGCGATAGCCGAAAGCCCGCTGACTAGGGAAAGTATTAGGTACTGGGTGATCTAAGCCGTCGACTCTGCTCAACTTCCTCCTGTACACATATAAGGTGGCTCCGCCGGCAAGATCCTTTATAGTTAAAGTTCCAAGACAATTTCTCCTTAATGGCAGGCCGGGTTGTCAAAGCCCGTCTCTGCAGGAAAGGTGGACTGAATATATGTAAATAATCACATTCTAGAATTTTCTGATCCTATGGAGACTTCTCTTAACCTTCCAAGGCATCGTATATAGCTTCTATCCATCCTTTACTTTAATTCATAGTATGGTGACAAGAGAAGGAAATAGTGGGAATACGCATGGAGATCCGCCTCAAAGCGCAGCTTCGCCTTCCTAGGTGTCGGAGAAGACGAGAAAATTAGAGGCACGCCTTCGATCGGTCAAGGAGCTCCCCTCTCACCATCATGATGTGGCAAATGAGCTTCCTTTTTGTCATCTTTGAAGCCACTCGAAGGAAGCTCCACCTCTGAAAATGAAGTGGCCCCGACTGTACTTTATCAGGGGCCCTTCTAACCCTCTTTTAACGAAGAGGACGTTTAGTCCTCTCCTAGGCCTATGGATGGGGGGTTGCACCCTAACCCTCTTCTGTGGAGTCCCCATATACGACTCCACAAGGAACTATAAGGAGCTACAAGGAAAATAAGTACCCTAGAAGACCTTACGGTCCATACAAGGAGGATACTTTTGGCGAAATCACAGAAGGTGTCCGTTGGCAACCTCGATCACTCGCGAGGATCTTAGATACTGTGAGTGAAGAATTTCCCACACAGATCATGGTGGTATCGCTTCAGTTCAAGTTTAAAGCCTGATTTCTTGTTCTCCCCTCGCTGAGCTGGAAAATATCCCCGTAGTCCAGTCTGTCGAAGCCTGGAAGTATTTTAAACACTTCGATAAGCTGACCACGTAGTCTCCCGGTCTCCAGCGAGAACATATCTAATTCCCTTAATCTATCTTCATAACTTTTATGACTGATAGAGGGAATCAGTTTGGTTGCCCTGGCTTGCACGCGTTCCAATCTCGCGATGTCCTTTCGAAATGAAGGACTCCAAAATTGTACGGAATACTCCAGGTGTGGTGGGACGAGGGAGTTGTACAGACACAATACTATCTCCTTGTTCCGATATCCAAACTGTCGCTTTATATACCCTAAAATCCTTTGGGCTTTCTTCTCCACCTCAATACACTGTTTCGAGAACTTGAGGTCACTGGTGATAGTTACACCTTCTCAGTGTTGGTAGGTTCAAGAGCAGTGCCCTTAAGGATATAGGGTGATCGAGGATTTCTGTGGCCGATATGCATCACTTTGCATTTGTTCACGTTGAAAGGCATTTGCCACGTATCCGACCACTCCACAATCTTCCGAAGATAATCTTGCAGGCAGGCAGGCAGTATTTCCATCCTTTGCAACGTTCATACCAAGCTTGGTATCGTCGGCAAATTTTGAAATCTTGCTAATCATGTCACCGTCCATGTCGTTGACGTAGATGATGAATAGTAGTGGTCCCAGGACAGAACCTTGAGGCACTCCGCTAGTAACGGGCACCCACTCAGAAGCCTGTCCATTCAGCACCACCCGTTGCCGTCTGCCATTTAGCCAGTTCTCTATCCAGCCTGCTACTTTACCGTCTATGCCCAGCGCTCGCACTTCCCGGAGAAGGCGGTGGTGTGGTACCTAATTAAAGGCATTCTGAAAGTATAAGTAGACCACATCCACCACCTTCTCCCGATCGTGCTCACTGAATACGAAGTGGAAGAATTCCACAAGGTTCGTCAGGAATGACCGTTGCCTTCGGAAGCCGTGCTGGGAACTCCTCAGTAGCAGCTTTGACTCTAAATGCGACGTTATTTTGTCCACCATGATGCTTTCCATGAGTTTACTGACTATCGAGGTCAGACTGCTAGGTCGGTAGTTCGACGGTTGGCTACGGTCTCCTTTCTTGAAGATAGGAGTCACCTCCGCTTCACGCCAGTCTCTAGGAACGCATTCGGTCCGGATTGACATGTTGAAGATTGCGCTCAGGTGTCGTGACACTTGATCGCGCACTTCTTTCAACACTTTAAGGAGAAACCCATCCAGGCCAGGTGACTTATTCGTTATTAGGTCAGTGATCTTCTTTTTTATTTCTCCTTCGGTGAAGTCCAAATCCTCCAGCTTTTCCCCCGAGTAGGAATCCATCGGCTGAGGGATGTGACCACACTCTTCAGTAAACACTGAAGAGAAGTAGTCTTCGAGGTAGTTAGCATTTTCTGCAGCTGAGTGCTTTAATGTCCTCTCCTCATTCCTCAAAGGGCCAATCGTTCGACGGATTGGTTTATGGCTGTTTACATATCCAAAGAACTCCTTGGGATTCTCTTTACAGAGTCTCGCCGCTCGGAGTTCCTCAGACCGCTTAGCTGCCCTAATGCTGGACTTCACTCTCCTGGCTAGCCTCCGATATTCGTCAAAGTCACTCGAGATCTTTGATTGCCGGTACACATTTCTCTTTTCCCCAAGCAGTTGGCCAATTTCTCGATTAAACCACTTTGGATGAACAGGAGACCGACGGGGGCATTTCAGAGGGATGAAACGCAATTGAAGATTCATGAATGTGGTTTTGAAACTGTTCCACGAGTCTTCAACAGCCTTGCACTCTTCTAGCCTCGCGTCAGTCAGTCCAGCGCGTAGAACTGCAAAGTCTGCTCTTCTTAAATCGAGTTTCCTCGATTTACTAGTTGCAGGCTTTGCCTTGGGGACTTTGACTACAAATCTAATTATTCGGTGGTCACTGCCACCGAGCTCTTCACCAACAGAGAGGTCCTCAACGATGTCATCCTCAGAGGTGATAACCAAGTCCAGGATATTGTCTCCTCTCGTTGGCCCTCTCACCCATTGAGTCAGGACTCTTTGTTCGCGAACTCCAGGAGTAGTGCTTTCTCGCAACAGGGTTCTCTGGTTTCCCAGTCAACTTGTGTGTTGAAATCTCCCATGACGATACACACTCTGTCTTCGACAAGTTCTCCTAGTAGCTGGTAAAGATCTCTGTCCTTTTCAACGAGTTGGGAAAAAGGTCTATAAAGCACCAGGGTCCTGTATTTGACAGGACCTATCTCTAGGTCAACACCTAGTAGTTCATGGTCGGATACGATGTTGCAATCCGTCGAGTTGAGAGTATCCTTGACACACAACATCACACCGCCACCCTCTCTGTCTGGCCTATATTTTAGGAAGAGCTGGTAACCGGGAATCGTGAATTCACCTTCAAAATCTCGGCTTGAAGTCTTTATCCACGACTCCGTTATGGCCACCATCTCAGGTTCCTCTGTTGCTACGAGGCCACGGAGCTCAAGAAACTTATTCCTGATTGACCTCGTATTCAACAGAAGAACTTTTAGGGAGTCCCCCAGTGTAGAACTCCCTACGCTCTTCCATTTCCTGGCTTCTTTTTGTGGTAGTACCCCTCTTTGCCACATCTAAGAACGTCGTTACAGGAGTGACATGGGCATAATGTCTTACGTCCGCCTTTACTCTGGGTCGGACGCTCTTCTGCGTCCGCTCTACGACATCCTGGATTAAGTTAGATGGTACAGCCTTTCCCTTGAATAAAAGGTGCACTCCGTCCCTTTCGTAGATGTCGTTTCGACCGTAAAAGGTGCGGTAAGAGTCCAGAAAGAAGACCCCTTGCGCCGTACAGAGGTCGGACAGGTGCTGGTTCAAGGTCACGTTCCTTGAGTGAGCTGTCCTGCTAGGACCTCTTCTTGGGAGCATCCCTACAACGACCCGTCTGAGAGTTCTTAGTCCGCAGTCGTCCACGGCTCCCATGACCGTGCTGAGAATTTTCTCGCCGGGGCCTACTTTGCCTCCTCGGAGGTAGAGGTCATTTCCACTCATCATCAGGGCAACGACTGAATTCTCGGAGATGAGATTTCTCAGCCTCTACCCTGATATGTTGGTTTCCCCGCCCTGGCTGGCAGCATACCTTTACACTAGTGCGAAGGCGGGCCACTAGCAGGGGCTTCAAACCTCGTGCTTAAGAATCGCCCACAAGGGTAACCCTCGGATATTTTCCTGCAGAGGTTTGAGGTTTTCCTTCCGGAAGCGAACTCTTGGTTCCATCTTTCTTCTCCATCTTATGTTTCTTCTTCTTCTTTTTCTTATTCATCTTTTCCCCCTATCTTTCTTTGTTATGTACTATTCTGTTTTTTATTTTTTCTTCTTCTGCTTCTACTTTATCTTCTGCTTCAACTTTCTCTTCTTCTGCTTCTACTTTATCTTCTGTTTCAACTTTCTATTCTTCCTGTTTCTTTTCCTTCTTTTGTTTTGAGGGTTTATCCGTAGCATGCAGACCTAGCTCTGGGGGTTATACTGTAGATGCAGTCTTTACTACAGGGCTTGATGTTAGCTCTGCTATCCTGACCTCTAGCCTGCGAATCAGTCCGGCGTGTTCCAATTCCAGGTTCTTTATTTTCTCCTCCAACTTCCTAGACCTTTCCTCGGAAGCCCTGCATGTTTCTTTTAGCTCCTTGTTTTGGCCGTTTAGAATACAGTCGGTGCAGGAACTGGCCGGGTGGCATTTTGAATAACACCCCTCCGGAAAGTCCACGCACCCCTTTGTCTATCTGGCATATTGCGCACGTGTATTTGAGTGCTCCTGGTCCTTTCTTGCCGGTCATTTTGAACACTTTCTCTCTCTCTGAAAACTCGTGACCAATCAATGATAAAAGGGGGCTTGGTGAGTTCTCCCCGCGTGAGTCGCTCTCGCCTATCCATCGGAGACGTTTCGGATCTTTCAGAAGGCACGCTCCTTATGCTGCTGTTCGTCCGACCGAACAGCAGGACTGCAGGGAACTGCTATGAAAATACAGGCAGATCACAATCGACCGTTTGCGGTGGAAGTGACTCGATAGGGCCAACTCTATTGAAGGGGCAAGGGAAAGCGTAGTTCTTCGGGTCATGCCATATGAAGTCATGCATCCTGAGTATGGAGGTTGGAACAACGGACCAAGACGAAAATAAAGAGCTCTCGATAGGCATCATTGCTACCTCGGTGAGTAATGGCCATAAAGAAGCCCCTCCAGAGCTGAACATGGTACCGGAGGTGACCCAGACCCAGATGGCAGGATCTTTCATGGGGTCGAATCCGGGCTCGGTGCCAAACACCAAACTTGAGCCCTTCTCCTTCTCGAAAAACGATATTGCTTAGGCTGGTCCATCTGGCCTGGGTGCGCCTTTCGGGCTAGAGAGAAAGGGTTTACTTCCCGGCCTCTTCTTCCCAAACAACACGATCCATCAGAGGAGAGCATTAGCTAGCTTGATTGGTAGGGAGCCAAATGCGAGCCGTTTCTCGAACGGGAGCCTTCTGGCTCATGCATCTAGGGACTCCAAGGTGGTCATGCTTAGTGAGTGCCCTTTGGACATTTAATGGTTCGCTGGTGAGTGTGATAGCGCACTCTACCATGAAATTAGTGAAATGAGTAGTTCATTTCAAGGAACTAATGGACTGTTCCCTAGATAACATCACCTGAGAGCTTGCAAACCATGGGGCGGTTAGAGTCAAACTAGTGATGAGAAAACGGGGAGTGGCCTCGAGACCCACCCCTACAGTCTACGTCACGTTCGACTATGACAGGCTTCCTGATTCGGGGCATGCCGGTTGGTATCGCTACCGCGTGAAGGCATTCGTGCCACTGTCGCTGGGGTGCTACTACTGCCATACGAATCGTTCGTGTAGGGTTCAAAGTCGGGTTTACCTGGAGTCTGTGTATGTTGCTCCTAGGCCGAACACAATAAGTCCCTATCGTGTATGGTCAAGTCTGTCAATTTTGGAAAGCTACACCCTGCTTCCTTGAAGCAATATGCTGTGCATCTCCTGAAGGAGAAACTTTTGGTTGTTCAGTCTCCGGATCGTCTCTCATTTCTGGAGGCGAAGGACTTAGTCCTGGGACACCTGGTGCTGCCTGGGACGTCTTATGCCTTAATTTTAAAAGGGAAAATTCTGCTCCAGTCCACGCCAGGCCTACGAGCACGGTCGTTTCTTCGCCCTTTTGCGGATACTCCATCTCCCATGGGTGCTCCATTGCTGTAGATGGCGGCAGAAATGGTTCACACCCAGCATTTGCTAAACCAGGGTTCTCCTCACTCAGCGTGACCGTTTCCAGTAAGGCGAAACTACCACTCGGCTCCGCCCAATCGCTAGAATTACAGGAGGCAACCCCTATCAAGGTGATCGTGAGACCGTCTTTCGGGATTGCTAAAGCTGCTCCACGAAAAGACGACACCAAACGAGCTTCTGCTCCTAAGTTCCCACCCCAGCCTAGGATCGACAGGGTGGCTCGGAGATAATAAATCATCGAAAGGAGGAACCCTGCCTCAAAAGCTGCCCTGCCGGCTAAAGGTTTCAAGGTGGAGTGAGAAAAAGACTTGGAATTGAGTCCCCCCCTCCGATAAGTCATCAGAGGCGACAGCGACTTGTTCAACCAAGAGTGAGCGGAGTTATGCCACCGTCAGCCGACTTCGACTCGGGGAACTTCAGCCACATCGTGACACGGTTGCCTATACCCTTTCTACTGCGCGGGGATTTGAACGGTAGACACCTCCTCTGAGGAAACTACGCCATCAATCCTAGGGGTTAGGTTCTTGCCGACCTGATCAACGAGCGGGAGATAGGTGTCCAAATTCATATGGTCAGAGCTTATGCTAGCCGAGTGGATACGGCGTTGGCCTCCAACGTCGCGGTACCGGGTTCGATTCCGAATCCCGGCATAAGCGGACACAAACGTCAGCGCACGTAGAGATGTGGCTACCGATTGGTGGACGCGCTGTGCTCACCCCGTTTTCGGTTGGGTAAATCTTACACCTCTCACCTCACACATAGCCAATCACAACACTGCTTTCTTTCATCTCCCGTCTTCACATCACAACACACACACACACTCACACACACTCTGTTCCAAGGAATCCTGCCGATGGGTATCTATATCCACGTACCTCTGACGCGGAACAGGTCACTCTCCCCCGAGGTGACGAAGGCTTCCACCTGGACGCTGGTTTGTGTCAAAACATAATACTTCCTGGCACCTCTCCCCCCCCAAATGACCGGTTCCTAGGGCTTTCGGGCCGACCAGCGATTATCATACTGATCTTATATAAATTTCATTATTCGATCGGGGATCCTCCCAGCATCATGGAAGGATTGGCGCTGACTAACTAACTAGGTGTCCAAATTGTGGATGAGTTTACGCATCACTGATCCAGAACCGATTCATTTTCCTGCCTTAAACTATCCCTGTACTCTCCGGAGGCACGCCTTGATTTTAGGTGCGAGGTGTTCGATAACTTCCATGGTAGTAATCACTTTCCAAATCAAATATCATTATGTGGTCCGTGTGATGACCCCATTTCAGAAAATAACTGATTTCTCTATCCTAATCGAGGAGGTTAGGTCGGTGGATGAGACCGTTGAGTTCTTTTCCAGAAACCTCATCGCCGTGGGCCTAATTACTATTCTTAGGACGTCTGGCCGTTTTGCACGACGCCCACTTTTGAGGGGGTCAGCAGAGTGTGAGACGACCATCCCACAGAAGCATTATGCCTACTTGCGCTATAAACACTGCCCGAACGATTGAACAGTTGGTAAATTTCGTCGAGATCGGGTGATGTTCGCGCAGGACCCCGCATCCGTTTGGAAGTACTTCGCGACCGCTTTCATTACATTCTTCGTCCGGGCTCCTATTTCACCAGGATTCAATGCACGCCATGATGAGACTGAATGCCCCCCACTAGAATTTACCTTCATAGGCGGAGAAGCCTTCAACGACATGTTTACGCTGAGTAAGTTGCATTACACTCTCTCTTGAAGAACTGATACCTTCCCTTGTTCAAACGATGTCCCGTATGCCATCCTTCGACACCTAAATGTGTGAGCCATGGCATTTTTGTTACATTTTTTCATCAGAAATCGGACAGAGGCTATCTTCCAGTGGCGTGCGGTGACTTTTGAAGATGATGAAGCAATTCAAGTTTTACAAAAATATATATGTTAAGTGAAGTAAATAAATATAACTATAAAATTGTAAGCTACTCACTTTATTTAAATGTTAATTTTTTTAAGGGTTATTCTTTTAAAACTTTATTTAAATGTTAAAATAGCTTCTGTAAGTGTGCACAACCACAAGTCAAGATGTTCTATCATATTGGTCTACATTGTATTTGCGAGTGCAACAGTTTTGGATTACATCTAGTCTTGGCGTAGGCCTACCTGTTTTAATAATAGTTTCTCTTTTATTATAAGTCATCGCACTGAGCTTCCTTTCTACTATTTTTTCAATAATGCAATCGCATTTTCTCACCAATTTATTCGCATCCATTTTGTTTAAAGGGGGGTTATCACTTAAAAAAAATGAATAAACAATATGCACTTACTCGCAGCTACTAATTGATCTCAAAGATACGAGGGGGAAATCCGTTGAGGCTGCCAGAATCCAGCTAATATAAACAAAATGCTTAAGATACAAGAGCGTAACCATACAGAGGTTAGGCTATATAGCTGCATTCATTCTAGAACCAGTATTTAAATATAACCTAAAAATTGTTTGAGCTTCAGAGCATAATAATAGTTACGTCATTGTGTCTTAGACCTTTTATTGCTTTTTCCTAGATTCTAGCATCTTGGCAGGGTTGCCAGATGCAAGCAGATGACTGCAAAGCTAAATTTGCTCCCTTTTCCGTATACAAATAGGTTATTTTTTTTATTAATTCCAACGCGGTATTGAAAAATCTAGATACAAATCCTAAAACTCTAATAACTGTATATTATTGCTAAGAAAAGCAAAAAATCTTTTAAACTATTCATTCCAAAGCACCAAAAGAAGAACTATTATTGAAATTAAGAGAAAAAAATAGTAGAAATCTCGACGAAAAGGATGCATTTCTTCAATTGTAATCAGGCTCATCAGGGTCTAACGCCAATTCGATTTAAAGTGAACAATTTCGTATGGCGTATACAAGTATAGGCAAGCATAAATGTGAGAATAAATTTGATTCTGCTGTCATATTAATTGTTGAGGTGTAATTTCTTTTTTTATTCTTCTTAAATGGGGAAAGCATGGCTTCCATTGACTGCACGTCACTGGATCTTCCCAGACTCGGGGTTGAATAGGTAATCTGCTTGCTTTTCTCACTTGGGGCTATAGATCACTATACCACTGCCGGTGTGCAACCAATTTCTCTAAAGTCATCGTGTGCACGTTGATAAGGAACTTCGTAAATGCTAGATTAACTTTTTTCTCGATAGCAGAAACCACTTCTCTTCTGCACACTTGCGGCTTTCACAAATTCCATTCCACCTCGGATGCTGTGATCCGGCTGGAAAAAACTGTCTGCGAGGCCTTCCTTTGTAGACTACATCACAGTGTTTTTCGATCTGGAGAGGGTCAATGATACTGCATAGCGATACGCTATCATGGAGACTCCACACAATAATCTCCTGCGTGCTATGGTAAAACACACAGGTTTACGTTTTCCTCGGTCAAGATTAAGCTAGTGCACTTCTTCCGTCCTCCTCTGCTCCACCCCAAACCCAACTTGTTTGTAAACTTGTCTCGCTTGGAAGTGGTAGCTTCGACCACTTCCTTGGTCTTGTTTTCGACCGGCAGATCTTCTGAAAGGACCATATCTATAACCTTAAGATTTCTTGTGTCGGCACTACGGACATTCTTCGTTCCTTGACGTTCAGCACTTGAAGGGATGATATGGCTAGCCTTGTTATTCTATCAATCCTTTGTTCGCTCAAAGCTTGACTACGAATGCGAGTTTTAGGTATCAACAGCCAAGCGAGCATTGCAGGTGAACTCGAGCTACCTCACCTGTCTCTATTTGGCGCCTGTTGCCTTCCGCACGTCTCCTATTCAGAACCCATTTGCCAATGCCGGATAGATGCCAGTTACTCTGCGCAGTACAGTGCATTATGCGTTGGCACGCGCAGGCTCTGCGTTTTCCTCCTTCGCCAACGGTTCTCACCGCATCTGCCGCCAATCTCGAAGGTGCAGTTAGGATCGGTATACAAGGTATACGAGCAAATTAGAATCGGTATACAAAGTATACAAGTTAGAATCGGTAAAAAAAATATACGTGCAAGTTAGGATAGGTATACGAACAGGTGAATATCGGTATATAAAGGATACGAGTAAGTTTTTGTCTCTAGACAAAGTATATGAGCAAGTGAAGATGGGTTTACAAAGTATACGTACGAATAAAGATGAGTATACAAAGTATACAAGAAAGTTAGTATCTGTATACTATACGAGCAAATGTGTTAAAGAAATACGGATGGAACTCTTCACGTGGTCGTTGGCCGTTTGTTCCCTTTGAATGAGTTGCGTCGTAAAATTAAAGAAAAGGCCATAAATGGGGGGACACCCTGTAGAAGTCTCATTAAATAGCTTCGAATATTATAAACATGGACAAAGCTTTGTTAATTCTGCGAAAATTATTGAGGCGGAAGTTCTGGAAATAAACTTGTAGCGCGAGCGAGATCAAAACGAGCTGCCTTGCTAAGATATAGTGGGAGCACGCCTCAGTTCACCCTGAAATTCCTAATCCTATAAAGACTGGGTTAAAACCGAGTTTTAACAGTGGTCCACTTCACACTCGCAAAGATAAAAGTCGCTCCCCCCCCGCCGCCTAGAAAGAGGAAGATAACGCTGCTCCTACCCTGGAGTCCCAATTAAAGGGAGTAAGGGATAGAAAAGAACGGGGCCAAGTGAAAAAAAACAAAAACGGTTGGCGCTAACGGCTTTCAAATTCACTAACTTCCCCTCGAGGTAATACAAGAAACTTGCGGCTTAGCCAAGCCGGCTATCACTGAGATCAAAACAGTTATAAAAGAGCTTATAAGCCTTCTTGCGCTTCACCCGTTCCCCTCCCCCTTCCCCCTCCCCCTTCCCCCTCCCCCTCGCCCCATGCTTTTTGCTCCATGCTTCTTGACTCCCATTGCCTCTCCCCCCTTCCCCATTTGCCTTCTTCCCTCTTGCTCCCTCTCTCCGCTTCACCATTACCACAATACAGTAGGAGGGAATATTGCTAAATTCTCTCTATGTAAGTTTGGCCGTTTATGGAAGATTGAGACTTATAAAAGGGACACATTTTGATTTTCGTAGTATTTAAATTCCCAATTTAAAATTATTAAATTTATCAAGAAATTAATGTTTTTAAATAAGGAAAGTAGAATTATTTTTAATATAAAAAATACATTACTTCAGCAAACTATAATTGTTTCCCATCTTCAGTGACGATGCTCTCCTATCGTTTCACCCAGCGACGGATCCCATTCCTGAAGCCTGAAGCATACATTCGGTTATTTTTTGGAAGGACGCTTAACGCTCTATTTCATCCTAAGCTGGGACTAAACAAGCCCGCAAAAGATAAGTGAGGTTTAAAGAAGAACAAATGACGATGAGAGAGAGAGAGAGAGAGAGAGAGAGAGAGAGAGAGAGAGAGAGAGAGAGAGAGTCGCAAGGAGTTACAAGGAATAGTAGTACCTCAAAGGACATTGCTGACCATAACGTGGAGGTACTATTTTGGGAAAGTCCTAACCTATAGCATAAGAGAGAGTATAGCATAGATGAAGGCTCCTCCCGCCCACCTCTCCCACCCGCATTTGCGGGCCAGAAAGCTGAAACGATACCTGAATGTGCTGAAAAAAAAACACAAACAGGAAATTTATACAAAACAGTTTAAACCTATATACTTGCCTCAAATCTATAATTTATACTAAGGTGGTACCATCTAGGTCAAGGTGTGGATTATCTTGTCTAGTCGAGATTTGAACTGTTCAACTAACGAGCTGTTCACCACTTTTTGCGGTAGACGGTACGAGAAGAAGTTGCCGCAAATGCTAGTATGGAATTGCGGTAATTTCAGTTTGTAACCGTGGTTACGTGTAGCATTTGCGTTCAACGTGAACAGCCTCCTGTGTTCTACGTTTTCAATTCCTCATATTATCTTAAAAGTTTCAATCAGTTGGCCTCTTAACCTGCGCGTCTCCAAGGAGAACATACCCAGTTCTCGTAGCTTATGTTGATAACTTTTATGTCTAAGGGAGGGGATCAGTTTTGTGGCTCTGGCCTGTACCCTTTCCAGCCGTTCAATGTCCTTCCTCAGAGTTGGGGACCAAAATTGTACAGGGTATTCAAGGTGTGGCCGGACTAGAGAGTTGTACAAGGCGAGAACAATCTGCTTATTTCGGAAGCGAAAACGCCTCTTTATGTACATCAGCATTCGCTTGACCCTCTTTTCCACCTGGAAGCACTGCATGGAGAACTTTAGATCACTGCTGATTAGCACGCCTAAATCTTTCTCAAGCTCAGTGATATCTAGTTGTTTGCCTAGCAAAGAGTATTTTCCCCCGAGGGTTTGCATGGCCGATGTGCAGTACCTTGCACTTGCCAAGGTTAAATGGCATCTGCCACCTTTCTGACCACTCGCTTATCCTGAGAAGGTTATTTCGCAGGCGTTCCACTCCTTCTCGCGAGCTCACACTACTTCCTAGCTTGCTATCGGAGCATATTAGTCCTTCGTCTATATCATTGATGTAGACGACGAACAATAAAGGCACAAGAACTGAGCCCTGGGGCACCCCGCTACTGACTGGCGTCCATTGCGAGGCTATCCCGTTGATCTTTACTCGTTGCCTCCGTCCTGAGAGCCAGTTTTCTATCCATTCAGCTACCTTACCGATAATGCCAAGGGCGTGGACTTTATTTATCAACCTACGATGTGGTACCTTATCGAAGGCTTTTTGAAAGTCTAGGTATAAAATATCCACAGCTCGACTACGGTCATACCCACTCAAAATACCGTGGAAAAATTCGAGTAGATTAATGAGACATGAACGGTTCTTGCGGAATCCGTGCTTGGAATCGAAGACCAGATTGTGCGACCCTAAGTGCTGTACTATACGGTCTGCGATTATTCCCTCAAGTAGTTTGCCTACGATGGATGTCAGACTAATAGGCCGATAATTACCCGGGCATTCGCGTTCCCCCTTCTTATAGATGGGAGTTACGTCTGCTATTCTCAAGTCTTCCGGCACCTCTCCAGTTTCCAAAGATTTGTTGAAAATAGTAGTGAGGTGTGGAGCGACCTCTTCACTAACTTCTCGGAGGACTCTAGAAAGAAAGCCATCCGGACCTGGAAACTTATACGAGTTAAGGTTTCCTAGTCTGGCTACTACTTCGTTTCCCTCTAAGACTATTTCGCATAGGTTTTCGCCCTCTTCGAGATGAACCCCTGCCTTGGAGCTGGACCGTTAACTTCCCTCGTAAATAAGGAGGCGAAGTAGCCGTTCAACACGTTGTCGATGTTTGGTTCTGACTTCCGTAACATGCCATTTTCATCTCTCAGAGTTCCTATGCTATGGCGAATCGGCTTGCGGCTATTGGCATGTAGGAAGAACTCTTTCGGGGTCTGTTTACAGATGGAGGTAACCCGAACTTCCTAGCTGCGCTTAGCTCTGCGCACCAGTGCTTTGATTTGCCTACACTTTTTCCTGTATTGAAGAAGCCTTTCTTCATTAGGGTTGGTTTTCCAGTTATTGTAGGCAGTTTTCCTGTTCCTTGTCACTGCGGCGATGTCTCGAGAGCATTGCCGCTCCTCCTCCTGCTGGGGACAAACGCAGACTGTTGGGTCATAAAATTTCATTTAAGCGCCAGCCATTTGTCCGAGGCTCATTCTCCTGTTGCGGGCCTAAGCCGAGCTATCGTATTCCGAAAACCCACAAAGTTCGTGCATTGGAAGTCGGATTTAAAGATTTCGACGTGAGAACGTCTCTCACATAGAATGTGGACGGAAAACGTGACTGGGCGGTGATCGCTCCCTCCCAGACACTCTCTCACGTTGAGTCCGTATACCATGTCGTCCTCGGTGGTAAATACCAAATCTAACATGTCATCACCTCTCGTTGGTTCCTCTATCCATTGTGTCAGGAAGTTATCCTGAGCGAACTCGATCAATCTTCTTCCTTCCGCATCGGCTGTCCAGTTACTCCAGTAAGTTCTACGGCAGTTGAAGTCAGCAATGACCAAACTCGTGCGAATATTTATCAGGTCGGTGAGCTTTGCGTACAGGCTTGACTCTAACTCTTCTGACTCTATTTGTGGCCTGTAAACCACCACTACTCGATAAGAGGAGCTGGTAAAATCTATGTCTAGACCTAAAATCTCGTGATCAGACCTTACAAATATATGTTTATTTTGGTATAAATCCTGTGTTTCCTCTTATCCTTACGTGTTGAAATAGCTCTTCCTTAAGAACAAAACTACCGAATTAGCACTCTTAGATCAAAGCCTACTTCATCAAAGAAGTACCTCACGTACCACGAAGCATACCGCGACAAAAGTGGTGTCAAAGTGTGAAGTGATCAGAAAAGCGCTTGTTCCCTAATTTTAAACCATTTTGGCGTGGGTTGGCCCTTTCGTCCATCTCGAACAATCGTCTGTAATCAATATTAGTAAATCCCTTTAAGATTTTGAATACCAGGTTCAACTGTACACCTAATCGTCTACTTTCAAAGGATAGTAGGTTTAATGAGCGGTGTTTATATTCATATGGTTTGTTTCGGATTTCAGGAACTAGTTTAGTAGCTCGACGTTGCACGCTTTCTAACTGCGCTATATCCACTAGTTAATGGATATAGCACTGCCACTAGTTAATGTTGTGACCGGGGAATTAAATTCCTTGGCAGTATTGGGTATTGCTGGTTGGTTGCGGTTTTGGATGGTATTGTTGAGTGAGTACAACTTTTATATAGTACTCATTAGTTCATTTAAATGTTCTTTCCTTTTCAAGTGTCTTTTTAGCCAATTTAATCCATACTGAAGTCTCTTTTTGGCCATTTTAATCCTTTATGAATTTAATTTTTAGCCATTTTAATCCTTTCTGAAGTCTCCTTCTAGCCATTTTAATCCTTTTTAACTCACCTTTTTGCCATTTTAATCTTTTTTTAAGTCTCTTTTCAGCCATATTAATCTTTTTTCAGGTTTATTTTTAGTCATTTTAATCCTTTTTGAAGTCTCCATTTAGCCATATTAATACTTTCTCAGGTCTCATTTTTACTAATTTAATACTGCCGTAGAATGGACTCTCGACGATATACCATATATAACTATTCGTTGAGGGAACTTATTAATTATCTTTAGAGTGCGTGGATGTCTGGCTGGCCGATATTATTTATCTTGACTATGCTTAAGAAGTGGAACTGAGCTCAAGGATAATAATATTGCTATCATTAATAAAATAGAGTTTTATTAATAATAACTATCAACAACACACAAAACGGAAAATATTGACATAAACAGAGGATGGAAAGGGTCGTGGAGAGTCGAGCTAATCCGAGGATTAAAAGATTTAAAAAGGTAAAACAAATATAAAGTTAAAGAGATGGGATGGTTCGCTAAACCATTTAAAGCACAGGATAGAATTGACAAAAGGGTTAAATACTCAAAGGTAACGTTCGGCTTACGTAATTTATACTTGTTGTGCAGAGCAAGGCGCCGTGATGGAATTTCGGTCCGCTGGCGAGTTCCAGCCGAAGAAGGGGAAATTAAATGATCCTGACGTGGCGTCTTGGGAATGAGAACCGTTTCTTGACGAACGGCTTGAAGAACAATGGCTGTTCTACGTTGTTCTCTTCTGAACAACAAGGGGGGGTGAGAACCGTCTCTTGTCTACAGGCTCGAGAACAATGGCTGTTCTAACGTTGTTCTCTTCTGAACAACAAGGGGGAAGGGTGAGAACCGTTTCTTGGTGAACGGGCTTGAACGAACAATGGCTGTTCTAACGTTGTTCTCTTTCTGAACAACAGGGGAAGGGGTGAGAACCGTTTCTTGTCAACGGGCTCGAACGAACAATGGCTGTTCTACGTTGTTCTCTTTCTGAACAACAGGGGAAGGGTGAGAACCATCTCTTGTCTACGGACTCAAGAACAATGGCTGTTCTAATGTTGTTCTCTTCTGAACAACAAGGAGGAAGGGTGAGAACCGTTTCTTGGTGAACGGGCTCAAACGAACAATGGCTGTTCTACGTTGTTCTCTTCTGAACAATAGGGAGGGGGGGGGATGGGGGTAACCGTTTCCCTTCAACGGGTTCGAACGAACAATGGCTGTTCTAACGTTGTTCTCTTTCTGAACAACAGGGGGAAGCCTTGTGGACTCGGCGTCACGAAGGCTCGAACCTTGGCTCTCAAGGAATATTGTCCTTCTTCTGGACAAGTGATGGTGAATCTCGAGGTCAAGGTCCCTTGGCGCACAAGGTGAGAGAGGGTCGTAGGGATGTTTCGCGACGAAAATCTGGATCTCCAATCTCATCTTATTGGTAAAGTTTCCATTTAAATAGTCGAGACACTTCCTTGGCGTGGGGGACAAAGGAGTGGGAGCTTCGAGGGAATGTACAGCCGAGCCTGAGAACAAGCCTTATTTGCCCATAAGCCTAACTCAATCTGGCGTGAGCGACTGATGGGGCGAACGGAGGGGGGAATGATAAACCTTCTTGTTTAAACATTGACTCAGGTGGCTGCGATAAGGCGCCCAGCTTCAAAGCGAAGATGCACGTGGGGAGCATCGTAGTTTGAAATAACATGTGATAGTGGTTGAAATTAACGCGGCCTCAACCCGTTCTATCACAAATACTCTTTTTAGTCATTTTAATCCTTTTGAAGTCTCTTTTTTAGCCATATAAATCATCATTGAATTAACCTTTTAGCCATTTTTATCCCTTTTAGAGTCTCTTTTTTTGCGTTTTAATCCTTTTTGAAGTCTCTTTTTAGCAATTTTAATCCTTTTTAAAGTATCCTTTTTGCCATTTTAATAATTTTGAAGTCTATTTTTAGCCCTTTGAATTCTTTTGGAAGTCTCTTTTCAGCTCTTTTAATCCTTTTTATGTCTCTTTTTAACTATTTTAATTCCTTTACAGTCTCCTTTACCCCCTTTAATTCTTTTTAATTCTCTTTTTAACCATGATAATCCTTTAAGTCTCTTTTTAACAAATTTTGAAGTCTCTCTTTAGCCATTTAAATCATTTTAAACTAGTTTTAGCCATTTTAATCACTTTAAAAGTTTACTTTAACAATTTATATATATATATATATATATATATATATATATATATATATATATATATATATATATATATATATATATATATATATATATATATATATATATATCATGAACGTGAGAGATTGATGGAAATAAATCACTCGGACCGCAAGGAAAGATAAGATAAAAGGAATAATTTTTTATAGGAAAAATGAATTTCCCCAAATACCCCAAAACATATAGAGTTCGGGATCGAACCAAGCACAGTGAGGCAGCAAGCAACCGATAAATTCAATTAAAGCGGCTTTGAAAATGAAATTTTCATGGATGCTTAAAATGATAAAAGTGCGTTGAAAATGGGCTTTATATGGGTGTTAAAAATAAACAAACTAACCAAACGCTTTATATATATATATATATATATATATATATATATATATATATATATATATATATATATATATATTTATATATATATATCAGGCACGTGCAGTCAATATTTCCTCAGCGTAGGCAGTTGATGACCTAGTACATAAAAGGATAGATATATATAAAAAAGAGTTTAATTACTAATTATATTAGCCTATTTGTACAGGAAACCCATTCTTCTCTTTTTCTTTGTATTAGGTTGAGGAATAAGCTCTTGCGTTTTTTTTTAATGTTGTGTTGATTTAAGTTTTCTTGACGTGATTTGTGCATATATTAAGAAACAATAATAAATAATGAGAGCAAAATTTGCAAAGATTAGGCTACGTCTCTTAGACTATTAGGCTTTTGCTTAGGCTACGTCTTGAATTTGAGTAATAAGTCATTGCGGTTTATTTAAAAGTGGTTTTAATTTAATTTTTGTTCTATACCCTCAAAATGGAATGTCAAGTTGAAAGAAAGGCACATTTTCGACACTTGTTGTTATTCATTTTCAATCGAGACGGGAACAATGCAAACGCACCCAATGCTCGTCGCGATATTTGTGTTGTGTACGGAGAAAATGCTTTATCAGAAACGACAGCTCAATGGTGGTTTTCACGTTTCAAAAATGGTCATTTCAATCTTAATGACGAAGAACGTTCTGGTCGCCCCATTAAGTTGGATGAAGATGGATTGAACGACCTTCTTTTTGAAAATCTTCGTCAATCGACTAGAGAATTAGATGTACAATGGCGTGTGACCAGAAAACTGTAGTGAATCACCTTCATTCGATGGCGAAAATTAAAAAAACCCTCTGTGCATGGCCCCTGCACGCTTTGAGCGAAAGCAACAAACTTCAACGCTTCACGATTGCCGCAGGTTTGCTTGCTTGTCACAAGGCTACTCGTGTATATAATGAAAAATTTCTTCACCGCATCATCACTGGCAACGAAAAGTGGTGTGTTTATATCAACATGAACCATCGAAAACAATGGCTTAGCGCCAATAAAAAAAAAACCCTTCCGCGATTAAAGCAAGGACTTCATCCACGAAAGACGATGCTGTGTGTGTGGTGGGATTGTGAAGGCATCATTCTTTATGAGCTCATTGTGAATAACGAGATTGTCAATGCAGAACTCTACGTTCAACAAATGTATCGACTCGCCGAAGCTCATCGTGAAAAGCGACCTCATCGACGTTATGGAGTCCTTCTGCAACACGACAATGCTCGTCTTCACATTGCCAATATGACAAAAGACGCCATCCAAACGCTTAATTTGAAAATCCTGCCACATCCTCCATATTCTGCAGACTTGGCTCCATCAGATTTCCATCTGTTTCGATCGCTCTCCAACAATTTGCACTGCGTTTCGTTCAATACTGATGTAGAATTAAGAACCTAGTTACACGAATTCTTCGAGTCAAAATCCAGAGATTTTTATTGCAGAGGCATCGAAAAACTAGTTGAACGTTGGGAAGAAGTCGTACATAACAACCGAGAATACATTATTGATTAAATTGCATATTGTTATCAATTAAAAAGGAAGGTTTTTTTTTGTAAAATTGTTAATAGTAATGAATAAATTTGATAAAACAGCAAGAACTTAATCCTCAACCCAATAGCAAAGATATCTGTCACCTTTTCATGGAAATTAAGACTAGGGTCTTGCTCCATTTTGATAAGCCTTTCCTTCTCAATGAATATTAAAGCAAGTGACAAAAGTCTTTGATTTGTCATTCTGTTCCTAGTGTAGTTCTTAATTCTATGTAAAGCCGAAAACAACCTTTCCACAAGAACATTTTTAGCAGGAATTGTCAAAATTAACTTCATCAACTTTATAGCTTCAGGGGACGTTTGGCTCAGTTCATTTTCAAATATAAAATCAATCAAAGTTTTAACGGATTTATCTCTAAACATTTGGGCATTGTAAATTTCAGCTAAATCCGCTTTCAGTCTTATGATGTCGAAAAGGTTTCCATAGTTCTTTTCTAAAGTTTCAAATGCACCTTTATCAACTTTGCAAGAAAGATTTTAAAATTTATTTCCATGAACTAATGAAATGAACTTTAACTTTTTTAAATCAGCAAATCTTGCTTTCTGTTCTCCAGTGAGTCATCCAAAATAACACCAAATAAGTCATTCTTTCTTCTTTAACTGAACCTTTGGTACGAGACTTTGATTCAGTTAAGTTATTCACTCTGAAACATTCTTCATCCTCTGCATACAAATCCTCGAGATTTTTGTGCAGATCTTCAAGCAAATTTATTGTTCCATTAATTTTCTCAATGCACTATGGAATATCTATCATTTTGGTTTGAAAAAGATTGAAAAGATTGTTAGTTTTCAATTAAAGTTTCATTATAAACCATCAGAAAAAAACTATATTGAGTTTTTTGTTAGCCACTCATAAAACACATTGCTTCTCACTAAAGTTTCAAAGGTCACCATAATATTTCAAAATACTGTAGGTTAGTTTTGAATTCGAACTCCATCTCGTTGGTACCGCCTTTGGAGTGCGTTTCATCACTATCTCATCACGAAATTGCGTTCGTTTTGTAGAGTGATGGAAAAATGAGGCAAGTTCTTCAGTGGTCTTGAAACAGATTGTACATTCAGATATGAATTTTGCTGACTGAGATAGAACAAGATTTAACTTATGATCATAGCAGTGAATAAATAAAGCTGCCGGTGCCTCTTTTTTACCTTAACTTGAACACCATTTAAATAGGATGCCATCACCATTTCCCATCGTACGTCTGTGCTACAAGTTTCTCAACACAGCCATATTTATCCAAATCATTCAATATACACTATGTTACACCTCCAACAGTTCTGTCCTTAAGAATGTCAAATCCGCAAAAGACTTTTTCATATCCGAGTCCAACACGTACCTCAATACTGTCGGACACTGAGCTGTACATGAAACATCTGTCGTTTCATCTACTTCTATAGCATTGAATGGGGGTTGTGGCATTTCTTCTTTAATATTATTTTCTATAATCGTGTCTTTCCACGATTTAATGAGGATTTATGTTCATTATCTACGCGAAAAGCAATTTATTGTTTAATCAAGAAACAAGTAGCACAGATCATTTTTTTTGTAATATTTCTCTGTTTTCTTTAAATTTTTTTAGTATGAATTTCAATGATGACGGACATCGGTTTATCTAAGAGCAAGTCGAATCGTATGTATAATAATTAGAGAAACCTTCGTAACATTGTGGAATTAAGCGCATATTTTGCTACAAAAGGAAAACGTTGCTACTGATTTATTTTATTCAGGGTAGATACTGTCTACCTTGCCTACCTAGATAGCACGTCACTGATATATATATATATATATATATATATATATATATATATATTGTATATATATATATTGTATATATATATATATTGTATATATATATATATATATATATATATTGTATATATATATATATTATATATATATATATATATATATATATATATATATATATATATATATATATATATATATATATATATATATATATATATATATATATATATATATATATATATATATATATATATATATATATATATATATATATATATATATATATATATATATATATATATATATATATATATATATATATATATATATATATATATATATATATATATGAGGAATTAAACCACATTCTCCGAAGACAATTTAATTCAGAACAGTTTCGGTGTATCTCACACCCTTTTTCAACTGACACTGGATAGAAAATATAAAAAAAGTGCATACAAACATAATAACACAGGGTCAGGTCGTGAAAGATCCCTTCTTTTTTCCCCCAATCTTCTACTTGTGGCTAATCTGGGGAGGGGGTTAGGCCTAAACATATTGAAGGGCTGACATTTTACTATTTTGTTTATTTGCTTTCTTATTACAGGATTAAAAGAAAATTGACCCTCAGATAGATTTAAATTAGGAACTGACTATATCAAGCTCGATTCTACGATTCTTTTCTTAACATAGTTCCTAATTTAAATCTATCTGAGGACCCTTCCTTCTTCTGGCGGCGCGTAAAAAGGATGTTAGACACTGATCCATGCAAACCCATCACCCTTTAAGTAAACAATCAAACACTCACAGACACTATCGTCATCCTCGACGTATTTAGGTCCCACTGGGACACAGTACACACACACACAACCCACCCAAACCACTCGCGCGGGAGCACTTCCAGGAAGTCCAGGAGTGGTGTCGGGGACACGCTCACGAGCTAAGGCCTGCCCCCCTGATACGAATGGAGCTGCTCGAAACACATCCACATTAACCACTCCAATCACCGTCGAGGAAACAAAACATTACATTAAAACAACACCAAAACGCGCACCCGGCCCCTTCGGGCTACCAGCCACACTTATACACAACCTCCCCGCAAACATATACCCTACACTTACACACCTATTCAACACCTCACTAGCCTCAGGCCACTTCCCTAAAATATTCAAAGTCTCTCACAACATACTCTACACAAACCGAACAAAGACCCAAAACACCCTAACAACTACAGGCCTATTACTCTATTAGAGCACCTAGGCAAAATACTCGAACGAATGGTCAACTGCCACCTACGGGACTACCTGGAAGAGCGGGACTGGTTCTCCCCCCACCAATACGGGTTTAGGAGAGGCCGGTCCACTAAGGCGGTCGTGACTATCGTTCACGACAGAATACAAAAAAAACGCCAGGTACATCAGAAGACACTCTCCATCAGCAAGGACGTGAAGAAGGCCTTCGATAAAGTGTGGCACGAGGGACTCCGTTGGAAACTCGCCAACAATACGGAGTTACCTCTCTGCACCAGAAGGCTCCTATCGCATTACCTCACTGAACGGAGTTGCCACATAAAATACAACAATACCCTCTCACGACCCTTTACACCACGCTCAGGCGTTCCATAAGGAAGCGTACAAGCACCCACATTATTTATTATGTTCACAAACGACACCTCACGACCACCCGAAAACTGCTGTCACACATACGTAGTGGCCTACGCCGATGATGAGACCATTCTCGTCAGCGGCCGAGGCCCAGAAGAAATCGCGCTCCACGCACGAAGAATACTTGATGATAAGACAGATTACGAGGATAAATGGCTAAAGGCCACGAATCCTCAGAAGACACAGATGACACTCTACGGCGCTAGAGATCACTTCATGCACAACCTACAAATCTTCTCACACACACCAGACATGAACCACCTAAACCCAACAAGGCTCGAATACACTCAACGTACAAAAATCCTCGGGGTAACTTTCGACAAGACCCTCAGATTCAATATACACCAAAACATAATACAAGCAAGAGCCTCACTTACAAACACATCACTGTGCAAGTTCTACTCTGCGAGCAAAAGACTAAAGATACACCTCTAAAAAGCACTCGTGCGACCTATTCTCACGTACGCCCCACTGTCACTCGTAGCCGCGAGTGACACGTGGAAGCGGAAGGCTCAGCGCACTCAGAACTTTGCTCTGAAGCGCGCTTGCCGCTCTCCATTGTACTCGAGAAGTGCCGCACTACACAACAACAACAAATTAGCACCCCTTAACATATACGCTCACACCAGACTCACAAAACAACTCGGCAATCTCGCCAGAGACCCATTATACACTCGGGAGGATCCCACGGTGGGAGGGGGCAGCTACGTGTATATATATATATATATATATATATATATATATATATATATATATATATATATATATATATATATATATACATATATATATATATATATATATATATATATATATATATATATATAAATATATATATATATATATATATATATATATATATATATATATATATATATATATATATATATATATATATATATATACATATATATATACATATATATATATATATATATATATATATATATATATATATATATATATATATATATATACATATATATATATATACATATATATATTATATAATATATATATATATATATATATATATATATATATATATATATATATATATATATATATATATATATATATATATATATATATATATATATATATATATATATACATATATATATATATATACATATATATATATATATATATATATATATATATATATATATATATATATATATATATATATATATATATATATACATATATATATATATATATATACATATATATATATATATATATATATATATATATATATATATATATATATATATATATTATTAAAAGATGCTACATCCGTTTCTCGTGGCTCTGGGATTTATCCTCAATATTAAATGCAGGCTTCACGGCCGAGCTCCATATGGATATATCTATACCAAGTAGTATGGGCAGCAAGTTATCACAGTTATTCGCCATCTTGAGAAGGAAACTATGAAGATGATTAAGGCCAGACAGGACATCGTCTTCCTTGAAGTTTGTATTAATTCAAAAACTTATCCTAAATTTCTTTATTTTAAGCTACATCGCAAATCTCTGTATAACTCGTATTTCTATAAGGATTCCTTGGATCAACTTATCAACCTAGAAATAACTTCTAAATCAAAAAAGTTTACTCTTCATCAACATAATATAACTGAAGGATTTGCCAATTTGAAGACGCATTTGTCTCTTTTAGGACATTCTCCTCATAAGGTATTTTTTGCATAAAACCAAAATATTTCACCAAAATGTATGTATACAAAGACACACTAGGAAGTTGTCGAATTTGGGATTGTCCTTTCCAACCTTTATGGATCCGGAAAAAATAGTTATCAACTTGTCACGTACTGCTTTAAGCTTTCGGGAAAAATTTCTGCTTACCTTGGGACTTGAATTTAAACTACCTTTTTACAAAATGGCTAAACCTAAATTCATGCTGTATTTTGAAAATATGGCACGCAAGGTTAAGGATCTACCTCTTAAAGGAAACTTTACTGACTTTTGTTCTGAGTTATCTTCTCTCTCCAGCGAATTTTATTCTAAAATACATTCATCTAGAAGTTCGAATTTCATAATTAAACCTAAAGATAGAAAGGTATTACGGACACTTGCGGGCAATAAGGATATAATAGTTACTAAACCTGATAAGGGAAAGGGTGTAGTGATCCTTGATAGGGAGGACTATGTACAAAAAGCCCATAGTATATTGAATGACAGAACAAAATTTGAACCTATCAATGATTTACCTAAAACTATTCTTCTACGATTCGAAGATAAAATTAATCGTTTCTTAACACAACTTAAACAGGCTTCAATTATTCTTAAAGATACTTATAATGAATTATTTGTATCTTCCAGTTATTTAGCATCCATGTATTTTCTACCTAAAATTCACAAAGAAGGAGTCCCTTTGAGACCCATACTTGCCTATATATATATATATATATATATATATATATATATATATATATATATATATATATATATATATATATATATATATATATATATATATATATATATATATATATATATATATATATATATACATATATATATATATACATATATATATATATGTATATATATATATATATATATATATATATATATATATATATATATATATATATATATATATATATATATACATATATATATATATATATATATATATATATATATACATATATATATATATATATATATATATATATATATATATATATATATATATATATATATATATATATATCTACACATATATATATATATATATATATATATATATATATATATATATATATATATATATATATATATATATATATATATATATATATATATATATATATATATATATATATATATATATATATATATATATATATATATATATATATATATATATATATATATATATATATATATATATATATATATCTTATACTCAGTAAGAAGGACAAAACGAAGAAGGCGGGTCCCATCTTTAATTCCAATGAGGGCCAAAAGCTTATTCCGAGCGTGGAATTTAAAGTTAATCTCATTATTGAGTAGGTAATCCAATGAGGAAATCCAAAGTTGTCACTATGCGTGAAGAGACATTAGACGGGGAAACAGAACCTATAGTCTTTTCACGCATAGTGACAACTTTAATTCCTCGATAGACTTCCCACAGGCTAAACTAATCTATCCATGTAAGGATTTCCGCTAAAGAAAGGTCATTGAATCCACCCTTGTAGATGAAATCCCTAACTTTAACCTTTCGGATGGGGAATCTAAATGCAGCCCCTACGTCAAAGATCTAATCTTAAAAGACATCCTTAATAAACTTAAATTCATACCCCCTGATTAGGAATTCCAATTGGATCTCTTTAAACTATATATATATATTGTACGCTTTGTGTGACGGCATGTATTCTTAGAGTTCGACTGAGGCTGGCATGACAAACTCCATGCCGAAACTGGTCTCGAGATAATAAACTACTACTCTCTCCCACTGTGTTTTTATTTATATATATATACATATATATATATATATATATATATATATATATATATATATATATATATATATATATATATTAAAGCGTTTGTCCATTATAAGAAATCCGCGAATAACACATTTTCAATTTTTTTGTTCATTGTTATTGTCATCTGGGAAAAGATTACTTTCAAATCGTTTTTTTCATTATTAGCTTATATGAAAATTCCATTTTCAAATGTGTTTTTCATTATTAATATCCTTGGAAAACCAATTTCTAAAGCGTTTGCTCCATTTAGCACCGATGTAAGCCCAATTTTCACAGCGTTTGATTATTTTTAACATTCATGAAAACCTCATTTTCAAAGCGTTTGTTCAAATTTTGCAGCCATGAAAACCCAATTTTTAAAGCGCTTATTTATTTTTTTCATCCATGAACTCCTTTTCAAAGCGCGTTTTTTCATTATTAGTATGCTTGGAAAACCAACTTCCAAAGCGTTTATTTTTAACACTCATGAAAACCTAATTTTCAAAGCGTTTGTTCAAAATTTTGAGCCATGAAAACCACATTTTTAAAGCGTTTGTTTATTTTTAGCACCCATGGAACCCAATTTTCAAAGCGTTTGTTTATTTTTTACACATGTAAACCACATTTTTAAATAGTTTTTTCATATTTTGCATCCACGAAAAGCCCATTTTTAAAGCGTGCGTTCATTTTTCGGCATCAATGAAAGGCACATTTTCAAAGCGTTTGTCTTTTTGACATCCATTGCAAACCCATTTTAAAATCCTTTGTTGATCTTTAGCACCGATGAAAAGTCTATTTTTTTAAGCGTTGGTTCATTTACGCGTTTATTGATTATTAGGATCTATGAAACGCGTTTATTGATTATTTGGATCTATGAAACGCGTTTATTGATTATTTGGGTCTATGAAACGCGTTTATTGATTATTAGGATCTATGAAACGCGTTTATTGATTATTAAGATCTATGAAACGCGTTTATTGATTATTAGGATCTATGAAAAGCCCATTTCCAATCCGCCTGTGAAGTTGGCTTCTGAAAATTCGGATATTATTGCTTGCAATACTTCGAGATTTAAAGAAGGAAAATACGATATCATCACCGGAAGCGGTATTTCCACTCGCTCCGACCCAACGCAACCCGTGTTCTCAATTACCAAGCCCATAAGAATAATACACATTCATGTGATACAACAGGGTCATGTATTCATGAGATTATTACACAATTGAACGAGTTTTGACTATCCTTTATTTTCCCAATTTCAACCACGAGAGGAGAAACATTTTCCTTAATTAGGCGTTTGAACCTGAAAGACTCAGGGAGGTTGTCTTTGGACGGTCGCTGGGGACGAAAAATGGTTATGCGTTGCCATAACTTCGGATTAGAACATTTTATATGACATTATGTCAGGCCATCTCGGATGAAAGGTTCTGTGTATCTGCATCTGGAGATTATATACTCGGGAGGATCCCACGGTGGGAGGGGGCAGCTACGTGTAGACTAAAACGCCTGGTACTTGAAAGACCTGCACATCTCGGCCCCAGTGACTCTGGCAGTTTCAAACTCGGTTGAAACTACCCAGGTTTTTTATAGAAATTTTCTTTTAGCCATTTTCTTTTTACAAATCATATTTGGGGGCCGGTAGCAAATATCGCAGGCTAATCGCCAACCAGCTTTCGTCCACTCATTCATGATTGATGCCGTGGAGGGGAAACGGATTCATCCCTCCATCTTCTCCTTCTAAATCTTGCTTTATTTTTTTTCATTTATTCTTTTATGCAGGGTGGTGTCGTGTAACACCTGGATACGCCCTTTTAAAACTGTTCCCCCAAATATCAATTGTTCGAACCATAAGGAATGTCTACTTTTCCTTGAACATCTTTAATTACCTAATTATTAGAGAGAACCCAAAACCTCTTAGTCAAAATAAAAATAGGGCCAATTATTTGGCTTAATTAGATCATTAATCGAACGGGTGATCGCGAAATGCTGGCGATAAGGCGCGCTTCGGGACCTCGCAAGGCGACAGGAAATCTCCTCGGGAGGACCCGCTCCCTCATCGAGCTGTCTCCCAATCCAGTCTTCGCCTAAACAACGAAACGAAAGATTAAAAATGATGAGAAGAATAGAAGTAGTCTCCGTCAGGATTTTGACTCTAGCTTAAATCAGCGGAAAGGAATGGATTACTTTCCAGGAAGCGGAGAATCGTAAGAATGTGAGTAAAAAACGCCCATACACCCGGGATGGGAGTAGATAAGGCTGGCAAGGGGACACATTAAAGAGCGTATTTGATGAGAAACAAGGAAAGAAGGAAAGCTTGCTGCGGAGAAATGTCAACTTGCAAAACAACACATGAAGAAAAACTCCTCTCTCGATGTATTCTGCAGTTAAGATTGGACAGGGAAAAAAAGAGGTTTTGGAAGAGATTCTAATTTCAGATAGACTTAAGCTCGATGATGCAGATAAAGGAACAACGGCGTTTTTCAGAATCATCAGCAGAAGTGAGGAGGATGGAAAAGGAGAGATGGGAGACAAGGCGTCGTCTCTTCAGGAATTATGGGCGAAGCTTTAAACTACAGGGAAGAAAGGGGAAATAAGCAAAGATGACAGTTTCATTTCAACTCAAAATGAAGGAAGAAAATGCGAATTTCTTTGTATAAAGAAAAGAAAAAAGGTTGAGCGTCTCCAAAAAAGCCTTGCATGATTTCTTCAGCCGAAAATAGGAAACCTGTCATGAAATGGAATGAAAGAGGGTGATAGCGTCGGTGTAATGAAATGGATCGTTTTAAGCTGATTCTTGTTTTTTATTGCTGATGCAAATCTAAGGAAACGAGATTACTTATTTTAGATTTCTTGTGGATTTTTTCCACCAAGATGAAATTAAAATTTAAATGGATTTGGTTTTAAGTGTTAGGCAATAGCTATATAGTTAAATAAACTCACATTTAAATTTAACCAATATTAGCACATCGATGTTACTTTCCTTGATGGTAAATCATGGCGTCTTGTATCACTCAGCAAGTAGCTTTGCCTTCATTACCCAAGTAGGGTGAGTGCAAGAGAGTTGCGCACCTTTTTTCTGAATACTCGACTTAAGCTTCATACCTCCCACACATTTTCTTCTCTCAGTTTTAAGAAAATAATATAATGGAAGCTGAGTGGCGAAAGGCCCAAGATGTAGCAATACGAAATTAAAAGATGGGCATAAATAGGCTTTGAACAATAGCCTCTCGTTTGAGGGGGGGGGGGGAAGACGGGTCCCTTTGAGATCTCTAGACTTTGACCCGCCCAGAGGGAACCCACTGCTGGAGGTCGGGTATTTCAGAGGGGGTATAACGCCACCTCCCTTGGGGTCTCCAAGTGTTCCGCGAACACTCACCTCTTCTTCAGTCTTTGATTCGCTGGTAGAAAGGCGCAATGGAGAGGCCACGGCCTTCAGAAAACGACATTTAAAAATGCCTATTTTGGAATGAAGAAGAAGCATTAATATTGACCTAACTTTAAGACATCAGTAAAGATTTTATGGTTACTAAACTTTCCTGCTTAGAGTTATTTAATCTTACCATTTATATGTTTCTCTTTTTGTTGATCTATCACTAGCATCGGTACCAGGCGTTGCCGGGATAAAAAGGTCCTGTCGCAAATAAATAGAGATGGATGTTTGAAATTCTTATATTGGGGCACGAAAATATCTTTATTTGCTGATACTTATTATTATTTATGGAATGAAGGCAGATTCAGGAGAGTTCATGCACTCTGCCTATCATATAATATCTTATAATATCATATTATATACTTACAGTGAATATATAGGGGGGCTCAAGTCACTTCCTTATGGCAGGGAAGGTGAAGGTAACCGTCACCAGTTTATGGTGGAATGAGGAAACCAGTTTATGGGAGAGGAAGGACGTTACCAGTTTGAAGCTTACAATGACGCGGATATTTTGGAGAGGTCCCTCAAGTCCCACGAGTGAGGAGATAGGTGGCGTTAATCTCGTGTATGACTCCAACAGATACTCAAATAATATTATGGCTTGGCTGAGCTTACCGAAGGCTTGTAATCGAGAAAGGATTGAGAGGAATCACGAAAAAACCAAATGTTTAATTCCAACAAACAAAACAAGCAAAGCAAAAGGGAGGCTCGTGTTTACACGATTAAGGTCAGGGAAAATTTCACTTCTGGTCAGGTAAGCGAGTGTTACGAGAACAAGACTTAGGCTGGTACAACGGGGGATTCACTACGCTAAACGAACCGTAATTAGTTATTGACTATCGATCTGTCTACCAAAGTGGGAATGAATCTCAATCTCTTGAATTGTCCATTTTTCTTCTATAAATAGTATAGGAGGCGTGGCCTCTGGAATCAAAATGTTTTTAGCACCGCCCACTGGGCGGGATATTCCTCCTCCCATGGTCTCGGAAGCTCATCGATTCATGACGCCTACAAAATTACACTTTCTCGATATAATTTGAGACGCAGACAGCTGTTTCAGCTTAATTCCATTTCCAGACGAGAAATGTTCGTTGTTATTACACTGTCGCCGAATTTTACTGCTATCTGAGTTTTCAGCTGCCCGCTTACTTCGTTGATTGGTTTACAGATAAATATATATGTATATTCGCGAGGACATTTTTTACAATTCTTCCTATTCCTGCGAGGCACTTTGCTGGTGCAATTTTAGTGCCAGGGCCATGCTCTCCACAAAACTCCCCTGCAAGTAACGGAATTACAAAGAGAATGGCACATCCTAACTAGACAAGCAGGTACATTTTTAACATACACACAAGGCAATGAAATTTATATGACTTATACATGGATACAACTGTGCTCAGAGAGGGTCTGTACAACCTGCCCTCCCCCGCCAAAGGAAATACATGGCGCTTCGAGTGGTTTGCAAACGCGCTTTATCCGGACCCAAACATGCGTTGCATTCTGCAGGACTCGGGGCACGAAAGGCTTAGACAACGACGAGACTAAAGGTTTTGGGAGCAATAGTGTGGGGCCCATTACTGCCGTCAAAGGGAAGAATCCCGACTCGGATGGGCAAGGCACGAATGCCCACGAGGATTTTTGGCAATACCAACAGCCATCCTTGTCGACGAGCCATTATGGATCTCTTCAGGGTCATGTTGGCTTTTTCCACCATCCCGTTCGTGGACGGTCTGTATGATGTAGTGCGGAGCTGATGAAAACCAACGAGGGCTGACAACTCTTTGAATAGCTCAGATTTGAACTGGGCGCATCTGTCGGTTACAACGTCGAGCGGGACACCAAATCTGGACATCCACCCGTCTAGGAAGGCCAAAGCAACCGTTGTGGCACTTATATCAGGGATCAGTATTCCTTCTATCCATCTTGAGGCTCGGGCGATACACGAAAGTAAATATTGATGGTGCGAGGGGAAGGATTGAACCGGAATTGTGCATGGTGGGAGTGGTCCGACTATATCAATATGCACAGTTTCGGACCTTGAAGATGGAATGTCAATGGATAGGATCGTGAATATCGTGTGGCGGCTAATCTTTGAGGATTTGCATGCGAGGCACTCCCTTGTCTAGGAGCGAATATCCCTGTCCAAATTGGGCCAGAAGTATCGTTCTTTGATCAGACGAAGCGAAGCCTTGATTCCCGGGTGTGACAAGCTGTGTAGTTGATTGTAAATCGTTCTCCTATACGCCATAGGCACGAATGATCGTGGGTATCTTGATGTAATTTCACACCATAGCTGAGTTTCCCCAGGAAAAGGGAAAGATTTTAACTGCGAACACAATTCCTTGGTTTCTTCGTCATCTCTACGCTGTTGCCAAGGCTTGCAGGTCAAAAGGGTCAATTTGGACTTAGTTGACCTCCCTTGAACGGCAATCAGCGACTACGTTGTCCTGACCACACAGGTAGGTGATATCGCTTATATACTCCAATATGACTATCCAATGACGTTGCTGCCTATCAGTTTTGGCGCTCAATTGCGACGAAAATGCAGACACTAATGGTTTCTGATCCGGGACCAAGGTTACGTGGCGCCCTTCAATCATGTGCTTGAAGTGGACGACAACGAGATACGCCACTAGGAGCTCTCTGTCGTAGGTGGAGTATGCTTGCTGCATCTGGCTTAGCTTGCTCGAGAAAAGAAAGCATCGTTAAACAGAAGGTGGTGGAGTTTAACCGATCCAATTAAAGCTGACTTGGTATCCTCAAACGCTCTCTGTGCTTCTTCACCCCATTCGAACTCACGAGCCTTGGGTTGCAGGCGCATAAGCCCGGTCAACGGTGATGCAATTTCTGCAAAACTGGGAATCATTCTGCGGTAATATCCCAACATGATCAAATAACGGCCCAGTCCCTTGGAGTCTTTTGACAATGGCATGTCTGCTATTTCTTTTACCTTTGTAGACGGATTCCTTACACCGAAATATGATGCCCGAGGAAATAAATTTATTTCTTCGCGAATTCGCATTTCTCCAATGAAATCCTTAGTTCATTTCTCTCCCAAAATTTTGAATATTTTCTCCAAATGCTTCAAATGGTCGTCCATATTATTCAAGAAGATCAGAATATCGTCTATATATACATAAACGAACCCCAAATCCTCGAAAAAGGTTTTCCATGTGCCGTTGAAATGGGCTACTTGCATTCCGTAGGCCGAAAGGAAGCTTGGCGAATTCCTACAGACTAAGAGGAGTTGTGATCGCGGTATTCTTTATATCTACCGGATTCATGGGAATCTGAATGTATGCACGGACCAGATCCAGTCTCGAAAAGATTTTTTTTCCATGGGGGTGGTCCGTCAAACTTTGAATCCGGGGTAAGGGATATCTATCGGGATTCGTAATTGCGTTGAGCGCCCGAAAGTCTCCAACCATCCTGTACTCTTGAGGCGCCTTCTTAGGCACTAAGTGGATTGGTGAGGCCCATGGCGAGCTTGACGAACGCACGACCCCCTCCTTCAATAGTTCTTCGAGAGTTGCTTTGGCAACCTGTAAGCTCTCCATCGAAAGAGGCCTAGGCAGTGCAAAGGACAGTATGGGCACTGCCAGTATCGATATTGTGGGAAACTGAGTGTGGCGACGGCGGTGATGGCTGAGCGGGAGCGGGAGCGGGTCCGTACAAAATCCCATATTCTTTCACGGTGGCCCTGCACGGGGAGGGCAAGGTATGTTCTGAAGGTCTTTTATGATCCGGGCTGACGCAGGTTCCTAAGATAATTTAACACTTGATGCAAGCATGGTCTGTTCGTCCACCAGTACGGCGCGCGCTCAATCCACAATCAGGTTAAAATTCCTTGCGAAGTCAATCCCTAAGAGCGGAGAGGTGGTATCCGCGACTATAAGCGACCACCTAAAGGACCAACGAAGACTAAGGATTTCTATGTCCGTGTGAACTTCGTCATCCACCTTGATTCTTTCCTCCATTTGCTGTTGATATGTTCACGTTGGATTTACGCAATTCACTCGACCTTGCCATTCCTCCGGGATTATCGAGACACTTGCCCAGGTGTTAATCAAAAATTTGCACTTTTTATCATATATTTTTTGCGGCGACGGTGAAAACTAACGGCGTATCAGCGGTCACGCTTGCTAAGACATGCCTGACTAGTTTTCCTTTGGGACTGGCGAAGATGGTCTAGAGCAGGCCTGAGCAACCATTGGCACGCGTGCCGAACGTGGCACTTCAAAGACTTCTTACCGGCACGCGAAGCCAAATCCTCACTAAAAACCACCCTAATGTTTCACCTACTTCTTTTATATAGCAACCGCATACCATCAGTGGTGCAGCCGCAGAAGTCTCATTGATAGTAAATAAATGAAAGGTCGACAAATTTTCTTTCTTTAGTTTGAATTTTCAGATTTCTGTTAAAAATGGTAAAGATTAACTTCTTTTTAATAAGTAGTTCTATAGGTAAAACCAGGCAATGGCTTCGCGCTTGCGCTTCACTACTAACATTAAAATTTAAAATCTAAAAGAAAAGTAGCCATGGTTGAATTTTAATAAATTTTCTAAACTTCACCAATTGTAATTCATTTTCTTTTAAAACATTATAAAGCATCGGGTAATCATATTTATTTTTCTCTGAATTAAATATTTTGTTTTTTCAAACTCTAAAGAAATTATCTTGATAAAAATTTAAAAAAGCATAAGTCATAACCAAACTAAGATGAAATTATTATTCAAATACTAAAAAAAATCCCCTTCTTAAATTATAGAGTTAGTGATGATGATGATGATGAAAACTATATTTTCTCTGTGATTTTTCTGCATCATTTATAAGGGATTAAGAATCAATAAAATAATATATTTAATTGTATATCCTTTTAGTGTGTTTTAGTCAAGTAAAACGATTAAGAGATTGCGCATTCTAATGTATTGGCACGTGAACAATTTTTGTATCAAAGATTTGCCAGATTTTGACACACTCACTTAAAAAGGTTGCCCACCCATGGTCTAGAGGAAGGTTGCATTTACAAGCGTTCTCCTCTTTTTGGCCACCTGCACTAGGGCTTAAAAAACCTGGCCTCCTCGCCAAAGTAAAGGTGCGAGCGGCAAATCACAGGTTTCTGTTTCCTCCGGAATGGTCGCAATACCTCCAGTATATAACGCGAACTGTAATTATCATTAGGCACCGATCTTGCAAAACCCACCGAATTATTTCAGCATTCATCACTCGCTTCGTTAGAAAAAGCACTGGACGCGGATATGGCACTGCATCTTTTGGAATTCACACTACGACACCGCCCTTTATCGAACGCAGTAAGTTCATCCTCCAGTTTTCCCAATTGGGCCAGGGTTAGTTCTTTTTGTGTAGCAATTATAGGCGCAATGTTCGGCGGTAATGATTGTATAAATTTATGATGCACGAGGTCATCGCTTACTCCTACCTGAAGGGCAATTCTTCTAGATTGATTGAGGGCAGGCCTTTGAGTGTGAAGGATGCAATTAGCTTTTCGCATAGCTCATGCTTGGTCTTCTGGAAAAGGGTGATCATTTCAGTTTCCAAACTCTGGTAGTTTTGCTCAGCCAAAATGGCTGCCGGAAGACGGTCAACAGTCTCAGGCGGAAGTGAGGCTAATACGTGAAAGAACTTGGTCGACTCCTTTTTTAGCCCAGAAATGTGAAACTGCCCATCCGCAAGCGAGTGTTACCGGATTAAGACTTATGCGGGTACAATGGGGGCTTCGCTACCACAAACGAACCGTAATTAGTTCTTTTCTATCTGTGAGAGGACGACTTCAAAGGTCTAACTTCACCCCCCTCGTCGAGTAGACGCCATGTGGCCTTAAGCAGGATTTCAAAAGGCGACGAAGCAAAGAAATTCCCGCGTTGGAACAACCAACGCGACTGTCTACAGCTGTGTTTGCTTAAGCCGGCCGAACCCCGCTGAGACGCCTTCACTGAGAACTCCATGCCCTGCGGATATACTAATCCCCCGTAGACACGAGTCTCCAGCTAACCCCCCTGCCTTGAGGCGAGGATCATCGCCTGAACGAACGTCTTCCAAAGGCCTTATCTTGTCTGGTAGACGAAGAATGGCGCCACAACCTTCTCCTGGGACTGTCATGCCCTGGAGGCCTTCTAGCGAGCAAGCCAACATAGTATTTATTATAAGCTCCTCCGTTACTCGAGAGAGAGAAAAGAGAAACAAGGATTAACAAGGATTAACTAGGAAAAAAAGTACCCTAGAAGACCTTACAGTCCATTCAAAGAGGGTACCTTTGGACTAGCAGTCGAGCGGGCACATCTCTGCTCAAATGTTTAACGTCCTTGAACGTCCACTTTTCAAGACCCTGTCTAGTCTTGACTTAAACTGGTCAACAGATTCACCTTTGACAACTTCCACTGGAAGTGCGTTCCAATTATGCAGATACTGTAGGTGAAAAATTCTCCACACAGATCGCGGTTGTAACGCTTCAGTTAAAGTTTAAAGCCGTGATTTCTTGTTCTGCTCTCAGCAAGTGTGAAAATATCCCTGTAGTCAACATTGCCAAACCCTCGAAGTATTTTGAAAACTTTGATAAGCTGACCACGCAGTCTACGGGTTTCTAACGAGAACAGATCTTGTTCCCTTAATCTATCTTCATAACTTTTATGTCTGATAGAGGGAATCAGTTTGGTTGCCCTGGCTTGCACGCGTTCCAATCTCGCGATGTCCTTTCGAAATGAAGGACTCCAAAATTGTACGGCATACTCCAGGTGGGTTCGGACATGTGAGTTGTACAAACACAGTACAATCTCCTTGTTCCGATATTCAAACTGGCGCTTTATGTAGCCTAGCATCCTTTGGGCTTTTTTCTCCGCCTGAATGCACCGTTTCGAGAACTTGAGGTCACTGATGATCGTTACACCCAAGTACTTCCCAGTGTCGGTAGATTCAAGAGCAGTGCCCTTAAGGATATACTGAGATTGGGGGTTTCGGTGGCCGATATGCATCACTTTGCATTTGTTCACGTTAAAAGGCATTTGCCACGTGTCCGACCACTCCTTAATCTTCCCAAGATCTTTCTGCAGGCGGGCAGTATTTCCATCCTTTGCAACGTTCATACCAATCTTGGTATCGTCGGCAAATTTAGAAATCTTGGCAACCATGTCACCGTCCATGTCATTGACGTAGATGATCAATAGTAGTGGTCCCAGGACAGAACCTTGAGGCACCCTGCTAATAACGGGCACCCACTCAGAAGCCTGTCCATTCACCACCACCCGTTCCGTCTTCTGCCACTTAGCCAGTTCTCTATCTAGGCGACTACTTTTCCATCTATGCCAAGCGCTCGCACTTTCCGGAGAAGGCGGCGGTGTGGTACCTTATCAAAGGCTTTCTGAAAGTCTAAGTAGACCACATCCACCGCCTTGTCCCGATCGTGCTCACTGAAGACAAAGTGAAAGAATTCCACAAGGTTCGTCAGGAATGACCTTTGCCTTCGGAAGCCGTGCTGGGAACTCCTCAGTAGCAGGTTTGACTCTAAATGCGACTTTATTTTGTCCACCATGATGCTTTCTATAAGTTTACCGACTATCGAAGTCAGACTGATAGGTCGGTAGTTCGACGGTTGGCTATGGTCTCCTTTCTTGAAGATAGGAGTCACTTCCGCTTCGCGCCAGTCTCTAAGAACGCATTGGGTCTGGATTGACATGTTGAAGATTGCGCTCAGGTGTCGTGACACTTGATCGCGCTCTTCTTTCAACACTTTAGGTAGAAACCCATCCGGGACAGGTGACTTATTTTTTCATTAGGTCAATGATGTTCTTTTCTATTTCTCATTCGGTGAAGTCCATATCCTCCAGCTTTTCCCTCAAGTAGGAATCCGTTGGCTGGGAGATGGGACCACAATTTTCAGTAAACACTGAAGAGAAGTAGTCGTTGAGGAGGTTAGCATTTTCTGCATTTGAGTGCTTTAATGTCCCCTCCACATTCCTCAAAGGGCCAGTCGTTTGACGGATTGATTTACGGCTGTTTAGATATCTAAAAAACTCCTTGGGATTCTCTTTACAAAGTCTCGCCACTCGGAGTTCCTCAGACCGCTTAGCCGCCCTTATGCTGGACTTCACTCTCCTGGCTAGCCTCCGATATTCGTCAAAGTCACTAGAGATCTTCGATTGCCGGTTCACATTTCTCTTCTCTCTGAGCAGTTGGCCGATTTCTCGATTAAACCACTTTGGTTCAACAAAAGACCGACGGGGGCATTTCAGAGGGATGAAACGCGATTGGAGACTCATGAATGTGGTTTTAAAATTGTTCCACGAGTCTTCAACAGCCTCGCACACTTCTAGCCTTGCGTCAGTTAGTCCAGCACGAAGACCTGCAAAGTTTGCTCCTCTCAAATCAAATTTCCTCGATTTACTAGTTGCAGGCCCTGACTTGGGGACTTTGACTACAAATCTAACTAGTCGGTAGTTACTGCTACCAAGCTCTTCGCCAACAGAGAGATCTTCAACGATGTCATATTCAGAGGTGAAAACCAATTCGAGGATATTGTCTCCTCTCGATGGCTCTCTCACCCATTGAGTCAAGAGCTTGTTGTTCGCGAGCAACGCGAACAACTCCATGAGTTAGGCAGGGGGTCTGTAAAGCACCAGGGTCCTGTATCTGACAGGACCTATCTCTAGGTCAACACCTAGTAGTTCATGGTCGGATACGATGTTGCATTCCGTCGAGTTAAGAGTATCCTTGACATACAACATTACACTGCTACCCTCTCTGTCTGGCCTATATTTCAGGAAGAGCTGGTAACCGGGAATCGTGAATTCACCTTCAAAATCTCGGCTTGAGGTTTTATCCACGACTTTGTTATGGCCAACATCTCAGGTTCTTCTGTTGCTAGGAGGCCACAGAGCTCAAGAAACATTTTTCTGATTGACTTCGCATTGAACAGAAAAACTTTGAGGGAGTCCCCCAGTGTAGGACTCCCTACGCTCTTCCGTTTCCCGGCTTCTTTTGTGTGGCAGTACTCCTCTATGCCACATCTAAGAAGGTCGTTCCAGGAGTAACACAGGCATACTGTCTTACGTCTGCCTTCACTCTGGGTCAGACGCTACTTTGCGTCCGCTCCACGACATCCTGGATTAAGTTACAGAGTATAGCCTTTCCCTTGAATGATAAGTGTACTCCGTCCCTTTGGTAGAGGTCGTTTCGACCGTTAAAGGTGCGGTAAGGGTCCAGAAAGAAGACCCCATCCACCGTACAGAGGTCGGTCAGGCACTGGTTCAAGGTCACGTTCCTTGAGTGAGCTGTCCTGCTAGGAACTCTTCTTGGGAGCATCCATACAACGACCTGTCTGCGAGTTTTCAATCCGCAGTCGTCCACGGCTCCCATGACCCTGCTGAGAATTTTCTCACTGGGGCCTACTTTACCTCCTCGGAGGTAGAGGTCATTGCCACTTACCATCAGGGCAACGACTGAATTCTCGGAGATCTGAAATTTCTCAGCCTCTACCCTGATGTGGTGGTTTCCCTGCCCTGGCTGGCAACATACCTTCACACTAGTGCGAAGGCGGGCCGCTAGCAGGGGCTGCAAACCTCGTGTTTGGAAATCGCACAAAAGGGTAACCCTCGGACATTTTTCTGCAGAGGTTTGAGGCTTTTCTTTCGGAAGCGAACTTTCGGTTCCGTCTTTCTTTTTCATCTTATTTTTCTTGCTCTTCTTTCTCTTTTTCTTCTTTTTTTTTCTTATTGATCTTTTTCCCCCTATCTTCCTTATTATATACTCTTCTGTTTCTACCCTTTCTTCTTCTGCTTCTACTTTATTTTCTGTTTCAACTTTCTCTTCTTCTGCTTCTACGTACTTTATCTTCGTTTCAACTTTCTCTTCTTTCTTCTTCTTTCCGTTCTTTTCTTCGCTGGTTTAATCGTTGTAGCATGCGGACCTAGCTCTGGGGGTAATACTGCAGATGCAGTGTTTACTACAGGGATTGAGGTTAGCTCTGTTATCTTGACCTCGACCCGGCGAATCAGTCCGGCGTGTTCCAATTCCAGGCTCTTTTTTTTCTTCTCCAACTTCCTAGACCTCTCCTCGGAAGCCCCGCATGTGTCTTTTAACTCCTTAATTTGG
The DNA here is from genome assembly GCA_963969495.1 of Ceratothoa steindachneri. Classification (NCBI taxonomy): domain Eukaryota; kingdom Metazoa; phylum Arthropoda; class Malacostraca; order Isopoda; family Cymothoidae; genus Ceratothoa; species Ceratothoa steindachneri. The sequence continues at coordinate 106,876,494 of OZ018327.1, read as the reverse complement.
TCGTTTAGAATGCAGTGGGTGTAGGAACTGGCCGGGTGGCATTTTGAATAACACCCCTCAGGAAAGTCCACGCACCACCTATCTATCTGGTATATTGCGTACGTGTATTTGAGTGCTCCTGGTCCTTTCTTGCCGGTTATTTTGAATAATTTATGACAGTAGAAGCTTTGCGACCAATCAGTAAATAAAAAAAGGGGGGTGGTGATTTCGCCCCGCGTGAGTCGCTCCCGCCTATCCTTTGAAGACTTTTCGGATCTTTCAGAAGGCACGCTCCATGTGCTGCTGTACGTCCGACCGAGTCGTCAAACCTCAGCATGCCGTGGCTCCCAACCAAGCAGCACTGACTGTCCCCAAAGGGGCTATCGATTTCTCACCAGGTGAATAACAACGAAGCACGCCCCGTACTAAACTCATACTAGTTCCCTTCATGGCGTCCAAGATCTCGGAGCAGCGTTCAATGGATATCCCGCCACACCAAAAGACTCGACCCAAGGCTTTTTATTGGCCTGGTAACCAACCTGAGAACAAAGGGCCGTCATCTCGGACTCATTCTACCAGAGGCACTCGTCAACAGTCACTGGGAATGGTCAATAATTACGCGCCAGGGAAGGGGTTAACGGATCAATACCCTCATCCCATTCATCGTGCCCCAACGCCCTGGACACCTCTAGTCCTAATCTCTCGCAACCAGTGAGAGTCGATTGGTGTTGTTTATAAAGGTTCCAAAGCCTATCTTCTGACGCATGAGGTAGCTGCCAGGTCCTTATATGTAGATAGAGGGAAAAAAGGGTGCGAGTGACACGATAAGGGTAGTTATTTTTCTTCTTTTTGTATAAGTGGGAGAGATAGGATAAAAGTAAAAAGGAGAAGGATAGAATAGAAAAAGGAAGGAAGGACGCACTTAGTCTGGAACCTCGTTTTGACCAAATTGACAAGGGAAGCCCTACCAGGGGTACCCAGAAGAGACGTACCCCCGCCGACATAGCTCGAAAAGTCAAAGGTACACACAAGCTCTCTTCCCGCGACAAGGGGGCGTCACCTCACCCTCTACTTTCTCAAGATATATATATATATATATATATATATATATATATATATATATATATATATATATATATATAGAGAGAGAGAGAGAGAGAGAGAGAGAGAGAGAGAGAGAGCTGTACAGGAAACATGGGAGAGATCCCGAAGTGAAATTTATTTAGGGAAAATTGGGTTAACCTGATACCTGAATGCTCGGGAGTTAGTTAATCGTTATAAAAACGCTTTTAGTTGGGGATTTGTTTCAAAATATTTATCTATACGGCGTTTGAAAGTATCTACGGTATTGCAGTCTACTACTTTACGAGGAAGCCCATTCCATAAGTTCACGATTCGGTTAAAAAAGAAGTTCTTAGATTCGTGCGAGTTAAAATAATTACCTATAATTTTACACCTGTTTCCTCTCGTGTAATTGGAATGGTCGATGGTGAAATATTTATCGCCGTCCATATTGTCTATGCCTTTGATAATTTTAAACATCTGAATTAAGTCCCCTCCTAATCTACGGTGATTTAACGGAAAGAGATTCAGTTCTCTAACTCGCTCTTCGTAGGTTTTCTTCCCTTAGACTTGGTATCATTTTAGTGAGCCTTCGTTGGACTCGTTCTAATTTCACTATATCTTTCTGATAGTACGGACACCAGGCACCAGGCTTGGACGCAGTATTGCATAATGGGACGGACCAAGGAATTATAGAGAGTAAGGATTGTATTTTTTGACTTATACTTGAACGCTCTACTAACCAATGAATCCAATTATTTTATTCGCTTTTTTAATGACATCTGAGCATTGTTCAGTGGGCTTTAGATCGCTCGATATTATTACTTCTAGGTTTGTCTCTCTGTCTACGCTTAAGAGTTGAGTACCATTTAGTGAGTAATTTGCTTTGACATTTTGGTTTCCGATATGGATTACTTTGCATTTGTCGATGTTAAATGGCATTTGCCACGTTTGCGCCCAGTTCGATAATTTACTGAGGTTGTTCTGCATTGCATCAATCTGTGCGTTAGTGAGTACTGAATTCGCGATTTTGGTGTCGTCGTCGTTAATGTATACTAAGTCAAGAACTGGTCCTAGAACAGACCCCTAAGGTACCCCGCTAGTGACATCTGTCCAGCTAGATGATTTTCCATTTATAACTCTCTGTTGCCTACGATTACTTAGTAGCCAGTTTTCTATCCACTTTGCTATCGCGCCTTCAATTCCGTGAGCTTTTAATTTAGTTAGTAAACGTTTGTGTGGAACTTTGACGAAGGCCTTTTGAAAGTCTAAGTAAATTAGGGCAACTGCTTTACTTTCGTCGTATTCATAAAAATGTCATTGAAGAAGTCTAATAGATTCGTTAGACAAGAGCGTTTATTTCGAAAGCCGTGTTGGGTGTCTCTAAGTAGCTTCTTTTCTTCCAAGTGGTTAACGAGTTCGTCGCGTATAAGTGTCTCTAACATTTTGCAAACGACCGAGCTTAAACTAATTGAGCGATAATTACTAGGTTGAGATCTACTGCCTTTTTTTAAATATTAGTGTTACGTTAGCGAGCTTCCACTCATCGGATATAGTCCCGGTTTCTAACAAATAATTAAACAATAACGACAGAGGTTTGGGTAGTTCACTTTTGGCTTCTTTTAATATTCGAGGAAAGACCATATTCGGGCCGGGGGACTTATTTACCTTAAGCTTTTCAATGCATCTCAGTAAGTCTCTTTCTGTAACGGTGATACTACTTAACGTTTCGTTGCAACCTATTAGGATAGCTGTAGTTGTTGGGATTTCGCTAAGATCTTCTGTAGTAAAGACTGATGTAAAAAATGTGTTTAAAATACAGCTCATTTGTTCATTGTTCGTGGTAAAGTTTCCGCTCTCATCAGTTAGCGGTCTGAAAGATTTAGATGTTTCTCTCTTTTGTCGTATGTAACTATAGAACTTTTTCGGGTCGGTTTTACTTTGATTTGTCAAATGTGATTCCAAGGACTTTTTCCTCTGTTTAATTAATTTTTGGGATTTACGTCGTAAGTCTAAATATTTGGCGCGTTCTGTCTCGTCGTTAGAAGTTTTTGATCTAATATGGGCATTCCTCTTGTCTCGTAGACAGTTAGCTATCTCGCTACTCCACCATTTAGGTTTATTTTCGTGTGGCAAACGACGATTTTTTTAAAGGAATACATTCTTTTACTGCCTCAAAGTACTAGCTAGTAAAAAAAATGTCCTTTTATCGTTTATATCATTTATGTCACGCAAGTAGCTCCAATCTTTTTGCTTAAGTTTTGTTATGAGCTTAGAAAAATGCGCTTTTTCTAAAGAAAGAGAGAAAGAGAGAGAGAGAGAGAGAGAGAGAGAGAGAGAGAGAGCGAGCTACAAGGAGCTAAAAGGAATAAGAGTACCCTAGAAGACCTTACGGTCCATACAAGGAGGGTACTTTTGGCGCAATCCTCGAAGGTGTCCGTTGGCAACCTCGAAGATCACTCGCGACGATCTTAACGGTGATTTCGCAAGACTTTATCTAGTCTTGACTTGAACTGGTCAACATATTCACTGTTGACAACTTCCGTCGGAAGTGCGTTCCAACTACCACAAATACTGTATGTGAAGAATTTCCCATACAGATCACGGTGGTATCGCTTCAGTTCAAGTTTGTAGCCGTGATTTCTTGTTCTCTCCTCGAAGTATTTTAAACACTTTGATAAGCTGACCACGTAGTCTCCGGGTCTCCAGCGAGAACATATCTAATTCCCTTAGTCTATCATTATAACTCATATGCCTTACAGACGGAATCAGTTTAGTTGCCCTGGCTTGGACGCGTTCCAATCTCGCGATGTCCCTTCGAAACGAAGGACTCCAAAATTGTACGGCATACTCCAGGTGCAGTCGGACGAGGGAGTTGTACAGAGAGAGAGAGAGAGAGAGAGAGAGAGAGAGAGAGAGAGAGAGAGAGAGAGAGAGAGAGAGAGAGAGAGAGAGAGAGAGAGAGAGAGAGAGAGAGAGAGAGAGAGAGAGAGAGAGAGAGAGAGAGAGTAACAAGGAGTAACAAGGAGTAACAAGGAAAGAAGGTACCCTAGGAGACCTTACGGTCCATTCAAAGAGGGTACCTTTGGACTAGCAATTGAGCGGGCACAAGGCTGCTCAATTGTTTTGCGTCCCTAAACGGCCACTTTTCAAGACTTTGTCTAGTCTTGACTTGAACTGGTCAACAGATTCACTGTTGACAACTTCCACTGGAAGTGCGTTCCACATACCGCAGATACTGTAAGTGAAAAAATTTCCACACAGATTGCGGTTGTAACGCTTCAGTTCAAGTTTGAAGCCGTGATTGCGCGTTCTGTTCTCACTCAGAGAGACAGAGAGAGAGAGATAGAGAGAGAGATAGAGAGAGAGAGAGTAACAAGTAACAAGGAAAATAAGTACCCTAGAATACCTTACGGTCCATTCAATGAGGGTACCTTTGGACTAGCTGTCGAGCGGGCACATCCCCGCTGAATTGCCTTACGTTCTCCCTAAACGGCTACTTTTCAAGGCTTTGTTTAGTCTTGTCTTGAAATGGTCAACATAATTGTTGTTGACAACCTCCATCGGAAGTGCGTTCCAGCTACCGCAGATACTGTACGTGAAAAATTTCCCACATAGATCGCGGTTGTAACGCCTTAGCTCAAGTTTGAAACCGTGATTTCTTGTTCTGCTCTCATTTAGGCTGAAAATAGACGCGTAGTCAACATTGTCGATCCCTCGAAGTATTTTGAAAACTTCGATGAGCTGACTACGCAGTCTACGGGTTTCCACCGAGAACAGATCTAGTTCACTTAATCTATCTTCATAACTTTTATGTCTGATAGAGGGAATCAGTTTGGTTGCCCTGGCTTGCATGCGTTCCAATCTCGCGATGTCCTTTCGCAATGAAGGACTCCAAAATTGTACGGCTTCCCTTAGGTGCGATCGGACAAGTGAATTGTACAAACAGAGTATTATTTCCTTTTTCCGATATCCAAATTGTCACTTTATATAACCTAGCATCCTCTGGGCTTTCTTCTCCGCCTCAATACACTGCCTCGAGAATTTGAGATCACTAGTGATAGTTACACCCAAGTCCTTCTCAGTGTCGGTAGATTCAAGAGCAGTGCCCTTAAGGATATAATGAGAGAGAGAGAGAGAGAGAGAGAGAGAGAGAGAGAGTCTATGTGTAGGGGTGTGTACCTTCCCCTTTTCGCGAGGATATATACTCCTCGTCTCGATTCGAACCTCAGAGTTAGAAGGTTTCGTCGGACAGATTAATTGCCGTGAATTTGGCTACAGTTTATAGGCAAACTCTCGAAGCGACATTTCCTCGGAGAATTGTGCGACTCACTCATCTCATCCCGTTTTCGAGATTAATTCTCTCCCTCGTTCGAGATTACTTATTCCCGCATCCAAGAGCATCTCGCCGCAAGTTCAAGAATATCTCGCCTCCCCTTTCAAGAATAATTCGCCGAACCCAAAGAGGACTCACTGTCCCCCATCATTAGCTCTGCGCAGCCGGTCTTTCGTCGGCCGCCTGCCCCATGAGTGTAATTGCCTTCACAGCTGCTAAGGTATATACTTACGATACCACGACACTATCGATCGTCTATCTGACTTCACTGTCTACCCAAATGTGAATGAATCTCAATCTCTCGAATTCTCCATTTTTCTTCTATAAATAGTATAGGAGGCGTGGCCTTTGGGATAACAATCTTTTTAGCTTCGCCCACTGGGCAGAATATTCCTAATCCCATTGTCTCCGATGGTCATCGATTCATGGCGCCAAAAAATTTACACTTTCTAGATATAATTTGAGACACAGACAGCTGTTTCGGCTTAATTCCATTTCCAGACGAAAAATGTTCCTTTTTATTACACTGTCGCCAAACTTTACTGCTATCTGAATTCTCGGCTTCCCGCTAAATTCGTTGACCGGTTTACAAATAAATATATATGTATATTCGCGAGGACATTTTTTACAATTCTTCCTATTCCCGCGAGGCACTTTGTTGGTACGATTTTTAATTCCAGGGCCACGCGCATGCGTGAGTGACCGTTAGTTATGATCGAACAACGTTATGGTGTAGGAACAGATCGAACGTCTTATAGATACAGATACAGAATGTCAAGTTGCTTATTCGTCGGTCGCCTTTTCCTTTAGCACTCACATAATGCATCTTTAACGCCGTCTTCATTCATGCGATAACACCACTATCTCTTAACACGTTCTATACTCACAAAAAACAACAACAGAATCTATCGGAAGTTATTATTTGGAAATAAATGTAACGAGAGTTAAAGAAACATTATTAAACCAGTTGAAAAGTGGCGGGGATTTGGTTTCGTACTGGCAAACGCTCATCTTTTTTTTAATTTTCTCGTTGGATTGCTCCTTTTTCTCCCCCCCCAAGGCCCCACAATGCTTTGTTTATAAGGCTATTTGAAACATTCTTTGGGGGAGGTGAGTTGCGAATAGGGTCCGAGTGCGTTAAAGCGTAGATTTCAAGAACGATACTAGTTTGATAGTACGGGTTCGAATTCCCAACACTTTTCAACGGGTATAATAATGTTTCCTCAAGTTATTTTTTCATGGGTGACACTTCGCTTCGCTGTAGCATTTACCGCAACAATCACTCTAGTATACATGGGTAAATTTAAGTCGATCGCTGCATTTAAATATCCTAGAGACACTTCAACTTGATTACTAATCAAACTTTTCCCTTGGCGGAAGAATCCAAATGACTTGGAAGGAGCAACTCATCACGGACGTCCTCAATCATCCCCTTTAATCCCAACGCAAGGCTCGGATTTTGTTCTTCAGCGTCTTTGTCCACTTTTGTAATCGCTTGTTCGGGGAAGTTTAAAATACGATAAATTGCAGAATTTCGAGTTGACGATTTTATCTCGATCTTGTCCTAGTTTCTTTATAATAATACAATAGATTACGAGGAAATGCAATACAATCTTTTAACACTTTTTATTTATCTTTTTATTCTATTAAATCATGATATGGATCAAGGGGAGATAAGGAGCTTTCTTTGGCCTAGTGTATGGGGTGGTTCCTGTATATCTGCCAAACACCCGAAGCATTTATCGTGGCGGGGTAGGATTTTGATGGGTAGAAGGCTATTTTAGCAAGCTCAAATTTGTCTATACTTCTTTTTCCTTCAAATGATAGTTGTTACCGTTTGGATACCAGTATTGTAATTTTTATCATCATAATTGTCACTATCATTAACATTATCATCATTAGCAGCAATATCATTATTATCGTTATCATTAATTTCTTTATTAATATCCTTAGCATTATTATCATTATTTTTATTATTATGATCAATATCCTTATTATTATCAGCAACATTATTTACAATATTATTATCATCTAACGTGCCCTCCTCAGGACAGTCTCACAGAAGGCGCAGCCTCACATAATTGTGGTCACGTTGGCGAGACGCTACAGAGCAGGCTGTAGGATCAAATGCATTCGGCCTTAATTTCCCAAGCGGTCGGAGAGAGCAGATATGCTATCTGCCCCTGGGGAGCTCTAAGCAATGACTCATCATCATCATCCGAGAAGTGTAGGTCATTGTCTTATTAACTGGTAAAGAACGAGAGGAGAAATCAAACAAGATCGCTCGTTTTATAATCCTAAAAGGCCGTCCTTCAACGATCCATTTAAATAAAGATTGGAAGAAGAAATGGACATATCAACTTATGTCTCACCGTTGATTTGGGATCACTTACTACGCTCTCATCTTAACACACACTGGCAGTGCTTACTTCTATTCTTCTAGTCCACTGTCGCTCAATGGAACGAATCCAGATGGAGGCTGGTTTATATTATCCTCTGTCAGGCATTTGGCCACATTGAACTCATCCTACAGGAGCGTCAGGATGAAACTATGTCCTTTAATTGCTTTAGCCGAGTGAGGAAGGGGAATCCTGTAGGAGACCACTGCCCATTAAATTGCTATGTTTATTCTAGGAACGAAAAAAGTGATCATGGTGGCAACTATGATAGAGAGTAACGCTTCTTTTTTCTTGCGAGAGTTCCTGGGATTAGAATCTTTAGAATTCCAGAAAGTGATTAAGATAGTGTTACAAAACGAATTAAAATGTGAGTCACTTTACCAACAAACTCATGGACGTGACGAGGCGTGACTTTCGCACATTTTCTTACTCCTCTTAAGTGTAATGGGTTGAAGCTATATAGGTGGAGTGAAAATGGAGAGTTCATTTTAACCTCCCCTGACAAAAGGCAAGGGAAGAATTACCTCCTTTCAAGAAAGGGAAGGAAGATTACCCACTGGAAGCATTTTAATTGAATAGAGGGAAAAAGGACACAATGAAGATAAAAAAGGAATAGTGAACAAAGAGTAAGAAGACATCAATGGCATTAATAAACCTCAACCTTAGTGCAATCTCGATTCCGCAGAAACAAGCGGTACAAACAGCTACGCGAGAGCACAAACAACAATTCTCTCGGGGAAACAATTATATGCGCATTCCAAGATATACATATCGTAATACTACACATAAATCACTTTTCCCCTTATGTGATTAGAGGGGTGAAGCTTTTTCCCCTATTCGGTGAATGGTGTTGAAGGGGGTAAATAAAGCCCCTACTAGAACTAAAACTTGGGAGAACGGCTCGCCCTTCCGGCCCCAATGTATACTCTGCAATAAAATGTCAGGTATAGCATGGGGAAACATGCTACAGTTAACATCTGTAACATCTGGTGAATAACGTGCCTCCAACCCCAATTCCAGCAGATCGGCTGCTATATAACTTGGCGCCTTTTCACAATTTGCAGGTCTTTTCTGAGAGAGATTCACTTGATGGTTTTCACTTTAAATTTGATTCACAAAAATTCTCCCATTAAAACATTTAAATAAGTTAAATAGTAGTGCTTGTCTTTATTGATAAAGAGAAAACCATCGAGGGAATCCCTGTCATAAGGTTTTGCAACGAAATTCTTAAAGGGCGAAGTTGGACTAAATTCAAAGAGCCACTCACACCACGTAATTTTAACACGGCTTCCGTAGGAGTGCCTAAAATCCCTACGAGTGCCACCAGGATTCCTCCAAAGAATAAGCTCCTGGAGTCATTGAATGCGCCCGACGCGCTTCTACAGCTGAGATTAAAGTCGCTTTCTCTCGCAATCTTTTTTACATTTCATCTTTTCATTATTTTTTTCTCCAATCTTTCATTCTAAAATATTTGATGCCATTTTTACAGGGATTTACTGGTATCTTATCAGAAAATAACTTACTCCATTTTTTACAACAACAATGTATGCTTCTGTGTTTTATCATGCAGTATTTTGCTGTAGAAATTACAGTAACTTTAAAAATACAATAATATCCATGCTACTGAATTTCTCTATTCAGTATGCCTCTGTAAATGTTACAGAAACACATGGCACTAAAATACGTTACTGTAATTTTCCATAGTTTGATACTGTAATTTATACAGTAACGGTGTATTAGAAATAAAACACAGTATTATGTGTTGATGCTGTAATGAATAAAGTGTGATTTGCTGGTTGCTTAGATGCCAGCAAATTACTTTAATAATTATGGTCTAGGACGATTCGGTGCGGCCAATTTGGCACATGCCTTTTTCGAAGCAGACCCTATTCAGTGGGGACCATTTTCGGCGTAGACCCTATTTGGTTCAACTATTTTTTTAAAATCTTGAGAAGAAATGTTAGCGTTAAAAATTTCTGCAAGAGTGGAATTTAGGTGATCGACAGCGTTCGTTCTTGTTCAAACTTACTCATAACTAGTGGATTGATTTATACAAAAGTTGGTGGAGCACTAGAGCCTTAACCTAGAAGTAAACCAATGACGTGCCGTCTAGGTAGGCAAGGTAGGCAGTGCCTACCCTGAATAAAATATATCAGTAGCAACGTTTTCCTCCCGTAGAAAAATATGCACTTAATTCAACGATGTTATGAAGGTTTCTTTAATTATTATGCATAAAATGCAAAATATTTTATTTTTATGCAGATTAGGTAAGCGATAGTCATAATTCGGCCCTGCCTTTCAATCTAAGTATGTAAAAAAGCATAGTAGTCGTGTAGTTCACGTGCTGCATACACCACTTCGACAGCATTTTCTTTACGCGAAATAGGGGAGGTCAATAAGTTTTGCGAATAGGTAGGGCAAAACAGAGGAAGAGGATGGCTGTTTGTGGGGGTGTTAGGACAAGTTAGGGCAAGTCAGGGCCTGCAGCCGCACGCTCCTGCCTCGTCTATTTAAGAAGCAGTAGCTGATCGCAGATCGTCAGTCACAAATTTTTCAACAATGGAGAAGGTTGAGCACCGCGCATTGATCAAATTTTTTACCAAGGAAGGCAAGAATGTAAAAGAGATCCATGAACGCATGGTTGCAGTGTACACCGACACCGCCCCTTTTTTACGAAACCATTGCTCACTGGAATAGTGAGTTCCGCCATGGTCGTGAGTCCCTTGAAGATGATCCCCGTCCAGGACGCCGGTCAGACGTGACCAACGAGGACAATGTGGCCCGTGTGGAGAGGATCATTCTCGAAAATCGACGGGTCAAGGTCGAAGAAATCAAGCGAGAACTTGGAATATCACATGGAAGTGTTATCAACATCATCCACCACAATTTGGCCATGACCAAGGTCTCTGCCCGTTGGGTCCCTAGAAACCTCACGCCCCATAATCGACTTCAACGTCGTTTAAGTCCACAAGGCCAGAGTTGCACAAGCTGCTCTGCGAGAGTGCGTATTCGAGGAGCTCAACTATCACCCCTACAGTCCAGATCTGGCCCCTAGCGACTACTTTTTATTTCACCAGCTCAAAGCTGCACTGCGTGGACGCCGGTTTGGGGACGATGAAGATTTCCAGCTCGCAGTCCAGGAGTGGATTGAACAGCAGTCGGGAGATTTCTGGTTGTCGGGAATTCGAAGCCTCAGGGCCACTGGCGCAAGTGCATTAAAGTCGAGGGTAGTTATATTGAAAAATAATAAACACTTTTCCTCATATCTCGTTTCCTTATATCCGAATTGCAAAACTTATTGACCGCCCCTCGTATAGAGGCAGAATAATTTGCCTTCATCTCAGTCACTTGGCATCTTCCGTGTAATAAAGTTGCGTGCTTGTGTTTAGCTTATTTTCTTGTGTTTTTACCTCAGTTTTAGCTACTTTCAATTTATTTTCAGTTTTTACCCTTTCCAGCAATCGATTATGAATATCGTAAGACAAATTCAAAACTAGCCTATGAAGAAAAGAGACAATTCATAAAAAATCGTAGACCAAAATCAGAACTTAAGGACATAAAAAAACAGAATGGGACGAAAATTACTAGAAGATTTCAAACTGCTTGGTACAGAAAGAAAGAGTGATTGTGGTGCTGTACTACAAAAAAAAAAGCCTTTTTGTTTCCCATCTTTGCTATTTTCTGTATCTAGTGAAAGTGTGTGGGTCAAAGAAGGACATTGTGATTTAAATCATTTTTGCCCAATGCTTAAGTAAACACGAACGATCAGCAGCACATTATGAAAGCCAAATGTCACTGAAAACGTCTGGATCTACACGAGTCGACTTGTTCTTAGATAAACAGAAGTCCGTCATTATTGAATTTCACAATAAAAATTAAAGAAAACAGAGAAATATAAAAAAAATGATCTGTGCTACTTGTTTCTTGATTAAACAATAAATTGCTTTTCGCGTAGATAATGAACATAAATCCTCATTAAATCGTGGAAAGACACGATTATAGAAAATAATATTAAAGAAGAAATGCCACAAGCCCGATTCAATGCTATAGAAGTAGATGAAACGACAGATGTTTCATGTACAGCTCAGTGTCCTACAGTATTAAGGTACGTGTTGGACTCGGATATGAAAGAAGTCTTTTGGGGATTTGACATTCTTAAGGACAGAACTGTTGGAGGTGTAACATAGTGTATATTAAATGATTTGGATAAATATGGCTGTGTTGAGAAACTTGTAGCACAGACGTACGGTGGGGAAATGGTGATGGCATCCTATTTAAATGGTGCTCAAGTTAAGGTAAAAAAGAGGCACCAAGAGCTTTATTTATTCACTGCTATGATCATAAGTTAAATCTTGTTCTATCTCAGTCAGCAAAATTCATATCTGAATGTACAATCTGTTTCAAGACCACTGAAGAACTTGCCTCATTTTTCCATCACTCTACAAAACGAACGCAATTTCGTGATGAGATAGTGAGAAACGCACTCCAAAGGCGGCACCAACGAGATGGAGTTCAAATTCAAAACTAACCTACAGTATTTTGAAATATTATGGTGACCTTTGAAACTTTAGTGAGAAGCAATGTGTTTTATGAGTGGCTAACAAAAAACTCAATATAGTTTTTTTCTGATGGTTTATAATGAAACTTTCATTGAAAACTAACACTCTTTTCAATCTTTTTCAAACCAAAATGATAGATATTCCATAGTGCATTAAGAGAATTAATGGAACAATAAATTTGCTTGAAGATCTGCACAAAAATCTCGAGGATTTGTACGCAGAGGATGAAGAATGTTTCAGAGTGAATAACTTAACTGAATCAAAGTCTCGTACCAAAGGTTCAGTTAAAGAAGAAAGAATGACTTATTTGGTGTTATTTTGGATGACACACTGGAGAACAGAAAGCAAGATTTGCTGATAGAAAAAAGTTAAAGTTCATTTTATTAGTTCATGAGTGTTAAAAGTTTTTTGTTAATGGTACTTTTAAAATAGTTCCACCTCTTTTTTTCCGAGATTTATGTAGTAATTTGAGATGAGAAATACAGGGACGTACATCCCTTGCTATACGCTCTGCTTCCAATAAAGTTCATGGATCTTATGACAAATTTTTAGAAATAATTTTAAGAGTTGAATCTAGATTTAGTCCAGCAATTATCGAATGCGGCTATGAATAACAACCCTTAATAGATTAAAAGTGCATTTCCTTCAGCAGATATCAGAGGATGATTTTTCATTTGGTCCAAATATGAAAAAGCGTGTTTTTGATTTACGACATTCACCTCCTTCCCGGACAAGACCCAGAGTTTAACTTAATATTATTATTAGTAGAAGTAGTAATGTATGCGTTTAATTAACGTCATATATGTATGACAAAGTTAAGTGTGCAGTTATTAATTGTAATTTTACCTTTACATATTTATAGTTTATTATTATTAATATATTATGATTATATTAGTAATATTATTATTAATGTATACGTTCAATTAGCGACATATATGTATGCTAAAATTAAGTCGTCAATTGTAATTTTACCTTTACATATTTATAGTTTATTATTATTATTATTAAAGTACGTGTTCATATAGCGTCATGTATGTATGCCAATATTAAACCTGTGTAGAGGTATTAATTGTTATTTTACCTTTACATATTTCAAGTTTTAAAATTTAGAGATGCCTACTAAATTTCCGACATTTAGTCATTTAAATAATTTCACGTATTAAAAAGCCTTAATAGCTTAGCAATATATATATATATATATATATATATATATATATATATATATATATATATATATATATATATATGAATATAACAATATCCTAATATGCGTTCTATATGCTTCATTTATATATCGAGTAATTAGTTGTAGTACAATTTTGTAAACAAACAAGTTAAAACATGTTTGTGATTACATAATTCCACCAAGTTACTCGTACCTTTGCAAAAAAACTAATAGTTCCTTATAGATTAAAGCTCCCGTGTTCCACCAAATTTGGTATAAATCGGTCTAATAGTTTTTAAGAATTCTTTAAAACGAAAGAACGAACGCCGTCGTTCACATAATTTCCCACTTCCTCGCCAGAGATTTATGACAATAACCTTTGTTTTCAATTTTTTAAAGTATATCTGGTTTACTTTAAAATTTTGAACAAGTTCTGCGCCGAACTAGGTCTGCGCCAAAAATGGCCTGCTCCGAAACGGGTCTGCGCCAAAACGGGTCCTGCGCCGAAACAGGTCTGCGCTGAAACGGGAGTGCGCTGAAACGGTACTGACCTGAAACGGGGCTGCGCCGAGACAGGTCTTCCGCCTAAACAGGTGTTGCGCCAAAACGGGTCTGCAGCAAAACGGGGCTTGCGCCGAAAGGGTTCTTGCGCTGAAACGGGACTGCGCCGAAACGGGTCTGCGCTGAAACTGGACTGCGCTGAAAAGGGACTGCGTTGAAACACGACTGCGCCGAAACAAGTCTTCCGCCTTAACATGTGTTACAACAAGGAGTAACAACAAGGAAAGAAGGTACCCTAGGAGACCTTACGGTCCATTCAAAGAGGGTACCTTTGGACTAGCAATCGAGCGGGCACAAGGCTGCTCAATTGTTTTGCGTCCCTAAACGGCCACTTTTCAAGACCTTGTCTAGTCTTGACTTGAACTGGTCAACAGATTCACTGTTGACAACTTCCACTGGAAGTGCGTTCCACTTACCGCAGATACTGTAAGTGAAAAAATTTCCACACAGATTGCGGTTGTAACGCTTCAGTTCAAGTTTGAAGCCGTGATTGCGCGTTCTGTTCTCACTCAGTGTGAAAATATCCCAGTAGTCAACATTGTCGAACCCTCGAAGTATTTTTAAGAGTTCGATGAGCTGACCGCGCAGTCTACGGGTTTCGAGCAAGAACAGATCTAATTCCCTTAGTCTATCCTCATAACTTTTATGTTGGACAGAGGGAATCAGCTTGGTTGCCCTGGCTTGTACGCGTTCCAATCTTGTGATGTCCTTTCGCAATGAAGGACTCCAAAATTGTACGGCATACTCCAGGTGCGGTTGGACAAGTGAGTTCTACAGGCACAGTACAATCTCCTGGTTCCGATAACCAAACTGGCGCTTAATATAGCCTAGCATCCTTTGGGCCTTTTTCTCCGCCTCAATGCACTGTTTTGAGAACTTGAGGTCACTAGTGATTGTTACACCCAAGTCCTTCTCAGTGTCACTCGATTCAAGAGCAGTGCCCTTAAGGATATACTGAGATTGGGAGTTTCTGTGGCCGATATGCATCACTTTGCATTTCCCCACGTTAAAAGGCATTTGCCACGTGTCCGACCACTCCCCAATCTTTACAAGATCTTCCTGCAGGCGGGCAGTATTTCCATCCTTTGCAACGTTCATACCAAGCCTGGTATCGTCGGCAAATTTGTAAATCTTGGCAACCATGTCACCGTCCATGTCGTTGACGTAGATGATGAATAGTAGTGGTACCAGGACAGAACCTTGAGGCACCCCGCTAGTAACGGGCACCCACCCAGAAGACTGTCCATTCACCACCACCCGTTTCTGTCTGCCACTTAGACCAGTTCTCGATCCAGCTGGCTACCTTTCCGTCTATGCCAAGCGCTTGCACTTTCCGGAGAAGGCGGCGGTGTAGTAACTTATCAAAGGCTTTCTGAAAGTCTAGGTAGACCACATCCACCGCCTTTTCCCGATCGTGCTCTCTGAAAACGAAGTGGAAGAATTCCAAAAGGTTCGTCAGGCATGACTGTTGCCTTCGGAAGCCGTGCTGGGAACTCCTCAGTAGCAGGTTTGACTCTAAATACGACGTTATTTCGTCCACTATGATGCTTCCCATGAGTTTACCGACTATCGAAGTCAGACTGATAGGTCGGTAGTTCGACGGTTGGTTACGGTCTCCTCTCTTGAAGATAGGAGTCACCTCCGCCTCACGCCAGTCTCTAGGAACGCATTTGGTCCGGATTGATGTTAAAGATAGCGCGCAGATGTCGTGATACTCCATCGCACACTTCCTTCAACACTTTAGGTAAAAACCCGTCCGGTCCAGGGGACTTATTCGTCTTTAGGTCAGCGATCTTTTTCTTTATTTCTCCTTCGATGAAGTCCATTGCCTCCAGCTTTTCCCCCGAGTAGGAATCCGTCGGCTGGGGAATGGGACCATACTCTTCAGTAAACACTGAAGAGAAGTAGTCGTTGAGGAGGTTAGCATTTTCTGCATCTGAATGCTTTAATGTCCCCTCCTCATTCCTCGAAGGGCCAATCGTTTGACGGATTGGTTTACGGCTGTTCACATATCCAAAAAACTCCTTGGGATTCTCTTTACAGAGTCTCGCCACTCGGAGTTCCTCAGACCGCTTAGCCGCCCTTATGCTGGACTTCACTCTCCTGGCTAGCCTCCGGTATTCGTCAAAGTTACCCGAGATCTTCGATTGCCGGTTCACATTTCTCTTCTCCCTAAGCAGTTGCCCGATTTCTCGATTAAACCACTTTGGTTGAACAGAGGACCGACGGGGGCATTTCAGAGGGATGAAACGCGATTGAAGACTTATGAATGTGGTTTTGAAACTGTTTCAAGCGTCTTCAACAGCCTCGCACTCTTCTAGCCTCGCGCCAGTCAGTCCCGCGCGTAGACCTGCAAAGTCTGCTCTTCTTAAATCGAGTTTCCTCGATTTACTAGTTTCAGGCTCTGCCTTGGGGACTTTGACTACAAATCTAATTAGTCGGTGGTCACTTCCACCGAGCTCTTCGCCAACAGAGAGGTCCTCAACGATGTCATCCTCAGAGGTAAAAACCAAATCGAGGATATTGTCTCTTCTCGTTGGCTCTCTTACCCATTGAGTCAGGAACTCGTTGTTCGTGAACTCCAGGAGTAGTGCGTTCTCGCCACAGGGTTCTCTGGTTTCCCAGTCAACTTGTGTGTTGAAATCACCCATGACGATACACACTCTGTCTTCGACAAGTTCTCCTAGTAGCTGGTACAGATCTCTGTCCTTTTCAACGAGTTGGGCAGGAGGTCTATAAAGCACCAGGGTCCTATATTTGGCAGGACCTATCTCTAGGTCAACACCTAGTAGTTCATGGTCGGATACGATGTTGCAATCCGTCAAGTTGAGAGTATCCTTAACATACAACATCACACCGCTACCCTCTCTGTCTGGCCTATCTTTCAGGAACAGCTGGTAACCGGGAATCGTGAATTCACCTTCAAAATCTAGGCTTGAGGTTTTAATCCACGTCTCCGTTATGGCCACCATCTCAGGTTCCTCTGTTGCCACGAGGCCACAGAGCTCAAGAAACCTATTCCTGATTGACCTCGCGTTAAACAGAAGAACATTTAGGGAGTCCCCCAGTGTAGGACTCCCTACGCTCTTCCGTTTCCCGGCTTTTTTTGTGTAGCAGTACCCCTCTTTGCCACATCTAAGAACGTCATTCCAGTAGTGACACGGGCATACTGTCTTATGTCCGCCTTCACTCTGCGTCCACTCTACGACATCCTAGATTAAGTTACAGAGTACAGCTTTTCCCTTGAATGAAAGGTGCACTCCTTCCCTTTGGTAAAGGTCGTTTCGACCGTAAAAAATGTGGTAGGGGTCCAGAAAGAAGACCCCTTGCGCCGTACAGAGGTCGGACAGGCGCTGGTTCAGGGTCACGTTCCTAGAGTGAGCTGTCCGGCTAGGACCTCTTTTTGGGAGCATCCCTACAACGACCCGTTTGCGAGTTCTCAATCCACAGTCGTCCACGGCTCCCATGACCGTGTTGAGAATTTTCTCGCTGGGGCCTACTTTGCCTCCTCGGAGGTAGAGGTCATTCCCACTCACCATCTGGGCAACGACTGAATTCTCGGAGATCTGAGATTTCTCAGCCTCTACCCTGATGTGGTGGTTTCCCCGCCCTGGCTGGCAGCATACCTCCACACTAGTGCCAAGGCGGGCCGCTAGCAGGGGCTGCAAACCTTGTGCTTGGGAATCACCCACAAGGGTAACCCTCGGACATTTCCGTGCAAAGGTTTGAGGCTTTTTTTGCGAAAGCGAACTCTTAGTTCCCTCTTTCTTCTCCATCTTATTTTTCTTGTTCTTCTTTTTCTTATTCATCTCTTCCCCCTTATCTTCCTTTGTTACATACTCTTCTGTTTTTCTCTTTTCTTCCTCTGCTTCAACTTTCTCTTTTTCAGCTTCTACATTATCTTCTGTTTCAACTTTCTCTTCTTCCTGTTTCTTTCCCTTCCTTTTCTTTTTCTTTGAGGGTTTATCCATAGCATGCGGACCTAGCTCTGGGGGTAATACTGCAGATGCAGTGTTTAGTACAGGGCTTGACGTTAGCTCTGCTATTCTGACCTCAAGCCTGTGAATCCGTCCGGCGTGTTCTAATTCGAGGCTGCTTATTTTTTCCTCCAACTTCCTGGATCTTTCCTCGGAAACCCTGAATGTTTCCTTTAGCTCCTTGATTTGGCCGTTCAAAATACAGTCGGTGCAGGAACTGGCTGGGTGGCATTTCGAAAAACACCCCTCCGGAAAGTCCACGCACTACTTATCTATGTGGCATTTTGCGCACGTGTATTTTAGAGCTCCTGGTCCTTTCTTGCCGGTCATTTTGAACACTTCCTCTCTTTTAATACTTTGCGACCAATCAATGATAAAAAGGGGGGTTGGTGAGTTCTCTCCGCGTGAGTCGCTCCCGCCTATTGATCGGAGTCGTTTCGGAGTCTTCCAGAAGGCACGCTCCATGTGCTGCTGTTCGTCCGACCGAGTCTTTAAGCCTAGGCGTGCCGTGGCTCCCAACCAAGCAGCACAGACGGTCCCCGAAGGGGCCATCGATTTGTCACCAGGTGAACAACAACGAAGCACGCCCCTTACTAAACTCCTACTAGTTCACTTCACAACGGCCAGGATCTCGGAGCAGCGTTCAATGGATATCCCGCCCCAACAAGGGACTCGACCCAAGGCTTTTTATTGGCCTGGCAACCAACCTGGGAACAAAGGGCCGTCACCTCGGACCGATGTTACCAGAGGCACCCGTCAACGGGCACTGGCAACGGTCAATAATTACGCGCCAGGGAAGGGGTTAACGGGGCACTACCCTCATCCCATTCATCGTGCCCCAACGCCTAGGACACCTCTAGTCCTAGTCTCTCGCAACCAGTGAACGTCGATTGGCGTTGTTTATAGAGGTTCCAAAGCCTCTCTTCTGACGCATGAGGTAGCTGCCAGGTCCTTATATGTAGATAGAGGGAAAAAAGGGAAAGAGTGACATGATAGGAAGAGGCTTTTTTTTGTTTTTTTTTCTTTTTGTATAAGTGGGAGAGATAGGATGAAAGTAAAAAAGGAGAATGATAGAGTAGAAAAAGGAAGGAATGACGCACTTAGTCTGGAATCTCGTTTTCGACCAAATCGACAAGGGAAGCCCTTCCAGGGGTACCCAGAAGAGGTACCCCCGCCGACATAGCTCGAAAAGTCCAAGGTACACACAAGCTCTCTTCCCGCGACAAGGGGGCGTCACCTCTCCCTCTACTTTCTTTATGAGAGAGAGAGAGAGAGAGAAACGGGTTTGCACAGAAACGGGTCTGCGCCGAACTGGGCCATTCCCTAAAAATTACTGTATAGAGTCATGATCAAAAGTTAAGATTAATATTTATTTTTATATTTTTTATTCGTTTCTAATATAATTTATATCATAGAAGTTATTAATCCTAATATTTAAATTATTGCATTTTATTAAAAAGTCAGCATTTCGTTCACTGAATCCAAAATCTCGCTATGGTCCTGTTCCTGTAGTAGGTCAGTAGGTTCCTGTAGGCGAGTTTCTGTGCCTAGAGCTTTATTATTCGATCAAAATGGGAAAAATGATGACAAATATGGGTTAAATGATTGATATTGTATACTTATAATCTATTTCGTAATAGTTTCTTTGGTAAAAATAAATGTTGAAACTTTATCAATTCTAGAAATGGTTCTTCCCAAAGCAAAGCGTGCAGCTATTGTTGTTCTGCACCAAAGTAACCTAAAATGTTCGCCGATAAATTCTATGGGTATTGCATCAACGACTACCACCATTAAGATTATTAGTGACTTAAAAAAAAAACTGATTACACTCCTGTGAAGAATTGTATAATTAAAGTAAAATTAACCAATGAAAAAGAACAGCCAGTCTCCTGGCATCTTTACTCTCACTACACATTCACATCCCCCCCCAATAAAACCCTCTCATGATATATAACTATCATTTATCTCACTTCTCTCTCTCTCTCTCTCACCTTTCGGGCCTGCATTTTTCTGAAGGGCAGCATAAATGCAGTCCCTATGTCTCAAACCCTATTTTAAAGGATATTGTTAATCACCTAAAGCTAACGCGTCCAGATTAATGTCAATTGCCTGTTATTGTATATTCCAGTATTGCAGTTTTCGTTGTCAATTTCCTTTAGGTTACGGCTGAAGATGATATGGGAAGGTATATATTGAAGCTAACCACTTTCTAATAAATTTATGCTCCCAAACAGTGGTTTCTTTGTACATTTAGTTTAGTCATAATTGTGTAATATATATATATATATATATATATATATATATATATATATGAATAAGTACCACGGAACATATTCATATTTATAGTTATCACGTCGTTACTTTCGTGATATTTCCCATATATATATATATATATATATATATATATATATATATATATATATATATATTGGCGATGGAACGACTCCATCACCAATACATTGAGGAAGAGATACAATGAAGACGTTGTCCACCGATTTCGCTGCTTAGAATCCACCTTCAAAAAACTTGAGAAGGTCAAACTAGATGTCCAATTTCTCTCAACATAATTCGCTGATAATGGTCATCGTTAATGACCGAAACGTCCGGAAAATTAAATGTTCGTAACCATCGCATATGTCTTCATATTCCTGATATATATATATATATATAATAGTGTAATCACTGTATAGGAGCATAGAATTTATTTACGAGATAGTTTCTGACTACTTGGTGGTGTGTGCAGATAACATATCTGTATATTTCTCCTCGATACTTGAGTATTCATATTTAACTGAGTACCCTAATGTTATATATATATATATATATATATATATATATATATATATATATATATATATATATATATATATATATATATATATATATATGATAGTGAAACCACTGTATAGGAGTATAGAATTTATTTACGAGACTAGTTTCGGTATGAAGTTTACCATACCGTCTTCAGTCGTATACTGAGAATCGAATAGACACAAAAGTCGCCTTACAGCTTCAAAATCTCGACAACCCTTCCCCCTAAGAAAAAGGGTCATTAATCAGTGGGTGAGGTTCTAAGATCATTAACTATACTGTTTAAGATCAGGTTCCGGGATAGGAGCTACATTTAAATTGGCCGTCAAAAGGATTGAAATTGGGAATTTCTCCTATTAGTATCGATTCGACCATTTTTCTTTTACGAAATTCTTTGCATTTTTATATTATTCGGGACTTTGAACAATCTATTTGGTGTTGTAATTACTAATATGGTTAAAAATACTGGATGCAATACTGCCTTGCCTGTGATCAGTGGCGTATCTAGCAAAAGTGCCGCCAGCGGCAGATGTTTATTTGGCCGTCCCTTAAATGTTCTAATACTTCCAAACGCCGAAAATGGAATAATATAGGTATGCAAAATAAGAAGACAAACGGGAGCAACCCTTTATTTCACTCAAATTTACTTTTATAATGTATATACACAAAAGATAATAGGAAAAATATGTTAAAGAGAAGAAGATAAGTGAATTACAAAAACAAAGCATTTAAAAATTCATTTTACGTGTTCTCTTCGCGAAATCTTGACTGACTTCATCCAAATCAATTTTATCCGCAAGGTCAGTTTCTATGGGTAGTATTTACCAATTCAATCAACTTTGTTTGATTCATTGTTGACCTGAGGTATTTCTTGATGAGCTTTAGTTTAGAAAACGACCGTTTGCAGCTAGCAACACTAAGGGCACAAGTTAGAAGGGTTCTTAATAAGTATTACTATATTCGGCACTGAATCACTAAGACTATATTACAGAATATACAAAATCAATTAAATATTAATATGTTGGGTCACCACGAAATGCCGCCCCCGAAATTGTGCCGCCCGAGGCGGACCCTCCTCGCCTCCCTTTTGGCACGCCACTGCCTGACATCACCTTTATATTCATATTCTCCCAGTCTCTCCTATATAGAACGGAGGACAATTAGTGGATTGACACGGGATTACATATACACCTGCTTCATTTGGCTTATCCATGAGCTTAGTCCTTGGGAAAGAACTTGGATAAAAGCTTCAAATATACCGAGATGGCTCACTAACTAAAATTCAAACTGTTAAAATAAATTGCATTCCTAAAATGTAGTGTTATGGATTAATAGAACTAACAAGAGAAGAGGCTTCGCCACACCTTAGAGGATGAACTTGCGCTTCCCGGGCAGAACTTTCGTCTGCGGCCAACTTCCTTTCCGGCTTTGGCAACGGCCTATTGGTCTAAACATTTTTAATAAGTTTCAAGTACATATCTCCTAATAATTTACTTTTGGTCTATTTGTTTTTAAAATGGCTGATTTTTTTATATGCCTAAAGGAAAAAACAAGTTTTATCGAGTGCTTTTTTAAATACGAAAAAACAAAAGATCTTCAGGATTCTTTTTATTTCTCTATTTAAATTTGCTCTAATAATTTCATTTTGCTTTATTCGTCTTTAGGGCCCAGTAGCTACTTCGTCCTAATAAAGATTAAAATTGTAAACCTATATAGAAATAACTTCAATAAAACTTTCGAATATACAAAAATAGCAGCCATGACAAAATTTTAATAAATTTTCTGAACTTTACCATTTGCAATTCTTTTTGTTAAAAAAAAATTCCAAAACATTCGTTGTACATATTTATTTCTTAACTTCGCCATTTTTTTTCAAACTTTAAAGTAACTCTTAGAATGAACTTGGATAAAAACTTAAAATATACCTACATAAATCACAATCGCACTAAGAGAAAAAACTATTATTATTCAACACGTCCTCCAAATCCCGTTCTTAAAATATAGTGTTATGGATCGAACGATGCATTCTGTTTTAGTATGTTTGAGCTTTAATATTTTTCATTCAACCCTGAAATTATTATAGAAATAAATAGTGTCAATTGATGCGCGCATTTAATATCTACCCTGATGTCCCTTGGGGCCTACTGGAGAACAAATTTGTGATGGTATCTTGACTGATATTCCCCCATTTATGTTAAATAAGCACCAATTGAATGGTTTCTGTTTATCAACAGCCAATTTGATTATCACCCCAAATTCTCTATTTGGTTCAAATCTGGCAAATTCCCAGATCAAGGTCACAAAAGTTCGGCTAGATATTAAACCACACCAGTGTAACAAAAGATTGAGGTAATTTAGAAATTTCTCCACGAAATATTAAGATTGTTGACTCTGATGTCACCGCGGTCGCCTTGGCAACGCGCCATACCGTCCCGAGATATAAAGTTTGCTGACTCATCATCAACACGAGTGTCACGATTGAAATAAAGAATAAAATGGCAACTTTGTTGATGATAAAACTTTGGTTGTGGTTTAATATCTAGCCGAAAATACAGTGTGTCCGAAAAGTGACGCACCATTGGAAAAACCTACCTAATTTTACTATGGTGCGTGACCTTTGGGACACCCTGTATATATATATATATATATATATATATATATATATATATATATATATATATATATACATCTACACGTTACTTCTAATTACATTTTACTTGCAATAATTCCCGGACTAACCTTGGGAGAACCTTGGCAATTATATCATTCGAAAGAGAATGTAAAACTACATAAGGGTTTCCAGTCTCTTCAGAATCAGCCGAATAGTTAGGACGTTATTGACAAATAATTCCCAGGCTAACCTCGGGAGGACTTTAACAATTATATCATTCAAAGGAGAATATAAACAACATAGTGTTTCGAATTTAGTTAGAATCGACCGAATAGTTACGATGTTATTGCCACCAAACTCATTAGTAATTAAATTTGTTTACCATCCGACCGAAGACCTACGAACCGACATATGTAGTAACATAGAATCGCGCGAACGCGACGGTAAATTAAGCAATTAAAGGGCTCTGATTTATTCACAGACCCGTTATTTATAAATCTCACATAATTATACACATGTGTAAAGCTCTCTTTCATCACTTGGAGTATATAATTCTGTTCTGGTGTCCACAAATACGAAAGGATGCAGGACTTCTAGAAGGAGGGCAGCGACGTGCCACTGACATGATATCTCCTTCCAACCAAAAATCCTATGAAGAGAGAGTGAAGGAATTGAAACTACAGAGAGAATTGATTCCGAAGTGATTCAATGAATATTAGAGCTGAAACCTTTCTACGGGGACATTATTAGAACACGGAGCATGGGGTTGCAAGGGTCCGCCCGTCAAGGCCGAAAATAAATGTAGCAAAGATCTCTTTTCCTCTATGGTTCCTAACTACTGGAATGCTCTGCTTGAAGGAGTTGTTAATTGTAGCTGAATAAATGGAACTGTTAATGGTTTGTACGGGAATTTTAGAAGGTTTATTATAAGTTAAATGACGTTGGCCTCAAAAGTGCCTCTAACATTAAAGAGCAGATACTTAATCTCTACTCAATGGATTCAAACGAGCGAGCAGGAACGCCGGCCATCTGGTGGTGAATTCACATAACAGAATCCACTTGAGAAAGATCAGATTAACAAAGAAATATTATACATTTTCACATTCGAAAATGCTATAGATGATTTAAAAAAAGAAGAAAAAAGACCCTGTTTCTTTGTTGGATAAAGGCGGTTAACTGTGCCTGGCATTCATACACTCGACCAGATATAGACATAAATGAAAGCCATTACAAACAAAACCCAGAATTCTCCGTAAAAAAAATACAAAACAAACCCTCGTCTCGTGTCTTCTTAAAATTCGAATTCCTTATTTGACATTCGTTAGTTTCCGTTGACATATCGAAGGGGCGGAAACGTGAATTAAGAAATGATTGCCGCTCGTTATCTAGTAGGCTTAAGCCTTATAATCAATAGCGCCCTCTGCAGGGGGCCACTTTCCCCTAAGCCACCGCGACGGAGATCATAAAGAACCTTTATATTGCCTGCACTCGTCATTGCGCCCTTAAAAGCTATAATTAAAACGAAACAGACGCCAGGAAAGATATATGATGGTGATTTTACTTATTATGGCCAGGCAACGGAACCTAAAACTATGTATTTGGAAAACGGGATTTCAGGAGCAGTTCGGAATGACTCAGGCGCTCTTTTCCAAGGTACTGAGAACTCCACGACCCGTGGGACGGAAAGGAGGGTCCTATAACCCACGCAATTCAATTCTCTTGAGCTGATGAATATTATAAAAATATCGGTGAATTGCGCGAGGGTGAAGTGTATCGTCGGGTATATGCCTGGAATGGTAATGGTATGGAAGTGTTGAGACTCGCTGCCATAAGGGAATGTTTGTAGTGTGGAGTATTGAACGGAGTGGTTGGTTGTGTTTGAGGAAAATAAAGTACTGGGTGGCATTGGAAGAGTTGTTTTTGAGAGGGGGCTGCCAACCCCATCATTTCAACCAGACATTTAAACACATTTTTACTATTATAATTATTGTAGGGCTATCAAAAATGACCTAAAATTAATAAAATTATCACCATAATAATAATTATAATAATAATAATGTAAAAACATTTAATGATGTTAAAACATTTTATCAAAACTTAGCTAATGAAGTGCATTTTAGTGATTATAATCTTAACGTTTCCTGGACGAAAATTTCTCCCATTTGCAAGAACTTTATCGAGCATTGAGAATTCACACTCCAGAGCAAGCAATACTCAGCAGGAGATATTTCAGCTCTACTCATCTTTTTAATATGAAAAAGACCGTTCCTCTTCACTCTTTCATTTATACATATAATCTGAGGTTTTACAGTTTTACACAGGTCATGACAGGGTTTATATTAAAGAAGATTTTTTTAACTCAAAAAATAATATATATATATATATATATATATATATATATATATATATATATATATATATATATATATATATATATATATATATATATATATATATAGAAGTGAGAGAGAGAGAGAGAAAGAGAGAAAGATGCGCGCTGCCGCGCCTTCAATGGAGAGAGCGACAACAGACACCTAGTTGACCCTTTTTGTATGCGGTAATGGAAGTGCGAAATCATGAGACGCCGTGGTGGCCTGAAAGCCCGCGATCGCAGAAAGCCGCGACAAGTTTAAGAGCCCCAAAGGTCCCGTTTGGAGACGGACAAATTTTAGCCTCGCCGACTTAGTAACCTTCTCGCGATCGTGTTAAAAGGGCGAGACTACTCTCACCTGCCGATGTGTCGGAACTTGGAACCCTCCCCTTGGGACGGAGGGGAAAAAACCCCATTCAAATTCACTGTAAGTCCTCCGGCACCAGAGTTGGAAGGCAATATCCTCCGCCTGCACGCCACGTCAGTATCCTCTGTT
Organism: Ceratothoa steindachneri; assembly: GCA_963969495.1. NCBI lineage: Eukaryota > Metazoa > Arthropoda > Malacostraca > Isopoda > Cymothoidae > Ceratothoa > Ceratothoa steindachneri. The sequence continues at coordinate 106,850,167 of OZ018327.1, read as the reverse complement.
CACCTTCCTCCCGTTAATACCCACTATTCGCGTCCCGTTGGACTCTGCACAATTCTTGCAAAACCTCTCAAGCTTCGGATACTCTCGATTAATTCGCGTGAGTCTACCTCATACTCTTTCTACTCACTCCTCGAACACAACACGCCCAGTCTCGATTCGTGTTCTAACTCAAAAGCAAGATCTAAGTTCATCCCGTAATAGTCATTGTCAAGAGACAATTATATGAACTTTGCGACAAGGCAAGGATTCGTTCCTCGGGCCAACTCTCCGAGGTAACAGCAACGTGCAACTCTCGCGTGCATGTGCTCTCTCTATCTCTCTACTACCCCATCCCCCAGTGTAAGCCTTTCTCGTCGGCTTGGTATACGCTCAAGGTCATTTAAGTAACCCTTGGTCAATATTGTTCGTTTGTCTGTACGGTGACCGTCTCCGCCAAGTCCCTCCCCCCCTTATAGCAGCTGAGACTCGTGTTCGTCTAATGTGTATATAGCCAACTGAGCCTCGAAATCCCCAATGGAGTAACGTTTTATCAAGATTGGAAATACTTCCAATTTTGCCCATTTAAACAATATAAAATAGGTAGAGTCAAACTCTGCTCTGATGAACGAGCCTGACTAACGAATCAGCTGCCATACAGTGCCAATCAGCTCTATACAGTTCCAATCAGCTCCATACAGTTTCAATCAGCTCTATGTAAGGCCAATCAGGTATATACAATGCCAATCAGGTATATATAGTGCCAATCAGCTATATACAGTGCCAATTAGCTCTATACAGTGTCAATCAGGTAAACAAATCAGCTCTATACATTTTTGGGTGAGATCGGGAGCCCATTTGGCGACTGCCTGCTTGGGCATAAGTCGCCGTACACAACGCAGCCTTCAACTAGGCTACATTAAGAAACGAGGAACAAAAAAGCAAGAAAACAAATAACAATATGTAAATAAATAACCGCTGAAAAGGACAAAAGCTAAAAAAATAACAACAAGAAAACAAAGCATAGAATACGGAGAAATTCATCTTCATTTATTGGGTATAAACAACGTTTCGAGCTGTCCACTCATTCCTGGTCAAATTAAGGATTCGTCTGGCTAGCAGCAACCACATCGATTGTATATATATATATATATATATATATATATATATATATATATATATATATATATATATATATATATATATTATGAATGTGGTAACTTTCTTATCCGGCAACATTTGTTTATGCATTAACATAGCTGATGCTAGGGTATCTTCATGCATTCCACGCTTACATGGACTATACAACATATATTTATTATTCCATGCGATACATCCCCCACCTTATACTATGAGCGCTTCCTTTTTATGAACGCACGTTAAATTGGAGGTCCTACCTCAGTGACCTTAATGGCCCCTATATCATAAAAGGACAAAGCGAACAACGAACAAATAAGCCACATTAAATTAAACTCTAGGGTAATTAAGCCTAGGGTTTCAGATTCCATAGGTTTACCTATAATTGGGGAAATAACACTGGGGAACAAATTTCAACTCTTTGTTTATTGACTTAGACTTGACAGTTAATTATTAGTAATTTGAGTGCGCTGAGCACGAATCCTTACTCTGTTTTGCTCTATCAGGTCATGATTTTGTTCAACACACTTTCTCTTTCATCATATTCATAAAAAAGGATATTTTCTCAATACTTGCTAAGTCATTTTGCAGTTGCAAATTAGAATTATAATTATCTATTAGTACCTATTTAAATGATGTTTGTTTTTATATTTCAGATTTTGAAAATAAGAAATTGAAATAACTTTACAAATTGACAAAACAATCAAGTAATATGTCTTCAAGCACTAGAAAGTTGATATGCAAAAACTCTCCTGATTCACTTTGCTAGATATGTGGAAGTTTTACACCTCCACATCAACGAGGAAATATAACGGACTTCGTGAAAAGAACTTACTTATCTTATTTTGACCTCAAAATGGGGGATCAAGATAAATCATGGGTTCCACATAAAGCCTGTGCACTGTATGCATTGAAAGACTGCGACATTGGACGAAGGGTTCGGAGTCAAAAATACCTTTTGGAGTTCCGATGGTAAATTTATGATTTCATAAAACTACGTGACTTAGTCATTTTTGTACTGTAAATTACCTAAGTGTAATTGTAAATCAGGTACATAAACGTTTTTTGATAAAATTCGCTTTTGTTAACGTTTCACATTTTATTTTCCATTTCAGGTGTGGCGAGAGCCTACTAACCATGAGAGGGATTGCTGTTTCTGCTTTGTGAAGACTTCGGGCTTCACTAAGAAAAATAAAAAATGTATCGAGTATCCAAATTCCTACACTGCAATACGACTTGTGCTACATTCAAATGAAATTCCCATTCCAAAATGTAAGACTCTGCCATCTCAGGAATTACTTGAAGATGTTTCTGAAAATATTCTTATGCACTCTGAGGAGTCAGACACCGAATTCGTTCAAAGCGTAGTTGTGAGTGAAAGTAATCAGCAAAGGTTTAACCAGGACGAGTTGAATGATCTTGTAAAGGATCTAAATTGACCAAAAAAGGTTGCGGAAATTTTAGCTTCAAGACTTAAACAGAAAAACTACTTAGTTCAAACACACATTTTATTTTACAGAACAGAGTAAAAGAACTTCTTAAATATTTTAGGGCAGAGCATAGTTTAGTATATTGCTGCGACATACCAGGTTTGTTAAAGGAAATACGGGCTCAGTCTTACAATGCAAGCGATTGGCGTTTGTTCTTACACAGGTCCAAAAGAAGTCTTAAGTTTGCGCTGCTGCATAAGGGCAACCTATACAGCTCGATACCAATTGGGCACTCGACAACATTAAAAGAAAAGTATGAGCATATATAAACTTTTTTTCAACTTATCAAATATAAGGAGCACGAATGGATTATAGGTGTTGACTTAAAAGTGGTCAATTTTCTGCTAGGGCAACAAGCAGGGTTTAGTAAATATCCCTGCTTCCTTTGCTTATGGGACAGCAGAGCTAAGGAAAATGATTATTCCAAACAAATCTGGTCAGTACGAACATCACTTACTGTTGGAGATAAAAATGTAATTAATCCACCTTTAGTGAGCAGAAATAACATAATATTTCCTCCTCTGCATATCAAACTAGGTCTCATGAAACAATATGTCAAAGTTTTAGATACAAACGGCGAAAAACGGCGATTGTTTCCAACACATAATTTCAAAATTCCCAAGTTTAAGTTATGAAAAATTCCAAGCTGGAATTTTCGACGGTCCACACACAAATAAGAACATTAATTAATGAAAGCACTTTTCCTAATGTCATGAATGAACGCGAAAGAAATGCCTGGTTCTCATTCGTGGACTTGATAAAAATGTTTTTAGGAAATTATAGGGAGGATAACTACGAAGAAGTCCTAAGAAAACTTTTAACATAAAAATACACTTTTTTAATAGTCATCTTGACCAATTTCTAAGTAATTTAGGTGCTGTAAGTGACAAACAAGGGGAGAAATTCCATCAAGATATTAAAATTATGGAGGAACGTTATCAAGGACGCTAGGATTGCCCCATGATGGCTGATTATTTCTGGTGCTTGAAAAGAGACCTGCCGTCAACAATCAAATACTCCAGAAAGTGCTATAAAAGAAAGCTTTACCTGAGTGAAAGCTTCCATCTCTTTGTTTTGTTCTATTTTAAGTCATTTCTATCATTATAATGTACTATAATAGTTTGAACTGCATGTATTCATGAAAATTGGAAATAAATGTTAATGCAGGACTTCATTTTGGGGCTTAATTTTGAAAAAAACTGGAAAATGGCGCATGGGCTGCTTACAAGAATCAATACCCGAGAACCAAACCGAGGGGAAATTCGTTTTCAGCGCACAAAAATTACTTACAATCAAGCGTCAGATATCATTCAATAAAATACGTGTTGCCCAGTGTAATAAATGATGCAAAAGATATGAATGCAAGGTTCCGGTTTAATTTTATAATCTTTATAAGCGCTTACTGAAGCGTAAAATCAAACTGCTCAGTGCAAAATGTAATCCCCACGACTAAATAGGGGTTTTAATAAGTGCCAACTGCTCAAATCTACAAGATAGACTCGTTAAAAATCTTAGCAGACTAATTAAGTAGCAAATCTCAAAAGCTAAAACTTTTCCAATTAGTTTAATTTATGACCTTCTACTTATTAATTAGGGTTGAACTCCAGAATAGAACTTGGATGCATTGGTTATTGTACAACTATGGAAAGTCAAGGAGTACTCGCTAACTGAGAAGTTCAAAAGGTTAGGTGATTGAGTCATGCAATAAATACCATATCAACTACTATTTAAAAATCAGCCTTTGGACTTTTGAAGAATAATGGTTCCAATTGATCCTCGCTGTCATTCAAATGAAAAAAAACCTTGGAGGCTCCAATTATTCAAATGGGTTAATTTGAAATTGAAATATGTGTTCCTGCTGTCGAGTCACCCATGTTCAGAAATTATGTTAAGGTTATTTCAATATTAGTGTTCTTGGTTAAACTTTCCCTTGTTTAATTTAACTTAGGTTATTGTTTGTATCTATGGCGCTGTATAGAGCTGACCCCGTAAGGGGCGCGGCGATTTGGCTTCCTGGCCACCGTGCTGACGAGACTCAGCGCCACGTCCGGCTCCAGCTTAGCTTTTTTTTTTCTGACACCCTGACCTCTTACCTTACTTCTTCACTTCTCCTACAACCTCTCCCACAACTCTCTCTGGTCGGCCTCTAATTTTACAGGGTAGACGCCGAATAGCTTCCTCTCACTCATTCATTTCAGATCGGAGCTAAGGGTGGGTGGGGGGCAAGGTTCCTTCATCCCTGAGCTCCGGTCTGAGGTGGTGGATTTTTAACAACATGCATCATCCACACTTACACCTTCCTCACATCCTCTTTCATTCTCACTTCTATCTCTATCAACTTTTACGCCGTACCCAAGGGGGAGCTGCCATGCTGATGGGCTGCCATGTTACTGAGCGGGAGGAGTGGCCTCAAATGGCGGCAGACTGTTCGGCCGGCCCTGTACTTACCTTACTCACCGCGTGGGATGATTAGCGTATGCGTCCCCTGAAATGTATAGGGTTCCCATGTCCGATGATGAAAATCAAACCAAAATATCTTTCTCCCCTTCCCCATTACCATCGTCGAAGCCGCCATAGGGGTTCTCCACCAAAAAATTTGAGGTCCCTCTCCGTGCTTTCGCAGGGAACCCTCTAAAACTCTTCGACTGGAGAGGAGGCTTGCTACTCTCCTTTGACTACGGATGAAAGGGGACTTCCCCTCACCCCCTTCTCTGGAGCCACCCTCAGGCGACTCCCTTTCGCCAGCGGCAGTCCCCCTTTTAGTTTCTAAGGGGACTGCCGAGAAAGCAGGTGGCCTATAATTGACCGCTCCCGGTGGGAGAGACACGATAGGGCCAACCCCTTTTAAGGGTTCGAATATTGCGCTTAGAGGGGGTCAGAGTACGTGCCCCCCCTCTCTTCCCCGACCAAAGACTTTCTGACGTATAGGACCTGTAATGTCCGGCGAAGAAGGGGGGGCTGAGATGGACATGGTCCCTGAGGCAACCAGCTCTAGATGGTAGGACCTACCATGGGAGTGGACCTGGGATCGGTGCCAAGCACCAAACCCGACTCTACCCCTGTGCAAGGTCCCCCGCAGACGGCTCAGGTCTCCAAGACTTTACAAAGAGAGGAGAGATCTCATACTTCGGCTGGTGGCCCTATGGAAGCCAAGATCTTCTCCGTCTCGGAGAAGGATCTTGCTGAGGCCGGTCCATCTGTCCTCGGGGGTACTGCCGGTGGATAGGAGAAACAAGTTCATTCCCCGCCCTCCTCTCCTAAAGAGAAAAAGAACAAGAAAAAGACGAAAAAGACTCGGGGCTCCTCTCCCTCCGTGGGAGCCGCGGGGACCGACGAGTGGGCTGCCCTTTCGGTAAGCGACCAAGACAAGATCGGCAAGTCCGGCCCCGTTGCTCCCCCGAGTGAGGAGTCCCAGACGAAGACCAAAACTGCGCAGAGCGTAGCCTCGATTGCGTCGGCGCCCATCATTCAGAAGCTACCTGGGTATTTTGAGCCTCTGGCTCCAAACGCTTCCTTGTTATTTGTTCCACTGATGGCAGCATGTTGGCTAAGGGCAACATGACCATCAGAGGAGAGTTATAGCTAGTTTTATTAGTAGATAGCCGAAGGTGATCCATTTCTCGGACGGGAGCCTCTTGGCAAATTCGTCGAATCCCTTCGAGGCGGCCATGATCAGTGCCCTTCGGACACTTGATGGCACACCTGTGAGCGTGACACCGCACTCTACCATAAACTACGTGAAAGGAGAGCTTTATGCGTTGGAATTCATCTACTACCCCATAGAAGTAAACATCTTAGAGCTAGCCGACCATGGGGCTGTCAAGGTCAAACGTGTAATGCGAAAACAGGGAGGGGCCTCGAGACCCGCCCCTACACTCTTAGTCACTTTCGATTGTGATATGCTCCCTGAGTCGGTGCCTGCTGGTTGGTATCGCTACCGCGTGAAGGCATTCGTGCCACTGCCACAGAGGTGCTACTACTGTCCCTGCTTTGGCCATACTAATCGCTCCTGTCGACTTGCAAATTTGGGGTTACCCGAAGTCTGTGTAAGTTGCTCCACGGCCACACACGATAATTTTGAAATCGCGTGTGACCAAGTGTGTTAATTGCGGAGAACCGCACTCCGCTACTTCGAAGCAATATGGGGCGTATCTCTTTGAGAAGGAAATCCTAGCCGTTCAGGCCCAGGATGGTCTCTCATTTCGCGATGCTAAAGACTTAGTCCTGGCGCGCCCGGCGCTGCCTGGAACCTCCTATGCCTCAATGTTGAGAAAGACACCTTCTGCTCCTGGCCAACCAGGTCTACGAGCAGGGTTGTTCCCGCATCAATTAGGAACTCTTCTGCGGGTTCTACCCACCATGGGAACTTCCCTGGTAAAGCTGGTTGCACAAAGGGTTCACACCCAGGCCCGGATAAAATCAGCGCTCTGCTCCCTTTCCCCAGCATGACCGTCTAACAACTCCACCAAAAGCATAAGTCTTGTACAAAATTAAAGCATAATACTTAGGCCTAATAAAAATAAAAGGAAAACCAAGAAAATACAAAAAAAACAAAGAAAGAAAATCAACAACAAGAAACAAAATAACAGGATGAAGAATAAGAAGAAAGCACGCTCAGGTGACGGGGAGGAAGTTAGCCTCCCCCGGCACGGAGAATGCGACCCCACACCAAAGAGAATTAAGTAAAATAGAGTAGTATAGCCTCATCCAAGAAGTCGGATAGTCCACAAGTCTGTGTGTAAAAAATCGTTCTTAGTAAAAGGGACAAGCGGTAGCGACCTTACTTGTCCCGGCCCCAGGAAAAGAATGTGCTGCAGAGTCAGAGGCAACTCAAGATCCTCTAGACTGGGACATTCAACCAGAATGTGCTGCAGAGTCAGAGGCAACTCAAGATCCTCCAGACTGGGACATTTAACCAAAATGTGTTGGAGAGTCAGAGGCAACTTAAGATCCTCTAGAATGGGACATCCAACCAGAATGTGCTGCAGAGTCAGAGGCAACTCAAGATCCTCCAGACTGGGACATTCAACCAAAAGTGCTGCAGAGTCAGGGGCAACTCAATCATTGCTGTAAAGTGCAAGGGAACCTTCCATCAAATGGTGGTGCTGCTCGTGAGTGTTCCCAATTCGATTACGACAGAAAGCGTCGTGAAACATTCGTGGCATTAGGGGATAGGCAGATGGGAATAGTCGCGTAGAAATGGCACGCAACTTTAAATTTACATCGGCCGTCTCCCAAAAATTATTTCCCAGGCAGACCAGAGGAGTGCCCTGATACCTGCCTTGTAGTCAGTGGAATAATTTGCCAAGCGAGGTAGTGGACAGCAAAACTATAGACTCATTTAAAATGAGATTAGACAAACACTTAACAAATATTGGAATTGTTTAGCATAAGCTACAAAATAAAATAATATTACAAAAAATATAACTCTTTCAGGTGTATGTAAGTGGTTTTCATATTCATTTCATTTAATTACTATTCAATGCAAATTTCCTTCAGGTACTGTCTTCTTACACCCGCAAGGTACTTTTGCCAAATTATTTCATGTACGGCTTTTGCAGGAGGGAGTGGAGGGTGGGGAGAGCCTAAAACTTTTCTATCCTTTACTTCTACTATTCTATGTGTAAGTGGCAGTAGATTTAAGGCCAGATCACCTTAGTCTGGGCCGTAAGGCCCGTGTGATCTATGTAACTCTATGAAACACTGGTCTGGTTGCTCACTCATAGCAGATTCATTGGCCCAATCTTCTGCGCTCTCATTATTCGCAATTCCTACATGTCCACCAACCCAGCAGAAGATAATCTCGAAAGCCGCCAGGCTCGCAGCAATAGTGCCGTTACGGATAACCCGAACCATGGGGTGTGCAGATTCTAATGCCCCGAGAGCACTCAAGGCGCTTTGTGATTCGCTAAAGATCACAATTCAGTCTATTAAGCGGGCACGGCACTTTATCTCCCATAACGAGTGGTGTATTGCAACCAGAATCTGGTAGAGTCGCGCTGACTTCAAACAGAGTGCCAACGGGAAACCCACCATCTTATAAGACTTTGAGCCAATCGTATACACTAGCCATGTTTTATAAAGACATGTATTTTGCTTCAAATAGACATAACGCAATACTCACTGCGCTGTAGAAGCTTGAGAGTAGAGCGGTGGCGACAAATAGTCAAAGGTGGTACCATACAGGATGGCGTCCTGGGAAAAGAGCTACAGCGAGCTCTCGAGGGAATATCCTGACCCTAAACCCAAAGGACTTAGCGTATGACTAACGTCTCTAGGCTGCATAGACACTGCAGAAGTCAGCTTCGGAGGAAGTGAGAGGCGTTAGCAATAAGCTAGGCGCCGAGTTCACGCGTGCAGGCGAATAGTGCACTATGCACGGCCTAGAGTGAGTGGCTGATCTTCAGCATTGATATGTAGGCTCTAAATGGGGTACATACGGAAGTCACCGATGGCCAGGCGGAGACCTTTGTGTTGGATTGATTCAATCTTCTGCAATCCACGCTCAGCTGTGGCTCCATAAAACTCGCATCCGTAGTCAAGCTTTGAATGAACAAAGGTTTGGTAGAAAAGCAAGGTAGTAGTCAAATCAGCACTGTAGGTGCTGAACGTCACGGAAGAAATAAATTTCATGGCTTGGGTCAAGAGACACTAAGGCTGCGAATATAAGCCTCCTAAGTGAGGCCTCGGTCGAAAACAAGAACAAAGAAACGGTATGAATTAACCACTTACAGCCAAACCCAGCGACGGGTAGAACTGGGGGCCGTGGATGGCTGCAGAAGTGCAGTACCTTAATCCTGGCTAAGGAAAACGAAACCTGTGCAGTTAAGCATAGCGAGAGAGGTGCTTTAAATTCTGTTGTATTCGAAGATCCAGAGTTGGCACCTGAACCACACTAAAATAGATAGAAAGGTCGTCTACGTAGAGCGTAGCGAGAACATCTCCCGGCAGCACTGTGGTCAGAAAGGGTCTGACACTGAGGACACTTCCATCGGGACACCCTCTTTCTGCTCCATTGGGCCGAAGATGGCTCCTCCCACCCGTACGTGGAATCGACGATGTCGCAAAAATTCAGATATAAAAATTGGGGACGTCCCCTCGCCCCCGTCGTGTGGAGAGTCTCCATGATACCGTATCGCCATGCGGTAATATGGCCTTCTCTATATCAACAAACACCATGGTGTAGTGCTAGCTACGGAAGAAGGCTTTGCAGACGGTATTTTCCAGTCGGAGCAGAGCATTAGACATGGGTCAGAACTTTCAGAAGCAGCACTCTTTAGGAGACAAGTGACCTCCACTGTCTAGGAAAAAGGCTACTTTAAAATTTACCAATTTTTCCATCAAATTGCCCGCGCTGAAGATTAGAAAGAATGGGAGGAAAGCTGCCAGAGTAAAGTGATCTCTCCCCGGCTTGCCCAAAGCGATCCGAATAGCGATTTACCAGGAGTCTCAGAGGATTCCCTCTGCCTATATCCTCCTCAACAAATATACTAGAAAGGACATGCTTCGCTCACCTAGGTGTCATAACATAGCATACGGTATCATCCGGACCAAAGGCGTTGCAAACTAATATAAACCTGTCCTTGAAGGGTTCTCCACCTCTGGACGTAACGTCCAGTGGCTGGCCTTCAGCAACATTATGACGTAAATTTAATATCAGAGGACTTGCCTCCCAGCTGGAGAATACGGAGAAAGCGTTCGCGAAGGACTCCGCCACAGATGCAGGATTCGAGGTTGAATTTCCATTCTCCTGAAGAAAGGGAAGGTTTGGTCCTGCGAGAACCTTCTCAGAATCATTTTGACTCGCTTCTACACCTTTGCTAGAGGGGCCTTCCTGTTAAGTGAAGACACGTATTGTAGCCAGGAAGAGCGGCGGTCGTGCTCTGAAACCTACCGAAACCTAGCCTTAAATCGACAAAATTCACGACAGTGGAATTGTTGAGCGCATATAGGCTTATTAACGCTTCTGTTTCAGGGCAGTCTCACACTCGGTGCCCAGCAGGGAAGCGTTCAGAGTGCAAAAACGGCCAGACGTTCTAGGAACAGTAGAGAAGTCCACGCTGATGGGTTTGCCAAAGAAGATCTCAAATGCCTTATCCAACGACCTAAACTACTCAACTGGCAAAGAACAATCCGTCATATCCTGTAATGAAGACCACCGCGCCCGCTCCAAGCAACACTGGCGGGGGTTTCTTTCAGGCGTCAGCGGTCCATAAAATTATACTTGAATGGGAAAGTGATCACTATCATAGAGGCGATCAATCACCTCCCACCCGCATCAGAAGAGAACAAAGATCGATCTTAGAGGAAAATGAATCGGTTTTCGGCAGTGATGCGTAAACTCATCCATATTTAGGAACTGACCCTGACTCCTGGGCTTGATCGAATAGTCTCCCCTGAGGTGAAGTCTACCGTTTAAATCCCCAAGCAAGAAAAAGGGCCTTGGAAAACCTGTGGCGTATCTGAATGCGATGCCACGATGTCTTTGCAGATTCGGGTAGCAAAGCAGATGGGGGACAGCTAAGGGAAACTTGAAGTTGCGTGCCTATCCTCGAATGCCGCGACTGCTTCAAGTCTCTTTTTGTCGTCTTCGAATTGGGCACACTCGTAGGACCCACGGCCTTCTAATGAAGCGTTCCACTTCACTTTACTGCGACTACTGCATTGTCCTCCTTGATTTCTCGGCAGATCATTGTTCAATGTCTCAGTCTGGGCGATCTTTACGCACGATACCTATCCTGGTACCAGGACGAACAGGGTGCTAACGCTTGTCTCTTGTTCGGGATGGAGTCCTGCACACAGAACATTGGATTATCTGACTTTCTGCAGGAGGCTGGCTTCCTCCATTTTATTTGACTCTCTTTCGTGTTGGTCGAATATTACACTGTAGGAAGTGCGTTGGTAGACTAAATTGGTCATTAAGGTGCTTTTGGCGTTCTTAATCTGGCACAGCCTGTTGGTATAAAGGTTCGTGTCTTGGTTTGAATTCATATCTTGTCCAATACCTTGAGTGTAGGTCGATTCGCTAAAACAGGACAAATGTCCATAGCTATTAACCTCAGACTACCAGACCAGAATATAAAAAGGTCGATTATTTTAACTTTACAGACCCGGAGGCCACGCAGGTAACTAATAAAGGTATCCACGTAGCTTTCGAAATATCGGCCACCAGAAGTTGTTCAGCCCCAGAACGGAGTCCAAACAATAGTTGGAAGCCTGCAGGAATTGCTAAGGTTTTGAACTAGTGGACAGAGTAAAGTTGCTCCCGGAAACCTGTCCTACCCCAGAAGAATTTTAAAGTAAAAATGTTGCAGCTGTCGCTTAAAAAAACCTAGAACGCCAACCAACCATGCCATCTTCTCTAAGTAGTGGTAAGGGGTGCTTAGTAAAGAAAGTGTTAAAGAGGGAGGAAGTGAAAGTGTGTGAAAGATATATAGTGGCAGATATAACTGTGAACAATGAAGCTTGGAAGAGACGTATCAAAATGTCAATTACAGCATAGTTGCCTATGCTGCACCTAAACACCAGTACCTCCATATATATATATATCTCTCTCTTTCTCTCTCTCTCATATATATATATATATATATATATATATATACAATGAATAACTCACAAAGTAGCACATGTGAGGCTCGCAATGAATGCAATGTCCCGCAGGAAAAATGAAAAAGGTGCTTCCAAGTACTTTCGAACTTTATTCAGTTCATTCTCAAGGATAAGTACAAGCAAAAATAATATAATAAGGGTATATATAAGCTATTAAAAGATAAAGGACCGCCTCTAAGAGAAGAAATAACGAATGAGGAAGTAAGAGAGGGATGGGTAAATTCACATTAAGATTTAGCTCTAACAAAGGTAGCAAGGTCAAACCGAGAGGCAAGAAAGAGTCAAGAACAGAGCCAAAACGGTTAAAACGATTAACAAATAAAGCGTTAGTCTAAAGAGAGCGATTAGGAGAGACACGAGAAGTAAGAAGATACGTAGGGGAAAGAAGACGTGTCTCTCCTAACCTCCCTCTTTAGACTAACGCTTTATTCGTTAATCGTTTTAAACCTTTTGGTTCTGTTCTTGACTCCTTCTTGCCTCTCAATTTGGCTTCATTCATGATTTCTTCTCTTAGAGGCGGTCCTTTATCTTTTAATAGCTTATATATACCCTTATTATATTATTTTCGCTTGTACTTATCCTTGAGAATGAACTGAATAAAGTTCAAAAGTACTTGGAAGCACCTTTTTCATTTTTCCTGCGGGACATTGCATTCATTTATATATATATATATATATATATATATATATATATATATATATATATATATATATATATATATATATGAGTCTCCCAATCGCTTGGCAGTCAATGTGTCTGAATCCATAACAATAATTTCTGGATTGTCAAAATATAAATAATTCATGAATTCTGATACTCAGATATTGAACATATGAATAATGCATAACTTAACGCTATGTAAATTTGCATCGGTATTATCAGCATGCAGTTAATTTAACGCGGCATTATTCAATTTCAATTATTAAAATGATGGTTTCATTATATTATTGATGTTTTATATGATCTGTTCCACTTACCCTTTGATGGCTGGGAGAAACAAAATAGAAGATCGGGCGATGGTAAAGAAATTGTTCTTTACTTTAGAGATTGTTAATGTGATGAGGCTTCTTATATCATTATGGGTCATGCCCGAATTGGGTCAAACGGAAAGTGTGAGGTATTTCTTCACGAAAAAGGGTTCCATTAAAGCTTGTGGAGAGGGAGGATGGGGGGGTCAATTTTTTGCACCTTATGAAATGATTGTTTTTTTTTTTCCTGACGGAGGAAAATCTACCAAAGAGGAAAAACGGTGTACTTCACCCATTGCAAAAGGAATTCATTTAGCAAATGAATCATTACAAACGAAGTACTTCACGCAAAGATAAAGGAATTCATCGATAAGACGAACTATTACCGCTTGTCTCTAGGCAAACGGATTTTTGGCGGAGGTTGGCCACCTCCAGTTTATTTGGCGTCTTCTTGATGTCGATTGCTTGCTCATGTGCCGTGTGGAGACAGACCTCCAGAGACGCGGGACTGTGCCTTCGTTTGCTTCTTATTAGTATTGGTTTGTTTGTGTGTTTTTGGTTTACTGCATGTATGGTTTACTGTTTGTATGGTTTAGTGCTTGTTTGTTTTGTTGTTTGAATGTATCCTAGGGTTAGGCTGTTATTATTATGCCGGCTTATGGCCCTGTAGACATCGCTAGGAGAGACCCTCTTGAGAAAAAAAAATCTGGAATGAAGTACAAAATTTAAAAGTAACTTTGCAGTATTTACTTCTGCGGTTTCCTTCTACGTCTGTTAAATTCTTTCAAACGATGGAATTCTGTTTAATAACTTTGATCGAAAAATGTGAACAGAGTATGACATAATTCTACCCGAGACAGTGAAATGCGAACTTGCTTCTTAATGGATTAATTAAGAGTAAATTTAATTTCAATGCAACTTTCAGTCGACGAAAGGGGAGTTAAGAGGAATTCATTTTTTAAATATAGTTTCATAAACATAGTGTGATGCTAAAGATTATTTTGAGTGTGATTTTAAGTTTTCCAATGAATATAACAACACTTCTTGTTCATTTCCACATTTTTACGCGCTAAAAACTGAATATTTCTTAAAATTGATGAATGAATTTCTAATAATGAATCGTTCTTCTTCTTCATCCTCACAAATTATCGTGAAATGAAAGAATTTCGAATCGCCCTTCTTTTAACAGCGTTCGGGTTGTTGCCAAGAATGCATAGAAAGTTGTATCAGATATTCAATCATCTTCTTCAGGGTCAACTAATAGATTTCCAATTAATTCAAAAAATACTCTGCCACATCTAATAGCCATCCAATATCATAATTAGATAGATAAGATACAAAGATACACATAACGTACTTAGGTATGTGGAAAATACTCTGCACTTTGATACTTTGATTAAATGACTCAAATGACTATGAAGAGCGTCTCGAAGCTAGAAACAAAGATAATAAAATGTTAGTTATGAAAGTAAATTTTCGCCTTTAAAAATACGGAAGACAATATTGCTATAAAATCGTTTTTATTTAAAATAAATATCGATATGTAAAGCTATTATTTCACTTCACATCCTGCTTTAGATCTTTTGCACTTGAACGAATTGTTTCTATTTGTCTAACCAAATTCTGAAGGATTTCGTGTTCATGAATTTACACCACGTAAAAAAGAATGTTTTGCTTCAATCGATGAAAACATGTAAAGGGCTAATGGAGGATAGGCTGACAAATATATATTTATTCCCTTTGATTTCTAAGGAAAAATGAAGTCAATGCGGTAATATAGGGTTTGTAAGTAGGGTGGGTTAAATTTTACCACCGAAATTCCCGAAGGATAATACTTGTTACCCTCAAAAAATGAATGTACTGAACTGTAAACAAGAATTCAGACACGAGTGTGTTTTGGATGTACATATATCGTTCCTTCGTCCTTGGTTACCGATATCCAAGTATAGGAGAGAGGTAAGGAACGCGGATTGAAAAGAGAGAAAAAAGGCGAAATGATATTTGGGAGGGGGAGGTTTGTCTATGGTGAAAAGGATCTCTTCTTTGGTCACCAGATATATTTATATTCCACCTCGTTTTGTGATTCTCTTTGCTATTGCGCTCCCCATAAGATTGTTGCGAAACGTTGATCGTTAAACCGGATTTGGGTGATACGATAACGTTCCAAGAAATTAGATGATGCTTAAATACAACTCTCTTTATGTTCGTGCTTTGGTACTCTTCTTGATGTATGATCAGTTACGTATAAGCTATCTCCTAATACGGAGTAAAATGACTTGATTGGTATGACCCGAGCGATATGTGAAACTGCTCCTCGATGGTGATTTCTCTCGAATGGTCTCTCTCGAATGAGTGATCTCTCTCCTCCTCGATTTGCTAGTTTTATACTTGGACACATTTACAAACATACATACATACATATATATATATATATATATATATATATATATATATATATATATATATATACATATGCAATACTTTTGAAAACCTTTACTCTCGTGAGAAAATATACTGAAATGGTGAAATTTGGTCAAACGCTTTTTCTCTTCTTCCTTAACAAAATAGATCGGGTTAATCCATTTTAAGGTTCCCTTTTGTAACCACAGAATAATTAGTCTCATTCCCAGTTTACCTTTTCACCGCCACTTTGGTCTTTTCGTGAAATCAAAATGGGAACGGTTCTAAAATATCCTGTTACCAGTTATAATGTTTCATTTGAGTTTCTTTTTATTTCGTTTCACACACATAAATTTATTTACATTGGCTGAGTGTACACATTACTACTTCATGGTTTTGTGTGAGCACATATTGTGTGCACCACAGATATAAAAATAGGAGAGTAAAAAAGTCTGGGATAAAAAGAAGTAAACGAAAAATATAAACTTAAGTGTAGTAAATATGGGCATGAGGTTATCCCAAGAAAGAAAAGGCAATTTCAATATATTTTGTTGAATTTAATCTCTTCTAATTATGTCAGACCCCATGCATAATTTGTAACATAAGCTTTATTAAATCATGTTCTTCCCTGCACATTCTATTTTCTGATTAATTTTGTAATTCAGCGTACTTATTGAATTAGTAGTAAAAGCTTAATATAAAATACGTAAGCAATTTTCAAGTTTTGTCGAACACTTCATGAAGTAACCGACTCCGCAGCAAAACGTAGTTCCACTAATACTCAGAGAATCAAATTAATCTATTCGAAATAATATTTGTAATTAGAAATTGGGAACACATGAAATCTATAGGAATCAGAATGGATCATTTACATATCCCTCTCTCTCCTCGAATTTCGTCAAAAGGCTTTAGAACTTTTGGGTCAAATTTGCTCAAAATACCATTAGTATGTTGATGAATCTATTATGCCAGATTAGGATGTCAGAGGTATGATGAAGAAATTCTCAATTTCTTAGTAACTAAATAATCATTTTCTCGATTTCATGAGCATTCTAAAAAGGCTATAAAGTCTTACAGCCCCTATAGTGAACTGAAAGAGGGAATTTGTAATCGAAAACAAAATCTTATATTGAGGGATTTATATTTCACTGCAAGCATCACTTGAAACGTAATAGAGATATTAATCTGTGGCGATTAGAATTGGCGACGAGCGTTTCGTATATGTTTCCCACGAGACAAACTGATCGCTTCGAGAAGGTTTTATAACAAAAGCTAACTAAATTAGAGGAATATATATTTTTTTATTGCATACTACATGCAAAATTATTTATAATCCCTCATGGTATTAGAGAATAGTACAATAGACCAGAAAATCAGCAAGATTGTAAATCTTTTCTGAATATATGATCAGCTCCATACCCAGCTTCTTTTCCGCAGGCTAGCCGCCGGTCAGCTGTAGACTCGATCTAGAGGATTATTATTTTTATATAACCCCTATTTGACGACTTCCTAGAAGGAGATAAGTCGTCGTAAACAATTTTTAGCCTGAGACTAGGCTATGTTAAAATCAAAAGTAAAAAACAACAACAACAATTAACAGCAAAAAAAAGGAAGTTTTGGAGGGAGGCTCGTCTCACTCTGAACTATGATCAAGCGAACAACTGTAAAAAAGTCAAATAAAATGGAGGGGGGCCAGGCTCCTGTAAAAAGTCAGGTACTCCACAAGTCTCTGTGTACGAAAACATCCTGAGTACAAGGGACAAACAGTAACGACCCCATCGTCCTGATAGCTGGTCAGGTGACGTGCGCGAAGATCACTCAGACGGGGATATTTAAAAGAATGTGGCGAACAAACAGTCTAGGGGACAACTTAGTCCTCAAGGTAAGGGTTAGAAGAGCACTCTTATCAAATGGCGGTGCGTCCCATGTGTCTATCCAACTCGAATAAGACAGAAAGCGCCCTGAAGCCGTTGCGGTATTTGGGTTAGGTCCATGGAAAACAGTCTCGGCGCAATGGCACGTTACTTTTAGTTCCTCTCGGCCGCCTCCCATCTTCTTTGTCAGGCAGCTCTTCTGCGATGTAGTCGGTGTGTGGGGAAGAGCAAAACGCTAGTGAGGTTTTACAGTCCTTGAGGACTCTTTGGCGTCCTCATCGGCGCGCTCATTCCCTGCAATTCCCACATGTCCAGGAACCCATCAAAAGATAATCTCGACATCCACCCGGCTCACGACAACCGTGTCGTCACGAATACCGAAAACCCGGCGGTTTCGAGATTCGAGTGCCCCCGTAGCACTCAGAGCACTCTTGGCCGCTAAAGATGACAATCTGGTGTCAGAACCGGAGATGATGAGTTATATCCCGTATTGAGAAATATATTGCAGCTAGCTTTTCAGTGAAGATCGACCTAGCGCCTGGTAAAGCCCCATTGATTTCAAACAGATGGGATGGGGCGTGAAATCCGACCCCATACTGGAACTTAGAGCCATCAGTTTAAAATGGTACGGATCCAGCGTGGCACGAAGTGTTCTCCAAAAAGGCCGAACGCAATACTCTTCGAGCTGTGGAAGCTTCGGGCGCACAGTCGACAAATATTCGAGGGTAGTACTCTCCAGGGTGGCGTCCTTGGCAGAATCATAGGTGCGGAAAGCACCTGTTGTAGGCGGATACTAGTGTGGTGGATCTGGGCAGTAGCGGATCCAGGATAAAAATTTGGGGTGGGCTAACCTGAATTCCTCCCTCTGACTGGTCTGAGAAAAGGACACTGATGAATAATAATGGTTATATTACACAGCATTAATAATAAATAATAATATCTTATACAGGAGTGAGCACTTACTCTCTCAGATCCGAATTTCACTTCTATACATCAGAAAATTAGGAATCATAGGCTATTGTAGTGTTTGGATGTCAACTAAGTAATAATAATGAATTCAATAATTGCTTTTGAGATTTAGCTGTACTTTAGACATATATCATGTAAGATACATTTGATCGCACTGGTTTATACATATTCTATAATATTACATACCTGTTTCTAAATAGCAGAATACAAGTATGTCTTAAAAATGAAATATAAACAAACGGTTCGGAAATTTGGGTAGGTTCGCCCCCATTAGCCTCCTCCCCTAAATCTACCTATGGATCGAGGCCACCTTCCGAATTAGATGCTCTGCGGCAGATGCGTAAAACTCGCATCTGTATTCAGGCTTTGTACAAACAAAGAATCCGTAGAAAAAATAAGACATTTCAGCACCCTAAGTGCACAAAGTCACCGAACAAAGAAGGTCCATTGTGCAGGTACACGAGTCCTTATAACTGCAAATATGAGGCTTCGCTCGAAAACAAGACTATGGGAATGGTGCGAATCCACCAATTTTTCGGGCCAACCACATTTAAAAATAAGTACAAGTCCAGGTAGAGCCGTGAATGACAGCGAAAATGTACCACCTTACTCTTATCCAGAGAAAAGCGAAACCTGTGCCTTTTGGCATAGCAAGAGATGCGGTTCAATGCCTGTTGGAGTCGATACTTCACACAAAAGGTGGGTTTGCGAAGCTCCGAAAGCACTTCAGACCATCTTATAAGTGTCAGCTGAGAACCGACCATCTCTCGTCAAGATGCAATTGCCTCACTGTGAGGATCCTGCACTCTGCACCTCCATGCTGGAACACATCTCCACCAGAGAGGTAGAATCGCGAATGAAACTCCAGAACCTCCCTGAGCCCATCAACTCCAATATTGAATGAATAGACCCCTATGATCTCTCAGGGGCCACTCGCCCCAATCCTGAACAAGAACTAGAGTTACCTGCGACTTCTGCACCTGAAGCGTCTACTAAAGAAACCACTCCCCAAGAAAAGGTACACGATCGGAAACCGGAGAGCATTCCCAATATGACCCTGAATATCGGGAAACAATATACAATGGCTAATGTCTACCACACACCAATAGGGCCCCTCCCAACAGGAGACTCACGATACTTAATCTCACAACTCTTTACTCTTTCATCCCAATGGGGAATTTTAAACAGCTGTCATTATGCGTGGAGGCGAGAGCATTTGTAACGCCAGAGGGAACGATTTATCATAATTAACAATGAACCACCAAGTCGGAATCATGAACCAGGGAGTAAGAGCCCGAATCAATATACAAACGTGCTTATCCTCTCGGACAAAGGAGTATCCACCTCGGGTATTTCTAGTTGGAGAATGTACAAGGCGAATTGGTCAAAATTCACCAACCTCACAAACTTCGAAGACATTCAAGTTTCTCACTATCATTCTCTACCAGGCAGCAGGAAACGACAAATTCCAGTTATCTACAGACAACCCCACCACTGATCAATTACCTAGTGTAACGTAGAAAGCTCTACTACACTGAAAGGCAAGTATACCGAACGTACAAACGTTGGTAGATTCCTGAGACGAAGATTGATTTTAAGAAAAAATAGCAAAATATAGATATATCCCTAAGCAAACCCGTCGAAAATCATGTAAGGCTTTCGTATCCACAATAAATGCTAAAACGTTCATCCACCGCACGTGGAGCAAGAGCCGAGGCCTGCTGGCCAAGTTGAACCGAGACCCCATCCTCGACTACGCAAAACGGAAAAAACTATTAAATCCAAATGACATGGAAAACACGTGTCAAGTAGAGTGAGTGCTACAACAGAGTTTGCTAGACTTCGGTTAGAGAGGCAGCCCATTCCTCGGAATTTTTCATGAAGGAAGTTCAAACCTTATAATGAAAAATTCAATAAAATCAAATCTTGGCAGCGTATTATCATGTGGCGACACAGGCCCAAGCCCTGACAATATATCAAGTGCAATTCTGCCTCACTTGGGTAAAGGGAGAAAACGCTTCTTCCTGGGTATTTTCAAAACTATACCAGAAAAAGGGCTACATTTCTTGCTTTTCATAAGTCAGGTCCTAACAAGCTTCCAATTTGCCATCCAATCGCCTTAATTTCTTACATGTGCAAGCTCATTGAGAAAATGGTGAACACGCACCTGATATGGTTCCTAGAAACTAAATGCCACATACGAGGGGCGGTCAATGTTTTGCAATACGGATATAAGGAAACGAGATATGAGGAAAAGTGTTATATTATTTTTCAATATAACTACCCTCGACTTCAATGCACTTGTGCCCCTTGTCCCTGAGGCTTCAAATTCCCGACAACCACAAATCTCCCGACTGCTGTTCAATCCACTCCTGGACGACGAGTTGGACATCTTCATCGTCCCCAAACCGGCGTCCACGCAGTGCAGCCTTGAGCTAGCGGAATAAAAAGTAATCGCTAGGGGCAATATCTGGACTGTAGGGGGAAGGGTTGAGCTCCTTGAATCTGCACTCGCGCAGGGCAGCTTGTGAAACTCTGGCCTTGTGGACAGAGGAATTGTCGTAGAGGAGCAGGACACCGCGTGTCAATTTGCCGCGCCGCTTCCGACGGATGCACTTCTTCAACCCAGCCAGTTCCTCGGCGTAATATTGGCCTGTGATAGTCCTTCCACGAGGCACATAGTCCACCATCAACGCTCCCTCAGAATCCCAGAAGATGGTGGCCATGATCTTCCCGGCTGAGGGTTGGGTCCGGAACTTGATGGGGGTCGGAGAGTCCCTGTGCTTCCAGGTCATTCTTTCGAGCTTGGTGTCGGGATCCTAGTGATGGACCCACGTTTCATCATCTGTTACTATGCGTGACTCGAATCCCGCCGGGTCTTGGTTGTACAGGAGCAGCAGCTCCTCCGAACTTTGACGACGTTGGAGTCGATCATGGGGCGTGAGGTTTAGTGAGGTTTCTAGGGACCCAACGGGCAGAGACCTTGGTCATGGCCAAATTGTCGTGGATGATGTTGATAACACTTCAATGTGATATTCCAAGTTCTCGCTCGATTTCTTTGACCTTCACCCATCGATTTTCTAGGATCATCCTCTCCACACAGGCTACATTGTCTTCGTTGGTCACGTCTGACGGGCGTACCTGGACGGGGGTCATCTTCAAGGGACTCACGACCATGGCGGAACTCCCTATTCCAGCGAGCAATGGTTGCATAAAAAAGGCGGTGTCGGTGTACACTACAACCATGCGTTCATGGATTTCTTTTACATTCTTGCCTTCCTTGGTCAAAAATTTGATCACTGCGCGGTGCTCAACCTTCTCCATTGTTCAAAAATTTGTGACTGACGATCTGCGATCAGCTACTGCTTCTTAAATAGACGAGGCAGGGGCGTGCAGCTGCAGGTCTTGACTTGTCATAACTTGTCCTAACACCCCCACAAACAGCCATCCCCTTTCCTCTGTTTTGCCCTACCGATTCGCAAAACCTATTGACCGCCCCTCGTATTCCCATCACAGTGTGGATTCCTAAAATTAAATTTAACCGCGGATGCTCTTATTGACCTAGAATTCGCGGTATGTGATGCAGAAGACAACACTTGGTGGGTGCCTTCTTCGACCTCAAAAATGCGTACGGCACTTCATGAAGCTACACCACTCTGAAAGCCCTCCATAACCTAACCTTGCGTGTACAATTACATGAATTCATCCCAAACTTCCTAAACGCTCATTTTCCGTATAAGATTAGAAAGTGTCAACTACACCCTATTTACATCGGAGGGATGCGTTTCCCAGGGCAGCGTCTTGAGCGTGCACCTGTTTGCTTTGGAGATCAAGGGAATCTCGTAAAGCATTCCTCAGGAGATTGTAACCCACCTTTACGTATACGACTTCTCAATCTTCCCAACAGGTTTCAAATGGCAACGGGAGAGCGAAGCCTCCAGCTCGTTATAAACAAAATCAACAGATGGATCCCTGCACACGGCTACCAATTCACGCCCGAGAAGACGAATGTGGCTGACTTTTGTGCCTGTAGACTGGTGTCTTAAGGAAGCCGATCTCTACCTACACTAACAAAGGTTTACAGTCGTTAAGAGCCGTAGATTTATGAAATTAACCTTTAATAGGAAGTTAACATGGAAATCACACGTCAGATTAGTTAAAAATCCCTGCAAAATGGCGGTGTCACGCTGGATCTCTGCTAGTGTACTTGGATAGCTCCAAGTCCGAAGAAGGATTGCTTTCCACGCTGTTTTCAATCTGGGTGTAATACAACCACTGGTCGGTATGAGAGATAACCCGTGTTGCCTGGTTTGGAGACCGGATTGTAATCTTTAGCAACTCACGGGGCATTGGAATCGCCCTGAAGCCACGATTGCCACGAGTCTGGCGGATGCATTCGTGTAGATTGAGGGTTTGGCGACAAGGCCAGCTACCTGGAAAAGAAGATTAAAGACGGCTGAAGGGAACCTAAAGTTGCGTGCGTCGGTGGCTTCAGGTCGCTTTCAGTCATTTTGAAATTAAATACACTCACGGGATGCAGAACCATTTGATGGAGCGCTCGCTCGCTCCTTATTGCGATGACTGCCTTGTCCCCAGGACTGTTCGTTACATTCTTGTTGAACACGAGTCTGGGTGATCTTCGCGCACGTTACTTGTCTGGTTACTTGGAAGAGGTGGATCGCTATCGCTTGTCTATTTTACTCAGGACTGAACTATTGGACTTTTATTAGGAGGATAGCATCCTTTTTATTTGACTTTCTTGGTGTTGTATTTGTTCTCGTGCGGCGGTGATAGGTGGGCTTCCCTCCGACGCTGGATCGTGCTTTTTACTTGCTTTTGGGGTTTTGTTTGGTTCTGATGATGTTTTTTGGTTTTGATTTGGGATTTTTAACCTTTTAAGTAATAGGCTGGATTAACTTTTGGCTAGTTATGCAATTTTAGGCAGTCACCAGATGGCTATTAAGAATAAAATAAAAAAAATCCCTCCATACATCGTCTGCTCCAAATTTGGTGCTTGAGAAGGTTCCTGGCTGCTCCTCTTTCTCCTGCTTTCCTCCCGTGTGTCCTTAATATTTGGAATATTTGTAAGCCATGTTGGAGGTCCTCCATATCGCCTACCTACTCTTTTCCACATAATTCGTTTTATTAATGGATTCCAGATTTTTAAAATTATTATTACTTTAGGATCCCATCCTGCGACTGCCTACTAGGGCAGAAGTTGCCGTACTATATCACAGTGTGCCGAACAGTCTGGGCGACAAAGCAATCTTCACAGTATGGCGCAGGCCAGCGCTCCATCAAATGGTGGTGCGTCCCGCGAGTGTGTCCAATTCGGAGACGACAGAAAGCAACCTGTAGCCTCCGCGGCATTGGAGAGTAGGTCTATGGGAACAGTTGCGGTGCAATGGCACGAAACTTTAAGTTCCACTCGACCGTCTCCCATCTTCTTTGCTGAACATCCCGGAAAGCTGCCCATATTCGTGCCATATAATCGGTGTGAGGAAGAGCAAAACGTCGGTCTGATCGCCCAGTCATCGCGGAATCTTTGGGGCCCTTATCGGCCCACCCATTACCCGCAATTCCTACATGTCCAGGCTCGCACGTACAGGAGAATTATGCACGGCACAGAACGAGTGGCATCTCCCCAGTATTGAGAAATAGGCTTTCACTGGGGGAAGTCACCAGTTGCCAGGCATAGGCAGGTGTGGGGGATCGAGTCCACCTTCCGCAATACGCGCTCTGCTGCGGATGCATAAAACTCGCATTTGTACTCGAGCTTTGAAAGAACAAAGGATCGATAAAAAAGTAAGACAGTAGCTGTAAGGCTGTGAATATGAGCCTCCCAGGTAAGGCGTCGGTCAAATACAAGACCAAAGAAACGGTGCAAGTCTACCACTTCCAGGCGAACCACATTTAGAATCAAATCTGGGTAAACCTGGAGCCACGGATGGTGGCAGAAGTTCGCCACCTTAGTCTTGGCCAAGGAAAACCGGAAACTGTGCTCTTCGGCATACCGAGAAACAGAGTTTAATGCCTGTTATAGTTGACGCTCCAAAGTTGGCATCTGTGGTGCGCCAAAAGAGATAGAAAAGTCGTCCACGTAGAGCGAAGCGAGAACATCTTCCGGCAGCACCGAGGTGATGCCATTAATGATGCGGCTAAAAAGTATGACACTAAGGACACTTCCATGCAGGACAGCTTATTTCTGCTGCATTGGGCTGGAGATGGCTTCCCCCCCCCCACCTGTACGCGGAATCGACGATCTCGGAAAAATTCCGATATAAAAATTGGGAGGCATCTCCTCGCCCCCATCGTGTGAAGAGTCCCCATGATACCGTATCGCCATGCGGTATCATAGGCCTTCTCACAATCGAAAAACACAGTGGCGTAGTGCTGTCTACGAAGGAAAGCCTCGCAGATGGCATTTCCGAGTCGGAACAGAGCATCCGACGTGAAGTGGAACATGTGGAAGCCGCACTGTGCAGAAGACATAGCTTCTGCTCTCCAGAAAGAAGGCTAACTTAAGATTTACCAATTTCTCCATCAACTTGCACAAGCAAGAGGTTAGAGAGATTGGGCGGAAGACTATCCTAAAAGCTATTTGCGTGGCTATGCTTTCAAAGTTATTAGTCACTTGTCCATAAATGATGAAAATTATTCTGTAGCTATCAAATTGCTTAAAGATGAATTTTTAGATACCCCTTTTCTTATTGATGAAACATTTAAAAGGATAATTGATCAAAAACTAGAATATAGTAATTTTCGGACATCTCGAATATATATAAATGAAGTTAGGGCCTCTATATATGAACTTAAAAATCATGGCTTAGATTTTCTTGAGGAAGACACCCCAGGTTGTCCATTTTTAAGTCACATCATATTTTATAAATTGCTTAACCCTTTGAAAAATAATTAAAAATACTTCAAACCTCTGTTGATATTCAAATTACATTTATTATTTAATTTGTGTAAATTAAACCTTGTTTTGTTTAAGTTGGTAGACTGCTTGGTTTGTTTACCTTTGGAGTCGACTTTTGTTTTGGAATTATTATTGGATTTGCTTTTGTTGAACATTTTGCCATTAAAATTTTGATCTTGAACTTTGTTCTCAAATTGGTAAACCTGAAGAACGGCGGAACGTCCAAAAAAGTGTTTTGTTTTTTTAGCCGAAATCTAACGGTACCAAGTCGCGTTTATTTTTCGTTCACCCGCGCATGAATATTCATGTGCGTTTGAGCCCTAGTTCAAATATACCCGGCGCCAGTTTTTGAGTCCTTTAGTTTCTGCACATCTAAATTCATAATTATCTTTGACCGCTAATGCCTAACCAGATACTTCACAATCGATTGTAACTTTAATCAAATTATGATCGTCCAAAAATGTTAATATCTTTTCTCGATCAGAAAATAAAACAGAAAGTTCGATAATAGATGAAGAGCAGGTTGTACACAACGAATCCATGTTGAAACTGAAATTGCCGCATAAAAGTCGTCTCTCCCCCACCCAAAAGCCTCCACAAAAACTAGTTCCTCTAAAAGATCTAGCTAAGTATATTTAAGTGTATAAAAAAGGTAATAAAAGTAGTAAAATGGGGAAAAATATATTGACAAATAAAAATGAATACAAATGAGGATAATAAAAAGACATTAATGAAAAAAAAAATAAAAATTCACTATTCATCCATTTCTGACGTCAGACCCCCCATTATAATTCGCAGAAACGATTATAGTCGCTGAAATTATTTGGTTAAATAAAAACGTTAGAACATTATTCTATAAACAATTAGGATTATATACTGGGGGGCTGTGCCCCCCAGTCTCCGCCAATTGATTGAAACTCAGGATCATCGTAGGGAATGCCCCCCACAGTGATATCTCCTCCTCGGCGAGCAGTCTCCTTGAATTTACTCAAAAAAAGGTGAAACATATTGGAACATGGACGAAATATTTTGCGTCCCATCGGTCGCGAGCGCGTGCCGTGGATCTCAGGTTTACCTTCAAATTTGTACTTTGTATTTCTTATTTTTGCTTGACTTAGGCCACGTGAGTTTGGTTGGAATTGTTGGATATTTCATTAATATAGTAATTGATACTTTAGTTAGTTCAGTACCTAGGTTAGTTAGACTTGTTTGTTCTATAGACCTTTAATTTATATATTGAGTTAAAAATTTATTTATAAGAGGATGTTGAGGACATTCTTATCCCCCAAATATTTTGGAAGGCCTTTTAATCGGCCTACAGGTAAGCACTTATATTTTATGTATCTAAAATTTCAAAAATAATTCTAATACGGTTTGCGAAAAGCGAGCACAGTGGCGATTAGCCAGGATTCTGGTAGGATACTTTCTAACCAGATCCTGTTGAACATATTTAACAGAAAGACCATGCTTGGCCAAGTCATGTCTCGAAGCATGGCGTACGGGAAACGTCTGGACCAGGGGCGGTGTTCGCGCACGAAGCGAGAGCGGAACGCAACTCACTCAAAATAAACCTGTCGTTGAAGGGTTCTCCGCTTCTGGAGGTAAAGTCCAGTCGGCGGCCTTCCACGACATCACGATGCGCATTGAATGCTGGCGGATCAGAATCTCGGCAAGAGAATGCAGAGAAAGCGGTCGCAAAGGATTTTCTACAGAGGCAGGGTCTAAGATTGCGGTCCCATTCTCCTGGAAAACGGGAGGGGGGTCCTGCGAGAACTTGCCCCGAATCCTTTTGACTCACTTTCACACCTCTGCTAGAGGGGTCTTCCCGTTAAGTGAAGACACGCATGCCCGACAAGAAGAGCGGCGGGCGTGCTTCAAAATATAGCGGAACCTAGCCCTAGCTCGACGAAATTCACCGCCAGTGAAGTCGTTTGGGTGGCGCTTATAGCGTATGTAAGCATAACGGTTCTGTTTGAGAGCCATCTCACCTTCGGCTGACCACCATGGGAGCAGTCGGCGTGCCAAAGGACCAGACCTTCTAGGAATAGTAGTTACACCCACGGTGATGAGGTTGCCAGAGAAGAACTCAACGGCCTCATCTACCAACCTAAACTCCTCGACTGAGATAGAGAATCAGTCATTTCTTGAAATGCAGGCCACCGCGCCTGCGCGGCAGCGGCCCCCCAAGTGATATTTGAATAGGAAAGTGATCACTACCATGGAGGTCATCAACCACAGCCCACCAAAAATAAGGCTGTGGATCCGAAGAGCACAAAGATAGATCGAGACAAGAAAATGAACCGGTTCCGGGGCAGTGATGCGTAAACTCATCCACATTTAGGACACCTATCTCCAGATCGTCGATCAGGTCGGCAAGGACTTTACCCCTGGGATTAATTGAGTAGTCGCCCCAGAAGAGGTGTCAACTGTTCAGAAGTCCGAGCAAGAGAAAGTGGCTCGGCACGAAACCTCGAATTACCCCGTGTAGAAGTCGGCTGAAGGTGGAATATACGCGGAAATAATAGTATACCTCCTATATAAATGCAGCTGCACAGCTACTGCCTGAAAAGAGGTATCTAAAGTGAAAAGAAGAACTGAGACATCATGCCGGGTGTAAATAGCGCATCCTCCTGCCCAGCCCCCGTCCCGTGGTGGTGGGGTCGAAAAACCCTTATATCCCGGGAGAGTGGGCAGGGGGCACGCGCCCAGCATGCTATCCTGCCAAATGATAGCTAACGGGGAACGGGACGAGACGAGCCTCCGCAGCTCCTCCCAGTTGGCCCGGAGTCCACGACAGTTCCATTGAAGGAATATGCCATCCAGGCCTAGCTCGGAGGAGACGTGGGGGCCCTATTCGAACAGAAGACCCTCACGGGAATGGCCGTACGCTTCCCGGAAGCAGAACTCCGGGCGCTGTTGGCTGGACAATGCGCTGAAGGCGCTGTCGCCTTCGAGGAGTTATTGGGAGAGGTTGGGCTCGCCATACGAGTCTTTTCCTCCTTCCGCTTCGAAACCTTAGGCGAGCGGGGCGGCTTCGGATGCGGGAGGTCCTCTTTTAGAGGATCCACCGTCTCCGAGCCAGCCAGCCTAGAACTGGGTGTGGGCGAAGGAGCCGAAGCTCCTTTGCTGTTTTCCTCCCTTCGGGGACAACTTTAGGAACCCCAGAAGATGGTCTCACGATAATCTTCAGGAGTATTGCCCCCTGTGACTCTAACGACTCGGTGAAGCCGCGTGGACATTTCGCCTTACGGGAAACGGTCACGCTCGGAGGAAAGGAAGGGGCCCCCTGGTTTTAGCCGCGGCTGGTTCTGAACCCTTTGTGCAGCCAGCTTTACCAGGGAAGCGCCCGGGGTGGGTTGAACCAGCAGAAGGGTTCCGAATGGGCCCGGAAACGACCGTGCTCGTAAACCTGGATGGGCCAAGAGCAACGGGTGTCTTTCCTAATATCGAGGCATAGGATGTGCCAGGCAGCACCGGGCACGCTAGGACCAATTCCTTAGCCTTGCGAAATGAGAGATGATCCTGGAACTGAACGGCCAAGATTTCCTTCTCAAGGAGATTTGCACCATATTGCTTCGAACAAGCGGGGTGCGGCTCTCCGCAATTGACACACTTGACTACACATGATTTGGACTTATCTTGTACAGCTTTGGAGCAACTTACAGACTTTGGGTAACCCCGACTTTGCGCGTCTACAGGAGCGATTAGTATGAACGAAGCGGTGACAGTAGTGGCACCTCTGCGGTAGTGGCACGAATGCCTTCGCGCGGTAGTGATACCAACGAAATACTAGACAGAGAGAGCTATCAACCGGCCAAAGTTCCGAACGAGTCGAACTAAGAACGACTAATGTTCCTTTGTCTGTTTAATGTGCGGGGACCTATAGGGTCATAGATACACGAACGAATAATAATGGCCATTCGAATCGACCTTCCCGCGATACTCATTTATCCGACGAAACTTAAAATTCGGTTAACCAATCCCGCATAATATATGAAGAAAAACAGCGCAATAATTTTTATTATTATGTAAGAATGGTTATAAATTATAACTATAATATAGTAAATCGATATAATTATTTATAATAGCCCTGTGAAAAACGGGGTTGTGGAATTGGTTGAAAGTTTTGCGATTACAACTCTGACTCCGACTTCACCCATTGGAAAATATCAGACTGACCCCGACTCCACATATCTATTGCAAAACAAAGCAAATGAAAAATTTCAATTTCGACAGTCTACGTAGCTGATATTTTGATGAGAGAATACGAGCGCTCAGGGAAAGGAGGAAGCTCATCTTTGGCCTATATTAGGGGTGATTGACTGCGTGCACAGTCTAATACTTTCTGACCTTGTGCCTGTTCAAATTAACAGTAGTTTTCTGCATAATAGGTTTTTTCATCTAAAAAAGAGCTTTCTGACTCCTTAATACAAAGTTGTATGTAGTCCACATACATTTGAACAAAAATGGTGACCACTTAATTAAGAAATGAAGATATTGTTTTGTGCTCTGACAGCCTACCGCCCCTTAATGAAGCCAAATATAAAGACGATGAGCACATGAGCCTCAAAAGATGCTTCCTTCTCTTATCCATTAACTCACCTCTCGTTTTCCCTCAAGCAGGTTGGTGACCAAGCAGCCACCCTGAGACAATTCCTAGCTTGGGGGCATCAAAACTAACCCTGGCTCGCACAACTGAACATGCACAAGCTGCAACGGAACTATTACACACACCTAATCTGCAGCAACATACATAAAAACTGACTTAAGTTATACACTGCACAACAATGACAACACCAGGAGATAGAAAAAATTGACACCTACAAACGATATCACCTATTACCCATACGGAGAAAAAATATTCTTATTATATGATCAACATTAACAAGAAATAAAAAACTACACAATTTGTTACAGAAACACCAGACATTATATTTATCCAGGAAACGATACTTCTCTCAGACGCCAAGCCTCTACTTTCAACAATCACCCCACATTTACAAACTAGACTAAACATAATGCTTTTGGCCTCATGACACCAATTCATAAAGACCTACATATTTTTGATTAATGCTTCCAACACAATCAGGCAACACATTCTCAACGAGCCAAAGAGAATTTATAGCAATACAAACCAAGCTACAAGAATGGTCCCCCTGAGATTAATGGAATATGCAGTACATACCACTGCCTAACATACAGATCACCCAATACAATTACCAAACACATTTGGAAAACATTTTACAGACGCCTAAACTTATAGTAGTTGGAGTTTTAAGCGCTCACCACACCTAGCTGACATCCAATCAAAATATACAAAATAACAGACATATCCATATCTGCCATACCATCAAATTCAGCAGAATCACCTTCTCTACACCAATCCTAAAAATAGCACATGGTATGGAAGGTAATTCACGACTTCCCTTATGACCACGATCCTTTCTTCATTAAACTCAAACCTAACCACCCTGTGAGGAAATTCCACGTGGAATTTCTTGTCCAGCACGGAACTTTCTGGCGCTGTAGAAGGTTCTGTTAGGCCTAACTTGGTAATCCCACCCCCCTGCCCCGCTTCCACAAGCGGTAGCCTCGAACCGCGTCCACCACGATTCGCCTTTACACGGGCTAGAATAGCCTCGGCAAGAAGATTCGCGGCCATTCGAGAGTAGAGCTGTTTTCCACTAAACCCCCCCTCGTGAAGAGAGCCTCAGACATATATATTGCTCGCTTCCCATGTGACAAGGACAGAGTTGAGAAGTCTCGCCCGGACCCAAGAAGATTCCCCTAGTTCCAAGTCAGGTGTTAACAACAAAGCAAAGAGACAGCTGAACTATTTGTGTATTGGAATTAGCCCCAGTCAGTGAGGTAATTCCATTTAACGATCGCTATCAAGTGATTTTTCCGACTTCTCTCATCAACTCCTTTCGAAGCCCTTCTCGTTCGTCCCTCGTTTTCGGGTGGCCGAAATACTCTCCCTTGGACCCGACGTTACCGCCCCCCCTTTTTTTCGGAGAACCGTCATCACTTCAAGTTCCCGCTTAGAAGTTTTGAGCGCCCTCGTCTCACGTGCAGGAGACATCCGTGAAACCTTACCCCATCGTCTCACCCGGAATCTTCCGTAAGCCAACCCCTCTCCCCGTCAGTAACCCATTTGCGTTAATTCCCCCCATTTGAATAGTCTCCTCCCGTAACACATTAATTTTAACTGCATAGTCTGATTTATGACTACAATTCCTCCCCCCCCCCCTCGTTTACCGGTGTAATTTTGCCCATTAATTCATCCGATGTAATTTTTGTCCATCAATTCTCTCATTATTTTTATGTAAATAAAATTATATTTTTGTAATGCCTCTTTTAATGACCTTGAGCTTTGCCATTGCCCATAATTTACCTGACCTCGTTGCACTCTTTCTCGCTACTCAGCCCGTCTAAACTTTTGGTGTTCCGTCCCTTTTTCGGTTCGCCTGTAAGTTATTGGTCCCTTCCCCATAGATATAATATGGTATTGATGTAATATAATGTCATACAATAACACAACGAATTTAAAACAGCTGTAAGCAAATATACATAAACTTCACATCACATCGAATGCAACCTCAGAGATCCCTTCCTTTGGTCGAGGCAATCAACCACTTCACTAACACTATATTTAAAGCAATCATACGAGGTGTGTCAGAAAAGTATCAGGATTTAGTGTGCTGTATGAGCTATGACTAGGGTAAGGATTAACACTATGCCTTTTCAGGTTTTTGCAGCAATGGGGACAGAGCAACGAACCATCCCGAAGTTTCTGATCCGCCTTAGGATAACTCGGTCAGAATCACTCACAGGCTGCAGCAAGTGGACGGAGATGAGATAATGTCGCGTTCACGGGTTTACGAGTAGCAAAAGAGGTTCAAAGAGAGGCGCGAGGACGTGAAAGACGAGGCCATAAATGGAAGGACCTTTCACTCATGGTGTATTTTAACACGTATGATAGGGAAAAAGAAAAAGGTACTATGAACTCAAACATAAAGCGTGAAACGGCAAAACCCTTTAAATACAGAAATGCGTTGAAAAATATCATATCACCGACAAGTGAGAGAATGCACAAAATACTGCCATCCATGGATCATTCGTGGCACATGCATTCTTAAATTATAAACAAATACACAAAAATGATGCCCAAATATACACAGATGGCTAAATATTCACTGAATGCACAACATACGCAACCACCAGCATCCAAAACACGTTTTATGTGCGCTTATCTCCAAATGTGTCTGTACTATCTGCTGAACCGATGGCCATTCGTTTGCCACAAAAGCTACTAATTATCTCTCCCAGCTAAGTTCACTATTATTTCTGACTCCTACACACCGTTGATTAAGAAAGATCGACTATCCAACAGCAACAGCGATTATCGAATATCTTAGCAAACCTCCCTGCCATTTAAGTAATTGCTGGTGTCCAGGACACGCTCGAATCGCCGGTAACATTAAGGCAGACAAAGACGCAAAAGAAACAGCACAAAATAATATCCTGCCACCTCAACTAACCATTTACCGATACTTCATCCAACACATCCAAAAAGAAATCCAACTTGACTGGCAAACATCTTGGAAAAGAAAGGGACATTTCCACCTTCTAAAAGTAAACCCCCCCACCAAATACTGCCAATCTTCCAAAAGAAAAATCAGAAGATAGGAAGGGATAATCGGCCATCTGTGACTAAGACGCACCAGATAGATCCACTGCTACAGGTTTTCAAACTTCACTACAATGCACCTTATACCACACAGAAATACCTAACACCTATTACTGGGATCAATCTGGAACGCTACGGGCAGGTGTAATTAATTTTATTTATTTGGCCATCGCAAACTATCAAAACCAAAGTGTAGAATTAATTTAACCAACGCTAAATC
Organism: Ceratothoa steindachneri; assembly: GCA_963969495.1. Classification (NCBI taxonomy): domain Eukaryota; kingdom Metazoa; phylum Arthropoda; class Malacostraca; order Isopoda; family Cymothoidae; genus Ceratothoa; species Ceratothoa steindachneri. The sequence goes on along the minus strand of OZ018327.1, from coordinate 106,816,915 downwards.
ACTTATTTGTAACCTTGACAAAGATAAACAAACTATAGCTCGCAAATGAACTCAGGAAAAGACTTCAAGCCATTACCGGCGAGAGTCACCCTGAATTCCTAATAAACCCGACCAGCACTGAAGCACTTGTCCTACTCAGCCATTTCATGTCTGGCCACAAGGGCTCAATTTCATCTGCAAGGGAACACAAATATCTTTGAAAATAATGGAAGAAAAATATAGATGGGATTACCATCTTCAACAAACCAGCACAACACTCAACAAACCTTAAATAGTAAAAATACTTTCCAAGCAACAAACATTCCTTAAAATAATCCGATTCGAAGGAACCACCGTGTAACGTAGGAAAGAACCGACCACGCCACTTCAGTATCGAAAATGCCTAAAATTTGGCTACTTGTTGAAACAGTGTGGAGAAGGGAAGCAAAGCTGTTTTAAATGTTTCTTAAAGCAACGCCAAAGCGATAACTGCAGATAACAAGTAAGATTCAGAAACTGCAGCGGAAAATACCAATATTTTCGTAAAACTTGCCCAAACTACACGAATAATAAAAAAATACGATGCCTTATGCTAAGATTTGGCAATCGCCGAAGGTAAGTGATACAAATCAGGTTATTATCCTCGAGGTATCTAAATTTTATGTGGTCGTGTCTGTGCCTATCACAAACCACCCAACTAATGAACCCTCCAAGGATATTGTAAAACCGAACACCACACTTTCTAGGACACAGTGAACGAGGAAAATTTACTAGCACTAACATGTACTAACAGATACGAAATCTTAACCATATAAAGACTCAGGACCGTCTCTCCTCCCTAAAAAAGACTCCTTTATCGAAAGAAAGAGAAAGGCCAAGGCTTTCTCGATGTTCGGAATCGCCAAAGTCTACCACCAAGCGTGATCCCTCACCGAATTCCACCTCCTTGAAGGTAAGCTCGGTAACAAATATTTTACCCTACTTTATTGTGACGAGGAATTTACCTCGACCCCCACCCCCTCAAGCTGCTTAATCTAAAAGCGACTCTACTCCAGAATATACTACCGTCTCCTCTAGATGAGAGGTAGAACGTATTCGTGGCCTACCTTAGATTTGTAGACTTGTAGAGTTCCAGGCCTAGGGACTTCTAGTAGATCGAGAGTTATTAACGGTACGGACCTTAGGCTTTAACTGACAATGGCTTCGGTTTGCAGAGGATGACGTTTATATATACGAGTACAGAAAATTTCTACATGTATATTTACATATTTTACCTATATATAACCCCCTCCCCTTCAAAACAATATTCTACCTTTTCTGAAAAAAGGAGAAACTAAATTAACTTTGGAAAATCCTTAACTTAACCTTTAAAAAGGTAACCAAAAACCAAAGTAAGCTACGAATAACAAAACTAAAGTGATACCTATAATGAAGGGAAAGTGTGTCATGTTGGCTCTGTCACTTCTAGGAATTTGTCGATCTGATACACTCATAACTTACTGGTACCAACTAAGAAATTGCTGGTTCGTCAGGGAAATTAACGGTGAGCATCGCCTTACTATTTCTCCTATACCTTTCGCTATCGGAACCTTCTAAAATATAACTTCTCGGTGTATGATGTTTCACAACAATTGATTGTCTTTCTCCTCTTTACAAAAGTGAAATTTCTGATCGCTCTAACTTCTTTCAACGGGCGAGCTCCCCCACGCCTATCAGTGTATTCCTAGTATTTACTACTGAATCGCTTATATTTTTCTATCTAAATTCAGATGTTTGGAATGAACGGTTCTAAATGTCAGGGCATGACTGGTAAACCAATTTGTTAACTTTTGCCCGTTTAATATTTCATCTGGAGAATATAATCATTTTTAAGAAGTGTAGTCCTGTATGGCAACAAAGACATGGATCGACACCTGAGGATTTACACTTTGCTTAGTAAAGACTCGATTGTGAATACAACCCGTTCTGCCTCGCCATTACTCTGGGGCAAATATGAATTGGAGATCTTAGGCGAAAATTCGGATTCTTTGGCAAAATTATTAAAGATATAATTTTTGAGTTGAGGACCGCCGTCTGAAACTATTACCTCTGGTATGCCATATTTAGCAAATCTAGCTTTTAAATGGTCAATTGGAATAACAGTAGTAGTAGAATGGATTAACGCCATTGAAATCCACCCACTACAAGTAAATACGTTTTATTTTTTTAAATAAAATACATGCATACCCACAGGGGGTCCGAAAGTCTTGTCACCTTCTACCTTATTTGATACTGTCAGAAACAGTTTAATTTACCAACGCAGTATAGTCATCTTCGGAGTGGTTAATCTGCTGAATCTTGCAGTGTAGTCATGTCGCACCATCCTGTGCCCATACAGTTGTAATCAGCCTCTCTTCCAAACTGTAGGAGCTAGTTCAGACATCTGAAATAGGAAAGTAAAACAATATTAACAGGGGGTGATTAGATTTCGTAACACCCTGTACTTTTTCAAACGGATGACTCCGAAAATCTCCTCTGATTAACATGTTTTTGTCACTTAGCTATCCTATCCTGGACGTCGTGTGATGTTAAATTGGGCCACCAAATTGAAGATTTAGCACGGTTAGGTCTTTTACCGATGCCCTGATATCTATCCTTCGTAAATTCGATCCAAAATCTCACTCTTAAAAGCGTCAGCAAAGCACATCATAGACTACAGAAAGTTCCGACTATATTAAATTATAAGTTCTTACATGAAAGAGCATTTTTTAATTTTGGGCCAATTTGACTTTGCATAAGACCTAACCTTTAATAAAGTTTTACCTTCTCTTTGCGCTTTACAAATATAATCTAACTTCAGCCGCGAGTACACACCGATAGAACCTTTGTCTCTCATGAAGTTTACCTAAAACTTTCTCCCCACTAAATTGTGCTAATATTTGTTTGACTGAAACCATTTCGTACCTCTCTCTCTCTTAATCGACTTTTTTAATTTAGAGAAATCACAAGTGATTCCGAGAGATACACTCCTTTTAGGTATTACTTACTACCAGTGGTAAGCTCCAACCCGGCGCCTTAGTCACCTCCTCAATAATGCCATCTTTTACTATCTTTTTTATTTCTAATTCTGGTTCAAATTTAAGCAATAATGGTAGAGGTTCACTAGGAGGCGAAAGAATTGAGGGTAAAGATTCGTTTTAACATATTTTCTAATGAATTTAGAAATTTGTTTTTGGTATGCAGTTTTATGTGTACTTTTCATCAGATCTGACACTCTTTTCCCCCGGAAATACATACTTAACGCATAATCGACTGAAGTTCCATAATATGAAAAGTATGTATTTCCAGCGAAAATGAGTTTCAGATCTGAAAAACACATCTTAAAATTTATTTAAAAGATCTAGAACCAGATCTAACCTAATCTAACCTTAGCTTACCTAACTTAAGCTAACCTAACCCTAACGATATTTTCCTCAACTTCTCGCTGAAACAAAGTTTATAAACAAGATGCTAGCACTTGGTCAAATGGGAGCATTAGAAAGCTACGTGCCCTTAAACGCATTAACCGAAAATTTGTGGTTTAACGGCTTTTCGCATTTTTAGGAGTTATATTCCAGTAAAAGAAATTTCGATCTTGGCTGAATTTACAATTACTGCATGCGAGGCATTTAATAACTCGGGGATTATAGTGTGAGCCTTATATATTTCTAAGGCCTAAATATCGTCAACAAAGACTTCACGTACTATTTGATATTGTGACTTAGAACAAGCACCACTCACCATTGTAACAATTAAACTGAAGACACCGTTACCGTCCGAAATATAAACAAGCATTCTATTGGCTAAATCAGTCAGAACACGCACGCGCAGATCGCCTTCAGATATAACATAACATGCTATTGGCTAACTAGTCAGGTCAAAAGTTGAAGAAAAGAAAAGATGCAAATTTACCAAAAATAATAAAATATTTTCGAAATATGAATAACTACGTTATTATTAAGTTACGGAAGGTGTATATGACATCGGTGAACACCATTTTAAGAATTAAGAATGTTTATTTCTTTGAAAATTTAAAAAAATCGTAATTGTGTTAAAACGAATTTTATCCGAATCGAGTACGGAACATTATTTTCCTTTAAAGATATTTTGGTTATTATTTACTATACCGTAATATGTAATGTTTACGCATTTCATTACTTCTTCCTGTAGTATTCTTTGTGCTTTCTCCAAATCTGTCCTTATTTTTGGTATCGGAAGGCGAAGTGCAGCAAAATATAGTTTGATTCCGATTCCGATGTTATCGGAATAAATCTCGATTTTCGCATTACGACCGCCCAAAATGAAGAAAAGATTTGGCTAAATAACATGAAATACTCAAGAAAAATAACCAAATGAAACATAACCATAGCCTACCATAAATCAGATGTAGGTTTATTCCTTCTTTTTTTACTTTAATTTTCAAATTACTAGTTTATGAAACTATACAAACTTATTGTAACTAACAATGAGGAGTTTGCCCACACCACGCGAATTCTTTTAACCAACTCGTAGTACGCACAACTCAAAAGCTTTAAAATGTCATTCGCATAAGTATGCTCGGTATAGCTGTTTCTCATGGCGATCTGTATCAAATAATAACCTTCGTCTATTTCTACGATGCGGTTTAGACCACCAATAGAGTCCTGTTTAGCGAGCCAATGGACACACACTTGGCAACCAAACCTCTTTTGCAAAGTCTTCGGAATATATATCCTATCCATCACAAGTCATAACGCAAAGCTTCCCAATTCCAAACAGAGACAAATGGGAAGAAAGTGACGAAATAGGCTCGCTCGAAAATATATAGACAATGTGACGTCACTATATTTTTTCCGAAAAAGATGGATTTGAAAAAATATCCTTGACAAAATAAGATTGATTAAATTTGTTTTTTAATTCAGGATATCTTTCTACCCAACCTCTACAAACCGAATATATACGTTTAATTATTTTTAGAAGCTCCAATACCGGTCTAGTTAACAGGGGTTTACTAAGATTTCTAATGACTTACACTAGAACTAAACAAATGTTCATTAAAAGTAAGATTGGTGTTTACTTTGCCTCACACTTTTAGTTAGAACCACCGGGACCTAAAATTAGTGTGCTTACTAGACATAATTGTCCTAACTAGCTACAATATAAGCTTTCAAGAATACAGGTACAATCTGCTCTGAAATCCACAGTGAAGTTTATCATATTTCGCCCCTTGAAATGAATATCAGCTCTTCAAGTCATGGAGACATTTGAGCCCAAATAACCTAAAAATAATGTAATCTTTTTACTGTGAGTGTGTGACTTTTATGAATTTTTATAAGTACTTTTACACATACGGCTCTAATGCGCTATATTTTGGCATATATGTATGACATTTAAAAGATGTAGTATTGTGAAAGAAAATACTACATTTACCAGAAGGTAATTCAGATAGGGAACAATTAAACATAGCTACATATTAGCTTTTTAGGGCCTATTTCTAGCTTTTTTTAAAACCTTTTTTAAGTTAATTTCGATAGTAGTTAGTTTATACGTTTAGTATACCTACGCTAAACTTAAAGCAAACAAAACCGGCTAAAGTATGGTGCGACGGTCTCTTTGAAATTACCATTATTATTACCTCTTCGTTCTTAGTATCCAACTGAGATACGGTTCGGAATCTTTCAAACCTGCGGAGCCATTGACTCCACTCCGCAGCAGCGAAAGAAAATTCGACCTGTGGACTAAATTGTAAACTGGTGTCATAATTATCTTTGCAAGTATCTTACGTTAAGAGTAAAGCTAGAAATAAAAATAATGATAAAGAAATAAGAGATATCTCTCTACCCATATAAGTCAGTAAATCGAAAATATATCCTACTTTCACATAACTTTTACTTTGTATGCAAAAAAAGTTTTTATTTCACTTTGATCACGAATAAATTTTCTTAAGGGCTGAACGAGAATGTTTCGGCACTATAAACTTTTCAGTTTCACTTAAAGTTTAAGTCACTTTGATCATGTTTTTTGTGTCAACGAAGCTAGCACCATAATGTATTCGAGGCCTACTTTAGATTTGTAGACCTGTAGAGTTTCAGACCAGGAAATAAATAGCAGATCGACTGATATTAACGGTTCAGACGATAGGTTTGAACAGACTTCTTCGGGATATGCATGTGGCGACAATGACTACGATGTTGACGTAGGATGACGTTTACATATTTGTCGAGAGGAAACATGTACATCTATATTTACTTATTTTACATAAATACAACACTATCCATTGGTACAAACCCCAAAGCTAACAAAAGAGCCCTCACAGACCAGTAAATCAAACCCAGACTCTTTATTACCTAAGAATAAATTCAAAACACTATCACAAGCCTGTTATCCATCACAGACGAAGAAAGAAATAGCCTGAAATGATCAGAAATAGGATAAGAAATTCGCCCATCCCAAAGATCTATGCCTAAACTTGGTTTGCAAAGGCTAAACCAAATTAAAATAGCAGGAATCGCTGTTAAATCCCAAGTCTCACAGTCCCCAGCTTCTACACCAGCTAAACACACTTCTAAATGCACTGGCTGTTAGAGTGCAACCTCACAACCACATGCCACTCACTTTCCCACTAAACCAACGTGACGTCGAACAAGTAATCAAATAGTCGTCTAAACCATTCTTATTGTTAGGTGATATCAAAGGTAGAAGCTAGAGGCTCCTACTGGTCCGGCTCAAAAACAAACAGTAAAGTCGTGACCGATACCATCGAGAGCCATTAGCCTCAATATCCTGAATCGCAATGCCTAAACTCATTATCACCAACAGACCACCCAGTCGGGGGGTACCCTGGGTAGTTCGCTGCTCATTGTACCTGGACAGGCTGCACGTCCTCCCGGCCCGAGTGCCTGCAACAAAGGTGTGGGTCACCAAGTCTACTTTCATTCTTTGGCCCAGGCCTTAGAGAGGCTGGTACGTTACCTTCACTCCCTTTATGTACCTTGTCTACTATAACTATCCCTTTCTCCTCCTTTTAATTGGACATGCAACGGGCAGTGCTGCAGAATTAAAATATTTTGTCCATAGATGCTTCCATTAATCTCCCACTATTCAAACAAAACAAACAAGCAAAAACAAAGAACAGACGTGCATATTAACCGACCTTAAGCAAATATTGTACCTAGAATGCTGGTCACGCTATATTAGCATAAAAATAACTCCAAATAACTCTTTATGCACCATGGAATTTTGAGAAATATTACAGACTGTAATCAAAGAAACTCAACCAGAATTTTCAATAAACAATCACAAACAGAAATTACCGTGAAAGCAAACAAAGAAAACATTTCTAAAAAAATGCTGATTCTCACCTTCTTAGGTGAACACTAACTAAGTGTGACTAACAAAAACTATAACAATACGAAAGTGTAAACAGTCCTGCTCAGTCGCTTCATTCTAGGCCCTAAAATCTCACGACTCTTTATCTACCAAGCATTAAAAATTATTCGAAAATGACCAACATCGTATACAATCAGTTACCATATACAAGAAAGAAATCCCCCACTCGTTCAGTCCCCCTACATATTGAAAAAATAGCCTTCAACTAGCATAGAATCTCTCAATCCATCAGCTTGTCAGGAACCTTCATACACATTAACGAAGAGCTACCTGCACCAAAACACTGCCGATTCTGTCTGAAATTTCACCATGCGGCGAATACTGTAAAGAGGATTCACAAATATGCTTCAGCTCTGGAGAGAAGGGACACAACAACCAAAAATGTCAATCTCCCGAAAAGTGCACAACTGCAGCAACGTCCATCACTCACACAAAAATTACCCACACTTCCAATCCACAAAGCAGTACGCTTAAGCATGGTGCCGTTCGGCATAAGAGGTTGTCAAGCTCTCGTAACCGTTTCAGTGGAGGGAAGAAAACTAGATAGACAGAGCAATACGGATATCGTCACCCTCCCCTAAACCTCGAATCCCGAGCAAATCTGACACTACGACACAGCAAACACCAGACAACAGTCAATCCAGTCCGACTAATCAACCCAAACACAGAACGACCAAACAGACCGAACAAAATACATCAAGGTCTACCACACAAAAACTAACAGTTATTGATTTTCCCAACAGAGTTTAAACCAATCGCAAACAATAGCCCAGAAGTAAAGTCGACCTGAAGGAACATCATCACCTCAAGCATGGAGACAAGTGCATTCGAAACTGAGATAATAGCGTCACCTATAAAGGATAAAAATACCTTATAGGTCTGTAACACAATTTCTGAAAGAAAATTGCAAAGATCAACCAAGGCCAATACCATGGCGACCACGACTCAATATAACTTAGCGGAACCGCAGCAAAGCGATTATGACTCTTCAAATCCCTCTCAAACAAGAGCCCCACCTCAAATAAATTTAACACACGGGTTAATCCTTAAGGCAAAAATAAATAAAAAACAAAACAAACGATAACCAAAGACACTTGCCCCGACGCTTAATAGCTCCACCCACCGAACCATCGAAACAAACTAAAATCGCCCTTGTCTACACAGAAGAGAAAAGTCAACCTGGACCATGTCGTATAATAAAGCCAGAGTTGCAGCGATCTCAAGTAGCCAATTGATATCTAGTCACAAACGAATCGACATCCAAAATAGTCACTCCAAAACTACCATCAATTAAAAAAATCTGAGGCGACAAATATCAAACAAAATTTGATTTTTTTGGTCTTATTTTTGATCGAAAACTCACCTGGGAGGTCCATATTGAAAGCCTTAGTTTTTTTGTATCCACGCATTGGAAAATCTTCATTCTTTACCGTTCATCAATTGGAGTGTTGATAAGGCTACTCACTTGCTTTTCTACCGATTATTGTTCGTTCGAAGCTTAACTACGGATGCTAGTTTTACGTATTCACAGCTGAGCGTATATTGCGGTATGTTGGTTCAATCCACCATAGTGGTCTTCCTCCGGCAACCAGTTCCTTATGCACTTCCACCATTGAGAGCTTACTTGTAGATACCAGGGAGATGCCACTTGATCTGCACAGTGCATTATGCATCTGTAGCGCGAGCCCAGTGTATCCCTTAATCGCGAACCGCTTTCACTGCATCCTTAACCGATATAGACGGTACCTATGCCACTGAGAGATGCCACTCATACCCTAAGCTCTTTGGATTTAGAGCTAGGAAACTCGTTTGATAGCTCGATGTTGCTCTTGGGTCGGTGATGCCTATGATTCTGCCCAGGAGCCACCATTGAGGCTACCACCTTTGAATATTTGTTGCCATGCATCTGCTCCCAAAGGTTCTACAGCGACGGGAGTATTGCGTTCGTCCTTTTTGGAGCACACTTCGTTCACGCTGGCTTTGGGCCAGTGTATACTGATGGCTTCAATTCCTAAGAGGAATTAGGCTTCCCCGTTCAAAGCCAGTGGAAGTATGTCTTCACATTTGAGCTGGTTGTGCTCGTTTTGGAGAGTGGATTGCGATATTTAGCGACTCGCATGGCGCCTTTAGTATTCGTGGGGCATTGAAATTTCCACACACCCTTGTTTGCAGTACTCCTGATGCTGCAGCTGCCGCGAGTCGGAAGTCTGTCGCGATTTTCTTCTGCTAGATTACTGGGAAGTTAGAGATTGCGGGAAATGAGAGCCCCGATGAAGGCGCTAACGAGACACCCCAAAACTGGGTTACCAGGCCAGCGTTTTGCTCTTCTCTACACTAACTCATGGATGGCATAGTTCAGGTCAGACCTTCGGCCTGCCTGGCAAAGAAGATGGGAGACGGCAGGTAGGATATTCAAGTATCGCGTTATCGCGCCACTACTGCTCCCGTAAACCTGTCTCCCAATTCTCCGTCAGGCGCACGTTATCTTCTGTCATCTCCAAATCAGACACATTCGTGGGACACACCGCCATTTGATTGAGCACTCCCCTGTATCTTATAACTAAGAGTGCGTGGTTCTCAAGAATGTTCGGCTTTAAGTCAGCCTAATAATAGCCTTAATTGTAAATACGGCGACTATGCATTCGGAGGCATTCGCCAGATAGATCATGAAAAAGAAAAAATTCACACTCCAATGATTTGTTCTTCCCCTCCAGTCCACAGCTCTATTGAATACCCCTGGTCGTGATCCCCGACGCCACGGTATGGATACTTGAAAAAAATGCTCCTCTGGGGTGAGCCGCAGACCCTGGGACTTCATTCCTCGCCCTCTTCTCTTTTAAAAAAAAGTAAAACTGAAAAGACTTGATAGTTCCTTTTCTTCTTGGGGCTTACTAGTCCCTACTGATTCGACAGGTGACCAGGTCAAGGAATTGCCCAGCGTTTTCGTGCCTGCCAATCTTACACACTTTTACTCATCCAGTCTTCTGATGTCAGCATGTTTACAAAGGACACATTTACAATCAGGGTCAAGCTTTAACCAGGGTTCTCTATAGGAAAGAAAAGTTTGACCCTTTCACGGATGGGACTCTCTTTGTAAGTAGGGCAGCCCCTGCTCATTGCGTTTTGCACACTCGATGGCTTGCATGTAAAGAAGACACAGAACTTTACTATAAACTTCATAAAAAGAGTACCTTCACCGAGAGAAATCGTTGAATACTCCTTAGAAGACATCAAAGAATAGCTGTTCAAAGTCTAGGGAGCGGTTAAGGTTGAACGTGTAATGAAGAAAGATGGAAGGGACTCGAGATCCATTGGACATTGAGTACTGGACATAATGAAGGGAGAAAATATGAATAGATTAGTAGAATAAATAGGGAGAGAGGGAATAGTGGTGAAAATTTTGAAAAGATAGAAAATGAATAGTTTAGTTAGAGTACGAAAAGATTTCTGATCCCAGGTGAAAGAATATCTCTGGATTTCCTTTGAAACAAAGGAGATGATAATAGTATTAAAATATAGAAAGGTCCCTGGTGAAAAGATATCTTTTCACCAGTTGGAGTCTTAATATTTGTGGTAACATCGTGTAGTGGTATTCAAAACTTTGTAGCGAAAGTTTTTTTTCGCTACTACGGTAGGCCATAATTGAGGTGATTATAGTCGTATAATTGTTTAACAATTTGGGGGTTTTGTCGTATTATGTGAGTTTTTATTATCTTGGTAAGGTTTAATTAATTTTACAGGAAAACTTTTGACACTACACTCGCAAGCGTAGTTGTTTTTGTTTGAACAAGTTTAACTTCGCTCTACTTTTGCATTTTGAGGGTGGGGTGGACGGTGGAATCCTTCCCTTGCCGGTTGTTTTCTTCCGGAACTCAGAGTCCGTAATAACAACAAAAGCCTCTCACGAGATCTTCACTAGTCCACGAAAGAGAGCCTCTTCCACCATTTTTTTCTGGGGTTTCATCCGAGTGGTCCCATTTAAATAATCCGGTCTTCAGACCATCGACAATTTCTTCTGGGCCTGCATCCATTGGAAATAGGTCGCGTTGAGCAGCGTACACTCGGAGGATGAGCATCTTCGAGTAATACATATACCTGGGCCCCACTCCCCGATGAAACTGAGAGGCCTTTTTGGGGCGATGCGAATGCTCCACCTTTTTGTGCCTCACAGCTGGGCAGCCATCCATTCCTCTCGTGGTATAATGGGTTATTTGTGTTTTTTTTGTATTTGTAGTAATTTTTTGTTAGCATTTTGCCGTGATAGAGCATTGCTCGGGGCCAGACCTTTTGACAGTTATTCTCACTCGTGGGTTGGAGGTTTACCTGAAGGATTTCATCCGACTGAGGATTATCAGGAAACCACATTTTCCCCATGCCGTTTTTCACCAGCATATTGTTTATTTCCTTCGCAAAGACTACAGGTTGCTTCAGGTCGTCAATGTGTGCATAATATATGCAATACATTATTTTCGTTGATTTTTCGTTTTTGATTTGAGAGTAGTGAGTTTTGCAGCCACATTATTCTCAGTGACAGCGGCGTTGGCAACCTTTGCGTAGGTGGCGTTGGCCTTTCTCTCCTCTTCATTTTTGCCCTTTTATTTAGTAATTTTAATTTGATACTTCTTTACTGGACCGATCATGCACATTGTTCTGTTTGGACAACCGCAGTTAAGGCACTTCTGAACGTCACTTTTGCAGTCATGCCAGACGTGACTTAGGCACACACAAAAAAGTTCGGGAATTTTTGGCAGTTTTTCTCACTGGTGGGTTGGAGGTTTCCCCGAAGGATTTCATGCGAATGAGGATTTTCAGGAAACCACATTTTCCCCATGCCAAAGCAAGAAAAGCCACTTTCGAAGGCGAGCCAAGTTAGTGAAGGACCTTCTTGGACGATGACAACATCGATGTTAGGAACTCCCTGAACAAACTCCGGACCTGAATCCCATTGAAGATGTTTGGAAGACACTCGGAGAGAGGTCTAAAGCCAGGAATCCGTAAACAGTACAAGAACTTTGGGAAATTCTTCCAGATGAATGGAGCAAGATTACTGTGCATGAGTCTCAACAGTTGGTTCGTTCCTGTAACAGGAACGAACCTTAGATTTTCTCTGGCAAGAGTTTTGGAAGATGTTGTGAGAGAAATAGAAGCGTTCTCATCTTTTTTTACGATACTGTACTAGATCGAAGAATAATTTTATACCAGCACATACTTTAAAATCCACTCGATACCAGGATTAAAGTGGGAAATTTGAGTAAAAAGAAGGAAAAAGTGGAAAAAGAACGGATTGTATTTCTGATTTATATCATTTTTCTAAACTTTTCCCCCCCAATTTTCCTACTGAAAATTTGTCTCCTAATAAAGTTTCTCCAGAGGGTTTTTTCGAAAGGTTTATTTACTGAAAAGTATTCCTACAAGTGGATTACATTAAGGTTTGTTGCTTGAGGACACTGGATGCAATTTTCCCTAAGGTTCTGACAGTTTCCCTCCTGACATTTGCTTCCTGAATTTTGCCCTTGTAATTTGCTCCTGATATTTCCTCGTGACATTTTTGTTCTTCAACGTTCAAAATGCACTGTTCTCCCCCTCTTAAAATTGACATAATTCTGCTTAATATAATCAACCCCATTGATTTATATATTTATGTTCTTTTCCTTCCTTTCACGCCCTTACATTACCACTTCACGCCAGGGAACTTACCATTTTTGTATATTCTACCAAATATACCATTTATTTAGTAGTTTGTAAATGTACCCACGGGGCTAAAGGAGTATGGGTTTCCGAGCTCTCTGATAAACATCTTCATTATCTTTATTTTGTTTGTTCTTTTATTTATTCACATCAACTTACAAGATCTCAGGAGGAGTTTTTTTCACATCTAAATACCACTGTTGGTCACCATCGAATCCATCCATGGCTGCCGAGCAAAAGGAAAAAAAATGTATACAAACGTAGCAGTTGGCTAATTTAAACAGATAGGCAAAATAATAAAAAGAAACAAGAAAGAAACAATAACAAAATTGAACCAGGGAAAAGAATAAGAGGAACCCTTAGTCACCCCTGGAGTGGCTCGGATCTCTCAGGGTCCCAGGCCTGAGGTCATCATTTTGGACTAATGAATAGCATGGAGGAGACCAATCTCCGGGAGGGAGGGGGGGTAAGAGACTTCGCCTAACAAAAGAAATAGACGGTAGAGACCCCTACAAGCACCAGTATTTAGAGACAGTGCCGCGAACGAAGATTCACCAGGGTCAAACCTTCAACCCAAATGTGGCGACAGTCTAGGGAACCAAGCAGTCTCCGCAAAAAGATGTATCCGATTCAGAGACGAGAGAAAAGAACTTGATACCGTCCAAGCATTGGGAAGAAAGTTCACGGGAAATGTCAGGACGCCGATTCCCGTCCGCCGTCTCCTATCTTCTTTTCATTCAAACTTAAGGGATTTATTGGGAATGGACTCTTTGAGATTCCCTCCCTTTGATGGATTACGCACATTTTCTCTGTTAAACTTTGCTCGTTGACCGGATAAAGGCTGGAAGGATAGAGTCAGGAGAGTTACGTAATTACTAGGTTCTTACTCTCACTTACACATTAGAGCTATGCCTGTTCGCAATTACCACCCCCTATTTCCACTACTTCTGTTAATATCTCATTTTCCAACATTTATCTGCATCACCCCGTTGCCTTTCCTAAAGAACCAAAGCATTAAATATTATGGCCATCCTAATATTACCAAATCGTCTTTAATTTAAACATAAAATGGCTTCTTTAGAAGATTTAGTTAGGTAAAGCATTTAAATCTTCTTATTTTAATATCTGATAATTACAATTCCCTTGGAAAATATTTCTATTCTCTTTTTAATTCTTTCGTTCGTTAGCGAAAATTAATTTAAGGGGAAACAGTGATAATTTGGCGCTGTTTCCAGGAAATTTCCCCTCCTTCATAATTCCCTGTCTTCCATACACCACGATGAAGAAAGAAGAAGGGGCGTAAGATAATAAAATGACAATGATAGAGTCATTGTAAATAATATAACAGACGAAGGGCACAAAAATACAGGGTGGTCCAGTCTTGTCACCCGATACCGAAAAGTAATAAGAGGAATAGAGGAACAATATAACAATATAATAATATGAAACACATGTACTTTTTTAGTGTATTCACTTTTATTGACACTTTCATACATCAAGAAAGTCTGTATGAACACCAGAAGACACACGATCATGTGGACATACAGTCGCAATCAGCCTCTCTTCCAAACTGTAGGAGTTAATGTCTTCCCTCCGAAATAGAAAATTAAAACAATATTTACAGGGGGTGACAAGACTTTCGAACCATCCTGTAGTTAACATTTCCGACTCGTATGGATGTAAAGGGAGTCGTAGCTACCAGTCGATACATCGTATTCACTATCCACCCGTGGAATTTGTTTAAGATTTTGCTCTCGAATTGCACTCGATTCTGCCTCGGTGAGGAGTTAGAGTTTCAAGCGAGAGGGATTCGAATCACGCGTCGTTGCACCGTATGGCAACCTTCGCAAAGTCGATGCTAGTCGGGAATTTGTCTGGTAAGTAACCACACTTGTTGTGGCTTAACTTAATTCATCTACAAGTGGATTTCCTACTCTGGTAGGCCGTAATACTTACATCATGTATGAATTTGTGTGTGATTGGACCCAACCTCGTACTTCTAATTTTATGTACGATTTTGTTCCTCGGCTTCCAAATTTCATTATCAAGCGTTAATTAGGTTTGGTACTGCAAAATTTATCACCCATTTTACTATATTCTTGTTCTATATTTACACTTTTTTATTTATGTTCTTCGCATTAGTTCCCAAATGAGGGAAAATGCTCGGATTCTTTGCATTGGTATTTTTCTCCAATTGAAATCTTAATTTCCCTATGGATTTAAAGTATAGAAGCCCAATGGTCATTAATGAGAAGAGAAAGGGGAAATTGATTATCGGACAAAGTATAGATTCAATGAACACTAAAATGAACATTCGATAATATTTTAAAAAGATGAACCATACATAAAAACCAGGTGTATTAGTAAGGTAAACTGCACGCGACAGTGATGGTATGCGGTTGCCATAGATATGAGGAGGCACCTTCACATTGCATCGAGTATTCCTGGGGTAGGTTCTTTATCCAAGGCAAGTGAGTGAGTGTAACCGATAGAACATGAACCTCCAATCCTCGGCCCGCGGGCCGCACTGCGGGCCACTTCTTACTCAAATTATAATATTTACGGGGTAATTTTTTGTCTATTTTCATTTACTTTGGAAATCAGATATTGAGAATATCATAAAAGGGAGGTAATGCCCTAAATCACATTGATTTTATTTTATTCTGTGTCTAATTTTATTTTTTACTATTAGTATATAGTATTTTGTTTGTAATTATGTTATTAAAAATTGTTGTTCACTCCATTTTGAACTTTTTAAAATTTATATTTAAGTACCTCTGTGGCCGGGAGAATATACTTAAATTTCTAATTTGGCCCAATGGGGAAAAAGGTTGAATAATTCTGCAAAGAGACAAATTTAACAGCTCTAAAAAGAACCTTATTAATTGGATATTTTAACCTTCAATTATTCCGGGGTAGTACACGGGATCGTTTCACTTTTGCCGTCGCAATACACGGGGTCCTTTTCATCCACCCGGGGGGGGGGGGACTATATCTTAGAGCTGTTAGATTGGTTTATTGGATAGTCACTTGATGGCGTGGATTGGGGGCGGTGCCACAGGTATACTCGATGCAGTGTGAAGGTGTATACTGATTACTACACTTGGTTAGGCTTGCAGAATACCATTGATCTTTGTACGGATTTATTACTGGATAATTTAAATCCTCGCTTCAGGTTATTAGATTTAAGGTAGCTTGGCATAAGGGATTTATTTTTATTATTGGTTCTCCCTTTTCTTTATTTATTCTTTTTTCCATTTCCCAGTGACTCAGCGTGCCTTGATTAGATTACCACACTATCTTTTTTTTCTGAATAGCGATTTAAAGTTCTCGTATATTAGTGGCATTTTAGAAGAATTTATGGATAATCGCAAAGGAGGTTGGAGTCATCTATCTTAGGTAGGGATTGTCAGTATGTCGACGGCCACGCTGGAACCTGGAAAGGCGAGGGTGTGGACAAATAAAAATAGTTGGTTTTTGTCTTCTAGCTCTCATCTGACTAATGCCACCACGGGGATAAGTCGCCGTAATAAAACTTTAGCCTGAAACTAGGTTTAAACCACAAAGAAACAAATTAATAAACATTTTAAAACACAAAACATTAGTAAAACCAAAAACCACAAAAAGAGAACCTAAACAAAGGCAAGAAGAATGAAGGAGTACACTCTGGCGTCACGGGGAGGCCCGGCTCATCTTGGCTCTGGGCCATGTGACTAACACGAAAGATAGTCCTATAAAATGGAGGAGGCCAGCCTCTTCCAAGAAGTTAGAGTCCGCAAGTCTGTATGCACGAACCAGTCACGCGTACAAGGCATAAGCGGTAGTAACACCGATCGTCCCAATACGGGGACAGGTAACATGGCCGAAGATCTTCCAGAGTGGAAAATTCAACAAGAACGTACTGGCCTGTTTGGGGGAACAACGCAGTCGTCGCAATAAGGTGCAGAAAGGCGCCTTATCAAATATTGCCGCGTCCCGCAACTGAGCCCATTTCTAAGATGACAGAACACGACCTGAAGAGGCCGAGACATCGGGGGTAGGTCATGGGAACAGAGGCGGTGCGGTGGCAGGCAACTTTAAGTCCTCTTCGACCGTCTCCCATCTTGCTTGCCACGCAGCCCGGAGACTTGATCTGATTCCTGTTATGTAATCAATGTGAGGAAGAGCCAAGCGCTGGACTGGTAACCGAGTCCTCGTGGACTCTTTGGCGCCACCATTGGCGTTCTAATTCCCTGTAATCCAAGTCAAAGAACTAACATAAGATAATTTAGACACCTACCAAGCTCGCAGCCACCGTGGCATCACGGATACCTCAAACTAGGTAGTGCGGAGATTATAATTCCTCGAGAGCACTCAGGCACTTTGTGAGTCACTATAGATCAAAATCCGGTCTCCAAACAGTGCACAAAGCGTTATAGTCTTTACCGATGGTGCATTCAACCAACTTGGCCCTGACTTCAAACAGAGGAGATAAGAGGTAGAAGCTGATCCCTTCAGGTTACTTTAGCCATCCGTGTACACAGGTACGGATCCAAAGTGATACGAAGTTTCCTCAACAAAAGCCAACGTAATACTCCAGGCGCTGTGGAAGCTTTCGGAGCAGATGTGTGGCGAAAAAAAGTCAAAGTCAAAGATGATGGTAACTTATAAGGTGGCGTCCTGGGTAGAAGCAGAGGCACCACAGGCCCCAAAACTCCTCTCAGCTCCAGATGTACTTTCATAGCTCTAAACCAGAAGTGCTTAGAAGACCACTAAATTAGTCTTGGCCAATGAAAACCGAAACCTTTGCGCTTCGGCATAGTGAGAGATGCGTTTCAATGCCTATTGGATTCGAAGCTCCTGAGTTGGCAGAATGGTTGATTGATGGATTGGTTTTAAGTGGCACAACTACTAGGTTATTGCTACTAGAGCGTATGGACATCTTTCAACATCACCGAGGTGACACTTTTAATGCTCAGGGCAAAGATTATGAGAATGAAGAGACTTTCCTTCGGGACGCCCAGTTCCTGCCCTCTTGGGCTGGAGAAGGCTGACCCAGCCGTAAGTGGAATGTACGATCTCGTAGGAATTCAGAAATGAAAATTAGCAGGTGTTCCCTCGCCTGCATCGTGTGGAGTCCTCAGAATACCTTATCGTATGGCGATACGGTACCCCTTCAAGGATAATATTGCAGACATATATTGAATTAAATGTGCAAATTGTACTTTAATCTCAAACTTAGTTTCTCTTTAATAGGCAGGCGTTTTGCTATTGAACAGACTTTATATGAGAGTAATACAGAATGACTTTTTTCTGTTTGTTTAAAATGTATGAGAAAATAGAGTTAATTGAGTTTAGAATAATTTTAATTGTGAGCAGGTAAGGATGAAGGATAAATAAATGGAGGGACAGATTAATTTATTGTGATCAGAAAGTAATTATGTTTTCCAAAAAGAGAAAAACAAATGACTGTGGTTTAATTAATCTATTGATCAATAATATAATCATTATCAATAATTGAAGCGCAACGTGAGAGCAAATTTTCTATTTATGATAATAAAAAAATCAGTATTTTTGGCGCGAAAAACTTTTGAGAGGTCATTTTTAATCACATCTTTGTTTCTAAATGTTCTACTATGAAATAAGTGGTATTCTATAAGTGCTAAATCCGGTGAGTATGTAAATGTGGAAGAAATCCCAATCTCGCAATCCTATTATTTCGTGGGTTTGTCATAAAATGTGAGCCTTTGCACTATTATGCTGCAGAATAACACCTTTATTGTTATTGTTGTCGTTAAAGCGGCACACGAGCAAAAAACCTCTGCTTTCTCCCACCGTTTGGGAAATTGAGGCAGCTGTTTCTCAAAGCAAGTCACTGTCGATGCACTGCTTCGTTCATAAAATCACGTTGATGGAAATAAACGTCTGCGGTAATGTTCGTGGGCAGTTAAACAAGACACATTTATGTACTCTGCCACATCGCTAATTTGACGAGGCTCTGATTTAAGAGTTTCTTCCAAAAGATCATCATCCTATGTGGTTTATCTTCCAGAACGAGGGGCTTTCAGAGAGGTCACACACACAGTTTAATATTTATTTATAAACCACATGTGTCATTTATGGTCTTTCACGGCATCAGGATACACTCAACATATGCTTTTCTTTTCCTGATTTGCAGTACTTAACATATAAACTGATATAACGAATATGTTGCTCTTCCAGACGAAGATAACGACTTTAAATAAGAACGCACTGCTGTCTATAAGAGATGATGAACTAGATCTTGAAATTGTTCTATACCATTTAAGCGAGGTCATTCTCTATATAGTGGGATGTCTTATAATCCTTAGTAATTGTTTTCGAAAGACCTTAATATATAATAGGAGGAATTGTGGAAAGTTCAAGCATGATCCAGGCTGCTAAGGGAAAATCCTTCAGACTAAATACCGCTGCCGAGAGGGGATAACAACCTTCTCTGGAAACCGTTACTATAGCGATGAGTAACTACCACTGCATCAAACACGCCAATCTTCCACGCTAAGCAGGTGACTGTAACTAATAGACTATCTAACACCCCTAAAAAGAACTATATCTTTTTGCGTATTTTAACCTTCACTCTTGCCCACCCCGGGGGGTGAAGAGGATCCCGTGTACTACCCCGGCAAAAAGTGAAGGTTAAAAGATCCAATCGATCCAGATCTTCTTAAACCCTGTTGAATTGGTTGATTGGAGGGACGCTCTATGAGGAGTTCCTCTGGAGTGCCTGATATAGTGTGAAGGTTGCTACTCATTACTTAACCGCATACCATCACTAGGTACATTGCAGTTTTCCTTACCATTCTATGAAAAAGTTTATATAGAGAGCTCAGGCACGCAAACGTCTAAGCATGGGCAGGATTGATTCACACTGTTAAAATAGCCTGTATAAATCTGCATTTCTTATAAAAAATGGCAAGTAATTTATATAAAAGAGGGTTAGACTGAGAGGAGGTTTAGATTCCCGATGAGCATCTTGACTCCAGGATGACTAAACCCCTGTTTCTCTTCTTTGAACCTTTCAGCCACCCATAAGTCGTCTCGTAAGATCGTGTGACATTCATCTGTGAAATGGACTTTGGAGAGGTCATAAAGGGGGGTCCAAAATTATTTCTGCACTAAGACAATTTAATACGTCATACAGTTTGTTACACTGAGGGCCGAAAATGTGCTTTTACTCGAACACAAAGATTGATCATATACAGTTATTGACAAAGACGTAATAACGATTTATATTTTTAATATCTACTTTTTTTACTTGAGGATAATTATTTTAATTCTCAAAAAGTGAATTTTCTTACTACGGAGATACTTTTTGTTTATCCTGTTTTGTACGCAGGTAATTCGCTGCTTCTAATGAAGTCATTTCATCCTCACTCCGAAATTGACACCTGTTTCCCGGGGTAATTCCGGAAGTGTCAGATTCCAGATTGGTCTAAGATGTATTCATTGCTTGATAGAGGGAAGTTCTATGGAGGATATTTCGCGAATGTTCTTAAAGTAAAGTTGTAGAAACCACCAAATCTTCACATTGGAATTTACTAAACAGACCCATGTAAATTAGGGAAGGTCACATAACCAAAGGAATCCCGAAAAACTCCTTAGGTGGTTATAATGCTAAGGAAGATACACTGAAATATGAATCTCTCCCTAGTTTTCCTGTTTTTGTGATGGTATTTCGAATCAACTTTCATCCGGAATTCGAAAACTTCAACACAAACACAGGAAGACTATAACAATGGATACGCAGTCAACTCGATTACTCGCTGCTACCACCACATTTATAAACCATGGTAATTTGCCCCCCCAAATTAAATATATCTATGTAAATATAGCTGTATATATGCCAATAAGATTAAGGAAGAGGAAATATGTATAATTGGAAAATAAAGAAAAATACAAAGTACGCTGTATGAATGATCACCTTTGATTGAACGTTTCGAGGTCCAGGCTCATCGCCCGCAAAATAAAATAAATTATATACACGTATGATGGAACGTAAGATTAGTAGGTAAAGAAGATAGATGCGAAAGGTTGCATGAAGGTATGTGACAAGATGTGGAAGAGAGTTTTATTAGTTTAAATTGGGTTTTTGTTTTAAAACCAAATGTTTTTACAATTCGAACGTTATTCATTACACTTACAATTTCGGCATAATCACTATTAGACAGTGAATCGGCTTGAGAAGTAAGGCATCCACACAGACGAGACCTTTTACAGTGCTTCTGCTGTTGTTTTTATTATCTCTCTGAGAGCAGATGGCATCTCTTTTTCCCTTACCCTACACGGTCGCTAGAGTTTTAAAAACAAAGCCTTGCATCCTGGCTTGCTGAAGTTGCTCAACGCGGCACTGGATGGACCCAACGGTCCATATGAATTACATGAGACAATGACATTTATATGAACGTTATGGGAAATGAATCTGATCCCAAAGAGGAGCAGCCCCTCATAACTATTGACTCCTTGTTTTTTTTATGTGTGTCGCTTTCTCTCTCTTTTATTTGAAGTTATTTTCTTTTTTTCTCTCTCTCATTTTGTATTAAAAGTATGTGTTAAGGTAATATTTTGTCGGTCTTTGTACAGATATGAATGATGGAGCGTGATGATCCGAAACTAATCTTGTACTTGTGAACTAATAAAGCAGTTCTCAAGCTTCCTAGAGCTTTGGATCAAGGAAGCTATTGTTGATGTCCAAAGATAAGATAAGCAGGAATATTTCGTTAAGGGCAAAAGAAGAGGCTTATGTTGAGGTTCAAAATGAGGAGGCTTATGTTGATGATAAAAATTAGCAATCTTATTTCTATGTCTAAATTCAGGAGGTTTATTTTGATGTCCAAAAAGAGGAGACTTATTTTGATTTCAAAAGAGAGGAGGCTAATGTTGATGTCAAATAAGTGGAAGCTTATGTTGATGTTCAAAATGGGGATTATCTTTTTTCAACCCCCATATTTCATTTAATATTTTGATTTAAAAAATGTACGTAATTTAAATTTTATTTGAGTTGTTCCAGTTATCGCATTAAAACAAATCAGTCATCTACATAACGTCTGCAACGTGCGTTGGGTAATTTTCCCACGTAGATCATTATAAAAGAAAGTAACAAAGTTAATTTATTATTGTATATTTACCAAAGTGACATGTTAAAGACTTGAAGGATGGTAATATTTATTTTATTTAATGATATCGCCGTCGTCCTCAATTACGTCTTCCAAGCATCATTGAAACCTGCTGCAGGCCTCTCGATGCTCTTCCTGTTTAAGTGGGTGAAAATGGTGGTGATTTTGGAGCTAATCGCCACCTTGATGATGAAGAGGACTTGTTAGTCTCTCTCTCAACTACGTTATATATAATAGTCGAGGGGGTTGCACTTTGTGGAATTGGGAGGCCAGATGTTCGGCATGATGTGGTCAAATAAATTTTTTGACAGCCATGACTTGGTTCTTCTGCTCGTGTGGCATAGTGCAAGGTCTTTCTGGCATACGAAAGGCTTTCTAACGGCCACATCCTGGATCAAGGGCAAAAACAACTTTTCTGGGTTATCTATGTATTCCTCCGTGAAGATAAACGGGGACATAACGTGGACTTTGCTATTGACCACTCCAAGCACCATGATGTGGATCGGGAACTTGGTCTTGATGATTATCGTTACATATTCCTTCACCACCTCTTCCTGGCAGAGATTCTTCTCGTCCAAAAAGAACCAAATCAAGCCAGCCTTGCGGCGTGTCCTTCATCTTCTGCCACAGAAACTGGCTCTTCTTCATCTTGTATGACTAGTAGCGCATGTCCTCATGCGCTTACCTTCTCATAAGAGATGCTAGCACTCTTTTGTCTGTAGCTATGGACTTTAGTGACTTACTGGGATCGTTGTCAATACTGGCCTGGATCTCCGCAACAATTGTAGGATTTTTTCATATGAGAACGCTTAGAGTCAGGTTTCAGGGCCGCGGTACTCTCGTAATCACAACTTGACTCACCAAACTCTTTTCTGACCCTATGTACCGACCTCAGACTGTGATACAAGTACTTGGGTCTCTGCAATTATTTTAGGTCTGGGCGTAAATCATAAGCAGCAAATCTTGTCTTTTTCAAATTTTTGGAGGATTGAATTCTTCCATGGCATTGGTTCATTCGCAAAGGATAGACAACTGAGTCTACTATGTTTTGAAAATGGGAGAACCGACACCAGACGACACGCATGCGCGGAATTCAGAATTGCCAACGACAACACATTATCCACCAAAGCATGTACATTTCTAGAGATGCATATGTTTTAATCAATATATAGACACACACAAAATGATTATTTGTGTGTGTATTGATACTTATGAAAACATCGTATATGATCTGTTGCAACACGCAAAATGTGAAACACTAATATTCAACTACGTTTCCTTGACACTAGCAACATACTATTAGAAATATGTACAACTTTTTCTAGTTATGGTTGTGCATGGACATGTGTATATGTATTTAAAAGTGGTCTATATTGAAAGAAGTTTGTTCTCGTGTAAGCATACTGTTTAACTTATACACCCTTGGTCAAAGGTATAAAAAACCCTATGTAATCTTTCTTATAATGTAATTAGATATTTATGGTTAATGAAGTCATTATATAATTTCTTTTTTTTTCTTTTATAATACTTAATTGGATCCCTTTTGCTTTAATTACAGCCATGATACTTCTTGGTTTGGATTTAACCGAATTTTCACAAATTTCTCATCTTTCTCTACTTATCTTGTAATTTTTCATAGTTCTGTTTTATTTGTACATTTGGTGCTTCTTATTGCTTTTCCAAGCATTCCCTACAAGTTCTTTTATCGGATTTAAGTCTGTGATCCCTGGTAACCCCTCCAAAGGGGTGATCCCCATTTATCAAAACCAATTTTTGGTGTTGTTTGACTTCTGGCGTGAGACATCGTCCTGTTGAAATATAATTTTATTTCTTGGTGTTGTGGCAATGAAATTTCTGGATAGATGACTCTAAAATATGTGGCATCATTGTGGAATAAGTTGTTGAGTTCATTTTTCACTAGTATTAAGACATCTCTACTATTCCTAATGAAGAAATGCAGCCCTATATCGTGATAGAACCACGTCCATGTTTCACAGTTAGTACCACACAAGCAGGGTGAAAGTCCTCTCCAAGTCTTCGTCTTACAAAGGTGGACCCAGAAGTGATGAACATCTGCAAAATTGTTCCAAATTTTAAATTCTAAATGCTAGCCTTCCAAGATATAGTTAAGTGAAATTAAATAAATTACATGTTAAACAACAATACACTAGTCTTTTTTACATAGCTGATAATTACTTTCTTCTCACCAGATAACCGTAGAGGTGTAGACCATTGTGCATTAGTGTAGTTTTTTGTGATCTTTGACTTCAGATATCTATGGCTTCTTTCTCTTCTTGCATCCTTTTGCCTTTGATCTTAAAGTCTCGTTCTAACTATTCAGGTGATATGTTTTAGCTTGAAGATTCATTAAACTCCTCAGCATGTTTAGAAGCTGTTTTTTTGTGCTTCTGTTGTGCTGTTTCTGTAAATGTTGTAAGACGTTTTCTACCACTATTTTCCTTGATAGAAATGGTTTGGACAGAATATCTCTAAATTTTTTTTTCAAATTTATACTTGCGATAACACTTTGCTATAGAGAAGGTGGATTTGTGCTCTCTTTAATATTGTCATATTACTTATTTATAACGATATTGAATTCACGATAGTTAGAAATTTAAGCTGAAACATAAGCAATATTGCTTAATTCGGGCTTTTAAAAACCTACCATTTTATTAATTACTCACCATTCAGTAAAGTATTAAGCAATTCAAACCTTAACAAAATATTCAAACAAATTAACAAACTACACATTATTGTCATACATATGAATGCTATAATAAGTTCTAAAAAAAATAATTAAATATATAAATCTATGAGGGGAGAGGGGTCTTAATATTTTTGCCTAAGGGTATATAAGAAAGAACTGATAAACTGGGGTACAATATTTGCGGTACTCCTCTCCTTCTCGTCCTATTTCCAGTTTTAAAACCCAAGGGTGTTTAATTATTTCCTCATTGACCTCATAGCTGGTTCATTAATTGAAATAAAAGTCCATCTTCCCCTGGATGTTTGTTTTACTTGCGGGTAGCGATTCATTTCGTATCCAAAGCCTTATGCCTTATTCCTCATTTGAAGAGATTATCACCTTAAGGGTGAATAATGATTAAATACAAGTATCCCGTTCGGTTAAAATGTATTAGCAATATAAACAGAACCAGGTTTTTTATCGTTCTCAATCGTTAGTTGCCTGTGGTGACATCGGACCTTTTATAGCAGGATTCTCGTATTGGACACTGGTGCCGTCAACCCTCTCCTACCTTTTAGCAACCGATAAAATAATACCAAGCCCCCCCCCGCCCTCTACCTAACAAAACCACAATGATTTTCCGACCTGGGATTATTTCGGAAACCGAATCGGAATTATCATTAACGTAATGAATAAGAAAACGAACCAAAGAGTAATCACGAAAGATTAAATTGGTACAGATAATTATGATAATGATTAATTACTAATTAAAAAGGAGTTTGGGAGAAATTATTTTCAAAATCTGTATAGGGAACAATATTAATAATTCTGGACTCACATTTCGGTATGAGATTAATTTCAACTGCCACCGTAAATGAAATTTCACGAGGTTAAAAAGTGATTAAGCATTTACGAACGAAGACACGAGAAATGTTCTGAAAAGGTGAACCCAAGTAGAAATGATGAAACTAGCAAATATAACGCGGATCAGTTGTTAAAAACAAGAATACATAATGATGCTGGGGAGTTTTACATCAAAATAACCACTAACCTATTGCTTAAGGTTCGACTTGCCACACATTTCTCCAAATTTGCAATGAAAGAGGCCTAATCGAAACTTTGATAGCTGCTTTCCCTTATAGATAAGAAGGCAAGGTGGCACATATCAGGTTTTCGCGGAAAGGCGAGATACGACAGAAAGAGATTATTACACAGGCCTGCGTTTTAAAACAAAATTTATGTTCCGTAGGATTTCTTTGTGGATTCTTAATGAATCAAACCTTCCAAGCTCAAAAACGAATGTATTTTTGTTCAATCAGGTCAGATTTTCTCAGTACAGCATACACCAATTTCATTGAGATTACCTCATTTTTCATGGAAAAAAACCTTTCTCTATCTAATAATTCATTATTATTTTTACATCTTAGAAACAGGAATAAACGTATGCAAACTATAATCCTTTGAATAAAACAAACAATTAAATAATACAACATAATAAAGAAAATAATTCTAATTTACAAGAAAAGACGCACTTGACGATTTTCGTTTGTGCCTCTCATCTGGTGCATCACGCTTCAAACACCAACAGTAGTGAGCAAATATGTTTACGTCCCATTTACCCTGGTACCTGGATTCCATTGTTTTTATTTTCTAGTAGAATCTTTCCTCCTGTTCTTCACTGTAATCCCCGCAGTTGTCGGGAAAATAATCCAGATGGGACTGTAAAAAGTGTATCTTTATAGACATTCGAGCTTCCAAATGTTTAAGCTTGTTAGGAGCTGATTGACCAGAGCAACATATTCTGAGGCTCTTTTATTGCCTAGAAAATTGTTAACTAGAGCTTTGAAAGCTTTACAGGCATCTTTTTATATGTCCGTCTTTGATGCCTCAAACTGATGATCTCTCATTAAGTTCCTGATCTGAGGTCAATCAAAATTCCCGTATGGAGCTTAGCGTCACTGAGTTGCGGAAATTTTTAAAGTTGAAATTTTAAAGCTTGGCCTTCCTTATTAAGGGTTTTGACATAATATTTCATTATGCCAAGCTTTATATGGGGTGGAGGAAGCAGTATTTTATGAGGAGACACTAAAGGTTCAGCTATCACATTGTTTGATCCAATTCTAAATGCTTCTCGTGGAGGTCAAACCTTTATCTCATAGTGCATACTATCTGCACGACTGTCCCATAAAGATAGTAAACAGGGATGCTTCGTGTAGCCTGTTTGCATCCCAAGTATAAAAGACACAACCTGAAAAGAAATTTAGCAGGGTATGTAAATTCCATGTGTAATATTTCTAAAAACAAATTCAAAGTAATATTTCTTAAAATAATAAAGATACGAATATATACTGAAAAATCCTGTATGCCGATGAATTAAATCATTGTATTGGAACTAAGTGAATTTATGTACATCTTATTTTGAGTTTATGGAGTTATGTTGTATACGTCCCCAATTAGGATATGTTCCCAATTAACCCAAATGGATGCATTAGCCTATAGGGACACACTGCAACAAAAATATATAACTAAAAAATGACTCATGATTTCCAGATTTGCATTCTTCTAAAATGTAAGTTGACCGCAAGGTGTATACAAGTATTAACAATTAAAAATAAAATTGTCAATATTAAAGAGCTCATAAATGCCAAATGTAAAATTATCTTACCTTTAAGTCAACACATATCCTCCAATTGTGGGTAAAGTAATTTATTGCGTCCAGCAATTTTTCCATATTTTCATAACTTTCCGTAAGTTGGATTGAATCACCTATAGGAACGGAAGCTATCTTGTTACCAATATTCAGTAACATAGCTATTAAACTTCTACTGGATGACTCTATAAAAAGTCTCTATTTTAATAGGTTGTAGCGAATTCCAAGGGCCTTAACAAGTCCTTTAATATTTGCGCACGATACTAAAGAGCTGGAAGAATGCTATAAAAATTAGCTAAGAAACTCTTGTTCTCTATTTCTGTCCCCCCAAAATGTTGTTTCTTTAGCGAGAAGATTGCTTTCACGAAGTTAAGAGCCAAGAAGTTGTGCATTCTCCTTTGAAAGCCCCAGATCCCTGGTGAGGTCATTTAACTGAACTTGAGTGAATGGTCTTGCGACCACATTATGTGTGGAAACCTGATAAGACTCAGATGTGTCATAATCTTGTTCAACTTCCATATTAATAATCTCTTCATGTACCTCTATATGTTCAGGGGGAGAAGGTATAGGAATTCCTGGGCCATGGGGCAGGGGTTTGATGGCAGAAGGAACATCCGGATATGCCACACTATGTTTATTCTTCTTATTTATACATGTGGAAAATATATTTGCATATTACATAAAGGAATTGATTTGGAGTTGCAGATAGTACATAAATGTTTAGTAAAGGATATGTTCATGCTGAAGTGAACTATGTTAGTTTTTAATTTTATGCTAAGTCTTTGCATAATAATGACATTTTCAGGAGCCAGTATAATACAGAAAGCTTAAATACTTGATACAATGCTCACCTTTAAGATTTGTCATACAAAAATAACAGTCTGTAGTTTGGTCCTTGCCCTCTCTCCACGCCATGGGAACACCAAAAGAGAGAGACTTCTGTTCGCCCTGACTCCAGCGTCTTAAACTTATGTAGCATCCCTTGCAGCAGATATGTGGTGCAAAACTTTTAACTTGATCTCCTAGCCTTTCTCCAATATATGAATGATACCATGATTTAATTACAGGAGAGATTGTACATTGCTGCTTGAAAAAGTCACTTTGCCGCAAACATAGCAAAATCTGTCGGAGCTATTCTTACATTTTCTGTTCATTATTAACTCAACCATTATTATTATTATTATTCTTATTATTATAATGCTAAGAAATTTCTAACCTGCAAAAATATAAACTTATTAACATAATTACTTAAAATGTACCCCAAATTTACTGCGAATACAGTAGTGCAAAAACTATTGAGATTTGATGTAATATAGGACATGTATAAACTCTAAAATTATTATCACCCCCTGTATCGCAAAAACTGGACCTGATAGAGAAAAACGGATGCCAGATTCGGATTTAGGAGGTCAATTTTATTAAGAAACACTACAGAAAACCTAAGGTACATTTTTGACACAGACCAGTGTTATCTACCAGTTTAATAACTTTCAAAAGGAAGTTAAAAGCTCGATAGTTTTAACAGGGATTAAATATATCGGGGGATTTAACTTACCTGATTAGAAAAAAGTAATAATGAATTAATAATCATAAAGAAAGGCAAAAGAGATATTTCGTTTCTGAGGTTCCAGGTGCCGAGTTTATCATAATTAATTAGTACTAAATAAATTTCGTCGCAGAATATAGGCCACCGTGATAAACAGAAGAGTATTATATTATTCTTTTTGAAGCGTTTTCGAACTTAAATAAAAAAAAAATTAACGGTTAAAAGCAATGCCTTTAGTGTGGTATATTCCGATTTCAAAAAGGATTTTGACACTGTTGCTCATAAAAGACTGAATGAAGCAAAAAACGCACGGAATAGGGAGCAACGTATAAAATTTGATTGAAAATCCTGTGGAGAGCTGAAGGTAGAGATTGTTGTGAATGTAAATGATTCTTCATGGGCACCAGTTGCTAACGTCCTACCTCAGGGTTATCTTATCGGCCTCTATCCTTTTTTAATATATATAAATCACCTTGATATAAATCTATTATGGCAAGTTTACAAAATTGCCGATGGCAGGAAATTAGGTACTATGACAAAACGTTTTCGTGACTGAAACCGCAAAATTACTCATAAAGAGTAGTTAAATAGTGGGAAAGATGGCAAGTCAACGTGAACAAGTTTAAGGTCATGCACAGGGGTCATGGTAATCTCCGAAAAGAATTACAACATAGGTGGTCAACTTTTAAACATAGTCAACATGGATAAAGATTTACCTGTGTATCTTAAGTAATCTAAAATTTTAATGACAACCAGGCAATGGCTTCGCCACTCCCTCATCCTCCAGCAATCCTCCTAGGATATGCTACTGCAACTCACCTAGGATACGCACCCACAATCCTCCTAGGATGCGCCCCTAAATCCTCTTAGGATACGTCCCCCAAATCATATTAGGATACGGCCCGGCAATTCTCTTAGGATAGGCCCAAGAAATCATTCTATTATAGGCCCCCGCAATCCTGCTAGGATACACCCCCTCAATCATACTAGGATACACCCGGGCAATTCTCCTAGGATACGCACCCGCAATCCTCCTAGGATACGCCCCGCAATCCTCCTAGGATACGCCCCGCAATCCTCCTAGGATACGTCCCTAAAATCATGTTAGGATACGCTAGTGCAACCCTCCTGGGAAACGACCCCATAATCCTCTTAGGATACGCCCCTACAATTCTCCTAAGATACACCCCCACAATCCTCCTAGGATACAACCCCGCAATCATCTTAGTTTACGCACTCCATAATCATCCTAGGATACGCTCCCGCAATCGCCAAGGATACGCCCCCGCAATACGCTTCGGATACGCTCCCGCGTTCCTCCTACGATACGCCCATACAATCCTCCTAGGATATGTCGCCACAATTCTCCCGGGATGCGCCCCTGCAATCCTCCTACGATACTCCTACTCAATCCTCCTACGATACGCACTCTTTCCTGCCCTCCTGCCCATCTTGTCCTCTCAACCACAAAATGACGAAGACATAAAAATAAACAAAGCATTTAATTATTTGAAGGAAGACGCGCCGTTGCAAACCGGCAACTGTGCCATTTTTGAGAACCCAGACCTCCTCCCGGAATTCTAGACGCTAATTAACGACCAAAGCATCCGAATTATAAGAGGGAGAAATAAAAGGGCGAGGTCCAACCTTAGACGACTAACCGCCTTTTATAATCCTGCCGGAAGATGCAAGAGCTGTCTTGCGCAACGAGGATCTCTCATTTGGGAAGATTAAAGATGATATCTGCTCCTACATACCTCCTCCTCCCTTCCCCAGGACTCCGAGATCACCCGTAACGAGGACCGATCGTTCCTACGCAATCCTTAAGGTGACTCTCGATTACAAAGATTGGAGGATAATTAAAGGTTTTATTTCAATCGTCCAATCGTAGAGCTTCAAAACAAAAGAGACTTGAATCTCAAAATGGAGCACTGCGCCCACAGATAATTAATAGGTTCCTCCCTCCTTATATTCGCTCCCTCCTTTCAAAAAATGGCTCATCAGGAGGAAACAAAAAACGGAAATGAGAAAGGAAAAAATATGATTCCAGCTATTATCATCACTAATTATAATTGTATAACGGGATTTTAGAAGATGGGTGAAAAATTAGTTTTTTTTTCCTTATTGGACAAATGACGTCTTTTATCAAAGTTATTTCTAATAATTCTTTTATAATATCAAAAAATAAAATGGTGAAGTTCAGAAATAAATATAAATATCGAAATTTTGTGAAATTTTTAAAACCCAAAGAATTAAAAGTGGTGAAGTTCATAAAATTTATTTTTATATATCTTACATAACATAAGAAAAGAAGGAGACTGCAAAAGACCATTCATGGCATACACTTGGCAGCTCCTGTAATCTTCTTCTATTCTATAACTATATTTTAGCAACGTGATATTTTGAAAGGGAAGGGGGAATTTAATTTAGAGTTCCTTTTTAAAATTATTATAATTGGCGAAGTTCAGAAAATTTATAAAAATTTAACCATGACCGCTTTTTTTTAGATTTTACATTTTAAACTTTGTAGCGAAGCGCAAACTCCCCCCGTAGATAGGAGTGGCGAAGCCATTGCCTGGTTATATCTATAAATAATGAAAGAAATAGACAAAAGGTGGATTGTTAAAAATGGGAATTAACAAAAAAATAACCAAATTACCGGAAAACATCTTCCTCGATCAAAGAACTTTGGTTAAGCTTTTGTTCGAGTTTTAGTGAGTCGTTATTAATCGTCGAGAAAAGATATTGGCGAGAAGAAATTCTCCTTTCTTAGTTCTGTCCCTAAAAGTTTAGGTATGACGGAATTAAAATTTGTAGCTATTCTTGTTATCCAAGATTCCCCGTTTATTATTATTAGTCATTTTCTTCATTTAGAAATACCTCTTACCTCCTAGGTAGGACAGAATTATTTTCTGTATCAATTTTTGTTATCCTAGATTCATCTTTTATTATTACTGTTATTATTACTGTGCCAATGGACACGGATGGTTCTAAATCCGAAGAAGAGTTCGGCTTTCACGCCCTCGCCCCTTATTCTGGGCACTGCGAGTGTCTTTCCAGCCTCGCTAGATGCAATGCACAACTGGGTACGGCCATTTATGCATCACGCCCTTTTGGGGACCGGATTGTGTATTCTGTGCGTAGCACATAAATTCCTTAGTTGTCCCAAGGGATTGAATCTACTAAGCCCCTTATTCGCAGTTTTCGTGACGCCACGACTGCTGCGGCCTTGGTGGATGTCGAGATCGTCTTCTTCTTGAGTTCTTGGACATGTAAAAATTGCCGAGAATGAACGTACTGAGAAGGCGACAAAGAGTTTACAAGTACTCACCCAACGGAGCTGAATTTTTCTCTTCCTTACTCAGACTAAATGTCAGGAATTGGGCCATCCTTTTGTGCTGCATGACAAAGAAGGTGTGAGACGGCCGACGAGAATCGAAAGTTGCGTGCCATTGCGCCGTGACTTTTCCCGTGGTCTTTGTCCTCAAAACTTCGACAGCTTTAGGTTGTTTTAAGGCACATTCGAATCGGTCCCTACCGAGCGATGGAGCACATTTAGATGGAGAGCTCCGCTGAACCTTACTGTAACGATGATTGATCGTGCAGACTATTGACACATTCTCGTTGAATTTCCTAAATTTCCTAATTTGCTCACCTTGTCTCGGTACCGGTGACCATCGGGATCGCTATCGCCCGTCCCTTGTACTCCTGACGAGTTAGTTCACAATCTACTGAGCATTCGAAGGTTATGTATGAGGTAGTTCTCCTTCATAGTATTCAGTTGTTTGGGGTTTGTATCATATTCGGGACCCTGAGTGAGAGGAATGCGAATGTAGTTTTGTCTTGTTTGGTGTTGGTGTTTCATTTTTGTTCTTTAACTTGTTTCTTTTTATATTATTTTATTTTCATTAAAATAGACTAAATATAGGCTAATTATTGTATAATTATGGTGGCTGTTCCCATATTATCAGCTATCAGAAAAAAAAAAAAAAAATACCCAAGTCTACACCTTTCAAGTTGTCATCTCACTATACAGAGTTTCTGGTAGCTCGGTACAGAACAGCCTCTTACCAGAACCTAGGAGAGTGTCAGAATACACCGCGGAATTTCAACCTGCTGTGAGAGCCAAAAGCCCTTATTTTATTTAAAGTATTACTACAAAAAACAAAGAGCAAAAAACAATAAAAACAGGAGAGAACAAAAAAAAGGAAAGACATGGTTAAGCGCCGAAAGAAGTCCCGCATCCATCGAGAATCGATAATCCGCACAAATATCAAACACAAAATAACAAAAATATCAACTATAATGAGGACGCCAGACTCCTCTAGGAACTCCGAGTCCACAATCGGGTGTGCACTAACCACGTTCGTCCCGGTACCGGAACACGTAACGTGCGCGAAGATTACCCAGACTTGGAAAATAAACAATAATGTGCTGGAGAGTCTTGGGGACCAAGCAGTCAACGCTGTAACGTGCAGGAGAGCACTGCATCAGATGGCGCTGTGTCTCATGAATGTGCTCGATTCGGAGGTGACAGAATACGACTTGATGCCATCGTGATATTGGGGAGTAGATCGACAGGAAAAGTAGCGGCGTGATGGCAAGCAACATTAGAATAACTGACCTGAATCCTACCATATAGTCAGAATGAGGAAGAGCGAAAAGCTTGTCTGGTCACCCAATACTCGGTGACCGTTTGACATCCTTTTTACCGCACCCATGCATGTACAAGAAACCAACATCACAGAACCTATGCATTTTCCTGGCATTCGCCAGCCCTAGAGTCACAGATACTGAGAAACAGTGTGTGCGGATATTCAAATGCCTCGATGACACACAGGGCGCTCAGAGAGTCCCTATAGATCATAATCCTGACTTCGAATCAGACACATCGCGTAATCTCCCGTAGCGACCAATGTATTGCTACCAGGTCTTCCATGAGGACACGTGGTACTTGATCGAGCCCCACCGGCTGCAAACAAGGGAGAGGAGGCGTAAGACCAACCCCATTCAAATTTGTAGCCAACCGTGTACACAGCTACGGAAAAAGCGTGAGAGGGCGTGTATAAAAATTTCCCACGCATTACACACAGAGTTGTAGAAGCTTTTGGAACGGAGTCGTAGCGAAAAACATTCAAAGTAGCATACTGGGCAGATCCAGAGACACTAGCGGCCCGATAGCTACAGAGCTACATCGTGGCCTTGAATAAGTTGTCTTATCCTAACAGCGAAAGGATTAGGGCCAGATTGGTGCCTCGCGACGGCATATGCACCCTCAAGATCGGCCTAGAATGCAAGGAGAGCCGTTGCCGATTAAGGGACATGCTAGTGTCGCGCATACAATGCACGGTGTACTTCAGAGAGCGCGCATCATCTCCCCAGAACTGAGAATAAGTTCGTTATATGGGATGTACAGAAGGAAATTTTTGCCAAACGTATACCACTATGGTGGATCGATACCTTCTTCTGTAATTCAGGCTCTGATGCAGATGCGTAGAGCTCGCGTCCGTATTCTATTTACGACCGAACAAAGAGTGGTAAAAAAATGAGGAGAAGTGCTTTCACCATGAAACAAAAAAATGTCCATGGCACGGGTACAGGAGAGCCTAGGTATGCGAATATGGGTTTCACATATGAAGCGCCCGACAAAAACAAGAAGGAAATTATACGATCTTACCACATCCAGGCGAACCCAGTTTGACGAACATCTGGATCATGGTGAATCAGTGGATGACGACAGAATTGCACCACATTTTTCTTAGGCAGTGAAAATCGAAAGCCCCGCACTTCAGCATACCGAGAGAATTGGTTCAGATCCTGTTGGAGTCGAAGCAGGAGAAGAGGCATCTGTGCCACATCAAAAGAGTTGAAAGCTTGTCTAGATAGAAGGTAGAGAGAACATATTACGGAAGCTCAGAGGGAAATACCATTGATGCTCATCACAATACAGTAAAGTTGATGAAAATTTACTGCAGGGCGCTCTCTTCCTGCCCTTCTGGACCGGAAAGAGCTGCCCAACTCGTACCTTGAGTCGAGGACCACCTAGGAATGATACCATATTTAGTGGCAGTATTATGGGAAATCATCGTGTGGAAATGCTGTATACGAAGGAAGGAAGGTCAGGTAGATAGCAGGTTCCAGCCGGAGCAAAGCATTCAACGTTGAGTAGAAATTGAGAAACCCACTCACTGAGAGAGCCGAATCTACTCTCCCAAACTTGGGCTGACCTGATATTAAATTCCTAATCAACTTGCACATGCATAAAATTAGAAAAAGTGGGCATAACTAGAATATGAAATCCCAGTTACCATTCGCCAGAACCTAGGAGGATAGCATCAGTCTAGATTGTGTTAAAAAGAGCTAACAGAAGCATGGCATACAGGATATTGTTCGTATCCTGGGCAATTTCCGCGCACGAAGTGAGAGAGGAGCGTGACTAACTTAGCGAAAACATGATAAAGGGTACCCTACATCTGCGTCAGAAATTTAACATGAGCCTTCAGAGAACGCAAGTCGTGCATTATATACTGGCTGAGCATCATCTCAAATAGAGATTGCGGAGATAGCGGTCGCGAAGAACTTCACCACAGACGCAGGTTCCGAGATTGCGGTTCCGTCCTCCTTAGAGATCTGAACGTAAGACCCTCTCTGTGGTCTACAGGATCAATCTCAGAGTCTAGGTCCTTGCAGGTCTAATCGAAGAGCTCGAGATCGTTGTAATAAATCTGAGTGAATTCACGCATTATTGTCCGAAAACCGCTCCATTTTCGTGAATCGATCTATCCCTGTGCTCTTCAGATACACAGTCTGAATTTAAAAGGGAAGTAGTTGATGATCTCTATAGTAGCGATCCCTTTCCAATTCAACTCACATTTTCTAGGCTGTTGGCTGGGTAGCCCGTATTGCAGTAAATGACTAATTTCTCTCTCTTTGTCGATGAAACACTTGAGTTCTTCACCATCCACTGGACTATTCATAGAATTTATGGTCGTATTGATTGCCATTCCCTTCCTTAGGGTCGGCTGAATGTGAGACGGCCCTTAGATAGGTTATATTTTCTATTAGTGCCGCCGAACGATTTCTCCGCATTCTCAATCTTAGAATGCTGATCCGCCAGCATTTAAATTATGTAGTGAGCTCACTTAAGGCCGTCGACTTGACTTTACCTCCATGGACGGACAGAGAACAATTAATCGACCTATTTACGCTAATTTAGTTGCGTTCAATTCAAGCTTCGAGCGCGGAAATACCCCATGATCCGGAGGATATCGTATACGCCATGATTCAACACTTGGATGAAAACGAATGGGCTTGCGTTATCTATGTTAAACAAGATCTGGACAGTTTGTTTCCTCCACGATTCCTGACGAATAGCTACGGAGCTTGCTTTTCGAAAGTTCGGGAGAGATGCCTAGTCCGGCTGGTTTCCACTCAAACTTTCTATATTCTTACCTGTGCAAGTTAATGGAGAAATTGGTTATTGTTAGAATGGATTATTTTTTCGAAGGCTGAGGATACCTGTCCAATGCACAATGCAGATTTTGCAAGTTCCATTCTACGTTGGATGTTATGCTACTGTTAGAAAATGCTATGCACGAGACTTTCCACCGTTAACCGCATTACGCTAGTGCATTATTTGATCTGGAAAAGGTCTGTCTACATCCTGCATGACGATTCAGTATTATGGAAACCCTCTAAATCATCGGGTCGATGGGACGCCTCAAATCTTTTTGTCTGGATTTCTAAGAGATCATCGATTCAGCGTATGAGTGGGTGACTCTATCATATGCAATAGGACAGGAAGAGGAAGATCTAGAGGGAAGATTCTTCAGTGTCACTCTTTTTGCCTCGAGCATATTCGGTCTCATCTCGGCGGTTTCGGGATATGTTCTAGCTAGGCTCTACGTAGACCACCTTTAGATTGCTTTGGAGGCAGCTCAGATGTTTACATTGGAGCGTACAATCTAATTAGCTCTCACACGCACCTCGATTGTGGTGCACTTCTCTCCATTCCTCTAACATAGGGATACACTGTGTAGACTGATACACTTGATACATGGAAGAGCAGCACTTCCTTCTGGTCCAAGTGTCAATAAGAAAAGCCCCACTCACTGGGTTCACTCGAACTCGTTGATAGGGACCTGGTGAAGTTTATGCCTTCCATCCAGTTCCCTTTAGGCAACACCTTTTCCCACCAGTGTTCACTCTCTATTTTCTCCTCCTAAAAGATGGTGGATGGTGTACCCCGGGCTATCTCCTCACCTACAAATGAAATCTGAGGACATGCACCGATTGCCAGTCCAAGTGTCCGTAGAGCATTATTACACTGGGTATCCTGACGAATTGCACGTCCTCACGGTGCGCTTCCCCTTTATCCTTTTCTCTCTCACGACCCCTCTCTATTTTCACTACCCCAAAGAAAGAGGATTTTGTGGCCACAGGGAGGTGTACTATGTAGACCTCCTGAACTTGCTATCTGGATGAGCAGTATGTCCTCCGGGCCCGAGTGCCCGCAAGGCAAGAATCGACCACAGAGGGAATCTCCACTCTGGCTCCAGGTCTGGGGAACCTGGTGCGTTTCGCGGTGACTTTATTCACCCTTTCTACTGCGACTCTCCCTTTCTTTAGTCCTTTCAATTGCCTCTTCTCATACTGAGTTCTTGCACCTTTCTTCAACTCAATCTAGGGCGTGGTAATCTCGATCTTTCCGAGCAAGTCACCAATCAGATGCGCCACTCTGGAATACTCATAAGAGGTCTTAAAAGCGGATTCTCTTTTGGGGTCAAATTAGGGCCGTGTTATAAACCAGCCACCATATCCAATAGGGAGAGTGACTCCTTTAAGATGACCCTGCAAAGCTAAGTCTTATCTGAAATCACCTTGCGAAGCTAAGACATCTTTAAGATGAACTTGAAAAACTAAGCCATCTCTAAGATTACTAGGCAAAGCTAATCTATCTCTAAGATGACATTGCAAAGCTAAGCCATCTCTAAGATTACTGAAAAAATCTAAACCATCACTAAGATGACTGTGCAAACCTAAGCAATTTCTAAGATGACCATGCAAAGCTAAGCGATCTCTAAGATTACTGAGCAAAGCTAAGCCGTCTCTAAGATGGACCTGTAAAACTAAGCATCTCTAAGAATTACTTGCAAAGCTAAAAGACAAAACATTCTCTAAGATGACAGTTCAAAGCTAAGCCATTTTTTAAGATTACTAAGCAATGCTCAGGCATCTCTACGATGACCCTGCAAATCTAAGACATGTTTAAGATGACCTTGAAAATCTAAGTAATCTTTAAGATGACCTTACAAGTTAAGCAACTTCTAAGATGACCGTCCAAAGCTAAACCATCTTTAAGATTACTGAGCAAAGCTAAGCCATCTCTAAGATGACCCTACAAAGATAAGGCAATTCCAAGATGATCCTGTACAGCTAACTAATAACTAAGATGACCGTACAAAGCTAAGATACCTCTAGGATAAGCTTGCAAAGCTAAGGTATCTAGAAGATTAATGAGCAAAGTTATACCATCTCCAAGATGACCCTACAAAGTTGAGCTATCTCCAAAGATGACCGTGCAAAGCTATGCCAACTCTAAGATGACCGTGCAAATCTGACCATCTACAAACTGACCCATTAAAGATTTACGGATAAATTAGGAGAAGGTAAACCTGCCTTAACCCCTTTTTTATGGGTAATTCGCTTTCTTTATCTAATTCATACGTTATTTGGTTAGTTTATCTACATCGCTTATCTTTGCAGGGCATCTTAAAGATGTTTACTTTTATTAGCTTAACTTCGAGATGTCTTATTTCTACTAGTCATCACTGAAATAACTTATGTTTACTTGATCCAAAAGATTTACCTTTTCACCAGGGACCTATCGCTTGCTTCTTTTATTCATCCGTTTTCCCCTCACTTTTGAACATTTTGTCTGTTTTCCCCTCTTATACATATATGTCCAATGGCTTCATCCCCCGAAGAAGCTTTATTGAGCGACACGTTGGTTATAAATTATTTGGTCAGTTAGCTATATTATTATTATATTTATAAGATGCTACATACCGTCTTATATATTCATTTTTTTCTTTCCTTAGTCCTCTTTTTATTATATATGTCTCATTTTTTTCCTTTCTTAGTCCTCTTTTTATTATATATGTCTAGCGATGATAGGTAGGCAAAGGCAGATGATATTTTAAAACTTGATAAAAATTCCGTACATAAGAGAAACTACATTCAAAATTACAGAATCCCATCCTCTTCTATAAGTTTTTTTGTCCAGCATAGGTTGTTTTCTGATATGAGAGAAAAAAGCGGATGATACATGTTTTCCGCCATCGTAACTCATTTCAACGACACCTACCTTAAGCCTTTTAACAAAATTGTATAGATAGCTCGTAAATACTGTAAATGATATCGTTATTTTCATATCCCCGAACGCTCATTTATAAGATAGGGCGAGATGAGCATCAGAAAAATATGAGTTAATTTCCCATGCAATTCTCTGACGTCATTCGAGGAAATTATTTGACGCGCTTTTCTTCGAGATCCAAAATGGCGCAAGCTCTTTGGCTCCTTGGAGAGCGGAAATGGATCGACTGTATAAAGAGTTTGACTAAAAAAGCGACTGCAATGAACTGAGTGAGAAAATATGACAGCCAAAAAGACGAAGAAATAAAATGCAAAGAAAAGTAGGTAATTAAATTACATTGACAAAAGTAAGAACTGCTGCAACTGAACCATAACTTCCTTTGAAGATGTATAAGTAAGCACAACTGGAATGTACTGTAAATACTCATATATACGAACTTGAGGATTTTTGGATTTGAACATGCAAATAACCGATTAATTCTTTATAATTCACTTTCTTCAACCCGTTTGGAGCAGGGAATTTCATATGCCACACTAATTTCCTTCACTTCTCCGCATTATCTTTATGATCGTACTTTTAAGGTCTGTAGTTTCTTTGAGCTTTTTTTGTGGGGAGAGGGCGGTGCACTTGTTGTTACAGTGGATCATGTTTCATTTTTCATTATTCTTTTTTTCCTATCAGGGGTCCAATTTCGTTTATTCTTTTTAACCAACGTGAAAAATGAAAACGCGTTCAAACCATAAGAGTTATTCTAAAAATGATTTTTCAGCCGTTTCAGAGATCTTTCTTAACAAAATAATTATTTATCTATGCTGTTGTAAAAAACCTTCTTAGGCTTTAATGAAAATAAATCCAATGCTAAAGTCTCTTTTCGAGTGCGTATTTATTAAAAAGAATCTGATTGGCTGAAGACAAAACGGTGAAATATACGCTGTATAACTCTGTAATATAACTTTGAAGTTAAAGTTACACCCCTTCTCCTGGCTTCTTCATGGCTAAATGTATAGTCATTTCCGCACCCATTTGGAACCCTTCTGTGGGTTCTACCTCCCCAAGGCCATTCTCTAATAAATCTAGAGAGGCTAAAATCGCTCACATCCCGCCTCAGCTAAAACCAGTGCTTCCCCCGCCCCCTCTCTTCTCCTCTTGACCGTTTCTCGCAAGGCGCTATTGCCGACGGCCTGCACTTAGTTGTTAGACTCAGAGAAGGCAAACACCACTAAAGTGGTCCTGAGATTGAGAGAGGGGCTTTCTAAGGGTAGGCCTCAAAAAGAAGACAACACCAAAACATCCTCGACTCCCACGCCCCCTCCTAAGGATGGACGGTGCAAAACGGAGAGGCGTTAGTCTCCAAAAGAGGGACCCTTATCCGTAGCCACCACCCCCTCGCTAAAAGTTCCAAGTTAGAGGGTAGAAAAACTCAAATAGTGAGCCTAACATCCCCCAGTAAGTCCTCGGAAGTGATAGCGCTTTCAACGGCCAGCAGCTTGCGGAGTTCTTCTCCTGGGAAGTGTACTGCCATTCCTACGAGAGTCTTCACATCAAAGAGGAGCCCAGCATCTCTAAGGTATAAAAACCTGGAGGGCATATTCCGTTCAATGGAATCGTCATGGACTCCAAGTCAACCGGGAAGAACTGTGCAGATTCGTCACCTCTCGTTCACTCATAGCAATCGTTTTAAAGGCCACCAGCATAAACTCGTGCCCCTGCCCATCTTTCAGGGATATAAGGATTTTGCGACCCCACCACCACGGGATAGGGGGCGGGTACGAATGCGCAATTTACACCCGGTATGATTTCTAGGTTCTTCTACTTCTTATAATTACCTTCATTGAGGCAGATGTACTGCAGCTACACCTGGATAGGAGATATAGTGAAATTTATCCGTACATTCCAGCTTCAACCGACATCGACGCGGCGGGACTTCGGCTGCGCCTTAGCATGGTTGCAGACGACGCCCTTTCTCCCGGCAATTTTAACAGTAGGTAATCCTTCTTGGAAGAATATACGATCAATACTAGGGGTCAGCTTCTTACCGACCAGATTAACCTGCTAGAGATAGGTGACCTAAATATGAATGAGTTTTGCATTGCTGCCCAAGAACTGCTTCATTTTCCTGTCTCTCTCTGTCCCTGTCTTGTATGGATGCACAGCTTAATTTTGTGCGGGAGGTGTTCCATGAACTTATTGGTATGACAACTTTTCCATTCAACTACTATTTTCTGTGCCTCTGCCACTTGAAAACCCGACACAGCAGTACTTGCAGCGGGTGTGGTGGTCTGCATTTCTGGAAATCACTGATTTCTCTATCCGAGTATAAGATTTGTATCGGATGACAAGGCCGTTTAATGGTTTCCCTGCAAGCTCATAGCCGAGGGCTTAACCACTATTCCTTGAACATATGGCTGTTTTTTACCCCTTCCGCTTTCATGGTGGTCTGCCGAGTGTGAGAGAGCCCCATAACAGAAGCGATATGACTACATACGCTATAAGTGTCTTCAGAACGATTTCACCGTCGGTGGAAGCGAGTGAAAATTATTCAAGCAAGTTCTTGCACCACCACCCTTCCGTTATCTAAGATAAAGAGACCGCAATTTGGAGCCCTCCTCCTTGGCGGAGTAATTCAGAACAGCTTTCTCCACATTTTCTAGCCGATTTGCTGCGCTGACAGCATTCAATTCACGTCGTGATTTCACTGAAGGCCTACGAATAGACTTTACCTACAGAGGCGAAAAACGCTCTAATGGCAGGTTTACATTGATTGAGTTGCGTTTCGCTCTCGCTTCATAAGCGGACCCAGACTCTGGTTCAAACGATGTCTCTTATGCTACGCTACGACACCTAGCTGAGCGAACCATGCCATTTTGCTAGATTTGTTGAACTAAATCTGGACAGGTCATACCATCCTCTACTGCTACGTAAGGACCACTATGCTCACTTTTCGCAAACTAGTGAGAGATCACTCTACCCCGCAGGTTTCCGACCAATTTTTCTAACCAACTGCGTGTGTAAGTTGATGGAGGAATTTATAAATGTTAGATTAGCCTACTTCCTGCACAAGGGAGACCACTTCTTTTTATCACAGTGCGGCTTCCGCAAGTTCCACTCCATATCGGTTACTCTGCGCCGACTAGAAAATACTATTTGCGAGGCCTTCTTTCGTAGACATCACAAATCCACGTTGTTTAATCGATCTGATTAGTACTATGATACCACATGGTAATAAGGTATTTGGAGACACTTCATACGATAGGGGAGAGGGAACATCTCCCAATTTTAATTTCTGAATCCCTATGAGGTCGTTGATTCCGCGCATGGGCTGAGGGATCTCTGTCTAGCCCAATAGGGCAAGAAGAATGCGTCCCTCAGTGAAGTGTCCTCTAGTGACAGTATCACATCGGTGCCGCCGAAAGATGTTTTATTTTAATCTCATTTAGTGTGTGGCCCAGATGCTAATTCTGGAGCGTCGAGTACAACAGGATGTGAACCTCATCTTTCGCTAGGTCAAGGAGCATAGGCTTTGGTTTCCCTTGGCC
This sequence comes from Ceratothoa steindachneri, assembly GCA_963969495.1. NCBI lineage: Eukaryota > Metazoa > Arthropoda > Malacostraca > Isopoda > Cymothoidae > Ceratothoa > Ceratothoa steindachneri. The sequence continues at coordinate 106,773,938 of OZ018327.1, read as the reverse complement.
AAGACTAGGGTAATGTACTTCTGCTACCATTAACGGCTCCACTCCGACCCGGACTTTTTCCTAAATGTGACTCGCCTAGAAGTAGTTGATTTGTACAGTTTCCCCTCACTTGTTTTCGACAGACGCCTCAACTGGCAAGTCTATATTCGCAGTTTAGGGACTATTGATTCTTCGTTCCTTGAAATTGATTCCTTGAGGTTCTAATAAACCTACTGACTTTCTTTTCAATCGTTCGTTTGAAACTTGACCACGGATGCGAGTTTCTTTTTTTGCTGGCTTTGGTTTTGATTCGTTAGTATTATTTTTCTTGTTTAGTGTTTTATTGATTTATATTTTTTGTGGTTTTTAATTTAGCCTATTTTTAGGCTAAAAATCGATTACGGCGACTTATGCCCTTGGTGGCAGTCGTCAGATGGACTTTAAAAGAAAAAAAATCCACTTCTCTTTGTTTTTTTTGTTTTTTTCATTCTCGCGCTGTACTTGATAAATCTCCCTACTCGCTTTGGATTAAACAAAATTTAAGGATTTTACGATTTATTGATTCATCAAGTTTTCTTGGGTTAAAATTAAACACCAATTCACAAAATGTTAAAATCTTTGGTTTTCGCTGACATGTCATTCAGGGACGCGCGAGTCAATTCCACTTCTGGAAATCATTTATATGCAAATGAAGCATCCTTTTTCCCGGAGAGGAGGTTTTATCTTTATTTATCTCCTCTCTCCCTTTTAGTTAACTGGTTGGATTTTTGTTTAGTTTTTTTCGATGTCTCGACCGAGATGGCTTTGCTTATGAGGAATGGCAATAGTTGTATTAGGGAGAGCTGTTCCTGTCCTATTGGTTATTGTCATGGAAGGGTGTATCTGTATTTGTTGAGGACAGGATTCCAGCGGGCGGGGGTCTTTTTATTACAACGTTGGGATTTAGTTAATCCCGGGAATTGTAGATTTAGTCCTTAAGGAAGAACCGTGGAATGGACGTTGGACAGCCAAGATTGAGGGAGAGTTGAAATAATTGAAGGTTAAATATGGAGGATGAGGAAAACATCTGGCTCAAGGGTGAGGCTATCTTGGGCAGAGCAATTTACATCTGCAAAAAATACGAAGCCCCAACGAGGGAGGGGGGTCATAAGATTGACCTATTTCTTGATATTTGAATCCAGAATTTAAGGGTAAATAATATTCTCTACTCGATTTCTTCCTTTGTTATTCTTATCGCATCTATTTTGTTTATCTATTATTTTTATCGCTATCCACTCTTTTTTACTCTTTACTTGTCACCAAGTAAGTTCGTATTTAGATTTTTTATAAAGGCCTTGATAAAAATAACTTTATTTCTGAAGTTGAAGTTTTTATAAGATAAAAGGCTGAAGTTGGTTAGCCTAGATCTCTTTTTCAGTAGAGAGAATAAATGTTTAACGAAGTGATGGGATCGAACGCCTTATTAATGCTGATCTGAGCCCATGACCCCATAATGCCTCTTGTTTATATGGTCAAATAAGAGATATATAGAGCGATAAAGGAGAAAGAGAGAGAGAGAGAAAGAGAGAGAGAGAGAGAGAGAGAGAGAGAGAGAGAGAGAGAGAGAGAGAGAGAGAGAGGTCGTGTATTCAAGGAATTTGACAGAGAGATCAAGGGAGAAAGATAACGAAGCTGGAAAGTAAAATTATTGGTGTTACAAAGTCAAGGGCCAATAAATAATAGTTATAGATAGGTGTCTTGTAGCGACACCTAAGTGTAAGAAAGAACGAGTACATGTGCGTGCACAAATTTTTGTACATGGATCACTACAAAGAACACCCAGACCTTTTGAATTTGCAAATGTAGTTATATGTGTGTGGTAGACACAAAACCTAGAAATTATGAAATAAGATGAAAATAGCAATAATTCAGAATATTCCAATCAAAACAATGATATAATTTAATCGGAATTAATCAGTTAGTTAAAATACATTGATGAAGATTCCTTGGCATGATAAACAGAATAATAAAAGTATAAGGTAAGATGTACAATAATTTGCTGGTTAAAATGAGTACAAAATGACATTAGTTCTTGTGACCAAAATGCTAATTCAATATATCAAATATCATTAAAGTAAAATGATGATTAAAAATATATATACAGAATATTTCTGTCAAATTAGAACAAAGTGCGTAATAATAATTAAGTCAGTATTTACATGATAACATTTTAATATACAAATGATACATTTTGAATTTTGGTGGTCAAAAGGTAATTTTTTGTCCAGCTACGTCCAGTGTGAAAATCAAAGGATAAAAATGAATTGTTTGACGGGAATTTCTGTCTTGTAAAGATATAATTAGAGAGTGTAAAAAAAACATGTAACAGTCGTTTGTCGTTGCAATTAATCGTGTCACCCATCAAATCATCATACCATTTAAAAAGTACGCGGATTGGTTAAAACATAAATACATTGGAAATATTGTATGGAAGACAGTTTGCTCATAGTATAAATTTTAACGTGTGCGTGGTGGTATGAGGCAGATAGTGTTGTTTCTTAGATTCCATGTAAGAAGGCGTGTTAGAAGTCTGGATGGAGAGTGTCAATAGCTGGTACAAAAGAACTAGGGGTAATATTTGTGGTAGAATTTGTAGGGGAATCAAAATCTGCTGGTTTGATACTACGGATGTGTGCCTTCAAGGGGCCAGAGGGTCCTTGGAGAATATATGAATGTTGATGTCTTTTTAGGATTTTATATGGACCTTTGTATGGTGTCGAAAAACTGGGGCAAATCTTTATGTTCTTTAGAAAAATATGAGTGCAAGTATCAAGCTCCTTGGGAATAAAAGTATCTTGTTTCATAATAGGCCTGGAAGTTATTGGGCAGGTTAGTTCATGGTTTTCTGATGTTGTCGTATTGATTTGTGTTGTAAGGGATTTGTGCGGGAGAATATCCTGTCTCCTGATAGGGATTGTTAGGCATATCGAGCAGAGTTGCAGGTAAATTTTTTAACCAATCACTAGGATCTCCTTTAGGGTAGCAGGGAGCTTTTTAGGGTACGATGGTATCTTTCTAACACAGAGTAGCCATAGGCTTTCGCCGGCGATGTAAAAATGTGTTCTGTGGCAGTTAGCTTTATTAATTCCTGAAATTATTCTGAATAGAATTGAAAGCCATTCTCTTGTTTTTTTTTAACCGGGGCAGCAAATCTTGAGATGTAATAAGTGAAAAAGGCGTCAACTACAGAATCTGACGTCATATCCTTTAATTGATATGACTCAATCCATTTTGAAAAATGGTATATAGCTGTGAAAAGATACTTGTATCCTTCTTGAGTTGCAGGAAAACCACTGACTAAATCCAATGAATGGTGTGAAGCCTAGATTCTGGTGCAGTAAATTGTGTGTAAGGTGGCTTGTGTGTCGTTGCACTTTGTCCTTTTGACATGAAAGGCAATTGCGAACTAGAAGATCGAATATTTTGTCTCATTCCTCTCCAGACAAATCGGTCTGAGATAGATTTGAAAGTGGCTCGAGTACCTAAATGGCCAAGATTATGATGAAAATCAAAGATTAGTTTGCGAAATTCATAAGTGAGAAGGCAGTACAAAACCTTTCGATAAATTGCAAATGAGAGAGTGAGAAGTAGATGGGAGTGCTACTTTGTAAAATTTAAGGGAGATACTATCATCGTCTTGTAGTTCACCAAGTTGAAGATCTGTTGAGTGGGATCTTGCAAGTGCTGTATAATCAATAATAGAAGAGAAAGGAGCAGATGAAAGTATGCATGGCATGAAGGATCTAGATTGCTATTTTGATATGCTGATATTTGTGTATGTGTAGCAGATTGCATGTTGCAATCGATGATGAGGACGCAAGATAGGGCATCACAGGAATATCTTTCCCTGCAATATGACGAATGTCACTTATTTATTGTGAAATTAATTCAAATGAAGGGGCTTCTTTAGGAGAGTGTCGTGTGTTGAGGGATTTAGCGGCACCAATTATGGCCTTACAATCTGTGAGCACAAAGAAACTTGTACCTTCAAGTAAATGTTGAAAGTACTTGATTGCAAGATGAATTGCGGGCAATTCTTTAGAGAATGTTTTAATTTCGGGCCACAAAAATATTTGCTAAAGAAGCCCAGAACCTCTCACTTATTTCCATAAAACTGTTGAAGGACGGCACCGGAGCCAAGATTAAAGGCGTCAGTAATGAGACGTAATGGGAAGTCTCGCTTTGGATGTGCTAAAAAGGTGGCATTGATGATATTCAGTTTTATGGCATTGAATGCATCTTGTGCTTGGCTACCCATTTTAAAACTGAATTAGGGCAGCATTTATCGGCACCTTACAATAATTTCGTGACTGGAATCAAGGTTATGGCTGCTTGTCGAATAAATCTTCGTAAGAAATTCATCAAACCCATGAATCTCTGCAACTCGTGTATCGTTTGAGGGATAGGATAATCTTTAACAGCAGTGATTTTTTTCTGTGATGAATTCAATTTTCAAGGTTTATTTGTAATCTGTGCTGTGTGATTCTAATGTTAAAAAAAGCTGTTCGAGATGTTTAAAATGTTGATATTTGTTTTCAATGGCTATGAGCATGTCGTCTCCATATGAGAAAACGAAATCCAAATCACCCAAAACATGATTGATATACCTTTGAAATGTTTGTGAAGAGTTTGACATTCCCTGACGTAACACCAAATATTCATAAAGCCTGAGATGTGGTCGCCATAGCCGTCTTCTCAATGGATGCAAGTCTACAGGGATTTGAAAAAATGCATCCTTAAGGGCAATTTTAGAGAATGTAGTACAGTTTTGGAGTTTTGCCGTGAAGCTGATAACGTAAGGAAGGGATATTTGTCTCTAAACAACACAGAATTAAGTCGCCTATAGTCACAAGTAATGCAGTAACTGTCATCTGACTTTTTTACCAAGATGAATTGGCGAAGAATAGGGTGATTTGCTTGATATAACTTCTGACCGGAGAGTTTGTATGCTGCCCTTGACAACCTTTAACATTTTCGGAGAAAGGCGTCATGGGCTCTCAGCAACCGGGGGCCCTCTGTGAGAATGAAATGTTGAAGTGAGGGGTGAACGCTATTCCTGCTTTGGGGATTAACACGTTCATTATTTGGTTTATATATAGCACTATATTTGTTTAGCAATTGGTCTATTAAGGAGCCATTGGAAATAAATGAAAGGGTGGGAAGAATTGAACTTTTATTTATGGCTTCAACGGATAAATTCGTGGTAACATCAACTAAACACGATTTACTTAAATTAACTAAAAGATTATACTGTGCCAGAAAATCGGCACCTAGCATATCCCATTACACATCACAAATTAAAGAATTTCACACATATTTGCGCCTAATTCCTAGTGAGAAGTTTAAAGTTTCAGTCCCAAAAGTACGAATAGGGAAATATTCGATTCTTCGTCTCACTGTTTTTGCACTAGGGTAGCGGGTAGAATGATAATTATAGAACCAGTATCAACTAAATCCTTTTACCCGTTTTGGTATCAGTGACGTATAAACAAGGGTGGGGAGCACACAATGACGCAATGTCATCCATTACTGCTGCCTTGGAAAATCCGGCATACACTCGCTAAAAATACCGTTTTCAAGTGTAGGAGAGTTACGAGAATAATTGGAGTCGGTGTGAGGGCGAGCAGGAGAGCTGTGCCACCGCGATGGTGATCGTCCTCTTGATGGGTCACTAAAGTGTTCTAAGGATGCTATTCGGCGGCAGAGGTTTGCCAATTCCTCTTTTATAGGGGCAAGCACTGCTTCCATTTGTGACTGAAAGTCTGGGAGGGGGAGGGGAAGCCTTGGCAATGGCTGTTATTCGTGGTTACGAACTACGATTGAGGGTACGAGTGGCCGCAGTCGCAAGTTGGTCAAGGGGGTTATTAGGGGACAGAATTTCGAGGGCCTCTTGAATGTGGAATAGGAGCCGTCAGACAAAGGATTCCCGAAGAAATTCATGACTCACATTGTCTCCCACAATGTCACGTAATCTCCGCAATAGGTCATCGGTGCAAGATGGGAGAATTCTGATGTGCGGGCTAAAATTCCATTCTATGTGCAGTGGTCGGGGTATATTTTTCAAGGATAGAGTCCCTGAGGAAAGGGTAAGAGAGGGTAGCAGGTTTCTTTAGGACAGTTGAAACGCAATCTATCACCGTATAGCGAAGTGCCCTTGTGGGCGTCAGTGGTAATGCGGTCGATATTGAATAATAACTCAATTTGGGTAAACCAGCATCGTGAGGAAGAATTTTGGAACTACAAGCTAAAAGGAGCTACAAGGAAAATAAGTACCCTAGAAGACCTTATGGTCCATACAAGGAGAGTACTTTGGGCGCAATCCTCGAAGGTGTCCATTGGCAACCTCGAAAATTACTCGCGAGGATCTTAACGGTGATTTCGCAAGACTTTATCTAGTCTTGATTTGAACTGGTCAGCAGATTCACTGTTAACAACTTCCGTCAGAAGTGCGTTCCAACTACCACAGATACTGTATGTGAAGAATTTCCCACACAGATCACGGTGGTATCGCTTCAGTTCAGGTTTAAAGCCGTGATTTCTTGTTCTGCTCTCAGCAAGTGTGAAAATATCCCTGTAGTCAACATTGTCGAACCCTCGAAGTATTTTGAAAACTTCATGAGCTGACCACGTAGTCTCCGGGTCTCCAGCGAGAACATATCTAATTCCCTTAATCTATCTTCATAACTTTTATGTCTGATAAAGGGAATCAGTTTGATTGCCCTGGCTTGCGCGCGTTCCAATCTCGCGATGTCCTTTCTAAATGAAGAACTCCAAAATTGTACGGCATACTCCAGGTGCAGTCGGACAAGTGAGTTGAACAAAAACAGTACAATCTCCTTGTTGCGATAACCAAACTGGCGCTTTATGAAGCCTAGCATACTTTGGGCTTTTTTCTCCGCCTCAATGCACTGTTTAGAGAACTTGAGGTCACTAGTGATTGTTACACCCAAGTCTTTTTCAGGGTCGGTGGATTCAATAGCAGTGCCCTTAAGGATATACTGAGATTGGGGGTTTCGGTTGCCGATATGCATCGCTTTGCATTTGTTCACGTTAAAAGGCATTTGCCACATGTCCGACCACTCCCCAATCTTCCCAAGATCTTCCTGCAGGCGAGCAGTATTTCCATCCTTTGCAACGTTCATACCAAGCTTGGTATCGTCGGCAAAATTTAGAAATATTGGCAACCATGTCACCGTCCATGTCATTGACGTAGATGATGAATAGTAGGGGTCCCAGGACGGAACCTTGAGGCACCCCGCTACTAACGGTCACCCCCTCATAAGCCTGTCCATTCACCACCACCCGTTGTCGTCTGCCACTTAGCCAGTTCTCTATCTAGCCTGCTACTTTTCCGTCTATGCCCAGCGCTCACACTTTCCGGAGAAGGCGGCGGTGTGGTACCTTATCAAAGGCTTTCTAAAGTCTAAGTAGACCACATCCACCGCATTCTCCCGATCGTGCTCACTGAAGACGAAGTGGGAGAATTCTACAAGGTTCGTCAGGCATGACCGTTGCCTTCGGAAGCCGTGCTGGGAACTCCTCAGTAGCAGCTTTGACTCTAAATGCGACGTCATTTTGTCCACGTGATGCTTTCCATGAGTTTACCGACTATCGAAGTCAGACTGATAGGTCGGTAGTTCGACGGTTGGCTACGGTCTCCTTTCTTGAAGATAGGAGTCACTTCCACTTCACACCAGTCTCTAGGAACGCATTCGTCCGGATTGACATGTTGAAGATTGCGCTCAGGTGTTGTGATACTTGATTGCGCACTTCTTTCAACACTTTAGGTAGAAACCCATCCGAGCCAGGTGACTTATTTGTCAAAGTAGTGGCCATAATTATTCAGACACTTAGATTTCCATCACAAGACCTTCAGTAACTTCAAACTAAATAATGGTAATACACGATAAATCACTAATAAAAAATAAGCATGATTACTTACTAGTTGTAAATGTACATTGTATATATTAAAATAGATGAAATTGCAACTTACGTGCAAAAGAACATTGTTATTCCAAAAATAGGGTTGTCATGATTATGTGGATAACAAACCTAAATGAGAAGGTTGTTACAATATATTAGTACTTGGTATGTAGACCTTTTCTATCAATTACGCACTGATCTTTTGTGCTACAGCTGCGCACTAAGCGGAAGCATTCTTCTGGTTATATTTTTCTCCTTCCTCTCGTAATATTTCCCATAGTTCTTCACCGGTGATTGGGTTTCTCTCCTTACTTCTTCCACAAATTCTCAATCAGATTGAGGTCCAGGCTCTGAGGAGGATAGTCCGTCCATGGCACTTACTTCCTTTTGAGACAGGAAATTCTTCACCAACTTTGCCGTGTGGCAAGGAGCATTATCCTGAATAAAAATGGCAGGTTGGGCAGAGGCACCTCTCATATGAGGTATAACATGTACTTGCAGAAGTTCTTTATACACTTAAGTATTCGCTCTTTTCTGCAATCGAACAAGTGGGCCAGTTCCTCCTCCTGCATAAATTATGCCCAACATCATAAAGCTCGGAACTTGAAAAGTTAATGACTGAAAGTGATAAGAATTTATGGAAGCAAGTTACTACCCTGAAGTTGTTGGTTGTCTCAAGATAAAAGTAATAGAATTACGTTCTCCGGATTATTTTGACACCATAATTTGGGAATAAAAATCTTCTTTTTCACGTAAGTTGCAGTTTCAAACATCCTAAAATGTAAAATGTACATGGACAACTTATAATCATGCTTACTTTATATCTGTAATTTATCACGCATTACTTACAACTACTTGGTTTGAAGTGACTGTAAGTTTTGTGATAGAAACCTTAACTGTTCGAAGCATTATGGCCCCGCCAACTTCTTTTTTGGAGTATTCTAATTTTGTTATTCGTAGAATGTGGCTTCCATAATAAAAGCGAAGCGATCGGAATCCAGTTTTTCTTCCTTTTCCTGCGAGTTATTGGTCTCACGTGATTAAATTTAAATTTTCATCATATTATTCACGAGCTACGTTTATTTTGTATCTAGTCAAATAAATTGAGTATGAATCCCAAAAGAACGAACAAAGAAATCCTTTTCAGCTCACTTAAAATCGCCATTTTCAAATAACATCCCTTATCCAGCGGAAATTTGCCGGTAGTCTTTTGGTGTCTTTGTAACAACGGACGCCTGGAATAATCGAACCAAAACCGCAACCCGCGGATCATTATTAATGATACCCGAAAGAAAATGTCTGGAGAAACATTAAAATAAACCGAATATTATATTGCCTCCCACATTTTAAGAATTCGCTTATTTGGCCTTTGAGATATGCCAATCCCGCATAATGGTGGGGGTGGGGGGAGAAACTGTAGAAACTTCATATGATCTTAAGTTTTAAACATAAAAACTACTTAAATACTTGTCAAATGTATGTTGAAGTATCCGTTACACACTAATCAAGAGAGAAAATAAATGAAATGTGAGAACTGATTTCTTTTTTTAAGAATAAAAAGAGATTTAAGAATATTTTTTCCTTTTGCCTCTCAACAGTGAGTGTGCTGCCTCCGAAATTACAAAAGCTTCCCTCTAGGCCAGGTTGATATGAACCTAAATAAGCCGTCTAAAATACTAATAAAAATAAATAACAAATAAAAAAAGGAGAAATATTCAACAATGAATAGATACTCTTACATATCTAGAAGGTAGGCTCAGGTGCAAACCAGAGGCCCGACTTCCTCAAGAGCATGACAATGTCAAGAATTCAAATAATTAAATGAGAGAAGGCCAACTTCATCCGAAAGTCAATCACACCATAGTAGTTCGATGGGCAGTTGTCCTTCCTTTCAAGACTAGAATATTCAAACAAAGTGTTTTACTGTCTGGGAGACCTTGCGATCAATCAAATGACGCTGCGTTCCGCGAATGTTAAAGCATTTGCGGATAGGCCTATGAGAAATGTCGAGGCACAATGACACGTAACCTTTAATTGACACATGCCGTATTCTATCTTCTTTGCCATGTAACTAAAGGTATGGTCTGGTTCTCGCCACAGAATCAGAGTGGGAAAGAGCAAAACGCTCTTCTGGTCGTCCCATCAGGAGAGATTGTCTGGCAGCCTCGTCAGCACGCACATTTCCCGCAATCCTTTCATGCCTAGGAATCCAGCCAAAGAAAATATTTACATTATCCTGAATCGCAGCAGACATGACGTCACAGATTTTGTTAACAAGGGAAAAGGAATGTCCAATGAATCAAGGGCACTTTTTGTGTTATGTAGGTGGCTATGAATTATAAATTAGTCCATGAACTGGAAATGGAAAGGTAACATTCAGTAATGAGTGGTGTATTGAAAATAGCTATTCCGTGAAGAGACGAATCATGAGAAGAACCAGAGACTCAGATGCTTTAAAAATGGAGGCAGATAACATGAAAGCCAATTCCCCTTCTGTAGTTGGCGTCATCCGTGTACAATAGCATGGCTTAACTGAGACACAATATTTGGTTAAAGAAATAAGAAAGTAATATCGGTGCTGTAGAAACTTTGGAGCCAAAGGCGTGGTCACAAACTTTCAAAGGTGAAGTCCTCTAGAGTAGCTTCATGGACAGAACCATTGCGACCATCGGCCCGAAAAATGCAACAAACCTTTGCGCTCTATGCCACTTGGCAAGTTGTATGCCTTAATTTGTAGTCACCCTCTTCTCATGGCCTTCTCAGGTTTACGAACACGTTCAATTTCGCATCCATTCGGACGCCTTCAGTTTCTTGTCTTGATCTGTCCTTTCCTCAGCGTGCGCCTCTGTTCTCAAAGTTGATTCAACACCGGAGGATTGAGTGCCTTTGATTCAATGAAATTTTCGCACACCCTTGTTCACAGTATCCTTGAATCCACGGCTGTCGCGAGAAGGAAAGCTGTCAATATTGTATTTTGCTTTGTCCGTGGTCATGTGAGGAATTGTTGAAATGAGCGCGCTCGTGATAGTGCCAACATTTTGCAAGAACAGGGTGACCAGACCAGGGTCACCACTTCTTTTCTAATTGGACATACCTCCTATGCCATGACTGTTTAAGACCTTCTTCTGCTCCTTCACAATCGGGCACACATGCGGATCGCATTGCCCCTTAATTTGGCGCTCTTTTCAGCCCTATTCGTACGACTGTCACATTCTTGTAGATTATCCTATTCTGGGGATCTTTGCACGTGTTACCTTTCCAGGTATCGGGACGAGCATGATCAGTACTCCTTGTCCGAAATACTTGGGACGGTTTCGTACACACCAATTATGGCATGTTTGAGCTTTTGGAGTTGGTGAACCTTTTCTTTTGTACATGTTTGGCACCCTGAGGTGTGAGCCCCCTATGGAACTTGATAAAGCTTTTGCTTTTTTTCTGATCATATATATTTTTTGTTTTGTTTTCGTTTTATAACGTTGGTCTTATTTTATAAGTGCTAATATTGCTTCGTATTAGACTAAACTTTATTTCTGGCCGTTATGTTCTGCTGGCAGTCGAAGGTCGATATTCTTTAAATTAAAATATATATAAAATTTTAAGGTGATAGTGATGTTGTTTGCTGTCATCGTCAGTTTTAGATTTTTGGTCAGAGTAGTATATTTACAGCCGGATTTGGTGTGGTATGACGGTTATGACGAGTTTCGTTGGAAAGAAGTGCGAGGATCCGACCTCGACTCTAATTTCACTACTGTCCCTGTTTTATCTGAGTGTGTGGCGTGCTCTTGGGATGGCTGGCTTCTTGTTTAGGGATGCGTGTTGTTTGTGCTCGAAGGAGATAGTCTCCATACTAAATTTGTTTTACCTTCTTGTCAATCTTACCTTGAGGGTTTTGGTGGCGAAACAGACTTGAGAGATCCCTGTCTAGCTTGTTTTGGGAAATCGTCGTCGTCGTGGCATTTCATCGAGGTCGAGGATAAAAGTCTTCATTTTCATAATGACAAACATTTAAGAAGACGCATGTGCGTGAGTTTGTTTAGAATGTACTTACTGCTGCATCTTCAGTAAGATCAAAAACTAAACAAGCCTTCAGCTGGGTCCAATGGAAGCTAAAAGACAGCCTTCTTCCGCCTTCACAGCTGTTGAGTTTTGATGAAAACTTCGTCCACCTGTTCTGCCATTGAGGAATTAGCAGGGATTTGAAATCAGAGTTATTCTTCTCTTAGATGGAATGACTACGAGCTCCAAGGAGGTAATCTCCCTAGTAAATAGTGTCAGCTTTTTTTAAAAAGAATCTGTACGGAGATTCGAACTGCGGACCCAACGATTTCCGAGCAAGTGCGCTAATCACTATACTAGCTAGGAGGCTAATAGGTTCATGAAATTTGGGACTCTTCGGTTAGGATGTTTGTTCTAACGGGGCTCTTAACTATTTGGGGCCGAACGAGACTTCAGAAGGAATAACTCGTGCGACTGGGGCCGGACATCAATCATCCGTATCGAGGTTTTGTAATGGAGCGTTTGGAAAAGACACAATTAGAAGACAGACAAGCCAATGAGGAAGCTCTTCTCATAACCAGGAAGCGGTTGATGGGGAAGAGGAAGATCGAGGATGAGCTAAAAAAATGACAAGCAATAATGAGCAGGCGTTTGGCTGCGTACATATACTCATTTTGGGATAGTTTATGGGTTTTGTAAAGGGTAGAGGGTGAAGTAAGGGGACGTGGCGTGACCAGGTATATCTGGCTACGTCGTTGAAGGCTGCGAAATTTCAGAGACTGAGGATATGGGGGATGGCTTAGTAGGGGTCGAGTAATCGAATTCAATAGTGGTTGGGAGAGTCGAGTCGGTAATTTCTTGTTGTCCAGGTTGTTTTATAAGGTTTCATCATTTGATATAGGGATACTTGAATAGTGATGAAGGCAAATGTTAAACACTCATACCTGCAATTCGATTCAGAGTAGACGCTTAGGAGGCTGTCTGTGACCCCTGGAAACCATCTATCCCACCTGGTGACCTGAAGTTCCGCGGCGTAGCGCGCCACTGGAAGTTAAACCTAAAAATAGAGAAAAGAAGATAGGAATCCATACCATAGAAAGAAGACGAAGATAAGAACGTTACAAAAATGAAATCGCAATGAAAGAAATTGGAATAAGTAATAAAGAAACGGTCATTGTGAAGCAAAAATTTGGCATGTAATTATATAAACATACACAAACGAAAGGGACGCCACTCATTAGGCATTAAATAATTGAAAAAATATTAATGCATTGACCAATGGAACAAACAAATGTAATTGAACATAAGGAAGGTTAAATTCAATCAAAACCATCCACCATAAAAGCTAATTTAAAGTTGATATGGTTCGTAGAGCCTTAATTTCGGCAGGGCCAAATGAAAAGAGATTAATAATTTAATTTAATAAACGCAAACCTCTTTCAAAACCCTTTACATAGATCCACAAATAATGCCCCCGCAAGGTGTCGCCTCGAAGAAGAGGTTAGAAGTAGACAAGGGTGGCTAACTCGGCAAGATGTAAAGGCAGAAATTTTGGCAAGCAACGAAGATCGAACAGATATATGCGTCCATGGCTTGATTGGAGATTTCTCCTGCTCTCGGTGGACGGGGTAGATACCCGCAAGAATAACCAGAATAAACCGCACCAAGGCATAGGAAAACTTTCTCGAAACATTAAAGTACATCTAAAACCCATTGCTAAACATTTGATACTTTCCCGATAAATTCAAGATAGCAGAGATGATTTTCGTCTCAAAACCAGCAAAACTACCGAGTCACCTTAACAGTTATAGGCCTATATCGCTATTAAATTTCAGGAAAAAGTTTCAGAAAAGTTTTTAACCCCAAAATATAATAATACCTCGAAGAAAATAACCTTAATTATAATGAATACAAGTTCAGATTTAGTAAAGGAAGAGACACCATGATGGCACTTGGTAAAATAATAAAGAAAATAGCTACGGCAAAAGCATAAAAGAACTAAATCGACTTGGTCCTGAGAAATGTAGAGAAAGCCTTTGACAAACTCTGGGTCAAGGGCATGCAGAAGGACTTCTTAAATCTCCAGATAAACAACGATCAAGATAAAATTATCTGCGATTACATCATAGACAGAAAAGCATACTTGGTGATTAACGATTTCAGAGGAAGCGGATTCAAACTGGACGCTGGACTCCCACAGAAGGCTGCCTCAGCACCACGCTGTATTCAATCTAGATAGTGGATCCGCTGATACCAATAATACCTCAGTGTTAAAATGTGCAATTCCAGGAATATATAAGCCAGCTCGTCGTCAGCGAGTACAAAAACGAGCGGTTTAGGCTAGTATGACGTCAATAGAAATTATCATTAACAACTAAGAAAGGGATTTTAAAATAAGAACTAACAGAAAGAGATTTTCGATAGTCCGATATCCAGGGAGGTAGTAAATATCGAAGTAGAAGATCAGAAATACAGATACCATTCAGAAGATAAAGCCTTGGGATTGAAATTAACACCAAGAGGTTATAATAATTAGATAGAAGAAAGAAAAATAAGGCAACATTGATGTTAAACATACCAGAAAGCTAAGGAAGGGGGGCGTTAGGAATCAAAAATAAAAAGAAAATTTACATGTCACTAGGATGGAAGGTACTAGCAGACTCACTCAACCCAATCATCAGCCGAATGAAAACCAAAATCTGGATCTCCAGATGATATAAAATATAGCTCTCTATATTATTGCAAATATGAAGAGAAGAAAGCAAAGAAACCAGAGAAGTCAACACCAAGAAGCAGGAATGGAACCTCTCAATATTAAGATCAAGAAGTGAGCGGAGAAAATATGTAGAAAAATTGACTCTCTGCCTCCAATATTTGCAGAGTGAACTAAAATCAGAGCAAAAGCTTTTTTTTTAACACTCGATTCCAAGCAGAAGACATCAGCTGAGAATTGAAGAGGCATCGTTGTTCACCTAAAATTGAATTAAATAGCAATACAAAACAGCCCAACTAAGTTAGTTACAAATGGGGCAATAAACCAACTAAGGAACCGAACCTAATAAATTCCTACTCTAACCCCCCAAGGGACGAGACAACCGATAAGATAAACGAAGGAGTCAACCCGAAGTAACCTATACTACCCAATATTGAACTAACCGATAAATGTAAAATACTAAGTTGAAACTAAAAAGACAAAATGGAAAAGTGTAAAAGTGAATAATCAAAAGCTAAGTGATGTAAGTGAAAAGTGTATAATCATAGAGAGATAAAAACTCAAGTTGAAGTGGACTAAAGTGGGAAGAGTAAAATAAAAATACAAACTAATAACAATAAATAAACATAACAACATACGCAACATAAGCTAAATTGCAACAGCCAACATAAACTCAAAAACCTAAATACTCATGACGGCATGAATGCCACAATAAACACATGAATGAATAAATACATACAAACTAATAGAGATTAGGCGGTTCTCCTGCTATCTATGTATGTGAAGTTGAGTAAGTAAACATAGAATAAAAGAGCTAAAAAGATAGAAGGAACTGAGTAGCAGAGTGATGTGTGGTTCGGAGTCACGAAAAATAAGTAGGTCCACTAAATGGAGTTGTTCCATTCTATCCATCTCTCCACTAAGAGAAGAAGGTCGACAGATCAACTTCTATTCTCTTACTCTATTCTTTCATTTCAAATATTTTTCTCCTCTTACTCCTCTCTACCTTCATGCGCACCCGATGACCCTGACTCATCTGGGTCCACTTGTATCCTTTAGGGAGGAGAGGGTGTTAGATGAAGAGTTAACCAGGGCCGCCTCCCTACCCTCTTCTCCCACTCGGGAGAGTAGGGTGGAGTGGTGTCTATGCTGAGAATGAATCTTGCTCTCCTACTATCTTGTTGCTCAGATTTTGTGAAAAAAGTAACACTGTACAACAATATTTCAGTTAGAAGAAAAAAAACATAGATCTCATGTGCATTTTATTATGAAGTTGAGTGTGCTGAATTCGACCGTTATATTTCTGATTATAAAAATTAATGTTCATAATCTTCTTAGGCATTCACCTCTATGTTGTCTCATCTAAAGATAACTCTGTGAGTTTCATAAAAGGATTAATGCAAGTACTGAGGAAAAATACATTCAGAGCACTTATGGGTATGTTGAAGTAAATTAAAGTTGCAGGACGTGGTTATCCCGTTTTAGAAGTGTGGATTTGAGTCTAAAAGATAGACCAAAAAAGCTCTTCCAAAAAATACTAGATTCAGAAGAGTTCGAAGGTGTTGTCACAACAAATCCTGCTACAACTTCTAGGAAACTCGCAAAACAATTTAGCGTAACCCACACAACTGTCCTTCGCCAACTGAAACGGATTGGAAAGGTGCCAGTGATTGGAAAATAGGTCCCGCACGAACTGTCCACGGCGAATTTGCGACAGCGTGTTGCTCGCTATGAGTCATCGTCCCAACGACAGCTTTGGGCACCATTTTGGGGCTGGCTTCTTACTGATGATAAGTGGATTCTTTATCATCAAAGCAGATGTTCGTGGATCAGTCGAGGAAACAGAATTTCTCAACAACCAAGAAGAGGACTTCATCCATAAAAGATAATGTTGAATGTATGGTGGAATATTGAAGGAATTATCCATTTCAAACTGCTAGACAACAATCAAACAATTAATGCTAATCTCTATTGCAATCAACTTCATCTTCTTCAGCTCAAATAAGCAAAGATCTCTTGGAGGAACTCGGTTGAGAAATATTGGTTCCTCCTCCATATTCGCCTGACCTTGTCCTTGATTTTCACTTGTTTACGGGATTACAGAACCATTGGGATAGTCTTGGGTTGACATCATGAGAAGAGATTGAAAACGAGTTGGATTCCTATTTTGCATTAGAACTTAAAGAACTTTTCAAGCGTGGCATTTATAAGCTCTTTGACTGATGGAATGAGGTTCTTGAAACCAATGTTATGTTTATGATTAAATAAATATTTCCATGGGTATAAGTTTTTAATGTTTAATATATATCTTAAAATCGGACATTACCTTGTTCCAACCCGACAGGGCCTATTGAGCGGGCGGTCTTATTAATACTATAACTAAACTTTGAATTTTCATATTTTTCTGCCTTAATTATGATGACGTCACATTGTAGAAGTATTTTAGGAAGTATTGTTATAGTGACGTCACATTGGAGACCTATTTTCACCAGAGATTATTTCCTCCCCTTTTGTTCCATTTCTGTCTCTTTTGGATTTGACAGCTTTGCGTGGTGACTTATGTTGGGTGTGAAATATATTTTGCAGATCTCGTAAAAGAGGCTCGCAGTGACCCTAATAATGCCTTAGAATATTTGCTTTTTATTATTCTAGTTTCAGCCACGTCACTAATCAAAGACCCGTTGTTGTATATCTCTATCTTCGATATAGATATATAGACTAATATCACATTGAAGTAAACTTTGATTTGACTACGACATAGAAGGTTAGGGATAGGGGATTGTTTAAAAGGGGTTAGTTTTTAGATATTTTATTTAAATAGTTCGTGCTCCCTCATTGTATAATGCAGGTTTCGCGAGAGTAAAGAAAAACAAAAGGGCACTGAGCCGATTAAGACTCTGCATGGACTAACTTTAGGTGGGGTTATTTCTTCTTGTAAATTTGTATCTTATTTGTCTAATTGTCATTTTGGGGGGGCGGTCGAAAGCAAAAGTGTGGCAAAATCAAGGTTGAATCGAATTCGACGGAATGCAATTCAAATTCTGTTTTGCCGTATTTCGCCTTCCGACCCCCCCAAAGAAGAACAGATTTCGATAAATCTCACTAAATGCTACAAAAAGAAATAATATATAATCTACAGAAAAGATCATTATGTTAAAGTAAATAATAACCTTGATACCTAACAAGTGAGTTTTTATCAACGACTTATGAGACCTACTGTGACTTAAATTCACTCCACATGAGAAACCGCGTTTCTACTCGGCTTGATCGGAGCTCGAAATATATCCAAGAGATGTTAAGAAAGAAAGAAACAACTCAATAATAGGGGCGACGGAGAAAAAAAGAATAACTAACGAATAGAGAATTAGAGAAAAAATAATTAAAAGTGACAAGACTCCCATGTCTTTATGCAAGACCTAAACCACACACTTCACTCGTTTTGCAACAAACAGAAAAAAATACATAGCGGACAATATTGCTCAAAATAAGTGACAAGGACCATTTATCAAATATAATAAACCTCGTTACTAATATGTTTCTTAAATAATATAATGAAGAAAAAACATGAAACAGGTAGGGACGAAATAAACCCGTTATAACTCATACCAACTTATTCCCAATCAGTTCTCAGTCTCAGAATTGTTAGGATTTTTTTACTAATAACTCATTTTGAGCGAACCATTCAGCTACCTAACCTCAGCCAAGCGTTAAATCTACGGTTAGCCCACGATTATCTTAATGGTAACTCGTTGTTCGCCCATATTTCGACGTACTGAATTTGGATTTTCTTTTACAACGGAGAGCTGTGAGCGCGCTTAAGGAAAAGTACACTTTATATCTTTTAGCGATTTAATTAAACGTATATGTATAGATACTATCATACACATCTATGTATATATATACTATTGGTAGTTAATCTCATCCCGGCCCCTATTTACAGGGCAGCACCAATATCCAGCGCTCTTTTGCGCCCGCATGAAATTCAGTAATTGAAAAACTACTGTAGTTTTATCGTGATGACCGATCATGTTCAGATGAATAAACTGGAGAAAAAGGGGTAAAGTATAGTAGGAGTGAATACCATCGCAAGGAGAAACGGACGCCTAAATATCTGCACATAAACCTAAGTACATACACGAAGCTATGCGTAGAAAGGAATTTAACATATTAAAAATACACATGAGAGATACAGATTAGAAAATACCAAGCAGACAGGATTAAAGAAGATTATAAACAAGTATGCATATATAAGGATATAAAGAGCGAGCAAATATGGAATAAGCATTAAATGTAGGTATCTAAAACACGCGCTTAATATTTCAGTGTAGAGAACAACTAAAGGCCATGAGGCTACAAAATTTTGTCCTAGTATGGTGAGTTTTGGGACACATTGTAAAAGTTCAGCGGGCAACGAGCCAGGTTAATATCCCAGGGGAAACTCTGGTCGTACAGGTCTTCTCCTACGTCCGCATTAGGATCTAATAGTCAATACTTTTGGATCTCTGTCCACTCCTGTCTGAACTGCATTTTCCTCCCTAAATTTAGTCAATTCTTCTATATTGGAATTTTAAAATATTTGATAGAAGTCATTCCAGTGGAAAGGTGAATTGACGCTATGAAGAACGAAGTAATGCTTACTGCAGTCAAAAGAGGGATGCAAGAGAAAGAAGATGCATAAAAAGGTTAACGGCGAACAAAAAGGACTTTTAAGTCCATAAAAGGGACATACTTGATTGAACGAATAAATTCACAGCTACGAAAACCAACATCAACCTCGCAGTTTTGCTGTCACACAGGTTTCTATTGAATATATGTATATTCTAGAAGAAAATCCCTAATTTGTTAAAATTAATTATAAATACAAAGCAAATTGTAATTACTTTTAAAGAAATAAAGTTTAAAATTTATTTGTGACCATATGTTTTATAAATCAATCTTCTAAAATCTTAATTCTAATAATGTTAAAAATTCCTCAATTTCTTCCTAATTTTGCTAAATCCAACTCTAATTCTATGTACCAACAAATATATGTGAAATTTTTTAAAATAATTTTTCGAGTAAATAAGAAAGATACTCATTTAAAGTTCATGGTTGAACTCTTGAATAACTAAAGTTGGGAATATCCGAGTATTGAATATAATCAATTTATACACTTTCTGTTTATTGACGTTCCGTCGGTCCGACGCGCTTGACATTACTTTGTTATTGAAAATTGAAGGAATATTCAAGTTGGTGGATTAAATCTAAAGATAAAATTCAGAGTTGAATTAAAATGTTAAAAGTATTTGTCATGGATAGGGGAGCTTCAACAATGAATTTGCTTTTATGCAGGTAAAGGTGTCAAAGTAAGGAGAGAGATACAATATCTATTTGATTGCAGCAAAATATATTCATTTGCTTGTATGTTAGTGCTTATGTAAATAACTTAACCAACTTAAACAATGAAAAAATAACTGTTCACTGAAAATATATCTGCAAAGACACCTGTGGTTATCCGTTTGTGTAAAATGTGCTTGTAGTGATGTTTTCTACTGTTCATTTCAGGTGAATTGTCATTGAAAATACTGATCATCCTTACCCCTCACATCATTGAGGAGTATTGCTTGCGCAGTAAGTCGCATCTTGACTGGTGTAGACAGTCTATAAAAGACTGTTCTCAGGCTCTAGACGCATTCTTCTCTTCTCTCCAGCTATGGGCAGTATCAAGAAGTCTCTTTTACGTCCTCCTGTCTAGGCTTCTCTGGGGTCTTCACACGTTGTAATTTTACATCGATTTTCAACACTGATATAAAAGTGTACTTTTGTCGAGCGCAGCGATGAGTGTTTTCTTTTTGACTCCTTTCCTGACTCTGAGATACAATAACTTTGTCGACTTGTGTTCTAAATACCCACTTATGTACGTTTTATAGCTCACGATTACACTTATTATCCCAAGTTCTACAAACTTGCTGCCATCTTTAAAAAAAAAAACAGCGTTTTTCGTATTTAGTTCGAATGGTTCAATTTGCACAAGAAAGACGAATTTGTAACGAACTACTTAACAACCGAACTTTATCTTGACTATTAATAAACTAATTAACCGCATTCCATTGTAGAAATAAGAACCTAAACAAACATTAATCAAGGTTTCTACACATAATATTTCTCTAGCCATCAGTGCGTCTTTTTCTTTATCTCCAGTAACAAATTTTAAATTGGAATCATTGTTTCTTACAAAGACAAATCGCCTCTTCCATTGCAGTTCTAAGTGGTCTAAAAATACATGTGAGGAAAACATGTGCTGAAGACCAAATTTGTGATATCTTGACTGATCAAATTTCGTTCTTGTTCAATAAGTACCCGCAACTGCTCACAATTGGATGGCTTCTGTTTTTCAACCGCTAGTTTGATTATTGACCTCAAATTCTCTATTAGGCTAAAATATGGCGAATCCTAGTGCCAAGATACCCCAAATTAACTTATTTTCAGCCAAGAAGTTTGTTATTGCATTTGCTTTGTGACAAGTACGTACTGATGCTGCATAATACAGCTATCATCCTCAAATTGGTGCAGAACTGCTGGGAAAAGTTTATGATGAACCACGCTTTGGTACCATTTTGAGGTCATGGTAGTGTTCTTGGGCAAACTTGTTATTGCTCCAGTTTCCTTAGAGGAGAAGAAGCCCCAGGAGTGCTCGGATGCTCCGCTACTGGCACGACATAGGACTCGTAAAAGCGCGCTCTCTCCTAATTCCTCATAACTCTCTGGATTTCGATGAAGCTTTAATTTCAAAATTTCAACAAGAAAAGATAGGAGACCGAAATATCAACGGCTAAAAGGATCCAAGGCAAGAGAGAAGCCATGGATATTTCAGGTCAACAGAAAATATATCTTTAGTGGGCCAAAGATGAAAAAGAATTGGACACATGAACATTAGTCTAAAGTTATTTAGTCAAATGAATTTAATTATCAGGTATGTAATAAAGACTTTTGTATTATTTTACATGTATGTAAAAGAACAACCTTTGACTCCCTCTACTTTATTGGAGACCCCGTGCGATTGTATCCCGCCATGGACAACGTCACTTCCTGTTCGGGAACATTCGAGAAGTTTCGACTCCTGAGCGCATTAGGGAAATATCCCCCAATCCAGCAAAATAGTCTGGAACCGCCCTCCCCCCCGGCGACGAGGCGAAAAAGAGCCGCTGTATTTTGTGCCTTGCCTTTAAATGATGAATCGAGTTCGCCTCCGGGTAATATGTCTGGAGTTTGTGACTCCTTTCTCCAAATTCCCCCTTCCCCTTGAGAATTGCCCATACAAATACTCGGTTTTTACTGGAGATCAAGGAGTCCTGCATGCACCTCAAGGTCGTCCACATCGTCTCGTCGAAGTCCCGTGAGAGTTCATCAGACACCCTGATTCTACCCCAGTCAATCTGTAGCTTCTATGAACAGCAAGCTTTTGAATTTGCGCAACAGTCTCCCTTCGTTTAATGGAACCGAAGGAAATCTCCATCGATTACTTTTGAGGAAAAGAAGTTTCCTCTTCCAGTGGAATTACGAGAATTCCCACATTTCCCGTCGAACGTCATCTTTGAAGATTGGCTATCTTCATCAGAAAGTTGGTTCAGATCGTGACTCACTTGCTACATTTGGACCGTGCCCCACTTGGCTCATCGGATCGTTCCCCACCCGCCTCATCGCAAAAAGGACCTTCTTCGAAGTCACTGACCCGTAAGACTGAAATCCCATCCGTTATTAGTATTGTCAAGTCCCCCCTTTTTGATCTGAGCCTAGTAACGCTAATTAATTAATTCTATTTGAGAATCCCTCTTCATAATAATTATCTAGAGAATATTTCAATTTAAATAATCCCCTTTTGCCATTTGTTAATTCTTAATTTACTATTTGTAAATGAAATTATATTTGTGTTAATTCATCTTTAACTAACCTTGAACGATACTCTCGCCAACTATTTATGCACTCTGTTTGATTATTAAGGATTTGAAACCCAACGCCTCAAGTGTGAGCTCCTAGTCGGTCGTTAATCCCTGTGAACAGTCCTTCAATGGTTTGGGTTGCACTAGGTGATTAAGTTATCCCCACATAATATAAAAGTAGTGTATGATATAGAGTGGTGTGACACGATAATGTAATTTATGTAATTCCATTTAAATACATCCTAGAAAAATATTATTTAAATACTTGCTGTTTTGGAACAATTTTTGCCCTTTTCTAGCACTTCTGGGTCTACCTTTGTGCGACGAAAAGTTGGAGAGGTCTTTCACCCTGCTTGTATGGTACCAACTGTAAAACATAGGGATGGTTAATCATAGTACGGGGCTGCATTTCTTCATCAATGGCAGGGAAAATGTTTTTATACCAAAGAAGAATGAACTTTACGATTTATACCACCATGTTTTCACAAGTCTTAGAGCCATCTATCCAGAAATTCAATCCCACAGCACTAAGGAATGATATTATATATCAACAGGAAAAATGCTCCATGGCATACAACCAGCCTCACCAAGAAATGGTTGAGAGAAATTGAAATCACTCCTATGGAGTGGCCACCACGGAGCCCAGACTTAAATCTAATGGAACTCTTGTGGGAGTGTTTGGAAAAGCTACAAGAAGTTCCACAATTACAAATAAAACAGAACATAATGAAAAATTACCAGCTTGGTGAAATCTTTGTCACGAACAATCATGGCTGTAATTAAAACAAAGGGGGTTCAGCTACATATTAAAATAAGTATAAAAAAATCAATATATAATCTATATACACTGAATTCGTGCACCACAAATGTACACTTACAGTATATCAATGATTCCAGAGGGTGCCCTATACCTTTGGCCAAAGGGTATAGGGTACTGTGCGTTGATTCAACTAGATAGAACAAAGTACCCTGATACGAATGAAAGCTTTAATTTTGTCCACAAAATCGATTATCAAAGTTCCTTTCCCTTGGAGTTCAAGGTTGTGTGTGTTCAACTGTTTAAATATGTCCACAAGGTAGGCTAGCTGTATTTCAAAGCCATATACAGATCATGCTAACAACAAATCTTGCTTGTCCTGTACCTCGCGGAAGAGAGTAATCTCTTTGAGCTCAAATACACGCTGAACTACATTTCCTTTGGATAGCCAGCAAACTGCTGTATGAAATAAGAGGATTTCATAAGCTGCATTCATATCACGGCAGATTTTCTTGAAAAGGCGTGTGTTTAGAGCACTACCATTTACAAAGTTAACTGTCTTTATAATGGTATTCAGGGTTCTCTGTAATTCTGAGGGTAGGGTTTTTGAAGCAAGAGCTTGTCTGTGGATCATGCAGTGGAGAGGTTTAGCATTTGGTGATTTTTGTATATCTCTTGAAACAAAACCTGACTTAGAACCTAACATGGCTGGAGCCCCGTCTGTGCATATCCCACAGAGATTGCCCCAGTTGAGACCATTTGCTTCAAAGAATTCTGAAAGTTTCTGATTACATCTTCCCCTTTTGTAGATTGCTCGAAAGTTTCACAAAACAAGAATTTCTCCTTCATCTTTTCACCATGAACATACCTAAAAAAAACATGAGCTGTGAACAGGAGTGGATGTCAGTGGATTCGTCGAGTTGAATACTGAATAATCCAGCTTCTTTAACTTTCTATATCACCTGTTCTTTGATATCATCTCACACGATAGATATTCGGCATTGCACTGTTTTATTTGAGAGAGAAATAGCACTCAGCTTTTCACCACTTTTCTCCCCCAAAACAAGCTTGACCATAGTTTTAGCACATGGCAAAATTAATTCCTCCCCAATGGTGTGAGGTTTCTTTTTCTTTGATATTTCAAGGGATACCAAAAATGATGCCTCAACTAATGCAGCATTTTGTTGGTGAATGAAACTGCTGGCACCAAGTCATTGTCTCTTTATATTCAATTCCTGTCGACCAAAGAAAGAACGAGACTTGCCAACATGTTGGGAATGTGTAATTTAAGTTTGCTAGGCCTCAGTAATTCAGCGGAGAGTATTTTGTGACAAATCACACACTGAGGATTCACTACACCTTTATCATTAATGCTTGTAAATCCAAAATCCAGATAGCTGTCATCGTATTTGCGTTTCTTGTTAGAAGCCATCACAGAGGGGTCTGAAGCGGAAAGAAATACTGCTGTAGCTAAATGACATCACTTATAATGAGCCTACAAAAGGTCATTATGAAGCTTCACAATACATGAATATTTGGTATGTAGTGGTCTACCCTTGAGATGGAAGATTATTGCAATTGATTTGTGTTTATATTTATATTTTTGTCTTTATATTTAATATAATGTCTTTGGTATTCCAGTGGACTACTCTATGAGAGGGAAGATTATTGTAAGTGTTAGCTAATTTGACTTTGCCATTTGACCAGAAAATAGCATTCATTAACTTACTTTCCCAATCACTTTTTTTCCAAAGCAGATGACCTCGATTGGCCCTAGACTAGTGGCTTTTTATTATCTGAACTTTCCTAATGTTCTAATTTTCTAAAAAGAGTAAAACCGTCTTTAAACAACATTTTCAAGTGGTTCATAACAATGAGAAGTTGGAAGGAAATACAATTTCAGTTTACTAAACTCTCAGAAAAACAAAAACATTTTATGAAGTGTACAAAAATACAAAGATATTTTTTTCTTTCTTCTTAATACACTTCATGATGCAAAGCTTACTTACCATTAAATTGGTATTGATGGTGGCTTAAGTCACAATAATACTAAAATTGGCGCAAACAGGTTATTTGAGGGAGCCACACATGGACAAAGTTTTTGCTTTTTTAACTGTGGCATCAAGTTGGACTGTGGACTGGTTGATACTCAAGATTCAAGATCAGGTTCTCATACAGAAACCATAGCATAGAAAGTATTAAATAAGTCATTGAGTGAAAATTGTTTGGTATCGAAATGCATCCCAATGAATTATTTCATCAAGAACACAAAATCATAAATAAAAATGGAATTACACTGAAAGAGAAAGAATGAGGCATATTACTCATGCGTCTGGTAGCCTCTGGCTGGCTCAGCTGCTGACTGGCTGTTCTAGTGTGGTGGGGCTTGAAATTTTGATATGTACATAGCCTCAGCTTGTGGCCCCCAGTTTGGGAATCTAGGAACTAAAGAGTACTAAAAATAAATCACGCAGGTTATTGGCGGCATAGGACAGGTAATAGGGGAAAATTTGCCTTGTGGATACGTTGAAGGAGAAGAGATATTCTTCGAAACAGTTGCATTAATTAAAAAAAACAGATATGACCAAGTTGTTTCAAAGCCAAGCTTAAGGTAGATAAAAAATTCCTCTATTAAAAAATTCGGCGAACATCGATAGACATATGGACGTATGCAGACTTTGGTGGAGACCAGCTGAGGACATGTACAGCGGATGGTACATAATATAAGTTAAGCTGAGAACAATGTCGTCTGAGAAGAAGGCCGTTGTGTCAAAGGAGGACAGACCGTAGAAAAAGTTGCTCCCTGTTCGTGCCACAAGAATGCTATCCTCTCTGATGGCAAACTAGATAGAGACAGTCAGTGATAAAGGAGGACGTTAGGCGGCAGACCAGGGGAAATAAATCTTCAGTCTCAGCGTAGATATGGCCGCTGATCAGAAAGGCAGCAATTCCCGGACGATAGGTGAGATCCCGCTTGGTTCATGGTCTTTGTTTGTCTTTCTCTCTATTACAGGTACGATGCGGGTGGCTTTACCCAGCATGTGAAAAGGTTTGCCTTTCTGTTTTCTATAACTTTCTCTTTTAGCACTCTTTGAGTGTAACATGAGTGAATGATTGTCCCTACTTAGGCATCTAAACGTGCCTTCCCCATTGGTAGTGAGGTTTATCCTCTAAATCTTCCGTAATGAAGTCAAGGAAGTCCGAAGATGGATATCTGTTATTTACAAGAAAATAAGAGTAGAAGAACGCCTCCCATTCGTAAGGGAAAATATGGCAGTAGCTTAATTCGTGGGAAATGCAAATATACAGGGTGGCCTTGTGGATCTGATGACATTCAGATTCAACACAATCATTAAAGGATGGTAAAACTCAGGTGCAATTTGAACACGAAATGGTCTTCCAAATGGTATGTCTGGTGTGCTGTTTCCGTTTCTGGTGTAATTACTCATTTGATAAGCCAAAAATTCCATCGAACAAAAATATAACTTACATATATTGTAGTCCTACACCATTGATGAACCTACGCATTTTGGTTGTACTCTTCGTTATTTTATGAGCAACTTATTTCCAGGAGGAGAGGAAGATGTGGACCTTTGCATTCACTTTCTCATTGAGGATTTTGGTTAAAGAGTGTGCAAAGAAGTGTCAGTCAACTGCAACAGGAAAGTTAAGAGCATCAGTGTACTTAAACTAAGAATTCCGAATATGGTATCATTTCCTCTCAGACTTCTGCATCAAGGCATCAAATCTTCTTTAAATAATTTCCTATTTCGTGTTGATATCAATAAAATCAAGTTGAGATAGACCTTACATAAATAATAGTCGATATATGATAAATATTTTTTGAGTTAACTGTTTATCAATGTAAATAAATGTTATCTGGAACTGAAGTGTCACCATAATTTTAGTTGTTGTACTTTGCATTCAAAGGATTTACGGAATATGGAGACAGAATGATATATTTCAACTTAAACATAAAGCTCTGGGGAATGTATACCAGCCTCCTGTTTTCTTTCTTCGTGGCCATATTTCATTGCCTTGATACTTTGAGGCCTTCCGAAATTTAAGCCCCTAGGTCTCTTTCTAAAGTAACCGACTCTAAAAATTGGCCGTTCATTCAGTAATTCACTTTTACGTTTTGCCAGAATAAGTGGAAGACCTTGAATTTACTTATGTTAAAATTCTGCTCTTTATCTGCTTTGTATCATCGGAAAACTGAAGATTTTACTACTTAACTCATTAGCAAGGTTATTTATGTATATAATGAATAGCAGTGTGAAAGATATTGATCCTTGAGGAACTCTCCTAGGAAATGGGGCCAATTAGAATTCGCCGCCTTTAAAACCACTTAAGTATTTGTCCTCTTATTTCCTTTTATTCAGTCGCAGCTCCCCATCTGTATAGCATCAAAAGGTTTATTAAAATCTAAGTCATCCATATCTTACTCCCTTGTGTTCATTATACATATATAAATTAATTCATGAAATAACAGCGTTCATTATTCCGTAAAAAACACCATACTTCCTCACCTTTCAGGATGTTGGACAAATCACGATAAAGTTCCGGCACTTTCAAGGATCTTTCTTAGAATAAGACAAAAAAGGTTGGGATTTTCGACACTCGTTAAAATCGTCTTCAAAGGAAACCTTAGAAAGAGACGGAGTACTCAAAGGGGATGCAATTTTCTTTGTGATCTCTTGATCCGTATCTAATTGTGACAATCTTAGACATCTTCAAATTTTTTCCTCTCTCTCTCATTCTACTCGCGAGGAAACGATCCTTACATGTTGGGTATTAAATATATGTGAGATTTTGAAATATCATATATCATTAACTCTTAGAGATAGTAGGATAAAATGAAAAGACCTGGAATAGAAGATAAGGTACTCTTCCATAGCATAGATCAACTTCATCCTAGATCAAACAACGAAAGAACTTTCCTACAAACATAAAATATTAGTACACCACCAGCCTCATACATAGAGTGTAGGTCGATTAACTTTTAAATAACGAATCTTAGTGAACGGAATTCCTACCATTGACCGACGTTCTATAAAAGCACATTACGCAAGATTAGACGTAAAAAAACGGAAAACACCAATCCGAAGGACTTTTAGAAAATGGTAACAATTCAGAAGGATTAAGAACAAAAATAAAGACAACTCCGGATGCCAGAGAAGCAGAGCTACTGAGTCAAATATCGAATTAATGAAAATAACAATCAGTACTGAGTAAAATATGGCTGCTGAGACCAGAATTCATTTGAGACCAGTATTCTGCCCAGTCCTGTATTTTGTTGAGACCAGTAATTTGCTGAGTCCAGTGTTCAGTTTAGGCCAATATTCTGTTGAGACCAGTATTCTGTTCATATTAGTATTGTGCTGAGACGATTATTCTACTGAGACCAGTATTCTAGTGAGAGCAGTATTCTGCTGAGCCTGGTATTCTGCTGATGCCATATTCTGGTGAGACCACTTATTTATTTGAGACTAATATTCTTTTGAGACCAGTATTCTGGTGAGTCCAGGATTTTGTTGAGACCACCATTCGGTTGAGACCAGTATTCTGGTTAGTCCAGTATTCTGTTGAGACCAGTATCCTGATGAGACCAGTAGTATATGGATACCAGTAAACATTTTGAGAACAGTATTCTGGTGATTCCAGTATTCTTTGGAAACCAGTATTCTTTTGAGACCAGTATTCTGGTGAGACCATTATTCTGTGCAGATCAGTAGTCTGTTGAGTCTAGTATTCTGGAGAGTCCAATATTCTTCTGAGACCAGTATTCTGTCGATCGCATTATTCTCTTGAGAGCAGTATTCTTTTGAGACCAGTACTCTTTTGAGTCAATTATTCTTTTGAGACAATTATTATGGTGAGTCCAATATTCTGTAGAGACCGCTCTTATTTTGGGACCAATATTCTAGGGAGTCCAGTATTCCATTGAAACCAATATTCCTTTGTGGCCAATATTCTCGCAAAATTATTCTGTTGAGACCAGTATTCTTACAGGTCATTATTCTGGTGGGGCCAGTTTAACCAACGGCCAGTATCCTGTTGATACCAGTATTCGTTTGAGACCACTATTTTGGACAGTCCAGTATCTGTTGAGACCAGTATTTTTTGAGACAAGTATTCTGGTGAGTCCAGTATTCTGCTGAGACCAATATCCTTTTGAGGCCAATATTCTGGCGAGAAAATGATTCTGTTGAAGCCAGTACTATTGAGAGGCCAGTATTCTAGTTAGACTAGTATTCTTTGAGACAAGTATTCTGGTGACAATAGTATTCTATTAAGAGAAGTACTCTGTTGAGATTAGTATTCTTTTGAGACCAGTATTTTAGACAGTCCAGTATTCTGTTGAGCCTAGTATTCTGGCGAGTCTAGTATTGTGTTGAGACCAGTATTCTGGCGAGTCTAGTATTGTGTTGAGACCAGTATTCTTTTAAGGCCAGTACTCTGTGCACACCATTATACTGAGAAGAACAGCATTCTATTTTAGAACAGTATTCTGGTGAGACCAATATTCTGTTAAGACAAGGATTGTGTTGCAACCCTTATTCTGTAGAGACCAGTATTCCGGTGAGTCCAGTATTCTTTTGAGGCCAGTATTCTGGTGAGTTACATATTCTGTTGAGACTAGTATTCTTTTTAGATCATTATTTTGGTGAGTCCAGTATTCTATTGAAACCATTATTCTTTTGAACCGGTATTCTGGTGAGTCCAGTATTCTGCTCAGACCAATATTCTTTTGAGTCCAGTATTCTGACGGGACAATTATTCTGTTGAGACCAGTACCCTTCAGAAGCCAGTATTATGGTGACTATAGTATTATATTAAAATTACTACCCTGTTGAGATTAGTATTATTATGAGACGAGTATTTTGGTGAGTCCAGTATTCTGTTGAGACCAGAATTCTCTTGAGATCAGTATTCTTTTGATGCCACTATTCTGATGAGTCCATTATTCTGTTTAGACCAGTATTCTCTTGAAACCAGCATTCTTTTGAGACCAATATTCTTGTGATCCCAGTATTCTGTTGAGACTAGTATTTTTTTATTACCAGTATTCTGGTTAGACCAGTATTCTTTTGAAGGCAGTATAATATTCACTTGCAAAGGGGAAAACCGAGAACCGTTTTGTAATTTTTTAAAATATAGCGAAAGCCAGTTGGTGCATTGTTTCTAGAATGTCTTTGGTCGGTAATAAAAGGATTGTTGAAGTTAATGGAACAGAAATTTTGTAGAGTGTATTATTCGCATAGCCAAAAGAGGAGATTAATTGCGGCCTCCAAAATCTCCACCGAAAATTTTAAATTTGTTCATAACCTAATAATAATAGCGTGGCCTTTTTGGCACTAATAAAGGACACGGACCTGCAAATAGTGCCTGGTTACCAACTTACGAAAGGTTTGAAGTGAGAGGAGCGTACAACAGCAGGCAGTTTATTTCATATTCTCGGAATAAATAGGGAGGAATCACGATCGGCAATGCAGTACAGGCGACTACGGGGAGCAAAGGGGCAGAACCAAAACGCAGGTCTCTTAGGCGCTGGGAGATGTGCATTGGTAAGGAAGACGGTTATTCTGGATCGAATTGGTATCATATACAGTTCAGGTAGCAAGGACGTTGCATGAGAATCCTATGCACAGAATACTGACTGAATTGTTTGAAGGAGGAGAGGGGAGAGGAAGCACGAAGGGAGTTAAAATAAACGAGGGCGGAGGTAAAGATATCTGGCAGCCTCGAAACTATTGCGATTCAAGCGGATGCGGAGAAGATTACAGAGTAAGCAGATTTTTCTCCTTAAAATTTTGAGCGACCAATAACGATGGCATATGAAGTAGAAAGTCAGTATAGGGAGATTTATAAATAGGTGAAGTTAAAAGAAGTGAAAATTGTTACAGATCCCCCTACGGTCATCGATGGCCAATACGGAGTGCATCTACGGGCGTTGGGCCCAGGTTACCATGCGAACCATGATACAGTTTACATCTGGAGACATGAATGCCCTCTCTTCACTAACGCCCGCACATGAGTTACTTCCTCGCTAAAATGTTTGGAGAAGTGCCTTTAGCTGTATATATTTCTCTCTTCCACTTAATTTCACTTCTGCTCTACTAGACTTTTTACAGATCTCTCCTAAAAAACATTCTTCGACAGGCGCCTCATCGGAGAAAGCAGAGAAGGCTTTCAGACACGCCCGTTGAGAGATCGATTGACTCTCTAAGGAGACGGACGCTTAGAAGTTTTACAGGGTCGGAACAGGTACATCGCACACGGCATTAAACACCTAAGAGACATGTACATAAGTTCATTAAGTGAGCGGCTGGCAATAAATACCTAATAGATTTACGCATAGGCTGATTTAATAAGTACTAACAATAAATACCTAATAGATTTGGACTTTGCCCTGTTATGTGAGCGCCTGGCAATAAATAATTAATAGATTTAGAAATAGTCTCATTATGTGAACGCCTTGAAATAAATACCTAATAGATTTGGACATAGGCTCATTAAATGAGCACCTGGCAATAAATACCAAATATATTTGGACATAGGTTTATTAAGTGAGCGTCTGGTAATAAATCCTTAATAGATTTG
The DNA here is from genome assembly GCA_963969495.1 of Ceratothoa steindachneri. Lineage (NCBI taxonomy): Eukaryota > Metazoa > Arthropoda > Malacostraca > Isopoda > Cymothoidae > Ceratothoa > Ceratothoa steindachneri. Next base: position 106,742,008 of record OZ018327.1, on the reverse strand, counting down.
GACATAGTCTCATATATAGGTGAGAGAAGGAGGGAAATAGAGTAGATAGCATGAGAGATTTTTTCTTTTAGAGGGGGGGGGGATGAGTGTGAGTGAGTGATTCGGAGTATTATTAATTGCTAGGATACTGGCTATTCTTCTTTATTTAGTTATATTCTTCTATATTAATATCTTTTTTAATGTTTCTTCTAATGAATCTATTTGGGTTTGTTCTAAGTCTTTTTTCTTTTATATTCTGTTTCTGCGCCTGAGTTTTTCCCCTTTGGGTACCCTTGCGGGTAGCGTCTCTTCTAATTATTCTTTGTATTTTTTTTCTCTTACATTATTTCTGGCATTCATGCCTTTGTTTTACTTGTTTTGCTTGGGTTAAGTTTACTTTTATTCAAGTGTATATAGGTTGTTCCTCTCGCTGTAGTTGGAACCTACTGCTCTGGATTGCTTTCTTTATTCGGTTTCGGTTTGCTTCCGGTATTCTAATTTCGTCGTTCATTTCTACGAGCTTTTCATCTATCTTTGTCCATATTTTATTAACTCGTTCTTCTAGCATCTTATTTATTGGTCGAATTTCGGCTGTTTCTAATATGTCTCGTATTTCCTTCCTCTCTCTTCTTCTAGTGTTAGCGATAAGATATGCTGCTTTATTTTGTATTCTCTGTATTTCTTTCTTATTAGATTTCGAAGTGACATTCAGAGGGATCGGTGGATACACCATAACCGACTCCACGAACGCTTTGTACAGCGTTCTTTTCTTTTTTTTTGGCTCAGCTTTCCTTGGGTGTAGAGCAATCTTAAGCCTGATTTCGCCAAGGCGATCCTGGATTTCACGTGGCTACAGTATCCACGACTTTCCAACTGTAGGTCCAGTACTTTCCACTTATTTGAATATTTGTATTCTGTACCTTCTATGGTTATCTGTGTCTTTTTTAATCTTTGTAGAACGATTATTTTGAATTAGTTGATGTTTGTTTTAATTTTACAACGTTTTTCATAATCGTTTATGTTTTTTATTTCTCGTGCTGTACTACGAGCCTGCCATCTTGGGTTTGTATGGTTTATCCGAATTATTTGGCTTATGTCGTCTGCATATTGTATGTTTATACTGTTAGGTGAGATTGGTGCAGGTAGGTCAGCGGTAAATATGTTATACAAGGTGGGGCTCAGGCACCTTCCTTGTGGGACTCCTGTTTGTAGGTCGAAAGTGGGGCCTTCTTGTCCTTCGATGTTTATTTGTGCCTTTCTATTTGATACATAGTCGGCTATAACTCTCTCCATTTTCATGCCGAGGTTGAGTTGTAGGAGTTTATATTTTAGTCCTTCGACCCATACTTTGTCGTAGGCCTTTTATACGTCGCGAAGAACTACATCGACGTATTCTTTTTTGGCCGTAGATTGAGCTATTTTTTCTGTGATGATGGCTAGGGCCATTGTGGAGTCTCTCCCCTTCCTGAAGCCGAACTGTTGTTGTTTGTTGTGTTTTTCGTTTTCTTCGAGGAAGGTGTCCAATCTTTCATTTATTATATTTTCAAAGACCTTCCCATGAAAATTCAGCAATCAGATTGGCCTGTAACTCGAGACCAAGTTTTCTGGTTTGCCCGGTTTCGCTAGGAATACCATCCTTGCTAATTTTAACTTCTCAGAAAAGGCGCGTATGTTTGGGTAGACATTAAATAGCTCTTTTATGCTATTCAGAATATTTTCTAGGGCCTTCTCATAATTGTATTTCGTTAGACCTGTTGTTACTGGCGTTTTTGTTTGAAGGTTTTTATAGTGTTTTTGATTTCTTCGGTCGTAATTGTGGCTCCCAGGCCTATTTGTTCGTTTCTGTTGATTTCGACTTTAGACGTCAGGGTTAATCTGTGGATTTTGTCTACTATGTTCTCGTTGACTCTTCTTTCTGTTGTTATGTCATAGTTTATGTTATCCTCATCTTCAATTGTATCGATTTTGTTCCAATAAGCTCTGAATTTTTCTTCTATCTCTGCGTTAGTCCTTAATTATTCGTTATTTTGATCTATTATTTTGATCAGCTTTCTGAGTGGTCTGCCTGTTATCGCTTTTATTAGCCTCTATGCTTCCTTGGGGTCTTCAGTTGTGGCTGTTTTATCTATTAGTTCTTGCCGCATTTCTCTTTGTTGCTCTTCTCTTAAGAAAATTATTTCTTTTTCATTCGATTGAGCTCTTTTGCTGTCTGCCGAGAATTCCCGTGGTTTCTTATTTCTTAGTACTTTATTCTGATGTTCTTTGCTTTTCTTCTCATTTCTGTTGCCCATTTGGGATGCGCTAAGGTATTATATTTTGTCAGTGGTACGGCCTTTTTGTCGGCCTCTATCATTGTCTCAATCAGGTTATCCACTATGCTATTCAATTCTTCTAATTTTTGCCATTAAGATCTGGTTGTTGATAAATTTCTAATATTTGGGTATATTTTTGCCACTCTGCCCTCTTATATGATTTCCTTGGTGTTATTGGAATCATTATGGGGTTCTGGTTGATCGTCACCAGGATTCCTATGTGGTCGCTGCAGGGGATTAGAATTGGCTCCATGTAGATGTTGTACGGAAAGTTTAGGGATGATATAATTATATCCGGCCTGGTGGCAGATCTTCCCCTAATGAACTTCGGGAAGTCTGGGCCTACCCTTTGGATTATTCCCCTGTCCAACAATAATTCTAAATTTTTTCCTGCATTGTTCAGCCCTCGATAGCCTGATTCCCGTAAGCGGACGTTCAGGTCTCCTAATAATATGGTAGGGTTTTTATTATTGTATATTTCAATTATTGAATAGATCAGGACATAGAGCGGTGGGGTGGCTGGTAGGCCGCAGCAAGTGTAAGGGGGGAGTATTCCATCTCTAGTGTCACGGCTATGTAGGCCTCGTCGACTTCTCCTCCCTGAGTGTAGTTTAGGTTCTTTTTTATTGCGATAGCCGCGCCATCGTACCTCTCTCCTGTTGGGTTCTTTTTTAATATATTGTAATTAGTGATTTTCATGAGCACGTTGTTTTTAACCCCATAAATACCTAATAGATTTGGACTTTGCTCTGTTATGTGAGCGCCTGGCAATAAATCCTTAATAGATTTGGACATAGTCTCATTAAGTGAGTGCCTGGCAATAAATACCCAATATATTTGGACATGGTGTTATTACGTGAGCGCCTGGAGATATCTAATAGCTTTAGAGATAGGCTCTTTAAGTGAATTGCAAACATAATGCTTTATTCGTATCGATCATGGATATTCTTTATCTCTATAAACAGACGTATTATTGGTAGTATCCCTGCGATGTTGAAAGTTAATGAGATGTAAATATTTGATGCATTTAACTCACTCTAAATCCCTATCGATTACCTAATAAAATTACCCAGGAAATTACCTCCCTATTACAATGCCTGTCTAAGTAAAATACCGGGAAAGAGAAGTGTGTAGGACGTAGGTAAGCGGCAAAGACACCTCAGAGGCTTATGCTCTGACCATACAGGCCAACTTTTCTTATTAAGGTCAAATAATGCGATGATAAAAGGTTATTTATATTATTTGTGGTTTTATATTGAGCTCACAAATACAGGGTCATCCCCAAATAACGCTCCTGCACACACTTTTTGTGATATATCCTTCCTTCATTCATTCACTAATCACCCTTACTTTTGCAGGACATGACAGAACCAAGGCCTGTGAACACAACTAGATCTCAATAGGAGCTCCAGCAAAGAATATGCTGCGTCAAACATTACTACAAGACAGGCTCGTTCAAGAAAGTGCAGGACACTTTCGTGCATCAGTTCGAATGTGAAAAAGCCCTATCCAAGAGCAGAATTCAGGACTAGTTGGACCACTTCGAGCACTATGAGACAGTGGAGAACCTTAATGCAGCCAGTGACAACCGTCCAAGCCATTCAGGACGCCCCAGGAAGCGTACAGCTGAGCTGGTCGAGAGCGTGAGAGAGTCAATTCAGCAGAGTCTAAAACGCTCTGTGCGCAAGCGAGGTCAGTCCCTCGGTATATCCCGCGAGACTTGCAGGAGAGTGCTAGTAATGGATGTAAAGGCCTACCCATACAGAATACAGATGAAGCAGACCCTTACAGCCTCAGACAAGGAGCAGAGAAAGGCTATGGCAGCCAAGATACTGGAGAAGAGTCAGGAGACCACAACTTTCCTTAACCTCCTTTTTACCTTAGATGAAGCTAACGTCCATCTTGAAAGAAAGGTAAACTCGAAGAGAAATGTCTTCTGGGGGACCTCCAGACCAATTGAGGTAACGACCAACCCTCTACACTCCTCTAAGTGCACGGTATGGACTGCAATCTCAGACAGAGGCATCATCGGACCATTCTTCTTCGAGGAATCTGGCGCGACAGTGACAGTCACTAAGTAGCGGTATGTTGAAGTCTTCAAAACCTTCAAGAGGGAGCTACAGACCCTGTTCCCGTCGCTTATGGGGAAGTTCTGGTTCCAGTAAGATGGATTAAGCTCTCACACCTCAAACCTGTCCCGAGAATAGCTGAAAGAGACCTTCGGTGGCCGTGTGATCAGTCTCAAGACTGATTTTAAGAAGGTACCTCACAGCCCAGACCATAGTCCCCCGGATTTCTTTCTCTGGGGCTACTTGAAAGACAGAGTGTACGCAGGGAGACAGAGCGATTATTTGATCGGTTTGTAAAGACGTCATGGACAACTTTGTGCTGCGCCTCAAGAAATGCACAGAGCTAAATGGAGGTCATCTCGAACACGTGATATAGAATAAAGAAAAAAAGTCTAAAGACTCTCATGTTTTGATATGATGTTTTTAAACACACTAAACTATGTAGTTATCACCAAAGTTTCATTCAATCCTTGCAGAGAATTAAGAAATGAGCCCTTCGAAAGTTGGGGCCCGTTTTTTGGGGGTGACTCTATATATCTGTCAGGGTAGTGAATACTAATGCCAGATTGATTTCGAAGCGACCATTTGGTTACGACAGGAAAGAAGAGAACGTGAAGGTCAAGAAAGCTCAATATGTAATGGGACTCAAGGTCAAGAAACTTCACTATGTAATGGGGCAAGGAAATTGGCCTTGCAGGATTATTTCAAGAGATGAATCCTGTTCTCTCGTTTCCTCGCACGAAAATCCTTAGTGCCAATCGTACCAGCGGTCCACTCCTAACAGCTCTAATCCAGATTTAATGAAGGTATTCATCCTGATGCTACAAGGATTTCCTGGCATGTACACCTATACTGTGGTGAAACACACCAAAGAGGAGTAGCCGATTTTTGCTACTCTCTTTTGATCCAAGCTGCAGTGGAAGTTAGCGTAAAAGAAAGAAGACAAGACCGAAGGGTTTCTGGCCAATATGTGATTTATGAACACGATATTGCACTGTTTTATACACGTTCATAACGAACTAGCATTTGCTTATACACGTATGTGAGTATGCGGCAATGCTCATCTATCTCCGCGCGTAAAGTATATGCCTAAATACGTATATGCACTATGCCAAAAATACCAACTCAACACTTTTTCACTCAATACTACCTTTACCTCTCACACACACATGACTATAAAAATAAAACGGCAGAAATGACAAAAGTGTTTAAGCCGACGAAATTGCCAGCGAGGGGAAAAGCTGTATTGACACTGCGATTAATAAAAAGAAAAAATGGACAATTAAAAAAATAATGACCAACGTCCGGTCATTCAAAGAGTGGAAACCGAGCCCTTTACTGAGAATCTTCCATTTGGCTGATTCATTCAGGAAGGAAAGAGCTCCCTTTCCTTCCTTTGTTCCTCAGCTGGAGTTGGGAGTTGCGCAAAAAGGTCTTTCAAACAAACGGGATCCAAGACGAGGCTAAAAGCGACTTTGATTCACTCGGAAACTAAAAGGGCTGACGAACGGCAGACGCTTAGAGAGGAAATTATGCTGAGGGAAAATGCATATAATAGTGACATTGATGAAAGATCAGGAGTTGCGAAGAACAGAGACCAATTGGGATAAAAGTACTTAATACAAATTCAAAGATAGTCCATGAACCGCTTCTCCATTTTTAGGAGTCTTGTAAAAATAATACCCCTCTCTTTTACACACACACACACACACACTCCTTCCTTTTCGAGTAAAATTTAATTCCCGCGCTTACTTTAAGACCATAGAAGATTTGTCTCCCGTTTTCATTCCTGTGACACGCTGAGTTCATTTGCCATCATTTACAATTTAATGAGTTTTTTCATTCGTCTCCGAAGCGGAGAAGCGAAGCTAAAAGGAACTGAAATGGATACGTCAAAACGAGAAATATGTCTTTTACTGGTATTACATCGTTTAGATTAGATCATGGAGTAAAGTTATTATTACTATTTTCAATTACAATCAGGATACGCTTTCAGAATTTGTGTAACAAAGACTTTTTGCTTCTTTTCATGTAAAGCTTTAACGATGTATTTCCTTCAAATACATCTTTGCCTTTATTTCAAATCTGAAGAAAGATTATTATGTGTATAATGTAAAATACACCAATAAACTGATTTTGGTCGCACAATTTTTCCAAGAAAATTTCATTATAGGGTTAACTAAACTCACTCATGAATGAATTACAATATAAAAGAAATATTAATTTTTGCATTGATAAATATTTTTTTCAATATTTGAATTCAATAATTGGTACCATTTTGGGGGAAATGACCACTTTATTTTGACTGATGAATTGAGGGTGAAAGTGAATTTACTATAGTTTTCGCCAATTTTTAAATGAAATATCGGTAAAAAGAGAAAACAAACGAACAGTAGATGGAAATATTTTTACTCTCGGTCTAAAAGATGATCGGAAGGAGAGAGGTGATCAAAAAAGAATAAATAGAAAGAACCGGAATAGTAAATAAGAGGTAAGGATTATAATAGATTCGGATCCGGCTTTGACTCTCCTGGGAGTCTACTCGTAAAGGATAGAGGACTCGGTTGAAAATGAACGGATTGTATGTTCTTTTCTTATTTTCTATGAGACTATGTAAATATAGGTAATTTTTATATTTACCCGTATTTATCCAATTTCTCCTTTTGTATAAAACTATATATATAAGCAATGCATATTGTGTATATTCTCCTAATTTATCCTACTTCTTTGGGACTGGGTATTGCAAAAGTCCTGTTACGCTCGTTACGCATCTCTCAACAAAGGACACAATGATAGTTTTGATGCAGTTCGACACGTTTGGATTATTTATACAAATAAATATGTGTTTAAATTGTGTTATTAATCAATGTGGCTGCCCTCGTCGGCGAGCACGCACTCTAAGAGAGACTTGAAGGCTGCGCTCACGCAGCAGAAGAAGTTCTTCCTCACTCTGGCTCACACATGGTTGACGGAATACTTCAGCTCGTCGACGTTGACTTGGCAGATCTTGCAGCCCTTGACTTAGACATGCGCCCATAAGTTGTAGTTGAGAGGATTGAGGTCGGGCGACTTCGGCGGCCAAAATTCCTTCAACCAGAAGTTCATCTTTGACCTTGTGGGCAAATCAATATCGCGAGGACAAACAGACGCTAGTTTGGTTACACAGCGTCATTATTTACGTTCCATATGGTTCGATACTTCCCCGCGCCCCTCCTGTTTGCCCAGCTGTCCCCAAAATCCTCGAGGTCGCTCGCAACTAAGGAGTACCATCAGCAGATTTCGTAGTCCGTTAATATAAACAAAGGATGCTCTCTGTCCCCTCCTATTGTTTATGTCCATTTTCGCCAAATAGACGAAATTTCACTTTCTCTGACGTAAACCAGAAGAGCGAATGGTCACAACGTTGAAAAGTGATGCCCTAGGAGAGAGGCTTAAAGGTGGGTACTCATCTTCCCTCCCCTCCCCCAGGGGATAATCGACGTATATATAGTTCGATCTGGAGAAATGAAGAGAGGAATCGAGTTAGCAATCGAGAGAAGAAGAGCAGTAAATGAGTAAAACCAGGAATCAAGAAGAAGTGGAACAGAGCGGGATTTAACTTCCAGAGGCTGTTCCTGTGGTCACATCGAAGAGTAGACCATCGGTATATAGAATCACTCTCATAACAATCTCGTTCAGAGAAACCTCCTATCTCAGTTTTCCTCACCATTGAGGAATACCAATGTGAAGTTCCACTCGAGGAAAGATTCACCTCTTGGTCAAGTCTCATCATCGAGAAGCCAGCAAGTATAACCTAAGGATTGGAATAATCAAACACCCACAACCCACTCGCTTATATATTCGAGTCAAGAAACATCGCCACACGCTCTCCACTTACCTCGAGGTCAGCTGTTATTCCCGAATAACCTCCACCAACGTATCCTTCGCGCAGCGAGACCGACAGCTGTGTGTCCGAGTCATCTTCACGCCTCGAATCATCGCATCAACGAGGTTCTCGTTCAAGGTCATCCCACGCCAGACTCCCTCTTAGTTAAAGGTAAAAGGAATCCAACTTATTTATGTTCGTTAGTTACCATTCCGTACTAAAGTGAATTTTTGCGTCAACCATCGCGTAGTACTTACTCATTGTTAGTATTATTTATCATTTAGATCCTCTTATTATAGCCTTGGTATATTTAAAGTTTTAATTTTCATTTTTTTATGTAATTAAAAGTATATTTGTTGCCCTAGTTGTTTAATTAAATCCTCGAAACGCTGCATATGGCAATAGATATATAATATTACGAATCCTCCCTGGTTAAATAATCAAAAGAAAAGATAAAAAGTAAAGCACTCTTAGAGAAAAAAAGGAACGGAGTTATTCATGTACGGAACAAACGATACATACATACTCGGCCGTATACCACGGCAGACCCCAACCACTCTTACACGCTTATGGCCGGGAGGGCCGAGGCACCGACATGCTGAATGACTTAGTCCGCCTTTCTTGTGACCTTTCTCTCCCAGGGCAGGACTTTTGTGGCCAAGATGTCCCTGTAATTGGCTGCGGTGAGCCTGTACCAGGCCACGAACCACACCTAGCATCATCATGGAGGCCAGGTGCTTGTTCGTGAACACGTAGCGGAAACACGAAGACGTCCTTGCCGAAGCTTACCTCGCGGCCATTCTGCTTGTTGATGACCCAATCGCCCGTAAGATTTTTTTCATCAGAAAAATGAACATTCGATTGCCATGATTTTTAAGTCGTTGAGAAGGCGACGACAGCGCCCCCGACATTGTTCTCGCATAAGGACGGTGAGAAGAGGCCTTTCCTATTACATGAAGCTTTTGGCGTCCTTTTGCATGACGGCGCTCTGTAATATGGCCAGGAAGATGTTTTTCTTCTTCAGTAGCACACTCATTTTGAGTTTCGGACCACTATTGGTGGCCTTTCTCACAGTGAAACGGCTGACATCTTGATGTCTTCCTGATCGAACTTGATCTTCGAGGTCTTGCCCGTACTTGAGCCTCTCCGCGACTCTATGGGTGGTCATCCGCTGAAGTTGAGCGGTTTAGCGATTGCGGACTTGTTCTGGTCCGCGAGCAGGAGAGCAAAGATCTCGATTCTTCTCATTCCATCTTAACACAGCTGCACATAATAGAAAAAGAGTTTTAATGATAATTTCTGGAAATGTAAAACTTTAAGTTTGTTTTTTCACCCCATTTGTCTCACTTCTCCTTTTGTTAAAGACTAAGTGAATAGGCATTGTGTTTATTTCCTCTATTTATTATATTTCTGTCTTTGTATATGAGAATACGTAAATAGACATTGTGTATATTTCCTCTATTTATGCTATTGTTAATTGTCTTAACAACAAAGTAACTATAGCATAGTTAGATGAAACAGGCAGCCCACCTCTCACTTTCATTCTTAGGAAACATACATTTGTATATAATTAGAGAGGTAGATAATAGATAGACAAATATATACGAATTCAACGCTTAGCAGTTTAATAAAGTTTTTTAAAAAAAAACCTCAACTGTTATTTGTATCTGACTTTCTCATCTGCTGACAAAACTCTGTATTTCATTTTACCGAAATCTCAATGATGTCACAGCAGAAATCGTGCTGTGCAAGCATTATAAACAAGAATTGCTAGAAAAACTGCCTTTTCTTAAATAGTTCTAAAAAAAAAACAAGCTTAAGAATCTGTTATACGGTGAAAGACCCTTTCTGCTTGACGTCATACGTTTCTGGTGCCACACACTTCTTAAGATAGGTTAGGAAAGGTATATGCTTGCCCTCAGGTCATTAAAATAGCAAATAAACAGGCAGTTTTGAAAAGTAACCTGCCTTTCTTAGGGCAGTAATTGGTAAACCCAATTAAAAACCTGTGAAAACTCCTCCCACGTGATATAGGATTTGAAGAGTTCCATTAAACTAGCCCATAACTCGTAAACCCCTTTGGAGGTGAACCCCCCACCTTTCATAATATATTACCCTTGTAAATTTTAGATCAGCAGGCATTCTGAGCAAAATCTTGTACTTTGAATAAAGCTAAGCCATACCGCTCGTTTTGTTCTCCGCCACAGCGTCGTACGCCGTTTTGAAGACAGGCAAGCAAAACACGTTGAGTTGCTGTGATCACTTAGGGTCACCACCCTTCTTCTACGATCGAACCTCTTGCAAGAATCATCCTTCAACGTCAGATTGCAACATGTACTAAACTACCAGGCAGTCCTTTCTCATCAAGAAGGATTCAGTTACGCCAACTGCTTGATCCCCTTGACTTTTTGCCCCATCTACCGACTGAGGGTCATTGGCGCCATCATTACAAGGCCAGAAGGGAGCACTAAATCAACACTATTTATGTCTTTGTATATGAGACTATGTAAATAGACATTTGCACATTTCCCCCCATTTGTCCTATTTATTCCTTTTAAAACACTATGTAAATAGGCGTTGTGTATATTTCACTCTATTTATCCTATTTCTCCTTTTGTATGAGACTATGTAAATAGGTATTGTTCGAGACTGGTTACAACTGTCGGCATAATGTGCTAGTTTTACACTAGTGATAATGATAATGATAATTGAGCAGAAGCAAGACGTCCGAACATGAAATATGCCACCCGAACCGCTGATGTTGGCAAACTTATTTGCGTTCTTCTCCCTACATACATAAGCTCAATTTGGTACATTCTATCCCCCTCCCCGCAACAAAGAAGTAGACAAACAGCTTCCTCTAACTCTTTCTCTGCATACGAAATAATTCATAAAAAATTGATTAGTTCCAAGGGCAGGTAGAATGATCAGATTCTCTTTGGATTACTCCTTGGATTCCACCATATAAGAAGAAGTTAAAAGAGGGCTCACAGCTTCCTTCGTTCACCTCAATGTTTTACCTCCATTTTAGAGAAGCGCCCAGGAATCTTTCTTTGTCCACTATTATTTAAGTGTTGAGTTCGATGGATTTTGAGTGTGGACAGGTTCGAGTCAACTTTAGAAGCTGATTTTAATAAACTCTCAAGCGAAGCAGGGCATATAATCCTAGGGTAAAACCGAGAGTGCTGCATCAACTGACAACATGAGGAATCTTTATAACTGGTGACCTAAAGGTGTTAAGGTCTGGCTGGCGTTGAAATATCTTCTATTGTGGAAGCATGAAACTCAATACGCCGTTATCACACAGAATTTCTCTGGTCAAGACAGATTAGCGCGACTGTGTTTAATTTGGGGTGATTTATCACCGTCTTTTCCCTAGTTTGATAGCTCTGTCACACTCCCAAGTGGCAGCCGTGTCCATATTCCCCCTCTTGGGGTTAGAAGGGAATCTCTTTTATTTCCCGTTCGCCTCGTCGATGCCCCCAATAAACAAGGTTCATGTTTGCTTAAGCCGCGTCCGATATCCCTTTGGGACACCTTCGCTGCGCCCAGCCCTCTATCGACCATGGCTGTGGCTCCTATTTAAGGTGATGTCTGCAAATCCTCAGCAGATAGAGAGAACCCGAGCTTTTTGCCGTCCAGACCTTAGTGTATGTCTCCCGTGAAGTGGTCCCCTTGACCTTGTTATTTTGTCATCAGATCGTCTTCGTGTAATCCGCCCTGTCCAGAGGAAGATTACGGAAGCCTGTTTATACCCCAGAAGATTGTCCTGGGTTTCTCTCGTCTCACTACATTGGTCGAGACTTCCTGCCGTCCGCAGACTAATCTCGATTTCGTGATTACTTCTCCCTGGAGCCGAGGTAATTTCAACCCCTTTCGGAGTCTCTCTGGACGCATTTGCATCGAGATCCCATCGTCAAAGAATTGGTCATTGGTCTCCCACATCTCCAGTTCATCATCTAGAGGTAACCAAGAGTCCTTTACTCGTAAGTTCCACCTCTTCGTTCCCAGTCCTAAGAAGAATTACCCATTTGGTGTAACGCCAATAGACTTGCTAAATTTTTTATTCAATCCAACTTATTGGATCACTTATATATTTTCACGGACCTAGTTTTATTAATTTTTGCCTCTCACAATATTCTTTTGTCGTACTGATTATTATTTAGATTTCCATATTTATTCCTACCCTTGTTCTTATTATTTGTATTAAAGTTTATTTTTGTAGAGGTGTTTATCTTTCGAATAACCCTCGAGACGAACCCGGCAAACATATTCCCTTTTAAATAGCCAACCTAATAATATCGCACTCTAAGTAGAAGGTCCTTACCTTTTTCCCAATTCAATTGTACCCGAGCGCAGCGCCGATAGTGGCTGCCTGGCATACATCGTGCGCACCTTTAGAGACTTTTTGGTCACCCGCCTTCGTCTCTCGACATCGACCATCAATCTTCATTAAGGGGAGCGGGAGGTAATTAGAGATAATGCCCAAAGAGAAACATAGTAAAGGAAGAAAGTTTGCATGAAAAAAACTTAGAAGAATGAAGACAACCACTTTTCTCAAGAAAACATTTGGAAGCAGGCAAAGTAAGAAAACTCTCAGCGATATTTTGGGTTTCTTAGACAAGGATTTTCATTTGTAACCAACTTGTGAGGCTTATTTACTGCGTAAGAATCTTTTGCAATCATTTATTTTTCTTGGTTCTTCTACTTGAACCCTTTTCGTGTTAAGCTAAGTCTGAGGCTGCTTCCAAGTCATTTTAATGATCATTGACAAGCAAATGCCTGATAGCACTACCATTCCTCCCTCCACAATAATCATTCCATTTCGACTTTCTCTTCCGCTACCAACAACCACTCTTCCATAAATTTAAACTTAAACTTAAACTGTTAGTAACATGCAAGAGATAAAATCCAAAATGTGGGGATCTAGACCGGCAGGTGGCAGAGTTTAAGTTGAACATGGTGCAAGATGAAGCAGAGTTTAAGTTGAACATGGTGCAGGATGAAGCAGAGTTTAAGTTGAACATGGTGCAAGATGAAACAAAGTTTAAGTTGAACATGGTGCAAGATGAAGCAGAGTTTAAGTTGAACATGGTGCAAGATGAAAGGAATAAAAAGAATTCAATGAAAAAGAAGATAAACTTGGAGTTCTCCACCTTTGAAAGTGTGACAAACCCCATGAGGTTATAAATGGACCAAAGTGTTTCAGATGTGGCTAATATGAAGGTCAAGACCTCGGGTGTCGAACCTATGTATGTGTTAAAAGAGGAAGACCGACAGCAAACTTTGTGCAAGTTAGGAACTATAGCAAATCTCCTGGACACAAAAACCTGGTATTAGGACATATTAGGACAATAATCATCTATCGAAGGCGCGTTGTTATAAATACTTTTATTTTATAGAAAATACTTAGGTATTCTTAGCATATTTAGTATATTATACGTCGCAAATCTATATTTATCCTTTTCTAAAATAAAATAAAGCTGCCATTTAAAAAATTCGTTTAGTTTCTTTTTGTTGCCCTCTAATTGTCCCCCAAATTCGTTCATGTTTGTTGCTTCCAATTTCATTCGTTGGAATACTGGAGCTTATTTTCGCTTTTTGTTGTTTGCGCCGCTGAATTTTGTTCTGTTATCGACTTCGTTCGTTATCGACTTTTTATTTAGAATTATTGAGTAAACTGGGCTGAAGAGGATAAAAAATAGTATTTTTTTAAAGAGTGAATGGTGTGTTATTGAATAAGTTTTCTTTTGTCGGTAATGCAATAAAGGCTTTACAAAAAGCAAACATCGCTGCTGCTTTAGCGTGAGTCCTACCAATCAACTTTCTCTTTTAGCGCGATTTCTACCTCCTACATAGCCATAATATCAATTCCTACCTCAACTAAAGTTGAGAAAAAAACGAAGTTATTGGGTTGAGGAATAAGTTCTTGCGGTTTTATCAAATTTATTCATTACCATTAACAATTTTAGAAAAACTTCATTTTTAATTGATAACAATATGCAATTTAATCAATAATGTATTCTCCCTTGTTATTTACGACTTCTTCCCAACGTTCAACTAGTTTTTCGATGCCTCTGCAATAAAAATCTCTGGATTTTGACTCGAAGAATTCGTCTAACCAGGTTCTTAATTCCACATCAGTATTGAACGAAACGCCGCGCAAATTGTTGGAGAGCGATCGGAACAGATGGAAATCCGATGGAGCCAAGTCTGGCGAATATGGAGGATGCGTCAAGATTTCCTAATTGAGCGTTTAGATGGCGTCTTTTGTCGTATTGGCAATGTGAAGACGAGCATTATCGTGTTTCAGAAGGACCCCATAACGTCGATGAGGTCGTTTTTCACGAATAGCTTCGGCGAGTCGATACATTTGTTGAACTTAGAGTTCTGCATTGAAAATATCGTTGGTCGCAATGAGCTCATAAAGAATGATGCCTCCACAATCCCACCATACACACAACATCGTCTTTCGTGGATGAAGTCCTTGCTTTAATCGCGGAAGTGGTTTTTTATTGGGGCTAAGCCATTGTTTTCGATGGTTCATGTTGGCATAAAGCGTGCGGAACCCATGCAACGAGTTTTTGAACTTTCCCCATCGAATGAAGGTGATTCACTACAGTTTTCTGATCACACGCCAATTGTACAGCCAATTCTCTAGTCGATTGACGAGGATTTTCATGAACAAGGTCGTTCAATCGATCTTCATCTAACTTAATGGGGCGACCAGAACGTTCTTCGTCATTAAGATTGAAATGACCGTTTTTGAAACGTGAAAACCACCATTAAGCTGTCCTTTCTGATAAAGCATTTTCTTCGTACACAGCACAAATATCGCGACGAGCTTTGGCTGCGTTTGCATTGTTCCCGTCTCGATTGTAAATGAATAACAAGTGTCGAAAATGCGCCTTTCTTTCAACTTGACATTCTATTTTGAGGGTACAGAAAAAAAAATTAAATTAACACAACTTTAAATAAACCGCAATGACTTATTACTTAACTTCAAGACGTAGCCTAAGCAAAAGCCTAATAGTCTACGCTGATAGGAGACGTAGCCCAACCTTTGCAAATTTTGCTCTCATTATGTATTATTGTTTCTTAATATGTGCACAAATCACGTCAAGAAAACTTAAATTAACACAACATTAAAAAAAACGAAAGAACTTATTCCTCAACCTAATATTTTATTTAGTTTAATTAAAACCCTAAGAATTTTATTTGTTTAGAAACATGAAAAAAAATCAAATGATAAATGGAAATCTAATGGAAAAACTTTACGAATTTCAGCATTTCAAGAAATAAGTGAGCATTTTTTTCCTTTGAAAGTCTCTAATAAACTACATCGAAGTCACCCTTCAGTTGATGGCTTGGTACTACTCGTTTTGTTTTCAGTATCTTCATTTTACTTTCTAGCCCAAATCGTTTTATTTCTTGAGTATGAGCTGATCTATTTGGACCAACATAATTATCTTGGTGGTTTATAGTTTGATGATCAAATCCCAGTTGTGAAAGTCTGCGATATTGATTTATATATTGAAGTTGCATGCCTTGGTTATTAACAATCCTTGATTGGTGACACATAAGAAGCAGGAATTATTTGATTGGCTCGGATGACCTCTGAAATGACCTTGTGGCTTTTGTCCTCCGTTAAATTGTTAGGTTTTTCGAATTATTAAGATATGAAATTAGTATTTTCAAATACATAAAGCTATTATTTGCCGCTGCTATGACGTCATAATCATCGCGAGGTTACATTTACTTTTTATTTGAGTCTTTAAATTTATCAATATCATCTCATATCCTTCACGTTAAATCTAATTCAGTCTTACTTCCACACCGCTCAAAAATATGTTCTTTTTGAATTAGGACATGTACGAGTATTTGAAATAATAATCAATTACAGTTTCAAAACTACCACGATATTCACGCCAGAATACAAATACAATTTTTTCATAATCAAGAGTCATTTAGGACTTAAGGCTATGCCACGGCTTGTAAGTAGGATAGGCTTCTTGTTTGGTTTGTTTCCGCCGGGAAAGCACCTCATAAAACTAACAACTTACTAAAAACAAACTAAACCAACACCCCAACATTATCTTAGCTTAAAAACAAACTAAAAAATGATCTACCTGAAGCCTCACCATCCCAATTATTTTGGTGGTTCAAAACAAGCTATCGATGATAAGATGTTTGCCAATCTATTTTTCGTCCTAACATCGGAATTAGAAATTTGCGCGCCTTAATTAGTGAAAATGCTATATATTTTATATCTTCGATATACACTTTATAAAATATACGCAAATGCTATATATTGTATATCGAAGATATACACTATATAGCATTTGCGAATCTTTTATAATAGGAATATGATAAAAAAGCGCCTTCGATTGCGTTGGAGTTGTTTAGGTAGGAATCAAACTAAAACAGAAACATGCAAAGGTAGGGATCAAATTCTGGTAGGAATTAAGCTAAAGCTGCCTAAAAACATCTTTGGCGCTGCACAACGCTAAGATTTCAGTTCTTTTGACCCTAGATCTGATTTTGAAAGCGAGAATAATTAGGTATGAACGCTATGTTTAGAAACTTAAATAATAATTTCTTTCCTCTTTTTCAGGTTAGGTTGGTTAAGTAAGCAGGAGGTTGTTGGGTAATGAAAGGTAGATTCGGTTAGGTCAGCTATGTTAAATGTATCTCGGCAACGCTCTATTTGCGCCATAAATTAAATTCAGATTCATTTATTGCACCTTAAAATATAAGGGAACATTATGTGAAAGCGGTTAAAGTCCTATTCCCCGCCAACACTCAAATGATCCTCCTCACTTTCAGTGAAACATACAAATCCTAATGGTCTCCCTAAGAACAGAGTAACCCATCAGTGTGTAAATAGGGAAGTAAAGATAGTTAAATAGATTGAGGTAGACTCAGATCCGGGACCAGTTTCATCTATACCCACGAGAGAACAGGAATTGGGTAGAGAGGAATGCATTCCCATGTCAGACGAAGCAAACAACGACAAGCATTATAAAGACAGGGTCGGGGCAATATCCCCCAAAACAATAGTAGAATAACAACGTAAAGGTATTACCCATTAAGATCATATGAGATACAGTTAATGATTTTGTAGCTAATCTTAAGATAGCTGGAAGTCCATTTAAAAAGGTTTGCTGATCAAAGCTATTTCCCATTAGGATCATATGAAATACAGTAAATGATTTTGTAGATAATCTTAAGATAGCTGAAAGTCCCTTTAAAAAGGTTTGCTGATCAACCTCTTACCTATAAAGATCATATGACATACAGTTAATGATTTTGTAAATAATCTTAAGATAGCTGGAAGTCCCTTTAAAAAGCTCTGCTGTTTAAAGCTCTTACCCATTAAGATCAAATGAGACACAGTTAATGATTTTGTAGCTAATCTTAAGATAGCTGGAAGTTCATTTAAAAAGGTCTTCTGATCAAAGCTCTTTTTTATTAAGATTATAAGAGATACAGTTGATGATTTTGTAGCTAATCTTAAGATAGTTAGAAGTCCCTTCAAGAAGGTATGCTGATTAAAGCTCTTACCCATTAATATCGTATGAGATACAGCAAATGATTTTGTAGCTAATCTTAAGATAGCTAGAAGTCCCTTTAAAAAGGTCTGCTGATCAAAGCTTTTACCATTAAGATCATATGAGATACAGTGGATGATTTTGTGGCAAATCTTAAAATAGCTGGAAGTTTCTTTAAAAAAGTCTACAGATCAAAGATCTTACCCATTAAGATCATAGGACATACACTTGATAAATTTTAAGCTAATCTTAAGATAGCTGGAAGTCCCTTTGGAAAGATCTACTGATCAAAGCTCTTTCCCATTAGGATCATATGAGATATAGTTAATGATTTTGTAGCTAATCTTAAGATAGCTTGAAGTTTCTTTAAAAAGTCTGCTGATCAACGCTCTTATCCATTAAGATCATATGAGATACAGCTAATGATTTTGTAGCTTATCTTAAAATAGCTGAAAGTCCTTTTTAAAAGATCTGCTGATCAAAGCTCTTATCCATTTAGATCATATGAGATACAGTTAATGATTTTATAGCAAATCTTAAAATAGCTGGACGTTCCTTTAAAAAGTCTGCTGATCAAAGCTTTTATGCATTAAGATCATATGAGATACAGCTAATAATTTTTTAGCAAATCTTAAAATAGCTAGTATTCCCTTTAAAATGCTCTACTGATCAAAGATCTTACCCATTAAGATCATAGGACATACACTTGATAAATTTTAAGCTAATCTTAAGATAGCTGGAAGTCCCTTTGGAAAGATCTACTGATCAAAGCTCTTTCCCATTAGGATCATATGAGATATAGTTAATGATTTTGTAGCTAATCTTAAGATAGCTTGAAGTTTCTTTAAAAAGTCTGCTGATCAACGCTCTTATCCATTAAGATCATATGAGATACAGCTAATGATTTTGTAGCTTATCTTAAAATAGCTGAAAGTCCTTTTTAAAAGATCTGCTGATCAAAGCTCTTATCCATTTAGATCATATGAGATACAGTTAATGATTTTATAGCAAATCTTAAAATAGCTGGACGTTCCTTTAAAAAGTCTGCTGATCAAAGCTTTTATGCATTAAGATCATATGAGATACAGCTAATAATTTTTTAGCAAATCTTAAAATAGCTAGTATTCCCTTTAAAATGCTCTACTGATCAAAGATCTTACCCATTAAGATCATAGGACATACACTTGATAAATTTTAAGCTAATCTTAAGATAGCTGGAAGTCCCTTTGGAAAGATCTACTGATCAAAGCTCTTTCCCATTAGGATCATATGAGATATAGTTAATGATTTTGTAGCTAATCTTAAGATAGCTTGAAGTTTCTTTAAAAAGTCTGCTGATCAACCTCTTACCTATAAAGATCATATGACATAAAGTTAATGATTTTGTAACTAATCTTAAGATAGCTGAAAGTCCCTTTAAAAAGCTCTGCTGATCAAAGCTCTTACATATTAAGATCATATGAGATACAGTTAAGGATTTTGTAGCTAATCTTAAGATTGCTAGAAGTCAATTTAAAATGGTCTGCTAATCAAAGCTCTTACATATTAAGATCATATGAGATACAGTTGATGATTTTGTAGATAATCTTAAGATAGCTGGAAGTCGCTTAAACCAGGTCTGCTAATCAAAGCTCTTATCCATTAAGATCATATGAGATAGAGTTAATGATTTTGTAGCTAATCTTGAGATAGCTGGAAGTCCATTTAAAAAGGTCTGCTACACAAAGATATTTCCCATTAAGATCATATGAAATACAGTTAAGGATTTTGTAGATAATCTTAAGATAGCTGAAAGTCACTTTAAAAAGGTTTGCTGATCAACCTCTTACCTATAAAGATCATATGACATACAGTTAATAATTTTGTAAATAATCTTAAAATAGCTGGAAGTCCCTTTAAAAAGCTCTACTGTTTAAAGCTCTTACCCATTAAGATCATATGAGACACAGTTAATGATTTAGTAGCTAATCTTAAAATAGCTGGAAGTTCATTTAAAAAGGTCTGCTTATCAAAGCTCTTACCCATTAATATCATATGAGATTCAGTTAATGGTTTGTAGCTAATCTTAATATAGTTGAAAGTCCCTTTAAAAAAGTCTGCTGATCAAAGCTCTTATCCATTAAGACAATATGATATACAGTTAATAATTTTGTAGCTAATCTTAAAAAAGCTGGAACTCCGTTTAAAAAAGTCTGCTTATCAAAGCTCTTATTGATTCAGATCATATTATATACAGTTGATTATTTTGTAGCTAATCCTAAGATAGTTTGAAGTCGCTTTATACACGTCTGCTGATCAAAGCTCTTATACATTAAGATAATATGAGATACAGTAAATAATTTTGTAGCAAATCTTAAAATAGCTTGAAGTTTCTTTAAAAAGTCTGCTGATCAACGCTTTTATCCATTAAGATCATATGAGATACAGCTAATGATTTTGTAGCTTATCTTAAAAAGGCTGAAAGTCCTTTTGAAAAGATCTGCTGATTAAAGCTCTTATCCATTTAGATCATATGAGATACAGTTAATGATTTTATAGCAAATCTTAAAAAAAGCTGTACGTTCCTTAAAAAAGTCTGCTGAACAAAGCTCTTACTCATAAAAATCCTATGAGATACAGCTTATGATTTTGTAGCTAATCTTAAGAGCGCTGGAACTCCCTTTAAAAAAGCCTGCTGATCAAACCTCTTACCTATTAAGATCATATGAGATACAGCTAAGTTACGGATTTTGTAGCTAATCTTAAGATTGCTATAAGTCCATTTAAAATGGTCTGCTAATCAAAGCTTTTACCCATTAAGATCATATATGATACAGTTAATGATTTTGTAGCTTATCTTAAGATAGCTGAAAGTCGCTTTAAACAGGTCTGCTAATCAAAGCTCTTATCCATTAAGATCATATATGATACAGTTAATGATTTTGTAGCTTATCTTAAGATAGCTGAAAGGGTATTTGAAAACTCTGCTGATAAAAGCTATTTTGCCATTAAGATCATATGAAATACAGTTAATGATTTTGTAGATAATCTTAAGATAGCTGAAAGTCCCTTTAAAAAGGTTTGCTAATTAACCTCTTACCTATAAAGATCATATGACATATAGTTAACGATTTGGTAAATAATCTTAAGAAAGCTGGAAGTCCCTTTAAAAAGCTCGGCTGTTTAAAACTCTCACCCATTAAGATCATATGAGACACAGTTAATGATTTTGAAGCTAATCTTAGGATAGCTGCAAGTTTATTAAAAAAGGTCTGCTTATCAAAGCTCTTACCCATTAATATCATATGAGATTCAGTTGATGATTTTGTAGCTAATCTTAATATAGTTGGAAGTGCCTTTACAAAGGTCTGCTAATCAAAGCTCCTTTCCATAAAGATCATATGAGATACATTTGATGATTTTGTAGCTAATGTTAAGATAGCTGGAAGTCTTTGTGAAAAGGTCTACTGACCAAAGCTCTTTCCCATTAAGATCATATTAGATACAGTTAATGATTTTGTAGCTAATCTTAAGATAGCTGGAAGTCCCTTTAAAAAGGTCTGCTCATCAAAGCTCTTACCCATTAAGATCATATGAAATACAGTTAATGATTTTGTAGCTACTCTTAAGATACATGAAAGCCCATTTAAAAGGTCTGCTTTTTAAAGCTCTTACTCATTAAGATCATATGAGATACGGTGGATAATTTTGTAGCTTATCTTAAGATAGCTGAAAGTCCCTTTAAAATAGTCGGCTGATCAGAGCTCTTTCCCATTAAGATCATATAAGATACAGTTAATGATGTTGAGCTAATCTCCAGATAGCTGGAACTCCATTTAAAAAGGTCTGCTGATCAAAGCTTGCAACCATTAGAATCATACGAGTTACAGCTTATGCTTCTGTAGCTAATCTTAAGATAGCTTGAAGTGCCTTCAAAAAGCTCTACTTTTAGAAGCTTTTACCCATTAAGATCATATAAGATAAATTTAATGATTTGGTGGCTCATCATAAGATAGCTGGAAGTTTATTTAAAAAGGTCTGCTGATTAAAGCTATTTCCCATTAAGATCATATGAAATACAGTTAACGATTTTGTAGCTAATCTTAAGATAGCTGGAACTTCGTTTAAAAAGGTCTTCTAATCAAAGCTGTAATCTATAAAGATCAAATGAGATACACTTGATGATTTTGTATCTATTCTTAAGATAGCTGGAAGTGTCTTTAAAAAGGTCTGATGATCAAAGCTTTTACCTATTAAAATCATATAAGATACAGCTCATGATTTTGTAGCTAATCTTAAGATAGCTGGAACTTCCTTTGCAAAGGTCTGCTGATCGAACTCTTACCCATAAAAACATTTGGCATTCAGTTAAAGATTTTGTATCTAATCTTAAGATAGCTGGAACTCCCTTTAAAAATGTCTGCTGATCAAAGCTCCTACTCATTAAGATCATATGAGATACAACTATTATTTTAGAGCTAATCTTAATATAGCTAAGGGTCCCTTTAAAAAGGACTGCTGATCAACCTCTTACCTATAAAGATCATATGACATACAGTTAATGATTTTGTAAATAATCTTAAGATTGCTGGAAGTCCTTTTGAAAAGCTCTGCTGTTTAAAGCTCTTACCCTTTAAGATCATATGAGACAAGGTTAATGATTTTGTAGCTAATCTTGAAAATAGCTGGAAGTCCCTTTAAAAAAGTCTACTGATTCGAGCTTTGACCCATTAAGATCATATGTGATACACTTGAAGATTTGATATCTAATCTTAAGATAGCTGGAAGTCCCTTTAAAAAAGTCTGCTGATCAAAGCTCTTATCCATTAAGATCATATGAGATACAGTTGATGTTTTTGTAGCTAACCTTAAGATAGCTGGAACTCTATATAAAAAAGTCTGCTAATCAAAGCTCTTATACATTCAGATCATATGATATACAGTTGATGATTGTGTAGCAATCTTAAGATAGTTTGAAGTCCCTTCAAAACAGAGCACTGATCAAAGTTTTCACCCATTAAAATCGTATGAAATACAGCTAATCATTTTGTAGCTAATCTTAAGATAGCTAAAAGTCTCTTTAAAGAAGGTCTGCTGATCCAAGCTCTTACCCATTAAGATCATAGGAAAATAACTTGAGGAATTTGTAGCTAATCTTAAGATAGCTAGAAGTCCCTTTAAAAAGGTCTACTGATCAAAGTTTTTTTCCATTAAGATCATATGAGATACAGTTAATGATTTTGTAGCTGATCTTAAGATAGCTAGAAGCCACTTTAAAAAGGTCTACTGATTAAATCTCCTATCTTTTAAGATCATTTTCAGAAACATCTAATGATTTTGTAGCTAATCTTTAGATAGTAAGAAATCGCTTAATACAGGTCTGCTGATCAAAGTTTTATCCATTAAGATCATATGAGATACAGTCAATAATTTTCTAGCTAATTTTAAAAAAGCTGAAACTCCCTTTAAAAAGGTCTGCTGATCATATCAGATACAGTTAATGATTTTGTAGCTAAACCTAAGATAGTTGAACCTCCCTTTAAAAAGGTCTGCTAATCAAAGCTTTTATTTATTAAGATTATATGAGATACAGCTAATAATTTTGTAGCTAATCAAAGCTCTTACCCATTAAGTTCATATGAGATACATTTAATGATTTTGTAGCTAATCTTAAGATAGGCTGAAAGGCCTTTTAAAAAGTCTGCTGATTAAAGCTCTTACCCTTTAAGATCATATCAGATACAGTTAATGATTTTGTAGCTAATCTTAAGATAGTTGGAACTCTTTTTAAAAAGATATTCTAATCAAAGCTCTTATCTATTAAGATCAAGTAAGATACACTTGAAGATTTTCTAGCTACCCATAAGATAGCTGGAAGTGTCTTTAAAAAGGTCTGATGATCAACTTCTTACCTATTAAGATCCTATAACATACAGTTAATAATTTTGTAACTAATCTTAAAATAACTGAAGGTCCCTTTAAAAATCTCTGCTGATCAAAGCTCTTACCCAGTAAGATAATATGAGACAGAGTTAATGATTTTTTTTTGCTAATCTTAAGATAGCTGGAAGTTCATTTAAAAAGGTCAGCTTATCAAAGCTCTTACCCATTAATATCATATAAGATACAGTTGATGATTTTGTAGCTAATCATTATATAGTTGGAAGTCCTTTTGAAAAGGTCTTCTGATCAAAGCTCTTTTTTATTAAGATCATATGAGATATACTTGATGAATTGTAGCTTATCTTAAGATAGTTGGAAGTCGCTTTAAAAAAGGTATGCTGATCATACCTCTTACCTATTAAAATCGTATGAGATACAGCTCATCATTTTGTTGCTAATCTTAAGATAGTTAGAAGTCCCTTAAAAAGGTCTGCTGAACAAAGCACTTATCCATTAAGATCATATGAGATAAAGTTGATAAATTTGTAGCTAATCTTAGAATAGCTCGAAGTTTCTTTAAAAAGGTCTACTGATTAGAGCTTTGACCCATTAAGATCATATGAGATACACTTGATGATATTTTAGCTAATCTTAAGATAGCTTAAGGTCCCTTTAAAAAAGTCTGCTGATCAAAGCACTTTCCCCTCAAGATCATATGAGATACAGCTAATGATTTTGTAGCTAATCTTAGGATAGCTGGAAGTCCCTTTTGAAAGCTCCGCTAATCAACCTCTTACCTATAAAGATCATATAAGATACAGCTAATGATTTTGTAGCTAATCTTAAGATAGCTAGAAGTCCCTTTAAAAAAGATCTGCTGATCAAAGCTTTTACCCATTAAGATCATAGGAGAATAACTTGATGAATTTGTAGCTAATATTAAGATAGCTAGAAGTCCCTTTAAAAAAGTCTAATGATCAAAGCTTTTTCCCATTAAGATCATATGAGATACAGGTAATGATTTTGTAGCTAATCTTAAGATATCTGGAAGTTACTTTAAAAAGGTCTACTGATTAAAGCTCTTATCTATTAAGATCATATTAGATAGATTTAATGATTTTGTAGCAAATATTTAGATAGTTAGAAATCGCTTTATACAGGTCTGCTGATCAAAGCTTTTATCCATTAAGATCATATGAGATACAGTTAATAATTTTTTAGCTAATCTTAAAAAAGCTGAAACTCTCTTTTAAACGTCTGCTGATCATATCAGATACAGTAAATGTTTTTGTAGCTAAACTTAAGATAGCTGAACCTCCATTTAAAAAGTTCTGCTAATCAAATATTTTAATCATTAAGATTATATAAGATACAGCTAATAATTTTGTAGCTAATCAAAGCTCTTACCAGTAAGTTCATATAAGATACATTTAATGATTTTGTAGCTAATCTTAAGATAGGCTGGAAGGCCTTTTAAAAAGTCTGCTGATCAAAGATCTTACCCATTAAGATCATATGAGATACAGTTAATGATTTTTTAGCTAATTTTAAGATAGCTGGAACTCCCTTTAAAAAGATCTTCTAATCAAAGCTCTTATCTATTAAGATTAAGTGAGATACACTTGAAGATTTTCTAGCTAATCTTAAGATAGCTGGAAGTGTCTTTGAAAAGGTCTGATGATCAACTTCTTACCTATAAAGATCATATGACATACAGTTAATGAATTTGGAACTAATCTTAAGATAGGTGAAGGTCCCTTTAAAAAACCTCTGATGATCAAGCTCTTACCCAGTAAGATAATATGAGACACAGTTAATGATTTTGTAGCTAATCTTGAGATAGCTGGAAATTCATTTAAAAAGGTCTGCTTATCAAAGCTCTTACCCATTAATATCATATGAGATACAGTTGATGATTTTGTAGCTAATTATAATATAGTTGGAAGTCCCTTTAAGAAGGTCTTCTGATCAAAGCTCTTTTTTATTAAGATCATATGAGATACAGTTGATGATTTTGTAGCTTATCTTAAGATAGTTGGAAGTCGCTCTAAAAAGGTATGCTGATCAAACCTCTTACCTATTAAAATCGTATGAGATACAGCTAATGATTTTGTTGCAAATCTTACGATAGCTAGAAGTCCCTATAAAAGGTCTGCTGAACAAAGCTCTTATCCATTAAGATCATATGAGATACAGCTGATGATTTTTTAGCAAATCTTAAAATAGCTGGAAGTTTCTTTAAAAAGATCTACTGATTAGAGCTTTGACCCATTAAGATCATATGAGATACATTTGATGATTTTGTAGCTAATCTTAAGATAGCTGGAAGTCCCTTTAAAAAAGTCTGCTGATCAAAGCTCTTTCCCATTAAGATCATATGAGATACAGGTAATGATTTTGTTGCTAATCTTAAGATAGCTGGAAGTCCCTTTAAAAAGGTCTGCTGATCAACCTCTTACCTATAAAGATCATATGACATACAGTTTATGATTTTGTAATTAATCTTAAGATAGCTGAAAGTCCCTTTAAAAACAGTCTGCTGATTTAAAGCTCTTCTTCTTTAAGATCATATGAGATACAGTTAATGATTTTGTAGTTAATCTTAAGGTAGCTGAAAGTCCCTTTAAAGTTCTACTGATCAAAGCTCTTATCTATTAAGAAAATATCACATAGAGTTGATGATTTTGTAGCTAATCTTAAGATAGCTGGAAGTCTATTTAAAAAGGTCTGCCTAATAAAGCTATTTTCCATTAAGATCATATGAAATACAGCTAATGATTTTGTTAGCTAGACTTAAGATTTTTTGGAAGTCCATTTAAAAAGGTCTGCTGATCAAAGCTTTTACCCATTAAGATCTTATGAGATACGGTTAATGATTTTGTAGCTAATCTTAAGATGGATGAAACTCCCTTTTAAAAGGTCTGCTGTTTACAGCTCTTATCCAGTAAGATCATATGGGATAGAGTTCATGATTTTGTAACTAATCTTGAGATAGCTGAAACTTTCTTTAAAAAGGTCTGGTAATCAAAGCTCCTATTTATTAAGATCATATGAGATACAGCCAATAATTTTAGGCTAATCTTAAGATGACGGGAAGTCACTTTAAAAAAAGGTCGGCTGATCAAAGCTCCTCCTTATTAAGATCATATGATATACATTTCATAATTTTTTAGCTAATCTTAAGATAGCTTGAGGTCCATTTAAAAATGTTTGCTAATTAAAGCTTTACCTATTAAGATCATTTGGAATACAGTTAATGATTTTGAAGCTAATCTTAAAATAGCTGGAAGTCCCTTTAAAAAGGTCTGCTGATCAAGGATCAGATACAGTTAATTATTTTGTTGCTAATCTTAAGATAGCTTACATTCCATTTATAAAGGTCTGCTAATCAAAGCTCTTACTCATTAAGATCATATGAGATACGCTTGATGGTTTTGCAGCTAATCTTAAGATAAGTGAAAGTCCCTTCAAAAAGCTCTGCTGATCCACGCTCTTACCCATTAAGATCATATGAGATACAGATAATGATTTTGTAGCTAAACTTAAGATAGCTGAAACTCCCTCTGAAAAGGTCTGCTAATCAAAGCTCTTACCCATTAATACAGTTAGTGATTTTGTCCCTAATCTTAAGATAGTTGGAAGTCTCATTGAACAGGTCTGCCAATCAAACATCTTATCGATTAAGATACAATAAGATACAGCTAATGATTTTGTTGATAATCTTAAGAAAGATAGAAGTCCCTCTAAAAAGGTCTGCTGAACAAAGCTCTTATCCATTAAGATCATATGAGATACAGTTGATGATTTTGTAGCAAATCTTAAAATAGCTTGAAGTTTCTTTAAAAATTTCTACTGTTGAGAGCTTTTACCCGTTAAGATCATATGAGATACACTTGATGATTTTGTAGCTAATCTTAAGATAGCTGGAAGTCCCTTTAAAAAAGTCTGCTGATCAAAGCTCTTTCCCATTAAGATCATATGAGATACAGGTAATGATTTTGTTGCTAATCTTGAGATAGCTGGAAGTCCCTTTAATAAGGTCTGCTGATCAACCTCTTACCTATAAAGATCATATGACATACAGTTTATGATTTTGTAATTAATCTTAAGATAGCTGGAAGTCCCTTTAAAAAGCTCTGGTGATCAAATCTCTTACCCATTAAGATCATATGAGACACAGTTAATGGTTTGTGGCTAAACCTAGGATTGCTTGAAGTCTATTTAAAAACGTCTGCTAATCCAAGCTCTTACCCATTAATATCATATGAGATACGGTTGATGATTTTGTAGCAAATCTTAAGATAGCTGGAAGTCCCTTTTAAAAGGTCTACTGATCAAAGCTCTTTTCCACTTTAGATCATATGAGATACAGTTAACGATTTTGTAGCTAATCTTAAGATAGCTGGAAGTCCCTTTAAAAACATTCTGCTGATCAAAGCTCTCTTTCTTTAAGATCATATGAGATACAGTTAATTATTTTGTAGCTAATCTTAAGATAGTTGGAAGTCGCTTTAAAAAAGTTATGCTGATCAAACCTCTTACCTATTAAAATCGTATGGGATACAGCTAATGATTTTGTTGCTAATCTTAAGATAGCTAGAAGTCACTTTAAAAAGGTCTGCTAAACAAAGCTCTCATCTCTTAAGATGATATGAGATACAGTTGATGATTTTGTAGCAAATCTTAAGAAAGCTAGAAGTTTTTGTAAATGTCTGCTGATCAAAGCTATTTCCCATTAAGATCATATGATATACAGTTAATGATTTTCTTGTAAAATTTAAGATTGCTGTAAGTTCATTTAAACAGGTCTGCTCATCAAAGCTCTTGCCCATTAAGATCATATAAGATACAGTTGATGATTTTATAGCTAATCTTAATATAGCTGGAAATCCCTTTAAAACAGTCTGTTGAACAAACCTCTCCTTCTTTAAGATTATATGAGATACAGTTAAGGATTTTGTAGTTAATCTTAAGATAGCTGAAAGTCCATTTAAAAAGGTCTGCTAATCAAAGCTCTTCCTTTTAAAGATCATATAAGATACGCTTAAATGATTTTGTAGCTAATCTTAAGATAGGTGGAATTCCCTTCAAAAAGCTCTGCTGATCCACGCTCTTACCCATTAAGATCATATGAGATACAGATAATGATTTTGTAGCTGAACTTAGGATCGCTGAAACTCCCTCTGAATAGGTCTGCTAATCAAAGCTCATTCCCATTAATATCATATGAGAGACAGTTAGTGATTTGTCGCTAATCTTAAGATAGTTGGAAGTCGCTTTGAACAGGTCTGCCAATCAAAGCTCATACCCATTAAGATCATATGATATAGAGATAATAATTTTTTAGCTAATCTTAAAATTGCTGGAAGTCCATTTACAAAGTTCTGCTTATCAAAGCTCTTACTCAGTAAGATCATATTCGATACCTTTAATGATTTTGTAGCTAATCTTAAGATAGCTGGAAGTCCCTTTAAAAGGTCTGCTGATCAAAGCTTTAGCCCTTTAAGATCATATGAGATACAGTTAATGATTTGGTAGCTAATTTTAGGATAGCTGGAAGTTCTTTTAAAAAGGTCTGCTGATCAAAACTATTTTCCATTAAGATCATATAAAATACAGTTACTGATTTTGTAGCTAATCTTAAGATTGCTGCAAGTCCGTTTAAAAAGGTCTGCTCACCAAAGCTCTTACCCAGTAAGATCATATGAGATACAGTTGATTATTTTGTAACTAATCTTAAGATTGCTGGAAGTCCCTTTAAAAACAGTCTGCTGATCAAAGCTCTTTTTCTTTAAGATCATACGAGATACATTTAATGATCTTGTAGCTAATCTTAAGATAGCTGAAAGTCTATTTAAAAAGGGCTGCTAATTAAAGCTCTTACTCATTAAGATCATATGAGATACGAATGATGATTTGTAGCTAAACTTATGATCGCTAAAACTCCCTTTGAAAAGGTTTGCTAATCAAAGCTCTTACCCATGAATATCATATGAGATACAGTTAGTGATTTTTTCGCTAATCTTAAGATAGTTGGAAGTCGCTTTTAACAGGTCTGCCAATCAAAGCTCTTATTCATTAAGATTATATGAAATACAGTTAATGATTTTGTCGCTAATCTTAAGATAGCTGGAACTTCCTTTAAAGAGGTCTTTTAATCAATGCTCTTATCGTTAAGATCAAATGAGATACACTTGATGATTTTGTAGCTAATCTTAAGATAGCTTGAAGTCCCTTTAAAAAGGTCTACTGATCAAAACTCTCACCTATTAAGATCATATGAGATACAGTTAATGTTTTTTGTAGTTAATCTTGAGATAGCTGGAAGTCCCTTTAAAAAAGTCTACTGATCAAAGCTCTTATCCTTTAAGATCATATCAGATACAGTTAATGATTTTTTAGCTAATTTTAAGATAGCTGGAAGTTCTTTTAAAAAGGTCTGCTGATCAAAGCTATTTCCCACTAAAATCATATGAAATAAAGTTAATGATTTTGTTGCTAATCTTAAGATAGCTGGAAGTCCTTTTAAAAAGGTCTGCTGATCAAGCTCTTACCTATGTAGATCATATGACATACAGTTAATGATTTTTTAATGAATCGTAAGATAGCTGGAAGTTTCTTTATAAAGCTCTGCTGATCAAAGCTCTTACCCATTAAGATCATATGAGACACAGTTCATAATTTTGTAGCTAAACGTAAGATTACTGGAAGTCCATTTCAAAAGGTGTGCTAATCCAAGCTGACCTATTAATATTATATAACATACGGTTGATGATTTTGTCGCTTATCTTAAGATAGTTGAAAGTCGCTTTGAACAGGTCTGCTAATCAAAGCTCTTATCCATTAAGATCATATGAGATACAGTTCATGATTTTGTAGCTAATCTTAAGATAGCTGGAACTTCCTTTACAGAGGTCTTCTAATCAATGCTCTTATCCATTGAAATCAAATGAGATACACTTGATGATTTTGTAGCAAATCTTAAGATAGCTGGAAGTCCCTTTACAAAGGTCTACTGATCAAAGCTCTTTTCCATTAAGATCATATGAGATACCCGTATTGATTTTCTTTTGTTAATCTTAAGATAGCTGAAAGTCCCTTAAAAAAGGTCTACTGATCAAAGCTCTTATCTATTAAGATCATATCAGATACAGTTAATGATTTTGTAGCTAATCTTAAGATAGCTAGAAGTCTATTTAAAAAGGTCTGCTCATCAAAGCTATTTTCCATTAAGATCATATAAAATACAGTTAATGATCTTGTTAGCTAATCTTATGATAAAAGGAAGTCCATTTAAAAAGGTCTGCTGATCAAAGCTCTTACCCATTAAGATCATATGAGATACAGTTAATGATTTTGTAGCTAATCTTAAGATGGATGAAACTCCCTTTAAAAAGGTCTGCTGATCAAAGCTCCTACCCAGTAAGATTATATAGGATACAGTTAATGATTTTGTAGCTAATCTTAAGATAGCTAAACCTCCCTTTAAAAAGGTCTAAGAATCAAAGCTCTTATTCATTAAGATCATATGAGATACAGCCAATAATTTTAATTTAATCTTAAGATGACGCGAAGTCACTTTAAAAAAGGCCCGCAGATCAAAGCTTCTACCTTTTAAGATCATATGATATATAGTTATGAATTTTTAAGCTAATCTTAAGATAGCTGAAGGTCCATTTAAAAAGGTCTGCTAATCAAAGCTCTTACCTAGTAAGATCATATAAGATACAGTTGATGATTCTGTAGCTAATCTTAAGACAGCTGAAAGTTCTTTTAAAAAGATCTGCTGATCAAAGCTATTTCCTATTAATATCATATGAAATACAGCCAATGATTTTGTAGCTAATCTTAAGATTTCTGTCACTCCATTTAAAAAGGTCTGCTCATCAAAGCTCTTCCCCAGTGAGATCATATAAAATACAGTTAATGATTTTGTAGATAATCTTAAGATAGCTGGAAGTCACTTTAAAAAGATCTGCTGATCAAAGCTCTTACCCTTTAAGATCATATGAGATGCAGTTAATAATTTTGTAGCTAATGTTAAGATTGCTGGAAGTCCATTTAAAAAGGTCTGCTCATCAAAGCTCTTACCCATTAAGATCATATGAGATACATTTAATGATTTTGTAGCTAATCTTAAAAAAGCTGAAAGTCCCTTTAAAAACAGTCTTCTGATCAAAGCTCTTCTTCTTTAAGATCATATGAGATACAGTTAATAATTTTGTAGCTAATCTTAAGATAGCTGAAAGTCCATTCGAATAGGTCTGCTAATCAAAGCTCTTATTCATTAAGATCATATGGGATACGCTTGATGATTTCGTAGCTAATTTTAAGATAGGTGGAAGTCCCTTCAAAAAGCTCTTCTGATCCACGCTTTTACCTATTAAGATCATATGAGATACAGATAATGATTTTGTAGCTAAACTTAAGATAGCTTAAACTCCCTCTGAAAAGGTCCTCTATTCAAAGCTCTTACCCATTAATATCATATGAGATACAGTTAGTGATTTTGTCGCTAATCTTAAGATAGTTGGAAGGCGCTTTGAAAAGGCCCGCCAATCAAAGCTCTTGTCCATTAAGATCATATGAGATACAGTTAATAATTTTGTAGCTAATTTTAAGATAGCTGGAACTTATTTTAAAGAGGTCTTTTAATCAATGCTTTTATCCATTAAGATCAAATGAGATAAACTTGATGCTTTTGTAGCTAATCTTTAGATAGCTGGAAGTCCCTTTAAAAAGGTCTAGTGATCAAAGCTCTTACCCATTAAGATCATATGAGACACAGTTCATAATTGTGTAGCTAAACCTAAGATGGCTGAAAGTCCATTTGAAAAGGTCTGCAAATCCAAGCTCTTACTTATTAATATCATATGAGATACGGTTAATGATTTTGTCGCTAATCTTAAGATAGTTGAAAGTCTATTTAAAAAGGTCTACTGATCGAAGCTCTTATCCATTAAGATCATATCAGATACACTTAATGATTTGGAAGCTAATCTTAAGATAGCTGGAAGTCTATTTAAAAAGGTCTTCTCATCAAAGCTATTCTCCATTAAGATCATATAAAATACAGTTAATGAATTTGTTAGCTAATCTTAAGATAAAAGGAAGTCCATTCAAAAAGTTCTGCTGAACATAGCTCTTATCCATTAAGATCATATAAGATACAGTTGATAATTTTGTAGCAAATCTTAAAATAGCTGGAGGTTTCTTTAAAAAGGTCTACTGATTAGAGCTTTTACCCCTTAAGTTCATCTGAGATACACTTGGTGATTTTGTAGCTAAACTTAAGATAGCTGGAAGTCCATTTAAAAAAGTCTGCTGATCAAAGCTCTTTCCCTTTAAGATGAAATGAGATACAGCTAGTGATTTTTTTAGCTAATCTTAAAATAGCGGGAAGTCCCTTTAAAAAGGTCTGCTGATCAATCTCTTACCTATAAAGATCATATGACATACAGTTAATGATTTTGTAATTAATCTTAAGATAGCTGAAAGTCTCTTTAAAAAGCCTTGCTGATCAAAGCTTTTACCCATTAAGATCATATGAGACACACTTAATGATTTTGTAGCTAAACCTGAGATTGCTAAGAGTCCATTTGAAAAGGTCTGCTAATCGAAGCTCTTACCGATTAATATCATATGAGATACGGTTAAAGATTTTGTCGCTAATCTTAAGACAGTTGGAAGTCGCATTGAAAACGTCTGCTAATCAAAGCACTTATCCATTAAGATCATATAAGATACAGTTAATGGCTTTGTAGCTAATCTTAAGATACCTGCAACTTCCTTTAAAGATGTCTTCTAATCAATGCTCTTATCCATTAAGATCAAATGAGATACACTCGATGATTTTGTAGCAAATCTTAAGATAGCTGGAAGTCCCTTTAAAAAGGTCTACTGATCAAAGCTCTCTTATTAAGATCATATGAGATACAGTTAATGTTTTTGTAGTTAATCTCGAGATAGCTGGAAGTCCCTTTAAAAAGGTCTACTGATCAAAGCTCTTATCCTTTAAGATCATATCAGATACAGTTAATGATTTTTTAGCTAATTTTAAGATAGCTGGAAGTTCTTTTAAAAAGGTCTGCTGATCAAAGCTATTTCCCATTAAGATGATATGAAATAAAGTTAATGATTTTTTTGCTAATCTTAAGATAGCGGGAAGTCCTTTTAAAAAGGTCTGCTGATCAAGCTCTTACCTATAAAGATCATATGACATACAGTTGATGATTTTGTAATGAATCGTAAGATAGCTGGAAGTTCCTTTAAAAAGCTCTGCTGATCAAAGCTCTTACCCATTAAGATCCTATGAGACACAGTTCATAATTTTGTAGCTAAACGTAAGATTACTGGAAGTCCATTTCAAAAGGTGTGCTAATCCAAGCTCACCCATTAATATCATATAACATACGGTTGATGATTTTGTCGCTAATCTTAAGATAGTTGGAAGTCGCTTTGAACAGGTCTGCTAATCCAAGCTCTTATCCATTAAGATCATATGAGATACAGTTAATGATTTTGTAGCTAATCTTAAGATAGCTGGAACTTCCTTTACAGAGGTCTTCTAATCAATGCTCTTATTTATTGAGATCAAATGAGATACACTTGATTATTTTTTAGCAAATCTTAAGATAGCTGGAAGTCCGTTTACAAAGGTGTACTGATCAAAGCTCTTTTCCATTAAGATCATATGAGATACCGGTATTGATTATGTAGTTAATCTTAAGATAGCTAAGAGTCCCTTAAAAAAGGTCTACTGATCAAAGCTCTTATCTATTAAGATCATATCAGATACAGTTAATGATTTTGTAGCTAATCTTAAGATAGCTAGAAGTCTATTTAAAAAGGTCTGCTCATCAAAGCTATTTTCCATTAAGATCATATAAAATACAATTAATGATTTTGTTAGCTAATCTTAAGATAAAAGGAAGTCCATTTAAAAAGGTCTGCTGATCAAAGCTCTTACCCATTAAGATCATATGAGATACAGTTAATGATTTTGTAGCTAATCTTAAGATGGATGAAACTCCCTTTAAAAAGGTCTGCTGATCAAAGCTCCTACCCAGTAAGATCATATAGGATACAGTTAATGATTTTGTAGCTAATCTTAAGATAGCTAAAACTCCCTTTAAAAAGGTCTAGGAATCAAAGCTCTAATTCATTAAGATCATATGAGATACAGCTAATAATTTTAGTTTAATCTTAAGATGACGCGAAGTCACTTTAAAAAAATGTCTGCAGATCAAAGCTTCTACCTATTAAGATCATATGATATACAGTTAAG
This sequence comes from Ceratothoa steindachneri, assembly GCA_963969495.1. Taxonomy (NCBI): domain Eukaryota; kingdom Metazoa; phylum Arthropoda; class Malacostraca; order Isopoda; family Cymothoidae; genus Ceratothoa; species Ceratothoa steindachneri. The sequence continues at coordinate 106,707,083 of OZ018327.1, read as the reverse complement.
AATTTTTAAGCTTATCTTAAGATAGCTGAAGGTCCATTTAAAAAGGTCTGCTAATCAAAGCTCTTACCTAGTAAGATCATATGAGATACAGTTGATGATTCTGTAGCTAATCTTTAGATAGATGGAAATTCTTTTAAAAAGATCTGCTGATCAAAGCTATTTCCTCTTAATATCATATGAAATACAGCCAATGATTTTGTAGCTAATCTTAAGATTTCTGGCAGTCCATTTAAAAAGGTCTGCTCATCAAAGCTCTTACCTAGTGAGATCATATAAAATACAGTTAATGATTTTGTAGATAATCTTAAGATAGCTGGAAGTCACTTTAAAAAGATCTTCTGATCAAAGCTCTTCTTCGTTAAGATCATATGAGATACAGTTAATAATTTCGAAGCTAATCTTAAGATAGCTGAAAGTCCATTTAAATAGGTCTGCTAATCAAAGCTCTTACTCATTAAGATCTTATGAGATACAGTTAGTGATTTTGTATCTAATTTTAAGATAGTTGAAAGGCGCTTTGAACAGGCCCACCATTCAAAGCTCTTGTCCATTGAGATCATATGAGATACAGTTAATAATTTTGTAGCTAATCTTAAGATAGGTGGAACTTCCTTTAAAGAGGTCTTTTAATCAATGCTCTTATCCATTACGATCAAATGAGATACACTTGATGATTTTGTAGCTAATATTAAGATAGCTGGAAGTCCCTTTAAAAAGGTCTACTGATCAAAGCTCTTACCTATTAAGATTATATGAGATACAGTTAATGATTTTGTAGTTCATCTTAAGATAGCTGGAAGTCCCTTTAAAAAGGTCTAGTGATTAATGCTCTTACCCATTAAGATCATATGTGAAACAGTTCATAATTTTGTAGCTAAACTTAAGATTGCTGGAAGTCCATTTGAAAAGGTCTGCAAATCTAAGCTCTTACTTATTAATATCATATGAGATACGGTTAATGATTTTGTCGCTAATCTTAAGATAGTTGAAAGTCTATTAAAAAAGGTCTACTGATCAAAGCTCTTATCCATTAAGATCATATCAGATACAGTTAATAATTTGGTAGCTAATCTTAAGATAGCTGGAAGTCTATTTAAAAAGGTCTTCTCATCAAAGCTATTCTCCATTAAGATCATATAAAATACAGTTAATGAATTTGTTAGCTAATCTTAAGATAAAAGGAAGTCCATTCAAAAAGGTCTGGGGAACAAAGCTCTTATCCATTAAGATCATATAAGATACAGTTGATAATTTTGTAGCAAATCTTAAAATAGCTGCAAGTTTCTTTAAAAAGGTCTAATGATTCAAGCTTTTCCCCCTTAAGTTCATCTAAGATACACTTTGTGATTTTGTAGCTAAACTTAAGATAGCTGGAAGTCCATTTAAAAAATTCTGCTGATCAAAGCTCTTTCCCATTAAGATGAAATGAGATACAGCAAATGATTTTTTAGCTACTCTTAAGATAGCTGGAAGTCCCTTTAAAAAGGTCTGCTGATCAACCTCTTACCTATAAAGATCATATGACATACAGTTAATGATTTTGTAATTAATCTTAAGATAGCTGAAAGTCCCTTTAAAAAGCTCTGCTGATCAAAGCTTTTACCCATTAAGATCATATGAGACACAGTTAATGATTTTGTTGCTAAGCCTGAGATTGCTGGGAGTCCATTTGAAAAGGTCTGCTAATCGAAGCTCTTACTGATTAATATCATATGAGATACGGTTGATGATTTTGTCACTAATCTTAAGACAGTTGGAAGTAGCATTGAAAACGTCTGCTAATCAAAGGACTTATCCGATTAAGATCATATGAGATACAGTTAATGGCTTTGTAGCTAATCTTAAGATAGCTGCAACTTCCTTTAAAGATGTCTTCTAATCAATGCTCTTATCCATTAAGATCAAATGAGATGCACTTGATGATTTTGTAGCAAATCTTAAGATAGCTGGAAGTCCCTTTAAAAAGGTCTACTGATCAAAGATCTTTTCCATTAAGATCCTATTAGATACAGTAAATGATTTTGTAGTTATTCTTAAGATAGCTGAAAGTCCCTTCAAAAAGGTCTACTGATCAAAGCTATTATCCGTTAAGATCATTTCAGATACAGTTAATGATGTTGTAGCTAATCTTAAGATAGCTGCAAGTCTATTTAAAAAGGTCTGCTTATCAAAGCTATTTCCCATTAAGATGATATGAAATACTGTTAATGATTTTGTTAGCTAATTTTAAGATAGCTGGAAGTCCATTTAAAAAAGTCTGCTTTTCAAAGCTCTTACGCATTAAGAACACATGAGGTACAGTTAATGAATTTGTAGCTAATCTTAAGATGGATGAGACTCTCTTTAAAAGGGTCTGCTGATCAAAGCTCTTACCCAGTAAGATCATATGGGATACAGTTAATGATTTTGTAGCTAATCTTAAGATAGCTGAAACTCCCTTTAAAAAAGTCTAGTAATCAAAGCTCTTATCCATTAAGATCAAATGAGATACACTTGATGATTGTGGCAAATCTTAAGATAGCTGGAAGTCCCTTTAAAAAGGTCTACTGATCAAAGCTCTTTTCCATTAAGATCATATTAGATACAGTTAATGATTTTGTAGTTAATCTTAAGGTAGCTGAATGTCCCTTCAAAAAGGTCTACTGATCAAAGCTCTTATCCGTTAAGATCATATCAGATACAGTTAATGATCTTGTAGCTAATTATGGATAGCTGGAAGTCTATTTTTTGAAGGTCTGCTTATCAAAGCTCTTACCCATTAAGATCATATACGATACAGTTAATGATTTTGTAGCTAATTTTAAGATAGCTGGAAGTCCCTTTAAAAAGGTCTGCTGATTAAAGCTCTTGCCCTTAAAGATTATATGAGATACAGTTAATGATTTGGTAGCTAATCTTAAGATAGCTGGAAGTTCTTTTAAAAAGGTCTGCTAATCAAAGCTCTTACTCATTAAGATCATATGAGATACGCTTGATGATTTTGTAGCTAATCTTAAGATGGATGAGACTCTCTTTAAAAGGGTCTGCTGATCAAAGCTCTTACCCAGTAAGATCATATGGGATACAGTTAATAATTTTGTAGCTAATCTTAAGATAGCTGAAACTCCCTTTAAAAAAGTCTAGTAATCAAAGCTCTTACCCATTAAGATCAAATGAGATACACTTGATGATTGTGGCAAATCTTAAGATAGCTGGAAGTCCCTTTAAAAAGGTCTATTGATCAAAGCTCTTTTCCATTAAGATCATATTAGATACAGTTAATGATTTTGTAGTTAATCTTAAGGTAGCTGAATGTCCCTTCAAAAAGGTCTACTGATCAAAGCTCTTATCCGTTAAGATCATATCAGATACAGTTAATGATCTTGTAGCTAATTATGGATAGCTGGAAGTCTATTTTTTGAAGGTCTGCTTATCAAAGCTCTTACCCATTAAGATCATATACGATACAGTTAATGATTTTGTAGCTAATTTTAAGATAGCTGGAAGTCCCTTTAAAAAGGTCTGCTGATTAAAGCTCTTGCCCTTAAAGATTATATGAGATACAGTTAATGATTTGGTAGCTAATCTTAAGATAGCTGGAAGTTCTTTTAAAAAGGTCTGCTAATCAAAGCTCTTACTCATTAAGATCATATGAGATACGCTTGATGATTTTGTAGCTAATCTTAAGATAGCTGAGACTCCCTTTGAAAAGGTCTGCTAATCAAAGCTCTTACCCATTAATATCATATGAGATACAGTTACTGATTTTGTCGCTAATCTTAAGATAGTTAGAAGTCGCTTTGAACAGATCTGCCAATCAAAGCTTTTATCCATTAAGATTTTTTGAGATACAGTTTATGATTTTGTCGCTAATCTTAAGATAGCTGGAACTTCCTTTAAAGAGATCTTTCAATCAATGCTCTTATCCATTAAGATCAAATGAGATACACTTAATGATTTTGTAGCTAATCTTAAGATAGCTGGAAGTCCCTTTAAAAAGGTCTACTGTTCAAAGCTCTCACCTATTAAGATCATATGAGATACAGTCATTGATTTTGTAGTTAATCTTAAGATAGCTGGAAGTCCCTTTAAAAAGGTCTCCTGATCAAAGCTCTTATCAATTACGATTAAATCAGATACAGTTAAGGATTTTGTAGCTAATTTTAAGATAGTTGGAAGTTCTTTTAAAAAGGTCTGCTGATCAAAGCTATTTCCTATTAAAATCATATGAAATACAGTTAATGATTTTGTTGCTAATCTTAAGATTGCTGTTAGTCTATGTAAAAAGGTCTGCTCATCAAAGCTCTTACCCAGTAAGATCATATTCGATACAGTTAATGATTTTGTAGCTATTCTTAAGATAGCTGGAAGTCCCTTTAAAAAGGTCTGCTGATCAAAGCTCTTCTTCTTTAAGATCATATGAGATACAGTTAATGATTTTGTAGCTAATCTTAAGATAGCTCAAAGTCCATTTAAAAATGTCTGCTAATCAAAGCTCTTACTCATTAAGATCATATGAGATACGCTTAATGACTTTGTATCTAATCTTAAGATAGGTAGAAGTCCCTTCAAAAAGCTCTGCTGATCCACGCTCTTACCCTTTAAGATCATATGAGATACAGTTAATGATTTTGTAGCTAATCTTAAAATAGCTTGAAGTTTTTTTAAAAAGGTCTGCTGATCAAAGCTATTTCCCATTTAGGTTATATGAAATACAGTTAATGATTTTGTAGCTAATCTTAAGATTGCTAGAACTCCATTTAAAAAGGTCTGCTCATCAAAGCTCTTACCCATTAAGATCATATGAGATACAGTTGATGATTTTGTAGCTAATCTTAAGATAGCTGGAAGTCCCTTTAAAAGCAGTCTGCTGATCAAGATCAGCCTTCTTTAAGATCATATGAGATACAGTCAATGATTTTGTAGCTAATCTTAAGATAGCTGAAAGTCCATTTAAAAATGTCTGCTAATCAAAGCTCTTACTTATTAAGATCATATGAGATACGCTTGATGATTTTGTAGCTAATCTTAAGATAGGTGGAAGGCCCTTCAAAAAGCTCTGCTGATCCACGCTCTTACCCATTAAGATCATATGAGATACAGATAATGATTTTGTAGCTAACCTTAAGATAGCTGAAACTCCCTCTGAAAGGTCTGCTAATCAAAGCTCTTACCCATTAATATCATATGAGATACAGTTAGTGATTTTGTCCCTAATCTTAAGATAGTTGGAAGTCGCTTTCAAAAGGTTTGCCAATCAAAGCTCTTATATATTAAGATCATATTAGATACAGTTAATTATTTTCTAGCTAATCTTAAGATAGCTGGAACTTCCTTTAGCGAGGTCTTTTAATCAATCCTCTTTTCCATTAAGATCAAATGAGATACACTTGATGATTTTGTAGCTAATCTTAAGATAGCTGGAAGTCCCTTTAAAAAGGTCTACTGATTAAAGCTCTTACCTATTAAAATCATATGAGATACAGTTAATGATTTTGTAGTTAATCATAAGATAGCTGGAAGTCCCTTTAAAAAGGTCTACTGATCAAAGCTCTTATCCATTAAGATCATATCAGATACAGTTAATGATTTTGTAGCTAATCTTAAGATTGCTGGAAGTCTATTTAAAAAGGTCTGCTCATCAAAGCTCTTACCCATTAAGATCATATGAAATACAGTTAATAATTTTGTTAGCTAATCTTAAGATAGCTGAAAGTCCATTTAAAAAAGTCTGCTGATTAAAGCTCTTACCTATTAAGATCATATGAGATAGAGTTAATGATTTTGTAGCTAATCTTAAGATGGATGAAACTTCCTTAAAAAAGGTCTGCTGATCAAAGCTCTTACCCAGTAAGATCATATGGGATACAGTTAATAATTTTGTAGCTTATCTTAAGATAGCTGAACCTCTTTTTAAAAAGGCCTGCTAATCAAAGCTCTTATTTATTAAGATTATATGAGATACAGCTAATAATTTTGTAGCTAATCAAAGCTCCTTCCCATTGAGATCATATAAGATACTTTTAATGATTTTGTAGCTGATCTTAAGATAGCTGGAAGGTCATTCAAAAAGTCTGCTGATCATAGCTTTGATATTAAGATCATATGAGATACAGTTATTTATTTTTGAGATATTCTTAAGATAGCTAAAACTCCCTTTAAAAAGCTCTTCTAATTAAAGCTCCTATCTATTATGATCAAATGAGATACACTTGATGATTTTGTAGCTAATCTTAAGATAGCTGGATGTGTTTTTAATAAGGTCTGATGATCAACTTCTTACCTATAAAGATCATATGACATACAGTTAGTGATTTTGTAACTAATCTTAAGATAGCTGAAAGTCCTTTTAAAAATCTCTGCTGATCAAAGATCGCACCTATTAAGATCATATGAGACACAGTTAATGATTTTGTAGCTAATCTTATGATAGCTGGAAGTTCTTTTAAAAAGGTCTGCTGATCAAAGTTTTTTCACATTAAGATCATTTGAAATACAGTTAATGATTTTGTAGCTAATCTTAAGATTACTGGAAGTCCATTTAAAAAGGTCTGCTCATCAACCTCTTACCCATAAAGATTATATGACATACAGTTAATGATTTTGTAATTAATCTTAAGATAGCTGAAAGTCATTTTAAAAAGCTTGCTGATCAAAGCTCTTACCCATTAATTTCATATGAGACACAGTTAATGATTTTGTAGCTAATCTTAAGATTGCTAGAAGTCTATTTAAAAAGGTCTGCTAATCAAAGCTCTTACCCATTAATATCATATGCAATACAGTTGATGATTTTGTAGCTTAGCTTAAGATAGTTGGAAGTTTCTTTAAAAGGTATGCTGATCAAAGCTCTTACCCATTAAGTTCATATGAGACACAGTTAATGATTTTGTAGCTAATCTTCAGATAGCTGTAAGTCATTTTAAAAAGGTCTAATGATCAAAGCTCTTTTCCATTAAGATCATATGAGATACAGTTAGTGTTTTTCTAGTTAATCTTGAGTTACCTGGAAGTCACTTTAAAAAGGTCTGCTAATCAAATCTCTTACCCATTAAGATCATATGAGATACAGTTGATGATTTTGTACCGAATCTTAAAATAGCTGGACATTTCTTTATAAAAGTCTGCTACTCAATGCTCTTATCGATTAAGATTATATGTGATACACTTAATGATTTTCTAGCTTATCTTAAGATAGCTGGAATTTATTTTAAAAAGGTCTACTGATCAAAGCTCTCTCCCATTAAGATCATATAAGATACAGTTTGTGATTTTGTAGCTAATCTTAAGTTAGCTGGAAGTCACTTTAAAAAGGTCTGCTAATCAAAGCTCTTATCCATTAAGATCATATGAGATACAGTTAATGATTTTGTAGCTAATCTTAAGATTGCTGGAAGTCGCTTTAAAAAGGTCTGCTGATCAAAGCTCTTTTCCATTAAGATCATACGAGATACACTTAATGATTTTTTAGCAAATCTTAAAATAGCTGGAAGTTCCTTTAAATAGGTCTGGTACCAAAGCTCTTACCCATTAAGATCATATGAGATACAGTTAATGATTTTGTAGCTAATCTTAAGATAGCTGGAAGTCCCTTTATAAAGCTCTGTTGATCAAAGTTGCCTGCTCTCACTTATTTTGACTAATGACCTTATGACCTCCAATACTTTAAATAATTCCCAGAAACTTTTTGGGAGGACCTTGGTAAATATATCATTCGTAGGGGAACGTAAAACCACAGAAGGATTTCAAATCTCGTTAGAATCGCCGGAATAGTTATTATGTTATTGCCAAAAGAAAACAATTCGCGGGCTATCCTTGGGAGGACCTTGGCAATTATATCATTCGAAAGAGAATGTAAAAACATAATGGTTTCAAATTTCGTTAGAATCGGCCAAATAGTTATGATGTTATTGCCAAAAGAACAAAATTCCCGGGTTGCTGATTAATGGAATTTTAAGATGTGGTTCGTATTTTTAATGTCATTTTATAAATTCAATCCTTTCCATATTGAACATCAGTTATTTGTTCTTCATTTTCTTCAGGAGAGAAAATTACTTCAATTGATGGCGTTGAAATATTAGCCTACTTATAGTAAGTAACACTTCTTCCTTCACCTTCTTGTCCAATTTACTTATTGACTTGTCTATTTTACTCAAGCTAATCTCGAAAGCAAACCTGATGTGGTCCAAAAGAAGTAATCATTTCTCTCTGGCTTTTAATGAAAGCAAGTTCCTTCACAGAGATCTTCATCTCCATAAGGGATTTAAATTAATTTGAGTTTCGTTTTTGCAACCAGGGCAGCCAAATTCACAGCTAAAAAAACACTTTTACACTCGCGCCTGAGGATATCAACAGGTTGTCTAGTTTTGTAATGAAAATGTCTTAGGCCTGTAGCTCTCCTCTCCCAAGGGATATGTTTTTGGCCTGCTCCCAGTTCTTTTGGATCTGTTTAAGATTGTGACCCTTGAATTTACAACGGGTGCTAGAAAATAACTGTTCCCTCGTTCACACTTTTCAAGCACTTTAGGGTAAATATCCTTTGCAAGATTGGCTGCGGGGTAGTTTCTCACATCCACATTTCAGAACGTCAACCAGAGTTTGGAATTGAGATTGCAACAACTCTGCTATTTTTATTTTAGGTGTTCAAATGTGTGAATGTCGCTAGTCTTGTCCTAATTTTAAAAGCAATTGTAGGTCAACTCCCACTGGTAGGATGATAGTACTGAAGGCCACGTAATATTCAGCACACCGATGAATATGTTTCAAACGGTAAAAAAAAGTGAAATAGATATAATTATATATTAATATAATAATTGTCATTTAATTCCCCAGGATGAGAAAAATAAGTCAAAACCTGTAAGTACGAGGGGCGGTCAATAAGTTTTGCGAATCGGTAGGGCAAAACAGAGTAAGTACCTGCAGCCGCACGCTCCTGCCTCGTCTGTTTAAGAAGCAGTAGCTGATCGCAGATCGTCAGTCACAAAGTTTTCAACAATGGAGAAGGTTGAGCACCACGCAGTGATCATATTTTTGAACAAGGAAGGCAAGAATGCAAAAGAGATCCATGAAGGCATGGTTGCAGTGTACACCGACACCACCCCTTCCTATGCAACCATTGCTCACTGGAATAGGCAGTTCCACCATGGTCGTGAGTCCCTTGAAGATGACCCCCGTCCAGGACGCCCGTCAGACGTGACCAACGAAGACAATGTGGCCCGTGTGGAGAGGATGATTCTCGAAAATCTACGGGTGAAGGTCGAAGAAATTGAGCGAGAACTTGGAATATCACATCATCCACGACAATTTGGCCAGGACCAAGGTCTCTGCCCGTTGGGTCGCTAGAAACCTCACGCCCCATGATCGAATTCAACGTCGTCAAAGTCCACAAGGCCAGAGTTGCACAAGCTGCCCTGCGTGAGTGCGGATTCGAGGAGCTCAACCATCCCCCCTACAGTCCAGATCTGGCCCCTAGCGACTACTTTTTATTCCGCCAGCTCAAGGCTGCACTGCGTGGACGCCGGTTTGGGGACGATGAAGATGTCCAGCTCGCCGTCCAGGAGTGGATTGAACAGCAGTCGGGAGATTTCTGGTTGTCGGGAATTCGAAGCGTCAGAGACAAGTGGCGCAAGTGCATTGAAGTCGAGGGTAGTTATATTGAAAAATAATAAAACACTTTTCCTCATATCTCGTTTCCTTATATCCGAATTGCAAAACTTATTGACCGCCCCTCGTAGCTAACCAGGTACAACTAAAATTATATTAAAATAAAAAATACAACTTTAGAATTCATAAGTAGGGCTGCAAACTTTGAGCACCCCTCATTTATGTAATTAGAACGTTGAAAAGATTGACACAAACTAATATCACAGTATTCCAAAGTATAGCATATACCATAGCAGATTAGAGCATAGCACAGCATGGCATAATATAGCACAGCATAGCATAACATAAAATAGTATAACATAGCATAGCATATTCTAACCTAGCCTAAAATAGCATAGTATAGCCACATAGTTTAGCATAGCATAGTAGAGAATAGTCTAGCCTAGCATGGCATAGCCTAGCCTTGCCTAGAGTAGCCTAGCCTAGTATAGTCAAGCTAGAATAGGCGACTTTAGCCTAGCCAATATATCTTTGCATACGATAACTTAGCCTAGCATTTATAAGCTAGCTTGGTATAATCTATCCTAGCATAACCACACCTAACATAATATAGCCAAGCGTATCATATTATAGTATAGCCTAGTATACCCTAGACTAGTATAGCATACCATACCCTAGAATAACCTTGAATAGCTTAGCCTATTATAGCCTAGTTTAGCTAGCCTATCGTAGCCTAACATAGTATTACATAGCAGATCATAGCCCTCCCTAGCCTATTATACTTTAGCCTACCCTAGCATAGCGTAGTATAGCTCTATCTAGCTTAGTATAGCTTAGCATAGCTTAAAAATGAAGGGAACAGTGCACCTGGTAAACATGAGAATGGTTCAAAAGTATATGCGTTTTATGTCTGATAATTTACTAGGAATGTATTTTATTTAAAAACAAAGAGTTCATCATCGATCCAATTTGCTTAACAAGTGAAAAGTAGATACTGGACTCCTCCGATATATGGCTCATTAGTAGCAGCCAAAGAGGTTGGCCAAAGTTCCCATAATTCTCAGTACAGCCGAGAGCCGTTCAACTGTTAGAGTATACAGAATCCCCCCATCTCCCAGAGTTCAAGACTCCCTCCCTGAGTTCACAGAGACACCTATTAGTCCCAAACTCCTGCCAACCTGACTCGAGTACCAGAGTGTGTAAAGAAAATGATAAAGAGTCTTAACAGGACCCATCACGTGGAGATTCCAAAGGGGAGGGCGGGGGGGGGGAGAGTGGGAAGATGTCTCGGCAAAGAGCGATTTTAAAAGTACGCCACGAAGAAAAATTCCAAATGATAGAGATTTTAAGTCTGTGATGCGGGTACCCCCCCCCCCCCAATTGCAAAGTTCTAGTACTGGGTTTTAGGAGTTCACTACTTAGTCAGAGTGTACCAGTAGAACCACAGGTGAAAGAGTTTTTAAAAGACTTCCTGTAGAAAAAATGGCTCGATCTAAGGTTAGATTATCCACGACCTAGTAAGGGAGTACAAGTTAACCTCAAGATGAAAGAGAGGAAGGAGTTTTTACAGTGTCCGCTTCGACCACATAGCTACTCGTATTTGTCCTTACGAGAGAGTGCATTTCAGAGGGTTCCTGAAAGATCCCCATGTGAAAAGTACAGTGACTGACACAAATGTGTTCATTGAAAAGATTACAGTGGGTAAAAATGTGATAGTCCAGAGTTTAGGGGCCTGTTTATATTCTGAAGTACCAGTGAGTTGTATTAACATAAAAGATAGGAAAAAGATGTATGCCCGAAACATAATAGTTACCGCAAATGGAAGCCGAGGTAAAAGAGAGAAAGTAATTGAACTAGTACTGTATGTTTGTATTTGTGCGTGTGTATACATTTAAATGACCAAGTAAGTGTATCTGATATACTCAGTGCTCAAATTGTGAAAAACAATTAGGAAGGATGGTGGATTTTATCATATGGGGACACAATTTGTGCTGATAACCACACATAGGACTTTCAGTGTACCGTACTTTTTGATGATTGTAACCACTAGGATAATTTACTTTTAAAACAGCATACATACCGGTACATGCTATGGATGTTAGGTGTCAGGTACTCCTGTCTGTCAGTGCTCTTGACCAAGGAAGATCATAATTTCGATTTGGTACCTGCCTGGGCTGCCACGGCACCACTGCTTCTATAGTTAGGGTCATAGACAGCTGTAATCGAAGTCCCAAAAGGTTCCTCTTTGTTGGATTGCAATCCAAAGTTATACAAAGAAGCCCCCAAATCAATCTTGTAGTTGATTATTCAGATGGATTAGTTGATGATACTTATAAGTTATAATAATTAAACTTGTTAAATTAAAGGGTTTGTTTTAATTGTGATTAATTAAATAATTATGTACAACAAAAACCCTCCATGAAAGAATGGAGGAATGAAAAAAAAACATTGATTATCATTTTATTGCATTTCAAGTATGTTTACATTATCCAAATTTGTCTTGGAATATGTCATCAAATGCTACTTGAAACTACTTACAAATATAAATATATTTCAAGTATATACAGTACAAATAGTACAAAAGAGGATCAATCTTGTCAATGGTTATTTAACAGGTCATCAAATGGTAATTGAAATGGCTTACAAACATTAATATGAAAAAGTATACAGATAATCTAAAAACGGACCAATCTTTTTAATGACTGCCTAACACAACTTCCTTCATCTCACCCAAGTTTCCAAAGATTATCATATTCATGCTTTTTGTTCTCCTTGTTTCTAGATCTTGATTTTGGATTATTAGCTAAGCAATGACTTTGAAGCCAAGACTTGACATGCATATCTGGTCTGAACTTTGTTAATGGTGAACTAAAACACTGGATGAAAAGCAAAGCTGACATGATTTTAACCTATAGTGAGCTTCTACTACTCGAGTTTAAAATGTTCATTTGATCAAACCCACGTTCACACTCAGCGGTGGAGATGACTAGTGTGTTACTACTTGGAAGAGGGGTTTAAGCCTTTCTGGTGCTGGTGGCATCCTTTCATCAGTTTTGAGTCTAACCATGTCAATGTATTCCCTCATTACTCTCTGAACCTATCTACCACGAAGATTAAAAAAGGAGCAGATTTCTTGTACTTCATTTTCAGAATAACGCACCCCCTACTGATCTAGCCAGCTAGATGGCTGCAGCACTTTGAGGTTGTTTAGAAAGCTCCGATATTCTTCCTTGCTTTTCTGTTTACCCGACAGACAACCTATTCTCGTCTCAATACTAACAGCCAAGGAATTGAAAAACTGTTCAAGATATATTTCTCCGCTGGGCCTTGAGTTTTTTTTCGGATACACACCGTTGAAAACCATGAACTTACCTGCTATCTGAACCTCTTCTGCCCTTGGTCCAGGTTGCCCTGTGTGAAGGCAAACGAGGAACTCGGTTCTCTCGGCCTCAAACACACACAAGAGATAGGTTATCAAAAAGATTACCAGAAAGGTTACTAGGACGGTGCTCAAATATACGCAAGGGTAAAATAAATACACAGGAAAATTCAACCGTATTATTTAGAAAAAGGAAAAATAACCTGTCAATGGAGTACAAGAGGGTACCAAAAATAATAAAAAGTCAGAAACTTCGAAACCGCCTAACGATAACACGTCGTTATTAAATAAAATCCGCGTATAATAAGGGATATTATAAAATTAAGCACTTTACGCCGAAACGACACGTGTCGTTAAAAATAATTAACTACATTACTTAGGTAAGAGGTATAAAAAGAATACTCCCCCCCCTCGTCCTTCGTCCTTCACACAAAAGCAATGAATCTCGACACGAGCACTTGAGAAATTAAAGGGCGTAGGACGAAATAAATATTCCAAATACTGATACGAAAGCAGTGGAGTGACACCTAGGTGACGGAAATCCAAGAGACGGAGAACACACGGGCGGTGACGATTGAGATGACTAGGTACCAACGGGTGGAGTCGATGATCGAGATGACGCAGGACCCACAGGCGGCGCGATCTAGAGGATGAATGACACACGGGTGAATGAGGTCTAGATGACGACGGATCCATGGGGGACTGAAGACTCGATGGCCAAGTATCCAAGGGTGGAGGTGGTCGAGATGGCGGAGTACCCAAGGGCAGAGGTGGTAAAGTGACGAGGGATACCCTTAACAGGCCCACGGTAATCGGGTTCACAACGGAGAACGAATGCAGTGGGAGTCTGGTGACGGCAAAAATCGTTGCAGCAGTAAAAGGAATCAGCATCAAAGCTGGCAGGGTATAATGGCAGAAGGTCCTCGCTGAATAATGTCCAGAACGGTTCTCTCGCGAGTAGAGAAGGAGGCCCCTATTTATACCAGCTCGCCAGAGGAGCGTACGTGACGTTGGTCACGCAGTCGGGGGGGGGGGGGGTAGATACACTGCTTTTCGATACTACGAGTAGCTTAGTAGGTTATTCGGCGCGCGTGCGCGTACTTTTCACGAGAACGGACAAATTTCCAAGATGAGTCAGTCGTAGGTTGCTCCCAGATTATGGCCTCGAGGTGGGCTTGCGAGCGGAACAGGTCGAAAAATATGATGAATAATGCGGCTTGGTTGAGCTGCCCTTACACCATCCCTGGAACAAGAATCTACTGGGGGTATATTAAACATTAATAAAATGAAAGATGACGATGTAAGGTACATACGAGCAAAGAGAAAAAAATATCAAAATTAATTAGGGGACCTACTCAAAATGTCAGCCCCTAGGTTGTCCTTCCTAGCAATATGGAAAACCTTAAATTTGTAGGCCTGGAGGGCTAAAGCCCATCGGAGTAATTTGTCGTTTTTGCCCTTAAATGTAGATATATATATAGAAGAGGCTTGTGGCCGACCTCTAAAATGAACTCCTTACCACGAAGGTAATAATCAAACATGGTGATGAAAAATACGATGGTCAGACATTCTTTCTCGATGGTCGAGGACCTCTTTTCACTGTCCAGGAGCTTTCTACTGGCGTAGGCAACGGGATGGGGACATTCCTCTTCGTATTGTAGGAGGACAGCTACCAGTCCATGAAGAGAAACATCGGTTCTTAGGACGAAGGTCATCTGGGGATTCGGCAGCCGTAGAACCGGTTCTGAAGAAATGACATCCTTCAGATGACCGAAGCGTTATCAGAAAGAGGAACTTGATAATAAGCCTTACAGAGATTAAGTTCGCTGAAGTATTTGGCGCCCGAAAACTTATGAAGATCTTCCTCCATGCTGCAGGTGGGTTCGGCGTGAAACACTGTAATAGAATTGAGCTGACGGAAGTCGATAGTCATACTATAAGAACCATCAACTTTCTTAACCATGACGACAGGTGAACGGTGAGAGGAGGAGGAGCGTTGGATAATACCTTACTGAAAAGGAGTCTTGATCTCTTTCTCAAAGGCAGGCTTGGGGTGAATAGGAAAGAACATCCTGGTACCTACCCATGAGTTCCTGTAGCTGTGATAGCTGATCCTAGTGCAGTGTTCCAAACTTGGGGCGGTCGGATGAAGGAGAGTCGATCATACCATTAGGTGTTAATGGCAGTTGAGAGCAATCAGTGTCTCCTTCCTCGATGATGCTTAATTTATCCCTTCCAGGAGCTGTAAGTTCTTCAAGTGTGTCAGTTTCGTCCAAAACCTCCAATTGCTGCACCTGGGCCCTGCGGTGATACCTTTTTAACAGTTTAGCGTGATAAAGTTGGGGTGAGATATCTGTGCCACTCGCGAGGCTTTTCCGAACATAACTTACGGGAGATGGCCTTCAGAAGGGCATGCAGCCTCCCGATCCTCCCATTACCACTAGGGTTGAAACAGTGTGGAAAAAATCGGTTTGAAGCCTAGCAGCTTATGAAGTTCCTTTATTAAGTTGGATGTAAACTGGGTCCCACGGTCGAACAATATTTCTCGAGGGATTCCAACTCGATAGAAAACGGAGAGCAAGTCTTTGGTAACGGAAATCGAATCTATATCCTTCAGG
This sequence comes from Ceratothoa steindachneri, assembly GCA_963969495.1. Classification (NCBI taxonomy): domain Eukaryota; kingdom Metazoa; phylum Arthropoda; class Malacostraca; order Isopoda; family Cymothoidae; genus Ceratothoa; species Ceratothoa steindachneri. The sequence continues at coordinate 106,691,504 of OZ018327.1, read as the reverse complement.
GGTACAGCCTCTAAAAACACTGTAGCGAAATCGATGATGGTAAGGTTATAACTATGGCCGTGGAAAGATGATGGAGAAAGGGGTCCCACTGAGTCGATAGTAATTCGAGCAAAAGGCTCAGTGGCGATGGGCATGGGCTGTAATGGAACTGGTCGTACTCGTCCTTTGGTAGAGAAACGTTGACATTTATTACAGAAACGGCAGAAAGTTCGGATATCCGTTCCCATCCCAGGACAGTAAAATTGTTCCGTGACTTTTAATTCTGTCTTCCTGTAGGAGAAATGGCCAGCCAAGGGGCTCTCATGAGCAACAGAGAGGATAATCGGGCGACAATCACGGGCAGCCACCAGGGTTGACCTGCCTACCTTATGGGAACGATCAGACCTCAAAAGTTTCGGTAGAGGAGGCCGTCAACCATGACGAACTGGTAGCTAGACCCGTTTCTAGCTTGCTCGATTTCTTCTGAGGCGGCTTTTCCTCGAGCAGAAAAGAGAGTTTCAGAGGAAGACTGGAGGCGACTAAAGTCATCAGGCGTCGCAGAGAGGGGCTGGAAAGCAAGCAGAGTTAAGGGAGCTATCCGCTTCATTTTTCCCTGCTCTAGTCTGGACAGCACGAACATGGCGAAGTTTTGGTTCTGACGGAGTTCTTGGGCCAACAGCAGAAGTTTTCAGAGGAGTATGGTTTTCAAATAGTGAAGGTGAAGCTGGGGGAAGCAAGGGTTTAGCGATATTAGGGTCTCTTACTCCTGGAATGTTTTCAACTAAAACACTCGCAAATTTAATTGGAGCTCGAATTACGTCAGTCCAGCCTTCGTAATAAAGGCAACGAAGGTAGCAGGAGACGAGGAGGAATGAATCCACTCGTCCTAACTAGTCGGCAACGAAGACTTTTCTGCAAGCGGTGACGTCGGCTTCGGGCAATACGTCTTCCGAAAGACTACACAAGAGCATCCGGTGTCTCTGATGATGGTGGAAACCCAAGCCCCGATGATGGTACCAGAGGCTTAGAAATGAGGGACACTTCGATCAGATAAGCAGAATCCCACCTTAAATGGTTGCATCGAATAGAGCCATCCTTGAAGGCGCGGGTTTCTTTGGGCACCGATGTCTGTGTCCAACTTCGCCACAGCCATGACAAGTCACGGTAGAGGAAGAATTCCGTGGGTTGCTAGTCGAGCTGGATGCTGTGGTAGTCCCTTTTGGAGACGGCTTAGATGGACGAAAGAACTTTTTGGAGCTAGAAATAAAAGTTCGGGGAAGAATGGGGTGAGCTGAGGTCCAATTGTAGGCTAGTTGGATCGCTTCCGGTAGAGTAGAGGGTCGCCGTTCCTTAATGAAAGCGCGTAAATCTGGGTGGAGAGAAGACAGGAATTGATCAAGGATAATAATTTTTTTAGCTCTTTAAAGGTTTTACATATTCCAGAACAATCGCTGGGCCAGATGGAAGGAGAACTGATGGAAGGTTTCTTCTGTTGAAACCTTAGCACTCCGGAATTTGGCACGGTAACCATCAGGAGTCTTGTTGAAACCGGTTAAAAGGGCTTTCTCTAACAGACCATAATCCCTGGTGACATCCATTGGCAGAGAGGTATATAATTCAGCAGCCTGAATTCTATCTTTACTTTATCTCTGTTTATTTCCCTTCTTTATTACTTTTTCATTCACTCAATCTCTTCTGATTTATATTTCTCTCTCCCAATTCTTTATTCATTTTTATCCCTTATTATTTCTTTTTCGACATCAGCTATCCCTGTCACCAGTCGGATGTCTCCCCGTTTAAAAGCTCCTTTGGTTACGATCCATTAACCAGCCATTAATCCGAGTTATCGCATTGTCGTGAATGTTCAATACCTTTTAACATTGAATGAGAATTTATCAAGGGCTTTACCAAAATCTAGAGACATCACATCTGAACCCAAACTTGAATCGAGACCTTTTGCCGCAACTTGATAATGCAACTTGAACTCCAACAAGATCAATGAATGGAATTATGTCTTTATAACATTAGGAAGATCAATAAACAGGCCTTTAAACTTTGGCGCACCTCAGATACGAGTAATAGCTGTAAGCCTGTCTTTTAATGGCCGAGAAAGTAAGATTCCTAAACAAAGTTAGAATCGAAGAGGGTGTACAAGAAAGATGATCTACGTGTCAAATGGTATGACAGAGAAGCCGAGTCGGTGGCAGAGTTTACCCAGAGATAGAAAATTCAAGAAAAATAACTACCTTTGAAGGAAGATTTTGGGCACAGCAACTTTTTGAAAATAGAGGCCTAGGTCTCAATATTCACATGGACTGTTTAGATTCCATTTTGGAGGTAGGAGCAAAATTAACTTTGTCCAGAGCATATGGGACATTAATGTTTAGAAACTGTTAAAAGGGGCTGGATCAAATGTTACAAAAAGGAAGGAGAGGTCTAAAATAACTAAAAGGGGTAGACAAATATCAAGGGTTGCGTGACGTAGACTGTCATACAGTTGTAATATAAGGGATAAAGTGCAGAAATCAAGCTAAAAACCCAATTGGAAAGCTCTTAAACGTTGCAAAAATCAATGTTCTCGCAGATCCTGAAGACAACAGACAACACGCTCCAGTACATCAGGGAGATATTTAACTAGTGTTGGACAGGCATAAGTGATCAATTGATCAGGAAATGACTTCTTACGTAGTAAAATGTGTAGGATAAGGGAAAAAGCACTGAGAGCTTTAGAGGTGATCTTTTTTCATGAACATACTTTGGGGTGATTTTTTCTTATTCGCCCACTTCTAAACCTTCTAAAGGGTGTGAAAGTATATCTTCTAAACGCAGAATGTTTCGGAATCCAAAACTCTCAAGTGGAAGTTATGCTTCAAAAGCGCCTTTACTCGAATCAATCGAAATATAGAAGGAAAAAGTTTGTCCGGAGCCAATAATTGAATTGTCAGTTTTCTCTTATTCCTTCTCTCCTTTGCGCCTCTTCCTCCTCCTAGTTTCGGAGTGTACAACCTTTTATGGTAGATTTGATAGACCCATTATGTCTGGCACCAACGAAAGCATTTCTCCAATTCGAGGGCAAATATATTCTCTGTGACATATTCCCCCTCTTTTACATATTTCACTTTCACATTCCAAAACACCCTTTCTACACTTAATTTCTTAATATGACTCTATTCTTCTCAAATTTATTAAGTTAACATTCTGTGTCCTTGATTCTCTCCTTCATTTTCTTTCTTTTGGAAATGTCGCTCCGTCAACCCACTTCTCTCTCACTCTTTCTCTTTTGACATTTGAATGATTAAGAGCCGCGATCATTCCTTCGCGCCATTGAATTCGCGTCAACAAAATCCGGAGAACTTTTCTTCATAAATGAAATCACGATTTCCTCTTCGTGTCTCTTGCAAGGAAATATGTTCGTACATAGAAGGACAGATGTGTTTCCGTGTATGATCTGATGCTATTAAAATATTCCACCTATTTTCATTTCTTCCATCTTCACAACATACTTTAAATTGGAAAGTATAAAAATGCTATCATCATCCTCTCTCTGGCTCTTTCATTTTGACATTTGCCTTTTTCATTCTTTCATATTTTCTATTCATTAAGACCTCTCATTTATTTCAGGCCTGTTTCTTTCTTTCATACCTTCCTAGACTTTCTTGTATTTCATTTTCTTCATGCATGTTTTTTTTTAGATTTCCTTTCTTAATACTACTTTCCCTTTCTTCCATAACATTTAATATATTTAATTCTTCCATACCTTTATTCTTTAAAATTTTATCTAATTGTTAAATTTCTTTCGTAATTCTCATTTCTTTCTTACCTTTACTTTCTTCAATATAATTTTTTTCCTAACTATGTGCTTTTTTACAAACATTTAATTTTTTTTATGCATTTTCTTTCTTGAATAAAATTATTTTTTTTTTAAATACATCTCCCTGATTGTATGCATTTCCTTTTAGGCATACCTTTATTTCTTGCATACAAGTCTTTTTTAATAAATTTCTTATTTTGCATACATTTCACTTTTTCATACATGTCATTTCTTGCATACATTCCGTTTTCCATACATTTCCTTAATTGCATATCAGTCCGTTTCCATACATTTCCTTTATTGCATACATTTTCCCATTTCATATGTTTACTTTCCTGCATATATTTCCTTTTTTCGATTCATTTCCTTTATTGCCTAAAATTTCTTTTTATGCATACATTTTATTTCTTGCATACATTTCGTTTTTCCATACATATACTTTTTACATAGAATTCCTTCCTTGCACATATTTCGTTTTCCATACATTTCCTTTAGTGCATACATTTCCTTTTCCATACAATTTCTTTCTTACATACAAATCGTTTTACATACATTTAATTTTCCATACCTTTCCTTTCTTGCATACATTTTACTTTTTCCTACATTTTATTTCTTGCATAGATTTCTTTTTTCATACATTTCCTTTTCCATACATCTTCTATCTTGCATATATATATATACCTTTTCCATACATTTCATTTCTTGCATACATTTACGTTTTTCCATACATTGCCTTTCTTGCATATATGTAATTTCTTTTACATATTTACCTTCTTGCATACAATTATTTTTTTCATAGAATTTATTTCTTGCATACATTTCCTTTCCTGCATATATTTAGGTTTTCCATAGATTTCCTTAGGTGCATATATTTCATCTTTTACTTAGATTTCTTTTCTTGCAAACATTTCAATTTTCCATACATTTTCTTGGTTGCACTTATTTCCTTTTTCCATATATTTCCTTTATTGCATACATTTCATTTTTTCCATAAAATTCCTTTCTTGCATACATTTCGTTTTACATTCATTTCCTTTCTTGTATACATTTCCTTTTCCTAATAGATTTCATTTCTTTCCTACATTTCCTTTTTCCATAAATTTTCTTTCTTGTATACATTTCCTTTTATATACTTTCCCTTTCCTTCATACATTTCCTTTTTCTATATATTTCCTATATTGCATACATTTTTTTCAACACATTTCATTTCTTGCATATATGTATTTCCTTTCTACATATGTTCCTTTCTTGCATACATTTCCTTTATCCATACTCTCTACTTTTCTTGCTTCCATTTCATTTTCCAGGTATTTCGTTGCCTGCATATATTTTCTTTTTCTATACATTTCCTTTCTTTCATGCATGTTCTTTCTCCTATACATCTCTGTTTCATATACTTCCCGTCTTATATAAATGTTTTTTTTTCATACATTTCTTTTCCTTCATATATTTAATTTCCCCATACATCTCATTTCTTACATACATTAACTTGTTCCTTAAATTTCAATTTTTGCGTACTTTTTGTTTTCTATATTTTTCCTTTTTACCATACAATTCCTTTCTTACATACACTTCGTTTTACATTGATTTCCTTTATTGCACACATTTCCTTTTTGCATTCATTTAATTTTCCATACAATTTTTTTATTGCATATTTTCATTTTACACACATTTTCATTTCCATACGTTTCCTTTATACAGACATGTAATTTTTCTATACATTTAATTTCTTGAATGCAATTCCTTTTGTTGCATACATTTCTTTTTTCAATATTTTCTTCTTTGCATACATTTTTTTCCCTACAGATCCTTTCTTGCATACATTTCGTTTTACATGCATTTCCTTTATTCTATACATTTCTTTTTTCTCATACATTTCCTTTCCTGCATACCTCTCCTTTTCATAAATTTCATTTCTTACATATTTCATTTTTGCATGCATTTTATTTCTTGCAATCATTTAATTTTTCCCCTAAATATCATTTCTTGCATACATTTCATATTTTCCATAGATTTCCTTTTTCCATACATTCCCTTCCATGCATACATTTCCTTTCTTGCATTTATTTAATTTTTTCGAATCATTTCATTTCTTGCAGTCATTTACCCTTTCCATACATTCCCTTCCATGCATACATTTTATTTCATGCATATACTTATTTTTTTCGAATCATTTCCTTTCTTGCAATCATTTACCTTTTCCATACTTTTAATTTCTTGCATATATTGAATTTTTCCATAAATTTCGTTCCTTGCCAGCATTTATTTCTTGCAGACATTCCCTTTCTTGCATAAATTTCCTTTTATGCATAAATTTCCTTTTATGTATAAATTTCCTTTTCTATACATTTCTTTTTCCATACATTACATTTACCAGTATACATTTCATTTTCATGCATTTTCTTTTTGCATAAAGTTCAATTTTCCATACATTTCTTTTCTTGTATACGTTTTCTTTTTTCCATGCATTTTCTTGGTCTTAGTCATTTCTTTTCTTGCATACATTATTTTATTTCCATACATTTCATTCTTGCATGCATTTCCTTCTTCCATAGATTTCCTTTCTTGCATATATTTCCTTTTTCCATAGTTTTCCTTTTTTGCATATAATTTCTTTTTCCGTAAATTTCCTTTCTTGCATATATTTTCCTATACATTTCCTCTTTGTATGGCTTAACTTTTCCTTTCTTGCATACATTTCCTTTTCCATACATTTAATTTCGTGACCAGGAATAACCACCAAGGTCCGGAGATCTTACCCCTTGTGATTTCTTCTTATAAGGCTATGTGAAACCAACAAACCAAGCACAATTTCTAAGCTCAAGACTGAAATCAGGCGTGCGATTGGAGGCATCGAGACACACACGTGTCAGAGAACTGCCGTGCCCCTTACGTGGCGCGGCAGTTCTCTGAGTCCCGTGCTGACGGGACTCAGCTCCCCGTCCGGCCCAAGCTTAGCCTCTTCTCATTCCTTCAGTCAGCCTGTGTTTCTCCCTGTGAAAGAACAAGCACGTGATGAAAGAAATAACGTCGTTTTTAAGCATTGCCTCCACGTGATGGGCCTCGTGTAGCTTACAAACAATTTTCGAAGCTCAAAAGCGTGAAAATGTATAGGAGCGGGTTTATGGAATGTAACCCTTATCAAGGCGAGTATTTAAACAAGACGAGAATTCGCCCCTCCCCCCCTTCTAGCCACGCTGGGAGCGGTTGAGACAATCGCCACCCGGGCCGCGTTCGCCATGACTCAAACGATTGTCGATAGACCCCCCCCCCCTCTTCTATGGGGTAAGCTCCCTCACTTCTGGTGTCCATATCTACCAGCGTAAGGAGGAATGATGAGATTGATGCGAGAGAAGCTCACGAGTGCAGACCTTCTTACTCCTGCTCGATTCAGGTTTGTCATACGCCGAAGGCAAGGAAACGTCGTGGGACAAAACTAAGCATCCCTTCTTGGATAAAACAGATATCCATCCCCTAGAGTTAGTTAAGAACTCTTCTCCCCCTAAGAATACCCGTCCGACTCCGCTCATCGACGCCATCTCCAAACAAGAACCAAGTCTTATCCCAAAAGGTTTCAGTGAAGATTAATGTTAGCATAATAACCCCTTTGATTACGCATATCCGACCAAACAAACCGTTGACGTCTCGGACAAACTCACCCTCCGCTTTCTTCAAAGGAATTTACACCGGAAGAATTCCCAACCTCCCTTTTCGAAGACTCTGCTCCCCCCACCCCCCGTCATCTCAAAAAAATATTTCATTACAAGCAAGTTGACCTTGGACCCTGCCGAAGTGACCCAGCCATCATCTCACCGCTTCGCCGGAAACGACCATCGTCTTCCCTAACCCCTCCATTTGTGTATAAGGTATCGTAACGAATATTTTAGCTTCCACAAATTTATAATTGACGTCTACCGTTCCTTATTATCATTTGTATAACTATTTGTCTTATATGTCTGTGTATTATTGTATCATATTAACTTTTATTATTAATATTTATTAAAGTCTATTTTTGCTGACTCCTTTACTTTCCCACCCCCGAGCTCATCATAGCCTTGTAACAGCCTGTAACTAAGTGAGATTTGGAACTCTCAGCCAATACCAAGTTTAAAGTAACATCTATTGGACTAGCCCTCCCTTACGAGGATCTGACCTTGTAATTGGACCTCGGCCTACCCAAACCTATTAAAAGGAAACCCCCGTGCACTCAAAAATCAAATATAATAGATCTATCTATCATATATAGAGCTATACGACGACACTCCCTTACTTCCTCACTTCCCATACAACCTCTCCTACAACTTTCTCTGATCGGCCTCTATCTTCACAGGGTAGATGCTGATCTTCTTCTTAACCAACTATCCCGGATCGAGGCTGAGGGGGGAGGGGACAATGTTCCCTAACTCCTGAGCCCAGGTTTGGGATGGTGGGTTTTACTAACCCAAGGTGGAGCCGCCATGCCGAAGAGCTATCAGGTCACTGGGGGAAGGAGTAGCCTCAAATGGAGGCACCTGGCTCTGCCAGCCCCGTAGGCACCCTTTGCAGAGCGGGCTACTGCGAGGGGGGATTAGCGTCTGCATCCCGTGAAAATAATAGAGTCACCCCATGCCCAATGATGAAATTTTAAAAAAAGATTTCCCCTTGATTTCCCTCCATATACCGTCGGAGCCGTCCTCGGGCAGCTTCATTGAAAATATGGAGGTTTCTCCCCGTGCTTGTAAGGGAAACTTCTAAAACTCTTTGACCGGAGAGGAGGCTTACTCTTCTCCATTGCCTACGGGTGCAGGGGGCTCCCCTTCACCCCCTTCTTTGGAGTCACCCTTATGTGACTCGATCTTACCAGTAGCAGCCTCACCTTTACTTTCCCATGGGGCTGCCAAGAAAGCCAGCAGGCAGCCCATAACCAGCGGCTCGGTAGGGCAAACCTCCTTAAGGGGGGGGAACAAGGCCCATCAGGAACTACCCTCAAGAGACCTGCTGGCTAGGATACTGACTTTAGCGGTCAAGGCCTGTGCCTCCCCTTACAACCTGACTCGTGACACCACTGCCAATGGGACCTGTGATGTCCTGGGGTAAGGGATGGCCAAATGGAGCCCCTCTCCGACATAGCCATGGTCTTTAAGGCAACCCAGGCTTAGACGGTCGACCCTTCCATGGGGGCGAATCCGGGCTCGGCGCCAAGCACCGTACCCGAATCCGCCCCCATGCAAGGGAGGGGCCTCGAGACCCACCCCTACACTCTTCATCACGTTCGACTGTGACAAGATCCCTGAGTCGGTACGTGCCGGTTGGTATCGCTACTGCGTGAAGACATTCGTGCCACTGCCTCGGAGGTGCTATTACTGTCACCGCTTCGGCCATACTAATCGCTCCTGTCGACGTGCAAAGTAGGTCTAACCCGAAATGTGTTTAAGATGCTCCAAGGCCACACACTATAAGTCCAAATCGTGTGTGGCTAAGTGTGTCAATTGCAGAGAGCCGCGCCCGACCTCTTCGAAGCAATGCAGTGCATATCTCCTTGAGAAGGAAATCTTGGCCGTTTAGGCTCAGGAACGTCTCTCATTTTGCGAGGCTAAGGACTTGGTCTTAGCGCGCCCGGCGCTGACCGGAACGTCCTATGCCTCAATGTTGACAAAGACACCCTCTGCCCCTGGCCTCTCCAGGCCTACGAGTACGGTCATTTCCGCTCCTATTCGGAACCCTTCTGCGGGTTCTATCCACCCCAGGCGTTTCCCTGGTAAAGCTGGCCGTTTCGCGTAAGGCGAAACGGCCGCGCACCTCCACCGAGTCGTTAGACTCATAGAAGGCAACACCCCTGGAGATGGTCGTGAGGCCATCTTCTGGGGTTCCTAAAGCTTCCCGCCGAAAAGAGGACAGCACTAAATGAGCTTCGGCTGGCCTAAGGTTTCGAGGCGGAGGGAGAAAAAGACTCGCATGGCGGGCCCTACCCCCATCGATAAGTCCTCGAAGGCGAGAGCGCCTTCAGCGCATTGTCCGGCCAACAGTGCCCTGGAGTTCTGCCTCCGGGAAGAGTACGGCTATTTCCGTGAGGGTCTTCTCTTTGAAGAGGGCCCCTGCACCTCCCCCGAGCTAGACCTGGAGTGTATATTCCTTCAATTGGAATTGCCGCGGACTCCGGGCCAACTGGGAGGAGTTGTGGAGGCTCGTAACCTTTCGTTTCCCGTTAGCTATCGTTTTGCAGGAGACCATGCTGGGCGCATGCCCCCTGCCCACCCTCCAGGGGTATAAGGGTTTTTCAGGATGGGGGCCGGGCGGGAGGATGCGCGATTTACACCCGGCATCATGTCTCTGTTCTTCTCTTCACTTTAGATACCTCCTTTCAGGCAGTAGCTGTGCAGGTGCACCTGGTTAGGAGGTATACTGTTATTTCCGTGTACATTCCAACGTCAGCCAACTTCGACGCGGGGAACCTACGCCACGTCGTGGCACAGTTGCCTAAGTCCTTTCTCTTGCTCGAAGACCTGAACGGTAGACACCCCGTCTTAGGAGACTACTCAATTAATCCAAGGGGTCAAGTCCTTGCCGATTGATGGACGAGCTTGAGATGAGTGTCCTAAATGTGGATGAGTTTACAAATCACTGCCCTAGAACCGCTTCATTTTCTTGCATCGATGTATCTTTGTGTTTCCTGGATGCACAGCCTGATTTTTGATTGGAGGGTGGTCGATGACCTCCATGGTAGTGATTAATTTCCAATTTAAATATCATTTTCTGGGTTGCTGCCTCCCGAGAGTCCGCCCTGGTGGTGCTTGGCGCAGGCGCGGTGGTCTGCATTTCCGTAAATGAGTGAATATCTCGATCTCAGTCGATTAACATCTTTCCTCTTAATAGACCTCATTAATTCTTAACTTTAACATCTTTCCTCTTAATTCTTAATTTTAAAATCTTTCCTCGTACTAGACCATATTAATTTTTCACTTTGACTTATTCCCTCTTACTAAACATCATTAATTCTTAATTTTAACATCTTCCTTTACTACATATCGGCAAAATGTCAATGGATTTTGTTCTATTTTCAGAAGACATTTTCTCTCGAAATTTAATCGAAATCATTCTTTTTGATATCTTAAAGACAATTTATTTAGTTTTTTTTTGTCTTCAAGTAGAAGTTTACAATTGTGTGATCTTTTTTATTCAACCTTTCGACTACAGACCGATTTATTTAATGACATTTTCACTTGTTGAAATTACTAAATCATAAATGCCCCCATTTGTTAATCTTTCAGGCATTGTAATATAATGTTTTCTTCTTCTGATTCTTGCGTTAGCGAGATAGATATGTTCACAGCATCCGACCAATTCAATACATCAACTATAACGTCGTTGCTTCCATCTATACTTCTGAGTTTCTGATAAAACGATTCACCTAAATTAGTTGTTTGGTTGGGAGGACTTCAGATGGATCCCAAAGTTACAGGGGGATTCTAAATTTCATTTTAATAACTAACGCTTCTATAGTGTTAATGCTTTAAATTTCAATTTCCTCAATTCCAATTTCCATTCATAGACACCTCTCTGGCACCGCCTTTCCGATAGGTGGCTACTCGAAGACACGTTGAAACTTGCCATTTTTTCCATTACCCAAAAGACGCCTGCTGGGAAAAAGAAACAAATTGAATGTAATGAATGCACAGTTGGGTAAAAAGGACAGGGATAGGTGAATAGCAGAGGGGAGATTGGGGCTCTTGTTGAGAAGGAAATGTCTGCATACAAAGAGGCTAATTAGAAGACTCGCCTTGTGTGTCAGGCAGGCGTGGCTGCCAAAGCGACCGACGCCATAAGTTGGATCGGCGATGATGGAATTCGAGTTTGGCTGACTAATATCTGGAGGGTCCCTCGGCACCATCGAGTGAGATCGAAAGTTTGGTCTGAAATGGTAACAAATTCACACATTGATATTCTTTGTCATGTGGATATTCCTGTTTCACGGAAATTAAGGTTAGAAAGAGATAAAGATAGCGAAAATATTTAGAAAATACAAAAAGGGTTGAAAGTGGTTATTTAATTTTTATTACATGTGTGATTGTACTATGAGGAATTCTTTTCGGTTTCCATGTCTAATAGATACCACTGGAAAACAATAGAAAGAATAAGATTAGATGTATCAACGAAGGAAAATTGCAATAGTAAACATTATGAAATTTGAGAAAGGTTTTAGTTGCATTATAAAGCTTCAAGTAAGAAGGAGTTCGTACAAAGTTTCAAGTAAGAGTTCGTACATAGCTTTAAGTATGAGTTCGTACAAAACTTCAAGTAATAGGTCTTACACAGCTTCAAGTAGCAGTTCGTACAAAGCTTCAAGTAGGATTTCGCACAAAGCTTCAAGTAAGAGTTATTATATAAAGCTTAAAGTAGGAGTTCGTATAATTCTTCAAGCACGATTTCGTATAAAGCTTCAAGTAGGAATTCTTACAAAGCTTTTACAAGAAGTTTCTACGCATCTTCATATAGGAATTCTAACAAATCTTCATGTACGAGTTCGTACAAAGCTTCAAGTGGTAGTTCGAACTAAGCTTCAAGTAGGACTTCTTACAAAGCCTCAAGTAATATTTCTTACATAACTTCAAAGAGGAGTTCGTATAAAGCTTCAAGTAAGCGTTAATACCAAGCTTCAGGTAGCAGTTCGTACTTCGAGAGATGACACTCGAATATACGAACTAAGACCTCTATGAGGGTGATGTTGAAGGAAAGTAATGTATGGAAGAAGGCCTCTTCACTCAGTGGAGAAAAAATAAAATGAACAAAAGAGGTGAAAATGATGATACATGAGAGTATAAATAGAATCAAGATGTAAACAAAAAAGCTTTTAATCTTTATAACACAGGTCATGAGAACATCTTTCAATTACTGTGCGTATAAAAACGCACACGTACAAATTGATACACTTGAATCAGAATTGCAAGGTCTTTAGACTTGCTTGTTGTTGCAAGATCTTTACTACTGGACCCAAACTTCGAGGGGTTGACTTCAAGCCGTTCTGTACGATTGATTACATAGGGTAACAATTTCAATCACATTTTTTGGTGACTTAGATTTATCTGCCAATCTTAGTTCGTTTTTTCATGCCGATTTCAAATATACAATCCATTTTTATCTACATACTATAGTTATTCTGTAATTTATATTTTCTCGTTTGCCCGAAAACTGCCCTCCGGATGGACAGAGAGTGTGCTTGTAGAAAGCAAATACTTCACAGTACATAGTAGTAAGATAGTAATAAGTGTTATTGTAAAAAATATTAACATTATTGTTTCTTTTTCAAGTCTCATGTTAGAGTGATGGCTTTGTCAAGACGAAATTGCGTTAATGATCCAGACACCTTCTGCTACATATGTAGCTGTTACATGCTAGTTCGTCAAAGGCACAATATACCAAACTTTGTGATCCGCACCTATAAGGCATATTTTGATGTTCCTCTTGGCGATCAAAATAAGAGGTCGGCCCCACATGCTGTTTGCCATAGTTGCGTGGCACATCTTATTGAGTGGACGAAAGGAAAGAGAAATGGTCTTCATTTCGAAATCCTCATGGTGTGGCGAGAGCCAAACGATCATGTATCGGACTGTTATTTCTGTCTGGTGAATACTAAAAGGATTGGCAAGAAGAATCGGCACAAGATTGACTACCCCAACATTCCCTCAGCGATCCGGCCAGTACCTCATTCTAAGTCTTTACCAGTTCCTATTTTCAGTGGATATGCTTCCTCCGAGGATGAAAATGGTGTACCTGATATTGACGTCCACGGAATGGATTCAGAGTCTGCAGATTCATCATCAGATGCTGAACAGTCATTAGCTCCTCACTGTTTCAATCAAGAGGATTTGAATGACTTGATACGTGATTTGGCGCACTCCAAGAAAGCTGTAGAACTTTTAGCCTCCAGGTTGAGTGAAAGACATATACTTGACAGGTCGGTCGGCACGGGAATCATATTACCGAACAATGGAGAGTACCTTTGTTGAGTATTTCTCTGAGAACAAACAATTTTTATACTGCCACGGGGTTCCTGGTCTGTTTACCGAGTTAGGACTTGGCACCTATAGCCCTGCTGAGTGAAGACTCTTTTTGGATAGCTCCAATCGTAGTCTCAAGTGTTTACTTTTGCATAATGGCAATGACTTTGGTACAGTTCCTCTCGGTCACTCTGTCCATCTGCGAGAAACTCACGATGACATAAGAATGGTCATGGACTTACTTAAGTACCATGAACACAATTGGATCATATGTGTAGACCTTAAGATGGTCAACTTCCTCGTTGGCCAGCAGAAGGAATATACAAAATTTCCATGCTATATCTGTATGTGGGACAATCGAGCCCGTGACAAACAATGGTCCCTAAAATATTGGCCAGTGCGGGCAACTTTGGAAGCAGGAATGCCAAACATTGTTAATAAGCCAATCGTAAGTCAAGAAAAGATCGTTTTCCCTCCACTTCATCTCAAAACGGGGTCTATAAAGCAATATGTCAAGGCATTGAGCACTGACAATAATTGTTTTCAATACATAGTGTCGGCGTTTCCTGCTTTGTCATACGAAAAAATAAAGGCAGGCGTATTTGATGGTCCCCAAATCTGAAGACTTCTGAGTGATTCTAGATTCGTGAACATCACGAATGAAAAAGAGAAGGCACCCTGGCTCTCATTTTCTGCCGTTGTTCGTAACTTCCTGGGAAACAAAAAAGCGTATAACTACGAGGATCTGGTTAATAATATGCTTTTAGCATATCGTGATCTGGTATACAAGATGAGTGTGAAGCTGCATTTCCTAAATAGTCACCTCGACCGATTCCCAGAGAATCTGAGAGCCGTGAGCGACGAACAAGGGAAACGCTTCCATCAGGATTTGATGACGATAGAAGAGGGCTACCAAGGTCACTGGGATAGACACATGATGGCGAACTACTACTGGACTATTAGAAGAGATCAGCCAGAGAAGACTTACAAGAAAAAGAGTTACAAACGCAAATTTTTGCCCGATTGAAATCAAGAAGAGGTCTTCCAGCCTAATGTACGGTCATTAATAAATTAGCATCTATTTGATTACAGTATTTGTAATCCTAATGTGTAATTCAATTTTCTTCTCATATGCAATAAAATGTTTGTGCAAAAAAACCTGCTTTACTATAAATAACTTAAAAGGATGATTCAAAATTACTTAAGGGCATGATGATAGGTGTGATAAAATGAAAATTAGTGTATAATATTAGTTATTGATATTACGAAAAACCTGTAGCAATTAAAGAGAATCTGATTTCAGATTTGAATTCAGTATGCTCGAATTAGGTAGGGAAATGTACTATTGTCAATTCACCAAATACAGAATGTTCCCCAATGTTATCTATTGGACGTAGAAACCGAAAAGAATTCCTCATAGTACAATCACACATGTAATAAAAATTAAATAACTACTTTCAACCCTTTTTGTCTTTTCTAAATATTTTCGCTATCTTTATCTCTTTCTAACCTTAATTTCCGTGAAACAGGAATATCCACATGACAAAGAATATCAATGTGTGAATTTGTTACCATTTCAAACCAAACTTTCGATCTCACTCGATGGTGCCGAGGGACCCTCCAGATATTAGTCAGCCAAACTCGAATTCCATCATCGCCGATCCAACTTATGGCGTCGGTCGCTTTGGCAGCCACGCCTGCCTGACACACAAGGCGAGTCTTCTAATTAGCCTCTTTGTATGCAGACATTTCCTTCTCAACAAGAGCCCCAATCTCCCCTCTGCTACTCACCTATCCCTGTCCTTTTTACCCAACTGTGCATTCATTACATTCAATTTGTTTCTTTTTCCCAGCAGGCGTCTTTTTGGTAATGGAAAAAATAGCAAGTTTCAACGTGTCTTCGAGTAGCCACCTATCGGAAAGGCGGTGCCAGAGTGGTGTCTATGAATGGAAATTGGAATTGAGGAAATTGAAATTTAAAGCATTAACACTATAGAAGCGTTAGTTATTAAAATGAAATTTAGAATCCTCCTGTAACTTTGGGATCCATCTGAAGTCCTCCCAACCAAACAACTAATTTAGGTGAATCGTTTTATCAGAAACTCAGAAGTATAGATGGAAGCAACGACGTTATAGTTGATGTATTGAATTGGTCGGATGCTGTGAACATATCTATACCGCTAACGCAAGAATCAGAAGAAGAAAACATTATATTACAATGCCTGAAAGATTAACTAATGGGGGCATTTATGATTTAGTAATTTCAACAAGTGAAAATGTCATCAAATAAATCGGTCTGTAGTCGAAAGGTTGAATAAAAAAAATCCCACAATTGTAAACTTCGACTTGAAGACAAAAAAAACTAAATAAATTGTCTTTAAGATATCAAAAAGAATGATTTCGATTAAATTTCGAGAGAAAATGGCTTCTGAAAATAGAACAAAATCCATTGACATCTTTGCCGATATGTACATAGTAAAGGAAGATGTTAAAATTAAGAATTAATGATGTTTAAGAAGTGTTTTTTGAACAAGTAAACAGAGTAAAAGGCATGGAGGGAAAGTTCGAAGCTTTAGGGGGTGGAGGAGGGAAGACCGAAGAAGACACAGACGAACACACGTTCCGTGTTAAGTTTGCGCACGCGTCGCCCAGACGCAACTTTAAGTTCTCTTCGACCATCTCCCATCTTCTTTGTCGCATACGATTGCTGAGCAGAGGTTTAGTAAGAGGAAATAAGTCAAAGTGAAAAATTAATATGGTTTAGTACGAGGAAAGATGTTAAAATTTAGAATTAAGAGGGAAGATGTTAAAGTTAAGAATTAATGAGGTCTAGTAAGAGGAAAGATGTTAAAAGTAAGAAGATATCTAATAAGAGGGCTTATGTTAAAATGAAGAAATAATGATGTGTAGCAAGAGGGGATATGTTAAATTGAAGAGACAATCCTTGTTGGGGAAGGGAATGTTAAAATTAAGACTTAATGAAGTTTAGTGAAAGAGAAGATGTTAAAATGAAGACTGATGATATAAAAAGAAACTATGACCCAAACAGATTAACAAAGTAGTTATTAATCCTATCAATCCCAGGTTGTTTATTTGATCGATTGCCCAACTCGTCCTTTTTCTCTCGTATCGAAGATCCACAACCGGATAATGTAATTCACATAAAGATCACACCAACAATTCTAGGAAAGACTTTGAGCACCAAGGGCTCGTTGGGAGAGTGATGATATGGTGATTTGATACAAACTAATGAACGGTGAACCCTTCGTGACCCCAGGAGAAGAGGGGGGGGAGGGGCGTTAGGGCATTCTTTGCGCAAATCCCTTATTTTGAGAATATTTTTAGATCAGGAACGAAAAAATGTGGAATGTCATATATTAAATAAGTGAACTCGAACCTGGTCACTTGTATGGGCTCCCCCAAATCATAAAAATGCCCCAAGTCCTCCTACTACGCTCCAATGAGTGGAAAAAGGCGTCACCCGAAGCACAAACCACCTTAACAAAATTATTGCACCACATCTAAATGTGGCCCACATAAGTGATATGCGAATTGAAAACATATACCAACTACCCGTGTTTATTGAGTGTCATTATTTACCTACGCCGACATTAAGGAAACTATTAATAGTATCATCAACGAAGTTTATCTCCACAAAAACCTCTGCCCTCACTTATTGGCTACAGAAGTTCTCAATTAAATGCTCATTATTTATTGCAAGATGTCTTCCCTTATACTTTTAAGGGCACAACCTACTTCCACACTGACGGCGTTGCCATGGGAACGACATTTGCCTCTAGATTCGCAGATTTATATATGGCTTGCAAAAATCTCTATTATTATTGTTAGTTTTTCTATTTGGTACGAGTTTCTTTTTTACTGAAGATTCCTGAGAGGAACAAGAAACTAGGAACGGAATAAGAAGAAACTCTGAAGAAGTTCCAGATGAGCGAAACGTCAATGAAGAAAAATGTCCTAGCGGATCTGTTTTCTTTTATCCTCGCTGTCCATTTGTTGACGAAGACTTTAATAAAAATATGTTGTGTAAATAAAGATTAACATACCTGTTTAGCTAATATTGCTGATAATAGAGTGCGAATAAGACCAAGTTAGTAGTTTTATTTATCCCTAATCCTGCATGATTTGTTTTTATTTCGACTATTAATGGAATGAAAGTAATAGGAAAAATGAATATTTAACATTAAACATAATAATCAGCAAGTAAAAATAAGGAAAATAGGAATAAAAAAATACATGTGATAAATACAATAAGAGATCATGTAAAAAATAAGGAACTTAATTTTGCCATGTAAAAAATTGCGACCTCAAATGTTCACATGTCAATAATAGCAACTTCAATATAATATCATGTAAAGGAAAAATCAAACATACGCGACCTTAATTTAATTAAAATGAACGGTATAATAATTTAATAAAAAGAAAATTGAGTGAAAATTGCGTTACATACATTAATTAACCTGTTTATTTGTTTCCATCCAAATGAGCTCGTGTTAATAACCTGGGAGAAAGTCGCTTTTGCATCCTCCCTTGTTGTTGTTTTTGGCCGAGTGCATTTTCCAATACGATTCAAAATGAAAGACTCTCTGTGGAGTGCGAAAATGGAATGGGTTGTTGACGGTTCGGTGTGGTAATTCGGGTAATTGGATAGATGTCTGTGGGCTGGACATTGATTACTATGGACAATCCATTGATCACTATGGACAATCCATTTATCCCTCACGATTTTTTCGATTATGGTCACAAGAGTTTGTTGGTCTCTGTGGTCAGAGTCGGCTATATACCAAATGCTGGTGAATAACTAGTATCTACTAGAGCAAACACTTAAAGTTGAGTTCTATGGTCTTGACCTAGATGATGTTTTGACTAGGTGAGGTAAAGTTAGGTTAGGTTAACATGACTTAAGATGAACTAACGAGGCGTAAAATAAACCTACTCTCCTAAGTTATGAAAATGTCCTTTAGGACTTCCCTTGTAAAGAAGAATAGCGAATCCATTTGTAGTATGTAAAGAATATCGCCCCGGCCCCCAATTTCATTATCAAGAATAACGAACTCAATGTTGGTGTGCGAAGAATAGCCTCAACCCCATTCCATTGTCAAGAATAACTAGCACAATTTCAGTATGTGAAGAATAGCACCCCTCCCATAATTCCTTTGTCCAGAATTCGAACCTAAATTTAGTATGTGAAGAATGAAGCCCCCTCTCTTAATAGAACCCCTTTGTCACAAATCGCCACCGCTACAGGTGTTGTGTTCCTTATTCTTGACATGATCTAAAATAGAAAATTAAGTAGCCGTTTGATCTTATTGAGTTTTCCTTTATCATTTCAGGACAAAGAAATGTTTCAAAATAATAAAACCAACAGTAAAACTTTACCTCTAATTAATCGAAATAGATTGAATAAATACGTAATGAACTGTAAAAACCGAATGATGTATTTTTTTAGAAGTAAGATTTTTCGGTAATTCTAGTGGTAAAATTGCCGCCACTAACAACCACGTCTCTCAGCATTGGTACATCATTGCTAGTACAAATGGATCTTATCTCGTTCCCTCTATGGGCCCCATATTTTCCTATCAATTGGAAACAAATGGACTTTATGACATAGCAGCTTCCAAGTCTCTGAAAGGTGGGAAATACTTGACCCCCAACCACCCAACCCCACTCTTACCACAACTATGCACACAAGTGCCTGCGGTTGCGATCCGGTTTCGAAGGACCCCTCGGGGAAAAACAATCGTCCCTCTTTATATGATAAGGGGCATAAGACAAATAATCGTTTTATTACTTCCATATATATATATATATATATATATATATATATATATATATATATATATATATATATATATCACTTCACTAACTCTATAATTTAAGAAGGGGATTATTTGAGTATTTGAATAATAATTTCATCTTAGTTTAGTTATGACTTATGTTTTTTATCGGAGTGATTTCTAATAATTTTTTTATAATATCATAAAACAAAATGGTGAAGTTCATTAATAAATATAAATATCGAAATTTTGTGAATTTTTTAAACCCTAAAGAATTACAAATGGTGAAGTTGTAGGGGTGCGACGAAGATGTATAAGAGAAAAACTTCCTTCCAAAAAGCGAGAATAGAAATAGCCCATTAAATTACAAAGTCAGAACGGACTTCTCTGTATCGTAATGGTAGAGTGCTAGCCTCGGGATTCAAAAGACCCAAGATCGAACCCCAAAGTCCACAATTTTTACAAAGAAAATTCTCGAAGAAAACGGAGACCGTGAAAAACGCTTTAAGGACAACTCAAGAAATCAACTCAAGAGAAAACCGCTGTCAAGGAAAACGGAAAAAAACGACTATCAAGGGCTAACTCGTCTCAAGAAATCATCACGTCATCATGAAGCAGAAGAAGTCATCACGTCATTAGAATTGGAAGGAATCATCACATCGTCGTTAAAAGGAAGATACATCAAGAAAAAGAAGATCAAGAATTAACCCAGCCAACTTAAAGAAGAAAGAATCTCAGCCTACAAGAATACTATGAGTCAGATTACTAGAAGACAATGTTTCGAGGGGCAACTTCGGTCAAGAAATAAATAAATATAAGTTCCGAAAATTTATTTTTATATCTTCTTCTATAACTATATTTTAGCAACGTGATATTTTGAAAGGGGGGTGAAATTTAGTTTAGAGTTCCTTTTAAGGATTATTATAATTGGAGAAGTTAAGAAAATTATAAAATTTAACCATAGCTGCTTTTTTTTAGATTTTAAATTTTAATCTTAGTAGCGAAGCCATTTATTCCTTTATTCATTTTCTTATAGCGGTTAAAATAGTTTCCCAATTGTCCGTTTCTATAATTCTCCCATTTTCTTTCTTAAGCTTTAATGGACCACGTAATTAATTTCCTTAGCGTTTTTTCCGGGTTGTGCTACCAGTTTTCATTTTGGGGGGCCTTTAAATACATCTATTATATATCATGGTGTCATGTGATTTTAAAATATATATATATATATATATATATATATATATATATATATATATATATATATATATATATATATATATATATATGTATATATATATATATATATATATATATATATATATATATATATATATATATATATATATATATATATTTATTTATATATATATATATATATATATATATATATATATATATATATATATATTAGCATAGGTAATCGGTGTTGCCCGGAATAAAAAGTCCTGTCGCAAATAAATATAGATGCAAATTGTTTGAAATTTTTATATTGTGGCACAAAAATATCTTTACTTTTAGATTATTAGTATTTATGGGGTGAAGGCAGATTCAGGAGAGTTGCGCACTCTCCCTATCATAGTAACATATATCATATAATATACTGACAATGAGTAAACTTTTAACATCGTGTGCCCGGCAGTTTACGCGTACACGTCAATAAACGTTTGTTATGAGCGAATATTGAAATGATGTTTGAGACTGCTTAAAATGGTTAATCTATGATGGACACAGGATTAAGATGGGCAGGGATTATTATTCAGGCCACGGAGACGTGAAGAAGGCTGAGGGAATTGTATGTTTAGGTGCGTATTTACTTTGAGGTGTTTTTCTTTTATATGTAAGGCTTCTAATATAAGTAGCTGTCGGGATTTTGGATGATGTGCTAGGATTTCGGTATTTTCTCCAAGTGTCTTCCGGTCCAGTTGTCTTCCATGTTTTCCCAACGTGTGTGTTTTGAGGGCACCATTGTTTAAATGATGACTCATTCTTCGTGGTAACTTTTTTGTCATTCCTAGATATGAATAAGGTTGGTGCTCGCAGTCTCCCATTTTGCAAGTATATTTGTATATTAAATGACTTCTCTGCTTAGGTGTTAGGTGAGGTCTTGGGTTATTTTTCATGATAAGGTTGGATCTACTTTTACTATTGTAGTAGATTATGAGTGATACATTGTTTGCATTTTGTGTTGGTTTTACTTCTCTGTTTATGATTTCCTTCATTAGTCTTTCATCCGTTGTGTACGCTGTGCTCATAATGTTCTTTCTAGTACAGTTGAATACTGTTTCTTTCGTCTTGTTGTTTGGTACTGCTTGTAGGTGACGTATACCATCTTTCCATCTTCTTACGTATAGTGGTGTATATGTTGCCGTTTGTAAAACAGTTATTCACGAGTACTTATGTAGCACGCTCGAGTTCATCGTGTATTTCTTTCCATGCGGAGAAATGTTGAGAAAGCACGGTTGATGTAGGAATTTATTACACTTTTGTATAACCGTCATACATTCACTTTTTGCATTCATGCAAGGACCTGGATTTGTGTTTTTGACATAAGCTTTGGTGGTTATTTCATCGTTATGCTTAGTGGTTAGGTATCTAAAAGCGGAAGTTGGTTATTCTGACTATGTTCTTTGGTGTAGTTAAGTGAGCAGCAGTTCTTGAATGGTCTCAGTAATTCCTGAATTCCCTCTCTTGTTTGTATATTTGTGTATATGACGTCT
This sequence comes from Ceratothoa steindachneri, assembly GCA_963969495.1. Lineage (NCBI taxonomy): Eukaryota > Metazoa > Arthropoda > Malacostraca > Isopoda > Cymothoidae > Ceratothoa > Ceratothoa steindachneri. The sequence continues at coordinate 106,669,228 of OZ018327.1, read as the reverse complement.
ATATATCTGCAGTAAATATGTGGTTTTAGCTACATTGAAAAAACTCGTTCTTCAACGATGCACATATAAAAGTTTACACCTACAGATCGCGACCGGTCAAGCAAACGGGTAAGCTGGCGGGCAGAAAAACGTGAATACGCTGGTGGCAGCAGCTACAGACATACAGCGCGTCTCAAACAGATGGGCATGAGTTTTAACTAAATATCTAAATTATTCGAGTCTTGAGCATGCTGATTATCTGCAGTATGCCGTTTTTTAAACATTGCAGTCTCAGAAGTGGTCTGTCCAACCTTAATTTTTCCACGGGCAATGTCAAGGTTTTAATTGCAATTCATAGCCGTGATTTTTTGTCTCCCCAAACCTAGAAAAGGCAAAAATTCGAAATATTTCAAACAAAAAAACACGTGAAACTCCTAGACATTGACGTGTTGATTCCAAATCTACCAAAATTGTCAGTCTGGCCTTAATGGTTTTGGTGTTATTGAGAAGCAGACATTTTTCGTGCGGATATGACTGATTTATATATATATATATATATATATATATATATATATATATATATATATATATATATATATATATATATATATATATAGGTAGGTATAGATGTCTCAAAAGCGTTTGATAAAGTTTAGGAGAGGAGGATGAAGTATAAGATCGTCCAACTAGAACTAAACATTTAAATAAGAGGATTTTCTGTGAATGTTTCCTGGAAAGCTCGGCTTGTAACAGTAGAGGGAATACCAACGGGCCAAAATTTTGATATAAAGCAGACTTAGCGCAAGGAGTGTGACTAAGACCAACCCTGCTCTCGATATAAACAGCTGACATCCTAGGGCCAAGTATCCCACTCTTGCTTGAATGTCCAATTCGGGGATGATAAAACCGAACTGATAGAATGCTGATGTGAAAGGTCGTGGGTTAAATGGTTTGAGGATCAGAGCCTGGAAAATACCTTGTAAGTGGGAATCTTATATTTTGCAAGATCTAGCAGCGGGTTACGGTTGCCCAGGCGACAGGAGAGGGCAGAACAAAAGAAATTAGCCACGCGATCAAGCGTGTTGACGCAGTTTAAATCGATGCTACCCACCGCATCGAGAGGGGATAGCAGCTGAGGTTCGATTGAACAGGGGCATGATGGGGGAGAAGTAAGAAGGAGGGTCGAACGATAACGCAAAGTTTCCTTAGTAGTTGCCTTAGAGAAAAAATCACCTGGCTTATTACCTTCAACCGAAATCCTCCATCTCTGCGGTTTTTCCGAGGTCGTGCTTAGAAGCATTTTCCGAACTGGGCTTTGAGGCATTTTCCGAACTCTTGCCTCTCTTGTGGCACAGTATCTCTTGGTACGTTAAACTGTTGTATTGGTACTATATATTCAGTGCTTAGATTTCATGTCTATAAAACTTTCTGTGTAACCTTTTGAGTTAATTGTGCTAGTAAATTATATTTTCTAACTATTCTTTCATACCCTCTTCCTTCTTCCTCTGGTGCAGCCAGCCGCGGAGTCATATTATAAAAAAGAAGATAAGCCAACCAAGTCGCTCTAGGAGAGTATCATGGATACCCTTAGATTGAACGGGGCACATAAACGGGTGGTAATGAAATGTGATTTCGGACCAGTTCACTATGAGCTTCTTCTGAGCCCGTAGAGAGCCCTTGTAAAGCCACAACGATTGCTACCCGAACACATAAAATACAACAGACCACTATAACACCACACAATGATTATGACTTACAAATTCAAAGGGGCTTAAAACAACAATATCAGAACTTCAATAAGGGAAAGTAAAACAAAAATATTGATGTAAGTATCAACATGCACACATAGACAATATAAACAGCCGATGAGTAATCACTTCCACACAAAATACATAACAAATAAACAATGTCCATAGACAAAAAAGTCAAAGGTTTAAAAGACATTTTCACATTTCAAACTTTATCCAAGCATACAATACCTCCCCCCCCCCCACGTATATATATTTTTAAAAGCCCAAATAAATGAAAACTGGTAACTTAACCTGAAAAAACGCTAAGGAAATTAATTACGTGTACCATTAACCCTGAAGCACTGAACATATTTCCCTGTTACACAGTCACTGAACTTGGGTATATTATACACAATTTTGGAAAATAAAAGAAAAATAGTAAATATACAAATTTTTTTAATCCTCTCATGTGCACACTAACTATAAGGCATGTAAATGTTAATTAACTAATAAGAATCCGTACTTACTTTAAGAAAGGTATATTATAAAAATACAAAAAAAAACAGTCAAAAAGTAAAAGATTTTCCTAATTTTGGTGAAAAATTCACCCCTAAAAACCCCTTCCATAGAATTCGCCCAAACGTTCGCACAGGCCTCCAAGGATGTGAGGCTCTCCTCCCAGGGACTCTACATAACACGGACGATGCACAAACTGTAGGGAAGAGAGTAGGAAAAACACCCGTTTTTAGTTCACCAAAAATGACTAATTGTTCAATATAATGTGTTTTTCTGTTATGAAACCAATTGAAACCACCTGGAAATGACTACTAAGATACAATACAGACTTATGACCTATGGACGCTCACATCAAGCATCTCCATTGGTGTCTATCCCTTGCAACCTCCTGTCACTGATATGGAAACTTTTCATTATTTTCCACTATTTTTTAGTATGAGATTGTGGTGGTTAATAAAATAAACCTAATCGTTTTAGTTATATAAATCTAATTCATTTGCACCCACCCACACTAAAAAAAACATTTCATGTTTATTACCTACCTCAGACTCTGACGCAATCGCAGCAGTAAGGGAAGTAGTGGTTCGGACAGACAGGTTGGCAGCAGCTGTGACACCTGAAGCGTGTCATCTTGTCTGCCTTTAACCTACACTTGCTGCACTGTAACATGGGCTCCTTCATCTCAGCTGCCGATGGCCCTGCACTTGCAGCCGTGCCAGATGGGAGGTTGAGGGAGCACACTTGTCTGACGACCAGCTTCACCTGTCGATGCTGTGATGGGATGTTGCGTCGTTCCTCAGCTGAGGGTATGATGAGTTGCAGGGCGAATTCGTGCATGTACTTCCGTCTCTGCATGACGCTGCCTCCTACCATGGCAGGGTTGCTCTGGTAAATGATCCACGAATTTATGATACTCACATTCAGCATCCGCAAGAACACACACAATGGCCACCTATTTGTCTTTCTGCTGCAGTTATTAGTTGCACACATCTGGTCAAACGTGTCGATCCCTCCTTTTGTTGAATTATAAAGGGTGTTCCGATAACTTGGACCGATTTTAAATGTGAGTTAAGTTTAAGCGTCTAATGATTTTTTTCTTTTTCTTTCAGATTTAACAACTGCAGTCTTTGGCAATTTCAACCATAGAAAGATTAACAATCGAACAACGTGTTAAAGTTATCAAGCCTATTACGAAAATGGACGTTCAAACAGAAACGCATTTCGGGCACTTCGCGATTTTTTTGCTCAACATAATCGGCCAACTAAGAGTGCAATTGGGAAAATTGTTCGTAAGTTCAAACAAACGGGGTCGGTTGCAGATATGAAAACGCCATTGCGTGCTCATTTACGTCGTTTAGCTGAAAACATGGCTATAGTGCGCGAGAATGTGGCCGAAGATCTAGACACCTCTATTCATCATCGCGCGCAGGAATTGAACCTCTCCACAACAACGTTACATCGATTTTTGACAAAAGATTTGTCTCTACACGCTTACAAAATTCAATTGACACAAGAACTGAAGACTGCTGACCATTTGAAGCGCCGTACATTCGTCAATTGGGTGAACGAGCAAAGACAAGCAGATGATGATTTTTCGCCAAAAATCATCTATAGTGATGAAGCCCATTTTCATCTTGGTGGATTCGTTAATAAGCAGAATTGTCGCATTTGGGCTGAGGAAAATCCCAGGAAGATTGTTGAAAAGCCACTGCATCCACAAAAGGTCACTGTTTGGTGTGCATTTTTTGCTAGCGGAATCATTGGGCCGTATTTTTTCGAAAATGATGCCGTGAATTCTGTTACGGCGACAAGCGAGCGATACCGTGCCATGATAACTAACTTTTTATGGCCTGAATTGAATTCTATGGATGTCGAAGATTTGTGGTTTCAACAGGACGGCGCCACATGCCACACGGCTAATGCAACAATGGCTTTATTGAATGAGAAGTTTCCAGGTCGCATCATCTCTCAAAACAGCGAGGTCAATTGACTACCACGATCGTGTGACTTGACGCCTTTAGATTTCTTCCTTTGGGGTCATCTCAAAAGTAAGTTCTATGCCAACAAGATAACAACAATTCAACAGCTAAAGGATGAGATAATAAGGCATATTGGTGAGATCGAGGAGCACCTATGCAGAGACGTCATCAAAACTTTTGACCATCGAGTGGAGGTGTGCCGATGAAGCTTTGGCGGACATTTAAGCGATAGTATTTTTCACACATAATTATCATGACTCAAATAACATGATCCAATAGTGAAATCAATAAATTTCACCAATAACACGGTTTTATTTACTGCTAACTTCGATTCGTCTTAATGGAACACCCTTTAGAAGTCAATGATCTCAGGCTTCCCACTGACATACTTGACAGCAGGAGCACATTCCTATGGCTTGTCTGTGTTTTAGGGATATATGAAACGAGCGTCATATCTTTCATGAACAGGAATGCTGAGCTGCTAGGTGTGTGGGTGTCCTTCTGCCTTATTACCTCAGGAATTTCTGCCTTGTTGTCCCTTACTGTCCCGGCCACTGTTAGCCCTTTACTGAGCATGACCTGTATAAGAGGCACATATGAGAACCCGTTGTCGGTGGTGATATTTCTGCTGGTTTGGCGGTAGTAGCGTGTGAGGTCTTTGGTGAACATGTGGCCAAGTTGCAGTCCATGTTTTGCTGTTGTGCCCTGTTTCCCTAGGTAGGCAATACCTTGCAACATGTACTTACTTTCCACATCGTTCACTATAACAATTCTTATCCCATATTTTGCTGGCCTATTTAGGATATACATCCTAAAAGGGCACTTACCCTTAAAAGCCAGCAATTGCTCATCTACTGTGAGGTTTTCGTAGGGTATGTAGTTGTCCTCACAGCAGACCATAAACATGTCACACACAGCCCTGTCTGAAGAAAATTTGTCAGTGGCCCGCCTCTGCTCCCGTGTGGCTATGTCGTCAAACCTGAGGCAGTACAGCAGGAAGCAAAAACGCACATCAGACATTGCTGCCTTGTAGAAAGAAGCCCCTGCTAGATAGCACCACATCCTTAGTATTGAGGTGGTTATCTTTTCTGTAACCACTGAATATAAGGATAACTAGCAGGGCACGTATCTCTGCTGCTGTTGTTTGTTGTACATTCACTGTCTGTCTCCTGTACCTCCTAGGCAATAAAAGCAATCTTCTTGTTGGTAAACTTCACAATCAGATTCACCATGGCATCAGTCACAAACAGGCGAAAACACTCTTCAGGTGTGGTGGCAGTAGCAACTGATTGTGTGGAACCTGGACTAATTGATGCCACAATATTTCGGGCTGCTGTCCTGGTTGTTGCAGCTACCTAAGACCTTGTGTGCTATACATAGCCTGAGCGACCTTTAACTGTTGCAGAGTTAAAAGTCACTAGCAACTCCCCATCCTCTGCTCGTCGTCAACTTTGTCGCTGGCGAGCAGCAGGGGTTGCAGCAGGGGCAACATTAGCATGGGTGGCAGCAGAAGTGGTAGCAGCAAGAGCAGCAAGAGCAGCAGGGATGGCAACAGGGGCAGCAGTAGCATGGGTAGTAGCAGCGGCAGCAGCAAGGGTGGCAGCAGGAACAGCAGCAACGTCAGCAGGGATGGTAGCAGGAACAGCAGCAGAAAAATAAGGGTCGTCAGGGTCATCAGAGCCTGTTGACACAGCAGGCTACCATACAGAAACAGCAGCAGAGTTGCTGGATGGGCCAGCAGTAGGCTTATCAGCTGCAGTGGCTATCCATCATCTCTCCAGGCAGACTATTTCATCTCGGCTGGAGAAGACAATCTTCACGATCACAAACCCGCGGTTATGCCATTGATCAGTTCGAAGAACAGAAGCTCGCCTTGCACGTTACTGAGTAGGTTACAAGGCTGGATGACTAATTGAGCCAAGTCCATTTCAGGGACGGATCTAAATTAAATTTGTTCAGATCCAATGGTAGGTGGTTCGTTCATCCCAGAGCAGGCGAAAGATTGTCTGCCAATTGGATCAAAAAGAGTGTGAAGTTTGGCGGAGAAAGTGTTGTAGTCTAGGGGGTGTGATTTCGGTAGAGGGCTACTTGGACACTTATAGACAACACTGAATGCACAAGTTTACAAAAAATAGCTGCAACAGCATGCTTTACCCCATCTGTGAGACTCCGAACCCCGCCCAGCAATTTCAGGCCAGATAACGTGCTCTGTGACACGGCAAAGTTTGTGAAAACCTTCCAGGACGACGAGTACATCACTGTTATAAACTGACCTATACATAATCCGGACCTGAATTCTAATGAAAATGTTTGGAAGACACTTGGTTGCAGGTCTAAAAGGAAGATTCCGACAACAGTTCAATAACTCTGGGAAATTCGTCAAAATAAATGGAGCAAAATTATGTGCGAGAGTGTCAGTAGTTCATTCGTTCATGTGGTAGGAGAAGTCAAAACATCATTGAAAATAAAGCCCTTCACATTAAATACAAATTACTTATAACTTGTGCAAATATTTTCCACACATAATGTAATCGTTATATTCAAATATAAATTTGCTTACCATATCTTTCGTATCATTTTGGATACTACAAATTTTCTAGTAAATTGCTTATCTATTCATTCAAATTTGAAAAACCTTTACATATACGGAGTTTCTATCTGTAAGTTATCGAACACCAAGTTTAGAAACATTGGATTTTCTCTGGAGAAGGTTATGGAAGATGGAGGGATGGAAATACGTGCGCTTTGATTTTTTTTTACCGTACTGTATATAAGAGAAGCATACATACTCCGATCAACCAAATAGCCACGTATATATGTACAACAGGCATAACCTGACCATGACACGGATGATGGCGAGGGAAACCATGAATATCAATGGTTATGAAAAACTATGTTAATCAAACCAAATAACTGCAAAATTAAGCTAATACCAATAGGAAGGAGAAAGACGGCAGTTGCCATGATAGAAAATCAAATTTACCGTTATTTCAATAAGGTCATGGTTTGGGGTGTAACTCTGACTTCATATACTGTTAAAATAATGATATGCCAAATTATATATAAGGCTTAAGAAAATCTTATGAAAGTTTAGCAGTTTCGATATCTAAATGTCAGGAACCAGAGAAAACATATACGACGCAACTCATAAAATTAACCTTAATTTACGAAAGTCTCTCTCTACCGGATGTCCCAGAAAAAGTTAACCGTACTTTAAATTAGTATAACTGAAAAACCTATTGGAGATTTTTTGGTCCTGCAAAAAGTGTTTTATTTAACAACTGTTTATCTGTCGATTCTGGAAATTTCATTAAATTCCATTTTATGATATTGATACACTAATGGGTTTAGTGGAGGCTATTAAAAATATGTTTGCGCAAGGAATTAAAATAATGGAACGAAGCCTAGGAAGGCTAGGCCACCGTGCACTTTCAAGAGAAGCCTAGGTTGCCTAGGTCACTGTGCGATTTTTCAAGCAAAGCATACACCATTTTACAGTGTTTTTTCAGCCACGCTGTGCTATGGTATCGTCATTATTGCTTACTAAGCAAATCAAAGCGTTTCTGTGTAAAAGGTTACTTCCATAGAACCTTTTTAATAATGCAGTTAACAAAAGATCAACGCGTATTTGTAGTCACAAACTTTATTAAGACTAGCAGTATTAAACAAGTACAAGATTTATTTGATCAACGTTTTCCAGGTAGGCACCCACCAAGCAAGTCCACAATTTGTAAAAATGTTCGCAAATACCGACATGAAGGAACATGCTTAAATCTAAATAAAGGTCGTTCGGTTGGTATGAGAACCATAAAAACAACAGAAAATATCTTACATGTTCAGATGACACTTCTTCAAAATCCACATATATCAGTCAGCAAGAATGGGTTGCAATTGTCAAAGTCATCATTTAAACGCATATTAAAAATGACTTAAAATGGCATTCCTATAAGATGCATGCAAGACACCAGCTTCTTGAAACTGATTTTCCTCGTCGTAGACAATTTATCGAATGGCTTCTCCATAAACCTGCTCGTTTCTTGGAAAACATTTTGATTGGTGAGAAGGCAGACTTTTTCATAACTGGAAAGGTAAATCGCCATAACATTCGGCAATCTGCGCCGCCCCCTCCTCCCCGCAGCATTCAACTTTGATACACATATTGTTCAGCAGAAAGTGTATTTGTGGATCGGAATATGCGGGAATGGCTATCTTGTCGGCCCATTGTTTTACGAGAATAACTTGAATGGTGCTGCCTACCTGAGCATGATCAACGAAATGATCTTTCCGGAACTCCTCCAGATTTACGGAAATCTTCAATAGACTTTAGTGGATTCAGGACGGCGCACCAGCTCATAGACAGCTTGATGTAAGAACAAACCTAAGAGAAACGTTTGACAACTGCATTGTCGCGCTAAATCATGCAATTGAATGGCCCCCCAAGGTCCCCTGATTTAACACCGTGCGATTATTTCTTATGGGGATATCTAAAGAATATAGTGTGTTCTACTTCACCACAAAACATTGACCAGTTAATAGATAGTATCACACGTGAAGTCAATAGACTTAAGGAAACTCACAAGTTAATCAAAAAAGTTGTTCAATCAATGCGATCAAAGGCGCAACTGTGCTTGGAAAGAAATGGACATGTGGAAGGAAACGGTGCTTAGAAAATTAAAAAAATGAATTTGTATTACCCATAGGAAGAGGTGTTTTTGTTAAAAAGGGATTTAAATATATTTGTTGATTTTAAACTTCGAAGTTTGATTATTTTACTTCCTTGCGCAAACATAATTTTGATAGCCTACACTAAACCCATTAGTGTATCAAGATCGTAAAAGGGAATTTAATGAAATTTCTAGAATCAACAGATAAATAGTTGTAAATTTGTTTTGCTTTGCAGAACTCAAAATTGTCTAATAGGTTTTAAGTTATACTAATTCAAATTATGGTTAACTTTTTTCTAGGACACCTTGTATATGAAACCAAAATAACTAACACAAGACAACGAAATAAGTTACAAATTAAGTCTTTCTTTTGATAATGAAGAACATATAAGTGTGTAGTATTAGATTCAATGTGTCCGTTGTAATTAATTCATGAATATATAATGAATCAGCATGTTTGTTAGCATTATATAATGTATTAACCTACATTTTAGTATTTACTTGTTCATTTGTAAGACGTCCCAGGTGTGTCACGCTTCAGGTTCCAGCAGAAGTAAGCCAGCAGAGCAGGGTTCCATTTTCCCTTTTACCTGTTTTCCATTCACGATTTTTTTTTGATAGAACCTCTCTCCATCTTCATCACTCAAATCTCCAGAATTCTCTGGGAATAAGGACATATGAGAAAGAAGAAAGTATATCTTCATGGACATATTGCATCCGATATCTTGGTAGCACTTGATTTGGCTCTCCATTATACGCTCTCGCTGGGCCCCTTTGTGCTTTCCCAGGAGTCCTTTGCATACATCTTTGAATGCAGGCAAGGCCGCTAGCTCATTTTCATACATTGTCGACTTGAAGTCCGCATCAGCTATAAGTTGACGAATCTGAAGACCTACGAATATGCCTTCTTTAATCTTGGCCTCACTTATTTAAGGGAAAATTGCGTTGAAGTACTGAAACATGGCTTTTTATATTGCAGTGCCTTGATAAATTGCTTCAGTAGACCTACTTTTAGATGCAGTGGTGGAAAAATGATTTTCTACTTCTTAATTAGTTGCTCATGAATTCATTATAGCATCCAACCATATAACTAGACACAGATGCAAACCAAATTGAAGGAGTATTTTGGAGACCAAATTATTGAAACAAACATTAATGGAAAGAAAAATGTTACATTCAGGAGAACATGCAAAGCCATTTTGTATGACTTTTATGGTAACAGGGACGCTGATCCAGAGGTAGAAGAGAAGAGGATAATTGAAACTGCTGCCAAACTAATCAAAGATGACATCAAACTGGTGGAAACGTCCCACGAATTATATCCTGACTGCGATTCACTCAAGTCCGAAGAGGAGGCCAACGACTTTCTTCCAGAAAGCAAGATTCTTTTGAAAAGGTTGCCTGTAGGCAAAAAAGTGAATTAAAAATAACCCATTTCGCACCATCTATTTTAGTATTATCCAATAATTTCCAGGGAAGGGATTTCTTAAGAATTTTGATATGATATAACTAGCATATTTATGAGACTAAAACAGTTGAAATGGCTTCTGCTGCAATTTATGCTAGGTCATGTCATATATCGATTGGACTACTACCCACCTTGATTCCAAGGTTAGAGAACATTTCGCCGAAGACACTATTGAAGATAGAGGAGTGCACCCATGGGCAAAAGTAGAAGACATGTTAAATTTTAATGACAGGGCATCGAACAGGAAATATAGGTACCAAAATACAATTATTTCAAAGTAAATGCTATTAATAGCAAATGCATAAAAGGACACCGAGTTTTTAACATGAAGACACACATAAGCCAATAAAATGCCGAGACTTCATTAGTGTATTGAATTGTTTTAACTGTTATGCGCTAGAGGAATCAAGTTATTAGGGATTGTCCACGTTAACACTTAAGGATCTAATAAGAATGGATACATGAGGAACTTTCTTGTCGTCAAGGACCTTCTACTTAGAGTGCGATATTATTAGCTTGGCTATTTAAAAAGGAATACGTTTGCTGGGTTCGTTTCAAGGATTATTCGAAAGATAAACACCTCTACAAAAATAAACTTTAATACAAATAATAAGAATAAGAGCACAGATAAATATTGAAATCTAAATAATAATCAGTACGAAAAAAGAATATTATGACAGGCAAAAATTAAGGAAACTAGGTCTTGGAAAATATATAAGTGATCTAATAAGTTGGATTGAATGAAAGATTTAGCAAGTTTATTGGCGTTACACCAAATGGGGAATTCTTCTTAGGACTGGGAACGAAGAGGTAGGACTTACGAGAAAAGAACTCCAGGTTATCTCTGAAGGATAAACTGGGAAAGTAGAAGACCAATGGCCAGGTCTTCGTCGATGGGGTCTCGATGCGAAGGCGTTCAGATAGACTTCGAAGGGGGTTGAGATTACCTCGGCTCCAGGAAGAAGTAATCACAAAATCGAGATTCGTCTGCAGACGGCAGGAAGTATCAATCAATGTAGTGAGACGAGAGAAACCCAGGACAATCTTCCGGAGTATAAACGGGTTTCCGTAGTCTTCCTCTAATCAGGACGAATTACGCGGAGGCAATTTGCTTACGAGATCGCAAGGGCAAGGGAAACACCTCATGGGAGATAGATACTAAGGTTTGGACGGCAAGAAGCTCGGGTTATCTCTATCTGCTGAGGCTGTGCAAGTATTACCTTAAATAGGAGCCACAGCAATAGGTGAGAGAGGGCTTCGCGCACAATGGCCTCCAAAGGGGATATCGGAGGCTGCTTAAGCAATAATGAACCTTGATAATCTTGGGCATCGACGAGATGAAGAGAATTAAGCGAGATCCACAAGGGATATCAGACGCAGCATAAGCAAACATGAACCTTGATAATCTTGGGCATCGACGAGGCGAACGGGAAATGAGAGCGATTCCCTTCTATCCCAAGAGGGAGGAAGATGGACACAGCTGCCCTCTGGAAGCGGGACAGCGTTATCAAACTGGAGGGGAGGATGAGACGGTGATAAAGCAACACGAGTTAAACACAGCTGCGTTGATTTGTCTTGACAGGACAAATTCCGTGTGAAATCGACGTATTGAGTTTCATGCTTCCACACACAACATACTCTCCTCCGGATATCATAGCTATCCCGGTTCGCTCTTCAATGATCTGTAATAAATTTAAATTTATATAATTTCTGCTCAGTCAATCATATTCTTTATAATTTTCTTTGGGTTGAGGTAAAACCATTGGGTCACTGCATTTTCCAAGACAATCGACTATATAAGATGTCTTTGATCTGTGATCTCGTGAGGGATACCATCGCCTTCGAAAACTTGATAATTTGATTTGAATGATTTTTCACAGATTTCTTTTTTGATTAAAGCTATATTTTGATGATTAACTGATGATATCTTACGTGTTTTGTATTAGTTGGATATTTTGTACATGAAGCAAGATTTGCGACTAATTTATTGATGGTATGATGGTCAAGACTCATATTTTGGGTTATTTACGATCCATTTGACATATAAAATTGAACAACTATTAATAATGATTAGTAAATTTGCTGGTTCATGTTTACTAATCCAATGCACAATGCGTATTTAAAATTTTTCTCATAATGTGTATCAAGTTTTAATTTGATCAGCCTAAACTAGTGTCAAGTATCTAACTCCCATCCCAAATTTTCCCCAAAATATAGAACGTAATCCAATTATGAGATCCTTATATTAAAATAACAATAAACATAGGAGGATAATCAGTGTTTGTCTTCACACAAAGCTTGTGAATAGTACCACCCAATAATAACATTAGGTATGTGTAGGTAAAATTAAGCGTACATATGACGCCATACTTCCTTTTAATTTTTTTATTGATATTGTCTAATTTTAGTGGTTAGCTTAGATGCATATTAGAGCATCATATCAATTTACATGTACATATAAATTTGATCTCCCCTTCGCTCTTCCCACATCCAACAAGTTCATCAAGTCAATGCTTCTCTTTCTCGACCACTTGCTAGCCCAATAACTCCAGCTTCTGCTCCGACTAACGGTTTCCCGGGACATCAAGTCAATTTTTTATTTAATAAAAGCTTCCCAAGTGGGCTTGAATTTGAAGAAAGAACTATGAATGGATGCCAGGTGTCAACCCGGCATCATTACGTCGTAGTGTCAATTTACTGCGGAAGAATTGCCGACCCGCCCAGTAAGTCCGGACCACAAGAGGTATGCAGTAGTCCACGACTACTTGGGGCGCGCCAACCGTTTCCGTAGGTTCGCTGCTCCCTAAATTGTAAATACTTCACCGGTTGGGTGGAGGCTGTTGCAGCCCCCATTAAGTTCTGTGCCGTGCTGGTCGGCCAGAGCCCCCAGCTCTCCCCTAATCATGTAGCCCTGCCCGTCCTTACGAGGGCTCAGGCCTTATAAGAGATTGCAACTCCCGTGCATTTAGAAACTCCGTGTCGTACAATATACTCTCGACGATATACCATATATAACTATTCGTTGAGGGAACTATTCTTATATTTCGAGTGCGTGGTTATCTGGTTGACCGATGTTCTTTATCTTAAATATGCTTAAGAAGTGGAACTGAGCTCAAGGATAATAATATGGCTATCATTAATAAAATAGAGTTTTATTAATTAAACTATCAACAACACACAAAACGGAAAATGTTTACATAAACAGAGAATGGAAAGGGTCGTGGGAATATCGGGCTAATCCGAGGATTAAGATTTGGGAGAGATTTAAAAAGGTAAACAAATAAAAATTAAAGGGATGGGATGGATCGCTAAACCATTTAAAACACAGTGTAGGGTTGACGAGGTTATATACTCAAAGGTAATGCTCAGCTTACGTAATTACAAGTTGTTGTGCAGAGGAAGTCGACGCGAAGGAATCTTCGGTCCGCTGGCGAGTTCCAGCCGAAGGAGGGGGGGATTAAATTATCCTGACATGAAGTCTTGGGATTGAGAACCGTTTCTTGACGAACAGTCTTGAAGAACAATGGCTGTTCTAACGTTGTTCTCTTCTGAACAACAGGGGGGAGTGAGAGCCGTCTCTTGTCTACGGGCTCAAAGAACAATGGCTGTTCTAACGTTGTTCTTTTTCTGAACAACAGGGGAGGGGGAGGGGGAGAACCGTCTCTTGTCAACGGGCTCAAAGAACAATGGCTGTTCAAACGTTGTTCTCTTTCTGAACAACAGGGGACGGGCCTTGTGGACTTGGCGTCTTGAAGGCTCGAACCTTGGGCACTAAAGGGATATTGTCCTCTTCTGGACAAAAATAGTGGATCTCGAGGTAGAGGGCCCCTGGTGCACAAGGTGAGATCAGATCGGAGTGATGTCTCGTGAAGATAATCTGGATCTGATCTGATCTAATCGGTAAAGTTTCCATATAAATAGTCGAGCCATCCCCTTGGCGTAGGGGACAATGGAGTGGGGGCTTCAAGGGAATGCCCAGCCGCGCCTGAGAACATATCTTATCTGCCCATAAGCCTTACTCAATCTGGCGAGATCGACGCATGGGGCGAAACGGGGGGAAGGGGGAGTGAACCTTCTTCGTTAAATATTGACTTAGGTGGCGATAACGCGCCCGGCTTCGACGCAAAGATGCACGAGGGTAGCAACGTGTTTCTAAACAACATGTGATAGCAGTTGAATTTAAGCGGCCTCAGACCGTTCTATCACATTCCGTATGCCCCCGAATTTGCGCCCATTCATAACAAGGAGTTCGCAAGTTAGCAGAGGAAGTGCTCTTCTCTCAAGCCCCTGTGGCAAAAAGCCCAGCAGGACAATCAAGTTTCTGATTGTGGCCCAAGGAAAGTTATATATCTCGTTAAAAATGACCTCCTTTACCGTTCTGCCTCGACCGAGGATGGTGCTAAGAGTTGATCACTTTGCAATCCCCGTTCTCGTGTTACCCAGTTTCTTCGCCTTGCTCACGATGGGTTATTGGCTGGCCATTTCAGCCACAATAAAACCGCCCAAAGAATCTTTCGATATTTCTTTTGGCCCGCCGCTGACAAAGAAATTGCAGAATTTTGTCAATCCTGTGATATTTGCCAAAATACGACGGCAAAAGGACGAATCGCACCTGCCCCATCCCCTGCAAAAAAACGCCATTGTGTTTGAAATCCTTTTTTATAGTGGCTATCGACTTGATTGGCCCAATTCATTCCCCGTCAGCGAAGGACACTCTTACATCCTCACGCTCGTGGACTTCGCTAAGAGGTTCCCAAATCAGTTGTCATTAAAAGAATCGATAGCATACCGTGCGATGAAGCATTAATAGCTATCTTTTCTCGAGTCGGCATTCCTAAGGAGATATTGTCTGATCGAGGCAGAAAATCTACGTCCGAACTCATGGAATACGTGGGAAAACTTCTTCTGATAAAACCTCTCTTCACAACCCCTTTCCACCCTGCTGCTAACGGATTCTGCGAAAAATTAAACGGGACTCTGAAGACCATCCTGAAGAAGCTGTGCCACGCTCAGCCTCAAGAGTGGCATCGATCGGTATCTGCCAATTGCTCTCTTTGCGTGCCGTGAGATTCCTCATAGGACTTTAGATTTCTCCGAGTTCGAACTCCTTTATGGGCGAAACGTCCAAGGCCCTATGAATATTCTCAACGAATTGTTCGCAAATCCCCGCCTCGATGAAGATATTAAAACTTCGTATTCGTACGTATTAGACCTGAGCAACCGCTCTAAGCAGCGGTTCCCAAACTTTTTCCAGTACGTGACCCCTTTCAGTAGTACAAAACCTACCATGACCCTCACCTTTATAAGCCTTCTGAAAGTGAATTAATTTCCAATAACTTAGATACATTTTAAAGATTAATCAAAGCATAGAGAGAGCAATAACAAAAAAAAAAATGTGTATTAATGTTTATTAACAAGGATTGATTTAATCATGTATTTTAATGAGAATGATGTACTTGCTTTTTGATACAAGCAAATAAATACTCGGGTTTGTGTGGCTCAGGCACATCACATGTCTGCTTCAGCATCTAATCTGTTTCTGGCCTTTGATTTGATTACCAGGAGAGTCGAGAAACCACTTTCACAGAGGTAAGTCAATGAGAAAGGAATGAGAACCTTCAGGGCGAATTCGCTGGTTTTGGGGAAAGCGGAAAGCATTTTGGCCCAGCGATTAGAGCTGCTGAACTGTTGTTGTTTCTGAAACTCTTCTTTGGCTGCGGTGTTGTTGATGAGCTTCAAGAATTCCTCTTGTATGTCATCAGGAAGATCGTTAACAGTGCATCGGAAAGGATTGCAGCAAGTTTCAGCTGTACATTCTCATTTGCATCAATCTTATGAAAATAATGTCCGAACTCTTCTTGGAGGCTTGACAAGTGTTCCTTGATCTCTTGTTGCAGCTCCTCTGCAAGTGGTTCTTCATCAACGACCTTAGTCAGACGTTGGAAGGGAGCTACATTTCACCTCTCGACTTTCCTCTCCCAAAAAGCTAGTTTGCCCAGGAAATCCTTGATGGCGACGGTGTTCAGTGTGATGGTGGTATCTGGGCCCTTTAGTTCCCGGTTGATTCCATTCAAAGCTTTAAACATATCTGCCAAGTAGGAAACACTACACTTAAATGGCTCTCGAATGTCAAAGAAGGGAGAGAGTCGGATTTTCTCCATCACCTGAAGTTTGATGTCCTGGGACATGTCATTGATCCGCTGCTTAAACGTGTTGTTAGAGAGACCCTCCATGACCCCCAGAAACCATTGTCTTAGAGGAATGCGCCGAAATCGCGTATATAAATACAAATCTTAATTCGGAGAAATCCCGGATTTATTTCGACGTAAAAGAAAAATATCGACGCCTCCAACCTGGTGATGAGATATTGCTCCTCCTCCCCAATAAATCTAATAAGCTCCTTTCACAGTGAAAAGGTCCGTTTCCCGTTTTAGAAGCACGAGGACCCATGGACTACCTCATTAAGACCCCCTCCAGTAATAAGTTATATCACATAAACATGCTTAAGCGACACTACCGCTGCGCTTGTATTAATAACATAGTCGCGCTTGACGAAGAGGCGGTGATGGAAACCGGTTACCCCCCGAGCCTCTCAATCTGATACAAACAGTTTGCGTCGAGTCAGATAAAGAGCACCCCCTACCTGAACTCCCCGGTTCCAGTGAAGAAACAGCCCAGGAACTCGATTTAAACCCCCAATTGGAACCCCCGCAAAGGGTTCAACTGGCTAAGTTATTATCTGAATTTGTGAACGTGATTTCGGTAAAGCCAGGATGTGCGCGTCATTTAATACATAACATCCCTCTGAAAGCACAGGAGCCTATTCTCACTAAACCGTAAACCGTATCCCTTGCCTTTACATCTTTGTCCAGCCTTTAAATCAGGACTGGAAAACCTACTAAAGTTAGGTATCATTGTTTCCTCCACCTATGATTTCTACATCACTATTGTAATGGTAAGGAAGCCCGATCAAACTTTCAGAATGTGTGTAGATTTGTGAGACCTTTGGGTCACAGGCCTTCGTCCCTCGGCATTGCGTACTCCTCCAGTATGGAGACGATGGTAAAAGCTACCAGGTGGCTTACGCAAGCCGCAAGTAATTACGGCGCGAAAAGAAGTATGTAGCCATAGAACGGGAAGCCCTCGCTATAGTATATGGTGTTCAGAAGTTTAAAATGTATCTGGTAAGGAAGGAGTTTGTAATCAAGACGGACCACCGCCCTCTTGCGTATCTCTGTAATGTCAAGAATAATAACGGACGCATCATCCCCTGGAGCTTACTCCTACAGGAATACCAGTTTAAAACATTGTACATTAAGGTGTCAGACAATTGCTTAGCGGATAGTCTCAGCTATAACCCCTTAGGTACTAACCCCGGTTAATTGTATATTAGGAAACACCCGCATTGCCTTTATTGTGTATATTTTTCTCGCACATGTAGATTGTAGGTTAAAAAAAAGAGAAGAAAAGAACTCGTCTTTGTAATGTAGACATTTTCTGTATATTTCATTGTGTACTCTTTTGGTGCCAAATTCTCCGCTGTATATATATTTCCGGTCCATTTTCTATTTATCTGTATGTATTATTTTTAATTATTCTTTTTTTTATCATGTATTTATGTCGGGTCTTTTTTGTTCCTTGATTCGTATATCTTTTTTTGCTCATTAATTAACCAAAACAAGTGAGCCTATAATCAAATATTATTTGTGAATGTCAACTCCTTTATTTTTTTATATTTATCTCATGGTCAATATAGTGATTTAAATAAATTACCTTTTTTTGTATACATATACTCGGGTCAGTTGGTCTTAGCTGTATATGCCTGTTTGGTTCAGGTCAGGATTTCCCTTTAAATTGTACTCCTTTGACAGTCCGCGTGGAAAGCGTGTTTTTTTTTCCAGTCCATCATTCTCCTTTGATACCCCATTTTCTCCCACTCAACGTAGAATCTTTCGGAAGGGAGGAGATGCGGAATAATTGAGCCTTGACGTCCACCTCGGACCCTCAAAAAATACACGTGGCCTTAAACTCGAAACAAAGAGCGTGAGGCGCAAGGTTGAATGAGGCAGGAATCGGGTCAACGCGGCTTTATTAAGCACAGCTGTGTTTACTCGAGGAGAACTATCCCCCGTGCTTGAGGCGATTTGATCCCTCACCACCTACCCTAGAAACGAGAAAGAACTCGAGAGAATATTCTATAGGCCTCCTTAGCTCGAATTCCTCGCATGGAAGCCGGCTATGCCCCGAGCTCCATGTTTGTCTAAGAAGAGCGCGCGTGGCCTGAGGCTATTTCTCCGCCTCCTCAACCCCTATTTAACCCAAGGTTTGGCTAGATCCAGTTAGTACCCGCTTGCCCTACACAAGAACACACGTCACGATCCTCGATTCGGGTCCCTCTTGGTTTATTCGAGTACAGAAGCTTAGAACTCTTACCCCGTTGGACTCTGCCCCAGACGATTGGCAAGGTCCCTGCAACGGCCGTTCTTTCGTGGATTCGTGCAAATACTCCCTGAGCAAGAACCCTGAGGTAAAATCTATACTTTTGCAATTCTCGGCTCCTGAATTGCCTTTACCCTTCGTCGCTTCAAGCTTCAGCATTGCAAGCCGCCGTCGCCCGCGGATCTTATTATAATCCGGTCTCCCCATATTAATCATCTTTGTTTGTATTTCGGGTTAACGTGGCCCCTTTAAAGACTCCGTTCTGAGTCAGGTCATTAACCCGCTATAATCCCTTTGACTTGACCCTTCGACCGACACCGAGTGTCATTTTTCAGCTAATCGAATATTTTCATTTAAACTCACTTTTGTAGATATAAGATTTTCTTTTCATGTTATTAAATATTATTTTTGTCGTCCTTTTTAAATAACGAAGAACACTCACCCGCATCTCAGTATTTAAGGCTAATCTGCACTCGTTTACTTTGATAGTTAAAACCCACGTACTGGGGGACGGTTTTCCCCCCCTTCTCATTAACTCCTCCCGCCAACTGGTTACACAAGCCTATCAGTATATATATATATATATATATATATATATATATATATATATATATATATATATATATATATATATATATATAGATATATGTTTCACTTAATAACGAGTAAATTAAATGTACAATAAAAACCACTGTTTTTGAGCATAAAGTTTAGTAAAACGGGACTAGTTTCGATATGTAGTTTCCCATATTATCTTAAGCCGTTACCTAAGAGAAATCGACAAAGAAACTTGAAATGCTGGAGTATATAACAAAAGGCAACTGACATTAATCTGGAAGCGTTAGCTCTAGGTGATTTACAATATCGTTTAAAATATGATTTGATACATAGGGACTATATTTATCCTACCCTTCTGACAGATTGAAATTTGGAATTTCTTTGATTAAATTGGATTCAATTCTTTTTATTAAAATCTTTACAATGGTAAATTATTTGGGCACTATGTAAATCTACGAATATCCTCAATATGTTCATATATACGGTGATTTAATGACCTTCCGGTCTCTCCCACATAGAAGGATAAGACAATTTTGTGCTTTACACGGGGTTAAATAGACGCCTGCATCTTTATTTTGCAATTCTGACTTAGTGGAACGGAAAGCTATTTCGAGAGTTGAGGGATATTTGAAGGTAGTCAAGTTGGCAAATACAATGGAGTTTAGTCCTTTGAGGAATGCTGAATATGGTAAACAAAGGCAATTCTTTTTACCTATAAGATTTATTTGTTGAAGACGGTAGAATATTGCCCTAGCTTTAGATAAGCTTTCATCTATACAATAGAGTTGATATTTTAATTCAATGAACATTCCTGTTATGAAGGTGATCTCATCTTGTAAAAAACAGGGGCCACAAATTCGAATGGCTCTTAAATACATAGATATTACGATTGTTTTCTTGTTTTTTTAAGATAATTGGCATGGTACAAGTGTATATAGGAATTGGAATAGTAGGTTACGGTATACAGTAAACGATTTATCATTAATTCTTAAGACCTTTAGGTCAGGAAAAGGTAAGCAATTCTCCTTTTCCCTTTCAACCTTGAATTTTATAGTGGGATGGAGGTTGGTAGGATTTGTCAGGAAATTTATCAAAGGAGTCTATTTGGTTTAATAGCCATGTGGAATTCACATCATCTACATATCTGTACCATACAAAATTATTATTGGGTTTAATAGTTGTTAGTAGGGAAGTTTCAAAATGTTTCATGAATAAGTTACAAAGAATGCGGGATAACGGGTTGCCCATACTAAGGCCATATTTTTGTCGGAAAAAACCCATGTCGCTGTTGAATACATTGTCGGTAAAACACAGTTTAACTAGTTTAACAATTTTTGTTTTGGGTAATGGGAGGTTTAATTTAGAGTTATCTAATACGTTCACTAACACTTAAAGAGCTTTATCAATAGGGAAATTGGTCGAAAGGCTATCTACATCGAAATTGACAGGGCGACTATATTTTAAATTGATTTTCCTGAATTTCTCAATAAAATCGGAAGGAATGAAGTATATGGGAAGAAGACGTTAATCCAACTGCGTCGGAGAGGATAGAGGCCAACCATTTAAAGAGTTTGTATGCATGGCAGCCAATGTTTGATATAATAGTACCTTTTGGACTCATAATGTCTTGTTGGTGATGAGAACACCCCAACTCTACTATGAATTAGTTAAAATCAGTAGTTTGCATCACATAAATCGTCAACTACTAAATAGAGGAAATCACACAACAGCTCGTCCACTGGGGAGTGGTCAAAGTTAAATTTGTGGTGAAGAAACAGGGTGTGGTCTTGAGAGCCATTCACACACTCATCATCACATTCGACTGTGAGAGGCTTCCTGAGTTTGTGTCTGATGGGTTGTATCGCTACCGCTTCAAGACACACCTCCCTCCGCCGAGGAGGTGAGGATGATATATAAGTGGTGTTTAGTGGAAGTGAAATGTGTCGAAGTTGCATAGGTTGAGTACCCTAAAAGTGACACCTCTTGGAGTTCACAACTTTCCTGACTGTACTAAACCTCTGCTAGAAATGGCTTTTTCCCATGAAAGTGGGAATAATTAAAAAAAGAAAATAATATGGATTATCTCAGCCTACCCCCACTCTCAACTAAATCTTTCTAGACAACAACCTTAGAATCAATATAAGGCTAAAGTTTACTCATGAGATGCACACAAATGTAAAGGGTGTTTCAATAACTTGACCGATTTTAAATATGAGTTAAGTTTAAGCGTCTAATGATGTTTTTCATTTTCTTTCAGATTTAACAACTTCAGTCTTTGGCAATTTCAACAATTGAAAGATTAACAATCGAACAACGTGTTAAAGTTATCGAAGCTGTAAGGGAATCCCCATGTGGAAGATCTTTAGCAGAAAGGAACTCCCATGTGCATCAAAAGGCCCGGCTAGGACTAAAGTGGTAAGCCTACCCCCCTTCCCCTCCTTCCACAAGTGGTAGCCTCGAATCGAGTGCCCCACGATTCATCTTTATGCGGGCTAAAATAGCTCTGGCAGAAGATTCGAGGCCCTTCGAGAGTAGAGCTGTTTTCCGCTAACCCCCAACTCCGGGAGAGCCTTCAAGACTTCTTCCTTAGGGATCAGCTTTTAGCTGCCGTGGCTGCCGAAATTCACGCCTTCATTAAGGATAAACGTTGCGCCACTTTCAAGGAGTGCTTGGAAGAGGCCGATGTTTACGCGGGTAGTCACGATTTATACCCTAAGGATGTTAAAAAGGCTTCCCAATTGTTCCTCGAAGCCAAGAAACTTCCATCCATCGGAACAACGAGACGTTAAGCCCCTAGTTTCTTCTCCCCTGGTTGTGCCGTACCAAAAGAACCCGATCGTCTGCTACACCTGCGGAGTTCCCGGCAATTACCGCACGAACTGTCCTCAAAACTCCCAATTCGCAAACTCTCAGTCCCACCAAGTACACCAAATCTGGGCGGCCCCTGATCCTCCTCCGTCGCCTCAGAAGACTCCCGAACTTCCCTCGCCCGCCAAAGACCTGGTTCATCAGGTAAATTTTCTCTTTAATGAGAACAACCCTGGTGAATTGAAGTTCGAGAACGGAACTGTGAACGGCCGCCGAGTATCCACCCTCGTCCGTGACACTGGGTGCACCTGTATTATAGTGTCTGGGGACCTACTCCCCCCCGTTGGGCCCGGCCACAAGAAATTTGGGGTGGTCCACGACTACCTTGGCCAGGCGATTCGTTTCCCAGTAATTCGTTGTCACATCGAGTGTGACTATATGTCCGGTTGGGCCGAAGTGGTAGAGGCCCCAATCCAGTTCTGCTCCGTTTTATTCGGTCAGAACCCCGTAATTCATGATCATCCCGTGGCCCACCCCGTGATTACCCGTACATAGGCAGCCCTAGGATCCCGTGCACCTGTTTCACTGAAAATCCCTATCGACCCAGAGTTCCAAGCCCTCCGGAGCGATAAGTTTTCCCGCGCCCAGAAGGAGTGCGCAACTCCCCCCCTTCCTTTGGGAGAAAACTAAAGCCCTCAAGCATTAGTCCACCCGAGGCAACAAACGAGTCTCGTATCCCGTGAAGAAGGACTTATTGAGAGGTTTGAGGCCTAATTGGACCTTAAGTCAGGGGAACGAAAATTCAAGCCTGGCGCGAAGGTGCTGGTGCTACTTCCCACGGGAAGCAACAAACTCCTTAGGAGGGAAAGGGACCCTACCCCGTCCTCGAGCCTAGAGGACCTGTGGATTACCTCATCCATACTTCGTCGAGAGCGAAGGTTTTCCACGTGAATTGTATATATATTATCTCATTAATGTTCCTAATTATGATTTCTTTTTTTTTTTTGGTCCACTAAATTGTTGTTTTTTTTTGTCCCATATTTATGCCTCCATTTAATTGTATCCTTTTTTTTGGTTCCACTGAAATGTCGCCAATGTTCTCCTGTGATTTTTCTTTTTTTTAAATTGTATTAGTTAAATTCTCAGATTTACGGGTTTTTTTTGTGTGTACACCTGTCGTAGAAGGTCAGAACTTCCCTAAACCTTTGATAATACTAGTTTGACGGGTTGGGATGATCCTTTCCTACGCAACTGCTTGTAAAGCATCATCTTTCGGTTGGGAGATGTGTGAGGGAATCCCCACGTGCAAGATCTACAGCAGAAAGGAACTCCCATGTGCAGCAAAAGGCCCGGCTAGGACTAAAGTGGTAAGCCTTCTCCCCCCCCCCGCCCTTCCACAAGCGGTAGCCTCGAATCGAGTCCCCCACGATTCATATTTATGCGGGCTAAAATAGCTCTGCCGGAAGATTCAAGGCCCTTCGAGAGTAGAGCTGTTTCCCGCTAACCCCCAACTCCGGGGAGAGCCTCGGATATAAATAACGCTCGACTCCCCGGAAGACACACAGAGCTGAGAAGTCTCGCCAGAACAAAGAAGATTTCTCCATGGTTCCAAGTCAAGTGCTAGCAACAAAGCAAAGTGAAAGCTGGACTATTTTGTGTATTTGGAATTAGCCCCAGCCAGGAGGTAATTCTACTGAAATATCGCCCCGAGTGATTTTACACACTTCTTTCATCAACTCCTTTCGAAGCCCCTTATTTCGGGTAGCCGAAATACTCTTCCCTGGACCGGAAGTTACTCTCCCCCATTGCTTTTGGAGAACCGTCATCACTCCAACCTACCGCTCTGAAGTCCGAGCGGTCTCACCTCACGTACAGAAGCCACCTATAAGCCACCCCCTCCCCACTTCAGTAACCTAATTGAGTTAATCTCTCCCCCATCCTCCGTTTATTGATGTGATTTTTGCCCGTTAATTCTCCGAGGTAATTTTACCCTTCAAATCTCTTATTAATTTTTTTGTGTAAATAAAATTCTATTTTTATACATGTCTCTTTAAATAACCTTGAACTTTGCCATTGTCCACAATTTGCCTGACCTCGTTGGACTCTCTCGTTACTCAGCCCGTCTGAACGCGTGGTTTTCCGTCCCTTTTGTCGGTTCGCTTTCAAGTTATTGGTCCTCTCTCAAAGATATAATATGGTATTGATATAATGTAATGTCATACCACGACAGAAGCCTATTACGAAAATGGACGTTCAAACAGAAACGCATTTCGGGCACTTCGCGATTTTTTTGCTCAACATAATCGACCAATCGAGAGTGCAATTGGAAAAATTGTTCGTAAGTTCAAACAAACGGGGTCGGTGGCAGATATGAAAACGCCATTGCGTGCTCATTTACGCCGCTCAGCTAAAAACATTGCTGCCGTGCGCGAGAATGTGGCCGAAGATCCAGCCACCTCTATTCGTCATCGCGCGCAGTAATTGAACCTCTCCACAACAACGTTACATCCAATTTTGACAAAAGATTTTCTCTTCACGCTTAAAAAATTTAATTGACACGAGAACTGAAGACTGCTGACCATTTAAAGCGCCGTACATTCGTCAATTGGGTGAACGAGCAAAGACAAGCAGATGATGATTTTTCGCCAAAAATCATCTATAGTGATGAAGCCCATTTTCATTTTGGTAGATTCGTTAATAAGCAGAATTGTCGCATTTGGGCTGAGGAAAATCCCAGGAAGATTGTTGAAAAGCCACTGCATTCACAAAAGTTCACTATTTGGTGTGTACTTTTTGCTAGCCGAATCATTGGGCAGTATTTCTTCGAAAATGATGCCGTGAATTCTGTTACGGTGCCGGCCGAGCGATACCGTGCCATGATAACCAACTTTTTATGGCTTGAATTAAATTCTATGGATGTCGAAGATTTATGGTTTCAACAGAACGGCGCCACATGCTACACGGCCAATGCAACAATGGCTTTATTGAATGTGAAGTTCCCAGGTCGCATCATCTCTCGAAACAGCGAGATCAATTGGCCACCACGATCGTGTGACTTGACGCCTTTAGATTTCTTCCTTTGGGGTTATCTCAAAAGTAAGGTCTATGCCAACAAGCCAACAATAATTCAACAGCTGAAGGATGAGATAATAAGGCATATTGGTGAGATCGAGGAGCAACTATGCAGAGACGTCATCAAAACTTTTGACCATCGTGTGGAAGTGTGCCGCCGAAGCATTGGCGGACATTTAGGCGATATTATTTTTCACCTATGATTGCCCTGAATCAAATAACATGATTTAATAGTGAAATCAATAAATTTTCACCAATAACACTGTTTTATTTACTGCTAACTTCGATCCGTCTTAATGGAACACCCTTTATATAGGCAGAGGAAACTGTCCATAAAATCTCACCTAGCAACAAACGTTAAAGTTTGATGGCCAAAAGTCTGCTTCGAAGTCAAATTTGACAAATCTAATCAAGGCAGTGGCAGATTTCTTCAGTTAAAATGGAAGCTGTTTTAAATCCACTCAACGCTTTCGAACAGAAACTAAAAAAATGTTTTTCTATTCAATTCAAATAAAATAAAGACAGGACTGAGAAAAGTTTCACTGTTGTTATCTTCAAGGCACACTAATGTCCCAATGGAGGCTGTTATGGAATGTTCGAAGTCCATCCATGTTAACTGCTTGTATCCGATTTATCAAAAAGCGCAAAATGACCACCTGTTACTACTAGTTCGACCGTGGTCGTGCATGGGTATTGTCACCCAGCGATGAGAGTATGCTATATATCAAAATTCTTAGTACTGAAAAAAATCACATTCAAAATGTCACGTGCTTAGGATGTATGAGTCGCGTTCTCTAAGTAGGTATGATGCATTCAGTTCGTACGTGTGAACCATTGTCATACCATTAGCATAGGGCGACTCCATACGGTGCAAAACTCTTAATTGTAATATATGTTTCATGATTTTTTGGTACATTCAAGATTTCCACCATGCAGGTATTTAAGCGCTCGGATCTCTTTAGTAATGAAAAGTGAAAATAGTGCGTAGCAATCTTGGCCACTGCATAAAGAAGTCAAACGGATTATAGTCACTCGAGGATTTATCCTCAAATAAGTTATGAGGCTACCAATGATAATTCTAAACCTAATTCAGGAATAATCTAAAAAATGCAGAGGCTCAAATATATAAGAAAGGACGTATTAAAAAAAGGCTCAGAATGAAGAAAGACGCTGACGCAATCCGATTAAAATTTCTTATCTCTACCAAAGTTGAGGCTAAAGATAGGCGGCAATGCAAAGAGAAATTGAATATAAAACACTATACTATAGAAAAGGGTGAAATTTTAAGTAATCTTAATGTTTATTTCTGGTTTCTTATACCACAATCGTAAGAAATTATTAATTTAAAGCTCTTCATCAAATATAAATCCATAGTGAGATTTGATGATTCGAATACCAGCTGAAGTATCCTAGAGTGAAGAAAGTATGTCTATTTCGAAAACGGATATATTCTTTCAGGAATACCATTCATTACAGAATCCCGTAATTTTTCCTTTAATTTTATCTCAAAATTAGAACCATTCAGGAAATATATTTTATTCCTCTTTTCATTTTCGCCCAATATTGTGGTCTTAGGGGGCATCCCTTCCTTTATCGTCTGATTTACCTTTGATTGGATCAGTTTTATAGTTTGCGTGGATAGTTCGCATTATCTCTTAAGCTCTTTCTTGATCCTCTGACTGGAAATTATCCACTCTGTATTCCCTTTATGAGGTTGTGTGGTTAATTAGTGTTCCACTCTATTCCCTGTCGTTCCTTGGCATTTCATCCTACGCCCTCCTTTTCTTCATTGCCTTAATTCCTGTTGGCAAGTTATTAACGATGTAAACTCCAGGAGATTAATGCTTCCTGACACACTCGTAAGATCTTATTCCATTCTCGCAATTAACGGCATATTGCTTACGAGGAAGAAGACACGGAAGTTCCTTCAGTTAATATTAATAAATGAAGGGCAGCTCTTCTTTATGATCCAATCAACCCAGCAAAAAGTCAGGTTGCAGAATCGTACCTGATAATGGTTAAAGTGTATATTTTGGTTCGAACTAGTTTCTTCATTTTTTCCGCCTAATCAAATATTTAAAACATTGTCACAATGGCTCAGATCACCAAGATGGAATTTAAAGCAACTTAATTAGCTATCCTGGAGATTTTGTTATCTGTTAAATTATGACTGTTAGGATAAGACAAAGAAATTACATACGGGGTTGAATAAAGTACTACTCTGAGGACTTTGATGAGGAAGAATCTGTTTGGGTTCATTTGATTTTACTCTAAGAGAAAATTTTGCTGAAGAGAGTAGAATAAAAACGATATGTAACAAATTGTTCATTTATTTAGTTAACCTAAAATCATTTGAATTGAATGGCCATATGAGTCCCTTAAAACTTAACTAAAGCTCAGATTATCATCAGTAACTTTGTCACTTATCTGAATTTAATTTAAATATAGATTAAACCAAATGCGATTTATATATATATTTCCAAATTACAAAAACTCGCGCCAGCCACTAGAAAATAATCCAGATTTGACACTTTCTTTCGTTCCTTGCGATGTAGTACTTTCGGGATATAATTTCACTGTGTTGCTACCTAATATGTGTAATAAGGAGTTGGGTTACACAGAAGTAAGAATCACAGATTTTGTGAATCTATGGCTATAAAATTATAAACTCATTTAGATACTATGTTACAACCATGGAAAAGAACGTTGATGAAACAACATATTTCCACTCTTGCTACTTAAACTGCGCCAATTACTATTGGTATATCAAGACTGTGGCAAATAATGAACTTTCGCTTACTTTCTACCTGCCCACCTAAAACATTTAGTTACCATGCTCTAATGTGCCGACCACGAGTAAAACTCTTTTAATTCTCTATTTCCCAGAAGAAGAGCAGACGATCTTCGATGTCCCCCTATCCCATCAAGATTCGCCATCAGCTTCATTTGAGGCCTCAATATTTCACAGAATATTTTCCTTGCTTCCGAATTTAACAAAACGTGCGTTTAAAAGAATTATTCCCGAAGGTTTCCATTATCGCTAAAAAATTGCCGAGTCATTACACATGAGTCATATCTCTCTCTCTCTCTCTTTCTCTTTCTTTACATATTTCATCGAGTGACTCACTTGCTTTCATTGGAGTGGCGTGGCGCAGTCCCTGTAAGTCTCGATAAAATTTGTAAGAACTTGAATCTTTCTCCTGCATTTACCGCACCGCTATGCCAAAGAGAAAAGACCGTTCAAATTTGGCTGAATTTAAGTAAAGTTAAGAAATCTCAAATTTATTGTAAGTTTTTTTTTTGCCCAAATTCATTCTGTTTAGTTGATTGAGCGAATTTTCTGTAAGGTTAAAGGTTGGTTTAAGTCAATCGGGTGGGTGGCAAGACCTGACGTTTCATCACAGATCATCATGTTAGTAGTACATTTTTTAGGGCAAGGTTAAGCCTTAAGGAATTTAAGTTTAAATAATTCCAAAATCATTGTTTCATGAAAAAGACGTTGTGATGTATTCTGGTTTTGAAAGAATGCAGAAGCCAGAATCGAGAATAGATATATGGGAGGAAGTTTATGCTGTCGATCATTAGGGTTTCCTAATCTTAAGCTTACTGACACTAACGTTTTATTATGCAAGAATTATAATTGCTTACTTCTAAAAATAAAAAAAATACAGCACTTCCATAACTAGAATCTTGTGAAATAACATCATAAAGACACTGACTTTGAATATTTGTTAATATATAGGGTCTGTGGGTAACGAATTCTCTCTATTGTAGTTTCGTAGGCTGGTTTATGTGATCAGCGAACTTCTTTAGGATAAAGAAATATATATATATATATATATATATATATATATATATATATATATATATATATAGCTGGATTCTTTATTCCTAGGTAAATAGCTGGAATAAGCTTCGAAATGGCGAACAGTAATGACAACTTTTCTTCTTGAATAATAATGATAACTTTCTCTGACTACCCTTTTGGACATTGGACATTGGACATAAAAAGTTAGGAAGTATAGATTAGTAGATCCAAAGTAAGAGAGTATAGTGGTGAAAGGGTTTTGACAAAGATAATAAAGGTAAGTTTAGTATAAGTTTGAAGTGGGTATATTTCCCTGGTAGAAGGGTATCTCCAGCAAAAGTAGGTAGTAAAGTTTTAAAATAAAGCGCGCAAGAGCAGGGATGTATAGATCCCTGATCAAAGGGTAGCTCTGGCAATGTTAGTCTCGTGTTGTGTTGTTTTGGGGTTTGAAATTGGTTGGCATTCAAGCATTTGTAGTAACTAGTAAAACTTGCTACTACGGTAACTCAAATTTCGGTGAAAAGTTGTCGTTAATTGGGTTGTCATAATCGGTAAGAGTGTTACATGTTAGGGTTGATGTTACTTTTGGGTAAGGTCTTCTTCAATTTTGGCTAGCTTTGGATACCACGCTGGCAATGTAGCGTCGATGTTATGGCGAGGAGTGTTCCTATGTCAGTCGACATTTGCTCCTTGGGGGGAGGATGGAGGAGTCTTGCCCTTGCAGGATCTCTTCTTACGGTACTCTGCGTCCGTGAGAACAACGTAAGCGTCGGTTGAGAATTGGACATGGTCGAGGAAGAGAGCCTGCTTTACCAGATCTTCAGGTATGTCAGCCTCATAGTCCCATTTGTATTGGTCGTCCCTAAGGCTATCGACAATATCTTCTGGGCCTGCGTCGTCAGGTAAACTGGTTCCCTTCGGCAGCATATACTCTGAGGTTTATCATTCTCGAGTAGTATATGTACCTGTGAGCCAGATTATTTGAAGACGAGGACCTACTTGGTCGACGTAACTGCGAGGCCTTTTGGGGGCGGGGCGAATGCTCCACCTTCTTAGGTCTCACAGCAGCAGCTTTCTTCAGCTCGACTTGTACACTTGTTGGGGTAGTTGTGTGTGTGTGTGTGTGTGTGTGTGTGTGTGAGAGAGAGTTTGTTTGTGCCTTCTGCCGGGCAGCCATAGCTTGCGCTCGAGGATCCCGTGAAAGCGAATTACTCGTGTTCAGAGCTTTTTGGCAGCTCTTCTCGGTCTGCGGTTAGAGGTTCACTCGAAGAACCTCGTTTGACGGAGGGTTTTCCGGGATTCACATTTTTTCCATGCCGTTATTCACGAACATGGTGTTTAGTATCTTCGCGAAGGTGCCAGGCTTGGTCAGGTTAGCAATGTGTGAATAATACTTGTATATGAAGCACATTATTTTTGTTGATTTTTCGTTCTCGATTTGCAGGTACGTAGGTGCAGAGGCAACACTATCTTCTGTGACCGTTGCCTTGACAACCTTCGCTTAGGTGGCATTAGCCTTTTTTTCCTCCTCTTTTCTGCCTTTGTCCTTTGCTTTTTGTATGTGTTCCTTCTTTATAGGACAGGTCATTGCCATGGTTTTGTGTGGGCCATCACAATTAAAGCATTTCTGGAACGAACTTTTACATTCGTGCCAGGAATGGTCTTGGCCGGCGCACACAGAACAAACTGTGAGTGTAGCGTTGAGGCAAGTGGCGGTGGTGTGTACATTGTACCTGTAGCACCTGAAGCACATTTGCAGGTCAACGAACTTCAAATAGAGTCTGGGGGGGATCCGAGTCTGTAGGTGTGTGTAATTGGGTGTGTATGTAGTTTTATGGATCCGTTATAAAAATAAGGAAGAGTGGTGTGGAGAAGTTGGAAAAGAATGTCCAATGAACAAAATGCAACTTTACCTTCAGGCAGCGCAGAGGAGTCCTTTTTTCTTTCCCTCAACTAGCCTCCATCAAGGCAAGTCAAGAAGAAAATAGCCACTTCCGAACGTATCACTGCTAGTCAAATATCCGGTCACGCACAACAAAACGGTATTCAATCAACCTCATTCGAATGAATTCCAGTCCAAATTTAAAAGAATTTAACTTTACCGTTTAACGAGAATGTAAGAGAACAATCCAAATTACACCTATATTAATAGTCATTTCATCTGCAAAATCCAACCAATCAGGATTGAGATACATTTAGTCGTCATGATTATGTTTATTTTTGGAATAACAGCCTTACCGTTAACAAATTGACCAATCAGCTTTTAGACATAAGCATTGTAATAATTGTTCAATCAGCGTCATGATAGATTTGAAAGGTTAATAACGATGAAACCGTTTGCACATAAACACGGTTGAAATTCATTAGCCGGGAAGTGATTATGCGAAAGAAAAACATCCAGAGGATATGTCCGGATTTTCCGACCTATATCACCGCTCGGGAAGCAACAAAGCCCGACATAATCATGACAAGCGATGGCTTTTCTTCAACTACCATAGTGAGCCAGGCCCCACAGTTCCCAGCGACCACATAGCAACATTGACGACCATTTCATTCACGCCAATCCAGCTTCTAGTCCCTCTTCGCAAAAGCTACGCCTCGCCCAACTGGGAACGATACAAGGAAATCCTTGCTAGATATGAACCAGCGGACCTAAACGGAGCAAGGCTAAAGAAGATCGACGAGGAGCTGGAGAAGATAACTGCCCATGTGATCGAGGCGGATAGCAAGAGTGTACCGATGAAGAGTTACAAAACTCTTCCACAACTCAGATGGACCGAAGAAATGAGAGAGATCGCTAGAGTGCTCAGGGAGGTGTATGAAAAATCAGGATAGAAGGTATAAATCGGGAAAGAAGCTCACTGCTACGACGCCTGAGCGAAGAACTCAAGCAGGCTATTAACCAGCAACAAGCTGAGATCTAGGGCAGCCTGATTAAACAAGTAGACAAAGAGGTGAGACCCAATGAGTCCTGGCGACTTGTGAACAAGTTAAAAGGTCTTACAAGTAGAGAAAAATAGGGCGATTACTACTTAGAAGACCCGGCGGTTTTGGAAGAGAGATTCTACACATTCTAGAAAGATGTCTTCACAATTACACTAAAAGACAAGGCGGAATTCAACCAGGAATTCGAAGGCCAACTGATTGAAGATCTTAATCAGATTGTGCATCGCACGCACCCACATGCCTATGTCGATGAAGGGAAGGTTTTGGCAGACCATGACCGACCAATTACACCTGAAGAGGTCATAGCAGTCATAAAAACCTTTTAAAAAAGGCACCAGGCTGGACGGGCATTACTAAAAACAACTTGGCGCATGCCCCCCGGCAGGTCAGTTAGGTTATCACGAACATCTACAATGCTTCCCTTTATACGGGCTACTTTTCCGACGGTTTCAAGATGGCAAAAAATCATCTTTATACCTAAAAGGAGAAAGCCCGATCAACTGGTGGATCAACAGGCCAATATCACCCCTGGAGATTATAGGCAAAGTCTACGAAAAGCTTCTAGCCAACAGGTTACAAAACCAGCTGACCGAGCTGGAAGCTCACAGCCCTCAGCAACATGTGTTCCGCAAGAGAAGAGGGACTGCCACAGCCCTTGTCCTTCTCACCGAAAAGCTTGCCTGCTGTAAAGCTGAGAGTAAAAACGTAGACGTGGTAATGCGAGATGTACAAAAGGTCTTCAATAAGGTTTGGGTAAGAGGTCTACAATAGAAGATCTTAGGCATCCAGCTAAACCTATCCTGGAAAGGGCCCTCTGTGACTAAATTATACATAGAAAAGCCCAAATTTCGATCGAGGGATACAGAGGACCAGAATTCGAACTTGAGGTGGGTGTTCCACAAGGTGGCTGTCTGAGTCCGCTGTTGTACACACTGGACTTACTTGATCCAGTAGGGAAGGATATGATATACCTGCAGTTTGCAGATAATTTCACACAGATCATCCCCAGTTACTACAAACATGTTGGATTTCAACAAGGCAGACATCTATCGAAATCGACAACATCAGTCGATATGAAAAGAAGTGAAAAATCACGACCAACCGACGAAAGTTCCAGATCCTTCCAGTAAACTGCCAAAAACATGTTGATGTCTTAGTGAACGGCGAAGTGTACCCGTACGGAAACGAAGGCAAGGTTCTAGGTCTACGTTTAACCTCAAGAGGATACAAAGCGCACATAAACAACAGAATCTCCCTAGCCAAAATACAGCTCGGAAAACTGTATGGATTCCAAAATATCAGCTCCAAAATTCTTAAGAAGCTATACACTGCTCTGGTGCGCTCGACCTTAGTGTACCCATCAGTGGTCATGAAGGCTGCGAGTTCCACCTCTCAGAAAAATACAGAGAGTGCAGAGCAAAGCAGCCCTGTTTATAGCTGGAGCACGAAGGATGGACCATACTCGACAAACAGATCTGCACGCAAGAGCAGGTCTGAATCCACTGAATATGGAACTCCAAAGGCTAGGGAGTAAGACCTGGGACAAAATCGAAGAGGAAATACTCCCGAACATAAACCTCGACTTAGATATTCCGAAAGCAGTTAGGAGACGCGCCACCAGGCAAACCCTATTCCCGAGTGGAAGAAACTGCTCCCGAGTAAACCTAATTGGACTCTTTACTTAACCAAGACTACTAAAACCAAATAATACAACCAGATAATTAAAATAAAGAAAACTAGGCGAAGTGCCCACAACTCAAACAAAATGAATAAAAGAGAAATGAAATCCTAAACACGGGTAAAAGCATAAATATAAATTATTATTAAGAAACAAAGAAAATTATATGTATATATATCAAACAAAAGACTTGAAATGCTTGAATGCCACGACGGATGAAAGAGATATATTTATTTATTTAATTAATTAAAAAAAAGATGAATAAGTGAACCAAAAGGACCAAGTCGCAACGCGACAAATGCGAGGAAAAGAAGACCAAATGACGAGAAAATACCTGAGAGATGCCCTCTACACCAAGGCAAAACTCAACATCTTTTTTACCTTTATATACCTACTACACATTTTTATTATTATTACATCAAATTTAAAATAGCCGGGAAGCTACGTTACCGAGTTGAATCGTATGCTAACGCAGAATGGGATGAAACTGATGTAGTTTCTTGATCATTCTCCCTCAACCAAACTGTACCAAACCCAGACAGGAAGCAGGCCTACTGCTACTGCAAGAAAACGCTCAAGCTCTCAAGACCCAAGACTGAACAAACCCAGCACGTCTGACACCCCTACAATAATGGAGACCGACCAACCTGAAAGGGAGGATGATGATTTTAAAAAGGAAAGCAAGAAAACCAAGAGCCCCAAGGAGACCAAACAATCCTCGCCAACTTAGAAATCTACCGACCTGAACCTACGAGTATATACCTCCCCATCGGCCCCACTGCAAAGAACGGCAAAAGTTAAAGACATCATTAAAGGAATGTTCAAGGGAAAGTACAAGTGAGATTACGATTTTAACATCAGTGGGAAAGAAATGCTTTCGACACTAAAGGAAGGCAGGATCGAGACCTGTGGTGAATCATGTCTTAACCTATCCCAAGATCATTTCAAAAAGAAGAGATCCACCAGAGTGAGGTCGCCCGCACGCGTTGAACCAGCAAAAGTATCAAACCTTCACGGGGAATAATATGAACTACGCGACTAGATTCATCAATAAATTGAAGATCTTTTCTCTAAACGTAAATGGCTGGAAAGGCAAAAAATCTATTTACTACAATATAATCTGTGAGGTAGACCTAGATATCGTCCTCATTTCTGAACACACTTAATATAAAAACCGACCCTATAAAACTAGACAACTACATCATCATGATGACTAGTCACTCGAATGGAAGGTACGACGGCGTCGCTCTCGCAGTGCGCAAAGGCATCAAATCCAAGGAGATTAGTAACTTGGATGAATCGTACCTCACGATAAAAATAAGCACGCTTATCTTATCGACGAGCTAGTTATAGCGGTAGGGTACCAGCCACCAAGAAGACCATATCTGCCTATACCTAATTTCCTCCGCCTGTTCAGAAGGAACTGTTCACTAATACTTATCGGCGACTTAAACGCTCGTTGCAGGGAAACAGGCCACATCACGGCGTTCAACGGGGGAAGTACTTCCCTGGGGATTCTTATAGAATGCGGCCTGGTAAATAGAGCAGGCTCAGATTTCGCTACGTTCCTAACGGGATGATCCTCTACCAGTCGCGACATTATACTAACAAATCCGAATTTCGCTCTGAACCAAAATACTGTCCCTGGCCCTTATTCTCCATCTGACTACCTTGGTATGATTACCACAATCTCAGGCTCACTTATACAGGCCAAAATCGCTATTCACAAATGCTTTCCCAAGGCAGACTGGACCGAATACAAGAGAGTCCTCCAAGAATACCGATTAGAACCGTTGGACGGGTCCACTCTCGAAGACATAGATCGACAATTCAAAGACGTTATCACCAAGATTAAGGAAGCAGATAGAGTAGCTATCCCGAGGGTTGAATACAATACTCTCACGGCTCCATGATGGAATGAGGAGATTACGTCAAGGAAAGATAGGCTGGAGGAACTTATTACTGAGATAAACGAGAACGGGAACACGGAGGAACGATACCGTGAACTATAAACCTTCGCATGGAAATCAAATATCTTATTAGCGAGGAATCTAAGACAATCTGGGACGGCATCATTGATAGAATAGACCTGGATGCCGATCCCCAAAATTTTGGTGTGAGCTTAGAAGATTAAGTGGCACTCATAAAAAATAAGATCAATATTACCATCACAGCTGAGGGGAGAACAATAACTCAGGATCAAGAGATAGAACGCCACTTCAGAGAGCACTGGAAGAGAAAATTTGACATCACGGAGGAGGAAAATGGCGATTTTGACTGGGAATATAAGGAGAGAGTCTTATTATACCTGGAAGAGCGAGGTCCAACCATAATACCATACCACTACCTCGATAACGCTCGACGAGCAGAAGCAGAAGGAAAACCCTTCACACATGAAGAGTATGAGACAGCCTTAAAGGAATTTAAGCAGAAGGCCCCCAGCATAACAAGCATCACCAAGGCGCATTTATTGAATGCCCCATCGAACATCACTGAAGCCATACTAAGTCTATTTAATGCCTGTTTAAATGTTAGCTACTTCCCGGATCTATTTAAAAGGGCCAGAATGATCTTCATCTTAAAACCAGGGAAGCCTGAAAGGGAAGTAAAAAGTTATAGGTCCATATCTCTACTTGAATTTATTGGGAAGTTACTAGAAAAACTTCTGAACGATAGGCTAAAGAACCACCTAGAAACAAAGGACAGATACAATCTGCAGCACCATGGTTTCCGTAGTCACCTCGGTACGGAAACTGCCCTTGCCTTAATCACAGAATTTATAGCAAATGCAAAGGCTGAAGATAAGAGAGTAGACGTCGTATTCATGGACGTGGCTTCTGCATTCGATAAGGTCTGGGTACCTGGATTAAAAGAGCAAATATGTAATCTTGAGATGGAAACCAATATCACCAGAATCCTCTGTCATTATCTAGAAGATAGAGAGGCAACCATAAAGATCAACGATCACGAAGGACAACCCTTTTCGATGAACTCAAGGGGGATGTCTAAGCTCAACGATGTATACCATATACACGAGTGATCTCCCTTTTCCTACTCACGATTACGCCATCTATGTCCAGCTAGCCAATGTGTGATAGAACGAGTTAATTTCAACTCCTATCCCATATTATTAAAAACCACGATGCTGCCCACGTGCATCTTCGATTCGAGGCTTGGAGTCTTATCTCAGCTACCGGATGCCAATGTTTAAACAAGGAGGTTATCGTCCCCCCGTTCGCCCCATACGCCGACCTCGCCAGATCGAGTTAGGCTTATGAACAGATAAGGCATTTTTCTCCGGCCCGGCTGTGCGTTCCCTCCAAGCTTTCACTCCATTTTCCCCCCACGCCAAGGAGATGTCCTGGCTATTTATATGGAAACTTTACCACTAAGATCAGATTGGAGATCCAGATTTTCGTCGCGAAACATCACCACGACCCTCTCTCCCTTTGTGCGCCAAGGGACCTCGACCTCGAGATTCACCATCACTTGTCCAGAAGGAGGACAATATTCCTTGAGTGCCAAAGGTTCGAGCCTTTCCGACGACAAGTCCCCAAGGCTTCCCCCCCCTGTTGTTCGAAGAGAACAACCTAGAACAGCAATTGTTCGTTTGGAGCCCTTCGCCAAGAAACGGTTCTCACCCCCCCTGTTGTTCAAGGAGAACAACATTAGAACAGCCATTGTTCTTAAGCCCGTAGACAAGAGACGGTTCTCATTCCCCCCCTTTGTTCAGAAGAGAACAAAGTAGAACAGCCATTGTTCTTCAAGCCGTTCGTCGAGTAACGGTTCTCCTTTCCAAGACGCCTCGTCAGGATCCTTTCCCCCCCCCCCCTTCGGCTGGAACTCGCCAGCGGACCGAATATTCCTTCAAGTACCTTCCACTGCACCCTAATGAAAAGTTACGTAAGCCAAACGTCACCTTTTGAGTATTGATCCCCTTTTGTCAATTCTATCCTGTGCTTTAAATTGTTTATCGAACCATCCCATCTCTTTAACTCTATATTTGTTTTACCTTTTTTTAAATCCTTTAAATCCTCGGATTAGCCCGAGTCTCCACGACCCTTTCCATTCTGTTTATGTCAATATTTTCCGTTTTTGTGTATTGTTTATAGTTATTATTAATAAAACTCTATTTTATTAATGATAGCAATATTATTATCCTTGAGCTCAGTTCCACTTCTTAAGCATATCGAAGATATATAATATCGGCCGCCAGACAGTAAACGCACTCTAAAGATAATTAAGGAAGTTCCCTCAACGAATAGATATATATGGTATCGTCGGGAGTCATTCTACGACACAATATCCCAAATAATCACAAACGACTACTGAGCTCCTCTAGATGCCGCAGACAGGACAGCTGGTGAAATTAATAATCTCAACATCTATGAAAAACGAAATAAGATCCGCACGAACATGAATAAATTTGAGATTCTCCCTATCGGACGTACCACAACCGCCAACATTATAGAAAATGGTAAACACTATCCATACACTCGAGAAGGCCAAGTTCTGGGACTAAAAATCACATCAGATAGTTATAATGAACATATCAAGGAGAAGGTCTCGCAAGCCAAAATAAGACTAAAGCAACTATGCAGGTTCAGAAGACCCTCCTTTCGCAACAAGAAGAAATTATATATAGCCATATTCAGAACGATCTTGCTATACCCCACCGTCCCATTACATCTGGACAGCAAAACGCAACCTAGAATGGCACAAGTGGTTTCCAGATCAAGCACTACGCCTCATCCTGGACGTCAGTTTACTGGACCGAATACCAAAAATTAGAGCTACACGATCCCCCGAGGATCGAGCCCCTGAGCATAACGCTACACAACAGAGCGACAGAAATATGGAGAAATATTCGAATATTTACCAGAAAGGATTATACAGACCATAAGAATACCCGAATTTGACCACCTGAATAGACGCTACCGTTAAGGCTTTGCCAACAGCCAACAGCGGTTGCAAGAAGAGATTGAACCAATTTATAGCTAAATACTCACCAGAAAAACGATTAACATAATATTCAAGTAAATAGGATGTTAAACTAAACCTAAAAAAAAGATCCGTAGTGGACGCTAAAATAATTAAATTAAATAAAAAGATCCGTAGTGGATAAAGATAATCAAAACAAAAGTAAAAAGATCCATAGTGGACATAAATAATCAAAACAAAATAAAAAGATCCATAGTGGACAACATTAAATCAAAGCGACAATAGAATAAATATAAGCGATTTAGACATTCGTAAAGAAGAGAAAACTTATGTACGAATACTCCAGAAACCGAGTTAGCTCCATCTATACAAAAAAAGCAAAACTCGAAAACAAAGGCTTGAATGTTCTAATCAACATGCACGGAAGCAACACAGAAGCGCATGGAAAGCCATAGCCAGCCCCACTGGCACACCATTCCCCTACTAAAATAACAGTTTTTCTAACTTTTACCTCTCTTACTATCACACCCATTTTTTCTCTTTTTGAAGTTCATAAATCATAAATCATTTCCGAATTTTTAAGCGCTCAATCAGAACTTGGTTCCAGCACACGATACTGAATGTGTGTTCTCGGCAAAGGAGGCAAGGTTTTGAGTACTGCTATGCTTGCCGGTGATACTCTGCCTTTCCCGCTGTGCTCATTTTCAGGATTTTTACAAAGTGAATATCAGTGAAAGCGAATTTGTGCGACTCGCTTAGAGTAGTGACAATAAAAACTGGTAAAGTGATAAAGCGCGATTACATTCGAAAAATGGACCAATAGCTTTTCGATTTAAGAAAGTGAAAGGCGAAATCTTCGCTACTTTGCTAGACATAAGGACTGGAGCCTCATCTGGCCCACCTGCAAGCCTTAAGGAAGGTAGTATAAGGTAAAATGGTATAAAATTACTTAGACCTTGGCCCCTCATTCCATTCCCCCCAGTTTTCTTAATCTTTCTCAGTGTATATATATATATATATATATATATATATATATATATATATATATATATATATATATATATATAATTGGAAGGATGAACGAAAGGACGTATAAAGGGAAATTCATTTCATTTTCTTGATACAACGTTTCGGGTGAACTTTTCACCCATCTTCGGGTACTGGAAATACAATTCGTGGAAAACAATTTAAGTTAAGAGCCAAACAGATAATCAAAATGACGAATTTATGGAAAGTATTTAATGTTTATTAAAAGGAAAGGTTCTCTCTACGAAAGTATTCTCACCTGTTAGGCTTCACTCTATTAATGGTAAAACTGAAATCACAACGGACGATTTTAAAATCTAAAAAACCACCCCTGATCCCATATCATTAAGGATTCTTGAATCCATGTATATTAAATACCTTTCTCCTTCCTTAAATTCCAATTCCTCTTCTCACCAAATACCATCATAACCCTATTCCCTATCTCGCGATAGGATGCAGAAGAAATGAGAATGACCCTCCACATCACTCTTCGGGGCTTCTCGGAGGGCCCAAAACCAGATAGAGGTAAGTTTTTCGAAAAAGTTTTCTGATCCTTGAGCATTGCTTTGGTTAGACTGATAGACATCCAAAATGGTAACTAGGCCATTTGCGCGAAGGAGGCTGTCTGTGAAGCCTTAACCTCAAGCACGGCCGTTGAATGCCTTAAAACAATTAGCTTAAAACAGACCACAACGCCACAAATTAGAACACCCCTTAGCTTAATATGCAGGCGCCTCGACTCCTGGGTCGGGTGCCACTCGGCAGATGAGAATAAAAAAGAAATTGAAAGGAACCCTCCATGGGCAAAGGTAGCTTAGTTAATAAAATTCAAACACTACACGTAAGTATTTAAGGTTGTTTTCGAGGACACGGCTATGGTTCAAAAAGCCAAAGAAAATGGTTTACTTCTCTTCAACATAAGAGTCTGCTCAGAGCAGATGGAACGTGAGGAATTTGTCCACTTACAAATGTGCTTTCGGTGCTATAAGTAAAGCAAACACACCACGTCCAACTGCCCGGAAAAAGACCTTACCATGTGTTCCATCTGCGCCGGCCGCGACCATTTTTGGCGCGACTGTAAGAGTAACTCTCCCAAATGCTTAAACTGTGAAGGCCCCCACCGGACTATATCTATGGCATGTCCGGTTAAAATGCAGGAAATCCAAAAGCAAACGCAAATTAAATGCGACACAGAAGAGAAAAAGGCCAACTAAACTTATGCTAAAGTAGCCAAAGCCGCCATTGCCGAGACCAACAACCAGAAGACATACCTACACATTGAAAACGAACACTCAACCAAAATAATGTGCTGCATATACTATGCGCACATTGCTAACATTACTCGCCCAGGTACTTTTGCCACGGAAGTCAACCACATGCTCGTAAAGAACGGGTTGCAAGAGATGTGATTTCCGGACAACCCACCCTCAGAGGAAGTTATGAGAATAAGCGTAGCCCCTCAGTGCCAAACAATATGCCAAAAAGTTCCAAACCCACCAAACACAGACAATACACGCGATCCTTGTCCTAATAAACCTGCAATAACACAAACAACAAAACAGGCGCCACATTCACCCAGAAAAAACACAAACATTAAAAAAACACGCAAAATCACTCACCAAACAAGAAAGCAGTGCGACTCAAGGAGGCCAGGTCTCCACGAGCAAGGAAAACCTCCAAAATCCGCCGACCAAGGTCAACCTCCTCCTCATCGCGAGGGAGAGAGCACCAACTCAAATATCACGCGAGGGAGTTCAGTTTCAAAATATTTGCCCCTGAATCAGCTCCCTTCCCAACCGAAATCGATTCCCGCGAAGTAGCTGAAGGTCTTAAGACCGGAAGGTACAAGTGGGAATGCTCAGATAAGGTTCCAGAGCGGCAGATTGAAGATGCTCAAAACATGGTAAAACTCACCACGGACTGCTTCCACACGATCACGGACACAGTATACAGAAAGAAAAGAAACGGCAAGAAGCGCACCCCGCCCAGTACACCTCAGGTGCTAAAGTAGAGCGCGAATAAACGTCTTCTTTAATCCCACACACTAGAGAACCAACACTACACAAAATGACAGAGAGAATTACATATGAATGTCAATGGGTGGGACAGAAAAGGTTTCATCTATGGCAATATTATGCGATAGAATGACCCTGACATAATACTTATCTCTGAACACGGACTGACCGCGCAAAAACAATTAAAATTATTTTAATACGACGTTATTAGCAAGAATCATAGTCAGGAATGGTATGACGGCTGCGCAATAGCCGTCAAAAAAGGACTAAAATACAGGACCCTGGAGGACTTAGATGAATCCTACCTTGCCATTGAAGTAGGTACTGCTCTAGGGGGATTGGTCGTGGCCACGCGGTACCAACCCCCAAGACGCGGCTATGTGCCCATGCACAACATGTTGCAGATATTTAGTCACAAGAAAAATGTTATCTTCGCCGGAGATTTAAACGCAAGGTGCGCTGCGGCAGGATATACCTCCTACAACAATGCAGGTAGAAACATCGAACTACTACTTGACAGACAATACATGACAAGGATCGGACCAGAATTCCCGACGTACATAACGGACAGAGTTTTCACAAAACCCGATATAGTCCAACCTAGCATCAGGTTTCCTTACAATTACCACATTGAACCGGGCCCCATCATTCCGAGCGACCACCAGGCTCTCAAAGTTACAGTAGGAGTAAATCCCATTCAAATTGAAATCCCAAAACGCAAAAGCTACAAGCAAGGGAACTGGAAAAATTATAGAAATTTCCTCTTAAATAATATCCCCGACCCTTTATTTGATGCTAATTTAGGAGAAATAGATGAGGAGCTAGATAAAATCACTGACCTTCTAATAAAAGCCGATCAAAATAGTATTCTCTGTATTAATTATAAACCTTTCCAGCTATCCCCTGGACCTCTCCCATGAGAGACCTGGCCTAAAAATATAGGGACCTGTCCAATGTAGTAGCGCTGATAGGCCCCAACCACAATGTCCACAGAAGACTAAGACAAACTCCAGACACTAATTACGGACCAACAAACACTACTATGGGACGGACTAATAGAAAGAATCGACATAGAAAGAGACTCACACACGTTCTGGCAAACGGTTAAACGTCTTAAAGTAAAACCTCCACAAACAAAAATGACAATTATTCACAACGGCCCCAAAATTAATGAGACTGAAGAGATTGAAGAAATACTTAGGATTTTCTGGTCTTCAATCTTCAAAATTACCCCCGAAGAAAATGACAATTACGACCTCGAATTCAAAACTGACGTAATCCAACAACTAAACACACACATACACAAAACCTTTCCTCACCACTGTGTATCGCAGGAAAGATTGATGGAAGGCTATGACAGTAAAATCACTGCCCTAGAACTCTCCGTTACTCTAAAATCGTTTAGTCTAAGAGCCCAGGTACTACGGGGCTAACCCGCGAAAATTTCATCCAGGCCTCGCCTAACGTTTGGAATGGCCTTCTTGACATCATGAACGCCGCTCTGAACACGGGCTATTTTCCCGACCATTGAAAAGTGGCCAAGATGATTTTCATTCCAAAACCGGGGAAGCCCCCAGACTGCTCTGCCAGCCATCGAGCGATATATATCCTAGAATTTGCTGGCAGTCTTCGAGAAGATATTGGCTAACAGAGTCAACTCTTTTCTCGATAAAGCCAACTTGCATAACGAGCAGCAACACGGCTTCAGAAGAAAAAGAGGGACTGACACGGCACTAGCCGTTATCACCGAAAAGCTTGCCAAGATCAAGGCAGACAAAAGGCATGCCAACCTGGTGCTCCGCGATGCCAAAAAAGCTTTAGATAAGGTTTGGAAGAGAGGACTAAAATTTAAGATCCTTCAAGTGGGTCTCAACTCCATTCTCGAAAGGATTCTATGTGACTACATAATGGAGAGGAGAGCATACATTCAAATCAGAGAAGGTAAAGGTTCCGAATTCGAACTTGAAGCAGGGGTCCCTCAAAGGTGCTGTCTCAGTCCCCTTTTATACAACATTTATACACGCGACCTACCACAACCTCTTTATGAGGGTACGAAATACGTACAGTTCGCTGACAATATATCGCAAATTTATGACGCCGGATATGTTCACAGTGAATTTATGGCGAGGAATACGGCTAGGGATATATCTAACATCAACTCTTTCGAGAGGAGATGGAAGATATCAACCAATGCCCCCAAATTTAAAATAATTCCCATGTTTCG
The DNA here is from genome assembly GCA_963969495.1 of Ceratothoa steindachneri. NCBI lineage: Eukaryota > Metazoa > Arthropoda > Malacostraca > Isopoda > Cymothoidae > Ceratothoa > Ceratothoa steindachneri. The sequence goes on along the minus strand of OZ018327.1, from coordinate 106,625,377 downwards.
CAAGAACTTCAACGATATACGTGTAGAAGGAGAGCAAATCGCCTAATGCCTGGAAGGGACGGTTCTGGGGCTCAAAATGACCACCAAGGGCTACACGAATCATATCGAGCGAACGGTCGCGAATGGAAAGAGAAATTTGAGGAAATTTTATTGGTTCCGTGACTTAAATCCTTTAAATAAACTCAAGATATTCAATGCGTGTATTCGCTCGAGACTCCTGCACCCCCCGGTGCCGCTGATCGCGAGCGCCAAGACCCACGTTGTGAAACTACAAACTATCCAGAACAAAGCGGTGCTTCTCATCACAAATACCCGAAGAAGAGAACACAAACGACAGAGAGAGCTTCACGACTCGGTTGGATTATCTCCGATCAACGTGGCGCTCTATGGGAGGGCTAAGAGGATCTGGCAAACCATTGACACCCGCTTGACGCCTGAGTTCTCTCGTACACGCCTAGACATCGAGGTCGACCGACAAATAAGACCATTTAAAAGCAGTAAGATAGTCTGACGGCGACGTGACTCCAAAATACACATGACAAATTCGACAAATCACAAAAAACTAGTGTAATGCTCAGGTTTCTTTAGTAGAAATTCATGAAACATCACTAAGATTTACCCTTTTTTCAAACTTTGCAAAAATTCAAAATCTAAAATGTAACTAGAAAAGCTTTTTCGAAAACCCACAGCGGGAACAATAAACCCCGCCTCAAATAAAGGCTTGAATGCCATTTAAGACCATTATCATATACAAAAATTAGAATTGAATTGAAATGTTTAATTTAATTGAATAAAATATAATTTTTATAGTTTATTAAAACATAAAAAACAAAAAAAAAGCTAAACAACAACAAACAAAATACATCCCAAAAAACAAAATAAACAGAGCTACCCTTTCACCAGGGACCTATTTATTCTGTCTCCCACACAACCTCTATTCTTTAAACTCACCCTATTTCGACACTTTCCTTCCTTACTCTTTCTCTCTTACTCTCCTTAAATTTCACCACCTTTTATGTCCAAGGTCCAAGGTTTCCGAATTTTTAAGACGGCCAAATATTCGAATACACTTTGCTGACAACCTTCGGATAAAGCATTTTTACTTGCTTAGTAACGAACCTTGAGCACCGCTTACCTAGAAAAGCGCCTATTCTGAAAGTCTTTGGGTGAATTACGCTTCACCCTTCAAAAAGAGATAATACTTTTTTCATCGACGATTCATAACTCAATGAGGGCTTAAGCACCTCACTACTTCCACCCATCGCCTTGCATGGGAACCTGCTCGGATGTCTGCCATTCATTGATTTTGTCTTAACTATGCCGGCCACTTGGACTGACATAATTAAGGGCTTATGTGAAAACTGGTTTGAGGACTAGCCCATAGCGGAAGCGAAAGTCAGAAATTATCTCGAAACTGGTGCATAACTGCGAGTCCCGAACGGAGGAAAGATCCTCCTCGCCCGGGGGACCCGGTCAGAATCATAGAGGAAGGTATATCCGTCTCTATGTAGTTGGATGCAGTTATGGCGTAAGTACCCGAGAGGGGGTGGCAAAACTTTAGCGGCCGTTGATTCGGACGCTACTGCATCAAGTCCACCATAATTCAGCCCTCTTGAGGTTCCTACTCGAGATCCATCCCATCCATCCATCATCTATCATTCTGGCAGCAGACGAGCGGGGACCAACAGAAAAATGAACGGGGGCGTTTTTTCACCATTTTGGGGATTCATACCCCAACATGCCCGCACTAACCACAACCTCCTTTACCACTTCATAATTTCCCTTTTTACTCCAAACACCATAACTACACTTTGGTTTCAGAAAAGAAGACATCACAAGAGGAATTAGTAAGGACGCGGAAGACTATGAAGACCCTCACTAAGGGGGGCCTCCCTAAGGACCATCCATGGAAAGAAGAACCCCGAAAAAAGGCACCTCTGTGAAACTCTCTACTTCGAGTTAAATTTAGCACTGGTGAAACTTATTGAAGTCCCATCTGTATTCATCGCCTTATGTGCTGAGACTAAGGACGTGGACCGCTCCTATCGTAAGAGGGAGCGAGGGTCCTCAGGAACACTAGACTTGCAGCAAACCCAAGCGTGATCTGCCGCATAGCGGAGAGCTGGGTGAATGAGCTCAAAGAGGAGATTACCAAAAGTAATCCCTGGGCCCAAGTTCGTGCAATAATAAAATTTCGCGAACACACCAACGTGTTTAAGATAACTTTCGCTACCACTGAAATGGCCAAGAAATCAACACAGAATGGAATACTGGTATTTAACATGAGAATACCAGGCGATAACATTCAACAAGAGAAATTTAATAGCATACAAATGTGCTTTGTATGCTATAAGCTCGAGGACCATACAACGACGAAATGCCCGGACAAAATCAAACTGTGGTGCAGTGAATGCGCCACAGAAGGACATCAATTTGATAAGTGCGAGAGCACTAAGAAGAAATGCCTTAACTGTAAGGGGAATATAGGACCATGGCCCTGAACTACCCCAAGCGCCGTGCGATCATCAAAACGGGGGAAGAAGAAAAGAGGAATGACCTACGCGAACGCCGCCAAGAAGAATGCGGAAATAAAACCTGCACCTGTATCTGCACTTGCACGGATGAATATGACAGGAGATCTAACTGCATTACCCACAGAAATGTGGCTAATGCAGTGAAGCCTGGCTGCTATAACCAGGTACTCAATGTTCTCTTGAAAGCAAACAATCTCCCTTCATTTATTATGCCTGCAGACCCTGAATGCTCCAAGGTATTCAAGGAATAAGTCATGAGAAACAACACTGTAACGTCTGGACTAGAGGAGATCGTCGAAGCTCCTTTATCGGAGGAATCCGAAGAGGACGACGAAGAAGAAAAGGCTGAAAGTGAGGAGGGATCCTCCTCTCCTGACCACGACGAGGACCCCTGCACCCTTACACGAGCTACGAAGAGCAGATTTAAAACCCCGAGTCCCCCTCCGAAAAAGGAAAACTCTGGGCACAGTAAAACCACCCAGCCAGCCCCCCAAAAGAAGAAGAACAAGAAGAATCATAGGTAAAAAACAATTCACCATGTTACAAACGCACTGAAGATATTGGAAATTAATACCAACGGCTGGACGACGAAACGAATTTTTTACGGAAGTGTATTCAGGGAAATTGATGCGGACATAATCTTAATTTATGAACACGAGATCGACACGTGTAGTGCAGAGATGAAAATCTGGAACTACGATGTGTTGATCACGAATTATTTGCAGGAACCGCTATTAGAATAAAGAAAGGGATTAAATACAAGAAAATTAGAAATCTAGAAGAATCCTACCTCGCGATTGAGGTCGAACTCGACATAGGAAAGTGAGTCATTCATACCAAATATCAACTGCCAAGGAGACATGTGTTACCAATTCACGCTCTCATTAGCCTATTTGGCAGAAGAGCCCCCACTATATTAATGGGGGATATGAACGCCAGATGCCGAGAATCCGGTTACAGGACCTTCAACAGTATAGGAAGAAGCCTGGACCTATTGCTGGACAGAAATATTCCCCATCTTTGCCAGAGCAAGAAGTGCCACAAAACCAGATATCTGTCTGGCAAATCGTCAGCTGCCGTTCAATTACTACATGGAACTATTCCAGGTGTCATGTAGTGACCATATAAGGATCCTACTCACTATCCACAGGAACCCTATACAAGTTCCAGATGTAGTCAGAAAGAACTACAAAAGAACAGACAGGGCACGGTACGCGCGCCTTCTCGAGGACTACGATCCGCCCAACTTGGACGAGGCAATTCTCGAGGTGATTGACGAGGCACTCGACAAACTCAATAACCATCTCATCAACGCAGATGGGGCTTGTATCCCTAAATCCGAGTATAAGACTATCTCTACCTACAGATGGACCGAATACATGAAGGATTTATACCGTGAGCTGAAGTTATTGTATGAAATCAACATCAGGAATGCGTCAGTTCACTCAATACAGCGAAGTAAAGAAGTTAAAGAAAAACTGAACCAGTTGATCCTCGAACAACAATGGAGACGATGGGATAATGCGATCGATAGCCTCGACCACGAAAAGACTCCCAAAGATTTTTTGGAAAAATCTCAGAAATCTCAAAGGATCGACTAGGAAGAAGCAGAAGATCGAGCTACAAACGGAAGATGGAAGTATCGAAACGGAAGAAGGAAGAATTGAAGAGCTATTCCAAAGTTATTGGTAAAAAATCTTCAGTATAACTGATGAGAAAAACGAAGACTATGACCTAGAGTTTGAAACCAACATCATCGAGGAGCTTAACGAACAAATACACAAGACGCTCCCTCACCACCAAGTGGATAGACAGCGCGAAGGAGACGCCGAGATTACCGAAGAAGAACTACTTGGCGCGCTCCGCTCATTCCGACAAAAGTCCCAAGACAATCGGGGTTTACAAAGCTAAACTTTGAAAAGGCACCAGCCAATGTCATCGAAGGAAGGAGAAGGATAAATAACGCCTCTATCAACACTGGATATCTTCCAGATGCTTATCAAACGGCTAAGATAATTTTCTTGTCTAAGCACGGAAAGGACCCAACGTTGAAGGAGAGCTACCAGCCAATTTCAATTCTAGAATTTAGCGGGAAGCTCTTTGAGAAGATCCTCAACAGAAGATTGGTTTCTCATCTGGAGGAGAACACCCTCTTAAACCCACATCAATTCGGGTTTAGGAGGAAGCAAAGTACGGAGATGGCGATTAATGTCATCTCGGAAAAGCTAGCCCAAGCAACACGGGAAAGGAGTTACGTGGACATTGTTTGCCGGGATTTATCAAAGGCGTTTGATAAGGTGTGGCAACGGGGAATGCAGTACAAGATCTTAAGACTGGGCCTAAGTGAAAACTTAGAAATAACTCTCTGAGACTGTCATTGAGAGAGCTGCGTACATCAGTGTAGAGTGCACAGACGGACCAAAGTTTCCGCTCACTGCGGGCCTCCTGTAGGGCAGGTGCCTGTCCCCCACTCTCTACTGGATTTACACCGCTGATGTCCCAGCCTCTGTAAGCCCCACCTTCCTCAACATTCAATTCGCCGATGATTTCACCCAGATAATCACTGGTCATGGAGGAATGCGCCTTGGCAAGCTCGTATGACAGCAGCAGAAATTGAAAATCTTAAGACCTACGAGCATCGGTGGAAGATCTGCACCAACCAGGAAAAGTTCAAAGTAGTCCCCATAGGCAGAAGACTACTTTACGACGTCAGAATGGGGGATAGATGTTATCCCTACACCACGGAGTGCAATGTACTTGGAATGAAGATTACTTCAACTGGGTACAAGAAGCACGTCCAAGAGAGAATCAGCAAGGCCACTGCTGCAGTCAAAACTCTATACAAGTAAAGAAATCTTCGTCAAAACAATAAAAAAAAGATCTACAATGCACTTGTAAGACCGACGCTGCTATACTCTGCTCCCACCCTCTCATGTGTATCGAAGGCACAAAAGAGAAAACTACAAGTGGTGCAGAATAAATGTATGTACCTAATTACAGGTACATACAAATAAGAGAGAAAACGCCAGGAAGAGCTACACGAAAAAAAATTCACGAATTACACTCACTACAAGATATACGAAAAAAACAAAAACACTAAGCACAACACTAAAGTAATTAATAAAGTAATTATTACCACAACAGCAAATTCTCATATCATACCCAAGAACATTAATTGTTTTTTGAAGACAAATGGCTTGAACACCATATATATATATATATATATATATATATATATATATATAATATATAAAAATATACTAACTCAAAGACCACAAAGGAACCACAAAACAAAAAATACCTAAAAGCAATAGGCCTGATCACCAGGCACTAGCATCTCTTTACGCCCTACCAGACTTCTTTCTATTTTCACCACTTGTCTATTTTCCATTATCTGTCCCCACACTCTATATCTATCCCCTTCCCACACCTTCTCTTACAACAATTCGAATTCAAAATTCAATTCCGTATTTTTAAGCCCTCAATCAGAACTCGGATCCAACACACGATACTGAATGTGTATTCTCGGCAAAGGAGGTAAAGTTTTGGGGATGCGACACTAATGGCATGAACTTTTCCCTACGAGGTCTTCCAAGGAGAATAACAGAAGCTCCCAAGTAACATCGGCTTAACAATGTCGCTCTCTGTGACCCGCACGATTTGTGCTCCAAAAATGTCCATCACATTTCCCTTTACCTCACTACCCGGCGCAGGAGGCAACAGTTTTCGGAAGGATCCTTCACCGACCGAGTACTCTTGGATTTTGTTCCTATATTTGTAAGATATAATACTGGAGAGTTTAACTTTGCATTTACGAAAGAGATTAATACAAAGCGGGAAGTCTATCTTCCCATTTACGAAAGAGACTAATACAAAACGGGAAGTTTATCTTCCCATTTACGAAAAAGATTAATACAAAGAGGGAAGTTTATCTTCCCATTTACGAAAAAGATTAATACAAAGAGGGAAGTTTGTCTTCCCATTTATAAGGTTCAATGTGTGAACCGTTTAAATTTTTCAAAAGAATGTTTACTTGGTTCGACCCCCACAAATATAATTAAGTTTTTATTTAAATTTATTTTTTTAGGGAAATAAGATAGTCATCATCCAAACTCTACCATTAAAAGACTGTTTTTGCAGATAAATTGATGAAAATATCAGTTCTCTTGCATTAGGCAATGGAGCAGATGCAAACGCCTCCCTTTGACTTTCCCATACGACCTTCATCCATGCAAATCATGTCTGTGTGACCAAGGAAAACCTTCGGCCGAGCTTCCGCCAGCCTCTGTAGCGAGGAAGAGTGCGAATAGAACATGCTCTCCAGTTCGCTAGATAAGAGTTATCATATCTTACCATATCTTTTTATCCATAAGAGAATTCTATGTGGACGAAGTTCTTGTACAAATAAGGGAGATGCCGATTCACAAAATTTAGGGAGGAATAAAACCGGTAAATCTGGAAGTACAGGGGTCTGTTCAAAAGTCAGACTACATCCATACTCTACGCGTCGAGAAGTATAATCTAGCTCTGAAACGTCTTCCTTATTTCTCGTTGGTCACCATAGTAACGAGTCCTCACCTGATTGTCCCACGATAATCGGCTTATGTTCAGCTGATCGAAGCCTTCTTTCTCTTGTGTCTGGTAAGTTCCACTCACGTATTCCTTAATTTCATTGAATTCAATGACAATTTAATTCCATTCGTTGGTGAAAATATTAGTTATCAATTTCAATATACTAACAGTGTATTTCCAGTCTAAAGAGAAGAAAATAAATTCGGTACAGGCAGACGTCAGGTTAGGCCAAGTTGGGCTTACGAAGAATATTTTTAAAATAAAACATTAAGAAAATGTTTTGTATAATACGTCGATGGGTATGCAGTACCCTAATATCATCTTTTCCTGCATATTTTGACTTCGACTAACGGAATTTCAACTTTAGGTACAGAAAAAATTTCACCTGTTTGCAAGCGGTTGCTTCCCTCCCTAACCCACCCCTTCCCCAACTTCTGAACTACATACTTTTCTGATGGAAAAGTCTGGCCTTTGAGATCTGTCATTGATTACTGAGTCTCGAAGACTTGAATGGGAAATCTTGAAGGAAGAACTAAGAAAAGAAACAAAAAGAATTTTCGAACTCTTGTTCTAATCAGTATATTGGTGACCAATTTGCTTGACTCTTTTTTTTAGCAATCATTTTCCCCCAAATTAGGAACTAGTATTTTTCATGTTCTCCAAATGTTTCTCCACATTTAAACTGAATTAAATTCCCTATGTCCAATTAGTTCATTCTCAATTCCTAAACTTTGGGAATTTGTTGCGTTAATTTTTAATTAAGAGTACGACAATGCACGCTTCAGTTAATTACGCCTTCACTGTGAAATTTAAAATAATTGCAACTTGATTATTGACTTGTACGGAAAGTTTGAGAATGTTAGAGCAGGGAAACTTTGACAACAAAAAATAAGAATTAAACGTGGAGAGGTGTAAAATATTGCATAAAAGTGAAGGTTTTCTTAAAAAAATCTCACAACTTAATTTATACCCTCTCAAACCGGTAATTACAAGGGTTACAAATTCCTAAAGAAAATCCCCAAGGACTATTTCATACAATAAACTTTTCTTTAAGTATAAAGGAGGATCGAAAGGAGATATGTCAATTTTTAACATACCATTTAAAATTGGGAGTCAGATTTAATCTTGAAGTTATTTTAAATTAAAAATTCTTAAATAGAGACAAAAAAGAAACGTGTAAGTTGTTAGTATTTCAAGAGTGAGGCCTAAAAATGAGCGAATATCAGGACAAACAAACATCAATAATCAGTTCAGTGCAAAACTGGTGAAAGAGATGTGTTTCAATCATTTCCATGAATTGCATATTGTATATGAATATACAAACTCGTGGGTCTCAAGAGAACAATCTGCAGTAGCTGGCTCTAAAGATTTTTGATTGATAACGATCGAGAAATAGAGGCGGAAGAAGATATCATATCATCCCAATAAACCTATGCAACGACCAATTAATATGCCAGAGATAGATGTTATTTTCAAATTGCAAAGTGAATAGATTGAATATATTTGGAGATTTACTTACATTTCAAGGCAACTTTTGTTTTAGGATGCACTATGCTCACATTTTGAGAAAGGAAAAAGTCAAAATATTTAGAAATTTGGAACTTAGACTGCTTAAACTTTACTGGATACTGGATATTCAACCGAAATAATTAAATGTTTGAATAAAAAATTGTTAAATCTTATTTTAAAATATTCAAGAATAGTGTAAGGTTTATATAAACGAACTATCTTACCTGGTTCTAAATCCATATTCCATAGACTATGGAGAAATTTGTCACGTACTGACTTCACATACATAGGTATCTTCTTTTGTTAAGATACTAGAGTGAAACGGACGATGAGTGGTATAAAGGCAACAGGTGACAAATAACATTGATTTTTCAAACGTGATTATGGGGTCTTATATTCAGCTTGGTTCATCATACTTCAGCTAAGGTTCATTCATTAATTCCTTATACTCCCTTTTATTATTTGTTATTTCATCTCATTCATAGAAATCATGTTTTTCTATCAGCCCTCTTCCAGAACTTGCACCGTTCGAGTTTTGTCGACACTAATATAATACCAAATTGAAATATGGCTTCTTTACAAATCGATATTAGCACCTATTAATTACTCATATTAAAGGACTTCTATTAAATTTATTGGTACAAACCTATTTGAGACTGTAGTTGATTGAACTATTCCAAAAGCAGCAAACGCTTAATATGGATCCTGAAGTTATGTAGTTAATTATCCTATCACTCCATTAATTAACATTTTAACGATTATTAAACACCAAAACCCAGCAAATCTTATTTTTCAGACCCCTCATCTGGCAGTAAGGTCGACAAAGATCTCAGGGGTTCTTGAAATCTGCCGTTCTTTCTTCAAAGTGCCACTTACTGGATCATTTATGAGATCCAGGACCTTTAATCTTCTCAAAAGAACCTCATGAGTATCAATCTCATGAGATTCATCATGCAATCTTTAGGATTGCATGCTGCATAGGGCTCTTACCTCTACATGATTGCAGGATGGAAGGGGGCGGGCTGCTCATAGTCTGATCATTAACTACTAAGTTTCACTCTATTGTTTTTTTTCTATAATAATATTAAGATGTATTAAGCTTTACTGTTAATTTCAATTGTTTTCTACCCCAAAGTTAAACCTGTGGTTGTTAATTCCGACTGTCATATTTATTAACAAAAAAAGAGCAACTCTGAGTATATATATTCCATAACTTTCCATATAGATATTTTTCCTGCGCAATAGCGACGAGGCTGTATATGTAGAAAATTAGTAGGAAAAAAATTAGTAAAAAAAGTAGTGAAGGTAAATGAGGTGTAATTAATGAAGGATATATAGCCGCAGTCCTCCACCGAACATTGAAATCGACAGGGTGTACCACAGCGGGCACCGAGGTCGGGAGGTCGTGGCGGTCCTCCAAGTTTCCGTTGTAACCTGGACATCCACTTACCGCGCTATCCACTTCCTTACGGGACTTCCCATGTGGAGATGAAGGCAAGTGGTAGATCCATGGATTGAATCTCAGGATTCATTTCCTATATATAAGCGAAGGAATTCAATAGCGAGTTATGGAACATGATAGTGAGCCTCGTAATTAAACTTTATGCTCCTATACTGTGGTTTCACTATCATATTGCCTATATAATATATTATATAATCGCCCTATAATATTCATAAAGGATATTACGAAAAAGGAGGGGAATTTATAGGCCAACCAATTTCGTTACTCTTCTGGGACTAATTTACAAACTGACACGAACATGGAGAAAGAGATGTGAGCCATAGTTCCTTGACCTCTCATTATCAGGAGCGCACAAGGAAATAATCTAGAATCTAGATCCTTGTCTCTAGAGCAACTCAGAGATTGATACTAGACTACTTGTTACGACAGTCAATTCCCCATGGCAGAATGGACGATGCTGAATGTGTTCCATTATGGCAAACAAAATCTCACTAGAAGATTTAATGATATTCTTACATTCGCCCTCTCTGTTTTTCCGACTTCATGTGCTTTTATGCTTATTCGTATGTCAGAAAAGAGGCTTGTAACGCACTAGTTTCTCTCAGTGCAAAAAAATACCACCATTTTTCATATTTAATTTTCTTCTTGTGCACCAAAAGATATCTATTCCATTCATCAACCTGTCACGTAGTCGTTCATACATATATCTTTCAACCCACAACTGATGCGTATTCCAAATTCTACCAACGAGTCTTCCCCAGTCATTTTCACAACCTCTTTATCAACCTCACTGCTATCATTGCAGAATTCATACAGAAATTTCAAGCAGAGTTTCACCATCGTGAGCCTCAACCTCCCCCTCATAATTCTAGAGCTCACAGTCATATCCAACCATCAGGCAATTCTTGACTACCTAGAAATTGAATAGGAACAATACATTTCTATATAAATATTTTTTTAATTACAATTTTACCAAATCAGACTGTAGTTCTCACTCTAATCGTCATTATAATTCAAGAATCGGAGGTCAAAGACACCCAGATGGTAAAATTTATGTACTCTATACCTGCATGCTCCAGGAAGTTTTTAAAATCGCCTTATGACACATAAGAACACAAGATACAAAAAGGGAAATAACTTACCACGGCATATCTCTCCCAAATCGAGATATATCTACATATATAAAATATGTACAATTTATCACCCCTTTAAGATATTGAGGCAAAATAATACAAACCTTCTCAAAATTAGACAAATGCACAGTCTACATTCAAAGAAAGACAAAGAAGCGTAAGTAACCACAATTGGGTAGGTCATATATACTTACCATCCAGGGCTGCTAATTCAATTTTTCCGTTTCTCTCAGATTCAACTAAAATACCCTAGATTATAATAAAAATAACATTTAGGGGAATAAATTAAATTATAACTGAATGTACTTACCAATCGTTCATCTAAATGCAATTCCTCCTCTTTTCCTGTCTCTAATGTTATTGTTATATTACTATTTATCTGAAACTTGTTCGACTTTTTACATCACTAATTATTCCTTGCTCAAGTTATTTCGGTTTGAATCGTTTTTTATGTAATTTATCGTTTTGCTAGAATCCTAACAGCTACATTTGTGCTTTTAGTGAAATTTGGAATTGCCAATACCATATTTAATGGAATGTAAATCATACCAGTACTGTGGTATGTTGTCTCTTGAGATAGGTATCTCGTTAGCTGTGAGTCGATAGCTTCTCTACTGAACGTAAAGTTCATTCAATTGAACTGGTGGTGCTAAATTAGGAAAATTACTTAAAATACTAATTAATTATGGTGGCGAAAGACTTATGTTTGAGGCAATTGTTGGATCAAGAGTATTTAGCTCGGCAATCACAATATCTTCATTGAGTGGAAATCTCTTCCTTATTTAAACGCTGAGTTTGACAAGAAGTTTCAAGCATTCATTCTTGAATATCTTCAGAATAACACTGGGTAATACTTCTTTTATCAGTTGTTATTACTAGTCCTCTCAGGTAAATGGTATCATGATTTTCGTGATTACATAAATTACTTGGATCAATATCTGAAACCTTGACACGTTTCATCGACAAAACCACTTAGGATATTTATATATTCAGATTGAACTCGTTCGATACTCGTTCCGACTGCATGCATTGCCCGTACGTGTTGCTCATTAAGAACGTATTGATCGTTCTGCGTTATAAATTTTATATTTAAATGAGTTTACATCCATTTAAAATCGTATCTTAAAAATAATGCAATTTACGTGTTATTTTCATCTTATATCATAATTACGCCAGATTATTAAAATCTGTTGACAAAATCCCCTATTCCCCTAGATCTGGGGATTCCCTCAGGTTTGGCATCTATGCTTCTATCATTAACAAAGAATTTTCTCATTATCACAATATTGTTTTTTGAGCTAATCGTGGGAATTAACTCTCTTGACAACTCTGGTCAGTTTTATTTATTTTTTCTTTAGCTTCATTATTCTCTCATTTTGCCTTGTTGCTACGATGATTTATTGCTGCGTTGGTGAGTCTAATTGTATTTCCCCTTGCGATATAATTTAGGACTTGTTTCTTTGTTTTCCCCGCATTGTGGCTCCAATTTGATCCATTGAAGGAGTAGTTTTTGTTGGAGCTCTTTCCTGGAGGAACTCTGAGAACATCCAATCCCACCACATCATTGGGAGCTGACCTCGATTGAGGCTGTGTTTCATCCTTAATCATTTTCATCAATTCAGTTCTTATTATTTTTCCTTCCTCTCTATCTTTACTATGCTCTCTCTCACCTGAACCAAACTTTTAACAATTACCCCACTTTCAATCAGTGGTAGAAATTAACCGATAATTAGCAATGGCATTCCCGATTAGCAACTTTTCCACAGGGTGGTCCGAAAATCTTTTCACCCACTTTAAAGATTTTTTTAATTTTCTATTTCAAATATCGTATTCATTTTCTATTTCAGATGGTTGATACGAGTATATGTGTTTTAATAATATCTTATTGTTCCTCTATTGTTCTTATTACTTCTCGGGAGGAGGTGACAAGATTTTCGGACCACCTTGTAGATTCTCTCAGATATCGCCAGTTTAGAGTGGGATCCGATCCCAAGATCGCCAATAAATATGGCAGCCGCCGAAATGTCAATTGTAGTCAAACAGGATTTCCATCCTACGAAAAATCATACCCTATATGGATTTCACTCGTCCTGATCGGAACCCAGAGCATATAGCAGACCCTGGTGACTTGCCATCGCTTATATCTCAGTTTAAGTTAAAACTATGATTTGGTTGGTTTATATTAAAGTGGTTACCAAAGATTTAAAATGTCTGAAAAAACTCACTTGTGGATATTTGCCGGGTCTAAATGGAAAGGAGTATTTTTGTTACCCATAAAAGAAGTATGTATGTTGTGTATGAGGGCAGCTTATTTGCAAACGGAATACATGAGTAATGTTTTATTTACCTTGTATGTTTGTACGAGTCTTAATTAACAGATTTGACAGCAACCCTAATGTAACCCCGCTTGGCGTAAACATATATATTCTTGAAGATCGTTTGCTGGGATAGATTCACCCATCGACCCTTTTACCAATGACCTTTATGGTTGACCTACCTCTTAAATGAAAAATAATAAATGATAATTCCCCCTTGATTACCCATATGCTCACTGACACATGACAAATTAAGTTATCACTTGGCTGTTTATATTCAATTATTCCTATTATGTATACCTATGTCTGTTTCCAAGTTGGTGTTTAGTGTTGTAATATCAAACTCAATTTCCTCTGAATTAAAAATACCTACTTCTGTGCTTCCTTTACTTTGCCACGGAGGTTGATCAAAGGCAAGCGTATTTTTTTTACTTAAAATCAATTAACACATTTTTGCCTTTTATTCGGAACACATCCTCTTCCAAAATGTCAAATTTACCGTGGTAATCGACATACTTTAGGTTTCAGACAAACAGAAGAAAGAAAATTATTAATTTCGGATTTGTTTAACCAAAGAAGGAGTGATTTGCCCCTCAAATTATATAATTACCTCTCTGACGATAACTATATATGATTGGAGTGATTCAAGTTAATAGCGCTTCCATCATATTCTCTTAAGCATTTTTACTTCATATTTTTCACTTAAAAAACTTCCTTTTAAAAACTTTCGGACAGCGATGCCGTCGGGAGTTTTTTCTTATTTCTTTAATTTAATAAAAATACCCATAGCAGGAAGAAAACACTTTAGCTTGGGGGTCCCTCTGTGGGAAAAGTAGGTTATTATCCCAGAGACACTAACTTAATAAGAAAAAAACCAAGGGAGATCATTTAAATATTAAATTAATGTGTATATTTACAAACCTTAATTTACTTTGTGTCGCACTAAATTTATTAAATTTATCTCCTATATAAGTTTATATTTACAACAGGAAATCAACTTTAAATGCATAAGGGCTTAAATTGAAAGAGATAAACTGGGTAAAGCTCCCAAAACAGAACAAATTGAGTCATTCAAATAGTACAAAGGACCGAGCGTATGAAAAAGAACCGCTAAAGGATAAACAACAGAGTGGAGCTAAATAACACAATAGAAAGGAAAGCCTCCCGAATTCTTCCCTTCTTGGTACGTCGTAAGAGGAAAACATGACGGTTTGTTCTTCCTGGGACATCTCAGGATACCTAAAAAAATGGTCGCATAAATTTGACACAGCTGCTAATCAAATCAACACGAACTCCAGGGTAAAATTAAGGCCTCCTTCTAATACTGGCTTTTGGCGTGAGAGACAGTAATTGACCGGCAAACGTGAATGGAGGAACGTCATTAGTTGCCACCTAGTTTATATAATCTTCTACAGAGGCAATAATTCTAATTAATAAAATATACTCATTAATAATATATACCTGTTGAAATAGTGGGAGACGTTGCTGATCAGTTGGGCAACGACCCTGCTTCGAGTCCATTCCAATGTATATGGTATTATACCTACGTAAGTTGGTTTTCGACCAGGCAGCCGGTGGGATGCATCCAGGATCTTCTCAGCAAATAGATAACCTTAACTCCAAATAAATACATCCGTATATAGTATGTATAGGCAACGTAAGACGCGAAGTCTGGTGTAGGACCCCATTTTGTATATTCGTTGCGTTTACATTCGTTTTTTGTAGTTATATTCTAGCAAGAACATTCTTTTCCTTACATTATATAGTTACAAATCATTTAGCACACGACATTATATTAAAGAAATGCTGTTTTCTAGAGGAGTTTTAATGCGAGTGAAAAAGTATTGTAAAAGTGGATAGCTTTTGTTTTTATGATTAAATAGGGATTCTTCCATAGAAAGCGATACTGGAAGTTTTTAAAACATTTTTGAAACGATCTTGAGTGACTTAGAACGTCCGAGAAGAATAGGTTAGCTGCTAATTAACGTACGAGGTTGTTATTCGTTATCACACCTTTACCAAGGTAACATTTCCAAGAGCGCACTAGTGAAGCCCGCTAGAATTCAGAATCTGCAAGAAACCATATTGTAAACCTGCACAAAGCTCGTCAAGGATATAGAAAAAATTCCTCCATTGTGGACATTACAAGTTATTCTGTGAGGATTATTACTGTAAAGTATAAATATAATGGCAGCACATTAAATCATAAAGGTCGACGAAATAAACTGAGCGCTGGGGATGTTAGGTCTATGGATGAAGAAAGAAACACCACTAAGTCTTCGTCAAATGAGTTATAAGTTTGCTAAGGAATATAGAATAAATTCCCTCCAGAAGTGTACAGGAACCTTCTACATTCTTATAAGAAACGCAATAAAGCTGTTAGTGAGGCTAAAGGACGTCATATCAGATATTAATTTCATGTTGCCCCTATTTTTGTTTTTGTTCTGTTTTCCTAAAATAAATCTTTGTCATTCTTATACCCACTTTTATTTCACCAATGGAGTAGGAAACTCATGTAATACGTTATGGAAATGAAGCCCCAACTCGAACATATTATAAAAATATGAATCATATACATAGGTGTTGCCTATACCAATTCATGCATTGGTTAGTTAAATCATCCGTATTAGATAAAGGAAAGAGAAGATCATTAATTAAAACCATGTTAAAGATCAAAAATATTTTATCACCGATGCTAACAATATTACTCTGGTTCTTAATGGGGTATAAGGGAGCTGACAGGATCCCACTAATGGAAAAGGTAAAGTTAATGATAAACCATATTCGATTTGACATCCGGAAGGAGAACTCGAGAATCCTTTGATTTTTTATGTCGTATTTCTGGGGATATTCCTGCGCTAGGAATAGGAAGAGTACGCGCAACTCGCTTCTCTTTGGCCCCATTAAACTACAAAGGTATATTTCCTAGAGGGACAAAACTCCCATTAAATCAGGAGGTTCTTCCTAGTCCTAACTTCAACGTTGTAACATTTTCTGCTATTGTCTACTATCTTCCTCTCAGTTTTTCCCACGATCGACGCCGAGTTCTGTCCTATTACCATCTATCTCCCTTTCTTTCGGACCAATTAGTAAAATCATCAATGAAAGTTGATTTCTAAAACATCTTTCAGAGGCCCAAAATCCTCGCAGAAGCTTGATCAATTAACCAACATTGGTGTAAACAAAGTTGACACAAAAAGTATTTATTCTTGCTAATAATTAGTGAAACGACGTAATATCTCGGGCAAAATTCTCAAATGCATTAATCTTTTATTGTATCCGTATATACTCGTATAAATTATTTATAGCCGTGAGCTGGAACGCCCCCCCCTCCGTATTATATGCGTGCAAATTCCTAAAATGGGTTAATAGAGATAACGGAGGGCCTATGCTAGATGTAGCATGAGCGAACATTTTTCACAGGGGGCATCAGAAGAATTACGCGCCCTCTCGGCCCCCATGACTCACAACGCTCCTAAGGGAAGCAAGTTTTTTAGTCTTGTTTTCTCCTCGACTGGAATGCTCCTAATAGTTTCCTCTATAAAATATTTTGTCTAAATTCATCCCAAATCATTACCCTACATCAGTTCTCCCAACTCTCGCTTCAAACATCCATCTCACCCTGACGTATGGGATAGCCCACGTTGGTTTCTTTTCTAGTTGTCAATAGCTACTGTTAATGGGAGTGGATTAAGCCTTTTTTTGTCAAATTCTGAGAGTATAATTAATTGTGCAGGCATATTGTGCATATCGTATGTATGTATGTATATATATATATCTAGGTAGTTTGATAGCTAGATTGCTAGCTATCTATTAGGAATAGTAAACATGAATTTGAGAACAAAGATACAAAGAACTTCTGGAGATTAATATGTCAACAAGGGTAAAAATACCTTTCTATCAATAATTGACGGTGAAGACAGTCATGATCGTATTGCCGACAAAAGTTCAATTTAGTATTTAACAACAATAACTGCCGGAACAAACCTGATTATTTTGATACAAAATTTAAAGAACACGGTAACAAATATGAGGACTTTAGAAGAATAAATCAGGAGAGATCTCAAATGCAATTCACTTTCTCAAACTAGGATTGGGTAATGACAATGTCCATTCTTATCATTTGGAATATGGCTCTCATATCTTAGATTGTTTCATTAACAGAATAGTTTCGTGTATGTTACTCCCTTCTTATCTTCTTGTTGGAATGACGAATGGGGAAATTAGTCCAGTAGTGAAGAACAAATTAGGTAACCTGAATTGCTCTTCCAATTTTCGCACAATAATAATTTTCTCAAATTTCCTGAAAGTATTTCAATATTATATTTTATCCGAATTAAATAACTACATTAAAATCGATAGTAACAGGTTGTGATTTAGAAAAGATTCCTCTACTTCAACAACGATTAATTCGTTGAAAGAAGTTATCTATTGCTTTAACTCGTATGGTTCCCAAATAAACGCCTGTGTTTTAGAATTAATTAAAGCTTTCTACGGCGTAAATTATTGGGTGCTGATTGAGAAATTAGTATAAAGCAAAGTTCCTCCGTGCCTAATTAATATCATTAGGAATATGCTGATGAATCAGTCAGATTGAGTTTCCTTTAGCCAAAGCAAATCGTCGGCCTGGAAAGTTGGAAATGGAGTGAGATAGGAAGGATAATCTCCCCTCACCTATTCAATCTGTACATCGTTAGTGTGCTAGAAACAGTCAGATCCTCGCGTCTTGGCTGTCACACGAGGGTCTACCATTGTAAAATCATTGCCTATGCTGATGGTATTGACCTGCTTGCTTTCTTCTCAGGCTATTCAAGCTCTAATATATATATATATATATATATATATATATATATATATATATATATATATATATATATATATATATATAGCTGTGCTGTCGCTGGAGGAGAGTAGCGTTAACATTAATAAAGATAAGTCCTCATGCATGGTGATCTCATATAATCTTAGGAAATCTATAAACCGCGTTAACCTTGCTGTTAATAACTCTAGGATAAAGATGGTAGACCATGTTAAGTATCTTGGGGTAAATCTCTTGTTCGATCTCGGAAACAATGCAGATATCCTGAGAAATGAGAAAATCTTCCTCTCTCAATTCCACTGTTTTATGGGCATATTTGTCAAAGTAAATCAAAACGTATTGATTCACCATTTTAGAACCTCTACTCTCTCGATCAAGGGGTCTTGCTTGTAGAATGATCTTAGAGGTTGTTCTAGGACTCCCTTTCCTAACCCTGGGGTCGCTAAGCACTCACAAGTCTCACAACATCAAAAAATATGAATTCCCTATTATATGATGTTTTCAGCTTATGCTGTATTTCTATGTAGCTATAATTATAGAGTACATTACTGCTGATTATGCATCAGAAAGTCTTCTTGGATATTATAATTTTAACGCAAATGTCCTAACCACCAATACTGTTTTCAAGACATTTATAAGTAACTTTGCTGGCTTCATAATTCTACTCATGTATATATTTATATATAGAAAATTTTAATAATTTATGTCTATTGCTGGTGTCCCTAAGTGTCTTACTGGTTGGGTCCTCCCCCTTTTTTTTCTTGGTCCCTTTTTCCCTGTTCCTTTCTTGCCGTCGTTCTTTTTACTGTTTCCCTTTCTTTTCCTTTGTCCCGACCCTCTCCACATCTTTCCATGCCCCTTCCTCTTTCTCCTCTAGAGCCCTACTTCTTTTTTTCTTCTTCTTCTTCCCTTGTTTTTTACTTACTCCCTTTCTTCCTCTTTACTCTTCCTTCACCTCCTTCTTTGTTCACTTCTTCATTCATATTTTTGCTCTTTCCCCTCCTCTCCTTTCCACCCTCCTCTCATTTCCCTCTAACCTCCTCTTTCCTTAGCCAACTTCCCTCCTCTTTGCCTTTTTCCTCTTTCCCCTCCTGGTGGATGGTACCAAATTACATCTTTTGTTTGATTTATTATTAAACCAGTATAATTTTATTTTGCGATTCTTCAGTGATGTCCAGAAAGCGGAGTACAAAGAAGAATTTTTTGACATTGGGTTTACGTTTCTCATCAGTCATGGCATCGAAAAACCTCAGTGTGTTATATGTGGTGAAGTGCTTAGCCATGAGTCGCTTAAAGAAAACAAGCTCAAACGGCATCTGCAGGGAAAACATCCAACGCTGGCAGGGAAGGAGCGCCAGTATTTCCAGAGGAAAGAACAACTGAAGCATTAGTGGTTAGATACCCCTGTGAGTACAGGAGTGTATTCTGTTCGACAAGTAAAAATTGCAAAAAGAATTGCTAAGTGAAAAAAGCCACACACAATTGGGGAAAAGTTGGTGAAGCCAGCAGTCATTGATATGTTACTTACTGTTATCGGAAGTGATGTTGTGAGAAAAATTGAAACTGTTCCGTTGTCAAACAACAAAATTAGCCGACCGATTCAAGAGAGGTCAAAAGACATCAAATAACAGGTAGTGGTCGCTATCAAGGAAAGAGGAAAATTTTTCTTGCAGTTGGATGAGTCAACTGACATCAGTGATAACGCAGGGCTCTTGGCGTATGTGCGGTGCCAAGGGAAGAGCGACATGGAAAAGAATTTCCTGTTCTGTAGACCACTGGAGACAACAAAAACAGGTGAAGATCTTTACAAGTTGGTTGACAGCTTCATCAAAGAGCAAGGGATAAGTTAGGAACAATGCTTCAGTGTGTCCGCGGATGGAGCACCTGCGATGTTGGGGACACGCCAAGGTTTGACCGCTAGGGTAAAGCAAGTGAGCCCTGTTGTGATAGTAACCCATTGTTTGCTCCATCGGGAAAACCTCGCCTTCACGAAATTATCCCTTGAACCTAACTCTGTGATAGAAAGAGTGATTAAAATAGTGAATTTTATTAAATCATCTGCTCTTCATTCAAGGATTTTCAGTCAGATATGCTCACCTTTGGGGTCGGAATATGAACACCTACTTTACTACTCTTCTGTCAGGTGGTTATCCAGAGGAAAAATGCTCCAGAGAGTTTTTGATTTGCGTGCAGAGGTTGAAATATTCCTGAACGAGAAGAAACATGCACTGTCGTCAATGCTTTCAGAACCAAGGTGGTTACTTAAATTGGCATATCTGACCGATATATTTTCAGAGTTGAATTTGCTGAATATATCGATGCGAGAAAAAGATGAAACTCATTATTCCTGCGTCAGAAATGCTCAAAGCATCCGAGTCAAAGCTGAAGTTGTAGACGGGAACGATTGAGAGGGGTAAGAGTGCGTCCTTTCCACTGTTGAATCTTTTTCTGTAAGACGAATAAGACGTCTCACTTCTGGAATTACAAAGTACCATTATTTAGCACCTTGAAAAGATGAGTAAGAAGTTTGAGAAGTATATTCCGGATGAAGAGTTACATGACAAATACAAATGGGTGCGCAAACCCTTCGATGTCGAGGTCGAAGACCTTTCAGAGGAAGAGTCTTCCATTCAAAATCTGTAAGAGGAGCTCATCGGGGTACAACATGAGGAAACTCTTTGCTTGAACTTTTAGCAACAGTCACTAGGCATGTTTTGTGCTGCTGTGAAGAAGGATAAACCAGTTCTTAGAAAGGGAGGTTGAGAAAGTGTTGTTACCTTTCATTACAACCTTTTTGTGTTAATCAGAGTTTGCATCCCTTGCTGCCATCAAAAGAAAAAGCAGAAATTGGTTGCAGCCCGAACATGATTTAAGAGTAGCACTTTCTACGAATGAGCCACAAATGGACAAACTTAACAGTGAAATCCGGCCCCAAGGCTCTCATTAAAATCAGTTATCGGTTGATAAGAAACAGTTTTATCTTTAGTTTGCCGTTGCGGATTGTAACATAAATTTTTCCTAAAAAAGTTCATATTAAAGGGAATTAAATTAAATCAAGTTCATTTTTGTCTCTTTATTTTCAGCCTTACAATACCGCTTACAAGAAAATTATACTTGTTCTTTGCTTTTACAGCCTACGCCCTACAATCAGTAATATAGTAACATGCAACACATACATTATATAGTTATATTCACTGAATAAAACCAGTGAGGTCGCGGTTATGGCTGGAGGAGCATGATTGGGGTCACCTGCTAAAAAGGTAAAAAACAGTGCTCTAGGAGTTTCAGAGCCTTGCCTACCTAGATTCATAATGCTGTGAAATGTATTCTCAACTATTCGAAAAGGGAAAGTACTCATTATATGTGCTCTCAGGAAAATTTCAAACATTTCGGCATATTATAAATAAAATCATATTAAAATTTGCATTCGAAACTTATAATTCCATGAGCCCTTTCATAATGCCCACCAAAAGGTCCCTACGAGATCACTCCAGGGCAATAAATGCCGCGAAAAAAATGTCTGAGAAATAATATAACATTGAAGACCTATTTGGAGATAATAAGGATGCGAGTTAGCCAGAATCCATTTCGTCCATGCGAGAGAGGATACCCTTCCATAAATGCAAATTCAATTGAAATTATTCCTTTAATTTTTTTTGTTTTACTCAATTCTTGGAATTTCTCTAATCCAATATACATCAATGTAAATTGAGTTAAATTTGTATGACCATTGAGTTTAGTTAGTGATTATTTTCATTGTATATTTATTGTAATGTTATAAAAAAATGTAATTATATATATATATATATATATATATATATATATATATATATATATATATATATATATATATATATATATATATATATATATATGCAGATACACCCACAAAGGAAAAGTGAAAAACGATTCCGAGCGCTTTCGTCTTTATTCTTAAAGACCTTTTCAACGAATGAACAGGAGATTGGACATACATTGCCTTAAATAGTGGAAAGGGGAATTAGACTACCCACTCTGAACCTTAATTAGGTGGTACAAAATCCTGAAACAACTCAGCCCTGCTTTGTTCATGCTAGAGCCCATTATCCCTACATACATAAAATCTCAAATAAAGTTGTTTCAGGATTTTGTAGCCACTAATTAAGGTTCAGAAGTGGGTAGTCTAATCCTCCCTTCAACTATTTAAGGCAATCTATGTCCAGCCTCCTGTTCATTCCTTGAAAAGTTCTTTAAGAATAAAGATGAAACGCTCGGAATCATTTTTTACTTTTCCTTTGTGGGTGTATCTGCATAACTTTGACTCATATGCACTTTGTGAGCTATTTTCATTATGTATATATATATATATATATATATATATATATATATATATATATTTATAAAGGAGGAAAACCTTCGCCACTATGGCGATAAATTTGTTTCTAAACTATGAAATCAGTAAAACGATTATATGTATACCATTTTTGGGGTATGTATCAATATAATATTGTATAATCAATTCTAATACTATGTAATTCATTTTACGAAATAAAAATCTGTCTATCTATCTATTTCTGTATCTATCTCTCTATGTATGTGTGTTGGTGTTTTTAAAGGGCTCACACGACTGCCCTAACGTAAGAGAGGACTGACAGGATGGGGAAGGGGGGGAATCGAAAGAGGAATTTAATAAGTGGCAGCCACCGGCAATCAAGGTACCAAAATCAGGCCTTCTGTTGGATGCCTTTTGAAACGCCCCCTTCCCCCCGTCCCCCTTTAAAAGAGGAAGGAGGGGGGCTCCAGTCCTTCGCCCTTCACTTAAAAAATTTTCCCCATTAATAAGGCTTTAAATGAACATCAATTTGAAAGTACACGTTATTAACATGCCAAATGCACCTTCATCCTTCTCCTGCTCAATCATTCAGTCATTATTTTTTGCTGTCAAACGCCCCCTCTTCCCTTGCCATTCCACATCCTTCAGTCTAAATTTCTTCGATAGAATTGAATACAAATTGTCTCATTTTGTCAAACTCAAAAAATCGTTCATTATTTTCCTTCTCGAAGTATTTGGCGCTTAGATGTGGATGGACCGATAAGAACGGTCGTGTTTTTTTTATAATAGGAGAGTCGCGCTTCTTTATCATAACCACCTATCCTTGCGGTGTTCTAACTATTTATGTACCCAACTGCACACTTTAACTTAACGTAATTTCTTTTCTACACTGTGTAGCGGCGATAAATACATTGACTTTGACTATCTTTATTACACTTTACCCAAATTTAAACATGATTTTTTATACCTTTATAGTGAAGATAATTCCAAAATGAATTCCTGGTTTGTTTTAGTAAATCCAATTACTACCTTCTACATCAGGTCCCAAATTACCCTTCTAAAAGATTCTGTCCCCAACTTATGATTTGATTAGAGAAAGCCCCTCCCCCTTCTATTTTTACAGCTGTTGTTTTGTTGTCTAATTTCAATCCTTGAAGAATTTTTATGTAAATCCAAATTAAAGTACTCGGAATATACTAAACATTTTTAAATAATTTTTTAAATAATTTTTTTTCACTATATTTTTAACTAAGAAGAAGAGGCTGTGTTCCCAAGGTCGACATGAATAGTCTTCCACAATGACGGACAAACATCGAGTTCGACGCTACCGGCAATGCAGAGTTGCTCTCCTTTGTTAATTAGGCTCAATTTAATAACATCGAGCTTCGACGTTTCAAAATGTGCTCTACTTTTTTCTTTCACTCATACAGGCTTATATTCAAAACATCAATCGCGTATATTATTCACATACGTAGTTACACAGCTAAACAAAGCATTTAGACAAATTTACGAAAGTCATTTTTCCGTTAAGCGACAAGAAAACAGCTGAAATGCTTGTGTGTGAATAACTAGGATTCGCACATAGCCCACAAGTTCCTTGTACATGGGGAAAACAGGAAGTATAGAATATTTATTTAATTATTTTCAGACCACATTGCAACAGTAATACATTATATTAGACTAAGAAGAAAGAAAAAACCAGGATACAAGATGTAATTATTATTCAATTGGATCTCCTTTTGCGTGAATGACACGCCGAATACTAGGCATAAATTGAGCGCAAGATGGATCTGATATTTTATCTTAGCATTTTTTCTAATTTGGACGTCAGAACTTCAACATTTCGATAAGATTTGGTACAGGATTTCTGCTCAAGCATCGACCGCATTTTAGTGTCTATTTGGTTCAAATATGGCGAACTAGGAGGCAAAAGTTCCTTTAATCAAAACACCTTAAACTTTGCCTTGCCTTGAAGTTTTTTCGCTGTGTGTGAAGTTGTTTCCTCTTGTTGAAGG
Organism: Ceratothoa steindachneri; assembly: GCA_963969495.1. Taxonomy (NCBI): domain Eukaryota; kingdom Metazoa; phylum Arthropoda; class Malacostraca; order Isopoda; family Cymothoidae; genus Ceratothoa; species Ceratothoa steindachneri. Next base: position 106,600,706 of record OZ018327.1, on the reverse strand, counting down.
GTTACACTGGCATTTCCTATTCTGGCATCTACCCAAGGAATGACTTTCATCTCCAACATCTACAAATAAACATGTCGATTGATCTTTGCTCTCTCTTAAATGAACATGGAGAGGTTTTTGGCTCGTTGAGTTTACACACGCCAATTTCATTACAGAATTTTGCTTTTCTTTTAAAAGATGTTTGCTCTTCAACTGGAATCTCATTTTGATTTTGCAACCACACACGATTATTCTCTGTTTTATGTGGCCTATACAGTGAACAACTGTTTATTCGTCCACAAAACCGAGGCTATGAATTATCAAGGTGCCGTTGAAGGAGAAACTTTGTTCATTCTTCTCTCTTCTTTTTGGTGGGGTTTAAAAGCAGCTCTCATTTAGCTATCAGAAATTGATAAGGTTTCAGATCATCTTTCAACAATGTCTGTATGGCCACATTGCTTATTTTGTACTCGAAAGCAGGTTGTCTGGCAATCCTTCTTGGATTTTTCCTAATCTTGTTCATCCTGTTCTTGATGAGGGTTGGGGTCCTCACTAATCGGGACCGAGTGGTCCTCACTCTTGGAAAACAACTCTTTGTTTTTTTAATCGGTTTGAAAATCTTTAAATAATCGCGAACTGCTTAGGGTAAGGTTTAACAATTTGCAAATATTGCCCGCTCTTTTCCCGCTCCAAAACAAGTGCTTGATTGCTTCACATCTTTCAGTCATATTTTTAAACAGGTGTCGTTTTTTTATGAATTTACACTTTGGTTAAAATTTCAGTAAGGTCTGAAAGAACTTGCCATAAAATAAAAATAATCAGAATTATTTCATTGTATAATAAAATGGTTTAAATGAGCCAAAGCTTTTCAGAAATAATAATACATATAACATGTGCGGAATAACATAATGTCGAATAAATCAAACATATTGTCGTGGTATGACATTATATTACATAAATATCATATTATATCTATGGGGGAGGGACCAATAACTTACAGGTGAACCGAAAAAGGGAAAGAACACCACTAGTTTAGACGGGCTGAGTTGCGAGAAAGAGTGCAATGAGGTCAGGTAAATTATGGGCAATGGCAAAGCTCAAGGTTATTTAAATAGGCATATACAAAAATATAATTTTATTTACATAAAAATAATGAGAGAATTGATGGACAAAAATTTCATCGGATGAATTAATTGGCAAAATTACACCGGTAAACGAGGGGGGGGGGGCGGGAATTGTAGTCATAAATCAGACTATGAAGTTAAACTTAATGTGTTACATGAGGAGACTATTCAAATAGGGGGAATTAACGCAAATGGGTTACTAAGGGGGGAAAGGGGTTGGCTTACGGATGTCTTCTGCACGTGGGGTGAGGCCGCTCGGAACTTCTGAGCGGGAACTTGAAGTGATGGTGGTTCTCCAAAAACAGGGGGGGGGATAACTTCCGGTCCAGGGGAGAGTATTTCGGCCACCCGAAATAAGGGACTAACGAAGGAGGGCTACGACAGGAGTTGACGAGAGAAGCCAGAAAAATCCCTCGGTGGCGATCGTTAAGTGGAATTACCTCACTAGCTTGGGCTAATTCCAAATACACAAAATAGTTCAGCTGTCACTTTGCTTTGTTGTTAGCACCTGACTTGGAACTATGGGAAATCTTCTGTGGTCCGGGCGAGACTTCTCAACTCTGTGTCTCTTCATGGGAGTCGAGCGCTATTTATGTCTGAGGCTCTCTCCGGGATTGATGGGCAGTAAGTGGGAAACAGCTCTACTCTCGAATGGCCTCGAATCTTTTTGCAGAGGATATTCTGCCCGTGTAAAAGTCAATCCGCTTGTGGAAGGGGGGGTTAGGCTTACTAATTTAGGCCTAACCGGGCCTTCGGCAGCACATGAGAGTTCCGTTCTGTTCAAGAGAATCCACGTGGGGTTCCCTCACACATATATCGAAATAATTTAATAGTTACATGCATGCATACGATTGAGACAATTATTACTACTCGTTAGAGTCACGAACTCAATAGACTTGAAACAAAATGCGCCAAAATCAAGTTAGAAGTACTATAAAAGATCTGATTGGCACTTTTCAAGATAAGACCATCTGTAGTTATTTGTGGTTTTAACCTGTAAGTTCCCTGTGCTTCTGCAGGATTCGAGGGCAGATGTTTCAATTTTGTTTCACCCTAATTTATTTAAAATAGGTGTATGATTGTTTCCATTGAATGGTTAAATGGATAGAGAATATATTTATAGATCTGCAATTAAAGGCTCCTATAAATACTGGCTCTAGTTCTCACTCCATATTAGGAAGAAGCAACGTAGACACAGTGGTAGTCTAAACTACCACACTCTAATACTTATATTTCTCTTTAAATCGTTAGAATAAAAATAATTTTATTTACCGGTATTGTTTTTTATTTTTTGCCCTTCTATAAATTAAGAATAAAAAGCCAACGTTAACTTATATTTGAAATCTCAAGAGAGAGAAAAAAAAGGTCAAATGATATTTTAAGTAGTTTTTGAGGCGTGGTTTTATACTCGCTCTTGGCTATTTTCTGGAATGAAAATAATGCAGGGTAAAAATAATGTATTTTTTTAACCACAGCAATTCCTTTAATAGTAAATAAAATGGTAAGCGTCGTTTGGTGCACACATAAACGTTTAAACTCTAATGACCAAAAAATTTCACTGCGAAATTTGATCAAATATCACAACAAAGTTTGGATATAAAATATATTCCATATACACTAAATATTCCTTGCCTTTTAAGACTATTTATATACATTCTTTGTAAGTTTTACGTTTTTACGAGATCGTTTAAAAGATGAAACTTTGATGAGGCTTTGCAAAAGGATATAAAAAGATTTTCTCCAAGAAATAGCGTTATTATAAAATTATGCTACCATTATCCTGACGTTTACTGAACACTTGTTTCGTCCATACACCAAATATCAAAAGAATTATCGGGGCATTAAAATAAAAGATGAGTGGTTTGTAAATTTACCCTCCAGCTTAAATGGTAACTAAAAGTGTAGATGAATTTGAAGCAGAGAATAAGACCATACCTGGTCTGGAATCGTGATGGTTTTAGTACCCTTGAAGTTATTTTGGTTATTTTTAAATTTATCCACTAAATATGTCTGTTTTCACTTTTAGCAAACTTTCACACCTTTTCTTTTATTCACGAAATTTCTAATGGATAAAGCGTATGCAGACGTAGAGAAGTTAAATTTGACAAAGAGATGGCACTCTCGGGACCTCCCAAGCCTGGCATTTGCGCGTCTGATTTTATGATGCAAAATGTATGGATTTTTCGAATTAATGGGTCATTAGAATAGACCTTGGCGCAGCGTTTATTTCAGCTGATCCAACGGCAGGACATTCATTCTTAATCACGGGAGTGGCAGTCGTGCTCAGTGCTGTTGATAAAACACAATTCGGAGTTTTAACTTTTTCCATTTTCTTTCATCAGCGCAGCAGATTTCTATCACTAAAGTTCGAACACAACAGATTTTAAAAACAATTTTGTCTTTACCAAGTATAATGGAACATACAGGGCAAATATATGCATATATATGTATAAAGCCTTCCACACATGTACATTCTATTTTCACGCATTAATTTATATAATGAAAGCTCGCTCGTTCTCTAATCACATCTCTAATGCCTTTTGATTCGAATAATAAGCTTAATTCTGCGCTTCTATTGTTTTAAATATTTTTGGTTCAGGATATATTTCTACAATATTAGTTTTAATATTATACAATGGCAATTAGAATCCCTTATATTTTTCATCAGAATAAATTTTATTTTGTTTTGTTTTGGGAAATAAACAGAAAATATTAGTGACAAGTCCCTCAAAAACGTGTTTGAAAAAGAGTTTGCAAAAAACACACAAAATCCGATGAAGTAATTGAAGAATTATCTGTAGGAGATACATAACCAAATTATATATAGGAGGATATCCAGTTAATTCGACCCTAATCAAATCCTCGCCAGGTTAGGTTAGATTAATTTATCAAGGAGTAAGGGCCATCCCCATAACTATAGCCGTATAGAAGTATTAAAAATAAGAATGGTTCCTAGCAAGCGAAATATTGCAAAAAATTATCTATGGAGACGTAGCCATTCCGAAGAAACAATACCGACGGTTGAATCTCTGCGTTCAAAATGTTTTACAGAAACTTGTATAATCCTCCTAAAAAATTAAACTGTTTAAAGCCAATTGCCGATAATCTTACAGTTTAAAACTACAATTTAAAACTACTCCTCATAATTGCCATCAAGTATAAGTTTATCCCTGGTGACGAATTGACTGGGGACGAATTTAGCTCTAGAAGAGAGAGATGAAGAGGTAGGGATCTGAATTTGAAACCAAACCCTCATAAATTTAATACAGTCGCAAAATTAAGATGTGTTTTCTCTCTCCTTGGCTATACGTACCATATATCCCCATTAAGAAAAGTGACCTACCCAGCCAAACCATTTGTATACAGTACATGTCTCAATTTTTAATATAATCTCTCTTTTCCATAGATTCTATTAGACAGACTTTTTGGATATTGAAAACAACGTTACTGAATAATTCTCTAATCAGCTACTTTTTATTTAATTTACTTTCTCCAATATTTTGTTCACAGGGACCATTTAGTGCCTTTGAACTGAACTAAAAGTCTTACAACTTCTGTTAATTATTTTTATAATGATAACTCTCATCATATTTCTCAATTTTTATTACGATCAATATAAATAATTATATTTCCATATTAGCATTTTATATCTCGTGACTTTTTCTCACTGGGTACAAGAATGTGGTATTGCTCACTCTGGCAACCATGCTTATAAAACCCATATTTGCCATAGCATTAGGAAAGGAACAAACACCAGAATAGGCAATTTAATACCTTTTTAGCGTTTAATTTTATCCCATTAGACACAAGAATAATGTTACGATGTAATAGGCAAAGAGCACGCATCAAAGCCTACTGATCCCGCAACTAGGGCTGATAAGATCTTGGTCAGAAAAACATTTAACTCGTGATAAAATTAAATTCTGATGGTTATGGTGAAGGAAATTTTAAATCTTGGCTAAAAATACATAATAAAGTTAGCGCAAAATAAGCAAACGTGAAAAAATATTATTTTTCTACAACTGAAATTAGATACAAATTAATGGCTAAAAATAACAATGCACTAAAAATAAGTAGAATGGTAAAGGGAATTAAGTTTCACTCCAGTTATCTATATGAACTTAAATTTACTTGATAAATTTGAGAGTAAAAGGATAGATTGATAAACTACCTCTAAATAGGCAATCAAATAGAGAATTACTCTAAATCAAAGGTTGCTGTAGAATAGTGATTGTTCAACTCAAGTACCAAGACTTGGTAAGAAGACAAATGTTAACGTGCCGAGCGTCTGCCTTGGCGAAGTCTCTAGAAAAGAGAGGAAGAAAGCCACTTTGTGGAAGTGGTAATGACGCCACTTACTTATGGCGAAATATTACAGGTTCGTAAGTTTACCATAGGCAGATCGGCAGATGCGTAACGAAGTAACCGCATCACAATGCCAAGTGGTGCGAAAGGAAATTCAAACGGTGAATGAAGGTCGCATGTATCTAATACTTATGGGGTTGAAGTTCTTAATCCCCCACCACGTAGTAAATGCCACTCGTTTAAAGAAAAAATAACACCTTTTCGGGGTCTTAAATAGGGTGTAATCCAATGAAGCTAAGGAAAGTGGGAAGGTTATTTACATTAAATTGGAAATCGACCAGTGCAGAAATCAAAATTAATATGGTTATACTTGCCTGCAGATGTGATCAAGCGATAACCAATACACCCGGAACGGCAAAAAAAAAAAAAAATAATCACCTAAAATTTTACAGAAACAAATATATTGGAAATGAAAACATTTAATTAGGTTATTAATTATTTAAAGGAAACTACAAGGTCTAGATAGTCTTTACCTAGCACGCTAGAAATAAAGAAACTCTTGTTTCGCAGTGGATTTTCTTTTAGAAAATCTCTACCAGTTTTCTTTTTAAATACCTGGTAATATTTTGGGTAAACCTGAAGATCAGCGGTGCGACCCATGGGACGCAAAATATTTCGTCCCTGTTCCAAAATGTTTCACATTTTTTGAGGAAATTCAAGGGGTCTGCTCGGGGGGGAAATAACACTGCGGAAGGACCCCCCTACGATGATCCTGAGTTTCAAACAATTGGGATGGGGGGGGGCTCAGGAGAGCACAGCCCCCCAGTATATAATCATAAATAATTGTTTATAGAATAATGTTCTAATATTTTTATTTAACCAAACACGCATGAATATTCGTGAGCGAGTGAACGAAACATAAACGCAACTTAGTGTTGTTTCGGCTGAAAAAAATACACTTTTCGGGCGCGCCGCTGATCTTCAGGGTTACCCTATTTTGCCCCCATGAATATTTAAGAGGGCAAATAATGGGTAAAATTTAAAGAGAGAAATCGCGAAAATTTATTAAAAATTGCCAATATGAAACCTAAATAAAACGAGTAACAATTAAATTAAATTAAATTAACTACATACTTCAACAGTATGGGAATTAGCTATTTTTTTAAGAAGAGGATATATATATATATATATATATATATATATATATATATATATATATATATATATATATATATATATATATATATATATATATATAGTAATGATAATAATTGAAAAACACATGACACATGATAAACAATTGTCTTGTCTCTCACTGGATAAAAACCTACACTTCGTTATTCAAAAGGCCTTTGGAATCAACCTTTTTTAGGGTTGAGAATGTTAGTTCTGGCGATGGGCATCGTGGTCGAATCCAACTTCTTTATTCATTTTCTTATTACAGTTAAAATAGTTTGCCCCTATGTTTATGATACTATATCTCCCATTTTCCTCCTTAAGCTTTAATGGTACACTTAATAATAATTTCCTTAGCGTTTTTTCGTGTTGTCTTACCAGTTTTCATATCTTTTGGCCTTTAATATATATATATATATATATATATATATATATATATATATATATATATATATATATATATATATATATATATATATATATATATATATATACACATATATATATATATATATATTTATATATATACAATGGGGACATTGTCATTAATGCATTTTCCAAACGATTCTGACCTTAAACTAGGACCATTTTCATTGTCTAACAAAGCTTTAAATTTATAAATAAAACAGTAGAAAAAACTTTTATAGAACTTAAACTTACGATCTGTCTTGCAGAACTTCTCGTCTTCCCTCAAGAGTTTTCCTCGATACATCTGGATTGCGAAGCACATCACCATTCGATAGCTGATGAATCATTTTCTATCATTTTCTCCATTTATAGCGATATAGACTTGGGAACTTTAGAATTGTTATACGTATATTAAAAAAAAAAAACTACAGCAAGAACTCAACGATCACAAATCGGGCATGAAACTAAATTGAATAAAAACTTGCCATTTAGGAAGGAATAAGCTGGCATTGAATCCCTTTAATAATATTCCCCTGAATATATAAATGCCCTCTGGATCAGGTTGCGTTACCCATTAAACCTAACTTACCTTAAGGGGTGTGAAATACGGGGGTGGGGTGGGGGTGATATTAGCAAAGATTTGGGAGAGTGGCTTGTTGCAAGCGAACAATTCTACTGCCTCTGAATAGAAATATTCATGGTATCATATCTAGAGTACGGTTGATAATTGATTTGTCTCTTTCCGAATTAGCAAGAATGTTTTGATTTAGGAGCGGCAATGTATTAGGTTGAGGAATAAGTTCTTGCGTTTTTTTAAATGTTGTGTTGATTTACGTTTTGTTGACGTGATTTGTACACATATTAAGAAACAATAATAAATAATGAGAGCAAAATTTGCAAAGGTTAGGCTACGTCTCTTAACAGCATAGACTATTAGCCTTTTGCTTAGGCTACGTCTTGAAGTTGAGTAATATGTCATTGCGGTTAATTTAAAAGTTGTGTTAATTTAGTTTTTGTTCTGTACCCTCAAAATGCAATGTCAAGTTGAAAGAAAGGCGCATTTTCGACACTTGTTATTCATTTTCAATCGAGACGGGTACAATGCAAACGTAGCCAAAGCTCGTCGCGATATTTGTGCTGTGTACGGAGAAAATGATTTATAAAAAAGGACAGCTCAATGGTGCTTTTCACGTTTTAAAAACGGCCATTTCAATCTTAATGACGAAGAACGTTCTGGTCGCCCCATTAAGTTTAAAGAAGATCGATTGAACGACATTCTTCATGAAAATCCTCGTCAATCGACTAGAGAATTGGCTGTACAATTGGCGTGTGATCAAAAAACTGTAGTGAATCACATTCATTCGATGGGGAAAGTTAAAAAACTCGGTGCATGGGTTCCGCACGCTTTGAGCGAAGGCAACAAATTTCAAGGCTCCACGATTGCCATAGGTTTGCTTGCTCGACACAAGGCTACTCGTGGATATAAGGACAGATTTCTTCACCTAATCATCACTGGCGACGAAAAGTAGTGTGTTTATGTCAACATGAACCATTGAAAACAATGGCTTAGCCCCAATAAAAAACACTTCCGCAATTAAAGCAAATACTTCATCCACGAAAAACCATGCTGTGTGTGTGGTGAAATTGTGAAGGCATCATTCTCTACGAGCTCTTTGCAAACAACGAGATTGTTAATGCCAAACTCTGCGTTCAACAAATGTATCGTCTCGCCAAAGCTATTCTTAAAAAGCGACCTCATCGACGTTATGGAGTCCTTCTGCAACACGACAATGCTCGTTATCACATTGCTAATATGACAAAAGACGCCATCCAAACGCTTAATTTGGAAATCCTGCCGCATCCTCCATATTCTCCAGACTTGACTCCATCGGATTTCCATCTGTTCCGATCGCTCTCCAACAATTTGCGCGGCGTTTTGTTCAATACTGAGGTGGGATTAAGAATCTGGTTAGACGTATTCTTCGCAGAGGCATCGAAAAACTAGTTGAACGTTGGGAAGAAGTCGTAAATAACAACGGAGAATACATTATTGATTAAATTGCATATTGTTATCAATTAAAAATTAAGTTTTTCCTAAAATTGTTAATGGTAATGAATAAATTTGATAAAACCGCAAGAACTTATTCCTCAACCCATTAGATCAGTTGTTTTCGCTGCGACATTTTTTTTGAAAACCCATGGCAGTAAACACATGAGTCACGCATGATTTATGGCTCTAGAATGGTTATTAAAATGTATATGATTGCGTTTGATGATCGATGAATGGTTATCGACTACACTCTCAGAGATAACTTTCGCTCTTAATCTAAATTTTATGGCCAGCGCGATGACCTGGTAAATCAGTTCCATTATTTCTTTTCACATTCGTGAATGCGATTCCATTTAAAGAGATACTATGCCTGGCATTCATTTAAAAAAGGCTAGAGTAAATTTTATTTGCTGCAACGAAACTGTATTTTAGTGTTGATACAGTGATCTCATTCCTTCATTCAAATTTCTTTTTGTTGATTAAACCATGAAGTTTTTAGTTCAGCCAAGACCATTTCTTTTCCTTATTTTCATTTAAGGCAGTCAAAAGAATGAAGGTATAGTTTTTTGTAATGATTGGAACCAGTAAATTGCTAGTCTTATTGAACTTAATTCTCGGGCAAGATATTTGATTATATATTAAATTCGATCCGATAAGACTAAATTAAATCTGATCAGAATATATGTTGTCTCGGTATTTTCATTACTTTATAAAATAGCAATTATCCGGTCTCTACTAGGAATTAACCCTGTAATTTTATCGGATTTAATTCTATTCCACGAAATGCATGCCAACACTCATTCCCTATGGCTAGGGTTGTGGTAATAATAATAAAGATGACTCTAATTAATTGATATTTATTCTTTTAGGTATTCCAGCAAATGGATTTGTATACTAAAAACAAATATGAAAATTTATGCTATTTATTTACTTCTTGTGCACCTCTTTTGTTCTTGGCGCCTCAAGTTATTCTATGGTTGAATCTTTAGATACCACTTTATAGCAGGTTTTCTAGTGTTACCTGTATCCGGTAGGATCAGGTCCTTGGTGTTATTACGCGCCTTAAGGTTACCGGTCTACGGGTGAGGTTGCTCAGACATCAAAAGTTCCACGTAGATTCTGCTTTAAGGCTAGGTTGGAGAAGGTGCTTTGGTTACTTCGGAGTTATTGGAAAGGACTTGAAAGGAAAACGACGATAAGTACGCTTTTATTCTTGAATAGGTTCTACCATATTAGGCGTAAGAAAAATAAATCGAGTCCTATGCAGCTGTATGTTAGTTTAGTAATGTTAGGGGTAGCTAAGGCTAAAACGACATGACTTAATGACGAGGAACGGACTCGTGATGCTAGTAATGATAATAGGGCTAGGCAGATGCCTTTACTTGAGAGTCTATCCGACCGAATGACTTAACTCTCTCTCGATAATGTTTACGTTTGCTTATTTATACTTCCCTTGCTTAAAGGGGCGTAACCTCTTTTTTTCTTCTTCTCAAGGCGCGGGGCGGAGCTAATGGTCGGAAACGCATTTGTTAGTGTCTCAGTTGAGCGTTGGGCGGAGTTACCAGAGATGCACTCACAATTCCTTTTAGGATACGACACTTTATTTTTCGCTTGACGTTTCACGAGAATGCAAGCGGCCAAAGCATATATCACTCTGTATTTGCTCCCTCCCCTTGTTATCAAGCATCGGTATCTTTCGTGAGGCAACTGATCCTTTGCATGTGTATGTATGTGTGGCCGCGTGGGAAACCAGTTATTCGCTTGTCTTTCTTATGCTTTTCCTAATAAATGTACAGTGTGTGATGTAAGTATTTCTCTATTTTACATTGGTTTACTATTTATTAAATGGCCTATCACCTAATTAATTAAAGTGTGTGCTCAATTTCAAGATCCACCGAGCACCCATTTTTGGGGTTCCTCACTGGGACTATTATCCTTCAATTTGGCTGCCACAGGCTTACTTTCCTTGCACTCTGGATGCCACAAAAGACTCCCTTCCGAGTTATGGTGTAACATAGATAAATACCTACTAACCCTCGACTTGGCGTAGAAATGCTGTTGTATTAGCATTGCTACACTCTTACATGGCTTGCATATATATATATATATATATTAATCAACATTACGGGCAGTTTAATTAGCCTCTATATTTATACTATATTCCGCAATTAAAACACATGTTATATATCTACCTATCAATCTAGCCTTTTAACTAGCCCCTATGATTACAGAAATGTTTCAATTATGATACATGAAATATATATGTACACTTTGGTTCCCAGGAAAGTTAAAAAAAAATATCGAGGCGTGCAGACATTTTGGCCTCTTTCTCTTTTATTATGATAAACCGAGGCAATGCAATGATCTTGACCACATTCCAAAGTAGAGTAATGATGGATCTTTGGCCAAACGTAACTCGTCTCCCAGAGCGCGTGAAACGTCCGGGTAGTCGTTGTTTTTTTCGGTGCCTGTAGAGGTTTCTCGTCAACTTCCTTCGAGGTCATTGTCCTCTGTTTCATGCTCTCCATGAGGTGAATTATACCAGGTCATCCTCCTAGCTCTTGTCTGAGTCTTCGGGCATTTGCTGATTACTCAGCACATTATCAATATACGAGGGAAGAAGCTTTGCCGGTTTTGACCTGTCCACTGAGACGATGTCCTTCTTGCCACCAAGGAACTACAATTTGTAGACCTTGTCGTCTCGCTCGACTACCGGGAAAGGGCCAGCATATGGCGCTTCTAGAGGTTTGCGAACGCGGTCTATTCGGACCCACACATGAGTTGTCTCACGAATATTTTTGGTTATAAAAGGTTTGGCACCGGATGCAGGTCTCCTAGGGATGCTTGTGTGAAGTCATGATTGTGGCTAAATCTCTAATAAATTTAAAATCCCGAGTCATTAGTAAAGGAGCGAATGCCCAAGAGGATAATCGGAAAGACCATCAGCCAACCTTGCCGACTGGCTATTAGGGAGCAATTCAAACTTCTGTGTGCCCTATCTGCCTCCCCGTTCGTGGATGGACGATACACCGTGGTTCGGATACGCTAAAGACCAGCGAGGGCTGATAATTCCTTAAATATCTCGGACCCGAATTGGGCTCTTCTATCGGTTACTACGTATAACGGGACTGTAAATCCATATGTCTAGGAAAGACAACGCGACCGTTGCAGCACTTACGTTCGAAATCGGACACACCTCAATCCATCTTGTAGCTCGATCAATGATGGGCAGTAGATACAGATTGTGGGACGGGTAGGATTGACCAGGCAGTGTACTCGATGAAAGTGCTCCAACGTTATCAATATGCATCGTTTCGAATCTTGAAGACAGAATAATAAGGGGCAGGATTGCAGACTATGTGTGGCGATCGATCTTGGAGGACTAACCTGAGAGGCACCCCCTTGCTCAGGAGCGAATGTCCCCGTTCATATTTGGCCAGGAGTATCGACACTTAATTATACGAAGGTGTGACACATTATGCAATTGACTGAAGATAATCCTTTTCCACGATGTAGGGACGAACAGGCTTGGGTATCTTGATCTTACCTTAGAGCATATTTGAGTTTCTTTGGGAAAAGGGAAAGACTTTAATCGTGAGCGAAATTCCTTCGTTCCCTCGTCATTATCCTGCAATGCCGCCAAAGCTCGGAGGTCAAATGAATCAATTTGGATAGAATTGACATTCCTTGATACACAGTCAGCAACTACGTTGTCCTGACCACGCACGTAAGTGATATCGCTAATGTACTACAAAAGAGCCGTCCAATGGAGTTGATGCCAGTCAATTTTGGCATTCAATGGCAACGAAAAGGCTTGTGGTCTGTGTATAGGGTATGATGACAACCTACAATCATGAGCCTGAAGTGGATCACAGCAAGATACGCCGCTAGGAGCTCTCTGTCGTAAGTGGAGTATGCCTGCTGTGTCTGGCTAAACTTGCTTGAGAAGAATGCCACCGGTCGCGGCGATCCGGTTACTATTTGATAAAGGGCAGCACCTTCCGCGTATTGGGAGCATTCCGTCACCAGCTCATATGGCGAATAATTGGGTAGTAGGTGACAGAGCTCGGGAGAGTTAATCAAAGTCGATTTAGTAGTTTTAAATGCTTTTCGTGCTTCATCGTTCTATTCAAGCTCACGAGCCTTAGGTTGCAGGCCTGCAAGCTTGGTTAACGGGGCTGCAATCGCGGCAAAATTAGGAATCATCCTTCGGTAAGAACCCAACATGCCCAAGTATCGTCGGAGTTCCTTGTTGTCCTTTGTTAAAGGCATGTCACCAATTTCTTTAATTTTATTGCCAGGGATGGCAAATTTCTTCTGACGAAATGTGATGCCCTAAAAAATCAATTTCCTCATTTGCCAGTTAGCATTCTTCCAAGTAAATCTTCAGACCGTTCCCAACCAAAAAATTTTTTAAAACTTGATCTAAATGTTTCATATGGTCGTCCAGATTGTCCGAAAATATCAGGAGGTCGTCTATATATACATAAACGAACCCCAATTTCCGAAAGAGGTTATCCATGTGTCGTTGGAACGTGCAGCTTGCATTGCGGAGGCCAAAGGCTAGCTTCACGTACTCCCATAAACCAAATGGCGTTATCACCGCAGTCTTTTCTATGTTCGCCGGGTTCATAGGGGTTTGATGTTAAGCACGAATCAGATCCAACCTTGAAAAATTTGTTTTGCTATGGAGGTGTTTTGTCACACTTTGAAATCTTGGTCATGAAGATCTGTCGGGTTTTGTGATCGCATTAAGCGCACGGAAGTCTCCGACCACTTTGTATTCACCCGTTGACTTCTTTGGGACCATGTGAATCGGCGAGGCCCATGGTGATTTTGACGGGCGCACGACTCCCTCTTTCAATAGCGTTTCGAACGTTGCTATGGCAACTTACAGCTTCTCCATTGAAAGAGGTCTCGGCCTTGCGAATGTCGATGGTGCATTGCCTGTCTGAATTATGTGCGTCACTGAGTTAGGCAAAGGTGGGGATGGATTAGTGGGCGCGTGGCTGTAAAAAGCTTTATACCTCTCTAACCCAGCCTTGCAACAGGGCGGTAGGTGTGGTAGGTCATTAATGATCAGAGCGACCGAAGGCTCCACGGATTGTTTCACTTCTGATATGAGCTTAGTTTTATTGTCAATAAGGATGCCGCGCGTGCAACCCACCAGGCGATTAAAGTGCCTCGGAAAGTCAATTCCCAATAACAGCGATGTGGTATCAAGAAACGGAATAACTATATTTGAGTGTAGCTCGCCATGCACTTTTATTTTTCCGCCATTCTCGTTCTTAATGTTTACAATAGTATCGAGTAATTCCCCCGATCGCACCAATTTAGCCGGAATTATTGACACACTCGCCACCGTATCAATTAGAACTCGCACTTTAATTTATTCACTTGAGCGGTGGTGGCGAAGACAGAGGGAATACCAGCGGTGGCGCTTGCAATAGCATGCCTTGCTAGTTTTCCGATGGGGCCGGCGAAGATGTCCTGGAAGAAGGTTGCATAGAACGTGTTTCCCTCTCTTTGGAGACCTGCACCAGGTTTTGCAGAATTTCGCACTCTCCCTAAAATACAAATGTGAACGGCATACCACAGGTCTTTGGTTCCTGCGAAGGGGTCGCGATCCTATTGGTATATTATAGACACCATGATAATTTTTTCGCTGTAAAAAAAATGGAACGGTTTCCATTAGGGTACGCACCTACGGGCACTGATCGCGCACTACCCGTAGCATTCACATTATTTTCATAATTATCACTTCTATTATTAAAATTAAGAATGCACATATCGGACAAAGAAGTGGCACTACGTTCTATGGATTCACTGCTATCATTAACATTTATAAACTGACCTCTATATAATGGCATCAGTTTATCCGAAAGCATTCCTAAGTGGGCTAGGTTAAATTCCTTCTTGGTAGTAATTATGGGCGCGATGTTGGCTGGCAGGGATTGGATAAACTTGTACCTCACAAGCTCCCTCCCAATTCCTACCTTTGGAGCAGTTCTTTTTACTTCTTCCAAATTGGTAGAATGTCGACCGGAGAATGTGGAGGAGGCAATGAAGTATCGAAGAGCTCGGGCTTAGTTCTCTCGAAGAGCGCAATTACGTCAGTCCTTAAAACCTGGTAATTTTGAGTAGATTGGATTGACGCCGGAAGTCAGTCGACGGTCTTGGGAGGTAGTGCAACCAAGACATAAAAGAATTTAGTTTCCTCCTTACTTACTCTTGAAATGTGAGACTGGGCTTCCGCAATCTTTAACCAACCTGCAACTGCTGCCTCATTAAAGATGGAGGGCTTGATGGTGATGGCGTTTACGGTCTCACTCTCTCCTTGTCCTGTCTGCTGATGGTCTAATGCGTCTATTTTTCTTGACGCCTTCAGTGTCTGGCCGAAGGAGTCACCAGTTATGGTGTGATCTGTAGATATTAGTTTATAGCGGTTTTGAATGTTTCCCGAATGTGGTGGTATCAGGTCTTTGGTGTTATCGCGCATCTTAAGCTTACCGATCTACCGATGAGAGGTTGCTTTGACTACAAAGGTTTCACGTAGATGCTGCTTCTAGGCTGGGTTCCAGAAGGTGCCAAAGTTTCTTCGTAGTTAAAGGAAAGGACTCGACAGGAAAGTAATGATAAGTAGGCTTTTATTCTTGATTAGGGTCTACCTTATTAGGCGTAAGTGAAATAAATCGAGTCCTTTGGCACCTTATGTAAGTTTACTAAGGTTGGAGGTAGCTGAAGATAAAACGACATGACTTAATGGTGAGAAACGGACACGCGATGCTAGTAATTAAACAAAGTTAGGCAGATGTCTTTACTTGAGTCTTTCCGACCGAATAACTTGATTCTCTCTCGATAATGTTTACGTTCATTATTTCATGTTCCTTTGCTTAAATAAGCATGACTTCTTTTCTTTTCAAGGCGCGGGGCGGAGCTAATGATCGGAAAACGCATTTGTTAGTTTCTCAGTTGAGCGTTGGGTGGAGTTACTAGAGGTGTGTGCGTTCCTAATGTAGCTTTACACATTTTCAGACCGGACTGGCAAATCTTCTCAAAATACGACAGTTTATTTTTCGTTTCACAGTCTCACGTGAACTCAACCGGTCAAAACATATATCATTCTGTATTTGCTCCCTTTTCTCTCAAGCATCGATATCTCTTCGTCCTGCAGATGCTCCTTTGTGTATATGTATGTGCATGGCCGCTTTGGAAACCAGTTATTCGCTTGCTTTTCTTATGCTTTTCCTAATAAAAGTAGAGTTGTGATATAAGCCCACTCAAAGTTCAGTTTCTTTCTATACTAATATGCTAGTAGTCCTCATTTGGACATTGTCGCCACGATGCTCACTCACGTGACCTTCAACCCATATCAGGGCTCCGTATTTAAACAATATCATTATTCGTAAAATAACTGTCAATCTTGTTTTTAAATCTATTCGCACTACTAGCATTTAATACCTCCACGGGGAGTGCATTCCATTTATCGATGATTTTAAAGGTGAAATTTTTTTAGCCATTGTCGTTTGATACCTCCGTCATTTCAGTTTACATATAACCGTTGTTACGTGTGATACCATGGTCGTACTTAAAGTTTTTTTCATAATTTACGTTTCTAAATTTACTTAAAATATTGAATACTTCGATATGCTCACCTCGCAAACGCCTAGTTTCGAGAGTCGGTAGTTTTAGAATATTTGATCTTTTGATATACGACTTATTTCTAATCGAGGGAATTAGTTTAGTTGCTCGTCGTTAAATTCTTTCAATTTTATTGATATTTACATGTTTATAAGGTGTCCAGAATTGGATGAATATATCTGAGTGTTTGTATTGAAAACTTCTCGCAATAAATACAAACATTCGGTTCGCCTTCTTACACGGTTCGTCACACTGTTTGTTAAACTTAAGATCCTTTGAAACCCTCACCCCTAAATCTTTTTCTTCGTTCACGGAGATAAGATTTTGATCACCCATTTAATAGTTAAAACTTGGGTTATTTCAACCTACGTGCAAAACTCTACACTTGTTTAAATTGAATTTCATATTCCATTTATTAGACCATTCAAAAATCCCGCTAAATTAATTTGCCATCGTGCTCATTAAAATTTTTACCCCCAATTTTTGTGTCGTCCGCAAATTTGGATAACTTATCAAATAAGCTAGTGTTCATATCATTTACTTGAAATAAGGAACTAAAATTATCTCAACACAGAGCCTTGGGGACGGCACTAGTCACATTTTTTACCCACGATGGATGTTAAACCTATGGGTCGATAAATGGTCGGAGTTATATTCGCTAGCTTAAAATCTAATGGCACGACACCTTCTTCTAAACATTTGTTAAAAACTTCGTTAATGGTCCTAATAACACGTTTCAGATTTCTTTTAAATGCGCTAGATAGATTAAATCAAGACCTGAAGGTTTACTGGGTTTTAACTTACTGATATAAAAATCTATTTCTGCTTCGAAGAATTCGATATCGGTTAAAAGCTTATGGTCGTTAAAGTTGATCACGTCGTTCGTTTGCGGTATATTATGCTTGTCGTCTTCGTTTATAAATACCGATACAAAATAGCTATTTAATATATTGGCAACCATTTCTGCACCCGAAACTAATTCGTTATTGTCATTTTTGATAGGTCCACTTGTTTACTTCATCGCGTTTCTATTAGATACATAATCGAAAAACATCTTAGGTTTATGTTTACTAACTTTGGCATTTTGAATTTCATATTTTTTTTTAGTGCTTCGTCTTTTCATCTGACATTTCCTTTGTCGGGCTAAGTAAATTTGACTATTTTCTTCTAATGGGTTACGCTTGCGACGCTTGTATGCACAGTTCCTATCCTTCAATTTGACCAGCACAGATTTACATTTCCTAACCTTCCATCTCACTTGATCTCTATAAACATGCGATTGAAGCCATTAAAGCAAGCCGTTTAAAATTTGGCAATTTAATATCATTATTTTCCTTGTTACGATTTATATCAATATCGATATCCCTTGATTTGTGATCGCTGGAACCTATACATTCCGCAATACTAATACCCGAGATAAGATTAACGTTGTTTGTTATAATTAGGTCGATGATATTTTTCCCTCGGGTTGGTTTATTGACTAATTGTGTTAAATAGTTTTCTTCCATAAACTCCAATAGCATCTGTCCTTCCTCGTCTTCATTTAACCTTTCATACTTAATATTTCTACAATTTAAATCTTCCATTAATAAAGTGCAATTATTTTTAGTGTTATATAATTCAGTGTCAATCTCAATCAGTAGTGGTGAGGGTCTATAAACTACAAAGATATTTATCGGAAAACCATTCGATTTTATTTCGGCGCATCCAACTTCTTTGGGAAAACTCAATTTTAATTTCGGTTAAACCTATATGATTTTTGGTGTACAGTAGTACTCCTCTACCTTGTTTATGCGTATGGTCTTTATTGATATACCTATAGCCTGGTAGTTGAAATTCACCGATAGAGTCTCTCCTAGATGTTTCCACCCATTATTGCGTTATTGCTATACTATAGAAGCTGCGTAAGTGCACCAAACATTTAAATTCGTCGAGCTTATTTCGAATACTACGCGAGTTACAGTAGTAGACATGTAAATTTGTTTTTCGAAAGGGTACATTATGATTACGGAGTAGTGAGCCTCTCTACCCTATGTGCTCTCTCTCTCCGATGCCGTTCGGTCTGAAAGTTTACAAGAGATTTATTAATTATTCTTCCCAACCTTGCCGCGCCCACCCCGTTTAGATGAATGCCGTCTCACCAGAATAGCTTTATTTATTCGTAGAAATTATCCTCAAATCGATAAAGTGCACTCCCACTTTCTGGCAAAGAACTTTAAGAGTTGTTAATATAATTGTTAATATTTCTCTTCCATAGAAATAATTTACCTGTAAACGCCACGTTCCCACTTCTTTCTTTCAGCTTCCTCATCAGTAGGTGGTACCTTGCTATAAGTTCCTTAGACCTTCTAGATAAAACATTATTAGTACCTGATATGTATTATATAAGCTGTGTCTTCAGTAGTTCCGCTTGTAAAATCTTCCATTGCATCGCCAAGATCCAGTAGGATAACAGTACCTCATCCGTTTGGTTGGTTTTCTGCCGCAGAATTCCTCAAGTTGGCCCCTAATAATATAATTACCTAAAAGTCGAACTTCGGATTCATCTTCTTGCTCGGTACCCAAACCGGAGAACATTATAAAAGACATGATACTCTGAGTTACAGGTGCTACATAACAGATACTGATAGAAAAGTTATATAAGAAATCGCTCATGATTTTACAGTCAAATCTTTGATTCCAGTAAATTTAAAAAACCCATTAAACCTCAAGTGGTGGAGAAGGTAAAATATCTCCCATTCTTTGCATTACTGCTTGACGAGACTACATATGATTCATATTCCTTCAATTTGTTAGTTTAAACATGAACACATGATTCCTGTGAAAAGAATATGTTAAAAGAATCAGCGAAAGAAGAAATGTTCTTTCGTTGTCTTTTAGAGATAAGTAAGATGATAACATCTTCACTATCATTTTTTCGATGACATGTGATATGGCGTGTAAACCAATGGAGCTTCTAGCTTTAGCACAAAGATTCTCTTTCTAACACACGAAATATTTGAACAAGATTAAACTTGCGTATAACAAAGAAAGGTCTTGAGTACACAATCGTATGTATAGGTTTCTCATGATCATGAATCGAAGGATAAAATATTATTTTTGAATACTAACTTACAGTGTTTAAACTTTGAGCAATTCATCATGCAAATATGGCAAAAAGAACTTCACTATCTTTAAATTTGAAGGAAGTGGCACAACTCCAATTAACCATTGTATTGCAATTGAATATTCATTTAAAAATTGCAAATGTGAAATGGTAACATAGGAAGAACAGAGTATCATAACAATGTCTCGATGAACTCTAGGAGAAGAAATTCTTCTGGACAGATTTAAGGAAATAAATTGCTTGAAACACAATAAAATGATTTTCATTAGTATTTTCTTAGTATTTGTGAGAGTAGAGATGAATTAAATTTTACCAGGAATCGCTGTTTTAATGATAGAGTCAGCACTAACTGCCATACTTTTGAGACTACAGAGGCGCCAAAGTCAGCATATTTAATTGATGGTATCTTTTTTGAATTACTGATTTAAGATTTATTATCGAGAATATTAAGGTGGTGTTTTATTATAACTAATTTATCTGTTTGCATTAGACTCTCAATAAACAGTAAGATTATTGTTTAAGATTATCGAATAAATTAGCAGAAGATGAATATATTTCAATGATTTTGCATTGAAAATTAGGAAATCTTTGAATTCAATGGGATAACTCCTACTTCTGCTAATTAATGAATAAAAATCAACAATTTTCAAAATAATTGTAGTTACTAATTTTCGTTAATGTTTCATTGAAATTAGCTGCATAAATGAAATAAAATAAACAAAAGCGGAAATCTTTCATTTATACTCAGTCAAACTCAAATAGGCAATTAGGTTTATTAGTATTAAAGTTCCATTGCCATTATGCTGCGCTATAACTTAAGTGGAAGTAATCTTTCAGATTACAGTATAATTAAGTCACTTAGGGTGTGATGAATAATTAGATGGATGGATACTGATCGGGTCGACCATATAAATGATGCCATTCACTGTAATTACCTCTGCCTTAGTTCCCACGTTAACCGTAGATTCCTAGTAAGAAAGGATAGCCACGAGTTTTCCTAAACACCCTAAAAAATTATTTACTACTATAAAAGTTGCAATTTGTTGCAACTTTCAGGGAGATTAACTCAAAACCTAACCCATTTAAGAACTAATTGACCCATTATTATGTTATATAGAAATTTTCGTCGTTTTATAAACAAGATAAGAAAACATTATTATTAATTATAGTGAATATTAACTTTAATCGCCTAAGTAGTAACCATTATATTTAACGCTCTATCAGCGCTAAACTTGGGCTGCACTATTATAACTCTCCAGTTTTATATCGTATTATGACTTAGAGAACTAAATATATTTCCGTTAACTCAGTGTAGATTAAGAGGGGGACCTAATTCATGTCTTAAAATGATCAAACCCATAGAAGATATGGATTGCAATAAATATTTCACTATCGACCAGTAAAATTACACGAGAGGAAACAATTGCAAATTTATAGGTAAATATTTTAACTCGCACTAATCTAAGAAATTCTTTTTTATCCGAATTGTCAACTTATGGAATGGGCCTCCTCGTAAAGTAACAGACTGCAACACCGTAGATACCTTCAAACGTAGTATAGATCAATACTTTGAATCTAATATCCGACAAGCAGCGCTTTCTAGCGTATACCTAACTCCCCAGCCTTCAGGTGACAGGTTCACTGAAGTTACAAGGTGTACTCTCTGTGTTCTCCATAATCTTTATCCCAGGTCACCTAGTATAGACCACAAGGTCTGTTGTGACCTGTTTATCTATGTAACTCTATGTAACTCTTCCATCGAGATGTTTCCACGTTGATAGAATTTGTTGCTAATCAGATGTTGTAAGATATGGAAGATGAGGGAGAACTTCCCAATAGAAGCTACTTATAAGATTACAAGAGAACGCAACCAACAAACCACCCTGGAGTCCATTTCTAGCCTGACCTCTCTTCGGAATATTCATATACATTTAAAATGGGAATCCAAGCGATTTTTAGAAATATATATGATGACTCGACGATTCCAAAAATTATCCACTAAATGTGTAATGTAATTCTTAACTATATTTCTCTCAAACTTCTCTTCTTCAATTTATAAACGTGACTTATGGTTCGTTCGCACAGGTTGAACTCGAAGAAATAATCCACTTTTAAGTTATTGAAACCATGCAGTGTCGTGGTATAGCAATTATACATAGATAAATATGTATAATTGTAATTGATTTGTTCCTTGGAAATTTGATACGTAGTAGGAATATGAAGACTCAGGAGATTACACAAATCATTTATTGGCCGGACGTTTCGGACCTTCAGTAGGACCATTTTCAGCGACTGTATCGACTAATGAGAAGGGGAAGGAATATTAACGATAACAGTTAAATAGTTCGAAGCATACATTATATAATAGCTAAAAAAGCAAGAAAAAGTAAAAAAAAAAATAAAATTGACAATTATTGAGCTTACAGTAAAACACAAATAACAATATATAGAATTAATTGATACTATCCAGTGTAATTTTGAAAAATAATAGAAAGAAGTGAAGTTTTAACATAAACTAACTTGAATATCAAAAATTAAAGGTAACTGGAGTAAACAATAAAATAATATATTATATTAAATTATAAACATAAAAACTAAAAACCGAAAACAAATGTGAACGAATTAAACAGAAGGACTAACCTTTATCGTAGGAGTTGTGAAATCAACTAACTAAAGATATAAAAACTACTAACAAGATTTGTTCGGTTGGTTGTTTGGATAGTTAATGTATTGAAGTGATGGTTGGCTATATAGTGAATAGTTTAAGTGAGGAGGAGTAGTTATTTAGGTTTAGATTTATTTTATTGATATACAGTGACTCAAAGATTTTCAAATCGAGAGAAGTTTAGGCTGAATCAGAATTAAGAGGATGATGATGATACACAGAGGAGGTCGGCAAAATTGCCCCGGGCCACGGCGTGCTATCCTGGGATTTGGAGTCGCCGGCTTTCGGCGGGGGGGGGGGGGGTGAAGGAGCCGGTGGAATATCTCTTCGGGTTCTTTCTCGCGTCGCGAGTATGTTGGACGAGATGAAATCACCCCGGGCGCGTGAGATAGGCTTCGTAAGGTAAACACCGATGGTCTGATAAATACGTGTTCGCCCGATTCTTTCCTCGCTTCTCACGCTCTTTGATCCAGGGTTAAGGCCACCTGGCTCTTCTAAGGATTCAAGGTGGACCTCCAGTTCCTATTAGATTCTATTCCACCACATCTCCTCCCTTCCAAAATATGGCGCTTTTCTCAGACGAAGTGGATGAAAAGGGGCATCGGGGTAAAAAAGTAAAGGCGTTTTCCCACGTGGACGGTCAAGAGGGGGAAATTTTAAAGAAGCATCATGACCCGTGTTGAACAGGTGTACACAACTAAAAACTGAATGATCCGAGTTTAAGTATACATCAGAGAAAGAAAAAAAGAAGGTAATTTTCAAAGGGACAATGCAAATATCATACATACAAAAAGTCATTAACAATGACATACAATTAAATAGAAATGGACCAAAAAAAAGAAGAAAATAAATATACACAGGAGGACGTTTGGCGTCAGAAGAGTACAGGATAAAATATACAGGCAGTGTTTACATTAGAAATACAGGTTCTTTCTTGTTTTCTTTCTTTTTCTTACCCTACAATTTAAATGTGCAATATATATATATATATATATATATATATATATATATATATATATATATATATATATATATATATATATATATATATATATATATATACAATAGAGAAACAGAGATGTTTCCTAATGGGCCGTTTAGCTGGGGTTAGTGGCCAAGGGGTTAGGGTTGAGGCTATCTGTTACACAATTATCGGACCCCTTAATGTACCAAATTGTAAACCCTGGTATTCCTAGAGGAGCAGGTTCCAGCGCGTAAGGCACCCGTTATTATTTTTGACATTACGAAGGTACGCAAGAGGGCGCTGGTCCGTCTCGATTATGAACTTCTTCCATATCAGATACATTCTAAACTTCTGGACACTCCATAGTATAGCTAAACTTCCCGTTATATGATGGCATAATTCCTTTCGCGCGGTAATAACTTGCGGCTCGCGTAAGCAACAAGGTAGCTTCCGCCGTCGTCACCATACTCCAGGAGCACACAACCAATGCCCTTGGTACCCGCCTCCGTCCTTATTCGGAATAGCTTATTAGGGTTCGGCAGTCTCAGGATGGAAGCGGACGCTAATTTGCCCTTTTACTAGTACAAGTGGAAAGTAGCCTTCGAATTCGATAATCCGGAGACTTCTCCTGGAGGAGCTCAAATGAGAGGGCGGCCAGGGCCGCGAAATTAGGGACGAATCGCCTATAAAACGAGGCAGATCCCATGAAGGATCTGAGTTGTTTTTTAGTACACGGGATGGGGAATATCGACTATGGCCCTGACCTTATCCTCTTTGGGCCCAATCTGGGTCTTTCCGATGTTAAAACCCAGATACTTAATCGTATCATAGGTAAAGTGGTACTTGTTGGGGCCAATCGTGAGGCCATGCTCGCGTAGCCTACTCAGCACTGTTGGAGGGAGACTAAATGCTGGTGCCAATTGCTGTGGTAACGTATATATTGACCAAATAAAAAACGACGTTTGACAGCCCTCATAGGATTATATGCATCATCCTATTATAGTTACTGCAGACCATTACTAATTCAAAGGGGAGTCGACGGAACTGCATAAGGCCTTTATTGGTCAGGAATGCCGTATATTTTGGCACGCTCTTCTGAAGGGGCATTTGGTAATAGGTCTTGCAAAGGTCTAACTTGCAGATAAATTTTGCTTCTTCAAAGAGATGGAGGTTTTGGTCCTTCAGGGGAATGGGTTCAATATCGAAGACCATGACAGAATTTAGCTTGCGAAAATTGACGCACATACGTTATGTACAATCAGGCTTCCGTACCATCACGACAGGGGAGCGGTAACTGGAAATGGAGGGCTCGATGATATTAATTTTCAGCAAGTTTTCAACCTCAGAATGGAACTCTTAGCTCAATTAAATAGGGGATAGGATACGGCTTCGAATGCATGAGCTCTTGGGTGGTAAGAGTGATGTCATGTTCAAATTGGGTAGCACAGCCGGGGACTTAAGAGATTACGTCTCCAAAGTAATTTAAAAGGTGTTGTAACTGACCATTTTTGGGGGGCGTCAGGCGTGTGTCTATGTTTAATCCAGTGGGAGGCAATTCTCGGGCGTCTAGCGTAGTAGGGAGAGGATAATCCTTATCTTGCTCCGCGCAGACGACTTGCATTACATTAATGGAGTCGGCGAGGTAACCAACTACCATAGCTGATACTTCATCGATGGTCACGATGTTATTTATGTACGCGCGGCGGTGGTACCGTTTTAGCATATTGACGTGTAATAGTTTCCTCAGGTGGGCGTTCTGATGAGGTAGTCCACAAGTCATCGAGCGTCTAGAACGGGAAAGGGGCCTTTCTACTGGCTAAGACGCTTGTTGCTCTAGGTGGGCAGCAGCAGCAACAAAACTTCGTTGCCGGGCTTAAACCTCCTCTCCTTCGATTTGATATCGAAGTAGGTCCTATATTTTTCCAAATTAAGGTCTGCGTTCTGGTAAGCGATGTCTGTACACGTTTCCGTCTTAGTCGCAAATCCAGCAAATAGGAAGGAATACGAAGACTGAATTTCCTTTTAGAGCCTGGGGTTAGCAAATACTTAAGTGAGAATACTAAGGGGACTGCGTAAAATGCGCCCGTAGAGTAGCTCAAAGAGGTAAAATCCCAGTGTACGATGGGGAATTTTCCTATATGCTAATGGTAGGAGAATAGCCTGATGCACCCACATTTCCTCACATCCCTTACGGGCGGGCCGGTTATCAAATCTTCCCCTTCCGGCACGATGTCTGATTGTCTCTCGCCGGAAGAACCCGCCGACCTTTTTAGCTAACCACCGTGTTCCTTTCTTGACTGGTTATCGATAGATGGGAGCGCATCTTGACTTCCGGTGGTTCCCAGAAGTTTGCAAAGGACGAAATGGAGGATATAATCAAGGCTTTCTCACCAGAAGAAGGGCGCTTGATATATAATCTACTTCTGGCGCCATGTGAACCTCTACCGAGTTTCGAGTATAAAAGATGAATTCTTTTAACTCTCAGTAGTAGAGCTTGCACAGCGTCTGGCGAGGCAGAAATTGCCATCTATCTCGGTGTAGTGGTAAATCGTCGAAGCACCAAGTCTTCAGAGAGGAGATCGGTCCCAGTTAGGGAGGGTCCTTACCCC
Organism: Ceratothoa steindachneri; assembly: GCA_963969495.1. Lineage (NCBI taxonomy): Eukaryota > Metazoa > Arthropoda > Malacostraca > Isopoda > Cymothoidae > Ceratothoa > Ceratothoa steindachneri. The sequence goes on along the minus strand of OZ018327.1, from coordinate 106,574,679 downwards.
GTTGGTCTGCAAGTCAGTGCAGACTCAGGCTCGTACTCACATCTTCGGAGCCGAAGCTACAAACGGCCTCACTCTGGTTCCCTAAGCGAGAAAACTACATCTCGGCTTTTCTCCGTCATCCTACGCGTCGATAGGTCACTTCGCCCCCCTTCACAGAGGCACTCAAGATTCTTCGGAGTTCACGAGCGTGGGGCCCTCTTTAACAAGAAGCTCCCGTCACCGCCTTCTTCAAGCAGAATCGTGACGGAATTGTGGGATCAGGTCGGTCCCTGGAGAACCTACCCCATCGTCTCCACCCCTTATCTCACCACCCTCACTCACCAGCGCCACTCGAACATCAGGTTCCAAGGTAACCCTTCCCTTTCATAATTTTACATAATTTTCACGGATGACAAAAGCCACAAGGGCCAACTTCACCGCGAAGCTTACTAACATTACAAGTGTATAGGGATTTACATAGTGAATAGTTATTGATTAATCTCTCAAAGCACATTATTTGTATATATATATATATATATATATATATATATATATATATATATATATATATATATATATATATATATATTTTCTTGTTTAGTGTTCATTAAAATTTTATTTTCATATTGTTGTGTATCTAACTTCCCCTGGGCCGTTTGCTGGCAAAGTTCATTCCAATCCCTCCGTAGTCAATCTCTAAGCACTCTGAGTGAATAAACCTATTCAGGGCACGGGCCGAACGAAGTATAAGGAGTAGTACGACGACCCCTCTGCCTTCGTGATAATAGGATATATATATTTATATATATATATATATATATATATATATATATATATATATATATATATATATATATATAAAGGGTGTTCCATTAAGATCGTTCGAAGTTAACAGTAAATAAACAGTGTTATTGGTGAAAAATTATTGATTTTACTATTGGATCATGTTATTTGAGTCATGGCAATTATGTTTGAAAAATAATATCGCCAAAATGTTCGCCAAGGCTTCGGCAGCACACCTCCACTCGATGGTCAAAATTTTTGATGACGTCTCTGCATAGTTGCTCCTCGATCTCACCAATATGCCTTATTATCTCATTCTCCAGCTTTTGAATTGTTATTGGCTTGTTGGCATAGACCTTACTTTTGAGATGACCTCAAAGGAATAAATCTAAAGGAGTCAAGTCACACGATCGTGGTGGCCAATTGAACTCGCTATTTCAAGAGATGATGCGACCTGGGAACTTCTCATTCAATAAAGCCGTTGTTGCATTGGTTGTGTGGCATGTGGCGCGGTCCTGTTGAAACCACTTTGACATCCATAGAATTCAATTCAGGCCATAAGAAGTTGGATATCATGGCACGGTATCCGTTAACAAAAAATGCACACCAAACAGTGACCTTTTGTGGATGCAGTGGCTTTTAAACAATCTTCCTGGGATTTTTCTCAGCCCAAATGCGACAATTCTGCTTATTAACGAATCCACCAAGATGAAAATGGGCTTCATCATTAAAGATGATTTTTTGCGAAAAATCATCATCGGCTTGTCTTAGCTCGTGCACCCAATTGACGAATTTACGGCGCTTCAAATGGTCAGCAGTCGGCGTTTTCATATCTGCCACTGACCCCGTTTGTTTGAACTTACGAACAATTTTCCCAATTGCACTTTCGGTTGGTCAATTATGTTGACCCCAAAAATCGCGAAGTGCCTGAAATATGTTTCTATTTGAACGTCCATTTTCGTAATAGGCTTTGAAAACTTTAACACGTGGTTCGATTGCTAATCTTTCCATGGTTGAAATTGCCACAGACTGAAGTTGTTAAATATGAAAGAAAAAGAAAAGAATCATTAGACACTTAAACGTAACTCAAATTTAAAATCAGTCCAAGTTTTTGGAACACCCTTTATATATATTAGGTTAAGGAATAAGTTCTTGCGTTTTTTTTTAATGTTGTGTTGATGTAAGTTTTTTTAACGTGATTTGTGCACATATTAAGAAGCAATAATAAATAATGAGAGCAAAATTTGCAAAGGTTAGGCTACGTCTCTTAACAGCGTAGACTATTAGGCTTTTGCTTAGGCTACGTCTTGAAGTTGAGTAATAAGTCATTGCAGTTTATTTAAAAGTGGTGTTAATTTAATTTTTGTTCTGTACCCTCAAAATGGAATGTCAAGTTGAAAGAAAAGCGCATTTTCGACACTTGTTATTCATTTTCAATCGAGACGGGAACAATACAAACGCAGCCAAAGCTTGTCGCGATATTTGTGCTGTGTACGGAGAAAATGCTTTATCAGAAAGGACAGTTCAATGGTAGTTTTCACGTTTCAAAAACGGTCATTTCAATCTTAATGACGAAGAACGTTCTGGTCACCCCATTAAGTTGGATGAAGATCGATTTAACGGCCTTTTTCTTGAAAATCCTCGTCAATTGGCGTGTAATCAGAAAACTGTAGTGAATCACCTTCATTCGACGGGGAAAGTTCAAGAACTCGGTGCATGGGTTCCGCACGCTTTGAGCAAAAGCAACAAACTTCAACGCTCCACGATTGACACAGGTTTGCTTGCTCGTCACAAGGCTACTCGTGGATATAAAGACAAATTTCTTCACCGTATCATCACTGGCGACGAAAAGTGGTGTGTTTATGTCAACATGAACCATCGAAAACAATGGCTTAGCTGAAATAAAAAAACACTTCCGCGTTCAAAGCCAGGAATTTATCCATGAAAGACGATGATGTGCGTGTGGTGAGATTGTGAAGGCATCATTCTTTATGAGCTCCTTTCCAACAACGAGGTTGTCAATGCAGAACTCTACGTTCAAGAAATGTAACGAATTGCCGAAGCTATTAATGAAAAGCGACGACCTCATCAACGTTATGGAGTCCTTCTGCAGCACGACAATGCTCGTCCTCACATTGCCAATATGAAAAAAGACGCCATCCGAACGCTTAATTGGGAAATCTTACCACATCCTCCATATTCGCCAGGCTTGGCTCCATCGGATTTCCATCTGTTCCGATCGCTCTCCAACAATTTGCGCGGCGTTTCGTTCAATAATGATGTGGAATTAAGAACTTGGTTAAACGAATTCTTTGAGTTAAAATCCAAAGATTTTTATTGGCGAGGCATCAAAAAACTAGTTGAACGTTGGGAAGAAATATATAACAACGGAGAATACATTATTGATTAAATTGCATATTGTTATCAATTAAAAATGAAGTTTTTCTAAAATTGTTAATGGTAATGAATAAATTTGATAAAACCGCAGAGACTTATTCCTCAACCCAATATATATATATATATATATATATATATATATATATATATATATATATATATATATATATATATATATATATATATATATATATATATATATATATATATATATATATATATATATATATATATATATATATATATATATATATATATATATATATATATATATATATATATATATATAAGTGTCGGGGAAAACTCCAACCACCCCTCTGCCTATTCCTCGACACATAGTATATATATATTATATCATATTTAATTCTGGTGTCATTATGTGTGCGGTTTGTTTTGAACCCGTCAATTTTGAAATTCTTCTTTTCTAATTGCCAAGCGCCCAAGGTTAGATAAAACAAATAATAAGACATTATAAATTTTGTTGGTGAAATAAAAATTGACCTCAAGTCCTTTTAATTTTAATTTTTTTTGTATTATTGGTATATATATTAAAAGGGTTAGGCCACCCTCGATAACCCTTGCTGGCAGCATCTCACCCAGCATAGTAACTATTTGTATTTTCTTTATTTTTTTTATTATTGTGTATATTATTTGTCACTGACGTATAATCTGGGTTTAAATCGTAAAGCTCTTTCGTGAATCAGCGGATCCGACAGCGTATCCAAGATATCTTCCTCCTCATTTGAGATGTTCCATAAACAGGGACAAATTTTGGTCCTTTCGAGCAAGGAATTGATCGAATACATTCAGAACGAACAGAAGAATGAACGTGAGGGAAAAAGAGAACTACAGAATCTAGGACCAGCAAAGACCCTAAGGTCCGCTCGAGGCTAGTCCGCTACACTAAATCAAAAACTACGATACACCCTTATCTACGAGTGTATCTCTAACATGCTATTTTTTTTTCTGTTTTAATACTATCTACTGTACACACTTATCTACATGTATACATTATCGTGCAATTTTAACTAATCAAACTAGGGGTCGGGGGAGATAGAAAGTTTTTCTTCTCATCTTCCGCAGCCACTCGACTGCTAGTGGTGAAAAGCTAATTTAGGGATAGAGACTACTTATAGGATAGGCGGAAAAGAAATGGGACATCTAAGCTACACATGCAGAGAATCGCCGGCATCATTTTTAGTCATCATAATTTCATATCCTTAAACCTCCGCTCCAAACTCTCTCTCTGCAAGGACGTTTAAATTCACAGTGCTCAACTACGTTATATTTAAACTATTCAAATGCACGTCGAGACGATTTTTGAACATATTAACCGAAGTGCTATCTACTACGTGGGTGGGCAGCCGATTCCAATTTTGAGTAACTTTAAATGTAAAATAGTTTTGGGCTATACTTCGAGAATTTAAAATCGTCTGAGACTAATACTCCCAAGTCTTTTTCTAATTTAACCGCGTCGAGGACTTGGCCTTTCATGGTATATTCTACTCTTAAATTATGGCAACCCAAGTGCATTACCTTGCATTTGCTTAAATTAAATTCCATTTGCCACTTGTCCGCCCAATTGGCAATCGAGTTTAGGTCCCCCTGCAATTTATCGACATCCGATCTTACATAGGCACGATTGCCCAGCTTCGTGTCGTCCACAAATTTCAAAATCCGACTAAGTATGCCTTTATCTGAATCGTTAATATAAATTAAAAACAATAAAGGGCCTAAAACAGAGCCCTGCGGTACCCCACTACTAACGCTGGCCCAATCTGAACATTCCCCATTTATTACTACCCGCTGCGAGCGATCTTTCAGTCAATTTCCAATCCAGTTTAAAATCTTACCAGTCACCCCAATCGCTTTAACTTTCATTAATAACCTTTGGTGGGGGACGGTGTCGAACGACTTTTTAAAGTCTAAATATATTACGTCTACAGCTTTGCTTTCATCGTACACGCAAATCATTTTGTGGAAGAATTCGAGCAAGTTAGTCAAGCACGATCTCGCACGCCTAAATCCATGTTGGGTATCGTTAATCAGCTTATTTGCCTCGAGGTGGCTCACTATTCTATCTTTAATTACAGATTCTAAAAGCTTCCCAACTACCGAAGTTAGACTAATAGGCCAAAAATTCGTTGCTTCTAATCTATTCCCCTTCTTAAATATAGGTGTAACGTTTGCTCACTTGAAATCCAACGGAACTAAGCCATCCTCTAATGAGCGATTGAAAATTTCACGCAATGGCTTAACGAGTTCATTTTGAAGCTCCTTTAAATGAATTGGATATACCCCATCGGGGCCCGGAGATTTCGACTTTTTCATTAGCTTAATAAATTTAAGGATTTCCTCGTCTTTTATAGTTACATCGGATATGCATTTATCAGCACTACGAACTTCCCCAATTAACGATTCCAATTCGGAAGAATCTTCCACAGTAAACACGCTCGTAAAATGCTCATTTAAAATTTTGGACATTTCTGTCGGAATTTCAGTCAAACGACCATCCTTATCTTTGATCGGCCCTATCGATCCTTTTACGGGTTTTCTATTATTTACGTACCCATAAAACCGTTTCGGTTCATTCTTCGAATCATTAGCGAGGTTTATTTCATACTTCCTCTTCGCATCTCTGACCGCACGTTTAACTTCCCTACGAGAATCTATGTAATTTTGCCGACTTATAACTGACCCATTGTTTTTATGAATTTTAAATTTTCTATTTCGGTCCCGGATTAAGCGTAGTATTAACGGACTAAGCCACGGAGCTCTCACCGACTTCCCGCTCTTACGCACATACTTAACCAAATCAGAATTCACACGAAGCAGCGTACATCGAAGTTCTGCGTACATCTCTCCTACCGACCTGTTCTCGAATCGTATTCCCCAGTCTATATCCTTAATCCTTTCGCGAAAAATATCGAAATCACAGCTACCAAAACGAGGGATGAGCTGCGAACTCATTCTAACTTCTACGCAGGTGTTTAGTTCGAATCTAATCGCATTTTGGTCGCTGGAAGCTAAATGTTCACCCACACGTACGTTTTCTAACAATGACTCATCGGTTCCCATGATTAAATCAAGAATATTGCTATCACGAGTAGGCTCTTCCACTTTTTGTACGAGAAAATTCTCCAACATAAAGTTTAATAGCCTCTCCCCCGGTTTATCAGAAGTAAGGTTGCTAAAGTTAACATTAGGTAAATTAAAATCGCCGCAGACTAATGTGGTCCCTTTTCTAATCCAAGACGTAAGCGTATCGAAGAGTGCAGCATCTTCTCTTTCCAATTGGCAAGGCGGACGATATACTACGACTAAGTTAATTTTATTTATAGCATCTAAACTTAGCTGGACTAATAAAGCATCACTTCGCATATCATCCTTAGACGAGTCCATCGTTATGGCGTTTAGATCCTCTTTTATATACATTAATACGCCCCCTCCTCTACCGGTTTGTCTATTTCTGTAATGAATTTTGTACCCCGCTATATCGAACTCGCAAACACTGATCCCCGTATGAGTGTCTAACCATGTTTCACTTAGGAATACGAGGTCGAAATCACCATCTAGAATAACGGCTTTTATTTCGGCAATTTTATTTTTTAAGCTACGAACATTCGCATATATGCATCTCAGTTTGCGCTTTACGTTAACTCTTCTATAACACTCAGATCCGTTCCGTTTCCCGGCACCCCGTCGATAGTGCCCCCTTCACGCGCGATCCGGCCCGGCGCATCGGCATCACGTGGCCGCGCAACTCTCCTACCTAAAATGCTACGTACGGACTCGTCTAAGATCCTACCCAGCCGACTATTACCCACATCGCTTAGGTGAATTCTGTCCTTTTAGAAAAGTGACGGTTGGTCCTGGAATGAATCCCATACGTTAAAAAAGCTAACACCAGTTACTCGACACAACCGCTTAAGACATTCGTTAGTATAGATCGCTCTAGATTGGAGGCGCAACGTGGATTTAAGTCGGGGGAGAACACCAATAATTCCCACGTTGGTTGCTTTGGATTTCGCCGTATCTATCATGGTTCTGGCACGATAAAGAAGAACAACGAAGACAAGAAGAAGAGAGGCGAGGACAAGAAGAAAAGAGGCGAAGACAAGACGAAATAGGAGAGAGAGAAAAAGAGAGAGAGAGAGAGAGAGAGAGAGAGAGAGAGAGAGAGAGAGAGAGAGAGAGAGAGAGAGAGAGAGAGAAGAGAAGGAGAAAATTCGTCAACACGAGCGTGAGTTAAGTAGAGATCAAGTAGAAGTCAGTTCCGTTGGGTCCAGAAGTCATCAACCTCAGGTCACCGCATTAAAGCTCTCCACTTATGGTGATCAAAAGGACCTTTGAACTTACTTAACTCATTTCGAAAAGATCTTCGAAGTCAATGGGTGGGACATTGAGTCTGAATGCGTAGGCCGCCTGCTCCCGTTGCTCAATTCTTGTCTAAGAGAAATCTTCATTGCTCTCCCAACAAAAGCTACAATAGATTATTAAGCTCTTAAAGCAGAACTCTTATCCGCGATTAATTTAAACCCTGAGTGCTACAGACAAAAATTTTGATCGGCTAGGATCCAGCCAGGACTGACGTATCGACACTTCGGGTTTATCCGGAAGAAAAACCTCCAATTTTAGTTGGACTCAGCTAGTGTCAGTGGAGACTACGACTCACTGCTAGATTTTTTTAAAGGACCAGCTAATGCACACCCTCCCTACGGAAATGTGTGCATTTGTGCACGATAGGCGTTCCTCTTCCTTTAACGAGTGCCTCGAAGAAGCGGATCTCTACGCCACAAATCATCAGTTCTATCCTAAGGAGCAAAAGAAGAACATTCTTCTTTCATTTAGTAAAAGTCCCAGGCCCCTTTAATCCCAAAGGGAACCACCATAAGAGGCAAGAAGAGGTGAAACTCCCACTTTTTAATGTTCTCGAGTAACCCCTACCGGAGTAACCCCATTGTATGCTTCTCTTGCGGAACCCCTGCTCACTACAAATCTTAGTGTCCACAAAACTCCCGCTTTCACTTTGCCCCTGGACAATAGGTCCACCAAGTCTCCGCAACTCTCGTTACCGAACAACCTACCGCGCCTGTGCCTCTGCCATCTTCGTCGACCTCTCAGGAGCACCAGGTGAACTTTTTTTTAATAACAGTTCTTCTGGTGGGCTCAAATTCGAGTCCGGATTCATTAATGGATGTAGAGTATCCACTCTGGTGCGAGATACAGGATGTACATGCATAGTGGTATCGGACAAGCTGCTCATCCCCGTGGACCCACCACATAAGAACATAAGAAATTCGCTGTCGTACACGATTTCTTGGAAAGAGCTAATAAATTCCCACTGGTTCGTTGTCACGTAAAATGCTGCTATTTTACGGGGTGGACCGACGTCATAGCTGCCCCGATTAAGTTTTGTGCAGTGTTGGTGTTGGTTGTGCAGCTCCAGCCAACTGATGTGGCGCAATCTGTCGTCACCCGGGCTCAGGCTGATAGAGACGCCTGCCAACCCACGCTTCTCAAGCCCCCTTGCACCGCCGATTGCGAGGGACTGAATAACGCCTAATTCATCAGTGCCCAAAAGGACTGCCTTTCACTCTAACCATTATGGGAAAAGGCCAAACGAGGAGAGACAGAATCGGTTCGTGGAGACCGAAAAGTGAGGTATGTGATAGAAGACTCTTTGCTATTTCGTACTTCCCCGGATCCAGTAGGCTCCCCATCCAAGACCCTTTGCGTGCCTAGGGCCTACGTTGCAAAGATTTTACAAATAACACACGAAGGTGTGTTTGCAGGACACTTCAGCCATAATAAGACCTCACAACACGTATTTAAATATTTTTTTTGATCTGGTGCAGCCAAGGAAATCGCAGAGTTTTGCAGGACCTGTGATATATGTCAAAAGGTTACCGCCAAAGAACGAGTACAAACGGCCCCCCTTTAGAAGACTAGTTATATCAATACCATTTTCCAGGAAGGCCATCGATCCTATTGGACCGATACATCCCCCTTCAACCGAGGGACACTCATACGTTCTCACCCTCGTCGATTAGGCCACCCGGTTCCCCGAAGCAATTGCTCTCAGAAAAATTGATAGCATCTCGTATGCCGAGGCATTAATCTCTATTTTTTCTCGGGTAGGGATCCCTAAAGAGGTTCTCCCTGACAGGGGCCGCCAATTTACGTCCAAAGTGATGGAGCGTGTGAGTAAGTTGCTCCAAATTAGGCCCATTTTCACCACGCCTTTTTACCCCTCTGCAAACGGTATGTGCGAGAAGTTAAACGCTACCTTGAAAAGCGTGCTTAAAAAGCTGTGCTACAACCAGTCCCAGGAATGGCACCAGTACCTGCCAGTAGCTTTGTTTGCGTGTAGGGAGATTGCCCACCGGATCCAGTAGGCTCCCCATCCAAGGCCCTTTGCGTGCCTAGGGCCTACGTTGCAAAGATTTTACAAATAACACACGAAGGTGTGTTTGCAGGACACTTCAGCCATAATAAGACCTCACAACACGTATTTAAATATTTTTTTTGATCTGGTGCAGCCAAAGAAATCGCAGAGTTTTGCAGGACCTGTGATATATGTCAAAAGGTCACCGCCAAAGAACGAGTACAACCGGCCCCCCTTTAGAAGACTAGTTATATCAATACCATTTTCCAGGAAGGCCATCGATCCTATTGGACCGATACATCCTCCTTCAACCGAGGGACACTCATACGTTCTCACCCTCGTCGATTAGGCCACCCGGTTCCCCGAAGCAATTGCTCTCAGAAAAATTGATAGCATCTCGTATGCCGAGGCATTAATCTCTATTTTTTCTCGGGTAGGGATCCCTAAAGAAGTTCTCCCTGACAGGGGCCGCCAATTTACGTCCAAAGTGATGGAGCATGTGAGTAAGTTGCTCCAAATTAGGCCCATTTTCACCACGCCTTTTTACCCCTCTGCAAACGGTATGTGCGAGAAGTTAAACGCTACCTTGAAAAGCGTGCTTAAAAAGCTGTGCTACAACCAGTCCCAGGAATGGCACCAGTACCTGCCAGTAGCTTTGTTTGCGTGTAGGGAGATTGCCCACCGAACTCTGGGATTCTCCCCATTCGAGCTTCTCTATGGTCGCAATGTCCGAGGTCCACTGAACATTCTCAAGGAGCTTCTCACGAACTCTCGATTGGATGAGAAACTAAAGACCTCCTACTCGTATGTTTAGGATTTGCGTGACAGGTTAGAAAAATGCTCGGAGGTTGCCGTGCAAAATTCCGAGATCAATTTAAAGAAGTATCGAACGTATTTTGATATTAAATTCTAGGCACGAAAATTGAAACCTGGCGGTGAAGTTCTGCTTTTACTCCCCAAGGATAACAACAAACTCCTATCCCAATGGTAAGGACCGTCTCCGGTCATAGAAGCTAGAGGGCCCGTGGATTATTTCATTCAGTCGTCATCTGGCAATAAGTTGTTCCACATCAACACGTTAAAAAGATATCACCGGCGAGCTTGTGTTAACAATATTGTTGTCTTCGACGAAGAAGGGACAATGAAAGCAGCCTTCCCTTGGAACCCATTAAATATTGTTCAGACAATATGCGTCGAGGCGGATAAAGATTATCCTTTGCTTGATCTGCCTTCCTCCCCTCTTCCCCATAAAGACCTGGCCACCGCAGTCGACGTGAATCCTCACCTAGGTTCCATGGAGACGTCTCAAATTGTCTCCCTGCTGAAGGAATACCCAGACGTAATCTCCGAGTCCCCATGATGCTCTACACAATTCAAGCATGACATCTCTGTCACTCCGACGGAGCCAAGTAGGAGTAAACCCTACCTTCTTCCAATCCAGCTTTGCAAGGCCTTCAGCGAAGAAGTCGAGAACCTCCTTAAATTAGGAATAATTGAACCTTCTTCGTCTGATTATTGTTCGCCGATAGTGATGGTACGTAAGCCGGATCAATCTTTTTGTAAGTGCGTAGATTTTAGAAAGTTAAATGCTGTCACGGTATTTGATGTCGAACCCATCCCTTTTATCGACCAGAACCTGCACTTATTTAAGAAGGTCAAGTACATTTCTGAAATAGACTTGTGCAAAGCCTACTATCAAATCCCGCTGTGAAAATCCGTGAGGAAGTTTACCGCATTACCAACCGAAAAAGGGTTAATGAAATTCACGCGTCTCCATTTTGGTTTAGTCACTGCCTGCAGTAACTATAACCGGATGATGCGAAAAATTGTAGATGGGTTTAGCAATGTCTCTTTCTACTTTGACAACGTATACGTTGCCACACGCACCTGGGAGGAGCACCTTCAATCCCTCCACCCATTCTTAAACCAGCTTAGGATCTACGGATTGACAATCAAGCCGCCCAAGTGCCACTTTGCTCATAGCACTATCTCTTACTTAGGTTTCAAAGTAGGAGAGGGAAAATTAGCCCCCCTAGAGGACAAAGTTAAGGCAATAGAAGGCATGCTACTCCCTAAAACCAAGAAACAGCTTCGTTCGTTTCTTGGCTCCGTCTCCTTCTATCGGCGGCTCATCCCCAATTCGCTTCCATAGCGTCCCCCGTCAATGACCTTCTTAAAAAGATTGCACCAGACCCCATCCTATGGAATCCCTCCGCGACTGCGAGTTTCGGCGAGCTAAAGAAAAAATTGGTCTCCGCTCCCATCCTCCGTTTGCCCAATCCCCAGAAAAAATTTGGCTCTTGAACTGATGCCTCTAATCTCGGCATTGGGTGCGTTTTATTACAATATGAGGAAAAAGGAACCCCATTTCCACTAGCATACGCGAGCCGGAAGCTGTTGATTCGCGAAAAAGCATATGCTACTATAGAACTTGAAGCTTTAGCAATCATTTCTGGCATTCAAAAATTTAGGATGTACTTGATTGGTAGACCTTTTATTATCGAAACGGACCATAGGCCACTAGCCTACTTAAAAAATTGTAAAGGTCAGAACAACAGATTTATGAGATGGTCTAGTTTATTGTCCATACAATGTATCTTATGTAAAAGGAACGGATAACGTCATTGCTGATAATTTATCACGCAATCCGATAGACGAAGGACCTAGTTGTGGCGACTAACCGGAACTGACCGGCCATTGTTATTTTTTTCTTTTGTATATAGTGTATGTTCTATTTTTTATGTATGTCTAGTTATAACTGTAATTTCTAAGACATTGTCGCAAAATAGTCCCATTTCATTATGTTAAATTTTTTTGTTTGTGTTTCGCGTATGTATGTTTAATGGTATCTCATTTTGGCTATGGATTGTAAATGAGAGTAGGTTATATCTTGTGATATTATAGCTCGTTCCACTTCAGAATAATGTGCTTTCGGGATGGGTAGGGATGTAGGAGAATAGCATAATGTACCCACATTTCCCCACCTCTCTCTCGGGCGGGCCGGTTATTAAATCTTCCCCTTCTGGCCGGATATCTGATTGTCTCCCGCCGGAAGAACCCACCGATCTCTTTAGCTAACCACCGTGTTCCTTCCTCGACTGGTTATCGATAGATGGGAGCGCATCTTGGCTTTCGGTGGTTCACAGAAGTTTGCAAAGGACGAAATGGAGGAGATAATCAAGGCTTTCTCACCCGAAGAAGGGCGTTTGATATCAAATCTACTTCCGGCGGCATGTAAACCTCTGCCGAATTTCGAGTATAAATGATGAATTATTTTAACTCTCGGTAGTAGAGCTTGCACAGCGTCTGGTGGGGCAGAAATGGTCATCTATCTCAGTGTAGTGGTAAATGGGTCCCAGTTAGGGAGGTTCCTTACCCCTTTGATCTGCAAGTCAGTGCGGACACAGGCTCGTATTCACGTTTTCAGAGCCGAAGCTACAAACAGACTCACTCTGGTTCCCTAAGCGAGAAAACTACATCTTGGCTTTTCTCCGTGACCCTACGCATCGATAGGTCACTTCGTCCCCCTTCACAGAGGCACCCAAGATTGCTCAGAGTTCACGAGCGTGGGGCCCTCTTTAACAAGAAGCTCCCGTCACTACCTTCTTCAAGCAGAATCGTGACGGAATTGTGGGATCAGGTCGGTCCCTGGAGAAACTACCTCATCGTCTCCACCCCTTATATCACCACTTTCACTCACCAGCGCCACCCGAACATCAGTGTCCAAGGTAATACTTCCCTTTTACATTACCCAACTTCACTACGAAGCTTACCAACATTACAAGTGTATAGGGATTTACATAGTTCATTGTTATTGATTTATCTCTCAAAGCACCTTAAATACACATATATATATATATATATATATATATATATATATATATATATATATATATATATATATTCTTGTTTATTGTTCATAAAAAATTTATTTTCATATTGTTGTGTATCTAACTTACTTTGGGTCGCTTGCTGGCAAAGTTTATTCCAATCCCTCGCTAACCAACCTCTAAGCACTCTAAGTCATAACCCATTCAGGGCACGGGCCGAACGAAGTATAAGGAGTAGTACGACAACCCCTCCACCCTCGTGATAATAGGATATATATTTATATATATATATATATATATATATATATATATATATATATATATATATATATATATATATATATACCTCGACACAAATAATGCCACTCTCGGGGTTGATCAGCTCATAATTTCTTTAGTATAGACTTCAGGGTCCTATTTAGGTTCTTGCAAATTCTATTTGCGGCGGGGGTAAAAGGGGTGGTGAACAGTGGCTTTACTTTTAACAGCTTCCCTACATACTCCATTAATTCCGAAGTAAGTTGACTACCTTTGTCGGACAATATCTCCTTCGGTATGCCTAGCCGAGAGAAAATGGCTATTAAGGCCTCGGCGCAGGTAACGCTGTCAATACGCTTCAAAGGCACTGTTTCGGTGAAGCATGTTGCAAAGTATATAAGTGTGAGTACATAATTATCACCCTCGCTGTAAGGGGGGCTGAATGGGGCCAATGAGGTCAATGGCCACGCGAGAGAAGGGTTCTGAGATGATTGGTCCCTTCTGAAGGGGGGCCGCCTTATTGCGCCCTTTTGCCGTGGTTTTCTAGCAAATGTCGCAAGACTGGCAATATTCCGAGATGTCAACGGCATCACCCGGAAAAAGAAATACCTGTATATTCTCTGTTCAGTCTTTTTATGAGTAAAGTGACCTGAAAACACACAACGGTGCGATCTTAAGAACGAGGGGGACGTTTGAGCGTGGGACGCACGGCAAATGAGCCTTGGGGTTATTGCCATCTGAGCAGGTGCAGTACAAAAGGCCTTTTACGAGGTAAGAGACCGTTTTGTGGCCGTGGGCAGAATCTTGCTTGTGTCTCACAGCTTTCTCCCACAGGGGAAGGACGGTTTCGCATTCCTTCTTCGCTCCTGACGCTGCTAAACTCAGCGTCGCAGGGGGCTTCCCGGGGAGCTTGTGTCTGTGACTCCCTCTTTGCCTGAGCTCGCGTAACAACCATCTGAGCCACAGGGTTTGTTACACTTGGGGACACTGTCCGATAATGCCTGAGCAAAACTTAATAGGGGCTGAAACGACTTCAGCCCAACCGTTAAACTATTGCACTCAAGGTAGCACTTCACAATGGGGAAGCGGTTCGTGCGTCCCAGGCAGTCGTGGAACACTGCAAACCTTTTGTGGTTAGGGACCATTAAGAGAACTAATTCATTTGACACTACGATACGGGTGCATCCTGTATTGCGAACGAGAGTGGATACTCAACATCCATTTACGAGTCCGTTTTCAAATTGTAAGCCTCCGGGAGAACTTTTGTCAAAGAGAAAATTGACCTGATGTCCGGGATGGGGGGGACGGCGAGAGAGGAGTGGGTGTTTCAGGGCGAGATGATGGGGTATCAGGAGCGGCGCTTACTCTGTGGACTTGGTAAGCCGAGTGATTTCCGCTTTAACTTTTTGGGCAGTTTGTACGCAAGTGTCCTTCTACTCCACACGTAAAGCAAACTATCGGTGTCCTGGGAAATTACGACACAGGTGAAATGGGAATAAGAGGTTTCATATTTCTGGGTTCCGATAGGAGAACGTTCTGGGTTTAAAGGGACCCAATAGCTTAACGAATTAAGGGGGGTTACGTCAAGAGAATCGTGAGTTATTAATCTTGGACTTGGGAGATGAAGGGGAAGTCTTCCTATTGTCTTTTGGATGGAGGTTATGGCTTGCCCCGTAGACATCCGCCTCTTCAAGGCACTCATTGAAGGTATAGCACCTACGATCCTTCACAAATGCGCGGATTTCTGTGGGCAACGCAGTAAATAACTGATCCTTAAGGACAAAGTCAACTAAAGAATAATAATTGTGGACGATTTTAAAAGCGTCTAACCAAGGAATAAAGTTTTCCTGGAAGGTGTAACCAAATTACCAGAAGGACTGCCCTGGTTGGATTCGGGCATGTCGAAATTTTGAATGGTAAAAGTCATGTTGTAAGCCGCCAACAGCTCTGACTTGAGGGTGGAATAGTCGATGGTGGCTTCCAAGGGAAGGGAAATGAAACTATCCCTGAGCTGGTAACTGAGTAGGAGGAGTAATTTGGTGACACCGTCTGCCTCGATGTCCTAATGATTGACTTTAAATATTTCTCACAGTGGGTGAGATAAGATCTAAAGTCCTTAACTTGTTTGAACGTGGGAAGCTTGACTGACGCGGACTGGGGGGCTTCCGTACGCGAATTAATGGAAAGGGTCTCAAACCGTGAGCGATGTAGATCAAGTTCGTACTGTCGGACTCTCTCTCTCTCTCTCTTCACTCTCTTGAATTTCTCGTTCTCTTTCCGCTATTTCTTCCCGTTCTCTTTTATGCTCTTTCATTCCTCTCATCGTCCTGGATGTATGACATGATGTCTGCCGGTTAATCCGATGGCTTGGACTTACAATTTAAATTTATCGAAGGAGGACATCTTGTCCGAAAGTTCAATTGTCCGCAGGCACGTGACGGGGTTAACGACCTGCATAAGCGCAAAATACGCAGACGAAAAGAATATATCCTAATTGACGCCGAAGCCTTTCTTCGCTAAATAAATTCTACACTACCCCAAAATACACACAAATCAGATATTTGAGCCTTCACGTGTTAAGAAGGATAAGGGTGCTAATAATCTTCTTGGGGATTAAAAAGACCAAAGGAGAAGCTCAGTCTCCGGCAATTTGAGTTAAAAACGTTAACGTTCCAGATAGACACACAACAATTAAATATGGAAAGGTCGTCCCACGAATCTAAAAATAACTTGAACACTACTCAGCCTTAAGAAAATACAAATCAATAGAAGGAACTTTTAAAAGACCTCTCTAGAGGCCTTTTAAAAACCCTACTGAACCTGACACCATATTTTATAATATATATATATATATATATATATATATATATATATATATATATATATATATATATATATATATATATATATATATATATATATATAAGGAGGACACTTACACGCTGATGGCTTAGGCCGAACACTGAGGGAGGGAGAAAATAAGAATGGGGGAGAAAGTCGTCCCCTAGTGTGTGGACAATAATTATCAAAATGAGAGAGTGCAGATTGGCTGTAAAGGTCGAATGATGGCTGAGGGTCGTTCAAGGTTATCTAAAGAATGCTAGAAAAATAAAGTTTAATAACGAAAAAAAGAGAAATATTAAATATATACAAAAGAAGTTTAAGTGAGCTATGTGATCAAATAAGTAACGGACACACTCGGTGTTATCAAATAGGCAAGTCCAAGGGATTAAAGCTGGTAATTACCTGACTCGCATCGGAGTCTTAAAAAAGGGCTACACTAAACCGAAATAGTAATAGTAAAAATTGATTTTGGCAGACTGGATTATAACGAGATCCACAGCATCGGCGTCTTGCACAAGCGTAAACGTCGAAGGGAAGGTCACTCAGGGAGGAGAGGATTCAACAAGGGAATACGTTTTACCTCAGAGTTCTCGAGGTGTACAACTACTGGTTCTAATTCAGGATGCCCATGAAGAAGGACTGGTTTTATCTCAGGGTTCTCGATGAGGGTGTACGGGCACGAATTCTGGTATGAACGGCCGTTGCAAGGAGTTGCCAATTGACTGGGACGAAGTCCACGGCGGGGAGATTCTAGCCGTCGGTACCCAAATGAACCAAGGTGGATCCGACTTGAGAACGTAATGTGTCTTCGTGCGATGGCGAGCTGGACTGCCTATCCAGCGGAAAACATCCAGTTATATAGGTGGTCTGCGAGGCGGCGAAATTGCTCCAGGCCACGGTGTGCACTCTTGGGATTTGAAGTCGCCGGCTTTCGGAGGGGGGGAGGGGTCCAAGATAAGGAGCGGGTCGAATAGTCCTTCGGGTTCTTTCCGCTTAGCGAGTATGGGGAACGAGATGAAGTCGCCCCGGGCGCAGGAGATAGGCCTCGTAAGGTAAACACCGATGGTCTAATAAATCCGTGTACGCCCGATTCCTTTCTCGCTTTTCACGCTCTTTGTTCCACGGTTAAGTCCACCTGGCTCTTCTATGGATTCAAGGTGGACCTCCAGATCCTATTAGACTCTATTCTTCTACATGCAGTATTCTATATACTTCCACAAGTTCTCCCCTTCATCTTCTTGTCTCAAGTGATTGATGATTTAAAGCTTTCAAACACTCTTCGTTAGGTATGTTGTCGAGCCTTGAAATCAGCTTGGTCGCACGTCTTTGCATCTTCCCAACATTTCTAAGTCGTTCCGCACCACATAATCCAGATGAAGCCGAGCTAACCAATTGCAGATTGGAAATACAGTATCTCTCGTTTGGGATATGTAGATTTTGACTTTAAATCCGAGGAACTTTTTAGCGCTTTTTAAGGTTTCAAACCATTGTTCACCAACAGTTCTTTGCATTATCGTGGTCTTGTCTACATCTCCAACTGTGTGATCGTTCAATTTTTATGAAAAAGAATCTAAAGCCATAACTGATAGAGGATTTTAACAATCTAAAGCATAAAATTTCTCTGTATATTAACATGGCTTCTTGTATTAATATTGGAACGGTTAGCACAAGTCTTGAATGCTGCTCCATACCTAATATTTGAAACTGATTAATTTTTCATAACCTATTCATAAGCAATCCTAATATTTATCTAGCCTGGCTAATCCTTATTTAAATGTGACCCTATCCAGCTGCTAACCACTGTCATGTGGAAAAATTTTGCTCAGTAGGGGCAGAATATATATTTATTCAGAGAACTAATCAATGATATAAGATCCTTGTTTTATTGATGTCACTTAATTTTGTCGCAACCAAAGAATACCCCAATTTTTAGTTAAAATAATATATTATTAACTTAATCATAAATAATAGCAATAATTAAACGAATTAATCACTTTATCTAGGCTTGCAAAAATTATAATTCCGTTGCCATACACAAGTGCTGCGAATGGCGATGCTTTGATCCTAGTTAATTAATTAATCCATCAAGATACTAATCATTACAAGTTCGAAATTTAACAGAAATTTGATTACATTACGAGTATCAACAGAATGCAATCGATTAATTCTAAAAGAAAATCAATAACTATGAATATACAAATTTTCTCGATAAAGAACGTATGTTCTTTACATCACCAAATATTTTATCAATTGCCAAAAATTAAAAATAAGCTCATTGGACATAATATTATGCATGTATTTTAAACTATTTTAAACACGCCACGTGTCTAATTTTTCCGGTGAGCCTTTATTTTGTCATAAGAATTGCTAATGCAAGTAACTTTGTGATTAAGTGATTAAAATATTATATTGAGTATTTGTATATATAATTTAATTAACTACGCCAATTTCTTAAACTGTTAACCAACAGATTGCGCACACTTGACAATGCGTCGACTAACTGATTTGCAGAGATTGGTTAATAGGGATGGCGCAATGGACCCGTACATTTCCTTAATTGCATGTTTCAGGTTTTCGAGCGTTTAAGGACTTGCATCATTAACTTCAGCTTTCAGGAAGGCACATAGTAAAAATCAAGTGGAGTCAAGTCCAGCGAACGTGGCAGATACTCAAATCTTCCTCTTCCTCCTATTTTATGTGTAGGCAACGTTTTATAAATGTACCATCTGACCTCATATACACAATGAAGAGGAATCCAGTTTGTTGAAATTAAAAGTCGATGTTTTCAAACAGCGTCCGGACCTTATGTAAAATTTATGCTTGCAAATAACTGCACCATAAAAGGAAAATGGTCCAAGCAAACTCGTGGATAATAAACACTGTCAATCATAGTAAATTAGCATACCTATCCACATAAATAAATAAAAGTGGATTTTATAAACATCGTATCGTTGAATGACTGCATCGGGTAAGTATCAAAGCAAACTATTAGGCGACACGTTTGGTCCATGGGCTAAGCCATTATGGGTCTTTGACAGAACACAGCCAGGCTTAGGTGACGCATACAAAAATGCATTCATGCTGCTGGAAAACGTTTCGAGCACTTAACGTAGCTAATTAAATTTGATATACAAACAACTCGATAAACATCTTAATTACTTAGATCACTAATTTACTCTTCATTGGGATTGCTATAACAATATAGTCTTGCGGGAGGACACCCAATATTATATATCTTTAACCTGTGACTAATACTTTTGATTGGTTTCATCACGATGTTTCCTTAAATTGTATTTCTACGATGGATATGAATATGACGAAAGTGAAAGTATGTGTTTTTCTGTTTTATGTATAAAACTTTTCAGAAAATTTAAAAAAATCCTGTAAAACTAAGAATAAAAAATGAGATTTAATTGCTCACGCTTTTGGCTACAAAGAAGATGAATACCATCTTTTCCATCTTACACTTTTATTTAAACAGGGTCGAATATACCGAAAACAATCAATTTTAAAATAATAATAAACTTCATACACATTCGAGTATATCTCTTGATTTAACTACATCTTTGTTAGTGGAAAGATATATGACCTACAAAATGTGTTTACTAGAGCAGAGTACCGTAGAATATTGTTGTTTCAATCATAAACGAAGTTTTTAGCCGGTTGTTGTCCATTCTCATGACAGACCTTATAAAGGATTTTATATATATTAACAATTATTCCCTGTAAACTCTTTTATAGTATCCCAAATAACAATGAATTATTTAATAATATATTACTAATCGTGACCATGAATGGGACGTAATTCAAATAAGTAACTAATTTAGATTAAAAATTAGTAAGTTCTATACTTAAACTATTATACGGGTGTTATTAACCCTAAAAAAACTTCCCCCGCCTTTTTGGAACTGTTAACCCAAGGATAATCAGCAAGATAACTTTCGTCCAATATTGTTAACATTATTAATTTCTGTATCGAAAAATCAGAGGGATAAAAAGACACGACGACGCAGGGAAAAAATATAGCTTTATTCGATTGTGTGTTGGGAAAATTACAAGACTACTTCGAGGTTTATTTGCAAGGTGTCTAAAAAGAAAGAAATACGACTCTTTTATTATTCCTAATAATAAAATAAAATGACCAGAATCCAGAATATTTTTGCAGTAGAGCTTTGGAAAAGGACATCATCAACAATGTGAAGACTTTAGGTGAACTGAAATTGCTTGGAATGTACTAGTCAGACTTGACTAATTAGGACGGGGGAGCAAAGAACCAGGGAGAGGTTTAATTCTCCATACACAGTTTATGTTCTTCCACAATTACAGGTATAAGTAGGCAAACGGCTTTAATAGATAAATGTAAATTAAAAAATTAATAGGTCAATTATGTACCTATCAATAAAGAATTAGATTCATCAGAATTTAATTGATTGAGAACGGTAGACTTCCTCTCCCAGAGGTTACATTGACACGTAACAGCCATGAACAGCTGCCAAATTAATTACTATATATATATATATATATATATATATATATATATATATATATATATATGGTATAGGTTCCACTCTTTTAATTTTATACCAACTATTTCAGTGGGTTGATAACTAAAACATGATTATCTTTTAATGTCAATCTTAGACTACGAAAATATAGGTCAATCAACCCACCACACTTAATTAATAAGAATTTTAGAAAAATGGGAAAAGCAAAACCATCGTTGAGATCTTGTCATAAATATACACCGATGCAACATCCTAATTTAAAATCAATTCCGTCAGTAAGAAAATATGAATTTGATTGATTAAGAGCGTTAGACTTCCTCTCCCAGAGGTTACATTGACAAAATGTCAAGTCAAAATGGCGATAAGTCAACATCAGGACACACAAGCCAACATTGATATTAAAATTTCTTCAGTTCACCTCCAAAGCAGCTGTCTTGAAATTAAAAATAGAAACAATATTTTATGTTATTTAAATAATAAAAATAAGGGTTATTTATAATATTTTTATTTAAATTATTAAACAGTTTAGTAAATATATTGAGGACACGTCAGAATGTAGAAGAATTTAAATATAAGAAATAATGTAGAAGAAAGGGATTGCATTACACGACATTAAGACCAAATTTCGCTTACTTCCTTATGGGTCGATAGGAGCACGAAATATTAGATGACGAAAACCTGGAACCTTCCACAAATTGCAAATTCGACGATGATATATATATATATATATATATATATATATATATATATATATATATATAAAGGGTCTTTCAATAAGGTCGCTCTATTTTTAAATGTAAATAAACCAAGTTGTGTGCGATATATGCACTCAATTTATTTTAAATTTGAAAGTAAATTTTATGGCATTAAGTGCTGAATATGCCTTCGTTCAAATGTCCGCTGCGGCTTCTCTTGGTGGAACGTATTCGGGAGGCCCAATTTTCGATGACTTTGTCGCATAAATCTGGCTGAATTTGCTGGATGGTGTTTGTTATGTTGACTTTGAGGACATTAACTGTTTGCGGATTATTCGCATAGAACTGCAATTTAAGGTAGCACCAAAGAAAGTAGTCTAATGGCGTTAAATCGCATGATCTCGGTGGCCAGTTGACGTCGCCACCGCGCGAGATGACCCTGCCCTGAAATCGCTGGTGCAAAATGCCTATCGTGGCGTGCGCAGTGGGGCACGTAGCACCGTCCTGTTGGAACCACATGTCGTCAGTATCCATATAATGCAGTTGAGGCAACAAGAAGTTGCTTATCATCGATCTGTAGGTCTCGCCGTTGACGGTTATGGCAATCCCATCTTCGTTCTCAAAAAAATGCGGACCGATGATTCCGTTAGACGAAAGTCCGCACCAAACAGTGGCTTTGTTGGATGAAATTGTTGCTGGTGTATCTCATGTGGATTGTTTTCGTCTCAAATCCGACAATTTTGCTTGTTCACAAATCCATTCATCCCAAAATGGGCCTCGTCGCTGAAGATGATTTTTTGGGGGAAATTTGGGGCAACTT
Source organism: Ceratothoa steindachneri (assembly GCA_963969495.1). Taxonomy (NCBI): domain Eukaryota; kingdom Metazoa; phylum Arthropoda; class Malacostraca; order Isopoda; family Cymothoidae; genus Ceratothoa; species Ceratothoa steindachneri. The sequence goes on along the minus strand of OZ018327.1, from coordinate 106,552,180 downwards.
CCAACTGCTCTAGAGGCCATTCAGCGAACACACGGCGTGGTCTATGGTCTTTTACCTTAAGTTCCTGGATAAGTTGGATTTTTTACGGGTGCAGACCCAAGTCCCTACGCATAATTCGCCAAACTGAAGTCGCAGAAAGGCCAAGTTCTTGTGAACGACGAGAAATTGACTGCCACGGATTTTCCCGTACACTCTCATTTACGGCAGCGATGTTTTCAGCAAACCTTGCGTTTCGGCGACGTACGGGTGTTGGCTGATTGTTGATCGACCCTTTTTTCTCGAATTTGGCCACCAAGCGTCGAACAGTGGACTCTGCAGGACGATTATGGCGAGGATAGAAATCACGTAATGCGCGGAACGTTTGTCGAACGGAGCACTGATTTTGATAATAACATTTGATGAATTGCACACGCTGTTCAACGCTATAACCTTCCATCGTGACTTGCCGAGTACTACTGAATAGTATACAGTGAGGTTGCCAGATGTCGCTTTAACAACATGGTCACTATCGCTGACAAAGCTTGAGCGTCCTTGTTGAAAGACCCTTTATATATATATATATATATATATATATATATATATATATATATATATATATATATATATATATATATATATATATGGTTAATGTTGGGTTTATTTAAAGACTTCAGAATTTGCTCAGGTTGGACGGATTTTCACAAAGAAATGAGTTTTCTGAGGATATATTTTTAATTTAAGATGTTTCCTATAGACTTAATTGAAAAGTATACAAAAATTTCCATAATTCAATTATATCTACCTGCCCCCATATGCACAACTGTTTCAAAACACCGTACTTTTATTAAGCTCCTATTTATTGGTCCCTCCACTTCCTCTTCGGATGATCCCTTAAGAAAATCTTGCAGTCTTCTACCGCAATGGTAGTTTAACTTGATATATATTAATCATAATTCTTTGGGTCCTTCTTCAACTATAAAGATCGTATTGATCCGATGTTTAGATCCTCTATTCTATATTAATTCAAGTGTACCGGCTGCAATATTGGCCTGCCAGACTAGCCTACAGCTTAAACAGAGTGTCAATAAACATCTTGGATTATCTCATAAAACTCAAAGACCCTTAACTAACCCGAATTCTCCAGCATACAAAATCATGCAGAAAATGTTAGCCACCTTATTTCATCGGAACAATTTTCTAATCTCTCTGGGGCTCCTTCAGTCCATCTATTGAAAATATTAGAGTCGCTCTATATTAAAAAAAACAACAACACTCATCGAGACGGATTCTCTCTTCCCTTAAATACCTTCTAACTATACATCCTACCAAGTTAATTTCATTCTCTTTTGTAGTTCACTCTTTCATTCTTGGCAAGGAACGACTATCTGCTTGAGGTAATTGCATATATATTTTTGGCATCATTCACCCATTCGGTTCTTTTTAATTTTATACTTTATCATATTTTAACTTTATAATCTCGCTTCTTTAGCTTTATTTGATGCGCCCTGAATTTGTTTTGTTTTTAGTGTTTTTATTATTCATGTTTTTTCGTTTTTTGTTAATGTACATCCCTGAATTGAGTAGCTTCTTTGACTTTAATAGAATCGCTGAAGATGTTCCGATGAGTGGAATAAAACGTCTGACAGAAATAAATGTCCTTTTCCATCTACTCGTGGGTGTACATTTTCCTGCTGAGATTAATGTTTCTGCGAACAAAACCAATTTCTACAATATATATATATATATATATATATATATATATATATATATATATATATATATATATATATGTCGTGGTATAGGAAGGGCAGAGTAATGGCTGGAGTTCGTACGTATAGGTTGGTTGCGTACTTCAAAACTCCGCGATTACTTTTTATCTCTAGGAGTTCTATATCTTATTATTATGATTATTATTATTATCTGATTATTACTTCTTTAATCTTTGAGGGTTCCTAGTGCCTTGCTTAGCGTTTCGAGGATTCAATACACAGAAATGAATTCAACAGATTTAAGGGACGCTTTCTAAATGACATACTTGAATTTATAGTAATGGTTGACCCACAACTCACTTTAATCTTAAATGCAACTGACCTCAACGAAACATATACCAAGGGTTTAAATACTTTACACGAATCCTCGAGAATCAAATTTTAGTCTGATGAACTCAATAGTTGACACCTCAAGAATGTTGTTTCCGGGACGACGCGTGGATCAGCGCCCAGATGTGCTCGGACGAGAGAAATACTTTAAAGCCACAGAGGACTTTGGAGCGTGTGGCAGCTGGAGGGACGCACGCCTTCTGGAGGAAATGATCTCGCCACGGAACAGGGAAAGAATGTTTATTCTTCTCTTCAGGATACTCTAGGAATAATTCGCACTGGCCAGCGATGAGTCACTGCGTGAATCCTTTGACTCAGGGGAGTGCTGGAGGAAGTTCACTCGGGGGTATTCCTCAAGGGAGAGGACTATCTCTGTGCTTTGGGATACACCAGGATAGGGGAGTTTCTCTGACGAGAGTAAGTTAAACTTGCTTCTTAAATCAAGTTAACTTAAAGTTCGGTGTGAACACCAGGAACTGGCTCACGGATGAGCTTTTTCTTAGTTTCGGTATTCCTCAAGGGCGTTGGGATACACCAAGATAGGGAGGTTTCTCTGACGAGAGTAAGTTGAACTTGCTTCTCAAATCAAGTTAACTTAAAGTTCGGTGTGAACACTAGGAACTGGCTCACGGATGAGCTTTTTCTTAGTTTCGGTATTCCTCAAGGGCGTTGGGATACACCAAGATAGGGAGGTTTCTCTGACGAGAGTAAGTTGAACTTGCTTCTTAAATCAAGTTAACTTAAAGTTCCTGGTGTGAACACCAGGAACTGGCTCACGGATGAGCTTTTTCTTAGTTTCGGTATTCCTCAAGGGCGTTGGGATACACCAAGATAGGGAGGTTTCTCTGACGAGAGTAAGTTTAACTTGCTTCTTAAATCAAGTTAACTCAAAGTTCCTGGTGTGAACACCAGGAACTGGCTCACGGATGAGCTTTTTCTTAGTTTCGGTATTCCTCAAGGGCGTTGGGATACACCAAGATAGGGAGGTTTCTCTGACGAGAGTAAGTTGAACTTGCTTCTTAAATCAAGTTAACTTAAAGTTCCTGGTGTGAACACCAGGAACTGGCTCACGGATGAGCTTTTTCTTAGTTTCGGTATTCCTCAAGGGCGTTGGGATACACCAAGATAGGGAGTTTTCTCTGACGAGAGTAAGTTGAACTTGCTTCTTAAATCAAGTTAACTTAAAGTTCCTGGTGTGAACACCAGGAACTGGCTCACGGATGAGCTTTTTCTTAGTTTCGGTATTCCTCAAGGGCGTTGGGATACACCAAGATAGGAAGGTTTCTCTGACGAGAGTAAGTTGAACTTGCTTCTTAAATCAAGTTAACTTAAAGTTCCTGGTGTGAACACCAGGAACTGGCTCACGGATGAGCTTTTTCTTAGTTTCGGTATTCCTCAAGGGCGTTGGGATACACCAAGATAGGGAGGTTTCTCTGACGAGAGTAAGTTTTACTTGCTTCTTAAATCAAGTTAACTTAAAGTTCCTGGTGTGAACACCAGGAACTGGCTCACGGAGGGGCTTTTTCTTAGTTTCGGTATTCCTCAAGGGCGTTGGGATACACCAAGATAGGGAGGTTTCTCTGACGAGAGTAAGTTGAACTTGCTTCTTAAATCAAGTTAACTTAAAGTTCCTGGTGTGAACACCAGGAACTGGCTCACGGATGAGCTTTTTCTTAGTTTCGGTATTCCTCAAGGGCGTTGGGATACACCAAGATAGGGAGGTTTCTCTGACGAGAGTAAGTTTAACTTGCTTCTTAAATCAAGTTAACTTAAAGTTCCTGGTGTGAACACCAGGAACTGGCTCACGGATGAGCTTTTTCTTAGTTTCGGTATTCCTCAAGGGCGTTGGGATACACCAAGATAGGGAGGTTTCTCTGACGAGAGTAAGTTTAACTTGCTTCTTAAATCAAGTTAACTTAAAGTTCGGTGTGAACACCAGGAACTGGCTCACGGATGAGCTTTTTCTTAGTTTCGGTATTCCTCAAGGGCGTTGGGATACACCAAGATAGGGAGGTTTCTCTGACGAGAGTAAGTTGAACTTGCTTCTTAAATCAAGTTAACTTAAAGTTCCTGGTGTGAACACCAGGAACTGGCTCACGGATGAGCTTTTTCTTAGTTTCGGTATTCCTCAAGGGCGTTGGGATACACCAAGATAGGGAGGTTTCTCTGACGAGAGTAAGTTGAACTTGCTTCTTAAATCAAGTTAACTTAAAGTTCGGTTTGAACACTAGGAACTGGCTCACGGATGAGCTTTTTTTTAGTTTCGGTATTCCTCAAGGGTGTTGGGATACACCAAGATAGGGAGGTTTCTCTGACGAGAGTAAGTTTAACTTGCTTCTTAAATCAAGTTAACTTAAAGTTCGGTGTGAACACTAGGAACTGGCTCACGGATGAGCTTTTTCTTTGTTTCGGTATTCCTCAAGGGCGTTGGGATACACCAAGATAGGGAGGTTTCTCTGACGAGAGTAAGTTGAACTTGCTTCTTAAATCAAGTTAACTTAAAGTTCCTGTTGTGAACACCAGGAACTGGCTCACGGATGAGCTTTTTATTAGTTTCGGTATTCCTCAAGGGCGTTGGGATACACCAAGATAGGGAGGTTTCTCTGACGAGAGTAAGTTTAACTTGCTTCTTAAATCAAGTTAACTTAAAGTTCGGTGTGAACACCAGGAACTGGCTCACGGATGAGCTTTTTCTTAGTTTCGGTATTCCTCAAGGGCGTTGGGATACACCAAGATAGGGAGGTTTCTCTGACGAGAGTAAGTTGAACTTGCTTCTTAAATCAAGTTAACTTAAAGTTCCTGGTGTGAACACCAGGAACTGGCTCACGGATGAGCTTTTTCTTAGTTTCGGTATTCCTCAAGGGCGTTGGGATACACCAAGATAGGGAGGTTTCTCTGACGAGAGTAAGTTGAACTTGCTTCTCAAATCAAGTTAACTTAAAGTTCGGTGTGAACACTAGGAACTGGCTCACGGATGAGCTTTTTCTTAGTTTCGGTATTCCTCAAGGGCGTTGGGATACACCAAGATAGGGAGGTTTCTCTGACGAGAGTAAGTTGAACTTGCTTCTTAAATCAAGTTAACTTAAAGTTCGGTGTGAACACCAGGAACTGGCTCACGGATGAGCTTTTTCTTAGTTTCGGTATTCCTCAAGGGCGTTGGGATACACCAAGATAGGGAGGTTTCTCTGACGAGAGTAAGTTGAATTTGCTTCTTAAATCAAGTTAACTTAAAGTTCGGTGTGAACACTAGGAACTGGCTCACGGATGAGCTTTTTTTTAGTTTCGGTATTCCTCAAGGGTGTTGGGATACACCAAGATAGGGAGGTTTCTCTGACGAGAGTAAGTTTAACTTGCTTCTTAAATCAAGTTAACTTAAAGTTCGGTGTGAACACTAGGAACTGGCTCACGGATGAGCTTTTTCTTAGTTTCGGTATTCCTCAAGGGCGTTGGGATACACCAAGATAGGGAGGTTTCTCTGACGAGAGTAAGTTGAACTTGCTTCTTAAATCAAGTTAACTTAAAGTTCCTGTTGTGAACACCAGGAACTGGCTCACGGATGAGCTTTTTATTAGTTTCGGTATTCCTCAAGGGCGTTGGGATACACCAAGATAGGGAGGTTTCTCTGACGAGAGTAAGTTTAACTTGCTTCTTAAATCAAGTTAACTTAAAGTTCGGTGTGAACACCAGGAACTGGCTCACGGATGAGCTTTTTCTTAGTTTCGGTATTCCTCAAGGGCGTTGGGATACACCAAGATAGGGAGGTTTCTCTGACGAGAGTAAGTTGAACTTGCTTCTTAAATCAAGTTAACTTAAAGTTCCTGGTGTGAACACCAGGAACTGGCTCACGGATGAGCTTTTTCTTAGTTTCGGTATTCCTCAAGGGTGTTGGGATACACCAAGATAGGGAGGTTTCTCTGACGAGAGTAAGTTGAACTTGCTTCTCAAATCAAGTTAACTTAAAGTTCGGTGTGAACACTAGGAACTGGCTCACGGATGAGCTTTTTCTTAGTTTCGGTATTCCTCAAGGGCGTTGGGATACACCAAGATAGGGAGGTTTCTCTGACGAGAGTAAGTTTAACTTGCTTCTTAAATCAAGTTAACTTAAAGTTCGGTGTGAACACCAGGAACTGGCTCACGGATGAGCTTGTTCTTAGTTTCGGTATTCCTCAAGGGCGTTGGGATACACCAAGATAGGGAGGTTTCTCTGACGAGAGTAAGTTGAATTTGCTTCTTAAATCAAGTTAACTTAAAGTTCGGTGTGAACACTAGGAACTGGCTCACGGATGAGCTTTTTCTTAGTTTCGGTATTCCTCAAGGGCGTTGGGATACACCAAGATAGGGAGGTTTCTCTGACGAGAGTAAGTTTAACTTGCTTCTTAAATCAATTTAACTTAAAGTTCGGTGTGAACACTAGGAACTGGCTCACGGATGAGCTTTTTCTTAGTTTCGGTATTCCTCAAGGGCGTTGGGATACACCAAGATAGGGAGGTTTCTCTGACGAGAGTAAGTTTAACTTGCTTCTTAAATCAAGTTAACTTAAAGTTCCTGGTGTGAACACCAGGAACTGGCTCACGGATGAGCTTTTTTTTAGTTTCGGTATTCCTCAAGGGTGTTGGGATACACCAAGATAGGGAGGTTTCTCTGACGAGAGTAAGTTTAACTTGCTTCTTAAATCAAGTTAACTTAAAGTTCGGTGTGAACACTAGGAACTGGCTCACGGATGAGCTTTTTCTTAGTTTCGGTATTCCTCAAGGGCGTTGGGATACACCAAGATAGGGAGGTTTCTCTGACGAGAGTAAGTTGAACTTGCTTCTCAAATCAAGTTAACTTAAAGTTCGGTGTGACTACCAGGAACTGGCTGCGGATGAGCTTCTTCTTAGTCCCTTCTGTTGGTAGCCGGGCCTCTTGCCGTGGTCTTCGTTGCCCTGATGACAAACGTAATCTACCGCGTTTTACAAAATTTATTTGATTTTATACATCGCCACCCCACTGGCGTTTGGGAAAGGAGGAAGGGGGAAGCGTGGACAGGCTGCATTACGTCTCCTCCTCTAACAGTTTTTCTCAGCACGTCTTCCAACTAACCCTAAAGGAAAGCTTCTGGCTTTAGGACGACGCTCCTTTAATTTTGCATAAGCGGTGAAATTGAATACTAGCTCTTAGTGGAAATCTTGCTGTTTTAACCGATGTTAGGGTCTCGGGTCCAACCTGAGCTTATTAGTGCATTATGTGGTCTGGGACGGCCGTTCAGAATCTCTTCGAGACGAGGGGAGAGAGGAGAGGTGGTTAAGTGGTTGGGCTATACCGCCTCCACTGTCAGGACGTTGTGGTTAAAGACCAGTGGCTCAATTGTGAGGGGGGGGGGGGGAGAGAGCATCAATTCCCTCACAATATATAGATATATATATATATATATATATATATATATATATATATATATATATATATATATATATATGTGTGTGTGTGTGTGTGTGTGTGTGTTTGAAAACAATTGTTTTTTAATGTTGGCAATGCTTTTTCTTGGACAAATTAAAAAAAAGTGTATTTTTTTTGTTAGTCTATTGTAATCGCATCATATTGTATAATCTATCATTTATAAGGTAATTTTAAAATAAGTCCCTTCGCCCCCAACAATTTAAAAAAAAAACCCTCGTAATTTTCTTAATTCGAAAGCTTAACATTAGATTCGAATTCAAATGGCTATTGCTAAATGTCGTTAGGCTTTATTTTTTCTACCGCATTCCTTGATTTGAGACATATAAGCCTTACCCTTGAATGCTATTTAAATCAATCATATTTTCTTCGAAATAGATTAATATGAAATGTCCATATCATATTTAAATTCAGAAAAATAATTCAATTCAAAATGATTAAAATACACTATGGTGTGATTCAAAATTCACATTGTGTCTCCCAAGATGGCGGCCAATCTATTTTTCGCTTTTTTCATCGTAATTAGAAATTCACCCACATTAAGTAGTCAAGAAGCTATACAGAGTATATCTACTATATAGCATTTGCGCATTTTTCCCGAATAGAGATATTTATAATAAGGCTCCCCCAAAATTTGAGGATGTTCATAAATCCAACATTAAGCCATTATTTATAATATATACATATATATCATTGGTAAATTCGGAAACCATCTACAAAAACTAAAACAGAATATAGTAGAAGAATCCGCCATAAACTTCAAAGGTATTGAGCCAAAACAAAACCTACCATTCCTTAAAATCGGAAGATCTCTTAATACTGATGGAAAGGGGAAATAAGGTCACAAAATTACTATAATCACGTCGCCCATCAGACGCGCATAGAAATTCGTCTTATCGTAGCAACTATTTGATATAGAAATTCAAAGAATAAAACAACTATTCTTTAATAATCATTTCACCAAATAATGATAGCTTACCAATGAAAAATATTTTCCAAAAAATATAATAACAAGCTGAACCTGCGGTAGAAGCTTGCGCTTCTCAGGCAGACATTTGGCCTATCCGGCTCTATCAATTCGTTTGTGGTCTAAATTTTTGAAAAGGTTTTTAAGTACATATCTAAAATAGATTTTCTAAACGGATTAAAAAACTGTTTTTGGATTTTTTTTTATGACGTAAAAAAATCCTAAGTCTGTTTTTCCGAACTAAATTTATTCTAATAATTTTCTTTTTGTTTATTGACTTTTAAATAACATTCGAGGGTTAGGCCTATTACTTCAGGCTAAATATTATAATGGAAAATTTTATTTATAAGGAACTTTGATAAAACCTTCTTATATAGGAAATAAAACACCCATGCCTTATTTTAATCATTTTTCTCATTTCTTTTCTGAACTTTTACCAATTGTAATTTCTTTTCTTTTAGAAAACACGAGAGATTAAATAATCATATTTTTTAAATATCATCATCATCATCATCACTAACTTTATAATTTAAGAAGGGATTTTGTTGAGTATTTGAATAATAATTTCATCTTAGTTTGGTCATGACTTATGCTTTTTTAATCAAAGTTATTTCTAATAATTCTTTTATAATATCAAAAAACAAAATAGTGAAGTTCAGAAATAAATATAAGTATCGAAATTTTGTGATTTTTTTAAAAAATCCAAAGAGTTACAAATGGTGAAGTTCGGAAAATTTATTTTTATATATCTTCTATAACTATATTTTAGCAACGTGATATTTTGAAAGGATGGAAATTTTTAAAATTATTCTAAATAGCGAAGTTCAGAAATTTTTTAAAAATTTAACCATGGCTGTTTGTTTTTTTTTAGATTTCCTTCCGGTTCATTTTGTTTAGGATGTGTCTTACCTTATACATATATAATGTGTTACTGGTAATAATACGTATACGCTTGGCAACGCGCAACCCCTCTGCTCTCTTAAGATATTAATATATATATATATATATATATATATATATATATATATATATATATATATATATATATATATATATATATATATATAATAGTCAAGAAAATTGCTTCTGAGAAAGTGTAATTTTTATTGTTTTAGAAAGGATCTAACCATCAGCGATATCGATTTACGAAACGCTGTTACCGCATATATGGATTATTCACGCGTAGCTAACTAAAATGTTCCTTTTAAAAGAACAATAATACTATCTTTTGACATATTGATATTTTCTCCCCCACTTATAAAGTTTAATTAACCAATATGCATATATTATTAACATATTTTAAAGTTATTATGCTATTTGTGATTAGCATAACGATAAAATATTTAGTCATTAAAATCCTTATCCAACACAGATCCGTAATTATATAAGTTCACTGGAAATCTTCCCAATGTAATTATTATAAAGCAAACTAAGAAAGGCTCAGAAATAGAATTAAAACCAATAGTAAAGCTTCATTACAGGACAAAGTTTTGAGGACTGCTTTAATCACCAATATACCTTAAATCATTCAATTGAGTTGTGGGCAGGGCCAATGTAAGTTCTTTATTTCTATCCCAAACTCAATCGAAGGAAATTCATTGGAGTTTGCCTTCATCCAATATTAAAATGTTTACATTTTTACAATAAGTGACTTAATATTTAAAACAAGCAATGGATTCGCCACTCCCTAATTAGCATTCAGGCTGAGAGGACGTGAATTGCTTTCACGACACCTCCAGGCCCCATTTTGGGGCAGGCTTGTTACTGGTGGTGAGAGTTGGATCCTATATCAACGTTAAACTCCGCCGCTCGTGGATCAGTTGAGGAAGCAGATTTTTTCAACAACCGAGAGGAGGACTTCAGCCCCAAAAGATCCTATATACTAACCAGGCAATGGATACGCCACTAGGGGAGGGAGCTTGCGCTTCGCTACTAAGATTAAAATTTAAAATCTAAAAAAAAGCAGCCATGGTTAAATTTTCTGAACTTTACCATTTGTAATTCTTTGGGTTTTAAAAAATTCACAAAGTTTCGATACTTATATTTATTTCTGAACTTCACCATTTTGTTTTTTGATATTATAAAAAAATTATTGGAAATCACTTTGATAAAAAAAGTCATAACCAAACTAAGATGAAATTATTATTCAAATACTCAAAAAAATCCCCTTCTTAAATTATAGAGTTAGTGATGATGATGATGATATGGGTTTTTTGGGGGGAGGGGGGGGGGATTGGATTTGGCGTGTGTAATTCGTGGGTAATTATAGTTGTAGTAAAAGTGGAAATGCGCTTGTGTCGGAGTTTAAAGTAGGGTTTGAAAATCTAATATAAATAAATTCCAGTCTACGTAGTTGGTTTTCGGTGTTTGCTGTATCTTTAATTGAAAAATGATTTAAGTTGGGTTTATGGTGTGAATGGCTGTTTTCGTGGTATATTCGGATAGGGAAGATTCGGGAGTATTGAGCGGGGCTCCAGTTCTGATTGTTAATGCCTAAATGTGCGCAAATACGAGTATATATATATATATATATATATATATATATATATATATATATATATATATATATATATATATATATATATATATATATATATATATATATATATATATATATAATGAAATGGAATATATCACATTAGCGTGAGGTATATCAGTGAAAGATAATGGTAAACCACAATATTTGAATCAAGATTTTATTTATAATTATCGGACTAGTTTCGGCAAGATGCCATTTTCAACTAATAATGAAGAAACTAGGTAAGGAACACAGAATATATAAGGTAAGACACATCCTAAACAAAATGAACCAGCAGGAAACAATCTGGGAAAAACTCGAGTGAATCTGGCGCGAATGACAAGCTAAACCAAATGAAATGAAACAAGAAACAATCTGGAGTTGCTAATCTCTGAGACACATTGCATCCGGGGGTTTGTAAATACGATTGGCAACTTTATTTGATATATATATATATATATATATATATATATATATATATATTAAATTTGTATTGCCCTTCGGATAACTTGAAATTATCAACTTTGTTGATGATGATGGATTCCGCAGTTCTCCTCTCAATATAATTGTTCGATTTATAAATGATTTTCGCATGGCTAAAATCAATTCTATGGTCGTGCTTTTGCATGTGCGTAAAGAGACTTGAAGAGTTCGTACACCTTCTGATATCAGCTTGATGTTCTTTCATCCTCTTATTGAGGTAGCCTAACTTTCTGATGTATGCTAAAATGCAATTATGGCATGGTATGCTGTATACTTCAGCATCGAGATTGATTGGGCGCAGTCTAGTCAAGGATTTTCGAATGTTATTAGAATATTTAAATGTAATATTTATGTTATTTCCGTTCGCATAAAATCTTTTGAGTGCCAGGGCTAGAGCATATGGGAAACTAATACATTTTTTAAAATCGTCCCTTCGCGATGTGGAGATGGCATAGAAGTTTTCAGGTGCTTTCGAGTGGCATCCATTTATGAGGTGAATTGGGTATTTTAGTTCAATGAAATTGCAGATAAGGTGGTTAATTTCATCCTGAAGGAAGATTGGGTCGCACATTCCATAGGCTAGGAGAAAGACGGAAATCCGTTAAGATATCTGTTATTTCTTCTCGTTTAAAAAAACAAAAGTCAAATTATGCCAATCTTGAGGGGATGCTTCACTTTGTTCCTAAGATTATCATAATATTCATCCCGTTTGTCTTTCATATTCTGCGACAAATGCTGGCTCTTTCACATCTTGTATGAGTAGGAGCGGATATCCTCATGCACTAAGTGTCTGATGAGAGACTGACACTCTGCCCTCATTGACTGCGTGGGATGGTTGATAATGATGGTCTGAATCTTCTCGTCAAATTCGACGGTACTTTTCGTATTAGAAAGCTTAGAGTGAGTTTTCCGAGGCGCGGTACCCTGGTAATCAAATCTTGACTCACCCACCTCCTACTTGATCCTCAGCACCATCCTCAGATTGACACCCAAGCACTCGGAGATCCTCGCATTATAGTTCCTGTCGACAATCTCAAAAGGCACAGCCGTCCTTTTCAAAAAGTTTTGGAAGAGTGAATTCAGCTATGGTATTATTTCCTTCACAGATAATACAAAACTTACTCTACTATGATATGAAAAAGAAAGAAGCGACGCAAAAGGAACGCATGCGCGGAATTTAGAGCTGCCAACAGCGACGGATTATCCAATATACCCTGTATTATTTTGATTGCGCAAGAAGCATCTCTATTTAGCCTAGTGGACAAACCATTAGATTTCCACTCCTACGTAGTGGATTAGGGCCCAAGTAGAGAGTATCGTAACACCGCTGTCCTCAAATCTGCGAGCCCAATTTGAGAAATCCATGAGGAATTCTTGGTTTCATTCAAGGATATTGTCCTAAACATTTTAAGCATTTACCATTCTTGATTAAGAAAGTGTCGCAGTAGTTTCTACCAAAACTTCAGATCTTTTAGTGCAGGTATATAAAGGGACTATTTTTCAGCCCAGCTCTAGGCCAGGGCGGTGATTATAACGAGGAGCAGCAGGAGCGTTTCTATGAGATTTGGATGTGATGGAAGAATGGTCCCATGGGCAATGGCTTGTGAAAATGCTTTTTTCCTTACTGATTTTATTTTTCTCATTTTATTTTCATATCCTTTAATTTTTCAAATCGATATACAATAAAAAGTAGATCCAATTGAATAAAAGAGCCAATATTTTTTAATTTAGTATGGGAAAAGTATGGGAATTATTAACGTGGACCACCCCCAAATTCAAACACGGTCCTGTGTAATCGGTATCTATCATATTAGCAAATTAGTGATTAATAGGTAATATCATTTTTAGAGCTTAGTCAATTTTCCCAATCAGTTATGTTCACTAAACCGTGTGCTAGATGAAAATGAATTGCGCTGTCATAAACTTTCGAATATTTTCCGTAATATTTACTTTATCCTATTGGGCCTGTTCATTTTTAGTCGTTTTGGTCACATTCATTTTTAGGCGTTTTTGTAGCCTTCATTTTTAGTCATTATAATCGCATTCATTTTTAATAGTTTTAATCGCCTTAATTTTTAGTCGTTTTGGTCGGCTTCATTTTTAGTCGATATAGTCGCGTTCATTTTTAATCGTTTAAGTCGCATTAATTTTTAGTTGCTTTGGTCGGCTTAATCTTTAGTCGTTTTGATCGCATTCGCCATTAGTTGTTTAGTCGCCTTCATTTTTAGTCGTTTTGGTCGGATTCAATTCATTTTGATTCGTTTTTGTCTCCTTCATTTTTACTTTTGCGTTCATTTTCACTCGTTTTTCTCGCATTCATTTTTAGTCGCGTTCAAGTCTAGTCGCGGGGACTATATATCTCACTATGTCGGTCAGTCGGTCCCCGTTTTTCTTTTTTTTTTGTAGTGACATTGTAACTATCTGCTGATTGTAACAAAATTTGAAAGCCTTATGTGGTTTTACATTCTCTTTCGAATCACCAAATAAAAAAGCTACACCACCACCATCTACACCAACACGGCAACACCACCTACGCCTATACCACCTACACCAATACCAGATACACCAGCTACAACACATCCACCTACACAACCTCCACCTACTCCATTAACACCTATACCACCAACACCTACGTTACCTACACCACCAATATCTACAATATCACCACCTAAACCACCTACATCCACCATCACTTACACCGCCTACGCAAACTACGCCACCAACACCACCACCACTTAGACCACCTACATCCAGCATCACTTACACGGCCTACGCGAACTACACCACATACACCACTTACACCACCGACACTTATACCACCTACAACACCCACGCAACATAGTACACCTATGCCACCTATACCACAACCACCTACACCAAAACCAGCAACACCACCACAACCTACACCACCAAAACCCACTGCCACGTACAGGACCACCTCCTACACCACGACGACATACACCACGACCACCTATACCACCGCTACCTACACCATCACCAGATACAGCCCCACCAGATGCACCACCATAACCTACACAACTACCACCTACATCACCTACACAACCACAACCTACACCACCACCTACACCACCAGATCATACAACAACTAAACCACCACCATCTACATCACCACATACAACAGCTACAAAACCACAACCAGCAACAACACCACAATCTACATCGCCACCAACTACACCAACACAACCACTATCACCTACACCAACACCTTCTAGACCACAACCATCTACACCAAACACATACACCAAGATCATCTACACCACCGCAACCTACACCCTCACCAACTACAACAACATCACATACACCAACTACAGCACCACCACCTACACCACCACAACCACTTACCTAAGCTTCACCTACACCAACAACTACACCACCATCACTTACACCACAACCTTCTACACCATCACCACCTACACAACCACTTACAACACCTGAACCACTACCACCAACACTACTACCACCTCTTATATCACCACCACCTACATCACCACACCACTTACACCGCCTAAAACACCACCACCTACACAAAACCTCATGCAATATATATACTAACACTACCTACATCATCACCACCTAAACCACATACACTTAGACAGAACCATCTCCACCACCATCACCTAAAACGCGTACACCACCACCACCTTATCACTATCACATAAGCCAAATACACCACTACTTACAACTCCACCTTCAACACCACCACCACCACCACCACCAACACCACCTACACCACCACCACCACCACCAACACCACCTACACCACCACCACTACCTATCCCTAAACCAAATGCACCACAACCTACACCTCCACGTTCACTAACACCAACACAAACACCACCACCTACATCACCAGCACCTACACCATCACCGCCTACACACCTACAACAACAATCTACACCACTAGAACCTACATCACCACCGCCTACACCCCCACCGCCTACACCACAACTGCCTACACTACCATCACCTACACGACCTACACCACCAACACCAGCTAGACCACCACTATTTACACAACCTACAACACCTACACCACAACCTCCTGAACCATCACTACCTACAACATCACAACCTTCTACAACACCTTCACCACAACATCCTGCACCAACACTACCTACAACACAACCACCTACACAACCACCACTCACATCACCACCACCTACCTACACAACCAAAAACACTACCAGCTACAACACCGCCTTCTGCACCACCGCCACCTACAACACTACCACTTACATAACCACTAACTACATCAATACCACGTACAACACCACACTTACGTCACTTACACCACCACCACATACACCAGCTACAACAAAAACCCCTACAACACCAAGACAGACACCACCACCCCCTACCACACCTACACCACCATCACCTAAACAACTACACCTATACACCACCTAAACTAACTACAAAACTCACCTACACCACTACCAGCTACACCTACACCACCAAAATGACTATCACCTACACCACAACTATCATTTACACTACCACCGTCTACACCACACCCTTCTCTACGACCATTACCTTCACCCTCAGGACATAGACCACCTCCACCACCACAATCACCATCACCTACACCACCACTAGCATCTACACCACCACCGTCTACACTACCACCTTCTACACCACCACCATTTACACCAACTACACCACTATCACTTAGACCACAACCAGCTACACCACAACGACCGACACCACCAGCTACACCACCACGATCTACAACACTCCCACCTACACCATCACTACTTCCTACACCAATTACATGGCCAACACCTACACCATCTACACCTATATCACCATAACCTACACCACCAGCACCTAGATCATTTCACTTGCACCACAACCACCCACATAACCTACAGCATAACAATCTACACCAAAACAATCGACATCACCACCATCTACACAACCACCACCTACACCACTGCCACAAACACCACCACCACTTATACCACCCTCACATACACGACCCTACCATACACAAACATCACACAAACCAACACAAGCTACACAACCACCACCTACACATCCACTATCAACACCACCATCACCTACACCACCACCAGCTACACCTACAAAACCTACACATTCACCACCTACAAAACTACCTGCCCTCTACTTACATAATGACCAAATACACCTCTACACCACCACCACCACCTGCACAATCACGACCTACATCACCACCACCTAGAACACCACCTAAAACACCAAAGCCTACATCACAACCACCTACATAAACACTTCTTACCTCAGCCAAGCCTAAACTACCACCACCTACACCACTATCACTTAAAACACCTACAACACGACCTCCTACAACACCTAGACCACTACCTGCTACACCAGAAACACATACATCACCGCCACCTACCATCTTCACCAACATCACCGCCTACACCACAACCACCTACACCAAATACACTCCCACCACCTACACCACCATATACACAACCACTATCTTCACCACCAACAACAACTACACCACCTACACCACAACCATCAAAACCACCACAACCTTCACCACCATCGCCTATACCACCCCTACCTACACCACCGCCACAACCCTCTGCAGCACCAGCACCTAAACCAACTAGACCACTACTACCTACACCAAATAAACCACACCTTACACCTACACTAAAATATCTACCTACACAAACTACACCTACACTACCTAGACACCTACACTAAAATATCTACCTACACAAACTACACCTACACTACCTAGACACCTACACCACAACAACTTAAGCCACCTCCACCCCCACCACCTCCACCACCATTACCGCCACCACCACCTATACCACTACCTTCTTTACCATCAATATCTGCACCACCACCACCTACACCGCCAAAATCTACAACACCAACAACTACATTACCACCACCTACATCAACACCACCACCACCACTTACAATGCCTAAACCCACACATACACGACCACTACCCACATGACCATCATCTACAACACTAACACCTCCTACAATACCTAAACCTCTATCACCTACACCACCACCATTTACAAAAACCCCAACTACACCACCACCCTCTACATAACTACACGTTACAGCACAACACTTAAACCACCGATGACCCCTACACCACCACCTCCTACAACGCCTACACCACCCCTACCGACACCAACACCATCTACATCACCACATCCTACTACAACACCTAGCCACCAACACCTACACCCCTACCAGCTAGAAAACCTACACCACCGCCACTTACACCACTACCACCTGCGTAACTCCACCACAACCTACAGCACCAACTTCACTAACACTATCACCTACAAAACCTACAGAACTATACCACAACTACCTACGCCAGTCACACCCCATCCACCACCACCTACACCTACACCACCAACTCATGCACCACCACCTCATTCACAACCCTACATACATCCCCCTTTACCACCAACTCCTGCACCACCACCTTATCACAACCCTACATACATCCCTCTACACCACCACTTACATCACCTACACATTTACCACAGCCACCTCTACCACCATCTACACAACATACACATACACCACTACCACCAGCACAACCTAAATCACAACCTTCACCACCACCTACATCACCACAACATACACCTACACCACTACCACCTGCACCGCCTACCTCACCACCATCGCCACCACCACCTACACCACCACCACCTAAAACGCCCACATTGTCACCACCTACACCTCTTTCACCACCACCACCCAAGGTTATCCCGGGGATTATTTTGTTTTTGCAATAACATCATATCTTTTTGGCAGATGCTAACGAAATTTGGGACCCTTAGGTTGTTTTAGATTCTCTTTCGAATCACAGGGTTAGCCCAGGAATTATATGGCCATAATATCATAACTATTCGGCCGATTCCAACAAATTTGTAACCCTTATGTTGTTTTATATTCTCCTAGTAATGATATAATTGCCAAAGTCCTCTTAAGGTTATCCTGGCAATTATTTGGCAATAACTTCATAACTATTCGGCCGATGCTAACGAAATTTGAAATCCTTAATTTTGTTTACATTCTCTTTCGAATGATTTAATTGCCAACGTCCTCCTAAGGTTAGTCCCTAAATTATTGAAAGTTATGAAGGTCGTAAGGTCATAAATCAGTATAAATAAAAGCAAGCGACCTTTAGTCAGTAGACCTTGTTAGTCATTTGGTCGATTTCACTTTTAGTACTCTTGATCTCCTTCATTTATATTTTTTTAGGTCGCCTTGATTTTTAGTTGTTTTGGTCGCTTTCATTTTAATGTCGCTTACATCCCTCAATTTTACTTCTATCCTCTACGATTCTGCTTATTCTAGATAATGTTTTTTTTATATTTTGTTTCCATAACACTCGATAAAATGTTATGTGTAACTTTGTGGAGTAAAATCAAGTAACTTTGGTTTTGCCATAACAAAAAAGTAACAAAAAAACCGCTTCTCTTAAATGGTAGCTAAGAGGCAGAATTGCGTCACTGTAATTTGATCCATAACGATAATACGCGTAAATTAACCGATTAGGTCTGCCGTGTCCAGGTGCACTCGTTGGTTTTACCATTATTTTGAAACTCCTACTGTTAGAACTATTTTTAAATTATTTTAAAGCAATAAATCACACCACCAGATGCCTAAGGTTACCCCTGTGACACCCTAGTTACCTTCTGGGACGATCAAGTTTCAGTAGTCCATTTCTAACGGATCCCCCCCAAAACTTATTTGAAATAGGCGCTTAATACAATAACGTTTCGCTAGGGCTTCTTAGACAGACCACTGGGAATTATCGAATGATTGTCTTTGTTGTTTTTTTCCCAGAAAGGAGCGACTGAAACTTGATCTTCCTTGTAGGTGACTTTCCTTGAGGGTACCTTAGGCAGCGGGCGGTGTCATTTTTGCTTTATACTAACTCCAACATCTGTTATATATTTATTTCATTAGAACTAGGTTAGGTCATCCATCTCTAGCTCGTGGAGTAGATCATCCCCAAAGGATAATGAAATTTAAATCAAGGTCAGAATGACAATCACTGGTGAGTGCGAACACCGCAGGGGTGGAGCCTCGCTGTAAGGAGGACTAACCACCGATCGTGGAGGCATTCGTAACCCATGGAAGGGCAAGGTCATCGCTTAAGGGTTATGTGGATATGGATCCCCCATCTTCAGGGTTAGGCAGGCGTAGAGAGAATGGCTATGTTGAGCTGTGAAGATGGGAAGGGAAAATATAGTGGTGTTGAGATAGGATAGCTGTCTGATAACGTGTGTAGAAGCTACCTACAATTGGGAGGTAAAGACAGTGCAATACCTAATAGGCATCAATCTCCTGAACACGCTGAAACTTTTTGTCCTACCTTAGATTGGATCCGATACCTGGACGCTAGAAATCCAATGCCATACCTACTAGGCTAGCGCGAGCTCCCATTATTTTTAAATAAATATCTAAATAAATTAGGTTAGGAAGATTTTCTCAGCTTGCAATTCCTACCTTAATACGTCTTAAATAATATAGTCAATCCAAGTCTCACCTGAGAATCGGGCTTTATACGCATGCTTATACCTCGGTTAAAGTTTCCCTCTATTTAGAAGTTTATGTGTGTGGGGTTTCTAAATTTATTTTACAGTCACATTCACAAAGCACTAGGAAGTGAGTTATGTTTGCTCCTAAAAAGGAATACCACCCTAAATGGGAATTGCAGCGTCATTTAAACCTCGTATAAAATGCGTTCGTACCGTTTTGAGCTGATCCGAGCGAGAATTCCTTAGGCGTGGGCTGTTGCCGGGAAGTTTGGAAGAATTAACAAGAGTCTGTTTAGCGTTGAAATGGCCCAAGTTTCAATTTGCCCAATAGGTATTACGTTTCCGAGAAAGTCATTGCATTTGGAAGGATGGGGGAGGGAAGGCCCCACGCATTCGGAAATACTTTAGGACTCATAACTTTGAGTGACGATTCAATAGGCCTTGTCGTAAAAGCCCTGGCGAGAAATTACTCGCTCTTAGACTTTTGGTGTTAGTTTTTCATTTATCGGGAAGAGTTTACACCTCCGTTTCACAGACATTCTACCTCCCTTTTCTTTCTTATTCTCTCATACTCTATCCATCTCATTCAAGATCATTAACCATTTTTCCAGAAGGTGTGTTTAGCGAGCATCAACGCTACTGCAGGAACGATAAGACAGGGTTAGCGACAATCCCGCCCATTAAAGCCATTGATTATTGCGTTCGCAGGACATAATTTTGGGGCGTGTGGCTTCCAATGCCAGCGGCCTCTATCCGGGTTTAGTCGGTTTTTTTTTATTTCACGCGCCGTAAGACGGTATGGGTATTCTTCCTGCTACACCACAAGGCGAAGTATATCTTAGTATGATTAAGTCTATTTATCTGAATCATTATGTTTGTGTAACATACAGAGGCTGTAAATCTTCCTTGTGTGGAGTAGGCAATGGAATCAGATACGAGGGGATAATTTCTCCTCTCCTCTTCAGTTTCTTCCTTACAAAATTGTTTGTAACAATCACAAAGGAGAAGAGGGATATCAGGTAAGGAGGGTTAATATCTCCCCTCCTCTTCAGCTTCTCTCTTAAAGAGTTCCTGGAAGTAATCCATTTTAGGTCACCCTTTGGATATCTACCACTATCATATCCTTGCATATACGGACCATAATTTCCTACCTGTTCCATCATCGCAGGTAGTGGAAGATATTATAAATATACATCCATTGTCACTGGGGAAGTTTGCTCTGAATATAACTAAGGTGACTTAAAGTTCAGGTATTGTATGTGAATGGCCAATTACTATGTCATTGAATTGGTGCAACGGCAGTAATTCAGGGCTCGCTGTTTGTGCATCATCCTCTGACTCCAAATAGGCCGTAAATTTGGGCCACCTTCAACTCACAGCACCTTTTTACCCTCACCCTCAGTCGTCGACGGTTCAACCCTATCGAAATTCCTTGAACCCAGTCTGGAAAAAGTCGAATTCTTTATAAGAGAGACTGACGACTTCATCCAAGCCTTCTTCATAAGACTGAGGGGTAGTCATCATAGGAGAAACTGACGGCTTCATCCAAGCCTTCTTCAGAAGACTGAGGGGTAGTCATCATTAAACCAGAGCGACAGTTGTCGCTAGATTGCGTACATCGTCGATGATTTGCAACAGAGATGATCTATATTTCTCACATAAGTAATATACATACACTAATATAAACACTCATACACACACGCATGTGCTGATCGTATGTGAATCTTGGACAAATCTTGTTTTGTCGCGAGGATCTAAACTTGCGGAAATCGTATACCATGAAGGAGAATAATAGATAAAGAAAGGAAGGAATAAAGAGTGGAAATGATGAATCGAAAAGAGAGAAAAAAAGAGTAGAAGTTTAAGTAACCAGATATATGTAAATAGAAAAGGAAATCGATATAAATAAAGGGAGGAAACGGAAAGGAGACAAATAAAAAGAGATTTGGAATAGTGACGTGTGGAATACTACTACTACTACTACTATTACTACTACTACTACTACTACTACTACTACTACTACTACTACTACTATTCTTAATTACAATAAAAATGATAATAATAATAATATTATTATTAATAATAATTATAATAAAAATGAAACTACAAATGAAATTAATAATAAAATCATAATAATAATACCTTCAACGTACGAACAACCCCTACACCCATACAACACAACAACAACACATACACTCTCCAGGAGTTTATACAGATAGATGTATGTAAAAAAACACGTACAGATGTACAATATCCCCATGAACGTATGCTTTTCTAACATCAACGCTCACTTGTCGTACAGAAGAGCGGTAACCAACGAGGGCATTCCATGGATCCCTTATTCCATACACAGCCTTCTGTACCTCCTTCAAAGAAACGAGTACGTAAATTCGTGTACGTAAGTACACAAAGTAGTTTATAAATCAAAACATCCTGTGTAGGCCTAGGTTTATAAAATCCGTTGACGAAAGCCTCCTGTGTATGCCTACGTTCATAAAATTCGTTGACAAAAGCCTCCTGTGTAGGCCTACGTTCATAAAATCCGTTGACAAAAGCCTCCTGTGTATGCCTACGTTAATAAAATCAGTGGTCAAAAGCCTCCTGTGTAGCCCTACGTATATAAAATCCGTAAACAAAAGCCTCCTGTGTATGCCTACGTTAATAAAATCCGTTGCCATAGCCTCCTGTGTATGCCTACGTTAATAAAATCAGTGGTCAAAAGCCTCCTGTGTAGGCCTACGTATATAAAATCCATAAACAAAAGCCTCCTGTGTAGGCCTACGTTCATAAAATCCGTTGAAAAAAGCCTCCTGTGTAGGTACGTTAATAAAATCCGTTGACAAAAGCCTCCTGTGTAGGCCTACGCTCATAAAATCCGTTAACAAAAGCATCCTGTGTAGGTACGTTGATAAAATCCGTTGACAAAAGCCTCCTGTGTACGCCCACGTTCATAAAATCCGTTGAGAAAGCCTCCTATGTAGGCCTACGTTCATAAAATCCGTAAACAAAAGCCTCCTGTGTAGGCCTACGTTCATAAAACCGGTGACAAAAGCCTTCTATGTAGGTACATTAATAAAATGCGTTGACAAAAGCCTCCTGTGTAGGTACGTTAATAAAATCCGTTGATAAAAGCCTCTTGTGTATGCTTACGTTCATAAAATCAGTTGAAAAAAGCCTCCTGTGCAAGTCTACGTTCATAAAATCCGTTGACAAAAGCCTCCTGTGTAGGTACTTTCATAAAATCCGTTGACAAAAGCCTCCTGTGTAGGTACTTTCATAAAATCAGTTGAAAAAAGCCTCCTGTGCAAGTCTACGTTCATAAAATCCGTTGACAAAAGCATCCTGTGTAGGTACTTTCATAAAATCCGTTGACAAAAGCCTCCCGGGTAGGCCAAGGTTCATAAAATCCGTTGACAAAAACCTCTCTGAGTGAGTCCAGCTACTAAGCCGAACTCGACGGATAGCGGATAAATTGTTCTTACTTACCAAGAATCATACGCAATCTACACCTTCACCTTTGTAAAGCGAGTTTCATCTCTTTTGCATCGTTCCTCACTCAAGAAAGAAGTCACAGAAGAGACCTCAACTGTCAGACGAGACAATGACTCTTCACAAAGACTCACTCTTACTTTCATATCCACCCTCTTTAGGGCTAGTCAGGTAGGAAGGCTTGAAGTCTCCTTAGATAACACCTACTTGTGCACCAAAGAGATGGCTGGTCACCCAGCAACTAACTCTAACTCTTTACTCATTCCTCTTCACCACTTTATCCTAAACAACCCTATCCACTACACTATGACTATACACTTATAATTCTACCTCTTTCAAGAGGTAAGACGCAAGCTGAACTCACGAGTGTCATCTTGAAGCGATTTTAGCAGTTTGTCTTTTCATTTCCAAACTTTGTTTATTAATTACCATAATGCTCTAAAGCAGTGTTTCCCAACCTCTTTTCCCTTAGGCCTCACTATAATTTTCTAGAAAAACTTATGCCCCAGTGTGGTTGACAAGAAGTAAAATAATTATAAGTATTTTTAATATATATTTTATTATTGAGTACAAATAATCTAACAGCTTTATTTACCACGAAAGAATAAGTGAATCACTTTAGTTTAGTGAGAACTTTGTGCCTGCAACGAATCCATATAATACGGTGTCAATCACAAATTACCACAGATGCCAAGCAATTGAGTTAAATCAGATAATAATTTTTTTTATCTAATTTGATATACCTATATGTTAGTTACCAAGTTACCATTTAGCAAAATTCTAAAAAAAATTCTAAAAAACAGATGGATGCTCATTGTCCCCAAAATATTTTCGGCTCCTACCCCCACGACCCACTAAATTTTCCCAGGGACCTGTGAGGACTACGCGCCCACGTTGGGAATCACTGCTCTAAAGCGTATATTCAATTTATAGCCAAAATAACTTAATCATTATGTTTGCTCCTGAGGAAAACTTTGACCTTTCTCTATTTAATTAATTTATTTTGTTTGGCTTCGTTCCACAAATTTAGAATTATCAAAGCCTTTGCCTATGTCAAATTAAAAGATACCTAAGAGATCACCCCCAAATAGTATATTACTAAAAGATATTAGCAGGGAAAAATATTATAACGTGGAAGACATCTTTGAAAATGAAAAAGATACTACTATTTTTGCTAGTATTGAATTTGTACAAACAATGGAAATTCACTTTGTTAAATACTGTTTACATCGTTCTTTTATTGTACGTTCCAATAATAAATAAGACTTAATATCGTTCTACAATAATATAAAATACATTCACGTAATTTATTCAAAAATAATAAAGATTTGTCTTTTGGATGAGTGTAAGCATAGAGTGTGAGATTACTTTTATTATCCCTTTCTTTTAACATGGACTAAATTAGAGTAAGCCTAGGGCTTTTGATAGTCACTTGCTCCATAGTTCAATAGTTCTCTCTCTCTCTCTCTCTCTCTCTCTCTCTCTCTCTCTCTCTGTGCAGTGATTTGATTTTGAAAGAGTAAAACTTTTATGCGCTAGACCACTTGTGATGGATAGGTATTATGAAATTACAATGGTTTCGCATACATTTGTATTAATGTGTGTGGTTGCGCTTGTGTATGTGCTCGTAATTGCAGTCAAAAATTCCTGTTCAAGTAGATGGAAGTTTACGCGGGCATTATTAATTCATAGCTTAAAAGAGAGGACTTAAATAGAAGCGCTATTACTCATGCATGTGTCGCGAGACATTCTCCCCAACGAGGCCTAATTTCGGATATCAAGAAATACGGAGAAACTTTTTGTACTTTTTTGACTAAAATCAAATACTAATGGGTGCATTGTTCTCGTATCTGCAACAACATTTTTTTTCAAGAGAGAACAAACGGGAAAGTGGAAAAGGGATATTACTATTGCTCGACTACACATATTCCACCATTAATAAAAAAGATACACACTTCATTTGATGTTGATGTCGCTGTCGAAATTAAATACTCCTTCTTCCTGCCATTGCCCGTCGGTATCATAACAAAGGTCGACTAACAACAGCATATTTGGAGTTTCAGTTAAGCCTACTCCAAAGCGTTCACAAAATCGGTGCAACAAGCTGAAAATTCAGTTTTTACGATGAATATTTTAAATTTGAAACCGCAAAGTTTCGCCATTAGGTTGTACGAGTCAATTGTGAATTGTGAAATTGGGAATCTTTTTTTTTTTACTCAAGCGAGATAATTTGGATAGAAACAAAGATACCAACTCTTTATTCTGGAGCATTTGTCAAATTTTGCTCAACTGAAAATAAAGTAGATTCACCAGGAAAACAAAGAACCAATTCCGAAAATAAATTTTGCATCGAGGAAGCAAAGTGAAAAGACAAAGAAAACTAGAAATTAAAATAGAAGACATTCAGACAATAGAGCTACACAACTCTATAACCTTATTTCATCCATGAAACAAATTGTGATCGAATAAATGGAATTGAGAATAGACGCTCCTGAAGTACCAAAGGAACTCTATAGTAAGAAATTACCTCATCCATGATTAGGGAGTGAACGAGAGTGACGAGGCAACTCCAAAATGACCGAGTTCTTACCATTCCGACCACTCCTATCCGATTAAATCAATACTGCCTTGATCTTAACCATCATCATTACATTCATCACTCTTACACAAGAAAAGAGGCGTGTGTAATCCGAGGAGGATGGATGGCTTTAATATTTAAGAAATAGAATAGAAAGGGTATTTTTTTTTTTAAATATAGAGCTAAAGCTAACGAGGAAATCTCCAAAAAGGTTTGCAAGGAAAGATGGGTAATGAAAGCGGTGAAGATAGAGGAAGCGAAAAATGTATGGTAGATATATATAGTCGCACAGCCTCTTGCAAACAATGGCGCTAGGAGAGAACGCAATTTTACAAATGTCAGCAGCAGCAAGATAGCTGCTGCTGCGTCTTATACCCGATTGAGGAGGGAAAATATACCCAATGATACCCGTCAAGGTCTGAACTTCATTCCCCGTTTAGTTTTACCACATCAGGGGTCCACTTGAACCCTTTGGGGGATGAGAGGGAGTTAGATGAAGGGTCGACCGGTTTCCCATCTCCAATCTCCTCCCTCCTTGGGAGAGGAAGGTGGAGAGGTGCCTATGCCGGGAATGAAACTCTCCCTCCTACCCCTACCCCCCCCGGTCATTGCCAGCTCCTTGTACTGTAATTAGAAATTAAGGCGAGGAAAGTTTCGACTAAAGTATTTGTTTAAAAGTAAAATATTTTGGTGAAATTAAAACGACAATTACTGACACGATTCTCTCTCTAAGCCTCCAAATGAAAGCGAGTTATTTGCGGGTTGTGTCACAAAGGAAATTGTGTAGCGAATTACCACGGTTCTTTTTGCTTTGCTGAAAATCCTTTGCTACCCCGATTACGTGAACAATTCGAAAGACTCGGTGTTAACACACATAAATGAAATTCAACCATGAAGTGCTTTTCAGCAGGATAGTGCGCCACCTTACAGGAACAACCGCTCTATATTTAAAAAGCAATAAA
Source organism: Ceratothoa steindachneri (assembly GCA_963969495.1). NCBI lineage: Eukaryota > Metazoa > Arthropoda > Malacostraca > Isopoda > Cymothoidae > Ceratothoa > Ceratothoa steindachneri. Next base: position 106,525,123 of record OZ018327.1, on the reverse strand, counting down.
TACTCTTCACACGGAAATTCCTTATATCGAAGAATTCGGCTAAAAATCAACAAATCCATATCTAATCTTGATGAAAAAATACTTGAGCGAAAATAAAGTGAAACTCGATGTAAAAACGTTAATATAGGATAAAAGACACAAAGACAAAACCCTCCCCACATTTTTCTCAATCAATATAAGACTGTTGACCTCATCATCGGAGCTACAGGGCGCTCATTGGTAAAATTGATAATGGTAAAACACGGAAATTTGGTTAAATTTGCGCTCTCTGCACCCATTCGTATTTCTGACACAGCGTGTGTAAAATGGCTGAGATACCACTGGTGTATGGGGATTCTAGAGGAAACGGAAGTACTGATGTAAGATTGTATCGAGAGTGATTCTCAAAAATACTCGTGTTAAACTAAGTGACGTTTCTACGTTTGCATCGTCGAATTCGAAAATTTGGACCAGTCCAAATAAGCCCCCATAGCAGTATTAGGCCAATCAATCCAGTCATAAGCCATCAAACTGTTACACAAAGCGTCGTTTACATGAAATCCCTGACGTGGAGGATGTTGAAAGAACAGAAATTACATCCCTTTCACACAAAGAGTCAGGACATTACACCTGGGTACGGTAACGGTCGCATAATGACTGTCTCAGGAAAAATAAAACAGTGCTATTTTTTAAATATATTCTTCAAATTTGGGCCATTTTGTCTTCATGACATGCTCTGTCAATCTCATTCAATGAACCCGCCTGTGACCTTGATGAAAGCCTTCAGATGACCTTGGAACCAGCCACAGGCTATTGTCACTATCTCCCATTTTAAGCCGCTCAAGTCCCTGCTAATGTTTGCTCTCAGCTATTCCTTCGTGTAAACAATAGATTTGCTCTCGCAGGACCCCACACGAAATATTTGAGTGGGATGCAGTATGGCGAGTTGAGAAGCCAAATGTCAGATGCTGTATGATCGAAGATATTCTCCGACAACCGCCTTAAGGCGGGTGTGGATGGATGCATACTCTTGCTGCCAAATGTAAGGCCTCCTTGAAGTTATCCAGTTGATGAAGAGCTTCACCACATCCCTCAGAACAAGTATGTGGCCATCGTTTATCAGCTTGAGGCTCTCAGGGAAGAGGTAGGGATGCATGACGGCACCTTAACTGCTGACGACACCGAAGACCATGATTGTCGCTGGAAATTTCATCGGCAGGACACTGGGTACGTCCAAAGGGGCGACATTGAGCCACCTGTTGCTCTGAGAGTTGTTGTTCTGGTTTTGGCAGAGATTATTCTCTTCGTAGAAGAACCACAGCTTTTCTGTCAACAAAGGGTGTTCCAGCTTTGGATCATCTTCCTGTTGTGTTTGATTCCTTTTTGTGCATCATCTTGGACATAAATTTCCCCTTCCTTATTATCTATGAAAGGTAGCGAATGTTCTTAGACACACCAGCCCAATGATCTTTGTATCAACATCTCTTTCCTTTGCAATGGCACACATTGACTTTTTGAGATCATTGTTGATGGTCCCGTTGATTTTAATGATGAATTACGACGTTATGTTAACATCAGATCATCGAAAATGGGGTTTTCTCCCTGCTGTCGCTCGTAGTCAAATTCTGAATCTTCTAGCTCTTTTCTGACCTTTTGCACCATCCTTCTGCTGACGCGTTATGAAGCCTTCCGGCGCGGATTCCAAGAAGGACTTCGTGACTCTTCCACAAATTGGAGGGTTCATAATTTTCCATAGTCATATAATCTGCAAAAAATAAAGCAAAAATTGGTTAATGATTTAAGAATAAAAAGACCCACAACGAAATTTTAAAAAATAGACGTATAATTAACAGTCGAAAATCGCGAACAAATACCGTCACCACCTTTACTACTTCGCAATTACTCTAGAAGTATACTCGTAGAATGCACGCGCGATGGAATCCGCAATAGACTACGAAACAACTTTATTTTTTTGCTTTTGTAATATTCTCAGAGGTTGTGCCTTCATTCCTCCACCAATTACGAAAGGTTGTGCCTTCATTCTTGCCACCAAAGCTCAGACGCTATTCAATCATTACTGCCACCAATTCTCAGACGCTTCGCCTTCATTCCTGCCACTAATTCCCAAACGTTGTGCCCTTATTCTTGCCACCAATTCACAGAGGTATTGCCATCATTCTTGCCGCCAATTCTCAGACTATGTGCTTTCATTCCTGCTACCAATTCTCAGATGTTGTGGCTTCATTCCTGCTACCAATTCTCAGACGTTGTGGTGTCTTCATTCCTGCCACCAATTCTCAGATGTTGTGGCTTCATTCCTGCCACCATTCTTAATTTTGTGTATCCTTTGGAAACAAATATCCTGTCTTGATTGCTTCTAGTTATTTAAGAAACTACACCACTGATGTCTCAGTAAGGGCCCACTAGGTCCGAATGTTGACGGTTAGCGGATATATTACATTATCGAGAAAGTTATTGCCGCTTCGGAACTATAAATTTAATTATTGATCATATAGAGTATAGGAAATCCTATTTTACCAAGTGAGAATAATGACCCTATAAGTTCCCACGTCAAGAATAGCAACTGCATTGTAAACATGATGTAAAGGAAAAAATTCAACATACGAGATCTTTAGTTTAATGAAATGACCGTTATACTAATATATTAAGAAGGAAATTGAGTGTCAATTGGGTTAGAGAAATTTTTGACTTTTATTGGTTTAAAATAAACGAAAACAAAAACGTTGATTATATAAGATTTGATAAATAAAAAATATGAGTTAAGAACGCACCTCACCCTAATAAGTGACCAATTAGGATTTGGTAGGCCTAGTTAAGCTATTGACGAGGCTAGCCTATCACCTAAAATAAATAGCCGAATTTTGAAAGTATCCACCACCATTATCTATTCTCCCCTTGTTTGGTTCCGATATATAGAGGATATTATTTGTTTGTGGTCTTCTTCTAAAGATGTTAATGGTTTTCTTATTGAATTTAATTCTCTGGTTCCCTCTATTCAATTTTCCCTTGAACTCTAACAAAATGGTGTCCTACAGTTCTTAGATCTATTTATTCATGGGACTCCATTGGATCTAAATTTTGCGTGTATCGTAAGCCTACCAACGCCGGTTCTTATATTCATTTTTACTCAGGTCATAATGATAAAGTCAAACGGTCTGTATTTATTTCAATGTTTCTCTGGGGGTTGCGGGCCGCCAGCCAGGAATTCTTGGATCTTGAGATTTATAAGATCTTTGAAATAGGTAACAATCTTTGCTACCCTCATAAATTCATGCAGGATGCCTAGATTTGGCAAAAAAATCGTTTTACAGAACTGAGAATCCTCCCGCATACAATTTTAAGAACCTTGTTTTACCGTTTTCGGAGTCCTTTACCTTGCTTCGCCGCTTCTTAAATAGGTCAAATATTTTTGTGATATTCAAATATCAGTCTACCATGTACAAAATGTTGATTCATAATAATAACAATAGTATAGGGGGGGTTTTATTCTGTCGATTATTCACCTTGCCTAAGCAATACTTTGGGGCAAACTAATAAATCATTAAATGTACGCTAGATGCAACATAAATACAATATTAGGAGGGGTGGATGTAATAGTGCTTTCTTTGTCCATTTATCAATTGGAGTTCGGTTCAATTTATCAACAAATCTAATGACGTTGTTCAAAGAAATCTCGTCGAATGCTCATTCATGAATTCCTCGCCTAATTTTAATATATCCCCCGGTCTCTTTAAACTGAACCCTGTAATTAAAAGGCTTATTTATAACAAAATTGTCTATTTTAAATCTTAGCCCTTTGATTTATTAATTTAGTTTCTCTTGTTTATTTTTATGTATTCATAATTGCGTGTGTATGTACTTAGTTTTGTGACCTACATGTCTACATTCTATGCTCACAGTTGGAATTTCCGGAAGTAGACCTTATCTATTTGATTTTGTACTTCATATCCGGTATCTAAGCCCGTCTTTGATAATATATATTTTTCTATTCTGAGTCCTTTCGTTGTACATGGGCGGGGCATCACTCTGTTGTTTCTCATATATATGCCACCTTTGTAAAATTATTTATTATTCCTTGAGAATGACCTGAAAAAGTTCAAAAGTACTTGGAATCTGCCTTTAATTTTCCTGTGTGATTTTTTGCATTTATTGCTCTACTCACGCGCTACTTTGCGAGTTTCTCATATATATATATATATATATATATATATATATATATATATATATATATATATATATATATATATATATATATATATATATATATATATATATATACACTCTTTTGATAAGACAAAACGCAAAGATCTGGACATTAAATCCGTAATTAATTAGATAATTTGGGAATGCGTCCATCAAAATTCTTAAATAAACTGTCTTTGTACTTTCGGGCGCAGATATGGCTGAAAAGGGTCATTCGATGGAGTTCATTTCAACGACTAATTTAATTTCCAATTAATTTAACACATACGAAATGACCATTTATTATTATTTATTCGAGAAATGAGGTCAGACTAGCGAGTTTCCACGATTCACCAATTCTATTAATGTTCTCCTCTGGAGCTTCGTTTCTTCATTTGGTGATTCGGCGCGTGGGAAAAGGACGTCCGTTTGAGGTAGCTACCTAAATGCGCGATCTGGGGGAGCTTGAGAAGCAGGGCGCAAGGCACGCTTTAAAGGTTAATTATGATCAAGGGATAGAGATAACGGTACCTTGGGAAATTTATTTGGTAGAAATCAAAAGAAAGCGACATTATTAAGACGGAGAATGTTCTAAGATGGCGGGGACATCTAAAAATGAAAGATGAGAATAGAGTTATGATGAAGATGTTTATGAGTGTCTTGATGTATGCAGAACTGGCATGATCGCATAAAATATCAATTAATTTTCTAGGGTTCTGAAAGTGGGATAAGTGGATGAGAATAGTATATGGAAAGTGTTGTGAAGTGAGGTGCTGGGAAATGTGATTGGGTGTGAGAGGCAGGCCAATTTTCGTAGCTTTCATGAGACCGAATTTGTTTCGTTTTAAACGGTTTCTGGTGCGTAATTTTTTTTCATCGTAAGCAAAACTTCCTAATTAGGCTAATTACCGATGCATCCAACTTTAGTGCGTGCCCTTTCTTGCAATAATTTTCTGAGGAAGAGTGGGATAATTTTTTTTTTTCAGTAAGGACTCTAAAGGGCTATAAATAAAATAGACATCACTTAATAAGGAATTGACTTCTATAGCTATTTTAATAAAACATTTCATTCATATGGTTGACGGACAAGCTCTATAAAACTCATTGATATCAATCCATTGAGTCAAGAAATTTCTTTATTTTCAATCATAAATGATGAAACTTTACCTAGATCTTAATTGATCGAATTTGAATTAAATACTTTGCGAGATAATTCCACAAACTCCCTCTAACTTCATAAAATTGCTTTACCTTCATTAAATTATTCTATAATTAGTAATATATCTAGAAGTTTTGCATGTATGCCTTTATCTCAGAACTAATTTTCGCAAGCTAATCTTCGACAATAATCACAATTTAGTCCATGTGGGGATGTGTCACACTATTAACCAAATTTTTTACAGATTTATGTATATTGAAACATGAAAACAGTTAGATATGAATTGCTTACACTGCACGAAATCCAAAACCAAACGACATATAAAGCCACGGAAGGGATTTCATAATGACGATGTGGACATTTTAGGTGGCTACCCAATGACAAAAGAGGGTTACAAATATATCATGATTGTCCTCTGTCGCAATTCCAAAAGCAAAGAAGCATATTCAAATAAAGATATCACATCTATGTTTGTCTATGAAACATTCTTCCAGCACAGCAGTAACAATAATTTCTGACAATAGATTACATTCCGATAAGGAAAAGGTTACTAAAGCTCAGCTTCACATAACATAACCTCATTTCTGCAAACTCAACTGGAAATACTATAAAAGAATCTCTCCTGTCAAATTACCCCTGAGAACTTCTTATGAAACCTCCCAGCATTATATTTCTAATAAGATTAGCACCAGAACAAGAAACGGGTTATTCACCTTGGCAATTATATTATATCACTCAGTTACACATTCATGGTAATCTATTTTTATCCAAAGATAACGCCTTCCTACGACATATATCCAAACAGCATCAGCAGAACAAGGTGGGTCCACAGGAATCCTCCATTTCCAAGAATTTAGAGAATTGCTTTCGTATTTTTGAGAGTAATTCAAGTACGTCCTAATTTCTCTGCTATTCAAAAATATTGCATGGAGCAAAACGAGAAATTTGTGCACACCTTCGCAATTGAAATTGGCACACATAGAAATGCGACTAAATTCAAACACAGACAACACACAATCATTCCACCCCCAAATTCATTAACCATAATCGAAAAGAGCGACCCAACTGAATTTGAAGGAACACACGACCAGTACCCTACCGCAATAACGCATTGAATCTTCACAAAAATTGGTTACATTTTAAATTTAGACCCATTTTAATGGCTCTGTACACTCAGATGGTAACACTGACGAGTTTGAATTAATTAAACACACATTAAAGAGTTAATTCAATTAAGTACTGAACATTTAATCTATTTTGTTCGCAAACCTCGTTGGTTAACTTTATCATGTACTAAATATCTAGTTTATTTGTTTATTCCCTCTTTGGTTCTTATTTATTCAATGTATTTGCTCGCATTCTACTTTGTTCCAAGCATTCTTTGATCAATTTGATCACATACTTTATGTTTGATTTATTATTTTTAGTCAGCACATTCCAACGATGCCTAATATCGATATATCATTCAAGATATATCAAGATTAAGTATAATATGGCATATTATCTGCCATTATAGGGAAATTGTAGAATTCTTATCTGTTGGTCTACTCCCACAGCAAACATTGATTTACATATAAAATAAAGAAAAACTTTTGATCGAAACTTTCTTCCTCACTTCCACGTCTTCGATTGACTTCTCTCGAATGGAAAAATGATAAATTAGGCGCATATTATATCTATTCGCCCACATTCCAACTGAGACCACAGAGCCGAATTCTTTTACACTTTTCTCTATTCTACCACACATATAATCCTCACATTTTTTCATGACATAAAGAACATATACACGCACACTAATTACAAGTAGACGTACACAAAAGAGATTGCATAAGCTCGACCCACATGAAACCATACAAGCTTACCTCATATCTCTGCACATAAAAAACAATTCTCCTATGGGTGTTAGGTTGTATTATTATTAGGTAGGTGAGGTTGGTAGCGTTAAGCTCTGGTGGCTCGAATAACCTACGCCACCAGTTTTGGGGTTGCTCTCAGAGGGAAATGAAGTTGTGAGTTTCTCCCTGGCCTCAGAGGTGAACCATCCAAGCAATAATCCGACCCGACGTTGCGTAACAGTGAAAATCTCGTTAGAGAGCTACACGGCAACCTACCGCTGGCCTGAGGCTGACTCCAATTGTTCGAGGGAAGATAATACTCTCCCTTGACTTGAGGTTAAGTAGGCTGGTTAAGAGGATCGATAGAGCTTACGAGTAGTAAAGGAAATCCCAAACGGTGGAATTTCGGACTCTTTATTTAGGGCGTAGATTCGGTTTGCTTCGGCGTAAGATGAATTCGAAAATGGGCGTGTCGTGTATTCGGGCGAGCCTATTCCTTGTTTTGGGTCTTAATTGACTGCGACTCCGAAAGCAACTGAATGTCGCTGTATATTTGAAAGTGCCTGTGACTCTGATTTACTGAATTACTAAAAGACGATCCTCCCACGGTCTACTCAAGATGTATATACTGTGGTGGACACCGTGGACGTGGTTTACCATTATCCAATGATTATATTTGGGCGAAGCGTCCTCCAGTTCCTGTTAATTGTGTGTCCATGGAGATAGAGATTCATTTTTATTGAATTCCAAAAGATGCTTCTTTGCGTTTCTCTGTTTCCCGCTAGCAAATAATAACCGGTACTTTCGTGTTATCTGCTCTTCACTTGCTAACAAGCTTGTTTGAACAGATGACATTTTAGCGTGACTGTGGTAATCGCTTTACTTATTTTTATTGTGTATGCGTGTGTACATGTACACAAGTTTGCTAACATGTAAACGTCTCGATTTGTCATTTGCAAGCAACATACATATATATTATTTACATAGACTATTGTTATAGATTCTTTGTTACAAAAGCTATACATTATTATTTTAAAGAGGTTTTACATATTATTTACACAAAAAGTTATTGTTATTTATGAAAACTGAATGTTACAACTGAATGTTACAAGCCTTCATAGGATTAACATGATGTTCATGTGTGAGGCCTCATTGTCAAACCTATTCTACTTTGCACAGTGGCACTACAAAGCTTCCCTCCAAGACACGGAGCGTAAGAAGATATGATGAATCAAAAATAATTTACATACTTTTGAGAAATGTACATTTTTACCTTGAATTTGGGTTCCTTTAGATTTCGGATTCTCACAATATATTATTTAGGAATGAGGGGTAAATTTTGTTTTATGTACATATTTACATTGCGTTTGTGATCCTTCAACTTTCGAAGTCTTACATACTTTGTTTTTACATCTATAACTACGCACGGTAGTTAGTGTTTCTATTGATTGTTTGAAGATGGGAGCTAATGCCCTTTAATGTGAACAGAAATTGTGTGCGTGTGTGTGTGTGGGTGCCGGATCTTTATTGTCGTTAACTTTTACTTAGCCTTCCTTCTTTTTCTATTTAATGGCTACAGCATACAATTCCATTCATAATCTTAAGAGGACCTTAGCAATTATATCATTCTAAAGAGAATGTAAAACAACATAAGGGTTTCAAATTTCATCAGAATCGGACGAGTAGTTATGATGTTATTGCCTACACCCCCATAATTGCCTAGCTAACCTTGCGAAGACTTTGTAATTATAGGATTCTAAATATAATGTAAAACAACATATGGGTTTCAAATTTAGTTAGAATCTGCTGAATATTTATGATGTTATTGACAAAACAATATAATTCCCGGGCTAACCTTGGGAGGACTTTAGAAATTGTATCATTCGAAAGAGAATGTAAAACAAGATAAGGCTTTTAAATTTCGTTAGAATCGCCCAATTTTTACAATTTTATTAAAAAGAAAACAAAACGGGGACCGACCGACCGATATAGTGAGATATAGAGTCGCACTCGACTAAAAAGTCACAACGTTCTAATAGCTTATTAAGAAGCAGAATTAAATTATATTCAAATATATATATATTTTTAAATGAAATTGGCGGGCCTTAACTTTTTTTCACACCTCATTTATGGTATTGAAAAGGTAAAAAAGCCTAGGATTCCCTATAATAGTAAAACTTACCATACCATAATTTGGCGTAGCTAGCTAGCATAGAATAGCCTAACCTTACATAATATAGCTTAGCCTGCCATAGTATGACTTAGCCTAGACTGATCTAGCCTAGCCTAGCAGTTAATGTATAGTATGGCCTATTCTAACCTAGAAACCATAGTCAGGCCTAGTCTAACATACGAGGGGTGGTCAATAAGTTTTGCAATTCGGATATAAGGAAACGAGATATGAGGAAAAGTGTTTTATTATTTTTCAATATAACTACCCTCGACTTCAATGCACTTGCGCCACTTGTTCCTGAGGCTTCGAATTCCCGACAACCAGAAATCTCCCGACTGCTGCTCAATCCACTCCTGGACGGCGAGCTGGACATATTCATCGTCCCCAAACTGGCGTCGACGCAGTGCAGCCTTGAGCTGGCGGAATAAAAAGTAGTTGCTAGGGGCCAGATCTGGACTGTAAGGAGGATGGTTGAGCTCCTCGAATCTGCACTCGCGCAGGGCAGCTTGTGCAACTCTGGCCTTGTGGACTTTGACGACGTTAAAGTCGATCATGGGGCCTGAGGTTTCTAGGGACCCAACGGGCAGAAACCTTGGTCATGGCCAAATTGTCGTGGATGATGTTGATAACACTTCCATGTGATATTCCAAGTTCTCGCTCGATTTCTTCGACCTTTACCCGTCGATTTTCGAGGATCATCCTCTCCACACGGGCCACATTGTTCTCGTTGGTCACGTCTGACTGGCGTCCTAGACGGGGGTCATCTTCAAGGGACTCACGACCATGGCAAAACTCCCTATTCCAGCAAGCAATGGTTGCATAGGAAGGGGCGGTGTCGGTGTACACTGCAACCATGCCTTCATGGATCTCTTTTGCATTCTTGCCTTCCTTGGTCAAAAATTTGATCACTGCGCGGTGCTCAACCTTCTCCATTGTTGAAATATTTGTGACTGACGATCTGCGATCAGCTACTGCTTCTTAAATAGACAAGGTAGTAACGTGCGGCTGCAGGTCCTGATTTGTCATAACTTGTCCTAACACCCCCGCAAACAGCCATCCTCCTTCCTCTGTTTTGCCCTACCGATTCGCAAAACCTATTGACCGCCCCTCGTAGCTTAGTACAGCCTAGCATATAGAGTATATCATAGTATAGCTTATAGTGTAGCATAGTATACATAGCTTATCATAGTATAGCCTAGGCTAAAATAGTATAGTATAGCATATCCTAATCTAGTATAGTTTAGAATAGTTTAACATAGTATAGCCTATCCTATCCTCGTATAACCTAGGCTAGCCTAGCCTTGCAAAGCTTAACATAGTATAGCCTAACTACCATACTTACCTTACTCAGATCTAGCTTAACATAGTATAGTATAGTATAAGCATAGTATAACCTAGGCCTGCATAGTATAAACTAGTCTAACATAGTATAGCCTAGCTTATCATAGCATATCCTATCCTATTCTAGCATGGTATATCTTGACATAGCACACATAACTATAGTCTAGCCTAGCTTAGCCTACCATAGCTTATGCTACCTTAGCATCGTACACTATAATATAGCCTAGTCTAGCGTAGTATAGTCCATCATAGCTTTGCATAGCATAGCACACCCTTGTATAGCCCAGCCTAGTAGATCATAACATAGAATGGCATAGAATAGCATAGTATACCCTAGAGTAGCCTAGTATACCCTAGCCTAGCCTAGTAAAGATTTGCTTAAATAGCTTAGCATAGTATATATAGCCTAACCCAGCTTAACTAAGCCTAGTATAGCTTATTATAGTATACCTGAACCTATCACAGTGTATCCTAGCCTAGCCTAGCTTATCAAATTATTGCCTAGCCAGGCATAGTATAATTTAGCCTGGATTTCCTACCAGGGTATAACCTAGCCTCGCTTAGCGCAGCCTATAATTGTATATTAAAACTTAGTCTAGTCTATCTTAGCTAGCCCTAGTCTAGTATAGCCTATCCTAGCATTGCCTAGTTCACTGTAGCCTAGCCTAGTATATTCTATCCTTTCCTAGTTTGCATATTCTAGCCTAGAGTAGTATAGTCTAGTATAGTATACCATAGCCTACCTTACCCTATCCTACCCTACCCTAGTTAGTATAGTATATAATAATATTGACTAGCCTAGACTAGACTATTAGTTCTTACCCTAGGCTTGCATAGCATGCATAAGATAGCCTAGTCTACATTAGCAAAGCCTATCCTAGTGTAGCATAGCTTAGTATATCATAACCTAACCTAGCATACCATAGCGTTTCCTAGCCTAGTATAGCCTTTCATGCCCTGCATAGCCTAGTATAGCTTAGCCTAACCTAGCATAGTATAACCTAGCCTAGCATTAACTATACTAGCTTATTATTGTCTAGCCTAACATGATATATGCTATCCTAGCATAGAATATTATAGCCTAAAATAGCATAGTATATCTTACGCTTGTACATTACATCTTAGCATAGTATAGCCTAGTCTATAATAGCTTAGCATAGTATTACCTATTCTATACTTGCCTAGCAGAGTATAGCATAATATAGCCTAGTCTAGCGTAGCAGAGTATCGGCCAAAAACCTATGATGTTATTGCCAAAACAAAATAATTCACGGGCTAACCTTAGGCGGACTTTGGCAAGTATTGAATTCGAAAGAGAATGTACAACAACAATAAGGTTTCAAATTCGGTTAGAATCGGCCGGATAGTTACAATGTCCCCACCCCCCAACAAACCGGGCACCGACCGAACGACCGACATAGTAAGATGTAGAGTGGCTCACGACTAGACTCGCACGCGACTAAAAAATGTCCTCACTTTATCAAAAAGGATGAATAGCCTCTTCAATTTATATCCAATTACATTTGACTGAGTTATTCAAGATTGAATTTAGTAAAGTTTTTGCTGGGCTATCCGATATATACCGCGTGCGGCAATAGTAACGACCTTTTGAAGTGTTCGGAAAATGTTGAAGAAGCAAGTGTATTGAACAGGAGGGGAACCATTTTAAGCACGTCAATTAATATTAAATTATTGTATTGAACTTTTTTATTCATTCTTAAAATATTCTAGTGCATTATATTTTAATTTCTTTATCTACTGCAATCAATTTTTGCTCAAAATAATAATGTTAGAAAGGGCGTTAATTTTGCCGCACCCTATATATATATATATATTAGTGTGGTTTTTACCTATAGGGGGTGGATTTCTTTTCTAAATTTCCATGGGGCACCCGCTCAAATTTTTACTTTTAGCGAGAAAACATGGTGGTACAAATTTCAAATCGATACGTTAATATTTACTGGTGGCACCCGGACCCCAACTCTGAAACCTTTTAGTCCAGGTCCCCCCTTCCCCGGTCTAAACCAAGTATCAGCTTCTTGAAGGTAGGGGTCGCATGGTGCCCATCCTACTCATTATCGCCTGTCTCGGGCCAGAGTAGCCTCCCGGCTAGCGGGGAACGAAGCTCGATGTACAGAGACGACCTGAGACAGGAAGAATAGCTGATCCTCCTCCTTGGTCAGGAGCTTGTTGTACTCTTGAATCATGACAACTCATCTCTCTGCGGTGCGTTGGTCACGGACAACACATATAACTTCTGGCTTGTTTATTGGAAGGATCCCTTCTCTTGCCATATGGCCAAATCAGTCCCAAGGACATCATCATCCAGGCCAAACCTTTTAAGAGACTCTTTGGTCCTCTTGGAGACAAAGTACGAGACCTCCTCTGCTGGATGTCATGTAGATCAAGCAGTGGTCTTTTCACGTGATCGTCATGGCCCTCTTTCTCTAGCACATCCGCCATGGCCATCCTGTCTGAAAGCGGAACACCAGTTTCAAAAAAGGCCAAAGCCACTAGGTCCTTTGAAAGGTACCAGATTTAATGGCGGAACTTCTCCGAAGTGGCTTTGGAGATCACTGCATTAACCCAGGCGCATTGAATCAGACTCTTCATAAGGGCCAGGTCTCGACAAGAATCCTCCGTCGAAATATACTTCCAATTAGACCGCCACAACAAACAGAGACACCTGTTTTATCCTTAGCTCTTTATACGCCGTGGGCTGGATTTGTGATTGGAACAGCCAGATCTTGATACTGTAAAGGGCCTTGGACAGCCAACAGGCATGTTCGTACGCTCCGAGTGCCATGAACCGAACACCTCCCAGGGAAACCTTCCCCAGTAAAATGAGGGCGGCTCCAGGAACTCCCTGTAGTCGTCTCGGGGGTGGCGAATGGTCAGCTGGAAGGTGCCAAATACCGTGAACCGCTGGATCAGGTCTAGGAGGAGGTGCTAGTTAAGGCTCTCATCCTCGGGTGCTGCTTGGTGGCTGTCTTGTTAATGAAGTCCCACGGAGACTTGAATTTTGTAAAGAGGAGAACATCGGGTCCACTCATCGTCGAGCCCATCTTATCTTGGAACGCTGCGGACAGGACCTGCTCCAGGATGTGGTGGCAACAGGCAAAGTAGAAAAACTCCCGACTTAGCTTCTGTACAATGCGGAGGAAAGCCCCCGACTAGCTGCTTTTATTTGAGGCAGTCGTATCAAAGCACATCCCAATGACTCTCTCCAGATCCCCCACTCCTACAAGGCTTGACGAGGGCTCAGGAATCGTTCTCTCCCGTCGCTCCTCCAGGCAGCTTAAGAACTCCAATCAGTTTCTCCGTAGCCTCTCCCGTCACAAGCATTTCGGGCCTGTCGACATATTCTCTGGTGGTAAGCTCCTATATCAACTTCCCGTCCCAATGAACCACAAAGGGATCCTCTGCACGAAAGTCCCGATTGGCCACCTCTGCAAAATGTCTCCTGTTACTCTTGCGACCCCGGGCGATGGATGTCCGATTGATATTAAAGTCAGCGATATCCCACCATGTCTCTTGGCGGTTTCCGAGATCACGAAGCCAGCTTTCCGATTAGACATCTTAATGCGATTCAGAGCTGAAGTCAATCAAGGGGACAGGATATCTTTTTGAGCTTTCTTCGGCGGCGCCGCATTTTCAGAAGGTTCTGCCATCTTCTCCGCTTCTGAGGTCTTAGGGGAGGTGGTGTTGCTGGTTGATGTTACCAATACAACCATTAGGGGACCCCTTTCTTCTCTTTACTCCATTGACGGCGCTGCTACTCAAGGTCTTGTTTCTTTGTGATCGAGCCTCCTTTCTAGCCATGACCCTGTCCACTCCGGCCATTGATCTCCTTCTTCCTTTGTCTCGCTGCGCAGGTAGGAACTGTTTGTCCTCCTCTATGTTTATCAGGTGCAGAGCATCCTGGTGAGCCATATCGAAGAGGTCGTTCAGATCATCCTCAAAATCCTTCTCCGTCTGGTGCTGGACCGCGGACTCCTTCTTCTTCCTTTTCCTGAGAGATATCCACGAGTTGAAGAACGCCTCCAGCTTCTCGATAATGTGCTTCTGTAGACGCACGAAAATTCTGACCCTATCTTAGAAAGAAAGAGTAGCGCCAACTACTCCCGTAGCTACTTCACGAAGGGTTTTCTTCTCTTCATTGTGAAGGTGGAAAAGACTTGAAGAACCTGTTTATTGGAGAGAAGCTTGATGCAATCTATGAAAGATAAACAAATGCCCGTTTAACGAAATTCAGTCTTCCACTTATCCACAAATGGAGATGTCGTGGAATAGCCAGACTGTCTCTATACATATGTGTATGCCCTGTGGAGCTTTGGGGTCGAAGTTGGCTTAAGATTCGACCTGGCCGGTTCGTGACGACAAATAGTTATGAATTCAGTGGGGATGGTTTATTTTTAAATTTGCGAGGGCCTTTTAAAATAAATAATTCAGATTGAAAGTTGGCCAAAGTTTAACAGGTAGCTGGTACACGTATAAGGTTGCAAAAGAAAGACAATAACGAAAATATACCTTTACTAACAACAAAAGAAATAAAATTTGAACATACACATATATAGGGTTTAAAGGGAATGATCGAACAGGCGAAATTAAATGTCGGCACGAGGCACAGGAGGGGTAATTATAGGATTAGTGGTCGGGTTCAGGTTGGTGATTAAAAGGGGATTTTAAACCAGGGCTCGCACGCAAAGGATGGGACGATTCAGGTAGGTCAGATTATAGAATAATCTGTAGGCGTCAACGGTTGCACTGCTTAAGTGTTCGTTGGAAGGAAGGGCCAGTCAGAATACAATGACTGCAATGGGGAAGTTGGGTTACCTTATGGGGTGGATGAGGGAGCACAAGTAGTTTGGAATTTAGAAATTGAGATCCTCGCCGATTGACTATGACAGAGTTCACGAATGTCAATTTAGCCTTCCTTGTCGAATCGAAATCGTCGTTGTCTTCGATCACGACGGGCGAGCGTTTTCTTAGCTCGTACGCGATATTAGGCAGAAAGTCTTAAAATGCCACACGCTAAACCGAGTCGAAGCATTATATAGACGGTCTGCTGGGCGGCTTTAATGGCTTGGTGGGAGCTTCCACAACTCGTGCGATCTTGGGTAAAAGGCAGCGACTTCTTTCGGTGGAACCGAGATAAAGTTGGCGTAGAATGTTCGAAGAACTTCGATCTATGCCGGAGGGTAGGAAGGCTGGCTGGAAGGCCATGTGAGACGACATAAATGTCTGCCTAAGTGAATACAGCTGGGGTGCAATTAAACGGCGTGGACCGCCTCCTCCCGGTAGATCAGCCGCTCTTTCAAAGCTCCATGCGGTGATCTCAAGACCCCGTGGGTACAGAAGGGCACGTGGTCGCTTTTCGCCCTTATTCTTCTACATGAGACATTATTATCATTAATTAATAGTGAACCGCCATAAGGGATAAACTTTGGACACCCGGCGCCACCAGTCAACAACATTCGATTTGGATACCATTTTAGCCACGCTGTTTCTACACCTAAAGGCACGTTTATGAGGGCTGCCCGCCACTCTTTTCAAATATCGAAAAATTAGGACCCCCCAAATATATATATATGCTGTTAAGAAGGCAATTTTGTAGCTAATTTAGCTCTTCACCCAAGCCCACGGAAGGGGCTCATCTCAGTCACGAGAAGATAACGCATGAGCCAGCCTTTCTAAGACAGACACAAATCTACTTTCAATCAGCTATTTAAATTGTTGCCCTGCTCTTCGAAGAGAAGAGCAGGTCAATTTTCATCCTTCCAACACGCCTACGTAATCCACCTCTCCCTTGATCAATATTTTAACCTTTATAAATTTAATAAATCTACATTTCCAATTTTTTGTATATCTGTATATTAAGATTTGGGATGGCATCCCATCTGCCTGGGCTTTACTCGATCTCTATGAACACGGTTGCCTTCTTTGTAAATAGAGCGCCAATTTGAGAGAACTGCTCGATCTTCCTGCCCTGATCACTTCGTCTGATGTCCATTTTTGGCCCTTTTAGAGACGCCTTAGTCGAGTTTCTCCAAAGGAAGGAAAAACAGTTGCAGGAAAATTCAATTGGTCCTTCTTAACTTCGCTCAGGAATTCTCTACTTTCGCTATCTTCAAGAGATTAAGAGAAAAACAGCTAGATATTATATATTTTTAGACAGCTTGTTTCTTAAAATAATGGAAACTTGAATTTCTTACTAATAAATAAAATAAAACACTGAACAAATGAGCTATTGAATATTTCAATTTTCTACGTCGTTTTACTCACGAATACTTTGTTATCATCATTTAATATTAATTAGAAACTCTAAAGATCTAAATTTTTTGGTCTATTATATTTCCCTATTCCGAAAAGATGATAAAATTAATACCCAAGTAATTCAAGCATAATTTGATGAAGCATTTGCCGAGAATAATTTTGTTATCTTGGGCTAGAATCGATGAGATAAACAAATTACCTTAAATACATAATTATTTCTATTTTATTTATAGTCCTTGTTTAGCCAGAATATCTCTATTAGGCAAATATGTTCTGTCTTGTAAAGTATATATAATTTCCTGATATATAGGGCAATTCAAATAGCTGTGCAGGCACCAGGCGTCAAATTGAGCCATACATATATCCCTGCTTTTCCTTGGACTATAACAGCGAGGCTTAGTGGAGGACTGAAGAAAAGGCAAGTAAGGATTCTCTTACATGCACGTCCCCAGGTTGACTGCTTTGCTTGCCTAAGCTAGTCTGACTCCCGCTTTGACAGCATTTTGTACGGATTTAAATAAAGTGAATTTTTAGCGAGAAAGTGAACAGAGTGCCCCAACTTGTTGATAGTAGCTCGATAGTTCGTGAATAAGTGCACCACTTACCTTTGAAAACGGTTACGGAAGAACTCTTCGCTCCTTCGTGGAAACGAAGACCGAAGCCTCCCCTGGCCCACCTGCTAGCCTGACGGAAGTATTTTGAGGTAAAGTAAATTTTTATTGGACATTGACCCCCTTTTTCTCTCTCACCCCTTTCCGTCTATTAAAAAACATCAAGTGAACACAGTGAACACATTACACACATACACACCATAACGCATCATATGATGCATCTAAGATGATGGAAACCTTACGTATAACTCTTCCGATCCTCCCGGAGGGCCCGAAACCTGACCGCGAAAAAGAATTTGAGAAAGTATACGGAACCCTACGCATTGCCTTGGTACGACTAATTGACTTGAATAATGGTTACTCAGCTATCTGCGCGAAAGAGCCCGATTGTGAAGCCTTGACCTCCGGGAAAGCTGTTGAATGCCTGAAAACAATTAACCTAAAACCGACCACACCGCCACAAATAAGGACCCACCTCAGTTTGATCTGCAGGTGCCTCGACCCCTGGGTTGGGAGCCACTCATCGGACGCTATTAAACAGGCAATCAAGAGGAACCACGAATGGGCAAAGGTAGCAGAGGTATTCAAATTCAAAACGTACACGCACGTATTTAAGGTTGTATTTGAAGATACGGCTATGGCTCAAAAGGCTAAGGATAACGGACTGCTTCTTTTTAACGTGAGAATTTGCCCAGAACAGATGGAACGTGAGGAGTTTGTTGATTTGCAAATGTGCTTCAGGTGCTACAAATACAACAGACATAACACGTCCAACTGCCCTGAAAAAAAAAGACCTCAAGTTGTGCTCCATCTGCGCCGGTCGTGACCATTTTTGGATCGAGTGTAAGAACACCACCACCAAATGTATAAATTGTGAAGGCCCGCACCGGACCATGTCTATGCAATGTCCAATTAAAAAACAAGAGATGAGCAACCAAAGCAAACTCCAACGTGAGACGGAAGAGAATAAAGCTAACTCAACCTACGCTAAAGTTGCCAAGGCAGCCATCGCCGAGTCAAACAGCCAAAAGACATATCTGCACATAGAGAACGAACACTCCACCAAAATTATGTGTTGAATATATTATGCACACATACAAAACATTACTCGCCCTGGTACCTTTGAGACAGAAGTCAACCGAATGCTCGTAAAGAACGGGCTTGCGGAGATGTGGTTCCCCGATAGCCTCCCTTCAGAGGAGGTTATGCGTATAACCGTTGCTCCTCAGTGCCAAGAAAAGTGCCAACCACAAACACAGCCTTCTCACGTGACCCCCGACTGAACAAACCAAAAGAAACACAGACACAAAAACAAGTGCCACTCACTCCCCAAAAATCCACACCGGAAAAAACAAAAACACTCACCCCCACACCAACAAAGGAGGCAGTCCGACCCAAGGAGATCAGGTCTCCTAGGTCGAGGAAAATCTCCAAAACTCGCGGCCCACGGTCTACCTCCTCATCAAGAGGAAGGGAACACCAACTCAAGTACCACTCTAGAGGCTTCAACCTAAAATTATACGCCCCTGAATCGGCTCCATTCCCAGCTGAGATGGACTCCGGTGAAGTATCGGAAGGTCTTAGGACCGGACAATACAAGTGGGAATGCTCAGACGAGGTACCGGAGCGACAGGTTGAGGAGGCCCTCTCACAAAATAAGGTTATGCTGGCCACTGACTGATTTTACACAAAAACCGACACAGAATTTCGAAAGAAAAGAAACGGCAGGGAGCGCACCCCGCCCAGTACACCACATGGGGCTAAAGTAGATCGCGAATAAGCGTCTACTTTAATCCCACACACTAAAAGAACCTACATTACTCAAAATGACCAACAGACTTACAATCATACAAATGAATGTCGATGGGTGGGATGGAAAAGGTTCCATCTATGGCAACATTCTGCGACAAAGTGACCCTGACATTATACTTATAAACGAACACAGAATGACCGCTCATAGAGAGATTAAAATATTTCAATACGACGTCATTAGCAAAAATCACAGCCAGGAACGGTATGACGGCTGCGCAATAGCCGTCAAAAAAGGTATAAAATATAAAAAACTACCCGACTTAGATGAATCTTACCTTGCCATTGAGGTCGGCACTACCCTGGGGGGTCTGGTCGTGGCCACGGGGTACCAACCCCCAAGACGCGGCTATGTACCCCTGCACAACCTTCTACATGTCTTCAACCATAAGAAAAATGTAATTTTTGCTGGAGATCTGAATGCAAGAAGTGCAGCATCAGGGTATACCTCCTACAACAATGCAGGTAGAAACATCAAAGTCCTACTTCACAGAAAATACGGTACTAGAATCGGACCAGAATTCCCGACATACATTACAGGAAATGCAGCAACGAAACCTGATATTGTTTTATCCAGTATCAGGTTTCCGTACAACTACTACATTGAACCAGGCCCCATTATTCCGAGCGACCACCAGGCTATTAAAATCACAATTGGCGTAAACCCCATTCAAGTTGCAATCCCAGAACGCAAAAACTATAAGCAGGCGAACTGGGAATGCTATAAAAATTACCTTCTAAATTATATCCCAGACCCTTTACTCGATGCCAATTTAGAAGAGATAGATGAAGAGCTGGATAAAATCACCGACCTCCTTATTAAAGCAGATAAAAATAGCATTCCCCGTATCAAATATAAAACCCTTCCAGCTCCTAATTGGACCCCTCCCATGAAAGCCCTGGCCCAAGAATATAAGGAACTGTCCAATGTAGTAGCACTGATAGGCCCTAACCACAATGCCCATAGACGAATAAGACAGATAAAAGACGAACTCCAGACACTAATTACGGACCAACAAATACAGGTATGGCACAGACTGATTGAAGGAATCGACATAGAGAGGGACTCAAGAACATTTTGGCAGACGTAAAAACGATTGAAAGGACAACCCCCACAGAAGAAAATTATACTCAAACATGACGAGAAAGAAATTGACGAGACTAAAGAGATTGAGGAAATTTTTAGGATTCTCTCGTCTTCAATCTTTAAAATTATCCCCGAAGAAAATGACAATTATGACATCGATTTCGAAAATGACATAATGCAACAGCTAAACACACGAATACATAAAACCTCCCTTCATCATTGTGTGTCGCAGGAAAGAGTGATGGAGGGCTATGGGAGTAAAATAACTGCCCAAGAGCTCTCCGTTGCACTAAAATCCTTTCGTCAAAGAGCACCGGGTACCACGGGGCTGACCAGGGAGAATTTCATCAAGGCCCCGCCTAATGTTCTGAGTGGGCTTCTTAACATCATGAATGCCGCTCTGAACACGGGTTATTTTCCCGATCAGTGGAAAGTGGCCAAGATGATCTTCCTTCCCAAATCGGGAAAGCCACCGGACTGCCTTGCAAACTTCCGGCCGATATCTCTCTTAGAATTTGCTGGCAAAGTCTTCGAGAAGATATTGGCAAACAGGGTCAACTCTTTTCTCGACGAAGCCAACCTGCATAACGAGCAACAGCACGGCTTCAGAAAGAAAAGAGGGACTGACACGGCACTAGCCGTTATTACGGAAAAACTTGCAAACATCAAGGCAAGCAAAAGGCATGCCGACCTGGTGCTCCGCGATGTTAAAAAAGCTTTTGAAAAGGTTTGGAAGAGAGGCTTGCAATTTAAGATCCTGCAAGTAGGCCTCGACCCCATTCTTAAAAGGATTCTATGCGATTACATAATGGAGAGGAGAGCATATATACAAATCAAAGAACACAAAGGCCCCGAATTCGAGCTCGAATCAGGGGTCCGCAAGGATGCTGTCTCAGTACCCTGTTATACAACATTTATACACGTGACCTACCACAACCTCTCTCCGAAGGTACGATATACGTCCAGTTCGCTGACAATATATCGCAAATTTGTACCGCCGCTTACGTTCACAGGGAATTTATGGCGAGAAACACGGCTAGGGAGATATCTAACATCAACTGTTACGAGAGGAAATGGAAGATATCAACCAATGCCCCCAAATTCAAAATAATTCCCATGTTTCGCAAGACCTTCAACGATATACGGGTAGAGGGGAAGAGAATCCCCTACTGCTCGGAAGGGACGGTTCTGGGGCTCAAAATCACCACAGGGGGATACAAGAGTCATATCGGGCGGACAGTCGCGAATAGCAAGAGAGATTTGAGGGAGTTTTATAGGTTCATTGACCTACCTCGCTCAAATAAACTCAAGATATTCAATGCGTGCATTCGCTCGAGACTCTTGTACCCCCCGGTGCCGTTGAACGCGAGCGCCAAGACCCACATTGCGAAACTTCAAGTCATCCAGAACAAAGCGGTTTTACTTATTACAAACACCCGAAGAAGAGAACATAAACGACAGAGGGAGCTCCACGACTCGGTTGGATTATCTCCGATCTTCGTGGCGCTCCACGAGAGAGCTAAGAGGATATGGCAAGCCATTGGCGCCCGCTTGACCCCTGAATTCTTTCGTACACACTTAGAAATCGAAGTAGACCGACAAATAAGACCATTCAAAAGTAGCAAGTTACAGACAGACAACGACGTGATACCGAAATACACCTGACAGAACTGACAAAATACAAAGTAATGTGCAGGTTCCTTTAGCATATTAAAATTCAATTAAAACTCACTTGCAAAACACAAGCTTAAGTAAATTCACATTCACTTTTAAATCCATTCAAAAATGATAACGAAAAACTTCTCAAAAGTTTTTACAAAAGTCACAGCGGGAATAGAACCCCCGCTAAAAATAGAGGCTTGAATGCCTAAGATCAATCATTTAATCGATCAATAGGATCGAAAACAATAATTAAATTAACCATGATTAATTTAATTATATAAACTATGGATTTATAATTTATCAAACAATGCAAAACAACCCCAAAAAACACACAAAACTACACATTGACAGAACTACCCTTTCACCAGGGATCTTTTTATTCTGTCTCCTACACATCATCTATTCTTTAAACTCAGCCTTTAACCACTTTACTCTCTTACTATTCTCTCTCTAATTCTACCTATACTTCATCTCTTATTTTGTCCAATGTGCCCAGGTTTTCACTTAGGAGAGTACTCTTCAGTATTACTACCCATTGGCCGAAAGTACATGGTAGGAAGAACTTGCATCCAATACAGACGCTGAAAAGCAACCTAAGAGTCACTCAACCTTGGTACAAACTCATTGCCTTGTTGGATAAATAGATGCCAACGAACACATATACACCATACTCTTCAGTCCACCGTGGAAGTGATAAAAAAAGTGACGCATCGGAGGCGTTGTACATTGCGACCCTTTTCGTGTTATATTCAGGAGATAAATTGCGTTATACTATTCATTTTAATATGTATTCCTTTCCATCCCTCAAACTATTTTTACGCATTCTCTTTTATTCTATCAATTGTCTCTTTCTATGGTATAAATGCTGAGTGTACATGTTTTCGCTAAATGGCCGTAGGTTATTTTCCTCTCCTGTCGTAAAATATGATTTAAGGGGTTCAAAATGCACTCAAAATTTGCTATCAGAATATTCCCTAAGAGAACCCTACGAGATATCGTTCCTATTTTGTTAGCGTGAGCAGTAAATCGCATAACGGACGATGTGAGGTCGAGACTTTGATATTCTCCTCTGCCTAAATTTGCGTTGATGGCTCTAGATAACTTATCGATTTGAAATGGTTGAAAAGGCTATGGAAAGAAAATTAATACGCTTTAGTGGAAATCCGATCGGTATCTCCTTAGTTCATATTTCAAATTCAATTCCTTTCTAATTCTTTAAAAAATATCTAATTAGGTTTTACTTGGGTCACTCAAATATTTCTAGCAAATTATTTTACCATCAATGTTTTTACACACCGATAGAAGGAAGCAATTTCTATCTTACTTGTGACGATTTATTATCTTCCATCTACTGTTCATGGGAGGTCTGGTTTAAACATTGCCAAATTAAATGCCTCGACCTACTTGTTAATTGCTAGTTAAGTAGAGGTTACTGACCCTTTTAGATTTCTCCAATCAACAATATTTGAGATTGGATTGCATCATGTTTGCCCTTCGCCTGGCTCCAATAAGCTTGCATCCAGACATTTTTAAATATGATGCTTAATTCTAATCTCAATGGAATCAATTAAATTTCGCTCTATCGCCATCTGTTCAAGGCAAAATGATATGGTATTGAATTTCACTAGTAATGAAATACAACAGAGACATAGGTTCGAATACTATTGTTCTTTAGTCGAAATAAACCGAGATTAAACCGAGATTGACAGATTATAATTAACCGAGATTAAGGTGTTTCTGCCTCTTCCATCATCTCGAGCTGTATCAGATTAGAGAACGGCTTTGGTGAACAGTGCTTAAGTATGATAATAAAGACATTGTAATTCAAATTGAAACTAAGAACGGGCAACATCTGATACTCTACGCTCATGAAGAAGGGCAGAATTCTCCTGATTTAGTAATATCGTAACTTTCACAATATAATATCTCGACATTGAATATCAGTTTCTTTTTTGCGTACAACACTATTCAAATTTAATCTAAATTATATATTTTTAAGATACCTTTATTGTATTTTAAAATTTTTGTTTAGTTGATTTCTGACAATTTGATGCTGTTCAAGAGTATAATTTTGAAATTTAACAAATGAATCAAAACCATTGATATTCAAGATATTTACATCTTATTGAACCCTAACGATTTAACTTGACTCTAAATATCTCTCGATCTTGAGTGGGTCAATTATATTATATTTATACAGAGACACGTATATTCGTATAATATATTCAGAAGTGGTTCTTTTCATAATTAATTATTTCTGACATTTTCAGGAGGAAGGGTCGCTTTAATTATAATGAGGTAAAAAAAGATTTCTTTAACTTCCAAAGTAAAAAATTAAAACTTTCCCGAAAAAGATTTGTAGTCGTATAGGAGGAAATTACCTCCTGATGGGTGATGAGATTTTTCGCCAAAATATCGTCCTATGCTCAAGATTATTATAAATTTCGTGCAAAGCGATAACTCGAGTTTCCCCACTGAAGAGCTGTTGTTATTATAGTCGTCTGATAAACAGTGCAATAAAGATAAACTCTTTATCAGATTCTTTTATACTTACAAGTTGTATCCTTAACGAACATAAGTATAATTTAAGCTTACAGATCCTTTGATAAGCACATCCTTTTAGCAAAGGGAAAATAGTTCCCAGTGTAAACTTATGTATATACAGACTATCAGGAAAAGTCAATCGCGTAAAGATCTTTACCATACTTACCATCCCATTTAGGTCCATTGCAATTCTACTCAATATTTCTAGCCAAGGGTAATTTACCAACCACAAGATAATTATGAAAGAGACAGATTAAAGGGAAACTGTTCGACCACATTCGAATCAAAATTTTTGTACCATGCTGCTCGGCATATTTCATATATACATCAATTTCAGCGTTATTAGTATAAGATATTTTGACGTAAAAATTAAATTCATTATATCCTTAATGGTCTGCTCTGAAGAAAAATTCTAATATTGTATGTTCATATCTAAAGGTCCATATTAAAGTGTTTCCTTGCTTAAATAAATTGGTAAGCATACAAGGCAAGGCTGTTAATAAAATGCATTTATTTCTACCTGCTTTAATTATTAAGCAGAGACCAAGACAAGTTTAATTTTGTGACAAACTCGGTTCTTGCTACTAATACAGTCTTTAGTACGGCTAAAATGGCAATCATGATGTGAATTGACTGGGAAATTGCATCGCATTCCAGATGTTGCTTTGAGTCATGAAAACAAATTGTTTTAGAGAAAAGAGGGAACGCATATTGGTGCCACTTTCAAAGGAGACGCCATACAACCCTGATGACCAGTATTAAACAAACTTACACCAGGGGGACCTTAAAGACCAGTTTGACTTTGTATATGTAATGGTTTTGCGCGAAACTATCGCCAAATATTTTTTTCATTACAAGCCAAAAATGGAGGAGTTTTAAAATGAACTATTTTGGAATTTGTTTTATGCATAAAGAAAAGACAAACAAGATTATAAGAACTGAGTAGATACAAGAATTAGAACGGCTAAGGCAAAAACAGTTTTTACCTTTGCACAATAAGAGATCTGTAAAGGAAGTGTTGAAAATAGAACGATGCTAGCTGAGACATACTAGAGCCTCACACTGGGGCACGGAGGGTCTTTTATTCCTCCAAGTTCGAGTCCCGGCCAGGAATTTCAAACTTTTTTTCCCCTGGCGTTATTTCTGTCTTCTCAGTAAGGATTGCCTTCATTGTCCTGCCCTTTGCTCTCTTTGATCCGTTTTCTTGTCGCCTTTCTCATTCGCGTCAAATTTCTATTTCTCTTGTACTATATTGTTATATAGTTTGCAATACAACGTTTGTGCATCTTTCTTTGTCTTCAAAAGGGTTTTGAAAGGTTGTTACCACCCGCAGAACTTGTATTTTGCTATTTCTTTCTCTCTCTCTCTCTCTCTCTCTCTCTATATATATATATATATATATATACGCATCTGAAGCTTTCTTAGATGCTTAGTTCGAAAATAAGGCAAAATAACATAACATCCCTATTTGAACGTTTCGATGCCCATCTGGATCGTCTGCACTGAGAATATAAAAATTCTACCTTAAAATTGTTAACCTTATTAAAATAGTATAAGTAGTGGACATAAAGTGAGTTAATTTATGCAAGAGGAAAGTTATTCTTCGATGATACAATTTTGGAAGGATGTAGTCGATTGTTTGAAATTTAAGCTTGGTCTTTGCGCTAAAATGAGCCGAGATTCTAAACTTTTAAATAAATGGAAATTTTGGGTCAACTGAGTATTTTGAATTTTTCGATAGAAATATTGGACTTATATATTTGCGCCTGATCCCTAATAGGTGCCATCCATTTTGCTTATGACTAATCTCGTGTGGCTAGACCGGGCAAAGGATTTATTTCAGTCTTGTTTCCAGTACAGCTTATGACGGAGGGAGTATCTATATTTCCCTTAATCCTTATCTCAGGTCATCTAGTTGGGACCGCAAGGTGTTTTATGACCTGTATATCTATGTAGCTCTCTGTAATTCAATCTTTTTAGAAACAGAATAAAGTGTGATGTATTTCAATTTTATCCTTACGTCGATGCTATCCCTCCCAATAGTCAGATCTTACTTTCTTTCTTTTTGTATTCGTATGTGATATAATATACAAAAAACGATAGCATCTCTGTTAGAAATGTTCGAAGTCAAACATAAAAGTGATAAAATTAAAGATGTCAAAATGAAAGGAATCTATATATATGCTCCTATATCGAAGAAAGCAAAATGAAGCCAAATTGATTATTAGGACAGGAAAGAGACGTACTCCGTTTGAATCCGTCTTGGTCCCTCATCAAAAGAAGGCTACCGCGCGTTGCTTCCGTCTAGAGCGTAGTGTCACGAATCAAAGTTCTTAATAAAATTTTCAGCCTGATCATAAATGTTCCTAACTTAAATGCAATTTAATACCATATTTATACTTCATTATATGTGCAAAGGTTGATAAATCATTAATCTTTCTCTGACTAAGAGGCAAAAAAAGACTCAAAAGTTTTCAATAACAAACAGTTGTCTCGTTTATTTAAGGAATAATCACTATCCCTACCTTTGTTTTGTTTTTCCTCTCTCTCACATTTTTCCTTTTTATTCTACATTTATCTTCTACCTCATTACTTTTCTATATTTTTTTTCTAATTTCAATTTTTTGCTCGTAGCTTTTCCGTACAATCTTGCTGAAGTTTTTTTTTTTCAATTCCACTTAGGGTATATTTTCCTTTTATCCTTTCGCTGAATTATTTACTTTTTCATTCTTCCCCATCCCATCTATCCGAGGGTAAATCCGCGCTTCTCGCTGGACACTAAGAGCCTCATATCTTAAGCAAAGTGGAGTGTCTCGAGAATCGTATTATCTCTTAGCGTTTCCTTTCTTCTTTTACGTCACTTAATTACCAGTTAAAATATGCAAATTATTTAACCGTCGTCTTTCATTTCACATTTTTACAGAAGAGGGAAATGCAACTAGCGATCTTGCCTTGAAGCCAGAAACACAATTATGGTATTAAGCAAGTAAAGTGAGAGTGTGTATGTTTTAGCAAAAGAATGATTTGCACATAAACGAACATAGTCGTATCTCTACATAATATGGATAGGGTTCTTAAGGATTCGCATAACTCAGAACCCAAAATTTTGTTAATCTACGCGCGTGTCGTAGAACGCTGTCCAGATAGCGACCGCTTGCATGGAAAGCCACGCTTCGCTAAACTTTGTTCCTACGAGCGTGAAACGCAAATGCACATAAGGAGGTGTCCTGTTTGGGAATGTGTTCAGTCATACTAACTAATTTGCCTCAGCAATGTGTGAACCTAACGGGTGTGAAGAATGTCAGGGATAATGTGAAGAAGCGTAATGTATGTGTTTAATATAGGTGAAATTTAGATAATTGTACTATGAGGCGAGCATGAAAGGAAAGGAAGCGTTGTTTTGGATGGAGCGAATAGAGTGCGATCGGTTGTGAATCGTGGGAGCAGATGTGAAGCGGGTATAACACTGGTATTGAGGAGGCGATCAGTCTTTGAGTATGAATGTGTGTGCTCAAGAATTATGTGTAAGTAGGTATGATTTGTGACGGTTGACGCAGTGTGTAGTTGTATGATATGGACCTTGTAAAGATAGAGTTGATGCTGAGAAAGAGAGGTTCTGGAATGATATGTGACGAGGGTTCATTGAAATCGTCTATCAGTATTAGTTTATCGATATACGAGTTGTTGATAGATGTGTAGGTGAGAGGATGAGAAATGGAATAACTGGAGCTTTTGCTACACCAGGAAATGATAGAAATAAATAGATGAAGGAGGTTTCTGTATTGTTTAAAAAACATTGCAAATACCTTCTTCCAGCACAAAGAAGAGAATATATATTTTTTAAAAGACTATGGTTGGGCGAAGGAGAGACGATGTACTTCATTTGAAAGCTGTAAGAGCTATGGTTATGTAACTATTCCACAACATAATTGTTCTGGGTAATATTCAATTGATTGATGTATAGACGAGATGAAATGAGAAAGGTAGAAAAGAAGGGAGAAATGGTATTGAATCATAGAGGAAATGGTAAATGAGGCCGTTGGATGGAAGAGAGTGGAAGTAACTGCGAATATGGCAATACAGAAAATTATTAGAAAATTTAAGAAAGTCTTAGTGAGCAGTGACTGCACTGTTTTTGGGGGGGCTAAAACTAGAAAAAGAAAGAAAAAAGGCTAATGTGGAATAACGATGGGACATATGCCGTAGATAGCAAACATAAGAAATACATAAAAATGAAAGATAGTAAAGATGTGACTCTCGGAAATGCAGATAACGGCATAAAACAATGTGGGTGGACAAGGAATCTATAAAGCGAGAAGTAGGTGCGTGAATCAAGTTAATTCACGCAGAAATCGTATTGAAAAAGATAAGGGATAATTGCTACAAAGGTTGGGTTATACAATCGATCTGAATATAATTTTACCCCTCTCAACTGGCTAAAAATACGAGTGGGCAGCCCTCTCAAAACGCATTAATGAACTAAATTAAAAGAAAGATTAAACAATACCAAAGTGAGAAAATAATAACAATAATAAGACCATCTATGAGAATAAGAACATAAGAAAAGAAGGAGACTGCAAAAGATCATTCATGGCCTACACTTGGCAGCTCCTGTAATCAAGAAGCATGGCTAGGAACCCCATGAGAGGCTTAATTCCTCCCAAATCTCTATGTAACTTCAACTTGGCTTGCAAGAACCAACCTCCAGCACCGGGGCAAACGCTACGGTCGTTTACGTTCCTAGAATGGAACTGGCGTAGGGCAAGATGTGTCCTCAAAATAGAACACTCAACCAAAGTCTTTCAGACAGATGAAGCACCTTTTAATCTTTACAGGACATTTAGGGAACCGATTTATGCAATAGTAATGCAATCCGCTACTGTACAGGATTCGGAGACGAGATAAATAAGAACCCTGCTGCCGTCGAAGCATTAGGAATTAAGTCAGAAAGAATAGTCAGTTCAAGATACCAGGCACCAATGAAATTCTTGGATGTATTAAATATCTTGATGAGAATGAAGAAATCTCGCATCAGCTAAAGTGAAAAGATTCTCCAGGGCAGGAATCCAAGAGACGCTAAAGCTACGAATAGGTGAAAACTAGATCGAATACAAGAGGAAGGCATCGGTAAGTGGTTACCGCACCTAAAATACCCTAGTTAAGTACTAGCCTGAGTCAATGTCTACCAAGTGTCAGTGGAAAGGGTTAACAACCTTGATATTTATCTAAAGAAAATGGAAACTCGTGCATTTTGGCACAGCGATAGAAGTGGATCAGACAATGTTGGTGAGGACGCTCTAATGGGACTTCTGAACACACCGCACGTGAATTCAACGATCTCGTAATAACTCAGATTGCTATCGAAAGTTTTCATAATAAAACCCAAATACGGTGGGGAATTCTGCTGGAAGGAATAGCTTGCAGTAAAATGAAGGCAGCAGGAAGTAAACAAAATTTGTTGTATGTACGCACTTCAGAGGCCGATTACTAACTCCATTAGGTTAAAGGATAGAACACAGATTGCTAACGGCCAAAAAATCACCAGCTAGATGAGTCTATTTCGCGTACCTTTACATTTAAGTGTCTCTTTCCTTTTTACGAGTTTGTTGTTATGAGAATGCGCGACCTGCTTCAAATGATGATTAATGAGATTCAAAATATCATTTCGTGTGACTAATGATCTTTCCTCTTCTTCTTTACGTTTCACAGCTTCCGACCTGAAATTGAACTAATTAAAACAGAATGGGCAGAGGACGACATCTTCTGTCCAGTAATCAATATATCTTAACATTTCTCAAACTCTACATCAACTTGCGCACGCAGCAGTTTAGTGAAATTGGTATGAAACCAGCGCGATGGAATGATCGCTCATCGGCTTGTAAAAACAATACGGGAAGATACCTTTTAACCAGATCCTGTTGAACAAAGCTAAAAGTAATATAAAGCCTCGCTTACATAGGACCTGTTGCATGGTGTACGGGATAACGTTTCATCCGGTGATGTATCCGACTTAAGAGTTAATTCTAAACCCAATGGCTTAACGAAAACCTGCTGTTGAAGGATTCCATGCCTATCGAGATCACATCTAGTCCTTGGCATCAAACGACCTTGCAACGTGCTTAAAATGCTGGTGGAGCAGCATCAAGGCTAAGAAATGTAGAGAATGGTATATAAAGTGACTCTACCGCGGTTAAAGAGTCGAAGAGTGTTGTCTCTTCTTCTTAAAGATCAGAATCATACCTGAATCACTCCAACTTGCTTCAACACCTATGAAGTGGGTTTCTCCCATTAAGTGTAAACCATCTTCACCCCCAAAATGAGAGGCGCGCTCGAAAAGGAAAAAGAATACGGACCGTTCCCAACGAATTTTACACACTCATATAAGTGTGACAGCATTTATAGCGCTTATAGTCATAACATTTCTTTATAGGTGAGTCTCAATCACTACTTGACAACATGAAACTGCTCGGCAGGAAAAAAACAGACGTCCGAATCATATAAGCGAGGTATGCAGCTCAGAGGCTGCTGTAGAAGTAGTCAACGGCCTCATCTACTAACCTAAAATCTACGATTCAGATGGTGATGTCAGACATTTCCTCAGAAGTGGTCCACATTCTTCGATTCTAGCACCACTTCGGTGGTGTCTCGAGAAGTAACGTATCGGTCATGGAGTGTTCAATGGAAAGACATTGCTTTTATGAAATTTGACGACTAACTCAAATATAAAATCTATTTTTTCACGAAGAGAGTATATGGGCACATCAAAACAGAAAAATATAGCGGTTTGAGTATAGAGATTCATGAATTTATTCACAGTTAGGACAGCAATTTCTCTCTCTTCTACCAATTCCACTCGTACACGCCCACTTAAACTATAGTTTCTCCGGAGATGATATATACCGTTCAGGTCTCTCTAAAAAAGAAATGGCCTTGACAACCGACATATGACGAGGCAGAACTCCACAATGAAGTTGGAGGAAGTTATTTTGACTCAAGATAAAATACTCTATCTAGGCGGAGCTGGACTTCTGCCACCTGAAAGCTGTATTTAAAAGTGAAGGAAAAGAAAGAAATCACATCGGTATTAAATTCCCCATTCGCCACATGCCATTCAGTAGCTATCTCTTAGAGATTAGTACAAATTCAGATTAGAGCAAGGGTTCTAAAAATGGTGACGAAGGATTGAGGATGGGTTCTATCTCAGTTTCTATATGCATTTGACCTAGTGTTAGTGGTTTGAGGTTGAAATGGTTTTAGAAATGTTGATCGTGGCGTTTGAAGAGACTACAGATGAGGGTAGTGTGAATAATAAATGCAGTAAATATTAAAAGGAGTGTGGTTGCGAGTGAAGATGATGTAGGTTGTGATATTTGAGTGGCCTTCTCCTTTTGAAAGTCAGATACTTAAAGTATCACTGATGTATCATCAATTATAGTGGTATAGATGATGTAGATTGCTATCACAATAGTATGAATGTTAAGAAGGTCGCATGGACGATCTGATGGTAAGTGAATGTCAAGTCTTTGAGTAGGAAATGGACCCCGAAGCTATCCAAGAGAGTACTGGTAGTAGCGTTGGTATATGAGAGTGATACTATAGTACAGGAATATTTAGAGTGTATGTAGGGTAGATAGAGCCTGGATTGACTAGATATGAGGTATATATGGCGTCAACAAGGTTCTGACTGAAAGTACTCTAAGTTGCTATGTGCATGGAGAAAGAAATGATTGAAATAGACTTGTCTGAGAGTGAGAGGATATGTCTAGATGTGGAAAACCACATAAAACGGTGGTTAAATATGAGAATGAGGGTTTTAGAGAGAAAATAACAACCAGTGGGCAAGTTAATGATATCATATATTATAGTTATAGGTGGTGAAAGGTTAAATAAACCACCGTATCCAATGTGCCTGGTATAACTGGAGAACGATCTCAGGAGTAATTTGTGAGAGACGAGTCCCCGTTAAACTAAAAGGCAAAATCCATAAAGCAGAAGTGAGACCCACAATGACTTAGTCACTGGAAACAGCGCCATAAGGAAAACGGACGAAAGAAGGCTCGATGTGGCGGAGATGAAGAGGTCGAGGTAGATATCAGGAGTCACCCTCGAAGAGAAAGTTAGGAACTAACACATTCGAGGATCGGCGAAAGTAACCGAACTATCAAATAAAGTTCAAGAAGCAAGATTGAGATGGTTTGGGTACATCGAAAGAAGAAAAGAGGAAGAGAATCATGTAGCAAGGGAAGTGATGGATATAGAGGTAGAGGGGACCCGAAGAAGAAAAAGACCTAAAATGAGATGGAGAGACTGTATTTTGAGTGACATGAGAAAGAAAGGACTAAATAAAAGAAGTACGTTAAAGAAAAAAACTTTGGAAACGACCATCAAGAACGGCGACCGCAGATGGGGAAAAGTGGAGAAGAAGAGGAGATGGTAGGAGTATTTGAAGGGGTAGGCTTTGGGCCTTGTGGCCAGGATTGATCATGGACTGCAAGAGATCCTACGGTGAAAAATATCCAGTCGCTTTGAAAAACCAATTTGGTGTTAGGTTTGATGGATATCTTTGTACTTAACAGCATGGGTGGGGTTTTAATTTGGAGTGAAGGGGACCGATTCCACTTCTGTGGAAGAGGGTTTAATAATGATGTCCATGAAGTTGCTAAGTATAGGTTATCATCTAACTCGATTCTATACCGTTAACAAAATATTAACTGTATTAAGACATTTTGTATTCTTTCTTCACTCTGTTTTGTTTCAAGGTTAATTATCGCCGTCAAAATGATTCCTGTTCCATCAAGCCCTCAAACTATTTCCGGAATTCTAAACCCCCCAAATATATCCATTCCAATAAGCCATAAAATCATTTCCGTTCCACTAAGCCCTAAAATTATTTATGTTCTAACAAGCCCTCCAAATCTTTCTGTTCCACCAAGCCATGGAAATATGTTCGTTCCACCAAGCCCCCAAAACATTTATTTTCCACAAAAGCCTAAAAAATATTTAGGGTGTAAAAGATATTTCATAATAGGTAAATAGATGAAATGTAAAGTTTAGGATTGCACGAAAGTGCATTTGTAAGAAATTATCCCTAGGGAAATTACGATAAATTTAACTAAGCACCATCTACAGTGTGGTTTCAAAGTGTGCACTAATTTTCGGTAAATAAAATAGTGATATTAATTATTGAACATTTAATACTCGGCTTATTAGTCGCGTACGAGTCAAGTCGCGGGCGCCTCTACATCTCACTATGTCGGTCAGTCCCCGGTTTGCTGTTTTTTAGTTTTTGTAATAACATTGTAACTATTCGGCCGGTTCTAACATAATTATAATATATTGTAACAGGTGGACTGCCTACTTATAATTTTCTTTGTACATAATGCTACATACGTACTCTTCTGTAAAAATTGCTTCTTTAATGGATGGTGCACGAACAAATATGTGGTCTTCTTACATACACATCTAGTAGTCTTGATTGAGAAAATGCTGTCAGGAAAAGCTGAATTTTATCTAGTCGAAGGCCTAATCTCTATACCACTGTAGTGAAGGATATAAGGAAATGAAATGTTAACTTTCTGTTTCCCCCCCCCTTCCCAAATGTAGATCTGTCGGACCACGGCAGAGAGAGAAGTAGTCCATTGCCAGGCGTCTTCTTATCTAGGAGGAAATTAGTGACGCTCGTGTGTCTACGGGAGGCTTTTGTATCACAGGAAACGATGAAGAAAGAAATTATCAAAGTGAAGAAAATGACCCAAAAGTATTGGAGCTAGAAGTGGAACTTGTCTTGGAATTTGGTATCAATTCCATGACGATGCTCTATCACCTCATTTTGGTCGTTTTTGTTCCTATTCTAGAGTGAATTTTGTAAATACCGATATCCTGTTTTATATTCATTTTGTCATAAAATGGGAAAACCTATTTTCTAAAGTCCCCATTGTATATACATACGAGGGGCGGTCAATAAGTTTTGCGAATCGGTAGGGCAAAACAGAGGAAATGGGATGGCTGTTTGTGGCGGTGTTAGGACAAGTTATAACAAGTCAGGATCTGCAGCCGCACGCTCCTGCCTCGTCTATTTAAGAAGCAGTAGCTGATCGCAGATCGTCAGTCACAAATTTTTCAACAATGGAGAAGGTTGAGCACCGCGCAGTGATCAAATTTTTGACCAAGGAAGGCAAGAATGCAAAAGAGATCCATGAAGGCATGATTGCAGTGTACACCGACACCGCCCCTTCCTATGCAACCATTGCTCGCTGGAATAGGGAGTTCCGCCATGGTCGTGAGTCCCTTGAAGATGACCCCCGTCCACGACGCCCGTCAGACCTGACCAACGAGGACAATGTGGCCGTGTGGAGAGGATGATCCTCGTAAATCGACGGGTAAAGGTCGAAGAAATCGAGCGAGAACTTGGAATATCACATGGAAGTGTTATCAACATCATCCACGACAATTTGGCCATGACCAAGGTCTCTGCTCGTTTGGTCCCTAGAAACTACACGCTCCATGATCGACTTCAACGTCCTCAAAGTCCACAAGGCGAGAGTTGCACAAGCTGCCCTGCGCGAGTG
This sequence comes from Ceratothoa steindachneri, assembly GCA_963969495.1. NCBI lineage: Eukaryota > Metazoa > Arthropoda > Malacostraca > Isopoda > Cymothoidae > Ceratothoa > Ceratothoa steindachneri. Next base: position 106,489,876 of record OZ018327.1, on the reverse strand, counting down.
CGGAGTCGAGGAGCTCAACCATTCTCCCTACAGTCCAGATTTGGCCCCTAGCGACTACTTTTTATTCCGCCAGCTCAAGGCTGCACTGCATCAACGCCGGTTTGGGGACGATGAAGATGTCCAGCTCGCCGTCCAGGAGTAGATTGAACAGCAGCCGGGAGATTTCTGGTTGTCGGGAATTCGAAGCCTCAGGGACAAGTGGCGCAAGTGCATTGAAGTCGAGGGTAGTTATTTTGAAAAATAATAAAACACTTTTCCTCATATCTCGTTTCCTTATATCCGAATTGCAAAACTTATTGACCGCCCCTCGTACCTTGGGTAGAGATATTTTAAGATACAATAAAGTTCCATTTTTACCAGCAAACCGAGGATGTTAGTAGTATGGTAGCTGAGGGTCGAGCGCTCACAAACTCGGCTTCATATGGGCGTATTGAGATACGTACACACGCACATGGACTCACAATTAAGTCTCCCCCTATCGCCTATACCCCCATCTCCCCATTCCCCTACTGCCCCTTAACCTCCTAACTCCCCTTTTCTCACGATTTAGAGTCAGCACACACACTCACACACACACTAACACACACACACACACACACATATTTGAAAGCGTTTTGAATTATCAGATTTTTTCTCGTATTAACATTACCGTGGAGTTGCCATTTAACCTTTTACAATTTTTTGATTGATCCGTATAGTCATTAAACTTCTTTGTGTGTCACACGTTCTAGAATGATCCTCCATCCACACCGTACCACACCTAGACTTAGTAAATATTCTCCAACTGAAGATGTGTGTAGATCGGATTATAAATTTAGCCCAGATTATTCATCTATGGTTGATTTCTTCGATCATCTTCGGCGACTTATTCATAAACACCCAATTGATCGGATTGAGTTTCTCTATAGTGGGTCAGTCCAACCACCTTTCAACTATAATAACGGAAAAAGAAGTGATTGGAAATCTCCACTTATGGATTTAGAAGATTTAATCCTCTGTGAAAAATTCAAAAACGAGCTCATGGATCAGTTTTTCTTTGTAGGAGGTCTATCCGATCGTCACAATACATGAGAGGATAGATTTTTCTGCATATTGCATTCTAACATTGTGAATGATGGGGAGAAAGTAGTGAACATCGCTATATTTGACACGAAACCCTTGTTATTTCGATTTCTCTCATGGTATTCCTATCAGCTCAACGATACAATCAAAACCAAGATTGAAGAGGCAAAGATGAAAGAATTTTCCTTCTCACAAGGTCAAGAGAATGTGATGAGTTATTTTTTAGACAAAATAAAACATTGATAGCATAAGGCGTATTATTTCATCTTTATTTGATTCATATAAATCAGAGAATATTATTAATAATTGAAAAATATATATGCACATAAAGAAAGATCTAATAATAGCTGGCAGGTATTTAATGGACTTTTAAAAAAATATCTTGTAAGATCCCTTTGAAACCGAAGGTATGGTTTGGTAACTCCCTGGGAGCTCAACAAGTTTCCGAAACGTCTTTTTCAAAACCTTTTCCCCTCTAATCTCTTTCACTCGACCGTGTTCCTCGGCTCTGAAACCCATAAATAGTACAAGGATATGACAATCTTCATTCTCTCTATCATCATCGGCTCCAACTATGCGTTTCATAGTATCGTAGGTTATTAGGTCCTTCGTGTGAGTGTTAATGGTTAATCCTTTAGCACAAAGTATATACTTCGCCCAACTCGGCGTTGGGATGCGTACCGAATAGGATTTGGGACCCGTAGAACAGAATAAATTTCATCGATGAGATTACCTAGGAATTCTCCGAGTTGGTGTTGTAGATCATCTTTCTTAGTGATGAAGATGGCACTGTCTGTGTCACAGTACAAAACCTTTCACCCAACGAGTTTAAGAGGCCATAGAGCTTGATTCGAGCATAGGCGGTTGTTAATGCTGCAATTGGAAGATTCGTTACGTGGGGGTCAACTTCTACATGTTCAGCATTCTCCACTTTCGCAATGTATGCATTGCCAACTACATCCAACGAGTTCACAATGTAATCGTCGTTTTTGATCAGGTCGATTACATCATGGTCCGAACCACAGATAACCGTTTGCATTCCGCGAATCCTCTGAGCGAATTTTCCCCAGAGACTGTAAAAGAAATAAATATGATCAGGATCAATGGGACGATTTTTGATTTATTATTATACTAGTATTATCGACTTTAAGTTAAGGAATTATTGACTTTATATTAGCTGTACATACAATGTCTTAACATTTCTAAATATGATCAGGATTAATGGGATGATTTTTGATTTATTATTATAGTAGAATTATCGACTTTAAGTTTAGAAATTATTGACTTTATATTAGCTGCACAAAGTCTTAACATTTATAAATCACATCTTGAAAGTAATACATATATCGACACAGAAAAAAAATCTAGTCGCAGGAAGAAATCTTTACCTGTTTGGGCAGAGCTTCGCTCTAAAACGCTTTCCAGAATTCCTTTCAATGTTCTTTATTTGGATGTTTATTCCCTCAACATGATTCACCCTCTTCACGCATTCTATTTTTTCATTCTCACCAATTACTCCTCGTGGGAAGCCAGAATCTTCTTTTTTTCTTCTAGAAAAGTTTTTATATACTACGCGAACAAACCATCTTTCTTTTCAAACTCCCAAAACTCGTAGATTTTCTTCATCTTATACATTTTTCCCAGTGCAAATTTCAGTTCAGGGGTTGTGTACACTCCTGAAATCATACGTTGCTTTTCAAAGTGATCGCATTTGTGTGAGTTTTGCCGAGCGCATGTGGTGCAGAGTGTGAAAGTAATTTTACCATCTACGGATTGAGGGAGAACTGGAATATTCAGATCATTAGGAGGGAGAACATCCACATTAACGATACCGAAATATGCCTCATTCACACCCTGAGTGAATTCTTGAATAGACAGAATTTCTCGCACAGATACGCAACGTCGAGGTGATCCTACAGGATAGGGATTGTTTTACATACAGTACGGATATAAGGAGCAAAAATCGACATAATGGATTTTCACACCTTGGGTTGGTGGGTAGTATAATATAAATGAGTTACATCTACCACCAAAATGTGCACTCTCCACATCTACTACACCATTGATTACATCAGCAGATATTCTATTAACTGTCTCACGTTGCCTTGGAATGGTTTCCATCATGGTTTCAAATTCACACTACAAGAGAATGATAACCTTGTATTTACTACTAAGAATTCGATCACTCTCTACTGTCTAATAATATCGGTCCAACGACCCACGTCCACCAATGGAAACATCCTGTTTTAGATCACAGTTCTCTTTCTGGCACCCATGCCAATAACACCCATGAAAGAGTAACACAGTTGCTCCTCTCGATGGTGAAAACCGGTCAGGAAAAATTACTCTTCTACAAACCGAAAGGCTTCGCTTACCAACGTTTCTTGCGTGGAAAATCGGGATTCCTCTAACATGTTCTTCAAACATAAGCCAACGTATAGCCTTATAAGAAAAAGCTTTGGATTTCTTCCTGTTGATGACTGCAATAGCATTTTCTGGTAAGAGGATATCTTTATAAACCTTGTAACACAATGAGGCTATTGAGATGCAAGCTTGCATAGGATCAATGTTAAATATTCTGATGAACGAACACCTAAACTTCTCAAAACACAGGCGAAGGATAGAAACATCTTGAATACAATACTTAATACGTTCTGTATGATTATTATGTAATTCTTTCTGAAAATTCGAATAAAAATTACTGTCAAAGTGTAATTTTGCCTCGCTGTTCATTTTTTCATTATTAATATACCTTTTTTCAGGAACCGGTCCAGTATAATTCAAAGTTTCCTCTAAAAGAAAATCGTAAGGAAAATACCTTTTTCCATTTCGGGGATTCCCATTGATTTGGGCATTTTTTTTCAGCGAAGAAGGCAGAAATAGGAGTAGTGTCCTTAAAACTTATGTCCTGAACGAGCTCTATTTTAAAAATATTTCGTCCCCGCTTCATTGGATGCGAAGTAAAGAGATTAGGATTAAAATGTTGAAGCAGTTCGTCATAGGTGAATTGCGCATCGAATTTGGCATTGCTATATACCATCACATATGTTTTCACATTTTCTCTCGATCCTCTTATTCGTATTAGCTCTTCTATAAAGGGTTTACAATGTAAGTTTTCATCATCTTTTTGAAAAATCTTTGTTCGTGGACCACAGTTCTTACATTTCTCATATGTTTCATTCTCGTTATCAAAACAGAGTTGACAGATTATTTGCATAACTAATATATAAGGAAAAGGTATAAATGATACCACTTCTTTATAGGCTTCAATCATGCAAGGTGCAAACGTCATGAGACGACACGAGTGTGAGAAGTTGTTCTGCTCTAAATGTTACACATACTATAAAGCGGATGGAGCAGAGCATACGTGCTCTTCATCCAGCACGTATGCTCTGTTCCATCTGCTATATAGTGTGTGTAAGATTTAGAGCAGAACAACTTCTCACACTCGTGTCGTCTCATGATGTTTGCACCTTTCATGATTATATAGTTACATCTAAGACACATGCTAATCTTCACAGAAGTTTGAAGCTTTTTGTGGGTATCAAACATGATTGGCTGTAGAATGAGCGATTACACTTATACATAAAATCCATCGAATTATTTCTCCATCACAATGCCCAAGACACTTACTGCATACATCTTCACAATCATTTAGATGAACTGTTACGTTGTCATGGAACGTATAGCAAGAAAAACACATCCCGTGATTAAAAGGAAGTTTCTTGTTTTTAACATATCTATCACTGTAAGGGAATTGATACTCACCTCCCCTCTCAGTTGAGCCACTGGTCGTTAGCCACAACGTCCTGGCAGTGGAGATGCCGTAGCTCGACCACTTAACCTTCCCCCTTCTCGCCCCTCGTCTCGAGGAGAAGCTGAATTGTGTCCCCGACCACATAATGCAATAATCAGCTCACTAACATCGGTAAGAACAGCAAGATTGCCCTTAAGAGCTGGTATTCAATTTCACCGCTTATGCGAAATTAGAGAAGCGTCGTCCTAAAGCCAGAAGCTCCCCTTTAGGTTTAGTTGGAAGACTCGCTGAGAAAAACCGTTAGAGGAGGAGACGTAATGCAGCCGGTCCACGCATGCCCCTCCCGCTTTCCCTACCCCCAGTGGGGTGGTGACGAATAAAAGCAAATGTCTTTAGAAAAACGAGGTAGATTACTTTAGTTATCAAGGCGACGAAGGCCCCGGCAAGAGGCCCGGGCAACCAATAAAAGGAACTAAGAAGAAGCTCATTCTCGAGCCCGTTCCTGGTGGTCACACCGAAATTTAAGTTAACTTGATTAAACAAGCAAGTTCAACTTACTCTCGTCAGAGAAATCCCCTATCATGGTATATCCCGAAGCACCGAGATAGTCCTCGCCCTTGAAGAATACCACGATTGCATGGTGTAGAAGTCTAAATACATCCATGCATTAGTGCATACATAAATACACCAAGACAGCTGCGTGCTCCCCTCCTTATTCCAAATTCGCCTTTTCGAATGGAATCTCCTTCACACCTTTTCGCGCCGTCATAAACCCGCGGTTGAAGACTATGAAAGCTCGGATGGCAGAGAGGCATAAATATTTCGCATGTCCTGGCAGCAGACAAAAGGTCTTTCGCGTGACAATAAGGATTTTATGAGAATCCGGTGCTTTCTCTCGAGTTTAGCTCTTGAGAGAAATAAAAGGAAAAATTCTCCATGGATTCGGGCAGAAGAACTTAAACCTACGTTGTGTGTGGAGCTAGTCTCACAAAGGTAACAGTTCGCCCGTTGCAAGGAAGAAACTTTGGGTAATTGGTTATTGCCGTCACGGTACTTGTAGCTGCCAAACTTCTCGCAGACCCCCTCCTTCAGAGGCAGAGGTTACACAGGACCTCCCTCTGAGGATTACCCTAGACGCAGCTAGGTAATCATTTTGGCTACCCACTCCAGGTGCCAATAATCGGAACGGACACTTCGAGGAGAAGAATTCCGATTTGACTCGCCTTCGCGATCCGGCCTAGGATCATTAAATTAGGACACCGGTCTAGGATTACCCCCACATTCGGTAACCTCAGACGACCGGGCTAAGTGCGAAAATCGTCAGAAGAAGAAGTCCTTCACCGGCACCCTCCAAATACTTACGAACTCCAAGGTATCGTTAAAGGAAATTATCCCTCCCATAACTTCACCAGTTTAACCGTTAACTAGAATTTCCATCCCGAGCTCATAACCTCGATTATTTCAAGTGATTAATTCAGTTCTTAATTCCATAATATTATTTAATTCATTCTGTCGGGTGTAATTAAGACGCAAGCATCCTAGTAAGTAGCTTTCAAGTGTAATCCCCACCTATTCAGTGCAAAGACTAATCTTATTTATACTTACATATGCTATTTCATATTTATAATTCATGTATATTAAAGATTATTTTTGTATCTGTGTGTTTAACTATTTTGGACGATCCTTTGGCAAATAGCAAAGCAATTCACTCGGCTACACTCTTATTATTACATAAGTCCACCCATGACTAGCTTTTACTGAGTTAGAACACACTCAGGGGATCATTATCTTAATTTTGACCAAAAGGGAAGCACTGGGGTTGTTCTTATTCACTGGAAGTGGCTACGGTAGGTGTATTGGCTGCATTTAACCCCCACTTTACCTTGGTGCGGAATTATAATATATGCCAAGGAAGTGGGACTGGGATTACTCACTCATTAACTCTTGATACACTCCCTCCAGCACTTCCTTGAGTCAAAGGATTCAAACATTGACTCATCGCTCGCTAGTGCAAATTATTCCCGGAGTGTATTGAAGAGAAAAAGAAACATTCTTGCCCTATCCCGTGGCCAGATCACTACCTTCAAAAGGATTGTGTCTCCCCATCTGCCACACGCGCCGAAAACCTCTGTGGCTTTAAAGAATTTTCCCCTTGAGAACACAGCTGTAAGCGCGGATCCACGCGTCATCCCGGCAACAACATTCTTGAGGTCACGTAACCATTGAGTTTAAAGTCAGACTCAAATCCGATTTTAGTAGGAAGCTATAAAGTTATTTAACCCCAGGACCTGTTTCAGTAAGGTCTGTTTGCACTTTTATATTGTAGTGAGCTTTAGGTCAACCATAACTATAAATTCAAGTATGTCAGTTATAAAGTCTCACTTAAATTTGTTGAGTTCATTTCTTTACATGTATAGTGTTAAATTTCGTTGGTTTAATTAAAGTTTTTGTTTTGTTAACAAATTTTTATTCAATCCTCGAAACACTAAGCAAGGCACTAGGAACCCTCAAAGATTAAAGAAGTAATAATCAGATAATAATAATCAAATATATAGCGCTCTTAGAGGTAAAACGTAAGCCAGGAGCTTTGACGTACGTAAACAACCCATACGTACGAACTCCAGCCTTCACTCGCTCTTTCCTATACCACGACAATCACTAATGTGTCGAATTGGATAGTAAGTTTCACCTTCAAGACCAATGAATAGGAGTGGGGCTGTTTTTTCAGGATAAGTTGGTCGATGGAGTAATTTGAATTTACGTTCATCGCCTATAGCCGAAAATATGAGGAACCTGCATCTCTACTCTCGTTCTATTAAGGAGAATTGATCTACAGTGACAGACTCTTCGTACACAAGATTACAGTTTCTTGCCAACTCTTGAGACTCTTTTATTATTGTTGGAAGCCAAACGTTTTTGCGCGAACATTCTCCTTCATGTTGTTTTCGCGAGGATGAGGAAACAAATGCGTAGCCTGTAGAATTTATATGGCATCTATATATATTATGTCAATCAAATCTGACATTGGGTGGTATTACAGCATGCCCTGCAGGAATCTTGTAAACACGAACTGTGAGATTGAAGGTACTAAACTCAAATGTGTCCGCAGATTGGAATGCTGTCTCGAATTGCCTCATGATATAAACGAATACTGTCAACTCACGTAGTTGAACGAATAGAATGTGTAAATAGATTGTATCACCGGATACATCCATAATTTGAAAACTTATATTTACACGATAATCACTATCTCGAATCCATTGGAGATTTAATAAATTAATATAGGTCGTGAAAGCTCACGCACTACTCTACCAAGACCACCTTCTTCTGGATTCTCCACGATTACATGATATATAATAATCAGAAGATTTCCATACCTGTTTTCTCATATTGGTGTAATTTGTGCACAAGAACGATTTTCTCTCTGCTGTTCTTTTGATAATCTTAAAAGGCAAACAAATGATGTATATATTCATCTGAAAGTTTACGTATTCATTTTACAGAAGCAAAGCATGAGTAAGAAATACGTACTCGGACTCCACAACGACGACACCTTCGCTCGATGAAAGGTTGGATAAATAGGAGTGGGTTGTATCCCTTTGGTGGACTTTCGCTTTTTTGTAGGGGGAGTAAACATCGTTTCTGATGATCTATAAAAGAAAGAAAACATTTTGTATATAGTTATCTGAAAGATGTTGGTTCATTCATTATACAAATGGAAAGCATGAGTGAAGGAGGTATGAAATTTTTTTTTTTTGAGAGAGGCTTTTGTATATAGTTATCCGAAAGCAGCTGTATCATTCATTGTACATAAGAAAAGTATGAGTGAAGGAAGTGTAAAAAAAAAAAAATTTATATCCCCATGTACTTAATCTATCATTGGCCCGAAGTCTAGCGGATAGACCAAATTCCTATATTGTATACTCCGGAATAGAGATAATATGTTTACTCAACGTTTTGATAGAATCATCTGGTGTTATACTGTATTGCAGAAAGATTATGAAAAATTTGAAAACGAAGTGATTTTTCATGAAGGTGTGTACGATGTTTCATCTCTAGATGGAAAAAAATCATACACTCCTTATTTTAGATGACTTTATGCAGAAGATAGATGCAAATATTTCAGAGATATTTACAGTTACCTCTCACCATAAGAATAACTCCATATCCTAGTGGCTCAAAATCTATTTTAGAAAAATTCTTATATGCGTGATATAGCCTTAAATTGTCACAATTTAGTTTTATTTAACCAGAGGAGAGACATCTCCCAAATAAATATATTTGCTAGACAAATAATGACTAGTGAACGTAAGAGCTTCATGAAGATATATAAAGAAGCAGTCTCAAAACCTTATGGCTACTTGCTCTGCGAGCGACTTCAGTCCGAGAAACACTACGATTTACCTTACGGACGGGTATATTTCCAAACGAAATCAAAACCTTATATCTTTTATAATGAATTATAAAATGAAAAGATACGCGTATCTCTTCTATGCGTTCCCTACACTTTCTAAAACGATGAAAAGATCAATCATAGGAAGCATGGATAGTGGTTTTGTCAAATGTGTATGTGAAATGTCTTAATCTAATAAAAGGTAATGTTCCGATGATAGTATCACAGAAACAAAATATATCACGATTCCAAAGGTTGATACGTATGTTAGCTCGGAAGCCCAGGTCATATACGTCTAAAGAAAAAAATAAATAAATCAGAGGGGAGGATCGTTTCTAGCAATCCTATTCTCTGTTCTAACATCTCTTCTCTCCAAACTTCTGAGATGAAAAAAATGATTGTTTATCCCGAAGAAAAGAGAGAACTACCCTCAAACTTAATATCATCTCAAGAAAGACTTTTATCTTTGGAGAGAGAATTGACTACTATACTAAATAATTCACACATACCACCAGATAAACGTATTATACTTTACCAAAACACGTTGGAACATTATTTAAAACAGTATGATAACGTTGTAAACTCACCTTCTGCTAATGTTAACCAGAATGATAGGAAACAAATAAACGAATATGCAGATGAAGAACTAGGAAAACTGGAGCCTAATGTTCGTGAAAGGAGTAGATAAATTTGTCAGACATTAAAAAACACAGAAGGATTTAGTTGAGATAAAAATGGAGTGATTACAATCGAGGGTAAAAGACTCCCACAATCTAACATTATCGACATCCTTAATGATTTAACTAAAACATGGAAAAGACCACCACCCCTCTTCTGAGAAAAAGTAAGAGCAAAGTTAATATCTTCCGATTTCGTGAAATCTATAATAAAAAATTCGCAACGCCGGAAAGAATTAGAAAATAATACTCATGTATTAACTTCTTCTACTTCAACCTCAAGAGTTTGCGCAAACACACGTCGTATTTTCATTATCGCCAACAACCCAAAATAGGGAACTGGTTGAATTATTAATAAATTTCACTGATTGAACTGGCAACTAGTGGGTCCAATCAAATAATTGTAAAAGGCTAAGTGGCAACTCCACTGTTATGTTACTACAAGAAATCTCTGAAAATTCAAACCACGTCAGAGAAACCCTATCCTAATTGTTTTTGTCTCACTGTCTGTCAAAATTCATACAAATAATCACACGTAAGAAGCTATGTCTCGATTCCAGGTGAACAAATTATACAACAAGAATATAAAATTAATATATTTAGCCTTTTGAATATGACTAGAACAAAATTCGGTTATGGTAGAGTGATCTTTGAAAATACCTATGGAAGAACCCGCTATAACAATAAACTATTCCTTAGTGAGGATGAGTTTAGGTTTGTGTTTGCTGCAATACACAGGTCAAAACAGAAAAATTTCCCCTATGTTGATCGTTTGATGAAGAACTACGGTGTAAAGCAGTTAAAGAGTGTAGTGGAGGCTAACCCTTACAGTCTATTTCCAAGTATCCATTTCGGTATTTACTGGAAAAGGGATGAAGAGTTAATTACACGATTTAAAAATGCGCTGTACAATGAATATGAAGTCAACACTTTTTTAAAACTTGAAGACAAGTTTCATCAAAGTTTTTGTCAAATGAAATGCTTACAGAATGCGTTTGATGTATGTTATCTTACATTCAACGATGGACTTGATGAATGGCGTAAACCGAAACCCACCATCACAGAAGTTGAGTATATAAAAAATATCTCGTTTGATGAGTTCCACTGTTTTCTCAACAGGAGGGGGAACAGTATCGAACTTGTGAAAGAATTTGTCCTCAGGGATCTTTAAGACTACGTGACCATTACGTGTAAAGAAATTTAATAGAATATCTATTTATCAGCCAGTCTCACCATGAAATTCCAGAGGGTGGAGTGTCACCAACCTGCGTCATCAAGACTTGCAAGAAGAAAGTTTAAGTTTATCCAAGATAAAAAATAATATTTTATCAGAGCACAATTCTTTAACAAATATGTTTATTCAAATACTGGATCATATAAAAAAATTCTGATATTAATTTAAAAAAATATAAGGTTGGGTTAAAAATAAACTGATCATTTTTCCCCGTTGCATATTGAATACTGATTTCCCGATTCGATTAATCCAGCTCTTTTGATTCAGAGAATCAGTAAATGTGTACAAAGTAATAAGGTTGCGAACATCCATGAAATTCTAATTGAAATTATGAATTTTAATCTAGATGCAAAATTAAATTGGATTTTAAGATAAGATTCTTTTCATTGAATAGATATATGAGAGTATAAGCTAGTCAGATATTCAGTTAGAAATAAACCGTTTATTGTTCCACTTATATACATCCCCGAGTCTACCAATATCTGTTGGTGGGATAAATCGACTACACCAATCTGTAAAAAAGATAGCCAAAAGATCTAATGTGGAAAGCTTTCTCTCAGGTTTGGATAGCTATACACTACATAAACCCGTTCGAAAAAAATTAAAAAACAAACACGTAAGAGCACAAGGCTCTAACGAGATTTGGCAACTAGATCTAACTGTGATGTCCAAATATGAAAGTTTTAATTATGGTGTACCCTACATACTCTTTGTAATTGACGTATATTCTATGTATCTTTGGTTAATTCGTTTAAAGCAGAAGACGGACCAGGTAGTTTCAAATGCTATAAGAAATCTCACGGAAGAATCCGGATGGATTCCAGGTTATATATGTTCTGATGATGGAGGAGCATTTAAAGGAAATAAGATGAAAAGTTTATTAAGCAAATTTAATATCCTCATTTATCATGTGCTCTCTCTAAACAAAGCTAGTCTTGTAGAGCGTGTACAAAGAACAATAAAAGAAAGACTTTTGAGATACTTTACTTTTAATAATACCTGGAAATACATCGACGTATTAGATGATTTTGCAAAGGCTTATAATAATTCTAGACATAGAATAATTGGGAACACACCGTTCAAAGTTATATACGATGTTGCTATATCGAAGCAGAGAGCTGAAGGTAAAAAAAGAGGTTTCTATATAAGATCGGTGATTATGTTCGAATCTCACGCGTTTCCAGTAAATTTAAAAAAGGGTACGAAATAAGCTGGAGTGAGGAAATCTACAAGATATATAAAATTTAAAATGTATTAACCCTGATTTATATTGAAGATTTAAGTGGAAAACTTATTGAAGGTGGGGTTTATGAAGAAGAACTACAGAAAGTAAAATTTGACTCCCGTAAGAAATATGTAGTGGAAAGGATAGTTAAAGCGAAAGGGCATGGAGAAAACAAGCTATATTTAGTAAAATGGCGAGGGTACCCATAATCGTTTAACTCATATATCAAAGAATGTGATATCACCCTAAAATCTTGAGCAAATACATTCCTAAAATTATATAAAGGTGGAAGATGTAGAAGACTTTATATCAGTTGTGAAGATGGAGCCAGAGAGTTTTTATTTCATCCTTCTTTCTTCGTCCTCCCTGGATGTTTACCCTCTAAATACCATGTCTGACTATAGAATCAAGTTGCAAAAATCCATATAACAAACCACAGGCAGTATGAAGTAGGTCTTTGTGAGTTTCATTTTACAGGGAATATCTATAATGTTACTAAGTCTACACACGCATTCACAGTCTATCGGATAATCGCGGAAGTAAACAACTACTCATCAAATACTATATTGGCAAGAGGAAAGGTAACAAAAATAAAAGAAATTGACTATGCTAATGATGAGATATGGATAGACGCTGGATATTACAAGAATGAAATAGCACTCATAGAGAAAATGAATCTGAAAATGAAACAGAAATTATCATCTCAAGATTTAATGTTTAAATCTGACAGAAAACAACGGAAAAGGCCTACTGATTATATGTTAATGCTCACTTAAGGTTCATTGCTCAATGTGAAAAGGAAAGAAAATCTATTAATTCATCTGTCGAAAGAATTTTCCGCTATAATGAAAAGATCTATCAGAAATGATATCCTCAAATTAAATCATTGTATAGCGTTCAATATAGATTTTACTGCTCTTATATCTCACCCGAATACATGTTACATTTAATCTAACCTTCTAGACTATCAGTTAGTAGGCGGGACACAGTCAAGGCTGATGAGAATTATTCATCTTCATCTCAATGATGGTTCATTAAGTATAACTTTTGATAATTCACACTATCTGAATCTAAGCTCTGGAGACTTAAGATCAATTTATATTTATATAAGAACGGTGGAAGGGGAAAAATTTCCATTCTCTGTTGGTCATTTGATGATCAAACTACACATTAGGAGTAAACATTTAACAATAATGAAAAATGTTGAATGGAACACGCGTGTAAAGGGTTAAGAGCCCAGAGAGGACATGGTCTTGGATCACTCTCCTCTCCCTTATTCAGAAATGCAGCACCATATATAAAGAGTGGTACTCATTATCTAGGAAAGAAGGCTATTTCAGCCGGTTTCGATACTGTTTACTGTTCAGAACTTTGTGCATGGAAAGAGTGTGAGGCAAGCTCTGAGAGACCAGCTGGGAAGGGTAAAAAATAATATCACTAAAGATACTAGACAGTATATTAGAAGAAAGTTAAAATCTGAAAGGGATAATGAAAGGAAATCAGAAATATAGGTGTGATAAGTAAGCGAAAATGGATGAATAAGAAGTTGAAGAATAGAAGAAAGTTGAAAATAGATAATGAAGAGGCTGAGTATGTTTTTTCCTCATAATATAAACCATCAGACATTTCATAGATGTTCTCATAAATATATCAACGGCTGTAAATCTTACACGTGTAAAATGAATGCTCTTTATCCAACAAGTGATATCTGTTCGAAGACAAAACTCGATTTGTTTACTGTTCCACCAACCCAAACTTCCATCGTTGAAAGCAATTATCAGTTTTACTCTCCGCTTAGCAATATCTCTTCCGACCTCACACCAGTTGGATATTATGTATCCGGTAACGAACAGTATTATGTAGACCCTATTGAGGTTTATCTTTATATTAAAGCAAGAATTGTGAAGTTAAACGGAAGCTAACTTCTAGATGGGGAGAATGTTTCTCCTGAAAATAATATTCTTCACACCTTTGTTCAGCAATGTTGATATTTATTTAAATGAAACATCTGTAAATTCGATCGGAAATAATTACCTCTATCGTGCATATTTAGAGACCCTGTTGAACTATACTGAAGAATAAAAATCTACTTTTCTTTCCACTGCAAGATATTACTCTAGTAAAGAAAATATAGAAAAGAAATATAGCAGATTTCAGAAAAAACTAATTGATGTATATGGAAACTACACGCCTATTTCTTCTCGCAACGTAAGCTGTTACATTCATTTACACTATTTAGAAGCCATACAGGTTTAGAAGCTAAAATATAATTATTAGAGTTTTCTTTACATTAGAAAAGTCCGTCTTTCAGCATCAGCTTATCTTAGCTTAGCTTAGGGAAGTCCATAGAGGTCGCGATAACGGATGTCCTCAGGGCGGTCTCCGACCTTGGTCAGGGTCAGTTTGCTGAGGACATCAAACCTGCACTAGATTTAAACGAGTAACTCGGCGTGCTCACTTCAGACCCATATCTTGACCAAAGGGAGAAGATTCATGGTGGCAGGAGAGGACTCAAGACGACCAGGATTCATCTTCGGCTGCAGGGGGCTGCCGAGACACTGGTCTGCTGGTGCTCGCCTATAGTCGCCCCTACTCCTGGTTTTATTATCGAGATTATCTTTCCTCTAGCCTTTACCTAAATAGGCAGCCATACAAGGCAGCAGGGGGGTTGTTAGGGGCTGCCGAGTCTTCGGTCTGTCGAAGGTCGCCTAGCGCCTGCCCCCACTGCGTGATGCGCTTTTGCCTACAACCGGACATATGAGAATCCTTCGTTGGCTGTCACTACGGTTTGTGTGATGGAACTAGAGTTTTTCATTCATACTTAGCTAATTGTTGAACAAACAACCTTAATCAGTAGAGAGCGTTCATGAGGTATCAACCTCTCTTCTTTAAACTTTTTTTATTAATTTTAAGGTGATGATTCACATTGAGCCAAAGTTTACCAAAATATTAGGATAATTACTGAAAGTTCTGCGCTGCATTCTCTTCATTCGTTGATTTCAGGACCTCATTAAAGCGATATTGCTTTCTTAGATCAACATATTAGGTTGAATAGTGGAGGAATTCTTTAATCGTTGTAATTGTCGAACATATAGATCAGAGCAATCAAATTCATTTCCAAACAGTCACTGCATCAAGATATAGACCAGAATTATTCAGTCGTCAATGAAACGCATTTTAAAGACCGGAAGGAGTTTTGAGGTGTAGGCTGGGAGCCAGGAAGCTTAACAAACACCATGAAACTTGATGACCAGGATAAACTTTTTCCTGCGATACCTATCTTTGCATAGATCACAAGGAAAATTGTGTTTTGAAATTTCACAAGGACTAAGATGTGTTCACCTATACCTATGCCTATGTAATGTAATTTTTACTTGTTTTTTCCCTTTTATTACTCGTGCAACATATTTCTTTTATAAAAATAAATTTTGGGGGAAATATTTGTTTATTTATAGCCTTAAAGAGGTCACAGTTTACAAATTTGAAATATCTCACTTTTATGGCTCAGATATCTAGTGTTACAAATCTGTCACATTTCCCTAAAATAAGCTAAAATAATATTGTTTTCAAAATAAGACTTTTTACAGTTGAAGAAAGTTCAAGTAATGCTATTTATTAGAAGACCCAGGCAATGGCTTCGCCATTCCCCCTCTACGGGGGAAACTTATCTAGAGATGGAAAAAAGGTTGCTTACATCAAACGCTATGTACCCTATCACACAAGTTGGCATGCGAAATTTTCCAATTGTGAGTGGAATATCAATGAGGAGTGTGGATAATATCTTCATGGGGCGAATACTTACACGCATGGTTATAGGAATAGTTGATCATTCTGCATTTTGTGGTAGTTTTGATGCATCACCGTTTGAATTTAAACTTTATAATGTTAATCGCATCACTATCTATATAAACGCGAATGAAGTTGAAAGAACATTTGAATTAGACTATTCGGACGATCCAGATCCAGTTTGCGTCAAGGGATTTTTACTCTGAATCCTTAAAAAAATCTTAGCGGTCGGGGAATGGAGGGTGGGGGTGTAGGGGATAGGGATGGTAAGGAGACTTGAGTGCGAGTCCATGTGCGTGTGTACCTATCTGGATACGCCCATAGGAGGCCGAGTTTGTGTGCACTCGACCCTTCACCTACAATACTTGTACTGATGTTATTATCTTATTATTTTGTCTCTGCCACATTCGTCCTTGAATATATGTATTTTTCTTTATTTCTGAATCTTTAAAAGTAGGTAAAAAGTAGAGTACTCCTAAATTATGTAATTCTAATCAACCAAAAGATAAAAAACAGATCTGAAAATTAAATACCGTTTATAGTCTTAAGATCAACTCACCGAATGACAACAAAAAATTAGCAAATAAATAATACCCCCAATTTTTAAGCAAGAAAACAAAATTTGACGAGTCTACTCGAGAGAAGTCAGCGCTTTCACATTAGTTTTTGCAGATTAAATTCAGTGTGTCGCATTTTGGTATTATTTAATTATTTATATATCGCTCTAACAATCATATTACCTTCCCTAGCGCTATAACCACGTTCTAAATTTATCTGAAGTATCCATAATTCAATCACGTTGGGCCTACATTATTGCATTAATTAATATTGGGATTGTCATTAATATTCAAAGCATGAAGTTTATCCTCGAAATGGTATTAAAAAGTATGAAACTTACCCCTGAATAAAGTGGTATAAAAATTTAGTGGTGATTATTTACGGAAGGGGCTCATTGGCCATATGAAAAATGTGCTTAATATTAAGATAAAGAAATATTCCTTCATTAAATAAAGAAAAGAAAATCCGTAACACTTGCCCTGAAGCATGAGAAATTTGTACGCTTGGAATCCCTTTCTATCTTTTAATTAGAAGCGAATTTCTTAAAAAATACGCAAAACGTCTTGATTTATAAAAAAAAATACAATCTATATAATTTGTTTTCTTTTGTATAAAAGTATAATCTTAAGCTTCCAACGATTTAATCGCAATTAAACCATTTTTTCCCCCTATCTGCAGCGTTTCTTTTATGAATTCGGGTATTATTGCTTCCATTTATCTAATCCATTTCTGAATGTGAAAACACACCCCATTTCTCACATTCAAGGCACGGCGAAATTTCACCCCCTTTGTCCTTAAGCGACCTGAATAGTTGTGACACGTTTCGCTGAACAGCGAAACGTGTCATAAACGATATCTAAAACTGCGCTATATTTTAAAACTATTTAATTTTAATTTACATTGCAGTTATTTTATTTTTTACATAGGAGGTAGCGTTATTATATTTAGGCTAACGAATAATGAAGTTTTTGCCCTAAGCGAAAAATGAATTCGCGGCTTTTGCAAATGAAATTCAGTGAGGCAGATTTTGAAATTATTTAAATTTACCGAATTTTGGAGATTCATTCTTATTTTAACTTGAAATTATATAAAGGAAAAATTACTAAACCGATATCACAGGATTCTTGCTTAGAAAAAGAATTTGGATGAATGGTTCTTGGTTGTATAACTTGGTAGTGGAAAATTTTGAATCTGGCTAAGTAGGTAAACAAAAAATAAAGAAAAAAGAAAATATTTGTCCTTCCATTTCTTTTCAGTGGAAACAACGGAGCGAGAGGATTATTTTTGAAAATTAAACCTCTTATGCTTGTGGTTGTATAGCAAAGGGTAGACACCTTCACATTGGGGCACGCTCTTCATTAAAGGCAAAAAACTGTATCACTTTTGTAATTTAACCTTCATTTTTGTAGTGGCTCTAAGGGTTGGTATGTAGATTGGTTAACTGGATACATTCACGCGCTTAGCGTGGATGAGGACTCATTGCTCTGCTAACCTCATACCATCACTACGTGAATTACAGTTTTCTTAATAAGATTTTATGTTGTAAGCCACAAGGAAAGAGAATTTCTTGATGATTTTAGTATTTTTTGTAGTTGTATTTATTTGATTATAAATTAAGCTTAACTTCATTTCATCTGTAAATATTTGAGACCACAAGGAAGGGGCAACAGTATCCCCCAAATTTAATTCAATGTTTTGCATATCATAAATCTGAAGGATAAAAGGAGTTATTCGTGTAAAGAATTATATGAATGTTTATTGATTTTAGGCCAAGGACATCACCTTACCTACTCTCCAATCTCCTATATTCAACCTGATCAGTGTTTTTAAAGAAGAAGATCGTTTTTAGTGCTCAAATCTGTAGGGATTTGCTTTTGTCCGATATCAACCTTAAATGTTTCAGTTTCAGCATCTATGTTTTTTTTCAATCACTTCGCTCGTAGATATTAACCTCATACTCATTGTCAAAACAAGTAATAAATGTTAGTCATGACCTTTAAATAGAGTAATTACCACCGCCTCAATGTTCATTCTAGAAGTTTAAACTGAAATCAAGATAACTGAAACTGGCCTTGAGTGTATCTTCGAATCATCTGGTCCTGTTATATTAAACTCATGAACTTTTATGCATTCGCGAATCCCATGATAGCTTGGGTATTAAAGACTCCTATTATTTCATATTGTCTCACTCAATAAATTAAACTACAAAATAAAGAACCTTCCATTCGGTTATCTTTGTCTTTTAATAGAAAGATATTTTAAAATTCTTTATCAAAACAGATGCCAGAAGTATTCAAAGAACAGACATTATACAAGCTTCTTATAAATCGTAACAGAGGCGTATCTTATCATTTGGCATAATTTACTCGTATCTACAAAATTTATTAAAACGAAAATAAAGTCTGAAATATCGCAAAGAAACAAAGAAGGATGGGTTGGAGTGGGCGGTGCCGGTATGTGAGACTGGAAGTTGAAACTGGGCTGAAACCGAACGAAAGTCTTTGGAAGACGAAAATAAAAGAAATATTAAAGGAAATTTACGGGGAAAGTTGGTCTCAAACAACGAATTTTTATCACCATAATTGTGACAGAACCCAAAGTACAACAGTCTTGGAGATGTTTTGCGAAATATTTTTGTTTTTTACTTCGAAACGAACAAGTTGGTTATGGGCGATGGGCAGGGATACTTATTGTGAGAACGAACTTCGGCTATTAGAATTCTGCCGAATAAATGTCTTTATCTAAAATTAAGGCATCCATTTTATTTCTAGAGTGTTTTTTATCGAAATGCCATTGATGCGATGATGCAAAACTACATACTTTCTTAGATAAGGTCGCTAGATTGGTTGTCACGATACGATGTGAGATCGGGTAGTAAGAGAGGAAAATAGTGTGGAGAAAGTTTAAGATGAGTTAAATAGAGTCCAAAGTTTTGTTGTCAGGTAATGTATGTAGACGTGTATGTCTATCGAAGAGATCATTTTAGTGCAGAGTTCTGAATTCCCTTTGCTCACCTCTTCCATGTGTGACTCACGGCTGTGAGTGTTAAGGGTCAGTATGTTAGGAGCGGTCGTAAGGGTTTTTGTATGTGTGTAGTTTGCGGGCGGCAGGTTAAACTTGCGTAGAATTTTGTTTGTCTTTATTACTCTTTTCTGTGTGATGTTTTGGTTTAGGTTGAAGTGTAGGTATTTGTCGAATGTGGCCCCAGCTATCTCGGTGTGAGGCTTAGATGCAAGTATCGTCGGGGTTGTGTAGTTTTGGTTTGTTGTGTTGTGTTGTGTAGATTTGAATGTTCTTTGAACCACTAGTTCTCATACTCTGTCTTCTCATCTAGAATCATCTGTGCCTCTGTGCTTGATTGTGTCTGGGCCCTGGCCAAATACAAGAATGGTTTCGTAGTCAGCGAGAGATGTTATATGTGTGTGTGTAGTGACGCCCGAATTGCAAGGTGAATTATACTCAACGAGTATCCTCGCAAATGAGCACCCTATTAGACCTATGAAATCTTGAAATTGGGCACACAAATTAACTACCTAAATAATAAGCCATGTAGTAGTAATGAACTAATGTAGAATAAAGCGAAATACTTATATGTAATGTTAAATCACGATTGTACATGTATTAAGAAAAAACATGAGTGTAAGATGGCAAGCGAATAGTTGGAGTTTTCCCACGCGAATGCACGAACATACACACAAATATAAACAAATATGAGGCTCTGCCTTGCGCTGTGGTTAAAGATAGCTAAGTCACGCCCCATTAATGGAGGTTCGTATAAATAAGACAGGCAGAGAATTTCAAAGAAGAGTAACCTCACTATTATTAATATCAGCTAGTCAGAAGGATAGCCTCCAGCCGAAACATTAAGTAGGCCCAAAGAAGTAGGCCTTGTCGCCTGTTATGAGGGGCTTCTCTCTCAAGGAGGTAGACTCCATGAGCGGTGACCTCCTCGAAGGATGGAGTAGAAGAGGAATGCAGGCGAATTCTCCATCAAAAATAAAGAGCCCGCCACCTCAATCCTCGGTCCGGTCACTCCGCAACCCTACGACCAGACAGTAAGGTAACCAAAGTAGAAAAACATGCACTCATTAGACAATTAACGGGCAGATCAAGGAGAAGAAAAATTCGCCAACCCTAAGTCTCTCTCAGCTCAAAAAGAAGTAGGCCTGGCGAATTCCATCAACATCGACATCCCTTTCAACGAGGCAACCGTCAGAATGGTAAAAAGCTTATTTCATTTCTACACACCGGAGCACTGCAAGTAGCTGGATGAGCTAGGGTGAACTGCTACAGGTGGATGCAAGTGGAGAACTAATCCGACAAAAGATTGTACAGCTCCACATACGAACACAGGGCACATGTTTGTATCTTAAAAGAACAACACTGAACCAGGAGGAAATAAACATAGGAACTCACCCCGTTCGTTCGAGCACAGTTTTTGAATATTAATAATGACAATAATACAGTTTAGAAATGCCAGTGCATATAAGGTTAAAGTACAAATTCAGTTATATATATACTGTAGCTAAAAAGGCGTAAATTCTGTGCTTATATAAATTTAAAATGTGTAAATAGAGAAAAGTCCAGTGTCCGGTGGTAAGAAGAATGATATTAATCTTATTAAAACAAATCAAATGACGAAAGTCAATGTAAATATTAATTTAAAGTTATCCACGTATTCTTAGTTCAGTGCATACATAAATTAATGTATACTTATAGAAAAAAAAAAAGGTTTTGTTCGCAGTTTAGATCTGTAGCTGGGCCATCCAGACCGCTCAAATATTACCACGCTTACCATCACATGGTTTGAACAAAGAACCGCAGGATTGAAAGCACTTTAAAGGTCATGTGTTGCAACCAGGCATAAGAAAGAAGATTTAATGTGGTGTACGTACACAAATCTCTTAAAGTAAACAATAATAAAGTAATAGCCCACACACACACACACGCACACGAATATTGGTCGCATTTAAGAGATGCAGTTCCCACCATACACGCTTCATAGAACCACTAACTACTGTGCGTAATTATGGCTAAAGAAAATAAAGTATTGTAAGACTCCGTAAGTCTAGAAAAGCCAATCTCCAGATTGAGATGTAGTTAAAATAAAAGTTTACATCTCATCTTGTATTTTAAAACCAGTTGCATCGTAAAATAGGTTGCTCTAAAGAAAATAATATGTACACATTGATTAAATGGCCAAGACCTAGTGTAATAAAAGAGAAAGTGGCAAATTGTCTGCACGTCTCAATATTTTGTACATAATTATTCGCCCATAAACCAATTGTATATGCCATGAATTGTAATCATTACATATAGTATTACCTGAGAGACTAGTTAAAGAGGTAGAGAGAAGCCGGAATATTAAATATATATATATATATATATATATATATATATATATATATATATATATATATATATATATATGGGTGTCGAAGCAATGTAAATGTGTAGCATTATAGATGAAACAAACTGTGTATCCTGAGTTGATGTATATTAGTTCTCCGTGGCTCGAGGGGAAGTTTTGTAGCGACACCCTAATTGCAAGGTGAAGTAGGCTCAACAAGAGACCTCAGAAATGAGCACCCTATTGGACTTATGGAATCTTGAAATTGGGCACACATATTAACTACTGAAATAATATGCCATGTAGTAGAAATGAAATAATGTAGAATAAAGCGTAATACTTATATATAATGTTAAATCACAATTGTACATGTATTAAGAAAAACATGAGTGAAAGGAGGCAAGCGGATAGTTAGAGTTTCCCACGCGAATGCACGAACATACGCACGCGAAGAAATAGCTGCGAGCCGAAAGGTCTCGATACAAGCTAACGAGGCAGCTGAAACAGAGTCGGGTTCGACCAGCTAAGTAAAGTTTACGGGTACCTGCGAAACGCCAAAATCAACTTTGCCATGACTTTGCTATCGATGCCAGCCCAGATGCGGCCAAATGTGTCAACATGAAAACACGCTTACCCTTTGACTCCGCCTAGCAATCTCAACAAAGGAATTAACGAACATACTTTGATATGTGAGGGTCCGCCTCGCACTGTGATTAAAGATAGCTAAGTGACGCCCCCCTAAATGGAGGTTCGTATAAATTAGACAGGCAGATAATTCCCAATAGAAGTACATCACGATAATTAGTACGCTACATTCATCTTGATTCCAGATTCACGTTAATCTTATTGGCGTCACGAGTCCGTTACTCGTCGTTAAATCCAGCCGTTCTTAGCCCCACCTATCTAATGTAGAGGGAAACCTACAACAAAGCCGTGGAAGACTTGACTATCTCACTTGCCCCAAATAAGGTAGACCATCGGAAAGAATAAAACCCACAAAACACCATTTTCCTTTCAACTCCTTCCTTTAACCCAGTGATAATTAAGTTACCTTTCGAATCCAGCCTATAAACAGATTCCACGTAAGAACTTTAGGAGTCAGAACAAACTCGACGGAAGACCTCAAACGCCTTCGTCCTACACTCCTTTACGGGTAACCCAGGCTCACCGCCAAGTTATTCCTCCTCTAAACTGGTACTCCTCTGGCATCTCATAAGCTAAGCGACCCATTATAATCTTAGTGACATCATAACTGATAACGCTCAAGAATAACATGTATTTGTGTTCCTGCAGGTTTCTGGGGACGTAGGGTTTCATTTGCTATTATGATGAAAAGTGTAGAAGCCAGCTGGTACCATGGGGTACACCGGCTCCTGGTGTAAATGGATGCGACATTGTTCATTGAATTTAATGTGACCTCTCTGGTCAGTAACTTTAGAAAGAGAGAAGCCTTCTGGTGCAGAGAGGGAGCTCTAACGAAACTTAAAATGCTTGTGTTGTTTTAGATTTTCTTTCCAATAATATAATTCTTCAGGTCCTCCCAAGTTTAGCCTGGGAATTATTTAGTTTTGGTAATAAAATTGTAATTATTTAGCCGATTCTAACGAAATTTACAAACCCTTATGTTGTTTTACATTTTCTTTCGAACGATATAATTACAAAGGTCCTCCCTAGGTTAGTCCGGGAATTATAAAAAGTTTTGAAAGTCGTAAGGTCATAAATCAGAATAAGTGAGAGCACACGACTTTGGTAAGCAGACCTTGTTTAATTTCAAATATATATATATATATATATATATATATATATATATATATATATATATATATATATATATATATAGAGAGAGAGAGAGAGAGAGAGATAATTAGATAGATAGATATTTTAGTTTTGGTTTCAAATTTCATTAAGGTTACAAACACAAGAACCAGACATGCGCATCAAGTGACAGCAAGCAGTTTATATATCTTACTGACAAAGTCTTACGCCCACTACAAAGAGTCTCTGTAGACTGAAAGCCGTCCTGAATCCTTTTATGACTGGTGTGGTCAACGAATTCGAGATATGTCACAGTTCCAATTCTGGCACATCCCTCTTCAACTGGAATTCCTCCTCTTAACGTTGTTCAAGTCACTGAGGACAGCAAACCTACCCCTGTACATAAACAACCTCACACAGCTTGCACTATGGTTTTTCAGCATGGACCACAGTAACTATGCAGGATGGGTGCCTGTCCACATTCAAGACATGACTAGTCTAAGCAAGTCACACCCAGATATTGCTACTGAATTCACCAATGGCAAATTCATAGCTCACAAGACAAAACGAGTTTTCTCGTCCATGGCCATTGACCAAGCTCATGAGCAAAATAATGCTGCTGTGAAGAGTGACGGTGGTGCCGTTGGACTCACTCAAAATCCAAATGCTCTTAGTAGATGGATGGTGGCTAGGCTGGAACTGGTTAGAATGACTACCGAGTTTGAAGCATCCATGGAGGGAAAGAAAATAAAAGTTAATCAAGACACACGCCGCCATGAGCAAACAAATAGTTCACAGGTAATCTTTACTCAACATCTCAAACGTCTGGTTGAAGTAATAGAGGAAATGGGAAACCCCTTGCGAGAAGAGAGTATAGACTTGATGCGGCTGGACACAAGATACATTGCTGACCCAACTGTTGTTTCTACTGTTCAATAGCTTGATGATATAGGCAAGCAACAGTACAAGACCTTCGCAGCAGGCCGTCTACTGGAGCGAACCGTACCTCTTACTGAGCCAATAAAGAAAAATAAACTCCCATTGTTTAGTCGATCGCCACCAAGAGATAAATCCAAGACAAGTTTGCAAATATCTTCGCTAAAGAGGGACTGCTCTTTATTCTCAAGACTCTTCATTGCGTCTTAAACACGAGATGGTGATCTTGCCGAATTGTTCCGCCATGAAAACTAAGCATGTCCCCCGTCTTTATCTCAGCTTGGGAAGTTACGACTGGAAACCAAATCAGATCTATTGGTGCGTCTAGAGAGTTGCGCAGAGGTCAGAAGTGATGCTCCAAAACCAGGTACTGACGTTACTATCCTTGACGGGGCAGTGTTGGTGAATGTTAGGAAACCAGTTGCTGCAAAAACCTTTGATGATTATGCGCTGAAAGCATTCTTGCCACACATACAAGGTCAATTGAAAAGAGCCTGTTGTATGGACATAATCTGGGACCATTACCGTGACAAGAGCCTGAAATCTCAAGCCAGGGACAAACGTGGGAAAGGCATTCGAAGGAGAACTAACGGATCTACTGTTCTTCCAAGAGATTGGCAGCAGTTCCTGAGAATTGATGCAAAGAAAACAACTGTTTGCCTTCTTGAAAAAGCACATCACACATCTTTTATCAGATAAGCAGATAGTCACGACGGATGGATCAGATGTGACGTGCATTCATCACGCGACACCAGTCATCTTTACTCATGTGACCATGAAGAGGCTGATACACGAATGATGACACATCTCGCGGATGCAGTCCATCATAGGGTTTCATAAAATTCTTTTGCGTACGTTGGATACAGATGTAGTGATATTGGCTGGGGCAGCAACAACTATACTCAAAATCCAGCAGCTTTAGGTGGCTATTGGGACAGGACAGCACTTCAGGTATATTCCAACGCATGAAAGTGCAGCATTCCTCGAACCAGATAGGTCACAGGCCCTCTGATGTTCCATGCATACACAGGGTGTGACACAGTCTCATCCTTTAATACACGGGACAAGAAGACAGCCTGAGATACCTGGAAAGTATATGACGAATTGACGCCAGCGTTAGTTCATCTCTCCACGGGGACAGCAGACATCTCTAATGACGTTGTGGCAGTGCTCGAGCGGTTTACCATTCCTCTCTACGATCGCACCAGCAACCTCGTCAACATAGACGAAGCTCGACAGACACTCTTCATTAAGAAAGGACGAACCATGGAAGCTCTTCCACCTACCAGAGGAGCCCTGGTACAATACATCAAGAAGGCTGTGTACACGGGTGTCTACTGCTGGGGGAACATGTTGAAAGTTGTTATGGATCTGCCCTCACCTGGGGACTGGGGATGAATCGATCCCTACAGGTGGAAACTTCTGTGGTCCATTCTTCCTGAAGCCAGCACTTCACCAAGGGAGCCTACTTGTTGTAAATGCAGAAAGGGTTGCAAGGGACGATGAAAGTATAAACTAGCTAGTTTGAAATGTACCGCTTTTTGCCAGTGTGGTTAAGAAAATTGTGACGTATAAACAAGGTCAAACTGGAACTATCTAGTAAGTTACTGTTACAGTACTTTAATCATGCTCAATAATGTCAATATCACTAATCTTCAATGTTCGAATCAACTTTTTGTCATTTTATATATAGTGGGTTTATATTGTTGGGATGATGGGACATATCTATATACGGGGAGCCTATTTATTATTTAACTATTTCTCTCTCAATCAATCTTGGAAGCTTGTTGAATGCTTACAACTTACAGAATGATGTATTTAAAATGCGTTTACAAAAAGTCCAATAAATTTGCTGCAATTAGTATTTATACACATAGCTGAAATTAGTAGAGAACTTTTAAGTTTAGATTATTGTTAACAAACTATTGTTGTAGACGAAACTGTTTAAATTTACCACATTCGTTTTGTCAACTTAACCAAATAAAATATTACTAAACCAGGCATTTTAATAATTATGACGAAAGTGTTTTTATCTATTAGCAACCAAATAATTTGCTCAGTCAGGCAGATAGGTGTATCCATCCTAATAATTGTGGGTTTAGACATACAAGCATTAAATTTGGCACAGCCATAGATAATAGTGGTTTACTTAAAATAAATATGTACTTACCTGTCAACTAGTTTATTTGGTCCTGTAATTCACTGTAAATTTGACTCCTCAACGCGGAGGTTACGAAATTTGCTGAGTCAGTACTTATTACGCTCCCTGGTAGGTTAATTGACATTGATGGCAACACAAATTCATTGTGGTCATTTGGAGAATACAATTAAGGCATATATGTGTATCTAGGGTCATTTCATTCGAACATAAAGAAGCATGTGTGTCGTTCGGTAAAAAATAATCGCGGTCAAAACGGCCCTTTTGTAAGATGGCCGCCACGGCTAACATAGAACGTTTGCACGGTGGTTCCATATCTATAATTATTCATTAGATTATTATCTATGATCGTGCTGAAGGTCATGCTTGTAGTTCTGCACCCGCAATTCCTATGATTGATACACCTATCTGCCTGACTATCTATCTGGAAAGCGATTAGTTAAATTGATCCGAATTCTCTTAAACATATTGGTATGTGCAGCAAAAAGTTAAAGTGAGGAGAAAGGTCTATATAGAGATTGCCATATTACTTCTCGACTTTTTAGAGAACAATAAGTTAAATTGAACCAAATGGTTTTAAAATATAGTGAAATTACCATATCGCGTCTCACTTGATCTGGGAAGCAATATGTAAAAATGATCAGAGAGGTCTTAAAATATACTAAGACTATCAGATTTTTTTTGGAGGCTATCTGGCGACTGCCCACTTGGGGATAAATCGCCTGAATCAAGACAGCCGAGCACTAGGCTACACAGCAACGATAAAAAGGGAAGATGGCAACAATCAGGAAGCAAGCTACGGCGTCGGGGGGAAGTTCCTCTTCCCCCCGGCGCAGGAGCGTGCGACCTACAAAAAAACAACAATAACCAAAAAACAAGACCTAGTTAAATAAAGGGGAGAAGGCCTGCCTCCCACCAAAAGTCTATAAGTCCACCAGTCAATGTGCACGAACTCGTCCCGAGTACAAAGAAGAGGTGGTAGTGACCCCGCCCATCCCAGTACCGGGAGAGGTAACGTGCGCGGAGATCGCCCAGATTGTGACAATCAACAAAAATATGCCGAACAGTCTGGGGGACAATGCAGTCTTAACAGTAGGGCGCTGGCGAGCGCTACATCAAATGCCGTGCGTCCCGCGAGTGTGCCCAATTCGAAGACGACAAGAAGCAACCTGAATGCCTTCGTGGCATTGGAAGGGTAGGTCCATGGGAACAATCGCGGTGCAATGGCACGCAAATTTAAGTTCCCTTCGATCGTCTCCCATCTTCTTTGCCAAGCAGCACGAAAAGTTGCACGTATTCCTGCCATGTAGTCGGTGTGATGAAGAGCAAAACGCTTGTCTGGTCGCTTGTCTGGTGCCATCATCGGCGCGATCGTTTCCCACAATTTCTACATGTCCAGGAACCCAACAGAAGATAATTTCGACATCCGCCCAACTTGCCAAAACTGTGGCGTCACAGATATAGCGAACCAGGGGATGCGGAGATTCCAATGCTCCGAGAGCACTCAGGGCGCTTTATGAGTCGCTAAAGATCACAATCCGCTCTCCGAACCGGGCACATCGCGTAATCTCCCGTACCGAGTGATGTATTGCCACCAGTTCGGCCGTGAAGACAGATAGATGCAGCGCCTGGTAGAGCCCCGCTGACTTCAAACCGCGGGGGATATGGCGTGGAAGCTGACCCCTTCTTGGGACTTGGAGCCATCCCTATACACTGGCACGGTTCAAGCGTGACACGAGGTGTGCTCCAAAACGGCCAGACGCAATACTCCCGGCGCTGTACAAGCTTTGGGAGCAGAGGCGTGGCGACAAATAGCCAAATGTGGTACCCTCGAGGGTGGCGTCCTAGGCAGAACCAGGGGCACCACCGGCCCGAGAGATATACCTAGCGCTCGAAGGAGTTTCCTGGCCCTAAACCCAAAGGGTTTGGGTTTAGGGTATGACTAGCGTCTCTCGGCGGCATAGGCACCGTCAAAATCAGCTGCGGATGCAGTGACAGCCGTTGGCGACTGAGGGAGGCACCGGGCTCGTGCGTACAGGCGAATTATGCACTGTACATGGCGTAGAGCGAGTGGCATCTCCCAAGCATCGGCTAGTAGGCTCTCAATGTGGGAAGTGTGGAAGGCACAGATCGCCAGGCGAAGGCCGGTGTGGTGGATCGAGTCCACCTACCGCAATACACGTTCGGCTGCGGATGCATAAAACTCGCATCCCTGGTCGAGCTTTGAACGAACAAAAGATCGATAAAAAAGTAAGGCAGTAGCCTTATCAGCACCCAAAGGGCTGAACGTCACGGAACGAAGAATATCCATGGCGCGGGTACAAGAGACCCTAAGGCTGCGGATATGAGCCTCCCAGGTGAGACGTCGGTCAAATACAAGACCAAGGAAACGGTGCTATTCAATCACTTTCAGATGCACCCCATTAAGAAACAAGTCTGGGTCAGGGTGGAGCCGTGGTTGGCGGCAGAAATGCACCCCTGCCAAGGAAAACTGAAACCTGTGCGCTTAGGCATAGCAAGAGACGCGGTTCAATGCCTGTTGGAGTCAACGCTCCAGAGTTGGCATCTGGGCCGCGCCAAAAGAGATCGAAAGGTCGTCCACGTAGAGCGTAGCGAGAACATCTTCCGGCATAACCGAGGTGATACTATTGATTCTCAGGGCAAAGAGTGTGACACTGAGGAAACTTCCCTGCGGGTGACCCTCTTCCTGCTCCATTGGGCCGGAGACGGCTTCCCTTACCCGTACGCGGAATCGACGATCTCGCAAAGATTCAGATATAAAGATTGGGAGGCGTCCCCTCACCCCCATCATGTGAAGAGTCTCCATGATACCGTATTGCTATGCAGTATCATAGGCCTTCTCCTGGAAAACGGGAGAGGTGTTCTGCAAGAACTTGCCCTGAATCCTTTTGACTCACTTCCACACCTCTGCTGGAGGGGTCTTCCCGTTAAGTGAAGACACGTATGCCCGCCAAGAAGAGCGGCGGGCGTGCTTCAAAATATACTGGAACTTAGACCTAGCCCAACGAATTATACTGACAGTGAAATCGTTTGTGTGGCGCTTATAGCGCATGTAGGCATAACGCCTCTGTTTGAGGGCCGTCTCACAATCGGCCGACCACCACGGGAGTGGTCGGCGTGCAAAACGGCCAGACGTCCTAGGAATAGTAGTCAGGCCCGCGGTGATGAGGTTGCCGGAGAAGAACTCAACAGCCTCGTCTACCAACCTTATATCCTCGACTGAGATAGAGAATTCACTTATTTCCTGAAATGCAGGCCACCGCGCCCGCGCCAAGCACCACCGAGGTGGACTCTCAGGTGGCAGCCGCCCCGAAAATGATATTTGAATGGGAAAGTGATTACTACCATGGGGGGCATCGACCCCCCCGATCAAAATCCGGCTATGCATCCGGAGACCACAGATATAGATCGAGGCAAGAAAATAAAGCGGTTCTCGGGCAGTGATGCATAAACTCATCCACATTTAGGACACCTTTCTCAAACTCTTAGATCAGATCAGCAAGGACTTATACATTGGGATTTATTAAGTAGTCTCCCCAGAAAGAATGTCTGCCGTTCAGATCTCCTAGCAAGAGAAAGGGCCTCGGCAACCGTGCTACGACGTGGCGGAAGTCCCCCGTGTCGAAGTCAGCTGACGGTGGAATGTATGCAGAAATAACAGTATACTTCCTATCCAGGTGAAGCTGCACAGCCACTGCCTGAAAGGAGGTATCTAAAGTGAAAAGAAGAACGGAGACATCATGCTGGGGGTAAACCGCGCATTCACCAACCCGGCCCCCATCTTGTGGTCGTGGAGTCGCAAAACCCTTATACCCCGGGAGGGTGGGCAGAGGGCACGCGCCTAGCATGGTCTCCTGCAGAAAAATAGCTAACGGGGAACGGGACGAGACGAGCCTCTGCAGCTCCTCCCAGTTGGCCCAGAGTCCACGGCAATTCCATTGAAGGAATATGCCCTCTAGGCCTAGCTCGGAAGAGACGCGGGGGTCCTCTTCGAACAGAAGACCCTCACGTGAATGGCCGTACGCTTCTTGCAGGCAGAACCACGGGCAGGGTTGGCCGAACAATGCGCTGAAGGCGTTCTCACCTTCGAGGACTTATTGGGGGAGGTTGAGCTCGCCATGCGAATCTTTTCCTCCATCCGCCTCGAAACCTTAGGCGGGCGTTGCAGCTTTGGAGGCGGGGGCCCCCTTTTCGAGGATCCACCGTCTCCTAGCCACCCAGCCCACCACTAGGCGCGGGCGAATGAGCCGAAGCTCCTTTGTTGCTGTCCTCCTTTCAGGGCGGGGATGGGGCAGATTTAGCAACCCTGAAAGATGGCCTGGCGTCCAACTTCATGGGTGCTGCCTCTTGTGAGTTTAACGACTCGGTGGAGGCGCGTGGCCGTTTGGCCTTACGGGAAACGGTCACGATGGGGGAAGTTGGGGAAGCCCTGGTTTTAGCTGGGGCTGAGTGTGAACCCTTTGTGCCGCCCGCTTTACCAGAGGAGCACCCGGGTTGAGTAGAGCCCGCAGAAGGGCTCCGAATGGGCGCAGAAACAACCGTGCTCGTTGGCCTGGATGGGCCAGGAGCAGAGGTTGTCTTTCTAAGCATTGAGGCGTAAGAGGTTTCAGGCAGAGCCGTGCGTGCCAGGACCAAGTCCTTTGCATCGCGGAATGAGAGTCGATCCTGCCCCACATTGCTTCGAAAAAGTGGGGTGCGGCTCTCCGCAATTGACACACTTGACCACACACGGTTTGGATTTATCGTGTGTGTTTTGGAGCAATTTACACAGACCTCTGGTGACACTGACTTTGCACCTCTACATGAGCGACTCGTATTGCTGAAGCGGTGACAGTAATAGCCCCTCCGTGGCAGTGACACGAATGCCTTCACACGGTAGCGGTAGCAACCGGCACGCACCGACTCAGGGAGCTTGTCACAGTCAAACGTGACGAAGAGTGTAGGAATAGGTTTCGAGGCCCCTCACTGTTTTCTCATCACACGTTCGACCTTGACCGCCCCATGGTCGGCCAGCTCTAAGGTGATGTCCTCTATGGAGTAGTCAACAAGTTCCCTCGCGGCGTCACACTCACAGGAGTGCTATCAAGTGTCCGAAAGGGCACTAATCATGGCCGGCTCGGAGGCATTCAAAGCATTCGCCAATAGGCTCCCGTCCGAGAAACGGGTAACCTTCGGCTCTCTCCCAATCACAGTAGCTAAAGCTCTCCTCTGTTGGATCATGTTGCCCTTGGCCAACATGGTGCCATCAGTGGAGCGAATAACGAGGAAGCGTTTGAAGCTAGCGGGCTTGAAAACGCCGGATAATCTCTGAATCAGGGGTCCCAATGTTATTGAGGCTCCGCCCTCGCACTTTTGGTCATAGTCAATGGCTCCGCACCCAGCGGGACAGATGGGTCGAATGTGCCGATCTCGGCTTGGTCGATAACCGAAATGGCAGCAGACCCATCCGTCCCCGCAGCCTCCGTGGATGGAGAGGAGCACCTAGTCTTTTTAGTCTTTTTTTTTTCTTCTTTTTAGGAGAGGATGGCGGTGAATGAACCCTGTTCTCCGCTCCGCCAGCAGGAGCCCGCAGGCAAAATAGACCAGCCTCAGCAAGGTGCTTCACCGAGATGGAGAAGGTCCTGGCAGTCGCAGGGACACCGGTCGGAGGAGGAGATCCCTTCCCTCCTTGTACTGTCTTGAATTCGCTCCCATGGAAGGCCCTACCATGTCAATCTTCCCCCTCCCTGGGACATCACAGGTCCTATTAGCAGCAGTGTCTTTAGTCTCATCTTTGGAGGCACAGGCCTTGACCCCCGCTAGGTTTAGTATCTTAGCCAGCAGGTCTTTTGAGGGAAGCGATCGAAGGGGCCTTGCTTTTCTCTCCCCCTTAAGGGGGTTTGCCCTACCGAGTCACTTCAATGGGGAGCGGTCGCGTATGGGTTGCCTGTTGGCTTTCTTGGCAGTCCACTTGGAAAGTAAAGGGTGGACTGCCGCTGGAAAGAGGGAGGTGCCCTCGGGCACCTCCAGACAAGGAGGTGAGGCGGAGTCCCCTACACCCTTAGGCGAAAGAGAGGAGTAAGCGTCCTCTCCAGTTAGAGAAATTTAGAGGGTCCCCTGCGCAAGCAGAGGGGGGAAATCTCCATTTTCCTGTGGATCTGCCAGAAATAGGCTCCATTGATTGTGAGTGCGCGAAAGAAGAAGGGTTTTTTTCTAACGGGATGCACACGCTCATCATCCCTTGCAGTAGCCCATCCTGCAAGAGGTGCGTACAGGACTGGCAGAGCCACGTGCCGCCATTTAAGACCACATCTCCCGTCTAGTGGGCTTACAGTGCCTCAGAATGGCGGCTCCACCTTGGACACGGCGTAAAATTAATAGAGTGTGAAGAGAGAAGGAAAAGGGATGTGAGGAAGGAATGGGTGGGGGTGAAGCAGGTTTTTAAAAACACACCATCCCAAACCAAAGCTCAGGGGTTAGGGAACATTGTCTCCTCTTCTTTCAGCCCCGATGCGGGATAGTTGGCTTTGAAGAAGGTCAGCATATACCCTGTGAAAATGCAGGCCGACCAGAGAAAGTTCTGGGAGAGGTTGTAGGGGAAGTGACGAAGTAGGGGAGAAATACAGGCTGTCTGAAAGAAGGAGAAGAGGCTAAGCTGGGGCCGGACGGGGCTCTAAGTCTCGTCAGCACGGCAGCCAGGAAGGCATATCGCCGTGCCCCTTACGGGAAGATTGTTTCGCAGTAGATGTGAGAAGCACTAAGTTAAAATGATACTAAGTGTTTTGGAATATTGTGATACGGCATTACACTGATCAACAATTTTTTAAAAATTGTTTGCTTCTTAAGTGAGATTAGTTAATTCTTTTATATTTTCATGCACTGAATCCAAATATCACCTTGAAAAATGCTTATTGGCTATAGGTTTAAATATACGCGGCATTTAATATTTGATTTTTTTTATTATAACGTGCAGTATGTGTCATTATGTTTTAAACTCTAGTCAATATCCACTCTCTGCCTTTTTGCTTGACATTTATAGTGGGCTGAAGAATCATCTCTTGCCAATGTCCAGCAATTGTCTGCAAGCATTGTTGTGCTCCATTTTGACTGGTACCGCTTTTCCATGGTTGAAATATTTTTTGGTGAAATCTTTCACCATGTTCCTTACTAACTGAAAAAGTCTAAATGTCAGTCAAAAATGTGGAATTTAAGTGACATTTTACATACTATGTTCTTGTAAACCTTGATGAGGTTTGCAAACAATTCTTCCCAATTTCCTTCCCTTTTTTTTTGAGAATTCCTTTCGCCACTAACTTGAATACTTCCCAAGCAGTTTTTTCATCCCCAAGAAAGGGGTGAAGGGAATTTTGATGTTAAATATCTGAATCCCTGACCAGATTTGTCCATAGCCTTTACAAAGTTTTTTATGAGCCCCAGTTTTATGTGTAGTGGTGGTAGCAAAGTTTTGTTTGGTTCAGTGAGAGCTGCTGGATGTTGAACATTTTACATCCAAGTCTCCAATGATTGACGAGGTGGCCAGTCTCCTTTGATATAGTGGGAACCTCTTCTATGGCTGTCGCATTCACACAGAAACAGCAGTACTTGGTGTATCCGCGCTGCAAGCCTATCACAAAAACAATAACTTTTAAGTCATCACAGAGCTGCTATTGAGTGATATTCATTATATTTTATGCATTGCAACGTATGCTTTATATTCTCATTAGTTTCTTTCATATGTGGTGCATAGCCCACAGGAACTGATGGTTAACTATTGCCGTTGTACAGTAAGACACCTTTCAGACTTATTTTCATGAATCAATGAACTACCTCTAGTGTTTGTGTTCGTATTCGATGCCAAGTGTTCCAACAGACGATTAATATTGTTGCAGGCCACTAAACTACCTTCCATTATGAAGACATAGTTGAACTGCTGCTAACGGTCACTAAGTTTTGAATTTTTCACATCACTTGCTAAGAGATTCCACTGTTGAAGACGAAAGCCTTGCAGCTCTGCCATATTCTTGAGTAGTTTCAGATCACTGAAAAGGTCATTGAGTTCCCCCTGTGTTACCAGACGCGGCCTAGAGGACTGTGCTTCATCAAAATTTAAATCACTCTGTAATCCAGCACTGTTATCTTTCTCTGCTTCCTCCTCACCACTTTCCTCATTTGACTCGAAGGATACAGAAGTTGGTCCATCAGGAGCAGGTTTACCTTCTCCATGTGGAACTGGGCGAATATCTGATTCGATGTTTAGATATTCTTTGGACTCATTTTTCTTTTTTGCCACCCCCTGTTGTACTGAAGGCACCATGCAAAAAGAACAATTGTTGGTATGGTCTGTTTGCTCCCGCCACCTCATTTTCACAGCAAAAAGCATCCTTTTTTCCTTCCTGTCCAACCAATGGCGAAGGTTAGTAGCACAAGGGTTGCAGCATATATAAAGAACCCGGTCCTCATCCTGGTTACCAATCTGCATCCAAAATATAGGTGATATGCCTTTCTAACCATATCAGTTATATGGCGCTTCTTTGATGCAAAGGTCACTTCACCACAAATGTAGCAGACGTTGTCTGCCTTATTTACACAAGTACGAAGCATATGAAAAAAGAAAACAACAAACAATTAGAAGATAAACAGAAAATTTATCCATAAATTTATCATTATAATACAGAGTGTGACAGCTTAGTAGAAGTATTGATATAATTCAGTCTGAAAATAAAATTAAAAGTAAATCCTTTACATGCATATCAATAGCTTGCCAAATGCATATTTATTATAAGTTTAAAAAGTGTTTGACTAGAAAAATCACTTAGCTTTGACCTCAAAATGTAAACTTGCACAGTACAACCACCTTCTATGACTCCTGGAAAAATACTGAAGGGCAGTAAGACTGTGAATGTGGTTAGAAACACACTGCCGAAAGGGTGTTGGAACCTGTTATGACACCTAGTTGTATCTTGAAAAGTATGTAGAGCTAACAAACAATTTTAATCATGATATTCATTACCAGCGACCTAAAATTAATTGGAAATTGCTACTCTGTTCTCGGAAGCATTTTGGTTATTGACCAGTGAATTATTACCAGTCACTATATCTGGTGAGCACTACGTTAAAGTGAGGTAAACTAAGATTACAATATTGCTTTTCACTTGATCTGCGAAAGAATAATAACTGATCTTCATGTCTTAAAATATACTAAGCTTACCAATGTGCTTTGCACTGGTCCGAGCAGCATTAAAGTGAAACGTAGATTCTTATAATATACAGAAATTATCATATAGTTTCTCATTGTAACTGAGAACCAAAAAGTTAAAATGAAGGGTCTTAAAATACAGTGAGATTATCATATTACATCTTAGGGGATCTGCGAAGCAAGAAGTTAAATTGATCCGAAAGGTCTTAAAATATATTGAATATAACGTTTTGCTTTTCGCTTGATATGGGAAGCATTAAGTTAAAGAGATCCATAGGGTTTTAAAATTTACTAATATTACCAGATTGATTCGCACTGGATTTACGAAGCACTCAGTTAAACTGATCTTTATAGAATCTTATAATATACTAAAATCATCATATTGGTTTTCACTCTAACTGGCAAGTAATAACATGATGTGTTCCGAATGGTTTTAAATATAGTGAGATTGTTATAATGTTTCTCATTGGATCTGGTAGGAACTAAGTTAAATTGATTCGAATGGTCTTAAAATTTACTGGGATAACCACATTGCTTCTCACTGGATCAGGAAAGCAATCAAAATTTAAAGTGATTCGAATGATCATTGATATTCTGAGATTACCATATCCTTCTTACTGGACTCCGGAAGTAATAAGATATAATAAGTGATACTAAGGATCTTAATATATGTTGAGATTATCATATTGCTTTTAATTGCATCTGTAAAGAAAAAGGTTAAAGTAATCTGAATGGTCTTCAAATATACTAAGTTTATCAGAGGTTTGCGATCGGGTTTCATTTATGTCTCTAAAATGAAATTAAATAATAGCACACGTGGAAGACTTATGAGATCGAGATCTTTGTTTCCTTCTTAGAGAAAGAGGAAAAGATATTATAGTAGAGATTAGAGATGCAGTGGGTGTAGTCAAGCTTGGAATTTCGACAGAGAAAGAACTAGAAAATAAAAATATATACGTCATTAAATAGAGAAAATAGGAATATAAACAAGAGAAGTGAGTAGAGCGCGAATAACCAGCCTACAGGAACAAGTTCGCACAATGTGCTCACGTCCTCCAAATAGGACCTAGGCCCCCAATACACAATAGAGAGAGAGAGAGAGAGAGAGAGAGAGAGAGAGAGAGAGAGAGAGAGAGAGAGAGAGAGAGAGAGAGAGAGAGAGAGAGAGAGAGAGACAGACAGACAGACAGACAGACAGACAGACAGACAGACAGACAGCCAGTCAGACAAAGAGATTTACATATTGCTACATGGGGACCAAAATCAGGGGAGTTAGACATCTTCCCTGTTTATTACGCGCACTTTCATTTCCTCTAACAGAATAACTTACTTCATATTCTTCTTCTTCAAAAACAGCCTCGACACTCGTTGGTTTCATTTTATTTTATTCTTAGACTAGTGTAAAAAATTGCTGTAAAGAGGAGGGCATTTAATACTGTGTCATTCGAGTCAATCAACCGGTTGATGTAGAATGAATGTCAACCGTAACTCGAATAATTAATCCCGCTTGGCCAGATAACCTGCCGATTTTAATCAGAGTCAATCAACCAGCCTTATGCGATATCCTGTTAATCTTCAGAGGTGTAAATCAACTAGCTTGGTGCATTTGAGTATCAGGTGTCTTCCGAATCAGTTAACCAGCTTGGTGCGATGTCCTATCAATCGTCATCCGAATACTTTAACCTGCGTTGTGTGATGTCTTATTAATCATCATCTGGATCAATCAACCTGCCCCGTGATGACCTATCAATCATAATCCCGTTCACCCAACGAGCTTGTTTAGGTGACCCTTCAATCTATTTGTGGAAACAAATGCTTTCTAAAATAATTTACACTTTCTTAACATTATATATCAACAGTGTTTCTTTATTGAACATGTTTATGAAAAACCTAAACGAAGAAAACAAGTAAATGAAGTGACCAATACATCAGCACTACTTTTCGATCAGGAAAAAGTTAGGTAAATGTTCCCTCATCGGTTACACCACAATTGTTTTCCTCTTCTTAACTCACTCAATTAAGTATAAATCTTTTAAGACTTTGTCTCAACGTATTTTTACATACATCAGCAGTAACACAGACGTCATTTGCATGGCTGATAAAACATATATTATTTACTGTTTTGTGCCAGTAGAAAATGTACAGGTTGTCCCTAAATTCTGACCACATAGGCAAAATGCATAATTTCAATAAACAAAGAAAATAAATTATTTTGAATTTAAATATAAATAAAGAACATCTTTAATGTGATTTCCACCATGCAAACTTCAATGCGCTTTGCGAGGTTCACACGATGAACCTAATCCATTAACTCCAAATTTCCTTGGATTTGAGCACATTATCTCAGGTGTCTCGTATCTTTATTTTTGAGTGAGTACACCTTCTCCTTTAGCATACTCCAGAAAAAGAAGTCAAGTGAGTTAAGTAGTGAATGAGGAGACCATTGACTACGCCTTCTCCTTTAGCATGCACAAGGTAAAAAAGTCAAAGGACGTAAGGTCTCGTGAACGGTCAGGCCATTTTGATATTTCCTGTGTGTTTTTACATTAGAGACACCCTGTACAGGATTGTAAGGTTTCTTTCGATACAGTTTGCAAATTTATATCAATTTGGGCAACAGAATTTGGCTTGAGACAAGAGCAGACCAAAATCCTTGCTCGTGTTCGTCCTCTTGATTCCAGCTATCTGTTGCATTACCAGAGGCGTTGGTATATAATGCAATCCGGCTCATGGCAAGGAATGACTCCTCAACGTATTATAAAACCAACATAAAGGTCAGCATGATAATGGTTCGGGAGCTCGTGGTCAGCACAGGCTGTTCCTTCTTTGTAGGATTGTGGAAGTGTTTAGAAGTTTGTGTTTCATACATTACCAATTTACAGAATTCCTTGGAACATAGAAGAGTGTTTGTTGCTCTGTGAATACGAGAGGGCAAGACAGCGTTGTTGTAAATGGCTGTAATTACCTATATGAGATTAATCTACCCCCACGGTGTTAAGCATAACGTGCCAATCAATCGAAGGTCATAACTCTACTAGCGCTGACGTTTGTGTCTGGTCACAATCGGGATCGAACTCCGCACCTCTGAGCATATAAAACCAACCCTGTATACACTAGGTGATAGAGAGCTCCATTGCCAATGATTTAATGCTACTAGAATACCGCGTGTATCAGTAGTGTTTCCTTTGCATAATAATAGGATTTCAACGAGTTGGTAGCTCTTTCTTTTTAATAAATGGTCACGAACGCTCGATTTGGAAGACTAATAATGGAAACTACTATAATGGCTCTATTGACGATCAAAGATCGAGATGAAAACAATTAGTGGCTCTTTTTGAAGATCTAATATGGACATGTAAATAAGTTTGGCTGTATTAAAGGTCTAAGAACGAGATGCAAACAATTACTGGTTTCTATTGAAGATCTAAGTTCACGATATAAACAATTACTGGCTATTGAAGATCTAAGATCGAGATGTAAAGAATTGCTGGTTCATTTGAAGAAATAAGATCAAGATGGAAAGATTTACTTTTAAGAATATATATTATTAATAAAGAAATGGAAACATACAGGGATTAAACAAAATAATTGGAACACGTGTTAAATTCAATGAATATTTATTTAATACGTAGTTGGTCCTCCATTTGCTTTCTGAACAGTGTCAATGCCTCTTGAAATTGATTCAGACATCTTCCTGACTTCATTGAGAGAAATCTTGAGCCATTTTTCTTGCAATACCTGCTCCAGCTGTTTCAAACACGACGGTAGAGGGTAAGGACTTTTAACTTGACGCTCCAAGACGCACCACAAATGCTCAATAATATTAATATTTGGAGAGTGTGGGGGCCACTACATGTGTTTTAGCTCACTCCTATGCTCTTCATACCAATTCTTAACCACATGAGCGGTGTGTATTGGGGCATTGTCATGTTGAAAAAAACCCCCACCATCAGGAAATAATGTCTGGACCATAGGATGGACTTGATCTTCCA
This sequence comes from Ceratothoa steindachneri, assembly GCA_963969495.1. Lineage (NCBI taxonomy): Eukaryota > Metazoa > Arthropoda > Malacostraca > Isopoda > Cymothoidae > Ceratothoa > Ceratothoa steindachneri. Next base: position 106,449,797 of record OZ018327.1, on the reverse strand, counting down.
AAATATTCAGATATTCGTTGCTGTTGATTCTATCATGCAGAGAAACGATTGGACCAATCTAATATTAAGATATGGCTGCCCAAACCATCACTGACCCTCCTCCTTGCTTCACTGTACGAAGAAGGCAGTCAGGATTAAAAGCTTCCCCAGGCTGCCTCTACTCATAAACTCTCACTGCAGTGGGGAAAAGACTAAAATTGGACTCGTCGGAGAATATTACTTGTTTCTATTTGGTCTGTCGACCAGCCCTTGTGATCTCTACATCAGTTCAGCCTTTTAGAAATGTTTTGAAGAGAAAGCAGAGGTTTCTTGATGGCGACTCTTCCATGATATCCGGCTTTATTGAGCTCACCGCTAACAGTTTTGGTAGAAACTGGGCTAGTGAGATGTTGATTCAACTTTGCAGTCAATTTAGGGGCAATTGTCCGGGGATTTCATCACAGTGTGTTCCAAAACTAGTCAGTGACTCGCGAGCTTCTAAGTCCGGCCGGAATTACTCCTCCTGCTGGAGGTTTTGTTGGCCCTGCTCCTTGAATTCTGTCAAGGTTCTTGATATGGTAGCTCTCAAAAAAAACAAGTTCAGCTGTTCTGGTGACGGAAGCTCCTGCAATTGGAGATCCTTTTTAGAACTCAGTGAGGTCACGCATCTTAGCATCTATACTACGATCTGAAAAGAAACACAAATAAAACTATGTATCTATAATAAAAACAAAACACTTGCAATTAAATTTGGATGGATATTCGTCATATAATGGCTCATTGAAATATTAGTGTTAAATTTCTACTGTTCCATTTATTTTATCCAACCCCTGTATGTCAATTAATGAGTGCATGTTTACCATTACAAAAGAGATTGAGCACTTTGTATAATGTCGTGGTATAGGAAGCACCCCGCATCTTAACGCCAAAAATTTATGTCGTTCGTATAAGAAGGACCGAGTGAGGTAAGGATGTTCGTACGTATAGGTTGTTTACGTACTACTCCTTGATTAAAGATTATACCTCTATAAGAGTGGTATATAATATTTGATTATTATTTTCTAGGGTATTGCCTTCTTTAAGCTTTAAATGTTCCCTGTGCCATAAGTAGCGATTCTAGATTAGAATAAACAAAAATTCCTTAGGAGGTGGGGAAATAATATTATTCTAAGGGGATACCTCTACACGTTAGGATAGGAAAGTTTGCCCCACCTTACTCTCGAGGTTCAAAGGAACTAAATCACTCACTACCCTAAATCTCCCATTATAATCATTCAATAACCCAAGCTATCTAATTAGTAGTCAGAACCTAATTCAGTCTTATTGATGTACCCATATATATTCATATTTATTGTTGTGCCTTTTATTTAGTGTGTATTAAAAATCTATTTTTGTCGTTATGTTTGTTATATTCCTTTATAACGCAGCTGCCGCTATTTTTTAAATCGCACTCTTAGAACAATAACAGTTGTCGCCTTGCTTGGCCTAGCTTAGAGCCTGCGAACACATATTCCCGTACACTTGGCCATACTTTGACATAGCGCATTAAATTTTTTCCTAGGTCAAACGAGCCCCCCCTGGCCTTGCATTGTCATGTACAAGGAGTACGTTTTTCTTCAAAAAGCTTTATTTAAACGTTGTACTAGCAAAATATATAGTCTGCAGTACCCTCCAAATGCAAAGCACAACCTTTTCCGACCAAGGAAACCAAATATGGCCAGTCCTAATACTGTCACCCAAAGGATTTTTTAAATGATTTCGGTCCTTTATAACCACTTAAGATATCCAGGAGCTTTGTTCTCGCCTTTTACTCTAGTCATCGAATCTTATAGATTAAGTCGAAAACTTTTCAAGATTTAATATTTCCATCCACATCTTAAACAATGATCAGACAGATTGGGCGCAAAGCAACGTTTCTATATATTTGGATTATTTTTTACAAAATAGAACAGAATCTTCAGTTTCAGTGCCAATTCACAGTCTTTTGATAAATGAACCCCTTGAGCAAACCCCTTGAGCGTCATTCAATCAATCAACCGGATTGGCCCTACAACCCTGATTCAATCAACCAGCCCGGTGCAATGGATTATCAACTTTCATTCAATTCACTCAACCAACTTGGCACGATGGCCTATTGTATCATTCTAATCAATGAGCCGCTTTGCGAGAAGGCCTATCAAGCGTCACCCTGTAAGGGGCGCGTCATTATGCCTTCCTGGCCGCCGTGCTGATGGGACTCAGCGCCCCGTCCGGCTCCAGCTTAGCCTGTTCTCCTGCTTTATGACAGCCTGTGTTTCCACCCTACTTCCTCACTTTCCCTACAACCTCTCCAACAACTTTCTCTGGCCGGCCTCTAATTTCACAGGGTAGACGCCGACCAGCTTCCTTTCACCCAACTATCCCGGATCGGAGCTCAGGGGGGATGGGACAATGTTCCTTCACACTTGAGCTCCGGTATGGGGTGGTGGGTTTTTAACAACCTGCTTCATCCCCATCCACACATTCCTCACTTCCCCTTTCTTTCTCCTTTCAATCTCTATCCATTTTCCGACAAGCCCAAGGTGCAACCACCATGTTGATAGGCTGCCAAGTCATTAGGCAGGAGGAGTGGCTTCAAATGGCAGCATCTGGTTTGGCTAAGCGAGCTACTGCGTTGGGTGATGTGCGTTTGCGTCCCATGATAAGTATAGGGTCACCATGCCCGATGATGAAAATAAAAAAATCCCTCTCTCCTCTTCCCCTGTACAATCGACCGAGAGCCTTCGTGCAGCTCCACCGAAAAACCCGAGCCCTCCCCCTCTGTGCTTTTACAGGGGACCCTCAAAACTTATTGACCGCAGAGGAGGCGCTTACTCCTCTCTTAAGCCTAGGATGTAGAGGACTTCACCTCATCCCCTTCCCTGGAATCACCCAAGGGCGAATCCCTTTCTCTTTTACTTTCTAAGGGGACTACAAAGAAAGTAGGCAGGTGACCCATAATTGATTGCTCACGGTAGAAGCGGCTCGATAAGGCACACCACCTTAAGCAAGTAAATGATGGCAGGGCCCCTTAACATCCTACACTCGTGCGTCAATAGCCAACAGGGGGTCACTATACGTGCCCCCCTCTCTTCCTCAACGGATTCCGGTTCGCCGTCATTAGGTGAAAAAGGAACTTCGAATGGGATCTGTGATGTCTCGGGAGGAGGAGCACATGGAGCCCCCCTCCCTGAGATAGACATGGTCCATGAGGTGATGCAGCCCCATATGGTAGGACCTTCCACGGGGTCAAACACGTGATCGCTGCTAAGCACTAAACCCGAGTCCGCCCCTCTGCAGGGTCCTCGTTCGATGGTGCCCGTGTGACGGCAAAGACCTTCTCCATTTCGGAGAACGAGCTTGCTGAGGCCGGTACATCTGGCCTAGGGGCTCCGGCCAGCAGAGAGAAAAAGCGGGTTCATTCCCGGCACTCCTCTCCTAAAAACGATACCGAAAGAAGACTAAAAAGACTAGGCGCTACTCTCCTTCCGCCTGGGCAACGGGGAGGGATAGGTCTGTTGCAGTTTCTGTGAGCAACAAAGCCAAGATTGGCACACCCGGCCCCGATGTTCTCCCTGGTGGGGAGCCCTAGAATACGATCAAAAGTGCGCAAAGAGGATCCTCCATCACGTCGGGGCCCCTCATTAAGATGCTACCTGACGTTTTCGAGCCCGCTGGCTTCAAACGCTTCCTTTTTATTCGCTCCACTGATGGCAGCATGTTGCTAAGGGCATTATGATCCATCAGGGAAGAGCTTTAGCTAGTGTGGTTGGTAGAGACCCAAATGTGACCTTTTTCTCGGACGGGAGCCTTTTGACAAATGCGTCGAATCCCACCAAGGTGGCCATGATTAGTGCCTTTCGGAAACTAGATGGCACGCGGGTGAGTGTGACGCCGCACTCTACCATGAACTTTGTGAAAAGAGTAGTCTATGCGAGAGAACTCGTGAATTACTTCTTAGATGGCATCACCTTAGAGCTGGCCGACCATGCATAATAATAGGCTTTCAAACGATTTGGGAATCCTTTTCTTTTAAATAAATGGTCGCGAACGCTCGATTTGGAAGTCTAATAAAAGCAACTACTGTAATAGCCAATAGTAACTCTATTGAAGATTTAAGAACGAGATGTAAACAATTACTGACTAAATTGCAGATCTAAGATCAAGAGTATAATAAAGCTAGAGAAAATAAAGTTAGGTATAATATAAGCTGATTTGTGAGGGAGATTGTTAGAGTAATTTGTTGGCCCGTGAGTGATTCATTAAATAACTCTACGCAACCACCTCAAAAGTTCTAACTTCTTGGCAGTAGGAAAGGGAATTTACATTTCTAAGACGAATTAGCCAAAGTTATTATTTTTCTTTTCATGCTTTCATTAATTATTCAAAACACCCTCTGATTTACTAAACAGTCCCCAAATTTCCCATCGGCACCTTTATACGAGGAGAAATTGTCGAAAATAACCTTTTGAAATACATAATTAAGGAGCTTCAAACCGCTTTCCCTGTGTTGCTCACAACGGGCACAAAAATGTCGAAAACCGTTACCAGTTTAGGACTTAATATGTATACTAAATCAGAGAATGGATGGTGTTTATGTGAAAAAATGGGTCTATAAATTTGAACGATTTTTATTTTGTAAATACCTCTTTTTCAGTAATACCAAGGCAGCAAAATTGTCGAGGATCTGTTTAACCTCACTTCAAATACAACTTCAAAATAGTCACTCGTACAACTCATAAAAGGCTTCAATGCCAAGGTTAAAAGGAATTCTACTTTATTAGTTGTGTGGAGTCTATCCATAGGTTAAGTATAGCCATTTAGTCCTCAGAAGATTTAATATCTCTCTTTATGAGCAATAAAAGTTTAGAATTATAATAACAACAATTTGAGCTTATAGGGGGTTGTCTTGCTTGGTAGTAGTACTCTTATTTCTTTTTAATACATATGAGTGAAGTACATATGGTTGGCTTCATTGACGCTTGATAATATAATGCATTTCAATCCACTTTTCATAAATTGGCTTCGAATGAAAATGGTGGTGGTCAAAGGTTGTGGATGAGACAAGTTTTGTGATTTCTAATTTTTAATTCTTCAGAATGTGTTTAATATAGCAATAAATAACCACCTTCATACTGCACCGAGCACACCTAAGGTACGTTCTTCACTCACGTCAGCAAGTTACTGTATCCAATAGAGCAATCTAACAGTACCCAATGTGTACCCGATTCAGTGTGAGGCGGCAATTCATTGCTCTACTAACTGCATACCATCACTGCTTACTGTGCAGTTTACCTTACTAATGCTTTAGAATATTTAACCACACCATTCCGTTGTTCAACCACCAACTTATAGAACAAAATTCAAATATAATCTCGAAATTTTCATAGGATTTAGGATCCCTCCTGCAAATTAGATAAATTCTAGGCTTTCTTCTGCTTCAATATCAATTCTAGGTCCAAATTCCCATTGATGGATCTCCAGTCTTGCCTCAATAAAGGTCGGGGATGATCGTAACTTGTAGGTTTCTTTTCTTAACTCGCAATTTAGAGGATCACTTTCCGGTTCTAGACAGGATTAAGATATAGAAAGTTCACAGGTCAGGAACACATAAATGTATTAGTGCCGGACGAGCCACTTCGTTTCCTGAGCCGATAAAACCTGGGTCTCTATCATCCTGGAAAAGGTTCCCATTTGTAGTTGTTCTTAGGGAACATTTTGTTCCAAACTTTCGTCATGACTGTATAGACCTGACAAAGAAAGATATATAAACCTGCGCAATGACATGCGCACCCACATACATTCTTTAATTTATCTTTCTCATATTTTGTGTTTATATATTTTCTCGACTCTGCTATTTTATTTGGTCGCCCAATAAATTTTTTTGTCCGAATTTAGTTTAGGTGCATAAATTTTAGCCAAAACTTATGAGATGACCTGATAATTTTAAGTACAAACCCAATTCTACACTAGAAATTTCTGGAAAGACCAGGCAATGGCTTCGCCACTCCTCCCCCCTCCCCCATACGGGAGGAGTTTGCGCTTCACAACTAAGATTGAAATTTAAAATCTAAAAAAAAGCAGCCATGGTTAAATTTTTATAAATTTTCTGAACTTCGCCAATTATAATAATTTTAAAAAGGAACTCTAAACTAAATTTTCTGAACTTCACCATTAGTAATTCTTTGGGTTTTAAAGAATTCACAAAATTTCGATACTTATATTTATTTCTGAACTTCACCATTTTGTTTTTTGATATTATAAAAGAACTATTAGAAATAACTTTGATAAAAAACATAAGTCATAACCAAACTAATATGAAATTATTATTAAAATACACAAAAAATCCCCTTCTTAAATTATAGAGTTAGTGATGATGATAATTATTGTTTAATTCTCAATTGTGATAAGGTAGAATGCGAAAGTCACGTAAACTGTCAGTATACTGTACTACTGTTTATATTTTTTAGATAACAAATAATCACCATTAGGTGTTTTTTCGGTATTTTCATGAGCTCTCTAAGAATCCTTCGCCAGATTTTTATGAGTACCTTTAAGGTAATCCTGGGGCAACTTTCTAAATGTATATGACTTGATCAATTAGGTCGTTTGAGGGCAAAGCACCAGAATTCTTTTTCATTTTAGCTCTGATAATTCAAAATTACTCGTGTGATGTTCTGGTTAATTAACTTCTTATGAAACATAAAATAAATAAGAAATGACTCGGTCGAACTGGATCAGAGCAATCAAATGGTCAGTTTCCTAATTTTCATAAAAAAGAAGAGATTTTTTAACAAAAATACAACCAACATTTACGTTAAGGCAAGAAATGATTTTAAAGTACCGCACATAATTTAATTTAACATTTAAAGGCTGGATACAAGCAAGTGTGAAAGTGTTAGGTTATTTTACACTAGTTAAATCAAGCAACAGTAAACACACTAGCTAGCTAAGATGAAAATTTACGATCCAGAATGGGTATAAACACTTACGATACACAATAGACGTGAAGATTTACGACACATTTGATATGATCAGCTGCAATATACAAAGATAGTTTAGAAAAGTGATTCTTACGTTTAAATAGATGCTACGTAATTATCTATTTTGTCAAAGAAGTTATAGAATCACTGACTCCAATGTCAAGAAATTATTGTCTTTGTCATCATCGCATTCGTGGTTCAGCCTGTGAATGTTTGAGTCCTCGTCATTCTCACACTAAGTGGTGCACATGCAAAGATCACTACATATTAGGCTTTAAGCCAGACAGGAACATATCTGTGATGAGCAGTCTGCTTGCACTGGTGCCTTTCCATCTAGGTAATTGCTTTTACTGCAGAACTGTTTTAGGCAGTCTATATGAGTTTATCATACGTTTCCTAGTGATAATCCTTCTTCAAAAGATCGAGAAATGTTTACTGAGAAATGGCTGTTTTACTCTATACATATGCCTGGACATGTGATCACAAGATATGCTGCCTCAAATCACTAACAGCTGGTGGTAAACTGTCGTTCTCGGCCATGTTCTTACAGAAGAGATGACACCAAAGTCCATGGATGCTGGAAATATCGAGACCTTTTTGAAAAATAAGTTGTGTAGATAAATCTTGCTAAAGTAGTGTATAGGCCCTCTGACAGTCTAACATCAATAAGGGACTTATCAAAGATACCTATAAAATCGTCATCAGCCCTAAGATACCCTTCGAACCACTTTACCTTGCCTTGACTTGATCGTGAAACAGAAATCGGCGCATCGTGATGTTTTGATACTTGTATAAACTTTGAACTAATACTGCACAAGTGCCTTTCATTACATTGTTTTGTTATTGAGGGAATCTTGCTTTTCTTTATTAAAAACAATTATTAAGTTTACTAAGTCTCTGGTCAGACTCAAAACTATATCATTGAAACATTCATTGAGATCCTTCTTGGTTATTTTCTCTGGACAGCAACCATTACATCTACGGATGAGTGTTTCTTGCTAGGAGATGTACTTCCACCAGTTGCAATATCAGTGGACACAGCTGCCATGTGCAAGGAATCAATTTCATCTTCGGAAGAAGACTTCTCTAAATTATGGTTAAGCCTTGAATTCTCTGTGCAGGAAAGTAAGCTACTGTCTGGTGCAAACAGTGCCCTTGGTGCCACAAGGAAAAAGTTTCCAAATTTGTCCTTTTGGGTAACATCTATACTTGAGAGGGAGCTCACTATCAGTCCTCGATACAAAGCTTTTGTTTCTTTTAGAAATACTGGCTTGTCTTTAATCTTGATTACTAATTTCTTATTGCTATAATTGTACATATGTTCTTCTCCATCTTCCCTGACGCACATAAGCTGACATCGCCATTGATTCGTTCACCAACAAAATTTTCATAGAGCTTCTGGGCTGTTTAATTAATATTCAGTATTTGTAGTTCAAATTCTTACGGCACATACCCTGAATGACTAAACTGTAGAGCTGCCTACTTTCAACTTTATAACGATTTCCATGACTAAATATGGCGTCTTCGATTCGGTCATTTGCATTGCATTAACAAGTGTCGAATCTTGAACACTCGTTGCCTGGATTTTCATTATTTGATATGCCAATCAGACTTGAGTGAATTTGCAACAATCTATTCGGATGGCCAACAGCGTCGTCTGCTCCAATCGATAAAAATAGTATATTATCTTTAATGACTAAGCTATCGCTTGCTTTGAGCTCTGATTTAGCTCTCTGGATCCCTCGAATTTAGAGCATGCATGTCCGATATGTACTTTAGCCAGAGCCGCTGGTATTCCATTCTGGTTATGGGGGAAAGTATCACCTGAGTTCTTCAGTGGCTTAAAAGATGAAGGCTTAAGTGGGCATCCCGTTAAGTTGCGTCATCGTGGCCATAAAGATGGCCTCTTTTGAGCGGTTGGTGTACCATTCCTAAAGTTCTCATCGAGTATGACTTGGACAGGCAGTTGCTTGCTTTATTCATCGATTCAAATTTCAGGGCTTTGTCATGCTCTCCACAGGAAGTTTGAAATTTATCTGTTAAACAACACACATTTCCTTGATATAAGAATTGTTATTAAAAATTCTTGAATTGACATTTCAGCAACTACCACATACGAGTATATGTAAGCTTGAAGAAAGCGGTAGTTTGAGTTGTTTCAGAATATGTCTTTAGTTGCAGATACATAAACATCTTCTACCGTCCAAGCATCAGCTATGCAAGAGGTTTTTATGGATTAATCAAGACCTTTCAACACAGCCAAGATGACATCAATTCTCCCAATCTGGAAACAATTGTGCTTTTGAAGTCGGGCCGAGCATCCAATAGCATAAGGATTTTCTCCTTGTGATAGAACGGGTTGAAAACGCGTTAATTTCAACCCCTATCACATATTATTTAAAACCACGATGCTCCCACGTGCATCTTCGCTTCGAAGCTTGGCGCCTTATCACAGCCACCGGATGTCAATGTTTAAACAAGGAGGTTATCGTCCCCCCGTTCGCCCCCATACGCCGATCTCGCCAGATTGAGTTAGGCTTATGGGCAGATAAGGCATTGTCTCTAGGCTCGGCTGTGCATTCCCTCGAAGCTCCCACTCCATTGTCCCCCACGCCAAGGAAGTGTCTCGACTATTTAGATGGAAACTTTACCACTAAGATCAGATTGGAGATCCAGATTTTCGTCGCGAAACATCACCGCGACCCTCTCTCCCTTTGTGCGCCAAGGGACCTCGACCTCGAGATTCGCCATCACTTGTCCAGAAGGAGGACAATATCCCTTGAGTGCCAAAGGTTCGAGCCTTTCGTGACGCCAAGTCCTCAAGGCTTCCCCCTCGTTGTTCAGAAAGAGAACAACGTTAAGAACAGCCATTGTTCTTGAGGACGTAGACAATAGACGGTTCTCACCCCTTCCCCTGTTGTTCAGAAGAGAACAACGTAGAACAGCCATTGTTCTTTTGAGTCCTTCGCCAAGAGACGGTTCTCACCCCTTCCACTGTTGTTCAGAAGAGAACAACGTAGAACAGCCATTGTTCTTTTGAGTCCTTCGCCAAGAAACGGTTCTCACCCTTCCCCCTTGTTGTTCAGAGGAGAACAACATTAGAACAGCCATTGTTCTTGAGCCCGTAGACAAGAGACGGTTCTCACCCCCTCCCCGGTTGTTCAGAAGAGAACAACGTAAAACAGCCATTGTTCTTCAAGCCGTTCGTCGAGAAACGGTTCTCATTCCCAAGACGCCACGTCAGGATCCTTTTATTCCCCCTCCCCTTCGGCTGGAACTCGCCAGCGGACCGAAAATTCCTTCACGCCGCCTTCCACTGCACCACTAGTATAAAGTTACGTAAGCCAAACGTCACCTTTGAGTACTTAACCCTTTTGTCAATTATATCCTGTGCTTTAAATGGTTGAGCGAACCATCCCATCCCTTTAACTCTATATTTGTTTTACCTTTTTAAATCCTTTAATCCTCGGATTAGCCCAAGCCCCACGACCCTTTTCATTCTCTGTTTATGTCAATATTTTCCGTCTTGTGTTTGTTGATAGTTATTATTAATCAAACTCTATTTTATTAATGATAGCAATATTATTATCCTTGAGCTCAGTTCCACTTCTTAAGAATATCGAAGATACATAATATCGGCCCGCCAGACAATCACGCACTCTAAAGATAATTAAAGAAGTTCCCTCAACGAATAGTTATATATGGTTTATCATCGAGAGTCCATTCTACGACACTCCTAAAGGGCTAATTCACAAAAAATAACAGTCGGGTCAACTTTTCCATCAACAAACTCTTTCAATCTACGAAATTAAGCACAGTAATTACTGTTGACCAATCATGCTCTACATTCGAATTGCATCAAAGAACAGATACGTTAAAAGGAGAAAATTCTAATTTTTGTTGCCAGACAGTATTTTTCGCCTGCACTAGTTCAGCTGACGTCGCCTCAATTCGTTTATGTATATGTATATGATCAGACTCCTCTTAAGGAGAAGGCTCCTGTATTGTCTTGTTCAAATGGAAGAACCACTTGACTTTGATTCAAGCTTTAGGGCGCCTTTTGAAAAGATTCTTTTGATTTTTTCGATAAGCAGGAATCCACGCCACTCAGTCGTACTGAAAATCTTTTTAAAAAATATTTGTTAGTTTTTAAAATATAAAAAAAAGCAATTGTGTACCCCAAATATGTACTGTTACCATGCGAACCAGCAGTTAAAATCCAACATCATCATCATCATCATCACTAACTATAATTTAAGAAGAGGATTTTTTGAGTATTTGAATAATAGTTTCATCTTAGTTTGGTTATGACTTATGTTTTTATATCGAAATTTTGTTTATTTTTAAAACACAAAGAATTACAAAATGGTGAAAAATTCAGAGAATTTATTTTTATATAGCTTCTATATCTTCTATAACTATATTTTAGTAACGTGATATTTTGAAAGTGGGGAAATTTAGTTTAGAGTTCCTTTTTAAAATTTTATTTATTGGCGAAGTTCAGAAAATTTATAAAAATTCAAACATGGCTGTTTTTTTTCAGATTTTAGATTTTAATCTTAGTAGCGAAGCGCAGGGGGAGAAGCGATTTTCACCACGAATCAGTTTTCAAGTCAACCGAGATATAGAAAAATCTGAAATATTATTATTTTAAATAGATCAAAACTCAAATATTTCTATATTAGCTCCTCTTAAAAAAAACCCGGTAAAATTATACAAGGAACCTGAATATAGCGTTTTGAAAAAGTTTAAACCACTTATGCGTTGTTTCTAGGGGTAAAGATTAATTATATTTAATCTTTTTGATAAATTTGATTTATCGGGCAAAGTTTTGTATAAATCCTGTATTTGTTTAAAAATGTACATACATTTTCTTAGCAAAACAGTTGACGGCAAGAGCAATTTCTTCTTCAATTTTACTTTAATTTTCATTACTTTTAATTCATGTTTTTAATTAGATTTTACACAGCAAATGAAGAAAATGAAGAAGACATTGGCAATTTTATGTAACCAAGATGATTCTTTTGAGCTAAAGACAGGTCTCAAGTCATGCAAATGCTTCAAGTCCACCTCAATGCATTATTATTGTGTTTTTATGTTTCTAAACACTTGGTTCTAGAAGTTTATAATAAAACCTTTAGACCCGAGTATATAGGATTACAGGTTTTGCTACCTTTTTCGCTATATCTGTTCTGTCTGACCTCACGTTTCCTCATTTCCATCTCGTGGAGGCCAAACCTTCTTCTTATAGTGCATACTATCTACACGACTGTCCCATAAACATAGGAAACAGGGATGCTTCGTGTAGCCTGTTTGCGTCCCAAGCGTAAGAGACACTACCTGAAAAAAATTTAGCACGGTATGTAAATTCAGTGTAATATTTCTAAAAACAAATTCAAAGTAATATTTCTTAAAACAATAAGAATATGAATATGTACTGAAAAATCCTGTATGCCGATGCATTAAATCATCGTATTGGAACTAATTGGATATATGTACATCTTATTTTGAGTTTATTGAGTTGTGTTGTATACCTCCTCAATTAGGATAAGTTCCCCATTAACCCAATAGGATGCATTAACCTATAGGGACACACTTCAACAAAAAATATAACTCAAAAATGACTCATGATTTCCAGATTTGCATTCTTGTAAAATGTAAGTTGACCAAAAGGTGTATACAAGTATTAACAATTAAAAATGAAAATGTCAATATCAAAAAGCTTAGAAATGCCAAGTGTAAAATGATCATACCTTTAAGTCATCACATATCCTCCACTTATAGCTAGAGTAATTTATTGCATCCAGCATTTTTTTCATATTCTCATAACTTTCAGTAAGTTGGATTGAATGGCCTATAGGAACGGAAGCTATCTTGTTACCAATATTCAGTAACACAGCTTTTAAACTTCTCCTGGAGGAATCTATGAACAGTCTCCATTCTAATGGGTTGTAGGGAATTTCAAGGGCCTCAACAAGTCCTTTAATATTGGCGCAGTATACTAAAGAGCTGGAAGAATGCTGTAAAAAATAGCTTCGAAACTCTTGTTCTCTATTTCTGTACGCCCCTAAATGTTGTTTATTTAGCGAGATTACTTTCACGAAGTCGAGAGCCAAGAAATTGTGTATTCGCCTTTGAAACCCCCAGAACCCTGGTCAGGTCATTTAACTGAACTTGAGTGAATGGTCTTGCGACCATATCATGTGTGAAAACCTGATAAGACTCAGATGTGTCATAATCTTGGTCAACTTCCATATTAATCTCTTCATGTACCTCTATATGTTCAGGGGGAAAAGGTATAGGAATTCCTGGGCCATGAGGCAGGGGTTTGATGGCAGAAGGAACATCCGGATATGCCACACTATGTTTATTCTTCTTATTTATACCTGTGGAAAATATAATTGCATATTACATAAAGGAATTTTATGCTAAGTCTTTGCATAATAATGACCTTTTTAGGAGCCAGTATAATACAGAAAGCTTAAATACTTGATACAATGCTCACCTTTAAGATTTGTCATGCAAAAATAGCAGTCCGTAGTGTGGTCCTTGCCATCTCTCCACACCATGGGAACACCAAAAGAGAGGGACTTCTGTTCGCCCTGACTCCAGCGTCTTAAACTTATGTAGCATCCCTTGCAGCAGATATGTGGTGCAAAACTTTTATCTTGATCTCTTAGCCTTACTCCAAAATATGCATGATACAAAGATTTAATTACAGGAGGGATTGTACTTTGCTGCTCGGGAAAAGTCACTTTGCCGCAAACATAGCCAAATCTGTCGGAGCTATTCTTACATTTTCTGTTCATTTTTAACTCAACCACTATTATTATTATTCTTATTATTATAATGCTAAGCAATTTTTAACCTGCAAAATATAAACCTATTTGCATAATTACTTAAAATGTACACACAATTTACTGCGAATAGAGCAGTGCAAAAACTATTAAAATTTGATGTAATATAGGAGATGTATAAACTATAAAATTATTATCACCCCCTGTATCGCAAAAACTGGAGGTGATAGAGAAAAACGGATGACAGATTCGGATTTAGTAGGTCAATTTTATTAAGAAACACTATAGAAAACCTAAGGTACATTTTTGACGCAGACCAGTGTTATCAATAGTTTAATTCACTCAAGTTCCATTTAACTTCGAGTTTCACATCTCACTCTGTTTATGCAATTTACAGTTAACTTTAGATTGAGTAGCTTATTTTGTCTTTTCACTTTTGACTTCAGTATTTTTCCCTTTAAACTTTTATCATTTATCGATTAGTTTCTTTAATCGTAATTTATTATAGGTTAGTTAGGTTTGAATTTCTTGTGTATCATATCGGTACTTTTGTTTGTGTCATTGTCTCTGATTTTGTTATTAGTTGTTGTATCTATCCTTATTTAGTTTGATTCTTAATTTGTTTAATGCTCCGTTTGGGACTGACCTATTTATGTTAATTTTTATCGTGGATGACTTCACTTTTAAGTAAACTACGGTGTTTCTTTTAATTTCGAACGAGGTTTAATGCTGGGGAATCGAACGTTAAAATGGGGTTCTGTTTCCAAATAAATTTGCTTTGCATTTATTGGAGAAAGAACGTCAATTTTCTTCCGTATTTTCTCCCCAATTTTGTATTGTAATATTGAATAGTTTCAGTTTTAGACTCCTCAAACTTCTTTGCCCTTTGCTTTTAGTGTTTGCATTTAAGTAGAAAGATTTTCACTGTATTCTCTGGAGTTACATTCTGTTTGTCTTTGTTTCGCTTTTGATGGGGATGGGGGTACACAAGAACCTCCCTTCCTTGTGACCAGTTAATTTTATATTTTTTATTATGCTCAACCCCCTTAGGCTATTTAGTAGATCAAACATTAGTGTTGCCTTGCTTTCTCATTCTGCTATGTGTGTTTAAGAGCTTAGAGATTTTGCTTTTAATTCAAAGAATTTAACTTCCCAAAGTGTCTGTAGTTCTAATCCTCTACTTTGATCCATGCTACATTGCTCCTATAGATTTGCACTATCGTAAGTTTTCTTAAGTTGGTTCTTATTTTCCACTCCCTTTCTTAATTTTTGATTTTGTTATTTTCTAGTGCTGTCATCCTAGCCTGAACGCCCCTGTTTCTGAATGGGCTGAAGACGAGCTGGCTCATGGCATCCCCGAAATAATCGTTTAAGCAATTAGGCAATATGTGTCGCTAAATCAGAGCCTGATCAGAGCCTGAGGCTAAGTAAGCACATTTTAGCACTTTAGCTTCCTGTTTGAATTTGGGGTCCCGGAGGGCCGCTTAGAATTGATTTGCTGACGCTTAAGCGCATCGCGCTTTAAATTTTATAGTGAGTCAAAAGTATTTTAAAAATTATAATGGATATTTTGTTTTAGCATATTATTGAAATTCGTTCTTATGATGTTAAACATCGAGTTGCGAACTGAGTGGAAACACTGTTCCCACCAGAGTTCGGTAACATTTAGCGTCTATCTTCCTATTTTTAGTAAATTGAATATCTATGCTTTATTGGCTAAAGGGGAACAAGACACCCATGGAACTCGACTTTTATCTAAGTTTTCTAAAGGTAAACACAGCAGTTGCCTGGAGGACAAGTGGCGATAAGGAGTTGGGCAAAATAAACATATGAACCTAAAAAAACAATCCCAACCACTTTCATCTTTGTTGACAAATGCCTCTTTTTCAGGCAATGTCTTTGTGAACAAAGATTAAAGCATTTAAGAGATTTTTGCTCTTTGCCT
Source organism: Ceratothoa steindachneri (assembly GCA_963969495.1). Taxonomy (NCBI): domain Eukaryota; kingdom Metazoa; phylum Arthropoda; class Malacostraca; order Isopoda; family Cymothoidae; genus Ceratothoa; species Ceratothoa steindachneri. The sequence goes on along the minus strand of OZ018327.1, from coordinate 106,434,075 downwards.
TATTAAAGGTAACCATAGTGGTTTGAATCAACATTTCTCTTTCCTGTAGGTTTTATTTATTTATCTCTTTGACTATCGCATTACATTGTTGCTAAAAGGTCTATCAAACAGTTCTCCTGATAATGATCCACCTTCGATGTTTTCCGGTTTTTAATATCTTTGGTTTAAATTTCCTTTTCCCATGACGTGCAATGACATTTATTTTGCCATTTTATTTATAAAGGTTGTAAGTTTAACACTAGTTTTCGCATTGTTAAATTTTTCTTCTAAATGTGTCACGCGAATCTCCTTTTTAGCAACTGCAATCTCTTTTGTGAAACGGGAATTAAAAAGATTTTAATATAAACAAATGTATTTATTTAGCAATGTAGTTTCCACAATTATTCACAATGCTTTATCTTCATTTAACAAAACTGTAGTGACCATTCTTACAAGATTCGGTTTAGACAAATTATAAGAATCTATTTTCTTTTTACACCTTCATAATAGAGTAAACTTTGTTATTTAGATAATGGTGTAATGACGTAAATAAATAGTAACTAGATGTTGCCCGGTCCGATGAATATGAATGTTGAGGAAGAATTTCCGCCCTAACGCATTAAATCTCTTCTCAGGTCAGGAGAGCCCCGCGTAGCCTTGCATTGCCATGTACGAAAAGCACTTTTTGATTAAAAAGATTCATTTAAACATTGTATTATTAAACATAAAGGTCTGCGGTACCCTTGTGATTATTATTGTAGTGCTCACCATGAATAACTCCTTTAAAATCCCACCAAATGCTAAAAATAACCTTTCTGATGTAGAAAACCAAATGTGACCGTTTTATTGCGGTAATGAATTCACTTTTTTTTTAACAATTCGATTCAGGATTGGCCCCTCGGAATTTCCAGTCAATAGAGATGAAGCACTATTCACAATTTTCAATGTTGTCTTTCAGAAAATTCATCTCACCAAAACATAGATTGAGGAGTTTTTCTATATTTTTGAGATTTTTACACACTTTTATGAATAACCCTGAAGTTTCTTGCCTTTTCTTAGTTTTCAGTCAAGAATTTGATTCTATAAGCGCCTTAAGATCATCAAGAATAATTTCAGTATGGCGGCTGAAGCGAGTTTTTTAACCAATGCTGATATTTTCGAGTATTTATTATATTAAGATAGACTTATGTATTGTGATTTATTGCTAATGTAGGATTTTTTCTGGTACTCATAAAGCATAATATTCCGTCGTTTATCAATTGGTACCATCACTAATGAAATGTGCTACTAGAATGTAGCTTAAAAAATAAATAGGCATCAATATAGCTTAAAAAAGGCTGAAAAATTACAAAAGCTGTCTTTTAACAGTCTTCAACAAATTTAGAGCAATTCACCTAACTGTAATAAGCAATAGTTATGTCTTCTTAAAACGACTTAAATACCTTGATAGCCTATTATATCTGCCTCATGATTCTATTTATTTTTATGGTTTCTATCAGCTATTCCTATTATTTAAATCCTTTAAGCTGATATCAGATTATGAGTATTTATATTATGTGTCACCCGTTTACATCCATATTTTAATTCTAGTAAGATCGAGACTTTAAATACTATACATTTTCTTTGGAAATCCAGCAGGTTTATTAATCTCCTCTAACTTAATTTTGCTTATTTTTAATTCCCTGTCCTTAAATTTCATGCTCAATTCCTATTGTCCGTTCTTTATTAAACTCACTTTTTCATAATTTTTGTTTGTAAAATTCATTTGTGATAATTCTGTTTTCTTAAACTTCAAATTTTCCTTCAGAGAAAATATATCATAATATTTTCAGAAATTGAAAAAGGCTTATATATGTCTTATTAATTCTAATTTATTTTTATTATTTAGGACCAAAGTACTGAAAACGTCATCGAAGTCAGTTTTTAAGACTTTGAGGGAAGAAAACAATGTATATTTATCTCATCCCTTCTGTGTATATTTTTGAACAGATTAGTGTAGACAAGATTACGATTTTATTTGATTGCATACATATGTAGTAGCGGGTGTCAAGGTAGGACATATTATTGATTTTGTCCTCTATCACTCTCACTATTGAATCGAAAGCTTTAGGTAGTTCAATAAAGCTTTATTCAGAAGCATTTTCCATTGATTTCATGGCGAAAAATGAACTTGGGTACAAAAAAGAAAATTAAGTTGTCTAAATTTTTTCAACTGTTTTAGGGTAATTTTGCACCGCTGAATCCGAAATTGACGTCCGTTTCCTCTAATCATGTCAGATTTCTGTGTAAGTCAATTTTTTAAAAATCCGATCTTATAACTAAATCAATTACATTTTTGTGACATTTCGTTTGATTATTTCTCATCTGAATTAGGTTTTATAGATAAAAAATAGTTTTTTAAAAACTTATTAATTAAATCTTACAAAAATTGATTATTGTACGTTGATTAATAGACATTGATGAAGGTATGTACATGTAAATTGGATGTTAGGTATTCCTTGTTAAAAACTTAGGTCATGAACTTCCGTTTCTTCGAACTCCTAGAATGCTCAGCGGTAGGGATGTCTTTCTTCTTAGCCCAACATTAACCACCCATTATGACTGCATCCCAGTGTTCCTGATACCTGGTATCAATCTATTTTATCTCTGATGCAATCTTTCTCCCTGCTCGTGGTTCATTCATCTTAGATTCTTAGAAAAACGATCCATATGTTAGAATAAGTTATTAATTTTGATGCTCATGCTGAATCCGAGGTTTCTGGAAGTTTGGTGACAGGTTTTGTGTAGTTGCTGGCTTTCCTGTTGCCATGAAAGTTTACGGCCAAAAAAACACCTTCCACGCTTCGAGTTCCAATTATTTCATTGAGTTATCAAACTCTGGATCTTACTTGAGCTGACGCAGTTGAGGAAAAACGTGGTACAAGTAAATAATGCAGCCATGATTCTTGCCCAGTATTCAGTGAACTGTTTGATCAAGCCGAGCTGAATATGCAGCGGTGGAATGAGTATCCTCTTTACGTCCAATAGAAGGTTGTTTATGACGTTTCTTGTTTGGCGAGAAACCATGTAATGCTCACCTCAGTCCCTACTATCCAACTGTTGTTACACCCAAAAAGTTGTCCATCTTCAATTCAACAAAGATCAACCAATCATGCTGATCATAACGAATATTCTCTAGTACGTACTTCACAACTTCATACTTTTCCTTTATTATATTCATTGAGCGAGGGGCAGAGAGGCAAACTGGTTGCCGTTGTGCAGTAAAACACATTTCAGTGATCGCCTTCTGCTGTCAATGAACAGTCTCTACACTTCGTGTTGGTAAGGTGACACTCAAAGCTTGTGCAAAAGCTGTAAAATATATCTACAGTAGACTAAGGCTTTCTCTATCCAACTGTTGTTACACCCAAAAAGTTGTCCATCTTCAATTCAACAAAGATCAACCAATCATGCTGATCATAACGAATATTCTCTAGTACGTACTTCACAACTTCATACTTTTCCTTTATTATATTCATTGAGCGAGGGGCAGAGAGGCAAACTGGTTGCCGTTGTGCAGTAAAACACATTTCAGTGATCGCCTTCTGCTGTCAATGAACAGTCTCTACACTTCGTGTTGGTAAGGTGACACTCAAAGCTTGTGCAAAAGCTGTAAAATATATCTACAGTAGACTAAGGCTTTCTCTTTGCAAAAAAACCCGCAGGTACTCATGATGTCCGTTGCGGTAGGAGGAGATACAAGGACTGATATAGGGGAGCTTTTCTCGAGGGATGCACCGATATTCAATTTGGGCCTATACCGATCTATCGGCCGATATATTTGTTACACTACTTTACATTCAAAAGTCTTTCCTAAAACAAGAGTAGTCATTTATTAAGTAATTTCTCCTCACTGATATATTTTCATACTGATATATCTAATTTACTTCTCAACAGGTTGAGAGCAGTTTGTTTTGCACAACACTCAGTCATATTTAACCTCATTATTTACTCAGCAATGATAGAGAGAGGTTGTGCTGTGCAATTATATATTTTGTATATATATTTATAGAGAGAGAGTAATTGATTTTCTTAGTTAAACTTTTTTTAAAGCATTATAAATATTAATTGAGAGAACAAATCGCACACTGAAGTCGAAACCTTTCGACAAAGGTCAAATCTCGATAAGGGCTGAGAATAAGCTTCATCTCACGAGGAAGGACCTTAAGGATAGGCTCCCATTTTAGCAAATATAAAGAATATACAGTTGAAGACTGTGTTAAAGTGATATTCTCTGAGGAAGATCTTTCCGCTTGTTTGCAACTTCTAGAAGATCCTTCAGTCGGAGCAGACAAGGAAGGCGCTTTTATGAGTCCTGTGCCGTGCCCGTGGTAAAGCATCCAGTAATTTCCCATGTCTGGAGCTGTTTTTTATCTAAGAGAGCTGAAGCACTAATACATTTGCCCAATAACACTACTATGAACTCAAAATGGTAACAACACGAGGTGCATCAGCACCTTTTTCGAACAGTTCAGGACCAATTTTGGATTATAACTGTATTTTTAAGCGGGATGGTGCAACAAAGCAAAAGCAATAATAAAGAAGTGGTTAAAAATAAGATCTAACTCTGGGACCTGGGCCCGGCATCTCGCCAGATTTGAACCAAGTAGAGAATTTGTGAGCGATAATTATGAAACTGGTGGCAGATAAACAGAAGAATTCTAATTGAGAGCAGTTGTGGATGCTCATTTAACAAAAATGGATCAATATCAGTCAAGCTATCCTCACTAATTTGGTCTCTAGTATTCCAACTCGAATTGAAACAGTCCTAAATAAAAGGGGATATCATTGTAAATAATGACTGCGCTCATCATTTGGCTGTTTTATTAACAAAATGCCTGAATTTTGTGTATTTCACCTTAAAATTATGAGAAGAATATAATAGTAAAACGCTTACTTACGCAATTCGGTTGAGTATGACTTTTTCTTAAGTATTTTGTTGCTATTTTGGAAGGGAATGAGCTTTGCTTTGATTATTCTGTCTTTCTATTGGCAAACAAAAATAACTGAATAATCTTTTGTAATTATTGTTACAAGTAATTGGGAATAATTCACCGCGACCGATAAAATATCACGACTTTCAAGCTTTTACAATTTTTAATTCTACTAAGTGCCTGCAAAATTTGCAATTTCTCTATTGGTGTAGATTTCTCCAATATATATATATATATATATATATATATATATATATATATATATATATATATATGTTCTTTTCTCATCGATTACCTTTTATCCACATTTAAAGCCCAGAACCCTTCTGAGTCCATGATCCTATCTAATTCTCACCTCATTCCACTGTTCTTTTCCTAACAGTGTTGTCATCAGCTCTTCCTTCAGTCTCACTCTATGGACATTGTCTCCTTCGTATTCTAACATCAGGTGTTCTACACTCTCTCTCAGCCTCCATAGGCACCATTCACAACAGTCATCTCCCTCATTCCATCTATATTTTCGAGCCTTTACCTACAGGGACCCCGTTCGTGCTTTGATCAAAAGCTTGCTTCAATAACTTCCATCATACATATCTTCCATGGAATGCTCTCTTTTTTACCTATATATATTCATACTTCTTTTATCATTTGCGCCTGTTCTCCAGACCCTTTGTCCTTTCGCTAGTATTCTCTACTTCAGCTTTTCATTTGCTCAATGCTCTCCATATAATGCTCCTAAGTTATACTTCCTTTCTACTTGTCTCATCCTTCTAAGCCACTGTGATGAATAATTGTCACATATACATAGCATGCTAATGTCCCTGGTCCAATCTCTTACAGCATCAGTTTATATTTTGCTTTCATCTTCGCAACTCGCTCTTCAAACCTACTTCACCCCATTTCTCCCCTTAAGCTTTCCCTGCTACATATGAATTTGCTCCTAATGCTATTCTTGCCAATTTGTTTGGGATTTTTTCCATTCTCTCTAACTCCACCTCTGTCACTCTACAGATTTCATAATATACTAACTTTTGGGGACTCCTATCCATTTTCACAACTTCTAAATCCTCCTGAATTTATTAGCTTGCTAGGTTGTCAGGTTTCACATCTTACCCACATTGTAAGCACGCTCATCTCATTTTGTCTCCTACCTATTAAAATACACCTCTTCGGTTGCAGAGTGTCATACCTAGGTATTTATATTCATTTCCCTCTTCAGGATATCATTATCCAGAATCCATCATTCATTTCTATTTTTCACAAATATCATTATCTAGCACTTTCTTCTCTTGAACATTACTCTGTGTTCATACTTCATCACCATATCCGGCTTTTACTAAGCCGGAGGGTGAGCCGACATTCAGCAACCATGAATCCTTATCCCTCCCTCTTCACTCTTGATAGACAGGTATATCCCTGTCTGATCCTTATATCATTCCTCATTCATCCTGTGTATATTTATTTTTTTATTCAGTTTACTTTGTTGTTCTCATATAGCCTTTGAATAACCCTTAATATGCCTGGAACTACGAGGGGCGGTCAATAGGTTTTGCGAAACAGTAGGGCAAAACAGAGGAAGGGCCATACCATACTAATTATATCTATCTGAATCTTGTCTTTTGCTGCACTTTTGTAAATCAGGTTAATCCTGCTTTGCTGCCATGTCTTGGCTACCAATGCATTCTTTAGCATCTCATTATATAAAATTTCCAGTAGCTTTTTAATCCTTCCCCCCATACTTAAAAAAAACAACATTTATCCCTAGCTCAGGTTCAGATTTTTATGCCGCCCTTTTTAATGGGATATGTAGGATATTTATGATCTGTGTAAGCTCCACAGATGCCTTTCTTTTAGTTCCTCCATTTATTTCTTTTCAAAATATTGTTCCTATTTAAAAGTGATTTTCTCTGAGCCTCTAGCATAATATATGTGCCAGATAGTTTAAGTGTTGATATTTTTTCTATCACTTTTCCCTCAAACTACTGATGCCACGGAGAGGCTTCGGTAAACCTGTTGACTACATCATTCTCCCGAAATCACCGGAACTTGGGCCCCATGACACTGTATATTAGCCTATTGGAGTATCCCATCATTGTTTTAGTACATGAGGTCGGTGGGTGGATGCAAATCGTTAACAAGCAGTGCAACGAAGCGGCCACTGGGCATTGACGGATTTAGGTAAACCAAACTCACGTCAAGTCAACACACTCCATACCACTATTTAACCATTAAAAATTCTCACTGTATCTTGTTGAAAACTGGGTTCTATGGCCTTTCGGGGTTTGGCGCCACACTTAAATTCAAATATCACCCCGATACAATTGTAACTGTTACTTTTAGGACTAAGTCACATGTTTCTAATCTTTAAGGGTCCAGTTAGCGACGTGAGGAGCATAAGTGAGGGTCTGTGTCCAGTGTGGTAGTGTTAACATGGAAAATCTGGTAGGTCTTCTGTTCTCAAATCGCATGGAAGTTAAAGAAAGCTGCCCTGATCTGATGGATATGGGCCTGATAACTCTCTGCATTAAATGTGGATACCATTTGAGCCAATGTTTCTTGTCTGAGAACTCCAGTTATACGCCACTGGTTACGATCATAAAGAAAAGTGGAAGGCAAAGGCGTTGTCCACGGTGAGCAGTTATGCCTCCCATGAGGTATTCTTGGTAAACATGTGAGACCGTATATCTAGAGATGTTGAATGTCTAAACAGTTTCAAAAATCGAATGTCCAATCTAACTGTCACCCACTACCATGTTTCTTTCGAACCCGAATAATTCAGGAGGCCATGCCATTAGCAACCTCACCGGTGTTACCACTGACCCGCGAAATCCAAGTTCACATCTGACATAAGTCTGGGAATTTTGAAATTTCCATGAGGTTACCGCAAGGTGCCACTGCTTAAAATTCCTTTGTAATACTGCAAACCCTTTACTTCCGATTCAAGACTTTAAAACTTTCTCTAATAAAATTTTGATCTGTAACGGGCCATTTTTGGAGACCTTTTAGTTTTTGACATAATATTCTTTTTTTTCCAAGAAATGCAAATTTAATTTGAAAATATTTCGCCTTTTGATGGAAAAAAATCGTACGTCTAATAAATCACTGTATTTTTTCCTAAGTCTTTAAACTCAACGAAATTTCTTGGCTGAATCTTTTATCAATTTTTTGAGAGGAAAATAATTCATGAATCCAGATGAATATTTACTTTATTGGAAATTACCAATCGTGGAGATTCTATTCGGCACTGCCTTTTCCGCATTTGGGTGGGATATCGCTGAGGCGGGTTTGGAGGGTAGAAATCGTATCGTTTTAGTTTTTCTAAAGGGATAAGAGAAAGAGAGAAGGATATGATATGATATATATATATATATATATATATATATATATATATATATACATATATAGAACATATAAGAAAGAGTTAAGAGAGAGAGAGAGAGCACGATTAAATATTTAATTATTTATGGGATAATACTAAATTTTAAAAACATGCTAGAAATAATTAATCAACATAAAATTTGAGGAAGTTAAAGAAAACGCTAATAACAATAAATATTCTATTACTATCCCAATCAATCTCTCTCTCTCTCTCTCTCTCTCTCTCTCTCTCTCTATCTCTCTCTGTCTTTTATCTCTATCATCGGCGGAGAAGGATTAAAATGATCGAATTTCTACTCCTCATCCCCCCGGCGATATACTTACATTTGAACAGAGGAGATATAAATGGGCGAGTTTTGTTAAAGGCCACGGCTTCTATCGCCTCTAGTAGTTAACTAGGGGTGGTCCAAATTTCGCTTTTAGATAAGTTCACCGCTTCACCTACCGAACTCTCCGACAAACCTTCTTTATTGACAACCTTTATGAAATTTGCCTTTTTTAAGTCAATAAAAATCTAATGCTTTTAAAAACTGAAAAACAAATACGAAATGTTAGCACCATTCACCCTGGCTAATAGATACAACTCTCTTCAGGGTCATTTTTCAAAGCAAAGAAAGACTTTTATGCCTAGTTTCTAGAAACTATTATCTACCATCTACGACAGGAAGGAAACAGCTTCAGAAAAAGTTATTAGTAGCTTTACACAAACGGCCAATTGATTGAGATTTGAAAAAATAATAAAATAGTTTAAAAAGGCCTCAACATTAGTAGAGTTATCTGAAAAGAGCTTACAACAAATTTGAAAAAAATCAAAAAACTGAAAGCCTAATTGATTAGGTCCTAATTGCTTGAAAACCATTTTCATCTGCCCCTCGACTTTGCACCATGACTCTAATTATTACTATAGTTCCTACCTGCTATTCCTATTAATTTTATTTCTTTAAGCCATCATCAGGTTCTAAGTTCTATTTATATTTTGTGTGTCAATTTTACTTCCGTTTTTTAATTGTAGTACAATGGAGTTCTTCCAAACGATCAAGCTCTCCATGCTTATATTCAAGAAGGATTGAGTGGATCCCACGCCCATTCGTCTCATATTGCTCTATGTATTCTACTTGGGTATTAAATTTCCACACTTTGGTATTCCATTCACTCTTTTTCTTTCTTTTATAAACAACAATTATTAAAGCGTCTCCAAAATATTCGTGATTTTATGAATTTTCATCAGTGTCTCGTTACCAAGGAAATTTGCATTATTAAAAGGGTAAAGAGAATAAGAATAAATAGAAATGGAATAAATGAAACCAAAATAATAATTTTGTAGGGTAAAAGAAAGAAAAGTAAGTTAGAAGAATAATGGTTAATAAAACAAAGAAAATGTGTTATTTTAAAGAAGGATAAAAGGAACTTAAGTGTGGAAATAATTGGTATAGAAACCGGGTAATGAAATATAGAGAACAATCAGGACCTGTCGATTACTTTTCAATTAAACGAATAATTGTACTTCTTATTCACGGTAAATATATATATATATATTTGAGGAAAATTAAGGAGAATTACGTGATAACAAAGGCAATTTCTTAGTCCATTTTCGAAAGAAAATCAAGAGTAAAGAGGAAGAAGGCAAAAATTGTAATAAAGGAATATAATCCTTCAATAACTAGCGTTGTTTTCCTAACCTACTGGGATAGAAAGGTGGTATTATAAACCACCAGAATCAAGTTTGCACAAAGGGAACCTTTTACTCATAATTACGTTCACTAAACAATTTGATTGACGGCAAGACCCGGAAAAAATTATAGATCGTTGAAACGTTTTATTTACCTGACATGGAGAGGGTCTTATTTAATTCTAGGCTGTATGGCAGTTTCTGGAAGAGTTCGCTTCATTCCAGTTCTCACCCCCTCCGGTAGTCTCCTCTCTATACCACTCGCCATGTAATAACGTCAATGTATTCACCTCCCATTTTCAAACCTTGCTATATGAGTTCACGCGCCTCTTAATTTCCGTTGGCGATGATCTATCTACTCAAATCCATCTCTTAAATCTACCAACCGTTCGAATCCGTATTTCTGTATAGCTGTTCTCTCTGTAAAAAACTATTTAAATTCATCCGAACTGTCCCCATTATTTAAAATTGTGGCCATCCGCATTGAAGTCCTCCATTCTTTATCTTTTTCATTATTTTTGTCGTTTCTATTCTATTTTATCAGTTGTTTACAAAGGCTCGGGTGGTTTTGCGGATCTCTGTGATTGAATTTGATCACGTCTATTTTTTCTGATGCGTTGAAGAATCAGAGAATGTTGTATTCCTTTCGTTAATAACTCTTGCAATCCTTATGGCAATTTGAGTGGATATACTTCAATACAAACTTCACTACTTCAATCCCTCCTCATCTTAGCTTTCGTGGTGCCCTGCAGAAGTTCATTCCCACTGACTCATATCGAATTTTTAAAATTGACTCCTTTTCAATATTGTTGTCAGAAACCTAATTTTCTCAGGATGGTATATTTAATCTGAGGGCCCTTTATGTTGATTTACAACCGAGGGAAAACAGAGGGGAAGCATTTACAACAAAAGTTTGGGTGCGCATCTTCTATTTCCTCGTTTCTGTCACGAACAACTTCTTGGAGCCAGAGTAAATAATACAGAACATGATTAGAGAGTGATGCCATTTGAAAGCTTAAAATCATTTTTGAATTCATTAATAAAGAGTGAATTTATTTTTATACCTCTCTCATAAAGATCCTTGTAATACCATGGTGGGATCTGTCTTCGATTTTGAGGTATTAGGTTATGTTTATATCTTTTCTTATATTTTTTCCTTAGTCTCGAAGGAATTCGCATCAAACGGTCCGAAACAATGTTAAAACAAAATCGTTTTTATCAGTAAAAGGAATGTTACTTATAACCTGCGCCCCTGAAGAGGATCCAGGCCCGAATATTTAGTTCATGTATTCTATCTAAACTTCTCCTCTTGGATTTTACACGGTAGTTATGACCCAGTTAAAGGTCGTAAGGAACCGATTTAGGCCCCATCTGAAGCATTTCTCTGATGCGACCTGAAACCTTTTAAATAATGGGGCTCAACTGCGGTCTAATGGATTTTCCGCTCTTTCCCGTTAACTGAGGAGAGAGCGCTATTGAATTAGTGACGTCTTCAAAAGTATCCGAGCGCATAAAAAATACCATCAGGATTCTAAATAATGCGGCGTGTAACGAGGAAACTAGAGTGTAACTTGCCCCTCCTCCCTTTCTTTGATATTCCTTCCGTTCTCGCCCATAACATCATCTGCTGCTCTCAGCGTCTTCCTCGACCAAGTTAAAAAAAAGAGGAACAAGAACATTACTAATATGTCATCTCTCTAGAAAAGATAAAATTAAAAAAATTGCTGGAATTTTCATTAAAGAATCATCACAGCGATCGAAGGAAGTTAAGAAATATACGAAAAAAGTTTAAAAAATTAAGAGTGTCTGAGAGTAGTGGAAGGAGAAGGCGTTGCTCCGTCCCTTTTCTTCGGGGTGTGGTGGAGCGAATTTAAGTGTGTGTGTGAAGGGCCATTCTCCCACCCATTTCCCAATACCCTCTCCCTTCCTCTGTAAGAATGTGTGTATAAATGGAATTTTTTTTTTGTTTTATTTTCTTTTTAATATATGTATTTGATTTCATGTTGCATCAAAATGTGTTTTTTTTCTCTTTCTCAGTTACTAAATGTTAAATATTTTTCTGAAAGAGCACTCGAGGAAACAGGTAAATAAACATTGCCGGCCTTTTGTAAGAGTGGCTGGAATAACAAAATTTTGAAGAAATTTGAATCAAATTTGATACGTCTTTTAATCGTAGTTCGTTGGGCGGAGGCCTTTAATAGCCTAAAGACGTGACCGGATCCTGTAGTAAATTGAGCTCGGAGGCGCCAGGCCCCTAAGACGCGCACACCTAATTTTGGACACAAGGGTGACTGCCGGCAAGATTTTCCCCCGGGGACCCGCAAATCGTAAACCGTGGTACCACGTAAGCTAACTCCTCCTTTTGTTCGTCTCTTCTTTTGTATTTGTAAATATTTTTCGACTGGTAGTATTCGAAGATAGGATTATTATTATATATATATATATATATATATATATATATATATATATATAATAGGCTCGTTGTGACTATATTTATCCGTACTTTTGTAAATAAAGGACTGTATGTCAAATCGTATCGATTTTTCCTCGGGGTTCTCAAGGAACATCAATTCTAGGAGAAGGTTGGCACGTGGGGTTAGTGTTGCCTTCGGCCTGCTACAGGGTGACTGAGAGATTTCTCCGAAGAATATGGAAAATCGGCTGAATTTATACAAATCCCCCCTCAGCTTCCCCCAAATAAACCTTAGATCTTTTCAAAATTTCCTCCAATTGGCATCATTCTTTTTATGTTGGTAGGGATTTTACTTTGGGGGTTCTAAAAAAAATACTAATACACAGATGCTTTCACCATAGTTTTTTAGTGATAGTCTAGAATTCTTCTATCATTCTTAAACACAACCCCAAAATCACCAGGGAACCTGTAATGTTCAGTTGACTAGCGCCAGATAACTAGAAAAGGGAGAAGGTAGAATGTAGCTTCTCTACATTCAACTTAAAATAGGTTTGACTTTTGAGGAAAAAGACACAAGGGGGACTAAACCCCCTCTAATAAAATAAGGGAGAAAACAAATAAAGTAATAAATGGACAAGACTAACATTAATGTTCTCTCGAATTTCCAGCACGTAACCAACGAGGGCTAAGGATGGTAAGGATGCATCTGTAAAGAAAGCGGTGAAGATGCAGGCAGTGGGTCTGGGATGGCAAACCCTACAGGCTGGTGCTGGGAGAAGAGACTCGTAATCAGGGTAACCAAAAGTGGTAAAGTGGAAATGTCTAGAAGCGAGTAAGCTTAGGTAGTCTTAATCTACTTTGAGTGGTCCGGTAGCCCTGGGAGAGGGATGGTTTTCCTCTCCTCCGGGTCAACGGTGCCACCAGCCAAATGAGGTACCAACTCTCTTCGGGGTCAAAACGAAAAAGAAAAAAATGATAAAGAAAAAATGTCAAATAAAGAGAAAGGTCCTGTTCCAAAATTATAAAAAAAGAGAAAGGTTTTGTGCTAAAATGTAAAAATAGAGAAAAGTGTTTTGGCAAAATGTGAAAAAATGAGAATTGTAATGTGCCAAATCTAAATAAAAGAGAATTTTTTTTTAGCAAAATTTAAAAAAATGACAAAGGTATTGTTCCAAATTATGAAAAAAGAGAAAGTTATGGATGCAAAATATGTAAAAGAGAAAGGTATTATTTTGGCAAAATGTAAGAAAAGTGAAAAGTGTTGTCAAAATGTGAAACAAAAAAAAAATTACTGTGCCAAAGTCTAAAAAAAGAAGAAGAAATGAATTGTGCGAAAATGTAAACAATGAGAAAAGCGTTATGCCAAAATGTGAAGAAAAGAGAGAGTTAGCGTGCTAAAATGCGAAAAACGATAAAAGTAATGTGTCCAAATGTGAAAAGTCAAGTCTCTAATTTCAAATTATATCCTCGACAGCACTTTTCTATTTTCTAACCCCTTTTTCAAACTTAAAAAACACCTAACTCAGGATACTAAATCACCTTAAGAACACCTTACGTTATCGGGGATTATTCGGAGAGAGCGAATAAATTTCTCAACTGTCTTTTTTATTTTTACCTTCCTATTTCACATCGGTACGTTAGTTTTTCTCGTTATTTTGGTTCCACTAGAACTAACTTGAGCCCTCCCGGGTCTAACCGACAAAGTTTCCCCTTCCGGGTCTAACCGACGAAGTTTGCCCTCTCAGCCTCAGTGCCTGTATTCCTTTCTCAAAAACTTTTCCCCTTCAATGTTTGCGGTGCCATTTTCTCTCTTGAAAAAACAATTTAAAAGATTTCTCCTTCTTTTACTAACTTTACGTCACAGCTGAGTTCACTACATAGTTTTCATTTCCTTTGATTATTGTAGAGAAAATTAAAATGGTAAACAAATATATATATCTGGGTCAACAGATTACCCTGTCAACGGGAAAAAAATGAAGAAATTCAACCTTGAACAACTCTAAGCTTGAAAGCCTCTCTAAAGTCAAGCATCATCTTCAAAAGTAAAATGTCCCTGTGCTTGAAAATATAAGTATATAGGCAATGTATAATCCCACCTATAACCTCTGCAGTAGAAACTTGGAACCTGAACAAAATCTTACATTAAAACTTAGAACAACACAAAGAGTCCATGAACTCATTGTGACGGGGGTAACTTAGCGAAATAGAAAATCAGCCATTTAGTTACGTGGACAAACCAAACTGCCTGATATTGTGGTAGTTTTAAGAAACATAAAATGAAGCTGGGCAGGTCATGCATGTGGCAAGATTACAAGACGATAAATGGACCAAATATAATACCAATTGGCTTCCAGTTGATAAAAGACGACCGAAAAGATGACCTCCAAAAGATAGAAGAGATGATCTTCAAAATAGGCTAAAAATTGGAAACAAATTGCACATGACCGGTCAAAATTGAGGCAGATGAGAAAGTGTTTATTTTCTCAACAGTTGGAGGCAAATGTCTGAAATGATGATGATGATGGTTCTCTTTGTATTCCTATAGGGATGTAACGTACCCTCCCTTCCACATTCTTAAGGATTGATGAGATTTGCTTATCAAGTTATTTCGTGCTTTATATATTGTATTCATTATTTACGTTTGTACTTTGTCTATGCATTCATATTTTCTCTATTTTATAAGTAAAAATTACCTTAATTTTTACTCTACGTTTAATTATGCTTGTTAAAAATCAACATTAGCGCAATTTTTAAATGATTAAATTTCATCACACGTTTATCCAATTTCTTTGGTTAACCATTGTAGCAAAATATCCTGATGAGAATATTGGTAAAACTTCACTCTTCCTTGCTATTGAGTAATACTTGAGCTAAGATCAACAAACTGAGGCTTTTTAAATGTTAATCCTTGAAGGAATGACTTGAATTCTTCAAAAGGATGAAGTAGGGACAGTGGAATTGTTTTAAGAGGTAAAGAATTGTGTGAGAGAAATGATTTTGAGATCGTAGATAATATCATTTGCCTTTGGTGAGAATTCACTCGTCTTATTTTTTGTATTATGATTCGATTTTTGTTCTTTAATAGCTTAATTCCAAGCCTTGTTGTTCTGGGATAATCTGGAACAAGTATTTTTCTATCAGTCCGGTTTCTCTCACTCTCCCAGGGCTGAAGATTTCAACTCCATCAACGTCTATACAAAAAAAATTCTATGCTTCTCTTAACATATTTTCTTTTAAATTAAGATTTCTTCTTGTTTTTTCTAGTTTTTTTTAAAGATGAACATATTGTTGTGTAAGTTCCCTACTTTGGTTTGTTACCTAACGCCTCTTATCAGCTATAACCTGGCACGACTAAATCAAAGGACATCCTAATCGAGAGACAAAATAATGAATGAACTGAAAAAACAATTAATAGTCAAGAAAATTATGGATGAAAATATATGCCTAGAGATACCACATAAATCTTGCACCTTGACAAAATCCATTCATATTCTTCATATATTATTCGTCCTCTAACTACATTCTTGAAAGGCAGGAATTTGACTAGCACATACCCATAAAGTCTATGCAGAATCGGATAAAAGTAAGGAGGATGGGTTGACACACATCATTTTAATCTACTAAAGTTTTCAACAGACACAAATTCTATGGTTAAGTATGGGTCACTAATGGAAAACTCGCAATTCAATCTTACATAACTCATAGATATCAAATTCCAAACCAAAATCCAAGAATAGTAAGCGAAGTTTCTTATATTTTGTGAACTTCTTTATTCCTGTTTTTAAAGATCATCACCACGTTCCTGAATCTATTAAAATATGAGGCGCATCCAAGCAAGGCTAGAATCAGTGCTTGTTCTTTATCTTTCGTGCCACAAGATCCTCCCTATGCAGGAATAAATACCGATCAACGGTAAATATTTACTAAAATGTTGAAAAGTGAACATTCCATCAAATATATGCTTTATTTGGATGCTTTGCTAACCGAAATATGTCACAAAATCAACACATCTGAGTAAGATGTTATAAAAAGGGTAAAGACATCCGTTTTTTAATAAATAAAATCTTTCTCTCTCGTTGATCGGGAAGCAAAGCCATCCTCTGATAACATAAAAAAGCTAAAAACATAACTTTTTTAAACTCTTTTCTTTTTCACCGTTTATTTAATTTCAAGCGTAAAAGGTGATAGGCGTGAGGTGGATATTATTCCACTAAACCTCTGCCCTTTTACAGAAAACAACTTTCCGGCCAGAGGCAGAGAGAGCGTGTTTGCGTAAGAGAGATTTATTTTATGAACCTGCTCTAAATCTTTAAATTTGCTAAAAGCTGCTTGTTGTAGGGAAGGTTTTAATGGAATTACTCTTTAACGAAAATTCTATGATACAAATGTTATTCCTATCTTATATTTTTTGTATTTGAATTCACCTTTACTAAAACATTCCTCACTTTTCGGATTTTTCCATCCGTGGGTGAAGTTGTCTCGATTTATTTTTAGGTTATAGTTGCTATATATTTTAGAGTTAATGGACTGACAAGCCAGCTGTTATGAACGCTAAAAAATAACAAATGAATAGAGGTAAGGTAATATATTTTTATAAGGATGTCAATACTTTTTTTTAATGGGATGTTGATAAAAGTTTTGTAACATCAAAGCTGGTTAGTGTATATTGGGTAAAATTATTTGTCGTATGATATCAGAGCAGAGTTATCTACAAAATGAAGAGATTGGAATGGCACTTCTTCTAGGCTCAAACATTGCAAATATCTTGCTGTGCTTCTATGACGTTTCTTGGCTCCAGTCCTGTCCACGGGAATTCTCCCGTCTTCTAAATAAGAACATGCCCTTATATTTCCGGAATATATTAACTACTATCCCTCAAACATAAAATATACAATGGAATTAGAAAACAATGGCTTCGCCATCAGGGCAACTGTCTCCCTAGGATATACACTAATTGCAAGAGATTTTTCTAACATTTAAAATTTTACACTTGTCTTAATTAATTGCTATCCAATCAGTAGAGACTTCTTTAAGGCCGCTGTCCATTGCTCTACTTGCAAATTGTGTCGTTAAATGTCTCTTTCTCTTGCTTTTAAAACTTACGGACAATTTATATTTTTTCTAGTAATATATGGATATATATCAAGTTGAAATGAAAGTAATGAAAGAATGAAAGTAAAGTTTTAGATAGTATTTATTACATTAGTGCCACTTATTATCGTTTTGGAATGCTACAATGAGTAATTTATACTTTTTCCTTTCAGCTTATAAAAATATTGTTTATAATCTTTGGTATTCATCCCTGTCATTCCATCTAAAGATTTTTAGAGAGGTGTCAATGCAAGTACAGCGGCAAAATTCATTCAGAGTACTTAAATGGATGATGGCCTAAAAGAAAGAAGTTGCAGTAGGTGATTTTCCTATTTCCAAAGTGAGGGTTTGTCTAAAAGAAGGACCAAATAAAAGTTGTCCAAATTAATTTGATTCCGAAGAGTTGGAAGCTAAGGGCAAAGCAAATCCTGCTACTACTTCTATGGAACTCACTGAACAATTCAATCTATCATATACGATTGTCCAACACCAAATGAAAAGGATTTAAAGGTTCGAGTGATTGGAAAATGGGTCCATCATGTATTGCCTACGGCAGATCTGCAACAGCGTGTTGCTTGCTGTAAGGCAATGCTTTCACACTTTCAGGCCCCATTTATTGTCGGGGTTATTGCTGGTGATATAAAGTGGATAGGGAAGAAAGAAAACGCGATTAAGATGAGAAAACGCGATAAAGGTAACTCAATAAAGAGAAGTGAACCCTATAAATGGAAGGGAACTAGATAAAGGGGAAAGAACCAAGTAAATTGAGAGAAACCGAATAAAAGAAAGTGAAACAAATAAAGATAAATGAAACTTCAATGCTATATAATTTTATTCATGTATTTAAATCTCTGCAGATTCCACTGGTGTCGTCCGGATTACCTCTTTAAAAGTATCACCATACTAAGTGATTGGTGAGTCTGTCCAGCTAGTGCAACTACCAATTGGAAACCGGAGAGGGCCTGTATGCAATAAAATGATACCAGAATGGAGTCGAATTCTACCGATACATACCATCTGAAAGCTCCAGGATTATGGTTTTCGAAGCCGCGGGAGTTTCGGTCAATGTAAGTATTTTACAACTCATCCACTCCGAATAAATTCTTATTTGCTCCTTTGGAATGAGATATTTCCTTTTTGATGAATGCATCTTGGTTCAGGAGAGACGGGGTTCTTTCTGTTAATAACCGTTGTTACTACCATTCCATCTACTATTAAAGGATCATTTGTTAAACATTTTTAGCAGAGGTCCTCAAAATGTGCTTTACATTTACCTCAAGCATCTAATCTAATGCTAAACGTGTACTTGGATATGTACTACCAATACATTTTTACATTCACTTACTCAACAATTATATGCAAAGCTGGGGCCAGTCGTAATTTCGCCAAAACTCGGAGCAGAAAAAAAGATATTAATTGCTCTTTTCCGCTTTAATCCAGTATTAGACATTAATAGGAATAATTACCGCAAGCAGGAGAAACGCACCAAGTCCCACAAATTTGTTTAAACTAAAACTCGCCTCCGAAGAGCCCAAGAGAGGAAGGTTTCTGAAATATCGCATCAAGAAGATGCAAAATATTTGTGGATATAAGAGAATTCTCTCATTCCTTCAAGTTCTCTAAAAACGTGGCAATTCGCGGTGATATTTTACTTTCCCAAATATATAGAAGGATGATATTTCTCTGACCGACATTAAAACTGAATCCATTATTAATTTAGCACAGCCGTACACATTCATGCACTTACGTGAAACCCTTAGAAAGGTAAACCTTCATCATAGATTCACCTCTTACTGCATCTCTCAAACATTTTGAATGTGCTGCTTGAAGGGGGCACGAATAATAAACCCAGCTCTTAAGTGGAAGGTCGATGATATCAAAGTGTTTACTTGTTTTAAATGTTTTGACTATCCACACTTGTTTAGGCCATGTGAATTCTTCGGCTGAATTTTCCTTCACGAGCAAAGCATCTGATGATGGCATAGCAGATGTTTTTCAACAACCAAAAGGTATTTCGAGTCCCATGGCATGCTTTTCAAGTATTTTAAAGCCTGATAATAAGAGGGTTTGTCGTCAATTAGAAAGCCGAACTTTCTACATTATTACAGAATATCGAAACTATAATACGCAATAAGACCACCTTGGATCTCTATTTCCACATTTCCTGCTTCCAGCTTGAATATATTTTGAAATATACTACCGAAATTTGCCATCAGCTTACATAGGACGGCTGTCGCTATGAACCAACTTGCCTACACTGCCAATGCTCAAATGTAAAAAAAACCCCTGCGAAAATTAGGACTAAATAGTTAAGAGCTAATTTTACTATAAAACTAGTGGTACTCAAGGAAATCACATAGATCCTTCATCTTTACAATATAAAACGAGTAGTCTTGCTTTGAAGTAATGCGCGTCCCTCTAAAGTGACAAAGAATTTTATGTAAGAAAATCAATTATTTCATATAATATCAAGTAGGAGTAAAATGGGCCTTGATATTGTAAGCAAATATTAAAAGATAAACAAAGCTCTCTTATAACAACTGCGCGTTTGTCCAATGTTCTTCATGGACAGAAGATGTAAGGTCAATATATAGAATCTATGTGTCATATGAGAGGAAAATTAGGAAAATTACAAGGTGCGGACGGTATTCGTTTGCAATATTTAACTGCTTATTTTACTTTGGTTGTTCTTAAAAAACAATAACCATGTTTACTATATTTTTAAGCAGAAAAATTGACAATTGTAAATTTTGAACCCTTTAATTTGTGAAAGAGACATGAAGTCCGCTTTAGAATCTACGCCAGAGAGATAAACAAGGATATTTCAGAATTCCTCGACGTCAAAAGAAGGATGGTGATAAATGTCAAAAACGAGCTTGGAGATTTAGGATTCGACTACAGGCCACAGCATAGAGGAAAACCCATGTTCGACGATCTTACGTCATCAGAACGCCGGAATTCGTCGCTAAAATACAAGGAATCATTCACAATGATCCCAGAAAGTCGGTTCGTTCCATGACAAGGAGAAAGGTGTGGATGAGAAGCTAATCAGGCTGGTGGTACACAAGGACTTTCGCGACTTTTCATACCATATAAAAGAGGGAAAATTTCTGCCCTAAGGCAATTCAGGAAAAGCGATTGAAGCACACAAAGAAGATGATCAACAAGTTCAAACACCAGTTACCACTATAAAATCTGTGGTTCTTCCCTGATGAGAATTTATGTCAAGAGCAGAAGATCAACTCCTAGAACAATAGGTCGCTCGCTGTCGTACCGAAGGACGTGTCTAGAGAGATGCAGATGAAATTTCAAGCAACAATCATAATCTTCCCTCTCATCAGCAGTGAAATTGACGTCATGCCACCACACCTCTTCCATGAGAGCCTTACGTACAACACTGACACCGGTGTTGGGATCGTGTTGGTAAAGCTCTAGATAGACCAAGTAGCTGCATGGTGGCCTTAATTATGTCAGCAAGAATCTGCGCAATGCCACACCAGGCGGACCACCCAACCATGGCTGGAAGAGAATGTGTTCAATCACACAGCACCTGAAATTTGGCCTCCAAACTCGTCTGAATGTATCTCCCTCGACTTCTTTATGTGGTGCACAGTGGAACGAGAGACCAAAAAATCCAGCTGTAACTCGAAGAACGAGCTGAAGGCCGTGATTAGCAGGGGTTTATTGGGCTATAACGGAAGATACTTACGAACGTCTATGGCCGGTTCCGAAGTCTCGTGGAGGCTGTCATTAATGGCACAGGCGACGTAATCGGGTGAAATCGTCAGAAGATGTCAGGAAGGCAGATTGATTCAAATTTGACGAATATATCTTAAAAAATTAAATCATTTTTATTTTTTTCCTGAGAAAGTCTTCATACAAACAAATGCCGTCCGCATCCTCTATTGTTGGATTGAATATTTTATTGTCAACGTATATGAAGGTAATTTTACGAAATACAATGAAGGAAATTAGATGAAATATAACTTTAAATAAGAACTATTTATGAGTTAATAGAGAAAGGAACTCTTCTGAATATCATTGACTAGTCTTTTGTCTACTGATGAAGCTATAGATTTGAAGCAAGCAGTTGAATCTGTTATTGCAGCATCTTGGATAGCTTTCTATGGGGCACTTTTATTGTTAATTGCTATTATCTGCATATACGTCTCTCTTCTATGATTAAGTCTCATATAAAACCTTTCGACCAAAACCAATTCTCAAAGAAATTGTATGAAGAGAAGCGATTTTCTCTTCCTCACTGGTTATCTATTCAAGCAAGGAGGAGAATTTTCTTCAAGAGCTCGCTGTACTCTTGAAATACATTTGGCGTTATTTTTTCCCTTTAAAAAGTTCTCCTAGTTTGCTTTTATCAATTTTAGCCTAGATCATTAATTGCTGTTGCCTAGGAAGTGTTTTACCTGACGTACATTGACAACCCTCCCTTTTTTCGAACGGTCCGGCCCATTTAGAGTCAGTCTTTATTCGTCAGTGAAGAACAATTTGCTGAAGTCAGTTTTCATTTATGTCTGGACTCAAAACAGACGTATTTACTTTTTATGTTAGGTAGGTCTCTTTAGTCTTATTCCTAACGGTCTAAAATTTCCTCTGAGCATAGTACTTTGTTTCTCTTAAGAACCAGCACCTTAGAAAATAGCTCTAAATGCTAGAATAAGGTGTTTTAGCTACTCTTCATGTGATTTGAGAAAGTTTACAAGGAGTATAAAATGAAATTATGGTTGAACCCTTTTATTTTGGGGCTGAAGGCCATTCTCTTAGATATAACATTATAATCTTCAGACCCACTTTAAATTTCTTGTATAACAGCTGAAGGACTCTTGTTATTTTGGAGGAATGCAGGTCACTTTTCAGAATACAGGAATAGCAATCTAATTACTTTTTAGTAGGTCACTTTTCAGAATACAGGGGTAGCAATCTAATTACTTTTTAGTAGGTCACTTTTCAGAATACAGGGGTAGCAATCTAATTACTTTTTAGTAGGTCACTTTTCAGAATACAGGGGTAGCAATCTAATTACTTTTTAGTAGGTCACTTTTCAGAATACAGGGGTAGCAATCTAATTACTTTTTAGTAGGTCACTTTTCAGAATACAGGGGTAGCAATCTAATTACTTTTTAGTAGGTAACTTTTCAGAATACAGGGGTAGCCATCTAATTACTTTTTAGTAGGTCACTTTTCAGAATACAGTGGTAGCAATCTAATTACTTTTTAGTAGGTCACTTTTCAGAATACAGGGGTAGCAATCTAATTACTTTTTTTGTATTCGTCTCACTTTAGATTGAGCATGGAAATTGTACTCCTTATCAGTCTCCCAAATTGGGAAGGTTTTGAAAGTTTGATAAATACGAGTACTTAAATATGTTTTAAGAAACCAACTTTGCAGAGCGATTTCGAAATCATATTCAAACCAAAGTATCTTTCTAAAATTCTGTTTGGAAAAAAATCCAGAAATTTAATTCTGTTTTAATAAGAAAATAAGGAAAACAATAGCAAAGATTAATTAATAGAAACAAAAATAATTAATTAGTGGTATGAAGATAGCATTTCAATTTTTTAAAAGTATTTCAAAGAACCGCTGAAAAAATAAAAAACACAAAAAAACACCTAAATGAAACTTAGAAAACTAATTTAATATGTTGAAGTATCACTTCCCTTTACTAGAATTTGATAATGAACAGTTTATATTTTGGTAAATACAAATAATGGAATTCTGCATCATGGCCAAAAGTTTTGTGATTAATTATTTTTTTCATTTAAGAAAATTAATATAACTACTCAAACATTGTATGTTTTTCTTATGTTTCTATCATAATTCGAAGGGGAAATATCTAAAAAAAATTTTTTAGAGTTCCAACCCCAATTTAATTAATAAACACAGTTAATTGATGCGCGCAGTCATTATTTTATAATGATGGTCCTTGTTCTTCATTCTTCGGAAATGCTCCAATTAGTTTCGCCATGCGGGAGACTAAAACTTTGATGATATCTTGACTGATATTGCTCAATATTTGTTCAATACGCACTCGCAACTTCTCAAAATTAGATAGCTTTTGTTTATCAACCACCAATCAAATTATTACGAAAAGATTCTCAATTGGGTTTAAATCTGGCGAATTTGCCCGCCACGGCCTCAAAGGTTCGATGCTTTTTTCAGCCAAGAAATTTATTATTGCTTTTGATTCTGCCAAGTTTCGCCATTAACCTGAAAAATGCAGTTATCATCTCCAAATTGTTCCTGAACTGTTATGAAAAGGTGTTGCTGAAGTACTATTCGGGATTATTTAGAGTTCATGGCATTGTTCTAGGGCGAAAATGTTAGTGTTCCTGTCCCTTAGATGAGAAGAGCCCTAGTCATAGAGTCTATGGATTCTTCAGCTTGACCACGATACACGACTCGTGAAAGGGCTTCCCTTTTTTTCTCCTGATGAGGCATCTTTCAGAAGCTCCACACAAGCGGAAGGTAGCTTCATCGGAGAATCTCACTCTATCCCAGTTTTCAACAGTCCATTCTTTATATTTCTTACAAAAGGGAAGCCTATCCGTGGGGTAAATTTTGTCGAGATGAGGCGTATTTGCAACCCCTTTCGAATTGAGACCTTTGTCGAAGAGACTCCACCACACTGTGAGCGCTCAAGCGTTCACTAGTGCCTCTTTCCTATGATGAGCAAGCTTATTAACAGGATAGCTTGAAGTAACATAAGAGTGTAAATTGTCCTAGGCAAACATTTATTTTTGCAGTTTGAGGTTATTTCCATTTTCTTCAATTAATTTTTAGCACATCTCTGCAATTAGATCCCTTCCCACAAAATAAATCTTTATCTCTACAGCCTAGACAAAACGCTTTTCCGAACAAATAAATCGTCTCTATGAGTTATTGAGTTGAGGAATAAGTTCTTGCGGTTTTATCAATTTATTCATTACCTTTAACAATTTTAGAAAAACATCATTTTTAATTCATAACAATATGCAATTTAATCAATAATGTATTCCCCGTTGTTTTTTACGACTTCTTCCCAACATTCAACTAGTTTTTCGATGCCTCTGCAATAAAAATCTCTGGATTTTGACTCAAAGAATTCGTTTAGCCAGGTTCTTAATTCCACATCAGTATTGAACGAAACGCCGTGCAAATTGTTGTAGAGCGATCGGAACAGATGGAAATACGATGGAGCCAAGTCTGGCGAATATGGAGGATGTAGTAAGATTTCCCAATTAAGCGTTTGGATGGCGTCTTTTGTCATATTGACAATGTGAGGACGAGCATTGTCGTGTTGCAGAAGGACTCCATAACGTCGATGAGGTCGCTTTTCACGAATAGCTTCGGCGAGTCGATATATTTATTGAACGTAGAGTTCTGCATTGATAATCTCGTTGTTCGCAAGGAGCTCATAAAGAATGATACCTTCACAATCCCACCACACACACAGCATCGTCTTTCGTGAAGGAAGTCCTTACTTTAATCGCGGAAGTGTTTTTTTTTTTATTGGGGCTAAGCCATTGTTTTCGATGGTTGATGTCGACATAAACACACCACTTTTGTCGCCAGTGATGATGCGGTGAAGAAATCTGTCCTTATATCTACAAGTAACAAACCTGCGGCAATCGTGGAGCGTTGAAGTTTTTGCTTTCGCTCAAAGCGTGCGGAACCTATGCACCGAGTTTTTGAACTCTTCCCATCGAATGAAGGTGATTCACTACAACTATCTGATCACACGCCAATTGTACAGCCAATTCTCTAGTCGATTGACGAGGATTTTCATAAAGAAGGTCGTTCAATCGATCTTCATCCAACTTAACGGGGCGAGAACGTTCTTCGTCATTAAGATTGAAATGACCGTTTTGGAAACGTGAAAACCACCATTGAACTGTCCTTTCTGATAAAGCATTTTCTCCGTACACAGCAAAAATATCGCGACGAGCTTTGGCTGTGTTTGCATTGTTCCCGTCTCGATTGAAAATGAATAACAACAAGTGTCGAAAATGCGCCTTTCTTTCAACTTGACATTCCATTTTGAGGGTACAGAACAAAAATTAAATTAACACAACTTTTAAATAAACCGCAATGACTTATTACTCAACCTCAAGATGTAGCTTTAGCAAAAGCCTAATAGTCTACGGTGTTAAGAGACGTAACCTAACCTTTTCAAATTTTGCTCTTATTATTTATTATTGTTTCTTAATATGTGCACAAATCACGTCAACAAAACTTAAATCAACATAACATTAAAAAAAACGAAAGAACTTATTCCTCAACCTAATAAAATTTTCATAGTGACACAATCGAGATTCGGGTAAGAAAAGAGTGCATTGCAAAGATCAGCTCCCTCGTACATAACTGGGTAAGATCAGAGGCCTCGTGCTTAGACCTGTAAAATAAGCTGCATCGTACTTAGCTCGGTAAGATTATTAGTCTCGTAAACTAGCTCGGTAAGATCAGCGGCCTCGTAAAAAAAATATATATATATAAACGAACAAAATAAACCATAACAATAAAACATTAAAATAATCCATTATCTAACCTATTTCAGGTTGCAAAGAGAAACAAATTATGAAGATGAGATAGTAAAGATAAGATGCCCTTAGGTTATTTATGGTTCCTATTTAAGCAACGTCCAAAATAATTAAGGTGACGGCTATAAATTTCTTCTACACAAATTCTTGCAAACATAAAAATATCCATTGCTCATCAGATCATTAAGACTGGAGGCCTTTGTTTGATTAGTATAAATACGCCACAGCTTCGAAAAAAGTAAATAATTCAACATTATCTTATATATTATTGAAGGTATTAGTAACAGCTTGCGCTATAATAATCTGCGCCCATCCTCCACATAATAAAATAATGGATATTTTTTTCTCCCCTCTCAATTCTTTATTTTATCCATATTCCTTTCCGTCATTTTAAAGCAAAGCGATCTTCATGAGATTTGCTCTCTCCCCCTTTTCCTGGATCCCGGACTTACTACGTTTGGGTCTCTTTAAAAACGCTGTCACACGCTGTAAAAAAAAACTATGGTTCGGATCCCACGCAACACCCTAGATGAGAAATGGCAGCAACATAAACAGAACATATCAGTGGAAAAACTAATACATTAGCTTTTTTACACACATCTCTTCAACAGAGATTAAATTTACAGTAATTAAATTTGGCTTATTCTTTTATTGCATACAATTATTATGATATTTAGAGGTTAAAACTTAAGGACTGCAGGAAAGAAAAATAAGGATCTGAGTGGAAAATTAAAACGATGTTAAAAGAGGATTCGTGCGCATTTTTGTTATTGGATTTCATAGTAGGCTCGATACAAATGCTAGTGCTCTGACCTATTAAATTATGTATTTTCCTCTTTTAATTAGTACTTACATATATAAATATTTTCTTGCGTTTTCTAAGAAGCATAAAACTAACAACTTCTTTGTCAATTTTTATCTCTCTCTTATCCCTCCCTCTCTCTTTACATCATACAAGATTACTTAATAAAGTGAGAAACCTATGTATATTATTTTTCACGCTACAGCCAGCGCCATTACATAATTTGCATAATTTATCACAAACTTTATCCTATTCAAATGTTGCTTATTAAATTATATATGTAATTTTTTTAAGCTAAATTATTATAAATGCGATGTAAAGTGAATGAAATGAAATGTAAATGGTTTTATTATTTAAATTGCCGATAGAAAAAATTAAATTGAGCTATCATCGTTTTCGAAAAAAAACTCAAACAATTGTAAAGTTATGTATTGGGTCCCTTCAGAACACCAAAAGCTTCCTTAGTGACGACTCGAAACATAGGATGAAGACATTGAAGAACATTTTACACATCGTTTTACTGTTTAAGATACAAGTAATTAACCTACATGACCTAATAAATTTAGATCAAGATACATCAACTCTACTATTGATAACTGAAAATGAGTTGAATTTAAAATTAAGAAAATGAAAATGTACATAACACTGGGTTCCGATTAAATCTCTGGAATCCATCTTAAAGAATTAGTAAGCCAATTGTCAAATGACCTTTGTACAATTCTCTAAACATCTATTAGCTAGATAATAGTTCTTGTGCAGTTTTAAGAAATTTATAACGACCATTCTCCAGAAAGGTATAAAAACAAATCTTGGAAAATTTCGACCCATTTTCTTTAATTCTATAGCAGTTAACTCTTGTAGGCTAATGTTAGAGGAAGGCTTGTGCAGGATCTGTAAGTAAATAACTTAATATTATGACACACTATCATCGTGACTGTGAAAACTTGTAAGAGAAGTTTGATAGAGCATTCAAATGGTCGGAAGGTATCAAGATGAAATTTAACGTAGAAAATTGTAGCATGATAGACATAGAACATGATAACCCTTATTTAAACTATATGAGATAAGGTTAATGTGAAACAGTAAAGTTGGAAAACGATTTATGTCTTAATATGGATTTATTTAAATTTTGAAAAACATTTCAATGTAGCTTCACAAAAAGTAAATGAGATTCTACAGTACATAGCTGGTCATTTTGCCTAATATAATACGCTTGCTAGACCATATTTGGAGTATGATATCTCTCTATATGTAAAAGTATATTGTAATATTCGAATTCGTCTAGCGTCGAGCGACGAAGCCAGAGTGTGGCACCTCACCTTGAATTCACTGTAAGATCGGCCTCTGTGCGCTCAACCTATTGAAGACGTTAAAATTTAATATTTTAAATAGTATAAATTAGTAGTAAATATTCGAGCTAGATGACCAAGGGACAGCAAAGAATAACAGTTTTAACGGAGTAAACAAAACCTAAAACAGTTGTTTGGCGCACATGAAGAGAGTAACCAAGACTTGCCCGATGCTGTCATTCGTCTTACCATTGGGATACGAACCGCCTATTCTGATTCTAGGGCAGAATATTGGACAAAGTTAATTTCTTACCATCACTATATATATATATATATATATATATATATATTTAAATAAAAATAAAATTAAGAGTTTTGGAACTTGAACTCTGACATCCACCGTTTTCCTTCTTTATTAAATTAGTCTCTAGTGGATCCTAAAGACTTTGCTGATTCAGTGTTTCTATATGTGCAAATGTGCTTAATCAAGAAAAAGGTATTGTTGACAAAGTGAAGAAGGAAGAATCTAGGAATTTGAATTAATTTTAATTATATGACGTGGATGACAGAATTAAAGTGAATTTCAAATTTGACATCCCATCTCGAGAGGTTAAAAATACAAGCGTTTAATTCAGGAACAATTTTGTTCAACAATCCTTTTCTGGACTATATTTCAAACGACGAGCATCTGCCAACTAAGAACAAATCCAAATTGGATTTGAGCTTCCCCTTTTTTTTGCATTACTTCTGCCGATATTGGCTCCGTTGCAAGTTTCCACACCTTCGCTCGCCATCCTAAAAAATTGTGACTGGTAAAATCCCCTTATTTCATTTAGACATTTCCACTTGATTCAAACAAGCTTTATCAGGGCCAAGTCAGAAACGAGATGCGTTCATGCTGCAAAGAGCAAAGCTTTGTCAGATAGAATTCAATAAAATATCTACAGTTTTTTAGCACTGTAATAAAGGAAACTTTTGGTTGAATATTCAATCAAGGTGTATAAATTGAGATACGTTTTGTAGAATTTTGTCTATCGTTTAGCTTTTGAAAAAAATCATTCCAAATTTGGTGAGCTTTCATGAGAATATGAAAGAAGGGATTGACGCTGAAAGGAAAAGGGGGATTCTATTTTGAAAGTTTGCTATTATTGAAATTTATAACTTTCAAATAGAAAGCAATCGTGTCATTTTGCCGAATTTTTATGCTAGTTTAATAATAGTTTCATGTCATTTTAATGCTAGTGCAAAGGTTAAACGTAATGAAAAGCGATAGTTCATGACAGGATGCACAACTCCCATGAAACAGTTTAGCTCCTACAGTCATTTTTAATGCATTAATAGCTGTTCTAGAGGAAAGTGTCTTGTAAAAGCCAAGTTGACTTTATTGAGTTTTAACTGCCCTAGTGATAACCAAAGAGAGTATTTTTCCAGAAGTTAGTGGTGAGAGGACCTCAAAGTACTAAAGTTAGGGGAGTTGAAGATTTATTAAATTACGAGTGCCTGACTTTTCTTTTCACCAATTTTTTTCATCTTCTCTTATCCTCCGTAAACGGCCCCCTTCGTTGCCTTTCCCTCTGCCTCCAACAAATGGGGCGAGACTGAGGGGAGGAGGCCGCAGGGGAGCCTTGAAGGGTCAACCCTGGGTCCTCTCCCCTCCTGCCGCATGAGTGACTGGAGCACTGATGCGTCCGTTACACCTATCATTTTACACAAAAAAATACATAAATAAATTTTATCTGCAGCAGCAGTGAAGAGGAAAGACTACAGAAGAGCCATTTAGAAAGGATACTAAGAGGAATTCTGTAGCTTCATCCCAAAGGGTAATTTTGATTGTGAACATTGAAGAAAAAGACGAAGAAAACTCCAAATTAATTAGAACATTCACCAAAGTGGACGAAATGAATATCTCAAAGACGAGATTCTTTATATTTTCCAACTCTTAATGGAAGGAAGAGATGAAGAGAAAAACACAGATGGCTAAGTGGAATATACAGCAGAATAATGATCCTCGGAAGCAAAAGAGAATGTTTCACGGCAGTAGTGAAGAGGAAAGGGAGAGAAGTCTTATCAATGAGGAATGAAATGGAGATAAATGCAATAACTTTATAGAAATATCAACGGAGAAAGAAGACAAAAAGAAAGCTTCGGGCTAATAAATCTAATCAAAAGACGTAAACTTCAGAAGGAAAATATTATTAATAATCAAAGAAAGAAAGGAAAAATTAGCAACATCACAACTACGAAAGGGACTTTAAAATAAGAACCAACATCATAAAATTTAAAATAGTCCCAATCTCCAGAAATAAAGTAACTTGTATCAAAGAAGATGATCTTAACATCAAGAGGCAATAAAACTCACATATGAGAAAGATAAAGCAAGCAACACCAACGCTCAACCTACTACACAAACTAAGTTGAGCATAAAGAACAAAAATAAAATTTACTTCGCACTGAGAAGGGACATCTTTGTACACTCCCCATCCGAGTCAACGGCGGAACAAAAGACAAAAACTCCAGGGGATACTAAAAAGGCTCTCTACCTAATTATAAACACAAAGAGAAGAGAACAAAGAAATATAAATCTAATTCTAGACGCGGAAGTGGAATCTTCCAATATCAAAATCAAGACAACTGCGGCGGTGAAAATATAGAGGAAAATGGACGCACTTCCTCCAATACTTGAAAATCAAACTACCATCGGGGCAGAAACCTCTTTTTAAGATCAATCCCCACCGGAAGACATCAACTTAGAATTGAAGAAGCGCCGCTCTATACTTAAAAGTGAAGTCATCAATGATGAAAATCAGTATTAATAAGAAAAAAGGCAATAAAAACAAATACTCAGCTAATACAAAACTCATCGAAAATGACAGGCAAACATGACGACCGATATGATATCAGAAGAAGTCAACTTGAAAGTGTACTAAATTAATCAAAAATAAATTAAGCCATAAGTGATAAAGGTGGAAAGTAAAAAAAAATACTAAACAGCTGTATAAGAACATAAACTGAAGTAAGAAATGAAAAACATAAACAATTGTGAAGTACAAAGTCCAAAGTTAAGTGAAGTTAAGTGTATGTGCCCTAACAAATTGTGGTAATAAACATAAAGTTAAATTAAACTAAAGTAAATTAAATTATTGAAAAGTGTAAAATTTACATCAGAAATTATTATTATGTACAAATAAACATTACAATACCAAAGCATACAAGAAAATAATTAAAATAAACATAAGCTCATACAACTTAAATACTCTTAGGGCATGAATGCCACAATAAACCTGAATTAAAGAGAAATTACAAAAACGAAACTAGATTAGGGAGCTCTCCTGCTATCCGTATGAAGGTGAGTGAGTGACCAAGGAGTAGAAGAGCTAAAAGCAATGGAATGAACTGAGAATTTGAGTGATTCGTGTTTTGGATTCCAGGGTGATCAGGAGGTCAACAAAATATGGTTGTTCCATTCTATCCATCTATCCACTAAGAAAAGAAGGTCAACAAAGATCAATTTCTAATTTATTACTTTCTTGTTCCGATTTAAATTCTTTACTCTCCCTACTACTCCTCCCCAACTTGATAGTGTCTCGCCAACCCAACTTCATATGAGTCCACTTAGATCCTTTGCGGGAGGCGAGGTAAAAAGATCAAGGTTCGACCGCAGACACAACAATACTCTCCTTTCCTCCCAGGGATAGGGCAGTAGGAAGATGCATAAGCTGCCAATGAACCTTCCTCTCCTAATATAAAACAGCTCAACTACTCTCGCAATCCAGGCTATGAAGACCTATCTCTGAAAATGGAGGTCCCTGACCGAGTGCTTGGCCAAAATATGACTACTCTTTTTACTCATTATTCTACTTCATTTTAACCATTAAAATGTTGGGTAAATTAATTTCCAACCTATCTGAAGAACGCAAAAAAGTACATAATAAGAATGATGGAAAGTTCTGAAAACTAACATTCGAAGGCAAATTATACTAAAGTGTGTATATATATATATATATGTATATATATATATATATATATATATATATATATATATATATATATATTATATATATAAGAAAAATCCACAAAGTAGCGCGTGAGTAGACCAATAAATGCAAAATATCGCACAGGAAAATGAAAGGAGGATTCCAAGTACTTTCCAATTTTAGAATAAACTGAACAAGTTCGAAAGTACTTGGAATCCGCCTTTCATTTTACAGTGGGATTTTTTTGCATATATATATATATATATATATATACACATCGAGGATGAGGATGAGGAGTAATTGCAAGCTTGTCACCAATTTAAAAGGCTATATATGTAGTTATTCCACTTCATGGTAAGCTGATCATGTTACTGTCTGATTGTATGTACTTAGATGAAGCTAAGTTCTTCTTTGATGGAAGGGGAGTATGTGAAGAAGTATGGAAAAAGATTTGCCCCGATAAAGTGATATGGTATACTGCAATTTGAGAAAGGCGAGATTGTTAAGTTATGTTTAAGGAAAATTGTCGGAACCTACGCAATATTTGTTTATGTCTTTACTCTAGTGGGGTTTCAAGTGTAAAGGGGAAAAAGTGGAGCGGTAGCTTCCACATTCACAATATGTACGCTGCGGTTTATCGAGAACCATATTTAGGCCGTTAATCTCAGCAATGTAGTTTGTTGTGGTATACGGCCGAGTATGTATGTACGTTTGTTCCGTACATGAATAACTCCGTTCCACTTTTCTCTAAGAGTGCTTTACCTTTTACTTTTGATTCTTTGAACCAGATATGGTTCATAATATTATATATCTATTGCCATATGCAGCGTTTCGAGGATTTAATTAAACAACTAGGGCAAAAATATACTTTTAATTAAAAAAAATGAAATATTAAAACTTTAAATATAGTAAGGCTATAATAAGAGGATCTAAATAAAAGTTAATACTACTAATGAGTACTACACGATGGTTGACGCAAAAATTCACTTTAGTACGGAATAGTAAATAACGGGAACCTTCTCGCAGACGTGAGGCTGACTCGGAAAAACAGCTGACCGTCTCTCTGAGCGAGGGCGACGCTGGTTGCGGCTATTCGGGAATAACAGCTAATGCTTATCCCGAGGTAAGTGAGGAGCGCGTGGCGATGCTTCTTGACTTGAAGATATAAGCGAGGGGATTGTGGATGTACGGTTATTCCAATCCTTGGGTTACACTTGCGGGCTTCTCGATGATGAGACTTGACCAAGAGGTGAATCTTCTCTCGAGCGGAACTTTGCATTGGTATTCCTCCATGGTGAGGGTTACAGCTGACCGTCTCTCTGAGCAAGGGCGACGCTGGTTGCGGCTATTCGGGAATAACAGCTAATGCTTATCCCGAGGTAAGTGAGGAGCGCGTGGCGATGCTTTTCGACTTGAAGATATAAGCGAGGGGATTGTGGATGTACGGTTATTCCAATCCTTGGGTTACACTTGCAGGCTTCTCGATGATGAGACTTGACCAAGAGGTGAATCTTTTCTCGAGCGGAACTTTACATTGGTATTCCTCCATGGTGAGGGTTATCTCTGTTTTTATTCGGAAAACTGAGATAGGGGGTTTCTCTGAACGAGATTGGCATGAGACTGATTCTCGATACCACTGGTGAACTCTTCTATGTGACCAAAGGAACAGCCTCGGGAAGAAAAATCCTGCTTGGTTTTACTTTCTTATTGATTCCCGGTTTGCCTCCGGGACTCGTCTTCTTTTCTTGATTGCTACTCCGATTCTCGTCTTACATTTCTCCAGATCGAACTATATATACGTCGATTTTCCCCTGGGAGGACGGGAGAGGAGATCAGGGGCCACCTTTAAGCCTCTCTCCTAGGGCATCACTTTTCAACGTCGTGGCCATTCGCCCTTCTGGTTTACGTCGAAGAAAGTGAAATTTCGTCTATTTGGCGAAAATAGACATAAACAATCGGAGGGGACAACCCTTCTGTGTTTATATTAACGGACTACGAAATCTTCGGATGGTAATCCTTCTTTGCGAGCGATCTTGAAGTTTTGGGGGACAGCCGTGGAGAGGAGAGGGAGGATGCGAGTAAAGTATCGGACCATATGGAATGTAACTGTTGACGCTGTGTAACCAAACTAGCGTCTGTTTCTCCTCGCGATATTGATTTTCCCACATAGTTATTGTCCAAGGTTAACACATGATAACTTATTTTCTCGGTTTGGTTTAAATTAGGGAAAAATGTATTTTATAAGCTCCACTTTGATAAGTGACTTTTTCCTCGACATGTTTGGGGCTAAACCTTAATGTTTTTAGGGATGTCTGACAAGAACTGTTAGAGAGATTGGAGTGAGCATATTTCCATTTTCCTTATGAAACAATAAGAATATTACTAAATATACGTAGCAGGTCTCTTCTTTTTGACATCGAAGTTTTATAAATACAAACCATATAGCCTAATCTAGAAAAGTTCTAAGCTTATCTTACTTATGGAATTTATCAAGTCTAGACCGAGTAAACGAAACTCTGAAACCTTTCATTCCATACAAAATTCTTCGGCAACCTATTAAATACTGAACTGTTTTCTTCTAGGAACTTATTAAGGGTAAACTCTCTGGATAATTGAAACTTAGCCGAACTTATCAAATTTAGAATATAGAAGGTACGAGTATAATAATCCTTGATTAGAAGATGATTTGATTTCTTTTTTTTTTCTTGAGTTTTCATTTTCCAACAATTAACTAAAGCTAATAAATAAAACATTGCAAAAATAATGCAACGCATAGTCGACACCCAACTAAGATTTACTTTTGAATTTAGCAACAGTTAACAAAATTGAAGCACTAATATTGGACTTAGAAAAGATATCAAAATTATTCTAAGAGATCGTTTGGATTTGTATCTACCTATAAGATAGTATTGATTACCGGTAAGACCAAACCATTCGGAATAATCTCCAGAAATCAATAGAGATGGCTTGGGCTTCTTCAAATATCCAGTAATTCTGATTAATTACACACCGTTTAATAATCTCAAAATTCATTTATATGTAGGTAACTACATCATTTAATTTAAGAAGATTCCACTGAAATCTTTTAAGGGCAAACACTATTCGTGATGTAATAAAATTTAAGGAAAAAAAATCCTTTCATGTCTAGTTCTCATTTCGATTTCTCTATTGAACTAGAATGGCTGTTAGTTGGAAATACTAAATTAGACCCACGAAACTTTAGTTGCAGTAAAGACTCTTGGTGAATTTTAGCAGAATGAGTTGGCGGGAAAAATGTCGTCAAACCCTAGACTGTTAGAAACTTCCTAACGACCAAAGTTTATAATCGTTGGGCGATGTTGGTAGAACGTGAAACTTCTCTTTGTTTAGAACCCTTAAGATGGCTTGCCTTCCTCGACCTTAGCTCAAATCATTACACTTTCTCACACTAAGAAAAATTCATCCTAACCTCATTAAACTTATTTTAAATTAGATTCCAACATTGCTCCTATAACGATTCAAGAAAAATGATGTCAAGAGCTTGATTATGTACGCAGACTTATCCACATGTACGCATCAAATTACTACATCAAATCAGGATCGGCTGTTGGGATAAGCGATTGATATCGACGGAAGAATTTAAAAATTAGAATAAGGTGTGGTAATACTTCAGTAAGGGGGCACACGATAGGAGGAGCTATTTCTGGGCTACAATTAATGCGATCGGCTCTGCACCTTTATTTAAATAATAAAGACGATAGCGCCGCTTACTTTAGGTTATTTCCGATAAAAAGTAAATTTTTTAGTTACTTTAGAAATGGGGAGCTTCGTCTCCCCCATACACCCCAATTAATTGTGAGGTGTTGCACCCCCTGCAACTTAAAAAACTCATAATATTCCTAATTCAAAAGGCTAACATCAGATTTAAATGCAAAAGGCGATCGCTAAATTTCGGCGGCGCTATCGTCGTCTTAAATTACCTAATAAATAATCACTTCAAGGCAAAAGCTAAACCATCTCCAACTTTCACTATTATAATCGAGCCGCGCACGCTTCTTTTCCACACTTGTTGCAAATCTTCGCTTTGAAAAGAAGGCCATGATCTATACAAAAGCTATTAAATTGACCGAAGAATTAACAAAGCTCGTATTTAAAATAAAACAAACCTAATGCACAAGAATCGCGCTCTTTTAACTGCTTGGCTCCAGGGTTGCAAATGTTTGAAATAAAGTCGAATTAGGGGTTGCCAGTGTTTGAAAATAATGGTTTGTTTTAACATTAAGAGAAACCAAGGCTCATATATTTAAATGTCTATTTTAATCCTTTCAAGGTATAGTATCTTAAAAATATGTACTTTCCGCACCTAGCCGACACTATATATGCCGAGTGGAATGCCTAAAGTTACTTTTGTCTCTAAACGAAATAGGAAAACGAAACATACAAAATGAAATACAGTACTAAACATAAAAAATATCAAAGCATTAATAAATAACATAACTGAGTATAAGTGTAGGCACTCACTAAATAATAAAGAATAGAGACCCACAAATAAATAAGAAAACAAATATACGCCGTGATTGGCCACATCTGAAGCTACCGTCTGAAATCATAAGGCATAAATTGTATCCCAAAAGTGTAGCCCAGAAATAGTGCATCCTAGCATGCGCCCACAAACTCAAGTATTACACTAAGTGTTTTAGAATTGCTTCCGTCACACAATTTTCAACACGATGGAACTTTAATTATGGCCTTTTTCACTGTTCTGAAGTCACTTTAGAAAAGTCTCAGTGCCACTTTGATGACTGTAATTGGCATTGTGTTTCTAAACAAAAATCTGTATTGGTCTTAAGTGACGTTCTTTGTTCATTTTTGCTCATAGTTTTACCAGAAGACTTTGTATTTCCTCTCCCAGCGCCCAGAAATTGGGTTGATAAAGTTTGTGAAAGAGTTGCATATGGTAATTTGGCTTATTTTTTATGGCCATTAGCATCTCAAAAATGATTTATTCTTTTGAATTGAATTATTTTTTCTTAAATGATAAAAGTTTGAAAAGTTGAATTTTGATGGGAATTTTGAAACAAATTATCCTCCATCGTGTTGCATAAATATCACTCCAAAGTTATACTCCAACCATACACAAATTGAAAAAATAATTCTTGTTACTACATAATTTAAGGAACAGAAGGAATCTATTTAGAAAAAAAGTGCGTTGAGTGGTCAATCTAATCCTCTGACTAACCCTTGATTAATGGTCTTAAAAGGAATTCCCGTCAACTAAATCTTTCCTGTGGTTTTCTATATATCAGTTCTGAATTTTCCTCTTCACCTTTGTATGTGATATTTTGCATTTTTGTTTGAAGATGGCTTTAATTTCTAATACAACTGTGTGGCTGGAAAAATTACCCGACCAATTGGATAATGATGGCCAAATATTTTGGTTTAAAAACTGCGCATAACGGACACTTCAACATTTTCTGCTGATAAATTCTAATTCTGTCTTCGGCCTCATAAATAATCAAAATTTATGCCATTGATGAATCGTAGAATCGTAAATCACCGGGAATTTAGTGAAAAGACTTTATATTCATAGACACATAAATCTTTTAGAATCATCAACTATCCCTGGAGTTAATTAAAAAGAGATGAACCCATTCCTAAGGAATAAAGGTAATGATTGGTGAGAGTATTAAGAAAGATGTTCATGATTTCTCAAAAAGTCCTGATTGGAGTTTCAAAATATTATTAGTAATTGTAAGTATTTGAGGCCAGGCGACGCCGGGTTTTTTTTTTCTATTTTATATATACACGAGTCATAATCCAATAGTATACTAAGGTTGTCCAATATATGTATATTTATTCATATATGGAGAGAGAGAATAAGAGAAACCACAGATGGTACAAGGTTCTTTATTACTGACGTTTCTCTCCTCTGATTCTAGATACTTGTTACACTGAGGAAGCTGAAGCTGCAGAAGGAGCGAACCGTCAGTAATAAAGATCCTCGTATCATTTGTGATTTCTCTATCCATTTGTTGTCAAAGACTACCATTAATATATATATATATATATATATATATATATATATATATATATATATATATATATATATATATATATAATTCAATACTAGTTCTTATATTCATGTTGCTACCCTCACCAATTTCTCCTCAGCTCTTTGACTTGTGCTAAAAAACCTACAAGAGAGACAACTCCGTTTTAAATATAAAAATCATATTGTTTTGCTTTATTCTGACGCCTTTTTTATCTTTCATTTATCTGAAAACCATTTAATATTCCTGTTGTTTTTTTTAATTTGAATTTATTTTATACAAACTTTTAGTTCATAAATATAGGTAAAAAAATAGTGGGAGTTTATTCAGTTGATTGCTCAAATCGCAATACAGTGTACTTTAGTTAAACACGAAAACCTTTATCTCTCCGATTAAATCAATATAAATATAATAGTAAAAGAAAAGAACGTAACAGTGCTCTTCTTTTACATATTTCAGATAATAATCATCCAATTAATTGCAATTCTGTCATATTCATTTATCATTCGAAGATTTTCTAAAAAAGTATCTGGAATTTTCCCTAAATTGTAGCTTTTCCCAAATGAATATTTCACTTGGTCTGTTTAAACTCGATCTTTAAATTAAAAAATCATAGTCAGTGAAATTGTTTATTATTTTGTTTGTTTCAGTTATCATATTTACTCACTTTTCTCATCACGTCCTCTCGCTATCTCTCCATCAACCCCCATCTTATCCAAGCCACGTTATTCTATGATTTTTTTTAATCATAATCCATTTTAGCTTTAATTTCTTCTTTTTACCGCACTCTCTAAATCTCGCCAGTCGTTTAATCCTTTCCCAAGACATTCATATTGTCCAACATTTATGTGGCTATGTATCAATTTTTCCTAAGGATTTCGCATATGCTTTTCTCAAGGTACCGTATATTCCATTTTTATTAATTTATTTATTTGTTTTTTGTATTATTTTGCTATCTTTATGTGTATTATCTATATGGCTGCGTTGTTATTATATATATTCCTTGATAATGAACTTGAAAATAGAATTCGTAGAATTTCATTTTCGAGTAGCTGATTTTTGAAATTATTGCTTCCCTCACGCACTACTTTGTGTGTGTACCATTTATCTTATGACCCCAAAGAGAATTCAATAGTTTCTAGAGGTTTACTTGTAAAAATCAAAAATCAATATTTTAATAGAAATAGAACATTTTTAATTGATGACAAAACTTGTATAAGCACAATTACATAAAATGAAGTTCGTGTCTAATTGATCGTAACTGACCTCCTAATGTCCTCGAACATCACGAAAGTAAGTGAATGTTATCAAATTGTGGGGGAGCCATTTTAAAGACACCGGTAAAAAATAATTATATTAAATATATTTTTTTCCTTTTAGAGATATAAAAATATTAATCTCAATTAAAATCTTGACAAATCAGGGTTTTAATCACAATTTCAAGCAACAGGGTAAGTTAAGGCATTCTTGAGATATATTAAGCAACAGGGTAAATCAAGGCATTTATTAAGATATTTTCAGATGAACATCGAGGTAAACATAACGAAGATACGGACAGATAAAAGAGGTTTACAAAATGATGGCATACTGAAAATATATTTCTCTCAATCTTGCATCTGCACTTGCAAAGTAAACCAGACGTGACCTTCCTGACTCCAGGCAATCCAATTAACCTAGTGGGACCAATTCACTCCCAAATTGAAACAGCGATTTAAAAGCGTCGTCATATCTTAAATAGGATATCTCCAAGCGGTCTTCTCTCTATGCTCCTCTGCTAATAGCGTCAAGTCGTGGAAAGGCGAAAGAAATTTACTAGCGAATGGGACAATTATTTTAAAATTCGCTCATTTGGCGACTGCCTTCAAGGGCATAAGTCACCGTAGTGGACGGAAAGAATGATGAACCTCGTCAACAAATGGAAGGGACATAAAATTAATTGAAACAGACTTCCACTAACGGGGTCAGAAGCGATTTGCTAAAACTTAAATATACCAATCTTAGTATTAAAAGAGATGCCTTTAATGGATGGATGGTTAACAAAGACATAAAGCAAACCTCGTAAGCTTTAAAGGGGCTGATTGACATCAAGTCTCCAGTAACAAGTTCCCTTAATACTAACCATAAAATAACGTGCTACTTATATTCTTCCATTAAGGTCCTCCAAATACCTCTTTACCTTACCTTCTTCAATTTTCCTATTAGCAGTAAAGTGGACCTAAATGTCTTTGCTAACATGATTAAACATGATATATCTAAAGACAGGGTACATATGCAAAATGTAAATTTTATTGAAAAAAATTGTTACATTTTATTCAATGGAAATATTAATAAATTCTAATTTATTTGAACTAAATTTGATTTAATTAAAATATTATTAAATTTTATTTTATTTGAACTACCTTTGATTTAATTGAAATATTAATTTGATTTAATTGAAATATTAATAAGTAGCATCTTTCATGTGATTTCCATAATGCAACTTCCATGCGCTTTGCGAGATTCATCCGATGAACTAAAAATTTCCGTCACTTTGAGCACATTCATTTATGATGCTCTGTTCCCTCCGGTGTCTCGTGTTGGCTTGATGGAGACTAAATTTGGGATGATATCCCGCAATAAGGAACTCCTCACAATTTGATGGTTTCTGTTTATCAAACGTCAGAATGTTTATCGCCCACAATTTTGTTACTGGATTCAAATCGAACGAATTCCGGGGCCAAGTTCCCAATAGTTTGATGTTATTTTTCTTCCCCAAACTTTATTATTGCTTTTGTGCTATCAGGCTCAAAAATAAAATTCTTATCCTTAAGTCATGGACTTATGCAAAAAGGTGCTGAGGAAGCACCTTTTGGAACCATTTTGAGTTCATGGCAGTGTTCTTTGGCAAAATTGTTAGTACTCCAGTTCCCTTAGATGAGAAGCAGCCCCAGGAGTGCCCGGATGCTCCGCCATTGGCACCGTTCTTCATTTTTCTCCTAAGGAGGGATCTTCCTCAAGATCCAAACAAGCGGAAAGTGGAACTTATCCGTAAGGTTCTTTATAGTGCGATGAGGCCTCTTCGCAGTCCTTTGCGAATTGATACCTTTGTCGAAAACTATCCTCCGCCTCACTGTACGCGCTGAAGCGTTCACGTGTGCTTTTTCCTCTCGTGAACAAGTTTGTCACGGTAGGCAAAACGATACTTGAGCTCGGACCCTGCCACGATGCATCTTGGCGTCAATTCGAAGCTCCTAGGCGTCCAGAAGACTCCTTCACAGGAGTGGTGCATCGTGAAACTCAACTCCTACAGGAACATGACCTGAGCGCCATTTTGGATTCATCGAAGAAATGCAGTTTTTCTTAATATTGTTGAAATTCTCACTTTTTAATAAACTTGCAATAATTTAAATATTAGAATAATTATTTCTATCCCGTAAATTAAAAAAAAAATTCTATATATATATATATTATATTAGTCTAAAAAATTCTGTTCATCACTTTAGGATCCTTCTAGTTTCACTTAGGTTTTATTTAAATTTAATTAGTATTGGGCGCTGATACTGTTTAAGTTTTGCTTTTAAAATTCACTTAAATAACCATAACTTAAGCGCTCTGCTAGGTAGCGGGTCTTTAAAAAACACCTTTATAACCAACTAAGTAAAAGTCTGAGGAAAAGAAGTGAAAGTTAAAAGTAGGCTGGAAGACTACGGAAAAGGTAGGAGCATACAATTATCTGGATTTGGTCGCGTTCTTTTAAGGATTGTATGAACTTGGAAGAGCTTTTGAGTTCCATATCCAAAGAATTATTTTATGAAGAGAAACGACTAGAGCTGCAAAAAATACCTAGGAAACGAGGTTATAGGTGAAGAAAAGGAAAAAAAATAGCTAGAGATAAAAATATTGACAACTACAGAAATAGAGCACCGTTAAGCTTTTATGTACAAACATAACATAAAGAATATTTAGATACAAAATATAAATCATTTCATGTTTAAATAATTGCAAATAAGGAACTCTTTGGATAACACAATTTTACATGAACCAGGAATTCATAAGTCAGGCAATCAGTAA
This sequence comes from Ceratothoa steindachneri, assembly GCA_963969495.1. Lineage (NCBI taxonomy): Eukaryota > Metazoa > Arthropoda > Malacostraca > Isopoda > Cymothoidae > Ceratothoa > Ceratothoa steindachneri. The sequence continues at coordinate 106,391,896 of OZ018327.1, read as the reverse complement.
AAATTTTCCCTTTCCATAAATCTCTCGCAGTCTTCTCAAGGTTTTAGAAGACGTTTCTAGTTCCTAGCTTATTCAAAAGGAATTTCTTTCAAAATATAGACATTTAACTCAAAACTTCCTCTTTATTATCCATTTTAGGACGTGGGAGTGGCCTTTATAAGATTCAAAGTATTGATTAGTTGCCAGTTACGTTGTTATCGTTATATTTATTTTCGCATCTTTTGAAATGCAAATATCATTATGGACGTTTTTTTCCCTCTTCGTTTATATAACGCTTTACGTCGTCTAGGATCAACCATATCAAAAGCTGACATGGACTTACTCATGTAGATATATACACACGTACATACATACAGGTAATGCAGATATTTTCGATGGCCTGGTTGAGTCTACGTGTGTTTGTGCCTTGCGTGGCCTCGGAAAATAAATAATTTTATTTACTTTCAAGCATTTTGCATTCAAAACAAAAAAGCGTGAATTGTGTAAAAGAAGTTTTTTCTTTATATTCTCTTGAACCAATATAATTTAATAATCTTTGCAAAACTTGAATTGGCTTTAAATAAATACAAGGCTGTGTAATAAAAAAATATAAGTTGTGGAAGTTTCCTGATAGAAGGAAAAAAAAGTTACAGTGGAAACGGCATTGGATTTACAACGTCGAGGTTTTGAGGTTCATACTACCGAGAGCGGACACAAGACGTCAGCGTTGCCATGAACGGGATTTTATTGGCGGATGCGTTTCGCCTAACCCATCGAGGGGAAGGTAAAAGACTTCCGAAATAAGGTCAAATACATAGATTATGACGTCATCACGCTTGGGGCTTTCCTCAGATTCGTATTAAAGAGATACCCGTCCCCACAAAATAAAGATTAACACTAATTTGTAAACGAAGGTGATAAGTCGAATTAATTATTTAAAGAATTTCATGAAATTTTTAGTATTTTTCTACACAACCTAAAAGTGGAGGTAATAAGGTAACTTACCAGCAGGAATTACGTAAATAATAGTGTGGAGGCATTGCTTACAAGTGATAAACATATTCAAATAAGTGCAGTTAATGAATGTGAAATAATAAATAATAATGAAACTTGACTATACTCGTATATATAAATAAACTAAAATGATAAAAAATAAATAATCTAACGTTCAATTTTGAATATTCAAAGCCCACAGCTGGTTACCGAGAGTTAAAAAATCCTACCATAATAAATAACACAAAATTTTTACAATGTATAGGTTAAAAAGGTATATAAAATGCCAAATAATGAGCCACATGGCCATAGAAGAACATTAGTGTTATATATATATATATATATATATATATATATATATATATATATATATATATATATATTTATATATATATATTGTCGAGGTTTGAGTGAGTTGGAAACCCCAGTCCCACTTCCTGGACATAAATTTTATTGCCGCACCGAGGTGAAGCGGAGGTGAAGCGTATCCAATACACCTACCTTAGCCACTTCCGGTGAATAAGAATAACTCCGGTGCGTATCCTTTTGATCAAAACTAAGATGATGATCCACTGAGTGTGTTGTTCCCCACTCAGTAAAAGACAACTATGGGTGGGTCGGTGGAATATTGAGATTTAAGCCGGATGGATTGCTTAATAATTGCCAAACGATCGTCCAAATTAGTTAAACACACAGATACAAAAATAATCTTTAATGTACATCAATTCGAAATAAGCAACAGCGTATATAAATATAAATAGGATTAATCTTGCACTGAATAAATAAGTCTACAAAATCTCACTAGGATATTTGCGTCTTAATGACACCAGACACAACGAAGAGATTATTATTATTGAGTTAAACACTGAATTAAGTAAGTACTTCGAATATTCGAGATCAGGGGCTCGGGATGAGAATTCTAGTTCACAAATAAACTGGTGAAGTTAGGGGAGGGGATAATTCAATTAACGATACCTTTGAGTTCGTAAGTAATTTTGAAGGGGGTCGGTGAAGATCTTCTTCTGGTGACGAACATCGCACCTAGACTGGCCATCCGAGGTTACCGAATGAGAGGGTAATCTTAGACCGGTGATATGCTGATCCTTTGCCGGATCACGAAGGTGAACCACACGGTGACTCAAATCGGACTTCTCCCTTGAAGTACCTGTCCGATAATTCGGCTCCTGAAGTGGGTAGCCAAAACCGATTACCTATCTACGTCTGGAATAATCCGCAGAGGGAGGTCCTGTGTAACCTCAGACTCTGAAGGGGGGGGGGGCTGCGAGAAGTTTGGCATCTACAAGTACCTTGACGGCAACAACTAATTCCCTGAAAAGTTCCTTGCAGTGGGCGAACGGTTTCCTTGACGTAGGTCCAAGATCTTCTGCCTGATTCCAGGGAGAAGTCTTCCCTTTATTTCTCTCACGAGCAGAATCGAGAGAGAGAATCGAATTCTCGTAAAAGACCCTTTTTCATCTTTGAGCCGACGGTATTTCTTTCACGCCTTCGAGCCATCTCGGAGTTTACGGCTGTGCGAAAAAAGGCGACGAAGAATTCGAGGCGAGAGGTGCATTTTAGGGATACGAGAGGGTGCGAAGCTTTGTGTCGGAGTGTTTCTGCGTACACCTATGTACGCGGTATTTAGACTTCTACATATATATATATATATATATATATATATATATATATATATATATAAATATATATATATTTATATATATCACCATGGTCACTAAAACTATAATTTAAGAAGGGGATTTTTGTGAGTATTTGAATAATAATTTAATGTTAGTTTAGTTATGACTTTTGTTTTTTTTATCAAAGTTATTTCTTAAAATTCCGTTATAATATCAAAAAACAAATTGGTGAAGTTCAGAACTAAATATAAGTATCGAAATTTTATAAATTTTTTAAAACCCAAAGAATTACAAATGGTGAAGTTCAGAAAATTTATTTTTATATATCTTCTTTAACTATATTTTAGCAACGTGATCTTTTGAAAGGGGAAAAATTTAGTTTCGATTTCATTTTTAAAATTATTATTATTTGCAAAGTTCAGAAAATTTATAAAAATTTAACCATGGCTGATTTTTTTTTATTTTAATATTAGTAGCGAAGCGCAAGCTCCCCCCTATATTGAAATTCAACAAGTTTATGTGTTTAACATTATAACATTGTTCCTCTATTGAAATTAAACAAGTGGATGTGTTGGATATTACTATATTGTTCCTATATTAAAATTAACATTAGATGTGTTTGATATTATTATATTTTTCCTATATTGAAATTAACAAGTAGATGTGTTTGATATTATTATATTGTTCCTATATTGAAATTAACAAGTAGATGTGTTTGATATTATTATATTTTTCCTATATTGAAATTAACAATTAGATGTGTTTGATATTATTATATTTTTCCTATATTGAAATTAACAATTAGATGTGTTTGATATTATTATATTGTTCCTATATTGAAATTAACAATTAGATGTGTTTGATATTATTATATCTTTCCTATATTGAAATTAAACAAGTAGATGTGTTTGATATTATTATATTGTTCCTATATTGAAATTAAACAAGTAGATGTGTTTGATATTATTATATTGTTCCTATATTGAAATTAACAATTAGATGTGTTTGATATTATTATATTGTTCTTATATTGAAATTAACAATTAGATGTGTTTGATATTATTATATTTTTCCTATATTGAAATTAACAAGTAGATGTGTTTGATATTATCATATTGTTCTTATATTGAAATTAACAATTAGATGTGTTTGATATTATTATATTTTTCCTATATTGAAATTAACAAGTAGATGTGTTTGATATTATTATATTGTTCCTATATTGAAATTAACAATTAGATGTGTTTGATATTATTATATTTTTCCTATATGGAAATTAACAAGTAGATGTGTTTGATATTATTATATCTTTCCAATATTGAAATTAAACAAGTAGATGTGTTTGATATTATTATATTTTTCCTATATTGAAATTAACAAGTAGATGTGTTTGATATTATTATATTGTTCCTATATTGAAATCAACAGGTAGATGTGTTTAATATTATTATATTTTTCCTATATTGAAATTAACAAGTAGATGTGTTTGATATTATTATATTGTTCCTATATTGAAATTAACAGGTAGATGTGTTTAATATTATTATATTTTTCCTATATGGAAATTAACAAGTAGATGTGTTTGATATTATTATATCTTTCCTATATTGAAATTAAACAAGTAAATGTGTTTGATATTATTATATTTTTCCTATATTGAAATTAACAAGTAGATGTGTTTGATATTATTATATTGTTCCTATATTGAAATCAACAGGTAGATGTGTTTAATATTATTATATTTTTCCTATATTAAAATTAACAAGTAGATGTGTTTGAAATTATTATATTGTTCCTATATTGAAATCAACAGGTAGATGTGTTTAATATTATTATATTTTTCCTATATTGAAATTAACAAGTAGATGTGTTTGATATTATTATATCTTTCCGATATTGAAATTAAACAAGTAGATGTGTTTGATATTATTATATTTTTCCTATATTGAAATTAACAAGTAGATGTGTTTGATATTATTATATCTTTCCTATATTGAAATTAAACAAGTAGATGTGTTTGATATTATTATATTTTTCCTATATTCAAATTAAACAAGTAGATGTGTTTGATATTATTATATTGTTCCTATATTGAAATTAACAAGTAGATGTGTTTGATATTATTATATTTTTCCTATATTGAAATTAAACAAGTAGATGTGTTTGATATTATTATATTTTTCCTATATTCAAATTAAACAAGTAGATGTGTTTGATATTATTATATTGTTCCTATATTGAAATTAACAAGTAGATGTGTTTGATATTATTATATTTTTCCTATATTGAAATTAAACAAGTAGATGTGTTTGATATTATTATATTTTTACATATTGAAATTAAACAAGTAGATGTGTTTGATATTATTATATTTTTCCTATATTAAAATTAACAAGTAGATGTGTTTGATATTATTATAGTGTTCCTTTATTGAAATTAAACAAGTAGATGTCTTTGATATTATTATATTGTTCCATATTGAAATTAACAAGTAGATGTGTTTGATATTATTATATTTTTCCTATATTGAAATTAACAAGTAGATGTGTTTAATATTATTTTATTTTTCCTATATTGAAATTAAACAAGTAGATGTATTTGATATTATTATATTTTTCCTATATTGAAATTACACAAATACATGTGTTTGATATTATTCTATTTTTCCTATATTGAAATTAAACAAGTATATGTGTTTGATATTATTATATTTTTCCTATATTGAAATTAACAAGTAGATGTGTTTGATATTATTATATTGTTCCTATATTAAAATTAATAAGTAGATGTGTTTGATATTATTATATTTTTCCTATATTGAAATTAAACAAGTAGATGTGTTTGATATTATTGTATTTTTCCTATATTGAAATTAAACAAGTAGATGAGTTTGATATTATTATATTGTTCCTATATTGAAATTAAACAAGTAGATGTGTTTGATATTATTATATTTTTACATATTGAAATTAAACAAGTAGATGTGTTTGATATTATTATATTTTTCCTATATTAAAATTAACAAGTAGATGTGTTTGATATTATTATAGTGTTCCTTTATTGAAATTAAACAAGTAGATGTCTTTGATATTATTATATTGTTCCATATTGAAATTAACAAGTAGATGTGTTTGATATTATTATATTTTTCCTATATTGAAATTAACAAGTAGATGTGTTTAATATTATTTTATTTTTCCTATATTGAAATTAAACAAGTAGATGTATTTGATATTATTATATTTTTCCTATATTGAAATTACACAAATACATGTGTTTGATATTATTCTATTTTTCCTATATTGAAATTAAACAAGTATATGTGTTTGATATTATTATATTTTTCCTATATTGAAATTAACAAGTAGATGTGTTTGATATTATTATATTGTTCCTATATTAAAATTAATAAGTAGATGTGTTTGATATTATTATATTTTTCCTATATTGAAATTAAACAAGTAGATGTGTTTGATATTATTGTATTTTTCCTATATTGAAATTAAACAAGTAGATGAGTTTGATATTATTATATTGTTCCTATATTTAAATTAAACATGTAGATGTGTTTGATATTATTATATTATTCCTCTATTGAAATTAACAAGTAGATGTGTTTGATATCATTATATTTCTCTCAATTTAAATAATTTTTTTGAAATAAATCAAGTTTACAAAAAGCTCACATTTAATGATAATGCTAATTTATTCTGATGTTAAAAGCATTAGTCGAATAGTGAATTGATAATTGGGAAGAGAAGATGCTGTAAACTCAGTAAAAGAGGGTCGAATTTTGATGGGTTTTAAAAGGGAACACTGGAGAAAGTAGCATTCTGGTAGAATTATATGGAAACAAAGGAAATTTAACTTTATATTTGTATATTCATTAATTACACTTATGTATTAATGTTACAAAACTCTCTGGATTCGCATATTTGTTATTAAGTGATAAACACCTGTGTTCATTGCTCAAATATTTTTAGAAAGGTCATATCTAATGTAAGCTTCTTACACATTGGCAAATAAAACAAACCACTACCGCAGACTTTGAGGAAAAATAGGCAAAAGGAAACCCTTGTAGCTTTATATTTAGAGGGATAGTAAAGGATGTCCTGGGAAATCAACCCAAAAGAAACACACTGTAATGGAATCTATACTCCCTCCTCCCTAATAAGGGAGCCACTGGTCGTTAACCACAATGTCCTGGCAGTGTAGAAGCTGTAGCGTGAACACTTAACCTCCTCCCTTCTAGCCCCTCGTCTAGATAAGAAGCTGATCAGCATGCCCAGACCACGTGATGCGCTAATCAGCTCAGGTCGGACCCGAGAGCCTAACATCGGTTAAAACAGCAAGATTTCCCCTAAGAGCAAGAATTCAATTCCACCACATATGCGAAATCAGAGGAGCGTCGTCCTAAAGCCAGAAGCTCCCCTCTAAGGTTATCTGAATAACATGCTGAGAAAAACCGTTAGAGGAGGAGACGTAATGCAACCTGTCCACGCATCCCCCCTTCCTTCCCCTACCCCAATGGGGTTGCGACGTATACAAACAAATAAATTTAAAAAAAACGGGGTAGATTACGTTAGTCATCAAGGCGACGAAGACCCCAGCAAGAGGCCCGGCTACTAACAGAAGGGACTAAGAAGAAGCTCATCCTCGAACCAGTTTCTGGTGGTCACACCGAACTTTAAGTTAACTTGATTTAAGAAGCCAGTTTAACTAACTCTCGTCAGAGAAACCCCCTATCCTGGCGTATCACAAAACACAAAAATAGTCATCGCCATTAAGGAATACCGGAATTAAGAAGAAGCTCATCCTCAAGCCAGTTCCTGGTGGTCACACTGAACTTGAAGTTAACTTGGTTTAAGAAGCAAGTTTAACTATCTCTCGTCAGAGAAACACCCTATCCCTGTGTATACCAAAGCACAGAGATAGTCCTCGCCATTGAGGAATACCACCGAGTGAACTTCCTCCAGCACTCCCCTGAGTCAAAAGATTCACGCAGTGACTCATCGCTCGCCAGTGCGAATTATACCTAGAGTATCCCGAAGAGAAGAAGAAACATTCTTTCCCTGTCCCGTGGCGAGATCATTTCCTCCAGAAGATGTACGTCTCTCCATTTGCCACACGCTCCGAACGCCTCTGTGGCTTTAAAGAATTTCCCCCTTGAGAACACAGCTGTATCCGCCGATCCATACGTCATTCTCCGAAACAGCATTCTTGAGGTGACGTAAAAATTGAGTTCAAGGACAGACTCAAATCGGATTCTCGAGGAATCGAGTAAGGTATTTAAATCTCTAGTATATGTTTAGTTGAGGTCAGTTGTATTTAAGATTAAAGGGAGCTGTGGGTCAACCATTACCATAAATTCAAGTATGTCATTTAGAAAGCCTCACTTAAATTGGTTCAATTCATTGTTGTGTATATAGTGTGTTAAATTCTGTTGGTTCATGTTTATTTTGTTAAATTAAAGATTTAGTTTTTAGAAACAATTTTTTATTCAATCCTCGAAACGCTAAGCAAGGCACTAGGAACCTCCAAAGATTAAAAAAGTAATAATCAGATAATAATAATAATAATAATAATAATACAAAATATAGCACTCTAAAAGATAAAACGTAATCACGGAGTTTTGGAGTACGTAAACAACCCATACGTACGAGCTCCAGCCATCACTCGGTCCTTCCTATACCACGACACACACTGTAACTCTTTAAATATAAATTATTTTGTAAAATCTTAAACCTCATTCGAAATAGGAGTGTTTTACTTAAATGGACCAGCTTAGACGAGACCATCAAAATAAATACAAATAAAAGCGTTAAATGGAATTTATAGACTAATATTGACTAAGGTTGCAAGATGAGTTCATAGATCAGAGGGCAACATTTTTTATGTGAGCAGTATTATAAAAATGCACGAATTGTAGTTTCAACTTAAAGATCTTACAAGACATAATTTCATTGATTTAAATCTCCTAAAATAGAGATCCATGTGTGTTTTAAAAAAAATCCTGAATTGGCACATTGAAAAAGATCCCGATAGGGGAGTGCGCAAAGCAGAACAGACGAGAACCTTAAAAGAACTAATGAAATTGTACACCGTAACCCTAATATAACCATCAGACGCGCTTCTCAGCGGTTAGGCGATGGGTATGGAACAACATGGTGTATATTTTAGCACTTTAAAGCTCTTTTCATACAAACTTCAAATATTGCAACAAATAAAGTATAAAAATTACCCACGAACACAATTCTGCCATTGAATTTAATAACAGGTAAATGATTATGTCAGACAAAGCCAATTTTTACTTGAATGGAATTGTAAACAAATAAATTAACGTTTCTGGACAACAAAAATCCATTTAATATCCCTGCCACCCCGTTGCGCAGTCAAGTTCTAACATTCTGCAGCGATTGGTTATGCAAATACGCTCACTATTAATATTATTTAATGACAAGGTCAGGATGGAATTACTCTTGGTTGCCTCAAGTCAGGTTGCTTGCAGTTCGCGAGGATGGAGAGACTCTTACATGCTAATGTGAAAGTTGACATTAATCGTGGAGCGAGAGTGGGGAACAGGGCATGTGTATGGATGACAACAGATTCGTCTTTGGGATTGGGATTGGGATTCGGATCATATAAGAGGTGGAGGTGTAGGAGAGAGATACAAAGGTAGAGATATTGTGTGTGGTGAGTGTGTTTATGAGATGGTTATGAGTGTCGGGTGATATATGGCGATGATTTGGTGAACATGATAATGATATAGTGAATTGTGCCAGGTTGCCTGGCAAACACTTTCATTTTGCATTGTATTTCATTTATTATTATTTTTTATATATATTTGAGGTTTGTAATTTAAGCATTTGAGCCTTTGTTATCAGTTGTCATATGAGCTGTTTACTTTTTATTATTTATTTTTTTATTATAATTATATTTATTTTTATTTGGTTTTTGCACTTTTCAGTGGTTTTGTAGTCCTATCTTTATATACTCTTTATATCTCCTTCCTTGTATTTCTCATTACTATTTTCTGTTCGTATTCTCTTTGGTGTGTCATTCTTCTTTGGTTGTTAATATCGGTGGTTCTTTGTTCGGTAGGTCACTTTGTGTTGTCATTTATAGATTGGGTTTACATTCAACTTTGTATTCTTGCTTCCGTCAAATCTCATCCTGTATTTTATCTGACGGATTTCATTGTTCGGTACGACTATTTTGTTTAGTTCTTCCTGGGGTAAAGTTTCATTTAACTTTACCCACAGGTTTTTGGCTCGTTTGTGAAGTACAGTATTGATATGTTCAAGTTTGGTTCTTCTATGCAGTTCCTCGGATGTTATTCGGTCCTGTCTTCTTTTATTTTCAATGAACCTCGTTGCAAAGTTTTGTACTCTTTGGGTCTTTCGTATCTGATTTTTACGCAGCATGTGAGTATTTATGATCGGATATAACAATTTAGAAAGGATGAGGGCTGTATATAACTTTCTTTTATTGTTGCTTAAGAGGTTATGAAATTGTAGCAGCGTTAAATTGTTGCTTTTGCTTCATTTACCTATTTTGACAGGTGGGAGACATACCCATTCGTCGTTAGCTTGAGTCCGAGGACTCTCCCTTTCGTGTTATAATGGTATTCTTCCCCCTCAACTGTAATTGTGGCTGTTTTTCTTCGATTAATTGAAATCATTTTGAATTTGTTCGTGTTGTTTTTAATTTGTTCTTTTTTTCGAAATCATTTATGTTTTTGATTTCCCTCGCTGTCCTTTGGGCGAATCTCTTCGGTTTTATCTATTACTTGTGATAATTTATGTGATGTCATCTGCTAATTGGATGTACATCGCAAACTCATACGTTGGTTGGGGTAGATCATGGGTATATATAGTATATAAGGTTGAGGAGAGACACCCTCCTTGTGGCACCCCCGCCAGTAGAGCGAATGAGACACCCATTTGGCCATTTAGTGGCAGAATGGCTTTTATTCAAATTAGGTAGTGGCATAATATTTTGGTTAAGTTGGTCTCCATGTTGAGGGCGCTGATTTTTGTTTGTAAACTGGGGATCCATACCTTATCGAAAGCTTTGGCAAACTCGCGGAATAGGACGTCCACTCTGTTGCCCCGCGCTGTTTCGATGGCAATTTTTTCCGTTATTACTGCCAACGCAGTTTCCGTCCCTCTCTTGCTCCTGAACCCGTTATTATTATTGTTTCAACTTCGGTTTTGATACCATGTTCGGTTAATATGAGTATTTTGGGGGCTTCTTGTCTAATTATGTTTGAGTAAATAATTATCTTTGTCATCAAGCCGTTCACGTTTAGCGTAAATATTTTTAGTTTGCGTTGATACGTGAACATGATTGATTTAATACCTGCTTTCTTTACCTGCCTTAATTTTCTCGATTCTTGCTGGGGAGGGGGGGCGGCCAGATGGTCTTTTCTTAAATTGGTCGCTGGAGATAGAAGAGCATGATCCAGGGACAATTAAGATCATTCCTTGCTTTAGGGCATTGTGGACTTCTGTCTCGTCCGCATCTGCTTCGTAGTTCCATTTATATCTTCCTTTAACCAATCATTCTACGATTTCTTTTTGTTTGCAGGTTTTGGGTAAGGGGTTCGCATGGGTGCCGTATATTTTAATATTAAGTTCCTGGGTATTTAATTGATGTTTTTGTTTTGTTTCTCTTTCTCCAGTTTTTTTGTAATTTCTTTGGTTGCCTTTGCAATCTCTTCGTCAAAAGTTTCTACATCAGTTTCCTGGTCGGTCTCCATTTGATTTTCTTCTTGGTTGTCCGTGTTTTGTTCTTGTTCGTTTGGTTTCATATTTATATTGTAAATTTCGCTTGAGGTTGGGTTCTCGGGGAACCACATTTTCTTAAGGCCGTTTTTTTTCAAGCATATGAACCAGGTTTTGCAACATTCAAGAAAGTGAGAGTGCATAATGCAAAGGATGAGGTCTGACCGCATTTTTTCCTGGATGTTCACGGTGGTGGTTTGTTGAGTAGGTACATTTGTTGGTCTTCCTGCTGTTATGGTGGCGCATGTTGTGTTTCTTTTCTTTTTCTTCTGTAGTTCGGCTTTCTTTCTCCTTATTAATTGCTTTTTTATTGGGCAAAACATTGCGAGTGTTCTGTGGCCAGCCGGTGGTCTTTGTCTGAGCATTCCGAACAAGTTTTCCCGTTGAATTGGCAGTATTTAGTTGCGTGCTGGTCCAAGGCGTAGCACTTGAAGCAAACCTGAATCAAAACAAACGTCTCTCTTTCGATCTGGTCCGGCAAAATTTTGGTGTAAAAGGCAAGCAGGCCGTGTTCTGACGCTTTCTTTGCCATTTCCGTGGTCCAAAAGACGATTTTGAAGACGTGTTGATATTCTTCGCCGTTCTGGTTTTTGAATTTCACGATGTCGTCAATTCTGGCCCAAGTTTGCTCTTTTTCTATTTCCTCCTTTATTTCCGTAGCTGAGTGGGCGCCGACCACGGATCGAGCCTTCGGAATAGGATGGATTTTTTTTTGTTACGTTTGGGGGTGTACGGGGGGCGAAACCGGTCTTTTCTAGTTTCTTCCCTGCGTTTTCATCTAGGAGGAGGTCCGGGTCTTTCTCTGTGTCATTAAGTACCACATACCCGCTGTATTGTTCTTTCAGCCTGAGTAGAATTACTCCTATCTCAGCGTAGATCGTTTGCAGGGTCCTTCTCGCGTGGATTTTTCCTTACCGGGAAGGATACGAAGAGGTACCCTCTTCGCACCCTCGTGGTCTTCCATTGTGGCTCGTGAGGAGCCTTCTCTCTGGCGGTCTGTTATTTGTCTTCTTACCCTGTGCTTTCCTGGGTAAAAAAATATTTTACTTTATTGTTGTATGAAAGAGAAAATGAGAATGATCCCTCCGCTTCCACAATCTTTGTCGTGGCCGGTGTAACTGCCTGGGTGAAATGATGAATGGATGGGGTGATGGACCAGGGGAGGCCCTCCAGGAGGATGACTCATGGTGCACTTGATGATGGGTGGTGATTGAATCAACTACAACCACCTGGGGTGCCACCCCTCCTGGGGTTTGGTTATCGATACTGCGTCCGGCATACATAGAAACGGTTGCGTGTCCCTCTATGGTCCTGGCTGGGCCGCTAGGGATAGAGAGAACTCTTCCCCAACGGTAGCAGCATCGCCTCTTGTCTGGGGTGCCTATGACGGAAGGTTTCACAGTAGGCTAGTCCACAAACCTGCTTTACCAATCGCCATGAATTATGCCCTGTCAAATGATGGGCATAGTTCGAACTAGGTTGTGAGTGGAAGTACACACAGCAACACCTCAGAAGGCGGAAGTGGAGGGGGTGATGAGTTTAGTCAGCCATATATATATATGACCGTCAAGGAAAAAAAGCTCTTTCTTAAGTCCCACGTAGGGGAAATAAGGGTGGTTGAGAGAGGGTGAGTTCTTCAAAGCGGCTCGATTGGTCAAAAATGCCCTTTTAATACACTGATCTTTGAATTCTTCTCTTCTCCTAGATTCCAGCGATGAAAAGTGCGAAAGTAGCGTAGGCTAAATCTTTCGAGTGAGCGAGTTCAATATCCTTTCGTGCGAGCGATCCGGGAGAGTGCAGTCGACAAAAAAAACATTCGTCTGGGATTGGGGTCATATAAGAGGTGAAGGTGTAGGAGAGAGATATAAAGGTATAGATAATGTGTAGTGTGTGTGTGTGTGCTTATGAGATGGATATGAGTGTCAGATGATATATGCGGGTAATTTGGTGAACATGATAATGATATGGTGAATTGTGCCAGGTTCGTCTCTCCGAAGTGCCACAGAATAAGTAGAAATAAGTGGCAAAATTGCCAGGTGTCGCCATCAAATAGTTGCCAACCATTGTTTGCTGGCCAGGTCTCACAACATCTTAGATCATAGGGAAAAACAACCAATGTAAAAAGTGATTGCTATAATATTTTCAATGATTGCCTCATTTCGAAAACTTTTGGTTTCAACAAGAAGGAGCTACATGCCATACGACGAGGAGCTGCAATTTTATGTCAGTTTCCCATCAAATTAAACTCAATATTTGGAGACGGTGAATGCCCTGCAAGGTCTCTCGATCTTTCTTTCTTAGATAACACTGTCTAACAAAATTTAACTTTTTGTCGACTACAAAGATTAGAACAACATTTTTTAATGTAGTTTTATGTATAGATTTAAAAAATGGAAGTCATTTTTATCGAAATGACTCCAGTTGCCAATTACTGTTTTGTCAAATTTTGAAGATTCTAACGAATTTCATTCTTTTATTTCTTATTTTCAGGTTAATTAACTAAATAAAATTTTAAATAAAAGCAAAACTTTTAATTAAAATGCCAAGAAGACAGTGTAAAATTAGCCCAGATAAATTCTGCTACATATGTGGTTTCGTAACATTTAAAAAAAAATCAAAGAAAAATTTCTTCTATAGTGGAAAAACTATATAATTTGTATTTTGGATGTAAAATTGGGGACCAAGATAAACCATGGGCACCACATATATGTTGAACGACATGCTTTAATTCTTTATCAAAATGGTCTAAAGGAAAAATAAAAAGCCTTCAAATTAGTGTTGCAATGGTATGGCGAGAGCCCCAAGATCATGCCACTGACTGCCATTTCTGTTTGGTAGACATACAAAGTACAAGGGGCGGTCAATAAGTTTTGCAATTCGGATATAAGAAACGAGATATGAAGAAAAGTGTTTTATTATTTTTCAATATAACTACCCTCGACTTCAATGGACTTGCGCCACTTGTCCCTGAGACTTCGAATTCCCGACAACCACAAATCTGCCGACTGCTGTTCAATCCACTCCTGGACGGCGAGCTGAACATCTTCATCGTCCCCAAACCGGCGTCCACGCAGTGCAGCCTTGAGCTGGCGGAATAAAGAGTAGTCGCTAGGGGCCAGATCTGGACTGTAGGTGGGATGGTTGAGCTCCTTGAATCCGCACTCGCGCAGGGCAGCTTGTGCAACTCTGGCCTTGTGGACTTTGACGACGTTAAGTCGATCATAGGGCGTGAGGTTTCTAGGGACCTAACGGGCACAGACCTTGGTCATGGCCAAATTGTCGTGGATGATGTTGATAACACTTCCATGTGATATTCAAAGTTCTCGCTTGATTTCTTCGACCTTCACCCGTCGATTTCTCGAGGATCATCCTCTCCACACGGGCCACATTGTCCTCATTGGTCACGTCTGACGGGCGTCATCTTCAAGGGACTCACGACCATGGTGCAACTCCCTATTCTAGCGAGCAATGGTTGCATAGGAAAGGGCGGTGTCGGTGTACACTACAACCATGCGTTCATGGATCTCTTTTGCATTCTTGCCTTCCTTGGTCAAAAATTTGATCACTTCGCGCTGCTCAACCTTCTCCATTGTTGAAGAATTTGTGACTGACGATCTGCGATCAGCTACTGCTTCTTAAATAGACTAGGCAGGAGCGTGCAGCTGCAGGTCCTGACTTGTCATAACTTGTCCTAACACCCCCACAAACAGCCATCTACCTTCTTCTGTTTTGCCCTACCGATTCGCAAAACTTGTTGACCGCCCCTCGTAAGTAATTGCTTATTGTCCACTGTATCTATATTTTCAAGTAGTATAATATAATATTATTTTTTTACAATATAAAATTAATTGAGTTTAGAACCACTTTATTGTAATCACACATATGTACATAACTTTAAGTTTTATGCATATAATTTCCATACTGTGGTATATCCTAACCTTAGATCTACTATTCGGCCTATACCTCACTCAAAAGACATTCCAGTACCTGGACCACCTGCAAAAAATGTTTTGTCTAACTCTGATGAATTAGATATGAAATCATGTGAACTAAAATCTTTTTTCACAATTTGATCTAGATGATCAGGTAAGAGATCTAAACTTAACAAAGAAACAGAGGGAATTACTGGCCTCGAGACTGAAAGAAAGAAATTTAGTAGCAGAAGATGATCGAATTACTAAGTTTCACATTCGATCAAATAATTTACAAGACAAATTTTTAATTCACAACAATTTATGCTACTGTAGTAATATTACACGTCTCTTTGAATAATTAGATATACATGATGAACCCAGTCAATAGAGACTTTTTATGGACGCTTCTTTATATAGTAGTAAAGCCGTGCTTCTGCATAATGGAAATAAACTACCGTTGATACCAATAGCTCACTCTGTTGTTTTGAAAGAAATTTATGAGAATTTAGATTTTATTTTAAAAAGCATTATATACAGTGAACAGAGATGGTTGATTTGTGCTGACCTTAAGGTAGTAGCCATTTTAAATGGCTTGCAGGCAGACTACACAAAATTCATGTGTTTTTTGTGCCAGTGAGACAGTAGAGCTTGGGGAGAACATTACATACACACAGAATGGCCTTTAAGAGAATAGACAAAAGTAGGTTGTCATAATGTCATACGTGAACCATTGGTTTCTAAAGGAAACATAATTTTGCGACCACTTCACATAAAATTAGGTTTAACGAAACAATTTGTGAAAGCCTTAAAGCATGACCAGCCATCCTTCTTATATTTAAAAACAAAATTTCCTAAGATTAGTGATGCTAAAATTAAAGAAGGAATCTATGTTGGTCCTCAGATTCGACAACTTATGGTAGATAGTGAGTTTGAGGCAAAATTGAGCAAGCCAGAATTTGAGGCCTGGCGTAGTCTCAAAGGTGTATGTAATGGTTTCCTTAGAAGGTACAAATCAGAAAACTACCACATTCTTGTTCAGAATTTAATTAGGTCTTATAGTGAGTTGGGATGTAGTATGTCACTAAAGGTGCATTTTTTGCATTCCCATCTGTTTTTCTTTTCAAAGAATCCAGCAGACGTCAGCGATGAGCATGAAGAAAGATTCCACCAAGATTTTGCTACTATAGAAAATCGTTATAAAGGAAAATGGAATCTTGCAGCGCTTGTTGACTTCTGCTGAACTCTTCACACAGCCAGACAAGATTTTGTACATAAAAAAGAAGCCTAAATATTCTAAAAATATATGACTATTGTATAGATTTCAGCAATTTTGAAAATATCTTAATTCTTTATTATCTTTTTAAATATATTTTTATAATACCACACTCTGAAATGTATTAAAAGGACTTATTAATTTATTTTGATGAATAAGCTTTTTTTCCACTTATCTTTGTACTTTTTGTCAAATAAAATAAAAATAACAACAAATATTTCATACCTCTATATACTGAATAATCTAATTTTAATAAAAAATTAAATGTGTAGATTAAAAAACGCTGAAGTCATTTCATGAAAAATAAAGGTCATTTTCGTAATCTACGCAAAAAACTAGAATAGAAAACTACTTCTCATTTCTGTAGCAAAATCATTGTTGGACAGTGTAATTATTTTGTGGATACTTTTGAGAATTGATGAGTACCATTACCAGGGAGATAAATGCCATAGCCCCGCAATCTTGATTTGAAGGCCAATATCACTGATTACAAAAAGGCCATACCTTTTCGAATGAAATATAGTTTATTTGAAATGATAAAATATTAAGAAAAATGGCTTTTTCTGAATTGACATTGTTCTGGATGACATGTATTTAATAAGTATGTAGAGTAATAGAGAGAAGGAGAAACATAGACTTACGACTAAGCGGTAGTTGCCATAATCTAAATTAGAATGCTTGAAGCAGAATTTGTCTGTTAAATGTAAAAATATATTGTATGTGGATGAAGACAACAACCCGATCAGATATTATCGAGACAAATATGAGAACCCTATAAGCCATTATCTTAGCGGATACGAGAACCAGATCAAATATTATCTGAACCAATAAGAACTGGATCAGCCAATATTTTGATGAATACAAGAACTGGATCAGTTGTTATCTGGACGAATACTTGAATATTTGGAGGAATACTAGAACTGGATAAGCCATAATCTTGTCAAATACAATAACCGGATCAGACCTATAAAAAATCCTATTCTTTTGATACTTCCCAAACTGCTAAACTTAATCGCATGATTCCAAATATGACGGGTGGGTGTTACTGACCTTGGCTAATCCCTGAATTGGAGTAGAAATGCGGATTCGTTTCACAATTTCAAAAAATTACAATTTTATTGATAACTCAAAACCCACTAATGATAAACATATGATTTCAAATACTAAGGATATGTTTCCAGGATCGAGGACTTAGATGATATCACTTAATTTCACTCTGAGGCAGATCTGAAAGGCGTTATGCCCATATCAGAATAATGCAATATTAAAGACCTTTAGTATTAAATGTAAATAAGTTTAGAAGTTTTAATTTAACGGTATTATACTTGTTTTTAAATTCACTGATAATATGTTTCTGATCATCACTATTATAAACTCATGTCTTCGCTCAGTCTGGAAAATATCTCCAGATTTTTCAAAGTTATTGTGACAACGACCTTGGCGCTGGCTTCCAGGTGCCATTTCAAATTCATTGTCAGAAACGCTGCCAATTAATATTAATGAGGAAGCGATTAGAGGGTGACAGTATGACACTTCATGCCATAGGTTAGAACATTTAACTAACCTAAGTTTATTATTAGTGCTACCTGTCAGTTTTCTTTGGTGGCGCTACGTAAACCAACGATGAAAATAACATAAACCTTAGTATGACAATCACTCCCATGGCTATGGGCACTAGAGCCTTATCCTCGTTGTGTGGAAATGGGGAAGGAAGAACTAATACTATGTGTTCACACCGAGAATCAATTCTGGTCGCCCTTTGTGGTAAAGGGCGGGGGAACAGCCGTTCCCCTTAAAGGAGTGTGAATGTATCCCTCCCATGGATTATATAGATATAAGAGTGATGAGTAGTGTGTGTGTGCAGGAAAGATGTGAAAGGTATAGCGATGTTTTAATAACTCTTATTACTTGGTTGGTTTGGGACACATTCTAAGTCTCCAAGAACATTCAAGATAGAAAACTCACAGAATCACAAATTTGGACCATCTTGTGGGGTTATTATTCCCTGAGTTCACTTACTTTGCCAAAATTTCCAACCTAAATTTACATATAAAAATTTATCTTTTGTATTTACCACATTTTCATTCTTTTGTGCACTCATTTTAATGTTGAAATTTTGGTGGTCGTGTTGTTTTGGCGCGAGTTTTGCACTCCGGCCTAACTTAGGAGAGATTTGCAGTTTAACGCTTTATTTGAATGATGGGTTATAATAATCAAATGCAGTTGCCACAATCGGGATTATAACCAGGGTGTAATCGTAACCAGTGTGATTTAACTCCGCTCATAGCAAGTAGGCGCTTCCCACTCGGCTATGCCATGGCTCGTTTGAGGAAGGAGAGGGTTAATATAGGTTGCTCAAAGCGAAGTAGGAATGGCAAAAATATTAATGTATACAACTATAATGGGGGATTTTGTTTTTTCCATGGAGCGAAAAGCGAAGTACTAACGAGAGCATATTACGCAAAATCATTCAACAATATCCATCTCAGTCACGACTTCCAAACATCCAACAACATTAATGTTTTATTTTTTCAATGAAGCGGAAAGCGAAGTGCCGACGAAGGCATATCCCAAAAATCCATCCAATCAACCACCATTTCAATCGCTACTTCTGATCATCTACAAACAATATCCATTAAAGATGTCTTTTTTTTGCTGCTATTTTTCTTATTTTATAAAAGACAGCGAAGCAGGAAAACCTATGAGATATAATTGAAAAGAAGAGGGATGATGGGTTGTATCCAGCGTCTAGTCTTTCATACCTATCCTATCTCATTGGCCAAAACCCAAGGCGCATTTAAGTCGGAAATTCCTCTCTGTGAAAATACCCACACTAAACAGAAGCAACCCACAGGACGGTCACTTCTGAAATGCCACACCTCCCAGCTGAGAAGCCACTAGGCAGGTGCAGCCAGGTTTAATCCCTTATTACTCCGTAATGGTCGTAGACAAGACGGCCAGGATTTGAAGATCTCTCGCTTGGCAATCAAAAGGACGGGATCCGAGACTTTAAGTTCGTTTGCTAGACAATACGGCAGTAAAGTACCCCCTTCTATCTTTCACACAGAACCTTATTCAGCAGAGAACGGCCTTAAAGAGGACGTTTCCTCTATGGCTGGTCCCTTGCAGCTTAAGTGTCTTAAAGAGCATTGTTTATAGAGGTTCTAAAGCCTCTCTTCTGATACGGCATAAATAGGCTGGTCAGATCCTAAACCAAGATAGAAGGATAATTATGGAAGGGCAAAGGAGAGAAAAGTCTTCGAAAAAGTGTTGCATATTGAGACCCGGGGAACACACCAGCTTCCCCAGTTTCAGCCAAAGAGTTAAAGTCAATTGAATGTCTCAGGAGTTTCTTAAGGGCAATCGGACTGGGGGAAAGTGACGCTACGCAGGTACCATGTGTGTCATTTTACACCGGTCTAAAGTAATCTACACAGTGGAGACTGCAGTGTACAGTACCATGTTCTGATGATCATCGGTTGACCAAATAATAAGAGTAAAATTACCAGGATTTTATATCATCATGCATGCAAGCGAAAGTTACATCGTTTCTAGTTTACATTCGCTTATTTATTTTATATGAGCCATTAACTTATGAAAAGATAAAACTTCTTCCTCTCTAAAGAAATATTGGAAGATAATGTAGTCTCTAACCAAACGTTAGGAAATAAAATTAGTAGAAGAATAAAGAAGGGACTAAAAAATGAACAAAAAAACAAACTATTAAACGCAGTTATGGAAAAGAAGGGTTGCATTCAAAGCAAGCGCATACAGAGCACCAGAGGAGAAATCCGTGCAAATACCCGTTTTGATTGTTTTTTTGCTGTTCCGACGATGTTTCTTTATATTTTACTATCAATATCATAATTGTCGTAGTAAGGACAAGTGTACGAGAATATGCGCACACAGGCTCTAAGGTAGGCCAAGCAAGGCGACAATTGTTATTGTTCTAAGAATAAGATTTGAATAGATAGCGGCAGCTGCGTGACCAAGGAATATAACAAACACAACGACAAAGATAGGTTTTTAATACACACTAAATAAAAGGCACAAAAATAAATATATATATATATGTATATATATATATATATATATATATATATATATATATATATATATATATAGGTACATAAATAAGACGGACTTAAGCTCCGAATACTAATTTAATAACTTGGGTTATTGAATGATTATAACCGGAGATTTAGGGTAGTGAGTGATTTAGTTCCTTTGAACATCGAGAGTAAGGTGGGACAAACTTGGGGAAGGTCTTGTTAACCTTGATTATTCACATATGGTAGCCACGAACTTGTGTTTTTCGAGATGCGGACATCTTGTCCTCAGGAGGTCACCGAACGAACTTCTAAGGGTGAGGGGAACTTTTCCACATTCGGCTCGAGCAAGCTAACGGGCCTCTTGTCCTTAAGAGGTCACCAGAAAAACTTCCGAGGACGGCTTCTTCAATCCTTGATCCAAGGGCGGATGAGAAAGGCTTACTCTTCTCCCTGACCCGAAGCTACGGGTATGATGTCCAGCTTTTCCGTGGCTTGCGACCATCACTTTCACTTCTCGGGAGAGAGCTCCTTTTGGGGAAGTCTCGTCTAACCAAATCTGTCTGTAATCCTGGAGTGGGTGCATATATACCCAGAGTTCTCCAAAACAGGAAGAGAGATTAAGACCTTCTGTAACCTTCTTTATCGGCCGGGATAACCCGAGCGTCTCCTTGTGGTGAAGTCTTAAAGGCAGGGATCAGCGGGCCAGACGGGCGACCAGCGGCGGGAGCCATTAAAGTGGTTCACGGCGAACCCTAAAAAGTAATCTCCCAACCCGAGGTGGGGTGGGGGAATTTGCAGAGACCTGGCGGAGAGTCCAAAGAGAGTAAGGTCCGAAGGAGAGGGAGGGGGGGGGGGGAGGAACGGCTTGCTTTCTCTACCGAAGTAATATCTTAGGAGGTGGAAAAATATTATTATTCTAAGGGGATACCTCCACAACAATTCTTTCCTCTTTTGTTATAAAACAATATTTTTTTCTCCATCCGTTTTTTTTTTATTTCTAATATTACCAATCAATCTATTTTTCGATTGTTTGATTTTTAATCTTTTAAGTAATCGCTGAATTAGTGTCGAACAGACGAGTTCATTTTCAAAATTTAATAATTAATCCACTTACATTGTTAAGGATTCATGTGCAGTGAGGGTGGGGTGGGGTTGTTAAAGAGACCTCTAAAGATTAGATCCCTTTACTAAGGCCACGGGAATGCAGAAAATCGAACCACCATTTAGGTGGTATCACTAGTAAGATTTGACAATAAAGTATGTATTTCCAAACTATCATTACCCACTAATCATTAAAATAAGAGACTGATATATTTCGTCGTAATGGTAGAGACGATGGGGATGTGATGGGAGTAACTAGGCATAACACATAACCAGCCATTAGGGTACGTGAACAAACCAAACTTCAAGATATGGGGAAGCTTTAATAAGCCCGAAATGGAGCTGGGCAGGCTATGTGGCAAGACTCCAAGATGATAGATGGACCAGGAAAATACCGATGGGAAAAGATGAAGAAATCCTACTCAGAATCACTCTAGGCGGGAAAATATTTTGTATGGGCAAGCCTCATCTTCAAAAGGAAAGTGTCCATGTGCTTGAAAAGAAAAGTATACAACCAATGAAGAATCATAACTATAATTTAAGAGGAAAAACTTGGAACTTGACCCCAAAACTTACACTAAACCTTAATCAAACACTAGGAGCCTATCAACGCTGTATGATGGAGATAACTTGGCGGGGTAAAAAATCATCCATTTGAATACGTGAACAAACTAAACTTGAAGATAATGTGGTGTTTATAAGAAACTTAAAATGTATTTGAGAGGCGATGCGGCAAGATTCCAAGAAGATAGATATTACCGATTGGATTCCACTTGATAAAAGACGACCGGAGAAATGATTTTCACAAAAATGCTAAAAATTGGAAACAAAATGCAGAAGATCGACAAAAATTCAGAAAGATGAGAAAAGGTTTCTCTCAACAGTGAGAAGCAAATAACAAAGAATGACTGTCGTAGAATGCCCTTCCTTTTTTTTCTATTCTAAGAGTGCTAAGAGTGTCTAATATATATTGATATCTGAATATCTTAATGAACAGAGCCGTTCCGAAACACGTAAGGATATATAAGAGAAACGCCCAATAACCCCCAAATAAACTTATATTTTAACTTTAACCATTGAATACACAACATCTAAACATTAATTACAGCAATACTCTGAATATGATCATAAACAAGAATTATTTAAATTTATTTACCCACAAAAATTAGTTAATTTCTCTACACACAACAATAATATAAGAATTAGGCTTACGGACTCATCTGGAGTTTAAAGGGCCTCAGAAATGTTATTGACTCACGACCCGTGCCGTCTTGCCAGGTGTAGCTGGGCGAAATCACACGGTTGTTTTGGCGAGGGTGGCAGCTGGGGGCTCCACACGTTCTTCCGGGGAGGGGGTTCTTCAAGGACGAGAACAAATACGGTGCTCGAGGAGGAGCTTTTCTCCTTCGTTACTAATTTCCTTATGGACGAGGACTGAACTCGGGGAGGGTCTTCTTCAAGGGCGAGGATCAATGAGACGGGGTTTCTCTGACGAGAATAAGTTACTTAAAGTTCGGTTTGGTAACCCGAAACTAGCTCGAGGATGAACTTCTTCTTAATTCCAGTCTTCCTCAAGGGCGAGTATAACGGAGGGTGATTTCTCTGACGAGAATAAGTTAAACTTGGTTCCTTACCAAGTTAACTTAGGAGTTCGGTGTGGCCATCGAGTAACGGGCTCGAGGGGGGAGCCTTTTCCTTCTTCTTTTCTTAATTCCTCAAGGACGAGGAATACCCCTGGTGTTTAAGGTGCACCAGGATATGAGGAGTCTCTCTGGCGAGAGTAAGTTGAACTCAACAAAGTTAACTTATCGTTTGGTTTTATAATCCGGGACTAGCTCGAGGATGAGCTTCTTCTTAGCCCCTTAAGGTAGGTAGCCCTGCCTCTCTTGCAGGGTACTTCTTGGTCTGGCGAGCCAAGTACTCTACCTCTCCAGTCTCGGTAGTTCGGTTTGATCCGAAGACTTCGTCACCTAGAGACTGACGTATACTACCCCGATTTTCATCAGAGTTCCTAATTTATACCTCGTCACCCCACTGGGGAAGTGGTCAGGGGGGGAGGGGCTTCAGGACGGCCTTAGGAGAGTTCTTTTTCCAAACGGTTTTTCCCACGAAGTCAAACATCGGCTCCTCGTTAGCCTTCGAGCTTGGGAGAAACACGTCTCCAATTTCTTATTTGACGTGAAACTGGATCTCACTCTCCTGGGGGAGATCTTACATTTTTGACCTTTAGATCTTTTATGGCACCGAGTTGAGCGACGCTGTGGTCACGCTCTTGGCCCACCGATGCCTTGGGCGGATGCCTTTGCGGTAACCGCCTTGTGAATGCACCAAGAGTGAACGGGGGGAGGAGAGGGAAAGTGAAGATTCCCCTATAATGACGAATGGTAAATAATATCATTATCATCACAAAAAGTTTTACCATGAAGTAAGATCTGTGTTCTGTATGCATCGATACCTCTTAATTACGCCCATTAATTTGTGTTCTATAAAACACAAAGTTCTTATGGGTTTGTTCGCGCCATTGGCCTTTCATAGCAATGAGATAGTATACGATATGGCAGCTCTTCTAGTACAAGCCCTCTTTCCTTGATGTCCAGACCTAAACACGCTCCTAAGGAAAACCCATCATACAGACCTTTCATACATTTGATCATCAGCTTGACCATCTGACTCCCCTCTTACGCACATGAGCAAACCCAATGCCATATATTGTCTATTCTCATCTACTCTTCTTTTAGGCCTGTGACACTTCAGAACATTCTGTCACAACATCATACGTCACTTTTTCTACAAGCACGAAGGTTGAGAAAGAGTGTCAGTACTTTATTCTGCCAATAAACACCAAACAAATAACCTTTCTGTGGCTTTATGGGCCATCCGTCTTGCCGGAATCGAACCCGTTACTTGGGTGTAGGAACCCAAAGCCTTATCCACTAAACTATCGCGCGCTCCTTTAGACCCTTGTTATTACATTCTCCTTCTTCCTTAATCAGTGGCATTCTCCATACGCTTTATTTAATTAAACTATCGCCTTTTCTCAGGCAGAAAACTACCTACTCTACTACCATACCCCATACAACATATACCAACATAGCATCAATCCTTTGTTGCTTTCCTACCCAGCTACTTCAATGCAAACATATGATTCACGCATCCAATACCGCCTCTAAGACAAGTCTAATTAGTATTTCTTTTACCCGCCCCTAATATACTTAGGTGCATGTAATCCTTGTACAAACATTTTGTAATCATGATTTCTTTTATATTTACTAAATATTCCTTTATATCATTATATTTTAACCTTATTCAATTTTCGTCTTGTCTTCATTAGCTAGAAGGATCCCTCGCCTACTCCTTGCAGCCAGTGTTTTGAATTTAACGGCCGAATGCTAAGAAAAATGGGAAATGCCCTTTTATCAGATTTAGTGTAGCTTCACAATTATTTATAAATTTATTATATGCAAATAACTAAAATGTAAAATACTTAAAAAAAATAGGTTTTTTGCTCGAATGTGCATTTCACATTTGTTAAAAATGTTAAAAACGAAATATATTTTTTGCAACAAAGTATATTTTCTTTATCTCTTGATTTTCACTTTTCATGAATCGCAAAACCTATTAATATAATGATTATTTGCTTATCAAATCATAATAGTAAATATGATTCGTTTAATTCAGCATTTATTTTCAAACTACTTGAAATGGCTCTTTCAAGATCCAGAATGATGATAAATTTGCTGACATATAATGGTATTTTTTTCTGGAGTAGATGTTGAAAAGATCTAAGAATATTCGATAAATTGAACTAGATTTTTTGAGGCCTGAAAATAACGGATGGATATAAATTTACCATCTGTCCATCACGAAAGAGATTGAAAAAAAGAGGAGGGTTGTTAATTATTTTATTAAAATAATATTAGCTATGGAATCCTAAATATAAGACATTTATATTATTAAAGCTTCCTTCATTAATTTACGTATTAGAAACGTATTCGCTCATGACTTCACTTATTATCTGAAAGATAGAACAAATATATAAGATTCAATATAATTGCTTTACTCTGATAAAAAAATTTACCTCTAAGTTATGCAAACTACATTCAATTTGCAAATATTGGTTCTAGTCTCAACCATCTCTCGATCTCTAATAGAAAATTCCATTTCATCACTCTTCATTCGTCAGCTTCATAGGGAGATGTCGATGTCTTTTTGAAATTTAGCTCCACTGTGTAACATTTTCTAAGCGTGCACATACATTTTTCGCTCATGAATAGGACTAAAGGAGTGAAACGATAATGTAAACATCTCTCCTTGCGTTCGAGTGAAGCAAGAAAAAAGTGGAGAGCACTGGAAGGTAATTTGCAAAGCAAAATCCATCAAGGAGAGCAGGTCTGGAAAATATTACAGATTGGGTGTGACGGAACGAGAAAATTGGAAAGTTGCAAGATGTGCACCTGGGAATGGAACGAAGGAGAAAGAGGTTGTGTTCTAAAATAACTTGTTTATGTCTTAAATCACTACAAACAAGCTAGCCATAGCTAAAGAAAGCTAAATAAATGGAACCAGGTGCGCTGTCCAAAAAGTCGCGTGCCCTCACTTATTCTGATTTATGACCTTACGACCTTCAAAACTTTCAATAATTCCAGGACTAAGCTTGGGAGGACCCTTGCAATTCTATCGTTCAAAAGTGAATCTAAAACAACATAAGGATTTCAAATTTCGTTAGAATCGGCCGAATAGTTATGATGTTATTGCCAAAAAAATATAACTTCCGGGCTAACCTTGCAAGGGCTCTGGAAATTATATCATTTAAAAGAGAATGTAAAACAACACAAGGGATTCATATTTCGTTAGAAGCGGACGAATAGTTATGATGTTATTGCCAAAATAAAATGATTCCAGGGTTAACCTTGGCAGGACTTTGACAATTATATCATTCGAAATAGAATGTAAAAAAACATAAGTGTTTCAAATTTCGTCAGAACTGGCCGAATAGTTACAATGTTATTACAAAAACAAAAAAAAGCAAAAAGGGGACCGACCGACCGACCGTCGCCCTACTGACATACTGAGATGTAGAGTCACCCGCGACTAGACTTTCATGCGACTAAAAATATGTAGAGGTGGAAAATTGAATATAGTGTCTTAAATGTGTAGTGAAAGGAAGCGTGTTGTGCCGCCAATTAAAAGACAGGAATGCTAATGGTATAGAAAGACATAAATGTTGTAAAGAGTTAGAGAGAATATATCGACAATTAGAGCAGCAAACAGGCTTCAAAACGCCGCAAATTTCCCCCATTTCAGACTGCGCTGAGCGATGCGAAAAAAGTGACTCAATGCAAGGTAAACCTTGAATCGTCTGGTCGCTACCGTTGCAGGGTATCAGGGGACTTGCCTTCCTCCACACTCAAGCTGACAGAGCAGAGATGCTGGTTGTAGGTAAGTAAAATGGTTATGCATTTTTCAGTAAATATTTTGAATTTCTCTGTTTAGAAACCTTAATTCATTCGACTTCTCTTTATAGACCATTTTATAAACATGGCAGCAAACAGATGCAATTCGCATTAATGAGAATGTATGAAAGGTAACCTAAGCAGGGAAGACTAGAGATTGGGAAGGGCGCAACTCTCCAATCTATTTTATTTTACACTAAATCTAGGTCTTCCCACGATGCTTTCTATATTTCTTCAATCTCAGGATAAACACTGAACTTCTCAATGAGTTTATATTATTCCTCTTTTAGATGTCAACAACAATTTTTGAAAACATTCAGTCTAACTTTTTTATGACTATTAAAAAAATGTTCTTCTAACATCTTCAATAAATTACACTCTAAAAATTTCCATCATAGAAATCTTAGATTCAGAGTGATCTAAAAATGATTCGAAGTAAAATATGTGAACTCCTGGAAGGTGAATTATTCAATGGATAATAATAATATATTTGATATGGCGGAATTTCCTGTTAGCGAGTAACAGTGACAGAGATTTCCTGAATAGATGTAAACTATTTGTCAGGGAAGAAAGTAGATAAGTAGCAGTGGTAATGAGAGAAAATACTGGAGTAAAAACTTTTAAGTTTGTGTGCATAATATTGTTTTCAGCAAAGATGCATCGATGTGGGTTTTGCTGTCAGACTTCAGAAGGGATGAGTAAGATAGAGTAACAATCAGATTAGGCCTGCCGTCTTGCTCTCTGTGTCCCAAGGGCGAACAACCTGAAAAAGCGTCTCGCTGTCTCTTCTGTCTGTAGTTTGTTATTATTTTTTTGCATTTAAAATATAGTTGGAGAACCAATAGAAGGTAGAGACAAAAAGAGTATAGAAATAAAGAGTGGACGAGATGATCTGCAAAAATGAGAGGAGGGATTCGTCGATGTCAGTAGTGGAAGGGTTGATGTCTAACAAAAGAAGTTTTGAGGCATGATTAGTCATCATTTCCTCGATAATGGGGTAGAGTCGAAGATGAGAATACTTGGATAAGCTTGAAACGTGTGTGAGAGTTGTTTATGTTATGAACAAGGATACGACGGGTGTGTTACAAGTTTTTCTAACTCGCGATTTTTTTCGTTATTCCTTTCAGCCCCATATAATATGTATTAATTTCTACTTTAATTTTTTTATCCCAAATTATCATTCGGCCTTTGTTTTAAACCAATGTTGTTTACTGATAATAATAAAAAGTTGAATATCAGTTAGGATTACTTCATAGTTAATTAGTTTGAACCCCAAATAACCAAACAAAATATAAGAGGGCCTTACAAATGTTCAAGAATGCACTAGAACAACTTATAGGAATGGTATGGATTATTCTAGCGTTCTAGATATAAGGCATTAATTAAAACTTTGAAATTGTATACAAACTCTCCTAATTTAAAATGTTTTTTATTTATTTATTTAAAACAACAATATTGTTTCCCAAAATAACAATTTAGTGTAACGCTTTTCATTTTTAACACTTTTTACTTATTAATTTTCATTTTTTGGCCTGTGATATCCCTCTTAATTAGATTCATAAATAACGAAACATTTAACGAATTGTACATATTACATCTGAAATCTCTTAAACATACAGCTTCACCTTAGCTCAGTCCATTGGGCCGAGTATGTGTAAATGCTCGCATTATGAAAATTCCTAATCTTATAGGGACTTTTCCCTTAACGTCCTAAATCATTGGGAGGTCCGAATATCTCCATTCCATCAACTTCTCTTATACTGTGGCTATGGCGAGAAAAAAACAAAAAGGTTGTCAAATATTAATACCTTGAGAGCCGCCTGCAAGCGCGCCTTCGTCCCCCCTATGTGCCGGCGATGAAAAGACAACACTAGGTACCTCTTCGACCGGCGAAGTGTCCCCCTCTCGCGCAGGTCAACCTTTAAAACGAAGTCACCCTCCCACTAACCTTTCTCTGGAGCAATTCCAAGATTACAATCGCGAAGAAGAGTTTCCCCCTCTCCTATGTCTACAGGTGAAGGAGTTTCCTCCCCTCACCCCTATAGTTAGATTGGTCTGCGAATGACTCTTCTTCTTATCCTGTGGTGGACCTCCTTTTCATTAAGTCAGCCAATTACAAAAAAAAATGTTCGCGCCAAAGCTAGCGCCTTGCGTCGCGTTGCCAATTGGTGCAATTAAATATAAAAACACGGCTAAGGGGGCAAGAAGTGACGGAGTCCACTAAACCCAGACTGACCATTCTTAGACCCGAAAATAGTAATTTATATGGAGGACAGTATGCCTTTCCCCTACTTTTTTTCGAGTGGCGTCCGCATGACTGCCCTATCAACGAACTTCAAATTAATAGGCCCTAAGCCTTTTGAGTCCCAGGCGGTGATTCTCATCATCTCGCGGGAATGACTAGATGAAGAGCCAACCGATCTGGAGATGGATCCAGAGGTCGACGTTCACATTAGCTTGGTCTTCCATGGGGGTGGAAACTGACTCGATGAGAGATATCCTCGAGTGTAAGTCCTCTCATGTGCAAGATCCACCAAAGGTGGTATAGACCCCCAAGAACCCAAGAAGAAGGCCATCGAATGGGGCCCTCAAGACAGCCGAATCCTTTTTAATTTTGGAGTAAGATAGGGCTAAGGCTTGCCCTTTCGTGCTCCATTCTTAGAGATGGAGAAAGGAGGGTTCACTACCCTTCGCAGCTGCAAAAATAGAAAGAAAAAATCCAAGAAGAAGAAGGAGGCTTCCTCTCCTTAATGGGAGGTTCCGGGTTTGGACCCATCCAACACTTATTCTAAACAGACTCATCAATAATAAGGCGAAAGGAGTTTCGTGTACGCAATGGCGCTTCATCGAGTTGCTATACGGCCTCTAAGAGACTATCAGCACGACGCGCTTTCTGTTGATTATCTCCACTGATGGCAAGGTGCTGTCCAAACGAGCAATGTTCCATCAACGTGATTCTTTTGTTTGGATACTTCGGAGAGAACTAAGTATAAACCGTTTCTGTGACGGACCCTTAGGATGAATGCAGCTGACATTGCTGATGCGGATATGATATGTGCCCTCTGGACACTTAATGGCTCGACTGTACAGATTAGACCGCACTTTAATATGAATTTGGGAAAAATCGTAGTTTACAGGAGGAAAATCGTTAACTAATCCGTAGAGGACATCTCAAAAAAAGCTGTGCAACCAAATTACAGTCAATGTAGAATGTGTGTTACGTTCAACCGTTACTGGCTTCCTGAGTCTGTGGTTGCAGGATGGTATCGTTTCGTATATAGAATATTTTCTCTTTGACTATCCTTATATGTTTAATGTTAATTAGTGGGTTTATTTTATATTTGTAAGCATTAGGCTAATGAGTAGATGAGTCCCTAATGCTACCCAATGAGAAAATTGGTTAGGAAATCAAAAACTCACAAATCTCTGAAAGATGGAAGATAATTTTTAAAAAATGAGAGAATATTAGACTTAATTAAGAAGCTTACCTTCCATGAGTTTAATAACCTTATTGATCAAATGATTCCTTTATAGTGAGTTTAAAACTAAAAAAAATAAGGGCCCCATTTTCAGTAGGTCCCTCTTCATGGAACTTGAGGATATTTGTATATCTCCTGTAGTTAAATAAAGATAATAATCTTTTTGTTTGCTTGTTGTTGTATGTCTTGATAGGGAGATTTCCTTAAGCCATGTTTTTGCCACCTAGCTTCTTGAGTGGCCAATAGCCATCTTGTGAAACTATTGGATGCTTAGCAACAAGGGCAGAGTTATTATTACTTCTAAAATGGTATCTTCTGACCCTCTTTAGAAGATTTCTATATATAGATTTATATGTACATATTCATTCATTTGCACATGTATGCATTTTCATTGTAACATTTTACTGCATTATGGCAAAATTTTATTAAATATAGACACTTATTATTTAAGGTTTGTTAAAGTTTTTAAAATCCTTAATTCATTATTAATTTTCAATACTCCTTCTGAGAGAATTTTATTTTGCTTTTTATAATTCTTATTTTATGAGCAACAAAATGAGATGCAGCACAGTAAGGTTACTTTGGAATGAATATGAAATGAACAATGACCTTAGACCCAAGTAAAATCTTCTCCATGTTTGACGTTGACCTAATTTATCCTAAGATTGATATAGGAAGCATGGATAAGCAGTTTTCTGCGATGATATTGTCTTTGAGCACATGCTCTTTTTTTTACATGAATATGAACTGTTATAGAACTCTCATCTAGATTTATCTTATCCATATCCTTGCCATTGTTTGGATTTTGAACTTCATCTTATTGATTTTCGTTTTTACATCTATCAAGGGGTTAGAGATTATATTCTTGCCTCTTAGATTTGCTAGCTGAACTAGTTTGCACGGTAACATATCTTATGAATCCCACCTCATCCAGAAACTCCTGAATAATCTAAGCAATTTTCCAATTGAATTTAGGATGTTGTGACGCTTCATTTAATAAGTAAAGATCACCAATTTTGGTAACTTTACTAATAAGATTTTTATGTTGTTTAGTTTCCTTTTCTCCAACACCTAACATAGACTCCTCCCTCTACTTTTTTTTGATTTCCTGGGCCTGGAAGGATACCACTTCAAAGTATCTTATTATGTCTTGATGTTCATAACCTGAATTTTTTGGAAATTAGGGTCTGTAGACAAGGGTTCTTTTCAATTTGTGTTAAGAAGTTATATTCTATGATATCACGACCAAACATCAATTTAAATGGAGACCTAATACCTCATAAAAAGAGTTTTCCTCTAATCTTATAAAAGTTAAGGGTCTGGAATTAATCGCATGTTCAGTCTCTTTTAGAAGGGTAAGGTAATTAGTCCTCTATATGGGTCTACCCTTCAAACAAGTGTCCATTGATTTTTTTTAACTAGTCCTACAAATCTTTTAGCAATCCTAAGTGTTCTTGAGGAATAGCTAGCAGTGAACTGCTACTCAATTTCATTCCTTTACCAGTAGTTTTAACCTCATTTTTGTTGAATTTGTAAAAAATAGGTGAAGCTGTTACGTTTTTTCACTGTTAATTGGCTACCTGAGATTAATATTTTCGGTAGTGAATATGTAAGACATAGGTGGTATTGTTCTTTTATGAAGGTTTATGCGGTTAAGTCATAACACGAGTGCAAACTAGTGAATCTAGTATTGCACACTAGATATAAGCTTTCATGCGGGTTACCACTTATGCTTTTTATGGTGAAAGGCACAACATATTCTTGTGAACTAGTTTCAAGAAGTATTCGGAAACTAGCCCTTTCTTTGACCGTCCGACCTGGAGTAGGGCTTTTATAAGATTTTGCAGGATATGCAGTTGATAATGGTTGTTGGGATAGTCTGTCTTATACATGAACCCTAGAATTCCTGAATAGCATAGGAAAGTTGCAGATGTCAGATAGCCCAAAATGACTTAATTTGGCATTGCTCTTTAAGATCACAGGTTTTGGGAAATAGAGATTACAGGGTAATACTACCAGATACCTGGAGGGAAAAGACACCTTGCCGGCATATCTCTACCTATCCATAGTTCCAATGAGACCATTTTTGTCGATGAAAAGTTTAAGGTCCCTCTGTTCATCTGTTAGAGTTTTGTACCTCATTTAAAGTTTTCCCATTTTTAGTCACGAGCGACTTTATATCTCACTATGTCAGGCGTTCGGTCCCAGTTTTGCTTTTTTGTTTTGGTGATAAAATTGTAACTATTCTGCCGATTCTAACAAAATGTGAAACCCTTATGTTATGTGGCATTCTCTTTCGAATGATATAATAGCCAATGTCCTTCCGAGGTTAGTCGGGGAATCATTAAAAGTATTGAAAGTGGTAAGGTCATAAATCAAAATAAGTGAGAGCAAGCGACTTTGGGTCAACGGATCTTGTTTAACCTTTCGACGGCATCAATTTTCTCAGAAAAGTTCTCAGATTGAATAATTTGGATCCAATAATTGTTCGCAGCTTTATTCAAGGCTTTGGCGTTTTTGTTTAGATTTCCATTCCTTGTTTGATTCTTAGGTTGTGTTTGGGACTGCACTTATGGCTCCTTAAGTTTTTCACATTTTCAAGAAACCTCATTACATATTCAGTTACAATTAAAATTTTATTTCTGTTTCAAAATCTTTTCAAGTTCAACATAGGGTCAGGGTTAGCTACTAGAGGAACCTTACTCTGTGTATTTAAATTTCACTTTTGTTTTGTCCTTGGGTTAACAGTGTTATTTTCTCAATTGTTTGTGGCTTTATTAAATAAAAAAAGTCAATTTTAATTCCAAAACTTTGATTTTGTGGCTATGACATTGAATTTTTTAAAATTAACCCATTTATGGTAAATAACAATATTTTGATGCCAATAGTTAAAAATATCTAAAATTGTCAAGGCTTATTTGTTTTTCAGTCGCGATATAAACATGATATACAGTATTTAAAAAGTTATAAAAAAAGTAATACAGTAATAATAGCCTTTGTTTCCCTTATATTTTTTTGCGACCTGGACAGCAATGGAAGTTTTCTTACATTTCACATAGATTCAGCACTAATTTGATGAAAAATAAATTGTAGTGCTTTCTAGAACTTTTGAGAATATTTTATATGTTTGAAGAATTTCTAGGAACATTTTGGCAACGTAGATGACTGTATAAATACAAAGAATGTCTACTCAACAGGTAATTTGAATTCTAGTCGTCACAGCGCAGACATCATCACTCGTCATTGATAGAAGCATTCGTCACACATGGCATCAAGAGGTTGTAAGCATCCCACAGACGCACTTGGCTATGTCTGCAGCGAATTTATTAAGACAAGAGAAAAAAAGTACTCTGTAGAGAGATCTGTTAAATTGTGTGAGGCTTACAAGGCATATTTCGTCATGCCTGTATAGGATCAAGACAAACCTCGGGCACCTCATCTCATCTGCGAGCTCTGCAAAAGAACACTGGAAGGTAATATACGAGTATATATATATATATATATATATATATATATAATGTGTTTTGTTCATTTAGATATTGGATATTTTTTTTTAATTTCTAATAACACTAAGTGAAAAGTATTTGTATATTTATACTTATGATTTCCTTTTGTTCTTTTAACATAAGAACATAAGAAAAGAAGGAGACTGCAAAAGACCATTCATGGCCTACACTTGGCAGCTCCTGTGACCTACACTTGGCAGCTCCTACAGGATAGTACATAGGAGAAAGGAGAGCTATGAATTTCGCAATCCCACGAATTTGTAGGGAACCAACTGACCACTTAAGCAATTGTTTATTCTGCATGGTGAACCCTTCAAAACGTCGAACAGGCAAAAATGCGCCTGCTATCATGTATCCAGACCTCAGTGCAACACAGTTCTAAACTCCCCGTTCCCACTCCTCCAAAAGGAGAGCAGCAGGTTTTAGAAAGGAAGAGTAGTTAATTGATCCAGATTACAGAGGTGCAACTCAGGATAAAAACGCATACTACCCCAACCAAAGAGATCTCAACGACCTTGTCAGATATCTTGGTCTCAATAAGTCCAATGCCGAGGTTTTAACTTCGAGACTCAAGCAGTGGGATTTGTTAGATGACAGTGTGTAAATATCAGGTCAAAAAATGCGTCACCAGTGTTTTAAAGTATTATTACACGTCAAGATGATCTTTGCTTTTGTCACAATATGACCGTTCTGTTCGAGACAATCGGAATCACCTGTAACCTCAACGACTGGCGCCTCTTCATTCAAAGCTCGTACAAGAGCCTCATAGGAGTGCTGTTTCCTAATGGGAACATGTATTCATCTTTTACCCTTTATCACTCGGTCCAGCTCAAAGAAGAATACAGCAGTGCCAAAATTTTGATGCCTTGCAATATGAAGAGTACGGTTGGGAATTTATCGGAGACTTCAAAATGGTGGCCTTCTTGATGGGTCTCCAAGGCTGCTTTACCAAGTTTCCTTATCATCTTTGCCTTTGGGCTAACACGGGCAACGTGGCACACTATTATCAGTGGAATTGGTCACAGCGGACCGAATTTAGTGTGGGGACAAACAAAAGTCAAATGGGAGCCTTTGTTGGACCCTCGAAAAGTACTGTTTCTTCCTCTGCACTTAAAATTGGGCCTTATGAAACAATTTGTTAGAGCTCTAGATAAGGAGTCTGCAGCTTTCAAGTATCTACAAGATTTCTTTCCTAAACTATCTGCGGCAAAAGTGGAAGCCGGGTTCTTTGCCGGTCCACAAATAAAAAAAGATCTTGGAGTGCAAGGAACTTCCCGAGAAGCTCACTAGAACGGAAAAAGCAGTGTGGGACAACTTAATCGGAGTCGTTCTGGGCTTCTTAGGTAATCATAAAACCGAAAACTATGTAGTGCTGGTTTAGAACTTGGTGAGAATCTACGGCGAGATGGGTTGCAGGATGTCCCTGAAAGTCCATAATCCTGACACTCATCTTGATAAATTTAGGGATAACATTGTAGCGTACTCCGAGGAGCATGGCGATCTCTTTCACCAGGATCTACTGGACGTCGAACGCTGCTCTCAGGGATCGTATAGTAAAAATCTGATGGGAGAATATATTTGATGGCTGACTCGTGAAAGTAATTTTTAGTATAAGCGTAAATCACAGAAAACTACTCATTTATAATATTTTAATTGTCTCACTTATGTAATTTTAGAATAAATAAATGCTATTTTTGTATCATTTCGTTTTGTTTCTACGTTATACAAATTAAAGTTCAAATTTTTCCACTTCCTTCCAAAGGAAATACGTAAATTTCATATAAATATCATTATCCTGGACCCAAAAGCCAAGTTTGAAATAAATAACAGTGTTTTCACGTGTATGCTACATACAAGCATATAAAAAATAACAGTTGCTACCAACTGAAAAAAATCATGCTACACAGTGTTATCTGTGGCAACAAGTGTAGTTGAGATATTAGTGCTTAAGGGGCTTACAATTATAATGCTAGGCCATAAGCTCAGTTATGAAGCTATGACCATTGAGATAGGGATCTGTTTTGTTTCATCAATTTTTAGATGACAAGTGTCTTCTTAAGAGACATGCAATGTATAGCTATTAAAGTCAATTTTAGTTAGATTTTATACTTTCGTTAAGGCATTAGAGAGAGAAATACATAGGTTTATACCAGATGGAAATATCTTTGATTAATCTTTGAACGAAATGTTTAAGTTTGAAAATTGCGCTGAATTAAGCTTAAAATTTCCATCTGAGGTTGGGCTTCCTTATGTAGGTTAATATCTTTGATTCAGAGGGTATCATTCACTCTATCCCAACAATCGCCCTCAAATTTTTATTTGTCTCTTTTCCCGATGAGAGCAAACCTTTGTGTGTAAATATTGTTCAGACTTAGGACAAATTGAGGCCAACTCATGCAGGTTAAACCCATAAAGATTAGATATTTTTTAGACATTTGGAATTGAGTCTTAATTTGCAAAAGAGAGTCAGAATGTACCATCAAATTATCCATATAAAATCTATTGGCAAAATAATAAACAATTGTTTGTTTGGACTGCAAAATATATTTTAAACATTCTTGCAACATGAGTGGGCTGGATTTGTTTCTAAATATAATCCTATTGTATCTGTAGAAGATTATGTTTGATTTGGAAAAGGGCTTAGATGTATTTTTGATCGAAATGATTTTATAAGCATTTCTATTTAATTCTTTAACTAAATTTATCATTAAAAAGTTTTGCCTTTTCTATATCAAATATTGTAAATTATAGGATTAGTTTGGATGAGGAGCTTAGCCAAAAGAGAAAGAAGTGAAGGGCAGTCCTAAAAAAGGCATTTAAAGAAATATCTTAATTTCTCCCCTCGCTGATGGGTCAATTATTATCCTTGATTTTTGTATTCTGTGCCCCAAAATCTTATCACAGCAAATTGAGGTAGAAAATAATGCTCTGAGAAGGAAATGTCTCGAAAAGGCAATTCCTTGATTATTCCATCTTATAATTGTTGCTAAAATTTCTCGTTATTTATCTAT
Source organism: Ceratothoa steindachneri (assembly GCA_963969495.1). Classification (NCBI taxonomy): domain Eukaryota; kingdom Metazoa; phylum Arthropoda; class Malacostraca; order Isopoda; family Cymothoidae; genus Ceratothoa; species Ceratothoa steindachneri. Next base: position 106,354,712 of record OZ018327.1, on the reverse strand, counting down.
TAATATTGCTTTTGTTAGTGTTTTTGAAAGAGATCTCAGTCTCTTGTAGGCATAATTAATATTAGGAGTTACATCTTCAACTCCTCCACCCTTCATTCAAGGCATGTTTACAGAAACCCTATCAACTTCAACTTTGATTTCATTTTGAAAGAAATTAATAATTTTTCGTTCATTAACATTGAAAGTTTTATCATTTTTAAGCCGGAGTTTTTGAACTGCTAAATGAGGCCATGTTCACAGAAATAGGTATTTAATTTACAGCACTATCAAATATTTAAGATTCTGATATTAAATTTAAATTTGTTTCGTTGTAAATTTAAGCAATTACATCATAACTTCATTTCGTTGCCTCACTCGAGTAACTGGTTATTAAGCCATCTATCTGAGGGGCTACTTAACAAACCAAAGGATATCATAAAACTAAAAATTTCACAGGCTACTCAATCGAGTAATCGGCCATTCAAGAAAAAATATCTGAGGAGCTACTCACTCGAATAACCGGCCGTTCAGCCATCTAGCTGAAGAGAAGAAGTTACTCCATAATAAGAGAAAAGATCGTAAATCTTTAATGTTAGATGCTCGTAATAACAACTGAAAGTTTTTTATTATGTCACAATCCACGGTTGTAACGCTTTATTTAAACACCCCCTTGATCATCTTAAAAGAAAAAAAATACATAAATACTCTAAAAATTTGGAAAAATCAAAAGATTTTTATTAATATCCTTCTTATATCTAAAACTCTATTTTAAGAACAGAATTTTATAATTTTTTTTCTCTTGGTTTGGTTGTTTTCCCACCATCGTCATGGTACCGTCTCTACCTCCCCTTGTCATGGTATCACCTCTACCCCTGTGGTCGTTATTAACAATCTCTATCTCTCGTCATCATAGTAACGACATCTTCCCCCAACTTCATTGTATCAACATTTACCGCCTTTTCTCATGGTAACTAACTATACCTCCTAGTTGTCATGGTAAACACATATACCCCTAGTGGTCATGGTAACCACCTATACTGCAATCGTCATGGTAACGATGTATATCCTCCTTCATCGTCGTTATGGTAACTTCATCTAACCCTGTCTGCCTTACAGCCTATCTCGATCTATCAAAGGGGTTTTGCTCTAATAAAAATGAAAATGTTTCCATTAAATATTCCCTAATCTTTTTCTCTTGATCTATTTTTTCATATTGATAATTATTTTCTTGGCCTAAATTAAAGATTTTTTTATCAATTCTTTTCATATACCGTAAATACAATCCTCATTTCATTTTTTCCATCTAAAATTTCTTTTATATACTTAAAATAGAACCGCCCCAAACCGCCATACCTTAATGTTAACTCATTCTATGAACACGATTTATATTCTTTTTTATTCTTAGATTGAGTGAGTAAAAGCATAAGGTGAGAAAAATGGTAGTTAGCGACTATTTCCTCCTGATAAAGATTAAAATATAAAAAATGTATTTGAGAAAAAAGGTTGATAAAATATTTGAATACACGAAAAATTACATAATCAGTCATATCCTAATCTTAATCAAATTTCTGAACTTCACTATTTGTAATTTGTTTTGTTTTAAAAAAATAAAAAATAGATAATCTTATTTATTTTTCTGAACTTAATCATTTGCCTTTGTTCATTTTATACATACAAATTAAAAAAAGAATATTATTATTATTCAACCAATCCCAAAATTCCCGTTCTTAAGATACATTGTTAAAGACAAAACGAGGGGCCTCTCCACTACTCGTTTTGATTTACTCGTCTTTAGGCGCCAGTCTGTATTTGCCCCTGATAGAGATTAAAATTGAAAATCTAATTTTAAAATAAGTTCGATAAAAATTTCGAATATACAAAAAATTAAAATATAAAAGTAGGTATGGTCAAATATTTAGAAATTTTATGAACTTCACCAATTATAATGATAATAATAATAATAATATTGATAAGCAAAAAATATTTTTACCCTTATTTCACTTCCCCTCCAAAAGATACCCTTCTAAAAATATAAAGTTATGTTTTGGAATTTTTTTCAAACCAAAAAAAATTACAAATGGTGAAGTTAAAACAATTTATTCAAATTTAGGCATTTCTGTTTTTTTTTCCTCTATCGTACTTGAAACTTGAAAGAAAAAGATAGAATAAGAGGGGGAGGAGTTTGGAAGAGAGGGCAGAGTGTAATAGTGAGAAAAGGATAGAAGTGGTAGTCAGGTATGTATGTGTGTGGGTGCCCGGTGAACGGGCCATCTCCATTTGTTATTTTGTTTATTTTTTCGTATTTTTATTAATGTTGTCCTAAAGCGCGATCTGTTTATTATTTTCTACTTGTTAATGAGATACTATTTTTTCCCATTGGGTTTTTTTTTTCAGTCTATTATTATTTCGCAATTTTCTCTTACTTTTTAGTTGTACTTTCGTACGGGTTTCGTTGTTCTGATGTTAGGGAGGTATCTTTTGTATTCACTGCCCTCTGCCTCTGGGTCAAGAGCCGCTACAGTCTCCATAGGGAGAATAGCCTCTAGTCTTACCCAGATGTCTCTACCTTTTTATAGAGGTATGTGTTCAGTGGTTCAAGACATGTTTCTTCATGGAGGCTCTTCGAGGTCCGATACTCATACCACTTAGCGTTGGCAATAAACCGGAGACCTCGATTTTGCCCTCTCTAGAGTCTTGAAATATTTGTTATTGGCGCCGCGTTGGGCGGAATAGAAGGGTACAGTAGTTTCGATCTGACTAAACTGGTGCACGACTTCTTTTTATTCGTTGTGCTTAAATTTCTGAATCGGAGACGTTTTCAAGTTCAGTGTTAGGGTATCCAATCCTAGAGGTAACATGTCTTTTCATGCCAGTACTGGCAAGTTTGTAGCCGAGAACTGACACGTGCGGTGAGTAGTCAATTTTGGAGTTTTCTAGATTGAGAGGGACGGAACGACGTCTCCCTATTGCGGTTGCTGAGAATTAATTTTGATGCGTTGGTCTGTATTTTCGGCTTCTGCTGTCATGGCTCTGGTATGGGAACCACAACTTGGGTAATATCGTCCGCATATTGGATGTTGAGAGTTATTTCATCGGTTGGTTTAAGGATGTCTTTCATAAATGTGGTGTACAGAAAGGGACTGAGACATCCTCCTTGAGGAACGCCTGGCAGGAGCTGGAAGGCTTCCCCTTTGTACTTCTCGAAGGCGATGACAGCTTACCTGTTGATCAAGTAGCTACAAAGGATATTTTTGAAGTGTCAGGTGAGTCTTAGTTGCAAGATTTTGTAATTCAGGCTGTCGATCCAAACTTTGTTGAATGCATTCTTTACGTCGATTCAGCACCCCTTAGCCCGACCTGCGGCTGCGTGTGGAAGCTTGTGGGCTATGGCTTTTTACGTATTTCGGTGTCTTCTGAATCCGTGCTGTTCCTCGTTAAACAGAGAGTGGTCTGACAGGTGTTTTGATAGTCTGCTGTTGGGAATTTTCTCAATAACCTCTCCAATGGTCGTCAGCAATGAGATAGGTCTGAAATTCATGTATTGGTTCGCTGGCTTCCCAGGCTTAGGGATGAAAATCATTTTCGAAGTGTTCAGGCCACCTGGGAAATATCCCATTGCTAGAGACGAAATGAGCAAGTTGAACAGCCTAGTCCGAAATATTTCGGGTCCCTCCTTCAGTTGCCTGATGATGATTTGGCTCAAGCATGGGGCTGTAGACTTGAATGATGCGATTGCTTCACGCAATTCCGCACTGGTGATACGGTTGTCTCTTAGGAGTTGCCATGAAGACGGTGGAGGTACGAGGTTCCAAAAGAGTCGAATCTGCTTTCCCTTACTCATCTCTTTGTACTCGAGAACCTGATCTTCGAACCCTAGATCAAAGTTTTCCTCCCATTGAATCGATATTCTAAAGTTTTATCAAAGTTGTATCTAAAATAGATTTTTAATTTTAATACGAAGTTATTCATTAATTAACCAAAAATCTTGTTACCAAATTTTTACTTCTTGCCAAAAATTTACGTTCTAAAAATATAGAGTTAAGAACCCAGAAAGAGAATTTAGTTCTACTATTTCTAAGGTGACAAGAATTTCATCTAACATTATAGTTGTAATAGGGTGATAGTTATTTTTAATAATGAAAGTGGCTACTTGGTAGGATAGTTTTATAAATACTGAATTTATTCCCACAATAGTTAGGGTTCTATAAATTTATTCAAAAAGCAATTTTAAACGATTTCTTTCGTTACGTAGTTGTTTGTGTACAAGAAATAAAAAAGCATTTAACTTTAATTGAATTTTATTTGCAGTCAGTAATTACATATGTGAAGTTGAATTTACGGCAGAATTGCTGTTAAACTAAGGTTAAAGCTACAGTTTAAGTGTGAGTGTGTGTTGCTATCATGCTTGGGTATTTTTTCAAGGGAATTTCTTTTTTTTATTGGGAGATATTTTTTTCCCTGTTTGATGAACCCATTTTGTAATAAAGGAATGAAAGATGGTACCTATTATAACAATGTTTACAAGAAGATAGATTTATTTTACATTGATTGTATTGATGATTTTTACCAGTGTAACAAGTGCAAGAGCTTAACTCTCTGAGGTTAATTTTGGGTTTATGCCCACTCGCGAATTTTGTGGGCGCTTTGTTATAGATATCTATTTTTAAAAACTACGCAAATGCTTACTTAGCTTAGCTATGTAAGCTAAATAAGCTTAGCTAAGTAAGCACTTTCATTACTTAATTTAGGCAAATTCTTAATTATGAGGTTATTGCAAAAAATAGATTGGCCTCCATCTTCGCCATCTTATCAGTTATATATTGTTTTTATCCATCCAAAGAATCGTTCCGTAGGGGTTTATGTAGTATAGTTTTTTTATTTATGTAAAACACTTAAAATATTTCTTTTCTAATTTCTTTTAAGATGCTTTCATTTTTCACATAATTCAAAATATTTCTTTTCTAATTAAGATGCTCTCTAATTGGGTACCTCCTACATGATTCGGCAGTAATTTCTCTAGTTCAAGGCCTAGTCTAGTCTAACTTAAAAACACCTAGCTCCATGTTGTTAATAGGAATCGCATGATAGTGTATTATATCTCATTTTTAAGGGAATATTTTCTGAATTAAAATTTACTAAGTATTTTTAATAGTGACCAATTTTAAAGAAAATATCATTAATTTAAATAGCATTCGGGGATGAGGCCAAGCAACATAGTATCAAAACTAGAATCCTAACGACATTTAGCAATCGACATTTCGATTCGAATGTAAGGCTAGGCTTTCGAATTAGCAAAATTACGATTTTTTTTTTAATTTGCCGGGTTTTTGGGGGTATAGGGGTACGAAGCAGCCCATTTCTAAATTACCTTAAATATGATATATAATACAATATGATTTGATTGCAATAGCCATATAAAAACATTGTCTACATTAAAAGAAATATGTTTTTTAAACAAACACCCACCCACCCACACACACACACACACACACACACACATATATATATATATATATATATATATATCAATTAGCAAAAAATACGATGGTGGGCATAAACCCCAAGGTAAGCCCTTTTTGATTTGGTTTAATTTACTGATGTTCGAAGGGTACATGGGGCAATAAGAAATGGTATGTTCTTAGCTTTTGCAAAGCTGACAAAATAGTCTATTGGTGGAGACAAGAGTACCTTTGGGCTAAAAATTGGATTCACGTGTCTCATTAGTTGGTTACTTTTGCACTGCTTTTCTATGAATGAAGTTTGAGATTTAGGGGAAGGCAGCCATTGGCTTAGGCCTAGGCTCAATGCCTATGTAGGTCATGTTAAGATTAATACATTCCGCGGGAAATTAACGTAGCGCGCCATTGTACCTCTAAAGTTCCCTTCCTCTTACCCTATTTTGACCAGGCGGCTGCAAGTTGGCTTCTGTCGACTCTCAATTGCGTACACTCGCGGAATGCATCGTCATTTGATGGACCGCTCCCGTGCACCTTACTGCAATGACTGTGTTGTCCCAAAACTGTTCCGCACATTCTTGTTGAGTGTCTGAGACTGAGGAATCATCGCGCACGCATCTGTCCCGGTACCTGGACGAACAGGGACACTACCGCTTTTTACTTATACATGGATGGAGTTTGTGCACACTCCTGATTGCAATGTAATTGACTTTTTGTAGTAGTAAGTCCTCCTCCACTGTATATAGGTTGGTTGTTGGTGTGTTGGGCATCCGTGTGAGCCGGGGCTCACTCTATCACTCGAGCTTAATTTTGTGGCTTGGGTTTTTTTTGTTGTTCTTCCTTCTTTTAGGGTTTTGGTATTTGGGCGTTTTTTATTATGTCATTATTTTTTACCTCGGCAACTACGCCCTTTTTTGATATTCACCAAATAGTTCCTATATTAAAGAATAATGATAAAATCTCGATAGTGTGAAAAAGACTGTATCAGTAACATCCATTGCCTTACATATTCACTTTCAATATATTTATTTTAGTGCATCTGGCCCCTTTAAAAATACATTGGGCCCCTTCTTCACTAATTAAAGTGCATAAAACTCCTTTAGATTGCTTTTTGGCCCTTTAGTAGGTATATGGCTCGATGAGGGTGCATCGGTCCCTTTTATAGATCATTGTACCAATATAGAGTACCTATAGAATGCAAAGGGCTCACACCACTGCATCCGACCACTTTCAGAATGCATCGAACCAAATTAAAGACTGTATTAGACCGAGGCAACCTGCATCAAACCCATATAAAGTGTATCACCCCTTTATAGAGTACTTAGAGGCCTTTTCGGGAGCATAGGACTCCTTGAGGTTGCATCGAGTCCATTGTAAAATGTATTACGCCAATCCAGAACGTGCGTTGAAGAAATGAAATGGTACTTTTTGGAATACTTTTAGCTTCGAAGTTACGAATTACTTACCTATAATACAAAAGGCAATAAATTGCGTCGAGGAGACTACATTTTTTAATATTAACGCAACTGAAAATATAATTAATTTTAGCTTAGGAAAATGAAAATTTTAAAAGCGCCTGTTCTCAATAAAATCTAACCGACCCACGATAAAGAATTAGAAAACGAATTATTAAAACCATTTTTAACAATTTAAAAGAATCTCTTAAGTAGGCAATAGTTTCCTAGAAGAGTAAAAAGGCAAATGGGATTCTAATTCTAAAACCAGTATTAAGACTAATCTTGGAAATTTTCCGCCCATCTTCATTACTTCAGTCGTTTGTAAACTATTAGAATCGCTTGTTACGGAGAAGATCCTCGATTATTTGGAGATAAATAAATTAATAAATAATATGGATTTACACACAGTCGCTCATAGTTAGCTAATTTGCTTGATTTATTTTAACAAAATGCTCACATCATTAACCAAGATAAACTGGTAGATGGAGTTTGCCTTGATTTGAACAGAAAATATTATGCCAAACACGGTCAATATGGAAAAGGATTTCGGTGTTCTTAATCTCTAATTCTCAAAGGTAAATGAGAGTTAAGGATACATAGCTAGATATTTTTCATTTACATTGCAAGATATTATTCTTTTTTTCACGAGTGTGTCCCACAAACAAGATGCAAAAGAACTTCAAATCCATTTTGAGTTCGGTTGCTTGTTTTGTAGGGGACACTGTAGAAAGGGGTTGTCGAACCTCATTTAGAGTAGGCAGTACGATCCTAGTCTCTCTCCATCTAAAGAACAATGTAATATTGCAACTCGTCCTTCGTCTAACGAGGATTTATTTCCTGAATTTAGAAATGAATCGTAAGATGAGAGACTAAGTCACTTCAATTTACTTTCACTGGAAGATCGGCATCATTGCAGCCAATATATTAAAGTATTTAAACTACAAACGCGTCTAATAATATAAAATATGACTCAATATTTAAACTAGATGACTTATCGATAACTAAAAATAACTATTTTAAGCTATTAAAAAAAATTTAACCGTGCGATTACAAAAGATTTCATTTCTTATAAAATAGCACAGACTTGGAATGACCGTTTTCGAAGTGTTGTTTAAACTAGTTTTTCATTCATATGATCTCGTCCTTTTATTTTGACTTCACGTCTAAATTCCACCGTGTCTCTTATTTTTTTAACCTCCTTAGAGTGGATTTTAGGATCTTTACAGGTTCATAATTTAATAAAAGCATTGCTATTAAACTAGTGCTATGAACTTGACCAAACTAATGAGTAAATCCCAGATGTATAAAGAGAAAGCATAATAAAATAAGTGAAAACAAAAATCTTAAATTATTCAGCTATTAAAAAAAAGTCACGTAGTATCTTATTCGTTTTATCTTAACAAATTTATGACATAGCTGCTATGAGGTAGATCATATGTAGAAGACTTCCAGGTTTATTTTTAATAGTTGGAATTAGCATTACTTTCTTGGGTATGAGAATCATCCAATGATTTCTAATGTTCTCCTAAAATTGGGGCACAGTGGTATATGCTTATACCAGAACAAAAAAATCTAACAGATAAATAGATCTGCCTTTATTTATCTTATATATGTGTCTTTAGTTTAGGACATAAATTATATAAGAGAGTCAATGATACCTAACAATTATAAATAAATATACCATTAAATTGAGTTGTTTTGAAGTGTTTATGAACCTTTTGTTGCGTTCCATCTAAGGAGACATTTTAACTATAGAGTTCGAGGCAAAGGCAAAGAGAGAGTCATTCTTTCAGTTTCTACTGATTGTAAAGTTTAATGCCATTTTCATTATCATCATATTGTATATTGAATAATCAGTATATAGATAGAAAGAAGCAAAAGCTAATGATAAAATATAATAATTTGATGATCAATTTAATATAATTTATACATCTTTAAGAAGTTTTTTATTCTCGGTTAAGGTATGTCACGACGATATAGTAGAGAGGGTTAGACGCTAGATTCGAGGAAAGTTTATGGAGAATCCTCTTTCGTGTAGACTTTATACTCTTGCACCTTCTAAACTAGGAGTTAGTCTTTGCAAAAGGATGAAAAACGAGGTCTGCTGACCAAAGGTCGCGTGCTCTTACTTATTCTGATTTAAAACCTTACGACCGTCAAAACTTTCAATAATTCCTGGGCTAACATTTGGAGGACCTTGACAATTATATCATTCGAAAGGGAATATAAAGCAACATAAGGGTTTTAAATATCGTTAGAATCGGCGGAATAGTTATGATGTTATTGCCAAATAATTCCCTGGCTAAACTTGGGAAGACCTTGGTAATTATAGCATTCAAAGAAAATGTAAAATGACATAATGGTCACAAATTTCGTTAGAATAGGCGGAATAGTTATGATGTTATTACCCCGCAAAAATAATTTTCAGGCTAAACATGGAGCACCTTGGCAATTATATCATTCGAAATCATTCAAAGGCAATGCAAAAAAACAAGGGTTTCAAATTTCGTTAAAATTGGCCGAATAGTTATGTTATTGCCAAATAATTCCCTGGCTAACCTTGGGGTGACTTTGCCAATTATATCATTTGAAAGAGTATTTAAAACAACATAAAGGTTTTACATTTCGTTAGAATCGGCCAAATAGATATGCATTTATTTCCAAAACAAAATAATTCCCGGGCTAACCTAAGGAGATCCTTGGCAATTATATCATTCAAAAGGGAATATAAAACAACATAAGAGTTTAAAATTTCGTTAGAATCGGCCGAACAGTTATAATGTTATTATCAAAACCAAAAAAAAGCAATACAGGGCCCGACCGACTGACATAGTAAGATAAAGAGTCATCCGCGAATAGACTCGCACGCGACTAAATATATACAATAAAAATAATTCTTGCCTTAATTTGAGTTTGTTCAAAATGCATCATTGAACTCACTATAAAATCCAAACCGAAACAATAACATATATAGATTATGAAAAAAATATCAGTAAAATTCTAAATTGCTTGTTATTTTATATTTTCCAAAAATAGTTTGAATAAATAAATAGGTAATTCTTTCACATTTTGTGCCTCAATTGACCACGATATTTACCAATTTGAAGATGGAAAAATGTGATGGAAAAAGGTCATTTATATTCATGACCTTTTTGCCTCACGCATCAATCATCAAGTATGCCATAAAAGAAAACAAGATAAAAAAAGTAGAAAACACTTTAGCATATATAAAAATAAGGAATGTGGCATATTAATGGAAGATAAAACATAAATATTAACCGTTGAAATTTGAATTGACAAAAAGGAAATATGAAAATTTCTTGAAAGTCTATGGCATCGAAGAGCTAGACAAAAGGGATTTATAATTGTTTGAGTTAAGAAAAAAGAAATTTGGGGTATTAAAATTTGAATATAATAAAGAAAAATATGAAATTGACTATGAACCATTAAAGGTTTATATTCCATTCCCCACTTCTATTTACGAATAAATTTATTGTATTGTAGCTTCAATTTCGGCCACAATTCCAGCAGCTGTAGACCCAAATCATTCAATAATGATGGATTAGCGATGAGGTACACAGGTCCATCTCAAGCTTATCCCATAAATTATTTACGGGATTTAAATCTGGAGACTTTGGTGGCCTCTCAATTTGCCGAAATGATCCCTCATGCTGGGTTAACCAATCTTTGACGATGTTAAACCGGTGGATGCGCGCGTTATCGTCCTGAAACATTACATCGCCATTAGGAAAAAAAAAGTTCACTTAGAGTGGAACCTGATCGTCTAGGATCTGCAAATACTCGAAGATTTCATATTGTTGCTGCAGAGGGTTCCAGATCCATGTCTATCCAGTCCCAGACCATCAAACTACCTCCAGATGTCTGCACGGAGTGGACGATGCATGATAGATACAATGCTTCATAAGGTTCTCGACATACTCTAATGCACGCATCACTCTGAAAGAGTGTAAATCTAGATTTATCGGACCATATGACACGTTTCCAATCCTCTAAACTGCAGTTTTTATGTTCTTTGGCGAATTGAAGCTTTTTTTTCGATTTATTTCAGTCACCAGTGGTTTTCTAATTGAGTCGCAGCTGCTTACATGCATTTGCTTTACAGAACATGTAGGTTAATTGATGCATCGAGCAACGCCAATTTTTCTTGACCAAATGCTTTCCTGAGCGCTAGTCTCTTTCTTCAAGAATTTGATGCCTACCACTTTAGCTACGAGATGAACCGGCTTCGCCATCCAGTTTCCAGCGTGCAATTGTTCTCTGTATAGTCCTCATGCTTATACTTGTTGCTGTAGAGATATTACGTGTTGATTTGCTACATTCATGGAAGGCGACGATGCGTCCTTTATCAAAGGGTGTAATGTTTTTTCCACGCGTCTTCATTAGGTATTTACTTGTGGCTTTTAAATTGCAACAAAAGATTTAATTCTATAAAACATTCTGTTAATTATTTTAGATGGTTTTGATATAAAGCTTTAAAAAGGCTTACCTTTTTTTCAGCCTTTAACTCTTTTATATTAATCAAATATATTAATAACCGCAATAGGTAGAGGGTGCAATAGTGGTAACCCACATGCTACAAGTGAAACCTGGAGGAGCGTTCCGCTCCTCCAGGTCTCTCGCGCAGTCGCCTATTTTAGCCAAGATCCAGCAAATGGCAAAAGATGGATTTAAACGTTCTAAAATAAATAAATAATCTAATGAATAACCATAAAAGTAATTCTTTATATTTAATACTTATTAGAAGCTGCAGTAATACAGATTTATTAAGCGTATAGTAAATTTTATGGCAGTCAAAAAGCCAGATCATAACGTAAACCGCTAGACACTATATGATGACTAATCTCTTTCTGCATTCTCCCTTTTCTACTCGAATAGAATGAAATTTTTTTTTACCATCAAAATTATTATTATGAATTTCCCGATTGATATTATCATTTTCACTAAAATATATTTCTTCATCATTCTGTAATGAATGTCCAACTTAATGACATTTTTATTTCCTAAAAAAAATCCGCCTCGTTTTTACCATAAGAAATAAGTGTCTACTGAGATTTAGTAACTGAATTTTTCTAGAAATATAAATTACACATATCCCTATTCATCAACCAATTAAAACTAATACATCAAAACGCCCAATTGAGATCGTCCTGGAAATTTTTAATCAATCAAAAATATCCAAATATTTTGTATTTATCGTTAAGTTGACGATTACAATATTGAATAAGTTGGTGGTGCCTCTCGGAATACGAAAATTGGTTTGTCTGCCAATTTTGCTACTCAAGAAATTTCATTTGAAAATATGCCAATCTCGTCTTCGCCACACAAATGAGGCAGGTTTATGGATTAAGTATGGCCTGATTTTGAAACTTATAGAATTATAGTTTGGCTGCTTTCTTTAGCTATTTAGGAGGCAAATTCGACGCTGGAACTGGAAAAGATGATCAATTGTTTGAAAGTAACGTTTTAATGTGTGTTTAACTGGTTAATCCAGTAACAGAGAAGAAGTAAGTGAGTAAAACGAAAGTGTGAAGCTGAATGATTGTTTAAGGTATATAAAACGGGGGCAACCTAGAGGACGCTACCTAATACATGATCATCTAAATATTGTTCCTTTTATTTAAGGGCCACTAAAAAGTCCTCTAGATAATCCAATAACAAAATAGTGCAAACTTCATCTGCACTTTAAAACTTCCAGCAGAAAGTCGGGTTAAGATAGAAAAAAAGGTTAAAAATGTTTAGTTAAATAGGGTAATTGATTAACCCGAGGTGATCCTCGCGATGATTTGATGAGGGGTGATTCTTATCTTTTAGAGAGGCCGGAATAATTGAGAGTGTAGATTAAAGGTAGTATCTACCAGATGAGGATCATAGTTGTTGAGAACCGAACGAAGAAGCAGGTGTTCGAACCATAAAGAAAGGTCGTGGTGCAACAAAAGCAGTTTGATTAATCAACCCATATATAACAAAACCTATGCCGATAAAAGCATCATCTAGACCTCCTGAAATCACAATCTTTCCGCAAGACAAGTAAATCAAGTTATTGCAATGTTAAACTTTTGTTGACATCAATTGAGTGGTTATTTATAGTGGCCTCATCGGTTATTTAACTCAAATAGTAAATCATTCATTATTATTAATGCAACCTTTTAGCATTTGAAAGACTCGGATGAACTGCTCACGCAAACGACGATTTTATAATGGAGACACATTACATACAGTCTGGCTCCTAGCTAGACTAGAGTGTCAATGTTACTACTCCTTACAGAAGAGTATCGGTTTCAATTTCAGGAGCGAATAATTGTGGGAGTAAAAAGTATGTGATAAAAAATGGCAGCTTATATAAATAATTTAGATAAAAACTTCGTATTTACGAAAAGCTATTCCTAATAATCGTTTATTCAAACTCTAAATCAACTCGTAAAAAATAACTTGAATAAAAGAAATCAATAATAGGAAAATCCAGGCCTGCGCTATATTTTTCTATCTCTAAATCAACAATTAGAAAGAAATTCTATAAAACTATTCAATAAACCAAAGAATATCCCTCTCTAGGGCCTATCTGGCTCTAGCAACAATATTTTTATTCTAAAATAATGTAAAAGGTTTCCAATAGATATCTCTTAAAAATTAGTCTAGGATTTTTATATCCATACCTATTTTCTAGGCCTAAAGGAAAGAAAAAACATTTATCAGAATTCTTTTGATATAAGGAAAAACCAATGTTCTTTTATATAGTGAAAAATAAAAAAAATCATCTAATTTTAAGGGATTTTATGAACTTCCTAATAATTTTTTACTCTTCATCCGGTTATTTCAGATCCATCCTTATTTTCTAGGCCTAAATGCAAGGAAAAAAAACAGTAAAATTCTTTTGTAATACAAAAACGCAAAAGAAATTATACAAGCCAAAGCAGCGGAAGAAGAGGAAGAAGACTCGAAGAGTGTAAGCTCAAACAAAAGCGCAAAGAAAACGAGAAAGAAAAGAAAGAGAAAACAAAAAAACCCAGATCCAAGAAAACTAACCATTTACTAGAGAGGACGACGACGAAGAAGGATAAAGTACCCGTCACATTAAAGAAAATATTCCTGAACAAGGGTTATCTAATCGACATAGCAGATGACTACCTTAGGGTGCTTAGCTCGCCTCTGAGCAAAGCGGCGAAGGAGGACTCAAGGCACATGCTCCAAGGAATCAATTTAGGGAGGTTCAAGTGTACCTTTGAGGGTCCATACTCCCCCAAAGAAATCAAGGGTCTGCTATTGGAGGGCGCAGTATACATCCCTGAATCCTGCGTTCGCACGGTCAACATGCAGCAGACCTTCAAACAAATAAGAACTAGACAGAAATCATCTGAAATCGAATAGAAATTAAATACCTAAAAAATGGTAAAGTGTAAAGTGAAAAATAACAAAGTGCTAAGATTAAAATAGTGACATAATAAAAATTAATATTATGATACGAAGTAAATTAGAACAATATAAACTGTTAGATAATAAAGTGATTAATATTAAGTTAACATAAAGTGTATAAAACTATGAAAAGTGACGAAATTTTATAAAGTTAATTAATATAAAACGTTTAAAAATAAAAGGGATTAAAGTAAAAACGAATTATGGTAAAACGATAAAGCTACGTAACATTGAAATCTTAATAATAATAACCTAGAATGTAAATAAACTTCACTTGGCCTAATTCTAAAAAAATAATAAATAAAATTCAAATATAAAATTAAAAGTATTTTGACTGTCTTACGGGTACAGGTCGTAACGACCCTTTGCTCTGCGTCTGCCTGCTGTCATTGGTTATTTCTAGCATACATGAAACAGAATTTGAGTGATGTATATTTAGGCACTTGCCAAAGACTTCCCAACCACAGTATTCTACTAACTTGAGCGTGTTCTCCCTCTCCACGAAGAGAGGGGGAGTAGATGAGACAACCGAGGTATAAGTCTGTTTATACTCGCCCATCCCCTCACATGGTTTTTAACAATCATTTTATAAAATAATAATTCTAAGATGTAAACCTGTAAATTTTCAACTTTAAATATGTATATATTAGAATTACTATCATATAATACCTAGATAGCTGATTTACACTGAATCATGGAAGCTGTAATACTCCTACTTCTCCCAAAAATCTCTCTTTCCCTTACTCTTAACTATCCTTATATTTTGCAATTGCTTATGTATTTTGTAATTACGTGATTAATGTAAAGAATACTTTTTATTTTCATTAATTAATCAATCTTTTCTTATCTTATCTTTTGGTATTTCCAAAACAAATTAATTGACGGGCTAACCTTGGGAGGACCTTGTCAATTATATTATTTGAAAGAGAATGTAAGAACGTAAGGATTTAAAATATCGTTAGGATCGGCCGAATAGTTATGATGTTATTGCCAAAAGAAAATAATTTTCAAGCTAACCTTGGGGAGGGTTGGCAATTATATCATTCGAAAGAAAATGTAAAACAAGATAAGGGTTTCAAATTTCGTTAGAATTGGCGTAATAGTTACAATGGTATTATAAAAACAAAATAAGCAAAACTAGGACCGACCGATCGACGGACAATGGGAGATGTAGAGTAGCCTGCGACTAGACTCGCACGCGACTAAAAATGAGCTTATCTATCACAGTGATCAACCTGGTGTTGCCGAAAAGTTTAGCAGAGATGAGGTATTTCTTGTAGAAACTCTCAGAAAAGGGGAGCAATGGGTAAGGTACGAGTGAGAAAGATTTGTTGCAGTCTGAGCTTGAACTAGTATAAGAAATTTAAGAGCTCTGAGTACATTTGAGGCTCCGCATAATAATAAACTGCGAGAATGATAATGATATACCTCAAATAATACTTTAAGGAATAGTTTTGCCACTTGTTTATAGGAAAAAAATGTTTCTTCTTACATGTTGAAACTGAGTTTCATCTTAAAGTTTATGTGCCTCAAGTCACCTGTGGATCGATATTCATTCAGTTATTATTGCTTTTAACCGTTCATTTTGGAAGAAAAATCTCTGCTCCTCACGAGCAGTTAATAGCTGAAAAGGTGACAGGAAACCGAGGGCAGAAACGCTATTTAAGCGACGAACTAGGACCAGAATGTTACCGATGCAGAATTTGGAAGTTAAAAGATTAATAACTATACCTTCATACAATGGTCTTAGTTAGTGGTTCAGAAGAGTTTTCTTATTCTTTATAGGGTGAAAAACATCGGAAGCATTTTAGAAAAAACCTTTTTAGAAGTCTTTGAATAGGATGGTGTTTGAGAAAGGGAAAATGTATAGAAATCGAGTAAACAAATGGAAAGTTTAAAAAAAGTATAAATAAGTTAGATTAGTCTTAATTGAACCCAAAACACTTATAATCGGTTATGATGGGACAGAATAACGTGGGGTCACTCGAACATTTCAACCACAAACAAAATTAAACTTTTACTTAAATGCAATTTATAAGCAAAGCTACACTTAGGTAGGCGATTTTGTGTTTTCAAACATATCCTTGGTTAGATGTACATAAATAGGAAGCAAGAATTATTATTGTCCTTGCAAATCATTCCCACCGAGTAGGGGAGAAATCCCCGCCAGAAAAGGAAGATTTTCTCTTATAGATTATTCAGATTATTCCAAAAACATTGATAAAGTTCTACATTTTCGTCTATCGTGTTCTCCTAAACACTTCCCTTTCCATCCAATCGAAAAGGCTGAATGGTCTTTGAATTCAAGCTAAATCTCTCCAAAATATTGTCTAATATAAAAAGATTCTTAGCAAAATTGGAATTTATACGCCAAGATGATAAACCGTATCTGTCTAGATTAATATTAAATTAATGGATCACATCCTTACGCGGAGCGTCAAGAAAATGGAAGAGAGACGAGCAATTCAAATCTAGCGGAGATCAGATGAAGCATAGACTGAAGACATCTTTTCAGAAAGAGGAGGTGTTAGGCTTCTGAAGCCGCTCAATTAGTGAAGAGCGTAAAAAAGTCTGCAAAATGCTAGTCTTTTCGTTAGTAATATTCAAGCAGTTGTTATACTTCAAGAGTTTCAGTCATAAATTGACAAAGTTGAGTAGCAGAGAAATACTACATTGATAGACATCGCACGATTTCGAAAAGAGAGCAAGATTTCCTGAAAATTTAAAAATGAAATGAATACTGAGGGTATCTGTGTTCATCGCTATTTCTCAATATCTAACCAAGTTTTACGATACGCTTTCCCAAGGTTTTAGCTCGAAACTTTCACGATGAGAGGTCATATTCGAGAAGGCATGGAAAACTTTATTCTAAGCAAATTGCTTTAGCCTAAACAATATCACAGAACTCTTTTTTTCTCTATTTCTCTAATAAACATAAACCCTAATGGAAATCAAAGAAAGAGGAAAAATGTTAAAGAAGACTATATTAGAATTCGAATTTCCTTATGTTGCAGAAACATCCAAGGTAATCAGCATTTTTAAGGATTTTATTGTATTACTTTATTAAAATATGCGCCAAATTGGTGTTTGTTAAAATGCCATTTTTATTTATATCAAATAAATAAAACTATTTCATACCCGTTATGATATTTGCCGAAAATCCTTTTAAAGTGTATGAATCCAATTATTTACGAGCTTGGCTGGAGTAGTCTATAGAAATGTAGTCCTATCGGAATATTCTCACACCGTTTCGGTACAGTAATAAAATCGGACCGAAAGGGAATTGATAAAGCATCAGAATTTCGACGAATACATTTGATAGAGCTCGATCTATGATTTTCCTTTTTTTTGTGGAATTTTTTAGCGAATATTTTTTTATATATATAATCGTTAGTAAACAAGTTATTTTATCGATAGGATATTGCTAATGTCTTGAATCTGAGCTATCATCATGTCTTGTCGTGCAAAAGGAGAAAATGTTGAGAGGAAGTTTTGAAAACGTAAACGCCAGACACTTTTTCTGATCGGGCGACGAAGAATTATTTTTAGAAGAGAAGAAGACCAAAGTTGAGACGATTTTCGGCGTGCTGAACATCGTGCTCATAAGGCTGATCGACATATTCAACGGCTACGCAACGATTTGGAAGACGTCGAACGGCTCGTGTCTGAAGAGGCCAACAAGTCACTTCCGAAGATCTAGCTAAAAAAATCCATCCCTCAGGAAATCCTCGTACGCCGTAACATTCTCCTCTGGTGGATTGACCAGTTTTTCACGCACAATACTTATGAAGAGATCAAGGACGAGCTGTCGAGGAAACAAACCTGGGTGAACATTACGAAGATCGAAAAATTTGGAAAAGCCAATAACAACGTTAAAGTGGTTTTCGCGAACATTGAGATGGCACACGGAGTCAAAAAGGCTTCCTAGGCTTTTACCTTCATACCACCACGGAGCAGATTGAAGCAGAGGAGTCTGCACACCTCGGATGCTGCTTTAAATGCTTCCCATCGAAAAATACCAAACGAGAAAACTCAAGGCGACAGACATTACCTGCTCCATCTGCTCAAAGTCGGACACGAATTGAAGGATTGTGCGTCAGAGAAGCAAAAATGTAGAAAACTGCGGAGGGGACCACAGGGCTCTGGTCATGAAATGTTCCGTCTGCAAGGAAGCGATCCGGGCCTAAAAAGAACAAACAAAAAAGGGAGGGAAGAGCAAGATCATACGTGGAAGCAGCGATGCCAAGGAACAAAATGGGAAGAACCACTGCATCGAAGCTGGTGATGCCAATGAAGGCAAAAACATAATGTCCATGGTCAATTTTGCACACTTGGCTAATCTCGCTAACCCCGGCTCATTTGTGGAAGGACTAAATCGCCTTGTGTAGAGGAACTCGGTGAAAAGGGAACTGTGGTTTCTACCTAACCCCGCCTCGCAAGAAATATTAAACATTCATTTCACTGACGTGCCTCAAGAAACGGAATAAACAGCAAAGGAGCAATAGACCTAAGATGAAGGTAAAATAAGCAAAATCCCCAAGAAAAGCACCAAAAAGATACAGCAGAGAAAAGAGAAGAAGAATAATAAAAAAAACAGAAGAAGAGATACACACCTCTACTACGAAAGAAGAGAACGATAAAGAAGAAGAAGTTCTAAACCACTCGGGAGTTCCACTCGCGAAGAAAAACGAGATCCTAGGAAAAAAATCTTCTTTGACGGAGAAGACGTGGTCCTCAGGATCTTCGGATAACTCATGAGCAGGTCCCCAAATAAATAGAGAGCAGGTGTAACTGATCGAAGGGATTCTTAAGGGAAAGTATAAGTGGATATTCGAGGGCCCGTTTTGTCCAAAAGAAGCTACAAGGCTATTGTTTGAAGGCGCAATCTATATTCTAGGTTCATGCGTCCATACGATCGATATATCCGTATTCAAATTGATCAAAAATAGCAAAAAAATGTATGAACTAAATAAATAACTTTTAAAAGTGACTTAAAATCACTATAGTGAAGAAAGTGATTAAAATAATAATAAAAATGACTTAAAGTGAATAAAAGTGATAAAAATAACTCAACGACTAATTAACAAAGTAATTATTATAAAGTGATTAATAATAAAACAACTAAAGTTAATTAAAAGAGATTGAAATAAAAGGTACCAAATTATTAAATTAAAGTGATTATAATAATATGAATGAAAGGAATTAATAATAAAATAATTAAATAAATAAAAATGTCTAAATATCTAAATTAAAGTGAAATGACTAAATAAAGCGATAATAATAAAGTGACTACAAATGATTTATGTGATCGAATATAAAGTAGAGTCAATTATAAATATATGTTGCGAACTAAGTTAAACCAAAATAGAAAAATAAAATGAACTCTTAAATATATGAAATTTTAAGGCTAGTTAATAATATGTAAATATAACTAACTATAATCCTACTAATTATAAATATTCCATTTTTTGTATAAATAAAAATTTAATATTTTATAGTGTAAAAAAAAGTTGATCTCCACTGTCTCCTGGACTCCTAGTTTATTTCTTGCTTTTACTTGTAACTTTCCCTTCTCCGCTCAATTTTCGATCTTTCACTACTATTAACTATATATTTTTACATGTTTGTAGAAACTCATTTGTATATTCTTTCTTAATAAGTTGTAATCCTGTTTTATCGATATTGGCAAGTTTCTAGGATTTATTATTTAATAGCAATTTTTATATTTCAGTGTGATATACTAAATCATATCCAATACTATGGTTGCTAATATTAAAAGGAACCATTCATTAGTTTATTCAAAAGGATTTTATAGTTATATACATTTATGTCAGTCTTCAATATTTAACATTTTATAAGGTAATAATAATAAGAAATTTTATCAGTGTTTATTTATTCTTTTTTTCGTGTCACGCTATTTAGCTGTTAAGAAAAGTTCAAAGGAAGGGAATTTTGAAATTCAAATATTTAGGTATTAATATTACTGTACACCCCTACAAAGAGTTAGCATTTTTATGCAGTATTTATTCGATTTATGTTCTTATGCTTATTTAGCTATAAAACAAAGCGTTACATTAATTAAGTTAATTCAAAATTATTACAAAAGTAGATTCACCATCAAATCCGCAATTTATTATATGCAAATTTGAGCTTTCTGATTTCAGTGATATAAAAAAAAACAGATTAATTTTCATAGCCTTAATGATCATTATTAAATTGATGTTGAATTTACATCAAAAGCCAAAAGATTTTAGCGCAACTATTTCGTTCCATATTCATTCTTATATTGCTGCCGTCGGCGACCAAAGGTAAGCATAATTTATTATTATGACAGATTCGAGTTGTCTTGAAGAGATCAGAATTGGACAACTGGTTGGAGAGGGCTTTATGATAATCAGTCCTCTTTCTTTTCACCAGGAGATCTGAACCTAATAATCGTACATTAAATAAAACGAATAACTAAATAAATCATTTAACAATGGAATTCAAATGGGATTAGAAATGGATCATTCTAAATTGTAAACTAATTTTGAATTTCTGATCTCTAGAAATTCTATACTCATTCAAAATTGGGATATTTGTATAAATAGGCATTGACTAATTTATAATTAAAATCCTCTAATTACTTTATCAGTGAAAAATAGATCCAAACGCAACAGAGAAATTATGAAGATGAAGATGATGATGATGATGATGATGATGGTAGAATTAATTGTTAGAATAGTTGGAACAAAGCTCCTCAATCGAATATTTTAGCTGCTTTTGCTATAATTTTCATTTTACTTCTTAATTTTATGATTTATCTCAATTTTTCTTTAACTAAAAGAGGTTTTAGTTTCAATTATTTGCTATGTTATTTTAACTAATTCTTTTCTCAGATGAAATTTTCGGGCTATGGGTGAGCGGCGATGAGTTATCCACGTCCTAAATGGTACTTATGGTCTAGAAGTTACTTGTTGTGCCGTGTGTGTTTTCGTGACTTGAGTGTTTTTTAACTACACTACATATACAAGCTTCCATACGAAGGATATAACTTGTACTCCCATATCCTAAAGGAAAGAATCGGATGCGAGTATCCATTCAGGTTTTAATGTCTGTTTCCGTTTAGCGCCGAATATGAAGCCGCTCTTCTATTCCCTTTAGGAACAGGCTTTAAAAATGGCCATATCTTGATGTCCTCACCTACAAAAGATGATGCATATCATTAAGAATATTATTGACTATTGAAGTTTGCATGAGCATTACTGATTTCTACTCAATTTTCAAAGAGTGAAGGAAAACCGTATAACAATTCGAAATCAGATAATGTTCTGCAATATTGTGTCTATGTGGACACAATTCTATTTTGGTCTGCCATTTTTCAATGAATGGAGACCTCTTTTCCCCTGCCCTCCTCCGCTTCCATGACTCATCATTCGAGACTAAAATTTAGGAATGAGAGAAACGAAATGGCACTTTCTTCTATCGTGCCAGTTCTAAAATGAAAATGAGCCTATTAATCAAAGTGATCGACGGAGTGTTAGCGAGATGTATAGCAGAAGTGAGGCATTGAAGGTAGAGACTTCCAGAGGAGGAGCGGAATGGGTGAGGTACGAGCGAGAAAAAGATTTGTGGCTGCCTCAATTTAGACTAGAATAAGAAATTATATAAGAGCCCTGAGTTGGTTTGAGGCTCGATAGAATAATAAAATGAGATATTTTATCTATTTTGCGGCGAGAGTTTGCAACGAAACCGAAGAGGGAAAGAGTGAATTGCGTTTTATTTTCTAAAAGACTCTTTCTTTCACTCTGCTTGACTAGAAATCGCCTTTGCATAATCCCTTTTTAACATTTAGAAGTATCTTACAAATGCGTTCCTTTGTTTTGAAAATGTTCCAGGAAATTAGGTTTGAAGATAGTAAGGTAACCTTTTAATAAACTTGACTTTATTATTTTTAATGTGGTTTATCTCGCTACAGGAAATATTCCTATACCTTAATGAGTTCTTTTTGTGGAATTGAACTCCGCCCCTTACGAGCCTTCTTGCAATTAAGAACTGCCAAGATGATATGGAATCGAAGGCAGAAGCGCTCTTTCAGCTTCAGCCAAGGAGCAGACGGTTAATGATGCAGAATTTGGAAGTTAAAATATAAGTAACTAAAGAGGCCAAAAAAATACATAGCTTTTTACTTCAGTAGAGATTTTTGTCAGGGTTTTTCTGGCCTGGTTCTCTCATTAGATAACCAAAGTTTTGTAAAGAAAATTAAACTAATGTGAATAGTTTTACATGATGTAATTAAAGTTGCTATATATCATAACTTTCCGTTATTTTAAAGTTTAGTAAAATTGACCGGTTTTTACATAATAAACGCATCTAATATTCTGCCTAGGGAAAAGAGAAAGCAAGAGAAGATTTGTGAGACCACTAAAACGATAAACAAAAGCATTTTTGGAAACAGGATTAATAATAGGGATTTTGTCTCCACATGATAGAACTCTAGAAGTGGCTATTGTATGATGCAAAGTTAATTCAGTATCCAAGACAAAGAGGGGACGTGGTTTTTGGTCATTTTCCAATGATACACTCTCGTCCACTACCTATTCTACATTAGGGGGTAAGGTAAATTCCTTTATCCAAGCTGAGAAAACTAACTGCGAACCTTAGTTTTAGTTCAATAATTTAGTCAAAAATATTTATTTGCCTTAAAAAACAGAAAAAACAGGAAACAATTCCAGTAAAAAGCTTTGAAGGGATGTAAAAGGAAAATCCTGCAGGAAATTTATAAATATCTTGCGTGCTTAAGACTTTAATGTAAAATCTGAACAAGTTAGAAAGGATTTAAGAAATATGATATTAACCGATGACGCTGGGGCAAAGAGGCAAAAGATTGTTGATTCACTTTTCATTATTTGATAAAATCCTACAAAGGACGCTTTCTTTTTTGCACACATAATGGAATGTTTGGAGGATAGAGTTTGTTATAATATTTTCACCAAAATTTATTATTTCACCATCCCTCGATGACCACTTCCAAAAGTAGACTTTCATTTAAAATTACTTTTCTCATCCATGGACGATTCATTTCAAGTCATTTTTCTGAAAAAAGACTAATTATATCTTATTGAGATTCTCCGTAAGTTTCACAATTATTGTCCTTTCAAATCATTCCCACCGATCAGCGGTGAAATAACTGCCATAGACTTAAGATTTGCTCTTAGTACAATTAAGTTATCCCCAAAACACATATTTTTTCGATTATCAATTTCTCCAAAAAACTCACATTTCCATGGAAACGGATCAGCCAAATCTTCTTTGTATACAAAATAAATCCCCAATAAATAATGTCTAATAAAAAAAGCGGCATCTGTCAACATTACTAATAAATAAATGGTTCACCTCCTTAGACAAAGCGTCAAGAAAATGGATGAGAGAAGAGCAATTCAAATTTAGCGGGATCAGATGAATCATAGACTGAAGAGTTTTCTTCAGAAAGAGGAGGTTTCTAGCTTGTGAAGCCACGTGATTAGTGCAGTGACGCCATGTCCGCAAAATGCCAGTCGTTTCCATAGTAACGCGTGAGAAAGTTGTTATACTTCAAGGGATTCAGGCATGAATGACAAAGTTGAATAGTAGAGAAACACTACATTAATCAAAATCGTATGAATAAGTAATGAGAGCAATATTTGCTTAAATATCTCTGAAAACTGACAAACAAAACATAATTTGCCCTGGAAAATTTTAAAATAAAACGACTACTGAGGGAATCTCTATTCAGCCCTTGTTCTCAATATCGAACGAAGCTTTAACGAGGCGAGTTACAAAGCTTTCTTCTAGAAGCTTTGCTTTCGGGAAGAGAGCTCTTACTCGAGAAGGCAGGGAAAACGGTATTCTTAGCATTGCTTTTGTTGCAACATTATCAAAAAACCTTCCTCTTTTTTATGTAATAGAGGAAAAAAAACATAATGGAAGTCCAAGGCAAAAAAAAAATGCTAAAGAAGACTATATTTAAATTGTTTCTCCTTGTCTGTGGAACATCCTGAATAATCTGAAATTTTAAGGATTCATTGTATTTATATTAAAAAATTCACAAATCCTTAGTGGGTAAGATATCCTTTTTATTTCCATAAAATTGATGAAATCCCTCATACCTGATATTGGTCGACAATCTTTTTAAAGCGAATGGTTGCAATTATTTTAGATTTTTGCGGCAGTAGTCGATAAAAATATATTCTTATCGGAATATTCTCAGATCTTTCGACAATAATATTAGACTGAAAGAAAATTTCGATGAATATCAATATTGTTTAATACATTTGCCAGAGTTCGATTTCTGATTTTCATTAATATTCCATAATTTAATTTTTCATTTTTATTTTGTGATATTTTTATTGAATAATTTAACGCTTGAGAACTAACCTCAATATAATCCAATAGTTGTCAGTTTGACTCTAACAAGATCTGAACTCATTTCGTTGGTAATAATATCTAATTGATTGGAATTTAGCTTTTCCATTTCTTAAATTTTTCTTCTAAAGTCGCCTTCAATTGGACCCCAGGCTTTTTGCCTGTCTTCAATATGTAATTTTATATTTCATTTCTTGTGTTAATATTTATTAGAAAAGAATTATTAAATATAACAAAATCTACAGAAAGATATATCAGGGCTATGCTAAAGGAGGTGTAATCAATAAAAGCTAAGGATATAAAAGACCTGAAGGAACGAATCAGAAATGAAACTGCTCAAATGAACGGAAATCCTTAGTTAATGTAATCCGTTGATTAAGTGAATCTCGCAAAGCGCATCGAACTAATCGCAAATAGTTGAAATCACATTAAAGATGTTATTCATTAATATTCTATTAAATAAAATCTAGTTAAATTTTATTATTAAAAAAATGCACTTTGCCTATGTTTCTAGACTTTAGGGACACCAGGTTTATACCTAGAACCGCTTCTATCTTGTTTGAAATAACCTGGTTTATAAGAGCGCTACCTCTCAAAAGAGCAAATGATGCTCTTGTATTGGCCGTTATTATCTCATCACTAAAATAGCGGCCGAAAAGGACCGCCATTTTTCGGCAAGAACGGAGGCATTCAATCTTGTCCTGGTGTATACCAACTCTCTTCGAGTTCTCTTTTCCCACTTTCTTCTCTATTCTCTTTCTTTGCTTTCATTTATAGCGAGCACAGGGTCTGATTTTGCAAATCATTCAGTGTACCCACGCAATGGAGCATAGATAAACACTATGAATACAGCATCCATAACAATACAACCTACTCTTGTATGCAAAGCTGTGCCACCAATAATAGAGTGAAATCTCGAAAACCTCATTTAATCTCTAAACACTCTTGAATAAGACAGCCATATTGGTACTCATACATAGTAGTTTTCATTTTTTACACACCCCTATGTATACCTCTCCTCTTTTAGGTTATATTTAGCTATTATATATTAAAGATAACGAAACGCTCTTTTAAGAAAACGAATTAAATTATAGAAAGAGCAAAGAAGGGGAAATATATAAAACTTATAATAAATGGATAAATCCATCAATTACTTCGAATAATTACTTTACATTGTTATAACGTATAACGAGCGGGGTTGTCGGGAGTTTTGTTAATTGAATTGGTTTAATCAGGGTGAAGATGTGAATCAAATATGCGCATGTGATGCGGAGAGGAAATGTGAAGAGAAAAAGAGATGAAGGGTAGTGAATATGGTCATTTAAAGGAGGCGATTGCATTCTTGCTTGATGTAAAATAAACATGAAAAGGAATAAGGTTTTTGCGGAACGACGTGCGATCACGTGTGACTCTTTGCCTTACGGGTAAAAGAGGGTGGCTTTAATGCTGTTAGACTCGTCTATTGGATATAGTCACCTGCATGGTGTGGATGAAGTGAGTCTCCCAAGCCCATACGCTGCAGTGTAGAGGGGCTACTCCTTGCTATGGGAAGCGAAAATTGCATTAGATTGGAGTGAAAGAAAAGTCAGATTCCCTTGAATAGCGTTTTTGATAGTATATATTTAAGTAGTGCCTCTTGTTATCATTTAAGAATGCTGCGATGAGTTATACGGCATTTACCCCTATGTCCACCTCTATAAAGATCAGAGACATGTTTTACTTTATGAGTTTCATAAAGTTGTCACTGCAAATACAGCAGCAAAATACATTCAGAGAAGTTAAAGCGATTAGGCAGGAAATGAAAGAAGTACCAAGAGGTGGTTTTCCTTTTTCCAAGGATTTTAGTGTAAAAGACAAACCAAAAGAGAGTCGTCCACAGAAACCTGATTCCGAATAGTTGTAAACAGTTGTGACAGAAAATCCTGCTGCAAATTCTAGAGAATTCGCAGAATAATTTACCGGAACCCACAGGATCATCTTCATCAAGCTAAAAAGGATCGGATAGGTTCCAGTGTTTGGAAAATGGGTCGCGCACGAGATGTCCACGGCGAATCTGCAGCAGCGTGTTGCTTGTTGTGACTCATTGCTTTCACGACACCTTCAGGCAGCAATTGTGGACAGGCTTGTTACTGGTGATCATAGGTGGGTCCTTTATCATATCGTTAAACGCTCCTGCTCGTGGATCAGTTGATGAAGCAGAATTTATCAACAGCAGAGAGGAGGAATTTATCCACAAGGATCATGTTGAGTGTATGGCGGGATATTGAAGGAATTTTCCATTACGAACTGTTAGAAAAAATCAAGCAACTAGTAATATTCTCGATTGTAATCAACTTCGTCGTTTTAAAACGCTTTGAGCCAAAGGTGACCCTCCTTTCCTTCTTAGCCAAATGAAGGGGTGTCTTTCACTAACGAGATAATTCCCGTCTTCACACAGCTCGAATTACCAAAGATCTCTTGGAGGAGCTGGGTTGGGAAAGATTGCTTCATCCTTCATATTCCACAGAAATTTCTCCTTCTGAATATTACTTATTTATAGGAGAAAATAACTATTTGAATTTTCTTAGGTTATCATCAAGCAAAAAGATTGGATTGATATTGTGCATTCAAACCCAAAGACTTCTACAAGTGTGATATTTATAAGCTTGTTGGCAGATAGAATGGGGTTTTAGAAAGAAATGTAGGATATGTTCATGATTAAATATTTCTATAGTGATAAATATTTAATTTTTAATATTTTTAATATTTAGCATAAAATCGGGCAGTTCATTTAATCTACTGAACGCATGTTCAGTTAAATCTAAAAAAGCTCAATATTTAAATCCCTATTTTAAAATCTTCAATCTACACAAATGAATTTCGTATTTGTAAAGGAAGATCGATAATAGTTTTAGAATTTCAAAAAGAAAAAGTTTCAGGCAAGGATGTATTGTATACAGTGATCTTGATATTTTTTTCAAAGAACTAAGAGCTCGGGGCAATTTTCCAGAAATAAGATGGTAATGGGACACGAGCTACAGTAGACAATCGATTTCAAAGAGCACTTTTTTCCGTAAATCATCGTGTCAAGAATAACCGTCCGAGAACATCCTTTGCATTTCACAGGGACTTCGAGAGTAAAGTTGGGGTACAAACAATTTAATTTAACGACATATTCAAAGTTTTTTAAATAGTACCAAAATTTCATGCTTTCCGTGACTATAAAATGAATAATTTTCATATTTTCTCATTCACTTTCACCCTATACATTCGTAATCTGGTTCTAGCAAAAATTATTTTGGGTTGCTAAATAAGTAAGATACATTAACGTATAGTTTTAATTATTGTTATTATCTCACACCTATGCGACTTTGGGATTATTTTGGTATTCTTTCATCGAATAGCAAAAAAGTACAAGGATCATTACAGGTTTTTCAATTAGATAAAAAGAACCAGAAATTTCAATATAATTGACTAAAAATGAAATTTGCAACAAAACCTTGTGTATTTTTCAATAGGTTTTACAATTTGTGATTATATGGACACAGGGTTGGCAATAAGTAAATTAAGAACTGATATAAATCAATTTACGAATTTATTATTAAATAAAAATCGATAAAACAAATTTTCAAAAAAGATATATGATTCTCTTTACTTTTTAGATATGATTTACATACAATCTTTTTTCGAAGAATATAAACTTATTATTTGACCCTTTAAATATGTGTATTAATTTGAAAAGTTAAAGTGCATACCAATTACTGCAACTTTTAGAAAAGAATCTCCTAACTAAGTTAGGAAAAGCACAGTTGTGTGGAAGCTAGAAATGGAGAATAGAGACTTGGAGCGGGGTCGTTATTCAAACACACACCATCACGATTATTATTACTTATTAAGGTCAGGGTGCAATTCTTCGTGGTTGCTTTGCTCGTGGTGGTTCGCAGCTCTCGTGGATGGCACTCTTCTTGGAGGTTGATATGAAGGCTGGCACTTCTCCGAAACGAGATTGGCAGCGAGAGCGTTCTGTGTGTGATAACATGTATCATTCCCCTTGCGTGGAAGATTAAGGCCTCGAGCGATGTGAAGTTGCTAGTTATCACTATCATAGGGTTGCAAGCGGTGGGTGTCTAGGCCAGACTCTTCTGAATACTGAAACAAGGAAACGCAGGCGACACTTCTAAATCTGCCACCATTCCGCCAGGAAAACAGGTCCTCGTACGAGCAAACATTTGAAGACCATGCGCCGTACGGTATAGTGCAGTGGTTCTAAACTTGTGGGTCATGACCTACAAAATTGTTATATCGAAAATAAAATTTTAACAGTTACATAATTAATGGTACAATTAAAGAAACACATAACTAAATGGTCAAAGGCAAAATCCAACAATCAAATAGTTGTATATGTTTATTATTGGTTTTACAAGTAATATGTTGTATGTTTTGTATATTTATTGTAAAGAAAATATGTTAATGGAAAAATTGCAGTAAATAATTATTGTTCTTTTCACTATGTACAATTACTGACATGCTTAGCTTCCTTTTGTGAACTACATCTAATACTTATATGTTCTATTGTTAACCTTCGGATGGACTAAATATTTTTATCACAACTCGGTTCTAAAGGAATCCATACTACTTAGCAGATAAATAGTTTGAATCTCATTCTAATCTACAGGGCAAGGAAAGAAATGTGTTTCACCTGATGGATTGTCTTCATCTATTTCTTGATGACAAGCTCAAGAATTGCAAAGGAAAGTCTCTGCTGGCAATGTTTCCATGTTTGAAGACAATTCAATTGTCCTTGATGAGAATAAAGAGATCATCTGCTTCACTCATTAATTGAAACTGAAATCACTCAGCATCTGTGATCCTTCAAAAGTGAACTTAAAATCTACTTCCCAGAGGAAGAAGGGAAGTTCGTGAGGAGTCCATTCATTGGCTTCTTCGCTATTAGTAAAATGCTTGATGTTCAGATCGAATTCCTTGATCTCAAAAATTATTCTACTGCCAAAGATCTCTTTGAAAAATTCTCCAAATGTATTCTCGTGTTCAATGTATCAGTCATATCCAAAGGTTTGTGAGATTGCACTTCGACTACTCTTGCCTTTTACAACTACCTATTTATGCGAGTCTGGTTTCTGCCCCGTTCTACAATCCTAAATAAGAGTTCGAACCGACTGGATGTGGACTTGACATGAGATGTGTATTGTCAGTGACACAACTTTGGATTTGTCAATTGATTAAAAAGAAACAATGTCAGCCTCCTCATTGAGGTGTAATACAATTTTTTAGACCTCAAATACAAATTCTTTAGATTTTGATATGCAAAAGTTTAATTATAGATATAAATACTTTCGATTTTGATATAAAAAATACATTAATGAAATTTTAAGAAGTAGGTATATCACAAAAATCTATCAAAATGTAAGATAATTATGATTATTAACATTGTAATAAACGATAAACAAAAGCTGTTTTCCTCATATACATATTTAATCTTTTTTGACGGGTTTTAAGAGAAAAAGTGAAGGTTAGCCACAAGGATGTTCAAAATTCATGAAGGGTTGAATGGAGTAAAAAAGGTTGAGAACCACTCGTATAGTGGAATGGTTATTATTAGATTGCGCTCGGCGAATATGTCTCCATTGGTAGAATCAAGAGTGGATCTTAAAATTAATTTCATTAATTACACATTTATGTAGATGCCATCGAAAATTGAATCTCAATTCATCAAAAACGCCATTTCGCTGGATTTGGCGAAATGAAAAATAAGGAGCAGCTGCAAGAAGATGTCAGGCGTGGCACGTGAATCCTTGATTACGATGTCATTGAAAGGATTGGGTGCCCTCCAGCGCCCTTCACTCGCAATTTGCTCTCTCAACCCAAATGCATGCATTAAAATCTGCGGTTATATATCTTCCACACATTTACTTGCTTCAACCGCACCACTTTATTTACACATATTTCCTTTCAAACTTTCAATTAAAGACGCTTTTTTTGGTTTTCTCTTTTAAATTGAAAAGAAAAAAAGACAAAAAAGTACTCAGAGCCACGAAACAGTGATAATAAGTAATAAAAAAGTTTTAAGAGAATAAAAGGAAAATGCTAAGACCCATAAATAATAAATATTGTCCCGTAAAGTAGAGTTTACGACAAAGGTAATGCAAAGAGAGCAAAAAATGACTTTAATAACAGGATAAGAATCTACCATAAACTATATGGCACCAATGGCCTCGAAACTCCTGAAGACGAGTTATCAATGTATAAAGAACAACTCCCACCGCTTAATAAGAACGAAATTTTGCAAGCACCTAAGAGCATGAAAAATGGTAAAGCATATGGGGAGGATGGAAATGCAACGGAATAATATCATTATACGTGCATAAGAAATTATCCTAAAATATATGACAACAATGCCCACCATCCACTTTAATCAGAGTTTATGCCCTCTCACGAGAAGCGAACGCAGGATCAGGATCCCCCAGAAGATAACAATTATGGATAAAGCTAAAACAAATGGAAAGAAGAAAGAAACTTTAAGTTTCGTTAGTTCGAAAAGAAAAGGCGTTGATTATTCCGGAGTTTGAGGCTCGACGCGTTTCAGTAAAAACCATTGATTGGGAATTGAACGAGCAATTAACATTTTCTTCCTCTCAATTCGAAGTTCTCTTTTGTCCCAACCAGCTCTCCTTCTATAAGAGAAAATAGAGGATAGGAGATACAAATAAGCAAAATTGAACTTGTAAAGTTAGCAAAATTAACTTGTTTTCTTTAATAGTAAATGGAATAAAAACAGAAATGCGTTCCAACAATGAATAAAATAAATAAACGAGTGAAAAGCTAATATGCTAAATCTTACAAACTAACTATTGAATGGTTATGAGTTTGTCAGAATTAACCATTAAAAAGTTTTCAACTTCAGATTCATCAAATTACATCAGTAAAATACAATTTTCAAACAATTAACCCGACATATTTCTGCTTTCGCTATTAAAATCCTCCTTACTCTAATGAAAATTGGGGTGGTTGGATATAAGAGAGGGAAGCCACAAATAGGAGCATGCAAAGGAGAAATGATTCGTACAATCGGTAATTTAAACTCCCAAAAGAGTTTGGAAATTCTAATGAATAGAATATTTCCAAAAATATATGTTCTTAAATATCAGATCAATTCATACGTTGAAGCGGTCTTGAAAGTCAGCTTTAAAAAAAAATTAGACATTCAACATTGCACCGCCTGGGAATTCCATAAAAGTGATGTGCACTACCGAGCATAAAAAAGGCAACGATTTTCTTTCATTAAAATATTTTCATAATATGATTAGTGGGTAACTAAAATTGTACATAAAGGCCTGCAAATATTATATTTGATGGAGATGCTAAAAGGATTATACATGACAAACAACAGTAATTTTTAAACTAAACCATTTTTAGGTAAAAAGCAAGAAAGTGTAAATTTCTTGGTATTCAAAGAAAAAGGACAGAAACAAGAAGATTTCGGGGGTAAAGAGGAGTGCTCTAAGCACGACGGGTATTATATTGATGTTATTTATAATTCTTTTAAAGCGAAATAATTACTGGTCGCTTGAAGTTAGTTCTGAAGCTTTAAATGACAAAATAAAAAGACTGGTACCTATTGACGTTATTCTCAAGATTATAAAGACAAACAGAAAACTACTGCAATAATAATATTAAAGTACTTTTATAAACATTTTCTAAGGCACTATTCATTTGGGCCCTATATTCACCTTCCGTACATATTTCTCGCTTGTACAGCAGAGGCTCTCGTCTGCACTTTTTAGGATAATACTAACACTTGAAAAATACCCGCCAGTTTAGTTTGAACATCTTGCCCCAAAATAAATTACACTTTTTTGGAAGGGTAGAGTATTAAACCAGTTCGTAATTTTTAAATTACAATTACTTTAAGTAGTTTACTACTTTGAATTTATTTTCGTGAGTGTTTGCTCTTTCACCTGTCACAAACAGTGCATTATAATCAATAGAATTCAGACTAATTAACATTTTAACTACTTCTAACAGTTGTCTACATAATTGCTGAATGTAAGTGGTAATAACTCTAATGTCCAAAGTTTATGTTAGTAGGGTTTATTATATTTTCAATCAAATCCTCAGGTCCTACTCATCTATCATAAAGATCATCTGCCATATTCCTCCATTCCTTTTTAATTAATTATTATTTCTTTTCTTCAAACAACCAACCGCTCAAATATTGCCACAGTTTTAATTAGCATTTCACACAGTCTACTCTGCAAAGAGTAACAATCCTTTTAAACTACTCTCGGTTTATTTAATAAACCTGGAGTCAACACTAAGAGAAGAAAGCGACAACTGAACTTAGACCCAGGACTCTTGAGGACTTGGACTCAGGACTCTCGATGTAAACAAATGTCAAATTTCGGCGGTGTTTGGTCTACACAATTGATGTGTAAAAACGATAAAATCATTTTAGAAAAGATAATAAATAGTGAATCAATACATTATACTGAATTATTAAAACTGATATTAAATAATAGATCGGAATACAAACGCTAATATCGATAAAATAACTTGTTTTCCTAGCGATGAAATAATGAAAAATCAGAAAAAAAAGAAAACTATGAACTATAAATGAAAATCAGAGATCAAAAGCGCTGCCAATGTATTCCTCTAAATTCTGATGCTGTATCAATTTCCGATCGGTCCAATTTTATTGCTGTAGCGAAAAGGTCTGAGAAGATTCAGATAGGACTTAATTTCTATCGACTCCTCCCGCAAAGCTCGTCAATAATTGGAACTTTCGTTATAAAAGGATCGTCGGCAAATGAAAGGGTTTCATTTATATTATGAAAATAAAAAGGATATTTTAACCAGGAAGGAATTGGAGGATTTTTAGTCGCATGTAAGCGACTCTTTGAGTTACTACGTCGGTATGTAGGTCAGTCGGTCGGATGTAACCAGTTTATTTTTCAAAGGGTTTTTTGACAATAACATCGTAACTTTTCGGCCGATTCTAACGAAATCCAAAACCCTGAATGTTGATTTACATTTTCCTTCGAATGATATGATTGCAAAAGTCCTTCCAAGGTTAGTCCGGGAATTCCACTGTACAAAAAAATTCAGTGTCAAGAAAAAAAAATAGAACTCATGTGAATTCTATTATGAGGTTTAATGTGCTGAATTCAACTTTAATAACAAAATTTCCCATCACGTAACATTTTCTTGTAAATTTTCGATTAATAATTATGCAATTGGTTCCGATTTCCACGATACCCTAAAAGTATTTCCCTCCCAAAGTCATATTAAATATGTTTATTGTAATTACTTCATGAATATATAATAAAAAAAATGTTTGTTAGCATTTTATAATGTATTAACCTACATTTTAGTATTTAATTCTTCGTTTGTAAAACGTCTCAGGTGTGTCACGGTTTAGGTTCCAGCAGAAGTCAGCCAATTTCCATTTATACCTGGGATCCATTTTCCCATATACACGTTTTCCATTGACGCTATATTTTGATGGAACTCTCTCCCTGTTTATCACTCACATCTTCTGCATTCTCTGGGAAAAAGGACAGATAAGAATGAAGAAAGTGTGTCTTCAGTGAGACATTGCATGCGAGATCTTGGAAGCACTTGATTATGATCTCTACTCTACGTCCTCGCTGGGCTGCTCGGTGCTTTCCCAGAAGTCCTCTGCATGCATCTTTGAATGCCTGTCAGGCCTCTAGCTCATATTCATCCATTGTCCCCTCAAAGTCCTCATCAGGTATTAGTTAACGAATCTGAGGGTCTACGAATATGCCTTCTTTAATCTTGTCATCACTTACTTTAGCTTAGATCGATTTTAAGTACTGAAAACATGGCGCTGTTATGTTGCAGTGCTTTTGTAAATTGCTTCATTAGGCCTAGTTTTATATGTAGTGGTGGCAATACGATTTTGTCCTTATCTAGTGGCTCATGATTCATGCGGGCGTCATGGATTCCCGAGGTGACCATTCTGAGCTTACATAATGGTCTGATCTGTCTCTACTGTCCCACTCGCAAAGGAAGCATATAAATTTGATGTATCTAATTTGTAGTTCATTAAGTAAGGATACTATTTTCAATTCCACACAAATTATCTACTCATGCTTCTTATAACTTATGCGGTCTAGAATAAAAACAAGGATCTCATATGTCTCGTTTAGAATCACTGAGTGAGTAACTGGAAGTGAAGGTATGAATGTTACCAATGTGCAACAGAACCGCTTTTATACTGTAAAGTGATACTAATATGAATAACCTCCACTCATTTTGTTCATAGTTCATCTCAATGCATTGAATAGGCCTCTAATATCATTACAATAAGTCAAGTTGTTTTCAAAAGTGAAGAATTGCTGTAGAGCTGCAGAACGTTTCCTATATAGTGCAACTCGAGCATGTTCATTCAACAGGTGCCATTGTGCAGAGGTGATGCTAGGAGTTCACTTTGTTGCTTAGTAAGTGTTAGGTCGCGAATTAGATCATTAAGTTCTGGTTGGGTGATGAGGTGTGGTTTCTTGTCAGATTCAAGCTGGGTCACATATGTATGGTGTATCTTAAGCTTCTGAGTCATCTAAGTTTCTCGTTTCATCGTTTGGTTGTTCAGAGATCGGCTGTGGTACGGGAATAGCACTTGAATGTTGAACTGGGTGAATAGCTGACTGAAGATCTGGATACGTGATATATTTCTTTCCTTTTCTCTTGCCACCTGAAGTGAAATAAAATAAAATCAGACTAAAAATGGATATTACTGGCTTTGATTAGTTGGATTTTTTTAATTGATGCAACTTTTGGAAATATATTAAAGACCAGGAAAAAAAACACATTGAATACCCACCTTTAATATCTGATAATAAGAAGTAGCAATCCGTTGAATGGTCCTTTTGCTCCCTCTAGACCAGTTTCACACCAAACATGAGGCCAGGCCCTTTGTCTTTCACCCAGGCAGAAAGGAAACTTATAGATCTGACTTAAGATATGTGAGGTCTCCAGCGTTTATCCTGGGCACACACTTTATAGCCAAAGTACAGCTAATGAAGTTTCGTAACATGTTTAGTCAACTGTCTCTTGTATTCTTTTAGTGTACCTGATCCACATCTACATATAACAGAAACATTCTGGGGAATTTTTGCATTTTCTAGGCCTTTAAGCTCTTTCTCCTGTAAAGAAAAACTACAGTATTATGTGAAAATTAATATAAATAGTAACAACAACAAATATTAAATAAAAAAGCAAAAATAGGAAGCATTTAAAGTACGTTACAAATTTATCAAGCGTTACGTAAGAGTTACAAAGGATTTGGACCCATATAACTAAAAGGATATTGAGTATACTTTTATGAATTTCAAAGTTAGGTTGACAAATACTTTAGGATCACC
This sequence comes from Ceratothoa steindachneri, assembly GCA_963969495.1. NCBI lineage: Eukaryota > Metazoa > Arthropoda > Malacostraca > Isopoda > Cymothoidae > Ceratothoa > Ceratothoa steindachneri. The sequence goes on along the minus strand of OZ018327.1, from coordinate 106,318,625 downwards.
CCATTAAAATTATATCAAAATCCGTTTATAATTTATAGAGTTGTCCGTTTCGGCCCCATCACTGTATTTACGTAAGTAAGATTGGAATTTACGAGAAACTGGAGGGTCGCAGAAGGAGACAAATGTTATATCCGTGATTTACGCAAAAACTACCCCTTGAAAAATTTTATTCTCATTTTCGTTTTTTTTTCACTATTGTGCTGTGTAATTGTCGGCAAATATCAGATATGAAGTGTTCATTTATTTCCTAGAAATATTAATGACATTTTAACCACCAAGGATTTGTGGAATTTAAAAAAAATACAACAGTAAAATCCTTAAAAATGCTGATTACACTGTATTTTTCACCACTAGTAGGAATAATAAATTCCATTATATCTATCTTTTGCATCTTTGTTCTTCCGTTTATTTTTATTAGTTTTTCTTTTTTCATTAGATAAAATAAAGGAAAAAAAGTTTGTGATTAGCTTTCAACAAAAGCAATGACTAATAATGGCGTTTCTCCTATCTTCTCGAATACGAGCTCTCATCCTGAAATCAAAGATTCAGGAAGAAACGTTGGAAACGCGTCTCGTAAAAGCTTCGTTCGATATTGAGAAATAGAAATGAATAGATTTTCCCTCACTACTCATTAAAAATTTTTCCAATGAGAATTATATTTTGTCTGGCTCTTTGGCATAGATATTTCAGCAAATGTTGCTGTCTTTTCCTAATGGAATGATTGTTATTTATGTCTTGTTTGTCTGCCTTTCAACAATGTCCATACATGATTAATCTCTTGATGTTTAAAAATTCGTCGAAGGTTACCTTAGAAACGAAAGTCATTTTGCTGACATTTCCTCAATAACTACGGACTAATCGAGTGGCTTCACTAGCTTGAAACCTCCTCTTCTGCTGAGATTTTTTTAGTCTATGCTTCATCTGATCTCCGCTAAATTTTAATTTCTTTTCTCTCATCCATTTTCTTGAGGCTTCTTGCAAGGAGGTGATCCTCTTTGTTATTAGTAATCTTGACAGATGCCACTTATCATACCGGCGTTCAAATTCTACGGTGGTGTCTGATGCATTTTACTTAGAATCATTGGTTCATCATAAATTATTTATTGGAGATTTAAGCTGCATACAAAGAAATTCATGCAATCCGTTTCCATGGAAGTGAAAGTAAGTAAGATAAATTAAGAGACGAGAAATATATCGATGTTTAGGGAATAATCTGATATTTAATGAGAGCAAAGCTTCCTTCTATGGTGGGAATTTCAACGATGATCGTTAATAATGATTTGAGAGGAAAATAATTGTGAATCGTTCAGGAGAAACTCAATAAGAAATAATTCGTACTTTCAAGGAATAAATTACGTGTAATAAATCATCCATGGATCGAAAAAGTACCTTTGAATTTTTAAAAGTCTAATTTTGGAACAGGTCATAAAAAAAGTGAAATGATAATTTATTTGAAAATGATCTTCCAGACACTATCCTCACAACATTCTATTATGTGGCGTTGCGGAAAGAAAAATCGCGTTCTTTGTAAGATTTTTCAAAAGATGGAAAGTTAAACAAACAAACCTTTGCCTCTTCCGTCCAGCGACATCGATTAATATTATATTTTATGAATCTTTTTTAACTTGTGCCGTTTTATATCGAAGTTTTAAATTTTTTAGAAAGTTTCAGCCTGATTTTCATTTTACATCTTTAAAAGCTTCTTCAACCAATCGTTTCTTGTTTCTTATCTTGATATTTTAAATAAATAAATATTTTTCATTAAATTAGTTAACTAAAACAAAGGTTCGCGCTTAGTTTTCTCAACTTGGGGAAATTAATTTACCTCACCCTCTAATGAAGAATAAGTAGTGGGCGAGCGCATATCATTCGAAATACCTAAAAAAAAATATTCCCCTCGTTGTCCTGGTTGCAAAATTAAGTTTGCATCATCCATTAGCAACGTCTAGCCTTCTTCAATATGGAGGCAAAAGCCTTATTGTTAATCCTTTTTCGATAAAACCAATGATTTAAATCTTATTTTTAGTGGTCTCACAATTTTTTTCTAGGTTTTGCTTCTGCCTAAGCACATAATTAGATGTTTTTATTATGTAAAATCTTCGGTGAATTTTACTGAACTTTGAAGATAACAGAAAAATTATGATATATAGCAACTTTAATTACATCATGTAAAAGCATTCACAATTATCAAATTTTCTGCGAAACCTAGAAAAACCTGAAAAAAATATCCAGGGAAATAAAATATCAGGCATTTTCTTTATACTTCCCTTTAGCTGGAAGAAAAGGCAAATAAAAAAAAGCAAAAACAAGCAGAATTTGATGTCTACCACCAAGAATATAAAAAGAAATTAAAATGTGTTCTGAATGCATAAACATCCAAGGATATTTTGAGGTCGACAAAATGCACCTACTAACGATAGCTTAGGTTATATGTTGCATTAAAGTAAAAGGGAAACTATGTTCAGTTGTTGGTGGGGTAAAAATGGTGGATTGATCGTAGTTTATTGTGTCACATCATAATCGAATATAGCAATGTTTTGTGGTAAAATTAAGTCTAATTAATATTAGTTATACTTTATTCCAACCTTTCCATTTAGAGTTTTTTTTATTTTACCCCAAATCATTCGTTTATCCAATTTCTGCATCTTTTGCCTTCCTTAAACTTCATCATATTCCAAGAATTTATTGATCTTTTGTAGGAAAGTCTTCCGATCCTTTTCGCCTTTTGACGAATAAGAAAACTCTTCTGCACCAGCTACGCCGACCATTGTGTGGAAGTATAGTTACTAATAGTTTAACTACAAAATTCTGGTTTTGGGTCAACCTGATCAGCTCTTAATTCTAACAGGGCTCGTAAGGGGCTGGGTAGCTCCCTACAAATGAATTCACTAAGGTATCCGATTATTTCTTCTAGCTACGTAAGACACTTTCAAATAAAAATTAAAGTTCAGGTTGATTAAGAATTTACCTTACCATCCTTAAACCTAATTTTTTTAAACATTGAATATGTAGAAGGATACTTCTTTCCCTTCTTTGCAATGCTTAGCACGTTGCTGAAATCCACGTGGTTAGCCAGACCCCACGCGGCCGAGAGTCACATGGCGAAACAAGGCCAGATGCCCCCCCACCTCATCCTAAGATCCAAGTAGAGTGTGAAGAACATCACTTAAACACGTCATAAATTCCCTCGCAGAGATAGAGAGAGCGAGTAAAAGAATTGTTTATCGCTGAGAGTTTGGCGCCTCAGCTGCCCCCTGGGAATTACCCAAAGTGGGGGTTATTCCCCATCTCCCGCATGAGGAGACTCTCCATATTTAAACTGCGTAGCCGCCATGGAACAGTAGTAAAGAACAAGGATCGCTAGTAAGAAGACATCCCTCGTCCCAAGTCGGTGTTTTTGTGTGTACCCAACCGAAGGCTGGACACTCTCTCCCCGGTAAGGCATCAACGGTTAAACGGAAGCCTATCCCCCCGCCGTCTTCTGAAGCAGCTGCGCCGGATTACTCCTTCAAGTCCTCGAAGCACCCAGCCCCGTCGAAGTAATCCTGAGGTAGCCATACCTCTCCCGAAAATCACTAAGGATTCCAACTCTCCCCTCGAGCCCCAGCTAAAGTTAGAACTTACGCCTTCACAGCCTCGGAAGTAAGGTGCCAACCATACCCTTCTTTCCCACTCTTCTTCTGACCAAGGTACCTCATTTAAGACGTCGACAAGGTCGTCTCGCCCAGCCCCTACTTTCCTTTAAGTCTCGTTGAAATCGCTGTCGCCCTCCGATCCATAAGCCCCCCATTTCCCCCTTTAAAATTGTGAGCCTATATGGATCTGAGCAGGTAGCTTGAAACTAATTAATAGAAATTAGGCTTTCCCACCGGTAACGATAAATCATTATCCAACATTTAATTTTCCTCTATATCATTTTGAATATTTTTTAAATTGTAAATTAAATTTACATTTTCTTACGTTTATCATTAATTAACCTGAACGTCACTCTCGGCCTCGTTATTCAAATCTCGCCAACCTCGGACTCGACCTGATTAGTTAAGCGTATTGACCCCCCGCCTCAACCTGACCTTTCTAATCCGTGCATCAACGTAGCGTTCATTCATTGGACGGTTCGCTTTAATAGCCTGAGCTCTTCCCCTTCATACTAACAATATATATTATATTATATAGTCGGCTATACCACGACAGGATCATAAACTAAAAGGATAATGTACTCGTTAGTTTCAAAAAATAATTTTGTAGCCTACTTGAAGTAATATATTTTATGGCCCCCATACATTAGCCGAGCATCTACAATATCAGCATCCATGAAGGGTTAAATGGAATAATAACAATAAAGATCGATCCAATGGTGATTTGAAGTACATAAAGTTTTAAGATGAAACTCAGTTTCAACAAGATGAAACATATTTTTTTATATAGCAGCGACAAAACAATTGCACAACGTATTATATGTTGTATATTATTACCAGTATCTCGCTGTAGTTTAATAAGGAATAAACATATATCTAAAGTAAATCAATTATCTAAGAAGATAGGCAGAGTGAGAGAAAGTGCCTTTAGAACAGAAAACGCCATTCACTCTCTACCTCTATCGTTTTGTTGCAAACTATAACCGCAAAATAGATAAAACATCCTATTTATTATTCCGTGAATCCTCAAATCTACCCTAAGCTCTTAAATTTCTTATTCTAGTCCAAACTCCGGTAGCCACAAATCCTTTTATCACTCGTACCTCACCCATTCCTCTCCTCCTCTTGAAGTCTCTACAATGAATGCCTCACCTCTGCAATGCATCTCGCCAACACTGAGTCGATCACTTTGATAAATCGGCTCATTTTTCATCGTAGATCATGGCACGATAAAAGAAAGTGCCGCTTCGTTTCTTTCATATATAAATTTTAGTCTCGAGTGATTACTCCTGGACGCTGGGGAGGTCAGGTAGAGGGAGGTTCTAGGCATTGAACATTGGCTGGCAGAAATACGCTTTTGCCATATGGTTTTCTGTCCCTTTTGGAAATGGAGTAGATATACGCAATGTTCACTGGAACCTAAATAGTTGATGATATTCTTAAGCTAAAATTTGAATGATCTGAATCAAACATTTATGGGTGATGACATCAGGAATGGAAGTGCGGCCTCGTACTTAAAGCTAAAATAAAACAGACATTAAAACTTGAATGGATTATCGCGTGGACGCTTTCCTTTGTGATATGAGAGTAAAAATATATCCTACTTATGGCAGCTTGTATAGGGTCGTGAAGAAAATCAATCAGGTCCTGTTAACTTAGAAAGCACAAGGGACTTCAGGGCCATAAGTACCATATTAAAAGGGCATAACTCATGCTGCTCAATCAACACCGCTGACTCATCACCTGCCAATTCTCAGCTATAGTAAAGAAATAATTGAAGTAGTATAGGAAATAAGTAAACTAAAACCTCTTTTAGTTAAAAAATAGTGAGACAAAACATAATATTAACCCTTTGAACCCCAATGAGTCGATCCAGAATCTGCATTTAGATCCCGGTAAAATGAGATAATTTACCATTTTTTGATAGAAGATTCCAGAAGCAATTATCGATTCACCGTAATATATTTTAGATGCCCTAAAAGTGTCATTTTCTGTCAATCATTTAATTTAAATTTGATGGGGAACATTAGAATTTATGCAGTATTTTCAGAGGAATATTTAAGATGGGTAAATCTTAGTTTTTATTTCTCAAAATAGCAAAACACGTAAACACCCCGTTTTCTTTTACAGTTTCAGCTAGTACACTTTATTATTATACTATAAAAGTAGTACTTATATTTTAAAAGATCGTAAATAATATATACCGGTAATATAGTTTCTATAATGAGTTCGAATTTCAAACAGTGGTGCAACCGTGTGCGTCAGTAGACAAAGAGCAGCAAAGCGGCGATGAGTCTCACAGATGATGGTTCAATTCCATCAACTTCTGGTGTTTAGAGTAGGAAAATACTTTGCACTTATAAAATAACCCCTGTGTTGAAGGATTACGGTGACAGTGACAGTGATATCGAGTGTGAATTTAATAGTGATTCCGATATTTCAAGTGACTCAGCAGATGAAGCATCTGTTCCCGTCTGTGCACCACCCAGAAATACGCAAAATGGACAATGGAAAAATGTTAAAACATTTTCACCACATAAATATAAATTTGATGCCAGACATAGTGAAATACGTGACGAATGTAATTTCAAAGATGACACAGCACCATATGATTATTATAACTATTTTTTAAATGGTAATTTGATCGAATTATTAGGAAAAGAAACAAATAATTTTTTTCAATTCAAAAAAGATCAGCAAGAATTTTCTTCACATTCAAGGAGTCATTACTGGAAACCTGACATCAGCTGACATGCACGTGTTTCTCGGCCTGACAATGCTGATGGCGCATACAAAAAAAAGCAGAATTCACGATTATTGGAGCACATATCAGCTCATTGAAACATCTACCTTTGGAAAAAACATGTCAAGGAACAGGTATGAAAATATTTTACAATATTTACATTTCAATGATGCGACACTCGGAGTCAACCCCAATGACAGATTGTACAAAATACGACCTGTGCTTGACTTGGTTACAAAGTTATTCCAAAGTTGTCTTCAGCCATTTTAAAACTTGGTTATAGATGAATCATTAGTGCTCTTCAAAGGATGCTTGGTATTCAAGCAATGCATTCGAATGAAACGGCACCGTTTTGGCATAAAACTCTTTGTACTTTGTGATTGTGTGATAGGTATTGTACTAGATTTCGTTGTGTACACAGGAACAAATGTGGATATACCTGCAAATGATCCTCTTGGTGTATCAGGATCAGTGGTAAAAAAGTTGCTTGAACCTTATTTACATAAGAGTCACATCCTGTAAACGGATAATTGGTATACAAGTCCCTCATTATCCATGTTTCTTCATTCGAGTGACACTCGGTCTTGTGGAACAGTGCGCAGCAATAGAAAATTGATGCTGAAATTCAGTACAGACAAATGTTTTAAGTTACAATGTATGGCTAGCCCTCCCATATTAGCAGTACTGTAGCGTGATAAGATGGATGTTCACCTTATATCATCAATCCCTTAAGGCGAAATGGTGAATACAAATAAAATTGATCACAGAACAGACCTGCCAATAAAGAAGCCTGATCTCATAGTCGACTATAATAAGAACATGCGACTTGTTGATAAGTCTGACATGCAGGTGAATGCTATTGGCTGTCTACGATGTAGTGTGAAATGGTACAAAAAACTGTTTTTCTACTGTATCGACTTGTCAGTGTTGAATGCTCACCACCTGTATGTGTTTAGGACTAAAAAGAAAATGACTCTACGGGAATTCAGCTTAAAAGTCATTCGGGAAATTCTGACAAAACATGGAGAAGTCCAGAATATTCTACAGCGCAGGCCATTTGTAAGCCAACCTGATAGACTTGCATCTGCCAACTATATCTCAAGGCACCATCTGGACAATATTGGCAAACGTGGAAGCCTAAGTATAAAGAGAAGATGCCACGTCTGTTATAATTCCCGAGACCATTCAGCGGAACCAAAAATAAGAGACAGCCTAGTAGTTACATGCTGTCCGGAGTGTCAGCTCCCCCTGTGTATGAAGTGCTTTACTGCATTCTATACACAGCAACAGTTTTAGTTAGCATTAGGCTATAAAATAAAAAGTCGTTCATAACATGGACATTTATTTTAGTTGCGGAGAAGTAAATTTAGTCAGAAAAGGAAATATTTATGATGTGAAAATGTCATGAAAAAGGACTTTCTCAATTGAACAAAGGGTTTCTTTCATTCATTTCAAACGTAAGAACATAATGTTTACATTTTTATGCTCATATGTGTGTGTTTATGTATTTGAATGTCCATTAGCTACTCTGTATATCAATAAAGGTGTTTACAGTACTGTTACTAATCATTGGTCCTATCTTGGCTAACAACGTTTTATAAGTCTAAGCACTTGTGCCTCGGCATGGGTAGCTCCCACGTGGTGGTGCCACAATGTATTTGCAAACGCATAGGCATATATGCGCATCATATATACTGTACATAATATGATCGCATGTATGCATCCCCAAAAAGTTGACAGTGCTGCAGCATGGCATCTCCTGGGTGCTGTGCTGGAGCCTTTGTCTCAATGATTTGTATGCCCTCCTGGCCCAAACACCCCAAAATCCTATATCCATTATTATTCTTGGTCTTTTGCTCTATTATTCTATCCTTTCTGTTTCTCCTTTGGTTTATAAACCCATCCGTTTAACCCATTACAACATCTTTTCGGCATCTTTGACCTCATATATATATATATATTTATATATATATATATATATATAGTGTGTGTGTATCTTAGGAAGTTTTATATATTGTACACCAGGCATATATACATATATGTGTGCATATAAAAGTAATGTTTTCAGCTATATATATCAAAACGTTGCTTATAAATAAATGACAAATAGTGATGGGTCTAAATCGACCCAATGGACCTCTCAAGGTATGGATACAAATCGACCCATTGGCGCTCAAAGGGTTAAGAAAGCATATGGAAATTCTGGTGATTTCGCGGATCATTGGTCAACAAATTTTCTCGAAATCTCGGTTGCATAATATCTTTTTACTGATTCTTTCTGTCTTTGACCTTCTAAATTCAAATCTCAAAACGGTTCAGTTATACATGCTCTAATTTTAATGCAATTTTAAGTTTTTCATTCTAGCTGTTTGTGTTCAAATTAATTACTTATACGTTTAAGTTATCAACAGAGATATTAAAATTGTTTTGTTTTTCTTCCAAATCTGATCATGGCTACAAGGAGACGTCAATGTGTGAAAAAGCCGGACGCTTTCTATCATATTCGTGGATGTTTCACGCTTATTCGTCAAAGGCGTAATATAACATGATTTGTAAGGGGAGCTTATAAAGTGTATTTTCGACTAACACTTAGCGACCAATAGAAGAAATGGGCCCCATATATTGTGTGTTATAATTGCAAGGAAATGCTGCGTGACTGGACAAAAGGGAAACGAAAGGGTTTACCTTTTGGAATTCCCATGACCTGGCGAGAACTGACAGACCACACAACTGACTGCTATTTTTGTTTGCCCAATACAAAGGGCATTGACAAGAAAAACAGACACAAAATGTCATATCCTAGTATCCCTTCAGCAATCCGACCTACTCTGCCCTCTGATGAGCTCCCGCTACCAGTTTTTAAATGATTTCTTCCATTTGAAGAAGTGGTGAGTAACCAAGAGCAAGAAACTGCTGATGAAAGTAAAAAAATACTTTCATAATCCGGCGATTCATCTTTTGAGACCCCAGAGTCATTAACTAATCAACAGTTTAGCCAGCAGAGCTGAATGACCTTGTGCGTGATTTGGGTCTCTCCAAAAATGCAGCTGAAGTGTTAGCCTCCAGGTTGCAAGAAAATAATCACCTCAGCCATACAACTTAAGTTTCATATTCCGAAATCGGGAGCTGGTTTTTGTGTCATTTTTACAGAGGAGAATAACTTTGTTTATTATCATAATATCTTAAGGTCTTCTCCCGGAATTATGAGTGCCAGTGAATGGTGATTATTTATAAATTATTTTAATTGCAGTTTTACGTGAGTTCTACTTCATAATGGCAATGTCTATGCAGCTGTTCTAATTGTACATTCTGTGGATTTACGAGAGGAACATAATGACATTGAAACTGTTATTGACCTAACATAGTAATAAATGCATTATCTACCAATCAGTTTTATATGAACTATAAGAATTGTTTATTTGATAAAGTGTTTCAAATCGTGATCTTGAAAAGATTTATACTATCTTGCATTTTCCTTTTTATTACCCAGTGTCGTGATATAGGAAGAAACGAGTGATGGCTGGAGTTCGTACGTATGGGTTGGTTACGTACTTCAAAACTCCGTGATTACGTTTTATCTCTAAGAGTGCTATATTTTAGTTATTATGATTATTATTATCTGATTATTACTTCTTTAATCTTTGAAGGTTTCTAGTGCCTTGCTTAGCGTTTCAAGGATTGAATAAAAATTTGTCTAAAAAAAAACAACTAAAACATAATTAAAAAAACATGAACCAACTAAATTTAACACACTAAATACACAGAAATAAATTTAAAAAATTTAAGTGAAGCATTCTAAATGACATACTTGAATTTATAGTAAAGGTCGACCCACAACTCACTTTAATCTTCCATGCAACTGACCTCAAGAAACATATACCAGAGGTTTAAATACCTTACGCGATTCCTCGAGAAATGGATTTGAGTCTGACCTTGAACTCAATAGTTGACACCTCAAGAATTTTGTTTCCGGGCCGACGCGTGGATTAGCGACAAGATGTGTTCGGACGGGAGAAATACTTTAAAGCCACAGAGGACTTTGGAGCGTGAGGCAGATGGAGGGACGCACGCCTTCTGGAGGAAATGATCTCGTCACGGCCAGGGAAAGAATGTTTCTTCTTCTCTTCGGGATATTCTGGGAATAATTTGCAATGGTGAGCAATGAGTCAATGCGTGAATCCTTTGAATCGGGGGAATGCTGGAGGTAGTTCACTCGGGGTTATTCCTCAAGGGTGAGGACTATCTTTGTGCTTTGGGATACACCCGGATAGGGGGGTTTCTTTGACGACAGTAAGTTGAACTTGGTTCTTAAATCAAGTTAACTTAAAGTTCGGTGTGACCACCAGGAACTGGCTCGCGGATGAGCTTCTTCTTAGTTCCGGTATTACTAAAGGGCGAGGACTATCTCTGTGGTTTGATACACCAGGATAGGGGGGTTTCTCTGACGAGAGTTAGTTAAACTTGATTTTTAAATCAAGTTGGGTTAAAGGTCGGTGTAACCACCGGGAACTGGCTCCGGATGGGCATTTTATTAGTCCTTCTGTTGGTAGCCGGGCCTCCTGCCGTTCTTCGTCACCTTCATGACTAACGTAATCTACCTCGTTTTTCCTAAGTTATTTGATTTTATACTTCGCCACCCCACTGGGGGTAGGGAAGGAGGAAAGGGGGGGCGTGGACAGGCTGCATTACGTCTCCTTCTCTAACGGTTTTTCTCAGCGCGTCTTCCAACTCACCTAAAGTGGTGCTTCTGGCTTTAGGATGACGCTCCTCTAATTTCGCATAGGCAGTGAAATTGAATACCAGCTCTTAGTGGAAATCTTGCTGTTTTAACCGATATTAGGGTCCAGTTCCGACTTGATTTGATTAGTGCATTATGTGGTTTGGGACGGCCGTTCAGATTCTTTTCGAGACGAGGGGCTAGAGGTGAGGTTAAGTGTTCGTGCTACGCCGCCAACCCAAAATGCCAGGACGTTGTGGTCAAAGACCAGAGGCTCAATTGTGAGGGACGGAGGGGTATCAATTCCCTCACACCCAGCTATACTAAAGATTTTTATAATATATTTCAACACATATTTTTCCTGATAGACTACGACGTCAATGTGATGATGTCGAAATTTTGAGATTTTCAAATACCTTGATTGCAAAAAAATGTAGAACACTGAGGAAAAAACTAACTTCAAATCTGAAATCAGCGTAAAAAATTTGGTAATATCAAGTGTTTGATATTAATGCAACAAAAACTTTGTTGAACGGTATTCGATTGAGAGACGTATTCATAATTTTCAACTATTCTAAAGATTCCATCATCATTTTGTCATCATCAAAATCATCTTCATAATTTATGTGTTGCAATGGGCTATATATACATCTGACTGATAAGGTAATTAGAGAATTTTAATAAGAAATGAGTCAAAGCCCTTTTTTATAAATATCCCAATTTTTAATGGGTATAGAATTTCTAGCGATCAGCAATACCAAATAAGTTTCTAGCCATTTATGATTTTTTTTAATGCTATAATAGGTTTTCAATTGACTCAATGCTACATTTCTAATCCCATTTGTATCCCGCTATTAACTAATTTCATTTTATGTAGAAATATATCACTCGTACCTCCCTGATTGAAAGAAAGGGGACTTTCTAGCCAGTTATCCATCTTAACTATCTTCAAGATAACTCAGAACCCCTATTAATAATAAATTATGCAGATATTTTATAGCACTGCAAGCAGAATATTCAAAATTGTATATAATATATTTCAGATTTAAGGGTGAATTACCTTCTATAAGAATTTCGAATAAACTTTACTATGTCAAACTCTTTTTTTTTAGATAAAAGAGGATAAATGTAGGAATTGATAAAATACTGCATAAAAAAGCTAAGAGAATAAAATGCTAGGGAATAAATATATGGATGGAATGGAGGGAGATTGTGTAAAGAGTGAGTTAGAAAAATTATGCAATGGATTAATATGAATGTGTAAGCTGGAGAACTGTTAAGGAAAAGTTGTGATTATTAAGGGTGAATCACTAAATGGTTATAGTGCATGGGGACAGAATTTATAGAGGTGAAGATAAGGAAAAGGGGATCTGAAATGACTTGTATAAATCATTGAGCGGGATGTGAATCAAGAAGTAATTTTTATGTGGTTGGTTATGAGAACATTGATCGGATGATTAGGTGAAAAAAAGATTGGTAATATTTGTAAAGTTCTGCTTCACTTGCTGTGAATGAGAATGGATAGGAAATCGTGAGATTGTGAGCTAATTAAAACTTTTTTGCATGAACCACTTTCTTTCAGGTGAAATATGTGACTAAGAACACACGTATTGGGAGAAGAAGCGTTGGTGAATTTAAATGACTGATTTATCTTATCCCGGTGCGAGGAAATTGGCTAAAGAATATTGTTTATGTTAAAGTTGTGTGAGATGTAAGTATTAATTCGTAAGTTTATCAAGCTGTATGGACGAATATAGGTAAGCTCGGAGGCAAGAATCATGTACATTTTGCATCACGGCTAAAATCCTGCCTTCGCTCGAATTCACCCTCCCTACTACTGGCTTGAGAGAGGCCCTTCATGCTTTTTCTCTGATCCTCTCCTTCTGCTTGAACCTCCTTCATTAACTCCAATTTATATTACATTTCTACAGGTCTTTTTTATTTCATTTGCATAAAATTGAGTTTAAATAAGGTTTTAAATATTCTTTCTATTTAACTTTTTTTTCGACTTTATCAAAAGCAAATGTTCCTTTTTTTTCTCCCAACTTCTCTTCGTTAATAATTTGTAGATATATTTTAGTGACAACCTAGAAATTACAGGTAATCATGCAAGGCCAGATTTCTGTCGTTTTCCCCTCTACTCTATATCTGAAATACGATGAAATTACTTTGGTACTCGAAGCCTTTTAAGTGAAAACAATTTCATGAAGTCCGTTAAGAACTGCTTCTATTATCTTATCTCCAAACAAACGATGTTGAATTACAAATATAAATTACTTGTAAAAACTACTCAAACTCGCTAATAAACTGTGTAGTTGAATCCTTACTTATTGTTCATTCCTTCATGTAAGGATGTGATCGATTTATTTATAAGTAATCTTGACAGATGCCGCATATGATCCGGACGTACAATTTTCCCGGTGGTTTCTGATCCTTTTTTCTTAGTTATTGTTTTATTCGACAATATTTATGAGAGATTTACCTGGCTTACAAAGAAGATTCAGCCGATCCGTCAAGCAAAGAGAAGTGTTTAAGAGAACAGGGGAGAGGAATAAAATATAAGCGTATCGAGGTTTGGGGAATAATCTGATTGGAATAACAGAAAAGCTTGCTTCTATGTAGATAGTTTCATCGCTGATTGGTGGAAATGATTTGAAAGTATTTATAGACAATATTTTGTTTCGTTCCGGATAATCTCAATAAGAAATAATTCGTACTTTCCAGGAATAAATTACTTGTAATGAATCATCCATGGATGGAAAATTACCTTGGAATGAGAGTCTAGTTTTGGACTCTTGGAAGTGGTCATAGTGGGAAGTAAAATGAAATTTTTTTTGAAAATGATCTCCCAAACAGTATCCTCACAACATTTCGCTATGTGTAGTTGGTAAAAAAAAACTGCGTCCTTTTTACGATATTATCAAATAATGGAAAGTGAAACAACAAACTTTTGCCTTTTTGGCCCAGCGACATCGATTAATATCATATTTTATGAACCTTATGCAACTTGTCAGTTTTTAAATTCGAGTTTAAGGGACGGAAAATTTTAGAAAGTTTCTGCCCGATTTTCCGTTTACACTTCAACAAAGCTCTGTGGCGAATTATTTGTTTCGTTTTATTTTAGGGGGAAAATAAATATTGCTCACTAAATTAGTTAACTTAAACCAAGGTTGCACTTAGCATTCTCAAGTGGGTGAAGCAATTTATCTTCACCATCTAATGTAGAATAGGTAGTGGATGAGAGCCTATCATTGGAAAATGACCAAAAATCCAAATCTCTTCATTGTCTTGGATACTGAATTAATTTTGCATCATACAATAGCCACGTCTAGACATATATAATATAGATAAAATTCCCTATTATTAATCCAGTTGTAAAAACGCTGAAATGCAAATCTTTTTTAGTGCAGTCACACAAATCTTCTTTTGTTTCCATTTACCCTAGGCAGAATATTAGATGCGTTTATTATGTAAAAACCGGTGAATTTTACTAAACTTTAAAATAATGGAAGAGTTATAATATTTAGCAACTTTAATTACATGATGTAAAAGTATTCACATTATTCTAATTTTCTTTACACAATTTCGCTTATCTAATGACGTGTAAGAATCAGCCGGACAAACCCTGCCATAACTATCCGCGGAATTAAAAAGCTAAGCATTTTTTACTTCCCTTTAACCGGGAAAAAAATATAATTAAAAGCAGAAGCGAAAAAACGTATACCTTATGTCTTGCTGCTTACTTATGTACATCTCACTGAAGATAAAATATCTGCTCAACAATGAGTAGTTTGTAATTTATTCAGGGTGGAGTCGTTTGTTATGGTGAGATTAGATTCGAAGAAATTGTCAGACTTTATGATTTGGATACATTCACTAACTACCTATATCGTTGAAACCATCAAAACAGCCTACCTAACGCTAGCATAGGTTATATGTTGCATTGAATTAAAAGTGAAACTATGTTTTATTGTTGCCTTGGGTAAAATGCCTAGATTGATGCTATTTTATTCTGTCTGATCATAACAAAATATAAAGCTGTTTGGGGCTCAATTAAGACCTATCATCCATAGTTCTACCTTATTATAACGTTTTCATTGAGAGATTTTATTCTTTTTTTTCCAAATAAGCAAACTTCATCATATTTAAAGACTTCTAAAAAGCTTTTGTCGGAAATTCTTCCGATGGTTTTCGCATTATAAAGAATAAAAAGACTCTTATGCACCAGCTAGACATACCACTGTTTGGAAGTAAAGTTACTCATCTTTTAACTCCCGAATTCTGCGTCGGTAACCGTCTGGTCCTGGATCAACGCTGGAATAGCGTTTCTGCCATCCGTTCCCTGTCAAGTTGTCAGCTCTTAATTGTAACTGGGCTCGTAAGGGGCCGAGTTCCTCCCTACAAAATGACCTCATTAAGGTGACTGATTATTTCATCTTGCGAAGTAAGACACATTCCAAAATATTAATGATTCAAGTTAATTAAATGGTTACCTTACTATCATCAAGCCTAATTTCTCGAAACATTTCATCCTAAATTGAAGGGATAATGACCTTTTTAGTTTCGATAAATCATTTAACAGCGATTTGACTTAGTATATTTTATGGTATTCATACTTCACCTAGGACTCCAAAATATGCGCATCCATTACACTTGAACGCAATACTAACACAATATCGATCATTAAAGGGTGACCTGCTGCACATAAAGATATAAGAAGAAACAGAGTTTCAAAAAGTAAGAAGAACCACGTTTCTTATCAAGTCCTGACAAATCAATTGCGGAACGTATTATCGGTGGTATATCTTTACCAGTCTCTCGGTGAATTTTCAAAACGAATAACTCAATTTATAAGATACTTCTATTTATTTAGAAGGGATTTAGCGAAAGGCGACTTTTAGGCAGGTTGAGTGAGATAATGAGTTTTTAGGAAAGGAAACGCAATTATCTTGCTCTCTTTTCTCTTTTGGTGCAAACTGTATCTACAAAAATGATAAAATATCTTATTTATTATTCCACTGAGTTTCACATCTACTCAGGGCTTTTAAATTTTTTATTCTAGTCCAAGCAAAGGCAGCCACAAATCATTTCCTCGCTTGTACCTCACAATTTCCTCTCCTTCTCTCGAGTCTCTACAAGGAATGCCTCACCTCTGCTATGCATGTCGCCAACAACGGGGCGATCAATTTGATATATCAGCTCATTTTTCATTGTAGATCTGGCACGATAGAAGAAAGTGCCATTTCGTTTCTCTGATTCATAAATTTTAGTCACGAGTGATGACTCCTGGACGGTCGAGAGTGGAGGTCGAAAAAAGTTTCCAGTCAGTGAAAAATAGCTGGCAGAAATAGGCTTCTGTCAACACAAACATAATATTCTAAAACCCTATCTGATTTCAAATTGTTATACGTTTTCTGTCAACGTGAAAATGGAGTATAAATCCGCATTGCTCACTGGAACCTAAATATTTGATGATATTCTTATGCAGAAATTTTTATCATCCGCATAAACATTTGTGGAAGATGACATCAGGATGAGTCTATTTGTGGGAGATGAAATCAGGATGTATCCATTTGCGGGAGATGACATTAGGATGTATCCATTCTTACATCCAATGCGAAAAGTGAGTAGAATCGTGGCCTCATACTCGACGCGAAACGGAAACACACATTAAAACCTGAATGGATAATCACATCCAACCTTTTCCTTTAGGATATGGGATTGAAAGAAATATCCTCCTAATGGCAGTTTGTATAGTGTAGTGAATTAAATGTTTAATTCCTGCAAACCTACACTGCACACCAAGGGACTTCAGACCTATACGTACCATCTAGGAAGTGCTTAACTAATCGCCGCCCACTCAACACAGATGATTCATTGCGCCAAATATCATCTGTACTAAATAAATGGTTGAAGTAGTATAGGAAATAATTCAATTTCAAAACCTGTTTTAATTGAATTTAAATATACATAAAATTAAGACGGCAAGTAAAAATGATGGCAAATTCAGGGTAAATAAATATTCAATTGAATGGCGTTGTTCCAAATTTTTAACTATTCTAACAATTTAACCATCATCATCATCATACTCATTCATCATTATCTTTATTTTCTTTTTGTATCTCACTGACAGGGTAATTAAAGGATTTTTATTAAAAATTAGTCAAAGCCCTTTTATATAAGTATCCCAAATTTAAATGAGTATAGAATTTATATCGATCATCAATTCAAATTCTAAATAAGTGTTTAGCCATTTTGGATTATTTTTTAATGCTAAATTCGTTTGCAAATGGTTGAATAATCCATTTATACTCCCATTTGTATCCCAATTTGAACTTATTTAAATAGTTATTCATTTCATTTTAGGTACAAATGTATCAGTTTCAAGACAACTCTAAACTGCCATTAATAATAAATTATGCTCATATTCTCTCGCTGAAGTCATCAACATGTATATGAATCAATATAGAAGGAAATGAGAGCACAGGTATTATTTTACCTTTTAATGTAAAATCGCCATCATTATGCTATTGAGTAGTTAAGCTAAAATAAGTAATGTTTTTAAACATTGTATGTAATTCATTCTTTTAGTTCAATCGATCGAAATGTTTATTTTATAGCACTGAAAGCAAAAAGCTCAAAAATGTATATAATAAATTTTGGATTTATGTGGAATTATTTTTCAATAAGAATTTCAAAATAATTTAAATAGGTAACTTTCTGTTTTATAGATAAAAGAGCATAAACACAGAAATCGAACCAACGTTGCATAAAAATACTAACGTTTTTTAGGTGTTTACAGAAATAGTGATTACTAAATATTGGAATTTCTAAATTCAATTCCTTTGAACTTTTTCTTGGCACCTTAATAGCGTGACACGAAAATAAATAAATATACAATGATAAATTTATTATTATTATTAGAACCTAACCAGGCAATGGCTTTGCTACTAAGATTAAAATTTAAAATCTAAAAAAAGCAGCCATGGTTAAATTTTATAAATTTTCTGAACTTCGTCAATTATAATAATTTTAAAAAGGAACTCTAAACTAAATTTCCCCCCTTTCAAAATATCACGTTGCTAAAATATAGTTATAGAAGAAGAAGAAGAAGAAGAAGAAGAAGAAGAAGAAGAAGAAGAAGAAGAAGAAGAAGAAGATATATAAAAATAAATTTTCTGAACTTCATTTGTAATTTTTTGGGTTTTAAAAAATTTACAAAATTTCGATACTTGTATTTATTTCTAAACTTCACCATTTTGTTTTTTGATATTATAAAAGAATTATTAGAAATAACTTTGATAAAAAACACCTAAATTATAACCAAACTAAGATCAAATGAAAATCAGAGATCAAGCGCTACCAAATATATTCGTCTTTATTCTGATTCCTTATCAATTCATATTCGGTCCAATTTTATTGCTGTAGTGAAAAGGTCTGAGGATATTCAGATATGACTATATTTCTATCAACTATTCGAGCAAAGCTCGTAAATAATTAGAACAATTCGCTATAAAAGGATTGTCGGCAAATATCAGGTATGAAAGGGTTTTATTTGTATTATGGAAATAAAAAGGATATTTTAACATCAAGGATTTGTGCACTTTTAATAAAAAAAAACAATAAAATCATTCAAATTTCTGATTATTTTGGATGTTTCACTAATAGGAGGAAAAATATATTTAATATAGCCTTCTTTAGCATTTTTGTTCTTCCTTCTACTTCCATTATGTTTTTTGTTTATTAGATAAAATACTTTTGCGATCATTAATTATGCAACAAAACCATGACTAAGAATAAGGGAATTCCCTATCCTCTCGAATATGAGTTCTCGTCTTGAAAGCAATGCTTCGAAGAAAATCCTTTAGAACGCGTCTCTTTAAAGCTTCGTTCGACATTGAGATATAGTGATTGATAGAGATAACCGCAGTAAGCCTTTCCTTTTCAAATTCTTTCAGGGCGAGATATTTCAGCAACTTTGGTCTCTATTCTGAATCTTAGGGCTTTTATCAATGTAGCTTTTCTCTTCTTTTCAACTTTTTCCATTCATGACTGAATCCCTTGAAGTATAAAAATTTATCGAAAGTTATATGGAAACGACTGGAGTTTTGCAGACATTTCTTCACTCTGTACCGATCGAGTGGCTTCACAAGCTTGAAACCTCCTACTTCTGAAGAGAATTCTCCAGTTTAAGCTTCATCTGATCTCCGCTATATTTGAATTGCTCTTCTCCATTTTCTTGAGTCTTCGCGTAAGGAAGTAATCCTTTTATTTATTAGTAATCTTGACTGATGCCGCTTATCATCCCGTCGTATAAGTTCCACCGAGCGTCTGATCGTTTTTCCTTATAATATTTTTTTATTAGAAAATATTTATTGGAGATTTACGTTGAATGCAAAGAAAATTCAGCCGATGTTTCGATGGAAATGGAAGTGTTTAAGAGAACACAAGAGACGAAAGAAATATTAGCCTATCGACGTTTTGGGGAATAATTTGATTGAATTAAAAGCCAAACTTGCTTCTATGACGGGAATTTCACCACTGATTCGTGGGAAGGATTTGAATGGAGAATTATTGAGAATTGTTCCGGAGAATCTCAATAAGAATTAATTGATACATTCCAGAAATCAATTGCTTGTAATGAATCATCCAGGAATGAAAAAACCTACCTTTGAATGAGTCTAATTTTTGAACTGGTCATAAAAGGAAAGTGAAAGGATTTTTTTTCTAAATTTAAAATGATTTTCCAACACTATCCTCACATCTTTCCATTATGTTTCCGTGCCCCCAAAATAACGGGTTCTTTGTAGGATTTTATCTAGTAATGGAAAAGAAAACAACAAACATTTGCTTCATCGGCCAATTGATATCGACTAATATCATATTTTATGACCATCTTCAACTTGTGCAAATTTTACGTCCAAGTTTTTAGCAAAAAAAATTTAAAGAAAGTTTCTGCAGAGTTTACGTTTTACTTTCCATCAAAGCTTTCTCAGCGAATCAATAATGATCACTAAACTTATAATTAAACCAAGGTTTGCACTTAGTTTACTCAGCTGGGTAAAGCAATTTTACTTCACATTCTAATGTAGACTAAGTCACTAGTGGGTGAGAGCGGGTCATTGGAAAATGACCAAAAACCCAGATCTCCCTCCTTGTCTTGGTTGATGAATTAAAGTTGCATCATACTTTAGCCAAGTCTAGCCTTCTATGATGTGAGGAATAAAGCCCTATTGTTAATCCTGTTTGGAAATACCAAAATATTTTAATATTTTTTCAAGGACTCACAAATACTTTTTAGGTTTCGCTTTTTCCTAGGCATAATATAAGATGTTTTTATTATGTAAAACTTTCAGTGAATTATACTAAACTTTGAAAATAGCTGAAAGGTTATGATATATAGCAACTTTAAAACATAATATAGAAGTATTCACATTAATCTAATTTTCTTTACACAACTTCGGTTATCTAATGACATGCGAGAACCAGCCAGACAAACCCTGACCAAAATCTCTACCGAATATAAAAGCTATGTATTTTTTACTCCTCTTTGGCCTAGAAGAAATGCACTTAAAAAACAGAAACGGAAGCAAGCAGACCTTATGAGCAGCACTAAGAATGTAAGAAGAAGTTTATTCTTGGTGCCTACTTAGGTACATTTCAATGAAGATATAAACAAGCTCCGCAATGAGTTGTTTATAATTTTCTACAAAAGAGTTCCTATGTGATTGGATCGTGTGCCCAAAAAAGTACTTAAGTACTTAAACTTATTTATTATCGAATCTAGTGAGAAATGAATTGTTGAAGTGACTTTAGATTTAACTACTTGGTCAAATTTTAAGTTATAGATGCATACACAACTAAGGATATCATTTAAAGCGTTAAATTAAACTACTTGACAGTAACATAATTTATATTTTGCCATAAAGTAAAAGTGAAACTATGTTCAATGGTTGTTTGGGAGAACAATGGTAGAGTGATCCCATTTTATTTTCTCCCATCATAACCAAATATAGAAGTATTTTGGGCTCAATTAAAACTAATAAACCTCAATGCTACTTTATTCCAAATTTTCCATTTAGGTTTTTTATTCTCTTCGGCCTCATAAGTTTTCGTCTACTCGATTTCTGTACCTTTTTCCTTCCTCAAACTTCATCATATTCAAAGACATTTAAAAAGGTTTTTAGGGAATTCTTCCTATGGTTTTTGCCTTATAAAGAATAAGAAATCTCTTTTGTACCAGCAAGTAAGATCATTGTTTGGAACTATAAATAGTATTCTTCTAACTCACGAATTCTGCGTTGGTACCCGCCTGGTCCTCGGTCGACGCTGAAATAGCATTCTTGCCCTCCGTTTCCTGTCAAGTTGTCAGCTCTTAATTGCAACAGGGCTCGTAAGAGGCTTTCTTCCTCCCTACAAAATGAACTCTTTAAGGTGTCTGTCACATTATTTAATCTAGCGAGATAAGAAACTTTCAATTAAAAATTAAAGATTCAAGTTAATTGAAACGTTATCTTTCTATCTTCGAACCTAATTTCTTGAAACATTTCATGCTTAAGTGAAGAGATAATGTTCTCGTTGGTTTCGAAAAATCATTTGGAAGCCTACTTGAAGTAATATATTTTATGGCACTCATAATTAGCCACAGAATCCACAATATCCTCATCCATGAAAGGTTGAACGGTATAATAACATAATAAGTATCGATCCAAGGTTGACTTGAGGCAGATAAAAGTTTAGTAAAAAACAGTATTAACAAGTAAGAAGAAACATGTTTTTTGATCAAGCAGCGACAAAACAATTGTTGAAAGTATTATCTGTAGTAGATCATTGGCAGTCTTTCGGTGTATTTTCATAACGAATAACTCCAATTGTAAGATACTTCCATTTATTCAGAAGGGATTCTGCGAAAGGTGATTTCTAGGCATTCAGAGTGAGAGAAAGTGTTTTCAGAAAAGAAAGCGCAATTAATCCTTTCCCTCTTCCTATTCATTGCAAACTCTAGGCGCACAATAGATAACATATCTCATTATTTTATTCCACGGAGCCTCAGGTCTACTCAAAGCTCTTAAATTTCCCATTCTAGAACAACTATAGGCAGCCACAAATCTTTTTAGCTCGTACTGTGCTTCACCCATCGGCTCATTTTTCATTGTAGATCTGGCACAATGAAGAAAATGACCCTTCGTTTCTCTCATTCCTAAATTATAGTTTTGAGTGTTAAGTCCTGGTCGCAGAGGAGGGGAGATTAAGATAGGTTTCCAGGCCTTGAAAAACGGCGTGCCGAAATAAGTTTCTGTCCAAACAAACGCAATTTTACAGAACATTATCTAATTTCGCATTATCACTGCTTGAAAATGGATTATAAATCCGCAATGCTCACGGGAACCTAAATACTTAATGATATTCTTACGGAGAGATTTTTATCATCTCCATCAACATTTTTGAGTAATGCTATCAGAAAGTATCTATTGACAAAGCCCTGGCGTAAATGGAGTAGAAGAGTGGCCTCATACTGGACGTTAAACGGAAACAGACCTTAAAATTTGAATGGATTATCACAGGCAACGTTTGTCTCTAGGATATGGGATTTAAAATATATCCTCATTATGGCAGCTTGTATACTGTCGTGAATATGATCACTCAATTCATGTGAACTTACACGGCACTACAAGGCAAATTCAGGGCCTTAAATACCATCTAGGAATGGCATAACTAATCGGCACCCACTCAACACCCTTGAGCCCGCACCCGCCAAATCTAATCACCTAGGAGAGAAGTAGTCGAAAGATATTAAACACAATTCCTTTTTAACTTACAAAAATAGATATAACCATAAAATTGAGAAAGCAAATAAAATTTATGTAAAATTCCTTCGTGGGGAAGAGACACGGGACTTCCCTCCATACCCGGGCCAGCCAGTTGTCAAATTCAAATATCTTCAAGACAATTCAAAACTGCCATAATAGATTATTATGCTGAAATTTTATCGCCGAGATTATTAATTTAGGAATCAATATGAAAAGAAATGCGAGCGCTAATATTATTTAGGCCTTTAATGCGAAATCAATATTATTATTCTAATGAGCAATTCAGTCATAAAAAGTAATATCTTTAAAAATCTTTCAGCAAACATGGTGTAAAGCCTTCTTTTAGGTCTACCAATCAATGAAAATGATTTTTTTTTATGACTGAAAGCCGGAAATTCAAAATTACATATAATAAGTTTCGGATTTATTAGTAAATCACCTTTTATAAGAATTTAAAATCAGTTTTACATAAATAACTCTGTTTTTTAGATAAAAGACCATAAATATGGGAATTGACATAATTATTCATAAAATGCTAACCTTTTGTAGGTAGGAAGACTAATAATAATTTTTAATTAATTGAATTTCAAAACTCCATTATTTTGAACCGTATTCTAACACCTTAAGGGTGTAGCAGGGAAAAATATAAACACTTAGATAAAATATATTATTATTATTACCAGATGAAATGTAAAGTATTGAAGACGAAGATTGAAGCTACTTGGGTTTAAAGAATAGAAGATGTTGGGTAATTTATTGCATCATTTGTCCCCATAACTGCAGTTATGGGGAAAAATGATGCAATAAATTAATATGAATGTGTAAGCTGGAAAATATTTAGCATAAAGTTGAGCTTATCAAGTGTGAAACCTTGCAAGATTTTAATGCATGGGGACTGCATTGATAGCAATAAATCTGAAGATGAGTGGAATTAGAATGCCTTGTGCGAATGGAGAGTGGAATGTGAATCAAGAAGCAGTTGTGTAAATGGATGGTTAGGAGATATTAATAGTATAATTAGATGAAAGAAAAGAAGTGGTAGTAATTGAATATTTCTCACCTACTTGTAGTGAATGAGAATGGATATGGAGTGTCGGGTTTCTGAGCTAAGTAAAACTTATATGTATCAACCATAAAAAAGTAAGAGTGAATTTAAATAAATTACTTATCTTATGTTGGCGAATTATTTTGTTTGAGCAATAACATCATAACTATTCCGCTGATTCTAAAGAGATTTGAAACCCTTATGTTGTTTTACATTCTCTTTCGAATGATATAATTTTTAATGTCCTCCCAAGATTAGCCCGGGAATTATTTGGCTTTAGCAATAAAATCATAGCTCTTTGGCTGATCCTAAGGAAATTTGAAACCCTTATGTTGTTTTACATTCCTTTTTGAATAGCTGCCAGATAGGCTCCTAAAATTGAAAAAAAAATCCTTTTTAAATAATATAATTGCCAAATTCCTCCCAACGTTAGCAAGGGAATTATTTGGCAATAAATTCATAACTATTCAGCAGATTCTAACGAAATTTGAAACCATTATGTTGTTTTATTTTCTCTTTCGAGGCCAAGGTCCTCCCAGGGTTAATCCGGAAATTATTTAAAGCTTTGAAGGTCGTAAGGTCATAAATCAGAATAAGTGAGAGCACACGAATTTTGGACAGCAGACCTTGTGTTTCTTTTAGTTTGTATGTACAAATTGAACAAGAGCAAATGGTAAAATACAGAAAAAATAGATATAATAATCGAATGTTTGAGAATTGCTTAGAGCAAATCGAATTAAAAATAGTGAAGTTAAAATTTTTTAATAAACATAAATCAGAAGAATTTGACACTATAAGAAAGGTAACTGCGCGATTCGATCTTGAAATGAAAATTGATACTCTCCTGCAAGGAGCAGTGGCAAAGCCACTCATGTTGTCGCATAAGGAAATTATTTCTTGGACTTAGAATTATATCATAGGAAGCCAGTCTATGAGCTCTGCATGTGTCTCCATTGTAAAATCGTCGTTTTCGTGAGCAACTCAATCAAGTCGTTAAAATACTAAAGGGTTCAACTAATAATAAAATATGACTTACTCTTTAGTTAAATAACCGATGGTGCCACTATAAATAACCTTTTAAATGAAATCAAAAACGAATAAACATTGCAATAGCTTGGTTTATTTGTGCTGTGGAGAAAATGTGTTCCCTGGCCATTGAAAGGACGCGTTTCTCGGCAAAAGATTTGTTATATTGTTTTAGCGATTAAACAAACTGCTTCGGGTGCACCACGACCTTAGTTTCGTGGTGAATTAATTTATTTGAATGCCTGAATGTGCTATATGTGAGAGCTTCGAATGTGTCGATTTTGTGTTAGGTTCGTTTGAAGTATCTCGTGTTTTGCGGGAAATTTACTCTTTTATCTAGTGTGACACCGAGCACATTAGACGTTTGATTGGAAGGATTGATCTATTTTCTATAGTGATTCAGAATTGTTTGTTATACTCCATTTTGTATCTTGTAAAGAGAGTAACAGAAGATATTTTTCGTGAGACGGAGTAACAGAGCATTTTTAACGTGAGATGGAGGCAGAGTTTGAACCTTATTTACTAACTCAAGAATCTATGAAACTAGATCGTTACTTTGCCATTATCATAATGCAACGCAAAAAAAAGTTTTCAATTCCAGCTTGATTGAATTCACAATGAGACGAGAGACCACCTTCTTAATAGTATCATTTCGCTCAACTCTTCGACTTCGGAGCATTGCTTGCTCTTCATTTTGACAAGGGACACTACATTTGGCTACACATACCTCGTTCCCAAGAAAATAGTCTCAAGCGCACTGAGCAAAGGTCGCGTAAATTTTTACCAATCATCCTTTCAGCAGTTCCTGATCGGGCCATGACACTTATGTCAAGAGAAGTTTCAACCTCATTCTGAGCGCCAACGACCACCAGAAGGCGGAGTTTCGCACCTTTCATGGATATATAAGGCACATGAATTCAGTCGAACATCTTTCATCCTATTGAGCTCTCCAGGCAATCAGTGCTGTTACAATGGGCCAACACTTAAGCATAAAGCTCAAAAATGCCCCCGCCCACCCGCAATACCGGATCCAAGTAAGGCAAAGTTGTTTCGAACACCTACTTCTTCGTTTGGTTATCAGCATCTAAGCTTCTAGTCGGGTAGATACTACCTTTACTCCACATTCTTTATCGTCGCTAGGATCAGTCTTGGGTGAGTTCATTTCCTTATTCTACTAAACATATTTTACCTCTTATTCCAACTCAACCTCACTTTCTGCTGACAGTTTTCAAGTGCAAATGTAGTTTTCACCCTTTTGTTGGTGGATTTTCTAAATAACCTTTTACTGTTTCTTGAATTAAAAAACGATATTTTAAGGACTAATTATCGTGGAGCGTCATCTACATTGTTCCTCTTCTTCTGTCCTGTGAGTCGACTTGAACGCCCCTGCTCATGGACTTGACTCATTAAGCACCGCACCTTAGACAATTTATCAGCTTCACACTCGTATTACACAATCACTTCTGGAGTGCTCGGTCAACCAGTTAAACACACGAAATACATTACTCTCAAACAATTGTCCAATCTTTGCGTTGAATTATCCCCCTGCAAAGCTAAACGTCGCCGCCTAACTGAAATCATATAGGATGCCAATGCAGGCCATATTTAATTCTTCACGTCCGTTATTGGTCCCCTAAACCAGCCTCCCACTTTTCTAGCAAAGCTGGGTTGGACCTATTTACAACTGGAATTTCTTGAGTAGCAAAATTGGCAGGCAAGCCAAATGTCCTATTCCAACAGGTACCAAATTATTAAATATTGTAATTGGCAACTTAACGGTAGATACAAATTTTGTTTCATTGTACAAGTTTTAATTGGTTGATGAATAGGCATACGTGGGTTTTGTATTTGCAAAAAGCTTCAGTCACTAAATCTCAATATGCACTTATCTCTAATTTTAAAAACGAGTCGGATTTCTTTTAGGAAATAAAAATGTCATTAATTCGGACATCCACTACAAAATGATGAAGAAATATACATATTTTAGTGAAACCGATTATAACGATCGTGAAATTTCTAGTAATATTTGCGATCGTAACATGAAATGTTCATACGATTCGAGAAGTCTAAGTGCAGTTGAACAAGAATGCATAGAAAGGGGAGAATGCAGATAGAGATAAGTCATCACACACTGTCTCGCAGCTTACGTTAAAATTTGGCTTTCTGACTACTATCAAATTTACCATACGCTTAATAATTCTTTATTACTGCAACTTCTAATTAGAAATAAACAAAAATAATTACTTCTTATGGTTATTCCTTATATTATATATTTATTTTAGAACGTTTCACAGCCTCTTTCACCATTTACTGGATCTATATTGGCTTAAAACTGATAGCAGGAGGTATAAAAAGGTGAAATAGACGACTGCGAGAGAGACCAAATTTCTCTCGGGGACTGGCGTCGGGAGGGCGTTCCTCTCCTCCAGGTCTCAGTTGTAGCATGTGGGTTACCACTATTACACTATTTGCTGCTATATAACGGCCAAAAGTAAATAGATAATATTTTAAGAAATAATAACGGATCAAACCCTAGAAATATAGCGGAGGCAATTAATCAGGACATCAATTTAACTTCTCTTTTATATTTCGTTACTCAGAATGGTGAACTTATAAGGCTGTCTCTGACCTCCATTTATTAAAGC
This sequence comes from Ceratothoa steindachneri, assembly GCA_963969495.1. Lineage (NCBI taxonomy): Eukaryota > Metazoa > Arthropoda > Malacostraca > Isopoda > Cymothoidae > Ceratothoa > Ceratothoa steindachneri. Next base: position 106,291,004 of record OZ018327.1, on the reverse strand, counting down.
TGGGACATTAAACTGAGATAGTCCCCACTGCTTTTTTTTTTATTTACGTCAATTAACCCCACAAGGGCGTAAAGGAAGGACCAGGGGTAATCCCCCTCCTGCAAGTACAAGATGTTGGAGTTGCAGCACGAATTCCTGACTCCAGTACCCCAACAGAAAGTGGTGCTCTCTCTCTCAAGAAGCCTTTTGCATTTCTTTTAAATCTCTCACTCTCTCTTCCACTCCTTTATATACCCGATAAAGTGTGAAAGGGGGCGTTAAACGTTCTAAAGTAAATCACGTCAATCATAAAGGGCACTAAAGTAGTTTTAACGGTTTATTTTACAATGGGAGTTGCCGTAGAAGTAGCATTTGTTCCCCAAACTACTGCAAACACTCCGTTTGGATTCGCAGTTATTTCAAGTTTATCGGCTTAAGATCATTATCACAAACGCTCTCCGGAGGTTTCTATTTGTTCCTTGCTTTTTAGAGGAAAAACATCTGTCAAATCTTAAGCAAATCCTCAACCGCTTCATCTTAAGTAACCATAATTATCAGTCTCGGAGTGGTTGAAATATTGGAATTTCTTTGGTTATCGAATAAAGTTGAGGGCTTAACCCAATATTCCCGTTATTTGATTGAATGAGAATCATTAAAGACTTCCCATTTTGGTTCCATGAGAGAACATCTTTGTGTTCATCCTTCTTAGAAAAGGCTTAAAAAGCGTAGCTGTTATGCTTGCCATCTTTACGTACTATCTTGGCATCTAATTGAAAGGGACTATTTCAAAATACTAAATCTTGAAACATAAATGCGAACAGGGTTTAGGCAGGGGTGAGGAGACTTGGAACACAAAATGAAGGTTGGATATCTTTACTTTTCTTTTCGGCAAATCTTATCTTACCTGAAAAAAATGACCCCGAATAGCAGCTCTTGTCTATTTCCTTCTCTTTACGCCCACGAGATTAACTCTTAACTTGCCGAGAACCTGAACCTGAATATTTCCCGCTGGACTTTCTAATGGCGATTTTTATAAGAATACGTACCTCTTAGCATAAAAAAAGATAAATTGGGGGTGTCAAATACCACTAACCCCTACCAGATTTCTTGATTAAATCACCTTCAGGATGCTTGTGTCACGCTACCAACATCCTTTTCTAAGCTGCATCTCTCTGATTGGGTTTGGAATATATCCCCCCCCTCCACTTATCGTAGATCAATTGTATTAAGAATGTTTAATCTTACTCCTCCAATACTTAATTAATCATATATTTACAACTCGTAATCTGAAGCAAAACTCAAAATCAAATATTGTCGCTCCCCTTATAGTATCCAAATACTCCTTAAAAATATTTAAATTATAGCTATTTCCGTCGTCTGTGGTAATTTATTACTAATATATTGGAGAAGAAATATTCTAGAAAATCTAATCTATGCCTTAAAAATTCAAGCATCGATTTGGGGTCCTATATTAGCCTCCAGTTCAAAGAACTTTCCGAAATGTAGCACCACTTAGTTTATTAAAATGAGCCAACCATCGACAAATTATCCCCCTTGTGTTTCTAGTTAAAATTTTATAAATTTGGTTGCAATTATGATTGATGGTGAAATTATGCGTGTAGATTTTGATTTATGCTATTATTTTTTCCCTAAATTCCTGATATTAAAACTAGGGAAAATTTTTGTAAAAATTGCCATTTGTGATTGCAATTGGAGCTCAACTTACATACAAAAACGAGGAATCAGGTCATAAAGTTTGAACTCAAACCCCATACTTTTCTTGATCCTTTGAAAGAGAACGGTTCAAACTTGTGTTTTAATTATACGTTTGTCTACAAATAATTTGATAACTCAGATTTTTATCCTTTTCGTTGATTTATGATAAATTTTGTAAAGAAAAGTGGGAATTGTTTTTGTTATTTCAAATGAACGAAAACATCTGAGGGCCATAGCCACAAGTAAGTTCGTGAGTAAAAGGATGGGTTTGTAATTAAAAATGGTGGAGAGTTGGGATTTGAAAATAAATAGAAGCTTTTGAGAACAGAAACTACTAGGGGATTGAGACCTAGATTGTATGAAACTTTCCATATCATGGTCACCAACTTCACATTAATGGCTGATTCCTTTTTCGCGCATTTGAGCAACTAAGGTGATATCAACTTGATTTATTTTTCGATGTAATTATGTATATTATAATGCTTCCTGTGCATTTGTTTTGATTGAAAAATGAAATAAATCATATGCAACCAAATAGGCCATTTTCCTTTAGCATTTCAAGGCTTGAAGTGATGCCAGAGGCAAGAAAACAAAAAAAGAGAATAAGAATGGTAAAAAAGTCAAAAAGCATTCCAAACTACCCCTTGGAAACCATAATTGCCATCGACGAAGTTTTAATAAGCGTGCGGCGACAACTCCATCCATAGAGATCAGGTAATCAGAACATACAATTAGAAGTACGAACTTGACACTAGCGCAATCTAACAAGGAAACTCCTATAGTAAAATTAATCACTCCTAAATGCGCGGTTTGAAAAGGGCGAACTTCAGATTTTCACTTATTTTTGAACAAGAATCAAAAGAAAGAGAAATTGATAAACAAGGAAAGATGCAGAAGAAATCAAAGATAGATAAAATAAATATATAAGACGATAGACGAAAAGGAAACTGCCACCAGATAGACCATGAGAAAAGAGAACTTAACATACCCGAGAAGCAAAGAAAGATACGAAAGAAACAAAGCGAGATACCATAAAAGCAAATAAAGGTGTAAATAATTAAGTAACGAGGATGGGTAGAAAAAATAACTACTGAGGATGGCGAGAAAATATTAATTTGGCAGAAGCTGTCCTAGCAAAATTTCTGATTTCTAGCACTGTGAGGAGGACAGCGATTTTAAATTCTTCCTAAACAAAAATTAAGCCTTCTTTTAAAGAAACAAAGTATCTTCCGTGAATTTCTTCCCTTTCATAAAATCCATCTTCCAATTTTTCTTCGGAAATGTTATTTCCTAATTCGCAAAAAATCCGTAGAGGGGTGGGATTCGAACCGTGCACACTGAAGCAGCGAGCAATCGCTTTGATCTCAATTAAACCGTCCCTTAAACCACTCGGCTACGCAGAAGACAATAATCTTCCGTGTAGCCGAGTGGTCTAAGGGATGGTTTAATTGAGATCAAAGCGGTTGCTCGCTGCCTCAGTGTGCACGGTTCGAATCCCAGTCCTGTACGGAATTTTTGCGAATTAGGAAATAACATTCTCGAAGAAAAATTATCCTGTTTTTCTGTTTCTTGCGGTTTTGCTGGATTTATTTCATCATTCTTTCACGATCCTGAAAGATTTATACATATTAGCAAAAGATAGTGTCTTTACTTACAATATAATAAAGGCATAAAATATAGTTTATAGATTCGTATTCATAATAAATTTATTTTAAACATTTTATTTACAGATTTACAGAGTGAATTTTTAATAATGAGTGAAATTTTGCAACTTCAACAGGCTCCCAAGGGAATCAAATATTTTCGGTTTCCACTAGAACAATATTCAATATATTTAGATAACGATTTTGGTAATAAATATCAATCTGTTCTATTAAAAGGATAATATTTTCAAATTGTCGAAAAAAGTGGAAAAAGTATCAAAGTTATTTGTATGCAGTGTAAAAAGAAAACCATAATTATGCCTGCTGGCCTCAATCAACTAGCCATCTTTTGGGAGACTTCAGAATTAGTACTACTTAGTAACTAAGTAGTAAGTAGAAAAAATAATAGTTCAAGTAATTTTTTAAGTCACTAGTGCAATAGAATATCGATGCTACATTTATAGAGACGACCAATTGAATATATTGTGCACTTCTGTTTATGGAGTATTAACATTAGAATCGGCCGATATCCAACTATAATCAAACAAAGGTGTATCTGTCTTTCCCTCTCTCTATCCATGTCGGTAATTTCTCCTATTTAGTTACTGAAGGAAGAAATTAGATTTTTAATTTAACATAGGATAAAAATGCACTGATCATGGTAAAAAATAATTTTAGTTACATCTAAATACAACTCTAAATCTTATTTATTATTTATTTAAACTAGAAGTTTGATACTCTGATCAAAATTATAGAGGGTGTTTGAGAAGTGTCTCCTAGTGATAATAACCCTTTATTTCTTGTGCATAAGCTATATTCGGATCATTTGAGTGAATATGAATAGGAGAATAAATCTCGCACACGTACATTTGAAGAATAAGTTGCCAGCGGCAACTTAGTAGGCATTAACACTAGGCATTAACTAGGCATTTACTAGGCATTAACACTAAGCATGTTCTAAAATTTTCAGCAAAAGCCGGAACAATGATATGCAAGATTATTCTTAAAAAGAAGATTATTTCGCTTCTGGTTAATGAGCTGTCCTATTTCAGCCTAGTTGAACTACATTAATTTGAGGGACCTTATTTGATGTTAATATAACTCAAATATTTTGCTTTAAAGACATCGGTATTCGTGGTCAGAATGATACTGACGACAAGGATGAAGATGATGCAGATGAATATAATGATGAAAAAGATTCAGACGAAAAGGTTATCATCAGTAAATTTCCTCAAAATTCACGAGAGCATGGGGAGAATTCCGTTAAATTTCCATCCCATATTCGATGTGACTCTCACAGATTAAACTTGGCAGCAACAACTGATGCAGATAAAGAACTGAATTCACTTGGGTTAAAGAAGATAAAGCATTCTGCAATGGTAAAATGATCGGCCTTGTGGAGTATTGCTGGTGATCTCAAGTCAACAGAAAAAATACAGGAATTAACTGGCGTTCAATTTAGGTGTCCACGCCTTGCCCGATGAAACTCAACGTGCAACACATTAAGGCAAATATATAAACATAAGAACGACGTGAATGTAGCTGAATCTGGCTATCATCAAAGATATTAAGTTGGAATTTATTTCATAATATTTGTCAGTTATCAAATCAAGTGCAGCAGCCCTTAACAAGTTACAAGCAGAGAATGAATGATACTACAGTTGGCTCCTTCCAACACGCCTAGCGAATCAGGATGCCCTCGAAAGATTGGAGCCTATCCAACCAAAAGACCGGCAATTAAGACTCTCTATATTACTACTGGCAGCAGTCGTCCTTGGCTCTGATGCAGATTTGGTCATTTTTTTGACGTTCAGCCCAGAGGTAACTCCTGCCGTTATTATTATTCCTTATTTCAACATTGTTGGATATCAATGTTACAACGGCTTAGTTTCGTCGATCATGAAGTAATCAATTCTCAAGTAAAAAACAAGATGCAAATGGCTGTAAGAAATTGTACTTCTGAGAGAAGTGGTAATAGTTTGGGGAACTCAGACTAGTCGCCCTAAGGCAATTTCTTAAAAAAATGGACGGCTTATTTTCAGTTGCTAATAACAAATAAGACTTAGACATCCTTAATTATTTGTAGGACACAAGTAAGTAATTTGCCTTTTTAGAGAGAGAGCATATTATAAAGATCATCAAGAGGTATACCACCACGTTACATACGTCTGAACCAGTGTAATAATAGTTTTCGTTTGTTGGTATGGTTTCTACGTAGTCCCAAAAGAAGTCATCTTTTGAGTGGTAACTTAGGAGAATTTGTTTTTCTAGAAGGAAAATTTACAGCGGTTGAATATTAAATTAACACTCATAACTTACAGTTTTTACTCTTATATTTTCAGTAATTGCTTGCTGCAGGTAAACTGCAAAACTCAATTCTATGTAGAATATGTTTAACTATATACTAATCATTCATTGATATGAGTTATGGAGCTGGTGAGATGAAAATTAAAACAAATAGAACTAAAAACTAGATGTAGCTCATTTCCTGGATATTGCATGTTACATTTCCTCAGCCATTGCTGCTTCCGTAAATTCTACTCCACGTAGGATGCTCTGCTCCGCCTAGAAAGTGCCAATAGCGAGGGCATCATTCGTGGACAGCATTTCGCCAACGATAATTTACGATCTGGAGAAGGTTTATTATAGCGGATCATAGCGATCCTCTATTCCAAAGAACTGAGGGGGGCACCTTCCAAGCTATTTGTGTTCCTAAGAGATCGTCCTTTCTGCGTAAGGCTTGATGAAGCTCTCTTCGAGGCCGCAGGACAATACGAGGGCGTCACGCCCTCAGTATCTCTCACTTTCCTTTGAGCATCAACGATATTACTTCAGTATTAGCCGAAGATATTCTAGCTACTACTCTCCGATAGACAGCATTTGGATCTATTTTGGAGCGGCTCAATTTTTGGAACCGGAATGCCGACTCTAACAAGTTCTGAACTTAGACTCTCGTTAAGCGGACTCGCAAGGGTTTTGTGTTGCATTGGCCAAGAATAATGTGGTGAAATCTGCCCCCTATACGCATTCCCTAATCCGGACCTGTTGCTAAATAGGACTCGACTTGAAATAGTTGTTTTGCACTGTTGCTTTGTACCTGTTTTGTCCGTGCTTCACCTAGGGGTGGGGGCGCAAATTCTCAGCCTTTTGTGACTCTTACGCCCTCGCCGTACAACTTCTCTTACATTTGGCAATAAACAATTTGGCTGCTGATAGAGCCACCTTCTTAATGTTATTTCACTACTATTGCCCTACCTGTCCCTATATAACCATGAAAAAGGTCATTTGCTCGTATAGTCAAATTCACACCAAAATTAGAATAAAAATAGATGTTAACTCAGTGGGCACCAAAAGTCGGTCCTCGTCGGAGGGTAAAGGTTCAGAAAGAGCGTTAAAACGGTGTTTTGCTGCCGGCATTTGGGATTATCTATATGTTAATGGCCTTCGTGGCTGGATCTCCCTAGGGGCGTGCCTCTTCGCCTGAGACACACCTCATCACGCCTGTATAACTACATCCGCCTTTGCCGTTAATTATCGAACGCAGTAGCCAAACATGGAGACCTTATCCTCTCGGCTTTGCGAGAGGTCTGAGAATGTTATTATTGTCGCTTCTACGGATTTATTTTGTATAATATTTATTAAATGTCTATCCAGAAATACCATTACCTGCTTCTTGACCCAAGCTCGATCTGTGCAACTGACCTGCCATTGATTTGACATCTCCTCTTGCCCTCAATTCTTTCTTTTGCTGTCCTGTAAGACTCCGTGGTAAAGCGTGGATTCTCCCACGAGGCATTTTGATCGAATTAGATCGGCGGAGGAGATATAAAATAAGATCTAATTTCCTCGAGATGATCTTCTGTTATGCTTCAAATATGTCCAAGCGGGTTATTAAAACATGGTGCCTCAATAGATTTGGGCAGTTTTGTATATTTATTTTATTGCATAAAGTTTCATACGCAGATGCGTCAATATATCCCTTAATATTTTCCTTGACTTTTCTTTCTTTCTATTTATCTCATTAAATATATTAATCCGGGATTAAAGTAGGATTAGTTAGTTAATAATCTCATATATAACAGGTCAATTAGATAATCAATCATAACAATAAGAAGACATTGATATGAACTTAAATTTACTTTATTCTCTTCCCACTTTGTGGTTTTAAAGCTTTATTGCTTCAGATTATTATATTAATACACCATTCACATGTTTTGTAGTATATTAAAAGACAATTTTAGTGATATTTAATGATATATAAGTTGTATCTGTTTAATTACCCTTCAATCAAAAGAATAGTGAAGGAATTAGAGGATTTCTTTTTGGCTGAATATTAACTATAGGAGCAATTCCTGAGCGACATTTTTTTGTGGAAAAGAAGTGTATCTATCGGACGCAAGAAACCCTCACCCGGTCCCATGTTAAAGCAGGAAGGGAGAGGACCCCAGGTTGACCCTTACACGCTCCCCGGCGCCCTTCTCTCCACGGCCCACTACGTTCGATGGGTGAGAGCTAGAAGGAGTGGAGAGACCGTTAATGTGGATCGGAAAAGCAGATGATTAGGCGTGAAAAGGAAAGTTTAGTCGGAGAACTGAAGTCGATTTGGGGTGATTGACCACTGATATGTGGAGATAGAAGGATAGAATGGAATAGTTGCATATTCTTTGGACCTACTGATTAACGTTGACTCCGAACCACGACCTGCTTTACATTTTCTATTCTGTCCTCTGCCTATTTAGTTGAGCGACAGCCCTCCATTCATGGCTTGATACCGGTTTGAGCTGCCATAATCCGCTTGTCAATCCGTCGTTTAGAGGATCAATCACAGGTTGCGTCGAAGGGAATTTCACGGTCATGGCCCCATTTATGTTGTCGAGGTGTCTAAGCCAATTACTTATTTATTGTTGAGGATAAATAGTTCTACGTCATTCTTAAGACGCCTAAATCACCACCAAAATGCCTAGGATCGTTCTTAACCGCTGCGCTTCGGCGACGTTGGATACAATTCTGTTTTATGGGGTTCTAAAATAGAGACGAAATTAGATCCTTCAAAACCTTTGAGCCGATACACATCTTCTTCCACAAAAAATCATATTATTTAAGCAATTACATAAATTAATTCATCATTTGCCCTTATTTATTTAAAATTAAAGCCAAGATCAACGAGGGAACTACACCAGGAAGTTCTAGAAAAGAGAATATTTATTATTTTATTGCGTAAGAATATTACAATAAATAAAAGTAAAAAAATACACAGAGTATTTATGAATTGATCTTTAAAGGTATTTATACCACTAGGTTACAGCATCTTCCGGGAGTGGAAGTATTGTTCATTGCCTTTTTTAACGTTTAACGCCCTGTTTCATCCTTTGCCGGGTCTACACAGGCACGTTCATTGGATTTCCATTAAGTCTATGTCCCCCCACCCCCTTAAATGCCAGTATTATGCCTCCCTCCACCGAGTGAATAAATCGATTTTCAAAACTTAGTTCCTCAACCGCTGACCCGATGTTACTATTACTCATTTTAATCCCTGGCGGCTTCTAAGCCCTCGTTTACCTACGATCATTCCGCTAAAATCACTCGAATGGTTTTAGCACAACTTTCAGCCCAATTCCATATTCCTTTTTCCTTTATTCCCATTTTCTTTATTTGCTAATCCATAAAATGGCGTTTAAGGCAAAGTGCGCGACGATAAAGGGGCGAAATTTGACTCTGCCAACTTATTTTTAGGAGAAGCGATCAAATATGGTGGAAATGGGGGAGTTCTGTGGACATTTTTAATTTATTTCCTGATTGTCTGCGCCCCTGAGCCTCTCTCGAAACTCTGTCCTTTCTATCTCAATTACCGGCTCCTTTCAGGCTGAAGGAAAAGCTCTCGAGAAAAAAGGGTGGGACATTGAAAGCTTCTCTAATGACAGGAACTGAGGACTAAGGGGGAACTTAGGTTGAGAATAGGTCGGGAAACGGAAGTAAGAGTGAAAAATGGGTGAATAGGTTTCAAATGAGATCAAAATTATAAGTTTTCTTTACGGTTAAAAGTGCGACTAAACAGTTTTAGATAAAAGTTTGAATTGGTGATTAATAGGATATTAATTTCGTCATTAGATATAAGTTATCGCATTATTTGGCTAAAACTATCTGGTCACTTCTGCAGTACTCAATTGGAGAAGCAACTTCTAAACTAAAAAAAAGCAAAGATTTTATTTTAAATGAATTCATTGCAACAAAAAGAAAGAATATAAACAAAATTAAACGTTTAGGTTTCATAAACACTTTGACGTAGAGCTTTGAATAACTGGCGTCTGAGCTACTGGTCCCAGTGAGCTCCGGATATCTGTCAACGAAGTACATTGTGAGTAAAGTTCATTGGGCCAGTTTGGGCCACATTGGGCTATTTTTCTCTAGATGGGCTCTAAAAAGATGGGTCACTTCTCTCAATTAACTAAGGGTGAGGTGCTTCGACAAGGTAATAAAATTCACATACAGATCAAAATTACAATGGCTAGCGAGCAGGAATGTAGCATAAACAGGTTTCTTTTATCCAAGTGAAGGTGCTGGAAGTGCGGTAGTATTTTGCCACCAATCACCTAGCAGGAAATCATTCGTGGCGCAAGTCTGGGATTAAACCCAAGAGCGAGAGATGGAAAACCAATGTTCTTTCCACTAGGCTGGAGAGAGCTCAAAATAGGACAATTGCCTCATCTCCAACGCTAGCGACAATATTCCCTGGGACATGATCCAGCCACTCGGGCGGCGAGAGCTCTCCGTTTTCCCTTTGTTTAGTCAACTGAGGCAGCGGGAGGAGGTCGTAGGACTTTTGTCCTATCACCTTGGCTAGCGAGACGTCACCGTAGGATAACATTTATTGGCAACCAAATTCATCATACCCAATTAATGGTGAGCTTGATACAGTTTTGTGAGCTGATTTCCAAACTGCAATCCGCTTTCGTAAATAGCTTCTAAAATACCGAGCAAAATAAGAGAACGATTTCCCTTTATTAAAAAAATTTGCAAAATTATGATGAGTAGGTGACATGAAATTTCAATGGTACATAAAGACATGCATTTAGTATATTTTATGAAGATTCCATATAATAATATCGTATATTCGAGAAATTATACTAAATAAGCTAACAAAATAAAATATTGACACGTGCAAAATAGGAGAACGATCATTCACAGAATTGCTTAGCAAGCTTGCTTATCGTAGTCCTTCGGTAACAAAGATGACGTACTTATCCTTAAGTAATTAGTAATTAGATTATAATTATAGCAACAATAATAAGAATGGCAATAGTGACAACAAAATAAAAAATAATTATTCTTCAACGCTTATTATCTTTGGTATAATAGTTTGGCATCAATTTTAGGGTCTAGTTTCTATGAGGGTGACTTCTTTGGTGACTTCTCAAGCCAAATTAGGAAGCACAGATCCTACTGTAAGTTGCTGTGCGGGGTTAACAGGACCTCATGCCATACGTTCATGTCTGCGGTTTTGTAGCTCGATCCTGGTATCCGTTTGAGCGGCTTAAAACACGTCGACAGCCCGATAGACTGTTAATCTCCAACTTTCTCGATCAGCGGCCAGAACTTCAAGTTGGTCAATAGGGATGTTGCATTGTTTGCGAGTGGCCTTATAGTATAGTATTTAGCGTGTTAAGTGACATTCAGACTCCCTGACCACGTGACCGATCCACAGGAGCTGGCGGCGTACTATCATTGATTCAATACTGATGGTGGAAGTATTTTTTAAAATAGTTAGATGAGGGATTCGGTCACTCCATGTAATGTTAAGGATGGTTTAAAGACAGTGGATATGAAACCCTTCAAGTCTACTGATTTGGGTCTTGTATAAGGTACAAGTTTCGCTGCCAAATAGTAAAATGTATAGACAGATTGCCTGGTAAACCTTAACTTTAGTCTTCACAGTTAGATCACGGTTTAGGAAAACGCATTTGGATAATTTTCCAAATCTGCTTAAGCACGCCAGTCTGATGCTGGTCTGAATTTCATTTTCTGTGCCGCAGATTGCTGAGAGAATGCTGCCGAGATACTTGAAAGACACAACGGTTTTCAATTCTTCACCACCGATGGTGAAGGGTGGTATTGGAACGGCAGTGTTGTGTTGTATAGGGAACACCTCAGTTTTGCTGGCCTTCATAACCAGACCACCTGCTGAGTAGATGCTGTTTACCGCATCCAAATTTCTTGGAAGAGATTGAGGATTAGGTGTGGGGTAGGCGGCATCATCAGCATATTGCATATCAAAGACATAGCCAGTACGGGTTTTTGTCTTAGCCTTGAGACGCTGGAAGTTAAACAGGCTACCATTAAGACGGTAGTTGACGGCTACGCTGTCGTTCACGTCAAATTCATACATTGCAAGTAAAGTCATTGCTGCTAAAGAAGATGGGTGTAATGTCACACCCTTGTTTGACACCAGTGGTAACAGCAAACGGATCTGAGCCATTCCTGCCCATACAGACACGGGCAGTCATGCCATCGTGGAGAGCCTTGATGATGGCCATGAACTTAGGGGGACAGCCACATTTGACCATCACCCTCGATAACATTTCCCTGTTGATGGTATCAAAAGCTTTAACAAAAAGCTATGAATAGATCTTGGTTCTGCTCTCTGTTATTTTCCATTAGTTGCCTAGCCACAAAAACCATGCAAGTGGTACCTCTATTTTTTCTCAAGCCACAGTGGGATTCAGGGAGGATGGTCTCTGTGACAGAGTCTAGTAGACGGAATAGGAGTATTCGTACTTTTTCCGCATTCATATTTCTAGACTTTTGTTTTGTAGATCATTACGCTCAGGAGGTCCTTAAGGGATTAAGGGATGTAGTCAGCCTTCGAAAAGATCTGAATCAATAAATGGAGGTGCTGCATAACGACTTGGCCAACAACCTTAAAGATCTCTCCCGGGATGCCATCAGAGCCTGGTGCTTTATTGTTTTTCAGGCTCTTGCGAGCCTTAAAGGTCTCGTTAAAGGAAGGACAGTGTTAAATCCAGATTTTTAAGGAGTGGTAAGTTGGGAAGCCGGTCAACAAAGGTAGGATCTGTGTGGTTGTTCTGGTTTAGAAGGTTAATTAGGTACTCAACCCAACGGTCTAGAATGCTTTGCTGTTTTTTATCAGATTTGCCTTATCAGCTGACATCAAAGGAGCTAAAGTGCTTTGTGTTGGGCCATATGCCGCTTTAATGGCATTGTAAAAATTTTGCTGGTCATATAATTCAGCATATTGCTGAATTTCAACTGCTTTATTACACCACCATTGATTTTGTATTCTACGAAGAGCTCTTTGTGCCTCCTGTCTCAGTGCTTGAGAATTTTGTCTGAGCAAGATTGAAGTTGGGTTGTTCAGGGCAGCCAAGTGGGCAATGTTTTTCCTCCTTAGGAAATCTAGGATGTCTGCTCGGCTTTGGTCGAACCAATCTTGGTGGTTGCGAGTCGAGAATCCGGGGGTATTCGTTAAGGTGAAGTAGATAGAGGCTGAGAAGGTCTTCCAGTCAGGCTCGATTTGTTCAGGAGTTAGGTTAAAAGTAATTAGCTCTAGGAGTTGGGAGATGCTGTGGTGCAGTGCTATTTGGAGTTAAGTCAGCTTATCCTGATTTTGAAGCATTGCTCGGTTTATTTGCTTTTTCTTAGCTTGCTTGCATAGTGGAGGAAGAGTATTGAATGACACAACCAACCGAATTAGGCTATGATCCGTCCAACATTCAGCACCCCTGAGGGCTCTGGTAATCAAGAAATCACTGATATCAGTCTTGCGAGTTATTACGAAATCAATTTGGTGCAAATGCTTGAAGCGTGGATGCATCCAAGACGTTTTATACTTGTTAGGGACTTGAAACACAGTTTTATTTTATGGTGAGCTCATGAGTAGCGCATTCAACAGCCGGATACCATTGGAGTTCTCCTTGCCAGTTCCGTGACGTCCTATGACTCCCTGACAAACATCAAAGTTAGATCCGATTCTGGCGTTGAAGTCGCCCAAGAGAATTACTTTCTCATTGCTTGGCAGGTTGTAGAGCAGATTGTCTAGTTCTTCATAGAACCTATCTTTTATTTCTTCCGAAGATGGTAGTGGGAAAGCATAATAACTTATAAATATAACAGATCTTTGGTTCATAAGGGGAGAACGCAAAGTCATTTGGCGCTCATTTACACTCACAGGGGCTTCAGGGAGGCGGTTGAGCAGGGATGTTTTAACTGCGAAGCCGACGTCATGAATTCTCTGTGAATCTTCTGTTAGCCCCTTCCAGAAAAATGTGTAGCCGGAGCCCACTTCCTTTATCGAGTTCTCATCAGCCAGTCTGGTTTCACTGAGTGCTGCAATGTCGATATTGTATCTGCAAAGTTCAGATGCAACAAGTGCAGTGCGCCTATGAGGTCTGTCCTGATCATTGGTGAGTGATTGGTCCAACAGTGTCCTGACATTCCAGCATGCAAGTTTCAGTTTCATTTGTTTGTGGTTTCGACGACGCCCGAGAGATACATTGGTGGAGGCGGTTGCCCACCACAGGTTTGGTGGGAGATGAACAATGTTTGGGTGTCCTTTTCTCTACCTCTCCTCCATGGAGGTGAACAGTGTTGCTCCCTAAACAAGGTTGCTCAGTCATACAGCCAGCTGCCTCAAGGGGGTATCATCCCCACAGTTAACTAACCCCCTACGACTATCAGGACAGTACCGACGTGCGTGCAAGAGGGGAGCTAAGAACTTACATACTCATTTTACAAAAGTGAAAAATAAGGAGATAAAGAGTAAAGAGGATAAGAAAACATGCACAAGGGAGAGATTTAAGTGCAAACACGGCTGCGTCCTCCAGCAGCTGCACACACCTGACCACAGCAACTAGCACTTGATGTCAAGGGGAGCCCATGACAATTCAATAGGTGTGTGTGGCTGCAGTGCTATGCCAGAACTCCATCAGTCACTAGATGTAACCTGCCTACGGGGTGGCACAGCACGGGCATTAGAGGCTTAGTTATAAAAGGTGGCCTCGGCTCGCCTGATAACCTTGTTAGGGAGCTTTAGGGAAAGATTTAGTGACTGGGTATTGCCAGTATTTAGCCCTTTCCACTCAACAGAGCTACCACCAGTTTGTCCGCCAATGGTTATTTGCAATGGCAAAAAGGGTCACTGCTTTATCTTTTTTTCTATTACGTCAGTGCAACGAACCTAAGGACCTCACCTATTTCCTGCAAAGTTTTTATGTTATTTTGTTCGATTCTTAATCCATTTTCATTTATAAATCTGACACTGTTGAAAGTGCTGGTCTCGAACTTTGACTTCACTGATCTTTCAGAGGTTCTCAATTGGGTTCAGGACTAGGCTTTGAGCAGGCCACTTGATTACTTCGATATCTACTTATTCGAAATAGTATTTTACTCGCTTTACAGTATGGCATGGCGCGGTGTCCTGCATGAATAGTAGGGTGGAGCGAAAAACATTTTTTCTGTAATTTATTTTCCCACCACGATTTTTTTATGGGGCTGTCTGTCAAATTAAACCTCCTAAAATGAATTTTTTATATAATAAATTTTAAAGGTTCCTCAACGCCATTGAAAATTGAAAATAATGAGATTTTCAACTAAATTTCGACTTTCGTGGATTATATCTGAAAATTTAATTTCAATTTTGAATTCATACCTCTAAATAAATAATTAGAGGAATTTAAAGAACAAGTAACCGAAATTTGAAAGTAATTGAATGTTATTTAGAGGTTGCTCAATGACATTTTATAGCGGCGTACGTGAAAATTTTGTTTCAGTAGCGCGGAGGATCTCGTTGAGAGTAAATTTGTATGTGGCTCTGTCTTGTGTCTATTGTTTTGATCACATTCTTCTATTTGTATTTAAGAACAGTTATATATAGCCTACAATAAATATTTATACACGTTTAATTATATTTCAGAGCTAAATAATATGTAAGAAATAAAATAAAACAATATTTAATTATGGCATTTAAACCTAGAACGCGTCATGGAATTGAAAGCCACTTGTTTGGCGCACTCTGCGCCATTAGTGAAAGAGTGTTGCCAACTTATAAAGATTTTATAAAATACATTTTGCTTGATCGAGAAAAGGAAAAGAGCTGCAAAAGAAAAGACCCGCCACTTAAAAAAATTATGACATTAGTAGCGGAGAAGATAATTTCTATTTGGAAAACGGCATCAATCCCTTATCTGTCAATAGAGGGAGTTATAAAAAGAATTCATATTTGTACACTTTTGAATAATTACTGGGAAAAGTGTCTGATGAACAAGAAAGGCTATTCCCTCAATATATCAGCGCAATGCAGCATCGCTAACAAGGATTTGGAACGAAGGAATGCTTTCAGATTACTGCTGAATATTGTAGAGAGACCAGCGGAAAATGGTTTTAAGGTACACGTGTTTTGTTTTTTTCCAATGTTTAATTTGATGTGATCTGTATTACATTACCAAATGCACGTCCTATCTGACCTTGTTTATATTTTAGTTGAAATATTAGTTTGTGATATTGTATGAAGTTATATAATAATAATAGGTATTAATAATGTGCCATTCAGGGTTGTTAACCCTCCCAGAGCGCAGGTTGTGTAGCTAGTGTAGATAAAGTTTACAGGGGAGAGAAGGCAATTCTGAAGAGATGAGTCTTCAGGAGAGATTTAAAAGTAGCAAGGGAAGGAGAAAATCGGACTTCGGAAGGAAGAGCATTCCAGAGTCTAGGAGCACAAACTGAAAAGGAACGGTCACCCATCGATCGGAGGACAGAACGAGGAGTGTTTAGGAGGGGAGCGAGGTTAGACCGGAGTGCCCGAGGAGTTTGATGGCGGGAGATGGCAGACGAGAGATAAGGTGGAGCCTCGAGATTTAGGGTTTTGTAGGTGATGAGAAGAATTTTATAGTAGGTACGGAAGTGAATAGGTAAGCAGTGTAGCTCCTATAACAGAGGCATCGAAGGAGAGAACCGGGAGCGGTGAGGGAGGAGCCGAGCAGCATAGTTTTGAAGGGAACAAAGTGACGAAGAAGGAAGATTCACTAGAAGAGAATTGCAGTAGTCTAAGCGTGAGGTGAAGAAGGCATGAATAGCAGTCGCAAGGCTTCGTCTATCAAAATGTGATCGAACTCTTGAGAAGTTGAGGAGGAAACCGAGGAAAGACTTACATATACAATGGATTTGCGGTTTAAACGAGAGTTGCCCGTCCAAAATAACACCAAGATTACTGACGGAATCAGAGAAGGTGAGATTGGTTTCCTCAAGGTTAAGGGAGGGGAAGAGAGCTTTAGATTTCTCCGCCATCGAAGCGGTACCAACAAGGAGAACTTCAGTTTTATCGTGGTTAAGTTTGAGAACGTTGGCAGACAGACATTCTTTTATGGAGGTGTAGGCTGAAAGGAGCTTGGTAATTGATTGATAGAAGGATACAGGGAATGAGGAAAGGTATATCTGAATGTCATCAGCATAGAGGTGGAAGGACAGGCCCAAATTGCGAAGAAGGGAGCCAAGAGGAAGTAAGTAGATGCGAAAGAGGAGGGGACCAAGGACTGAGCCCTGAGGCACCCAGAAATGAATGGGCGTGGGCTCGGAGGAGAGGTTATCGAGCGCGACCGACTGAGTGCGACAGAAGAGGTATGAGCTGAACCAAGCAAGTGCAGTGCCTGAGAGACCAAGGAAAGTTGAAGACGATCAAGGAGGACAGTGTTTAGATGGTGTCGAAAGCAGAGGAGAGGTCTTGGAGGACTAGAATGGATGTACAACTCCTATCGGCAGTTCTACGTAAACCGTCTGAAACATTAAGAAGAGCGGTTTCAGCAGAGTGCTTTGGTTTGAACCTTGACTGGTACATTTCTTCAATATTGCAGTTAAAAATATGGTCATTAAGGCGAGAGAAAACCACTCTCTCGAGGATCTTAAAAAGGAATGGAAGCTGTGAGATAGGGCAATAGCTAGATGGTTCAGAGGGGTTAAGGTGTGTTTTTTAAGGATAGGGCGAATTGAGGCATGTTTAAAGAAAGAGGGAACCACCCCTCTGGCAAGAGAAGTGTTAAAGAGATGAAGAATCAGTGGGAGGACAGCAGGGAAAATTTGGTGGAGAAGTTTAGGTGGAAAGACGTCCTTAGGGGATATAGATTATTTAGAGCGTGTGCTTAGGGTAGTTACTTCCTCAGAGGACGTTCGAGTGAGGACATTAAGCGGCAATGGATTATGGTTTGGGAGAACATCATAGGCTTGTTCACACGGCTAGGGTAGTACGGCACGAAAGTTAATAACTTTATCAGAGAAAAATTAGAAAGAGTAGAGGGGTTGCTGGGGGGAGAGGTGGGGGAAATGGGGCTTTGCGAGGAACGATGAGAGAGGAGACAAAAGATAGTCCGAGGGTCATTCTTGCTCTCAGATAAAAGTTCGCGTGAATGAGCCTCACGCGCTGATTTGAATTTAGAAGAATAAGTCGAAGTAGCAAAGCGATAGGCAAGTGAGAGGGAGGACGTATCCTGGCCACGGGAGCGACTTTTACGTAGGACTCGTTCATGAGCACGTAAGGACCTCCTTGAACGAAGGAGTTCCATGGTAAACCAAGGAGCGCGGTGATGCTGGTTTGAAGAAGGAGTGATAAGGAGGGGGGGCGGAGCGTGCACGTCAAGGCAGGTGAGTAATGATTAGTGCAGAGAGTTTAAGGTTTGGTCAGGTGAAGTATTAGTATCAATAGAAGGTAGGGGAGAAACACCGTTGTTAAAGAAAGAAGTAGTATCAATTGACGATAGTGGCCCGAAAGGAGTAGGATCTCAAGACGAGCGAGAAGGTAGGTGGTAGGGAATATAGAATTCAAAATTGACTAAGAAGTGGTCGGAAATCGTATTAGAAAGGTCAGTTACTGTTAGATTAGAGATATGGAGGTTTGAGATGACTAAGTTCAGAGTATTACCATGTATTTGTGTTGGGGATGACACATGTTGTGTAAGAGAGAAGAGGTAGAGGATGTCTATGAATGCACGAAAAGTCTCATTGTGGCTAGGAAGGTTGAAGTCCCCGAGAATAAGGAGAGAACCAGTAGAGGGTAGGTCGGAGAGTAGGTTACTGAACTCCTCGAGAAATAAGTACGGAGACGAGCTGGGAGGGCGGTAAAGGACCAAAATAGTCAGAGCGGGCACATCACGTGAGACAACAATGAGAGCCTCAAAGGAGGCTAGGAGGGGGAAGAGGAGAAGATTCAGGAAGAAGGATGAGTTGCAAATCAGTGCAACTTTCCCTCCACGGCGGTTTCGAGGGACATGCAGGAAATAATGACCCCGAGGGGTTTCAGGGGTAGTGCATGAACCAGAATCAGACTCTAGCCAGGTTTCTATAAGGCCAAGGAAGGAAACCCCAGTGCGAACAACGAGGTTATGGACATACTCCGACTTATTGGTAAAGCTCCTAATGTTCAGAAGAGACGCCGACAGCACCTGCTGATGAGCACAGGAGGAAGGGACAGATTTGGAGGTGTTGGATAAAGGAAGAATAGTAGGGCGAAAGAGGTTCCTAAGAGAACGCGAAAGCCTGGGCCCCCTCTTAGTCGGGCGAGTTAGGGGATACCAGTCCCCTTTATCTTCGCGTATGTAGCTGGCGAAAGACGATAATTTAAAGAGTTGAGTGAGAGGAGTGAGTCCCTATCATACATAGTGGGGGAGAAAGGAGGGAGCAAAGGCGAGAATTATGAAGTTAGCAGCAGACGGGAAAACTTATCCCTAACTTGACTAATAGAATGTGGGGGAGGGTTCGCCCAAGCAAGGCGTGGGTGTGGGAGCGGGTTCGCCGACGCGAGGCGTTGGAGTGAGGGGTGGTTAGCGAGAAAGGAAGACAAAGAGCAGCACGTGACAACAAAGGAATCAATTGAGTAAAAAGTAAGTTAATAGTGAAGCTGAAATGAGCAATAAGTTACAAATAAAATTTGGTACTTGCAAGCGAGACTACCAGATAATGCGGAGCACAGCACTAACTAGCTAATCGAAAGGCATTAAACACCCTGCGGTAATTATAGTTCACACAATGAAATTAATTAAAAAGCAGAGCTCACAACGCGACAACACTGATTAAAGAGCACTAAATAACAGAAGAACGATGAATCAGGAGACGGATGATAAGAATGCCGATCAAGAGCTTTGGGAATGGAATTGATCGTCGGGGCAATCGAAGACACTCACACAACAACCTTCCGGAAACATTAAATTTCTGAACTTTTACTATTGTACGTTCGCTTATGTATATAACTACATAACTACAGTTTTGGATGAAAATATTAAGTCAATCTATGAAAAGATTATTAATGATACTTCTTAAATGAACTTTAAATTCGAATTCTAGTTCCGAAATAGGCATATAAATTGCAAAATATAATTTTTATGAGAAAAAGTTAAATTTTGTCGATCTGTCTAAGTGTCTAATCACCTAAGCTAGTAACAACTTTACGTAGGAGAATTGCCTCATCTACTAGGCTTTGATCATCCACTTGTCTAGCAATGACTATCTAAAAGTCAATAGCACCCCCATGCCTCTAAAAGGCTAGCGAGAATTCTCTTTATTACTATTTTACTGAGATCTCTCTGTTTCCCTTTAATATCATAGAAAGAACTTTCAGTAAGACAATTCCCACATCCACAAGGATAGCGAAATATTTCGGTAGGATAATTATCCAAGCCACTAGCTAACGACAATTCTCGCTATAAAAGTGCCCTATCCAATAGACTAACGCGAGTTCTCCCTATGGCCAATTGTTAAATCTACTAGGCTAGGGTGAACTCTAAGTAGTCAAATTGAAAATATATCAACTAGGCTATCATGAGTTGTCCGAAGGAAAATTGTCCCATCTATTAATATAGTATAGAGACAGAACTTTCCATAGAAGAATTTTCCCAATCTACCATCCTACAGAAAGCTCTCCGCGATTATCAGAGATATCTGTAGAAGAATTCTTCATCAACCATGCTAGCAAAAATTTCCCTCAATGAAACATCCCCATCAACCTAGCTAGCGAGATCTTTCATTAGGACAATTGTTCTATCCATTAAGTTAGTGAATGTTTTACAAGAACAAAAGTGTCACATTCATCAGACTAGCGAAAATCTCCATATGACCAACATATCTATTAGACTAGCGATAATTCTCTGTTAGGCAATTGCCTGATTAACTACTCTAGTGATAGCTCTGAGTACAACATATATCATGTCCACTAGGCTAGCCAAACCTCTCCGATGGACAATTTTCTTCGCCATGTGACTAGCCAGAACTCTCTATATGGCAATTGTCCCATTCACGTAGCTAGCAAGAACCTTGTGCAGGACAATAATTTGTCACCATATTTAAGATAATGAGAGCGTTCAGTAGGGTCTTTTACAATCAACTAGGCTTGCGAGAGCTCTCCGTAAAAGAAATGTCTCATCAACTATGCTCTTGAGAGCCTTCCGTAAGACAATTGTCACATCCACTAGGCTAACATGATCTCTCATATATTGAGGAAGGTAGAAAACAAACAAAACAATTATGAGTCTAGAACTTTGAACAAGCTTGATAGATGAGGATGCTTAATACCCTAAACATGAATGATGGTTAATGTATAACTATAGGTGGTACAATTAAATATTTAAGTTTTGTTGTTTTAGAAATAGCATCGTAAGATGGAGTAAAGCACTCAAAGATACTTAAAAAATGAGCACTTCGTAGTTTTATGAAATCTTATAATGGGTTGACTGATTGAACCAAATTAAGATTTCAAGTAAGGTAATCCAAATGGATGAGCGATCTAAAAAGAGCACTGTTGTCGTATGGTGAACTCTCTTTTCGAAAAGTCCGAAAGGATAGTGGTCAAATGACCGATTTCCTTATTTTTTCTAAGCTGGTGGCATCTGTGCAAACATTGCAATACTACAGTTAATTACTACAAGGAACAAAAATAATAACGGGCGCCTAAAATACAGCCAGACCCCTTAAAGAAATGAAGAGACTCATGAAGAGTTGCTTAGGAGCGGATGGTCTGAAAATAAGAACCATCGTTTCCTGAACTTTCTAATGGAATGGAATGGAAAGGAAAAGTGGGAGGAGAGACAGAGAAAGAATGCCAGTCCCTCCCCTCTCACCCCGGTCATTGGCGATTACCAATGGGAGGTGGAGTGACTCGCCTCCCCCATGACCTTCTTTCGCTCCTCTAGATATCAGAAGAGCAATATGAAGACCAGGAGGTAGAGGAGGAGAGGAAAAATAAAGGCAAGAGACAGCAAAGAGTGAAATATCCTAGAAGACTTGAAAATTGAGCTATGTGGTCGGTGGACTTACAGCTTTACGTGGAATCCGAACCACGGTGTGTCATATATCCTTATACTATTCAATTTTTCACTACTGTCCCTATCCCACGTATTCAGTGTTGGGTCCGTTCGATGTGAAGGATAGAAGAAAGGTGTTAGGTGGAAAGAAGGAAGTAGTAGGGTTGAAATTGAATGCTAGAGTGTATGGAGGTCATGCTAATCTTTGTCATTTTAGTTATGTCTAGTTTATTAGTTTTAGTTAGCAATTGCCTGAGTTACAGGTTTTTATCCTTCTTTGTTCTGTGATATCTTAGTGTTATTTACGTGTTTTTATTGTTGTAGAGTCGCGTTCAAACCGTTATAGCTGTTAGTGATCATTACTACTGGTAAAGATTTACGCTTTCTATTGCACTTTTTTCTATTTTTTGATCTGTTAATAAGTAAATTCTCATTTACTACCTTTAATACTTACTCTCTTTCATTGGTCAATTCTATCCTGTGTAGACTCCTAGTTCCTTCTGGTCGATTTTTGGAGTATATGTAGGGAAGAGTCTACGTGCTCCCCCCTCCTCTCTTGCGGTTATCGAATCCATAACTTCCTTTCCTACTTCTTGTTGCGTTTTTAATATCAGTTTCTTGGCTCTCTTTTCTATTATCTTATTCAGTGGTTTTATCTTCGCTTCTCTATGTAAGTCTTGCTGTCTTCTCATGTCTCTTCTTCTTGTGTTGGGGATAACTAAGACTGCTTTGTTTTGTATACGCTGCAGTTCAGTCTTGTTGCTTCTAAAGATGGTGTACATGGGTATTACTGGGTATACCGTTGCAAATTGAATGATTGTTTGGTGATTTTCCTTTTATTTTTCTGATTAAGGGATCTGAGTCTGTAGAGTATGTCCCGATTCATTCTTCCCTTTTCTACTCTATCTTTGACGTGTTTTGTGTATCCAATCATTGTTATCGCAAGTCCTAGTATTTGGTCTCTCTTGCGTAGTCATATCTGTCCCTTTGAATTATTAGGGCGCTCAAACTCCTTCTGTAAATTGACCGATTTGTCCTGATCTTCCATTGCTCTCGTAGAGGTTAATTTTTCTTATTTCTTCGGATGTTAGTCTGGCTTGCATGCCAGGGATCCTGTAAGGGCAGACAAAGATCTGTGTGACGTCATCTTCGAACTGAATATTAAGGCATCCTTCCGTAAATGGTCGAGGGATATCCGAGGTGTACACAAAATATAATGTGGGACTCAGACATCCTTCTTGTAGAAGGCCAGCTTCCATTTTGAAAATAACGCTTCTGTGGTTCCCCATTTCAATGTAAGCCCGTCGTTCCTTTACGTAGTCGCAGATTAATCTTTCGAGTTTATCGTTTGTCCGTAGCTGTAGTATTTTGTACTCTATTTCCGTTATCCATACTCTATCGAATGCTTTTGAAACATCACTGTGAACTATATCGACACTAGCTTTTTGCTTTTTACTTTCACTATCATTTCCGTAATGACCGTGAGGGCCATTTCCGTGATTCTTCTCTTCCTAAATCCAAATTGTAGTTTGTTCAGAAGCTTGTTTTCTTTCAGGTACTCAATCAATCGTTGATTTAGTATTTTTTCAAACACCTTCCTGATGAAGTCGAGTAGAGAGATAGGTCTATAGCTCTCCACTCAAGTTAGTGGCTTTGCTGCTTTAGGGGTAAAGATCATCTTGGCCACTTTTACTTCTTTTGGGAAGTCACCGGTGTTAAGGCAAGATTGCATACGTTCCAGATTCCCTGTAGTATCTTTTTAGGTGTTTCTTGGTGAGATCGAACCTTTCTGTGGCTTTCTGTTTGAATTGCGAGATTGTATTTTCGATATCCTGTACGGTGATTCTTGCGTGGATCCCGTCGAAGGTGTCTCTTAATGCATCCACTGTTGGACGTGAAACAGTTCTGTCAATTTTATCGTTGAGTTCTCTTACAATGTTTCTTTCAAATTCAATGTCGAATTCTTCGTTGTCCTCTTCACTTATGCTAAATATTTTCCTCAAGTGGTCCCTTAACATTTGTTCTATCTTGTCTTCGTCCCCTATGGTATTTCCTTGGTTGTCTTTTTTTTCATTTTTTAGGGTCCTGCTTTGCATTTCAGTAGATTTATCTTACTCCAAGATTCTCTTACAGGTGCCTTGTTGTCAATTTTGTGTATTGTTTCGTTCCAGTGTTCCTTTTGTCTGTCTATTATATCTGAATTCAGTTATCCCTTTGTCCTTCTCATTTCGTTGTGTGTGTAGCTCCCTCGTCGGTCCGTTTGTCCTGATTTATTCTGATATTTCCTTGAGTCTTCTTTGTTTCCGTACCATTTCTGGTGTCCAGGTGAATTTTTTAATTGTTCTGGAGTGGTTTTTCGGTATGGCTTTCTCGTCAGCTGCTTGCATTAGTTTTCTTATTATGTCCAAGTCTTGATCTATTCCTTATAGTGTGGCTTCTTCTAGTATTCTTGGTGTCTATGTGCTGAGTTCTCTCTTATATCTCTCCCAGTCTGCTCTGTGAAAGGCTTTTCTTGCCTTACCTGGGATTTGGATCGGTCTTTAGTTTATTGTAAGGATAGTTCCCGTGTGGTCTGAACAAGGTATATCTTCTGGTTGCATATAATAGTTATATGGGAGATAATTATTGCCTTAACAGATATCCGGTTTTGTGGCTGTAGTACCCATTACGTATGTTGGGTAGTCGGGGCCCCAGTCTTTGTCAGATACCTCTTGCGAGCAGTGCTTCGAGGTTTTTTACTATTCCTTTTCTGATTCTGTACCCGCTCGCTGGACAGTGAGCGTTAAGGTCGCCCATAAAGATAACCGGGTTTCTCTTATTGAAGATCTTGCTATTGTTAATAGGCAATTGATCTCTCCTTGGCGGTTGATATCCCGTTGCTATGATCATGTTGGTTAGGTCGATTCTTACTTCGATTGAGATGTAAGATTCGAAAAGTATTTAATTAGTTAATTTTATAACAGTAAATACCGTCAATATTATAGTACAAATACCTCTTAAAATTAAAGAATAAACTGCTTAGTTAGAGTTTTGAAATTTCTCTCATTTTCTTTATATTATTTTTTATTTTTATGACTAACTAAATTATTGTTCTATTTCGATTAATTCTAGGAACCTAATATAAATTTTTAAAAAGAAACAAAGAACAGGAATATAATACGTTTGGTTGCATAATTATAAAAAAAAAGTGTAGAAATCTGGGAGTAACAAGTGCAATCCCATTTCTTCTATATATTTTATTTAAATCTGATTTAAACTATGATTGAGACGAGAAATTGCGATTTGTGAATAAAAATGATAAAAATAGTGGCTTTTGGCAACTATTGAAGGGATGTCATCAGATGGCACCATGTCTGCTAATTAAATATTTAAACAGCTATTTAATGACTTGAATCTTCTATAAAAAATTAATATAATAGCTTTATTTTGTTCTGGTTAAGACTACAATATCTCATTTAAAAACAAACCCATTTAATAAAATTAAAGAAAAAAAATTTAATGTGTTAAAACGCTCTAAATTGAGCCCATCGAATTGAAAAAATTTATTACATAAAATTTACTAAATCATATTCAATTGCTTATGTATAATAATACAACAATCCAAGATTCAATTATAATATAAAAGATTGTAAAATAAATTAATGTAAGTAAAGTGTATAAATCTAATATTATTTGAACTCATGTCGAAAGTATAAATATTCATTGAATTTGCAATCTGCTAAATACCGTCGCCTTTGTGTGCGGGCCGTTTATGTAAAATGTAAAGTGGAAAGTGACTCTCAACGATCATACAGTTAACACGAAGAAGCACACTGAAAAGTGCATCCAAGCAGCTGACGAGTCATCACCACTCCCACGAGAGTTAATCGCCCAAGAATGTTACCATTTGGTAACTATTAACCTTGAGAGTAGAGCAAGAAGGTTGCCTCGTTTGTCTCATAAGGGCAGCTACGGTCTGATTGGAGATTCCTCCTGTTTCCGTAGCTCTCAAAAGAGACAGAAGCAAGCGTGGACGGGTTGATTGGAGATACCTCCTGTTCCTGTCCTGCTTGTAAAGAGGGCATTTGTCTCTTCTACCCTTTGCACGCGTGGCGCTGATGGGCGAACAAGAGTGACGCCACGATGCAAGGGGCGGCGTCCATAGCCACCACGCCGAAGTCTGCCAAGCGGACGCGGAATGGGTTAAGTCCACCCTCACCGAACGAGACTTCCACGCCGAAGAGGACCACCCGAACACTGGAGCCGAAGTTCTCACAGGCAGAGGAGGCCCCCAGCGATGAAAGCGGTCGCCTCGTCATCGACGAGAGCCCCCAGACCGAGGAGGCCCAGCAGGAGAATGAGGCAGGCTGGGTAACAGTGTCTCATTCCCGACGAGGACCTAGGCACAAGTTTAAACTGGTGCACCAGAGCAAAACTAGCAGTGCCTACCAGGCTGTGACTGAGCTGGAGAGAGCACACCCTGGCCTGCGGATAGTCATTCGCCCTACTCTCAACGGCGAATACGTCCTCACCCCGAAAGACGATGGGTCGGAGGCCATGCTGCGCCGCCTTGCCGAGGAGGGGGATCGAGTGATCCTTCTCGATTCCAGAGTGAAGAGGCACAAGTTGGTGCTTCAACGATATCCCACCACTCTGCCACTCCAGGCCGTCGAGGCTCACCCCCACGTGCACTCGGCAACACGGCTCCTCGCACACAGAGACAAGGTCCCAACCAGGCAGATCCTTGTAGTGTACGAGGGGCCGCCACCACCCAAGCTGGACCTGGGCAGCTGGGGCCGCTACGCCCTGCGCCCCTACCAAGGTGAGCCCGTGAGATGCTACAAGTGCCAGCGCTTCGGGCATCTCCAGGCCATGTGCCAAAACTCCGTCAGGTGCGGCGTGTGTAGCCAAGCGCACCCGACGGAGGAGTGTATCGGTCGCCTCAAGGCCAGCCAGTCCACCACGGCATGGTGCCCCAACTGCACCAAGGGGCACCACGCTTGGAACACGAAGTGCCCTGAGCGACAGAGAAGGATGCCACGGGGTCACCGGCGGCAGCAGCAGCAGATGGAACCACGTGCCCCCCCAATCGGGTCGGCGTGGGTTAGCCATCAACCCGCGACTCTCGGCCTGACCGGCACACGTCTGGGGGGCACACAGGAGGGGGAGCGGCAAAGGCAGGGGGAACCACGTGGGCCTTCCCAGCAACAAGGCAACCGACGCCTTGTTCCAGCGCCACCACCAAAAAGGCTGGCGTGGGCTTCCCACCCACCCCTTACCCCTCAACAGCCTGGCACAAGTCAGGTCGAGACAGGGGAAGAGGACAGGCAGGGAGCGAGAGAGGGTGCCAGTAGCTGCACAGCCAGCAACTTCGCTCACACCTCCACCCAGCAACCCACCCCCTCTGTCCCCAAGCCACAGAGGAGGAAGGGACACAGGCGTCGGGCCCACCGCGCCCGCCCAGACGATGAACAGTCCACGGTGCTACCCAATGCCCAACCAGCGACAGGGTCTCAACGTGGACCCCCAGGTTATTGCGAGGGACTCAATGAGGAGGGCAGAGCCATCGTGGACGTCATTCTCGCGTGTGTCGTACAGCTGGTGAAGAAGCTGCTCGACCGCCGGCAGGGCACCGCAGCCCCTACCGAGCAGGACCTCGACGCACTCCTCCGCGAAGAGGTGTTAACCGCCGTCACAGAGGGTGCCCTCCAGCCCCCCCCCATCATCTACCACGCCGAGAGGTCCCACTCAACACCCTCTGCACCCACCGCACGCCCACAACCAAGATGGAAGCGCGGATTGACAGCCCAGCCCACGCACCGGCGCCCACGCTGAGGGTGCTGCAGTGGAATGTGCAGGGGCTCCGCCCCAAGAAACATGAGCTACTGAGAGCCGTCTTTCAAGAAGACCTGGACCTGGTTCTCCTACAGGAGACTCTCACGCCCACCAGCTTCGAATGGCGAGTCGCAGGCTACACTCTCCACTCGCTTCCGGCTGGTGACGGAAATGGGCGTGGCTGTGCAGCCCTCATACGAAACACCATCCCGCACAAGAGGATCGCCGCACCCGTGTACTGTGGTGACGGCGTGGAGGTCCTGGCACTGGAGCTACAGCTGGGGCCGCTCACTCTCACTGTATACAATATATACAGGAGCCAGCGGTACCCGCTGGATGTTGGGGAGCTGCTCTCCCTCGCATCCCACTCCAGCCTCCTTGTAGCGGGCGACTTCAACGCCCACCACCCCGTGCTGCAGTCTGTGTCACCCACTAACGTGACCGGGCGCCACCTGGCCGACCTGCTCGAAGAAGTTCCTGCCGTTTGACTACTGAACACAGGGGAGGCCACGCACGTCCATGGGGGGCGGCTCGACCTCACGCTGGTGTCGGGCGACCTACAGCCCGGTGCCACCTGGCAGGTCCACCCTACCCTCACCAGCGACCATTACGGGACCCTCACCACCATCACTGTGGCCCCACCAGCTCCTCCTCTCCCGCCGCCCCAGTGGAACGTCAGGAGGGTGGATTGGGCAAAGTTCCAAGCCTCCCTGGCCGAGTGGTGGTCCACGTATGTGCCTCCGGCGGACCTGCACCTGCAGGAGAGGGACCTTACGGCGGCCATAGAGAGTGCAGCTTACGCGGCCATGCCCAGGACAGCCTCAAATCGCCGCCGGCGCCCGGACTGGTGGTTTTATAACGAGGAAGTCCGGGAGCACAATCACCGCGTTAACGTCCACAGGAGGTTGTACGAGAAGCGCCCAACGGCCATCAACCTGCAGCTCCTGCAGGACGTGGTAGCCCGCGCGCGACAGGTGTCCCTGAGCGCCAGGGAGGCAAAGTGGCTGGAGTGGTGCGCCTCTTTCAGCCAACACACCTCCCTCGGCCAGCTGTGGGGGAGCTTCAGGAAGGCCTCAGGCGCCGCCCCGACCCGCCCAGCTGCCCACCCACGCCCACAGCAAGAGGCAGATCGGCTGGCGAACTGCTTTACAGCGAGGGGTTCTAGCGAGCAGCTTCCTCCCCACACCAGCTACCTCCAGCAGCAGCTGCGCCCACAGCGCGACGAAGAGGTCAGGGAGGCGCGGGGCCAGCCGCACGCGACGGACCAGCCTTTCACGCTTGAGGAGCTGGCTAGGGCGAAACGTCGACGTGACACAGCGGCGGGAGCCGACGGAGTGCGGTACTCTATGCTGGCGCACGCTGGGCCCGCCGGGGGCGCCGCGCTGTTAGCCCTTCTGAACGCGTCGTGGTTGGCGGGCCGTCTGCCGCCCTCCTGGAAGGACGCCGACATCCAGCCCATCCCCAAGCCGAAGGATCACACCACCTTCAGGCCAATCTCCCTCCTGAGCTGCACCGGAAAAACGGCGGAGAAGATGGTGCTGACTCGCCTACAGTGGAGCGTGGGAAGCTTTCATCACCACGTGTTCGGCTACACCAGGGGGGTGAGCACGGCGGACTGTCTCATCACCCTCCTGGCTCACGCCAACAACCAGCCCACCATCGTAGTCTTCGTTGACCTCGAGAAGGCTTTCGAGCTGGCTAGCCCCCGCGCCATACTGGCCGCCCTTGTGAGGAAGGGCATCCGAGGGAGACTGCTGGGCTGGCTCCAGGACTACCTTCACCAGCGCCGAGCCCGCGTGAAGTTCCAGGGTCACAAGTCTTCCTACCTTACCTTCGAGAACGGGACACCCCAGGGCGGCATCCTCAGCCCGTTCCTTTTCAACGTGCTGATGGAACAGCTGGTCGCCCTCCCCTATCGTCAAGGAACCATCCTCCTTAGCTACGCCGACGACCTGGCGCTCGTCGTCACCGGGTGCGGCGACAAGCTTGCGCGGGCCCAAGAAGCGCTGCACCTCATCACTGCCAAGTGCGAAGAGCTGGGGCTCAAAATCTCGGCAAAGAAGTCCCGGGCCATGGCCATCAAGACTTGCACACCTGCTGGCCAGCAGCTTCGCGTCCAAGGAGTCGGCCTGGCCTGGACCGACTCCTATCAGTACCTCGGAGTGTGGGTGGACAGACGTCTGTCCTTCACGCAGCATGTCACGCACCTGAGGGAGCGGACGCAGGCTCGGCTCAATGTGATGAGGGCCATGACGCGGCCGAGCGCTGGTGCAACCTTCCCCGTCCTCCGCCTCTACTACCTCCAGGCAGTGCGCTCCCTAGGGGACTACAGTGCACCGGTCCTTGTAGCGCTGCCCCGGCAGCAGCAACAGCGCCTGGAGGTGATACAAAACACCGCCATGAGGACCATGTTAGGGGCACCCAGGTGGTGCACTGCCTGTGTCATGCAGAGTGAGGCCAACCTGGTGCCCCTCACCGCCAGGGTGGATTGCATTGTGGCCTGTCGCGTGGCCAGAGTGCTCCAGCGCGACGTTGAAGGTGTTGCGCAGAGGAGACTCCGAATGGCCGTGGCGCAGGGCATCGAGTGCCTGCGTAACAACAGGTGGCTCGTAAACGTCAGCCTAGCAATAAACTCCCTCAACCGGGCAGGGAACTAGCTGTGGCGCGACCCCGACACCCCCCCACCCCGCCTACGTTCCACCTCCACCATGGGACCCCCCCGCCGCACACTTCACCGCCACACAGTTGCCCGACAGCAAAGCGAACTGCCTCACCGAGCAGCTGCGCCAGCACGCCCTCATGGCCATGTCTGAGGTCACGGAGCCAGGCAGCGCAGTGTACTTCACCGACGGCTCCGTCGACCCCAACAGCGGGAGGTCCGGCGCCGCCTTCGTCACGAGCGGCTTGACGCAAGCGTGGAGGACATCAGACCACTGCTCCACCCTCCAGACGGAGCTGGTAGCAATCCTGCACGCCCTCCAGCACGCTTTGCTCCGCCGGGAGGCCACTGTGGTGATACACACTGACTCTCGGTCGGGACTACAGGCGCTGCAGCACGCCCACGCCCACGCCTACACCCGGGACAACATCCACCTCACCACCACAATCCTGTGCACCCTGCAGGACCTGGCAGCTCAGGGCAGGCGTGTCCGGCTCCACTGGATTCCCAGCCACGTTGGCGTGCGCGGCAACGATGCTGCCGACGAGGCTGCCAAGCGAGCCGCCCACGGCCCCATCATCACCTGGACCGTGCGCCCCAGCCTGCAGCAGCTCAAGGTGCTGGTTAAATGCAGGGCCGCCCACAACGCCCACCAGCAGCACCAAGAATGGGAAGCATTCAAGAGGCAAGCGGCGTGGTATGCTGCAGCCACAGCCTATCGCCCACTGAACCCATCCTTCCAGCAGCCCAGAGCGAACGGCGTGCTGCTACAGCGTGTGAGGCTGGGCTACTCCACGCGGGAAGAGCTGCACGCCGACTTTGTGGCAGGGAGGTGTGAACACTGCGGCGGCCGCTCCCGGCGCCCACTGGTGCACTACCTCCTCTCCTGCCCAGCCACCGCCCGCCTCAGGCCAGAGCGAGCGCCAGCCCCTGCCCCTGTAAGAGGCGCCCTTCTGAGGGCGCGAGAGGCAAGAGCCGCCCAGGTGGTCCGCCACACCCCAACAAACGAGCTGCTGGAGGTGCTAAGAACAGCACCCCCTCCGCGCTGATCGCCGCTCGCGCCCAGCCGGGCGACAGGTGATGAAGACCGACGCCACCCACTTGCAGCAGACAAGAAACGCGTGGGACCCTCCACCACGTCTTACTGCACGCCAAAACTGACGGGCTGCCCGCTTTGTATAATGTGTACATTTATACATGTATTTATATTATTGTATCATATTATTACTGTATTTGTCTTTTTTGTCGTTTTTTTTTGTTGTTTGTTTGTTTTGTTTTTATTTTATTATTATTTGTATTATGATTATGTATAAATGTACTCTATTGCACAATAAACCTATAAAATCAAAAAGTGACTTAGAATTATGAGTCAAAATCTATCAAGAAAGATACATTTGAAGACTTTCCAAGTTCCCGCCGAATAAAGAATACTGAATCCAGCTCCAAAATTTCTTTACCTTTGAGGAACTTCCTGATTACCTTTACCCAGCCTACAATTAAGAAAGAAGAGAACCCGCTAGCCTTTTGTAGTCAATATCTCACGTACGAGGCACTCCCAGAAGAACCAAACCGGTAGTCAACAGGCAGAAGCAAGAAACCTATTTTGCTATTCCATGATTGGTAACAAAACTCGGAGAAAAATCACCCTTAATAACCAAACCCACTCACAAAAGAGCCAAACGGCTCTTTAAACAACCTTAACCTAAACTAGTCTCATCTAAACTTACATGATAATAAACTATAATAAAATTATTATAATATAATTAATTAAGTTTTTTTTGTTAATAAATAGGTGTGCTTCCTATTGTCTTTTGGTTTCTTTATCAATCTGTAAATTATAATTTATTTATTAATGGTCATAACTTAGGGAAATGATGTTCCATTTCCATTATTGGAAAAAGTTTTTGAAGTTTTTCGAGTTTATTTATAATCTGTAAATTATTAAAACAAGGTCTGCTGACAAAGAGTCGCGTATTCTCAGTAATTCTGATTTATGACCTTACGACCTTCAAAACTTTCAATAATTCCCCGACTACCTTTTGGATGACTTTGGCAATTATATCATGCGAAAGAGAATGTAAAACAAGATGGGGTTTAATTTTCGTTAGAATCAGCCGAATAGTTATGATGTTATTGCAAAATAATTCCCCGGCGCTATTTGGGAGGACTTTGGCAATTATACCATTCCAAAGAAAATGTAGAAGAACATAAGGGTTTCAAATTTGGTAAGAATTGATCGAAAAGATATGATGTTATTGCCAAATAATTCCCCGGATAACCTTGGAGAAATTTGGCAATTATACCATTCGAAAGAAAATGTAAAACACCATAAAGGTTTCATATTTCGGTAGAATTGCTGAATACTTATGATGTTATTGCCAAAACAAAATAATTCCCGGACTAACCTTGGGAAGACCTCGGCAATTATATCATTCGAAAGAGAATATAAAACAACCTTAGGGTTTAAAATTTCGTTAGAATCAGCAGAATAGTTACAATTTTATTACCAGACAGAAAAAAAGCCAAACGGGAACCGACCGGCAGTGAGATATAGAGTCGCCCGCGACGAGACTCACACGCCACTAAAAATATAATTTACACTCGACGAATTCGATAAACACCTGTTGACTAGCCTAAATCAGTAAGTATTATTTGCCATCTTAAATCTCTACATCCCTCGAGTTGCCATAAATCATATCCAGATCTTATTGTTAGCTTAGCACTTGTAGGAAAAAGGAAATAGAAAGATGCCTGTCATAGTGATGCACATCTTTACCAAAAAGGTAAGGCGAAGATAGATGCCTGCCATAGTGTAGTCAATCATTACAAAAAGCCAATTTTTAGATAGATGCCTTCCATCGTGCAGTCTATCGCTATAAAAAGGGAATGGGAAGATAGATTATTGCCATATTGCAGTCTGTCGTTACAAAAAAGGCAATGAGACAATAGATTTCTACCATAGTGTAGTCTAACGTTGTAAAAAACATTCGGGGTAATAATATTTTAGATGCACCCAGGTGTAATTTAGATTAACGGGTAATTCTCAAACGAGGAGCACTTGTCCCCCGGGGAAATAATTGGAGAAGAATTTATACCAGGGGTAGTTGTGTGGTAGCTAGGAGTGGGCTGGTTCAAAATGGGGCAAGAATTTACTATGTACACACTGTATATACATATATCAATTATATCTCCCAAACATTTAAGTAAAAGAGGTAATTTTTTCTTTGATAGTTTTCAAATAAAACGAAACTTTATTACAATGGAATTATATCCGTCATCATTACACGAGGGTTACTGACTGAACTATTAGAAACAGCGCTTTCACCTTTGGCGAAGTGAAACTCCAACATGTTAGGCGAATTACCGCATGGAGCTTGATTTGGGTGATGTTTGCGGCGACTGCCATAAGCTGTAGAATCCCGTAGTTTGGCGACTATGTTATTTTTGTTTATTATGATACCAGTCTTTTTTCAATCGTGACGAGATACAGCGACCGGTATTGAAATTAACATAAAGATTAAATTGACAACCACTGGCAAACTCAACGTCACCAGAGTCTGCTTTTCATTGTAGGGTGGAAAGTGCAGGAATATCGGTAGTGTTGTAGTTTGTTGCCACACACTTTAGCGCGACGTGGATCAAACGTCTAGTAAAATTGACCCCACTGAGGAAGAAAAGCCTGTGGAAGAATAAGAAGAGAAAGAAGGAAATCCCCCTCCCCCCTGACTTCCCAAGTTCGCCGTTGGCTACTCTAAATTCGTCTACCCTTTATACTGCGAAAATTTGCACAATCGAAAGACCATTAAGAGGGCATCGCGGCAATTAAGGAAGTTTATTGGCGATGAATCTCTCTCTCTCCGTCTAAATAATTTCGGGGTATATATTCGAGACCTCAATGTTCACATGTAGATTGTGTCTGAAGCCGCCGTCCATTACGTCAGCCGTAACGTCTTCGTTAGTCGAGAGGGAATTGACTATATTCTCGTCCAGTTAAGAATTGAGTGATTGTGGAAGAGCCAAGGAGTAACAAAAAGCAGTATCAATAAGGAAAGAAGGTACCCTAGGAGACCTTACGGTCCATTCAAGGAGGGTACCTTTGGACTAGCAATCGAGCGGGCACATGGCTGCTCAATTGTTTTGCGTCCCTAAACGGCGACTTTTCAAGACCTTGACTAGTCTTAACTTGAACTGGTCAACAGATTCACTGTTGACAACTTCCACTGGAAGTGCGTTCCACTTACCGCAGATACTGTAAGTGAAAAGAAAATCCATACAGATTGCGGTTGTAACGCTTCAGTTCAAGTTTGAAGCCGTGATTGCGCGTTCTGTTCTCACTCAGTGTGAAAATATCCCGGTAGTCAACATTGTCGAACCCTCGAAGTATTGTGAAAACTTCGATGAGCTGACCACGCAGTCTACGGGTTTCCAGAAAGAACAGATCTAATTCCCTTAGTCTATCCTCATAACTTTTATGTCGGATATATGGAATCAGCTTGGTTGCCCTGGCTTGTACGCGTTTCAATCTCGCAATGTCCTTTCGCAATGAAGGACTCCAAAATTGTACGGCATACTCCAGGTGCGGTCGGACAAGTGAGTTGTACAAGCACAGTACAATCTCCTGGTTCCGATAACCAAACTGACGCTTAATATAGCCTAGCATCCTTCGGGCCTAGTCGTCACTCAGTGTTGTTCGTGGAAATAGTTAGGCGCGCTTAAACCCTTCTCACCACGTCTTCGGATTTTAGGGATCGGAAAATCCATCCACAAAGCACCCTCCGTTTGCCTCTTAAGGATAAAATCCTCCCTTACCCCAACTTCAGTTTCCTGAAGTTAAATTGAGCGTCTCGTGAGACTCCCACAAGTTCAATGTCAAACTTACCTACCTGGTCCTACTCGTCGCACATCAGGGTAAAGGAGATTTAACCCCTGCTTCGTCACGCTCCTCCCACCTTTACTGCCTCGAACCTCAAGGATCCTCTTTGATCTAGAATTTGCATAATTGTAAAATCAATACTTAATTAATATCCCTCGGTTTAAACTTAATTGATAGTGTTAATTATCTTAGCAGTGAACTCTACATTGCCATTTAACTTGCTCTATATGTAAACTTTAGTCCTATTAAAGAATATTTTTGTAGCCGTGTTTGAATATTCCTTGGACTAGCAACCGTGTATTTAAAGCACTCTTAGAACCATCCCAGTAGGCCAGTGTGCGTATAACGGCGTACACCCGGTCATACCACGACAACCCCAAAAGAAAATGAAAATTGGTCGTAAAACTTCGACCCCTCCTGGTACTCTGCCTTTTGGCTCCACTATGTTTGCTACCTTAAAAACGGTTTAAAAATTTATCCTAATTCGACCTGTATTGAGGAGCTCTAATGCCATGCCTCGTCATGTTCTATTTGTGTTTACCTTTTTTATCCTCTTTTCAAAAGAACAACCGTACACCATGGTGGAGGACGTATGATGTTTCGATGTTGCTTTAATACTAATACCGCAAGAAAACCTTTTATAATCAATGTAAAAATGAGGAGAAAATGGTTATTCGGTTTCTTTGAAACAAAACCGACTACGATTAGTATGTCACTGAATTTGGTTACTAACTTTACTTTCAACCGCACAATATTGGTAAATGTGAGGTATTTGTAGCAAAGATATTGTTTGGAGGTTCCAAAATTAATGATATTGAAATGCAAGGTAGTAAAAAAATGCGTCCAGCGAATGAACCTAATGGATAAGGACGAGTTGTGATGAAATGTAAGGAGGAATGGAGCAAAATTCAGGGAGGTGCAAGTTAATAGAAAACTATGACAAACGTATGAGAGCTGGCAATTTCCTGATGTCATATGCAATGAATTTCAGTAGTTCAGTGGTAATTTAGGCATCTAGATTATCGTGATTTTTTGGAAAAGATGAGAACACTTTACCATGGAACGGATATATTAGCAGAGTGGAAATGCAAAATTCAGACGGTGAGAGGTCAGGTTTATTTGGTGAATGTGGAAATTATTCAACCGAATTTCCGAAGCCTTTCACTTCATAATTACAAAAATATTTCCGATTATTCAGTGGATATATTGCCATTTACTCCTGTGTTAATTGCTTTGCGTGTTTGAATGTAAATCTTTGTTCTATGTTCAATTCTATAATGTTGCTGAATTTTATTGATTCAGGGGCTGGAAAACCTATAATCTATCACCATAATTATTCAAATAATATGAGAGTAAATAATGAGTAAGAATGAGGTAGATGTGTTATGAGAGAACTATGATAATCTCATATCATTAACTCTTTACGAGTCGGAAACTAGATATGTAATGTTAGAGGTATAGGAAATATTAGAAGGGTCATTAGAAATGATTGAATAATGCTCGCAGGTGAAATAATAAATAAAGATATACCAGAGATAGCTGAACTTAAGCTACCAAATGATATCTCAAATATTAAAAGGCTAAAGTGCTTTTATTGCAATGCACGCAGCCTTCGAAACAAGATGGATAAGAAGAAAGAGGTTTTAGTTATACCATAATGCAAGGTATAGATGTAATCTGCATAACACAGTCATGGGTTAATGAAGCTAAATTTAATGAAAGTAGTAACCAAAATAAAAACAATGAGTACAGTATGTACATTAACCAGTGGACTGATAGGATTAAATGTGTCATAATTATTCATGTTAAAAGTAACATCCGATCCAATTAAAATCCTACAATAGGAGATGGAAAAATCTTGGAGTCGATAAGGGAAAATATTTGGGCTACTAAAACTCAGTAAGTAAAGATATCAGCATTTTATAAACCACCGAACAAGTCTATTGAGATAGATAAGATTATGATAGAGGAAACTGGGGATGAAATTGGGAAAAATTTATCATTGGTGATTTAAATTTATCATCAACTGATTGGGAAAATTTGATAACTTGAGATATAAGTAAGTCAAAGATTTAATGAATGTTTTCAGAAGAACTTCCTTAAGAAGATGGCAAATCAGCTAACTCGTAGAAACAATATACCGGACATAGTCGTAACCGATCAGGAATATTTAGTATAGGACTTTTAGTTTGGGAAACATTAAGCAGTAGTGACCCTGAAATAGTTCGATCAACCCTGAGTAATAAGATAAGAAAGCCTGTTAGGATTAATGTCAAAATTTCGTCTTTCAACACGAAGAATAATAGCAAATTACGTAGCATCTTAGAACAAATTAACCGGAAAGAGTCTAAAGATAGAGCTGCTTATGAGATCTAGGATATTTTCAAGCACGTTTTTAATTTGGTACAGGATCAATGTATCCTAGAGAAGTTGCTTAAAAAACCCGTAAAATATTTGGGTAGGATTTGGATAGAGCTATCTAAGTCATTACAAGGAGACGGGATTTCAAACAATTACAAAAAGGAAATTCAACAAATACCCGATACAGATATAAACAAAGTTAGTAATAAGTTGAACAAGATGATCCAAAAGAATAAGAGGCGGTTTGAAATTAGGTTAGCATAGAATAATAATAAGAATCAGAGAAAGTATTTTATTCATTATAAATGTATAATGTCAATCAAGATAGGATAGGACTTACAGTGTTTAAAAAGAACAACAGTCACTTTTAATCCTAATATGATATTACATAAGAAATTGTTTGAGAGTATTAATGCTAATATGGAAAGTATTAGGGCACTTTTAAATTTATTAGATGTTAGCAAAGTTATGGATCCTGATAATATTTATTCAATGAATTTAAAGGAGGCAGTATAATGGGTTTCACTCGCTATTACGAAGGTATTATTTAGATCTCTTAAATTTTGGGAGATAATGGATGACTGAAGAATCGCTAATGTAGTTCTAATCTTCAAAAAGGGAAGAAGAATAAGCCTAATAAATATAGGCCGTAATTATAACTTAAAGGGTATTTATAATTCTTGAGAAAGTAATTAGATAAGGGATAGAAGAGTTTTAAGGAAGTGGTAGCTTTTGAGTGATTATAAGCAGCATAGATTCAGATCAGGTAAATCTTGCTTGCTAAATCTGCTACAAATTCCAGATTATGTCACATGATATTTGGAGAAATGAAATGACATAGATGTAGTTTAACTAGATTTAAATAAAGCTTTTAATAAAATACCTCATAGGAGACTATTACCTAAATTGAGAATGTATAGAGTTTCTGGTAATGTTTTAAATTAGCATAGTGGCTGAGCTAGGGAAAACAGAGCGTAGTATTAAAACAGGACAAATCGTATTTTATGCATGATTTTAGTAGGGCGCTTAGTGCGAGATCTGTTTTGTGGCCATTATTATTCTTGATTTACATTTACGACTTGAAACTAGGTGTAAAAAGGGAATATATTTGCTAATGCTATGAAGATAGCAGAGCTAGTGTGGAGGCGATAAACCGAAGTTTGACAATTCAAAGTGATTTAAATAGAATAGTTGAACGGTCGCCTAATTTAATCATTAAGTAATAGTTTTCAAGATTTTTGAAAGTCGCTCAAGCTCTATATTACACGATATTTACGAGGGGCGGTCAATAAGTTTTGCGAATCGGTAGGGGAAAACAGAGGAAGGGAGATGGGTGGTTATGGCGGTGTTAGGACAAGTTATGACAAGTCAGGACCTGCAGCCGCCCCCTCCTGCCTCGTGTATTTAAGAAGCAGTAGCTGATCGCAGATCGTCAGTCACAAATATTTCAACAATGGAGAAGGTTGAGCACCGCGCAGTGATTAAATTTTTGACCAAGGAAGGCAAGAATGCAAAAGAGATCCATGAACGCATGGTTGCAGTGTACACCGACACCGCCCATTGCTATGCAACCATTGCTCGCTGGAATAGGAAGTTCCGCCATGATCGTGAGTCCCTTGAAGATGACCCCCGTCTAGGACGCCCAGCAGACGTGATTAACGAGAACAATGTGTCCCGTGTGGATAGTGGATAGGATGATCCTCGAAAATCGACGGTGAAGGTCGAAGAAATCGAGCGAGAACTTGGAATATCAGATAGAAGTGTTATGAACATCATCCACGACAATTTGGCAATGACCAAGGTCTCTGCCCGTTGGGTCCCTAAAACCTCATGCCCCATGATCGACTTCAACGTCGTTAAGGTCCCCTCAGTCAACCAACCCTCGAGAAGCTTTCCCGCAGCCAACAAACCATCAAGAAGCAACCCTGAACACTTCCATTAGTTATTTAATGGAAGCGAGAAAACGCATCTACGATGTTTTTATCAGTAAATTTATAGAATAAATTATAAAAGTATTACAAGAATAATTTAAGAGGTCAAGCACCTTTGTACATGCATCCATCGGCCGAAGAGTATCAGCCATGACTACCACGACCTAAACTACCACATACACCACAACACAGGAGAATTACCTCATAAAACATGGGACAGGGTGGGTTCTAGAAAGAGCACAGCACCTTGACAACCATGGCGTGCCTACAGGAATAGAAGTGTCGTGGGGATCATCACCTCTGAGATATAATATAAATAAGGTCATCCCTCAGTTTGCACCTGACACACCAGTCAGACCTTTAATAAAACTAAGACCAGAAGGTTTTACAACCTCACTATATTGCTTCTTTCGTGTTTTCAGGTAGGCAATGGAGACAATAACACTGGTATGCAATGTTCTCAAGGTCTGACACATAATACTGGATGATAGGCCAGTTTTTGCGGTGAATCCGAAAATCATAGTCATTTTATCTAAGCAGATAAAAGTTTTTGAGATATATTTAGATCTATTTGTAGGCGAATGTACACACAATAGTAAATTTGGAACAGATTTGTACACAGAAGGCTTCTAGAATGTTCTAAATAATACCAAGAAGAGTATAACATACCTAAAAGTTACTCATGGATGAATGGTCTCTTTAGGAAGTTTCGATTGTGCCTAGCAGATACCAAATACCTTCTCAGACAACATGAGTAGTCAAAAAGAGAGCTGAAATAGCAACGGCCTTGGTAGCGTTCTTCCATCACACGGATATTTTAGTGAAAACGTTCACCCTGTTCTTCACTGAAGTCTACACAACTCTCAGGGAAATAGTCCAGGTAGGATAGAAGGAAATGCATTTTCACTCACATGCGCTTGCCAAGTTTGCAGGAATTCTCTATTAACTCAATTGTCTTCTCATACTCAGGACTTCTGTGGTTGCCATGGAAGTTTGCATTGATGACTTAAGGGACAACCAAGCAGAGGTTTCAGCATGATTCAGTGATCCATTAAAACTGGTGTCCTTGATGAGCTCCCTTATTTGAGGACAATCAAATACACCTGCGTTCAGTTTTCCTATGCTCACTCGTGGAAACCTGTAACAGAGGAAAGCAAATCCTCTACCTTCTCTGTCCATTGCCTCGACAAAGTTCTTCATCAAATCGAATTTGATTTGCAGATGTGCAAGCCATATCTTGCTCGGCTCAATCAGAGGGTGTGACAGAACGTTGTGTGAGCCGCGTTCTAATCCTTGTCTTGACGGCCAGTCTTGTCTGACATAATGCTGTTCGTCAGCCAGCCTTCTTACTACAAGCACAGAAAGCATGGATACTTTGTGTACCAACCTTAAAGGCCTAGAATGTGTCCAACTTTAAGATCTCCACAGATCAGCCATTTGTGTTCCTAGTAGTTGAGGGGAGACAATAGACGGTCCATGCTGTAGCAGGTTTCTTTCATTGCAGCTGAATGTTCAAGAGGGACCGATGGAAACTTATTGCCATTATTAAAAAGAACTGCCCTGAGACTTCTGTTAGTTGAGATAATGAAAAGTCTCCATTCCAGAGCATCATGCTTCAGGCCCCTTAGGTTGTGCAGGTCAGCAATGTTGTTACAGTAGACCAGTAAAGAGGCTTCATCAAACGTGAAAATTTTCCTAACTAAATTCTTTCTCGGGGTCTTGATACCAATAGAATTTTGTCCCTAGGACCATCATACCTTTCTTTCGAAGACCTGAACATAATAGCTGAGTAGATTATTTGTCAAAGTTAAGGTATCTTGTCAGATCACTCATTTCGGTTTCTGTAAATGATACCAGTTGGTCTCCCTCCTTTGGCTTGTAATGATAAAACTCAGCTGTATCGGTAGTCACACTAGCGTCTGGCTCAGAGCTATAACCCATGGTAAAATCAGGCTCAGGAACAGGAAAATTGGGGCTATGTGGGACTGGTGTCATAGCAAAAGGAACATTGTTATAATGAACATCCTGATTGTTCTTGCGATTGATTACTTTCAAATTTGTCATGCAGAAGTAGCAGTCGGTGACGTGATCCTTGAATTCTCTCCACACCCTTGGCACACCAAATGGCATATTCTTCCTTTTCTTATTTCTTCAATCCCCGTAAATTATTCATGCACGTTTTACAGCAAATATGGGGAGCAAATGACCCATCCTGCTCCTATCGTTTCACTCAAAAGTTGGCATGATTTGCCTTTTTCACAAAATCCGTGCATTATGTTTGACCGTCTTGAAGAACTACATGCCTGCAGATGTAACAAAACCTATTCCGATGATTCTCACATGTAAAATCCATTGCAAATCTTGACCTGAAAAGACGAATGGTTATTCATCGCTAGATGCGACAAAACAGAAGTAATAAACGGTTGGATGATAGCACCATTTTGAAATATATGTTCTACTATAATTGGAGCCTATCTTAAAAAACAGACCTGATCAAATAAAACCAATAATATTCTTAAATTCAGGATGCAAAAATGATTGTAAATTAGTTGGAAAACCGATGACCTTTATAAAAAAGTTTTGAAACATAGGCTAGTGTAATAAACTGAGATGATGTTCTGTAAACTTCAATTTAAATATATGTAATGTTTAATATCCTTTTTGTTATTCTGCCAGACAACATTCAAACATCTAATAAATAGTATGACATGAGGTATTTTCATGGCTTATTGCCTGCCCGTGCCAGGGTGTTGGGTCTTGTTTACGCTTCCCCCTTCCCCCACACGGGGAGATAGGCATGAATAAATTGCTGATGCAGCTAAGGTTGCGAAGCCAGAAGCAGAGCATAACAATATCAACAAATCTTTAAGGTGTTTTACCCAGAGTTGTGAATAAAAAGCGAAACCTATATAGAGAAAAGTTAATTAAAACTCTATAATAAATATACAATATTTATATCCAGTATATATATAAAAAGAGAGTGATAAATCGATAAATAGGAATAAATGAAACATTATGCTAAAATAAATAAGGAAAATAACTCATATAGTTATTTTGGAATAAATAAATACAAAAAATGGTTAATATATAAGAGGGAAAGGGAATACTATATTCTAGAAGAATTTTGAAGGTTATTAATATGCTTTAAAAATGCTATATACATATATAAAAAAAGGAATATTACAAGACCAAGGATCACAAAATTAAGACAGTGTACAGTTACGAGAATAATTTAGAAACAGAGCGCTGAAAAATTCAAATATTATTGGGTTAAATATTTTGGGGATTTTTTTTTATATAGTCTGCGTTTCCGATGTGCAGAATCAATTGGGCAAGATATAGCTATCATAACCGAATATATATATATATATATATATATATATATATATATATATATATATATATATATATATATATATATATATATATATATATATATATAAACTGAATTTCACTCTTTTACTTAACCCCAAGTGTAGGGGAATCGTCACTCCCCCCCCCCGTTCACTCTTGGTGGAGTCACAAGGCGGTTACCGCAAAGACATCCGGCCCAGGCATCGGCGAGTCAAAAGCGTAACCGCAGCGTGGCACAACTCGGTGCCATGAAAGACCCTAAAGGTCAAAACGCAAGATCTCCCGCAAGAGAGTGAGATCCAGTTTCACGTCAAATAAGAAATTGGAGACGTGTTTCTCCCAAGCTCGAAGGCTAACGAGGAGCCGATGTCAGACTTCGTGGGAAAAAGCGTTTGGAAAAAGAACTCTCCTGGGGCCGTCCTCAAGCCCCTTCCTCCCCTTACCACTCCCCCAGTTGGGTGACGAGGTATAAATGAGGAACTCTGAGGAAAATCGAGGTAGTATACGTCAGTCTCTAGGTGACGAAGTCTTCGGATCAAACCGAACTACCGAGACTGGAGAGGTAGTGTACTTGGCTCGCCAGACCAAGAAGTACCCTGCAAGAGAGGCAGGGCTACCTACCTTAAGGGGCTAAGAAGAAGCTTATCCTCGAGCTAGTCCTTGGTTATCAAACCAAACGATAAGTTAACTTTGGTAAGTTCAACTTACTCTCGCCAGAGAGACTCCTCATATCCTTGTGCACCTTAAACACCAAGGATATTCCTCGTCCTTGAGGAATTAAAAAAAGAAGAAGGAAAAGGCTCCCCCTCGAGCCCGTTATTCGGTGGTCACACCGAACTCCTAAGTTAACTTGGTAAGGAACCAAGCTCAAATTATTCTCTACTGAAAAACCCCCCTCCGTGATACTCGCTCTTGAAGAAGACCCTCCCCGAGTTCAGTCCTCGTCCATAAGGAAATAAGTAACGAAGAAGAAAAGCTCCCCCTCGAGCTCTTTACTCGGTGGTCACACCGCACTCCAAGTTAACTGGATTTAAGAACCAATTTCGACTCACCCTCGCCAGAGAGACCACGACTGCCTAGGTGTTGCATAAAGCACCGTATTTGTTATCGTCCTTGAAGAACCCCCCCCCGGAAGAACGTGTGTACCCCCCAGCTGCCACCCTCGCCAAAACGACCGTGTGATATCGCCCAGCTACATCTGGCAAGACGGCACGCGTCGTGAGTCAATAACATTTCTGAGGCCCTTTAAACTCCAGATGAGTCCGTAAGCTTAATTCTTATATTATTGTTGTGTGGGGAGAAATTAAATAATTTTTTGGGGTAAACTAATTTAATTAATTCTTGTTTATGATAATATTCAGAGTATTGCTGTAGTTAATGTTTAGATGTTGTGTATTCAATGGTTAAAGTTAAAATATAAGTTTATTTTGGGAATTAGTGTTGTTTCTCTTATATCCTTACGTGTTTCGGAACGGCTCTGTTCTTTAAGATATTAAGATATCAATATATATTAGACACTCTTAGCACTCTTAGAATAGAACAAAAAGGGGTGAAATTCTACGACACCGATAAATCTTCCAAAGGTACAAAAGTTTTATTTAATTCAAACCACCATCCTAATAAAGCCTTCTTATAAAAAGGATCGTAACATCGAGGAATAATATCCAGTTCGTCAGCAAAAATTTAAAAAATAAATTAAAAAAGTTTCCTTGTAAAATTTCCTTATTTACGTATCAAACTTGAATTCTGGTTTGTTCATTCGCTAAAATATATCACAGAAGTCAAGTAATCATTTGAAGTTTTACTCTCATGTTTTTCATGGCATATCACTAGTTCCTTGTAAATGGAGATGATTGAACTGTTTTGTGGACAATAAGAGGACCAGGCTGTTATGAAAATAATGAAATTAGCACAAAGGTGTATTAGCATCCTATATACAAGTTCGGCAGAATTTGACAAACTTCCCAACTTGCCTACACAAGTTATTAATGCTGGTATCTATGATTCAACCCTCATTAACTGAGGTAAGAGAGTCATAAAAAAACATAAAAAGATACATTGATTACA
This sequence comes from Ceratothoa steindachneri, assembly GCA_963969495.1. Lineage (NCBI taxonomy): Eukaryota > Metazoa > Arthropoda > Malacostraca > Isopoda > Cymothoidae > Ceratothoa > Ceratothoa steindachneri. The sequence goes on along the minus strand of OZ018327.1, from coordinate 106,246,317 downwards.
TGAGAACAAAGGAAAAGAATATTAGTGTATACATGAGAGACAAATAAAAAACAAAGAAACAAAGTTTGTGTTATGCAGCTCACAATGAGATGAGAACTAAAGGAATTTAAGAGGATATAAGTCGTTTAAATATTCGTGATGACTTCAACAACTGAAGACAGAAACAGTTTAGGAGATGTTTGCGTAAAACACCTGTGATTTCCAATTGTTTTAATCAAATTAAAGCAATTCTTCATGGTTACCTCTGAGTGAAATTGAATTGTTAAGATTAGAATAAAACTATTACATAAAGCATATTTTGCGACTTGTATAAATACTCATACTCATATATATATATATATATATATATATATAATATATTATTTATATTTATTTATATATATATATATATATATATATATATATATATATATATATATATATATATATATATATATATATATATATATATATATATATATATATATATATATATATATATATATATATATATATATATATATATATATATATATATATATATGCTTGAAATATCCCGAAGGAAAATAATACACAGAATAAGCCCAAGGTACTTTCGTGTTTACATCATCAGAGGCAGAAGTACAATGAATTAGAAACAGTTAATAAACAGAGAAATGTGACGTCATTTAAACGTACCGACGATCAAAGACAATTGTTTAGGGAAATGAGCCATGGTCAAATTCTCCCATAACATTAATTTCAATTTAAGTGAAGGTCTATTTAAATTAGATAATTGTATCACAAATAATATTTGTTTGCAATATAAATTTAATTTGTTGAATTGATTTGTATATTGTAGTTCCGCGGGTGGGCTATTCATTTGTTTGTCAGTTGTTCTTTTTGCCGCAACGAGTTTCCTTTGGGATATTTCAAGCATCTTAGATCATGTGTTTTTTGGTGATTACATTGTCCAACAAGGATTTTGCTACAGAAATGAGAAAGTAGTTTTCTATTGTACTTTTTTGCGTAGATCATGAAAATGAGCTTTATTTTTCATGAAATGACTTCAGTTTTTTGTAATCTGCACATTTATTTTTTTATTAATATTAGATTATTCAGTATTTAGAAGTATGAAATATTTGTTATGATTTTTATTTTATTTGACAAATGTACAAAGATGAGTGGAAACAAGAAGCTTATTTATCAAAATAAATTAATAAGTAGCAATATCTTGGTGGAATCTTTCATCATGCTTATCGCTGACATCTGCTGGATTATCTGGAAAGAAAGACAGATGGGAATGCAAAAAATGCACCTTTAGTGACATACTACATCCCAACTCATTAAAAGACCTAATGAAATTCTCAACAAGAATGTCGTAATTTTCTGATTTGTGCCTTCCAAGGAGACCATTACATACACCTTTTAAACTATGCCAGGCCTCAAATTCTGGCTTTCTCAATTTTGCCTCAAACTCACTATCTACCATAAGTTGTCGAATCTGAGGACCAACCAAAGATTCCTTCTTTAATTTTAGCATCACTAATCTTAGGAAATTTTATTTTTAAATATAAGAAGGAAAACTGGTCATGCTTTAAGGCTTTCACAAATTGTTTCGTTAAACCTAATTTTATGTGAAGTGGTGTCAAAATTATGTTTTCTTTAGGAACCAATGGTTTACGTATGACATTATGACAACCTACTTTTGTCTATTCTCTCAAAGGCCATTCTGTGTGTATGTAATGTTCTCCTCAAGCTTTACTGTCTCACTGGCACAAAAAACACATGAATTTTGTGTATTCTGCCTGCAAGCCATTTAAAATGTCTACTACCTTAAAGTCAGCACAAATCAACCATCTCTGTTCACTGTATATAATGCTTTTCAAAATGAAATCTAAATTCTAATAAATTTCTTTCCAAACAACAGAGTGAGCTACTGGTATCGACGGTAGTTTATTTCCATTATGCAGAAGCACGGCTTTACTACTATATAAAGAAGCATCCATAAAAAGTCCCTATTGACTGGGTTCATCATGTATATCTAATTATTCAAAGAGACGTGTAATATTATTACAGTATCATAAATTGTTGTGAATTAAAAATTTGTCTTGTAAATTTTTTGATCGAATGTGAAACTTAGTAATTCGATCATCTTCTAAAACTAAATTTCTTTCTTTCAGTCTCGAGGCCAGTAATTCCCTCTGTTTCTTTGTTAAGTTTAGATCTCTTACCTGATCATCTAGATCAAATTGTGATAAAGATTTTGGTTCACATTATTTCATATCTGATTCATCAGAGTTAGACAAAACAATTTTTGCAGGTGGTCCAGGTACTGGAATGTCTTTTGAGTGAGGTATCGGCCGAATAGCAGATCTAAGGTTGGGACATACCACAGCTGAAGCGCACTTCGTTGTTTTACCTAAAAGTATGGAAATTATATGCACAAAACTTAAAGTTATGTATAAAGGTGTGAAAACAATAAAGTGGTTCTAAACTTAATTAATTTTATATTTAAAAAAATAATATTACATTATACTTCTTCGAAATATAGGTACAGTGGACAATAAACAATTACTTACTTTGCATGTCTACCATACAGAAATATCAGTCAGTGGCATGATCTTAGGGCTCTCGCCATACCATTGGAACACCAAATTGAAAGCTTTTTATTTTTCCTTTAGACCACTTTGATAAAGAATTAAAGTATGTCGTGCAACATATATGTGGTGCCCATGGTTTATCTTGGTCGCCAATTTTGCATACAAAATACAAATTATATAGTTTTTTCACTAAAGCAGAAATTTTTCTTTGATTTCTTTTAAATGTTACTGAACCACATATGTAGCAGAATTTATCTGGGCTATTTTTACACTGTCCCCTTGGCATTTAAAATTTAAAGTGTTGCTTTTATTCAGCTAAATAACCTGAAAATAAGAAATAAAAGAATGAAATTAGTTAAAATCTTCAAAATTTGACAAAAATAGTAATGGCAACTTACAAAAACTGAAGTCATTTCGATAAAAATGGCTTCCATTTTTTAAATCTATACATAAAACTACATTAAAAAATGTTATTCTAATATTTGTAGTCGACAAAGTTTTAAATTTTGTTAGACTGTTATTTTTGGATATAGGTATTGGGTTGAGGAATAAATTCTTGCGGTTTGTTTTATCAAATTTATTCATTACCATTAACAATTTTAAAAAAACTTCATTTTTAATTGAAAAAATATGCAATTTAATCAATAATATATTCTCCGTTGTTATTTACGAATTCTTCACAACGTTTAACTAGTTTTTCGATGCCTCTGCAATAAAAATCTCTTGGTTTTGACTCGAAGAATTCGTCTAACCAGGTTCTTAATTCCACATCAGTATTGAACGAAACGCCGCGCAAATTGTTGTATAGAGATCGGAACAGATGGAAATCCGATGGAGCCAAGTCTGGCGAATATGGAGGATGTAGTAAGATTTCCCAATTAAGCGTTTGGATTGCGTCTTTTGTCATATTGACAATGTGAGGACGAGCATTGTCGTGTTGCAGAAGGACTTCATAACGTCGATGAGGTCTCTTTTCACGAATAGCTTCGCTGAGTCGATACATATGTTTAACGTAGAGTTCTGCATTGACGATCTCGTTGTTCGTAAGGAGCTCATAAAAAATGATGCCTTCATAATCCCACCAGACACACAGCATTGTCTTTCGTGGATGAAGTCCGTGCTTTAATCGCGGAAGTGTTTTTTTTATTGGGGCTAAGCCATTGTTTCCGATGGTTCATGTTGACATAAACACACCACTTTTCGTCGCCAGTGATGATGCGGTGAAGAAATATGTCCTTATATCCCAGAGTAGCCTTGTGACGAGCAAGCAAACCTGCTGCAATCGTGGAGCGTTGAAGTTGGGTGCTTTCGCCCAAAGAGTGCGGAACCCATGCACTGAGTTTTTGAACTTTCGTCATCGAATTAAGGTGATTCACTACAGTTTTCTGATCACACGCCAATTGTACAGCCAATTCTCTAGTCGAATGACGAGGATTTTCATGAACAAGGTCGTTCAATCGATCTTCATCCAACTTAATGGGGCGACCAGAACGTTCTTCGTCATTAAGATTGAAATGATCGTTTTTGAATCATGAAAACCACCATTGAGCTTACCTTTCTGATAAAGCATTTTCTCCTTACACAGCACAAATATCGCGACAAGCTTTGGCTGCGTTTGCATTGTTCCCCTCTCGATTGAAAATGAATAACAACAAGTGTCGAAAATGCGCCTTTCTTTCAAATTGACATTCCATTTTGAGGATACAGAACAAAAATTAAATTAACACAACCTTTAAATAAACCGCAATGACTTATTACTCAACTTCAAGACGTAGCCTAAGCAAAAACCTAATAGTCTACGCTGTTAAGAGACGTAGCCTAATCTTTTCAAATTTTGCTCTCATTATTTATTATTGTTTCATAATATGTGCACAAATCACGTCAACAAAACTTAAATCAACACAACATTAAAAAAACGCAAGAACTTATTCCTCAACCTAATGTTAGACTACCCTATCTCGAGCATTTAACATCAGAGTTTAACAAACTCCTTCTCTCTACCCTCAACAACCATTTCCCTCAATGCCAATTCATTTGTATAAATTCCAACCCCGTATCGTTAAATTCCTTTTTTCTCCATAAGGAGCCAACCCCTTTGGGCTTGCGATCCTGTATAATTTAGAATTATACATGTACGACCTGTCACAGTCGTTATGTAGGCCAAACTGGTTTACAACTCAAATGCAGGATCGTGAAGCACTTGGGTTTGTCTCATAAAACCTGGTATTTCCATTTCTAAACCTGAAGCCTCTTCCACCAGGCAACATTCTGAGTATCACCATCATCCTCTTAATTCTAATTCATTTACTATATTATCTTCAGCCTTAACTTCTCTCGATTTGAAAATCTTAGAGTCACTACATATCAATAAAATAAATCCAAACCTAAATAATTACTCCTCCTCAATTAAACTATTCACAATATAACCAACCAACACTTCAATAGATTAACTAGCAAACCGTCCAACCGAACAAATTTCGTTAGTAGTTTTATATGTTTAGTTAGTTGATTTCTCAACTCCGACGATAAAGGTTAGTTACTTTGTTCATTCTGATCTGTTTTCGGGTTTATGTTTTTTTTACAATTTAATATAATAGGTTATTTTTTGTTTACCCCAGTAACTTTTAATATGTGATATTCAAGTCAGTTTATGTTATAATTTCACTTTCAATTATTTTTTAAAATCACACTGGGTAGTATTATTTAATTCTATATATTGTTATTAGTGTTTTTACTTTAATTTTAATAATTGTCAATTTTATTATTTTAACTTGCCTTCATCCGCTTTTTTAGCCATTATTTAATGCATTCTTTTAACTGTTACCAATTAATGTTCCTTCCCCTTCTCATTAGTCGACATAGTCGCTGAAAATAGTCCTAGTAAAGGTCCGAAACGTCCGGCCAATAAATGATTAGTGTAATCACCTGGGTCTTCATATTCCTGCTATATAATATATATATATATATATATATATATATATATATATATATATATATATATATATATATATATATATATATAATATATATATATTAGTGTAGTTGGGTTGAAGACAATTGTGTATTTTGCCTTAATTAATTTCCTTTGGCAACTTTCTCTTCTTCTAACTATCTTTTTTATTCCATATATATATATATATATATATATATATAGTTGTGATCTACCATATTTTTTCCTTTAAAATAATAATAGAACTAATCAAATTTTTCATTTTTTTTTAGTATGTATCATAATTTTAAGGTGAAATAAATATGAATTTAGAGCTAAACACATTTCATTATTAAATTCAGTCAATTGATGAGCGCATTCAATATTTAACATGATGTCCCTTTTTCTTCAAGCCTGCTTCAATTCGTATTGGCATGTGGACGACCAAATTTGTCATCAGATCTTAACTGATATTGCGCTATTTTTGTTGATTAAGGACCCGCAACTGCTCACAATTTGATCTCTTCTGTTGTTCAACTGCCAGTTTGAGTATCGTCCAAAAAGTCTCTATTGGCATCTGTAGGGGAATGGTCACCCCCCCCCCCATCCCGTTCACTCGTGATGCAGTCCCAAGGCGGTTACCGCAAGGACATCCGCCCCAGGCATCGGCGAGTCTAAAGTGTAACCACAACGTGGCACAACTCGGTGCCATGAAAGACCCTAAAGGTCAAAAGGTAAGATCTCCCCCAGGAGAGTGAGATCCAGTTTCACGTCGAACAAGAAATTGGAGACGGGTTTCTCCCAATCTCGATGGCTAACGAGGAGCCGATGTCAGACTTCGTGGGAAAGACCGTTTGGAAAAAGAACTCTCCTGGGGCCGGCCTCAAGCCCCTCTCCCCCTTACCACTCCCCTAGTGGGGGTGCGAGGTATAAATGAGGAACTCTGAGGAAAATCGGGGTAGTATACGTCAGTCTCTAGGTGACGAAGTCCTCGGATCCACAACCGAGCTACCGAGACTGGAGAGGTAGTTTACTTGTGTCGCCAGACCAAGAACTACCCTGCAAGAGAGGCAGGGCTACCTACCTTAAGGGGCTAAGAAAAAGCTTATCCTTGAGCTAAGTCCCGGGTTATCAAACCAAACGATAAGTGAACTTTGGTAAGTTCGACTTACTCTCGCCAGAGAGACTCCTCATATATTGGTGCACCTTAAACACCAGAGGTATTCCTCGTCCTTGAGGAATTAAGAAGAAGAAGGAAAAAGCTTCCCCTCGAGCCCGTTATTCGGTGGCCACACCAAACGTTAAGTAATTTATTCTCGCCAGAGAAATCCCCCTCCGTTATCCTCGCCCGTGAAGAAGACCCTCCCCGAGTTCAGTCCTCGTCCATAAGGAAATAAGTAACGAAGGAGAAAAGCTCCTCCTCGAGCTCGTTACTCGGTGATCACACCGCACTCCAAGTTAACTTGATTTAAGAAACAAGTTCGACTCACTCTCGCCGTAGAGACCACGACTGCCTAGGTGTTGCATAAAGCACCGTCTTGGTTCTCGTCCTTAAAGAACCCTTCCCCCCCGGAAGAACGTGTGGACCCCCCAGCTGCTACCCTCGCCAAAACGACCGTGGAATTCCGCCCATCTACAACTGGACACACGGCTCGCGTCGTGAGTCAATAACATTTCTGAGGCCCTTTAAACTCCACATGAGTCCGTAAGCCTAATTCTTATATTATTGTTTTGTCTAGAGAAAACGTTAACCAAATTTTGGAGGGTAAACTAATTTAATTAATTCTTGTTTATAATAATATTTAGAGTATTGCTGTAGTTAATGTATAAAGGTTGTGTATTCAATGGTTAAAGATAAAATATAAGTTTATTTTGTGAATTAGTGGGCGTTTCTTTTATATCCTTACATGTTTGGTAACGGCTCTGTTCTTTAAGATATTCCTATAATATCAATATATATTAGACACTCTTAGCACTCTTAGAGAAAGAACAAAAAGGAGGGGAATTCTACGACACTAAATAAAAGTGGTGTCAGGTAAGTAGGGTTCTTATCAGAAAGAATTCTACGACAGCATCTATTCCCGCCACTTCCTCGTCAATGGGCCTAAAAGGAGAAGGGATTTTCAATTGTTTGAAATTCCCTCTCCTTTTTATTATTTAGATAGCTCTATCCTAATCCCACCAAAATGGTTTAGGGTTTTTTAAGCATCTTTGCTAGGATACATTGCTCCTGTACCAATTTAAATACATGCTTGAAAATAACCTACATCGTTGGGATATTGTACTGATAAAGCACTTTTCGGTACCAGTTTAAGTTTATAGCATAGTTTAGGGAAAATCTTTTTGTCTTTCAGCTCCCTTAGGTGAGAATTGGACCCACACATGGAGAGTGGTCAGATGCTTCACCGTGGGCAAGACACAGGACTCTTCAAAGCGCTTTCCTTTACTCATCCTAGCGATGACTCATCCAAAAGCTCCAAAGAAATGGAAGGGAGCTTCATTGAATTAAAATTTGCCCAAATTTTCATTATTTTATTCTTTATATTTCCTATAAAAGGGGAGATTATCTGTAAGTTTCTTCTTGGAGAGATGAGGCTCCTTTACAGCCCTTATCCAATTGAAACCTTCGCCGAAAACCTCCTGACTCACTGTGCACACTGAAGTGTTCAAACTTGTTTCTTTCCCATTGTGAGCAAGCTTGGAATAAGAAACAACCCGATCCTTGAGCTGGGACCTTACCAGGAGGCGATCTTGGCGTTCATTGGAGACTCATTTGCGTCTAGACGACTTCTTGCCAAAAGTGTAACCAGACTTTTTAAAAGTCATTAATGATCCTAGAGATGGTGCTCCTTCATGAAAGTACCCTTAGTAACCATTTTCTTGCATTTCAAACAACTTTTGTTGCACACTTTTGAGTGGGAAACAAACCTATCTGGAATTGAAAAATATTTCAACATTTATTTTTATTAAATTCTTAAGAAATGGATTATAATTACATAATATTATTCATGTACCCATAAATCCGTCCCCATTTTACCCTTTTGATCGAATAACAAGGCTCCAAGTACAGAAACTCACCTCCATCATGAACAGGACCAGAGTGCGGACTTGGATTCTGCGAAAGAACGCACTATTTTTTGTTATTTCTGAAATAATAACTTTTCAATAATCTGCAATCATGTATAATTTATATTAATTATTCGTATCATATAAATTTAAAAATCGCTATCAAAATTACATATATTAGTCTCAAAACCTTTGACCATGACTGTATTTATATGTATATGCCTCAATTTCACTGGTATTTAAGTACCACTGTAGAATCATTATAAATCAGTGTTAATCGCATTACTGCTAAACTTGCCCCGGTTAAATGCTGTGTAGAACGATGAAGGAAAGGCAGACTGCATATCATAACATCCAACAAATCGCTAGACCACATATTGTGATACTACCCAACAACTACATTTAATGCTTTGCAAGGAGAACTGCCTTAACAGGCTCAGAAGTGTTGCACGCCAACCCAGTTTCTAGCGCTGTAAGTACTCCTGTTTTGCTACGTGAGCTAAATCGGTTCCAGACATTCTTGCCTCACCAAACTTAGCCACTTTGTTTATTACCATATATTAATGATAAACTAAACTACACTCAAGTTATTTTAAAACCCCATAGAGGATTTACAAAATACAATTAGTTTTCATTTTATATAACAAAATTTAATCATAAATTTAAAGCTTCACAAATAAACTTGGAGTACAATATGTAAGATTAAATTTCACCCAGTTTCTATCGGAGAAAATATCCCTTAAAGTAGAGCTTCAAATGACCAGTAAGAAACACCTTTTCTAATGATGCTAGATGAGAAGCAATATGTTAAAAATTTAGTTTTGAGTCCATCTATCTATTGAAGGCTATGTTAGGAAGCGACAAAATATCCTAACTACCTAACCTAGTTTACGTAAAATGTGAGAAGTTAGAAGCTACATAGAAGTAAAATGAACAAGAATATGTTTCGAGAGGTTTCCGTGTGGGATAGAAAAAGTTCCGGCAACAAACTTAAATTTCTACGTTTCCAGCATGGGTCATTAAAACGCAATTAACATTGTGTGTAGGTGTTTCGAGATAGAAGTGAAATGAATGGAGATCTCTACTCTTCTGCGCGCGGACTAACACTTATATGAGTGGAAGAGATTTTTCACACAAGATCGAATAGTGTAAATTATTTCAGCTAACTTTAATTAGTTTTTATAAACTCACTCCGTTTTATTCACTAACTAGTTCATATCAGCTTGGATTAATACGTTTCAAGGGCCAGCAGAACTGCAGTGTTAGTTTATTAGTGGTGATGGTTCCTTTCTCCCATAATCCATTTTAGTTGGGGGCTTTTTTCCATTCAGTCAATTTTACTTATATTTTTTTCTTGATTTAGCCGCATTTAAATATTTGACACCTTAAATGTTATACCAACATAGAGCTACAGTAATTCGGATCATATGCCAATGGTTGACATTGGAACGCAATTAACATTGTGTGTAGGTGTGTCGAGATAGAAGTGAAATGAATCGAGATCTCTACTCTTCTGCGCGCGTACCAACACTTATATGAGAGGAATTTAAAACCATGCTTGAAAATAACCTACATCGTTAGGATAAGGTGCTCCTAAAGCACGTTTCGGTACCATTTTAAGTTATAGCATAGTTCCTTTCTCACTCAATCTCAATTTCTATTGAAACTGACCTCTTCCCTTTTAATCATCGAGGCCAACATAGAACTGAATTGAAATGGTTCCGTTGATTGAATTTTTGTTACTATATCCAGGTTGGGTCGGAATTTTACGAGATTAAACGGTGTAGTTTTTTTTTTGGGGGGGGAGGGGGTATTTTAACAAAGTCCATATTGCTGCATATTTTCATGGATTGGCCTGGATTCCATCGATAAATGGCTATACCAAAACTTTTAATCAAATTCCGGTAGTAAAGAGCCTATTTCAATATTACAAAGTTAACAAAAGTTTAAATGTTCCTTAAATTTTCGTGTAATGGCTGAAAAACGTGCGATATGAACTAGGCTCAGGGATAACCGAGGGGATTAAGCCTCCCGTCAACTGATCTCAGTGACGCAGTCAAATGTAGGCATCTCGAATTGTTCGTACGCTTCTTTCTTTTCCACTCAAGCATAGCCCAGTAAACCTTTCCACTTAAAATCTATAAACACTTCCATTTACCACGAAGTTAAGCCACATCGGATGTGGTAACTTCTCAGATGAAGTTATGATTTTGGTAAAGGTCGCAGCGGATGCCATACGCTCAATTGACCCATGGTTCGGATCCTTCTGAGAAATAAAAAGGCCTCAAAAAGAATAGAGAATGGTGGTAAACCCTATACCAAATAATTTTTTTTATATACTCTCCCGATCTGTTTGTAGTAATGGCCTCGGTAAATAAACCTCTCGACATACAGTAATTCTCATATTTTTGTATTTGTAGCTCAAAATATTTCCCTATTATTAATTCCTTGTATTCTAACCATTCTCTTTTTACGCTAAGGTTGGCCAACCAAATTCTTATTATTTTAACGTGTCGAGAGGGGATGTCGTACGGAGCCTTTCCATTCTTTACCATTATTTATTCGAAATTCTATGCGGTCTTTCACGGTAAATCTAGATCTCATTGGTAGCCGTGGTGTATTATCTAATCCCATTTACCTGTGAAAGTTTAAGTGGCTTTTTACCCTTTGAATGTAAAGGTCTATAAATACTGTTGACTTGGGAATTTAATGCCCGTTTAGTATATTTTTTAAATATTGTTTATCTTGCAATTCATTTTACCCATTCACTGTTTGGGTTATTGTTGTTCATCTTATAACTCATTGCCTTCTTGGTGTATTATCTGTAAATACCTGAGAATTAGAGGTGAGAAATCTAGGTATATAATTTAATACATGTAAACCCATCATTCTTAGGCTCTCACTGTTTATGATTCGGATACAGGTTACGCGTTTTCAGAGCAATATTTCTTTGCCCGTGTAGAGAAATCTTCGCTGTTGCAATAAAAACATTTATGAGTGAAGCTTGATGTAAATAATCAAATTTCTCAGTCAATGTTGATGTAAATAGGAAAATTTCTGAGTGACATTTTATTTCGAAAGCTAATTTCTTCCTAAATCCTAATCTCAAAGGACAAATTTCTGAGTGTATTCTAATGTCTATAGATGAATTTATCGGTGAATTCTCATATTAATAAGCATTTTTTCGAGTTAACTTTAATATAAATAAGCAAATTTCTGGGTGAAATCTGATACTAAACAAAATTCTAAGTGATTTTTATGCCTATATTTAGGTTTAATTTTGGGTGTACTCTAATGTTGATTGATTAATTTCTTAGTTAATTCAGATATCATTTGGCCAATATTTGAGTGAAATATAATGAGAATAGATAATTTTTTGTGTGAATTTTTATGACATTAGATAAAATTATGTGTCAATTATGATGTTAATTGGCCAAGTTCCCAGTAAATCATGACATCATTCGGTAAATTTCTAAGTTAATAATGCGTCAATAGGCTATTTTGGGAATTTCTATGTGAATAGGTCTTTTTCTAAGTGACTTATGGTATCAATATACAAATTTCTGAGGGAATTATGATGTAAATAAGCAAATCTCGTGAATTTTAATATCAAGAGGTGACTATCAAATTGAATTCTGCTATAAATAGGTAAATTCCTTTGTAAATTCTTTATTCCAATTGGCAAATTTCTTGATCAAATCTGATGTTAATAAGCCCAGTTGTGGATTATTTTTGTTAATATCAATATGCAAGTTCCTCAATGAATTTTTATATCAACAGGAGAATTTCTGAGTTTGTTTCTATGCTAATTGGAAAATTCTTTAGTAAATTTTGATGCCACAAATCAAAGTTCCGAATGAATTTTAATGTCAAAAGACAAATTTCTTAGGGACATGGTAATAGGGGAATTTGTGATTGAACTTTGATGTTAATAGGAAATTTCTTGGTGAATTCTAATGTCAATAAGCAAACTTTAGATAATTTTCAATTCTCTCTTCCGAAATCTATAACCAAAGGAAATTATTATTATTAATATTATTATTATTATCTAACGGACTACAAACCCTTGCTGGAAGAGAAGAATGATTAAAACTCTAAGGCACCAGCAGAGAAGCCAGTCCCATAAGAAAAACCTAGATGAAAAGAGACAGAGACAGGAGAAACACACACACAATTTAACGCTTGAGCAGAAAGAAATGAGCTCCAGTTTTAAACTTTTGAAGTTAATGAGATTCAACGACAGGACTAAGGAGCTCATTTATTAACCTAGTAGTTCCTGGAATGAATCATCTGGAGTACTGAGATGTGTTACATCTCCCAACCATGAAAGCTTGGCTATTTGCATTAGTGGCATTTCTAGTTAACCAAGCTGGACGAAAAGGATCAGGAAGTTCATTGTACAAAGGATGGTTAGGATTAAGATGTATCTTATACAGCATACAAGGTGAACTCACGAAGTCGCAGTGCCACAAGTCAACTTTAAGATAAGGAATTAAATATTTGCAAGCTCTCAGATTCCTTTCCAGTAGCTTAAGTTAAGATGCTGCAGCAGAGGACCAGGCAAGAGAACAATACTCCAGACCAGGAAGTATGAACGAGTTGAAATACTTTCTCATAACGGGAATGTCTTCAACAATTCTATAAGATTTCCTAAGTAAACCAATCTTTTTGGCAACAAAAGAAGAAATAGAGCGCACATGTTGTTCAAAGGTAAACTTGCTGTCAAACAGTACACCTAAAATTTTTAAAGATACACAAGTGTTCAATACAACATTGTTTATTATAAGATCAGAATAATTGTGGTACAGAGTTATAGATCTACTAACAATCATACTTTGGGTTTTGTTTACCTTCAGCTTCATACCCCATTAATTGCACCAATTATTTATCTTTGTTAGGTCTCTATTCAGTGATTCAAAAATCAAATGCATTTGGACAGGAGAAGGTATGAATGCTATCAAAGTATTATCAGCGGCCTAAACAACTAGTTGGTTTTTAATTCCAAACCACATATAATGTGTATATAGAATGAATAACAGTGGGCCCAGAACATTACTTCGGAGAACACCAGAAATTACCCTTCTCCACTCACCAAGTTGCCCATCCGCAACTACACGTTGTCTACGGTAAATCAAGAAATCAAGCAGGATATTAAGAAAAGGGCCACCCATACCCAGCTGTCTAAGTTTGTAAATCAGTGCTCTGTGATTAACACGATCAAAAGCTGCACTAAAATCAAGTCCAACCATAGGAGCTTCAAAACCAGAATCCAAAGCCTTTTGAAACCTGTTCGAAATAGTTAGGACAGCATCACAAGCAACAAGATTCTTACGAAAGCTAAACTGCTGCATTTAAACGTTTAGCCAACAAACGCTCACACAGTTTAGACAGAATAAAAGTGATGGAAATCGGACGATAGTCTGAGTGGCAGGAGCCAGCAGAGACAGACTTAGAAGTAGGAGTAACATTAGCAGTCCTCCAACACAAACCGAACATTCCTTACCTAGATAACTTGCAAAACATAACAACAAACTTTGGGGCTACAAAATGAGCAGTCTTAATAAAAAATAAAGGAAATATACTATCGGGACCAGAACAGCAATAAGGATCTAGGTTTAGCATCAGCTGCTTAATTTTACGTGATCTAAAATCTATTGTTCTTAACTTAGCTTCAGGGTGACATGACTGAGGGAGACTTAACTATACACCACTTTGCTCTTCCTCAAATAAAATAGCAAATAGTATTGCCTTATCCTTTCGGCAATGAGTAAGAGACTCATTTGATTTAAAAAGAGGTAGAATGCCATCATTACTACCAAATAGAGCAGAATTCAGAGTAGACCTAATAGCGTTTCTTTAATGACACTAGTATGTTCTCTCTCAGCTAGAGCATTAACCTCTTGCGCCAAAGATCTGAGCCTGACATAGTTATTCCAAGTCATATCAGATCTATTCCTTTTACAGAAGTTGTAAGCTTCTTGTTTATCCAGATATTTATGCTTACAGTCATTATTGAAACATGCTTTGTCCTTGTTGCGGAAAATCACAACCCTAAATGGAATACGCCTGTAAATTATATCAGCAAGAACATTACTAAAAGATTCAACAGGATCATCTTGGCAGTAGAAATGGGGCCAATTAAGGAGAGAGAGATCCCTTAGGACTCCATTCCAGTCAGCTTGTGACTTCAAGTAAATCTTACCAGATAATGATAGTTCAGGGAGAGATTGCTCAGTTCTTATATGGGTAGAGATATAAGTATGGTCAGCTGTTCCAATAGGACTCCCAACATTGGTATTAACAACACCAGGAACATCTGTAAGTACTACATCTATAATATTACCGGATCTGTGCGTTGCCCTCTGAATTAATTGATCACAACCAGATTCAGTAGAAAAGTCAATAGCTCTTAAGCCATGACGATCAGTAGGTGATACAGAACAGAGTTTAACCAGTCTCTATGATGTGTATTAAAATCACCCACAAACAATAATGCAGCTTTCCTATCATTTTCTTGTATAGATGCGATACTATTCAGTTAACAGTCAAATATGTCATCACTGGCATCGGGGTTTCGATAAATTGAAAATAATTAAAAATTACTATGCCTACCACATACTTTCACATCTAAAACCTCATGACAATTACATTTATATTTGGGCTTCCGAAAGGCAGGAAATCCATTTCTCATGTAAACTGCCACTCTCCGACCTCTCTCATGATCATTACGCTTCAATAGATGAAGTTGTTTATAACCTAGAATTAAGAGCTCTTTAGAAGATCTAAATTTTATACTAAAGTCTCAGAACAATTATAATAAGATATCAAATTGTCTGGAAGTTACAATCAAATCATTTAAATTTGCATGAAGCAAACGAATATTTCTATACAGCATGCAGCACTGCCGACCTCTACAGTTAGTGGATCCAGGGTTTATCTCCACATTACCAGCCAGCAAAATAAGTAAAATTACCAAAAACTTGACAGAATACCATCTTAATTCATGAAATAATAAATTGTCGCCATACACTGAATAATAAAAAAATATCTGCATAAAAGAAGATACTGCAGTAGCTTGATGAAGTACTCAGGCTATAAAGGAAAAAGTCCTTGTAGGGTCAGAAAATAACTGGAATATGACCATTTCGTTATAGAGAGCCTCGGTACTGAGTAGAAACTTTCTCAACCCGGAAATTTGTCACAGTTTTGTTTCATGAAGAATGGAGCCGGTGTAGTTACTCTCTACAAGAACCAGAAAGGAAAGGAAGGGAACTAGTCAACTATGGATAACCCTCTTAAGCAGATCCCCTGATCACAAGCCTTTCGAGCCCTGGCTAATGGCACCTGTTACCAGGTGAATTCCACTAACTCATTTAACTACCAGTGCCCAAGCAAGCTAAACATAGTCCACCAAACTTCCCGCAAAAATATATAAGAGAAAGAGAGAGGATAGAAGAAAAAATAAAGGGGACAATAACGAAGATTAGGGGTAGATGAATCCACTGAAAACAAGGGAGGGTGTTCATCAACCAATATACAACGTAAATGAAAAAAAATAGAGGAGATAGAGCCAAGTAATAGGAGAGTATGCTTGAGTGTACTCCCAAGAAAGGAAACTCAATCCACACTCTAGAATACCCTGGTACAAGGTTTTGGCACAGTCTTAAATGGAATGAGAACATTAGTTATTTATTCGGAGAACCATCTCCTCGAAGACCTATGGCTTCATTTTAGAGTACCTTCTCCAGAAGAGTTGCCAAACATGGCTAATAGGCGACACAACCCAGATGGTTTGATTTCGGAGTGTGAATCTCCTAGAAGAGCTGACAACGAGGGCTAGGAGCCTCTTATACCCTAGGCAGTTTTATGTCAAGCCTAGGGCAAAACATACATGCAATTGTGATTACATAAAGGCTAAATACTCAGGGCTATACTTCAATACTAAATACATAGGGCCCATCAATAAAGAATGATTAGGGGGACCACATGAACAATTAATAAATGCATTTTGATTATTTTAAGGCTACATGATCAGGGCCTCAGATCAATATTGAATACATAGGGTCACACATCAACACAAAATGATTGGAGGCCACATAACACTATATATATGCATTGTAATTACCACAAGGATAAATGGTCAGGACTTCACATCAGTAATAAATACATAAGGCCCACATCATCACTAAAATGATTGGGGGGGGGGGGCACACATAAATACTATATATGCATCGTGATTAAAATGCTAAATACACAGGGCCTCACAGCAAACTGAATATAGAGGTGCCCACATCCACACAAATGATTGTGGGCGCAACATAAACACTTATAAATAATACATTGTGATTAGCTTAAGACTAAATGATCAGGGCATCACATAAATACTAAATATATAGGGGCCCAAATCAACACAAAAATGATTAGGGATCACATGAACACTATATAAATGCATTTTAATTATCTCAAAAAATAATCAGGGCCACATATCAATACTAAATACATAGGGGCCCACAACAACACAAAAAAAAATTGAGGCCACATAAAATCTATATACATGCATTGTGATTACCTCAAGGCTCTGTGATGGCTAACAGCCCTGAAGGGCGCATTATAAATACTTAGTATTATTACTAAGGCTAAATGATCAGGGCATCGCATCAATAAATACATAAATGATAGGTGGTCCATAAATACTATACATATAATGCATTATGAATTTCTCAAGGGTAAATAAACAGTGCCTCACAACAGTACTCAATTTATCGACACCACATCAATTTAAATGATAATGAGCTATGTAACACTACAAAATAGTGAATACAAAACGGCAGAATAATATAAAGCATTAAAGGTCTTTATATAAATGAGCTACAATAAGAACTTAGACATATTAAATAAAAAATGCTAAGATATTAGCTACATGGAGACCTTAAATATAAAAGATAAATCTTAAGATATTAATCCCATGAAGATCTTAAAAAGACATAGAAAAAGAGCTTGTCTTAATCAAGACATTAAAACAAAAGAAAATGTAAAGTACATTAGAAGACCTAAAACTATAAACAAATAATGGAGGAACATTAGCTCCATGAAGACTTTAAAAAATTAAAGAAAATATGCTAAGACATTCTTGTAAGCTCCATGAAGAACATAAAACAGTAAAAAAATGTTAAGACGTTAACTAGTTTAATAGCTATCTTGGTTGAGACTGTAACAGTTAAAGAACAGGTCGATCTATGAGTAAAAATAGATTATAAATTAAATTTCTCCATGAAGATCTTAAAAAAGACACAGAAATAGAGATTATCTTTATCCATATATATAAAAGATCCCCCCAAAATAAAATTTAAATAAATTAAACTCAAATAAAACTTTTACCTAGAACTTATAGATATAAAGCAGTTATAAATATAAGCTCAAGTATACTAAGAAAATTAAAACTGGAATAATACCCAAGATGCTAATTACACCTAAGAGAATGGTGAATTTGAATGAATAGAAAAAAATGGCCTACTAGTCATAGAACTAAGAAAAAAAACTAGCTCATGGTGCAACTAGGAAATCTATTCGCTGACATTTCCTTTTAGGGGGTAAATCATATCAATTCCTCAAATTATTACCATTTAAATTACCAGAGCAAGGCTATTTAACACTGTTTACAAGGGCCAAAAATATCTGATAAGGCGGAGTATACAAGTTCTTCAAATAATGCAAATGAATAAAAGGGCTTCACCAACTAAGTATTTTATGCATGAGAAGGAAAAGCATGCTAAGTTGAAGGTCTATTTTTAGGTCTATTTTTAAAGTGATAACAAACATGATAGTAACATTATTTTGTAAGGAATATCGCAGGCATGCATAATTTTCACATTCAATGTTTATAGTTTTACATAGATAAAAAATGGAATTAAATTCAGATTTAAAGTAAACCGCAAAAAGTAATAGTTATAATGAAAGATAGTGTTGAGCATTTTCACCAACTCTTTTTAATACCTGATATTATTTGTTTTGATACATACTATTTAGTGTTATTATTAAATTTATTTTTATGGTGTTAAGTTTTCCTGGTAGTTGACATTGGATAACTACAGCCTTATCAACTTTCAATGATTTGATAGTCAAGAATACATATTCCGATCGTTTCAGTAACGGCTACATACCAAATATTACAAATATTCCAAGTTATAAACTAACACCCTCCTTTTGCAATTTATATTTATTCTATTTCCGCTCATTTACTATAATAAAGCTAAAAGAATTTTGATTTCTATTTTAATTTATGATTTGACAACTGTTGGGACGTTATTATCTACTTTATAAGCCGTTTCCTTAGTATTTTTTTCTAGGTCAACATATAATAATACCTTTCGCACCACCTATTAAGTGTTCGAAAAAAGTAAGGGCCTATTATGAGGTCAGCGGTATGTTGCTACACAAACGACCGCAGTCCTCACATATTGTAAATTGGACCGAGCTCACGTATCCTCGCTGTTATTATATTTAGATTTATGCATTCTTCAAATTTATTTACCCGGAACTTCAAATAAACTTAACACCAACTTCTAAACAATTCCCCGCGCCCTAAAGTAATTTTCAGGTATTATATGTAAATATTGACCTAATACTGAAACAAGGAATTTTAAGAATATTGTTATCTAAACTTATAACAATGGCTGCATTTTGCAATTGCCCTCAGGCGACTTATTTACATAAACTTTAGATAAACTAATGTTTTAAACCATTCCTTGTTTCGTATTAGAGTAATTTATGCAAATACTAGTCACCAGGGGCCAATTTGTATAAATGGGCAGCTTCCAAGTTCTAACATATATTTCGTCCTTAAATATTAAAACTTAAAATTATTGAGTTCTTGGTTAAAAATGCTTCGCGACTCAGCATTGAAGACTAGTTTTATCAACTCTCTGGAAATTCAAATTCAGCCTCCTTTATTTTTCACCTTTTATGTTTTTATTTTGGTAAAGAATCAAAGCGATAACCTCTAATAGATCTCCTATCAGAAATTTGCTTACATCCGTTAAATCACTTCCATTACTTCGCTTCTTATTATCCAATTGGAGTAGAAACGAGGATTTATTTCATTTATGAAGTTTCTCGTCAAATAGCTCGCATTGGATATCGTATGTTTTCTTATCTACTTAATTATTTTAACCGTCTAATTTCAAAGTTTGGAGAAGCAAATTTGCATCTCTAATTATGTAGAGCTAGAATTTTATATAGGCACATATTCGAATAGCTTGCAAGAAATATATAGATATTGCGGGCGTCTGAGATAAATTGGGATGCGGTTCACTAATTTACATAGTAGAGTGCTTCCCAAATCCTCTAAAGACCAATATTGTTTTTGTTTTGTTTTTTGCATGGCAAGACTCCTCTAGAGCAATTAGGCTAATAGACTCTAATTTACCTTCTTGAAACCCAAGTTGAAACAATTAAATTTCCAACACTTTTTACTATAAACTAGTATTTAATTTTATCGAAATTAATTCAGATTGAAAATTAGAAGCGAGAGAATTCTATTAAATGCAGGAGTTATTCGTGAATTTGAGTATTGTCATTGGCAAAATTTCCGAGACTACTATATTTGTTCATATGAGAAAATTAATAAAATTAATCAAAACTCCATTTAGTTTTAGTATGTTTGCATCATAATTTAAGGTGAAATATACAAAAATTTAGAACCCAAATACATTTTATTAATTAATCTAATCAATTAATGCACGCAGTCAATATATACAATGCCATCCCTTGTTATTCAGGTTTGCTTGAATTCGTTTTGGGATGCTGGAGACCAAATTTGCGATATTATATTGACTGAAATTGCTTCATTTTTGTTCAATAAGCACCGCAACTGCTCACAATTGGATAGCTTCTGTTCATCGACCGCCAGTTTGATTAATGCTTACAAATACTTCATTAGGTTCAAATCTGCTGAATTTTCGGTCCACTGTACCAAAAGGTCGATATTATTTCAGCCAAGAGCTTTGGTAATGGATGGAATTTTTGACAATGTGCGCGATCATGTGGAAGATATTGCTTTCCTCCCTAAATAGGTTCTAAACTGTCGGGATTTTGGGGATGAAGCACGTTTTGTTACCATTTTCACTTCCTCTCAGTGTTCTTGGACAAAATTGTTAGTGCCCCAGGTTCCATTAGAAGAGAAGCAGCTAGAGAAATGTAGAGTGTTTGGATGCTTTACCGCGGATACGACACATGACTCGTGAAAGCGCTCCCCTTTTCTCCAATTAACGAGAAATCATCCAGAAGTTCAAAACAAGCTTAAAGGAGCTTCATCAGAGAATGTCACTTTGCTCCAGTATACAAAAGGATATTATATATATATATATATATATATATATATATATCCTACAAAAGGGTAACCTATCGGGAAGGTTATTTTGGGTGAGATGAGGCCTTTCCCTCCCCCTTCTCTACTTGAGAGTTTTGTCGAAAATGAATGGAGGAAACTTACCAAGAGGTTATCCAAGGGTTGTTTTGAAGCCTTTGGGCGACCAGAAGATTTCTTCGCAGGTATTTAACCAGTCTCTTTAAGCTCATTAATGATCCTATTGATGGTGCACCTTCATGCAATACCCTTAGCAATAATCTTGTGTTGTATTTCCGTATACATTGGTGCAGAACAAAATTGGTTGCGCGCTTTTCTTTGAAAACAATAATTTCCGCATTGGAAAAGATTCAAACATTTATTTTTTTACAAAATAATTACGAAGTAGATTATACTTAGAAAACATTATCCATTAAATTTTATATCTAATTTTTTACTCTTTTGACCGAATAGCAAACTTCCAGGGACTGAAACTACTTCATACAGGAACAGGACAAGAATAAACTTGCCTAATTTAAATATTAGAATTCCAATCACGTAAATTTTAAAAGCAAGTGAAAAAAACTATATATTAATCTTCAAACATTTGCATGATGAAATAAATGATTCTACTTAAGTAAATTAGTCCTTCCTTGTTGAAAGTAGTGTGATTAAGTTATTGTGGTCGCGGATTAACGATGTGCCTGTCAGTTTATGTGTTCTTACATCGAGAAATGCTTGGTGAAATGTATGAGTGAGCTAGGGGTAAGGAGTGAATATGAAGGCGAATGGAATAAAAGACGCCTGTCCTAATGTGATGGTCAATTTGTTTATTTGTTAATCCGTCAACAAAGATTTGCTGGAGAAGATGACTGGGTGGATTTTAGGTCAGTTAAAACTCCCTGCCGGTGAATGGAACGTAGTGTGAACGCAAATGTAAGAGACGATTCCTAAAATGCTATTACCTACTATAATGTGTACTCTAGTGTCTGAGAAGGGAGCGAGAGTATATTTATTAGCAAGGATTATGGGCGGTGTCAGTGCATCCACCTATGGGCGGACCTTATGTGATCGTGATAAAATATTTTGTGTGTAGGTTTTGGGATGGTAGGGTTCTGAATGAAAGGCGGAAATTAAGAAGTGTAAGTTCTGGAATGATAGAGTAAACAGTAGATGACAGTTCTACATTTTCTCGACCAAGAAAGAATTAAAAATGGAAGGTGCATTTATGAGGCATCACAGTTTTCTAAGTGAATCCTTCCTCGTTAGAGCCGCTAAATTCCAGCAAGATAGTGATGAGAAGCTAAGAAATGAGTCATTTTCTAAAAGCGAGTTGCAGTTAGATTCATAAATGGATCCCATTCCTTTTCTCCTCTCTGAAGCACGAGAAATCATGCTACAAACACCCCTTCTGAGAAAGAAGGGAAAGATATCTCCACGTTATATAACTAACACAGATGTAGTAACACAGAAATTTTGGAATACCGTAACATAATATATCATAGAATAAATGCATAATGGAGAAATTCATGATATGCGAAAAAAAATAATAAAAGAGGTTATTGAGGACATGAATAAACTAAAGCAAGTCATCACAAGAAAATAATTAAAAATAATGTCGAATTGGGTACATTAAAAAACATAATAATCAGGAATTTCACTTTAAAAAACGAAAAAGGGAGATACACCCTAAAATATTTAGATTAAAATAATAAAAAATAATTAAATTATCATGATATAATTAATTAACAATAGAGGGTGTACATGATTGTGATAATCAACAACACAATTAAATAATAATGAACTTCCTTCTCTCGAGGTATGTACAATTTAGATCCAAGCATCTCAGCATATTATTTCTAAATATTCGGATAATGGATAATTCCAAGGACTTAATAGGGTTGAAGAAATGATTATCAGATCGATCATAAAAAAATCGTTGATAGCATAGAATTTTAATGTGATATTAGGACAAAACGGAAAAAAAGTTTAAAATCACTTTATTGCCATTCTTTTTCTGTTCTTAGTTCAAATTTGCATGCAATTAATTATGCTAAGGCACATTATTAGTGTTATTAATAGTTTTTATATTATTCTTATTTGGCGATAAACGTATCGTCATTATGGAATGGTAGCGATAGTTTGGGTGGTAAAATGCCGCCAAGTCTCTATGTATTTCACATGTTAGCCATATTTTGGGCGCCGAAATGTCGCCGTCACTGTATATCGAAGACAAAAGACAAATCCGAAAAATAAAAGGAAAATTAAGTGGTCTTTTATCAAACTATATTTAAAAATACTTAGTGAGACAAGGTACAAATTTGTCCTTTGAAACTTTGCTTTTTATAAATGTTTTTTTGACTAAGCCTTTTACACCCAAATACTGTTAAATGCATTGTCGATTGAAATTCTATTTGTGCAGAGGTCTGTGAACATTGGTCAAAGAAACAACTTTCAATCTTCGATGATTGTTTAATTGTCGAAATTTGAGAATCGAAATTTGGAAAATCTAAATGGCAAAGATGAGAAAAAATGGAGATCCGAGATAGAGAAAGAGACGGGTAGGACGGAAAGAACCCGCAATCAGCTTCTTTTTGAGGTCACTTCCGTTTGATAAGACGTCCTATAGCGAGACTCATTGTAAGAACGAGAGGTCCTGCGAGATGGGATCAGGGCCTAAATTCACTCCCGGTGCCTCTCTATAGATAAAGTAAAATTCACTTCCGCTGCCTCGGTAAAATTCACTTCCGACGGGCCAGTATAAATAGTAAAGCGTTGGCTTGAGTAAGATTAGTATTTTGCCAAAGAGGATGCGACGGAGAAGAATTATTTATCTCGGTCTCCCTGATTCCAAGAGCCCGAAGACAAGAAAATTAAATAAGAAATAATTACTAGGAACGAGGAGACTCCCACACTGCTGTATTCGACTCACCTTCTCCACGGTGAAATACTCTCTCGATCCCTCCTTTCGAGAAGCAGTGGTTGTTAGAAAACAGGTTGTATTCTTCTTCATAATTTTAAACTGGCTGAGTACTAATCAGACAAGTGCAAAGCCAACCCTGGTTTTGAAAAGCAATCGAACTCGACACTCATATCCACCCACCCCCTAAGCCTTTCTCTTTGGTTCAAATTCCTCTGGTGGCAGATCCACTCGGAATGGTAGTTTCCTTTTTGTCTGTCGTGTACGTTTGTCATACGTGCTCATGAAAACTGCCTGGAGCTGACGTGTGTATCCATCTGGTATCCATTATTTTATTTTTGTTTGTACAGTAGTAAAGATTATTTTGTTTCATCCAGTTTAGTTGATTTAATTCAGCCAAGGACAATAGTCACTCTTACTCGATTTAGTGTAACCCAGGTAAAATGTTACCTTTCGTCATTTTTACCCATATATATATATATATATATATATATATATATATATATATATATATAATATTAAACTGGTGCCAAGGTTTAATGGGGTTTGGTTCTGGTTATCAGAATACTGTGGAGATACATTCTTTTTGCATAAGCTACTTACAATTAAAATTTTGTTTACATTATCTCATTAACTTTTCGAATTTATTTATTGATAAAATCGAAAAGATTTCATATTTCTATGACTATGCTTCACTAATTCTCCCAAGCGGAATTTCTATTTTGTCTATGGCTACATATACTTTGCTAGGATTCGCATTTTTTTTCGTTTATTTGGCGTACTTGAGGGGTAGACATAGAGTTCATTGTCCTAATCAGAGTAAGAGGATTTGGCTAAAATCTTGAATCTACAAATTATTCCGAGTGAGTGTTTTTTTCCGTTGTGATTTTATTTATGCGTTAAGCAAAACCCTTTTGAACTTCCATTAGTGCTTTTGAGTGAAATTACTCGGCTGAATTACGATTAAAACGGGTTCAACAACCACACTAAGTTCTTTTGTTCTGTTTATTTTTAATTTTGCGTAAAAGTTTGGTGAACACGACAATATGTAGTCTTTCGATTTTTTTAAAGCACAAGTTGAGTTTCTTGGACTAAATGAGAAGGATACAATGGCTTACATCCAAGAGGAAGAAAGAGCAGTAAGAGAGGAGAGAAGGGAAAGGGAAGAGAAAGAACGTGAAGAAAAAAGAGAAGAGGAAAAACGCTAAAAAGAAAGACATGAAATAGAGAAAATTTGTTTACATGAATGGAAATAGGCAGGGCCAGAAACGAAACGATTTCAATTAATTCGAGGACTGAAGTGTAACAACCCGCGTCCATAAAATTGCATGTTTTCAAGGTAGGAGAAGATTTCGGGGCAGACTTCACTAAATTTGAGAAATCTTTGAGGTGAATCAGTGAGATATTGAAACAGACGTTGTAGCCAAGTTGTTGCCTTCACTTAGTACCCAGCTCAAGAACATTTCCATATCACTACCATCAGAGGCAACCAATGATATTCCACGTTCAATGACGAATTGCTTGCTGCCTATAACATGACTCCGGACTTTTACCGTGCAAAGTTCCGGCACTGTCGTATCCAGCCTAATTAAACATTCCGTCACTTTGGATATTTCTTGCGGGGGAATTTTAATTTCTGGCTAGGCGCGTCCATAGTTACCCAGGAATACGATGCTTTCGTTGACTTCGTCATCAAAGACCAACTCTTGGCCTCTTTCGTCGGAGATCAGATCTTTCTTTAAAGATCGGAAGTACCTAACATTTAAAAAGTGCAGTGAGGAAGCGGATGTATATGCGGCTAGTCATAATTGCTTTCCAAAAGAAGGGAAGAAAATGGAACCACACTCTCCCAAAGCAAAGGCTCATAAAACCAAATTTGCTCTCTACAACAGAGATAAGTTCATCAAGATGACTGGTCCGTCTAAGCCTAAAACCTTCTCCTTGCCAGACAAACGTGAGATTAGACCCGTCTCCTCTAATCCCCCTGGTTCGTCGTTCCTCAGGAGAACTATCGTCTCTTACTCTTGTGGAGGGGAGACTCATATAAGAACTAATTGCCCTCAGAATTCTAAATTTAGAGGCGATGAGCCCCACCAAGTGCACGATATAAGTGCCACGCTTGTTCAACCACCGTCGCAACCAGAGGCACCACTCCCTTCAAGCAAGTCGAATCCCGCTGGCCACCAGGTGATCTTTATGTTTGATAAAAGCACTTCTAGAAGTCTCCAATTCGAAACTGAAGCGGTGAATAGTTGCCGGATCTCAACTCTCCTGCGCGACCTAGGGTGCACATACATCGTGATATCTGACAGATTACTTCCAAATTACTTTACAACAGTGCACGATTACTTGGGGCGTGCTAACAGATACCCCATTGAGAGAAGCTACATCCAGCGCACCTAATTCACCTGCTGGGCCGAGGTTATCGCAGCACCCAGAGTCGTTTTTAAGGATGACGTTCTTTACCACGTGTGCTCAGCAGACAATAATACAGAGTCGCAATTACTATGTGTTTCACCCTCCCATGTCAAACTCATCCTTCAAACCGCCCACGATAGTCTCCTCTTGGGTCATTTTAGCCACTCTAAGACGGCACAACGGGTCTTTAAATATTTCTATTGGCCAGGTGTATCGAACGAAATCTTGCGTTACTGTCATCTTGCGACATCTGCCAGAAGACGACGATTAGAGGGCGATCAAGCCTGCACCCTTACAGAAGGTGGCCTAATAATCTCTAAAACCTTCTCCCGAGTGGCGATTGACTTGATCGCCTTTAAGTTATTGGTCTCTCCCCATAGATATAATATGGTATTGATATAATGTAATGTCATACCACGACAGTCAACTTAAGGGAAAACTCGCGTCGGCAACCATAATACGTTTGCCCTATCCCGATGAACCGTTTGGCATTCGAACAGATGCAAGCAATGAGAGAATAGGCTATGTTCTAGTCCAGTACGGAAAAAATTATGAGAGCTTTCCCCCTGGCATTTGCAAGTTGGAAATTGCTACCTATCGAAGAGAACTGCGCTGTGATTGAGCGAGACGCTCTCGCGATAATTTGTGGAATTCAAAAGTTTAAAATAGTTTTGCTAGGGAAAGAGTTTGAAATAGAAACTGATCATTAACCCTTTTCCTACCTCCGAAATGTAAAAAAAAACAACCAATAATGGTCATCTAATGCGCTAGAGTTAGTTTTTACAAGAATTTGAATCTAAGATCTTGTATATTAAAGACTCCGATAACTGTATGGCCGATAGCTTAAGCAGGAATCTATTGAATTCTTCTTTGAACGGATCGTGATTGAGAGTAAATTTTTCTAATTATTTAGATTGATTTTTTTTACGTATGCTCAGGCAATATTTCCATTAGGTTTAAGGGAATATGTACCTTTTTTCTATATTTTTTTTGGTTACTGATCGTGTTAACTTTATATTATTATGGACCCGAGACAGGTGAGCCTCATTCTTAAAGGTATTTGTTGATAATTGTGTTTATTGTCGATTTCTTTTGTACTGATAATCTTATACATATATACTCCCCAGTCCATTTATGTGGATTTTTTAGGGTTTTATTTTTAAATTTAGTGTCATGTATTCTTTTTTTCTGTTTCGTTGTTTAGAAATTACGATGTTTTTATTGGATGTCACTTCTTTCCGGAAGTTCCATCTTGATAGGGAAGGAATTGTCAAAGATGAGATAAATGGAGATCAGAGATAAAGAGAGAGAGACGGGTAGGCCGAAAAGAAGCAGCGATCGGTTTCTTTTTGCGGTAACTTCTGTTTGATAAGACGCCCTATAGCGAGCCTAATTGTAACAACGATAGGTTCCGCGAGATGGCGTGAAGGTCTAAATTCACTCCCGGTGCCTCTGTAGAGATAAAGTAAAATCCACTCAGCACCTCGGTAAAATCCACCTCCAGTGGGTCCGTATAAATAGTTAAGCGTTGGCCTGGGGTAAGATTAGTATTTTGCCAAAGAGGCCTCGACGCAGAAGAATTCTTTCTCTCGGCCTCCCTTACCCCAACACCCAGAAGATAAGAAAATTAAATAAGAAGAAATAAGATCTAGGAACGAACAGACTCCCACACTGCTGTAATACTCTCTCGATCCCTCCTTTCAAGGCTAGCATTGGCTGTATTATCCTTCATAACTTTAAATAGTCGGCCAAGTGCAAACCCAACCGTGCAGTTGAAAAACAATCGAACTCTACGCTCACCCCCCCCCCCCCCCCGGCTTTATCTCGGGTGGCAAATCCACCCAGAATCGTAGTTTCCCTTTTGTTGGTCGTGTAAGTTTGTGCGTACGTGCTCACGGCTCCTGCTTACAGCTGACGTATGTCAACTTTTTGCCCATTTATTTCATTTTTATTTCTATGATTTTCCATTATTTTATTTTTGTTTGTACAGTAGTAAAGATTATTTTGTTTTATCCAGTTTGATATCCAGAACCTCCTAGTTAGTTCATTTAATTCAGCCAGGGAAAATAGTCACTATTACTCGATTTAGTGCATCCCACGTTTAAAGTGAATCATTCGGGGTAAGGCCTAATCCTATAGTTTCCTCCGGGCTTGCCACGTTACATTTCGAGTCAAAGGAAGCAAGCGGAGGTCAGGAAATCTAACCTGATCTACGACACTAAATATAATTAAAAGGGTTTTTAAAAAGAATTTTATTTTCCAAGTTAAGCTCAAGAAAAAATGTTTGCGTTAGGGTTAGATTTTCTTCCTCATCCTCCATATATCTGTCATTACAGCATTACCTAAAAGAATAAATGTCCATAAATATCCAGAAAAGAGAAGAAAAAAAAACTCGCGAGTAGCAAGGTCACACTGCTTTGTGAGGATAAACTATGTACCTAAAAATCCAGACAAAAGTTTAGGAGAAGGAAAACTATGAATCCAATCTCCCTTCTTTCTTGTAGGGTAAACTTTACAGGTAAAGACTAGGAAAAGGAAAACTCCAAATAATAAACCAAACCCAAGACCCCAACGGCAAACCTATCTGGTAACGGCAGAGGAGGGCTGCGTCTGACGGGCAGAGGTGACAAAGGCGAGCCTTGACATACTAAGAACCCGGCAGCTCGTTCAGCCACCATCACTGAAACTGCGGGTCTCATCCTCATTGAGCTGCGGTGGTCAAGTGAGTGCGTGTGGCCATCGCGCAGCCACGATCACCTAAAATAAGATACTTTGATACTGGCTTCTCGTCGCGATTTTATGTCCTTCTCTGCCCTTCATCCTAATCTCTATTTCCTTACAAAGCCCAATGGCGATGACACCGTGAATGCCGAGGGTAGGTCTGGATCGCCGGAGGACTCTAGTTTGCAACCACACATTGGCAGCGGGTCTAAGATGGTCGCTCTCCGTTGACTTCGCCGTGACTGGGCTGGCCTTTTTAGGGGCTGGCCTTTTCAGTATCACCGCAGCTAACCCCACACGAGGAGGCCTCTAGAAAAAATGGGGCGAACATCGAACACGGCAAACTCTTCTGGCCAACAAACAGAAGCTGGTGGACTTACCATTTATTGCGGTCAAAATACCAACTCTATAAATACTAAAATTAATACAAATACTAATAATGACTAATACAAACAATAAGACCAGGAAAACCCGATCTAAACCCTTCAACCTTACGGCATGAAACATTCGTGCTCTTCAGGACAAAACTGAAACCAATCACCCGCAGCGATGCACAACCCTCGTCTGTAAAGAGCTTGTCCAATTTAATATCGACGTGGCGGTCTTGAGTGAGACCAGACTGCCAGAGGAGGGTAACATCAGGGATGCTGGTTCGAAATATACCATCTTTTGGAAGGGGAAGGCCTCCGACGAGCCTGCATACATGGCGTTGTGTTTGCCATCCGTTCCCAACCTCTACAACAGCACAAGCTAGTACCAACTACTATCAATCACCGCATTATATATGTTCTAATTACACACACTATCAGCAGATTCCTTACTCTGATATCTGTGTAGGCCCTTACTCTCACATCAGATGATGAAGCAAAATCCACCTTTTACAACCAGCTCTACCACACTATCCAGGCAGTACCCGCACATGACAAACCTGTGGTTTTGGGTAATTTTAACGCTAGAGTGGGCAGGGACCATCTTTTGTGGGAGGGCGTCCTTGGCCGTGGTAGTATCCGAAATAACAAAACAAATGGTCAGCTTCTCCTGGGATTATGTGCCGAGCGAGAACTGGTCATCACCAACACCCTATTTAGACTCCATACCCGACAAAATACAACCTGGAAACATCCCCGGTCCAAGCATTGGCACATGCTTGACTATGACTTGACCAGAAGCAGGGACCGAAATGATGTGCATATCACACGCTCCATGCCTGTGGCAGATGACTGTTGGACAGATCACGGTCGTCTGATCTCCCGCTTTAACTTAAAGATACGCATCCCACCAAAGTGTGCCTCTGCTAACAACCCCTGTCACCGCTTTGACTGCACCAAGCTGCTTAACCCTCATCTATTACAAAGCTTTAAGGATACCTTTGAAAGATACCTTACGGATCTAGTTGGCCCGGCCTCAGTAGAAGATCACTGTACCTCCCTCAGAGATTCCATGGTTCATGCAGCCGAGGAAACAATAGGTTTCACTCGCAGAAAGAACCAGAATTGGTTTGATGAGAACGACGAACGCATCACTCTCCTTATTGGAGCCAAACAACAGACATACCTCGCCCTAGAGAAACAACCTACTGCTGAAAATAAGCACAGGCACCAACAGGCCCGAGCAGATTGTCAAAGAGGGATGTGGGAGGCCCAGGACATCTGGTAGCAAAGAAAGGCTGAGGAAATCAAAAACTATTCCTACCAACGTGACCTGCGCTTCTTCTATGCCGCTACCAAAGAGATATATGGTTCCACAAGGTAATCACTGGGTAGCCTAACGGATGCAGACGGCGCCACAACCATCACTGATAGCGAGGGAATTCTCATACGCTGGAAACAACGCTTTGAGAATCTCCTCAACCATCATGCGAACACCTCTGACGATCTCCTCCGCATGACCTCACAGTTCCCCGTTCGCCACTGGATGTCCTTACCACCTTCCATCCTTGCCCTCAACAAGGCTATCAGTCGCATGAAGCCAGGTAAAGCTCCACGATGGCCCTGAGCTGAGAAACCGTCTGATGCTTCTCAACTCAAAATATCGACACCATCTTCAAGAAGGGAGAACGTCGGAACTGTAATAACTACCGCGGTATCTAACTATTAAGCATCGCCAGCAAAATCTTTGCCCCTATTCTCCTTGACCGCCTCCTTGTTCTCGCAGACGACGTGCTACTCGAGTCCCATTGTGGCTTCCGACTTTCGAATAAGATCCAAAGCCTACAGCGTTTTGGGATGCAAGTTAATACCGACAAGATCAAGGCCCTTATCCAATATTCACCTCGTCAGGTCCTCTCTAATGCTAACACCAGCATAAACAACCAATCTTCTGATGAAGTGGACCAATTTTTTAACCTGGGGAGTATCCTCACAACTACCCCTACATGTGAGAATGACGTGGAAAACAGTATCAGAGCAGCCTACTCCACCTTCGGTCGCCTCAGCTTCCAGGTATTTAACAACCACTCATTGTCCATTCACACTAAAATCATGCCATTCTGGCACTAGTCCTGTCAACACTTCTGTATGCCTGTGAGACTTGGATTTTATACCGAAGCAAAATCAAGAGCCTGAACGCTTCTAACATCATAAATTAAGATAAATACTTAAAATCCTATGGGGAGGCCATACCACCAACATTGAGGTCCTGAGACGAGCGTCAGTAACCAAGGTTGAAGCCACCATTACCCACCATCATCTCCTCTGGGCAAGCCACGTCCTAAGGAGGGAACCATCCCTGCTTCCCAGGATTATGCTGTATGGCAAGCTAACTAATGGTACGAGGCCACGATGAGCCCCAAAGCGACGCTACAAAGATCAGTTAAAGCGCACCATGACCCTAACTAACATTGATCCCTCCTCTCTAGAACTAACTGCAAAGGATCGTTCAACCTGGAGGAGAGCCGTCCGTGATGGTACCACGGCGTTCGAGGAAGGGAGGAGACAAAAGGAAGAAGAAAAACGTAGGAGAAGAAAAGAGAGACTGGAAAATTTCGTCCTTCCAACACCCTCCCATGTGATCAATGCCCATGACTCTTCCGCCACATATTAGGCCTTCTAAGTCACATCACTCGCAAACATCAATACAGAAGATAGGATAACAGATGACGGAACCAATGCTCGTACACGAGCCGGTGCACACGAAGACGACAATTATAATTAGTAATCGGTGGAAAAGATATGATTTAGAGAAAGACCATAATAATTATATTCCTCAAACCTTGAATAATTCGGACAAAATTTTGAGGATCCTTTCAGAGGAGCGCAGACCCAAATAATCGAAAGGATGTAGAAAGATGTGTAAAGCTGGAATTTATGCGCCAGTAACAAAAAAGAACACTACCCAAGTACTTTCCTCGCTATCAGTTTTTGTCTGAAATTCCAATGAACGAGAGGCTGCACTTTTTAAAGAAATAAAATATTTGTACTTTTTTATCGTTTAGCCAAGTTCTCATTTTGCTTTACTTGATTAGGTCAAGTTTATTTATGAAAATTTAAGTTAGATTATTTAACTTAGCTTAGATCAAGGTAGGTTGTTTGGTTAGATTAAGTTAAGTTAAATTAGGTTAGGTTAAGTTAAGATAGGTTAGGTTAGGTTAGTCTTTTTTTTTACGTAAATGCATTGCAATACGTTCATTTTGAGGCATAAATAAAAAGTTAAGATGCTTTTTGGGAAAAAATGCTTTAAATTTAAGTAAAACAATTACTTTTACTAAACTTTGAAACATTTACACAACAAACAGATGTTAGATTTGAATTAAGAACCTCAAAATGAACGTAATCAAATATGTTGTTCCTCTCAGTAGTTGGGTAAAATATCGCGAAACATGAAATAAAAGCACGTATTTAATGTACATGATTGTAATTTGAGAAATACTCACTCGCATAATTGTTAAATGGACAAGGCCAAATTTTCAAAAACTCTATAATAAATTTTGGAAAATGAAAAAGGATTTCCAGATTAACTCTGGATCAAAGAGTCATTTTTTTGTGTGTATGTCATTCGAATGCATGTCAGTTACTATGAGAGAGTGCACACGCGTATAGGAAGAGTTAAAAAGTGCGTGAATGTGCTAGGGAAAATGATAAAATCTACAGAAATACGGATTCTCTGGTTGCGTCGAGATGTACCTGTCGTCATTAATTATGTGTGGCTCTATAAATGTTAGGATTGAAGTGGATAAGTGAGTCGTACACAAAAAAATCACTTACATGATTGAATGCTAGCAACCTCGAGCATGGTGAGGGGTGCGGCTGATGACCATTAAATTTGCGTTGAATGGAGAAATGCTTCTTCGTAATTCGATATTGGTGAAAATATTGATCTACGAACACAGCTTGAGGAACTTGAAGATTTGAACCGTAGGCGTTCGTGACCTTACTTGAATGTTAGCTCTCTTAGTTGGTTTGCTAGATGAGTTGTGTAAGTTGGGTATAAATCAGAGAAGTTAAAAATGTAGCATTTGTTACGCGATGAGTTTGATATGCTAAACTCCTTCTGAACGCACTTATTCTGTGCCATCAGAGCTCGTAGATGAGGATTTTCTCTGAAACTTTTGGTGCTCTTCCAGCTAAAGGTGAACTATCTCATGCAGTTTCAATGTTGTTGGTTGATACATCGTGCTGTTCGTGCCTAGTGAGTTGTGGAGCATGGTTCGTTGCACTCTGATTGGTAGTACATGTAGTGCGATAAATAAATGCGAGATTTTGCCGTTGAAGCTGCCAGACACTTTTCTAGCCAATCGGCTAGAAAAGTTTTTATAACCATGGCTGATAGTTTGCAAGGGAAAAATTGTTGACGTCTCGTTACTTACAGAAGAGTGATCCGATTGAGTGGGAGAGTTACACAGCATGGACCTTGTGTGTCCTGTGGGCTTGAGTTATTGTCTCGTCGGATCAGGAAGTCGTTAGAAGTGGTCCTTGGCTGTTGTGATGCGGTGTTCACAGATTGCATTTGTGTCGAGGTTTGCTAAGAAATGCTAGTTTGCCTGGAGATCAGGCTAATCTCTGTCTATTGTAGCTAGTTATAGTTAGCGTGATAAAGGTAAAAGTCTGTTTCACTTGAGAATCACACATTTTTGTTCTGTATCTGTGTCTATTTTAAACTTTAGCAGTGTAGATTTTGGTTATATAAGGCATTCAACCCGTTATTAGTAATCATTCTTACTAAAACTGGTTTAAAATTCTATCTCTCAAGTTATTCTTTTATAATCCTCTTCTAGTTATAAATTTCTATAAGCTATTCTCGTTGAGTTATCTTCTCCTTCTCTATATGAAGATTTCTTCTTACTCCTCTTTACCTCTTTCATCACTCATTGGGAAACTTGGGAATAATCTGTTCTCCATCATTTTATTTGTGCAATTTGGTTGGTTAAATCGATTCCTAGTTCGTTTCTGGCTCTTTTTACAATTATTCTGTTAAGTAGCTTTATCTTCACCACCCTATGAAAGTAACGTATTCTTCATAGTTCTCCACTTCTACTTTTTATTATGTAGTAGCTTTGTTCTGTACTGTCTGGAATCTTACTAGTTGCACCTCGAGATTGTCTATATCGTGATGGTTGAATATATAATCACGGATTGTATTATGTCCTGGTAAACCTTCCTCTTGTTCACATGGCTGGGGTTTATTAACTTTTAATGTAATACCATTCCGCCTTTCTACCGATTTATCCTCTCAGTAGCGTGCTTTTTGTAACCTGATGTCATATTGTTTAGCTTAAGCTCCTTAGAGTTGTTTTCGCATCTGTAGCGCTCTCCTTCAACATATACATTTAAGAGGCTGCTTCTCTACACCGGTATCATCTTAAATTTATCATTATTGGTTTTAAATTTCCATTTTCTTCATATATATTTATATTTCTCTTGTCTTCTTCCGTCATTCTACCTCCCTTGCATGAATACTTTCCTGTAAGGACAAACTCTCAGCTGGCTGATGTCGACAGCAAATTGAATGTTTAAGCAGCCCTCATTTCTCGGTGGTGATATATTTGCAGTGTAGATTTAATAGAAAGACGGAGTCAAACATCCGCCCAGGGGCTAGCCAACAGCGAGCTCGAATTCGTCTCCTTGATTTTTCCTATCGCAATATAAGCACGTCTCACCATTTGCTATACGCATAATATCCTTTCAATCTGTTGTTCATTCTTAATCTGAGTATCCTATATTGCACATCCCTTAGCCAAACTTTGTCTAAAGCCTCGTACAGATCAGAGCGACGATTTATACTCTTATTTTCTCTCTCTTTGGTTTCGCAATATTCTCTAGGATGACACTAAGGGCAATCTCTTGGCTTCTGTTTTTCCTAAAACCAAATTAGCAGTTGTTTCTTAAGCCATTATTATCGAGGTATTTCGAAAGTCTGTTGTAAATTATTTTTTTTAAATACTTTACCAATATAATCTAATAGATAGACAAGGCGGTAGTTTTTATCCAATGGGAATGAATATCATCCTTGCCATTTTCAGTCCTTCGGAAAAAAGTTCAATTTTTCTCACCCAAAGAAGAAATTTTGTGGCCAAGATGTCCCTGTAATCGGCAACAGTGAGCCTGTAACAGGCCACAAACCACATTGACGGAAACTTATAGCCATTCGATGCCACTACGCCAAGCATCGTCACATAAGCCGAGCGCATGATCAAGGACATGTAGCGCACCTCGGAGACACCCTACTCGAAGCTTTCCACGCGGTTATTCTGCTTGTTGATCAAGGATGGACCATGTATTTCTTTTCCTATTAAAATGAAAATTCAATTGCCATGCTACTTGAAGTCATTGGCAAGGCAAAAATAGCACTCCCAAACGTTGTTCTGGCTTACAGTTGGTGAGAAGAGGTCTTTCTACAGGTCCTAGACACTATGACCATCAAGATGTTCTTCATCTTTGCGAGCACAGTCATTTTGAGCTTTGTATCATTTTCGAAAGCCTTCTGACAACCAAACGGCTTATAACTCGAGGTCTGCCTGAAATAAAAACGATATTTGAGGTATTCCCCGTTCTTT
Organism: Ceratothoa steindachneri; assembly: GCA_963969495.1. NCBI lineage: Eukaryota > Metazoa > Arthropoda > Malacostraca > Isopoda > Cymothoidae > Ceratothoa > Ceratothoa steindachneri. The sequence continues at coordinate 106,210,368 of OZ018327.1, read as the reverse complement.
CCCGCCAAGACTAAAGTGGTGCACTTCTTTTATCATCCACGGCTCCAAACTGCCCCAGACTTGTTTCTAAATGGGATTCACCTGAAAGTGGTGGACTCCTACCGTTTATTTGGTCTTGTATTTGAGAGACGCCTCACCTGAGAGGAGGCTCATATTGACAGCATTTGGGTCTCTTGTACCCCCACCATGGATATTCCTTGTTCTGTGACGTTTAGCGCCTGGCATGTATTGCGAAAGGTGAACTTGACCCACCACACCAGCCTTTCCCTGGAGACCGGTGCCTTGCGCACGTCCCCCATTGACAGCCTACTTGTCGATCCTCGAGAGATGCTACTCGTTTTAAAAAGCCGAAAGTCCTAACTTTTTAGGAGAGGGGTGCTGAGGATATAAGATTTAGTTAGACGGTTAAGGCTAAGGACGCCTGAGGGGTGGTTGTGCTTAAAGGAAACCTATCCTCTTTTTTTTCTCCTCGCATCTTCCAATTTTGCCTGTACGCGCTAGCCCGGCGCCTCCTTCAGTCGCTAAGGGCTCTCACTGCATCCGTAGCTGGTCTCAACGGTAGCTATTCCGCCAAGAGACGCCAGTCATACCCGAAGCCCTTTGGGTTTAGGTTAGGAAACTCATTTGAGAGTTCGGTATAGCTCTCGGGCCGGTGGCGCCCCTGGTTCTGTGAAGGAGACCACCCTGGATGGTACCAGCTTTGACTATTTGTCGCCACACCTCTGCTCTCAAAGCTTATACAGCGCTGGGAGTATTGAGTTCGGCCTTTTTGGAGCAAACTCCGTGTCACGCTGGTACCGTGCTAGTGTATACGGATGACTCCCATTCGAAAAAGGGGGTCAATTTTTAGGCCGAGTCCCCTATGTTTGAAGTCAGCGGGGCTCTTCCAGGTGCTGCGTCTATCTTTACGGCCGAGCTAGTTGCAATACACCAGTCGATACCCGGTTCAGAGACCGGATTGTAATTTTTATCGACTCACAAAGCGCTATGAGTGTTCTAGGGGCATTGGAATCTCCACATCTTCTGGAGTCCGATTACCATGACGCTACGGTTTTTGCGAGCTGGGCAGATTTCAAGATGATCTTCTGTTGGGTTCCTTGACATGTAGGAATTGCGGGTAATGAGCACGCCGAGTTTACGAGGACTGAGCGACCAGACCAGCATTTCGCTCTTTCTCACACCAATTATATATATGGCAGGAATACGGGATGCCATCCGGGCGGCTTGTCAAAGTAGATGGGAGACGATCGAGGGCAACTTAAAGTTACGTGCCATTGCACCCTGACTGTTTCCATGAACCTACCTCCCCAATGCCACTGCGGCTTCAGGTTGCTTTCTGTTGTCTCTAAAATTGGACACACTTGCAGGACGCACCACAATTGATGAAGCGCTCACCTGGGCCTTATTGTGATGACTGCGTTGTCCCCCAGACTATTTGTTACATTCTTCTTGAATGTCCCAGCTGGGTGATCTTAGCGAACGTTACCTATCCCGGTACCTGGGCGAGCAGAGTCGCTACTGCTTGTCCCTTGAACTCGGGACTGGTTCGGTTCCAGAGATTGTAGACTATATGAAGTTTTGGAGGAGGCTCGCTTCGTTCACTTTATTTAACACTAGTTTTTTTGGTTGTTTTATATACGTCGTTTCTTCCTGTGCCGGTGGGAGGCGTGCCTAACCCCGAAGAAGGCGCGAGCTTCCTTCTTGCTGCGTTTTTGCTTTGTTTTCTTTTTTGTTGTTGTTTTGTTTAGCCTTTATATTTGTTATCGTTTTTATTTACATATTCTCATCTGTTTTTCTTTAATATTACCTGCCGCTTTCGACTACACTAGGTCATTGCAAAAATTATAAATAAGGTCCAACTGGCTAACAACCAGTGCAGGGGATTTTCTCTTTAAGCGTGAAAAGCAATCTCATATGTTTTGTCGTCTATGATGATGTTTGTGTTTAAGTTTTCAATTAGAGGCAAAAAAAAGACGTGGAAATATTGGAGAAATTTCCCGACAAAGGATGTAGGTTATTTATTTTTTCTTGGAAGAGTAAATCGTTTCGAGAGGACAGTTAATGGAGCTCATATACAGTAGTGTTCAAATTAGTTTGCACAGTGGTGAAATAATACAATTATTTGATAATTGTTGTTTATATTTGAAAAAAATATGTCAATGGTAAGATAAATGGTACATTTGATATGAAATATGACCGCCCTTTGCTTTTAGAATTTGCTTTACTCGCTCTGGCATATATTCAACCACATTTTCCAGTTCTTCGCTATGGTACCAGGCATTGATAAGAGCACAGATCATCTTCTGCATCGTGGAACAGTCGGATTTATCAATTCTACGTTTAATTATAACCCATTTATTTTCGATGGAGTTTAGGTCAGGACAATTCCCAGGCCAATCTATAACGGCAAGTCCACTTTTTTCGAAGAAAATCCGCCTTATTTGCGAAGTATGGCACGGAGCCAGATTCTACTGGAAAATGCCGCCGCCATTAAGTAAATCTTTTTGCATCGCGGGAAGCAAGTAATCTTTCAGGATTGCCTTGTATATAACGCTGTTCATCATTTCCTCAATAGTAACAAGCCGCCCTAGGCCTTTAACGCTAAAACAACCCTAAAACATCTTCTGAGGTGGGTAAGTTGGTGCCTGTTGAATGTGTCCTAGCTCAAGGGAATCATCTTTGCTTCTTCTTAATAACACTACTACTACTTAAAAATGCGATTCGCCTGAAAATATAACTTTCTTCCAGTCAGCTGCCTTCCATCCACCATACTTGCGTGCCCAGCGAAGACGTTTTGTCTTCAAAGCGGAAGTCAATTAATGTTTACTTACCGGTTTTCTAGCAAATCTGCCAACTTCAATGATCCTTCGCCGGACGGTTGAAGAAGAAACATTTACACCAGCTAAAGAAAAATCTCTATGCAGGTCTGTACTGGTTTTCTTGCCATCCTTTGTACTATTTCTGATTAGAGCCTTGTGATCATGAAGTGTTATCTTTCGTTCTCTTCCACATTTTCCTTGTCGCAGTGTTGAATGTTCATGTGTCTTCAGCTTTTTTTACAATATCGCCAACAGTTGGCTTTGCTACCTTCATTTTTAAGAGCTATAATACTTGCACGCTTCTTGAGTGTGATATCCCTGATTAATTTATAGTCTAATAATGATTGAAAGGTGAATATTCCGGCAGAAACAAGTACACCACGCACCACGCTCCTAGCAATAATCATCCACGACAAGCTCTGGTGTAGTACTGTTAGGCTTAGTGTTTTCAGGGCACATTAAAACGGTTACCAGATGTTACCAGTACACTATTCAGCACGGAAAAAAACTTCATTAGTCTTGCCAAAAATTAGGACATATTATGATCCAAATATCTGATATTGTCCGAACCAATTTGCACATTACTGTATAGTGTATATCCCTTTAGTTTTCGAACACTTCTCCGATCCCTACCCGACTCTCCTCTGTTAACATCCTGATCGGAGATTCAGTTAATTGAAGACTTAGCTCAATTGCGTTAGTGATCACGTTTCGGGCGGTAATAAAAGCATTCAACTTTGCAGGCAATTTAAAAGAGACTTGATGTGCATCCTGGAGTAGGTCGTCAACGGGTGTTTAGGATTATGGCCACTTTTGGACATGTTCTCAAAGAAAGATGAAAAGGAGAAAATTTTCCAAAAGGAATTTATATTTCGTCGAAAATTGATACTTTTTATAGCTGAAATTTTCAAAGATATTGGAGAGATGAATTCGTTGGTTAAAATATTTCAATCAATTTGAATAGATATATCCTTAGTTTGCGTTTTTAGTGGTTAGTTTTAAACCATAAGCAAACGAAAGGTTAAAATCTACGTCAGGTGTGAAAAATGTCACGTGTTCAGATGAAAACAACAGAAGGTCATCGGTATAGGCATAAAAAAGGAGAGAATCACTTAGAATTTTATTAATGAAAATACAAACGTTTAGGATGACGTTCTAAAACCAAGATAAATAAGGAAATATTGGTATGAGCTAAAAAGGGTGCCGTCGAGTTCTTACCTACTCTCAATTCCTCCACTTGCACATATTTGATGAAACGCCTCTAAAAGATCAAGCGTAGAACAATCTTTTTCACTTTATATAATTACAGTTTATCCCCGCAATAGAATAAATTAGCTGCTATCAGTGATTAGCTTACACCAAGATTAATGCAAGAGCTTCAGAGATTCTTTGGTTTAGTCAAATATTTAGATTCATAAAAAATTCTGCTACTACTCTCATTCCTCTCACAAAGTGGTAAAAAAACTCGAATAAACGGCCTTAGAATTCAATACTGCAATGAAATGACTCAGTAAAATCTATCTATAATGGAATGAAGAACGACATATTATAAGCCACACTTTTAATTCATCCAAAACGAGAGAAAAAAATTTGATTAATTACCGATGCCTCCTATTTTTCGGGTGGGATCCTTTTGCAGCAATTATCGTAAGAAGAGTGGGCAACATTAGAATTTTTCAGTAAATAATTAAAGAGGGACAGAATTAAGATATTCGTCATTTAACAAGGAATTAACTGTCCTGCTTCCTGAAAAAAACATATTTAAAACATATGCTTAAGGGCACCGACATGTCTCGAAGATAACAGAGCAATAATTGGAGCTGCCAAAAAAATTACGATTAAACAGTCTCCAAATGAGGTCTGTATATTTGAGCTCATTAGACAATACACGATGATTTATGACAAATAGCTTAAGGAGAAATTAATATTCTATAAAAGAAAAAATTAAGTTAATGAAGCCAATATACATAATCTCCCTTGATGACAGTAAGGCAAACGATCCAATAGAAGGAGAAAACTTGATACAGAGAGGATAGAACATAATCTAGATCCAATTTTACTAAACAGTGTTGTTGATCTATACACAAATGATAAAACATTTGTAAAAAGCTGAAGGAGAAGAGAGTAAATTTAAAATTACCAACGGAATAAACTAATAACATACATATATTAATTGAATAATGGAAAATAGCATTTATAATATTGTAGGAACATTCCTATTTGGGACACAAAATCTGGAAGATCAGGAAAAAGAACTATATTAATAGTGGCAAGATAAAATAAATTAAAACAATAAATTTAGCAGTCATATCAGATTGAGTCTAGGTAGAGGAGCAGTATTGCACATATATGTGTATATAGATCTAAACTATTTGACAAGGCCCAAGGGCAAATTTTCGCACTTTTTAGTCACATATATTTAAGGAAATGCCGTAAGGAAACGCTTTGTCTCCAACCATTACCTTAAGTCAACAATTACACACGCAAACAATCCACCAAATCCTTCAACCTCACAAAATTCACTTCTTACCCCGTCATGTCAATCTATTAATTGAACCATTCGTTGCTTTTCTATCATAAATTATGAGTCTCTGGCAAATTTCAGATGACCGATTTGAAATTCAATTCCATGCATAGCAATCATAATACCTCACATGTGAATTCATGTGAATTCATAGTTATCACATTCTGGCTTGATACAGCATGATTATTGATATTTGTGCCTTTTCTTGTTGCAGGAAGCCCGAAGTGAGTGCAACACTATCGCTCAAGGTAACCCTTGTTTGACTTTGATAAGTGATGAATCTCAGTGGAGCGTTGTAAATGTTTGAACGAACCAGAACATTACTGCGATATATTTGGTTTGTTTACACAAAAATCTCTACAAATTTCGATTGCTAAAAACGATCGAATCAACTATATGAACTACACGAAATGTCCAGTGTTTATCTAGACAGGCACTAGGCCTAACACTATCGCTCAAAGTAACCCTTGTTGGACTTTGGAAAGTGAATCTCAGTGAAGCGTTGTAAATGTTTGAACGGACCAGAACACTACTACGATATATGCAGTTTGTTTACACAAAAAACTCTACAAATTTTGATCACTAAAAACGATTGAATCAACTATATGAACTAGACTAAATGTCCTGGGGTGATCTAGACAAGCACTGGGCCCAACATGTAGCTTGTAAGCAATGTGTCAATCACTTTAATGAATAATCGCAGGGAAAACGGGTTTCCGGTTTGCTATTTGCTGTATTAATAATGGTTTGGCGGGAACTAAATGACGATATCAATGACTGTTACTTGTGTCCATGCTAAATCAACGGCTATTCAGTAAAGATACGAGGTTGAATCAATGATAGTATCCTGCCCTCCCCAGATTTGCCTGCTGTACACAGTGATGAGCTACCGATTCCAAGTTTACCAATTACATAAGATCACAATAAAATAGTGATGAATACGAATGAAGAAGCAAAGGTGGTGGTGAATAAGCTGATGATTCGAAAAGCAGGGAACCACAACTGCTCAGTCAGGAAGATTTACAGGAGCTAATTAGTGACATTGATATACCGAAAAGGTAAAGCTGAGTTTCTTGGATGGCGGATGAAACAAGGGAATCTAGTGAAGCATGTCGTACGTATCACAGCTACCCTCCATAAACTAAAGAATATGTCATCATTCTAAAAAATGGATAAGAAAATTTGTTAGAGTAACACTGCTATTGCACTGATGGTAGACCTCTGTAAAACCTGCCGATACTGACTAAAAGAAAGAAATTGCAGAGTCTATAAAAGGCATCACATCAAAAGTGAATGGTCACTAACAGCTGAAGATACTCCAGTTAGATTTAAATGCATTCACAAGACGCTAGTTGATCACCTAAAGGTCTTCCGACCTCCACTACATCTAAAACTAGGCTGGCAAAGAATTTTATTAAGGAAATGAAGCCAGCCATTTCTAGTTTCAATAGTTAACAGCGAACTTCAAAGCTGTAGAAATAGAGGGAAAATTGAAAGCATGTCTATTGAATAGCCCTAAATTTCGTTCACTCATTGTCGACAATGATTTCTTAGAACTCCTGGATCAGACTGAGAAGAACATTTAGCTTGCATTCGTTGATGCCGTACGTAAGTTCTTGATCACACACCAAGCAAACAACTAGGAAGATATTATGCATCGCATGTTGCAGAGAAACCAAGAAAATTCTGAGAACAAGTCATCACTGTATTTCATCACTGTATTTTGGTGTTGATGATTAGAGGTTTAGGAAGTTTTGATGGTTAGTTGGTTAAATAAATAGTGGTTAGTAAATATTTCGTTTCACCAAACATATAAAACGGAACAGCATTAAACATTTGAATAAACTATTTAAAATGAACCACCCTTTAATCAATTGTTAAAATAAAAAACACCCATTTCTAGAGTTCTTATAGATCCCCTTGCCTCTGTGTTTGTATAGTTGCGTTTTCACACGTTAAATGTTGGTTAGAAGGTGATGTTTTGGAAGACTGAATATTAAAGAATAAAAAAGGTTGTTAGAGGGTATATGGTAGTTGATCGCACGAAAGAACAGCACTCATTCTTATTTATCTCTTTGTCCACCTAGTGATCAGCCAGAGACACTTTCCGCGATTGGTATCTCAATTCATCGCCCTCTCCATTTTCCAATCAAACAGCGACACAATCTTTTACTGGGATCTCATTTATCATAATCTTAACTTTGCATTCAAGGAGACGACAATATCCTGGACTCTGATCTCAGTTTATTGCCCTATCTACTTATCGATCAAACAGCGACTCCCAACATCGATTGACCCCTGATGTATAAAAAGGAAATCTTTCGTGCCTGATAAATCAATTTATCACCCTGTCCAATTAGAGACCCTTACTCGACTTTGATATAAATGAATTTATCTCAAGTTATTGCAATCTTCATTCTATGAGCGATATTTAATACCATGTTTGCGTAGTGTATCAAATACCTACACATACCTCGTTTGATACCTCGATTAATCGCCATGTCTACTTATCGATCAGAGAGCGACTAATTCTTCGATTCGAATATCAATTTATCACAATGTCCACATAGCGATGAAAGATCTACACATTCTGCTACTATGTAACTATGTAAAGAATTAGCGATCAAATAGCTACACCTTACTCGACAGGGATCTCTATTTATCGCCCTGTTCACTAAGACGTTCCTTTCCTACAGTCATGGCCAAATTTTTGAGACATATATTTTTATTTTTTTATTAGTTTTAATATTTACGTGATAGGAATAATTAATCGAAAATTTTAATTATTACAGGTTTAATAAAAAGTCACCATTACAAAAATAATAAGAAAAAAAGTGAATTCTTTCGTTGAATCAATAATCGCGCTGTGATATTTTCCGTCTGAGATAGGTTTCGGTCCATGGAGATTTGCTATTCGATCAAAAGGGTAAAATGATGGAAAATATGGATTAAATAAAAGATGGTGTGCAATTATAATCTAATTCGTAATATTTTAAAAAAAATAAAAGCTTCAAACATTTTCAATTACAGAAATGGTTATTTCCAAATAAAACCGTGCAACCCTTGTTATTGTTCACCAAGGTGGCCTGGATTGGAAGGAGAAAGATTAGTAAAATTCTTGCAAAGAATTATTCTTGACGAACAAGTGCTTCATATGAACGCCAAGATTACCTCCTAGTAACGATCGGGTTTCCTCTAATGACAAGCTTACTCACGTTTAGAAAGAGACAAGTGTGAAAGCTTTAGCGCGCACAATGACGCGTAGACATTTAGACGGAGGTCTCAAATGGAAAAGGGGTAAGAAGAAGCTCCACCACACCAAGAAAAACCTTACAGATATGCCGCAATTTTTTAAGAAATATAAAGAATAGACTGTTGAATTTGAAGACAAAGGCAAATTCATTAATTGCCTTTTGTACCACGTAGGAAAGAGTGGAAGCGATTTGGAAAAGAAGATATATAATCGCAGAAACGTCATTAGACGTGCAGGTGATGCATCAAGTATCTGTACACATCAAAAATAATTTTAACTATGCAATAGATTTCACCCATATTTTACCCCTGTAAGAATTTTAATAGAGGAAAAGTTATTGAAGTTCCAGTAATTATAGAGATTCCGAATTTCAACCTCACGCATGGACAATTTCAATGCAGTCCCTTCAATCCCATATTTAATTCTAAAAGATATTCCTAATGAACTGAAATTCACATTCACTGATTAGTAGCTTAAATGTGAATTCTTGATCCTATTTTATCTTTGGAGAGTCTGTATCTATTTTCGGTATCCGACTGAGGATGGTATGATGAACTCCATGCCAAAATTACACTTGTTATTAAATATTACTCCCCTAACAGTAGCTTTTTTACTCGATTTGTTATTGAGTTAGGGAAATAGTTTCAAATGTATGTATATACATATATCCATATCGATCTCTCCCCCCTTCTCTCTCTCTCTCTCTCTCTCTCTCTCTCTCTCTCTCTCTCTCCCTCTCTCTCTCTCTCTCTCTCTCTCTCTCTCTCTCTCTCTCTATATATATATATATATATATATATATATATATATATATATATATATATATATATATATATATATACATGGTTTTGCAAAAGTTATGTTAGATGTTTTTTTATCTTTTGAGAGGTTTATGTGTGTGATAGAAAAAGTTCCATCAAATAAACCTAAATATCTACTTTTCCAGCACGTGTCATTAAAACGCCTTTTCCATTATGCGCAGATTTGTCGAGATCGAAGTGAAAAGATTCGAGATGTTTGGTCTACTGCGCGCGGTTCACAACAAGTTCGACATCGCTGAACAGCCGAACTCCACTGGATGATCGTCCAAATAGTCACGGATAGACTCAAGTAAGGAGAAAGCCCCTAAAGTTTGATCTCGTTCAAGCTGAATTCAAATACATTGTCAACCGTTTGTCTCTGAGAAAGTGCTTCGAAATTGCTTCTAAGCTCAAAATAATTGCGCTTGCGATGAAGAAGAACATCTTTGTGGCCATGGTGTCCAGAGGGGTCAAGAATGAGGGCGGCAAGTGGTTTAGGTGAATGGAACGGCCCATGTTCACAGACCGTATGCGATAATAAACGGATTTTAATTTTTTCTGATAAAAAATACCTTCAAAGTAATCTAGTCATCAGCAAGCTGAACGACCGAGTGGTAAGCTTCGGCCAGGACGTTTTCGAGGCTCGTAACATGTCCATGACCATACACCGGCCTCCGTGATGATGCTCTGCGTCATAACCTTGAATGACAAACAAGAAGATGCTGCAGTGTGGTTCGCGGCCTGTTAAAGGCCTGCCCTGGTAAGAAAGATCACAAAGGTTGCGGACTAGATCTTTCAGCAGGACGGTGCCCTGGCCCACAGTGCCAGGACAATGCAAGAGTGGTTGGGGTAGAACATGAATTTCTGTTGGAAAGAGTATTTTTGCCACCGCAGTCGCCCGACATCAATTCTCTTGAATAAAGCGTGTGGGCGGAAAAACCGGAAGGGTCCGCAACAGCAACGTGGACGCTATGAAGTCCTTTGTCAACCACGTGTGGGACAAAAATGGGAAAGAATTTATCTGCAACGTGTGCGTGGCCTTTAATTAGGTCGCACCTCGAGTGAGTGCTTGTGGCCAAAGGCCGCCTCATTGTTAATTAATAATACAATATAAACCCATATTTATATGATAAAACAATAAAAACGTGTCTACTGATTCAAAATTATCATTGTGTCCTTTGTTGAAAGCTTCGTAACGAGTGTAACAGCACTTTTGTAATATATATCAAGGATGAATCCAAAGACCAGAAAGAAAGTAGTATTCGTGATACTAATTCTTTAATGAAGAGGTTTGAGTCTCCATGTCTATCTTAAAATGATATACGATCATTATATAATTGTGAGAGTGCGAATTAGGAAGAAAAGTAGTAGAGTAGACTGCCGAGTTGAACAGCGAGAGAGACTCAACGGAAAAGGTTAAGGCAAAATACGCGGCAGGAGGCGGGGTAGATAAACTAATAGGAGCGGGAAGGAAATTTGGTCGTTATTAAGAAGATGTATGTAATATTTTAATATAAATGAACTCGAAAATACTAAGGAAAATCTCATTCTTACATGGTTCAATGATTTAGAATCATGAGTACTACTTTCGTTCTGGCTTTTGGATTTACATTTAAGATAAAATTATCTTTCTCTAGAAGAAACTACTTCCAATATATATATATATATATATATATATATATATATATATATATATTTTAAGAGGATGCCCCTCGAATGAACAGCTTGAGAGGAAGCCCCTCGGAATAACCCTTTCAGCCCCTTCGCTCCTTGGCGTAGGAATTTTAGAATCATTGACAAAGAAGCAGTCCCGCGCGCTGAGTCGCTTGACCTGGCTGTATTTGCTTATGCGGGACACACCTCGCTTTCCCTCCTCCGCGATAACGGCGAATTCTCGCTCCCATGCTTCAAAAGCATTTCTTTCCCCCGCGAACGCAGCTGTACAAACTCAACCCCATATCCTGAGGCAAACTTCGCTCTCCAATCCAATTCGTTATCTCGAAATAAGTTTGCATAGACTGACGTCGAGAATCCTCTGAGGGACTGTCATACCCTGGGGCTTTCTAACGGAGCAGCCACCTGGCTATTTAATCCTGCGTCCGCCACTCCTCGAGAAGATTAAAAGTCTGCCATTCCCTTCGTTCAGACCATTTGTCTGTTCCCTCGCGAAATCTCGCAACCCCTGTTCGAGTCGTAGATCGTCGTTAAGATCTCCCCAGCAGATCGTCCTTCATGAAGCTATGGCCCTTGTTCAGAGAATAGCTTACTGAGCCAACTTCTTCCCGGAGAATTGTGCTCTCCCTCCCTCATCTCGCAGCCTTCTTCAAGACTCCCGTTCCCAGTGTCTGAGACTCCTTGCCGTGCCACAGAACCGTCTCGTGTTTGAGATTCCATTTCTCTGGAGCAGAGAAAATCTCGTTCTTCAACAAGAAGTACCCAAACCCCCATCTACGAGTCCTCCTCGTCAGAACTAACAAAAGTATTTTCTCGGAGACCTGTGCCGTTGGTCTTCCCCCTCTGAACACCACTAAGCTTCAAGGTAAAGCGATTTTGCGTTGTAATCCCCTGATTATACCCCCTCGTCAATCGTCACCTGCATCCCCTTTTGAATTGATTTTCCGCTCAAACTTCATTAATATCCATTATTCGAATTAACGATAACTTTACACTCTCCGCTTAGCTCTGTCATATTGTAAACTGTCACCATCTAATTAACTATCCATATAAAGCACAATTTGTTCCCCTTTCTGTATATATATATATATATATATATATATATATATATATATATATATATATATATCAAAGGTAATTATTGCTAGTTTTTCTCTCTTGTGGTTCATGCCGTATCTCCAGTTCCTTGTAAATGGCGAGGGTTTTGCTGTTTTGCGGACAATGGAATTATCAGAGGCTGTTACAAAATAATTATTACCTCAAAAGTAATTAGCGACCTGTTATACACCGGTGGAATTTGACAACCTTTTCAACCTGTTTAAACATATTATTCAAGCAAATATCTATTAGTCAAAATAGGCATTATATTTATTACCTCTGAATAAAGTAAAATTTAACAGACATTATAGAAGAGAAAAAGTATATGTGAACTGATAAGATAAAGAGATAAAAAGCAGAAAAAAGAGGAAATTTGTTGTCGGTAGCTCATAATGTGATAAGTGCTGAAGGAGTTAAAAGAGATATGGTGTTTAATACTCCTAAGGACTTCAACAACAGCAAACAGAATCAATTAAAGGTTATTTTTGTGTAGAACTTTTTTATTCCCCAAATTTTATAACAAAATTAAAGTAAAAAATCCATTTATTTGAGTTAATTCCGTTGTTGAAATCAACTTAAAAACGTAGGCATTTAAGCAGCATTTTTTGTTAGGCTTCAAAATACGAGCTTTTTAAATCGATGAATTTTCTCTTTCTACTATATTTATATATATATATATATATATATATATATATATATATATATATATATATATATATGTATATATATATATATATATATATATATATATATATATATATATATAAACCAAAATTAACACATGAAAATAAAATTAATGAAGAAGTAATTTCTTTACTAACCAAAATATCTGTCTTGTATATATGTATTTGGCATCCTATTAGGTCATCCAGAAAGTTCGTTCCGCATTAAAGATTTGAAAAAATTACGCGTTCGATTGAATTTGATGATTGTTAATGTCACGTTTTTTCAGGAAAATTTTGATATATCGATGAATTGATAAAAGGCGTTGGATAGCATACAGAGTTAAGATTTAGTTGATAAAAAAATGACTGACATGGAGAAATGGAAGCCATTTGAATAATGGAAAAGAGTTACCTGCCTCATGATGATTCGCGCCGGTTATCAAAATAGCGATATCATGACCTGTGTTAAATGCTCTGTTAAAGTTGTAAAGGCTGTAAGACGTAAAATAGGGTGCTGAAACTGAGACTACGAAAATGTGGTTATCAGAAAGGAAAACAACTTGTGTTCTGACTTCAGGGAAATGCCAGATTTCATCCAACAAATGCAGGACACGTGATGGAAGACCAGAACACGGGATTTCGTGCTTTGGCGAGAGAGATGGGAGTTATTGTCACCAACATGAAGCTAGCCCTGAATAAGAAGCTATGCTACCATATGTACAAGAGAGCCAAGGTGAGGTTTGACAGCCAAAGGCAAGACAACCACTTTACGAAGTTAAAGTAGCTCCTGAACAAACTGAAACTCCCTTTTGAGCCGGAACTATCTGGTTCTTCTCTGGTGAAAAGAAGTTCTGCTAGCTTTAGTTGCACAACACCTAGAATAACAGGTGGTTTGCATATAATCCATGCGACGTTCCAGGTATCATGAAAAATATTTTCCTTGAAAATGTGTTGGTCTGTAGGTATGCCTAAATTCAAAGTGACGCCATTCCGCCACATATGTTTGAGCAGGGTCTTGAAGTTAATTGAAATGACCATGCAGAGCTGCTTAAGATTGTGCTCCAACCCTGATTGGAGAGGGTTGCTGCTGAAAGGCCATAGCTCTAGAGGGATTCAGAGGTGGTGTCGGAGAATATCTACGATTCCACCAGTCCAAATTTCTGGACTCCTAAATGCCCCAATTATAATCCCATAGAACCCTATATGTAGGGCGCGGTGGAGAGAGACAGAAACCTACCGGCCTGCACCCTTAAGGTCGACCTTGTGGCTAAGATTAAGGAGGTGTTTGACGATCTTAACAGGGACAGATGAAAGCCTGCGCCAGGTTCCGAGCCGTCTTGAAGCCGTGGTAGAGGTTGATGGCCGTTATTTTTTAAAAAAATGTTATTTGTCAGCAATAATCAAGTTGATATTTTTAAATTTTTAAAATACATGCATTTGTCGCTGAGATATTTCAAGGAATTTGCTTGTAACCAAACAATCAAATTTAACTCAAGAATCCTCTATAGATTTAAGTTGTACTGTCGCGGAGGGTACAAGGAAAAAAAGACTACATTTTTGCATTTTGTAATTATTCTATACAATGCGTTATGCATAGAATACGGAGTAGGCGACATAGAGTATATTACTACGTACAACAAGATATTATGCTAATCCAAGGTTGTTTTGCATCAAGCGGCAGCAAAAAATGTGGAATAAAGTAATATGTGTCGTTTTCTATCTTCGAAACAGCCTTGAGAGTCGTGACTCGCGCGCGACTCAATACTAATTTAGTCAGATTACTGCATCATGGTCACCCAGCTGAGAGAGAAATGGATTTAGTTTAAAATAGCCATATATATATATATATATATATATATATATATATATATATATATATATATATATATACAGTGCCCGCAAAAGTTTACAACACATTATGAAAAACAGACGTTTATGTATTTGTAAGCACGATAGGGGTAAATGAAACTTTTATTACTGACAGGATATGTATTCAAACAATAAATTAAATCATCAAGACCATACAAAAACATCAATATAGTTTTTTGTCGAAGAAATACAATTGATTAGTAATGCAAAAGTTTACAACACATATATCAAATCGTTTCTTAATATTTAGTAGCATAACGACTGTTGCTAATAACAGCTTGTAACTGCATAGAGTAGTCTCCTACGGACTTCTCACATGTGTTTCTGTTAATATTACTCCATTCCTTAATGTATATTTTCTTCAGTTCAGACATGTTTGTTGGTTCTTTTTTTTATTCTGAGCTTCAGTTCCTTCCATAGATTCTCGATAGGGTTCAGATCTGGGGATTGACTAGGCCATTTTAGAACATTTACACCATTTGATCTAAACCAATTTTGTGTCAGTTTTGCTGTATGCTTTGGATCATTGTCTTGAGAGATCCAATCCTGTTTCAATTTAACAGAATGCACACTTGGACGTAAATTTGTCTTCAAGATTCTTCTATGATGTTCTCCATTCATCCTTTCTTCTATGGTTTCGATATTTCCAACACCTGTGGCACCAAAACAACCCCAGATCATGACTAAGCCACCTCCAAATTTTACTGTTGGGGTAGTGTTCTTCTGTGCGTATTCGGTACCTTTATTTCGCCATACAATCAGAGCTCCATTACAGCCTAACAGTTCTATCTTTGTCCCATCCGACCAAAGTACGTTGTCCCTTAACTCTGCAGGTTTACCAACAAACTCTTTTGCAAAATTCAAACGATCACGAACCTGTTTTCTTGCAAGAAGTCGGGTTTTCCTTGGAGACCGTGAGTAGATGCCCATGCTACGAAGCGATCGACTAATTGTGTCTTTACTCACTGTGACTCACTCACTTCTAAGTCACGCTGAAGTTCTTAAAGAATAACCTTGGGTGTTTTAGTGACTTTTCTTACTAATAATCTCCCTGCACGTTTGGTTATCTTGCGAGGACGACAGAAACTGATCAGAGGAAGAGTAGAATTTTGAGACTTCCCGTGACGTATTATCGTTCCAACTGACCCCAATGGAACTAACCAATGCCACTTTTATGAAGGTCTACAAGACGTTTTCGAAGATCTTGATCGATTCGTTTCTTTTTCCCAATCGGGCGAATGTTTACAGGACGCTGTCTGATAAAGAATGACGCGATAGCTTATACGAGTCCCTAAGTTATGTGCGTAGATTAATGTAGAACGTTCTAGAAATTGTATGAAGTTTCTCCTTCTCGAACATTTATGAGTAAATGATAAAAATCTATATATTTTGTAAACTTTTGCGTTACTAATTAATTGTATTTCTTCAAAAAAACCGTATATTGATTTTTTGTATGGTCTTGATGATTTAATTTATTGTGTAAATGCATATCCTGTCAGTAATAAGAGTTTCATTTACCTATCGTGCTTACAAATACATAAATGTCTGTTTTTGCGTGCACTGTATCTGCTCGTGACTCTAAGAAGAGCACTTTCCAAGGACTTTGATGAAGAGCTAAGTTACTCGTAGCTTCAAAATTGCCTTCCTAGCCGCATAATTAGGATTGCGCAATTGCAAATAATTTTCGATTTTATAAGGCTGAGCTAATTAGAGAAAAGTAAGTTTTCAGTTGACTTCGAAAAGCAGGGATAATAATTAAAATAGCTGATTGAAAGCGAGATTTTTTGGTCTCCTTTATAAAGGCTGGCTTATGCGTTATTATTTCGTGTCTGTGAGAAGAGCTCTTTCCGAGGGCTTTAATGAAGATCTAAATTAGCTACAAAATTGCTTTCTTAACCACATATATTTATGATAAATATATATATAAATATATATATATATATATATATATATATATATATATATATATATATATATATATATATATATATAGTATATATATATATATATATATATATATATATATATATATATATATATATATATATATATATATATATATATATATATATATATATATGGCTTCACTACTAAGATTAAAATATAAAATTAAAAAAAAGCACCCATGGTTAAATTTAATAAATTTTCTGAACTTCACCAATTGTAATAATTTTAAAAAGAAACTCTAAACTAAATTTCCTCCCCTTTCAAAATATCACGTTGCTAAAATATAGTTATATAAGATATATGAAGAATAAATTTTCGGAACTACATCATTTGTAATTCTTTGGGTTTTAAAAAAAAATCACAAAATTTCGATACTTATATTTATTTCTGAACTTCACTATTTTGTTTTGTAGGCATTAAAAAATAATTATTAGAAATAACTTTGATAAAAAAAGTCATAACCAAACTAAGATGAAATTATCATTCAAATACTCAAAATTTCCCTTTTTTAAATTATAGAGTTAGTGATCATGATGCTGATGATATATATATATATATATATATATATATATATCTATATATATATATATATTTATATATATATTTATCATAAATATATGTGGTTAAGAAAGCAATTTTGTAGCTAATTTAGATCTTCATTAAAGCCCTCGGAAAGAGCTCTTCTCACAGACACGAAATAATAACGCATAAGCCAGCCTTTATAAAGGAGACCAAAAAATCTCGCTTTCAATCAACTATTTTAATTATTATCCCTGCTTTTCGAAGTCAACTGAAAACTTACTTTTCTCTAATTAGCTCAGCCTTATAAAATCGAAAATTATTTGCAATTGCGCAATCCTAATTATGCGGCTAGGAAGGCAATTTTGTAGCTAACTTAGCTCTTCATCAAAGCCCTCAAAAGGAGCTCTACTATGTTAAAAACCAGTTTTAACATTTGCTAACACGCAGGAATGAGGAGACTAGACTAGGGGGAGAACATTAAAGTTTTCTTTTAGGCCATTTAATTTTCTTAAATTTAATGTTATTTTCTTTAATTAACTCCAAAGAAAATATATGAGCAATGGGCAATCAAAGAGTGAGTACATTTTGGGGGACATCCTATATATATATATATATATATATATATATATATATATATTAGACCTGTTCAAAATGTTTCATGTTGCAAACACCTTTGGGCCACACACTGTTTTTGTTTCACTAAAAAGGTTAAGGATTCGTGCCAAATTTTATTGTAATCGGACATTACTTAGGGGTACCCCACGAAGCAACAATTTTTCAAAAACAAGCAAAAAAGGAAACAAAAAGTTAGCAAATATGAAAAAGGAAGTTCTAATATATCTTCCTTTCGCACGAAGAGAAGTACAAATAGAATGGCATCACTGAGAACTGAAACAAGGCCTAAAACAGTTCCGAAAGGACCTCCTTGCTTTATTCAGAGTCTGATCGTTCGGGCTTCAGTAGGGCTGCCTAGCAGGTCGTGGAGCACTCCCTCCTGTCCTTGGCCACTACCTTCAGAAGGAACTGCTTCTGAGCTTCTTTTCGGGTAATGGCCGCGTTGAAGATGGTCATCAGGGCCACACCCCGTTCGTCAACATCATCATCCTACAGATGAGAGGATCCCCGCCCCAACTTCCAGTGCTCTTAGCCAAGAGTGTGACTATTTCCTCTCCTTGTCCTGGGAGCTGGAGATCTAGCAGCGCCTTTCTCGACCGGGAACAGAAGAAGCCTGAAAGAGGCTTGCTAGGATTGAACGCCTTTCTGTTAAGACGTTTAAGTCTCTTCTCCTCCCTCTTCATGTTCTTTTCTATGGAGCTCTTCTCTTCCTTTGTAACCCTTTCATCGAAGTAAGAGAGAGGCACAGAGTCTTCTGACACATACCAGAGATAGGGCTTGAATGCCTTTAGGACTAGTTCAGCAACGCGCTAATTGGTGATTCCTCTTCAAAGTTCCCTCATGAAGAGGAGATAGTTGCATGGACCCTGGGAAGGAACCATGGCATCGTTCCACGAAATGACTTAAGGCAGGGCGACGAAGAGGGACACCCGTTTCATGGCTCGATGTTTATGAGAGGTCAGTCGAAACTGAGACTTGAAGAGGAAAATCTTGAGAGTGTAGATTCCTTTCGACATCCATCTCGATTGATGAAACGCTCCTAGTGCCCTCATCTTGAAAGTTGTCCCAATATCGCCTCTCAGGAAGATGTAGGAGAGGACCAAGAGCTCCTTGTAGGGGTCTCTTGGATGGCTTTCTTGATCGATGGCACTCTTGAGCTCGTTCAAAGCTGGCTCCCTTGCTTTAAACAGCTCGCCTGTCAGGAGAGGAAGGAGGCTGTGTTCATCCATGGACTACGTCCAAGATTTCTGCTCTAGGAAGTTTCACTCGTCCTGGAAGCGGACAAAGAGAGGGACATTAGGCCAGCCAGATGGTCTATAACAGTATTTGAAAGTGTCCCCAAGGATCACTTCCAGGATGTAGTGCCTGCACGCAAACCAGAGTAGATTCCTTCCGAGGCCCACCTGAATCTTGATGCGGGTTCATTCATTGGGACCCGTGTTTGAGGCAATAATGTAAAACACGATTCCTTGAATGCGTGCCTACAGTCCAGCGTCGGATACCGCCTTGAGGACAGCCTCAGCCATGTGATGCCCAGTGCTTTGGAGAATCTTGGCTGCTTCCAAAAGGTACTCCTTGTTCCCACCTGTGAAGTGAATGGCGAGTGCCTCAACGCGTTCACGTCCCCTAGCGATGCCAGGAAGCTGCTTGGCATCCCAGGGAAGTAGCACAAGGCACCCCCCTAGGAGTTCAATCTTCTCTACAGTAGCAACTTCATTTTAGTTCTTTCTCCTATGACGGCGGCTGGAGCTCTTAGAGAGCATCATGTTGTCGATATTCTGACTAGTTGCCTTTGGACACGGCTTCTACCTCTACCATCGCAGCCGGATCTGAGACCTTGAAGCGGTCCAGTTTGGTGGTCACTTCTTTTGACACGATAATGGCAGACTTCTTTCCAGCTCTTCTCTTAGGAGGACTTAGACACTTGAACTAGACATCGTTTCCATCTGTTTCCCCGTGAGAGGACGAAGACGATTAGGCCACCTGGCTTGAAGGTACAGCAGTCAAGGCGATCTTTTTCTCCATCTCTGCAGCCATTTTACGCTACACCTACGCTTCTTCCCGCTTCTGCCTTTTCACTTGGAACCTTGCTGACACAGTGTCCAGTCCGGTCATGAAAGAAGTCGATCGTTTGATCCTCTCTTTAGCTGATGAGGAAGGTCACGTTATCCTAATTTGTGGTATTCTCAAGGGCATCTCTGTGCGACACATTGAACAAGTCATCAAGGTTTCCTTGATGGCTATCCTACAGGCAGAGGAAGTAACACTACTTCATGAATACTCCTTGCATACCCATTAACATGCCTATGACTTTTAGATCACCACAGATTTACCACCGATGGGCTTGGTAGTTTATGGCTTTAAGAAGAATATCCATATTGTCATATGTCTCCTTAAGGTGGGCAGAATGGCCAATAGGAATGGAAGGCTTTACGTTGACATTGTGCAAAAGAACAACTTTCAGACTTGCCTTAGAAGCATCAATAAAGAGACGCTAGTCAGACGCCTCATATGTCTGTGACAAGGCTTCGAACAATCCATTTATATCATGGCAGTAGCAGAGAGGTCCATTAACCATGGAGAATGAAGTTAAATCACGATTACGCTTTCTAAAGTAACTCACATGCACATTTTTCTTGAGTAAGAATTTTTCCTGTAGTCGAGATGCTAGAAATTCTGCTTTTCCCTTTGACAGTGACAGATATCTCACAAGATCATTTAAATCTTCCTGTGTAAATAACTTTGGTTCAGAGTTAGCATCCTCATATTCAACATGCGCATCTAATGTGCATACACCTTCAGTACTGCTATCATCGCTGATATCATCAAGTACGAGGCCATCATCAGGTGGAACTGGAATTGGCAAAGATACATCATGTGCAACTGGTGCTTGTCCTTTGCAGAAAACTCTATTGTGGTCACACTGTAGAAATAGCAATTTTCGAGATGATCTTTGGGCTCTCTTCTCCATATCATAGGAACGCCAAGGACATTGGAGCTTTATTTTAGTTAATCCAACCACGTAATCTATTAGAGCATGACGTACAAATGTAGTTTGGTGCCCATGCTTTATCTTGGTTGCCCAGAGGGCAACCAAGATAAAGCATGGGCAATGTATAAATTCTACTTCGGTTGCCCAGAGGGCAACCGAAGTAGAATTTATACATTTTCTTTATATCATTTGTGATAGTACGCTGCTGAGATTTTGTTGTAAAATGCCCACATACATAGCAGAATTTATCTGGACGATTTTTGCACTCTCGAGGCTTTGGTACTGCTTTGTGGAAATATTTGGAAGCCTCTTATAATCAACGCCGAAGGAGCAGCTTAGAAGATACACATCACATGAGGAACCTGAAAGCATAAAACAGAATTATAAATAATTGCGCAAAATATGCATGCGGGGTTACAAATGTAAATGAATTATTCTCTATACCCCTTTGGCCAGCAAGAACCCACGAAGCATCTAGTTTGCTCATCTTAGCAGTACAATAATGATGCATACAATAGAGCAATACCAATAATATACTACATTTTATAATCGCAGGAGGCCATTTTGAATTTTTGGCACATCTTACAAAGGGTACGTGCTAGAGCAAAACCGAAGGCAGATTCGGATTTAACATGGAAAATGCATTTAGAAAAGTATAGTAAGGTCTCTGATGAAAAATGTGTTGACCAGTGTTATTAGGGATTTATTAATCATCTAAATTCTAAATCTTATTACCAATAAAGAGTTTTCTTTTATGATGAACTAAACATCTATGATTAATTACCATTAATCGTTCTCACTTGGGAAGTTTTAAATGATAAAATTGAAAACTTTTGTTCTTTCGCCTAAATACTTATTAATTTATCTCTTATTATATTCATTTATTGGCAAATCATGAACAAGCTTGAGGTTCTACATTGCCAAAACGATCATTTCCTCACTACTCGTTATATGTACTTAAATGGCGTCGGAACAAAGGGAGGAGGAATCCATATTGTTTTTTAATTTTAAAAATCCATCAGAATATTTATCCTGATCATTTCATTGATACAAAATAATTTCTCCTTAAACTTCATTTTAAGTAAAGAAGGGATCTGGGGTTGCTATAGCAATGAGTATCCACCTTGACACCACATCGGAGATGCCGGGGGCGGGGGTCTCGTCATACATGCCAAACACGTCAATGTATAAACAAAACAGGGATGGCGAACCACTGACCCAAGGATCACGAACAGACTCACCGCTAATTTTTTAATGACCCATCAAAGTTTTTATTGATATTAAAATATCACAGTAACTGTAATATTTCCTTCATTTTTTTAATTTTGAAAATATTTTTTTCTCCGCCGTTTGATATTTATTTCATTTGTATGCCAAAATATACAGCTAGTAAGCGTGTCTCACTTACTAGAGTTGCCATGAAGGAATTTTTGGCATAACTGCAAATTACTTGTCAGTAGCTTGAAATTTGTGGTCTCATAATGTTTCGTTTAGCCCGCAAACATAAACTTAGTTATGATCATATATAATAAGTCAGATTAATTTGAATAATGAACGAAGAATTTCGAAACGAAATCTTGGAAATGCAATTCGCAGATTCGTAATTTTACTATTTTTTAAAGAAATATTTGCCTCTTAAAACGGAGATAAATTAGCCATCTCACACTGTACATATGCAAGAATAATGAAGATTAACCATTAGAAAATATAAAACTCCTTTTCAAGAATAAAATAACAAGTATAAAAAATTAATCACTTTTAAATGATTTAATGACAAATGTGTATGAATCTGTTTCTGTTTCTTCGCAGCCTAAGCTGTTTAAGGTACGTTTCAGTGTCAATTCGCTTTCGCTAAAAGTGTTTTCTTGGCGCCAATTTTTTGAATATTTTGAATTCAGTTGTGATCATTCCTTTAAGAGTGCGGAAATTATAAACCATCAAAAAATGACTACAAAGAAAAGGAAAATTAGTTCGAAATGTTGTGGAAGGGGGTGGTTATTTTACGAAGACTGAAGTGTCAAATATGGTGCTATTGAACAAAATAAAAAGGCTTTTTTCTGTCTTTACAAGGAGTCAGTTGTAGTTCATTCATATAATATTAAGGCCATTTTGAAGGCAATCAACATTTTTGCTCAGTGACAGATAATGAAAGGTATGAAATTTTTCGGAGACAAGTAAAGCAAAAGGAACAACAATGTAACACTTCCAAAAGGATGTTTAAACCAAATGATATTTCAGCAGCTAGTTTTCAGTTATCATCTGATATTGCTCAACAGGGAAAACAACTTTCTGGTGGTAATTATTTCAAAGAAGCGGTTTTACACTGCTCAAATATTTTATTTAAAGACTTTCAAAATAAAGATGAGATTTTTAAAAGAATCGATGAGTTGCCAGTAGCTATAAACATGGTGAAAGATAGAATAGTTGCTTTGGACAAAGATCTAACCCATCAACCTTTGCCAGATTTGAATAATGCAGGAATGTTTTCAATTTGGAGGTTAAGAGTACAGGTGTTACATCAATTTCTCTTCTAGCATTTATTGCAAGATTTCTTTCCGGAAATATAATCAGGGAAGAGCTAATTTCAATTGAGGATATTGTCTGAAAAAAATTGAGGTCAAGTTATTATGGATGAATTGAAGAAGGAATTTATTGTATCTGTAAAAACTGATGAGGCTCATGTATGATTGCAAAACATGTTGGATTTGTGCAATTACTGAAACGACAAGTAAAACAATTTAGTTGATTTCATTGCTTTTTGCATCAAGAATCCCTGTGTGCAAAAGACAATTTAAACGCACGAGAAAATGTTATGTCCATTCTATAAAGATTGAGAATTTTGTAGTTGCTCACACTCATAAGCAACGTCAATTTAACGATCTATTGAATAAGGCTGCCACTCAATTTTCGGGGTGATTCATGTATAACAATATCAGATGATTAAGCCATGGTCAGGTATTGAACCAACTTATTGAGTTGTTAGAAGAAATAAGACTTTTCTTAAGTGAAAAAGGGCATGACTATTCAGAAATAACTGATATGAATTGGTTAAATGACATATATTTTTTGCTTATTTAACATTAAATTACAATACCTGGAATAAGAATTGGATGTTTTGGATGTGTTGTACCGTCAATTTTTTATCATATTAAAGATTTCGAACAAAAACTATACATTTTCTTTTAAGAAATCTGGAAGAAAAGTAAATGAAGTGCTTTCCATTACTACAGAAGCACTTCTCATACATGAAAGGATGAAAATGTACTCAACAAGTATTCTTCAATAAAAAAATTGCCAAACATTCACGTTATTCCAATTCAGAGAACTAGAGAACACCTTAGAATTCATCAAATTCCCCTATTCTATTCTGTTGAAAGATCTTAAGCTAGAAAAAGTTCGATTGGCTTGAACTTATTAACTAGGAAATGAAATTAGTTTACTTCCAAAAAAGTGCAGTGTGGAAAGCGAAATTTATTGACCTAACCTGAAGTTGCAAGAAAGAGAAGTAAAAACATTAGTTTTCCAGGTAACAAAGGAACATGAATCGTTAGAAAGCAAAGTATAGAACATCAGACTTGCAGAATGGAACTCTTTAGCAAATTCTTTTGTATCAATGAAATGTTTGGCCTTACCTATACTGACAATGTCTGGTACCTCTTTTCCACGTGAAACGTTGTTTCCATCCATGAATGTCATAAACTCAAGCACCAGGAATCGTCTTAGTACGCATAAGACTGCTTCATGTATGAGACTGAAGACAACAAATTATGAAGATCGAATTAAAACAACATTTAAAATACAGCAATGTCTCTCATTTAAAAAAAAACGGTTGGTAAATAAGTGACCCATTTAAGTTTTTTGAAATAACTAAAAATAACCCTTCAATTAAAAAGGTTCGCCATGCTTGCAATAGACCAAACTAACAACCATAAAATGAACTCTATCAATTGAGTAATTTAACCTTTGCTTTTGCCCTCGCACTACAGGGGATTGTTTTCCCCTACCCTTGAGGGTACGCTATATCTTACAATATTTAGGTACCCAGGGTGATCCCGATGTAGTGTTGAAGTTAGTTACCAATTGCTATACTCACCGCATACCATCACTGTGTTTATTGCAGTCCCACAATCTTATTTTTCAAGACACTTTCGTTACTAAGTGGTTATTTGTTTTCTCTGATAAATAATAAGTTTTCCCCTCACGTAAATTCAATCCAGGTCCCTCGTAACCAGATAAAAATGTCCCAATGAAATTATTCATCTTCTCACGCAATAAAAATGAGATTTTTACCTTGTTTTAAATGCGCCCTCTTGGAGAAACTAAACTCGAGGTGAATAACGAATAAATACAAAACAGAACGAGACAAAAGGAAATTCTACAATTTGATAAATTTCTGTTCCTAAAGAAACTGAATTATAAATAAATAAATAAATTATACCCATTTTCCTACGGAATTAAAGAACATTAACAATTTTTTTACTTTTAATTACTGGCAGTTTTGCAGGAATCATCTGGTGATTTAATCCATTTTAGCCTTTCAAATGGATATCTCAGGGCAGATTTGCTGGTCTCTGTTCTTCTTTGAAACGACTTCGAGTGTTTCGAAGTTTGGCAATTTGCCGGTGATCTTTAGCCTAAGAGGAATCCTTTGGAATGGTAGGGCCATTGAGGGGTTTAAATTTAGTAGCCTTATTAAAGGCAAGGTTGCCTTCAAAGATTAACAGCGATTCAACATTAATTAACAAAAGTTTGATATGGGTCAAGACTTACTCAAAAATTGCTTGTAATGAAGCATTCTGATAAAATGATCCCCAAATCTCATGATAAAATGTGATTAACCAGCATGCGAAAAAGATTTAACTGAATGTCTTGGATACATTATAAAGTTTTATTTAAATATACTTCCAAAATTCTCTCGTGTAAGTATTAAATTTCAACATTTGTAAACGAATATTCTATTATGTCTATTATTGTAAATTAATACTTATTAGTATTGTAGTTCGGTTCTTAAAAAAAATACAGATGATTTTATCCCAAAACATAGAAAATTTGCAGTTAATTAAGAGAAATAAGAAAAATGATTGGTTAGTTGTGCAGAATAATAGATGATATATGTGAAGTACATAGACTTTCATAGGGGCAAGTACTCAGATGGAGTAAAGAGCACGCCCCTAATATTTTTTAAAAAATACAATCCATAATGCCTCATTATGAAAACTGCTCTGGTTGCCGGTGCTAGTCTGCTTTTCCCACTTGTGTACAGCAGTGTTAATTGTGCCCATTTTTGGATTTTTTCGAAAGGGAATTTTAGTGAAGGTGCATTTGTTCGACTCGCTTAGAGCAGTGAAGATGAAAATTGGTAAAAGTATAAAAGCGCGATTTCGTTCGAAAAGTAGACCAATAGTTTTTCAATTTAATAAAGTGAAGGGTGAAATATTCGCACCTTTGTTAGTTACAAAGACCGGAACCCGACAGGCCTATCCCCGACCACTAAGGAAAGTTGAAGGTAAAAAAAAACAAATACTTGGACCTTGGCCCCTCATTCTCTCACTCAACGCCTCCCCCCTTCTCTCTATATTAATTCATACTCATTCCATCATAACACTATTACAAAGAGCCCCTTCTCCCCTTTCAGCGCCAGCTTTTTCGCGATAATATGCAGGGGAAATAAAAAAGACCATCTGCATCACTCTCCGGGCTATCTCGAGGGCCCAAAACCAGACAGGGGTAAGGTATTCGAAAAAGTTTTCGGATCCAAGAGCATTGCATTAGTTCGACTGATCGAAATACAAAATGGTTACTCGACCATTTACGCGAAGGAGGCTGACTGTGAAGCAAGGCCGTTGAATGCCTAAATACCTTAAACTTAAAACCGACCACACTACCATAAATAAGATAACACCGTAGCTTAATCTGCAGGCACCTAGACTCCTGGGTCGGGTGCCAGTTGGCAGATCAGATTCAAACTTAAATTAAACGGAACCACCCATAGGCTAAGGTTATCAAATTAAAAAATTACACGCACGTGTTTAAGGTTGTTTTCGAGTACACGGCTATGGCTAAAAAAAAACAAAGGAAAACGGTCTGCTTCTCTTCAACGTAAGAGTTTCCTCAGAGCAGATAGTACGAAAGGAGTTTGTCAACTTACAAATGTGCGTTCGGTGCTAAAAGTACGGCAAAGACACTACGTCCAACTACCCTGAACGATACTTTACTTTGTGCTCTATCTGCGCCGGCCACGAGCATTTTTGGCGTGACTGCAAAAGTAAATCCCCCAATTGCTTGAATTGTGAAGGCACCCACGGACTATATCAATGTCATGTGCGGTTAAAAAGCAGGAAATTCAAAGACAAATCCAAATAAAACGCGAATCCGAAGAGAAAAAGGCCAAATCAACCTATGCAAAAGTATCCAAAGCCGCTATTGCCGATACTAACAACAAAAAGACATTCCTCCACATAGAAAACGAGAATTCAACCAAAGTAATGTCCTGCATTAACTATGCGCATATTGCTAACATTACTCGCCCAGATACCTTTGCCACGAAAGTCAACCGCATGTTCGTAAAGAACGGAATGCAAGAGATGTGGTTTCCAGACAACCTACCATCGGAGGAAGTCATGCGAATTAGCGTATCCCCTCAGTGCTAAGATGTATGCCAAAAAGTTCCCACGCCACCAAACACAGCTAATACACGCGATTCTCGTCTTAATAAACCTGCAGTAACACAAACAACAAAACAGGCGCCAGATTCACCCAGGAAAAACACTAACACTACAAACAACACGCAAAATCACTCAATAAACAAGGAAGCAGTGCGACCCAAGGAGATCAGGTCTCCAAGGTCGAGAAAACCCCCAAAACCCACCGCCCAAGGTCAACCTCCTCCTCTTCGCAGGGTAGAAAGCACCAGCTCAAATACCATGCGAGAGGATTTTACCTAAATTCTTTGCCCCCGAGTCGGTTCCCTTCCCAAAGATGCTGGATTCCAGCGAAGTAGCGAAAGGTCTCAAGACAGGAAGGTACAAATGGGAATGCACGGATGAGGTTCTTGAGCGGCAGTTTGAAGAGGCCCTCGCTCAAAACATGGTGAAATTGACCACGGACTGCTTCATTACGGTCATGGACACGGAATACAGAAAAAAGAAAGGGCAGGGAGCGCACCCCCGCCCAGTACACCACACGGGGCTGAAGTAGAACGCAAATAAACGTCTACTTCAATCCCACACATTAAAGAACCAAAACTACCCAAAACGGCAGACAGACTTACGATAATACATATGAATGTCAATGTGTGCGATGGAAAAGGTTCAATCTATGGCAATAGTATATGACAGAGTGACCCTGACATAATACTTATTTCTAAACACCGACTAACCGCGCAAAAACATTTAAAATTTTTCAATACGATGTCATTAGTAAAAATAACAGTCAGGAACGGTATGACGGCTGCGCAATAGCCGACAAAAAAAGGACTAAAATACAGGACCCTAAAAAACTTACATGAATCCTACCTTGCCAGTGAAGTGAATACTGCCCTAGGGGGACTAGTCGTGGCCACGGGGTACCAACCCCCAGGACGCGGCTATGTGCCCATGCACAATCTCTTGCAGGTATTTAGCCAGCGGAAGAACGTTATCTTACCCCGGAGATTTAAACGCAAGATGCGAAGCGGCCGGTTATACCTTCTACAACAATGCAGGTAGAAACATCGAACTACTACTCGACAGACAATATATGACAAGGATCGGAACCAAATTCCCGACATAGATATCTGGGACATCAGCCACGAAACCCGATATAGTCTTATCTAGTATCAGGTTTCCTTACAATTACTAAATTGAACGGGCCCCGTCATTCCGATCGACCACCAGGCTATCAGAATTACAGTAGGAGTAAATCCCATGCAAATTAAAATCCCAGAACTCAAAAGCTACAGGCAAGCGAACTGGAAAAATGATGGAAATTACCTTTTAAATTACATTCCCCACCCCTTGTATCATGCTAACCTAGAAGAAATAGATGATGAGCTGGATAAACTTACTGATTACCTAATCAAAGCCGATCAAAATAGCATTCCTCGTATCAATTATAAAACCTTTCCAGCTCCCCCTTAGACCCCACCCATGAGAGCCCTGGCCCAAGAATATAGAGACCTTTCCAATGTTATGGCACTCATAGGTTCCAACCACAATGCCTACAAAAGACTAAGACAAATTAAGGACGAGTTCCAAACACTAATTACATACCAGCAAATATTATTATGGGACAGACTAATAGACATACTAAACATAGAAAAAGACTCATACACGTTCTGGCAGACGGTTAAACATATTAATGGAAAACCTCCACGAACAAAAATCACAATTAATCCCAACGGCCAAACAATTACTTAGACGGAAGAGATTTAAGAAAACTTTAGAATTTTCTAGTCTTCAATCTTTAAAATTATCGCGGATGAAAATGACAATTATGACGTCAAATTCGAAACTGACGTAATGCAACAGTTAAACACACAAATACACAAATCATCTACTCACCACTGTGTGTAGCAAAAAAATAATGTAGTAAAATAACTGCCCTAGAACTCTCCGTTACCCTAAAGTCCTTTCGTCAAAGAGCCACGGGTATTACGGTGTCGACCCGCGAGAATTTCATCCAGGCCCCACCTAAGGTCTGAAGTGGCCTTCTCAACATTATGAACGCCGCTCTGAACAAGGGCTATTTCCCCGACCAGTGGAAATTGGCCAAGATGATTTTAATCCCTAAAGGGGGAAGTCCCCGTACTGCTCTGCTAGCTTTAGACCGATATCTCCGGAGTTCTCTCTTCCACACCTAGACATCAAGGTCACTAGACAAATAAGACCATTTAAAAGTAGTAACTCACAGACTGACGGCGACGTGATTCCAAAATACACATGACGAAATCGACAAATCCCAACAAACGACTAGTGTACTGCTCAGGTTTATTTAGTATAAACTCACCATCACTAAGATTACCAATTTTTACAAAATTTGGGGAAGAAATATCAGAAGCTAAAATTCACTTAGAAAACTTTTTAAAAAATCAATAGCAGGAACAAAAAGCCCACCCCAAAAAAAGGCTTGAATGCCAATAAGATCATATATAAACTAATTAAATTAATAGGTTTAATTTAATTAGTATAAACTAGAAATTTTATAGTTTAAAAAAACAACAAAAAACAAAAAAGCAACACAAAATACACCCAAAATGAAGGACTTAAACAAACAGAGATACTTTTTCACCAGGGACCTATACATTCTGTCTCCCAACACCACCTCTATTCTTTAAACTCACCCAATTTCACCACTTTACTCTCTCACTAGCTCTCTTTTTCTCTCCCTAAATTTCACCTAGTTTTTAATTCTAAAGTCCAAAGTCAAAAAGTCTCATTATGAAGGGACATACTATGTATATGTTCCATGTCAGTGGAGAGGGAAGTTTAAATAATAAATTTTGGTCTGTAGAAAATTAATGCCAAGAAGTTTAACCTTGATAAACCTAACCTACATAAATTTTCAATTATTCATTGAATGGTTGATCCTTTTGCCATTGAAATTACCCAGAGTGTAGCTTCTCAAATTTTATATCAGGGCTGCTCACATTCTCTCGTAGAACATTGTTCTAACTAATTCATAGAATACATATATAAGATAGGTCTCATTCCACATGATTTTAATTATCATACATTTTGGTACATGCCGCTATGTCTAATAAACTGTATGAGAGTAATGAATTTTATAACACATAAGTAATCAATTAAGTTAATTTTACTGACAGCAGAAACAACTGGTAGAATTGGCAAGTTTTGTGTACTTGTCTAAGTAACTCTTTGCTAGCAAAAGTTACCCGCAAAGCAAAATAAGCACAAACGAACCAAATATTTGGATAGTTGTGCGTTAAATTTGATTGTGTAATAGTTTATTATACGTTTCTAAAGGATACTTACTTGTTTTATTATTGTTTTTATTTGAGTCTGAACTCGTTAAAAGAATGGCTCAAATCAGAGTAAAGATGAAATCATGTTCTCATCTGAGTAATGCTTTTAGAACTTTGCGGGAGCTGTTGGTGACTGAACTACCAAAGGTGAGAGATATCCTGAGGTGTAAAGTCTACTCGATGGAGCAAAAAAAATATGACTGGAGGAACTTCCAGGTAGATTAGGTGGTTAAGTATTTTCTCTGGTCTGAATTGTCAGTTGAGGAACGTTCAACGATCAACGATATTCAAAGATAGAAAAATGGTGTATTATAGAAGAAGAGGTTATAGGTAAAAAAAGTGTTATTATAGTGAGCATCTCCTTATCTTTCGTATTTTTTATTGATTTATAACCAAAAAAATTCAAGCCTTTGTGTTTTTAGTATATCTACTTGTAGTAGTAGAGCTTAATCTCTTCTTTTGGGACTATTATACATATATACATCTCCTGCTTTTTCTATTTGTTATTACGTTTTGTTATGTATTCCTTGTCCACTTCGGAAATTGTTATCCTTTTTTGTGTCCATTTCGGATATTTTGTTTGTTTATTCATTTATTATTTTTTTCTTTTCAAACTAATTTTTACTTAATTTATTTCCCTCTATTTTGTTCTCTACGTATCTCAGACCGTTTTGTTAGTCACTATAGTTCACCATCAAATTTTCGTATAGGTAACGGCGTGTAACACCCGTACCGAACTGTGCATTACAAACTGCGGGGCTCTGAAGATAGACGCAGCGTGGGGTAAAGCTCCGCAACTTCACAAAATGCGGACACGGCGTGGAAACCCACCTAATCTTCGGATTTGGAGCCATCAGTGTACACTGACACAGTGACAGCTGCACACTAAGTGTGCTCCAAAAAGTGCGAACACAATATTCTCGGTGTTATAAAAGCTTTGGGAGCAGAGGCATGTGACATAGTTTGAAAGCTGGTACTATCCAGGGTGACGTCCTGACCAAGAGATACGTTGAACTTCCAAAGTTGTTTTTTGACCCTAAATCTGAAAGGCCTTTATATGATTGGCCACTCTCGGCAGTATAGGCACTGTCGATATCGGCCGAGCACCGAAAGACGTTTGCGACTGAAGGAGGCAAGTGGCCTGCTTGTGCATGC
Source organism: Ceratothoa steindachneri (assembly GCA_963969495.1). Lineage (NCBI taxonomy): Eukaryota > Metazoa > Arthropoda > Malacostraca > Isopoda > Cymothoidae > Ceratothoa > Ceratothoa steindachneri. Next base: position 106,178,474 of record OZ018327.1, on the reverse strand, counting down.
GCATTATGCATTGTGTACGGCGCAGAACCAGCGTCATGGCCTCAGTCGCCAAACGGATGCAGAAGGTGACGGGGGGGGGGGGCGTAAATGAGTCCACTTTCAGAAGATTTATGCCAATGCAAAGTCCATAAACATGTTAAACCTTTTCTATTGTTATAAAGTCTTTACGTGTCTTGCAGTTTTGAGACAAAATTAGGCTAACGTACAATACAATAAGAAAAAAATGAATGAAACTCCTGGAATCTATGAGTGTGATCGGCTTCTACTAACAAAGCGATATTCAAATAAACACAGAACAGGATTGAGTTCAAAAGGTTTTGGGGTGACTTTTAAAAGACTCTCTTCACAAACTTTCTCCTCTCCAATCAATGAAAACTTGGACTATAATTGCTCAATATGCGGTCTTTCCATGTATATAGACATTGTTATCTTCTTCATATTTAAAGATGCAGCTTCACTACGGAACCACTTAGTTTGCTTATGACGTTTTTTTATCAAAGTTCATAAATAAATATAAATATAAAAATTTTGTGAATTTTTTTAAAACCCAAAGAATTACAAATGGCGAAGTTTAGAAAATTTATTTTTATATATCTTCTATAACTATACTTTAGCAACGTGATATTTTGAAAGGGGGAAAATTTAGTTCCTTTTTAAAATTATTATAATTGGCGAAGTTGAAAAAATTTATAAAAATTTAACCATGGCTGCTTTTTTTTAGATTTTAAATTTTAATCTTAGTAGCGAAGCGCGGGGAGTGGAGAAGCCATTGCTTGGTATACATATATAATTATTTGTAGTTTAGACAATTAAACATTCTACATCCACTCAACTCCACACTATTCTAGGTAACACTTCAGTTTCGGGGCGCGCGGTAGGTGGCGCTGTTTATAGGCTAGACTTTGGGCTACAATATATGTCTTATGATGTCAGATGGTAGCGTCAGATGTGAAAATTACGGCGTTATATTTTTTTGTATATGAGTATATACTGGGGGGCTGCGCCCTCCAGACCCCCAAATTGATTGAAACTCAGGATCATCGCAGGGTAGTCCCCCAGAAGTGATATCTCCCCCACGAGTAGTCCCCTTGAATTTACTGGTTTTTTTTTCACAACAGCTTTTTACTGGCAGAAAAACCTAACCTAATGACAAACAATACTTACTTTTATAGGTTTCTTGAATAGTTTATGTGCCTCTAAATAATCTAAAAGTTTTTCGCGATTATACAAAAGAAAGCCCAATTCAAATAGCGAAGAAGCACATGGAGAGCACGAAAACGCAATAACGAAAGAAAGACATTTGCAAAACGGGTCCTATTTATAAGCTACGATGTTGCCAGTAAGAAGCTGTTATCGTTCGCAGCAAACAAAAATACGAAAACAAAACAAAAAAACAATAAAAGACATCAAGAAACCTTACCTAACTTAGAAAAAACTATAAACAAGCAGAGGCGCAGATATTTACTAAATAATACAGACTAAAAGTTACAAATCCCCAAAACAACAAAAAAATATAACACCGTGATTGGTCACATCTGAAGCTACCGTCTGACGTCACCAGAGATATGCTGTAGCAAGAAATTGTAACCTGCAAACAGCGTCACCTACTGTGCGCCCCAAATCTGAAGTATTACCCTATTCTATATTATGGATTATTTTTTTGGAGTATGTCAGTAACTTGGCAATTATGCGGGGTCTGAAAGTACCCCCTACTTTTGGTTTAAAAAATTGTAATAAGTCAACAGCATTCTGGTCCTATTTTTGGTTGTTGTCAAGAACAGCTTACTATATGTATATATATTTTGTTTACACACTCATTCCGTTTTCGCATCTTATTTAGACGGGATCGAAAACAGTACAATGCGACAGAGTTTCTTTGCGAGAGCTCTTAAGATTTGGCCGCATTAAACTACAAGTCTTTACGTTTAACCATTTATGGTTCATCTGACCTCTAACTTTAATGCAATATTATCAATACTTTCTAAAGTATCAGTACAGCTATATAATATTAAATGTTATAGAATGATCACACTATTTTACCGTTTCAATTTTATTTCTGGAGAATTGTTCACTTTTGAACCGAGGTACGAGTAATACAACATGGCCGAGTAGAAATAGTGTTTCCAGGCAAACACATTTGTTAAGGTTAGTTGCCAAAGAGAGAGCCTGATTTGGATCTACCTTACCATATGCTTAAGTACCACCGTGGTTCAGATTCAAAGTAAAACTGTAGCTTTCTACAGAGAAAAGGTGGCTCGGTGATAAAAACCTTAACAAACTGCAACTTTTCAGGAGTATTGGGTTGATTGATCTAAACTTATAATAGGTTACAAAATACTATGAGGAAAGTTGTAGCATTTTGTCAAGCAAAGAATTGTTCAATTAGCAAATTTGATTGACTTTGTTCTGAAATCCATAACATTTTATGAACATCTTTTACTACTCGTAATTCAAACCAGAAGCTCCTACATCCCAAGGTAAAGTTTTTACCTGATGACAGTTTTGGTTCAGCTATTTTGCTTTTTATCTGTGGTTACGTGAAATGAACATTCGCCGATCGAGATTTTTCCTATTTACATGAGAATGGAGTAAGAGAATGAATAATAAAAGGAAGAAAACATGATAAAAACGTCAAGTCAAATGATACATTTAATTCGGCTTTACTTTCAATTAATAATTGTGTATAGTTTCAATTATCCTTGATAAGAGTCGAATTTCTCTGTAAACTGTTGAAAATATTTGCTAGCAGTTTTCTTTGTTTAATTTATGCAAACAGAAAATTCCGTCATTTCATTCTTTCTTTTCTCATAATCAAAAGTTTCAAGATTCATTTGAGTTTTTACTTAAAACCCTTTGATTCCATCGCCAGGAAATCATTACTCCTAGTTTTAATTTGACTGCTTTTGTACTGTTCCAGTACAAATTCTCCAGCAGACAGCTACTGAACTCAAAGAGGTACCTTACCAAAATCCGAGTTTGAAATTCGTTTGTACACGAATCGATGACGAATAAGGTGGAGGGGGTGGGGGGTCTCTAGATGCAGAAGATTCATTTAACAACCTTCATCCAGGTTAAAGCAAGTTATATGGCTTAAGCCTATTGAGCCCCTCTGCCAATAGGCCGCAGCGTGGTTACCCACAATGCACATGACATTTACTTGGAATTGTGTAAACGAAACGGATATACAAGAGAAATAAACACGTGGGGGGAGGGAGGGGTAGAGTATGAGAGAAAAGTTTGGCAAGATGTCAGACATGTCAAAATCCAACACCCAACTCGAAGCCAAGAGAGAGGGGTGAACCACCTTCTCATTCTCTCGGTCCCTGCTAGGATAAATAAGAGAAAACTAGTTAACAACTAGACTATATACACAGTTAGACACCGCCAACTAAAAATAAGAGAGAATGAGCTTGTTAATTAAGTGTAGAAGAGGGGTAAATTGAAAATGTTTAGAAAGAAGAGAACCAAGGTAGTCTCAATCTGGTTTGAGACTGCCTGGGTGCACTGTCGCTGGGACGGCGGGTCGCTCTTCTAAGTAAGCTGTGTAACAGTTTCTACTGGGCACCACTTTCGTGCTCTGGGCGGAGAGGTCCATTTGGTTTAAACTAGGTAATCTTTCCCTGTTTATCTTATCCTTTCTCAATTTATTGTCTTTTTTACCAAGTTCCCTTTTTTTCCTTACTCGCCAAAATTCTCCATCGAGGTCGTTCTTGTTTGATTACTCTTAATTATTTCAATAAATTTGGCAATTAAATACGAATTCGTAGACCTCATCCTCGTTGCAATAGTATTGCGTCTGGGTGACACCACATTTCTGTTGAAGGATTTAACTCAAAATATTATCAATACTGCCATGATAATTCTATATTATATGTAATATTGGAGACAAGAGAGCAAGAGGTGCACACTCGACGTTGTCTGTAATTATTATGAGCCCAAGTTCTTGCTCACTTTACCAAAGATAAGGTTCAAAATCATTTATAATATAATCATTTTCAAAATTAATCCCCATTTATTCTTTCCGATGCAATAAGGTTCAAAAATGAGGTCTACAAAATTTTCCGAGGCAATGATAAATTAATACAGAATATTTGCTGATATAACCATTTAAAATAATTTGGCCCTAAAATTCTCCTTCCCGATCCACTGTTTTATTCTTTAACCAATCGTTGTTTTCGTCCAATTGGGTCTAAAACATTGGGTCAGTCGGAGTCCATTCGCGAGAAAGAGACCCCAAACACGCCTATCTCATACACCTTCCTTGCTCACCCCTGTTCATTCTCTTAAACCTTCAAACAAATAAACAAGCCGACTTTTATGGATTCTACCACCTATTCGAACACGAGTCAATCCCACTCATTCATCCTCTACACGCGTCGTTTCTCATAACTTTTCCTTATTAATCCGGATAACGTAAAGAGAGCCTACACTCGTCTCTTTCGATATTTCCTAATCGGACTTCAGATGATTTATTTTTAAGTTCTAGGAATAAATTTATTTCTCTAGGGTGAAAGAATATTAAGATTAAATTGTCTTTTCGAAATAATAAGAGACCAGAATTAAACAATATATGCTAAAGTAGTTCAGACGATCCGTTTATAGTTATCATAAGAGTGCGGTTAGTATAGCAATAACTATCCACCTTCAGACTGCATCGGACACACATGGTGGACCCTCAGCTTCTACGGTATCAAGAGATAGATTGCTATACTAACTGCATACCATCACTGCGTACATTGCAGTTTTCCCTATTATCAAAAGAAAAAAATATCTTTCGATTTAAGTTCACAGTTTTTAGATATGTAGCCCAAATTTTCTTCTCTTTTATGTTACGTTGTAACACTTTCCTTTGAATTTTTTTATATCGCCCCAAATAAAGTAACCAAAATATTTTACCATATTCACCGATTATAGATTTAAACAGATAATATTGTACTCTTCTCGATTAAAGTTGAGCATCAGCTTAACCACGTCTGCCTCACTTCATCGATCTTTCTCATACCGTACGCTATGTCGAGATGTTCATGTTCTTTTTCTTCTTTCTTACCTTAGTCTCAGCGCAATACACCAAAAGTTGATAGTAGCATAATTTAATGCAACCTTTGGTGCAAATTCTGCCCTCAAACTATTTGTATTCACTTCGCTTTCTTCGCTTTTGAGGCATTGGTATCATTCGAAAGCCTAGTTCATGTTTTCCTGCTTTCAAAATGTTGTTCTTGTTTTCCTGCTTCCAAAACCTTGCTTTGTTTTTCGGCTTCTAAAACCTTGTTTTTGCTTTTCTGCTTCCAAAAAGTTGTTCTTGATTTCTTGCCTCCAAAATTTTTTCCTGTTTTTCTGCTTCCAAATCCCTGTTCTTGTTTTCATGCTTCTAAAACATTGTTGTTGTTTTCCAGTTTACAAAAACTTGTTGTTTTTTTCCTACTTTCAAATTCTTGTTATTGTTTTTCTGCTTTCCAAACCTTGTTCAAGTTTTGTTGTATCCAAAGCCTGGTCCTTAGTTTTCTGCTTTCATAAACTTGTTCTTGTTTTCCTGCTTCCCAAACCTTGTTATTTGATTCCTGCTTCCATAACCTTGCTCTTTTTTTCCTGCTTCCAAAACCTTGCTTTGTTTTCCGGCTACTAAAACCTTGTTTTTGCTTTCATGCTTCCAAAACGTTGTTCTTGTTTTCTTGCTTCTAAAACTATGTTCTTGTTTTCCTGCTTAAAAATCCTTGTTCTTGTTTTCTTGCCTCCAAAACCTTTTCCTGTTTTTCTGCTTCCAAATCCTTGTTCCTGTTGTTATGCTTCTAAAACATTGTTGTTGTTTTCCAGTTTACAAAAACTTGTTGTTATTTTCCTACTTTCAAATCCTTGTTTTTGTTTTTCTGCTTTCCAAACCTTGTTCAAGTTTTCTTGTATCCAAAGCCTGGTCCTTAGTTTTCTGCTTTCATAAAGTGTTCTTGTTTTCTTGCTTCCCAAACCTTGTTATTTGGTTCCTGCTTCCATAACCCTGCTCTTTTTTTCCTGCTTCCAAAACCTTGCTTTGTTTTCCGGCTTCTAAAACCTTGTTTTTGCTTTCATGCTTCCAAAACGTTGTTCTTGTTTTCTTGCTTTTAAAACTATGTTCTTGTTTTCCTGCTTACAAATCCTTGTTCTTGTTTTCTTGCCTCCAAAACCTTTTACTGTTTTTCTGCTTCCAAAGCCTTGTTTCTGTTTTCATGCTTCTAAAACATTGTTGTTGTTTTCCAGTTTACAAAAACTTGTTGTTATTTTCCTACTTTCAAATCCTTGTTATTGTTTTTCGGCTTCCCAAACCTTGTTCTTTGGTTCCTGCTTCCATAAACTTGCTCTTTTTTGCCTGCTTTCAAAACCTTGTTCTTGTTTTTTTTTTGCTTCAAACACCTTGTTCTTGTTTCATGCTTCTAAAATCATGTTCTTGTTTTCCTGTTTCCTAACTTTGTTTTTCTTTCCCTGCTTCTAAATCATGTTTCTTGTTTTCCTGCTTCCAATAACTTATTTTTGGTTTTCTACTCTATAACCTTTATTTTTTTTCCTCCTTCCAAAACCTTGTTATTGTTTTTCTACATCCATGTCCATCTTCTTGATTTTCTCCTTCTAAAACCTTGCTCTTGTTTTCCTGCTTCTAAACCCTGTTCTACTTATTTGCTCCTAAAGTATTGCTCATGTTTCACTGCTTTCAAAACCATGTTCTTGTTCTCCTGCTTATAAACCTTGTTTTTGCTTTCATGCTACCAAAACATTGTTTTTGTTTTCCTGCTTTCAAAACCATGTTCTTCTTTTCCTGCTTCTATGTACTCGTTTTTGTTTCCCTCCTTCCAAAACCTTGCTCTTGTTTTTCTGCTTCCAAACCTTGTTCTTGCTGCCAAATATTGTTCTTGTTTTCTGCTTGCAAAACCTTGTAGTTGTTTTCCAGCTTCCAAAACTTTGTTCTTGTTTTAATTTTTCCAAATCATTGTTCTTGTTCCTGTTTCCAAAACCCTGCTCATGTTTTATTGCTTCTAAAAGCTTCTTCTTGGTTTTCAGCTTTCATAACCTTGCTCAGATTTTCCTGCTTCCATAACCTTGTTCTTGTTATTTATGCCAAAGGTTCTTGTTTTTCTGCTTCCAAAACATTGTACATTTGTTCCTGCTTCTACAAATTTGTTCTTGTTTTCCTGATTCATTTTTAATGCACGTTTCTATTCCTATTTCACCATTCAGCCTTTTAATTTCCCTTTCCATTCTTACACTCCCGGATGCAACATATGTAATATCCTCTATCATTTCCTGAAACTAGTTTTAAATTTCATCTATCTCCTAGTTAGAACTTATTTGCACTCAATTGCGCGCATAAAACATTCTCATACCCCCCCCCCCCTCCTCTCATTGATTCAACTGACTTTTATTTAGGATTTCTCTTCCCTTGAGACTTTCTTCACATCTTTTCTTCCAGGCACCAAACAATTATAAATTGCATAGAAAAACATCTGGTATAAATTTTATACACACCTACGTCTCATTAAAGCATTTACACTAAACACTACCCTTAGCATATTCTTTTTCATCACGATCAGATCAATTATTCTCTTACAAACATCATTTTCCTTGAGAAATATTTGTCTATTTAGAGTAATCTCTGTGCCGAAATATGTTTGCCACACACAAGATTTGGCTTAGAAACTGACCACACTCTGCAAAATCTATATTATACCATGTCTCCTTCTGTCATCATATGCTCCATTTATTTCTCCTACATCAGTTGATACCCATTCTAAATGCATCTACTATTCCACATAAGTAATTCCAAATATTGCTGTAGTGCTGGAACCACATTATAGAATCGCATCTGACTCAAACCACCTCAAAGATGAGCCTTTTGAAATCTTATGAAATTCTATAATTGATTCACAATAAACCAAAACGGTAAATTAATAAGAGTTGTGAAGGGAGCTCAGTTTACAAACTGTACATACTCCGTGTTTTATATTATAATTAAAAATTAGATGACCTAGTTATATTAATCATATTCACCTAAACAGATTTTTTACAGCAAATTTATGTTTAATTTATTCTCGCGATTTTAGGCGTTACGTTAGCTGATTCTCTAATACCAAATTCACCAATCAGCGATGAGACGAATATTAAAGAAACATTTATGTTTAATTTATTCTACCAGACATTAGCGTTAGGTTGGCTGATTTCCAAACATAAACGCTAACAAAATACCCAAACATATTCACATAAAATCATAGTGCAGATATTATTCTACCCGATTATACAATTTCATAATACATACAAAAGTTCATCTCTGAGGTATATTTTGAGTCACTTTACTTTGACAAATTTGATCAATTCTTGCATAAAGTAATACATACATAACAATACAAGAAACTAATTAACTAAGCTGTCCAGTTTTTAATTATAATATAAAACAAGAAGTATATACAGTTTGTAAACTAAGCTCCCTTCATAACTCTTATTGATTTACCATTTTTTAGAATCTTGTCTTTGGTTTATTGTGAATCAATTATAGTATTTTATAAGATTTCTAAAGGCTTATCTTTAAGGTGGTTTGAGTCAGATGCGATTCTATAATGTGGTTCCAGCACCACACTGCGAGTACAATGTAAATTGGCAATCGGGAATTAAGTAACTTAAGCCATTCTTCAACATCAGTAGGGAGACTTTTGGTAGTACGCTGTAGTAACTGAAAGGTCTTTTTAGTGAACTTGCAGTCAGTGGATTGAGGTTGACAAGACTCGCTTATGATTGACTCATTGCAGTCTTTTACATTTGATGCTTTTTTAAAATTCCTTTTTCTTCTGGATTTTTCTTTTCATTCTATCTAATCCCATACTCATTCCCTTCTAAGTGAACAACCCGTTGTTGAATCACACATTTTGAGTTTTTTTTTCTATAATGGACCAAACATATATTTTATAGGCTTAATTTACGTTACAAATTACCCATTCCCATTCAAACTCTCTGGATTATTAAATAACCCACTAACTGCACTTCCTTCGTAAAATTGCATCGTGAACACTAAAATTTCCGCAAAATGATATACTAATTTCTTTTCATGATATCCTTATATGGGCTATATGGACCGTTGAAAAGTTCCAAATTGCAATTCTTTCCTTATTCCAGTTCATTTAGTAGCCGGTTGAAGAGTGCTTTGAATCAATTATTTCAACCATAACAGCATGGCTTTGATTTCACCAAAAGGAGTTGGCAAAGTTAATAATCTAGAATTACTCAAGTGATGAAAGAACAGCTTTATAGAAATATCAGTTACAACTTAGTCGCCGTCGAGTAGATAGATCTAGCTTATAGAGGACGAATCGAATTTCCAATAGTTAAAATGAGTCGTAGAAAATTGATTTATAATGTATTGGGATCATTCAATGGTCAGAGAAATACTTTTTATTGGGTGATTGCATCGACAATGGGGTACTTCTTATATACCTCTCATGACAGTGTTCTAGGGTTCTGTAGTTCTCATATTTGGTTGGACGTCCTTGTAAAGATATGACTAAATTGAGATTTAATTTTATTCGCAAAAACAAATCTTTAAATATGTTTGATCTAAAGTATAAGCACGGAAATAAGATAGAAATCAAGATAAGATGTAATTTATTGATTTCTGCGTTTTGAAATTAAACAAATAGTTGTAATAAGCTGTTGGGCTAAGGGCTAGCCGAATGGAAACACCGCTTCTAATTGTGGCAAAATTAAACCCCATGGGGTATGGAAATTCTCTTGAGGGAGGCCAGAAACGACCCGATTTTACGGTGGTTACTATACCCTGTGAAGATTCATGGTTCGGATCTCAAATTACACAGAGAAATAAAAGTATCTTAAATAAGTACATATCGGTAGTTAAGCTCCTACGAAATTATATATTTTATATAAAGATATTTTATATTTGGGGGAAATTGCATCTTTCACATAAAGTTAACCTTGAAATTGATCTCTTAATGGAGAAATTAAAATGACAGTAATTAATTTAGGATTCCCTGACAGCCTCTTTTGAAGCCACGGCTGATAAATGAATAGAGAAGATAAAATACGTTTATTGCATGAAATGATGAATAATTAATGAGAGTTTTCGGCAAAATAACATTATTAGTAATGATGCTTTAATTTTAGGGAAATATGGTGGCGAATTTTCACTTGCACGTGTATCTTTGCATGAACAAATTACATGATTTCACGTACAATCAGGATGGAAGTACAGAAGGTATTATGGCGAGCCATATTATTTATTGTTTTCATATCAGTGGAGAAGGCTGTTCAAATAATCGATTTTGGCATGTAAAAAACAAAGCTGAAAGGTATAATTTTGATAACCTTAAACATCAAATTGCAGTTGATTATTGCTATTATAGTTACTGAAATTTGTGTCTTCTCAAGCTTTCTATCAGGACTGCTCAAATTTTAGCTTATAGAGTATTGTTCTAACTAATTCATAAAATACCTATAGAAGATAAATAAATATCCAAAGAAAAATAAATCTCATTCGACTTAATTGTAATTATCAGGGTTTGCTCTATGCCGCCTTGTATAATAAACTGCACAAAATTAAGGAATATTGCAAGGTAATTAAGCATCACAGCTCCATGTACAGACAACCTATACAGCTTGTTAAACACCAAATACTTCTTGTAAAGATGCTAAGTTTATTGTACTTATCTAAACATCTTATTACCACCTCGAGTTACCTTTGAACAAAAAGAAGTAAAGCAAAGCAAATATTTTAGTAGTTTCCGTAATAAATACCTGTGTAATACTTTAATACATGATTTAATGGATACCTACCTATTTGATTATTGTTTTACTTCAATGGAAACTCGTTAAAAAATTGGTTTAAGTGAGAAACTTTGGTTAAATTGGGCGGGAGCTGTTATTTTTCGAATTGCCAACTCTGAGGGATATTCTGATGTAGCCTGTTCTACTCGTTAGGACACAATGATAGTTTTGATAGTTAGACACATTTTTATTGTTTAATTTATAAATTTGTGTTAAATTTTAATATAAATCAATGTGGCTGCCCTCGGCGGCAACAATTACGTCTAGGGGAGACCTCAAGGGCATGCACACGTGGCAGACGAAGTCTTTTCTCCTTCAGGTCCAAATGCAGTTGATGGAGGACTTCACTTCCTCGATAGAGTTGTGGCAGATCTTGCAGACCTTGCCTCGAATAAGTACCCACAGGCTAAAGTCGATGGGATTGAGGTCGGGCGAATGTGGCAGCCAGAATTCCTTCGAACAGTAGTTCATGTTGGACTCCAAGCACTCTTAACGTCTAGATACATTGAGGGATTTTACTTTATTAAAGATCGAATTTATATAGTGAAAGATTTCTAGGAGGTTAGATAGACATGATTTATGTTTCCTGAAGCCCTGTTGCGAGTCATGCAATAATCAATTTAATTCTATATGTTTAACTATTTTCTTTGCAATGAGGTTATCGAGCATTTTTCCTGTAACTAATGTGAACATTGTTCATACTTTATATATATATATATATATATAAATATATATATATATATATATATATATATATATATATATATATATATATATATATATATATATATATATATATATATATATATATATATAATTGAAAATCACATGACACATGATATATAATAGATGTATTTAAAAGGGGAACGTGAACCATTGAAAGCTTAAGAAAGAAAATGCGAGATATAAATTTAGGTCTAAAATTCACTCTCAATTTTATTTGTGCAACAAACATTTTGTCTAATATCAACCAATTTGATCTTAACACCTTTAAGATAGTTTTCTTAAAATTTAATTTAGAAAAGCTTACTTTGCGTTTGTCAAGGGGTCCGTTAGCTTTAAATTGAATCACTGTATAGTCACTTAACTAAATTTATTTTCCCACTTAGATTTGAAATCAAAGCATGATGTTTAGTTAAAATAGTCTATACGCAGGATATTTTTACCTTTTGCAGATTCTCCACTCACAAATGAAATTCACACCTAAAATCTCGTGAGCGGCGGATGCACGTCTGTGAAAAAAAATTCTAATAAATCTGACATCACAAAAATTAGCTGTCAGAGAGGGAGAAAGAGAGAGAGAGGGAGGGAGAGAAAGAGAGAGAGAGAGAGAGAAAGAGAGAGAGAGAGAGAGAGTTACATAGTTACATAGAGTTACATAGATACACAGATCACACGGGCCTTACGGCCCAGACTAAGGTGATCTGGCCTTAAATCTACTGCCACTTACACATAGAATAGTAGAAGTAAAGGATAGAAAAGTTTTAGGCTCTCCCCACCCTCCACTCCCTCCGGCAAAAGCCGTACATGAAATAATTTGGGAAAAGTACCTTGCAGGTGTAAGAAGACAGTACCTGAAGGAAATTTGCATTGAATAGTAATTAAATGAAATGAATATGAAAACCACTTACATAAACCTGAAAGAGTTATATTTTTGTAATATTATTTTATTTTGTAGCTTATGCTAAACAATTCCAATATTTGTTAAGTGTTTTTCTAATCTCATTTTAAATGAATCTATAGTTCTGCTGTCCACTACTGCGTTTGGCAAATTATTCCAATCATTAATAATCGAGTAAGTGAAGAAGTTTTTTATTACATCCATAGTGGCTCTTTTACACTGAAGTTTTGAATCATGTCCACGGATGGGACACTCCCCTGTCAGTGTGAACAAGTTATTGGCATTAACGTTGTTAAATCCTTTAAGTATTTTGAAGCACTCTATAAGCTGCCCCCTTAGTCTTCGTTTTCTGACGGAAAATAGATTAAGTTTTTTTAGCCTCTCGTGGTAAGGTTTGTTACGTACTGACGGGATAAGTTTTGTCGCTCTGTGTTGTACAGCTTCTTATTTATCTATGTCTTTTATTAGGTAAGGGGCCCAGAACTGTACAGCGTATTTGAGATAGGGCCTGACAATACTTTTATATAGTGGCATAATTATCTCCTCGCTTTTATAAGTAAAGTTTCTTTTTATAAATCCTAGTGCTGTGTTAGAGAGAGAGAAAGAGAGAGAGCGGGAGAGAGAGAGAGAGAGAAAGAGAGAGAGAGAGAGAGAGAGAGAGAGAGAGAGAGAGAGAGAGAGAGAGAGAGTAACAAGGAGTAACAAGGAAAGAAAGTACCCTATAAGACCTTACGGTCCATTCAATGAGGGTATCTTTGGAGTAGCAGTCGAGCGGGCACATCTCTGCTCAAATGCTTTACGTCTTTAAAAGGCCATTTTTCAAGACCCTGTCTACTCTTGACCTGAACTGTTCAACAGATTCACTGTTGACAACTTCCACTGGAAGTGTGTTCCAACTACCACAGATACTGTAGGTGAAAGGTTTCCCCACAGATCTCGGTTGTAACGCTTCAGTTCAATTTTAAAGCCGTGATTTTTTGTTCTACTCTCAACAAGTGTTTAAATATCCCTGTAGTCAGCTTTGTCGAACCCTCGAAGTATTTTGAAAACTTCGATGAGCTGACCACGCAGTCTACGGGTTTCCAACGAGAACAGATCTAATTCCCTTAATCTATCTTCATAACTTTTATGTCTGATAGAGGGAATCAGTTTGGTTGCCTTGGCTTGCACGCGTTCCAATTTCGCGATGTCCTTTCGAAATGAATGACTCCAAAATTGTACGGCATACTCCAGGTGCGGTCGGAAAAGTGAGTTGTACAAACACAGTACAATCTCCTTGTTCCGATATCCAAACTGGCGCTTTATGTAGCCTAGCATACTTTGGGCCTTTTTCTCCGCCTCAATGCATTGTTTCGAGAACTTGAGGTCACTAGTGATTGTTACACCCAACTCCTTCTTAGTGTCGGTGGATTCAAAAGCAGTGCCCTTAAAGATATACTGAGATTGGGGGTTTCGATGGCCAATATGCATCACTTTGCATTTTTTCACGTTTAAAGGCATTTGCTACGTATCCGACCACTCCCCAATCTTCCGAAGATCTTCCTGCAGGAGGGCAGTATTTCCATCCTTTGCAACATTCATACCAAGCTTGGTATCGTCGGCAAATTTGGAAATCTTGGCATCCATGTCACCGTCTATGTCGTTGACGTAGATGATGAATAGCAGGACAGAACCTTGAGGCACCCCGCTAGTAAAGGGCACTTACTCAGAAGCCTGTACATTCACCACCACCCGTTGCCGTCTGCCACTTATCCAGTTCTCTATTCAGCCGGCTACTTTTCCGTCTATGCCCAGCGCTCGCACTTTCTGGAGAAGGCGGCGGTGTGGTACCTTATCAAAGGCTTTCTGAAAGTCTAAGTAGACCACATTCACCGCCTTGTCACGATCGTGATCACTAAAAACGAAGTTAAAAAAATTCACAAGGTTCGTCAGGCATGACTGTTGCCTTCGGAAGCCGTACTGGAAACGTCTAAGTAGCAGCTTTGACTCCAAATGCGAAGTCATTTTGTCCACCATCATGCTTTCCATGAGTTTACCGACTATCGAAGTCAGACTGATAGGTCGGTAGTTCGACGGTTGGCTACGGTCTCCTTTTTTGAAGATAGGAGTCACCTCCGCTTCACGCCAATCTCTAGGAATACATTCGGTCCGGATTGACATGTTGAAGATTGCGCTCAGGTGTCGTGACACTTGATAGCGCACTTCTTTCAACACTTTAGATAGAAATCCATCCGGGCCAGGTGACTTATTCGTCATTAGGTCAGTGATCTTCTTTTTTATTTCTCCTTTGGTGAAGTCCATATCCTTCAGCTTTTCCCCCGAGTAGGAACTCATTGGCTGGGGGATGGGACCACACTTTTCAATAAACACTGAAGAGAATTAGTCGTTAAGGAGGATAACATTTTCTGCATCTGAATGCTGTTTACATATCCAAAGAACTCCTTGGGATTCTCTTTACAAAGTTTCGCCACTCGGAGTTCCTCAGACCGCTTAGCCGCTCTTATGCTGGACTTTACTCTCCTGGCTAGCCTCCGTTATTCGTCAAAGTCACCCGAGATCTTCGATTGCCGGTACACATTTCTCTTCTCCCTAAGCAGTTGGCCGATTTCTCGAGTAAACCACTTTGGTTGAACATAAGACCGACGGGTGCATTTCAGAAGGATCAAACGCGATTGAAAACTTATGAATGTGGTTTTGAAACTGTTCCACGAGTCTTCAACAGCCTCGCACACTTCAAAATCTCGGCTTGAGGTTTTTATCCACGACTCCGTTATGGCCACCATCTCAGGTTCTTCTGTTGCTACGAGTCCACGAAGTTCAAGAAACTTATTTCTGATAGACCTCGCATTAAACAGAAGAACCTTGAGGGAGTCCCCGACTGTACGACTCCCTACGCTCTTCCGTTTTCCGCTTTGTTTCTCTGTGGCGAGGACACTCCCCTCTTTGTGACCTCAGAAAAGGTCGTTCCAGGAGTAACACGAGTGTACTGGCGTACGGCCTCCTTTACTCGGGGCCCGACACTTCTTTAGGTCCGCTCCACAACATCCTGGATCATGTTTGCGAGTACAGCTTTCAATTTAAAGGAAAGATGCACTTCGTCCCTTTTGTACAGGTCGTTTCTCCCGTAAAAGGTGCGGTAGGGGTCTACAAAAAAGACTCCTTCCTCCGTACAAAGATCTCCCAGGCGTTGGTTTATGGAGACGTTCCTCGCGTGAACATTGCGGGATGGACCTCGTCTTGGGAGTATCCCGACCACGACAGGTCTGCTGGTTTACAGCCCACAGTCGTCAACTGCTCCCATAACCGTGGTCAGAATCTTCCAACTGGCACCGATTTTACCTCCTCGTAGGTAGAGATCGTTGCCGTTTGCCATCAGGGCAACTACTGAGCTCTCCCAGATCTGAGCTTTCTCAGCCTCTACCCTTATTTCACCGTTCCCCCTTCCTGGAAGGCAGCTTACCTTCACACTGGTGCGAAGGCGGGCCACCTTTAAGGATTGTAGATCCTCGGTTCGGAGTCACCGATCACGATGACCCTAGCGCATTTGGGTTCTTCGATTCGTCTTTCTTCTCCATATTTTTGTTTTTTTTCTTCTTCTTTTTCTTCGTTTTTTCTTCCGTTTTTACTTTCTCTTCTGTTTTATCCACTGTTTCTGCGGTCTTTCCTTCCTTACTCTTCCTTTTCTTCTTTTTGACGCCCTGAGTAACCCTAGCAGCAGCTGGCTCTGGGACGTCCGATAGGTGGCCTGTCTCTGTTGACGCGGTGCTTGACGGCTCAACAGAGGAGCCGCCCGCATCGTTGGGAGTTTCCTGTTGCTTGATCTTGGTGGCTGTCATCTTTGCAATGCTGTCTTCGAGACGACGGATTTGACTCGCATGCTCAGATTCGAGGATCTTTACTTTTTCTTCCAGCCGTCGTGATTTTTCCTCAGAAGATTTAAACATTTCTTAAAGCTCCTGCAATTCTGCCCTTAGGATGCAGTTCGTGCAGGTACTTCCAGGGTGGCATTTTGAAAAACACCCCTTCGGTAAATCTACGCACCACTTGTATTTTTGGCATGTGGAGCACGTATATTTTAGCGCACCAGGTTCTTTCTTTCCAGTCATGCCGAACACTTTATATCTCGGAATAATTTGTGACCATTCAATAAAAAAGAAGGTGGGTGGTGAGTTCGCCCTGCGTGAGTTGCTCCCGCCTATCCATCGAAAAGGTTTCGGATCTTTCAGAAGGCACGCTCCTTGTGCTGCTGTTCGTCCACCTGAGTCGTCAAACGTCGGCGTGCCGTGGCTCCTAACCAAGCAGCACTGACGGTCCCCGAAGGGGCCAGAGATTTCTCACCAGGTGAACAACGGAGCACGCCCCGTAATAAACTCCTACTAGTTCCCTTCACGACGGTCAGGATCTCGGAGTAGCGTTCAATGGATATCCCGTCAAACCAAGAGACTCGACCCGAGGCTTTTTATTGGCCTGGCAACCAACCTGGGAACAAAGGGCCGTCACCTCGGACCGATGCTACCAGAGGCACCCGTCAACGGTCACTGGGAATGGTCAATAATTACGCGCCAGGGACTACCCTCATCCCATTCATCGTGCCCCAACGCCTAGGACACCTCTAGTCTTAGTCTCTCGCAACCGTAAGCGTTGATTGGCGTTGTTTATAGAGTTTCCAAAGCCTCTCTTCTGACGCATGAGGTAGCTGCCAGGTCCTTATATTTAGAAATATGGAAAAAAGGGTAAGAGTGACTTGATAGTATTAGGTTTTTTTTTAGTTGTTTTTCTTTTTAAATAATAAGTGGGAGATAGGATAAAAGTGAAAAAGGAGAAAGATAGAGTAGAAAAGGGAAGGAAGGACGCACTTAGTTTTGAACCTCGTTTCCGAATAAATCGACAAGGAAAACCCTACCAGGGGTACCAAGAAGAGAGGTACCCCCACCGACATAGCTCGAAAAGTCAAAGGTACACACAAGCTCTCTTCCCGCGACAAGATGGCGTCATCTCTTCCTCTACTTTCTTAGAGAGAGAGAGAGGGAAAGGCCGGACGGAACCTGCGATAGGCTTCTTTTTCAGGTAACTTTTGTTTGATAACACGCCTGTTTACGAGCCTAATTGTAACAACGAGAGGTTCCGCGAAATGGCGTTAAGGTTTAAATTCACTCCCGGCGCCCCTATATAGATAAAGTAAAATCCACTTCCGGCGGTTATGTATAAATAGTAAAGCATTAGCCTTGGCAAATTAGTATTGAGCAAAGAAGAGACGGCGCATAACTTGTTTCTCTCGGCCTCCCAATATCCCAAGAGCCAGAAGACACGAAACAAACGAGAAAAGATCTCTAGAGCCTAGCTTCCTCCTCGGCAAATACTCCCTCGATCCCTACTTTTGAGGCTGACTGTGGTCACTGGAATACAGGTTGTATTTTCCGTCATTTCTTCAAACAGGCCAAGTACTAATCGGCCTTAACTGCAAACCCAACCCATGCTGTTGGAATGTACTCGAGCTCAATGTTCCTACCCCTCGTGCTCCTCTCGAGCAGCCGAATCTTTGGGTGGCAGATCTACACGGAATTGGAATCTCCTTTGCGATCGTGTGGGGCCGACATTGTATTCTTTGATTTATCTTTCGTGATCATTATTTTATTTTTTATTTATCTTTCATGTCCAGTATTTTTTTTTTTTTGTACAGTAGTAAGGTTTATTTTGTTACGCCCGGTTTGGTATAAAAAAAACGTCTAGATAGTTGAATTAATTCTGCCAAGTGTAACTAGTCACTCTTAGAGATTTTTTGAAACCATAAGTTCAATTGCATTTTTCTTGGCAAGGCTCAACTGCAGACTTGCCCTGCGTGCTATCCGGCAACCGTTCCGAGACACGGAAAGTGTATCGTTTATCTATGTCATAGCTAAGTATTATTAGAGCAGTTCTTCTTGACTATATCGTACAAAGTCGAGTTAATCATACCTCCATATCTTTTGCCTAACTTTTGGGCAAAGGTAGATAACATTTAAAGCGAAATTTATCTGTTTTCGATAAATTTCACCCCAAATATACAAAATTCCCATTGTCACCTTCACATATAATAGAAATAGGTTAATCTATTTCAATTACTTTACTCAAAAGTTTCTCAGACTAGTATACCGACAACTAATCCTTTCTTCGTTTATGGTTTAATAGTTCGCACAATTTCAGTGTAATTACCAATTATCTTTTCGGTTCCAGTAAAGGTTTCCAGAAAAATATTTAATTTTTCCTAACATGAGTAATTAAAGGAGAACTTAGAGATGTTCATCGAGTTTAAATTATGTATAGATTCGGTCACTTGTTTTATTGTGACACACGAGGAACAGCTGAATTTCTGCTTTCTAGTGTTCTTAGTAAGGAAATAATTAATATGATTTATCATAATATTATCTCAAATTTTATTTGTCCTCCTCTTTTTCGGACTTAGTAAAATTCTGTTTTGCATCTTATTTCTAGAGCTTTGCTCCATAATGCTCTAGAAGACCGTTTGTTACTGACGAGAAGGAAATCACTTTCATTCTTAATTTTCTAGTCTATTAATATTTGTTACAGCGTTACAATCGCAGTCACATAAATATTTTTAATTCTAAGGCTGTATTTCGATTTTTCGTATCAGCGATAACATCGTTAAATCTTTTTTCATTTCAGTCATCAAGTTAGAGAATAGAAAATACCGACCGAGGTCATATTTTTAAAATTTTGCGCTGAGAAGTCATTAAAACATTCGACTCATTATCATTTGAAACAGATGGCATTATTTTTCTGTACAAAATATTTGTTAATACTGTGTATATTCTGAACCGAGCTCAGGAAAACGAGAATTTTAGAAATCTGACAGAAGATTAGTAGCCGAAAGAAGAAAGGCTAGGACGATTTTAATCGTCCTAGCCTTTGACTCTAAAAGCTGATCAACCAGTTTTTAGCGATTAACCTTTAGTCATTTATATATAATTTTATATAAATGTGTATATATATATATATATATATATATATATATATATATATATATATATATATATATATATATATATATATAATGAAAAACTCACAAAGTATCACGTGAGGGTAGCAAATGAATGCAATGTCCCGTAGGAAAAAATGAAATGGTGTTTCCAAGTACTTTCAAACTTTATTAAGTTCCATATCAAGGATAACTACAAGAAATCACCAATGAGGAAGACGGAAGAGGGAAGGTAAAAATTCACATTAAGAATTACAAGAAGCAGGTAGTAAGGTCAAACTGAGAAGACGGAAAGGGTAATAGATTAAAAGAAATGGAGATAGCCTAACGAGGGAGATTAAAAGACACGATGAGCAAAAGGGGGAAAAATACAATGTACAAAACAGAGCAGTCACATTTTAAAAAAAGTAAATAAAAAAAAATGGGACCACATAACTAAAGATTGTATATAAAAAACTAAGAACAAAAGTCAGAACTAATTTCTTTAAGTATTAGTCTTTTAATTATAGCATCTATTTTATATAAGCCAGGGGAAAGGTTAAAATTATCCCATTGGCTTATTAAAGCACATTCAATGATATTCCTTTTTATAGGGTCATTGGAACGATAAATAAATTTTGCTGAGTTCCAGTTAATTAGATGGTCCTTATTTGACATATGGACAAAGAAAGCACTGTTATCTTTTCCTCTTCGGACATTATATTTATGTTGATTTATGGGGACAGAAAGTTGTTTACCTGTTTGTTCATAATATTTACTTAGGCAACCAGAACACTCAACTGAATAAACTACTTCCCCCCCCCCAAACTATTACAATTATTACGTACTAATAAATTCTTAACAGTCGTCTCCTATTTAAAAGCAACAAAAATGTGAAAGTTATTCAAAAGACGGCAAAGAACACTAAAACAAAGAGAAAAAAGTAGAACTAAAATGTTATTACTATTAAGAGGGAGAGTAGGGACAGTTTAATAAAATGTCTTTTTAGCAGAAGAAAGACAGTGATTTCTTGTTTTTGAGGATGTCTTTCATACTTTTCTTTCATATAAATAGCTGTAATATATTATTATTTCTTGTAGTTATCCCTGATAAGGAACTTAATAAAGTTCGAAGTACTTGGAAACACCATTTCATTTTTCCCTGCGGGACATTGCATATATATATATATATATATATATATATATATATATATATATATATATATATATATATATATATATATATATATATATATACATATATATATATATATATACATATATATATATATATATATATATATATATATATATATACATATATATATATACATATATATATATATACATATAAATATATACATATATATATATACATATATATATATACATATATATATATACATATATATATACATATATATATACATATATATATATATACATATATATATACATATATATATACATATATATATACATATATATATATATATATATATATATATATATATATATATATATATATATATATATATATATATATATATATATATATATATATATTTATATATCTCATGAGCGCGAGAGAATGATGAAATAAATCCAACTTCACCGAAGGAAAGAGAAAATGGAATAATACTTCTTCCGAAATATTTATTTCTTACTTCGAAAAAATCCGAGCTGGGGTGGGATTGGAACCGTGCACAAAGCGGTTGCTCGCTGCCTAAATGTGCACTGTTCGAATCCACCAAGCTTGGATTTTTTGAAGTAAGAAATAAATATTTCCGAAGAAAAATTATTCCGTTTTCTCTTTCCTGCGGTGAAGTTGGATATATATATATATATATATATATATATATATATATATATATATATATATATATATATAGTCATATAAGTTGCTGCTGACCCGTCTAATCTTCAATTTCACGGTGAATGTAAGGACACATAGAAGGCTGAGGTACATGTGATTTATTTATGGAACAACGTTTCGGGCGTATCACCCATCTTCAGGTTCTAAAACATAAATTAATCTAATACAGTTAAAGAATATTGAAAATAATTAGGTTAAGACTATGTAGGTAAATCAAAAATTAGAAAATAACTCAGGAATTTAAAAGTCAAGAGAATCAAATTATCAATCTAATATAACACTATTGAAACGAAAAAAACACACAAAAAACAAAAAAAATAATTACAGTATAATATTGCTTACCGATAACTCAGTAATTTAAAAGGCAAGAGAATCAAATTATTAATCTAATGTAATCACTATTGACACGAAAAAAAGAAGCAAAAACACAAAAGTAAAAAATTACAGTATAATATTGCTTACCGATGAAGTTCAGGAGAAATCACAAAGTGAAGAAATTATAAAGGATGTGGCTTAAAGAAGCATAGGAATTTGATTGGTTGGTTGTTAAATAAGAGAAGGTTGGTTGGTTGTTGAATGAGGTAATTAAAATTAAGAAATAAGAAGGGGAACAGTGGTATTATCTATGTTGAGTGTACGAGATTTTGTACGTATTAGTAGGGATTTCAAAATTCTTAGACTATATTCATTGTTATTATGACCAATTATTTTGAAGTTATCTATGGAACATTCTGTCTTGCATTGTATACTATGATTTCTTATTACAGAAGCTTACTTCTTAAACAATATTTTTCAAGGGCGATGGCTTATTCCCATGTAAAAAAAAAACCTCTCTTTCAATGAGCGAACCGTACTACCAATATAGGTTCCTTGCAAACAACAAGGACAAGTAAAAGCATAAACAACACAGCTGTTCATTTCTAGAGGAAGTTTGTTTTTTGACGAGAAGAAACTTCCCATGGAAAGTGGGTTAACAAAAGTGATTTTGAAGTTGGTATGAAAGAAATAATTTTTAAGTAATTTGTTGCATTTTCTAGTGAATAATTTATTGTAAGGTCCCATTTCTGGTACTACGAAATTTTTTTCATTTTTGGGAACATTATATGGGAGAAAGGATGGAGAGTAAATTTTGGTAAGAAAATTATTGATTAGTTTGTCAACCAAAGGTGGGGGGTAAAAATTATTTTTAAAATAAGACTTCAGAGTCTGGAATTCATTGTGCATTAGGGAATAATTGGATGAGAGATGGTAACCTCTATATATTATAGATTTAATTGCACTGAGTTTGTGTGACAAGTCACAATGGCTGAAAAAATTGATTCCTAGGCCACTAAAGGTAGGCTTTCTGTATATTGAGGTAGTTAGTTTGTCGGTTTCTTCTATAATGACGTCTAGAAAAGGAAGTTGATAGTTACTCTCTAATTCAATGGTATATTTAATGTTGGGATGATAAGAGTTTATAAAATTAAAACAATGGTGGGCATGTTCTATATTATCAAATATAGCAAAGGAGTCGTCAACATACCTACGATAAAATATGGGTTTGAAATCTAAAGGGCAATGTTTCATAAAGTTATTTTCAAGATGAATCATGAAAATATTAGCTGCTATTGCAGCAATTGGTGATCCCATTCCTACTCCATCTATCTGTTGGTAAACCTTGTTATTAAATAAAAAATAATTCTCATTAAAAATCATTTCTAAAATAGTCTTGAAATTTTTACGAGAGAAAATGTGAAAGGTGCCTGTTTTGTTAAAAATTAGATTTAAAATAATATCAATTGTTTCATTAACAGGAACATTTGTAAATATTGAGGATACATCGTAACTGACTAGGACTTTTGAGGGTGCAAAATTGTGTGACAATAATTAATTAACAAAAGAATAGCTGTTTTTTTATAGTGTTTTGACCTATGGCTAACCCAGAGAGCAATTTAGCTCTTTAGAAAAGTTAAAAGTTGCAAGAGAATAGGAAGCCAGAATTGGTCGGAGAGGAACACCAGCTTTGTGTAGCTTAGGGAGGCCGTATAATGAGCCTAACCCAGAACCACTAGAATGTAGGGCATCATAAGTTTGCTGGTCTATAAATTTAGTGGATTTTAGATTTAACAGAACTCTGTTAACTTTATCTTCTAGTTTTAGAGATATTTTTGTAGGTGTTTCTGAGAGCAGTTTTTTAAATTTTGTAGTGTCTGCAAGTATGGATTCCATTTTGTGTACATAGTCAGTTCGATTTAATAGAACAACTCCATTTTCTTTATCGGGTTTGGTAATGAAAATATCTGGATTATTAGATAGGAAACTTAGCGTTTTAATATCACTGTTTCTGAACATGAGAGAAAATCTTTTCAATTTCTTCAGTTTGTGATAAAATTCGTGTCCTACTTCTGAGAAGTCAGATTTGAATCTACTGAAGTCATAGTTTATGGGTAATTTATGAATGTCATGTAGGAAATTTTCAAAGTATAAATAGTAGGAAAGATATTTGATTTTAAATTTAGGCAATTTAAATTGGAAACCCAAAGACAATAGAAACTCCTCTCGTGGATACAGGTGATACCTAGATAGATTTTTTACATTATTACCATTGGAGAAAAGATCAGGGTCTACAAGGCCTAATTTGTGGAGTTTTTTGTTATGAATTCTAGATACTTGTTGAGAATACCCTGAAATATCATGGTAATTTAGGATAAGAAGGCATATGAAATTTAAAAATGAAAAATGATTGCGTAAATTAAATTTAGAGCGTTCAAAATCAACCAATAGGCGCTCGTATGACCGAACTTTAAATTCAATTTCATGGTTTAACAAATAATCCAGAGAAGATTTATAAAATTCGGAATGATAAAGGGATTTCCGATAAAGATTGAAATAAACAAAACTGGGATACACATTACCATTACGACAAATCTCAAGGAAAGTACAGTGAAGAGAAGATTTCCTAAGTCTTCCCGAAACGTTCTTCCATAAATAAATCACATGTACCTCAGCCTCCTATGTGTCCTTACATTCACCGTGAAATTATATATATATATATATATATATATATATATATATATATATATATATATATATATATATATATATATATATATATGTATATATATATATATATATATATTTATATATATATATATATATATATATATATATATATATATATATATTTATATATATATATATATATATATATATATATATATATATATATATGTATATATATATATATATATATATATATATATATATATATATATATATATATATATATATATATATATATATATATATATATATATATAGCAGTGAGAAGGATACGACCATCAGTGACATTCTTATTTATTCCAAGCAACATTTCGGATTACCTAATCCATCATCAGGCTAAAGGGATAAACACAATTTGTGAGGCGAACAAATGTTAACCTAAACTAAATACAAATCAAAAGTAAATAATTAAGATAGTGAACCTATAAAATTAAAATTATTAATAATTACAAGTACAAGGGTTGGACAAAATAATGGAAACATTAATTAAATTACTTACTTTGAGTCCCCTCCTCCTTAGCAGTATAAATAGATTCAATACGCCGACCAATCAATTCATAGAGCTTTGGGCTGTATCTATATGAATTTAACTGTTTTCGAGTGAAACCTGCTCTAGCTCTTTCGTACACGCTTTTTAGATGGAATATATCCCCTACTTTTTACTCCAATTTACACAAAAAAAACTTGATTATGGCAATATCTGTGAATTATGGAGACCAATATGTGTTTAACGTCATTATCAGGCATTTTAAAACGCTTTAAAAACTTTTTTAGTGTCAATGGGTGCATTAGTTAATGTTTCCATTATTTTGTCCAACCCCTGTACATATACAGATAAGCTCAAAGCAAATGAGAGAAACAAATTCATATCTGCTGTTCGCGAGTCTAGGGAATGACTAAGGAATTTACCAAATCGGACACAATTATGAGTAGTTTGTTGTCGGAAGAATATTAACAGGTCTCAAGCTGGCTGGTTGTGTCTATTACCGATAATGTGCGGCAGGTTGAGTCTAAATTTAACGTGGGCGAATGTGTTTTTATGAAGAGAGATTCCAGAATTCTTAGCCTGGTGATGTTAGGATTAGAGCCCAGAATCTCAAAATTATTGATGTTGGCATCAACCTTACACTTTATAATGTGATCTCGGATTGGCATGAGTTCCTTCCTGGCGAGAGACTTTCTTGTTCGGAAACTAATGCCAAGGTGTGCGCAAACCCTCGAATGTAACGAGCGAATAGTACTACCAATATATGTTCCCTGGGAACATCCAGTGCAAGAAAATTTGTATACAATACTATTGCGCAAATAAGCAAGGGTTAAATCCTTGGTGCGGAAGAAATGAACTATTTTTAAATTGTTAATGAAGGTTATTCGGAAATGTATTTGCGGAAAAAAACTCTGAAGAACTTTTCGCTACCATCTTGAAGCTTCTTGATTCAGAGGACCGAGATCGGGTAGGAGAAAATATCGCAAGTCCTTAGGGACATCTATCTTTGCAAACTTTGGATGGAAGGAGTCATTTAATATTTTGCCTATGACTCTGTTAACCAAATCTAGGGGGAATGAGATGGACACGAAAAAACTTTTAGAACGTCATATTCAAGGTGCATTAAAGCGTAGGAGGAGCAAAGCCGTATGGCTCTTTGTATCAAAATATACTAACTGTTCATTTTAATTTTTTTGTCACAAAAGCTAAATAAATTTAGACCTAATCCAGAATATGTTGGTTTTCTAAAGATGGACGTGCAGAAACCAGTAGGTGTTTTTTTTTTAATTAGAATGTCCAGAAAAAAAATAGAATTTTCATGTTCTCTCTCCATTGTGAACTTTATATTACTATGAAGTGTATTAAAAAATTAGAAATAACTTAAAGCCTCATTTTAATAGTGCATAGGTGTCGTACAGACATGAGAAGATGCCTCAATGCAGAGAGTGAATGCCCTAAAAGGTACAAAATAAGCATAATCGGCTCATACATCCACCGAGCTTATAAATGCTGCTCTACGTGGGAACTTTTCCACCAAGAGATTGCACGAGTAAAACAAACACTCGTGAGTAATGGTTTCTAAAACAGCATGATTGACAAACAACTCCGAAAATTTTTACATAACCAATACAAACATGCGGATAAAGCTTAAAGTAAGCATGGAGAAGTCAACAACATCAAAGTGTATTACAGAAACCAGATGTCCACGGCCTATAAAATAGATGAAAAAAACATAAAGGAGATTATTAACCGTAACATCAAGGTTAAAAATCAAACGGATAAAATCCAACTCATCAACTATTATAAAACAACAAAAGCCAGCAATCTTCTGATGAAAAATGACATCTGCCTAAACTCCTCGAATCTCAAGTCAACCAACATAGTTTACGAGTTCATCTGCCCCAATAAAGACTGAAAGCTTTATAAAAACTCTAAATATATTTGCATGACAACTACCACACTTTCGAGAGGGTTAACTATTGATCTACAAAGCGGAGGGCCTAAGAACCATATGTAGAGTGTACATAATATTAACCTAACGTGAGATATGTTCGTTGACAACACCATTATTAAAAGAAAAGAGGTTAATGAAGCGAGGCTTAACATCTTAGAAGCCATTTTAATAAATAAGGATAAGCCGGCCATCAACAGTCAAGCCAAAAGCTGGAATCGAACATTAAAACTATTTTAAAAATTCCACTCACAGGAGTGGCCCATTTCCTCTAACGTTACGTTTAACCAAGGCGAAATAAATACCCCTTGAAAATCGTTTTCTTTCACTTTATGCTAGATCCTAACTCCAGACATTACATCGGTAAAGGAAGCAAGAACATTTTAAAAAGCTCCGAAGATGATCGAATAAGATCGAAAGCTTAGCAATTTAGTTTGTTTTTTACCAAACACATTCATTTAAAAAAGAGATAAATACTGGACAAGTAATCTACCATCTACAAGATGGAATAAAAAGGATAGTTAGAAGAAGAGGAAGTTGCCAAAGGAAATTAATTAAAGAAAAATACACAATGGTCAACAAAATTTGCATTCAAGAAAGACTGCTAACAAAGCTTTACCTAGGTAAAGCGATCGTGTATGTTCATCCCCAGATTACATCGTTGATCATCATTTAATTAAAAAAAAACACCATAAGTAATTTGTTCCCCTTTTGTATATATATATATATATATATATATATATATATATATATATATATATATATATATATATATATATATATATATATATATCAATTACACCCTTTTTTTATATATAAATAAAAAATTATATTTCGAGGTATTGTCTTTATATATCCTATGAACTACAAACTTCTCATGCCATTAATCTAAACCCAGTCAACCGTAATTCGCACTAACTCTTTATTAATCGCCAGACATAACTCAAGCGGCCTGTGGCCAGCTGTCTGCCCGTACTTGTGAAAGACTCTGAGCGCCGAGCTAGGCTACACAGGTATACTTCAGCATATATATATATATATATATATATATATATATATATATATATATATATACGAGGGGCGGTCAATAAGTTTTGCAATTCGAATATAAGGAAACGAGATATGAGGAAAAGTCTTTTATTATTTTTCAATATAACTACCCTCGACTTCAATGCACTTGCACCACTTGTCCCTGAGGCTTAGAATTCCCGACAAACAGAAATCTCCCGAGTGCTGTTCAATCCACTCGTGTACGGTGAGCTGGACATCTTCATCGTTCCTCGCAGTGCAGCCTTGAGCTAGCGGAATAAAAAGTAGTCGCAAGGTGATCCCAGTGATGGGCCCACATTTCATCACCTGTCACTATGCGTGACTCGAATCCCGCCAGGTCTTGGTTGTACAGGAGCAGCAGCTCCTCCAAACTTTGAAGACGTTAAAGTCGATCATATGGCGTGAGGTTTCTAGGGACTCAACGGGCAGAGACTTTGGTCATGGCCAAATTGTCTTGGGTGATTTTGATAACACTTCCATGTGATATTCCAAGTTCTCGCTCGATTTCTTCGACCTTCACCCGTCGATTTTCGAGGATCCTCCTCTCCACACGGGCCACATTGTCCTCGTTTGTCACGTTTGACGAGCGTCCTGGACGGGGGTCATCTTCAAGGAACTCACGACCGTGGCGGAACTCATTATTCCAGCGAGCAATGGTTGCATAGGAAGGGGCGGTGTCGGTGTACACTGCAACCATACGTTTATGGATCTCTTTTGCATTCTTGCCTTCCTTGGTCAAAATTTGATCCTTGCGCGGTGCTCAACCTTCTCCATTGTTGAAAAATTTGTGACTGACGATCTGCGATAAGCTACAGCTTCTTAAATATACGAGGCAGGAGCGTGCGGCTGCAGGTCCTGACTTGTCATAACTTGTCCTAACACCCCCACAAACAGGCATTCCCCTTTTTATGTTTTGCCCTACCGAATCGCAAAAACTTATTGACCGCCCCTCGTACCATTATATTTACCTGTTGTCAGGTATAATTCGTTACTTTTTGTAGTGAAAACCCCGATTCTTCATCACTATCCTTATCTTTATCTGGTGGGAGATAAAGTTATGTTATTTTTGCTTGAAAGAACCCTTTTCTTTTCAAGTTTTATACCCCCCTCCCAAGTTAAGTTGTTCAATAACCAGTTCGCCAAGTTCGTTCAAGGATATTCACGAAAGTAGTGGAACAATTTTTTTTTTCTGATTGATCATTTTTTTGTGCTGAGTATTTTTTCCCAATTTTATTTTCGTTGTTTGTGTGGGTTTCTTGGGGAACGATCTCCCATAAAAACCCTCTAGTAATCCTAGTGCACGATGAACGGTCTATAATCATTGGTCACATTGAGATTAGGTTTTGAATTATTTTTTCATTTTATTTTCTTTATTTAGTGCAATCTTTGTCTTACAAAATCTCCGTTAGGATTTTGATACCATCGTCAGAGCTTCATAATCTTTTCCATAAGTTCCTTGGACGCACAGAGTGGTCAGACGCGCATTTACACCAAAAAGATATCCTCATTTGAGCGTTTCCTTCAACAAGGAGTGATCCTTGGGTTGTTATGCAAGGATCTAGTTACATATGTTCAGGAGGAAGTGAAAAATGAAAGGGCAGTAAAACGAGAAAAAGAACAGAAAGAAGCTAAAGAGTGGAAGAAAAAAACAGAGAGAAGCTGAAGAGAGAAGAGAAAAAGTACAGAGAGAAGCTGAATAAAGAGAAAAAATTCGTCATCATGAGCTTGAGCTTAACAGGAATCATTTGAAGACCCTTTCTTACCCCGAGAAATGAATTCGCCCAAACCCCTTCGGTAAAGTTGCCATTGTTTAAGGACGGCGAGGATTTTAGCGCCTACTTAACTCACTTTGAGAAAATTTTCGAATTGAACCACTAGGATATTCAAGGCAATGAAGTCACTCGACTAATTCCTTTCGTCTATAATCATTGGTCACATTGAGATCAGGCTTTGAATTATTTTTTCATTTTATTTTCTTTATTTAGTGCAATCTTTGTCTTACAAAATCTCCGTTAGGATTTTGATACCATCGTCAGAGCTTCATAATCTTTTCCATAAGTTCCTTGGACGCGCAGAGTGGTCAGACGCGCATTTACACCAAAAAGATATCCTCATTTGAGCGTTTTCTTCAACAAGGAGTGATCCTTGGGTTGTCATGCAAGGATCTAGTTACATATGTTCAGGAGGAAGTGACAAATGAAAGGGCAGTAAAACGAGAAAAAGAACAGAGAGAAGCTAAAGAGTGAAAGAAAAAAAACAGAGAGAAGCTGAAGAGAGAAGAGAAAAAGTACAGAGAGAAGCTGAATAAAGAGAAAAAAACAAAAAAACAGAGAGAAGAGAAAAAGTACAGAGAGAAGCTGAATAAAGAGAAAAAATTCGTCATCATGAGCTTGAGCTTAACAGGAATCATTTAAAGACCATTTCTTACCCCGAGAAATGAATTCCCCCAAACCGCTTCGGTAAAGTTGCCATTGTTTAAGGACGGTGAGGATTTTAGCGCCTACTTAACTCACTTTGGGAAAATTTTTGAATTGAACCACTAGGATATTCAAGGCGATGAAGTCGCTCGACTAATTCCTCTCGTTAATACTAACCTCCGAAAAATCTTCATTTCACTCCCGGCCGAGGTGACTCTCGACTCCTCTTCTTTCAAGTCTGAATTATTATTGGCGGTAAATATGAATCCCGATTACTATAGGTCAAAGTTCCGCCAAGCGAGAATAATCCCCGGCCAGACCTAGCGTCAATTTGGATTTACGTTCTAGAGAACTTTCCAGTTTTGGTTGGACTCAGCTCAAGTCAACCGCGACTACGAGTTCCTAATTGATTTCGTTCTACGGGATCAGTTGATAGCTGCACTACCCTCTGAAATCCGCGCATTCGTGAAGGACAGATGCATGTCTTCTTTCAAGGAATGCATAGAGGAAGTGGATGTGCACGCATCGAGCCACCATCTTTACCCGAAAGGCCCCAAGAAGTCTCATCCCCCGAAAGTAAAAATAACCTCTCCAAATATTCCCTGGAAAATTCACTCAAGTTTGTGAAGATACCTGGCCCCTTTAAACCCAAGAACCATTCCTCGCCAGAATCGAGGAATATTAAGACCCTCATAAATAATCCCCCAGCATCGGATTACCCTCGTATGCCCATAATTTGTTTTTCTTGCAGAGTTTCCGGGCATGTGAGGCCCCACTGGCCCCAAAACTCCCAATTTCCTTCTGCTCCTAGTCATCAAATCCACCAAATAAGTGCCTCTATCTCTTATCCGCCCACTTGCCCTGAAACGCCAGTAACTCCCTCAACAAGCAGGCCCCCGGGACAGCAAGTTAATTTCCTTTTCAACAAAATCTTCCCCGATGGGCTTGGGTTCGAAAATGGAAGTGTTAATGGTTGCCGAGTGTCAACCCTTGTAAGAGACACCGGGTGCACTTGCTTCGTCGTTTCTGAAAAGTTGCTACCTCCAGTGGGTCCCGACCACGATAAATTCTCAGTAGTCCATGACTACTTGGAACGTGCAAGTCAGTTCCTCGTGGTCCGCTGCTATCTCGAATGCGAATAATTCACTGGTTGGGACAAAGTAATAGCAGCCCCTATTAAATTCTGAGCCGTGTTGATCGGCCAGAGCCTGAAGCTCTTCCCTAACCTAGTCACTCAGCCCGTTATCACTAGGGCACAAGCGCAAAAGGAAACAAATCCTTGCATGTTTTTAGAACCCCCTTATGCCCCAGAGTTTGCAGCCCTTCAAAACGAGACTTTTGCAAGCGAGAAGTGACGGATGTGGATCTGTCCTTGGTCAAAAGGTAGTTGCCTACCTCATTAGCGACGGACTTCTTTATTGATCCAGTTCGTCTGAGGGTAAAATGCCCACTCGATAGTTATGTATCTCTTGGTCCCATGTTCCCCAAGTCCTCCAAATCGCACACGATGGATTAATGGCTGGCCATTACAGTCACAACAAAACGTCTGAGAAAATCTTCTGTTATTTCTTCTGGTCAGGTGCTGCCAAAGAAATGACTAAGTTGTGCAGGTCGTGTGACATTTGCCAGAATACTACAGCAAAAGATCTAATACCACCTGCCCCCCTCCAGAAGACACTGATTCTCTCGGAGCCTTTTTTAGAGTGGCCATAGATCTAATTGGCCCAATTTACCTCCCCCCACTTACGAAGGACACTCCTACGTCCTTACCCTTTTTGACTTTGCAACAAAATTCCCCTACGCAGTCCCACTTAAAAAAATGGATAGCGTGGCTTGTGTGGAGGCCCTTATTTCTATCTTTTCCCGCGTCGGAATCCCGAAGGAGATCCTGTCCGACAGAAGTAGACATTTCACCTCTGAGCTAATGGAACACGTCGGCAAGCTCTTTAAAATCAAGCCCTTGTTCACCTCCCCTTTTCACCCATCTGCTAACGGCGTTCGTGAAAAATTGAATGACACCCTGAAGGCTATTCCGAAAAAGTTATGCTATGCTTAGCCCTAAGAATGGCATGGATACCTGCCGGTTGCCCTGTTCGCCTGCAGAAAAATCCCCCACAGAACTTTGGGATTTATTCCCTTCGAGCTCTTGTATGGCCGAAAAGTACGCGGACGAATGAGCATTTTGAATGAACATTTTTCTAATCCTCGCCTAGATGAGGAGATCAAGTCCTCGTATTCTTACGTGTTAGATGTTCGGAACCACTTCGAAGAATGCGCCGATCTAGCATACAAAAATTCACATTGAGCTGGTGAATTTTGGGAAGCCATACATAAGCCCGGGATTGGAGCCTTCCCAAAATTCACAAGTCTAATGTTCCCCTCCGCTCCATACTAGGGGCATACCCAATGGCAACCTACAAGTTGGCTAAATATCTAGTTCCTCTACTTAACCCTTTTACCATTAATCAATACAAAGTTAACAATAGTTATTCTCTGTCTGAAGAATTTAGGAACTTGAAACTTCCTGGTCCTCACTTTTTGTGTAGCTTTGATGTCATCTCCCTTTTTACAAATATCCCCGTAAATGAAACCATGGACCTAATCATCCAAAAGGCCTTTCCAGAACCCGATTTAACCTTTCCTAAATTCACACCATTGCTTTTACGGCCTCTCCTTGAATTAACCATTAGAGACAACTGTTTAACAACGCCATCTATCAACAAGTTGATGTTGTTGGAATGGGTTCCCCCATGGGTCCTCTTCTTGTTCACATTTTTATGTCCAACTTTGAAAAAGTTGCTTTGCGAGAATGCCCTCCTACTTTGAAACCGATATTTTACCGTCGTTTTGTTGATGATACGGTTCTAATATTTTAAACAGAGCAACAGCCTCTTTCATTCTTTGATTATTTGAATCATAGCCATTCCAATATAAAATTCACAATTGATAAAGAAAAAGATGGAAAATTACGATTTTTGGATTTTCTCATATCCCGCTCCTCGCCCAACTTCACCACTTCCGTCTACCGTAAATCCTCCTTTTCTGGTCTCGGCATGAACTTTTACAGTTTTTGTGATATTTCATATAAGATCAATAACATCAAAACCCTCCTCCACCGTGGCTTTCAGCTTTCATCTGATTATTTTTTTGTTCATTCAGAATTCAGTTTTCTTATGGGTTATTTTCAAAAGAATGGTTTCCACCCCTGACTTGTACAAACATGTATCCGTCAATTTTTTGATAAAATATACAATCCCTCCACAACCAATTTTCTCTGTCCCCAAGGATGTCCGCTATTGTTTTATCCCTCATATTTGCCCACTCAACCTACCCTTACGCCGAAAACTTAATAAGCTTTTGAAAAGGTTTTACACACATACCAACTTCAAAATAGTTTTCCTTAACAACTTTCATATTGGACAATTTTCCAGAACTGAAGACAGACTCCCACCTGAAATGAGCTGTTCAGTTGCCTATAAATTCTCTTGCCCCAGGTGCCACCAGGGGATCTATATTGGCAGCACTGTTCGCTGACTTGGGGCTAGGGTCTGTTCTTATCTTGGTATTAGCTCTCGCACTGGCTCCACCTTGACCAAAAAAGAAACTTATCCCATTCAAGATCATTCAATTAAATGTAAGACAGAAATTTCCCACATAAACTTTCAAATTATAGCACATGCAAAGGACTCCACTTCCCTCCGCATTCTCGAATCATTATTTATTTTAACAACTAAATCCCAGTTTAAATTGTTCACAACCTACGAATCTTTAATCGTTTCCTTCTATAATCTTTCCTGACTCTCCGCTTTTGCCGTCCACTAAAGGTGACTAATATTTTTGTGTACCAATCACTTTCCCCAATTAGTATATTATATTTATCCATATTTATAGCATCTATATTTAGTGTCAACAGTTTTCAAATGATTTTTGCACATTTTCAATTAATTAAATAATTTATTACTATTTCTGCTTCATTAAGTGACTAATATCTGTGTCAACCAATAATTGCATCAACTAGTGTTATTATATTTATCCATATTTAAAGTACCCAAAATTGATCTATATCTAAAGTTTTAATAGTTTTCAAACGATTTTTCTAAATTTCAATTAACTAAATAATTTATTTCTAATCCCTGTGTGCGTTAGAATTTTAGTAATTTTAAACTTGTTCTAAATCTATCTTATAGACCAGAAGATGGGTAAGGTACCCGAAACGTTGTATTAAATTGAATGAGAAATTTTACATGTCTCATTTTGGGATTTATCCTCAACCTATATATATATATATATATATATATATATATATATATATATATATATATATATATATATATATATATATATATATATATATATATTAGTAAAAATAGGTAGCAGTTTTTCTTAACTGCATATTTTGTTGAAGGCCATTGTATATTTAACCTTAATTAATTTTCTTTGGCAACTTTCTATTTTCTCTATTATTTTCTTTTCTCCATCTTGTAGATAGTAAATTATTTCTCGTAATTTCATCCTTCCCTTTTAAGTTTCTGTGTTTGGTAAACACCAAATTTTAATTACTAAGCTTTGGATCTTGCACCATCATCTTCTGAGTTGATTTACATAGCAAACGTTTTGACGGGGTATTTATTAATCCAAGCTTGGGCGTAACGGCAAAAGTAAAGAGGCAATTAGGAAGATGTAATTTTTAGAACAATTTTAATTTTCGATTCCAAGTTGTTTCTTGATTGCTGAGGGTTGGCTTTTCTTCATTGATTAGGATGGCTTCTAAGATATTTAGTTTAGATGGATTTCTCTTCTTCTTTTTATCCTGGTGTACTATTCCAATATACTGCTTGTTACTCTTATCTTATGAATGATTTTATAGGATTTTTAGGCGCTCCATTTTGAAAATGAATTGTTAAACGCCTCGAAAGGATAGTAGTTTTCATTCCAACATAGTTAGAGTTATTAGAAAACTTGCAGGTTTCCTGTGGGTGGTTGAACTCGTAGACTATTCTGGGAGACTTGAGTTTCTAGGAGTCTTGGCAAACGTTATTTTTCATAAGCAGATTGTTGACTTTGGTTGTTTTTACAATTTATGATGATTTGAATTTTGTTCGTTGAACATTTGACTTTGTTGGTACGATTAACGATATCTTCGATGGTTTTTCATCTACTTTATAGGCTTTAAACATTTGGTTTCTATAGAAGAGTTTGATGTTAATTTTTACTCTTTGAGTGTTGACAGGAATAATATCATCATTGATGTGCAAAGCCTTTTAACGAATGTGCCTATCTTCTAGACCATCGATATCCTTATACAAAATGTATATCACAATCCTACTATACCTCCACCAATATTGATCCAAACATCTTTAAAAACATGCTGATGTCATGCACATCAGTAGTCCTATTCAGGACACCGTACGGATATCTATACACACAAGTCGATGGAGTGGCTATAAGATTGCCCTTGACTCTGACCTTTGCCAATTTCTACACGGGTCAATTTGAAAAGGATATATTAGACAGCATCATAAATAAGCCTCACACATACTGCAGTTACATAGACGACATCTACATCACCGTCCAAAATGAAGAACTAAGAAACTTAAAAAAATAATTGTTTTTAAATAAATATGCATATATATATATATATATATATATATATATATATACATATATATATATATATATATATATATATATATATATATATATATATATATATATATATATATATATATATATATATATATATATCAAAAAAGTATGAAAGATAATATAAATGGAATATTTTTTTCTTCGGAAAAATGAATTTTCCTAATTGCACCCAAGCACACTGAATTATTACATTCACTTTGATCTCAATTAAACCAACGCCTTAGACCGATCAGCTACGCGGGAGAATAAAAATTTATTTCATATATACATGCTTTTAAGGCATACTTCTTTAGGACTGAAAGAAAGAGAGAAATTAATTGAGAATTCAAAGGAAAAATGAGAAATAGAGTTAAACACTTAGCGAATATACAATGTATATATCTCATGAACGCGAGAGAATGATCGAAATATGTAACTCAATCACACCGCAAGGAAAGAGAAGATAAAAGGAATAGCTTTTTTTTCAGTGTGTTTGATTCGATGCTCACATCTGAACGTATTTCATTGGCAATTAGAAAATTTCATTTTTCCAAAGAAAAATTAGTCCGTTTATCTCCTAAGCTTGCAGGTTGATTGATTTATTTCCATCATTCCCTCGCGTTCCTGAAATATTGCGTAACTCGCAACATGGCTACAAGAAACCTAGATTGTGTCGAAGTAACCTCCTAGACTTTATTCATTATATAAATTCGATTTTCAATAATGCAAGTAGGTTAATCTTATGTATTTAAACGTTAAAAATACCCTAGAATAAGCTTCCACAAGGGGAAATTAATTCTTAATATTACATAGGTAGGGTTCTAGTGATATTTATTTACGCCCAAAGAATTTTTACCAAACTAAATTCTCAAAAATAAAAAAAATTACCCTTTCCATTAAATTCAAGAAAATCCAACTACAACTCACCAAAATATCTATTAAATTTCGTATATTTGGCAAGATGTGTTCAGGAAGTGGTTATCTCCAGTCCTCAAGCTTTCTTTAAATTTCTAACTCCTTCTTAAGTCAATCTTTTCATTTGCTTGCTACTACCCCTTGGATGTAGAATGAGAGTCGAAGACACGCCATCGTTGCCTATACAAATGGGCAATCTTTTGTACTCGTTGGTCTTAGTCGTCACTCGTTGACGTAAATTTTATCACAGTCGCACTAAATCACTTCGATAAATTTCTTTCTTTTTAAAACTAGGAAAATTGAGGATCCGATAAAGCGCACCAGCTCGTTTCTTTTTAATAAAGACAGATATTTTATTACTGTCCTCCACCCAATTGGGACTCATATACGAAAATGGGGATTGCAAAAAATCGTGTGAAGTGAAATAAAGGGGCTGAAGTTGGAATTTTATGGTAATCCAAGCATAAATTTTTAATGAGAACAACTTTCCATCATTGAATTACAATAATTTGAATGCATAAAATACTTGTATATCTTATTTTATCATCCTAGGTTGTGCTGGGGAACTTTAGTAATAATGTAGTGTGGTCAATCTCCATGTGAAATATAAGTGAATATGTATGGGTACGTATACATGTGTTCATTATATATTCAAATGTACTTGCTACAACGACACAAGGAAAAACACTTATTATGCCTCTTATTCAAATATGAATTGTTTAAGTGAAATTGGTGAAATTGAAAAGTTCCGTCTTGTTACATGATGAAGCTTTTCCTTTCGCTTTTGAAAAGCAAAATTGCCTAATTTAGCATATATTTAGGTGTCACGTTGCATCTTCAATATAGTTTAAAGTACAGGAGCCTGCAGTTAGCCTTGAGTGAGGAGAATTGGGAGGTTACTTTCTGGCAAATGTGTCATAAAATTCAAAAATTTTGAAAAGATTGCACGGTGCAGTGCCTGTCTCTTTAGCTGTGTGTAAAATCGAAAGCGAAACAGATGATACTGATTGACAAAAATGGATGATTGTATTTTGAACGATGTAGCGGAATATGTAGGTGTACCTATGTATACGGTAATACGCGTCTAACTGCAATAGCAAAAATCCCGGTCTACAGAAAATTACCAGAAGAATTGTTGCGGAGGGTAGATTCGGAAAGACCGGGGCCGCAAGAGTATTTCACGGATGTGGCTAAAATTGCTTGGCTGCAAGGCTTGGATGGCTTCAAGACGTCAACACCGACCCTTCGGCACCAATTACTGAGAGAAAACTCCGCTTGGGACGGCATATCATGAACATATGGAGCAGAGAGGTAAGAGACAGGCCTTTTCTTACTCTTGCCCAGAGGGTCAGCAGGGTACACTACGCGCAAAGACACTAACTGTCGAAGGTAGGGGCCTGCCTGAAAATGGGTTATCTGGCCAAACAATTGACGTTTATTGCTTGTCGTACAAAAATAAACTTTACTTTACACAAAAATAATAATTAGCAATAGTTAAACGGGCAAAAGGTAAATAAGGATTAAATATTAAACACTGACGTTAAGCGTCTAGATTTATAATGACTTAATGGGAGGATCAATCACTGTTAATTAAATAGGTAATTTAAGAATAGAGGGACACTGGGTTTACCGATTACTATTAATTGTGATTGATTGGAGAGACGACTACTCAGGTCCAGACGGGGTGGTTCGGGTGGCGTTAACACGAGTTCTCTGGGAGAGGGGGGG
This sequence comes from Ceratothoa steindachneri, assembly GCA_963969495.1. Taxonomy (NCBI): domain Eukaryota; kingdom Metazoa; phylum Arthropoda; class Malacostraca; order Isopoda; family Cymothoidae; genus Ceratothoa; species Ceratothoa steindachneri. The sequence continues at coordinate 106,140,017 of OZ018327.1, read as the reverse complement.
TAAGACGACGGGTTCGGGGCTGCTGACTGCAGTTCCGGTTAGTTCACTCCTAACTGGATGTGAAACTAACAAATAGTAACTTCCAGTAACTATTTCGATGTTCCTTTTCTTTCTCAAGTTAAGTTGAGCAACAGAGCGTATTCTTCTAGTCACAGACTCTGCGGGGCGGGATTTGCCTCAGGAACACTTTGAGACAGCGACCAAGTTGACTCGGCCGCGCGTTGGCAGTCGATACGTTACGGCAACGACTCTCGTTCAACGTGAGGGTTACGCGAGTAGGTTTGGGACACTGCTCTAGAGGGATGAACAGTGTTGTTATTTATACCGCGACTATGGGAAATCAAGAGAGAGATTCCATTCACGACAATTCGCTTATCGCAGCGCCTTCTGGACAATCTCCATGGTGTCATAAAGAAGGCAAATAGAATTTAGGCTTCTCTGTGAGATAGGCTTACTTTCGTCAGACTTCTTGACGTCTGTTGGGGAAGTTGGGATGGGAGGGGGGAGAGGAGACGAAGGTCAACTCAAACGACAAATTTCCTTCGTTCCCACGATTGTCTGGCGGCATGCGAGTATGTGCGTTCCATACCCTCACATTTCTGAATGTGAATGATGCCTGGCGTCCTTTTCAACAAAGACCCCATGATGTTCTATGAGGTACTAGAGGTGTTGTTTAATTTATGCTGAAATGGGTCCTTTGGTTGATGTGAAAAACAATTTGGACCAGTATACCTTTATCGAGCCGCTAGGCGACCAGGTTTTGTCCTTTTCCTTTTATCTTAAGGCTTAACTTAACATTAAAATTCATTTCTTCCATGGCGACAAATCCACGTTCTCTGTGATGTAACTGCGACTGACAAGAATGATGAACATTCAGAAGCAATCCCAGATCTGGGCAGACTTGAAATACTTGTAAAACGTCAGGACGGCATCCACGCAATCTGGACGAATAGCACAATTCTTTGATGGACGAGTGGATTACAATTGATGTTTCCTACATCGGGAACCTTAACCAGTTTTTGACACTTCAATTTGCAGCTGTTATCTAGGTTTGTAGAGGTATTATACACCATTAGGTGCAGTCCAGTCGCATATGATTATGTTTTGTCTGGTAAGCTTATTTATTGTTTAGATTTACTAAGCAACATCAGAACTTCTTTTCCCTCATATGTTCCTTTTCTTTGATCTATAAAGACCTTAAACTTCACAAAATTGACCCATTTTTTCATCTTTTTTTATCATTTCCTATACTGCATCATTTTTTCTTTCACTATCTTGCGCCTGACGGATTTTACTAGTAGCAGAATGCAATTTGAATTACATACAATAAAATATGTTGAGCTCTATTTAAACCCATTCTTTTATATAGGGGTTTCCACTGTCGATTTTATGGGGTTTTATTTTCTCATGAATTCGATGAAATAAGGTAAAATTTTGGAGAATTGAAGCGCCAGACATTTTTGACTTTAAAAGTTGGTTGAAGAAAGAAGAAAAAAGTTGCTGCGAGAACTCATTAGTTTCAATAAAGGATTCTAGGCGTAAAAACTCGGAGAGGAAGTAGCATCGCTTCCAGATATTGAGTCGATTATTAGTTATTTTGTATATTCGTTCGTATTCAGTTTTCCTATTAGAGAAGAATTCAAAGAAAGAAGTTGTATGCAACTGAAGGAAAGCAGATCTAAAAAAACTGAGTGAAGCGAGTTGAAAGATGAACTTGTAAAGAATAAGTTTTTCTAGAAGACTCTCCTTTGCCTCGGCACTAATAAGGAGAGTTAAATCGAAAAAGTAGACTTATATTTATATTGTTAAGTGGTTGACACTTCACCATACTTATAGCCTTCCATGAATCCTCTGTAATACCTATACCTACGTATCTCTCACTATATTCTTATTATTGATATAGATTTTTGTCTCCACTACTATATACTTCGCCTATAGAATGAATACACAGCACTCATTTCAGCTCTATACAGTCTCCTTTGGTCTTGTTTACTTCCTCTATGATATACCTGTGCTGATTTCCAACAAAGATGTGCTAATTCATAAGTTTAACTATCCTTTTAATATTCCAATGTGAAGGAATTCCGTTTAATAAAGTTTAGTGATATATTGCTTCTTAACCTATCATTTTTTCACTATATTTACTCAAGATGTTAATTCTATTCGTTCTTTCCCACGTTTTCTTTCTCTCCTTTCTTTATTTGGCGTGTCTTCCATTAAGATAATCACACCTTTCATATTCGGATTAAAAATGTGCTAAAGATTTCTCCCAATTAGAGAAGACTCAAACTTCCTCATTTTTGTAACGGATAGCTACAGGCGAAGAAAATTAAAATATTTTTTTAACTTATCAGTTACCCAAGCAGTTTCTTCACTTACTGTGAAAATGGGTATGTATGTAAGTGTATATAAGTGCATGTAGGTAAAGTAGTAACTCCTACTTTGCATTTGCTCACTGCAAGTCCTGACAGTGATGTATAAAAGCAGAATACGAAGAGCTTAATTCTCAAGCCTTCACTACCTCCCAGAAGGACTGTCCAACTCTCCAACCCCTGTAGGAGAAGGCAGCGAAAAACAAAATGAATCTGTTCGCGGGAACAAACGAATAAGATACGTGGTGGAGAATTCATTACTATTCCGGACGAAGGCTGCAGTAACTTCCCCGTCGAATAAAGTCTTGTGCATTCCCCGGTATTACTCCCAACGGGTATTAAAAATCGCACATGATGGCTTATTGGCTGGAAATTTCAGTCACAACAAAACCTCTCGAAGTATTTTTAAATACTTCTTTTGGCCGGCGCCGCTGAAGCGATTGCCATATACTGCCAGTCATGGGCCACCGCTAAAGGCCGGGTACTGCCGGTTCCACTCCAGAAAACCACCGTCATTTCCGAGCCCTTCTTCAGATAGCCTTTAGACTTGGTTGGGCCTATCCATCCCCCGTCTCGTGAAGGGTACTCTTATATCCTCACTTTCTAGACTACGCCACTCGTTTCCCCGACGCAGTTGCCCTCGGGAAAATTGACAGTATTTTCTGTTCAGAAGCTCTCGTCTCCATTTTTTCCCGAGTCGGCATCCCTTAAGAAATCCTCTCAGATCGAGGCCGTCAGTTCACGTCGGAACTGATAGAATGCGTGGGCAAGTTATTCCTCATCAAACCCCTCTTTACGACCCATTTTCACCCCTCTGCAAATGGGATGTGTGAGAAATTAAATGGTACCCTAAAGGCAGTGTTAAGAAAGTTCTGTCGATCTCAACCTCGAGAATGGCATCGGTACCTACCAGTCGTCATCTTCGCGTGCCGAGAGATCCCTCCTCGAAATTTGGGTTTTACCCCCTCGAATTGGTGTACGAACGTAACGTCCGAGGACCTATGAGGATCCTTAAAGAGCTCTTCACTAATCCCCAATTAGGTGAAGAAGTTAGATCCTCCTACGCCTGTGTGATCAAGCTGCGCGAACGCTTGAAAAAATGTACAGAGTTGGCACGCTCAAACGCGGAGTGCAACCTAGAAAAAATATCGAACTTATTTCGACTTAAAAGCAAAAGCTCGAAAATTAAAGCCTGGCGACGAAGTGTTGTTATTACTGCCTACAGAGACAAATAAATTGCTCTCCCAATGGAAGGGTCACTTCCAGGTTATAGAAGCTCGTGGACCCGTTTGATTACTTGATTGAATCTCTCTCAGGTCACAAAATGTATCACATAAACATGCTCAAGAAGTATCACCGCCCAGCGTGTATTAATAATATTGTGACTGGATGAAGAAGGAACCATGGAAGCTTTATACCCATGTGAACCTCTTCAGGTGGTAAACAGGGTGTGCGTAGAGTCGGAACTCGAGTATCCTCTACCCTCATTATTCTTTCCCCAGGACGGTCCGTCCTTGGAGTTAGATTTGAACCCCCTTCCTTGACCCGCTCAGAAATTCCCAATTGTCTGCCCTATTGAAGGAATTCCCCAATGTAATTTTCGAGAAACCAGGGTGCTTCAAACAGATTGTTCATGAGATCAATTTGAAGACAAGAAACCATTATATCTAAACCTTATTCCCTCCTAATTCATCTTCGATCTGCTTTTATCGCAGAAGTGAAAAATCTGCTGCAGTTGGGGATTACCAAGCATTCGTCCTCCGATTATTCCTCGCCGATAGTAAGGGTCCGAAAACCGGACCATACTTTTCGAATGTGTGTAGATTTTAGGAAATTTAACTCGGTTACCTTTTTTGACGCCGAGCCTATTCCGCTAATTGATTAAAGCCTACACCTGTTTGAAGACGCCAAATACATCTCCGAACTGGATTTGTGCAAGGCCTATCACCAAATCCCGTTGGACGACGAGTCTAAGAGGCTAACCGCGTTTGCAACGGATTAGGGCTTGATGCAATTCACCCGATTACTATTTGGTTGAGTCAGGGCGGGGATCAACTACAAATGGATGATGTGTCGAATTGTGGATGGTTTGAGCGACGTATCGTTTTATTTCGACAATGTGTACGTGGCTACACTTAGATGGGAGCGACGCATATACTCCCCCTGAGCTTTGTTAGATCACCTCCGCGAGCACGGATTAACTGTCGGACCCTCTAAATACCACTTCCCCTATGAGTCAATCTCCTATCTGGGATTTAAAATAGGTAAAAATCGGTTAACCGTTCAACAGGAAAAGGTCGAGGCCATTGATAAGATACCTCTAACACGGACACAGAAGCAGTTGCGTTCTTTCTTGGGGGCTGCGTCGTTCTACAGAAGATTTGTCCCCCAATTTGCCGTGAGAGCCGCGCCCATTAATGATCTCTTAAAGGAAAATTCTCCGATCCCGTTAGCTGGAATCCAAACGCGATCTCCTAGTTTAACTTATTGAAGAAAAAAATAATTTCAGCACCCATCCTTCGACTACCCAATCCTCAAAAAAAGTTAGGGATCCGCGCCGATGCCTGTGTGAAGGAATCGCTTATATCCTGGTGCAATATGAAGACGATGGTACCTATTTTTTCATAGCTTATGCGAGCCGAAAACTATCGATTAGAGAAAGAGCTTATGCAACTGTGGAACTGGAAGCGCTAGCCATAATTTGGGGAAGAAAGAAATTCAAGTTCTATTTAATAGGTCGTGAGTTTAACGTGGAATCCAATCACCGGCCCCTCTGTCATATTTGAGTAATAGCAAAAGCCAGAACGGCAGACTCATGCGATGGAGTCTTTTGTTAATGGAGTACCAATTTACCATAACCTATATAAAAGGTTCCGATAATTGTATAACCGATAACTTGAGCCGAAACCCTACATAGGGCTAGTTAAACTCCCATTAGTTCTAAAACCAATTTTTTTTGTATATATTAATGTGTTAAGTTTTTTATTTTTTGTGAGGAATTAACTGCCTAGGTACAGATTTATAGTCAGTTTATTTTTATTTTTCTTTGTTGTAATTGGTGTTTTTTTTTGTTTAAATTGAGTTGTGTATTCTGGACTACTTGGGCTTACGAGGCAAGGTTAAAGTCCACCGTTCACCTGTCTATCTACGTGCGCGCGTGTCCGTAACAATTTCATTAAGTCTTATTTTAGTATGATGGTTGACCACTGTAGCTTCACCGCAACAATCGGACATAGAATCGTGTTCCAAGACGTTTTTTTTGGGTGTCGTTTATTTTTTTTTTCGCACTTGAGTTCTTCCCCACATTACCTTCTTTAGGAGGGAGGAAATGTGGGGGAATAAATATCACGAGGATAAACAGACGCTAGTTTGTTTATACAGCGTCAACCGTTACGCTTCACATGGGCCAAGACTTTAGCTCCCCCCCCCCCCCTCCTTTTTACCGCTGCCTCGAAGACCCTTCGAGCGTCACTGGCGCAGAAGGATTTCAGTCAGCAGATTTCCTAGTCCGTTAATATAAACATATGAGGGTATGAGAGCCTTTAAAACGTAAATCTTGCTGCCTATGCCTTCGTTGGCAGAAAATCTATGAACAGGCTCACTGCCCCATCCGATTGTTTATGTCTATTTTCGCCAAATAGACGAAATCTCACCTTGTCCGGGCATAAACCTAAAGGGCCCCTCTTAAACTCCCTCGTGCCCTCTCGCCTCCCACCCCCCTAAGGGATGACCGACGTATATATAGTTCGATCTTGAGAAAGTAAGAGGAGAATCCGCATAGCAATCGAGAAAAGAAGACGAGACCCTGAGTCAAACAGGGAAGATAATTGGAACCGAGCGGGACTTTCCCTTCTGAGGACGTTCCTTTGGTCGCTTAGAAGAGTAGACCAGTAGTATCGCGACCCACTCTTATACCATTTAGGTCCAGAGAAATCTCCTATCTCATTTTTTTAGAATAAAAACAGAGATACCCCTCACCATTGAGGAATAACAACGCGAATTCCCACCCGAAAAAAGATTCACCTCTTGGTCAAGTCTCATCATCGAGAAGCCCGCATTTATAACGCAGGGATCAGACTAACTTTCGTTCATCTAAGATCCCCTCACTTACACCTTCAAGTCAAGAAGTATCGCCTCACGTCTCCACCTCCTAGGAATAAGCATCAGCTGTTTTTCCCGAATAGATTCGCCACTCGTCTCTTTCACCCATTGAGAAAAATCAGCTGTTTTCTCAGCCATTCTCACGTCAGCGAGGAAGGCTCCAGAACAATTATCCACTAATCAACTCATTGAGGAGGTTCTCGTTCAAGGTCACCTCACTGCCGACTTCCTCTTAGTTAAAGGTAAAGGGAATCCCAAACTTATTTATGTTAGTTAGTTACCATTCCATGCGAAAGTGATTTTGCGTTAACCATTGCGTATTATTTATTGGTAGTGTTAATGTTTATTAACTCCTCCTTTATATCATTAGTATATTTAAAGATTTAATATTTCATTTTTTTATGTAATTAAAAGTATATTTTGTCGGAGTTGTTTAATTAGATTCTCAAACTCTGCAAATGGCAATACTTATATAATAATATGAATCCTCCCAGGTTAAAGAATCAAATTAAAGCACTCTTAGAGAGAAGTGGAACGGAGTTACTCATGTACGGAGAAAACCTACATACGTACTCGGCCGTAAACCACGACAGTCACAGACTTGTGACATGGTGCATTGTCCTGATAAAAAAATCTCCTTTAGGTTATTTGTGGAGAAGTTTTGGGCTAATGCCAGCATGTAATTTGTTAGTAGGCTTGTCACTTTGCTGAAATCATGAGGCCATCACAAATGGTGAACCTACCCTTGAACATGAAATGCAACCCCATCTCATTACACACTGTTGGCACAATTTTCTCTCGATTACACTATTAGCAGGAGTCTAGAACTATTTGAAAGTGGGTTTCTCTGACCGTCAAACAATTCTGCTTCAATATCTGCATTTTTGTTTTATATAATAATGAAGGTAAATCTTAAAGTGAGACAGAAATAAGCATACATACAGAACCAAACATGTTCAAATATTTAAGCAACAAATGATATTTGCTTGTTGAAAACAGCGTAGTGCGCAGATTTTGCCCGCGCTTGGTTAATGCATGCATTGCAAATAATTCCATCTCAACTAAGCGCATTTAGTTTCGCTGCGGGCTCCTCTCTCGATAATTTTCTATCTGTTGGTCATCGTGGCAAGTCGTCATGCTACACACTCAGCGTTATTGAAATGTTGTTTTCCTTATTTTGAGTGCAATATCCTTATTTTTCTGTGAAATAAGAAAAAATATGTGATGCTTTGGGGATATATCCTTCATTCATACACTAATCACCCTTACTTTGCAGGACATGACAGAAGCAACGCCTGTGAACACAACTAAATCTCAATGGGAGCTCCAGGAAAGAATATACTACGTCAAACATTACTATAAATCAGGCTCGTTCAAGAAAGTGCAGGGAACTTTTGTGCATCAGATCGAATGTGAATAAGCCCGCTCCAAGAGCAAAATTCAGGACTGGGCGGACCACTTCGAGAACTATGGGACAGTGGAGAACCTCAATGTAGCCAGTGACAACTGTCCAAGCAATTCAGGACGCCCCAGGAAGGGTACAGCTGAGCTGGTCGAAAGCGTGAGAGAGTCAGTTTAGCAGAGTCCAAAACGTTCTATGCGGAAATGAAGTCAGTCCCTCGGTATATCCCGTGAGACTTGCAGGAGTCTGCTAGTAATGGATGTAAAGGCCTATTTATACAGAATACAGACGAAGCAGAACCTTACAGCTTCACACCAGGAGCAAAGAAAGGATATGGCAGTCAAGATACTGGAGAAGATTCAGGAGACCCAACTTTCCTTAAGCTCCTTTGGACCTCAGATAAAGTTCACTTCCATCTTTAAGGAAGGGTAAGCTCGAATACAAATGTCCTCTGGGGGACTTCCAGACAAAATGGGGTAGACACTAAGCCCCTACACTCCCTTAAGTGCACGGTATGGACTGAAGTCTCAGCCAGAGGCATCATTGGCCCATTGTTCTTGGAGGGATCTGGTGCGACAGTGACAGTCACGAAAGAGCTGTATGTTGAGGTCCTCACAACCTTCAAGATGGAGCAGCAGATCCTGTTCCCGTCGCTCATGAGGATGTTCTTGTTTCAGCAAGATGGAGAAAGCTCTCACACCTCAAACCTGAAAGAGAACTTTGGTTTCAAGACTAATTTCGAGTGGGCACCTCACAGCCCAGACCTTAGCCCCACAGATTTCTTTCTCTGGGGCTACCTTAGAGGCAGAGTGTACACAGGGAGACCCAGGACCATCACGGAAGTCAAGGAAGCCATCAAGGGGGAGATCAGAGCAATTAGTCGGTCGGTTTGTGAAGACATCATGGACAGCTTTGTGTTGCGGCTCAAGAAATACACAGAGCTAAATGGAGGTCATCTCGAAAACGTGCTCTAGAATAAGGAACAGAAGTCCAAAGACTCTTATATTTTGATATGATGTTTTTAAACACAATAAACTAGTTATCACCAAAGTTTAATTCAATCCTTGCAGAAAATTAAGAAATGAGGCCTATCGAAAGTTGGGGCCCGTTTCGGGGGAGGTCACCCTATATATGGAATACCTAGTCATCCCCAACCAGAAAAGTTTTACTTTTTTGTTTTTTTAGCAACAGTAAATATTTCTGACTGCCCCAAGAAGTTTTTTGCTTCTCTAGGAAATAAATAAAGAAAATCAAGCTGATAACGACGCGTATTATTTTCACTACATACAAGGAGCGTTTAATAAGTTTTGCAATTCGGATATAAGGAACGAGATATGAGGAAAAGTGTTTTATTATTTTTCAATATAACTATCTTCGACTTCTATGCACATGCGCCACTTGTCCCTGAGGCTTCGAATTTCTGACAACCAGAAATCTCCCGACTGCAGTTCAATCCACTTCTGGACGGCGAGCTGGACATCTTCATCGTCCCCAAACCGGCGTCCACGCAGTGTAGCCTTAAGCTGGCGGAATATTAAGTAGTCGCTAGGGGCCAGATCTGGACTGTAGGGGAGGTGGTTGAGCTCTTCGAATCCGCACTCGCGCAGGGCAGCTTGCGCAACTCTGGCCTTTTGAGCTCTGACAACGTTGAAGTCTATCATGGGGCGTGAGGTTTCTAGACACCCAACGGGCAGAGACCTTGGCCATGGCCAAATTGTCGTTGATGATGTTGATAACACTTCCATGTGATATTCCAAGTTCTCACTCGATTTCTTCGACCTTCACCCGTCGATTTTCGAGGATCATCCTCTCCACACGGGCCACATTGTCTTCGTTGGTCACGTCTGACGGGTGTCCCGGACGGGGGTCATCTTCAAGGGACTCACGACCATAGCGGAACTCCCTATTCCAGCGAGCAATAGTTGAATAGGCAGGAACAGTGTCGGTGTACACTGTAACCATGCGTTCATGGATCTCTTTTGCATTCTTGCCTTCATTGGTCAAAAAATTGATCACTGCGTGGTGCTCAACTTTCTCCATTGTTGAAAAATTTGTGACTGACGATCTGCGATCAGCTACTGCTTCTTAAATAGACGAGGCAGGAGCCTACGGCTGCAGGTCCTGACTTGTCATAACTTGTCCTAACACCCCCGCAAACAACCATTTCCCTTCCTCTGTTTTGCCCTACCGATTCTCAAAACTTATTGACCGCCCCTCGTATATTTTTGGTGAAGAGAGTTGTTTTTAAAACATTTTAAATGTCACCAGGTCGCCAATTCCTTATAATAATCCGGGGATTGCAGTCAAATTAGACCCCAAGTATTACGTATGCTATCGATGCTTTCATATCTGCTCTCATTGTCTTTTCTTTTGCATTTGCTCTTATACTCTCGCTCACTTTTAGTTTTATTAAACCGATGCTGCCAGCTCATATACTTCCTGCCCATTGCTATACGAGGTCGGTCTCTTATTCACTTCACTTCTCTCTGCACTTCTACATTCTACTCGTATACCAAAATTCATCTTATTCAACTCTTTTCTATATCCCTCTGGTGTTTTTCGTTTATTCTTATTCTCCCCTTAACCCTCCTTCCCTACCGCTCTGGTTCAATCCATTCCCATGGGCGATACCGCATTCTCAGCCGATACCTGAGATTGAAAAAGCATGGAGCCTGATATTTGATCCTTCCGAGTCTCTTCCTTTGATGAAGTGAGTCATGAATTAAGATTTAAATATTCTGCAAGGCTTTCCCCTTAATTTGATCTTAATTCGCGGGGTGAGCTCTCGTTGTTAATGAATTCGTATTGTTGCCACTAATATTTTAAAAGCTATTAAATTCTACTAGTCGCTGAATGGAGGCTATCAAAGAGCAGATGAATAGAGACTAAGAAAGAGCTGAATGGAGAATAGCAACGATCTTAATTCATGGTAGTAAGGAACTAAATGGAGGCCCGTAAAGAACTGAAAAGAAGAAAGCAAAGGCGTGATTCTTATAGAGTACTCGGTAGCAATGTGTATCAAGGGTATCAAGTGTGATTTAAAAAAAAATATTAATTAAGGCTTGGATCTATGAATCAAATAGAGCAAGATAGCGTAATTGGCAAGAGATCGTAGATGCGGTTTGAAGGCAGTTGGAGTCTACCAAGCATGTGCAATTATAAAAAAATAGAATTGAGAGAAGTTGATTAACTTGGTAAAAAATTCAAATTTGTCTCAAGATTGATCAGGACAAAATTTCGCCCAATTCATGGTTGTTTTAGATGTACTGTTCATTATCCAAATGAGAATAAAGTCAGAGGAGAAATTTAAGATGGCACAAGGAAGCAACGATACTAACTTTGCATATTCATTAGTCTCTTTTCGTTGTGGCCTCTCTACTCAATCTGTTTGCACGCATTGCATCAAATATTTGTAAAGGAATTGCCACTTTTAGGGACATATGCAAGGTCAAAGGCTCATTTCCTTGAAAGAAAGTGGGATAAGCCATGGATTAATCCTTTGCATGGTCATTTATATTGCTTCTTTGAAAGTATGTCGCAAGAGTCTTCACTATCTACTAGTTTGAATTCACATCACGTAAATGAATAAATTATAAAGAAAATAATTTTATTCTTCCCTGGGTTTCTGCATGATTAAGTGGCCAACGTGTAATAATTTGATATAAGCCAAGCTCCGAGTTTATGGACATGTTTTATCTTAATTCTATTTAGAATTCATTACGACACGATTTCTCTGTGGAGGCAAAAGTTTAGGATTTTTCTTTCTTTAGTAAATCATAAGGCTAATATCTCGTTGTCTTCCATTGTCTTCACATAATTCGTTTCCCCGTTACTCATCAGAAGACAAAAGAAAACAATTTTCTTTTTTGGGCCGAACTACATTGTTCCTCAATTGAATTACCTACCCTATCACCTCTCCCCCCATACTTACACACAGACACTAATCCATAGATGTAGTCATCTTTTCTCATTTTCATGGTTGTTATTATGCAAGGATTAAGCTTTACATTAGAGTAAAGCGTCAGTTACGTTCATTTAATAGGCTCGTAGTTCTCTGGGGATGCCGAGATCAAAGACCATTCGGTTTTTTCCTTTGAAGTTCGCTGTTCAAATACGCGCCCTTGGTGGTTCAAGAAAATCAAATCAACAGAATTCGAAATAGATGATATATAACAGTATTACATAATAATCACTATAATCAGTGTTTGAGGAGAAGAATCAATCTGGAATAAACTACAACGACGATTCTGAGAGAAGAGGTTTAGTTTTCTATAATAATCCTATGACTTCATTAATGGTCGCTAGGTTATATCAATTAGAGCAACACTCCCTTACGAATTTGCTTTATCATGATATAGGAGTATCAACTTGGTGTGATTAATGTTCGGGAGATTTTCGTGTAGATAGTGTGAAGTTTAAACGAGAAATACTGCGTAGAATGGAAATGGAAAAGCTTATGATAAGTGAAGGGAAGATCAAAGAAAGGCTCAAAGGATTTGAAAGAGTAAGACTATATGTAATAGATGTGTGAGAGTCCGTATAATTCAGCTGGGTGTTCTGGGGACACTGATAGATAACGATCGAAAGAAATTGCGTAGTTTTGCCTTTTCTGGACTAATAATATTGAGAAAAAGAAGGTTGGAAAGCTATTGTTCGGCAGAAGAAGGGCTGATGTATTCTGAAAAAATAGTTCTTTTAATTGAGATAAAGTGTATGAGACAAGAGAGGGAGCATTAGCACTAAGGGGATAATCCTGTATGGAGTGTCCTATATCTCTCGGCATAAAGAAGTGTTTCCTGGGTTAGTACTCTACCTCAATGACCATTCATTGGGCGCTGTGCTCATATAAGTGATAGAAAAATTACCAAGTTTACAGATACCCAAAGTGTCTGATATCTCAAAGGCAATCTTAGATTTAGTTTTGTCGTAAAAAGCGACTAACCCCAGAAATAGGCATTTGTGCTCGGATGCTACATACCTTCAAAATTTTGTAGGAACATGAGCGATGACAGTTTAGTCCAATTTAGAAATCTACCTAGCTTTAGTAGACGCACAGAAAGAGTAGCCCAACTTAGAACTTCTCTACCTGCAGTAGTAGAGGTACAGGAAGGGAGCTCTATTTATAACCTAGCTATCTGGTAAGATCCTAGGTGTAGGCAGGATAGCCCAAATTAGACGCTGGCTAACTGGATTTTCCACCCACAAATTGTGGGTATCACAATTTATGACATGGGTATCTGCCTTTCTCATTTGTGTAGAGTAGCCAAATTCAGAGCTTTGGTACCTGACATACGCAAGTGCGGTTTGGCAAAGTTTGATGAGTGTGTACTTAACTTTGCCACCAAGCAGAATAGAGAGATTTACAACTTAGCTAGCGGTTATATTCCACGCTCTTCAACAAATTTGCGTGTACACTTCTTCAACTTCTTTCACAAATGTTGAAGGATTTCCAATCTGGACTGGGTCTTTGAAATGGTCATTTGAGTACAGTAAAGTTATGTTGAGCTATGTATTTCTGAGTAGAAGTCTTGGTATATCTAAGATCTTGGTCTTGTTCAAGGTGAAATACCTTCCAAGTGCCAGTTTCGCTGCCGATTGCTTCACGTTTTCATTAAGTATGCACCAAGTCTTTTCAGATTTCATTATCCCATCTGCATATCTATCACCTTAAATACTCTAGGGTCAGCAAAAGCGAAATATCTCTATATCATCATCAAACCTTTCCCATATTTAACAGTAAGGAGGTTGTTTTTTTGTGATGGCTTCGCCAGATCTCTGCCAAACTGATCATTCTTCGTTTTCACAAAAAGCTCCATTTATCTCTCATGTGACCATAAGTTTATATCAAATTAGCTTGACTATTTAACAGATGCTCTTTCGCGACCCACAAACATGACATCCTCAAAATCGTTCCCCGTGTCTACTCTTGGAGTCTACTCTTGGAGCGTGTACATCTTCCATCCGGTCTGCAAGATTTGCTTGTAACTAATGTGATAAAGACCTATGTAGGATTATTTCTGTTTTCATCATAAACCGAACATCTCTAGGGCTCAGCTTCTTTGGTCAACCTTCACGTGATGCCCTTAGTTTTTACTTCACAATAATGATTGTCGATGAATAGGTCACTCCCCAGACAATTCGTCTATATATACATATATGTATCTATTGGTTGGGAGGAAGGAGATAAAAGCAACGAGATTTTGTATATATACAGTTACATACACATATATCCTGTAATGTACGTACGCGTCCTTCGCTAAGTACAAGTACGTTCACTTCATAAAAGTAATCTGTTGATTACGAGGTATAAGAGTGCGATTTTAATACAGGGGCCGATAGCGTTTAATGAGTTTACCAAGTTGCAGTTCAAGGATATATTTAAAGAGTGAAAACCAAAAATATAATTTCAATAAGTCACTAGTTAACATATATATACATACGGGAAATATAGGAAATGTGAATAAGGATAATACTGACAGACTATAGAAAATTGGCAATCGGGAAATGTTAATTACTTGTTAATTAGCTTTTAAATGGGATACCATAAATTAATTATACAGAAGAAATATTTAAATGTCGGAAAGCGGTTCGATTAACAGGGGACTCCTTTAGCGAGTAGGCGCGGGGGAATGGAGTCGGAAAATGGTCGTGATTCTCAGCCGATTATCCTGATGGTGACGAGGATGAAGGGGGGGGGGGCAGAGAATGAGTTCACGATCCTCCTTGAAGACGGACAAAGGCACCTTTGCTCTAGAGAAGTGCAACCTCCAAAAATCGAGACTGAAGCGGCTTGGCGCCAAATCTCACACGGAAAACTGGAGATCCTTGAAGGTGGGTTCTGATGAGACGAAAAGAATCCCGGTCAGTCCTTCGAGGACAAAACAATTCGAGGCCTTGCTCTGAACAGAGTAAGCCTTTACAAAAGAGATAGATCTGCCTGGTGAGATCCAACCTCGATGGTATACGCGAATACCAGGGACTTGGAGAAACAGATACATGATCTGATATGAAGGCAACGAGATCTCCAACTTAGTCTCCCGATCTTTGAAAAACACAGGGTATTTATATGAGAGCCATTTTTATGGTGTTCCCTTGCTGGAAGGCACAGTCGTCTGAGAGAAAGCTTCCGGCCCCGAGAGGGATTAGCTTTTGTCGCCCGATATCCGTCTTAATCGTCTTCAACGATGTGGGCGGGAACTTTCGGCTATCCTTTTCCCGACTACAGAGATTAGCATTTCATCTGCGAGGTAAAAGCTTTCAGCGCTCAGCTTAACTAATATTCAAATTCTTGCTTCTTTTATTTTTCTCCTTGGATACAGAGGTTCTTTTTACTCCACGTGGAGTTATAGTTAAAAGAGATAGGGACGGAAGGAATTCAAGAAACCAAAAAAGGAAGTATTCTTCTTGGCATCCCCTTTTCCCTCACAATGATTTTTACAGAAGAAATTTGAATATTGACAATAAAGTAATTTTTTTATATCGATGAGCGGCCTTGTGCAGTTTAATAATATTTCTTTCTTGAAGATTCTGACTTATCCGAGGTCTTCACACTTGCGCTTTTGAAAATGTTTCCTCTGTGAAGTCTTGACACCAATTAACAAATCACGCACGTGAGCGGCCCCTAACCTATTTTGAAAGTTGCAAGTTACTCTAGAATCGTATTGAAACGTTTTAAAAAATTGCAAAGTGTTCGTTTATGCGAGAAAATGCCTATCTCTTCCTTAAAACAAAAAAAAGCTATCACTGGTGCCAATTCTTTTGCTCTCGCACTACAATGAATCATATAGGAGACCAACAATTATTAACTACATTCTGCTGTTCTAAATGGTTAAAATATACAATCCAAGGAATAGAATATTCCTGATGCAATAAAAAAAAAAAAACGGTTTCAAACTTATGCAAATGAGGCCCGACACATTAGACTTCGTGTGTGACGTCACCTATACGTATGCACAGAGGTGTATGAATTTGGAGGAAAATATTATGGTTATATATATATATAAATATATATATATATATGCAGTCGGGTTTATTGAAATTGATTATAGCTAATTAATCTTTTGTGTTTTAATAGTCCCATGATACAATTTTAAATTATTAATTTGTGATTGATTAGTTTGCTTTTTTGTAAATTACAAACGTGATTTTTTGTATTTACTTTTGTTGAATATCCTACTTAATTTTAAATATCCTATTAAAAATTAAATATGCTAAAGCTTCTTATGAGAGTTTAAGTATTTCATAAGAATAAAGTATTAAAAAGATATAATAGTTGAGGGAGGGTTGGTTAAGCTGAGCGCATACTTTGCTATCTTTTACTAATTGCAGTTGGTAACAATTTACTAGGATACAACAACATACTGGGCAGTCTTACTCATTTGATATGTGCTGCAGGCTGCCTTTACACTAAAACTACAGAGAGCCCGAAATATGACAATTCAAGTGCTCATGTTGCCTTTAATCTGGTGAAAAAGACCTTGTGGCTGAGCTACCACTAGGTTTTAGGCTCTTTTTTGAAAAATAAAAGAAAAAATTTATTATAGAGGGGGAGGTTTAGAATTCGCCTGGAAATTTTAATTGGGCACAACTGTAAGAAGAAGGTGGACAAAGAATTTAATTCCCATATTTCATTTCCCAGTTGGGGGAAATTTGTGTAAGACAAATAGCATAAATACAATGAACAAAAACAATTCTATTAAGATGAACAACATACTGGGCAGTCTTACTCCTTTTTTTTGTATTTTCAATCTATTTTATTCTTATGATTAAATTTTTATCTGTTTAATCATTCATTACTTACCTAAGTCAAATATTTAAGTTCAATTTTTATAGATTTTCAAGTTCAGATTTAATATAGATAACTTATTTTATTTTGCCAAGTTATGAAAACAAACTCTGTATCTTAATTACTCAATTTTAAGAATTATTTCTTTTAAGGAAACCTTCTTAAAAGACCCCAATTGAGATCTCGTAGTAAAGTGCTTAATAAATATTTTTAGGCCTGCAAAGCTTTAGAACTAAGTGGTTGATTGTTCATTTTGAAACAATTATCCCTGATTCTTTAATTAGCTGATTTAAAATGGAGGTACAAAAGTATTTGATTTAAATTTAAATTAATAAACGAGAAACTTATAATTTCTTTAACTCTTTAAAGAGTTACCCCTCAAAATTAACTACTAAAGGACTCCTCTTGATTTTCATTAACATTTTTATATTTTTTTACTTCACTGGTTTATGACAATATCAGCGTCGTTTGTTATGACTACAAATATTTGTTGACCCTGAGAAAGCCATTTAGGGTTAATATATTAAAAGATTTTGATATTTTATTTTCTATTAGGTGTGAAACAGGGATTGAATATAGTAAAACTCCGCCTATTTTCTCATTTATTTCCTTAATCGTTTCTAAATGATATTTGCTTAAGAAAGGTCTTAGCTTATTGAATTCTCCTCATTTGAATGGACACAAATTTACGAAAAACACAAAAAACAGGTAAGTTATCAAGTAATCATAAAAATAAGTGGCAAATTTAAGAGTTCTGGCAAAAATAAATGGCAAGTTTACGAGTTCTAACAATAATATGGGGCAGGTGTATGATTTATGGTTAAAATGAGTGAGAATTTTACGAGTTCTGACTAAAATAAGTGTCAAGCTTAGGAGTTTGGTATAAAGTATTAGAACAATTAATTGCTTTAAGCATACTGTGACTATGAAGATTCTAAAAATGAAAAAAACAGTTCTCTTTTTCCTTATTTCTCTTTCTATTTGCTCGTCATTCTGTCTTTTCTGCTCACGCCTTCTTTATTTCACTCGCCCTTTTTGGTTGCACCAAAACCTTATTAATTTAGTACATAATTTCCTTCTTTATATGTAATTTGACTAACGGCTGCCAAGTAATATCCTTGCTATTTTTTGCTTGAATTGGACTACGTCATCAACCTCTTCTTTCAGTACATATACTTCTTTTCTTTCATCAATAAAGACTTAATCCATATAGATTAACAACTGTCCATACAGCCTCATTTTTTGCCACTCACCTGCGCCTGACTGATTTTCCTGAAAAGATAATTCAATTCGAATTACATACAATGAAATATGTTGAACTTTATTAAAATCCATTCCCTTTCTATGGGGGTTTCCTCTGTCGATTTTAGGTGTTTTTATTTTCTCATGAATTCGAAGATGTAAGGCAAGAAGATTTTGAGCGGAATCGAAGCGTCACACATTTTTTCTTCGAAAGTTGGATGAAGACAGGAAGAAGGAATTGGTGTGAGAAGCCACGAGTTTCAATGAAGTTTTCCAGGCAGGAAAAATGGGAAAGGAAGTAGGCTTCGCTCTAAGATATTTAGTCGGTTATTAGTTATTTTGGGTATTCATTCGTATTAAGTTTTCCTATAGAAAAAGAATTTAAAGAAGGGCGTTTGATGCAACTGAAGGAACCCCGATCTAAAAGAACTGAGTGAAGTGAGTTGAAAGAAGTTTAAAATAAAAACAGAAAGTTCATTTTGTAAAGTATTGGTTCATCCAGAATAGTCTCATTTGCCTTGGCAAAAAGCTGGAAAGATTAACTGGAGGGGAAACTTTATATCTATAATCTTAAGTGTTTGTCACTACACCATACTTATACCGTTCCATGAATCCTCTGGATTACGCTATATCTACTTATATAAGCCTAGGGAACTTATCTATCACCATTCATACTATTCATATAGATTTTATTGTCACCACTACTATTTATTTTTCAATAAGATGAATTCATAGCACTTAATCCAACTCTATAGGGTCTCCATAGCTTTGCTATACTTCCACTATGATATATCTCTGCTGATTTCCCACAGGGATGTGGTAAATCATACATTTATATTCTTGTAATCCACCAATGCGAAGGAACTATATTTAATAAAGTTTAGTAATATATTCTTCTTAACCTACATTTATTTCACCATTCCTACTCATGATGTTAATTCTATTCGTTCTTCACGTTTTCTTTCTCACCGTTCATTTTTTTGCTTTTCTTCCATTAAGAGCATCACACCTTTTCATATTCAGATGTAAAATGTGTTAAAAATTTATCCCCGTTGAAGATGACTAAAAAACACCTTATTTTAAGAACGGATAGGTCCAGACATGGAAAAGTGAATGATTTGTTTTAAATGATCAGTTAACCAAGGACCTTCTTCAATTAGCAGGTAAATGGTTATGCAGGTAAGTGCATATAAGTGCATGTGTGAAAACCAGTAACTCCCATTTTGTATTTGTTTTCACCGCGAGTCTTGACGGTGATGTATCAAAGCAGGCTTGGCCTCACGAAGGGCAATGGTTTAGCGCGGGAAATTGGATAAAAGATATGAATGTTGAAGAGCAAAATAATCAGAAGAAGAAGAAAAATTCCTTCGTTCAATCATACCTACATAAATTTACCTAGGAAATGAAACCAGAAGCTTGCGCATGTGGGTAAATCTTGGCGTAAAAACAACACCACTCAGAGTTAATACACTGAAACATAAAAGCCAATAAACATTGGATTATAGGTCCATTATAATCCTTTTCTAGAAAATATTAACTTGTTGAGTTGTAAACTTTTATTTGAATAGAAAATAGAGACGTAATATTGTAATGTAATCATAATATGTTTACTTTCTCGAATTCCACCTTGATTGCGTAATTTGTTGATATACAGACGCGGACAAATTGTTCGAATGCTTAGGAAATTTTAAGAAAAATAATTTAAATATAGGGTCACATATCCCTATGAATATAATATGAAATGAGGAGAAATGATTACAGATAAGTGATATTTTTTAAATCATGTAACAGCAGCAACATGGAACAGAGAAGCAAACCAGGCTCTGTAAAAATTTCAGCATCATTAAGCTGATAAATGAAGCTCAGTGGTGGTTCGAGAGTCATTTACCACTGGTAAGAGTGGTTATACTTCGAGGCTCACTCTCCACTACAGTGCGATACCTGAGGAATATGACGATGGCCCACTCCTAGTTGATGACTCCCTTTAGTTGTTGATTCGAAGTCAGTAGACGACGTCTTACCGCATCATTCAGATCCTCCAACAGATTTTCCAGTGGATTCCTATTCGTAGGAGGTCGCTGGTCAATCACCATGATATTTCGGTCCCGGTACCGCTGTAGGGTAGATGCAAACTTGTGACATGCGGCATTTCTTACTTGAAAATCATATTCCGGGCATTTAAGAATAGGTCATGAGCTGATAGTAGTTTGTACCTAATCTCTGAGAGCATCTCCGTACTTCACTAAATTCATAATATCATTACACACGGTGAGACGACTCACACTTGAACTTGACATCAAGCCGAATACCATTAAAGAGCGGTCACTATCCTTAAATGCTGGCAGTATACACTCTTGATTCCACAGCTCCATCTGATCAACTGCGGACTGTAACGTTTCCTGGAGTTGGGAACAACTGGAAAGTGGACTAGTCATACCACCGGACACTGATCCACTGATATATGTGAGGTTTCAGCGATCACGTTCCCAAGCCAGTCAACCTCTATTTTGCAGAAGGTTGATCGCTGGATACTCGCGTGCTTTATATTACTTTCAGCCTTGTACATGCTCTATCATATGACCTTAACATGCGCATCAACATGATGGCGCTCTCTAGATTTATGATGAAGCTGGAATCTGGTTTTCTTATGATCGCAAAGGTTTATGCGACGCAAAATCCTCTCATCACGTTGCATACTGGACCAATATCGTCGAGAAAGAGGTCGGTCTTTGATGTTCAGACACTCTCGGATCATCTTCAACACTTTGGCAACACCAGAATGTGATTTGCCAAAATTCCGGGCCATTTTTAGACAGCCGAGACCCTCTTTGTGGAGCGTCCACGTCACTCCTATCTTATACAGTATAATTCTATCCCTTTGCAAATCTCATATCATTATTAGATCCTCACAACATGGAATATCACAATATGATATGATAGGTTATGATTTAGCAAAGTATAGCATTTATTTTAAAAATAGCCTCATTAACTTATAGAATATCCAAGTGTTATACAAGAGACCGGCCTTTATCTCATAAAAGCGGATCAGGCAGAGAAATATTTAAAGCCTCTTTCACACGTCCAGACGCTGCCCGTCTCCGCACTTCAGCGCAGGTGCATCCACCACCGCTTTTCTTTACAAACGGAACATGGGAAATCTGCAGTGTATAGACAATTAGTAGGACCTGCCATTGGCTTCGCGTTGTTTTTATGCAAACTTCTCTTTAGCTTTCTATTAGGCAGAGTTTGGATTTTTAATTCTAACGGGTCTTAACTCACGTGAGTGGTCTTTCCGTCACGTGAGATATAAACATTTATGCATCAATATCTGCAGCCATTATTTTTTTATATAAGTAAAGGTAAAACTTAAAGAGAAACAGAAAGAAGCAGGCATACATTACATAACTAATAACTATGAAATAGTGTATCTATTATTTAAGAAATCATTTAGAATACTGTACGTGGCTTGGGCTCCCTACCTGGTGTCAGATTGGAATATAATTGAAAGGGTTGAAATTAGAGCTCATATATGTCATCAAAACGCGAGGTATCCATAAAATAGCCACATGGCACCTAGCATAGAAAACTATTTTTTACATGCGAGATAAGTAAAATAAATTATTTTAAAACACAACCGTTCAAAGAAAAAAATGAATCAAATATGCACTGTATGGACGAATAGGGAGATACATCTAGGAGAAAGAGGGCTGAAATGGCAGCTAACGTTGGATAGAATATTATTACTAGAATGAAATCTAGTAATAGAAAATAAAAAATTAAAATAAGAAAAATTATTAAGAATTTCCGTAAAATGATAAGAAGCATAAGAGTACTACTACTTCCCCAAATACCTACATCTCAAAGTGAAAATGAACAATTCATTGATGACAATCTGGAAATAGACAAAAGTCTCAGAGAGCTACAGTTCTTTGGCTGTCTTAGAAAGGCTTATTATATTCGTTATCTTCTCGTGTTTGTGAGAAGAGATCCTTCCGAGGGCTTTGATCTAGTAAGCACAAACTTGCCTTCATAAGCGCATAATTATGATTGCGTTATTGCAAATAAGTCTCGATATATATATATATATATATATATATATATATATATATATATATATATATTTGATAAATGAACAATAAAGATCTAGTTAATGCAGTTAGGTAAGGGTAATAATAAGGTTTCTTAATCCTCTAGAGAAGTCTCGTGGAGTTCCTCAACCCTCTTCAGGAGCGTTACATATACGACAAGGCAACTATCCACTTCCCCATAAAAAGGAAATTTCAAGAAGCCTTTTGTATAAGCTAACGTTTAACTTCGAAGTAAACCTTATTATTACCCTTACCTAACCGCATTTGACTAGAACGTTATTGTTCATTTATCAAAAATTAGAATTGGCGAAGATTCACGGCTAAAATTCACTTTTTCTCCGTTTTCCTTTGAAGTTAAACATTAGCTTATACAAAAGGCTTCTTGAATTTCCTTTTTTGGGGAAGTGGATAGCTTCCTTGTCGTAAACTGGTATGTATGTGAGAGTATCCAGGGGAGGAGATAGAAAGGGTGTGTGGATAGACAGGGGAAAGTAAACCAGTGGTGAAAAGAGAAGGAAGTGTGGTAGGGTGCAAAGTGATGCTAGAGCCTGGTGATAAGGCTTATCGCTTTCAAATTTTTATTTTTGTAGTTCCGTTGTTGTTTATCCTTTTGCTTATACATATATATATATATATATAAATATATATATACATGTATATATAATATATATAATTTGGCGTTCAAGCAATTTGTCTTCATATTGCTAATGTATTTGGTTATGCTGTGCGCGTTTGCTGTTGTTTTCATAAGTCGTTAATTATAACTTACTATGTTTGTTTTAGTGTCTTGCTTTCTTCGTAAATTTGTAGTGTGTGTATTTTGTGTATTATGTTTCTTCTTTGTAGTCTTGTTTAGTGATTTTAATCTTCTTGTGTTGGTTTCCTTCTTCAGTAGTTTTGTCTTAGTTGATGGGTTTTGTCGATATCAGGGAATTTTGGTCAAAATCGGTTGGTTTCATGGTTCGTATTTTAGTCTTGATTTGGGGTAAAATCAACTCATCTTGCGTAGAACGGCACTTCTGCTCTGCCAGCTAAAATCCCAGCGGAGCTTGGAAATCTGGCGCGACATACAACTCTTCTATTCTGGTCAATCATTTGTACGATTTCCTCGTCCAACACTCGATTGACCTTTTCCAGCATATTCCTTGTCCGTTCTTCGATGACAACGTTAATGGGGGTTAACCCCGCCTCCCGGTACAGTTCTTCCTGAGTTCTTCTTTCAATTCTGCGTGTACCTGTAATTAGGTACGCGCATTTGTTCTGCACCACTTGTAGTCTCCTCTTCTGTGTCTTTGAGACACAAGAAAGGGCGGAGGCGGGGTATAGCAACGTCGATCTTACTAGTGCACTATAGATCTTATTTTTGTTTCTTTGACGAAGATTTCTTAACCTATACAGAGTCTTGACTGCAGCAGTGGCCTTGGTGATACGTTCTTGGACGTGCTTTGTGTACCCGGTTGAGGTGATCTTCATGCCTAGTACATTGCATTCATTGGTGTAGGGATATCGTCTATCCCCAACCCTGACGTCATCAAGTAGTCTCCTGCCTATGGGGAATACTTTGAACTTATCCTGGTTGGTTTGGATTTTCCACCGGGCCTTGTAGGTGTTAAGGTTTTCAATTTCTGCTGCTGTCATTCGAGATTGCAAAGGCGCATTCCTCCATGGACAAGTGATTATCTGGGTGAAAAAATCGGCGAATTGTAAGTTAAGGCAAGTGGAACTTACAGGGACTGAGACATCCGCGGTGTAAATCAAGTCCTTGTCGTATATGTAACGCTCTTGAAGAGGGTTAAGGAACTTCAGGAGACTTCTCTAGAGGATTAAGAAACCTTATTATTACCCTTACCTAACCGCATATATATATATATATATATATATATATATATATATATATATATATATATATATATATATATATATATATATATGCATATCTCTCTCATGAGTGCAAGAGAATGATGAAATAAATCCAACTTCACCGCAGGAAAGAGAAAACGGAATAATTTTTCTTCGGAAATAGTTATTTCTTACTTCGAAAAAATCCGAGCTGGGGTGGGATTCGAACCGTGCACATTGAGGCAGCGAGCAACTGCTTTGATCTCAATTATGCCGAGTGGTCTAAAGGGTGGTTTAATTGACATCAATTAAATTACCTATGTTAGGTCGTACCACGCAAACTTCACTTGCTATATAAAATAAGAGCGGCAACCGACAGGAAATTCGATTTTGCAAACGACCAACCGAATGTTTATCCATTTAGTATGATTGTCTTAAGATCCGCAATACATTTCTGGATAATGGAGCAGTTTTTCGTGGTGATTTTCCATGTTAGCGGACCCAAAAATGTTATATCCCCAAAACAGATTAGTTTCTTAGCCGTGCCTTTACTTACAAAGAAGGATTAACGTGCAGATCAAGCTTCTTTTTCATGAGGCTGTCTATTGGAGAATGCGGGAATCTTGATCATTAAAATATCTCTTTAGCAAAGAGACTTTTTCGCGAAATTGTTGATAATAAAATAGATCTTAAAGGGCTCTGTGAAGAAGATTACCAAGAGAGTTAATTTTAAACAAACGAGAATAAACTAAAAAAACTGGTTCCTTAGGCTGGGAAATGTAGCCTTGCGCTATATGATAGAGGAAAGGCAAGTTGGATCGATGCCTCAATTGATGTGCGAATAGAGAAGGGAGCCATTGGAATGGGAGAGAAAATTTATTCTCTGACCTTACCTCTTCTCAGAAGAGCTAAAAATCCTCAACTTAGACTCAATAATATACCCGTCATGGTAATGCAAAGCAGGTAAGAGATGTGTTCGGGATTAAGGAAAGAACTTTTATAACCAACCGCACTTAATTAAGGATTCGTGGCACTGTGAAAAGAGGAAAATACTGCCACAACTAGTTTAACTTGAGTAATTAAATAACAAAGATACTCGTATAACAATTCCAATCTCGATTTTTGAAATCAAACTGTGAGCACATTGCCCGTCCTAAGTGACATTTTATATACCCCCTAAAGCGGAATTTTGGTCGTTTGCCGCTATCACAAACCCAAAAGCGGCCCCGAAGTGAAATGCGGAATTTTAATTTTCATTTTATAACGCTTGAGAATGTCTTGGTTTCTTAGTCAATAAATAACTCTTTTAAAGCGTTGTACGGCTTTTGCCGTACAAACATGCGCACACACATACACTCCATAGCACTGTACGCCTAACAAAAATTATTTTTAACTGTTTTATCAGTGTATTCCTCCTGCTAATGTTTCCTCGGATCTCTTATATCTTGTTTTTATTACTTGCGAGTCTCTCCCACGTATCTGAAAGGGTAACCACAGCATCGATTCCTAGAAGATGCCTGAAATTATAAAGTAATCTTGAATATTTACGAGCTACTTTACTTAGGCTAAAGCCGTACAACGCTTTAAAAGAGTTATTTATTGACTAAGAAACCTACTGGGGGGGGGGGGAGGATCTTCATATGATCTGGCGAATGCTCCTTATTTTTCCTTGTGGTGAAGGTCAAAATGACATGTAGACATGGAAAGTTGGTTCTTTGCAATTTGTTTTCTTCAATTTTCCACAAAACTGCACATTCTACAGCATTTTCCTAATGAATCGAGAGAAGTCTAAAACATCACTGCAATAAACTAGGATAAATAGCCATGCATTACCAAGTAAGACAAAACTCCTGCAACTAAACTAGTGAAATATTAAAGAAGTTTGGGGAATATAATAATAAATTAGACTTTACAGATTCGTGTCACTTCTAATTCTTGCTCGACGAATCACATAAAATAGAGATAAATTAAAATAAGTTGTGTGTTCCTTTGTCGAAATAATGATTGATGAAAAAGTTGATTAGAGCGCACAAGTTACAAGGATTCGGGCAATCTAGTAACAAGTTAGTGATGTAAAATTACAGTTGGCGATGTTCAGTAATGAAAAATATGTGATCCACTACTGGCAGAAGTTAAAGTTGTGTAATTCAATGAGAGGATATTCATTGATATAAAAATGCAGTCGAGTAGAGACAGTGGTTAAAATATATGTGTGAATCGATGTTGAGATGTTCAATGAGAAAAGAATGAAGGTAAGGTTGGACTGTTGTTAAAAAGGTTGCGTAATCGAATGAAGAGGCATTTAGCCTGGAAAATTTGGTAATTCTACAGCTGAACAACTCCACTACAACCGAGGGCGCTTTGTTATAAATATTCCATTTTTAAAAAGTAGGAAAATATCTCTATATAACGAAAAATAAATTTGCAGCTATCTCGTCATTGATTGCTTATTTAAAATACAAAATAATGCTTGGATTAGGTGATGGTTTGGGTTTTTCAGTCTTTTAGTTTATTTTTGGCTGTATTAATTTTAACGGGGGTTTGTTTAGTTTGGTCTGGTCTTTTTATCGCCGGAAAGGAGCCAAACAAGAAGCCTATTCAAGCGACACTCCGTCCATAGCCTTTTCAACTTTTGATAATTCGACCGATTAAAACTAAACCTGCTTAAACAACCTACTACCCGTAACCTTATACTACACCGTAGTTAAATTAACATCATGGTTATTATTATGTATTACTTAGATAGGTACAATTGATCTCTTTTTTCCACGAAACTTATGACCTCATAGAGGCAGCAAATAATAGCTTTGAATTACCCAGAATCTAAAAGAAATAAATAGACAGACGACGGGGATGAAAAGAGAATCAAGGGGTGAGAACCATCATTATGGCAACGCCCCCCTCCTCCTAAGTACAAGCCCGTGTAAGGTTAATTTAAACCCTATGGAATATTTCACGCTTACAACACAGGTGCCAAAATGTGCCAACATTTGAGTACTACCACGTATCCTGCACCTGTCCTCACACCAAAGAATACCCGCCCCGGATAACTTCAGTCTTGTCATACTGATCTTTATATGAATTTCCTTATCTGGTCGGTGAACCTCGCTTACAACTCAAATGGTGGGAGTGGTTTGAATAACTAATAAACAAATAAGAGTTGAACTCACCAAAAAGTACTGTAGAACCTAAAGAGCAGGAAACTATTGGAAGTATGAGAACACTGGGCCTGGAGTAAGAAATTACGGTTAAATAAATACTAACTGAAGCAAGAGTTTCTCGGATCAAAGAATTGGTTGATTCTTGGCCCTAGTCCGACCTCACAACGAAATTGAATACTTCCCTCCCAATAACCGTGTCAAGGCCAAGAAATGTATGATTTATAATTGTAAAAGAACAACCTCTGACCCTCTTCCTTTTATCCGAGAACACGTGCGATGGTATTTCGCCATGGACAACGTCACTGTCTGTTCGAATATTCACGAATTTTCGACTCCTGAGGGCATGGGGAAAATATTCCCCAATCCTGCGCCCCCCTCCGGTGATGAGGCGAGGAAGAGCCGCTCTTTACTGCACCTTACTGCTAAATGATGAATCGACTTCGCCTCCGGATTAAGATGTCTGGAGATTGTGACTCCTTTCTCCAAACTCCCCTCCCCCTTCAGAATCGGGCATACAAATACTCGGGTTTCACTGTGGTTCGAAGAGTCCAACCCGCACCTCAAGGCCGTCCTCATCATCTCAAATCTAAGTAAGTCCCGTGAGCGTTCGTCAGACAGCCAGACTTTTTCCGCCATAATTATACCCCAGGAAATTGGTAGCTTCTGTGAACGGCAACCCTTTGAATTTGCCCCTCAGTCTACCTTCGCTTAATCGAACCGAAGAAAATCTCCATCGATTACCTTTGACGAAAGGAAGTTTCCTTTTCCAGTGAAATTAGGAGTAATCTCACATTTCCCTTCGAACATTATCTTTGAAAATTGGCTATTTTCATCGGAAGGTTGGTTCGGATCGTGCCCCACCTGCTTCATTCAGCCCGTGCCCCCACTTGTCTCATCGAATCGTTCCCCACTAACCTCATCGCAACAAGGACCTTCCTCTAAGTCACCGACCCATAAGACTGAAACCCCCTCCATTATTAGTATTGTCAGTTCTCCCTTTTGATCTGAGCCGAGTAATATTAATCAATTAATTACATTTGAGAATCCCTCCTCATAATAATTATCAAGAGACTATTTCAATTTAAATAATTCACTTTTGCCTATTTTTCTTCTTATTTTGATCTTTGTAAATAAAATTATATTTTAGTTGTTTCATCTTTAACTAACCTTGAACGATACTCTTGGCCTATGCAAGTAAATCTCGCCAACCAATTATGAACTCTTTCTGATTATTAAAGATTTGAAACCCAACGCCTCGAGTTTGACCTCCTAGTCGGTCGTTAATCCCTGCAAACAGTCCTTTAATGGTTTGCGTTGCAGTAGGTGATTAAGTCACTCCCCTATAATATAGGAATAATGTATGGTATAGAGTGTTGGGCCACGACAATAATCCTAAAGAACTTTTAACTAATATTGCCTTTTCATATCATCAAATTTCATCACAAAATTTTATTAAGTGCAAATAAAATCTCCATACAAACCATACGAATCTCACTAAATAACAGTAATTTTAATTGATTTAAGGATCATAACAGACAATAAATACTAAAGTTACTCGTTTTGTTCGTACATAATTAGAGAGAGATAAGAGGATAATAAGATTATTATTATGCAATCAGTTAAATTTGTGCTACAAGATTTTGGGGTGTCACAGGGCTTTTATTAAAACTGTAATGGGACATCAGGTGATTATAAAAGCCTGCGAAGTTAAATTACGATGGTGGAAATTTTAAAAAACTCAATCATTTTAATTTTGGAATAAAAATTAAGGAGATGATATTTTATGTGATATTTGACCAAATGCTCATTACGGGATGTCAAATGAAAAAACCCCCCAATCCTTTATGTTTTGGTTTATAGTAAAAATAATACCATTTTGAGTCATGTGACGCATCGATTATAACAACGATTAATTATCCTATAGGGCACAACCGGGAACGCTCCTCTGTCCTATTATATCAAATATTGGCTCACATGCATATAAACTCTCCAAATGGTTGGCGTCTATTCTCTCTTAAGCAGTTGGATTAACGTCTTCTTCCCACATACCTCATTCGTCCGATTTTATTTAGAAATTTAGCAAAATCAATATAAAAAATAGTCGCCTTGTCAGTTTCGATGTTGATGGCCTTTTTACCAATGTCCCTATTGATGAAGCTCTTCAAGGGTTAGTGAACGTATTAGATAACCCTAAATTGAACCTCCCACTACCCAAACCAAAATTATCAATCTAGTTAAACTGTGCGCTACGGATAATGTATTCAAGAGTGACATGGGATTTTTCCGACAAAAATATGGCCTTAGTATGGGCAACCCTTTATCCTCCATTCATTGTAACCTCTTCATGGAACATTTTGAAACTTCCCTACTCACAAATATTAAACCCAATAATAATTTTTTATGGTATAGGTATGTAAATGATGTGATTTCCACATGGCCATTAAATCAAATAGACTCCTTTGATAATTTGCTGACAAAGGTTAATAACCTCCATCCCACTATAAAATTCAAGGTTGAATGAAAAAAAGACAATTGCTTACCGTTTCTTGATGTAAAAGTCTTAACAATTAATGATAAATCATCTTTTACAGTATACCGAAAACCTACTAATTCCAATTCCTATATACATTTTTTTTTCATGTCATGATCTTAAAATAAAAAAAGCAATTGTAATATGTATGTATTTAAGAGCCTTTCGAATTTGTGACCCCTGTTTTTTACAAGACGAGATCACCTTCATAACATGCACGTTCAATGAATTAATATATCCACTCTATTGTATAGGTGAGAGCCTATCTAAAGCCAGGGCAATATTCTACCGTCCCCAACAAAAAACTTATCTTACATGTAAAAAAAATTGCTTATCTCTACCATATTCCTCCTTGCTCAACAGACTAAACTCCATTATATATCCCAACTTGAACTACCTTCAAATATCCCCTAACTATCAAAAAATCTTTCCGTTCCACCAAGCCAGAATCGCAAAATAAGGATGCAGGCATCTATTTAATCCCGTGTAAAGCCCCAAATTGCCCTTCCTTCTACGTGGGAGAGATCGGAAGGTCATTAGATAAACGCATATATGAACATAGGGGGGGATGTTCGTAGAGCGAGCAATGTTTCCAGTCTTTTTAACCATGTAAAAAACGCCAATCATATAAAAGATTTCCCTAGGGCCCAAATAATTTACAATTGTAGCGATTATAATCAAAGAAAAATAATTGAATCCTTACTAATCAAAAAAATTCCAAATTTCAATTTGTCAAAAGGGCAGCATAAATGTAGCCCCTATATATCAAACCTCAATCTAAAGGATATTGTTAATCGCCTAAAGCTAACGCCTCCAGATTAATGTCAGTTGCCTGTTATTGTATATTCCAACATTTCAGTTTTCTTTGTCGATTTTTCTTAGTTAACGGCTGAAGATGATATGATAATCTACATATCGAAACTAGTCCCGTTTTAAACACCGTTTTAATAATAATAATAAACTTTAGGCTCCAATAACAGTGGTTTTGTTGTATATTTATTTACTCGTTATTGAGTGAAACAGTGTTTTCATATATATATATATATATATATAAATATATATATATATATATATAAATATATATATAGAATTCCCCTACCTAAAAATGAGTCCCCTGAGAGAGGAGAGTACCTAATAGCGTGTAATTAATCCATAAGCCTGGATAGAAGCTGCGATTCAAGGTGGCATGGACTGGATAAGGTTCTGGATGTAGGAGAAATCAATTTTCAGCCACTCTAACATCAGAGAAATGCGCAATTTGGTCAGATTGCGTGGATACTGTCTCTCGTAGAATGACTCTGACATATGTGTCAATTCTACCCAATAGGTGTGGTAGCTCCAAGTCAACGTGTGACCTTGATTCTACTCTGGTCACGACAGAAATGAGAAATAAATGTGAGGGGGGGAGGGGGGATGAGTGCGAAGGATTTTAAATTCCGAAGATTGAGTGCAGTTGGCCGATATTAACAAATGATGGCTCCGGCTATGAGGCATATTAAAAAGTAGGTACAAAAATAAACTTTAATATATACACAGTTATACACAATAAATAGATTAAATGAAATAATGGCAATAGATACTCTATGTGTTCTAAGGACTGAGCGTATCAGCTCTACTCAGTGCGAGCTCTACGGGGGATCCAGAGTCGATAGGAGACTCTGTACAACAAAACAAGGGAGGACTAGCCGGGATAGGCACATATGATTCGTCTCAGCCGGGCTTGGGTTCGAGGCTTTAAGAGATGAATCACGGGATCGGATGGTTTTTTGATGGGCTTTAACCACGGGAAGCTTAACCTCTAATAGTAACACTAACTGAGGGAGCATTTGTGCCATACTAAATGTACCGAAACCAACGATGGGCCAATTGACTGGAGGTCAGATCTTTCAGTGTAATTCTAGCCTTCCGCTCGTCGAAAATAATGGAGTGCGTTCGAGAATGACGTTTTGTTGTAAAAGGCAGGCATATGCTGTCAATGACCTATTGGGACCAACAATATATAGGAAACAGCCAGATTCGTTACTGCCCCCGCCAAAGGGGGGGGGGGAATATCTCCACGAACCAAAACGGCGCTTGAGGGATGGGAGACACTCCCGCGTTTTTTTTTTATAGGACCCTGGGAGACGACAGAAGCGCGCGTTTGAGATTCCAATCCCTCGCTTATCGCGGAAAACAATTCTATATTCCCACTGGTCTCACGGTTCTCGCTCACGTGGACTGACCTCGTGCCTGACCTCGTGGTTTTGACGGCCGCATGCCGGCAAGGAGCCTCTATTTTCGACACTCCTCTATTCCCAAGATTTTAAAAATGGGGGCTATCTGAACTTGAACGGGTCACGCTTTGGTGGCTCGGACATATTTACGTACAAAAAATATTAAGAAATACAAGGAATAAATGAAATCAGCCAGAAAACAAGGGCTACAATAACTAACATTAGTTTAAACGGGGATCGAACAAGTAAGGGCAATAACGAATTAGAGCTAGGCACAAAATAAATAAATAAATAACACATAAAAAGATAAAAAACACAATACAAAAGCGAAATATAAAATACAGGGGATTAATTGATCCGAACGATACAAGGGTTTACCGTATCGTTCTTGATTTGTGAACAAAGAGACTTATTGTCCGAATATATACAGTTTAAACAAGAGGAACAAATTTAAACATAATAGTTACGAGCATAAAATTTATCTTAGATTAGTTTGGGTAGGCTATAAGGGGTTTCTACTCAAGCTATCCGCAATAAAATTCTCGGATCCTTTTATATAATTGATTTTGAATTGATACCCCTGGAGGTATAAATTCCAGAGCATATGTGGACCATTGTTACTTTTTAAATTTCGCAAATTTGCGAGGGGTTTGTGATTCGCCTATACAAGAAACTCTTAATAAATACATTCTAAACTTCATTGCGGCCCATTGCGGCCTCATTGAAAAGCCTCCTTTTCAATGAGGGCATATTTTTTCTCGCGTAGGTGACGGGGTAACTATCGCCATCATCGCTATACTGTAATAAAACAAATCCTAACCCTTCATTACTGGTATAGGTCTGGTACCAAACGTCTTCTTAGGGTTGTGGACCCGGAGAATTGGGTGGAAGCTAATTTTGCCTTCAGTTGTTTGAAGTTGGAGAGAGCTAATGGGGACCAGACAAGGTGTTCTCGGGACTTCTTTTTCAGCAAGTCAAACAAAACGGCCGAGAGAGAAGCGAAATGGGGGACGAAGCGAAGGTAGTAAAAAGCAGACCCTATGAAGGATCTCACCTGCTTCTTATTGGACGGATGGGGCATTTCTACAATGGCCCGGATTTTCTCCTCCTGGGGGGACAAACGGTTGTTCCCAATTTGAAAGCCAAATTAGTCGATCGTACTATAAGCAAAATGGCACTTGCTCGGGCCGATTGTGAGTCCGTGCTCGCGCAAGCGACGCAGCAGGGCCTGAAGGGTGATCACGTGAGAATCCCGCTCGCGAGTTGCAACGTAAATGTTATCGAAATAAAAGGTCACGTTTGCCAACCCGTCTGATATTCTTGGCCGTCACCAAGCCGAATGGTAAACTGCCAAACTGCATTAAGCCTTTTTTTGTGGAAAAAGCCGTGTAGCTCCTTACACTTTCTTAAGGGGAATTTGATAATAAACCTTAAATAGGTCCAATTTGGTAATGTAATTGGCCTCTTCAAAAAGATGGAGGTTTTGGTTGATCAAGGGGATAGGCTCAGCATCGAACAATGTCACCGAATTAAGTTTCCGAAAATCGGCGCACAGCCTATGTGACCCGTCTAACCTCTTTACCAAAACAGTGGGGGAGCAGTAATTAGATTGGGAGGGTTCTATAATCTTTCAATTTAACATTTTAGTAACTTCTGCGTTGAAGGCCTCTCTTAATTAAATGGATGGGCAGGCGGTACGGCTTAGAACAAATAGGCTCCAGGGTAGTCAAAATAATATCATGCTTGACCTGAGCGGCACAGCCGGGTATCTCAGAGATCACGTCTCCAAAGTGACTTAATAACTGCTGCAGCTGACTCTTCGACTCGGAGGGCAGCTGGGAATTAATGTTTAAGTCAGATAACTATGCTTTGGTAAGGCTGGGCACCGGTGGGAAAAAGGTACTCCTTGTCCTGTTTAATGCAAGCTACTTGCACCACATTTAGCTGGTCCAGGGGTTAGTTTGCTTTTAAGGCCGACTCCTCGTCGATGGCCACGATATTATTGATGCACGCTCGGCGGTAGTACCTCTTGAGTTTGTTTACTTGATATAGCTTGGCCACAGAGGGAATTTGAATGAGGTAGTTAACGGGGCTACGAATTTCGATGACAGGGAAGGCGCCCTTCCATTGACTTAGAAGCTTATTATGCTCTGTGGGAAGTAATAATCATACTTCCTCGCCGGGTTTTAATCTACGATCCTTAGATTTTTTATCAAAATACGTTTTGTATTTATCTAAGTTCGCGCCCGAGTTCTGAAAAGCGATTTCAGCACACTTTTCTAACCTCTGCCGAAGTTCTAAGAGGTAGACGTAGGAAGATTGGATTTCTCGGTCCAATTCTTGGTTAGAAACCAATTCTTTTAAAATGCTCAGTGGACTTAGAGGTTCCGACGATACAACAATTCAAAACTGGCAAATCCTAATGTGCGATGCGGGATTTCCCATAAGCGAACAAAGCTACCGGCAAATATCTATGCCACTCCCGGGGGGGGGGGGGCTGAGCACAACTTCCTGAGGATGCATTTCAGCGAAGCGTTAAATCTTTCACACATTCCACTTTATTGATTTTTTTAATTTTTCGCATTAAAGGGAAGCGCCCAGGTGCAATGCATTATCCCGTATCTCTAAAATTTTAATTTTTTTAAAACTGAGCCAGCGAAGATGTGGTAAGAATCTGCACCACAAACAGCGACTACGACTCAACATTTAGGTGATTTTCAGCCTGGAATGGCAAAAATTATTCTGATGCATAAAAACAAGAAACCTCCTGGTCGAGCCTCGGTTAAAAAATTTAAGGACGGCACTGAGAGCGCAGCACTAAAAGGCATCATAAAGAATCGATACAAAAGAGAATACCTCATTATTAGATATGATAATATTTTGGTCCAATTTATTAAACTTAACCTAAAACTCACACTCGATTTTATGATCGTATTTACTGTCAAAGTGGCCAACCTTAGAAATGCTTCTTTAAAACCAGGTGAGCTCGGTTGAAAATAACCAAACTCCTCCTTTGACAAATGAAAGAAGAGAGGATCAGGATAATATTTTTTCTCAAAAACTAAACAGAAAACTCATTTATAAAAATTTATGAAAGCCAAATATAGCAAGATATTCAAAACGAGAAAACTATCATTAAATTTCAGACGATTGTGAGGGGATTACCTTGAAGGACCAGCGTAAGAGGAATCCCCCTCGCAATATCCCTTTCAGCCTCTTCGCTTTAAACTACGTGCTCCTTGGTGTGGGAAGTTTAGAATCTTCGAGAATGAAGCAGTCCCGCGCTGTCACCCGACCCAGCAGTATTTGCTTTCGGACGCTCCTCGCTTCCCCCCTCCCCAACGATAACGCCAAGTTCTCACACCATGCTTACCGGGCGTGTCTTTCCCCCCACGAGTGCAGCCGTAATAACTCTCCCCCTATATCATAAGGCAAACTTCGCTGACGATCCGACTCGTTATCTCGAAGTAAGTTTACAGAGACTGACGTCGTGAATCCTTTAGGGTCGGCCCCATGGCTATGCTATTTAACCCTGAGTCCGCGATTTCTCAAGAAGATTGAGAGTCTACCAGTCACTCCATTTACACCGATTTGTCTGTTCACCCACGAAGTCCTGTTCAAGCCGTACCTCGTCGTTAAGATCTCACCAGCAGATCTTAATTCGCGAAGCTTTAGCCCCTGTTCAGAGGAAAGCTATAGAGCTACCTTCTACCCGGAGAACTGTGTGGCCCCCCTCATCTCTGACCCCTTGAAGACTCCTGTTCCTTCGTGTCTGAGACTCCCTGCCGAACCGCAGAACAGTCTCGTGCTTTAGATTCCATCTCTCTGGAGCAGAGAAAATCTCGTTCTTCAAAAATAAGTAATAAAAACCCCCATCTGCGAGTCCTCCTCGTTATGTCTCCCCGAAGTATCTTCTCGAAGACCTGTGCTGTTGGTCTCCCCACCCCCCCTCAGATCATCACCACGCTTCAAGGAAAAGCGATCTTGCGTTGTAACCCCCTGATTACACATCGTCAATCGTCACCCGCATCCACTTTTGAATTGACGTCCCGCTCAATCGTAATAAATATCTCTTGTTCGAGTAATTGTTAATTTTGCTCCTCCCACTTAACTCTATCATATTATAAATTGCCGCACTTAACTATCTTTATCGAGTAATTTGTTCTCCCATTTTTGTATATATATATATACATATACATATATATATATATATATATATATATATATATATATATATATATATATATATATATATATATATATATATATATGAGGAATTAAACCACATTCTCCGAAGACAATTTAATTCAGAACAGTTTCGGTGTATCTCACACCCTTTTTCAACTGACACTGGGTAGAAAATATAAGAGAAGTGTATATAAGCATAACACAAGATCCCCTCTTTTTTCCCCCAATCCCCTACTTGTAGCTAATCTGGGAGGGTGGGGCTAAACATATTGAAGGCCTGACATTTTACTATTTTGTTTATTTGCTTTCTTATTACAGGATTAAAAGAAAATTGATCCTCAGATAGATTTAAATTAGGAACTGACGATATCAAGCTCGATTCTATGATTCTTCTCTTAACATAGTTAGCCGATTTAAATACCATTTTACTTCCATTGAAATCGATCGTATGATTCTTGTCTCTAACATGGCAAAATATTCCACTGCTTTTGCTGCCCACTCTAATATCTCTTTTGTGTTCGTACAATCTCTTGTCTAGATTTCTCCCCGTTTCCCCTATATAAACTTTATGGCAATCGTTGCATGGTATTGCATATACTCCTATGTTATGATGTTTTTTGGGTTTCCTGGCCATCATCAATTGGTTTAAGGAATTATTATATTTAAAGGCTAGATTAATACCCGCTTTTCCAAATATGTCCTTTTAAACTATTTAATTTATTATTAAATGGCAATGTTATACATTTGTTGAAGTCGTTAGTGCGGGAAGGCTTATTACCATAGGATGTTTTCCTAGCTGCAAAATGGGCAGACGATATGAACCAATCGGGGTAATACAAATTAAAAAAAATGGTCCTGATAATGACAATTTCCTCATCTAAATAGGAAGGATGACATATTTTATATGCTCTAAGGAAAAGGTTAGGAATTACCGATTTTTTAACAGTATTATCGTGAAACGAAAAATAATGTATATAGGCATTCGAGTGGGTTGGTTTCTTATACACGTCAAGTTTTAATTCATGGTGATCTTTATTAATGAGGACATCAAAAAAGGGTAATCTATCATATATATATATATATATATATATATATATATATATATATATATATATATATATATATATATGATGAAAATTAATGCATTTCTCCATCAAATTTAAATATGAATGGGAATATGATAATAGATTAACCTTTTTAGATGTCCTCATTAATAAAGATCACGATGACTTAAAACTTGACGTTTATAGGAAACCAACCCACTCGAATGCCTATATACATTATTTTTCGTTGCACGATAATACTGTTAAAAAATCAGTAATTTCTAACCTTTTCCTTAGAGCATATAAAATATGTCATCCTTCCTATTTAGATGAGGAAATTGTCATTATCAGGACCATTTTTTCTAATTTGTATTAAACCCGATTGGTTCATATCGTCTGCCCATTTTGCAAGGAAAACATTCTATGGTAATAAGCCTTCCCGCACTAATGACTTCAACAAATGTATAACATTGCCATTTAATAATTAATTAAATAGTTTAAAGGACATATTTGAAAAAGCGGGTATTAATCTTGCCTTTAAATATAATAATTCCTTAAACCAATTGATGATTGCCAGGAAACCCAAAGAACATCCTAACATAGGAGTATATGAAATACCATGCAACGATTGCCATAAAGTTTATATAGGCGAAACGGGAAGAAATTTAGACAAGAGATTGTACGAACACAAAAGAGATATTAGAGTGGGCAGCCAAAGCAGTGGAATATTTTGCCATGTTAGAGACTTGAATCATTCGATCAATTTCAATGGAAGTAAAATGGTATTTGAAACGGCTAACTATGTTAAGAGAAGAATCGTAGAATCGAGCTTGATATCGTCAGTTCATAATTTAAATCTAACTGAGGGTCAATTTTCTTTTAATCCTGTAATACGAAAGCAAATAAACAAAATAGTGAAATGTCAGCCCTTCAATATGTTTAGGCCTAACCCCCCCCCCCTGATTAGCCTAAAGTAGGGGATTGGGGGGAAAAAGAGAGGATCTTTCACGACCTGACCCTGTGTTATGTATGTAAGCACTTTTCTCATATTTTCTATCCAGTGTCAGTTGAAAAAGGGTGTGAGATACACCGAAACTGTTCTGAATTAAATTGTCTTCGGAGAATGTGGTTTAATTCCTCATATATATATATATATATATATATATATATATATATATATATATATATATATATATATATATATATATATATTAAAATTATATTTTGTGGTCTTGTTCTTTATATATCCTTTGAACTGCAACTTAGCAAGCCATTAGATAAATTCCGGTTAACCGCAAATCGCACTCTGTATAAAAATCGAGGAGGCGGTCCCCGACTCCTTTAATTGCCCCAGAGCATTTCGCAGGCGGCCTAGGGTCGGCTATCTGCCCATGCTTGCGTATGCTCCCTTTCGCCGAGCGGGTCTTCACAGGTATACTTCGACAACGATAAAAAGAAAGAAAGTAAATACTTAGTATCAACATTACTCGATCCATATATACGTCAGTCGCTGCACCAGTTCAGTACTCAACTATGGCGAATTAAAGGTTTTAAAAAATGAATGTTAGTTTGACGATAGATCGCAACTGCACAAAATGTTTCTCAATTAGGAAAACTTTCGCCTCTTAACTACACCTTCGAAGAACAATCCTTTTTTTATTGTTATCTTAAGCAGATGGAATATAAGCCACTTATCATATATCCCTTATTTTACTAGCCCTCCCATCGTTCATGCTATCTCAAATGAGTGAAATATTAACGATATAAATATACACTTTATTTTAACTGCCATCTTTTCATTCCAATTATCTCGAAAGATTGAAATAGGAAAAATAAAGCCATACCCCTTATTTTACTATCACTCGCTTCGTTCCTCTTATTTCGTGCGAATGAAATAGGAGCGATAAATAAATACGCCTCCATTATACATAAGCCATCCTTTCATTCTTGATATTTCGAATAGTGAAATAGGAAAGATAAATATATAACCCTTATGGTACTAGCCCTCCAGTTGTTCCTATTATCTCGAGGGAGTGAAATAGGAGCGATAAATATATATGTACAGTAAGTAACAAGCCTTCCCTATATTCCTATTATCTCGAACGATGTTAATACGAGCGATAAACATATACCAATTGTTTTACTAGGCCTATTTTCTTTCCTATTATGTTAAAACTGAAAAATCATTGCGATAAAATTTATCGCTAAATATGAGCGATAAATATCTACGACTTATTTACAACCCATCCTTTTTTCCTGATATCGCGAACAATTTAAATAGGGGCGATAAAGATATAACCCTCATTTTAACTACCCTCGTTTGGTTCCTGATATCCCAAAAGAGTCAAATAGGAGAGATAAAGTTATATCCTTATTTTACTAGCTGTTTCTGAGAAAGGCTAGTTAAGCACTGAGAAAGGCTAGTCAAGCTCTGAGAAAGGCTTTCGAAAATTCCCCGAAGAAGAACATATCGCTGGCCGCGGTGTCCAAGGCTGCCAAATAGGAGGGCAGCAAGATCTTGAGGTGCGTGGAAACTGTATGTTTGAACAACGTCGGGAGCGCTATCGTCGCCTCCTCAACGACTTAAATAGTCATGGAATTTGAATTCTCATTTTTTTTCTGAAAAAAATCCCTTTAAGTTCGATCCGGTCATCAACAAGCAGAACGACTGTGGTGTAAGCTTTAGCCAGGATATGATATAACTAAGGTGCCCTACGTGTCCATGATCAAGAAACTTGCTTCCGTGATGATACATGGCGTCGTGACTTCGAATGGTAAGATGATGTCGCCGGTGTGGTCTACGGCCGGCTACAGGCTCACCGTGCCCGATTACAGGAACATCTTGGCCATGAAAGTCTTGTTCTGGGCTAGAAAGATTATGAAAAAGGCAGAGTAAGTCTCTTAACAAACAGGAAGGTCCTCCGCCCCACACGGCCAAGAACAGGCAAGAGTGGTTGGGGTATAACATGAACTTCTAGGCGAAGGAATTTAGGTGGCCGCAGTCGCCCAACCTCAATCCTCTTGACTACAACGTGTGGGTGCATGTCGATGACGAGGCCTGCAAGGTCCGCCACAGCAACGTCGACGAGATGAAGTCTTCAGTCAACCGCGACTAGCCCAGCATGAGGAGAGACTTCGTCCGCAACGTGTGCGGTGCCTAGTTTTCAGTTCTCGCTTGGAGTGCGTGCTTACCGCGATGGCAGCCATATTGATTAATAGTACAATTTAGACATATTTATATGTTAAAAAAATAGAGAGATGTCTAACTGCTTCAAACTAGCATTGTGTCCTTTGTTGAGTGCGTCGTATCGAGTGTGACAGGACTTTTGCAATACCCGGTAAATATATAACCATTATTCACTAGCCTTCTCTTCGTTCTTGTTATCTCAAACGAGTAAAATATAAGAGCTATAAATATATTCCTTATTTTCCTAACTCACCTTTCGTTCCCCTAATCTTAAAAGAGTGAATAGGATTGATAAATCAATAGGCCTGATAAATCAATAGGCCTTATATATAAGGCCTCCTTCCTTCCTTTTTCCTCGAAAGAGTAAAATAGGAGCGATGAAGATATGCGCCTTATTTTACTAACCCTCTCTACTTTCCTGTTATCTCGAACAAATCAATTAGGAGCGATTAATATATACGCATCGTTAAAAAAATACTCTCCCTTCATTCCTGTTATCTTGAAAGAGTGAAATAGGAGCGATAAAGATATACATCTTTATTTTACTCGCACTCGGTTCACTCATGTTATCTCAAACGAGTGAAATAGGATCGATAAAGATATACCACTCATTTTACTACGCCTCTCATCATTCATGATACATATATTAAATGAGTAAAATAATTAGGAGCGATAAATATATAGTCTTTGTTCACAAGCTCTCCCTTCATTCATGAAAGAGGAGCAATGAAACCCCTTATTATACTAGCCTTCCCTTCATTCCTCTTACCTCGATCGAGTGAAATAGAGGTAATAAATATAATATACCCCTTATATCAATAGCTCTCCTTTTATTCCTGTTATCTTGAACGATTGAAATGAGAACAATAAAGATATATCCCTTATGTAATTAGCCATTGTTGCAATAAATTCGTGGTAGTTTCGAAAGATGAATGCCATGTATTTCTGTAACTCAAGTTTGTGATATTAAGAAATAAAGAACTGCGAAAAGGCAAATCAGTCAATAAGAGAGCAAAAGTGAGATCCTCTTTTTTAATTTAAGGAAAAGTCCTACATTTTGACATATGTATTTCACCTCCAAAAGAGGGATTCAGGAAAATTGAGCACCCTTCAGATCACTAATTGCTAAAACACTCAACCTGAGCTATTCATATCTCACATTTTTACTCACCATACTTAGCTATTTCTTGCCGATTGAAAATCCCACTATTTGTTTTAATTTTAAACTATATACACCTACTGAACTTTCCGTAAAACTTGGCCCCTTCCCATAAAGAACGAATTCTCTTCAACATTTACAACTTTCCTAAATAAAAAAAATCTCTATATAGTAGGGAACACTTAAAGATCCTTATCCCCCTTAAAATATATCGCCAACCAACAAACTCGCGTATCTTTTCTCTTTAGTGGATAAAATGTCCGCTAAATTATTGTTTGCACGATGCGGTTTTCACACGGACCAGCGGGGAATTTATTGTCCATAAATAGAACGTGTCTCTTTTCGCGCGATCCAAAATGGCTGTCTTGGAAATGATAATGTCTCAAAATTCGATGGAATTCTTGAACTGACCACGTCATTAAATGCTGCTAGATGTCTATTCGATATCTTCTTTGAGAGTTTGGCCTTGTTGACAAATCCTATTGCGTTGAAATTGAGGACACTTGCTCAACAAGACCTATTTTTCAATATATTATTTCATGCTTTTATTGGTGTTTATTTTCATGTATAAAAGGGCCGTTTTTTTGTGGCGTAATATGCCATAAAATCCGTTGGATAAAAAATTCGATTTATATAAAATTTTATCACCGGTGATGTAATGAAAAGCTCAAAATATAAGAAAGGTTGGACAAATCCTTCATTTAAACGTATTAAGGTATGATAATTACTCATAGTGGTAAAAACTAATGTTTATAGACTCCTAGAAGGGCCCTAGTGTTAAAAGTGTAGCGGTTAATTCCACTCTTCTAACTGACTTAATTGACACCAAATACGACTTGCACCATTGTGTGAGTGTCCAAAAAAGCTACCATTAAATTACCTATGTGAGGGCTATTATTCAATACTTATTTGCATGGTGGATGTAGGAAAAGTTATTAACTTTTGTGCTTTATTAAACTAAACAATAAATAACGTGATTTAATCATTTGAGAGTTACACAGAAGTAAATTGATAAATATCGCAACATAGAATCATCAGAATTGCAATGAGAAAGATTTTATGTAAAGTATTTCACTGGTTTAATACAATTTAACTTTATTGATATAAACATTAATATGATACTTATTTTAATAACAGTAGTTAAATAATCATTCGTCAATATATCCTAGGAAGCACATGGACCAGAAAAGTTTCGGAAGATTATATACATCCTAAATTAACTACATAATCATTAAAACAAATTTAGAAATGTAAAACCAGGAAGAACATTATTAGGAGCTGATTGTGATAATGACCGTCCTACTAGTAGCAACCATCATGCTCAAATGAAGTAATTAGATAGAAAACCCGGGAGAAAGAGAAAAAATGGGAAATGATAAAGATAAACAAGACACTAAGTGGGAGATATGAAGTTGCTGTGTAAAACATATATAAAGTGTTAGAGGATAAGTGTGAACCACTAGAGCGACTGCTTTGTCTGCTTTACCAAGTTGACTCCCGCTTTGACAGCAATCTTCGAAAATTTAATAAAGTGAATTTTTAGCGAAATAGTGAAGAGAGTGATTTAACTTGTTGATAGTAGCGCGAACGTTTGTTCGTTGATTGATTCGTAAGTGGAACACTGGCTTTCTTTGTTCTACAACGGTGCGGGGACGGATCTTCGCTCCTACGTGGATTATTGTATTGAGGTAAAGTGATAATTTTATTTGGACATTGGCCCTCTGATCTCCTCCACCTCTTTCTCCCTCACCACTTTCATATACAAGTGTTTTTTCCTATTCTTTCTCCCATGTGTAAACACCCAGAGATAGTTGGGATGAGTGTAAAATAAGAGAAACCCTTCGACTAACTCTTTGGGTCCTCTCGGAGGGCCCGAAGCCGGATAGAGGTACGGTTTTCGAAAAATTTATAGTAATATAAAAATTGCACTGGTTCGACTGATAGACATCTCGAATGGATACTCTGCCATTTGCGTGAGGGAGGCTGATTGTGAGGCCTTAACCTCAAGCAAGGCAGTTGAATGCCTCAAGAAGATAAACCTAATAACACACACACCACCCTTAATAAAGACACACTGT
Organism: Ceratothoa steindachneri; assembly: GCA_963969495.1. NCBI lineage: Eukaryota > Metazoa > Arthropoda > Malacostraca > Isopoda > Cymothoidae > Ceratothoa > Ceratothoa steindachneri. The sequence goes on along the minus strand of OZ018327.1, from coordinate 106,096,629 downwards.
AGTGTCATCTGCAGGCGCCTTGACTCTTGGGTTGGGAGCCACTCAGCAGAAGACATTAAAAACGAATTAGAAAGGAACCACCCTTGAGCAAAAGTTGCTGAGGTTTTAAAATTTAAAACATACACGCATGTCTTCAAGGTTGTCTTCGAGGATACGGTTATGGCGCAAAAGGCAAAAGAACAAGACTTACTGTTGTTCAGTGTTAGAGTCTGCTCGGATAAAATTGAGAGGGAAGAGTTTGTCGATTTACAAATGTGCTTCAGGTGCTATAAATACGGCAAACATACCACCTCAAGCTGTCCTGAGAAAAAAAGACCTAACTCTTTGCTCCATATGTGCAGGTCACAACCATTTTGGGCGCGACTGCAAGAGTACATCAGCAAAATGCTTGAACTGTGAAGGCCCCCACCGGACTATGTCCATGGCATGCCCGATCAGGAAATCGGAAATCCTCAAGGAAACAAAGTTACGACGTGAAACAGAGGAGAAAAAGGTGAATTCGACATACGCCAAAGTCGCAAAAGCCGCTATTGCCGAAACAAATAACCAAAGAACCTATCTTCACATAGAAAACGAGCACTCCACAAAAATTATGTGCTGCATTTATTATGCACACATAGCAAACATTACACGCCCAGGAACATTCGCAACCGAAGTCAATCGTATGCTCGTAAAGAACGGCTTACAGGAGATGTGGTTCCCCGACAACCCGCCGTCAGAGGAGGTTATGCGCATTAGTTTAGCCCCTCAGTGCCCAGAACCGTGCCAGAAGGTACCCATCCCACAAAACACAGCCATCACACGCGACCCACGCCTCAACAAAAACAAACATACTCCACAGACAGAAAAACCAACGCCACTTACACCCAAAAAGACTGACACAACTACACCCAAAACCCACGAGAAATCACCAACAAAGGAAGCAGTGCGACCGAAAGAGACCAGGTCTCCGAGGTCGAGAAAAATCTTAAAAACACGTGGCCCCAGGTCAACCTCCTCATCTTGAGGCAGAGAGACCCAATTGAAATACCACTCGAGAGGTTTCAATTTGAAACTATATGCCCCCGAATCGGCCCCTTTCCCCACCGAAATCGAGTCTCACGAAGTGTCTGATGGTCTTAAAACCGGAAGATACAAGTGGGAATGCTCCGATTCGGTACCGGAACGGCAAGTTGAGGAGGCTCTCTCGCGTAACATGGTAAAACTGACCACCGACTGCTTCTATACAATTACAGATACTGAATTCAGGAAAAAACGAAACGGCAGGGAGCGCACCTCGCCAAGTACACCACATGGGGCTAAAGTAGACCGCGAATAAGCGTCCACTTTAATCCCACACATATAAAAAACCATACGTTACACAAAATGACTGACAGACTAACAATAATACAGATGAATGTCGATGTTCCATCTACGGCAACATCTTGTGACAGAATGACCCTGACATAATATTCATTAATGAACACGGAATGACCGCTCATAAAGAGATAAAATTTTTTCAATACGACGTCATCAGCAAAAATCACAGCCAGGAACGGTATGACGGTTGCGCAATAGCCGTCAAAAAAGGTTTAAAATACAAAAGACTACCCGACTTAGATGAATCTTACCTTGCCATTGAGGTGGGCACTACCCTAGGGGGTCTAGTCGTGGCCACGGGGTACCAACCCCCAAGACGTGGCTATGTTCCCTTGCACAACCTTCTACAGATCCTCAGCCATAAAAGAAACGTAATCTTTGCTGGAGATCTGAATGCAAGATGTGCAGCATCAGGGTATAACTCCTGCAACAATGCGGGTAGAAACATCGAAGTATTACTAGACAGACGCTACGCGACAAGAATCGGACCCTAATTCCCGACATTTATTACAGGAAATGCAGCAACAAAGCCTGATATTGTTTTAACCAGTATCAGGTTTCCATACAACTATTACATTGAACCAGGCCCCATTATTCCAAGAGATCACCAGGCAGTTAAAATCACAATTGGTGTAAACCCCATCCAACTAGAAATCCCAGAACGCAAAAACTATAAGCAGGCGGACTGGGAAAGATACAGAAACTACCTTCTAAATTATATCCCAGACCCTTTAATTGATGCAAATTTAGAAGAAATAGATGAAGAGCTGGATAAAATCACTGACCTCCTTATAAAAGCAGATAGAATTAGCATTCCCCGCATTAAGTATAAAACCTTTCCAGCTCCTATTTGGACCCATCCCATGAAAGCCCTGGCCCAAGAGTATAAAGACCTGTCCAATGTAATAGCGCTGATAGGCCCCAACCACAATGCCCATAGACGAATAAGACAGATAAAAGACGAATTCCACACACTCATTACAGACCAACAAATACAGGTATGGGACAGACTAATTGAGGGACTTGAAATAGAGAGAGACTCACGGACTTTTTGGCAGACGTATAGACGTTTAAAAGGACAACCCCCCTCAGAAGAAAATTGTACTCAAGCATGACGAGAAAGAAATTGACGAGACTATAGAGATTGAGGAAATTTTTAGGATTTTCTGGTCCTCAATCTTTAAAACTACCCCCGAAGAAAATGACAATTATGACATCGAATTCGAAAATGACATCATCCAACAGTTAAACACACAAATACATAAAACCTCCCCTCATCATTGTGTGTCACAGGAAAGAGCAATGGAGGGCTATGGGAGTAAAATAACTGCCCAAGAGCTCTCCATCGCACTAAAATCCTTTCGTCAAAGAGCACCGGGTACCACGGGGCTGACCAGGAAGAATTTCATTAAGGCCCCGCCTAATGTTCTGAGTGGGCTCCTTAACATCATGAATGCCGCTCTGAACACAGGCTATTTTCCCGACCAGTGGAAAGTGGCCAAGATGATCTTCCTTCCCAAATCGGGGAAGCTCCCAGACTGCCCTGCAAACTTCCGGCCGATATCTCTCTTAGAATTTGCTGGCAAAGTCTTCAAGAAGATATTGGCAAATAGGGTGAACTCTTTTCTCGACGAAGCCAACCTGCATAACGAGCAACAGCACGGCTTCAGAAAGAAAAGAGGGACTGACACGGCACTAGCCGTTATTACGGAAAAACTTGCGAACATCAAGGCAAGTAAAAGGCATGCCGACCTGGTGCTCCACGATGTTAAAAAAGCATTTGACAAGGTTTGGAAGAGAGGCTTGTAATCTAAGATCCTGCAAATAGGCCTTGACCCCATTCTTGAAAGGATTCTATGCGATTATATAATGGAGAGGAGAGCGTATATACAGATCAAAGAACACAAAGGCCCCGAGTTCGAGCTTGAATCTGGGGTCTCACAAGGGGGGTTTCTCAGTCCCCTTTCAAAACAACATATATACAAGTGACCTACCACAACCTCTTTCCGAAGGTACGATATACGTTCAGTTCGTTGACGATATATCACAAATTTGTACAGCCACCTACGTTCACAGGGAATTTATGGCGATAAATACGGCTAGGGAGATTTCCAACATCAACTCTTTCGAGAGGAAATGGAAGATTTCGACCAATGCCCCAAAATTCAAGATAATTCCCATGTTTCGCAAGACCTTCAATGATATACGGGTAGAGGAGGAGAGAATCCCCTACTGCTCGAAAGGGACGGTCCTGGGGCTCAAAATCACCACAGGGGGATACAAGTGTCATATCGGGCGGACAGTCGCGAATAGCAAGAGAGATTTGAGGGAGTTTTATAGGTTCATTGACCTACCTCGCTCAAATAAACTCAAGATATTCAATGCGTGCATTCGCTCGAGACTCTTGTACCCCCCGGTGCCGTTGAATGCGTGCGCCTGGACCCACATTGCGAAACTACAAACCATCCAGAACAAGGCGGTTTTACTCATTACAAACACCCGAAGAAGAGAACACAAAAAACAGAGGGAGCTCCACGCCTCGGTTGGATTATCTCCGATCAACGTGGCGCTCCACGAGAGAGCTAAGAGGATATGGCAAGCCATTGGTGCACGCTTGACCCCTGAATTCTCTCGTACACACCTAGACATCGAGGCCAACAGACAAATAAGACCTTTTAAAAGTAGTAAATTACAGTCTGACAGTGACGTGACTCCCCAATATACACTACGTGTTCGACAATAGACGAGACTCAACTAAACCAGTGTAATGTGAAAGTTTTTTGAATAAAATTCAACCTCACTAAAAACAAATTCACTTAATTATTAATAATTAAAGCTAAATAATTATCAGAATCAACCTAAAAATTTTTAGGAAAATATTTTTTTTTTCAAAAACCCAAAGCGGGATGTAAAAACCCCGTCTCTAATAAAGGCTTGAATGCCCCAAAATAAAAAATCATCATCAAGATGAGAACCCTTAATCAAATTAGCTATGCTGATTTGATTAAATAAACTATAAGTCTTATAGTTTATATCTAAAAAGAATCCAAAAATACCACAAACAGAGCTACTCTTTCACCAGGGATCTTTTATTCTGTCTTCCACGCATCATCTATTCTTTAAACTCACTTCTTAACCACTTTACTCTCTTACCATTTTCTCTCTAATTCTATCTAATTTCATCTCTTATTATGTCCAATGTCCAATGCAAACAACTAGAGCGAGTTGAGAGGTGGATAAGTCTGCAGCATTCGATTGGTCGAAAATGCGAAGGTAAAAGAACCAACTCAAGAAGAACAGCTCGACAGAAGGCAGAGTAAAGATAAAAAGGCAGAGATAATGACCAATTAAACAGAAGAAAATGTAATAGATCAAAATAAAAGTTGATAAATGAATAATGTGATAAGGTAGAAGAACTTAGAAATAGAAAATATATTATATTCTATGAAAGAGAAATAACAGAACACGAATGCTATAAAAGTAGTAGTGAAATGAAAGGGGAGATAGCAGTATTACAATGGCGAGAGCAAATGTGCTGAAAGGATAAGAAGAGTAAATAAATGCATAATGACGAAGGGAGAATTTCAGAATACCCTGAAGTAGAAAATCTGAATCACCCTGATGTAGCTGAATATGAAGGAGAAGTATAATTGAGAAATGAAAGGGCAACAGCAGCAGGAGAAGATAAGATTAATCTCAAAATGTTGAAGGAATACAAAGATTTTGCCACTGAAATGATAACTAAACTAGTGAATTGATTTTATCAATAATTATTCCATAAGAAATGAAAAAAATGATTATTTATAGCAATACCAAAGAAACCTGCCATGTTGGAGTGCCAAAAACATTGAACTATAAGCATCTTTTGCCAACTAGCTAAGATAATATTAAGTCTCGTATTAAATAGAATAAATAACAAAAGAAATATAGAAATAAAAAATGTGCAATGTGGCCTTAAATGAAAAGGGACAGGCGATGCTATTTTTACGCTGAGGGTGATGGCACAGAGGAGTATTGAAATACATAAAGACATATGTGCATCATTGATTATGAAAAGGTATTTGATACTGTAAGACACCAACAAATCGTTACAGATTCAATTGAACTAAAAGTTGATGTTAAGGACATTCGTCTAATCCGAAATTTATACTCCCAACAGAAGGCAGCAGTAAGAGTAGAACATGCAAGTATTGTATTTGTAGACATCAAAAGATGTGTAAGCCAAAGGTACATCTGTTCAGCCGATTTATTATCGCTATACAGTGACCGAGTCATGCAGGATATTGAAAGACTAGAGTGAATATAGTTGGGTATAATCAATGTTAGCAACATACACTATGGTGAAGATAGTACAGATTCTAAAGAGCAAATTAATTAGGTAGCGTTGCATGCGATGCTGGGAAAAGAAAAGATCTGAAAATTAACACAAAGAAGACCAAGGTTGTGGTAATTACGAGGAAAAGAGACGTACACGATGCAGCATCACTCTCAGGAACTAAAAAAATGAAAAGAGTAAAAAAAATAATATAGTTGGGGAATGAGATAAGAGTTTGGACGATGTACCGCAGAAATTAAGAGAAGAATCTCAGCTGGTAAATCGAGAGGCCTCTGTTAAGATGGAAAACTTTCTTACTAGTAGGAGGCTATCCATAGAGAACATAAGTAGATTAGTGAAGCTTTATCTGTGGGTAGCATTGATGTACAGATGCGAGCCCTAGGCAATAAAAAGAGATGTAATAAAGAATAGTAGCAATAAAGATTTTGTGATGAACAAGAAACCTAAAAGTCTCATTATCAGAGAGAAACAATAATCAAAGAGTCTTGGAGCATAAGGAGAACAAGAAGCCAGCTAAAGAGAGGTACTGCAAGTAGACAACTTGAGTTCTAGGGCTACATCAGGAGAAGGTAGGAAAAGGAAATTAGCCTGATAGTTATAATAGCAGACACAGGGCAAAAGGGAAGACCAGAACAATTTATGGACCGGCTAGTGAGGAAGTGCGGTGCTTAGTCACCGAAAACATTATTTTAACTCACTTGTAAAAGAAATAGATCATATTCACTGGTCACCAACGTCTCTAGGTGCACAGTATATAGGTAAGGTGATATAGTCTATTTATATACCACACGAGTTTAAAGGATCTAACGCGGTAACTTAGTCACGGAAACTTGAGCTCTTCATGAAGGACAGACAAAAAGGGATGACTATTGGGGCTTTTGCAAGCGATGCGTGAATTGAGAGTGGCGAACGAGCCAGAGAAAGAACGCGGGGTGGATTAATGAGCTTTCTGCGTGGCATTACCTTATAAAGCATCGCAGCGAAAGCTCCGGATTAATAAGATGTACCAACCCATTGTCTTGTAATGAGATGCAGAGGCCTAGTTTTATATTTTCTAAATTGGGAGAATTGGGCGTCTTTCCCTATTTGAGGATAAAGTTTCCGTGGAAATGGTAACACAAGGCGAAAACAGAACTGATAGTTTGGTTTGCTTTCCGATTTTTCATCCTCCTTCTCTTCCGTTGCAACTATGATAAACTTAACTATCTTTCTTGGTGTACCTGAAAGGCGATGCGATGTATATTATGAGCAAACCTTGGTCTGACTTAAAAGTGGAATATTTTGCGCAATGCCGACCCCAAACCTGAAGTCTGTCATCCTGGCACCACTGAATGCAAGGGGATCTCTTTCTATATAGCTTCCACACAGTTTCACATTCTCTATCTTCACCCCATACTTGATAGACGACTCCTCACAAGCTATCGGTAATGGGGAAGAGTGCTCGAAGCAGTCTTCTGGTTGGGTGCGTGACAGCAAACCTGAACTGCCCTCACACTTGGGTTCTCTACCCCGGGCTCGCAAGAGGGTACCCCGTAGAGAATATTACACCTGGCACTTGGAAGGGTTGGGTTTCCCCGGCAGGGTAATATCAAAGGCTAGTTACGAATCAGCTTTCTTCCATTCATCCCAGGTTGGGAAAAGTAGGGGGTTCGCCACATACTTTTGTTCCGATTGTGATGGTGGGTTTCAAAATGTGAGCATTTCCCCCAACCCCTCCTTTGTTTTTCTATACGCATATTATTATTTTTTTTATCTAGCATTGTTCAGAACATTACGATTTCAGGTGACATCTGGAAGCTTGTGTTCTCTCCCATCACCATATGTACACTTTGCTCTCCAGAGACCAACCAACGCCTGTAGGACGATCTGCGGCTTTATAACTTCCACACATTTTTACGTCCTCCATATGTGTGTAGATTTGTATACGCGCTTAATAGTCTCCGTGCGGGGTTATGGGCCCCTAGAAAACACCATTCCCACAAATCCTTATTCTTTTCCTCTGTTTAATTGTTTTTCCCAGTGGTAAAATATTTGGTAAATACGAATTATTTTAGATCAAAACTCTTGGGCCAAAATATGAACTTTAATATTTTCATACATTTTATTTATTACCTTAACTTTTTGTTAGTTAGCAAGTTAGTTAGTTGAAGCCAATCCTATCTTTATCCAGGAGGATCCCCGCCTGGATAATAAAATCTACATAAAGGTTAGTATGACAATCGCCGGTCGGTCCAAGAGCACCAGGAGCCAGTCCTATTTTCGGGATAGTTGCCAGGAAGTGTTTTAAACACCAAACAGCGTTCGTGTTGAAGCCTTCGTCACCTCGGTGGAGAGGGACCTGTTCTGCGTCAGAGGTATGTGGCTATAGATACCCATCGGTAGGATTCCTTGGGACAGAGTGTGTGTGTGTGTGTTGTGCTGTGAAAGCGGGAGGGGAAAGAAAGCAATGTTGTGATTGGTTATGTGTGATGTGAGAGGTTTAAGATCTACCCACCCGAAAACGGGGTGAGCACAGCGGGTCCACCAATCGGTAGCCAGATCTCTCCGTGCGCTGACCTTTGTGTCCGCTCATGCCGGGATTCGGAATCGAACCCAGTACCGCGACGTTGGAAGGCCAACGCCGTATTCACTCAGCTAGCATGTGAAAGGCGATCTCTTAATGGAAGAGCGTCGAAAAAAAACAAACAAGAGTCTCTCAACAGACTTCACAAAATACCTAACGAATAAACTATTAGATTTTGATGTGCTGCCGTTTTCATGCAAAATGCCCTCATGATTCTACCTCTCGATTTATTCCACCCATTTAAACTCAACCTAAAATATAGTAACTTTATTATACCTTTTAAACATTTATACCAATCCTTGCCAGCTAAAATTATTCATTTCACTTATTCTCATTTAGTTCAAAGGGCGATTAATTAAACATGTCTAACTATATCTGTTCCGTTATTTCTAGTGTCCCCCACTTCATAATTAATTGCTCTTTGGTTTTTATTTCCATATTTCCTTTGATTGAATTAACAAAATGGAAGATAAAAATCATAAAATGTTATTCATAAAATTCTTTTGTTTATTAATTGCTTAAATTGATGGTTTCCAATCCCAACCGAGATCGATGGTGTGTTTATGTAATTTATTCCAATATTAGCTAATTTTGGATCAAATTAAAAACCTTTGACTAAGCTTATCCAACATTTGCATTGTCATCCTTACTAAAACTTGGTTAAGTGCTATATTTATGTCGTAGAATAGGGTCGAGTTCAACCCTTCCTGCAATTCTCAGCTGAGAGAGATGACGGCTATGGGCGTGGGAGATTTATAATATAGACAGAGTGCAAATTAACCGAATTTTAGGTTCGCTAAATAGTCGGCTATCTTGTATGTTCCGGGACAATATAAAAACGGGTTCAACAAATTAATACTGTTTTTACAAATGTTAAAAAAGGGGGGCGACTGGGCTGGGACGGTTGCCGTACACACAAACGAACAATACTAACCGAACGTTCGCTCGAATGACATTGAGCGTAAACGAAGCCGACAATGGATGCTTAAACTAGAAGGGGGGGGGGGGGAGAACACTTGCACAGGAGAGTTGCTCGTTGCTGTTTTCTCGAAAATTTTGTCCGAGTGAGTAATCCTTGCCTTCGGGCAAAGTTCAAATAATAGTCTCTTGACAATTACTACTAACGGGATGAACTTAGATCTTGTCTTTAGGTTTAGAACACCGAGTCGAGACTGGGCGCGTTGCCATCGAGGAGAGGGTATCAACGAGTATGGGGTAGACTGACGTGAATTAAACGCGAATATCCGGAGATTGAGAGGTTCTGCGAGGAATTGTGCAGAGTCCAGCAGGACGCGAGTAGCGGGTACGAACGAGGAAGTGCAGATGGCAGGTACTGACGGGGAGGGCAGACGGCCGATACTGCCTTCCAACTCTGGCGCCGGAGGATTAGTAGTAGACCAAATGGGTTTTTCCCCCTTGTCAGACTCCCAATGGACCTTTTCGGTCTCAAGCTTATCGCGGCTTTCTGCATGGCGTGTTTTCAGGCCACCGAGGCGTCTCATGATTTCGCACTTCCATTAGCGCAGACAAAAAGGGTCGACCCGGTGTCTGTTCTCTCTCTCTCTCTCTCTCTCTCTCTCTCTCTCTCTCTCTCTCTCTCTCTCTCTCTCCTTCTCTTTCTCTCTAATCTCTGACACTCCTCCATCCCCAGATGGAACTTCAAGAAAAGTCATGACATCAGAAAAGGATAAATAGGAGGGGATTTTAACTTAAAGTCGTATGACAATAGTGGAAGCGGTTGAGAATACCTAGGACAAATTTTCAAAAATGGAGATAAAGTACAAAATAGTGGAACTATTGGGGGAGGGGTGCAACATACATATACACAAGGTTACATAATGCTAAGGCATAGTTGCTGAAGGATATTTTTTTCATGATCCCATTAAATGGGGTTCACTGGCCCAAGGGTGAGTTTATCCTACGATTAAACAAAACTAAAAAAAATATTAAGGATATAAAAGGAATTCATTGTGCACAGATGAATATATATATATATATATATATATATATATATATATATATATATATATATATATATATATATATATATATACAAAAAATCACACAAGAAAATGAAAGGCAGATTCTAAGTACTTTCGAAAGTACTTGGAATCCGCCTTTCATTTTCTTGTGGGATTTTTTGGCCTTTATTGCTCTAACGCGTTTCCTTATTATATGGTTGAATATACAAATTGATTTTATGAACAACTATTAATACACGGTGTCGTAGAATGACCCTTGGTTTTGATCCCTCTACTCTTTGACACCCTTTTAGTAGCGTAATGCTTTAAGGGGCGTGAGTTACTTCTATGATGAAGTAGGCTTTGTTCTAACAGTGCTATTTTAGTGGTTTAGTCCTTAAGGAAGAGCTATTTTTAAACACATAAGGATAAGAGGAAACACCAGAATCTACCAAAATAAACATGTATTTTAAATTAAATATTACGAACCAACAGTAAACACATTTCTATATTTGGCCTCAAAGATTTTCCAATGACAAAACATAAACAAGTAGGCTTCTAGAAAACATACCAATTGGCAATTAGTATTTTTATCACGACCCTATTTGATTAGCATTAAACATTAAATTAACGTACTGTCATCTACGAACACATATGACCTAGGTTCAAGAATAATGGTTTCTACTCTCCTTTAAAACGTGGGACGTACTAAACTTCTACTATCGCAATAGATATATAAATGTTATTGTTAACTTACAGGTAGGTATTAGGGATTGCCGGATGTCGCTGGAGGACTTATCTCTCGCTTTGAAGTGGTGTGGCCGCTGGTTGAAATTTTCGAGGAGGGATTGCTTGTCGCCTGTGACGGGGGCTGATTCTTCAACTTAATTAAAGACGGGAGCTCGTTGGGGCAAGGTTCTTCTCCTCTCACTCTTACGGTGCTTGAGATGTGAGAATCACTCGAGTGTGAGCGGCTTTGCTTTTCTTCAGTCGGACTTCTTTGCAGACGGAAAAGGCTTCTTCGGTATGGCACCGATATAAAACTTGACTATTTAGGTTAATACGGCCCTGAAAGGGGCGGTCGATTTTCTCAATCTGATCCTATCGTTTCTCACGGAAATAGTCTTGTAGGGCTGAAGGATCGATCTTTACGAACTAATCTTTCTTCTGGCGAATCGACTTCTAATAATCTTCTTGTCTGGCCGATGGATCGATCTTCACGACCTAATCCTATTCTGGCGTATCGACTTCAGATAATCCTCTTGTCTAGCCGATGGATCGATCTTCACGAACTAATCCACCTCTGGCGTATCGACTTCTGATAATCCTCTTCTCTTTCTTTGCGGGGCTTATTTATAGGCGGATTGCCGCCCCATCTAAAGGGGGAAGTGACCAGGCTACAGATGCAAAAGGGGGGGGGGGAACGAATGGTGAGTTAGCATCTGGGGAGAGCGAGAATTCCTGAGGTGGCACTGGGGTGCCCAAGTCAGCTCGCAAATTATAGGCTCGCAACCGCACCGCTACTTGGCGTGCCTTCTGACTCGCACCGCTTTTTTTTCCATAACCATGGGTTTATGGGTCTCGTAGGTAATTCGATCGTTAGAGCGTCGTTTAAGGACCTTAGGTGGTCACCTTCAAACATATGTTAGCTCCAACTGCCCACAGCGGCGGGGAGATCACACATGGTAAGCATTTTCGCCGGCTACCTTTCCCACGCTTCTCCTCATGAAGGGGGGGGGGGGGCTTGAATGTACCTCTACTCCTCCAGGATGCTTAATGTAGCCATTTCTTCACATTTACCTCTATCCTTAAGAAAATAACGGGAGGGGGGGGGGTTCCAATCCGACGCTTACAATAATATACATGGGTAACTTACGGAACATTATATTATACAATAAATTCTAGTTCACTCGGGAATGCCTCGATAACATTTCACCTGACCTTACATTAATTCCTATATTACTGTGCCAACTTAGGATTTTCTTACCTACCACTAGGGGGTTACTCGCCCCTACTTACTTACAATTCTACTGATTTACACTTAACTTTGCTATAATACAATAGTTGGGCTGCTCCTTAATCGTCGACAGGGTTCCGACTTAACGAGTCGGCCATACAATTGTTGGACCCTTTTATATAGTGAATGGAGTACTGGTACTCCATCAAGAGTAAACTCCATCTCAGGAGTCTTCCATTCTTACACTAATTTTTACCTAAGTATGACAACGGTTTATGGTCGCATTCCAACTTAAACTCGCGCCCTATTAGATAATATTTGAATTTACCTATGGACCATATTATGGCCAAAGCTTCGATTTCGATAGTAGCGTAGGCTTTTTCTCTACTCAACAGTTTCCTACTGACATAAGCTATGGGATAGGCTGTTTCGTCATCTTCGTATTGAAGCAATACTCCGCCTAACCCGTCCCGACTAGCGTCCGTGCGAAGGCCGAAGATCTTGTTGGGATTTGGTAAGCGAAGAATGGGCGCAGTTACGAGTTTTCCTTTTAGAACCTCCAACTGAGTTATTGCATGGGAGTTCCACGTGACAGGGTCTGACGCTCTCTTTTTTAACAAATCATTAAGTGGGGCCGCAATGGAAGCGAAGGGTGGTACAAAACGCCTATAGAACGAGGCCGCTCCCATAAACGATCGGAGTTGTTTCTTTGTTTTCGGCCGGGGCATCTTGACTATGGCGTCCACTTTTTCTTGCTGGGTAGTCAAGTGTTTTTGTCCTACTTTGAATCCCAGGTAGTCAATGGATTCGTAGGCAAAATAACACTTGGTCGGCCCGGCGGTTAGACCTTGCTCCTTCTATTTCTCCAGCAATGAGCGTAAGGCGTGTAAGTGTGACTCCCATGTACGGGTAGCTACGTACACGTTGTCGAAGTAAAACGACACGTCACTTAGTCCAGCGATAATTCGCCTCATCATCCTATTATAATTGCTACCGGCTGTAAGTAGTCCGAAGGGTAGCCTGGTAAACTGTAACAGACCTCTCTCGGTCGCAAAAGCCGTCAGTTTTTTGGACTCCTTAGGGAGAGGTATTTGATAGTACGCTTTACACAAATCCAATTCGGTGATGAATTTAGCGTCTTCAAATAAATGGAGATTTGGATCTATTAGTGGGATGGGCTCGGCGTCGAAAACGGTCACTGAATTCAATTTTCGGAAGTCCACGCACATCCAAAATGATTGATCAGGTTTCTTAACCATTACTATGGGGGAGCAATAATCGCACTCCGATGGCTCTAAAATTCCCAATTTTAGTAAATTCCGGACTTCCTTATTGAAGGCTTCTCGTCGGTGGATCGGTAACGGATATGGTTTGCTCCGAACCACTGAATTAGTTTTTAGTTTTATTTCATGGATAAAATCATTGGCACATCCGGGGTTTTTAGAAATGACTTCTGGGAATTCCATGAGCAAGTTCAACATTTCCGCTTTTTGTTGAATTTATAAGTGGGGATTTATCTTTAAATCCACCCGAGGGTCTTCCGGGGTAGGTGAGAGCGAGGGAAGTTCGTATTCCTCGTCTTGTTCCACACACACGGTGTGTATGACTTGCAGGGGCGTACCCGGGTAAACGGCATTCATCGGTTCTGGGGTGAATTGGTGCCCTCTATCCGAAAGAATTTCTTTAGGCAGGCCTACTCGTGCAAAAATTGAAATTAATGCTTCCGCGCAGGAAATAGTGTCAATCTTCCGTAGGGCCACGGCATCTGGGAACCGGGTGGCACAATCCACTAGGGTGAGGATGTAGGAGTGTCCTCCACTTGAAGGGGGTTGAATTGGTCCCACCAAATCAATTGCCACTCGAAAGAATGGTTCGGTTATAACGGGCACCTTTTGTAAGGGAGCGGGAGGTACCCGTCCTCTGGAGGGATCCTTCTGACACACGTGGCATGATCGGCAATAGGCCACAATTTCCCTGGCGGCCTGGGGCCAATAAAAGTGTCGGAATATCTGCTGCGCCGTTTTGTTGTGCCCAAAGTGTGCGGCTAATATTCCATCATGCGCGGTATTTAAAATTCTTTGCGTGTATTCTTGAGGTACACACAGTGCTTTCTTGTTCTCCTTATCCTCCTCGCTGATAGTACGGTAGAGAAGTGAGTCTTCTACGATATACTGGATAGGCTTCTTTCCTTTCACTTGGAGAATTTCACCTTTAATAGCTTTCTCCCATAAAGGTTTAAGAGTGGGGCATTCCTTCTGAGCACTGGCGAAGGAAGTCAATTTGAACCCATTGTCTTCGAGGGTAATCCTCGGGGTCAACTTAGCAGGTTGCTCTTTCCTCTGGGCTTCTTGTGCCCGGGTGACTACTTGTTGAGCCACTTCTTGCTGGGGAATTAGGGGGTTTTGTCCGATTAGTACTGCGCAGAACTTAATCGGGGCTACTACCACGTCCGTCCAACCGGTGAAATATCTGCATTGTATATGACATCTCACGACGGGGAATCGATTGTCGCGTCCTAAAAAGTCGTGGATGATTGCGAATTTCTTATGGTCAGGGTTTACTGGGGGTAGCAACTTGTCGGATACCACTATGCACGTACATCCAGTGTCTCTGACTAAAGTGGATACTCGGCACCCATTAACAGTGCCCTTTTCAAATTGTAGGCCGCCCGGCGAACTTTTGTTGAATAGAAAGTTTACCTGTTGCTGGGGCCCTTTGGATGTTGGCGCGGAAACGTAGGACGAATCAGCTTGTCCTGCTGGGATCGCGGCAGTCAGGTTTTGCACCTGTTGTCTCGAGGTCTCTCTCAGTCGGGAGTTCTGTGGGCACTGGAAACTCAGGTGACCTATTATCCCGCAGGTATAACAAGTGACGGGCTTCCTGGGATACGTGCCGGTATTAGGGTATGATCTTTGTGGAATCCTAACTTCTTTTTTATTTTTTTCTCCTCCAAAATTTGGTTTATAAGTTCCTTTTGCTACTGAGAACTTAAAGGGCTTCTTCTGCAAATGCCTGGGTGGCGGCCCATTTTTCTTTGGAGAGGGAGCCTTCTCTTTCTTGTACTCCCTAGGATATAACCGATGATTTACCGCGTGGAGGTCAGCCTCGTACAGACACTCGTTGAAGGTAGAAGCTTTTCGGTCCTTAACGAATGCACGGATTTCCTGGGGTAGTGTACTTAGTAACTGATCTCTAAGCATGAAGTCGACGACTGCAGCGACTTCGTTCTCTACCCCTTCTGACTCCATCCAAAACTGTAGGCTTCGACGAAGCTCAAAGCCAAAATGTTTGTATGTTTGTCCAGGTCTTATACGAGAATGCCTGAACTTCATCCTATATTCTTCCGGGTTAAGGTTTGTTGCTGAGAGAAGTTCGGCTTTGAGAGTAGAATAGTCCACAGTCGCTTCTGAAGGTAAAGATACGAATATCTCTCTCATCCTACGATTGAGTAGCGGTAACAGTCTGGCGACCCCATCTTCTTCTAGGTCCCAATTATTGACTTCCAATATTTTCTCAAAATGGGAGAGATATGAGCATAAATCTTCTTCGTCCTTGTACTCCGGGAGTTTCATGCTGGCCGCTGGTGACACTCCTGTTCTAGATGACACTGACTGCACCTCTAACTCGTCTTTGCTAAGAGCTCTTTCGTGGGCCCTTATCTTCTCTCTTTCATCAGCTTCCATTTTCGCCTTTTCTCTTCTTTCATCAGCTTCCATTTTCATTTTACGTTCCTCTCTTCTTTCTTCTCTTTCGTTTCTCTCTTTCTCCTGAATAAAAAAACTCAGATCGGTTCCTTCCAGTCCGAGGCTTTGACCTTGCTTCCGATAAAGGTCAAACAATGCCATCACGCTTATGTCAGTCATCTACCTTGTTTTTAATCAAGCCTGACCTATTCCACCACCGAAACTTACCACTTGGCCTAACAATTTCCTTTAGATGGTATCCACCTCTAACTTTACCAATTTCCCACTCGTCAAATATTCTATTATTCCTGGTGTTCCTTTTATGTGTTAGCTCTTCCTTAAATAGACACTGCTGGGTTCTTTCTAATATAAAACCTCTAGACCTGACACCACTTTTATTATATGTCGTAGAATGACCCTTGGTTTTGATCCCTCTACTCTTTGACACCCTTTTAGTAGCGGTATGCTTTAAGGGGCGTGAGATACTTATATGATGAAGTAGGCTTTGTTCTAACAGTGCTATTTTAGTGGTTTAGTCCTTAAGGAAGAGCTATTTTTAAACACATAAGGATAAGAGGAAACACCAGAATCTACCAAAATAAACATGTATTTTAAATTAAATATTACGAACCAACAGTAAACACATTTCTATATTTGGCCTCAAAGATTTTCCAATGACAAAACATAAACAAGTAGGCTTCCAGAAAACATACCAATTGGCAATTAGTATTTTTATCACGACCCTATTTGATTAGCATAAAACATTAAATTAACGTACTGTCATCTACGAACACATATGACCTAGGTTCAAGAATAATGGTTTCTACTCTCCTTTAAAACGTGGGACGTACTAAACTTCTACTATCGCAATAGATATATAAATGTTATTGTTAACTTAAAGGTAGGTATTAGGGATTGCCGGATGTCGCTGGAGGACTTATCTCTCGCTTTGAAGTGGTGTGGCCGCTGGTTGAAATTTTCGAGGAGGGATTGCTTGTCGCCTGTGACGGGGGCTGATTCTTCAACTTAATTAAAGACGGGAGCTCGTTGGGGCAAGGTTCTTCTCCTCTCACTCTTACGGTGCTTGAGATGTGAGAATCACTCGAGTGTGAGCGGCTTTGCTTTTCTTCAGTCGGACTTCTTTGCAGACGGAAAAGGCTTCTTCGGTATGCCACCGATATAAAACTTGACTATTTAGGTTAATACGGCCCTGAAAGGGGCGGTCGATTTTCTCAATCTGATCCTATCGTTTCTCACGGAAATAGTCTTGTAGGGCTGAAGGATCGATCTTTACTAACTAATCTTTCTTCTGGCGAATCGACTTCTAATAATCTTCTTGTCTGGCCGATGGATCGATCTTCACGACCTAATCCTATTCTGGCGTATCGACTTCAGATAATCCTCTTGTCTAGCCGATGGATCGATCTTCACGAACTAATCCACCTCTGGCGTATCGACTTCTGATAATCCTCTTCTCTTTCTTTGCGGGGCTTATTTATAGGCGGATTGCCGCCCCATCTAAAGGGGGAAGTGACCAGGCCACAGATGCAAAAGGGGGGGGGGAACGAATGGTGAGTTAGCATCTGGGGAGAGCGAGAATTCCTGAGGTGGCACTGGGGTGCCCAAGTCAGCTCGCAAATTATAGGCTCGCAACCGCACCGCTACTTGGCGTGCCTTCTGACTCGCACCGCTTTTTTCTCCTTTACCACGGGTTTATGGGTCTCGTAGGTAATTCGATCGTTAGAGCGTCGTTTAAGGACCTTAGGTTGTCGCCTTCAAACATATGTTAGCTCCAACTGCCCACAGCGGCGGGGAGATCACACATGGTAAGCATTTTCGCCGGCTACCTTTCCCACGCTTCTCCTCATGAAGGGGGGGGGGGGGGCTTGAATGTACCTCTACTCCTCCAGGATGCTTAATGTAGCCATTTCTCCACACACGGATTAAAAAAAGGAAATGGTTCGGATTAGTTTGTAAAAGGATCTAACGAGTTTGTACTTAAACTATCAGCCATACAGTTATCAGTTCCTTTTAAATACAAAATGCAGAATTGGATTTCCTGGAGAAATAAACTCCAACGCATCTACCGGCCGTTATTATTTTTCACGTTACGTACGTATGATATAGGTTTGTGTTTAGTTTCAACTACAAATTCCTTCCGTACTAAATACATTCTAAATTTACAGAAACCCCAAATGATAGCGAAGGACTCTCTTTAAATTACCGCATAATTTTTCTCACGCGCGAGTAATTTTCTTCTTGCATAAGCAATGGGGAACCTTCCACAAAGTTAATCTCATACTGAAGGAGGACACATCTTATACCATCAATACTGGTGTCGATGCTAATCCCAAACAATTTGTCCGAGTAGAAAAGCGGTGGATAGGAACGGATGCCAACTTCTCCTTGTGTTAATTAAAGCTGCGACTCGAAAGTGCCGTCCACTCGAGGCGTTGTGGGGCCTTCTTCTTTAATAGCTTGCATAGGGGGGGAGAGCAGAGATAGTCGCGAAGTTGTGTATGAAGTGACGATAGAACAATGCAG
Organism: Ceratothoa steindachneri; assembly: GCA_963969495.1. Taxonomy (NCBI): domain Eukaryota; kingdom Metazoa; phylum Arthropoda; class Malacostraca; order Isopoda; family Cymothoidae; genus Ceratothoa; species Ceratothoa steindachneri. Next base: position 106,078,226 of record OZ018327.1, on the reverse strand, counting down.
AGCTGGTGAGGATCTCAGCTACCTTTTGTTAGTGGGTAAAGGCATGTCACGATGGCCAGGATCTTTTCCTACTGGGAGGCTAACCAATTATTTTGGATATGGAAGCCGAGGTAATCGATAGTGCCAAGGGCGAAGTGGTACTTGCTGGGGCCAACTGTAAAATTATGTTCTCGGAGTTGTATAGGCAGGAGGTATAGTTTGGAACGGATGGGTTACAGGGTGGGTAGTTGGATATTGTGCTCATAGTAGGGAGCACAACCGGGGATCTCGGTGATGACGTCATCAAAACTACTCAGGAGCGCTTGCAGTTGATCCTTTTGAAGAGATGATAGCTGGTCGCATATCTTATTTCCGTCGGCCGGGAATTATTAAAGTCTGGCAAGACATGCAACTGGTATTCCTTGTCTTGCTCCATGCAGGCGACTTGAATTAGGCAAAGGGGTCTAGAGGGGAAACAGATTTCATGGGGGATTTTTCGTCGATTGCGATTATTTGGTTGATCCTTGCGCGCTGGTGGTACCGATTGAGCATATTAACATGAAAAAAGCTTTCTTCGTGAGGGGGGTTTCAATAAAGTAATCGAGGGAGCCATCTTCTCGATTATGTGGTAGAGGCCCTTCCAATGGCTCGATAATTTGTTATTGTCCGTGGGGAGGAGAAGGAAAACTTCTTCTCCTCGGTTAAATTTTCTTTCTTTGGACTTGCAATCGAAGTATTTCTTCTACTTGTCAAAATTGATGTCGTCGTTCTGAGACGCAATTTCAGCACACTTTTCCAGCCTCCTTCTTAAATCCAATAGATACGAGTAAGAAGTCTGAATATTTTGATCCAAGTCCTTATTGGAAAAAAGTTCCTTTATGATACTCAGGGGTCTCTGATGTTCCTACCATATAAAAGTTCAAAGGGAGCGAATCCTAATGTACAATGGGAGATTTCTCGTTAGGCAAAAAGGGTTACCTGAAGAAAGCAGTGCCATTCAGTGGGCTGATTGGCACACAACCTCCTGAGAATGGCCTTGAGGCTTCCATTTAACTTCTCGAACATTCCCTTCCAGCTCGGGTGAAAAGGAATGGTGAACAGGGGCTTGATCATCAATAATTTACCGACGTGCTTCATTAATTCGGAGGTGAATTGACGACCACGATTCGAGAGGATTTTTTTATGCGAAGGCACAAACAGAAAAAGATGGAATTAAGGGCTTCGGCACAGGAGATGCTATCGATTTTCTTGAAGGGTACAGCCTGGGGGAATCAGGTGGCAAATTCGACGAGTGTTAAAACGCAACTATGGCCTTCGTTCGAGGGGAGGTGGATCAGTCCGATCCCGTTGATAGATACTTATGAGAAGGCTTCCGAGATTAGTGGTTCCTTCTGCAAAGGTGCAGGTCTGACTAGTCCTTTTATTACCCTCTTTTCGCAAATGTCGCAGGAACGGCAATATCATGAAATTTCTCGGTCGCGCCAGGCCAATAAAAATATTTGAAGATCCTCTGCGTGGTCTTCGTGTGGTTGAATTGACCAGCAAATAGGCTATCGTGAGCGGTTTGCAAGATTGAAAGGACGTGAAGGGGATAAACATAGCGTACGGGAATCAGTTTCGCTTTCTTCCGTGCACACGCGATAAAGGAGTTCGTCCTTGATGAGGCAGAAAATCAACTTATTCCTTCTCACGGTTTTTAGGCGTTTTGTTCTGGGCTTTTGACCACAAGGGACGAATAGACTCACATTCCCTCTGGCTTTTGGCAAAGTCATGGCTCATATCACTCTGGAATTCGTGGGCACACGGGTGTTCCATTGTTGTAGGGGCTTTCAGAACCTTCTTCGCGCGGGAATGGGTAGTAGTGGGTTGAGCCACGGGGGCGGAAGAAACCCGGAGGGACAACAATTAAGACCACACCTAAACTTGATGGGGCCTGCAACGACTTCAGATCAACCAGTGAAATAAGCACACTCAATGTACCAGTGAACAATGGGGAATTTATTGTGCATCCCAGGTAATCATGCACTACAGCAAACTTATCGTGGTCCGGAGCCTCAGAGGCGAGTGTTGATCGGATACAACATTGCACGTTCACCTTAACGAATTTATTCCCATTATTAGGAACAAATTTGTTTTAATTTCTTCCCTTATTTTGGATAGCAATTGTGGCTAGCCGGGTAGATGTCTGCCTCCTCGATGCATTCTTTGAGAGTACGGTACCTCCAGTCCTTCAAGAAGGATATGATTTCTGAAGGGAGCGATGCAAGAAATTGGTCCTTGAAGACGAAATCGACCAGGGCGTCGTATTCATGTGGCAACACCGGACGCATCAATCCAAAAATTGAAGTGACGCTGTAGGGAGTAGCCGAACTGTCGGGAGGTCTGGTCTGATTGAATGCGACAGTGCCTAAATTTAGCTCGGTAGAAGTCCGCGGTCATGCTAAAAGAGGCGAGCAACTCAGCTTTTAACGATGAGTAATCAATTGTTGTCTATGATTGGAGGGAGGAGATAAAAATATCCCTGAGTTGGAAGCTCAGCAGGAGAAATAATTTTATGGAGAGCGTCTCTTTCCTAGTTCTGCTCATCTCAAGTTCGTAAGAACGAATTCTCCCTTTTTCTTCCCCTTCATTTTTTTTTCTTCTTTTGGTTCTTTCTCTTCTTTCATCGTCCTGGATGTAGGCTGTCAGATCTTTGCCACTGAGTCCGAATGACTCACCTTGGGTCTTGAAAATTTCAAACGACGACATGATGCTGGTTCTACGCTATGGGCACAGCAACAAGAATTAAATTAACGCACTGCAATGAAAATGGAGGAATTATGGATTTCTTTACGCACGAACGGGTGTGCGAATGGTTTTGCATCTCTGACCTATTTATGTATGTATGTTTGGTCGATCATTGTATTCAGTCTAATATTTGTTATTCAAATTCATCAATCATTTACATTTTCTTCTGACGTTAGTCTAATCATGTCTAATCTAAAGACTTCCTATGTTTGCTCTGGAGAATTTGCAAAGTCATTATTGACTGACATTTTTTAGAGTATGAGGTTGTAACTTTTATTTTATCATGTTGTCTGCTTAAAGAAAAGTGGGTTGTTATGCATATTCATTCTCTTTATCATGTCCAATTAAATGATAAATTGGACCATAACCTTGTTGGCAAACAAATCGGAGTCTCCTTGTTTCACACATACGTAGGTGAGTCAAAAAGTTCTCAGACAAATGCCAGATTATTGAAATGTTCGATTTTGTACAAGTAAATACAGGGTCAAACACGACTTTCATGTTTTCTGAACAATTCCTACAAAATTCGTCATTCAATTTGTCGAGACTCTTTGTATTAGATGTGCTTCAAAAAGGTTACTTTTTTGAACCCATAAAATGGCAAATTTTGAGATAAGAGCGAACATTAAATTCCTGACTAAACTTGATTGGAAGCCTGTTAAGATTATTGACGCTCTACAACAGGTTTATGGTGACTCTTCGCCATGTAGAGCGGTAGTTTACGACTGGATTAAGCGCTTCAAGGGGGGCAGAGAAGAAGTTGAAGATGATCCACGTGAAGGGAGACCCTCCACCTCCATTAACCCAGAAAATGTCGAGCTTGTGAGGAATCTAGTGGATAAAGATCGCCGTATTACTATTGATGAAGTTGCCAATGCATGTGAAATCTCTCATGGCTCAGCATTTGGAATTCTAACTGAAAATCTTGGCCTGAGCAAGCTTTCAGCACGTTGGGTCCCAAAAGCGTTGCGAGAAGACCAGCTGAATCATAGGGCCAACCTTTCTTTGGCTATTTTGACCAAGATTGAAGCAAACGAGGATAGTTTTTTTGAGCGCATAGTAACGGGAGATGAAACTTGGGTGTATCAGTTTGATCCTGAAAGTAAAAATCAATCAAAAGAGTGGCACCCAAGGGGGGCAGCAGGGCCTATCAAGTTCAAGACAGAGAGGTCCGTTAAGAAGATAATGGCTACAGTTTTTGGGGATTCGGAGGGAATTATTTTAATAGACTTCTTAGAAGGACAAAAAACTGTTACATCCAGCTATTACGAAGGAGTTTTAAGGAAGCTGAAAACTTCAATAGCCAAAAAACGACGAGGAAAGCTCCACAAGCAAATCTTGTTCCACCATGACAATGCCCCTGCACATTCGTCCAAAGCTGTGAGATCTCAGCTACGGGAATTTCGATGGGAAACTCTTGCTCATCTCCCTTATAGCCCTGATTTAGCACCCTCTGACTTTTTTCTGTTTCCAAATTTAAAGGGACACCTAAAAGGAACCCGGTTTCAATCATTAGATGAAGCAAAAAAGCAGGTCATTACTTGGTGCCAGAGACAACCCCGTGAATTCTACAAAGATGGTCTTTACCGTTGGATTCATAGATTAAGAAAGTGTATAGATGTTAATGGAGCTTATGTAGAAAAATGATTACAGTATTATTACAAATAAAAATTTTATGCCATTTATCTGAGAACTTTTCGACTCCCCCTCATATATGCTTAGGTGCACCTAATTATTTTGAATTTCCTGCCACGTTTGAATATTTTGTCCTTTAAATTCCCATTCATTACAAGTTTTCCGCTAGTAACGCTAAACGTCGTTTCTTTAGCGACTCTCAAAGCGAATTAAACATCGTCTTACAGTCGGTCTTTTAATCCAGCCAGTAAGTTTTAGTAATTGATTTGTGCGTATTATCATTCATCAATGTCTGAATGACCATGATAATTCTAAGTAACAATGACAGAGCTTGTTGAAAACAAAAGTCATTATAATGGCTGTAACCGTAACTTTATATCCACAGGATATGATATCACTTTATATATATTTTGGTTTTAGTAGAAGGGAAAAAGAGAGGCCTTGTGTGATTTCCTTCTCCCTTCAGTGTCCTACCTGCGTGAAAAGATGCAAGATGAGACCCTCTTAGAGAGACTTCTTCATGAGAGCTCCTTCACCAACAATCCAAGTGAACAGAGGGACGGTGGATGCAGTTGGCAGTTTGATGATTACGGAGAGTGATGAGCGAAAATGTAAAACGAGAAAAATCGAATAGAAGAGGTTCAGTTGAGCCTAACTAATCAGTCTGCTTCCAGCTAGGGTATAAAATGATGTCCAAAATGCAGTTGATCCTACCTAGTCAGGATGCTTCTAGCTAAGGTGAAAAGTGGTATCCGAGTTGTGATTGATCTTACATAGTCAATCAGCATCCAACCTAGACTTAAAGTTATATTTAAGTTTTAATACACTGACTGGAGTGGAGTATAACGGTGCTTCCGCACCAGGATAAGTCTCTATGGTTGTTTTTGAAAAGCTTTCTACTAGCATTCTTTCATTGGTAACTTTTCAAATTATTTCGTTCAAAATTCTATTTTTTTTAGTTTTGTGTATGATTTTATTGCATATTTTATGTACTTTTTATTGTAAAATTATTTTCCAGCAACATGATTAGAACATAGTGAAAATTAAGATAATGCAAAAATTGTATACATTACTAGAAAAATTTCCTTAGATATTTAAAGTTAATTTGTGAAAAAAAACAAACAAAGCTACAATATTGATTTTTATATCATTTTATTGAAAATTTTGTGCACGTTTCATACCATATAATTTGTTTTAGCAACATGACTAAAACATAAAGAGTGAAAATTATGATAATGCAAAATTTAATACATTTTTGGAAATACTCTGTAGATTTCTGACGTTGATTTGTGAACAAAACGCAAAATATTTGCTAAAATAAAAGGCGCTTAAGAACTGATTTATATTTTTAGCATCATTCGAATATAGATTGAATTCAATTCCATGGCATTCAGATCACGACTACTATTCACCTAACACTACCTTTTCCAACTGAGAACAAAACCTATAGTTGACTTTGTCCGAAAAATATATGTTTTAGTTCACCATTAACACAAATTTACATGAAACTAAAGAAAACTGATTTCAAATGATAAACAAATCATATGTGCCTCTTTTCGTCGTGAGTTGAGTTCGAATGCCTAATTTTTAGTAATTCTATAGCCATTTATATGATTTCAAGTTTCAATAGGAAGGGGGTTCTTTTGAAATAGAGTGGGTTCTGAAAGAACCCCCTGTATCTCACAAACGGCGCCGTAGATTATTATGATTTTAGTAAGAATAAAAGGGCTTTTAATGAGCTTTTTATTTCCTATATGATAATCTAATGTAGTAAAAAGTTGAAGAGATGAATGTGGTATCCCATTAAGCTACTATTGTGATGCCGGGTAGTCATTCTCATATCTGGCGTATATTAAACCCGAAACGGGATGTCAGGTGACATCTGTAGGTTTGCGTGTCCTTAAGTTTCTAACACACGCAGTTTGCTCTTCATGCTCTAATGCCTGCAGGAAGTTCGCCACTTTATCTTGAGCAAATTTTCTCTTCCTCCATCCTCACCACTTTCTCTTATACTTCTCTCCTACAAACTCTCTGACAGATACGGCCTCGTTGCTACTGCGTTTTAAATTCAAGGGTAAACATGGCGCATTGCAATTTATAAGGGCTTGATTTGCAATTGTGATATTGTAACCTATAATAATATTTTAATTATAATTACCGATATTCCACGGCTTTAAGTCCTTTTTATATTAATCATCATTGTTCGTTATACAGCTTTTTGGAGTTTGTTTCTTACTGCTCGCGGCTTAGTAGATTACAAGCTTATTGTTGTAGATATTGGCATCGCTATCAACACGATTATCTCTGGGGGTTCTTAATTCGGTTAATTTTAAGTGTTTAAAGATTAGTTCCTATTTGTTGTATCGGTCAAGCCACTTTTCGCATTTATTCATCGGTATTCAATCTTCTTTCCTTTTTGGGGTTAATTTAAGAGTTATTGGATTCTCAATTTGGTAATATGTTTCCGGATTTAGTGCTTCTTAAAATTGTGAGTTGTTCACCCAAGGGAGAATTAAATTAGAATGGACTGAATGAAGGGTAGCTGAATTTATTCAGGTATTTATATTTTGTTTAAACTTCAGAAAACCTACGCGGTATTTTAAGAAATTTCAGTCGTCATATAGGATTGCGTTTTGGCACGGAAAAGTACATACTTTTTAGATACTACGCATTCATGTGGTTAATATTGAAATTAAAATAAGTCCGCCTCACCTTTTACTGATGTGACAGGAAACCATGAAGTTTACACATTGGCAATAGCTAATACGAACTTAATTAATATATTGGCATTCCTGGAGGGAAGCACTTATAAGAGCGCTTTTTTCGATTGTAGCGTCAAAACCTCGTGTCTCTAACGTTCGTGCAGGAGTCGTGTGTTTTTTGTTCTTTCTTTTTTTAAGCTTTAATAAGACTTTTGATAAGTCCTCGGTCAATTTTATAGACTTTTGTACAGCTTATGGCCTCTTTTCAAAGCATAATGTTGCGATTGTTGTGGGAATGAGGCGCGGTTTGTCTATAATGTCCCTAGCACTAAATAATAAGTGTGGCTTGTATAGGGAATCGAATCTAATGCTAGGCTTTCGAATTGTTAATAATACTAGATGTTTTAGATTAGGTTTCGTTGTAATACTTGTTCCTATGGAGCGAGCGGGAATTACTTGGGGGGAGCCATCCTCTCATAATGGAAACCCATAGCACGGCTCGATAACGGCTTCCAGTAACCAAACACACATTCGAATAATCTATAAGTAAATATTAAGTACGTAAAAACAGTACTAATGGTGTTTTTAAGCATTTTACCTATCTGTTACGGCTTCGATTTAGTGTGGAAAGCAGTTATTTTTAGGATAACACCGCTGCAAATAGAGACGTACCCAGAGTGCTTCTATCTTGAAAATAAGTACTTTCTGTGCCTAGCTGAAGCTCTTAATGACGAATAGAATACCTAAAAACACCAATAGTATTGTTTTTACCCCCCAAAAAACACTGCGTAGCTCGGCTGAAGTTTCACTTAGATGTTTCATACTAAAAAAATGCATTGCCATTGAATTTGTTAGTAAGCTCTTATTAGTTTTAATGATAACGGAACGAGAAAATTGATGCCATTTTTTCTCTCTTTAAATGTTATTATAAATTTGATAATACATTAATATATTTTTATTCTTGTTGCTATGACAATGAACAGGAGGAAATGGATATAACAAATACAATCTATTGTTGTGTTTGTCTTTCCAGAGTTTCACCATTCAGTTGAGTTATTTTTGTTAGAGGTCAAACAGTGCAACGAAAGTATTTGGAAACTAGTCTAATGTATTTACCAACTTACACTTTTTTATATTGATTAACTAATTAGTAGTAAATTTTTTTATTGCATTGACACCGAGAGAATATTAATACTTAATTGATAGTATTATTCTAAAGAATTCATATATACGAGGGGCGGTCAATAAGTTTTGCAATTCGGATATAAGGAAACTAGATATGAGGAAAAGTGTTTTATTATTCTTCAATATAACTACCCTCGACTTTAATGCACTTGCGCCACTTGTCCCTGAGGATTCGAATTCCCGACAACCAGAAATCTGCCGACTGCTGTTCATTCCACTCCTGGACGTCGAGCTGGACATCTTCATCGTCCCCAAACCGGCGTCCACGCAGTGCAGCCTTTAGCTGACGGAATAAAAAGTAGTCGCTAGGGGCCAGATCTAGACTGTAGAGGGGATGGTTGAGCTCCTCGAATCCGCACTCGCGCAGGGCAGCTTGTGCAACACTGGACTTGTGGACAGGGGCATTGTCATGGAGGAGCAGGACACCGCGTGTCAACTTGCTGCGCCGCTTCTGACGGATGCACTGCTTCAACCAAGCCAGTTACTCGGCGTAATATTGGCCTGTGATGGTCCTTTCACGAGGCGCATAGTCGACCATCAACACTCCCTTAGAATCTCAGAAGATAGTGGCAATGATCTCCCAGGCTGAGGGTTGGGTCCGGAACTTGATGGGGGTCGGAGAGCCCCTGTGCTTCCAGGCCATGCTTACGAGCTTAATATCGGGATCCCAGTGATGGACCCACGTTTCATCACCTGTCACTATGCGTACTCGAATCCCGCCGGGTCTTGGTTGTACAGGAGCAGCAGCTCCTCCGAACTTTGACGACGTTGAAGTCATTCATGGGGCGTGAGGTTTCCAGGGACCCAACGGGCAGAGACCTTGGCCATGGCCAAATTGTTCTGGATGATGTTGATAACACTTCCATGTGATATTCCAAGTTCTCGCTCGATTTCTTCGACCTTCACCCGTCGATTTTCGAGGATCATCCTCTCCACACGGGCCATATTTTCCTCGTCGGTCACGTCTGACGGGCGTCCTGGACGGGGGTCATCTTCAAGGGACTCACAACCATGGCGGAACTCCCTATTCCAGCAAACAATGGTTACATAGGAAGGGGCGGTGTCGGTGTACACTACAACCATGCGTTCATGGATCTCTTTTGCATTCCTGCCTTCCTTGGTCAAAAGTTTGATCACTGCGCGGTGCTCAAACTTCTCCATTGTTGAAAAATTTGTGACTGACGATCTGCGATCAGCTACAGCTTCTTAAATAGACGAGGCAGGAGCTTGCGGCTGCAGGTCCTGACTTGTAACTTCTCTCCAGTGTTTACTAAAGAGTGTGGTCCCATCCCTCAGCCAACGGATTCCTACTCGAGGGAAAAGCTGAAGGATATGGACTTCACCGAAGGAGAAATAAAAAAGAAGATCACTGACCTAATGACGAATAAGTCACCTGGCCCGGATAGGTTTCTACCTAAGGTGTTAAAAGAAGTGCGCGATGAAGTGCCACAACACCTGAGCGCAATCTTCAACATGTCAATCCGGAACGCATTTGCGTTCCTATAGAGTGGCGTGAAGCGGAGTTGACTCCTATCTTCAAGAAAGGAGACCGTAGCCAACCGTCGAACTACCGACCTATCACTATGACTTCGATAGTCGGTAAACTCATAGAAAGCATGATGGTGGACAAAATGACGTCGATTTAGAGTCAAACCTGCTACTGAGGAGTTCCCAGTACGGCTTTGGAAGGCAACAGTCATGCCTGACGAACCTTGTTGAATTCTTTCACTTCGTCTTCAGTGAGCACGGTTGGGACAAGGCGGTGGATGTGGTCTACTTAGACTTTTAGAAAGCCTTTGATAAGGTACCACACCGCTGCCTTCTCCGGAAAGTGTGATCGCTGGGCATAGACGGAAAAGTAGCCGGCTGGATAGAGAACTGGCTAAGTGGTAGACGGCAACGGGTGGTGGTGAATGGACAGGCTTCTGAGTGGGTGCCCGTTACTAGTGGAGTGCCTCAAGGTTCTCTCCTGGGACCACTCCTATTCATAATGTACGTCAACGATATGGACGTTGACATGGTTGCCAAGATTTATAAATTTGCCGACGATACCAAGTTTGGTATGAACGTTGCAAAGGATGGAACTACTGCCCGCCTGCAAGATGATCTTCGGAAGATTGAGGAGTGGTCTAATAGGTGGCAAATGCTTTTAACGTAAGCAAATGCAAAGTGATACATATCGGCCACTGAAAACTCCAATCACCCTATATCCTTAAGGGCTCTGCTCTTGAATCCCCTGACACTGAGAAGGACTTGGGTATAACTATCACCAGTGACCTCAACTTCTCGAAACAGTGTATTGAGGTGGAGAAGAAAGCCCAAAAGATGTTAGGATATATGAAGCGACAGTTTGGATATCGAAACAAGGAGATAGTATTGTATCTGTACAACTCTCTCGTCCGACCGCATCTGGAGTATGCCGTACAATTTTTAAGTCCTTCATTTAGAAAGGACATCACGAGATTGGAACGCGTGCAAGCCAGGACAACCAAACTGATTCCCTCTATCAGACATAAAAGTTATGAAGATAGATTAAAGGAATTAGATATGTTCTCGCTGGAAACCCGAAGACTACGTGATCAGCTTATCGAAGTGTTTAAAATACTTCGAGGCTTTGACAAGCTGGTCTACAGGGATATTTTCCAGCTCAGCGAGGGGAGAACAAGGAATCACGGCTACAAACTTTCTACTGAAGCGATGCCACCGTGATCTGTGTTGGAAATTCTTCAGAATGGACTACGATGATATTTTCCAGCTCAGCGAAGGAAGAACAAGAAATCACGGCTACAAACTTGAACTGAAGCGATAACACCGTGATCTGTGTGGGAAATTCTTCACATTCAGTATATGTGGTAGTTAGAACGCAATTCCGACGGAAGTTGTGAACATTGAATCTGTTGACCAGTTCAAGTCAAGACTGGATAAAGTCTTGCGAAGTCACCGTTAAGATCCTCGCTAGTGATCTTCGAGGTTACCAACGGACACCTTCGAGGATTGCGCCAAAAGTACCCTCATTGTATGGACCGTAAGTTCTTCTAGGGTACTTATTTTCCTTGTAGCTCCTTGTAAATACTACTCATTCAACCTTGATGTGAAAATTTCAGCTTCTACCTTAGTGTGACTTAAATCCTTGATCAAATCATCCAAATTACTTTGATTTAGAAAGTTAGTATGTGTATTCATTCTTGCCACGAATGCATCATCTATTTCACATGCGAGCGAAAATCACATTCATAATGAATTAAATGTGAAGAATATTCTCAGGTTTTCAAAATTAGGTTTCAAGGTATGTTGAAGGCACAGAAATCAAAGGATAATGGTCTGCTAAATTTTAGGTTAGAATTGGCCAGGAATAAATAAAGATGGAGGACTTCCAAATGTATTCTAAGGGCTTCAAGCAAGAAGAGCGGATGGCTAAAACCTGTTACCAAACCAAAGACCTTTGCTTGAACGACAAAAGTGAAGGCCATAATTAGCGGACCAGCAATTGCGAATAAAGGCGATGCTTGAATTGCAATGGGGGACATTAGATAATGGTCATGTCCTGTCCTGTGAAAAAAAGGTAATATAAGAAGGTCCGAATGAAAAACGAAACAAAGAAAAATAGAATAGTAAAAATAATGGTCAAAAAGCTGCAGTGCAAGCTCAACCAAATAGCCATAGCTCTCAATTTCAACAAATCATATATATATATATATATATATTTATACCCTTGGGCAAAAATATCAAGCAGAATCCTATGGCATCATTCATGTAATGCAACTAGAGATTTGGGGCAAATGAATTCAGAGAGAGTCTACGCAGGGAGACTCAGGTCCATCACAGAACTTAAGGAAGACATCAGAGAGGATATCAGAGCCATTAGTCAGTCGGTTTGTAAGGACATCATGGACACCCTTGTGCTGCGCATCAAGAAATGCACAGAGCTAAATGGAGGTTATTTCGATCACGTGCTCTATAATATAGAAGAAAATTCCAAAGACATGTTTTGATATGATGTTTTCAAACACAATAAACTAGTTATCACCAAAGTTTCATTCAATCCTTGCGAAAAATTAAGAAATTAGGCCTATCGAAAGTTGGGCCCAGTTTTGGGGGGTCACTCTGTATTGGTGATTTATACATGCTGTATATCATGGTTCCAAAGCCTTCACTATATCTCTCAATTACTGAGAGCCCTCAATTTCCTGGACTTGAATTAAAAAAAGATGCAGGCTGGAACTTTAATTTTCTCTTGAAATTGAACACAAAACTCAATGTTTATGCTTCGAGAAGTGGTATTAATCGTGCTACACCACTTGATGGGATTGTGTTCACACTGCACCACCAAGCAAGGCGGAGACGCTCTCTCTATTAGCCAACGGCTAGCCGGGTGGAGGAGATCCTCGACTGATTCAACGGACCAGTGCGCTCTGTTTTCAATGACTCCGGCAGCTCCTGCTGCCAACCTGGTGCTCAACGTACTACTCTACATTCTTTTGGATAAACGCGAGGCTGAGTAGGAGGTATTGACGACTGGGCAACCAAAGAACTCCATACACTTCGCCAAGGCCTGCGCCCTGGAGGTCACTCCGGTGTTGCTGCTCCAGCTACAGAAACAATACGGCAGAAGATGTGGAAAAAAAGAAGAGCCCGTAGACGAGAGCAGAGTCAATGCCCTCGGACGACATCGTCTTCACATGCGCAGCAATTGCAATAGGTCCTGCCCTTCAAGGATCAGGCTATACAGTAAGATCCAGCACTAAAGTTCAACCACAGATTGACCTCCATGTCGCAATCTCCATTGTTTTCCAAGACAATGCCAGTAATGAATTTTTCCGGTATTTTCCATAAAATCTTTTAAAATGTACGAGAATTGTAATGTTAGCTAATTTTCGTGGTTTCAGGCCGAGTACGTATGTACGTCTGATTCGTACAGGAGTAAATCCGTTCCACTTGTCTCTAAGAGTGCTCTAACTTAATTCTTTAATCAGGGATGATTCGTAATATTATATATCTATTACCATTTGCAGCGTTCGAGGATCTAATTAAATAACTCCGACAAAAATATACTTATAATTACATGAAAAAATGAAATATTAAACATACTAATGATATAATAAGAGGATCTAATAAAGATTAACACTACCAATGAGTAATACGCGATGGTTGACGCAAAAATCACTTTTGCCCGGAATGGTAACTAACTAACCTGAATAAGTTTTGGATTCCTTTTACCTTTAACTAAGAGGGAGTCGGCAATGGTGTGAACTTGAAGGAGAACCTCCTCAATGAGTTAATTAGAGGCGATTGGACTGGAGCCTCCTTCACTGACGTGAGGATTGCTAAGAAAACAGCTGAGGCTTATCACTAGGTGACTTGAAGATGTAAGTGAGGGGATCTTGGATGAATGGAAGTTATTCCGATCTCTGTGTTATAAATTCGGGCTTCTCGATGATGAGACTTGACCAAGAGGTGAATCTTTTCTCGAGTTGGAATTCACTTTGGTATTCCTCAATGGTGAGGAGTATCTCGGTTTTTATTCAGAAAATTGAGATAGGCGATTTCTCTGGATGAGAATGGTATGAGAGTGGGTCTCGATTCCACTGGTCTACTCTTCTAAGCGACCAAAGGAACGGCCTCGGGAGGAAAAGTCATGCTCGGTATCAACTATCTTCTTGATTCCCCTATTTTACTAAGGGACTCGCCTTCTTCTCTCGATTGCTACGCGGATTTGCTTCTTTCATTTCTCAAGATCGAAGTATATATATATACGTTGATTATCCCTAGAGGGAGGGGAGAACAGGGAGTTTATGAGGAGCGAACTCTCACTAACCCACAGTTAAGCCTTTCTTCTAGGGTATAAATTTTCAACGTTGTGACATTTCGCCCCTTCAGGTTTAAGCACGGAGAAGTGAGATTTTGTCTATTTGGCGAAAAATAGACATAAACAATCGGAGGGAACAGTGAGCCTGTTCATAGATTTTTATTCTAAAGGTTCCCACACCCTCCTCTATCAATATTAAAGGACTACGAAATCTGCTGACTGTAATCCTCCTTTGCTAGCGACGCTCGAAGAATCTTTTGGGGAACGGGGAAAAGGGGATGAAGTGGGGTAAAGTTTTGGCCCATGTGGAGCGTGACAGTTGACGCTGTATGGACAAACTAGCGTTTGTTTTTCCTCGTGATATTTATACCCCCACACTAATATAAGGAACAATTCCAACTCTTTTCAATTTTTCCATATATCTTTGGACAACCAGAATATATATATATATATATATATATATATGAAAAACTCACAAAGTATCACGTGAGGGTGGCAAATAAATGCAATATCCCGCAGGAAAAAATGAAAAAGTGTTTCCAAGTACTTTCGAACTTTATTAAGTTCCTTATCAAGGATAACTACACAAATAGTATTATATTAGAGGTATATATACGAAAGAAAAATATGAAAGACCGCCTCAAAAACAAGAAATCACCAATGAGGAAGAGGGAAGGGGGAAGGTAAAAAAACACATTAAGGATTACAAGAAGCAGGTAGTAAGGTCAAACTAAGTCGAAGGAAAGGGTAACAGATTCAAAGAAATGGAGATAGCCTAACGAGGGAGATTATAAGACACGATGAGCAAAAGGGGGAAAAATAGCAAGTATAAAACAGAGCAGTGACAATTAAAAAATGAAAATTAATAATAAAAAAAAAAAAAAATTAGGGGCCGCATAACTAAAGAATGTATATAAAAAAACAACACTAGGAACGAAAGACAAAACTAATTTCTTTGAGTATTAATCTTTTAATTATAGCATCTATTTTATATAAACCAGGGGAAAGGTTAAAATTATCACATTGGCTTATAAAAGCACATTCAATGATGTTCCTTTTTATATGGTCATTGGAACGATAAATAAATTTGGCTGAGTACCAGTTAATTAAATGGTTCTGATCTGACATATAATGTCCGAAGAGGGGAAGATAACAGTGCTTTCTTTGTACTTGGTTCTCCATAGTTGTGATCTTTTTATCTAAGTGTTGCAGGTACAAAGCTCTTGTTCTCTTGATATCGTTTAATAGTGGCTTGGACACTATATACTGAACATTTAATTTTTATTAATATTTAGGTACTTCTGATAACCTTGGCTATGGAGAAGTTGGATTGGTGCTCTCTGTACTTCTGTAAGTTCTTTATTTGCATTAATATTACTAATTTCTAACAATATTTATACAAAATAGTTATAAATTCCACATGGAACATAGGAAATATTATTTTCGGAGACATAACCTTTTATTAATTGCGCACCGACTACTAAAATACAAAGTACGAGTAATTGAAACATATTAGCCAGATACACATTATTATCACACGCACATACTCGTATACAATGTTTTTGTCTTTTATTTCTGCTGTAAATTTATAATATTTTCATTCCTTCTTCGAAAAACGTGCCTATTTCGAGATTTTCAGACCGCTCCAGATTTCTTACAGATTTTACATTCAAGTTTTTATAAAATATAAACATGAGAGAATTTAGGTAAAAATAAAGGAAGGAAGCTCCATATGCGTACTCAAAATGGATTTTGCAGAGTATAAGCACTTTACTTGAACACACCAAAATAATCGATCAAGTTTGAGAACATTAATCTTCATATACTCAGTCAAGAATTTGTCAGTTTGCTCCAAGCACGTACCTAATATTGTATTGTAAACTAATGGCTTCGTTGAGTCACATGAGATGGCTTTTAGTATGATGTTACATCATCTTAATAAATCACATACTTCGTCAATATCGTAGACTCTGCCTATTAGAAGAGCCACTTAGCTTCCTTTCCTGTTAATAGCTCAATTTATTATTGATGAAACTTTCGTTTCCACCAGACCAAGAATTAATAAAAAACAAACTATAAACTTTCTTTCTCTCTAAATTTGTCAACATGATAAAAACTGAGATAGATTTATTACAGGTAGAATGCCCGTTTTACATGACAGGCCAATCTAGCATTGGCGTAAAACCAAAATATTTTTTTTATTTTATACGAGCCAATAAAGATGGTGCGATCAAATCACGCCAACCTTACAAAATAGAACTTATCAACTCTCGAAAATCCCACTCTAGCAGATTTTTAAACATAATAGTATTCCTGTACGCTCTTGTAAGTTTAGTGGTTGTTTATGTAAACACGCTCACAATTTGTATTTTTTTACAAGGTCTTCGATTTGAATTCTTCTTGTTTGCTTCAATCAGGGCCCTTGAAGCTCGCGTGAATGGGGAACCTTACCTTTGGTGGGAGGATGTCAAGGCTGGCACTGGGGGTAGAGCGATTTTAACATCACACCCCTTTTCCCTGCTTTGTTATTCTATAACCAATTTTATATGATTTATTTTTGTTTTTATTTTTTCTTTCTTTGTCCTCTCTAAACCTTTAGTGTTCTTTTAATATTTCCACTAGACATTCATATAGTCGTTCTTTGTGTCAATACATATATCTTTTTTCATCGTTTGAATTTTGCAGATGTAGATTTGTGGGGGACGAATCAAGTAATAAAACATTCGAATACAAAATTTAAACAGTTCACACATTGAACCTTATAAAGGGGAAGACAAACTGCCCGGTATGTATATCTTCTTGAAAGTTTTCTTGAGAAAGGCGTTATTAGATCCTTTATAAAACTTTTCATTCTTTACCGAAAAATACACATTCAGTATCGTAGCTGGATCCGAGCTCTGATTGAGCGCTTAAAATTTCGGAAATTACAATTTAATGTAAGAGTGTAGGTGTGGGTAGAGGATAAAGAAAAGGTGTGAGGATAGATAGTCGAAAATAGACAAGTAGGGAAAAGAGAAAGAAATGTGGTAGGGCGCAAAGAAATGCTAAGAGCATGGTGATCAGGCCTATCGCTTTTAATTTTTTTTTGTTTTGTGGTTTCTTTGTTTTCTTTGAGTTAGTTTATTTAATATGGCGTTCAAGCCATTTGTCTTCAAAAAAATTATTGTTCTTGGGTGTAATATGCGCATTTGCTGTTGTGGTAATAAATGAATTTAATCACTTTATTGTTGTGCAGAGTGTCTGTTTTTTGAATATTATGTAGTGAGTGTAAATCAGGTCTTTTGTTTCTTCTTGGATGTCTTCTTCGGTATTTTGGGTCTTTATCGGTGAATTATTGTAGAAATCGGTGAGGTTTCATAAGTGGGGAATCTTTTTCTTGGTCGTTTTCTTTTGGCAGGGTATAAATATTCTTATTTTTATGCCTAGAACGGCACTTCTGCTCCGCCAGCTAAAAGCCCAGCGGAGCTCACAAATCTGGCGCAACTTATGGCTCTTTTGTTCTGGTTAATCATTTGGATGATATCATCATTTAATTCTCGATTAACCAGTTCTTGCATATTCCTTGTCCGTTCTTCTATGACAACGTTAATGGGACTTAGTCCCTCCTCATGGTGCAGCTCTTCCTGGCGTCTTCTCTCTTGCCTGTATGTACCTGTAATTAGCTACATACATTTATTCTGTGCCACTTTTAGTTTCCTCTTTTGTGTCTTCGAGATAGATGAGAGTGCGGAAGCGGGGTATAACAGAGTCGATCTTACTTATTGCTTTCACGAAGATTTCTGAACATGTATAAAGTTTTGACTGCAGTAGTGGCTTTGGTGATTCTCTCTTGGACGTTCTTCTCGTACCCGGTTTAAATAACCTTCATTCCGAGTACATTCTACTCCGTGGATAACGTATATCCCCATCCTGACGTCGTAACGTAGTCCCCTGCCTATGGGGACTACTTTAAACTTTTGCTGGTTGGCGCGGATCTTCCACCGGGCCTCGTAGGTGTCAAGGTTTTCAATTTCTGCTGCTGTAATACGAGCTTGCCAAGGCGCATTCCTCCATGGACAAGTGATTATCTGGGTAAAATCATCGGAAAATTGAATGTTGAGGCAAGTGGGGCTTACAGAGGCTTGGACATCAGCGGTATAAATCAAGTAGGGAGTGGGTGACAGGCCCTTCTCCCTGCGGGAGGCCCTCAGTGAGCGGAAACTTTGGTCAGGCTGTGCACCCTAAACTGATGTACGCCACTCTCTCCATGACATAGTCACAGAGAGTTCTTTCTAAGTTTTCCCTTAGACCCAGTCGTAAGATCTTGTACTGCATTTCCCGTTGCCACACCTTATCAAACGCATTTGATACATCCCGACAAACAATGTCCACGTAACTTTTTTCCCGTTTTGCTTGGGTTAGCTTTTCCGTGATGATATTATTTGCTGTATCCGTACTTCGCTTCCTCCTAAACCCGAATTGATGTGGGTTGAAGAGGCAGTTCTCCTCCAGGTGAGACACCAGTCTTCGGTTGACGATCTTCTCGAAGAGCTTCTCACCAAATTCTCGAAGTGAATTTGTCCGGTAGCACCCCTGGGCAATATTTCTGTCCAGCAATAGGTTCAGACTTCTTGTTTTTACCGTTGAAGGTCCTGTAATCGGATTCTCGGCATTTGGCCTTCAGATTCCACATTAACATAGTGGGGGCTCTTCTGCCAAATAGGCTAGTAAGAGTGTGAATTGGTAACACGTCTCTCCTCCTTGGCGGATGATATCCGGTAGCAATGACCAACTTTCCTATGTCGAATTCGACCTCAATAACGAGGTAGGATCATTCTAGATTTCTTATTTGCTTGTATTTACTCCATTTTTTTATTGCAATAGCGGCACCATCGAACCGCTCTTGCGAATAATTCGTGATCAACACATCGTAGTTCTAGATTTCCATTTCTGCACTACGCGTGTCGATCCCGTTTTCCGAAATTAAGGTGGTGTCTGCATCAATTTCTCTGAATACATTTCCGTAAAGAAGTCTTTTCGTCGTCCAGCCGTTGGTATTGATTTCCAGTATCTTTAGTGCGTTCTAAAACATGGTGAATTGTTTTTACCTATGCTTCTACTTATTCTTCTTCTTGGGGGCTGGCTGGGTGGTTTTACTGTACCCAGAGGCTTCCTTCTTCGGAGGGGGACTTAGAGTTTTGTACCTGATCTTCGTAGCTTGTGTACGGGTGAAGAGGCCCTTGTCGTTGTCAGAAAAGTAGGATCCCTCCTCACCCTTAGCCTTTTCTTCTTGTTCTCCATCGTCCTCTTCGGATTCCTCCAATAAGGGAGCTTCGAGGATCACCTCCAGTCCAGACTTTATAGTGTTGTTTCTTATGACTGATTCCATGAATACCAGGCTTGGCCAAGTTAGCAATGTGTGCATAATATATGCAACACATTATTTTGTCGATTTTTCGTTTTCGATTTGCAGGTACGTTGGTGCAGTGGCAACGCTACTTTCTGCGACCGTTGCCTTGGCAACCTTCGCGCAGGTGGCTTAGCCTTTTTTTCTCCTCTTTTCTGCATTTGTATTTTGTTTGTTTTTTTGTATTTATTCCTTCTTTATTGGACAGGTCATTGCCATGGTTCTGTGTGGGCCACCACAATTGAGGCATTTCTGGAACGAGCTTTTACATTCGCACCAGGAATGGTCTTGGCCGGCGCACACAGAACAAACTGAGTGTAGCGTTAAGGCAAGTGACGGTGGTGTGTTCGTTGTACCTGTAGTACCTGAAGCACACTTGCAGGTCAAATAACTCCTCACGCTCAATCTGATCGGGGCAGATGGGGACGTGAAACAGGAGAAGGCCATTTTCTTTTGCCTTAATCGCCATTGTGGTTTTCCGAAGGGTGTCTGAGGCACGCGGAGAGGAGAGCGCTTCGATGTCAGCCTCCCTTGCACAGATTGCCGTGTAGCCATTTGGCAAATCAATTAGCCGTACAAGGGCATTATTGAGCTCGCCGTAAATTCTCTCGAAGACATTGCTCCTGTCCGCTTTTTGCAAGCCTAGCAAGGTGCTCATGGCAATACGCCGCATCTCCCTCATCTCTCCGCCATTTCACCCAAGTGCGAAAGTTGGGAGGGAATCTGGGTGGAACCCGAGTCTGTAGGTGTGTGTAATTGGGTGTGTATGTAGTTTTAGTGATCCATTATGAAAATAAGAAAGAGTGGTATGAAGAAGGTGGAAAAAATGTCCAATAAGAAAAAGGCAACTTTACCTTCAGGCAGCGCAGAGGAGTCCTTCTTTCTTTCCTCAACTCTCCTCTATCAAGGCATGTCAAAGAGAAAATAGCCACTTCCGAACGTATGATGCTGGTGGAATATCCGGTTACGCACAACAAAGCGGTATTCAATCAACCTTATTCGAATGAAGTCCAGTCCAAATTTACAAAAATTTGACTTTACCGTACAGATGGAGTATGTAAGAGAGCAATCCAATCGACAAGCGCAGTCCAAAATTTCGGAAAATGGATTTCAGCCGTGTTTACATGAAAAGGGTTTGAGCTTTATTAACTTTTCAAATCTATCGTGACGCTGATTGGACAATTATTGCAGTGCTTATGTCTTAAAGCTGATTGGTCAAGTTGTTAATGCTAAGGTCTGTTATTGCAAACATGAACATAAGTATCACAGTTAAATGTATCTCAATCCTGATTGGTTGAATTTTGTAGAATTATGAGTAGATAGAATGACTATTTATGCTATTCTCCCTATGGAGACTGTAGCGGCTCTAGACCCAGAGATAAAGGGAGGTGTATACAAAAATACATCCCAAGCACCAGAATAAAGGAACCTGTACAAAAGTACAACTAAAAGAAAAGTAAAAAATGAAAAATAATAATATAAAAAAAAGACAAAATGATCCCGAAATAGGACAAATAAAAATAAAAATAACAAAACAAATAATTAAAAAATCCCGCAATGGGACAACGTTAATAAACAAAATAACAAATGGAGATGACCCGTTCACCAGGCACCGACACACATATCTGAATACCACTTCCTTCCTTTTCTCACTATTACCTTCCACCCTCTCTTCCAAACTCCTTCCCCTCTTATTCTATCTTTCTCTTTCAAGATTCAAGATTCAAGGAAAATGGGGAGAGAGTTATCATTATTATTCAAGAAGAGAAGAAGTTGTCATTACTGTTCGCCATTTCGAGGCTCATTCTAGCTATTTACAAGGAATAGAGAATCCAGCTAAATATATTTTTCTTTATCCTAAGGAAGCTCGTTTATCACATAACCAGGCCTACCAAACAACGAGAGAGAAATCGTTATCGAGCCTCTATAGATTCTCAAGAATCTACATTCTAATATTCGTCCATAAAAATACTCGTTAAAAGTAAATAAATGCGTTCAGTAAATTTTCTTTAGTTTAATTTGCCCCAATTCCCAATTATATATTAAATTCGCATTATGGTGAGCGATAGCTCGATGCAAATTATGTTTTAAGAAGATTGATGGACCCATTTTGAGAACTATAAATTACTATTATTGCGATATAAATTCGCTTAAATGAATATTAAGCTAAACCTCTTTAATCTTTCAGAGAAATAAGGGCTAGAAATGCATTTAAGAAACTCAAAATTTATTTTCACTTGTGTTTATTCTTTAACCTTTATCACGATGTGATTCTAGGCTGAGTTCAGGGGTACCTTCCTATGCTTATATATCTTCATCGGAAATCCCTTCTTTTGGTCTTTATACCTGACACTACATATATGTTAGAGCGTCCGTTTTTATTTATTTAAGAATTTTGTCACCTTTACCTTCTCGTGATGTTCTTTTTTAGGCATTTTCCTTGTTAATGTCTCCTTAGTAATATGACCCTCCGAAGCTGCTTGGAGATTGCTTGAGGAAAAAAAACATATCATAGTTCATGAGTTATCGGCACTATTAAAGTTATCAATGAGTGTGCAGAAAGAGTTTTGAACGTGCTTAACGGCTTTAATTATATTCTCACAAAGGATGAAAAGAAATGAAGTTTCTTCTTTCATGTCATTGAGATATTGGAGGTGTAGATAGCTACCCCTGGCAACACCAGCCGCGACTCCTATTAAACTCTCCCTATTTGTGGTCTATTTATTCTTGCACTCAGGGATACCCCGAGCCAACTCCTATTCACACATATTGTAGCAGTAGGGCGAATTGAGCGTTTCCATGAATGCTAGCCTGCGTTTGCGCCCCATACACTCACATATAACAATACTTCGCATTGGTGTATAACCACCGACCTGTTAACTGTTCCTATCCCCTTTTAAGTTTTTTCCGAACCATTTTCTTCTCTGACTAATAGACCTCCTGTGGTCTCCACCTAGATCCCTCTCCTATCTTTCTATACACACATTACATTGTATTAAAAAAAAAGATTGTTGACATTTTCCTCGTAGTAAAGAGTGAGAGAAAAGGTCTTCCTCTTCTTCTGAAATGGATTTTCAATGTCTAAGCCTAAAGTTTACTTTAGAAAAAAGCTTAAATGATGTCATAATAGTTTGTTGGAGTTACCCAATAGGATAGTTCTATAGGTAATGATATGAACGGCCCGATATTAAGTTTTATAATAACTCTTTTAACATTAGTTCATGTGTTGTTTCTTTCTTCAAAATACTTTGTGACCAGTTCCGTTTCTCATGATTGTTTTTTTTAAATCGCTGAAGCAAATGTTCTTCCAGTAAGCCATCTTAAAATCTTTTCTTGCTTGCTGAGATGTTATTTAATTGAGCAGAATGTTGTAAGTAAGCAAGTTCATCAACTGTTGTCAGACCGTTCTGGGATCAGAAAATTATCAGGTACAGTCCCAGGTGTGACAGTTCAGCCTTGATCGTGAGCTAGCGATATGCTCCTTTTCCTATGTTAGAATACAACATTTAATCTGTTACCTATTAATTAAATTACCTACCAACTATCTGCGACAATATCAGCTGTATTGATACCTTAGTCGCTTACTCATTATTTGATGGTTTATATTATTTACTATTACAGTTTTATACCAATTCATTATTTTGCATTAATTATCCTTGAGATCATTTTCTTTTGCCTAAACTCTTAGCTGTGATTTATTATTGAAGAAGATATTTTACCAATTAAATCCCTCTTGAATCCTAGGAGGCGTTTCCTTTACTGGCCATTAAATTGGTCGACGAAGTTGAACACAAATGACTCATATCCTTTCTTCATGTGTGGTTATTCCCGGAAGTTACTCTCCCCACGAACCTGGTGGCCCTAACCAGGGTGACCTTTCCTGGCAACAACCCTTAAATATTCCGAAGCTGCAATAAAAGGAAGAAACGGAAGCCAGACGAGAAGAGGAGCAGAAGAATAATGGCACACGAATTTATTTTTTGAACGTTCATCTGACGACTGTCTTCAAAGGCATAAATTGCCTTAATTCTTTTATGTCATAATTCTAGGCTAAATTAAAAAACAAACAAAACTAAAGGAAAAAATATAAACAAAACTAAAAAAACAAGCAAAAAACAATAAGAAAGCACGCTCCGGCGTCAGAGGTGAGGCCTGCCTCCAAGATGTCAAATAGTCCACAAGTGGGGTTGCAAGAGCGCATTCCGAGTACAAGCGACAAGCGGTAGCGACCCTGCTCGTCCCAGTACCGGGAAGGGTAACGCGCGCGGAGATCACCCAGGCTGGAACAATCAACAAGAACGTACCGAACAGTCTGGGATGCAACGCAGTCGTCGCAGTCACGTGCAGGGGAGCGCTCCATCAAATGGCGGTGCGTCCCGTGTCTGTACCCAATTCCAAAACGACAGAAAGTGACCTGAATCCTTGGCAGCATTGAAGGATGGGGGCAAGGGAATAATCGCGTTGAGAAGACACGCAGCTTCAAGTTCTCTTCAGCCGTCTCCCATCTTCTTTCCCAGGCCGTCCGGAGAGCTGACCTGATTCTACTCATGTAGCCACGTGCCACACGAACAGACAGACAGCCAGAATACCGCAGTAGACCAACTCGTCAACACCATTCCATCCTAAGAGTTCCAAAAGAAACCCCACAAGTTATAGTTAACCTAAATATGCCTCCTTTTCCGCTTGGAGAGGAATACGAGCTATCACATCAAGTTAAAATTGATGGTTAGTTCCTTCTCCAATCACATAATTGACAGTGCTTTCCCCATATTAAGAGACCCCTAACACACCTCAACTTACGCGACGCTCAGATTCTGCTATTAATAAAGAATTATGTAATAATATAAAATATAAAACACCCAGTTCTTTAAACCGTTGCGATCGAATGTATCTAATATGATACATGTATGAAATACAGGTACATATAAAAAATTATTATTAAATTCAGTATTACACCTTAACTGACGTCCAATTAATAATTTTATGATATGTGAACAAAAATTCTGATCTGATAGAATTACTGCTCACTCCTGTTATTTATTACCTATGCTGTGTGAGATAACCATTAAGAATCATCAGTGCTCTTTTCTCATATTACTCAGTGCAAGAAATTCAGGTTAGCACACTCCCCCCTAAAAAACAACTTTTATCATGGATCCGCCTTTGATTTGATGGTATCTAAAGACAAATTCAAATAATAGCCTTGAGCTTCCATCTTC
Source organism: Ceratothoa steindachneri (assembly GCA_963969495.1). Taxonomy (NCBI): domain Eukaryota; kingdom Metazoa; phylum Arthropoda; class Malacostraca; order Isopoda; family Cymothoidae; genus Ceratothoa; species Ceratothoa steindachneri. The sequence goes on along the minus strand of OZ018327.1, from coordinate 106,053,527 downwards.
AAACTGAAGTCTCCGTTGTTGTTGAGGTGGCATTGATGTAGAGTTTTCGATTCATGATGCCTCAGATTCAACATTATTTGAAATTTCGGAAATTTGTGTTAAGCCATTTTTAAAAAAAATATCTGTAATGAAAAATTTTCCACCGTTTTTTATTTCGAGTCGCTTTTTGTTGTTACTAGACATAAATATTATTATATCATTCCATATTAATTTATGTTGGTCCTAAACTGCGTAAATCATCCAGGATAGAGTGTATGTATTTCCATCCCCAAAATACTATATCACGTTTGATAAAACATTTTTTCATGCACTATTTATTTTCATATGTACAGACTGTAAAAGAACAACCTCTGACCTCCTCACGTTATTTGGAGACCACGTGCGATTGTATCCTGCCATGGAAAATGTCACTTCCTGTTCGGGAACATTCGAGAAGTTTCGACTCCAGGGCGTATTGGGGAATTATCCTCCAATCTAGCGAATTTAACCATAACCCTTTCCTCGGCGAAGAGGAGAGAACGAATCGATTGTTTTTGGGGCGCCCTGTCGCTAAAAGCTCGTCCGCCTCACGGATTAAGATTTCAGGAGCTTCCTCACCCCTTTCTCCGAACCCCCCCCTTTCCCCTTTCGGATCACTTGTAAAAATACCCGGTTTTGACTTGAGATCGGGTAGTTCCGCATGCACCTCAACGTCGTCCTCATCGTCTGGAGTCGAAGTCCCCTGAACGTTCATCAGACAGCAGTAGTTTTTTCGCCGTGATTCTACCCTAGTCAATTGATAGCTTCTGTGAACGTCAATACTTTGAAGTTGCACGACAGTCTCCCTTAGTTTAATCGATCCAAAGAAAATCTCCATCGATTACCTTTGTGAGAAGTTTCCTTTTCCAGTGGAATTACGAATAATCCCACATTTCTCCGTCAAACGTCATCCTTGAAGATTGGCTATCTTCATCGCTATTCTTCGGAAGGTTGATTCGGATCTTGCCCCATTGCCTTAACCGGAACGTGGATCACTTGCCTTATTCGGATCGTGCCCCATTGCCTCCACTGGAACGTGGCTTACCTGCCTCATCCAGAGCGTGCCCCACTTGCCTCATCCGGATCGTGCCCCACTTGCCTCATCACAAGCAGGACCTTCCTCGAAGTCCCCGACCCGTAAGATTGAAACCCCGTCAATTATTAGTAGTGTCAAGTTCCTTCCCTTGATCTGAGCATAGTAACGCTAATTAATTAATTTTATTTGAGAACCCATCCTTATCATAATTATCAAGAGACTATTTCATTTAAAATAATTCCCTTTTGCCTATTTCTATTCTTATTTTGATATTTGTAAATAAGATTATATTTTTGTTGTTTCATCTTTGTACGTGGCACTAAGTGCACATGCATCGTGGTGTCCGAGGATTTACTTCCCTCAGTCGGTCCTGACCACCAAAAGTTTGCTGTAGTCCATGAGTACCTCGGCCGAGCGAAGCATTTCCCTATCGTAAAATGCCACTTTGAATGTGAGTATTGGACTGTTTGGGTCGGAGTGGTAGCAGCCCCACTCAAGTAAATGCTATGTACTGATTGGTCAGAGCCCTCAGGTTACACTTAACCCAGTAGCCCAGGCCGCCAAGGCTTCCCAGGAATCCGTTCCTTTGGAAAACCCCGTCGATCCGAAGGTGGAAGCCCTCCGGAACGAGGATTTGCCCGCGCCCAGAAGGGGTGCGCAACACTCCTCCCCATTTGGGAGAAAGCTAGGACTCATAAGCAAGATTCTCCGCGTGGCGAAAAAAGCATCTACTACCTTATCAAGGATGAGCTTTTATATCGTGAATGTTCAGACGAAACTGAACCTAAATCACACTCCTTGTGTGTTTCCCTCTCTCACGTCCCTAAGTCTTCCAGATCTCTCACGATAGTTTATTCTCCGGTCATTTTAGTCAATAAAACCGCTCCGAGGGTTTATAATTACTTATATTGGCCAAGTGTGGCCAGAGAAATTGCAGAGTACTGCAAATCATGCGATGCCTCCCAAAGGGCATCTGTAAAAGAGCGCGTCAAGCCAGCCCCCCTTCAGAAAAGCCCGATCATCTCAGAATCTTTTTCTCGTGTGGCCATTGATCTTATTGGCCCTATTCATCCCCCGTCTAGTGAAGGACACAGTTACGTCCTCACTTTGGTAGACTTTGCTACCCGTTTCCCTGAGGCAGTTCCCCTTAAGCGCACTGATAGCGTTTCTTGCGCCGAAGCCCTCATTTCCATTTTGGCTCAGGAAGGAATTCCGAAAGAACTATTGTCAGCTCGAGGAAGACAATTTACCTCTAAGCTCATGGAGTATGTCGGTAAGCTCCTCATGGTAAAAGTTATGTTTACCACTCAGCCGCAAACGGAGTTTGCGAAAAACTAAATGGTACCTTGAAATCAATCTTCAGACAACTCTGTATATATCAGCCCCGAGAATAGCACCGCTATTTACCCGTGGCACTGTTTACGTGTCGTGAAATCACCCATAGGATCATAGGATTTGCCCCCTTCGAATTACTGTATGGTTGTAATGTTAGAGGCCCCCTTACCATTTCAAATGAGCTTTTTACCAATCCAGGTCTGGATAACGAAATCCAATCCTCCTATTCCTACCTCCTGGATCTCTGAAAGCGCCTAGAGATATGTGCTGACATTGCGTACCAAAATCTTGAAGTAAATTTGGAAAAGTATCGAACTTATTTCGATTCAAAAGCAAAGGAAATAAGTTTTAAGCCTGGCAAAGGAGGTGCTGTTGCTACTTCCACGGAGAGTAACAAACTCCTGAGCGCTTGGAACGGCCCCTTTTCCATTTTAGAGGTAAAAGGACCTGTGGATTACCTAAATCGAACCTCCTCAGGAGATAAGGTTTTTCACATAAATATCTTAAAGAAATATCACCGCTGTGCGTGTCTCAACAATATTGTGGCTCTCGATAAAGAGTTCCCTTTGGAAGCAGTGTATCTCGCTAACCCTCTCAACGTCGTGCAAGTAGTATGCATTGAAGAAGATGGTGATTTTCCTATTCCATCTTTACCTGGACCCCGAAATCATCATCCACTGTGTTGGATGTCTCCCCAAGGCTAACGCCTCTTCAAAAGAGTCAGCTGCAGCAGTTCCTAAATGGATTCGAAGAAGTCATCTCCGAGACCCCCGGTTGCTCCAATCAATTTGAGCATGACCTTAAACATAATCGAGCCCTCGAAGACAGATTACTGCTCCCCCATATTCATGCTTCGCAAGCCCGACTAAACCTTCCCCATGTGCGTCGATTTCCAAAAATTAAATTCACTAACTGTGTTTGATGCAAAGCCTATCACCCTTATAGACGCAAATCTCCACTTTTTTGAGGAAGCTAAATTTATTTCTGAGTTGGACCTCTGCAAAGCATACTACCGAATTGCCCTGCATAAAAACGCGCAAAAAGGAACCGTTTTTCCACTTACAAGGGTCTTATGCAGTTTAAACGACTCCCCTTCTGGTTAGTCACTGCATGTAGCAACTATAACTAGATGATGCGAAGGATTGTGGATGATTTGCCGCACGTATCCTTCTACTTCGACAACCTTTATGTTGCTACCTCTACGTGGAACAGCACTTTATAGCTCTTCGCGCCCTACCTATTAGGCTTTGTAACCTCGGTCTCACCCTTGGCCCTAGTAAGTGCCACTTTGCGTATGATACTGTAGAAGTCTAAATACCGCGTACATAGGTGTACGCAGAAACACTCCGACACAAAGCTGCGCACCCTCTCGTATCCCTAAAATGCACCTCTCGCCTCGAACTCTCCGTCGTCTTTTTTCGCACCGCCATAAACTCCGAGATGGCTCGAAGGCGTGAAAGAAGTACCGTCGGCTCAAAGATGAAAAAAGGTTTTTCGCGCGAATCTACGGATTTTACGAGAATTCGATTCTCTCTCTCTCTCGATTCTTCTCGTGTTTGAAATAAAAGGAAGACTTCTCCCTGGAATCAGGCAGAAGTTCTTGGACCTACGTCGAGTGTGTGAAACTCATCCACATAGGAAACCGTTCCCCAGCTGCAAGGAAGGAATTTCTCGGGGAATTGGTTGTTGCCGTCACGGTACTTGTAGGTGCCAAACTTCTCGCAGCCCCCCCTCCTTCATCAGAGTCTGAGGTTACACAGGACCTCCCTCTGCGGATTACCCTAAACGTAGCTAGGTAATCGGTTTGGGCTACCCACTCCAGGAACCGAATAATCGGACACGTAATTCAAGGAAGAAGTCCGATTTGAGTCAACGTGTGGCTCACATTCATGATCCGGCAAAGGATCAGCATATCACGGGTCTAGGATTACCCTCTCATTCGGTAACCCTGGACGGCCAAACTAGGTGCGATCATCGTCACCAGAAGAAGATTTTCACTGCCCCCCACTTTAAAAATATTTACGAACTCAAAGGTACCGTTAATTGAACTATCTCCTCCCCTAACTTCACCAGTTTATTTGTGAACTAGAATTCTCGTCCCGAGTTCATACCCTCGAATATTAGAAGTGTTTACTTAATTCAGTGTTTAACTCAATAATAATATTCCCTTCGTTCTGTCTGGTGTCATTAAGACGCAAACATCCCAGTGAGTAATGTGCAACTATTCCCCACGACATTTTGTAGACTTATTTATTCAGTGCAAGATTAATCCTATTTATATTTATATACGCTGTTGCTTATTTCGAATTCAGGTACATTAAAGATTATTTTGGTATCTGTGTTTTTAACTAATTTTGACGATCCTTTGGCAATTATTAAGCAATCCACTCGGCTTAAATCTCAATATTCCACCGACCCACCCATGGTGGGCTTTTACTGAGTGGGGAACAGAATCAGAGAAGCATCATCTTACTTTTGATCAAAAGGGTACGCACCGGGGTTATTCTTATTTATCAGAAGTGGCTAAAGTAGGTGTATTGGATACGCTTCACCTCCGCTTCGCCTCGGTGCGGTAATAAAATATATGTCCAGGAAGTGGGACTGGGATTACCAACTCACTCAAACCTCGACAGATACTAATTAGTATCTGGGGTTTAATGTTGGGAAAAATCAGATGGGACCTCAAGACAAAAAGGTTCGAGCCATTGTCGAGATGCCCCTTCCCCGCACGAAGAAACAGCTGAGGTCATTCATGGGATCGGCCTCCTTTTTCCGTAGATTTATCCCCAACTTTGCATCTATTTCCGCCCCTTTAAGTGCCCTCCTTCAGAAAAGACCCGCAGATCCCCTTTCATGGAATCCCGAAGCCACTACCAGGTTCCAGCAGCTCACAGATAAGCTAGCGTCCGTCCGAATTTTGAGGCTCTCTAATCCCTTTAAACCCTTCGGCATCAGGACGGATGCGAGTGATGAAGGAATTGGAGGTGTGCTGCTCCAATACTTCGACGAAGATGAAACCCACCCGGTGGCTTACGCGAGCCCCTGGTAAAAGAACGGGAAGAACTAGCTACGGTATGGAGTATAACAAATTTTCTATCTATTTGAAAGGAAAATAGTTTATTGTCGAAATTGATCATCGCCCTTTGTCGTACCTCCAAAATACTAATTGTATAGTTGTCAATCTTAGCCGGAATGCATTGGCCGACAATGCCGCCTAATCCACAAATTTATAGGTCGTTTGTAAACCCTTAAGTTAATCATCATCACTAACTCTCTAATTTAAGAACGTGATTAATGGAGTATTTGAATAATAATTTCATCTTAGTTTGGTTATGACTTAGGTATATTTTAAATTTTTATCAAGGTAATTTCTAAGAATTTATTTAGAGTTTGAAAAAACAAACGCTGAAGTTCAGAAAATTCATTAAAATTTAAGTAAGGCTGCTTTTTTATTTTATCTATAACTATATTTTAGCAACGTGATATTTTGAAAGGGGGAAAATAGTTTTAGAGTTCATTATTAAAATTATTATAATTGGCGAAGTTCAGAAAATTTATAAAAATTTAACCATGGCTGCTTTTTTAAGATTTTAATCTTAGTAGCGAAGCGCTAGCTCCTTCGGGGGAGTGGCGAACCATTGCCTAGTTATGTATAATTTTGTTTTTAATTTCATGCTCTGTGTACATATATCTATGGTCTCTGTAGTTACTTATTTAATATAATGTTTTTTTTTAATTTTCACTTCCCTTTGAGAGGAAATTCGAATTTGGTTCCCTAATTTGAATGGGATTTTTTGGGGGACCCATTTACCTTATTTTTTTTTTTAGCTCAGATCAATATCTTAGCGTTTTGTAAGCATGTCAAACACGAGGCAGGTCGCCCATTTTTTTATCAGGCTTCCACGCCTTAATAATTCCTCCCATCCAAATTTGCGACCATTTTCTTCCCGCTCTCTCAGAAATGTGCCATCGTAATGAAGGGAGTCGTGTAAAAGAACAACCTCTGACTTCCTCACGTTATTTGGAGGCCACGTGCGATTGTATCCCGCCATAAAAAACGTCACTTCCTGTTCGGGGACATTCGCGAAGTTTCGACTCCTCAGCGTATTGGGGAATTATCCCTCAATCCTGCGTTTTTGTCCATAGCCCTTTCCCCGGCGACGAGGAGAGAACAAGCCGCTTGTTTTTTTTCGTGCCTTGCCGCAAAATGATAAATTTTCGTCTGCTTCACTGATTAATATGTCTGGAGCTTCCTCACCCCCCTGCTTTGAATCTCGCTTTCCCCATTTCGGATCACTCGTACAAATACCCTGCTTTGCCTTGAGATAGGGAAGTCCCGCACGGACCTCAAAGTCGTCCTCATCATCTCGAGTCGAAGTACAATGAGCGTTCATCAGACAGCAGTATTTTTTTTGCCGTCTGGAAACGGCAATCATTTGAAGTTGTGAGAGGGTCTCTATACGTTTAATCAATCCGAAAAAAATTTCCATCGATTACCTTTGAGGAAAAGAAGTTTCCTCTTCCAGTGGAATTACGAGTAATCTCACATTTCCCCGTCGAACGTCATCCATGAAGATTGGCTATCTTCATCGCTATTTGTCGAAAAGTTTGTTCGGATTGTGCACCACTAACCTCATCCGAAACATGCCCCATTTTCCTCATCCGGATCGTGCCTCATTTGCCTCATCGGATCGTGCCCCACTCGTCTCATCCCAAGCAGGACTTTCCTCGAATCACCGAGCCGTAAGATTGAAACTCCCTCAATTATTAGTAGTGTCAAGTTCCTCCCTTTGATCTGAGCATGATAACGCTAATTAATTAATTATATTTGAGAATTCATCTTTATCATAATTAACAAGAGACTATTTTATTTAAAATAATTCCCTTTGCCTATTTTATTCTTATTTTGATATTTGTAAATAAAATTATATTTTTGTTGTTTCATCTTTAACTAACCTAGAGCGATATTCTTGGGCTATTCAAGTTAATCTCGCCAACCATTTTTGCACACTGCCTGATTTGTGAAGGATTTGAAACCCAACGCCTCGAGTTTGATCTCCTGGTCGATCGTTAATCCCTTCGAACAGTCCTTAAACATTACGCGTTGCAGTAGGTGATTAATCACCCCCCACAAAATATAGGAGTAGTATATGGTATAGAGTGGTGTACCACGATACATACGTTGACTACTTTACTGGGTAATTTATTTAATTAATATTATTTCTTGTATTCGGCTAGTCGTTTTAAAATATAGACGACTCATGAAAGGCAAACCAGCCTAAACTGATGGACCCCCAAAATGTGTATTATCTATATGGAACGCTATGGCACAAAACTCAATGGTTATATTAAAGATATGCGACGCCGAATTATGAAGGTCTTTTTTCCTAATTTCCTAAGAGAAAACAAAGATTCGTTCCTTCGATAGCACATTCCTTGCGGTTAATCTCTCATTCAGTAACATTGCCACAAATTGTATTTTTTCTCTTATAGCCCCTTTTGATTTCCTTTTTAATTCGTTTATAAATTTTTTGCGCAGACAGTGGAACAACAGGAAAAAGAAAAGGATAAGATTTTGAATAAGGGCCACCATTAGCAGGCTTCTACAAACATATTAATTTTCCTCAAATTGAAAAAAGGCAGAACAAATTGCAGATATCTTCTTGTTTTTTATTTTTTTTAAATTTATGGCCTCGCTTGCGAAATAAATACATCTTCTAAGCATTGAAATAAAGTTTATGAGAGCAATAAGCAAGATCTTTTTCCTGATTACCACAAAACGCTTGCATCCGATCTCTTAAATGCTTGTTTCTGACCATAAAAAAAACAATCCTTTTGTTTTTGTTCACCTGATCCCGCCTTAAACCTTCGAAACAAATGAAAACGAAAGCTTTCCCATCTGTTTTCTCTGAAAATCAACTATATTTTTCAATCCAGTCATAATAGCTGAATTTATCCTACCTTTCTGAGAAGTATTATATTTATATCTTCTCCAAGATATATGTAAAATAATAATGTCGCTCCTCGCTCGTCAAGGATCCTCAACTGCAGGATAAATATCTTCTTTCCAAAGTCCATTCCTGAAAAAAAGGTCGTTTTCCTTAAGAAAGAAACGCAAAATAGAATTCTGAACACTCGTCAAATAATGGGCGAATTCCTTTACTAGACGTGACATTCCCCCCCCCCCCAAACAGTGATTTTCTCATAGAAATCACGCAAAAGCATCATTTTCCCACATCTATAGAAACTTGCATACAAGAAGGAACGACGAGTTTGATGAAAGAATAAACAAAAGGGTTCAGCATTTACATGATAGGCACAAAGAAATACGTTTGCGATTCACTTTGAAGAGTAGCTTGAATGGTTGTTACTAAATATGGATTTTGTCGGTCGCTTATAAATAAAATTAATTCGAGATTCCAAATGGTAGAAATGAATAGATTCCGTTTTTGAATGGGAATTCTTCAAAGAGATTACTTTACACGAACGCTCGTGCAGAATATGCGTAAACACAGCTTTGTTTCTTTCACATCCCTGCCGTTTCTTCATACAGAGCAATCACAACAACCCATCCTTAAACTCCCAAGTGACTTTCACCATTTGTGTTGTTCTGGAAAAGGGTTGTTTACTCAAATCCGTAAAAAATGTTTGTATAAAGCTAATTTTGTTTTTTATAGAACGTTTAACACCCTCCTTGACCCTTTGGTGAGTCTAAACATGCGCGAAAAAGAATGGGAGATGTAAATGAGCTGCAAAAGATGACCGAGAGAGAGAACCCGTTTTTCTTGGATCACTAGGGTGGGAAGGGTGGGCGATACTTCATTTCTTGCCCTCTCCTACATTATAAACCCCTTGTGGGGGTGTAAAGACGTGTGACAACTTTCGATTACACCATCGGTACCATGAAATAATAAAGTGACTAAAAAGTGAGTAGAAGTAAAATGGATACTAAGGTTGGTGGTAGGTGGTTGGAGGAAGTTTTAAAGTTTATCAGAGCAGAATAAAAGTTTATTAAATTAGTGGATGACGAAAGGTTAGATCAGAATTGGAGGGAAAATCTATTAGTGCTCACAGTCTTTACATGATTACAGCATTACACCCAGAGGCAAACTGAAAAATAGATGCGCAAAAGTTAGTCGGACTCAGTTCAAACACTTTACATAAATATTCGTAAATACATACGTACGAGGGGCGGTCAATAAGTTTTGCAATTCGGATATAAGGAAACGAGATATGAGGAACAGTGTTTATTATCTTTCAATATAACTACCCTAGACTTCAATGCACTGGCGCCACTTGTCCCTGAGGCTTCGAATTCCCGACAACCAGAAATCTCTCGACTGCTTTTCATCGTCCATAAACCGGCGTCCACGTAGTGCAGCCTTGAACTAGCGGAACTGGACTGTAGAAGTGATGGTTGAGCTCCTCGAATCCGCACTCGCACAGGGCAGCTTGTGCAACTCTGGCCTTGTGGACTTTGACGACGTTGAAGTCGATCATGGGGCATAAGGTTTTTAAGGACCCAACGGGCAGAGACCTTGGTCATGGCCAAATTGTCGTGGATGATGCTGATAACTCTACCATGTGACATTCTAAGTTCTCGCTCGATTTCTTCGACCTTCACCCGTCGATTTTCGAGGATTATCCTCACCACATGGGCCACATTGTTCTCGTTGGTCACGTCTGACGGGCGTCCTGGACGGAGGTCATCTTCAAGGGACTCACGACCATGGCAGAACTCCATATTCCAGCGAGCAATGGTTGCATAGGAAGAGCGGGGGCGGTGTACACTGCAACCATGCGTTCATGGATCTCTTTTGCATTCTTGCCTTCCTTGGTCAAAGATTTGATCACTGCGCGGTGCTCAACCTTCTCCATTGTTGAAAAGTTTGTGACTGACGATCTGTGATCAGCTACTGCTTCTTAAATAGACGAGACAGGAGCGTGCGGCTGCAGGTCCTGACTTGTCCTAACTTGTCCTAAAACCCCCACAAACCACTATCCCCCTTCCTCTGTTTTGCCCTACCGATTCGCAAAACTTATTGACCTCCCATCGTATATACAAAGAAGAGAGTAGCATGCAAGTTTTCTCATAGCCAAAACAGAAGCTATGAATTTTACTGCTGTCTTAGAATTTCTTTTGTCAGAAGTGAATTTACCTATATAGATTATCACTTTACTCTCTCCCACCACAAGCTAGTTTGCAAGAACAACCAATTCACTTGTTAGACATGGTATTGAGCTCCCGTTTTGACTACCTCTGATTCAGATGAACTTTCAATATAAGTCCTGGGAAAGAAGATCAATTTTATCGTTAAATCCCTACTCACGTCCGTTAAAATACTGTCCATTGTCGAGTATGTCTAAGTATGATTGTTATTGAGGTGTTTACTACTTATTTATTCGCGGTCACTCATACCTCCCCGTAATTTCGAATTAGTTGACTTTCCTTTGATAGATTAAAAGTTTTCATTTAGGATATAAATTTTCAATAAATCTTCGTATTTGTGGGTAAGTTATTTTTAGGTGAGCTGATATCTACGAAAATCGAACGTGGCAAGACCGTTGTTCTGCAAGCAACCAGACTGTCTCCTTTTGTATTATTATTCAATCTTAGTTTGCTTTCATCTTCTTAACTATCATGAACCTCAAATAGTGAAGAAGAATAGTTAAATGAGTAGAAAGAAAAGAATAAGAAGATTTCGTACAAGTTTCTAAAAACTAGAGAACTTGTGTGAAGAAGCTATTCTTAGCAGACGCAGTAAAAAAGTTCGATTCTCAACATGCGCGCAGCAACACTCGACCTCGCTCCCTGCCAAAACGGAATTCAGGTTCCATACAAGTAATAACACTCATCATACAATCTCACATTTATCTTGTGTAGGTAAACCAGCCTTGTGGAGGGTGTACACTAGCCATCACCCTAAACCCTTGTTTAACTTGTGTTCGGCTGCTTAAAATACCACTTGTTCTGGTCTAAGTTCGTTCAGACTTAATTGGATGAACAAGTGATACCACTTTGGCGCGGCAATGGTTTTACCAAAGAAAACGATTATATCGTTAGTACGTGACATGCATAGCGCTGAGAGTTCGATTTCTGTGAAAATGGTAAGGTATAGTGTACTCACTCACACTTTAACCATAGTAGATTAAATGTTTAATTAATTTTTGCCCTAATCAAAAACCAAACAGAATTGGATTTCTGAATTAAATTTTACTTTTATATGCAACTAATATCATAAAATTACAAATATTCATTTGATTACTTTAGTCCATAAGTACAGCCATCGTAGGAATGTCATTTTTTGAGTGAGGGAGTTTTATTAATGGAGACCCATAATTAGCATAGGATCCAAACTACTGGTTGACTTAGCATACAGCAGCCACTGGAGCGTCAACTCGAATCTGTTTCAATCTGGGGACCAAACCCAGTCGATGTAGCTTAACCTATCTCAAATAGGAAGTATTGTTTCCTTTCCCTTGATTCCCTCAATCAGTTCAATTGTTCTATCCGTTTTTCCATTGTTCTGCCTTATTCATTGATGTTTCCCCCACTTTCCATTTAGTTATTCTATAAACTCGATGTCATCTTTCAGCTCAAAATATCTTTTGGATACAAACATACGAAGGATGTTTTGTTTGCTCCAAACAAATATGTGCAGGATGTTGAATGTTGTCATGTATTGAGCAATCCTAGATGTATATCGATACCCCTTGGAAATTAAATTAATATTCAAAAAATGTCTTTATATGAGTCATCTTCTTCTTAAAGAACTGAAGAAAAATGAAAATCATGCTAACAGTGACCGTTGGAAACTCCTTGAGTTTCTTCTACATTACTAATATTCGTTGTAGTAATACATAAGAGAATAAAAATGAAAGAATTTAAATACATGGCCTAAATGTTTAACCTTTCAATCCCATATTCAATTTAAAATAAGGTTTCGAGGTACCTTTATCAATTAATAGGTTATGACAAAGGTTCTACATATGGCACACAATAGATCGTTTATACACCTCTAGTCTCTGGCCATCCAAATTCACTCTAGCCACTTGTGGTTTTAATGTACTTATCACTATCAAACTGGGTCTAATATATACCAGTTCCTCTTAGGCAAATCTATAATTATACCATCCGGTTAATCTACTGGTGTAAAAAAATCACTTTAATAGTATTTTTTAATAAGATCCTTATTCTTATGATGGGACAAAATTTGCATAGTGCCAAAAACAGCCAATGATTTTCAAAAGGTAAATGAAACAAATTTAGATTAGTTCATTTTGGGGTAAGTTTTAATTATTTTTTTTTTTTTAGCCCAAATGGAAGGTGACTTTATTATAAGAATCTTAGATGTTATGCTTATTTTACAAAATCAGTACACATGTTCCCATGTGAATAATCTGAATTCTAAATTAGATGCGTCAGGCTGCCTCTAGGTGCTGAAACATACCTGACCGACAGGGCACTTCGTTGTCCCTCATACACGTGTTGATCTTAATCATCATTTTTGATTTGTCGAAAGTTAGGTTATTAAATTCATTAGAAACTTCTTCGAATACCCAATAAATCTTTTTAATCCTATTGTATCATTTCTCAGTATTTTGAAAATGTCTTTTAACGATTTCAAACTCTACTTACAATCTTAGATAACACTAAGCTAGTATGAAAGTATGAAAGAAAGAAGAGGGAACTATGAAAGTGAAAAAAAAAAAACTACACAGATAATATCGACCTAGGTTTCTTATTATACACCATTTATCACAAAGTAAAATGATCTTCAATAAATTTATCAAACTAGTAAATAAAATTTCCTGTAGATATTTCCAAAAAATAGACCAAGCCTACAGACCTAACACATCTCGCTAAGATAAAATGTTGAATTGAAGGCACCCCTCATAATTGCTCATAGACAGGAAAGTCATTGAAGTAATATTACCGCGTTCATATCGTTAAGGATTTTGAACGTATCTGAAGGGGTTGAGGCATTTCCTCTTTGTGTTGCTAGCAAACTTTAAAACATATACTAGGGATAACAGCAGCCCCAGCACAGAACTATCGGGCACATCGCTAGGAACGCATCACCATTCTGAACTCAGTCGGTTGATGACTGTTTTCTTCCGCTTAGCCATGCTTTTTTATCCACTCTACTACCTTACCACTGATACAGAGGGCAATTTTATTTAATATATGTTCGTGTAGCGCTTTTTTTTTTAAATGTTTTAGATGACTATAGATCTTGACATTTCTACCAGAATCGTACTCATTGAAAATTTTATGATAGCACTCTAATAAGTTGGTCAGACAGTACTTGTCGTTCATAAAACTATGATGCGTTTGAGATTATCAGGAACGAAGCCTCCTTCGAGAGGCTTATTTAATATAGCTGCAGTGGCTTTGCAATCATTTCTTAAACTTTTTTAAACGAAAGAGAGAAACACTCATGTCGACTGAAAGAAAGCCGCTGAAAATCGACACACCAATCAAAATCAATAACTGTATAATTACATTAGTGAACAAGCTTAATGTACATCATAATCATGTGAATTCTCGGGAGTAAACTGCGTCAAAACATAACGGAAACCTTTTTCTAATGTGCATCTTAGTAAACAACAATAATAAAACCTTATCTAACACAGAAATAAGTGAGGCTAAAAAGATATATTTAGATAAAAGGTAGTAAATGTTTCAAGATGGATCAATAGGCATAAGAATAAAATATTTTCAACTCTCCAAACTATTTACAAATCAAATCAGTATTGAACGTAGCTTAGGTATATAATACCAATCGACTGAAATAACTATTATGTGCGACAAATTGCTAAAACAGATGAAAAGATATCTAACTAAATTGACAGCAGGCAAATGAAAACACGTAAGGATAAATAGGGGAATATACTCACAGACAATGAGATATACTTTGAAAATTGTAAAGAAGCCTATCAGAAATGATATGATACCAATGGTGCCGTACACCAGATGAAAACTTCTCAACGAATGTGGGCGACGTCACACTGGTAAAGAAGAACGAAATTTTGCAGGCCTTTAAAACATCAAAATAGTAAAATGCCTTAGGAAGATGGGTCACATTCAACCTTGCAAAGGTTGATGTCGAACCACTTGCCGGCCTACTTCAACCCTTCCCTTATACTTTTCAAAAATTTCGGACGAAAGAATTAAATAAATTTCTTAAAAACACCATAAACACTATACAAAATCAAACACTAGACTGTAATCATTCCATGGAACAATCAATCATCACAGGAAGCTAGAGTAGCTATGACCACCATCAGTCAATCGAATAGAACGATTATTGCAGAGAACCAATGACTACGAAATGACTCTGAATTGGCTTTGTTGTCCATGAAAATCCTTCGACTAAGTCAACACCGCTGCCAAAAAAGTAAGAGCAAGACAGGATTCCATCTCCTCCAATCTGTTTACATGAGTAGTTAATGATATTTTCTGGATTCTTGAGCAATGGCAAAAGAAAACAATAGTAAATTAATCAATTAAGTTCCTTTCACTTGGCTGATAAGATATAATTTGCCTAGAGTACAGAAATATCAGTAAATGATAACAGAATTATCACAATCCACTAGCATAAACTCAAAATGAATCAGTCAAAGACGGAAAGAAGGATCAATAATTAAGCAGAAAGTAGAGCAATTATGATTAACGATCAAATTTGAAATTAAATGCAAGAATACTTAGGAAAACAGGCTATGACTCATGCTGGGAGCATGGAAGAGCAATTCTCCAGAAGAACGAAATTAGACGAACAAAATTAATTACATGCATCTTGGCTCTATGTTTAAACACAAGTATTTGCATCTGATCAGTTTTACCTTATGGAAGTGAAACTTATCCACTGAACACATTCAGAAAATGAATAAAACTCAGAAAAACATGGAACGATACATGTAAACAATAACATAAGGGGGTCTATAACGAAATAAGGGTATCCCTAGAGTCTGGCCAAAAGAAATATTACTACTTATATATTTTATGACCTATAGACTAAATATGAGTTTGTCGAGAGAATAAAGGCCGTGAAGGATGGTCATATTGAAGGGTAGCAGATGAATTTAATGCGCGTCAGCCCAGCGAGCATGCAATTGCCTTTTTTACTGTGGAGAAGGAGGTTAATAAGTTTAAAGAAACAGCTAGTATCATGGACTCCTTGTTTACCAGACCTTACCCCCTTGGTTTCTTTTTATGAGATATGCTTAAGAAAAAGGTGTACTCAATGCTCTCCTCGTTCACTAGGACTTACTCCTTGACTACCTTTTTTGATGTATTTAAAGGAGAAGGTGTAATAAATGAAAAGAAAAGAGACGAGGCATCTGAGGGAATAGTGCATCATAAAATAATGAGTTCAAATCTAAGAAAGTTTGGAGTTAATGTATCGCGTTTATCGGGTAAATCTCGCAAAGCGCATCGACCTTTCCACCGCAAATTGTGGAAATCGCCCTGGAAATGTTATTTATTAATATTCTAATTAAATATAATTTATTAATATTTCAATTAAATTAATAGGTTAAATTAAATAAAATGTAGTTCATTTGTTATTGAAAGTATGCATTTTGCCTGAGTCAAGACTTTAGGGACATCTGTATCAGGGCGATAACACGAACACGAGCGGAGGGTACAGGAAAATGATGTTAAGTTGTAAAGTTGAATTGACCGAAAGAAATTGGTAGCTAATTCATTAATTGCACCACCAATCTCTTTGAAGGGATGCCCTAGAAGGACCAGCGTGAAAGAAAACCTCCCTCGGAACACCCCTTTCAGCCCCTTCGCTCTAAACCACGTACTCCTTGGCGTGGGAAGTTTAGAATCTTCGATAACGAAGCAGTCCCGAGCTGAATCACCAGAACCAGCTGTATTTGCTTTCGGACGCTCCTCGCTACCCCCTCCCCCACATTAATGCCAAGTTCTCACCCAATGCTTCCCAGACATGTCTATTCTCCCGAGAGCGCAGCCGTACTAACCCTACCCCCATATCATCAGGCAAACATCGCTGTCCGATCCAACTCGTTATCTCGAAGTAAGTTTACATAGACTGATGTCGAGAATCCTCTAGAGAGGGCCATGCCTTGGGGCTATCTAACGGACCAGCCACCTGGCTATTTAACCCTTAGTCAGCCATTCCACGAGGAGATTGAGAGTCTGCCAGTTCCTCCAGACCGTTTTGTCTGTTGCCCCGAAAGGTCCCGCAACCCAAGTTCGAGGCGTACCTCAGCGTAAAGATTTCGCTAGCAGATCTCCCTTCGTGAAGCGTTGGCCCCTGTTCAGAGAAAAGTTATCGAGCCACTTTCTTCCCGGAGAACTTTGCGGCCCCCCTCATCTCGGACCCCTTCAAGACTGCCGTTTCTTCGTGTCTGAGACTCCCTGCCGAACCGCAGAACAGTCTCGTTCTTTAGATTCCATCTCTCTGGAGCAGAGAAAATCTCGTTCTTTAACAATAAGTACTCAAAACCCCCATCTGTGAGTCCTTCTCGTTAGGACTCCCCGAAGTATCTTCTGGAAGACCTGTGCTGTTGGTCTCCCCACCCCCCTCAGATCTTCACCACGCTTCAAGGTAAAGCGATCTTGCGTTGTAATCCCCTGATTACATCTCGTCAATCGTCACCCGCATGCACTTTTGAATTAACTTCTCACTCAATCGTACTTAATATCTCTTGTTTGAGTTATCGTTAATTTTTCTGCTCCCGCTTAACTCTGTCATATTATAAATTGCCCCAATTAAGTATCTTTATCGACTAATTTGTTCCCCCATTTTTGTATATATATATATATGTATATATATATATATATATATATATTTATATAAATCCCCATTTATATATATATATATATATATATATATATATATATTAAAAATTATATTTTGTGGTCTTGTTCTTTATATATCCTTTGAACTGCAACTTGGCAAGTATTAGATTAATCCCGATCAACCCTAAATCGCACTCTGAATAAAAATCAAGCAGGTGGTCCCTCACTCCTTTAATTGCCCCAGAGCATATCGTAGGCAGCCTAAGGTTCAGCTATCTGCCCGTGTTGGTGTTTTCGTCCTTGCACCAAGCGAGTCTTCACAGACATACCTCGATAAATATATATATATATATATATATATATATATATATATATATATATATATATATATATATATATATATATATATATATATATACACGAGGGGCAGTCAATATGTTTTACGAAAATAGCAAAAGCACTTTTGCGGGATTTAAGAAGATCCAATTTTAGTTGATATCTACGATTGCCTCAGCAGTAACGTTGTAATCCGTTGTGTGTGCCAGTGTTAAGCCCCAGTGTGTTAAATCTTTTACTAGAATTGCCAACTAAGAAAGAACCAATCTTCCACAGACGAGCTTGTTTACATCTTGCCAACTGACACTGGTATCTTAAAACTTGTAGCCGTTTTGCTTTGATTGCTCCCCTCGTCCACGCCTGCCCTTTTGATTCCCGCGATGCCGTTCCTTTTGAGGTAGGTCGGTGGTGTGGTCTCGTTTTAATAACAATAAGAATGAATTAGTGTACTTTCCTCATCAGAAGTGTCTTCAATCGACCATTTGATCACAACAACTCTGCAGACTCGAAGAAGAGAATAAGTTAACTGAAGCCGTTCAACGCCCGATTCCCCAACAAAACTCTCGATCTTTCTTTTGCAATTACGAATATGATCAAAGGCTTATTTCTATTCATATTTAAGCTAAACATTTTTAATTTTTTGTGGTTCAGCAAAATATTTTCAGACAAGAGGAGCGCTTAGTCACTCTTCCTTATAACAGGAGTTTGCGCTTTGCAGGCAGACCTTCGGCCTGTGGATTACGGCCTATCTTACTCTACCAGCAGGGTTTTCTTCTAATAATTTACTCTTGCTCTTGTCTTTTTCAGATCCAGGCTTATTTTCTAGGCTTAAAGGCGAAAAACCTTTTAATGGAATCATCATCATTATCATCACTAACTCTATAATTTAAGAAGGGGATTTTTTTTAGTATTTGAATAAATATTTAAACTTAGTTTGGTTATGATTATGTTTTTTATCAAAGTTATTTCTAATATTTCTTTTATAATATCAAAAAAACAAAATGGTGAAGTTCATAAATAAATATAGGTATCGAAATTTTGTAAATTTTTTTAAACCCAAAGAATTACAAATGGTGAAGTTCAGAAAATTTATTTTTATATATCTTCTTCTTAACTATATTTTATCAACGTGATATTTTGAAAGGGGGCAAATTTATTTTAGAGTTCCTTTTAAAACTATTATAATTGGTGAAGTCCAGAAAATTTATAAAAAATTAACCATGGCTGCTTTTTTTAAGATTTTAAATTATAATTCCCCTCCTACGACTAAAGTCTGCAAGAGTGGCACGCTTCCCGAGCCCAGGTCACTGTATTTCTCCCATCTAAATCTCCAACTATATTTTTATTCTTCCTTCATCTTCTCTTTGAAGTAAGAAGGTCTATGGTGTATCAGGGATATAATGCCCCTGGCCTAAATGATGTTATCTTTACGTTCATTCGTAGTAACATTATCTTACAAACAGTTTTAATATCTCGGTTTAATACGTGAAGTCCTGGTTTGGATTCAAAGATAAAGGGTTATTGTCTAAGTCCAAAGAGTAACCAAGAGCTGCCATCCGCAGAAATAGTTTTGTAAACCTGAAAATCTCGAAGCAGATGGACCTTTAGTCAAAATATGTAGAGATCGATGCCAGGTGATCCGAGGAATCTTAGTTTAAATGAGGGTAGCCATGATAGTGGTCCTTTAAGAATTTTTGTTCAAAAGAAAGCCAAATATATGCTGATCCAATTAATTCAGTGATCGTAAGAGAGGGCGAATTAAAACTCAACTCATAAGGGTTGATGGTCTCTAACCTGGGCCTGACCAAAGACAAAGTTTGCTTCGATAGAGAATGTTGCGAAAATCGAGAGAAAGAGCGGTTTATTTGATGGTTTATGAAGTGGTTTGGCTTGTTGTGACAAAAGAATTCATCAATAATTTTCATCTGTTGGTCGTTATTTTACTACTCGTTTTAAAGATTTTTCAGAGCTTTTCTTCCTGTCGTACGTTAATTATATAACTGTATGAAAAAATCTTTTGTTTGCGAAAGTAGATGTGTCTGACTAAAGAAATCTGGACATAATAGATAATACATGGTAGCAAAACGCATGTTTGGTTATAGAAGGTTAGTAGCACAGTCAACAATTATTAGCAAAGATTTTATGATCATGGTTTCTTGTATAAATACCAGACATCGCCAGTTTGTATTAAACGCATACCCACAACATAGTATACAACAATGTTGATAAAGTTGACCTCATCCCGTGTTCAAAGAGGATTAAGAAATAAACTCCATTTTAAATTTGCCTGAAGGTGTTGCTAAACGTAAAGTACAAATTTGGTTTTAAAAATTGCCTAGAAATAAAAAAAACGTTACAAAGCCTTGAAAGGTTAAAAAAATATTTTCCTTAAAATAGAATACATATGTGATTGTTTGTCGAGAAACCTCTTAGGGTCGATCAAAACAGGTTCTCTTTGAAATTAAACTGAAATCAAATTTGAAGGCTAAATTTGGAACCTTAAATAGTCCCTTGTTTGCTAGTGGAAAAAATGGAAAAGTATATTCAAGGGATATTTTACCTAAGGGCTAATAGAGCTCTTAGTTAGCACCTCGTCTTCCCTTATGAGGTTAGTTAAGAGGAGAGAGAATACAAAATGGAAAAGTATATTCAAGGGATATTTTACCTAAGGGCTAATAGAGCTCTTAGTTAGCACCTCGTCTTCCCTTATGAGGTTAGTTAAGAGGAGAGAGAATACAAAATCTCTTTTAATTTACCACAGGACTCTTAATGGTATCACTATACACTTAAGTTTTGTATTACAATCATACAGAAGCAATTATGAATTTAAAAAAACCCGAAATACTTCTGTTCCCTTGATCTGACAATTGGTTACTGGCAAATGCTGCTATGTCCAGTGTTACGTGCTACACTGCTTTGCCCCCCATTCATAGCCATTAAATCCGGAAGGTCTTACTATTTTATAGTCTGATGAACATTTTATCTCTATTCCCCTAAGCATTGAGGTTATCGTATTTATTGACATTATACAAGAAAATTTTAGCCAAGCACTGAATGTATGTTTGCGACTACAAAATAAGATCCTGAAACTAAAATTATCCTAATGTAATTTCTTACAAAAATTTATGGCATATTTATGCTACCTTCTGTCGTCTAAGGTAGTAAAATTTGACTTCCTCAAAACTCGAATTCATACGTCATTATTCCATCTCAAATTCTGCGAATTATGCACCAGCAATCCTTGTGTTTAGTCTACTTTTACCATTCATTCATCCTGCGGTTTTCTCAAACTGTTATCCCCATAACGTTGCTCTTTTTAACGTTGCTGTATTTGTTTTTGGACCAGAACTAAATAGAGCTTTTAAGGATATTATTGAATATCTGATGAAATACCCAATACTTCATTACGCGTAATATATAAATGTTTTGACTTAGTTACCGTTGCGTCTGTATATGGAGTCGGTACAATACTCCTGAAAGGGCAAGATGGTAACAAATTACCGACTGCTTTTGCTAGTTACCTTCAACAAAACGCAATTTTTCACCAATGACCAAGAAGCTCGGGCTACTATCTTGATATTTGAAAATTTAATTAACATCAAAAGTGTCTGCAAACCTTTAGTCTCTCTATTTAAAGACAACTCATTGGAGGTTGAATTAGCAGATGGGCTTTGTTAGTAAAAGATTTCGCGGCTAAAAATCAATACTAAAAGACAAAATTCATTCATATTTGATTGACTGTCAAGGTCAAAGCCAAAAGATTAATAGTCCGTTAGGAGAGTCAGCAGATAGAATTAATTGATCTCGGAATCTTCCGAACAACTTAACAAGATCAAAACATTTGGTCCATTTATTTAGCTACTTGCAGTAATCAAGGTCAGATGCTAAGCTAAGGAATTCTTACATCACTGGCAACTGTATCATTTATTATTTAAATTTCTCCGGCAAACGCCTTGTCGAGATTCACCAAATCTTCAAACATGTAGGTATAGTTTTATATCCGAATTCTCCATTTTCTCGTTATGTGGCTTTTGACCGCACATTATAGATTCTAGCTGAGAGATATTATTATCGCGACTTGGCCAAGTTCATTTAGAATTAAACCATGAAGAAAACCTATTATCTTAAACACTAGTGTATCCGTGGCGTCAAAAATGACGGCATTATTTTTAAGTTAGAGCTTTATTTCATTCGTGAAAACTGTTTTTAAATGACAAAAAAAACCACCGCTTTCTTTCAATGTCTTTATCATATCTGTTTTGCCAATTTCATTATTAATCCCAATATTCTATAAGACATGAAATGACTAAATTCCAGCTGTATATATATATATATATATATATATATATATATATATTATATATAAATAAAGTTACTTCACCTTTTTTAATTTAGAATTATATAAAAACTACAATTATCTTATATTAAATAATTAAATATATAGTCGTTTTATATTATACTTATACCAGGCAATGGCTTCGCCACTCCCTTCGCTACCAAGATTAAAATTTAAAATCTTAAAAAAAAGCAGCCATGGTTAAATTTTTATAAATTTTCTGAACTTCGCCAATTATAATAATTTTAAAAAGGAACTCTAAACTAAATTTTCCCCCTTTCAAAATATCACGTTGCTAAAATATAGAGTTATAGAAGAAGAAGAATCTGAACTTCACCATTTGTAATTCTTTTAGTTTTAAAAAATTCACAAAAATTCGATACTTATATTTATTTTTGAACTTCACCATTTTGTTTTGTGTATTATAAAAGAATTATTAGAAATAACTTTGCTAAAATAAACGTAAGTCATAACCAAACTAAGATGAGATTATTATTTAAATTCTCGAAAAAATCCCCTTCTTAAATTATAGAGTTAGTGATGATGATAATGATGATGCTTATTAGAAATAACTAGGGAAAAAGATATATAAACTTAGGTAACAACCGAAGTAAAAGAAAAAATCTTATTCAAATCTTCAAAAATTCTCGTTCATAAAATATAGGGTTATGGGGGAATCACGACTGGGGATTATTATTATCGATAAATGAAAAAGCCCTAGGTAAAACAAGGTCCATTTCTTTCGTATCTTGCATGCCAAAGACAATCCAAGGACAGGGATGGACAGCTTCAAACATCTACCTACCAGGTTTTGTAAAAGTAATATTACACTCGTTTTTTTTATTTCAAAAGATATGGGAGTGTGATAGGAAATGTTATGTCAAACAAACTTAAAGATAAACTTTGCCATTTAAATTTCTTTTCCACTGTGTGCAGGTGAGTCGAGATGAATAGGATGGAATCAAGATCTTTACTGTCCTGCACACGGGTCACAAGTCCTACTTCGCCACGCGGCTCCAAGTTAACTGATGACCGTCAACAGTGTCGCGGAGACCTCGTTCAGGCAGGTATCATGTTTTTACTTGTTTATCTGTGAGAAGGACCCTCAAAAGAGGTCCAAAGCTCAATATGACTACAATCGCCAAAGAAAAGAAGATCTAGGTGACCAAAGTGTTCAGAATCGTCAAGGAGGACGGCGGAAAGAGCTTGAGGTGCGTGGAAGGGCCTCTGTTCACCGACTGTATGCGAGAACGACGCCGGGAGCGCTGCAATTGCCTTTTCACCGACATGAAGTGTCAGAGAAATCAAATTCTCATTTCTTTCTGATGAAAAAAGAATCAATGTCGATCCGGTCATCAATAAACAGAACGAACACGGAGTAGGCTTCAGACAAGACGTCTCCGAGGTCTTACAACGTATTTACAACCACGCACCTTGCCCCCGTGTTAATGCTCAGCGCTGTGGCTCCGAATGAAAAAGCCGTACGTGTGATTTGAGGCCCGTTACAGGCTCATTACGGCCGATTACAGGACTATCTAGTCCAGGAAAGTCCTTAGATGGGTGAAAAGGATAAAAAAGAAGGCAGACTAACCCGCTGTAGTCTTCTCAACTACAGCGAGCAGGTGCCTGTCGAGTGCAAAGCCTGCAATGCTATCCACAGCAACCTTGGTGAACCGAAGTTCTCTGTCAACCGCGTTGTGCCAGTATGTGGAATCACTTCGTCCGCGACGTGTGCGCGGCCTTCAAGTCTCGCCCGGAACGCGTGTTTGCCGCCGAGGGTGGCTTCATTGATTAATGTTACAATTTAAACATATTTATATGATAAAACAAGACAAGCGTTCCTAACTGCATCAAACCTATCATTGTGTCCTTTGTCGAATGCGTCGTAACGAGTGTAACAGGACTCTTGCAATACCCTGCATGATGCGGCAAGAAAATCGCTATTTTTTTGGCTGCTCATTTTCCCCTTATAAGGAGCAGAGACTATAGCCAGATATACTTATCCAATCCCGAGCTATATACTATAAGGTCACCCTATTCCACCCTAATATCAGGGAAACAGGTTGTCGTAGAATGACTCCCGACGATATACCATATATCACTATTCGTTGAGGGAACTTCCTTAATTATCTCTAGAGTGCGTTTTTACTGTCTGGCGGCCGATATTATGTATCTTCAAAATGCTTAAGAAGTGGAACTGAGCTCAAGGATAATAATATTGCTATCATTAATAAAATAGAGTTTTATTAATAATAACTATCAGCAAACACAAAAACGGAAAATATTGACAAACAGAATGGAAAGGGTCGTGGAGACTCGGGCTAATCCAAGGATTTAAGGGATCAAAAAAGGTAAAACAAATATGGAGTTAAAGAGATGGGATGGTTCGATAAACCATTTAAAGCACAGGATAGAATTGACAAATAAGGGATCAATACTCAAAAGGTGACGCTTGGCTTACGTAACTTCATTAGGGTGCAGTGGAAGGTACTTGAAGGAATATTCGGTCCGCTGGCGAGTTCCAGCCGAAGGGGGGGGGATAAAAGGATCCTGACGTGGCGTCTTGGAAAGGAGAACCGTTACTCGACGAACGGCTTGACGAACAATGGCTGTTCTAGGTTGTTCTCTTCTGAACAAAGGGGGGGATGAGAACCGTCTCTTGTCTACGGGCTCAAGAACAATGGCTGTTCTAATGTTGTTCTCCTTTGAACAACAGGGGGGGTGAGAACCGTTTCTTGGCGAAGGGCTCAAAACGAACAATGGCTGTTCTAATGTTGTTCTCCTTGAACAACAGGGGGGGGATGAGAACCGTTTCTTGGCGAAGGGCTCAAAACGAACAATGGCTGTTCTAATGCTGTTCTCCTTGAACAACAGGGGGGGGGGTGAGAACCGTTTCTTGGCGAAGGGCTCAAAACGAACAATGGCTGTTCTAATGCTGTTCTCCTTGAACAACAGGGGGGGGGATGAGAATCGTTTCTTGGCGAAGGGCTCAAAACGAACAATGGCTGTTCTAATGCTGTTCTCCTTGAACAACAGGGGGGGGATGCCTTGGGGGACTTGGCGTCACTAAAGGCTCGAACCTTTGGCACTCAAGGAATATTGTCCTCCTTCTGGACAAGTGATGGTGAATCTCGAGGTCGAGGTCCCTTGGCGCACAAAGGGAGAGAGGGTCGTGGTGATGTTTCGTGACGAAAATCTGGATCTCCAATCTGATCTTAGTGGTAAAGTTTCCATATAAATAGCCAGGACATCTCCTTGGCGTGGGGGAGAATGGGGTGGAAGCTTCGAGGGAACGCACAGCCGAGCCGGGGAACAATGCCTTATCTGCCCATAAGCCTAACTCGATCTGGTGAGGTCGGCGTATGGGGGCGAACGGGGGGGACGATAACCTCCTTGTTTAAACATTGGCGTCCGGTAGCTGTTGACAAGACTCCAAGCCTCGAATCGAAGATGCACGTGGGTAGCCTCATGGTTTTAAATAAAATGTGATAGAAGTTGAAATGAATGCAGCTCTGAACTCGTTCTATCACACCCCTCCATTCCAGGGGAAGTTGTCACTTCGAAAAAAAAAGAGAGAAGGGACAACGATAGAGCTCCGTTGTAGGGAACTCGTTTTCTTGTACCAACCGTATCTTCCTGCACCTAACTATTATTACCTCAATACATGATTATTTTGATCTTTAGATTACAGGGGAAAAGAACCTTTAATAGAACTTAATAAAAAAAAAAAAGGCATGGAACAATGAAATGATATAAACTTAGTACATACGGGACAAAATAATTTATACGTAAATTAATAAGAACAAATATATATACATCAAAAAAATTAGACATTGAGCGTTACAAAATTCAGACATATACATTAATTAATTATATTACAAAAGAATCTTAAATTAAGTCGTACAAGACGGTATATACCTACATGGAGATACTAATCCTATGAATACAATTGTTCTACGCTATTCGGTAACGCATTCCTACTGAGTGCGTCAGCGTCCTGGTTATCGGAACCTTTAAAATAATTTATTTTAAATTGATACTCTTGCAAGAGTAAACTCCAGCGCATGGTGCGGCCGTTTGAGTGTCTCAAATTCCTAATATAGGCTAACGGACGGTGGTCGGTTCCTATTCGAAATTCTTTACATATCAAGTACAGCTTGAATTTGTCTATGACCCAGATAATTGATAGAGCTATCTTTTCTCTAGTGGCATATCTCTTTCCGCGTGGTAATAATTGACGACTAGCATATGCAACTGGATGACCCGTTCTGTCATCCACGTATTGAAGGAGTACACCTCCAATGCCCTCGTTGATCACGTCGGTCTTACCCCCAACGGATTTTTCCGGGTTGGGCAACTTAAAAATGGGGGCAGAAATGAACTTACTTTTGAGCTGATTAAAATGGGAAACAGCGACATCATTCCAACGTAAACGATCGGAGAAATTCTTTTCCTGAAGGGGGCATAGGGGGGCCGAAATTGCAGCGAAATTCGGAACAAATCGCTGATAGGGAGAAGCTGATCCTAGGATCGATCTTAATGGCTTCTTTGTAATCGGGAGGGGCATGTCGGCGATTGCCTTAATCTTGTTCTCGTGGGGACCTGATTTGCTTTGTCCTATTTTGAAACCCAAATATTTGATGGTTTCGTGGGCAAACTGGCATTTGCTGGGGCCAATGGTGAGGCCATTTTCACGCAGTTGCTCGAAAAGAGCTAATAGGGTGGATAAATGGTGATTCCATTTAATTAGTTCTTGGAGCTGACTCTTCTGACGTGGTGTCAGCTGCGCGTCACTATCCAGGTCAGAGGGTTCCAAAGACTCGCCTGGTAGAAAAGGAGGAGGGTACTCGGCATCAGGTTGGATGCACACTGTCTGGATTACCTTAAGGGACTCCGCGGGGCAGTACTCTTCAAGCGCCGATGCTTCGTCCAGTTCTACGAAGGTATCTCCATGGGCGCGTTGGGGGTTCTTTATTTCTTGGGGTCCAGGGACAGTCTCCGTGTCCTTGTCTGGGGCCTTATCACCTAAGGGTGTTAGTGATTCACATTCCTCTTTTGCCGTCCTAAAGTCCTGGTTAGGGGTTTCCGAGAAATCGGACGGTATCGGGGTTCTGATGGGGACGGGCTCCTGGGCTTCTTTCTTATCTCGGCCTTGAGGAAGGGCGGCCTGAAACACAGGGTTGAAACTTACTTGGGGGCTCTTTCCTATAAGTACGGAACAGAATTTTATTGGTGCTACAATGACTTCAGCCCAGCCATTATAATATTGACACTGCAGGTAACATCTAGCGACGGGGAATCGGTTCGCCCGCCCAAGTTGGTCATGTACCACCGCAAATTTTTCGTGGTTAGAGGCCACTGGGAGAAGTTCGTCGGACACGATGAAGCACGTACATCCTGTGTCCCTGACGAGAGTCAATACTCGACAGCTGTCCAAGCTGCCCTCCTCATATTTCAAAGTTCCCGATGAACTTTTACCAAAAACAAAATTTACCTGGTGGCCTGACGGAGGGTGAGAAGTTTCTGCTTGGGTCTGCACCACCGGGGGAGCCGGGGTTGCATTAATCTGGTGAACTTGGTGGGCTGGTCCGCTTTTAAGCCTAGAATTTTGGGGGCAATTCCAGCTCATGTGGTTTTCTACACCACAGGTGAAGCATATGGTTGGTCGCTTCGGGAAGAGAGATGGAGGAGAAGTCTTAACGGGAGGTTTGGAGTCCCGTTGTTGGTTTTGGGGAAAGAAGTTTGGGGGTTTTACGGGGCTCGGAAACTTTGTCAGCTTTCCTGGGAAGGAGCGCGAGTCCGTCCTTCTTTCTTCTCGTTGGATTTCTTTTTCTCGTTCTTCTCGTTGTATTTTTCCTTCTCGTTCTTCTCGTTGGATTACTCTTTCCCGTTCCTCTTGTCGGATTACTCTTTCCCTTTCTCTTTCTACCTTTTTTCTTTGACATTCTGCTTTAATCCGAGCTAATTCAATCTGAAGCTCAGCTTGTCTTATCCGTTCCTCTCTTTCTCTTTCTTCTCGTTGTATTTCTCTTTCACGTTCTATTTCTCTTCTTTGCTCCTCTTGAATGTACTTAATTAGTTCTTTTCCGGAAAGTCCACAGGACTCTCCTTGCGCTTTAAAGATTTAAAACTGAGTCATCTTTGCATTTGGGGGCGCACTAGTCAACCAACTAAAATTCCTCGCAACAAGAATTATGCCTCTATAGAATTAGCCTACCTAAATATGGGCACTGACCTATTCGTACTTGGTTTCTCAATCTAAATAACCACTGACTAAAATCACAAAAAAAAACACAAACAAATTATTACTCCAGCTTCTTAAGTTTAAAAAAAAAGGGGGGATAGCAATCGTTAAAACAAAAGGGAACTACTATATTCTATTATTATAACGAATAACACTATGCTTTACTCGACTGAGACCAGTGTTTGCAAAGATATAGCGTTAAACCTTACACACCTGATACCAAATTTAAATAGTATATATATATATGTCGTAGAATGACTCCCGACGATATACCATATATCACTATTCGTTGAGGGAACTTCCTTAATTATCTCTAGAGTGCGTTTTTACTGTCTGGCGGCCGATGTTATGTATCTTCAAAATGCTTAAGAAGTGGAACTGAGCTCAAGGATAATAATATTGCTATCATTAATAAAATAGAGTTTTATTAATAATAACTATCAGCAAACACAAAAACGGAAAATATTGACAAACAGAATGGAAAGGGTCGTGGAGACTCGGGCTAATTCAAGGATTTAAGGGATCAAAAAAGGTAAAACAAATATGGAGTTAAAGAGATGGGATGGTTCGATAAACCATTTAAAGCACAGGATAGAATTGACAAATAAGGGATCAATACTCAAAAGGTGACGCTTGGCTTACGTAACTTCATTAGGGTGCAGTGGAAGGTACTTGAAGGAATATTCGGTCCGCTGGCGAGTTCCAGCCGAAGGGGGGGGATAAAAGGATCCTGACGTGGCGTCTTGGAAAGGAGAACCGTTACTCGACGAACGGCTTGACGAACAATGGCTGTTCTAGGTTGTTCTCTTCTGAACAAAGGGGGGATGAGAACCGTCTTTTGTCTACGGGCTCAAGAACAATGGCTGTTCTAATGTTGTTCTCCTTTGAACAATAGGGGGGGTGAGAACCGTTTCTT
This sequence comes from Ceratothoa steindachneri, assembly GCA_963969495.1. Taxonomy (NCBI): domain Eukaryota; kingdom Metazoa; phylum Arthropoda; class Malacostraca; order Isopoda; family Cymothoidae; genus Ceratothoa; species Ceratothoa steindachneri. Next base: position 106,024,530 of record OZ018327.1, on the reverse strand, counting down.
GGCGAAGGGCTCAAAACGAACAATGGCTGTTCTAATGTTGTTCTCCTTGAACAACAGGGGGGGATGAGAACCGTTTCTTGGCGAAGGGCTCAAAACGAACAATGGCTGTTCTAATGCTGTTCTCCTTGAACAACAGGGGGGGGATGAGAACCGTTTCTTGGCGAAGGGCTCAAAACGAACAATGGCTGTTCTAATGCTGTTCTCCTTGAACAACAGGGGGGGGATGAGAACCGTTTCTTGGCGAAGGGCTCAAAACGAACAATGGCTGTTCTAATGCTGTTCTCCTTGAACAACAGGGGGGGGGGGATGCCTTGGGGGACTTGGCGTCACTAAAGGCTCGAACCTTTGGCACTCAAGGAATATTGTCCTCCTTCTGGACAAGTGATGGTGAATCTCGAGGTCGAGGTCCCTTGGCGCACAAAGGGAGAGAGGGTCGTGGTGATGTTTCGCGACGAAAATCTGGATCTCCAATCTGATCTTAGTGGTAAAGTTTCCATATAAATAGCCAGGACATCTCCTTGGCGTGGGGGAGAATGGGGTGGAAGCTTCGAGGGAACGCACAGCCGAGCCGGGGAACAATGCCTTATCTGCCCATAAGCCTAACTCGATCTGGCGAGGTCGGCGTATGGGGGCGAACGGGGGGGACGATAACCTCCTTGTTTAAACATTGGCGTCCGGTAGCTGTTGATAAGACTCCAAGCCTCGAATCGAAGATGCACGTGGGTAGCCTCATGGTTTTAAATAAAATGTGATAGAAGTTGAAATGAATGCAGCTCTGAACTCGTTCTATCACACAGGTCATACCCCCACCGATATCAAATTCTAATGCGCACTTAGCATCTTCTCCTACCACCCTCCATCTATCGCCGTAATTCTACTACAGCTTTTACTGAAAGTCATCTCTCACGTAGGTTTATTCTTAGATCCTCCTCAAATTATCCTATATCAACAAAAATGTATCAGGTTGGAACAAAAGTAATGTCCTATTTTCTAGAATGAAGTTTTAGAGAGTATTTATTAAAGCAGTCCCACTTGTTATTGTTTAGAAATGCCTCAAAGTATAATTTATACCGTTTTCTTTCATATTATAAAACATTGTTCATAATCTACTTCTGTATTAACCCTTATGTCCTCCCATCTGAAGATCATGTTAGACATGTCTTATTCTATGAGTTTCATTAAGGTATCAATGCAAGTACTGCGATAAATACAATCACAGCACTTATAGTAAAGATGCAGTAAATGTAAGAAGTTGCAGGAGATAGTTTTCCCGTTTCTGTAGTGGGGATTTCAGTCTAAAAGAAAAACTAAAATAAGTGTGGCCCAACGAAATTAATGCAGAAAGGGTTTAAGCTGTTGTCATAGCAAATACAGCTACAACTTCTAGCCAATTGGAAGAACAATTGGACGTAACTCATACGAGTGTCTTCTGCCAACTGAAAAGGAATGAAAAGCTTCCACTGATTGGAAAATGGGTCCCGCACGAACGGTCCCCAGCAAATCTACAAGAACGTGTTGCTTGATATGAGTCATTGCGCTTTTGACATCTTTAGGGGGCATTTTTGACAGGCTTGTTACTGGTGATGAAAAGTAGATCCTTTATCATACCGTTAAACGCCACCGTTCGTGTATTAGTAGAGGAAACAGAATTTCTCAACAACTGAGATTGACTTTATAGAAAAATCTCATGTTGATTGTATGGCATAATATTGAAGAAATTATCCATTACCAACTATTAGAGAATATCGAACAATTAATGTTAATCTCTACTGCAATCAACTTCATCATTTGAAAGCCGCTTTGAAACAAAGAGGACCCTTCCTAGTCAAAATAATAGGTATCATCTTCCATCACGATAATGCCCTCTTAATGACCTCGTAAAGAAGCTCAGTTGGGAAATATTTCTTCATCCTTCATATTTTTGGGACCTTACTTATATTGATTATCACTTGCTTGTTGCATTACAGGACCATTTAGATGGTTTTCCCTTAACATTATCAGAAGAGGCTGCAAATGATTTGGATTCATATTTTGCATCAAATCCTAATGAAGTTAATAAGCATAGCATTTATAAGCTTGTTGACTGAAGGTATTGACGTTCTAAAAACCACTGTAGGGTATGGTTATGGTTAAATGCACATTTTTATATTCATATTTATTCTCATTTTTAATGTATAGCCTAAAATCGGAAAGTACTTTCGTTCCAAGCTGATACTTGCCTTTGGCAAATCATAAATCAGGCCTGCCCAACCTTGTTCTCTGCCCTTGCGGCTGAATAACTTTCATCCTCAGCCGAGCTATCATGCATCCATTACGCGCCCCCTGGAAATACTGACAAATCTTATAGGTGCGTGGACGGTAATTATAAGGAGATGTATTGAAAGGTCCTCGTTGCTCTGGCGCTCGACGGGCAACGAGAACTTTAAGAAATGGGCCTACTTTATGCCTTTGTTCAATTGATTTTGACTCCTTATAATTTCTCACGAGGTTTATGCGTTAGGCTGGGCTTACTACAGGTGGCTAGGTAATCGGGGTAAGTAAAGGACTTCGAAAGGACGCGGCAAAGAAAATATAACTCAATTCTTAAATTGGCCTACTAAAAGGGGCAAGCAGAATTGTCTCAAGTTCTGTGCGGTCAATGTGTAGGCCTTCTGTTTTACACGAAGTATTGAGTCTAAAAGATGCAGGACTTAGGCGAGTAAACCGGATTCCGTAACGCTACTAGGGGAATGAAATTGACTACCGAATTATGAAGGATTTGAGGTAAATGTATAATGAGTAATGATATGTCTCTCTCTCTCTTTCTCTCTCTCTCTCTCTCTCTCTCTCTCTCTCTCTCTATATATATATATATATATATATATATATATATATATATATATATATATATATCGTCTCCAAAGGCGTGACCTTGACTTGTCCGTGGGTCGGACCCAGTGATCTACTTTGTTCTTTATTTCCACCCCTTGAGCGGAGCTTCCGACAACTCTCTGTACCTGTTGTGCCTACATATTTCCCATAGATGTATATTTATTATAGAGAATCGCTTGTTGCAGATCTCTGTGAAATTTCTCTTGTCGAAGCCTATATTTGTTTATCTTGCTTTGTAATCTCCCCTTTGCTGATAAATCTTCCCAACACGCATATGCTTGTTTGTGCTCGATCCTCGTATTTGTTCCGATGGTGAACTTTGATAGCTGTGTATGTTCGTTTCTTTCCGCGCCACTCTAACGACCGCTTGCCTGACATATATTTGTACAATTTGACTTATATTTTGTTTCTTTTTCTAATTCTCTTAGGTTTTTTTTTTGTTATACTTGGCATATTATTTCCTTAATATACACGCATAGCACTTAGTTAGGATTTGATATATCCACCAAGCGTCTATTTGTAGAGTTCCTCACTGGGCCTATTAAATCCTGCAATTTGGGTGCCACAGGTATACCTATTTATAAAACGAGCCCTGCAAATTAATTACCTCCGATCTGGTTGCAAAATTGTCACTGGTTTTCATAGTGGTATGTTCCGCCATATCGTTTTCGTCACCTATGTAGCTGTAGTAAACCTTTCCACTATACCTACTCATATCATTTAACCCCAAAAGATAAATTATCAGCCCCGTTTTTGCATCTGATTTCCATAACATTGCAATTAAATGGATTTATGGGGATCATGTCAATTCTGTAATAGTTTTTGAGCCATTGACTTATTTTAGCCCTCAGAACTCGATGGTACAATATAAGTAAGTCTCATCTGGTATATTGTAAATCGATTTCGTGATGTAGGTTAGCCATCCGATCCACCTTCAGCAGAAGGGAGCTAAGCATGACCTCGCCCTATTTCAAGACGCCTGAAAAAAAGCGATGTTAAATTTCTGTAGCAATTATATTTGCTAGTTTAGATTTTAATCACTTGTTTGAAAGTAGTCTTTCCAATTAACAAAGGTAGTAGTGCAAACTGATTCTTTACATACTAGTAATATTACAAAAATAATAAAAAATAATATTAAAATTTAGTAATAATAAATTAAGTTAATATAATGATAATCATAAATAATAATGAATTAAGTTAAAATCATAATTAAGTAAAAACTGTGACTGATAAAGAATTGGGTTATTTACTTTACCGTAATCAAATTTTTGTACATTTTATTACTTCTTCGTGTAGCTTCTTTTTTGCTTTGTTTAAATCTTATGAGTTTTTTTTGCGTTCTAAAAGTGAAATGCGGGAAAACAGATTTGATTCCGACTCCGTCGAAATCGGAGTAAACTTTGATTTTGCCGCATTTCGCCTTGCGACCCACAAAAATGAAGAACAGAGTTACATAAATAACCTAAAGTAGTTCAATAAAAAATGACCTGAGCTATTATAAACTAACCATCAATTTTCAAATTACCATTTTATGAAACTATACAAACATTTTGTAGATAACTAAAAATAAGGGAGGGCTTCACCCACCCATAACCCCCCCTGTAAGTGGAGTGTTCCACCGCACCCAATCCGAATTGTTTGAATGACCGTATTATATGCAACCCAAAAGCTACAAAAAAGCACAGATTTTACGACCACCAAAAACGAGGAGCCGATTTAGATAAATACCCTATAATTTGCCTACAAATTAAGAGAGAGAGAGAGAGAGAGAGTAAACTTGCAAAGCCGGCGGCACTGTTTATTACGCAGTACTTTATCTGTGCAGCAAAACGGCGATCTGAGGAAAATCCTTTATACTCGGCACCACAACTGCGACAGATGAACTAGTTTCGAATCACGCCGTCATCCTCCCAAAATACAATGCACGATTAGAGTCACTATGAACCTGTTTTATGAGGTGTTCGAAGTATAATTCACATCCATTACAAGTCATAACGCAAAGTTTTCCATTTCAAAGCAGAGCCAAATGGAAAAAAAATGACGAAGTAAGATCACTCAAAGTTATTTAGACAAAGTGACGTCACTGTACCATTTTATACAAAAATACTTCTCCACTGTGACGTCATCACCTTTAAGGAAAAGAAAAAATTGAAATCAAACTCTTATTATATTAATAGTAGCATCGACCGCTCAATGAATTCTATATTGATGGATTCGCAAAAATGTGATTAAATTGTTTTTAAACGATTACAGTTGTTTAAATACTAACCAATTACTGATAATGAAAAAATAATAAATGTTTGTGAATGATTAATACTAGAAATAATAAACAGAAATAAATAGAAAAAAACCCTACAGATCCATCAATCTTTTGAAATACAAACTCTAATAGAATAGTTAGTTAAGAGAGCTATTGTTCTATAAATTACAATGGTTAACAAATTTTTTTTTTCTGCTGACTTAAATTTGAGACTTGTTTTGGGGAAATTCCGGGCCACTGAGTTTAAAAATGGCAATAGTTTTCTTCTATCCCGTCAAGTTTTTATTTATTTATCTTACGACCAAGGGAACGGAAGTGAAGGCGTTTGGTATTCTTCTTATTTTATTTTATCTATGTATTTAGACTTCTCTTTATGCACATCTAGATATATACAGCAATTGTGTATAATATAATTTTTTGTTTTATAAAATAACATTCAGTAGTATGACCTCATTAAGAAGGAAATGTTTGAATTCCCCTGACTCGTTTTTCTATATATATGGTTGTTTTACTGCACCAACTCAAAGAATGAACATTATTTTATTTGTTAAAAGAGAATACTTGACTTACTTTAAGATTAAATTAGGTGATCAGGATAAACCGTGGGCCCCGCACAATGTTTGTAAACCATGTGTCGAAAATCTACGCCAATGGACAAAGGGCACAAGAAAAAACCGTAGGCCCTGAACAATGTTTGTAGACCATGTGTCAAAAGTTTACGCCAATGGACAAAGGGCACAAGGAAACAACTAGGATTTTGCATTCCTATTGCATGGCGGTTGCCAAAAAAACATGTAAACGATTGCTACTTTTGTCTCACAAAGGCTTCTGGTTATATCAAGAGAACGCGACATAAAATAAGTTACCCAGATCTTGATTAAGCAATTCGTCCGTTGCTTCATTCATATAAAATTCCAGCACCTTTATTCAAGGAACTTCCTTCACTGGACGATGTAAGTGATATACATGAATCGGATGTAAGCAATGAACTTGACAGGGATCCAGAATTTGTACATACATCGAACCAAGAACGTGGAAACTTCGGCCAATTAGAACTGAATGATGTAGTTAGAAACCTAGGCCTATCAAAAGAGTTAGCAGAAGTGTTAGCTTCTAGACTTAGAGAAAAGTATTTGTTGCAGGAAAAAACAAATGTAATGTTTATCAAAACAAGGAGAGATATCTCTGGGCATTCTTTAAAACTAAAGAAGATTTTGTTTATTATTGTGATATGGCGGGACTGTTAAACTCGATAGGTGTTTCAGAGTATGATCCAAATGAATGGAGACTTTTTATAGGTAGCTCAAAGAAGAGTCTAAATTGTGTGTTGTTACTTTATAATGGAAACTTGTTCGGTGTGATTCCAATTGGTCACTCTGTGCATTTAAAAGAAAAGCATGAGCAAATAAGATCTGTATTAGATTTACTCAAATATGATGAACACAAATGGATCATACGTGTGGATCTGAAAATGGTATATTTTTTACTTGGCCAACAAGGAAGCTATACAAAATATCCGTGTTTCTTGTCTAAATAGGACAGCCAAGCCAAGGACAAACATTGGGAACAGAAATTCTGGCCAGTTAGAGAAAGTTTGACTGTTGGGGAAAAGAATATTATACACCAACTGCCTGTTGAGGGAGAGAAAATCATCTTCCCACCCCTTCATATTAAACTAGGGCTAATGAAACAATTTGTAAAAGCTCTTAATATGGAGGTGTACTGTTTAAAATTCATATGTACAATATTTCTTGGCTTAAATTATGATAAAATAAAGGCTGGAGTTTTTGATGGGCCACAAATCAAAAAGTTAATGGAAAACCAAAACTTCTCGAGTTCGATTACTGACATAAAAAAGGAGCATGGGATTCATTTGTAGCAGTAAGGAAAGGATTTCTTAGAAGACAAAAAGGCCGCTAACTACAAGGATTTGGTAGAGATATTACTTGATAGATTTCATCGTTTAGGCTGCAACATGAGCATAAAGGCTCATTTTCTCAAGAGCCATCTTGATGAATTTCCTGCTAATCTTGGCAACATGAGCGATAAACACGGAGAGCGTTTTCATCAAGATATCAAGATTATGGAGCAGAGAGATCAAGGCCGATGGAACACAAACATGATGGCAGACTACTGTTGGAATATTCAAACACTCCAGAAACTCTTGCAAGCGAAAATTCCTTCTATGAATGCATAGGTATGTGTCCGATTGCTTATGTTTTCTACATTATATTAGAAAAATAACCTGTATGTACGAGGGGCGGGCAATAAGTTTTGCAATTAGGATATAAGGAAACAAGATATGAGGAAGAGTTTTTATTACTTTTCAATATAACTACCCTCGACTTCAATGCACTGGCGCCACTTGTCCCTGAGGCTTCGAATTCCCGACAACCAGAAATCTCCCGACTGCTGTTCAATCCACTCCTGGATGACGAGCTGGACATCTTCATTATCCCCAAACCGGCGTCCACACAGTAGAGCCTTGAGCTGGCGGAATAAAAAGTGGTCGCTAGGGGCCAGATCTAGACTGTAGGGGAAATGGTTGAGCTCCTCGAATCCGCACTCGCGCAGGGCAGCTTGTGCAACTCTAGCCTTGTGGATTTTGACGACGTTGAAGTCGATCGTGGGGCGTGAGGTTTCTAGGGACCTAACGAGCAGAGACCTTGGTCATGGCCAAATTGTCGTGGATGATGTTCATAACACTTTCATGTGATATTTCACGTTCTCGCTCGATTTCTTCGACCTTCACCCGTCGATTTTCGAGGATCATCCCCTCCACATGGCCCACATTGTCCTCGTTGGTCACGTCTGATGGGCGTCCTGGACGGGGGTCATCTTCTAGGGACTCACGACCATGGCGGAACTCCCTATTCCAGCGAACAATGGTTACATAGGAAGGGGCGGTGTCGGTTTACACTGCAACCATGCGTTCATGGATCTCTTTTGCATTCTTGACTTCCTTATTCAAAAATTTGATCACTGCGCGGTGCTCAACCTTCTCCATTGTTGAAAAATTTGTGACTGACGATCTGCGATCAGCTACTGCTTCTTAAATAGAAGCTTGTCCTAACACCCCCACAAACAGCCATCCCCCTTCCTCTGTTTTGCCCTACTGATTCGCAAAACTTATTGACCCCCCCCCCATCCCATCCCTTCGTATTTAGTAATAGGTGATGTTATATTACAATGCATTCATCCTTTCAAATTCTGTTAACATTTTAATTTAAGGTTTGAAGCTATAACACTTAGGAAACTATCTTTACCGAGTTAATACGTGCAGTACGTTGTAAAATTGGAATATGCTGTAGAATAAAAACCTGATGCTTCACAAAAAAAATGAATGCCATATTTGAAACCAGCACGTTCAAATTAGTTAAAAACAACCACTAAACATAGGTCAGAAAATAATGTGTTAACCAGTGTTATTAAGTGTATCTTATTTGACAAGAATTCTTCCAGCATTGGGAATCTACTTAATGGGTGAATTTGTTTTGGGATAATGTAGTGCTAAATTACTGTACTATTGTACACCCCTCCCGTTAAAACTGGCTACGAAGAAAGAAATAGTCTTGCACCAGCGACCCATCTTGTCATCTGACGTTGGCCTCCTACCCCTTTAACAAGAGGTTTCCTCCTCCGATTACCTATTTCTTTTTGTTAAATAATTTGTTTAAATATTCTGATTAAATCCCTAATTAATCACCTCACGCAAACAGAAGCCCATAAATATCATATTTTATTACATAATTCGCTCCAAAAAATGTTCAGTTTTTACCCCTGAGTTTTGTGTCATATATTTTTTCTTTATTTGTAGGTCACATCTCCCGGGTTACTTGATACCTATTATGCTAAACTTCTGAAAAATCGAGTAATGTTTCTTCCAGAATAGTTTTTACATATGAATTGCATTCTATTATTCATCCAATCCTGATATTTTTTCTTTCATATCTTTCTTATAAAATAAATGCTTTGATTTTTCATTTCTCTCGATGAATATTCCTACGTGAAATTATTTGAATTTTGAATCTTCTCTCTGTAACCACAGCAAGAATTCCATTTCGGATTCTTTTAAATAAACTTTGGAAAAAGGTGTTTTCTTTTTATTCCCTATTTTTATTAGGATACAAAGCCTTTCTTCCTCCTCAATTCACCAATAAATATGAAATTTGCTTCCATCCAACATCTTGAATACTCCGGCGCGCTTGGCATATCGGCAACTAAAACGTAAAGGATTTTAGAATATGATCAATTGGGTATCCAGGCGCATGCATCGGTTTCATATCTCAATAAGTGAGGTGCAGGATCACCTTCAAAACCGGATTTAATATGAACGACCGAGTGAAGTCAATTTAATTAGACTTCCTCCTTCACTGGGGCAAAATCATATTGGAACTCTTTATACAGGGTCACCCCAAAAAACGATCCCCAACTTTCGATAAGCCTCATTTCTTAATTTTCTGCAAGGATTTAATGAAACTTTGGTGGTAACTAGTTTATTCTGTTTAAAAACATCATATCAAAATATGAGAGTCTGGACTTTTCTTCTTTATTCTAGAGCACGTGTTCTAGATGACCTCCATTTAGATCTGTGCATTTCTTGAGGCGAAACACAAAGCTGTCCATGACGTGCTTACAAACCGACCGACTAATGGCTCTGATCTACTCCCTGATGGCTTCCTTGAGTTCCGTGATGGCCCTGGGCCTCATTGCGTCACTGTGTTGTTAAGGTAGCCACAAAGAAAGAAATATGGGGGGTAAGGTCTGGGCTGTGAGGTGCCTACTCAAAATCAGTGTTAAGACCAAAGTTCTCTTTCAGCCAATCTCAGGACAGGTTTGAGGTGTGAGAGCTTGCTCCATCTTGTCGGAACCAGAACTTCCTCATATGCGACGGGAACAGGTGTTAGGACCTTAACATACCGCTCTATGGTGACTGTCTCTGTCGCACCAGATTCTTTCAAGAAGAATGGTCCAATGATGCCTCTGGGCTGAGATTGTAGGGGCTTGGTAGCTACCTCATTTGATCTGGAAGTCCCCCAAAAGACATTTGAATTCGAGTTTACCCTTCCTTAAAGATGGAAGTGAACTTCATCTGAGGTCCAAAGGAAGTTAAGGAAAGTTGGGGCCTCCTGAATCTTCTCCAGTATCTTGACTGCAATATCCTTACTTTGCTCCTGGTGTGGGGCTGTAAGGTATTGCTTCCTCTGTTTTCTGTATAAGTAGGCCTTTACATCCGTTACTAGCACTCTCCTGCAAGTCTCACTGGATATAACAAGAGCGTTTTGGACTCTGCTGAAATGACTCTCTTACGCTCTAGACCAGCTCAGCTGTACGCTTCCTGGGGCCTCCTGAATGGCTTGGAAGGTTGTCACTGGCTGCATTGAGGTTTTCCACTGTCATATAGTTCTCGAAGAGGTCCACTCAGTCGTCAATTTTTTCTTAGAGGGGGCTTTTTTGACAATCGAACTCATGCACGAAAGTTTCCTGCACTTTCTTGAACGAGCCTGTCTTGTAGTAATACTTGACGCAGTATATTCTTTGCTGGAGCTCCCATTAAGATCTAGTTGTGTCACAAGCGCTGCTTCTGTCATGTCCTGCAACCTGAGGATGATTAGTACATGAATGAAGGATATATCCCAAAAAGTGCGTACAGGCCCCTTTTAGGGGTTCACCCTGTATAATCAACTAGCTAATTTTATACTTCACTCTCAAAATACAAATATTGTTCAACGGCCAATATTTACAGCGTAATCTTTATGAAAAAGGTGATCCTGATTCCGCTGTTTGGAAGCAGGAGGTGGAGGATGAAAATACTCATTTACATGGTGCCCAGTCCATCAGCCACTTTATAGCCCGGAAAACCGCATTACGAACAATGAACACATTACAAGGCTAAAATTGATTCGGGACTGAAGGGAGAGTCTCAAAATCTACTCAAGACGATTTTAACACAGCCTAACTACAGTCATTAGCCAAAGGTTCTAAAGACTAGTATACTTTTAGTGGCGTGCACGCGACTAAATAAGTTACTATGTCGGTACTTAGGGTAGTGGGGTTTGCTGGTAACCATTTTAATTTCAATGAGTTTCTGCCAATACTATCGTAACTATTGGGCCAATTCTAACGAAATTTGAAATGTTTATGTTGTCTTATATTTTGTTTCATATGATATAATTGCCAAAGTCTTCCCAAGGTTAGTAAAGGAATTATTAAAAGAAAACTAACTATGGTTTGGATTACCCCACTTGTTGAAAGTTTTTAAGGTCGTAAGGTCATATGGTCATAAGGTCATAAGGTCATACGCCAGAATAGTTGAGAGCAAGCGACCCAGGTCTGTTGCCCTTGTTGTTTAATAAGCACCGCAACTGATCACAATTGGATTGCTTCTGTTTATCAACCGCCAGTTTGATTATCGCTCACAAATTCTCGATTGGTTTCAAATATAGCAAATTCCCGGTTCAAAGTCCCAAAAGTCCGATGTTATTTTTAGCCAAGAACTTTGTTATTGTTTTTTCCTTCTGACAGGGTGCGCCATCATGCTGAAAAAATAGTTTTTATCTCCAAAATTATCCTGAACGTTTAGGAAACGCTGCTAATATACCAAGTTTTGGTACCATTTAGAGTTTATGGAAGTGACCTGGATACAATGCTGAGGTCGAACCACCCCACTTAGGTGTATCCCGCATGAGATTACATTGCAAATGATCTTACACTTTTTAACTGTTTCATGGGTCGCTAACAGAGGATGAGTGCTATAAAATTTACAAAAAATACAACAAACTCTTCACTCTAACCTGGTCCATCAGGACAGTCTTACAATAGGTGCGGCCTCAATTAATTGTGGTAACGTTGACAGGGCTTACAGCAAAGCCTGTAGGATCAAAGGTTTTCTCCCTTATTATCCCAAACGGTGGGACGGAGCTGAGGTCATCCATAGAATTGTAGTAATTTGCTGGGAGGGTGTTTTGTGATTTTGGAAATTATTAATTTATTGAGATGCAGTTTTGTATTTAAATAAATATTTAAATCGCCATTGTAGTTTAAAAGACAGACGAGGTTCTTAATTCTTATTGAATGGCACTTATTTTAATATTGTAATTTACAATTACTGCTAATTTTTAATATTATTATAATTTTGAACATTATTAAATTATTATCCGTTACTATGTAAATAAGTCACATTTTTAAAATTCTTTACGAATGATTTTATATTATGTATTGTTATATCTACAGTTCAACTAAATAAGAACTCTGATCTTTTTCAAATTAACATCAGAATATGAATGTGAATATCTTAGGATGCGTATGAAAAGAGAAAGGAAAGCCTAAAATATTAACTTTCCTGTTTGCAGGTATATTTTGGGGTATTTTAGTGTTTGGTGTAAGTTAATTCTAGAAGCTGACAGAAATATCACTTTGTTTAGTCTCGGAATGACAAACAAATAAAAGCAAGAAGGCAGTTAGTTGTAATCCAAATTTCTATGGATTAGTCCCTGTTTTGGCCACCAAGATACCTTTAAGTTGTGATCGAGTTGATTTCTTGATTTTGTAGATTGAGTCAATCACCAGCAAAAATCTCCCCGTCCTTTAGTAAGGCTCATAGGGTGGTCGGTTTCCTATCTATTGCTTCGAATTTAAAGAAGTGTTATTAGAAGCATTTCATCCTACCAAACTACACTTTACACTTATACCTAGTGGACTACATTAGCCAAAATACCAACAGATTGCAATTACATTCTTTTTTACAGCTAAGATTATACTACGAATCTCTCCCCGGTTAGTCTCAATTCCTGCTTAGGAGGCTGCAGACGTTAACGTAAGCCTAAAGGGCGTAAACATTCATTTATGAGAATAAATGACATTTTCCCATTATTCCATTACAGTAGGTGTATGGAGATGTATGAGTGTTTTTAAACTCGTGAAATTGGTGTTTAAGAAAATATACAGGTTTGGATACAGTGTTTTGCACTTTCACATGTATGAGTTTAACTCTCCTCCATCATTTATGGCCCGTTTAATGAAAATATAACCTCAGAGGAAGTACACTGAGTGTTTGAGAAGCAAGCAGTTCACTGATAGTCGGGAGCTTATTTTTTCCTTTTTCTGTGTGAAGTGTTTCCTTTTCGAATCACTAAAAAAATATGTGTTGTTTTACGATACATATCATCTATTCTTTTTGTAAAATTTAAATTACATAGATGTCAGTGCGTGCTTTTTTTTAGCAATTACATAAACAATGTCCATTATCTATTGCAGTAGGTGTATCAAAAGTATAAGTTTCTGTGTACTCCTTTCTAATAAAAAGGAGAAACTTTTGTCCCGATTTTTTCCATTAAGAAAATGAAAAAAGACTGTGTAATTGCGAACTGTTAATTCTCAATCGCGCATTGTGGTCAGACATCGGGAATTTAGCGCTAAACTTAGAACATTTTGGAAAACTGAGGCAGAAGTAATTTATAAGAAGGGCAAAGAGGAACAGCAGCTGTTCGACATTAGAAGTAACAAACTGCCTATGCGAGCGTCATTTCCTTGGAACTTGATCGCCCTCAGCGAGTGAGGTTTGTGACTATAGACGAAAGAGCAAAAAAAAAGAGAGAGAGAAAGAGGGAGAGAGAGAGAGCTACAAAGAGCTACAAAGACAAGAAGTACCCTAAGAGATCTAAAGGTCCATTCAAAGAGGATACCTTTGGGCTAATAGTTAAACAGGCACAGTTCTGCACAACGACTTAAGTACCCAAACGGCCACTTTTCAAGACTTTGTCCAGTCTTACTTGAACTAATCAACAGAATTGCTGTTGACAACTTCCACTGGAAGTGCGTCGTTCCAGCTACCGCAGATGCTGTATGAGAAAAATCTAACAAACAGATCACGGTTGTAACGCTTCAGTTCAAGTTTGTAGCAATGATTTCTCGTACTGCCCTCACTAAGTTTGAAAATATCCATATAGTCTACATTATCGAAGCCTCCAAGTATTTTAAACACTCTCATAAGCTGACCACGCAGTCTCCGACTTTCCAACGAAAACAGATTTAATTCCCTTAATCTATCATCGTAATTTTTGTGTCTGATAGAGGGAATCAGTTTGGTTGTCCTGGCTTGTTCACCTTTCAATCTCGCAATATCCTTTCGAAACGAAGGACTCCAGAATTTTACGGCATACTCCAGGTGCGCTTGGACAAGTGAGTTGTACAAACACAGTACAATCTCCTTGTTCCGTTATCCAAACTAGCGCTTTATGTAGCCTAGGCCTTTTTCTCTGCCTAAATGCACTGTTTCGAGAACTTGAGGTCACTAGTGATTGTTACACCCAAGTTCTTCTTAGTGTGGGTGGATTCAATAGCAGTGACCTTAAGGATATACTGAGATTGGGAGTTTCGGTGGCCGATATGCATCACTTTGCATTTGTTGACGTTAAATGGCATTTACCACGTGTCCGACCACTCCCCAATCTTCTGAAGATCATCTTGAAGGCGGGGAGTGTTTCCTTCCTTTGCGACGTTCATACCAAGCTTGGTATCATCGGAATATTTATTAATCTTCGCAACCATGCCACCGTCCATGTTGTTGAAGTAGATGATGAATAGAAGTGGTCCCAGGACAGAACCTTGAGGAACACCGATAGTAACGGGCACCCACTCAGTAGCCTGTCCATTCAACACTACCCGTTGGCGTCTGCCGTTTAGCCAGTTCTTTATCCAACTTGCTATATTTCCGTCTACGCTCAGCGCACGCATTTTCCGAAGGAAGCGGCGGTGTGGTACCTTATCGAAGGCTTTTTGAAAGTCTAAGTAGATAATATCCACCGCCTTATCCCGGTCGTGCTCACTAAAAACGAAGTGAAAGAATTCCACACGATTCGTTAGGCATGACCGATGCCTTCGGACCAACACTGGACACTACTCAATCGCAAGTGGGACTCTAAATATGACGTCATTTTGTCCACCAAGATGCTTTCCATGATATTATCGACTATTGAGGTAGTTCGACGGCTGCCTAGGTTCTCCCTTTCGGAAGATAGGAGTTACCTCCGCTTGACGCGAGTCTCTAGGAACGCATCCGGTCTGGATTGACATGTTGAAGATTGTGCTCAAATGTCGTGACACTTCATCGCGCACTTCTTTCAACACTTTAGGTAGAAACCAATCCGAGCCAGCGGACTTATTCGTCTTTAGATCAATGATCTTTTTTCTATTTCTCCTTGAGTGAAGTCCATTTCCTCCAGCTTTTCACCAAAGTAGGAATCTGTGGGCTGGGAAATGGGACCAGTCTCTTCAGTAAACACTGAAGAGATGTAGTCGTTGAGGAGGTTAGCATTTTCTGCATCTGAGTGCTTTAAAGCCCCCCTCCCCATTGAGTAAAGGGCCAATCGTGCGATGGATTGGCTTACGGCTGTTTACATAACCAAAGAACTCCTTGGGATTCTCCTTGCAAAGTCTTGCCACTCGAAGCTCCTCGGCACGTTTTGCTACCCTTATGCTGGACTTCACTCTCCTAGCTAGCCTACGGTATTCGTCAAAGTCTCAAGAAATCTTTGACTACCGGTACACCGTTCTTTTATTCCTCAGCTGTTGACCAATATCTCGATTAAACCACTTTGGTTAAACAGAAGACCGACGAAGGCTTTTCAAAGGGATGAATCGTGATTGAAGACTCATAAACGTAGTTTTAAATCTTTTCCATGAATCTTCGACACTCTCGCACACTTCTAGTCTCGCATCAATCAAACCAGCACGAAGACCTGCAAAGTCTGCTCTTCTCAAATCAAGTTTCCTCGATTCACTAGTCGCAGACTCTACCTTGGGGACCTTGACTATAAATCTAACTAGTCGGTGATCACTGCCACCAAACTCTTCACCTACAGAGAGATCCTCAACGATGTCATCTTTAGAGATAAAAACCATGTCGATGGTATTATTGCCTCTTGGTCGGCTCTCTCACCCATTGAGTCAAGAACTCGTTGTTCGCGAACTCCAGGAGTAGGGCGTTATTGCAACAGGTTTCTCTGGTTTCCCAGTCAATTTGAGTGTTGAAATTACCCATGGCGATACACACTCTGTCTTGTACAAGTTCATCCAGCAGCCGGTACAAATCCCGGTCCTTTTCAATGAGTTTGGGTAGGGGTTCTGTAAAGCAACAGGGTCCTGTATTTTGCAGAATCTATGTTTAGGTCAACACCTAGTAGCTCGTGGTCGGATATGAGTTGCACTTCGTCGATTTGATCCTATCCTTGACATACAACATCACACCGCCACCCTCTCTGTATGGCCTATCTTTTTGGAAGAGTTGGTAACCCGGAATCGTGAATTCACCTTCAAAATCTCGGTTTGATGTTTTTACCCACGACTCCGTTATGGCAACCATTTCAGGTTCTTCCGTCGCTACGAGGCCACAAAGTTCAAGAAACTTGTTCTTCATCGACCTCACATTAAACAGAAGAACTTTCAAGGAGTCCCCACTCTCTTCAGTTTAGACGCTTATTTATTCGTTTGGTGGATCCCCTCTTTACGCCCTCCGAGTAGGTCGTTCCAGGAGTGACACGGGCATACTGGCGTACGTCTGCTTTCACTCTGGGCCTGACCCTGTTTAGGGTCCGTTCCACGACATCCTGTATCATGTTACAGAGTACAGCCTTTCCTTTAAAGGAAAGATGTTCTCTATCCCTTTGGTAGAGATCGTTTTTACCATAGACGGTGCGGTAAGAGCCCACAAATAGACCCCCTCCGCCGTACACAAATTTCCCAGGCGTCGATTAAGGGAGACCTTCATCGAGTGAGCAGTCCGGGTTGGACCTCTTCTCGGGAGCATCCCGACCACTACACGTCTGCGTGTTTTCAGCCCATAGTCGTCCACAGCACCCATGCCAGTGTTGAAAATCTTTACTCTGTGACCTCTCCTGCCTCTGAGGTAGAGATCGTTGCCACTTACCATCAGGGCAACAACTGAGTTCTCAGAAGTCTGAGATTTCTCCGCCTCTACTCTAATCTTCAGGTAGGTAACTTACCTTCACACTCGTGCGAATGCGTGCTGCTAGCAGGGGTTGCAGGGCCCATACTTGAGAAACCCAATAAGGTGGACCCTCGCACATTTTTCTGCACTCTTTTCTTTCGCGAGAGACTTATCTCTTTCGTTTCTGTATTTCCCTTCTTTTTCTTCTTCTTCCCGTTTTTCGATCCTCATTTGTCTTTTCTTCTGTTTCTCTTTTCTCTTCTTCTCTTTCCACTTTCCCTTGCCCACCTTTAACGCTGGAATCCTCTACACTGTGGTTAGCTGCATTAAGATCGTTGTTTTTCTTCTTTTTTTTCTTTTTCTTCTTCTTCTTAATTTTTCCGCTTGGCTGAAGTGGCACAGCCAATGCAGTTTTTCAGCTCCTTGAGTTGGAGTCTCATCAGTGGAACCACCCAAGTCAGTGGGAGTTTCGTCTCGAGCTTTTGCTGACTGGAGCTCTAGTTTAGAGGCAAGCTCTTGGATTCTCTCCTCGAGACGCCAAATCTGAAGCGCGTGCTCCGTTTCTAGGGTCTGTAGTTTAGTCTCCAGTGCCCTAGATTTTTTCTCAGAGGTTCTGAAAAGATTTTTGAGTTCATTGAAGTATACCACTGCCTTTTGGACCTCTCCTTTAAGGATACAGTCGGTGCCTATACTTCCCGGGTGGCATTTCGAAAAACAGCCCTTCGGAAAGTCCACGCACTGGTTGTCCTTCTGGCATATCGCACATATATATTTTAGTGCTGCTGGTCCTTTTTTCCCTGTCATTTTGAACACTTTCTCTCAAAAACTTTGCGACAAATCAATAGTAAAAAAGTAAAGAAGGGGTTTGGTGAGTTCTCCCCACGTGAATTGCTACCGCCTATCGATCAGAGACGTTCCGAAGTCCTTCAGAAGGCAGGCTCCATGTGTTGCTGTTCGTCCGACCGAGTCGTCAAACCTTGGCGTGCCGTGGTTCCAACCAAGCAGCACTGACGGTCCCCGAAAGAGCCATCGATTTCTCACCAGGTGAAAAATGGAGCACGCCATGTAATAAACTCCTACTAGTTCCCTTCACGACGGCCAGAATCTCGGAGTAGCGCTCAATGGATATCTCGCACACTAAGAGACTCGACCCAAGGCTTTTAATTGGCCTGGCAACCAACATGAGAACAAAGGGCCGTCACTTTCGGACCCATGCTACTAGAGGCACCCGTCAACAGTGACTGGAAATATTCAATAATTACGCGTCAGGGAAGGAGTTAAAGGTGCCCTACCCTCATTGCATTCATCGTGCCCCAACGCTTAGGAGACCTCTAGTTCTAGTATCTCGCAACCAGTGAGTGTTGATTGGCGTTGTTTATAGAGGTTTCAAAGCCTCTCATCTGATCCATGAGGTAACTACCAGGTCATTATATGTAAATAAAAGGAAAAAAGGCTAGGAGTGACATGATAGGAGTAGGGTTTTACTTTGTATAATAAGTAGAAGAGATAGGATAAAAGTGAAAAAAGAGAAGGATAGAGTAAAAAAAGGAAGGACGCACTTAGTTTGGAATCTCGTTTCCGACCAAATCGACAAGGGAAGCCCTACTAGGGTAAACTAGAAGAGTGGTACCCTCACCGACATAGCTCAAAAAGTCAAAGGTACAGACAAGCTCTTTTCCTGCGACAAGGGGGCGTCACATTTCCCTCTACTTTCGAGAGAGAGAGAGAATGAAAACTAAGTGAGAGAAACAGATAGAGAAAGGCAGACATAGGCAGACAGAAAACAAACAGATTTGTATATATATATATATATATATATATATATATATAGAGAGAGAGAGAGAGAGAGAGAGAGAGAGAAGGAGAGATAAATGGAGAAATCGAGACTGAACTTAACGTGGCTTAACTTGTTGGTCTGTCTAGTTTTAATTGTTGTTTCCTGTTGGGTGGCATAGGACTTAATCGCACACAGATTAATTTATTCCTATTTTCATTATCTCTCAGTTCCTACCTATTTACTTATAATTAAATATTGTATGTCACTGTTTTTTTATGCTCTTTTGTATAAGACATGCCCATCTATTTAACTGTCTGTCTTCTGTCTATCTCTCATAATAGTTGCTTACCTACCATTATACGCCCCTATTTTATTTGTTTCTGCAACTTTAATACTCAATTATGTGTAACTTGGTTACTTGCAACTCAACATATGATAACATAACTTCATTAGGCCAATCTCTTCCATCAATTAACCAGTGCTTCATGGTCCAACGGTCCTAGCTCTCCTAAGAGCCCTGACCGCATAGGTAGTTAGCACCACAGCACCCGGCTCTACCGCAACGATCACGACCAGTATCTAATTTTATATTCCTCCTACTCCTACCTCTTTTATGTAAAAGAATAATGTAATGAACGACATCTACCTCGGTTGATAAACATCCTGAAATTTAGATGCATTGGAAACCAAATCACAACTGAGAGTGGAAAAGAAGCCTTTTAATTTTATTAGGCTTGTTTGGCGGCCTCTGACGATGGTAAGCCCGACGAACAAACATCGAAAATTTATCACTACATATTTGGCAATACGCTAACTATAAATAAACAAATAGAACAATGTCAAAGTATGGCAAAGTGTAGAGGAATATATGCACAGAGGCTCTAAGGTTGGCTAAACAAGGCAACAAAGGTTATTGTTCTAGGAGTGCGATTTGAATTGATAGCTTCAGCTGCGGGACTAAGGAATATTTCAAACAGAACGACAAAAATAGATTTTAATATACACGAGATAAAGGGTATACAATATAAATATATATATATATATATATATATATATATATATATATACAAGAATAAGACGGAATTAGGTCGCGAATACTGATTAGATAACCAGGATTATTAAATGATTATAATGGGAGATTTGGGGTGTTGAAAGATTCACTTCCTTTGAACCTCGAGAGTAAAGCGGGTCGAACTTGGGAGGGGGGAGCTTGATTACTAACGGGTGTAGACATGAACCCAAAAAGGGTGATGATACGTTCTCCAAACTCTGATTTAGTGAGGTGCGTCCTTCTTGTCCTCAAGAGGTCACCGGGCGAACTTCAGAGAGGGGATCGGGGTGACTTCTCCGAACTCGGATTGAGCGAGCTATTGGGCCTTTTTTTTCAAGAGGTCACGAGAAGGACTTCGATGGACGGCTTCTCCATTCCTTGATCCAAAGGCGATTGAAAAAGGCTGACGTTGCCTCAAGAGACTTTTCTTCCTGACCCGAAGTTACGAGTGTGATGTCCAGCTTTTCCGTGGCCTGTGACAGTCACTAAATACTTCTCTGGCGAGAACGTCATTCAAGCGAATCTCGGTTCGGGGAAGCGTCGTTGAAGCGAATCTGCGGGTAATGCTTGAGAGGGCGCATATATACTCGGATTTCTCCAAAAAAGGGAAAAGGAGAGAGACCTCTTCGAACCTTCTTTATCGGCCGTAGCAACAGAGCGTGTCCTTACGGGGAAGTGTAAGAGGCCGGCTCAGTGGGTCTGAAGGAACGATCAGCGGCTGGAGCCATAAAAGTTGTCTCAAGGGGATCAAAAAAAGGGCAATTGGCAAAACTAAAAATAGACGAATAATCTCCCGACTCGGGGTAGGGAAGATTAAGACTGCGGGAAGATAGCCTTCAATCACAGCGTCATTCCTCGATATAAATTTCCTAGTGACCAGGCGGAAAGTCCAAAAGGGTGAAGTCGGGTGGGAGGAGCAGAAGTAACGGCTCGCCTTCTCTCTTGAACTAATATCTTAGGGGAAGAGAAATAATACTATTTTAGTGGGGGTCCTCTACAAACAACAATAATTAATAACAGAACAAGTTAAAATTAACAGCCATGGACAGGTTCTCCAGTCGAGGCCAGCCTTCTTTAAGTTTTCAATCAACAAATATAAATTATTTAACATAGACAAATCCTCCTCTCAAACAGCTTCTCCGACACGCGGAAGCCTGGCTCCATCACATGGGGTGAAAGAATGAAGAAATGAGTGGTAATCAACGGCAATTTATGTTTTCAGAACCTCGATAGTGGCTATCCTGTTTCTCGAGACTCGCAGGTATACATATATTGGATTAGTCCAAAATTTGAATACATGGTTCATTCGCTCTCCTAGATCCTTTTGCGACAGGAAACACGATGCATAGCCCCTTTAGTGAAAAAGAATGCATTCTGGCAGTTATAAGACGTACTGCACCTTAGAGTATACTACTCGGTCCACTTTGGTCTCACAAATATTCCAACGAATAAAAACAACCTCTCATACCATTTGTAAAAAACTTTCTTCGAACCCCTTTAATGTATACAAATAGTGCAAAAGCTATTTCATTTTACAGGAGAAGAAAGATATGGCAAAAATATTTGAAGAATTTTTACATGCCAAGTTTGGTTTTAACGAGGCTTCCTAGAAAATAAGAGACATCCTGTATGACAAGTGTTTGACTCGCTTTCTCTCGAATCTGCTTTGATAATTAGTTTCGGAATTTAATGTAAAGATTTTGGCGAACGAGCAAGTTATATCCCAGCCTAAAGCAACGTAAGAAGATATATTTACTTTAGCAAAGGATGTTCCACTTCTTCGTGCTATGAAGATTTTTGAAGCAAGGAAGCCTGAACACCCTTCGGGCTTCCTTTTAATTGACGATAGTAGATTACCAACTAAGTTTGTACCTCTGGATGCATGGGCAGCTACGGAGAGCTGTTCATGGTCAGCGACTTCTTATGAATACTAAGGGAAAATTAAGTACCCTATCTCGGTCCTTAATTAATTTAAGATTGAAAACTGCCACACAGAGAGGGGGAAGTTATAAGAGCAACAGTGTCTCAAATCGTGGAGAAACTGGTGTTTAGTAATTATGGTAAGCGGCTGTATCAAGCTAGCAGCACATGCTCCTAAAGTATAAAATTATTCTTGATCTGTCATGATTATTATCAATCGGCAATAAAATGGTTAGAACGAAGTAGATTAGTTAGTATCGACCTCTTCCGATATAAGAAAGGATAATTTTTACCGGTTAATAAACGGTTTGAGGGCAGAAAACAAACGCTGATTGATAGATTTGTAAATTTTAAATGCCTCCCAGAACTGTTTTGAGGGGATTTTAGTCCCAATCTATCTCATTACTTTGTAGGTAGTTGTCGAAAGAGCTGAAAGATCATTTGAATCTTTGAAAGTTTTGTGTTGAAATTTGATAGGAAGAACGAATTTGGAAAGTGAAAGGGAAATAAAGTTCACTGCAACGCAAACTTTTTGATACTACCAGGTTACACCACTCTAAAATGCTGCTTGTTTGCTTTGCTTTGCTTTGGGAGTCCATAGAAGTCGAGGATAACGGATATCCTCATATTGGGGGCATCAAACTTGCACTAGGTTTAAACGGGTAGGAATGTATGCAGTCTTCGGACCCGTATCTTGAACGAGGGGAGAAGGACCCTGGTGGCAGGAGAAAATCGAGACGACCAGGCTTCTTCCTTGGCTGTAGGGAGCTGCCGAGACACCAGTCTGTTGTTGCTCGCCTATAGACACTCCTGATCCTGGTTTGTGATCAAGGTATCCTTCCTCTAGCCTTTGCTTAAAAAGGAAGAACTCACAACTCAGTGGGGGTAGGGCTGCAGTGGCTGCTAGGCGCAGAGCGTGTCCAGAAGGTGGTAAACCAGCACACCGTACCTCTGGGGCCCACTAGATCTCTGAGATCCCCTGCTGATAAGTGAACATCTGTAGTTTCTACTCCCGATGAAGCTTTAGTTGTATTTCTTGAATTGGCTCAAGAAAAAGTAAGGAGTAAGTCGGATTTAGTTTTTTGTATGAGGTATTACTTAACTTATTCCTTTTAAGACTAAATTAACTTAACATTAATTCACATAGACTTAAATATATTCTAATTAAGGGCAGAGATGTTAATTGGACAAGGTGAAATGAGATTTCTAAAGAGAACAGACTCATGGTTCTACTTCTCTCTGCATACAAAAAGGTATCCGCCAAAACACGTGTGTGCCTTTTCTTAATAACTCTTCACTATCTTATTTTCAAAATCTTTAATTAAGATGATCCCACCCAACCCCACCAGAGTAAGGGGGATTAAGATTGAGGAAACACCCCTCCTGATTACACGTTTCTAAAATTCTAAAATGTCTTCCCTCCAACACAAGGTAGGAAGCGGGAGGCATAAGCCCAATAAAATTCTATGTTGAAGGATTCTTGCGTTGTAAAATTCCGTTACAATAATCCTTTTCGTGACTTTATCAGGGGTTATACAATTCCGACATCAAAATATTATTCCTAGGAAACTATTGTAACAATAGGAAGAAGTATATGATTTCGTAGGCTAAATGTTACCTTCCTTTATCGCATCTGCCACTACCGAGATAACACGCCAGATGTGTCTGCTATTCCACATTCAAAAGCGGAAAACTAATTTTCTCTGAACCGTCACCACACGCCTCTTAGGGTTCGGTCTGGCTATCAGCTGTCGCCTCCCATCGTTCACGCTGCCAGGTCCGTGCCGAATGCGCCCCCGGCTTACCGCGACTTGTCCCTTGTTCCTTCTGGGTCTTCTAGTCGTCGGGGGAACGTTCGATGGATTCCATCACTAGAATCCTGACGTTAGTATCGAGCGAGACAACGGTAATGTCTCTCATCCTATAGTAAAATTGTCAAGGGGTTCCTCCCAAGTGGGAGGAATTCCAGCTCTTGCTTTCTATCCTTCGGCCCTTGGTGGTCTGTTTGCAAGAAAAATAAGCTTGGAAATCGCCCCTTCGTGGTGCTTTCGCGATTCCGGATGTTTAGTTTCATCCCCCCATGCCAGGGGTGTGTCCCATGGTGGTGCTTGTCTTTTAATTTCCTCTTCACTATTTTCTGCGCCACTTTACCTCCGTACAACCTTGCAGGCTGTTGCTGCGAGGGGTTTTACTTCTAAGCTTTTAACTGTTTATTCTGTGTACATCCCCCCGGATTTTAATTTGAGCCAGTATGACCTTTTAGAGCTCACAAGTCAGTTCTATACCCCATTTTTATTACTTGGTGATTTTAATGCTCGCCATCCGTCTTGGAGTGATACTTGCCGTAATCCACTTGCCGGAGTGGTTGAGTCGCTCTTATTATCTGATTCCCTTTCTCTTTTAAATCACAGCGATTTTACTTCTTATCATGTTCAAAAGGATTCTTTCAGTGATGTAGACTTGTCCTTATGTTCGCCCGACTGTTTCCTCTATTTTTGGTGGTCGATTCGGGACGACCTTTCGGGAGTGATCACTTTCCGATCGTCCTGCCGGCCCTCCTTCCTGATCCGTACCTTTCCCTTCCTCTTCGTCGGTATCTGCGGCGAACAAATTGGGTTGGGTTCCGAGATGCTTCCTTTACTGATGCCGCCATGGGTACTTCGATACCATTGATTCAGCGGTCTCATACTTCACGACTCATATTTTCAAAGCTGCTGAGCGTTTTGTTCCACTGAGGTGCCCTATAGCGAGGCGCTCTCCTGCTGGTAGAGGGATTGCACGTCGGCTATTTCTGCCTATCAGTTGGCCCATTCCCGTTATAAGCGGAACTCGACCGTCTCGAATAGGGTCGATCGGAACCGGGCTCATGCCATCCACCAGAGGACCCTCCGTCGTGCCCGCCATGAGTCTTGGCACCGGTACGTATCTTCCATCTCTTCGTCCACGTGGTTGATTCGGGTTTGGAAGCGGGTCAATAGGATCCTTGATCGCTACGCTGGTCATGCCATCCCCACTCTGGATATCGAAAGCTCGCTTGCGTCGAATAGCCGGTTAGTCAGCGAAGCTCTGGCTGACCATTTTGCTTCGGTGAGTAGCACTGGTTGCTATCCTCTACGGTTTTTCGATCATAAGGCCGCTATTGAGTCTCGCCTTTTAGAGTTTACCACGTGCGCCAGCCTCTTATAATGCTCTCTTTTCCATCTATGAGCTGCAGATGATTTGTCTCACTGTGGATCCACCTCTCCCGGTGATGATTGCATCCACTGTGACTTTATCCGTCCTTTCCATTCCCACTCAGAATTTTTTTGGTTGACCTTTACAACCTACTTTGGCCAAAGGGATTTATCCGCCCTCCTGCCGTGTGGCGGTTGTTCTACGCTTTCTCAAACCTGGTAAGGACGGTTTGGACCCCAGTCACTATCGCCCGATTGCTCTTACGAGCTGTCTCAGTAAGTTATTTGAGAGGACAGTTCAAGTTTGCCTTACTTGGTTTTTGGACTACAACTTGCTCCTCTCTCCATTTCAGTGTGGTTTTTGCAGCGGCTGTAGTACTCTTGACCACTCGATCCGTTTGGAAGACCTAGTTTTACAGGATTTTTCCTCCTGGCATCAGGTGTTGGTGGTGTTCTTCGATATTCCGAAGACCTACGATACCACCTGGTGATATGGTGCTTTACATCAGTTATATGATTGGGTTATGAAGGGCTTTTTACCGATTTTAATTCAAGAATATTTATCACCAATACAGACCGTAAAATTACGGGAGGATGCCTTCTCAGGCTTGCGGGTTCAAGAGGAGGGTGTTCCCTAGGTGTGTGTTTTAAATGAGAGATGTTTCGCCCTTGCCATTAATAGTCTGGTGTCTACTCTTCCGGAGGGGGTTTCAGCTTATCTCTTCGTGGATAACTTGGCGTTGTTTTGTTCATCTCCCCACTTGCCTTCTGCTGCCCGTCGAGTACAGCTGGCAATTGATGCCGTTTCAAGTCGCTCTGTATCCATGGGTTTCCGGTTCTCTGTCACCAAAACGAAGACCATGCATTTTTATCGGGGTCGTTTGGTCCGTACCTCTTCTTGGAGGGCACGGAGATTGAGTATGTCCCCATTTTTAAGTTCTTGGGTTTAACGCTTGATAACGAGCTCACTTGTGTACCACATTTGCGTCTCTTGACGACTTCCTTTACGAAGGCTATGGATTTGCTTCGGGTTTTATCCTTACCACTTGGGGTAGTGATAGACGCACCTTGTTGTCGCTTTATCCGCCCTGGTTCAATCTGGCAGGAGTACGGTTGCCAGGTGTACTCTTTAGCGTCTCCTTTGGTCTTGAGTTACTTGACTCTGTTCGTTCGCTCGGAGCTCGTCTTAGTAGTAGAGCCTTTCACACCTTGCCTATCCCTAGCCTCTTTGTGGAGAGTGGCGTGTTTTTCTTGCGAAATCACAGGCTGCAGGTGTGCCTACGATCCCTGTTTCGTGTTCAGCAATATCCTTCATCCCCAGTCCATAAGTGACATTTTGCCCCGTTCTCTTCGGCATCTTTTGATCCGCGGCCATCTCTACTCCGGTCTCTAGGGATCCAGGTTGGGGACCATCTCGCCTCCCTGGGTGTTGCCATCGTGTTGGTCCTCCCATTCTCGCCGTCTCCGAGTTGGAACGTTCGCCTTCCTGAGGTCTGTACGGCATTTTGGCGTTTTGAGAAAGGGTCTACTGACCCCTATCTATTAAAGTGCCTGTTTCTTGAACATGCGTTTTCTCATTCGCACCAGCGTTCCATCTATACTGACAGCTCGAAGTTGGACCACGGTGTTGGGGCGGCCGCAGTGTCTTCTACGGAGTCCCTTCGGCCCGCTCTCCCTCTTGTGGCATCCGTTTTTACCTCCGAGTTGACGGCCATTCTTTTGGCTTTTAATTTGATTTTATCCCTCTATTCTTCAGATTTTATTGTTTTTAGCGATTCCCGGCCTGCTTTGGAGGTGATTCGTTCCCTTAGGTCTACCTACCCTTTGGTTTTACGGATTCGTTCCTGGTTGGTCAGAAATGCCTCCTGTTACAGGGTGGCCTACTGTTGAGGTTCCAGGCAACGAGGAGACCGATAGGCTGGCCCGTTCGGCCATCTTTGAGGTCCTGGATACCGGCCATCTTTGAGGTCCTGGATACCGCCCCTCTGCCCTTTAGGGACTCATACCCCGTAATATGGGCGTATAAGTTTCGTTTGTGGCAGATAGAGTGGGATTCGTTTCCTCCTTCTAATCTGTCCCTTATTAAACGCTCTTTACGTCCCTAGTCCTCTAGCTCTCAGCAATTCCGGTCTTGCGAGGTTGCTCTTTGCCAATTGCGAATTGAGCACACGTGACTCACCCATGGCTATATAGTTTCGGGTCGAGATCGAGTTGCTCTTGTTTGTTCCTTTTGCGGTGAGAGTTGTCTGTGGCTCACATCTTAGTAGTTTGTCCCCACCTTGCTTCTCTCCAAAATTCTTGCTTTCCTACCCTTTCTGGCGTCGCCCCCTCCCCCTGCTCGACGACTTTACTTTTGTTTAACAGAGGAGTCACTTCGGTCATCCTCCCTCCCTACATTTCTATCACGAGGCGTGTTTTATCCCTATTATAAACTCTTTCCATTTTTGTGTTTAGGTTTATTGTTTTATCTTTTATGCTGTGCCCTTCCCTGCAGCTGGCGCATATCATTTGTTTATTGTCCCAGCCGCCCATGTCTTTTTAATGTGTGCTGTATGCCCTGTAATTTAAGTGTGCGTCTGTGTGTGTTGTGCTGTTTTCTTTGAGTCCTTTGCTTTTCCCAATTTGTATTGAGTGTTTCCCACGCCCCTTATGACCTTTTTAGGGTGACTCCGTTTTATTAGTGAAGCCATTAAGAGTCCATTAGGATTGGACGGCTGCCACCTCGTTTTCCTTAAATAAAATAATCTCGTGAGTAATACAACATGGATTTCAAAATAAGACTGTGCGAGATAATTTGAGATGAGTAAAGCCAGAGTTCATTCTAAGTTTCTGTATACGCTGGTGTGTCACTTGCCTCAATATGAGTCCTCTCATCTCTCGCTGATATCCATAGGAACTTCCCTCAGCTCACTTTCCTTCGATCATATCTTTGGCACATTGAATCCTACTTTTTCCATTACCTGGCAAGTTTTCCACTAGCCTTTGCCTTAACTTCACCCAACTCAAAGATCATTTAATTAAATCTCTAAATTCACAATCTTTAACATACGGTGAAAAGCATAATTATCAATTTCTATATAATATTTGCATTGTTTCAGAGCCTTGAACGAAGCAAACAAATTCAGCAGCAATGCTCTTTGAAGTGAATAATTATATATTTTATGTGCTACTGTATTATTTCTCACATTTAATTATTATCGTTAATTTAATTCTTTTCTTTAATAAAACAAAAAATCCAATCTCTTTCATTGCAACCTTCCCGAGTAACGAAATAGATTTAACTTCCTCCGAATTCATTTTGAGAACTCACTGCTCTCGTCGGTTTTCGAGGTAAATCAAAGCAAAAGCAAGTAGTGATCGAAGCATTTGGTTACAAAACCATATCTACTGGCCTACCAATATCTACTTAATATGGAAGTTCACATTATTTATCAACCCTTAAGCGTACCCTTTCTTCACTTCTAAAATGAAGTTCGAAATTGTAGCGATTATATTAGTTTTAAACATTTTGAGTTTCCCATTGACATTAATTTTGTATACCATGCACGTATGTAAATAGGATCTCAGCGGTGTGAGAGAAAACAGAAAATAGTTGTACCACTCAAGGTTAAATTAAGATTGATTCAAATGCCCAATATTTTTGTTTTTCTTTTGATGAGACGGCCCTACTAATATCTATGAGTATTATCAGATTATTAACTTATTGCTCCCCAGATCCAGTTAGAGGCAATATGCTAAAGTGATTTCAGATAGGAACTAATATGTCAAATTGTTGTTTTTGGATGCGTCTACTAACTACGGATATTGTTAAAAGTCTCAAATTAACTTATTTTAGGTTAGACTTTGTTATATTTCACAGTGATGAAAAATGGGAAACTATACTTAAAAGCATTATAAAATGAAATTCAATATGTGAAAACGTTATTAAATATCAAATATTATGTTCAGTAAGTTAAAGAAATCTTTATTTTCTCGAAGAAATGATTTTGTTTTCATTTGATAGCACGGTAACGACATTTTTCTATTGATTGGCGCTAATGGTCTTCCACTCGTTTGATTAACATTAAGACTTAAACTTAGCATTTCTATATCCATTCGTAAACAACTAATTTCATATTTAAATTGTCGGAAGGAAATAAATATAGAATAGTAATGTTTTTTGTAGATTTATTTAACTTCCAAGTTTATCACCCAAATGAATATTTGAGAGTTGATTAGGCATAATAAGTCGAGTTATTTCGATTTCATTTCAAGGTACATACGAAGGATGTTATATGGATCTTACCTTGAATTAAGACACAAGTCTTTTAAATTTCTGAAATTGGAATTAAGACCACAAATTATTAATCTCTTTTGGCTATATTTTTTTTATCCAACGCCACATTTTTAGGCAGATATGTTACCACATGGGCAAGCAGATCGTTTCCACTGTGTAAACAGCAGATGAGAATTTTCTCATAACACCAAATTTGGAGGAGAAAATTGTAAATATTAAAAATTTCTAAACTTGAAAAAAATCTTGAGAGGAAAAACATACATACACCTTGCTTCTCAAAAAAGGTTAATTTGGGGATTATGCCCACCCTCGAGTTTTGTGTGCTCTTTGTTATAAATATCTCTATTTAAAAAAAATCACTCAAATGCTATATTTTGTATATCATAGATATACTCTATATATATCCTTTTCACTACTTAATGTAGGCGAATTTATAATTATGATGTTATGATGAAAAATAGATTGTCCGCAAATCTTGGAGAGACATTCTGAACTGGAATCACATTATAATGTATTACATTTCATTTTGAAGTGATTTATTTTTCTGAATTAAAATATGATATGGTTATTTCATATAAATCAATTTTAAAGAAAATTTTATTGATTTAAATAGCATTCGGGGGTAAGGCTGATATGTCTGAAGTCAAGCAACACGGTATAAAAAATAGAGGCCTAACGACATTAAGCACCGGCCTTTTGAATTCGAATCTAATGTTAGGCTTTCGAATTTGGAATATTATGAGTTTAATTAAAAATTGCGTAGGTGGTATGGAGGAGAGGGAAGCCCCTATTTCTAAATTAAATTAAAAATTATATATAATACAATATGATGCGATTGTTATAGCCTAGGGGTGGGCAACCTTTTTGAGAGTGCGTGCCAAAATCGGCCAAATATCTAACACAAAATTTTGTCACGTGCCAACCAACTTTTTTTGAGAACATATTGTTTGATATCTCTTAAGCATTTGAAGAACTTTTTTAAATAATAAAAAATCACCCAAGAGCAGTAAAGACACAGTATTGTAAGTCATTATGTAAATCATGTAAAACTGACTGAATAAAAAAGATTATAACAGGCCTTACGAAAAGGTTCTTTGTGCGGATTTTTTCATTAGCCTCTAAGTATAACTGTAACTGCCATACCTATTCACACAGTTTAACGACTATTATTAACATCAACACAAAAAATTAACATTGATATTTTTTTCGATTAATCAGTCATTAATTTTTCCCAGTTAGACCTTTCTATTACTAAATCACAGTAAAAGGTTACTAACAGATAATCTTTTGCTTATTTTAGAACCTTTACAATTGATGCATAAAAAAATAAAATATATTTATTTACTTTCAAAACTAAATTCAAACAACCACTTTCAAAAGAAAACATCAGATAAAACTAGAGTCAGAAAACTTTTTAACTCTTTCTATATATTATTTTTCAGCGGGATTTATGCTGCTGTATCACTGATGACAGATTTTATATCGGGTTTATATTTAGTAACCTTGGGAGATATGCATGCACTACTAGTTTCATCCATCAGGTTACTCCTCTTACGAAACTCAACAAAGTTCATCCCTGAGAACAAAGATTCATAAGCATACGAGTGGGAGGGGGTGCAACAAGTTTTGCGAATCGGTAGGGCAAAACAGAGGAAGGGGGATGGCTGTTTGTAGGGGTATTAGGACAAATTATCACAAGCTAAGACCAGCAGCCGCACGCTTCTGCCTCTTATATGGAGAAGGTTGAGCACCACGCAGTGATCAAATTTTTGACCAAAGAAGGCAAGAATGCAAAAGAGATCCATGAAAGCATGGTTGCAGTTCACACCGACACCGTCCCTTCCTATGCAACCATTGCTCGCTGGAATAGGGAGTTTCGCAATGGTCATGAGTCCCTTGAAGATGACCCCCGTCCAGAACTCCCATCAGACGTGACCAACGAGGACAATGTGGCCCGTGTGGAGAGGATGATCCTCGAAAATCGACGGGTGAAGTTCGAAGAAATCGAGCGAGAATTTAGAATATCACATGGAAGTGTTATCAACATCATCCACGACAATTTGCCATGACCGTTGGGTCCCTGGAAACCTCACGCCCCATGATCCACTTCAACGTCGTCAAAGACCACAAGGCCAGAGTTGCACAAGCTGCCCCACGCGAGTGCGGATTCGAGGAGCTCAACAATCCCCCCTACAGTCCAAATCTGGCCCCTAGCGACTATTTTTTGTTCCGCCAGCTCAAGGCTGCACTGCGTGGACGCTGGTTTGGGAACGATGAATATGTCCAGCTCGCTATCCAGGAGTGGATTGAACAGCAGTCAGGAGATTTCTGGTTGTCGGGAATTCGACGCCTCAGGGACAAGTGGCGCAAGTGCATTGAAGTCGAGGGTATTTGTATTGAAAAATAATAAAACACTTTTCCTCATATCTCATCTCCTTATATCCGAATTGCAAAACTTATTGACCACCCCTCGTATGTAGACGAAAACATGTATAGTAATGCTGTTGCAAGATTCTTTAAACAGATAATTTTCTGGAATGGTATTCCAAATCCTTAATACTTCGTTTTCCACATTTCTCTCGGTTATTACCGTCTCTAATCGCCCCTTTTTCACTATTTTCTAAGTCAACTCTAAGATCAACAAATTTTTTGTTTCCAAATTGAGCTACTTTCAAATCACCCCTGTCTATCTAATGAAAAAATTTTCAAGTTTAGTTCATCCAGTTTGATACTGTCTGGAAACTTAATGAATTTTGCGGTCTCTTCCTGTTATCTAAACCTAGCAAATCTTGCAAAGGCCCAACACTTGCTTCAATAATTTTTACAAACAGCTTTTGAATACATTGGCGGTCTGTTATGTCATCTTTCGGGAGATCATAGATATACCTCTTTGTGTTTGGAAAGTATCTGAATTTCTCATCATTCTACATCCTTCTTAAAAACCTCTTAAAAAAAAATGGTAACCTGTGCTTTCGCGTGCCAGAAATAAGTTATCGGCGTGCCACATTTGACACGCGTGCTAAGGGTTGCCCGCCCCTGTTATAGCCTAACAAAAATAAACAATCCGAAAATCTGAGATTTGGCATTATTCAAAAATCAACCCCCCAAAATATTTTTGAACAAATAATTTATTGCAGTTAAAAATAATTTCTTAAAACAGAATAAAAAGAGGTTAAATTTCCCAAATTTGCAGATTATAGGCAAAATATTTCAGGTTGGATAAAACTCCAGTTCTTATGGTCGTTTTGTTCGATCTTCTTAACATTTTCACTCATTTTTTCACACTTCTTGCGAATTTTGATTGTTTTAATTATTGTTAAGTAATGGTTAAAATATAGCGGTTTGCTGTTGTGTTTCAAAGAATTTCCTTCTCCGAGTCTTAATTTAAAGAAAAGGATTTAGCAGTATGTAAGATGTTAAAAGAATTCATAGTTTACTTTCTATTTAATTAATTTACATTTAGTTCAATTTATAAATTAAACTAAATATCAGAGAAAATTTAATATCTAGTTTATAGAAATAAATCCAGTCTTGATTATCTTATACATCAGATAACCATTTGCCATTTAGGTAGAAGTGTGATTGAATCAGATAGATTGGACGTGGATTTAATTGCTAACGATGCTTCAGAATTTTGGGTTAGAGGAATTCTCGTTTCATGAAAGAAGGAGAAAGTGATTAATAAATACGAAAATATTCTATTAATGGCTTTTACAATTCATGGAAGAGGAGAAAGTCCACTACTCCAGAAGATTGAGTGTCAAACCTGTTTTATTAATACAATAAACAAAAAATAAATCCTGGATCCAATCTGAAATAGTGGTAATTTATATTACTTTATTTCCTTATATTACCACAGATTGGAGTGTGCAGTGGGGCACAATGCGAAAGGGTGTGAGGGAGTAATAAGCTAAGTAGAAAAGTACTTTTGATGCGTTGCGGGATAACCGGTTGGTCTAAGCGGTCTGGCCACTGGATTAAGCGACACAGAGCCAGTTGGTTCACATAACTCCACTACTCAGTCGTTCCTTTCTTTTCCACTAGGTCCTCTTCCTTCTTACACTCTTTTACCTTAAGATAATTACTGACATTCATCACACGTAGTTGCTCACTTTACAAGTAAATAAGGTCTTACTCTCGTTTGCAAAACAGATAAATTCTATTAATCGTAAGATAAACGCTAAATACTGCGTTTATATCAATAAATTGTGTTACTTGTCTCAGTATGGCTTGATTTCTTCTCCTTAAATAATTAGTAATTTCTCTTATTCGATCAGCACATGACGATGATTCTGATAAAATGGGTACCTAATAAAACAAGGTATGCTGACTAAATGTCGCGTGCTCTCACTTATTCTTATTTATGATCTTACGACCTTCAAAACTTTGAATAATTCCAGAACTAACCTTAGGAGGACCCTGGAGATTATATAATTCACAATAGAATGTAAAAGAACATAAGGGTTTCAAATATCGTTAAGTTTGGCCGAGTAATTATGATGTTATTGCCAAAACAAAATAATTCCTGGGCTAACCTTGGGAGGACCTTGGAAATTATATCATTCGAAAGAAAATATAAAACAACATAAAGGTTTTAAATTTATTTGGAATAAGCAGACTAGTTAAAATGTTATTATCAAAACAAAAAAAGCAAAACGGGCACCTACCGACCGACCGATTTAGTTAGATATAGAGTCGCCCGCAACTAGACTCACACGCGACTAAAACTAAAAATTCCTGACTATGCTAATCGAGTGAAAATTTTAGGTCATACATTTACCTATATTATATGGTTAATATAAGTAGATGCCACACGTTGATGTGTATTATTGGGTTATGGAAAAATAAAAATGAGGTAAGTATACATCACCTTCTCGAGTCTTCGCTTTTACTGCCTGTTTATGACACTTATTAAACTATAAGAACAATAACTGCGTATAAATTTCGTTAGATGATCACTGTGAAAACATAAATCAAGTCTGATCCATACAAATAGGGATTTTAGATGCAAAGGTAAATTCTTTGTTGATAGTAGGTTATATGCAATTAAATAGGAGCGAGAGTCTGAGAGCTGCGATATATCTATATATTTTGCAACCGAATTCATGTAAGAAAGATAAAAGGGAGCTAAATCTGTTCTTATTTAGTATTCTAAGGTTATCTCTTAACGATGAGAATTAATCTCACTTCCAAAAGGAGTAAATGTGCCTTCTCAATACTTTCCATGTTGTGAACTCGGATTTATCACTAGTAATTTATCACTCATCCCGTCCCTTTTCCCCAAATGCAGCTCCTATCGCCTTAATGCCTTAAAAAGTCTCGTCCTCATCCAATTTCTTTATGCTTCGTTAACTTCAAAGTTGCCATCAGCTCTTCCACACACTGATGTGGTGTTATGTGCTCTTGCATCTAATTGAGGAAGGTTTAACCCCTCGAGAGAAGATCCAGTGCATATTTCACCCCCCAGCATGAGGCAGATTCATTCAGTCATTTCTCTTATAATCATCAAGTAATATCCTTTGCCAATTCCATCCATCACACGTCCCAAGTCATTCTAAATCCGTTTCTAACCTCTTGTCAATGTAGAGTCCAAACACCACCCACAAGCAAGGATTCACCCGTTAAAATTTTAACTTACTAACATAATTTCTGAGTTTGTTCATGCAATCCAGCCAATTCTCACTCCCTAAAACAGCAAGCACTCTTTACTCCTACCATAACGAGTTATTTCTGATCCTATTCCATCCCTTCCAAAGATTATTGACAAAGGAATAAGTGCAAACTATTTAGAGAAGAAATGCAACAAACGTTATCCCTTAATGAATAAAAGAGGGAAAGCACCTTGTAAATTAGTATGTGAGGTCAGTGTATTGTATTTGTATTATTTTAGAGTTATATCCAAAGTATCATTAACATAAGAGTTACAGCCAGTTTTTCTTATTGATGATTGACCTTAGTAGAGAACCATTAAAATCTATTATGTCTGATGATCAATTCAGTATAAATGTTCGGCCGTTTTGGAGCTTACCGTGCCCAAAGGTTGTAGCAAAGGCTCACTTTAATCTCTTGATTCAACATGACTCGTCAGAGTAAGTCAGCGCCTACAATATCTTAACACTTGCCACACCAAAATCGCCACGTTAGATCAGCTGTAAAAGAGCGCAGAGCCAATAGCACCTCCTAGGTATAAAGGGCC
The DNA here is from genome assembly GCA_963969495.1 of Ceratothoa steindachneri. Classification (NCBI taxonomy): domain Eukaryota; kingdom Metazoa; phylum Arthropoda; class Malacostraca; order Isopoda; family Cymothoidae; genus Ceratothoa; species Ceratothoa steindachneri. The sequence continues at coordinate 105,989,059 of OZ018327.1, read as the reverse complement.
AATGGCGCGAAAAGAAAAAGAAAAGAAAAAGAAAAAGATGTTTAGTTTTGTATTTAATATGTCATAAAGGAATATGATTTAGAAGAGGTAGATGCACCCAGATATTCCTATACTTCTCATCTCACCCTCATAACACCACCTGCTCAAATTACACTTTTTCCTATGTTGTACATTTGAGTAGCCCGCTCCCCTCGAGGGTGTTGAAATTATACCATTGGTACTATTTTTTAAGGTTTACGAGAATTTTTATTTCAAATAGGCATCTCTACACATTTTTATTCGATATATTTTCTCTTATTCTTACTCTTCACTGATAATAAATTGGGAGGAGCGTGAGGAATAGGAGTTCTGATGTCATTCTAAAACTGCATCTAGCATTATTTAAGCCTCATCGTCAATAGGCCTAAATATTATGGTCACCATATTATGGGATGGATATTGGTTTGCTCGAGGCTAAAGGATGATTAAGATGATTCATGGGTTAAGGAGCTTACCTTAAGGAAAGGCTTAGGAGAAGAGTTTGAGGGGAGTTGATTGCTGTCTTCAAGTGGTTTACAACTTGGTTTACAGATCGAGTATTAGAAGAATATAATAGACTCATTATTTAGGCTATAAAAGCGTCCTCCATGTAGAGATTTACCAATAGACTGGGTAAGTTTATGGATAAGGATGCTAGGTGGGACTGAACTGGATGATGGGTAGTTAAATTGCTTCGTATAGGCTATTGATTAGGCTTTTGGAAGACTCCTTTTCTTATGTTCTTAACACGTCAGTAGCCCCACATTCATTTCTCCTTTCATTCCATCACAAGTGTAACATTATGCTGTGTAAAATACATTTATTTTGTTATTTCCTAATTGCGACCTAAAAACTATTTTTATACTTACAATTATCCGCCTGATGTAAATTCAAATTCATAAAAACACGATTAGATATTTGCTTCGCTTATTCATTAATTGAAACAGTTTATATGCGCATTGAAACTGGAAGCAAGATTCTAACTTCGTTCTTTGTTTGTTTCCATTCAGAGGATGAGGCAAATGTTTTTAATGCAATCATTAAGAATGGACTCTTAGCTGGTGTTGTTTCTAGATGATCCAAAAAGGCAAGTCCCTGAGGTCTTATTTAGTATGTAGAGAGGATGAGCATCTAATCGACTTGTTATAAAAATTGCCGCTTTTCTCAGCCTTTTCGCCAATATAAATGTCAAGCTTTTATAATAAACTGCAAGAATGAATAAGTCACGAATCGTAGCCATTCATCATTTAGCAAACCATATTTATGCATATTTAAGCTTATGGGAAAAGTTTCAAAGCTTTTGGGAGTCGTAAAGCCACATTATATCCGATTTGCTAAAAGGAGACTTTATTATACCAGGACAAATCAAATATTGTCAAAAATTCGCATCTTATCACGAAAGTAATCAGATTTAAACAATGGTTATCACTTTTACTTAAAATCAAGTGATTCCACAAAGGATTAATTCAAGCAATTATTGAAAGTACGCAAAGATTTAGGAGGACTGAAGGCTCTTGCATTTCTCAGTTCGATCATTGTTTTTGTTTCGTCAAATAGCGCAATAAAGAGCCGCAGCCGAAACTATTTGGATAACTGGAATTTTTCTTATTCTTTGCGTACCCCTATGAATATGTTGTTGTAGGTTTGAATTCATGTGTTCAATACCCCTAGGAAAAGAAGTCAAGCTTCTTTATAATGTTTTGTAAACATTTTAAAATGGCGATCTATTTAAATGTATTTATTCTAGGTACCTGTATCCTGTATGTTCCAATCAATATGTCTTCATATAACACATCATGTTTGATGATAATATGATATACCATGTCGACAGGACCTGATAATGATATGATAATGGCTAAAACACGTAACTATAGCCTAGAGGAAAGAAGTCTGATGTTAAAGCTACCCGAAGAGGGTTTCAGATCCCGATAAATCACCTGGAGGGATGACGGATCATATTCCGGTGTTGTAGCAGTGTGGAAGAGAATCAGAAAAAGTTGGAACATCCAAGACCGACTTCGTTCTGGACGACCCAGAATCTATATACAACGTGACGCCAGATCTCTGCGTCGCAATAAAAATCCATGCTTGGTTGTAGGGAAACTGGAGTCCCGCTGCAACATAAAAGGAAAGAGGAGGGGGGGAGCAGGTTAATGCATCTGTCAGAACAGTCCACAATCCACATGAGACTTCTTGCCCACCGCCTGAAGTCATGTAAAGCCCACCAGAAGCCACTAATCAACCTTCAGTGGAAGCGAACATCAATTGGCTTGGGTACGTGGTCACCGCAACTGGACTATGGCTCAGTTAGGACGTGTTTTATGTTCCAATGAGTACACATTCGGGTTGTTTTCGACCCCAGGCATGGTTATCGTCAGCAGGAGGTCATGGGAGCAGTTGAACTGAGAGTGCATAGTACTGACAGAAAAACATGGTGATATGGGGGTGCATATCAAGTTCAGGGATATTTCTTCTCACCGTTCGTGATCGCAGTGTGAATCAGAGAAGCACCAAGTTGTCTTGAGAGAGTACCTGCTGACCTCAGACTGATACCTATCCAGAAATGTCCTGAATCTAATTTTCCAGTAAGACAATGCCCCATCGAACAGGCCTACATGCACCGCGAAATGGTTTTGCGACAGCAATATAACGGTGACGGGCTAGCTCTCTCTACTGGCACTGGCAAACCATGATAGGACACCTAGCAACCTCACGCGAGTCAAGCCTATATAGTTGCACTGAGAAAAGATTGCAAATCATATTGTTTTCACATCGCCTTATCTTTCGCCCAAAATCAGTCACTCCATCCACACCAAGTGCCAGCTCACTGTCAACCTCCAAACTCTCCATTCACGCGAGATGCAGCCACTTGAGTTGAGCAATCAAGAAGAATTCTTACCTGATCGTATAAATAAAGATAACACTGGTCTGCATTTTGGAATTTTTTAATTTTTATTTTTATTCATGGATGTGATCTTACATATTCTTGGGTAGCTGATTTTAAATATCTAAACATTTTTTTCTATCACGTAAGGATTTTGAATAAAATACAAATTAATGATAACAATACATGTGCATTTTTAATAAATGGTTACTTATTTAAAATGAATAAGTAATCATGGAAAAGCACATTATTTTAGTTTTAAGAACAATCGCATACCAAATCAACATGAAATAAATCACGGTTATCATGAAATGAATCAAAATCATCAACATCAAATCAAATGAATGTATAAAACATGCTCGCATGGTTAGCATACATACCGATTCAAAGGAAGGCGTAGCGCTGTGAGTTCCGCTTGTGCTGTGCATCGCAAGCATCATGTTTCAATGACCAGCAGTAATCCGCCATCATGCTGACATTCCATTTGCCCTGGTATCGAGTTTCCATGGTGCAAATATCCTGATGGAAACGCTCTCCTTGTTCCTCACAGTAGTTCCCACAATTTATCGGAAAATAGTCAAGATGTGAATGCAAAAAGGGCACCTTCACACTCATTCTAGACCCAAGTTGCTGGAAACTTGAAACCAGATCCTGGATCATTTTTTTCATATTCTGGGGAGCGGGTGTTTCCCAAGATGTTATGGACAAACTGCTTGAAGGAAAACCAGGCATTCACCTTGACACCTGCTAATGCTTCCTCAAAATGCTTGTCCTTCATCAATTCCAGAATCTGAGGGCCAACAAAGATTCCTGCCTTTAGCTTGCCTTCATTTACGCGAGGAAACTTTGACTCCAGGTACTTGAAAGCAACTCCATTCTTGTTCAAGGCATTCACAATAATTTTCCTAAGCCGTAATTAGATGTGGATTGTTGGTTGCAGAATTTTATTCGGGGTCAACTAGTGGCATAGCTCTCACGTTGTGATTTCCGTGTAAACAGCTGGTTCTTGGTAACCAGACCTTTTTTTAATAGTGCTGGTTTTCAACCCTACTATCCCAGAGACACAAAAAACAGGGATACCTGGTGTACCCCCCTTGGAGACCTAGTAGGAGAGCAATAACTTTTAAATCACCACAAATGAGAAAATTGCGCTGATAGTACTTGATTGCAGTTATTAGTATTTTCAAATTTTCGTAGGTTTTGGACAAGTAGATACCATTACCAATTAACAGAGATGCAGCTGTGTTGCCATTGTAGAGAAGAACAGCCTTTAAACTTTTGTTAGAAGAATCAATGAACAGTGTCCATTCATCTGCTTTGTACGGCATCCCCATGTGTTCTTTAAGGTCAGAAATATTTGAACAGAAATCTAAAGAATCCTCTTTCTTAAAGAACTGAATGAATTACGCTTCACGATGACGGTAGCAAGCGAATGTTGTTCCATAAGCTACAAGCCTGTGTTCCTTCAGTCTAGAGCCAAGTAACTGTGCACTTTCTTTTGGGAGGTTAAGGTCTCGCACCAGGTCGTTGAGCTCAGATTGGTTAAAGAGTTTGGGATTGTCATTTGTTGGTGATCATAGTCTACTTTCATCTGTTCACTATCACTACAGTGGCGGCAACAAAAAAAGTGACATGTGACAATTCGGGGAAAATGAAACAGAAAAATGTAACTTACATATTTTATTATGAATATTTCATGAAAGTTAATACTTGGTCATGTTGCCCTTGCACTTGATGACCATTCTGAGTCGATTGGGCATTGATTTAGCGAGGTTTGCGAAGTAGGTGGGGTCGATCGTAACCCAGATCTTCTTCAGTGATTCTATCAGGTCCTTGATGCTGCCGGATGCTGTCTCTTGAACTTTGGATTTCATCAGATTCCAAGCATTCTCAATAGGATTTAGATCCGGGGAATTACCAGGCCACTCCAAAACACTAATATTATTATCATTGAAGAACCTTTTTACTAACTGGGACCTGTGAGCAGGGGCACCATCATGCATGAAAAATTCACACCGATGAATTTCCCAAAATGGCAGCATGTGCTGCTTCAAAACTTCGAGATAGTTAGTCCCCCTCATGGTTACATTCTTGGGAAGGAAGTACAGACCTCCTCTGCCCTTGTTTCCACTAAAGGCACCCCACACCATCACACTATCAGGGTGCTTCACAGTTTTCACGGTATATTTTGGGTCATACCGAGACACATTGCTGGGACGACGCACGATCTTTGACTCTCCTCTGACCAGCCTAAAGGTGCTCTCATCACTGAACATCACCTTCTTCCAATGGGCAGCTGTCCAATGTTTATAGGTCTTGCAAAAATTGAGCCTTTTCATCTTCATAGCCTTGGTAAGAAGTGGCTTCTTGGCAGCGCGGCGAGCCGGTAGGCCTAAGTCCTTCTGTAAGCGATGACGGATGGTCCTGAGGGAGACGTTCTGGAGAAGGTCTGGGTGTTTTTTCTTGATTGAAGCGGAGGTTACAGAAGGGTCTGACATCACTTCACGCCTTAGGATATTATCAGTCCTTGGAGATGTCTTCCTAGCTGCACCAGTGCCCTCCTTCCTCTTTGGTATGGTACCTGGTGGCAATAACTCAGCTGCCCGTTTTAGGCGATAAATCGTATTTCTTGAGGTTCCTAAATCTGCTGCTACATCAATAAAAGACTTTCTCTGCTCTAATAGGGTCAAGGCACGGCTTTTCTCTGTCATAGAAAGCTTTTTCCGCCCCATTGTATCCACTTGCACAGAAGTTATAGCACGTCAAATGTAGGCACGAATGCAGGAAATCAGCACGCTGGAGCGTTGTACACCAAAACCTCACTGTACGAGCTCAAACGAGACAGTGAGTTCCAATAAAGCGCAGTTCTGTTGTCTTAGCTCAGGAGAGTCATCCACTCGTGGCATAAGCCCCGCCCCTTTTCATTGGCTTGTTGGCAAGTAAAATCGTGAAAGCGATTTTATGTATCGATTTCTATTGCCAATATTCAATGTCACTTTTTTTGTTGCCGCCACTGTAGAATCGGAATCTGATGAAATTTCCCATATCTCAGGTGGCACAGGCACAGGTCTATCATTAGAGTATGGAACAGGCTTTATTGCTGAAGGAATATTTGGGTATATTATGCGATCTTTAGTCTTCTTGTTGAATACAGCTACTTTAGTCATACAAAAGAAGTACATTTGTAGCTTATTGGGGCAACTCTTGCAAGCTCTGTGTGGGGCAAATGACTTGTCTTGGTTTCATAATCTGCAGCCAAAATAAGCTAAATAACAACGCTTCAACAAAGGATTAATATTGCTCCGGGAATCTGAAGGGGTGAATTGCCCGCAGACTAAGCAAAATATGCCAGTTGAATTTATACAGCCTTTAGACATATTCACAATCTAAAAATAAAGAAATATATATTAGCAATATTAGAAATATATCTATAATATATATATATATATATATATATATATATATAAATATTTACTTATGCTATACAAAAAGAGAAAAGTAACGTTTCCGTATAACTCGACAACGTGATGTGATAGAGGTGAATAAAAAAACGAAGTAAATCACCATTTTTCATATATATTTTCAAAAAGATGTCATACAGTCAATAAAGAAATCATGCAGACCAGTGTAATAGATAAGTGCACCGTGTTTACATAAATAACCACTCTAATACTATCCTTTCTTCAAATATGCCAACCACGAGGCAGAGGTAAAACAAGGTTTCATATTACAGGGATGTTTAGCCACATTGGGTATATCAAGTGGACTGATGGAGTCTCGAATCGATCGGAAACGTAAGCTACCCTACCCTCTATATACCCATGGTTCGGATTTTACGTTAGACTGTAGGACATCACTAAGAAGTTCTTAAAAAGTATGCAGATTGTTGGCAAACCCTCCTACCCCTTTGTACCCTTTCTGCAAACGTGTTATTGGAATAAGGCATTATGTAATTTTTATTCAATTTTTCGGTTTTGTTACATATTACCGAATAATAAATAATTATTTAAAGCGTTATTCTTTAGTTCGACGTTAGTTTTCTAAGAAAATTTTGACTCTAATTTACCACAATCAATACTTTATATTAGTGCTATAAGAGTTGTTTTCCTAGATCATCAATAGTATATTATTTAGAAATATTTTATAGGAAAGAATATATTTCATGTTTACATTACTGAATCCGTTCGAAATACTGGAGTCAGCTGCAGTGTGTACCCTCTTTCCAGTGATTCGTCATTTGAAATTGTTAATCTAACGACAAATATGTATTGTTCAAATATATTTCGTACCCACTTTTTATATTCTCTAACACTGTAAAAACGCACATTTCACTCTCAAAGTTTACTTGATAAAGTTGTTTCGTTTTTCGTTTATGGGCAAATTCTGACAGGGTAAATGAGGCCCCACTCAGAAAGAATCCGCTTCCCTCGTGCAAACTTTCCAAAGGGCGGAAGCAGCATGTCGGTCCGATATCAAGTCTCTGAAAATGTTTGCTGACAAAAGTTTGGGTGTGACATCAACTATTACTCAAAACTGTTCCTTGAAATACTTTAGTTTCAGTTTCCTGACTTTACTTCATCGCGTCTTCGTTCACCCTCTATTGCTTCGTGCAAACTATTCCTTTCCCTTCTCACATTTCACCCAAGGCGAATCTACGCTGTTACATAAAAGCAATACAAATTTGATTGGAAATAAGGCCTCAGACCATTTTCCTTGAATTGTTGAACGTTATTGGCTAATAAATTTAGATTTTGTAACCGCCTTGTCAACACGTGATTTGAAACGAGCCCTTCACAACGTTGTAGGTACTTTAATAAACTTTTATTAACTCGATTTCTGGTTAAGAACTGCCCTGGCAGGAGCACCCTTGTGCGGGGCAAATCCATAAAGATTTAATGGCATCATACGAGGAAAGAGATGAAGAGGTCGGGGCCATTTTAAAGCGCTAAAAGGAGAGTGGTTTTGAACGATGCAGCAAATGTGATTGAATAAATATATAGATTAAATATCTTATTTGTGCAAATTGGAAAGAAAGATCAGTTATGAAGGGATTGTTTTAATATAATAAATTTAATATTAATTCTACATGCTTTAATTAAGAAGAAACTAAAAAATATTTAAGGCATAAACATGTAGAAAGGAAGTGGCGGTCAGAAAAGAGAAAAAGTTCTGGGCGGTTGGAACTTTCGAACCCCTGACTTTGAGTCGATCAAATAGAGGAGATAGGCGCATGAGCCCTCTTAGTTATCTATCCTCGAGCTTAAAAGACTGTGATGGTTGTTAAGGTGGAGAGGGGTCAGTTCTCTGGTGAATTGTTAGATTGAAATAATGTCTAGGTATATTTTGGGGTTTAATATTTCTATTTCAGTATGTAGGTGGTGCGGTGGGTGTGCTGCGTATCCATTCTGTGATTGGTCTGGGTCCATTATTCAGTTTAGTTTTGTATTTTTAATGTGATATTTAACCGTAGTTGCTACCATGCTGGCGTTGCGTAGGTGAGAGTGGTGCAGATGAAGTAATTGGTTGTATAGAGTGGTGAGAGGCTTTGCTGTTGTCTAATTATAATGATAGCTCACGCTTTGTGGGCGTCGATTTTCTTTGTCACCTTGTTTGTAATATTTGTTCTGTGGGTTTGAAATGCAATGTGAGAGTCTATTGTGATTCCTCGGAGGGTAAAGGTTTTGATTAGTGGCAGGTGTGGACGTTTGGTCTGATATTTGGGTGTTTATTCGACTTGTGGTCGTCGAGAGGAAAAAACGTTAGTGTTTATTTGTTGGCTGAGGCGGTCATGCGATTTTGTGTGAGTCAATTTTCTAGTATGTTTATATGTTGTTAAGCATCTTGTTTGCTGATTGGTTTGAGGGTTTTGTTATGTGGCTAAGATATCGTCTCCGATGATATGTGTTTATTAATGGGGTTTGTGGTTATGAGATGTTATGTCTGAATATGTCAAATAGTAGGAGTGAGAAAATGGCTCTTTGATAGAAGCCAGTGTGAAATTGTTGGACACACGAGTTATGGGTTCGATGGGATACTTTGGCCTGCCTACCAAAGATGAAGTTTATTAGACGCTTATGACATAGTCGTGGAATGACCAGACTCTCTCTCCCTCTCTCTCTCTCTCTCTCTCTCTCTCTCTCTCTCTCTCTCTCTTTATATATATATATATATATATATTTATGTATATATATATATATATATATATATATATATATATATATATATATATATATATATATATATATATATATATATATATGAATTTAGGGGGTTTGGGGTCGAAGTTGGTTTTACATTCGACCTAGCTGGTTCGTGAACAGGAAATAGTTATGAATTCGATGGGGTTGGTTTTTAAACAAATAATTAAAAGTGCAAGTTAGTCAAAGATTAACAGCTAGCTGGTATTCGTTTAGGGTTGCAAGAAAAAGACAATAACAAAATCTTCCTTAACTAACAAATAAATAGAATTGAAGTATATACAGATGTGGGGTTAAAAGGGAATGATGCTACATGCGAAACTTAACTGTCGGCACGAGACACAAGAGGGGTAAATATAATAAATTTAATAATAAGTATTCATAATGCGCCCTTCAGGGCTATTAGCTCTCCCAGAACGCAGGTTGTGTAGCGAGTGTAAAGAAAGTTTACAGGGAAGAAAAGGAAATTCTGAAGATATGAGTCTTCAGAAGACGTTTAAAAGTAGCAAAGGAGGTAGAGGATCGGACTTTGGCAGGAAGATCATTCCAGAGTTTAGGAGCGAAAACTGGGAAGGAACGGGCACTCATCGAGTAGAGGACAGAACGAGGAGTGTTCAGTATGAGAGCGAGATTAGTGATCGCGTTCAGGTCAGGGATTAAAAGGGGATTTTAATCCGGGGTTCATACACAAAGGATGGGACGATTTGGGTAGACTAGATTATAAAATAATCTGTAGGCGTCAATGATTACAACTGCTTATGTGTTTCTTGAAGGAAAGGGCCAGTAGGGATACGATGACTGTAATGGGTAAGCTGCGTATTTCACGGGGCGGATGAGGAAGCACACGTAGTTTGGCCTTCGGAGATGAAAATCTTCGTCAAATACTCGCCGATTAACTATGGCAGAGTTAAGGGATGTCGATTTAGCCTTCGTCCTCAAATCCAAATCGCCGGTGTCTCCGGTGGCAAAGGATGAGCGTGTCCTTTGCTCGTACGCCGTGTTAGGCGGGATAGAATAGAAGTGCCACACGCTAAACCGAGTCAGGGGATTACATAGACCTTCCACGGGTGGCTGTGATTGCCTGGCGGAAGCCTCCACGACTCGCGCGATCTTGGGAAAAGGCAGCAACTCCTTCGGGGGAACGGAGATAAAGTTGTCGTAGAATGTTGAACGAGCTTCGATCTATGCTGGACGGCAAAAAGATAGCTGTGAGGACATGCGAGACGAGAAGAATGTGTCCCTAAGTAAATGCAGCTGGGGTGCAATAAAACGGCGTGGACCGCATCTTCGCCGTAGATCAACCTCGCTTCCAATGCTACATGTCGCGATATCGAGACTAAGTGGGTGCAGAAGGGCACGTGGTCGCCCTTCGACCTTATTCTTCTATACTCCTCCCATCCTGGAAGATGGCACTTTCGGAGCTGAGGGAGAAAAGTGACATCTCCTGAGATCAATGACTTGGAGGAAGCGGAGTCTTCCACGTGAGCGGTCAACAGGAGGGGGGGGGGGAGTAAGAAAAAAGAATTCCTGACTTGACGTCGAGCAGGTTTACAAGCTAATTTCAACCGACTGCATGTATATATGAACGAGAAGGAAATTAATTTTTACAGGTTTACGCCGCCCATAAGACAATTAAGAGGGAACGTAATTGAAAAAAATGTAAAGCATATTTATACACGAAGTTATACAGAGCAAAGAATAAAAAATGAAATTGATATTGAAAGATACATCATAGACAAATGACAGGAAGATCACATATAGTGGTGCTGAACGAGAATTCTAAATAATAATTTTATATATACAAGTGTACTGTGCGTCCTAGACGTATGCATCCCCCTAAAAATAATTAATACATACACAGAGAAAAAGTTATCCTTTAACTTATATCCAGCTGGCGGTTACATTATATACAAAAGAGACAAATGGCCATCGAGCAATTACAATTACAATTTAGCAGGGGTAATCGCCCAAAGGTTTACGGCTAATGTTATCGGCGATACAATTTTCTGACCCTTTTATATACAATATCCGATACTCGGTCATTATGATTAATGTTACGGCGGTATGCCAGCGAGCGGTGATCGGTCTCTATAACAAATCCTCGGATTACCAGGTACATTTTTAACTTTCGAACGCTCCAAATGATAGCTAAAGGTTCCTTTTCTCTTACTGCATAATTCCTCTCACGTGGAAATAATTTGTGTCTCGCGTAGGCCACAGGGTGACTCTCACCATCGTCTCCGTACTGAAGAAAGACACAACAGATGCCCTCGTTACTCGCATCCGTTCGGATCTCGAAGGGCCTACTGGAGTCAGGCAACCTTAGGATGGGAGCAGATGTGAATTTACCCTTTAGCTGACGAAAATGAGCAGTGTTTCACGAATTCCAAACGATGTGATCTGAGGACTTCCTGAGCAGTTCACACATCGGGGCTGCCATAGACGCAAAGATGGAGACGAACCTCCTATAAAATGAGGCAGACACCATAGAAGAATGAAGCTGTTTCTTTGTAGCTTGAAGGGGCATATCAACTATCGCCCGGACCTTGTCTTCTTGGGGCTTAAGCTAGTCGTTTCCAATATGGAAACTCAGATATTGGATCGAGTTGTAGGTGAGGTGGCACTTTACTGGGTCTAATGTAAAGCCGTGCTCTCGCAAACGGCTTAAGAGCGCTTGGAAGGAAGCCAAGTTTTGGTCCCAGTCGCAAGTGGCAACGTAAATGTTGTCCAACTAAAAGGTGAAATTACCTAATCCGCCCCAAAGTCTGCGCATTATCCGATTATAATTGCTGCCGGCCGTCATTAAACCCAAAAGAAGTCGACGGAACTGCAAAAGGCCTTTGTCGGTGGGGAAGGCGGTGTATCTCCTTACTCGCTTTTTTTAGGGAAATCTGGTAATAAGCTTTACAGAGGTCGAGCTGGCTAATATATTTGGCCTTTTCGAATAAGTGAAGGTTTTGGTCGATTAATGGGATCGGTTCCGCATGGAAAACGGTCACAGAATTTAAATTGCGGAAATCTACGCACATGCGGTAGGAGTTATCCTGTTTCCGCACCATAACTATTGGGGAACAATAATTTGTCATAGAGGGTTTAATGATGTTGAGGTTGAGCAGATTGTTAACCTCAGGGTTAAAGAATTGGAAAGGGGTAAGGTTTTGAGCGAACAGGTTCTGGGTAGTGAGGGTTATATTATGCTCGAAATTAATAGCACAGCCAGGGGTCTCCGATAGTAACAATTCTGTTGATATATGGGCGGTGGTGATATTTTTCCCACATTTTGACGTGGAACAGCTTCTTTCCTGTGGGAAAGGGGGGGTCTTAATTAAATAATTCACAGGTCCTCGCGCTTCAAGAATTTGGAAGGTGACTCTCCATTGGCTCAGAAGTCTGTTGCTCTCCGTAGGAAGGAGCAACAGAACCTCATCACCGGGCTTAAACTTCTTCCACGATTTGACATTGAAGTACGTCCAGCAGTTTGGTATGAGGACATGCGAGACGATAACAATGTGTCCCTAAGTAAATGCAGCTGGGGTGCAATAAAACGGCGTGGATTGCATCCTCGCCGTAGATTAGCTTCACTTCCAACTCTCCATGCGGTGATCTCGAGATCACGTAGGTACAGAAGGGCACGTGGTCGCCCTTTGGCCTTATTCTTCTTTGACCTTATGGTGTTCGGGATTTAATAAGTTGGGATATATTTTGGTACTGTGCCAAAAGGCTTTGTTTATGCCTATGTCGGCAAGTATTCTACGTGAGAGGGTATGGCTGGCTGAAGCCATCGATATTGTATTGTTAACGTGGGTAGAGAGGGTAGTGGTTGAATGTTCTTTCGTGAATAAAAGTACAGTTGGGCTAAATCTTTGGTGTATTAATTTTCTTGTGTTTTTATTAATGTCTACAGAAGTGAGATTGGACTACTTTAAGAGTTGGAGTGTGTTGAGGTTTTGTCTGGTTTGAGAATGGCTATGATATTGGTTAGTTTCCAGGTTGAGGAGAAAGTGTCAGTGACCCAGAAGTGGTTAAAATTAGGTGATTGCTGAGTTGCATAAGTGTTTCTGTTGGATGGTAGATGTGTCGTCTGGAGGAATATCTTTACAGTTCTTTAAGTGATTTATGGTTTGTTGAATATATTTTATATTAAAAGGAGGTGCTAAATCTATAACGGAAGTAAAGTTACTTATATGTGGTGAGAAACGGTCCTCGGTGTTATTGCGCGGCGTAAGGTTACCGGTCTACGTGTGAGAAGCTGCTCTGACTCAAAAGGTCCTCTAGATTTTGCTTCTAGGCTGGGTTCTAGGAGGTGCCTTGGTTACCTCAGGGTTAAAAGAAAGGACTCGAAAATAAAGCGACTATAAGTAGGCTTTTATTCTTGAATAGGGGCACCTTATTAAGCAAAATAAATCAAGTCCTATCTGGCCGTATGTAGGTTTACTGATGTTGAGGGTAGCTGAGACTAAAACGACAGGACTTAAGAAAATGAACGGACTCGTGATGCTAGTAATGGTACTCGTAATATGGCTAGTCAGATGATGCCTTTACTTGAGTCTAGCCGACCGAATGACTTGACTGATACCATTATGTTTCGTTCGTTTATTTTATAGTTCCTTGCTTAAGGGGGACGTGACCTCTTTTATTTTCTTCTCAAAGCGCGGAGCGGAGTTACCAGAGGTGTGTGCGTTCCTACCTAGCTGTACGCCTTTTTAGACCGGGATAGCAAATTCTATGAAGAAATGACAGTTTATTTTTCGTTTGACAGTATGACGAGAAAACAACCGGTCAAAGCATATATCACTGTATTTACTCCATTATGGGCATTATATTTCATATTTGTACTTTCTTTTGTGCATTAATTTTATATTTTTGGTTCAGTTGCAGAAAAACTGTTTTTCCTTTCCTTTGGTTTGTGGATTGCTATTCACCACAAATGCAGAGGAAAGAAACCGAATATAAGTATATTCGGTGTTTTTCTTCTTGAATGACCATTAAAATTAAGCAAAGAGACACCGATTATACCTATATTCGGTGTTTTCGGTTTGTATTATTGATAACATTAAGCAATCAGACTTCATTATAATTATGGCAACCACATCACATTATACATTCATCACTGTTTTTGTTTATTATTAGAATTTTTAACAATTCATTGAGAAGGTATAAACAATCCTATAAATCTATGTAATTTATATTGGTATTTTGACCATAAAAATAGAAACCAAACAGAATGTTTAAAAAATGCAATGAATTTATCTCTCTATTTGCATGTTAATATTAGTTTGAAATATCCTTAATTTAATAAAGAAAATAGTGAACATTAAGTCATATTAAAAACGATCTGAGTAAAAGTATACAACTTCACAAAAACTGTAGTTATATCCCTTTTTAAGGAAAAATGACTAAATATACAAAAAGTAAATCCATTTTCAACTTAACGGGAAAATTCATAAGACCTTGATGTTTAATTTACTCTAGAATTTAAGAGATCAGAGTTATTATCATTAGTTGGGAGGTTATTCCAAAATGGTCGATGGGAAATAGGCATTCTCATAACAAGACCTGAGTGAATTTTTTCCAATTTTTTTTTTGAATTCCACTTGGCTTTGATGAATATTTTGCCGAATAACTGCGTGGAATAATTTCTTTCATTAATTTAACTTTAGTTCCAAAGTCCTGAAATGTTTTTTTTTATAGGTCAGTCCATGCAGACCTTTCTCAAATTGGACTTCACATAAATCTTGTAAAAGAGAAATATTATTTTCAGAAGACGCTCTTCAGGTTGTTCTTAACCTTGACAAGTTTTCGTAGGCCTTAAAATCATAAGGTTGCATTTCTATGACCGTTGTTCTCTTCGTTGAAAGTTCCAGTGAATCGCAGAGGTCTTTCATATCATACATATTTTTCTTTTTTCGGATTACTTGTTCAATTTTTTTTATAAACGCCATCTACGACAA
The DNA here is from genome assembly GCA_963969495.1 of Ceratothoa steindachneri. Classification (NCBI taxonomy): domain Eukaryota; kingdom Metazoa; phylum Arthropoda; class Malacostraca; order Isopoda; family Cymothoidae; genus Ceratothoa; species Ceratothoa steindachneri. Next base: position 105,974,009 of record OZ018327.1, on the reverse strand, counting down.
AGAATATGTGACCAGTGACAAGATATTTCAACGTGAGTTTCGAGGGTCCAAGATCTACATTGACAAGTAAAGCAAATGCCGAATATAATGTCCAGTTTTTATTCTGAGCAACGCAAATTTTGTCCAAAATATAAACTTCTCTGTATCTCGATTTTCCTTAATTACTTTGATATAGGATGATGCAACATCAGCAGCATTCCTACCTCGAAGACTTTCATTCCAAACTACACAATAGTGATGTTGATTTTTCTTCAAAGAAGCAAATATTTCATTAAACACAACCATCCTTGGTAGGAGCAAAACTTTTTGCATATCGACGGCAAATATTAGGAGTCCATCCATTTATTCGTATATCTCACTATCTTTATTGTATTCTTTTGCATTTCATTGTGCAATTGAGCCTTTTCAGCCTTTTCTTCATTCATATTCAATTCATAAAATAAGCATGTTGAACATTTGTCAACACAAGGTTCAGAAAAACTTATGTTCATTTTCTTTAGTATACTCCGATAGGATTCATATGAACAACGGACTAATGCGTGTTTTTCTTGAAATAGTTTGTACATTGAAGCAACCGAGATACCTGTTGAAAGGTATCTTACATGTGGAGCATGTCTCTTCTGAAGTGACAAATAACGGGATTGAAAGATTCGATGTGATTCATTATTACTTCTCTATTAACTCGATTGGTAGGTTCACGTTTTCCTCTGTTATCTGGCACTGCAATATTTCCTGACGAATTAGTTGTGGATGAAGAAATTGCATCAATGCAATGAAATAATGATTTTATAACCTGATCTTGACTGTACCCTAAAGTGCTGAGAAAAGATTTATGACAGACTTTGATTGCTTGTCCTTGGGCATCGCTCAATGTATACACATACGATGACTTCTTCCTTGATAAATATTCCTGAATATGCCTTCTTTCTACTTTTTTCCTTGTTACTTTGCTTAACAACCATGCTCGCCTCATATCGTAGCAGTTTTTCCAAAATTCTGAGTGAATGTGGTTTCGCATTTTATCTGAAAACTTGGCATGGCATTTGTAAGTGCATTTATCTATATCACATCCATTGAATATTGGGTATTTTTCCTTATCATAAATAATCTTTTCTTGTTATTTCATTGATTTCCTCCTTTTTTAACCTCAGAAGCAATAGAGGTGTGATGGGAAGCAATTTCATTGTCATACACTGCTTCATGAGCATCGGAAACTCCAGGAGATTGAACTTCGATAGCAGCTGCTATATTATTCTCTTGAATGCATGAAATGTCTTTCTCTTGTGTCGTCAAAACACCTCTGAAAAGAGAAAAATAAACAAATATTTAGGCATTGCATCTAAGTAGCACATACTATAATTTCGAGAATTACTGCATTATCATAATGATAATCATCACTATCATCATCATTCCTTACCTCCCTCACCAGCACCTTAATTTATGCTTGTTACCTTGTATACACAGCATAACGGTGCAAGTATTTTTGTGTTAACAAATGGACACACATATAACTTACAGGCATACAAATATTTAAGGCTTGCTCCTGAATATAAATATATATAAACAATATATTAAAGATAAACGATATTAAAAATTAAATGTCGGTGACTCAGCAAGAGATGCAGGCAGCCGCGCAGTGCCGTGAACATGGCAAACACACACAATGCACAAACGAGAACATAATCTGGATCCAAATAAAAAAAACAACTAAATTAGCGGTTTATTGACCGACAATTCACCCATAGTGGGTATAGCAGTCTAAGCTACCAAAGAAACAAAGACAAAGAGTCTGGACAAACAAATGAAACAAAACAAGCGAAAAAGAAGATCAACAAAAGAAAAATATGCTGGGGTCAGGAGGGCACTTAAGCCTTCAGGAACAGACACACGAGGAAGTGTAAGCCTGAAGCCCCTTGTGGGCTTATATTTAATTTGATATGATTTAAGTTGATTAAAGATTAAATTTGATACGAGAGACAACACAAATTAATCATCTCTCACCAGCCAAGCTATTCAACTTTATCTTGAAATCAATAATGAAAAGATTTAATGAATTCTTATTTCTTTTACATTCCAGTAATTATGACTATTATTCATAATACCGTCCATTTTATTAAAAAAATTAGTTATTATAAATATAAAGAAAACATTTAATTATAAATATTAAATAAAATAAAGAGGCAAACGCATTTTGTGATAGAAAACAAAACTAAATTCAAATTAAAGCTTAATATGTTTTATACTTACTGTTCTTTTAAAAATTGGAAGACGTTTGACGGTGTATTGTAATTGCAAGCCATGGCTACCAGCCCTTCTGATTTAACGACGAGATTATCTCCGACTAAATTAAAAAGATAAAACTTGACATAGGCAGAAAAAAACCTCTTTTGTCCATTTCAGAACAATAGATGGTAATAATTGAGGATAGGCTGAATTAGTGTGTTTCTCAATAAAAAATACTCGACACTGCCTCCACTACAAACTGTTAATAAATTAAAGATCTTCTTTTCCTTACCATACTTTGGTTACCAATCTGAAAAACTTTAAAACTCATTAATGACTTCAGACTGGGATCATTATTTAAGTTCAAAGATCAAGCACCCACCAATATGCAATCTAAAAATATATACGTTTTTCGTTGTACGTGCAGTAGCACTGTATCATAAGTGGGGGCAACAAGGTGTACGCTTTACTTCCGCTTCATGCAGCATATGGGTAGATCTGAAAGAACTGGACTACACCTTTCAAAACCTGATCCATACCCAATTCGAAACCATCTGTCACAATGTGGCTCTAGGGCTACACTCGAGAACTTCGCGATACTTAATGCGGTAAGAAACATCTCGGACCTTTACCTGCTAGAGTCGATTTATATTAAAAAACTTCAACCCAGTCTAAATAATAACTCATTATCTGTCCCAGCAAATATAGTGACTCATTAAAAACATGCTATTTTTTAAAATTTCGCATTGTTTTTTTAGGGGGAGTGCAGGGATAAAATCCACTGCAAATTATTTTCCTTCCTACTTTTCAGAAATTCTCTCGTTGTTTTAGTTTGTTTTTTTTCCTCCATATTTCTAATGTAATCAATTAGTCTCAAATTTAATATTCATATTTCACAATTTTAGTTCATGTGTTAACTTCTTATGTATACATTTAAGTCTGTATTTTGTATTCTTTGTTTAGCAGTGATGATGGGATTAGTTATAATCCTGAAACGTTTGAAATAAATGTTACGAGGCACCTACGGCTCTGCCGTGGTCATCCTGTTTATACTTTGCTTGAAGTTTACGTCCATCAATTTGTTTGCCACTTATATATATATATATATATATATATGTATATATATATATATATATATATATATATATATATATATTTCCTTGGTCAAAAGTATAAAGAACACTATGGAACCATTCTTTTAATGAAATTAAACATTTTTAGTAAATATATTTATATAGATAATATATATTATTTATGTATTTTTAATTATATTTTAATTTATAGAGTCTCTCCTAGGACTCTAATTACACCCATAATTCTTCGTTTCATGGACTTCACAATATTTCCATAAATTTCTTACTCTTTCTCGACTCAGCAGGTAATTTTTCATACAGTTCTGTTTAATTTGTACTTAGTGTATTTCTTATTGATTTTCCAAGCAGCCTTCACCATAGATGTTCCAATGGATTTAAGTCTGGGCTTTGTGGAGACCTTGTCGATCGTGGTGATCTCCATATCTCCAAACCAATTTTTGGTGTGGTTGGATACTAGGCATGGGCCATTGTCCTGCTGAACTATAACTTCATTTCTTGGTGGTATAAGTTTGGGAGATAATTCTTAACTGATATGAAAACACGTCTCTGACTCTGCTGAAGACAAGCAGCCCCATATGATGATAGAAACCTTTTCCATGTTTCATAGGTGTTACCATACAAACAGGCCTGTGCAACGCTTCGTCTCACAAAGGCAAGCCCCCCAAAATGCGGAAATTCTGCATAATTTTTACAAAAGAAGTTACATTTAAAAATGATTTTTTCCAACATATATTTAAGTGGAATCACCTAAATTGCATACAAAAGAACAATTGTCTTTCTTAAATATCTTATAATTACATAATTACTTTCAACTAACCAGATATCTTTAAACCATTGTTCATGGGGACATTTTTGTGATCTATGCGCGAAGGAAAACGTATTTTTTCTGTTGACCTCAGATACCTATCTCTCGCATCTTTCTTGTCTTGAGCTCTTTTAACCGTTGAATATTTGAAACGTGAAGCTTCATTGGATTGGACTCTCTAGCAAGTTTAGAGATGTCTAATATAATGGTTTGGACAGTATATTATGGATTTTTTTTTTTAATTTCTACTTCTAATAACTGTTGGGTATGTATGTTTTTATTTGTGCTTGCTCTGTTTCTGTAATTCCTTTAAATTTAGTCGTATTACTAATTTAGAACAATATAGAAATAAAATAGAAGTGAAAGGTAAAATCCTGATTTCAGTAAACATACCATTTTATTAATTACACACCATTTAATAAAATACTAAGTAACTCATAAATATTAACTTAATATTCAAAGATGAGAGAAAAATGTACGTTATTATAATAAATTTTATGAATAAGTAATACAACTAACATTTTGTGAACATAGAGAAACACGGAGAGCACAAATCAAGCTTCTTATCCAACCGTTATTACAAGTAGAAATTTCTCGAAAATATAAAATGTTCAAGATATGGTGTCCAAAACACTATAAAACGATAACAAGAGACCAACATTTGTATCAATGAAGAGAACTGGAATAAAACAGCTTAAAACAACTACACAAGACAGATCATTCGGGATTCCTACAGAATAACAGAAAAAACTCTGCTGAACATGCTGGAGAGTTCAATGAAGAACCAAGTTCTAAATTATCACCCAGAGCGGTTAGTATGAGACAAAGATCAAACATCCAAAGGATATAAGGCGAGAAAGAAGCTATGGATATTTGAGGTCAACAGAAATAAACGTTGCATGTGCCAAAGATCTCAAAATTGGACAAATAATTAATGGTCTAAAGTTATCTGGTTAGGTTTTAAGGTATGTAAGATTTTTTTTTTTACATATAATTTATGTAATTCCATTTTAATATATATCTTGGCCCCAAATTATTTAATAATTGAACTATTTTTAACATTCGTCCAGATTTTCAGTACTAATAGTGCTGCCTTTTTAAGACAAAGAGTCTAGGACCATTTTAACCTGCTTGTGTGATACAAACTTTGAAGTATGGAGATGGTTCTATCATGCTATGGATTTGATGTTTTCATCTGTTCTAGGCGAGATGATTTTATGAGAATGAGAATTAAACTAATTGATATATATATATATATATATATATATATATATATATATATATATATATATATATATATACACATATATATATATATATATATATATATATATATATATATATATATATATATACCACAAATGACTAATTACTTTATATGAATGACTCTATACAGTGCTTTTATACTATTGGCTCTTCTCACATACACAAGAAGATAAGCTTTTCTAAAACAACAAAAAACTCTCGTTTGATCCGCCTTTTTAATTATCATCCCTACTTGTTGAAGAGAATGTAAAATTTGTTTTTATCCACTCTAGCCTGGCCTTGTAAAATCGAGAATTATTGAATTATTTGCAATAGTGCAATCATAATTATGCGGTTAAGTAGGCATTTTTGGCTAACAAGCTCTTCATCGGAGCCCTCGGAAGGAGCTCTTCTCACATACACGAGAAGATAATGCATAAAATAAGCTTTTCCAAGACAGGCAAAAAACTGTCTTTTGCTCGGTCTTTTTAATTGTCATCCCTGCTTATCAATATTTAAAATGATGTCACACTGTAACCCCTTTACGCTATCTCCCACTTACACTTCCCTCACTCCAGTCTCCCCTGTAGAACTCGCCTCAATACTCGGCTCATCGAAAACGCCTTGCTCGCCGCTTGACATAATCCTCCTCAATCTCTATGTTCAGTTCCTATCTGTCTTCTTACCACTCCTGCTAGGTGTCTTCAACACGCCCTATTGGCGAGGTTCCTTCTGACTCTAAATTACTGAACCTATCCGTCTGATCTTAAAAAAACAATCCTGAGCTTAATAAATCTTTCCAATTATGGTCCTATCTCTCAACTTCCTTTCTTATCCAAGGTTCTTGAGAGCGTAGTAGCTGCACACATCACTGAAGAATTGGCCTCTTGCAGCATCAAGAAAACCTTATATTGCGGCTTCAATGCAACTTAGAGCTCTGAATGAGCTCTCATAGTTTGGACTGGCCGACTCCGGAACCGTGCGGCGAACACTGAGAGGCCTTCAATTCTGTTGACCACTCCGTTTTTCTGCCTATGGAACTGCTGTAAAGTGGTTTTGCCCTTAACTGTGATCTCGTACTGATTTTGTCTACATCGGGGATGAGATCTCTTGGCCGGCCGCTGTGGCTTATGTTGTTTCTCACATCTCTGTCCTTGACCCGCTCCTCTTTCGCAACTGCCTCGTTCCTCTTGGTCTTCTTTTACTTGTTCTAGGTCTATCCTTCCATTTATATGTTGATAGCATGCAAATATTGCTCTTCTTCTTCCCAAATTTATTCACCATGGCCGTCACTAATCTTTTATCAGCGCCTGACAATTAATGATTATCGGGCAACTTCCTCAAACAAAACCACGAATAAACTAAGTTTATTTTGATTAACAACTCAACTAATGTCACGTGCCCTAATAATCTGATATTGATGAACTTTTGTTCAACAAGCACCCACAACTCTTTTCACAACTGGATGGCTTCTTTTTATTAACTGCCAATTCGACTATTGCAAACAAATTCTCTATTGAGTTCAACTTTGGCAAATTCAATGGCCAAAGTCCCCAAAGGACTTAGTTATTACATTTTCTTTGTGACAAGGTGCGCCATAATGCTGAAGAATACAGGTAATATCTATAAATTAGTCCTGAACTGTAAGGGAAACGTGCTGATGAAGTGCGTGTTGGTACCATTTTTAGTTCAATGAAGTTTTTGGGGCAAAATTGTTAGTACTCCATTTCCCTCAAATGAGAAGCAACCCAAGACATTGAGAGTGTCCGGATATGTCATCGTGGGCATGACACAGAACTCGTGGAAGCGAAGCCCTTTGCTCGTCCTAACGAGGGAATCTACCGGAAGCTTAAAAAATTGGGGAGGAGCTTCATCAGAAAATATCACTTCGCCCCAGTCTTCACTAGTCCATTCCTTATAATTCCTATAAAAGGAAAGCCTATCCGTAAGGTTCTTCGTGTTGAGATGAGGCTTCCTCGCACCACTTCTCGACTTGAAAGCCTCGTCGAAAAGTCTCTGCCTCATAATCGTGAGCAATCCGATCCTTGAGCTAAGACTTTACCAGGAAGCGATCTTGGCGTTCGCATTTGAGCGTCTATAAAATTACCTACTGGAGTGTAACCAGTCTTCATAAAGTCATCAATAATCATAAAGATTGTATTCATTGATGCAATCCCCTTAGCAACTCTCTCTTTGCAGTTCAGGCCATTTTGGTGAAGTGAAACGATGGTTATACGAGTTTCTTTGGAAAGAAACATTTCTAGGATTGAAAAATTTCAACTTTTTTTGGCCAAATAATATTACGAAGGAGATTATAATTACACATCAAACATTTATCTCACATTTGCCATTATTGTACCTTTTAAATCGCATAGCAAAGATTGATGGAATGAAACTCACATCCTACAGGGACAGGATCTCAGCGCGATTTTGGATTCAGTGAAAGAATGTAATTTTTTCTTATTTTTGAACTGCTGATTTTTTTTTAATAAACTTGAAATGATTTAAATATAGAATAAATATTCCTATCACATAAATTATTAAACGAATGAACAAAATATATATTAGTTTTGAAACTTTTGCTTGATGAAGTAAATGAGTGGACTTAAAGAAATGAGTTCTATCTTATTTGATGGAGCGTGATGAAGCTATTGGGGTCGCGGATCAAAAATGTGCCTCTCTGATTCTGTTTTCGTGCATCGAGGAATGGAGGCTCTCTAGCGACTACCTCCTTGGGCAAAGCTTGAAATAATTATTACATCATAATGCTTAGCTAGATTATAAAAAAACAAGCAGACAAAAAAAACATGCAAAACCCTCAAAACAAAGGCAAACAAACAAGAAAAAGATAAAAGAAGCCTCAAAAGCAAGAAGAAGAAGGCAACACGTTCCGCTATCGGGGGAGGCCCGCTTACACCTAGCGTAGGAAAATGAGGCCTACCACAAAGAGAATCAAATCAAATGGAGGAAGCAAACCCCCTCTAAAAAGTCAGATAGTCCATAAGTCTGTGTACACGAGCCCGTCCCGAATACAAGGGACAAGTGGTAATAATCCCGCTCATCCCGATACCGGGAGAGGTAGCGTGCGTTAAGATCACCTAGACTGGAACATTCAATAATAATGAGCCTGGGGAACAACGCAGTCGTCGCAATGAAGTGAAGGCGAGCGCTCCATCAAATCCTGGTGCGCCATGCGAGTGGACCATTCAAGGACGAAGGAAAACAAACTGAAACCATTGCGGCATTGGTGGGTAGGTCCAAGGGAAAAGTTGCGGCACAATGGCACGCAACTCTAAGTTCCCCTCGGCCGTGTCCCACCTTCTTTGCTAAGAACTTCGGATGGCTGCCCTGATTCCTGTCATGTTATCGGTGTGGTTAAGAGCGAAACTCTGGTCTAGTCGCCATGTCCTCGAGGACCTTTTGGCTGCCTTATCGGCGGACTAATTCCTCGCAATTCCCACATGACCAGAAACCAAGACAAACAGAAGATAATTTCGAAATACATCCGGGTGGCAGCAACCGTGGGGTCACAGATACCCCAAACCAGGAGGTGTAGTAATTCCAATGTCCTGATAGAAATAAGGGTACTTTGTAATTTGCTAAAGATCAAAATCTGATCTAAGAACCCAGCACGACACGTTATATCACGTACCGAGCAGTGTATTTCTAGCAGCCCACACTTACTTCAAACAGAGGGGATACAGCGTAGAAATCGATATCCTCCTGGGACTTAGAGGGTTCTATATTCATTGACACGGATCCAGCGTTACGCGAAGTGAGCTCGCAAAAAGCCAAACACAATAATCATGGCGCTGTAGAAGCTTTCTTTGGGAGCAGAGGCGTAGCGATAAATAGTGAAAGGGGGTAGCCTCCAGAGTGGTGTCCTGGGCATAACCAGAGGCGCACTGGCCCGAAATTACCCCGATTTCCTAGCCCTAAAGGCTTAGTGTATGACTGGAATCTCTCAGTGACATAGGCGCCGTCAAGATTGACTGTGAATATAGTGAGAGACGTTAGCGACGCTGGGAGGCACCAAGCTCATGCGTACAGGCGCATAATACACTGTACAGTGCGTAGAGCGAATGGTATCTCCAAAATATTAAAAAGTATGCTCTCAATCGGAGACGCGCTGAAAGCACCTATCGCCAAGCTGATACTGGTGTGGTGAATCGAGTCCACCTTCCGCATTACACGCTTGGTTGCGGATAATTAAAACTCACATTCGTAATCAAGCTTCCACCGAACAAAGGATTAATAGAAAAGCAAGGCAGTAGCCATATCAGGACGCCAGGTACTGACCGTCACAGAAAGAAGAATGTGCATGTTGTGGGTACAAAATACCTTAAGAAGCGTATTTTGTACCCCAGTTGAAATCAAGACCAAGTAAACGGTGTGAATCCACCTTCCAGGCGAACCCTGTATAAGAACAAACCAGGGTCAAAATGTATTCATGACTGGCGGCAAAAGTGCTACACCTTAGTCATTGCTAAGTAAAACAGAAATCTGTGCACTTCAGCGAAGCGAAAGATGTGTTTCAATGCCAGTGAAATCAAAGCTCCTGAGATGGCATCTGGGCAGCCCCAAAATAGATTAAATGGTATTACCGAGGTGATACCTTTGATGTCCATGTCAAATAGTGCGACATTGAGGACACTTTACTGCGGGACACCTTCTTCCTGATCCATTGAGAAAGAGTGGGCTTTCCACCCTCGTACGAGGAATCTATGATGACGTAAAATCTCAGACTGGGAGGCGTCTTCTCGTCCCCATCCTGTGGGGAATCTATATGATACCCTATCGCTACCATGCGGTATCATAGGCCTTCTACAAAATGAAAAACACCGCAGAATGCAGTTTCCAGTCGGAGTTGAGCATTCGACTTGAAGTACAACTTGCGGAAGCCACACTGTGCAGAAGAAAGCTGGCCTCCGCTGTCCAGCAGGATTTTAGAGAGATTAGGTGAAAACTTATCGGGGTAGAGTCATCTCTCCGTGGTTTGCAAAAAGCGAGCACAGTAGCCTTTTACCAGGATTCGGGGAGGATACTCTCTACCCAGATCATGTTGAACATATCTATCAAAAAGGCTATGCCTTGCTCACCTTGGTGTCAAAGCATGGTATACGGGACATATACCGGACCAGGGGTGGTGTTTGCGCACGAAGCGAGAGCATGTCGTTGAAGGGTTCTCTGCCTCTGGGGGTAAACTCCATTCGGCGGCATTAAACGATATGACGACCGAAGTTGAATTCTGGCGGAGCAGCATCCCGGCTAGATAATGTAGAGAATGCGGTCGCGAACTACTCCACCACGAATGCAGGGTCAGAGATTGCTGTCATATTCTTCTGCAGAACGGGATGGAGCTACTGGGAGAACTTGTCCCGAATCCTTTTGACGTGCTTCCACACCTCTGCTAGATGGATCTTCTCATTAAAACAGGACACGTATTCCCGTCAGGAAGAGCGTATTTTGTGTTTGAAACCTACCATAACCTATCCCTAGTTTACGAAATTCACCGAGACTAAAATCGGCGCCCGGCGTTTATAGCACATGTAGGCATAACGCTTCTGTTTGATGGCCGTCTCACACTCGGCTTACCACCAACGAAGCGGTTGGTGTTTAAAATGGCCAGACGTTTTAAGAATAGTAATTATATCACGGCGATGGGGTTAGCGGAAAAGAACTCAAGAGCCCCATCCACCAACCTAAACTCCTCCACTGGGACACATAAATCACTCATTTCCTGAAATGCGGACCACTGCACTTGCGCCAAGCACCACCAGGGAGGATGCGGGTTCTGAGACTGCAGCAGGGCAGAAAATTATATTTAAATGGGAAAGTGACCAGTACCATCCAGATCATCGAATCAGGCTGTGGATACTAAGAGCATAATGATGGATCAAGGCAGGAATAGGAAGCGATTCTCTAGGAATGATGCGTAAACTTATTCAACCTTAGGACACCCATCTCCAGGTGGTCGATCAAGTCAGCAAGGAACTAAACCCTTGGATTGATCAAATGGTCTTGGCAAGAGAAAATTCAAGTAAGGGCCTCGGCCACCTTGCCATGACGAGGCGGAATTCCCCCGCATCAACGTCAGCTGAGCGTAGAATGAACGCAGAAAGAAGTCTAATTCTATTCATGTTCTGCTGCACTGCTGCTGCCTTAAGGGATGTATTTAACGCAAAGAGAAGAACGGAGACCATGTCGGGTGTCAATCGTGCATCCTTCTGCCCTGCCCCCATCCAGGGGTGGTGGTGTCTCAAAACCCTTACGCCAGCAGGGTAGGCAGGGGGCACGTACCTAGATGATCTCTTCCAAATAAAGCTAAACGGATACGGGAGAGAACGAGACTCCGCAGCTCCTTCCAGTTGGCCTGGAGTACGCTGCAATTCAATTAAAGGAATATGCTTTCCAGGCCTAGCTCGGCGACAATACGAAAGAAGAAATCTTGTGATATTGACACTGGCTGATGAAACCAAGGGAGAAATTTGAAAATAAAAATAAAATCACAGAAAGAAGCTATGATTATACTTTATTCGTGTCAGTTTAAATGTAGAAAGATAAAGCTGAGAGGTTTAAGAAATTCCGCATATATATGGATATTTGCAATATTCGTTAAAGGAAAGGACTTTCGATTGATTTGGAATGGTTAAAGAAAAGAACTTGCTCTCTTTCCTAATATATTAAATCGAAAAGATCTTTCAAAATAAATGACTCAAGCATAATAACGGTGTTTAGGATAAGCAGATGAGAACATCGTTCGATTAGACTAGCCTGTGAAGGAAACCTTGGACTAATGACCAAAGACACTGCGAAATGCCGTGGAAACCTATAAATTACCTTCAATCATGTCCGATTTGCGACCAAAAAATCAATTATTTAGTAAGGAAAATGTTATGATACTTAAATAATTAAGGGGAAGTTTATGGACTGAAGGGGAAAAAAATCCGAATTTGGACGTAAAAATGGGGTCAACGCAAATATTTCACTTCAGTTTTTACCCTTTTTCCTCGATGAAATGGATCAACAGAAGAAATCATCAATGCCAGAATGAAAGAAATATGATATTTCTCGTTCTATCCGAGAAAATAAAATTATGATATAATTTCCATATATAAACTAGTAATCCACGGTAGAAAAGCTTGGTATCATGGTTCTAGTAACAGCTGCTCTTTTGCTATATTATTGATCCTATAACTTACTTCTATCGTCAACCTTCCATTGAAATCCACCCTGAAATCACATCACCAATAAGAACATTACTGCCTCGAGGCCAAGAGAAGAAGTGGTTGGATGGCTCACAAACTTACGACTAAATGGACATCAATTTGGACTTCACCAAAGGAAATAAATAACCCCAAAGCCCTTTTGTTTTCCTTTAACGTCTTCCTCCTATCTTAAGGAGATTCTAAGTTCAAAATAGAGGAGGTTAATTTCTGCTCGTTGCGGGAGGGATGGGCTAAAATGGGAAACAACAATCTGGTAAGTGAGTAGAAGTTATAGAGTATTTCCTCACTTTGTACAAAATATTATCACGAAAACCTATTGTAACAGAGGTTAAAATGATTTCAGAAAATAAAAATTATTGATTAATTCTAGTAATTTCACTACCGAAGTCAAACATTTTAATACTAAACTAAGCGTTTGGTAATACTGATATGCGATTTCATTTTAGTTAGAAGAGGTGAATGCGAAAATGGTGAAATATTTACAAGTGTGAAAGCTATAGAGCCTAAATTGTCCGAATAAGAGAGTTCTTGGGGTTGGAAGGCAATGGTGGCACGCAATTCTCCAGTCCCAAGCGCACTATAGGTGCTTTTGCTATACTTAATCCATTAAGCCATAGCCCCGGCATTTTGGTACTCATAACTAATCTTCATTGTTATCAAATTATAAATAAAATTATTAATTATTGAAGATATTAACTTTTAATAACACCTCTATTCTTTGTCAATACCAGGTATGATAAATGTGAAAAAGAGAAAGCGCTTAGAGTAGGTAGAATTTTCATTGTCGATGGACGTTAGCAATACATAGTAATTCCATCGCCGGTAAATAATTTTTGGTGAAGAGGGGCGATCAATAAGTTTTCCGAATTGGTAGGGCAAAACAGAGGACGATCGCAGATCGTCAGTCACAAATTTTTCAATAATGGAGAAGGTTGAGCACCGCGCAGTGATCAAATGTTTTGACCAAGGAAGGCAAGAATGCAAAAGAGATCCATGAAAGCATGGTTGCAGTGTACACCAACACCGCTCATGCATATGCAACCATTGATCGCTGGAATAGGGAGTCTGCCATGGTCATGAGTCCCTTGAAGTTGACCCCCGTCCAGGACGCCCGTCAGACGTGACCAACGAGAACAATGTGGCCCGTGTGGAGAGGATGATCCTCGAAAATCGACGGGTGAGAGTCGAAGAAATCGAGCGAGAACTTGGAATATCACATGTAAGTGTTATCAACATCACCCACGACAATTTGTCCATGGCCAAGGCCTCTGCCCGTTGGGTCCCTAGAAACCTCACGACCCAGCATCGAATTTAGCGTCGTCAAAGTCCACAGGACCAGAGTTGCACAAACTGCCCTGCGCGAGTGCGGACTTGAGGAGCTCAACCACCCCCCCCTACAGTCCAGATCTGACCCCTAGCGACTACTTTTTATTCCGCCAGCTCAAGGCTGCACTGCGTAGATGCTGGTTTGGGGACGATGAAGATGTCCAGCTCGCTGTCCAGGAGTGGATTGAACAGCATTCGGGAGATTCCTGGTTGTCGGGAATTCGAAGCCTCAGGGACAAGTGGCGAAGGGCATTGAAGTCGAGGGTAGTTATATTGAAAAATAATAAAATACTTTTCCTCATATCTCGTTTCCCTATATCCGAATGGCAAAACCTATTGACCGCCCTGGTAATTCATTGTCAGGTTTTTTATACCCAGAATACCTATATGCATGACTACATACAAATGGGCTGAAATTAAGGTAGATGTCACGGTTAATAATTCATCATAAATATAATATTTATATGTAATATAAATATTACTATTTTAATAGCAGTTATATTTAACATTTATGTCTCTGTTAGGTTAAGTTAGGCTAAGGCAAAAGAGAAACACAATACAATGCAGCAAAAACATTGTAGTGGAATAATAGATACGTAGTATACATGTTGCCCCTGCGGCTCTATGGTTGGTTTTGAGTTCCCCACTTTTTCTTTAATAGATATTCGGAATTGACTGCTCTTTGATTGGTTTCCTCTTCAGTGATATCTTTTAAGAGTATTTGTAGAATGAGCTCCGTCGCTAAGACTACTTTCAAAAGTTCCTATTAGAATGAAGTTGATTTTATTAAACTGTAGAGGATAGCTATTGAGTGTTCGAAGATCAGTCACCATGGCCGCTTGTGCAAGATCCCTTCCGAGAAAATTAGTTTCGTTCTTCCCCTATAATATAATGCCTAGTACTGATGAGAAATGTGCCCATTAGCCATCATGTTTCGATCAGCTGAACGAAAAATGAGATATATTTTGATGCCGGTTGGCTCAAAGGCGCCGGGAAGCATCGACCTCATCAAGGTTACATTTACCTTATAGAATTGAATGGGTTTGTTCACACTTATCTGACTTTGGACGTGTTGAGAATTCCCCTTATGACAGCGATCGAAATTTTTGTAAATTTAATTACATATTTTTCCTTTTAATTCTTTCATACCTTTAATTTTACAATGAAAATTATACCTACTCTAAGCGCTTTCTGTTTTTCACATTTATCATACCCGGTATTGATAAGGAATAGAGGTGTTATTAAAAATTAATATCTTCAATAATTAATAATTTTCTTTATGATTTGATAGCAATGAAGATTAGTTATGAGTATAAAAATGCCGGGGCCATGGCTTAAGGGATCAAGTATAGCAAAAACACCTATACTGCGCTTGGGACTACATTTGAAACGTGGATCATTCATACGCTGAATTTAACACATGGAGTGTGACTGGAAAAGACTTTGGTTGCCATTTTCGCAATGCACATTCGAAGGTGGGAGACGTTGTTCATCTAAGCCACGCGTCTATATTTATGTACTCGGCCAAGCAAACCGTATGATAACGACTTAGGTCAATTGGCTATTTTAGTAGTTACATTTGGATCGTTCGTTAATAAATATGGAAAAGGAACGTATTTCAGGCATATCCAGTGTATTTTTTAAGGCTCGTACCCAATTCTATAACAGTCTCACGGCACAGCTGCTGCATAGCAATATAACTGATATAGAACGAATTACTTCCAGGAAAGGTGAGAAAGTGACAAAAATTCCTGCCGTTTCTGAATTTTGCTCGCATGTTTAATAGCACCATTGTATCTGGATTTCATTTTAAAATCATTATTATCCAAATGTTTTAAATTTCACTGTAAAATATTTAATTAGGGCCTAAATTTTTTACTGAATGCAACTCACAAAATACAAGGACAGAAGCGACCAATTTTTACTGAATGTGATATTTTTAACTTTTCCTTTTCACAACTGTTTAGATGAGGAAGTTTTTTAAAATCACAAGGTTCGATTTCTCTTTTAATAACTGTACATTCTAATGACCATAATAGCTCGCCCAATTTAGATATTTAGGTTTAGGCTTTATGAGTCAATTTTCTTCAATTTTGGTTGACTAGAATCTAACCAGCATAAATGAAAGAAAAAACAAAACATGAATTTATTTCCAATTTAAAATAATAACTTCGTTAATCCTTTCTCTTCTTACATTCTCCTCATTCACACACAGCATTTTGCTCGCCATATTAAAACCCAAATCATTCTCAACCGCTCAAATTTACTAAGAGAAGTTTGAAAACATTTTAATTAATACATAGGAACTTAATAAAATTACCATCGTATTTTATCTTATGCATAAATCCTTAAGGCAAGAATGACGAAAACAGGAATGTTTTGGGAGCTTTAGGTCGAAATGTTAGAATTTACCTAGTAATATCTTATAAGGATATGATTTGGACTTCTAATTAATTTACAGGGGTTGACTTGATGAGTCATAAAAAACTGAATGACCCTGGAACAGAAGTAAATAAAAATTACCTGAATAAATGTTATAATACTTTTAAAATTTACCTAACATCATAGAATCAGACAAAAATCTTATCCAGTTGGTGGTATTTAACTAACATTTCTCCATAAATAGGAAAATTAGTTCAAATTGAAGGGCAAAGCTGATTAACGTGACATGAATTCGTTAGAAATAGAAGAGTCACGAAGGCGGATAATACGAGTCATTTTTAAGACTTTGAAGTGGTCGAAAAACGTTTAGAAATTTACTCAGATTCCAGCCAGTCACCAGATACAACTTCCAGGCACTTTTTTGGATTATAAATTGAAATAGGGGAGGGTTTTATTTACATATTTGGTATTCGAAATGATATTAAAATACCTCATTGAAAGTCTTTTGAAAAGCCTGTAAAGAATCATGATTTATATTGTTTCTAAATTCGCCTGAAAAGGAAGAACAAAAATCTTTGAATCACATCGGAGGTTGGGGTCGAGAGGCTGTAAGAAAAAAAGTCTTTAATAATAAGTAAGTTTTATGAGCGCACTATATTTATTTAATATTATGATCCAATTGGGCGATATTATAACATAAATATGTAAACAAGATATACTTTGTTGTGCCTCATAACGACACTCTATCCACATCCAAGGATTGATTTGCCATGTTAAAGAAACCAAGCTACCTCTTTAGCTTGTATCCTACCAACAAGTTTTTGTTTAGCGAGTTTCCAACCAGGATATTTTTAAGTTTGATTTTGGTTAGGTTTAGTCAGTGTTTAGGCACTCACCCAGAAATTGTACCAAACCTAACCAAACCTAGCCAATTTTTTATATAATATTAAAGATTATGACTAGACACTTCAAAACCTAACCTAACCTAATTACATATATTGCATTTTTAATATTTTCTAGTTTTATGATTTTTAAAAATCGAATTTTTTTTTAGCAAAAATGACTAAGTTTAATTTTTCTTGTTTACTCTAATACAGATATATCAAAGGTAGAACACAAAAAGTAGTAGGACACAGCCTAAAACGAAACCAACACCAATCTTCTTTGAGAAAATCCTTTGGTTCTCCTTACTAAGCAAGGAAATTTTATAATGGAGATAGCACTTCGTTAAGCAGATTTGTGTATGGCATATCCTGCTCTAAAAGGAGCTTACACCCCAGAAGGAAAATAAAAATACTCCTAATTTAACCTCAAACCTACAATCTTTTTGCAAGTGACTCAGTATAAGGAGCCAAATTCTTTCAGTACTTCGAAGGACTCTTGTATTAGCATTATTTTCTTTTTTTTTGCTTCCATTTTCTTACGAGGATTCTTTTGTTTCATTTAATAAACGTCTACTCTCAATTGTTTTGGAGAGGATGAACTCAGTTTGTGTTTAATATTTAACAAAATATCGAAAAATTCAATCAACTTTTGAACGTTCGCTTGTGTAGTTCGGATGAGAGCTCTCATTTTGTTACATTATTTAGAATTTTACCCTTTCTCACCCTGTAGCTGTTTCACACTTAATAATTTTCCTTTATTTTTTTCGTTTTATAATTTGCTACTTGAAATTCACCCACGTCTACTATATTTTTGAAATTTAGAGCTCAATTTGTAAGACAATTTTTCATCCTTTATAACCGATTATGTTTCCAAATCTAATTCCTCAAATAATTACCTACTCTCCAATATAAGCCTGAGTTCCTTTCTTTGCCTAGAAGGAATTTTCAAAAAGTTAGAAGATGAATTAAATTGAGTATCTTGCAATCCATGATGAAAAATAATTAAAATCTCAAAGTTTTAGAGGATTTTTTTCCCCTTTAAAAACTCCTTTCTCACATTTTTCAAAATATTTCGAAATGTTAACTATGGTATAATTATTATAGTTAGATATGTCATGCTGTTATAGAAAATCCAAGGAAAATGCGTCATACTTGCTCGTTTAGTAAACTAAGAAAATATGCGTCATGCTGGTTGAGCAAACAAAGGAAAGTATTCACCATGCAGGTATGGGAAAAACAAGGAAAAACTGCGTCATACTGCTAGAGCAAATTCAAGGAAAATCCTCGTCATGCTTGTATAGCGAAATCAATGAAAAACTGCGTCATATTTGTATAGCAAAACCAAGGAAAACTGCGTCATGCCTTTATAGCAAACCCAATGGTAAACTTCATTTTGGCATGGCAAGCCTATGATAAAACTGCATCATGCTAGTTTATCAAGGAAAGAAAATTGCGTCATGCTGATATAGAAAACCAAAGGAAAACCTTCTTCATGCTGGTAAGGCAAAACAAAGGAAAAACTGTGTCATGCTGGTAGAGCAAAAGTAAAAAAATGCACTCTGATGGTATAGCAAATGTAAGGAAAAATTACCTCATGTTGTTATTGTAAAATCGAAGAAAAACTTCGTTACGATGGTATACTAAAACCAAGTAAAAACTACCTCAAGCTGGTATAGCAAAACTAAGGAAAAACTTCGTCATGCTGGTAGAGCAAAGCCAAGAAAAACAGCGTATTGCTAGTATAGCAAAACCAATAAAAACTGCGTCATGCTGATAAGTAAAACCAATGAAAATCTTCGTCATGCTGATATAGCAAACTAATGAAAACTGTATTATGCTGGTATAGCAAAACGAAAGAAAAACTGTGCTATGCTGGTATAGCAAACCAATGAAAACTGCGCCATGCTGGTATAGCAAACCAATGAAAACTGCGCCATGCTGGTATAACAAAACCTCGGAAAAACTGTGACATGCTGATCTAGCAAAACCAAGGAAAATCTGCGTCATGCTGGCATAGCAATATCAAGGAAAAACTACGTCATGCTCATATGGAAAGTCCTTGGAGAATCTTACTTTTGTCATTAAATCACAGAACTACAGCTGCTAAAGTGACTGCAGAGCTAAACCAATATCTTTCCAGCGTTATTAACCAAAACAACTCTTTAGACCGATGCAGCAGGATACCATGGAAGGGCTACTTTATTCATAAGTTTTCTTTTCTCAATCAATGTTTAAAAAACACGAAACATGATGCAAAGCAAGGAAAAAATGGACAATGGACCAGTAAAAATACAAACTTCTCTGACACATCAACATTCACGCTATTACCAAGTTTGGGATGAATTTATGCATGGAGTACGCCCAAAAAACCATTGATATCGATTATCTAAATCAAATAGTGATATATAGAGGTGGTAAAGTAGAGACTTTAGATGCTATATTATGGAATCCTCTTGATCCTGTGAGAGCACTGATGATAAGGTTTTCTATAAGGAATATTTGTTAATTAAGGGTGACCAAATTCATCCAAGGATACAATTTTTCCGAGTGGTAAGGACATCGTCCAGGACGATATTGGGCCCATTCACACAGCTAAGATTTTTTAAAAACTAGGAAAGAAATCACAGCATAGATGCATAACGTTTTTATTGATCCCCACACTGACCCGATGTTAACGTAATCCAAGATTTTGGATGGGTTTTGGATCAATAAGTAAGGAACCCTTCCCTCCAGCCATCATATGACCTATTTCTCATTGCATCTTCCTCCTATGCTTTCATTTCTTCCAAAGGGGAATCAAAACAAATCCAAACGGTTGCCACACCATTTGGTGTAACAATTGGTCTCAGCAGTGCCAATGGTGCCTAAAAACTGATAAGAATGCTTCGAGGTTAGAAGAGATGCTTCTGATTTAAATTAAACCTACTATTCGCTCTTTTGCGGCAAAGTGCACAAGAGATATCTTGCCATTAAATACGCAGCTCTTTGATTGATACTTGACACCCTCAAGTTGTTTTTCCTTTGTATTCAACGTGGCTCAGTGATAGCCGACTCGTATGCGAGTTTTCGCATTCTAGCTTCTTTTAACACGTTACTATGACTTATTGAACTTTGCTTACTAGATTGTGTAACTAAAATCAGATAACATTGCATCAACTTCTTTCTCGCTTTTTAAGTACTTCTGTTTTGCAGTTACTTTAGGTGAATGGATGTCATTGCTTCTTTCAACCGACGATTGATAGTGGAAGTGGCAGATGATGGTGGTTTAGATATTAATTGATTCTTTGTCCAAAATATCAGCAATTTTATTCATTGAAAATTTTATTTTTCTTCTCTATTCAGCAATCATTGCCATTAATCCTTATGCGAATATTGCAATACTTAATCCATGCTCGCTTTCGCTAGTAAAAGGTGGGAGCGAATTTCGAAAGTGGACAAGAAAATATATTAGTTGTCATAAAGCTTTCATAATTAAAAAGATAGGGCATATATTAAATTAATTCAATAATTTATAAAGTTATATAGTTTTTAATTCTTCGTGGTACCAGACAACCTGTAAAGTGTCAGCGAGGAAAGTCGGAAACGGCGTGTTAAAATCCTTTATATTTTCCAAAAGTTGCCATATTTTGTTTACTTGTCAACTTTGGCTTTTCTTTTACATTTTTTACCACTATTTCTTTTGTCTTTGAACAAAATATATTCATTACCTACGTTACTATTTTAAAACTCGTCATCCAGTTTCATCCAAATGTTTCGAAAAGTCATCCAAATCTGTAGAGGCTTACTCTTCACGTCGATCAATCGATCAGCGCAACCTACATCTATCTTTCATCTACACGATGAATTATCAAAGTATTTATATTTCTTTAAGACAGCAAAAAACTCCTTGAACTCAGCATTAACTTGCTTGCTGTAAATTTTATTTTTATTCAACAAATAATTATTCGAATATATGATATATATATATACATGTGGGAAGTGAAGTATTATAGAGAAAACTTTGTTTTTAAAAAGTTTTACATCTGCATTGTGCTCTTTTTATAGAATATTTTAAAGCGAATTTATGGTATAAAACCTGTAAAATAACCCACTCAGATAGATTAATAATTTATTTCTACTTTGGCCTGAAAATAAAAATATTGATTATTCGTAAGATTCAGCTCACTTCACCCCTCAACTTAGATGGATTTTTTTACTAGTATATTTAAGGCTATAGGCAAAGCTTGTATAGTGATATTTGGATGTATGCTAACATTTTCGTTCATCGCAATCACGTATTTAATTCTCTCTTTGTTTCCGATTATTTAAGACTCGCACACTGAACGTCTATGTTGATTTTGATTACAGTCATGGTGAAAACATAAATGTCATCTATTCTATGTTTCTATGGTAAAGTAAATTATGTGATGCTATCTGTCTCCGATGGTAACACCCTTATCCCTGTATTTCATTTAAGGTCCCTGCGTGTTAATGCTAAGATGGAACGCGCAAGGAAGTGGATCGTGCAGTATATCATAGACACGTTATCATTTATATCTTCCCAATTTTTTTCGCAAATCTATCCTTACAAACCTTCTGCGAAATATTCGCTCTTTGTCTTTCGATTGTAATTGATTTTTTTCAAAATCTCGTAGGATGAACCCTTCTATGTTTTTCTCGCTGGGCTCAGTGACTAGTTTCACTCCAGATGTGTTTTAAACATAGAGGAATGTCGCTCCAGAAGATCTCCTGCCCTCATGTGTACTTACATCCAATGCATTTAGATTAAATTCTAGATATAAAATTAATTAACTTAAGAGGCCCATTATAACGAGATTAATATAGTGAGTATAAGATACTGCGTGGTTTTAAGAACGTGAAAGTGGATTCTTTCTTCGAGTTAGACGTGTGTGAAAGAACCAGAACTTACAAATTGAAGTAGAGGAGAGTTGAGATGAATTAAGCTAAGAATTACTTTACGCATAAAGAGGTTAATTTGTGGAATTGTTTGCCATTTAACGTCCTGGAGTCATCATCTATAAATATACTTAAAAATCGCTTGGATTGCCATTTTAAATAACTCAAAATATTCTGTAGAGGAGCCAGCCTAGAAATTGACCTTAGGGTCATTTACTAGCTCTGTTCTCTTATAATCTAAACCTATTCTCATTGACATTTAATTTTTATCGTTAAGTATTGATCCACTCCAAAGAAAGGTTCGGTAATTTTGAATCTCATTAGCATCTTCGTACGATTCCATGTTCATAGATTTGTCATCGCAATACTTGTTCTTAACTGTCTTTTATTACCTTTTTTATTTGGTATCTGTCGAGGTATACCTGTGTAGACTAACTTGGCGCTCGGAAACGTACACAAGTACGAGGAGACAGCTGAATACAGGCCGCCTGTAATAGTTCGAGGCGACTAATAAAGAGGGCGAATTATGGTTAGCCGAGTTTAGATTAATGGCTTGACAAGTTGCAGTTCAAAGGATATATAAATACTATACACCCATATATAATTTTAATATAGATAATTAAAGGACGAAATTGATATATATATATATATATATATATAAAAGGAGAACAAATTACTTATGGTAGTTAAATGAATTAAGTGAAGATTAACGAGGTTATCTGGGGATGACCATACACGATCGCTTTATCTTCAAGCGCAGGCGAATTGGATGGGATGTGGAAGACAACGGCGCAGGTCTTCAAGAAGATACTTTGGGCAGTTCTGATGAGGAGGACTCGAAGATGGGGTTGGATTAGTTCGTGTTGAAGAATGAGATTTTATCTGCTCCAGAGAGACGTAATTTCAGCTCGAGACGGTTCTGCAGATTGACAGGGAGTCTCAGTCTCGAAAGAACGGGAATCCGGGAATAAAGGGGGCTCGATAGCTTTCCTCCGAACTGAGGCCAAAGCCTAACGAAGGTAGATCTGCTGATGAGAGCTTCAACGACGTACGACGACAGGTTACGGGAGTTTACACGAAACAGACAGCAATCTGGATGAAGTGGATGGCGGGCTTTTAATCTCCTCAAGTTAAATACCCGAGTGGCTGATCCGATAGACGCCTCAGAGCCTTGCGCTCCCTAGGGAATTCTTGGCGCCAGTTTAAGCAAACACAATTCATAATAATGCGTCGTTCCAGACGAGGAAACTTGCCTCGCAAAATGAAGGTAGGGTTAATGTGTCCGCGCACACCTTTATCGCAGGTGGAGAGTAGGGGGGGGGGGCGACGGGTGATTAGGCAAGTAACGGATTCTTCCTCGATTTTCTCAAATTCTCACGCTTCATCACGTGGTCTTAAAAGAATAGAAGGATATTTCCAAGGGGCTTCCTCTCATGGTGGTCCTTCGAGAGCATTCCCTGACAGTGTCCCTTAGTCTTTTTTTTACATTCTACACCCTTAGTGTTATAAGGTCAAAAGGGGGGATTTTCTTTTGTTATTCTGATGCCGAATGATTTAATTCATTAATATTTGCTGAAAAAATAAAAACTAACGAACACATCTTAACTATGGAAGTTTGCCAAAAAGACACTAATAATGAAAGTGGTGAGGATGAGGTAAGAGAAAAGAATTAAAATAAAGCCGACCTAGGTTTGTAAGAGGAGATAGATAAATTCACTATAAAAATTAAAAATGGTAAGAAGAAAAGGAATTAAATGTGGAAAAGCATAAGAAGCAAAAATGATCCACAATCCCAGTAATCTTACTGAGTCAGTCCAAAAAGATTTGTTCAGAATCAAAGGCCTTCGGTCAGCATTAAACACAAATAATCTTAGTCTAGATAGAGAGAAAGTAAAAGAAAGAAGCAGCGAGGGTGGGTGGTGGATACACTTGTAACTTTAAAAGTTTATAGGACACTGCCACTCAGGTATGGCATGGGTGTCAATTGGTAGTCATATCGCCCGACAAGAAATGGTATTAACTGATTAGACGCTTTAAACCTCTTGCGAGCTATTTCACTACATGCACACGTTGGACCAAATGGACACCAGTCTGAATTCAAATGTGCTGGTTGACAGAACCAGAGAAGAGTAACAACTGTTGAAACTATATAGTTGAAGAAAACTTGGTCTTCATCAACCGTGGAATAATTAACCCTCTTATTAGACCAGGATGCGTGGGTAGAGTAACCGGTTCTGACCTACTTGCGGGAATGCCCTCTCATAAACATAACAGAGGGTCTAGGCTGGAGGAGTGAGTTAGAAAATGAAAAGTGTTCGCTAGTGAAATATTGCTAGTGAAGTATTGCACAAGAAATGTCCAGTTGCACTTCTATGAGGGATAAGAAAGTAAGTGAAAAAATGTCAACAGGCCGCCCAAAACTGGGTACCTGCTGTTGAAAGCTTCGAGCTACAGTCACCTCACGCGAGAGTCCTGTTGAGAAATCTCCTAGAAAAAGAAAGGGGGGATAAATTTGAAGGCAAGTCACGAAGACACTCAGAAGACGTTCAGTCCTGGGTAGTGATGTAGACTGAGAAGTGTGTGTACCCTTGTTTCAGCTAAAGGTGGATACATATCTCATGAAAGACGGAAACCATGGTGATCTGAGGTCCATTCAGGATCAATTCCGAGAGATCGAGTAATACAGGTCAAGGGTAAGTTAAAAAAAGAGGTTAGACCACCTGAGGTAGCCATTCGACTGAGGGAAGTTCCAATGAACTAATGGAGGACAGAATAAAGTTTAGTAGGGAATTTAAATTGAAGGCTAATGTTTTAGGTCAAGAACATGAATAGGTTGCACTGATAGACTACTTGCTAGGGTATTGTGTCCCTTTTGGGTAGTTTAGGTACACGGATAAATGGGCATTGAGGTGTTGGCAGACATTTATTTTTGGGTATGTCGCGATGCATGAGAGAAGTTCTTGTTCAGTATAGGAGAGCGATGTGCAAGTTGTGTTCTTAGGGTTCTGACTGGAAATAAATAATTGAAGCGAGTTATCGAAAACTCGAACAAGAGATGAATTAGAGGGTTAGCAATGAAAGGAGACTGTGAGAGTAAGAGTTTTTGGCTTTGTAGAAAAAGTTGGACAGGAGGACCAATAAGGCTAGGATTGTGAGAATGGGCCCTTAATAGTGAGGTATGGTTAGGGTTACTGAGGGTGCATAAGTTTTGGAAGAGGCTGGGTGAGAGGCTTTGTGGAATTGGCCTAGAGTAAATATATCAGGGAGATAAAATAGGAGAAGGGAGCTGAGAAGATCCAAAATGGTAACTCATTGATTTCTCCTTTAACAGGAATGGAGGGGGCTGGGGTGGTGGGGTAGATGGTAAATGCCGCTACCAGAATGCCAATGGGCTGAAAAGTAAGAGTGGATAGGCGTGATTGCCAGCAAAGTGACCGATAAAGCACTATTACTATGGGCATAATATTGAATAGGAAGACTTATTTGAGAGGCGGTTAAATGGTTTCCATTTATGTAGAGGAAGCAGCAATCTCTTTCTGGCAATGGGATTTACGAAGAAAATCCGCCCGATTAAGAAACATGGCATAAGGAGAGAACTTGATATCTTCTGAAGAATTAAGACTAGCCCATTATTGAGGTAAACTGCGATGTACCCAGTGATGGTATGTGGTCAGTATAGCAATGAGTCCTTATCCAGGCCAAGACTGTACCCGAAAGACAAATCTAACCACTCGCCCAGTATCCAGACAGTGAACACGAGCTTAATAAATACCCGCCAGAGCTCGATATATACAGTTGCAACTCCATTACAGGCAGAGTGTCCTTCCTGGAGTCAATTTTTTTTCTTCATCTAGGTCAAATTAACGAGGGAATTTCCACGCTAAGGTTTTGAAATGGGTTGCAATGAAGAGTGGTAAAGTAGGGAAAGGGGGTAGGAGGTACAGCCATTTCTAGTCCTGAAAATTGGCGAAATAATACCTCCTCCCACCCTAGTCTCCCCGGCAGAGGGGTCTCAAGTGTAGCATGGATCAGGACGCTGCAGCCGATTGCTTTTCTCCTGGGCTGAGCACCCCCAGATGCGTTCTCTCCAGTCTGTAGGAGGTTGTTTCTAACATTTTCACTTCCTTCAACTTTACCACTTCATTTTAGATCTTTCCTGACAATTATTGAACGGGAAATGCCCTCGTAATTTTTCACACTATTTTATAAGTAATGGGTGTAATGATGTAGAGATGAGAGGAAAAGATTGAAAATTACACAACCTGATCACTCACTCTATAACTTAAGGAGGGGAATTTTTTGAGTATTTTAATAATAATTTCATCTTAGTTTGGTTATGACATGTTTTTTTATCAAAAAATTTCTAATAATTCTTTTATAATCTAAAAAAAAAACAAATGGTGTAGTTCATATATAAATATAAGCATCGAAATTTTCTGAATTTTTTAAAATCCAAAGAATTACAAATGGTGAAGTTCAGAAAATTTATTTTTATATATCTTCTTCTATAAATATATTTTAGCAATGTGATATTTCTAAAGGGGGGAATTTAGTTTAGAGTTCCTTTTTAAAATTATTATAATTAGCGAAGTTCAGAAAATTTATAAAAATTTAACCATGGCTACTTTTTTGAAATTTTAAATTTTAATATTAGTAGTGAAGTGCAAGCTCCCCCGTCGAGAGGAGAGGTGAAGCCATTGCCTGGTTGGAAAGACTTGAGTTGGAGGGTGCGCAACTCACTTGAATCTACACAAACGTACTCTTGAAGGCAGATTCCGTATGAGTGACATTGCTATACAAAAATCAAATTGGTTGCCAGCGCAATAAACAATTACAAAGAGAATTTGTCTCGAGATTTGTGGCCACAACTAAAAGGTTTGTCAATTTCCATGGCGTAATGGTACGCTGACGCTGTCTACAATTACATTTATATACTGTTTTCCAATGAATTTTGCCACTTCGTTCTTTCTATTTATTCTCTTATATTCCTTATAAATTTGAAATCTTGGCGCATCAGCTTCAGACGATATTACGGTAATTCCTATCAAATTGTGACGTAGCGAAAGGATCAAATCCACCAAGCTGAAGAAATATAGAGTTCCCTTCGTAGAAATTATCGGCAAACGATCAGTTATTACCTAATATTTTTTATCCGATACTTACATAGGTGACTCGCTCCTCATTTTAGGTAATTCCTGTATTTAATCAACTGGAAAGTTATTGGAGGTAATTTTGCCCGCGGTTCTCTTTGTTTTTACCGATTTCCAATAACATCTTTTTAGGATTAAAAGCTTTAAAGGTTATAGGGAAAAATGTTTTCTTTTCTATGGCAATCCGAGAAAATGGGTTAAGTTTAAATCTTAGCATCAGTGTTCTCCATGCATTGAGGGTGATCTCGAAATGAAGTCCAACGTACTGGGTTCAGAATTTCGGTCGGAAGATATTGATTAGAAAACCTTTGTCATTCTAATTATTTCTTTTTTTAGTTCATTGTTTCTTTCGCTGCAGTTCAGCTTTACTTTTTCTCTCCACAGTTTCCGCTTCCTTCTTAGCAATAAACAGGTTCTGCTGACCAAAAAGTCGTGTGCTCTCACTTATTCTGATTTATGACCTTCAAAACTTTCAATAATTCCCGGACTAACCTTGGAAGGACCTTGGTAATTATATCATTCGAAAGAGAATTTAAAACGACATAAGGTTTCAAATTTCGTTAGAATCGGCAGAATAGTTATAATGTTATTACCAAAACAATAAAAAAATCAAAACGGGAACCGATCGATCAACATAGTGAAATAGAAAGTTTCACACGACTAAAAACAAACCAACCACTTTACCAAAAAGAGCGAATTAAATTACCAAAGACAATTAGTTTGGGTGGCACAATTATACATTTATGAGAGTACTCAAAAATACGCCTTAGAGTACAAAAAAGAGTAAGGCTGAAGTAAAAAGTGAAACAAATGGGGGATATTTAAAGGGCGATGTAACTTGGAACCGAAAGATCGAATGAAAAAATGAATTGGACAGAATTTAAGAATCAACTGAAAAATTCAAAATAAAGACGATACGAAAATTATCATTTATGCTCAGCCCAATTAATAAATATACATTAGCTGATTAATATATACTCATATATGTATATCCGACAAACTGTTTTCGCTCTGGAGGAGATATGAATCGTATTTATATGCCATGCGAACCGGATATTTCCGTGAGCAAAACTAATAATGAAAGAAACATTTCGGCTTCCTAATTTAATTCTTCCCTTCAACTTTCTCTATATTCTTCTCTTACAATAATCGAGTTGGAAAAAGGATCCGATAATACAAAACGAGAAAAAAACAAAACTCTTTTGCTTTTCGACCTTTAATATATCGGAAAAAACTACCCATCATCTTTTCGTCTCCTTCCATTAAGTTAAAAGTGGAAAGGATTCTCCATCCACGTTATCGGAAGCCGTTAAAAATTCAAACACCTAAATTAGGTCACTCTCTTTCGCAAGACCCTTTTTCCAGCGATTGAAAATTTGTATTCCTTTGTTATTATAGTCGTTTATCATACAAAGACGACGACAAGCGGCTCCCAGCTATAATGCTTAGTCAAAAGAGATCAAGGAGCGATATTTGGTTGGTTTACTTCCAAGTTTACATTGTGATAGAACGGGTAGAGGCCGCGTTAATTTCAACCACTATCACATGTTATTTAAAACCACGATGCTGCCCACGTGCATCTTCGCTTTGAAGCTTGGCGCCTTATTGCAGCCACCTGAGTCAAGGTTTAAACAAGGAGGTTTATCTTCCCCCGTTCGCCCCCATACGCCGAACTCGCCAGATTAAGTTAGGCTTATGGTCAGATAAGGCATTGTTCCCAGGCTCGGCTGTGCATTCCCTCGAAGCTCCCACTCCATTGTCCCCCACGCCAAGGGATGTCTCGACAATTTAGATGGAAACTTTACCACTAAGATCAGATTAGGGATCCAGATTTTCGTCGCGAAACATCACCACGACCCTCTCTCACCTTGTGCGCCAAGGGACCTTGACCTCGACATTCACCATCACTTGTCCAGAAGAAGGACAATATCCCTTGAATGCCAAGGTTCGAGCCTTCGTGACGCCGAGTCCACAAGGCTTTCCCCTTGTTGTTCAGAAAGAGAACAACATTAGAACAGCCATTGTTCTTTTGAGCCCGTTGACAAGAAACGGTTCTCACCCCCGCCCCATCCTGTTGTTCAGAAGAGAACAACGTAGAACAGCCATTGTTCGTTTGAGCCCGTTCGCCAAGAAACAGTTTTCACCCTTTCCCTGTTGTTCAGAAAGAGAACAACGTTAGAAAAGCCATTGTTCGTTCGAGCCCGTTGACAAGAAACGGTTCTCACCCCCCCTTTGTTCAGAAGAGAACAACGTAAAACAGCCATTGTTCGTTTGAGCCCGTTCGCCAAGAAACGGTTCTCACCCTTCCCCTGTTGTTCAGAAGAGAACAATATTAGAACAGCTATTGTTCTTGAGCCCGTAGACAAGAGACGGTTCTCAGTCCCCCCCCCGCTGTTGTTCAGAAGAGAACAACGTAGAATAGCCATTGTTCGTTTGAGCCCTTTCGCCAAGAAACGGTTCTTACCCTTCCCCTGTTGTTCAGAAGAGAACAACATTAGAACAGCCATTGTTCTTGAGCCCGTAGACAAGAGACGGTTCTCACTCCCCTGTTGTTCAGAAGAGAACAACGTAGAACAGCAATTGTTCTTCAAGCCGTTCGTCGAGAAACGGTTTTCATTCCCAAGACGCCACGTCAGGATCATTTTATTCCCCCCCCCCTTCGGCTGGAACTCGCCAGTGGACCGAAAATTCCTTCACGCCGCCTTCCTCTGCACAACAAGTATAAATTACGTAAGCCGAACGTTACCTTTGAGTATCTAACCCTTTTGTCAATTCTATCCTGTGCTTTAAATGATTTAGCGAACCATCCTATCTCTTTAACTTTATATTTGTTTTACCTTTTTAAATCTTTTAATCCTCGGCTGTGCATTCCCTCGAAGCTCCCACTCCATTGTCCCCCACGCCAAGGGAGTGTCTCGACTATTTAGATGGAGAATTTACCACTAAGATCAGATTGGAGATCCAGATTTTCGTCGCAAAACATCACCACGACCCTCTCTCACCTTGTGCGCCAAGGAACCTTGACCTCGAGATTCACCATCACTTGTCCAGAAGAAGGACAATATCACTTGAGTGCCAAGGTTCGAGCCTTCGTGACACCGAGTTCACAAGGCTTCCCCCTTGTTGTTCAGAAGGAGAACAACATTAGAACAGCCATTGTTCTTTTGAGCCCGTTGACAAGAAACGGTTCTCACCCCCCCCATCCTGTTGTTCAGAAGAGAACAACGTAGAACAGCCATTGTTCGTTTGAGCCCGTTCGCCAAGAAACAGTTTTCACCCTTCCCCTGTTGTTCAGAAAGAGAACAACGTTCAAACAGCCATTGTTCTTTCGAGCCCGTTGACAAGAAACGTTTCTCCCCCCCCCCCTGTTGTTCAGAAGACAACAACGTAGAACAGCCATTGTTCGTTTGAGCTCGTTCGCCAAGAAACGGTTCTCAACCTTCCCCCTTGTTGTTCAGAAGAGAACAACATTAGAACAGCCATTGTTCTTGAGCCCGTAGACAAGAGACGGTTCTCACCCCCCCTGTTGTTCAGAAGAGAACAACTTAGAACAGCCATTGTTATTCAAGCCGTTCGTCGAGAAACGGTTCTCATTCCCAAGACGCCACGTCAGGATAATTTAATTCCCCCCCCTTCGGCTTGAACTCACCAGTGGACCGAAATTCCTTCACGCTGCCTTCCTCTACACAACAAGTATAAATTACGTAAGCCGAACGTTACCTTTGAGTATCTAACCCTTTTGTCAATTCTATCCTGTGCTTTAAATGGTTTAGCGAACCATCCCCTCCCTTTAACTTTATATTTGTTTTACCTTTTTAAATCTTTTAATCCTCGGATTAGCTCGAGTCCCCACGACCCTTTCCATTCTCTGTTTATGTCAATATTTTCCGTTTTGTGTGTTGTTGTTAGTTATTATTAATAAAACTCTATTTTATTAATGATAGCAATATTATTATCCTTGAGTTCGGTTCCACTTCTTAAGCATATCGAAGATACATAATATCGGCCAGCCTAGACATCCACGCACTCTAAAGATAATTAATAAGTTCCCTCAACGAATAGTTATATATGGTATATCGTCGAGAGTCCATTATACGACATACATACTTAGCTGTTTTTCCTTTATGCTTTCCATATTATATTCCCTATGCTCCTTTACACTTCACGGTTTTTTGCATGTTCCGATGATGTTTGGGTGTTTTTTTATTAAGTAAAATTTGTAAGCATAAGCTAGCGAACAGGGATGTATTTCTCCCCCCCCCCCTACCGATAGGAAAGTCTTCGTTACGAAATGACTGTTTCTTCTGGACAGGTCAACAACTTCCTGCGAACTAACGTCCAGAGGTGGGCACTAAATACATTGAAAATATTTAAATACCAAATATTAAACAAATGAGAAAAATGTATTTAGATACTAAATTCATTTTAAAATTGTATTTATTATTTAAATACTAAATACATTCAATATTTTTAGATACATTTATTTAATACATTTCAAATACATGATATATAATGACAATCGATAAGGACCATTGGTATCACAACCAAAATATATCAATTAAAATGAAATTGTATATTATAATTACTAATGTAGGATTTGATGACAATTGGACTTAGATACCACATAAAAATAGAAAGTTCCATAGAATGAAATTTAAGTTAGCTATCTATATCAGCATTACCTTTAAGTAATATCAGTTGCTGAAATGTTTCGTCAGATAAAGAACTCCGTTTTGGAGATAAGGTCAATCCCCCTAAAGAGAAGAGCCGTTCCACAGGAGCCGACGACCGAAGGGTGGTGTGGTATTTAATGAATAACATTTTATGTTTGGATATCTATCTAAACTTTGAAGTGTTGCATTTGAATCATGAAAGTAACTGAATAACTCTAAATCTGCGGTTGATCGTGTTTGAGTGGGTTTTTTAAATCCAAAATAATCGTCACTCTCCGATACACCACTGGATGATTCAGCTTCGTGTCCCTCTGCTAAATTCTCAATCACATTAATCCTCATATTTTTAAGAGTCTTGGTGGCTTGAACTGTCCCATGAAATACTGATATCCAATAAGCGGAGTTTAAGGAATGGATGGCTTGTTTCTTCAGTATGGCTCTTGTTACTTTCTCTTCTTTTATAAGAATTCGGCCTAGCGTCCACATTGAAATGACGTCAACTAAAGAATTTAGACTTGCTGTAGTGGAATGTGTGATTATTGACTGAAATGAGTATATATGGTATGCATATAAAATTTATATACAAAATGTAGTTATATGAATATCCTATAGCTATATAGGACTGTTACATTAATTCACAAATATATTATTAGTCCTTTATATTCAGAATTACATCGTAAAATATTGACTTTCAGTATTGTTAAGAATATATACATTACCAAGCTTTATTTCCTATATTTTTGACGGGTGGGCAAGTAGTTTTGACATAATGATATACAGGTATTGCTACTATAACGAAATACATCATTATAGGAATTCATCTAATAACTACAGATAATCGATCAATAATTGTAACAATTATTCCTGCAAAAATTTTATTCAATAATATCTTCAAGTAAATGTTAATGCGCTTTAAGCATATATGTATGTGGATTCTCATTAAATTATTGCAATATATTAACTTCTGTTGTTTGTATAGGTCTTTCTTTATTTAACTTCGTCATATAGCCTACGTAGTGACCAATGATTCAAATGCTTTAGTATTCGGTCGTTATAAAAGCTTAACCTGTACTACTAATATCATAATTGTAAACAATATTTGTAACTCAGAACTCACCTTTAATTAATCCCTTAAAAGTTAGTTGCTTCATGGTTGATTAGGGATGCACACCTTGTATGGTAAAATATGTAATTAGCTTATCAACACCAGATTGTTTGACCTTCTTAGTATTCATCGCAAAACACTCCGGTAATGTATTTACTTTAACACCCCTGCAAGAAGGACCATCGTCTAATACTGAACATTTTCTTGTGAAATCTTTTCTTTGGGCTGTCACGTAGTTATCCGCTTTTTGCATTAAAGCAGGATGCTTTCTCTGTTAATAAATGTACATGATCAGATAATTGAAGGACATTTGTTTCACGTTGTCATAATTCACGTTAAATTTAATCAGTTTATACTATAAATAAATGTATTGAAAAAGGAAGCAGGTAGGTTCGTGCATGTTAAACCTACACTACTTAACATTATTGTTAGCTACTGGCAAATTTGCCATTTTTTAAAAATAAGACATAGTGAAAATTCAATTCAATTAAATATAATATAATTAGCTTTAATAAATTCTTCCCTCCAAATAAATGCGTAGATTGGAAGTAGCATTCCAAGCAGCAGAGATTTAGACTTCGCATGATATACATACACACTTCACCTTTTTTTCCGCCGGAAGATTTCACTCTAAAAAATTTAACAACTAGTAAAGGATTACTATAATTACATGATAATTTATCTTTCTCCTCTCTATTTTTGTCTAATCTCTCCATTTCACACTCTTTCGAAGAAGCAGAAGTTACCATGTAGCAGTTGAAATAACGCTGAACGATCTCACTATACAACCGAAAACAACTGTGACCATCTATTAACTGAATTTGAACTGATGCAAGTAATCTTCCCTCACCGGCTCACGCAGTCAACCGTTATGTAATACATTTTGCAATAAGCTATAACATGCATTACACCTATTATCAGTAGAGTATTTACAAAAGTATTTAAATACTTTCAAAAGTGTTTAAATACATGATTTCAAATGTATTTACAAATACAATCTTAAATATATAAATGTATTTAAATACAGTATTTAAATACAAAGTAGGTTAGTACTGCCCACCTCTGCTAACGACTCATTCAATCTTATTTTCTTGGTATTCTGATTAGGTACCTTTTAGAGCTTTTACTTTTTCTAATTTTACGACATTATTTAAGAACATTTCATCAAAATCATTCTGGTGTACATTATTGATGTAGATTATTAGGGTGAGGAGTGTTTCATTGTGAAAAGTTAACGTTTAACCGATCTATGATCATACATATGTAGTTTCCAACTTACAGAAATGTAACAGTTTTAAAGTTTCACGCACATCTGGTTATGATAGTAAAATAAATGTTCTCGAATCGCCTTATATATTTAAGCTGGAAACCTCACTTTATAATAATTATTAACCAACAAATATACAGTTAACTCATGAGGTTTTCTTCGACTGTATTTGGTTTTATTCTTATTTTAAGTGATACTTTTTACCTAACCTAATTTAGCATTCGTTTACTTATTAGGAATTTCACTGAACATGAGATTTATCTAAGAGTATTTATATTAAATAAATTCAAGATATTCCACTTATTTTTTGGCACTGCTCTTAATTGTTAAATTTAAATGTTTTTTTCAATCTCATGTAGTTGAAGAGGTGCACTACTTTTGAGAGTTAAGCTTAATTTGTGTAGCTTTTGTGACACTAACTCCCTTTCCACTTTCTCTCTTCTTTTGGCCAATGCTTTGCCGCTTATCTGCAATAAAAACAATCGATTTTCCATTTTTGCCACACAAGTCGAGGGAAACTAAAGCTTTGTAACAACGCTTTAATAAGAAATAAAAAATATGACCACTTTATAAAAAAATAACAATATCGACCTCACGATTTCACCAGTTTATTAATCTAGAATTCCATTCAAGTCACAATGAAGAATAAAATCTGGAAGGAGGTTGTGCTTAGAGCAGGAATGTAAATCTTGTGTAAATAGGCCTATAGTTTGAAACGACTATACGCATGTATAGTTAGGTACTCTATTTAGGAACAAGTAAAATTAGATGACTAGCAAAAAATAATTTAATAGAGAACAGTTTTGGTTTGTATTTATCAAAACCAGAAGGTGGAGTTAGAATTATCCCAATGAATTGAGTGTAGGGCTTAGTGACGTCACGATACGAGATATTTCCATAAACGCTTCCGACGCATGTCGTTGTGCGTGTCTAAGAAATTACATTATCAACGTCTAGTTGTTGTCCCAAAGGAAACGCTTGTTATTTCATTAAACACTTTTCGTAGGAGGAATCCGTCGCAGATGTTTTCTTCAGAAGCTAGAAGTTCCTATGATTTCCTAATCATCGCGGTGCAGGAAAGTTTGAGTATCAGGGGATGCATTCGTCCTAATTGGTGGAGTGATGATACATATATGTATATGGACAGAGTATGGCAAAATTATTAAAGCTATTTATTGAATTATTCAGAAATTTAGAATAGGACTTACATTGATTTAATGAGTTTTAATCATGTTATAAATTTTCAAGTAGTCAGAAAAAGGTACAAAATGGGGTGGTGACTCATATGGAAAAACATATAGTAACAAGGAGTAACAAGGTAAGGAAGTACCCTAGGAGACCTTACGGTCCATTCAAAGAGGGTACCTTTGGACTAGCAATCGAGCAGGCACATGGCCGCTCAATTGTTTTGAGTCCCAGAACGGCCACTTTTCAAGACTTTGTCTAGTCTTGACTTGAACTGGTCAACAGATTCACTGTTGACAACTTCCACTGGAATTGCGTTCCACTTACCGCCGATTCTGTAAATGAAAATATTTCCAAACAGATTGCGGTTGTAACGCTTTAGTTCAAGTTTGAAGCCGTGATTGCTCGTTCTGTTATCACTCAGTGTGAAAATATCCCGGTAGTCAACATTGCCGAACCCTCGAAGTATTTTGAAAACTTCGATGAGCTGACCACGCAGTCTACGGGTTTCCAGCGAGAACAGATTTAATTACCTTAGTCTATCCTCATAACTTTTATGTCGGATAGAGGGAATCAGCTTGGTTGCCCTGGCTTGTACGCGTTCCAGCCTTGCGATATCCTTTCGAAACCAAGGACTCCAAAATTGTACGGCATACTCCAGGTGCGGCCGAACGAGGGAGTTGTACGGACAAAGTACTATCTCCTTGTTACGGTATCCAAACTGGCGCGTTATGTAGCCTAACATCCTTTGGGCTTTCTTCTCTGCCTCGATTGTTACACCCAAGTCCTTCTCAGTGTCGGTGGATTCAAGAGCAGTGCCCTTAAGGATATACTGAGATTCGGGATTTCTGTGGCTGATATGCATCACTTTGAATTTGTTCACGTTAAAAGTCATTTGCCACGTGTCAGACCACTCTCCAATCTTCCCAAGATCTTCGTGCCGGCGGGCACTTTTTCCATCCTTTTCAACGTTCATACCAAGCTCGGTATCGTCGGCAAATATGTAAATCTTGGCAACCATGTCACCATCCATGTCGTTGACGTAGATGATGAATGGTAGTGGTCCCAGGACAGAACCTTAAGGCACCCCTCTATTAACGGGCACCCACTCAGAATCCTGTCCATTCACCACCACCCGTTGCCGTCTGCCACTTAGCCAGTTCTCAATCCAGCCGACTACTTTTCCGTCTATGCCCAGCGCTCGCACTTTCTGGAGAAGGCGGCGGTGTGGTACCTTATCAAAGGCTTTCTGAAAGTCTAAGTACACCAGACCACCGCCTTCTCCCGATCGTGCTCAGTGAACACGAAGTGGAAGAATTCCATAAGGTTCGTCAGGCATGACCGTTGCCTTCGGAAGCCGTGCTGGAAATTTCTCAGTAGCAGGTTTGACTCTAAATACGACGTCATTTTGTCCACCAACATGCTCCCCAATGAGTTTACCGACTATCGAAGTCAGACTGATAGGTTGGTAGTTCGACGGTTGGCTTCGGTCTCCTTTTTTGAAGATAGGAGTCACCTCCGCTTCGTCCTGTCTCTAGGAACGCATTTGGTCCGGATTGACATGTTGAAGATTGCGCTCAGGTGTCGTTACACTTGATCCCGCACTTCTTTTAACACCTTAGGTAGAAACCCATCCGGGCCAGGTGACTTATTCTTCATTAGGTCAGTGATCTTCTTTTTTATTTCTCCTTCGGTGAAGTCCATATCCTCCAGCTTTTCCCTCGAGTAGGAATCCATTGGCTGGGGAATGAGACCACACTCTTCAGTAAACACTGAAGAGAAGTAGTCGTTGAAGAGGTTAGCATTTTCTGCATCTAAGTGCTTTAATGCCCACTCCTCATTTCTCAAAGGGACAATCGTTCGACGGATTGGTTTACGGCTGTTTACATATCCAAAAAACTCCTTGGGATTCTCTTTACAGAGTCTCGCCACTTGGAGTTCCTCAGACCGCTAAGCCGCCCTTATGCTCGACTGCACTCTCCTGGCTAGCCTCTGTTATTCGTCAAAGTCACCCGAGATTTTCCAATGCCGGTACACAGTTCTCTTCTTCCTAAGCAGTTGACCGATTTCTCGATTAAACCACTTTGGTTGAACAGAAGACCGACGGGGACATTTTAGAGGGATGAAACGCGATTGAAGACTCATGAATGGGGTTTTGTAACTGTTCCCCGAGTTTTCAACAACATCGCACACTTCTAGCCTCGCGTCAGTCAGTCCAGCACGAAGACCTGCAAAGTCTGCTTTTTTCAAATCGAGTTTCCTAGATTTACTAGTTGCATGCCCTGCCTTCGGGACTTTGACTACAAATCTAATTATTCGGTGGTCACTGCTACCGAGCTCTTCGCCAACAGAAAAGCCCTTAACGATGTCATCCTCAGAGGTGAAAACCAAGTCGAGGATATTGTTTCCTCTCGTTGGCTCTCTCACCCATTGAGTGAGGAACTCGTTGTTTGTAAACTCCAGGAGTAGTGCGTTCTCGCCCCAGGGTTCTCTGGTTTCCCAGTCAACTTGCGTGTTGAAATCCCCCATGACGATACACACTCTGTCTTCGACAAGTTCTCCTAGAAGCTGATACAGATCTCTGTTATTTTCAATGAGTTGGGCAGGAGGTATATAAAGCACTAGGGTCCAGTATTTGGCAGGACCTATCTCTAGGTCAACACCAAGTAGTTCATGGTCGGATACGATGTTGCAATCCATCGAGTTTAGAGTATTCTTGACATACAACATCACACCGCAACCTTCTCTGTCTGGCCTATCTTTCAGGAAGAGCTGGTAACCGGAAATCGTGAATTCACCTTTAAAATCTCGGCTTGAGGTTTTTATCCACGACTCCGTAAAGGCCACCATCTCAGGTTCCTCTGTTGCTACGAGGCCACGGATCTCAGGAAACTTATTCCTGATTGACCTTGCATTAAACAGAGGAACTTTGAGGGAGTCATCTAGTGTAGGACTACCTACGCTCTTCCGTTTCCCGGCATCTCTGTTTTCGTGGTCACACCCTTTATGACGACCTCCGAGAAGGTCGTTCCAGGAGTGACACGGACATGCTGGCGCACGTCAGCTTTCGCTCTGTTTCGAACGCTCCTTTGGGTGCGTTCCATGACATCTTGAATTAGGCTGGCAAAAAAGGCCTTCCCTTTAAAGAAAAGATGTACCTTGTCACTTTGGTAAAGGTCGTCTCTACCGATAAAGGTACGATCGGGGTCCACGAAGAAGACTCCTTTTGCCGTGCAGAGATCCACCAACCTTCTGTTAACTGCGACGTTTCTCTTGTTAGCGGTTCGGGATGGACCTCTTCTCGGAAGCAGTCCAACCACCACACGTTTGCAGGTTTTAAGCCCTATGTCATCCACGGCTCCCATCACCGTTTGGATGGTCTTACCACTGAGGCCAACCTTACCCCCTCTGAGGTAGAGGTCGTTGCCGCTCACCATCAGAGCAACAACTGAATTCTCAGAAATCTGAGCT
The DNA here is from genome assembly GCA_963969495.1 of Ceratothoa steindachneri. NCBI lineage: Eukaryota > Metazoa > Arthropoda > Malacostraca > Isopoda > Cymothoidae > Ceratothoa > Ceratothoa steindachneri. Next base: position 105,935,074 of record OZ018327.1, on the reverse strand, counting down.
TTCTCTGCCTCTACTCTGATGTTGGGGTTACCCCGTCCTGACAGGCAGCTTACCTTCACGCTAGTGCAAAGGCGGGCCGCTAGCAGTGGCTGCATATCCCGTGTTTGCGAGTCACCAATGAGGGTGACCCTCGGACACTTGGTCTCTGAAGACGGGGTCTTCCATTGTGGAAGAGGCCTCTCTTTTTCCTCTTTACTCTCCCCATTCTTATCTTTCTTTTTCTTCTTGTTTATCTGTTTTTCTTATATTTTGGGTTCTACATTTGTTTCAACTTTATTCTTTTTCATTTTTGTCTTCGTTTTTCCTTTCTTCTTTTTCTCTTTTTCTCTCGCCTCAGCTAGCTTAGCCTCAGATGATGCCGGAATCTCCGCTTGGGTACCAGGGGATTCCGACACGTCAGTGAGCGGCGCCTCTTCTAGGCATCGAATCTGAGCTGCGTTAAGGGCTTCAAGTTTCCCCAACTTTCTTTCAAGGATTTTAGCTGTCTCCTCTGAGGCTCTATAGAGATCTTTGTAATTTCTCCACATCTCGCGTCAATATGCAAGTAGTGCAGATACTTTTAGGGCTGCATTTTGAGTAGCAGCCCTCCGGAAAGTCAACTCACCACTTTTCTAAATGGTATATTGCACAGTTGTGTTTTAGACGAACGGGTCTTTTTTGCCTGTTATTTTGAGCGCTTTCTTTCTCTCTGAAAACTCGTGACCAATCAATGATAAAAAAGGGGGGTTGGTGAGTTCTCCCCGCGTGAGTCGCTCCCACCTATCCATCGGAGAGGTTTGGGAACTTTCAGAAGGCACGCTCCATGTGCTGCTGTTCGTCCGACCGAGTCGTCAAACCTCGGCGTGCTGTGGCTCCCAACGAAGCAGCACTGACGGTCCCCAAAGGGGCTATCGATTTCTCACTAGGTGAACAACGGAGCACGCCCCGTACTTAACTTCTACTAATTCCCTTCACGACGGCCAGGATGTCGGAGTCGCTTTCAATAGATGTCCCGCCACATCAAGAGACTCGACCCAAGGCTTTTTATTGACCTGGCAACCAACCTGGGAAACAAAGGGCCGTCACCTCAGACCGATGCTACCAGAGGCACCCGTCAACGGGCACTGGGAACGGTCAATAGTTACGCGCCAGGGAAGGGGTTAAAGGGGCAATACCCTCATCCCATTCATCGTGCCCCAACGCCTAGGACACCTCTAGTCCTAGTCTCTCGCAACCAGTGAGCGTCGATTGGCGTTATTTATAGAGGTTCCAAAGCCTCTCTTCTGACGCATTAGGTAGCTACCAGGTCCTTATATGTAGATAGAGGGAAAAAAGGGAAAGAGTGACATGATATGAGTAGGCTTCTTTATTTTGTTGTTTTTTCTTTTTGGGAGAGATAGGATAAAAGTAGAAAGAAGAAGGATAGAGTAGAGAAAGGAAGGAATGACGCACTTAGTCTGGATCCTCGTTTCCGACCAAATCGACAAGGGAAGCCCTACCAGGGGTACCCAGAAGAGGTACCCCCGCCGACATAGCTCGAAAAGTTAAAGGTACACACAAGCTCTCTTCCTGCGACAAGGGGCGTCACCTCTTGGTGTTCACTGCACCAAGTTCAGTCCAATAATAATAGGGATATTGGAAGGTTATTTGCGCTGTTTTTTCAGGGAGTTTTTGGTATTCCATAACATTTGCTATTAAAAAAAATGACATATTTATGTGTTTATTTATAAGTGTTTCAAAATTGATTCTGAGGATATAATTATCTTTTCAGAATTTCGTTAAAACTTACAGTTATTTAGAAAAGGGGAAAATATAAAAACAACCATAAAATAAATTAAAAATTTAGGCAATATTGGCAGAAGCCCGTTACTCTCTCACATAAAGATAGCAGAAAAGTTGAAAGTGTTAAGAATTACTGTTCCTTGGTTTTCCTTGCTTTTCCCAGAGCAAAATAATTAATATAGTTTTAGCTCAAAATGGTTAAATAATTCCGAGGGAAGTTCTATGCCTCCAAGTAGTGACATCTAAAATTTATTTAAGTAACTATTGACCAAGACAAAATCAGTAACTGGGCAACTTAAACACGAATTTGATCAGAAACATATTGTAGTCTTTGAGAACGATTTGGCTACTAAACTGATAAAAAACATTTAGAATGGACAAAAATGTATTATTTTGAATGCAGTTCTCTGTAAAAAGGTCGTTGCACATTAATATCATTATGTAATATTAATGAGCATAAGTTTAATACTTAACATAAATCCATTATTTGAGCTAATGATGGATTCATCTTTCGAGTAATGTCTGACTAAGCGTAGTTTGCGAGAAGATGTGTCAATGAGGAATTCCTTTTGTCTTTCTTGGTTTGGCCTGAAAGAAGTGGAAACGTATAGTTAGTGTAGCACAACTAAGTGTTTAATGTCTGGCATACATTTTTATGATATTTAAATATACTCTCTTGCAACATAGTTGTAGCATTTTTCTCGAAGTTTTTAAGTTGCTGCCAATATATTTCATCAAACCAAAATATTGAAAATCTTTTGATGCGGTTGTCCTACTAATTTTTTCATTCTTTTCGTTTGTTGTTATATTTGACAAATATTAAAAAAATACATGAAAAATTATACAATTATATTGCAAGAATGTATATTTGAATATCCTGAACATGTTTACTACACGTTTAGTAGTTAAATGTGCCACCTTTAGGCCTGATCAGAGCAGCATTACGTGCTTATTGCAGTTTTTTCTACCTCATAATTTCCAAACCCAATTTTCTTTTCTATTACCTTTTTCTTGGTTACTAAAGACCCTTCTTTCATTTTTATTTTAACTATTTGCTCCACCACCCAAATTTCTCTCCTGTTAAATCAGGTGCCCTATCCTGCATAAATTTGACTGATTCCTTCCATTCAAACCAGTCACATATCTCAAAAATAAGTCATTTTTCAAAAGCACTTTTTTTTACTAAACGTACTACATGGTACTATCTCCAACTAATTATGACCAGATCCTCACAGAAGTTTTAGGTGTATCGGTACTCAACAACACAGTCAAATAAAATTATTCATCTATTGTTTTCTCGCAAACTATTTTTTCTTTTTGGGTGTAGGTGTATGTATGGTATTGCAGTGTCATTCTGATATATAACTTCATTTTCCTCTGCTGTTAGATGCAATTTTAGGATAGATGGCTTAAACGCTTGTGAGATTACGTAGTAAAAGTTGACGAGTTCAATCTTCTATCACATAAAAACATCTCCCTAGTCTCTGATAAAGACATGGAGCCTCATACAATTATAGAACCACGTTCTTGCTTCACAGTTCATGCAACAGAACCAGAGTGAAAAGGACTCTAAATGTCATCAGATTTTCATCTCGAAATGCTAAAAATCTGAAAATTGTTATAAAATTAAATTTTTAACTAATTTTCTTCCAAGTTATATTTAAATAGAATTATAGTACATGTAGAACAACAATGCAATAAACTTTCTTACCTACTTGATAATTCCTTTCAGTTCACCAAACAACCTTAGACCATTGTTCATGTGTCCAATTTGTTTAACTTTTGGTAGAATGAAAACGTTTTTCTGTCACTTCAGCTAGCCATAGCTATTTTCTTGCTCTGCATTATTTAAGCTTTTGATCTTTGATTCTCTTTTTAACTGATTTGGGTGATATTTTTGACGTTCAACTTCATTGACCTTGCCATCGAGTTCAGATAATGTTTTTCGGCAATTCTGTAGTAAAGTGAAGCTCTTATATAGGTGTTGTATAACGTTTTATGCTATTTCTCTTCATTAATACAAACCTCTTGGTCTCTTGAAATAGTTTTATAGTTGTTTGAACAGCTTTTCCTCAACATTTTAAGTTTTATCAATTTCTACTTGTGATAATCCTCGGCTATGGATAATTTGGATCTGTGCACTGTGTTTCTGTATGTTCTTTAATTTTTAGTCTTATTACTTATTTTGAATGATATTTAATACACAATAGGTATAAATTTGAGCTGAATAAGAAATTATTGGAAAAATCCTGATTTCCGAAAATATATCATTTTATTAATTACACACCTATTATTAAAATATGTAATTCCAACATATTAACAAAATATTCAAATACATCATACATATGTATATTTATAAGTAATATAATATATTTAAAAAATTGGATTAAATATAGTATATTAAATATATAACCGTATAAGAGGTGCTTTATACTTTTGGCAAAGGATGTATAGTTTAGAACTTTTCCTGTAGCTTTTTGAACATTTATTTTTCTCATTTAGACAATCATATTTTTCTCAATCCAGGAAAAGTTACACGACTTCAAAGCTAAATCTGTATTTTTAAAGAGATTTAACTTTATTTTCTCATGGGTGGTAGTACAAAATGAAAACAATCTTTTTAAGGAACTAGATAAGTTAATCTTTGCTTGTATTAGCCGTTTATATTGATTCGTGATAATTTAAAAAAAATACAATTCCTTTTCCCTAAATTCTATATCTGTATGACATTAATTCAGATTCCATCATTTGCTTCTTATCTGATAAGAATCCCGGACTGGAGATAAGTTATCTTTACAAACAGGATGTCATATCAATGACCTTTTACAAGGAAGATAATTACAGGTCTCTAAGGCATTTGATGATAATTTAAGGGTTTAAACTTTGACTTGACAGCATTTTTGATTCCAGGGATGGAATATTGAGTTTTCAGATTTATATAATTGATTGCATTAATTACAAATATAAGGAAGAATTTGTCCGCTCAAGCAAGTACATCTACCCTAATCGAATGAAGAATAAGAGGAAGGGTATGATAAAAAATATAGAGTATAAATTATAGTAATAAAAGTGTTTAAGAGTGCTAAATGATTATGTTTCTACAAAACATAAAAACCAAAAGAGCGAAATTGATACACCTTGCAGAATATACTTATCTAACCCCTTTCAGAGCAGATTATTCTGGTCTTATACATTTTAACATCTCATCTTTATAACACCCTATTTTTTATCTATCATTTGATGTAGTTAAGGACTTGGCTTCTTGCAGATTTCATTTAATTTACCCTCGAAACAAACAAATATATATTTTAAGTAAAAGAATTGGACACAATTAGCAGTCTCAATGCAACATTCGAAATAATCATGAAGCATTACCAATTTAAGCAGAAATGTCAACACTCTCTTAGGACTCTAATCGCCCCTTCCCACAAATATATATAAATATATACTTAGAATTGCACACTATGAAATCGATGTTTGTGTTTTTATCTGTAACTTTAAAAAAAATTATAAGCTTATTTCTATTATTAAAATTTGCATTCTTAGTTACCCGACACAATAGATATTTGGTCCAAAACAGAAAACCAAGCATTTCCTTTGATATATATTTTTAGAACATCATTTCTTTGACAAAAAACCTAAGCTTGTTTTAAGCTGAAAAAAATAATCGTTTTATTTCAATCACTCGACATAAAATAAAATGGAAGAAAATGAAAAAGCTCATAATTTTTCTTAGCTGAGAACTCGAGTTTGTAAAAAAAAACTAAAAGAAAGAAAAATGAAACTTGATGCATAATTTTGAGGCAAAAAATTAAAAATTCATGGCATTGGCACATATGCAAATGTGCTTCATTTATAGAGAAACGATTAATACAAGTTTGAGGAAGTATTAATGCAATCAAGCAAGTGAACAACAAGAGTAAATTAAATAGAGTAAAAGGTAACTAATTTCATGACAGACCCGCTTCCATCATATTACGAGAATTATATATGTATACGTAAATCAGACGTCCTTTTTGGAATATAATTATACATAATTATATATATGTGTGTATAACTATATCTATATACTTCACTCTTACTAAGAAGCCAAAGGAATTCAGTCACCTTTCATTACGAAGTCCTTCTTGGTATTAAATGAGGATTTCTTTCGCCTGGACTCAATTCTACTCCTTATAAAGCCGTCCCGTTTGTCTTTTCCATAAACTGCTAGTGAAGCTTCTGTGACCAGTTTAATGCATCGCTCAACCGCTTGTGTGTGACAAAGGAACTTCGGAATATCCAATTTAAGTTGTTGACGGATAAATTCTTCAAGTTGATCATCACAGAGCGTCCTCGTCAGTGGAAGTTTAGTCACAACGGTCTGCTGCCAATTAATTAGGTGGATGTAGTCGTCGGCTGCAAAGTTTATGGTTGGGGTCTTAAAGTGCGCATTGATTTCCCTTATAATCTTTTGGTGCTTTCATAATACTTCTCTATGCGGAGGGCCCGGCTATGATTTCTTTCATCTTGCAGCATGTGCAAAATAAGCATTCCTTTGAATCACTGGGCAACTATAGCTTTAATCTGTTTGTTCATCCCTTGCAGTGATTGTACTGTCTTGAAGAGGTTGAGTGCTCCACCTTGCAAAGAAGAGTTAGCTGTTATTTCAAACCAGCATGGTGCATACACCTTCATGATAAACAAGACAATGGATTTCAGCGTGTCAGAAGGGTCGGAAGTAGAAACATATAATCGAAGTATCTGATTTGCCGTTGTAAGCCATCGTGCATACGCCATTTTTCTAGGACTCTTATGAGCCATTCCAGCAGAACATTTACGTTGTGAGATAGATAGAAGGATATCAAACAGATACTTTTGATCGGTGCTAAGATTTCCTCTGTCAGCAGAGGGCAAGTTAGTTGAAATTGGCTCGAATTCAACAACACTTAGATTCTCACATTTTTCTAGTTGTTTCCCTATAGGTCCGATAAATCCGCCAGGCCCCGTTGTTTTCCCATCCAAATTGTTGATAAGATAGCGCAATGGGAACTCATTTGCATGGAGCTGGCAAATAAACCAATGCAGTTGTCGATTAAGTTTTTCTTCTAACATTCTGATCACACCTCCTTTTGTTCTTGTATTCACTGCCGTTCCATCGCATCCCACAGCAACGAGTTCATCAGTTGCGATGTTATTTGCTTCTAGATACGAGAATATTGCATCGCATATAGCTTTTGCAGCACCTGTCTTCATTGTCAGGTGTCCAAGTTATTCTGAACTATGTTCTTCTATAATAGAGATGTGCTCTTCCATTATCTTCTTCTTTTGATGAGTTCCCTCCATTGTCTCAACAACAAATGTTCCATCTTTTCTACCATAAAAATAAATAAAATATAATGTCTTATCGGATCTAATTTCTTGCTGTAGTGTAGTACGTTCTTTGACACGCTCTCTTCTAACTTTTGACATGTCAACTACTACATTGCCTTTAATTGACGATATTTAATTGCCTTAAGATGACGATGTTATTAAAGCTGCAGCTCAATCCGGCACACCAGTGCGGTCACATGGCAACGCAAAATCTGACAATTTTCTTCGTTTAGATGGAGTCTTGGATGCAAATATTTTGTTTACTTCTTAGCGTTTCACGGACAAAAGAACCTCATAGCCGCTACGTTCGTCAGCAGATTATGTTTCTGTGTTCGATGAACGAAGAATCACTTCGATATTATCTGTCGAAGTAGATGGTTTATTTAAGAGACTATCCTCATGATTCTTCCTAACTGCCCTCTGAAAATTTTTCTTTAATTGAATATCATCGATATTAAAAAAATGCCATTTTCCTAACTTCTCCGCTACTAATGTGCTAATTTGTTTAATTCACGGGTCTTTTCTATTGCGGCTATTTTCCTTTTCTCGCTCAAACAAAAGATATTTTATAGCATCTTTATAAGTTGGCAACACTCGTTCACTAATGGTGCAGGGTGCGCCAAACAAAGGACTTTCAATTTCATGACGCGTTAAAGGTTTAAATGCCATAATTAAATATTGTTTTAAATTTATTCTTAAATATTATTTAGCTCTGAAATATAATAAAACGTGTATAAATATTTATTGTAAACTATAAATAAATGTTCTTAAATACAAATAGAAGAATGTAATCAAAACAATAGACACTAGACAGAGCCACACACACACACACACACACACACATCCACTCTTAACGAGATCTTCCACTATACTGAAACCTAATTGTCCCGTACGCCGCTATAATATATCATTGAGGAACCTCTAAATATCAATAGATTACTTTCAAATTTCAGTTACTTGTTCTTTAAAATACAATAATTATTTATTTCGAGTTATCAATTCAAAATTCGAATTTAATTTTCAGATATAATCCACGAAAGTCAAAATTTGGTTCAAAATCGCATTATTTTTAATTTTCAATGTCTTTGAGGAACCTTTAATAAATTATTACACCAGAAAATCCTTTTAGGAGGTTTAATCTGACAGATAGCCCCATAAAAATAATCGTGGAGGAAAAAAATATTTCAGAAAAAATGTTTTTCGGTCCACCCTACTTTATGTAGCCGAAAGAAGAGATGACATCCCCTTGGCCAAATTACTGCCTGTGATAATATGAATAAATAAGGAAGAGTGCAACGTGGGCTCGAAGCTGCCAAAACTATTTACCAAATCGATGTTACAAGTCGTTTTCTACACTTTCTTTTTCACCTAAGCAAGTTTTAGAATTTCCATAGAGACATTTCAAATATGGGGTGTCTTTAATTTTAGAACAAAGATATATGAGGCCATGAACGCGCTACATAGGAAGCCCTTTAGAACAAAGATATATGAGGCCATGGACGCGCTACATAGGAAGCCCTCGGAAGGTATGTGGCAATTAACGATCCTCGTCCAAATGAATCGGTACCAGAAGTCCATAGAAAAGAATTCAGACCATAATCTAAATTCTAAAGGATAGTGATTAATTTGATAGGAAGCAATATCTTTCCTCCTCTCCTTCTCTCTTTTCTCCTTCTTTCCTTCTCTAATTATCTCTTTTCTCGTTCTCCATTTTCTCATCTTTTTATTTCTTTCTCTCCTACATTATTTCGCTAATTCTCTACTTCTATTCATCTCTCCTGCTCACCTTCTATCTTTCTTCCTTTTTTCTTTAGTTCGGTTTCTCCTTCTCTGCGTATCACTTACTCTCCTTCTTTCCTATTTTACTTCTGCCATCTCTCTTTCTTTACTATTTTCATTCTTTCCTTCTCCTTATCTCTCCTTCTTTCTTTGGTTCCTTCTCTTTTTCTCACTTTCTTTCTTACCTCCTCACCTCGTTCTCTCATACAGTATTTCTATAATTCTATATCTCTCTTGCTCTCGTTCTCTTTTTTTTATACCTCCATTTTTCCCTTTCGTTTGTTTTCTCCTCCTCTGTTTCCCACTTTCTCTCCTTTTTTCCTATTATCCTTCTTGTCAACTCTCCTTCTTTACTTTCTCTTTGTTTCCTTCTCTCCTTCTTTCCTTGTCTCATCCTCTATTTGTCTTTTTGCTCTTTTTTTCTCTTTCTTTCTTATACCTTCCTTTCTCCTTCTCACTTTCTCTCTTTCTTTCATTCTCTCTTTATCTCTTTCACTCTTCTTTCTTTCTATCTTTCTAAGTTTATACCTTTCTCTCTTTCGCTGTTTCTCTAATTCTCTCTTTCTTTCTTTCTTTCTCTCTTATTTCTTTCTCGCTTTCTCACAATCTCCTTACTCTCTTCCTTTCCTTTTCTCTTTCCCTGCCTCTCTCTCTTTCTCTCTCATAAAGAAAGTAGAGGGAGAGGTGACGCCCCCTTGTCGCGGGAAGAGAGTTTGTGTGTACCTTTGACTTTTCGAGCTATGTCGGCGGGGGTACCTCTTCTGGGTACCCCTGGTAGGGCCTTCCTTTTCGATTTGGTCGGAAACGAGGTTCCAGACTAAGTGCGTCATTCCTTCCTTTTTCTACTCTATCCCTCTCCTTTTTTACTTTTATTCTATCTCCCACTCATACAAAAAAAAAAAAACAACAAAAAAGCCTACTGCTATCGTGTCACTCTTTGCCTTTCTTCCTCTATCTACTTATAAGGACCTGGGAGCTACCTCATGCGTCAGAATAGAGGCTTTGGAACCTCTATAAACAACGCCAATCGGCGCTCACTGGTTGCGAGATACTAGGACTAGAGGTGTCTTAGGCGTTGGGGCACGATGAATGGGATGAGGGTAGTGCCCCGTTAACCCCTTCCCTGGCGCGTAATTATTGACCGTTTCCAGTGCCCGTTGACGGATGCTTATGGTAGCATTGGTCCGAGGTGATGGCCCTTTGTTCCCATGTTGGTTGCCAGGCCAATAAAAAGCCTTGGGTCGAGTTCCTTGGTGTGGCGGGATATTCATTGAACGCTACTCTGAGATCATGGCCGTTGTGAAGGGAACTAGTAGGAGTTTAGTAAGGGGCGTGCTTCGTGTTTTTCACCTGGTGACAAATCGAGGGCCCCTTTGGGGACCGTCAGTGCTGCTTCGTTGGGAGCCACGGCACGCCGAGGTTTGACGACTCGTTCGGAGGAACAGCAGCACATGGAGCGTGCCTTCTGAAAGATCCGAAACCTCTCCGATCGATAGGTGGGAGCAACTCACGCGGGGAGAACTCACCAACCCCCCTTTTTATCATTGATTGGTCACGAGTTTTCAGAGAGAAAGAAAGCGCTCAAAATGACAGGCAAAAAAGGACCCGTTCGTCTCAAACACAACTGTGCAATATGCCAGTTAGAAAAGTGGTGCGTTGACTTTCCGGAAGGCTGCTACTCAAAATGCAGCCCGAGAGTATCTGCACTACCTGTATATTGACGCTAGAGGTGGAGAAATTAAAAACCTCTATAGAGCCTCAGAGGAGAGAGCTAAGGTCCTTAAGGGAAAAGTTGGAGAAGCTTGAAGCCATTAACACAGCTCAGGTTTGATGCCTAGAAGAGGCGCCGCCCACTGACGTGTCGGAATCCCCTGGTACCCAAGCGGAGATTCCGGCATCATCTGAGGCTGAGCTAGCTGAGGCGAGAAAAAAATAGAAAAAGAAGAAAGGAGAAACGAAGAAAAAAAGAAAAATAATAAAGTTGAAACAAAAGTAGAACCAAAAATAGAAGAAAAACAGATAAACAAGAAGAAAAAGATTGATAAGAATGTGGAGAGTAAAGAGGAAAAGGGGAGGCCTCTTCCACAATGAAAGACCCCGTCTTCAGAGACCAAGTGTCCGAAGGTCACCCTCATTGGTGACTCGCAAACACGGGATCTGCAGCCGCTTCTAGAGGCTCGCCTTCCCACTAGCGTGAAGGTAAGCTGCCTGTCAGGACAAGGTAACCACAACATCAGAGTAGAGGCAGAGAAAGCTCAGATTTCTGAGAATTCAGTTGTTGCGCTGATGGTGAGCGGCAACGGCCTCAGTGGTAAGACCATCCAAACGGTGATGGGAGCCGTAAATGAAATAGGGCTCAAAGCCCGCAAACGTCTGGTGGTTAGGATACTTCCGAGAAGAGGTCCATCCCGAACCGCTGACGAAAGAAACGTCGCAGTGAACAGAAGGTTGGCGGATCTCTGCACGGCAAAAGGAGTCTTCTTCGTAGCCCGTGATCGTACCTTTATCGGTAGAGACGACCTCTACCTAAGGGACGAAGTACATCTCTCCTTTAAAGGAAAGGCTATTCTCGCCTACCTAATTCATGATGTCGTGGAACGCACCCAAAAGAGCATTCGAAACAGAGCGAAAGCTGACTTGCGCCAGCATGCCCGTGTCACTCCTGGAACGACCTTCTTGGAGGTCGTCATAAAGGGTGTGACCACGAAAACAGAGAAGCCGGGAAACGGAAGAGCGTAGGTAGTCCTACACTAGATGACTCCCTCAAAGTTCCTCTGTTTAATGCGATGTCAATCAGAAGAAGTTTCCTGAGATCTGTGGCCTCGTAGTAACAGAGGAACCTGAGATGGTGGCCATAACGGAGTCGTGGATAAAATCCTCAAGCCGAGATTTTAAAGGTGAATTCAAGATTCCCGGTTACCAGCTCTTCCTTAAAGATAGGCCAGACAGAGAGGGTGGCGGTGTGATGTTGTATGTCAAGGTTACTCTGAACTCGACGGATTGCACCATCGAAACCGACCATGAACTACTAGGTGTTGACCTAGAGACAGGTCCTGCCAAATACAGAGATCTGTACCAGCTACTAGCAAAACTTGTCGAAGACAGAGTGTGTATCGTCATGGGTGATTTCAACACACAAGTTGACCGGGAAACCAGAGAACCCCGTGGTGAGAACGCACTACTCCTGGATTTCGCGAACAACGAGTTCCTCATTCAATGGGTGAGAGAACCAACGAGAGGAAACAATATTCTCGACTTGGTTTTCACCTCTGAGGCTGACATCGTTGAGGACCTCTCTGTTGGCGAAGAGCTTTGTGGCAGTGACCACCGACTAATTAGATTTATAGTCAAAGTTCCAAAGGCAGGGCATGCAACTAGTAAATCAAAGAAACTCGATTTGAAAAGAGCAGACTTTGCAGGTCTTTGTGCTGGAATGACTGATGCGAGGCTAGAAGTGTGCGATGTTGTAAGACTCGTGGAACAGTTTCAAAACCACATTCATGAGTTTTCAATCGCGTTTCTTCCCTTAGAAATGCCCCCGTCGGTCTTCTGTTCAACCAAAGTGGTTTAATCGAGAAATCGGCCAACTGCTTAGGAAGAAGAGAACTGTGTACCGACAATCGAAGATCTCGGGTGACTTTGACGAATACCGGAGGCTAGCCAGGAAAGTGAAGTCCAGCATAACGGAGGCTAAGCGTTCTGAGGAACTCCGAGTGGCGAGACTCTGTAAAGAGAATCCCAAGGAGATTTTTGGATATGTGAACAGCCGTGAACCAATCCGTCTAACGATTGGCCCTTTGAGAAATGAGGAGGGAGCATTAAAGCACTTAGATGCAGAAAATGCTAACCTCCTCAACGACTACTTCTTTTCAGTGTTTACTGAAGAGTATGGTCCCATCCCCCAGCCAATGGATTTCTACTCGGGGAAAAAGGTGGAGTATATTGACTTCACCGAAGGGGAAATAAAAAAGTCGATCACTGACCTAATGACGAATAAGTCACCTGGGTCGGATGGGTTTCTACCTAAAGTGTTAAAAGAGTGCGCGATCAAGTGTCACGACACCTGAGAGCAATCTGTAACATGTCAATCCGGACCGAATGCGTTCCTAGAGACTGGCGTGAAGCGGAGGTGACTCCTATCTTCAAGAAAGGAGACCGAAGCCAACCGTCAAACTACCGACTTATCAGTCTGACTTCGAAAGTCGGTAAACGTCGTATTTAGAGTCAAACCTGCTACTGAGGAGTTCCCAGCACGGCTTCCGAAAGCAACGGTCATGCCTGACAAACCTTGTGGAATTCTTCCACTTCGTGTTCAGTGAGCACGATCGGTACAAGGCACTGGATGTGGTGTACTTAGACTTTCAGAAAGCCTTTGATGAGGTGCCACACCACCCCCTTCTCCGGAAAGTGCGAGCGCTGGGCATAGACGGAAAAGTAGCCGGCTGGATCGAGAACTGGCTAAGTGGCAGACGGCAACGGGTGGTGGTGAATGGACAGGCTTCTGAGTGGGTGCCCGTTACTACTGGGGTGCCTTAATGTTCTGTCCTTGGACCACTACTATTCATCATCTACGTCAACGACATGGACGGTGACATGGTTGCCAAGATTTCCAAATTTGCCCACGATACCAAGCTTGGTATGAACGTTGCAAAGAATGGAAATAATGCCCGCCTGCAGGAAGATCTTGGGAAGTTTGGGGAGTGGTCGGACACGTGGAAAATGCCTTTTAACGTGAACAAATGCAAAGTAATGCATATCAGCCACAGAAACCCACAATCTTAGTATATCCTTAAGGGCACTGCTCTTGAATCGAGTGACACTGAGAAGGACTTGGGTGTTACTATCACTAGCGACCTCAAGTTCTCGAAACAGTGCATCGAGGCAGAGAAGAAAGCGCAAAGGATGTTAGGCTACATAAAGCGCCAGTTTGGATACCGTAACAAGGAGATAGTACTTTGTCTGTACAACTCCCTCGTTCGGCCGCACCTGGAGTATGCCGTACAATTTTGGAGTCCTTCGTTTCGAAAGGATATCACAAGGTTGGAACGCGTACAAGCCAGGGCAACCAAGCTGATTCCCTCTATCCGACAAAAAAGTTATGAGGATAGACTAAGGGAATTAAATCTGTTCTCGCTGGAAACCCGTAGATGTCGTGGTCAGCTCATCGAAGTTTTCAAAATACTTCGAGGGTTCGGCAATGTTGACTACCGGGATATTTTCACACTGAGTGAGAACAGAACGCGCAATCACGGCTTCAAACTTGAACTGAAGCGTTACAACTGCAATCTGTTTGGAAATTTTTTCACTTACAGTATCTGCGGTATGTGGAACGCACTTCCATTGGAAGTTGTCAACAGTGAATCTGTTGACCAGTTTAAGTCAAGACAAGACAAAATCTTGAAAAGCAGCCGTTCAGGGACGTAAAACAATTGATCAGCCATGTGCCTGTTCAATTGCTAGTCCAAAGGTACCCTCTTTGAATGGACCGTAAGGTCTCCTAGGGTACTTACTTTCCTTGTTACTCCTTGTTACTCTTTTTCACTCTTTATATGTTTCTCCCTTTCTATCTTTCTCCCTTTCCCTCTCTATCTCTCTTTATTTCTTTCTATCTTTCTCTCCTTCTCTTTTCCTATTTTTGTATTTTTCTTTCTTTCTCTCATTCTCGCCTTCTCACCTTCTCTCTTTCTCTCCTTGTTTCCTCCTTCGCTCTTTCTCTACTTCTCTCCTTCTCTTTCTCTATCTTTCTCCCTTTTCCCTTTCTTTCCTTTTATTTTCTTTTTATTCTCTAATCCTCTCTTTTTATTTCTCTCTTTCTCTCCTTTTCTCCTCTCTCTTTAAGATCAGAAGAAACTAAAAGCATAAGTGAAAAAAACGAAGAAGACATTTATTTACTTGCACCGTCCTCCCTGCAAGTAACGCGTATTTGCAGTGGCCACTTTTTATTGTTACTCCGTTACTTCCTTAAAAGTTTTCTTTGTTTTTCATTTTTTTTGTCCTTTTTAATTTGGGCACTTTTTATATTTAACCTTTACTCAATTTCTGAGTTGGTTTAAAATAAAAAAAACATTCATTTTTTTATACAAATAAAATTATTACTACCGTTAACGTTTTAACTAAATTCCGTAGATTTTTAACAAATTAATGGATTAACGATTAACACTACCGACCTCTGACACGAATTACACACCCATTGCCCCAACGTCGGGGTTGGAAAGGACTATAAAGAGCAAATGACCCACATCATGTACGCACTTCTGCCAAATCTCAAATCTTTCTCTAAATTTCTGAACACCTGATACAGAACAATGGAATCAAATTTCTGCTCTTTTTCCCTCCCCACCCCTATCCAACGATATCCAAAAGATAAAATTAATAGTAGCTGAAAGTTTGAAGAAATAAACTACTACGGCAATAATAAACTCCCTGAAAAAGAAAAATGCCCCCCTCCCTTTGGAAGGGAAACAAAAGAAAAAAAGCATCGGGAAAAACTCTTGTCCGAGAAATAAGAAAAGTACACCATCAGCACAGGGAGGAGTAGCAGGAAAACTAACGCGTAGCCGACCGAGGCTGAGTCTATTGCCGTTGTTACCAACGCTGCCATTTTACAATCAGAGGTTGCCTTCGATGCAGGTGAAATGGGACTGAAACCATTTTAAATAGCGGCCACGAAAGTTCCAGAAGAAAAGAAACCACTCTGATTGTCGATGGGAGAAAGACCCCAAACCCGAAATAGAGCCACGACCCAGCCATGGATGAGAAATTGGAGGGAGAACTTTTTCAAGGGTTTCCATCTAATGGCAAGTATATTCGAAAAATAAATATTGAATTTTTGGCAATCTACAATACAAATATTATGAAGTTGATGTCAGAAAATTTCCTAGAGTAATAATATATTTGTAATACCCCAAACTTAGTGGAACAATACATTTTTCAATACTAAAAGATCATAATAGTTGTATTTTAAAAGGAAAAATCTTACATTAATAAAATTTAAAATTCCTAAACTGCGTGTCTCCTCCAGGACATATTTCCTACTACCTTTATATCCCTTTTCTCTTCATATTTCCTTCATGTCCACTTTTGTTATATTATATATTACCTTGTACTTTTGTTTCCTTCTTAATAATAAATAAATTGCACTTCACTTCCTTACAAGATCCCACCTACTGAGTTAAAAAAGAACAAGGATTATTCTTAGTCACCAGCTGGATGAACAGTAAAATCATTAAAAAGTAATAGGAGCTCTTTTTGAGTTTCGTCACCCTGATAGGCAGTTTCATTTTACGAGGGGCAGTTAATAAGTTTTGCAATTCGGATATAAGAAAACGAGATATGAGGAAAAGTGTTTTATTATTTTCAATATAACTACCTTCGACTTTAATGCACTTGCGCCACTTGTCCCTGAGGCTTCGAATTCCCGACAACCAGAAATATTCCGACTGCTGTTCAATCCACTCCTGGATGGTGAGCTGGACATCTTCATCGTCCCCAAACCGGCGTCCACGCAGTGCAACCTTGAGCTGACGGAATAAAGAGTAGTCGCTAGGGGCCAGATCTGGACTGTAGGGGGTATGGTTGAAGTCCTCGAATCCGCACTCGTGCAGGGCAGCTTGTGCAACTCTGGGCTTGTGGACTTTGACGACGTTTAAGTCGATCATGGGGCATGAGGTTTCTAGGGACCCAGCGGGCAGAAACCTTGGTCATGGCCAAATTGTCGTGGATGATGTTGATAACACTTCCATGTGATATTCCAAGTTCTCGCTCTATTTCTTCGACCTTCACCCGTCGATTTTCGAGGATCATCCTCTCCACACGAACCACATTGTCCTCGTTGGTCACATCTGACGGGCGTCCTGGATGGGAGTCATCTTCAAGGGACTCACGACCATGGCGGAACTCCCTATCCAGCGGGCAATGGTTTCACAGAAAGGGGTGGTGTTGGTGTACACTGCAACCCTGCGTTCATGGATCTCATTTGCATTCTGGCCTTCCTTGGTAAAAAATTTGATCACTGCGCGGTGCTCAACCTTCTCCATTGTTGAAAAATTTGTGACTGACGATCTGTGATCAGCTACTGATTCTTAAATAGACAATGTTCCTAGTCTAAATTTAAACTAGAAAGCAATCAGAGAGTGCATACCTGCGCTAAATGTCTTTCGTTGAAATCCGCTAATTACTATGAGTTAACCTGTATAAAATATAAAGTGAGTTTCAGACTCCGCATCCTGATATGTATATTCATCCAAATCTAGTCAACTCTATCATAGCTCAAAGGCCACAGTGACAGAAAGTTTCATCGAAATCTGTCCAAATCCTTTTTTGAAAGACAGAGGTCGATGCTCTCATATATATGTAGGCCTGGAATTTTTTTTTTAGTGGATTTGGGACAAAATAATTAATAGAATAGTTAACATTTATAGTATTACTAACACTATATAAGAAAGACTATGTCTAATTACCTTTTGATTACCAGCTGTAATGAGGGTTACGAAAAGTTTCCGTGTTCTGGGGCTATTGGATACAGAGCGCTAACCTTGGATTGACTCCAATTTGGGGAAGCTCTTCCTCTTGCTTGATTTTAGTAATGTAGTCTGGGTAAGAGGACCGTTTGATTTCCCGTAGGAAAAGGAAATCATGGAGGGCGGAGTCGATGACTCTTTATTGGACGGAGACTCGTTTGGCTTAGGCACAATGAATTCGATTAAGCCTATATCGGGTAATTTGAGGTTGGCCTACTAATGTTTGGTTCTACCTTGCCTAGGATTCCTTAAAACTGCTTACTGTGTTTTCTGTCTTTTACACTCACTCTCTGTTTTAAGGCTCTACTACAGATGGTATTTAATGTGTCAGAAATTGTAGGCGTTGCCGATTGTTAGCCAATGATGAGGTTTGGGCGGAGTTTACTCGACTCAATATTTATTCGTGTGTAGATGGGGATCGAGAAAAGATGAGTAGGGAGTCAGGTCTCCGTCAGACAATCTTTATCTTAAATTTCGCCAATAAGATTTCGTGTTTCACGGCCCTATGAACATAAACAAAATCTGAGTCTTCCCGTTTCCCAGCTCGGTTGGTTTTAATAAACATGTCAACACAGCTGTTTATGGTGCCCTCCAGAAAGTCGTGTAGCAAGGAAAAAAAGTCTGAAAAGATATCGCGGGAGACACCTTTCTGCCTGTGACCGCGTGTGCTCGTGTAAGTGTATATGCATGTGAGTGTGTAAGCATGTGAAAGATTCTCGAATTTACTTTGCCTAGAGCCCTTACAAGGAGAGTATATATATTATCATTTGCATGATAAAATGTTATATATTATTATTTACATGACAAAATGTTATATAGTATTATTTACATGACCAAATGTTATATATTAACATTTACATGAAAAAAAGTTATACACATTTAGTACATTAATTCTATCTACATAATTATGTGCGTGTCCATTTTAAGTCTTCATAGGATTGACATGACGCTCATTTGTGACACTTCATTGTCGATCCTAATTCATCTTGCAATGGTACGCCACAAATTATATTGAACTCGTAGTTTTACAACTTTTCATACACCTTAAGTATGAACTAGAACTCTCACAATACGACGAAGTATCACCGACCATGAAAATAATAGAAACCAGCGGCAGTCCTGATTTATCCAGCGCGAGGAATAAAATCCAACCTATTCTGCTTCGGGAAGGAAATTTCGAGATCGAGTTAGCGTCCCTCAAGTGGGGATGTCGTTTCCTCCTATCTCCTCCCACTTTTCCTTATCACGTACATAAATCCTCTTCCCATCTTCTCCACACTCCACTTAGAATATTGAAGAGCAAAGCTATTTAATGGCAATGAAAGATAGAACTTCAGCATTTGATTCGACAAAACACTCTACTTTCAAGTACTTAGATTCTATACCTTGCACTCGCCCTTAAAAGCCGCATCGAAGGCAATTAATTTAAAAACCTCTCCTCTACGCCCACATCATCCATAAAGGTAGGATTTTCTTTTCAATAAACTTTCCAACAGACGCTTACAAGTTCTCTTTCACAGTAGGTTCAAGTTTCTACCGCAATACGGAAATTTACAATCCAATCCGAAAAAAAATAATCAAATAAATAAACAAAATTTTAATAATTTAAACAAGAGGCTGCTAAAAATATTACTATTACTATATCCCAATCACTCTCTATGTCTTATATCGAAATAAAATAATTGGAAGATAATCGTTATTGCATTATTTCACCTCTTCCAGGTAAAGAATATTTCATATTCATAATAAATAACAGGCTCACTTTCCAAGCCACCTCTCTTTTTCTGTTGCTTCTCGGGTTAATTAATCTGATTTTGTGTTTAATCATGATCCTGGGTTTTGCTGAATCGCAAATTTAAAAATGAAGTTTTTTTTACCCCGTAGGGTAATGGGCGACAAACGGAAACTACTGTGGTGGATCGAGTCCACCTTCTGCAATTCCACTCGGATGCGTTTGCGTAACACTCGCATCCGCATTCATGCTTAGAAGAATGTCCATGGCGCGGGTAAAAGAGACTCTAACGCTGCAAATATGAGCCTTCCAGGTGATGCGCTAGTCAAAACTAAGACCCAGAGAGACGGTGCGAATCTATCATATATGAACAAGCTCTATTTAAAAACAAATCCAGTTCAGGTGGAGCCAAAGATGGCGACACAGGTGCACGACCCTAACCTTGGCCCTGTCTCACTACAGGAAGATTTTGCCTAAGAAATTTATTTACCATGCGAAGAACAATAAGCTTGTGTTGGTTGACGCCTTCTTATAGTTACTAACCAACCTTTTTATTTGCCGCTACAATCTCGCACTCTCTTCACCAACATCAGTTCCCATTTCACAACACGTCCACATTTTGACCCCTTCTATCACCCGCAGCCTATACAAGAGTGATGATATACTTATATTCCAACAGCAAAGGGAAGTAAAAAGATTTCCATTATTTTCTTTTTCAAAAAAATAGTTTTAATCCTCTTTTTATTCTCCAGGGTGAGAGGTTTCGGACTTCTTGCCTCGCTAGCCTCGTGAACAAGGAGTTGGACTAGAAATAGGTTTCAACCGCCGTAAGAGCAGACACGTAAATTTGGGGTTTTGTATTTTGTGCAGAATTAAGCGCCGTGCATGTCTTTTTCTTCGGTGTAGATAGGTCTATTCCCACAAACACTAGCATTCATAATAAAAAGAACGATGTCCTTCCTTCGCTCCTCCTCCATTTACACACACAACACATTACTCTTTCTCCACTAAACCTTCAGAAAGGATTTTAATATCCAACATTTAAACGCTGAATGGATACGGCCTTCCTGAGCCAGGAAGGGTTCCCTGCTCTTAGGTTTGTGGCAAAACACATTACTACCACCCTTCCTGCCTCTTGTCCTACAATGAAAACCAACCTTTCTTACTCTTGAACCTACCTACGTTTTTTATTCTGATATTTATTTATATTTAATTATCAGCTCAGGAGAAATAGCCATGATTGAAAGAGGACGGTGTCAGGATTAAATAATTAACCTAACATTGGTTATTTTCTACATTCGCCTTCCTTATATTATTATAACTAGAGAAAAATACACCATACTCTCGGGATTATCTTCTTACATAACTATATTTCATGAAGTTCAAAACATCTACACTAAATCAACATCTCAGTAACAAGAGAAGTACAAATACCTGCTACTTATGCAAACTACTTCTCTTTTCAAGTTGTTCAGATTCATTTGATGTCAAGCGACGTCAAATGCACCAAGTCTCTCAAAAATGAAAAGGCCTCAGCAAACATTTAAATTCACAATTTTCATATGCACACAAAGGTTAAATATACATGTCACACGCAGTTGTGGTCCCTATTTAGCCAAATATTATACATGCCTACAATGAGTGAATATGATGGAAAAGCCTGGAATAAGGTGGACATCTACTTTTGTGTGAAGTTAAAGAATAAGAAATTTAGGGTCAGCAGCTCACAAAAACGAATATGGCGACCTATAGTTTAGTTTGCCAGTAAAGAAACTTTAATATTCGACTGTAAGGTGTGATTGATAACAAGCCACTAAAAATATAGGTTATGGAGTTGATATATTAGCTGTTAGGGAATGACGAGTGTTGGCGATCTTCATGATCCGGTGCTGATTCGTAAACACCGAACACTGAAGTTATTGGTAACGCATCGTTTCTCTGTTCGCGTCAGCCTGTTTACTTTAGGAAAGTAATCATTTGAGATTGTGTTTGACAGCGTCATGGGAGCAACTCTATGTGGCGTTTGAAGGGCCTCCAAAATATAAACTTTATGCCTGGTACTGTCCCGTAAGATTGTGTAACAAACAGGTCATAAATGCTCACAATTGCACATAAGGGTGGTGCCGGAAAAGCTATAATTTAGTCACCTACATGGCGTAGGTTCGTATTGGTGTCATTCGTGCAGTAGCGCACGAATGATATGTGGTAAAATATTAACTTAAAAATTATTAAACATCAAGGTAACTATTAATAATGAAGTTAAAAATAAATATAAAGTTATGTTCAATACTTAATTAATATACATATTTAAAACATGCACATTGAAGAAAGTCAAAAATCATTTTCAATTGAAATTAAACTGATTTTAAATTTAATCCTTCCTTTTCGAAAAACAATTTTAACTAATGCTGCTTACTATTTCATTTCTATCAAATGAAATATGTCCCAGCCTAAATATTACTACCTACCCTCAAATTTGAAGATGGTCACTCAATTTCCCGGTAGTGTTTAATTGTATTTTCGATTTTATACTTCTGAACAGAGTGATAATATAAGAGTTTCGAACTCTTTACAGAATAGCCATATACATATTTCCTTGATAAACATCTTAGCAGAAATCATCAGAGTAGATTAAAGATTGTACCTGCTTGTTCGAGGAAGATGAGGCTATGGCGTCTCAAAGCAAAAAAGATACGGATGAGGGAAGAAAATAAGCTTGTCAGAATCAGTCTTTAAATTAAGATCATCTATTAAATGGGTAATTAATAATATAAATGTTCCAAGACAATAAAAGATCCCAACTTTCTAATCTATTACGCTAAACATTCAAAAACACCTCGCACTATATTTTTAGAACTCATATACAGCCGAGGCCAAATGTTTTCGGACACCTGCATTTTTTCTTATTCTTTAGGTATGTATATGAAAGTGTTGGTGTAGGTTTGCATCCATGTGCCCAATGTATGTGGCAAAAAATAAAAGTACAAGCTCCTTATAACTTTTTTAAAATATCCAGGCTGGCCATGCTATTCAAATGCATGAAATCTTGGTACCATTATGCCGTATGTTACATTCTAAATATGTTTATATTTGTTTATTAATATGATATTCCATGTTGACAGGATTTTATAATAGATGATAATGTCGAAAACAAGTAGCTGTAGCGTGGATGAAAGATGTCTGGTATGCACGGGCCTGAACGAGGTGAGTCTCAACTGTCGACAAATTACACGGAGGGACTACGGATCACATTCCGGTGTTACAGAAGTCTTGAAGTGGATCCGAGAACGTGGCACCATTCAAGAGTGACCTCGGTCTGGATGACTCAATATCACTACACTCCGTGATGTTAGTTCCATGTGACCCATGAGTTTTCGGGATCATAAGAAAACCGCAGCTCAGCGGCAACATGAATGGATTGAGGGCGGCAAAATTAATGCATCCGTCAGAAGTCCATCGCAGACTTGGTGCCCTAATCCTCAGCAGAAACGATATTGACTGGGTTGAGCACGTGCTCACCGCAACTGGCTCTGCGTCAGTGGGGACGTGTCTTCTGGTCCGAGGACTCAATATTCCGTTTGTTCTCGATCCTAGACAAGGTTAGAATGCATATGAAGGTAGGAGAGAAGGCGAATCGGTAAGGAATAGTGGCAACAGTAAAGCCTGGTGCCCGATCTGTAATGGTATATGGGTACGTGTCAAATTCATGAATGGATCTTCTTTCAGGTCGTGATGGCACAATGGGGATACATGTCAAGTTCATGTATGGATTTTTTCTCAGGTCATGATGGCACAATAGGGATACATGTCAAGTTCATGAGTGGATCTTCTGTTAGGTTGTGATGGTAGAACAATCATGATATAGGGTTGTTATTGCTTATCAGGGATTGGAAAAATTGAGTTAGTTGAAAGAAGAATGAATGGCAAATGTTCAGGCGAATTATGTGAAGAAATTTGGTATCTGGCGTTGGGTCTCTCATCTTGAAACCAGGTTGAGATTTCAACAGGACAATGAAACCGAGCATACAGCAAAACAAACTAAGAATTGGCTGCATACAGATATAATTAATTATTTGAAATGGCCAAGTCAATCTCCTGACCTGAATCCCAGCAAAAATCTGTGGAGGGAATTGAAACACATGGGGAGAAACGAGATCCGCATAACTTATATGATTTGAAGAAAATATGTTTAGAAGAATGGAACAGGATCGAGAGAGACTTTTGAAAGCGCCTGAAAGCGGTATTTGACCATTAGGGGTCTGCAACCAAGTACTAAACCATGTTTATATGAAAGTTTTGGAAACTTTTGCGTTGTCAAGTTTGACTTTTGTCCTTATAAAGTTTTTTCTGTCCACCATTCTGTTCGTTACATTGTATTTATTACATAAATTCCATTTGCATTTATAGCATTGTTGTAAACTTTTGCAGTTTGTAAGGGAATCGATATCCCACCCTCACAATTGAGCCACTGGTCTGTAACCACAACCTCGCCCCTCGTCTTGAAGAGAAGCTGAATGGCCGCCCAAGACTACATAATACACTAATCAGCTCAGACCGGACCCGTGACTCAAACATGGGTTAAAACAGCAAGATTTTCCCTAAGAGTTGTTATTCAATTTCACCGCATATGCGAAATTAGAGGAGGCTCGTCCTAAAGCCAGAAGGTCCCCTTAGGGCTAGCTGAATGACACTCTGAGAAAAACCGTTAGAGGAGGAGACGTAATGCAGCCTGTCCACGCATTCCCCCTTCCCCTACTACTAGTGGGGTGGCAAAGTATAAAATCAAATAACTTTGTAAAAACGAGGTAGATTACGTTAGTCATCAAGGCGACGAAGAACGGCGAAGGGCCCCGCCACCAACAGAAGGGACTAAGAAGAAGCTCATCCGGAGCCAGTTCCTGGTGGTCACACCGAATTTAGAAGCTTGTTAGAGGTAGATCGTTAGATAGATCTTAGACAGCGAAGACCGGCATAAGTGCCAGGCAAACCAACGAGAGGAACTAAGAAGAAGCTCCTCCTCGAGCCAGTTCCTGGTAGTCGCACCGAACTTTAAGTTAACTTGATTTAAGAAGCAAGTTTAACTAACTCTCGTCAGAGAAACACCCTATTCTGGTGTATCCCAAAACACAGAGATAGTCCTCGCCCTTAAGGCATACCCCTAAGTGAACTCCCTTAAGCACTTTCCGGAGTCAAAGGATTCAAGCATTGGCATATCACTCGCCAGTACGAATTATTCCCAGAGTAACCTGAAGGGTAGAAGAGACCTTCTTTCCCTATCCCGTAGTGAGATCATTTTCTCCAGAAGGCGTGCGTCACTCCATCTGCCACATGTTCCGAAGTCCTCTGTGGCTTTAAAAATTTTTCCTCTTGAGAACACAGCTGTAAACGCTGATCCACGCGTCGGCCCGTAAACAACATTCTTGAGGTGACAACAACTGAGTTCAAGGTCAGACTTAAATCCGATTCTCGCAGAATCTCATTAGTGAATTAAACCCCTGGTATCTGTTTCGTTGAGGTCATTTGCATTATCTTTAAAGTGAGCTGTGGGTCAACCAATACTATAAATTAAAGTATGTAATTTAGAAAACCTCACTTAAAAATTTGTTTAATTCATTTCTGTGTATTTAGTCGTTAAATTTCATTAGTTCCTGTTTTCAATTAAAGTTCTAGTTTTCTTATAAACAATTTTTTATTCAATCCTCGAAACGCTGACAAGGCACTAGGAACCCCCGAAGATTGACGTAATAATAATAATCAGATTATAATCAAATATAGCACTCTTAGAGAGAAAACGTAATCACGGAGTTTTGTAGTCCGTAACCAACCCATACGTACGAACACCATCCACTCGGTCCCTTCCTATACCACAACACAGTTTAGTCTATATAATTTATTATTATTTATTCCTGGTTATTTCAATGATATATTCATATTCACATTCAAATAAAATCAAATCTTGACGACGGTGAAAGAACAACCTCTGACCCCCCTCCCATAATTTATCAGGGACCACGTACTATGGTATCACGCCATGGACGACCTCCTTTCCTGTTCGAACATTCTCGAATTTTCGACTCCTGAGCACGTTGGGAAAATAGTTTTCAACAATCCTGTGAACTCGTCCAAGGCCCCCTTTCCTTCCAGTGACGAGGTGTTTAAGAACCGCTCTTTCTCGCCCCTGGCTGCTAAACGATGAATCAACTCCGCCTCCGGATTAAGATGTCTGGAGCTTGTGACTCATTTCTCCAAACTCCCGCTTCCCAACCAGAATTAGGGCATACAAACACTTGGGTTATTTGGTAGCTCGAAGAATTAGGTCCGCACCTCAAGGTCGCCCTTATCGTCTCGTCCCGTGAGCGTTCGTCAGACATCAGACTTGTTCAGCCGTGATTCCACCCAAGTCAATTGGTAGCTTCTGTGAAAGGCAAGCCTTTGAATTTTTGCAACAGTCTCCCTTCGTTTAATCAAACCGAAGAGAACTCCATCGATTACCTTTGAGGAAAAGAAGATTCCTCTTTCACTGGAATTACGAGACTTCGCACATTCCCCATCGAAAGTCATCTTTGAAGTTTGGCCATCTTCATCGATAGGTTAGTTCGGATCGCGCCCCGCCTGCCTCATTCGGATCGTGCCCAACTTGCCCCATTCGGATCGTGCCCCACTTGCATCATCGGATCGTTCTCCATTCGTCTCATAGCAAGAATGAGCTTCCTCAAAGTCATCGACTTGTAAGACTGAAATCCCCTCCATTATTAGTATTGTCAAGTTTTGCCTTTTGACCTGAGCCTAGTTACGTTAATCAACTCATTTTGTAGGAGAATCCCTCCGCATATTAAGTATCAAGAGACTATCTCAATTTAAACTATTCCCTTTTGTCTATTATCATTTTTATTTTAATCTTTGTAAATAAAATTATATTTTAGTTGTTTCATCTTTAACTAACCTTGAACGATACTCTCGGCCTATTCAGGGAATTCTCCCCAACTATTTATGCACTCTGTCTGATTATTAAGGATTTGAAAGCCAACCCCTCAAGTGTGACCTCCTAGTCGGTCGTTAATCCCTGTGAACAGTGCTTAGATGCTTCGCGTTGCAGTTAGTGATTAAGTCGCCACCCCCCCATAATTTAAGTGTATTGTATGGTATAAAGTGGTTGTACCACGAAAACGACATTACATTTAGCTAATTTCCTAAAATTTCCGAGGTATCCGAAAACATTTGGCCGATTATATTTATATATTTATATATATATATATATATATATATATATATATATATATATATATATATATATATATATATATATATATATATATATATATAAAGGGTCTTTCAACAAGGTCGCTCGAGGTTTGTCAGGCGATAGTGGCCATGTTGTTAAAGCGACATCTGGCTACCTCACTGTGAACTGTTCAGTAGTACTTGGCAAGTCACGGTGGAAGGTTATAGCATTGAATGGCGTGTGAAGATCATCAAATGTTATTATCAAAATCAGTGCTCCGTTCGACAAACATTCCGCGCATTACATGATTTCTATTCTCACCACAATCATCCAGCCGAGTTCACTGTTCGAAGCTTGGTGACCAAATTCGAGGCAAAAGGGTCGATCAACAATCAGCCAACACCCGTAAGTCGCCGAATCGCAAGGTCTGCTGAAAACATCGCTGCCGTAAATGAGAGTGTATGGGAAAATCCGAGGCACTCAATTTTTCGTCGTTCACAAGAACTTGGCCTTTCTGCGACTTTAGTTTGGCGAACTATGCGTAGGGACTTGGGTCTGCACCCGTACAAAATCCAACTTACCCAAGGAACTTAAGGTAAACAACCATAGACAACGCAGTGGGTTCGCTGATTGGGCCTTAGAGCAGTTGGAAGTTGCCCCAAATTTCCCTCCAACAAGCAAAATTGTCGGGTTTGGAATGAAAACAATCCACATAAGATACACTAGCACCAATTCCATCCCAACAAAGTCACTGTTTGGTGCGGATTTTCGTCTAACGGAATCATCGGTCCGTATTTTTTTGAGAACGAAGATGGGATGGCCATAACCGTCAACGGCGAGACCTACAGATCGATGATAAGCAACTTCTTGTGGCCTCAACTGATTATATGCCTGATATGGATACTGACGACATGTGGTTCCAACAGGATGGCGCTACGTGCCACACTGCGCACGCCTCGATAGATATTTTGCACCAGCGATTTAAGGGCAGGGTCATCTCGCGCGGCGGCGACGTCAACTGCTCACCGAGATCATGTGATTTAACACCATTAGACTACTTTCTTTCGGCCTACCTTAAATCGCAGGTCTATGCGAATAATCCGCAAACAGTTGATGTCCTCAAAGTCAACATAACGAACACCATCAAAAATTAGGCTTCCCGAATACGTTTCACCAAGCGAAACCGCGGCGGACATTTGAACGACGTCATATTCCACACTTAATACCATAAAATGTACTTTCAAATTTAAAATAAATTGAGTGCATATATCACACACAACCTGTTTTATTTACATTTAAAAATCTAGCGACCTTATTGAAAGACCCTATATGTATATATATATATATATATATATATATATATATATATATATATATATATATAAAAATATATATATATATATATATAAATTTCCTTGTCATTTAGTTAATAGTTGAACAAGGTGTATGAAAAATTAATCAGCAGTCGAGCTAAAATTAAAATTATTTAAAATTTAGATATAAGATATATGGAGTGGATATGAAGACTGACTACTATTTAATTGAGGATATAACTTTGGAATGGATGATTAATGATTTCAAAATATTTTGGTTCAAGGAACATCGTCAATGTTCAAACTTCTCGAAATACATGTTCTAAATACTGGTCCCTGATTTGATTTTCCTGCAAAAATTAAGGTTTACGAAAGATGTCTCAATATATATATATATATATATATATATATATATATATATATATATATATATATATATATATATATATATATATATATATAAAATCCTAAAATAAATATTGTTTCTCTTAAGATACTACTGGAAATTCAATAGAATGCCCGTAGCAAATATTTAATAGTTTCAAACCATCTCCCTATTCTAAATTTCTAAGCAAATTTAATATTCTACTAATTTTAAGTATTAGTTTTTGGTTCCCTCTCACTTAGAGAGCAAAATGCAGTTATGATCTCCATAGCTGCTAACTTGGGAATAATATGTACTTGCAAGATGTCAATATCTCAAACCTAAATTAATTCTCAGCAAAAAACCTTAGCATACAAATTTGTCTTATTGGAAAAAAGAAAAGGCAAGAGTTAAGCAGATCCATGTTTCAAAATCTTCGCTGACCTCGATTGTGTTAAGGAAGAAAGGTTATTTTACCAAAGCATTTGAAACAACAAAATTTAATAAATATAAACTATATGTGACTAATATAGCAAAGATATACATCAACACAACTTAGCCATTATTCATGGTTTAGTAATTTATAGCTAAATATGTAGATTGTGGCACTAAATATATGTAGAAAGGCACTTTTGAAGAGCGATTTCAGTAATAATGCTATTGTCTCTGGCATGACCTGTTAGTTTTCTTGGACATTGATTTCCTATACTATATTTCTGGACTCGTGTAGAAATATGTTCAGTGAAGAGGAGATATTCATTGAAGGACTAGTTCCATTGCATGTGTCCGGTACTTAAGGTGGGATTCTACTAATCCATGCTTTTTCTACATTATATTACAATATAATTTATTTAGAGATCTAAAAGCATTTTTCCAGACTTTTACGATTTTATTCTTGTCCTTAGGTTTTGTCACAAAGTAATTACTCATTTATTCATATTATTTATATATACAATGGAATGCGTCCTTTGTAACCCCAAATTAAAGAGCAAAGTTTAATTTCATGTATCTTAAAATCTATTTGGCTACAAGATCAGGAAGCTCTTATTCCAGATGAAGGCAACTGTTGCTACATCACCAAAAAGAAGGACGCTGTGCAAGCAAAAACCCATTGATAAGGAGGTTGGCTGTGTCATATATATTCTTACTAACAGAAAACCACGATAGCACCACGTCGTTCCGCTGAGCCAAGCCCTATTCTGCCTGAGAAGGAACTACCTCAAAACTCGTCATAGCTCGATGGAGGATAACACGAAAGACTACCAGCAGACAACGAGGAAGAAATAGTGTATATTCCATAGCGATCAGAGAGAGTTTGCTGTTTTAGACTGAGACATTTTATTTTTCTGGCTCACTCGACAGATATCTTAAAGTAAACTCTTTCTCTTCCGGTCAACCCAGGGAGTGGCCAATTTTCTGGCCTCGATTTGTAGCTGCCTTCTGGAAAGAGCGCCGAATTTATCGACTTCAATGACATTGTTCTCATGTTTCAAAATTTCTTGGCGATTATTTGATATTCAATACAATTATTACCTCTTTTTCTATCTCCGTGTGATTAATTGTTAATTCAATACAATGCATGGCATTCGTTTATTCTTTAGCTCGCTAATAATAGCCTTTTACTCACAGGCTCATTAGTGTGCTTATTTTACTCAATGCTTCGCCAAATACATTTAATTCAGGACTTCGCTTTCAGCGCTTATATTATGTACCTCAGTATAAATGTCATTACATTCTATAGCTTGTTGCAAGGTGCATTTTTCCAGCACCTCGATATGAAGGGCATTTTACTATATACCTTGCAATCATAGGAATTTTGATTTGCATCCGGCTACAGAACGCATCTCATTCGGCATCTCGCCTTCTCTCTTGTTATTTTCCTTTGATGGCTGCAGATTTAACTCAATTCCAATTCAAGGATCACAGAGATATGCAAATATTAGATGAGTTTTACTCAAAAGATATAAAAGTGAGAAAGGTTTCATTTCGTAAAATTTAAATAATGTAATGAGCATCCTTCTAAATTAAAAGCCAGGTAGCTGAACTACAGAGAACCCATACATAACTTGTAAAGATTTCAATTCGAGCCATACCCGGGAAGGAATATTCAACCTGTTAAATATGGCCCGAGAAAATTGGTCAGATGCGGTCAGTTCTAAAATGCAGCTCCCAATTTACCTCCTTTAAGTTTTGTATATTCATTTCGTGCCAAAAAAGAGGAAGGTCTTAGGCCTTCCATGATATATAAATGATAGAAGGCCTAAGATCTCCCTCTTCCTTTTGATGTTTTTATTAAGGTACGATTAAATCGTTACAAATTATTTTGTATGTAATATGGACGTGTAAATGAATGAGTTTGCTAGCTCTTAATCTCCAGGCGATTGAACTCCCTTTCATCATGCAATCAGGTTGTAGACAAGTCTTGCAACGAGGTATTAAGCGAATAATGACAATTTTCCAAATCATGCCTCGACATCCTCTTAAACACCGAGTTACGAGAAAAACCTTTGAAAGCCAGCACTGTCTCGTCAGCAAACCATAAAGATTCATACATTTAAGTTCTTTGTGTCTACTATATTGGATCGTTACTCGCTCTTACCAACCCACAAATACATTCATTCCATTTAACAGTTGCTGCTTCTTTTCTCTGTTAGTTTACAACTGAAATATATTTAAACTTTATTCTTCTCTTGTGGTGTTTGCTTAATGTTACAAAGATAACGCGTTCAAGGTTAAACTAATTCTCTCGTTTTATTTAGTTATATTCTTCGCTTAATATTTCTATTTGTATCACTATATTTGGAGAAAGAAAAGAAAAAAAGTAAAAATAGAATTTGTGGTTCATTTCTATTATGTCCAATGGAGTTCAATTTATTTTTACTCTTCATTGAAGGATTTTAATTCGAAAACATGATATAGTGATTTTACTTGTATTAAAAAAATTCCCTTTAAAATGAGTTGAATGTAGTCACTCCAATAACAGTGGAGAGACAAAATGCTTTCCTCCAAAATTGAACCCGTCACATCCAGCATATTCACTCTAAGCACAAATGGTAGCAAGGAGGGTCTACCGAATCATATTTTTTTGACTACTATAAACACTTTTGATTAACACTTATCCACTCATTTGAAATATTTTCTGACAATTTCGAGAATACTAGGATTCATATTTGCAACTAATAAACTAATATAGCCTTCGGGACGTGGGTACAATATGTTTGCAATGTTGCTATGACCTATGGAATAATAATATTTTTAAAAATCTTCTTTACAATATTACTTTACTTATCAATGAAATACTTAAATTCACTTAAACCTCTCATGTGTTACATTTTGTTACAATACATTTTGGACCTCTTGGCAATCAATCTTTACGGACATAATTGTATTTCTATTGATGTTTATGGAATCCGGTTGATGCGAGTCCAATTTATCGAGCTATAATGTCAAAGAAACG
The DNA here is from genome assembly GCA_963969495.1 of Ceratothoa steindachneri. Lineage (NCBI taxonomy): Eukaryota > Metazoa > Arthropoda > Malacostraca > Isopoda > Cymothoidae > Ceratothoa > Ceratothoa steindachneri. The sequence continues at coordinate 105,903,575 of OZ018327.1, read as the reverse complement.
TTTTCGTTTTTTCCTAAGAGCCATAAGGTTCGATAATTACAAAAATCATCAGGAACGTCTTCAAGAAGATAGGCTAGCAGCAATCAGCGAGATCTGGAATCCATTTAAATAAAGTCTTCCTCAATTTTATATTCTTGATGATACACTAAGTGTGGATGAACAACTATTTGGCTACCGAGGAAGAATTTCGGCAAGGAACTACTTTCCAACAAAACCAAGAAAATATGGGCTGAAAGTTTTTGGGTTATTTGAAGCAAAGAGTGGGTATGAGCTGATGCAAAGATTTACATTGGGAAGAAAAGAGAAGGAGTACATTGGAATCTTGCAAAGAATGTTGGGCTGGAATTTTACATGGTTTAGCTGTTACATTATTAAAAAATAAGGTCACACTTTAGTTTCGGGGCGCACGATAGATGGCGCTGTTTATAGGCTACAATTGTGGGCTACAATATATGTCTTATGACGTCAGACGGTGGCATCAGATGTGAACAATTACGCCGTTATATTTTTTTTGTATATGAGTATATACTGGGGGGCTGTGTCCCCCAGACCCCCTTGAATTTATTGAAACTCAGGATCATCGCAGGGGGGTCCACCCGCAGTGATATCTACCCCACGAGCATTCCCCTTGAATTTACTGGGTTCCCCCCCCCCCCAACAGTTTTTTACTGGCAGAAAAAACTAACCTAATAACAAACAATTCTTACTTTTATAGGTTTTTTTTATTAGTTTATGCGCCTTTAGTTAATCTAAAGCAAAATTCAAATAACGAAAAAGCACATGGAGAGCACGAAAACACCATAAGGAAACAAAAACATTTGCAAAACGGGTCCTATTTATAAGCTACGACGTTGCCAGTAAGAAGCTGTTATCGTTCGCAGCAAACAAAAAATACGAAAACAAAACAAAAACAATAAAAGACATCAAGAAACCATACTTAACTAAGAAAAAACTATAAACGAGCAGAGGCGCAGATATTTACTAAATAATACAGACTAAAAGTTACAAATCCCCAAAACAACAAAAAAATATAACGCCGTGATTGGTCACATCTGAAGCTACCGTCTGACGTCATAAGAGATATATTGTAGCTCAAAATTGTAGCCTACTAACAGCGCCACCTACCGTGCGCCCCGAATCTGAAGTATTACCGAAAATAATCTTACTTTGTTAGGAACAATCAGGTAAAATAGAAAAGAGATTCCTCAACCACTAAGGCAGATCAAGAGACCAGTGCAATAAAGTGTGTTTGCTTATGATCATCAAAATAACATCATGTTGGTTTCCTATATTCCGAAGAAAAACAAGAATGTTATTCTATTTACTTCTTCTCATGCTGCCGATGAGTGTTTGTCTGAGAAAGCTAATAAACCTGCTCTACTTTAGATTACAATTTCGGAAAAAGGAGTTGACCAATTCGATGAAAATATAGAAGAATTCATATGTAGAAGGAAAACCGTTCGGTGGCCTCTGCTAGTATTTTATAATACGATGGATGTAAGTGTTCACAATGTTTTTCTTATTTTCCAAACAAAGAAATCTCCAATATCAAAGGAAGATATTCCTGAAAAACTTGGCAAAAATTCTTGTAAGACTAAGTGCAGAAGCATGATTTCAAAAGGAAAAGCAAAGAATTTCCTTCAAATTAAGAGAAGCGACGGAGCTTTTAGGATTTATCCCAATCCAGTTACAAGCAGTCAATGTAAAATAAACAAGTTCTACACGGGTGGGAAGGTGTAAGGTATGCCAAAAGGTATGCAGGGCCTCTTGTGACGAATCTAACAAGAATATTTGCCCAGCACACAGGAGATTGGTAAAAAGTACGAAATGTCCAACTTGCTAAAAAATATTGCTTGTGGAATAGGTCTACAGGGGATAAGACGTTAAAATAAAGGAGTGCATCTGCTATCGCAAGGTCACTTAGAAAGGCAGAAATAATCAAATATATAATGTATATTTTGCATGGAAACAAGCCTGTTATAAAATGTTACATATAAGTGATTGTCCTCCTTGTTTCACGTGAGTGGATAAGGGTAAAATGCAGAATTAAGAGCAAGCTTAATGAAGAGAAAGATTAGATCTGAGTCATAGGTTAAGGATAGTTAAAGGGAGAGTTTATTCGGAAAAAGAATTAGTTTCGCGGCGTTTATTTGTCTTTATATTTTGCATTTGACAAAACGATGTTAATGTTATCGATTTCAATCTTGAAATTACCGTTGGTTTTAGAAACTTTTTACAATCAGTTATGTTCACTCATGCACATTTTAATTTCACTATTTACCCACGGTAAGTAGTTTGGTCTATTAACCCTTAGAGATTTATAGAACACTATTTAGTAATTTCTAATGTATAAGGAACGCTGGAAATTATTATAGAATTTGCTTTGATTTTCAACGATTAAAATTTCAGCCCAATTTAAATGTTACCGCGAACATTTGTTAGGAATATTTACACTTAATCGAATTCCAATATGACCGCTGTCTATGTGTTTCGGATACGGTATATATTCAACTAATGTATCTAAATTTGTTAAATTTAAGTTAAAAATTGTAGGCTCTACATTGTAATATGGAATAATAGAATCAAAGAAACCTAAAAAATGAGCAATTTGAAGTGTTTTATAAAATCTTATAAAGAGTTCACGTGGAGTCAAAATAAAATTTGATGTAGGGGATTCTGAATGGATAAGTGCTAAAGTAAGAGCATTGTTCCCTTAGTCGCAATAGATCTTTTTTGGAAGACTACGAATGGTCAGTGGTCAAATGAGATCTATTTTTTTTGTTGTTCGCTATTGTGGTGCGATCAGTACAAACGGTACAAACTACGATTGGTAAATAAATATAAAAGACTAAAAGAAAATAAAGAGCATCTAAGGAAACTACCAGGACACTTAAAGAAATAAGGAGAGCGCGTGCTGCATCTTAGGACCATTAAGCTCAGGACTAAGACTACTGCTCTCTTAAAGTTCTACGATGTGCCGAAAAGAAATTAGAAACTTAATCACAATAAATTCCGTCAACCATCTAATCGATATGCCTCTTTACGTAAAAAAATAAAGAGCTTCAGCCATATTTTTCCTAGTTACTGTAATTTTTGTTTGCAGTTCCTTATTCTCTCTCGTACATAAATCGTTTTTTATTTCCTTTAACTGTACGAACTTTAGGTCCGTTTAAAAAGAAACAAAATACAGAAATATAATATTTTAAATTGGTTAATTAGAAAAAATTGTGCAAACGAATAGAGGAAATAATTACAGTACAAAAGCCTCGGTATAATTTATGTAAATCAAATAAATGGAGGATTAAAAAGAGAATTTGTGCTCTGAGCACTAAAAAAAAGCGAGATAGGGGCATGTGGCAACTATTAAGGGATGTTTCCCAGTAGTTACCATTTCAGCTAATTAAATATCAAAATTTTCACTTTAAATTACTATAATCATATAGAAAAACAATTAAAATGATGGTTTTGCTTTATCTATGCTAAAATTAATATATCTTTAATTAAAAACAAATGAGATACCATAAAATAAACTCGAAAAATCATTATTGGAATCTATTAAACGCTCCCAAGTATGAACCCTTTTTATCAAAAAAATACTAATGGAAACCATCTTACTAATTACCGTGGGTATAATTAAATAACAATTGTAAGATTCTATAATAATATAAAACATTGTTGAAATAAATGAATGTAGGTAGAATGTACAAATTTAACGTTATTTGAACCTATTAATCGCTCTGAGTATGAACACATTTTATCAAAGAAATACTAAGAGAAACCATCTTCATAATTATCGTGGGTATAATTAAATAACAATTGTAAGATTCTAAAATAATATAAAAAATTGTGAAACAAATGAATGTAAGAAGAATGTAACAATATAAAGTTATTTGAAATTCCATATCGAATATATAGAATTAAATTCCACCCGTGTCTGTTATTTACTGCTGGGTGTGCGGACCATTTATATAAAAAGTACTGACATTCAGGGAGACTCATCCAGACTGAGCATACGAGGACACTACATGCAGTTGATGAATCATCACCATTTCCACGAGAGTTAATCAACCAAGAATGTTACCATTTGGTAACTATTAACCTTGAGAGTAGAGCAAGAAGGTTACCTTTGTTGCCTCGTTTGTCTCATAAGGGCAGATACGGTCTGATTGGAGATTCCTCCTTTTTCCGTGGCTCTCAAAAGAGACAAAAGCAAGCGTGGACGGGTTGATTGGAGATACCTCCTGTTCCCTTCCTGCTTGTAAGAGGGAATTGGTCTATTCTTCCCTTTGCACCCGTGGCGCTGATGGGCGAACAAGAGTGACGCCACGATGCAAGGGTCGGCTTCCATAGCCACCCCGCCAATGTCTGCGAAGTGAACGCGGAATGGGTTTAGTCCACCCTCACCGACCGATACTTCCACGCCAAAGAGGACCGCCCGAACACTGGAGCTGGAGTTCTCACATGCAGAGGAGGCCCCCAGCGATAAAAGCGGTCGCCTCGTCATCGACGAGAACCCCAAGACCGAGGAGGCCCAGCAGGAGAATGAGGCAGGCTGGGTAACAGTCTCTTATTCCAGACGAGGACCTTGGCACAAGTTCAAACTGGTGCATCAGGGAAACACTACCAGTACCTACCAGGCTGTGACGGAGCTGGAGAGAGCACGCCCTGGCCTGCGGATAGTCATTTGCCCTACTCTCAACAGCGAATACGTCCTCAACCCAAAGGACGATGGGTCGGAGGCCATGCTGCGCCGCCTTGCTGAGGAGGGGGATTGAGTTATCCTGCTCAACCCCAGAGTGAAGAGGCACAAGTTGGTGCTTGAACGGTATCTGCCCACTCTTCCACTCCAGGCCGTCGAGGCTCACCCCCACGTGCTCTCGGAAAAACGGCTCCTCGCACACAGAGACAAGGTCTCAACCAGGCAGATCCTTGTAGTGTACGAGGAGCCGCCACCACCTAAGCTGGACCTGGGCTGCTGGGGCCGCTACGCTTTGCGCCCCTACCAGGGTGAGCCTGTGAGATGCTACAAGTTCTAGTGCTTCGGGCATCTCCAGGCCATGTGCCAAAACTCCGTCAAGTGTGGCGTGTGCAGCCAAGCGGACCTGACGGAGGAGTGTATCGGTCGCCTCAAGGCCAGCGAGACCACCACGGCACGGTACCCCAACTGCACCAAGGGGCACCACGCTTGGAACACGAAGTGCCCCGAGCGAAGGAGAAGGATGCCACGGGGTCACCGGCGGCAGCAGCAGCAGCAGATGGAACCACGTGCCCACCCCCCCAACCCAGCAAAGTAGAAAGCGTCAGGTCATTGCCGCGCCACCCATAATCGGGTCGGCGTGGGTTACCCATCAACCCGCGACTCTCGGCCTGCTCGGCACACGTCTAGGCAGGGCACAGGAAGAAGAGCGGCAGAGGCAGGGGAAACCACGTGGGCCCTCCCAGAAACAAGGCAACCGACGCCTTGTTCCAGCGCCACTTCAAACAGGCCTGCGTGGGCTTCCCACCCACCCCCTACCCCTCAACAGCCTGGCACAAGTCAGGTCGAGACAGGTCGAGACACCCCACCCAGCCACCCACCTTCTTTGTCCCCAAGCCACAGAGGAAGGGGGGACACAGGCGTCAGGCCCACCACGCCCACCCAGACGAGGAGCAGTCCACGGTGCTACCCAATGCCCAACCACCGACACGGTCTCGACGTGGACCCCTAGGGTATGGCGAGGGACTCAATGAGGAGGGCAGAGCCATCGTGGACGTCATCCTCGCGTGTGTAGTACAGCTGGTGAAGAAGCTGCTCGACCGCCGGCAGGGCACCGCAGGCCCCACCGAGTAGGACCTCGACGCACTCCTTCGCGAAGAGGTGTTAACCGCCGTCGCAGAGGGTGCCCTCCAGCCCCCACCATCATCTACCACGCCCGAGAGGTCCCACCCAACACCCTCTGCACCCACCGCAAGCCCACAACCAAGATGGAGGTGCGGATTGATAGCCCAGCCTACGCGCCGGCGCCCACGCTGAGGGTGCGGCAGTGCAATGTGCAGGGCCTCCGCCCCAAGAAACATGAGCTGCTGCAAGCCGTCTTCCAAAAAGACCTGGACTTGGTTCTCCTACAGGAAACGCCCACGCCCGCCGGCTTTGAATGGCGAGTCGCAGGCTACACCCTCCACTCGCTTCCGGCTAGTGACAGAAATGGGCGTGGCTGTGCAGCCCTCATACGAAACAACATCCCGTACAAGAGGATCGCCGCACCCGTGTACTGTGGTGACGGCGTGAAGGGCCTGAAAAGGAGCTACAGCTGGGGCCGCTCACTCTCACTGTATACAATATATACAGGAGCCAGCGGTACCCGCTGGATGTTGGAGAGCTGCTCTCCCTCGCATCCCACTCCAGCCTCCTTGTAGCGGGCGACTTCAACGCCCACCACGCCTTGCTGCACTCTGTGTCACCCACTAACGTAACCGGGTGCCACCTGGCCGACCTGCTCAAAGAAGTCCCTGCCGTTCGACTACTAAACACAGGGGAGGCCACGCACGTTCATGGGGGGCGGCTCGACCTCACGCTGGTGTCGGGTGACCTACAGCCAGGTGCTACCTGGTAGGTCCACCCTACCCTCACCACCATCAGCTCCTTCTCTCCCGATGCCCCAGTGGAACATCATGAGGGCGGATTTTGTCAAAGTTCCAAGCCACCCTAAACGAATGGTGGTCCACGTATGTGCCTCCGGCGGACCTGCACCTGCAGGAGAGGGACCTTGCGGTGGCCATAAAGAGTGCAGCATACGCGGCCCAGGCATGGACAGCCTCTAATCGCCGCCGGCGCCCGGACTGGTGTTTTATAACGAGGAATTCCGGGAGCACAATCACCGCATCAACGTCCACAGGAGGTTGTACGAAAAGCGCCCGACGGCCATCAACCTGCAGCTCCTGCAGGACGTGGTAGCCCGCGCGCGACAGGGTGTCCTTGAGCGCCAGAGAGGCAATGTGGGTGGAGTGGTGCGCCTCTTTCAGCCAACACACCTTCCTCGTCCAGCTGTGGGGGAGCTTCAGGAAGGCCTCAGGTGCCGCCCCGACCCATCTAGCTGCCCACCCACGCCCACAGCAAGAAGCAGATTGGCTGGCGAACTGCTTTACAGCGAGGCGTTCTAGCGAGCAGCATCCTCACCACACCCGCTACCTCCAGCAGCAGCTACGCTCACAGCGCGAAAAAGAGGTCAGGGAGGCGCAGGGCCGCTTGCACGCGACGGAACAGCCTTTCACGCTCGAGGAACTGGCCAGTGCGAAGGGTGGACGTGACACAGCGGCGGGAGCCAACGGAGTGCGGTACTCCATACTGGCGCACGCTGGGCCCACCGGGGACGCCACGCTGCTAGCCGTTCTGAACGCGTCGTGGTTGGCAGGCCGTCTGCCGCCCTCCTGGAAGGACGCCGACATCAAGCCCATCCCCAAGCCGAAGGATCACACCACCTTCAGGCCAATCTCCCTCTTGAGCTGCACCGGAAAAAGAGCAGAGAAGATGGTGCTGACTCGCCAACAGTGGAGCGTGGGAGGCCTTTACCACCACGTGTTAGGCTACACCAGGGGGGTGAGCACGGCGGACTGCCTCTTCACCCTTCTGGCTCACGTCAACAATCAGCCCACCATCGTATTCTTCCTTGACCTCGAGAAGGCTTTCGAGCTGGCTAGCCCCCGCGCCATACTAGCCGCCCTTGTGAGGAAGGGCATCCGAGGGAGACTGCTGGGCTAGCTCCAGGACTACCTTCACCAGCGCCAAGCCCGCGTGAAGTGTCAGGGTCACAAGTCTTTCTACCTTACCTTCGAGAACGGGAAACCCCAGGGCGGCATCCTCAGCCTGTTCCTTTTCAACGTGCTGATGGAACAGCTGGTCACCCCCCCCTATCGGAAAGGAACCATCCTCCTCAGCCACGCCGACGACCTGGCGCTCGTCGTCACTGGGCGCGGCGACAAGCTCTCGCGGGCCCAAGAAGCGCTGCACCTCGTCACTGCCAAGTGTAAAGAGCTGGGGCTCAAGATCTTGGCAGAGAAGTCCCAGGCCATGGCCATCAAGACTTGCACACCTGCTGGCCAGCAGCTTCGCGTCCAAGGAGTCGGCCTGGCCTGGACAGACTCTTACCAGTACCTCGGAGTGTGGGTGGACAGGCGGCTGTCCTTCACGCAGCATGTCACGCACCTGAGGGAGCGGACGCAGGCCCGGCTGAATGTGATGAGGGCCTTGACGCGGCCGAGCGCTGGTACAACCTGTCCCGTCATCTGCCTCTACTACCCCCAGGCAGTGCGCTCCCTAGTGGACTACAGTGCACCTGTCCTTGCAGCGCTACCCCGGCAGCAGCAACAGCGCCTGGAGGTGATACAAAACACCGCCATGAGGACCATGTTGGGGGCACCCAGGTGGTGCAGTGCCTGTGTCATGCAGAGTGAGGCCAACCTGGTGCCCCTCACCGCCAGTGTGAATTGCATTGTGGCCTGTCGGGTGGCCAGAGTGCTCCAGCGTGACGTGGAGGGTGTTGCGAAGAGGAGACTCTGAATGGCTGTGGCGCAGGGCATCGAGTGCCTGCGTAACAACAGGTGGCTCGTAAACGTCAGCCGAGCAACCAACTCCCTCAACCGGACAAGGAACTGGCTGTGGCGCGACCCTGACACCCCCAACTCCGCCTACGTTCCACCACCACCCTGGGACCTCCCCGCCGCCTACTTCACTGCCACACAGCTGCCTGCCAGCAAAGCGAACTGCCTCACCGAGAAGCTGCGCCAGCACGCCCTCATGGCCATGTCTGAGGTCAGGGAGCCAGGCAGCGCAGTGTACTACACCGACGGCTGCGTCGACCCTGACAGCGGGAGGTCCGGCGCCGCCTTCGTCACGAGCGGCTTGACGCAGGCGTGGAGGAAATCAGACCACTGCTCCACCCTCCAGACGGAGCTGGTAGCAATCCTGCATGCCCCCCAGCATGCTCTGCTCCGCCGGGAGGCCACTGTGGTGATACACACGGACTCTAGGTCGGGACTGCAGGCGCTGCAGCACGCCCACGCCCACAACCACATTCGGGACAACATCCACCTCACCACCACCATCCTGTACACCCTGCAGGACCTGGCAGCTTAGGGCAGGCGTGTCTTGCTTCACTGGATTCCCAGCCACGTTGGCGTGCGTGGCAACGATGCTGCCGACGAGGCTGCCAAGCGATCAGCTCACGGCCCCACCATCACCTGGACCGTGCTCCCAAGCCTGCACCAGCTCAAGGTGCAGTTTAAACGCAGGGCCGCCCACAACGCCCACCAGCAGCACCAAGAATGGGAAAGCAATCAATAGGCAAGCGGCGTGGTATGCTGCAGCCACAGCCTATCGCTCATTTAACGCATCCTTCCAGCAGCCCAGAGCAAACGGCGTACTGCTACAGCGTGTGAAGCTGGGCTACTCCACGCTGGAAGAGCTGCACGCCGACTTTGTGGCAGGGAGGTGCGAATACTGCGGCGCCTGCTCCCGGCCATCACTGGTGCACTACCTCCTCTCCTTTCCAGCCACCGCCCGCCTCAGGCCAGAGCGAGCGCCAGCCCCTCCCCCTGTAAGAGGTGGCCTACTGAGGGCGCGAAAGGCAAGAGCCGCCCAGGTGGTCCGCCACACCCCAACAAACGAGCTGCTGGAGGTGCTGAAAACAGCACTCCCTCCGCGCTGATCGCCGCCCGCGCCCAGCCGGGAGACGGGTGATGAAGACCGCCGCTACCCACTTGCAGCAGATAAGAAACTCGTGGGACGCTCCACCACGTCTTACTGCGCGCCAACACTCACGGGCTGCCCGCTTTGTGTAATGTGTGCACTTATACTACATGTATTTATATTATTGAATCATACTATTACTGCATTTGTAATGGATTATTTTTTTAATTATTTGAAATAATGATTAAGTATAAATGTACGCTATTGCACCATAAACCTATACAATCAATCAATACCACAAGAGGAAAAGAGAAACTAAAACCAGTGCAGAAAAACTTAATTTCGGGATAATCTGATTGAGTTTGCATTCGTAGGAATTCTGAATTATGCAATTATAAAAGCCGATATCGTATTGCATTGAAGCTTGCAATTCTAGACAATTAAATAATACCTGCGAACTGATTCGAATATATATATTTAGAGACATGAATTTGAATCAATTCAGGTAGATAAATGAGAAGCAGGAGTTCCTTTCGGAGAGAGTGTGATTCACGGTTAATATTACAAGTATAGAAAAGACAAATTTTGTGCAGTATAGACAAAATTAAGGATAATCAAATACATTTATACTCGTAGGTGTGCGACCTTTGCCTTTTGTCAACATTGCCCTCAACTGAATCATAAGTGATTAATTATTGAGCGGTTAATGAACCAGAGACAATTGTATATCTATCTATCAGTATCCCGAAAATTAGCCATGAAGAATTATCTTATTGAGAATCGCTCATGTTGATTTTTTTTTAATGTTTATTTATCATTATTCTTTTCCACCCCATACAATTTCTTCTAAGGGAATATGTTAACAGGCTCACACGTGATTATACTAGACCTTTTTCTTTCCAATAGGTCAGTATCTCTTCATTTACGGTAGAACTGTGTCTGGGGTGTCGCAGTCTCGTAGTTATGAAATAAGATCACGCACAAAATATTCGTCACTTGGGACGGGAACAAACATAATAGCATGTAATACCTACACATGCCTTGATAAAAGCTGCGATTCGACGTGGCCTGGACTACATAAGGTTCTGGATGTAGAAAAGATCAATGTTCAACTACTCTTGCATCAAAAAATTGTGCAATTCGGACAAATGTCGTGGAGACTCTCCTTGACGCTTGGCAAGTTGTTTGAGGTAGTCCCATAGATTTTTGATGGGTATCGATTTGGTGATTTTGAGGGGCAATAGGTGTGTGATTGTTTCTGATTGTTGTCATTCTGGAGGATAGTGATTGGAATGTTACGTTTCGTGTTAAACTAAGGGGAAAATGGCAAAGCTGGTCGTCCAGCAGTCCAAATTAGTTTTCATCTGAACTAAAGACCCATTACAGCATAATTAAAACACCTCTAGTACATCACAGTGACTTTTCCAGTTTGTATCCACCTCCTTCACGCAGGAGGATCACTTGAAGTCATTATAAGTCCTAGATGAACAAGGCGCCGAGAATCATTCACATACCTACAGAAACGTTATTCTTACCAGATAGCACCTTTCCAGTCCTCCATCGTTCACTTTGTGTGTCTTCTTGCACACTCTAGCCAAGTATATTTATGTACAGAAGTAAACAACGACCTTTAGCGAGCCCCTATGCTCCATACGTTCATTCGGTAACGGGTGCCGATTGACCAGCGTTGACGTCTTTCAGGCATTCTTGCCTTGAAGATAACAATTTTAGATTCTCGGGATGTCCATCGTGGGGAATATTATCATTGGACAAATCATCGTCGGAAAGATCATCATCGGAAATATCATCGTGTGAAAATTTATCGTAGGGAAAAATCTTTAGGAAATATCACTATTTTCATAACATAATTACGTAGATTCCCAATTACAGATAGCGGGAGAGCTTTTCATATACACTTTTGGAGTGAATTAATAAGTTAAAATGAGAGTTTTAATTGGGTTATTTAATTTGCAGAATATTAAATGCATTTTAAATATGTACATTAAGATAAAACTAAAACTAAAAGTTAATTAAGAATATGTACATTTTTTTTTATTACGAACATAGAAATAAATATTTAGATTTTAACAATTATGAGCAACGCCACGTAAATATTACAGGAATCCCCGATTTTCAAAATCATTTGCAATCCTTTGTACTCGGTAATTTATCTGTTTTGAGGGGGACGAGGAAGTCCTTCGCCATCGATATAATGTTCAATTTTGGCCTTGTTGCTGCATTTTTCCTATTTTAAATCGGTCAAGAACTTCCAAATACTTAGATAAGATATCATATTAACTTACCGGAATTTCTGTGCCATCGTTCGCACGATATTCTATGTCGCTATTTATTGCTGCATCAAAAGCATTTCCATAATTAATAACAAATCGAGGACGGAGAAGCTTCAGATGGCCTATCTAAGTATTTATGATGTAGTCAATAACTGGATGAAATTCTGGAGTGCAATCATATTATCGCACTTATATTCAAAATATCGGATTTCATCTTAAACCGGGACAAATACAAGCGCTGGTAGCATCCTTATTTCAGCATTCGTTTCGTACCTTTGCTGCAATTTACTTGTTTGAATATTTCGCAAAAATACATTCGTTAAAATATAAGAAGCATCACTATTGTATACAATTTGGGAAGGCAGAGCGAAAGGCATTGATTGCTGCAAAGTCGAAGTCGCTTATAATCATTATAGGAGACAAATTTGAATTGAAATTTCTTTCGTAAAATGCTTCATTTCTTCAGGTCAATAATGCATAAAGTAATGAAATGAAGTCGCCATGTATGTCACCATGTATCGTATTGATTTTAAGGAATTAAAGCACCTTTCGCCCTACAAACCCTTGTATCGTATATAGTTATTCAAACAGAACAGTGACTGTCTTGAAAGTTCCGTTGGCCAACCAGCATTGAATCGCACAAATGTTTTGAGCTTTGCTTAGTTGTATCTATCAAAATTCTATTTTGACCAGCATTGTTATGGAAGAAAGAAATGACTTATCTGGCTGTGTTCCTTTAAACTCGGGAAGTATTTTCAAATCAATCAAAATAGATGGATTAAGTGGAACATTTCCTGCTTTATTGAGGATATTTCTGATTGACCTCTTAATTGAGTCTATTTTAGACATCTGACTTATGGTGTTGAGAAACCCCAACATAAACTTGTGTTGCAATAGAATGAAAACAATCTTAAGTATTTCGGGTTTCTTTTCTCAGCTTCGTTGAATGCTATAGATGCTTCAACACGAGCTATATTAGCAGAATGAGTTTGTTCACCAATTCTCTTGAAAATTGAGTCATCTTGTGTAATAATGCCTACAGAACATTAAACTTTGTGGTACTTATTGCATTTCTAAATTGTTCGTTGCTCGTTTTGCTGTTTGTCTGACAAATAGCTACCTGTTATGGAACAGTTTTTTACCATGTTTTAAACTTAGAACATATTCAAGAGGCCCCTTGAATAAAATATTTAAATATCGATGACAAAGATAAGTAGTACCCAAATTGAAGTCTTTGTACCCAAAACATCTAGAATTGAGTTCCTGCTTTTAAACGTGCGATTAGCGCATGCGTAGTGTGTGTACACATACTACTAAAGATTTGTAGTGAATAGCTTCATACATGCATTTTTAAATGCATTTAATATCATCAGAATTAACTAAACCAATTTCCTGTTCAATTTTCTCTATACTAAATTTACCTAATTAAATTTACTTATCCATATAGAAGTTATTCTTAATAAAAGTCTACCATTTATTTTTAAATTATCACTGATGATATAATCCTTCCACACGATGATATTTCCGCACGATGAAGAATTCCCGATTCACATTTTTAGCCACAAGCCTTGAATCACTGCCCCGGTCGTGATGAATCAGTCTCGTCGTTTGGCCACAAATCTCGCGAAAGTTTCATGAAGACCAAGATTTTGGCTATTAAAGGTAGACCCTTATCACCATACATGTAGATAAACCTGTAAATTCCCCTAAATCCTTCAGAGAATGACCTTTAACGCGCCCAAATACAATCATTCCTCTTTGGCACTCGGTAACAACTGCACCTTACCACCTTCGTGAAATCTCTGAATACCGTCACACAATTGCTAAGAAGCAACCTCCTGATTCTCCTCGTTCAACAATTACAGTCACCTGTAGTTTAAACTACTTAAAACACCCCACGTGACTATTTTTTTGTCTGGTGGGCTTATTTTAACCCAGGCAACTATCTCAGTATCGTAGTTTGCACCACCCTCTTAAAATTAAATATTAAATGATTGATTTTGCCTTGGATAAATGTAATTTTGCTATGAAATTAACATAATGGTATCTAATTGATTTTGTATGTATTATCTTTTCGTTTCTTATTCATTTAGAAGTATTATTATACCAGGCAATAGCTTCGCTACTCCTCCAACGAGGGAAGCTTGCGCTTTGCTACTAAGATTAAAATCTAAAATCTAAAAAAGAGCAGCCATGGTTAAATTTTTAGAAATTTCCTGAATTTCGCCACTTATAATAATTTTAAAAAGGAACTCTAAACTATTTCCCCCCCTTTCAAAAAATCACGTTGCTAAAATATTGTTATAGATAAAATAAAAAACCAGCCTTAATTAAATTTTAATAAATTTTCTGAACTTCACCAATTGTAATCATTTTCTTTGAAAACATTTTAAAGCATTCGATAATCATATTTATTTTTTTAGAACTAAACTATTTTGTTTTTTTAAACTCTAAAGAAATTCTTAGAAATTACCTTGATAAAAATTTGAAATATAAAGTCATAACCAAACTAAGATGAAATTATTATTCAAATACTCAAAAAATCCCGTTCTTAAATTATAGAGAAAGTGATTATTTTGCCTCATGATCTAATTCGAAATTTCTGTGATTCATGAAGTTGCAAAAGTGATTCATTTTTTGTACACAGAAATAAAGACGTCGCTATTTTTCCTCGGTGACTGGAATACATAGGAGGCCAGTTGCTATGGAAACCATCAAAGACTACAGGGATGCATTAGTTCTTAAACCTGCCAGAGAAAATATTCAAGTTAAGAAATTATTAATAAAATACTAAGGAAAAAGATAATATAGAATTAATAATAATCCTACATACATGTATTATTTAATCCTCACATTATTCAGTGGTGTAATTGAGAGACACTAGTATCAATAATAAAAATAATATGGATTTTTATATGTCACTATTCAAGACAATGATTCTTCATAGAATGCCTATCTATCGTCATAAAGTGCCAGTCGATTAAATAAAAAAAAGCTAGATGGAAGAGGTCACTCTTTAAACTGCGATAGAAGGAACCAAAGGAAAGGAGGGGGGCATCCCGCATGCAGAACATTCCACATTCTAGGAGCAAGTATCGAGAAAACTCGTTTGCCCATGCAGCACAGGTGACTAAGAGTAAAACTCAGTAGGGGCGAAGAGCTCGAGTGGAGGTCTCTTGGTAGGGGCTTAGATAAGGTCAAGGAGGAATGGTAGGAGAGAGATGCGTCATTTACAGACTTAGAAGTAAGGATAAGGAATTTAAAGGTGATTATGTATTGAATAAGGAACCAGTTAATATACTGACGCAAGGGATCTACAAGTGGGAACTGACCCCCCACCCCTCACAGAAGAGCCGAGCTGCCATGATTTTAACCAGTTAAAGAGGTGGAAGAGTTGAAGCGAGTGATCCAACGATAAACTCCCTATAAGAATGGAGGACTGAGCAGCAGGGCTATGGCGGTCCGTTATATGTGAAAAAGCCTATCCAATGGTGGGTCCTGTCTTGACACTTCACTGAAAGATCTCATTGGTCATGCCTTGAAACCAACAATATTAATTTTGATCAAAGCAGTTCTGCAACAAGATGATAAAGATGTTAAAAACATGTCTCTCAGCAATAATACAGTTTGCAGCATTTTTTTTATTTTTTATTTAAGGGGCTATCTGGCGACTGCCGACTTAGGCATAGGTCACCGTATACAAACAGCCTAGTTCTAGGCTACTTTAAAAAATTGAACAGGAAACAACAATAAAATAAATAACAATAACAATAACAGAACAATAACAAAAACAATAACAAAAACAACAATTAAACCTGGTTAAATGAAATGGAGAAGGCCGGCCTCCCCCAAATAGTCAACAAGTCCACCAGTCAAAGTGCACGCTCTCGTCCCGAGTACAAGGGACAGGCGGTAGCGACCCCGCCCATCCCGGTACCGGGACAGGTGTCGTGCGCGAAGATCACCCAGACTGGGACATTCGACAAGAATGTGTCGAACAGTCTGGGGGACGACGCAGTCGTTGCAATAGGGCGCAGGCAAGCGCTCCATCAAATAGCGATGCGTCACACGAGTGTGCCCGATTCGGAGACGACAGAAAGCAACCTGAAGCCGCCTCGGCATTGGGGGATAGGTTCATGGGAACAGTCGCGGTGCAATGGCACGCAACTTTAAGTTCCCTTCGACCGTCTCCCATTTTCTTTGCCAAGCAGTCCGAAGAGCTGCCTGTATTCCTGCCATGTAGTCGGTGTGAGGAAGAGCGAAACGCTGGTCCGGTCGCAGAGTCCTCGCGGACTCTTTGGTGCCCTCATCGGCGCGCTCATTCCCCGCAATTCCTACATGTCCAGGAACCCAGCAGAAGATAATCTCGACATCTGCCCGGCTCGCCAAAACCGTGGCGTCACGGAATTCGCGAACCAGGGGATGCGGAGATTCAGTTTGCAGCAGAAGAAATAAAATGAGTGCAGATGGATGAATCAACTGATAGGAACAGTGAAGCTCTGTCATTGGCATATATAAGATATATCATTAATTTGTTTTGTTTAGGTTCCAACAAGGGTTTAATAAGAATTGCCGCCGTGTACCAGTAACTATTTACCACTTAATAGGAACGATAAATGTAATTAATATGTTTTTCATTTTTAAATTTAATTCATGGCATAAAGGATTAAAAATTTGTTGAGGAGTTTCTATTTTGTGTATAAACGGAAAGTACCACTTCCGCAATTGATATAAATAGGAAGCTTTAAAAATATTTAGATAAATACCAGATATTAATGGACAACATTACATCTTGTGCAGCATAATGTTCTCGAGTGATGACAGGCAAGAAAAGTAGCTGCTTAAAATTAATGAAGGAAGACAATCCAGAAAAGCTGTTTGTGCATTAGTGTTATTCGGCGACAAAATTTAGTGGCCAAAACGATGTCTCCTCTTCTACATGGCGTCTTAAAATCAGTTGTAAAGTATATATGTCGTAGAATGGACTCTCAACGATATACCATATATAACTATTCGTTGAGGGAACTTCCTTAATTATCTTTAGAGTGCGTGGATATCTGGCATGCCGATATTATGTATCCTTGATATGCTTAAGAAGTGGAACTGAGCTATTGCTATCATTAATAAAATAGAGTTTTATTAATAATAACTATCAACAATACACAAAACGGAAAATATTGACACAAACAGAGAATGGAAAGGGTTGTGGGGGCTCGGGCTAATCCGAGAATTAAAGGATTTGAAACCATTTAAAGCACAGGATAGAATTGACAAAAGGGTTAAATACTCAAAGATAACGTTCGGCTTACGTAATTTTATACTAGTGGTGCAGAGGAAGTCGACGTGAAGGAATTTTCGGTCCGCTGGTAAGTTCCAGCCGAAGGGGGGGAATAAAATGATCCTGACGTGGCGTCTTAGGAATGAGAACCGTTTCTCGACGATCTGCTTGAAGAACAATGGCTGTTCTACGTTGTTCTCTTCTGAACAACAGGGGGGGGGGGTGAGAACCGTCTCTTGGCTACGGGCTCAAGAACAATGGCTGTTGTAATGTTGTTCTCTTCTGAACAACAAGGGGGAAGGGTGAGAACCGTTTCTTGTCAACGGGCTCAAACAGACAATGGCTGTTCTAATGTTGTTCTCTTCTGAACAACAAGGGGGAAGGGTGAGAACCGTTTCTTGGCGAACAGGCTCAAAAGAACAATGGCTGTTCTAATGTTGTTCTCTTCTGAGCAACAAGGGGGAAGGGTGAGAACCGCTTCTTGGCGAACGGGCTCAAAAGAACAATGGCTGTTCTACGTTGTTCTCTTCTGAATAACAGGGGAAGGGCTGAGAACCATTTCTGGTCAACGGCCTCGAACGAACAATGGCTGTTCTAACGTTGTTCTGTTTCTGAACAACGAGGGGGAAGCCTTGCGGACTTGGCGTCACGAAAGGCTCGAACTTTGGCACTCAAGGGATATTGTCCTTCTTCTGGAAAAGTGATGGTGAATCTCGAGGTCGAGGTCCCTTGGCGCACAAAGTGAGAGAGGGTCGCGGTGATGTTTCGCGACGAAAATCTGGATCTCCAATATGCTCTTAGTGGTAAAGTTTCCATCTAAATAGTCGAGACACTCCCTTGGCGTGGGGGATAATGGAGTGGGAGCTTCGAGGGAATGCACAGCCGAGCCTGGGAACAATGCCTTATCTACCCATAAGCCTAACTCAATCTGGCGAGGTCGGCGTGTTGTGGCGAACGGGGGAAGATAAACCTCCTTGTTTAAACATTGACTCAGGTGGCTGCGATAAGGCGCCAAGCTTCAAAGCCAAGATGCACGTGGGAGCATCGTGGTTTTAAATAATATGTGATAGGGGTTGAAATTAACACGGCCCCAACCCGTTCTATCACACCCCTCCATTAGGGGGAAGGTTGTCACTTCGAAAAAAAAGAGAGAAGGGACAACGATAGAGCTCCGTTGTGTGGAACTCGTTTTCTTGTACCAACCGTACCTTCCTGCACCTAACTAGTATTACCTCAATACATGTGATTATTTTGATCTTTTGATTACAGGGGAAAATACTTTTAATACAACTTAATAAAAAAAAGGGGCATGGAACAATGAAATGATAAAAATTAGTACATACGGGACAAAATAATTTATACGTAAATTAATGGGTACAAATATATATACATACAAAAAAAAATAGACATTGAGCGTTACAAAATTCAGACATATACATTAACTAATTATATTGCAAGAGAATCTAATTTAAGTCGTACAAGACGGTATATACCTACATGGAGATACTAATCCTATGAATACAATTACTATACGCTATTCGGTAACGCATTCCTACTGAGTGCGTCAGCGACCTGGTTATTGGAACCTTTTATATATTTTATTTTAAACTGATACTCTTGCAAGAGTAAACTCCAGCGCATGATTCGGCCGTTGGAGTGTGGCACATTCCTAATATAGGCTAACGGACGGTGTTCGGTTCCTATCTGAAATTCTTTTCCTATCAAGTACATTTTGAATTTGTCTATGACCCAGATAATTGATAGAGCTATCTTTTCTCTAGTGGCATATCTCTTTTCGCGTGGTAATAATTGACGACTAGCATATGCAACTGGATGACTCGTTCCGTCATCCTCGTAATGAAGGAGTACACCTCCAATGCCCTCGTTGGGCGCGTCGGGCTTAATCCCAAAGGATTTTTCCGGGTTGGGCAACTTTAAAATGGGGGCAGAAATGAGCTTACTCTTGAGCTGATTAAAATGGGAAATAGCGACATCATTCCAACGTAAACTATCGGGAGAATTATTTTTTTGAAGGGGGCTGAGGGGGGCCGAAATTGCAGCGAACTTTGGAACAAATCGCTGATAGTGAGGAGCTGATCCTAGGAACGACCCTAATTGCTTCTTTGTAATCGGGAGGGGCATGTCGGCGATTGCCTTAATCTTGTTCTCTTGGGGACCTAACTTGCTTTGTCCTATTTTGAAACCCAAATATTTTATGGTTTCGTGGGCAAAATGGCATTTGCGGGGGCCAATGGTGAGGCCATTTTCGCGCAGTCGCTCGAAAAGAGCTAATAGGGTGGTTAAATGGTGACTCCATTCAAATAGTTCTTGTAGCTGACTCTTTTGATGTGGTGTCAGCTGCGCGTCAATATCCAGGTCAGAGGGTTCCAACGACTCGCCTGGTAGGGAAGGAGGAGGGTAATCGGCATCAGGTTGGGTGCACACTATCTGTATTACATTAAAGGACTCCGCGGGGTAATCTTCTTCAAGCGCCGATGTTTCGTCCAGTTCTACGAACGTATCTCCATGGGCGCGTTTGGGGTTCTTTTTTTCTTGGGGTCCACGGACAGTCTCCGTGTCCTTGTCTTGGGCCTTATCGCCTAAGGGTGTTAGTAATTCACACTCCTTTTGTGCCGTCCTAAAGTCCTGGTTAGGGGTCTCCGAGAATTCGGACGGTATCGGGGTTCTGATGGGGACGGGCTCCTGGGCTTTTTTCTTAGCTCGGCCTCGAGGAAGTGCGGCCCGAGACACAGGGTCGGAACTCACTTGGGGGCTCTGTCCTATAAGTACGGAACAGAATTGTATGGGTGCTGAAATGACTTCAGCCCAGCCATCATAATATTGACACTGCAGGTAACATCTAACGATGGGGAATTAGTTCGCCCGCCCAAGGTAGTCATGTACCACCGCAAATATTTCGTGGTTAGGGTCCACTGGGAAGAGGAGTTCGTCGGACACGATGAAACACGTACATCCTGTGTCCCTGACGAGAGTCGATACTCGGCAGCCGTTCACGCTGCCCTCCTCAAATTTCAAAGTTACCGATGAACTTTTATCAAAAATAAAATTTACCTGGTGGCCTGACGGAGGGGGAGAAGTTTCTGCTTGGGTCTGCACCACCGGGGGAGCCGGGGTTGCATAAATCTGGTAAACTTGGTGGGCTGGTCCGCTTTTATGCCTAGAATTTTGGGGGCAATTCCAGCTCATGTGGTTTTCTACACCACAGGTGAAGCATATCATTGGTTGCTTCGGGAAGAGAGATGGAGGAGAAATCTTAACGGGAGGTTTGAAGTTCCGTTGTTGGTTTTGGGGAAAGAAGTTTTGGGGTTTTACGGGGCTCGGAAACTTCGTCGGCTTTCCTGTGAAGGGGCGCGAATCATTCCTTCTTTCCTTATAGGGGGATTGGTCAGAAGTTCGATTCTCCTTTGGGTATAAATTATGGCTTGCGGCATAGACATCCGCTTCTTCGGTACATTCTTTAAAGGTCTGGCACCGACGATCCTTGACGAACGCGCGGATCTCCGTCGGGAGACACGCAAAAATTGATCTCGCAACACGAAGTCTGTTAAGGACTCGTAGTTCAGATCAACCTTTGAGGATTCTTACCAAAATTTAAAATTTTTTCTGAAGAATGTATCCCAATTGACGGAACGTCTGCTTGGGTTTAATACGACCTCCTCGAAATTCTTGGTGGTAGAAATCGGGAGTCATATTATGAGCGGCCAATAACTCAGCTTTGAAGGTGCTGTAGTTAATTATACACTCAGATGGTAAAGATATAAAAGTTTCGCGCAATTTACAATTTAACAGGGGAAGTAATCTGGCTACACCTTCAGCCTCCAGATCCATGTTATTGATTTCGAGGATCTTTTCGAAGTGGGCTAAAAATGCTCCGAAATCCTCTCCATCCTTGAAATTGGGGAGCTTTAGTCAGAGATTGGGGGGGGTTTCGGAACGGAAACTGGCGGACTGTATCTCTGCTTCAACACGAGCTAATTCAATCTGATGGTGAAGCTCAGCTTGTCTTCTCCTTTCCTCTCTTTCTTCTCGTTGAAATTCTCTTTCTCTTTCTTCTCGTTGGATTTCTCTTTCTCGTTCTTCTAGTTGTATTTCTCTTTCTTTTTCTTCTCGTTGGATTTCTGTTTCTCGTTCTTCTTGTTGTATTTCTCTTTCTTTTTCTTCTCGTTGGATTTCTCTTTCTCTTTCTTTCTCTTCTCGTCGGATTTCTCTTTCTCTTTCTCTTTCTGTTCTTTGCTACTCTTGAACGTACTCAATTAGTTCTTTTCTGGAGAGTCCCAAGGATTCTCCTTGCGCTTTAAAGATTTCGAACTGAGTCATCTTTGCCCTTGGGGGCGCACTAGTCAACCAACTAAAATTCCTTGGAACAAGAATTATGCCTCTAGAGAAATTAGCCTACCTAAAACTGGGCACTGACCTATTCGTACTTGGTTTCTCGATCTAAATAACCACTGACTAAAATCACAAAAAAAACACAAACAAATTATTATAACAGTTCCTTGAGCTACTCCAGCTTCTTAAGTTTCAAAAAAAAGAAGATAGCAATCGTTAAAACAAAAGGGAACTACTATACTCTATTATTATAACGAATAACACTATGCTTTACTCGACTGAGACCAGTGTTTGCAAAGATATAGCGTTAAACCTTACACACCTGATACCAAATTTAAATAGTATATATATATATATATATATATATATATATATATATATATGTCGTAGAATGGACTCTCGACGATATACTATATATAACTATTCGTTGAGGGAACTTCCTTAATTATCTTTAGAGTGCGTGGATGTCTGGCGGGCCGATATTATGTATCTTCGATATGCTTAAGAAGTGGAACTGAGCTCAAGGATAATAATATTGCTATCATTAATAAAATAGAGTTTTATTAATAATAACTATCAACAATACACAAAACGGAAAATATTGACATAAACAGAGAATGGAAAGGGTCGTGGGGGCTCGGGCTAATCCGAGGATTAAAGGATTTAAAAAGGTAAAACAAATCTAAAGTTAAAGAGATGGGATAGTTCGCTAAACCATTTAAAGCACAGAATAGAATTGACAAAAGGGTTAAATACTCAAAGATAACGTTCGGCTTACGTAATTATATACTAGTGGTGCAGAGGAAGTCGACGTGAAGGAATTTTCGGTCCGCTGGTGAGTTCCAGCCGAAGGGGGGGAATAAAATGATCCTGACGTGGCTTCTTGGGAATGAGAACCGTTTCTCGACGATCGGCTTGAAGAACAATGGCTGTTCTAATGTTGTTCTTTTCTTAAGAACAAGGGGGAAGGGTGAGAACCGTTTCTTGTCAACGGGCTCGAACGAACAATGGCTGTTTTAATGTTGTTCTCTTCTGAACAACAAGGGGGAAGGGTGAGAACCGTTTCTTGGCGAACGGGCTCAAAAGAACAATGGCTGTTCTAATGTTGTTCTCTTCTGAGCAACAAGGGGGAAGAGTGAGAACCGCTTCTTGGCGAACGGGCTCAAAAGAACAATGGCTGTTCTACGTTGTTCTCTTCTGAATAACAGGGGAAGGGCTGAGAACCGTTTCTGGTCAACGGGCCCGAACGAACAATGGCTGTTCTAACGTTGTTCTGTTTCTGAACAACGAGAGGGAAGCCTTGCGGACTTGGCGTCACGAAAGGCTCGAACTTTTGGCACTCAAGGGATATTGTCCTTCTTCTGGAAAAGTGATGGTGAATCTCGAGGTCGAGGTCCCTTGGCGCACAAAGTGAGAGAGGGTCGGGGTGATGTTTCGCGACGAAAATCTGGATATCCAATCTGCTCTTAGTGGTAAAGTTTCCATCTAAATAGTCGAGACACTCCCTTGGCGTGGAGGATAATGGAGTGGGAGCTTCGAGGGAATGCACAGCCGAGCCTGGGAACAATGCCTTATCTACCCATAAGCCTAACTCAATCTGGCGAGGTCGGCGTGTTGTGGCGAACGGGGGAAGATAAACCTCCTTGTTTAAACATTGACTCCGGTGGCTGCGATAAGGCGCCAAGCTTCAAAGCCAAGATGCACGTGGGAGCATCGTGGTTTTAAATAATATGTGATAGGGGTTGAAATTAACACGGCCTCAACCCGTTCTATCACAGTGTCAACTACATAAAATCCATTGCAAAATGTGAACGTCTCTGCAAAGAATTTTGTGGGTATATCAATGCGTACCATGTCAAAGTGTTGCTTCACACTGAAGAAAGGTGGTTATCTAAGGGCAATTGCTTGATAAGATTCATGGAACTGTTCGATATTCTTAGCGATTATTAACATGACAAACCTGAAATGAATCTCCTTGTAAATATTGATCGTAAAGCATATATCAGCTATTTAGCAGATATTTTTGAAAAATGCATTTATTAAATAAACAGCTATAGAACAAAAAACATGACCTTTCTAGACTTACAAGCCAAGATATTTGGTTTCATCACATTTTTGTATCACATAAAAATATTTCTTCCAAAAGATTTAACCAATTTTCTTTGCTAAATGGGTGCAAGGTGTCTGATGCTACTTCTCTTAATATCGTTAATCATTTGAAAACACAAGTATGTTATTTCGAATACAAATTTCACGACCTACCCAAATTAATTTTTCAGCTTGGATAACTAAACAATTACTAATGTACCTCTCTGATATAGCCGTGCAGTATCAAGAAAAGCTGTCAGAAATACAAGATAATGATTATGTTAAAATTCTCTTCAAAATAAAAGGAAGTGTGATGTGGCTCTGAAATAAGATGTTGACGAAATACCCAAATGGAACAAGTTTAGCGAGAAAACTACGCTTGACATTTCCGTCCGTATATAAGTAGAATGTGGTTTCACTGCTGTAAGTGACTTGTTCCTGAAAAAAAAAGAAATAGTCTTGATATCACAAAATGAGCAGATTTAAGGTTAAATCTAACAAATTTCATGCCTTGATAAATGCACTTTGCGCTAAACATCAAAACCAAGCATCTAATTAAATTGATTATTTATTTAAGCTTGATATAATATGCTTTAGATTTTTTACTGATTTTATTTTGCTTCACTGATTTGATTTTTTTAATTATATTATTTTGTTTGAAGGATTGTATATTTTTCGAAGGTTTTATTAGTGTAATAAACTTCACATTTACAAAATAGAGTATTTTTTTACATCAGGAGGGACATAGCAAATTTTAAGAACCTGAGGTGGTAAATGAACCTGAGGTGGTAAAACAGGTTTGGGAAACACTGATCTATAGTATTTTGAAGATCTGAATTAGTTTGGACGTTGCCGCCTTTCTAACAGCATTTCATATCTGTTGATGTACCGAGACCAAAAGTGCACTGTGTAATCTAGATCAGGGTTTCCCAACCGGGGCCATGGCACATCTGAAGGGGGCCACAGGAAAATTTTAAGTTATAGAGGGTCCACAGATCCATGAAGGGGGCCACAGGACTCAACCTATTAAAACCTGAATTATAGTTAGGGCAGTACCTAATTTTAATTTATGCAGTTGAATTACATTTGAAAAATATTAATACATATATTTTCCCTTTTTAAAATATTTTATTAACATAATAGGATTTACATTAATCTGTAAACAAATATTTGGCATCTCACAAGCCTATTCTGCGGCGCACTCCATTGTGCGTTTGATCGTTATGGGCCTGGCACCGTTGTTGGCTTTATGAAAATACTTCAGGTGGAACTTTAAATCCTTACAGTCTGTTTATCAAGTGGTTTGGCGTTATAGTATGTAAGTAGCTTTTATTTGTTTACCCTAATACTACGAATTGTAGTAATTTTACTAGTTTTTTAAAATTATAATAGATTGCCGCAAACACAATAATATAAGACTTTTATAAGTAAATAACTGAGCATTTGTGTTTGTAAGTAAAGTGTGCCATTGCTAGGCATACACCAAATCATTTTTTTTTCACTTCGGTTTCACTTAGGGCTTATTTATTAGTTTCTGATGATTGTACTTATCGTTTTGTATCTGCATTAATTTGATTAATATATATGTATATATAATATATTACTAAAATTAATGCAGATCTACCCTCCTGAAGGAGTACATTCCTGCTGTTTTGCATTTAGGTACAGGTACAGAGTACCAGGATGTACAATCAAAAACGAAAATTTTGGACATGTACAATTAATAGAAACGCTCATAAAAATAGTTGCATTGTTATGCGGTTCCTTTTTTTGGTGTCAAATATTGACCAACAAGGGCAAGTATTTAGCACAAAAAAAAGAAAACAAAATTTGCATAGCAGATATTTTTATGAGTGTTTCTATTTATTGGACATGTCTGAAATTTTCGTGGCCGACTGTAATAGAAGTTGGTGTTGTGCACAGACTGGGTGCTTTGCACAGGAAATGGAGGTTGTTTCTGTGTCTTTTCTCAGAAATACTCTTCCTTTTTCGCCGCCAGATAAGCGCCTTTCATTCTGTTGCGGTAAGCTTCGGCTCTAAAATGTAATATATATATCATTAATATATTAAATTTCTTCTGCACAGATTACCCATGACTACGGCGACGAATAAAGAATATCAACAATACTTTAGTGAGTATATAGCTTATGGTTTTATGCATTCACAAGACAATATAACACAGCCATTGTGTCTTTTATGTATGGCTACACTTTCTAATGATAGTATGCAACCAAGTAAGCTTAAAATACATTTGGAGAATAAGCACGTGGACAAAAAAAGACGTCTGAAAGATTCACTTGATAGTGTAATCAAGACAGTCAACCTTATTAGGCAAATCCACTTCAAGAGCGTCTTTTCCGACAACTCTGTGCTACCAATGAAGGAGGGTTTGAGTGCCTACCTTTGCATACAGAGATGCGATGGCTTTCTAAGGGCAATTGTATGAATCGCTTCATTGCACTTTGGGATAGTGTTGTGTTATTTCTGGATGGTAAGCAGCTCGGAGTAAGAATCATTGCTGCCAAATGCGACATATTCTACCTTACAGATATATTTGAAAAGCTAAATATCTTGAACAAACAGCTACAAGGTAAAAACACAAATATAATAACTTGCAAAGAGTCTATTTGTGCATTTATGGGGAAAATTAAGCTGTTCAAGACAAATATGGGGCGAAAAGAGTTGATACAGTTTCCAACCCTACGCCCTATTGAGAGTGAACTGAAAAAAGATGATATCTTAGTATACATTGATCATTTGGAGAAATTGCATAGTGATATGGAAGTTAGGTTCAGAGATATTATACAACTGGACATTCCAGGTTGGGTGGTAGACTTATTTGGAATTAATGCAGCTGATATTGATATCAGATTACAAGAAAGCCTCATTGAGTTACAGAGTGATCAAACTTCTCTGGCTAGATTTAAGCATGGTGTCAGGAACTTATGGACAAGTCATGAAATTGCTATGAAATATTCTTTGCTTTGGAAGAAAGTAAAATTATATTTTATTGCTTTTCCCACTTCTTATCTGGTTGAGTTGGGTTTCAGTAAAGTGTCACACCTCCTATCAAAAGCTCGCAGCCGCTTAGAAATAGTAAAAAGATGTGATCTTCGTCTGCCTCTAACAACTATAGACCCTGATATTGAAAAACTTGTGAAACTGCATGAAGCACAAGGATCGCATTGAATGAATAAAGAGTTGATGATCTATTTATTTCATTTTGCTAAAAGATTTTACTTTTTGTAAGACTAATTATTTATTTTAAAATAGTATTACATTTTTGTTGACCAGTTTAATTTTTGCTATGTTTATAGTCCTATATATGTGACAAATATAATTGTACCCGAATACAAACAGCTGTCTTAATATGTTTAATCCTTTAAAGTACAGTTAAACTGCATATTACCTACTGAAAATAATGATTATGGGCCACAGGAAAAAATAAGGCTCCTAAGGGGGCCATAAGGCCAAAATCGTTTGGGAACCATTGATCTAGATGTCGACGAACGAGCGATTTATATAGAGTAAAATTATGTCTTTCAATTTAAACATTAAGTTGCGGGTAATGGATCCCAGCATTCAGCTTTTTGTCATTATAAATTAAAATCATTTTAGGAAAAATTTTAGGAGATTAGGCACAAGCGTATTCCCCGTACTAAGTGTAGTATCTATTATTTGGTTAATCATCATTTTGGTTAATAATCATCTAATTAATCATCATTTCTAATATTTTAACACTTACTGATATTAAATTAAAAGGAGTGAACTTACTAGGATCTGATTTTTTTCATTTTTTCAGATTAGCCAGACTTTAGCCCTTTTGTTAGTTATTTTTAATAGTCCGGATATAACTCCGTGCTATTAAGTGTATTGTGGACAAATAATCATGCCAGAATGCTTCGATCGTCATAGAAAAATTACATCCATCTTATTTTATCGCGTGCCCGAATAATTTGATGTCCATCTAAATTGATTTCTTCGCTTATATTGGATAGCTGTGACAAGTCATCAGCAGTGGAAATACTTAAGAAGTTCCCAGTAATATCTTCAAAATTTGCTCGCGATTGTCAGGTAGAAGTCCCACTCTAGTCACAATCGGTCCTATAGCCTCCGTTATGGGCTTACTCCTGTTCATCTATGAGATATAAAACTTTGCTCATGGTTAAAGTTCAATGCAATGTTTTTCATAATTATTTCGCTTTTCTAACACTCCACTTAACTACTCCACCATATCCTATATACTTGGCTCAATTTACTTAGATGTGTTCGCTTTTTTAGGTTTCTAACGTATGTTACGCGCTCGTATTGCATTTCTGATTTCGCTGTTGATCCATGGGCGCTCTCTTTGTTTTACCGTGTTTTCTGCGTTAGCATTAAAATAAATCAGAATCTACGATGATGTGGCCAACCTTAGATACTAAATTTGCAAGTTAATCTGGTACTGATGATACTAAAGTGTATGCCACTAGGACCTACAAGTCCGAAACTAACGGCGGTAATGAATATGCAAGGTGAATTTTGTATACGTTTTTTTATGCTTTTTATTCTTGAATATTGCAAAGAGATTGAATTTTGTGAGTTATTAGAAAAAATAATGAACTTCGCTGAGTTAATTATATATGCGAAATGCGAAAGATGGTAATGAGAATTAATTTGCTATTGAAATAAAATTGTCGCTTCACTTTAGGCATCATGAAAATACTGTAATTATATGTGAGGTAAGAATTATGCTTTCAACGTATGTTAAGTTTTAGAACGCGCAGTTTATTAAATGATCTTTAAGATCGGTGATCATAATGAAAATGCAAATGTAAAACTTGATTGGCAATGGATTAAGTATGTTTCGATATGTTGTACCTCGACGATGAAGAATGAAGTGATTAGCGGCGACCTTGAAACGCAGCAAGGAGGCGGCTTACAGCGGACTGGTTTTATTTTACACTAATATCGCGAAGTCAGATATTTACCATATTTACAGGATATAAATACGGAGACGCAGAAAATATAAGGTGAGATTTGAAAGGAGGTCAAAAGGCGACCCGAAATAGTGCCTCAGCTTCTTTCGGGTCTCTGGAGTCATGGGAGTTGCTGATCGTCTATCTTTCATTTGTAGCACGGGATCGGTTCAAGATGGTACCCTCCAAGATATGGAGGTGAGATATTATATATACCCTTTTCTCTGTGTACCACATAGCCGCTTCAATGATGCCATTTTGCACACAAAAAATTATCATCATTGATGACTCACAGCGATCATACGTCTTCTTAT
This sequence comes from Ceratothoa steindachneri, assembly GCA_963969495.1. Lineage (NCBI taxonomy): Eukaryota > Metazoa > Arthropoda > Malacostraca > Isopoda > Cymothoidae > Ceratothoa > Ceratothoa steindachneri. The sequence continues at coordinate 105,874,632 of OZ018327.1, read as the reverse complement.
ACAAACCCCTTTTCAAGCAAAATTTTTTTACCCCAAAATCATACAAATACCCTCTGAGCATCGCATACACGCCTCATACACAGCTCCATGGCGCAGCTATATTTTCCCATTTGCTGAGAGTCAATCTAACTTCTCCGCACTCAATGACCTTCTCCTGGATCTACTCACGATAACAGGTTAATTTCTCACAAACACTTCTTATGTGTTTCTAAATCTAAATAAAATCAGCAAATAACGAACATACCATCTAGTGTCTGTTTAAATGACTGATGCAGGGTAAACATCCTATTTAAAGATCCTATCAGTTTTCTGCACCAAATTCACCACACTATTTCTACTATAATTTACAAACCAGAAAACTCACAAGCCCTTTTTACTAGTTACCCACCCCCCTTCTATTCCAAGATACACAGCTTTACGCAAACACCCAAACACATGTTAAATCTGGTAAATTTGAACACCCGATACTGGGAATACTTTGCAAAGAGGCGAGTTATCAGTCTATCTTCATCAATTTAATGCATGGTTGCGGTCAGATTTACCGTCATATCCCAAAGTTTTGAAACTACCATATTTTTCGTATAAGATAGTGAAACCACTGTATAGAAGCCTAAAATTTATTTGCTACACTAGTTTCGGTATAATTTCGGTATGATGTTTATCATACACTAAACAGTCGTATACTGAGGTAGTTCTATGATCATCAACTAAGTTTACGATCAGATTCCGGGAATAGGAGCTACATTTAAATTCACCATCCGAAAGATTAAAATTGAGAAACACTCCTATTAGTATTGACTCAACAATTTTTCTTCTACGCAAATCTTTACAATTATATATAATTTAGGCCTTTGATTAATCTATTTAGTGGTTGTAATTGCTAATACGGTTAAAATTACTGGATGTAGTAGTGCCTCGACTGACATCACCTTTATTTTAATATATTAGTTTTTTAATGTTCTCCCAGTCTCTCCTATGTAGGATGAGGGACAGTTATTGGATTCACATGGGATAACATATACACAGGCCTTATTGGGCTGATCCATGGGCTTTGTCGAAAGGAAAGATTTAAGGATGGAAAAAGGGTATTTAAACGAGGCTCGATCTGGAGAAGAGAAATAACTCTGTTTACTCCTTTGAGGAGGGGAAAGAATAGGAGGGATAGACAATTCGTGTTACTCATTTTTATTTTAGCCTTGGAACGGTAGTATGTAGATTTAGCTTTAGATAAACTCTCATTGATGACGTGGAGGGGATAATTTAATTCAATGAATCGACAGATTATATATGTAATCTCGTCATCTAGAAAGCAAGGATCACATATTATAAGTGCCCTCAAAAACATACCTACTGCATCCCGTAACTTATCACAATTAGATGTTTTCTGTTTATCATATAACAGGTTAATTATCGCCTACAAATTCTAAATTGGGTTCAAATCTGGAGAATTCCCCCAGCCAAAGTTCCAAATGTTTCATGTTATTTTAAGCCAAGAACCTTATTATTGTCTTTGCTTTTGCTTTGTGACAACATAAATCATCGTACTGAAAATACAGTTATTACCTCTTGTGAAAAGATGATGAAGCGCGTTTTGGTACCATTTTGAGTTCATAGCAGTGTTCTTGGACAAATGTTTTAGTTCTCCAGTTCTCTTAGTTGAGAAACAGCCCAGAGATCAGTACCCGTGTAAACGCTACTCGTTTCTCCTCATAACCAGGCATATTTTAGGAGCTCCAATCAAGAGGAAGCCTTATCATAGAATATACTTTTACTCCAGTCTTAAAAAGTCCCATTCTTTAAATTTCATACAAAAGTGGATCCTATCCGTAAGGATTTTCATAGCTTGATGAGGAGTCTTCGCATCCCTTTTCCAAAAGCTTCGGCTTCGCCTCCGTTGCCCATGTCCGACGCTGCACGGGAACTTTTAGAAAGTCAAGCCCATCCAAAGTATGAAGGACTCTCGACACCAAATTCTTGAGTCATAAGGACATGGAGGCTCGCAAGCCGTTAGCCAAAATACCCCCAGTAATCCTTAGAAGGCAACAACGCCTTTAGCACGCTCTACGGTCAACAACCCACAGATCTCCATGAAAGATTCTGCGATTTCCGTGACGGTCTTTACCTTAAAGACATCACCCGTCTCACTTTCAACTTAAGCTTGGAGGGAATTTCCCTTCAATGGAATTGCGGTGGACACGTAGGTAACTTAAAAGAGGTGGGGAGGTTCTTCCATTCCCGCTCCTTTTCAGCTATTTGTCTCCAGGAAACCTCAGTGGGTGCGTACCATCTTCCCACCATTCCATACTTTAAGGGGTTTGCAACCCCAACCCAAAAGAATGGAAGGCGGGAAGATGAATGCGAAATTGACACCCAGCATGATGTGTCTGTTATCTTTATAGATTTGTCTTTTTCCTGCAATGGCATGCAGCCACACCTAGGTTTGCATTATATTATTTTTCAGTATATATTTCCATCGCCATCTGGCCTCGATGTGACGAACTTCTGCCAACTATATTGGATTTAAACAATAAATCTTAGGGTCTAGTTCCTTTCGGTCCTAATTGAAGTGCTGGAAATCTGTTTCCCAAATGTGGATGAATTTACGTATCATTCTCCGTAAACCGCTAGATTTCTTGGTCTCAATCTATCTCTGTGCTATGTGGACGCACGACCTGAATAATGGTAGTGATTGCTAATTCATGCATCTGCTGCTTGAGAAATTACTTTTGTGTTGGTTCTCTATTTTACTCGAGGAGTTGAGGTCTACCGATGATGCCGCTGTGGTCTTCTTTAGCACCATCATTCCCGTAGGGCTGACTACCATTCAATAACAATTGGTCTTTTATCACACCGTTCATTTCCTTTGTCGTTAGCTCAGTGAAAGACGGACCTTAGGAAGAAGCGAAGTGCATATTTGTGCTACCAGCTCCACACGAATGATTTCACACTGGGTGAAGTTCGTCAAGCGAGGGTTTGTTTTCCTGTAAATCAAAAACACCTGTACCTTCTACTTGCAGGCATGTGTGTCTTCACTTAAAGAGAAGACCTCATATGCAGAGCTATGCAAGCTCGTCAAAAATGATTCGGATCAATTTCTTGCAGGACCACCCTCATTTCCTCCAAGAGGATATGACCACAATCCTTAACCCAGTATATATAGCGGAATGCTTCACGAACGCTTTCTCTTCATTCTCTTGGCATGATGCTGCTCTGCACGCATTTAAAGCACGCCCTCTTCTCACTGGAGGCCACCGAATAGAATTTACCTACAGAGGCAGGTAACCCTTCAAAGGTCCCGTTTATTCCAAGTGAAGTTGCGTTCTGCTCTCGCCTATGCGTGGATACCACCCGAGGTATATCTACGCCATGTTTCGAGACCTGTATGAGAGAGGCAATGCTCTTCTGATCCCAGGCGAATGGCTACCGGAAGTTTTTTCACAAGCTGGGGTGAGATCACTCTTGCCCGGATGGCTTCCTGCTCGTATTTTCCAACGATTATTCGTGTGACGTTTGATGGAAAAAAAATTGTTAATATTAAATTGCCTTCATTCTAAGGCAGTGTAGGCCACCTGTCCCTGGCACAATGTGGCTTTCACAAGTTTTACCCCACGCCGGATTCTCGCTTCGGCTGGGAAATTCTATCTGCAAAGCCCTCCTTCGTGGACAGAACTTCGTCACAATTATTCTTCGATATGCAGAAAGCTTACGATACCGCTTAGCGATACTATATCATAGAGACCCTCCACACTATGGAGGCAAAGGGACGCTTTCCTATTAGTATTTTTCAAACTTTTAGAATAATAATAACAAAATATATACTATCAGCATCATATGAAAAAGCGAACAGTCAGATTTAAATATGTTTAAATTCTTGACAAACTTGAAAATTCTCGGCTTAAACTGAAGGAAATCCTATTAGTATATTTCAGTGAAATATATTTAAAAGACTTTTCAAATAGGTTATTCGAACTTTGAAATGGCGAACCTTCAGAGAGTATAAAATAATAGTAAGGAGAAATGTAAGAACGCTGAACAGAAAGAAAAAGCTGAATAGGAAAGAAAGCTGAAAAGAAGGAGAGAGATCAAAAGGGAGAGAAAGCTGAAAAGTTGTCCCATATGAAAATCTCGTTTCAAATTTCTCTCTTGTTCTTTTTGATAAATAATTATCATTTGCGAGTGGCCGCCCTCGGGAACAAATTTGTACGCATCTATGAAGTCTCTATTTTTTTGTATAGGTTGTTTCTGGCAGTTTACGCTTTACTTTTGTGATTAACAGCTTTTCTGTCCATTTTTTCCGATAGTCCATACATATACATATAGAGAATCATTTTATAAGTAGCAACCTAAATGTTGCTGTGCCAATAATAACAAAACGAAACCAATGCAAATCTCACAAAGTAAAAAATTAAAGTTCCATTGTTCCTTTAATCGATAAAAAAGGTTCCATTGATCCTTATCATCCTCTCCAAAGCTCTAGGTTAAATTAGGTTCAAGACCCTAACATAACCTAACCGAAATTCACACGACCTTGGCATTCCTATTCTCATTTTCTAACTCCAGCAAAATGCGAAAAAAAAGATGCGGTACTTATAGCAGATGTGTTTTTAGAGGGCTTGCTATTTTAGTTTTGATATTGCCAAACAAACTCAGCTGGAATTTTACGAGTTCATGCCTGAAATTGGGTCCTTCTTAAGCAATTTGGAAAGGTTTTTCACCCAATTTTACCATTTTAAGAATAGCAAATCCAAAGTTAATCATACCAAGTACAAATAACAAACTAAAAATCATTGAATTCACTATTGGTCAGAGCTTCTTCCAAGGGCTTGATGAAGAGCTCAGTTAGCTACAACATTTCCTTTTTAACGGCATAATTATATTTGCACCGGACTGCCAAACAGTCCGCTGGGCAAGGCAGTCTTCGCAGTAGAGTGCAAGGGAGCACTCCGTCAAATAGTAGTGTAGCCCGCGAATGTATGGTACAAGGGCACGCCATTTGATGTTCCGCTTTGTCATATCCCATCTTCTTTTCTAAGTAGTATCGACCGCTACCATGATTCCTACTTTGTAGTCGGTGTGAGGAAGAACGAAACACTGGTTTAGTCACCCAATCCTCGCGGACTCTTTAGTGCCCTCATTTCTGTCAAATTATACATGTCCTGTAACCCAGTAGAAGATAATCTCGACATCCATCAAGTGATGCATCGAAACCAGCTCGGCAATGAAGACAGCCGTACCGCCTGGTTGACCTAGGCTGACTTTAAACCGACGGATAGGGCGTGGAAGCCAACCCGACCTTCGGACGTGGAACCATCAGTCTACACTGGCAGGAAGCCAGCGTGACACGAAGGGTGCTCCAAAGAGGTCAAACGCAATATTCCTGGCGCTGTGAAAGCTTAGAAAGACGAGGCACAGCGACAAATAGTCAAAGGTGGTACCATTCAGGTTAGGGTCCTTTCAATAACCAGAGGTGCAACCGACCCGGAAGCTTCACTGAGATCTCGAAGGGGTTTCAAGAACCTAAACAAGAAGGGCTTAGGATATGGTGCCTTTCGGTTTCCTAGGTACCATCTTTCGGTTTCCTAGGCACCATCAAGATCGAGCTTTGGCGGATGAGGGAGGCGCCGAGCTCGTTCTTACAGGCGCATAATGATATGTGTAATTCGCAGAGCGAGTGGGCTCTCCCTAGCATCGACAAGTAGTATCTCAATGGACGACGTGCGGATGGAACCGGTTTCCAAGCGGAGAACGGTTTGATGGATCTAGTCTACCCTCCGCAAAACACGCTCGGATGCAGATGCAAATACTCCGTAGTCAGGTTTGAAAGAACAAAAGATTGGTAGAAAAAGTGAGGCAGTAGCATTATAAGCACCACTACCGCTGAAAGTCACGGAACTAAAAATATCGATTGCGCGGATACAAAAGACCCTAATGCTAAGAATATGAGCTTCCAAGTTAAAGCGGCGGTCGAAAACAGGACTATGGAAACGATGAGAATCCACCTTATCCAGGAAAATTCCTCTAAGTACGGGTCGTAGTGGTTCCTTGGATGGTGGCAGTAGTGCACTAACTTAGCTTTAGCCAAACTTTTCAGTCTACGCTCTAGAGTTGAAGTCTCCGCTGCACTAAAAGATATCGAAAGGCCGTTTAATTTGAGCGGGGCGTGAACTTCTTTCGGTAGCAACGCGGGGATACAGTTGAACCTCAGGGCAAATAGTGTGACACTCATGACAATTATCTACATGGTACCCTTTTTCTCCTCTATTAGGATAGAGAGGGATCCCCTCACTCAAACGCGGATCGACGAGCTCACAGAAACAAAGTAATAATGATTGGCAGGCGTCTCCTCACCCTCAAATTGTGAAGACTCCCCAATATAGCGTATCGCCATATCAGAGGCCTTCTCATGATCGAAAAAACATCGTGGCGTAGTGCGTAGTCTACAAAGGATGGCCTCACAGACGGCAATTTTCAGGCAGAGCAGAACACACGGAGAAAAGTAGATCCTGCGGAAGCTGAACTGTTCATAATACAAGTGTAGTCCGTTGTCTATCAGAACGGCTAATCTAACATTTAACAACTTCTCTATCAATAGGTATACGAAGGAGGTTAGAGAGATTGAACAAAAACCACTTGGGTTTAGTTGATAAAAGCGAATACTGTAACAACTCGCCGTGAGTTTGGAAAGATACCCTTTGTCCTGATCGTATTGAATAAATATACCCGAAAGGTCATGCCTCGATCACCTATGTGGCAAAGCAGATCAAACGGGACATCGTCTGGAAGAAGGGTGGAGTCCGAGCAAAAATGCGATGAGGAAATCACAACTCACTCAATGTATGTAAACTTATCGTTGAAGTAGTATACCGGTTATCGAATGCTGAGAAAGCGGTCACTAAGGAATCCACCAGAGATGCGGGGCTCGAGATTGTGGTCCCATTCTCTTGGAGAACGGGAGGAGGGTCTTGCGAAAACTTGCTCAGAATCCTTTTGACTCACCGCCGCACCTCTGCAAAAGGGTGTTGCCCGTTAATTGAAGACACGCGTGGCCGCAGGCGGGTTTCGAATAATACCGGAACGTATCTTAATAAAAACAAAGGCATTTCAATAAATATAACACACCCAAAGTTCTAAACCAGAAAAAGAGGAAGAAATTAAATAAAAAACAAAAAGAAGAAACCTCAAACCAGAAAGTCATGCCCCGGTGTCTGAAATAGACCCCCCCGGCTTCACGCCTGTGCTCAAACCTGAAACCATCACCATTTAACTATATGCAATGCCACAGTGATGGGTGTAACGAATTCGTCCAGAGCCCTAGGAACAAGTGGTACTTGATACTGAGATGGCAAGCATGCCCCAAGTTCCCCCAAACTGGTAAAATTTACAAGAATGTGCTGGACAGATTGGGGGACCACCTACTCTTAGCAGTAAGATATGAGGGATTGCTCGATCAAAAGGCTGTGTATCAGGCGACTGTGTCCGATTCAGAGACGACAGACGGCAATCTGTAGCCATCGGGATATTAAAGGATTGGTCTAGGTTTTCTGTTCCCCAATTATGGGGTCCAGATGCCGGAGGACAAGTTAATTAAATATAGTTACAATTTAATTAATACATCTTGCTGATAATACTTTTGGCCGCAATCGTCTGCGCGCCCTTTCATAACTTGAGACTTCAATCACTTCAAAAACTGCGTCGAGACATTGGAAGAGTTTTCTTTTGTAAATTACTACTTATGGTAGAATTCCTCCCGATGGGACACATTTAAGAGGATAACATTATTCGAAAAGGGGATATATAGATAGAAGCATCGATCAGCAGTGGAGAGAGTGTGTCGTTAAGAGGCAAGCAGTTAAATTTTATAGCGCAAATATTTCACTGTTAAGGTTGAAGTGAAATGGAGTGATTACTACTATTAAGAAGACGACGCAATCAGAGCTCCCTGTTTTGAAATCAATTAAATCAGTAAAAAATGGGTGATATATTAGTAAACTATTTATCTAATAGCAATATCTGACTTTAAGTTGCAATTACTTTTCCAAAAGATATTTGTATAGAATGTGTGGCAGGATGGTAAAAAGAGCGATAGAAACAATTTATACTTCAGATAAAAGAGAAATGATCTCTGATATGCTTGATGATAACGACATCGACTCGGCGTCGTATAAACTGCTGTTATTGGAAAATGGGTCTCTACGAGGCATTCCTTCGTAGACCTCATTTCTCTATAGTATTTTTTTTATCTGAAGAAGGCTTATGATACCGGATTGTGATACACTATCATGGAGACCGTCCTTATCATGAAGGCGACGCTACATGTACAAATCTTCATTGATGACTTATTACGAGATCATCGAATTGTACGGGTGGGCAAGCTCTCTTCGGCCCAATAAGGCATGAAGACGTCAATTTCAAGTGAATTGTCATCAGTGTAACATTTTTTGCCAAGTTGTGTAGGGATAGGCTAACACTCTTAAGGAAACCTTCGATACCATTCAGAATGGAAACGCTGCCGAAAAATAGCTAGACCTCTAAGGCATTAACTTAATGCACACCAGTATTTCTCTTTGGCAAACGCGGGAAATAGATTGCAGATTAATTTAAAGCCTATATAGAGGGGAAGCAACTACGGTTTTCTGAGCTGTGCTTTGCCACCCTAAACTACAGGATACTTCACTGTAAAAGACCGTAGGTTTCTATGCCCATTCAGATGGTCTCTAAAACAAATAACGTCAGCGTTGTATGAACAAATTAGGAAATTCATTGGTCCTTGCATTAAGTATTCTGTTCCTCTCAAGTCAAAATCAGGTAAGACCATATACATGAAACAAGAGATAGACTGCTGAATGAAGATCACAGAATCCTAGGCCAGAGCTGCACTGAATCCCACTTATTAGCATCCTGTCATTGCTGAATTGGACGAAACACCATCCTTACAATATGTCGTTGATACCATCAAACGCTTTGCAAAAGGCAACTCTCTAAACATCGACAACATTACACTTGAAGTGAAATAATTGATCAAGCAGAAGATAAAATTATCCCCATCTGCAAAAACAAACTGAATCACGGAGACTTTAATAACTACCTCGCAATCTTCCTATTGAGCATGCATTGTATGGAAATTCTAAGTTGCTCTTGCCCTAAATAGACTCAAACAGATGGCTTAGCCTTTCTTAGAGCAGATTTTAATCCATCTAATCAAACAAAATATCGATGTGATTTTCTCACCGTGAAAGCCACATCGGAAACCACCGTGCATGGCTTTCATAGACTTGGCTAAAGCTTTCGACCCAGTCAGCAGGGGCGAACTTTTCAGGTTATTTGAACATATCGGCTGCCCATTTGATTTTTTTTATGATGACATGAGGTACAGCGTAGAATTTAAAGTTTCCACTTCAAATCCAGAACAACTTAAGACAGTGTGTGTGTGTGTATGTGTCATTAACCCGACTTCATTCAGGGACTTTCTTTTCTTTCCTGCATGGTTAATATCTTGAAATCAACAACAAACGATCTCGACACAAGATTAGATTAATTTCACTTCAATCTGGCTCGCCTTCTTACTAAAACCAAAGTTGATCATTGTCGTGGTATGACATTATATTATATCAATACCATATTATATCTATGGGGGCGGGATGAATAACTTGAAGGCGAACCGACAAGGAACGGAACGCCACGAGTTTCGACGCGATAAGAGTGCAACGAGGTCAGGTAAAATTTGGGAAATGGCAAAGCTCAAGGTCATTTTAAGAGGCATGTACAAAAATATAATTTTCTTTACATAAAAATAAGAGAATTAAATAGGAAAAATTCAATTGGTAAATGAAGGGGGAATTGCAGAGTTATGCCCCAGACTCTGGAGTTAAAATTTAATGTATTACAAAAGGAGACTATTCAAATGGGGAAGATTAACTCAAATAGGTTACTGAAGGGGGTGTGGGGTTGGCTTACTGAGGATTACGGGTGACACGTCATGGTAAGGCTTCACGGATGTCTTCTGCAGGCAATAAACGTAAGGCAAGGGCGCTCGGAGCTTCTGAGCGGGAAGTTATCGTGATGACGGTTTTCCAAAAATGGGGAAGGGGGGGGCGGTAACGTTTGGTCTAGAGGAAAATATTCTGGCCACCCGAAAACAAGGGGCGAACGAGGAGGGCTTCAAAGGAGTTGATGAGTGGAGTCGGAAAAATCGCTCGGTAGCGATCGTTAAATGGAATTACCTCACTGGCTGGGGCTAATTCCAAAACATAAATAGTTCAGCCGTCACTTTGCTTTGTTGTTAGCACCTGACTTGGAACTAGGGGAATCTTCTTGGGTCCGGGCGAGACTCCTCAACTCTGTGTTTTCCACATGGAAGACGAGCCATATATTTATCCGAGGCTCTCCCCGCGGGGGTGGGGGAACAGCGCTACTCTCGAATGGCCTCTAATCTTCACGCCGAGGCGATTCTAACCCGTGTAAAGGTGGTCCGTGGTGGACGCGGTTTGAGGCTACCATTTGTGGAAGGGGAGGGAAGGCTTACCCATTTAAACCTAACCAACTTATAGAATCTTCTCCAGCGCAAGGACTTCACTTCCGTGCTGGAAAAGAAATTCCACGTGTAATTCCCCCACAATCATAGAGAAACTTCTTTTACTCATGATGGGGCTATTGCATTACACTGTGATAGGTTCATCAGAGATTAATCCACATATTTTGCACAACATGCAATTGATTTGGCAAACAAAGACCATCTATAAAACTAACATCATGGACCATGATTTCAGGAACATCCCCTGCATCTCCATTAAAGAACATCCTCAACCATAGGCAGTCCAGAAACTTATATACTATGGATCTACTCTCCCCATTAAACTTCCCGCCTTCACAGCACGATGCACCTACGTTCATCTCTCTTCTGAAGCTGTCCTGATAGAGTAACAGTGTCCCCTATGCAGGCAATCATATCCATATACCCCTGACGCAGATCCCACCAACTCCCTTTTAGCGTCACGAAAGGTTTCGTCATGGTTGGTTATTATTAAAAACACATAATACGACTCGGATACGTCTCTTCTACGAAGAGCGTCCCCAGGTGCCTTCAAGTTACCTTTGATTGTCAGTCTGATCTTTATGTGCAATTTATTATACGTTCTAGGAATCTCATCCACGAAGCTAGGGACAAATGTTGTACCCACTTTCCTGAGTCTCGAGGCAATGCTGAACAAACACATTGTATAAGCAGCCTCCGCAATAGGAGACTGACGTGAAGAGTGTGCTCACAAGAACAAGCAAGAACAAAGTGTACCGAGCTGTTGGCCTAAGTACTTCCCTTCACAGCAGTGAGACAAACAACCTTCATCTAACTAGAGCCAACCTAAATGTATTTCACACGCGCTGCTTTGAACGCTTCCTCGGCATCAAATGGTAAGTTCTCGTGCCAAACCATGATGCTCTTGGAGAGGCAAAATTTCCAACCATCTACGCACTTTTGATTCATATAAGAATGAGATGTCTCGGACGCATCCAGCACATGGCCGAAAGCTGCAACCTTAAAGATATACTCTACAACCACGCTTACCACAGGCACTAGATCCAAAGACTGTCCCCATTTTCCCACCTGGGAGACTGCAACCAAAGACCGAGGGAATGAAAGCCACTGACGAAAGACTTCCTATCAACTGACATGATAATCGGGAGATACAAAAGAGGAATTGCAGTGTCAATACCCTCGTGGCAGATCCAGTCTACCCATGCAGACCGTGGGACAAATACCCTAACTCCTCCAGAATTGAACGTTTTAGCCAAAGCAGACGCTGGCTGTTCCACAACAACTGAGTGACATACTTCACACACCATTATCGTCCGAGAGAAAATGCAAGCTCGATGCGAACGTTCGCATTGAGAAACGATCGTGCATTTTTGAAAATTACAGTGACTAATAGTGATTTTAGATATAACTTAGTGTCAAGAAACATTTCGTTACTAAGTATTCATCGATACAAGATTTTCGTCCTTAACAACACATGTCCCATATAAGCTGATGTGTGGTTTCACAGTTAAAGATAGGTTTTGGAAATTTTTCTGATTTTGTTTGCGTTTTTTTAGTACACTATATTTTTTGTTTGGAAACTAGAACAATATTTTGTAAATGCGAAACGAATTATCTTCAAACAAAGCTATCAAACCTATTTTATTTCGACCCTACAATAGCTAGGCCAATCAGAAAATACTTTTGAGAGGCTGTAGCTGACATCACATTACATAAGCCTATCAGCTATCGCGTTACAGGATCGGACAAACCCCTCCCTCAGGGATTCGTCTTTCCGGGTTTCAGTAATTGATATTAATATTTCTTCTCTTCCTTTTCATAATGTATAACCTTATTCTTTGGTCAGGGATTGTGTTTTGGTTCCTTCACAAACGAAAAAAAAAATAGTTATATATATTATTAGGTAAAAGGCCATGTTGTATAAATGTACTATGTATTGAAGTCGATATTGAATAACCTTATTCTTTGGTCGTGGATTGTCTTTTAGTTCCTTCACACACGAAATAATTAATTATATATATAAATATATATATATATATATATATATATATATATATATATATATATATATATATTTAGGTAAAAGGCCATTTTGTATGCATGTATTATTGAAGTCCACAGCTGTGGAAGTGTTATTAATTTTAACTTATATTTTCTTAATGTTGGGAACATTTTTCTAACGAGTTTTTCGAGGCTAGAAAAAAGATCCGCGAATGACATACTTCAACCTAGATGGCTTTCGGCTGTGTAAGGTCATTTTCAGGGAATAAACAATAATGGAATTATTCGATCATATACTCAGTTTTTAGTAGAATTTAGGATAGTGGAAGATATAGTAGGTGAAAATTAAAGCGGGGAGGGGGGGGGGGTTATTTTGCCCTAGTAGGAAGGGCATCACTTTATTTTTTATTCATTTTTACCTTTGCTTTTGTTGTTTGTTTGAACTTTTTATACTATGTTTGTGTAATTTCATGAGCTTTAATGTTCTTCTTTTTGTTTGTTCTCAAATGATTAGTTGTACTTATTTTTTTTGCAAACCTTCAGCTATCAAGCCTTTGTTAGCTCTAATTGCCAAAAATTGACCTCTTGTTTCTTTTGTTGTAATAATTGTATTGTTCGCTGTTTTTATTTATTTATGTATTGATGAAATGTTCTTATATGTTGTATTGTGTTTTGTCTATGTATAAATTGGTGTAGTGACTTATTGTGTGCATAATTTTGTGCTCGGGAACCGACATTGGCTGAGACTTTCGCCTGTAGTCTTGCAGGTATATTAAGCCTGCCGCCTGTTCCCTGTAGCTCACAAATGATACCATTCGTTAGAAAGGACCAGACCTTTTATCCAAGTTTCTGGGTGATGACATTGATAGGTTCCAAAAGTTTCCTCCTGTGCAAATCTCTTCGCCTAAGTTGATCACGCCTTCTGGCTTTGTTGATAAGCAGAGAAGCAGTGTTCAGGACACGCTGTAGCCTTTTCATCGAGGTTTTACTGGCTGCTTGAGGAACCACTGCGGGGTAGATTAACTTAGCCCGGCCATACATCAGATATATTTTCATGATATTAGCTGAACTAAGATCTCTAAACCTGTATAGCTTGGATATTTCTCTCCTTAGAAGGTTCTGCCTCTCCGTGTGGTATCTCAAGTATCCAGAGTAGGTAATTTTAAGGTCTAGGACGGTGCCTTCGGTGGAGTAGCCGTATTTCCTCCGATCTATGATAATGGGCCATGTCAACTCGCGGGTTAGCGGGACGATCTTGAATTTGTCCCTGTTGGTCCTGATCTTCCATCGTCTCTCGTATTGGCTGATGTTGTTGATTTCCGCTATTGTGCGAACCACCTGCGCCCTTGCTTTTCTCTCCGGGCATGGCACAACTTAAGTGATGTCATTTGCAAACTGCAGATACATCGTGTCCCTGTGCACCAGACTTGTGAGGTCAATTGTGAAGATCAAGTAAAGCAGAGGACTCAGGAAGCTTTCCTGAGGAACGACCGCCTTTAGTTCGTATTTAGGACCTCTGTACTCTTCTATCATGAGACAGGCCTCTCTGTCCATCACGAAGTCACAGAAGATCGTTCCAGGATTGGGTCTAGCTGGAGGTTCAGGATCTTGTATTGAAGTCCTTCCAGCCATACTTTATCGAAAGCCTTTTGCACGTCCATCAATACAATGTCGCTTGGGAGTATGCTACTTTCTCTTTTAGGAGCGCCAGGGCGGTATATGTGCCCTTTTTTCTGCGAAACGCATGTTGTTGGGGGTTATGCGCTCCTAACACGCTCAGTTGAGCTTGTAGCCTATCTGCTAAAATCTTCTCGATGATTTTTCCCTGTATCTCAAGAAGATAGATTGGGCGATAGTTAGCCACCTGGTCTGAGGGTTTGTTACCCTTCGGAATAAAGATGATTTTGGCCACTTTGTACCCATCAGAGAAGTAGTCTGTATTCAAGGCAGCGTTTATTGTGTTCGCCAAACCCTGAATAATTTGCCTTGGGGCATTTACGAGGTTATTCTTCGTAATCCCAGACCAGGCTCGAGCCCTTTGCTTAAAGGACCTTATGGTATTCAAGGTCTATTTGACAGTTATTGGGCATCCGTGGTAAACCATCACTCTTTCCTGATATACTTGCGGGTGTGGGTGGGTTCTATGTATCACTGTGCCGAGGTCATCGGGCAATCGGTCTTCTAAGTCCTGGTCGAAGTCGTCGTTCTCTTCAGGTGATATAGCGAAAATCTCTTGCCAGTGAGCTCTAAATTTTCTCGCCAGAGACTCTAGGTCCTCAATTATGTCGTATCCATCTTTGATTTAGGTTCTGGGTCTGGGAGGCAATCCCGTAATTCTTCGAATGTTATTCCAAAACCTTACAGGATCGTTCTCCCTGTCCAGCCTCTCAATGATGTCATTCCAGATTGTTCTTTGTTTTTCAATTATTATGTTTTTTAGTTCCTCTCCTAGATGCCTCATTCTGGCTTTGCTTTCCATATTGGTTCCTCTCTTGCTGATCTCTTCATAGATTTCTCTATATTCCCAGGCGATTTCTCTGATCTCATCCGTCCACCTAGGTTGTGGGAGCAATTTATAGGAGATTCTGGGGACGCATCTCTCGTGGGCTTGTATGAGGAGATTGGTGATCTTGTTTCTCTCCTCATCAATCTCTTCGAGATTAGCGTCTCCCAAGGCAGTTGTATGGTATGTACTGAGTAGCTCTCTATATAGCTTCCAGTTAGCTTTAGCGTAACTTTTCCTAAGAAGAACGGACTTGAGTAGTAGAGCAAGCGAGATCGTGGTGAGAATCAGGATATGGTGGCTCGGTACCACTGGTCCAGACTCATTGACGATGTTGAAGGTGAAGGTTTTGCTCGTTAACACAATGTCCGGTTTTGTTGCCGAATGTTATGTTAAGAAGGTCGGGAAATCTAGCGTGGCTTTCTGAAGTCTGTCTCTTTCGAGTAGCAGCTCCAGGTTTCTTCCCCTTTCGTCGGTTCTTCCGTTGCCTGATGCACCGCATCCGGCATTTAGATCACCGCCAAGCACTGCTAGTTTCCCGCGCCAAAAGAGGTTGTAAAAGTTACGGATCGGCAGGTATTTACATCGTGTAGGTTGATAGGCAGCCGCCACGGTCAGGTTTCCAATAAAGGTAGGTATTTCCACAGCCACAAATGATTCATAAGGTTTGGGAGTGTTCTGTATGTAATGTTTCGATCGCGATAGTAGCGCCATCGTATCGTTCCTGTGTGTAGGTTTTGTGTATAACTGTGTAGTTTGGTATCTTTATTTTGTTTCTGTTTGCGTTAACGCCGTGTTTAGCGATGAAGATTAGGTCGGGATCCACTTTACGAAATATGTTTCCCTTCCCATCCATTGACGTTAACTGTGAGTATTTTTAATGTATTGTTCGTGTTTTCCATGTTTGTGTTATCTGGTGCTTGTATGTTTATGTGTGTGTCTTCTTCTAGTGGTTTTTGTTAATTTTGTTTTTTCCGTTCATAATTCTAAAATTAATTCTGCCTCGCTTACGACGAGGCAGGAGTCCCAATAGAGTTTTATTTTGGCCTCCATGAGCGCTGTGTCGATTAGCACTCCTTGGTCTGGTGAGTCATAAGACCATTTTAGTAGTCTCGTTTTTACTCCTTCGATGATTTCCCCTACCTTGGGGTCTTCTGGAAAGAAGGTTTCAACATTTCTATAGAATTTGATATTAATTTCATCTCATCGTATTTCTTGTTCTGCCTTGAATTCTTCCTTCTGCTCTTGCTCTTCGCTCTCTCGTGGATCTTAGGAGGCTGGGATCATTCTTGTTCATCCTCAGATGAAGAAGCAGAGCTTAAAATGTTACCCTCAGCCTCCTTGATTCTCTTGGCTGATCTTTTTGCACTCTCTTCCCTTTTTTTCTCGCCTCAATTCTGGGGCCCCTGTTTGGGGACAGGTGAGGGGCTAGGGTTGATTCCGGGTTCTTATTTTTTTCTCGGTTATTTCTTCATCTCTTGGGAAAGCGGTCGCTGGTGCTTCTTTCTCTGGGCCGTATTGCTTCAGGAGGACTTCCCCTGATGGTCAGTTCTCCGGGAACCACATCTCTGCCAAGTCATGTTTTTGAGCATGATGTTTAGCTCTTTAATGAAGCAGCCGGGGTTTGTTAAATTGCGGCCATGGGCATTTAGAATGTAAGTAAGGATTATGGTTGAGTTTTTATCCTCCTTTACTACCTTTAAATATGTCTTTTGCGCAGGGATGTTCTTTTCATTTCCTGAGGAGATGGTTTTTGCCGCTTGGGCGTGGGGGGTGTTCGCCCTCCTAACTCCTTCTGACTTCTTCTCTTCCGCCTTTCTTTTCAAGATTTCCTTTTTTATGGAGCAAGACATCTTCATTGTCCCATGTCTCTGTCCGCAGTTTGGGCACTTCTCTTCTTTGGCTGGGCATTCGCGCCAGCCGTGGCCTTTTTGGCTACGTCTGGAACAAGTTGACTCCTGCTCTTTGCAGTCCTTCGTGGTGTGGTGCTTCAGGCTGTATCACCTGAAGCAAATCTGCACAGGGGTGAATTCTTCCCGCTCGATCTGCTCACCCCTTATCTTTGCGTTGAAGAGAAGTAGCCCTCTCTCCTTCGCCTTTGTCGCCATTTATGTGTCTGTGAATATGATCTTAAACACATGGTGGTAATGAGTGTTATCTCGTTTGTTTTTAAATTTAATAACCTCAGCCACCCTTGCCCATTTCTGATTTTTCTCGATCTCCTCCTTAATTTCTTTTTTGTTGTCGTGGCCGATCCAGGGGTCCAGCCTTCTGCACACTACACTCCTGTGTGCTTGTATCTGAGGAGGCGTGGTTGGTTGGAGGTTTATATTCTTGAGAGTTTTAATCCCTCCCTCCTTTGTGAGCGCTTCCACGTCATTTTCGTTTTCGCATATTGCGACGTATCTTGCCACTGCATCCATTAGCCTTAAAACTGCCACACTAAGCTTGCCGAACAGGGTCTCGTAGACTTTGCCCTTGTCTGTATTTTTCTGGCCGCTTAGACACCTTAGTGGGACCCTCGCGGCATTTTGAGTCACCATTATGGTGGTGAACATCTCTTGAGGAGGAAAGCGCACTCATTACTGTTTTTTGGCCTTTTTCTACTATTAGGACTTACTAATGTATATGAGTTTCTGCTATTTATTTAAAAAAATGATTTTTGGAGTTGCCTTTTGGGAGAAGAGGCCCTCCCTCCCACCAATAAACTGCCGCCTGGATGGAAAGTGAATTTGCCTTTGGTTGATTGATGATAATGGATGATATGAATCCGGGTGGAATCCTCTTAGGGGTGTGATTTACAAATTTATACATTATATATAGTCTTTTTACGTGAACATAAGTATTACGAAAATTGGCCAATCATGGCGCGGGAAATTTTTAAGGCGAAACTAAACGCTACAAGAAACATATAAAATTGGAAGGCTCAGATTGTCGGACTATTTGACGGGTCTGGTTGCCGGATTTAAATCGCACTCTGTTACGCTGGTCAAGAATTTTTACTTCTTCATAAAGTCAAAAGCAGGTTAGTGTTTTTTTTTGTACTCGCGAGTTAAACGATTCCAATCGCTAAAGTTTTAAGCAAGTGAGATTTATAGGTCATTTACGAATTGTGTTAATACTTGAATTTTTCCACCCGCTTTTCAAGCCCTGTGGGGCGGATTAAACCTACATCACATACCCCACTCCCCCCAATCTTCAACAAGTCACCTTCTGCTTAGGACGAACTCTAACCTTGGTCGGGCTTTCGAAAAGCGCTTTCTGTTAAGGTATAGTGCCTATTGTGGTAAAAAATTTTGCCATTGGTTTGGGACATATAATCTAAGAATTTATTTCTATTTTTTTTAACCCTGGTGATAGACTCTCTTACATACACATACACACATAGTCAACACACATACGCCCACTCTGCGGGGTTTTCCTTTCAAATTATATTATCCATATGTCAAAATTAGAACAGATGGAGAATAAAAGATAGAGACCCGGCGGATTACATTAATGACCCTCTCCGATGTCCTCAAGCCTAATCGTGGGAGGGTCTTGGCCCAAATCTATGCTGATCTGAATACATATCGCACTGGTGAGGCTTATTGATATTCATAATGGCCATAATGGCCATCTGTTCAAGAGAGGTTGGTTGCGAAGCACTAACTTCTATTAAAGCAGCAGAGTGCTTAAAAAATATAAATGCAAAACCCAATATACTACCTCAGATTAAAAGCCATGGCAGCGTTATCCTTCACCGCCTCTATCCCTAAGGTGGGAGAAGGGCACTTCCTTGAAGAAATTCATGCGGAGTTGAAGAAAAACCACACTTGGGCTAAGGTTGCTCAGGTAATTAAGTTCAAAGATTATATTCATGTCTTCAAGATTATCTTTTGCGACATGGCAATTGCGAACAAGGCTGCGGAGGGAGGTATGCTCCTCTTCAGCGTCCGAGTCTGCACTGAGTAGATCGAACGTGAAAAGTTTATCAATCTCCAGATGTGCTTCAAGTGCTAGCAGTATGAGGAGCACACCAAAGACGCCAGCACTAGGGGTAACGCTCTTGCATGTTCCATTATTCTTCAGATACACATTCATGGAGGGATTGCAATAGTACCTCCTTAAAGAGTCTAAACTGTACAGAAGCACATGGCTTGCCCAGTTAAGAAAGATATGATTAGGAAGAAATCCAATGATAAAAAACAGGCTAAAGAAACAAAAACAAACAGCACCTATGCCAAGGTTGCAAAGGCTGTGATTGCAGAGTCTAGGAAAAGCAAAACATACCTGCATATTGAGAATGAAACTCGACGAAAATTATGTGTTGCATCTATTATGCTGACAAAACGAAAGAGCTAAATAGAATACTGATGCATAATGTCATGCGTAAAATTTGGTTTCCACATAACCCTCAGTTCGAGGAGGTTTTAAAAATTACTCTCAATCCCCAGTGCGAGACTAGTTGCCAGAAACTCCCCACCTCCGGCAGCGCTCCAACTCCTTCCAGAGAACCCAGAATATAGGCACAGGCAGCGCGAGATGCAAACTCACACACTGAACACAAAACAAACAAACGGAAATGGAAGTTTCGGTGATTGAGACTGCACGGAAAAAGAAGTCCAGTAGGCTTTAAACCAAGGCTTAATTAAAATAGCTCCCGAAACCTTCACTACCCTCGCAGACGGCGAATACAGAAAAAACGCAATAGTAAAACGATTACGCCACCAAAACACTCCACAAGGGCCCAAGCTTGTTAGAGAATAAGCCATAACAACACCTACGCAAGAACCTTACGTGGATAAGACAATAGACCAATTAAAAATACCCTATGTTAATTTAAACGCTTGGACCAAGATAAGACTACTTTACGTTAACATAATATGACAAATTCACCCAGACTTTGTATTTATCTGAGAACATGGAGTAAATACAAATAGAAACCCAATAAAATATTTCCATACGAAGTCATAACCAAAAATCACAGTGGAAAACGATTTGACGGTTGTGCAATTGCTGTGAAAAAAAAGGTATTGATTACAGATAAATAAGTGGGCTCGATGAATCTTACTTAGCTCTGGAGGTACGTACGGCAGTAGGCTCCTGGTCCTGGCAACAGGGTACCAACCCCAAGGAGAGTATTTACTCCTCCATAACTTCCTTCAGCTTTCTGGTCACAGCAGAACGGTTCTTTTTGCCGGCGACCTCAATGTGAGGAGTGCTACCTCAAACTATAAGTCGACCAACCGAGCAGGCAGGAATCTCGAGCCACTAATTGACACACAAATTATGACAAGAATTGGACCAAACTTGCCCACATACATCATAGACGGATCAGCCACAAACTAGACATAGTACTCACAAGCATTTCGTTCCCCTATAATTACTTCATTAAACCGGGCCCTCCTACCCCCAGCAACCACCAGGTAATCCTTATAAAAATCTCCACCGCCCCTATTCAGGGCCCTATCCCAGAACGCAAGAGCTACCCTCGCGCCAACTGGAATACGTATAAACAACTCCTCGAAAGGTACATGCCCGACCCCTTAATTGATCTAAATTTAGAAGAAATCGACGAGGAGTTGGATAAAATCACCAATGAATTAATAAATGACGATAAGGGAGCCATTTCATGATTAAAGTATACAGCACTCCCGGCCCCTTCGTGGACCTCTGGAATGAAATCTCTCGCGAGGGAATACGGGGAACAGATCAACATACAGATGAACATGACAAATATGCGATGAACTAATGACACTCATTAAGGAACAGCAGAATGTACTTTGGGACAATTCATAGGCAGACTTGACTTAGAAAACGACTCGCGTACATAGGGGCAGACTGTAAAAAGACTAAAAGGAGGGCAGACACAGAAGTCAATAAAAAATCACACGAGACAACAAGGAAGAATTCAGACTCTTATGGGAATCTATTTTTAAGATTTTCCCCGAGGAAAATGACAAATTTGATTTAGACTTCGAGGACAGAATCATTGACGAACTACCGACCAGATCCACAGAAACTATCCTCATAATTATGTGACGCAAGAAAGGAATATGAAGGGATACGGCGGTAAAATTACTGCCGAGGAACTCTCGAAAAATTTAAAATCTTTTCGTCAACGGGCACCAGGGCGTACAGGACTGACAAGGGAGAATTTTATTCGAGCCCCTCCTAACATCCTTTTGGGGCTCATGAATATCAGGAATGCCTGCCTCAACGTTGGTTACTTCCCTGACCACTGGAAGTTAGAAAAAATGATATTCTTGCCCAAACCAGGTAAGCCACCGGACAGTCCAGCTAACTTCAGGCCTATATTTCTCTTAGAATTTGCAGGGATAGGCTTCGAGAAGATATTAGCCAACAGGGTGAATACGTTCCACGGAGAAAATAATTTGCATAACCAACAACAGCATGGCTTCCGGAGGAAGTGAGGAACGCACACGGTGCTAGCCGTGATCGCCGAGAAATTAACAAAAATAAAAGCAGAAGGATGCCACACAAATCTGGTCCTCCGAGACATCAATAAGGCCTTTGATAAAGTATGGAGAAGAGGCCTACAATACACGATCTTACACCTGGGCCTCGACCCCATACTTGAAAGGATACTCTGCGATTACGTGATGGAGAGGAGAGCGTATGTGTACGTAAAAGGCTTCAATGGCTCTGAGTTCGAACTCGAGGCGGGGGTGCCACAAGGTGGGTGTATACGTCCCCTGTTCTATAATATATATAGAATCGACCTTACCCAACCTCTGACAGAAGGCTCGTTATACGTCCAATTTTGCGGACGACGTTTCAATGATCTGTACGACACCTTATCGGAATGTGAATTATATGGCATAGAGTCCGCGGTAGAAATCAAAAACGTCTACTGTTTCGAGGAGAGATGAAAGATATCTACCAATGCCGGATTACGACTGGTGGGTATGGGAGTCATGTGAACAGGATCTCGGCAAATGCACAGAGGGGCTTAGGTGAATTTTACCGATTCATGCACCTATGATCCTGCAACAAATTTAAAATCTATAATGCGTGCATCCGATCCAAACTCCTGTACCCCCTAGTCCCCATAAACGCGAGTCTCAAGACGCAGATCCTTAAATTGCAAAGGGTTCAGAATAAGGCTGTCTTAATTATAACGAAAACCCAAAAGAGAGAGAGAGGGAATAGAAGGCAGAGTGAGCTCCATGGTGAAATGGGGTTGACTCCCATAAACGTGGAGCTTCACAATAGAGCAAATAAGATCTGGGACGCCGTACACTGGCACCTCCCTCCTGAGTTTAATGACGCAAGACACAGAAAATCACTTACAAGTAGCAGACTGCTCATGGAAATCCTAGCATTAGGTGTAAATTAGAAGGCGATTGCTAGACATCGATAGACACTATAAGGTTCATTGTTTTATACCGTGTTTCTTGACTTCAGAGATATAAGTCCTGACTCCGAATGATATTTTAACTAATCATATTTTCTTTAATATTGAGTGATATAAAATGTCCATATCATATTTTAATAAGTTTCTCGAAGAAGGCTTTTTCCTGAGATCTCAAACTTGCAAATATAACAACAATCTTCAACGAAGGCGATTGGCAATCACTTACATGATAAAGACAAATAAACTTAACTTCCATAGTTGCATTCTGATTGAGTCTATCGCGAAGGACAAAGCAATTGAACATCTCAATAGCCACAATCCTCTCCTGGAAATGCAACATGGTTTTATGTTAGAGAGTGAATAGTAATGCGTTGTGTGTGCGCGCGCGCATATGTAAAACTCAGTCACTGCAGGTATTTTCGAGAGTTCGCTACATTTTTTTCCCGCTTTCGCAGAGATTGAAACCGACTACCCAAGGGAGAAAATCCTGTTCTCTATCAACGAGGCTGCCTAACTTTTAATTGTAGTTTATTTATTCCATTGAATGTTTGGGTAAAATGTATTAAATACCTTAGAGAAAAATGATGCAGGCCATTTGTTGATCTACGAGATTCACCCTACTATAACCTGGTCTCTTCAGGACAGCCTCAGAGAGAGCGCAGACCTACTTAATTGTGGCAGCGTTGGCGGGGCCTACAGCACAACACAGGCTGTAGAATTAAGGCTTTCCTACAGCACAACACAGGCTGTAGAATCAAAGCTTTCTCCCTTAATCTCCTAAGTGGTTAGGGAAGGCAGACGGCAATCTGCCCCCGGGGACCTATAAAAAGCCATCATCATTTTATCATCAATTGATTACACTGGGGAACAATGAATTTGGTGAATTGACAAAAGTACATTTTCTTACCTAATTTGAGCATACTGAATTTAAATCTGAAATCAGATTGTCTCTAAATGCTACAGACGTTTCGAAATATCAAAAACTAATATTATATAATAATTTTCATTTTATCACGCCTATCATCATGCCCTGAAATAATTTTGAATCATTCTTTTGTGTTATTTATAGTAAAGCAGGTTTTTTTGCACAAACATTTTATTGCATATGAGAAGAAACTTGAATTACACATTAGGATTACAAATACTGTAATCAAATAGATGCTAATTTATTAATGACCGTACATCAGGCTGGAGGAACTCTTCTTGATTTCAATCGGGCAAAAATTCGCGTTTGTACCTCTTTCTCTTGTAAGTCTTCTCTGGCTGATCTCTTTCAATCGTCCAGCAGTAGTCCTCCATCATGTGTCTCTCCTAGTGACCTTGGTAGCGCTCTTCCATCGTCTTTAAATCCTGATTGAAGCGTTCCCCTTGTTCGTCGCTAACGGCTCCCAGATTCTCTGCGAATCCGTCGAGGTGACTATTTAGGAAATGCAACTTTACATTCATGTTGCATCCCAGATCACGATATGCTAAAAGAATATTATTAACCAGATCCTCGTATTTATGCGCTTTTTTGTTTCCCAAGAAGTTACGAACAACGACAGAAAATGAGACTAGGCTGCCTTCTCTTTTTCATTCATGGTGTTCACGAATCTAGAATCACTCGGAAGTCTTTGGATTTGGGGACCATCAAATACTCCTGCTATTATTTTTTCGTATGACAAAGTAGGAAACAGCGATATTATGCACTGAAAACAATCATTATAAGTGCTCAACGCCTTGACATACTGCTTCCTCAACCTCAATTTGAGATGAAGTGGAGGGAAAACGATCTTCTCTGGACTTACGATTGGCTCATTAACAATGTTTGGCATTCCTGCTTCCAAAGTTTCCCAAACTGGCCAATCTTTTTGGAACCAGTGTTTGTCACGGGCTCGACTCTCCCACATACAGATATAGCATGAAAACTTTGTATATCCCTTCTGCTTGCCAAAGAGGAAGTTGACCATCTTAAGGTCTACACATATGATCCAATTGTGTTCATGGTACTTAAGTAAATCCATGACCATTCTTATGTCATCGTGATTTTCTCACAGGTGGAGAGAGTGACCAAGCAAAACTGCACCAAAGTCATTGCCATTATTCAAAAGAACACACTTGAGTCTACGCTTAGAGCTATCCAAAAACAGTCTCCACTCAACAGGGCTATAGGTGTCAAGTCCCAGCTCGGTAAACAGACCAGGAACATCGTGGCAGTATACAAATTGTTTGTCCTAAGAGAAATACTTAACAAATGTACTCTCCCTTGTTCGGTAATATGATACCCGTCCTGAATTGTCAAGCATATGTCTTTCACTCAACCTGGAGGCTAAAAGTTATGCAGCTTTCTTGGAGAGCGCCATTTCATGTATCAAGTCATTCAAATCCTCTTGATTGAAACAGTGATGAGCTAATGACTGTTCAGCCTCTGCTAATGAATCTGCAGATTCTGAATCCATTCCGTGGATGTCCATATCAGGTTAGTCGATCTTGTGCCGATTTTTCTTGTCAATCCCTTTAGTATTCATCAGACAGAAATAACAGTCCGATACATGATCCTTGGGCTTTCACCAGACCATGGGGATTGTAAAAGGATGACCATTTGTCTTTCCTTTCGTCCACTTACGAAGATGTTCCACACAACTATGGCAAACTGCATGTGGAACCCCCTTCTTATCTTGATCGCCAAGAGGAACATCAAAATATGCCTTATAAGTGCGGATCACAAAGTCTGATATATTGCGCCTTTGACGAACTAGCATGTAACAGCCACATATGTAGCAGAAGGTGTCTGGATCATTAACGCAATTTTGTCTTGACGGAGCCATCACTCTAACATGAGACCTGATAAAAGAAACAATAATGTCAATATTTTTCACAATAACACTTCCTCTATGTACTGTAAACATACAACATACTCTCTGTCCGTCCGGAGGGCAGTTTTCGGGCAAACGAGAAAATAGAAATTACAGAATAACTATAGCATGTAGGTAAAAATGGATTATATATTTGAAATCAGCATGAAAAAACAAATCAAACTTGGCAGATAAATCGAAGTGACAAGGAAATGTAATAAAATTGTTCCCTCTTTTATTTGTATTTAAGATTTGCCTTTGGATGCCTCCTATGTGTGGGTGTTACCACGAGACCTTCGACGAATGTTATCACCTGAATCATATTTGATTAAAGGTTTTGAAATAAAAAGAATTAGTATTTTTTAGAAATTTAGATAAGAAAATACAAATAAACAATATAACAACGCTTAAAAAACCCTTAGGCGTTATGAAATTTTAGCTATAATATTGATTGCAAAGAGAAAATATTAAACATTCTATAAAACGTAGATAATTGGTGGGAAAATCATTTAAATAAACATGAGCAATTCTGTTATTGAGTTGCTTTTTACTTAATTTATAAAGTGGTTGAATGAATTAAAAATTTAAATAAAGGAAACGTCCTGAAATGCTACTTGAAAAGTAATTTTCTGTGGATATAATTCGCGTATGAGGCACTATAGTACTACCATTTGTGTATACTTTCTCAACCTATCTTTACCCCTTTCGCTAAACTCCAAGGAATAAAAAAAAGATCAGTAAACAACCACAAAAAGGATGTGGTCCAAATTTAATTAGAACTTGTGCACCAAATTGAAAGTTGAGATTAGACAATTGGGAAACATAATTGCATTATTACTTCCAAGATGCGACTTTGTAGGGAAAATAAAGGAAAATAAAATAATTGGTCCCTAAAAAAATGGGAGGAAACGTATCTGTTCTAAGTTGATAATATAAATTGTTCCAATTTAATTACTGATTTTGCTGAAAATAATTTTGGCTCCAATCGTCTGCGCGCCCTTTGATGACTTGAGACTTCAGTCACTTGAGGAACTACGTTCGGAATATTGGAAGAGATTTTCATTATAAAGTACTACTTATGATAGAATTTCTATCAATGGGATACATTTAAGAGGATATCATTATTTGGAAAGGTCGAAAAATAGAGAGAAGGATCGATCAGCAGGGGATGAGTGTAGGCGGTGAGAGGGAAGCAGTTAAATTTTATCGCGCAAATATTTCACTGTTAAGGTTGAAGTGAAATGGAGTGATTACTACTATTAAGAAAACGACTCAATCAGAGCTCCCTGTTTTGAAATCAATTAAATCAGTAAAAAAAGGGTGATTTATTAGTGCACTATTTATCTAATAGCAATATCTGACGTTAAATTGCAATTATTTTTCAAGAAGATATTTGTATAAAATGTGTGGCAGGATGGTAAAAAAAACGATCAAAGCAATTTATACTTCAGATAAAAGAGAAATGATCTCTGATATCCTTGATGATAACGATATCCTAATTCAATTTGATGGAATTAATATCCAAAGAGAGTTATATGAGGGAATAAAACACAGTTAAGTGTTTCCATTCCTCCTATGTCTTTAAGCATTCTAAATCGTCCCTCCATTTGGTCTGGATTTTATTTAGTCACCATAGCAACCATCCCAATCTCGTGATTTAAAACAATTTAATATAAGTGTAAGTAAATCCACAAACTTCGTATCGTTATCGGAAAAAATATCTGATGCAGAATCGCAAATAAGGACAACTAATTCACGAGTCGATTCTTTGATGAAGCAAATTGTTCCCGAGCAAAGTTATTACCAAGAAAAAATTCCGATCTTCACACTGGATATCATCAACGACGTAAACATTAAATCTTAGCTCCCAATCAGGCAAAATTTCACCGAGTTATGCACCCGAGTCTTTTTCATTTTGCATCCCTTTTCTTAGTCGGGCATAAGTTTAATGTATGCTTAAACCGTAACGGTATGTCTGAAAAGGGAGAAGTAACATAAAGGGATTGATATTAAAATGGAGAGGAAGATGGAAGCGGCTTTCCTTGGGATTCCTGCGAGAAAGCAGCAAACCCACCAGGGAGAAAATCACGGAGACCATCAACAAGAAGCCAAACGGGGCGTGAGTAAGGATTTTTGAATCTTACAATGATTCCTAACTATGTGCAATAACGACCAGGGCTGCTAGAAGCTCTTTGAGTTAAAATCAACCAATTGCATAAACACACTAACTAATAGTGATTCCATCTATTGCCTGCCATATATTGCCTGACTTTAAGGGAGCATTCCATTCTATCTTACTGCTACAACTAGGTGGTCCCCTAAAGTGTCGACCACATTCTTGTTAAATGTCTTAGTCTGGGGGATCTTCGATCCGCTGCCACTCTCAATACCAGGACAAACGGGGTTGGAACCGCTTTTCCCTTGGGCTCTGGATGGATTCGTTGCACACATGACTGATATTGCATATAGTTGAATGGTGTTAGTTTCATGCTCGGGTGCAGGGGGATCGGGGAGGGCTGCCTCCATCAACGGGGCATGACGCTATGGTTTAAGTTTCCTTCTTGTTTGTTTCTGATTTAGTTTCTTCTTGTTTTCTGGTTTGTGATTTTGGGCGTGTTATTGTTATTTACCTGCCTTTAGTTTTTATTAAAATAGGTCCTGGTATGTTTCATAGCCCACCTGCGGCCATGCATGTTTTCAGTAACGGGAATAATCCTCTTGCGGTGGTGTAGAGGCGAGTCAAACGGATTCCGGACATGTTCTCGCAGGACCCACTTCCCTTCTCCAAGAGAATCGGACCGCAATCTCGGACACCGCGTGCCTGGCAGATTCCTTAGCAACCGCTTTCTCAGGATTCGCTAGCTGAGATGCTGCTCCGCCATCATTCATTGCACGTCGTAGTTTCGCTTATACTCGCCCACTGGACTTTTATCCAGAGGAAGAGAACACTTCAACGATAAGTTCACATTGAGTGAGTTGCGATTTCCGCTCTTGCATTTTTGCACGGTCACCACTCCTGCTCCGGATGATCTCCCATCTGTCTTGCTTCACCAATGGGGAACCAAGGTGGTCTTTCTGTTGTTCAAGAGGATCTGGACAGAGAGTATCTTCCCAGACTCTTGGTGAATTGCTACTGTACTCGCTTTTTTCTAACTAGTCCGAGATCAATCTAGCCCAGCTGGTTTGGTCCCAATCTCTCTAACCTCCCTCGTGTACACGCCGATGAAGTAATTTTTGAATGTTAGATTAGACAGCGGAGTCCACCTGTATTATGCATAGTGCGGCTGAGCAGAATCAGCTCTACGTCGTGTGATCTGCTCTGAAATAAAGGGCCGTCTGCGAGGCTTTCTTTAGTAGACAGTCCTACGACACGTTGATTTTTTATCAAGAGAAGGTCTATTATATCGCATGGCAATAGGGTATAATGGGGATTCTCCTCAAGATGAGGGCGACGAGACGCCTTCTAATCTTAATTTCTTGGCTTTTGCACGATCGTCAATTTCACGTAAGGGTGAGGGGGAGCCCTCTCCAACCCAATGGAGCAGGAAGAAGGCAACCCGCAGAGAAGTGTCACCAGTGAGACACTTTTTGGCCGGAGCATCAACGGTATCACCTTAGCGCTACCGCAAGAAGTTTACGCCCTGCTCAACCTAGACATTTCGTGCACATTACCTGTCCCAGTACCGGGGCCTAGCGGAGTCGCTGCAGCTTTTCTCTTGTACTTGGAATTTGTTCGTGCACACAGACTTCCGAACTATTCGACGTTTGGAGGAGGCCGGTCTTCTCCATTTTATTTGACTCTTTGTGCTTTCTTCTTAATGCCTTATCTTGTTTTTTAGTTTTTATGTTGCTGTTGTTCCTTTTTTAGCCTGTTACTCGTTCTTGTTCCTTTTCTTATATTTATTTGTTATTCACATATTGTTATTTGTTTTTTAATCCAACCTAGTAGTAGGCTGTGTTGTAATTACGGTGACTTTTCCCTAGGAGTCAGTCGCTAGATGGGCTCCTAAAAAAAATTAACCCGGACGACATTTCGATATCTTTTGGTGCAAGGAAGATGCCAACTCTGGACCGTCGACTCGAACAGGTTCGGTTTTCCTTGGCAAAGACTAAGGTTTTGAATTTCTGCAGCTATCCACGGCCATACTACGACCCAAACTTGTTCCTAAACGGGGTTCGTCTGGAAGTGTTGGATTCGCGCCGTTTTCTGGGGTTGTCTTTGACGGCTGCCTCAATTGGGACGCTCATATTCGACCCCTTACGGTTTCTTATACCCTTCCCATAGATTCTTTTCGTTCCTTGATGTTCAGCAGTTAGGGTGCCGATAGAGCTACTGCATCACTTTTCTACCGATTCTTTTTGGTTTTAAACTTGACTACAGAGTATTTTCATTCGCAGCTGAGTATGTTTTGGGAACGTGGACTCCATCCACCATACTGGTCTCCGCTTGGCGACCGGTGCCATCCACACGCACCAGTCAGACCCTACTTCTCGATGCTGGGGAGATTCTACTTGCTCTGCTAAGTCCACAGATCATTATATTGGCCTGTTCGAACGAAATCGCGCATTCTTTCAGTTGCCAACGCCTCTCACTGCAACGCAGTCAATCTCGATGATACCTATGCCGCCGAGAGAAGTCAGTCATATCCTAAGCTCTTTTGCTTCATGGCTAACAAAATCTTTCGAGAACTCGGTGTATCTCTCGGGCCGATAGTGCCTCTGGCTATGACCAGAAAGCCAGCCTTGATGGTACCAAATTTTACTATTTGCCTCTACTACGCCTTTGATGTCAAGCTTTCACAGCGCCGGTAATATTGTGTTCGACCTATTTTGACTACACTTTGTCTCACGCTGGATTCATGCCACTGTAGACGGATGGCTCCAAGTAACACGAAAGGATCGGTTCCCCGCCCTATCCTCACTGTTTGCAATACACCGCTCGGTAAGTAAGATAACGCATCGTAGCCGGTTCGGAGACTGGATTGTGATCTTTAGCGACCCAAAGCGCCCTGAGTGCTCTTGGAGCATTGGAATCTCCATACACCCAGGTTTGCGGTATCTGTGACGCCATGGTTAATGCGAGCTGAGTGGATGTCGAGATTATCTTTTGCTAGGTTCAAAGGCATGTGGAAATTGCGGGGAATTGGGGCGCTACGCCGTCCGTGAGCAATAAGCGACTCAAACTGTCTTTCATTCTTCTTCATACCGACTACAAGGTAGGAATCTTGGCAGTGATCGGGGATACTTATTAAAGAATATTGGATAAGGTAGAGTGGAACATAAAATTGCCTGCAATTGCGCCGTACACTCGCGGGACGCACTAGGATTTGACGGAACGGTCCCTTGCAATTTACTGCGAAGCCTTCCTTGTCCACCGAACTGTTTGGTACATTGCTGTTAAATGTTCCCAGTCTGGTATATCTTCGCGCAAGTTACTTGTCCCTCTATCGGGACAAGCGGGGTCGCTACCGCTTATCCCTTGTACTTGGGATATATTTTTGAGCTGAGACTTGTAAACTATCTATCTTACTTTTCAGAGTAGGCTAGCCTCGTCTATTTTATATGACTGTATTTGGTGTCGGTTACAAGTTCCTGGGCCGGGAGAGGTGGGCCTTTCCCTAAGCCCTTAGCGTGCTTTCTTATTCTTGATTTTTAGCTTTTTGGAGGTTCTTGACTATGTTTTTGGTTTGTTTTTTCTTTGCTTAGTTTAGGTTTGGGGATTTTAAAGTAGACTAGAAAGAGACTGAAATTTTAATTACGGCGTTTTATGCCATTAGTTGGAGTCGTCAGGTTTGAGCGTTAAAAAAATCTTTTTACCTAACTTCCCCATTTTCAAAAATGATCCCCAAATCTGCTTTTAAGATTTATTTAAAGGAAAAGAAAAGAAACCCTTTTTTAACCAACGAGATGATTTACATTAAGTTTAAAAAGAATTATAAGTGTGGCAGCAAAATTTAAGAAAAAAAATGATAGACAAAAACTATTCACACAAATGTCTAGGAAAAACAAATACTTCCTGAAATATGTTCGTACTAAGATCCCAGGTGCTCATGTGAGCGAACTCCAACCCGCTTTAAAACGAGCATATTAAGAAAAAATAATAATTTATTCAAAGACTTGGCGCAACCAACCCTCACTGGCAACCTATCCCTGGTGACTCCTGCCATCATCATGCCATTCGTAGCCTATTAATTCTGAGAGTGTTTACTTAACCAACCACTCCATTTTTTCTCACGTGTACAAACATTTCATTGTTTGTTTTTAAATACAGCATTCTATTCTCAATATTTAAAGATGGCAAGGTTAAGTATATTACTTCTTATTCTATTTTCCTATTTTACTTCTTATACCTTTCACTTATATTATATCAAAACCTTTTTCTCCTATGCATTCGAGATTTTCCATTTCTTTATTCCCTGGTGAGCCACAGAGAACGAATGGGTTAAAATCTCCTCTCAAAATTTATGTCGATTGTGGTGATTTCTCTCAATCCAGGACCGATTTCTCGCCCCCTTTCCTTTTATTCACGAAAAAAAAGCATTAGTTCTTGGGCGTTGACCTAAGAAAATGGACTGGAAAGAATGGATCTTCTGAAGAAGAGTTTTACCAATTGACTCATTTGAATAATAGCGGGTCTCAGTTTTGTCCATTTGAAGAAAAATAAACCAAAACATGAAATATGAAAGTAAAGTTTTACAAAGTAAAACCATTGATTTATATGTTTCGTTTGCTTTATTTTGATAAGCGAACGTAGCAAGCAAATTGGCTCTATACATGCGCATAGATGCAAACTTTATCTAACCTAACTAAGAGTAGTTGACACCCATTTGAATTGGGTTAGTATTCATAGTGAACTATTTGAATATGGGTTGCTTTTTGTCATTTCAAAAGCCCCAAAGAAAAAATAAAAATTAATAAATCGGATTAAAGCCCGAATTTGTGGTAGGCAACTTAAATGCTTATTAAATGTACACGGTTTTACGTACAGCTATATTCTAAACCTAAAGACAAGAACATGGTTATACTTACAGCCATATTTTAAACCGAAAGATAAAACATGTTTTTTTATTTGTGAAAACATTGTGACGCGAACTTGTTCGCTAATCGGAAAAACTTTGCTCTATTAACAATATTTCCAAATTCCCCCACTGAAAAAGTTGATTTAGTAGTATCCCACCAAGGGAATACTAGTAGTTTAACCTAAAGCTATTATAAATGCAGCAAAAGGAAGGAAATTCACTTAAATAGTTACAAAATTTCGGCGAGGGAAGTTAAGAAGAAATATTTCGATATTGAAGTTTGGTTTATGAAACCAACGAGAAAATTTCACAACTTAGAAATTTCACCAAAAGAACGAAAGGATTAATTGCCTTTTACACCTTTTGAAGTATAACATACCAAACTAATAACAATGTGTGTAAATAGGAACAACTCTTGGTCTAGTTGAAATGATGAACAAAACAAAAGACATTTTTCTCTGGAGTATCAAACATAAAAAGACCCATAGGTTAAAATAGTTCATGAAGCTTCTGATGAACAGCGGTTCTAATTGACCCATGGACCGCTATCCTTTAAGGGGGCTAAATTGGGCTCTCTATCGTTCGAATGGGTCGATTAAAATGGATAAAGCCCGCTTTACGTACACACTTTTCAGAAATTATAAGGTTATTTCAGT
This sequence comes from Ceratothoa steindachneri, assembly GCA_963969495.1. Taxonomy (NCBI): domain Eukaryota; kingdom Metazoa; phylum Arthropoda; class Malacostraca; order Isopoda; family Cymothoidae; genus Ceratothoa; species Ceratothoa steindachneri. Next base: position 105,841,728 of record OZ018327.1, on the reverse strand, counting down.
ATTAGCGTAATGGTTTAGGTTATGTTAATGTTTGTAAATATATTGCAGTTTAAGGAGATCATTCGTCGTTATGCTCGCTTATCAAATATATCCTAAATGTTTGCGAATAGAACTGTTTTATTGGTACATGTATACGACTAATTTTTGAGAACCACGCTCGAAGTTACAGTTGCAAAATGACTGAGAAAACTAGAAAGACTCTTCAAAACGTTCGTAGAAAACGAATATTACAAATAATGGGAGGGATACACATTGAAAATTCTAATTACACTGATTTATACTTCTACTTATGTGCTATTCGTCCTGTGCACAGAAATTCCGTTGCTTCATTTTAATGGATAAGGCAGCATTTCAGCTTTGGACCCATAGTGATACAATAGATTCTATAAGGGTTGAAGAAAGAACAAACATCTAATTTTTGGTCAAGTTTGGTTAATAGATTAATTAAAGTTTAGGGAGAAAGTGTCCCCGAAAGCCTTCTGTTTATAAATGGATAAATCGCTTCGCTGATGGAAGACAGGAGGTATAAGACGAAATTAGCCGTGGCAGACCGTCAACATCAGCAAGGGATAAAAACATCGATCGTATACGGGCATTAATTGAAGAGGCATTTTTAGTTTATTCCATCTTGATCGATGGATTAAGCTCAGTAAGCTTTCTATTCGATGTGGGCCAAAATTGTAGCGCGAAGATCAGCTAGAGAAAAGAGCTATTTTTTCATTGCAAAGAAATGTAACCGGGAAAAAGACTTGGATTTTCTACATGATCCAGGAGACAAAAAGCAAGCTAAGTGATGGTTACCATGAGGTGGAAGAGGACTCATCAAAGCAGTCTGAACGATGACTAAGGTGTGATACTTGTTGACTTTCTCGGAGGGCGAAGAACCATCAATGGTACATACCTATTAGGAAAGTGTTTTGAAAAAACTTTAAGGTGCATTGCGGAGAAATGCACCAGAAAACTTCACAAGTGAGTTCTCTTTCTTCACGAAAACACCTACTTTCATTCCGCTTCTTTGAGAAAGTTAACTTTGAGGAAATTTCGTTGGTGGTCAATCTCACGACGGTGACCCAGTCTCTTCGTCTTTTCTTTCCAAATCTTAAAGACCTCTCGTTTGTCTCCTATTGATGATATTAAAAGAGTTGTCTTAATTTGGTTTAATTTTAAGAGGCCTCAATTTTATAGAAATGATTTAAAAGGATGGTATCATCGCTTCCAAAGGAATTCTACCCTCAATGGAGCTAGTGTTGAAAAATAGAATTTATACTTTTTGTTTTAATTTTAATAGATTTTCTCCCAGCTTTTAACGACCTCTTGTATATTCTCCCTAAGGCATGATTGATATTTAAAGTAATAAAACAAAAAAACAATAACCAACAGACTAGGAAATCCGAAAACGCGTGGATTAATTTTTATCTGATGTGATTAGTGCGCAAATGACTCGGATAAGCCTCACCTTCCCTTTAGAGAGATTAAAATTTAGAACGGAATTAATTACCGTCACTTCAACTACTGGTCGTTTCATCCAAACATTATAGGTATAAATCAATTCCAATTTTTTTCAATTAATGTTGTGCAACTCGTGTAGTTAAATAAACCATTAAGACTGGTTGCCTCTTAGTGGAATATTTCTGTAGGTAAACCCTCTGAGAAAATATACGTTCAATTTAACTATTTGAACATTTATTCGCGATTTTAACAGGCAATTTTATACACATCTACTTTATCAGGGGAGTGAGACGTCTTCTGGTTACGTTCATTTTTAAGAGTTGGGAACCTAAAGACTACCTTAAGATTAGAATTTCTCAGATGAGTATTAATGCGTTTGAGAGTGGGGTGCAGGAGAGAAGACCACTAAAGATGAGGGTTATTATGGTTGTAAAGATTGGTAGTTATCCTATTTGTTTTCATAAAATTTTCTCCTGGCCTTAAAATGTGCTTGAATAATAAAAAATCCCGAATATGAGAGAATAAAAGCATTCTTTAAATTCTAAATTCAATTATCAATGTATTCAGTCGCATATTTAATAACAGTGAAATTTGGTCGAGACAAGTGACATCTTTATCTTATCACTATGAGCAGAATAAAGGTGTATTGAAGCACTAGAATGAGTTGGTTTACGATAAACAGTCACTGTCAGAGAGTAATCTTTATCTCGGTGAAAAAGCGCATCGAGGAAGGTGAGAGAAAAGTCTGATTACCATTCAATAAAGATATTTACTGGATGGAGGAGAGTCATTAATTTTGTGTGGACAATTATTGGATCACTTTCTGGTAATATTAAAAATAAATCTTCTAAATAGGGCCAAGGAAAAGTTTTCTTTGGAAAATATTCGACCATATTTCCTATTTAAAGTTTGCCATAAAGAATAAACAAAGAACATGTGATAAGGGGCTCCCATAAATAGCCCTTTTGTGGTCTTTAATAAATCCTTTCACAGACGAAAACGTTGTTAGAAATACATATGTGTGGACAATTATTGGATCACTTTCTGGTCATATTAAAAATAAATCTTCTAAATAGGGCCTAGGAAAAGTTTTCTTTGGAAAATATTCGACCATATTTCCTATTTAAAGTTTGCCATAAAGAATAAACAAAGAACATGTGATAAGGGGCTCCCATAAATAGCCCTTTTGTAGTCTTTAATAAATCCTTTCACAGACGAAAACGTTGTTAGAAATACATATGTTAATTAAATGAATGAATACATTATGAGTGATAAATTAATATTTAGGAGAAGTAGTTTTCTTTTTACAAATGATTGCCTCATTTTTTTCATTATCATTATTTTATGGATAGAAATATAACAACTCTTTAAAGTTATTTATAGTTAAATAAGTATTTATTTATTAATTTAATAATATAACCTACATCAATTCCCACTACTAGTGTTCATCTTTTGCCAAACTTCTCAATACCATGTTTTTAAAAATCGTTTGATTTTAAAAAATATCTTTAACATTTTTATCGACCTCTTTTGTTTTTTGCCTCCTCATTCTCCTCAGATAATTCGCTGAGGCCTAAAAGTACAATAATCTAATGTGAATAAGTCGGAAAGCGTGGAAGAAGTCTAATTAGTACCCAATCAAAATTTTTAAGCTTTCATATGATATCTCTTACGATATGAAGTTGCACGTTGTCATGCTGAAGAGAGCTCTTCTTCTATTCATTTATGCTGGGCTATTTTTCAAGTGCCCTATGTAAACGGTCTAACTGAGCCCTGTAAACCTCTTTGGTGATAGTCTAATTTAGAGTAATAATTTTAAAATAGAATTTTATATTCATATCTTCCAAAGGAATCCGTCGATGAGGCCCCTGTTTTGAATGGGGTTATTAGTTTTCCCTCATAACTAATCCATTTTTTATAACTTTTAATATTATGCTACATAACCGAATCTTCGTCTTCTCTAAGAATTCGACTCAAAATGATTCACTTTTTAGTCGAAAAAGGAGAGAAGAATAAATTTTGATTCTTTGCTGCAATTCAATTATAAACGGTTACAATCGGATTTGTTCGCACTGATATTTTTAAAAGATCGTGATCTAATTCCAATGTTCTTCCTGAACCGGTTCATCTTTGAATCTGTTTTCTCAGCGAAAATTCTGAAAACCTCTTTTGCCATGGCTAACATTAGTTGTTCCTTCACCGTATACATGACACAAACTTTCTTCTGTTGCCTTTTCTAAACTCCCAAAGCATAACTTTGTGAATGTTCTCTTCTGACATGTCCATAATATTCATCATTTAACAATAATATACATTAAATTAAAAATAATAATACATAATTAATAGCCCAGACAATGAGAAATACGCTCTGTCAAAATGTCAACTTTGGGTTAGGGTAAGACATACTGTACATGTACCTAGACGTCGAGTTTAGTAGACTAAGCTAGGATAAAAACAAACCTAATTTCAATTATTTCTAGCCCTAAAATAATGCCAAACGTGAAAAAAATCCGCATTATTTATGAGATGACCTAATACATTGATAAAATGCAAATCAATATTGAGGGATTAGTGTTTGTTAATATCAGTATCTACGGAATTAAATTAGGTGATAAAGTCCAGTTTTTTAATGTGTTCCGGAAATACTGTTGACAGGTGTCGACATTGTGGAGGTTTCAGTGGTTGATGATTGCGCAAGATCTTTAAGCTTTTTTATTTACTTTTATCCTCTATAACGACGAATTTGGTAAAACCGTTTCTAGTCTTTCAAACTTTTAATGGCCATTACTACTCGGGCATGTTAGAGAAACAATTTTTTTTTTAAAGAAAATTACCTCTGCTTAATCTTAACTTAATATCATTCAATTAATTAATGTATGCGTTTCTAACCCTGTTTCCTCATTTGAAGGGGTTTTTATAGAATACGATATGGCTTTTTCATGGGAAGCTCTCATACCATGTTCTTTGTTGCCACTTGATGGAGTGCTTTTAATCGGAAGTATTATGGAGGGGGGCCGTAATGTTTTGCTTGTTATCGAATCTAAAGGGTCTTTCAACAAGGACGCTCAAGCTTTGTCAGGCGATAGTGGCCATGTTGTTAAAGCAACATCTGGCATCCTCACTGTGAACTCTTCATGAGTACTTGGCAATTCACTATGAAAGGTAATAGCGATAAAAAGCGTGTGCAAATCATCAAATGTTATTATCAAAATCAGTGCTCCGTTCGACAAACGTTCCGCGCATTACGTGATTTCTATCCTCGCCACAATTGTCCTGCAGAGTCCACTGTTCAACGCTTGGGGACCAGATTCGAGGCAAAAGGGTCGATCAACAATCAGCCAACACCCGTACGTCGCCAAAACACAAGGTTTGCTAAAAACATCGCTGCCGTAAATGAGAGTGTATGGGAAAATCCGAGGCAGTAAATTTCTCGTCGTTCACAAAACTTGGCCTTTCTGCGACTTCAGTTTGGCGAATTATGCGTAGGGACTTGGGTCTGCACCCGTACAAAATCCAACTTACCCAGGAAATTAAGGTAAACGACCATAGACAACGCTGTGTGTTTGCTGATTGGGCTCTAGAGCAGTTGGAAGTTGCCTCAAATTTCCCCCAAAAAATCATCTTCAGCGACGAGGCCCATTTTTGGATAAATGGATTTGTGACCAAGCAAAATTGTCGGAATTGGGACGAATACAATCCACATGAGAAAACATCAGCACCAATTGCATCCCAACAAAGTCACTGTTTGGTGCAGATTTTCGTCTAACAGAATCCTCGGTCCGTATTTTTGTGAGAACAAAGATGGGATTGCCATAACCGTCAACGGCAAGACCTACAGATCGATGATAAGCAACTTTATTGTGGCCTCAACCAGATTATATGCCTGATATGGATACTGACGACATGTGGTTCCAACAGGACGGCACTACGTGCCACACTGCGCACGCCACGATAGACATTTTTTTCCTTTGAGTTGGCCCTTAAAACGTTTTCTTCCTCTTTCCTTGGCTTCCTTATTCTGGTTGAGTTAGTCCTTTAAACGTCTTTATTTTCTTCCTTGAGTGATTTTATAAAAGTTAATTTGACTTGCTTGAGATTCAAATGAGGTACCTCTTGATTCCGTTTCTGATACGTATGCCACAAGATACGTATTCCTCACACCTACACAAGTCCCTTTCTAGAAAACGGAGCGAATTTAAGAATTGGGGAGAGACTAGTCTGGATATTTTAATCGAGGAGTAGTAGCTCTCCCTCCCCGGCCTCTAAGTCTGCGGCATTAATGGAGCGAATTTGAGGGATTAAGGAGAGCGAACGAAGTCTTTGTAAATTGTTAATCAATGAGTAATGGCTTCTCCTTCCCCGTTTCTCCGAAGTTCACCGCAGCACTTTTTGTACAGTTGATCAAAAAATAATTGTTCAGCCATAGAGGGTCACCAGTAAGGGCGGGGGCAGCATAAAATTCTAAATCTGGAAATGAACAACTATCTGGAAAGAATTTTATGTGACTACGCCATGGAAAGATTTGCCTACATAGAGACGGGGAACTACAAAGGTGAGAGATTCAAGCTTAATGCGGGCCTCGCTCAGGGAGGGTATTTAAGTCCTTCGCAATACTCTTTGTATACATCGGACATTCTCCCACCCAGGAACGAGAGCTGCGTGAACATACAATACGCGGATGATTTGAATGAATTAATTCCCTGTGTTTATCGGAACTCACAGATGCAGGCCAGAATAACGGCAACAGAAATTGAAAACTTAAACGAATACGAACGCAAATGAAAAATTAAAACAAATAAAGATTAATTTTAAATTATACCCATGTGTCGCCAAAAATTATTGAATGTTTACGCAGACGGGCAGCGATATAGGTATGACGGAGAAAGCAAGATTTTAGGCCTAACAATTACAAAAAATGGTTAAAAGAAACACGTAACCGAAAAAATAAACAAAGCACGAGGCATGCTTGCTAACTGTACTTGACAAATTGAAAAACTTAAATATGAAAAATAAGAGAAAGATTTATCAAGCAATGATCCAACCATCTTTGATATATACAACTGTCGTGGTTTACGGCCGAGTACGTATGTACGTTTGATTCATACATAAATAAATCCGTTACACTTTTCTCTAAGAGTGGTCTAATTTAATTCTTTAACCAGTGAAACCTCGTATTATGGGATATCCACTGCCATTTGCTGCGTTCAAGGATCTAATTAAACAACTAAGACAAAATATACTTTTAATTACATAAAATAATGAAATATTAAATCTTTAAATACACTAATTCTATAGTAAGAGGGTCTAATAAAAATTAACACAACAAATGAGTAATACGAGATGTTTGACTCAAAAATCACTTCTAATGCAGGAGATTTAAGTTCAATTAATGTTAGTTCTTAAGTCACTTGAACTTGAAATAGTTTGGTTACAACTACCAGATTGAAATAGTTTTGTTACGAATAAACTTTCGCACGGAATGGGAAATAAGAAAAAATGAATAAATTTTGTATTCGTTTTACCTTTAACTCAGAGAGTGTCGACAGTTGGGTGACCTTGAAAGTTAACATCCTCGCTGTGGTGAAGCGAGCTTGACTAGAGACGTCTTCGCCTAGGTGCGGCGAGCGTGGTGAGGCGATTTGGGAAAAACAGCTGATGCTTCTCCCGGGATTAGTTGAGGCGAGTGACGATGCTTTTCTCGACTCGACGATGTAAAAGAGGAAATCTTGGATGAATAGAAGTTATCCCGATCCCTGTGTTATCAATTATGGCTTCTCGACGATGAGACTTGACCAAGATGTGAATCTCTTCTCGAATAAGAATTCACTTTGTTCTTCCTCAATGGTGAGGGGCATCTCTTGCTTTTCAGCAAACTGAGATGCGGGATTTTCTCTGGACGAGAATGATAGGACAGTTGGTCTCGATACCACTGGTCCGCTCTTCTAAGCGACCAAAGGAACAGTCTCGGGATGGGAGGTCCCGCTTGGTTCCAACTATCTTCTTCATTCTCTGTTTGACTCAGGGAGTCGTCTTGTTCTCTCGATCGCTACAAAGATTATTCTCGAAATTTCTCAAGATCGAACTATATATATGTCGATTATCCCCTGGGGGAGGAGAGACGAGGGAATTTAGGATGGACGAACCCTCACTAGCCCACAGAAAAGCCTCTTTCCTAGGACCTAACTTTTTAACGTTGTGACACTTTGTCCCTTCAGGTTTACGCACAGGGAAGGTGAGATTTCGCCTCTTTAGCGAAAATAGACATCAATAATCGGAGGGAACAGTGAAACTGTTCATAGATTTTCTGCCGACGAAGCTATAGGTAGCAAGATTTTCATTCTAAAAGCTCTAACACCCTCCTATGTTTATATTAACGGACTACACCACCAGCCTCGTAAATTACGCAAAGCGCATCGAATGTTGCATCACAAATGATGCAAATCACATTGATGTGTTTTACTAATATTTTAATTTAATAAAATGTAGTTCAAATAATTTTATTGAAAACATGCATTTTGCATCTATCCAGAATTTAGGGACACCCTTTATATCGGCTTTTCAGCTGAAGAGCTAAATGTATATTTGTGAAGTCTTCGTGATATAATGTGGCTTGAGCCTAATTTAACCCAGAAACCTGATAGATTTGACAGAGTTTGACAAGTGATAAATTATTGATTGTAAGTCCCTCATCAGATGTTTGGACAGAAACTATTTGAAAGATAAAAAATACTAGTGTAGAAAAATAGTTTTCATAAAATAGGTACAATTATTATTACCTTTCCAATGAAAAATTATATTCCAAATTGGTAAGAAAATAAAGTCTTAAGATTGTTAGGAAATAAATTGGATCTTTCTTCCTAACAAACCAAAGATATATGTAAAAATCCAGCTACGCAGATGTCTAAAATGCCACCGGCAGTGCTTTTACATCTTAAACTATAAGGAATAAATTAAAATCCCCGTTATCAATGAAATCTTTGACCTAAAAGGCTCACATTTGTGGCGAGAAAACAAAGGAAAATGGAAGAAATGTACTAAAAGTGGTAAGAAGTAAACAAAAAAATACAAAAAAACAAACAAATTCCTTAGACATACTAATCAAATGTTTAGCTTTATCAAATAAACCAATGTGCTTAATAGAAGGTAAGAAAATCCAAACTATTAAAATAGAATTCTTTAATCTTATATAAAGAGTTGAAGAGGTCTCAGTCAGGTTTATGAGATATATTCTCTCTCTATAAAATTTGGGGATTAAATGAACGAAAGGAGACAAATAGAAATTGATATTGATGCATCCTACGATTTCGTCTCAGCGTCTTATTATTTTCAGTAACTTTATTTCCCAGAGAGAGAAGGACCCCAAGTAATAATAATAAATGAGGTTTTATATTGTGCCCTTCAAGACATTTTAGCCCTAGCAAAGATCCCGTTCATCGACTAGGAAAAATACTGACTGAATAGGTAAGTTTCAGATCCTGCACAAAAGCGCTGGGCGAGGGAGAGGAGCGTAGGCCAGGCGGCAGATCATTTCAGAGCTTATTTGCAACTAATGGAAGGGTCCGATCACCCTTGCAGCAGAGACTAGTGCGAGGTACCGAAAGCAGGAGAGAAGCTCCGAGCGAAAGGCTCATTGTTGGCTGGACATTGCCAGTTAGGAAGACTGGTAGGGGAGATGAGGTGTCTATGATTTTAAATGTAAGAAGGAGGACTTTAAAAGTAAATCGAAATCTAATGGAAAGCCATTGCAGTTCACAGAACAGGGGTGTGACACGGAAGAACTTCCTTCTACGGAGGAGAACTCGTGCTGCAAAGTTCTGGACAAGTTGAAGGGGACGAATTGTAGTGTTGGGGCCTCGAGTGAGAAGAGTGTTACAGTAATTAAGGTGGGAGGTCACTAAGGCATAGATGACTATCTCGAAACTACCTCGGTCAAAGCAGACCGGATACGACTGAGGTTACGGAGAAAACAGAGATAATTTGCTGATATTAGCAACATGCGATTTGAAATCGAGTTGACTGTGAAAAGAAAAACTCAGGTTTGTAACCTTTTCAGAGAACGCGAGCGGAAAGACACCTAGATTGAGATAGGGGATACACTTTACAGTTAGCGACATCTCTTGAGGTAGCTATCAAATGAAGCTCAGTTTTGTCGTGGTTTAGTTTGAGGAAGTTATCCGATAGCCAATAAGTGTCACGTAGGGATAAAAGATTAGTAACGGTCAGGCGAACGAGTTTAAGGAGGATAAAAGAAATATTTGCGTCTCATTAGCTTATAAAGGATAGACCTAGGCAAAGCAGAAGAAGGGCAGAGAAAAGAGGTAGATAGAAAAGAGGAGTGGGCCAAGGACAGAGACTTAAGAAACAGCTGGTAGAGAGATCTCACCCACAATGTGAGTGAAATGAGTAGGAGATGACAGATAACGGCAAAAACGCTTTAGAGCGATTCCAGAGATGCCCAGGAAGTTAGCAAGATGTTGGAGAAGAACGGAGTTCTCAAGAGTGTCAAATGCTACCGAGAGATCGAGAAGCACTAGAGTTGAAGGCCTTCCAACCTCGGTCTCACGGTGGAGTCGGTCAATCACATTGAGGAGAGCCTATTCAGAGCAGTGACTTGCCTTAAAGTCAGCCTAGAAGGTTTCCTCGATGCAGTATAGGACATTTGTTCGGTGATGCGTTCAGCTACTACCCTCTTAAAGGCCTTGGATAGGAATGGAAGTTGAGGGATACGACGATAGTTTGAAGGATTATTTGGGTGAAGATTTTGATGAGTTAATTTCGGACAGACAACAATGGTTATAATGCCAGAAGGTACTTCACCTAGTGATAAGTAAGCGTCAAAGATCCCCAGTAGGTTTGATTAGAGAGGTCGAAACTGAACATAGAAGTGAGTGGGAAAACGTTAAGCGAAGGGCAGGTTTTTCGACGAGACGGGTATTGAGGTAAGCTCTACAAAGGAGATTGAGGTGAGGGAAGTGAGATTATAGGGTGGAGTAAGGAGATTATAGTGCAAAGGAGGGCTGACAAAGATGTTATGCCTGTGTGAATATATACTACCTTTTCAGAGAAAAACTATAGAAGGTGGGGGAGGATATAGAAGGAGGAGTTTGAGTAAGCTTGGAAAACGAGAGACAGGTGAGGAGATTAAAGAGTGCACGATGATTTTGTTTGTTTTCATTCAAATTTTTTGGGTGGGGGCCTCTCGTTGGGATTGTAAGTGGGTTGTGTATGCATGAGTTACAAGACGATTGGTTGAAGAGTCTTTTCGCTCCCCATGCATTGGGCGGGTGTGGAATGCAGGCGCCTCTCACATGTTTTCTGTATTTTTTGGACTCGAGGAGTATGTTGGAGAACCAAGGAGCGTGTGATCTGCGGAAAGAGGCAGTTCAGAAAGGAGCGGGAGTGTCAAGGTATGAGGAAAGTGACTGTGAAACAGACCTGAGGGATAGGTTAGGACAGAAGAGGGGGGGGGGCAGTGAGGCTATTCGGGAGAAGTGAGGTCAGATTCCGCTACTCAAGAATCCTTGAACAAAAAGAGACAAATGACCCAGATAACTAATGACGCGAAACTGAAGCAATAATTCTATTAATCCTGTAAATAAATCCCATGTCCCTGTATATGACATAACTGCATTAAGAGGGGTTTTCTTTTGTTTATTGCTGTATTAGTATTAAGCTTTAACTATTAGATGGGCAGGTGACTGCTGCACTCTGGCTTTTAAGTGTCGCTCACCAAACCATATGTTGCGATTGACTCTCGCAAATGATAAGTTTTCTTTAGAACATTTCATTTATTAAGTGAGCAGAGTCAAGTACTTTTACTTTGAGAAATGCTGGACTATTATGAATCAGCCTCTTTCAATAAATGCCTTATCCGTCAAAGCACGTGAATTTACAGTTTCCAATTTACAATGCGTTAAGTGAGATCATTTCCGTCAACATGATGATGACTTTATGGTGAGATGAAAGGTGCATCATTGCCCTCTTACATATAACTAAATCTAAACAGTTATCAAGGATATTAATAAAATCTCAAAGGATATCTCTTCTCTATTCGAAAAGTATCTCTCGCAAGAAAAGGACCAGTATCCACTTCGTCTTATCCTCTCTACAGTTAACTCGCCCCCTTACAAATTACCCTAATGGCCTACTCTGTATTTATCTCCCATTTTAGGCAGGAATACCCACACACATTAAAAATGCTGAAGACTTCATCCTAAAAGATGAATCTGACAAAGTCGACATTAGTAAACAATAGTCTCTATCCCTAGATTCGCGTTTCTTCCCAAGATGTTAACGAAACTCATCTTTAAAAAAGAAATTACGTCCTTTTGATATAACCTTCCCAGTCACTCATGACGTATTTATTTAATTAATTAATGCCGCTGTATCTAATAACGTTTTCTTATGCGAAGGAGCGTATGGCAGGCAAAATTATAGGTGTTATATATGCCGCCCCTTGTCCCCTGTTATTTGTTGAATCTTCAAGGAATACTTCGATGCAACTATGTGACAATTTGTTCACAAATAAAACCGTGACTTTAGGTAGATGACCAATTTTTACTATGGCCAAAAGGACAATTTTTATAACTTCCTAAACCAACTAAATAATCCCCATTAAATTTGAATGGAATTAACCTTCACCCTCTCCTTCATTGATATGGTCATCCGCCGTGAAATAGATTCCACCTCTCCAATTTACCATTAATCGTAAACATACTCATTTTACTCTATTATAACTGTACAATAAAGAAATCAGTTGTTTATACCATGTGCTCCGTGTGTACAAAATATGTGATCCTAAATTCATCGATAGTGAAATTCATATTATGCCAATAATCTTTAATTGTACCTCATATGAAACATTTTTCATTAATGAAGCGATGCCTAAACCCTTTGTAATGATGGCCCTCAAGCAAATAATATTGCTCTAAGTTACCACCATCTCACTTAAATTTATTGATAGTCATTTTAAATAGTCTAATCTTAGTCTTTAGTTTCCTAATACTGAATAAGCCTCACCCACTAATAAATTAAGTGCGCATAAAATACCATCTAAAAAGGGCGATGAGGTGTATATAGGCCTAAAGACACCAGGCATATCACACAAGGTTTATGAACACAAATATTATGGCCACACAGGAAACGAGTCCAATGCTTTATGTGATAGAACGGGTTGAGGCCGCTTAATTTCAACCACTATCACATGTTATTTAAAACCACGATGCTACCCACGTGCATCTTCGCTTTGAAGCCGGGCGCCTTATCGCAGCCACCTGAGTCAATGTTTAAACAAGGAGGTTTATCTTCCACCGTCGCCCCATGCGCCGACCTCACCAGATTGAGTTAGGCTTATGGGCAGGTAAGGTATTGTTCTCAGGCTCGGCTGTGCATTCCCATTGAAGCCCCCACTCCATTGTCCCCCACGCCAAGGGGATGTCCCGACTATTTATTTGGAAACTTTACCACTGAGATCAGATTAGAGATCCAGATTTTCTTCGCGAGACATCACTACGGTCCAGTCTCACCTTGGGCACCAAAGGGCCCTCGACCTCAAGATCCACCATCACTTGTCCAGAAGAAGGACAATATCCCTTGAGTGCCAAGGTTCGATCCTTCGTGACGCCAAGTCCACTAGGCTTCCCCTGTTGTTCAGAAAGAGAACAACGTAAGAACAGCCATTGTTCTTTTGAGCCCGTTGACAAGAAACGGTTCTCACGCCCCCCCCTGTTGTTCAGAAGAGAACAACGTAGAACAACCATTGTTCTTCCAGCCCGTTCGCCAAGAAACGGTTCTCACCCTTCCCCCTTGTTGTTCTGAAGAGAACAACATTAGAACAGCCATTGTTCTCGAGCCCGTAGACAAGAGACGGTTCTCACCTCCCCTGTTGTTCAGAAGAGAACAACGTAGAACAGCCATTGTTCTTTAAGCCCGTTCGTCAAGAAACCGTTCTCTTTCCTGAGGCGCCACGTCAGGATCATTTAATTCCCCCTCTTCGGTTGGAACTCGCCAGCGGACCGAAAGTTCCTTCACGTCGCCTTCCTCTGCACAACAAGTGTATTTAGGTAAGCCAAACGTTACATTTGAGTATTTAACCCTTTTGTCAACCCTATTCTGTGCTTTAAATGGTTTAGCAAACCATCCCATCCCTTTAACGTTATATTTGTTTTACCTTTTTAAATCTATCTTAATCCTCGGATTAGCTAGATTCCCCACGACCCTTTCCATTCTCTGTTTATGTCAATATTTTCCGTTTTGTGTGTTGTTGATAGTTTTTATTAATAAAACTCTATTTTATTAATGATAGCAATATTATTATCCTTGAGCTCAGTTCCAATTTTTCAAGCATATCGAAGATACATAATATCGGCCAACCCAGACATCCACGCACTCTAAAGATAATTAAATAAGTTCCCTCAACGAATAGTTATATATGGTATATCGTTGAGAGTCCATTCTACGACACTTTATTTAACATGTGAGTTTTACTATCCATATCGTTCCTTGGAAAAACAGAATATAGCTTTACTTCGGATTACGGACTAAGGCGACAAGAAGCTTAAGTCGCTTTAATTGATTCTCTTAAAAAATATTAATAGACCGAAAGACAATTTTGGTTTAACTATGCTATAAGATCGATTATCACCTACTAAATAGGAATAACCTGACCATTACGAGTAGTCAGTCCCTCTTCGTAAATAATCTCTCCATGTGCTTGGTCATTGTTACTCTTTGTTTTTGCTGATGTTTTTTTCTTATTTTGTATATAAGAAATGTCTTGAGTTAAATTTTGTAATTAGTTGTACACTGAACAGTGGCGAATCTAGGATGAAAATCTAGGGGGGGGCTAACCTGAATTTCTTCCACTGAGTAGTCTGAGAAAAGGGCATCAACCTGATAATGATTATCTTGCAATGCCGTAATAATAAATAAAGGTAATTAACACAGGAGTGGACACTAACTCTGTCAGATCCGATTTTTTCACACATAAGAAAATTATGAATTGTAGTTATATTCTAGTTTTGGGACGTCAGCTAATGTAAAATACTAAATTTATTCATTATTTTTGAGATATATTTGCATTAAGGTCATATATCATATAAGGTTCATTCGATTGCAACGATTTAAAAAACTGTTTTATATATATTCTATATTATTACATAGCTCTTTCTGAAAAGCAGAATACGAGTATGGCTTTAAAAAAAATATAAACATAAATGGGTTTGGACCTAAAACATAGCATTGGTCACTGTAGATCACATAAACGTCCATCTCTTGATCCTTTGGTCAAAAACATTGATTATGCTGTCAATTCAAACATAAATTTCATCGTGAACATCGATCAGCGCCAGGCCGTTAATGCATTCTACATCACTGATATTCTTTAAGTACGTTTTCAGCCGTTTCAGGCGAAAAAATGAACGATCGGATTTCGTTCGAGACTGGAAAAGTGATAGCACTGTGGAGGAGCCTGGCCAGGTTCGGATACATTCAGGTCTGGGCATCAGCAAGAGCATCTCCAACAGTGTTAAACTTGACCATTGACGAAAACTAGCGCTCTGCTTAAGCCTTGACGAGGCTCAAGGCTTCAATGTCAGCTTCGTAGAGTTTTGCTGTCCCCAATAAAGCAGAAACATCTCTGTGGATGCACCCGGGCAGATGTTTGATGTTGAAGACGACCGAAATAGTGTCGTGCCCGAATCGGCTCTGGAGCTCAGTCAAAACCCAGTTAAGTAACGGGACATAGGTCGGCGGTAACGTTCCTGAGATGTGTTTTAGGGTACGTTCCTCGCTGCATTTGCACAGAACAGCTTCGTGGAAGCTGGTCATTGCACCTTTGCGGGTGTGGTTTAGATACGTCTACACTTCACCGACCGTAGAGTATGCCTAAACAAGATCGCCCGTAAGACACTGCAAGGTTCGGCTCGTCTCAACGGCGTGAGTTAGATCGAACCCAGCGAGGACAAAGCCAATCAGAAAGCGCAGCTCTCGGATTGCGATCAGTGTGAATCTCGTCGTGGCGTCCGGGCTGCTCTAATCCTCGAGGAAGATGGCAATCAACCCCAGGAATTCCATGAAAACAATGACTGGATCATGTCATTGTCGGGGACGCCTAATGAAGTTGCTTTTGCTTTTCACTATGGACGAATGAAAGGACAAATTTGTGGGCTTTATCCCTCTAGCCCCCCCCCCTGGATCTGCGCTGGACACTAAAGAATGCAGCTTTGGTACTCGCGATTAATTTTTTTTAAAAATCGTTTTCTTAAAAAACAGCTTTTATTTGCAATGGCTATATTATTTAAGAAAAATAGAAAGGAAAGTGAAACCTCTCTATTAATGACGAAATTTTAAATTAAACAATGATGAATCACACTAAAACATATTTATTTTTGCAATGAAGATGATCTTATATGTATATATTTAATCTTCTATATGTCGGTTAACTTTAATGAAATAATAACAAATAAAAGGATTAACAATTTAATATTGATTGCCAACTTTCACACAAGTCTCACCAGTGAAGGGATCTATTCTCTAGTGTAAGCTTTGTCTGTTTGTAGAAGAATTGTCACTACCTTTTGCTTATGTCACTCAACTGAGTCCATTTAACAAGTTCCCTAGCTTGATCGTGTTATTATTTCTCGTTCTAATCTTATTGATGTTCGCTTTGTCGATTGCACATATTTAGTGTGCGACGATTTTTCTGTAATAGTTCAAAAGTTTTAATAACCTAAGTACATCTCTATGCTCGTAACTATAATAAAATTAACTCTGATTTCTTTGTTAATTGGCCAAACTTCTCCTAATATTTATTCTTTTAACTTATAAAATTAAGTTATGCGTTGCAACTTTATAATTGTAGTAATGGAATTCACGTAATGGATTTGAAAAATGCTACATTTTTTTTAATATCATTTTATTCTGTGCTTATTTTGCCAGAGTAGAGTGTAGTTGCCTGACTTGAAATAGGATTATGTAGTGATTTCTCTGAACGATCTGATAAGGGCGGAGGGCTCGTTTAGGTTGTTTAGTTGTAGTGTGTTCAAGGAAATTGGGTTGAAAGAAGCGTGGATATGTTTGATTAATTAGTGATTTAGTGATAAGAGAGGTAATTTTAAGTTGTAAATCCACGGTTATATTCTTGTATAACCTAGAATTAGGAATTGGTTTCGCGTAATCAAAAGGAGTAGAATCAAGCTTGTAAAAGCAAAAATATCCCTGGTGTCTAAAAAATGGTGCATGCAAGAGTGTTTGCCTCTTACACTGATTCATATGTAAAAAAACCCTCATAAATAATTACTCAAATAAAACTTAATTTAATTTTGGCAGGAGAGAAAATTGTTCACACCGCCACTATATACTACATTACAGTTAGACACAAATGTCACTTATGAAACCTTCAGGGACTCTCCCGAATGCTCGCTTCTGACTTCAATCTTTCTCTTCCATCCAGCTTAGTACTAACCGAGCCCCCTATTGTGGGTTTAACGTTTCCCAAGTTCATCTGAGAAAAGTATCTCAACCCTTAATTCGTCAATTGTGGAATACAGTAAAATTTTACCCGAGAAATTCCAAAATTCTCTTCGCAGCAAGAAAATTTAGTACATACAATTAATTGCAGCAGGTGTTGACCATTTTGTCTTTGTGCTCAAACGAAAGGAAAAAGGACGCGATAACGATTTCTATTCTCAATGTCGACTTAATTGATTTCACTGTGGACACTTATTTCACGTTTTAATAAGTAAATTGTTTTACTGGAGAATTGATTTACGCGAACCTCAGACGAAATATAAACAGGAAAACCAAAACAGAAGCAAAGAGGCTTCGTAGTATACCTATATGCGTTTTTGGATTATAACAAATCCCATCATCAATGCTAAAGTTCATTCAAAAACATTAAAATATGCACATAAAAGCTTGTTACTGCATCCAAAATAGCATAAAACATGAAGCGCATTAGATTCTAGGCAAGTCGAGAGAGGAAAACCAACGAGGGAAGGGATACGAAATATGAAAAAATATTAACAATCATATTTTTAGTCGCGTGTGACTCAATATCTCACTATGTCGGTCGATTGGGCTGAACGGTTCCTGTTTTGTTTTTGTTTTTTTTGCTTTGGTAATAACATTATAATTATTTGGCTGATTCTAACGAAATTTGAAATCCTTGTTTTTTCAAGGTCCTCTCAAGTTTAGTCCGGGAATTTTTACAATTTTTGTAGGTCCTAAGGTCATAAATCAGAATAAGTGAGAGCACGCAACTTTGGTCAGCAGGCTTGGTTTACAAAACGTGAAAGTAATTAGCAAATTAACATTCTAGCTAGTCTGTCACTGTATAATGAAAAAGATAAGGAGTTATTATTCAATGAGAGCTGAATGAAGTATTTTAGGTAAGTGTCTGAGAAGTTGTTTAGCGCTCGAGTATCTCACATTGCGAGACAATTCCAATTTGGGGAGGGGTGAGGCTTGATAGGATGAAGAATAGTTCTCTCAGAAGATTTGTGCGAATGAGAATAACTTGCTTCTCCTGTGAGTGTCAGAATTAATATGCCACGAATAGCTTAAGCTTGAGGTTGCCATGAGTCGCCAACTTTGGGTTGCCAGCGGTCCCTGGAGTGACAAAATAGATAGGCAACGAATGGGTGAGATTGACAGGAGTCGCCATTATGGGGTTGCCAGCCGTCGCTGGAGTGGCAAAATAGATAGGCCATAAATAATGGATGAAGTTGCCAGGAGTTGCCATTATGGGGATCCCAGCGGTCGATGGCTGATCCAGTGCTTATTCTTGCCCCACATATGATACAGTTCTACTGCGCGTACATTGAAAAACTTAAATAATTTGGGACCGCATCCTGGTGGATGATTGATCTTTGAAGTTAAAAAATAATCCCAATTTTGAAACTTTATTGAGAACAAAAAAATACAGGGAAATAGTTGAGGCTGGAAGATGTCAGTAGCTTTAACAATTTATTTTACGTTCCTCGAGATCGGAATCAGTATGGAAAGGAAAAGACTACCTTCAATTTATTAAGGGATTATAATGGAGCAAAGTGGAGCGTTTATATCAAGAAGAAAGTTAATTTGTTTCTGATGAAGCGATTTAGGGTAACCATTGGAGGTCAAAAAATTAAGTAAATAATTGAAGTTCCAACTAAAGAAGTGTAAGCGTCAAGCATAAGTTATATACTTTATGAAGGATGGCATTTATTTTAAATTTAAACTCATTTAAGCTAAAGAAACTTAATTCAAGTTCAGACAACGTAGATTTTCGGTAAACATCTGGGGTAAAGTGATTATCTTATCGGGTAATTTTCACGTCAAGTAACGAGATGGTGATTTCGCTCGTGTCAACAATAACGTTTGATATTAGGATGTTTTGAGTTAAAATAGTTCAGAAAATGGAAACAATATAACTCATGTCAAAATTATATAAACCCTGTCATCTACGAGTACATACGGTTTATATAAGACCGGACTAAAGCTAATCGGAAAGTCATCGAGCAAAAGAGCTTCTTAATGACACAAAATTATTTGCTTACCCAGCACAAAAAGGAAGACCCATTCTCACCCCTTCATTTTTTTTTGTATACAAAAACACCTTAAAATAAAAAGGAATTGCAAACAGCAAGTTCAAAGAGAGTTTCGAATTTCGCAAATTGGAAATTGGAAACATCTCAGAAAGAGGAATATTAGTGTAGAAACTCTCAGCATCAAAGATGGCTATTAAATATTTGGAGGCACCAGGAAAGTTTGTCTAGTCTTTCACAAACAAATATAAATTAATAACAGTAAACTCACTAAAAATTAAATTATGGAGTAGAAATATACTGAGTAAAAGGGAATGGGTTTTATGCAGTAAAACTTCGTCTTTTGGGTATGCAATTTTGATGGATCTTAGGAAGACCAAAATGAATCCCAGGGCAAAGATTTCAACGAATCAAAGTTCTATATTCATATACAAGAAAGCTGCAGAATTTTTAAGTTCGTAAGTAACATATTTAAACTAAAGTTAAAAGTATTGAGCCAAATGTTTTTTTACCCAACTTAGTAACTAATGAGCAAAATGGTTTGATTACCTCTTGGCATTATTAAAAGAGCATCTTATATCAGGTTGAATCTTTACAAATAAACTAATATAGAGATAATTCTGTAGAATTCGAAGGAATATAATAAATATCGTCGAGAAACAATACATATCTAATAAAACTACACTATAATCATTGTCAGGTAGAGGATTTTGGTAGATATAAACAGAAGGATATTCCTCCGCCTGCCCAAATTGGGACCGTCTCGCAATATGATTCTAGGGTCACAATCAAGAACTTCAGAATACTTGATTTGGTAATCAACTTCTCAGAGATTTACCTTCTGGAACATCTTTATATTGAAGACTTCAACACTCTTTGAATAATAACTCATTATTTGTTTAAGAAATATAACGACACATTAACTAATATGTTCATTTGTTAATTACTTTTGCTTTTTTGTAAAAGTTTTCATTGTTAATATTTTTCTATTTCAGATCCATTCCCTCGTTAGTTTTTCTCTACCCACTTAAAAACTTTTAAATGCACTTCAAATTTTAGCTACATATTTCCTGATTTTTCACATGTATTATATGCCTCTATGCTACGAATCCCGACCAGGAAATTCTTTTAAAAAATCACTTAACTTTATTGCTGTCTTCTCAATATGGAGTGCTTTAATTGAGATATCATTCGTTCTGCACAAGAGGCTAAGTGTATTTAGTGTAGCCCTATGTGATAAAAAAAAAACTCGCACAGCTGTGAAATATGTATAAGGCCTCAGCGGTGGGCCACCGTTCATCATAAATCTACATAGCTGCGAACTATGTAGAGTTCCTCATAAATCCATACACGGAATTTTATTTAATTATCGCTGGTTCCACGAACATTGATTGCTTCGGAAATCTAAAGACACAAATGTTTTCAGGGTGATAAAGTATTAAGAGAGGGAATGAGCATCTTCCTTCAGGTAAGCGGGAGCCTTAATCAGATCCGATAATTGTAATTCTGAAATGCAGAGAACACGACAACGCGAGGCAATATACTCCATATCGGGTTGCTGATCCCAATCAAACACCCCTCTTAGTGATTAACCGGATTAGTTGCAATTACCAGGCATTATTGTTATTCTGATTGCAGTTATTCATCGTAACAAATCACGTGACTTAAGCCGCAAACAGCCCTTAATCTATCATTTAAGTTAGACAATTAAACATGGCTCAGGATTGTGATTAAATTTAAGTCTTTCAAGGAAGTTACTTTTCTTATAAACTTTCCTCTGAATCCAATGTGTTTTGCTTCCGTGCAACTCACTTGGTTACTGAAGTCAAAACAACACTACTAACCCTTATATATATATATATATATATATATATATATATATTTCAATCATCAATATATTGATGATTAAAAGTAGTCATGAAAGACGCAAAAAACCTCAATATATATTTTGGTGCAATGTATATTTACTGCTAAATGCGATCCGTCTTAATGGAACACCCTTTATATATATATATATATATATATATATATATATATATATATATATATATATATATATATATATATATCAGTGGCGTGCAGTTAATGGAATCAATGGAAGCAATGCTCCCCATATTTAAGAAGAAAAGAAGAATAAATTACACCACGACAATTAATATGACTGCAAGAATCAATTTTATTTTCAAATATATGCTTGACTATACATGTATACATAATAAGACGTTCAGTACCGTTGACTTTCAATCGAATTGGCGTTAGACCCTGATGAGCCCGACTTCAATTGAAGAAATTCATTCTTCTCGTCGAGATTTCTACTCTTTTTTTTTTCTCTTAATTTCAATAATAATTCTGCTTTTTGGTGCTTTTGAATGAATAGTTTAAGAGATGTTTTGCTTTTCTTAGTAATAATATACAGTCATTAGAGTTTTATGATTTTATCTAGATATTTCAAGGCCGTGTGAGAATTAAGAGAAAAATAACCTATTTTTAGATGGAAAAGGAAGAAAATTTAGATCTGCAGTCAATAGCTTGCATCTGGAAACTGAGTTGCCAAAATATAGGAAGAAGCAACAAAATATCTAAGAGACATTAACGTAACTATTATCATGCTCTGAAACTTAAACAATTTTTTAGGTTATATTTAAATACTGGTTCTAGAAAAGAAAGCAGCTAAATAGCAAAATCTCTAGTATGGTTAAGCTCTTATATCTTAAGCATTTTGTTAATATTTCCGGGATTCTGCCGTGCCTACCATAGTCATTAGTCACCCTTCGTATCTTTAAAATTAGTAGCCCTGAGGTGGTGCTTAGATAAGTGTGGCGTATTGTTTATTAACTTTTTTTTTGTGATAACTCCCTTTTAAACAAAATGGATGCAAATGAAGTTGGGAGGAAATGCGATTGAATATTAAAAAAATATTAAAAAGGAAGTTCAGTGCGATGACTTATAATGAAAGAGAAGCTATTATTAAAACAGGTAGGCCTACGCACTTGAAAACACAATGTAGGCCAATATTATAGAACATCTTGGCTAAATTTAAATAAAGTGAGTAGCTTACAATTTATAGATATTTTAAATGAACCACATATTTACTTAAATTAACATATTTATTTTTGTAAAACTTGAATTGCTCCCTCATCTTCAAAAGTCACCGTATGCCACTGATATATATATATATATATATATATATATATATATATATATATTTAGGAATATCAGGACGTATAGGTGAGAATGGGCAGAGGAAGTAAAAACCCGGAAAATACACTGAAGTTCTTTGTTGACGTTTCGCCTGTTGGCGAATTAGCAAAGAGACAAGAAACAGGAGGGGTTTTTTTAAAGGAAAGAGAAAGGGACATTGGAAGAATAGTAGGATCAAAGAGAGCAAAGAGCGGCACAAGGAAGGCAATCCTTACTCTTACCGTTAACAAACTGTTGTTTCTTGTCTCATTGCTCAGTCGCGTCAAATTTCTCTTTACTATATTTTTATATTGGTCTACAATACAAGGTTTCTGAATCTTTCTTTCTGTCTTCCAAATGTTACCACCTGCAGAACTTGTATTTGCTCTTTCTTTATATATATATATATATATATATATATATATATATATATATATATATATATATCAAATTTTATAAACGCGAAAGAATGATGAAATGAATCCAGAAAACCGAAAGAAATAGAAAAAAAGGATAATTTTTCTTCGGACATGTTATTTCCTAATTCGCAAAAATCCCTTACACGGGTGGGATTCGAACCGTGCACACTGAGGCAGCGAGCAACCGCTTTGATCTCAATTAAACCGACCTTGCGTAGAGTACATTAAAAGCTTGTTTATTCTGAAGATTTTTTGTGTTCCGTGTAGCTGGGTAGTCTAAGGGACGATTTAATTGAGATCAAAGCGGTTGCTCTCTTCCTCAGTGTGCACGGTTCGAATCCAACCCCTGTGCGGAATTTTTGCGAATTTGTAAATGACATTTTCGAAGAAAAATTATCCTGTATTTCTGTTACTTGCAATTTGCAGGATATATATATATATATATATATATATATATATATATATATATATATATATATATATATATATATACATATATATATACACTTGCGTGCATAAGTATCGGGCAACGTCAGACCCGGAGTATAATTTGTATCCGATTTTCGTGCCTACTATTATACTGTAGCAGGAATAATCTGTTCCTTGGGTGGTAAATTTTGCTCATTTATAACAGGAAATTATAATAAATAAATTCTGGTTTCGTATAAAACTAATATTAACTGGTAGTTTTTGAGACGTTTTCAAAACGATTCGAAAGTAAACTAGAAGATTCAAGAACGTTATGTTAGATATTAATTTATGAATGGTTTTCACGACTTCACTAAGGAGACATTTCCAAGAACGCTGAACATTCAGTATCCGCAAGAAAACAAATTACTAAACTGCACATAGTCGGTCATTGATATAGACAAATTTCCTTCATTGTAAACATTCCAAATTTCTTCTGTAATGAACACTAGATGATAATATAAATTTCATGTTATCACAATTTGATCATCTGCGAGAAGGTCGATCAAAGAAGCTGACCCAAACCAATGCTGCATTTATGATGAAGAGAGTTGGAAACAATCCTAAGAATTCATCAAATGAATTAAGAGAATATCTTACATAAAATCTAACCCGAAGTAACTACTACAACACAGTACTCTACTCAAGTGGCTTTTTCAAAACCAAGATTTTAACTCCATCGAATATCGGTGGAGTGGGTGCTGAAGAAGAATGAAAAAAATAGAGGCCGCGCAACATTGAATTGGAAAAGTTTGCTGAAGAAGAGTGGAATAAAATCTCTGAACAAATGTACACGAATCCTGTATAATCATATAAGAGGCTAAAGTGGGTGATACCAGGTATTAATTCCATGATGCCATTATGTTTTTCTTGTTTTCCGTTAAATAAATCTTTGTCCTTCTTACACTAACTTTTATTTTATTGTATTTTATTATTTTGCATTGATAGTTAGTCACAATGGAGTAGAAACCTTAAGTTAATACCTATATATTATGCAAATATTCTAAAATATGAATCATATAGGTGTTTCCTATATGTATTTATGCTATCATAGTCAACAAATCAGTAATTATATCGTTTTTCCTCTCTCATATTGGCGATAAAATTTGACATGCCCGTATTACATACACACCACTAGTGACGTATCACTTTTTGCTGTAATAAATTCTGCTAACTATAGTCGCTTACCTGCCATGTTAACATTTTATACTGTAAATTTATCGTTTGTACTGCTATCATTCAATTTTTACATCTCCGGTTGCGCAGATTTATGAGTTGCATTGCCTCTGATTTTAATATCTTCTTGCTCTACTTGAATTAACATCATAGCATAGATATACGGATGACTACGTACCATCAAGGGTAATTTAAATACAAACCAATAACACTGCCTAATCTCATTTTTTACTTAAACAAGGCTGCATTAAAAATACAATCAAGTAGGTAAAGAATAGTTCAACTTTCCTCTAACATAATTATTCTATAACGTAAAGACAATTCTTTTAATCCTATAGCAAGCATTCCAATTGATAAATCTCAAATCTCTATTTGTCTTATTCCCAACTTCTATACGCATTGCAGAGATTTTGAGAGAAAACAATTATCATTTCTAAAATCTATTTACATCACGACTAAACTTAACTAAAAATCTAGTATTTAATAATTAAATCCATGCTATAAAATCAAAGCTAGAAAATTCGCACCATTGGTGAGTGTAACATATCACTACTTATACTTGAGCAATTAACAAATTAACGTTACCCTCCAATCTACGTACAGCTATAATAATCTCTTGTACAAACCAGTGATTCTAATTTTAGTCTAATCAACGAATATAAATAAATATTAATATAAATTAAGACAACAGAGAGGGTTGCAGGAGGATCCCTCAAATGTTCCAGTATTCGCCGCTTTGTATCTGCAAGCACATTTAAATAAAATTGAATGTAACTCCTAATGTCTCATAACACTTATTACTCACCTTTCTACAAACACCAAAGAGCTTGGGGGGGTGGTTATTTGCTCACTCGTTTATATGTAGCTGTCAGGGTGCTTGTGATAAAAGTTATCTCAAAGGTAATTGACGGATTTCAATGTAATTTTGTGATGGAATGAATAGTAAGCTAAGAGAGGGTTGATTGGATTTGGGAATGGAAGAGAGGGTTAATTGGATTTGAGAGTGGAAGAGAGACACATGATTCCTAGTGAAAAGGGTATGTTTCTAGTGCTGGAGAATTATAGTGTGTTAGTAAAGTTGGCTGAGCCAGGGGAGAAATCTGGATTCATTCGGCCATCACAAATAATCATATTTCTTTGATCACTCACAAACTACTAATGATAAACATATGTCTTAGACAAATCTGAAATATGTTTTGCACATATTTGTACTATTAGAGACCCTTGTGCGTGCTGCAATAAAGCATTCATTGTCTTTTTAATGTCGCTGATGATGGCGCTCTGATGAAGGCTATTATAAGCTTTTATCTTATCCTGTTCCAGAAACTACAATTTATGTTGGCTCTTGGTTTAATGGAAATGGTGTTTGCAGGGTTAAGCGCCCCCTCGGGAATTTCTATCTGTATGAACTTAATCAAAGGTTTTTCTAAATTCTAATTGTACCCTTATCAACTTCACTTACTAGAAATTCAAATTCTGAAATAAGTTAAACGTTCCTTATCAATTTAAACCCATCCTTTTCCTCACTTTTCACCCCTTTGCTTGTAAAGATTCCGAAATTTCTTTATTAATTAGATTTTATAATTATGTTCCGATGTCATTTTAGGCTAAATTTGAAGATATTTTAGAAGCAATGCGCTAATGGAAAGTTAAGGGGGGTGGGGTTAAGAGTCCTTTATTGTAACATAATTTTCTAAATTGCGACAGTTGTATGTAGGGTGCATTTAACAATTGTAGTGTTGTAATGTTAAAGAGTAACGGAATAAGAAGTGAATAGTTGGTCCGGTAAATGTACTGTAATAAATGGCATCGCTTACTTCTTATAGCACCTTGGGGCAAGCCCAAGTCACCCGAGTCACGGAGGACTTAAACTTGGTCTTCTTTTGTGGTGACTAGAGCGTCCCCCAGGATGCTATATGAAGCGAGTGGTGTCACTAATTACCGTACCCTAACCGCCCCAACTGGTAAATATATTTCCAAATTCACTAGTTGTATAAACAAGTATTTGTGAACCAGGATTCGCGCATGGTCAATCAAAATATAATAACTATAAAGTAGGGATTGAATAAAAACAGATTTGTGTATATTTTAAAATAATTAGGGTAAAGAATACAGAGAGAAGATAAGAATATAAGAGACATGTCAAACGAAGTGTTTATCAAAGAATGGACTGAAGAAGCGAATAAGGAACTCAAAATCAAACGCGAAACGTGTCTAAGTATTTGGAAGAAATGATGAAAGAGATTAGTATCTGAAAGCGCATAAGTTAAGAAGTAGGCTTTAAGGAGATGTTCGTTGCTATAAAAGGCATGTAAAAGAGAGCTCTCCCAGAATACTAATGATAATGAGAGTAAAAGTAAATGAAATTCTTTTGATAACTGCAAAATTATAGCGTGCAGTAAATATTCCGGTATAAAGGATTAAAATGAAAGAATACTTATATATAGGTGAGAGAAGATGAAAAGGGTAATTTGTGCTAGAAGACCATTTGGAAGGGAGCGTATTCGGGACCTTAGACGTCAGAGGAGAATCACTCCTTACTCAAGTTCCACAGACATATGTCCTGGTTGAAATGAGTAAAGTATCCAAAACTAAACTAGACCACAAAACATAAAACAACAAGGAGAAAAATAATAGGAGCAAATGATTTAAACTTTAAAATCTAAGCAAAACTGTGAACCTTTAATACTAAGACTGGAGAAAAATTAATTAGTTTTTATTGTTCTGAAAAGAAGAGAAATACTACGACATTGACTTTCGGATTCAGAAGAAATTGTGTACGTAAACTTTAAGAATCATTAGCAGGATGCAAAAAAAAACACGAAATTATAAAATTAAGACAATTATATATAAAACAAGGTCACGAGACCTAAGTCGTGTGCTCTTAATTATTCTGACTTCTGACCTTATGACCATATGACCTTTAAAACTTTCAAGATATGGGAAAATCCAACCCAAATATTGTTTGCTTTTAATAATTCCCGGATTACCCTCAAGACGAACCTGACATTATATCATTAAGAAGAGAATGTAACAAAACATTAGCAGTTTTAAATTTCGTTAGAATCAGCCGAATAGTTACGATGTTATTGCCAAAACTCGCATTTAAATGTAAAATGGTTACCATCTGACCGATGACCTACGGACAGACATAGTAACTGATAGATTCGCGTGAACACGACTAAAAAAGGAACTGAGAGCTCTGTAGAAGAATTAGTCAACACATGCAGGTAAATAAGTCAATAAATAGAATAATTTAGCCGGAATAAAGATTTTAATTTTTTTATTGAATATAATGATAAAAGAGGGGATCACCGACTAAAAAGTTTTTGATGAGTGTTCGAAAATGAGCGGTGAAGTTGAGGGAAGATAAAATTAGTGAATGGTGCATAACCCGAGTAAATTATTCAAGTTCCTACTGATCCCGAGGTTGCGTACATCTCCTGAAGCTATCTTTATTCCTTAGGGACAGCAGTTCCTGTTGAAGGGAGCAGTCGAAGATGGTTCAATGAACAGTTGGTTTGTTCGTTTGCTGGTAGAGTTTCTTGGCAGTACCGCCAGAGAGAAGAATAATTCCGAATGATTTCTCATGAATGAGTCTCTTTCTCGAGAAAAAAACAAAGATTATAGGAGTAACTGAATGGGAAGCAAAGTCTTATTGAAATAATACTTATCGCTAAAGTCACCGAAGCTGATAAAAATTAATTTAAAAACCCGAGAAGGTGGGGATTTCTATAAATGGGTATTTCAAAGTGGCTCCAATTTATATAAATCTGTTTATAAAAGAATGTAACATAAAAACAGTCTTACATTCCGGATTAATTTGGAGTCAGTTTGAGACCGAACCTAACTCGATCACGAGTTAGTGACTTACAACCAATCCAAATCAGAACAACTCATTCTGACCTCGGCTCAAACCACTTCTCTGACCTTAAACCCATGTTCTGAATCTCTTGTAGCCTACCTTGTTCGCAATCTTCCATGCAATGATGCACTTATGTACTTTATGTTTCAAATCCAGAATATCCAAAATGGCCAGTAATCAAGATGCTCTTATGAATCTCGACGCCCTTACTTCCTCACGTTCCTTGTCTGACATCATCAACCCAGTATGCCCAAGTTTTGTTCCTGCTGTCTAACTTCCTTAATTCGTGGAAAAAAAACAATGAGATTGTATGTCTTGTACAATGTAACATTCGAGGCACACCGGGTCACTTCCTGCAAAAGAAAGTTCTTCCTGGTCTGATAGAGAGGGAATCCGCCCATCATCTAGCTACCCTTCCTAAATAAAACATCTGCTGCCGAAAGCCCTAGAGATAGCCCTTAGCTTTCTCTCCTGGAGGATAATATACACCACCTCATTTTTTGTTCAAAGAGATTGGCCGTATAATAAATAAAAAAAAAAGAGCGGAGGCCTACTTTTTTGGTAATGGGCTTCGTCTTTCCAAAAATCTACTCAGGAAAGTACAAGTAACTCCCAAAACTAGCAACGAAAGTGTTGGAACCAAGGTCAGTTTGTAGACAAGACACATAATTATATGCCATTCTTCTCTCAACATCACTAAGACCTGCCGATTATTTTTACTGATTCCGTTTTTTCTACTGTCCCTCTCTGTTGGTGAAAGGCATTATGACAATTATCTTCGGAAACAGTGGATCAATCGCATAGATACTACGACCTAAAAGCCAGAATAAAGTCACCTCTCCACTTTACTCTTCTCTCTAGAGAGCATCCATATATAGCTTTCATTTCATCCTTCTCGTCCATTAACTTCCCTCGTTCTCGTTCTAGGATTCAAATTCTTGGTGTGGATTTCATGCAAGATTTCTCTTTCTTTCTCGATTTTCAAACCTTGTTTATACGATTTCATGAGTAACAGGATATTTATTATATAAGGAGTACACCCCATTCTTTTTCCTCATCTGTCTCATTTAATTCTAGAGGAGACACAAGTTGACACTTCCCTACTCACCGGCCACCAAAATCACTTGCAATAATTTCAGATTTCTTCTTTCCTCTTCTCTTATTTTCATTCTCTCTTTTGTCCAAGATAGCTGAATGGCCTTATCAATCACGCAATATGTTATAGTATTGAGACTTCTGGACCTCCAAAAAGCAGCTTTCGGGAGGATGAAGAATAAGAAAATAATTAGCCCATGTTCTTTTCCATTGGCTTGCATTCCGAGGCCAAGATACAAAAGTATTACAAAACGGCTGCCTTTACCGTGTTAACCTAACCGCATTAAGTGCCAGATTTATAAGATTTTACTTCGCAAACCTTTGGTACTAAACTTTTTTTTTCTAATAATTGGTCTTAAGCACGCATTCCAAAAAATTCCTGAAAAGAATACAAAGAATCACAAAATGGTTGTTTCTACTCTGTTTGGGGTTTAGGAGTTTCATTCATGCCTTTTGCCTAACGTCCATCAATTCATTCTTATATCCGTTTCCTTTAAGAAAAGCTGAAAGATTTTCCCTTTACTTTTTCCTTTGTATTCAAAATATTGATATACTTCTATCCTAGAAAGAACCCCAACCCTCATCATAACCATTTTTTAACGCTTACCTATATAAAATTAGAAAGTAAACCCTTAGAAATGTTATATTGTGTTTACAGAACTAAATGCTCTTGGTAGCCTCCATTTGCACCGAGGCATATTACTCCTACCAACAAGTGTCGAAGCGATCTTTAATTTACCTCTAACTAAATAATTCCCGCAGCTGCGTTAATTCTTGTTACTAGTGAACTTTTACAGATATCATTTCAAGAATGTTGTTGCCCTCCTTCTTCCACTCAAATCCCTTCGAGTGAGTTACGGTAAAATCGCGAGGTCCGTTCCCTATTCACAGGATGCTTTCAAAACTTTTATGGTGGACTAAAACGTACTCTCTACAGTTATATGGTTATATCATCAGAGGCAAGATGCCAAATAACGTTTGGTTTGCGTCGTTTCTTACACACATGTATTACTTTGTTAACAATGGTGAAAATGCAGTTATCAGCAACTCTCAAGATTTAAAACAAGGTTTTTACAAGAGCAGTCCAAATACTCAACCCTTCAAGAAAGTTTCTCATTACGTATTTGGCAGAAAAGCATAACCATCTCTATTCTACATGGTCTACAAGGTTCTAACTTTACAATCTGAACTGATCATGCAGTTTTCAGTTATGCTTTTCTTCACCCTCGCCAAAAATTACTTCCCCCACGATAAATAGTAGCCTGAAACCACGTAAAAATTCTGCTCCCATCCCTCTACAGCAAACTATACATAGATCGGCCATTGAACCTCCAGATCACAAGTATCTTCAAACCGAAATAAAAAAATGTCACCATCTAATATCATTAAATACGTACACATGGCTATTGAGAAAGACAAAAGTTCTTAAATCAAGCCTCTCTTAGACTTCATTAAGAGGTAAATAATTTCATGAATCTCCTTTGCAAATTATCATCTACATAATTTGGTTGACACTTGTGAACAAAAAAACGGGCATTTGCTCCGTAGTCTTCAATTCAAAAAGGTCTTGAACTAAATTTACAAACCTACTCATTTGTCGGTCTTGACATGAAAAAAGAATAAAATTTCTATAATAGTCTTTCAATGTCTTGACTGCCAGAGAGTTCACCCACACAGACATAAAATTCCTCGTCATCATGGCAGTTGCCAGATACGAGATTTTTGTTAGTTCTTATCCATATCACAGACCATTTCCTCCATGTGATAGATTAAAATCTACATATCATGATTATGGTTAATAAATATTCAAAACAGACTGTTATTTTTTTAAAAGATTAATTCACTCTTGCTGTTATTCTTTTTGGCATAATTGAGGAGAGAAAACAAGATTTGGCTCATTAGTTGGGTTGAGTTTCAAAATCCAAGATCTTTTAAGATCTCATCAATTCTTTTGGTATTATGCCCATTTATCTAAAAAAACATTTCCCAATTCTAACTCTTTAGTGGCAGTTAAATACTGGCCTATTAAGCAATAAATCTTAGTTATTACCAAGTAGCTACATAGAACAAGTACGCAAACTTTCTCTCGTCTGACTTTGATTGAGATCGCATAAACCAATACGAATATCTTCACCAATTATCTATAGCTCCTAGATTAAAGCTCCCAGAATATTGTTATGGGAATCAAACTTCGGCCCGCTTTAGCTCAGTTGGTCAGGTGCTTAAAACTTGTAAAGAAAACAATGACTTATATTTATACGAACTTCGGCTATACAAGCGTAATCCTGCCGGAGTCTGATAGATATAATTAAGTGTTAGTAAAAAAAATGACATTCTTTCTTATATATATATAAACAAAATTACAAACAATCCAATATCATAAGATTGTCTCGAGTAAATTTTAAAAAAGAGGCGAAAGGCCAGAAGTGAGAGGTAAAAAAAGAGAGTGTGTGGGCAAAAATTTATTATCAGCTCATATTTCATTATGGCCATAATTTAAAGTAATATTTATTGATTTATTCTTAGAAATATTTACGTTATTGTTTTCAATGACATTCCTAGATAACTTTTTCCAAGTTTGAGTTGTTTTATATGAAACAAAAACTTGTTATTTCTAGTTGTCACTCAGTTATCTAGCTCAAATAATTATTTGAGCTAGATAACTATTTATTTTTTTCAAATAATAAACGTGTTTACTAATATATCTTTTGACTCATTATAATTAGTAAACCTGTTTATTATTCTGAAAAAATAATTTGTTACGCAGAAGCAAATCTTACACTGAAAGTAGATTGAGCTGCTTTGATCATTATTAGTTTGATCTATTTCTTAGTTAATAAATTTATTTCGTCGCTAGACGTTAGACACTTAAAATATTGCACTTACCCTTTTTATGAGAAAAGAATGGAATTGCACCATAGGTCAAGTGGACACGGATCGTACTGGTAGTGGTTATTTGGTTATCAAAACTAAAAGTTTAAAGTTAGCAGAAATCCAAAAGTGTCTAACAGTTAGCTCACCTAAATACCTTTATTTTCCACACACAGAACTTTGAAATATGTTTACCAGTTAAGATTTATGATGTCATTTTTGACAAAAGCGTTTTATGAACGGATCATGACAATGTAGGAGACGCTTCGTATGCCCTTGGTACCAATTTTTGTCATTCTTTTTAATTGCCGCAACTAAAATTAAAGGATTTACTACTACAAAATGATTCACAATTGTTATGAAAAGACATAGGATATAAAGATAAAATGGTAACACTTAATATATTAAAATATTTTTACATATGTATCAAAAATAATATAAAAAATAATAAATTTCTTAATTTTATAAAACATTTTTGAGAAAGCAATCCACAGTTATTATTGCATAACCTCTTTACCCAATGTAAAGTCCCAATCTTACTGCAATAATGCAATTGGAAAATTGAAATTCACAAAATTGAACACAAGATAGCCTACAAACCTCACAGAGTCGGCACAAATTTCAATTTTTTAAAAAAATATTTAAAAAATATAAACTCTTATCCAATTACTCAATGCACTTAGTACACTAATGTATATAAATAAATCTTGCATCTAACGTAGAATAATGTTAGACAATAGCACAAATAACATCCTTTAACACTGATAAAATGATCAGATTTGCACTTTGATATCTTGTATTTTTATTCATTTTTTGTCATATTTTCAAATTTACAGAACAATGTTACATAATCAACATAAAGTAGTTTCAAAACGAAACCCTTATTAATATAATTTTCACGAATTTCTAAATTTTGTACGGACCGTGTACTACCGCGCCATTTTATGTAAACTGTAAACACAGAAATCCCCACGGTGGTTACCGTTATGATATCACACTCATTCCCTGTAGTGATCATTTTCACCAGGGAAACAATAAAGAGCGGAATCTTTCAATATTCTCGAACACTGTGGACTATAGTGTAACTCGAGAAAATTACACCAGACACATAAAATATCAAAATACTTACCTAGCAAACAAAAATGGGGGCGGAGTTCCGTGGAAGAAGACCCGTTTTCTATGCCAAAGGTAAACTGAATCAAACCCTTATTTTGACAAGAAAACCTTTTCTACGGTCTGTGTCTACTTTCCCCTATTTTACTTTTCTTACAAACGCTTCATTTAAGAAAAGATTAATATCTTTTGATTTGAAAAAAAATGGTCTAGCTATATATTGAAGACCCTAATACGACATCTGTGAAGCAATTTTGCATTGTTTCCAAAATGATGGTTCATTCAAGATGAAAAACACATAAACTCTTTTTGACATGTTGTTTAAAACTTCACCACCTATATTGTAATATATTCGAGGCTTATGGGCAATTTGAGGTAGATTTAAGTTTGAAATTAAAGAAGTGTTGTTTTAAATCGTTGACAAATATTGTAAAACTGGTCCAAAATTAGTGTTTAGGTGGTAGCCAGTATTTTAGGGATGGCAATCGTTTCCAACATGTTTGCCTGGGAGCAGGGGATTATTCCTTTTGCAATGATGAAAAGGGTCAAAGTGTCGGAAATATTTGCAACGTTGTGTAAGCGACGCTTACCCCTCTCATATGCTCAATTATATGCGCCAATGTCTTCCTTTATCAGAACTGAAGCAACGTCCGAATCTGTTTATAGTTTTGTGTCCAATTCTGGTTTAATATCCATATCAAATTTCAATCTTTTTCTGCTTCTGAGTTTCTCCAGAAACAGCTCTTGCGACAGATTAATCTTGCCAGATCTGTGAGCGTTACCAGGTAACTAACGTGGCAGCAGATGCAATTGTGTATGCAAGACTTTGCTCTGATAACTGATTACAATAAGACTTAAGCGTCGAACGTAGCAAGCAATGAAGAGAGCAGAAGAGAAATCAGGGAGGAAGGGCAGGAGGACCCCATATACGTGGAAGCGCTGTACTTTAAGAACACTGTATTTTAGTTGGAGAACCATGTAAGTACTCTATATAACTTTTCTCTTGGTGGTGGTAAGGGCACAAAAACTGGCTAATTTCCATTGCACTCAATTATAGGACGAGCTCGGTTGTCAAGTATAGTTGTGCAGGAAGTAGCCTTGGACGTAGTGTAGTGATAGGAATTTTTGCACATTAAGTAAACTTCTCCGTTACAATATTGGCTGAGAGCGATGAAACGATACGAAGGTTGGATGTGAAGAAAAAATTTGCAATTGGTAGGAAATATTTTTGTCGCCAGTGATGAAGAAGAAACTTCTTCTGAACCTGGAGAGAACATTCTTGCACACTTTTTTATCTATCAGCATTAAACGTGAAAGCCAATTTGTAATTTGATCGATTTAAATTCTTGTGATCAACAGCGACCAACCTTTCAACACTGAAGAGAATTCGATAAATATCAATGAAACGTTGACAGCTCACTCATCCTGGTTACGACCAAACTGGTGGTTAACAGGTTAAATTGAGTACCAGAGCGTCGACAAAGTGACTGTTTTTAGTCGCTTGGCCGCCACTCTATAGGTTACACTATCCGTCCGTAGGTCAATCGGTCGGGTGGTCACCGTTTTGCTTTTCAATGAGTTTTTTGTAATAACATCGTAACTTTTCCTCCAGTTCTAACTAAATTTAAACCCCTTAAGTTGTTTTACATTCTCTTTAGAATGATATAATTGTCAAGGTCTTCCTGAGATTATTCCGGGGATTATTGAAAGTTTTGAAGGTCTTAATATCATGAGTCAGAAAAATTGAGAGCAGGTGACTTAGGTCTGTTGACCTAGATAAAAGATGTGATGGACTGTGGACCTTGATGAAAGATGAGATGGTCTGTGGACCTTGATGAAAGATGAGATGGTCTGTGGACCTTGATGAAGGATGAGCTGGTCTGTTGACCTTGATGAAAGATGAGATTGTCTGTGGACCTTGATGGAAGATAAGCTGGTCTGTTGACCTTGATGCAAGATGAGATGGTCTTTTGACCTTGATAAAAGATGAGATGGTATGTGAACCTTGATGGAAGCTGAGATGGTCTGTGGACCTTGATGGAAGATGAGATGGTCTGTTGACCTGATGAAAGATGAGATGTTCTGTTGACCTTGATGAAAGATAAGATGGTCTGTGGACCTTGATGAAAGATGAGATTGTCTGATTCTTCAGACGATTTATTCATGCAAAGATTTAATCCTGCACTTTTCATAAACACCACTCAATGGATGTGTGGTGGATATCTTTAGAAATTTCAAAGTGAGGTTGAGCTTCTTGAAAGTCAACTGTCATCTGGTATAGCCACTTTTTAGGTGTACTGGTTATGGTTCTACTTAAACAAACCAACGCACCATGAGTACCTACACCCATTTTATATTATAAATTGGGATAATGTACATATGATGGCGAGGAAGTGTTACACATAAAATCTGGATTAAATAAAATTATGATTGATGAGAAATCAAAAATCGTGCACTAAGAGATTTTGGCCGTTTTTACCACCGACGCTACCACATAAATGGTTTTGAACCAAACCAAAGATTCCCTCAATCAGAATAGGACATCATTTACCAAAAATAGTTTTGTTCAAATTGAAAGCGACTAATCAGAGGCAGAATGCAGCCAAGTTGGTAATTTCCATAAATTAATAATAAAACTAGTTCTATTTACGGTCAAGTCAAAATTTGCTAGACTAGTGTCTTCGAAACGAATTTTATATGTACTGTATTTTACCATGGCGAAATATTTTTTGTTTTATTTATACTTCACTTGTTCTTACCTAATATGTATGTGCTGATATCAAATCTTAAGTCAGATTTTCTATATAAGCTACTTGATTTTTGCAAAATTTTGACACCTTTCGCATTTTATTGCCATACTAAGTTAAAGTTAGACTTGAAACAACCGTTTTGACAAAGAATCTGTATTTTTTCTCAACAATGTGTATATTCATCACAATAGATACTAAAAACCGCTGCCATTCTGAAAGCAGCTGAAATATAAAAGCTCAAATTGTTCCTATTATGGCAAGAATTTGCGCTTGTCGATCTTGCGCTTGGAGACTGTCGTAGTCTTCTCGTTTAATAGTCAAGCAGTAGTCCACCATCATATATCTGTCAAATTGCTATAATCCTTCATAGAGTTCTTCTTTCGTCATGATTTCTGAGTTGAAGCGCTCTGCCTGTTCATCACTTACAGTTCCAAGGCTCCTCAAAGTAGTAAATGCCTTCAAAAACTGCTTCCTTTAAGTCTAACACGAAATTTGCCATGTAATTACTCCACACGTGTAGATTAGGAAAAAGTCAAGCTTGAGATAAATGATGGGGAGGGGGGGGAGTTGTGACGATTTTATCTAGTTATTCATACTGTTTGGCATGCATGTTTCCAGAGTTTCACGGATGGGCCATACCTTCTGGGTCTAGCACTTGTCTCGACTAGACTATCCCACATGCAGAGTTATCATGGGAAGTTAGTAAAACTTTATGTTGGCTAAGGCGGAAGTTAACCCTTTCTACGTCCACGCAAATGATCTATTTTTGCTATAAATATTTGAGTAAGTCAACGACCAATTTTAGGTCGTAATGGGTTTCATGCAAACGTACCGAGTGACCAACTGAAACTGCACCATAAATATTGCCTTTATGCAAGAGAACTCACTTGAGGCTGCGCTTAGAACTATCTCAAATCAATCTCCATTCTATAGGGTTATACGTTGCAACAATTAACTCTGTTAGAAGAAATGGGATATCGTAACAGTAAACAAATTTTATTTAGCCTGGAGGCTAATAACTCTGCTGCTTTCTTGGAAGTACCAAATCACGTGTTAAGTCATTCAGCTCCGCCTGAGTAAAACGCTAAGGTGCTAATGATTGTTTCGTATTAGATGAAGAGTTTTCGTAAATCTGAGAATGTCTTGAAACTCCTGATGAGGTATACTGCTTTTATCTTCAGGAGAGGCACAACCATTAAAAACTGGAATTGGAACTTCGTTAAAATGCGAAAAAGGGCGAATTGTAGAGAGAATACTGGGATAACAAATATTATGTATGTTTTTATTGCCAACACTTTTAGTGTTGACCAGGGAAAAATAGTAGTGAGTTATCAAGTTGTTTATCTCTCGCCAAAGCATTTGGACTCCAAAAGGTGGACCAGTTCTCTTTCCTTTTAATCCAGTCACGAAGCTATTCTTCAAAATTATGATACAGTCTGTGGAGCCTACTTATTGTTTTGGTCACCAAGGGGAACATCAAAATAGGCCTTATAGGCACGGTGAGCAAATAGTGTTTTATTACGCCTTTGAAGAACAAATGTATGACAGCCTCAGATATAAAAAAATGCATTAGGAAGATTCATGGCTCCTTAAAGAAGGTATCATTAGATCGGAAACAAAACATGAATAAGGTTAATTATAGAAAAATCATAAGTTTCAAATTGCATGAAAACTATTACCTTTAAATATTTTCTTTTTTGTCCTTGTTTTGCGGTAAACAAGTAAAATTTAAATAAATGTATCAGTTTCAATTCTAGTCACTACATTTTTCTTCCTATCAAAATTCCATACAATCAGTCACCCTCACTAATGCACCTTTTAATCCACGACATCTAGTTTGAACTATTCGAGCCTCTTGGTTCATATCCCTCTTTTTTATATTTTTAGTCAAAATTGAACCCTAAGAGTCTTTAAACATTACTTAGACTATCTTGTATCCTCTACTCCTCTGTTCCAATTCAAAAGTTTTAAATTGAGGTTCCCGTTGAGATGAGAACTTTCTTGAACGTTTATATGAATTGTTTTTCCAATGTGTATAATCTCTACTAATTTCTCTTCATTTGGGAAAATTAGGTTTAGTTGATCTTCTCTCTCGTCATTTCGTCTACTTTTTAATACAAGAAATACGGCGACTAATTCCAAAGTAGGCAGTCGCCAGATGAGCTCTTAAAATTAAAAAAAAAAAAATTAATACAGAAAGTTTAGCATTTCTGAATTCTAGAAGTAGATTTCCTCTATAGTCGGTCGTTTTATTTGAAACATCGACATTTGAAAAGTTGAATTCCCCTCAAATAACCTTTACTCTTTATCTATTTCAGTTCAAAAGATCTTAAAAAGAATATCTTACTCTTTCTCTTGCCAGAATGGTCTAGAAACCAGGAAATAATTCATTATAATAATATTTGTCACAGACACGACAACGAAAATCTCAGACGCAATTTCTCGCTTTATTTATGTATACTATAACTCCTCCAGCCTTTCGTGAAGTCTAGAACTTCCTCTATTAGAAATTGTATAGCTTTCTATCAATGCCTTTCTAACTGCAATAATATTAAAATCTTCGAACGCAATTAAGTCGTTCAAATCATAGATATTTTTCCTAATAAACACGTGTGGAGTAATGACATGATAAATTTCGGGGCATGATATTTATGTTGTCACAAAACAAATTTTTCCATGTGCTCTCATGTCACTGTTGAGACCTTTCGGAAAATTCATCGATGAATTATTTAAAAGTCTATTTTGATCAGGTTTAGCCCGCCTCTCTATAATAGCTCGCTGCGCTTGTAAAATTCGCCTCATAGATTGAAAAAGTTTAACGATTAAAGAGTTTTTAATAGGTAAAAATCTTCCATAGAAAACATTCGAAGCAACTATTCTTGGAACAATATCTGTGAACACATAATATCAAGTGGCATCGATGGGAATAAACACAGAAGTAAATTAGAAGCCTTATTTGGAGATTATTTTCGAAATAGTCTTAGACTCTTAGACTTTCATCCTCAATTCGCCACAATTTGTGGAGGTGAGAGAAGATGATAGAGGAAGGTATAGAGATATTTGGTGGAAGGAAGAAGGATACTCATGGTATTAGTCAAAGTTGGAAGAGGTAAGAGTCTAATAATTTATCAGATGGCTGGCTGATCTACTCCACTTTGATTCGCCATAGCGGTTTTTTTAGATTTTCTTTGCTTTAAGTTAGTTTTTCG
Organism: Ceratothoa steindachneri; assembly: GCA_963969495.1. Lineage (NCBI taxonomy): Eukaryota > Metazoa > Arthropoda > Malacostraca > Isopoda > Cymothoidae > Ceratothoa > Ceratothoa steindachneri. The sequence continues at coordinate 105,802,608 of OZ018327.1, read as the reverse complement.
GATTGTTTGGTGTTGCTGTTTTCTTCTCATTTATGTCTAACGACAAACTTCTTTTGTACTCTTACTTTGTATTTTCATTATAGTTCGAGTATTGTGTTTTTGTTAGCGATTTTTAATTTCCTCACTTGTTTATTTGTTTGATTGTTTCATATCTATCTTTTCCAGGGCAATTATATTTAATGCACTGAATATTTCTTTATTCGTATGCTTTTGTTAATGTCTGCATTCATGCCGTTATTCTATATTCAGCTTCGTTTTAAAATACTAATGTTTAAAATCCATATCGATAGCTCTTCTAGATTAGTCATCTGCTATTGTCAAACCGAAATAACAGCCAGCGTCTAAGACGCCAAATTCAGTTTTCTGGTACAGCTGTGTCATCTTCTCTCTTTCTTGCCCCACACTTTCGTGAACCCCTTCCTTAACCAGGTTTAGAATGGTACAAAATTTTCGGTTTTGTGCAGTTCTATTGCACTTTTCCTAATTCCTCTTCGAGTATTAGTTTTCCAGTACAGTTACTTATTCTTGATACTTTGTATTTCTTATTTTTGGTTTTGGAGAGGGTACGTGTTTGTATAAGAGAAAATATCAGTTCAGTATAATTTATTTATTGTTTTCTTGCAGATGTCGTATAACCTCCCTCGCAAACTTATCCCTTTTGATGTTCTTTTTATTTCCGTAATATGGAACCTGCATTTTTGGTACTAATCCCTAGTCCTAATATACTTCTTGTTATAGTGTACTCAAGGTGTACTCGCCTCCTGTTAGCACAAATTAAGGATTTTTTTCTACCTTGAGATACAAATAATCTTGAACTTTTCGTAACCTGTGTTAATTTTACAATTCCTTTTATATCTGTTTAGCTTTTCAATTACTGCAGTATTCTCCTTGCTTGTGAGACTAGCACTTTGTAGGGAGTCACTTCGAGTTGAATGACAGCATCGGCTAACTGTAAATTGATGCCCGCTAGTATCCTTTATGCTGGGTTGAGTGATATCAGCCCAATTTAACCCGAATTGGAAATTGTTTTAAAGTAGATTTTCACGCAGATTTAGTACCGACCGTCTGTTTAAGATTTTCTACATTACCTAATCTAGGAAGTTCAAGAGAGATATCGTTCTATAGCTCACCACCTGGGAGAGTCGTTTACCAAGTTTTGAGATCATTATTATTTTTTTATACACTATAGGATGTTCCTTAGAGCTATTTGTGAACTCAATTTTTTTTAATGAGTCTATTTCGGTCAATATCTCGGTTGTTATGAAGCCTCCGTAATGAATCATTTCCTCTTGTTTGATGTTTATAATTTCAAATGATAAGATCATATAGGAGTTTTTTATTAGCTCTTAGTCTACTGTTTCTTCTCCTTAGAGTCTAATTCTGTCTTGTTTTCAATTGAAATGAAGACGATTTTGCTCCAATTCCTCTTGAATTTCCTTTCGATTTTAGCGATGCTCACAATCATCGGCAAAGGTTTTGAGACTACTATATTTTTTCATATAAAAAATTAATAAACTAATCAAACGTGGCATTTTGTTTTACTAGGATTGTATCATAATTTTAAGATGAAATATACAAAAATTTCGAAACCAAAACCATTTTATTAATATATGCAGTCAATTAATACTTGCAATCAATATTTAAAATGATGTCCCATGTTATTCAGGAGTGCTTGAATTCGTTTAGTCAGCCAGGGGAACAAATTTGTTATCATATTGTTACTGAAATTGCTCCGTTTTGGTTTAATAACTACTCGCAACTGCTTACAATTCGATGGCTTCTGTTTATCAACCATCAGTTTATCGAGTGGATTCTTATCTTACGCTTCTTCCATATATTCTCAATGGGATTGAGATCAGAAGATTGGCTTGGCCATTCTAAAACATTGATCTTCCATATACGAGACCATTCTTCAGGTGCTTTCGAGGTATGCTTAAGGTCGTTGTCCTGTTAAAACGTCCAACAGCGTGGTATCTTTTGTGATTTTTCTTTCCTGAGGATATTATATCAAGTGTTTTAAGATTCATTTAACTATTCATAGTTCCTTCTACTACATAAAGTCCGCTTTTGCCTGTTAATGAATAAAGTTTCCATGTTATTATGATGCCTCCCCAAAACATTACTTATGGACTGGTATTGCAACAATTAAATGCACTGATATTCTTCCTCCAAATATAACACGATGTGTTCCGTCCAAAGAGTCCTATTTTATTGTTATCGCACCAAAAACCGGATGCTAAAAGATATAGCATTCTTTTTTTGCAATTGTTCCTCTTTTCTGCAGATCTTTTTGTAGTTCAGTTTAGGTCACGAATTGGTTTCTTTTCACTTTCCGGGCTACATACCTTTGCTGATATCTAATATTTTTATTTAACCTTAACACGCTATATTTTATAAGTATTTACCAAGTTATATTCAATATTCATTCTCCTCAGTGCAGTAGAATGACAGAATCCTCGATATTTTTAGTGTTCAATTTTTTTGCGTTTCACTATATATATATATATATATATATATATATATATATATATATATATATATATATATATATAAAACAAACCTAAAGACCAAAAAAGATCGAATAACAAGTTAATCATACATGAGAAAAAAAACAGCATGTGATGAATTCAGTTAGCGCATCCTCTCACATTGAACATCACATATAGTCGAAAAATAAATGTATTTGTCAAACGTAATTACAAACAAACGAAAAAATTTACAACAAAAAAACAAAAGAGTGATGATTTATTGAAAGATTTTGGAAAAGGATTTCTGGACACAACCTTGCAGCTGTGTGGAAGATAGCAGAATGATGTTACCAATTTCAGCAGAGTCAAACTGAATTTCGCCAAGCCAAGCCATCTTACATGCCTCACTCTCGCATTTAATGCCTATCCTCTACCCAACCCCTCAAACTACACTACAATTCCTATTCCACGCACCACTCAACATACACAACCGAGTGTTTCCTTTCCCATTCTGCTTAATTCTCTAACCCTTATCACTGTATTATATTCATCAAACTTTTTTCATTGTACTATATTATTAAAGTTGTTATATATCTTCTTAAGATTTATGCTACTTCAGAGGTCACCCATCTACCTCTACATTAAATTGTATTTTTTTCTATTCTAACTTTTAAAATTGTATCAATAATTGTTATGTGTCCTGATACGCGCAACTCTACAATCGATCAGGCAATTTGATTAATAGGGTTTTTAAGGCCAAAGTTTGTCAGCCGTGTTATTTTCCAATTCAATTTCATGAAAGCTCGGATCCCGAATTCTATGAATATATTTTAATTAATGTGAATAGAGAAAAAACCATGAGTAATTGTATTATAAGACACATTTTTTATCCTTCCATAGGGGATCAACTAGGAAATATAGGAATAGTGATATAAACCATTGTCCTCGCAGTCATATGTAAACTATAAAGAAGGAACAAAGTTGTTCAAAGAAATTAAAAAGTAATCAACATTACAATCTTTCGACTAAATAAAAATAAAATAAACAGGAGGTGCATAGCACATGACATGAAATACTCATAATATGTTTTTGTTAATTATAATTACATGTCGACATTCACTAGCTGCTTAACAGAATTTGCATCCACGCACCGAATAACCCTAAGAACCCTCATACAAACTAAAAGAGTGATTTCTTTACAAATATTTTATGTCAAAATGCCCAAGTTTAGGTAACTTAAAATGCCAAACAACAATTTCTTGAACAATATACCCACGAAAACTACAGAAGTGCATAGCCTAGTATAGAGATGATGGAATTTATCAACAAAGTTGCCGTTAGAGCAATAAAAGTGTCATATTTGATCGAAAGTGCAGTTATATTTTCGCTTGAGAGTGGCTGCTTTTGTATTTTCCCAGCGAGGAAGTCATTTCATTTCGCAGTCACATCTTGGCTGGGGGAAATTTCTCTCTCCATTCCATACAGTGATAACTCCACATACCCCGCTATATAGCTAACTTTTATTTACGCCATATACGGACTCGATGTTAAAAAGAAAAATGTAGAGGACACCCACAACCCCTTGCCGAGAGGTAGTCTCCCTCCTTCTCGCTATTCGAGAATAATGAGGAGATAAAATATAGGCAAACACAAAAACGAAGATTAACTGCGTTTCCAATCCTTGGCGCTAAGCTTATTTACTTGAGTAAATCGAAAAATCTTTTCAGGGAAAATTTTCTTATCAATTTGTTTTCAATCATTTCTCTTCTCCCGCGATTTACTCTGCCATAGCGACCCCTTATTATCATTATCCACAGCTTGAAAAAGAAACTCAACAAGGCAGAAGATTTAAAAGGATATTTCTGCCGTTTCTTACCCACCGACGTTATGATCCTTACTTCCGACTACATTTCATAATCTAAACACACTTCTATAGTCATTTGTCATGTGTCACAAGCTAATGACCCCGCGTTTACGCTGGACGACCTTTCTTCTGGCATAAACGCAATCATTTGGGTCTTCCTTCTGCCCGATACCCTCATCGACTCTTCGATGTAAAGCAGCTGTCATTCTTGACCACTGATCCATGGCAAAGGTGTCTGGATCGTATTTAGGTGTTTATCCATGCCAACCAGCGTTGAAAGATTCCTTTGTAACCCCAGGGGGACACTCGTTTCGCGTCAAGGATATTTTGAATACAAGTGCCAAAAAGAAGACAAGAGTAATCCATTCTTATCATTCCACACCAAATAAGAGAGGAAGTAGGTATGTTGAACTATGAAGTCAGGAATGGAAATAATAACGGTGTTGTAATTTGTTCTATGTATAATGATGCGTGTTGAGCAGTTACTCCCGCATAGATGAGTACGTGCGTATCCGCCCCAGATGAGATTGAACCCTGATCATGAAATAAGGAATCTAACACCCCTTTCTCGAAGGGTCGCGAGAGCCACATTTTCGTAAAAAAGAATCAAAGAGAATAAAATCTGTTCAATTTGTCAGCAGGGGAAGATCGACAAAGAGATAAACTTTGCAGTGCGTGGACCTCGTAACAGCTGGCCGCTGCAGTCGATGGGTTGACTGGAGGCCACAGATCTGGGAAGAAATACTGCAGCGATACTTGTGAAAAAAGGGTCATTAGTTGAAAGTGATGCGATTATTGGAGACCTATTTTAGTCGAATAGTGCGTGCCAAGGTTGAGCAATAGAGGGAGTTTTCTTTGATAAAAACACCAGAATTTTCTGAATGAAAGATATCGGAAAATATCGTTCCAGGAATTCATCTGAATGGCTATTTTACTATTGGACGCCGGTCGTTTAATACATGAACTCTTACGGTCAAATGGTGTTCGAGTCAACCCACCACAATGAAAGTCATGAGGAACATCGGTCTTCCAAAGGCTTCAGCATTCGGCGAGATCGTAAATGTGATGTAATAGAGGAAAAAGATTAAGGAAATGTTTGTGATTATACATCAGGAAAATGCTTGCAAAGATACCCCTTTACATATTGAAAGTTAATTGGACGATCGTGTTTGCGTATTTGTCAGGCAAAAATAGGGAATCAGTTTGAACAGGGTTTCTTATTTCTCTTATTTTGATTAGAGAAATAAGAAATAAAATAAATAAATAAAGTAAATAAATAAAATAAATAAATAAATGAGGGTTGCGAACTGGACAGTGGTGGATTCCACGCATTTCATAGTTTAGATAATTTATCCTAAGTATAAAATCATAAATGACTACATGAATTTTGCTATAGGTTACTTGATTAAGAAAGATAAATTAATTAACCTAAGATAGATGTTAAATAAAAATCATTTTTCCAAGAATATTAGCATACAGACTAAAAATTAATAGAAAAACTTAGCTGTCTGTCAGGGAATGCCCTCGAAGGACTACCGTGAGTGGAAGGCCCCCTCGGAAATACCCCTCTCTTCTTTCAAGACCATTTGCGCCCAGCGTGAGAATTTTAGAAAGTTCGAGAAAAAATCAGTCCCTCGCTAAAACACCTGTCACAGCTTTTTTTGCTTTCCGATGCCATACGTCCCTCTTTCCCTGCGATAAGACCGTGCGCAGCCACATTAACATTACCCCCACATCACGAGCAAAGTTTCATCGTCTGAAACGACTCATTATCATGAAATCTTTTTGCTTAAAGTCGCGCCGAGAATCCCCTAGGGACCGCCAGGCCTTGAGGCGTTTATCGGACCAGCCACCCGAGTATTTAACTCGAAGCTCACCATCTGTCAAGAAGATTGAAAGCCCACCATCCACTCCGTTCTGACTGCCGTCTATTTCCCGTGAACGCCTGTAACCTTCATTAAGCTTTGGCCCCTGTTCAGAGAAAGGTATCAAGCCTCCTTCTTCCCAGAGAGTTGTGCGGCCCTCTCATCTTCCCCACCCCTTCAAGATTTCAGTTCTATCGAGACTGAGACTCCCCGCTGATCGGCAGAATCGTCTCAAGTTGAGATTACGTCTCTCTGGAGCAGAGAAAATCTCATTCTTCATCACGGAGTAATCCAACACCATCGCTGAGTCCTCCTCGTCAGGACTCCCCGAAGTATCTTCTTGAAAAGCTGCGCGGTTGTCTTCCACCCTGCCCCTCCAATTCGCCCGCGCTTGAAGCTAAAGCGATCTTGTATGGTCATCCCCAGATTACCTCGGTATTCTCCACATAATTCATTTGACTACCATTTGTTCACCACTTTTGTTTATATATAAATTGCCCCCTTTTATTATATATATTAAAATTATATTTTGGAGTATTGTCTTTATATATACTTTGAACTGCAACCTACCAAGCCATTAGTCAAACCCAGTCAACCGTAAATCGCACTATTTATTAATATCTCCGAAGATTTTCCAAGCGGCCTGTGGTCAGCTGTCTGCCCATGCTTGTCTACGACTCTGAGCGCCGAGCTAGTCTACACAGGCATACCAAGACACTGTCCTAATTTCCTGAAATCAAGAATAAACTGTCCTTTTAAAAAATATGTTTGCACGGAATTTAGCAAGTTTGGCCAATTTGATTTTATAACAACAAAGAAAAATCCTTTATTATATCCGATAATAATTCCGAATTGAGGGAGGAGTAGTCGAGAGTAAATATTAATGATCCTAAACCAAAACACAATCAGATGTTTAAATGTTTGCTTTGAGTAAACAAATATTTTTGATCGAACTGTTGCGAAAGAGGGAAATAAGAATAAAAGTTTGGAACAAAAATTCACCGTTGTGACGTCATCTTCTTTAGATAACAAATATGAAGCTTACCTTCATCTTATTACAGATAATATTACGATGCTGCCCATTTATACAGTTCGAATAAAGCAAACAGGTCAAAGGGCTGATTGTAAAAGTTTACTATCTTACACTAACCTAGTCATATATATATATTTAAATATATATATATATATATATATATATATATATATATATATATATATATATATATAATATATATATATATATATATATATATATATATATATATATATATATATATATATATATATATATATATATATATATATATATATATTCAGAATTGTGCCTGAACTGTCAAAAGTTTTCAAAGAGGAAGTAAATTTTGTGACTTTGCCTTTTAGAAATTAACAAACTAAATGTTCTAATCTGTATTCAAAGTATCTTCAATCAGAATAATATTTAATTTAATTTACATAATCCTTTTTTTGCTTCTTCTAAAATGCAAATATTTTTTTCGATCTTCAATGAAGCTCCTTTCGAGCTTTCCCTTCCTCTTCCATCGCTCGAATGTGCAACGAGTGAACATTCTTCAGAAGCTCCCCTCTCTCGTCACTATGGTAACAAACACTACACGACGGCTTCACTTAGAGGAAATTCCCTTAAGAAAATAAATATATTCATGATTTTTTTAAAGTTAACTCATCGTGTCTCTGTCACGTTCACACGCACAAGATGAAATGTGTTTATTGCTTAAAAATAAAGAATAAATAAAACACGTTTCTTTTATTAATGACAACATGAGAAATGAAATTTACCTCATAGTAACTCTTTGACAGATATTAAGGTATCGCACATAAGTCACCATCTTGCGTCACTCTTTCATATACCCCTCAACCTTCGTCTTCTGAAGAATTCTCATTGATCTCTCACTTTGTCATTCACACAGAGCCATGTTCAGTGAAGATAAGATGGAGCCATTGAGTTGATCAATCAAGCAGAAGTCGGATCGGTTATTATCAATAATAAATAATATATTACATAATTGGAGGTATTCGCAGCACCCTTATTCGGCTGTCCAATGAGGTACTCCTTTATTTGGAAAATATATAAAATCACAAAAATGGAATTATGAAAATGGATACAAATAAGAAATAACGGTTAAAAACCGTTGTGATGGTATACAATTCAAATTTAACGGTTTCAAACATGGTTATGGATATGTGGGTGGAAACGTTAAATGTTAAACATAACGGGGTTTTCGACTCCACTTTTTCATTATGAATGAAATAATAAATGCCGTGACATAAAAGTGATTTTAATAAACATAATTGAATCCAGAAGAAAGATAAATGCCCCCCACCCCCCCAAAAAAAATTAAAAAGCCAGCAACTCGTGTCCAAAACTGACTTTTAAGGTTATTGCGAAACACAAATTAGAAGCAACGACAAATTTTTGTTTTCTTGGGCACCGTTTACTGGTTTCTTCTAGATGACAAATTGATAATAATTCCAAGATATTCAAGTTGTTTACATAGAATGATTATAGACTTACTATGATAAATGTTTAAACTAGAACTTAATATTTCGTATAGCAAGTTTAGAACGTTATCTACGGAACACATATTTAGAATGTCATCCATGTATGTAAAGAAATTAACATTAGTTTCTTTAGCCCAATAATTGGCTATAGTTGCAATAATTCGTTGCATTAATTATGGAGCTCTACAAAAACCCATTTAGACTCTTTTTTAATTGCCAAATATCTGAAGTGGTTTGTATAGCAAAATTAGGTCTGGCTAAATAGTAGAGTGGAATATGGTAGAATCCAGAGGAGGGATTGATTTTTATGAGCCGGTTCTAATGGATCAATACAGCGTGAGAATTCCCCTACTTTATTAAGAATATTATCATTGTTATCATTATCACTGTTATTGTTGTTTTCGTTTTTCTCTTCCTATTGTTGTTACTTTTCCTGTCATTTCTCGTTACTTCGTTCATCCTGGTTGTCCTCTGCAGGGTCGTCGTCCTCGTAGGGATATCTTTCATCCTCATTTTGGTATTGTAGAATGTCCTTTTGCCAAAATTAGTCTGGTTCTGGAAGACCAGAAGGGTCACTTGGGACTTCCGGTGTGGGTTCTTGAGGTTACGGTAGTGGAGCATCTATGACCGTAGGAAACGCTAATCCCGGAAACTGGATTACGCTTATCATATCTGTTCCATGCCATATGATCCTTTTTGAGGGATGTTAGGATCCTCCCCTTAAAGAGCTCTTAGTTCGGCGGCAGCACTCCAAAAGAATTCTTGGAGAGGTGCTAGTTCTTTGTCTTTAGAAATCTCTCTTGTTCCTAGATGTAGGGAGCTGGCAGGTCTCTTTTGAAAGGAGAGATTGTAGGTGCAGGAGGAGGAAATGGATTGAAAAAAATATTGTTTCGGTTTAGAAGTATGGGGTGATTCTTCTGAGTTAAAAGACATGTTTGTCATACCTGTATACAAATGCCCTAACTCTTTATGTGAGGGCCTCTTGGCAAGTTCCTTTAGGACGGGCCTTGCGACATGTATACTCCCACTCTACTCCAGACGTCTTGCTAATCGGCGCAGGAGATACCACGCTTGTAATCCTAGAATAGCCAGCAGATGAGGATGAGTTTTTAAGTTAAGAAGCGAAGAAAGTGTCTGGTAAGGCAGACTGCGACGGCAGTATCTCCATATCCTCGTGGATCAAGACGCTCTCTCTGTCCTAAACGCAGTCTAAATGCTTTACGGATAAACGGTGCGAACCGACATAATTCACACACGGCTCAGTGGACGATGATGCTTTATCCTCGTAAGACTTGGAACAAGCTTCCGCATATATTGGGTTTTCGTTTTCAAAGAAGCGGCCGAAGATGGTATGAGATATTTGCAGCACAATGCAATTCCCAATAGATGCGCCCTCTCTAACTTGGTAAGAAAGATGAATACTATGTAAAAGAAAAGGATAGGGTAGGAAGAAGAAGAATATGAAAAAAATGAGAGTAAAAGAAGAATGGAAGGAAGATTGAGGCTGGCGAAAATTGGCTTCTAATTCTCTGGATTTATAATTCGTAACCTCAAACTCTCGGCTTAATTTAAAAACCAAGGTCCATGGGATTTTACCTACCTGAGTAATTATAATTGATAACACTTCCAAGGAAATCTTTTTCAGATTTAATTATTTTCATTATTTATTTTCTTCTTTTCCATTCGCTTTCTTGTATTCCCTGTCTCAATCCTTTTCATTCTTTAATCATTGATAAAAACGCCTCTAGTTAAAGGAATTAAACCTAGGAATTGTAATCTCAAAAGACTGTTGATCGAACCGAGAGAAATTGGTCCAGAAATTGAAAAGAATGAAGGAGATTGTGTAAAATTGGGAGACAGAAGGAGCATCAAGAGTCTAAGTACAAGAGAATCGATGATTACTCCCAGTATCTCTGGATGCCCAAGAAAAAACATGCGCTCCGTTCATGGGGCTTCTAGTGAAGTAAATTTGGAGGTTCCTCTACCTGCAAAATTGATTTCAAAACTACTTTCAGGAAATAACCCCCAAAAAGTAACTGTGAATTGTAATAAATAAAGATCATTAATAAAGATGAGAAAAGTCAGCATTATTTAACTTATGAACTTAGGTAATCATCTTTATCATAATAATGGTTTAGCAAACGAAGAAGCGTGTGAGTTATTATTATTTTTCTCCTCTATTCCCACTTTTTAAAGCCTATTACAGTTAAAATATAGTTTTAAGTAGGCTTTAAGCTACCTTAACGAAAATAGGACTAATTTATCAATCCCTAAAATATATCTCGCCCTAGGGTCGAGAGTAGAATCAATAGGGGCTCTAGAAAAGTATCCTGGAGAAGCACATCTGCTTTAATCGGAAAAGAAAACGAGCCTCATTTTCATTTTCATATTTTTATGCCTACATACAACATATATGTTTAAAAGAAAGGTACCTATTTTCCAAATTATTTATTAATATCATAAAAAAATGCACTAATATATGCATCCACTATCTGGCGAATATATCTTTGAGAAAGTCTAAAGAAAAATATAATACTTTTCCCAAACTTCTATTTTTATGATAAAATTATACTCTCCCTTATTATTCCTTAACAATAATTTTTACCCTTCGCTTTTGTCGCCAAGATATTTTCATGTTTCGTAGAAATATCCTCCCATTTTTCCGAACTATTTCTTCTTAAGAATCTTCCCCTTTGTCTAGGTAAAGATAATAAAATTTAACCTTTGTTATATTTCCTTGTATATAAATATCTTTTCATTTGTTGTTTTATCTTAGATGTTTTAATTAGTGTTGCCAGTATAGCTTTATTGTTCCCGTCCCCTTATGTATTGTGTCCTCTATTATTTCATTCACAGACGGAGTTAATTCATTCTTCACTTACAATGGCTCGGACAATGAATGCAATGTAAGCTCGTTCCACTATTTTTAGGGATTCTTTAACTGGGGTGAATGGCGTGTTGGTCGCGACCATTAAATTTTGCTTTCATTGATTCCCGTAAACAAATCTTACTATAAATCGACGAATTTACTCCTCTTCTGGGATAATTACTGAAACAAGGGGTGGTAAAAGCATTTTTGGTGCACCGCAGAGAATAGGGAAAACAATGAAGCGAGTTCACAAATAATAAATAGTGCTTTTGTCATTTTGTGAGAAATAATGGTTCGTACCTTTCAAAATTCATAAACATAAACATTTTGTTTGTAAAGATCTTTTGTTATAAAACTGATATTAAATATACTTGACTTTGTATTAAGCAATATTTAATTAGTGTATAGTAACATTAGCCCTGATCTCTCGGTCTATCTTTGCTTATCTGTTATTCTCTCTTCTATATACCTAGACGCATTAATTAGGCCTTAACGCGCCTACGCACGGGTTCCGAATTTTTTGAAAAACCTCTGTTCTTTTCGTGGATCGAACCTTTGTCTTAAAGCAGGGTTCGGCAAAATTTGACCAAGCGGGCCACTTTCCGACTTTTCGAACATATCTCTGGCCATATAGTTAATAACATCGAAATGAAGGTTAAACGAAACACCTATGAGAACATTTTATTATGTTAAACGTAAAAAATAAGTAATTACCTTTTATTTAGTCGACTTTATCCCGTGAATCATAAATATTGTGCTCTTCTTTCAGAGATCGATGTACTCGTAAGTGCTTTTGATTGAATGCAAACAACTTGTATTTAGGCTATTTCATCTGATCTTCTAATTATAAGTATTGCTTCACATTTTATATAGGTTAGTAGTTTTTTAACTTAAATTTAGTATACTTCTTGAAAGAAAATGTAAATTCAAATATAGAGTTTAACTAAAAGATAGCAATATTATATTAGTAAAATACTTTAATCATCGCTAATTCCTTATAATTGAGAGAGGCAAAGATTTCATCAATGGGAACAGTTTGGGAATAACTTAAATTCTGAAACCCGCCTGTAAGTTTAATTAATTTAGGTTGAAAAAAATACTTAGCAGACGGAAATTAATCTATTATTTAAAAAAATAAAATCTTCTAGATAACTCAATATGATAAACTTGTTGAGAAATATATTTTCCAATTATTTCAGTGGAAACTATAACCTATTGCAAAGTTTTAAAATGAACAAGCTGATTATTTTTCATTTGTCGAGTAAAAAAAAAATCTTTAAGTCATAAATGCTTTAATTTCATTATGCCTTTTTGCACAAATGATGGTCACGACAGAAAAAAAAGGATTTGCAATTAATTTGATATCCTTGAACGGGGGAAAATGTTCTTGCTTCTGTTTAATTTCTAAGAACAACTCAATTTCGCCCCTAAGATCCCAGGTCTATTTTAAAGTGATTGCCTAAACCTAATCTGTTTCAATCATTTATTAATTGTCGATGGTTCAATGCTCTTGATATAATAAAATTATGCCCTGGAATGATTTCATCTGATTTAACTTAAATTGTTTTAAGAATCCATTATTTTTATCCGCCAAACTTGGGTGCCCATCAGTACTCACATTCATTTTTCCAGTTCAGTCAACGTTGAAATTTGCTAGATATTCTTCCACTTCTTTTAGTACATCTTCTTTAAGATTCTCTGCGATATCTATCTAACCCTTAACTAGAGTACGGAGAGAAAACCATCGTTTCTATAGTATACTTGTTTTTTTTCACGAAAATGGTTTGCTGTGTTTTGAAATTCCATAGATATTCATGTAACTAACTTTGTTAAGTTGGACATCGATTTTAAAATGACAGTGAAAATGTTGTTTCTGATTTACTAGACCATTTACCATTTCACTAAACGGATTTTTTCTGGTCTCTTCTGATAATTAATTATCTTAGGTTTCGCCATGTTTCGTCTCATAGCGATATTTAGATTTATAGTCTTTCAAAATAGCCGCATGTTCTACTCATATTAGACAAATAACTTTTTCATTTTAATTAGTAAATCAATATAATTTCAGTCATTATATATATGTGTAGTATTTGTTTTATTATTTTAATATAGAGGCAGATCCCCTTTTTGCTTTAATTTAAACCATAATTCTTTGTGGCATGAATTTCACCAAATTTTCACAAATTGTTGTCTAGAATAATATCATTTCCATTTTTTTTCACAGATAATGAATATCCTCCATCTTCTGCTGTTCTTCTTTTATAGATTGGATATTTTTGGCTGCAGCATTTGCCAACTATACAGGGGCTATTTGGATTAACAGAACCACATCGTCCATGGATCATATTATTCTTGATGATTTCAAACAACATTGGATTTGGTAATTCTGAAATGATTATATGGTCAATCTCATTGGAACTTATTTTTTCCTTCAGCCAAATTACCAAATGGGCATGTGGCAAGCTTTCCATTTGCCATTCAATTGTATACATATGACATCTCACTTTTACAAACAGCTTTTCTTTAGTAATCAGATCTATGAGTTTGTCTACTTTAAGCTTAAATACTCTTGCCACAATATTCCAACAATTCTGAAACAAGAGATCTGAGTGACAGATGAAGTGCCTCAATATAAAGTCGCTGCAAAGCTTTGGCAAGGGTATAAAAAAAAAATGCCGTGACTAGGTACACGTTCATGTACCAAACTGGTTGGCAAAAAGAATGAAATTCTGCCCCATGACTGTGTGGGCAACTGCATTATTAACCATCCCCACATGGCTGAGGCAAGAAAGCTTAATGCAACCCGCAGACATCGAACTGATCCCTGAAACCAGTTTTAACTTTTTAGAAGGAACATCATCTACGTCTTTGGAAGTGTGCTTGTTTTTAAATTTGGAAAGGTTTTTCAAAACTTTTTCTTATTTTCTTGGCCTCATGTTTTTGAGTATAAAGATTTCTCATCCTCTTGAATTTCAAATTATGTCCAAAATTTCTTCTCTAAGCCGACATTGGTCAATATTAGACTAATGAATTAAAGAGAAGCTTCTGAACAAACAGCAATTGACGTAAACTCATTCATTAGAACAAACCTTGGCCAAACAACTATTAGTCTTCTTCTATATAAATACAAGCCGTTGTTCTCTTCCTCAACAGGAAGAGCTTAGTTACACAGGCAACCCTGCGGGGTGTGGCCTACGGCCTTATTTGCTAATTTTAACCGCCTTTTTTATCCCCTTTATAGACTCTTTATTTTAACACCCTGAACACCCTTTACTTCTTCTTCTTCTTCTTCTTCTTCTTCATCATCTTCATATTCATCTTCATCTTAATCTCCATCTTCATCTTATTCTTCATCTTCATTTCCATCTTCATCTTCTTCTTCTTCTTATTGTTCTTTTTGTTCTTGTTGTTGTTGTTCTTCTTCTTATTGTTCTTGTTCGTGTTGTTGTTGTTGTTGTTGTTCTCCTTCTAATTAAGGACCGAAATAGAAAATTTCAAATACATAAGAACAATGGGTCATTTATAAGTCGGCAAAATTACATAGATTCTCGAAGAGAAGTTAAACGGGTGGTTAGAGATGCGAAGCGGAAATATGAAATACAACTCGCGAGGGATTCGAAGAAGGAACCGAAACAGTTTTACGGCTATGTAAACAGTAGGAAACCCTTAAAAGGTTGAATAGGGCCGATTAAAGACAAAGATGGTCGTTGACGGAATTTCCGGGCAAATGTCTAAAATTATAAATGAACATTTCACAAGCGTCTTTACTGTTGAAGATTCGTCCGAATTAGGATCGTTAGTTGAAGAAGTACATAATAGTGATATTTACATATCTGATATAACATTTAATGAAGAGGAAATTCTTAAATATATTAACCTGATGAAAAAGTCGAAATCACCCGGGCCTGATGGCGTTTACCCCACTCATTTAAAGGAACTTAAGAATGAGCTTGCTAAGCCGTTGCGTGCAATTTTCAATCGCTCATTAGAAGATGGCGTAGTCCCTTTAGACTTCAAGCATGCAAACGTTACACCAATATTTAAGAATGAGAATAGAGGCGAAGAAACGAATTTTCGTCCTATTAGTCTAACTTCGGTGGTTGGAAAGCTTTTAGAATCGGTAATTAGAGATAGAATAGTGAGCCACCTCGAGCTAAATAATCTGATTAAAGATTCCCAAAATGGGTTTAGGCGGGCGAGATCGTGCTTGACAAATTTGCTGGAATTCTTTCATAAAATGATTTGCGTTTACGACGAAAGCAAAGCTGTAGGTGTAATCTATCTAGACTTTAAAAAGGCGCTTTACACCGTTCCGCACGAGAGATTATTAATAAAAGTTAAAGCAATCGGTGTGAAGGGTAAGATATTAAATTGGATTAGAAATTGGCTGCAGGATCGTTCGCAGCGAGTAGTTATAAATGATAAATGTTCTGATTGGGTCAACGTCAGTAGTAGAGTGCCACAAGGCTCAGTTGTTGGCCCATTATTGTTTCTAATATATATAAACGATTTGGATAATGGCGTATTTAGTACGATTTCTAAATTTGCTGACGATACGAAGCTGGGCAACCGTGCCTATGTACGATCGAATGTAGAAAAATTACAGAGGACCTAAACTTGATTGTCAGATGGGCGAATAAGTGGCAAATGCAGTTTAATTTAAGTAAACGCAAGGTGATGCATTTGGGTTGCTATAATTTGACGGTAGAGTATACCATGAAAGGCCAGGTCCTCGAAGTGGTTAAATTGAAAAAAGACCTGGGAGTTTTAGTCTCGGATGACTTCAAAGTCACGAAACAATGCGCGGATGCATGTAAAAAAGCAAATCGTGTGCTGGGTTATATCGCGCGTAATTTCACGTTCAAATCCAAAGATGTAATTTTACAGTTATATAAATTACTTGTGTGTCCACTGCTCGAATACGCGGTTCAATTTTGGGCTCCATACTTAAACAAAGTTATCGCGCAATTAGAAGGAGTGCAGCGTAGGGCGACAAAATTAATTCCCGAGGTGAGAAACAGGCCGTAAGAGGAAAGACTCAGGGCATTAGATTTGCCATCTCTTGAAGGTAGAAGATTACGTGGCCAGCTAATAGAAGTATTTAAAATATTGAAAGGATTTTCAAACGTTGATTATAGGAATTTGTTCGAGTTGGATCATAGGGAAAACACTCGCAAACACGGATTAAAATTAGTGAAGAAGCGATTTAACACTAGTATAGCCCAAAACTATTTTACGTTTAAAATTACTCGAATTTGGAATAGGCTACCCACCCACGTAGTAGATAGTACGTCAGGAAATATGTTTAAAAACCGTCTCAACGCACACTTAAATAGTATAGATATAACGTAGTCTGAACACAGTAAATAAAAACGTCTTGCAAAAGGAGTTGGGAGCGGAGGAACAACGAGTAAAATTGATGACTAAAAATGGTGCCAGCGATTTCTCTTGCATGTGTAGTTTAGATATCCATTTTATTTTCCGACTATCCTATAAATAGTGTTACTATCCTAAAATTAGATTTTCACCACTAGCAGTCGAGGGCTGCGGAAGTTGAGAAGAAAAACTTTCTATCACCCCCCCACCCCTAGGTTGAAGTAGTTAATATGCATGACAATGTACACATGTAGATAAGTGTGTACAGTAGATTATATATTAAAAAAAATAATAATAATAAAATAAAATAAAAAATAAAAATAAATATATAGCATGTTAGAGATACACTCGTAGGGTCTTTGCTGGTCCTAGATTCTGTAGCTCTGTAGTTGTAGTTCTGTAGTTCTTCTTGTTATTTATTTTTCCTTCTTCTTCTTCTTCATTTTCTTCTACTTCTTTTTCTTCTATTTCTTATTCTTATTCTTATTCTTATTCTTCTTCTTCTTATAAAGGAATTATTAGAAATAACTGCTAAAAAAATTGAAATCTACTTAGGTGACAACCGAACTAAAAGAAAAAATCTTATTCAAACCTTCAAAAAATCTCGTTCTTAAAATATAGGGTTATGGAAAAGCGAATGTGTGGGCGTGCCCGTCTTGGAAACGGCTCTACCGTTTTTTTTTAATATTTTGCATGCAGATGGGATTTGAGGCCAGTAATGCATACATATACACATTTGGGTCCACAAAAACTGTGTAGGACCCGCGGGGCCCACACAAAGGAGGATATGCATATGTAACCGAACGTCTTTGATGACGTCATAAGCATGGAAGAAATTTTATCATTAGAAACAAAAGGAGCAGCTTCGCCATTCCTCCTTACAAAAGGAGCTTACACTTTCGGTCTCTGGCAGACGTCCTATCATAATTCTCTTTTTTTCTCCATCTAAATTTTGCTCTAATAATTTCCAGGCCAAAATATTAATAAATTTTCTAAACTTCACCATTTGTAATTCTTTTAGTTTTAAAAAAATCACAAAAATTTAATTCTTATATTTATTTCTGTAGTTCAAAATGTTATTTTCTTTATATATTATAAAGGAATTATTAGAAATAGATATATCAACCCGATTAGAAAGGTACAAATTCCACTTTCCCTGGTTAGACATTGCCACCGACAGGGTTATCATTCAATTGCATATTTTACTTAAAGCCTTTTAAAAGTGTCCCGATATTTTTATACTTTTAACATTTTATATAAAATTTATAAAATATATATTCAGTTTTTGTTGTTACCAAAGTTGTAGGACAATTTTTCATTTAATTTGTTTTAGGAAGGATTCATGAAGGAATTTTTGTGGTTTTGTGTCCAGGCAACACTGGGCACATCATATATTACATTTGTTGTGTTCATACAAATTTTGTCATGCCATTATAAGTCCCTTGCACAAACACACACACACACACATATATATATATATATATATATATATTGATATAGTAAAAAAAAAAGAGAAAGTTGATACTAATGAGCAATAAGACGAGGAACAGGAGTTTTTTAAAGGTAGGGAAAAGGGACATTGGAAGAACACAAGGATCAAAGAGAGCAAAGGACGGCACAATGAAGGATGGCTTGCTTTTATTGTGCCGTGCCTTGCTCTCTTTCATCCTTGTGTTGTTCCGAAGTCCCTTTTCCCTACCTTTAAACAACTCCTGTTTCTTGTCTCATTGCTCATTAGCGTTAAATTTCTCTTTGTCTTGCACTATTATAGGCTGCAATACAAGGTTTCTCCATCAGAGTGGATTTGAACGGCAGAAGTTAAATATGGCGAGAGCCATATTTAATTTCTGCCTTTATGTATATATATATATATATATATATATATATATATATATATATATATATATATATATATATATAAATATATAACCATTACTAGCATATAGCCAACCTTTGGAAGGTTTGCTAGTGTAGACAAATATTCCGTAGGAGCCGGCACCCGGGACTTTAAAGGAATGTTCCATTTTCCGGAACTACGACGTCTATGGGTGGGTTGCTATTTTAGGCAAAGAGTTCCAGAATATATAGATATTATATATAGATATTTTCCTTTGAGAGTCTTTGACTCTAATAATTCGGTACTGGTTATAAATTCTATTTTATATATTTATATTATATTTCGTATTAATTTTTATTCCACTATATATATATATATATATATATATATATATATATATATATATATATATATATATATACATATATAAATATGAAGGTGAAAACCAAGCAAGCTATTGAAAGAACATCTTTATTTATTAGAGTTTACACGTTTCGAGGAACTAGCCTCATCATAGGCACTAAAATGACTAAGATAGTAAAGAATTAAAAATTTCTAGTTTTATAAAATGCTAAAATTGAAAAGTGCAATTTAAGATAAGCTGCTTAATAAAAGAATAAAAATTTCATTAATCCATGATACAATGTAAAGATTGGATGCAGTTTGATTTATATTTAAATTAGGTTTAAGTTTTAGGATGTAAAGTGATTCTAGTATTCGTAGTTTATTGAGACTTGCAGACTTTGATGTGAACCCGTATGGGCGAGTGGTCTGGTTTGTTTAGAATCAGCCCCGTGACAGTCGACCTTTCCCGATGCTGCTCGATGTAACAGTGGATTGATCTAACTAATGGTCGAACCAATATAACGATTCACAACTATATTTATATGACAGCCAGGTCAATGGAATTCGGTCCTTGTAGCTGAAATATGACCAAATACAATTTTCCTGGCCCTGCGCTGTATTTCGGCGTTTAAGCTTAAAACTAATAAATTAACTTAAAATCTTCAAAAGTTATTTTGAGATCAATATTATATTTTTTGTATCATAATAATATAACCTAACTTTACCTAAACTAATTTGACTTTAAAAATAATAGTCTCTCCAAAAAATGAAATATATATTTAGAATTATCGTAAAAGACTGCATTATCGGTGAAATTTCTCCTTTCCTCCCTAAATAGGAGAAAGTGAACCAAAACCCCAAATCTCCCTGGCACCGAAGACGAGGCTGCATTTTACAATTTTAAACACGTATGACGTCATCAAAGTACCAAATAACTAAGCTAACTACGAACGCGACTCTTCTAGTGATGGTCTTGTCTAGGTAGCACATATGTGAGACTAAAAGGGCCCCGAAATATCATGACATCATGGGTAAACCTAGACAACATAGACCATGCTGTCGGTATTGAGGTTGTCTAGTGTCCACTGACCTGGGTCAAATTTTCTTTTCTGTTTTTACAAGAATATTGACCGGAAGATTTCGCGCTTGTATTATTATTTAGTTTTTTTTAATAAATGATATTTTTTTAAAAGATAGGATAAAAAAAACCTTGCAAAAATTAATTATATTGTATGATAATTAGTTAATTCAGGCATCCGTTAATTTCAATGGCAGACGAGGCTGACGACTCGAAAATGAAATCCAAATAAAGATCAGGATGACTAAATCTGGCAACCGGCTGGGTAACAATGACCAGTCCACGTTGGAAGAGGAGGAGCAGACAGAGCGGTAGTGCTGTGTTTTGAACCTACCAGCAAGTAAGAAACCCTTCATTGATGGGGTAAGAGGCCCCCGTTCCGCATCGTGAGAATGTTTTTTAGGGACGGAAGAGTGATTGGTTGTGTGTGGTAGCTGTATGCACGCAGGCATTAGACTCGAATAGAACGCCTCATTGGAGGTTGCCCCACCCTTCCATACTATGACCGTCAACGAACTCTTTTGTGCGCTTTTTCTCCAGCAATCGAACTTGGTACCCAGACGTAGATATCTAAAGACTCATCTCGTTGGTGGTCAAGAAACCAAATCACGATTGTCAAAATATCTCGGCCAAGTTCGTGTGGAATTTCTTCCCTTTTGATTTAAACCTGAAATGAATCTTACACCATTTAATGGAATTCTGATAACACCGTAACGGATTTGATGCCAGGTGAGGAATTTGATACTAAGTGAAGGAATAGTGTAATGAGTCTCACTTAAGGGGGTGAATAACGTGGGGCACTAGAATACTCTTAGTATAAATGTCCATAAGATATTGCAGATTAACTCCCCACCGCGATAAAAGATCATCCTTAACACTTTAGCTTTACCGCAAGTAGATTTCGTATTGCTGTAACATTAAAGTAGATATAAAGTCAGCAATAAACAATGATACCCCCCCTTCACCCCCAATGTGTCAAGCACATTCGTATGAAATTAATGTTGTGGTCATAAGCCAAGATTTATGGCTCGACAGTATGCCCTTACAGTTTAGAAGATGAATAATGTATGATTTGGAAAAGAACTCTGGGAGTCGTACTATAAAAAGCAACCGAGAATTCCTGTCTGAATGCGCCGTTAAAATGTCACTTGGCGCGAGAGTTAACAAGAAATTTCGAGGGGAAATTTGGCTTCTTCTCGTGATGCGAATATCGATTGTAAGATCATTCTGTATTGTCTCTCCAAATAATGGAGGAGTCGATGCTTCTCTTTACCCTTTTCGTAAAATTTGGCAATTGATTGAGGTATTCATCATCATAAAAGGAGATAATAAAACGAGCTCCAGAGTGTATTAACAGAACCAACGGATTTAAGTTAGAACGATTCCATTCTACCTTTGTAGCAAATTTCGTTACTTATTCGATTCCCTCTAAATAGAATTCCTTCCCTTTAGTTCAAACTCCTTTTGCTAACGTTTTCAATAATAGATAAACACGGGTTTATTCTCTAAAGAAGAGTAGACACGCTTATACCACTCATCACGATCGGTGAGTCTATGATATCAGTTATTAATATATACAACTGGATAATCATTCTGCGTTTTAATAGTACAAAACAACTAATCCTACTTATTTTCTTTATTTTCTCACTTCTAACCCCACCTTTCCTTCTCTCAAGATCAGCCTTAGAGTGAATCCAAGGGTCTTGGATGGTCTGTAATTCTCTATTTAGAATAAAATGGTCAATGTTTGCTCTCCATCGCGATTAAGTAAGCGATGCTTGATGGAAGTAAGCGATTGTTTCCACTTAGGTAACTAAATAAGACCTTGTTACGAAAGGGTAAATGAACTCTTGAATCCCAAGTCTGTCCGTCAGTAACTGACTCCCCCAAGATACTTCCTCGAGGAGGGGAAAGGAAGGGCATTAACAACGCGAAGTCAATCAACTGAAGTCCTTGTTATGTTTCGTTTGTAAATCCTTTCTCTAGTATCAGGAAGAAGCTTGAGGGTACCCCCTTCGGTGAGGAGGGATGACATCTTGCGGGATCTATTTGAGGAGGATAGTCCTGTTTTTATGGGGTAATATGGCAAGTATATCTTAGAAGTAAAAAACATCTTTTTTTATGAAATGGTAATGTATAGGTAAAGAATTTGATTCGCCTTCCTTACTTACGAAAGATTTATAAACTTTTGCATATGAAAAAATTTGCCAACGCCAAGTTCCATATTTTTGAGACACGAAATCTGTTCTCGTCATAACCCCAGAAGCTCTGATTATGGGTCCCTCGTTCAAGGTATTGAGAAAATTTGAATAGATAATTTTAGCTTTATCAGTTGTTCTCCGCTGCTTCTCTCTCCTATATTTTAACATCCGAAATAACATTTCAATCCAACTCACTATTATCAAATTATGATAATAGTCACAAACCGTACCTAAAATAGCACAAACTCTTATAATAAAAGGAAAGAAACCATATATGGATATTGAATCCGATGAATGCCAAATTCTAAACATATTTTTCATCCTAGCACGAGAGTTAGATATTTAGATCAGATTTTACAATAGCTGCGAACTTTGCATCATCATAAAATTTTCTATTACTAATCATCTCATTATCAAAGTCATTTATAAAGATAATAAAGAGTATTGGATGGAATTAACAAGCTCTGTATCTTGTCCATTTAAAATAACACTTTATTCCATCCATTTCAATAGTTTTTACTTTTTTAATCAGTCTTCAATTGAGACACAGCAAAAGCCTACTGGAAATCCAAGTAAAGATCTCGTTTTTTTCGACAGGTTTAGGGAATTGAGAGCGAAGTGTATGCAAAGGAAGAGGTATTATGATTGCCCATGTTTGTGAAGATATTTGTGGATGAAGTTGTCTGCGCCAACGCATCAGACAAGACGGGTCCACGAATAGGTGACTAGCACCCTACGAATGACGAAAGTTTCGCAGCCGCTTTTCCTGTCACTGAACCTGATACTTAGGTGAGGAGATCCAATCCTTAATTCACGAGGCTAACGAGAGAACCTATTACTTTCGTTAATTTTTATTGCTATTAAATTCACATTAAACAGGAGATATTCCTTCTAAAATCATCCTATATTTACTTGATTTAATTATATTATTCCAGGTGTTCTAAACTTAGTATCGCAAATTAATTTCTGATATTTTATGCACCTACCTAAAAATAACATTTGCACTTTTTGTATTAAGAGGAATGAACCATAAGGCCAAGTGGTCTATGGTTGCTCCTGGTCAATTTGGATGAAAATTCCTCCCCATTCGGAAGCTTATTGAGATTCATTTTATTGCGACTTTCTTCACATCATATGGTCAATGGTCACTCGTTGATATTAAAATTGGTCATTGTTCACTCCTTGCTATAAATATTGGTCAATGCTCATTCATTTCACTCGTTGATATAGATATTGGTCAATGCTCACTCATTGATAATGATATTGGCCAATTCTCACCTAATGATATTGATATTGGCCAATGCTTACTTATTGATATTGGTCGATGCTCACTCATTTCACTCGTTGATATTGTTATTGATGAATAATGATAACTCATTGATAATGATATCGGTCAATTTTCACTCATTGATATTGATCAATGCTCACTCATTGCAAAAAAATCGAGCTGGTCTTAAATTAGGAATAAAAGTGCCATTCTAAATGAACTGAAATAAGGCATTTGTTTCGTATTAAACTTTTGAGTTGACGAAAGAAACGACTCATCTCAATCTAATTTTTAGGTGGAAGATCTCTGGATAGCTCCGAATGTTATAGATTAATTCAAATTTGTTATTATCATGACTAATTTTCGATTTAATTAATACTTGAAACTTCAATTTCCTCAGTTTCTTGCTCGGAATTAATATAGTTCATTAGTCAACTTTCATTCTCTATTATTAGGCAAATCTAAATCCATTTATCCATTATCCCTCTTTAATATTTTCCTTATTGCAATTAAATATCATAATGAGAAGTTCCATTTTGTATGTTTGTTAACTTTTTTAAGGTGAACAAACTCAACATAACATGAAACTACTTCCAAGGATAGCTTTTGGTTTGCGTTTGGTTGGATAGTTAGAAGAATTTAGGAAAAGGAAAAAACACAGACTATGGTGAACTATATAAGTGGTATAATTTCTGTTTCTTTGTATACCGGAAGAATTTTGTTCTACCTAATATGGCTTTTTTTTCAAGCATTTATCTAATCTATAATAGGATGTTTAATCGAAGTCGCTTAAAAAAATGACCCCGAATAGCATTGAATTTGAAGAAATTCTTCACCCCGTCGTTCTTGTTTGTTATCGTCTCTTTATTTAATTTATCCCATCGGCCATGAATGTCTCCTCTATAAAAGATAAAGAGGAAATTTGAATCTAGATAACTGAAGCCCTTAAAAATTTGAACGACTCTATTAGTTCGCGGTGCAATCTTACACCACCTAAAGTTGGCACAATTTAAGCTTCTTCAGCCAATCAGCGTGATTCATGTTTCTAGAAGTAGGAATCATGTTAGTTACATATGTACATCAAACTTTACCCTCTATTACATTTTAACATCTCCAGTATGGATGTATATAGTGTCAAATGATGTCATTACCTCCAACAACATAGTTTGGCGGAGGTTATTGGATCAATCGTGCGTATTTGGGTACAATATATCTCAAAATTATATTAAACGAATTTCGCTTGAATTTGTTCGAGCAACTCGAGACAAGGAAGAGGTGTTTAAAATTTGTCTGATGATTCCTTCATCACTTTCTTTTGAATTAGGGAATAGCTCATTTTTGGCATATTTGTTAATATCCTAAAGACCTAGGAAGAACTTAGAGAACGAAGACCACAGGAAACACCATTGTAATAACAAAATCCGTAATTGTGAAATGAATACGGATTTCTACTCCGTATCGTACATAGACCGAATTAAGCAACACCATTTAATTTCTTATTCCTGGCAACCGATCCTTCGCTTTAATGATCATGTGTGAATCTTCACAATTTGGGAATTGTAAAAAAATCTGATTTTCTATAATGGATGATCTATAGCTCAGATTCATCCAGATCCGTATTTCCTACAACTTTTTATCTTTTACAAAAAGAGAAAAATCTTTTTGAAACAGATTAAATCTATATCCGCTACACAGTAGTGGCAGTTCTTTATTTCTATCCATTATTTTACGGTTATTCGGTAAAAATCTCCCTGACAACTATATATTTTCATCTCACATATCTGGATACGGATCCGGATAAAACTGTATGCTTGTAAAATGTCACAAATGTCACTCGATGAATATTTCCAATTTGAATATCTCATTATATTTTATGATATTGACAAAAAATCTCGAAAAGTGTCCAATATCGCAATGTTAAAGGAAGTGTCTAAGTGATACAGAATCCGAATCATGATCAAGATCCATCCCAAATCCTTGCAGCTTTTATTAAATTTCTTTGAATTCCGTCAATGACGTTTTGAATCATCTTGTACATAAATACACAGACAAACATACACTGGTATCATGTAACCTGCACCAAATTCAATTGATGGAGGTGATAATGGGCTAGTCAACTTTAAAACCTCTCAGGGATTGACAACTTATGACGTTCTAATACCATACACAATTTGACACATATCAGGGAATTAAGATATTTGTAGGAGTCGGGGCGTTCGTGATCGGCTTTCGACGACCAATTTTCTTGTATTGAAGAAAATACCTTTAATGCTTTCAAGACCATTTTATGAGAAAAGAAAACCCAATTAATTATAAATTACGAGTCCAAACTGAAGCCTAATTGATTAAATTGACTAGAATCTGAGGACTAATTACAGTTAAGTGAATTCAAAAGAAGTTAAGCGGCAAATGATGACGATAATGAGGAAAGGCAATAATGATTTATGAATGATAATGTAAATACAATATTTGTCAACACTGCTTTAAATAATACCATAAGGAAATAATAATAATTCATGTTGGTCATGTTCCATAGCATGAAATGTCGCTTGCGTACATATGAAAAACATTATCACACGAGCGAAATGTAAAAATATAGTTCTTGTAAAAGAACAGCCTCTGACCTCAGCCCCTTATTTTAAGAACACGTGCGATTGTATCCCGCCATGGAAAACGTCACTTCCTGTTCGGGAACATTCGAGAAGTTTCGACTCCTGGGTGTATTGGGGAATTATCCCACAATCCTGCGAATTCGTACAGAGCCCTCCCCACGACGACGAAGAGAGAACGGACCGCTTGTTTTTTCGTGCCTTGCCGCTAAAATATGAATTTTCGTCCGCCTCACGGATTAAGATGTCTGAAGCTTCCTTACCCCCTGCTCTAAATCCCCCTTTCCCCCTCCCAGATCACGCGTACAAATACCCGGTTTTGACTTGAGATCAAGGAGTCCCGCACGAACCTCAAAGTCGTCCTCTGTGTCTCGAGTCGAAGTCCCGTGAGCGTTCATCAGACAGCAAGACTCTCTGCGCCGTGATTCTACTCCAGTCAATTGGTAGCTTCTGTGAACGGCAATCCTTTCAATTTGCGTGACAATCTCCCTTCGTTTAATCGATCCAAAGAAAATCTCCATCGATTACCTTTGAGGAAAAGAAGTTTCCTATTCCAGTGGAATTACGAGTAATCCACATTTTCCCCGTCGAACGTCATCCTTAAAGATTGGCTATCTTCATCGCTATTCCTCGGAAGGTTGGATCAAATCGTGCCCCCCTTGCCTAATCAGAAGCGTGCCCCACTTTCCTCATACGGAGCGTGCCCCACTTGCCTCATACGGAGCGTCCCCCACTTGCCTCATCCAGAGCGCGCTTCACTTGCCTCATAAGGATCATGCCCCACTTGCCTCATCTAAAGCAGTACCTTCCTCAAAGTCACCGATCCGTAAGATTAAAACCCCTTCAATTATTAGTATTATCAAGTTATCCCTTTTGAACTGACCCTAGTAACGCAAATTAATTCATTTTATTTGAGAATCTATCCTTATCATAATTATCAAGAGTCTATTTCATTTTAAATAATTCCCTTTTGCCTATTTTTATTCTTATTTTGATATTTGTAAATAAAATTATATTTTTGTTGTTTCATCTTTAGCTAACCTTGAACGATACTCTCGGCCTATTTAAGTAAATATCGCCAACCATTTTTGCACTCTGCCTGATTTGTGAAGGATTTGAAACCCAACGCCTCGAGTTCGATCACCTGGTCGATCGTTAATCCCTGCGAACAGTCCTTGAACGGTTCGCGTTGTAGTAGGTGATTAAGTCACCCCTCATATAATATAGGAGTAGTATATGGTATAGAGTGGTATACCACGACAGACCTTTTTGAACAATTTATTAAATTGAGCTTCACTCTCCCTTTCTTGATTATACAGATTAATATTCCAAAATTGTGAGAGGAGCTGAAATAAAGAGTAAGTGATAAAAAGCAATAAAAGAATTTCCAGTGTTGGAGTGTCGATTTATATATAGGTTTCGACCTTAGGTTGCATTGTAAGAATTGTTTTGCCAGGGATTTGTGAATGAGCAATCAGTCGGTATGGCTCTTGTCTCTGACGCCATGAAGACGGGATTAGCGTTAGGAATATGCGCTTGAAACTGTGTCTTGTTTCTCTGCAATAAATACGAGTATGTGCGTATTTGAATTGTCTTACGTTTTACGGACTTCGTTGCCTTACACATATATATGAGTGCATTATGCAGAGTACTTATGAATGAAGGATTATTCTGGGCAATTTCCTCGAGTATTAATTGGTTTGACGAATTAATTCTTGTCTACAAACCAGAATATACTGGCCATTGAAGAGCATATCTATCAGGTAGTAAATATGTGTCTGGGAGCCTTAAACTTTAGCTGTACCTCATTTTGCTGGTTTGCTAAGAGTGAAGATATGAGAACTCGATGCATGCTGTCGAAGACGTCATTCGCTCGTAGGTTCGCCTTAACCCATATAAATATGGTTGGCCACAAAGTCAAGACTCGCTTAAGAAGTGGAATGAGAACAACAAAATTTATGATGCAACACCACATTAAGATAGGTCAGCCTTACTCATTTGAATACATTAGGTTAGGTTAACTTTACTCATTCGAATGCATTAGGTTAGGTGAACTTTACTCATTCGAAAACATTAAGTTAGGTTAACTTTACTCATTCGAATACATTAGGTTAGGTTAGGTTAACTTTACTCATTCGACTACTAGCCTCCGTACGCTGCTGTTGTTTGTTGCTCAGGCGTAGTTTATTTCTCTTTGAACTTGGGACCTGTTCGTACACAGAATCTTCCGGACTATATGACTTTTTGGAGGAGGCTGGCCTTCTCAACTTTGTTTGAATCTTTGTCGTAGGTCGCATCTGCGTGCGCCGGGGCGAGGCCGGCCTAGAGCCAACACCGGAGCGTGCTTTCTTCTCATTACTTTTTTGATTATATATTTTTTGGGGGTTTTGTTCCTTTTGTTCTCTACCTTAGTTATTTGTCATTTTTTTATTAGCCTAGTATTAAGCTTTCCGTTAATTACGGCGACTATTGTCCTAGTAGGCAGTCGCCAGATGGGCTCTTAAAATTAAAAGAAATATATATTTCTTTTAGAATAAATAAGCCCCAACTGACAGAAAAGAGTTTGGAAGAAAGTAGAATTAGTGTTTTGATTCGCTACTGTTACAAGCGAAAACTTTCTACAAGACTTTCCCTGAAGGAACTTTGCGATACTGAAGGAGAAGGCACAGTCAGTCAGGCGAAGGTCTCGAGGTCCTACAAACGATTCCTCTTCGTGGATCTTACCCTTGACGATCAACCACGTTCCTGTCGACCATCCACCTTTCACAGCAAGGCTTTTGTGGCATTAATAAAGGTTGAACCTTTTGCAAGCAGCCGTGATCTTTCGAAAGTTGTTGGAGTGTCATCCCATCAGACTGTGCATCGAATGGATTTTATTCACAAAAAGCCTCCATTGGATCCATATGACCTCACGGAAGCACAAGTTGACCGTAGAGTAGAGATTTGCAGCCAACTTCTCAATACACAATGAACGACCGACTCTGGAGGCGCATTAACACATCAAACGAGGAGTGAGTTTACTTGGTTAATCAAGATCGAGAGAGGAAATGGGCTGCACGAGGTGAAGAAACAGCATTCGTTCCATAACGAAATAGGTTTGAAATAAAGGTCATGATCTCTGTCTGGTGGAATATCTAAGGAGTAAGTAGTACTTTTCGAGCTTGTTCAACAAGGTTGCACCAGCAACGCTAAACTCTATTGCAAGCAGCTAGACCGCGTGTACGACAAACTAAAGGAGTATCCTGCTTTGAAATAGGAACGATATTAGCTATAATGATGTTTATTTAATATTGGCTATTTTTATTAATGAAATTGCGTCATATTAGAGAATAAAAATAAATAAACAAATTCAGGAGGCTCAAGATTATGTTGAAGAAAGAATGGAGGCGAAAAGTGCTGTATGTCCTTATGTAGCTCCACTCCACATCACATAAAGGAAGAATAGAGGGGAGCCATGTTAGTATGTGTGATAGGATAGAATGTAGCCATCCTGAATTTTATGGTGAAAATATAATGTTTTGAGGACTTTAAAATAGGATTGGAAAAGGGAAGTTCTACATAAAGGAATTCTGGCAAAGTTAAGCTTTCTTTATTTCAAGAGTTTACAAGTTTCTTGTTTAATGGAAGTTTGCGCATATAAATATTAGATGTAGATTCATATTATTATTGCAATGGTTGTATATTGGTGGAGGAACACGTATAGAGAACTGTTTATTTGATATTAAAATAAGATCAATTCGAAAATGGATAAGAATGGTTACCTCTCGAATATTCTAAATGGGGAAAGAAATTGAAAGAGTGGGGACTATATACTCGTACCAGTAAGATGGGGAAGAGGTTTTAAGATATTGGAATAATTTTATTTCAAAGTTTTTCAAAGTAGATTTTAAGATTTCTTTATAAAGTATGGGTATTTATTTAGTATCCATAGATTTGATTATTTGTCAATAGCATCATAAAGTTCATTGCTTGGATTGTTATTGTTTCATGAGGTACAAATGGATTCAAGTTTATTACTTTGTAAATTAGCTATAACTTTAAATGATCACCATTTGATTTAATTTTTACAATGGGTGACAAAGAATCTGAGCAAATAATTATATTGTTTTGTTGTTGTTTCACAGCCACGATTTAACTCATATAATTTGGCTGTAAAAGAGATCTACTAGGGGTTAATGTGTATGAATAGTCCATATTGTTGACTTTGATTCCTGAAGTGATGTTTCGATTAGAATCTTCGGATAGATCCGTATAGAAAATTGTGATGTTTTCAACGATAAAGTGGATTCTTTGACTAAAATTCTTTATATATATATATATATATATATATATATATATATATATATATATATATATATATATATATATATATAAGAGAAAAAGAGACATTTGATGCGAATGAGCAATATGACAAGAAACAGGAGTTTTTCAAAGTTAAGAGAAAGGGACATTGGAAGAACACTAGGATCAAAGAGAGCAAATAGCGGCACAATGAAGGCAATCTTTACTAAGAACACCAGGGAAAGAAAGTTTTTAATTCCCTGTGGTGGTCGTTACCGCGCCCAGAACTTGTATTTGCTCTTTCTTTCTATGTGCCATGGATAAGGAGCCATTAAATTGTGAGCGGGTGAGAAGATATGGAATAAAAATCCATTGGAGGTTCCTAGCTTAGGGAGATACTGGGTTTGATGGGGTAACGCTTTGGGTGAAGTAGAGTCACTGTTCCTGGTAACTTAACGGTAAAGCATCTGACCGGCAATCAGCAGACCTGGGTTCGTGTCCCGGCTTGGAATTTCAAACTTTTTTCGCCTGACTTTATTTCTGTCTTCTCAGTAAGGATTGCCTACATTGTGTCGCCCTTTGCTCTCATTGATCTTAATGTTCTCCCAATGTCCCTTTCTCTTACCTTTAAGAAACTCTTGTTTCATTGCTCATTAGCGTGAAATTTTTTTTGTACTATATTTTTATATAGTCTGCAATGCAAAGTTTTGGGAATATTTCTTTCTCTCTTCAAAATAGTTTTGAAAGGCAGAAAATAAATATGGCGAAAGCCCTGTGGTGGTTGTTACCGTCCACTGAACTTGTATATTCTCTCTCTCTCTCTCTCTCTCTATATATATATATATATATATATATATATATATATATATATATATATATGTGAGTGTGTGTGTGTGGAGTAGTCTTTATAGGATATTCTTAATTCTAAAGAAATGAGATCTTTGAAGGTGTAGTTGATAAAGATTAAAGAGGGTGTATAAGTGAAATTCTTCGTAAGGGACTCAAATAATATTGTTAATGTTTTTAATCTTTCAACAAATAGTAAATATCAGTGTCTTGTTGGATAACATTTCAAGTCATTTATTTTGAAAACTAAGATCTTATTGTATAATTTTTATGTGATAAATACAAGAGGAGGTATTTGCATCAATGTTGTCTTATTAAGAGGGGCATAACGGAGGCGTCTCGTTCCAAGGTGTTGCTCGGTATGCATTTTAATGCACCCAAAGCAAAATGTAGACGAGTATTGGATACTATCTAATGTTTAGAGGTGATTATCAGCTCTTTTATCAAAAATAAATGAAACATATTTCATTATAGATCGTATAAGAGAAATGTAGAGGAGGATAAGGGTCTTTCGGTTTTAATATTGTGTAAAAGCAAATAAATATACAAAACGAAAATTTATAGATTAACTCGATAAAATCCTAAACAAAACAAAATCAAAAATTTTACCCAGTAATATTCTAAATGCTTACAGTTAAAGCTTGATCCATTTATTTAAAAAAGAAATCCATTCTTCTTGTCTTAACTTGCACGAAAAGGTCAATTTTTTCTCCTTGATCTTTCGATGACTACTGAAGATTTTTTTCTCCATTGAAAGCACTGCAAGTCCATTTAGTCTTTCAGACTCGATAGTGATCCTTAGGAAAGTTTTTATTCTTTTCAGTTTTGAAAATCAGCGTGCTGCCTCTGATGTATTCATGGGAATTGTAAAGAGGATTTTTATCAGTTTCGTAATTTCACTAAGAACAGCATCTAGATTATTTCCCAAGATAAATTTCAGCAGCTCAATTAATTAATAAAGGAACAAAAAAAGTGAATTAAATTCTACACTTTATCACATTCAAGAATATAAACACGTTTGTAAGCACAACACACGCGGAGTCAAAAGAAACACTACCTTTCACCAGCACATGAGGGTCAGCACTGGAACTGTGAACTGCACAGTTATATACAAAGATTCTTTACTGTTTTTCATAAACTAGGGAATGACTACTGACCTTAAGCTTAAGGATTATAAAAAGGAACCATTATATTGAAAGTTATTGATAATATCAAGTGGAAATAGGGGGTGCTGCAGTACCACAGTTCCTATACACGAGTCGCTGTATATATTTAGATGCCCAGAAGGCACAATTAACTGCATAAATCGAGTTTACAAATTGTTAGGTAAAGAGTCAAAGACATCATGAGTGTAGATTATAAAGCGGGTGGGGGTAAGGATGCTCACTTCAGGTACAGCAGTTTCTGTATGGAATAGTTCGAAAAAATCAGTGAGTGGGAAGCTTTACTTGCTTGAGCGTGTTATTTAATTTTTTTTAATAAAAAAGGTAGGTTACTACGTAAGCCAATACCGTGTTTTTTAAACCATCCATGAGGTTATATGGAATCATAGACCTTTGTTACATCCAAACAAAGAGCCACTGTGTAGGTACACGGAGGAAGAATTTGACCGACAGAAAATTTAAAATGATGCCAGAGGGTCTTGTGTAGAATTGCCTTTCATAAAGCGTCATTAAAAAATCCTAATTGCGTTAATTTCCATTTAGAACTTGACGATATAGGTAGGCGCGATAACCGATAAATCCATAATTGATAAATCCAAAATTATAATACAATATTGATTATTGACTATATATAGCGTTATTTTATAATACAATAGTAAAAATATTTGAATACTGTTTCTTATTTTCTTAACTGGTGAGGCTCTCCTTCATCTCCTCATAAGTTTTGAGGATACTCCTCACTGCTCGGACCTACATATTTCTGCCTCCAAGGCGCGCGCGGCTCGCCCCTGTGCTAAATTGGAACCAAAAACTGAACTGAAATTATCGATTATCCCTAGTTTGGAACCAAAAGTATCAGCGATACCGATTAATCGATAACGCGTTAAAAAATATCAGATAACACAATATCGTTATCGCGATAACGCCCACTTATGCCTGAAGAATCCTCTATATATTATTTTTACCATAATTTTGCATAGATAAATAATAAAAACTACAGGGCGGTATGATTCCTTTTGGGATAGGCAACATACATGGTTTAAGAATGGAGCTTAGGAGTGAGATAGTCCATTCACGAGGAATTGTTCCAAATTGGCGAAAAAATATAATGGTAAATGATTTTGTAGAGTTCGTTATGTTGGAAGATATTGGAGAAATTCATAAGAGATATTGTCTGCTCCTGGATTTGAAGTTCATTTAAAGTTCGCAATTGGCAAAAAAATTTTAATGGTAGAGGATTTAGGTTAGTTTCTATTAGACCAAGAAATTCATAAGTGATATTGTCTATTCCCGGTGTTGAAGAATCACCGAGTTTTATGGCAGTTTTAAGTTCATTTAAAGTGAAAGGACAATTATAGGAGTAATATTTTGATCGAAAAATCAATTGTTTTAAGTTAATTTTTTTGTCATACGGTAAACAAAATTTCTTGATTTTTTTATTAATAATTGAGAAATCCTTGGCTAGTTGCTCTGCAACTTGGTGTTATTTAGAAGTTATCTGTCCTTCAGCATTTAATGAAGTCAAATTACGGCAAGATTTTTAAAGAAAGGGTTTTACTCTGTTTCAAATAAAGCTTAGAAGTCGGTGAGGAGAGAATTGAATACTCCCATGAAGCGTTTTTACTTTTCATAATTATATAACTAGCCTTAGCTCAATTTTTTTTGTACTTTATAAAGTTTTCTAGGATTCTATAGGAAGAAAACATTCTCCATGAAGATTTGCGAGGTTTGAATATTTTTTTACATTCATTAGACCACCAACGGTTGCAATATTTTGGATAAGGTCGAGGCTTATTTTGAGATATACACTTTTAACTCGATTTTGGTATGAAATGGAAGAATCCAATTGAACTTGGATGGGAGATATATTGGCTTTAATTGCTATCTAATCCACTTGTTTTAAGATTCACCTACCTGTTAGAGGAGAATTTGGAATGAATTTGGCATTATAAGCGAGAGAGAAGGAGGGAGGGGGTAGTGGGAAAATTAGTTTTGAATATGTTTTCTCTGAAATATTAGTAATGAAATATCCATTGATGTCGGCAGTAGAAATTTTCGCACTTGGGAGCAGATTTCCTTGAAATATATTTTAATACGTTACACCATCCTTTTTACACCAATAATATGGACTGCTCATGAGCCTTTTGCAGTAAAGCAGCGCAAACCCTTAGACAGCCTCCTACTTATTTCAAGTTGGGATGCTTAGGATCAAAAGTAGTTCCTTCTGTTCTCCAAACGAGACTAGGATAATTTGGGGCGAAAAGATCAATTTTAATCTCATCTAACCATATAACATTGTTCTCAAAATTGGCTTTCTATTTTAAGATACTCTAACATGATAGCAAACTTTAAACGGCTCGTTACATGCTTTTAATTATGAAGGGAACTTTTGTGGAGAGTGAAATAATCAGATCATTACGATCGAGCTCTATATTAATATTTCCTCTACTAACATTATTCCCTGAGAATTCCAGATTAAATTGTGGATCTTTCATAGTAATTGTTAGATTAATCTTTAGCCGTCGAACCATGTAACGTCGAGACCGATAATTAGTCTAGAGAGGGTCGCTGGCTCTTTAGATGTTGGAGATGATTCCATATTCGCAATGCTTTCGAATTATAAAACCTACAGTTGCATAAGGCACCTCAACGTGCTTAGAAATATTCCTATAGGGTAATCCATCTGGACGAAGATTTATTTTTTATAAGCGAATAACTTGAGAAACTTCTTTGACCTTCGGCGTTGCTCAAAGCAAACGTCCTTATTCTATCTTTACTTATCAATGAATGGCGGTGCAAATATTCGCCAGTTTACATCAGTTTCGTTTCTAGAAATTTTTCTAATCGTCAATATTACCCTTTTCCGCTAATCTATGATATTTTCTCTGTTTAATAACAATATTCTTGCATGTTATTAAAGTGGTTGAATACTTATGTCATTTGCTCATTGTTTTTATTAGAATGTTGTTATATACAAAGAAAATCTGTCTTATGTGTATTTCTTCTGTTAACTAAATTTTTATTGATTTTCCTGTTAGTTATATAACTAGACAATAGCACGAAATATTTCAGAATAATTTAAAATTTAAATAGACACATACTTGTGTTAACTCACTGCAGATAGATGAATGTTAGAAAATTTGTCATATGATTTAGTTGTGTAGGTAGGAAAACTATCATCTAGAATGGTTAGTTTTCTTTATTTAAGAGATCTACTAGCAAGAAGACACAAAAAATCCGATCAGAAGATCTCACGGGGGAATGGTAGACATATAAAATCACCTAAAAGTAAGAATGATCATTGGATTTGTGTGATTAGAGTCTTTAGATATCTGTATGATATGGCTGTGGAAGTTGGAATATAAAGAGAGCAAACATTGATTTTAAGTCCTTGAATAAAAATTTGGATACTAATCACTCCAAGGTCATAGTGAGTGATTAAAGGAATAAAGGGGATAGTTACATGGGCCAGGACAGCGACTCATCTGTCACGAAAGTCTCTGTCTATATTGTAAGTCCTATAGTTTGGTGGACAATAATTAAAATGTTTCTTAAGAAAAGTTTCTATGATAGGTGCAAGAAAGATTGATTGTTGAGTAGGATTTGCTGCATTGATCTCATTTTCATTTATGAAATAAACCTCTCAAATTACAATGTAAAATAGACATTGAGATTCATTAATAAAAATGGTTAGTCCGTTTCCGCCAGCTGTTATTTACTAATTGTTTGAAGTTGGCAGACTAAGCGATTTTAATTAATAGTTGTTATGGTGATAGGTTGGAGCCCATTATCTTTTGCATTTCATTGACAAATTATCAGAAGATATTATTATCAAAGCCTTTTGCAGATTGTTTAATTTTGGATATGGGTGTGATGTAGGATATGGTTGAGGAAAGATATGTGACTGGATGGTATTTGGGACGGCAGAATTATCAAACCTTTTATATAGATTTTTGAATACCATTGATTAAGAGTTTATTTTGCTTTTGAATACCCTGGAACGACTCAGCAAAATTTAAAATAAAAGTGGAAGTTTTATGTTCGTATGAGAGAAGATGCAGCCGCGGCCAAATGTTTTCGGACACCCGGACTTTTTCTTATTATTTGGATTTCTCTATGAATATGTGGATGTGGGTTTGCATGCATGTGTCCAATACATCTGGAAAGAAAAATAAAAGCATATACTTCCTTCCTTAATCTTTGTTGAAATATCAGTCATGGCGATACTATTGAAATGTATAAAATCGTGGTATCAGTATGCGGTGTGTTGCAGTCAAAATGTCTCCATAAATCAGTATGAGATTCCATGTCTACGGGATCTGATAATGATATGATGGAGGTGAAAACACGTAAACTATACAATGAAGAAAAGATGTTTGATACGCATGTCTTCGACAAATAGTCCGGAGAGAGGTGGATCACATTTCCAGTGGGGAAGAAGTGTGAAGAGAATCATAGAAAGTGGAAAAATCCAAGCACACCCTCGTTATGAGCGACCATGCCGAGTACTTAACGTGATAACAGTTTTGTGCGTCAAATTAATAGATCCGTCAGAAGCGTCCATTGTAGACTGCGTGCAGAAAGCCTGAAGTAATACATGAAAAGCCTGAACCAGCACATGAAACTTCAGCAGAAGCGATGTCAACTGACCGGGAAACGTGTTCACTGAAACTGGACCATGCGTCAATGGGGATGTGCCTTATTGTCCAAGGTCCAAGTTCCATTTGTTCTCGCCTCCAGACAACGTTACACTCCGCAGGCAAGAAAAAACGGGAGTAGTATAATCTATATTGCATAGTGCTAACGGTAAACATAGTGGCTTTTCTGTTATGGTATGGAGCTGCATATCATGTTCATGGATGGGTCGTCTCACGGTTTGCGATTTCCCTATAAATTCATAGATTTACCAAGCTATCATGACAGATTACATGCTGACCTCAGCCACAGGCTACTTCATGTTTTCCCATGTTTTTACAGCAGAAAATGACCCATTTCCCAACCCTGCATCCACTTTAAAATGGTTCCGCGACAACAATATCACAGTGATTAAGAGGAATATTAGCACCCGGCTATCAAACCACTGGAAACTCTCACACATGACCTGAAGGAGGCCGTAAGACGTCGTCAAACAGCCTCTAATGAGCACTCATCGCCGTGGAGTGAACCAACATCGCACCTTTCAGGTGTCTCACCCTAGGAGAGAGCCTTCCTCGAAGGATAAATTCTCTCCCTAGTGCCAATAAAGTCTTGACACGCTATTTAGCTTCCTGCATCTATTTGGTCTTAATGTAATTTTAAGAACTTCATCTGCTTATCTTTTCTTTTGGTATTTTGTACTTTTTAATTCTTATTGGTTTAGGGGGTCTATAAAACCTATTTTTATTCAGTACTCCTTATTTCACTAACATATATTCATATTGATATGCAAGTAAAAATTTACCACTCTGCATCAATCTAATTTTCTTAAATTTCTGAGTTGTCCGAAAAGCTTTGGCCGCGGCTGGATATTTGGAAGTGAAGCACAAATGTTGGCATAAGTGTGTATTTTTCAAATTTATCGATTGATGTTTTTTGTATAGTTCTCTTGCCATTCTATATGCGATTCCCTGGATATATTTAAAATAAATAATCTCTTTTTCGTTTAAAAAGATTGGACATTTAGAGCTGTTATCTTTATAACTATTGCAGTTGGGACAATGCTAAATTGTAGTTGTACAGATCTCATTTGCATGACATGAACTTTATCTATAGTCAAATTTATGGTATTTATACCATCGAAGAGGAGGAGGTAAATAAAGTTCTACAGATGGATAAATGATGTAGTCAAAGATATTTTACGAAATATTTTTTGAATAGAAAGGTTACTATTAAAATATTCCTTGCGATTTTTTCTTTATTTCTTGTTATTTTACATTCAAGAATATTTTGACGAGACAAAGCTTTGACTATTTCGCCATTACTACAAATGAATAGTTCTAGAGCATATATGATTCCTTGTGATGTTATATAGATTTGTAGCAAAGATACAACTAAATCGATTTTTTTCTTATCATCTGGGAAACTTTTAAGAATATAAAGAGTTTTTAGTAGGGACTGACTTGAACTTTCGACAAAAATATTACCGATGGACAATGAGTAATATTTTTAACTTTTCCAAAAATGTATTGGATTATTTTGGCTGAGTAAATTGCATGAAAACATTTGAATACATGAATCCTTGAGTCTGATGTTGAGAGGCAAATATAAATGGCATATGAGAGGATATTATCCTTGGCAAGAAGAGAATCAGGTCTAGATTTTGTGAAAGATTGAGTTCCAATTGGAATGTTTGATTTTGTTGGATTTTCTCACCAATGATCGGGCTGCTTTAGGAAGAGAAGGTTTAGTAGGGCTTCGGTCGAATTGCTCAGATGATATTAAGGGTATATTTTGAGCAATCTGGGTTAGTATTTTATTATTGGTCTCTGCTGTTTCAGTACTTTCTTAAGAAATAATCAGAGATTTCCTTATTTTATGTCTTAGCAATGAAGTTTGCCACCCTTCCAGGGAGATGCCTCCGGAGATAACATAGTCAAAGCCATAGGCGGAGCAGAGTAGCCTGGCTAGCAACCTTTATTTAGTTTAAATCCGAAAGGATCTCGAATGTAATTAACTTATATGCCCCAAAAAGTTAAGCCGATTTGAATGGTATGACTATGAAATATACAGGTATGCTCAGAACAACGTCTTCAGGAAGAAAATTAAGCAAAGAAGATATGTCACACAATCACAACAAGAAAGGCTTGTTGGTTTCTCTAGACAAAAACAAGGATACCTATAAAAAATGTTGAATAAACTTGTGACAGTGGTTCTATATCACATTCACTTTGAAAGAGCGAGAGAAAGACCAAGTAGTTTGCTTCATTCACCGTCGTCACTTGAACTTAGTTTTCGAGAGTAAGTTTTTATTTCACCAGATGGTGATGGCAATAATGTACCCAATTAATAGTTATTAGTGTTTCCAGTTGTACCCCAACGTCACATACAGATAAATTTAATCTAAATGTATGGCCCATAGTTAACCAGAGCTTTTACCTCTTACAATATGATGTGGTTACCAGAGATCTATGCTTTTCATCATTACAAATTCGTCTGCATTTCAGTGTAATTCAAAGGATCGGATGTGCTTTCCACTATACAGAATCTCCCTAGAGTCTAGACACATAGGCAATAAGCATATTTTCAATAAAAATATTGAAATGCATCTTATTTAATTTGAACTACATTTTATTTAATTTAAATATTAATAAATTACATTTTCAATGTGATTTAGACCATTTGTGATGTCAAATTCGATGCGCTTTGCGAGATTCACCCGATGAACTAGATGCATTAACTCCAAATCTGTGTTATTTTCAGCACATTCATTTAAAAAGCGCTCTTCCCTCATGTGTCTCGTATTTTTAATTTTGATAGAATACAGTTTCCTCTTTAGCTTTGTAATGTTTTCTATGTGTTCAAGCTTTAAAGTTATCCTGTATAACGTTCTCTATCGACCTAAGGAACAAATTTTCTTTAATGCACCCTTCCCTTATCATCTTGCCATCATAAGATTTTCAGGTTGTTACCTGAAACCTCTCCATCCGTTGATTCCGTAATGAGTTACTTCAAGTATTACCACCCGGCCCTTCCATTGTTAGGGAAGCAAAGGGTGGCCACCTGACGATTCTCTAGTTAGTTACTCGACATAATTCTTCCTCACGTTTTTTGGAGACCACGTGTGATTGTATTTTTTTCATAACACCATGGGAAACGTCACTTCTTGTTCGAGAACATTCGAGAAGTTTCGACTCCTGGGCGTATTGGGGAAATATTCCCCAATCCTTCGGCCTTGTCCATAACCTTTCCCCCGGCAACAAGGAGAGAACGAGCCGCTTTGTTTTTCGCGCCTCGCCGCTAAAAGCTGACTTTTGAGTCCGCATCAAGGATTAAGATGTCTGGAGCTTCCTGGCTCTCTTCTAGGATTAAGATCTCTGAAGCTTTATTGCTCCCTTCACCAATTTTCCCCTTTCTCCCTTCAGGCTCACTCGTACAAATACCCGGCTTTGACTTGAGAACTCTGAGTACCGCCCACACCGCAAGGTCGTCCTCATCGTCTCGAGCTAAAGTCCCGTGAGTGTTTAACCGAGAGCAAGACCCTTCTATGCTGTGATTCTACCCTAGTAAATTAGTAGCTTCTGTGAACGGCAATGCTTGGAAGTTGCGCGACAGTCTCCTTTCGTTTAAACGATTCGAAGAAAATCTCCATCGATTACCTTTGAGGAAAAGATGTTTCCTCTTCTAGTGGATTATGAGTAATCCCTAATTCTCCGTCGAGCGTCATCCTTGAAGATTGGCTATCATCATTGCTATTCCTCAGAAGGTTGGATGGGATCGTGCCCCACTTACCTCATCCAGAGCAGAACCTTCATCGAAGTCATCGACCCATAAGATTGAAACCCCCCTCAATCATTAATATTTTCAAGTCCCACCCTTTTGATCTGAGCATAGTAATGCTATTTAATTAATTTTATTCTAGAATTCATCATTATTATAATTAATAATCCCAAGAGACCATTTCATTTAAATAATTCCCTTTGCCTATTTTTAATTTTGATATTTGTAAATAAAATTAAATTTTTGTCGTTCTCATCTTTACCTAATCTTGAACGATACTCTCGGCCTATTTAAGTAAATCTCGCCCACCATTTATGCACTCTCTCTGATTGTTAAGGATTTGAAACCCAATGCCTCAAATTTGACCTCCTGGTCGATCGTTAATCCCTGCGAACAGTCCTTAAGCGGTTCGCGTTACAGTAGGTGATTAAGTCACCCCCCCCTCCCCCATAATAGAGGAGTGGTGTATGGTATAGAATGGTGAACCACGACATAGAGATTAGGATTTAAAGTCCAATCTATGAAAGATTTCCGTTCCATAATATTCTACAAGGAACGAAATATTATCCAACAAATAGGGCTAATACGAACGAGCATGATAGGTGTAAAAGACTAACTGGCATCTCATTTCGAGAGTAAAGTACAGGCGACAGAGAGTCCGATTGAGCTCTGGCTAATGTTTGTTGTGCACGCTGCTGTCTTTATTTGATTGCTGTTATTCTGTGCGTCTGCGTGTTAAGATCAGTTGTCTTTTGCAGGGTTGCTTTATTTCTACCTTTAAATTAGAAATGGAGAAATACGTAATTATAGATATAAAATATAAGCATCACAGTAAATCAGTGAGTCATTTAAGTAGTTATTAAAGCTTGAAAACTAACGGAATGTACGATATTGTGACAGATATTAGTGAGTCTGCTAAACTTGAAAAATAACGGCATAATAAAGCAACTGAAGAAAATAGACAATATTTAAAGTAGTTAATAAATGCAGTGTGTTAACCTATTTAAACAAGAGTTGCCTTTACGTGGACATGATGAAGGAAAGTAATAGCCTTCAAACCAAGTCGACTGGAGTTCATGTATAAATGAAGTGAGTAATTTTTATATTAAAACTATATTTCTGTCTGTCTTTTTGTCAAATTATCAGTGCACATATAAGTTTGCGATGTGCATTACATCTCTTACCTTCTTTTATACATGTGTCTTATGAAAAATCTGTTATGAGCCCGAGTGACGCTGATGACCTGGAGTTGCCTCTGATACAAACCTATATTCAAGAAATACTTGCAAAATATGAGAACGATTTTTTCAGGAATTGCTCGCTTGAAGACTACGGGGAGAATTCTTTCTTCGGTTTCAAGAGAGGTAGGAAGGTCTAGGAATGTAATTTTGCTCGTTCTGGAGTAACACAATGAAAACGAACCTATAAATCTCCTGCACAAGTCGTTCGACCCATATAACCACCATGCAAGAGACGGCGCTATTAGGCGTTTCTCTATGAAGGATCCTTTGAAACTGCATCATGACTTTATAGAAAAATTAGTATCAATAGTGGAAAATAAATAAGCTGTTTCACAGTATCCCATTGCCTCAATAGATCGATTTAAAAACTCGGTCTCCAGCAACCAAACCAATGATCAGTAAGAAGAACTAGACGGCGAGACTCGAATATGCTTAAGTTAATGTTGTCTGGAGGGATGCAGATTGAAAGAAAATTCACTTCAGCAACGAAAGTAAATTTACTTTAGTTGGATATGATGGTAGAAGCTTTGTAATACGCGCTGCAGGTGATAGATTTAACGCTAAATGAGTTTAAAAGTCTGCCAAGCATGGATAAGGTAGCGTCATGGTATTGGAGTTGTTTTCGTCTGGAGGAATTGCTTGGTCGCTAGTTCGAATAATTGGAATGCTAAATGCGAATGTGTACCTAAACTTCGTACAACAACATGTTATCCCTTCATGCTGAGTATATCTGAAGCAGCCAGTACTATTCATGCAGGACAACGCGCCATGCCATACTGTAAATCGAGTAAAATACCATTTCGAATAAGAAGATATCGAAGTAATGAAGTGGCCTGCTCAAAGTCCGGAACTGAACCCAATTGAGAACCCCTGCAAGAACATTGGAGACAAAGTTCGGGACAAGCATCCTTCAACAGTGTAGGATTTATAGACGAAAATGAAGCAAGAATGGAACAAAGTACCCAAATATTTTGCAAGAAATGAGTGGGGTCCTTAGGTTCGTTGCGCCAAAGTAATGGAAAAAACGGTTTAACATCTCATATTAACAGTTTTATGTTTCATCGTTGTCAAATCTTGCTTTGTTTCTAGTGTATTTGCTTGCTAAGCATTTCTTTAAATAATCGTTCTCCTATTTTGCACGTGTCAACATTTTATTTTGTTAGTTTATTTAGTATACTTTCTTAAATATACGATATTATTATATGGAATCTTCATAAAATATACTAAATGCATGTCTTTATGTAGCATTGAAATTTCATTCACCTACTCATCATATTTTTGCAAATATTTTAATAAAGGAAAGCGTTCTCTTATTTGACTGGGTAGCGTAGAAGCGATTTACCTAAGCGGATTGCATTTTGGAAATCAGCGCACAAAATTGTATCAAGCGCACCATAAATTGGGTATGATGAATTTGATTGACAACAAATACTATCCTACGGTGACATCT
Source organism: Ceratothoa steindachneri (assembly GCA_963969495.1). NCBI lineage: Eukaryota > Metazoa > Arthropoda > Malacostraca > Isopoda > Cymothoidae > Ceratothoa > Ceratothoa steindachneri. The sequence continues at coordinate 105,758,916 of OZ018327.1, read as the reverse complement.
TCTACGACCTCCTCCCGCTGGCTTAGTTGACCGGACAAAGAAAAAACGGAGAGCTCTCTCTGCCCGAGTGGCTGGATCATGTCCCAGGAAATATTCTCGCTAGCGTTGGAGATGGGCCAATTGTCCTATTTTGAGCTCTCTCCAGCTTAGTGGAAAGAACATTGGTTTTCCATCTCTCGCTATCGGGTTCAATTCCAAACTTGCGCCACGAACGGTTCCCTGCTCGCTGGTTGGTGGAAAAATACTACTGCACTTTCAGAACTTTCACATAGCTAAAAAAACCTTGCTTATGCTACATTCCTGCTCGCTAGCTATTGTCATTTTGATCTATATGTGAATTTTATTACTTTGTCAGAGGACGTCATCCTTAGTTAATTGAGAGAAGTAAACCATTTTTTAGAGTCCACCTAGAGAAAAGTAGCCCAATGTGGCCCAAACTGGCCCAATGAACTTTACTCACAATGTACTTCGTTGACAGATATCCAGAGCTCACTGGAACCAGTAGGTCAGACCCCAGTTATTCAAAGCTCTACCTAAACGCTTAATTTTGTTTATATACTTTCCTTTTGTTGCAATGAAATTCGTTTAAAATAAAATCTTTGCTCTTTGTTTCAGTTTTGAAGTTGCTTCTCTAATTGAGTGCTGCAAAAGTGACCAGATAATTTTAGCCAAATAATGCGATAACTTCTCTCCAATAACGAAATTAATTCCCTATTAATCACCAATTCAAACTTTTATCTAAAACTGTTTAGTGGCACTTTTAACCGTAAAGAAAACTTATAATTTTCATCTCATTTGAAACCTATTCACCCATTTTTCACGCTCACTTCCGTTTCTCGACCTATTCTCAACCTAAGTTCCCCCTTAGTCCTCAGTTCCTGTCATTAGAGAAGCTTTCAATGGCCCACCCTTTTTTGTCGAGAGCTTTTCCTTCAGCCTGAAAGAAGCCGGTAATTGAGGTAGAAAGGCCAGAGTTTTGAGAGAGGCTCAGGGGCGCAGACAATCAGGAAATAAATTAAAAATGTCCACAGAACTCCCCCATTTCCACCATATTTGATCGCTTCTCCTAAAAATAAGTTGGCAGAGTCAAATTTCGCCCCTTTATCGTCGCGCACTTTGCCTTAAACGCCATTTTATGGATTAGCAAATAAAGAAAATGGGAATAAAGGAAAAAGGAATATGGAATTGGGCTGAAAGTTGTGCTAAAGCCATTCGAGGGATTTTAGCGGAATGATCATTGGTAAACGAGGGCTTAGAAGCCAACAGAGATTAAAATGAGTAATAGTAACATCGGGTCAGCGGTTGAGGAACTAATTTTTGAACATCGATCTATTCACTCGGTGGAGGAAGGCATAATGCTGGCATTTAAGGGGGTGGGGGGACGTAAACTTAATGGAAATCCAATGAACGTGCCTGTGTAGACCTGGCAAAGGATGAAACGGCGTTAAACGTTAAAAAAGGCAATGAACAATACTTCCACTCCCGGAAGATGCCGTACCCTACTTTTCGGGTCAAGCTATAGTGGTATAAATACCTTTAAAGATCAATTCATAAATACTCTGTGTATTTTTTTACTTTTATTTATTGTAATATTCTTACGCAATATTATAATACATATTCTCTTTTCTAGAACTTTTTGGTGTAGTTCCCTCGTTGATCTTGGCTTTAATTTTGAAATAAATAAAGGCAAATGATGAATTGATTCGTGTGATTGCTGAAATAATATGATTTTTTGTGAAAGACGATGTGTATCGGCTCAAAGGTTTGAAGGATCAAGCCATGAATGGTGGGCTGTCGCTCAACCAAATAGCCAAAGGACAGAATAGAAAATATAAATTAGGTCGTGGTTCGGAGTCAACGTTAATCAGTAGGTCCAAAGAATATGCATCTATTCTATTCTATCCTTCTATATCCACATATCAGTGATCGGTCACCCCAAATCGACTTCTGTTCTCCTACTAAACTTTACACTTCATGCCTAATCATTTTCTTCTCCGATCCACCTTAACGGTCTCGCCACTCCTTCTAGCTCTCACCAATCGATCGTAGTGGACGAGGAGAGAAGGGCACCGGGGAGCGTGTAAGGGTCAACCTGGGGTCCTTTCCCTTCCTGCTTTAATATGGAACCGGGTGAGGGTCTTGCGGCCGATAGATACACTTCTTTTCCACCAAAAAATGTCGCTCAAGAATTGCTCCTATAGTTAATATTCAGCCAGAAAAAAATCCCTAATTCCTTCATTATTCTTTTGATTGAAGGGTAATAAAACAGATACAAATTATATATCATTATTCTTTTGAATGAAGAGTAATAAAACAGATACAACTTATGTATCATTAACTATCACTAAAAGTGTCTTTTAAGATACCATAAAACATGTAAATGGTGTTTTAGTACTGAAGCAATAAAGCTTTGAAACCACAAAGTGGGAAGAGAATAAAGTAAATTTATGTTCTTATCAATGTGTTCTTATTGTTATGATTGATGACCGGTCTAATTGACCTGCCATATCAGAGAGTATCAACTAACTAATCCGACTTTAATCCCGGATTAATATATTCAATGAGATAAATAGAAAGAATGAAAAGTCAAGGAAAATATTAAGGGATATATTGACGCATCTGCGTATGAAACTTTATGCAATAAAAGAAATATACAAAACTGCCCAAATCTATTGAGGCACCATGTTTTAATAACCAGCTTTGACATATTCGAAGCATAACAGAAGATCATCTCGAGGAAATTAGATCTTATTTTATATCTCCTCCGCCGATCTAATTCAATCAAAATGCCTCGCGGGAGAATCCACGCTTTACCACGGAGTCTTACAGGACAGCAAAAGAAAGAATTGAGGGCAAGAGGAGATGTCAAATCAGTGGCAGGTGATTTGCACAGATCGAGCTTGGGTCAAGAAGCAGGTAATGGTATTTCTGGATAGACATTTAATAAATATTATACAAAATAGATCCGTAGAAGCGACAATAATAACATTCTCAGACCTCTCGCAAGCCGAGAGGATAAGGTCTCCATGTTTGGCTACTGCGTTCGATAATTAACGGCAAAAGCGGATGTAGTTATACAGGCGTGATGAGTTGTGCCTTGGGCGAAGAGGCACGCCCCCAGGGAGATCCAGCCATAAAGGCCATTAACATATAGACAATCCCAAATGCCAGCAGCAAAACACCGTTTAACGCTCTTTCTGAACCTTTCCCATGTCTATATAGGGACAGGTGGGGAAAGTATGAGTGAAATAACATTAAAAGGTAGCTCTATCAGCAGCCAAATTGTTTATTGCCAAATGTAAGAGAAGTTGTATGGCGAGGGTGCAAGAGTCACAAAAGGCTGCGAATTTGTGCCCCCACCTCCGGGTGAGGCACAGAAAAAACAGATACAAAGCAACAGTTCAAAACCACTATTTCAAGTCGAGTCCTATTTAACAACAGGTCCGGATTAGGGGATGCGTATGAGTGGCAGATTTCACCACATTATTCTTGGCCAACGCAACACAAAACCCGTGCGAGTCCGCTTAACAAGATTCTAGGTTCAGAACTTGTTGGAGTCGGCATTCCGGTTCCACAAGAAAAAAAAGTTATTATCACCTGGAAACGATTCTTAAACACCCTGTATAATATTGATCCGAGTATCAAACTTCTTGTTTAAATAAATACTAAATAAGATTTAGAGTTGTATTTAGATGTAACTAAAATTATTTTTTACCATGATCAGTGCATTGTTATCCTATGTTAAATTAAAAATTTAATTTATTCCTTCAGTAACTAAATAGGAGAAATTACCGACACTGATAGGCAGATACACCTTCGTTTGATTATAGTTGGATATCGGCCGATTGTAATGCTGTTTTTACTTCATAATCAGAAGTACACAATATATTCAATTGGTCGTCTCTGTAAATGTAGCATTTCATCTTATATTGCACTAGTGACTTAAAAAATTACTTCAACCATTATTTTTTCTACTTACTACTCAGTTAACTAGTAGTACTAATTACGAGGTCTCCCAAAACAAACAAATAACTTTGATACTTTTTCCACTTTTCTCGACAATTTGAAAATATTTTCCGTTTAATCGAACAGATTGATCTTTATTACCAACATCGTTATCTAAATATATTGAATACTGTTTTGGTGGAAACCGAGAATATTTGGTTTCCTTGGGAGGCTGTTGAGGTTGCAAAATTTCACTCATTATTAAAAAATTCACCTCTATAAATAAAATATGTTTAAAATTGATTTATTATGAATACAAATATATAGGCTAAATTTTATTGCCTATATTATATTATAAGTAAACACACTTTATTTTGCTAATGTGTATAAATCTTTCATGAACGCGAACGAATGATGAAATGAATCCAGCAAAATCACAAGAAACAGAAAACAGGATAATTTTTCTTCGGAAATATTATTTCCTAATTCACAAAAATTTCGTAAAGGACTGGGATTCGAACCGTGCACACTGAGGCAGCGAGCAAACGCTTCGATCTTAATTAAACCGTCCCTTAGACCACTTGGCTACGCGGAAGACAAAACCTTCCGAATAAACAATCTTCCGCGTAGCCGAGTGGTCTAAGGGACGGTTTGATTGAGATCAAAGCGGTTGCTCGCTGCCTTAGCGTGCACGGTTCGAATCCCACCCCTGTACGTAATTTTCGCCAATTAGGAAATAAAATTTCCGAAGAAAAAAATATTCCGTTTCTTGCGTTTTTGCTGGACTCATTTTGCTAATATATATTATATATGGGTTGTTTTTCTTTAAGCTAAATTCTCTCATTAATAAATTTTACACCGCCTACGTATTCCTTGACGCATAGTAAATGTTGCATAATGTTCAATTATATAAATAATTAACTCTAATTTAATATATGATATCAATGTTTGCAACAAAGTATATACATGTTTATTTGTAATCTTTACAATTTGGGTGAAAGAAGTCTACGGCTTAGGGTATGCGACATCATCACTTGTTTAAATTGGTACTTTATGCAGACTTGTTTCAGAAAACATAAACAGTCTGTGTTGAACAAAATTGACACCAGATGTCGCTTGGAGAAAAATCAAATGATATTCGCATGGTGCTATATTTAATAATCTGACATTAAAAAGGGATCTTGAGGTCTAAATTTATCATCATGATCAAGACCACAAGAAATAAAGTGATCATAGATCAAGATCACTATAATAAATGTGTTCTTCAATATCAAAATCAGATCACGATCTAGATTTTGAAGATCCAGATCGTGCTCATCTCTGTTTGCAGCGTTCAATACCTACGGTGTGGTTATTGCTACCATACCTCTATTTTAGCATTCTTTTGTTCCCTCAAAATGTACGATTGGAGATTTGTTCTCGTTTCGATCAGGTACATTATTCCGTCTCCGATTTGTTACACTGCCTCTAGAGGTCTCATTTAGAGAGCCGTCTTCTCGACATAGGCAAGATACTACTCGCTCTACATCATGAATAGGACATAATGCGCTTGTACCCTTAGGTTTATCACCTCCCCAAGTTACTAACGTCTAGCATTTCTCCCCCGCCGATCTTTACGGTGGTAATGTCGATGAGAGACCCCAATCAAGCCCTACCCTTTCGGATGCAGGGCTAAGAAACTCCGAGCGAATAGGGTAGCGGATATAACTTTCCACATTTCTTTTGCCCTGAGTCTGCTTCTCAAACTTCTACAGCTCTTGGATTATTTATTTTATTTAGTGTATCATACATAGTGCCACAATGAATCTATGCCTTATAAAGAGATGAGTACAAGACCGAATAGGGCATTGGCTACCATGCGACCTCCAACTTCGAAGAATACCACGTAGTCATTTCGGCAGCTGCTTCGGCACTCATACAGAATTTCTTGCAAAATGCCCCCACGTCCAAGATATTAATTGCCTTATCCAGTTTTGTGGTCATTATGTAAGGCATATCATGTCCCAGATCCGTCTAAGTAAAACTGACACATTAAAGTCCTATATCCCTTTGTTCGTAATATCCCTGTTGCCATGGCTACTTAGATTCCTTCCGATGTAAAGATTGCCTTCCTAATGGTTTCTGAACACGAAGGAATCATTGAGAAGGAGCACGATGCTAAGAGAGCGCCTCTGTCTCCAGGGACTGACTCTCTCACCCGGGGTTTCGCTCTTTCCTACAGACACTACATGTCAGGAATCAGGTCAGCTCATGGGATTGTATGGAAAATACGATGAGTGACGGCGCTGAGAATTTAGAGTTGGGAGTCATTTCGGCCCTATAATTCCCGTGGACCAATCCCCAATGCCTTGGCGGTATGAAATCATATTATGTGGTATCCGAATCGTAGACACACGAGGGACGTCATGCCATCGGATGGAGGGCTTACTGAAAGGATGAGCAGATATCTTCCTCCTCCACATTTTCACTTCCTCAAACTTCACCGCTTTCTTTACAGATCTCTCCTTACAACCCGTATACGTGAGACACCTTAGTTGATATTGAACTTTAAGTTCTACCAAAGAATATGGTTCATTCTATTAGTTACCACTATAGTCTCAAACAATAGAATTTAATTATTATTATTGTTATCAACAAAAGCAATGCAGTGGCAGGCAACCCATCGCACACTATTAATATTTCTTAAAACCAAAAATTGTCTTAATGATTTTATTATTTATTTAAACATAAATCGACCAGGCAATGGCTTCGCCACTCCTCCCATTACGAGGGGGGGGGGGCGAGCTTGCGCTTCACTACTAAGATTAAAATTTAAAATCTAAAAAAGGGCAGCCATGGTTAAATTTTTATAAATTTTCTGAACTTTGCCAATTATAATAATTTTAAAAAGGAACTCGAAACTAAATTTCCCCCCTTTCAAAATATCACGTTGCTAAAATATAGTTATAGAAGAAGATATATAAAAATAAATTTTCTGAACTTCACCATATGTAATTCTTTTAGTTTTAAAAAATTCACAAAATTTCCATACTTATATTTATTTCTGAACTTCACCATTTTGTTTTTTGATGTTATAAAAAAATTATTTGAAATAACTTTGATAGAAAACATAAGTCATAACCAAACTAAGATGAAATTATTATTCAAATACTCAAAGAAAATCCCCTTCTTAAATTATAGTTAGTGAAGAATAACGAGAATTAGCCACCATGTAAAGGTAAAAGGATGACTAGGGGAGGCCTTATGGAAGGAAAAAGCACACAATTCTCCTTGGATATTTGGTCTATGTCGGGTATCAAGCAAGATCTGGATGAAGTCAACTTTTTTTAATGTGTGGGGGATTCGGTCTTCGAAACTCCTCCTAATCTTGGTGTTCCTCCCACGTTCGGGCGGGGACCTACCAGGCAATTTGCTCCACCACAGACAAAAATTGAAAGATGGATTTTATGAAAGGGAAGAAATTCACGGAAGATACTTTGTTTCTTTAAAAGAAGGCTTAATTTTTGTTTAGGAAGAATTTAAAATCACTGTCCTCCTCACAGTGCTAGAAATCAGAAATTTTGCTAGGACAGCTTCTGCCAAATTAATATTTTCTCGCCATCCTCAGTAGTTATTTTTTTTATCCATCCTCGTTACTTAATTATCTACACCTTAATTTGCTTTTATGGCATCTCGCTTTGTTTCTTTCGCATCTTTCTTTTCTCATTGGGTATGTTAAGTTCTCTTTTATATTTACTAATTTATCTTCCTTCATGGTCTATCTGGTCGCAGTTTCTTTCTAGTCTATTGTCTTATATATCTATTTTATCTCTTTTCGTTTCTTAGGTATCTTTCTTTGGTTGTTATTTGCTTTTCTTTTGTCCCTTGTTAAAAAAATGAGTGAAAATCTAAAGTTCACCATCTTCAAACTGCGCATTCAGGAGTGATTAATTTGGCTATAGGAGTTTCCTTGTTGGATGTTTTCGTTTATTTGAAGTAACAAAAACAATTCCCACTTTTTTGGACAAAATTAATCATAAATCAACGAAAAGGATAAAAATCTAAGTTATCAAATTATTTGTAGACAAACGTATAATTAAAACACAAGTTTGAACCGTTCTCTTTCAAAGGATCAAGAACAGTATGGGGTTTGAGTGCGAACTTTATGACCTAGTTCCTCGTTTTTGTAAGTTGTGCTCCAATTGCAATCACAAATGGCAATTTTTCCAAAAATTTCCCTAGTTTTAATATTAGGAATTTAGGGAAAAAATAATAGCATAAATCAAAATTTAAACGCAAAATTTCACCATCAATCATAATTCCAACCAAATTTATACAATTTTAAGCAGACAGACAAGAGAGTTAATTTTTTAAAGTTTGGCTCATTTTAATAAACTAAGTGGTACTACATTTCGGAAAGTCCTTTGAACTGGAAGCTAATAATAGGACACCAAATCGATGCTTGATTTTTTTAAGGCATAAATTTGATTTTCTAGAATATTTCTTCTCCAATGTATTAGTAATAAATTACCACAGATGACGGAAATGGCTGTAATTTAAATATTTTCAAGGAGTATTTGGATACTATAAGGGGAGTGACAATTGTTGATTTTGAGTTTTGCTGCAGATTACGAGTTGTAAATACGAGGGCGGTCAATAAGTTGTGCAATTTGGATATAAGGAAACGAGATATAAGGAAAAGTGTTTTATTATTTTTCAATATAACTATCCTTGACTTCAATGCACTTGCGCCACTTGTCCCTGAGGCACGGAATTCCCGAAAACCAGAAATCTCCCGACTGCTGTTCAATTCACTCCTGGACGGCGAGCTGGACATCTTCATCGTCCCCAAATCGGCGTCCACGCAGTGCAGCCTTGAGCTGGCGGAATAAAAAGTAGCCGCTGTGGGCCAGATCTGGACTGTAGGGTGGATGGTTAAGCTCCTTGAATCTGCACTCGCGCAGGGCAGCTTGTGCAACTATGGCCTTGTGGACTTTGACGACGTTATAGTCGATCATAGGGCGTGAGGTTTCTAGGGTCATTGTTAAATTGTTGTGGATGATGTTGATAATACTTCCATGTGATATTCCAAGTTCTCGCTCAATTTCTTCGACCTTCACCCGTTGATTTTTGAGGATCATCCTCTCCACACGGGCGATATTGTACTCGTTGGTCACGTCTGACGGGCGTCCTGGACGGGGGTCATCTTCAAGGGACTCACGACCATGGCGGAACTCCCTATTCCAGCGAGCAATGGTTGCTTAAGAAGGAGCGGTGTCGGTGTACACTGCAACCATGCGTTAATGGATCTCTTTTGCATTCTTGCCTTCCTTGGTCAAAAGTTTGATCACTGCGCGGTGCTTAACCTTCTCCATTCTTGAAAAATCTGTGACTGACGATCTGCAATCAGCTACTGCTTCTTAAATAGACGAGGCAGGAGCGTGCGGCTGCAGGTCCTGACTTTTCATAACTTGTCCTAACACCTCAACAAACAACCATCTCCCTTCCTCTGTTTTGCCCTACCGATTCGCAAAACTTATTGATCGCCCCTCGTATATGATTAATTATGTATTGGAGGAGCAAGATGAAACATTCTTCAGACCCTTGATTAGCGATAAGTGTGTGTTGTGTGTGTGTGTGTGTGGGGGTATATTCTAGACCCAATCAGAGAGATGCAGCTTAGAAAATGATGTTGATAGCATGACACAAGCATCCTGAAGGTGATTGAATCAAGAAATGTGGTAGGGGTTAGTGGCATTTGACATTAGAAAGTCTAGCGGGAAATATTCAGGTTCAGGTTCTCGGCAAGTTGAGGGTTAATCTCGTGGGCGTAAAGAGAAGGAAATAGACAAGAAAGAGCTGCTATTCAGTGTCATTTTATCTGGTAAGAGAAGATTTGCCAAAAGAAAAGTAAAGATATCCAACCCTTATTTCTTAGTTACTCCAAGTCTCCCCACCCCTAACTAAAACCTGTTCGCATCTATGTTTCAAGCTTTGGTATTTTGAAATAGTCGCTCTCAATTAGATGCCAGGACAGTACGAAAAGGCTTTGTTCTAAACCATGAAATGGTGTGAAAGATGAAAAGCATAACAGCTACGTTTTTTGAGCTTTTTCTAAGAAGGATGAACACAAAGATGTTCTCTCATGGAACCACAATGGGAAGTCTTTAATAATTCTCATTCAATCAAGTAACGGGGATATTGGGTTAAGCCCTCAGCTGTTATTTGATAAGAAAAGAAATTCCAATATTTCAACGACTTCGAGAATGATAGTTATGGTTACTTAAGATGAAGCGGTCAGGATTTGTTTAAGATTTGTACAGATGTTTTTCCTCTTAAAAGCAAGGAACAAATAGAAACCCCGGAGAGCGTTTGTGATAATGATCTTGAGCCAATAAACTTGAAAATAACTGCGAATCCAAACAGAGTGCTTACAGTAGTTTGAAGAACAAATGGTACTTCTACAGCAACTCCCATTGTAAAATGAACCTTTAAAACTACTTTAGTGTTCTTTATGAATGACGTGATTTACCTTACAACGTTTAACGCCCCCTTTTACACTTTATTGGATATATAAAGGAGTGGAAAAGATAGTAAGAGATTTAAAAGAAATGCAAAAGATTTCTCGAGATAGAGCACTGCTTTCATTTGGGGCACTGTCACGGGAGGTCGTGCATCAACTCTACCATCTCCCACTTGCAGGAGAGGGATTACCCCTGGTCCTCCCTTCACCCCCTTGCAGGGATAATTGACGTAAATAAAAAATAAAGCAGTAGGGACTATCTCAGTTTAATGTCCCAGCTTTAATGAATGGAGTTCAGAGACAGCCTTATAAGTCCACTATTCTGAATGACGAGATATAAAAGAAAAGCTAAATTGATCTCCTGATTAATTGCCTCCGCTATATTTCTAGCGTTTGATCCGTTATTATTTCTTAAAAGATTAACTATTTACTTTTGGCTGTTATATAGCAGCAAATAATGTAATAGTGGTAACCCACATGCTACAACTGAAACCTGTAGGAGCAGAACGCCTTCCCGACGCCAGTACCCGAGAGAAATTTGGTCTCTCTCGCAGTCGTCTATTTCACCTCTTTAAACCTCCTGCTATCAGTTCTAAGCCAATATAGATCCAGTAAATGGTTAAAGACGCCGTGAAACGTTCTAAAATAAATATATAATATAAGGAATAACCATAAGAAGTAATTATTTTTGTTTATTTATAATTAGAAGTTGCCGTAATAAAGAATTATTAAGCGTATGGTATAATTAATAGTAGTCAGAAAGCGAAATTTTAACGTAAGCTGCAAGACAGTGTGTGATGACTTATCTCTGACTGCATTCTCCCCTTTCTATGCATTTTGGTTCAACTGCACTTAGACTTCTCGAATCGTATGAACATTCAATGTTACGATCGCAAATATTACTAGAAATTTCACGATCGATATAATCGGTTTCACTAAAATACGTATATTTCTTCATCATTTTGTAATGAATGTCCGACTTAATGACATTTTTATTTCCTAAAATAAATCCGCCTCGTTTTTAAAATTAGAGTTAAGTGCATATTGAGATTTAGTGACTAAAGTCTTTGCAAATACAAAACCCACGTATGCCTATTCATTAACCAATTAAAACTAATACAATGAAACAAAATTTGTATATATCGTTAAGTTGCCAATTACAAAATTTAATAATATGGTACCTGTTGGAATAGGACATTTGGCTTGCCTGCCAATTTTGCTACTCAAGAAATTCCAGTTATAAATAGGCCAAATCCAGCTTTGCGACACAAGTAGAGCGTTGGTTTAAGGAACCAACAACGGACGTTAAGGAGTAAATATGGCTGCAATTTCATCCTATATGATTTCAGTTGGGTGGCGAAGTTTAGCTTTGCAGGAGGATAATTCACCGCAGGGATTGGACAAATATTTGAAAGTAATGTATTTTGTGTGTTTTACGGGCTGACTGGTCAATCGATAAGTGATTAAGTAAAACGAGTGTGAAGCTGATAAATTGTCTAAGGCGCTTAATGAGTCACGTCCATGAGTCAAGTTGACTCACAGGACAGAAGAAGAGGAGCAACGTAGATGATGCTTCCCGATAATTAGTCCTTAAAATATCGTTCTTTTTATTCAAGGAACAGTAAAAGGTTATTTAGAAAATCCACCGACAAAAGGGTGAAAACTACATTTGCACTTGAAAACTGTCAGCAGAAAGTGAGGTTGAGTTGGAATAAGAGGTAAAATATGTTTAGTAGAATAGGAGGATCAACTCACCCGAGACAGATCCTAGCGACGATGGAGAATGTGGAGTAAAGGTAACAACAAGGGTAGAAAGTACCCTAGAAGACCTTACGGTCCATTCAATGAGGGTACCTTTGGACTAGCAGTCGTACGGGCACATCTCTGCTCAATTGCTTTACGTCCTTTCACGGCCATTTTTCAACATACCCGACTATAAGCTTAGATGCTAAAACCCAAACGCAGAAGCAGGTGTTCGAAGCCTGCTTTGCATTGCTTAGATCGGGTATTGTAGTGGGGAGGACGAAGGCTTTCTTGAGCTTGAAGCTTAAGTTTTGGCCGATTGTGACGTCAACGATGTCCTGGAGATGAACTTCATAGGCTGGTGCTGGTGCCGCGTCCCGAGGTAATCAAGGATCGAGATGAGGGCAAGAAAAGGAGCACGATAAGATCAAAGATGTTCGACTGAATTCTTTGTCCCTTACATATCCATGAGAGGTGCAAAACTCTGCTTGTGGTGGTCGTTGACGCTCAGAGTGAGGTTGAAACTTCTCTTGACCAGAGTGTTATGGCCCGATCAGGAACTGCTGAAAAGATGATTAATTAAAATTTACGCGACCTTTGCTTAGTGCGCTTGTGACTGTATTTCTTGGTAACGAGGTATGTGTAGTCAAATGCAATGTCCTTTGTCAAAATGTAGAGCGAGGAATGCTCAGAAGTTTTCTTCCAGTAGAAAACTTTCAATCCTTTTGAATAACTTCTTTTTAGTCTTCTCTTTTTAAATCGTTACCTTTATTTTTTCTAAATTTTATTAATAATCTAGTCTTAAAATACTTCGTGCACAATATTTCTAAAATTTTTTTATTCCAACCTTTCTCATATTCCTTGTTATATTCATGGAGTAAAGAGTATAAGATGATAAAAATGGTAGCCCTTATAAATGTTTTTTTTCCAATTCTACAGCAACTCTTATAAAATAACTTTGATAGAATCAATCAATATACGAAGAACTAGCTCTGCACTGTAATTTTTCTATCTCTAAATAAACTCTTAGAAATAATTTTAATAAAACTATTTAATATGCCCCCCATCCTCCTCTACGGCCTATCTGTCTCAAGCAACCATCGTTTTGGTCTATGTAAAATATGCAAAATATTTACCCTACACATCTTCTAATAACTTAGTCAGTCTAGGGTTTTCATATCCATACGTATTTCCTAGACCTAAAGGCAAGAAAAAAAATGAGAATTCTTTTAATATACGGAATTAACAATCATGAGAGCTTTATTCACATCTAAATGTGCTTTTATCCATAAGACAATATTTTAAGAATAGAATTTTGGGTAGGGATTTTACATGTCCTACATTTGAAGTTTAATAAAATTAAGAATAATTTTTGCATCATAATGAAACTTTTGAAATCTGTTAGTAATAGTTGTATATTCTTTGTCCTAAAATGGTTAATTGATTCACCTATTATTTTAGAAGTTATGCAAGTTTTAGGAAATAGGTAATTTTTTTCTAGAAACGAAAACTGTAAACAGTTTTGTTAACAAAAGTGATTTTCTGAATGCTCGATTTTTAGCAAAATTTTCGCAAAAGATCTGGTGTAACAAATTTACTAGCATGATAGTCATTCCTAGACTATAAAAGGAGAAAATTTTCTAGCACAAATCATTATTATGAAATTTATCAAACTGAAAACATGGAATCTTCTGGAAATGATTGGACGAAAAATAATTGTTGAAACATTCTTCAGATGCAATTGTTCATTGGTTTCAACAGAACGACGGATGAGATGCGAAGGAGTTCAAAACGTACCATCACGACGAGTGCCGTGTAAGTTCACATGAATTGAGTGATCATATTCACGACAGTATACAAGCTGCCATAATGAGGATATATTTTAACTCCCATATCCTAAAGATAAACGTTGCCCGTGATAATCCATTCAAATTTTAAGGTCTGTTTCCATTTAACATCTAGTATGAGGCCGCTCTTCTACTCCATTTACGCCAGGGCTTTGTGAATAGATACTTTCTGATAGCATTACTCAAAAATGTTGATGGAGATGATAAAAATTTCTCCGTAAGAATATCATTTAGTATTTAGGTTCCTGTGAGCACTGCGGATTTCTAATCCATTTTCAAGCAGTGACAATGTGAAATTAGATAATGTTCTGTAAAATTGCGTTTGTTTGGACAGAAACCTATTTTGGCACACCGTTTTGCAAGGCTTGGAAACCTATCTTAATCTCCCCTCCTCTGCGACCAAGAGTCAACACTTAAAACTATAATTTAGGAATGAGAGAAACGAAGGGTCATTTTCTTCATTGTGCCAGATCTACAATGAAAAATGAGCCGATGGGTGAAGCACAGTACGAGCTAAAAAGATTTGTGGCTGCCTACAGTTGTTCCAGAATGAGAAATTTAAGAGCCTTGAGTAGATTTGATGCTCCGGGAAATAAAATAATGAGATATGTCATCTATTTTGCGCCTAGAGTTTGCAATGAATAGGAAGAGGGAAAGGATTAATTGCGCTTTCTTTTATGAAAACATTTTCTCTCACTCTGAATGCCTAGAAATCACCTTTCGCAGAATCACTTCTTAATAAATGGAAGTATCTTACAATTGGAGTTATTCGTTATGAAAATACACCGAAAGACTGCCAATGATCTACTACAGATAATACTTTCAACAATTGTTTTGTCTCTGCTAGATAAAAAACCATTTTTCTTCTTACTTGTTGATACTGTGTTGTTTACTCAAATTTTATATGCCTCAAGTCAACCTTGGATCGATACTTATTACGTTATTATACCGTTCAACCTTTCAGGGGTGAGTATATTGTGGATGCTGTGGCTAATTATGAGTGCCATGAAATATATTACTTCAAGTAGGCTTCCAAATGATTTTTCAAAACCAACGAGAACATTATCTCTTCACTTTAGCATGAAACGTTTCAAGAAATTAGGTTCGAAGATAGAAAGGTAACGTTTCAATTAACTTGAATCTTTAATTTTTAATTGAAAGTTTCTTATCTCGCTAGATTAAATAATGTGACTGACACCTTAAAGAGTTCATTTTGTAGGGAGGAAGAAAGCCTTTTACGAGCCCTGTTGCAATTAAGAACTGACAACCTGACAGGAAACGGAGGGCAGGAACGCTATTTCAGCGTCGACCGAGGACCAGTCGGGTACCAACGCAGAATTCGTGAGTTAAAAGAATACTGTTTATAGTTCCAAACAATGGTCTTATTTGCTTGTACAGAAGAGATTTCTTATTCTTTATAAGGCGAAAACCATAGGAAGAATTCCCTAAAAACCTTTTTAAATGTCTTTGAATATGATGAAGTTTGAGGAAGGAAAAAGGTACAGAAATCGAGTAGACGAAAGCTTATGAGGCCGAAGAGAATAAAAAACCTAAATGGAAAATTTGGAATAAAGTAGCATTGAGGTTTATTAGTCTTGATTGAGCCCAAAATACTTCTATATTCGGTTATGATGGGAGAAAATAAAATGGGATCACTCTACCATTGTTCTCCCAAACAACCATTGAACATAATTTAACTTTTACTTTATGGCAAAATATAGATATGTTACTGTCAAGTAGTTTAATTTAACGCTTTAAATGATATCCTTAGTTGTGTATGCATCTATAACTTAAAATTTGACCAAGTAGTTAAATCTAAAGTCACTTCAACAATTCATTTCTCACTAGATTCGATAATAAATAAGTTTAAGTACTTAAGTACTTTTTGGGGCACACGATCCAATCACATAGGAACTCTTTTGTAGAAAATTATAAACAACTCATTGCGGAGCTTGTTTATATCTTCATTGAAATGTACCTAAGTAGGCACCAAGAATAAATTTCTTCTCACATTCTTAGTGCTGCTCATAAGGTCTGCTTGCTTCCGTTTCTGTTTTTCAAGTGCATTTTCTTCCCGGCTACAGAGGAGTAAAAAATACATAGCTTTTTAATTCCGTAGAGATTTTGGTCAGGGTTTGTCTGGCTGGTTCTCGCATGTCATTAGATAACCGAAATTGTGTAAAGAAAATTAGATTAATGTGAATACTTCTATATTATGTTTTAAAGTTGCTATATATCATAACCTTTCAGCTATTTTCAAAGTTTAGTATAATTCACTGAAAGTTTTACATAATAAAAACATCTTATTTTCTGCCTAGGAAAAAGCGAAACCTAAAAAGTATTTGTGAGTCCTTGAAAAAAGATTAGAATATTTTGGTATTTCCAAACAGGATTAACAATAGGGCTTTATTCCTCACATCATAGAAGGCTAGACTTGGCTAAAGTATGATGCAACTTAAATTCATCAATCAAGACAAGGAGGGAGATGTGGGTTTTTGGTCATTTTCCAATGACCCACTCTCACCCACTAGTGACTTAGTCTACATTAGAATGTGAAGTGAAATTGCTTTACCCAGCTGAGTAAACTAAGTGCAAACCTTGGTTTAATTATAAGTTTAGTGATCATTATTGATTCGCTGAGAAAGCTTTGATGGAAAGTAAAACGTAAACTCTGCAGAAACTTTCTTTAAATTTTTTTTGCTAAAAACTTGGACGTAAAAATTGCACAAGTTGAAGATGGTCATAAAATATGATATTAGTCGATATCAATTGGCCGATGAAGCAAATGTTTGTTGTTTTCTTTTCCATTACTAGATAAAATCCTACAAAGGACCCGTTATTTTGGGGGCACGGAAACATAATGGAAAGATGTGAGGATAGTGTTGAAAAATCATTTTAAATTTAGAAAAAAAATCCTTTCACTTTCCTTTTATGACCAGTTCAAAAATTAGACTCATTCAAAGGTAGGTTTTTTCATTCCTGGATGATTCATTACAAGCAATTGATTTCTGGAATGTATCAATTAATTCTTATTGAGATTCTCCGGAACAATTCTCAATAATTCTCCATTCAAATCCTTCCCACGAATCAGTGGTGAAATTCCCGTCATAGAAGGAAGTTTGGCTTTTAATTCAATCAAATTATTCCCCAAAACGTCGATAGGCTAATATTTCTTTCGTCTCTCGTGTTCTCTTAAACACTTCCATTTCCATCGAAACATCGGCTGAATTTTCTTTGCATTCAACGTAAATCTCCAATAAATATTTTCTAATAAAAAAATATTATAAGGAAAAACGATCAGACACTCGGTGGAACTTATACGACGGGATGATAAGCGGCATCAGTCAAGATTACTAATAAATAAAAGGATTACTTCCTTACGCGAAGACTCAAGAAAATGGAGAAGAGCAATTCAAATATAGCGGAGATCAGATGAAGCTTAAACTGGAGAATTCTCTTCAGAAGTAGGAGGTTTCAAGCTTGTGAAGCCACTCGATCGGTACAGAGTGAAGAAATGTCTGCAAAACTCCAGTCGTTTCCATATAACTTTCGATAAATTTTTATACTTTAAGGGATTCAGTCATGAATGGAAAAAGTTGAATAGAAGAGAAAAGCTACATTGATAAAAGCCCTAAGATTCAGAATAGAGACCAAAGTTGCTGAAATATCTCGCCCTGAAAGAATTTGAAAAGGAAAGGCTTACTGCGGTTATCTCTATTAAACACTATATCTCAATGTCGAACGAAGCTTTAAAGAGACGCGTTCTAAAGGATTTTTTTCGAAGCATTGCTTTCAAGACGAGAACTCATATTCGAGAGGATAGGGAATTCCCTTATTCTTAGTCATGGTTTTGTTGCATAATTAATGATCGCAAAAGTATTTTATCTAATAAACAAAAAACATAATGGAAGTAGAAGGAAGAACAAAAATGCTAAAGGTGTCTATATTAAATTTATTTTTCCTCCTCTCAGTGAAACATCCAAAATAATCAGAAATTTGAATGATTTTATTGTTTTTTTATTATTATGCACAAATCCTTGATATTAAAATATCCTTTTTATTTCCATAATACAAATAAAACCCTTTCATACCTGATATTTGCCGACAATCCTTTTATAGCGAATTGTTCTAATTATTTACGAGCTTTGCTCGAATAGTTGATAGAAATATAGTCATATCTGAATATCCTCAGACCTTTTCACTACAGCAATAAAATTGGACCGAATATGAATTGATAAGGCATCAGAATATAGACGAATACATTTCGTAGTGCTTGATCTCTCTCATTTTCCTTTATAGTCCATAATTTAATTTACTTTTTATTTTCGGCAACTTTTATTTTATATCTTTCATTATTTAAATCGTTAGGAAAACATGCTATTTTAAAGATATTGCCGCTTATCCTAGGATTTAGTATTTAATTGCCATTATTATAATTAACTGTGATATACCGATTCATATTTAAAAATATTCTTATAATATTCAGAGGAAACATTAATTACCTTATTTAAAAGGTTTTATCGGTATAGACGTAAATGGTCTTTCTTCAATATTTTAGATTTTATAAGGTTATAATAATAATAATAATTGTCGAATAATTATTGTGTCGAGGTATACTTTTTTTTGGTTTTTAAAGGAAGAGCCGGTCTCAAACACGTAAGGATTTAGACAAACGCCTAGGAATTATCCCAAAATAAACATATATTTTAAATTTAACAATTAACTATAAAAAACAGTAAAAATATTTATATCCAACTACTAAGTTAACTGAGGCTAAACAAGCAGGCAACTGGGCCTCTTACAAAATCTAGTCATGACAAAAAAAACAAAATAGGCTCCACGTAAACAAACCATTGCCGATTAGTTATTTTATCGTGACCCTTTTTGATTAGCGTTAAACATCAAATTAAATTACACTCTTCTACTAGCAAATCTGGCGGGTTTCTACTTCCGTTAAATCGAGTAACGTAATAAACTCATACTAACACAATACGAATATAAATGTTCATTCTAACTTACATGACCAAAGGGATCAGGGTTTTTTGGATGTCACTTGAGGACTTTTCTCGCACTAAGGAGAGTTGGAGTGGCCGATGGTAGAATTTCTTCAAGATAGAAAGAAGGTAAGGGACGGGGGAAGGGGCGATGTCAACTTCTTATTGCAACTTTGCCTCGATATGTTTAAAAGACGGAGATAGTTGTTGTGTTCCTAGCTCAAAGATTCCTCCCCTGGATGCTATTGAAGCCTATTTGTATCCTAGTCTTTAACGCCGGGTGCCCAACTAGTTTTGGGGTATACGAGGGGATTTCTACCGTAGTTAAGAAATAGAACTTTGTTGGGGGATTCGTTCTTCTCCTCTCACTCTTACGAAACTTGCGCTGTGAAAGTCACTCGAGTGTGAGCGAGTTTTCTTTTCTCCAGTCAGACTTCTTCTAAGTCTGTAAAGGATTCTTCGGTATGGCACCGATACAAAACTTAACGTTCTATGTTAATTCGGCACTGTGGGGAAGGATCGATCTTCTTGAACTGATCCTCTATCGTTCTCACCGAATAATCCTGACTGGCTGAAGGATCGATCTTCTCGAACTGATCCTCTATAGTCTTTCACTAAATAATATTTTTTACTTTCTTTCAGAGGCTTATTTATAGGTTGTCGCCCGCCTTATTAAAGGAGGAAGGGGTGAGGCCCCAGAAGAGAGAGCGGGGAGTGAGGCCGCATCTGGGAGAGCGAGGAGTGAGGAGGTTGGCACCAAAGTGGCCAAATCGGCTTGTTAATTAGAGACACCACCAATCGTCACCATCCTTAGCGTGCCTTTGAATGGCACTACTTTTGGGGGATATAACCCCGGGCCTACGGATCTCGTAGGTAATTGGATCTTTTGAGCGCCGTTTATAGGGCCTTTGGTGGTTACCTTGACACAGATGCTTGCTCCAACTACCTATGCAGCGGGAAGATCAAACAGGGTAGGCAGTTAGACTGTTATTCGCCGGATACCGTTCCCATGAGTCTCCTCATGTGGCTCGATTCCCCAGATTTCTCTACAAGTGGGGGAGACTTTAATGTATACGTCTGCATGGCCCTCCAGGAGGCTTTATGTTGCAATTCCTCTACAATAATAATTATTACCATTGTATATTTATATTATTAATGTGTTAAGAAAATGTTCAACGGAATGGAATTTTGAAATTCCAATATTTAGTAATCACTATTTCTGTAAACACTTACAAAGCGTTAGCATTTTTATGCAGTGTTGTTTCGATTCCTGGATTTATGCTATATTATCTATAAAACAGAAAGTTACCTATTCAAATTATTTTGAAATTCTTATTGAAAATAGTTCCCCAATAAATCCAAAATTTATTATATAAATTTTTAGCTCTTTGCTTTCAGTGCTATAAAAGAAACATTTCGATAGATCGAACTAAAAGAATGATTTACATACATCATGTTTGCTACAATGTTTAAAAACATTATTTATTCTGGCTTTACTACTCAATAGAATAATGACAGGGATTTTACATTAAAAGGAAAAATGATACTAGCACTCTCATTTCTTTCCATATTGATTCATATGCATGTTGATGACTTTGGCGAGAGAATATGAGCATAATTTATTATTCATGGCAGTTTAAAGTTGTCTTGAAACTGATATATTTTTACCTAAAATGAAATGAATAACTATCTAAATAAGTTAATAATAGGATACAAATGGGATTAGAAATGGATCATTCAACCATTTGCAAACCTATTTAGCATTAAAAAAGAATCAGAAATGGCTAGACACTTATTTAGAATTTCAATTGCTGATCGATAGAAATTCTCTCCTCATTCAAATTTGGGATATTTTGATGTGTGTTTCTGTTTCGCGTCGAGTAGTAGGCCACGATTCCTCTTACTTTACGCATTGGATGTAAGAATGGATACATCATGATGTCATCTCCCACAAATGGATACATCCTAAAGTCATCTCCTACAAATGTTTATGCGGATGATAAGAATTTCTGCATAAGAATATCATCAAATATTTAGGTTCCAGTGAGCAATGCGGATTTATACTCCATTTTCACGTTCACAGAAAACGTATAACAATTCGAAATCAGATAATGTTTTAGAATATTATGTTTGTGCTGACAGAAGCCTATTTCTGCAAGCTATTTTTCACTGACAGGAAACTTCTTTCGACCTTCACTCCCGACCGTCCAGGAGTCATCACTCGTGACTAAAATTTATGAATCAGAGAAACGAAATGGCACTTTCATCTATCGTGCCAGATCTACAATGAAAAATGAGCTGATATATCAAATTGATCGCCCCGTTGTTGGCGACATGCATAGCAGAGGTGAGGCATTCCTTGTAGAGACTCGAGAGAAGGAGAGGAAATTGTGAGGTACAAGCGAGGAAATGATTTGTGGCTGCCTGTGCTTGGACTAGAATAAAAAAATTAAAAGCCCTGAGTAGATGTGAAGCTCCGCGGAATAATAAATAAGATATTTTATCATTTTTGTAGCTACAGTTTGCACCAAAAGAGAAAAGAGAACGAGATAATTGCGTTTTCTTTCCTAAAAACTCATTATCTCCCGCAATCTGCCCAAAAGTCGCCTACCGCTAAATCCCTTCTAAATAAATAGAAGTATCTTATAAATTAAGTTATTCGTTTTGAAAATTCACTGAGAGACTGGTAAAGATATATCACCGATAATACGTTCCGCAATTGATTTGTCAGGACTTGATAAGAAACGTGGTTCTTCTTACTTTTTGAAACTCTGTTTCTTCTTATATCTTTATGTGCAGCAAGTCACCCTTTAATGATCGATATTGTGTTAGTATTGCGTTCAAGTCTAATGGATGCGCATATTTTCGAGTCCTAGGTGAAGTATGAATACCATAAAATATACTAAGTCAAATTGGCTGTTAAATGATTTATCGAAACTAAAAAGGTCATTATCCCTTCAATTTAGGATGAAATGTCTCGAGAAATTAGGCTTGATGATAGTAAGGTAACCATTTAATTAACTTGAATCATTAATATTTTGGAATGTGTCTTACCTCGTAAGATGAAATAATCAGTCACCTTAATGAGTTCATTTTTTAGGGAGGAACTCGGCCCCTTACGAGCCCAGTTACAATTAAGAGCTGACAACTTGACAGGGAACGGATGGCAGAAACGCTATTCCAGCGTTGATCCAGGACCAGACGGTTACCGACGCAGAATTCGGGAGTTAAAAGATGAGTAACTTTACTTCCAAACAGCGGTCTGTCTAGCTGGTGCAGAAGAGTCTTTTTATTCTTTATAATGCGAAAACCATCAAGAGAATTTTCGACAAAAGCTTTTTAGAAGTCTTTAAATATGATGAAGTTTGTTTATTTGAAAAAAAAGAATAAAATCTCTAAATGAAAACGTTATAATAAGGTAGAACAATGGATGATAGGTCTTAATTGAGCCCCAAACAGCTTTATATTAGGTTATGATCAGACAGAATAAAATAGCATCAGTCTACACATTCTACCCAAGGCAACAATTAAACATAGTTTCACTTTTAATTCAATGCAACATATAACCTATGCTAGCGTTAGGTAGGCTGTTTTGACGGCTTCAACGATATATGTAGTTAGTGAATGTATCCAAATCACAAAGTCTGACAATTTCTTCGAATCAAATCTCACTATAACAAACGACTCCATCCTGAATAAATTACAAACTACTCATTGTTGAGCAGATATTTTATCTTCAGTGAGATGTACATAAGTAAGCCTCAAGACATAAGGTATACGTTTTTTCGCTTTTGCTTTTAATTATATTTTTTCCCCGGTTAAAGGGAAGTAAAAAATGCTTAGCTCTTTAATTCCGGGGATAGTTATGGCAGGGTTTGTCCGGCTGATTCTTACACGTCATTAGATAAGCGAAATTGTGTAAAGAAAATTAGAATAATGTGAATACTTTTAAATCATGTAATTAAAGTTGCTAAATATTATAACTCTAATATTCTGCCTAGGGTAAATGGAAACAAAAGAAGATCTGTGTGACTGCACTAAAAAATATTTGCATTTTTGCGTTTTTACAACTGGATTAATAATAGGGAATTTTATCCATATTATATATGTCTAGACGTGGCTATTGTATGATGCAAAATTAATTCAGTATCCAAGACAAGAGGAGATTTAAATTTTTGGTCATTTTCCAATGATAGGCTCTCATCCACTACCTATTCTACATTAGATGGTGAAGATAAATTGCTTCACCCACCTGAGAAAGCTAAGTGCAACCTTGGTTTAAGTTAACTAATTTAGTGAGCAATATTTATTTGCTTCCTAAAATAAAACGAAACAAATAATTCGCCACAGAGCTTTGTTGAAGTGTAAACGGAAAATCGGGCAGAAACTTTCTAAAATTTTCCGTCCCTTAAACTCGAATTTAAAAACTGACAAGTTGAAGAAGGTTCATAAAATATGATATTAATCGATGTCACTGGGCCAAAGAGGCAAAAGTTTGTTGTTTCACTTTCTATTATTTGATAATATCGTAAAAAGGACGCAGTTTTTATACCAACGACACATAGCGAAATGTTGGTGAGGATACTGTTTGGGAGATCATTTTCAAAAAAAAATTTCATTTTACTTCCCACTATGACCACTTCCAAGAGTCCAAAACTAGACTCTCATTCCAAGGTGATTTTCCATCCATGAATGATTCATTACAAGTAATTTATTCCTGGAAAGTACGAATTATTTCTTATTGAGATTATCCGGAACGAAACAAAATATTGTCTATAAATACTTTCAAATCATTTCCACCAATCAGCGATGAAATTACCTCGATAAAAGCAAGCTTTTCTGTTATTCCAATCAGATTATCCCCAAAACGTCGATACGCTTATATTTTATTCCTCTCCCCTGTTCTCTTAAACACTTCTCTTTCCTTGACGGATCGGATGAATCTTTTTTGTAAGCAAGGTAAATCTCTCATAAATATTGTCGAATAAAACAAAAACTAAGAAAAAAGGATCAGAAACCACCGGGAAAATTGTACGTCCGGATCATATGCGGCATCTGTCAAGATTACTTATAAATAAATCGATCACATCCTTACATGAAGGAATGAACAATAAGTAAGGATTCAACTACAAAGTTTATTAGCGAGATTGATTAGTTTTTACAAGTAATATATATTTGTTTTTCAACATCGTTTGTTTGGAGATAAGATAATAGAAGCAGTTCTTAACGGACTTCATGAAATTGTTTTCACTTAAAAGGCTTTGAGTACCAAAGTAATTTCATCGTATTTCAGATATAGAGTAGAGGGGAAAACGACAGAAATCTGGCCTTGCATGATTACCTGTAATTTCTAGGTTGTCGCTAAAATATATCTACAAATTATTGACGAAGAGAAGTTAGAAGAAAAAAAAGGAACATTTGCTTTTGATAAAGTCGAAAAAAAAATTAAATAGAAAGAAAATTTAAAACCTTATTTAAACTCAATTTTATGCAAATGAAATAAAGAAGCAGGTTCAAGAAGGAGAGGATTATAGAAAAAGCATAAAGGACCTCTTTGAAGCCAGTAGTAGGGAGGTTGAATTCCAGCGAAGGCAGAATTTTAGCCAGATTTAGAATAATCAGTACTTGATCAATCTGGCAGAGCCATCGATGACAAGACGTGGTGCAAAATGTACATAATTATTGCCTGCGAGCTTACGTATTTTCTTCCATACAGCTTGATAAACTTACGAACCAATACTTACACCTCACACAACTTTAACATAAAAAAATATTCTTTAGCCAATTTCCTCTCACTAGGATAAGATAAATAATTCATTTAAATTCACCATCGCTTCTTCTCCCAATACGTGTGTTCTTAGTCATATTTCGCTTGAAAGAAAGTGGTTAACGCAAAAAAGTTTTAATTAGCTCAGAATCTCACCATTATCTATCCATTCTCATTCACACAGGTTTAAGCAGAACTTTCCATAAAAAAAAGAAAAAGAGTTTGACATAGTAAAGTTTACTTGAAATTCTTATAGAAGGTAATTCATCCATAAATCTGAAATTTATTATATGCAATTTTGAATATTTTGTTTGCAGTGCCATAAAATATCAGCATAATTTATTATTAATGGGGGTTTGGAGTTATCTTGAAGATAGTTAAGATGGATAACTGGCTAGAAAGTCCCCTTTCTTTCAATCAGGAAGGTACAAGTGATGTCAAATTGGAACAGCTGCATAGACATTGCCATTATGAAGTAGAACACACTTCAAACTGCGCTTAGAACAATCTAGAAATAATTGCCATTCATTTGGATTGTATACTGGCATCCATAATTCCTGGAGAAGACCTTAGATATTATGATAATATCAAGTTATTCTCCTCTGTAAAAATGGCACAAAAATCTCCTCCCGATTTCGGAAGTATGAAACTTTAGTTGTATGACTGAGCTGATTCTTTTCTTGCAACCTGGAGGCTAACACTTCAGCTGCATTTTGAGAGATACCCAAATTACGCACAAGGTCATTCAGCTCTGCTGGCTAAATTGTTGATTAGTTAATGAATCTGGAGACTCATAAGAAGGAGCGCCGGATTCTTAAAGTTTTTTTTTACTTTGACCAGCAGTCTCTTGCTCTTGGTCACTCCTCACATCTTATAATGGAAGAAATCCTTTAAAAACTGGAAGTGGGAGCTCATCAGAGTGCAGAGTAGGTCAGATTGCTGAAGGGATACTAGGATATGACATTTCTGTGTCTGTTTTTCTTGCCAATGTCCTTTGTATTGAACAGACAAAAATAGCAGTCAGTTGTGTGGTCCGTCAGTTCTCGCCAGGTCATGGTAATTTCTAAAGGTAAACCCTTACGTTTGTTTCGCTTTGGTGTAGTGACGCAGCATTTCCTCGCAGTTATAACACACAATATGTGGGGCCCATTTCTTGCCTTGGTCGCCAAGAGTAAGTCCAAAATACACTTTATAAGTCTCCCTCACGAATGATATTATGTATATTACGCCTCTGACGAATAAGCGTTAAGCATCCAAAAATATGATAGAAAGCGTCCGGCTTGTTCACACATTGATGTTTCCTTGTAGCCATGACCAGATCTGAAATAAAAACAAAACAATTTTAATATCTCTGTTGATAAATTTAACGTATAAGTAATTAATTTGACCACAAACGGCTAGAATGAAAAACTTATAATTGCTTGCAAACTAGAGTATGTAGAACTAAGCCGTTTTGAGGTTTAAATTTAGCAGGTCAAAGACAGAAAGAATCAGTAAAAAGATATTATGCAACCGAGATTTCGGACAAACTTGTTGACCAGTGATTTGCAAAAATTGCCAGAATTTTCATATGCTTTCTTAATAATATATTTTGTCTCAATATTTTTAAACTAAAAGAAGTTTTAGTTTACTTATTTCCTATACTACTTCGACTAATTCTCTACTACAGATGAGAATTGGCAGGTGAATGGTCAGTGGTGTTTAATGAGCAGCATGAGTTATGCCCTTTCATTATGGTACTTATGACTCTGACGTCCCTTGTTTTGCTTTCTAAGTTTACAGAACTTGAGTAATTTTATTCACGACCCTATACAAGCTGCCATAAGTAGGATATATTTTTACTCATATATCACAAAGGAAAGCGTAAATGTGATAATACATTTAAGTTTTAGCTTTAAGTACGAGGCCGCACTTCCATTACTGATGTCATCTTCCATAAATGTTGATTCAGATGATTCAAATTTTAGCTTAAGAATATCATCAACTATTTAGGTTCCAGTGAACATTGCAGATATCTATTCCATTTTCAAGGAAGGGCAGAAAACCATATGGCAATGGCGTATTTCTGCCAGCTAATGTTCAATGCCTAGAAACATCCCTCTAGCTGCCCTCCCCAGCATCCTGTGGTAATCACTTGAGACTAAAATTTATGAATGAAAGAAACGAAGTGGCACTTCCTTTTATCGTGCCAGATCTACGATGAAAAAAGGGCCGATTTATCAAAGTGATTGACTCAGTGTTGGTGAAATGCATGACAGAGGTGAGGCTTTCCTTGTAGAGACTTCAAGAGGAGGATGGGAATGAAAAAGGTACGAGCGATAAAAGGATTTGTGGCTGCCGTAGTTTGAACTAGAACAAAAAATTTAAGAGCTCAGGGTAGATTTGAGGATTCACGGAATAATAAATACGATTTTTTATGTATTTTTTGGCTATTGTTTGTAACAAAACAATAGAGAGAGAGTGAATAGCGTTTTTCTGTTCTAAAAACCCTTTCTCTCACTCTGCCTATCTAGGAATCGCCTTTCGCAGAATCCCTTCTTAGATAATTCATGTACTTTAGATATATGTTTATTCCCTATTAAAATACAAAGAGATACTGGTAATAATATACAACATATAATACGTTGTGCAATTGTTTTGTCGCTGCTATATAAAAAAATATGTTTCATCTTGTTGAAACTGAGTTTCATCTTAAAACTTTATGTACTTCAAATCACCATTGGATCGATCTTTATTGTTATTATTCCATTTAACCCTTCATGGATGCTGATATTGTAGATGCTCGGCTAATGTATGGGGGCCATAAAATATATTACTTCAAGTAGGCTACAAAATTATTTTTTGAAACTAACGAGTACATTATCCTTTTAGTTCATGATCCTGTCGTGGTATAGCCGGCTATATAATATAATATATATTGTTAGTATGAAGGGGAAGAGCTCAGGCTATTAAAGCGAACCGTCCAATGAATGAACGCTACGTTGATGCACGGATTAGAAAGGTCAGGTTGAGGCGGGAGGTCCATATGCTTTACTAATCGGGTTAAGTCCGAGGTTGGCGAGATTTGAATAACGAGGCCGAGAGTTACGTTCAGGTTAATTCAAGATAAACAAAAGAAAATGAAAATTTTATTTACAAATTAAAAATGATCAAAATGATATACAGGAAAATTAAAGTTTGGATAATGATTTATCGTTACCTGTGAGAAACTCTAATTTCTATTAATTAGTTTCCAGCTTCCTGCTTAGATCCAAATGGGCTCACAAGTTGAAAGGGGAAAAAAGGGGAATTGCGTATCGGAGGGCGACAGCGACTTCAAGGAGACTTGAGAGAAAGTAGGGGCTCGGCGAAACGACCTTGTCGGCCTCTTCAAAGGAGGAATCTTCGTCAGGGGTAGAGTGGGAAGGAAGGGTATGGTCGGAACCTTACTTCCGAGGCTATGAAGGCGTAAGCTCTAACCTTAGATGGGGCTGGAGGGGGAGCTGAAATTTATGGTGATTGTCGGGAGAGGTATGGCTACATCAGGGTAACTTCGACGGGGCTTGGTGCTTCGAGGATTCGAAGAAGTAATCTGGCGCAGCTGCTTCAGATGACGGGGGGGGGGGGCAGAGGCTTCCGTTTGACCATGGCTATCGAAAGTAGGTGTATTTTGTCGATCTCAAAATATCCTTGGATGTTTATGCATTCAAAACACATTTTAATTTCTTTTCATATTCTTCATGGTAGACATTAAATCCTGCTTGTTTTTGCTTTTTTTTATTTGCATTTTCTTCCCGATAAAGGGAAATATAAAAAAAATGCCTGATATTTTATTTCCCTGGATATTTTTGTCAGGTTTTTCTGGGTTTCGCAGAAAATTAGATAATTGTGAATGCTTTTACATGATGTAATTAAAGTTGCTATATATCATAATTTTTCTGTTATCTTCAAAGTTTAGTAAAGTTCACCGAAGATTTTACATAATAAAAACATCTAATTATGTGCTTAGGCAAAAGCAAAACCTAGAAAAAATTTGTGCGACCACTAAAAAAAGATTTAAATCATGGGCTTTATCGATAAAGGATTAACAATAAGGCTTTTGCCTTCATATTGTAGAAGGCTAGACGTGGCTAATGGATGATGCAAACGTAATTTTGCAACCAGGACAACGAGGGGAATATTGTTTTTTAGGTATTTCGAATGATATGCGCTCGCCCACTACTTATTCTACATTAGAGGGTGAGGTAAATTAATTTCCCCAAGTTGAGAAAACTAAGCGCAAACCTTTGTTTTAGTTAACTAATTTAATGAAAAATATTTATTTATTTAAAATATCAAGATAAGAAACAAGAAACGATTCGTTGAAGAAGCTTTTAGAAAAGTAAAATGAAAATCAGGCAGAAACTTTCTAAAAAATTTAAAACTTCGATATAAAACGGCACAAGTTAAAAAAGATTCATAAAATATGATATTAATCGATGTCGCTGGACGGAAGAGGCAAAAGTTTGTTTGTTTAACTTTCCATCTTTTGAAAAATCTTACAAAGAACGCGATTTTTCTTTTCGCAACGCAACATAATAGAATATTGTGAGGATAGTGTCTGGAAGATCATTTTCAAATAAATTATCATTTCACTTTTTTTTATGACCTGTTCCAAAATTAGACTTTTAAAAATTCAAAGGTACTTTTTCCATCCATGGATGATTTATTACACGTAATTTATTCCTTGAAAGTACGAATTATTTCTTATTGAGTTTCTCCTGAACGATTCACAATTATTTTCCTCTCAAATCATTATTAACGATCATCGTTGAAATTCCCACCATAGAAGGAAGCTTTGCTCTCATTTAAATCAGATTATTTCCTAAACATCGATATATTTCTCGTCTCTTAATTTATCTTACTTACTTTCACTTCCATGGAAACGGATCGCCTGAATTTCTTTGTATGCAGCTTAAATCTCCAATAAATAATTTATGATAAACCAATGATTCTAAGCAAAATGGATCAGACACCTCCGTAGAATTTGAACACCGGTATGATAAGTGGCATCTGTCAAGATTACTAATAACAAAGAGGATCACCTCTTTGCGAGAAGCCTCAAGAAAATGGATGAGAGAAAAGAAATTAAAATTTAGCGGAGATCAGATGAAGCATAGACTAAAAAAATCTCAGTAGAAGAGGAGGTTTCAAGCTAGTGAAGCCACTCGATTAGTCCGTAGAGATTGAGGAAATGTCAGCAAAATGACATTCGCTTCTAAGGTAACCTTCGACGAATTTTTAAACATCAAGAGATTAATCATGTATGGACATTGTTGAAAGGCAGACAAACAAGACATAAATAACAATCATTCCATTAGGAAAAGACAGCAACATTTGCTGAAATATCTATGCCAAAGAGCCAGACCAAATATAATTCTCATTGGAAAATTTTAAAATGAGTAGTAAGGGGAAATCTATTCATTTCTATTTCTCAATATCGAACGAAGCTTTTACGAGACGCGTTTCCAACGTTTCTTCCTGAATCTTTGATTTCAGGATGAGAGCTCGTATTCGAGAAGATAGGAGAAACGCCATTATTAGTCATTGCTTTTGTTGAAAGCTAATCACAAACTTTTTTCCCTCTATTTTATCTAATGAAAAAAGAAAAACTAATAGAAATGCAAAAGAGGGATATAATGGAATTTATTTTTCCTCCTAGTGGTGAAAAATATAGTGTAATCAACATTTTTAAGGATTTTAATATTGTTTTTTTTTTAATTCTCCAAATCCTTTGCGGTTAAAATGTCTTTCTTATTTCGAGGAAATAAATTAAAAACTTCATATCTGATATTTGCCGACAATTACACAGCACAATAGTGATAAAAAATGAAAATGAGAATACAATTTTCAAGGGGTAGTTTTTTGCGAAAATCACGGTGTAGGAGAATCGTCACTTCCCCCACCCCCCCCTAGGTTCCCTCTTGGTGGAGTCACAAGGCGGTTACCGCAAAGACATCCGGTCCAGGCATCGGCCGGTCAAAAGCGTAACCGCAGCGTCGAACAACTCGGTGCCATGAAAGACCTTAAAGGTCAAAATGCAAGATCTCCCCCAGGAGAGTCAGATCCAGTTTCACGTCGAATAAGAAATTGGAGACGTGTTTCTCCCAAGCTCGAAGGCTAACGAGGAGCCGATGTACGACTCGGTGGGAAAAACCGTTGGGCATAACCGTTGGGGCCGTCCTCAAGCCCCTTCCCCTCCTTAACACTCCCCCAATGGGTTGACAAGGTATAAATGAGGAACACTGAGGAAAATCGGGGTAGTATACGTCAGTCTCTAGGTGACGAAGTCCTCAGATCAAACCAAGCTACCGAGACTAGAGAGGTAGTTTACTTGGGTCACCAGACCAAGAAGTACCTGCAAGAGAGGCAGGGCTACCTAACTTAAGAGGCTAAGAAGCAGCTCATCCTCGAGCTAGTTCCTGGTTATCAAACCAAACGATAAGTTAACTTGGTTAAGTTCAACTCACTCTTGCCAGAGAGACTCCTTATATCCTGGTGCATTTAAAACACCAGGGGTATTCCTCGTCCTTGAGGAATTAAGAAAAGAAGAAGGAAAAGGCTCCTCCCTCGAGCCCGTTACTCGGTGGCCACACCAAACTCCTAAGTTAACTTGGTGAGAAACCAAGTTCAACTTGTTCTCGTCAGAGAAACCCCCCTCCGTTATACTCGCCCTTGAGGAAGACTGGAACTATGAAGAAGCTCATCCTCGAGCTAGTTCCTGGTTACTAAACCGAACTTTAAGTAACTTATTCTCGTCAGAGAAACCCCGTCTCATCGATCCTCGCCCTTGAAGAAGACCCTCCCCGAGTTCAGTCCTCGTCCATGAGAAATTAAGTAACGAAGGAGAAAAGCTTCCCCTCGAGCTCGTTACTCGGTGGTCACACCACACTCCAAGTTAACTTGGTTTAAGAACCAAGTTCGACTCACTCTCGCCAGAGACCACGACTACCTTGGTGTTGCATAAAGCACCGTAATTGTTCTCGTCCGTGAAGAACCCCCCCCATTCCCGAAATACCTTGTGGACCCCCCAGCTGATACCCTTGCTAAAACGACTATGTGATCTCGCCCAGTTACATCTGGCCAGATGGCATGCGTCGTGAGTCAATAACATTTCTGAGGCCTATAAATTCCAGTAGACTCCGTAAGCCTAAATCTTATATTATTGTTTTGTGTAGAGAAATTAACCAATTTTTGAGAGTCAAACTAATTCAATTAATTCTCGTTTATGATAATATTCAGAGTATTGCTGTAGTTAATGTTCAGATGTTGTGTATTCAATGGTTAAAGTTAAAATATAAGTTTATTTTGGGATTATTGTGCGTTTGTTTTATATCCTTACGTGTTTCGGAACGGCTCTATTCTTTAAGATATTAAGATATCAATATATTAGCACTCTTATCATTCTTAGAACAAAAGGGGGGGGGGCATTCTACGACATATTATAAAAGTGGTGTCAGGTTTGTAGGTTGTTTTTAGAAAGAACCCAGCAGTGTCGAATTAAGAAAGAGCCAACACGTAAAGGAATATCATATTAGGAATAAAAGAATAATTAACGAAAGGAAAATTGCTAGAGTGTGGGGTGGTAACAAAAAGGTAATTGGTAGGCCAAGTGGTAAATTTGTTGTCGGAGTGGCATTTCAATCAGCATAGTAGTGGGATTAAGGGTAAGTTATGCTGAGCGCTACCTGGTGAGTGGTGGCATAATTACCTGAGAAAACAGAAAGGAAAAATCGACGGACCAACCCAAAATGGATCCGGTCAAAAGATTTTACCAACAAGCCCAAAGTCTGGGACTTGAAGGCACAGAGATGCATGACTACGTCATGGCAAAACTAAGACTAGATTGTGAAGAAGAAAAAAGAGTTTTGGATATAGAAGAAGAACAAGAATGAATAAAGTTGGATAGAGAAAAAGAAGATATAATAAGAGAGGAAAAAAGAGAATGTGAATTAATGGAAATACGGATGAACCGAAAAAGTGAAGAATCCCGAATATAGCGGAAAATAGAAATAGAGGAAAGAAGATTCTCAAGAGGAAGTAAGACAAACGAAAGAATAAGACAGTTGAAAAGGGAAGCAAAAGAATTCAGAATAAAGATAGAAAGGGAAGATGAGGAAAGAAGACTAAAGATAAAGCTGGAAGATGAAGAAAGGAGAACTCGACGGGAAAAGGAAATAGCGAAAGCAAAAAAAGAAGCCGAGGAAAGGAGAATGAAGAGAGAAAAAGAGTCGAAAGAAAGGAGAATAAAGATTAAGAAAGAAATAGATGAAAGGAGAATACAGAGAGAAAAAGAACTTGCTCAAGCTGAAAGAGTAGAGAGAGAAGAAAAGGAAAGATTGTTGGCACTCGAAAGAACACCTATCGAGAATCTCATAGAGTCTGAGGAAGTTGTAGCCCGGCCTGGACCTAAGAAAGGACCATCGAGGGAAACCCAGCCAAATGGGGTAACGATGGAAGAAGTAGAAAGGAGGGATGAGGTACCAGCAGGGTATCCTAAGAGAGAAACTACGAAAAGAACCCAGTCAAATGGGGTTATCAGGGAAGAAGTAGAAGGTAGGGTAGATATACGAGCCGGTGTACCTGAGGAACTACCTGCGAAGAGAATCGAGTCAAATGAGTTGACAAGGAAGGAGAAAAGAGGTGCTATTGCGATACACCCAGGTAAGACTAATCAAATGGTAGACGCGGATGAGTATCCCCTACCCCTAGTAGTCTCCTGCCCAAACGGAGCGTGCACGGAGTTACCGCTAATTCGCCAAGTAGTAGTGAGCGCCACGCCCATTAACGACCTCACCGGGAAAAGTTTTCTCGATCCCCAAAGATCGAACACACACTTGATCTTACAGTGTACCTCGATAAAGAAGGATTATGGGACTCAAGTTCTCATCAATTATGCTCCGCTGCAACAGGCCGCTCTAGCCATTAGGTTCAGTTTAAAGGTAGTCAAGTACCATAATATGGGTAAGTCGAGTAGGTTGAAATACCGCTACCATTTAGTAACATACTGGGGTAGACTAAATAACCCGAACGGCCGACTCAGGCGCGGTAAAGTATTGGTATTAGAGCACCATTTTAGTATTAGCTACATCAAAGGAGCCGATAAAGTACAGCTGCTCTATAGGCGGAGACGAAATACCATTGAGGGTTATTTCAGTACCGAATGAGCGGAAACCCTGTTTTTATTTGTTGTTGGTGTTAATATTTATCGGTTGAATTTAAGTTCTCAAAAACTTAGAAATGTAAGGAAGTAGCTTGTTTTGTTGCTTTTTTTGTGGGTAATCGACGAATTAAGGTTTTGTTATTTTCATGTAAAATTGTATTGCGAGTATGTCTAGTTCGACACATTGCCTGTGTAAACGCGCGCGAGGGCGCTCATGTGTAAGGAAACTTAATGTAATAGAGGGCTCAAATAAATACAACTTTGATAATCTCGACTTGGTTGAGTAAGTTGTTTTGAGTTATCGGGAGTCCCCCCATCCCATTAAGTTCTTCGATGGGAGGTGTGTAGGGGAATCGTCACTCCACCCCCCCGTTCACTCTTGGTGGAGTCACAAGGCGGTTACGGCAAAGACATCCGGCCCAGGCATCGGCCGGTCAAAAGCGTAACCGCAGCGTCGCACAACTCAGTGCCATGAAAGAACCTAAAGGTCAAAATGCAAGATCTCCCCCAGGAGAGTCAGATCCAGTTTCACGTCAAATAAGAAATTGGAGACGTGTTTCTCCCAAGCTCGAAGGCTAACGAGGAGCCGATGTACGACTCGGTGGGAAAAACCATTAGGCATAAGAACTCTCCTGGGGCCGTCTTCAAGCCCCTCCCCCCCTTACCACTCCCCCAGTGGGGTGACAAGGTATAAATGAGGAACACTGAGGAAAATCGGAGTAGTATAGGTCAGTCTCTAGGTGACGAAGTCCTCGGATCAAACCGAGCTACCGAGACTAGAGAGGTAGTTTACTTGGGTCGCCAGACCAAGAAGTACCCTGCAAGAGAGGCAGGGCTACCTATCTTAAGGGGCTAAGAAGCAGCTCATCTCTGAGCTAGTTCCTGGTTATTAAACCAAACGATAAGTTAACTTGGTTGAGTTCAACTTACTCTCGCCAGAGAGACTCCTCATATCCTGGTGCACCTTAAACACCAAGGGTATTCCTCGTCCTTGAGGAATTAAGAAAAGAAGAAGGAAAAAGGCTCTTCCCTCGAGCCTGTTCCTCGGTGGCCACACCGAACTCCTAAAATAACTTGGTGAGAAACCAAGTTCAACTTGTTCTCGTCAGAGAAACCCCCCTCCGTTATACTTGCCCTTGAGGGAGACTGGAACTATGAAGAAGCTCATCCTCGAGCTAGTTCCTGGTTACTAAACCGAACTTTAAGTAACTTATTCTCGTCAGAGAAACCCCGTCTCATCGATCCTCGCCCTTGAAGAAGACCCTCCCCGAGTTCAGTCCTCGTCCATGAGGAATTAAGTAACGAAGGAGAAAAGCTCCCCCTCGAGCTCGTTACTCGGTGGTCACACTACACACCAAGTTAACTTGGATTAAAAACCAAGTTTGACTCACTCTCGCCAGAGAGACCACGACTACCTTGGTGTTGCATAAAGCACCGTATTTGTTCTCGTCCGTAAAGAACGCCCCTCCCTCCGGAATACCGTGTGGACCCTTCAGCTGGTACCCTCGCCAAAACGACCGTGTGATCTCGCCCATCTAGATCTGGCCAGACGGCACGCCTCGTGAGTCAATAACATTTCTGATGCTTTTAAATTCCAGTAGAGTCCGTAAGTCTAAATCGTATATTATTGTTGTGTGTAGAGAAATTAAGCAATTTTTGAGGGTCAAACTGATTTAATTAATTCTTGTTTATGATAATATTCAGAGTATTGCTGTAGTTAATGTTTAGATATTGTGTATTCAATGGTTAAAGTTAAAATATAAGTTTATTTTGGGATTATTGTGCGTTTGTTTTATATCCTTACGTGTTTCGGAACGGCTCTATTCTTTAAGATATTAAGATATAAATATATTAGCACTCTTAGCACTCTTAGAACAAAAAAGGGGGGCAACCTACGACACACGGATATAACATTTTTCTCCTCTTGCGACCCTCCAGTTTCTCCTAAATTTCAATCTTACTAACGTAAATACACTGATGGGGCGAAAACGGACAACTCTATAAATTATAAATGGATTTTGATATAATTTTAATGAGGTGATCCTAAAGTATTTGTCAACCTAACTTTGAAATTCATGAAAGTATACTTAATATGTTTTTAGTTATATGGGTCAAATCTTTGGTAACCCTTACGTAACGCTTGAAAATTTGTAACTCTAAATGCTTCCTATTTTCGCTATTTTATTTAATATTTGTTGTTACTATTTATATAATTTTTCACATAATACAGTATTTTTTCTTTACAGGAAAAAGAGCTTAAATGCCTAGAAAATGCAAAAATTCACCAGAATGTATCTGTTATATGTAAATGTGGATTAGGTACACTAAAAGAATACAAGAGACAGTTGATTAATCATGTTAAGAACTCCTTGAGCTGTACTTTGGTTGTAAAGTGTGTGACCAGGTCAAATACTGGGCACCTCACATATCTTGTGTGAGGTGTATAAGTTTCCTTTCTGCCTGGGTGAAAAACAAAGGGCCTGGCCTCATGTTTGGTGTAAAACTGTTCTAGAGGGAGCCAAAGGACATTTAATGGATTGCTACTTCTTATTAACAGATATTAAGGTGGGTATTAAATGTGTTTTCTTTTCTGTTCTTTAATATATTTTCAAAAGTTGTATCAATTAAAAAAATCAAACTACATATTATGTTGTACTTCCTCTATTTCTACAAGTGATCACAGTCAGTAATATCCATTTTTAGTCTGATTTTATTTTATTTCACTTTAGGTATCAATAGAAAAGGCAAGAAATATATCTGATATTCGTCCAGTTCCACATTTAAGTGCTATTCCTGTACCACAGCCGCTCTCTGAACAACCAAGCTATGAAACGAGAAACTCACATGACTCAGAAGCTTAAGATACACCATACATATGTGGTCCAGCTTGAATCTGACAAAAACCACACCTCATCATCTAACCGGAACTCAATGATCTAGTTCGCAACCTATCTCTTACTAAGCAACAGAGTGAAATCCTGGCATCTCCTCTGCACAATAGAACCTGTTGAATGAACATGCTCGAGTTACAGTATTTAGGAAACACTCTGCAGATCTACAGCAATTCTTGACTTTTGAAAACAAATTGACTTATTGTAATGATATTAGAGGCCTATTCAATGCCCTTGAGCTGACCTATGAACAAAATGAGTAGAGGTTATTTATAGATGCATCCGTTTACAGTATAAAAGCGGTTCTGTTGCACATTGGGAACATCCATACCTTCACTTCCAGTTGCTCACTCAGTGATTTTTGCAAGACATGAAAACCTTGCTTTTATTTTAGACCGCATAAGTTATAAGAAGCATGAGTAGCTAATTTGAGCGGACTCGAAAATAGTAGCCTTACTTAATCAACTACAAACTAGATACATCAAATTTATGTGCTTCCTTTGTGAGTGGAAAAATAGGGACATATTAGAACATTATGTAGTCACAGAATGGTCACCTCGGGAATCTATGACGCCCGGAGAAAATATATAATTCAAAAGCCACTAGATAAGGGAAAAATTATATTGCCACCACTGCATATTAAACTAGGCCTAATGAAGCAATTTACCAAAGCACTGAAACATAACAGCGCTATGTTTCGACTACCTCAAATCGATCTGACCTAAAGTAAGTGATGCCAAGATTAAAGAAGGCACATTCGTAGACCCTCAGATTCGTTAAGTAATACCTGATGAGGACTTCAAAGGGACAATGGATGAAAATGAGCTAGCGGCCTGGCAGGCATTCAAAGATGTATGCAGAGGACTTCTGGGAGAGTACCAAGGGGCCCAGGGAAGGGATATATTAGAGAGCATAATCAAGTGCTTCCAAGATCTCGGATGCAATATGTCACTGAAGATACACTTTCTTCATTCTTATCTGTTCTTCTTCTCAGAGAATGCAGAAGATGTGATTGATGAACTTGGAGAGAGTTCCATCAAAATATAGCGTCAATGGAAAACAGGTATATGGGAAAATGGAGCCCAGGTATAAATGGAAATTGGCTGACTTTTGCTGGAACCTAAACCGTGACACAACTGAGACGTTTTACAAACGAAGAAGTAAATACTAAAATGTAGGTTAATACAATATAAAATGCTAACAAACATTTTTTTTAATTATATATTCATGAATTAATTACAATAAACATATTTAATATGAATTTGGGAGGGAAATACTTTTAGGGTGTCGTGGAAATCGGAACCAATTGCATAATTATTAATCGAAAATTTACAAGAAAATGTTACGTGATGGGAAATTTTGTTATTAAAGTTGAATTCAGCACATTAAACCTCATAATAGAATTCACATGAGTTCTCTCTTTTTTCTTGACACTGAAATTTGTTGTACAGTGAAATTCCAGGACTAACCTTGGAAGGACTTTTGCAATCATATCATTTGAAGGAAAATGCAAAACAACATTCAGGGTTTTGGATTTCGTTAGAATCAGCCGAAAAGTTACGATGTTATTGTCAAAAAACACTTTGAAAAGTAAACTGGTTACATCCGACCGACTGACCTACATACCGACGTAGTAACCTATAGAGTCACTTGCACGCGACTAAAAATCCTCCAATTCCTTCCTGGTTAAAATATCCTTTTTATTTCCATAATATAAATGAAACCCTTTCATTTGCCGACGATCCTTTTATAACGAATGGTTCCAATTATTGACGAGCTTTGCGGGAGGAGTCGATAGAAATTAAGTCCTATCTGA
Organism: Ceratothoa steindachneri; assembly: GCA_963969495.1. Classification (NCBI taxonomy): domain Eukaryota; kingdom Metazoa; phylum Arthropoda; class Malacostraca; order Isopoda; family Cymothoidae; genus Ceratothoa; species Ceratothoa steindachneri. Next base: position 105,720,230 of record OZ018327.1, on the reverse strand, counting down.
ATCTTCTCAGACCTTTTCGCTACAGCAATAAAATTGGACCGATCGGAAATTGATACAGCATCAGAATTTAGAGGAATACATTGGCAGCGCTTTTGATCTCTGATTTTCATTTATAGTTCATAATTTTCTTTTTTTCTGATTTTTCATTATTTCATCGCTAGGAAAACAAGTTATTTTATCGATATTAGCGTTTGAATTCCGATCTATTATTTAATATCAGTTTTTATAATTCAGTATAATATATTGATTGATTACTTATTATCTTTTCTAAAATGATTTTAGCGTTTACACAGCAATTGTGTACAGCAAACATCGGCGAAATTTGAGATTTGTTTACATCGAGAGTCCTGAGTCTAAGTCCTCGAGAGTCCAAGATGTAAGTCATCGAGAGTCCTGGGTCTAAGTCCTCAAGAGTCCTGGGTCTAAGTTCAGTTGTCGCTTTCTTCTCTTAGTGTTGACTTAAGGTTTATTAAATAAACCGAGAGTAGTTTGAAAGGATTGTTACTCTTTGCAGAGTAGACTGTGTGAAATGCTAATTAAAACTGTGGCTATATTTAAGTGGCTGGTTGTTTGAAGAAAAGAAATAATAATTAATTAAAAAGGAATGGAGGAATATGGCAGATCATCTTTATGATAGATGAGTAGGACCTGAGGATTTGATTGAAAATATAATAAACCCTACGAACATAAACTTTGGACATTAGAATTATTACCACTTATATTCAGCAATTATGTAGACAACTGTTAGAAGTAGTTAAAATGTTAATTAGTCTAAATTCTATTGATTATAATGTACTGTTTGTGACAGGTGAAAGAGCAAACACTCACGAAAATAAATTCAAAGTAGTAAACTACTTAAACCTCACCATAGGTTAAAGTAATTGTAATTTAAAAATTACGAACAGGTTTAATACTCTACCCTTCCAAATAGTGTAATTTATTTCGGGCAAGATGTTGAAAACTGAGCTGGCGGCTATTTTTCAAGTGTTAGTATTATCCTAAAAAGTGCAGACGAGAGCCTCTGCTGTACAAGCGAGAAATATGTACGGAAGGTGAATATAGGGACCAAATGAATAGTCCCTTAGAAAATGTTTATAAAAAAAAAAGTACTTTAATATTATTATTGCAGTAGTTTTCTGTTTGTCTTTATAATCTTGAGAATAACGTCAATAGGTACCAGTCTTTTTATTTTGTCATTTAAAGCTTCAGAACTAACTTCAAGCGACCAGTAATTATTTCTCTTTAAAAGATTCAAAAATAACATCAATATAAGACCTGTAGTTTTCTCCTTTTCTTTAAAGGTCGGGAACTAGTGTGAATTTGTAACAGTCGTTTTCTCTATATCATTTAAAGCTTTAAAACTAACGTCTATATATGCCGGTAGTTTCATGCTTGTCTTTTAGTTTGCTGCAGTTTTTAAGAGAAATATACCAAATTTAAATGAATAAAGCCTAAGAAGCCTTCAATAATAACATCCTCAAAATGAATGAACTAATAGTTATGGCAGATGATAGAAAAGATGCAATTAATAAGATCTGATAAAACGAGTGGGGATGATGATATATAACAAGCGAATTATTAAGGAAGTTAAGACGTAAATTTCCGCTTTACTCGGGTTTCTATTTAATTAATTTATCAATGCAAATTTTATTCCAATGTAGACGAGAGGAAAAAGAGAATTTTTGTCCAGTAAGCTTAACTTCACTTATATTTAATATGATGGATCAATTATTGATTTAAAATTACGCAATCATTTGGAGAGAAATGAAAATTTATTAAATAGTCAACATGGTTTCAGGAAAGTGAGTTCTTGTGTCACTAGTCTGATCGATTTTCTGAACATGTAGCAAAACCTGTTGATTCAGTTTCTCTACGATGTGAAATATTTAGATTTTTCTAGACCTTCTGATAAATTCCTTTTCAACATCCTTCTTTCAATGCTAAAAGTTATGCAAATCGATGAGAAAACGATAACTCAAATTAAAAAAATGGTTGACAGATCGTAAGCAAAGGATAATTTTTTATGCGGTGAGCTCCAATTGTCCGCCGATAAATAGTAGAGTTCCTCAAGGTTCCGTTTTGACACCCTACTCTTTATAATTTTCCTAAACACCTTAGGTTCTGGAATGATTTGCCGATTAAATTAATTTGTTGATGATACTAAACTTTTCTAAATTTTCTTGAAAGGAGTCATTGGAACCGGAGGTTTGTGCTGGTTTAATTCTATAATTGTATATTTCATTTTTCATTATAAGATTTCGTAGAAAAGAATAATTAAATATAATAAAATCTGCTAAGATGCTTTATCAAGCTTGAGAGATCTTTCAGAGATATGCTAAAGGAGGTGTAATCAATGAAACGTAAGGATACAAAAGACCTGAAGGAACGAATCATAAATGAATGGAAATTCGCAGTTAAAGTAATCGTTTCTCCCGGTGATTCTCGCAAAGCGCAAATAGTTGAAATCACAATGAAGATGTTATTGCTTGAAATTCAATTAAATAAAATATAGTTACATTTTTTTATTGAAAATATATATTTTTCCTATCTGTCTAAGGGATAACCTCTTTATAAATAGAACCGCTTTTATTTTGTTTTGAAATAACCTGGTTTATAAGAGCACTATGTTACAAAAGATAGAAATTATGCTCTTTGTATCGGCCATTCTGATGTCATTCCAAAAAAGGGACTGAAAAAGAAAGCCATCTTTCGGCAAGAACAGATACAGAGAGGGCAAAAACGATGAAATATATAAAAAATATTAAATGGGTGTATTCTTAAAATACTCAGAATAAATAATTTTTATTATCCTAACCTCTAATTAGCGGGTTTGGTGGCAATTCTGTTCATTAAATTTGTTTAATCAGGGGGAAAATGTCAATAGAATAGGTGTATGTGAGGCCAAAGGGTAGGTGTGAAGAGAAAAAATGTGGATCTCTAGTGCATAACTTTATTTGAAGGAGGGTAATTTTATTCTTGTGTTATGTAAAATGAATTTGGAAAGGAATGATGTTTTTGTGGGATAAAGTAGTATAACGTGTCACTTGTGCTACGGGTAAAAGAGAGTTGCTGTAATGTTGAACGAGGAGAGCTATGATCCGATGGCTGGGTTTGAACATTATCAGAGTGAAGTTGAGATTTGCGCAAGTGAAATTGGGCATGGCTGTAATTTGTGATAAGTACAATGATATAGGTGAAGGTGAGAAATAGTTTTGATATGAATTAGTACAATTGTAGAATTGATTTGGGACTGGGCGTCGATTGATTGTGTTACAAGACATGAAGATGGGTATACGCGTTGTCATGGAGATGACAGATTGACTTCCTGGATCTTTTGGGAAACCTAGAATGTATAAAGCTATGCAGTAGTGGTAAATTTATAAACGAAAACAACATATTTGTAAAGAAAAATCTTTCCGCCCCCAAAAATTAAATATTAATGAATCACTTTGAATTTTCCTGACGAATACAGAATCAGAGAGTGCCATAGAGACCTTGGTGCTTAAAAGCACTCCTCTTGACCCCCGAAATCTTTCTGTTTCTGTCCTTTTCCTTTTAATACCAAGAAATTCACTCTTCTTTGCTTTTTACCTATAAAATTATTTATATTAAATATTATTGTTGTTTGTTACTTACACTCCTTGTAGCATCTTCATCAAATATATTATTTGCAGCCCTGTATGTACAATTTTAGTTACCTACTAATCATATTTATGAAAATATTTTAATGAAAGAAAAGCGCTACCTTTTTTTTCGCTCGGTACTGTACATCCCTTTTGTGGAATTCAAAAGCGGTGCAATGTTGAATGTCTAATGTTTTTATAAAGTTGAATTGATCAAATATTTAAGAACATATATTTTTGGAAACATTGTATCCATTAGACTTCCCAAACTCTTTTTAGAGTTTAAATTACCGATTGCATAAATAATTTTCCCCTTACATGCTCCTCTTTGTGGTTTTCCTCTCTTATATCCAACCAGAAGGAGATGTGACGCCCCCTTGTCGTATAAAGAGAGCTTGTGTGTACCTTTGACTTTTCGAGCTATGTCGGCGGGGGTACCTCTCTTCTAGGTACCCCTGGTAGGTCTTTCCTTACCGATTTGGTCGGAAACGAGGTTTCAGACTAAGTGCGTCCTTCCTTCCTTTTATTTATTCTATCCTTCTCCTTTTTCACTTTTATCCTATCTCTTTCACTTATTATACAAAAATACTCCACAAAAAACCCTACTACTATCATGTCACTCTTACCATTTTTCACTCTATCTACATATAAGCATCTGGTAGCTACCTCATGCGTCAGAAGAGAGGTTTTGGAATCTCTATAAACAACGCCAATCGACGCTCACTGGTTGCGAGAGAATAGGACTAGAGGTGTCTAGGCGTTAGGGCACGATGAATAGGAGGAGGGTAGTGCCCCGTTAACCCCTTCCCTGGCGTGTAATTATTGATCATTCACAGTGACCGTCGACAGGTGCCTCTGGTAGCATCGGTCCGAGGGGACGGCCCTTTGTTCCCAGGTTGGTTGCCAGGCCAATAAAAAGCCTTGAGTTGAGTCTCTTTGTGTAGTGGGATATCCATTGAACGCTGCTCCAAGATCTTGGCCATCGTTAAGGGAACTAAAAGGAGTTAAGTATGCGGCGTACTCCGTTGTTAACATGGTGAGAAATCGATGGCCCTTTTGGGGACCGTCAGTGCTGCTTGGTTGGAAGCTACAGCACGCCGAGGTTTGATGACTCGGTCGGACGAACAGCAGCACATGCAGCGCGCCTTCTAAAAGACCCGAAATGTCTCCAATCGATAGGCGGGAGCAACTCACGCGGAGAGAAATCACCAACCCCCTTTTTTACTATTGATTGGACGCAAAGTTTTGAGAGAGGGAAATTGTTCAAAATGACAGGGAAAAAAAGGTCCAGCTGCACTTGAATATACATGTGCAATATGCCAGAAGGACAAGTCGTGTGTGGACTTGCCGGAGGGATGTTTTTCAAAATGCCACCCGGTAAGTAGATGCACCGACTGCATCCTTAAAAGAGAGGTCCGAGAGGCAGTGGCATACTGAAAGGAACTAAAAGATCTCTTTACAACCTCTGCGGAAAAATCTAGGGCACTGGAAACTAAACTACAGACTCTAGAAACGGAGCACGCGCTTCAGATTTGGCGTCTTGAAAAGAGAATCCAAGAGCTAGCCTCTAAAGTAGAGGCCCAGTCATCTCAAGCTCGAGACGAAACTCCCACTGACTTGGGTGGTTCCGCCGATGAGACTCCAACTCAAAGAGCTGAAACTGCATTAGCAGTGCCACTTCAACCATGCGGAGAAACTAAGAAGGGAAAGAAAAAGAAAAAAAATAAGAAAAAACAACGACTTTAATGCAGCTCACCCCAGTGTAGAGGATTCCAGCGTCACTAGTGGGCAATGGAAAATGAAAAGAGAAGAGAAAAGAGAAACAGAAGAAAAGACAAATGAAGATCGAAAAAAGGGAAGAAGAAGAAGAAAAAGAAGAAAAACAAGGGAAATGCGGAGACGAAAGAGAAAAGAGATAAGTTTCTCACGAAAGAAAAGAGTGCAGACAAATGTGCGGGGGTCAACCTTATTGGGGACTCTCAAGCACGGGCCCTGCAACCACTGCTAGCAGATCAGAGTAGACGCGGAGAAATCTCAGATTTCTGAGAACTCAGTCGTTGCCCTAATGGTAAGTGGCAACAACCTCTAACCCAGAAAAGGAAAGATAGGCCCCACAGAAAAGATTCTCAACACAGTCATGGGTGCTGAGGACGACTGTGGGCTGAAATCACGCAGACGTGTATTGGTTGGGATGCTCCCGAGAAGAAGTCCGACCCGGACCGCTCACTCGAGGAACGTCTCCCTTAATCGACGTCTGGTAGATTTGTGTACGGTGGAGGGGATCTTTTTTTGTGGACCCTTACCGCACCTTCTATGGTAGAAACGATCTCTACCAAAGGGATGGAGTACATCATTCGGGGACTCCCTGAAAGTTCTTCTGTTCAATGCGAGGTCAATCAGGAACATGTTTCTTGAGCTGCGTGGCCTCGTAGCAACAGAAGTACCTGAGAGGGTGGCCATAATGGAGTCGTGGATAAAAACTTCAAGCTGAGGGTTTGAAGATGAATTGACGATTCCTGTTTATCAGCTCTTCCTGAAAGATAGGCCAGACCGAGAGGGTGGCGGTGTGATGGAGTATGTCAGAATACTCTCAACTAGACGGATTGCAACATCGTATCTGACCATGAACTACTAGCTGTTGACCTAGAGATAGGTCCTGCCAGATACAGGACACTGGTGCTTTAGAGACCCCCTGCCCAACTCTTAGAACAAGACAGGAGTCTGTACTAGCTGTTGGGCAAACTTTTAATAGACAGAGTGTATATCACCATGGGTGACTTCAATACAAATGTTGACTAAGAAACCAGAGAACCCTGTGGCGAGAACGCACTACTCCTAAAGTTCGCGAACAATGAATTCCTTACTCAATGGGTGAGACAGCCAACGAGAGGAGACAATATCCTTGACTTGGTTTTCAACTCTGAGGATGGCATCGTTGTGGACCTCTTTTGGCGAAGAGCTCGGTGGCAGTAACCACCGACTAATTATATTTGTAGTCAAAGTCCCCAAGGCAGGGCTTTCAACTAGTCAATCGAGGAAACTGGATTTAAGAAGAGCAGACTTTACAGGGCTTTGTGATGGACAGACTGACGCGAGGCTGTTGAAGAATCGTGGAACAGTTTCAAAACCACATTCATGAGTCTTCAATCGCTTTTCATCCCTCTGAAATGCCCCTGTCGGTATTCTGTTCAACCAAACTGGTTTAATCGAGAAATCGGCCAACTGCTTAGGGAGAAGAGAAATGTGTACCGGCAATCGAAGATCTCGGGTGATTTTGACGAATACCGGAGGCTAGCCTTGAGAGTCAAGTCCAGTTTGAGAGCGTCTAAGCGGTCTGAGGAACTCCGAGTGGCGAAACTTTGTAAAGAGCATTCCAAGGAGTTCTTTGGATATGTAAACAGCCGTAAACCAATCTTTCAAACGATTGGCCCTTTGAGTAATGAGGAGGTGAATTTAAAGCACTTAGATGCAGAAATTGTTAACCTCCTCAACGACAACTTCTCTTCAGTGTTTACTGAAGATTGTGGTCCCATCCCCCAGCCAACGGATTCCTACTCGGGGGAAAAGCTGGAGGATATGGACTTCACCGAGGGAGAAATAGAAAAGAAGATCACTGACCTAAAGACGAATAAGTCACCTGGCCCGGATGGGTTCGTACCTAAAGTGTTAAAAGAAGTGCGCGATCAAGTGTCACGACACCTGAGCGCAATCTTCAACATGTCAATCCGGACCAAATGCGTTCCTAGAGACTAGCGTGAAGCGAAGGTGACTCCTATCTTCAATAAAGGAAACCGTAGCCAACCGTCCAACTACCGACCTATCAGTCTGACTTCGATAGTCGGTAAACTCACGGAAAGCATCATGGTGGAAAAAATGACGTCACATTTAGAGTCACATTTAGAGTTGTTCTTTATACATTGAGAACTCGTCTTCAGGAGTATCGAGGCCATTTGTGGCATATAGTTTATGGTCGATTCTTATCCTGTTATTAAAGTCATTTTTTGCTTTCTTTGCATTGCCTTTGTCGTAAACACTACTTTACGGAACAATATTTATTATTTATGGGTCTTAGCATTTTCCTTTTATTCTCTTAAGACTTTTTTATTACTTATTATCACTGTTTCGTGGCTCTGAGTACTTTTTTGTCTTTTTTTCTTTCCAATTTAAAATAGAATACTAAAGAAAGCGTCTCTGATTGAAAGTTTGAAAGTAAATATGTGTAAATATGTGTAAATCTGTGGAAGATATATAACCGCAGATTTAAATGCATGCATTTGGGTTGAGGGAGCAAATTGCGAGTGAAGGGCGCTGGAAGGCACCCAATCCTTTCGATGACATCGTAATCAAGGATTCACGTGCCACGCCTGACATCTTCTTGCAGCTGCTCCTTATTTTCCATTTCGCCAAATCCAGCGAAATGGCGTTTTTGATGAATTGAGATTCAATTTTCGATGGCATCTACATAAATGTGTAATTAATGAAATTAATTTTAAGATCCACTCTCGATTCCACCAATAGAGACACATTCGCCGAGAGCAATTTAATAATAACCATTCCACTATACGAGTGGTTCTCAACCTTTTTTAATCCATTCAACCCTACATGAATTTTGAACATTTTTGTGGTAAAACCCTCACTTTTTCTCTTAAAACCCGTCAAAAAAGATTAAATATGTATATGAGGAAAACAGCTTTTATTTATCGTTTATTACAATGTTAATAATCATAATTATCTTACATTTTGATAGAATTTTGTGATATACCTACTTCTTAAAATTTCATTAATGTATTTTTTATATCGGAATCGAAAGTCTTTATATCTATAATTGAACTTTTGCATATCAAAATCTGAAGGAATTTGTATTTGAGGTCCCAAAAATTGTATTACACCTCAATGAGGAGGCTGACATTGTTTCTTTTTAATCAATTGACAAATCCAAAGTTGTGTCACTGACAATACACATTTCATGTCAAGTCCACATCCAGTCGGTTCGAACTCTTATTTCGGATTGTAGAACGGGGCAGAAACCAGACTCGCATAAATAGGTAGTTGAAAAAGGCAAGAGTAGTCAAAGTGCAATCTCATAAACCTTTGGATATGACTGATACATTGAACACGAGAATACATCTGGAGATTTTTTTTGAAAGAGATCTTTGGCAGTAGAATAATTTTTGAGATCAAGGAATTCGCCCTGAACATCAGGCATTTTAGTAATAGCAAAGGAGCCAGTGAATGGACTCCTCACGAACTTCTCTTCTTCCTCTGGGAAATAAATTTTAAGTTCACTTTCGAAGGATCACAGATGCTGAGTGATTCCAGTTTTAATTAATGAGTCAAGCAGACGATCTTCTCCATTCTCGTCAAGGACAATTGAATGGTCTTCAAACATGAAAACATCGCCAGCAGGCACTTTCCTTTGGCAATTTTTGAGCTTGTCAAGAAATAGATGAAGACAATCCATCAGGTGAAACACATTTCTTTCCTTGCCCTGTAGATTAGAATGAGATTCAAATTATTTATCTGCAAAGTAGTATGTAAGACGTCGCTCCCACAAAACCTCATTGAAGTGAATTAACATACCATCTTTCCCCTGCATTTCCTGAACAATTTAACCTCTTTCCGAAATTCAAACACTCGATTCACAACATTGCCCTTTGAAAGGCAGCGCACTGTGGAAGAAAAGAGTAGAAATTCATGCTCCGAATCCATGCACTCCACAAAAGTTCTGGAAAAGGTGAGACTTAAGATTTACAGCGACACATTTGGCAACTGCTTCCAGGATCACGCAGAGTTAATCAGGAAGGGTTTCGACGACAGTGCAAAACGATGTATTTACAGATAACCCCCATGGCATTAGAGGCTACTTTTTTTACACGCTAGTAGCCATCGCAAAGAAAAGAGAAGACAAGTCAAGTCAAGTGATAAAAGTGATAAAGACAAAAGAATGATAATAAAGGGCAGAACCTATAATATGACAAGTAGTTAAACTTTTGTAAGCACAAATACGCCTCCTTTGACAAGCACTCCCTCACTTAAAATAATGAGAAGAATAGTGAGCCACACCAATTTTAGCACAAAAAAGCAAGAATAATAAAATTTCCTAAGCTGACTTCATTATTTTTAAATACAATAAATATGGTATTATCGTAATATTTAACAACCAAGAAAAAAATTCACGTATAAGCGATAAAGAATTAATAGGGTAATAATTTTATTACGTTATAGTAATAATAAACACAACTAAACGTATTACCCTCTTTATTCATTTTAATAAAGTCTTGTGGAGATTTAAGGTCTATGCAATTTTAACATATAAGCCGATATTATCTTAAATTACGGTGAACTTTTAAAAGTTTATCGTAAAATTAATTTTCTTAATCATACAGTATTTTTTGTCAATTAAATACAATGTTAATATCTTCCAGAGTGTTTTTTTTTTCATGAACTTTTTTATATTATATTTCTTCCTAAAATTAATTTTCTACGCCCAAATTGAGTGGGGTCCATTTGGATTCCCTTAGTACCAAGTTGTGATGAAAATATTTAGTCCATCCGAGAGTTAACAATAGAACATATAAGTATTAGATGTAGTGCACAAAAGGAAGCTAAACATGTCAGTAATTGTACATAGTAAAAACAACAATAATTATTTACTGCAATTTTTCCATTAACATATTTTTTTTACAATAAATATACAAAAAATACAACAAATTACTTCTAAAGCCAATAATAAACATATACAACTATTTGATGGTTGGATTTTGCCTTTGACCATGTAGTTATGTGTTTCTTTAATTGTATCATTAATTATGTAACTGTTAAAATTTTATTTTCGACATAACAATTTAAAAGGAATTTTTTCTTCGCCCACGAAAGTAAAACTGATACAATATTTATTTTAAAATTCAGATTCCTAAAACTATTTAGAAATGAATAATTTCTAACAGCTTAACATGGCCGCCCTAAATTCTTACCATGGCTCTCTTGTAGGCCATGGCCACCCTAAATTCTTACCATGGCTCTATTGTAGGCCATGGCCGCACTAAATTCTTACCATGGCTCTCTTGTAGGTCATGGCCACCCTAAATTCTTACCAGGGCTCTCTTGTAGGTCATGGCCACCCTAAATTCTTACCAGGGCTCTCTTGTAGGTCATGGACGCCCTAAATTCTTGTCAGGGCCGCCCTAAATTCTTACCAGGGCTCTCTTGTAGGTCATGGCCCCCCTCAATTCTTACCAGGGCTCTCTTGTAGGTCATGGCCACCCTAAATTATTACCATGGCTCTCTTGTAGGTCATGGCCGCCCTAAATTCTTACCAGGGCTCTCTTGTAGATCATGGCCGCCCTAAATTCTTACCATGGCTCTCTTGTAGGCCATGGCCACCCTAAATTCTTACCAGGGCTCTCTTGTAGATTATGGCCTCCCTAAATTCTTACCAGAACTCTCTTGTAGGTCATGACGCCCTAAATTCTTACCATGGCTCTCTTGTAGGCCATGACCGCACTAAATTCTTACCATGGCTCTCTTGTAGGTCATGGCCGCCCTAAATTCTTACCAGGGCTCTCTTGTAGGTCATGGCTGCCCTAAATTCTTACCAGGGCTCTCTTGTAGGTCATGGCCGCCCTAAATTTATACCATGGCTCTCTTTTAGGTCATGGCCACCCTAAATTCTTACCATGGCTCTCTTGTAGGCCATAGCCGCACTAAATTCTTACCATGGCTCTCTTGTAGGTCATGACCTCCCTAAATTCTTACCAGGGCCCTCTTGTAGGTCATGGCCGCCCTAGATTCTTACCAGGGCTCTCGTTTAGGTCATGGCAGCCCTAAATTCTTACCATGGCTCTCTTGTAGGTCATGGCCACCCTAAATTCTTACCAGGGCTCTCTTGTAGATCATGGCCGCCCTAAATTCTTACCATGGCTCTCTTGTAGGCCATGGCCACCCTTAATTCTTACCATGGCTCTCTTGTAGGTCATGGCCGCCCTAAATTCTTACCAGGGCTCTCTTGTAGGTCATGGCCGCCTTATATTCTTACCAGGGCTCTCTTGTAGATCATGGCCGCCCTAAATTCTTACCAAGGCTCTCTTGTAGGTCATGGCCGCCCTAAATTCTTACCATGGCTCTCTTGTTGGTCATGGCCTCCCTAAATTTATACCATGGCTCTTTTGTATGTCATGGCCCACACGTTTAGAACTACTGCACTATAACGTACGGCGCATGGTCTTCAAATGTTTGCTCGTACGAGGACTTGTTTTCCTGGCGGAATGATGGCAGATTTAGAAGTGTTGCCTGTGTTTCCTCGTTTCAGTGTTCAGAAGAGTCTGACCCAGACATCCACCGCTTGCAACGCTATGATAGTGATACCTAGCAACTTCACGTCGCTCGAGGCCTTAATCTTCCACGCACAGGAATGATACATGTTTATTACACACACAACGCTCTCGCTGCCAATCTCGTTTCGGAGAAGTGCCAGCCTTCAATCAACCTCCAAGAAGAGTGCCATCTACGAGAGCTGCAAACCACCATGACCAAAGCAACCGCGAAGAATTGCAACCTGACCTCAATAAGTAATAATAATCGTGATGGTGTGTGTTTGAATAACGACGCCGCTCCAAGTCTCTATTCTCCATTTCTAGCTTCCACACAACTGTGCTTTTCCTAACTTAGTTAGGAGATTCTTTTCTACAAGTTTCAGTAATTGGTATGCACTTTAACTTTTAAAATTAATACACATATTTAAAGGGTCAAATAATAAGTTTATATTCTTCGAAAAAAGATTGTATGCAAATCATATCTAAAAAGCAAAGAGAATCATATATCTTTTTTGAAAATTTGTTTTATCGATTTTCATTTAATAATAAGTTCATAAATTGATTTATATCAGTTCTTAATTTACTTATTGCCAACCCTGTGTCCATATAATCACAAATTGTAAAACCTATTGAAAAATACAGAAGGTTTTGTTGCAAATTTTCATTTTTAGTCAATTATATTGAAATTTCTGGTTCTTTTTATCTAATTGAAAAACCTGTAATGATCCTTGTACTTTTTTACTATTCGATGAAGGAATACCAAATAATCCCAAAGCCACATAGGTGTTAGATAATAACAATAATTAAAACTATACCTTAATGTATCTTACTTATTTAGCGATCCAAAATAATATTTGCTAGAACCAGATTACGAATGTATAGGGTGAAAGTGAATGAGAAAATATGAAAATTATTCATTTTATAGTCACGGAAAGCATGAAATTTTGGTACTATTTAAAAAACTTTGAATATGTCGTTAAATTAAATTGTTTGTACCCCAACTTTACTCTCGAAGTCCCTGTGAAATGCAAAGGATGTTCTCGGACGGTTATTCTTGACACGATGATTTACGGAAAAAAGTGCTCTTTGAAATCGATTGTCTACTGCAGCTCGGGTCCCATTACCATCTTATTTCTGGAAAATTGCCCCGAGCTCTTAGTTCTTTGAAAAAAATATCAAGATCACTGTATACAATACATCCTTGCCTGAAACTTTTTCTTTTTGAAATTCTAAAACTATTATCGATCTTCCTTTACAAATACGAAATTCATTGGTGTAGATCGAAGATTTTAAAATAGGGAATTAAATATTGAGCTTTTTTTAGATTTAACTGAACATGCGTTCAATAGATTAAATGAACAGCCAGATTTTATGCTAAATATTAAAAAATATTAAAAATGAAATGTTTATCACTATAGAAATATTTAATCATGAACATATCCTACAATGCTTTCTAAAACCCCATTCTATCTGCCAACAAGCTTATAAATATCACACTTGTAGAAGTCTTTGGTTTTGAATGCACAATATCAATCCAACTTGTTTCCAATCTTTTCGCTTGATGATAACCTAAGAAAATTCAAATAGTTATTTTCTCCTATAAATAAGTAATATTCAGAAGGAGAAATTTCAGTGGAATATGAAGGATGAAGCAATCTTTCCCAACCCAGCTCCTCCAAGAGATCTTTGGTAATTCGAGCTGTGTGAAGACGGGAATTATCTCATTAGTGAAAGACACCCCTTCATTTGACTAAGAAGGGAAGGAGGGTGACCTTTGGTTCAAAGCGTTTTAAAACGACGAAGTTGATTACAGTCGAGAATATTACTAGTTGCTTGATTTTTTCTAACAGTTCATAATGGAAAATTCCTTCAATATCCCACCATACACTCAACATGATCCTTGTGGATAAATTCCTCCTCTCGGCTGTTGATAAATTCTGCTTCTTCAACTGATCCACGAGCAGGAGCGTTTAACTGTATGATAAAGGACCCACTTATGATTAACAGTAACAAGCCTGTCCACAATTGCTGCCTGAAGGTGTCGTGAAAGCAATGAGTCACAACAAGCAACACGCTGCTGCAGATTCGCCGTGGACAGTTCGTGCGCGACCCATTTTCCAAACACTGGAACCTATCCGATCCTTTTTAGCTTGATGAAGATGATCCTGTGGGTTCCGGTAAATTATTCTGCGAATTCTCTAGAATTTGCAGCAGGATTTTCTGTCACAACTGTTTACAACTATTCGGAATCAGGTTTCTGTGGACGACTCTCTTTTGGTTTGTCTTTTACACTAAAATCCTTGGAAAAAGGAAAACCACCTCTTGGTACTTCTTTCATTTCCTGCCTAATCGCTTTAACTTCTCTGAATGTATTTTGCTGCTGTATTTGCAGTGACAACTTTATGAAACTCATAAAGTAAAACATGTCTCTGATCTTTATAGAGGTGGACATAGGGGTAAATGCCGTATAACTCATCGCAGCATTCTTAAATGATAACAAGAGGCACTACTTAAATATATACTTAAATCAAAAACTCTATTCAAGGGAATCTGACTTTACTTTCACCCCAATCTAATGCAATTTTCGCTTCCCATAGCAAGGAGTACCCCCCTCTACACTGCAGCGTATGGGCTTGGGAGACTCACTCCATCCACACTATGCAGGTGACTATATCCAATAGACGAGTCTAACAGCATTAAAGCCACCCTCTTTTACCCATAACACAAAGAGTCACACGTGATCGCACTTCGTCTTGCAAAAACCTTATTCCTTTTCCTGTTGATTTTACATCAAGCAAGAATGCATTCGCCTCCTTTAAATGACCATATTCACTACCGTTCATCTCTTTTTCTCTTCACATTTCCTCTCCGCATCACATGCGCATATTTGATTCACATCTTCACCCTGATTAAACCAATTCAATTAACAAAACTCCCGACAACCCCGCTTGTTATATGTTATAACAATGTAAAGTAATTATTCGAAGTAATTGATGGATTTCTCCATTTATTATAAGTTTTATATATTTCCCCTTCTTTGCTTTTTCTATAATTTAATTTTATTTCTTTAAAGATCGTTTCGTTACCTTTAATGTATAGCAGCTAAATATAACTTGGAAGGGGAGAGCTGTACATAGGGATGTGTAAAAAATGAAAACTACTATGTGTGAGTACCAATATGGCTGTCTTATTCCAAAAGTGTTTAGAGATTAAATGAGGTTTTCTAGATTTCACTCTATTATTGGTGGCACAGCTTGGCATACAAGAGTAAGTTGTATTGTTATGGATGCTGTATTCATAGTGTTTATCTATGCTCCATTGCGTGGGTACACTAAATGATCTGCAAAATCAGACCCTGTGCTTGCTATAAATGAAAGCAAAGCAAGAGAATAGAGAAGAAAGTGGGAAAAGAGAACTCGAAGAGAGTTGGTATACACCAGGACAAGATTGAATGCTTCCGTTCTTGCCGAAAGATGGCTGCCCTTTTTGGCCGCTATTTTAGTGATGAGATAATAACGGCCAATACAAGAGCATCATTTGCTCTTTTGAAACGTAGCGCTCTTATAAACCAGGTTATTTCAAACAAGATAGAAGCGGTTCTAGGTATAAACCTGGTGTCCCTAAAGTCTAGACACATAGGCAAAGTGCATTTTTTTAATAATAAAATTTAACTAGATTTTATATAATAGAATATTAATGAATAACATCTTTAATGTGATTTCAACTATTTGCGATTAGTTCCATGCGCTTTGCGAGATTCACTTAATCAACGGATTACATTAACTAAGGATTTCCGTTCATTTGAGCAGTTTTATTTCTGATTCGTTCCTTCAGGTCTTTTATATCCTTAGCTTTTATTGATTACACCTCCTTTAGCATAGCTCTGATATATCTCTAAAGTTTGATAAGGCTTCTTATCATTAGTTATATTATTATTTTATTTTCTGTAGATTTTGTTATATTTAATAATTCTTTTCTAAGAAATATTAACACAAGAAATAAAATATAAAATTACATATTGAAGACAGGCAAAAAACCTGAGGTCCAATTGAAGGCGACTTTAGAAGAAAAATTTTAGAAATGGAAAAGCTAAACTCCAATCAATTAGATATTATTACCAGCGAAATGAGTTCAGATCTTGTTAGAGTCAAACTGACAACTATTGGATTATATTGAGGTTAGTTCTCAAGCGTTAAATTATTCAATAAAAATATCACAAAATAAAAATGAAAAATTAAATTATGGAATATTAATGAAAATCAGAAATTGAACTCTGGCAAATGTATTAAACAATATTGATATTCATCGAAATTTTCTTTCAGTCTAATATTATTGTCGTACTGAAAAGATCTGAGAATATTCCTAAAAGAATATATTTCTATCGACTACTGCCACAAAAATCTTAAATAATTGCAACCATTCGCTTTAAAAGGATTGTCGACCAAGATCAGGTATGAGGGATTTCATAAATTTTCTGGAAATAAAAAGGATATCTTACCCACCAAAGATTTGTGAATTTTTTAATATAAATACAATAAATTCTTAAAATTTTAGATTATTCAGGATGTTCCACAGACAAGAGGAGAAACAATTTAAATATAGTCTTCTTTAGCATTTTTTTTTGCCTTGGACTTCCATTATGTTTTTTGTCCTCTATTAGATAAAAAAGAGGAAAGTTTTTTGATAATGTTGCAACAAAAGCAATGCTAAGAATACCGTTTTCCCTGCCTTCTCAAGTAAGAGCTCTCTTCCCGAAAGCAAAGCTTCTAGAAGAAAGCTTTGGAACTCGCCTCGTTAAAGCTTCGTTCGATATTGAGAACAAGGGCTGAATAGAGATTCCCTCAGTAGTCGTTTCATTTTAAAATTTTCCCGGGCAAATTATTGTTTGTTTGTCAGTTTTCAGAGATATTTAAGCAAATATTGCTCTCATTACTTATTCATACGATTTTGATTAATGTAGTGTTTTTCTACTATTCAACTTTGTCATTCATGCCTGAATCCCTTGAAGTATAACAACTTTCTCACGCGTTACTATGGAAACGACTGGCATTTTGCGGACATGACGTCACTGCACTAATCACGTGGCTTCACAAGCTAGAAACCTCCTCTTTCTGAAGAAAACTCTTCAGTCTATGATTCATCTGATCCCGCTAAATTTGAATTGCTCTTCTCTCATCCATTTTCTTGACGCTTTGTCTAAGGAGGTGAACCATTTATTTATTAGTAATGTTGACAGATGCCGCTTTTTTTTATTAGACATTATTTATTGGGGATTTATTTTGTATACAAAGAAGATTTGGCTGATCCGTTTCCATGTAAATGGAAGTGTTTAAGAGAAATTGATAGTCGAAAAAATATGTGTTTTGGGGATAACTTGATTGTACTAAGAGCAAATCTTAAGGCTATGGCAGTTATTTGACCGCTGATCGGTGGGAATGATTTGAAAGGACAATAATTGTGAAACTTACGGAGAATCTCAATAAGATATAATTTGAGTTTTTTCAGAAAAATGACTTGAAATGAATCGTCCATGGATGGGAAAAGTAACTTTAAATGAAAGTCTACTTTTAGAAGTGGTCATCGAGGGAAGGTGAAATAATAAATTTGGGTGAAAATATTATAACAAACTCTATCCTCCAAACATTCCATTATGTGTGCAAAAAAGAAAGCGTCCTTTGTAGGATTTTATCAAATAATGAAAAATGAATCAACAATCAACAATCGGTTAATATTATATTTCTGTAATCCTTTCTAACTTGTTCAGATTTTACATTAAAGTCTTAAGCACGCAAGATATTTATAAATTCCCTGCAGGATTTTCCTTTTACATTCATTCAAAGCTTTCTCGAGGAATTGTTTTACTGTTTTTTTCTGTTTTTTAGGCAAATAAATATTGTTGACTAAATTAATGAACTAAAACTAAGGTTCGCAATTAGTTTTCTCAGCTTGGATAAAGGAATTTATCTTCTCCCCCTAATGTAGAATAGGTAGTGGACGAAAGCGTATCATTGGAAAATGGCCAAAAACCACGTCCACTCTTTGTCTTGGATACTGAATTAACTTTGCATCATACAATAGCCACTTCTAGAGTTCTATAATGTGGAGACAAAATCCCTATTATTAATCCTGTTTCCAAAAATGCGTAAATGCAAATCGTTTTAGTGGTCTCACAAATCTTCTCTTGGTTTCCCTTTTCCCTAGGCAAAATATTAAATGCGTTTATTATGTGAAAACCGGTAAATTTTACTAAACTTTAAAATAACGGAAAGTTATGATATATAGCAACTTTAATTACATCATGTAAAACTATTCACATTAGTCTAATTTTCTTTACAAAACTTTGGTTATCTAATGCAAGAACCAGGCCAGATAAACCCTGACAAAAATCTCTACTAAAGTAAAAAGCTATGTATTTTTTAGGCCTCTTTAGCCGGGAAGAAAATGCAATTAAAAGCATAAGCGGAAAGAAGCAGACCTTATCTCTGTTCTACAATGAGTAATTTGTATCTTTTCTACAAAAGAAATCCAATGTGAATGATGCTTGCTCCCCAAAATATTTAAGTACTTAAACTTATTTCTTTTCGAATCTTGTGAGAAGTAATTTGTTGAAGTTACATTAGATTCCAAATAATTGGAACAATTCTGCGTTTTGAATGCATCCACTAACAAGGATTTCTTCAAGAGCGTCTTGAAGGACTACCTAATGTTACTTACATAGGACATATGTTGCATTGCAGTAAAAGCTTAACTATGTTCAATTGTGGCTTGGAGTTAATAATGGTAGATTGATCTTATTTTATTTTGTCCTATCATAACGCAATTTAGAATTGTTTTGGGCCCAATTAACACTAATTAACGTTGGGTAAAATTTATTTCAACCTTACCATTTAGGCATTTTTTCGTTTTTATCAGTATTTATTGATTTACTCGATTTCTGTACATTTTCCCTTTCTCAAACTTCATATTGAAAGACTTGTAAAATGTTTTTGTCGGAAATTCTTTTGATGGTTTTCGCCTACAAAATAATAAGAAAACTCTTATGCACCAACTAGTCTGACCATTCATTTGAAGTATAGTTACTTATATTTTAACTTCCAAATTCTGCATCATCAACCGTCTGCTCGTTGGCTGAAGCTGAAAGAGCGCTTTTGCCTTCGATTCCATATCATCTTGGCAGTTCTTAATTGCAAGAAGGCTCGTAAGGGGCGGAGTTCAATTCCACAAAAAGAACTCATTAAGGTATAGGAATATTTCCTGTAGCGAGATAAACCACATTAAAAATAATAAAGTCAAGTTTATTAAAAGGTTACCTTACTATCTTCAAACCTAATTTCCTGGAACATTTTCAAAACAAAGGAACGCATTTGTAAGATACTTCTAAATGTTAAAAAGGGATTATGCAAAGGCGATTTCTAGTCAAGCAGAGTGAAAGAAAGAGTCTTTTAGAAAATAAAACGCAATTCACTCTTTCCCTCTTCGGTTTCGTTGCAAACTCTTGCCGCAAAATAGATAAAATATCTAATTTTATTATTCTATCGAGCCTCAAATCAACTCAGGACTCTTATATTATTTCTTATTCGAGTCTAAATTGAGGCAGCCACAAATCTTTTTCTCGCTCGTACCTCACCCATTCCTCTCCTCCTCTGGAAGTCTCTACCTTCAATGCCTCACTTCTGCTATACATCTCGCTAACACTCCGTCGATCACTTTGATTAATAGGCTCATTTTCATTTTAGATCTGGCACGATAGAAGAAAGTGCCATTTCGTTTCTCTCCTTCCTAAATTTTAGTCTCGAATGATGAGTCATGAAAGCGGAGGAGGACAGGGGAAAAGAGTTCTCCATTCATTCAAAAATGGCCGCCCAAAATAGAATTGTGTCCACATAGACACAATATTGCAGAACATTATCTGATTTCGAATTTTTATACAGTTTTCCTTCACTCTTTGAAAATTGAGTAGAAATCAGTAATGCTCACGCAAACTTCAATAGTCAATAATATTCTTAAGCTAAAATTCTTAATGATCTGCATCATCTTTTGTAGGTGATGACATCAAGATATGGCCATTTTTAAAGCCCGTTCCTAAAAGGATTAGAAGAGCGGCTTCATATTCGACGCTAAACGTAAACAGACATTAAAACCTGAATGGATAATCGCATCCGATGCTTTCCTTTAGGATATGGGAGTAAGTTATATCCTCCGTATGGAAGCTTGTATAGTGTAGTGAAAAAATCACTCAAGTGACAAAAACCTCCACGGCACAACAAGTAACTTCTAGACCATAAGTACCATTTAGGACGTGGATAACTCGTCGCCGCTCACCCATAGCTCAAAAATTTCATCTGAGTAAAGAATTAGTTAAAATAACATAGAAAATAATTAAAGCTAAAACCTCTTTTAGCTAAAGAAAAATTGCTATAAAACATAAAAGTAAGAAGGCAAATGAAAATTATAGCAAAATCGGCTAAAATATTCGATTGAGGAGCTTTGTTTCAACTATTCGAACAATTCTACCATCATCATCATCATCATCATCATGATCTTCATAATTTCTCTGCTGCGTTCGGATCTATTTTTCACTTATAAAGTAATTAGAGGATTTTCATTAAAAATTAGTTAATTCCTATTTATACAAATATCCTAATTTTGAATGAGTATAGCTTTCTAGAGATCAGAAATTGAAAATTAGTTTACAAATTTAGAATGATCCATTTCTAATCCCATTTGAATTCTATTGTTAAATTATTTATTTAGTTATTACTTTTATTTAATGTACAATTATTAAGTTCAGATCTCCAATTCTGATCTCTTCAGGACAACTCGAATCTGTCATAATTATAAATTATGCTTATCTTTGGTCGCCGACGGCAGCAATATAAGAATGAATTTGGAAAGAAATAGGTGAGCTAATATTTTCTGGCTTTTGATGTAAAATCAACATAATTTTTATAATGATCATTTAAGCTAGGAAAAGTAATTTGTTTCTCAAATATTGTTGCAAACCTGATGTAAAGCATTTATTTTATTTCGATCTATGGAAATGTTTCTTTTATATCACTGAAATCAGAAAGCTCAAATTTGCATATAATAAATTGTGGATTTGATGGTGAATCTACTTTTGTAATAATTTTGAATTAACTTAATTAATGTAACGCTCTGTTTTATAGCTAAATAAGCATAAGAACATAAATCGAATCAATACTGCATAAAAATGCTAACTCTTTGTAGGGGTGTACAGTAATATTAATACCTAAATATTTGAATTTCAAAATTCCCTTCCTTTGAACTTTTCTTAACAGCTAAATAGCGTGACACGAAAAAAAGAATAAATAAACACTGATAAAATTTCTTATTATTATTACCTTATAAAATGTAAAATATTGAAGACTGACATAAATGTAAATAACTATAAAATCCTTTTGAATAAACTAATGAATGGTTCCTTTGAATATTAGCAACCATAGTATTGGATATGAATTAGTATATCACACTGAAATATAAAAATTGCTATTAAATAATAAATCCTAGAAACTTGCCAATATCGATAAAACAGGATTACAACTTATTAAGAAAGAATATACAAATGAGTTTCTACAAACATGTAAAAATATATAGTTAATAGTAGTGAAAGATCAAAAATTGAGTGGATGAAGGGAAAGTTACAAGTAAAAGCAAGAAATAAACTAGGAGTCCAGGAGACAGTGGAGATCAACTTTTTTTTACACTATAAAATATTAAATTTTTATATATACAAAAAAATGAAATATTTATAATTAGTAGAATTATAGTTAGTTATATTTACATATTATTAACCAACCTTAAAACTTCATATATTTAAGAGTTAATTCTTTTTTAAATTTTGGTTTAACTTAGTTCGCAACATATATTTATAATTGACTCTACTTTATATTCGATCACATAAATCATTTTTAGTCACTTTATTATTATCGCTCTATTTAGTTATTTCACCTTAATTTAGATATTTTAGACACCTTATTTTAATCACTTTTATTTATTTAATTATTTTATTATTAATTCATTTCATTCATATTATTATAATCACTTTAATTTAATACCTTTTATTTTAATCTCTTTAAATTAACTTTAGTTGTTTTATTATTAATCAATTTATAATAATTACTTTGTTAATTAGTTAGTGAGTTAATTTTATCAATTTCATTCACTTTAAGTCATTTATATTATTGTTTTGATCACTTTCGTTCACTATGGTCATTTTAAGTCACTTTTAGAAGTTATTTATTTAGTTCATACATTTTTTTGCTATTTTTGATCAATTTGAATACGGATATATCGATCGTATGGACGCATGAACCTAGAATATAGATTGCGCCTTCAAACAATAGCCTTGTAACTTCTTTTGGACAAAACAGGCCCTCAAATATCCACTTATACTTCCCCTTAAGAATCCCTTCGATCAGTTACACCTGGTCTCCATTTGGGGACCTGCTCATGAGTGATCCAAAGATCTTGAGGACCACGTCTTCTACGTCAAAGAAGATTTTTTTCCTACGATTTCGTTTTTCTTCGCGAGTGGAACTCCCGAGTGGTTTAGAACTACCTCTTCTTTGTCCTCTTCTTCCGTAGTAGAGGTGTCCTTCTTTTCTTCTTCTTCTCATCTCTCTGCCTTTTCTTTGAAGGGGCTTTTCTTGGGGATTTTGCTTATTTTATCTTCTTCTTCCGTTGATTCCTCCTTTGCTGTTGGTTCCGTTTATTGAGGCACGTCAGTGAAATGAATGTTTAATATTACTTGCAAGGCGGGGTTAGGTAGAAACCACAGTTCCCTTTCCCCCCAGTTCCTCTATACAAGGCGATTTAGTTCTTCAGCAAATGAGCGGGGGTTAGCGAGGTTAGCCAAGTGTGCAAAAAGGACTATGGCCATTATGTTTGTTCCCTTATTGACATCACCATCTCGGATGCAGTGGTTCTTCTTGTATTGTTTCTTGGCGTCGCTGCTTCTACGTATAATCTTGCTCTTCTCTCCTTTTCTTTTTTGATCTTCTTTGGCCTAGATCGCTTCCTTGCGGATCGAACACTTCATGGCCAGAGCCCTGTGGTACCCTCCGCAGTTTTTTACATTATTGATTCTCTGACGCACAATCCTTCCATCCCTGTCCGACTTTGATCAGATGGAGCAGGTAATGTCTGTCGCTTTGCATTCTCTCGTTTGGTGTTTTTCCACGGAAAGCAATTGAAGCAGCATCAGAGGTGTGCAAACCCCTCTGTTTCAATCTGCTCCTTGGCCACACGAAGTTATAAAGCCTAGGAGACCTTCTTGACTCCATGTGCCATCTCAATGTTTGCGAAGAACAGTTTAACGATTTTATTGGCTTTTTGACATTTTTTGATCTTCATAATATTCACCCAGTTCGTTTCCTCGAAGGCTCGTCCTTGATCTCTTCATAAGTATTGTCCGTGAAAAAATGGTTAATACCCTGGAGGAAAATGGTAAGGCGTACGAGGATTTCCTGAGGGATGGATTTTTCCAGCTAGATCTTCGGAAGTGACTTGTTGGCCTCTTCAGAAACGAGCCGGTCGACGTCTTCCGAATCGTTGCGTAGCCGTTGAGTATGTCGATCAGCCTTATGAGCGCGATATTCAGCACGCCGAAAATCGTCTCAGCTTTGGTCTTCTTCTCTTCCGAAAATAATTCTTCGTCGCATGATCAGAAAAAGTGTCTGGCGTTTACGCTTTTAAAACTCTTCCTCTACATTTTCTCCTTTGGCACGACAAGACATGATGATAGCTCAGATTCAAAACACAAAAATTACCATTAGCAATATTCTATCGATAAAAAAACTTGTTTACTAACGATTATATAAAAAAAACTATTTGCTAAAAAATTACACAAAATAAAAAATGAAATTAAAATTTGGAAAATAAATGAAAATCAGAGATCAAGCTCTATCAAATGCATTCATCGAAATTCTGATGTTTTATTGATTTCTTTTATGTCCGATTTAATTACTGTACTGAAACGGTGTGAGAATATTCCGATAGGACTACATTTCTATAGACTACTCCAGCCAAGCTCGTAAATAATTGGATTCATACACTTTAAAAGGATTTTCTGCAAATATCATAACGGGTATAAAATAGTTTTATTTATTTGATCTAAATAAAAATGGCATTTTAACCAACACGAAATTAGCGCATATTTTAATAAAGAAATACAATAAAATCCTTAAAAAATGCTGATTACATTGGATATTTCTCTCCGACAAAGGAAATTCGAATTCTAATATAGTCTTCTTTAACATTTTTCCTCCTTCTTCGATTTTCATTTTGATTTTATGTTTATTAGAGAAATAGAGAAAAAAAGAGTTCTGTGATCATTTTTAGACTAAAGCAATTTGCCTAGAATAAATATTTCCATGCCTTCTCGAATATGACCTCTCATCGTGAAAGAAAAGCTTCGAGCTGAAACCTTCATACGCTTATCGTTAAAACTTGGTTAGATATTGAGAAATAGCGATGAATACAGATACTCTCGGTATTCATTTCATCTTTAATTTTACCACCCGAATTATATTCTATCGGCGCTTTGATATTGTGTCAGGAAATGAGAGAGAGAGAGAGAGACAGAGAGAAAGAGAGAGACAGAGAGAGACAGAGAGAGAGAGAGAGAGAGAGAGAGAGAGAGAGAGAGAGAGAGACAGAGAGAGCGAGAGCGTGTGTGATCGAGTCATGAGAAGGGATTCCGAGCGAAATAGCCTTGCTTTCAGACCTTCCGTAAACTTCCGGAGCGATAACGCGCCAGAAACTCGTCCCGTTTATGGAGTTACCCTCTTCAACCGCTGATTCTCACCATCGTAGCTATGGGACCGAACCGATAAAGCTTCCGTTGGCAAATATTGGAACTTCTTGCAGGATAATATAAATTCTCCCACCCCGAAGATAACGGAGGAAGTATTCTTTGAGCTTTCGGGCCGCGAGCTGTCTCCCCGTTGCTTCCCAGTAAACAAGCCCACGCAATACAAAAGGTATTTACGCGGCATCATAAGGGGTCTTTGAAACCATTCATTGACGACCTGCAATTCTGGAGCGACAAACACCGGTGCTATTCGGTCTCGCAGCAGGAATCCATATTCGAAACGACGAAAACTAAGCATGGAATATAGCGCTCAACCCTCCTTCTCGAAGAATAGTTTCCCTTAAGTACTTATACTCGTTATCTTCTCCAGAAAATCGTAAGACTTACATTTCCTTCATCCTCGAAGAGGCGTGAGGCTCTTCAACAAAATGACTCACCCCGCGATCGCCTCCCGGTCTCTCTCGGATAATTATTGTGATAATTATTGAGCCTCGTACGGCTAAGACTTACCTTGTAGTCGCCCCCGCTTTCCCTCGGGTCATTAATGTAATTTTCAAGCCTCATACGGCTAAGACTCACCTAGTAGTCACCTTCCGTTATCCCTCGGTTAATTAGTGTAATTATTGAGTCTAATACGGCTGAGAGGAGTCCTACATGTCGTCATTTAAGATCTTCAAGGCCCAACAAGAATCATTGGGTTTATCGGGGAAAGATCCGATGTCTTGTAAACAGACAGAAGAAAGAACGTCGAGAGAAGAAAAAGAGAAAAAGAAAGAGAAGAGAAAGAAAGAGAAGAAAGTGAAAATTTTGTAGAAGAGTTCTCTATCAACTCTGCTTGCGAGAACTCTCCACAATGGAATTTTGCCATCAACTTAGTTAAGATCTTTTGGTAGGACAATTGCTCCATCCATTAAGTTAGTGATAGTCCTCTAAAGGCAATAGTGTCACATTCTCTCGGCTAGTGAGATATATCCGTATGAAAAACATATCCACTAAACTAGCCACAATTCTTCATTGTGCAATTGTCTGATTTACACGTCTAGTGATAGCCCTGAGTACGACAAGTATCCCTTACACTAGGCTAGCAAACCTTTTCCTAGGACAATTATCCCCTTCAAGTGGCTAGCCAGCTTGAAATAGGAGAATGCTTAATACCCTAAAAGTTGATGATGTTAAATTGGCAACTCTAGAAGGTTAAAGTTACAGCTATAACTTGTACTTTCCTAGTAAGGTGTAATAATTTCGTTAGCTTCGTTTAATAAAACTTAATCCAACCTAATCTCACATAAACTTACAAAATAATACCATCAATAATAAGAACATCATAATTTAATTTATTAACTTATATTTTCTAAATTATAATTTATTTATTAACTGTCACTCCTTAGGAGAAGATGTTTCAATTCCTTTATTAGAGAAATTTGTTAAAATTCCCTGAATTTATATATAATATGTGAATTATAAGCCCCCCCCCCCAATAAATTTTACTATCTATGAATGTGATAAACGCCTATTTACTAACCTACTGTAAATCAGTCAGATTTTTTGCTTTCTTAAATTTTCACATCCATCCAGCTGCCATAAATCATCTTCAGCTCAATTTTTTTAGCTCAGCATATGTAGGAAATAGGTAATGGAAAGATAGATGTCTGCCATAGGGGAATTTATCTTTGTAAAAATCATTGATAATATAAAATTTGCCCATGTGTAATTCAGGGACACGGTTATTCTGACACGAGCAGCACTGGTCCCTCGAGGAAAGAATTGGAGAAAAGTTTCTACCAAGGGTGTGGGCGGGCTGGGAGCGGAGCGTTTCAAAATGGGATAAGAACGTACCATGTACACACTGTATATATTTATATCAATTATATGTAGTTTAATGAAGTTAAACTACATAGTGTTCTGTGAGTCACCGCATGGAGCTTGATTCATGTTATGTTTGCAGTGCTGCCATACGCTGCAGAACCCTACAGTTTGGTCACTACGTTAATTTGTTTATTACGCTACCTGTTCTTCTTCAATCATGGACGAGATGCACAGATCTTTAATGAAATTCATATAAAGAGTAGATTGACAAGCATTGGCAGGCTCAACGTAAGCAGAGGCCCCTCTTTTGAAGGAAGGAAGTGCAGAAAAATCGGTAGTGCTGTAGTTTGCTGCTATACGGTGTAGCGCCACGTAACGTGGAGCGGACATCTAGTTAAAACGTTCCCACTGAGGAGGAAGAAAACCCATGATGCACATCATAGAGAGCGAATATGAGCACGTCAATGCTAGGGATTGGCGATGGGGGCTTGAGATGGTGGTCCTGCTCTCTTGAATGATATTTACATGAATATTTCCAATACCCTCAAATTGGTTTTAATGATTATCCTAATCCGACTTTCATTAAGGAGACCTAAAGGCTTTCCTCGTCATTATATTCCTGTTTACCTTCTTAATTCTTTTTTCGAATAAACACAACAAGCGTACATCATGGTGGAGGAACTATGATGTTTATATGTTTATTTAATATTAATAGTACAAGAAAACGTTTTAAAATCAATGTAACAATTAGAGAAAAAAGGGCTTTCGGTTTCTTTGAAAGTAGACCTACTATTGTTAGCGACAAACTGAAATTGCTGATGTCTTGGAAGCAAAGATATGGTTTGGAGGTTTCAAAATTAAAGTTATTGAAATGAAAGAAAGTAAAAAGGTGCGTCCGGTAAACGAATCCATTGGATAAGGACGAGTTGTGATGTAAAGTAAGAAGGAATGGAGCAAAATTCAGATAAAATTGCTACAAGTTAATAGAAAGCTATGTCAAACATATGACAGCTGGCAATTTCCTGATGCCATCTGCAACGAATTTCTGCGGTTTCACCGGAAATTCAGGCATTTAGATCATCGGGTCCTTCTTTCGCACTTGATAACACTTTAGCAAGGACCGGATATTTAAGTGGAAGGGAAATGAAAAATATAGATGGTGAAAGGTCTGGTTAATATGCGGGATGTGACAATGAATTAACCGAATTACCGTAGCCATACACTTCATAATTAAATAAATATTTCATTTTATTCAGCGGAAATATTTTTCTTCACTCCGGTATTAATTGGTTTTCGTATTTGGATGTAAATGAACTTCCACTTCCAAGCTGTTGCATGGATCGCTAGCACAGGGGGTAGATTAAAATCCCCACCGGGTGCACCAGCCACCACTCTAACTTTTTCCTTCAGGACAACCTCGCAGAAGCCTCAGGCCCACTAGACCGTGCTAACTTTGACGAGGACCAAAATCACAGGCTACAGCTACAGGATCAAGAACTTCTCCCTTAATCTTTCAAGGAGTCGAAAGTGACGTGGATGCCATCTGCTTCAGGAAAGATATAAACAACAACGTGCTCCTACTTATTCTGATTTATGAGTATGACCTTACGAACTTCAAACTTCCAATAATTCCCCGGCTAACCTTGGAGAAACTTTCGCAATTATATCATTCGAAAGAGAATACAAAAAAACATAATGGTTTCTGATTTTGTTAGAATTGGCAAATTAGTTTGGATGTTAAAGTTCTTTCTTCATTGTTCCATTGATGTTAAAAAGTGTTCCTCTACTATTAGTAATAAAGTAACCTCATAACATTAATCTTCCTACAATTGCAATCGTCTTTAGCACTCAAAAAGTTAGATCAGGATTTTTAAATAATATATCCATAATAATGTGAAAAAGAATTCCATTTGTTGAATAGAAGTGGTTGATTTGGCTTTGGGTCAAAACGTACTGTGCTACCTAAAATTCAATATAAAATGTTTGAAAGACACGAATCTTACATTAGTATTTCTGTTAAACGTCGTTATTTTTCAGAGATAAGCTTTGATAAACATCAACTTCGTCTGAATCTCTTTTAGGTTTGCTTTAGTGGGAATATTTTTGAAAAATATGGTTTACTTGCTTTTTTCAAAGAGCAGCTCATAAAAAGGTTTAAGCCCCAGAAGCCTAAATTTCTAAAGTGATATTCCATAATTTGAAAGGTTTATAGTTTTTGAACTTTTATATTAAAGAGATAAAGTTGAAAGATGTCTTTTTATAAGGTTTAAAATAGAAAAACTAGAAATAAGCAACCTAAAACCTAAAACGGAATTTATTTAATTTTCAAATAATATCAATCACCAATAGACCAAAGACATATTTTATTTATACTTACCTAGAGTGAATGAACTATCAGTCTTATGACTTCAAAACCTCATGTTATTACAACAAAAACTGCTGTCTAACCGAAAACATTCAGTACAATAAGATATTTCCTTTGAAAAACAGTTTGGGACATGTCTGAGTTATGGTAAGCGTCCACGTCAAGCGAAGAACTCTATACAATAAACATATTTCACACTTGAATATCCTGCATTCAATATCGATGATCTATGGGAGAAAATGAGACTTAGTTCTTCGGAAAAACCTATTCGGATATACAAAATTCGAAAGTGTCTGGCTTTCACCTTTGGTCCAAGAAGTAAGATAGCAAATGTTAAATATTCAATTTGAATTATTAAGATGGTGTAGAGAAAGGTATTAGTAGTTAGAAAGGATCATAGTGGATACGACGTTCAAATCTCAGCGCAATACTGCTGAGATGAATGATGCTGGAAAGATGGAGGAATCCGGAATGGAACTTCTAGAGGGATGATTTATGGTGGACTCGGTAATGGATCATGGTCGAATCAACTATTGGAAGAGAGAAATTACGTAGTGTTTGTGAATAGGCTTGGTACTCGTAAGTGTTTTCAATCCTCTCTAGTTTGACATACTGCAGAATACGAGAATGAACACTGGGAGGTGGGGATAGGGGACGTCTCTCTTTGGCTGCAGAGATCTTTTTGCCTTTATTATTTCGCTCGCGGAGCTCTCTTCAACTTCTACCCTCTTTTCTTCTTGCACTCCTTAGTACTAGGACCACCTTCTTCTGAACCCTCTGCAATGTTGGTATTGGACTTCTCGTTTAAAGGCACAGGTGAGTACAGGAGTTTATAGCGAATCCTGGCCCTGTAAATTGTGAGTTTAATTGAGGAATTAAATCATCTTAACAAGAAAGGTTCCTCAAAATGCCTCCGCGCACTTGCCGCAGATTTTAAAATATGTCTTCCATAAAGCATTTTGTTTTGAATAGTAGGAAAGTAAGATTCATAGCCAGTATAGGAACCTTGAGGTGGTATGTGATTTCATATTATATCAGACTAAACATTTATCTATATTATGAAATTCTTGTGTATATTTTCGAATGGGATACTCATAGCAACGGCGAGGATGCCCTTGCTTGTGGCCTTGATAGCCACATCCGTGGTCTCGAAAGTAAATTGGACCACGTTAGTGTGTTTGTGGAATTTAATGACCTCGTTGATTTGTTACTATTTTTGTTGCGATTTGATCTCAACTATGAGTCTTAAGGTCGTAATTGTTGAAACCAAGGATTCTACTTTCCATTAGATGAGCTTCTCTTTGCAGCCACCTACAAAATTGTTCTCGCTTACTGTACCATCATTTTCATAGCCTTTGCTCTCTCTTCGGCTAAGATCAGGTATAGGTCTCGGTCCTTTGTGTACATTGCGATGTATCCATGGCTTACATCAATTGTTCTTATGAGAACCATTTGTACAGCCACGAAGAGAAATTTGCATAGTTCCTGCTTACGGGGAGTCCGTGTTGTAATCAGGCTCACTCTTCCCGGTATGCTACCAATCACCCCTATTGCGACAGTGCTCTTTAGGCTCTTCTGTTCTTCTGGTT
The DNA here is from genome assembly GCA_963969495.1 of Ceratothoa steindachneri. Lineage (NCBI taxonomy): Eukaryota > Metazoa > Arthropoda > Malacostraca > Isopoda > Cymothoidae > Ceratothoa > Ceratothoa steindachneri. The sequence continues at coordinate 105,689,703 of OZ018327.1, read as the reverse complement.
TATTTACCGTAGTTCTTCTTTGATTTGTTTTTTTATTTATAAATGCATGGTGCGTATACGTATGTAGTGTAAATCAGATGGTTTATATCCTCCTGATGAGCCTCTTTCCCCAACGGCGCGAGTAAATTCATGGAGTTCTGCTAAAATGATTGTGGAAGAAGACGTTTGTGAAAACAATTGGGGTCCTCTCGAGGGATGATTCATGGTGGACTTGATAAGAGTTTGGTGGCCGAGTCCACAACCCCCTTTCAGGGTGCCCTCCTTTCTAGTGTTTGCATGTTAAGAATGCTACCAGAATACAGAGCTATGGACATTTGTCCCTCTGTAGTTCTTGCTGGAGCCCCATTCTCTTACGGGCGCCCTTTGTTGCAAGGTTCCACAGTGGGCTATCTCTCAGGCCTGCTTTCACTGGCGCCTTCAAATATGCCTATTTATTTCATTGATGGAATAAGTGAAACAAAAGTATGAGGCAGAACATGGTCACGATGGAATCACAGAGGCGAGATAGGAGAGCTTGTAGATTTTTAGGTGGTCGTGGATCTCTTTCTATTCCTTTAGTAAAATAGTATGAATTTCTTTTATGAAACCGCGAGACTTGCTACTGGCTACAAATTTTGGCCATTGTTCTCTTTTTAGTACAGCTAATTATTAAAATGAAAGGTGACAGTTAAAAAGAAAGTATATTCAAAGAAATAATCGGCCATCGCGATGATAGCGTAGGCAGAAACTTTTCACTTTATATAAGGGTTGTTATAAACAGATTCACATTCTTTTAATTAATATAACTTGGCTCAATGATACATGAGTCCCCCCGATTCCTTAAGATCAGAGTTTAAACAAATCCCATAGAACTACTAATACTGAATAGAAAATGCTCTTCCGACTAATACAAGACCATACTAGTACTATACTCCCGATTTTTTTAAATATTTTAGACTGAGAGAAAAAACGGACATATTAATGGAAGCTGACTATTTATTTATCTTCATCAAATGAACTTACAACTATATCCGCCCCAACGTGGATCCAGGAGATTTATGACCTCGTCAACCAAATCCGATCAATATAAGGACAGATACAAAAAACAGTATGGGACCAGACAAAGGATGATGAATAAAGCATAACGCAAACGATGAACGAACAAATGACCTAACCACAGACAGATCTGGGGAAAGATCTGTTTGACAGTGTCACAGAGCGAATTACTTACTCTCACGCTTTCTTAGCATCAATTCAATGAAAAGAGGGTTAGCCTCCATCTATTTTTTAAAATTATGTAGTTACAGAAGAAGGAGAAAAAATAACTCACCAAAAGAAAGTTAAAAAGAAACTCAGAAACCTCTGAGAATACTTCTTTACCATCCCCCAAGAAGAAGACATTTAGGCCTAAAATTTTAAGAGTACATAATTGACGGAGTAAACACTTAGATTGGAAGAACTCACCCCTACTATCACGTGACACTGGATAAATCATTAGACTACTATGGTAGGAAAAATTCACCCACATCAAAAACCCAGGCGAAAGAAGCTCGGCGAGGATGAGGGAATTCGACCCGAGTCGACAGGGGTGAATGCGATGGCAGTCGTCGGCGATATCGTGGCAAAAGGCGTCGGGACCACGGGAAACGATGATTCGAAGGCCCAACGATACGAAAGAAGGAATTCCCCAAAGAGGAGATGGCGAGGTGACTAGGGGAGAACGCTGACGTACCCAGTGTGAACGGCTTCCCAAGGAGAACACTTGAAAACCTAACTTGAAGAGCACAATTCGATGCAGCCGACAGAGGAGCAGCGACAATGTTGGTAGGAATCCATGGCAGAAAATCCTCGCTGCACGAAGGAATCCTGTAGGGGTTTCCAAAAATTAATGACGTCAAGGTAAGTGACAGACAACGATTGAGCGGAGCAATCAGGCTAAATCCTTACAACACAATAACTTAAAAGGGCTCACGGCCCCATTTATATCCTTCAGTTCAAAGGAGGAAAAAGAAATGGGGCACAAAGGCGAGAGGGGGGGGGGGATGAGTCGCTTCCCCTACGCAAATTAGACTGGTAGGTTGCAGAAGTTTAGGCCATAAATGGTAGCCTCGAAACGGGTCGACCTGCGCTAAACACCATAAACTATCATGAGAAAGATAAAGCATGTGAATCCGAGGGCCTACCCTTTACACCAACTTACAGACTTTATACAAGATAACGGCCTCTGTCACACGGCCAAGTCACTAAAGATCTTCCTTGACGATAGACACATCACTCTTTTGAACTGTTCTACACAGATTCCAGATATGAATCTCATTTATAGTATTTGGAAGACACTTAGCCTTTTATTCATGTCTAATTACAAACATTTAATAGTACCAAACTACAACTTTACTTCATAATGAATCAGCAGAAGAAAGAAAAGGAACAGTTCAATGGAGAACTTTCTTATTGATGAGGTTCATCGATTGCATTTAATGGAGGACTCTATTCAAAGATTTCAGTTGTTCTCTTTATTTTAATATTTACGGCTTTATGCAATTAAACAACTTATAAGTATTCATAAAACTCCATTTCATTAATTAATATGAAGCCGAGAGATAAACGGTGTTACAAGATGCTGGGTATTTTAATAAAGAAAGTAAGGAGGGAAGTTCATGAGAGATGGTCCAACAGGAGATAAGGAAAGATGCATGATAAGAACTTACCTTCGGATAAGGTTATTTTAAAAAGTGTTCAGATAATATTTGGGGAGATAATCCTGCGTAGTTTGAGAGGGCTATGGCAAACTAGTTGCATATTCTGCTGCAAATAAACTAAGAAATGTGTAGATAGGTACAATTCCGTAGATACTAAACTTTATATCATAAACCTTTTGTCAAAGGAATAAAAGTAGATAGCTACAGATGGGATAAAATCGAACAGGCACTGGGATCGATTACATACTTTTCAACACCGCGAAGTTTATTAAAGGCATTAATTATTTGTTCCTTTACAAAGGTTCTTGATGGCAGATTATTCATAGGTAAATGGAAATTTATCTAAAATAAGAGATCGCCAAGCTCATGAAAAAGAGAACGTCCCTACTGAAACCTGATACATAAACAATAAAAACCTTGCAAATTACAATTGCGCAACCAAATTAACAAAAAGATGAACGCAGGTCTTTTGGAGCCTTCATTCTTATTCTAGTTTTAGTAATTGGTAGACTTCCATATTCAGTCCGATTAAGATTTTGATTTTGCAGATAAAGGCCTTGATTACCTATATTCTAAAATTAGAAGATGAATATAATAAGGTTTAGAAATTAGAGAATTTAGAGTGGTAGGGAATAGAAAGGGTATCAAATACGAAGTAAAGTTTGCCCTGGTGTTAAGTGCATCGCTGTCTTTCCTATTTTAGATTTTATTTTACTTACTTTGTTTTCACTTGCAATTCATGTTGTTTTTCTTTGTTAAAAATTTTATTTTTATTTTATTATTTATTTCATATTATGAGCTTCAAGCCTTTTTTTTACTTCACTTCTGATCTATTTCTCCTTTTGTTTGGTTCTTTTAAGTAAGGATTTCCAATTCTTCTGTAGTGGTGAGCCTACCTCTCAGAAACCTGCTTTCTCTTCTAATTTGGCTATGCGTCTAGTTTAGATGTTTAAACCATAGTTGATATATGGTAGAATTCATTTTACATAATTTCCAACCTCGTTTTCGCTAATATTTGCACATCTCTTTTAATATGTTCAATGTCTCTCCTCTGATGTAATTCGCGTTAGGTGATACCGTTGGTTTTTCTGGTTTTGTAGATAATCAAAGTGCTCTTGTTTTGGAATCTTTGCATCATCTATAAAAAATAAGAACAAGAGAATAAATACCAACATAAGCCTCTGTTTAGATTTAATGTATTGAAGCTTTCCAATCCAAAATTATTAAAGAACTGAGGATGAATTCTGCGCAATTCCAGAATTAGTATTCGAATAAATATTCCTAAATGCATTTAAAGATTAAATGTAAATAATAAAAAAATGGCCAAAGGGCTCTTAAAACAGCCGAATTTTTTTAACATTCAGGCTGTCAAGACCTCTTGTTAGCCGAAAATGTAATGCAAATATATAGAAACTAAATGTCATATTAGAGTGAAAAATAAAAATCATTGATGGATTAACATTTAACTGTCATACTTTTAGTAGGAATATATGGTTGTCAACGAATAAGATTATATATAACAAATCATATGATAACACAGTTTAGACGACTAATATGAAGTAATTTTCAGAAATATAATGAAAGGAAATTAGATGAAACATAATTTTTAAATACGGACTATTTAAGAACTATTTTACAATGGAACCCAATTTAGAATAAATTTCAACAGTCTGTTCGACTGATGAAGTCAAAGTTTAGAGGCAATCAGTAAAGGCATTCTCTATACGATCTAAAGGTTATTTTTAGAGTTAGTTTGCTACGATCTTCGTAAAGATCTCTCTTTATGATGCTTCAAAAGCTTACTATTATATTTAGGTGTCAGAATTTTGGAAGCCAGTCCATGTCTGATAGTCCGACAAATCCTTTCGGTTCAAATCCATTTTTATAGTACTTGGAAGAATTACAATGAACTTTCTCTTCCAAAATAAAGGGACTTTTTCATCCTGAGTGGTTTTCCGCTCAACTAAGGGAGGAAGCTTATCTTTCTGAACTCTAAGTGAGCTTTCGAGTCCATATTGACAGCATTATCCCCTTTGAAAGGTCCATCGAGCTTGTATCGAACAATTGCTGCCCAAATCATCAAATCTTCTGATCATTTTTGTCGCTTGGTAAACTGCTTCACTTGATATCTATTAACAATCCAGCCTCTTGCTCAACTATCCGTCCATAAATTGATTACTCTGATGAAAATAACTTTGCTAAGGTTAGTTTTCATGTATGGGAAAGCTCTCAACAGACGTTTAATCGGGTTTTTTGTTTTGGAATGGCTTTTTAGGTGTTATTTCTAAAGGTAGATAAAATCATGGAAGCCTAAGAATCTTTTCTTTAGATAAGGAAGGAACTCCAGCAAATTAAAAAAATACCTTTCTGTTTAGTATTTAAGGAAATCTCTAGGGGTAAGAGATCGTAATTCCGTTTAAAATCTTTTCTCTCATGGTTAAATGCCATTCTCTACAAGTTTGTTTACACTACGATAATGACACTTCAAATCTTTTGAAATATGCAGAAGAGACTTTCCTTTAAGTAATTCCTTACCGATATATTTAATCCCTTACTAATATTATTTCTTTGACATTTTATCAATAAATCCTTCTTGCAAAGATTGTCTGGACGATCGTTGTATTGAGTTTCAGAAGATTGAGTAGTGTTGTATGTATCTAATAAATTGTGTTTATTACATCCATAAATGTAACTGAAACAAAGGTTTTAAAAAATTATTGAAAACGAGGCACTAAATAGGTATTGCCTATATTCTATAGACACGTTTTATAGTTAAATTTTAATAATGAATCAAACATGATTTGGTTGACCACCATCGAAAAGATGTCTTCGTGCTGTTCAAACATCAAATTAGATCAGAACCTTGGTTAAAAGTTTCTGAAGTGGAAGGAGGAATCTAAATTAGCCCCAAACATCGGCGAATTGCATGCACTCTCTTGATTATTATCGACGTACATCAAGGGAGAAGCCTCATTTATCTATGACCAATATTAATAAAATGAATGACTGAGTTGAGCAAATGAGAGAGAAGGATTTGAACTTTTGGCAAAGCATAAAATTGAGATGAAAAAAAAAAATTTATTGTGATCTTTCAGACAGTTGATGGATATGGATTTGGAGAGTTGTTATTAAATCCTTTTGGGGAAGAGAGGGGGGTGAATGTCATTCTCTGCAATTTTATTCACTTTAAGATCATCGTGTTTCGACTATTTTGGAACTTTACCTAATTCTTTTACGATACAATTCTTTTGTGTTTTGAGATTTCTGTTTTATGGCCATTTTATCACAAAATGTTAATTTCAAACGATATCTGGTGGGTCGTTCTAATCGAATTTCCGAATATCGACTATGCACTATGTAACACCTAAAATAAATTGAATTGTATCTACTAAATTCCATTGATTACATTTGTAAACGTATCTAATTCCAAAAATGTTAGGTAAACCTTTTCTAGAAAACGATAGGAGGCTAAAGAGATCTAAAAATTAATCTCTACACACACTCTATACTAAGGATCTTAATCTTATTGATTTTCCCTGTTATTATGAGTTATCGAAAATTAAGGGAAATTAATGATCAAATCCTATAATAATGTAACAAAATATTTTCTACTGAATAACTTTGGCAGGTTACATTTAGAATGTGTCATCTAACACAAAACCTTTAAAGGGTTAACCGTAGAAAAAACTAAATTATAGTGTTAAGGTTCATTTATGCCGCAAATAAATGATGCAAAGATGATTTGCTATCCTCCTTCAAGTTTTTATCGGAGTTAACGTCCTTCGCAATGCAAACTTACCATCATGAATGTTTTACTAAAACAAATCACAGTAAACTTATATTTTCGTTCTTTCTAACGTCAAGATATTTCTTCTGTCGAATTGAATTTTTCCATTTTTTAACATTTTTTGGGTCTGTTATAAAGTGTTAACCCTGTAAGCCAGGGCAGGAATATTATATATAGAACAGATTTATAAAATAATAATGATCCTGAACTGCATAGATTATTTGTGGAAAGTTGGATTTTACGGAGTCCATTTATTTTAGTAATTTTGATTCTCTGTGATATTTAATTTTAAATTCTCTTTGAGGGGTATAATACATAAACGCCACTGTCTTCAATACGTTAGAGTGTCATTGTTTGCTCTGTCATCGTTAACCTTCTTCTTTATTCTTATCCATTTCCTCACCAAAATTATTAATTCTCACGGTATTGCTTTGCACATATCAAAGTTTGACCATTGATAATATTATCACTATGAGGAGTGTGAGAGAGTTGGTCGCACATCGATCTCTACCCCTGCATGCGGTTTTCTCAGGCTATAGACCGTTCATATCTTTTAGTTTTCTAATATTTAATTTTCTTTACCGAACCTTTCAAAAGGTTTCTTATAAAGATCTCATCTTTGATTTTACCTTATTTTTCCACATGAATGCAAAAATATCCAAATGAATAACAGAAACTGGAATAATTTTTGCCTCTGCTGTTTCAATTCCTCCAATTTCACAACACTACACCGATCCAAAGTCAAATATTTTTGATCAATTATAATAAAAGGCTTCTCTAATATCAAAGTCACGGAAGAATTAAATTATGTGAAAATTAAGAAAATCATCATTTAAATAGAATAACATTAAGGAACATTGAATCGGATGTGTAGTAGTTGTATAGTGTAATAATCTTGGTTATAATGTAAAGTAAAATATATAATTTGACAGAACTTTAACAACATCAAAGGGTGAATATAAGACCATAATTTTTATGAACAGATGAAATTTATGTTTGGTCTTGTATTTAAACCTGTATTAAAGAAAATAATTCCTAAGATGGAACCATAATAAATTACTGATGCAAGTGTTCCAATGCATCAAATTGAATATTACTTAGTGTATAGAAAGATCAAAATTATTCATAGATCCTAATTAGATTATCTATATTTGCACAATTCGTCCTTAACACTGCCTTTATCAACTAAATAATATATTTGCTAAATATAAGGTACAATATAAAAGAATATAAGTTAAATTATTAGGCATCTTAAAGAGGTTGTTAAATTTAATAATCTCACATTTTAATAGTTATTAAAATTTTCATTTCATGCAGTTTAGGATGTTAGTCAAGGTTAACAAATTTTATCACCCGATTCCTTTCTTGCTTTTCACGCTCTTTGTTCCAATCAGTCCAACTTTACACTTAGCTTAATTTAGTTAATGTAATATGGTTTCATTATTATGAAATATAAGGAATTTAAACACGTTGTTTGAGATGATTAAATATCAACTACCATAGCTTAAGACGAACGAGTAATAGGAGGAATAAGCAATGTTCAATCATAATGTTAAACTATTGTTTGTTTTTAATGATATTTAAATATTTGCTTTTATAATAAAAATGCTTACAATATTGAACATGACAATTATTAATTATGTGCAAGTAAAAGTGATGTCCCTAAAGATAGATGAGATCATAATTTATTTAAATTTCCAAATATTTAAGTTTTTTATAAAACTTTTTATAAGCCAGTAAACATAATTTTAGAAACAGGAATTTTTGGCTGAAAACTAATAGGTTTTAAAATCACGGTCAGAAGTTAGTGGCAACATCGATTTTTATTCCCATTTTCTAACTTGAATAATTTATAAAATGAATTCATTTACTTAATTGAGGACTTGATTTTAGGCCAAAATGATGCTGTTCTTGTGGAGGTCGTTTTGTTTCTAAATCGTTTGCAGTTCTTTTTATTCAGCACAAAAAAAAGACATTAGCCAATCTTTAAATCTTATCAAGCGGAGGAGCAGTCACAATATTTATGGGCAAGGTATTCTACAACCTACAGGTGCTCGGTAAAAAGCAGTTGGAAATTGAGATGTAGAATGACGACCAATTTCAAATGTCATTGAATTTACAGTCTCAGAATATCTAATAACTCTGGCTGGTTGATAAAATCTCCAATTTTAGGCACAGGATGATTCACATCTTTCACTACATTAAATAAAATACAAAGAGCTTCTCATCTCTACAATGCCCATGTCTAAATAAAAATCTGATAGTAAAGTTCTACAGAATTAAAAATAATGATAATAAATACTAATATTATTAATACTGCAGACTCGGTAGTTGCCGACTAACCGATGTGGGATAAGTAGAGTGCAACGAAAGTTCGTTTGGCTTTGGTAGTGCAGTTGGCCCGGTTGTGTCTCAATTTCTCTTTTTGCCATAAACTCGCACTTTTAGCGTTCTCAAAGAAACAGGCAGTCTGAATAACACTATGGCACGAGGTTTAAGGTTCAGAATCTAAAGTATACCATTGGCAAGAGATTTTTTCATGAACACCATGTACCTCTTCTTCGGCGCTACTCTGTCACAGTAGCTTGTGGTAAGTTTGCCATACAACAGAATCTTGGATAGCTAGTGATCCTCTATCCTTTGCGAGGTACCATGCCAAAAGTATTAGATGCTGTAATAAAGCATGGAGTCGATGCTGGTAATATCTACCTATTTAAAGACTTCATTGTCGATGTTAAAGATATTTCTTTGAATTTTGAGGATAAGGAGCAAACAGCGCTAGTAATAGCACTTTTTGACTCACAGAGAGTGACGGTTAACTATTACTCGGATTAACTCTTGAAAATTGTTAAAACAAGAGCTCTGTATAGATTTATCTTTTGCCTCTCTTCAGATGTATCTTGTTAAGAAATTTACTGTGCAATTTACTAAATGCGTTATTATGATGTTTTCTTAATCACATTTTTCATTTAGCAAACGACAAGATGGAGCATTCAATGTAGCTTGAAGAGCTGTAATGTCCTTCTCTGAGTTACCGATTCTTTCGCAGGAAGAGTGACAACATTCCAAAGAGCTCAGCAGCCTCAGCATAGAAGAATGTTATACGATCCGGAGCTATCTTGATGCGAGCAACATTTGCGGCATTATGGAAGAAGGACAGTAGCTCCCTGATGATTTTCTGTTCTGTCTTAGTGTGGGCTTGTTGTTATCTCGCGTTAAACACGCTGCTACTAGTACGTTATTGGATGTGCACATTATCTTCGCCAGGGAGGTGTTTTCTGCTTTGTCAGAAATCTGGTTGAAGAGGTCACTTAGCTTCACAAAGCGCCTCTCTAACAACTAAGAAGCGGATTAAACGAAGCCCTTTTTAAGGATCCAACGCCGGGGGGGGGAGTAGTGTATAATTACTATCCTTCATGATGTTCAAACGACGAATACGGCGTACAAACAATATAGGGGCAGTGCCAAAGCTATAGAATATCACGAGGTGAGATTAGTACAGTAAGCAAGAGAGGTAAAAAGGTACCGTTTGATTTTTAGATCTAGGTGGTTAAAAAAGAACACCTGGAACACAATTTTTGGAAAGAATAGTTATCCAATTCAATTGATAAGACCATGAAGATTGCATGAGAGAAAGGTCCTTTGTAAAGAAGAACAATTGAAGCAGAAAAGATTTTGACAATTTAAAGTTCTCTAAGTATTTGAATATATAATAAATAGAGAATAAGAGTATTGAAAAACAGGCGACTGGAAAGTAAATCATAATTGGTGATCTAAGAAGTGTTAAGATCATATTTAAAGCGGCTATGACTAAGATTACTGATGGAACAGAAAGAAGACTTTTGTGATATCAGATTTGAGAAGTAGTTAACTATGGAAACCGCCGACCATATTTTTATTAGTGTTGGAAAAGGAACCTTGGAATAACAAAAGTCTACAAAGAGAACAATACTTTCACAGCAATCGACATCAAAAGGAGAGGGGTACCCAATAACATCTGTTTTGTTATGATTGGATTTAAAAAAATTATTCGGTCGTTATTTAGTAATTTTTTTTACGTGGATAGACGCTTTCTCATTGTATCGGTTAAAGTGGTTTAAATCTTAATCAAGCATCGTTAAATTAAGAATGCCGAATAGTTTTAATATTAATTTTACCTCGTATAATTAAGTTTGTCAAGGTGAATAAAATAGATAAGACAAAGCGAAGGATTACACAAGCTGCCCTGCGTGAGTGCAGATTCGAGGAGCTCAACCATCCCCCCTACAGTCCAGATCTGGCCCCTAGAGACTACTTTTGATTCCGCCAGCTCAAGGCTGCACTGCGTGGACGCCGGTTTGGGGACCATGAAGATTTCCAGCTCGCCGTCCAAGAGTGGATTAAACAGCAGTCGGGAGATTTCTGGTTTTCAGGAATTCTAAGCCTCAGGGACAAGTGGCACAAGTGCATTGAAGTCGAGGGTAGTTATATTGAAAAATAATAAAACACTTTTCCTCATATCTTGTTTCCTTATATCTGAATTGCAAAACTTATTGACCGCCCCGGTATTCACCTGTCAACAAATTTTTTTCGAAATCTCAGTTGCATGAGATTTTTCTACTCAGTCTTACTGGGATTAAACTGCTAAATTAAAATTGAAAACGGTTCAACTTTACTTGCTCTAGTTTTCATGCGATATTAAGTTTATTATTCTAGCCCTTTGTGGTGAAATTAATTACCTACACGTTTATGTTATCAACAGAGATATTGACATTGTTGTGTTTCTCCTTCAGATCTGATGATGGCTACAAGGACACGTCAATGTGTGAACAAGCTGGACAATTTCTTTCATATTTGTGGATACTTCACGCTTATTCGTCAGAGGCGTAATATAACATGATTTGTAAGGGGGGCTTATAAAGTGTATTTTCGACTTACTCTTGCCGACCATGACAAGAAATGGGCCCCACATACTTTGTCATAACTGCGAGGAAATGCTGCGTGACTGGTCAAAAGGAAAACGTAAGCGTTTACCTTTTGAAATTTCCATGACCTGACGAGAACCGACGGACCACACAACTGACTGCTATTTTGATCTGGTCAATACAAAGGCCATTAGCAAGAAAAACAGACACAAAATCTCATATATTAGTATCCCCCTCAGTATTTCGGCCTACTCTGCACTCTTATGAGCTCCAAATCCAAGTTTTCAAAGGATTTCTTCAAGTTGAAGATGTGGCTAGTAACCAAGGGTAAAAAAACTGCTGATGAAAGTCAAGAAGTACTTTCAGAGTCCGCGATCCTTCTTATGAGACTACAGAGTCATTAACTCGTCAGCAGTTTAGCAAGCCAGAGCTGAATAACTTTGTGCGTGATTTGGGGCTCTCCATGAATATAGCTGAACTGTTCCTTCTGCGATTCCTTAAGTACATTCAATTAAAAAATCATAGAGCTGGCAGAAAGGTACATACCTGGATTCTGAGGTAATCTTAAACCATTAATGCGCCTTATTGGGGAAGAACAAATGACTAACATTCAAAAAGTCTAGTTTTGGTGGCGAAGTCACTTCTGGTAGCTTAATCAAAATTTGGAACGAGTAAAAGGGCACACAATATAAATTTTTCATTGTTCTTCTTCTATGGTCTACTGTCAAGCAAACAATATATCCTACCTTTTATACACAATTTATGAGTCTCGCCTCTGATTCTTTTACTTTTCCCATAGACAAATTATTTGAGAATTACAATTCAGGATCCCTAGATTTGAGTGAGAGATATCAACTTCATACATCTTTCGTTAATGCCCTATCTATTACATTATGATTCATCACATTTTAAATTCACATTCCCTTTTAATTGATAATTAATATTTAGAAATTTTGAATATCCTGACCGAGAAAAATACTACTTTATTTAATATTAATTTAGTCCAAGTCTCAGGATAATGAATTTTTCTCAACAAATATATTTGTAGCAAATGACGAGACGAAACAAGCCGGCTACTCATTGGCTTGGTATGATCGTAGTATTGGTTGCTACGGGATGGCCTATTGGTTCGGGTGCCTGTGTCATTTTAATCTCCGCGAGGACTAGGTCATTGGTTTAATTCTTGTTCCCAAATTCCTTTCTTTCCATCGTCCTCGGATGAACATAGGTTACCATTCACCCCCTACCAATTATTTAAAAACTTAAAAATGACTGTATTTTCTGTAAAAAAAATGGTAGGAAATAGTTCTACTGAATTTTAATTAAGATACATGAATTCATAGCGAATTTAAGGAAGTCCTCCTGATGTTTGGTTAAAAATAGTGGGGCTTAGTCTCCTTCCTTTCAACTAAGTATATTTTATTCCCTTTATGACAATTCTCGGAGACACTTTCTCCCATTAACCGTTTCGAGTTCAAAATTTAGTCTTCTTTGATTTTCCCCTACTCTATTTCCTTGCACAGATAATATATAGTTTTATCATAATGCCAAAAAATGCGTTGCAATAAAAAACCGACCTACGGCCATCAGTTCAATGACTTTAGAAGGAAATTGATTTAAGAAATTGCGAGGTACCTAACGACGTCGTCCTGTTTCAGACAGCATGTTTTTAGAATTGAGCAAACAGGAGCGTTTTCGAACACAAGTGGTATCAGTTGATGACGGAAGGCATTTAATAGTCCAAGGAGATGAAGTACTCGAAGAATGTTGACTGACGATAGATAATGTAATGGAACGAGTTAAGAGGTAATGGTCCTTTTCAGATAAGAAAGAAGAAGGATGTTTCCCCAGGAGAGCTTCAGGAGAAAAAATCATACGAGATCCTATCGCAGTTGAAAGCAGGGAGATAGCAAAGGCGATTGGTGAACAGACGGGCGCTGCTGAGAAGGAGAAGAACTTAAGAAGATTCAAAAGTGCGTGGGGAATTTTTTCTTTTCAGAGAAAATACGACTGGTGTGAGCCACAAAGATAAACTTCACAAAACCACTCTAGTAGTGACTGCCAAATGTGAAGCTGGAGATGCACCAGAAGTTCTGGCAGCACCAAAACGAGCTTTCCTAAGGATGTTCTCGCCCACATACCTGTGCCGATTAGGTGGCTGGAGGACTAAAGGGTCCAGAACCATATGAGGAGAACTGTGCAGAAGGTCCACACAGCCATCGAGGCCGGAGGATTTCATCTTGGAAAGGAAGCAAAGGGAAGCATCCAGGTCAATTTAAAGAGAAGAACTCTCCAGTTAAGGAAGGAGAACCATGTGCTTGCGAGTGGTAACTTAAGGTTGGATGAAAAGAGAAGAAAAAATAGAACTGGATAATGAATCGGTTTAAAACCGACGATAATTCGTTTTTATCATTAGCTTCTTTCCCTCAATATAGGGCAGCCTGTATCAGTGATACTTCCCTCTTCCTTTCATCCATTTATAATCTATTAACCACAAAGAATCCAATCACTTGCAATGGTAAAATTGTTCATTACTAGGAATAGAGTGTTGTGTTCTAGCATCATATTTAGTTAGAATTGGTTCCCAGGAACAAGGGTTTAAGAACCTCCCCTCACATACAATTTACAATTACACCTATCACACGTATAATCCACCTACGCATCTCAGCACTTTCTCTCTCAACCACTCATTCACATAATCAACCCAGTTTTTACTGGGCTTCCACCCCCTTGCCCCCTAAACACTTACTCGCGAATATTTTCTTCTTAATCCATTTTCATCTATTCTTATTACATTTCCATACATTCCCCCTTAATAAACTAAGTCACAACGTTCTTCTTACCATAAATACCTGGTATTTCTTCAATTTACCGAACATTTGCAGACCAAGCATCACTCGTAAATTGTCCACTACCACTCTTCTGACTATATCTTTATTTCTTCTTCTATTCCATATTCTCACTTTCATATACCAACCTTTACACAATCAGACCCTCCTAAAGCTACAATAACTTCCTAGCACAGTTTACATTCAATTTCATTGCATTCACTAAAGCTGTCAAGTTCCGAATTAATTGCCATTTAAAGCAGTGTGTTGGCATTCTGGACCACTATTAATCAAGAGTTATTTTAAATATCTAAATCGTTGCATTTGTTCAAGTGTAACCGCTAGTACTCTAATATCTCCTACCATCTAATCATAACTTTACTGAATTTAGTTTTATCCTCCACCTTACACATATGTTATCGCACTTTTCAATCAATATATCCATCATATCCTCATCAACTAACACAAATCAGCTTATACCATAAAAGATAAAACATATCCTTCACAATTCGTCGATTTTACTTGCTTTTCTCTTATTCAACTTCTTACTTCTCTCAGTATTCCATCCACAAAGATTGACTGTTAAATCTCTTCTGAGAGGACCAAGAAGAAGAGAACCAGACATCAGCGAGAGGTAGGAACAAACACTCCATTCAATTTGCTGTTCTTGTTCTCGATCCTTTAGGAATTAGAACTCTAAGTGATTAATAAAACAACCTTGAAGCTACAACTTTTGATAAAATTTGATGACCAAACTAGTAAATACCTCTATAATAAAAAATAATTTCTAGCTCATCGAGCTTGTCCCTTTCTAAATGCTACTTTATGGATACGTGGCATAAGACTGTATTAAATTAAATCAGGAAACTCTTAGGATTATACGTTGCCTAGCAACTATGAGGTAAAACGGAGAACAAATTTGCCCTCCATGGTTTGAATTTGGCAGCCTTCACCTGAAACACACAAAAAACAGTAAATCAATAAATAAAATTTCTTTACATTAATATATTAATGAATTGTGATATGGATAAAGAATAAGGGTTGTTTTTTTATTTGTTCGTGGCTCAAACCTATTATGGTGTTTGTATTCTGCATTATATATGGGTCAGTTTAAGTCTGTTCAGTTCCTAACATTAGGCACCTTTACCTAACCTACCGATGACACGTATAATTAGACGGACTTAAAGAATACAATACTCTCACACAACCTCAATGTTAATTTGAATCCATTATAAAATGTAAATATAAAATTAGGAATCATGAAACTAGAACGAGAGTTGAGAGTAAAGTTCAAGTCAAATTAAGATTACTTTATAAGAGAACCATAGTACTCCACATATATGTGTTTCCTAACTGAAACTTAAAGGTCTAAAATCCTTTTTATTTCAAGTTACCTTCTAAGGAAATGGTTTATCTTTTTGTCTTTTCTAAAGAGTTCTGAAATAAAAATTAAAACGAAAATGAACAGACCCATTTCTCAAATGTGACGTCAACATGGAATTTTTTTTATTAGTGGTTAGAAATAACATCAAATGAACAAAATAAGAATAAATCACTGAAGGTAAAATATTTCAAAGACATAACTTACGTATGTCAATGATTAGGATAACATTTTTGAATCAAAATATGTCTACTGAAACCAAGATTTGGAAAATAGTTATGTAATACATAATTAGTAGTATTCATAAAAATATATTGAGAATTCAAACAGTCTAAGACTTAAATGAGATGGTATATTTAATTTTTGCTTTACAATTAAAGAATTTGTGATTCTTTTTCATTATTCTCTTTCATTCTACCCCATCTTTTTATAGATAAATCGGGAAATACAGAAACAGGCCATTTGACAAATAGGGAATAAATATCATGGCTCCTTGTGTTTCGCTATTTCTACTTCTGCTCCTGGACTTTTAATCTAGTAAACAACATGCGAAAAAAATTCTTCAATGAATCACTACTTCATATTGAAGGACGGATAGCTGTCCCTTAGGATGGATAGCTGGCTCTTAAGATACCAGAATTAGCTCTCAGTACCGCAGGCAAAACAGACTATTTTCGTTTTATCTTTGTTTTTCCATTCCTTGCTTGAGCCATCAGGGAAATAATAACTATGTAGATGGGTATCGCGAATTTTCTATTTAATTTTTAATTATGAACTTGGTCACTGGAAACAATTTGAACAAAAAACTGCGAGGAGAATAATTAAATTAGATTTTAAATGAAAAATAATAGCTGTAATATAAATTTAGTAAAAGAATAAAAATCCCACTTACTTGATTTAATATAAGGTGGTTATTAAATATCTTATTCACAGTGTCTAAGTATAATATGCCTAAAGGATCCTAATAGGTAGCTATTATTAATAAATGACAGCTAAATATATACTTAGCCTGTGAAATGGTGATTAATCTTGATCTTGGAGGGAGATAATGGCTTGTTTATCCATTAGTATTTATGAGACTTAACTCAAAATAGCTAAGTTATTATCATTCATATTTGCACGCTGTATCAACCAAAACTTGACAACTCACGGAAATTTTAGTAGATGTTTAACGGGGTCTGTTTTTACGTCAGGACACTGAGTCGTAGTCGAAAAAAGAAAAAAACTGCTACCAGAAGCTGGCAACTCGAAACAATACACTTTCGCAAAACGCAACGACGACCACTTACCAAAATTAATTAACCCAAATCATTATTACTACTATTCCCAACTTACTTTAATATAACAAGGAAACTAAATTAAAAGGAATGTCTATTTACAATTCCCACTTTCGTTTCCGGGAGTAAAAAAATTACGACAATGGGTGCTGTGCATCACAGCCTAACCATCGAAACCCATACATGAATGCCTAGGATTTAACTGGTCTTTTTTCTTGTTAATTACACTGGCCTGCATTTCAAAACTTTTTCCAACTGAATTAGGATCCTTTTTGCATGCTGAATTGAAAAATATCATTCATTTTCTTTGGTCAGGTCTGGTTTCTAAGATACACTCGAATTTTATTACAGCATACCTTTTCCCAAGTGGCGCTATCATCCAAGCGTATATGGGCTTTGTTTTGGCAACAGCTGATCATGGGTTACCTTGAATAACTAGTTATTCTTTCTCTTTTCAGGTCTAATTGTAAAGTACGATGGATCGGAAGTGTAAGAACCATCCTAACAAATTTTGTTTCATCTGCGGTCACATGGTTCTTCCAGACAGTCAAGCAAAAATCACGGATTTTGTGAAGAAGGCTTATTACGCTTATTTTTGAGTCAAACTAGGCATTTTCTTCCCATATCTGCTGCAAAACATGTGTGGAGAACTTACGGGATTAAAGGAATAGGAAAAGAAAGAGTATGCCATTTGTTGTCCCAATGGTGTGAAGGGAAGGGAAAGATCACGTTACCGACTGCTACTTCTTCATGACAAATTTAAAAGGCATTAATCGCAAGAACAAGCACCATGTTCAATACCCTGATGTTCCTCCTTCCATAAAGCCAATCACCCATGAACCCGATGTTCCTGTTCCTGAGCCGGATGTCATCATGGAATCTAGTTCTGATTCCGAATCTACTGACATGACTGATACAGGTGAGTGTGATGCATACGAGCCAGAAGAAGACGACCGATCGGTGCCATTGACCCAAGCCGAACTCAACGAGTTGACACTAGACCTGAACCTATGTAAGGAGTCTGACCAGCTTCTGGGTTCTCGTCTTCGAGAGAAACATCAACTTGCCCCAGGAACAACGTTCTATTGGTATCGGGAACGCGAAAGCGAATTCAGAAAATTCTTTATGTTCGATGAAGCGTCTTCACTGATCTACTGTAAAAATATTGCTGAACTGATGAAATTAATGGGTATGAAGTATGTTTATTACTTGTCTAACAGAAGTCTCAAGGCACTTCTTCTGAATAACGGAAATAAGGTTTCATCAATCCCTTTTGGACACTCGGCTAAAATGAAAGAATCCCACAACAGCATAGAACGTCTGTTGTCTGCTCTCAATTACCAGGAACATAAATGGTTGATTTGTGGAGAACTTAAAGTTGTTGAATTCATCCTAGGACTTCAAGCTGGGTACACAAAGTATCTATGCTTTTTGTGCTTGTGGGATAGTCGGGCTGACGACCAGCATTATGTCAAACAAGAGTGGCCATCAAGACAAGGATTAGAACCCGGGTTACCCAATGTTCTGTCCCACCTTCTGGTTGAACCGAGCAAGGTGTTACTTCCACCTCAACACATCAAACTAGGCCCAATGAAGAACTTTGTAAAAGCACTGGAAAGGAAAGGTGTAGTATTTGCCTTCCTCCACCACAAGTTAAAACGAATAACCATGGAGAAGCTTAAGGCAGGTATATTTGATGGTCCTCAAATAAGAGAACTCTTAAAAGACTAGTTTTAATGATTCATTAAATCCTACTGAATTCTCTGCCTGGCTGTCCCTTAAGTTAGTCATTGCAAACTTCCTTGGTAACCACAGAAGTCCTCAGTACCAGAAGATGGTTGATGACTTAATGGAGAATTTCCGCAAACTTGGTGCGCGTATATCAGTGGAAATTCACTTTCCTCGGTCACATCTGGGCTATTTTCCAGAAAATTGCGGAGACTTCAGTGAAGACAGGGTGAGCGCTTTCACCAAGACATCCGTGTCATGAAGGAACGTTAACAAGGCCAATAGGATGTGAACTTTCTGGCTGACTACTGTTGGTGCCTTAAGAGGGATGTGGTGTATGCTCGGTACAATCGGAGGTCACTGATGAGACTATTCATCCATGAGTAGATTATTTTGTGCATTGTACTATTCATGCTATCTATTAAAAATATTCTGTAAACCTTCTGTGAGTAAATCGGTCCAATATTTGCTATTATGTGTTTTATTCACAACAAATATTTGGAAATATAGGAGTTTTTGGTATGTGCTCATATTTCAAAAACTTGACCTGATTGGGTAAAATGAGCATGATTTTCAGATTCAGTGCAAAAAAACTGAACTAAAATAAGGTATTATATATTTGACTTTGAAAACAACGCAGACCAGTGTTATAATAGACTCTTTGCGTTATGTTGGACGTGACACATAGGAATGGAGTTGGAAGTAGATGCCATATAAAAGCATCCTTAGGTTTTATCCAGTGCGGGAGAAAGAGTAAAATCTTTCCTACTATATCCTTCCATATCTTCTAAAACAGTGTTTCTGCAATATTCATTTCATTCTTAGATCTGTTGGCTCAAATGTATTCGAGAGCTGAGTAAGTATCCTGATTTACCTCAAGATGAACCAACAAACCAAAGAGAGGAAAAAGGAAGAAATCGCTAAGCCTTCCATTCTATTGTCGGATTCTGTGTAAGATGGTTATCCAAGCATTAGCGATTCTATTTCTCTGCTCTCGGTCCTTTGTCTTTTATTAATAAATTGTTTTTATTCTGTTTTATGGGGCTTACATAGCTTACCTTTCAAACTTGAACGGTTTGAATTTATAGTTAATTCCGTATTGTAAATATTAATATAACCTAAGGTGCTCAATTTAATAAATGAGAACTAGTGTTAATTGTTTATAGGGCGTACACGAAAATTTAATATTTGCAAATCTATACTTTAATTTAAGTTTCTATGATCTACTTTCACATTTTTTATTATTTACTTTGGGTAACGTTATTATTTCCAAAGTAACTATAAAGCCTATTTGGAACATGTTTTCTCAAGTAAGAGATAAAACGTGTAGTAGGCAAACTAGGTATTACGGTAAATACAAAGAAATTTCTTTTATCAACCCTCCCCACAATTGGTGCCCAGACCCGGACTCTAGTGCAGCTGCAGGTCCTGACTTGTCATAACTTGTCCTAACACCCCCACAAACAGCCATCTCACCTCCTCTGTTTTGCCCTACCGATTCGCAAAACTTATTGACCGCCCCTCGTAAATAATAATATAAACTTAATTGTTTGGATAAACTTAAGAAATCTAGCTTTAAGTGGTATTTATAAGGTGTATACAAAGAAAATTTAAGGTATGCAATTATATAACTGATTTTAAGGTTCTATTTATCTCCCTTAACACCTCTTTCTTTATTAAGTTCATGCCTGTGCTATATTACTTGCAGTTCCCTTACTCTCTTTCCACTCCATTTCTCTTAGGGTTTAGGCCTCGTTATTTTTTCTAAGGGATTTAAATATGTATACTATATTGAAAACAGGTGTTTTGCAGAACGCAGTCAGCTCTAGGAGACTTGCGCCTACAGTGTGGCCTGAGAACTCAAAATAGTTTCCTCTCTTCCGGCTAAATATCTAATTAGCATTCCTGCTAATTTTATCCCATTCCTAATTATCTCCGTAAGATAGCTCAAATTCCCTTGATTTTCTCATTTATAAATCAGAAGAATGCAACAATTTCTTATAACTAATTTTGAGATTCTTTTTCTTCTTTTATTATCCATTTTCTCTCCCACATTTCTAGTCGGTCGGTCTCCGCTTTTTTTGCTTTATTTGTTTTGGTAATGACATTGTAACTATTCGGCCAATTTTAGCGAAATTTTAAACCATTTATGTTGTTTTACATTCTCTTTCGAATTATATAATTGCCACGGTCCTCCCAATGTTAGTCTGGTAGTCTTTGAAAGTTTTGAAGGTTGTAAGGTCATAAATCAAAATAAGCAAGAGCACGCGACTTTGGTCAGCAGACCTTGTTTAATAATTCTCCCACTAGATCCTTTTATAACTTCATTCCTGTTTTTGCTTCATAGACCAGTTAGTTCAATTCAGTTTGACATAACCCCAGCTCTTATCAATGTTGTCCGGGCCACAGCCGTAAGGAACAGTTGTTCTATGTATGGAATTTGAGAAAACTTATATGGTTTGTTCTTACGACATGCAAGAACAATCAGTAGTTTATATGTGAAGGTGTGATTAATTTGTATCTTGTGCACTAGCACTCCTAAGTAAGAACTTGTTCCTGAGTATTCGTGATACACCATTCTCTGCCATGTATTGATGATGACGCAATTTACTATCGGATAATTGATTACCTCTATTCTTTAACTGTATTCTCGTTTTCTATCACTTTATCCACCCCTATCCCACATTTGTTTGTACTTCATCTTATTCCCTCTTTAGTGGGTGAAGAAGCCTTTGTTTGCTGCACAGTCTTCTTCTCGTGTCCAAATGTTGCCATTTTTTACTTTCTTGGCGTACTCAATATGAGTAACAAAAGGATGAAAGCTGCACTCACCTCAATTTTAATTGGATGGTCTGAGTTTAAAGTCAGGTGTATGACCATTCAAAAAGACGAATGGTTAAAATAGTCTAGATTTAAACAAATTTTGTTTTTTGAGTGACTAAATTTGACGATATATTAGAAAAAATAAAGTGCTTATATCCTTGAGTTCCTTTACTTGTTAGATGTAGGGTCGGAGCACTTTTTTACCCCCTTTCCTCACATACTTCTGCCTTAAAGGAGTAATTTTGTTTCAGTAAATATATTCTTTCATTTTTAGCGAGGCTTAATGTTGTTTAAGCCTTGTCCTTCTTCATTATTACAATAAATTAAATTTACAAAATAACGCTTTACTTTTTAAATTCTAAGGAAATAATTAATTTTCCTTCAACTTTTCACTCAAGAAAATTTATAAGCCTGGTGATTAACATAATCCCTTTAAAAAGATCTCCATGGCAGGATTAAGTACCAAAAATACTAGGATTCAAAGGAGAATAAATGAAACTGAAAATTATTGCTACAGATTAAATTAACTTCAGGATAAAGATAACTATGAATATTATTTTATTTCCTATATTCTTTCTATTACTTCAAATATTGAACCACATTCTAGAGAGAAGAGAAATGTTATTATTAATACCAATAATTATTTCATCATTCAACCTTGTGTTATCTCAATTGTTATATGCTCATCTCTTATACTTTGATTCTTTTAATTACACCTACGCTAAAAATATCGAATAAAAGGCAAGGTGTAATTAAAAGGAATAAAAAATAGAATGGGGAAACAATGAGTTGCCGAAATTAGTCCCGGTGAGCGCTTGTTATATATATATATATATATATATATATATATATATATATATATATATATAGATATATATATATATATAAATAAAATTTTTAGACTAATATATATTTTCCTGTAAAAAGCACATAATTAATCGAACGTCGCATTTTGTTTTAATATGTTTGTATCATAATCTTAAGGTTAAATATAACAATTAGAGCCAAACGCATTATATTAATAAATAGTCACTTGGTGCGCAGTCAATATTTACAATGCTGTCCCCTGTTTCAGGACTGATTCAATTCATTTGAGCATGGTGGACAAAATTTAGAGATATCTTGACTGATATTGCTCTATTTTTGTTCAAAATAGATCCACAACAACTTACAATTACATGTATTCTGTTTATCAAACGCAAGCTTGATTATCCAGAAATTCTCTATGTTAAAATCTAGCGAATTTCAGGGCCAAGGTAATAAAGGTTCGAAGTTATTTTCAGCCCAGAATTCTCTTATTGATTTTGCTTTGTGCCAAGTTGCGCCATACTCCTAAAAAATACAGTTATCATTCCTATATTAGTCCTTAACCGCCGCGAAAAGATGCTGATGAAGCACGTTTTGTTACTATTTTGAGTTCATTGCAGTTTGGTGGCAAAATTGTTCGTGCTACCATTTTCTTATATGAGAAGAAGCCCTAGACATGGATAGTGACCGGAAGCTTACCCACGGGCACGACACATGACTCGTAAAACTGTCCCATTTTGCTGCTCCTAACAAGGGTCTTTCAGTAGCTCGAAACAAGGGACTATCATCAGAGGTTAGCAGTTTACTACAGTATTTAATAGATCATTCTTTATATTTCCTACAAAAGTGGAGCCTATCTGTAAAGTTCTTTTTCGAGAGATGAGGCTTCTTTGCAGCCCTTCTTTATTTGAGATCTTTGTCGAAAAGTCTCTGCCTCACTGTCCGTACTGAAGCGTTATACCTACCTCTTTCCATTGTATGCAATTTTAGCATGGCAGGAAACCAGAGACGATCTTGTAAAGCTCTTGAGCTTCCAGATAGCTACTTCACATGAGTGAAACCAATCTTTTTAAAATTATTGTCATAAAATTGGTGCTGTTTTGCTTTGGATAAAACCATTTCTGGAATTCAAAAAGATTCATATATTTATTTTTACAAAAGAATATTACGGAATAGTTAATAATTGCACATCATTCATTTCTCATCGTTTTACCTTTTTAATCGAATAATAAAGATCCAGGTACTGAAACTTAATTCCTACAGAAGGAGAACTAAAGAGCGAGATTTTGCACTCGGCGAAGGAATGCTCTGTTTTTTTTATTATTTTGAAATACTGACTTTCCTATCACGTAATCTTTAAATCTTTTGTGCATGAAAGTTGATGCAAAAATGTCTCACAGGAAGGATGAAACGTGAATTTAAAATATTTTTAAGCTCTATTCAGTCCATCACTTCATACTTTTAAGATTTGCAGTTCCATATACTTTGGATAATTTTTTACTTATGTGTTTAGGTATTTATTAATTTTTGCATGACTTATATATTTCTTGTTTCTTTCTTTCTCTTACTCTAGCTCTTTCCTTCTTCTCTCCTCTGTGTTCTTATTCAAGAGGACCCGGGAGACTCCAAAACGGCGCCACAACGAAGGACACCTCACACCTGTCTCCTCTAACTCCGTCTGTAAAGCATAGACCGCATCACGGGAAGATATTTTGGGTGGATACCGAATCCGACATATCATTCATCCCCGCAACGATCTACACAAAAGGAAACTCAGGTTCCAATTCCAACTACGGCAGGATCCGCCATTCAAACATTCGGTACCTGGAAACTAAATCTTTCTTTAGGTTTAAAACGAAATCTTTAGTGGAGATTTTTAGTTTATGATATTAAGTGTGCAATGGTAGGTGGTGATTCTCTCTCATTTCATCATTCTAATCGATTTAAAGCCTCTGTGGTCGATGGAACATCTAATTTATCAATACGGTCTGTTCACTGAAGTGCATTCTCTCCTTCACTTCCCGTTTTTATTTCAAGTGATTAACCTGTATATCAGATGTTCAATAAGAATAGTGAATTATAAAAGCATACTAATCAGTTCAATCAAAAAATGTAGCGAATAGTCTCCTTATCACCACCATATAATTATCACTAGACGTCCAGGCGTGAAGAGACTAAATAATACATTGTTTCAAAGAAGAAAATACAAACCTTACTAAAAGAAGGAAAGATAGTAGATGAACGCATGCCCAGTCCATCTACTTTGGAAATAAGAGAATTCCTATCCCCTCACCTGTGACTTCCGATGAATAAACCCAGTCACTATCCTTATGTGGATGCATGCAAATATTATCAAAGCTAAATGTAAAGAATACATTTTTCCAGGTTCTAATAGTCCATTTTCAATCCAGAGATTAAGGAGTATAACGCCCTTGGTGCTTATTGTGTCCTGCCCAAGATAGGGGCAATTGCTCCCCAAATTTTCAACGTTTTATTAATAATATTTTTAGTTATTTAAACTTCGTTTTTGCAAATGAATAAGATTTGCTCATTGTGAGAGAAAACCAGACTCAACATTTGCAACATTTGAAGCAAGTCTACGAAAGGTTGAAATTCTAGTGTTTGTAGACCAACATTGCCATATGAATTTTAAATCGCAAGCGACTCTACATCACACTATGTGGGTCGGTCGGTTGCTCCCGGTTTTGCTTTTTTATTTGTTTTTGTAATAAGATCATAACTATTGGTCTGATTCTAACCAAATTTGAAACCCTTATGTTGTTTTATATTCTCTCTCAAATCCCCTAATTCCCAAAGTCTTCCCAAGAGTAGCCCGGGAATTATTTTGTTTTGGCAATAATATCATAAGTATTCGGCCGATACTCTGCTAGACTAGACTAGATTAAACTAGGCTATAATATGCTATACTCTGCTAGGCAAGTCTAGAATAGGCTATACTAGGCTAGGCGATACTATGCTAAGATATAATGTACGAAAGTAAGATTTACTATGCAAATTGAAGCTATAAAATGCTATGCTAGGATAACATATAGTATGTTAGGCTAGACATTAGTAAGCTATGCTTGACTCTGGTATAATAGGATAGATTATGATATACTCCTCTAGGATAGGTAATGCTAGGCTAGGTTATACTATGCTCTATTATGTTAGGTGTGGTTATGCTAGGATATGGCTATACCAAGCTACCCTATAGTATGCTATGCTAGACTAGGTTATCGTATGCAAGGATATATTGGCTAGGCTATAGTAGCATATTTTAGCTTGGCTATACTATGCGACGCTAGACTAGGCTCTGGCATGCAATGCTAAGCCATACCTGGTTAGGCTAGGCTAGGCCATAGCAAGCTAGGCTACACTAGCCAATCATACTCTAGGGCAAGGCTATACTAGGCTAAGCCAAGCCATACTATAATATGCTAGGTTAGACTAGGGTCTACTAAGCTAGGCTAGGCTGTACTACGATACGATAGGCTAGGCTATACTAAGCTAAGATAGGATAAAGTAGGCTATACTATGCTAGGTTATACTAGGTTATCTAGATTATACTAAGCTAGGCTAGCTTAGGCTCGGCACAGCTAGGCTATTCTATTTTAGGCTAGGCTATCCTATGTTTGGATAGGCTTGGCTATACTAGGCTGAAACAGGGTATGATATGTTATGCTATACTAGGCAAGTTTAGGCTAGGCTATTCTAGACTATGCTAGACAATATTACGCTATGCTAGGCTAGACTATTCAGAATAGGTGATGTCAGGCAACCTTTTGATCAGCAGACCTTGTTTTCGGTTGATTCACTAAAAATTTTAGGCTATAAAGTTAGTTCCTATTAACTAAATGGCAGTATTTGTGAAGCGAAGAGGAAGATGTCTGTACATCATGGCAATTGTATGCAAAATACGACTCTATCCCTCTCTTTTAGCGGATTTAGATCTTCAGTTTAATTGACTCGATTATTTTGGATGTTGACAATCCTCTTTTTAACCAACGTGGGCATTTCTACTGAGGAAAGAGAAAAACGAATAAATACCAGAGAAGTATAAGAAAATTGTAATTAAGGGCTATTATTCTAAGCATACTGCATTATAAGAGTTACAGAAGTTTCTTGGCTTAGTCAATTTACGTAGAAAATTCATAAAACATTTCGAAAATAGTCTAATTCGATTCTAGGACACCTGCCACTTGAGGAACTAACACCGGGTAATATATCTCTAGAACAATGGCACATTGGAAGTCTGCCAGCGTGGATAATGACCTCAGGGACAACTTTGAACCTTGCCCTGGAGATCTGCCACCCTAGGAAATGTCACTTTAAAATAAAGACACTACATGACTACCTATACTATTGGCAAGTGTATTTTTCTAAAATCATAATTTAATATTACACAGATAAAAATCATACTTCCACAAAGAAAGGTCAATGTTACAGACACAAAAATTAAATTTCCATATATAGAAGTAGAATATTTAGAGAGATTCCCATGCTTGCACTCCTTATCTCATCCCATTCTCTCTCTCATACACACATACACTCACTATCGAAAGGTGAACACATAGTAAATTTAGAAATTACCTATTTCTAATCTACAGTTATGTTACTTTCTTTTTATATATTTTATATATTTTTTTATATATTTACGGAGTTATACAATTCGTGCTTGTGATTTACTAACATATATTACCAGTAGGGACTCCATGTTTCCATTTATCCATATTTAACAACCTACCAATAAAGGTTTCATTATTTAAATAATAAAAAAATCGTAATAAATAATGTTTTTGCTAATATACTACTGGTTCGATCTCTAACTCTCGACTGCATTTTTCAAGCATTACTTTCTGCCCGAGCTCATATTTTTATTGAGATAAGACAGTCATGGATGGTTTAATTCTCACTTTTACAGAGATATGAGTATTTGGAAATAAATTTAGGCCTAATAAACATAATTCCAGTTTCTTTATGGTCCTCGGGTTTTTTTCTCTTTAAGCCAACAGATTTTATAGTTTAAATAGAGCCATGTATACAAATAAGCATGTGCTGAAAGTTAGGGAGACAATGGCAAGGTATATCTCGAACTACTATTAGCCCAAGCATATTTAAATTTAATCATCATCATCATCATCATCAATTCACTAACTCTATAATTTAAGAAGGGGATTTTTTTGAGTATTTGAATAATAATTTCATCTTAGTTTGGTTATGACTTATGTTTTTGTTATCCAAGTTATTTTTTAAAACACAAGGAATTACAAATGACGAAGTTCAGAAAATTTATTTTTATATATCTTCTATAATATTATTATAATTGGTGAAGTTCAGAAAATTTAACCATCACTGCTTTTTTTTAGATTTTAATCTTAGTAGAGAAGCCATTGCCTGGTAGCTTCAAATTTTGAGTGTGTCTCGCAATCATGCTAACCGACTTCAATAACCGAAAAGCAAACAATATTTTTTTAATCTCTGACTAGTGATTTAGAGCGAGCTTAAATCATATCATAAATCAATTTCTTTTCATGCTTTATATGTTTGAAACCTTTATCCATTTTATATATATATATATATATATATATATATATATATATATATATATATATATATATATATATATATATTTATTAAAAATTGATAGCATATTCACATTATTTAGCTCGCATGCTTATAGTTGACAGCGATTAGGGTACTTAAAGTTGAATCAGTGTTATCAAGCATAATCTTTCCAAACAATTATGTAAACTCGTTATCAAACGCCGGTTAAAAAAAAGACTTGAACCATTTAACTAAAAACTGGTTTGACAACCCGAATGGGCCCGAGGTACAAAGAACCAAACGTTTGCCAGCAAACTGTGAGCGTCTACTTCAAGTAGGAGTGTCAAGCCTCTGTTTGTCTCCTAATAAGTTACTCTTAGTCTCCGATTTTTCTCCGATCCATGTTTATTTTATAAGCACAAAGGCAAGAAAATCTTTTTATTGTAATTATTTTGAACTAAAGAAAAACCACCAACAGGGCTGTTTTTTATCTAAGTTGCTGAAATAATTTACTTTGGGTTTCGTGGGTTTCGGGGGCCAATACCTATTACATTTAGGTAAAGATTAAAATGGAAAATCCACTTTATAAAGCGTTTCAATATTACCTTCGAATATACGAAAAAAACACAAAAAACATCCATGCCTATGTTCTAATAAATTTCCCTAATTTTTTTCTGAAATTCACCATTTGCCATTCTTTTTGTTTTAAAATTTCCCAAACATCTTATAATAATATTTATTTTGAAAAAGTTTCCCTTTCTTTAAAAATTTGAATTATTCCGATAACAAACTTAGTAATTCTCAAAATTTTAAAAAGTCTTAGGGAAATATCCCAATATTTTCCAAAGTTAAAATATAGTGTTATAGATAAAATATAGTGTTATAGAAGATGTCTTAGGCTTGTGTAAAATTGAATTTTCTTTGTGAAAATATACTTGCAGTTAGTATCCATGCAAGTTTTATTCAACGTTGCAATTTTCAGGCTGGCAAATTTCTATGTATCTGTGGCTTGGTAACAAATCTAATTTATCTCACAAGTTTTTTAAAGAAACTCGAATAAGTGCAGTTCCATTTCAACGTTACAATGGAATAAACAGGCCGAATCGACTTTAAATTATATAAAATATGTAATAGTTAAGGCAACACTCCTGCGTCGCCGAAAACGAAAGAGTCCATTGTGCCTCATCAAAGATGCATACAATTTAGCCGTGCGATCCGTCTTTGCTCTCCAACCGGATTTTATCAGTTTTCGTCTAAGCCGACTGGAAAAGAAATTTGTGTAGTCCAAAGAATGCTATAAAAGATAATGAGGAGGAGGATAGACATAGAAAGAAAATAAATTGAGGAAAACTATTTACTAGATGACAGCTGCTACAACTAACACCCACTAGCAGGGTATACCTGCTCTACCTTCCTACACCTCTCCCATTGCGTTTGAAACACAGGCAGAAACAAACAATATACAAAATATAATAAATTGAGAAAATCCTAATACATTAAGAGACTATATAACGATCATATAATAGACGGGAATGGAGAAAAGTCGGTTTCTATGTTCTTGACCGGTATTTTACCGGTTTTCGTGTTAGCCGACTGGAAAATAAATTTGTGTAGTCCAAAGAATGCTGGAAAAGATACTGAGGAGGAGGATAGACATGGAAAGAAAGTAAAAATAATACAAATCATCATAAAAAAGAATATAAAAGCAATGTCTTTTTCCTAAATAACTAAATGGCGGTATTTGTGAGGCGAAGAGGATGTTCGTAATTCATGGCAATTGTATGCAGAATACGACCCTCTCCCCCTCTTTTAGCGGATTTAGGTCTCCGGTTTAATTGACTTGATTATTTTGGATGTTGACTATCCTCTTTTTAACTAACGTGAGTATTTTTACTAAAGAAAGAGAAAAACGAATAAAATAGATAAATAAATAGAGATAATGAAAAAGGTCAAAATATTACTGAGGAACAGAATGCGAATCTTTATATCTCACGCCTCCGTGGGGAATTGCGCCCTTGACTTGCCCCAGCCTCATAGTAGTCTCCTCTTTAGATTCCTCGTCTTGATACTTTACACACATTTTTTCTTCCATTAATTTCATCTTGTACGAATATCTTCTCTCACATCCCTAATTCGGGCGATCGGGAGACAAAAGGATACAACTCCAGAAACAAGTTTTTACTAAGAGGACTAGAACTAAAAAGTACGAACTTAAATCATGTGATAATGAACGCATCTTGATTACAGAGCTAATCGAAACACTGAAGAACTGATCTAAAAACTGAAATTCCCTTGAGGAGCCGAGAGGTGGAAAGAGATAAAATTCCTTACTTAAAATGGTTGTGTTAAAATGTAATTTTATTTTAATAAATACCATTAATAATTCTACACAGATACGCAAATAGCCTAGATTTGCAAGTCCAAAAACTTTCCACCTTTTTGCAATTGAACGCGATCTACGGTTGCATCACCTTGAGACAACGTCAAATATTCAACCACAAATTGTTGTCCTATTAAATTATATTTTAATTTAATAAGGACTCCTAATACGAGTAGGTAGTTGATCAACTATTAAGTATTCGCAAGAACGTACACAGAATACTATCCCGTGCACAATCTACGCTAGCATCTAACAGTCAATACCCTTCTAACCGTTTGTTTTCCAAGGATTCACTTTTTCAGTAGTGCCTCAACAGAGAGATCAAATGGAAATTTTACTTGATAATATTATCTAAATATTATCTAATTTTAATACATTGTATATTTTCATTTTCTTGAAAAAGATTAGTTTGGTAAGCTCTTTTAGCTTATAATGGACATTAATACATTAGGTTCAAATGATCTTGATTTTTTAACCTACCGTAGAACCAAACTCAGCCCACTTGAACAAAAGGACATTGGAAAAACAACTGAAGGAAAGAGGATCTACAAAAGACCCTTCAATTTAATTAGCAAGTTACCACACAGTAATTTTGGAATGGTAGAAATATATATATTGTTAAGAAGATGAGCGAGTTTCATTAAGTTAATTTAAGAGCAAAATTTGCTGTAGTTGAGAAGCATAGACAAGTCTACCAAGTTTACGATTAAGTTAAAGACATATAATGCAGACTTGAACTTACTTAGCTTTAAAGTCCTTCGACAACATAGGAAGACAGGGTCGTGCTCAATCCCTTAAAATGAAACAATGGCAAAATAATTATGGTTTCGTTATTTCATCTCCAATTTAAGAACCAGAATCGCTTCTCTCTTCGTTTTTGATATGTGTCAAGTTCATGCTATGAATCGCTGAAATTATCCCTACGTATGATTTATATACATCTCTGGAAAATATATTAAAGACCAGGAACGAAAGCACATTGAATATCGACCTTTAGTATCTGTTAAGCAGAATGGTCCTCTGGCTCCCTCCAGACCATTGTTACACCAAACATGACTTGTACACCTGAAACAACATATGTGAGGTGCCCAGCGTTTGTCCTGGTCGCCCACTTTACATCCAAAGTACAGCACAGGAAGTTTCCTAACATGTTTATTCAACTGTCTCTTGTATTGTTTTAATGTAACTGATCCAAATATACATATAACAGAAACTGTCTGGGGAATTTCTGCGTTCTCTAGGCAGTTTAGTTCTGCTTCCTGTAAAGACTGTAAAGGAAAACACTGTATTATGTGAAAAATAATATAAATAGTAAAAGCAACAAATATTAAATAAAAAAGTCAAAATAGGAAGCATTTATAGTAAGTTAAAAAATTGTCAATCGTTACGTAAGAGTTACCATGGATTCGGACCCATATAACTAAAGAAATATTGAGTATAATAAATTTCATAGGTTAGATTGACAAATACCTTAGGTACACCTCATTTAAACGACATAAAAATACGTTTATAACTTTTATAGTTTTCAGTTTCGGCCCAATTCTGTTAGCATTCAATTCCTATGGAACAATCGCGGGTATGTAAGGTAAGTAAAAAGGTAATTTACGAAAAACTGGCTAAGGCACATAAAGAGACAGATGTTATATCCGTGATTTACGTAAAAGATACCCCTGGAAATGATTATTCTTCTTTGCACAAACATACGCTCTGTAAGCTTTCCTCAAGCCCATCCCTGTCGCCCATAAAGTGCCCCCTCCCCCCTATGCAATTTCAGAAACCCGTCCAAAAGAGTCGAAAAGAAAGCCAAAGGATTCTCCGCTTTCAAAGAAAACCCAAGTCACGTTTTGTGCACCTAAGAGGGACAAACATTTTGCCTCTTAGCTGACCATTCTAAAGCTTGTCCTAGACTTTTAATATATGAGTCTTCAATAAAATGTTACAATAAAATGTTACGTGATGGAAAATTTCATTCCAAACTACTCTACTAGCGTACCCAACCTTATAAGTCAATCATTATACACTAGCCCCATGGAAAGGAAGATGAAATGCCCTGTTTGATTATTCCATCTTCCTTTTCTTAAGACTAGCCTATATTAATGACTTATATGGCTAATTGAAACATTATTTATGGTGGATGTGGATTGTAAACGAGTAGTTTCAATTATTGGCTCGAAGGAGGATAAGTATTGATTGCATAGGTTTGAATCCACCCCAAC
This sequence comes from Ceratothoa steindachneri, assembly GCA_963969495.1. Taxonomy (NCBI): domain Eukaryota; kingdom Metazoa; phylum Arthropoda; class Malacostraca; order Isopoda; family Cymothoidae; genus Ceratothoa; species Ceratothoa steindachneri. The sequence continues at coordinate 105,657,350 of OZ018327.1, read as the reverse complement.
CTCATTTTGGAAAAAAAGAATTTGATTTAAAAACGAGTTAAGGTCATTTACCAATTGCAGAATTGTAAATTGAATTTGTTGTTCCGACTACAAAATTTTCGATGCTTGATTTCTATGAAAAATATTTTGATATTCAACACTTTTTTTCCACAACACCGAATCTCTCGCCTCACGCACCAAAAAATATTGGAGAAAGGCTCTATTTCATTTTTCCCCGCAAGCAAATCTAGCTCATAGGAGATTAAAATATCTTTTTTTATTCCGAATTTTACTAAAGTTACATAGAAAAAAAATGTTACAGTCCTCGCGTCTTGAAAATGGCCATACAATTTTGCCATATGTTCGACTCCGTTTAAAACTTTGCTTCTGACCGCTAAATTTAACGAAGTTACTAGATACAAGTTATGTTATACTTAGGAATAAAAATTTTAAAAAAAAAGTAATATCCCTTATTTGATGAAGTTGAGGGATTTTATTATATTAGAAATTATTCATTTATCCGTTCGACTCTGGTTTATAAAGAAAATTATGAAAAGTTTCTTAAAATATTAAGATCTATTCAGTCACTATCATTTAAAAAATTTAAGCCCTGATTCATTTTTTTAAATAACTCTTGTCTTTGGGTCTTTAAACTGACTCTTTAACTTAATTAACGAAAGTAAAAATAATGGTGCTGTAATCCAAAACAGGACAGTTAATAATTCAGCCTAGAAGAAACAATGAAAGGCGAGAAGGAAAACAAAATAGAATACCGAAATAACAGAAAATAGTGTGAACAAAAATGCCGAGGTTAAGAAACTTCAACAATTGCAATTGGTGAATTCAACAAGTCTAAATGCTACAATCAGATCTTGAGTTCCCGAGGGAAAAATACAAAAAAAATACATCGCCAATAATCGGTGAGAAATCCTCACTTTGAATCCTATCATTGATCCCTATCATCTCTAAGTTTTCAGCAGATCTTTAGATATACAATTTTTAGCAAGCCTTGAATTTTTTAATCGTTCATACAATTTCTATTAAAATCACTTTTAGAATAAGCGGCTTTAATTGAATTTTGTCTTACTTTTTAATTACTTGATTAATTTTAATATTTCTAATCATAGAGTTATAGTTTTTTTATATTCTCTATTAGTTCTATTTTATACTACTACTTACACACCCTGTATTCTAATTACTGGAAGAAACTATTCCCCGAAACAAACTGATTCCTTGAGATACAGATTAAATTTTTTTTCGATCTCACTGACAAAGTGAAAAAAATACTAATAAATGATATAGGCTTTATTTATAAGATATAAAACAATATAAAATCATGCAACCTACAATAAGCCAACAGCGATTTGAAAAAAAAGATACAGGTAAAATAGTTTGATTCAAATAGGGGTTAATTTTACATTTACAAACCATAGAAACACTTTAGCAGCTGCTTTACAAATGCTATTATGAAGTATTGAAAATTAAGACTGAAATATTTACTATGTATTCACCAAGATATTATAGAGAGAACCAACTAGTACAATTAATTATCCAATGACAATTATCTAGATTAGCTTCTATAGAATCAAAGAGGATTGTTAAAGAGATAAATTTACCCCCCTAGAATCCAACGTCTACCCTAGCCGCCTAAGAGAAGAATCATCTGCAAGCCCAGACACCCCCAAGGGAGCAGCGAGAATTTCGCGCGGTCCGATGACCCCTGCGCTCTTTTCGAGATTGGTCGGCCAGTCGAATCCAAGGAGCCGCTTAAAGAATGTCGCGCCACCATGTGATCCGTGTTGGGTTCCCATTCTCACCAGTCGAATAAAAGGAGCAGCTTCAAGAATGTAGCACCACCATGTGATCTGTGTTATGTTCGCATTCTCTCCCGTCGCATCACCTAATCGGCGCTAAACCTACGGCGTCTAGAATTTTCGCGCGAGCTTATGATGCTCGCCGAGAATATCCCCTCCCTCTGACGACCCGCTTCCGCGGAGGCAGTTTGAATTACTTCGTGAAAAGCTTTGAGAAATTAGATCCATACAACTTCGTATTGGTTAGCAGCCACGCACAGTCTCGTACACCCTGCTCCGCCTCCCAATGGCTTCCAGCTAAGAACGTGACGCGTCAGCTCTCTACTCGGTCTCGCTCGTACCTAAGGCCCTAGTTCCCGCCCAACAGATGATAGACACGGACAGGTGTCTATGACTTGGGTATTGACATAGTTTTCGTCTGGAGTACTCCCTCGTTTATTTCTCAGCGAAGTTAAAGAAGAAAGAATTTCGCTAGTGAACTTTACATTGCCTCGCTTCCTCGTCGTCTCCCAAAACATCCGGTCAAATTAGGTTTTACATGAGTCTCCCCGTTATTTGTACTCTTCCCCTTTCCCTGGAAGTAATCACCGTACATCCTCTCTCGGACTCTCGTCCTCGTCGAGTCATTTGTATCGCCCCGTCCCCTCCCCTTTTAGTACCCCTGGTCTCATCTTATTTATTGTCTTTTATTTACTTTTGCTAATAATATTTTCTTTGTATATAGTAAAGTGATTTTTCTACAATCAGTTTCTCTGAACCCAGAACCTCTAAGAATTAACTGTTAAGGCCAACCGAACTGGATTTTGATTACTTAACCCTCGCACTGGGATCTATATCTCAATATATCGCGTGCTTCCTTGCCGCGTCATCGCAGAGTCAATCCTCGGCTAACATCGCCTTCCGACTCTACGACAAGAATCTAAGATAATATATAGAAAACCAACTAGTACAGTTAGGTACCCCATTATATACCTCTTGATTAGCTTTTATAGATGCAAAAAGAAGTTATGATAGCATATAGAGAACTAACTAGTACAATTGTGCACGGTAAGAAAAATATCTGGATTAGCTTTTATAGACTCAAAGAGGAGGTAGGAATGCCATAGTTATTTGAATATTTTAGACATATTAAAAAATGGCAAAGAAATTGTTGGCTTTTGTAGAGAGATGTGATAAAGCTACACCAAGTAGGCAAATATGTTGCGTAGGAGATTCGATGTTACTGAATGCTACTTGACCTATTTCTATAACTTGATATCATAATTTAAGATATAACTAGATGTCGTTATTCAATAGTAAGTTAAAAAAACATAAAGACACTGTAGATTGTATAACATTTCGCCACTCAGAAATAGCATCGAGAATCGAAATCGATACCTTGATTAGCGCCGTCATATCAAACGCAAAATAAAAAGAGAAAAAATGTTTTTTGAAATTATGTGTAAAAACCTTTTAGTGCCTCATCATTTTTCTCCCAAATTATATGCAATATACGTTTAGAAATGTATTAAATATAATTTATTTAATAATCAAACCACTATTAATCTTAGGTATTCAATAGTTTATATTCGATTTTCTAAAATTTGAATGCAACCACCAACATCTTTCGACGTAGAGGAGGGGCGTCCTCCTAGAATTAAAAGGTCAAATGCGTAACCGCAACTTATTAAAATAAAAAGAACTATGAAACAATCTAAATTTGTTGTCAACACACGAGCCAAATAGATTTTATTGATATGTAAATTCTCGATTTTTATCAGGTTCTTTAAGGATATCTAGTATCTACTTAACAACGATCCGAAATATGTTGGGAGAATATTAAATGGACATTTTGGTACTGTTTTACACGTCGTAGAAACAGATATTTCACCTGAAATATTGGTCTAATAATTTTGACATAATAGAAATACAGTTATTTTTTATTCAATCAAAATGAAATTTCCAAATCACTGGGTGCTGATAACATCAAACCGAGCGATCTTAAAGAATTTTAAAGCTAATTGTAAAACCTCTTTGTACGATTTTTAAAATATCTATTATCGAGTCAAAAGGGACTAAGAATTTCAAAGAGGCAAACATCAACGCCATTTTCAAATGAAGACATAAGAGTGATTCTGGAAACTTTCGGACTTCTCCTTTACTTTACTCATTATGAAACTCAATAAGTCCATTGTTATAGATTTAATAGGGTAATTACTGTAAGTAATATATCAAAAAACAGCATGGCTTTCGACGCAGACACTCATGCTTAACTAATTTTATCGATCTTTTCTAGAAATTGTGGGCGCGCAGACCCTTTAGTCTCACTTTTGGCGTCATCACTTGAGGAGATCACATAAGGACCATGCGTTTTCGCGTATCTAGATGCTGGACGTTCTTAATCATCGGCAATTTGGGAAGAAAGAGTATCATGCTACCCACTGACCTTCTCATACGTTTCCAAAATCTTTATCATGGAGTTTCTCCTTTCAATCCTCTATGACGAGGCAGGCAAAAGGCGTCTAAAGAGTAAGCCTCTTTTTCACACGCTATCAAACAATTTCAGCCAATCTCAGAAGATTTCATCTTCACCTGCCTTCGCGCGTGTCTCCTCTTCTCCTCCTTTGGGGCGAAGCTCCTCACAACCTTTCTGCTCTATTTGGGTTCGCTTGGTTTTAAGAATTCTCAAAACGGCAATCTTATTTGCAAGTTTCTTGCAGCTCCTCTTTCAAACGACATACTAACTTTCCAGCTCCTGGTGTGTAATCGCAGCTTCAACGATAGGATAGTCTAGTAATATCCTTAATAAGATTTCGACTGTCCCTCTTTGCAAAGATGCCCACGTCATCCGACAAATCTCCAAATATTCTCCTCTCAGCACTTCTCGTCTCTGAAATATTTATGGTAACAATAATGAATACATTAATGAAATCAGGTCTATAATATTTTGGCAAGAATATGAAGAGAATTTTGTTTAGGTTGTTGATATAATTGTTTTCAAGCCATTTGGCAGAAAAAAATTGATCTGTTAAAGATCGGTAATATGATGACGGACGCAATTAAAATAACACAGATTAAGTTTTTCTTATTCTTATGCATTTTTGTACTCAATCTTTTACTCGTTTTTTTCTGATGTTTTGCTTCACATGCATATAAATCACATTAACCTGAATACAGTATGATTAAAATAATGCTCTGTCAAGCGAGAATGCTCATGGTTTGGTGACAGAGATTTCTAAGGCTTGCCCCTACAGATATTAGAGTATAGACTTTTCATAAACCTCGGAATGAATAATTTGAAAACTTTTCTTTTGAAAAATGCTACCCAAGTCTCGTTGGTTTCTATCGCACATACTTACGGAATTAGAAGAAGCTACGACTATATAAAAACGCTCCTTTATGCTATCAACTATGAATCCCACCATTTAGGGATATGTGCAGATATGAAAGTTATTAACCAATTCATCGAGCTTCGAAGTGGTTATACGAAATATATTTGCTTACTCTGTCTAAGGAGTAGCAGAGCCGATGAAAAGCCATGCATGCAAAGAAAATGACTACCAAGAGATCAAGATACTTCAGGAAGATTTAAATTCTTTTACAAGTAGCTAGTCGATCCACAATTGTTCTACCTACCACCACTACATCCGAAACTATGCTTGTAAAGGTGTGGTAAATGAAGCAAAATTGAAAGCAGGTGTATTGAATGGTCCTGAAGTTCGTTCACTCTTTGACGACGGCGAATTCTTAAAACCCCTAAATCAGACAGAAGAGGGCTTTGCTTCCATTCGTTGATGCCCTGCATAACTTGCTAAAGAATCACTAGGCAGACAACTACAAAGACATCGTGAACCACAAGATGCAGATTTATTAAGTTCTTGGATCCAAGGTGTCCTGAAGTTACACTTCTTTCATTTGCATTCGGAGTTTTTCCCACCAAACCTCGGAGATATTAGTGAAGAACACGGAGAAAGATTCCACCAGAGGAGTGAAAAGATAGAGTTACGTTACTAAGACTGCTTCAATCCCAACATGCTGGACTCTGGCGCATGAAACTGATGACAATCATAGCCATAAAATCAAAGTAAGGAAACACTTTTGATTGAAATATCATCAAAATATAGGTTCTTTGAATAAGGTCACTCGATTTTTAAATGTAAATAAAACAAGTTGTGTGTGATATATGCATTCAATTTATTTGAAATTTGAAAGTACATTTTATGGCATTAAGTGTGAAATATGAGGTCGTTGAAATGTCCGCCGTGGCTTTGCTTGGTGGAACGTATTCGGGAGGCCCAATTTTCGATGACTTTCTCGCATAAATCTCGATGAATTTGCTGGATGATGCTCGTTATGTTGACTTCGAGGATAACAACTGTTTGCGGATTATTCGCATAGACCTGCAATTTAAGGTAGCCCCAAAGAAAGTAGTCTAATGGCGTTAAATCGCATGATCTTGGTGGCCAGTTGACGTCGCCGCCGCGCGAGACGACCCTGCCCTGAAATCGCTGGTCCAAAATGTCTATCGTAGCGTGCGCAGTGTGGAATGTAGCGCCTTTATGTTGCAACCACATCCCATTAGTATCCATATCAGGCATATAATTCAGTTGAAGCCACAAGAAGTTGCCTATCATCGATATGTACGTCTCGCCGTTGACGGTTATGGCAATCCCATCTTCGTTCTCAAAAATATACGGACCGATGATTCCGTTAGACGAAAATCTGCACCAAACAGTGACTTTATTGGGATCTTTGTTGGGGTGCAATTGGTGCTAGTGTGTCTCATGTAGATTCTTTTTTTCCAAAATACGACAATTTTGCTTGTTCACAAATCCATTCATCCAAAAATGGGCCTCGTTGCTGAAAAGGATTTTTTAGGGGAAATCTGGTGCAACTTCTAACTGCTCTAGAGCCCAATAAACGAACACACGGCGTTGTCTATGGTCGTTTACCTTAAGTTCCTGGGTAAGTTGGATTTTTTATGGGTGCAGACCCAAGTCCCTACGCATAATTCGCCAAACCGAAGTCGCAGAAAGGCCAAGTTCTTGTGAACGACGAGAAATTGACTGCCTTGGATTTTCCCGTGCACTCTCATTTAAGGCAGCAAAGTTTTTAGCATACCTTGCGTTTCGGCGACGTACGAGTGTTGGCTGATTGTTGATCGACCCTTTTGCCTCGAATTTGGCCACCAAGCGTAGAACAGTGGAGTCGGCAGGACGATTGTGGCGAGGATAGAAATCACGTAATGCGCGGAACGTTTGTCGAACGGAGCACTGATTTCGATAATAACATTTGATAATTTGCACACGCTGTTCAACGCTATAACCTTCCATCGTGACTTGACAAGTACTACTGAACAGTTCATAGTGAGGTTGCCAGATGTCACTTTAACAACATGGCCACTATTGCCTGACAAAGCTCGAGCGTCCTTGTTGAAAGACCCTTTATATTAAGATATATGAAAAATATAGTAAATTTGTGAGATGTTCGTGTCCCCAAAAATGTTTTAATACCCTTAAATGTTTATTTTGGACAGTTTTTCAGAATATAAATTTAAGAAATACAACATTGAAATGATGAATAAATCTATAAAATTTGTAATTGATGGATAAAAACTAATGCCAGATTCAAAATCAGCGCTATTAAGAGAATTAGTAAATAAAATATCAAATCGTTTCAAAACCAAAACTACTGTTCCCCAATGTAATTAATCAAGACTATTTCAGAATACATAACTATAATAATAATATTAATAGAATTTATACTAATAAAATAAGCAAATTGGATTTGAATAGTAGAAATCACCTTGTTAATATAACAAGCCTTTTTTCGCTGAATTTACAATCAGACTAATGAAAAAATATCGAATTGATTGTATTATAAAAGATGCTATTTTAAAAGAATTAGAAATGTATCAATGGGATAAGACTACCCTAGATATGAAGGGAAACCATCACAAGTAGAATCAGCTCGATATACAAAATAATTATGAGGTAGATAATAAATAAATTTACGAAGGTTAAATTTTCGTGCGTAACAAAAGCGGCTTGCGTAAGAGAGTGTGGGAAGAAGAATTTAGCTCGACCTCTTATTCTGTCGTTCTGTACCTAACTTTTATTCCATTATTGTGGTCAGAAATAAATCAAAACATGATAGAATTATTAAACTAGGGACGAACATCAGTGATATGATAGAGGTTATATATATAACGTATTGATTCGCGCATGATAATCCATGCTTTGAAGGTGGAAACGAGGTTTTTAATACAGATTCTTCTAATTACATGCGTGTAAGGTTTATGAATCTCATCAAATTTAAAACAAACCATTTGTGAGTGGCTGCAAGTTCACTACGAATGGGTTGGCCACTTAACCTCCAAAAGACATTAATTGGCTGTGCTCAAAACTGTGCTCAACCCTGAGCACAGGTTTTAATCCATATCATTTTAACCAGTGTCCTTTTATCTTTAAAAATGGCTGTTTATTTTATTATATATAAAAATATTTGCAGAGGAACGCGTTCATTTTAGAGATTTGTTGGTTTAGTTCAGGGAAAATATTTTGTTTTGCAAAGTCGATTAGCATCTTCCCCTTATTCTGAATAATGCAGGATCATTTCATAAACGCAAGTCCTAAGACCAAGTTCCTTAAACTGCAAAGGGTTCAGAAAAGGCAGTCTTAATTATAACGAGAACTCGAAGAAGAGAGAGGAAAAGGCAAAGTAAGCTTCATGATGAATTGGGGTTGACCCCCATAAAAGTCGAGCTTCACAATAGAGCAAATAAGATCTGGGACGCCGTACACCGGCACCTCCCTCCTGAGTTTGGCTCGAGCACATGGACTTTAATGACGAAAGACACAGAAAAGCATTTACAAGTAGCAGACTGCTTACCAACAACGACATATACCCAACGTTCACGTAAATTCCGTTCACGAAACCAATACAAACAAAGCCAACATTTTAAAACCCATTTTATTTTTTTTTATTTCCCTTGAATTAGTAAAACTCTCATACCTCCAAAATAAAACAACAACAACAACAACAACAACAAAAATAAGCACCTAAAAACACAGATTGAAATTTCTTCATCAGGAGTAGGGGCCAAAACCCCCTCTGCTATAAAGGCTTGAATGCCTTGCGTATATATATATATATATATATATATATATATATATATATTATATATACTCATTAAAAAAAAACCCAAAGAAGGTCACAGGTATCCTTTCACCAGAGATCTGTATTGTTTTCATTTCACTTTCCTCTTAGTTTCCCTAATTTTCCCCACTACTTTTCTCCAACTAAACATCTCTACTACTCTATTCCTAACTTATTCATATCCAATGTCTAAAACGAGGATCATTTTGGAACATACTTGTTCAGAAAGTTAAAATTAGTATATGATAAAGCAAGAACATACAATTCCACTTCTTGCTAAGTTAGCAGAAAGGTGGAAGTGACATTGTTTGTTCTTGCTTTACTATATACTAATGTTAACTTTTTGTACAAGTATGTTCCAAAACGATCCTCGAAAAAATTTAAATGCTATTTCCAATTTATTAGGTCATCTCATACGTAATGAGCGATTTTTTGTCATCTTTATCATTATTTTATGGGAGAAAATAATCGACTAAAAAGTCAACCATTTTTATAATATGATTATTAGCAGAGATGAAAAGTGGATTTTACACAATAATATTGAACGTTCTAGACAATAGATTATGGGGCAATCCAAAACACCAGCTGAAACAGGGGCCTCATTCACGAGGGATTCTCTAATGTGTTTGATCAGATATGAATGGCATAATCTACTTTGAATTACTTAACCAAAATCAGACTAAGAGCAAAGAGGTTTACTGTGTTCAGTTGCACACTTTACATGCAACAATTGAATAGAAATGGACAGCATTAATCGAATAGAAGAAGGGTACACTTTCATCAAGGCAACATGCGACCTCATATATCCCTATATACCATATAAAAGCGTAAGAATTTCAATCGGGAACTTATGAGTCATCCCCCACCCTTTCACACTTATCCCCACCAAATTATTTTCATTTGGGGTATTTAGCGAATCACCGGAAGAGAATGAAGATGTAAAAACAGAATATTTCAAAACATCTTTAAAAATATTTTTAAATCAAATTCAATAAGTTTTCTAAACATGGTATTTAAAACTTAGTAGAAAGATGATGATTAGTAGTAGAAACTAGTATAAATTATAATACTTATTAATAAATAAATACATGTTTATATATAAATAACTTTAAAGTTAATTGATTTCTATCAATAAAATAATGTTAAACATAAAAAAAATGATCTATTACTTATGAGATGACCTACTAGAAAACCAAAGTATTGGTCATTACCAGCCTTGGTGACATGCAGGTGTCCCCCCCCCCATCCCCCAAATACTTTGGTCAGTGACCTTTTTTCGAAGGATTCAGAGTCTACACACACACACACACACACACAAACTGGAGCTTTCTAAGGCATGCCCTTGCATTCAAAGCTCCTTACCCACATCTCTTATCGCTAAGATTTTTCTAAGGATTCAACTCGACCTCCTAGAGGCATATCCAGATATTTACACACGCAAAACACAACACACACACTTGAAAGCGTTTTGAATTTCAGGACTTTTCTTGTATTAAAATAACCGTGTAGTTGCCATTTAACCTCTTACAATTCTTTCATTGGCCCGTCTAGTTTCCATCTGTTTAAATCATTTGTCGTTAAACCTCTCTGTGTGTCACACGTTCTAAGATGACCCTCCATCCATACCGTACCACACCTAGACTTAGTAAATATTCTGCAACTGAAGATGTGCGTGTATCAGATTATAAATTTAGCCCAGACTATTCATCTACGGTTTATTTCTTCGATCATCTTCGGCGACTTATTCATGAACACCCAATTGATTGGATTGAATTTCTCTATAGTGGGTCAGTCCAACCACCTTTCACCTATAATAACGGAAAAGAAGAGATTGAAAATCTCCAGTTTATGGATTTAGAAGATTTAATCATAGATGAAAAATTAAAAAACGAGCTTATGGATCAGTTTGCTTTGTAGGAGGTCTATCCGATCGTCAGAATACATGGGTGGATAGATTTTTCTGCATATTGCATTCTAACATTGTGAATGATGGAGAGAAAGTAGTGAACATCGCTATATTTGGCAGAAAACACTTGTTATTTTGATTTATCTCATGATATTCCCATCAGCTCACCGGTACGATGAAAACCAAGATTGAAGAGGCAAGGATGAAAGAATTCCCCTTCTCACAAGGTAAGAGAATGTGATGAGTTATTTTTTAGACAAAATAAAACATTGGTAGCATAACACGTATTATTTCATCTTTATTTTATTCATATAAATCAGAGAATATTATTAATAATTGAAAAAAAATACGCACATAAAGAAAGAGCTAATAATAGCTGGCAGATATTCAGTGGACTTTTTTTAAATATCTTGTAAGATCCCTTTGAAACTGAAAGATATTGTTCGGTAACTTCCTGGGAGCTCAACACGTTACCGAAATGTCTTTCTCTAAACCTTTTTCCCCCTCACCTCTTTCGCTCCACTGACTTCCTCAGCTCTGAAACCCATAAATGGTACAAGGATATGACTATCATCTTTCTCTCTATCATCGTCGGCTCCAACTATGCGTTTCATAGTAACTTAGGTTATTAGATCCTTCGTGTGAGTGTTAATGGTTAATCCTTTAGCACGAAGTATGTATATACTTCTCCCCACTCGGCGTTTGGATGCGTACCGAATAGGATTTGGGACCCGTAGAATAGAATGAATTTCATCAGTGAGATTACCTAGGAATTCTCCGAGTTGATGTTGTGGATCATCTTTCCTAGCAATGAAGATGGCACTGCCTATGTAAGAGTACAACAAGGTTTCACCCAACGAGTTTAAGAGGCCACAGAGCTTGATTCAAGCATATAAGGCTGTAAGTGCTGCAAGAAGATTCATTACGTTGGAGTCAACTTCTACATGTTCAGCATTCTCCACTTTCACAATGTATGAATTGCCAACTACATCCAACGAGTTCATAATGTAATCGTCGTTTTTTATCAGGTCGATTACATCATGGTTTGAACCACAGATGACTGTTTGCATTCCGCAAATCATCTGAGCGAATTTTCCCCAGAGACTGTAAACGAAATAAATATGATCAGGATCAATGGGACGATTTTTGATTTATTATTATACTAGTATTATGGACTTTAAGTTAAGAAATTATTGACTTTATATTAGGTGTAAATACAATGTCTTAACATTTCTAAATATGATCAGGATTAATGGGATGATTTTGGATTTACTATTATAGTAGTATTATCGACTTTAAGTTTAGAAATTATTGACTTTTTATTAGGTGTACATACAATGTCTTAACATTTCTAAATATGATCAGGATTAATGGGATGATTTTGGATTTACTATTATAGTAGTATTATCGACTTTAAGTTTCGAAATTATTAACTTTATATTAGCTGTACAATGTCTCAACATTTCTAAATCACATCTTGAAAGTAATATATCAACAAAGAAAAAAAAATCTAATTGCAGGAAGAAATCCTTACCTATTTAGGCAGAGCTTCGCTCTAAAACGCTTTCCAGGATTTCTTTCGATGTTTTTTATTCGGATGTTTATCCCCTCAACATTCTTCACCCTCTTCACGTATTCTATTTTTTCATTCTCACCAATTACTCCTCGTGGGAAGCCAGAAGCTTCTATTTTTTCTTCTAGAAAAGTTTCTATATACTCGTACTCTACGAAAAAACTATCTCTCTTTTCAAACTCCCAAAACTCGTAGAATTTCTTGATCTCATACATCTTTTCAAGTGCAAGTTTCAGTTCAGGGGTTGTATACACCTCGGAAATCATACGTTGCTTTTCAGAGTGATCGCATTCCTGTTAGTTTTGCTGAGTGCATGTGGTGCAGAGTGTGAAAGTAAGTTTATTATCTACGGATTGAGGGAGAACTGGAATATACAGATCATTAGGAAAGAGAACATCAACTTTCACGATACCGAAATATGCCTCATTCACACCCTGAGAGAATTCTTGAATAGACGGAATTTATCGCACAGATACGCAACGTCTAGATAATCCTACGGGATAGGGATTGTTTTTCATAGAGTACGGATATAGGGATCAAAAATCGACATAATGGATTTTCACACCTTCGGTTGGTGGGTAGTATAATATAAATGGGTTACATCTGCCACCAAAAAGTGTACTCCCACATCCAGTAGACCATTTTTTACCTCGGCAGATATTCTATTAACCGCCTCACGTCTCCCTGGAATGGTTTGCACCATGGTTTCAAATTCACACTTACAGAGAATGATAACCTTGTATTTACTACTAAGAATTCGATAACTCTTTACTGTCTGATAATATAGGTCCAACGACCCACGTCCACCAATGAAAACATCCTGTTTTATATCACAGTATTGTTTCTGGCACCCATAACAATAACACCCATGAAAGATAAACACAGTTCCTCCTCCTGATGGTGAAAACCCGTCAGGAAAAAATACTCCGACACTAACAGAAAGGCTTCGCTCATCACCGTTTCTTGCATGAAAAATTGGGATTCCTCTAAAATGTTCTTTAAACGTAACCCAACGTATAGCCTTATAAGAAAAAGCTTTGGATTTCTTCCTGTCGATGGCTGCAATAGAATTTTCTGGTAAGAAGATATCTTTATAAACCTTGTAATAGAATGGGGCTATTGTGATACAAGACTGCTTAGGATCAATGTTAAACTTCCAATGAACGAACACCTAAACTTCTCAAAACACAGACGAAGGGTAGAAACATCTTGAATGCAATACTTAATAAATTCTGTACGAATATTGTATACTTCTTTCTTGAAATTCGAATAAAAATTACTGTCAAAGTGTAATTTTTCCTTGCTGTTCATTTTTTCATAGTTAAAATACCTTTTTGCAGGAATCGGTCCAATATAATTCAAAGTTTCCTGTGAAAGAAAATCGTAAGGAAAATAACCTTTTTTTCCATTTCGTGGAATTCCAATGTTTTGGGCAGTTTTTACAGCAAAGAAGGCATGAATAGGAGTGTCCTTTAAAATTATGTCCTGAACGAGCTCTTTCTAAAAATCTTTCCGCCTCGCTTCATTAGATGCGAAGTAAAGAGATTAGGATTGAAATGTTGAAGCAGTTCGTCATAGATAAATTGGGCATCGAATTTTCCCTTGTTATGTGCCATCACATATGTTTTCACATTTTCTCTCGTTCCTCTTATTCGTATTAACTCTTTTATAGAGATTTTACAAGAGGAATTTACATCATCTGTTTGAAAAACCTTTATTCATGGACCACAGTTCTTACATTTGTCATATGTTTCATTCTCATTATCAAGACAGAGTTCAGATTATTTGCATAACCAATATATAAGTAAAAAGTATAAATGATCTCACTTCTTTATAGGTTTCCATATTATAATATACTGCATTCCATTTCTTAACCATCGATTTCTTCGATCTCTTCATCCAGCACGTATGCTATGCTCCATCCACAGAACAACTTCTCACACTCGTGCTGTCTCATGCCGTTTGCCCCCTGTATGATTATATGGTTACATCTAAGACACATGCTAATCTTCACACAAGTATGAAGCTTTTTGTGCGTATCGAAACATGATTGGCTGTAGATTGAGCGATTACATTCATTACATATAATCCCTCGAATTCTTTCTCCATCACAATGCCCAAGACACTTACTGAATACCCCTTCACAATCTTTTAGATGGACTGTTACGTTGTCATGGAACGTATAGCAAAAAAACACATTCCGTGATTAAAAGGAAGCTTCTTGTTTTTAACATATGTATTACCAATGTGTCGAATTAGATAGTAAGTTTCACCTTCAAGACCAATGAATAGGAGTGGGGCTGTTTTTTCAGGATAAGTTGTTGATGGAGTAAGTTGAATTTACGTTCATCGCCTGTAGTCGTAAATATGAGGATCCAGCATCTCTGCTCTCGTTCTATTAAGGAGAACTGATCTACAGTCACAGACTCTTCTTACACAAGATTACATTTTCTTGTCAACTCTTGAGACTCTTTTATTATTGTTGGAAGCCAAACGTTTTTGCGCGAACATTCTCCTTCATTTTTTTCTCGAGGACTGAGGAAACAAATGCGCCGCCTGTAGAATTTATATGACCTCTATATATATTATGTCGATTAAATCTACCATTGGATGGTATTACAGCATGCTCTCTGCTGGAATCCTGTAAACAGGAACTGTGAGATTGATGGTACTAAACTCGATTGTGTCCGCAGATTGGAATGCGGTCTTGAATCGTCTCATGATATAACCGAATAGTTTCGACTCACGTAGTTGAACGAATGGAATGTTTAAATGGATTGTATCACGGGATACATCCATAATTTCAAAACTTATATTTATACGATAATCGCCATCTCGAATCCATTGGAGATTTAATATACGTCGTGAAAGCTCATGCACTACTCTACCAAGAACAGCTTCCTCTGGATTATCCACGATTAATTGCTATATAATAATCAAAAAATTTCCATATCTGTTTTCTATTATTGGCGTAATTTTTGCACACGAACGATATTCTTTCTGCTGTTCTTTTGATAATCTAAAAAGGGGAAAAAATGATGTATATATTTATTTGAAAGAAGTTTACGTATTTATTATACAGAAGGAAAGCATGAGTGACAAATACGTACTCGGAGTCCACACCGATACCACCTTCGCTCGATGAGAGGTTGGATAAAGAGGAGTGAATTGGATGCTTTTAGTGGATCTTTCGCTCTTTTGCAGGGGGAGTAAACATATTTTCTGATGATCTAAAAAGAAAGAAAACATTTTGTATAGTTATCTGAAAGACTTTGGTTCATTAATTATACAAAAGGAAAGCATAAGTGAAGGAGGTATGAAATTTTTTTTTTTTTAAGAGAGGCTTTTGTTTATAGTTATCCGAAAGAAGCTGTATCATTCATTGTACATAAGAGAGGTATGAGTGAAGGAAGTGCGAAACTTTTTAATTTATATCCACATGTATTTTATCGATCATTGGGCCGACGTCTATCGGAAAACCCACTTCCTATATCGTATACTCCGGAATAGAGATAAGATGTTTACTAAACGTGTTGATAGAATCATAAACTCCCTAATTTAGATGAATTAATGCAGATGATAGATGCAAATATATCAGAGATATTTCCAGTTACCTCCCACCATAAGAATATCTCCATATTCCTAGTGGCTCAAAATCTATTTTAGAAAAATTCTTAAATTGTCACCATCTAGTTTTATTTAACCAGAGGAGAGACATCTCCTAGATAAATATATTTGCTGGACAAATAATGTCTGGTGAACGTAAGAGCTTCATGTAGATATATAAAGAATCAGTCTCAAAACCTTATGGCTACTTGCTCTGTGACTTCAGTCCGAGAAACACTCAACAATTTACCTTACGGAGGGGTATATTTCCAAGTGAACTCGACAACGTATATCTTTTAGAATTAACCATAAAATAAAAAGATACTCGTATCTCTTCCATGCGTTCCTTACACTTTCTAAAAATCAATCATAGGAAGCATGTATAGTGATTTTGTAAAATGTGTATGTGAAATATGTCTTAATCTAATAAAAGGTAATGTTCCGATGACAGTATCACAGGATCAAAAGACATCACCATTCAAACGGTTGATCTGTATGTTAGCTCGCAAGCCAGGTCATATACGTCTGAAGAAAAAAATAATAAATTAGCGTGAAGGATCTTTTCTATAAATCTTATTCTCTTTTCTAACACCTCTTCTATCCAACCTTCTAAGATGAAAAAAAATTATTGTTTATCCCGAAAGAGAGAGAGAGAGAAAGAGAGATACCCTCAAACTTAATACCATCTCAAGAAAGACTTTTATCTTTGGAGAGAGAATTGACTATACTCAATAATTCACACATACCACCAGATAAACGTATTATACTTTATTAGAACACGTTGGAACATTATTTAAAACAGTATGATAATGTTGTAAACTCACCTCCCGCTAATGTTAACCAGAATGATAGGGATCAAATAAACGAATATGCAGGTGAAGTACTAGGAACACTGGAGCCTAATGTTCATGAAAGGAGTAGATTTATTTATCAGCCATTAAAAAATATAGAAGGATTCAGTCGGGATAATAATGGGTTGATTACAATCGACGGTAAAAGTCTCTCACAATCTAACGTTACCGACCTCCTTAATGATTTAACTAGAACGTGGAAAAGACCACCACCCTTCTTCTGAGAAGAAGTAACCGAAATCTATTGTAAAAAATTCGCAACGCTGGAAAGAATTAGAAAATATTACTCATGTATTAAATTCTTTCACTTCAACCTCAAGAGTTTGCGCAAACACACGACGTATTTTCATTATCGCCAACAACCTAAAATGGGGAACTTGTTGAATTATTAATCAATTTCACTGATGGAAATGGCAACTAGACGGTCCAACCGCCTAATTGTAAAAGGCTAGGTGGCAACTCCACTGTTATGTAAATACAAGAAAAAACCTGAAAAACCAAACCGGTTCAGAGAAACCCTATCATAATGGTTTTTGTCTCACTGTCTGTCTAAATTCACACGAATACTCACGCGTAAGAAGCTATGTCTCGATTCCAGGTGAAGCAAATTATACAACAAGAATATAAAATTAATATATTCAGCCTTTTAAATATTACTAGAACAAAATACGGTTATGGTAGAGTGATCTTTGAAAATACCTATCGAAGAACCCGCTATAACAATAAACTATTCCTTAGTGAGGATGAGTTTTGGCTTGTTTTTGCTACAATACACAGGTCAAAACAGGAAAATTTTCCCTATGTTGATCGTTTGGTGAAGGAATACGGTGTAAAGTAGTTAAAGTGTGTAGTGGAGGCCAACCCTAACAGTCTATTTCCAAGTATCCATTTCAGTATTTACTGGAAAAAGGGATGAAGAGTTAATTACACGATTAAAAAATGCGCTGTACAATAAGTATGAAGTCAACACTTTTGTAAAACTTGAAGACAAGTTTCATAAAAGTTTTCGTCAAATGAAATGCTTACAGAATGCGGTTGATGTCTGTTATCTTGCATTCAACGGTGGACTTGATGAATGGCGAAAGCTTAAACCCACCATCACAGAAGTTCAGTATATAAAAAAAATATCTCGTTTGATGAGTTCCACTGTTTTCTCAACAAGATGTGGAACAGTATCGAACTTGTTAAAGAATTTGTCTTCAGGGATCTTTACTACTACGACACCATTACGTGTAAAGAAAATATTAATAGAATATCTATTTATCAACCAGTCTCACCATGAAAGTCCAGAGGGTGGAGTGTCACGAACCTGCGTCATCAAGATTTGCAAGAAGATAGTTTAAGTTTACCCAAGATAAAAATAAAATTTTATCAGAACACAATTCTTTAACAAATATGTTTATTCAAATACTAGATCATATAAAAAAACTAATATTAATTTTTAAAAAATATAAGGTCGGATTAAAAATAAACATTGATCATTTTTACCCGTTACGTAGCGAAAACTGATTTCCCGATTCGATTAATCCAGCTCTTATGATTCAGAGAATCAGTAAATGTGTACAAAGTAATAAGGTTGCGAACATCCATGAAATTCTCTGAGTGCTTTTTCATTTTTATAATATCCAGCTTCTATTCATACGAGTATCTCATCAAAAACCCGTTCGAAAAAGATTTAAGACCAAACACGTAAAAGCGAAAAGCTCTAACGAGATCGGGCAACTAGATTTAACTGTGATGTCCAAATATTAAAGTTTTAATTATGAATTATGGTGTACGCTACATACTCTGTGTAATTGACGTATATTCTAGATATTTTTGGTTAATTCCTTTAAAGCAGAAGACGGACCAGGTAGTGTCAAATGCTGTAAGAAATCTCATGGAAGAATCCGGATGGATTCTAGGTTATACAAGGTGTCCCCAAAAAAAGTTAACTGTAATTTGAATTAGTATAACTCAAAACCTATTGGAGATTTTTGAGTCCTATGAAACAAAATATAATTACCAACTATTTATCTGTTGATTCTGGGAATTTCATTGAATTCTTTTTTACGGTATTGATACACTAATGGGTTTCGTGGAGGCTATAAAAATTATGTTTGCGCAAGGAAGTAAAATAATGAAACTTCGAACTTTAAAATTAACAAATATATTTAAATCCATTTTTAACAAAAACACCTCTTCATATGGGTAATAGAAATTCCTTTTTTTTAATTTTCTAAGTATTATTTCCTTCCACATGTCTTCCATTTCTTTCCTAGCACAGTTGCACCTTTGCTCGCATTTTCTGGACAACTCTTTTGATTAACTTGTGATTTTCCTTAAGTCTATTGACTTCACGTGTGATACTATCTCTTAACTGGTTGATGCTTTGTGGTGGAGTAGAATACACTTTATTCTTTAGATATCCCCATAAGAAATAATCACACGGTGTTAGGTCAGAGGATCTTGAGGGCCATTCAATTGCATGATTTAGCGTGAAAATGCGGTTGTCAAACGTTTCTCTTAGTTTTGTTCTTACAGCAAGCTGTCTATGAGCTGGTGCGCCGTCTTGAATCCACCAAATTCTATTGAATTGATTGCCGTAAATCTGGGGGAGTTCCACGAAGATCATTTCGTTGATCATGCTCAGGTAGACAGCACCATTCAAGTTATTATTGTAAAACATAGGCCGACAAAAATAGCTATTCCCGCATATTCCGATCAACAAAGACACTTTCTGCTGTGAAATACGTGTGTCAAATTTGAATGTTGGTGGGTGGTTCGCGGCGTATATTGCCAAATGTTATGGCTATTTACCTTTACATTCATGAAAAAGGCTGCCTCGTCACCGATCACAATGTTTTCCAAGAAACGAGCAAGTTTATGGGGAAGCCATTCGACAAATTGTCTACAAGGAAAATCAGTTTCAAGAAGCTGGTGTCTTCATGCATCTTATAGGGATGCCCTTTTAAGTCATGTTTAATAATGGGGTTAAATGATGACTTTAGCCATTGTAATCCATTCTTTCTGACTCATACATGTGGATTTTGAAGAAGTGTTATCTGAACATTTTTGATATTTTCTGTTGTTCTTATGGTTCTCATACGACCCAAACGACCTTTATTTAGATTTGAGGATGTTCCTTCCTGTTGGTATTTGCGAACCTTTTTCCAAAGTCTGGGCTTGCTTGGTGGGTGCTGACCTAGAAAATGTTGTTCAAATGAATCTTGTACTTGTTTAATACTGCCAGTCTTAATAATGTTTGTGACTACAAATACGCGTTGATCTTTTGTTAACTGCGTGATTAAAAAGGTTCTATGGAAGTAAACTTTTACACAGAAAAGCTTTCATTTGCTTAGTAAGCAATAATGACGAGACCATACCAGAGCGTGGCTGAAAAACCACTGTAAAATGGCCTAAGCTATGCTTGGAAAATCGCACAAAGACCTAGGCAACCTAGGCTCCCTAGGCTCTCTTGAAAGTGCACGGTAGTCAAGCCTTCCTAGGCTTCGTTTTATTATTTTACTTCCTTGCGCAAACATATTTTTGATAGACTCCACTAAACCCATTAGTGTATCAATATCATAAAAGGGAATTCAATGAAATTTACAGAATCGACAGAGAAATAGTTGCTAAATAAAAAACTTTTGGCAACACTAAAGATTCTCCAATGGTTTTTGAGGTTTGCTAATTCAAAGTACGGTTAACTTTTTTCTGGGACACCCGGTATTTGTTCTGATGATGGAGGAGAGTTTAAAGGAGATAGGATGGAAAAGTTTATTTTCACTCTCTAAACAAAGCTAGTTTTGTAGAGCGTGTACAAAGAACAATAAAAGAAAGACTTTACAGATTCTTTACTTTTAATAATACCTGGAAATATATCTACTTATTAGATGATTATGCAAAGGCTTATAATAATTCTAGACATAGAATGATTGGGAACACACCGTTCTAAGTTTTGCACGATGTTGCTATACCGAACAGAGAGCTTAAGGTAAAAAAACGGTTTGTATATAAGATCGGTGATTATGTTCAAATCTCACGCGTTTCCAATAAATTTAAAAAATTGTAAGAAATAGGGTGGAGTGAGGAAATCTAAAAGATATAAAATTTCAAATCTATTAGCCCTGTATTATATTAAAGATTTAAATAGAGAACATATTGAAGGTGAGGTTTATGAAGAAGAACTAGAGAAAGTAAAGTTCGACTCCCTTAAGAAAATATGTAGTGGAGAGGATAGTTGAAGCGAAATGGCTTGGAGAAAACAAGCTATATTTAGTAAAATGGCGAGAGTACCCAGAATCGTTTAACTCATATATCAAAGAATGTGATATCACCCTAAAATCTTAAGTAAATAAATTCCTAAAATTATATAAAGGTGGGAGATATGGAAGGTTTTATATCGGTTGTGAAGATGGAGCCAGAGAGTTTTTATTTCACCTTTCCTTCTTCGTCCTCCTTGGATGTTTACCCTCAAAATAGCATGTTGAACTATAGAATCCAGTTGCACAAATCCATAATAACAAAACATAGGCAGTTTGAAGTAGGTGAGTTTCAATTTACAGGGAATATCTATAATGTTACTAAGTCTACGCATGCATTCACAATCTATTGGAAAATCGCGGAAGTAAACAACTATGCATCAAATACTATATTGGCAAGATGAAAGGTAACAAAAATAAAAGAAATTGATTTTACTTATGATGAGATATGGATAGACGCTGGATATTACAAAAATGGAAAAGGACTCAAAGAAAATGAATCTGGAAATGAAACAGAAATTATCATCTCAAGATATGATGTTTCAATCTGACAGAAAGCAACGGAAAATGCCTACTGATTATATGTTAATGCTCACTTCAGGTTCATTGCTCAATGTGAAAAGGAAAGAAAATTATTTAATTCATCTGTCAAAGAATTTTCCACTATAATGAAAAGATCTATCAGAGATGATATCCAATAATTAAATCATTGTATAGCGTCAATATAGATTTTACTGCTCTTATATATCATCCGAGATCATGTTACATTTACTCTAACCTTGTCGACTATCATTCAATAGGCGGGAAACAGTCCAGCTAATGAGAATTATTAATTTTGGTTGATTAAGTATAACTTCTGATATTCCACACTATCTGAATCTAAGCTCTGGGGACTTGAGATCAATTTATATTTATATAAGAACGGTTGGAGGGGAAAAATTTCTATTCTCTTTAGGTCATTTGATGATAAAACTATACATTAAGAGTAGACATTAAACGATAATTAAAAATGTTGAATGAACCACCCGTGTTTAAAGGGTTAATAGCATATAGGGTACATGGTCTTGGATCCCTCTTCTCTTCTCTATTCAGAAATGCAGCACCATATCTAAAGAGTGGTGCTCATTATCTAGGAAAGAAGGCTATTTCAGCCGGTTTCGATACTGTTCAGGATATTCTGCATGGAAAAAGTGGGAAGCAAGCTCTGAGAAACCAGCTGGGAAGGGTAAAAAATAATATCACGAAAGATACTAGACAGTATATTAGAATAAATTTAAAATCTGAGAGGGATAATGAGGGAAAAAAAAAAATAGGTGTAATAAATAAGCAAAAATGGATGAATAAGAAGTTAAAGAATAGAAGAAAGTTAAAAATAGATGATGATGATGAGGCTGGGTGTGTTTTTTTTTATAATCTAAACCATCAGACATTTCATAGATGTTCTCATAAAGATATAACGGATGTAAATCTTATACGTGTAAAATGTAGAATGAATGTTCTTCATCCAACAAGTGATATCTGTTGGAAGACAGAACACGATTTGTTTACTGTTCCACCAACCCAAACTTTCATCGTTGAAAGCAATTATCAGTCTTATTCTCCCCTCAACAATAGCTCTTCCGACCCCACACCGGTTGAATATTATGTATCTGGTAACGGACAGTATTGTGTAAACCCTAGTGAGGTTTATCTTTTTATTAAAGCAAAAATTGTGAAGTCAAACGGTAGCCAACTTCTAGAGAGAATGTTTTTCCTGAGAATACTTTTCTTCACAGTTTGTTCAGCAATGTTGATATTTATTTAAAAGAAACATCTGTAAATTCGATTGGAAATAATTACACCTATCATGCATATTTAGAGACCCTGTTCAACTATACTGAAGAGAAAAAGTCTACTTTTCTTTCCACTGCAGGATTTTTCTCTAGTAAAGAAAGTATAGAAAAGAAATATATCAGATCTCTGAAAAAACTAATTGATGTATAAGGAAAATTACACGGTGATTTCTTCTCAAAACATAATCTGTTAATTAATGGAGTATTAATAAAGATAAAGTTATCAAGACCACCACATTCATTTACACTATTTAGAAGCCAGACCGGTTTAGAAGGTAAAATAGAATTATTAGAGCGTTTTCTTTACATTAGAAAAGTCCGCTTTCAGCATCAACTCAGCTGGAGATGAAAAATAGGTTGCTTACATCAAACGATAAGTACCCTATCACCCAAGTTCGTATGCCAAATTTTACAATTAGAAGTGAAATATCAATGTGGAGTGTGGATAATATCTTCATGGGGCAAACACCTACACGCATGGAAATAGGAATGGTTGATCATTCTGAATTTTTCTGGTAGTTTTGATGCATCACCGTTTGAACTTAAACCTTACAATCGAAATCGCAACACTATCTATATAAACGGGAGTGAGGTTGAAAGACCATTTGAATTAGACTATTCGGACGATCTAGATAAACTTCCGTCAAGTGCTTTTTACTCGTTATATAAGGGAAAAGGGTGTATTGGAGGTGGGCAGAGTATTGGACTTACGTATGAACAATTTATAAAAAGTAAAAATATTTATTGTATTAACCGAAATCAGGACAATAGTACTACTTGTCTTGGAGAATGCTCCTTACTATACAACAGGGAACATTATCAGTACAGTTACAGTTTCAATCTCCATTAATAGAACCGGTTTCCCTTGTTATACATGCAGAGTTTCAGTCTATTATTGAGATAGATAACTCTAGTTTATTCTTAAAAAAATGAATGCAGTAGAAATAGAAGAACGATTGTATCGAGATAAAACTACAAATCGAGTTTTTCTTGGATGTTAAAAACTGCCAGCAGCTAATATAATTAGTCTCAACAGCAGCCATAGACCTAGTTCGCATTGTATCGCTTTGTCTATTAACAAATAAGTTTGTATTATTTCGACAGCCTATCTCTAGGGTTCCAGAATGATGTTTATATTTGTACAAACTTAATAAAAATGAATAAAATTATTATCGTCAATACATTCAGAGTTCAAAGTTACTTTTCAAACTCATGTGGCTTAGGTTTGTGTCTATTTCATTCAGCAGATGATTTATATAAGAATCAAAGAAACGAAGAAATCGTTGTAAAGAATACTTTTAATAGAATGTAAAGAAAAAAAAATTGATTTTGTACACTCATTAAAATTAATTGTGTATCGTATTGACAAATTGTATGTATGTATATATTTACATATATATATATATATATATATATATATATGAATATATATATATATATATATATATATATATATATATATATATATATATATATATATATATATATATATATATATATATATATTATGTAACCTGGGTAGTATAAATTAAATATTTATTTTCAATTTATTAATCTGGAGAAAATATACGCATATTTCTGTTTAAGAGTAAAATATATCATTATATCAAGCTGGACTTTTTTAAAAACCCATTTAAAAAAAGCGAAGATAATCACTTACTCTGTGAAAGGAGCTGTTAACAGACAAAGGATGAAATGTTCGAGAAAATCACAAATCTTCCCGCAAGATTTTTACTCATCTTGTGTTTCTTACACTTAGCTATTTTTCTGCAGGAGACCATGATAGGCGCGTGTATCCTGCTCGCTCTCCCGGGGTAAAAGGGGTTTGAGACTCCACCACCACGAGAAGGGGGCCTGGCTGGGCAATGCGCGGTTTACAACCAGTATGATGTCTCCGTTCTTCTTTTCACTTCAGATATCTTATTTCAGGCAGTGGCTGTGCAGCTTCACCTGTATAGGAGGTATACTGTTATTTCTTCGTACATTCCACCGTCAGCTGACCTCAACGCCGGGGACTTCCGCTGCGTCGTGGCACGGTTGCCGAGGCCCTTCCTCTTGCTTGGAGATCTGAACGGCAGACATCCTCTTTGAAGAGACTACTCAATAAATCCCGGAGAACAAGTCCTTGCCGATCTGATCGAAGAGCTTAAGATAGGTGTCATAAATGTGGATGAGTTTACGCATCACTGCCCGAGAACCGCTTCATTTTCTTGCCTCGATCGATCTCTGGGCTCTTCGGATGCACAGACTGATTTTGATTGAGGGGTGGTCGATCACCTCTATAGTAGTGATCACTTTCCCATTCAAATATCATTTTCGGGGCAACTGCCGCCTGAAAGCCCACCTCAGTGGTGCTTGGCGTGGGCGCGATGGGCTGCATTTCAGGAAATTACTAAATTCTCTATCTCAGTCGAGGAGTTTAGGTCGGTAGATGAGGCCATTGAGTTCTTCTCCGGCAACCTCATCGCCACGGGCCTGACTACTATTCACATAACGTCTGGCTGTTTTACACGCCGATCACTCTCGTGGTGGTAAAGAGAAAGTGAAACGGCCCTCAAACAGAAGCGTTATGCCTACATGCGCTATACGCGTCGCTCGAACGATTCCACTGTCAGTGAATTTCGTCGGGCTAGGGCTAGGTTCCAGTATATTTCGAAGCACGCCCACCGTTCTTCTTGGTGGGCACACGTGTCTTCACTTAACGGGAAGACCACTTTAGCACAGGTGTGGGAGCGAGTCAAAAGGATTCGGGGCAAGTTCTCGCAGGAGCCCCCTCCCATTGTCCAGGAGAATGATACCGCAATCTCGGACCTCGCGTCCGTGGCGGAATCCTTCGTGACCGTTTTCTCTGCATTCTCTAGCTGGGATGCTCCTCAACTAGCATTCAAAGACGTCATGATATCGCGGAAGGGCGCTGACTAGACTTTACCTACAGAGGCGGAGAACCCTTCAAAGAAAAGGTTTACTCTGAGGGAGTTGCGTTCCGATCTTGCTTCGTGTGCGGATACCGCCCAAGGTCCAGGCGATGTCCCGAACGCCATGCTTTGCCACTTGTCTGATCGAGGCATGGCCTCTCTGCGGGATTTGTTCAACAGGATATGGGAGAGCGTGACCTCCCAGAATCCTGGCGAATCGATACTGGGCTAGCCTTTCTTAAACCGTTGAGAGATCATTCTAGCCTGGCCGGTTTCCGCCCAATTTCTCTAGCCTCCTGTGTGTGCAAGTTGATGGAGAAATAGTAAATGTTAGATTAGCCTTTTTTTTCTGCATAGCAGAGGCTATTTGTGTTATACGCAGTGTGGCTTCCGCAAATTTCATCCCACGTCGGTTGCTCTGCTCCAACTGGAAAATGCTGTCTGCGAGGCGTTCCTTCGTAGACAGCACTTTGCCACGGTGTTTTTCGATCTGGAGAAGGCTTATGATACTACATGGCAATACGGTATCATGGATACCCCCCACACGATGGGGACGAGGGGACGCCTCAAAATCTATATATCTCAATTCTTGCGAGATCGCCGATTCCGCATACATGTGGGGGGAACCTTCTCCGGCCTAATGGAGCAGGATTAGGGTGTCCCGCAGGGAAGTGTCATCAGCGTTAAATTCTTTGCCTTGAGCATCAACGGCATAACCTCCGTGCTGCCAGATGATGTTCTTGCTACGCTATATGTGGACAACCTTTCGAACTCTTTTGGCGCAGCCCAGATGCCAACTCTAGAGCGTCGACCTCAACAGGCATTCAACCGAGTCTCTAACTATGCCGAAGCGCACAGGTTTTGTTTTATTCAGCCAAGACTAAGGTAGCGCATCTCTGCAGCCATCCACGGCTCTATCCCGACCCAGAATTTTTTCCTAATGGGGTTCGCCTAGACGTGCTTGAATCGCACCGTTTTTTTGGTCTTGTATTTGACCGACGCCTTAACAGGGAAGCTCATTTTCGTGGCCTTAGGTTTCATGTACCAGCGCCATGTATATTCTACGTTCCATGACGTTCAGCGCTTAGGGCGCTGATAGGGCTACTGATCGACTACGGATGTGAGTTTATGCATTGGCAGCTGAACTTTTATTGCAGAAGGTGGACTCGATCCACCACACTGGCCTTCAATGGTGACCGGTGCCTTCCGCACTTTCCATATTGAGAGCTTGCTTGTTGATGCTGAAGAGATACCCTTATCTATGCGCTGTGCACAATGCATTACTCGCATGTACGTACAAGCGAGGCGTCTCCCTTTGTCGCCAACGGCTCTCTAATCCATCCGCAGCTGATCTCGAGGGTGCCTATGCTGCCGAGAGACGCAAGTCATACCCTAAGCCCTTTGGGTTTAGGGCTAGGAAACGCCTTTGAAAGCTAGATATAGCTCTCGAGCCGGTGGCTCCCTTAGGGTTGCCCAAAACGCTGCCATGGTGGGTACCACCGTTGGCTATTTCTCGCCACGCCTCTGCTCCCAAAGCTTGTACACTGCCGGGAGTATTTTGTTCGGCCTTTTTGGAGCACATCTCCTGTCACGCTGGAACCGTGCAAGTGTATACGGATGGTTCCAAGTCCGAAGAGGGGGGGGGGGGCGTTTCCACGCCGTATCCCTTCCGTTTGAAGTCAGCGGTGCTCTGCCAGTTGCTGTGTCTGTCTTCACGGCTATGTTGGTGGCAATACACCACTAGGTACGGGAGATTTCTCAACGTGCCCGTTTTGGAGAGCGGATCGTGATTTATAGCGACCAGGTACCGGGAAAGATGCGGGTGCGAAGATTCCTCAGTCTCAGACACTCAAAAAGAATGTCCAGAACAGTTTGGGGGACAACACAGTCATATACTTTTCCTCATCCCCTATGTCCTTCTTTCAATCAATTACCAAGCTCCTTTCAGCCTACACCTCCATAAATGAATGGCTCTCTGCCAACTTTCTCAAACTTAACCACGATAAAACTGAAGTTCTTGTTGGTACCGCTTCGATGGTAGAGAAATCTAAAGCTCTCTTCCCCTACCTTAACCTTGGGGAAACTAATATCGCCTGCTCTGATTCCGTCAGTAATCTTGGTGTTATTTTCGACGAGCAACTCTCGTTTAAACCGCACATCCATCATATTTGTAAGGCTTCCCTCGGTTTCCTCCGCAACTTCTCACGTGTTCGATCCCATTTTGATCTACAAAGCCTTGAGACTGCTATTCATGCCTTTGTCACTTTACGCTTAGACTGCTGCAATTCTCTTCTCGTGAATCTCCCTTCTTCTTCACTTCACCCACTGCAACTAGTTTGAAACTATGCTGCCTGGATCTTCCTTCGCCGCTCCAGGTTCTCTCCTTCGATGCCTCTGTTACAGGAGCTACACTGGTTACCTATTCGCTTCCGTACCCACTATAAAATTCTTCTCATCACCTACAAGGCCTTAAACCTCGAGGCTCTATCTTCTTTCTCGTCTGCCCTCTCCCGTCGTCAAACTCTTCGGGCACTCCGATCTAACCTCGCTCCCCTCC
The DNA here is from genome assembly GCA_963969495.1 of Ceratothoa steindachneri. Taxonomy (NCBI): domain Eukaryota; kingdom Metazoa; phylum Arthropoda; class Malacostraca; order Isopoda; family Cymothoidae; genus Ceratothoa; species Ceratothoa steindachneri. The sequence goes on along the minus strand of OZ018327.1, from coordinate 105,628,936 downwards.
TGAACACTCCTCGTTCTGTCCTCTGCTCGATGGGTGACAGTTCCTTCTAAGTTTGTGCTTTTAGACTCTGGAAGTCCGATCCCCTCCCTACCTTGCTACTTTTTAGCGTCTCCTGAAGACTCATCTCTTCAGAATTGCCTTCTCTCCCCGGGAAACTTTCTCTACACTTGCTACAAAACCTGCTCTCAGGGAGGGCTAATAGCCTTGAAGGGCACATTATAAATACGCATTATTATTATTGCGGTAAGGTGCACGGGAGCGTTCCATCAAATGACAGTACGTTCCGCAAGTGTACGCAATTGAGAGACGACAAAAGCCAACTTGCACCCGCCTGGTCAAAAGAGGGTGGGAGAAGGGAACTGTAGAGGTACAATGGCGCGCGACGTTAAGTTCTCGCCGGATGTCTAAATCTTAACATGACCTACATAGTCATTGAGCCTAGTCCTAAGCAAATGGTTGCCTTTTCCTAAATCTCAAACTTCGTTGATAGAAAAGCAGTGCAAATAATCGCCACCTAATGAGACACGTGAATCCAATTTTTATCCCAAAGGTACTCTTGTCTCAACCAATAGACTATTTTGTCAGCTTTGCAAAGGCCAAGAACATACCATTTCTTATTGCCCCATGTACCCTTTAAACATCAGTAAATTAAACCGAATCAAAAGGGCTTACCTTGGGGTTTATGTCCACCATCGTATTTTTTTATAATTTATATATATATATACATATATATATATATATATATATTTAAAAACAATATTATTTTTAATGTAGACAATGTTTTTTCTTGGGCAAATTAAATAAAGAGTGCTTTGGTTTGTTGTTTTTTTCAATCAAATCATATTGTATTATATATCATTTTTAAGGTAATTTAGAAATGGAGTGCTTCGCCTCCCATAGCCCCCAAACACCCGATAAATTTAAAAAAAAATCGTAATTTTGCTAATATGAAAGCCTAACCTTACATTCGAATCCAAATGTCGATTGCTAAATGTCGTTAGGATTCTAGTTTTGATACTATGTTGCTTGGCCTCATCCCCGAATGCTAGTTAAATCAATGATATTTTCCTTAAAATTAGTATTATTAAAAATACTTAGTGTATTAAAATTCCAAAAAGATTCCCTTCAAAATGATAAATAATACACTATGATGCGATTCCTATTAGCAGCATGAAGCTAGGTGTTTTTAGGTTAGACTAGACTAGGCCTTGAACTAGAGAACTTACTGACGAATCATGTAGGAGGTACCCAATTAGAGCATCTTAATTAGAAAAGAAATATTTTGAATTATGTACAAAATAATATCATATTAATTAGAAAACTAATATTTTAGGTGTTTTACAAAAACAAAAAACTATCCTACATACCCCCTACGGAACGATTCTTTTGATGGATAAAAACAATATATAACTGACAAGATGGCGAAGATGGCGGCCATCGATTTTTTGCAATAACTTCATAATTAAGAATTTGCCCAAATTAAGTAAGCATTTGCGTAGTTTTTAAAAATAGATATTTATAACAAAGCACCCACGAAATTCGTGGGTGGGCATAAACCAAAAATTAACCTCAAAGAGTTAGTCTCTTGCACTTGTTACACTGGTGCAAATCATCAATACAATCAATGTAAAATAAATCTATATCCTTGCAAACATTGTTATAATAGGTACCACGCTTCATTCCTTTGTTACAAAATGTGTTCATCAGAAAATGAAAAAAAAATTATCTCCATATGAGAGAAGACATTCCCTTGAAAAATACCCAAGCTGATAGCAACACACTCACACTTAAAATGTAGCTTTAACCTTGGTTTAACAGCAATTCTACCATAAATTCAACTTCACATATGTAATTACCGACTGGGAATCAAATTCAATTAAAGTTAAATGCTTTATTATTTCTTGTACCCAAACAACTACGTAACGAAAGAAATCGTTTAAAATTGCTTTTTGGATAAATTTATAAAACCCTAACTATTGCGGGAATAAATTCAGGGGTTATAAAACTATCCTACCAAGTAGCTGCTTTCATTATTAAAAATAATTATCACCCTATTACAGCTATAATGTTTGATGAAATTCTTGTCACCTTAGAAATAGAAGAACTAAGCTCTCTTTCTGGGTTCTTAACTCTATATTTTTCGAACGGAATTTTTGTGCAATGAGTGAAAAAATGGTAAAAAGATTTTTGGTTAGTTAATGAATGATTTCGTATTAAAATTAAAAATCTATTTTCGATACAACTTTGATAAAACTTAAGAATATCGATTGAAGAGGAGGAAAACTTTGACCTAGAGTCCGAAGATCAGGTTCTCGAGTAATTGGAGATGAGGGAAGGCAGATTCGACCCTTTTGAAACTTCGTACCTCCATCGTCTTCATGGCAACACTTAAAAGGAGAACTCTATCACCCATTGCGGAATTGTAGGAAGCTATTGCATCATTCAAGTTTACAGCTCCAGGCTTGAGCCAAATTACCATCAGGCAACTGAAGGAGGCACCCGAAATGTTTCGGACTATGCTGTTAAACATGCTCAATTCGTCTCTAGCAATGGGATATTTCGTAGATGGCCCGAACACGTCGAAAATGATTTTAATCCCTAAGCCTCGTAATCCGGCAAACCAAGTCAGGAATTTCAGACCTATCTCATTGCTGGAGACCATTGCAAAGGTTTTTGAGAAAATTCTCAACAGCAGACTATCAGAACCTGTCAGGGAACTCTCTGTTTAACGAGGAACAGTACGGATTCAGAACACACCGAGGCACGGATAAAGCCATAGCCCACATGTTTCAACACGCAGCGGGAGGTTGGGCTATGAGGGTGCTGAATCAATGTCGTTTGCAGAGATGTAAAGAAAGCCTTCAACAAAGTTTTGATCGACGGCATGAAATACAAAATCTCGTGACTAAGACTCACCCCCACTTTGATAAGATCCTCTGTAGCTAATTGACCAATAGGCAAGCTGGCATGACCTTCGAGAAGTAGACAGGGAAAACCTTCAAGGTCTTGTCTAGCGTCCCTCAGGAAGGATGCCTCAGTCCCACTCTCTACACCATATTTACGAAAGACATCCCTAATCCAATCGATGGAAGAACTCTCAACATCCAATATGCGGACGATATTACCTAAGTTGTACTTCGGAGACCATATTCTCCGAGGATGATGGCCAGAGCCACGACAGCGGAAGCCGAAAGAATCTCCAGGTACGAGACCCTGGAAAATATAGACCAACGCATCAAAATTCTCAGCAGCCGCAATAGGGATACGTCGTTCCGTCCCTCTCAATCTAGAAAACTCCAAAATTAATTGCTCACCGCACGTGTCAGTCCTTGGGCACAAACTTGCCCGTACTGGCAAGAACAGACGTCACCTCTAGGATTGGATATGCTAACACTGAAATTGTCAAACTCCTCCGATTCAGAAACCTCAGCACAACGAATAAAAATAAGTTGTACACCAGATTAGTCAGATCAAAACTGGTGTACCCAGCTATTCAGCTCAACGCGGCGTCAAGGAAAAATATGATAAGACTTCAGATAGTGCGAAATCGAGGCCTCCGGTTTATTGCCAACGCTAATTGGTATGAGTATCGGACCTCGAGGAGCCTCCATGAAGAAACATGTCTTGAACCACTGAACACATACCTCTATAAAAAGGTAGAGACATCTGGGCAAGACTAGAGGCTATTCTTCCTATGGAGACTCGAGCAGCTCTTGACTCAGAGGCCGAGTGAGGTAGATACAAAAGATACCTCCCCAACACCAGAACAACGGAACCCGTACCAAAGTACAACTAAAAAGTGAGAGAAAATTGCGAAATTATAAGAGACTTAAAAAAACAAAACCCAGCAATGGGGAAAAATAATCTTTCATTAACAAGTAGAAAATAATAAAAAGATCCCCCTTTGGGACAACATTAATAACAAATACGAAAAAATAAACAAAATAACAAATGGAGATGGCCCGTTCACCGGGCATCCACACACCACTTCTATCCTTTTTCACTATTACCCTCCGCCCTCTCTTCCAAACTCCTCCCTCTCTTATTCTATCTTTCTCTTTCAAGTTTCAAGTACGATAGAGTAAAAAAAAACAGCCATACCTAAATTTTAATCAATTTTTTTAACTTCACCATTTGTAATTTTTTAGGTTTAAAAAATTCCAAAACATAACTATATTTTTAGAAGGGTATCTTTTGGGAGGAAGTGAAATAATGGTAAAAATATTTTTTGCTTATTTAATGAGTAACCTGGTATGTTTTTGAAGTTATATCAATATTTATCACTAACTATAATTTGAGAAGGGGATTTTTTTTAGTATTTTAATAATAATTTCATCTTAGTTTGGTTATGACATTTTTTTTATCAAAGTTATTTCTAATAATTCTTTTATAAAAATGGTGAAGTTCAGAAATAAATATAAGTATCGAGATTTTGTGAATTTTTAAAACCTAAAGAATTACAAATGGGGAAGTTCAGAAAATTTATTTTTATATATCTTCTTCTATAACTATATTTTAGCAAGGTGATAATTTGAAAGGGAAGAAATTTAGTTGAGTTCCTTTTAAAAATTATTATAATTGGCGAAGTTAAGAAAATTTATAAAAATATAAGAATGGCTGCATTTTTTTAGATTTTAAATTTTAATCTTAGTATCGAAGCGCAAGCTTACCCCGTAGTGGGGAGTAGCGAAGCAATTTTCTGGTATTATTATTATCATTTAATTGGTGAAATTCCTAAAATTTATAAAAATTTGATCATACCTACTTTTTAATTTTATTTTTGGTATATTCGTAATTTTTATCGAACTTATTTTAAAATTAGATTTTCAATTTTAATCTCTATCAGGGGCAAATACAGACTGGGGCGTAAAGACGAGTAAATCAAAACGAGTAGTGGAGAGGCCCCTCGTTTTGTCTTTAACAATGTATCTTAAGAACAGGAATTTTGGGATTGGTTGAATAATAATAATATTCTTTTTTTAATTTGTATGTATAAAATGAACAAAGGCAAATGATTTAGTTTAGAAAAATAAATAAGATTATCTATTTTTTATTTTTTTAAAACAAAACAAATTACAAATAGTGAAGTTTAGAAATTTGATTAAGATTAAGATATGACTGATTATATAATTTTTCGTGTATTCAAATATTTTATCAACCTTTTTTCTCAAATACATTTTTTATATTTTAATCTTTATCAGGAGGAAATAGTCGCTAACTACCATTTTTCTCACCTTATGTTTTTACTCACTTAATCTAAGAATAAAAAAGAATATAAATCGTGTTCATAGAATGAGTTAACATTAAGGTATGGCGGTTTGGGGCGGTTCTATTTTAAGTATATAAAAGAAATTTTAGATGGAAAAAATGAAATGAGGATTGTATTTACGGTATATGAAAAGAATTGATAAAAAAATCTTTAATTTAGGCCAAGAAAATAATTATCAATATGAAAAAATAGATCAAGAGAAAAAGATTAGGGAATATTTAATGGAAATATTTTTATTTTTATTAGACCAAAACCCCTTTTATAGATCGAGATAGGCTGTAAGGCAGACAGGGAAGATGCAGTTAGCAGAACAACGAGAGGAGAGGAGGTCACAATGACGAACGGGGATATATATCGTTACCATGATAATTGAAGCATATGTGGTTACCATGACGACGAGGGGTATATGTGTTTACCATGACAACTAGGAGGTAAATGTCGATAAAATGACGTTTGGGGTAGATGTCGTTATTATAATAACAAGAGATAGAGATTGTTAATAAGGATGAAAGAGGTAGAGGCAAAACCATGAAAAGGAGAGGTAGAGATGGTTAACATGACGATGGTGGGAAAATGGCCAAACCAAGAGAATTTTTGTTTCTAAATTTTTAGTTTTACCTTTTTCTTTTGGTTTGATGAGTAGCCCCTCAGATATATGGCTTGATAGCCGGTTACTCGAGTGAGTAATTAAAGGCATGATTAGTTTGACGATATCTTTGGTTTGCTTGGAAGCATAAGCATTGTTTTCACCCTTAAAAAGTGACAACGTACGAGCTTGCTAGGGAGGTGCAAAGTATTGGACAAGTAGTCAAATATTTGTAAGAAAGAGGTATTGTGCATCAACAGAGAATTTGCAAAAATGGACAAAAAATAAAACTTTTGTTGTCTCATTACCGACCTGTATGGTGCTCTCGCAAACATGGAGGTCAAAGCAAGTGCGGATTGAAAAGAGATAACTGGTCAGAAGGGTCAAAAATACCTGTGGAAACAATCATCTGTTTCGTTCATGCAGGGAGCAACAACTTAACAACTACTGTTTTTTTTTGTAAAGAACAACTAAACATGTCAAGCAATGCTATTACGGACTGGAAGAACTATACCCGTGAAGTGTGAGATCTCTTTCGAAAATACTAACAAAAGCAATATTAATAGATAAATAACCAGAAATTTTAGCAATAATTATAAGATGGAATAATCAAGGAATTGCCTTTTCGAGACATTTCCTTCTCAGAGCATTATTTTCTACCTCAATTTGCTGTGATAAGATTTTGGGGCAGAAAATACAAAATCAAGGATAATAATTGACCCATCAGCGAGGGGAGAAATTAAAATATTTCTTTAAATGACTTTGTTTAGGACTGCCCTTTCTCTTTTCGCTAAGCTCCTCATCCAAACTAGTCCTATAATTAACAATATTTGATATAGAAAAGGCTTTTTTAATGATAAATTTAGTTAAAGAATTAAAAAGAAATGCTAATAAAATTATTTCGATCAAAGATACATCTAATCCCTTATCCAAATCAAACATAATCTTCTACAGATACAATAGGATTATATTTAGAAATAAATCCAGCCCACTCATGTTGCAAGAATGTTTAAAATATATTTTGCAGTCCAAACAAACAATTGGTCATTATTTTGCCAATAGATTTTATATGGATAATTTGATGGTACATTCTGACTCTCTTTTGCAAATTAAGACTCAATTCCAAATGTCTAAAAAATATCTAATCTTTATGGGTTTAACCTGCATGAGTGGGCCTCAATTTGTCCTAAGTCTGAACAATATTTAGACACAAAGGTTTGCTCTCATCGGGAAAAGAGATAAATAAAAATTTGAGGGTGATTGTTGGGATAGAGTGAATGATACCCTCTGAATCAAAGATATTAACCTAAATAAGGAAGCCCAACCTTGCATGGAAATTTTAAGCTTAATTCAGCGCAATTTTCAAACTTAAACATTTCATGCAAAGATTAATCAAAGATATTTCTATCTGGTATAACCCTATGGATTTCTCTCTCTAATGCCTTAACCAAAGTAGGAAATCTAACCAAAATTGACTTTAATAGCTATACATTGCATGTCTCTTAAGAAGACACTTGTCATCTAAAAATTGATGAAACAAAACAGATCCCTATCTTAATGGTCCTAGCTTCCTAACTGACCTTATGGCCTAGCCTTATAATTGTTAGCCCCTTAAGCACTAATATCTCAACTACACTTGCTGCCACAGATAACACTGTGTAGCACGATTTTTGTCTTTGGGTAGCCACCGTTATTTTCTATATGCTTGTATGTAGCATACATGAAAAAACACTTATTTATTTAAAACTTGGCTTTGGGGTCCAGGATAATGATATATATATGAAATTTACGTATTCCCTCTATAAGGAAGTGGAAAATTTGAACTTTCATTTGCATAACGTAGAAAAAAAACGAAATGATACAAAAATAGCATTTATTTATTCTAAAATTACATAAGTGGGGAAATTAAAATATTAAAAATGAGTATTATTCTGTGGTTTACGCTTATACTAAAAATTACTTTCAAGAGTCAGCCATCAAATTTATTCTCCCATCAGATTTTTATTATACGATCCCTGAGAGCAGCGTTCAAAGTCCAGTAGATCCTGGTGAAAGAGATCGCCATGCTCATCGGAGTACGCTACAATGTTATCCCTAAATTTATCAAGATGAGTGTCAGGAATTTGGACTTTCAGGGACATCCTGCAACCCATCTCGCCGTAGTTTCTCACCAAGTTCTAAACAAGCACTACATCGTTTTCGGTTTTCTGATTACCTAGGAAGCCCAGAACTACTCCGATAAAGTTGTCCCACACTGCTTTTTCCGTCCTAGTGAGCTTCAGGGTAAGGTCTTTGCACTTCAAGATCTTTTTTTATTTGTGGACCGACAAAGACCCAGGCTTCCACATTTGCCACAGATAGTTTAGGAAAGAAATCTTGTAGATACTTAAGAGCTGCACTCCTTATCTAGAGCTCTGATAAATTGTTTCATAAGGCCATATTTGAGTGCAGAGGAGGAAACAGTACTTTTCGGGGGTCCAACAAACGCTCCCATTTGACATTTGTTTCTCCCCACACTAAATTCGGTCCGCTGTGACCAATTCCACTGATAATAGTGTGCCATGTTGCCCGTGTTAGCCCAAAGGCAAAGATGACAAGGAAACTTGGTAAAGCCGCCTTGGAGACCCTTCAAGAAGGCCACCATTTTGAAGTCTCCGATTACTTCCCAACCGTACTCTTCATATTGCAATGCATCTAGCAAAATTTTGACACTGCTGTATTTTTCTTTGAGCTGGACCGAGTAAGAAAGGGTAAGAGATGAATACATGTTCCCATTAGGAAACAGCACTCCTATGAGGCTCTTGTACGAGCTTTAAATGAAGAGGCGCCAGTCGTTGCGGTTACAGGCGATTCCGATTGTCTTGAACAGAACGGTCATATTGTGACAAAAGCCAAGATCAACATGACGTGTAATAATGCTTTAAAACATTGGTGACGCATTCTCTGACCTGAGATTTACACACTGTCATCTAACAAATTCCACTGCTTGAGTCTTGAAGTTAAAAGCTCGGTATTGCACTTTGTGAGATCACAATCTCTTACAAGGTCGTTGAGATCTCTTTGGTTGCGGTAGTATAGGTTTTTCTCCTGAGTTGCACCTCTGTAATCTGGATCAATGACTTGATCCTCTTTTGAACTGCTTTTGCTTTCGAAAAACTGCTGCTCTCCTTTTGGAGGAGTGGGCACTGGGAGTTCAGAACTGTGCTGCACTGAGGTCTGGATACATGATATGAGGCGCATTTTTGCCTGTTCGACGTTTTGAAGGGTTCACCATGCAGAATAAACAATTGCTTGAGTGGTCAGTTGGTTCCCTACAAATTCATTGGATTGCGAAATTCATAGCTCTCCTTTCTCCTATGTACTATCCTGTAAGAGAACAAAAGGAAATCATAAGTATAAATATACAAATACTTTTCACTTAGTGTTATTAGAAATGTAAAAAAAAATCTACTATCTAAATGAACAAAACACATTCTATATATATATATATATATATATATATATATATATATACTCGTATATTACCTTCCTGAGTTCTTTTGCAGAGCTCGCAGGTGAGATGAGGTGCCCAAGGTTTGTCTTGATCCTATACTGGAATGACGAAATATGCCTTGTAGGCCACACACAATTTAGCAGATCTCTCTACAGAGTACTTTTTTGCTCTTGTCGTAATAAATTCGCTGCCTACATAGCAAAGTGCGTCTGTGAAATGCTTACAACCTCTTGATGCCATGTGTGACGAATATTTCTATCAATGACGAGTGACAATGACGCTGTGACGACTAGAATTCAAATTAACTGTTGAGTAGACATTCTTTGTATTTATACAGTCATCTACGTTGCCAGAATGTTCTAGAAATTCTTCAAACATATAAAATATTCTCGAAAGTTCTAGAAAGCACTACAATTTATTTTTCACCAAATTAGTGCTGAATCTATGTAAAATGTAAGATAACTTCCATTGCTGTCCAGGTCGCAAAATAATATAAGGGAAACAAAGGCTATTATTACTGTATTACTGTTTTTATAACTTTTTAAATACAGTATATCATGTTTATATCGTGGCTGAAAAACAGCATAAGCCTTGACAATTTCAGATATTTTTAACTATTGGCATCAAAATATTGTTATTTACCATAAATGGGCTAATTTAAAAAAATCAATGTCATAGCCAGAAAATCAAAGTTTGGGATTAAAATTGACTTTTTTTATTTAATAAAGCCACAAACAATTGAGAAAATAACACTTTTAACCCAAGGACAAAACAAAAGTGAAATTTAAATACATAGAGTAAGGTTCCTCTAGTAGCTAACCCTGACCCTATGTTGAACTTGAAAAGATTTTCAAACAGAAATAAAATTTTAATTGTAACTGAATATGTAATGAGGTTTCTTGAAAATGTGAAAAACTTAAGGAGCCATAAGTGCAGTTCCAAACATAACCTAAGAATCAAACAAGGAATGGAAATCTAAACAAAAACGCCAAAGCCTTGAATAAAGCTGCGAACAATTATTGGATCCAAATTATTCAATCTGAGAACTTTCTCGAAGAAATTGATGCCGTCAAAAGGTTAAACAAGATCCGTTGACCCAAAGTCGCTTGCTCTCACTTATTCTGATTTATGACCTTACCACTTTCAAAACTTTTAATGATTCCCGGACTAACCTCGGAAGGACATTGGCTATTATATCATTCGAAAGAGAATGCCACATAACATAAGGGTTTCACATTTCGTTAGAATCGGTAGAATAGTTACAATTTTATCACCAAAACGAAAAAGCAAAACGGGAACCGAACGCCTGACATAGTGAGATATAAAGTCGCTCGTGACTAAAAATGGGAAAACTTTAAATGAGGTACAAAACTTTAACAGATGTACAATGGGACCTTAAACTTTTCATCGACAAAAATGGTCTCATTGGAACTATGGATAGGTAGAGATATGCCGGCAAGGTGTCTTTTTCCTCCAGGTATCTGGTAGTATTACCCTGTAATCTCTATTTCCCAAAACCTGTGATCTTAAAGAGCAATGCCAAATTAAGTCATTTTGGGCTATCTGACATCTGCAACTTTCCTATGCTAGGCAGGAATTCTAGGGTTCATGTATAAGACAGACTATCCCAACAACCATTATCAACTGCATATCCTGCAAAATCTTATACAAGCCCTACTCCAGGTCGGACGGTCAAAGAAAGGGCTAGTTTCCGAATACTTCTTGAAACTAGTTCACAAGAATATGTTGTGCCTTTCACCATAAAAAGCATAAGTGGTAACCCGCATGAAAGCTTATATCTAGTGTGCAATACTAGATTCACTAGTTTGCACTCGTGTTATGACTTAACCGCATAAACCTTCATAAAAGAACAATACCACCTATGTCTTACATATTTACTACCTAAAATATTAATCTCAGGTAGCCAATTAACAGTGAAAAAACGTAACAGCTTCACCTATTTTTTACAAATTCAACAAAAATGAGGTTAAAACTACTGGTATAGGAATGAAATTGAGTAGCAGTTCACTGCTAGCTATTCCTCAAGAACACTTAGGATTGCTAAAAGATTTGTAGGACTAGTTAAAAAAAATCAATGGACACTTGTTTGAAGGGTAGACCCATATAGAGGACTAATTACCTTACCCTTCTAAAAGAGACTGAACATGCGATTAATTCCAGACCCTTAACTTTTATAAGATTAGAGGAAAACTCTTTTTATGAGGTATTAGGTCTCCATTTAAATTGATGTTTGGTCGTGATATCATAGAATATAACTTCTTAACACAAATTGAAAAGAACCCTTGTCTACAGACCCTGGTAATATATCCGATCCTAATTTTCAAAGAAATTCAGATTATGAACATCAAGACATAATAAGATACTTTAAAGTGGTATCCTTCCAGGCCCAGGAAATCAAAAAAAAGTAGAGGGAGGAGTCTATGTTAGGTGTCGGAGAAAAGGAAACTAAACAACATAAAAATCTTACTAGTAAAGTTACCAAAATTGGTGATCTTTACTTATTAAATGAAGCGTCACAACATCCTAAATTCAATTGGAAAATTGCTTAGATTATTTAGGAGTTTCTGGATGAGGTGGGATTCATAAGATATGTTACCGTGCAAACTAGTTCAGCTAGCAAATCTAAGAGGCAAGAATATAATCTCTAACCCCTTGATAGATGTAAAAATGAAAATCAATAAGATGAAGTTCAAAATCCAAACACTGGCAAGAAGGATCTGGATTAGATAAATCTAGATGAGAGTTCTATAACAGTCCATATTCATGTAAAAAAAAGAGCATGTGCTCAAAGACAATATCATCGCAGAAAACTGCTTATCCATGCTTCCTATATCAATCTTAGGATAAATTAGGTTAACCTCAAACATGGAGAAGATTTTACTTGGGTCTAAGGTCATTGTTCATTTCATATTCATTCCAAAGTAACCTTACTGTGCTGCATGTCATTTTGTTGCTCATAAAATAAGAATTATAAAAAGCAAAATAAAATTCTCTCAGAAGGAGTATTGAAAATTAATAATGAATTAGGGATTTAAAAAACTTCAACAAACCTTAAATAATAAGTGTCTATATTCAATAAAATGTTGCCATAATGCAATTAAAATGTTGCGATGAAAATGCATACATTGCAAATGAATGAATATGTACATACGAGTATATATCTATATATAAAATCTTCTAAAGATGGTCAGAAGATATCATTTGAGAAGTAATAATAACTCTGCCCTTGTTGCTAAGCATCCAATAGTTGCACAAGATGGCTATTGGCCACTCAAGAAGCTAGGTGACAAAAACATGGCTTAAGGAAATCTCCCTATCAAGACATACAACAACAAGCAAACAAAAAGATTATTATCTTTATTTGACTACAGGAGATATACAAATATCCTCAAGTCCCATGAAGAGGGACCTACTGAAAGTGGGGCCCCTTTTTTTGAGAATTGAACTCACTATAAAGGAATAATTTGCTCAATAAGGTTATCAAACTCATTGAAGGTAAGCTTCTTAATTAAGTCTAATATTCTCTCATTTTTAAAAATTATTTTCCATCTTTCAGAGATTTGTGAGTTTTTGATTTCCTAACCAATTTTCTCATTGGGTAGCATTAGGGACTCATCTACTTATTAGCCTAATGCTTTAAATATAAAATAAACCCACTAATTAACATTAAACATAGAAGGATAGTCAAATAGAAAATATTCTATATACGAAACGATACCATCCTGCAACCACAGACTCAGGAAGCCAGTCACGGTTGAACGTAACACACATTCTACATTGACTGTAATTTGGTTGCACAGCTTTTTTTGAGATGTCCTCTACGGATTAGTTCACGATTTTCCTCCTGTAAACTACGATTTTTCCCAAATTCATATTAAAGTGCGGTCTAACCTGTACCGTCGAGCCATTAAGTTTCCGGAGGGCACATATCATATCCGCATTAGCAATTTTCAGCTGCATTTATCCTAAGGGTCCGTCACAGAAACAGTTTATACTTAGTTCTCTCCAAAGTATCCTAACAAAAGAATCACGTTGATGGAACATTGCTCGTTTGGACAGCACCTTGCCATCAGTGGAGATAATCAACAGAAAGCGCGTCGTGCTGATAGTCTCTTAGACGACGTATAGAAACTCGATGAGGCGCCATTGCGTACACGAAACTCCTTTCATCTTATTATGGATGAGTCTGTTTAGAATAAGTGTTGGATGGGTCCAAACCCGGAACTTTCCATTAAGGAGAAGAAGCCTCCTTCTTCTTCTTGGATTTTTCTTTTTATTTTTGCAACTGCGAAGGGTAGTGAACCAGCCTTTCTCCACCTCTAAGAATGGAGCACGGACGGACAAGCCTTAGCCCTATCCTCCTCCAAAATTAAAAAAGATTCGGCTGTCTTGAGGGCCCCATTCGAGGGCCTTCTTCTTGGGTTCTTGGGAACCTATAGCGCCTTTGGTGGAACTTGCACATGGGCGGACTTACACTTGATGATATCTCTCACAGAGTCAATTTTTACCCCCATGGAAGACCAAGCAAATGTGAACGTGGACCTCTGGGTCCATCTCCAGATCGGTTGGCTCTCCATCTAGCCATTCCCGTCATGTGATGAGAATCACCGCCTGGAACTCAAAAGGCTAAGGGCCTGTTAATTCGAAATGCATTGTAAGGGTAGTCATGCGGAATCCCCTCGAAAAAAGTGGGGGACAGGCATGCCGTCCTCTATAAAAATTACTATTTTCGGATTTAAGAATGGTCGGGTCTGGGTCGAGTGGACTCTAGCACTTCTTTCCACCTTAGCCGTGTTTTTATATTTAATTGCACCAATTGGCAATGCGACGCAAGGCGCTAGCTTCGGCGCGAACATTTTTTGTAATTGGCTGACCTAATGAAAAGGAAAAGTCGGTCGGCCACAAAATAAGAAGAAGAGTCATTCGCAGACCACTCTAACTATAGGGGTGAGGGGAGGAATCTCCTTCACCTGTTGACATAGGAGAAAGGGGAACTCTTCTCTGCTATTGTAATCTTGGAATTGCCCCAGAGAAAGGTTAGTAGGAGGGCGGTTCCGTTTTAATGGTTGACCTGCGCAAGAGGGAGACACTTCACCGGTCGAAGAGGTGCTTAGTGTTGCCTTTTCATCGCCGCCACAGGGGGGACGAGGGCGCGCTTGCAGGCGGCTCTCCATGCATCAATAGTCGAAAACCTCTTTTGTTTTTTTCTCGCCATAGCCACAGTATAAGAGACGTTCATGGACGGAAGATATTAGGACCTTTGAATGCTTTAGGCGTTAAGGTAAAAGTCCCCATAGGATTAGAAATTTTCAGAATGTGATAATTTACACATACTCGTCCCAATGGACTGAGCTAAAGTCAAGCTGTATGTTAAAGAGATTTGAGATTTAATACAATTCGTTAAATGTTTCATTATTTATGAATCTAACTAATTACGAGGGATATCACAGGCTAAAAAATGAAAAGCAATAAGTAAAAAGCGTTAAAAATGAAAAGCTTTACACTAAATTGTTATTTTGGAAAACGATATAATTGTTTCGAATAAATAAATAATTTTTTTTAATAATTAGGGAAGTTTGTATGCAATTTCAAAGTTTGAATTAATGCCTTATATCTAGAACGCTAGAACAATCTATACTATTCCTATAAGTTGTTCTAATGCATTCTTGAACATTTGTAAGGCCCTCTTATAATTTGTTTCGTTATTTTGGGTTCAAACTAAATAACTATGAAGTAAGCCTAACTGATATTCAAATTTTTATTATTATCGGTAAACAACATTGGTTTAAAACAAAGGCCGAATAATAATTTGGGATAAAAAAATTAAAGTAGAAATTAATACATATTATATGGGGCTGAAAGGAATAAAGAAAAAAATCGCGAGTTAGAAGAACATGTAACACACCCGTCGTATCCTTGCTGATAACATAAACAACACTCACACACGTTTCAAACTTATCCAAGTGTTCTCATTTTCGACTCTACCCCATTATCGAGAAAATGATGACTGATCTTGCCTTAATACTTCTTTCGTTAGACATCAACCCTTCCACTACTGACATCGACTAATCCCTCCTATCATTTTTGCAGATCATCTCATCCACTCTTTATTTTTATACTCTTTTTGTTTCTACCTTCCATTAGTTCTCCAACTATATTTTAAATGCAAAAAATACTAACAAACGACAGACAGATGAGACAGCGAGACGCCCTTTCAGGTTGTTCGCCCTTGGGACAGAGAGACCAAGACGGCAGGCCTAATCTGATTGTTACTCTATTTTACTCATCCCTTCTGAAGTCTGCCAGCGAAACCCAAATCGATGCATCTTTGCTGAAAACAATATTATGCACACAAACTTAAAAGTTTTACTCCAGTATTTTCTCTCATTACCACTGCTACTTATCTACTTTCGTCTCTGAAAAATAGTTTACATCTATTCAGGGAATCTTCGTCACTGTTACTCACTAACAGGCAATTCCGCCATATCAAATGTATTATTATTATCCATTGAATAATTCACCTTCCAGGAGTTCACATATTTCACTTCGAATCATTTTTAGATCACTCTGAATCTAAGATTTCTATGATGGAAATTTTTAGTGTGTAATTTATTGAAGATGTTAGAAGAACGACATTTTTTTAATAGTCATAAAAAGGTTAGACTGAATGTTTGCAAAAATTGTTGTTGACATCTAAAAGAGGAATAATATAAACTCATTGAGAAGTTCAGTGTTTATCCTGAGATTGAAGAAATATAGAAAACATCGTGGGAAGACCTAGATTTAGTGTAAAATAAAATAGATTCGAGAGTTGCGCCCTTTCCAATCTCTAGTTCGCAAGTCTTCTCTGCTTAGGTTACCTTCCATACATTCTCATTAGTGGGAATTGCATCTGTTTGCTGCCATGTTTATAAAATGGTCTAAAAAGAGAAGTCGAATGAATTAAGGTTTTTAAACAGAGAAATTCATAATATTTACTGAAAAAATGCATAACCATTTTACTTCCCTCAAACCAGCATCTCTGCTCTGTAAGCTTGACTGTGGAAGGAAGTTAAGTCACCTGATACCCTACAACGGTAGCGACCAGACGATTCAAGGTTTACCTTGCGTTGAGTCACTTTGTTCGCATCCCTTAGCTGGGTCTGAAATGGGGGAAATTTGCGGCGTTTTGAAGCCTGTTTGCTGCTCTAATTGTCAATATGTTCTCTCTAACTCCTTACAACATTTGTCTTTCTATACCATTAACATTCCTGTTTTAATTGGCGACACAACACACTTCGCCTCACTACGGATTTAAGACACTGTTCAATTTTCATCCTCTACATATTTTTATTTTTAGTCGCATGCGAGTCTAGTCGCGCGCGACTCTACATCTCTGTTTCTCAGTAGGTCGACTGTCGGTCGGTGCTTCTTTTGTTTTTGCAATAACATTGTAACTATTCGGCTAATTCTGACAAATTTGAAACCCATATTTTGTTTTACATTCTCTTTCGAATGATATAATTGCCAAAGTCCTCTCAAGGTTAGCCAGGGAATTATTTTGTTTGACAATAACATGATAACTATTGGGCCCATTCTAACGAAATTTGAAACTCTTGTGTTGTTTTGCTATGGCAATAACATCATTAATATTCGGCACATTCTAACGAAATTTGAAACACTTATGTTGTTTTACATTCTCTTTCGAATGATATATTTGCAAAGGTTCTCCCAGGCTTAGTCGTGGATTTATTGAAAATTTTGAAGGATGTTAGGTCCCACCCTTTGCTCCACGACAAATGTCAAATTTCACATCAACTTGTAAGTCTCTCCATCCTCGCGAATTGCAAGCAACCTAACTTGAGGCACCGAAGAGTAATTCCATCCTGGCCTTGTCATTAAATAATATTAATAGTGAGCGTGTTTGCATAACCAACCACTCCAGATCACACCAAAATGTTAGAAGTTTACTGCGCAATTGGGTGGTAGGGATATTTAATGGATTTTTGTTGTCCAGAAACGTTAATTTTGTTTGTTTACAGTTCCATTCAAGTAAAAATTGGCTTTGTCTGACATAATCATTTACCTGTTGTGTAATTCCATGGCAGAATTGTGTTCGTTAGGTAGTTTTTATCCTTTACTTGTTGCACTATTTGAAGTTTATATGAAAATAGCTTTAAACTTTGCTACAATATACGCTTTCTTGTTCTATACCCATCTCCTAACAGCTGAGAAGCGCACCTGATGGTTATATTAGGGTTACGAGGTACAATTTCATCAGTTCTTTCAAGGTTCTGGTCTGTTCTGCTTTGCGCACTCCCCTATAGGGAGCTTTTTCAATGTGCCAATTAAGGAATTTTTTTTAAACACATAGATTTAGGAGATTTAGATGAATGAAAATATGTCTTGTAATAGTTTTAAGTTGAAACTACAATGCGTCCATTTTTATAATAATACTCACATAAAAAATGTTGCCCTCTGGTCCATGCACTCATCTTGCAGACTTAGTTAATATTAGTCTATGATTTCCATTTAACGCTTTTATTTGAATTTATTTTGAAGGTCTCGTCTAAGCTGGTCCATTTAGTTAAAACACTCATATTTCGAATGAGTTTAAGATTTTACGAAAGAACTTATATTTAAAGAGTTACAGTGTGTTTATTTTGTGTCTTATTTCCCAGAGCATCCTCTATTACCCCTCTAAATATAAATTTTGAACTCACATATCCGGGTTAAGATTTGGGTCAGATCATATTTTGTAGGTTGGTATGCCAAAAAGTGTCTATCTAACCTTTGGGTATTTTCGATTTTATGAGCCATTTATTTTATTAGGCTTTTGACTATTGTCAAAAATGGGCATCTCGCAATATTAAAAATAAATAAGTAATCCATAATCCGTATTCGGATCTGCATTAGTCCAAAACTATATCCATATCTGTATTGGCCAAAGTCCCACCCATACGTAAATTTCCTTGATATCCGTCGATAAGCTTTTGAGATAACTTGGATAAAATTAAGTTGGCACACAGATAAACGTACGGGTAATCACATAACCTACCCCAGATTTTGTTGAAGTGGGTAACTAGAACAATAATCATCTAGCGGAAGGATAAATATAAATTTCATATTATCTCGGGTCAAGTGAAATAAACCACTTTAATAAATTTACTGATATTCTGAGATGAAATAAATTACATACGCCCTTAAAAATATGTAGGTGTTTAGTAGAGGAATTAAGTATAAAATACATCTGTACGTTTAAATCTAGTGTACATTCAAGGCATTGTAAATGAGAATATATTTGTATTAGCATAAAACAGAATGAAAATCAATAGAAGCTAAAAGTGAATGAATAATTACTCTATGAATAGATGCTTCAAAATCTCGTGTCTCAAAGACTGATTATATAACTAAAATGTTAAATTTAAGCAAATAGCTGAAGGAAAAGTAAACCAACCAAACACAACAAATTTATTTAATATTAGTATACATAACCATCATGCATAAGCAAAGAAACAAATAAAGCAATTTACAATAACATAATTTCGACATAGAATTATGAGGTAAGATCCTTTCCTGGTATGCGAATGTGTTTGTGGTGAAGTGCGTTTATCCTCCATCATTTTTATTTATTTCATCTCCTAAGTCTTTAATTTTCATTACGGAAATTTCCCCCGTAGTCAAATTTCATTTGGGGTAAAGCGTTCGGAGGTGATCGTAATTGAAGATTCAGAGCAGTCTTCTCTTCCTTTCGCTTCCTGCTCTCGGTCGCTCTGCCGCCTCACCATAGACTACATCTCGAGCTGCTGAGAGGAATGCGCAATTTAAAAGCCAAACAGTACGGGAATAGCTTTGATTTTTAAAGATACGTGATTGGTTGTATCTTTAAAATGTTTACGAAAAATGATACTGAAAGCTACAAAAGGATTTTTTTATCTCTTTTTCATCAAAGACTACGGTAGTGGTTTGTTTTATTTGCCAATATTTAGAAAACTTAGATTAGAAATAAACTTCCTAAAATTATTTGAGCAATAAACAAAGGTGTGCATCACTTAATAGCAAATAGGCAAATCCACAGAGTTTTTGTAACATTAGGTCATATGTGTAATTAATGAATATACAAATATAAAGTTAAATTTCCTTTTTGTTTCCATGTAATTGTACCAGCCTGCTACTTTCTCCAGTGTTTCCTTGTAAAACCCACCAAAATTACATCCTCTTTTACTGAGTTTACAGCATCTTCTCATCCCCAATTATGAATTCACTATTCGACTAATGCATTACATATTAGAATAAATTAGCATTATCATTAAATTTGATCTTTGCCAAACTTGATTTATTGAGAGACACCGCTGTTGATGAAAAAAATAAGGTAGGCTTAGCAATTGAGCACCATAGAATCAGATCATCTGCAATGGAAACAACAAACTAAAAGGCAGTAAAAGGAAGGGAGCCTACGAAGGAGAGTTTTGGGATGATACCTTATGCCAAAAACCCCTATTAAAAGCCTCGGAAGTGTAAATGGCAACTACATTTATCCCGTACAAATCTTTCAACGATGTTGAGTAGAAAATATTGACATAGCAAAGAATATCACCATTGTATCTTGCTTTCCAAATGTTATACTGGTGTTGAAAAAGGAGACTGTGATTTTCAAGTTGTTTAAGTATATCAGAGTTGAGGAGGATACAAATAATTTGGGATTTTTAGATGTCAAAGTAATAGAATGGTAATTAGAATTGTCAGAACGGTAACCGTTATTTAGGGATTCCATTTAACAAAACATTTCTCCACAGAGGGAAATATTTTGGTTTATAAACAGAAGCAGAATTGACGAGCAAGCACCAGTGTGAGTTTTAGAGAAATCTTCTTCGAATACCCTTGGATGGATACTAGCAGGTCCAAAAACCTTGATTGTCTCAATAGAAATAATTACTCTCCTTACACTCCAAAGCAAGATTTCAGGAAGCGCCATAAGAATAATAAGATTGTCAGAGAGATAAGGTTACCCCCCTGCCCCTAGAACTCAACGTTTACCCGTGGTGCCTGAGAAAAGATGCACCTGCACGCCCAGACAGCTCCAAGGGAGTAGCGATAATTTCGCGCAGTCATGAGATCCGTGTTGGGTTTTCCCGTTACATCTCCTGATCGGCTCCAGGCCTACGGCGTCGAGGACTTTCGCGCGAGCATGTGATGCTCGCAAAGAATACCCTGGCGCGCAAGGTCTAATGAGATCCCCGTCCCCAATTTTTTTTGGCCTCTGTCGTTCGACTTCTGCAGAGGCAGTATAAATAATTCGAGAAAAGCTCTGATAAATTAATACCATACAGCCCTGTCTTGGTTAGCAGCCACGTACAGTTTCTTACGCCCTGGTCCGCCTCCCGACGGCTTCCAACTACAAACACGACGCGTCATCTCTCTACTCGGCCTAGCTCGTACCTAAGGCCATAGTTTCCGCCCGTCAGACGATAGACAGGAACAATATTACATCTTCTGAATCAGCTGAAATCTACTTTCCTTCACAAATCATTCAAAGAAGCACTTATTCACTTGCTGTCTTACTCACTCCCATGCACGTAACACACTACTTATCATAAAACTCATGCAAATAATATATTATTGCTATACCAAATTATAAGAAAAAGTATACATATACTTATTTCATAACGGATACTAACCCGTTTCCCCGTTTATAGCGCCATATTGAAATCCTGGTTACCACATTTACCTTCTCGGGCACAAGGTCGCAACTCTTGAAAAATACCCAGTGCTCAGTCAATGCTGGGTTGGCAGGGAGTATCAATGGTGTAAGTGTAAAGGTCCCCTCATTTTCTCTACCAAAATAGGAAATCAAACTTGAGCTTCTCTTGTGTGAAGCGAGTGTAGTAACCATAAACCATAAATAAACTCAGGTACGATGCACACGATACGGCTTTAACGGATGTGACCTTGGGGTTATTCCTACTGCTCTACAATATAAACTCGAACTGACTGCCCATCATGGCATGAGGTGAATAAAAAGAAATGCAGATGGATGACAGTGGTGAACCACAGAGATCGAATTATAGGAGAGGAAATAGTACGGAAAAACTCCTAACAGCGGACAGATTGATGGAGCGGCTTATGTATATACACGTCAAAAACATCCGGGCAAATCAACTCCAATTGAGAGTGTATCTGAAAACTCTTGCCTTGCCATGAACATTCACGCAGTATTCTCATATGACAACCCACATGACAACAGACTCTACTCACTGGACATTCATAATTGGTTGGGTAGGTGAGAGCAGTGGTCTAAAATGTAGTATCTGCCCCAACACATACAGTCTTACAGAGACTTTCTTCCAATTTTCATCTTGTAATAATTGAAATGTTAACTACTTCTGAGGACTGCACATTCAGGAAATAACTATTTCCCAAGAATAAAGATCGTGTTAAACAGTATAAGCACTTACGACACAATTAATAAATTGAGTAAGGGTAGATAGTAGGAATAGAATTGTATGTGATTGACAGAAAAGTGTATTACACAGGAAGGTGTCTAGAAAATGTGTTGACTTGTAACAATGTGTTCAACTCCTCCTCGGAATCACTCTCCTGACCCTCGTTTGGCTCACGACTATGGTTTTAGGAACAAATGCTATAGCGAATAGAGAAAGAGGTGGGAGTCACAGAGAAGCTAGGATAATTGAGCTGGTAATACTACCATTTCCCTAACCATCTTTCTGGTAGTGTTCAGTGAGTAGAGTTGGCTGTCAACTGAGCTAAGCTGGAATTCAAAGCCTTAATGTGCGAATATTAATGGCGATGCCAGTCTATCCTTGTGTTCTTTTGAGTGTAGTCGATGTGTCTGGATGGTTTTAAGGTGTATGAGCGGACCCATTAGTGGGGACAGTTCAGTTCGATTTTATATTGTAGAGAGGTAAGAATCATCACGAGGTCCTCGCGAGGTTAAGGTTAGGCGAGGGTAGTATGTGAATACAGCTGGTAGATTAGGTTAGGGTTTGGAGAAAGGAGATGGCGCTAACTTCTCGCAGAAAATATTTCTAACAGTTATGGCTTCTGTTTAAATTTTTAGCGCCTTAGACACACACAAAAAAGAAGTTGTCAATCCTCTTCACCCTACCTGAATGAAAAAAAACGAGTCTCAAAAGATAATTTTGATTGTTCTAACCATGTGTCTTTTCGCAATTCATAATATGCCCATTTGAGCTTGGGAGATGACGATGGTTAGGACTGTTAAAAAATAAAATTATATTGATTTAAAGAAAAAAAAGGGGCCTCACCCTTGCAATAACGATGTGTACATTAGAAGACACTGGAAAAGTTAATTCTATATGGAAATAATGCAACTTTTCCTTAACATCGTCGTTTGCGATGAGCTTGCTTATTCATTCTATTATTGAAACTTTCAATTTTGTATAAAAATAAATTTCTTTAACGATTATTATACGATTTTCCCCTTCATATATTCCAGTTTCTAAGGGTTTTCTGCTTCTTTAATCCTTCAATGTCATTCAATACTTAAGTGGGTAATAATATAAAAGATCTAAGTACATCATTTGAAATAAAGACAATGTACAGAGTGGTCCGAAAGTCTTGTCACCCCTACTCAAATGTAATAAGCATAATAAAGGAAAAATATAATAATATCAAACACATCTATTTGTTTAATTTCAATATAGGAACAATATAATAACATCAAATACATGTGAAGCAATAAATTGAAACACTATTTGAAATAGAAATTTGAACCAAAATTTAGCATGGGTGACAAGACTTTCAGACCACCCTGTACACCAAAAAGAAATGTCTGCACTATAATTTAATGATAAAATTATTAGCTTATTAAAGATGATATACATTTAAAATCATATTTTTAATTTAAATGGGGATCATTAATTGATACTGTTGTTAAGACTAAGGAGGCCCCAACAAGGGGCTCATCCATAGTTGCATGAGAACTAAGGTTAAATTATTGTTTAAATATTTTTATAATATAAATCATACTCGATCAAGATCAGTAAATGTAATAACTAATAATTGTAATTCAGAACATAATATGAATTCAAATAATTTCAAAATAGAGTCAATACCATTAGAGGTTTTGCCCTTCTTTACTTCACCACGGAAACAGCCAATTGCATATAAGAACCTTGAAAACTTTATAATGCAACTTTTTTATCTATTTGACACTCGATCTATTCAAGTGTGATCGAAAAGATTAGTTGGCAGAGAACGATTAGATAAAACAAGGTTGTTTCCAGCTATAGATTTTATTGCATCTCATAAATATTAGGAAACCAAAGCATCTTTTCTAATGAATACCAAAACCCATGTAAAAGATCAACAATTAAAGAACACTTACAGCTACTTTTTGATATAATTTGATTTAAATAAAAATTTCTTGAAATTTTTTATACTTGCTTAATTATTTGAGGTGAAATGGTAAATTCTAGTGGAAAACCCAGTCATAAAATTTTCACTCCACTTATAATTTTGTAGAAACTTTTTGCGTTAAATATGACGAAAGGTTTCGCTAATATCTCTAATTACACAATGCCTATTATAATATCACACTAAGGCCGTTTTATTCATGTGATAATATTCTGTAATATCATTTAATTAAATTCCATTAAGTTTAAAGTTCTTAATTGACTTCTGTAATCATAAGAAATACAGGAAATTCGGAACTTAGAGCTATCTGTATGTTCCAAACTGTATTAGTGATTTCTTATTTATTACATCTGTAGTTGGTTGTAGTTGATATATAAAAAACCTTGACTCCAGAAGTATTTTTCTTATAACCCATACAGAGGAAAACAGCGATACATAAAAGGGATAGATGAGATTCACTAACCTATCTAAATAAATGAATAAATAGGAGTTTGTGGAATATATATTTATATAAGTAGTTAAGAATAACTAAAGCTCAGATATTTATAAAATCACTAATTCATTAATTAAAATTAATATTTAATATAATTTCTGATAAAAGAACCAATTTGGATATCTATAAATGCATTTTTAAATTATTTATGTTCGAAAAATATAGCTTTAGATAATTTACTTTTTTGCATATTTTTTGTTTTTTATTCTGTATAAACCAATGGCACAAGCCTCATTTATATTTCTATATATATATATAAACCCTCGATATAACGAACTATATGGGGCAGGGGGTCGTTCTTTAAACCGATGGTCGTTAAAAGTGATGGAGATAACGAACTAAGTTCGTTATATCCGATGGTTAATTAGTTCTATGGAGTAGTAAGTAGCACTAGT
The DNA here is from genome assembly GCA_963969495.1 of Ceratothoa steindachneri. Classification (NCBI taxonomy): domain Eukaryota; kingdom Metazoa; phylum Arthropoda; class Malacostraca; order Isopoda; family Cymothoidae; genus Ceratothoa; species Ceratothoa steindachneri. Next base: position 105,604,303 of record OZ018327.1, on the reverse strand, counting down.
GAAGAGAGGAAGGAGGAGGAGGAAGAACAACCTCTCCAGCGCCATGTTCACAGCCGACTGACCTGGAGCCAGTGAGTCGCCGCATGGAGTTCGGCCAGGAAATTTGGCTCATTATTTGGCATTTTCTATACTTTTTTTATCCTGTAAAGATTGAGTGTTATTTATTATGGTAGGATTTTTTAATTTTTGGTAACTAGATGTGGGATTTGAAAAATAAAAATTTACCGTTGGATTATTTATTTTTGACCATTTTAGTTTATTTTATGTATATAGTCAAGGTTTATTATTGTTTATTATTTCACATTCATTAACTGCAATTATTTGAATATGTTTATCACTTGTAAGCAATGCCTCCACACTATTATTTACGTAATTCCTGCTGGTAAGTTACCTTATTACCTCCATTTTTAGGTTGTGTAGAAAAATACTAATAAGGTCATGAAATTCTTTAAATAATTAATTCGACTTATCACCTTCGTTTACAAATTAGTCTTAATCCCTATTTTGTGGGGACGGGTATCTTTTTACTACGAATCTGAGGAAAGCCCCAAACGTGATGACGTAATAATCTATGTATTTGACCTTATTTCGGAAGTCTTTTACCTTCCCTCGCTGGGTTAGGCGAAACGCATCCGCCAATAAAATCCAGTTCATGGCAACGCTGACGTTTTGTGTCCGCTCTCGGTAGTAATGAACCCCAAACTTCGACGTTGTAAATCCAATGCCGTTTCCACTCGGTTAACGAGATAGCATAAATTTATTGATAGTATGTTAGAGGTCCCGAACTCACATGTTCTATGAAAGGGTAAAGGAGGCTTACTTTTCCAAGCATTTTCTGCATCCATCTTTACCACTACTGATCCTTTTTGCATTTACATTAATTCGACCCATGTCTGCCCTATTCCCCTTTCAATAAGTGGAAAAATGCCCGGATTAGGGTAGGCAAATAGGACACTGGCAGGAGCCAGTTAGATAAAACTGGGTAGCTACTTCGCTGTTCTCGACTCAGTCGCCGCATCGATTAATCCGCATTTCGTGATTACTCTTTGTAACGTTTTGCTTTCCCTCTCGCAATAAACTTGAACAACTTATATTTTTAGTCGCGTGTGAGTCTAATCGCGGGAAACTCTACATCTCATTATATCGGTCGGTCCGCGTTTTGCTTTTTATTTTTGTAATGACATTGTAACTATTCGCTTGATTCTAACGAAATTTGAAAGGTTGTTTTACATTCTCTTTCAGATCATCACATACAGAACCCTACATTACCACCACTTACATCACCACCACCTACACCACCACCGCCTGCACCACCTTCATTACCACCACCTACAACTACACCACCACCTCCTACACCACCTACACCGTCACCACCACCTCCTACACCACCTACACCGTCACCACCACCTTCATCACCTATACCCCCACGAAATATAACTCTATACCTACACCACCACCTCCGCATATAACTCTACACCTACATCAACAGCACCTACACTACTACTACCTACACAACTACTATCAACACCATAAAATACACCGTCACAATCTACACTACCACCACTTGTACACCCTATACCAGCAGCAGCACCTACACTACCAGCTACAATACCTAAAACACTGCTAACTACACCACCACCGACTACACAGCCTGCATCACCACCATTTGCACCACTACCAGCTACAGCACCACCTACACCATCACCACGACCTCCAAAACCTACATCTACACCACCACGGCCTGCACCACCTACATCACCACCGCATACATCGCCACCACCTACATTGCTACTACCTTCACCTCCAACGACTACACCACAACTACCTACACCACATACACCACCACCACATACACCACTACCACATACACCACCACTGACTACACCACCGCCACCTTACACCAATACCACCTACACCATCACCAAAAACAACGCCACCACCTACACCACCACCTACACCACTACCACATAAACCACCGTCACTTACACCACCACTACCTCCAACACCAACAAATAAACCACTTAAGACACCTACAACACTTTTAAATGCACCACCAACACCTCCAGCACCACCAGTTTCATCGCCACAACTTTCACTACCTACACCACCACCAGCTACAAAACCACCACTTACACCACCTTCACCATCAACGCCTACAACACAACTACCTGCACCACGTAAACCTACACCAGCTACACCACCACCTACACCTATAACACAACCACCTACATCGCCTAAATCTACACCAGCTACACTACAACCTACAACAAAACCACCTACATCAGATACACTACCAGCACCTATAACACAACCACCTAAATCTACACCAGCTACACTACAACCTACAACAAAACAACCTGCATCAGATACATTACTACCACCTACACCACCACCTACACCTATAACACAACCACCAAAATTTACACCAGCTACACTACAACCTACAACAAAACACTTACATCAGATACACTACTACCACCTACACCACCACTTAAATCACCACTTCTACCCTTCTACCTTCATGACATGCACAATAAACACATACACCACCACCACCTACACCACCACCTACACCACCACCTACACCACCACCACCACCTACACCACCACCACCACCTATACCACTCCCACTAACACGAGCACCTCCTAAAACACCTACACCTACAACACGTAGACCAACACCGACACCACAATCTACATCATTGCACCTATATCACCTACACTACCACCACCCAGAGTTATCCCCGGATTTATTTTGGGGGGCAATAAAAGCATAACTATTAGGCAGATACTAACGAAATTTGAGAGTTTTAGGTTGTTTTACATTCTCTTCCGAATGATATATTTGCCAATTTTCTCCAATGGCTATTCCGTGAACTAATGAAAGTTTTGTTTGTCGTGAGGTCATAAATCAGGTTAAGTGAGAGCACGCGACTTTTGGTCAGGAGTCCTTGTTTATTTCACATCCTTGTATTATTTTTAAATTTAATTCAAGTTTTACAAAGGTTATTAAATTATATTGGTACCAGAGAAGGTAAACAAAGTTGTTCTTTTACACAATTCGCGCTTTTTTGTTTTGAATACAAAATGCTTGAAAGTAAATAAAATTACTTATGTTCCCTGGCCACGCAAGGCACAAACACACGTAGACTCAACCACGCCGTTGAAAATATCTGCATTATCTGTATGTATGTACGTGTGTATATATCTACATGATTAAGTCCATGTCAGCTTTTGATATGGTTGATCCTAGACGACGTAAAGCGTTATATAAACGACGAGGGAAAAAAACGTCCATAAGGATATTTGCATTTCAAAAGATGCAAAAATAAATATTACGATAACAACGTAACTGGCAAATAATAAATAGTTTGAATCTTATAACGGCCATTCCCGCGTCCGAAAATGGATAATAAAGAGCAAGTTTTGAGCTAAATGTGTTTATTTTGAAAAAGATTTCCTTTGCATAAGTTAGGAACTAGGAAAGTTTTCTAAACCTTTGGGAGACTGCGAGAGATTTATGTAAAGGAAAAATTTGTACTGCTAGTGTGATTTAGGAATTCCCGGTTCATATATTTTTTTAAAGAGTTTGCATGTAAAATGGTGTTATCCAAGAAGTTCCTTATTTGCAATTATTTAAATATTGAATGATACTTATTGTGTATCTGAATATTCATTATTTTTGTACATTAAAACCGAACGGATATCAATTTCTTCAGTTGTCACTATTCTTATCTTTAGTTATTTGTTTTTCCTTTCCTTTATTTATAACCTCGTTTCTTCGGTATTTTTTTCAGCTCTGGTTGTTTCTTTTCATAAAATAAGACTTTGGATATGGAACTCAAGAGCTCTTCCAAATTTCTGTAATCCTTAAACGAACGCGACCAAATTCAGATAAGTTCTGATTAATTTCTGCAGTTCTCGGCATTTTCACATTGTATTTACCCATTTATTAGCCTAGCTATTATCCTCATCCTTAACTCTATCACAGTTTTATTTATAAATAATTTATGTATATATATATATTATATAGTAAAAATAATTTATTTACAAACAGAACTGAGATAGAGTTAAAGTTAACATGAAATAGGTAAAATTAGGCTCCAGTATGATATTTAGGAGGTACTCTAGAGGGCGATGGGTATCAATTTCTAGTTTTATTGTTCTCTTATATGTGTTTAGATCGCTCCCCCCTACCGTAATATTTTCCATATATGAACCATTTCTCCATTGGATTACATATTCGCTGTTCTTTAGTTACGCATTCCAACTTTACAGGTGAGCGATTTCATACAGATTTCGGGAAAGAACTAGATATCCGGGTTAAGCAAAATCAAGCCAATGTACCTAATCACAGTGAACAATCTGCGCTTTTTCTACATATGTACAATCTTAACCATAGCATAAAGTAAAACAGTGCCAAACCACTCATAAAACGCAGTAATTATATTTCGAGAAATATATTAGAATGTATCTCTATCAAAGCGTTCCCAAATTTCAACCTTAGCAATATTTGTTCACGCTAGATGCCATTATCACCACATATATAAAATCTCAAATAAAGATTTTTTCAGGATTTTGTACCCTTAATTAGGGTTCAGAGGTGGGTAGTCTAATTTCCTATTCCATTATTTAAGGCAGTGTATATTTCCAGCCTCCTGTTCATTCCTTGAAAAGGTCTTTAAGAATAAAGACAAAAGCGCTCGGAATCGTTTTTCACTTTTCCTTTATGGGTGCATCTGCATATATATATATATATATATATCTATATATATATATATATATATATATATATATATATATATATATATATATATATATATATATATATATATATATATATATATATATATATATATCTATCATATATATATATATATATATATATATATATATATATATATATATATATATATTCATTCGTTTTTAAAATTTACGTGATATAAATAATTATTCTAATATTTAAATTATTGCAAGATTATTCAAAAGTGACAATTTCAAAATTATTAAAAAAAACAGCGCATTTTCTCATGCATCCAAAATCGCGCTCTGGTCATGTTCCTGTAGGAGTTGAGTTTCAAGATGCACCATCATTACGATCATTAGTGACATTAAAAAAGACGAGTTACACTTCTGTCAAGAACTCTTCTGCCGGCCTAAGTACTTAAAATAGCGCAAATATCGTTTGCCTCCAGTAACAAACTTGCTCACGAGAGGAAAAAGCTCATGTGAACGCTTCAGCGCGTACAGTGAGGCGGAGGATAGTTTTAGACAAAGGTATCAATTCTCAAAGGGCTGCTGAAGAGGCCTCAACTCACTAAGAAGAACCTTATGCGTAAGTTCCAGTTTTGTAGGAAATATAAAGAATGGACTTTTATTGATTGGGAGGAAGTCATAGTCTCTGATTAGGCTCCTTTTCGCTTGTTTGGATCTTGAGGAAGATCCATCTTTAGGAGGAAAATGGGGAGCGGTGTCAATGGTGGAGCATCCGGGCACTCCTGGGGCTGCTTCTCATCTAAGGGAACTGAAGTACTAACAATTTTGCCCAAGAACACTGCCATGAACTCAAAATGGTTCCAAAAGGTGCTTCCTCAACACCGTTTTGCATAACTCCATGACCTAAGGATAAGAATTTTATTTTTCAGCATGATAGCACAAAAGCAATAATAAAGTTTGGGGAAGAAAAATAATATCAAACTATTGGGATCTTGGCCGCGGAATTCGTTAGATTTGAATCCAGTAGAAAATTTGTGGGCGATAAACCATCCAATTGTGATGAGTTTCTTATTGCGGGAAATCATCCCAAATTTGGTCTTCATCATGCAATCACGAGACACCGGAGGGAACAGAGCATCATAAATAAATGTGCTCAACGTGACGGAAATTTTGAGTTCATCGGATGAATCTCGCAAAGCGCATTGAAGTTGCATTATGAAAATCACATAAAAGATGTTACTTATTAATATTTCAATTAAATCAAATGTAGTTCAAATTAATATTTTAATTAAATCAAATGTAGTTCAAATAAAATAAAATTTATTAATATTTCAATTAAATCAAATTAGTTCAAATAAAAAATTAATTAATATTTCAATTAAATCAAATTTAGTTCAAATAAAATAAAATTTATTAATATTTCAATTAAATCAAATTTAGTTCAAATAAATTAGAATTTATTTATTATTATTTCCATTGAATAAAATATAACAATTTTTTTTAATAAAATATAGATTTTGCATATGTGCTTTGTCCTTAGATACATCATGTATAATGAAGATTAGCAAAGACATTTAGGTCCACTTTACTGCTAATAGGAAAATTGAAGAAGGTAAGGTAAAGAGGTATTTGGAGGACCTTAATGGAAGAATATAAGTAGCACGTTAATTTATGGTTAGTATTAAGGGAACTTGTTCCTGGAGACTTGATGCCGTCAATTAGCCCCTTTAAAGCTGACGAGGTTTACCTTTTGTCTTTGTTAACTATATTCTTCATGCCAATTTTTAGATCTTCATATTCACCTGTCTGTCATTCTCCTGTTTTTCTTCACTGAGTATAAGTGTTCCCTTTGGTTATATCAGATTTATCGATTAAAGTCATCTACGGTAATACTAAGATTGGTTTATTTAAGTTTTAGAAAATCGCTTCTGACCCCGTTAGTGGAAGTCGGTTTCAAATTTATGTCCCTTCCATTTGTTGACGAGGTTCATCATTCTTTCCGTCCACTACGGTGACTTATGCCCTTGAAGGCAGTCGCCAAATGAGCGAATTTTAAAATAATTGTCCCATTCGCTAGTAAATTTCTTTCGACTTTCCACGACTTGACGCTATTAGCAGAGGAGCATAGAGAGGAGACCGCTTGGAGATATCCTATTTAAGATATGACGACGCTTTTAAATCACTGTTTCAATTTGGGAGTGAATTGGTCCCACTAGGTTAATTGGATTGCCTGGAGTCAGGAAGGTCACGTCTGGTTTACTTTGCAAGTGCAGATGCAAGATTGAGAGAAATATATTTTCAGTATGCCATCATTTTGTAAACCTCTTTTATCTGTCCGTATCTTCGTTATGTTTACCTCGATGTTCATCTGAAAATATCTTAATAAATGCCTTGATTTACCCTGTTGCTTAATATATCTCAAGAATGCCTTAACTTACCCTGTTGCTTAAAATTGGGATTAAAACCCTGATTTGTCAAGATTTTAATTGAGATTAATATTTTTATATCTCTAAAAGGAAAAAAATATATTTAATATAATTATTTTTTACCGGTGTCTTTAAAATGGCTCCCCCACAATTTGATAACATTCACTTACTTTCGTGATGTTCGAGGACATTAGGAGGTCAGTTACGATCAATTAGACACGAACTTCATTTTATGTAATTGTGCTTATACAAGTTTTGTCATCAATTAAAAATGTTCTATTTCTATTAAAATATTGATTTTTGATTTTTACAAGTAAACCTCTAGAAACTATTGAATTTTCTTTGGGGTCATAAGATAAATGGTACACACACAAAGTAGCGGGTGAGGGAAGCAATAATTTCAAAAATCAGCTACACGAAAATGATATTCTATGGATTCTATTTTCAAGTTCATTATCAAGGAATAGATATAATAACAACGCAACCATATAGATAATACACATAAAGATAGGGATTACCCTCAGCAAAATAATACAAAAACAAATAAATAAATTAATAAAAATGGAATATACGGTACCTTGAGAAAAGCATATGCGAAATCCTTAGGAAAAATTCATACATAGCCAGAGAAACGTTGGACAATATGAATGTCTTGGAAAGGATTAAACGACTGGCGAGATTTAGTGAGTGCGTTAAAAAGAAGAAATTAAATCTAAAATGGAGCCATAGCAGTGATATTACGATTAAAGAAATAGATAGTGAAGTCATAGAATAACGTGGCATGGAAAAGTTGTAGGTTGACGGAGAGATAGCGAGAGGGCGTGATGAGAAAAGTGAGTAAATATGATAACTGAAACAAACAAAATAATAAAAAATTTCACCGACTATGATTTTTTAATTTAAGGATCGAGTTTAAACGGACCAAGCGAAATATCCATTTTGGAAAAGCTACAATTTAGGGAAAATTCCAGATATTTTTTATAAAATCTTCGAATGATAAATGAATATGACAAAATTGTAATTAATTGGATGATTATTATCTAAATTATATATAAAGAGAGCACTGTTACGTTGTCTTCTTTTATTCTTATATTTATGTTGATTTAATCGGAGAGATAAAGGTTTTCGTGTTTAACTAAAGTACACTGTATTGCGATTTGAGCAATCAACTGAATAAACTCCCACTATTTTTTTACCTATAATTAAAATTTGTATAATTAAAATTCAAATTTAAAAAAAAAACAATAAGAATATTAAATGGTTTGAAGATAAATGGAAGAAAAAAAAGGTGTCAGAAAAAAATCAAAACAAGAGAATTTTTCTAATTAAAACGGAGGAGTTTTCTATCTTGTAGTTTTTTTCGCAGAAGTTAAAGAGCTGACGAGAAATTGGCGAGGGTAGCAACATGAATATAAGAACTGGAATTCGTAGGCTTTCGGAAAACGTAGATTTTAAAGACCTATGAATCAGAAGTTCTTGGATAGGTAAAGTAATATTAGGCACAAATTTGAAGGTAAGTTACGAGAAGCGGGCAATAGGTTTTGCAATTCGGAAATAAGGAAACAAGATATGAGGAAAAGTGTTTTATTATTTTCAATATAACCTCTCGACTTCAATGCACTTGCGCTACTTGTCCCTGAGGCTTTGAATTCCCGACAAACAGAAATCTCCCGACTGCTGTTCAATCCAGTCTTATATGGCGAGCTGGACATCTTCATCGTCTCCAAACCGGCGTCCACGCAGTGCAGCCTTGAGCTGGTGAAATAAAAAGTAGTCGCTAGGGGCCAGATCTGGACTGTAGGGCGGATGGATTTGCTCTTAGAATCCGCAATACGCAGGGCAGCCTGTGCAACTCTGGCCTTGTGGACTTTGGCAACGTTGAAGTCGATCATGGGGCCAAATTGTCGTGAAGAATGTTGATAACACTTCCATGTGGTATTCCAAGTTCTCGCTCGATTTCTTCGACTTTCACCCGTCGATTTTCGAGGACCATCCTCTCCACACGGGCTACATTGTCCTCGTTAGTCACGTCTTACATGCGTCCTGGACGGGGGTCATCTTCAAGGGACTCACGAACATGGCGGAACTCCCTATTACAGCGAGCAATGGTTGCATAGGAAGGGGCGGTGTCGGTATACACTGCAACCATGCGTTCATGGATCTCTTTTGCATTCTGGCCTTTTTTGGTCAAAATTTGATCACTGCGTGGTGCTCAACCTTATCCATTGTTGACAAATTTGTTACTGACGATTTGCGATCAGCTACTGCTTCTTAAATAAAAGAAGCAGGAGCGTGCGGCTGCAGACCCTGACTTGTCATAAATTATCCTAACACCCCCACAAACAGCCATCCCCCTTACTCTGTTTTGCCCTTCCGATTCGCAAAACTTATTGACCGCCCTTCGTGTATATATATATATATATATATATATATATATATATATATATATATGGATGTCTTTGAAAACAAATGGAGAGTGAGAATGAGAGAATCTACAAATGGTACAAGTTTTTTATTACTGATGGTTCATTACTTGTGCAGTTTCAGCTTTCTCAGTCTAACAAGTAACTAGGACCAGTGGAGAGAAATCTCAGTAATAAATAACCTTGTAACACTTGTGGCTTCTCTTATTCTCTCTCTCCATATATATATTTATATATAGTAGGAATATGAAAACCCACGAGTATGCATTATATAATGGCTAAAAAAGTGGGGAAAGACAAGGTAAATCAATAAAATTGAAAAATATTGAGAGGAAAGTGAAAATAAAAATAACAATATATAGAATTACTTAATATTATCCAGTTACACTTGAGTATCAAAAATAAAAGTTAACTGAAATAGGCAATAAAATAACCTATTATAATAAATTATAAACAAAACCAAACAAAAAACTGAAAACAAATGGGAAGGAATTAAACAAAGGGTGTAAACCTTTATCGTTAGAGTTGTGAAATCAACTAACTAACAATAGAAAACTACTAAAGAGATTTGCTCGGTTGGTCGGCTGGCTAGTTAATTTATTGAAGTGTTAGTTGGTTATATAGTGAATAGTTTAATTAAGGAGGAGTAATTATTTAGGTTTATATTTATTTAGTTGACTCACAGGGACTCTAAGATTTTCAAACAGAAAGAAGTTAAGGCTGAATACAAGATGGTAAATGAATCAGAATTAAAAGGATGATGGTGATATTCAGAGTGTTGCTTGATGGAAGAGGCTTCAGGTTTTGAAATGGCAATACCAGTGCTTTGCAATCCTGCATTTGAGTTGTAAGCCAGTTGGCCTACATAACGACTGTGGGAGGTTGTACATGTATAATTGTAAACTATACAGGATCGCAAGCCAATATGAATTGGCTCCTTATTGAGCCAATAATATATTTTGGAGAGAAATTTGGATACTACCTGATCGAAGATGAAATCGGTTTAATAATTAAAATTGAAAAAATCTCTTTAGTAAGTTATCTCTTCATCAAAAGCTAACCAGTTAGAGCAAATATGGTCGGCTCTGAAAATTGGGCTGTTTATGCTGGATAATTTAGACTGACTGGAAGAGCTACTAAAAAAATGTGTAGCCAATTTAGTAGTGGTCAGTTTTCTGTAAACAGATGTATTATAAGACGAACCCGTTCAAACACAGTTGACATCCAAGAACGAGATTCCTAAGGCACAAATGAATTACAAGTATATAAAATATTATATATATACATATATATATATATATATATATATATATATATATATATATATATATATATATATATATATATATATGTATTTGTATACATAGATTAGACAATCTATACTACTGGATTATAAATCATGTGAATATAAAATAGAAAAACGAACCGTCGTCGCAAGGCCTCAAATACTTACAATTAGTAATAATATTTTGAAACCGCAATCATGACTTATTAAAAAATCATGAAGATATTTATTAACACACTCACCCATGACTACTTTTATTGCTTGGGAATGGGATCATATCTCTTTTAATTTAACTTCAGTATAGCTGATGATTCTAGAAGATTTATGTGTATCTATGAATATAAAGAGTCTTTTAACTAAATTTTCGGTGATTTAAGATTCTATTGGATTAATCAATAGCATAAATTTTGATTATTTATGAGGCCAAAGACGAAATTAGGAGTTATCAGTGGAAAAAGTTGAAATATCCATTATGCGCAGTCTTCAAACATGAATATTTGACCATCATTATCTAATTAACCGGGCAATTTCTCCAACCACAAAGTAGTATTAGAGATTAAAAACATCTTGCAACAAAAAAGCGAAAGATCACATGTCTATGTAAAGAGGAAGATTCAGAACTGATGGATCGAAAACGTAAGAAAAGATTTAGTAGAGGGTAATTGGTTTTAAGTTGATTAATCAAGGGTTAATCAAATGATTAGATTGACCACTGAATCCACCTTTTTTTAAATAGATTCCCATTCTTCCTTAACTTATGTAGAAACATAAATATTTTTTTCCCATTTGTGCATGGTTGGAATATATTTTAGAGTAATATTTATGCAGCACGATGGTAGCAATTTGTTTCAAAATCGCCCTCAAAATTCAACTTTAGATTGATTTGAATAAATTTTAAATTAAAAAGAATAAATAATTTTTAATATGCTAATGGCCCAAAAAATAAACTACCTCACCATATGCAAAGATTTCGCAAACTTCATCAACCTAATTTCTGGGGGCTGGGGGAGGCAATACAAAATCTTCTGGTTAAACTATGCGCAAAAAGAAACAAAGAACGTCACTTAGGACAACTAAAGATCTCTTTTTAGCGACAAAATTACAATTAGCGTCGTCAAAGAGGCATGATACTTTTCTATAGTGACTTCAGAGCAGTGAAAAGGCCATAATTAAAGTATCCAACGTGCGGAAAATTGTGTGCTGGAAGCGATTCTAAAAACACTCCGCTCTGATTTTTCAATTCTTCCTTCAAATCAATCTCTTTATCCAAAAGCCTACCCTGATTTGATGTAATAATTCAATGTGTACATGTGCGTAAGTCTGTGTATACGATTAACTCTTGACCTTATTTTCTTTGAATAGTTGTAAAAGAAATGTCGAATATAATTAAGAGCCAAAGTCTTGCGATCAAATATACAAATGGCACTATTTTTTCTTTAAAACTTGAATCAAGTTTAATGGGGTTGCGGGGAATTTTGCTAAGTGTTAGAAAGTGTAATGATTTGAGCTAATGTCGGCAAAGGCAAGGCCTCTGAAGGGTGCTAAACAAAGATAAGTTTCACGTTCTACCAACATCGCCCAACGATTATAAACTTTGGTCGTTAGGAAGTTTCTAACAGCCTAGGGTTTGACGACATTTTTTCCGGCTAACTTATTTTGCCTAAATGCACCAAGAATGTTCCTGCAACTTAAGTTTCATGGGTCTAATTTAGTATTCTCAACTAACATCCATTCGAGTTAAATAGAGAAATCGAAAAGAGAACTAGAAATGAAAGAAATTTCTTTTCTTTAATTTTATTACATCACGAATAGTGTTTGCCCTTCAAATCTTTTAGTGGAATCTTCTTAGAGTTAATGATGTATTTACCCTATATAAATGAATTGTGAGATTTTTAGACGTTGTGTTATGAATCAGAATTGCTGGATATCTAAAGCAACTCAAGCTCTCTTTATTGACTTCTGGAGATTATTCCTAATGGCTTGATCATATCATCAATACTATCTTATAGGTAGATACAAAACAAAACGACCTCTTAGAATGTTTAACTATCCTTCTAAGTAAAATATGTGTGCTTCAATTTTGTTAACTGTTTGCTAAATTCAATAGTAAATCTTAGTTTGGTGAAGACTATGCGTTGCTTTATTAATTAGCCTTTTTAAATTGTTGAAAATGGCTTTGCCGTAGAATTTCTTAGGGAATGAAAGGTTTCAGATTTTCGTTTACTCGGTCGAGACTTGATAATTCCCAGATATAGGATAAGCTTAGGACTTTTCTAGACTAGGATATGTGGTTTGTATTTATAAATCTTAGATTGCAAAAAAGAAGCAGTGCTGCTACGTATATTTAGCAATATTCTTATTGTTTCAGAGGGAAAAGGGAAAATATGTTTTGCCCTAACTCAAACCAAGCCGAGAAAAAAAGTTATCTTCTGTATAACTTGGACAATAAGCTGAGATTAACAGACTAAATATAGTTCTTGATAAAGCACAGAATACAAATGGTGGTTGTGGAGGCCACCGCCTTACGTTTTCCCGTTTACACTTTAAACCCCACTAGAGTAAAGACATAAACACACATTGCGTAGGTTCCGACAATTTTCCTTAAACATAACTTAACAATCTCGCCTTTCTCAAATTATAGTATACCATATCTCTTTATCGGGAAATTCTTTTCCATACTCGTTCACATACTCCCCTTCCATCGAAGAAAAATTAGCTTCACCTAAGTACACAAAATCAGAGAGTACCAGGATCAGCTTACCATAAATTGAAATGACTAGACTATAGAGCGTTTTAAATTGGTGACAATCTTGCAATTACTCCTCATCCTCATCCTCGATATATATATATATATATATATATATATATATATATAGATATACTTTAGTATAATTTGCATTTAATAATTAGTTTTCAGATATTGGACTTTGGCGAAAATTGTGGGGAAAATAATAAGAAAGTGAAATTAAAAATAGAATGAAAGTACAGATCACTGGTGAAAGGGTACCTCTGGCTTTCTTTACATTTTTTGTGGGGGCGTATGAGTATATATAATATAAATATATATACAAAAGGCATTTAAGCCTGAGTATATATAATATAAATATATATACGAAAGGCATTCAAGTCTTTATAGCAGAGAAAATAGGTTTTAAAATGTTAGCTTTGTTTGTATTTATTTCGTGAACGGAATTTTATATAAACGTTGTGATTATGTCGTTGTTGACGAGCAGTCTGCTACTTGTAAATGATTTTCTGTGTCTTGCGTCATTAAAGTCCATGTGCTCGAGCACAAACTCTGGAGAGAAGTGCCAGGGTACGGAGTCCCAGATCTTTATTGCTCTGTTGTGAAGATCCACCTTTATGTAGGTCAACCCCAGTTCAATATGGAGCTCACTCTGCCTTCTCCTCTCTCTCCTTCGGGTTCCCGTTATAAGTAAGACAGCCTTATGCTGAACCCTTTGCAGTTTATGGATCTGGGTCGTGGTACTCGCGTTTATAAGAACCGGCGGGTACATGAGTTTGGATTGGATGCATCCACTGCAGATTTTGAGTTTGTTGGAGGATCCATGAACCGGTAGAATTCGCCCAAGTCCCTCCGTGCATTCACCGAGATCCTTTTCACATGACTCCAATACCCGCCAGTTGTATCCATAGTCCCAGAATTTTTGCTCTCCGCGCAGTATCGGATGCGTCCCCCTCCCCCGACAAGGTTTGTGAGAGTCCGTCGGAATAGTGGGATTATCTGGAACTTTGGGGAGGTGGTAGATATCTTCCATCTCCTCTTGAAGGAGTTGATGTTTTCGATTTCTACCGCCATACTTTGTGCCATATAATTCACATTCCAATAAGGTGTCGTTCAGATCATCGATATGTTGTCCGCAAATTGGACGTATAACGAGCCTTCTGTCAGAGGTTGGGGAAGGTTAATTGTATATATATATATATATATATTATAAAGCATGGGACTTATACACCCGCCTTGTGGCACCCCCGCCTCGAGTTCGAATTCAGGGCCATTGAAGCCTTTTAAGTGCACATACGCTCTTCTACCATAACGTATTTGCAGAGTATCATTTCAAGTATGACATCGAGGCCCAGGTGTAAGATCTTGTATTGCAGGCCTCTTCTCCATAATTTGTCAAAGGGATTTTTAACGTCTAGGAGAACCAGATTTGCGTGGCATCTTTCTGCTTTTACTTTTGCCAACTTCTCAGTGATCACGGCTAGCGCCGTTGTTCGTTATGCAGATTATTTTCTTCGAGAAACATATTCAACCTGTTGGCCAATATCTTTTCAAAGACTTTCCCTTGAAATTTTAAGAGAGATATAGGCCTGAAGTTAACTGGAATGTCCGGTGGCTTACGGGCTTTGGGAATGAATATCATTTTTTATACCTTTCAGTGGTCAGGGAAGTAACCCACGTTCAAGCAAGCATCCATGATATTCAAAAGCTCCATTAGGATGTTATGTGGGGCTCTTAACAAACTTTCCCATGTCAGTCCTGTACGCCCAGCTGCTCGTTAACGAAAGGATTTTAAAGTTTTAGAGAGTTCCTTGGAAGTAATTTTTCCGCCGTATCCCTCCATATTCCTTTCTTGCGTCACGTAATGATGAGGATAGGTTCTGTGGATCTGGTCGTTTAGTTCGTCAATGATTCTCTCTTTGAAGTCTAAATCAAAGTTGTTATTATCCTCCGGGAATAACTTGAAAATAGATGCCCAGAAGAGTCTGAATTCTTCCTCGAATTTATTAGTCTCAGTAATTTCCATGTTGTCTCGTCTGTCCTCCTTTTAGTCTTTTTACAGTCTGTCATAATGTACGCAAGTCGTTTTCTAAGTCAAGTTTGCCTTTTAAATTGTCCCAAATTACATTCTGCTGTTACCTAATGAGTGTCATTAGTTCGTCGCGTATTTGTCGCGTTCGTTTGTGTGTAGTGATGATGGTGCCACTGAGGTTGGCAATTGTTTATCTTTTTCATTTCTAACTTCAGTTTATGTTCTTATAAAGCTGTTTAGTATTTTTTTACTTATCACCTTTATCACTTATGGCTTAATTCATTTTTGGTTAATTTAGTACACTTTCGGGTTGACTTCTTCTGATATCATATCGGTTGGCATGTTTGCCTGTCATTTTGGATGAGTTTTGTATTATCTGAGTATTTGTCTTTATTGCCTTTTTTCTTATTAATACTGATTTGCATCATTGATGACTTCACTTTTAAGTATAGAGCGGCGCTTCTTCAATTCTAAATTGATATCTTCCGGTGGGGATTGATCGTAAAAAGGGGTTTCTGTCCCGATGGTAGTTTGATTTTTAAGTATTGAAGGAAGTGCGTCCATTTTTCTCTATATTTTCTCCGCCGCAGTTGTCTTGATTTTGATATTAAGAGACAAGCAATACTTCGTATTCTTTCTTATAGAAAGAACTTGGTTTCACAGGCACTCCTTCGGCGTGTGGCCTACGGCCTATTTGCTATTCTAAACGCTTTTTTTAACCCCCTTTATAGACTCTTTATTTTAACACCCTGAACACCTTTTTGAGCATAGATACCCTGAAACATTTTTTTAAAGTTATTTCACCTTTTATTATATTGTCTTTATCCCTTGAAGATTTATATATAGTTGAGAATTATCCAAACACTTTTTTCAACATAGACACCCTGAAACCTTTTTTTAAAGTTATTTCAGCTGGTTTGATATATATAAAAACCTTCGTAAGATCTCTTTTTTCATCTAAATTTTATTTTATATACGAAATGATAGTAAAAAAGCGCCAAAGTCCTAATTTTAATAAATTTTTTGAACTTCACGATTTGTATGTTTTTTCATTCCAAATCATTCGATAATTATATTTATTTTTTCTGAACTCTTGGAAAGAACTTTGATAAAAGCTCGAAACATACAAAAAATAGCCCTGCGAATAAAAGTTTCAAATAAACCTAAACTCAAAAACATGAAAGATTACTTGTCTACTAAGCTAAAAAAATATTTTCAAAAATTTCAAAAATTCACTAAGTTAAATTATAGAGTTAAGGACAAGGCAATGGCTTCTAAACTTCGCCAATTATATTAATTTTGAAAAGGAACTCTAAAATATAGTTATAAATAAAATAAAAAGGCAACCTTAATTAAATTTTTAAAATTTTATGAACTTCACCAATTGTAATTCACTTTCTTTTAAAACATTATAAAGCATTGGATAATCATATTTATTTGCTCTGAACTAAACTATTTTGTTTTTTCAAACTCTAAAGAAATTCTTAGAAATTACCTTGATAAGAATTTTAAAATATACTAAGTCATACCCAAACAAAGATGAAATTATTATCCAAATATTCCAAACAATTCCGTTCTTAAATTATAGAGTTAGTGATGATGATGATGATGATGATGATTCCACTTCCGTGCCTAGAATTATACTTTTCTTTGCTCTTTTTTCTTTGCGTTTGTAATTAGGTAGAGAGCCTTTTTTTGTATCCCCTGGAGTTCCAGGTTTTTGTTCTTTGTTTCGCCATTGATTCGGATAAGGAGTGTACAAGTATGTCCCTTCTCAGTGCGAAGTAAATTTTATTTTTGCTTTTTATGCTTAACTTAATTTGTTTAGTAGGTTGAGCGTTGGTGTTGCTTGCTTTATGTGCTTGCTTTCTCATATGTGAGTTTTATTGCCTCTTGATGTTAAGATCATCTTCTTTGATACAAGTTACTTGATTTCTGGAGATTGGGACTATTTTAAATTTTATGCTGTTGGTTCTAATTTTCCAGTCCCTTTCGTAGTTGTGATGTTGCTAATTTTTCCTTTCTTTCTTTGATTATTAATATTTTCCTTCTCAGGTTTACTTCCTTTGATTAGATTTATTGGCCCGAAGGTTTCTTTTTGTCTTCTTTCTCCGTTGATATTTCTATAAGGTTATTGCATTTATCTACATTTAATTACTCATTGATACGACTTCTCTCCCTTTCGTCTTCACCACTGCCGTGAAACATTCTCTTTTGCTTCGAGGATCATTATTCTGCTGTATACTACAATTAGCTATCTGTTTTTGTCTCTTCATCTCTTCCGTCCATTGAGAGTCGGAAAATATAGAGAATCTCGTCTTTGAGATAGTAATTTGGTCGACAATGGTGAATGTTCACATCAAAACTAACCTTTGGGATGAAGTTACAGAATTCCTTTTAGTATCCTTTCTAAATGGCTCTTCTCTAGTCTTTCCTCCTTACTCTTGCTACAGAGGAAATTTATTTATATATTATTTTCGTTGAAAATGATAGGTGTAACAGAAACAGGCACCTCCTACAGTCACTGATGAGGAAGGAAAGGAGAGGGCCCAGGGTCCATCGACCCTTCAAGGCTCTCTTGTGGCCGCCTACCATCGGTCTCGCCCCATTTATTCTTCGGAGGCGGAGGCGGACGCAGAAGTAACGCCATAAGCTGTGAAGGTAAAAAAGAGTGAAAAGAAAAGTTGGGACCTCGTAATTTCATAAATTTTCAGCTCCCCTAACTTTACCAATTTGAGATCTTCTCATCACCAACCTCTGGCAAAGATGCCTCCTTTGGTTATCGCTTATTAATTTTAGGCAAATAAAAACTCGATTCTGAACAATATTATAATAACCAAAAAGCTATAACGGCTAACTATACAGTTTTTATTCAATTAATTACATAACAAAGTTTGTATATAGTGATTTTAATACACCATTGTGTTAAGTATTATATTTTATAATTTCAGTAAGGAGAGCGCGCCTTCGATTAATAACACGAGAAGATGAGGCTATTGGAAATGTAATTGATTAGAAGCCGTTTACTATTCCAGTAGAAATACTTGAATGCCTCAGAAATGGTTGTCAAAAGGCGTTGGAACTAATTTGGAATCGATCATAGATTCTCAACCATTAAAGAATGACCAGCAAACGAACATGGTGTTTGTCGACTGACATTTGCTCGCCTCTACGTCAACAAAGATACAAGGATTTAGATTCTTGGCCTGAGTGGGATTTTCGGTCGGAAAACGCTATCTCCAAAAGTTGTCTGTGGTGAAGACATTTGTGGAGACAAAAAACACCCAGTAATAGATGATTTTTCTGTGTAGTTCCTCATGCTAATATTTTCACAGTAATAAACATGTATCGTGAAATTCAACATCTAACTTAGGAAGTCTTTCCCATTTTAGTTATAAGCAAAATATATTTCCGCGATTAAAAATCTTCGGACTCTAGGTAGGTGAAGCAATATGTAAGATGCCAAGAATTAAAATTTGCAGGTTGAAATACAATGTTGACTACAATTTACTGTCAGCTGAAAAAAAATTCTAGGATTAAAAAATCTTTTTTTTTATAATTTTGTTGATGATACAACTTTATTAATAATTGCAAGTTCTTTATTACATTAAAGAAATACAATGAATATATTCTTCAAACTCTCTCTTTCTGTTTCTCTCTTGGTTTTTATCTCTGTTTATGTCTCCCACTTTGTCTCTGTTTCTCACTGTTTCTCTCTTTATTTCCCCCTCTTTGCGTATTTATTATTTGCAAAACCAAACTATATTTATATAAACTTCTAATAAACATTGATTGGTCGAAAGAACAGCACCGCCTTCTTTGCACATGTATCGTTGGCAGAAAGGACATTAGATGTATTTCCTAAGGAAAAAAATGATAATCGCGGAAGTAGAGGTAATTGTGTTTGTCTTAACCGAACTTCGATTTTGGGCGATGATCAATTCTACTATCAGGAGTAGAAGTGTCTCAAAATAAACAAGATAATGTAGAAATTAGGGCCTGGCCGCCGAATAGCATCTGAAAATGAGGGGCTGGACTTAGGAAACCAAAACTTATTAGAAAAGGTATTTCATGAATTACCCTTAAGATATTAAAGACCAGGAGGGGTTAAAATTACCCTAAAATTGTTTATTTCTCCCCATGGAAGGCGGGCTTATTGGATTAAAAAACCGTGTTAAATAAAAAATGAGATTATAATGAAAATTATATGTTTATTTTAATGCTTTTTACAGGTGATGTAGCTTAAAAATGCTTTATAACGAAATATATGTACATAAAAAATACTTCTTAAAGAATAATCACACAAAAATATAAAAAGGCTGATTACCTTTTATCAGACTGAGAGATTAGGAAATATAGAAGTTGTGGGATAAAGATAAATATATTTAAATTAAGAAGTGACATAGTTTTTTTTTTGGTGGGGGGGATTAGACAGTACGGCTATGTTCTCGAAGTTGCTGATTAGCTAATCTAGGAAATACCAGGTACCGCCATTAGCTTATGTAGAGGTGGAGCCATAGGGCTAGGGGGAAAATAGTAAAAAAAACTACCGAGTAGATAAAACAGGAATAGTAGAAAATGATGAAATGTTGATGAATGATATAACAGACATTGTAAACGTGCAATATCTTTAGCTGAAACGAAGTCTATGCGTCAAAGCAGCGACGTTAAAGGATAGCACAAAATCACACTAAATTTTATGAATTTATCACACCAGATACTGAAGATTACAATAGAGTGGAACGTCTGAGTCCAATAGGGTGGTAATTTTGAAAAAAATATGCTAGTACATATAGAACTATTTTGGAACTTTGCAAGGGAGGGCAACTTAACTCGGATAAGAGTGACATATGATTGGATTTTATGCTATTTTGAGGTCTTGATAATTGTTTTCGGAGGAAGGGAGTGAGGAAATATATTTCCTTTGGAAGGTTTAATAAAATATGGCGAAATATTTAAAGGTATGTATATGCCCATTCATTTAAGAATAAAACAAAGTTAATACCCTAGAAAATTAAGAGCAATGAACATATTCATGAGATAAAGGAATAGTTAAATACTAAGATTAACGAAGATTTTAAAGCTAACCCTTATCAAATAAAGAGAAACTGATGATTTAACTTGTAGCAATCGATAAAATGTAGCATATCAGTTATTTTTAAAGCACTTGCTAATGATACGTAAAGGAACCTGACTTACCTGAAAAGCTAAACTGTTTCATGAGAGTTGCGCACCCTGTCTTGAACTATCGCTTTTTATCACTTTTCTTTTTCGTTTAACCTTACCACTAGCATAAAAATAACATAAAACTATCATGAAACTATCATAAAATTTCTGCAAAATGACACGATTGCTTTCTATCTGAAAGTTCTACGCTTCAATAACATCGAACTTTCAAAATAGAAGCCCCGTTTTCCTTCCAGTGTCAATCCCTTTTTCCATATTCTCATGAAAGATCGGCAAATATGGAAGGATTTATGTCCAAATTTAAACAATAGACAAAATTCTCCAAAAGGTAACTCACTTTATACACCTTGGTTGACTATTTAGCCAAAAGTCTCGTTTATTACAAGAATAAAAAAACAGTAGATGTTTTATTGAATTCTATCTGATAAAGCTTTTGCCCTTTGCTCTTTGCAGCATGAACGCATCTCGTTTCCGACTTGGGCCTGATAAAGCTTATTCGAATCAAGTAGAAATGTCTAAATGAAATAAGGGGATTTCACCAGTCAGAACTTTTTAGCATTGCGAGCGAAGGTACGGAAACTTGCAATAGGGCCAATATCGGCAGAGATAATGGAAAGAAAGAAAGGGGAATCTCAAATCCAATTGGAATTTGTTCTTAGTCGGCAGATGCTCTTCGTTTGAAATATTGTCATAGTCCAGAAAAGAATTGTTGGACAAAATTGTTCCTGAATTAAACGCTTGTCCTATCCCATTAAAAGTTTTTAGATTGTGCCTAAGAGTGTTTTGCTTTAGGGGATTTAAGAATATTCGGAGAATAGAGAAATATAAAATTGGTTATAGAGTAATTAAATGATAGATATCCGGCTCCAAAGTAATGTATTTTCAACCTCTCGATTTGGGATGTCAAATGTGAAATTCACTTCATTTCAATTATCCATATTATATAATAATGAATAACTCAAATTTCTAGATTATTCGTTCTTTATTTTAAGCCCATTTGCACAAATAGAAAGCACTTAACAAGGAAAGTCTTTAATATCCACTCGAGACTAATTTAATAAAGAAGGTAAATGGTGGATGTCAGAGTTGAGGGTTTCAAAGTTCCCAAACACTTAATTCTCTCTCTCTCTCTCTCGCTATATATATATATATATATATATATATATATATATATATGAATGGAAGAAACTCACAAATTGCACGTGAGTCAAAGTTATGCAGATACACCCAAAAAGGAAGAGTGAAAAACGATTCCGAGCGCTTTCGTCTTTATTCTTAAAGACCTTTTCAAGGAATGAGCAAGAGGCAGGAAATACAGTCTAACTCCAATGAAATCCTGCCGAGCGCAAGAAAGGAAAACAGAGGGACAAGTGTACTCAGAGCTGCCCTTAGCTACTAATCCTCTCTGGCAAGCAGCTTAATTTCCTTTCCCCCCTCTCTGGCTACCTACTTCTCCGCCCTTTTATCACCTGGATTCAACCTGCCTATACGTGTATTGCTTAGTTCGTAATTTTGTTAACACATTTTGTAACATATAAAACTGAATACTGTGTAATAATTCCCCATTGTAACTCTGAAGATGATACTCGATGTATCGAAACGCATCAGTTAAATTAAAGAAAGTGCCAAGTTAAATTAATTTACTTCTACCTTTGGAAAAATAACAAGCATCAGTCCCCGATGAACTTCGGTACGTTTATCCACAGGTTAAACAATAAAGAAAAGGTGAATATATGACAAATCGAGAAGATTGAAAAAAGAATTATTAAATCGAAACTAGGGGTCACTTTTAATAAAACATGATATATATATATATATAGATATATATATAAATATATCTATATATGTATATATATATATGTATATATATATATATATATATATATATATATATATATATATATATATATATCTTTTGTTACCGCAACCACGATATCCGACAAATATAGTGATGGTAAAAATCCTTGACATTGCAGCATTGGGGACTATGTAGGATACTCCTTAACCACGCCCAGAAATTAATTGTGTCCAATATTCTGGCCTTAAAGTGTAATTAACAACGCAATCAGAATATGCGGTAGTATCGCAATGGTAAGACGAATGACAGCATCGGGCAAGTCTTGGTTACTCTCTTCATGTGCGCCAAACTACTGTTTTAGGTTTAGTTTACTCCGTTAAAACTGTTATTCCTTGTTGTCACTTGGTTATCTAGTTTAAATATTAACCTCTAATTTATACTAATTAAAATATTAAATGTTAACCTCTTCAATAAGTTGAGCGCACAGAGGCCGATCTTATAGTGAAGCTCAGGTAAGGTGCCACACTCTGGCTTCGTCGCTCAACGCTGGACGAATTCCAATATTACAATATACTTTCGCATATAGAGAGATATCATACTCCAAATATGGTCTAGAAAGCGTAATATATTAGGCAAAATGACCAGCTATGTACTGTAGAATCTCATTTACCTTTTGTGAAGCTACAGTTAAATGTTTTTCAAAATTTAAATAAATCCATATTAAGACATAAATCGTTTTCCATCTTTACTGTTTCCCATTAACCTTATCTCACCTAGTTTAAATAAGTGTTATCATGTTCTATGTCTATCATCTTACAATTGTCTACGTTAAATTTCATCTTGATTCCTTCCAACCATTTGCGTGCTCTATCAAACTTCTTTTACAGGTTTTTTCAGTCATGATGATAGTGTGTCATTATTAATTTATTTACTTACAGATGCTCCACGAGTCTTCCTCTAACATTAGCCTACAAGAGTTAATAGCTATCAAATTAAAGATAATTGGTCAAAATTTTTTAGGATTTGTTTTTATACCTTTCTGGAAAATGGTCGTTGTATGTTTCCTAAAACTCCCGAAGAATTGTTGCCTCGCACCTAGATGTTTAGCTGGATTCTATAGATTTAATCGAGATCCAACTCATGGTCATTTTCATTTTCTTAATTTTAAGCTAAATTCATTTTTAGTTATCAATAGTAGGGCTTGATGTATCTAGATCCCAAATTATTAGGTCATATAGGTAAGCTATTTATATCTTTAACAGTAAAAATATTTGCAAAATGTTCTTCAATATCTTCATCTTATGTTCCGAATCGTCACTAAGGAAGCTTTTGGTGTTCTAAAGGGACCCAATACATAACTTTAAAATTGTTTGGGCTTTTTTTTTAAAACGATGATAGCTCAATTTATTTTTTTCTATCGGAAATTTGAATAATAAAACCATTTATATTTCATTTCACTCACTTCACATCGCATTTATAATAATTTAGCTTAAAAAAATTACGTATATAATTTAATAAGCAACATTTAAATAGGATAAAGTTTGTGATAAATTATGCAAATTATGTAATGGCGCTGGCTGTAGCGTGAAAAATAATATACATAGGTTTCTCACTTTATTAAGTAATCTTGTATGATGTAAAGAGAGAGGGAGGGATAAGAGAGAGATAAAAATTGACAAAGAAGTTGTTAGTTTTATGCTTCTTAGAAAACGCAAGAAAATATTTATATACTCGTAAGTACCAATTAAAAGAGGAAAATACATAATTTAATAGGTCAGAGCACTGGCATTTGTATCGAGCCTACTATGAAATCCACTAAAATAATGCGCACGAATCATCTTTTAACATCGTTTTAATTTTCCACTGAGATCCTTATTTTTCTTTCCTGCAGTCCTTATGTTTTAACCTCTAAATAAAATAATAATTGTATGTAATAAAAGAATAAGCAAAATTTAATTACTGGAAATTTAATCTCTGTTGAAGAGATGTGTGTAAAAAAGATAATGTATTAGTTTTTCCAATGATATGTTCTGTTTATGTTGCTGCCATTTCTCATCTAGAGTGTTGCGTGGGATCCGAACCATAGGTGTTTTACAGCTTGTGACAGCGTTTTTAAAGAGGGCCCGAAATGAGATTTCATCCATGACTAAAGAGACCCGAACTGAGTAAGTCCGGGATGGGGATCCAGGAACAGGAGGAGAGCGCAAATCTCATGAAGATCGCTTAACCTTAAAATGATGGAAAACAAAGAATTGAGAGGGGATAAAAAATATCAATTATTTTATTATGTGGAAGTTGGGCGCAGATTATAGCGCAAGCTGTTACTAATACCTTCAATGATATATAAAATAATGTTAGATTATTTTCCTTCTCTTTCGCTGTGGTGTATTAATACTAATAAAAGAAAGGCCTCTATTTTAATCATATAATGACCAATGAACCTTTTTATTTTGCAAGAATTTATGCAAAAGAAATTTACATCAATCACGTTTTTTATTTTGGACGTTGCATTAATTAGGAGCCAAAAATTGCTAACGTGCATCTTATCTTTACTATCACATTTTCAAAATTTGTTTCTCTTTGCAACCTGAGTTAGGTTAAGATAGGGAGTATACTTATGCCTAATTTCATGTTTTAATTTGTTCGTTTATATATATGCTATATCAATAAAATTCCTATTATTTATATCCTACGAATAAACATCTTTTGGGGTAGATTTTTATATTACGAGGCCGCTGATTTTACCGAGCTAAGTACGAGTACGATGCAGCTGATCTTACCCGGTTATGTACGATGGAGCTGATCTTACCTGGTTATGTAGGAGGAAGCTGATCTTACCTGGTTATGTACGAGGGAGCTGATCTTTGCAATGCCCCTTTTTCTTACCCGAATCTCACTTGTGTCGCTATGAACATTTTAACTCGTGGTGACGATATTTTCGGAAGAGCGTTTTGTCTAGGCTGTAAAGATAAAGATTTATTTTCTGGAGAGGGATTTAATTCCAGAGATTTGCGAAAAATTAGCTGAAGAAAGGGTGAAAAATTCTCATATTAAAGAAATAAATATTTGACGAGGAAAATAGAGATTTTTTTTCGTAATAATTTGATTGGCGGTTGATAAACAAAAGCCATCTAATTATGAGTAGTTCCGAGTGCGTAGTGAACAAATATTGAGCAATATCAGTCAAGATACCATCAGAATTTGGTCTCCCGCATGCCAAAACTAATTGGAGCATTCCGGAAGAATGAAGAACGAGGGACATCATTATGAAATAATGACTGCGCCGAAAATTGACTGTATTTACTAATTAAATGGATTTTAAACTCTAAATATTTTTTTCTATATCTAACCTTAAAATTACGATAGAAACATAAGAAATAAAAATGCAATGTTTAATAGTTATATTAAATTTCTTATGTGAAAAAATATAGTAATTTCAAAACTTTTGGCCATGGCTACAGAATTACATTATATTTCTTAAAATATAAACTACTTAGTATCAAATTCTAGTAAAGGGAAGTGATAATTCAACATGTTAAATTAGTTTTATAAGTTCGTTTACGCGTTTTTTTTAAAACTTTTTCAGCGGTTCTTTGAAATACTTTAAATAAATCGAAATGCTATCTTTATAGCACTAATTACTTATTTTTGTCTCTATTAATTCATCTTTGCCGTTTTTTCGGTATTTTCTTATTAACAGATTTAATTTATTTATGTTTTTATTTTTCTTCAAACAGAATTATTAGAGATAAATTTTGGTTTGAATATGATTTAGAAATCGTTCCGCAAAGTTGGTTTCTTAAAACACATTCAAGCTCTCATATTTATCAAACTTTCGAAAACTTTCGAAAACTTTCCCAATTATGCCACAAAGTGTAAAGTTTATGGAATAGTCCCGCGTTTGTTTTTAATATAATAAGAATTTTATTGACAAATATCCTTCCCTTAATATAACCAGAAATATAAATGTGCCTCAGAAGCGACCGTTTCTCAAATCATTCCAAAATACAATACGAGATGTGAAAGAACAAGGATGAGGATGTTGTATTCAGTAGAAAGAGAATAGAAGGAATTCTATTTTTTTACTAAATAACGCATTTCGTTATGCCTCCTTTAAAAATTCACGAGAAAGAGAAATGGCAACGTACGTGAATAAGAGAAATAGAACATAGTTATTTTAACTCGTAAATTATCGTTCTTTAGGCGAACGACCCATACAATGGATTGAAAAGCCTTTGTAATAAAAGTGTTTTTCTCTAAACCAGCTTCAATAACCTAATTGAAGGAGGTAGACGAACATGTTGATGTTTTCAGATTTCTAGATTCATTTACGAAAAAATTGAAAGTTTTAGTTTATGTACTAAAATATTTATAGCTAGTGATAGGTTTCTATTACCAGCACACTTCCTCTAAAAAAATAAACATTTCTCCTAATGAGAGCTAAGAACATAATCTGTGAAAACAAATTAAAAAAAGATGTATATGTAATTTTGTATTGTAATATATTATTATTATCTTAGGGGAAACTTACCCCCAACCCTGGGATCAAAACCGAGTCACCACAAATCACTACTGATAAAGATCAATCTAGTGATGAACCCTATTAAATGTACTTGTAGCTTAACTTTTCTCAAATTATCTAGAGAAAGAATAGCCGTAAATAATATCTATATTCACCAAGATTCTTTTAGAAAATACGCGTGAATAGAATAAATAAGTCATACAGTGTCTGAGGGAGGTGATCTAATAATTAATGAGGTCATTTAAGATTTCGCTTTGCCCGAGTTATTGGACTAATATCTCTTTCCAGGCAGCAAGACTATTGATATATGTATGTAGGGCTTTGGGAGACTTTGACAAACAGTGCAATTTCCATGTGCAATCTAAAGTGAGATGGATACTACCAAACATTAATTAGATTGCTAACCCTATATTCTGGAAACTGGCCTGCATAACAATAAAAAAAAGATTCCTTGAGCTGTTATACAAGGAATTTAAAAGGCATCTAAAGATTACATGGTATATCCAAGAATCTTTTAAGCAATAGTAAATAGTTTATAGTCGAGTTTTAGTCGCGTGCGAGTCAGGTCGCGAGCGACTCTATATCTCACTATGTCAGTCGGTCCCCGTTTTGCTTTTTTGTTTTGTTTTTGTAATAAAATTGTAATTATTCGGCCGATTATAACAAAATTTAAAAACCATTATGTTGTTTAACATTCTCTTTCGAATGATATAATTTCCAAAGTCCCTCCCGAGGATAGCCCGGTAATTGTTTTGTCAATGACATCATAACTATTGGGCCGATTATGACTAAATTTAAAACCATTATGTTGTTTTACATTCTCTTTCAAATAATATAATTACCAAAGTCCTATCAAAGGATAGCCTGTAATTATTTTGTTTTGGCAATAACATCATAACTTTTCGGTCGATAATCTGCTAGACTAGACTAGGCTATAATATGCTATACTCTGCTAGGCAAGCCTAGAATAGTCTTTCTATGATAGGATATTATAGGCTAGGGTATACTATGTTAAGCTATGCTAAGATATAATGTACAAGGCATAAATATACTATGCTAATTTAGGCTATAATAGGATAGCATATAGTATATATGTTGGAATAGACAACAGTAAGCTATGCTTGACTAGGGTATAATAGTATATTATAGGCTATACATCTCTAGGATAGTTAATGCTAGGCTAGGTTGTGCTATGCTAGGCTAGGCTAAGCTATACTAGGCTAAAATATGCTAACTAGGCTAGGATAGGATAGAATATACTAGGCTAGACTTCAGTGAACTAGGCTAACTTAGGGTTTTACGAAGTAAGACTTCACTAGATTAGGATAAGCTAAACTAGCCTATACTAAGTTTTAATATACAATTGGTGGCTCCGCTAAGCTAGGCTTGGTTACTCTGCCAGGCAGGCTAAGCTATACTTTGATAAGCTAGGCTGTGATAGGTTCAGGTATACTATACTAAGTTAGATTATTCTAATATATACTATGCTCAGCTATATATGCAAGTCTATACGAGACTAGGATATACTAGGCTACGCAAGGGAATTATTTTCTTTGGGCAATAACATCATAACTTTTCGGCCGATTCTAACAAAATCGTAACCCATTATGTTGTTTTACATTCTATTTCGAATGAAATAATTACTAAGGTCCTCCTACGGTTAGCCCGGAACTTAGTTTTGTGGGCAATTACATCATAAATATTCGGCCAATTCTAACGTTATTTTAAACCCTTAAGGTGTTTACATTCTCTTTTAAATGATAGAATTGCCAAGGTTCTTCCAAGGTTACTCCGAGAATTATTGGAAGTTTTCGAAGTCATAAGGATATAAATCAGAATAAGTGAGGGCACGCGACTTTGTGGTCAGCAGACCTTGTTTATAAACTTAATTACACCTTTCGTACAAACATGTTTTTCAAGAAGCATTTTCTGATAAAATGGCTAGGAAAAAATAACTCTTCTAAGAATATGGGAATTATATCATGAAAGGTATAGGTAAAAGAAAGTCTTCTATGCATATTTAAAAGATTTGAAGCCTGATCATTGACAGTGTGGAGAAAATGTAAGATGATGACATTCAGCCCCAAAATAAAAGGGTTCAACCATAATTTTGCGTTTATACTCCTTGCAAACTTTCTCAAATCACAAGAGAATTAACTAAAACACCTCATTATAACATTTAGAGCCATTTTTCAAGCTGTTGGTGCTTGAGATAAACAAAGTATAATGTTCAGAGGAAATTTTCTACCGTTAGGAATAAGACATAAAACATAAATACGTCTGTTTTGGGTCCAGACATAAATGAAAACTGACTTCGGCAAATTCATCTTAACTGACGAATAAAGGGTTGTCAATGTTCGTCCGGTACAGACATTTCCTAGGCATGAACAATTAGGAAAAGGATTGATGATCTAGGCTGAAATTGATAGAGGCAAACTAGGAGAACTTTATATTTAAAAAGGAAAAAAATGGCGTCAAATGTATTCCAAGTGTACTGCGAGCTGCTGAAGAAAAATCTCCTTTGTTAAATAGATAACTATTGAGGAAGAGAAAGTTGCTTCTCCTTATACACTTTCTTTAACAATTGGCTTTGATCGAAAGGTTTATATGAAACTTAATCATAGACTAGCCTCCCAAACAGTTGTGAAGCAATCCCAATAGCAAACTTCTGAAGAGAGATGTTTATACAGATGATAGCAATTAACAACCAAAGTGGCCCATGTAAAACTATCTAAAATGCTGCATTGAAAGGTTCAACTGCTTGCTTCAAAACTATGACTTCCTGATTAGACAACAGACTAGTGAATGATATTCAAAAAAGTTCCTTTGTTCATTAACTCTAAAATAGATCCTATTTAAAGTTATATTTCATCTAATTTTCTTTATTGTATTTTTTTAAAATTACATTCATATAAGTTGTTTAAACTTGTTATACTTGTTATTATATGATTTGTTTATAGATATAGTTTGAAAACTCTATTTATTTCTGCTAAATAACACTCAGAAAATGTTCTTTTGACAATAAAATAAAATATTCAATCCAATAATACGGGTTGAGGACGGCATTTGTTTGTACAATGACTCTCTCAGGAGAAAAGTAATTTGCCTTTTAAGATATATTCGTCAAATCTGAATCAATTTGTCGGCTTGACATCTTCTGTCGATCTCACCCAATAAGGTCACCTGTGCCATTGATAACAGCCTCCACGGGACTTCGGAACCGGCCACAGGCGTTTGTCAGTATCTTCTGTTATATCACCCAAAGCCCCTGAAAATCCCAGCCTTCAGCTAGTCCTTCGAGTTGGAGCTGGATTTGTTAGTCTCTCGTTCCACTATACACCACATAAAGAGGTCAAGTGAGATACATTCAGACGAGTTGGGAGGCCAAATTTCAGGTGCTGTCTGATTGAAGAAATTCTCTCACAGCCATTGTTCGGTCATCCATCTGGTCTGGTACTGGGCAGATTCTTGCTGCCATAATTAAGGCGTCCCTGAAGTCACTTTGTCGATCTAGAGCAGTGTTGAGTGTAAGGCCATCAACGAAGAGGTGTGGTGATATGACGTCGCTTTCACTGCTGATGACAAGGAAGACTATGATTGTTGCTTGAAATTTCATCTGCATTAGTCTAGACACGTTCTTGGGTGCGACAACGAGCAACCTATTGTTATAGGAGTGGATCTTCTGGTCTTAACAGAAATTCTACTCCTCGAGGTAGAACCAAAGAATTTCTACCGCTACCGGGTGTTTACTTGTTGATCAGCTTTTTGGTGGGCTTGAATCGCTTTTCCTGGATTGCCTTGGGTAGATATTGTCACTCTTACACATTGTATGAAAAGTCGCGAAAGTACCATCATTTTGATGAGCTTTCTTCTTAGCCATCGCACGCATCGACTTTATAGGATCATTGTTGATGATTCCCCGGATTTCAGTGACGAACTCTTGCGTTTTGATGACGTCAGATTGTCGACCATGGGTTTTCTCTCTGTTGTGACTGGTAGTTGAATCCTAAATCTCCATATTCATTGTTATCATTTTTTATCATCCTTCTCGTGACGTCGAGGAAGTCTGAAATATCCTTGCTTATCTCTCTTGCGCAGATTATAAAATTAAACGGTTAAAAATTGACAATTGTCAATTTTTATGCTTAAAAATATAGTAAAAATGGTTATTGTTTTGTTAGAACAACAAAAGTAAAATATGCGTAAAATAAGCAGTTAAATATTGCAAAAGAATACCGTCTGCACCGTGTAATATTTCTAATTTTCCTCTCATATGACAATTGGATTCCATATATTTACCTTATATATTCTGCTAATGATTGACTTAACCCCATGAAGAGCATTAGACAAACTAGCAGTTGTTATAAGAGAGCTTTGTTTATCTTTTAATATTTGCAGTTAATATTAAGGCTCACTTTACTTCTACTTGATATTATATGAAATAATTGATTTTCTAACATGAAGTTCTTGGTCACCTTAGAGAGGCGTGCA
This sequence comes from Ceratothoa steindachneri, assembly GCA_963969495.1. Lineage (NCBI taxonomy): Eukaryota > Metazoa > Arthropoda > Malacostraca > Isopoda > Cymothoidae > Ceratothoa > Ceratothoa steindachneri. The sequence continues at coordinate 105,572,677 of OZ018327.1, read as the reverse complement.
TTACTTCAAAGCAAGACTACTATTTAAATATTGTAAAGATGAGAGCGCCATGAGATTTCCTTGAGTCCCCCTAATTTTGTAGTAAAATTAGCTCTTAACTATTTAGCCTAATTTTCACAGTTTTTCTTAATAAATTATTCACTCTCAAGTTCCTAACATGGACGATTAACGATAAATTGTTTAGTGCCCCAAGCACCTAGATTCGAAAATTTACGGCCACATCAATTATGGTGGAGGTCTGAAAGGAGGCATGAAAATAGAGGATTTTTTTATGTGGCCATCGCAATAAACATTTTTACTTCCATTCAGTACAAATATCTCTCTAATGGATTTTCTCAGGCTGGATTGTTGAACATATCACGTTATCAATTATCTATTAGTCTTCAAAAAAGCTGTCGCTATTCTAATTGATACAGCTTAGAGTTCTCACCACTGGGCACAGGTTCAATTCCAGCGAGCACGGAGACGAAACTTTTAGCGGCGTTATGAGTTGATCTCCCATTGGACAGATATAGTGAGAGCTATCAGCGTTATTTCAACTGCTGCATGGTAACTTCAGCTTCTTCGAAAGAGTGTGAAATGGAGAGATTAAACAATAGTAAAGACGAAGAAAATAAAAAAAATTTAGAATGAAATCTTTCGACGGAAAAAAGTGAAGTGCGTATGATACTTAATTGAATTGACAAGTTTCACTATTTCGAAATTTTAAAAAATGCCAAAATTTCTAGTAGCATATGATAATGTTAAGGAGCGTAGTTTTAACATGCACGAACCTACCTACTTCCTTTTCAACACTTTTATTTTATATTTATAGTATATGCTGATTAAATTTAGCGTGAATTATGGCAACGTGTAACAAATGTCCTTCAATTATCTGACCATGTACATTTATCGACAGAGAAAGCATCCTGCCTTGTTGCAAAAAGCGGATACCTACGTGACAGCTCAAAGAAAAGATTCAAAAAGAAAATTTTAGGTATTAGACGATGGTTCTTCTTGCAGCGGTGTTAACGTAAATACATTACGGGAGTGTTTTGCAGTGAATAATTAGAAGGTCAAACAATCTGTTGTTGATAAGCTGAATGCAGATTTTAACATACAAGGTGTACATCCCCTATCAAACATGGAGCAACCAGCTTTTTTTGAGAATAATTAAAGGTGAGCTCTGAGTTACAAATATTGTTTACAATTATAGTATTAGTAGTACAGGTTAAGCTCTTATGAGAAGTGAATACTAAAGCGTTCAGGTCATTGGTCACTACGTAGGCTATATAACGAAGTTAAATATAGAAAGATATATGCAAACAACAGAGGGTAATATATTGCATAATTTCATAAGAATCCACATACATATATTCTCAAAACGTGCTATCATTTACTTAAAGATATTATTGAATAAACTTTCTCAGGACAGATTAGTACAATTATTGATCGATTTTAGGTAGTTATTGATGAATTCCTATAACGATGTATTTCCTTATAGTAGCAATACTTGTTTAGCATTATGTCAAAACTAGCATGTCTGCCCATCAGAGATGTAGGAAATAGAGCTTGATAATGTATATATTCCTAACAATACTGAAAATCAATATTTTACTATGTAATTCTGAATATGAAGGACTAATAATATATTTATGAATTAATGTACTAGTCCTATATAGATATAGTATATTCATATAGCTACATCTTATATATAAAATTTTATATGCATACCATATATTCTCAGTTCACTCTGAAAATCAATTTCACTCACAATAATCATACATTTTATCACCGCAGGTCTAAATTCTTCACTTGACATCATTTCAAGGTGGACCCTAGGCCGAAATTTTATAGAAGAGAAAGTGACAAGAGCTCTACTGAAGAATAAATTAGACACCACCTCTTACTTATGTTTTACTGCAGATATTTGATCAACTCGTCCCTGTAGTTTTTAGGTCGTTGCAGGTCATTGGGTATGTTAAGATTTTGCTCTTTATGAAATATGAAATTGAAAATGTCTTTACAGTTAGGGAGTTATCAGCTCTTGGCTGAAAGTAGACCTATTTGATGGTAGAATTGATCTAGATTATATTAATATGTAAAATTTATGGAAACATTTATTAGACAAACATTGGACTGTTATTTAATTTTTTTTCTAGCTTAAGGGAGCTGCTCTTGTCCGTCATAGTGGAGTATTGGCATGCTGTTGCTTTAAAGGAGAACATAACTACATCAACATACGGAGAATATCATCTATGAATACGGTATTCCCCTGCAGAAAATCACGAGTACAGTCACTGATAACGGCTCTAATTTTGTTACTGCGTTTAGGGAATTTGCAGTCACTGCTGCAAATGTGTCTACAGGTTCAGAAGATGGAATCCAGTTAGGTGAAGAAGATCAGGGTGAGCACGAGCTGGAGGATAGTTTCTTAATGGCAAGTGCCTTTGATCAGAAAGAAGACCTTTCGTCTGACCCATGCAGCTTCAGCTTTCCTAAGCATGTGCGCTGTGCTTCACGCAGAATCAGTCTCGTTGCAACAACTGATGCAAAACAGACACTCAAAATATCTTCCTTTGCAAATAACAATCATGCTGCGATGGGGAAAAGCTCAGCATTATGGAACAAAAGTGGTCATCCAAAATCAGCAGGGAGTATCCAAACTGTTATCCACTGCTCATTAAAGGTGACTTGCATCACAAGGTGGAAACTTCTGTTTGATACATTGTCATTACTTTCAAAACACAAGGGCAAATTACATCAACTCATGACGTCCCTTGAACTTCCAGCGTTCAGAAGTCACGAAATTGAATTTCTTGGAGAATATGTCTCAGTTTTGTTTCTTATTGCAGTGGCAATTGGTTGCCTACAGGAAGAACAAAACTGTTTTATGTAGAATTGCTCCCTACCTTGCTCACTGTGGAAAAAAAGCTGAAAAGCCTTCAGTCAGGTTCCTTTAAAATTCTTCCAACCTCTTGCCGACCTTACTAAGGGCTTTGGAAAGCGAAACCTTATTTGACCTTGGCAAATGAAGCCAGCGTTACAGATGCCATTATTGCATCAACAAGCCATCCATTCTTCAAACTCCGCTGGTTAGATATCATTATTTCATGGGACATTCAAGCCACCAAGAATCTGTTAAAAATATTAGGATTCAAGTGATTGAGAATTTAGAAGAGGGACCCGAAGCTGAATTATCATTCAGTGGTGTATCAGACAGTGACGATTATTTTATATTTACAAATCCACTCAACCACGATCGACCACAGATTTAGAATTGTTCAGTTACCTTCAGGATTCAAACAAAACACTAAGGAGAATTGACCTTACCTCTAAAACGGAGTTCTTTATCTGACAAAACATTTCAGCAACTAAAATTACTTAAATGTAATGCTAATATAAATAGCTAACTGAAATTTTATTCTATGGAATTTTCTATTTTTTTGTTTACATAAATCCAATTGTTAGCAAATCCTACATTAGTAATTATAATATAAAATTTAATTTTAATGGATATTTTTTTTGTTGTGATACCAATGGTCCTTATCGATCGGCATCATATATATTATGTATCTGAAATGTATTTAAAAATGTATCTAAATACATTTAATGTATTTACTATTTAAATACTAAATACATTTTCAAAATGTATTTAGTATTTTGTATCTAAATACATTTTTATTATGAATTTAATATTTAGTATTTAAATACTTTAAATGTATTTAGTGCCCACCGATGATCGTATAGTTATTTATGAAGATCGCTAGACGAGTTAAGGTCAACCCCTCCTTCAGAAAGCAAGATGTTCAGTGGAAGATCAAAGGAATCAAGCTGTCGGACAATTCGAGGCAATTTTATAGGTTGAAAAAATGTGATTTCATGTTAAATAAAGCTCCATGAGGATACCGGGTCCTGCGATTCGACTAAAAAAACATGTTCTCTTCGAGAAACCACTCGCATCACAAATTCGGAGGATACAACCTTTTGGTGTGGGGCATGTTTTCAAGCGCTAGACTCTGTCCGCTCGTCTGTTTACGCGGCCAAGTAAACGATGCAGTATACTATGTAGATTCTGTCAAAAGAACATTCGATTTCCTCTCTCTGAATATCGTAAAAAAGTGAGGATGTTTTCAATCAGGAAAATTGCCCCTGTTGTCAGCAAAATCGTGGGAGCAGTTATTATACAACTAAAAAAATAAACGTGATGAATTGGCCTGGCAAATCATTGATTTAAACCCAATGGAACCCATATAGATGATACTCGATGAGAAGATTGTTTTGGAAAACGACTATTGTTGAAGTTCTCTAGCAAAAAATCCTATAAATTCACGCCCAAACAATTCACGCTTGCATAATTTTTATTATTTTTTTTAAATTGTCAATGAGAAAATTATGTTTTGGGGCTCTGGTTTCATTTAAACTTAGACACTTTCTTCAAATCCCATTGAGTTCCTGATTACTATTATTATCTGCACTTCTATTAAACTAAACTTAAGCACAACAGACGAAATTTTCCAAGAGTATTGTTTGGAATTTTTATTGTTAAACGAGTATTTTAAAGAAACTTTAGATATGGACATTTTGATATCAATTTTTGGTCGGTACTTGACCTAACAGGTTCCAGAACCCAACTTCATAGGAAAAGTACTTTTTTGGCACCAACAGTTTCAAAGGGTGGCTTATTTGTTCCCAAGGTGATGTACGATCACTTTATTTTATCTCTTTACACCACTTCAACGACTAAAATAATGATTGCCACGGGGATGTCATTTATCTGTTACAGGGATAATTTGAGTTTTTAAATTAGAAAAATGACTCAAAATGAGTTCATTTCTTTGAAAGGTTTATACATTATTAGCTTTTAATATATTTAAAGCAACACTATTATATTTTTTTAATTCGTCGTATTTTATTTATTTCTAGTCAGCTTCTATCTTTTTTCTACTTTCACTTTCTTTTTCATAAAAATAGAGTAAAATTTAATTAACTTAATTGTGCTTGTGGGGTAATCCACGATCGAAAATCAAATTTCCCATTCTAATTAGTTCCTTCTGGTAGGGGAAGAAAACTTAATTCCTTTAATTAATGTTGATAAGATTTCTCTCGCATAATGAGTAATATATATATATATATATATATATATATATATATATATATATATATATATATATATATATATATATATTCTAATTGCTCAAACTACCCTCTTAAGTAAAGGATTTCTTTATTTTGTTTATATTTGTTCAGTGTTGTAGCAGTAATGAATAAGGAAAATCTGATTAAGCATGTATGAAGGATAACCAGGGAAATGATTAGGAGCGAGCAAATTGAGCTTAAAGGGTTTAAGGAGTTTCTAAATCAAGTGATTGCATTTAGATCTTTGGCTCAGAAAGCAAAAGAGAAGAAAGTTGTATGTGTGGATTAAAAATAAGAAGAATGTGTATGAACATGAAGATAGACAAGCGTTATGGGCGGTTTTAAAAATACATGAGTTATTCGGTTTCATATATTTAGAAATGGAATGTTAAAAGGATTACGACTAGTATTGAATCACAGGTGGGATAAGCTAACCAGAGTTATCTAAGATGGCTGAAATCGATGTTGGTGTACGTGGAAGACCTGCTGATATTAGATGTTTGTGGGAGGGATTTGTGAATGCAGATTGAAAAGCTTGAAAGGATATATGTAAAAAGGGGAGCTTTAATTATGTTAAGAAAGGTGTAATGTGATAGTATTAAATTCAAGTCCATTAAAGAATCTTTGAAATTATTTAATTTATAAATAGCAACAACCTATTGTGAGTTCGCGTGGTAAGGACGAGGTAGATTACAACTAAAATATTTCAAATGGTATGAAATTCTCACAGCTGATCTGAGTCTTAGGAGATCTCAAAAGTGCGGGCGCGGAATATCTAAGAAGTTGTATTTAAATGACACTAACTTTAATGTGTGGGAGTGAGACTATGCTAAGAAAAACAAAATTGGGAGGGCGGGGGGGCTGTATATGAGAATGAGTGAAAAATTAACAAATGGGTAAGAAGAATAATGAGGTAAGGATAGGTGGGAGTGAGAGCGTGAGGAGAATGAGTGAGAATGTATTTTATGAATATAATATACGACAATGAATGTATTGAAGTGCGAAGGTTTGTAAAGGATGTGTGGTGCATAGTACCCTTTCGCTATGAATCGGACAACGGAGTGGATATCGGACGGGTCAATTAAGGCTCATACTCTCCTCCTCTGACACGCTGAACACCCATTAAAAGGGTTCAAGTTCCATTTGCTTAGTTTGGACAAACTCCGAAACCAACGAAGTTCTAAAGGAGCGAAATGAGAGTGCAAGAAAATAGAGATATCTTTTGGTGTTTATTATTACTACAAGGTGAATAGTATTGATTGATTATAGAAGAACTATATAAACACTTAAATGAGTGAGTGAAGCCCAGGATATAGAACGTTATCGATTAATAATAATTCGATAGAGTGAAGGTAGGTACGAACATTACTGTAATACAAGGAGTTAATAACTTCACTCAGCAATGAAGAGGAGTTTATATGAAAATATATAATTATTTTAATTCATTAGATATATTTTGAATAAGATAAAATCACTGCAATTCGGTCTGCACCGTAAAGGCTCAAAGTCAGTGGGAAGGTTCAAATGATTATAAGTTTTTGAGTGCGATGAACTTTGACTCTTGGAAACGCCTCGGTTAAGGAAAAAGACTGGCAGCCATTACCAATGGATCAAAATGTAGCCGAGAAAACTTAATTTCAAAATAACTTGATGGAGTTAGAGAAGCGTCTTGTTTCCAGAAAGAATTTGCGTCTCCTTGATGCAATATTTCAGCAACTTAACTTTCTCCTGCGCTGTGACGGGAGAGTTTTGTTTGATTCAAGTTTGGGAAACTCAGTGCGTCTTCCCATTCCTACGGAAATTTTGTTCATAGATGAGACTGGACGGAGGAGAAAGAGATTATGTTAATTATTTTCTCCCTCTCCTAGCTCGGTCGAGATTATGGTGGGTCTCACCGTTTAGCCAAGATTGGGCCGCAGGTAAGATCGGCGATCAACAAGGAAAATACTTCGTTTGCCCCTATCGCGGTGCAAACAGGAAACTGTACCGAAAATTCTCCCTGGTCGCTGGTGCATGTCACTTTATATTCTTATGCAAGTGGATATGGGATCAAAGGAACGGCACCTTTATGAGAGCCTCCCCTTTAGCTCAGTTAATGGAATTCCATTAAAAAAAGAGAATTTAGAAGCGAAAAAAGCTTTGCAGTTTTTCCTTATATTTAAAAGTCGCCCTGCCGTTCTCTCATCGAAATTCCGCCTTTGGAATCGCTTGTTAGAGGTAAGCAGGTTTAAGGTATTCAAATTTGACCATGCCTTATAGCGTAAAAGACCAGAACAACCGGATGGTAATGATTCTAGTCAAATGACCGAACTTGTAGCTTTTAAAATCTTTTTATCTTTTTCTGGTACACTATATCATTTTTCTAATTTATTATTGTAAAGCGGTTTTTTCAATTTATCTAGTGCCGAGGGCACGAGTGAATACCCTATGCAAGCTGATGGCAAATATCGGTAGTAGATAGCAAGGTGGTCTTATTGCGTATTATACTCTCGCTATTCTGTATTAATGTCGGAAGTTCGGCTTTCTAATTGACGATAAAATATAATCAAGACGAAGAATGCCAGACATTCTCTACAACCAAATGTGCAAAACCACTTATTATCAGGTTTTATTTGAAAATATTTATAAAAAAGGCAATGGCATTCCAAGACAACTTTGTTTTGTTGAAAAACTGCTGCTATGCCGTGAGAGAAAATTCAGCCAAAGAATTCACATGGACTAAACATGTGCGGGTAGTCAAAGCATTTAAAACATAAGTAAAAGCTTTGATAGCATCGTTCTTCTACTTAAGAGCAGGGTCCATTATTTATGACCTTTTGGCAGCGTTTTTAAAAGGTTTAGGAGGTTTAAGAGAGTTGAATCTATGATAAAGGTTTACCATCCCAAGTATTTCATGCAACTGCATGAATGTGCACGGCTGTGTTAAATTGATAATGTATTCAATTTTAAGGTCGGTGGGAGAAATATTCTCCTTATATATATTTGTGCAAGAAAAATTTATCTCTGAGGCCTTAAAAGTAAACTTGACAGGGTTAATCTGGATTCTGATCTGATGTAGGTGTTTGAAGGATATTCGTTGTTTGGAGATGTATTAGTCAGGACCAATGAGAGTTTGTCCATGAATCTGAATTCTAAATCAATGAAATGCTAGGAAGTTTGACCATAATGACATGTAGAGGAGGAGAACAAGATATGACATTACATCTGGATAAAAAAGTATTACCGCGAAGTGCTACGTTTTTAGAATACTTGAAGGAGTTATAGAATTCACTTATATCCACAAATATTTTGCCTATTCTTGATGTGATATTTCAGAAACCTCCCTTTTTGGGGCTCTGCTGGGGCGAGTTTTAGTTTAAGCGACTTTGTAGAACTCGGCGCGTTTTCCCTGCTTGCGGGAATTGTTCCCATTAAAGTTTAAGACTGGATTAAGCGTAAAAGATTACTTTATATATCTTTTTTATGCTCCGAGTTTAGGCGAAATTACGACTGGCCCCACATTTGCATATAAATGTAGAGTAAGTGAATGTGGAAATGTATTGGTGGTACATATTCAAGTACACGTCTTAGCACTAGATTGGTAAATATAAACCACATTTTGAGGACCTCTACTAAAAACGTTTAACAAATGATAATTTAATAGTAGATAGAATTGTAGTAAGAGCAGTTATTAACAAAAGGACCCGCGTCTCTCCTGAACCAAGACGCATTTATTAAAAAGGAAATATCACATTCAAAGGGAGCAAATTAGAATTTATTCGGAGTGGATGTGTTGTAAAATACTTACATGAACAAGTCGTCCCCAGCTCGTATAGGAACACTGGAGTTCAAGCATTGGATACAACTGCCGAGATAGACAACATTAATGGATATGAAAGGAAGTGGAAAATTAAAACCAACCGCCAAAAATTCAAAATAACCTCAAGGAACTGCCGGAAAATAGATGACGTAATCGTGAACGACGACCTATACCCGTACTCGAAAGAGGGTAACGTTCTGGTTTTACGGTTCGCCAAGTCTGGGTACAAAGCCCACATCAACATAAGAGTCTCCCTAGCAAAAATGCATCTTCGATAACTATACAGGTTCCGAAACTTTAACGCTCCAAAGAATAAGAAGCTATACACTGCCTTGGTACGCTCTGCCCTGGTGTACCGGGCAGTGATAACGCAGATCCAATGTTGTACTTCTCTCAGCACGATGCAGAGAGTACAAAATAAAGCCACCCTTCTAACAGCTGGAGCTAGAAGAAGCGACCGTATTACGCAAATAGACCTGCACGTAAGAGCAGGGCTTGAGCCCATTAATACGGAAGTTCAAAGGTTAGGGAGAAAGACTTGGGATAAGAAAGAGCAAACTATTATACCCGCACTCGACAACCTCAACAATGCAATCCACAGCAAAAGCGACACAAAGTTACAAGGTTCACATTATTCCCAAGCGGAAGAAACTGCGTGGGAGAGACAATAAACCTGAGATATACTCGTAAATAACCAAGATCGAGAAATACAAACATAAAGACCAATATAGACTTAAACCAAAAAACGAAAACCGAACAAAGAAGAGACAACGAATAAGACCACATAAAATAAACAAATAAAAGTAGAAACAATAAATAAAAGAGGCGAAGAGCTTATCAAAGGAAAACGAAATAAAAAGGATAATCTTATTTAAGAATAAAATAAAAAATGGACAAAAAAGGCGAAATGCCCACAGAAAGAAAGAGAAATATAATAAAATAATAATAGGCGAAAATGAAAACAAATGAGGCAGAATGCCCACAAAAAAATAATATTAGGCTAAATAAAGTTAGCAAATGACAAACTTGCAAGTCTAGAAAGATACGACAGAGGAAAAAATAAATTAAATAAATATATATATTTAAAAGGGAGATTCAGACCGGCTCTGCAGGTCAAAAATGCCAACAGTGGGAACACTGGAGGCAAAAAAATAAAAAGAACAACAGAAGAGAAAAAATATAGCAGTAAAATGAAGGTGCTGCCCTCACAACCAGGGTAACTAAAACTAATAAACTTCTTCACCTCTATCACACCTACCACACATTTCACCACCTAGTATATCGAAGTCAAAATCAAAATATATGAACTCACCTCCCCCTCAATCTCAAGCTGGCAAGTTTTCTAATTGCTGTTTTTCTCATCTTAAACTTTTTCTCCACTTTTACTCCTTTATCTATCTGCCTTTTTCCTTCATATCCCAATTCTCTCTACACAGAATAAAAATTCCCTACGAATTTCATTTTATTTCTTATTTAAAATTACTTCTCATGAAACTAAGCCCAAATATAAATAAGTGTAGAGAATTTAAGCTTATATTTAGTATTTTAATGCGTTACTGTTATAGTCTGTTTTATTGTCCACTAGGTTGGAACTAGTATAAATGAGACATCGTTTACTAGTAAAAAGGAGAAAAGAAATTAGGATCATTCATATAGCAAAGTTTATCGATTACAAATCCTTTTTCAATTTGATGGGTTCTTTAGAAAACTTCTTATAAATAGGACTGCCTTTTAGAATGACGAACTACCACGAAACTTCAGACGTAATATCAAAACTATATTTAGGAACTCCCATTCGAATACACATTCACTAAACTCAAATCGCACAAATCTCAAATACACATTTACAATTGAACAAATTCCGCGTAATTAAAGCCAAGAGAAATTGAATAAATCTGCTACGAACGAAAATAACAACACTTTCTTTTTCAATTTCTAAACTTATTAAGAAATCATAATTGATTTAAAACAACCCATTCATCATTAGAATGCTTTTAATTTCTCGGGCTCAGATAAGCCATTCATTTCCATTCTTTTTCAGGCAAATTTGCAATCAAGGATGTGACTAAAATTCTCCTTTTCAGGACATTCTAGTGAAGATATCCTGCATAAGAGTAACATAGACTTAAGTGAAGAATCTCCTGCTAAAGAAATGGCCTCGATTAGGTAAAATGAAGTGCTTTGATACGAGTAAAATAACCAAGCGCCATGAGTTCTTTCCTTCTTTTCTTTCTTCCCAACTTTCTTGAATGCCTAGACTAAATATGAATAATTCGAGAGAACTCAGATGCAGACTGAAAAGGTTTCAGTAGTTGTTCGAGAGGTGCTCCCTGAAAACCGCGACTATGACAAGGACCATAAAAAGATTATTATTATTATTAAAGTGAGTTTCCTAAAAATGATAGCTTTTGTTAAATTGGTATTTTTTGTCTTTTGATTCATTTTGAGACTAAAAGCTACCATTTTTCTCAAGTAAACTGATTATTAAATTACCTGTATTTAGCAATATATTACTAGATAAATTAATTAATGTGATAGCTTGATTGAAGGAACCATGCAAACAGCCAACTAAAACTAGCTTTTATTATATATTATGCCAAATAGATTAGAACTAGAACGCCTGTATTTCTATTACAACATCTGATATAAATTTCTAAAAAAAAAATAATCAAAGGTTTTCAAATTTACCGAACGATAACCTTGAGGGATAATTTAGGAATCGGTAAAGATTATGGAGAGTAGGATGGATAAAACAAATGTTATCAACAGATAAGCAATTTACTAGAAAGAGTGAAGTATCCAAAATGATCATGTTTCTTGAAGACAGAACCGGCATTATTATATAACATCTTACTTCAGTTCATTTTCGTCTATATTAACATGCCTACGAATCCTGTCACGTTTCTCTCTGTCCACAAGCTCATCGTAGAGCTGTACTCCTACGATAGTTTTTCAATTATCGCCATTGCAGAGACAGTCAAGCGTTCCAAAAGTGTAGTCGATAAGATTCTACCTTTGATAAAACAAGTTTATCTGAGATTGGTAGCATTGGGCAATTGTTTATCCCCTATTTTAGCTAACTTGTACATAGACTTTTCGAAAGTCTTTACCTCCCCTTAATTGTTAATTTTCTTATTATTTAGCTTCGTTATATTGAGGATATCCTCTGTTTGTGGCCTAATTCTAAAAATATTAACCTTTTTTTCAAGCAACTTAATTTACTTGTACGAGTATCTTATATCAAATTTACACTGGAAATATAACAGAACGCAACAATTCCTTTCCTTGATATATTAATACACCGCACTCTTTCGCGATTCCAATTCTCTGTCTATCGGAAACTTACTAATTCTTCCTCTTACGAGTATATTAACTTTTACTTCTCTCATCATATTAAAGTCAAAGGATCAGTTTTTATCTCAATGTTTCTCTTCGCCCTTCATGTAGTTATTCCTGAATTCTTTGACTCCGAAGTTTAAAATATTTTTGACATCAGCCATAATCTTTGCTACCCTCTTCATTTTCTTGATAAATACCTTCTGTTTGCTAAAAAGTCGTTTTACCAGCTCATACCTCAATCTCCTTTTAATAATAAGAATACTCTTGTACTTCCTTTTAATCTATCCTTTGTTTCTCTCCCTTATATTTTAAAATCATAAGGCATTTTTATAGTATTTAATTATAATAATACGATGTCTAAACTTTTAGTCCAGAACGCCCCTTCCACTACTGGGAATGTATATTGCGTAAAATGTATCGATTGCTCTAAATATTACTTTGGGCAATCAGTTAAATGTCTAAATAAACGAATATCTCAACATAAATATAATGTCCGTCGTAGAGAAGAAAGCGGCTCATTTTATGTAAATATGTCACCTCTTAATCATAATTTTGATTGGAATTCAGCCAAAATCATTTGTCAAAACAAAGATACTCTTGCACGTAATATCATAGAATCTACATTTATTAGTAAGTTTCCAAATTTCAATTTAACCCTGGCTTGTTTAAACTAGATAGTTATATTTTAAATTGCATTCGCACTTCAGTATCGAAATTTTAACTTGCAATTGATTATATTTATTTACCTTAAGAAATTAATTGTATTTTTTGCATATATTTATGTACCTGTACGTTTCTTTTGTTAATTTTAGTACAAATGTACTTATTTACCTTGGCTTTTACTCCTGACTTCCGATGTTAATCTCTCCCTTGGATTTTCTTTTACTCCTGATTTGTTTAGGTGATATCCTAATCTTCTGTGAACCCTTTCAGTCTTTTGAGTTTACCTGTCTTAATGATCTCATTTTGTATGATTGGTTTATTGTCTAGTGTAGGCGTTCACTCTCGTCCTTGTCCGGCATATATATATATATATATATATATATATATATATATATATATATATATATATATATATATATATATATATATATATTTTCGGCAAAGTTATAATTGCCATTTTCAACAAAGTAATGAAAAAAGCCAAGCAAGGAACCCAGAATATATAAGGCTAACAAAATATTAAACAAAATGAAAACGCAAGGATTTGGGGCTGACTGAGGGGAAGTTACTAATCCCCTAGAGCAATTGCTTCTGAGGGTTAATAGATATGATGCGGCATTTCTATTTGATATATATTTGTTAAATGTGTATTGCCCTTCGGATAAATTGAAATTATCGACTCTGTTAATGATTATAGATTCGGCAATTCTCCTCTCATTCTAATTGTTCGATTTATAAATAATCTTTGCTTGGTTCAAATCGATTCTATGGTCGTACTTTAGCATGTTGGTAAAGAGCCTTGAAGAACTTTTACACCTTCTCATATTGGCTTGATTTTCTTTTATCCTCTTATTAAAGTGGCACGACTCTACGAAGTATGCCAAATTACAATTATAGCATGGTATACGGTATACCCTAGTGTCGTGATTGATGGGACGTAGTCTAGTCAAGGAATATCGTATGGTATTAGAATATTTAAATGTGATATTTATGTCAATTATAACTTTGCTGACATTAGTTCTGTCGTTATAAATAAATCTTGATTCAAATATTGTCGTTTACTATTATCTTCTCATATATGTATGAAAGAAAGTTGATTGTGGAAAAAAAATTGAGAAACCGCACTGCTCTAGACTATATACATATATCAGTTCGGAACGAAAGTAATGTCCGATTTTAGAGTATATATTAAAAAAAACAAAAAACTATCACTATGGAAATATTTAATCATATAAAAAACTCCATTGCTTTGAGTTCTCATTCCATATGTCAGCAAGATAATAAATGCCACTTTTTTCCACTTCTTTAGGTTTCGATAAAAAATATGAATAAAAATCATTTTTTAATCAATTCTTTTAATCAATCTCACTTAAGGCAACCTAAATGCTTCTGTAACCCCTAAACAAGTATTAATTAGAAGGAGCAAGGTCAGGAGAATATTGTGATAAAATAATAATTCACAACCGAGCTGGTCCATGAGATCTCTAGTGATTCGAGCTGTGATATTATGGGTATTATCGTAATAAGGAGTAATGTCGTAGAATAGGGTCAAGTCACCCCTTTCTTCGTTTCTCAGCCAAGGTCTATGAGGGGTATCTGCGTGGGAGATTTAGAATACAAGCAGAGTGCTAATTAAATGAATGTGGATTGGCCAAATTGTCGACTATCTTGGAGGTTCAGGGACAATAGGAAACGGGTACAAAAATAATCTTAATAATACTTTTTTACAAGGGTAAAAAGGGTTTTAAAACAACTATATACACATTGGAGGTACACGAGTCTCAGCGGCTAAATGTAGGGGAGACTTGACGGGAAGTGTCGCCGTACAAACAAACGAACATCATTGACCGAAGGTCGCTCGAATGACCTTAAGCGTATACGAAGCCGATGGCGGAGGCTTGCACTGGTTAAAGAGGGGAGTAGTAGAGAAAGCACCACATAGGAGAGTTGCGCGTTGCTTTTACCTCAGAGATTTGATCCGAGGGAGTAATCCTTGCCTTGGCGAAAATTTCACATAATTGTCTCTTGACAATTAATATTACAGCATAAACTTAGATCTTGCCTTGGAGTTAGAACACGAATCGAGACTGAGCACGTTGCGTTCGAGGAGCGGGTAAAACGGGTACGAGGTAGACTCACGCGAATTAATCGAGACTACCTGGAGTTTGAGGGGTTCTACGAGAATTGTGCAGAGTCCAACAGGACACAAATAGCGGGCAGAGGATACTGACGGGCGGGCGGGCGGCCGATACTGACAAGGCCGGCAGGTGGCAGATAGTGACGGGGCGGGCAGACGGCAGATACTGCTTTCCAACTCTGGCACCGGAAGATTTATAGTGGGGGCGATTGGGTTTTTTTCATCTCCGTATGTAGCGAAAGGTTTCAGGTTCCGACGCATCGGAAGGCGGAAGTAGTTTTGTCCTATTAGCACGATCGCGACAAGGTTTCTATGGTGGTGAGGCGAAACTTTGCCCGACTCCCCATGAGGCCTTTCGGGCTCTCAAACATGTTACAGCTTTCTGCGATGGCGGGCTTTTAGGCCACCAAGGTGTCTCAGGATTTCTCACTTCCATTAACTCAGACAAAAAGGGTCGACCACGTGTCTGTTGTCCCTCTCTCTATTAAAGGCGCGAAAGCCCGCATCTTCCTCTCTCTCTCTCTCTCTCTGATTTTCTGACAATAACACCCTTTCTGTTGCTAATGAGTGTTGCCTTTGACACGAAAGGGCTTTCAAACGAGGAAGGTAATTGCAATAGAGTTAAGCATTAATTGTTTAATTGTTGTCTAACAATTTTTAATGGAGATTTCCTTCAATAACCCACTATACACTCAGCATGATCTTTTTTTGATTAACTTCTCGTCTCGGATGTTGATGAATTCTGCTTCCTCGACTGATTCCTGAATGGCGGAGTTTAACTTTATGCTAAAGAATCCACTTTTTATCACCAGTAACAAGAATTGCAATAAATGGTACCTGGAAGTGTGAAAGCATTTTTTAATAGCAAAAAACACTCTGTTTCAGATTTGCCTTAGGCAATACGTGAGAGACCCATTTTTAATCCCTGGAACCTTTCAAATCCTTTTCATTTTGGTAGGATAATCGTATGTGTTAGGTTGAATTGTTCATTGAGTTCCATAGAAGTAGTAGCAGGATTTGCTTTGACCACAGTTTCCAACTCTTCGGAATCAAATTTATTTAGACAAGCTTTATTTGGTCCTTCTTTTAGACAAATCCTCACTTCTGAAACAGGAAAAATAACTTACTGCAACTTCTTTTTTTTTAGGCCATCATCCATTTAAGTACACTGAATGAATTTGGTCACTGTACTTGCATTGCCACCTCTCTAAATATCCCAGAGTAAAACTGTTTTAATATGATCCTTAGACGGAATGAGAGAGATGAATAACAAAGATTATGAAAAATATTTTTATAATCTGAAAGAATAAAGTATATACTACTCATTGTATCATTCCTAAACGATTATAAGTGGTTCTACTATAATAAATATTATCTAAAACTTTATTCTATAATAGTGGACATTACTTTCATCCCAACTTGATATATATCCATATAGTACTATAAAAAAATAGAAATTATCCATGACACAATTAGCAAGTAGAGCAATGGACAGCGGCCTTAAAGCAATCCCTTTAGATTGGATAGCAATTAATTAAGATAAGGAGAAACTTTTCAATGTTAGAAAACTCCCTTGGGACACAATGGCTTTGATTGGGTTACGCTTTGTACTGACCATACAAGGATTAGCTTATTGGCCTTGGCTTTAATTACAGGGGGACACTAATGTAAAATGTAAGGGGCTTCCTTATGAGTCTGTTTATTAGAGAAGTTAGGAATCCATTAGCTATAATTTATTTATTCATAAAAGCAAACTCTTTGTATATTAGTTTATCAGAAGAGCAGATTTTAATTGCTCTGGGAAAAAAAGATAACAATAGAGGTTTGGTTAATTAGACGAAAGAGGATAAAACTAATGATGCCGGTTACTAAGCTGGTATAATGGGTCAGTGGGTGTATGGTTAACATTGATGCCTAAATAGGTCGGGGAGCCATTGTTTTCTAATCCCATTGTGTATTCTATGTTTGGGGGATGGTGGTTAATATATTCAGGAAATATACGAGAATGTTCTTATTTACGGAACATGATCAGACAGTCGTCAACATAACCTCTATAGAAGATGGGAAAATTCCCGTGGACAGGACTGGAGTCAAGAAGCCTTGTAGGAGTGCGAAAAATGTATCAGAGAAAAATTCCTTCCAACTCGATAATATAAATAGCCGATAAATTTACCAAACCAAAAACGGACTAAAGCCAGTTGTGATCCTTGAGTATTGGCATTTAAATCAAGAGGTACCGCGTTCGAAACTCAACAGTCCAAAAACTTTTAGGAAGATCTCGCAAAAAAGAAAACGGAAGAAAAACGCTTGAAGGACCAACTCAACAAGAAGCACAACGAAATCATCAAATCAAGATGAATGGAATAATATGAAGATGCATCAAGAAAGAAAACGAAGATTAAGGACCAACCCAGCCAAGAAGAAAAGGGATTCGAGGAAGACAACCTGCATCGAGGAAACCAAGTGAAAAGCAAGAATACTATAAATAAATGGGGATAAGAAGGATATGCTCTCCCCCATAGCCTCATAGACCTCCCAAAAATATTTGCAATTTGTGGGCCTAGAGGAAGTTCCATTCCACCTCTTCGTTTTGTTGATCACTCTGCTCTGCCCTCTCACGACAAATAATTTTACCAAAGATACACTAACCATCTTTGATGTTACAAAATTTTACCAACATCCAATTAAAGAAAACTACTGACATCCTTATAACGTTTTTTCAGTTCCTCTTAACAATTTTTAGTCTCTGAGAATCATCAATTATGTTAAATTCTTAGCTTTTTGTCTTCAATTCTTACTTGCTTTTTAATAATGAGCTTTAACTATCAATGCAAATTTACCAATAAAAAAAAGGAAATTAACATATGTACCTAAAAAGTTTTTCTAATAGATGCAAAAAATTCTTGAAACAGAGCTTAAATTTGAAAGGAATTAAATATAAAGGGTATGAGGATTCACAAGGAATTGTAGTATTTCAAAGGACATTGATGACCATACTGAGGAGGTACTATTTAGTGAAAGCCCTAACATGTAGCAAGAGAAAAAGCATATCACAGATTAATTCACTCTCCCACTCCCTTCTCCTACACTCCTTTGCAGGAGCAGAAAGCGGAAATGATGCCTTATTGCACTGTGAAAGAGGACACAATCAAGAAATTTTAATAGAAAAGCTGAAAATATAACTCACCTCTATAATCTTTTCGATAATATGTTCTCTAAACATTTATGGATTACATCATGCAGTCTAGATTTGAACTGTTCTATTGACGAAATATTCACTATCTCGACCGGAAGACGATTCTATGCACAGCAGGTCTTATACGAATGGTTCCCGTAAATTCAGGGCTGGAATGGGGGAAAATACTGATTGTAACCATGGTTACAATCTGTATTTGCTTTGTATTTATTTAACATGAACATCTTCCTGCAGCCCACGTTTTCAAAACCCCTTAAAATGTTAAAGGTCTCCATTAGCTTGCCTCGTAAATGGCGAGACTCCAGGGAGAAAAACACTAATTATCGAAGCTGGCACTGATTATCTTTGTGAGTAAGTGATGGAATTAATTCGGGGGCCCGAGCCTGGACTCGTTCTAGTCTATCTACAACCTATATCCTTACACACTGTAGGAGACCAGAATTAAATGCCATACTCCAAGTGAGGTCTGACTAGAAAGTTGTAAAATTGATGACAACCCCCTTGTTTCGGATAGGAAATTGCCTCCTTATTTATGCCAATAATCTTTTGTGCATTTTTTCTACATTGGCACACTGCCTGGAAAATTTCTAGTTGCTACTGATTTGCACATCCAAGTCCATTTCGACGTTCTCTTTATTTTTTTTAATTAAAGAGAGTAGAAGATCTGAGGAGAGTAAACAGGGAAAAGGATATAAAATAGGTACAAAATTGACAATTAATTATTTTACAAAACAATATAAACTTACATATCTAACATGTTAAATTATTGCTAATGACGGAAAATATTTAATGTAGCAGATGGGTTATTATTTAAATACTGTCATTTTTTAATGTAAAGAGAGTAGCAGGCCTGAAAATTTAATTACCGCATTAATTACCACTTTTTCACTTTACGTTATAAAAATTCAACCCTATTGGAATAATAATTTATCTATATAATTAGATATATTTACATATTAAGAAGCAAGTTAACATTTTAGGCAAGTTTTACATTATTTTGAAAAAAGTTCATTATCAATTTTATTCTTATTATACAAGGTGTCCCAGAAAAAGGTAACCATAATTTGAATTAGTATAACTCAAAATATCTTAGAGATTTTTAAGTTCTGCAAAACAAATCAAATTTACCAACTAGTTATCTGTCGATTCTAAAAATTTCATTAAATTCCCTTTTACGATATTGATACACTAATGGGTTTAGTGGAGGCCATCAAAATAATGTATGCGCAAGGAAGTAAAATAATGAAACTTCGAACTTTAAAATCAACAAATATATTTAAATCCATTTTTAACAAAAACACCTCTTCATATGGGTAATAAAATTCATTTTTTAATTTTTTAAGCACCGTTTCCTTCCATATGTCCTCCATTTCTTAACAAGCACAGTTGCGCCCTTGATCGCATTGATTAAACAAGCTTTTTGATTAACTTGTGATTTTCCTTAAGCCTATTTATTGACTTCACGTGTGATACTATCTCTTAATTGATTCATGCTTTGTGGTGGAGTAGAATACACTTAATTCTTTAGATATCCCCCTGAGAAATAATCGCACGGTGTTAAGTCAGGGGATCTTGGGGCCCATTCAATTGCATGGGGTTGTCAAACGTTTCTCTTAGTTTTGTTCTTACAGCAAGCTGTCTATGAGCTGGTGCGCCGTTCTGAATCCACCAAAGTCTATTGAATTGATTGCCGTAAATCTGGCGGAGTTCCGGGAAGATCATTTCGTTGATCATGCTCAGGTAGGCAGCGCCATTCAAGTTATTCTCGTAAAACAATGGGCCGACAAGATAGCCATTCACGCATATTCCATCCACAGAGACACTCTCTGGGGGGAGGGGGGGGCAGCGGCGCATATTGCCGAATGTTATGGCTATTTACCTCTCCAGTCATGAAAAAGGCTGCCTTGTCACCAATCAAAATGTTTTCCGAGAAACGAGCAGGTTTATGGAGAAGCCATTCGAAAAATTGTCTACGACGAGGAAAATCACTTTCAAGAAGCTGGTGTCTTGCATGCATCTTATAGGGATGCCATTTTAAGTCATGTTTAATAATGCGGTTAAATGATGACTTTGACAACTGTAACCCATTCTTTCTGACTGATACATTTGGATTTTGAAGAAGTGTCATCTGAACATTTTCGATATTTTCTGTTGTTCTTATGGTTCTCATACGACCCAAACGACCTCTATTTAGATTTAAGCATATTCCTTCATGTTGATATTTGCGAACATTTTTCAAAATTGTGGGCTTGCTTGATGGGAGCCTACCTAGAAAACGTTGTTCAAATGAATCTTGTACTTGTTTAATACTGCCAATCTTAATAAAGTTTGTGATTACAAATATGCGTTGATCTTTTGCCAACTGCATGATTAAAAAAGTTCTATGGAAGTAAACGCTTACACAGAAACGCTTTTATTTGCTTAGTAAGCAATAATGACGAGACCATACGACAGCGTAACTGAAAAACCACTGTAAAATGGCCTAGGCTTTGCTTGAAGAATCGCACAGTGACCTAGGCTACCTAGGCTCCCTACGCTTCTCTCGAAAGTGCACGGTGGCCTAGCCTCCTGAGGCTTCGTTTCATTATTTTACTTCCTTGCGCAAACATATTTTTGATAGCCTCTACTAAACCCATTAGTGTATCAATATCACAAAAGGGAATTTAATAAAATTCCCAGAATCGACAGATAAATAATTGCTAAATAAAACACCCTTTGCAGGATCCAAAAATCTCCAATAGTTTTGGAGTTATGCTAATTCAAAGTACGGTTAACTTTTTTCTGGGACACCCGGTATATTCCTTCTCTAGTTTGTTTTCCTTTCCACATTTCCATAGGATTTAATTTAATTTTGCATCTTTTTGAAGGATCGTAGCGATTTGGAAACCGTTACGCATCACCGGATAAAGTCCCCCAACCTTCAATTTGGACGGCACTGGTACACTTTATATAGCCTAAAATAAAATCCTTTGTAAAAATATATTACCTTACCTCTATTCATTTGTTATTTTCCAGCGTTCATAACAGCTGGCTTGTCAGTCCATTAACTCTAAAATATATAGCAACTATAACCTAAAAATAAATCGAGACAACTTCACCCACGGATGGAAAAATCCGAAAAGTGAGGAATGTTTTAGTAAAGGTGAATTCAAATACAAAAAATATAAGATAGGAATAACATTTGTATCATAGAATTTTCGTTAAAGAATAATCCCATTAAAACCTTCCCTACAACAAGCAGCTTTCATCAAATTCAAAGATTTAGAGCAGGTTCATAAAATAAATCTCTGTTACGCAAACCCGCTCTCTCTGCCTCTGGCCGGAAAGTTGTTTTCTGTAAAAGGGCAGAGGTTTAGTGGAATAATATCCGCCTCGTGCCTAATCACCTTTTACACTCGAGATTAAATAAACGGTGAAAAAGAAAAGAGTTTAAAAAGGTTATGTTTTTAGCATTTTCTCTATTATCAGAGGATGGTTTTGCTTCCCCATCAACGAGAGAGAAAGCTTTTATTTATTAAAAAACGGATTTCTTTACCGTTTTAAAACATCTTACTCAGATGTGTTGATTTTGTGACATATTTCGGTTAGCAAAGCATCCAAATAAAGCATATATTTGATAGAATGTTTACTTTTCAACATTTTAGTAAATAGTTACCGTTGATCGATATTTATTCCTGCATTATGGGACAATAGATAAAGAACAAGCACTGATTCTAGTGAAGTGAAATAGTCTGCCCTTGCTTGGATGCGCTTCATATTTTAATAGATTCAATAACGTGGTGATGATCCTTAAAAACAGGAATAAAGAAGTTCACAAAATATAAGAAACTTCGCTTACTATTCTTGGATTTTGGTTTGGAATTTGATATCTATGAGTTATGTAAGATTGAATCACGAGTTTTGCATTAGTGAACCATACTTAACCATAGAATTTGTATCTGTTGAAAACATTAGTAGGTTAAAATAATATGTGTCAACCCATCCTCCTTACTTTTATCCGAATCTGCGTAGGCTTCATGGGTATGTGGTAGTCAAATTCCTGCCTTTCAAGAATGTAGTTAGAGGACGAATAATATCTAAAGAATATAAATGGATTTTGTCAAGGTGCAAGATTTATGTGGTATCTCTAGGCATATATGTTCTTGACTGTTAATTGTTTTTGTCAGTTGATTCATTCTTTTGTCCCTCGATTAGGATGTCCTTTGATTTAGTCGTGAGAGACTAGGATATGGCTGAAGAAATGTGACATAGACGCAGATACCGTTCGAAACAATGAGCGCAGGTAGATCGGAATGGAAGAGAGTTTTCTCTGCTGGCATCGCCTATCTGGAGGAAAACATAAGGATAACCAAAGATCAGAGGCGGCGGACAAGACACCTGTATCAGCAGAGCCACCGAAGACCTCCTGTGTCACAGATGTGGTCGTAACTTCATCTCAAGTTCTGGTCTGCTAAGTCACATGAGAGCGCACGAGAGATGAGACGAGACGGGAGACGTCGTCATCGCAAAGGTGGACAACCATAAGCATAAGTAAGCATTGCTGATAAGTGTCGTAAGGTAACAAACCAAAGTTGGTAACTTACACGACGATAACTTCATCTTTTTTTTCTAAAAAATTTGAATTTATAAAACTATAAAAAACAGAAGAAATCGTAATTTAAAAGAAAATATGTTAGGAGGAGTATAGAATTTTTTTTGTACAGACGTTGAGGGAGTTGAAATCTTCAGCCCTCGGAGAGTGAGAGAAACTGGAATGATAAAAAACACTTGTTCCAGACAATCCCAGACAACAGTTCTGGAAGTAAGCCATTGAAGAAACAAACATTGAATCATAATATAAAAATAAGACAAGCAAAATAGCACAAAAGGCAAGTGATATTATCCACGATCTCAAAATCAATTCTCTCACACAATTCTTTAGTATTTGAAACAATTTCCCTGTCCCTACTTTATCTTTTTGAAGTATTTGAGTTACTCCTTCAAGGACTAACATACAAAAAGCTTCAGTTTGTTTTTCTTAGCTCAAGTATTTTTCAATAGCAAGTCTTTTTTACTCCAAGGAAGAGTGAAGTTTCCCAATATTCTCACCAGGATATTTTGGTACAATAGTTGACCAAACAAATTAGATAAACGTGTGATAAAATTTAATCATTTAAAAATTGCGCGAGTGTTAAATTTTACCAATCATATGTAAAAGTGGAGTAACAATGAATGTAATTTTCACTCATAAAATAAATAAAATATGAATACATAGACAAAGTACAAACGTAAATAATGAATACAATATATAAAGCACGAAATAACTTGATTAGCAAATCTCATCCATCCCTTAGAATGTGGCAGGGAGGGTACGTTACATCCCTATAAGAATGCAAAGAGAACCATCATCATCATCATTTCAGACATTTGCCTCCAACTGTTGAGAAAATAAACACTTTGTCATCTGCCTCAATTTTGACCGGTCATGTGCAATTTGTTTCCAATTTTTAGCCTATTTTGAAGATCATCTTTTCCATCTTTTGGGGGTCATCTTTTTGGTCGTCTTTTATCAACTGGAAGCCAATTGGTATTATATTTGGTCCATTTATCGTCTTGTAATCTTGCCACTGACCTGCTCAGCTCCATTTCAGGTTTCCTAAAACTACCACAATATCAGGCAGTTTGGTTTGTCCACGTAACTAAATGGCTGACTTTCTATTTCGCTAAGTTCCCCCCATCACAATGAGTTCATGGACTCTTTGTGTTGTTCTAAGTTTTAATGTAAGTTTTTTGTTTAGGTTCCAAGTTTCTACTACAGAGGTTATAGGTGGGATTATACATTGCCTATATACTTATATTTTCAAGCACAGGGACATTTTACTTTTGAAGATGATGCTTGACTTTCGAGAGGCTTTCAAGCTTAGAGTTGTTCTACGTTGAATTTTCTCATTTTTTTTTCCCGTTGACAGGGTAATCTGTTGACCCAGATATATATATTTGTTTACCATTTCAATTTTCTCCACAATAATCAAAGGGAATGAAAACTATGAACTGAACTCAGCTGTAACGTAAAGTTAGTAAAAGAGGGAGAAATCTTTTAAATTGTTTTTTCAAGAGAGAAAACTGCAACGCAAACATTGAAGGGGAAAAGTTTTTGAAAAAGGAATACAGGCACTGAGGCTGAGAGGGCAAACTTCGTCGGTTAGACCCGGGAGGGGAAACTTTGTCGGTTAGACCCGGGAGGGGAAACTTTGTCGGTTAGACCCGGGAGAGCTCAATTCAGTTCTATTGGACTCAAAATAACGAGAAAGACTAACGTGCAGATGTGAAATAGGAAGTTAAAAATAAGAAAGACAGTTGAGAAATTTATTCGCTCTCTCCGAATAATCCCCGATAACGTAAGGTGTTCTTAAGGTGATTTAGTATCCTGAGTTAGGTGTTTTTTAAGTTCGAATAAATAATAAACAAATTATTGGCCTTCAGCGAGAATATTGAGAATACACTTAACTAAAAAAAACACTGCACAAATTTAACTCTGAGCCGAAGGTTGGAAATAGGTAGGCAAGGAGTTGGATGGAAAGGGTGTATAGACAGGTTTGAAAGACTAGTATTTGATAGAAAGGAGTGAATTAGCAAGGAAAGACAGAGTTTTGACTGTTATTCGCTGAGCTCGTTCTATCGCCCCGAATTAATAAGTAAAACAATGGTAAAAGAGCCGTCCGACGACCTACTCCTCCAAAACACACCACCATAGCAACATAACTCCAAGCCGATACTATAATATTCCTGCCATCATCTCCAGATATAGGTGAGAGCGCTAAGAGAAGCAACATTCAGGAGAGCCTACAAGTGTCGCTTTCCTTAGAGGCCCATAAAAGACCGAAAGCGCTCAACTTTGCTAAACATTTTTTTATTTTATCTTTAAGAGCCCATCTGGCGACTGCCTACTTGGGCATATGTCACCGTACTCCACATCTCCCAATACTAGGCTATATTAGAAAATAAATAACCAAACAAATAATATGTAACTAACAAATAACTATAAAAAATAATGAGAAAAAGCCAGAGGACAAGAAGGAAGCATTCTCTGGCGTCGGAAGTAGGTCCGCCTCCTTTCGGCGCAGGAACATGTGACCTACAAAAAGAAGTATAAAAAAGGTCAAATAAAGGGGAGAAAGCCGGCTTCCTCCAAAATGTCATAGAGTCCATAATTCAATGCATACGAACCCGTCCAGAGTACGAGGGGACTTTGATAAACAAGGCCATAGAGAACCAGTACAGGATAACCAAAGGTTATCTTCAAGACATATGATAAAATAGACAACATCGGGTTTGTAGATGGATGGGGAGGAAAAGGCAAGAAATCTCTGGGTTTTATTAATAATTAGAACACACACAAGACTCCAGATGTCATTGACATCCTTTTTCGGATACTCAAAAGATATTTAAGAGCAAAGTTAGGATGGGGTGAAGGGGAAATAGAAAGAGAAAAAAAAGTGGGGAATAATGCAAGCCTGTTAAAACTCACCACTATAACCGGAGATAAGAGGGTAAAATTGAAAGGAATTCAGCCAAGTTAGTATCAATCTGGTTTTAAATATCCAAGGTCACTGGGGTATGAGGGGCGTGAAGGACTTCCAGTTACTAGGTATAACAACCTCCATGGCACAACTCCTTGCGGAGTAGGTGTTAAAGAGAATGATGGTGCACAACTCTCTTGTAACTACTCTAAATCGCAAGGGAAGGAGGATCCTTTTGCTCGAAAACTCGAGCAATAAACAAAAGGAACGAGATCGAGAATGATCAAAATATTCAACCATCAACTATGTATTCGTACCGTAAATACTTGAATCCCAAAGTAAATACAGCCGCAACCTTTGGTATCCTACTCTTTATTGTTTCATATCATTTAACTGCACTATTCTCTTGCATCTCCACTGTTCCGAGCGAAACGTGTGCTCTTTCTCCGATCGTTTTTTGCAGATCTTTAGAGCCGGCCTGTTTAGACCCGATAAAGAGAGGAAGAGGGCGCTAAACGTTCTAAAATAAATTCACTTGAATATGAAGCATATTACAGGAAATCAAAATGATTTATAGAAATCTCAAAGGATTGATGCCCCTCTCCAGCTTAGACGATAAGTGGGAATGATTTTTTCGATTCCTATTGGTCTGATATTAAGTTCATGAGCAAATCCCTCCGCGATGACTCTCCAATCTTGACTTAATAACGGGGGGGGAGAGGGAATGAACGCCTTCACCCTTTCGAAAAGCACTGTTTACCCCGATGGCAACAGGAGCCGGTCTTTGTTTGAAAGGGGGTGGAATGGGGTTTTATACACCAGGTAGGGGCAAGGTAAGCCTTCGTTACACCGTAGTGAAGGAGAACCAGCTTCTCAGGGGGATAGGTGGACTTGACTGCCATCAGCAGGATTCATTGGATCAGAGGATAGGAGTGAGAGTGTTGTGCTTTGAATACGGGAAAAAGGACAGTGGTGTGTGATTAGCTATGTGTGAGATGATCTGTGTAAAATCAACATACCCTCTCTGGGGTAAAAACGGCGCGTCCTTCACTCGGTTGCTTGACATTGAACACGAAACCTCGACACCAGAAACCCAACTCCGCATCCGCTAGGAAATTGAGAGCTGCAAAATTGTAAATTCTCATAATTTAAGGGATTCTTAACCCGACTTTTTGAGGATTACCCACTTGATATCGATCGGATCAGATCTATGGAGTTTTAAAGCCTCTTAGGTTTGCTATATACATGAATTTGAATATAAGATGTATAGTTTATATAATGATGTATAGGATGGAGGGATGTAAGGATGTATAAGCTGTATAGCATGTATAGAAATCTTACAGTTACATACACACGTCCACTTATTTGCTATAAATATTTCTGAATTCGAACCACTTTTATCAGAAGTGTTTTAAGTCTTTTTATTCTTAAGTTTTAGTTCAATTTTCCGATTTCCCAAATATTTTCTTTTCAGTTTCATTCATCATTTGGTATTTGCCTTTTGTTCAGTTTTTATTTCCATCACAATTATTGGAGAATAAATCACTATCTTGAGATATGTCGGATATATGTGGGTTGTGATCAATAATTTAAAGGTTCCTTGGTGGTGGTGACACCAGAAACCACAACTTCGAGCAACATTCGTAGTTCAGATACCACTTCTATGTTACGACCACAAAACTAGACGTAGAGTTGTAATTCTCCGACGGTTTGTTCTGTCGGCTACAGCTTATATTGAACAATAGATTTACTTCAAATTTTACCACAATACTTCCTCTTTTTTGCAAATTGTGATACAAAACCTTTTGCTTTTTTTCACATCTTGGCACAATCCTTTTCAAGTCCACATTTTTGGCGCAATTCTTTTATATTTGATTCACATTTGTCATAATTTTTTCTCATTTTTCATTTTTAGGCACAATACCTTCTTTCACATTTGGGCACATTTTTGTACAATATCTTTCTCTTTTCTTAACATTTTGGCATAACGCTTTTCTCATTTTTTACATTTTGGCCCAATTCATTTCTCCCTTTTTTTATATTTTGGCACAATAATTTTCTTATTTTTTTCACATTTTGACATATTTTTCACTTTTTTTTACATTTTGGCAAGATACCTTTCTCTCTGTTCATATTTTGCATCAATAACTTTCTCTTTATTTACAAATTTGCCCAATATCTTTTTCTTTTTTGGAAAGTTTGGTCAAAATCTTTTCTCTTTTTTTAGATTTGGCACATTACCTTACTCTTTTTTTCACATTTTACCGATAAACTTTGCTCATTTTTTTAAAATTTACCACAAAATCCTTCTCTTCTTCAAATTTTGGCACAATACCTTTCTCTTTTTTCCACAATTTGGCACAATATCTTTCTCTATTTTTTACAATTTGCCAAAATACATTTCTCTTTCTTTAACATTTTGGTGCAATACCTTCTCTTTTCTCGCATTTTGGCACAATACCTTTCTCTTTATTTGACATTTTTTCTCTATCCTGCTCCTAATTCGCTTTAAAAGGAGATATTACCACCATTGGATTACCACCTGCCTACTTAACTAAGGTTGATAAGTATTGACAGCTCGATACTCGTTATCATTTATTTGTTCATCTTGACCGCAAAAGATGTTGGTTGCTCATTTAGCCTGTCGCAGCTTTGACCGGGAGAAGAGGAAAACCATCCCTCTCCCATGGTTACCGGACCTCTCAAAGTAGATTAAGACTAACTAAGCTTACTTGATTCTAGACATTTTACCACTTTTCTTTACCCTGATTACGAGCCTCTTTTCCCAGTACCAGCCTGCAGTATTTGGTACCACGGCACCAATGCCTGCACAAGTAACTCCGGCTATATTTTCACTTCGTGTATCTTCACCGCTTTGTTTACAGGTCCATCCTTACCATCTTCAGCACGATTAGCCCGGTTGGTTATAGGGTGAAAATACGAGAGAAAATGAATGTTAGTCTTGTCTATTTATTCTTTCATCTGTTTCCTCGCCTATTTTATTGGAAGGGGTTGAGTCCCCATTGTGTATGTTTGTTCAAAAATCAAACCTATTTTAAGTTGAATCTAGAACAGCTACATTCTACTATCTAGCTTTCCTAGGTACTTGGTGGTAGTCAACTGAAGACTATAGGTTCCGTAGTGATTTTGACGTTTTGTTCAAGAATGATGGAAGCATTCTAGAGTACCACTAAAGAACTATGGTTGAAGCATCATTGAATTATTAATTTATTTTTTTAGAATACCTAAAATAAAATCACCACTCGTCCTCGAGGTTAACATAAAAAGATTTATGCTAAAAACTACTTCCTTTTACCATAATCCTTCATCCAATCAATTTGCTGAAATTTTAAAAAGAACCGAGATTTATTTGAGTGGTCCTGGGGCCGATTTGTATAAATTCAGCCATCGAAAAGGTTTTTAGATTTACCATTTTCCCTTGGGAAAACTTTTGCGCTCTCAATCAGCCCAAGAAAAGGGAGGGATCAACGCCTTTCCCTTCGTAGAGGTCGAAGGCAGGTGTTTCCCCAAGAACATCGTTCACCACCCTCAGGAACTCTTATTTTTTTAAACTTTCCTCGTATATTTCGTAATTTTCCTTGATTGCTGTGATGATTCTTTAATGAAAATTGCAGCAATTTTTTTAATTTTATCTTTTCTAGAGAGATGATATATTAGTAATGATCTTGTTCCTCTTTTTTTTAAATTGGTCAAGGAAGACGCTGAGAGCAGCAGATGATGCTATGGGCGAGAACGGAAGTAATATCAAAGAAAGAGAGGAGGGGCAAGTTACACTCTAGTTTCTTCGTTACAAGCCGCAATATTTAGAATCCTGATGCATCATATAATCAAAAGGGATACTTAGCTTCCTTTAAAATTTATTTTTTATCATTATGCGCTTGGATACCTTTGAAGATGGTACAAATTCAATATCGCATTATCCTCAGTTGACGGGAAAGAGTGGAAAATCCATTCGACCGCAGTTGATTGATCCCATTATTAAAAATGTTTCAGGTTGCATCAGACAAATGTTTTCTATGGGGTCCGAATTGGTTCTTTGCGACTTTGAACTGGTTCATAACCACGGTTTAAAATCCAAGAGGAGAAGTTTAGATAGAATACATGAACTCAGCTCTAAAATTTCGGGCCTTGAACCTCTTTAGGGAAACGCGTTATAAGTAACATTCCTTTTTCTGATAAAAACAATTCTGCTTTAATTTAGTGGGCCTATCCTAAACCAATAGAAAACAGAGCAAAGAAAAGGCAAAATTAAGCCATGAAGGGATAAATAGAAAAAGTTAATTATTTTGCACGGGTTTCGACATTGTTTCGGACCGTTTGATGCAAATTCCTTTGAGACTAAAGAGAAAATAAAAAAAAGATATAAACATAACTTATTACCTCAAAATCGAAAAAAGATCCCACCATGGCATTACAGGGATCTTCATGAGAGTGGCATAAAAATAAATTGACTTTTTATTAATTTGCATCACTCTCTAATCATATTCTGTATTATTTACTCTGGCTCCAATAGGTTGTTCGTGACAGAAACGAGGAAATAGAAGATGGCCACCCAAACGTTTGTTGTAAATGCTTCCCCTCTGTTTTCCCTCGGTTGTGAATTAACATAAAGGGCTCTCAGATTAAATATACCACCTTAAGAAAATTAGGTTTCTGACAACAATATTGAAAAGGAGTAAATTTGAAAAATTCGATATGAGTCAGTGGGAACGAACTTCTGCAGGACGCCCCGAAAGCTAAGATGAGGAGGGATTGAAGTAGTGAAGTTTGTATTGAAGTATATCCACTCAAATTGCCATAAGGATTTCAAGAGTTATTAACGAAAGGAATATAACATTCTCTGATTCTTCAACGCATTAGAAAAAATAGACGTGATCAAATTCAATCACAGAGATCCGCAAAACCACCTGAGCCTTTGGAAACAACGGATAAAATAGAATAGAAACGACAAAAATAATGAAAAAGATATAGAATGGAGGACTTCAATGCGGATGGCCACAATTTTAAATAATGGGGACAGTAGGGATGAATTTAAATAGTTCTTACGTAGAGAACAGCCATACAGAAATATAAGAACATAGGAACATAAGAAAAGAAGGAGACTGCAAAAGACCATTCATGGCCTACACTTGGCATTCGATCGCTTGGCAGATTTAAGAGATGGATTTGAGTATTTAATATTTCTAAGCAGAAGTTCAATAGATCATCGGCAACGGAAATTAAGAGGTACGTGAACTCGAAAGCAAGGGTTAAAAATGGGAGGTGAATACATTGACGTTATTACATGTCAAGTGGTATAGAAAGGAGACTACCAGAGGGTCTGAGAACTAGAATGAAGCGAACTCTTCCATAAACTGCCATACAGCCAGAATTAAATAAGACCCTCTCCATGTCAGGTAAATAAAACGTGTCAACGATCTGTAAATTTTCCGGGTTTTACCGTTAATCAAATTGTTTAGTGGACGTAATTATGAGTGAAAGGTTCCCTTTGTATAACTTAAGGCTGGTGGTTTATAATACCACCTTCCAATCCCAGTAGGTTAGGAAAACAATTTTGGCCTTCTTTCTCTTTACTCTTGATTTTCTTCACTGCAATCCACTAAGAAATTGCCTTTGTTATTAAGTAATTTTCCTTAATTTTCCTCAAATATATATATATATTTACCATGAATAAGAAGTATAATTATTCGTTTAATAGAAAAATAATCGACAGGTCCTAATTGTTCTCTATATTTCATTACCCGGTTTCTATACCAATTATTTCCACACTTAAGTTCCTTTTATCCTTCTTTAAAATAACACATTTTCTATGTTTTATTAACCATTATTCTTCTAACTTACTTTCCTCTCTTTTACCCTACAAAATTATTATTTTGGTTTCATTTATTCCATTTCTATTTATTCTTATTCTCTTTACCCTCTTAATAGTGCAAATTTCCTTGGTAACGAGACGCTGATGAAAATTTATAAAATCACGAATATTTGGGAATTTAATACCCAAGTAGAATACATAGAACAATATGGGAAGAATGGGCGTGGGATCCACTCAATCATTCTTGTATATAAGCATAGAGAGCTTGATCGTTTGGAAGAACTCCATTTTACTACTATTAAAAAACGGAATTAAAATTGACACAAAAAGTATAAAGAGAACTTAGAACCTGATGATGGCTTAAAGGAAATAGAATTAATAGAGATAGCAGGTAGAGACTATAATAATAATTAGAGTCATGGTGCAAAGTCAAGGGGCAGATGAAAATGGTTTTCAAGCAATTAAGACCTAATTAATTTGGCTTTCAGGTTTTTAATTTTTTCCAAATTTGTTGCAAGGACTTTTCAGGTAACTCTACTAATGTTGAGGCCTTTTTGAACTGTTTAAAAAAAGATTTTAAGCTCTCAATCTATTGGCCGTTTGTGTAAAGCTAGGAATAACTTTGTCTGAAGCTATTTCCTTCCTGTCGTAGATGGTAGATAATAATGTCTAAAAACTAGGCATAAAAGTCTTTCTTTGCTTTCAAAAATGACCCTGAAGAGAGTTGTATCTATTAGCCAGGGTTAATGGTGGTAACATTTCGTATCTATTTTTCAGTTTCTAAAAGCATTAGATTTTTATTGACTTAAAAAAGGCAAATTTCATAAAGGTTGTCAATAAAGAAGGTTTGTCGGAGAGTTCGGTAGGTGAAGGGGTGAACTTATCTAAAAGCGAAATTTGGACCACCCCTAGTTAACTACTAGAGGCGATAGAAGCCGTGGCCTTTAACAAAACTCGCCCATTTATATCTCCTCTGTTCAAATGTAAGTATATCGCCGGGGGGATGTGGAGTAGAAATTCTATCATTTTAATCCTTCTCCGCCGATGATAGAGATAAAAGACAGAGAGAGAGAGAGAGAGTGATTGGGAGAGTAATAATAATATTTAGAATTATTCTATAAATAATTAAATATTCAATAGCGCTCTCTCTCTCTCTCTCTTGCTTATCTCTCTTAACTCTTTCTTATCTCCTTGTTTTCTAATGTTCTAATGTTCTTATATACGGTCTCACATGTTTACCAAGAATACCTCATGGAAAGCATAACCGCTCACCGTGGACAATGCCTTTGCCTACCACTTTTCTTTATGATCGTAACCAGTGGCGTATAGTTGGAATTCTCAGACAAGAAACATTAGCTCAAATGGTATCCACATTCAATGCAGAAATATATTAGGCCCATATCCATCAGTTCAAGGCACCTTTCTTTAACTTTTATGCGATTTGAGAACAAAAGACCTACCAGCTTTTCCCTGTTAACACTGCCATACTGGACACAGTCCCTCACTTGTGCTCTTCACGTCGCTAACTGGACCCTTGGTGATTGAAACATGTGACTTAGTCCTAAAAGTAACAATTACAATTGTATCAGGGTGATATTTGTATTTAAGTGTGACGCCAAACCCCAAAAGGCTATGGAACTTAGTTTTCAACAAGATAAAGTGAGAATTTTTAATGGTTAAAGAGTAGTATGAAGTGTGTTGCCTTGACATGAGTTTGGTTCACCTAAATCCGTCAATGCCCAGTGGCCGCTTCGTTGCACTGCTTGTTAACGATTTGCATCCACCCACAGACTTCATGTACTAAAACAATGATTGGATACTCCAATAGGCTAATATACAGTGTCATAGGGCCCAAGTTCCTCCAAATTGGTTGGATGAACATTCCGGTGATTTCGGAAGAATAATGTAGTCAACAGGTTTCCCGAAGCCTCTCCGGGGCATCAGTAGTTTGAGGGAAAAGTGAGAGAGAGAATATCAACACTTAAACTATCTGGCACATATATTATGCTAGAGGCTCAGAGAAAATCCCTTTTAAATAGGAACAATATTTTGAAAAGAAATAATTGGAGGAACTAAAAGAAAGGCATCTGTGGAGCTTAAACACATCATAAATATCCTATATATCCCATTAAAAAGGGCGGCATAAAAATCTGATCCTGAACTAGGAATAAATGTGTTTTTTTTTAAGTATGGGGGAAGGATAAAAAAACTATTGGCAATTTCATATAATGAGATGCTAATGAATGCATTGGGAGCCAAGAAATGGCAGCAAAGCAGGATTAACCTGATTTACAAAAGTGCAGGAAAAGACAAGATTCAGATAGTTATAATAAGTGTGGTATGGAAGATTTTGGGCAGCATTCTGTCAAAGTAGTTGTATGGGGGGCATATCATTTTTATCCCCATTTTATTTATCAATATTATTCTTGCTTTTCACTTGATATTTATTCTTCTTCTGAATTTCCCTTTTCTTTATATTGGCCCTTCAAACATTTGTATTCACTTTTATCATTTAGAGTTGGTACATGAACTATGGACAACCTCTATATCTTCCAGAACGTAATGGAAAGTGTGAAGAAACAAGGTGGAGTGCTATATGACGACATTTAGATATAGATAAAGCCATTGATATAGTTGATAAAGAGAAATTGTTTGGGAAACTCATAGATTTTAAGATAACTCCAAGCATATTAAGGGTTATTCAAAGGCTATATGAGAACAACAAAGTAAAACTGAATAAAATAATAAATAGAAATAGGAGGGATGAGGAATGATGTAAGGGTTAGACAGGGATTACCATGTCTCTTAGCCTCGAATCTTTTTATAGATGAATTGATATCAGAAGTGAAGAGGGAGGGATAAGGATTCCTGGTTGGTGAACGTCGGCTCATCATCCTGCTTAGTAATAATAAATTTAGGATGATAAAGGAGTTTTAAAAATGGGTAGGAGTCAAAATGTTTGTATCTTATTAAATCTGTAAAGTGACAGAGGTGGAAAAATACAAAAAAACTGGCAAGAATGGCATTAAGAGCCAGTTTATAGGTAGCAATGAAAGTTTAAGCAGAGAAATAGGGTGGAGTAGATATGAAGAGCGAGTTGCTAAGATGAAAGCAAGTTATAAACTGGTGCTGCAAGAGACTGGACTGGAGACATCGGCAGGCTATGTATATGTGACAATTATTCATCGCGGTGGAATAGAAGAGTGAGACAATCAGATCGGATACATGAATTATGAGCATTATATGGAAATCATGGAGCAGAGGGAAAGCTGAAGCAGAGAATACTAGAGAATGGAGAGAGGGTCTAGAGAAGAGGGGTTAATGATAAAAGAAATCTGAATATCTATAGGTGGCAAATAAAACCTTCCATGGAAGAAATTTATAATGAAAGTTATGGAAGCCTGCTTTTGTTCAAAGTACGAACGGGGTCACTGAACACAGGCTACAAGGAAGACGAGAAGATTGCCAAAGCCATTATCCACGTTAAAGTTTCCGCAGCTAACCCCGACCAAAAATTAAACTTGCTCCTATATTACAAGAAACAAAAAAACGCGAAGAACATTTATCTCCCCGCGACGAACCCCCTCGAAGAGGTCAAACTAATTTACGACTAGTGCAATGTCGGTGACTGCGTTCACCGCAAAGGAAATTACATGGGGATGATTCCCAAAACCTTGTCGCGTAGGTTGACGATGCATCTCCAGGACAGAGATCTCAAGCGCCACGTTACAACACATCACAAGTCAATCACAAGATCAATGCTAGTCGAGAATACCTCCATTACTTTCTGTGATTCTGGCCGCTGAAGGCTCTGAATGTCTGAGGCGGTTATGATCTATCAATGCTATCCCTGAATCAACATATAACTTCAGCCAGAAACTATCCTCGCTACGACTGGCCACCTGAATCTTCAACTAAATCATAAGCACATGCGGGTAAAAAGACTGAACAAGAAAAAAACATGCTCCAAATTGATCCAAATATGAGACCTGACGTAATAATCTGTATTTTACATTTCCATTTCACTAACATCATGAAACTGGATAGATAAGCGCCGAAACTGAACAAAATGCTGGTTTACAACGCCCTAGAACCAATGTTGTTTCCAGATAATCTACCGTCAGTGGATCTGTTCCATGCTATAATCAAAAGTATGACGGAATTGGTGTCGAGGTCTCACCCAGCTCAAAATACCGACTCTCTCTTGGAATAAAAGCGACTTCTCTGGAAACATCGTTTCGTCAAAGACAATCAGAATTAAAATAAAATCAACGGCAACTCACATGCCCATAAAACTATCTCAAGGTGTATAAAGGTAGAATTTAGCAGTATGTAGATATGGCAGTATAGTGTTGAAATTAAAAATATGTGTAAGGATGTGATGAGGTGTGAGGGGGAGGTATGGTGAGTAAATGTGTGTGTAGTTTGCAGGTAACTGGATGATATTTTCCTTTCTATTTTTCTTAGTTCCTATCACCTTCCGACTCTTTTACTCTCTACCAAATAATCGATATAAAACTGGATTTCACCCATTCTGTATATCTTCCACTTTCTGTATAAACCGACTTTCTTTCTCTTATACCCATCAATCTGCTTCATACATATTTTCCCAATACTCTGGCTATAAAATTGAGTAGTCCTGTTTTGTTACAAAAATCATTTTGACCAGTTTCTCTGTCCGGTAAGTATCCGATGTTCAAACATGCATTGAAAATTTCCAACATCCCTTCCAGTTTATTCTCCGGGAACTGTCTTATGCTCACTCTCCTCAGCCCCAATGCCACTAAAGCTTTCCATTTGAAGGCCTGGACTATCATTCTTAATTCCTCCATCTTCATCTTTTTATCGTCTCTATTGCCCTCCTCCTCACCGTTATAACAAGAGATCCTGTCTAGCAGATAGGTCTTGCCCAGATGGAGGTTTATTTCCTCCATAATCCTTGTTTCATGATCTGCATCAAAATACTCATTATCTTCCCCCTTGATATTAAATACCTGGCCTCAATGGTCCCTGATTAACTCTTCTATTTCCTATACTTCCGTTATTCTCCCATTTTCTATTAATCCTTAGCTTCTTCGGTGGTGCACTACCCTGTAATCATTTGACGGATTAACAGAAATGTCTCGGGCTCCATGCACTCCCGCAACCTCTCTTTCTTTACCCTCATCAGATCGCTAACTTCTCTTTGAAGCTCACGTTTCCTCCTGTAGAGCTCAATATTTGGCACTATGCTCCTCGTAAGTTGGTTGATTGCATCCAGTTCTAGCTAGCATCGCCATTCTTATTTCAGGTGACCACATTGTAACCGGGATTGTTTTTCTCACGAACTTTGGTATGTTTAACTCCTCTGCTGTCTTTATTATAGATACTATCGTTTCCATTTTCCGCTCAGTATCTCCAACTCCTTTACCTTTCATCACTTGCGGGCGGTAGTCCCTCAGCTCTTCTCTGAATTTGTCCCACTCAGCCTTTGCATATTGTTTCCTGTCCGGGCATGGCACTTGAACTAGGCTCAGTGCCAGCAATAACCGAAAATGAGTTGTGATTCGTTAAAAACACAGGTCCCGGTTTGACAAACATGTTCAATGGAAGTTTATAGTGGTTAATACGATGTCCGCCTTTATAGCTGCTCTTGCCGTGACGTACGTATGAAACTCCGTTTTTTACTCGTCCCACTCTACCCTTTTTATTAATAAATCTATGTTCTTCCCTATTCTGCGAGGTATATCTTGAGTGCCTGTAAAATCCCCGGAATTTTCCTTCCCAAAACCCACCTAAAATTATAGAAGGGCAAAAATTTCTTCTCGGCGGTTGGTTTCCTTCATTATTACTACTGGTCCTGTCTGGGTATCCAGCTCTATTGCCATATAGCTTTCGTTAATCTCTTCCAATTCTCAATGTTCTACACCTTTCTTAACAACAACAATTATATCATTAAGCCTATCATTACAGTGGTTTTTCTGTTGGTATAATAATCCTGCAATTTCAGCTCATACTTCCTGATTCTCAAACCGTGCTCACATACGCTACTACATCAGCGTCTTCCTGAGCCAACACATTCCCGAAATGATTTTTCTTATCCTTTAGTTCATTGATGTTCACTTCAACTATCATCTTTTATCCATAATTATTTTCTTATTCAGAATCTAAACTTCTTCCTTCGTCCGTTTATTAACTTTTCAAAATTCTCCGTCCTCAGAAAGCGGCTATTATCCGCTATTACCTGAAGGTTACCAATCAGTAAAGATCTTTGGGCTGCATCCGTCGGATAGTCTGATTGGTAAGTCCACTTAAATCTACCATCTACCATCTCATCTATAATATATACCCTATTCAGATCTTTGGGGAATTCGCTTCTCAGAGTGATGTATATGTGTAAGTATGCTTCCTTACACAATGGTAAATCCATGCTCCTCCTCTCGCTCTCGATTTCCACTTTTTTGCTACTACTCGTATTTCCTGCTTGGACTCTCGTAAGTTCCCTTTCTTTCTATTCTTTACTTCTCTTGGCCCTGCTTCCTCTACACGTTCTTCACTTTCTGACTCCGAAAAGGAGGCTTTTGACTTTGAGTCCTTCATCTTTTTATGCTTTTTCTTCTTCTCCTGTTTCTTATTCGCTCCAACTGCTGTATTTTCCTCTTCATTTTCAGGCTCGCTCTTGACTTCTTCCTTTCCGACTATTTTTTTATTTTTAATGTCTCTTGATGGAGGATTGTCCGGGAGCCATAACTTCCTCTACATACCGTTTTTTTTTCCAGTAAAGTGTTGAGTTCCCTCGAAAAACATTCCGGATCCGATAAAACCATTCTGCACTAATAAAGAATTATGTATGAGAAATTTTGGCTTGCCATCGGCCCTAAAACCGAAACAATCCAAAGTTGGTGATATAATAGATGTGATAGTCCCGATAGACCTTGTGAAGCGTACCTTAATAAGCTTGTTTATTCGCAATATTTTTGTCTTCCGCGTAGCGGAATAGTCTAAGGGACGTTTTAATTGAGATTAAAGCGGTTGCTCTTGCCTCTCTGTGCACGGTTCGTATCCCACCCCTGTACAGAATTTTTGAGAATTAGGAAATAACATTTCCGAAGAAACATTATCTTGTTTTTCTATTTCTTTCGGTTTGCTGGGGTCCTTTCATCATTCTTTCGCATACTATTTTGTTGAAACCATTGTATATTTAGCCTTAACTAATTTTGATGGCAACTTTCTATTTTCCTTATTATTTTCTTCTGAAGTTCATCTCTACATATTTTGTTAAGTTACATTTTTTGGTAAAAAACAAACTTCAATTGCTGAGCTTTCGATCTATTGCGATCATCTTCCGAGTAAATTAAGCTATCCTTTTCTTCCTTTACCGATGAAATTATAATGAAAATTGAATAAGTATTTAAATCGCGAAAAAGCTAAAATATCAAACTAAATAGTAAGAGGAGAATGAACAGTGGGCGTTTAGCTAAAGTGGTGAAAGTGAATGAGTTGAGAGTTAGTGTTGGTAGCTGGGTAACCAACCATCTCCTGGATTATTCTTGCAGTTTCTTATTATTCAATCTTCTCTCTTCCTTAATTAGAGGCTCTCACGCCTCTATAATTTTTGTTTGATTTGTTTTTTCTTTCGTTTGTCTAATGCAGATTAACTTTTTTGATTTTTTTGCAATTACATAGAAATCTCATCTGTTTATAAAAAGGTGGGAGGCGGTTATTCCCTAATATGGGGTTTTCCGCTCCCGAAGTTTGGCGATATTTCTATAGCTCTTTATCCTTCCTCACTGAGTATGTTGTTAAACTTGTCCCACACCTTACACTCTATGTTGTGTAAGGAAACATTTGTGGGTAGGAGATCTATTCCACGTTGTAGGTATCTTAGCCTTTTGTGCTCTCTTCCTCTAGTGCTTGTGATCATATAAATCGCTGCGTTTTGGACTTTCTGGAGCTTAACTGCATATGTGTGTTGGGTCTGTTCATTGGGACTGCCGAGTAGACCAAAGTAGCCCTGCAGAGAGCATTCTAAATCTTTCTTTTATTCTCTCTTTCCAGGCGTCTAAGTTGAAACAGTTAAGCTCGCCTTCACTAGAATGACTCTCTCCGCTACGTGCTTCCCCTATTCGGTGTCAGGAGATCTTAAGCCTAAGCACTCTTCCCCTTCATTTTCGTAACGATAACTTTTATCTTCTATTTGCACTATAGAGGTTTTTGCGTCTCCCTATGGAGATTGTGGAAAACTTATTCGCGTTTGTGCAGATCTTCCATTTGCGCTCGTAGTCCTTGATGTTTGTGATCTCGGCCGCCGCCGTACTTCTCACCATTGTTGGAGCATGCATATATGCGGTATTCTCAACTATTCTGATATCATCAGGAAATTATATATAAATCGTGGAGTCATAGACAATGCTTGGCAAATCCATCGTAAATATGCTGTAAAGCGTTGCACTTATGCAGCCCCCCTGAGGGACGTCGAAGCTCGGTCAATCTATCTGTTGAGTAATCAAAAAGGATTTTAATAGGGTTAGTGTAGCCCCAATCTTCTGATTTTGTAGTTAATGCCGATCCTTCAAACCTCATCGAAAGCCTTTTCGACGTCCCTAAGTATATCATTGGTGTAATTCTTGTCGTACTTTGCCTTCTCGATTGCTTCAACGAGAATAGCCAAAGCCTTCTCAATACTTGTATTTTTCCTAAATTCGTACTAGTGATGTGTTATTTGGGATATTTTTCTAAATGTCTGATTAATCTGTCGTTGATTGCCGTGTTTCGGCAGGAATATAATTTACCCTTTTTCACTGCCTACAAGAAAAAGCCTAAACAAAGGGTAGCATTGAACAGCAGGACTATATTATTCAGAAAGCATACTGGCGCTCGTACCAGGCTCTCTCTAGTTAATCCTGACTCGCCAGGCACCTTCTGCTTGGTAGCCGGGAGTGTTATTTTTATTTCCTGTTTTCGTCAGGTGAAATATCAAACACCCCTTTCCAGTGTTCGCGTAAGCTGCTTCGAACTCTTGGAGCTTTTCGCTTCTCTCCTGTTTTGTTGGATCTCGATTCTGGACTTCCCTTGTCTATTGCCTTTCGCTATGTTAATTTTGTGCTAGAGTTCGGTTGGATATAATTCACTATCCAGGGCTTCCACAAATCGATTCCACCTTGCACTTCTCTCTAATGCCGTTGCAGTAATCAACTAATCTATCACATGTTGCAACCATGCCCTGTCTTCTCTTCGGGGTCAATTCTGCTTAATGGTTTCTATCAAGGCAATATATTGCTGTTCAATTTTTTCAATTTGGGCGGTTCTGAGTGGGTGAGGTAGTGTTCTGAATGCTGTAGTGGAGACATGCTACTTGTCAGCCTTGATCAATGCCTTCATCAAGTTATCGAGTTCCTGATCTATCTCTTCCAGGGTTGCTTGTGATAAATCATCCAGCCGGTGACTTGGCAGATCTTCTGAGTAACGGAGACAATCGGCGCTTTTGTATTGTTTCTTAAGAGGGCATCTAACTTGGATTTGATCCAGTAATAGAGTCAGAACTATCATTAGAACTAGCAAGTACAACTATCGCTACAAGATAGTTCTATTGGAGTTCCTGAGTCGCTAAAATATATCGTGGCCTTGTTTGGCCCAAAATAAGTTGGAAAATCTGGCCTTCTACGACCCACTATTCTTTTTCAAACAATGTGTCAAGGTTTTGCCAGCCTTGTTAAAGTTACCAGTGTAACCAGAAGTTCTGCTGCGGGCGTTTAGGTCGCCCCTGAAGATTGTCTGGTCATTTTTCCAAAAGATTCCATGAAGTTAAGGAAGTGCAAAAAGTCCCTCCTTGGGGATTGATATCCAATAATCATCATAATATTTCTTGTCTAGGTACTTACGCTTATTACCAAATAAACGTGATCCAAGTATCTGATATTCTTAAAGCAACAAAATTCCTTACTGCTATTGCAACACCATTGAAATTGATGTTGTTGGTGGTTTTAGTTAAGATGGTTTGATTAAATAATTTGATTTTATTTGCTTCTGGGTCACTTTTTATTTCGTTAAGCAGTATAATTACTAAATCATCCTTTAAGTAGGGATTGCTAAGGAAGTGCCACTTTTGATTCTATCCAGCAAAATTATGACTGATTATCTTTATTTCCCTTTTTTGGGCCATTATTTAGATGTTTTTCCCTCTAGATTAGCTCTCCTCTCGGCTTTATGAGTTTCCTGTTCAACGGTTGATTCTTCCCTTTCGCTTCTTTTCTTTTTAAATTCCTCTTTTTTTACCGTATAACACAGGTCCTAAGTAATTACCAGATTGCCTCCTGTTATGAATTTATAGACCTCACTCTCTGAGTATGGGCCCTCGAACTCATACTTATAGTAGC
The DNA here is from genome assembly GCA_963969495.1 of Ceratothoa steindachneri. Lineage (NCBI taxonomy): Eukaryota > Metazoa > Arthropoda > Malacostraca > Isopoda > Cymothoidae > Ceratothoa > Ceratothoa steindachneri. The sequence goes on along the minus strand of OZ018327.1, from coordinate 105,530,738 downwards.
CTTTTTGGATTCCATCACTTAATTCGTTGTTATTTTTTCCTGCGGTGAAGAACGAGGTCAAGGCGTCACTTTTTTGCAAAAGGAGTAAAGTTCAATTTCACCCATTTGGAGGCATTAAATGACCCATATTACCATGAGAGATATGGTTATTCACCCTGGCAATTTCTAATGTTCCATCGGATTTGGCGCTAGTGGAAGAAGCCTCATTTAGCCATTCAAAGGCACTTGTAAGTGATTTGAACCATGGTAAACCATCAATACAATAACCATTTATTATCTTACATCAAAACGCTGCAGGCAACTGGAGGTACTTTCCAACTAGTTGAGATAGGGTCTTTCCTCTGAAACAAAAAAACCTTCAGGTTAAACTCTTTTTGTTTTTACTCTTTATCTTTACATGCCTTGGGGTTGGGTTAATCGCCCGTTTACTCTTGAGCTGCGGCTTTGGATTGTAGGGCAGCTTTCTCTCGGTTGCTGTCATTAGGGGCAGCCTCAACTTCCATTATTTCCTCTATCAAGGCAATTATTGCTGTTCAAGATTTTCAATTTGGGTGGTTCTGAGTGGGTGAGGTAGTGTTCTGAATGCTGTAGTGGAGACATGCTACTTGTCAGCCTTGATCAATGCCTTCAGGGACGCAAAACAATCGAGCAGCCATGTGCCCGCTCGATTGCTAGTCCAAAGGTACCCTCCTTGAATGGACCGTAAGGTCTCCTAGGGTACCTTCTTTCCTTGTTGTTACTCCTTGTTGTTACTCTTGGGTCTGGTTCATAGTGTTCTTGAGCCGCGGTTCTCTCATCGGCGCCGGGTTGAGTTCCGGTGCTTTCGCTTAGCTTGTCTTTTATTGCGTTTGGGACTGATCTGATTGTGTATGCTTATATTAAATGTTTAAGATGTCTGCCGAGGGAGGATTCTCAGGGAACCACATTTGATTCAGCCCGTTTTTGTAAGCATAAATTTTAGTTGCCTAGAGTACAAACCAGCTCTGCCACATTAAGTACGTGTACATGCAGGATGCAAGCTAGAAGATTTAATGACTCTCTATGTTTAATTTAGATGATTTTCTTTGTCGTTTAGATTTTATCTGATCTTAGTGACCTTAACAAAGGTAAGGTTCTGTTTTTTCTCTTCTGCCCTGGCTCTGTCCTTTTTTCTTGCTGTCGATGATCTAGAGTTTCATTTGGCAAGTCATTGCCATAGTTCGAAGACTCCAATTACAATTCTGGCATTTCTTCGACTGTGAATCACATTCGCGCCACGTGTGTTTTTTGCTACTGCACTCGCTTCTCTAGTGCTTTTCTAGTGCAAAACAGTTAAAGCAAATATGAACATTGACAAAGTCGTCACTCTTTATCTGTTCCGCTGTTATCTTTAGATGAAAGGCCAATAGGCCGGTCTCTATGGACATTCTAGCCATGTTGGTCTCTAAGAAAATTACCATAAACATATGTGAATACTCCGTGTTGTTATTCTTGTTAGTAAACCTAATGCCCATGTTTGACTTTCACCCAGGCCGCAGCCCTCTCGATTTCTTCCTTGATTTCATCTGGCTTGTGGGTCACCGATCCAAGAATCGATTTGATGATAATAAACGGCTTTCTGTGTTTCAATCTGAGGGGGATACTTTAACTTGCAATCTAATTGCTTCAAATTCTTCTGATGCTCTTTCTGAGAGTAACTTATCCACCTCCTTGTCATTTTGGCATATATGAGTTGTATTAATTTAATAGTCTTACTAACACAACTCCAAGTTCGCTGTACATGATGCGAAATACGTTCGTCCGATCGGGACGAACACGCAAAGGGACCCGTTTGGTGGAGTCCATTAATTTGCTATCCAATCTTCTTTTACCTGCTTTTTTTTATTGGCCTAAAGGAGAAAGAGGAAAGTATAGAGAGGCTTAAGGGAGAAAAAGGGTGCTATTGTATACACCTATCTAGCTTATTTAGCTGGCAAGTCGGTAGCCTTACCTGCCTGCCTAACACCTAGCTCTATCAGTTTTTACTACCACCACACTGAAATCCGCCTATAACACTGGTCTAACCCCTCCCTTGCTAATCTTCGGCCTGAACCGAGTTAGCCGCAAGGTTCAGATATGGTTCCTATTTGGGGGATATCTATGGATACTAGGGTAGTCCAAAAAAGGGGGATAAATTTCAAATTGCATGCATCCTCTCTCCAAGCCACTGCTCTTTTTTTCTCGTGTTGCATTCCTCTCCTTGTGTGCGAAATTCCATCACAATACAATGTTATTTAGAGGTCGTTCCACTTTTAATCTTTTCTTTTTTCTTCTTAATTTCAGGCAGAGGCGTGAAATGCGACGCTGAAGAACGATGAAGATCAGAACCAATTCATCTTCCGTCAAATTCATGAACACGAAATGGCTATCCCGACACCTTCAAAGACCAACGTGACAAATGAAAAATGGGCGACCCATAAATTACGAGAGAGAGAGACGAAATTTTACGTTTACTTCCTTTTCGTGAAGTGTTATATTTATATAAACTTAGCCCTTCGGACAGAAAGGAATATGATTTTCAGTTTTTTTGACCAGTCTAATAGAGACTTTAAGCTTCCCTATCCGACTCGCCCGAAGAAGGGTGGACAGGAAAGGAAAGATCGTCCTCATAAGGTGTCTCGTCTTAGGCCGGTCAAGAGGTAATCGTCTCTTCTGGAGCTCTTCAAGTAGAGATGAATCTCGATTCGGAGAGTAGAGAATCAGGATTGTTTGCAAACCTTCAATAGTAAGAATTTGGCAATCTGCCATCCGTCATAGATTGAGGAAAGATTTGAAAGGGTATTTACTAGTCTAAGCTTGAAGGTAGGGTCAAAGGGAACGTGCTAATTAGGAAAATGGAATTTTTAGAACAGCTTTAAAAGTTTGATTCTAACTTGTAGCTTGTTAGGGCTAGGGTATAGGTAGGTAGGTAGGAAATACCGACTCGCCAGCTAAATAAGCCGAATAAAATTAACAATGATCAATGATGTTTAAAGAGAGAAATTGGTGTGGGGATAGTTGAAGTAAAGATAGAAGTATGTGTAATTAAGAGAGAGAGAGTTATATGTGCCAGGTGGTCTGGCAAACTCAGTATTTCTAAATATTTATATTGATTCTTGCGATGAAAAATGTTTTAGCGTTCAAGCCTTTGTTTTTGTTTATGTTCTAGTGGTAGGATTAATCTTAGATAATTGTCAATGCAGTTATTCTTCTTGATTCTTCATATTTATGTTAGTGATTATTTAAATAACTTATTGTGTACACTTCGGATCTTTTAATATTATTTTATTTAGTTGTTCCAACTTTGCAATTTAATTCTTTTTAATTATTTATTATGTATTAAATATTTTTATTTGTGTCCACTTCGGATCTTTTAATATTACTTTATTTAATTGTTCACTTTGTAATTTTTCATTATCTATTAGATTTTTTTAATTAAAATATGTCCACTTCGGATCTTTTCCTTAGTTATATTTGTCTTGTTCTTTGTTTTCATTTTTGTCTAGTTAAATTTCTTTTAGCTTCTTTTTATTATTTCTTAGGTATATATTGGTATTATATTTGTTAGAATCTTTAGCTAGCTACTTTGGAACGCCTGCTTGAAGTGCATGTTCGGGTATTCATCATCAGGTAGTCTTAATTGGTTCGTAATTTCCTCTGGTATAATTCGATATATTTCATCGCATAGATTGATTGCTCGCTTCTATAAAGTCACAGTAATCGGATCTATATTGTTTATTTTATGTAGCAATGCCGAGGGAAGATGGTCCCAAAGAGGAACATTTCATATGAATCTCAGCGCCTTGTTCTGTACTCTCTGCGCTTCCCTTATCGCTGTATCACTCATGGTGTGTGTTAGGATGACGGGGTACAGGAGCAGAGGTTTCAAGATCACTAGAAATAATTTCATTTTGTTAGATGGTGATATTAATTTTGGCTCTGGCAATCTTCTCCTTAAAATATCATTTCTAATCACTCGTTGTTATTTTTAAGCCTAGCGCCTTGCCGTCTGTGGAGTACTGGTAACGTACACAGTCCGCCATAACTTCCCTCGTACGTCTGCGTCCCATCAGAATCCTTTTGAACTTGCCGATGTTCATCTTGATTTTATTCGTCTTTTCATAGTTGTTGACTATAACAATTTCTCCTCCTGTCCTGTTTGCCACATCTTTTGGATTAGGGTAGTCGCTCGTCACGATCTGTGCGACATCCTTGCCAGTTGAAAATATTGGGCAAAATCGTAAGCAGGATGTGCGAGGTCGCTGGTAAATATCGCGTTTAACGTGAGACTCAAACATCCACCTTGTGGCACTCCTACTTCTAGGTTAAAGAGCTCTCCTTCAATGTCATTAAGGCTGACCATGGCCTTACAATGATATGGGTAGCTGCACAGGATTTTTGTCATGCTGTCCTCCATTCCAAGGACGTAGATTTTATTTTTCAGACCAGGCACCTAGAACTTGTCCAAGGCCGAGGCCACATCTCTAAGTACGATATTTACATCATTGCCCCTGGCTTTTGCAACAGCGATCTTTTCTGAAATGAGGGCTAATGTGGTTTCGGTTCCGAGTTTTTTCCTAAACCCGTGTGGTTGATCGTTGTACAGGCTGTTATTCTCCAAATAGCTCGTAAGTCTTGTGTTCAAGAGCTTTTCGAATAATTTACCGATGAACTCCAATGGGGAGATCGGTCTATAGCTACTTATCTCTTTTTTATGCTTCCCGGGCTTCAACAAAAATATCATCTTGGCCTTTTTCAATGAATCTGGAAAGTGGCCAATATTAATGTAAGCGCTGAGGATGTTTGAAATTGCTTGATTTAAGTTTGGGGGCGCTTTTATTGGGTGAGTCTTCATAAGTCCGGTTAATCCTGGAGCCTTTTGTTTGAAACTCTTTAGTGCAGTTTTGTATTCCTCGTATGTAAACGGCATACTCTCCTCCTGAGCACGGCAAGTACGGTCAACCAGAAGATGAGGTGTGAGTTCTTCACCCAGCTCTCTCAACTTCATCTTATCTTCGTAGTCCCCATCAAACTCGAAATTTTCCGCTTCGCTGATGCTAACTAAATCTTTGTTTCCAATAGTCTCTGAAGTGACGTTCCACCTCCTCATCTCTGTTAATTTTAACTCCGTTGATCATTATATTTATTCTTTTCCTTGGAGGGGTAGCTATTAATCTATTAATTTGACCCCAGAATTTTTTTTTATCCGTTTCAGTGTCTAGGTTAGCAATTATATAGTCCATTTCTCCTTGAATTTCTCCATGATAAGAAATTTTTTTGTTCCTCTAAGTTCTCGTAGCTCTTTATAGCGTTGGGCTGTGTTACAGTACAGGTTTATCTCATTGAAAAGGAGATCTAATCGGTCCATTCTTTCGGTAATTTCTCTATCCTACCTCGGGGCTGGGAAAGTTTTAAATCTGGTCCATGGGATAGCTTGACGGTCAGCCTCTTGGAATTTCACCATTTTATTGTTAAGATAATGGTCTATCTCCTCAATTGAGGTACCTTCTAGTCTCTTTACCAGTATGGTGCTCAAGTGGTAAGTTTCTCAATTAGCCCTGTTCAGGCATTTCCGTTTGGGTATTTGGACCTGTATTGGTGAAGCTGACAACGTAGTTACCATGCTTATATGGCCTGATGGTATATAAGGACTAGACACTGTCACTTGGTTGAGAGCAAAGTTGGCGTTAGTCAATACAACATCAGGTGTTGTATAAGATCTTTCTCTTAAAAATGTGGCCAAATCTGGACCCACTCTTTGCACTATGTTCCTCCTAATTAGAAGGCTCAGTGTGTTCCCCGCTCCATTTAAAACCGTGGTATATCTTGCCTCTCTGCAGCGGGCATATTAAGGTTTCCAAATTAAATTGTTGAGGTGCTTCTACGGAATAGGCGGATGAAATTAGGAACTGACAAATATGAGCGTCTATGGGTTGATAACCGAATGCCACCACAAGGTCATCATAGGTCATCTTGATCTTCACAGCCAGGTAAGACTCTTCCAAACCGTCGGTATAGCATTATGTTTCGGTGTTTTAGGTCAATTGAGGCGGAGGTCTCTAGATGAGGAGCGAGATCTTGGGGTAGCGTATTGCATTGTTTTGAGTTGGGTCTGGAACAACTCCCCTGACGGAGGATTGTCCGGAAACCACATCGGCTTGAGCCCGTTGTAAATCAACATTTTGTTCAATTCGGTAGCGTAACTACCTGGTTTGATTACATTGACAAAGTGCGCGTGAAGGATGCACATTAGTAAATCAGGTTTCATTTCCGGGTCTATGTTCAAAAGCGCCTTATTCTGTTGGTCCGTTTTAGCTGCTTGGGCATATATTATGGTAGCCTTCTTATTTCCGTCGTCCATAGCCTGCTTTTTTTTGTCTGCTACTATGGATTTCTTTAGCGGATAGTCCATAGATATGGTACGGTGTTGGTTTTCACAGTTAATACATTTTATCTGAAGGTTCTTACACTCTTTCGATGTATGCTCTTTACCGGCGCATTTAGAACATACTTTACCCTCGAAGGAGCATTCCTTTGTAGGGTGTATCTCTAAGGCGTAACACGAGAAGCATACCTAGACCGAAACGAACACCTCACGTTCTATGCAGGATGCAGAGACTTTGGAGTTGAACATCACTAGTCCCTTTTTGCAAGCTTTGTTCGCCATCTCGGTTGTTTAGAATGTAACTTTAAAAACGTGACTATACTCCTCCCCTTCGCAGGTTTTAAATTTGTACACTTCTTCTATTTTGGCCCAAACCTGCTTCGACTCAATTTAATGTTGCATTTCCTGTATAGAATGCGAACCGACGTAAGGGTCTATGCGTAGAGAGATGATCGATCGCTGAGCTGCAACTTGAGGGGGCATATTAGGAGCGAAGCCGATTTTCTCGAATTCTCCTTTTGACTTCGTACTCAGTATCTTGTCAATATCCTAGTTTTGAAATAGCAAGTTCAAAGACTTTTTCCCTTGTAGGCTTCTGACAACGCTTAATCACCCTGAGGGTAACGCGCTTTTCGCCATAGGGGTCGTCCATGACGGCCCCAAGGCGGTGGTTTCCTCTGCAAACCTAACAGGCCCTTATTGCTGGGCGTTGACCTAATACTATTCACTAAGTTCTCCTTTATCTGCTCTACCTATAATGGTGTCTAATAGGGTCCACCTACCTGTCCTGACCACTCCACCCCAGACTTGTGTCCCCACCTTCGCGCCCCCAGCACAGATATCCGTGGACTAAGTTGTAGGAATTCAGAGCAGAATACACTTCTTAACCCACAATCCGTAGTGGAAAATCCGCTGGCAGCAGTAGAAAATTCCTTGCAGTTTTCTTCCTTTTCTTATGCAGGGGCAGGTATCCTAAGATTAAAGCAGTCAAAATTTTTCGAATAGAATAAACGGATATAACAGCAAGCTATATCTACCTCCTCTCTTTGCCTTCTCTTTAGCCGATGAAGTAAAACAAAAGAACTAGTTAGTGAGAAGATGGACACCGCTAAACGGGTCTTTTTGCGCGTCCAGTAGGGCGCGCAAAACCACGACAAACTAACGTATCCCGAATAATCTACGGCCAACTCGGTGTAGTACTAGTTAGGCTAATAGACTACACTAATTCCTGCATCGAAATTTGCCAAAACGACAGAGATATGAATAAAATCCTTTCGGAAAAAGCTACGGAGAAAGACTGTATACTGCCGTCAAATTTACCCCTGGATCGGAAAACATAACGCGGACGAGATAAAGGAGGAAATAGAGAGATCACAACCATAGGCAAAAGTCAAACAAGTAATAAAATTCATTAATCATGCAAACAATCGGAGTATTCATACGTATTCAAGGTACTATTTCACGAAACAAATATGGCTGTGAAGGCGAGGGAATCAGGTATTCTCGCGTTTAATTTAAAAATCACACCCGACTAAAAACAGATGAATTTATCAGTATACAAACTTGCTTCAACTGCTACACGCTTAAAAAATACAACACAAGGGACTGTTCGATAAAAGATATAAAATGGTGTTCTGAGCGTGGCGAGAAAAAACATACGTGGCGGTAATGTAAATCTCAGATGAAAAAATGTTAAAATTGCAATTGAAACTATCGCACCCTGGCAATGGCATGCCCTTTGAAGTGTGAGCAAATTGAAAATAAGAAAAGAGAGAGGGCTAGAGCAGAAGAAGAAAAGCAGAATCTTACATTCGCTAAAATCGCTAAAGCCACAGCCGAAAAAATCTAACCGGTAAAAAACGTAATCGAAGTTAAACAAGGGAAGCCTCGGAATATACTAGCTTATATTCTATACGCACGCGTGTTGAATGTACCAATGTTATAAAACGATAGTTTAGACGAGATGTGGTTCCATGAAAACCAACGATCGGTGGACATACTGAACATCCAATATAAACCAACAAATTTAGATAAGACCCAAGAACAGCAAAAAAAACCTAGCTAAGAGAAAACCACAGAGACCAACTGGATAACGAATAGAGACCCAAGAAGCCTAAAGAAGACTACGCAAGAAAGAGAAGAAGAAGAGATGGAGATAGAGGTCGCCACAGACAACAACAACAATAAGGAAACGAACATAGCAAACCAAGCCCAAGAAGGACCGAGCCCAGCTTCCTCCCAAAAACTTGTGAAAGAAAGAGATGAAGAACATCAAAGCTTTAAACTAAAGATTTACGCATCTGAGGAAAAGCTCTTTCCCGATAACAACGAAGATCTGGTAGAAGGTATTAAAAAGGGACTCTATAAATATGAATACGAAAGCCCGTATTCAGAGAGTGAGGTATTCACAGTGATAACAGCAGGCAACTTAGAAATCCCGCAGGAACTAAGCTATACGCTAAAGAAAGAAGAATTCAAGAAAAAAATAAATGGAAGGATAAAATCGCCCATCGAGCGCGAAACGTATAAAGCAGAGAGAAGAGGAAGCGGGGAGAAAGAAAACATAAATAATGGCCCACGCAAGAAAATTAAAAATAATAAGCTACAACGTAGCTGGATGGAATGAAAAGAGATTCTCTCTGAGCAACGCATATTTAAAAGAAGACCTGGATATCATTCTGCTAAATGAAATCAACATCGACGCAGAAAGAAATGAAATCAATATGTTCAATTACACTGTAATTACAAAAACCATAAATGACATCAATTACGACGGCGTTGCTATGGCAATCCGAGATGATATAAGCTTCAAAACACTCAAAGACCTTGACGAAGCATATCTAGCGATTGGCATTAAAACAACAACAGGCAATCTAATAGTTGCAACGAGCTACCAACCCCGAAGGAAAGATTTCTTGCTCCTCCACAACTTTACAGAAATATTTGGCCACAGAGACAAAACAGTCTTCATGGGCGACTTAAATGCCCGGAGTAGAGCCTTCGGCTACACTCGGAACTACAATAGAGCCGGAAGAAACCTCGATCAATTATTGGAAAGATGGATAGTAGAGCATCTAGTACCGGAATTTCCAATTTATCTGGGCCAAAATAGTGACACAAAACCAGATATAGTTTTAGCAATCCCGAACCTTCAGTTGAATTACATCATAGATAAAGGCCCTCCATCAACTAGCGACCACGAAATGGTAGTCATGACTTTATCTATGGATCCCATTCAAGTTAAGTGCCCACCGAGGAAAACATATAGACAGGCCGACGGGACCAGCTACGAAGAAGAGCTCGTCAATTACGGTCAGAGAGACCTTACTGAGGCTTCACTAGAAGAAATAGACCAAGAGATTGACGACATCATGGAGGTGCTTGTCCGGGCAGATAAAATACATGTTTCCATATACAACGTATAGAACTAAAACGCATCCAATAAGGTCAGCCCAAATGAAAAATCTCGAGAGGGAATATAACGCACCATAGATTCAATCGAACAATATGGCCTTCAGAGAAGCGACCGTGCAAAACTGCGGCGCGTGAAAGACCAACTAATAGAGGAAATAAAAATATAAAAAAACAGAAGGTGGGACCTTTTCCTGGAAGCCATAGACGATGAATTAAATCCTACCAAAATATGGACCAAAACTAACATCACCAGGGGAAAAAGAAAGCCGAGGCTAAAAATCAAACTTTAACACGAAGATGGAAAGGAAAAAGAGCCCGTAAGAAATTTAAGAAGCGTTCCGAGAGCACTGGAGGAGGGTTTTTGATATCTCCCCCAACGAAAACGAGGATTTCAACGGCAACCACGAAGCAAGAGTGGTAGAAGACTTGGAGCAAAGCCGCCAACATAGCTGCTTCACCAACACTACTAATAGAGCAAGGGATCGAGCCGATAACCCTACAAGAAATTAAAAGAACGCTTAAGACTACTAAACAGAAGGGACCTGGGGAATCCAGGATAACAAAGAGAAACCTAATACGCACTACAGTCACCTTTTTATCACAAATAGCGGCAGTATTTAACCTGGTAAGCCACCAAATAACCCAGGAAAATTCAGGCCAATCTCACTACTGGAGACATTGGCAAAGTTAATGGAGAGAGCCATAAACGATAGATTAATTAAGTACCTGGAAGAGAGAACACTAATTTCAAATGATCAGCACGGATTCAGAAAGAACAGAAATACCGAGATGGGCCTGGCCATTCTGGTCGAATCAATTGCAAAGGCCAAATACGATAAAAACTACACAGATATCATACTCAGAGACGTCCAAAAGGCGTTTGATAAAGTTTGGAGAATAGGCCTGAAATATAAAATCAAGAGACTAGGGATACACTCCGCCCTAACCAAATGCCTCTGCGACTATGTAACAGAGAGGTCAGTGTTCATTTCAATAGCAGGCTTCGATAGCCCGGACTTCGAAATCCTCTAAGGTGTCCCCCAAGGGGGCTTTATAAGCCCAACACTTTATAGTATATATATACGATGGATTTACCAGGCCGGTCCACGATTCAACAACATAATTCTAATTCACCGAAGACAATACGATAATGGCGAACAGCACATACAGACATCCCCCAACCATGCCCAGAATTAAAGCGGCCGAAATTGCCAATATTAACGAATTCAAACGAAAATGGAAAATTCGCACCAATCCAGAAAAGTTTTCTATTATTCCAGTAGGAAGGCGTTTGAACTCAAGAGCAGAGATTGAAGAGAAGAGATACCACTATGTAAACGAAGGAAATGTACTCGGGCTAAAGATCACCCGAAATGGCTATTGTAAACACAATGCGGATAAAATCAATCAAGCAAAAGCACATCTAGCAAAACTGTTCCAACTCAGAAACCTAAAGAGAAAAAACCTAAAGAAAATATACAGCGCTATCTGCAAAGCCACGTTGCTCTACCCAGCTATCCCAATGAACCGTATCTCGAAAACAAACGCAATGAAGCTTTAGAAAGTGCAAAATTCAGCGGTATATATATAATCACTAATACAAGAAGGAGAGAACGTAAAAGAATAAGAGATCTTCACAACGAGATAGAACTTGCAAGTACAAACGTGTCCTTACACAGAAGAGCTTTGAAGATGTGAGACAAACTGGATCGTTCTATGAACGAAGACGAAAAAAGAGCGATTGAAATCCCGCATAACCACAGAATAAGCAACCGCGGTAACTTTGAGGGAAGAACCGCCCCCAAGATACACTGCAAGGTGAGATTGCAGAGTCAAAACAGAAACCATATTAAGGAAATCCGCAACAAAAAACAAAACAAAATATGTGAAATATTGAAGAAATACAAAGGCACGAGAGACCCATTAAAGAATACAGATGACTAATAAAGGAAAATAAAAAGTAAGAACCAAAGAGATGGCTGGTCATCCAGCAACTAACTCTAACTCTTACTCATTCCTCTTCACCACCTTATCCTAAATAACCCTATCCACTCTATTATGACTATACACTTTTAATTCTACCTTTTTCAAGACGCAAGACGTAAGATGGTTGGCTATTCTTCATTAATTATGATGGCTTCTAAGATGTTTAGTCTAGATGGATTTCTCTCATTTCTTTTTAGCATAGTGTTCTCAACTAATATATCTCTTGTTACGCTGGTCTTATACATGCTCTTCATATGAGTTTAGGCGTTCCGTTTCGAAGATGCATTGTTAAACGCCCTGATAGGGTGGTGGTTGCCATGCTAACATTCTTAGAGTTATTATGAAACTTGCAGTCTCCAAGTAGGCATTTGAACACGTAGACTATGTTGGTAGACTTGAGTTTCGAGGAGTCTTGGCGGACGTTATTTTTCATAAGGAGATTGTTGGTTTTTGTTGTTTTGTAATATATGATGAGTTGAATTTTATTCTTTGAACTTTTGACTTTGGTGTTACGATTAACGATCTCCTTGATGGCTTTTTCATCTACTTTGTAAGCAGTATACATTTGGTTCCTATAGAAAGGCTTGATGTTATTTTCAAAATCGGTCATTTCAATCTTAATGACGAAGAACGTTCTGGTCGCCCCATTAAGTTGGATGAAGATCGATTGAACGACCTTCTTCATGAAAATCCTCGTCAATCGAGTAGATAATTGGTTGTACAATTGGCGTGTGATCAGAAAACTGTAGTGAATCACCTTGATTCGATGGGGAAAGTTAAAAAACTCGGTGCATGGGTTCCGCACGCTTTGAGCGAAAGCAACAAACTTCAATGCTTTACGATTGCCATAGGTTTACTTGCTCATCACAAGGCTACTCGTGGATATAAGGACAGATTTCTTCACCACATCATCACTGGCGACGAAAAGTAGTGTGTTTATGTCAACATGAACCATCGAAAACAATGGCTTAGCCCCAATAAAAAACTACTTCGGCGATTAAAGCAAGGACGTCATCTACGAAATACGATGCTGTGTGTGTGGTGGGATTGTGAACGCAACATTATTTATAAGCTCCTTGCGAACAACGAGATTATCAATGCAGAACTCTACGTTCAACAAATGTATCGACTCGCTTAAGATATTCGTGAACAGCGACCTCATCGACGTTATAGAGTCCTTCTGCAACACGACAATGCTCGTCTTCACATATGACAAAAGACGACATCCAAACGCTTAATTTGAAAATCCTGCAGCATCATCCATATTCGCCAGACTTGGCTCCATCGGATTTCCATCTGTTCCGATCGCTCTCCAACAATTTGTGCGGCGTTTCGTTCAATACTGATGTGGAATTAAGAACCTGGTTAGACGAATTCTTCGAGTCAAAATCCATAGATTTTTATTGCAGAGGCATCGGAAAACTAGTTGAACATTGGGAAGAAGTCGTAAATAACAACGGAGAATACATTATTGATTAAATTGCATATTATTATCAATTAAAAATGAAGTTTTTCTAAAATGGTTAATGGTAATGAATAAATTTGATAAAACCGCAAAAGCTTATTCCTTAACCCAATATATCAGTAAACTACTTTCTAGACTTTATGCTGTACTTTGAAGGAACTTACGGTGTTAGGATTTCATTTAACGTTTTAGCTAGATAGTACGTTGGTTTGGTAACTTGAGAAATGATGGGACTCAATAGGTTGTTCTGTTTATGTATATTTACATTTCCATAAGATACCTTTGTGTTAAATCGCCGATAGTCTTTTGGAAGTCAAGTCCTCCAATGAGTGCATTAGCTTTACTTATATGTCCATAAAGTTTCCTTTTTAAGTCTTCTCCTGGATTTTTTTTCATTCCCTTAAATTTAATGATGTCAATTAAGATATATTGATTGAGAACACCATATTAAAAAATAGAGAGAAATCCATCTAGTCTAAACATCTTAGAAGCCATCATAACTAATGAAAAATTGCAAACCCTTAACACTTAATCTACAAGTTAGAATTGAACATTAAAGCTGTTCTAAAAATTCCATCTTCTCGAATGACCTGTTCCCTTTGAGCATACGTTCAAACTTAGACTAATATGTAAATACTAATTCAACACTGTCCTGATACGACCTCTGGCTCCATCATTGTGGCCACTCATTACAGACCTCCACGAATCCAACTTAACATATATATCCCACCGCGAGCCCTTTCTATCACAATATATCACTATTCTTTGTGGGGGACCTGAATACTCACCACCCCACACCATTATATATCACCACAAAGCGGCAGTAAGGCATCTGGCCAGTGCCTTGCAGCGTTTTCGTTGCGAGCATATTGGCCAGGCCTTCCCCACATTTTGTTCTTCGTGGGGGAACTGAAGTGGTCCTATGCAACGACCATGCAACACGATTCTACATTCACATTGCACCAGGCCCTCACGTACTATTGCACAACATCCCCATATGTGTGATTATATCATTATCATCCATACACATACCCACCCCCCACCCTTTTACCGACTACGAAAACACGAACTGGGCGGAGTATACTAGACACATAACGGACAACACATCCCAAAACATCAACCTAGTCTCACTATACTTTCATCGGTAAAGGAGGAAAAGGAAAGCTAAATCTACTCTGACGATAATCGTGCGTGTTCAAAAGCACAACATTTAAAGTTTGTCTTTTACCAAAGACAGTAACAACAAAATACTTAAGAAAAAGTCATACTCAACTGAATTACGTAAACGTTTTACTATTATATTTTTCTCATAATTTGAAAGTGAAATATACAAAAATTAGGCATTTTATAAATAAATAGAGGCAAATGATGCGCGCAGTCATTATTTAAAATGATGTCTCCTTCTATTTAGGACTTCTTCAATTCGAGTTGGCATGTTAGAGACCAAATTAGTGAGAATAGTTTGACTGATATTGACCCATTTGTATTAAATAGGCATGTCTTCTTTTTATCTGCCACCAGTTTGATTATGGCCTAAAAATTCTCTACTGGGTTCATATCTGGCGAATTGCGGGACCAGGTCCAAAAGTTAGATATTGTTTTCAGCCAAGAACTTTATTATTGCTTTTTCCTACTAACAAGTTGCACTCTCATTCTTAAAAATACAGTTGTCTTCCAAAATTGGTCCTGGACTGTTCGAAAAAACTGCTGATGAAGCTGTTTTTCTACTATTTTGAGTTTATGGCAGTGTTCTTGAGCAAAGCTATTAGTGCTTCAGTTCTCTTTGTTTAGGAACAGCGCCAGACATGGGAAGTTACTGGATGCTTTACCCTGGGCACGGCACAGGACTCGTGAAGGCCCTTTCCATTTCTACTCTAACCGAGGGATCTTCTAGAAGCTCCAAACAAGCGGAAAGATCTTCCTCAGAGAATATCACTTTAACACAGTCTTTAACTGTATATTCTTTATATTTGCTAAAAACTTTGGCTTATCCGTAAGGCACTTCTTCATGAGATGAAGATTATTCTCAGCCTTTATTGAGTTTCAACCTTTGTCGAAAGGTTTCAATTTCATTGTGCGCAATGTAGCGTTCATAACTGCTTCTTCCAATAGTAAGCAAGCTTGCAGTAGAGATACTACTATCCTTGATCTCTTACCTTACTATAAGGCGATCTTCACCTTCATTTAAACCTCTTTGGTGACATGAAGACTTCTCTCACAGGCAGTATCTTTGAAGTCATTAATCACCTTAAAGATGGTATTCCTTGATACAATACCATTACCAACTATCTCCTTACATTTTCTGCTACTTTGGTGTAGAACAACAATGGTTGCACGCTTTTCTTTGGAAAGAACCATTTCTAGAATTAAACAAGATTCAAACATTTATTTGTAGAAAAAATAGTGAAAAATAGATTATAATTATACAAAACCAACTTTATTGATTTAGGACAATATTGACATCTCAAATTCAAAAATAACATTGATTTTGATTAATCAGGTCAACTTTTTGATTCATCGACACATGGTTATTTTGTTGTTTTTTTACATGTACTGGTAGTTTCTATTTATGTGATGTAAAAGTCATTTTTATTCCTTTAAATAAACAAATTATGAAGAGTTTACATGCGGCAATTTTTTACTTACTGATATTTGTGTTTTACTGGTGAATCAAATATATTCGGTTGGCAATTAGATCTGGAAAAAAGGGCCAAATGTATGTATTCTGATACATTCAGTCAAAAGTTTCATTATGCGTACCTACCAACTTATTTTTGTATGAAAACTGGTGACCAGGGTAAAGATTGGGGGCAATGCATGGTATGGAGGACATGCACTAAATATCTGCGTCGTTGGACCAAAGACAAGAAGAGTTGTCTAAAATTTGGAATACCCAATGATTGAAGGGAGCAAATACTACTACTTTTTTGGCATTTGTTTGAATGGGATCAACAAAAGGAACAGAGGCAACCTCAAGTATCCTAATTTTAAATTCAGCACGTCATCCTGTAGTTAATTGTATTGATATTCCAGTACCTGTCTTTGGCGACCCCTCTTGACATTAGTAACCAAGATTCCTCCAATTTTGAAGAAGAAGAATTGTTTTTTGACGATGTTGCTCCAGCTCTTTATCCTAAAAGGAGTTAAATGATCAATTTGCATCTCAGCTTGTAAAGTTCTTTGCCGAACCGTTGGTATCCCTTAAGGAAAAAATATCCTCTATATCATTCCTTGCATCTCCACTACTGCAACACATATTGTGCAGCATTTCACAAGCTTGGATTGAGACAGTACCAACCCGAAGTTTGGACACTGCTCATTGACAGAAGAAAGCGATCGCTGAAATGTGTTCGGCTGTACAACGACAACCAATTTTTACCTACTCCTAGCTCATACGACTATAATAAAGGAGAACTATGAAGTGGTGAACTACGTCGTAGAGAAAGTGTTATGTTCAACATGATTAGTTGATATTTGTTGACTTGAAGATGGTGAACCTTTTACCGGGACTTTTTAGTCTGAGTTCATCAAGTACCTGAGTTTTTTGTGCGTGCGGGATAGTAGGGGCCGATCTCAGCATTAGACGCAGGAGGACTGGCCTTTATTGGAGGAATTGGTGTCTTTCCGAGAAAGTAACGTCATAAACAACCCTTTGCTGGACAAAGAAAGGATACTTATCCCACCACTTCACATCCAGCTCTGCTTAATTAAAGAGTTCACTAAAGCTCTGGACAGGAATCAAGACTGCATTACTTACTTGTGCCACGCTTTTTCATAATTAACCATTAAGAAGTAGAAAACTGGTATCATTTATCTCTCATCAACTGCACCAACTCAAGAAATAACAGAGTTTGAAAACTTAATGAAAGAAGGGGGACTCGAAGCGTGGAAGACGTTTTTTCTGCCCGTGAACTTTTTTGGCATCAAAATAGCCAGCAACTACACAAAAATTGTGACCAATATGATTGCTTCCAGAAACTTCAGTTACAATATGAGTATCAATATACATTACTTAGTCTAACATATCGATCGTTTTGATAAGAATCTGATACCAATGAGGCACGAACAGGGAGAAAAATTCCATCAAGAGTTAAAAGAGATGAGAGCAGGTATCAGGAACGATGGAATGCAGTCATAATGGGTGGTTAATGTTAGACTCTGAAAAAACGATAGTTGACGACCTGACTTCTTATCAATAAAAACCTAACTTCCAATTTACATGTGCATACTTTTATAAATGCTTACTAATCATTGTAAATTGCTATTTTTTTTACGTTTTAATAATTAAATTGTTTTCTAAAACGATTTTTTATTTTTAAAACCTTTTTTGGAAGACAAATAATACAAAATCGACCGAAAATGTCACAAAAATGTAATCGATTTAGTTTTAAGATCGGATTTTTTAAAGATTGATTTATCACAGAAACCTGAGTTGATTAGACGAAACGGATGTCAATTTGTCATCCAGCCATGCAAAATGGCCCTAAACCAGTTGAACAAACCGAAACGATTTACAAGAATTATTGTTTTTGTACCAGTTTTTTTTCGCCATGGAATGAATGAGAAATGCTTCTGAGTACAGCTTTATTAAATTACCTAAAAGCTTTCATTTCAAAAGTGAAAGTGATACACAAATATATCAATAATATGACCAACGTGGATATCCGCTACTGTTGATGTATGCAATCAAGGAAAATCGTAATTTTGGCTACACTAATCTATTTAAAATTATATACAGAAGGGGTGAGATAAATAGACATTATCTTTCCCTCCTCAAAGTTTAAACAACTGTCCTCGATGACGTTTTCAGTACTCTGTATTTTAAGAATAATAATAAAGCAGAATTAATAAGACATATATAAGCCAATTTCAATTTCTGACAATATCATGATATTTATTTTTCACTTAAGGAAAATTTAAAGTTCAAGCAAACATAATTAACACAATAATTTTTAAAAAAGAAAATTTGGAAAGAAATGAGTTTAAAGAAGAAGGATCAATAGGAATTGAGTATCAAATTTAAAGATAGGAATTAAAAATAAGTAAAATTAAGTTAATAAAACTACTGGATTTCAAAAGTTAATGTATATTATTTAAAAAGTTCATTTTAATAGCATTAAAATATGGATGTAAAACGGGTACACTTAATATAAAAAACACTCATAACCTAATATTGGTTTAAAAATCTTGAAATATCTGGAATAACTGGTAGGAACCATGAAATAACTAGAATTATGAGGCAGATATAATAGGTTGTCAAGATATTAAAATCGTTTTTAGAAGAGATAAATATTACTTATTACAGTTTTTTCAATTGTTTCCAATTTGTTGAAGGATGCTTTAGATAGCTGTAGGAGTTCTTCGGCCTTTATTAATCTATATTAATACCTATTTCTTTTTTAAGTTACATTTTATTAGAACCTTTCATTAGTGATGGTACTAATCGATAAACGACGGAATGTCATGCTAGATGAGTACCATAAATAATGCTACATTAGGAATAAATCATAATACATGAGTGTATGTTAATGAATTAAATATTCGTAAATAACAGCGTTGGTTAAAAAATCGCTTCAGCCGCCATACTGAAATGATTTTTGATGATCTTAAGACATTTATAGGATCGAATTCCTGACAGGAAACTCTTGAAATGGCAAGAATTTTAAATGTTATTCATAATAGTGTCTAAAAATCCCCCAAATTTAGAAAAACTCCACTAAAATATGTTTTAATGACACATGAATGATACATGTTGTGAATAGAGCTTAATCTCTATTAGCTTGAAATTCTCAGGAGCCAATCCTTGATAAAACTCTTACAACGAAGGTGAAGTGATTTCATTAACGCAATATTTAGAGCAAAAAGCCAAACGATCTTTTTAGCGCAATAAAACAGGATTCTATCGCAAACTAATAGCCTATCCTATTGCTACATTTCGTTTCCTATATCAGAAATGGTTGCTTTCCATTTGAGAGGTTTTTAAAGAAGTTATTCATTGAAAGGCCTACAATAATAATCAAAAGGATACTACAGGCCTATATTTTTGAATAATATAATGTTTAAATGAAGCTTTTGAATTAAAACGTTATTTTCGTTCCCGAAAATGCAATGGCACCCAGGGCTCTTTTGACCTAAGAAAAGGTCCATGCGTTAGGGTAGGAAATTCTTCCTAAACCTTCATATTCAGCAGGCCTTTCAACATCAAACTACCATTTATTTGCCTCATTAGAATCATCATCTAAATGAAAAAGTTTACTTAATTATGAAGGTTGAAAAGGATATAAATTCCTATACTTCCACTAAACTGAATTCTGCAAGAATGGTCTCCACAGTTCAGTTAAATGAAGCTGTCATTTGGAATAATGGTGGAAACTCCTTTGCTAAATAAATGCATTTGTTTATATTAAAATTCCTTTTAATTTCCCTTTCACTTAAAGATTGCAATTGCTAAAAAGGATATTCGCGTGACACATTTAGAGAAAAAATGGAATAATGTGGAAACTAGTGCTAAACTGCAACCTTTATGAATAAAATGACAAAACAAATGTCATTTCAAGTCCTTGAAAATGAAATTTAAACCAAAGAAATTAATTAAAAACCGTAAAAATCGAAGGTGGATCATTATCTTGCGAAGCTTTGGATAGACCTTTTACCAACAATGGGATATGATAGACAGAGAGATCAATAAAACCAACAGGGAATAGAAATGTTGATTTAAACAACTATGGTTACTTTTAATCAAGCAAAAGCGAAAACCATTTGAATGCTTTCATCTTTGTGCACAAAGACATCGCCTGGAAAAGAGGCATTTTTTAACAAAGATGAAAGTGGTTGGGATTGTTTTTAAGCTCAGCTGTATATTTTGTCCAAGTCCCTATCGCCATTTGTCCTCTAGTCAATTGTTTTGTTTGTCTTTAGAAAACTTAGATAAAAGTAGAGTTCCATTGATGTCTTGTTCTCATTTGGCCAATAACACAGACATATTTATTAAAAATAGGGAGATAGACGCTTAATGTCACTTAACTCTGTTGGGAAACAGTGTTTGCACTCACTTCGCAACTCAATGTTTCTGGCAAATATTATTTTATAGGAATTCAATTTACATTTTCTTTTAACCTGATAAAAACGGATTTTAATAATATGGTGAAACAAAATACCCATTTAAATTACTTTTGACTCACCATAACATTTAAAGCGCGATGCGCTTATGCGTCACCAAATCAATTCAAAGCGGCCAACCCGGGATCCTAAATTCAAACAGGAAGCTAGAGTGCCAAAATGTGCTTCCTTAGCCCAAGCTACAGGCTGTAATCAATCTATACAGAGACCTAACAACACCTATATTGCCTAATTGCTTAAAGGTTTATTTCGTGGATGCCATGATCCAGTTCGTCATCAGCCCATTCAGAAACGAGGGCTTTCAGGCTTTGAAGTCAGTACTAGGAATTGACAAAATCAACAACTAAGAAAGAGACTTGAAAATAATAAACAACTATATAAAATTTACGATAATGCAAATCTACAGGAGCAATATACCATGTATACAAAGTAGAAGATTAGAACTACATAGAGTTTAGGAAAGTAAATCCTTGGAATTAAAAATAAAATCTATAAGCTCTAAAACGCACATAGTAGAATGATATATAAGGCAACACTAATGCTTAATCTACTAAATAACTTAATGGGATTAAGGTTAAGAAAATAAAGACAAAGAAAAATGTAACTCCAGAACATACAAAACAAATCTTTAATTAAATGCAACCACAAAGAGAATAAGGCAAAGAAGTTTAAAAAGGCAAAAAATAGAGGCAGGAACGGAACTGGTGATTATTAAAATAAAAAAAAGAGGGGAGAAAACATAAGGGAAAATAGACGTTCTTTCTCCGATAAATTCAAAGCAAATTTATTGGGAAACAGAACCATGTTTTAAGGGTCGATTCTCCAGCGTAAAAAGTCGGTCAAAAGTAGAGGAAACATCGAAGTTTACTTAAAATTGAGATAATCAAAGATAAAAATCTACAAAAATAAGTCAGTTCCAAAAGGAAAATTAAAAAAAATTAAGAATCGATGCCCTCCAAGGAATAGCGTGAGAGGAAGCCTCCTCGGAATACCCCTTTTAAACCCATTCGCTCTAAACCACGGGCTTCTTAGCGTGGGAAGTTTAGAATCATCGAGAAGGAAACAGTCCTAGCTAAATTTGCTTTCATAGGCTCCTCGCTTACCCCCTTCCCCGCGATAACGCCATGCGCAGGCGTACTCTACCTACCCTATGCTTCCCAGGCATGTCTATTCCCCCGCGAGGGCAGCCATACTAACCCTACCCCCATATCATGAGCAAGCTTCGCTAGCCGATTCGATTCTTATCTCGAAGTAAGTTTACATATACTGATGTCGAGAATCCTCTAGGGATGGCCAGGCCCTGGGGCTCTCTATAAGACCCGTCACCCGTATATTTAACCTGGAGTCCGCCATTCATCGAGGAGATTGAGAGTCCGCCAGTCCATCCGTTCAGACCGTTTGTCTGTTTCACAGCGAAGTCCCGCACCCCCTGTTCGAGTCGTACCTCGTCGAGTTTCCTTCTTCCCGGAGAGTTATGCGGCTCCTCTCATATCGGACATCCTATAAGACTCCCGTTCCTTCGAGTCTGATACTCCCTGCCGATCCGCATAATCTTCTAGAGTTAAAATTACATATTTCTGGAGCAGAGAAAATCTCATTCTTCAACAAGAGGTAATCAAACCCCATCTACCAGTTAGGCAACGGAAGGAGATGGAAAAAAAGAAAACTCCCCCAAGCCTTCACTATTATCAAGCTATTACTATCCAAAATCGTGTTTAGGCAATTAAAATCTGTGGCTAAACTATGGCGGAATGAAAAAGCAGGCATCAACGTCGGGCGATCCTTCGTGACGGCGTGTCTGAACCAACTCAAACTAAAGAATAACAAAGAGGCTTAGTTAATTTCAATTTGAGTACAAATGCAACCACCAAAGTATACCTTGATTTATATACAAATGAAACTCAAGGGTGCTACTTGAATGATCGAAATTAGTTCTCCGGAGAATCTTGGGTAAAGATGCTCTTGTGCGGCTATGAATACGATCTCAATTCAAGTTATTGCAAGAAACTCGACTTAACGTTAGGCTATGCCAACTTACTTGAATTCCGTTGAAAGGTTGGCGTTTCAGCCCTGAATCCGCTGCAGTTGGGCTCTCTCGTGTGGTGTCCCTCAAGCTCTCACGATGACGGTGTTTGCGGTTTTTTGATGAAATACTGGAAGTTCCATGGAGCGTGAGTAGTGGAATGGAGGTCGAAAAATAGTGGTGGACCCTACTGACCTTATCAGGAGTCCTAAGAGCAAACTTGAACAATTGTATCTTGAGAGATATACCTTTCTTCTCCAGCAGAATCTTGCTTAAAAAAGTATCTTCACAAAAGACACAAGGTTGTATTCATCATATGCTAATAAAAAAAAACGGTTTAGCACTAGCGATGCGCATATGGAGAGGGAGGCATTGCAAATTAAACTCTTGCAAAGTAAAAAGCGAATCAACTTGCTCTTGTCGAGGTCTGAGCAGAACTGCCAAGAGTTGACGCGACCTGTACACTAGTCGAGTGAGGTAGTAAATTAACAATCTAAGCTTTGCCTGCGCAAGCGCATCGCCCCAAAATCCCAAGAAAGGGTGTTTGAGAGTTATTTATAGAAATTAATTAAATACAAAGTAAACCAAAACAACTTGATTATGCATTTTACTCATTAATAAATATTGACAATAGATCTAATATTTTGTACACGAGTCCCCCTTGTTAGAACTCCCAGAAGTATCCTCTCGAAGACCTGTAGCGTTGGTCTCCTCCTCCCTCCAATGTTCAGCCCGCGTTTCAAGGTAAAGCGATCTTGTGTTGCAATCCTCTGATTATCTCGTTAATCGTCACCCGCATCCGCTTTGATTTTGACCTCCCGCTCAATCGTAATTAATATCTCTTGTTCGAGTTAACGCTAATTTTGCTCCTCCATTTAACTACCTTTATCGAGTAATTTGTTCCCCCTTTTTGTATATATATATACCAGGCAATTGCTTCGCAATTACCCCCTACGGGAGGTGCTTGCGCTTCGCTACTAAAATTAAAATTTAGAACCTAAATAAAAGCATCCATGGTTAAATTTTTATAAATTTTCTGAACTTCGGCAATTATACGAATTTTAAAAAGGAAATCTTAAACTAAATTTCGCCCCTTTCAAAATATCACGTTGCTAAAATATAGTTATAGAAGAAGATATATAAAAATAAATTTTCTTAACTTTACCATTTGTAATTCTTTGGGTTTTAAAAAAGTCAAAAAATTTCGATACTTATATTTATTTCTGAACTTCATCATTTTGTTGTTTTTTTTATATTATAAAAGAATTATTAGAAATAATTTTGATAAAAAAAACAAACTAAGATGAAATTATTATTCAAATACTTAAACAAATCCCCTTCTTAAATTATAGTTAGTGATGATATATATATATATATATGTATATATATATATATATATATATATATATATATATATATATATATATATATATATATATATATATATAAAATTATATTTTGGGATCTTGTTCTTTATATATCCTTTGAACTGCAACTGGCAAGCCATTAGATAAATCTCGGTCAACCGTAAATTGCACTCTGTATTAATTGCCCCAAAGTATATCACAGGTGGCATCGGGTCGTCTATCTGCCCGTGCTTGTGTATGCGCCCTTGCGCCGAGCGAGTCTTCACAGGCATGCCTCGACCTACAACAACTAATAGCAAATTAAGACAATTAAAGGAAAACAAAAGAACTGATATGATACATAAAAAATTCCAACTCAACTGACGTATCGTAAATTGCGATATAAGAAACTAATCGATAAGTGATAAAAGTTTAGAGTGAAAAATACTAAAGACAAAATTAAAAATACAAAATAAGGTACTTAATCCAAAGTTAACTGTAAATTGCATAAGCAGAGTAAGATATCAAACTCAAAGTTAAATTGAACTAAAGTGAACTAAACTTTTGAAAATTACCTTATTAACAATTATGTCAAAACAATCATTACAATAGTCACAACATACCGGAAAATTATTCAATAAACATGAGCTCAAACGACTTAATTACTTATAACGGCATGAATATCAAAATAAACCGGACGGAAAGAGAAATTCCAAAGAAAAACAGGAATAGGGAGCTCTCTCGCTATCTCTATGAAGTTAAGAAAGTGAATGTTCGACTATTTACTCTTTGATAATAAATTCGAGCGAAAGTCTGATTAGGGATGTCAGGCTTATTGGCCTGTAGTTGCTTGAGGTTTTCTGGTGAGCCCTTTTAAAGATCGGAGTAATGTTTGCACTTTTAAAGTCTTCTGGAACGACACCTTTTTTGAGTGATTTGTTGAATATTGTGGTGAGTGGCTTGGTTATCGTTTCTTTCAACTCTTTCAGGTCGCGAGGATGGATTATACCCGGAGCTGGCGATTTGCTTAGCTTTAAGTTTGCGATATGTTTGATTATGTCTTCTTCTGTTACTTGGATAATAGTCATAAATTATTCTTCTTCGGTAACTATTTGTGCATCAATGTCTAGGATGGTGTCGATGTTTTTCGTTGTAAAAACTGACGCATAAAAATGATTTAAAATTGCGGCAATGGCACTTAGATCAGATATTAAGTCTGGCCAATTGAGTGCTTTGACTGGTTTCTGTTGTTTACATACTGGTAGAACACCTTTGGATTTTCTTTTCTATTTCTTTCTAGCTCGATTTTGTAATTCTTATTTCATTTTCTAATTAGCTCTTTGACACCGCGTCTTACTTTTATGTATTCGTCTGGACGAGCTCCACGAGTATTTCTACAACGTTTATAACCTGATTTCTCCTTTGGATTAGATCAGCGATCTCGTTGTTCCATAATTTGGCTTTACCGTAGATATTTGCTTATGACGTCTTGGGACGTATATTTGGTCAGCGTTTCTGAATTTGGTTATGAAATCATTCCACATTGTAGCTACGATGTTGTTATTATTAGTCCTACAACTAAAGGCGTTCTTCAACACACGCTCAAAATATTTAAGATTTGCTTTGTTAAAGTTAGGTACCAACATACGATTTGAGTCTGTGTTTGAACCTGTAGCAATTTTAAAGCTGAGAGAACTGTGATCGCTGTCACCGAGCTGTTTGCCGACTTTAACATTTTCCACAAAGTTTTCGTTCGCCTTTGAAATAATGTCTAGGACATTGTTTCCTCGCGTAGTTTGATGAACACATTGCATAAAAAGTTATCATCTAGGAACTGAAGTAGTTGTGATCCAAATCTGTCAGCAGTAGCATCCACAAAGCTTACATTTGTAAAGTTAAGGTCACCGATTATTATTGTATCTGTGGATCCAATAAGTTCATGGAGCGAGCGAAACATAAGCTGATCTGACACTTCCGTCTGGGATGGAGCTCTATAAACAACGACAGTGTTGAAAACTATGTTTCCAGCTAATGATTTCGCGCATACAATATCTGCATCACTATGATTCTCCATGTTAACCTTGATGGGATTTATCTTTTGTTTTCAGTACAACATTATGCCGCCCCCTCTTTTACCAACCTTCTCCTTGAAAAAGAGGTTATAACCTGAGATTTTGAATTCACTGACAGAGTCTCTATTGAAAATATTTGTCTAACTCTCGGAATTCGTCATTATATCGAAGTTTTTGTTTTCTACAAGAAGCTTAAATTCGTCGATTTTATTTATAATACTACGTGCGTTGGCAGAATAAACGTTTAAGGAGGGTGGCGTTTTATTCTGGTATCCTACGCTTCATTCTGCTACACCGTCTTTGCGTCATGAAACTGACCTGCACGTTATTTAAGACTCTGCCAAGTCTTCCAGCTCCAACCTGATGCAGATGGACTCCCACTTGCTGGAACAAGTCTTCACGCTCGTAGAAGTCGTTCCATTTTTCAAAAAGGTGCACTCCTTCTACCTGGCAAAGACTTTATATACAGTTATTGATGCGAGATGCCTTTACGTAGAAAGCGGTCTGCGCCCTTATTCTTTGAAGGGTGCCTGAAAAGGTACATTCCTAGTCCTTTTTTCAGTTTTATGCATCAGCTGCCTGTACTTTGCCAGGTGTTTAGATCTGGTATAAAAAATATTCTTAGTCCCGACATGGATCCCAAAAGCCATCTCCTGCGTGGATCCACTCGTGTAATCATCGAGCGAATCTATCCCCTTAGGTAGCCGTATCTCCTGACGATGGAGTCTCCATCAGGCGAATCTCAAACTCCTCATCCTGTGATTCGTCTAAAACAGAAAAGCTATTTGCCATTATTGTCGGTAGCCTCCGCGCCAGGGGTCTTGGCGGTTCAACTCCTCGAAGAACGAGCATGATAGGTTCGTCTCCGTTTTACGTGTCTCGAATCCTGTGCGTCCGTGAGGTACGGGAGCTGCTTCTTGTGATTTCCGTGTTGTCTAACTTCCGTGGGGCGTTCCAACTGATACAGGTGTCTCCGGTCCTCGTTATCCGCGGGGGACAGAAACTGTGGGAGGCAACGCTGCGTGCTCGTACACTCTCTGGTCGCCCCGGCCACCTGTGAGTAACTAGGCTCCCCCCATCATTTCGCGTCTCCAGCTGTTTAACTCTAGCACATACCGCTGCTAGCTTCCGGTTTAGGCGATGGAGAGCTACTTCCAACTGGTCACAAGACAGAGAGCCTCTGAAAGAAATGGAGAAGTGCTCAGCTGTCTGAAAAAGGTAAGCAATGATTATTTTACCTAGAAAAGGGAAAAAAACACTTAATTTTCCTGAAATACGAATAAGCGTTGTATTCCTGAAATAAATGGAGAAGTGTTATGGCAGAGAGAAAAAAAGGAAACTATGTTATTTTACCTGGAGGAGCAAGGAAAAAAAACTTATTTTACCAGAAATAGATATAAAAGTTATATTCCTGAAAGAAATAGAAAAGTGAAAGGTTGCCTAAAATAAGGAGAGCAATGTTAGATTGTCTAGAACTAAGTCACCATGTCAGCTTAATCGGCTATCAGCTGTTCAAGTGGCGCAAACTGAACCACTGCCTGTATTACTCCGCCAACCCGCTGAAGAATATATACGGTGTTACGTAACAGAGACCTAGTTATTATATTGACTGGAATTAAGCGTAAACATTTATACCTCCTCAAAAGAGTAAATAAGTTAAAATAAATGCAGATGTGCAGACGACTCTTCCGTGACGCAACCTTGTGCTGACAAGGCAAGGAGAATGGGACTTTTATAATTTCGACCACAAGTAGAAAAGAATGTGCATTTTAATACAAATGCCTATACACACTATACTTGCACTTTTTCACAAATAGAAAAAATAATAATACTCGGAAAAAACACAACCAGATTCTTAGAATTGCAGATATCGGGAGCAAACGAAAAAGCGTGCAAACTCAACCGCTGTGCACGACAGAGAGAATGACGAGGACTCAAACATTCACAGGCTGAACTACGATTGCGATGATGACAAAGACAATGATGAGTGACATTGGAGTCAGTGATACTATAACTTCTTTGACAAAATAAATAATTACGTAGCATCTATTTAAACTGTAACATAAGAATCGCTTTTCTAATCTATCTGTGTATATTCCAGCTGGTCATATCAAATGTGTCGTAAATCTTTACGTCTATTGTGTATCGTAAGTGTTTATACCCATTCTAGATCTTAAATTTTCCTCTTAGCTAGCTAGTGATTTTACGGTTGCTTGATTCGACTAGTGTAAAATAACTTAACACTTTCACACTTGCTTGTTTCCAGCCTTTAAATGTTAAATTAAATTATGTGCGGTACTTTAAAATCATTTCTTTCCGTAACGTAAATGTTGCTTGTATTTTTTAAAAAAAAATCTCTTCTTCTGTATGAAAATTAGGAAACTGACCATTTGATTGCTTTGATCCAGTTCGACCAAGTCATTTCTTATTTATTTTATGTTTCATGAGAAGTTAATTAACCAGAACATCACGTGAGTAATTTTGAATTATCAGAGCTAAAAATTAAAAAGAATTTTGGCGCTTTGCCCCCCAAACGACCTAATTGTGATCAAGTTATATACATTTAGAAATCTAATACTTGTAATTTAGGTATTGTTATCGTTTAAACTTTCTAAGATTGTGAGAGTTGGTAAATCTTAAAAAAAAATCTACCGAGCTTTAGATTTTGGACAAGAGAAACCTGCTCATTATTAAATCAACCTATTCCTTTGTCATGAAGACCTTTTAGACTATATATAGCGTTAAATAAATCCCCTAATTGGTATATTTATAGAGCCATTATAGAAAAAAAAATAATATCTTCTTTATTCACAAGAATCAATTTTGCGTTCAATTCTGAATGAATTCCATAAATTTCTTGCGAAGAATTGGGTTTGTACTTAAAATTATCAGATCATTTTATAAGTTTTGGATGAAATTTATGCACCTAAACTAAATTCGACAAAAAACTTAGGGGGTAATAAAATAAAATAGCATTGAGTCGATACAATATATAAACACAAAATAATAGAAAGAGAAATTAAAGAAAATATGTGGGTGGGCATCTCATTGCGTAGGTTTATATATCTTTCTTTGTCACGTCTATGAAGTCATGACGAGAATTTGGGCCAAAATGTTCCCTAGGAACAACTACAAATGAAATCCTTTTCCAGAATGTTAGAGACCCAGGTTTTATCGGCTCACGGAAAGAAGTGGATCATCCGCCACTATTACATTTATGTGTTCTTGGCCTGTGAACTTTCTACATCTTAATCCTGTCGAGAACCTGTAAGTGATCCTCTAAATTGCTATGTAAGAAAAGAGCATGCAATTTATGATCAACTTCGACCTTTATTAAGGCAAGACTGGGGATCTATCACTGAGAATTGGGACATGGAATTGATGTTGAAGCAGAAAAAATCCTAGAATTTATCTAATTTGCAGGAGGAATCCTAAATCCTATGAAAACTTGGAGATTATATTTGGATCTTGTTCTATAAGTTGGTGGTTGAACAACGGAATGGTGTGTTTAAATATTCTAAAGAATTCGTGAGGTAAACTGCATAGTAAGCAGTGATGGTATGCAGTTACTAGAACAATAAAGAGCCACCTCACACTGCATCGGCTACACATAGAGTATTGTTAGATTGCTTTATTCGATACAGTAACTTGTCTCATCCACAACCTTTGACCACCACCATTTTTATTCGAAGCCAATTTATGAAAAGTGGATTGAAATGCATTATATTATCAAGCGTCAATGAAGCCAACCATATGTACTTCACTCATATGTATTAAATAGAAATAAGAGTACTACTACCAAGCTAGACAACACCCTATAAGCTCAAATTGTTGTTATTATAATTCTAAACTTTTATTGCTCATAAAGAGAGATATTAAATCTTCTGGGGCCTAAATGGGTATACTCAACCTATTGATAGACTCCACACAACTAATAAAGTAGAATTCCTTTTAACCTTGGCATTGAAGCCTTTTATGAGTTGTACGAGTGACTATTTTGAAGTTGTATTGGAAGTGGCGTTAAACAGATCGTCGGAAAAGGTTTTGCGATTGTATTACTGAAAAAGAGGTGTTTACAAAATAGAAATCGTTCGAATTTATAGACCCATTTTTTCACATAAACACCATCCATTCTCTGATTTAGTATACATATTAAGTCCTAAACTGGTAACGGTTTTCGACATTTTTGTGCCCGTTGTGAGCAACACAGGGAAAGCGGTTTGAAGCTCCTTAATTATGTATTTCAAAAGGTTATTTTCGACAATTTCTCCTCGTATAAAGGTGCCGATGGGAAATTTGGGGACTGTTTAGTAAATCAGAGGGTGTTTTGAATAATTAATGAAAGCATGAAAAGAAAAATAATAACTTTGGCTAATTCGTCTTAGAAATGTAAATTCCCTTTCCTACTGCCAAGAAGTTAGAACTTTTGAGGTGGTTGCGTAGAGTAATTTAATGAATCACTCACGGGCCAACAAATTACTCTAACAATCTCCCTCACAAATCGGCTTATATTATACCTAACTTTATTTCCTCTAGCTTCATTATACTCTTGATCTTAGCTCTTCAATTGAGTCAGTGATTGTTTACATATCGTTCTTATATATCGATAGAGCCATTAATTGTTTACATCTTGATCTTAGATCTTCAATAGAATTACTATTGCATTACATTTTGAGCATAGATCGTCAATGGAGCCAGTACACTAGTTGCTTTTATTAGACTTTCAAATCGAGCATTCGCGACCATTTATTCAAAAGAAAAGGACTCCAAAAGCGCTTGAAAGCCTATTATTATGCAGCGAAAATGCTCCTGATACACGCTGTATTCTAGTACCAATAACTCACTGGGAATGGAGCTCATAATCACTTAGTGGATACACGGTTGGGTTTATATCCTCGAGATCCCGGGTTTGGTCCCGATTGGATGCGACCAAAAACCTCAGCGAACGTAGAACTTTGAACACCGATTGGTGAGAGGGCTATGATTAACACCGCGGGTGTAGATAGATCTCATAGAGGTAATCATAGCCAATCACAACAAGTCTGTCATTCCTCTCTCGTATTCACAGCAAAATACACACTCTTTGCTATTCAAAGTGATCCTGTAAATGGGTAGTGTATAAAACATACTTCCCCACACCTCCACCTTCCCGCAGAGAAGGAGCAGCTCCTTGACTTCCCGAGCCATTATCATGATGATTTTTATGTTAATTTTATTATATGGTTTAGAGTCGCTTGGAATATACTTCGAAACACGAGTTATACTTCAATGCACCAAGCCTTTTGGTTGACTTTAATGATGATTAATAGGCCACCACACAAAGCTGGTTGATTGACCCATATCAAGATTGGCAGGCCCTCGGGCCAAGCGGGATGAATTAATCGAGTGATTCTTAATAGGACATCAAACCTAGCAAGTAGATTGATTCGGATGACAGTTTATTTGCCATAGCAGGAAGCTAAATGAATGACTCAGATGACAATTGTTAGCGCATCGCGCAGAGCCGTTCATTGAATAGAATGAGGCTTGATAGGCCATCGCACGAAGCAGCTTGATTTACTCGACTCACGCTTTATATACCATAGTGCCAAGCTCTTTAAATGACTCGAATGACACTAGATAGTCCTTCGGCCCCAAGCCGGATGATTGATTCGAATGACGCTTGATAGTCCAACTGGCAAATTGGTTCATTGATTAGAATTATACGATAGTTCATCGCGACAAGTCGGTTGGTTTACTCAAATAACGCTTGCTAGATTATCGAAATAAGCCGGTTGAATCACTCAGATGGCGCTTGATAGACCATGAAACCAATCCGGTTATTTGATTCGAATGTCGCTTGATAGTCTATCGTGGCAGGCTACTTGGTTAACTTGAATGACACTTGATAGGTCTTCCCGCAAAGCGGTTTATTGATTAGAATAATAGGATAGGCCATGGCGCCAAGCTGGTTGATTGACTCGAATGATGGTTGATAGGTGATAGAGCCAATCCGGTTGGTTGATCGAATGACGCTTGTTATGCCCTTGGTCAAAAGGTTCATTTATTAGAATGATGCATTACGCCAACGCACCAAGCTAGTTGATTGCATTGAAAAAAAATTGATAATCCATTGCGCCAAGCCGGTTGATTGCCTCGAATGGTGGTTGATCGGTCATAGCGCCAGGACGATTGATTAGCTCGAATGGCGATTGAGATCCCATTTGCCTAAGAATTTTGCGTTGCTTCAGAATAGGAATCGGGCTTGAAACTCGGCATATTCACACTTTCTTGTTTCGCACTATTAAATATCTTTCTCAATACAGAAATTATTTACACTCCTCAAAGAATAAAATATAATGAAACCAACGAGTGTTCTCAGCTGTTCTGGGGAGAAGGAGAATATTAAGAAAGTTATTATGATAAGAAAATTGAAGTGTGTGGAATAAAGAGGGAAGGAGTCTAACTGCCCTGATCTCGGTACTCTTGTAGCAATAGGTAAATATATATATATATATATATATATATATATATATATATATATATATATATATATATATATATATATATCTCACTCTCTCTCTCTCTTGTTTATGGGGGTTCTTGATCCATTTGAAGTATTTTAACCCTTGTTTGAACTTGTAAATGTAGATTGTTTATTCGCGCTCTATTTAATGACCTGTATACCTTTATTAATGGTTGTTTTCGGCTCGTAGTTCCCCACTTGACTACACCCACCAACCTTTCTTTTCTCTCCCACTATCTTTTCCTTCTTCTCTCAGATAGAAACAAAAAGGGGCGATCTCATTTGTTTTCCAGCAGTGCTATTTTTTTAACTTCATTTAAGAGAAATAAATAAAACTCGAGCGCAAATCTATATATAGTAAACTTTTTATATTTTAACACCATTAAGATTAATTTAACTAATTACTTTACAGGTCTAGTTAGAAGCAATATATTTTAACACTCTTCGAATCCCTCCAACATATTGCTTCCCAGATCTAATCAGACGTAATATGGTGATTTGAGCATATCTTAATATCCTTAAGTTCAATTTAACATTTTGCTTCTCATTTCGGGTGAGAAACAATATGAAAATTTAAGAATATTATAAGACTAAGTATCACTAACCTATTGCTTCTCAGATCCAGTACGAAGCAATATGGTAATCTTATTATATTTTACGACATACGAATCAGTTGAAGTTTTTATTCTTTGCAAATCAAGTAAGACGCAATATGGTAATCACTAACTCTATAATTTAAGAAGGGGATTTTTTTGAGTATTTGAATAATAATTTCATCTTAGTTTGGTTATGACTTATGTTTTTTTACCAAAGTTATATTACAAATGGTGAAGTTCAGAAAATTTATTTTTATATATCTTCTTATAACTATATTTTAGCAACGTGATATTTTGAAAGGGGGGAAGTTTAAATAGAGTTCGTTTATAAAATTATTATAATTGGCTGCTTTTTTTAGATTTTAAATTTTTATCATAGTAGTAAAGCGCAAGCTCCTCCCGTCGGAGAGGAGGGGGGGAGTGGCGAAGCCATTGCCTGGTCTTATTATAATATAAGACCAGTCGCCTAACTTTATCTTACTGCTTCCCAGATCTAGTGACTATTAATAATGCAATCTTACTATATTTCACTACCCTTAGGTTTACTTCAACCTATTGCTTCACAGATCCTGTGCGAAAATCTCTGATAATATCAATATATTTTAAGACTCTTCAGATCATTTTAATATATTGCTTCCCGGATCAAATGCGAAACAATATGGATATTTCATTATAATTTGAAACCATTTGGTTCACTTTAACCTATTGTTTGCTCGATCATGGAAAAGCACTATGGCAATCTCATTTTATATTAATATCCTTCTCTTCACTTTAAACTTTTGATTCACTGATCCCTGCACCTCATTTTCTTTCCAGATAAAGTGAGAAGCAATATTGTTTTCCCCGTATATTAAAACATCATTCAGAACACTATTCCTTATTGCTTCAGGGGTCCAGTGACATGGAATATGGTAATTGCAGTATATTTAAAGCCATACGAATCATCTTAACTAATAAAATGATTCACTGCTGAGGTAATAAGCAATATGGTAATCAATATAATAATTACACGTTAATTATTAAGGCCCAAACAGAACTAAAACGCCTCTTGAATAAGAGCATAACTGAGAAATCCCGTCTCAATTTATTTTGATTGATGTGAATTGTTAAGAACTGTTAAATTGTTTACTTTGGAAAGCAATGTTAAAGCGAATTGACCAATCTAACATCCTCAACGCATTCAATTCATAGTGGAACAAAGTACACGCCTAACTTATCCAAACCCCATGCACGTGACCACTACCAGGAAGTCTGGAAATGGTGAATGTTCCACGCTAAAGAGTTTAGGTCCGCCACCTTGGTAAGGAAGGGAATGTTAGACAACTTCACTACACTAACGACTTCTATCACCGTTGAGGAAACAAAACAGTACATAAAGATTAATCCCAAAACCCGCCCCCAGCACATCCGTCTTCACAGCTACATTATTCCAACACTTACCAGAAAACATATTTCCTATACGCACACATGCTCTAAGGTAAGCCAAGCAAGGCGACAACTGTTATTTTTTCTAAGAGTGCGATTTGAATGGATAGCGGCAGCTGCGTGACCAAGGAACATAACAAACACAATGACAAAATAGATTTTTAATATACACGAACTAAAAAGGCACAACTATAAATATGGTTATATAAAAGGTACATAAATGAGAGGGACTTAAGCTCCGAATACTAATTAGATAACCGTGGTTAGGGAATAGTTATAATGGGAGATTGAGGGTAATGAGGGATTGACTTCTTTAGGAACTCGAGGGTAAGTTCGAGCAAACTTGGGAAGGTCTTGGTGACCTTGATTACTCACGGTTGGCAGCCACACAACCCACAGCGGGTGGCGCTACTCTTCTCGAACTTGCGTTTGCGAGATGCGGGCCTCTTGTCCTTAGTAGGTCACTGAATAAACCTCGAAAGGGGGGGGAGCTTTTCTACAATTGGCTTGAGCGAGCTAACGGGCCTCTTGTCCTAAGAGGTCACCAAAAGAACTTCGGAGGACGGCTTCTCCAATCCTTGATCCAAAGGCGGATGAGAAAGGCTGACGTTGCCTCACGAGACTCTTCTTCCTAACCCAAAGACACGGGTATGATGTCCAGCTCTTCCGTGGCTTGCGACCGTCACTCACACTTCTTTGGAAAGAGCTCGTTGAATTGCACTCCTTTCGGGGAAGATGCGTCTAACCAAATCGGTCTGTCAGCCTGGAGCGGGTGCATATATTCCTAGAGTTCTTCAAAAAAGGAAGAGAGATTTAGACCTTTTTACTTTCGTTATCGGGCGCGACGAACCGAGCGTCTCCTTACGGGGAGGTGTCAAAGGCAGGGATTAGCGAGGCAGACGGGCGACAGCTGCGGGAGCCATAAACGCGGTTCACGGCGAATCTACAAATTAATCTTCCCACCCGAGGGAGGGGGGAGGGTGATGACTAGGTCGGCCGGGAGGTAGCCTCGCTGTGAGTTTCACGGAAACCTGGCGGCGAGTAAAAAGAGGTTGAGGTCGGAAGGGGTGGGGAAGTAACGGCTGGCTTTCTCTCCTGAGGTACGGTCTTAGAAGGTGGGGAAATAATATTATTCTAAGGGGATACCTCCACTTTCCACAACGAATCTCTTGCCTCTGGTCATTTCTCACACATATTCAGAAATACACAAAATATATTTTCACACAAATCCACTAAAAACCTCAAGCATAGCAAATCTACATGCTTGGTCCTCTCTTAGAGCATCTATGCAAAATACTCGAACGAATGGTTAATACCCGTCCACGAAAGTTCGTGGTGGAGAGTGACTAATTCTTCCCATGCTACTATGGCTTTAAGCGAGGAAGACCTATTCAAGCTGTTGTGAATATCGTTTATGACATCATACAAAAATCACGAAGGCAAAAACCAAAACCACACTCTCCAATAGAAACGATGCGGAGAAGGCTTCTCTCTGACTACCTTGCTGAGAGAAGAGGTCAGCTTAAATACAATAAACAACATGACGTTAATTTTCACGATGAGCCGGCGTCCCACAAGGTAGCGTGTTCACGCTTATACTCTTCATCAAAAACACAAATGAGCAACTATTCCTCCAGAAAACTGCCGTAACACATACATATACTATCTTCCGCTGATAACGAAACCATTCTCGTCTCTAGCCAGGGCTCAGGCACTATCGCACACCGGGCACAGATGATTCTAAAAGAGAAGACAGAGTATGAGAACAAGTGGCTCATAGTAGCAAATCCTTTGAAGACACTCTACGGCCAGCATGATCACTACATGCACAAAATAAAAATCTAAACAGGCACACCAAACCTAAACTACACAACCTCGACAAGACTTGCATATACACCTCACATTAAGATACTCGGGGCCACATTCGAAAAATACCTATACCTCTAACTACATCAAAACATCACACAAAATGAGTAATGCACACAAACAAAATGCTACGCAGGTTTATCATGCCGGCTGCTAACTATAGCCATACCTATACAAAACATTCTTACGACCATTCATATCATAGAGACCCATAACACTTACATCCGCGACTCACAAATGGAAAAGGAGAGCACAGAGAATTCAGAACTCAGCACTGAAACGCGCATGTTGCTCTATTCGATACTCATAAATGGTTAAATATATTACAATAGGAAAAAACATGCCACTTGATACATACACCAATACATACTTAACAGACAGATGGGTAAACATGCAAGAGCCCACATATACACAAATGCACCAAAGACAACAGGCTCTGTTGGCATTGATTACCCACATCCATTACCTATCTACAGATAAGTTAACAGAATCATGAGCATCACGTTTCCTTTACTCACGCCTCGTCCTCCCCCATCCCTTGCCTGAGTCCACCAACACTACCAACACGATAAACGACGCATCGGTGTCTAGCCAGCGATCTTTCGCTCTTCCTATTCCCTTATAAGTTTTTCCAGATTTATCTAGATCACTACAATCATCCCTCTGCTTTTTTTTCCATTCCCACCATGACATAACAACCAAT
Organism: Ceratothoa steindachneri; assembly: GCA_963969495.1. Taxonomy (NCBI): domain Eukaryota; kingdom Metazoa; phylum Arthropoda; class Malacostraca; order Isopoda; family Cymothoidae; genus Ceratothoa; species Ceratothoa steindachneri. Next base: position 105,493,836 of record OZ018327.1, on the reverse strand, counting down.
CAGGCAACCCTATCTATAGAGAGTACGTAGTTTTGCGTCATCATTTCAAAGAAGTCTGGATAGGTTATGTTATAGGCTAACCTAAACTAACCTTACTTAACCATACACAAAGTGCATATTTGCTCTCTCTTAATTTAAGTACATGTCCACTCACGATGCACCATTATCCAGACAACTACTTGATTTAGTTCAACGGAATCCTGTGCTGAAAGACGCCACCTGTGGGAAAAAAAGAATTCTGATTAACATGTGATTTAATAGCCTATAACTCGGAAACCAAGCATTTCCGGACATATGGCCATGGGGAGTATTTTTATTATTTAGACATAGGGAGCATAATTCAGAAGTTATGCCATCTACTTTTGAAACACCCTGTATAATAATTACTCGAAAGGTAGATTCTTTATTTTATATTTTAATTTAGTGGGTGAGAAAATGTGAAATCAAAGGCATCTATAATAACCAAGCCCTCAAATGATTCGCGAATGCTATATAAGTTCATGAGTTTATTATAACAGTACCAATGAGGAATTGGAGATAGATTCAAGGCCAGTTTCAGTTATCTTGAATTCACTTCAAACTTCTGCTATGTAATTATAGCCAGTGGTAATTACACCATTTAAATGGGATTACTAACAATTCCATTCTTGTTTGGATAATAAGTTTGGGTTGAATATCTACGTCCGAAGCAATTGGAAAAAAAAAGACACAGGAAGCCAACGCTGAAATATTTCAAGCTGATTATCGACAAAGGCAACTCCATACTGATTCGAGGGCTGGAAAAGATCGTTTTTTTTTCCCAAAACACGGATCAGGCTGGATAAACCAGATTGGAAATCAGGCAAGTTGATGGACTTTGTCCAAAATGAATGGATTAATATATTGCCGCAACGAATCAGCCATTTTATCCTTCATAATTGTGATATGGAAAATATTGAATTTTTTTTCTGGCTACTGTTGCCTTGGCTTGTGGTCTAAGGTATTTACAGATTAAATGAAGTTAAGCTTAATTTATACTCAAATAAATTTAGCTACAGAAATTACTAAAATCATTCTTAAAATTCTTGTTTTACGGTTAACAACATAAAAAGTAAACTGCCATGTACGCAGTGATGGTATGAATTTAGTTAGCATCACAATGAGTCTTGTCCACGCCAAGCAAATGACTCTATACAGTAGACCAATTTACCAGCACAAATATTCAATCCCATATACAGAGACAGAAAGAGTGAAGATTAAATTACTCAATTGATACAGTTCTTTTGCCTTTAATGAAGAGCGTGCTCCAGCTATACAACCGCAAGCAGAAAGGGTTCCATTTTCAAAAATAATCCTACCCCTGCTTGTTTCTCGACTGAGAAGAAAGAGTATGGCAGATCCTTTTCTCTTCTCTGTATTATTTTTTATCTACTTTAGCCAGATCCAACATCTTCCACTACCCAGATACACAACCGAGAACCATTCTTCTAATTTCATTTTCTCTGCCAAAATGTTGTGATAACGGCGTGTGAAATTTTTACTTTATATAATTTCAAGTTAAAATAAGAATGAATCTCCAAAATTCTGGAAATTTAAATAATTTCAAAATCTGTCTCGAAGAATATTATTTGCAAAAGCCGTGAATTCATTTTTTGCTTAGGGGAGAAACGTCACTATTTGTTAGCCTAAATATAATAACGCTACCTCCTATGTAGAAATAAACTAAACTAACTGTAATTTAAATCGAAATACGAATTCAAATTAAATAGTTTTAAAATTTAGCGTAGTTTTAGACAACGTTTATGACACGTTTCGTTGAACAACGAAGAAATTGCACAAATTCAAATTTACACATGTATTCAGGTTGATTAGGGACAAAGTGGAGGTAAAATTTTGCTGTGCATTGAATTCGATAACTATGGTGTATTTTCACATTCAGGAATAGATTAAATAAATGGAAGCATAGATATCCGAAGAAATGTTTTGGATTTCATAAAAGAAACGTGTCAGATATTAGAAAAAACAAAAAAAATGCTTTAATTGGATATAATTGCCGAAGAATTAAAATTATACTCTTATATAAAAGAAAACAAGTTATTTAGATGATATTCCTTTTTTGTCAATCAAGGCTTTTAACTTGGTATAATTTGATTCTCCTTTTAACATAAAATTTTTATGATAACATTTTGCGTATTTTGTAAGAATTCAGGTTCTAATTAAGCGATAAAAAGAGATTCTAAGCTTAGAAATTTCTTGTGCTTCAGGGCAAGTATCAACAATTTTTATTTTTTCTTAGCAACTTAATTAAGTGAGGAAACTTTTCTTCATTTAATATTGAGGACATTTTTAATTTGATCATGAAGCACCGTCCTTAAAATAATCACCACTCAATTTTGACACCCGTTTATTCATAAGTAACTTTCATATTTTTGGATACCTTTTAGACGATAAAATTTGATGCTTTGAATATTAACTACAATCCCAATAATAATTTACGCAGTAATGTAGGCCCAACGTGAAAGAATTATGCATATTGTAACACTCTGTACTTTTCTAGCTTCCGGATCCAGTTCATACTCACTGGCTTAGATCATTCCTGAGATCTTTTTACCACTCAGAACATTATGATCACAATCTATTTCATTTTTACCACTATCATTAATGATAGCTCAGTGATAATTTAAATATCGTACTTGTTCAAGGGGAACACCACTCTTATATTACAACCTACATCATCTTCGCCGGCAAACAAACTCCCTCTATTAATATATCCTGCAATTATTATCCTCACAATTATCATCTGTATTCTCTCAAAACGCTTCAATCAACCTATCCAAAACCCTCTCAACCACAACCACTAACACCAGGTCAAAGACCAATAGAAACATTTCTCTTATTCGAACTTTTACTACTCTCAGTACCACTACAATAAAGATATTTAATAGTGGCAGCGACATAACACACTATTCCCTAAACCCACTTCTCCACTTAAATTAATCAATTCACTCCGTCCGTCTTTCATCAACGTGCACAACTTACTTTCAAATAAAATATCTTTTAGCATCCAACAGTTTGCCACTTACTTTTAACATTTTTAGAACCAGCCATATAGTTCTATATCCACATGATCAAAGGTTTTATCCAAATCCAGGAAGGGTCTATGAGGCTCCATTGGAGGCTCCATGATTGTTGTTACACCTGGGATCTGGATGAGTGGTATGCCTTCACTCTGCCAAGCCTCAGGTAGTCTCAAATTACACCTAGGTTACTTTGGATTTAGTTCCAGAAATTTCCACTTTGCCTTTTTTCGCCACTTTCTTTACCATCACGTCCTATTTTACTAGTCTTTGTTAGATTTTATCCACTTATCCTTGGTAGGGGATGAGAGAGGGCAGGTTCTCCCTACCGAATCATCTTCGCCTTACGCCCTGTTTTACGTTATTCTATTGAAAGTTTGATCCCCGAGTCGATTTGAGCTCCTTTGATATCTCACTTAACAATATTTGACCATTCCATATGGTTACTGAGGCACAAGGATAGGTGGTTTCCCCTTCAGCCATAATAGATGTGTTATGAGGGTAGACCTTTTGCCATACTTAAAAACCATGTCGACGTGCAAAGAAGGATCATCTCCCCTCAATTTTTTTAATATCCTCTAAGGCCATGCATGATCAAACTGTCATATTTGCCCCTAAGTCAGTGAGCTATAACAGATTGCAAACTATTTTTTACAATCAATTCTATTCCTATAAGTTTGATAAAGAGGTCAGGGGGTCTATGCTGTAGATGGCACTGCCTATAGGAAGAGTAATCAGCTAGACCACATATCTCATACGCCCATTGACTGTAAACGTTACTCTCCATCCTTGGCCCTTCGAGGACTACGAGAGCGATGTCTTCTGGCTAAATTCGTAACCATTTAGTGATTTATACATCCCTCAGTTGCTACCCTGCTCTAACTGGCAGTCATAACGGATATATCCATGATCTGTTCAGTACTGGGTTTTCCTGTCTTTCATGCAGTGTCACTTTTTTAAAAAGGGGGTAGATTTCTCCTCCAAGTCGCTTGGTTCGTAGATGACTGTACTCAAGGTAACATTTGGCTCGCCATCGGGAAATTCGAATCCTACTCCATGGAAGGAAAAAGGATAGGAATTAGGGGGCGTCTGTTATCTCGTCCCCACCCAAAGATGAGCGGGCATAACGAAGGCCCAATCCTTGCCAAAAACGATTAGATACCGCCGGCTCAAATCTGAACCGTCAAAATAAGGAGTCGCTTCAGCAGAAGGGGAAGAATAACGGCCCGAGCCAGCCATCTCCAGTAAGAGCTAGAATTAATAACTGCAACGTCGCGTTACTAGGCCAAGGGTTTTCAAAAGTCTGCCCGACGGACGTTAGGGTGATAAACACGTCCTCAAAATGGGTTTTGTCACCTCCTTCAAGATAGTTACTGAGAGCAGTTTTTCATTTTAACTGACGTGGACTTCTGGCAAACTGGGATGAACTGAAAATTATCGTGTCCTTCTGTTGCCCTTTTGCAGTGTGCATTCAGGAAACCACGTTGAGTGCGTCTTCCATCATCATTTTCGCAATAGTATGTGGTGAATGTGCAATTTAATACCAACCTCCTTTCTTCCTTATCCATCGCTTTTAAACACACCCTACAGGTGACAAGGACAGCTCTTTCTAGTTATAATATTTTGTCTTGAGTCAATGTAATTTCCGTCTTGTTATATACCGGTATTGGAGGCCTTTTTCCCTTTTCAGGGACTGGAATGTTGTGCTTTCTGTCAATACATTCATGTATCTGTATACTAGCACTGCCTTATTTTTCTCAATTGATCTGTCATTTTACTCTCCGCGTGAACAAGTAGAATTTATTTTGAAGGTTAGCGTCGAATTTTATGTAGTAGATGTCATTCCCATCAAACTCTTCTAAATCGATAGGCCGTTTATTGACAGGCCACCATGGTGGTGCTTGGATCGACGACTTTAGTCTACTTTTGAGGAAAAGACACATCTTTATCTAAGTGGCAGAGTTTAGCAATTGACTACTTATTCTGGAGCGTTTGCGCTGCAAACTTGGGTTATATTTTAGTAACGTCTGGCTCTTTGCCCACCGACCGATTCCTTGCTGGAAGGCCATAGATGGAACTGCAAACAGAGATAAGTGTAATGCATATAATCGCTATAAATGCCCAAAATATGATTTGACTGTTTCGATTTCGTAGGAAACGGGTAATATTCTTTTTCGTTTCACAGTGCGGCTTTTTTTCGGAGATTCAAGTGGATTTATACTTAATCGAAGGAACCCACTTCATAGATGCTGAAGTATTTACAATCAAATCAAGTAGTATTTCGATCCTTAAGAAGAAGAGACAACCGTCTTCAACCCTGTGTACGTAGGATGGTCATTTTATATACCTTTGTCTATATTCCTTAGCCTTGATGCTATTCCCACAACATTATATGCACATCACAAGGCCGTCTGAAGGCCGCGGAATGTACTTGACCTCAATAGGCATGAAACCCTTCAACAGCCTGTTTTCGTTGCCCGATAAGGTTAAAAATCTCACCTCTACAAAGGATACAACACCTTATCAGACGTTATTCCGTACGCTATGCTTCGGTTTCTAAGTGAGTGTGGCTTTGCAATAATTTTATTTGTTTAACAAGATCTGGTCAAAAGGTATCTTGCCATATTCCTGGTAAATTTGAAATTACTTGTTTTTGCAAGCGGGGGAGCGATCGCACTGATTTTTTAACAATATTATTACCCACCTGCGTGTGCAAGTTAAGGAAGGATTTACTAAGTGTTAAGTTAGCTTACTTCCTCGACAGCAGATATCGTCTTTTGCATATTGATTTTTTATTAAGTTTTATTTCACATCGAATGCTCTGCTTTGCTAGGAGAAAGTTAGTTGCTAGCTATCATTTCCACCAAAATTTTCCCACGGTATATATTGATTTGAAGAAGCCCCATATGATAGGGCATGGCGTGCGGTGTCATTGAGACTCCTCCATTTTATTGGGGAAAATGATCGCCTTCCATTGTTATTATAAGAGTTCTTAAATGATCGTTGAATTCAACTACTCGAGTTGTAAACCGTCTGTGTTAGCAAAACACATGTGAGTATCTCGCAGAGAAACGCCCTTAACTTCATTTTCTTTGACGAGAGTATCTACTGTCTCATCCCGGTGCTTTAAAGAGATTTTGCAGCCGTGCTCTACGTAGACGACATTAAGCTCTATTTTCGGGTTGTTCAGGAGTCCCGTTGGATCTTCAACTAAAACACGCTCTAATATGCTTCTCTTGGTGCACATTAGTTTCCCTTTTCTTTATACAACATCAAGGTCATTTAACCATTGGCACCAACACTGTGTCGACCTTGATTCAGACCAGTACTTAAGTGGGCTATTTTAGTGGCGGGTGACACTTACTGAATCCTTGGTCTTGTCTTTAAAATAGTTAATGCATATTCGTAGTGTTAGCGTCTTTTGTACCCACGTCATGGAGAATCTTCTCTCTTAGGCTGATGCGATATTTTTCATTCTCATCAAGACACTTAATGCACCCAAGAATTTTAATGGTGCCTTGTATCTTGACCTGACTATTCCTCCGCAAAAAAATTCTAATGCTTCGAGGGCAGTAGGTTTTTTTTCTCGTCTCCGAATCCTCCACATTTACGGACTGCATTACTATTGCATAAAGTGCTTCCCAAAACGTTCTATCAAAAAGACAAGGTGCTTCATCTGTCTGAAATATTTTGGTTCATTGTCCTAATTCGTGACCACTTCTTGCTCTACACCTCTTCCATTCTCTCGACAAGCAAGGTCTAGCGCGTGCCCTGTGCTGGAGGCTGGTTCTTGCATGCCAAGTTGAGAGTGCACAGAGATTTTAGAAGAAGTGAGCATCCCTTGGGATCCCTAGCTATGCCCCGTGTTTATTCTCATTGTTTCTCGTATTATTGTTATTATTTTCTGTTTTAAAATTATATTATTGTTCTTATAAGTTAGTCTATTGATATGTTTTAAGAGGGCTTCCTCATGGTGTTTGGTAGCCAGATGATAGGGGTAAAATTATATACAGGTCCATAAACCCAACTTTTACATCAATTTTCCCTAATCATTTTCAGTAAGATTTCTTGCTGCATATACATGATCCACGCACAACTCTAATCGTTCTAAATCCTCCTTGTCCATACCCTATCAACACCTAAAGAATCTTTAAATCGCATCCAATCATAATTTTCCAAACAACTTGCTTGCAGCGGATAACAGACTTATCCCCTTGCATTCATTATATGATCGAATACATTATATATTCCTGATTTTTTTTACCCATTTTAGAATTCTCCACGCGCTTATGACCTCTTCCATGCTTATAGTTTCAACACTCTAACGCCATGACAGGTATAGATACGGAGGCAATCATATTCATGCTCACTTCTTCCATATCCTTATTATACAAATCGTCGAACTATTTTTACCTTCTCCTTTGCACCTCCGCGTTACTCCTAATTACCCTTTCATTCATATCCATGATGTTCACAGATCGATACTTCTCTTGGTGTTTCTCATCTTTCTACTTCCTTTTAGGATATTTCCTGTTCCCATAAGGATCCTCATTCAGCTTAAGTAGAGTTGATTTGATGTTTTTCATGTCTCGTTTTCGCTCGTTTAATTCTTCTTTTTGCATTTTGTTATTCTGTTATCTGCATTTCCAGGACAGTTACAACCTTACTTTTATTTTAATGTAGTACTTAGGTAACTATCCACTTCATGATTCAGATTGCCATTTCAATATTAGCATATTTCTTATTTATTCTACTTCTAGCACTCATACACATCTATCAATATCTCATAAAACTATCAACCAATACCCATATACGAGTCCAATCACCTCTTGTCACATTTGGTTTCAGAACTTCTCTTTCTCAACTTCAACTTTCTCATTAAAGGATCCATATCATAATTCTGCACATAGCGTCAACCTAAATCTTCAACTCACACATTCATACCCAAGGAAAGATCGCTTCCTCAATACCACTGTTTTACCCTCTTTACCTCTGCCCCTACGATTTACATCCGATAGCACTCCATTCACTGCATCTACAACAACGCTTCCTTCCCTTTTATGTTTGAGTCGCGGTGCAATTAGCTAAAATCTCCATCTATTAAACACATACACCACGTTCTTCTTATTTACGCATCACTTATTCCATCACATTCTTCAAATCCGCTGGGTTCACACATTACTGAGGCAGATTAAGTAGCATGACTGAACTCGGTCCTCGACAGACCCCCTCTATTGGTGCAATATTGGTCATAATATAAATTCTGAGTTACATGAATCCTTAAGAACCGTATCCAGATTATTTAATCATAAGAGTATCTTCGTTGGTGTGCATATCATTATTTTGCTAAACCCTGCACACTCCATCAGTTTACTTAGTTTGCTTAATAGCATAATTGTGTTTTGGGCTTCAAAGCAAAACCGCTAGTTGCATTTCACTCTTCTGCAAAAACTTGAAATGAAAGAAATGGCCGTTAAAAAATTTGCATTTCGTAACTGGTAATTAAGTGACGTAGAAGAAGAAAGGAAACGCTGAGATAATCGGGCTCTCGAGACTGTCCGCCTTGCTCAAGATTTGAGTCTAAATGTGTAGAGCGAGAAGTGCGTATTTACCCTGGCATAGACTGGATGCAGAAGAGGAAGAAAGTAAATAATTGAGCGGATCGAAAATAATGAAAAAAAAACCTCAATGAAATTGAGAAAAACCTTTCCAAAAAGATTGTACGCAAAAACTACAAAACGAAATTGAACTAAGAAAAAAAAGCGACCTGAAAAATACCGAAGCAGAGGATAAATATAGTATAAAAATGAAAAATGTTAAGAGTTGAGGAAAAACAAAAGAAAGAGATATTGGAAATTCGTTCAACAAGCGAGAAAACTTTGTGTTACTGAATACATTTAAGTCTCTTTTTTCTTTTCTTTTGTTATAGAAAGATTAATGATTTGCAACCTTGGAACATAATGTGAGGTATAAATATGGCATTAGATTGCATTTTGGTTAGAAGCGTTTATGCTCAGGCTCAAAACGGTAATATGAACTTTGATTCGTAACACAACGCTCTAGACGGAAACAAAGCACGGTGTCCTTCTTTTGATGAGGAACCTTGACGGATTCAAAAGTTGTACATGTTTTTCCTGTTATACTAACCAAACTGGCTTAATTTTTTTGATATAGGAGCCTATAGCTTCTTTTTATTTACACATCTTTAATTTTATCACTCTTATTTTTAACTTCAAGCACTTCTAACAGAGATGCTATCGTTTTTGTCGATATTATATCAAATAAAAAAAGAGGAAGTGAGATATAACTTTTGTGAGTAGCATTGACGTAGGAATAAAATTCGAATGCATCACACTTTATTCAGTTTCCTAAAAGATTAAGGTTACATAGAGCTACATATATATACAGGTCATAAAAACACCTTGCAGTCGCTACTAGATGACCTGAGATAAGGATTAAGGGGAAGATAGATAGTCCCTCCGTCATAAGCTTTACTGGAAACAAGACCGTAATAAATCCTTTGCCCGGTTTGTAGGAAACTCCCGAAGAAAGTTTATGAGAAAGATTGAAAGTAAAGTGAAATTTGGTGAACCTCTTTCCTAAGAATTAGGAAGTTATTTACTTGTAAAAGCTGTTAACTGAGAAGATGCCATATTTTACCCTATTAATGCTCTGAACTCCATTAATTAACTTACAAGCGCTACATCACAAGAGGTGTTCAATTATTTTCGTCTATAACGATAATAAACATAGCGAAGTTGTAAACCAACACAGACTCTTCAAAGTACTCGAGGAGGTTCTATTCCTTAGCCAAAAAACATCCGCACGATAGACCCTTCAATGTACTCGAGGAGGTTCTATTGCTTAGCCAAACCCGATGGATCATGCTAATACAACTGGTAAATAGGAAAGGAAGCTGAGAACGTAAAGAAGAAAAGGAACAATCATTAAAGCTTCATATTTTGAATCACATTAATCGTAAATTTAAGTAGGAAGAGCTTCTCATAACGACAAACTCATATAAAGAAACACAATTAAATGATATAGTGCGCGAATGTGATTCATCTAGCTGGTGAGATTTGCCTTTAGCAAACTGTGCTCTATCAATTGAACTGAGAGAGTTAAGATTAGAACTCTGAATTGCGTCTAAACGACAAACTTTGGTTACTGCCTTATGCCTGCATCTTACTGCCAATATATGAAGTAAGTGTACATAAGAAAAGTGTTTGGGAAACAGATTTTACTCGTCAAAATATAAATAATATAGGCTAAAGTAAATCAATTTACCTCTTCTATTAGCGGTTATTGAGATGTCATTCAGAGTATTAATACACTGGCATATTATATATTTCTCTCCAAAATGAAGAAACATTTTTATTTGTTTCTGTATATATTTGCAAAAAAAAAAGATAAAGGTTTGACTATTTTGGCAGTCGCTGAAAATTAATCAGGCGAAATCTGTTAACTCTGTAAAAAATATTAATATCTAACCTAAAACCAACCTTGTCACTGACAATAACTCTCAGAAGACTGTGAATTGGCCCTGAACCTGAAGATTCTGTCCTGTTTTTTAAATAAAAATCCAAATATATAGAAACGTTGCTTTGCGCCAAATCCGTCTGCTCATTATTTAAGATTTGGATGGAAATATTAAATCTTAAGGAATTATCTACCAAAATTATAAGAGATTCGATGACTAGAGTAACGGGCGAGAACTAAGCTCCTGGATATCTTAAGTGGATGACAGTATTAGGACTGATCATATTTGGTTTCCTTTGTGGGAAAAGGTTATCCTTTGCATTTACTGGGCACTGCAGACCTATATGTTTAACTATTACAACGTTTGAATAAAACTTTTGAAGAAAAACGTACTCCTCGTACATGACAATGCATAGCCGCGCGGGGCTCGTTTGACCTAAGAAAAAATTAAATGCGTTAGGGTAGGAAATTCTTTCTCAACCTCCATATTCCTTGGACCTTGTAACATCTAATTTATATTTCTTTATTCCTCGGACCTTGCAACAACTAATTTCTATTTATTTAAGTCATTACACTATCACCTAAATGACAAAGTTTACTTTAATATGGAGGTGGAAATGACTATAAAATTCTATACTTAGTATAAACCGAGTACTGTTAGAGTTGTTCCCACTCTTTTGTCAAAAGAAGATAGAGCATTGTGAATAATGATAGAAACTAAATTGCGGAACAAATGCATTTGTTTATATTAAAATTCCTTTTACTTTCCCTTTCACAAAAGGAATTAAACTTCCCAAAGAGGAGATTCTTGGGACACATTAAGATGAAAATGGAATAATGCGGAAACTATTCCTAATTACAGCTTTTATAATTAAATGGCAAAACAAATGGCCTTTCACGTCATGGGGAAAATGAAATTTAAACCAAAGACATTAGAAAGACAAAAAACTTTGAAGCTGTATCATTATCATTATAAATTTAGGATAGGCCTTTAAGTACCAATGGGATGTGATAGATCGAAAGATAAATAAAAACTACAGAAAAAAGAAATGTTGATTCAAACCATTATGGTTAGCTTTAATTAGCAAGGAGAGAAAACCTATTTAAAGCTTTTCCCTTTATTCACAAAGCCATGGCCTGAAAAAGTAGCATTTGTCAACAGAGATGAAAGTGGTTGGGATTGTTTTTCGATTCAGTTGTTTATTTTGCCGGGCTTTATCGTCATTTTTCTTTCAGGCAACCTATGTGTTTCTCTTTCGAAAACTTAGATAAAAGTGGAGTTCCATGTCTGTCATGTTCTCCTTTGGCCAATAACGCAGATATATTTATGAAAATTTAGGGAGCCAGACGCTAAATGTTACTTAAATTTGTTGAGAAACAGTGTTTCCACCTAGTTCGAAACTCGATATTTGTTGCAAAAGTTTATTTTTTAGGAATTCAATTTACATCCTCTTTTATCATCATAAAAACTATTTGACTCAGCATACTATTTAAAGCTCGATGTGCTTGTTGGTCAGCGACTCATAAATCTAAGCGGCTGTCCCGGGAACCCAAATTCGAACTAGAAGCTGAACTCCCAAAATGTTCTGCCTCAGGCCTACGCAGACCTGTCAACACCAAAGTTGCCTAATTGCTTAAACGTTAATTTAGGAGACGCCATAAGCCAGCTCATCATCGGCCTACTCAGAAACGAGGGCTTTCAAGCTAGGATTACAGCACTAGAAATTATAAAAATCAATAAATAACAAAGGAACTGGAAAATTAGAACCAACTGAAGAAAATTAAAGATAATCCCAATATCCCGAAATAAGGTATCATGTATCAAAATAGAGGATTAGAACTATAGATACTATGAGAAAGTAAATTCTTGGAATTAAAAAGAAAATCTCTATGCTATAAAAAAAACAAATAACAGAAAGATAAAGCAAGGCAATACTAATGCTTAATTTACTACATGGCCTAAAGGGGTTAAGCATGAAGAACAAATATAAAATCTGCGAGTTAAAGGGAAGGGAGGTACTTGTGTACCTCCCATACCAATCAAAGCCGAAACAAAGAACAAAATAATTTAACTCCAAGAGATAAAAAAGACTCGGTGAAGAAAAGTGGGATTAGGTGGGAACAGTGGACGATGAATAATTTCATACATATATATTAGTACTCAAATTACAAACATGGCCCTCCCTCAAGTCCGTGGCTAAGCTATATAAGCTCTATGATAATCATATCCTTCTCTTCCATGCAATTCTGATTAAACAATTTCAAAGGATTTTCTCCTTGCAATAGAAATGCATTTATTTTTTACTATTTTTATATTTACAAAGTGCTCAATCTCATTTGTAATAGTAGACATGACCTGCTTAATTTGACATATTTTTCCATTTATTTATTAAAAAATATATATTCTTAAAAGTATATCTTTACATCTCGAGCTTAGTTATTCAAGACAACCAGCAATTCTTTACATTTCGATCTTATATATGAAATTAGCCATTAATTGTTTACATCCGAACATAGATCTTCAATAGAAACAGTAGTTGATTGCATTTCTTTCTTAGACCTTTAATAGAGCCAAACTTATTTACATCTCGATCATAGATCTTCAATAGAGCAGGAAATTGTAAAGATCTCGATTTTAGATCTTCAAAAGAGCCACTAATTGTTTTCATTTCAATCTTTGATCGTCAATAGAGCCATTATAGTAGTTTCTATTATTAGTCTTCCAAATCAAGCGTTCGTGACCATTTATTAAAAAGAAAGAGCTACCAACTCGTTGAAAGCCTATTATTATGCAAAGGAAACACTAATGATACACGTGGTATTCTAGTACCATTAAATCACTGGCAATAGAGCTTTCTATCAACTAGTGTATACAGGGTTGGTTTTATGTGCTCAGAGGTGCCGACTTCGATCCCGATTGTGACCGGACACAAACGTCAGCGCTAGTAGAGGTATGGTCTTCGATTTATTAGCGCGTTATGCTTAACACCGTGGGGGAAGATTAATCTCATATAGGTAATTACAGCCATTTACAACAACGCTGTCTTGCCCTCCCGGATTCACAGAGCAACAAACACTCTTCTATGTTCCAAGGAATTCTGTAAATTGGTAATGTATGAAACACCTACTTCTAAACACTTCCACAATCCTACAAAAAAGGAACGGCCCGTGTTGACCACGAGCTCCCGAACGATTATCATGCTGACCTTTATGTTGGTTTTATAATACGTTGAGGAGTCATTCCTTGCCTTGAGCTGGATTGTATTATATACCAATGCCTCTGGTAATGCAACAGAGCTGGAATCAAGAGGACGAACACGAGACATCCTCTACAGGGTGTCTCTAATGTAAATCACACAAGAAATATCAAAATGGCCTGATCGTTGACGAGACCTTACGTCCTTTGGATTGTTTACCTTGTGCATGCTAAAGGAGAAGGCGTAGTCGATGGTCTCCTTATTCACTAACTTAACTCACTTGACTTCTTTTTCTGTAGTATGCTAAAGGAGAAGGTGGACTCACTCAAAAATAAAGATACGAGACACCTAAGGTAATGTGCTCAAATCAAAGGAAATTTGGAGTTAATGGATTGGGTTATTCGAGTGAACCTCGCAAAGCGCATTGAAGTTTGCATGGTGGAAATCACATTAAAGATGTTCTTTATTAATATTTGAATTACAAATAATTTAGTTTCTTTGTTTATTGCCTATGTGGTCAGAATTTAGGGACAACCCGTACATTTTCTACTGGCACAAAACAGTAAATAACATATGTTTTATCAGCCATGCAAATGACGTCTATTTTACTGCTGATGTATGTAAAAATACGTTGAGACAAAGTCTTAAAAGTCAGTTTTAACGAATTCGACCAAAACCCTTAAGAAGAGAGAAGATTTATACTTAATTGAGTGAGTTGAGAAGAGAAAGAAAATTGTGGTGTAACCGATGAGGGAACATTTATCTAACCTTTTCCTGATCGAAAAGTAGTGCTGATGTATTGGTCACTTCATTTGCTTGTTTTCTTCGTTTAGGTTTTTCATAAACATGTTCAATAAAGAAAAACTGTGTTGATATATAATGTTAAGAAAGTGTAAATTATTTTAGAAAGCATTTGTTTCCACAAATAGATTGAAAGACCATCTAAACAAGCCTGTTGGGTGAACGGGATTATGATTGATAGGTGATCTACGGGGCAGGTTGATTGAACCCGAATGATTCAACGCAGGATGAATCATTCGGATGACGATTGATAGGCCATCGCACCAAGCCGGTTGATTGATTAAAATTATACCTGATACTCGAATGCAAAAAGATGGTTGATTTACTCCTCACAAGATTAAAAGGATATCGCATAAGGCTGGTTGATTGACTCCGATTATAATCGGCAGGCCATCGGGCCAAGCGGGATTAATTATTCGAATGAAGGTTGATATTCCCTCTCTATCAACCGATTGATTGACTCGAATGACGCTTGATATTCCACGTGGAAAGCAGTCATGGATTAAAATGATACGATAAGCCATCTCGCCAAGCTAGTTGAGTGACTTGTCTGATGGTCAATAGATCATAGCGCCAAGCCGGTTGATTAAATAGAATCAAACTTGAGAGCTCATTTGGCCAAGAATGTTGCGTTGCGTCAGACTAAAGCTCGCGTTATAAAACTCGCCATTTAACACGTCCATGTTTACCACTATTAAATGTCCTTCTCTTTAGAGCAAGTTTTTACACTAATCTAAGAATAAAATAAAATGAAACCAACGAGTGTTCGTGGCTGTTTTTGAAGAAAAAGAATCTGAAGAAAGTTATTATGTTAGGGATGATGAAAGTGCGCGTAATAAACAGGTAAGGTGTCTAACTCGCCTGATCTGGGTCCCCTTGTTGCACTAGGTAAGTCTTTCCCTCTCTCTCTTGTGTATTGAGGGCCTAGCTCCTATTTGAAACACGTGAGCACATTGTGTAAACTTGTTTCTGTAGGATGATTATTCGCGCTCTACTCACTTCTCTCTGTTTAGATTCTTATTTTCTCTATTTAATGACGTATATACTTTTATTTTCTAGTTCTTTCTCTGTCGAAGTTCCATGCTTGACTAGACCCACTGCATCTCTAATATCTACTATAATATCTTTTCCTCTTTCTCTAAGAAGGAAACAAAGATATCGATCTCATTTGTCTTCCACGTGTGCTATTATTTAATTTCATTTATGAGACATAAATGAAACCCGATCACAAACCTCTGATAAACTTAGTATATTTGAAGACCATTCAGATTACTTTAACCTTTTTCTTTACAGATGCAATTAGAAGCAATATGATAATCTTAGCATATATCAAGACCCTTAGTATCACTTATTATATCTTGTTGCTTCCGGAGTCCAGTGAGAAGGATATGGTAATCTCAGAATATCTATGATCATTCGAATCATTTTAAATTTTGATTGCTTCCCTGATCCAGTGAGAAGCAATGTGGTTATCCCACTAAATTTTACGATCATTCGAATCAATTCAACTTATTTCCTACCAGATCGAATGAGAAAAATTATAACAATCTGACTATATTTAAAACCATTCGGAACACATTATGTTATTACTTCCCAGTTGGAGTGAAAACCAATAGAATGATTTTAGTATATTATAAGACTCTATTAAGATCAGTTTAACTGAGTGCTTCGTAAATCCATTACGAATCAATCTGGTATATATAAGTAAATTTTAAAACCCTATGGATCTCTTTAACTGAATGCTTCCCATATCAAGCGAAAAGCAATACGTTATTTTCAATACATTTTAAGACCTTTCGGATCAATTTAACTTCTTGCTTCGCAGATCCCCTAAGAAGTAATATGATAATCTAACTATATTTTAAGACCCTTCATTTTAAACTTTTGGTTCTCAGGTACAGCATGAAAGTATATGATAATTTTGGTATATTATAAGAATCTACGTATCACTTTAATGCTTCTCAGAACAGTGCAAAGAAAAGTGGTAAACTTAGTATATTTTAAGACATGAGGATCAGTTATTATTCTTTCGCAGATCAAGTGTAAAGCAATATTGTAATCTTAGTGTAATATAAGACCAGTCACCTCACTTATTGCTTACCAGATATAGTGACTAATAATAATTCACTGGTCAACACCCAAATGCTTCAGAGACAAGAGTAGCAATTTCCAATTATTTTAGGTAGCTGATAATGAATATCATAGTTAAAATTGTTTGCTTAGCTCTACATACTTTTCAGGATACAGCTAGGTGACATAACAGGTCCTTTCGGCACTGTGTTTCCAACCACATTCACAGTCTCACTGACCTTCAGTATTTTTCTAGGAGTCATAGAAGCTGATTGGGCTTTGCAAGTTTACATTTTGAGGTCAAAAGTAATTGATATTACTAGTTAAACACTTTTTAAGCTTAAAATAAATATTCATTGGGCAAGCTATTGATATGAAGGTAAAGGATTTTAATTTTATTTTATTTTCCGACAGAATTATATAAATACTTCTGCTAAGCTGTCACACTCTGTATTATAATAATAAATTTATGAATATCTTCTAATTGTTTGTTGTTTCCTTATTTCAGATGCCTCGTACTTGTGTGAATAAGGCAGACAACCTAGGCTACATTCGTGGTAGGGTAACCTTTGCATCACAGAAGCGCAGTATAACTGATATGGTTAGAAAGGCATATAACCTATATTTTGGATGTAGGTCGGTAACAAGGATAAGAACTGGGTTCCTCATATATGCTGCAACCCTTGGGCTACTAACCTTCACCAATGGTTCAACAGGAAGAAATAACGAATGCTTTTTGTTGTGCCAATGACGTGGCGGGAGCAAAGAGACCATACCAACAATTGTTTTTTCTACATATTGCCTTCAGTACAAAAGGGCTTTCCAAAGAAGAAAAAGGAGTCCATTGAATATCCAAACATTCAATAATATATTCGCTCAGCTCTACATGGAGAAGGTATATTTGTTCCTTGATGGAAAAACTTCGGTATCCTTCGAACTAGATGAGTAAGTAGTGAGGAGGAACCAGAGAAGATTAACAGTGATGGAATACAGAGTGACCAAAATTTTGATGAAGCTCACTCCTCTAGGCCACGTCTCGTAATAAAAGGGGAACTCTATGGCCTTGTCAGGGATCTGCAACTATTCAAGAATATGGCAAAGCTGTTAAGCTCTGCCATCGTGAAATCTCTTAGTAGCTGATATGCAAAGTTCAAAATTTCGTGACCGTCAGCAGCAGTTCAACGATTTCTTCGTAATGGAAGGTAATTTAGTGGCCTGCAACAATACCAATGGTCTGATAGAAGCCCTTGGCATCTAAAACGAATACAAACACTGAAGGCTGTTCATTGATTTATCAAAAACGAGTCTAAAAGGTGTCTTACTGTACAACGGAAACAGTGAGCATGCAGTTCCTGTGGGCTATGAACCACCTATGAAAGAAACTTATGATAATATAAAGCATATGTTGCAATGGATAAAATATGATGATATCAATAGCAGCTCTGTGGTGACTTAAAGGTTGTTGCTCTTGTGATGGGCTTGCTAGGCAGATACACCAAGTACTGTGGCTTTCTGTGTTAATGAGACATCAGTGCAAGAGGTTCCCACTATATCGGGAGAGATTAACCACCTCGTCAATCATTGGAGCCTGAGTTAAAAAAAGTTCATCATATACCTGTCACTAAACCAAACAAATTTTGCTACAACCCCTACACATAAAACTTGGGCACATGAAAAAATTTATAAAGGGAAGGACAAATCTGGTCAGGGATTTAGATATTTAACATCAAAATTTCCCTCACTAAACGATGCTAAGATAAAAAAAGATAGTGACTTTGAATCAGCCCTTCATAGGGAGGAGAAAGCGCCTTGGAAGCATTCAAGTTAGTGGAAAAGGATTTCCTTGAAACAGAAAGGATGGAGCCTATGAAGAATTGGCAGAAAACCTCATCAAGGATTACAGGAACATAGGATGTAGCATGCCACTTAAAATCCACTTTTTGGACTCACATTTAGACTTTTTACAGCGAACTGTGGGGTAGTTAGTGACAAACATAGTGAAAGGTTTCATCAAGATATTTCCACCATAGAAAAGCAGTACCAGGGTAAAAGGAATACAACAATGCTTTCAGAATATTGCTAGACATTGGCAAGTGATGATTCTTCAGCACACTATAAGGGTCAAGTAAAAAGACATAGAGTGGATATGGATTAGAGTTTAGAGCATAATGACACATACTGTTCGTTATAATAAAATAATCAAATATTCTATGCCACGTATCTTTAAACCTATAGCCAATAATAATTTTTCAAGGTGATATTTGGTTTCAATGCATGAAAACACATAAGAATTAACTAATCTCATTTAAGAAGCACACAACTTTTCTAAAATTGTTAACCAGTGTAATGCATTATTACAATATTCAAAGACCCTGAGGATCATTTTAACTCATTGCTTTCCCTCTCTACTGAGAAACAATTTGAGGGTATCAGTATTTTTTAAGATCTCCCGTATCATTTTAACATATTGTTCCCCAGATTAATTGAGAAGTATTATAGAAAATTCACTAAATTTAAAAAACATTAGGCTCAATATAAACCTATTGTTTCCTTGATCATGAAGAAGCCATATTGCAATCTCAGTATATGTTGTAGGTTAACCCTGTACACCTTAGACCAGATTAATAAAATGTCGTAGGTTAACCATACACTCCTTACACCAGTTTAATATAGATGTCGTAGATTAGGTTCAAGCTCACCCTTTCTGCTCTCCGAGTGAATGAGAAGTTTACAATATAAGCAAAGTGCAAACTAACTGAAAGTAGGTTGGCCAATAGTCAACTATCTTGGAGTTCAGGGAAAACAGGAAAACGGGTACAAAAATAACTTTACTAATATACAAATCAATATTATTTTACAAGGTTAAAAGGAGTTTTAGAATGAGTTATACACATACTAGACATACACGGGTCTCCTTAGCTAGGATGGGGGGATGTGGTGAGGACGGTCACCTTACAAACAAACGGACAATATTTCCCGAGGGACGCTCGGACGACCTTGAGCGTAAACTGAGCGGATGATGAGGCTTACACTGTGTGGGGGGGTCGGCAGAGGGAGCACTTGCACAGGAGAGTTGCACGTTGCTGTTTCCTCGCAGATTTAGTTTGAGGGAGTAATCCTTGCCTTGGCGCAAAGTTCAAACAATAGTTTTTGGATAATGACTATAACAGCGGTGAACTTAAATCTTGCTTTCGAGTAACACGAATTGAGATTGAGATTGCTGCGTTCGAGGAGCGGAGGAACGGGTCGAGGTAGACTCAGGTGAATTAACGAGAATACTTGGAGCTTGAGGCACTCTGCGAGAATTGTGCAGAGTTCAACAGGACGCGAATAACGGGAACCGACGGAGGCGGACAGAGGATACTTACGGAGCAGGGAGGACTGCGGATCTTGACGGGGCAAGGAGGACGGCAGATACTGCCGGAGCAGGGAGGACGGAGGATACTGGCGGGGCAGGGAGGACGGTGGATACTGCCTTCCGACTCTGGCGCCGGAGGATTTATAGGGGTCGAATGGGTTTTTCTCCCTTCCGTCCGAAGCGGAGGATTCTAGGCTCTGATGCATCGGCATACAGAAATATACTCGGCCTTTTAGCGCGAGCGGAAGAAGGTTCTTAATCCGGCGAGGCAAACTTTGGCCGAATTCAGATGGGACCTTCTGGGCTCTCACACTAATAGCAGCTTTTTGTGATTGCAGCATTTCAGGTTATCGCGGCGTCTCACTGCGTCTTATAATTTGGCACCTCCATTAGCGCAGAGGAAAAAGGTCGCCCAGTTGTTTGTTGTCTCTCTTTCTCTCTATTGAAGGGCGAGGCTGCGCGTAGCTTTCCCTCTGTCCCTCTCTCTGTCTGAGGTTTCGTGTATGTTCCTTTCTCTTTTTCTCTGCCTAAGGCGGCGCGTATCTTCCTCTCTCTCTCTTTCTCTTTGTGATCTCTGACAGTATATATTAAGACGCTAACTAATTGCTTTCCAGATAGAAGGAGAAGCAATATTGTTATCTCCATTTTTTTTAATATCATTCAAATCACTTTCCATTATTGCCTCCTAGATCCAGTGAGAATAAATATGGTTATATTAATATATTTTACGACCCTACAGAGCAGATTAACTAACTATTTGATTATCTGATCCAGTGTTAGTCAAATATGCTATTATAATATATTTTACAGGAATAGAATCCCTTTTACTAATTATTTCTCAGCTCCAGTGAAAATCATTATAATAATCTCGCGTTAATAATTAAGACCAACTGGAAAATAAAATGGCTCTTAAATAAGGGCACAACTCTCAGAAAATCCAAACCAATTTATTTTGGAGGATGTAAATTGGGAAGCGAATGTTAAATTGTTTGCTTTAGGAAGTAATGTTAAAGGGAGCAGATCATTATTTCACTTTTTATGTCATTAAAATTTAACACGTTACCAAAAAACCTTTACTTTGTGGAGTTTTATAATAGATTATCAAAGATGGATGGCAATTGGTCTAAAAAAATTTAACTGTTAGACTAAACAAAACGACAAATGTATTAATTATTATTTACTTTGTTTCAAATCCATTAATAAACTGGCATTTGATTCATAATTTTAGATTCATCATTTAAAGAAATACACCCCTGTTTTGTAACCTTAAGTAAAACATGACATCATAAGGGTAATTTAATGAAATTTGAAATCAAAATTAAAATATTAATATCTCTCACTCTCTCTCTCTCTCTCTCTCTCTCTCTCTCTCTCTCTCTCTATATATATATATATATATATATATATATATATATATATATATATATATTGATTTGAAATTTGAAATTAAACAAGGTCTGCTGACCAAAGTTGTGGGCTCTAGCTTATTCTGATTTATGACTTTACAGCCTTAAAAACATTCTAAAATTCCCGTACCAACCTTGAGAGAACCTTGGCAATTATATCCTTCGAAAGAGAAGGTAAAACAACATAAGGGTTTAAAATATTGTTAGAATTGGCCTAATAGTTATGATGTGATTGCCAAATAATTCCAGGGCTAACTTTGGGACGACCTTGGCAATTATTATATCATTTAAAAGAGAATGTATAACAAAATAAGGGTTTCAAATTTTGTTAAAATCGGCCAAATACTTAAAATGGTATTACTAAAACAAAATAATTACCGGGCTAACCTTGAAAGGACCTTGCTAATTATATCATTTAAAATATAATGCAAAAGAATGTAGACGATTCAAATTTCGTTAGAATCGGCCTAATAGTTACAAAGTTATTACCAAAACAAAAAAAAAGCAAAACGGAGACCGATCAACCGACATACTAAGATATAGAGTCGTACGCGACTAAAAAAATGCTTGCCTCCAAACTCAATCTTTAGAAACATTTAAAACAATACGGATAAATTTAATCTAACATCCTGAACGCATTCACTGCTCCCTGAGACAAGGTAAACACAACGTGCCCAAATCACTACCAGGGAGTCCGGATTTGGTAGTGGTTCCAAGCTGAAGAGCTTAGACCTTCCTATCTGGTAAGGATATAAGTGATAGACAAGTCCACTACACTAACTTCAACTTTCACAAACGAGGAAACAAAACAGTACAGAAAACTATCTAAAAACAAGTCCCAGTCTCATCCGGTGTCCAAGTCGCATTATTTCAAAACTTACCCAAAACGTATTCCATAAACTCTTAGTACCCCACAACGCCTCACTCGCGTTTGGCAATTTCCCATACATATTAAAAAAATGACGCAACATACTTTTCTATATTTCCAATAAAAATCATAAACATACCAAATCAACGTGCGTGCTATTGCTTTCTGAGATCATCTATGGAAAATACCAGAACAAATGTTAAAACCTGTCTACGTAATTTCCTGGTGGAGAGTGGCTTGTTCTTTGTCTGCCAATATGGCTTTAAGCGAGCACGATCCACTCATGCTGTTGTGAATATAGTTTGCGACATTATACTAAAAGTAAAAGAGCTAAAACAAAACACACTATCCAGCAGAAATGAAGTGGAGAAGGCTTTCGATAAAGTATGGTACAACGGACTCCTATGGAATCTAGCGATATATGGAGCTCCCTCTTTTCACCAGAAGGCTTTTCTCTTACTATGGTTACTGAAAGAAGAGGAGAGGTCACATTACATACAATAAACAACGTCACATTCATTTGAACCATGAACCGGCTGGAGCATACCCTCAGCATAATAACAAATGGAACCATACAGCTCCAGAAACCTGCAGGTACACAAATATATGTTATTCGTCAGCGTTACCAGTTTATGGTGTCACTAAATTTATGGTGTCGCTTAGTTTATGAGATGCCGGACGAGTACCACTTTACAGTAGATGAGGAATAAATTGGGGGTGAGCCTGGGTTACCAGTAAAGGGGTGTCGGACGAAGGTGTTTGAGGTCTTCCCACGAGTTAGCTTTGACTCTCAAGGTTCTTAAGGGGAATCCGTTTATAGGCTGGGTTCGAAAGTTAACTTGTTATCACTGGCTTAAGGTTAAGGACTCGAAAGGAAAATGGTGTTTTGTAGGCTTTATTCTTGCCGAGGTCTATCTTAATTGTGGCAAGCGAGATAGTCGAGTCTTACGCGGAGTGGGGCTAAGGAAGCTGGATTTAAGGACGAGGAACGGACTCGTGAGGCCAATAAGATTAATGGGAATCCAAAATCAAGAAGAATGAATGTATCCTACGAATAATAGTGATGTATTCCTCTTGGAAATTAACTGCTTATCTTATTTATACGAACCTCCCTTTTGGGGACGTGTCTTAGCTATTTTTAATCACAGCGCGAGGTGAAGCCTCACAAGTCAAAGCATGTTAATTTGTTCCTTTGTTGAGACTGCTGGATGGAGTAAAAGGGTGTGTGTGTTTTCACGGAGACACATTTGGTCGCATCGAGGCTGGCCTCGATAACAAGGTGATAGTAAAGTTGATTTTTTCGTTTCGCAGGTACACGTCAAGTTTAGCTGGTCAAACCCGACTCCGTTCCGGCTGCCTCGTTATCTTGTATCGAAACCTTTCGGCTCGCAGCTGTTTTCTCGCATGTGTATGTTCATGCATTCGCGTGGGAAACTCCAACTATTCGTTTGCCTTCTTAAACTCATGTTTTTCTTAATATATGTACAATTGTGATTTAACATTATATATAAGTATTTACTAATGCATGGCATATTATTTGAATAGTTAATATGTGTGCCCAATTTCAAGATTCCATAAGTCCAATAGGGTGCTAATTTGTGAGGTCCCTCCTTGAGACTACTTAAGCTTGCAATTCGGGTGTCGCTACAACCTCCCTTCGAGCCACGGAGTAATATAAATTAAGAACTAATATACATCGACTCGGGGTACACAGTTTGTTTCATCTATAATGCTACGCATTTACATTGCTTCGATACCCATATACATATTTTAAATATTTCGGCTGCTTTCTACCATTTAAACTAGTCTCTCAGGAAATACTATATACGAGGGGTGGTCAATAAGTTTTGCAATTCAGATATAAGGAAACGAGATATAAGGAAAAGTGTTTTATTATTTTTCAATATAACTACCCTCGACTTCAATGCACTTGCGACAGTTGTCCCTGAGGCTTCGAATTCCGGACAACCAGAAATCTCCCGACTGCTGTTCAATCCACTCCTGGATGGCGAGCTCAACATCTTTATCGTCCCTAAACCGACGTCCACGCAGTGCAGCCTTGAGCTAGCGGAATAAAAAGTAGTCGCTAGGGGCCAGATCTGGACTGTAGGGGGGATGGTTGAGCTCCTCGAATCCGCACTCGTGCAGGGCAGCTTGTGCAACTCTGGCCTTGTGAACTTTGACGACGTTGAAGTCGATCATGGGGCATGAAGTTTCTAGGGATCCAACGGGTAGAGACCTTGGTCATGGCCAAATTCTCGTGAATGACGTTGATAACACTTTCATGTGATATTCCAAGTTGTCGCTCGATTTTATCGACTTTCACCCGTCGATTTTCGAGGATCATCCTCTCCACACGGGCCACATTGTTCTCGTTGGTCACGTCTGACGGGCATCCTGGACGGGGGTCATCTTCAAGGGACTCACGGCCATGGAAGATCTACCCATTCCAGCGAGCAATGGTTGCATAGGAAGGGGCGGTGTCGGTGTACACTGCAACTATGCGTTCATTGATCTCTTTTGCATTCTTGCCTTCCTTGGTCAAAAATTTTATCACTGTGCGGTGCTCAACCTTCTGCATTGTTGAAAAATTTGTGACTGATGATCTGCGATCAGCTACGGCTTCTTAAATAGACGAGGCAGGAGTGCGTGGCTGCAGGTCCTGACTTGTCATAACTTGTCCTAACACCCCCACAAACAGCCAACCCCCTTCCTCTGTTTTGGTCTACTGATTCGCAAAACTTATTGACCGCTTCTCATATAACGATTACAATTCATGATATATACAATTAGTTCACAGGCGAATCATTATGTAGAAAATATTGAGGCGTGCGGAGAATTTGCCTTTTTTTTAATACAATAGACATTGGCAATTTAATCAATACGTACATATTATTTTCTTTAAATCAGCCCATTTTACGATGCAACTGGTTTTTAAAATACAAGAATGAGACGTAATCTTTTATTTTAACTACATCTTAATCTGGAGATTGGCTTCTCTAGACTTACGGAGTCTTAAAATACTTTATTTACTTTATCTATAATTACGCACAGTAGTTATTAGTTCTAAGGAGCGTTCGGAGGTGTGAACTGCAGCTCTTAAAACGATAAATATTCGTGTGTGGATGTGTGTATGCGCCACCACTTTATTATTGCTTTCTTTGACAGATTTGTGCACTTACTCCACATTAAATGCACTATCTTATTCCAATTTCTTATGCCTAGTTGCAACAAATGACTTCTAAATGGCAGCAATCTTGCGATTCTTTGTTTAAACCAAGTGATGCCAATCGTGATAATATTTGAGGGGCCCGGATGATTGAGATGCAGATCCTAAACTGCGAACAAAGCAGTTTTCTCTATTTTCACATTTTAAATTAGTATAAGCACTGAATATACGCCTTTTTCACTATATATGAACTAAATTTTAATTTTAACCTAATATGCAGTGGCATTTTTAAACTCAATTATTGTCATTATTATTATTTGAACAATGTGCTCGAAGGAACGGCGTGAGTTCCTATGTTTATTTCCACCTGGTGTTGGTCATTTGAGCTACGATCATGGGCGCCGCGTTTGTATGTGGAGACTGGAATATCCTCTGTAGGGATAGGTCTCCACTTACGGCCACCTGTAGCGGTTAATTTTAACTCATCCAACTGCTTGCAGTACTCTGGTGTGTAGAAATGAAATGAGCTTCTTACTATTCTGACGATAGCCCCGTTGGTAGGGGATGTTGATGGTGATGGAATTCGCCAGGCCTACTTCTTTTTGAGCTGAAAGTAGGCTTGGGGTTGGCTGATTTTTCTTTTACTCGCTCTGCCCATTGATGGTCTGACGAGTGCATGTTTTTCTTCTTTGGTTACCTGCCCGGTCATAGGGGACCGGAGTGACCGGACTGAGGTTGCGGGCTCTTTATTTTTTATAGAAATTCGCCTGTCATCTTCTTCTACTCCATGATTCTAAATGAGAAGACAGAATATGAGAACAAAAGGCTCAAAGAAACTAGTCCATTAAAGACACACAGCACACCATCACACCATACCTAAACTACACAACCCAGAGAATATTTGCATATAAATCTCACATCGAGATGGTGGGTGCTCATTCGACAAATACCTACACTTCGACATACACCAAACCATCACACAGAAAATAGTAATACACACAAACAAAATGCTACGCAGAATTACCCTGCCAGCCGCAAACTACAACTACACCTATAAAAAAACTACGACCACTCCTAACATACTGGCCCTTAACACTCACAGCCGTAAATCATACATGGAAGAGGGAGAAAGAGAATATCGCTCTCATCGATAGACATACATATGCTGACATACATTACCTGACAACAAAAATTACACCATTCGATACATACACCCATACCTATTTAACAATACAGTTGGTTAAACGCGCAAGAGACCTGGCATACATCCAAATACATGCCAGAAAACACTGTGTTAGCGTTGAAATACCTAGCACCCGTTTATTATTCACAAACATAACTTACCTACACCATAAGTTAACAGCAGCATGAACATCGCGTTTCCTTTACTTATGCTTCGTCTTTTCCACCCACCCACCACTGCCCCTGACTAGTACCACTACAAACACACACAAATAAAACACGACTCATTGATGTTTATCCTCCGACTCAGTCTTCCCTCTGCTAATCTTTCTATTCACATCGTGTCATGACAACTAATCTAGCGACCTTCTCTAGAGAAAGTATGTAGTTTTGCATCATCACATGAATGGCATCTCGATAAGAAACACACTGCTAGAAATAAAATAGATGCCTTAATTTAGATAAAGACTTTCTTCGGCAGACTTCTGATAGCCGAAGTTCGATCTCACAATAAGTTTCCCTGCCCATCGCCCATAACCAACTTGTTCGTCTCGAAGTAAAAAGCAAAAATGTTTCGCAAAACATCTCCAAGACTGCAGGACTTTGGGTTCTGTCACAATTATGGTGATAAAAGCTCGTTGTTTGAGACCAACTTTCACTGTAGATTTCCTTTATTTTTTCTTGTTTTTTTGTCTTCCAACGGCTTTCATTCGGCTTCAGCCCAGTTTCAACTGCCAGTCTCAAATACCGGCACCACCCACTCCAACCCATTATTCTATGTTTCTTTGCGATATTTCAGACTTGTTTGTGTTAATTAACTTTGTAGATACGAGTAAATTATGCGAAATGATTTGATACGCCTCTGTTACGACCTCTAAGAGGCGTTCCATGAACATGAGCTATATGGAATTTTTTCTTCGCACTTTCTCAACGTGTTGAAAAATAATAATCATGAATAAAGTTAAATTCGTTTGTTGTATTAGAATAATGAAATTCAATCAATTAAAAGTATCGTCACCATTTTCAACGATTGGGACAGGATGGACATTTTCTTACGAAAAAAAAAATGCACGCTTTTGAAAAAAATGTGAAAGAATAGCGATAAAGATCAAATAAGGATAACGCAAAGAAAAGTTTACATCAGCATGATATCCTTCGCCTCTTGGCCTAAATTGAGTTCCGTTTTCCACCACCTTTTTCACTCCCGAGTTATACAGCATTTTTCGAGAGAAGAAATTTTCGATCTTTAAAGTGAGATGTTATTGTTTGTACCTCCCTTAAAGTCTTTTTGACCTGCTCTGGTCTATTTGCTTTCCTTTCATTGGCTTCTGACCTTGCAGTTTTGAGATTTAAGGTTTAAATTGGCGTCATTCGTAGTTTGAAATATGTGTATTTTCTTCTTCTCGCACTTTTTGGATATCCTGAAGGCTTATAATTATTTTAAGGGATTTTGTGAACATTTTTGTACATACAAAAATAAATGCCTACTAACTTTCGTAATCTTTACACAACACTGGAAGTTATATTCTTCAGGGATCTCAAAGAATAAAGGAATGTTTGTTCAAGGATGCTACATTGAAATGTTTTCAGAGGATGGGACTTCCATAACAATTCAACTTCTTTTGAAAATAATGGGCAAAAACACGTGGAAACCTTTTTAAACCTAGTATCCTACACTCCATTATACATTAGGACGTTCCTGAGTTTTTAGTTGGATTTTTGTTTTCGGTATTTGTGTTTTATGTATTTGTGAAGAGAAACGAGGATTGTGGTGAGAAATAAGAAAT
Source organism: Ceratothoa steindachneri (assembly GCA_963969495.1). NCBI lineage: Eukaryota > Metazoa > Arthropoda > Malacostraca > Isopoda > Cymothoidae > Ceratothoa > Ceratothoa steindachneri. The sequence goes on along the minus strand of OZ018327.1, from coordinate 105,465,463 downwards.
AAAAACCAATAAATTAACTATAGAATAATGTAAAAGGTAAATCATTGGCATAAATATAGGAATTACTACAAAGCTTGTATAATGTCTGTTCTTTGAATACTTCTGGTATCTGTTTTGCCAAATAATTTTAAAATATCTTTCTATTAAAAGACAAGGATAACCGAATGGTGGGTTCTTTATTTTGTAGTTTAATTTATTGAGTGATACAATATGAAATAATAGAAGTCTTTAATACCCAAGCTATCATGGGATTCGCGAATGCATAAAAGTTCATGAGTTCAATATAACAGGACCAGATGATTCGAAGATACACTCAAGGCCAGTTTCAGTTATCTTGATTTCAGTTCAAACTTCTAGAATGAACATTGAGGCGGTGGTAATTACTCTATTTAAAGGTCATGACTAACATTTATTACTTGTTTTGACAATGAGTATGAGGTTAATATCTACGAGCGAAGTGATTGAAAAAAAACATAGATGCTGAAACTGAAACATTTAAGGTTGATATTGGACAAAAGCAAATCCCTACAGATTTGAGCACTAAAAACGATCTTCTTCTTCAAAAACACTGATCAGATTGGATATAGGAGATTGGAGAGTAGGTAAGGTGATGTCCTTGGTCCAAAATCAATAAACATTCATATAATTCTTTACACGAATAACTCCTTTTATCCTTCAGATTTATGATATGCAAAACATTGAATTAAATTTGGGGGATACTGTTGCCCCTTCCTTGTGGTCTCAAATATTTACAGATGAAATGAAGTTAAGCTTAATTTATAATCAAATAAATAAATCTACAAAACTACTAAAATCATCACGAAATTCTCTTTTCTTGCGGCCCTACCACATAAAATCTTATTAAGAAAACTGTAATTTACGCAGTGATGGTATGAGGTTAGCAAAGCAATGAGTCCTCATCCACGCTAAGCGCGACAATGTATAGAGTTGACCAATCTACATACCAACCCTTAGATACGATCCCGTCTAGAGCCACTACAAAAATGAAGGTTAAATTACAAAAGTGATACAGTTTTTTTCCTTTAATGAAGAGCGTGCCCCAGTGTGAAGGTGTCTACCCTTTGCTATTTAACTGTAAGCATAAAGGGTTCTATTTTTAAAGGTAAACCTCTCACTCCTTTTTCCTCCACTGACAAGAAAGGGAAGAAAAATATTTTTCTGTATTTTTGGTTTATCTGGTTAGCCAGATCCAAATATTCCACTACCAAAGTAAACCACCAATAACCATTTATCCAATTTTCCTTTCTAAGCGAAAATCCTGTGATATCGGTGTTTGTAATCTTTTCTTTATATAATCTCAAGTTAAAGTAGGAATGAGCCCCCTGAAATTTTGTAAATTTTAATATTTTAAGATCTGCTTCACTGAATTTCATTTGAAAATGCCGTTAATTCATTTTTCGCTTAGCGAAAAACTTCATTATTCGTTAGCCTAAATATAATAACGCTACCTCCTATGTAAAAAATAAAATAACTGCAATGTAAATCCAAATACAAATTTAAATTAAATAGTTTTAAAATATAGCGCAAAGTTGAAAGGCAAAGAAATTGCACAAGTTCAAATTTGAACATGTATTCAGGTCGCTTAAGGACAAAGGCGGTGAAATTTCGTCGGGCCTTGAATGTGAGAAATGTGGTGTGTTTTCACATTCAGAAATGGATTAGATAAATGGATCAAATAATAGCGGAAGATATGTTATGGGATTCATGAAAGAAACGCGGCAGATATGGGAAAAACAAAAAAATGGTTTAATTTCGATTAAATTTCTCGAACTTTAATATTATACTCGTATACAAAAGAAAGCAAATTATATAGATTCTGTTTTTTTATAAATTTATAAATCAAGGCTTTTTGCGTATTTTGTAAGAAATTCGGTTCTATTTAAGAGATAGAAGGGGATTCTAAGCTTACAAATTTCTTGTGCTTCAGGGCAAGTGTTACCGATTTTTATTCTTTATTAGCCGCTATATTTATTGAGGAAATATTTCTACATCTTAATAATAAGCACATTTTTCTTATAACCAATGAGCCCCTTCCGTAAATAATGACGACCACTCAAGTTTGACACCACTTTATTCATGGGTGAGTTTCATCCTTTTTAATACCATTTCGAGAATAAAATTCATGCTTTGAATATTAATGACAATCCCAATATTAATTAATGCAATAATGTAGGCCGAATGTAATTGAATTGTGGATACTTCAGATAAATTTAGAACGTAGTAATAGCGCTAGGGGAGGTAATATGATTGTTAGAGTGATATATAAATAATTAATACCAAAATGCGACACACTGAATTTAATCTGTAAAAACTAACGTGAAAGCGCTGACTTTCCTCGAGTAGACTCTCGAATTTTGTTTTCTTGTTTAAAAAATCGGGGTATTATTTATTTGTTGATTTTTTGTTGTCATTCAGTGAGTTGATCTTAAGACTATAAACGATATTTAATTTTCAGATTGTTTTTTTTTAACTTTTGCTGGATTAAAGTTACATAATTTGGGACTACTCTACCTTTTACCTACTTTTAAATATTCAGAAATAAAGAAAAATACATTTATTCAAGGACGAATATGGCAGAGACAAAATAATAAGATAATAATATCATCAGTTTGCTGGTAACAATGGAACTTTATTGTGTCTTAAAACTCTTGACCCTAGGTATGTAAATACAATGGGGACTTTAGAAAATAGGTTTTCCCCTTTTATGACAAAATGAATATAAAGCAGGACATCGGTATTTACAAAATTTACTCTAGAATAGGAACAAAAACGACCAAAACGAAGTGATAGAGCATCGTCATGGAATCGATTCCAAATTCCAAGACAAGTTCCACTTCTAGCTCCAATAATTTTGGGTCATTTTCCTCACTTTGATAATTTCTTTCTTCATCGTTTACTGTGATACAAAAGCCTCCCTTAGACACACGAGCGTCATCAATTTTCTCCTAGATAAGCAGACGCATCGCAATGGGCTACTTCTCTCTCTGCAGTGGTCCAACAGATCTACATTTGGGACGGGGGGCAAAACAGAAAGTTAACATTTCATTTCCTTATATCCTTCACTACAGTGGTATAGAGATTAGGCCTTCGACTAGATAAAATTCAGCTTTTTCTGATAGAGTTTCTTAATCAAGATTACTAGATGTGTATGTAAGAAGACCACATATTTGTGCGTGCATCATATATTACAGAAGCAATTTTTACAGAAAAGTACGTATGTAGCATTATGTACTAAGAAAATTATAAGTAGGTAGTCCACCTGTTACAATTTATTATAATTATGTTAGGATTTGTAATTCTGTCCTAGATTTTGACTATATTGGTGCTTTTAATAATATCTCTTTTCCTGTTTATGGCAAATTCAGCGAGTATTAGATACAAGTGAAAGCACGTGGAGAAACTCTCTTGTAGTTCTTCTTTAAAAGGCTTATCGCCCTCAAAACTTATTTGCGCATTGTGGGCATTGATTCTGAGCAAACAGAGAAATATACAAGGCCTGCAGACCAAAGGGTCGTGTGCTCTCACTTGTTCTAATTTATGATTCTTATGACCTAAAAAACTTTCAATAATTCCAGGACAAACCTTAGGAGGACCTTGGCAATTATATCGTTCGAAATAGAATGTAAAACAACATAGGGGTTTCAAATTTTGTGAGAATCCGCCGAATATGTATGATGTTTTATCAAAAACAAAATAATTCTCTGGCTAAACTTGGGAGGATTTTGTAAATTATATCCTTCAAAAGAGAATGTAAAGCAAAATAAAGGTTTCCAATTTTGTTAAAATTGGTAGAATAGTTAGGATGTTATTGCAAAAATAAAATAATTCCCGGCTAGTCTTGGAAGGACATTGTAAATTATATGATTCGAAATAGAATGTAAAACAACATAGGGGGTTCAAATTTCGTTAGAATAGGACGAATAGGTATGATATTTTTTTTCCAAACCAAAATAATTCCCTGGATAAACTTGAGATGACTTTGGAAATTATATCATTTGAAAGAGAATGCAAAGTAACATAAGGGTTTCAAATTTGGTTAGAACCGGCTGAATAGTTACAATGTTATTACAAAAACTAAAAATCAGCAAACCGGGGACTGACCGACATAGTGAGATGTAGAGGCGCCCGCGACTTGACTCGTACGCGAATAATAAGCCGAGTATTAAATGTTTAATAATTTACTGAAAATTAGTACACACTTTGAAACCACCCTGTAGATGGTGCTTAGTTAAAATAATCTTATTTTCTGAGAGATAATTTCTTACAAATGCACTTTCATGTAATTCTAAACTTTACATTCCAGCTATTTACTAATTATGAAATATCGTTTACACCCTAAATATTTTTACGTCTTTGTGGAAAATAAATGTTTTGGGGGCTTAGTGGAACGAACATATTTTTATTGCTTGGTAGAACAAAAAGATTCTGAGGGCTTATTAGAACAGAAGAAATTTTGGGGCTCTATGGAACGGAAATGATTTTATGGCTTAGTGGAATGGAAATATTTGGGGGGTTTGGTGATGCGGAAATAGTTTGAGGGCTTGATGGAACAGGAATCATTTTGAGGGCAATAATTAACATTGAAACAAAACAGAAACTATATAGAGTCAAATAGAGATAAGCCTATACTTATCAACTTCATGTACATCATTATTAAATGCTCTTCCACAAAAGTGGAATCGGTCCCCTTCAATCCAAATTAAAACCCCACCCATGCTGTTAAGTACCAAAAGATCAATCAAAATTAACACCAAATTGGCCCTTTAAAGCGACTGGATACTGTTCACCGTAGGATCTCTTGCAGTCAATGATCAATCCTAGAAACAAGGCCCAAAGCCTACCCCTTCAAATACTCCTACCATCTCCTTTTCTTCTCTACTTTTCCCCATCTGCGGTCGCCGTTCTTGATGGTCGTTTCCAAAGTTTTTTCTTTAATGTACTTCTTTTATTTAGTCCTTTTTCTCTCATGTCACTCAAAATACAGTCTCTCCATCTCATTTTCGGTCTTTTTCTTCTTCGGGTCCCCTCTACCTCTATATCCATCACTTCCCTTGCTACATGATTCTCTTCCTCTTTTCTTCTTTCGATGTACCCAAACCATCTCAATCTTGCTTCTTAAACTTTATTTGATAGTTCGATTGCTTTTACCGATCCTCGAATGTGTTCATTTCTAACTTTGTCTTTGAGGGTCACTCTTCATATCTACCTCGACCTCTTAACCTCCGCCACATCGAGCCTTCTTTCGTCCGTTTTCTTCAGTGGTGCTGTTTCCAGTGTCTAAGTCATTGCGGGTCTCACTATACCAGACACATTGGATACGGTGGTTTATTTAATCTCTCACCACCCATAACTATAATATATGATATCATTCACTCGTCCATCGGTCATTATTTGCTCTCTAAACCCCTCATTCTCATATTTAACCACCTTTTTATGCGATTTTCCACATTTAGACATATTCTCTCACTCTCAGACAAGTCTATTTCCATTATTTCTTTCTCCATGCACATAGCAACTTAGAGTACTCTCATTCAGAACCTTGTTGACGCCATATATCGTGGTATTGTAAGGGCCGAGTGGTGGTGTACGTACGTAGGTTTGTTACGTACTTGAATGACTCCTTGATTACGTTTTCTCTATCACTGCTATATTTTTTTACGTAATTTAATCTTTGAAGATTTCTAGTGCCATGTGCACCATTTCGAGGATTGAATTAAATACTTCTAACAAAAATATATCTTTAATTACAACATAAAAATGTGAAGTCTAAAAAACAAACTATACAGCTCTGAATAAACGACCTATGTTAGAATTACTAATTTAAACCAAATGAATATAAAATAATGGTTGACATCAAGCCCACTTTAATATTGGACGCTAATTGACACACAAAAATAATTGAATTTATTTACCTTTAAAAAAAACACACGTGAATCCGGCTGAAGAATGACCTTGGCCTTGGATCATAGGTAGACGGGAAAATGGTTTTGCGGTTAAGTGCTTGTGCTTGTTCACAGACACCCAGTTTGACTCGCGAGGAGACGGGCTTGAAGCAACAAGTGATTTCGGTGAGGACGACGGGTGGCGTTAAGCATGTTCTCTTAGTTAGATGATTTAAGCAACGGAACTGAGAAGGTATGCTTTTGCCAATCTTCGGGTTAATCTTGAGATGGTTCGCACTGACGAGCGATAGGCAAAACGTAAATCCTTTGATGACTGGGAACAACAAATTTTAACTTTGAGGGAGTTCACTTTGGGAAATCTTCAATGGCGAGGACTATCTCTGGTTTTTGTTGCAACCGAGATAGGGTATTTCTCTGACGACTGATGTTTGAGAGTGATCCTCAATACAAAAGCTAATTTTCGGTTTGACCACCAGGAACTGGTTCATAATGAACTTCTTCTCTGTTCCTTTCTTTGATTGCCGGGCACTGCCGCCGGACTTCGTCGTGTCGATCTCTAACTCGATCTTTCTCGTTCTTCTCCAGTTATCCGCCTATATACTTTACCGAAACACTGGGGCTAGGGGAAGGGGGGGGGCTTAAGAATTAAGCCTCTTCCTCTAACGACTCTTCTTTGAGCGTTTTTCACCTAGTCTGTGAGGCATCTTCTGGCTTTTGGTCACAGCTCCTATAATTTCGTTTATGACGCGAAATTAGATCCCAAATCTTAGGGGAAATAGTGCCTGTTTACCCATTGTTATTGCACTTGGTCTCCTTTCCATCGTATTGTTATGATTGCTGGCAAAAAAATCTGTTGATTCGTACTTCTCGTGGTTTGAGGAGGCGTCTGGCAGCCAGCGGGTCGAGGGGAGAGAGGGTGGGGGGTAAGTAATCGGGTTACACAGCCAAGCACCTGGACGTTGTGGTGACCGAACAGGGCCATATACCAACGTTACTACCAGTATTCTCTTGAGTAGCTTCGGGACCCATTTCCTAATCAAAGCCTTTACATTCACTAACAATCAGATCGTCCATGTGACCTTCTTACCATTCATACTAGTGTGATAGCAATCTGCCCTCTATACCAGTATAATTTATGATACATCAGTGATACTTTAAATATAGGACTTGTTGAAGGGAAATGCCACTCTAATATCACAAACTATATCATCTTTACTCGCAACCACGCTCCCTTTAATATTGATTGCATTTATGATTCGCACAATCCTCACGTGGAGTCTCTCCAAACGCCACGATCAACATTTCCAAAACCCTCTCTCCCTCAAACTACTAACACAAGGTCAAAGGCATATAGAACCTGGGATAGAACCCATCCTCCACCATTCGTCACCAATTTTAGGACCTTTACTCTAATTTTAATTACCACTCTACTACAGATATTTAACAGTGATAGCGACATTACAATCCAATTTTTTTACCTACTCCATTACGAAAATTAAACACTTGATTCCGTCCTTCTTTCGTCAAAGCGCACCTTTACTTCGAAATTAAATATTTTTTTAGCATCCAACCGTTTTCTAATTACCTGTAACATTATTAAAACTCACCACAATGTTCTACTTCTAGATGTACATAAGTTTTCTCCAAATCCAAGAATCCACTCGACAATGACAGCTCCGTGATGACCCGGGTCCTAGATAAGTTATACTTCCTCACTTCCCCAAACCCTGGGAGTCTCAAACTACATCAAATGAACCTTAGATTTAGTTCGAGAAGTTTCCATCTGTCTATTTTTTGACACTTTCTTTACAACTGTCTCCTTATTTCATTATCTCTGATAGGATTTCATCCACTCATCCCTGGAAGGGGCCTATAGGGGGCGGGCTCACCCTTCCTAATCTTCTCCGTCCAAGTCTGTGTTCACTTCATGCTACAATATTTTTGGCTTCCTAGCCGATTCTAGCTACTTTCCGGCTTAATAATATTTGATTACTCCCTATGGTCTAGAAAAAAAATATTAAACAGAAAGATAAAATAGCTTTTGAATAGATTTTTTCAACTAATTTAGTGTTTCCATGACAAATATAGAAGAGGTTCCCCTTCATCATTTATAGATGTTTTATGACGGTCAGCACTCCTTCTAACATACTAATATAACATGTTGACGTGCAAATAAGGATCATCTCTTTCAATTCTATATATATGCTCTAACGCCATGCATTATGAAACTGTCCTATTTGCGGCTAAGTCCGTGAATTAAGGAAGATCGCACCCGGTTTCTTAATATCAATACGTCTCTTATATGTTTGATAAAGGGGTCGGGGGACCTATATGCTGTGGATGGTATTTCATATAGGAAAAAATAACAGCTAGACCACATATGTCCTACGCCAATCATGTTTGACAGGGTATTCTTCGCTCTTTGCCCTTTCAAGACTACGAGCGCGACGGCTTCTGTGAAAATTTGTAACTGGTTATCAGCAAGAAACTGATCGGTGGGAATAAAGCCAAACGTCCGAATCATATAAGCGAGGTATACAACTCAGAGGCTGCTGTAGAAGTAGTCAACGGCCTCTACTAAACTAAAATCTACGATTCAGATAGAGATGTCATTCATTTCCTCAGAAGTGGTCAACAATCTTCGAATTTAGCACCACTTCGGTGGTGTCTTGAGAAGCAACGTATCGGTTAAGGAGAGTTCAATGGAAAGAAATTTGACGACTAACTTTCATATAAAATCTGTTTGTTCACGAAGAGAGTATATGGGCACATCAAAACAGTATACTTCTACAGCAGCCTCTGAGTTGCATACCTCGCTTATATGATTCGGACGTTTGGCTTTATTCCCACTGATCAGTTTCTTGCTGGCAACCAGTTATTGAGACTCACCTAAAGAGAAATGTTATGCCTATAAGCGATATAGTTGTCGTCACTCTTATTTGAATGTGTCAACTTCGTTGGGAACGGGCTGTATTCTTTTGCTTTTTAGAGCGCGCCTATCTTTTGGAAGGTCAAGTGAGCCTAAGCTTAATGGGTTAAACCCACTTCATAGGTGTTGAAGTAAGTTTAAGCGATTGAGGTATGATTTTGACCTTTAAGAAGAAGAGAAAATATCCTCCGACTCTTTGTTTCTTTTTATACCATTCTCTACATTTCTTACCTTTGATGCTGCTTTACTAAACATGTTGCAAGTTTGTTTGAGGCCCACATCCGGATATGATCTTGATAGACATGGGATTCTTCAAAAGCAGGTTTTCTTTAAACCATTGGATTTAGAACTAACTTATAAGGCAAATACACCAACGGACCAAACGTTATCCTGTACACCGTGCCTCAGATTGCAGCTGAGCGAGCTTTTACATTACTTTTAGCTTTGTTTACCAGGATCTGTTTAAAGGGTATCTTCCCATATTCTTTCTACAAGTCAGTGAGCAATCATACCATTGCTCTGGTTTCATACCAATTTCACTTAACTGCTTCGAGTGCAATTTGATACAGAGATTGTTAAATGTTCAGATACCTTACTTCCTGTACACAAGATGTCTTCTGCCCATTCTACTTTTTTAAGTTTAATTTCATGCCGGATGTTGTGCATTGCTCGAAGAATACTACTTGCAAGCTATTCCCTCCAGCAGAATTTACCCACGGTAACTTTTCGTTTGATGAAGACTAATGATAGTGCAGGTCATAATGTATAATTAAAACCTTGCATTCTATAGGGTGGAATAAACGCCTTCTAATCTGAGTTCTTACGAGATCGATGCATTCACGCGCTTTATGTATAAGATATATAGATCTCTTTTTCGTGTGTTCAGAAGTCCCGTTGGAGCTTCCTCGCCAACATGGCCTGATCCGTTTCTATCGCTGTGCCAAAATTCAGGGGTTTCCATTTTATTTAGACAAATATCAAGATTATTAACCCTTGTCACAGACACTTGGTAGACACTGACTCAGGCTAGTACTTAAATTGGCTATTTTAGGCCCAGTAGCCACTTACTGATGCCTTGCTCTTGTATTCGATCTAGTTTTATCTTATTCGTAGCGTTAGCGTCTCTTGGATCCATGCCCTGGATAATCTTCTCTCTTTGCCTGATGCGAGCTTTCTTCATCCTTATCAATATATTCACTGCATCCAAGAATTTCATTGGTGCCTAGTATCTTGAGCTGATTATTATTTCGGACCTAATTTTTAATGCTTCGAACGCAGCAGGATTTATCTCTAGTCTCCGAATCCTACAGATACATTCGCGGACTGCATTACTTTTGCATAAATCGCTTCCCTAAACGTTCTGTGAAGATTAAAAGGTACTTTATCTGTCTGAAAGATTTTGGTTTACTGTCTATAGGGTGGAATAAACGCCTTCTAATCTGAGTTCTTACGAGATCGACGCATTCACGCGCTTTATGTATAAGATATATAGATCTCTTTTTCGTGTGTTCAGAAGTCCCAGCTCCATCCTAGGAAGAGAAAGGTGGTAGCATTTGCCCCGGTGGTGGGGGCTGGTTCTTGTATGCCAGATTGAAGTTACAGAGAGATTTTGGAGGAAGTGAGCCTGCAAGCGGTCTCTAGTCATGCCTCTTGATTATTATTCCCATAGTTTGTCTTATTATTGTTATTATTTTCTCTTTTTGTTTGTTTTATTTTTCTTATAAGTTAGTCAATTTATGCGTTTTGAGGGGGCTGCCCACTCGTATTTGTTAACCAGTTAAGAGGGGTAAGATTATATTCAGATCTACTGTATAACCCAACTCTTATATTAATTATCCCATATTTTTTTCAATCCAAATTCTCGGTGCATTTACTAGATTCACGCACAACACTTCTCACTCTAAATACTCCTTGTCCATCCACTATCAACCCTTTAGGAATTTTTAAAACTGCACGACCCAGAATTTTCCAAACATCTTGCTTAAAACAGTCAGCAGACTTATCCCATATTATTTTAAGCTGTTATCTTTCATTTTTATATATTTTTTTGATTTGATATATACTGCATGTTTCACATCGCCATTCAATCCTTTGCATTTTATCTTTCATTTTCTAGTTTTAGCACACTCAAAACAGTGAATTCACTACCCACTAAAACTTCCTTAAATTTTCTGCTAATATTCTGTATTGCCATATTCGCAGTTACTTTCACTCTCTTCCATCCAACGGCCCCATTCACCATTTACTCTATGATTCAACACCATTTCTCTCTTCATTCTCTCTTTTCTACCTTTCTCACGTGATCTCGTCTATACACCAATCAATTGAACACCGTCTCTCCTGCGCCCAACCATAGTCTTAAAAAATATATTTATTCTCTTCTTTGGGCTGCAAGAAGTTGTTTGCAGTGTTTTTTAAATTAAAGAAACCTCCCACATCGATCTATTTCCATCATTTACTGGTGTAGCAAAAGCTCCAGTTATCCCATTTCTCATCTTATCACCTACACATCTATCAATAACTCGTATAGCGATCAACTAATACTGATAGACGATTCCAATCACTACTCGTCACATATCATTCCAGAACTTCTCTTTATCAGCTTACACGGTCCATATCATATAATTACACATTACTTCAACCCTCAGAAGTCATAGCTTCTTACAAACAATTCTTGAGCTCACCCATTCATACTCAAACGCTTATCACCTTCTCAATACCAGTTTTTTACCCTCTTCGCCTCTGCCCCCACGCTTCACAACCTAGCGCACTCCATTCGCTTCATCCAAAACAACGCTTCCTTCCCTTTCATGTTCGCCTCACGGTGCAATTACCTAAACTTCCCCTATATTTAACGCATACACTACGTTTCTTCATATATTCCTTCACATTCTTCACACCTGCATGGTTCACACATTGTTGACGCAGATTAAGTAGCATGACTGAACTCAGTCCCCAACGGGTCCTCTCCTAAGGTGCATTTGTGTTTCACACTCGTAGGAGCAAAGTTTAGTGGTGCGTGGCTTTTCATACATGGTGCCGGTATCTGGACTTAGTTCATTCTACGACACGCGCAGAAATTTAACCAAATTTTTGTGCTGTGAGTATTCGAATCATCACGAACCCCATCAGGATTATGAAAAGATACGACTATGTACGTTAGTGTGCAAATAATTTTTTACTAAAACAAACACACTCCATACTTTTACTTTGTTTGCTTAATAGCATAATTGTGTTTCTGGCTTCAAGGCAAGATCGCTAGTTGCATTTCACTCTTCTGCAAAAATGTGAAATGAAAGACTACCGTTAAAAAATTGCATTTTTTAACTAGAAATTAAGTGTTCAAGATATGAGGCGATATGTCTCAAGCGAGAAACGCGGATTTACCCTCGGATACACGGGATGCACAAGAATGAAAATGTAAAAAAATTAAGCGGATGGAAAAAAAAGGAAAAATATCCCAAAATGGAATTGCCAAAGAAAACTCTTCAGCAAGATTGTGCGGAAAAGCTACGAGCAAAAAAATTAAATAAGAAAAACCGATAGAAATGTAATGAAGCAGAATATAAATGCAGAATATAAATGAAAAAATGTGAGTGTATAGGAAAAAAAACAGGAAGGCATAGTGATTATTCCATAAATAAACTAGACAACTGTTTGTTTTTTTTCTCTTTGTCAGAGAAAGATTAATGATTAATCAACCTTTTCACATATAATGAGGTATAAATATATTATTAAATTGCATTTAAGTTAGATACATTTAGGATCAGCCTGAAAATTTTATTATGAAGTTCGATTGGTGACTACGCTCGAGAAGGAAACAGCGCACGGTGTACTTTCTATGAGGAACCTGGACAGATTTAGAAGGAGTGCGCGTCTTTCCTGTCTTAGAAACCAAACTTGCGTCCTTCTTTTCTCGATATATGAAAATATAGCTTCATTTCATATTGACATCTTTAATTTTCTCACTTTTATTTTTAACTTCAAAGATTTCTAACAGAGATGATATCGTTTTCTCGATATTATATCAAATACAAAAAAGACCTCAAACTAAGATGTGTCTATTGGGAGGGATTGCATCGACCCTAGTATAAAATTTAAATACATCACAGGCCAGTTGGTTTCTAAAAAGATTAAAGTTATATAGAGCTACATAGATATTCAGATCATAAAACAACACCTTGTGGTCCCTACTTGACCTGAGATGAGGATTACGGGGAAGATAGATAGTCCCTGCGTCATAAGCTGTACTGAAAACAAGACCAAAATAAATACCTTTCCTGGTTGGTAGGAAATTTCTGAAGAAACTTTATAAAAAGGATTGAAGGGAGCGTGAAATTTGCTGAACCTCTTTCCTGAAGACAGTAAACGCTGTTAACTAAGAAGATGGTTAGTTATGTCATATCAATGCTCGTGATCTATCTATAATTATCTTACAACAGTTTCGTCAAAAGAGATAGGTAATTATTTTCGTCTATAGGAGAATAAACTTAGCAAAGTTGTTAACCAATAAAGACCCTTCAATGTACTCAAGGGAGTTCTATTTCTTAACCTCAAAAACCCACACGATAGAGAAGAGTGTGAGGTTTTATTTTCCAGATGATTATTCGAAAAGAGAAGAAGACTCTTCTAAAACCCAGTCGCTAATGCTTATTCAAATGGTAAAGAAAAAAAGAAGGTAAGAACGTAATGAAGAAGAGGAAAGATCATTAGTGACACGACGTGATATTTTGAATCTCATTAATTATAAATTCAAACAGAACGCGAAATCTCATTACAACAAACTCGCACAAATAAAACAAACACTTAAATGCTAAGGTACGCGAATTTGATTATTCTAGTTGGTGATTTTTTGGCCGTTAGTAATTTGTGTTATATCTTTCGACCTGACAGAGATAGTAGTCAGCCTCTGAAGTGCGTACAAACGACAAACATTTGTTTACTGCCTGGTGCCTGCATTTTAAGGCCAATATATGAACAAAGCGTATATAATAAAAGTATTTGGGAAAATTTTTACTCGTCAAATTATAAATAATCTAGGCGAAAACAAATCAATTTTTTCCCTTTTAATGTCGGCTATTGAGATTTCATTTAGTTACAGAATGAGTACACTGGCATATTATATATTTCTCTCTAAATTAAAGAAACCTTTTATACTGGTATTTTAATAGATTTACAAAAACAAAAAATTTCAAATTTTGACTATTTTTGCAGCCGTAGAAACTTATTTAGACAAAGTCTGTTACCGTAATGAAAAATATTAATATTTAACCACAAATCACCCCTGTCATAGACATTTACTCACAGAACACTGTAAATTCGATCTGGAAATAAAAATTCTGTCTTATTTTGTAAACAATAATCTATTTATATAGAACATTGCTTTGAGCCAGATGTCTGCTCATTGTGAGTTTGCGGCTAGAATATTACATCTTAAAGAGATATCGAGTAAATTTATAAGAGATTCGATGATAAATATAATGAATAAAATATATCTATTCCGTCTTGAAGAGTTAAGAATGATAGAAAGAGAACTATTAAAACTTTTTTGTTTAGTGAAAGAATAGTTCCTGAAGAGTTAAAAACAAAAATGCAACAGCAGTTTAATAAAAATACAAAAAAGATGATCGCTAAAGCATTCGACCCATTTCCTTCATTTTTCTCCTGCATTTAATTGGTGGAGAGATATTTGTATATCATCCAAAGGTTTATAAATTACTAAATGGCCCAAAGCATGGCCTTCGGCGTGAGTGCTTATGGTTAAGAAGTTTGCTTGATTTTTCACTTAAGGATAAAATGTTTGAGCAGAATAAAGCTTTTGATGCAGTTTTTCTCGAATTTAAAGTCTTTTCAGGTCGTTCCGCCTAAAAGACTTTGATAAAGCTAAAAGCGCACGGAATAAGGTGAAGGGTATTAAAACGGATTTAAAATTGCCAGAATAATCGTATAGAAAGAGGGTTAATGTAAATGTAAATAGTTCCTCTTAAATAAAGTTTAATTTTTATTGAGTTAGCGCTTAAGATTTTATGGACTAGTACTTGCTCATTTTTGGAATGTCGTATTTTGAAAATTTATTTATAATTCTTATTTAAACTTGACACTCTCATTAAAAGAGAAAAAATGTACAAACAACCCTTAACTAGTCGGCGCATTTGAACTCAAAATGGCCAACCATGTGTGACGAGGAATAGGCCGAGGGGTGGTTGGAGTTTTTCCCGACTCTTATATATATATATCCTTTTATTCCGAATGCGGAGGAGTCGTCGTACTACGCCTTATACTTCGTTCCGTCCATGTCCTCATTGGGTTTATTGATTCAGAGTGCTCAGAGGTTGGCTACGGAAGGATTGGAATGAACTTTGCCAGCAAGCAACCCAAAGGAAGTTAGATACACAACAATATGAAAATAAAGTTTTAATGAACACTAAACAAGAAAATATATATATATATATATATATATATATATATATATATAAATATATATATATATATATATATATATATATATATATATATATATAAATATATATATATATATATATATATATATATATATATATATATATATATATATACAAATAATGTGCTTTGAGAGATAAATTCATGAGTGAATCTTGGATATCTTACTTGGTTGGAAAATTACTATTCACCATTTAAATCCCTATACACGTGTTATGCTGATAAACCTCCCGGTGAAGTCGGGGAATGTGAAAGGGAAGGGTTACCTTGGAACCTGATGTTCGGGTGGCGCTGGTGAGTGAAGATGGTGAGATAAGGGTTGGAGACGATGAGGTATGTTCTCCAGGGACCGACCTGATTCCACAATTCCGTCACGATTCTTGCTGGAAGAAGGCGGTGACGAGAGCTTCTTGTTACAGAGAGGCCCACGCTCGTGAACTCCGAGGAGTCTTGGGTGCCTCAGTGAGGGGGCGGGGGGAGGGGAGCGAAGTGACGTGGCCTTTCGACGCGTAGGGTCACGGAGAAAAACTGAGGTGTAGTTTTCTCTCTTAAGGAACCAGAGTGAGGCTGTTTGTAGCTTTGGCGGCTCTTACACGTGAGTACGAGTTCGGGTCCGCACTGACTTGCAGACCAACGGGGTAAGGAGCCTCCCTAACTGAGACCGATCTACTCTCTGAAGACTTAATGCTTCGACGAATTACCACTACACCGATAGATGGCAATTCCTGCCCAGCCAGATGCTGTGCAAGCTCTGCTACTGAGGGTTAAAAGAATTCCTTTTTTATACTCGAAACTCGGGAGAGGTTCTCAGGGCGCAGGAAGTAGATTAGATAAAAACTACTCCATTTCGTTCTTTATAAACTTCCAGCAACTATCGGAAGCGAAGATGGGCTCCCATTTATCGATAAAAAGTCCGGGAAGGAACTCGGTGGTTAGCTGAAATGGCTGACGGTTTCTTCCGGCTGGAGACCACCAGCTATTGGGCCGGAAGGGAAATGGTTGATAAGCGGCCCACCCGGAAGGAAGGTGGGAAATCTTGGAAGCATTATGCTATTCTCCTACAATGTGCATCCTAGGAAAAATATTTATCTCTACTGTTGAGAGAGATATAATGCAGATAAAATTAATTTCATGAAAGAATAAATCTTTTTATTCGCAGGCGCTCGCAAACCATAATTGGTTAATTGGATGAAATTGGCTAAAATGTAAAATCTTATATGTAGACGATGCTTGAATATTACAGTAAATATAGGTGATGAATATCATAAATCCAGTTTGTAGAATACTATATTCACAGTGGCGGGAGGGGGGGGGGCAATTCTCTTAACAGAGATGGGTAGCAGGGTAGTCTTCGTATGAGAGGTAGATAGGGAAGTTCTTCGAAGATGTTCATGGAAACACAGGTAAGGATCGTGAGGTGTGCGCCTTCCTTTCACTATGGCTCTATGTGGTCTCCTCTTATGCTTATTCAGGGTTTTTTCCTTTTCGCACAAATTAACTCACCACTTCCTCACTCGCCTCTTTTCCACAGGGATATTTATTTCTTGCCTCACTTAAAGAGAGAGTGTAAGTAGTCAAGAACATGCTGTGTTGAATTCCCCCTCAATCTCGGGTCTCCACATTAGAACCTGGCATAGGTACCGAGCATTATCCGGCATAAAAAGTCTAGTCACAAATAAATACAGATTAATATTGTTTGAAATTATTATATTGTGGAAAAAGAAAATCTTTACATGCTTATTATTTTTATTTGGGTGCTGAAGGCAGATTCAAGACAGATTTCAAATTTCGTTAGAATCGGCGGAATAGTTGCAATGTTATTACTAAAACAAAATAATTTCCAGACCAACCTTGGGAGAACTTTGCAGATTATATTATTTAAAAGAGAATGTAAAACAACATAAGGGTTTCCAATTTCGTTAGAATCGGTGGAATAGTTATGATGTTATTTCCGCTAAAAATAATTCCGGGGTTAACCTTGGGAGTACCTTGGCAATTATATCATTCTAAAGAGAATGTTAAATAACATAAGGATTTCAACTTACATTAGAATTGGTTGAATAGATACAATGTTATTACCCAAAAAAAGAAATTCTCGAGCTATCAGTGGGAGAACCTTGGCAATTATATCATTCGAAAGACAATGTAATATTTCGTTAGAATCGGCTGAATAGTTACAATGTTCTTACTAAATAAGAGACCAACGGACCGACCGACTGACATAGTGAGCTATAAATTCGCACGTGACTAAAAATGAACTCTCAGAACAACCAAGGGTAAAGATGAGAATCCAAACGACCATTATCAAAGATAAATGCAAACGGCGTCCACTAATAAAGATGAGTATCTAAAAAGACTACTACTATAGTAGCGTAATCCCAAATATGACAAAGTAAAATAATAAAAAATAAAATTTGACTGGATGAAGATAAGTGCCACATAAAGTTGTTATTAATAATTGTTTATTTGCCTAACCTAACTTAAACCCAAACTTACTTAACATAAGCCTAACCAAATATAACGTAATAAACAAGCATTCCAACAACTACGAGTAAAGATGAGCACCGCTAAAAATTAAGCAAGATAAACCTTCTTGCTCTTGGGAGTACTTATTTATTTTAATTGAAACATCCTTAAACTTATTTATCTCTAATTCAACAGCTTAAACTATTTGATCTTTAATTGAAAGATCCTTGTCGTGGTATAGCAATGACCGAGTGATGGTGTTCGTACGTATAGGATTGTTACGTACTTAAAAACTCCGCTATTAAGTTTTCTCTTTAAGAGTGTGCTATATTTGCTTATTATTATTACGTTATTTTAATCTTTAGGGGTTTCTAGTGCCATGCTCAGCGTTTCGAGGATTGAAAGAAAAATGTTTCTTAGAAAACTAGACCTTTAATTAGAAACATGAACAAAAATTGAAATTTAACAAACAAACTACACAATAATGAATTAAACAAATTTAAATGAGGCTTACGAAATTACACACTTGAATATACAGTAATGGTTGACCCAAAGGTTACTTCAAAATTGAAGCAAATTGACCTTCAACGAAACAGATACTGAGGCTTTAAATACCTTTCAAGATTCCCAGGAGAATCGGGTTTGAGTCTGATCTTGACCTCAATTTTTTTATGTCGCCTCAAGAATGATGTTTCCGGGCCGGCGCGTGGACAGTCCGTTCCAGATGTCTTCTGAAGGAAAGATGCTTTAAAGCCGCAAAGGAATCGGAGCGTGTGGCAGGTGGAGTTAAGCAAGTATTTTTGAGGAAATGATTTCACCACGGGACAGGGAAAGTATGACTCTCCAATCTTCGGGTTACTCTGGGAATAATTCGCACTGACGAGCAATGAACCAAAGAGTGAATCCTTTGATGAAGTGGAGTGCTTGAGAGAATCACTTTGGGGTATTCCTCAATGATGAGGACTATCTCTGGGTTTTGGATTACACCAAGATAGGGGGCTTCTCTGAAGAGAGTTAGTTGAACTTGCTTCTCAATCAAAGTTAACTAAAAGTTCGGTGTGACCACCAAGAACTAGTTCGAGGGTGAGTTTCTTCTAAGTTCCCTTCGTAGGGTTACTGGGCACTCGCCGGCCTTCGCTGTCTCGATGACCCTCACGATATACCCTTGACAGAATGCTAAATCTGGTGTGACCACCAGGAACTGGCTCAGGATGAGCTGGTTGCCGGGCCTCTAGCCGGACTTAGTTGTCTTGAGGACTAACACGATCTGCCTGTGACAGGATGCTAAATTCAGTGTGACCAACGGGAACTGGCTCAGGATGAGCTTCTTCTGTGACTCTCTTGTTGGTAGCCGGGCCTCTAGCCAGAATTAGTTTTTTCGATGACTAAAACGATCTACACCTTTTTTCCAAAGTAATTGAATTATATACTTCGCCACCTCACTAGGAGTAGAGGAAGGAAGGTGGGCAGATGAGGACAGCGGCATTAAGACTCCTCCGCTAACGGTTTTTCTCAGAGCGTCTTTCAGCTAGCTCTAAAGGGGACCTAGTTGTCTCGAGGACTCTCACGATCTACCCTTGACAGAATGCTAAATTCGGTGTGACCACCAGGAACTGGCTCAGGATGAGCTTCTTCTGTGACCCTTTTGTTGGTAGCCGGGCCTCTAGCCAGAATTAGTTGTTTCGATGACTAAAAAGATTTACCCCTTTTTTCCAAAGTTATTGGATTATATACTTGCCACTCCACTGGGGGTAGGGAAAGGAATGGGGATGAGGACGGCGGCATTAATACTCCTCCGCTAACGGTTTTTTTCAGAGCGTCTTTCCGCTAGCCCTAAAGGGGACCTTCTGGCTCTAGGCCGACGCTCTTTTAATTTCGCATATGAGGTGAAATTGAATATCAATTCTTAGGGGAAATCTTGCTATTTTAACCAATGTTAGGCTCACCGGGGTCAGGCATGTGATGATTAGAACATTATGTGGTTTTAGGCGGCCTTTCAGGTTCTTCTCGAGGCGAGGAGAGTGAAGGGAGGAGGTTATGTGGTCAAGCTACGCTGCGATAAATGCCAGGACATTGTGGTTAAGGACCAGGGACTCAGTTGTGAGGGTGGGGTATCGATTCCCCTACAATCCTAAGAAATATTTTTTCTTTACTTGAAAATCTTTAACTTATTTATCTTTATTAGAAATATCCTTAAATTTATAGATATGTCTTTACTTGAAACATCCTTAAACTTATTCATCTTTATTCGAAACACCCTTAAGCTTATTTATCTTTAATTCAGACATTCTTTAATTTATTTACCTCTAATTGAAACATCCTTAAATTATAGTTGGTCTAGACTATATTAGGAAATATGGAAAGTTCGTGGTTTTCTGAAAAAAAATTCACAAAATACTTTATATAAATTTAAAAAGTTATATAGTTACCATATTGTTATCCAACCTTTTCAGTTTATTGGTTTGAAGAAAAAAAATTCCGTCAAAATATATAAACATTTCAATCTAACAACACACCTCTCCCTAAAGAGCAACAAGTAAAGACTAAGATATCGTAGTTAGGCTATTACCACTTTAGGAAAAGGTATATAATACAGGGGGCGGCAGAACCGATTGAGCAGTTTTGTAGGGTCATTGCTCGGGAGGAGGAGGAGGAGACAAGGGGGGCTTGGTTTCGGTCTGCTCCATCGACATCCCCATTTCAGTAGTAAACATTGTGTGGACGGGAGAAAATCGCGGCTTTGCCGTGCGCGCGTATTTTGAAAACAATCAATATGTGATTGCGACGAAAAGAGCTTTTAGGCGACGGTTCAATATTTCGCGAAACGATGCCGTTCCTCAGGCAAACATAATTCGGTCCTAGGTTAGGCATTTAGAGGCAACTAGTAGCACACTAAGAAGAGATACACATGGCTGACGCAGGTCCATCAAAACACCAGAAAATATATGGAGGTGAAAGCAGCTATCGTGCAGTCGCCGAGACGTTCTGCTCGAAGGCATGCTGTTGCTTTGGAAATTTCCAACCGCAGTTTGAAGAGGATTCTGCATATAGAATAGAATTTCCATCCCTACAAAATAATAATGGCTCAAGAATTGAACCAAGCAGACTTTTCTAACCGCCAAAATCTGTGTGAAAACATGCTTGCACAGATCGCTCCCTAGGCAGCTTGCTTCAGTAGCGACGAGGCACATTTTCACCTATGTGGGGCTGTAAATAAGCCAAATTTCCGTTATTGGGCTGAAAATAACCCCCCAATTATCCAGAAAATACCGTTACATTCCCCTAAACTAACGGTGTCGGGTGCAATATCACAATTTAGCATGATAGGCCCGTACTTCTTTGATGAGAAAGGAAGGACCGTGACCGTGAATTCCAAACGTCATGTCTCAATGTTGCATAATTTTCTGCAGCCCAGAATGGCGGAGATTGTTGAAGATGAGGGATTGCGGGACGTGTGGTTCCAGCAGGATGGGGCTACAGCTCACACAGCCCGAAATTCACTCAATTTTTTGAGACGAATGTTTCCCGGACGTCTCTGAGGGGTGATTTAGGGTGGCCTGCGCGGTCACCTGATTTGAGCATTTGTGATTTCTTTCTTTGGAGATATCTGAAAGAAAAGTGTTAAAACGTCGCCCTCACAACCTACCACAGCTAAGGGAGCGGATTATTGAAGATGTTAACGCCATACCCAGCAGCATTTGCGAACGTGCTGTACTAAACTTCAGAGATCGACTCTAACAGTGTGTTGCTGTTAACGGCTGCCATCTTCATGACATTATTTTCAGAACATAGGGATTATAAATGGTATCTACTGCTAACCTCGAGTATAATAACATTTCTTCTTTATATACACCCCCTTACTTTTTTATAACTCCTTAAAACTGCTCAATCGGTTCTGCTGCACCCTGTATATGGTGCGATTAGTGTAGATCAATAAATGACACCGCCTAGAAGATAAAAAAACAAAGGAAATTAAATAAAGAAATTACTAGATAATTCCCCATTTTCTGCCCATTACTTCGTCTTAATGGAATGATAAGAAAATGGTCAAGCAAATTGCACTCATTTTAGACGTGTGAACAGCATTCCCTTAGACCAGAATTCATCATGACTAAAAACTTCAGATAAATCAAGTACATTTGCGCAAATCAAATCTGAAGAATATGGAAACGATAGCAATTTCGCCGATTTTTTTTATTTCTGCATCAGTGGGGAAAAAGCTGCTGACTAAACATATCTCGGCTGTGAAGCATAATGGCAGTTTGATGTAAAGTTAAATTTTTCATTCCACCTGTGTATTCTAATTTAGAGGGAAGATAGAGCCTCCACGGCGTTCTATTAAGGTTAAGACTTTACTCTGCATTAAGATAAGAGATATACCATGTTGAAAACAACGAAACAGACACTCTGAAACATATTGGGTTCGGAGGTGAAGTTAATATCATATACTACATCGCCCTAATTCATTAGATGTGTTGTATTTTTTGCCATATGTCTATGTATCCACTGAGATTCTTCTTTGCCTGCTGAATAAAACAAATTGTCAATTACTTGGCTTTGCTTTGAAGCTGCTGCTCTTACTTGTTTCCTTGGTTTGTTGCTTGCTCTTTACACCCGCCTGGTGTTGATGGTTGGTCACCTTTGTGAGAAAATCCCATATCCAAATTTTTACACGGCTTTTTCTTCCTCATGTCAATTGCTGTCATTAAAGCGCAGACGTAATTCCGCTGTTTCACACGACGACCCCTTCACGACAGAATTTTTCCCTTTAAATCACCCACATTCCAATTATTACGAAAATATACTGCTTGAGTTTATATTAGTTTCTATCTCCATATTTGATTTTAGTTCTGCTATCCATAAAGAGGAAGCACCAACTCCAACACTCGTGATGATAGTGCTGAGTCGGGATTCAAATTCCATAGCCCCGTGCGATTTTAATTCAATAGTCAAGGTAAGGCGATTTATTTTTTCTATTTTTTTTTTACCACTTAATAAACCATTGAGCGGAATCACTACATAGAACAACAAGATTAATCTTATCTCAACTCAGGTCAGCCACTCCAATATACTCCACTGCACACTCCCCTATACTCCAACCATACAACCATTGAATATACCTTGCCCCCACACCAACATGCATTAGATGTAACCAAAGCCGAGACCACATCAAACCCCTACAATGCCCGGGTGGCTCTACAATTCCTCTCTTAGGGAATTGCAGAGCTACCCAGGTAGCGTGTTGGCCTTCCTAGGGGCCACTCACCTCTCATGAAATAGATAGGTGAGGCTGGCAAGTAAGATTCTTACCCATTGCGATTAACTCTGTTCCATTGTCGCATCATGGCATTCACTTGCTGAGTAGCTCGCATGTTGTTTGATCTTTTCTTTTATGCAAGGTACTCGTATGTCTTTGCGATTAATCCTTTTTTGATTATTTATCTTTCGTACTAATGGATCCATTTTGGTCTAGAGCGGGAATAGTGAAGAATTGAATTTTAACCCGAGTACGGACAATTTAATCATTTCTTTCTGACTTTTACTTAAAGATTTTCAAAATGGTGACGCGAGGTATGACTTTGACGTTAAGCGATTTATTTGCATCATTATGATAGATTTAAAGGATTACTAAAAGCCTAAAGATGTCCAACGAGATTTATAACTTGGTTGGTAAGCATTAATGGACCATTTACTGAAGAAGTAAGGATATTACTATAATGTAGACAATGACCTGAACCTAGCAATATATTCGATTTATTTTCCATTATTTGTAACAATGGATTTAAAAGGGCCTATAAAAGCTATACAGCTCTTGATCACAAAGCCTTCGGACATCTTGGTCGGTCCTATGTGATGACAGCTTGGAGGCCGTCAACTCTGGGATAAAGGCTTTGTTAGTTGATTCGATGTATTAGGCCAAATACTAAATCATCACAACATCCCTTTAATGGTAAAGTTTACTCTGATATGAAAGAGGTGGTAAAGCATATAATATCCTATACTTGCAAAGATACACGCCATTGTCTGGTAGGGCGTAGTGTCGCAACCAATTTTAAGGCACATTTTAGGTTTTGTAGAGCAAACCATCAAAAATTTGGAAATTAAGACGAATAAAACTGAAAAAATCATAACACCCCCCTTCGGGGGGTAAATTTTGCTAAAAAATGATCTTTTCCGTAGGTTGAGGCTGGTTGTCTTCAGCTATTATAGTTATCATCTCTGAAGCCAGAAAAGGGTAAGTTTCGTACAGGAGGAAATTTGAATTTAGGCAATTTTAGATTGAGGAATTCATATGGTTTGGGGACAATAGATATACCATAGCACATTACTAGAAGAAACACTGGCGACAAATGATCGAGTTAGCTGTTGGAGGACAAATTGTCAAGAGTTAGCAATTGTTAGACCTGAAAAAGTCATCATCCTTCCATCGCATTCAAAGCTTGATCACCTGAAGCAGTTTGTTAGAGCTCCTAACAAAGAGTCTGCACCCTTCAATTAGTGTTAAAATTACTTTCACAAACTCTCTGAGGAAAAGGTTTAAAGCAGGTACCTATTTGTACCACAAATCAGGAAATTTATTAAGTGTTCAGATTATCCTAAAAAGATTACTGAAAAGGGATATAAAAGCATGGAAATGTTTTGTTTCGGGGTGGCAATGATCTTTGGACAACCACAAGGCAGACAATAATGTGGAACTGGTTGAGAACTTAGTAAAGAGCTATAGCCGAATACTCAGAGCATACTCAGAGCAACAAGAGAAGTGGCTTCCATCAAGATATATTGGAAATGAACATCGATATCAATGGGTATACGATGAAAACAACGTGGGACTACATTTGGGGGGTTGTTCCTTGAAAGCGATTTATATTAATTTATATTAATATAAAAAAATGAAATAAATCAGATTGAACAAATGAGCTATTGAATATTTCCTTGTAGGAAAATATTTAAACTTCCTCCATATTTTTGCTCTCAAATAAATATCTTTTATCATCATTCTTTAAGACCCATTTTTTTCAAATTAATGGAAACCTCTACAGATCTCCTAACTTTATATGTCTATTATATTCATATATTCCGAAAAGATAATAAAATTAATACTTACTAATGCAATCACTTTATAATGAGGCATTTTCCAAGAATAATTGGGGAAGTTCGTAGTGCTGATAATTGAATATCCGATGTAACTATAAATGACGAGAAAATCCTTAAATTTATTAAGCTAATGAAAAAGTCGAAATCTCCGGGCCCCGATGGGGTATATCCAATTCATTTAAAGGAGCTTCAAAATGAACTCGTTAAGCCATTGCGTGAAATTTTCAATCGCTCATTAGAGGATGGCGTAGTTCCGTTGGATTTCAAGCGAGCAAACGTTACACCTATATTTAAGAAGGGGAATAGATTTGAAGCAACGAATTTTCGGCCTATTAGTCTAACTTCGGTAGTTGGGAAGCTTTTAGAATCTGTAATTAAAGATAGAATAGTGAGCCACCTCGAGGCAAATAAGCTGATTAACGATACCCAACATGGATTTAGGCGTGCGAGATCGTGCTTGACTAACTTGCTCGAATTCTTCCACAAAATGATTTGCGTGTACGATGAAAGCAAAGCTGTAGACGTAATATATTTAGACTTTAAAAAGGCGTTCGACACCGTCCCCCACCAAAGGTTATTAATGAAAGTTAAAGCGATTGGGGTGACTGGTAAGATTTTAAACTGGATTAGAAATTGGCTGAAAGATCGCTCGCAGCGGGTGGTAATAAATGTGGAATGTTCAGATTGGGCCAGCGTTAGTAGTGGGGTACCGCAGGGTTCTGTTTTAGGCCCTTTATTGTTTTTAATTTATATTAACGATTTAGATAAAGGCATACTTAGTCGGATTTCGAAATTTGCGGACGACACGAAGCTGGGCAATCGTGCCTATGTAAGATCGGATGTCGATAAATTGCAGTGGGACCTAAACTCGATTGCCAATTGGGCGGACAAGTGACAAATGGAATTTAATTTAAGCAAATGCAAGGTAATGCACTTGGGTTGCCATAATTTAAGAGTAGAATATACCATGAAAGGCCAAGTCCTCGACGCGGTTAAATTAGAAAAAGACTTGGGAGTATTAGTCTCAGACGATTTTAAATTCTCGAAGCAATGCGCGGATGCGTGTAAAAAAGCAAATCGCGTTTTGGGTTATATCGCGCGTAATTTCACCTTCAAATCTAAGGATGTAATTTTACCTTTATATAAATCCCTTGTGCGGCCACTTCTCGAATACGCTGTTCAATTTTGGGCTCCATATTTAATGAAAGATATCGCGCAATTAGAAAGAGTGCAGCGTAGGGCTACGAAATTAATTCCAGAGCTGAGGAATAGATCATACGAGGAAAGGCTCAGGGCTTTAGATTTGCCATCGCTAGAACGCAGAAGATTACGTGGCCAGCTAATACAAGTATTTAAAATACTAAAGGGTTTCTCAAACGTTGACTTTCGCAATCTGTTCGAACTGGATCATAGGGGAAATACTCGTCAGCACGGGTTAAAATTAGTGAACAAGCGTTTTAACACTAGTATAGCCCAAAACTATTTTACATTTAAAGTTACTCAAAATTGGAATCGGCTGCCCACCCACGTAGTAGATAGCACTTCGGATAATATGTTCAAAAATCGTCTCGACGTGCATTTGAATAGTTTAAATATAACGTAGTTGAGCACTGTGAATTTAAACGTCCTTGCAGAGAGAGAGTTTGGAGCGGAGGTTTAAGGATATGAAATTATGATGACTAAAAATGATGCCGGCGATTCTCTGCATGTGTAGCTTAGATGTCCCATTTCTTTTCCGCCTATCCTATAAGTAGTCTCTATCCCTAAATTAGCTTTTCACCACTAGCAGTCGAGTGGCTGCGGAAGATGAGAAGAAAAACTTTCTATCTCCCCCGACACCTAGTTTGATTAGTTAAAATTGCACGATAATGTACACATGTAGATAAGTGTGTACAGTAGATAGTATTAAAAAAAAAAAAAAAAAAAATAGCATGTTAGAGATACACTCGTAGATAAGGGTGTATCGTAGTTTTTGATTTAGTGTAGCGGACTAGCCTCGAGCGGACCTTAGGGTCTTTGCTGGTCCTAGATTCTGTAGTTTTGTAGTTAATGAGTGAGATAAACAAATTATCTTAATTAAACAATTAATTCTATTATATTTATTGTTCTTGGTCAGACATAATCTCTCTATTAGTCAAAAATGTTCTGTTATGTGAAATATATATAATTTTCAGATATATAGGGCAATTTAAATGGCTGTGCACGAATCTGCCGCCAAAAATAGCCATACATATGGCCTTGTTTTCATTGGACTATAACAGCGAGGCTTAGCGGGAGACTCTGAGGACAAGTCAATTGACGATTCCGTAAATTCACGTGCCCAGGCTTGCACTCAGGAGAGGTCCCTTCAGTATTACTGACTACATTTGATCAAAGTACATGGTAAACAAAACCTAGGACTCGTTTAACCTTGGTGCAAAACTCCATTACCTTTATGGACAACGGATGCCATTTAACCATATACGCCATACTCTTAAGTCCACGGTGAAAGTGCTCAAAACATCGATGCCTTGGAGTGTTTATACATCGTGGCCCTTTTCCTGTTATATATATGGGAGATAAATTGCGTTATACTTGTCATTTTAATCTGTATTACTTTTCATCTCTCATACCCTTTTTACGCATTTGTTATTATTCTATCTATTATATATTTTTATGGTATTAATGGTGAGTGTAAATGCTTCCGCAAAATGGCTGTAGGTTATTTTCCTTACCTGTTATGTCGTAGGTTGATGTTAAACTCCAACCCATTTTAAAATCCCTCAGCGCAAAGAAGAGAGGCCTATGAACGGATTAGTCCGTTATGAGCGTGGGTAAAATTATAAATACAAATTAGAGTGTAGTTTAATGTTGGCCAATGCTTAGCTATCTTGAAAGGTTCTGGGGTAATAGATACGGAGTACAAAAATATAATTTACTACTAAGCGGATTGTAGAAGTATAAATACCGCGTACATAAGTGTACACAGAAACAGTCCGACACCAACCTGCACGCCTTCTCGTATTCCTATAGGCACCTCTCGCCTCGAATTCTCCGTCGCCCTTTTTCGCACCGCCGTAAAATCCGAGATGGCTCGAAGCCGTGAATGACATATCCTCAGCTCAAAGGTGAAAAAAGGTTTTTCGCGCGACGATACGCATTTTACGAGAATTCGATTCTCTCTCTCGATTCTGCTCGTGAGAAAAATAAAAGAAAGACTTTTCCCTGGAATCAGGCAGAAGCCCTTGGACCTACGTCGAGTTTGTGTGAGGTTATCACTAAAAGCCGCGATGAAATTCTGTTCAGTGCTGGTCGGACAGAGCGCGCAACTCTCCTCGAACGTGGTTACCCAAACTGTCACCACCCGAGCGCATGCGGGCCGAGAAAACCGTCGCACCGCACAAACTCCCGTGTGGCCCTGAGTTCAAGAAGCCGAATAACGCTGAGTTCGCCAGGGCCCAATAGGACTACCCGTTCCTACAAACCCTGTGGGAAAAGGCCGTGAGAGGTCATTTCCAGATAGAAATAGAAGATGAAAAAAGAAGAATAAAGATAAAAAGAGAAGAAGAAGAAAGGAGATTAAAGATAAGAATAGAAAAAGATGAAAAGAGAAGACTGATAGACGAGGACTTCCAGCTTCCCGCTTTCTCTTCTACCCCACTCCCCCAGGAAGAACCCACCCCCGAGTTAGTTGTGAATCCCAAACTCAAGCCCGTTTATATCGCCCAAATGCTCTCGCTCTTAAAAGAATACTAAAGTCTTATGCGCAAAGATGGAGAAGGGCCAGAAAACGTCACAATCTATTTGAACAACGTGTAAGTAGCCATGCTTACAGGGGAAGGACTCCCCGTGAGCCTTCGCCCACTCTTAGACCCACTGATGTCTCACGGCTTAACAAGTAAGCCCTTCAAGTGCTATTTTCATTATAGCACTATTACCCATTTAGCGTTCAAGTTTCACGAGAACCGCATATCCCGACAGAAGGATAGGGTAAAACCACTAACCGATAGGCCGCCCCCAGTCTCGAAGGAACAACCCTGACCCCTTTTAGAAGCAGCTTCCTCCTATTAGCGTATTGCCCCCCATTTCGAGTCCGTCACCCCCTTAAATGACCTGCCTAGAAAGAAATCTCCAAACCTTATTAAGTTGAACCCCAGGGCTATTGCCAGCTTCGGCAGACTCAAACAGAAACCAGTGACTGCCCCTATCAGGCCCTTATCTAATCCTGAGGAAAAAATCGGCGTTCAGATCGGAACCCCTCACCTTAAACTTGGATACGACTTGTTGCGATACGAGGCAGAAGTGCCATTCCCGGTGGATTTGCAAGTCGGAAACCTTCCGATCGGGAAAAGAAGTATGCCACTGTAGAGCTAGAAATAAGCCTTAGCTATCGTGTTTGGGGTAGAAAGGTTTCATGTATATTTAACAGGTAGACTGTTTTCCGTAGAAACGGATCATAAACTCCTAGCTTATTTAAAAAGTTGCAAAAGTCAGATTTGAAGACTCATGCGTTGGGCCCTGTTATTATCCCAATATTAATAGGATATCACATATATAAAGAGATCCCTTAATGTACTCGTGGATAATTTGTCTAGGAATCCAGTAGACGAATCCAGTGATTCTTTGTAATTAACCGGTATTATAGATATGTAAGATTTGGATAAAGGTTTAGTATCCGCTGACTAATTAGTTCAAATGATATATTTGTTACGTTGATAATATGACACGCTCTATAACTGCTGTGATTAATTTTTGATTGTTTCTTTTCTTTTTTTTTTTGCTACCTGGAAAATATATCGAATATAATCATTTATTTTTTTAGGAACTTAGGTATCAGCTCTTAATTACTCCGAAGTTTCCTGTATATGACCGGAAACCCATGTGTTCCTTTTTCCGTCATGATTATTTTATGTTCCAGTATTCGTTGAACTCCTGTTTTGATTTTTTTTCTGGATTGTTCGTGTAGCCAAGGTTAAAAGTATACATTATTCCTAGTTACACGTCAGAATAATGTCTTCCAAAACGGGTAGGGATGTAGAAGTCTAAATATCGCCTACATAAGTGTACGCAGAAACACTCCGACCCCAAGCTGCGCACCTTCTCGTATCCCTAAACGCACTTCTCGCCTCGAATTCTCCGTGGCCCTTTTTCGCACCACCATAACATCCGAGAGGGCTCGAAGCCGTGAATGACATATTGTCGTGGTATGACATTATATTATATTAATACCATATTATATCTATGGGGGGGAGGGACCGATAACTTCAAGGCGAACCGACAAAAGGGACGGAACGCCACGAGTTTCGACGGGCGAAACAACTAGATAAGAGTGCAACGAGGTCAGGTATATTATGGACAATGGCAAAGCTCAAGGTTATTTAAAATATAATTTTATTTACATAAAAATAATGAGAGAAATGATGGGCAAAAATTACATCAGAGAATAAAAGGGAAAAATTACACCAGAGGATCGAAGGGGGGGGGGGAAATTGTAATTATAAATCAGAATATGAAGTTAAAACTTAAGGTGTTACGGGAGGAGACTATTCAAATGGGGGGAATTAACGCAAATGGGTTTTACTGGAGGGGGAGAGGGATTGGATTACAGAAAATTCCGAATGAGACGTCAGGGTAAGGCTTCACGGATGTCTTCCGCACGTGAGACGAGGCCGTTCGAAGCTTCTGAGCGGGATGTTAAAGTGATAACGGTTCTCCAAAAATAAGGGTGGGGCGGTAACGTCCGGTCGAGGGAAGAGTATTTCGGCCACCCGAAAATGAGGGGTAAACGAAGAGGGCTTCGACAGGAGTTGACGAGAGAAGTCGAAAAAATCACTCGAGAGCGATCGTTAAATGGAATTACCTCACTGGCTGGGGCTAATTTCAATACACAAAAATAGTTCAGCTGTCACTTTGCTTTGTTGTTAGCACCTGACTTGGAACTAGGGGAATTTTCTTGGGGCCCGGGCGAGACTTCTCGATTCTGTGTCTCCTCGTGGGAGTTGAGCACTATTTATGTCCGAGGCTCTCCCCCCGGGGAAAGGGGTATCAGAAAACAGCTCTACTCTCGAATGGCCTCGAACCTTCTTGCAGAGGCTATTCTGGCCCGCGTAAAGGTGAATCGTGGTGGACGCGGTTTGAGGCTACCACTTGTGGAAGGAAGGGGTGGCTAGGTTTACCAATTTAAGCCCAACCGAGCCTTCTCCAGCGCATGGAGGTTCCGTTGTGAACAAGAGATTCCACGTAGAATTCCCTCACACATATCGTCAGCCCAAAGATGAAAAAAGGTCTTTCGCGCGACGATACAAATTTTTCGAGAATTCGATTCTATCTCTCGATGCTGCTTGTAAGAGAAATAAAAGGAAGACTTGTTTCTGGAATCAGGCAGAAGCCCTTTGACCTCCGTCGAGTTTGTGTGAAACTTGATCCACATAAGAAACAGGGCGCCCACTGCAAGGAAGGAAGTTCTAGGGTAATTGTTTGTTTCCGTCACGGTACTTGTAGGTGCCAAACTTCTTGCAGCCCTCCCCTCACCCCGCCAGAGTCTGATGTTACACAGGACCTCACTCTACGGATTTCCCTCAGACGTAGCTAGGTAATCAGTTTTGGCTACTCACTCCAGGAGCCGAATAATCGGGCAGGTACTTCGAGGAAGAAGTCCGATTGAGTCACCGCTTGGCTCACCTTCGTGATCCGGCATAGGATCAGTATATCACCGGTATAGGATTACCCTCTCATGGTAACCTCGGACGGTCCGACTAGGTGCGATCATCCTCACCAGAAGAAGATCTTCACCCCCCCCTTCAAAAATACTTACGAACTCAAAGATATCGTTAATTGAATTATCCCCTCCCCTAACTTCACCAGTTCATTGGTGAACTAGAATTCTTATCCCGAGCCCATACCCTTGAATATTAGAAATGCTTACTTAATTCAGTGTTTAACTCAATAATAATATTCCCTTCGTTCTGTCTTGTGTCATTAAGACGCACACATCCGAGTGATTAATCTGCAAGTAATCCCCACCACATTTTGTATACTTATTTATTTAGTGCAAGATTAATCATATTTATATTTTTATACGCTGTTGCTTATTTAAAATTCATATACATTAAAGATTATTTTTGTATATGTGTGTTTAACTAATTTGAACGATCCTTTGGCAATTATTAAGCAATCCACTCGGCTTAAATCTCAATATTCCACCGACCCACCCATGGTTGGCTTTTACTGAGTGGAGAACACACTCAGGAGATCATTATCTCAGTTTCGATCAAAACGGTACTGCTATCCCCGATGAGGGTTTGTAGTTTCCGTCCTAGTTTATGGTCCAGTCTTGCAGACTTGATTCTGAGGCTACGAAGATGGAGGCTTGTAACACATTGGACCTATATATAACCCTATATAATTAGAACGGGATTTTAAAAAGATTTTTAACTTTTTTAAGAGAGTGGACAGGTAAATTGGTATGAATTTTTCAATGCATTCTTTACTTCACCTCTCATTCTACCCCCTCCATTTCGCCCTTTCTCTCTTCCTCTCCCCAACTCTCTCTCCTCTCTCACTCTCTCTCACCCCACTCTACCCTACCCTTCCCTTCCCCTAACCCCCTCTTTCTCCTACCTCTAACCCCTATCCCTCTCTCCCTTTCCCATCCCCCTCTACCTTTGCTTCCTCTCCCCCCACTTTCACCCTCACCCTATATTTATCTCTCTTTCTACCCCCCCTCTCTCTCCCCATATATATCTCCCCCCTCTCTCTCGCCCTTCTCTCCTTCCTCTCTTTCCTTTTTCTCCCCCATTCTCTCTACCCTTTACCCTCTCCTCCATCCTCCTTTTTCCCTCCCCTTTCGTTGTATCTTTCTCTCCCCACTCTTTCCAGGTATATTTACCCCTTCATCTCTATCTAACAATCTCCTATATAACAAAACTCTCTTATATTCTATGGGTAAAGTGTTGGACAGGGGGAGAAGGGGGTAATGGAAGGGGTAGAGTGGAGCGGGCAAGGGCGGAATTAGTGGAGAAAAGGAGAGAGGGGATGGGGTGAAGGGGAAATAGTGGTAAAAAGGAGAGAGGGGATGGGGTGAGAGGGAAAGTGAGGGCAAAGTGTATATGTTTAGAACGTGATTTTTTAAATAACTTTTAATTTTATTATAACTTAGGTTTTGAATGCCTCCCCCCCTCACCCTGCCCCTTTGTCGGGAAGGGGGAGCAAAAAGGAGGTGTAAAGGGATTAGGGAAGATAGGGATGTGGCAGGGGTGAAGAAATGGGGATAGGTGAGGAGGTGAGGTAGCGGGAGGGAGGAGTAGGTGATGTGATAAGGGAAGAGGATGAGGGAGAATTTTTTTTTTATATATTTAAGGGGCTATCATGGGATGAGGGAGAAGAGAGGGTAAGGTAACATGGAAGTGAGGGGGGAAGAGATGATCACAATCGATTTGAAAGAACAAATAGGCCGAAGGCCAACAGCCCGAGGGGCTGGAAGCCCAAAGAAAGGAACCACTAGTATCACAAACCGGTAAAACGCTGAGGAATATATATTACGTGAACCATTAAAAGGTTAGGAGAGAAAATGGAAGATTTAGAAACTGAAAAAATAGGGAAAACTATTTTAACCGCTATAAGAAGGTGAATAAAGGAATTACATCGGCACTTATCGCTATCAGAACCACAACGTTCATCGCCTGACCCATTAGAATCGGCTGAATAGTTACAAAATCTACCGCATATGTGATCATTTTTCCCGTAGGATTAAATTAAAATATACACTCAAACATCACAAAGTTAGATACAATTTTTATTCAACATTGAATTTTGAGAAAAAAAGTGGTTAATATATTCTATTTTAATATTTGCTTCAATTTTTTTATTTTAAAAAGCTTGCAGGGCTGAACATCATCAATGTTTCCTTTTAATACGAAAATACCATGGGGTATATTTTGCCCAAATATGAATCCACTGATAAAGACTAGGGGGTTTATAATATCCCATGTAAAATTTGCGATGAAATATATATTGGGAATAGCAGTTGCTTCCATAAGAGAGTCAAGGAACACAAGTCCCATATATATATATTATATATATGTATATATATATATATATATATATATATATATATATATATATATATATATATATAAGTATATAGCGCGTGAGTAGAGCAATAAATGCAAAAAGTCCCACAGGAAAATAAAGGGCGGATTACAAGTATTTTTGAACTATTCAGTTCATTCTCAAAGAATTTAAAATAATTTTACAAAGGTGGTATATATATGAATAGAAAAATATTATCAAAGACGAGCTCAGATACAGGATATGAAGTATAAAACCAAATAGATAAGGTCTACTTCTGGAAATTACAACTCTTAGCAAAGAATGTAGATATTTAGGTCACAAAACTAAGTAAATACACACGCAATTATGAATAAATAAAAAAAACAGGAGAAACATAACTAAATTAATAAATTAATTGGCTAAGATGTAAAATGGACGATTTTGCTATAAATAAGTCTTTTAATTACATGGTATAATTTAAAGAAACCAAGGGATATATTTATATTAGGCGAGGAATTAATGAATGATCATTCAACAATATTTCTTTAAATAAACGCATCAGATTTGTAAATAAATTTAACCGAATTCCAATTGATAGGGGAAATATTTTTGCATAAATGGACAAAGAAGGCACTATTACATTTACCCTCCCTAATATTGTATTTATGTTGCATCAAGCGTACACCTAATGATTTACTCGTTTGCCCCAAAGTATTGCTTAGGGCAAAGTGAACAATCGACAGAATAAACTGCCCCCTAAACTATTGTTATTGTTATGAATTAGCATTTTGTACATGGTAGACTGATACTTGAATATAACAGAAATATTTAACCTATTCTAGAGGTGGGGAAGCCAGGAAAAGCACTCAGGAAACGGTAAAGCAAAGGAGTTTTTAAAATTGTAGGCGGGAGGGCTTTTAGTTCTGTAGCAAAGATTGTTACCTATTTCAAAGATCTTAGAAATCTTAAGTTCCAGGAATTGCGGGCTGGCACCCGCACCCCTGGAGAAACATTAAAATAAATACAGACCATTTGACCTTATCATTATGACCTGAGTAAAAATGAATATAAGAACCGGCGTTAATAGGTTACGATGGACGGAAAAAAAAATCCAGAAAGTGTCCTATGAATAAGTAGATCTAAGGACCGGAGGACACCATTTTGTTCAAGTTCAAGAGTAAATTTAATAGAAGGGGAAAGGGAGGTAGGGAAAGTGCGAGAGGGAGGAAAGAAGGTGGGTAGAGAGGGGATAGAGGAAATAGTCTCACCCCTATAAAACATCCGACTCCAGACTTGGACAGCGGTATCGCATGTGTACCGAGTATCCGCGAGTATCTTCCATTCTCTAGTCCCTATTAGTTCCACGCGAGCATTTGCAGAAACCTGTCAACTTCCGTGTTTTCTCCTAGAACTTGCGAGAGTCAACCTAGTACTTGTTGGTAGCCGTTAGCCGGAGGCGACGCGTAAAATTCACGATTCGGTATTCTAAAACCGCAGGCAAGTTCTGGGTTCATCTCGCGTAATAGTCGTTGGCCAAGGGGCTATTTTTATTGACTCTACGCCGTCTCTAACAAGGCAAGACTATTCCCTCGCACAAACTCTTTGAGGTAACCGCAACGCGCAACTCTCCTGCCCAATCCACCCCACCCACTTTCAGCCTCCGTCATTTGGCTTTGCGTGCCCTTAAGGCCATTTGAGCGTCCCATCTGTCATTATCCGTTTGTGATTACGGCGGTTGATCCTGCCCAGGTAGCTGTTCGAAATCGAGACTCATGTACTTCCCTTATGTTTAAATACTTGAATTAAAACCCTTTTAATTTTGTAAATATATTATCCGCATAGTAGTAAAGTATATTTTTGTACTCCGTTTCTATTACCCTAGTACCTTTCAAGATAGCTAAGCATTGGCCATCCTCAAAGTGCACTCTGAAACTGAATTGCACTTGGATTTGTATTTAAAAACCCACGCTCATAACGGACTAGTCTGTTCACAGGCCGCTCTCCCTCGGGCTGAGGAATTTTAAAAAGGGTAGGGTTTTAACATCAACCTACGACATATAGTAATATCTATATTATATTAAACTGGTGTCAGGTTTATTGTGGTTAATCTTGGTTAAATTGTTGGTTAATCTTGGTTCCGGTTCTGGATATAAAAGTTGAGGAATACCTCCTTTCACAATTGTATTTTTCCCGTTTCAATTTATTCTTTCTGTGTGTGTGAATTTATTTTGCGTGACCGTGCATCACCATTATTTTATTCCTCCACAGAATTGAATTTTTATCGTTCAAGGCCTCATTTCGTCTGCCGTAGTTTGAAGTTACATTTAGAAATTTCATTATTGCATGTGTAGTTGTCACTAGGAGTGCTATAACTCTCGTTTCTATCGCAGTGAGATATTTAGGTAAAATCTCATCCCCAAAGGTTTTTCCCCGAGTGATCATACGGATAGAATACGCACCGTGCGAAGTAATTGCATTATTTTTCGCGAGTGGTTTTTTCCTTTTGTTATGCGTAATTTCGTTGGGTCAAGCAAAAGCCGGTCGCACTTTCGTCCGTGCGTTACCAGAAATCCCGCCATATTAATTGTCGTGCGATAATTTATTTCTTGTTGTCGCTTCCCTCAGGTAAAACCGGTAAAAAGTCTTCGTTTAGAATTTCCAAGGCCCAAGGTTAGTCCCTCTGACTCAACGGAAAATACCTAATGGCCTACATCCAGGAGGAAGAGAGAAGAGAAAGAGCCGAAGAAAGAGAAAAGGAACGCGAGGAAAGAGAGAGGATTCGCTCGCACGAATTGGAGATGTGCAGGACTAGGAACGAGACGCTCTCGATAAATTCCGCAACCTGCAGAACCATCAAAAGTGGTATTATTTAAAAGTTTCCAATCACTTTCCAGCCCTACTCATTATAATTCAACTCCTTAACAGGAACTTGTATACTCCTCTTTGAGGAATAAAGAATCAGCTGAGGGAAGGGATGAATGCGTACTCAATTTATGGAGTATAACACCTCTACAACTTCTTAAAGAGATGTCCATGAAGTTCTTCGACTCATTTGGATACAAGATATTTTATTAGATTAGCAATTTCAGCAGTATTTGTAAATCAATGTGCGTAAAGAATTTAGGAAAAGGGGGGGATTTTTTAGTTTCAAAATAAATAGAAATTCTTAATTATTGGTAAAGGAAAAAGTCAAGAACTAGTTATTGTTTTTGTCCGGCATATACGCATATATCTCATAGGGGCTATTGGGTTGTGTTTTGAACTAATCGGATTAACTATTGGCAACGTCACTCGAAAACACCCATTACTAAGTACAAAAAATAACACAAACAAATTAAATAAATACAATAAAGCTAATAAAATATTAATCAAAAGGGTGAAAAGGAGAAATATGATGGCAGAAATAATAAATCTTCTCAAACCAAATCGATTCTCCAATATAGGTCTGGTTATGTCAGGTTAGCTTAGGTTATTTCAACCTAAAATACCTTAACTCAAGCAATATTATCTTAACCAGTTCAATCCTAAGTAGCATTTTTACTTTGTATTTTTTTTCCAAATCTCATTAGCAATTATTATTGCATATTTAAAAATTCAATCCTAGGTAATGACCCCCCCAAATAAACCATTCCTAGATACTGACATCGGACAAAACTAAATCTTAGGTGATTATCCCTAACATTGACTGGGAATCGTTGGCTAGGATTGATCCCACTTTTATAATTAGGTTCCAATGTTGCTAAATTAATAGGTAAAAACCTTACTGCATTTAGGAGCATTTTCAAAAACTTTCTATTATAGGCTCAGAAAATGAGCGGTTATACGAAGTGTTGCTGAATAATATAATTTATTCAAAATTTTTCATTTGGCTGACCTATCAGAGAAGAGAGACTTGAATTTGTGATGGAAATAATTTAATTTGGCCGGGCGAAAAATGGAAATTAATAATATTTTCAAGTGTAAAGTAAGCATCGCCCAGTTTGTATATTTTGAAAAGTCTGATCAGTGTTATGGCATTTAAGTTTATTTTTTGGTAAACGAATAAAATGCAAGTTATATACAGTAGTGAGAAACCTAGAGCAAAGAGGTCAAGGGACATTGTATATATGTATTATAAAAAGTATTATAAGATAAATACATCGCTGTGTTTAAGTCGTATTTATCAGAGAGTTAAAGTTTGTAGTAAGTAATGAGAGCCTCGAGGAAATTAATAGAGGTTTGTTTGACTCTGGTCGCGAATAAATCTATGGGTGAATTGCTTTGTTTGTTTTGTAGAGGGAAAATGCAAAATATGAAATAAGGTCAGTTATATCCGCTACAAATCTTCCAGATACGTTGTTGGAAATTTATTTGTACAAATATGGGAGATAAAAGATGTAAACGGTAATTTGTTAGTATGTGCAGAAGAAAAACTGGTGAAAAGAGTAATTTATTCGATTTCAGCTGTGGAAGGATTGATTATGTCAATATTTATGTCATCAACCAAAATTGACGGATGCGAAGGTTTTTTCTTGTCAAAAGATATGTACAATTAAGCTTAGCTTGGCGAGCGGCATACGATCAAAATAGTCAAATCATATGAGCTAATATTACAGAATTTAATAAATACATATTAAAAAACGATCATTAATTTTTTAAGGAAGCTATATACGATGTTATTAGATGAAGAGTAACTCCTTTGCCGCGTTATAACTATGAATATCTGGGGTTTATATTAATGAAAACCAAGTTTGGGTACTAATTTTTATATCTTGCGTTTACAGTTTAAACAATTCGTATTTGGGCTTTGCAATCATGATATCTGTGAGATGAATCGGCACATTACGAGCATACAACATAAAAGTTAATGGGAATCGAAGGGGTTGCGATAAATTTTATAGCCACGATAAAAAGTTGGAAGGGAAATGTTAGTGGTTTAATATTATGTAGCGAAATAGGGAAATTAAAGAGAAAATTACCGCCATCGAGTACTCTATTTGCCATCATTCGGGAGTAAATGGTTGAATTTAACGATTTCATTAAATTAAACACATTGCTTCGTCAATAATGAGATTGGGGATTTCATTTTTTATGTCAGAAATAATATTGGCAATACTATGTTCATATATTAATGGGTGGTCGTAGTAAATTAAGAACGATAGTTTCGAGTTAACATGTGGATGTAGCTGGGGAACACAATGAAATTAATTTAATGAGTCGAAACAAAGCAATTGGAATTTTTTATCTTGTTCCAGATTGGTTCACTTTGTATGCAAACCAAGTGTCCCGATAGGTATCAGTGAGGACGGTGATGGGGTCTCAACCTTAAAAATTATATCGACCAAAGAGAAGAATCGCGTGCTGAATTTTCTTTCAGACTTAATGTTTTTAAGTTGGACAAAATGATATTTAATTAGTTTTAACTATCTTAGTCGAGGTCTGGGTAGACTAAAGAGTACGGTTTTCATAACAAAATACCCTGACATGAAGTGCTAGGACCCATTATGGGGTATACTCTTGTGTCAAGTTGCAAAACTACCCGATTTCAGCGAATCTCCAAAGAACAATGCCTCGTAACCTCGGTCTCGATAGCGATTGTCATTCCGGTTTTTATGCGCATTTCATTATCCGGTCAGGGTAAGTTCAATGAATCCCGATGATTACAACTTCTAAAGGGAATTGAGTGTTTTATTAAGCCGTCCTCGAAAATTAAATTTCATTTAATATTTTAATACATCTCTTTTTTTAGTTTCCATAATGGCAAAAAATAAATTCAAGTGCATTCTTAGAAATATAATTTTGAGGTGAGTACTTTGCATTCCGCTCATTTTATTTTTTAGAAAATATAGTCTAGATAGAATCTAGCAGATATATTTAAATCGGTTTCATTATTACAATTAGGTCCGCGATGCCGAGACTATCTTTAATGCGAGCTAACGAGAAAAACAATTGCTCAGGCCTGGTCAAACAGAGAAGCCATTATTATGTTAGATAATATTAGAGCAATGAATGGTAGTATTCCGACGAACTTTTATTCTATTGAGATACGCCATCGCCAAAGATAAAGAATTATCTGGAGCAGAGGCAACATTCACTTGCACAATATAAGGGTGATTGTCAGAGATCAGAGAGAGAGAGAAAGTTGCGCGCCGCCTGCGCCTTCAATTGAGAGAGACAACAGAAACCTGATTGACCTTTTTGTCAGTGCTAATGGCAGTGCGAAATCATTAGACGCCGTGGCGGCCTGAAAGCCCGCCATCACAGCAAGCTGAGATAAGTTTGAGAGCCTACTATGTCCCATCATTAGTCGGACAAAGTTTTGTCTCGCCGACTAATAACCTTCTCACGATCGTGCTAAAAGGGAGAGATTACTCTCGCCTGCCGCTGCGTCAACACTGGAACCCTCCCCTTTGGACGGATGGGAGAAACACCACTCCGAACCCACTATAAACCCTCCGGCGCCAGAGTTGGAAGGCAGTATCCACCGCCTCCCCGCTCCATCAGTATCCTCTACTGGCCCCGCTTCAGTACCGGCTGTTCGCGTTCCGTTGGATGCTTTAAAAATCTCGCAGAACACCTTAAGCTCTGGGTATTCAAGCTACGTCAGTCTACATCGAACTCGTTCTACCCACTCCTCGAATGCCTCGCGCCCAGTCTCGATTCGTATTCTGCCTCGAAAGCAAGATCCAAGTTCATCCCGTAATAGTCATTGTCAAGAGACTATTATTTGAACTTTGGGCCAAGGCAAGGATTACTCCTTCAGACAATATCTCCGAGGTAACATCAACGCGAAACTTTCTTGTGCAAGTGCTCTCTCTCTCTCCTACCCCCCCTCCTCCCACCAGTGTAAGCCTTTATCGTAGGCTTCGTATAAGCTCAAGGTCATTTGAGCGACCCTGGTTCAATATTGTTCGTTTGTTTTTACGGCGACCATCCCCGCCAAGTCTCGTCCCATTTAGCTGCTGAGATTCCTGTACGTTTGAT
The DNA here is from genome assembly GCA_963969495.1 of Ceratothoa steindachneri. Taxonomy (NCBI): domain Eukaryota; kingdom Metazoa; phylum Arthropoda; class Malacostraca; order Isopoda; family Cymothoidae; genus Ceratothoa; species Ceratothoa steindachneri. The sequence goes on along the minus strand of OZ018327.1, from coordinate 105,424,597 downwards.
CTGTATATAGCTTGTTTTTAAACCCCTTTTAACCTTGTAAAAGAAAATTAACTTGCATATTAGTACAGCTATTTTCGTATCCGTTTTTCTATTGTCACTGAACCTCCAAGATAGGTGACTATTTGGCCAACCTATATTCAGTTAATTTGCACTCTGCTTGTATTATAAATCACCCACGCACATAGCCGTCATCGACCTTGGCTGAGAAACGCCGAAAGGGTTAACTTGACTGTATTCTACGACACTGATTAAAGGAGAGATATCAGGTTAAAATGCCAACGTTGGATCTATGGATAGTGGGATATTGTATGGAGGACGTAGATTGGGTTTTAGTTTGAAATTCACTCGAAAAGGGAGCCCATCAGCGATCGAAATAGGGAAATTTGTTAACAAGGAGCTATTTGGCTTAGTAATAGATGCTGAACTTTAAATAAAAACTAAACTATTATTATGTTAGATATTATTAGATCAATAAATGGTAGTATTCCGACAAACTTTCATTCTATCAAAATATTTATGATACATTTAAGGATAAATTTTCCTGGTATAATTTAAATAGTTTTGAATTTATTAGAGATATGCTATGTCCAAAGATATAGAATAATCTAGAGTAGAGTCAACAATCATCTGCACAATATAAGGCTGATGATTAAAGGAGAGATATCAGGTTAAAATGCGAAGGTTGGATCAATGGATATTGGGATATTGTATGGACGACGAAAAGTGAGTTTTAGTTTGAAATTTACTCCAAAAGGAAGCCCATCAGCGATCGAAATAGGGAAACTTTTTAATAAGGAGCGATTTGGCTTAGTAATAGCGATCGAAAGAAGGAAATTTGTTAACAAGGAGCTATTTGGCTTAGCAAGAGATGCTGAACCTTCAATACAAACTAACTATGAAACTCTATTAACATTAAATCGGTCTGCTACCATAATATTTTCAGCACCAACAAATGAAGAAAGACGGGAAGACGCATATTTTACCAATATTAAATGTCGCGGCGCTCAACATCCGGATTAAAAGTGCAGAAGAATGTAATCGGATAACAAAACAATTTTTTCCAAGGCTCGGTGAGAAGTAATATGCTGAATAATTATAAGTGAGAAGCACTAATATGAAAAATTAACCAACATAAAAATGAAAAGATGAATCCAAAACTATATTTGCACGTTCGTTTTCAAGGAATAGCATGAAAATGGACAAGACAACCTTATATAGGGTACAAAGATACGAAGGCAACGCCCATCACATAATACAAACCAATGGAAAAAACACAAAAACAGGACAGAAAAATACCAAGAAAAAGAACAATAAGCAACTAATAACAGACATATGCATCCCTAAAACGATATACATACAACAACATGTATATGAATGGAATATGGTGGGTGAAACAAAAAAACATTTTAAAGAATTATTATTGGAGCGAAAACTCTTAGATATATATATATATATATATATATATATATATATATATATATATATATATATATATATGAATGCAATGTCCCACATGAAAGAAATGAAAATGTGTTTCGAAGTACTTTCGAACTTTATTAAGTTCCTTATCAAGGATAACTACAAGAAATAATATTATATTAGAGGTATATATACGAAAGAGAAGTATGAAAGACCGCCTCAAAAACAAGAAATCACCAATGAGGAAGACGGAAGGGGAAAGGTAAAGATTCACATTAAGAATTACAAGAAGCAGGCTGTCTTCCTCGTTGATGATTTCTTGTTTTTGAGGCGGTCTTTCATACTTTTCTTTCGTATATATACCTCTAATATAATATTATTTCTTGTAGTTATCCTTGATAAGGAACTTAATAAAGTTCGAAAGTACTTGAAAACACCTTTTCATTTTTTCCTGCGGGACATTGCATTCATTTGCTACCCTCACGTGATACTTTGTGAGTTTTTCATATATATATATATATATATATATATATATATATATATATATGCTAAACTTTTTGTTGAGGAGTATTGGGATATTTTGGTATTTATTTTTTAACTTTGTAAAATTTTTCTTGCTATTAACGCGTGTGACTACATCTAACTATGTTCGTCGGTCTGTCCCCATTTTGCTCTTTTTGTTTTTGTAATAACATTGTAACGGTTCAGCAGATTCTTACGAAACCTGAAAACCTTATATTGTTTGATATTCTCTTTTATATGATTTAATGCCAATGTCCTCCCTAGGTTAGCACGGGAATTATTTTGTTTTGGCCATAACATCATTACTATTCGGCCAATTCTAACGAAATTTAAAACCCTTGTTCTATTTTCCATTCTTTTTCGATTGATATATTTGTCAAAGTCCTCCCAAGGTTAGCTTGGGAACTATATTGTTTTAGCAATAACATTATAACTATTTGACCGATTTTAACGATATTTGAGAGCCTTATGCTCTTTCTCATTCTCTTTTGAATGATATAATTGTAAAAGTCCCCCCAACGATAGCCTGGAAATCTTGGGGGCGGGGGCAATAACATCATAACTATCCGGACGTTTCTAACTAAATCTGAAATCCTTATATTGTTTTACATTCACTTTCGAATAATATAATTGCCAAAGTCCTCCCAAGGTTATTCCGGGAATCATTCAAAGTTTTGAAGATCGTAATGTCTTAAATCAGAATAAGTTACATCACGCGACATTTTTGGCAGCAGACCTTATTTCTCTTCTAGTCTCTGTTTAAAAAGTATAATATATTGAATTTCTCAAATTTCTAACGAAATATTTTCTCTAAATGGCCATTCTGGAAACTGTTTTTATTGTCATAAGACACCGAAATATAATTAAGCTATATATTAAAATCCAACAAATCAAAACAACACCGACAAATAGGAAGCAAAACGCCAAAACTACAAAACACCTGTAAAAAATAAAAACAAAAAAACAAACCAAGAAAAAACGTCAGGAAGAGGCCCTCCTCCCCTCGACAATGAAAAAATTTAGAAAGGGGAGGAGGCCAACCTCCTCCCGAAAGTAAAACATAACACGATCAAACCTTCATAATGGCCCAATTTCTAGATGAATATTACTTTAAATAGCACTTTAGGATGAATTTGTCCAAGGTCCTCTTTGACCCTTTTAAATTTTTTTATTATTTTACAGTAAATCAAAACCGGAAATAGCGGTATTTTCCGTTTTCATCATTGAATGATTTTTCTTTTTTATTTCTTCAGATGTTTCATTCTGGCTTGAAATTTCGTACAATTTCCTTAGACGCCTCGAAATGATATTGATTGAAACATAATTAATAAAAGAACTTAGGAAGATTGGGTCGAACAAATGAGTGAAAATGACGTTTATTTAGAATTTAATACCTTTAATAAGCAAATACTCCAATTAAACACGTATTTAAAAAGGTTAAACTCTCTTCCACCCTTTGCTGGGTCTATTAAGGCGTGGAAAAGAGTGTGATATTTAAGACGTGGAAAAGGGAGAGAAAGCATCAGTTTCCTATGGGACTTTGGGGCATTATCCAATCTTAATGATTTGAAATTTGTCTTTGATATCTTAATATTTATTTTCATAAGCAGAATATTTTCGAATATCTTCCCTGTAAAATGATGGAAGGCAAAATTAGGACAGTGGTGAAAAGCACTTGAGGTAATCTGATTAGCTGTTCCAACTTTCGACCAACGATGGTTTCCGAAAGTTTCTTTAAATTATTTTAATAGTATATTCTTCCACAACAAATATCTATTAAGTTGTTTGTTTATATCTCTTAAATTGTTTAATCAATTCAAAACTGTCATTTATTTTTCGAAATAAATCCTTGTCTGTCTTTCTATCCATCTTTCTTCTTAAAAAATATGGTATGTGTGTATTTGCTCTTTATAGCCGTAGAGAAAACCACATTTCTGTAACAATTGAGGTGAAATTTGGCACAAATTTCACGGGTTAAAATTCAGAGGGGTTTGTAAAGAGCAACATTTAGGAAAACTCTTAATTCATGTAATCAATTCCAAACTGTCATTTATTTTCGAAATTAAACAATGTTAGTCTATCAATCCATCTCATTTTAAAAAATATGGTATGTGTTTATTTGCTCTTTATAGGCGTAGAAACAACTACATTTCTGTACCAATTAAGGAGAAATTCGGCACAAAAAAGATAAGTGTATTCTATTAGGTGACACACGCTATTTTCCACCGGGTAAAAATTCAAATGGGTTTGTAAAGATGAATATTTAAGAAAACTCTTAATTTGTGTAATCAATTCAAAACTGCCATTTATTTTTCGAAATAATACAATGTCTGGTTGTCCATCCATCTCTTTGTTTAAAAAATATGGTATGTGTTTATTTGTTTATTTGCTCGCTATAGACAGCCACATATCTGTACTAATTGTGGTGAAATTTAGCACAAAAGAGATGGTTGTATTCTATTATCTGACTCACTCTATTTTCCACCTGGTTAAATTTCAGATGGGTTTTAAAGATCAATATTTCTTTCAGCAAATGCCAGAGCTTTCACTCCTTAGGCTCATTGGATCAGCAAGAGTGATCTCGGATTGCATCGGAGATCAAATCCTTTGGCTCGGTTTTCCTTTTTTAGAAATGCTCTGCAACCTTTGATGTCACAAGGAACCTGAAATTCCAGCTGCTCATATTAGTTTTCAGACCCATGGCATGTTTTAATCCCCGAGGAGGATGGCAATCCATGCTAGCTTGCAGAAACTTTCCTAGCCCATAATGTTCAACTTAAAGAAATATTCATGTTTCAAATTTCAGCTCAATCGCTCCCGGCCAAAGCAGAAAGAGTTAATTAGATTGTTTGCTAGATGCCCTTCTTGTTTGAATTACACCAAGCTTTAATTATTTTCTTGAATCAATCCTTTTTCCCAATATTAATAAAATATAAATATGCAAGTTCTATTATTTTATAGCATTATCAAACCATTTTAAGATAAGTGCTTCTATTCGGTGTTGCATATGGGTAAATGGTTAAACCAAATAAATTCGCTCCCGCTCTGATATTTCATAACTTTCTATGAATAAAAAGCGCTTTCGCCGTAGTACATATGTGCTTCCATAATAAAAATGCAATTATCCTGTAATATACACAAAATTTAACTGATTCACTTTTTTCTCCTGCCATACATACAATGGTATTAATTTCACTTCGTTCAGAGTGGATTTTTAATTGAAATATTTGTTGACTGGGGAAATAAAAACAATATAAAACAAAGTTTGGATAGTTTAGTTCCAAATTGCACAAACATAAAAAAATGACATGACTTCAAAAGTAAAGAAATGAAAAATATATGATTTAATTAAACAACTTTCATCGCTGCACTTCATATAAAAAAGGAGAAAACTGATTATATCATACTTTCGGCCCCCGCTGCAAGTAGTTGAAATTAATTTGTTAAAAAGCCGGAATTATTATAACAATTGCTATTCATCTGACTAAAGATGATATAGAACTAATGGCAGGTCCTTCCATTAAATCGAAGTGACAATGATTGCCCTATTGAATTATTAAAGTATTAAAAAATGCTTATAAGGTTGATAAAATATGGTTTTAATAACCAAAAGAAATGGTGACTTTGCTACTTGAGATTCTAATGCTACCAAGCATAATTCACTTAAGCATTCTAAAACACTTTATCAGAGAGAAGAATCCTTCTACTTGTAATTGTCTTCGTAAAGGAAAGTAGCTATAAGTTCGTCATTGTACAAAAGAAGTATACGAAGAAAAGGGTGAAGGTCTCGTCGAATCACTCGACCTGCTTGAAAAATAATTTACCCATTAATTGAGAAACTTAATGAAAGCTTCACTCACCGTAATAGAAGGAGGATATATCGAAGATAAGAATTATAAACAACGGTTATATTCAAGATAACTGTGAATCTAACACTTAAGATATCTATGAAAATAGCACTTAAGATAACTATTAAACTAACGCAAAATAACTGTGAAACTAAGAATAAAGTAAAAGAGGAAACTAACACTCAAGATAATTGCGAAAATAGAACTCAAAATAACTCTGAAACTAAAATTCAAGATAATGGGAAAAGAAAAATCAAAGGTAACTAAGAAAATAACACTCAAGACACCTATTAATCTGACACATAAGATAATTGTGAAATTAACACTCAAAATAACTGTGAAATTCACACTCAAGAAAACTGTGAAACTAAAATTAGACATAACTATGAAATTAACCCCCAAGAAAACTGTAAAACTTTCACTCAAGATAATTGTGAACTAACATTTAAAGCTATGCACTTGACACCTTACAGAATATGCTATAATTAATCCCTGCTATGTAATTTTAATCAATCAACATGTTTTCCATTGGATAAATTTCCTGTACCACTGAATTATATATCCACGACCTTGGGTTCGAAACACAAGTCGAAATTAGTCTTTTATCTTTTTAAAAGTTAATAAATAACCACCATTTTGGAAGGCAGGTTTGGTAAGTAGCTAAAAGCCTACGTGCCACGTTTGAGTCATAAAACATAGACTCGTGATTCCCAAGAAAGATGTAAAGAATGACATCCAGTCCGAAACGTCATCGCAATCAACATATTATTGGAAATTAAACGCTCCCAATCTCATATATGGACATCATTATCGGTAAGGCAACAGGAGGAATAAACCTTAGACAATGCATCAAGTCTTCAATTACAATTTTATAACACGAAATAAATCTAATATTAACCCATTATCAACCAATGTCGCATTTTTGGGACGCTGTATTTTTGCCACTAGGGAGCACTAATTTTTCATGATTTCTTGAAAAAAGACCTCTTAGAACTTGTATCGCTTTAGTTCTAAACTAACGTCAGAGCAGGGAGGTTGTGCTGGTGGATTACGTTTATCCCTCCTAAAAGAATTTACTGAAGAAATATATTTATTAAAATCAGGCAAAATGTAAGTACTATTTTGTTTTACATATTGCGTCCCATTATGGGGACGTTGGTAGGATTTGTGTTATTTTATTTCAATATACATATCTATGACCTTCTGAACCATTATTTAATCGAAACTTTTGGCAAAAAATTTTCACTTATATTAATAAAGTATGAAGTGCATAATGTCTTTTACACTATGTACCACCTCATACATCTACACTTTTATACATTCGCATGCACACATACGCACACATAAACACACACATATGAAAATATTTAGTTATGAAATGAGACTTTTTGGCCACCATATATATATATATATATATATATATATATATATATATATATATATATATATATATATATATATATATATATATATATATATATGGCTTATTTTAAACATTCTCACTCAATAGGTATATAACTATAACTATATATATATATATATATATATGCGTGTGTGTGTGTACATGCGTGCACATGTTTGCTTTTGTACAGATTTATAAAAATATATATATTTTTTTTAAGAACTCAGTTTTTCAACCCATGGCGCGGAAATTACTGACAACATCCGAAGAAGTTCTTAGAGAATTAAATGATTTCAGAAATCAACAAATATTAGAGGAAGATGTAACTGGTAAAGAAGCAATCACTGATGAAAACCTTCCCGACAATACTTTTGTTCAAGACGTTGCTGGTAAGTTTGAATTGATTGTTCATAGCAGAAACGAAAACTTAGATGAATCGATTCAGCATTCCTAGACCCCTTTACAGAACTATTGATTTACTTAACCTTCTTTAGGTAAACGTAGGAACGTTGAAAACACTAAATGGAAAAAGATGATCCATGTTATAATGACCTTAATGAAATTACCATCTCACAGTAGCTACTATAAATTAGATGAACTAAAAGGAAAAAGCATTGTTTCTATTTTTGAATACTTTTTAACTGACGAGTTATTGGGATTTATTACTGAGCAGTTTATGATAAATGGAAAACAAAAAAATCATCTTAACCTTTTTGTAACCATTGATGAACTGAAAGTATTTTTAAGAATTCTTTTACTAAGTGGTTACCATAAGCTTCCTCAGCAACATATGTATTGGGAGCAATCGCCAGAAACAGGCTTATCTTTGGTTTACAATGCAATGTCAAGATAAAGATTCACATAAATAAAAATGTTTCTTCACTTGAATGATATAATGCAACAATGGATAAAAATGATAAAATGTATAAAATCAGACCATATCTAGAAACACTTAGAAATCTTTTTCAAAAACCTGGATTATTTTATGATTATTTAAATGATGATCAAATATTATGGCATACATTCCGCTAAAATGTTCATGAAAGGTAAGCCGATAAAATTTGGGTATAAGTTTTGGTTCCTTTGTGACTCTAATGAGTATCTGTACAATTTTTCTTACTATTTAGGTAAGGAGAATGAAGCCACTAATGGGCCTTTGGATGCAAGGGTTATAAATAACCTAATATCTATAATTCCTCAGGGTGAAACAGAAAAGTATGAGTTTTTTCGATAATTTCTTTTCCAATATTGAGATACTAAAAAAGATAGAAGATATTGAACTCAAAGCCACCGGAACAATTCGTGAAAATCGAACCAAAAAATGTCCATTTATGCCTTAAAAAAAAGGAAAAAAAAACAGAAAGAAGATTCGTAGATTACAGGTTTGACTCTAGCAGCGATGTTTTAGTCACAAAGTGGCATGATAACACTGCAGTAACAGTTGCTACCAACTATAGTGAGGTTTATGCGACCAGTACTGCTAAACGTTATTCTTAGAAACTAAAAAAAGGATATACATAGTGCAAATACCATAAGTTATTGCAGAATATAATAAGTCAATGGGAGGGGTTGACTTGCTGGATAAACAAGTATCACTTTATCGAAGTTGAATCAGTGAGAAAAAATGGTAGTGTCCTATTTTCACACAACTACTGGACATTGCCATTGTAAACACTTGAAGAATTTATCAGCATACAAATCCACATTATATTCTCTCTATGCTGGACGTAAGAAGAAAAATTGTTTTAGCATATGTATCGAAGCCTTCTTCATCAAACCGTAAACGTTCGGGTCCGCAAAGAAGTAAGCGCTTGGGGGGAGGAGTTACCCAAGACATCAGATATGATAGAAGAAGTCACCTTGTGATTCCAATTCAGACTCAGCGTCGTTGTGCTTTATGTGGCAAGAAAACAAAGAGAATTTGCAAACGATGTGATGTTCCCCTTCATGATCTCTGTTTTGCCCCTTTTCATACTGAATAATGTGTTCTAAACTTTGTTACTAACGAAGAATTTCAAGGAAAAGTTTTACGTACGTATCTTATTTTAACATGGAGTAATGTTTTGTAAAAAAGAAAAGTTTAATTGTATTCCTATGTTTATGCTGAATAAATCTAAAAAAAATATTCCTTTTAAATTTGTATGGAAAATATTACATAAGTTTACCTTCCAGAATTATGAAAAAAATTGAAAATTGGTGAATATTTCCTTTTCCTTTAAATTCTACTAACCCTTCTTACCAATGTCCCATTTATCGGACGCCATTTTTGGACAACAAGATATCTAAACAAAATTATTTTTAACGGTTGTAATATCTTAGTTTAACGGTTTAAAGTTATTTTTTGTAAAAAACAAAATTAAAAGTAAATATATATATATATATATATATATATATATATATATATATATATATATATATATATATATATATTAGTGGACTGTATCGACTAATGAGAAGGGGAAGGAATATTAATGATAACAGTTAAATAGTTCGAAGCATACATTATATAATGGCTAAAAAAGCGGGTACAAAGTTTAAAAAATAATAAAATTAACCATTATTGAGATTAAAATAAAACAGAAATAACAATATATAGAATTAATTGAAACTATCCAGTGTAATTTTGAAAAATAATATAAAGAGGTGAAGTTTTAACATAAACTAACTTCAATATAAAAAATAAAGGTAACTGGAGTAAACAATAAAATAACCTATTATATTAAATTATATACATAAAAAATAAAAACCGAAAACAAATGTGAACGAATTAAACAGAGGGACTAAACTTTATCGTAGGAGTTGTGAAATCAACTAACTAAAAATATAAAAACTACTAACGATATTTGTTCGGTTGCTCGGTTGGATAGTTAATGTATTAAAGCGTTGTTAATTATATAGTGAATAGTTTAATTGTAGAGGAGTAATTATATAGGTTTGGATTTATTTTATTGATGTACAGTGACTCTATTATTTTCAAATCGAGAGTAGTTAAGGCTAAAGATAAGATGGTAAATGAATCAGAATTAAGAGGATGATTGTGATACTCAGAGTGTTGCCTGTTAGAGGAAGCTTATTGTTTACAATTATACATGAACGACCTGCCACAGTCGTTATATAGGCCAAACTGGTTTACAACTCAAATACAGGATTGCAAAGCACTTAGGTTTGTCTCATAGGGCTGGTATTCCCATTTCTAAACCTGAAGCCTCTTCCATCAGGAACACTCTGAATATCACCATCATCCTCTTAATTCTGATTCATTTACCATATATATATATATATATATATATATATATATAGAGAGAGAGAGAGAGAGAGAGAGAAAGAGAGAGAGAGAAACAACTATTGCAATAACAGAATCATAATTATGCGGTTAAAAAGCTATTTTTTGGCAAACCAGTCTTCCTCACAGCGCTCGGAAGAAACTCTTCTCACATACACTTGAAGGTCCTTCCGAGAGCTTTGAGGAAGAGTGGTTTGCCAAAAAATAGCCTTTTAACCACATATTATATATATCCTTTGAATTAAAAAGGTAAATCACATTAGAGCTTTTTGTGAACTTTTTATTTTCTTACTTAAAACTAATGAGCAATGGCCAACGAGGCTTTCTCTCGTCTCAAAGATTTTAGGGACAGTTTCATTCAATAAACGATGTTCGCATACCAGCTATTTTTAACCGATTTGACCCAGCGCCATTCTATACCAGTCAAGTATAGGAGGCGAAAAAGAAGAGATAAATATTTATAAAAAATAAACCCTCGAAGTAAATTATGAGTTTTGCCTAAAATATGGAAAAGCAAGAGGGTATATAAACAAAAATATTTATTCTTAGAGCTTTAACATAAGAACATAAGAACATAAGAAAAGAAGGAGACTGCAAAAGACCATTCATGGCCTACACTTGGCAGCTCCTGTTCCATTCAACACACAAAAGATTTCTTACCAGAGAAAAGTCATCAACATTGTCACCCTTTACAGGAGTTCGTCAGATCTAATCTACAATATACATAAAATGCATCCAGAGGATTATGTTCATTCATGCAACCGCAAAATATAATCTTCCCACTCCTTAGAAAAATATATACATATGTACATAAAAAAAAAGTCAGCCCCATCTAGCAGCTTCATCCATATATTTATCTAATCTATTCTTAAAACTACCCAGAGAGGAGGCTTCTATCACATGCCTAGTGAGCCTATTCCATTCATCTACCACACGATTTGTAAACCAATTCATCCCAATCTCCTTCCTAAACCTATACTTATCAAGCTTAAACCCATTGCTACGTGTTCTGTCATGTTCACTAAGTATAAGAACCTTACCCAGATCCCCTTTATTATATCCTTTTACCCATTTGAAGACTTCAATCAATTCCCCTCTGACTCTTCTCCTTTCCAATGTATGTAGATTTAGTTTTCTGAGCCTTTCACCATAAGGTAAGTTCCTTAGCCCACCAATCATCTTTGTCATCCTTCTCTGCACAGACTCAAGCAAATCAATATCCTTCCTATAATATGGTGACCAAAATTGTACTGCATAGTCTAGATGAGGCCTAACTAGCGCCAGATACAGTTTTAGAATGACTTCAGCACTCTTATTGCTTACACTCCTCCTAATGAATCCCAATATCCTATTAGCTTTATTCTTAGCATTTAGACATTGCTTTCTAGGACGAAGGTCTGAACTTACCAAAATACCCAAGTCTCTCTCACAATCAGTCCTCCCTAAAATTCTGCCATTTAATTTATAACTATTCAATGGATTATTTCTACCTATACTAAGTACACTACATTTGTCTATGTTAAACTTCATTTGCCATTTCTCGGCCCAATTGGACAGAATGGTCAATTCCTCCTGCATTACAACAGCATCAGAATCAGCCCTAATGGCCCTACCTAGCTTAGTATCATCAGCAAATTTACTCAGGTCACTACTTATACCTATGTCAAGATCATTAATATAAATTAAGAATAGCAAGGGACCCAAAACAGATCCTTGAGGAACTCCACTGCTAACACACCCCCACTCAGATTTAACTCCATCTATACTAACTCTTTGCTGTCTGTCACCAAGCCATGACTGAATCCACCTAAATATACTGCCATCGATCCCGTGTGCTTTAACTTTGCTCAGAAGTCGTAAGTGTGTCACTCGATCAAAAGCCTTACTAAAGTCCAAGTATAAAATATCATAGTTTTCATCATTATCTGCTGCTTCATACACCTTACTATAAAAAGACAGCAAATTAGTCAGACAGGATTTACCCTTACTAAAGCCATGCTGTGATTCTTTTATCAACTTATGCTTATCCAAGTGATCTCTAATATTCCTTGCTATAATAGATTCCATCATTTTCCCTACCACTGAAGTCAAACTTACTGGTCTGTAATTAGACATATTTGTTTTATCCCCTTTCTTAAATATAGGTATCACATTGGCTTTCTTCCATGCCACTGGCACAATGCCACTCTCCAATGATTTTCTAAAGATGCATGCTAGGGGCTCACTTAACACATCCTTACATTCTTTCAAAATTCTAGGAAAGAGCTCATCAGGACCGGGTGCCTTACTACTTTTGATTTTATCAATTTCCTTTGTCACTATCTCCTTTGTGATCAAGATATCCTTTAATTTCTCTTCATCATTACCCCGAAAGATCATTGACACCTCAGGTATATTTAGAGTATCCTCCTGTGTAAATACTGAGAGAAAAAAGTCATTTAGCATTCCAGCCATTGAGTCCCTATCACTCACTAATTCTCCATTGGAATCTATAAGTGGGCCTATTTTATCTCTAACCTTAGTTTTGTATAATTGATAAAAACTTTTAGGATCTTCCTTTGCCCTATTTGCCACTTTAATTTGGTTAAGTTAATTTTATTTCTTGATACTAAAACAGAAAATATTGCCGTATTATTAAAATTTCCATCATGATGCAGCTGCTTTAATAGATCATAATGCTTATTATAAAACTTTAAACGCCTTCTATATTTATCATCAGTTCATCCCATAAGTAATGTAGCTTTAGGTTTACCATTATTTTATGGATATAAATCAAGCAACTCTTTAAAGTTATTTATCTTCTTCTATAACTCTATATTTTAGTAACGTGATATTTTGAAAGGGGGGGAAATTTAGTTTAGAGTTCCTTTTTAAAATTATTATCATTAGCGAAGTTCAGAAAATTTCTAAAAAATTTAACCATGTCTGTTTTTTTAAGATTTAAATTATAATCTTAGTAGCCAAGCGAAAGATCCCTCCGTAGGGGGGAGTAATATAATTTGTAACTTTCTAGAAGTTTGTACAAATCGTTTGACTTTGAATTCAAAAAGTTCTTAAGGTTGTTCTGTTGTTGATATCTTCATTCTCTTAAGGTGATTCGCTATTCTTCTATAAAATTAATAATCTTATGGGGCTAATTCAGGTGATAATGCAGATTGAGACTCATTTGTTTTTGATTGAACTTGTTTAACGTCCTCGTATAATATGTGGTATCTCTGGCAACCTAAGCTGAGCGTTTTTTAGTCGCGAGCGAGTCTCATCTCACTATGTCAGTCAGTCAGTTCCCATTTAGTTTTGTTTTATTTGTTTTTGTAATAACATTGTAACTATTTGGCCGATTCTAACAAAATTTGAAACCCTTATGTTGTTGTACATTCTCTTTTCAATCCTCTAATTGTCAAAGTCCTCTCAAGGTTAACTCGTGAATTATTTTGTTTTGGAAATACCATCATAACTATTCGGCTGATTCTAACGAAATTTGAAACCCTAATGTTGTTTTCCATTCTCTTTCGAATAATATAATTGCCAAAGCCGTATCAAGGCGATCCCGACAATATTTTGTTTTGGCAATAACAACATAACTTTTCGGCCGATACTCTGTAGACTAGACTAGGCTAGGTTATATATATTCTGCTAGGCAAGCCTAGAATATGCTATGCTATGCTAGGCTATCATAAGTTAGGCTATACTATGCTAAGCTATGCTAAGATATAATGTACAAGGGTAAGATACTATGCTAATTTATGCTATAATATGCTATGCTAGGATAACATATAGTACGTTAGGCTAAAAAGTAATAAGCTATGCTTGACTAAGGTAGAATAGTCAAGTGTAGGCTAAACATGTCTAGAATCGTTAATTCTAACCTAGGTTATGCTATGCTAGGCTAGTAAGGGCATGAAAGGTTATATTAGGCTAGGCTACGCTATGATATGCTAGGTTAGGCTATGATATACTAAGCTATGCTATACTAGGCTAGTCTTCGCTATACCAGGCTAGGATAAACGAGGCTTTGATAGTGTTATGCATGCTTTGCAAGCTTAGGATAAGATCTAATAGTTTAGTCTAGGCTAGGCAATACTATGATATAGTATACTATACTAACTAGGCTAGAATAGGGTATGGTAAAGAATGTAATGATATGCTATACTAGGCCTTGCTAGGATAGGATAAAATATACTAGGCTAGGCTCTAGTGAACTAGGATAAGCTAGGCGATACTAAGATAGGCTATACTAGACTAAGGTAAGCTAAGCTACGCTAAACTAAGTTTTAATATACAATTATTGGCTGCGCTAAGCTAGGTTATACTCTGCTAGGCAAGTTAGGCTAGAATACACTGAGATAGGCTCAAGTATTCTATACTAAGCTAGTTTGTTCTAATATATACTATGCTAGTATATATATGCAAGTGTATACTAGGTTAGACTAAGGTATACTAGGCTACTCTAGGGTAAATTATGCTATTTTAGGCAATTCTATGTGTGAGGGAACAAGCACGTAAGGGGAGAATTAACGTCGCTTTTAAGCATTGCCTCCACGTGATGGGCCTCGTGTAGCTTGCAAACAATTTTCAAAGTTCAAAAGCATGAAAAAGTATAGGAGCGGGCTTATGGAATGTAGCCCTTATCAAGGCGAATATTTGAACAAGACGAGAAGTCTTTCCTCCACCCTTTCAGCCACGCTGGGAGCGGTTGAAACAATCACCATGACTCAAACGATGTGAGATAGTCCCTTCCCCTCTTCAATGGGGTAGGCTCCTTCACTTCTGGTGTCCATATATACTCGTGTAACGTGGAATGAGCAGATTGGTGCGAGAGACGCTAAGGAGTGCAGACCTTCTTACTCCTCCTCGATTGGGGTTTGTCATACGCCGAAGGCAAGGAAACGTTGTGGGACAAAACTAAGCATCCCTTCCTGGTTAAAACAAATATCTTCCCACTAGAGTTAGCCAAGAACTCTTCTCCCAGTAAGAATACCCCTTCGACTCCGCTCATCGATGCTATCTCCAAACAAGTACCAAGTCTTAACCCATAGGCTTCAGTGAAGATTCCTCTTAGCGTAATACCCCCTTGATTACGCATCTCCGACCAAACAAACCGTGGACGTCTCGGATAAACTCACCCTCCGTTATTTTCAAAGGAATTTACACCGGAAAAATTCCCAACCTCCTTTCTCGAAGACTCTGCTCCTTCCCCCGTTGTCATCTCCATAGGATATTTTACTACAAACAAGTTGACCTTGGACCCCGTCGAAGTGACCCAACCATCATCTCGCCGCTTCGCCGGAAACGACAAACGTCTTCCCCAACCCCTCCTTTTGTGTACAAGGTATCGTAACGAATATTTTAGCTTCCCCAAATTTATAATTGCCGTCTACCGTTCTCCATTATCATTTGTGTAATTATGTGTCTTGATTAACTGTGTATTATTGTATCATATTAACTTTAATTATTAATATTTATTAAAGACTATTTTTGCGTACTCCTTTGCTTTCTGACCCTCGAGCTCATCATAGTCGTATAACAATAGCCTGTAACTAAGTGAGATTTGGAACTCTCAGCCAATACTAAGTTGTAAAGTAACATCTTTTGGACTAGCCCTCCCTTACGAGGATCTGACCTTGTAACCGGACCTCGGACTACCCAAACTATTTAAAAATGAAATCCCCGCGCACTCTAAATCAAATATAATAGATGTATGCAGGATATATAGAGCTATACCACGACACTATTCGATGATATACTAGGCTGAGCTATACAAAGGTATGCCATGCTATGCAAGACTATGCTGGACTATAATACGCTAGACTAGGCTAGATTATATTTTACCATGCTAAGCTAGCATAAGCTAGGGTAAGCTCAGCTAGTCAGACTATGGTTACGTGTGCTATGCCAAGATATACTATGCTAGAATAGGATAGGATATACTATGCTAAGCTAGGCTATACTATTCAGACTAGTTTATACTATGCTAGGCTAGGTTATACTATGCTTATACTAAACTATGCTCAGCTAGATTAGGGTAATTTAGGCTATGGCAGATAGGCTATACTATGATAGGCTAGCATAAGCTATACGAGGATAGGCCTGGACAATACTATGTTAAGCTATTCTAAACTATACTAGGTTAGGTTATACTATACTATAATATTCTTTGGCTAGGCTATATGTACATGATAAGCTATACTATGCTATATTATGGTATGCTTTACTATCCTATATATGCTAGGCTGTAATAGGCTAGTTTTTGTTAGGCTAGGCTTTACTATGGTTTCTAGACTAAGATAGACCATACTATACATACTCTGCTAGGCTAGGCTATATTAGTATAGTCAAAGTCATACTATGCCAGGCTGAGCTATACTATGTAAGGCTAGGCTATACTATGCTAGCTACGCTAGAGTATGTTATGGTAAGTTCTACTCTTGTAGGGTATCATATGCTAGACTTGGTTGTACTAAGCTAGGCTAGGCGCGGCTAGGCTAGACTAGGTTATGCAATGTTAGGCTAGGAAATATTATGGTAGGCTATGCTATGACATAATCTACTCTGTTATACTATGCTATACTATACAATGCTATGATTTACTATACTAGGCTAGGCAGGATTTACTATGTTAGGCAATGTAGGCTAGGCTTTATTATGCTAAGTGAGGCAATACTATCGTAGGCTGTCCTACGGTAATCTAGGATTTGCAAGGCTACTATTCAAGACTAAACTAGGCTATGCTATAAAATGTTATACTATTCTAGACAATACTAGGCTATACTAGGATATGTTATGCTAAGCTATACTATGCTATACTCTACTATATTATACTATTATATACTATGCTATGTTATAGTATGCTATAATATAATAAGCACCACTATGCAATAATATGCTATATTATACTATGCTGTAATAGGCTATGCCATACTATTCTAGACTATGCAATTAGGGTGTGACCATTTATTCACTTTTTCAATTCCATAAATGAGGTGGGACAAAAAGTTAGGCCCGTCATTTTAATTAAAAAAATATATGTCATCATTATCACTAACTCTATAATTTAAGAAGGGAATTTTTTTGATTATTTGAATAATAATTTCATCTTTGTTTGGTTGACTTATGTTTTTTTTATCAAAGTTATTTCTGATAATTCTTTTATAATATCAGAAAACAAAATGGTGAAGTTCATAAATAAATATAAGTATCGAAATTTTGTGAATTTTTTAAAACCCAAAGAATTACAAATGGTGAAGTTCAGAAAATTTATTTTTATATATCTTCTTCTATAACTATATTTTAGCAACGTGATATTTTAAAAGGGGGGAAATTTTGTTTAGAGTTCCCTTTTAAAATTATTATAATTGGTGAAGTTCAGAAAATTTAAAAAAATTTAACCATGGCTGCTTTTTTAGATTTTAAATTTCAATCTTAGTGGCGAAGCCATTGCCTGGTTTTAGTATAATTTAGTTCTGCTCTTTAATAAGCTTTTAGAAAGTTGTGACTTCTTAGTTTAGGGGCAGTCTACATCTCACTATGTCGGTCGGTCCAAGTTATGCTTCTGTTTTAATAACATTTTAACAATTCAGGCAATTCTAACGAAATTATAAACACTTATGTTGTTTTACATTTTCGTTCGAATGATAGAATTGCCAAAGTCGTCCCATGTTAGACCGAGAATGATATTGTTTTGGCAATAACATCATAACTATTCGGCAGATTCGAACGAAATGTGAAATCCTTATGTTGTTTTACATTCTCTTTCAAATTATATAATGCCAAAGCCCTCCCAAGGTTAGCTAGGGAGGTTAACATCATAACTATTCCGACCATTCTAACGAAATCTGAAAACTTTATGTTGTTTTGCATTATATTTCGAATAATGTAATTGCTAAAGTCCTCCCAAGTTTACCCATGGAATTATTTTGTTATGGCAATAACATCATATCTATTCGGCCGATTATAACGAAATTTGAACTCTTTCTGCTGTTTTGCATTCTCTTTTGAATAGTATAATTATTAAGGTCACCCTAAGGTTAGCTCTGGAATTAGTATTTTTTGGCAATAACATCCTAACTATTTGGTTGATTCTAACGAAATTTGAAAACCTTATATTACAGAACTACAGAATCTAGGACCAACAAAGACCCTAAGGTCCGCTCGAGGCTAGTCCGCTACACTACATCCGAAACTACGATACACACTTATCTACGAGTGTATCTCTAACATGCTATATTTTTTTTTTTTTATTTTTTTTTTTTTATTTTTAAATATATAATCTACTGTACACACTTATCTACATGTGTACAATGTCAGGCATATTAACTACTTCAACCTAGGGGGGGGTGATAGAAAGTTTTTCTTCTCAACTTCCGCAGCCCTCGACTGCTAGTGGTGAAAATCTAGTTATAGGATAGGCGGAAAAGAAAATGGATATCTAAACTACACATGCAAGAGAAATCGCTGGCATCATTTTTAGTCATCATTTTTACTCTCGTTGTTCCTCCGCTCCAAACTCCTTTTGCAAAGACGTTATTATTTACTGTGCTCAGACTACGTTATATTTATACTATTTAAGTGCGCGTCGAGACGGTTTTTAAACATATTTACCGACCTACTATCCACTACGTGGGTGGGTAGCCTATTCCAAATTTGAGTAATTTTAAACGTAAAATAGTTTTGGGCTATACTAGTGTTAAATCGCTTGTTCACTAATTTTAATCCGTGTTGCCGAGTATTTCCCCTATGATCCAATTCGAACAAATTCCTATAATCAACGTTTGAAAATCCTTTCAATATTTTAAATACTTCAATTAGCTGGCCACGTAATCTTCTGCCTTCGAGAGATGGCAAATCTAATGCCCTGAGTCTTTCCTCATAGGGCCTGTTTCTCAGCTCGGGAATTAATTTTGTAGCCCTACGCTGCACTCTTTCTAATTGCGCGATATCTTTGTTTAAGTATGGAGCCCAAAATTGAACCGCATATTCGAGCAGTGGACGCACAAGTGATTTATACAATGGTAAAATTATCTCTTTGGATTTGAACGTGAAATTACGCGCGATATAACCCAGCACACGATTTGCTTTTTTACATGCATCCGCGCATTGTTTCGTGAAATATTGTTTTATATTCCTTTTCAAATAAAATAATTGCCAAAGTCCTCCCAAGGGTAGCCAAAGAATTAGTTTTGGGGGCAATAACATCATAACTATTCTGCAGATTCTAATGAAATTTGAAACCCTTAAGGTGTTCAGATTATCAAATGATAGAATGGCCATGGTCCTTCCAAGTTTACCCTGAGAATTATTGAAATTTTTCAAAGTCCTAAGGACATAAATCAGAATAGGTGAGGGCAAGCGACCTTTTGGTCAGCAGACTTTGTTGATGAAAGAGCATTGATCTTCTATCGATTAAGGGTGACTTTTTGGTTTAAGCCCTACATGTAAACCGTCCATCTGAACAGAGTAACATCTTTAATTATAGTCTAATTTAGGATAGAACTTCAAAATGGAATATGCCATTCATACGAGTACCTCTCCAAATTCACAAAGGAAAATTCCTTGAATGAGGCTTCCATTTTGGCTGGAGCATTGTCCGTTTAGTCGCGTGCAACTATACTTCTCACTATCTCAGTCGGTCGGTCGCCGTTTTGCTTTTTTTTGGTTCTGGGAATAACATCATAACTATTCTGCCCATTCAACGAAATTGGAAACCGTTATGTTGGTATACACTATCTTTCGAATGATATGATTGCCAAAGTCCTCCAAAGGTTAGCCTGGGAATTATTTTCTTTTGATAATAACATCATAACTATTCTGCGATTCTAACGAAATTTTAAACCCTTATGTTGTGTTACATTCTCTTTCAAATGATAGAATTGCTACGGTACTCACAAGGTTAGTCCGGCAATTTATGGAAGGTTTTGAAGGTCGTAGAGTTATAAATCAGAATAAGTGAGACCACGCGACTTTTTTTCAGCAGAACTTGTTTTCCCTAAGACTAATCCATTGTTTAACAAGTTAATATTATTATATATAACCCAATTTTTGTCTTCTCTATACTAAAAATCTTTCACTTTTTAGGCGAGAAAGAAGTGAGGAACAAATGTTGATGATTGTTTTAAGTATTTACTTTTAACAGGCCGTGATGAATTCATTGCTGAAATCGTGAATCCCTGTTTATCTCCTTCAAATGTCGATGTAGAGTAGAATGAATTAAGTGCAGTATTTGTAGCAACTTTTACAACACTAACAATCAGATTTTATTTAATTGTTATATTTAAAAAATCTTTATCAAATTTCACTGGTCATCCTGATCAGGGTTCATCTTTGAGAAAAACGCTTCCCGAGCAAAAATTCTGGAACCTTCTTTGCCCCTGACTCACACTGATTAATCTTTCTTCGTATACTTGAGACAAATATTCTCCCAAATCATAATGAGCCAAATTTGGTGTCTTGGAAACATCAATAATATAATCACTCAAAGATAATGTATATTTAATTAACGATAATACAAAATTATTAAGCTAGAAAAGGACGAGCAATCTATGTGGAAGTGTAAGCTTTTCCTTAGGCTGACATCCATGTTTCTAAGCTTCGAGTTTACTAGACTAGTCTAGTATTAATTAAAACCAACCTACCCTCGATTATAAAATAATGATACAGATGCAAGAAATACCGTAATATTTATTTTATGCTTTAGATAGAATAATATTTACCCCAAATTCATTTTCTCGCCTTGATAGATCTTGTGTTGTTCAAACAACTGGGAATGAGCCGGGATGTGAAATTGGTTACCTTTACCAACCACTAATCCACCGCTCTCTAGTTTGAAACTAACATCCGTGATTTTGAGATGAATAGAAACCAACCCAATTTCGATCCTTTTAAGGTCTAGAAATGGGCAACAACTTCGACTTAGATATTTGGAGCCAATTTTAAACTTTTGGTCTCACTTATTTGTCCTATCGTGTTGATGAGTATTTTTCCACAAATGACGTCATGATTACCCTTAGCTGAGAATTGGCGCTCACAATTCAGTTTTTAAACCAGAATTATGTAGAGAATAAAGAAGAAAAGTAATGAATTAAAGGAAAAAAAGATGCGGAAAATATTAAGAGCGTTAAATAATTTGTACTGGGATATGTGTTGAGTGACAAACTGGTTTGGTATTTTGCAAATTAAGATACTATGAGCCTTTTTCATTATTAACCCTATTTTATATCGCCTCTCTTCTCCTTAATTAGTTTCAAGTTCCATTTTTCAATTAAAAGTTTAATTTTAATTAAATTCCAAAGAGACCTATTGGAAAACATGAAAAGAGGATTCAATTTTAATAATTTCTTAAAAAAATATATAACGAAACGTGGTGTGAGCATCTCTATTAGATAAATTGTTAGAAGCTTTTAAGGAACGGAGTGAAGTTAGGTTAGGCAAATATCTGTGAGAGCTGCATATCCCGAGTAGCATAAAGAGGAGAATACAAGGCGTGCTCGAAACTATAGGTCTCAGTGTTGTATTCTAAGCCGCCTCCACCTCGAGTTCACCCTCTTTTATGTAGTTGCAACCCTGAGATAATTGCCTGAGAGAACAGGTGTTACAACAATATAATTCTCATTATTATTATCGAATTATTCCCTAAACAGGCATGAACGAGGTTTATTATAATTCGTTCAATGTTTTTATACTTGATAGTGAAAGAAGTAAATGTCAAATAACCCCTGTATAGAAACAGTATTTACGAGACTAGTCTTATTTCGGAGATTTAGCCATTATAATACTTGTATAAGTCTGTTTACAGAATTATCAAGGGATCGGACTTTCAAGATAGCGGATACGCGGTGGGACCGACAAAGTACGAAAGGAGTTGACGAAAGAAGTGTAGACGTAGACGAATAGGAGTGAGTATTCTGAGATGAAATTGATGAAAGTATGTCGACGGTATGTCTACTTTAAGTAATTACGAGTAGATTGATCAAATTTAAAGGGTTTGTTAAAATCCATTGGAGTTTAACAACATCAAAGCTTATTCGAGAAGGTTTGCACTAATATATACTCTGAGTTCAAATGTAGATCAGAGGAAATCAATCTCCTTGAGTCATTTGTATAAATGATTTTTTATTCATAAATATGAATCGTGAGCGAAGTGTCGTCTGATGGACTTTGCTTTGGTCATAATTATTGCTCAAAAGACTAGACCAAATGCCCAGGGAGATCATGTACCAGGAGGGTAATTCTAGTTTGCTTACATAAGCCTACTCTCTTTAAAAGGAAAGTGCCACTTTTTGATTTAAGTGAGTAGGAGGTATTTCTAAAAAAAATTTCATAATACAGGAATAATTTAGATTTAAAATTAATGAAGTGTTTAGAATCCAGGCATATTCTAGCTTTAAGACGAATAATTCCAGACCAAACAATCACCAATTCCAGCAAAGAATTGCAAACAAAATTGGGTATTGACAACTTTCCTAACAATGAAGAGAATAAACAGTCCCCAAATTACCTCGCAGAAATAAAAAAGTCTAGAATACAATATTAGAGTTCCTCTATTTATTCCAATAGGCAAAAAAGAAGAAATTACCGATTTAAGAAAAGAAAATCGTTAACATAATGGCAGTCTGCGAGGATAACAGAGCAAATTGCACGCTTTTAATAGATTTCCGGAATCCATTAAGCTCCTATTATATAAATCCTAAAATGTAAAAATCTTAGGATCTCTTTAGAGACAAGCCTTTAAAATCATCAAACAGTGCACCAGTATTAGATAGAAAATCAAGGCCAAATATCAAACTAAACAACGAGACGGATGTCACAAGAATTTCTATTTCTTGCCAAAATCTGAATCACTTTACACTTTTTTGTCGGTGAAAGTCTAAAAATTGGTATTCCTTTCATAAGATCACCTTTCAACATCTTGACGACTCTGTGTGTGACACATTATTCTGAAGACGCGATTGTTAATATATAAATTGCTGAAAACTCAAAGTATTTTTATATTTAGGCTCATTTTTTTCTTCTTTCTCCTTCTCTGGCTGTTCGCTTGAAGCAAATGGAGATCGAAGGAGGCCTTACGGAGATGAATTTGGAATCACTGCGGAATGATAATGAAGTCATTTTCGAGGTCATAAAGACAGGAGTTTATTATAAATTCGGTAGTTTATATGGTAATTGGTAACATTTTCTTTTTACCGCGAAAGGAAACTACAAGAGTTGAAACTCAAAGAGATAAAATGTTTTTCTCTTCATAAATTAGTAAAAAAAAAGTAAATGAATGAATTCCTTTGCAGCTGAAAGAGAAACTATGGTAGACTCAAATTATTGCAAAAATATGTTATTTTAATATAATTTTATCAATCTTAAAGGATAATTGACTATTATATCATCGGTAGTGAAGAATATTAAATAACGTTTCGGTACATAACAATTAACGTAGCAATTTCCTATGCGATAATACAAAAGATATTCCACAATTTTACCTTTCAACTTTTTACTCATTTATTCACTGATATGAAACCTTCCTAACCTTCCAAGAATAAAAAAAATAATTCTACCACATAATCCAGTTTGTTTTTACCCTTTTAAAATTAAAAATATCAAAGATAGCAATAGTGTCCACAGTCACTTCTAAGGAAGACATTGGCATGATCACCCCGTAATATTGGTTCTGGCTCTTAAAATATTTCTCAAATACGTTTCATTACTCGAAACCCTTTCGAGTTGGTGGCACAAATATTGTGGGAGAGTGTCTTTAGGTCTCCATGAGGCAAAAGAATTATCAAAGCACATTATGAGATACACTTGGAGACAATGTTTGATTGAAAGATTTCTTGATTGTGCCCCCGTTTTACACAAAAGTACAAGCAGCTTCTGCCACATTGTAACACAAAGGTATAATCAGTTGATGCATTCTTCTTACTTAAAAGTGCAAGTAACTTCTGCCCCCATTATTTCCTAAATGTCCTACATCTCCTGTCAAACTTTTACAAAAAAGTACAATCATTCCCTGCCCCCTTTTTACACAAAAGTACAACCATCTTCCCTCCCTTTCACACAAAAGTACAACAATCTTGTACCCCCTTTTTCCACAGAGTACAACATCTCTTCCCCTTATTTTTACTAAACTAGCCATTTTAACATATTTTGCCTTAACACTACTCAATTTAACTTAGTTTCCAAAGATTTCCGCAATTAAACGTTCTCTTCTTTAAGAGGAAGATGTTAGTGATCTGATCTTCCCCTACAAACTGGTGCGTAAAACTGGTGTCCAGTTTTTCACCAGAGTAGGTATTTTACGTTTAAAGGAATTTAAGATTCTCAAAATATGTATACCAAAATCTTGCGTTTGAAAGATTTATTGAATTTGAAAATATACAGAAAATATGAGTTTCAAAGACTATTTCTTGAACATTTCGACCAAATACTGATTTAAGACTTGGTTCTAGATTAAAAATTAAAGAGACGAATACAAGTGAAATAAATTCTTATTAACAAAATAAAGAATATGGAACTGCAATAGACAAACATATAAAATGATCATTTCAAATGATTTTGCATGTCCAGATTAATTGGTGGTTTCTTAACTCAGTTAAGAGATAATCATTAATGGTAAGTTCTCAAAAGCGTGAATGAATTTAAGATACATAAGTAAATACTTAATATTTATTTCCGAGAAATTTTGATTCATATTTCAACCTTACAACAAAATGAAGTGAAAAACAGAGGCGATAATACAGGCTGTCCCTA
The DNA here is from genome assembly GCA_963969495.1 of Ceratothoa steindachneri. Lineage (NCBI taxonomy): Eukaryota > Metazoa > Arthropoda > Malacostraca > Isopoda > Cymothoidae > Ceratothoa > Ceratothoa steindachneri. The sequence goes on along the minus strand of OZ018327.1, from coordinate 105,399,393 downwards.
AAGTATACAAAGATAGGAAATATCACAATGGTCTCCTCCTTTGCCTTAACTTACCCCCCCCCCCCCCTCTTGACTTCATTTTTTGGTGTGTGCTAAAGGAAAAGTTGTCCTGAAGGAAAATTAAAGATCCGAGACTCCTGCGCTCAAAGCCACTGAAATTTGGACATAATGTATCGTGTTTCTGGCCTCCTATTAGGCAGGGGTTCCTAAAAGTCTGGATACATATGCAAAGTTTAGATTGTCAATAATTTTATTGAATTTGAAATACATTTTATTTAGTTGAAATCATAATATATAACATCTTTATTATGATTCACACCATTTGCGATGCAAAGTTAGATGCGCTTTGTGAGTTTCAGCCGATGAACTCGAAGCATTATTTCTGTATTTTCGTAGATATCAGCGCATTCATTATGATGCAGTGTTCCCTCTTGCTTCTTCTGTCTTTAAATTCCATTGATTTACAACTTCTCCTTTAGTATAAATTAGGTCAGCAAAAGAAGACAATGAAAGAGAGACCATCAGGATATCTACTGTGCTTCCCAACTTTAGGGACACCCTATATTGTATTTTACATCGGGTTTTTTTCTCTAAATTGCTAACTTTATTCCACATGTATATTTTTTGATGGCTACTAAATAAATAAAAGAAACACTTAAATATAAATGCAAAATGGTTGCATAATATACCATTTATATACTGTTTTTGTGTGGTCTTAAAACTCGATATGGATTCTTTACAATTTGATTATTACCTCATATTAACATCGTTAAGTATTATCGTACCAATATTAGATTTAATTAAAGCTTCAGATAATCGTCAAAAAATTCTGATCGCAATATTTCCTTTTTTCCTTCCTAGTAAAAATAAAAAAACTTGTTAACATTGAATATTTTATTAAAAGGCGTTTTTTGACTTGGGATGGAAATATTTCAGCCACTTTCTTTTCATCCGGGAACATATCCCAATAATTTTGAAAACTAATTTTGTAGAAAAAAGTTCAGTGCAACATAAGATGGGAGAATCGGGAGAGGGTGCAGTTCTCCCTTTTAATTTAGACCTTTTGAGCTAAAAAAAGACGAACGTGAAACGATCTTTAATCAAACAAGCCAAAAGTGCTCTGCGATAGAATTGCCCCTAATGAAAAAGTGTTCATTTTCAAAACAAGGAAAAGTGCATTACAGACAGTACCGTCAAAAACTAGAGGAAAAAGTACTAAAATCAAAAGTTTCTTGAAAATACTCCTTTAATTTCAATCAAAATTCAACATAATATTCTTTGAAATTTCCTTTGATAGTGTTCAGTTTTATCTTATAGAATAAATAGTAATAAATTGTTAAGGAAATAATGTTTATTAAAATAAAGAATGTTTTTAAAAGTATGGAAAGATATGGCTTATAACTTTAAGTTTCTTCGTAAAATTTATCCTTATTTAATCATTTAAATTGTTTCTAAAAAATGTTAATTTTATAATAGATAGGATGTAATCTAACGTGTATTCCTATATAGAATCCTTTGAAAGTGTTCCAAGAGAAGGAACGAAACGTCGTTGAAAATAAATCTCGTTCATTTTCTGCTCATCGTCATTTATTTTCCTGCCGAGGCCGAATCGCGCAGAAAACAAGGAAGAAAGTAGTGAAGATGGGCGAAACATATAACGGTAGATTCTCTTGCAGGAATGGAGGAGGGGAGTGTGCCACCTGGGAAGAGTGTGTTCATGAAGGCAGGCGTGCAGTTCCCTCAGGTTTTAGTTATAGCAGTGGTATTGTACCCCTGCTACCGCGGCCTATGCCTGCGATTCATTCGCGATACACGTGTGGTAAAATGAGACAACAAACCCCTCATGTGAAGTTTAAATGAACGTTTTGGCCCTTAAAATATCTCAGCGGTGGAAAAGAGAATGATAATTCGTTCTAGAAACCAAATAGTTTCAAGTAAAAATGCATAGAAGAAAAAAAGGATAATAAAAAGAGATGGAAATTAAGGTTTCCTCGAACCAAACTCATCTCAAGAGACCCCATTGCCTTCGATGAAAACGCGGGTAGGGAAATACACTAACATTTTCCATCTAATTCAGCATTTCCTTTGCAATATTTTCTTCAATTGCCTTTTTATTTGCCTGCATTTGTTTTCGCCGATTCTTTTAAGCAATCCATCCAGAAAAATTCTCTTTTCTAGAATTTGGATCCTTGGAACAGAAAAACTCACCCATAGAAGCCTATAAATTTTACACATCTCCTGGCTACGAAGGACTCTCATTTATCAGATTGGTTACCCTTAAGGGAGGAAGGGTGACAAGAAGACTCCCAAAATGATCTCCCTTAATCAGGATCTCGGTGGGACTTCCCTAATTCGAGTTGATGAGTTTGATCGATGAGTTCCTAGATGAGTTCTTTATGATGGCTCTTAGACGTTTATATTTTATACATGTTAATTAGTTTGGGATAGGTTAGGCTATCTGATGTTGCCTACTGTGATTTTTAGCTGTTTCGTATTTTAATGTTAATTATGTTAGGCTAGGTTAGGCTATTTGATGTTGCCTACCGTGATTTTTAGGTGGTGGTATTTTAGATGTTATTTCGGTAAAACTAATGTAGATTTCGTTTATTTAGTTATTTACCATACTAATCTAATTTAAACCTACCTTTAGCTAATTAATGTGCAAAATTCACGTTAATTCACAATATGGTTGTTATCAAGAATAGCAACTACAGTGTTAATAGGATTTAAAGGACAAAACTCAACGTAAAACTTCTTTACTTTAATGAAAATAGATGGGATATTAATTTATTCAAAAGGTAAATGAGTGTCAATAGCGGTAATGAAATTAATTAACATGTTTTCACTTTTTTTCTCCCCAATCACATGAACTAGTGTAGATATCCTGGAAGAAATTCACCATTGTAGCCTTGTATGTTGTTAATTTTGCCCTATCTTCCACAAATGGTTTGTATGGACGTCTGATGGTTGGTTAACAAGGTATAAAGAGTAGGTGATTGTTCATTAGTAGTAATTTTAATTATTGGTAGATTTTTGTGGTCTTGGCATTCATCAATTGATAATTGATCCATCTCTCAACTCTTTTCCAATTATAAGAAAAATAATTCTGTCTCTGTGTTCACCTACTTCCAGATATCCAAATGCTGGTGAATACTTTCTATCTAAAACGGTAAATACCCAAACTTTACTTCTACTGTCCAGACTTCGATGGTGTTTTAGTTATATTCGGTTAAGTTAACGCAAGCTCACCAAACCTGATTTGGACTTTGCGTCGGTGGTAACGAAAACATATTTGAGGAATTCCCATTGCATTATTACCGTAACCCAACTTTACCATGTATAAAGACTATCGCGAAACCCGCTTCACATGGCCCAAAATAAAATACACACATAAAATTTATAAAAGACCAGGGATCTAAAAGCCTACCAGGAATTCATCAGAATTTATCAGGACGGTGCTAAATTACGAGATATCCGCAAGGGGTTAAATAAATACACACATAAAAAGTATTTACAGTATTATTTACAACAAAGTTAAAATGAAATAAATTAACTGTTAACAAATTATACGGGGGCCATCAAACAATAAGAAAAGTCACAAATGCTTATCACCATCGAACGACCACAAGTAGTTTTAACTAAAAGCTATTCGCGCATACAGAAATGGGTTCTATGGATAAATTGTTTAAAGCTGAAACGACACGCACCGTTGAAGATGAAATAGGCTTCGCTACTCTAGTGAAAGGTGTTCCCGGAATAACCTCCCTGTCTTACGTCCCTTACCCGAAGGCCCAAAGTTATATGAATAACACTTAAATAATTTAAAGGAGAAATAAAAAGAAAGAAATACCCCAAAATACCTGATACTAGTGCAGTGAAGCAATAACCGACTTCTAAAACTCAGGCGAAAAGGCTCGGCGAGGATAAGGAAATTCGATACAAGTCCTCGGTGTAAATGCGATGACAGTCTTCGGCGTGGATGAGGGAATTCGATAAAAGTCCTCGGGGTAAATGCGATGACAGTCTTCGGCGAGGATGAGGGATTTCGATACTAGTCCTGGGGGTAAATGCGATGACAGTCTTCGGCGAGGAGAAACGCACAGAGGGCGATATCGTGGCGAAAGGCGTCGTGACCACGGGGAACGATCAATCGAAGGACCAGCGATCCGAGAGAAGTTATTGGAGATGACAGAATTTCCCAAAGAGGAGCTGGCGAGGTAATTATGAGAGAGCTTTCACGTGCCCAGTGTGAACAGCTTCCCAAAAGAAGAACACTCGCAAACGTAACTGGAAGAGCAGAATTAGATGCAGCGGACAGAGGGTCAGCGACAACACTGACAGGAATCAATGGCAGAAAATTCTCGCTGCACGAAGGAATCCAGTACGGGTCTCCAAAAAATTAACAACGTCAAGGTAAGTGACGGACAACGATTCAGCGGAGCAATCAGGCAGAATTCTCGCAACAGAATGAATTAAAAGACCTAACAGCCGCATTCATATTATTCATTCCGAAGGAGAAATAGGGAAGTTCGGCACAAAGGGAGTGGGGATAAGTCGCATCCCCTATGCAAATTACACTGGTAAGTTACAGAAATTTAGGCCAAACAGTAGTAGCCTCGAATCGGGTCGACCTGCGATAAACACCATAAACTATGAACAGAGAGAGAAAGCATGGCAATCCGAGGGCCTACCTTTACACCATGTCATAAAAAGCGCCCCCCCAAAAAAAAAAAAATTCCATTGTCAAGAATAGCGGCCGTTGTATGTGTTGCGATCCTTATTCCTGACCTTATCCCTAACTATACTAATCCACCCTAATTAAATTTTCAAATGTCCAAAGAATCAATTCTAATTAATATTATTCCGTCACTGAAGACAAAGATTCCTGAAAAACTAACAAACAAGCTAAATTAAGCACTAGTAAATATGTATAAGCCATCTTTAAGTTGGCCTAGTAACGTTCAGCTATCTTATCTTTAATTGATCGGACAAAATATGTTTATCTACCCACTCAACCACCATATCGATCATCGGTCTATTCTTGTAAACTCAAAAATTTGGATTTTTCGATATCATTTCTTCCTGAAGCCGTCGAGGTATCCTTCGTTCCCTAACATATATAACCTCACTTTGAAATCGCCTATTTAAATCTGATATTTTTCCGAAATCATATGAGACAGGATATTTTTTCCCCTAAAACAAATAAATTGCCTTTTGGCATTTGCTTGAAATCGCCGGGAACGTGAAAAAATAGAAACATAAATGAAGGCTTTTAAACTTTTAAATCTACTGCGTTTATTTGAATCGATGATTTTATTGGGTTAATTCAAGGGCGGACTTTGGAGTATAGGGAAAAATGCGCCCCTTCCTGGAGGAGTCGATATTAATTTATTTACTGTTTATCATTCCCAGACGTTTTTGTAATCATTGTTACTATTAAACCCTGAGAGTTAAAAAAGAATACCAAGATTATTGTGTAAAAAAGAATCAGGCGCCTGATTCTAAAGAGAAAGCAACGGCTGTGTGTGCAAACAAATAAAGGGGCCGGTTTAATTGATATTGTGTAAATTATCGAAGGTTGCATCATCTTTTCAGTTCTTATGACCACCCAGGAGATTTTGTAGCTCTTCCTTTTTATTTAACTCTCTTTAGTGTTGGTCGCATGCCCCTTCGCCGGGGCTTGGGAGGCCTCAACCCGACCCCAAGGAGAATGTTTTCTTCTTCTAGCTTTTGTTTTGGTTTGTTTTTTTGTTGGCTTTAGCTTTTATTGGATTTGTTTTGTTTGTCTTTTAGTGTTTTTATTGATTTTATTATAGTTTTTTAATGTATCCTAAAAGTAATTAAGACGAATATGCCCTTGCTGAAGGTAGCAAGAGCCGGGCTAAAAGGAAAGTAGAGTATAAGTAAGGAGGAGGATAAATAACAGATATAATAAATGAGTAGAAAGGAATGACATAATTAATAGACTAAAGTGGCTGGCAATGACAAAGCATGATGGTTGCGCCATCTGTCCATCGCCTCATAGACGATATTCTCCGAACGGATAAAGAAATGCATATAAAAGTCAGTATGACAGTAGCTGAAGAGCCCGAAACTACTAGGGCCTAGTATTTATTGGGAAGGGAAAAGAGTAGTGTGTTATTGAGACCAATAAACATTTATACAACCTTTCCTAGTTTGGGATAGAGATATGTTTATATGAGTACCCCCCCCCCCCAGGGGATATTACTACTCTATAGCAGAGTTACGAAACAAGAGAGAGAGAGAGAGAGAGAGAGAGAGAGAGAGAGAGAGAGAGAGAGAGAGAGAGTAGGTTGTGGTATGAAGAGGAGAATGAAAGTATAGGGGGGTTGTGGTTGGCCATTTTGGTGGTGAAGTGTATGAAGCTACTTAGCTCCTGCGCGATTAAGCATCAGTGTATCCGCCAGTGTGCGTATAGCTCATGAAGACGCAGAGAATTTTGCGTCCGCTTCACTGGGATCGACTCATGCCTTAACGTCACAAATCTTACGCAGTATCTACTAGGCTAACGAGATCTCCAGTGCCATTGGTTAGAGTAAACGGGGGTAGCTTTGAATCCCAGGGTGGGGTCAGATTTATTGTTCTATTGCGCCACCTCCCTTTCAAGTGGGTATGACCACTCTGAAATGTTAATCGGTAGAAGTTCAATTTTCCCCTCAAATACCTGAACATTTTAAACGTAAAATGGTAAAAAAATGAAGAAGGAGAAATACTTGAAAGAAATATAACAGAATGCTGACACAAAGAGAAGGGCCAGATGTCTCCCTGAACATGCTACGAGACAAGAAGTCTATCTCAAATTAAAGATAAAACATTGGGTTGTCATGACAACCTCCGCTCCAAGAACCTATCTAATGCAAGGCGCCGATTAGGAAATATTAAGTCAAAACCGTGGACAGTCAAAATGAAAACATAGTCTTCTACCCACATGGAGGAAACATCTGTTTTGCCCAGTTGAAATGTAAAGGCCAACAAGGGTATTGCAGCAGCTCGATATTCTCCATAATTCCTTTCTTTCTGAGCGCCATTTTTATTTATTTATTAAGTCTTAGTTATTTTTTGTCGTGTCCTTTTTTAACTTGGGTATTAGGTATCTTCCTAGCTCTGGTATCTTTAGATGAATACAATTTGATCTTTATCTTCTAGGGAGAGGTAGACTAAAGTCGCTTAGTATCCCCATTGCTACCTGACATACTATTCTAACGTAACAATGAGCTGGATCGCGATATATCACTATATGTGGAAGCATGAGATGAGGCTATTCATCTCATTATTGAGGCTACTCCGAACTGAACACTGTGTAAATATTATTCTACCTGGCAATGGCATTTCTGTATTAACCCAGAAAATACATAAAGCTTAGTAAGTTACATAATTATACTTCTATTTTTCCCTTATCTATCCTTTCCCGCAGACGCAAGTGGAAGCCACGTCAAGCATTGAGCAAATTGCTGCAGCTCTGGAGAATCATGGTCGTCCTAAACCAAATATGTGGCTTATTGCTGATATTTTGTATAAACAAAGAAGGGATTGAATGCCAAAAAGATTATTCCTAAAATAAAATGTAGATTAAAGTCAAAGACCCATTTCTAGCGCTTTTATCAATCGAATTATAAAATATTGATTTCAAGCTATCCAGATACCGATATGATTTTATAACCATCGAACTAAATATATAATCAGATAATACCATATCAATAACTTTAACAGCTTTTACATTGTCGAAGAGTTGGAAGGTTAAAGAAACTTTAAACAGTTTGCTCTAGCTAACTGAAAAGAGAAAGAAACCAAACATAAATTACACTAGGGCAAGATGCACCCAGCATAAAAAGAGGTTAGATAAGACATGATATGACCTGGTATGAAACCCATTTTACCTAAGGAGAACAAGTGCTGTATGATTCACATTTAAGCGATACAAGTGTCTCAAAGCTTAAATTAAGGTGAAGTAACATTTGGATAAAAGTCTACATAATTTCAGGAATAATAGAGAGAGAGGTTTTTACAAATTAAACCAAAATACCCCTCTCGAAAAAAGAGATATACATAGTGAGCGTTGAAATAAATCAGCAGCAAGGTGCCACATAGCCCTCGATGGGTCTTCAAAAGGAACGTCAGAAGCGAGATCAATCAGTGCGTAAGGAGGAGGAATAGAAGGTTTCCTGGCCATTGGGGTTAGACGTTATTTTTGGGATTCAATTTCGTCATCTGGGTGACGGATCTCATAATGCTGGACGTCTAAGGATACTGTTACCATATTGTCACTTATGGTTCGTCTATGCTTTGTTACGTGCTCTCTCCAGCCAAGGCCATTTCACATAGAATGACATATTCTCGCGACCTTTGGGTAAACGAATGTGGACGTACCTGGATTTATCTTTGATGAGCTCCACCTCCCTCACCAAAGGTTTGTCCTTGCGATAGATATGCCTGCGAGAAGAACCCTACCATGATAATAAAGCTAAGTAGGCATACTCTATCAAGATTAAATTCTTCCTTGGCAGCAAAATAGTCTCTGTAAGGAGTGACGTTGGTCGAAGTGCAAAAAAGAGAGCAAATAGAATGTAAAGCTTCAGGTAACACCAATCCTCAGGCTGAAATAGGGACTTAGCTAGAATCAAATACAAGACTCACTGCTTTCCAAATGATGCAAATATATCGCTCGTAGCGACTTGTAGCTACCCCCTTTTCATGATAGAAGTATTTGCATCCCTAGGAAATAAAGGAATTCCCTGGATGCAAATGGACGTATGCTGGCACGTCGAATATGGAGAAAAGGTTAGCCAAGAACAAGATTATCGAAGATAATGACATCCGTACAGGGGAGAAGGGAAATATGAATTTTCCTCGACGATGATCAGAAGATACTAGTTACGGAAAGATAAAGGAAGGGAGCCCTTGAATTCAATAGGCAATGGATGGGATAGGCCAAAAGCTAAAACGAATACTTGTCTCTTTGGATGATGGTACTGAGGCTTAAGTTTCCATTGGGTATCGCCCGAAATACAATTCTCCTAAATTCTTCTACAGAGTACGGAAAATTTCTTGTCCGCACTGAATGCATCAATCGTGCAACAACTAAATGCCAGAAAGACAGATGAAGTCAGGGAGATTACGCGGAATAGCGGGAATGACAGAGGAGCAAAATCCACGTGAAAGAGTGTCATCAACTGAGTTGTGGATCTAGGCCTATACACAACACAGTAACGGAAAGGTACAATTTCCAAACGCCACCGGAGCAGTTCCTCGTTCTTGATTTTGGTCTGGTGCTAGGTGTCGAAATTATTGGAGACCTAACCTTGATCTGTAATTAGACTCGCGTCACAGTAGGAAGTGGAAGCATCGTTTAACTGATTCATTGATTTCTTAAGCTTCTTCCTTTGGTGCACAATACCTTCTCTCAGACGAAGTAGGGTTCAATAGAAGAATTCGACAGTCAAGCCACTCTCTTTGAGAGTAGTTCTCATCGCCGCCTCAGATTCATCAGTTTGAACAGTGAACGGTTCATTTTCGTCCACTTTGGCAAAAGGATAGTTAAGAGTGATGCTCTTTTAAGTTATATCCCCAAATCGAGACATTGTCCACGTAAACAAAAGTGTTTTTGAGTCGGTTGGAGCGGATGAAGTCGTCCACAATTCTTTAGAAACAACCTTCTTCGCCAATTTGTGACTCAGAAGATTAGCCTCTTCAACTGAAAAAGTCGTCTGTCAACCTCGAAGGCAGATTTAGATTTTATCCTTCGTGTGAAAAGGGAAACAGTGGTACACATTACGGAACTCAATTGTGGTAAAGAACTTATAGCTCGAAATCTTGTTGACAAGATCATCAGGGCTCCTAAGTTGGGAGGCATCGAGGAAGGAACACCTATTGATAGTTCGAGAGTAGTCAATGAGCAACCTGTTTTTTTAAAGTTATTCACCACAAGCTTTTGGGCCCTTCAGGTCAAATCTGGTGCCTCGATTATCCTTCTTTGAGCATTTGAGCAATCTCCAATCGATTAAACTTACCATTGGCCTCTCTGAACCACCTGAAAATTGGAAGTAATGGTATTAAATTGAGGAGATAGATTCGATAAGACGTTCAATGGATCTCTCGACATTGTTGCTAAAGAACAAACTTCCAATTTAGAATGACACATCCAAATTCAATCCTAACCAACGGATCTTAATGGAGGAACGGGATGCCCAAGATGATATGAGAGCAAAAGTCGTCCAGAACTGAAAAGCGAACTTTCACATAGTTTCGATTATTGGATTTAAGGTCAGGATATAATGAATCTGTAACGTAGGTTACCAGTTTATTGAATACCATGGTAATTGATCCATCAAATCTGCTGATGCGAAGCTTAAGACTGCGCAGAAATCTGCTCTACACCAAGTATTCCAAATTTCCTGTGTTCAACAAGGCCCTCTGTGTCACTCCGTTGATGACCACTTTCATGGACGATCCCTTTAGTGAAAAGGGCACAGAAGCTTCGAAGTTTTCAGGAGGCACTAGGTTAGCTAGGTCTCCTAGTTTCGTAGAGACCTTAGCTTCACTCACAGTCATCTCATAGCGAGTGACAATAAAGAGTTAGTGCCAGAAGTGTCGAGCAGATTCTGGGAGCTGAAGACACCTTTAGCCTTTCGAGCCACAGACCACTGCCAAATTCTGCCTCCTCAAATCAATTAAATTCTCTCAACCTTTGGGAGATTAAGAAAACTATATGCAACATTTTGCGTTAATTAAATGAAAATAGAGATCAAAGCGATTGCTGGATGCCTCATTGTAGTTAGATCGATCAACACATCTGCACAATTTTTTTCGCAATTAGGAAAATACAATTCTTCGAAGAAATAATTAGTCCGTTTATCTTAGCTTTCTGTGCGATTTGATTGCTACATTTCCATCATTTTTCGCATTCATTTTATTTATATATATATATATATATATATATATATATATATATATATATATATATATATATATAGATATATATATGTGTGTGTGTGTATGTGTGTGTGCGTTATAACCATAGGACTAGTTTCGCAAAGTCATAATTGCCATTTTAAAATAAGTAATGAAAAAAGCTAAGCATGGAACCCAGTATATATAAGGTGAACAAAATACTAAACAAAATGAATACGCAGGAAACAATCTGTAAAAACAGGGGTTTTGGACTTAGGAGAAGTTACAAATCTCCCAGAACGATTGATTCCGAGGGTTTATAATTACTATTAGCAACTTTATTCGATATATATTTGCTGAATTTGTATTCCCCTTCGAATGAATTAAACTTTTCCGCTTTGTTAATGATGATAGATTCCACAATTCTCCTCTCAATATTATTGTTTGATTTATATGATTTTTGCATAGTTGAAATCGATTTTATGCTCGTACGTTTCCATGTGCGTAGAGAGATTTGAAGAAATTTTACATCTTCTTATATCGGCTCGTTGTTCTTTGATCCTCTTATTAAAGTGGCCCAACTCACCGATGTATGCTAAATTGCAATTATGGCATGGTATACGCTATACCACAGCGTCGTATTTGATTGGAGGCAGTCTAATCAAAGATTTTAGTATGGTATTAGAATATTTAAATGTGATCTTTATTTTATTTCCGTTCGCATACCTTTTTAAGGGGGCCATAGGTGGAGCATATGGAAACAAAAATAAATTTTAAAAATCCTTCTTCGCGGTGTATAGATGTCATAGAAGTTCTTTCGTGCTTTCGAATAGCATCTATTTATGAAGTGAATTTAGATCTGGCTGTATGGCGCTAAATATTTGCTTTAATAAAACCAGTTCATATATTATTGAGAAAGCTTTTGTTCACTTAGTTGTATAAGATGAGGCTCCATTTTGAATAGCTATAAAATAAGTGCTTATCTCCTTTATCTAAGATAACATTGGTGACAAAATTATGCTAGTAAATGGAATTGGATTTCAACGCCTGACTGAATAAAATGTTGTTTTTTCCTGATGACGCTGCTAGGAAAACCATTATCTGTTGTTTTTTAAAATCAAAATCATTTTGAATCAAATTGTCGTTACTGCTCTAATAATACGATGATTTGGGCTATTTTTTGAGCGTTTTTTTTTCTCACGAGAAAAACAAATTTTTTGTCCTCGATTCATTTGAAGGAAACTTTACAATATAATGTTACATTGATTAAAACATCTATCGTTCGCATTTTCCAATCACGCCATAATTCTCAGTCTTTTAAGGGTTTTCGACACATGATCTTGTATAACTTTACAATCGACTGATGAACGTGAAATACATTTTTCTTTCGCACATTCAAGTCCACTTTTAATTGTTTTCATTTTGTTCTCTTTACTTAAGAACATTTGATTTACATTTTCAATACTTAGAGCGTTCTTGTATGTCGTGGTATACGGCTGAGTATGTATGACGTTTGTTCCGTAACTGAATAACTCCGTTCCACTTTTCTCTAAGAGTGCTTTACTTTTTTTACTTTCAATTCTTTAACCAGAGGGGATTCGTAATATTATATATCTATTGCCATTTGCAGCGTTTCGAGGATCTAATTAAACAACTATGGCAAAAATATACTTTTAATTACATAAAAAATTCAAATATTAAAACTATAAATATACTAAGGCTATAATATGAGGATCTAAATAAGTATTAATGCTACCAATGAGTTCTAGGAGATGGTTGACCCAAAAATTCACTTTAGTACGGAATGGTAACTAACGAACATAAATAAGTTGGATTCCTTTTACCTTTAACTAAGAGGGAGTCTGCCATGGGATGACCTGTAACGAGAACCTCGTTGAGACGATGATTCGAGGCGTAAGGCTGACTCGGACACAGAGCTGTCCGTCTCGTTGTGCTAATCCCGAGGTAAGTGAGGCGCGTGTGGCGATGCTTCTTAACTTGAAGATATATGCGAGGGGATTATGGATGTACGATTATTCCAATCCCTGGGTTAAACTTGCAGGCTCCTCGATGATGAGATTTGACCGAGAGGGGAATTTTTTCTCGAGTGGAACTTCACATTGGTATTCCTGAATGGTGAGGGATATCTCTGTTTTTATTCGGAAAACCTAGAGAGGGGGTTTCTCTGAACGAGATTGGTATGAGAGTGATTCTCTATACCGATGGTCTACTCTTCGATGTGATCACAGGAACAGCCTCGGAAATTTAAATGCCTCTCGGTTCCACTTCTTCTTGATTCCCTGTTTTACTCAGGGACTGCTCTCCTCTCGATCGCTACCTCGATTCTCCTCTTCATTTCTCCAGATCGAACTATGTATACGTCGATTATCCCCTGGGGGGGAGGGGAGGGGAGATGAGGGCACACCTTTAAGCCTCTCTCCTAGGGCATCACTTTTCAACGTTGTGACCCTCCGCCCTTCTGGTTTACGTCGGAAAAAGTGAAATTTCGTCTATTTGGCGAAAATAGAGCTAAACAATAGGAGGGGACAATTAGCCTGTGTATAGATTTTTATTGTAAAGGCTATCCCACCCTCCTTTGTTTATATTAATGGATCACGAAATCTGCTGATAGTACTCCTCCTTTGCGAGCCATCTCGAGGAGTTTCGGGACAGCGGGGCAAAGGGAAGGGGGGGTAAAGTATCGGACCATATGGAGCGTAACTTTTGACGCTGTGTAACCAAACCAGCGTCTGTTTGTCCTCGCGATATTGATTTCTCCATTGTACTCTTTGCTCGACCCTTTGTTCGCCTCCATTGACTTCCTCTGGTATGTTCGAGTTTTTGTGAAAATTTGCTAGTTTATTTTTTTAATTTTCTATTTGAAAAATAATTGGTGAGGTAATTTTTGAAGAATAGAAATAAAATTAATTTAAATTAGGAAAAACGAATGCATTTAACTAGGCTACATTTTTTTCTAGAAATTTGATCCAGCGAGTCAATTTGGTGCATATGGTTTTATATACAATCAGCGATAGGAAATGAATTTAAACGGTGAATAATGATTTTTCCATTGGTTGTCTTTTATAAGTACTTTCTCTTAATAATTATTGAGATATCACGTTTTAAATTTGGAGCAATTTTGTGTGGAACAATTCCCAAAAGAATTTTCAGCAAAGGGATCAAACTTTAACCGATTCAGGGTGAAACTAATGCTTTCAACCATTGAAGTTAGGAACTTAACAAGGATTGTGAGACTAAGGTTGACAAGGTCAAAATTTGATTTAGCTAGCTAGATGGATCTGAGAGGAGCGGTGTTGAATTAAATTGAACCCTGAATTGAGTTTAACTAAATGATGGAATAGAAATTGGAGAGCAAAACTTTGTTTTCGTAGTCTGATAATTATTTTTTTATATATTTCATGACGTCAGGCTTTAATGAGCGATGATATTACAAAACGTTCATCGAAAATCACTTGTATATGTTTGAAATTTACTTTGTTCGTTTTTATCAAATTGAGACTTTGCATTTATGTATGTTTTAAGTGGAAAAATAAATGTTTTATTGAGAATTTTTCGTCTATCGTGAATGGACGGACCAGAAAAGGTACTGTATTTTGTTTATTCATGTTTTCTTATGTCGTATTCAACAGTGTGTATCTTGAATTCGAGCGTTTAGTAATTAATTTATTTATTGAGTTGAACGTGTGTTTGTGTGTGTTACATAGACAGTTGACTGTGAGAAAGAGAGTGTGTGTGCATGTGTGTGTTTGTATGAGAGAATGTGAGTGTGTGTGGCACATGAATTAAAATGGGAGATAGTGGGTCAAAAGATCTTGCAAACCATTACTAAGAGGAGCTGTATTCAAAATACAAGGATGTTTCTCGAAACACCTCTTATGCTCACCCCCCTTAGAACTATTTGGCGTTGAGAAATTGAAAAATGACCTAGGCATATTGCTAAAAAATAATTCAATCAACAAACTCACAAAGCTCAACCATGACAAAACTGCGCTTCATTTGAATAGCCACCTCAGCAGATGTCGCTCGCTGTAAAAATTATATACCCCTCTCTTAATCTAGGTGGCTCTCCGATCGCATTATCTAACTACGTTAGAAACATGGGTGTTTCTTTGGCAGTGAACACGATTTCCAATCGCATGTTGCTTATATATGCAAATCGTCTATCTGCTTTCTTTGTAACCTCAGTCGTATTCGGTCGCACTTTGTTACTTTCCGTCTGCAATGTCTGTGTCTATACAAAAGAGAGCCCTTTGCCACGAAAGTGTCGTTCCGCTTTCTGTTCCTTGCACTTGTCTCTGAGCATTAGGTGATCATGCCTTCTCTGTGGTTTCCCTTGAGCTGTGGAATGTTCTTCCTACTGGCGCACGCTAATCTTCCTCTCCTGATTCTTCTACGCATGCTCTAAAAACCCAGCTTTTTTATCAGATTTTTCCACCTTGGTCCACCTCTTCGCTTCAAAGGCTTCAAGGTCTTGAATGATGGCATATTAACGTGTATCATTATTATACCCATGATTTTCAATATAAAAACCGACTTTGCTCTCAGATTTGAACAACAGATAGCTCTCGCTAGATTTGTTCACTCTTTGATACCTTATCTCGTTTAATTTTAAACGCAAAAATACAATAAAATTTATAAACCCTATTATGAAGCCAGCTACAGTAACTCCCCACTTTGAGTGGAAGAAATTTCCCACCAGACTAGTCCTAACCCACGCTAACTCAAACTTACACCCGTGGTCCCAGGTCCTATGCTGATTCAGGCTGATTATCTTCCTGTGGTCATTATTATCAATACCTCGATGAATCGTGAATACATCTATTATTTGATCGCGGTGTTATAACTCTCTAGGCAAGAAGTCACTCAGTAATAGTAAGCACATCTGAATGTTCCTATTTATGATCGATGAGCTTGGTTTAGGAATACGAGTTTGCAACCTTTGCCTAGCGATCGATGTTCTTTTTAAGTCGTAGGAACCAAATTTTACCGCAATTCAAAATTAACTCCCTTCAAGGAGTTATAGTTTCATTAAAAGTGGCTTGTTTCATAAGTTTCTTTTTTCCTTATGTAGCCTACCAAACGCTGACATTTCTTCTTAACCACAATGTTCTTTTTGGAGCGTTTCAGTGTTATAGCAGTCGATTCCTACTTCTTTTCTTGGGATTTGCAAACACGATATACATTAGATTGCAATTTCTGAGGTTAAAGTTCTAGCTCCACCTGTACAAACACTCAACTACTCGATATAGTGACTTGAATTTAACGCATGTCTTCTTTCAAAGCGATGCACCCACTAGTTTTCTATGATCTATAAACTTTAGCTCTGTGGAAAACTACTATTAACCAATGCCTAGTCTGAGGCCTGGTCGCCCGCTAATAGTATCTTTTGCTTTTCCGACACTCAATTTTCTCCCCAGGTTCCACTTTATCTCTAATTGCCAAAAAGCGCACTCTTGTTAATTGTTGTATGTGGGTATTTTATCGAACGTCCTTCTGAACGTCCAAGTAAAGTATGTCCATCGTTCGGGATCAGTCATACTCGTCCACTATCACATGAAAGATCTCGAACAGATACAGCAGACACGACCTGTTTCCATGAAACCCATTTTGAGAGTGTCTGGGAAAGTTATTTCACTCTAAGTGCTCTACATTTTCATCCGCTAAAAGTCACTCAAATACTCTCTCACTTATAGAGGTCAGACCTATGTGCCGGTAGTTTTCCACTTAGCTGTAGTTTTCTTTCTTGTGAATTTAAGCCACTCTATTTGATTGCCAGTCGTCAGCCACTTCGCTGTTATCAAGCGACTAGTTGAAGATCTAGGCTAGAAGTAGAGGTAACTATTGATTTAACTCCTTAAATACCCTTGCAAAAAAACATTCAGTCACAACGACCTGGACGCGTTTAACTTTCCAAGCCTATTTGCAACCTCATCAACAGTTACGTTAAATTACTCTAGATTGGCGGCTACTATTTAAAAACGCAAAACATCACTAACCTTCTCTTTTGTAAATACCATTGAGAAGTAATCATTAAAGATGTTGGAAATTTCCATGTTCTAGACTCTCGAGATCACACTACGATCCTTTAGTGGGCCATTGATTTGGAGTTTTAGCTTTCGGATGTTCCCGTCCCGTACAGAGAAGATTTTTTATTTTATTTACAAAGGCACGCTACTCAACTTCGTTACGCTTTGCCTTATAGACGAGCGCCTCACTCAATGTCAGGGTGCAAGGTAGGTATCCAAGTCATAGGCTCTGCTATTTTCTTCCCCTTCCTGTACGTCGCTTTTCTACCTCTGATAGTTTTTGGATTTCGATGCTACACCATTTTAGCTGAAACCTAGCGGGTTTAGCTGACTTCATGGGTGCAATTTTAGCCTTCTAATCAATAAACAATGTCTCGAAGCATTGTTATTTGGCTTCAGCCTCTTTACCTTTGAGTGGAATAGTCTCTAAGAGCGCAACCATATGTTAATTAAAATTTGTCAGCCCGAGGGTAATAATAACTACCTTCCTGCTCTGTCGTGGAGACATGTAGAGAGAATTTAACTGTGTGATAGAGGTAGTGGGTGTGTGGCTCAACACTTGAAGCTGTTTACACAAATTATATACAGAATATAATACTCGATAGCTTAACAATGATCAGATAAGTCCACAAAGGATACTAGGTAAAGTGAACCATTGAATGGACTTAGATTTCGAAATCCTGAGTGAGCTCGCGAATAACAAGTGATTTATAGGAATGCTGGTCAAAGGTTATTCCAAAAACAGAGTGTAGTACCACTGAGCAAGGTGGATTATGTTTATAGGTTTGAAAATGAGGCCTCACACATGAGCATCAGGTGAATCCTATACAGGCTTGTAACAGGCACGCTCACAACTGTGGACATACAATTAATCTAAAATATGTATTGCAGTTTTCATAAATAATAATAACTCCTTGGTAAGCAGTTAATAGGCCATACCTAATACTACCACCCTAAGCACTCCATAACTGGTGACCTCTTCGCTTGAACAAGAAGAGGGATCTAGAAATAAAAATGGACTCACACAACGAACAACGAGCGCTTAGAGAAGCAGAGTTCGAAAACATCAAGCATACTGTCACCTTAAGAAAGAGAAGACCTGGTGCACTGCATCCCCATCGATCGGCCTCCCCCTTCAACGAAGCTGCCGGTAGGATGGCTAGAGAAACCCATTTCCATTTCTGCGCACCGGACTACTGCCAATAACCTGTATTAGCTAATATGAACCTCTACAAGTGGGCGTAGGTTGATATCTAACCTGTAAAAGGTTTGTCCAGTTTCCGCATACGAACACAGTGCCCGTCATCGCAGCTCAAAAAGGACAAAACTAGAACAAGATGAAACCAACGAACGAACACATTTTATATGTTCAGGTAAAGCCTTTTTTTAATTAATATTATCAATCGTAAAAAGTGCTTCGGCTAGAAATAATGTGTATAAAATAATTCCAGTATAGACCGCTTTAACAGGGTACGTTGAGTGCTTATTCAGTTTAAAAATGTTAAAATAATGCAAAAATCCAATGTCTTGTGGTAAGAAAAATAACATTAATTTTATTAAAACTAATCAAGTGTACAAAATCAGTTTATTATTAAATTGAAGTTAACTCCGTATTAAGTGTACAAAGTCCTTATAAGTATTAATTTCAAAATTACTCCGTATTAAGTGTAGAAAATCCATGTAATCCTTAATTTAAAGTTAACTACGTATTTTTAGGTTATGTCTACTCTAAAGAACGTAATGTGGAGCACAGACACAAATTAATGTATATAAAAAATACAAAGGTTTTGTTCGCGATTAGGATCTACAGCTTGGATAACCGAAAGCTCAAATGTTAAAACTTTTAGAATTAAAAAATTTAAACAAAGAATTGCAGGAAGTCTGGACTTTAAATTTTCGTTTTGCAACCAAACATAACAAAATGAAATAAAGTAAATTTAACGCTATGGTTCGCGTGCTCAAAGCTGTATGTATAAATAGAATATAAAATAAGGAGCAAGTAAGAATTGAATTTTATGCTGCAGCCAATAAAAAAGGAAGGAAGGCTAAAAAAAAGTTAACGCTAATAAAGTTGTGGCACACACACACACACAAACACTATTTTTTTCACTTTAAAGGGCTGAGCTACCATCTCCAAACGCTCCACAGAACCGCTAACTACCATGCGTAATTATAGATATAAAAACAAAGTATTGTAAGAATAAAAAAGCCAAAGGAACACAAACTCAATACAAAGATATACATCAAACAAAATTTACCCTTCATTCATAAATAATATATTGTGAAACTCTGAAAGTCAAAGGAACCCAAAATCAAGGTAAAAATGTACATTTCTCAAAGTATGTAAATTATTTTAGACTTATTATATCTTGTTACACTGCATGTCTCAGAGTGGATCTTTGTGGTGCCATTGTGAAAGGTGGAATAGGTTTGACAATGAAGCCTCACACATGAGCATCATGTTAATCCTATGAAGGCTTATAACAGGCACGCTTACAACTATGCACAAGCAAATAATCTAAAATAGGTATAGCAGTTTTTATAAATAATAACAACTGTTTGTGTAAATAATATATGGCATATCTCTAAAATAATACTGTATAGCTTTTGTGACAAAGAACCTATAACAATAGTGCATGTAAATAATATATATGTTGCTTACAAAGGACAAACGAAAAGAATGAATTCGAGACGTTTACACGTTAGCAAACCTGTGTACATCTACACACGCATACACAGTAAAAAGAAGTAAAGCGATTACCACAGTCACGCTAAAATGTCAGCTGTTCAAACAAGCTTGTTAGCAGGTGAGGAGCAGAGAAAACGAAAGTACCGGCTATTATTTGCTAGCGGGAAACAGAGAAACGCAAAGAAGCATCTTTTGGAATTCAATAAAAATGAATCTCTATCTCCATGGACACACAATTAACAGGAACTGGAGGACGCTTCGCCCAAATATAATCATTGGATAATGGTAAACCACGTCCACGGTGTCCACCACAGTATATACATCTTGAGTAGACCGTGGGAGGATCGTCTTTTAGTAATTCAGTAAATCAGAGTCACAGGCACTTTCAAATATACAGCGACATTCAGTTGCTTTCGGAGTCGCAGTCAATTAAGACCCAAAACAAGGAATAGGCTCGCCCGAATACACGACACGCCCATTTTTGAATTCATCTTACGCCGAAGCAAACCGAATCTACGCCCTAAATAAAGAGTCCAAAATTCCGCCGTTTGGGTTTTCCTTTACTACTCGTAAGCTCTATCTATCCTCTTAACCAGCCTACTTAACCTCAAGACGAGGGAAGGTGTTATATTCCCTCGAACAATTGGAGTCAGCCTCAGGCCAGCGGTAGGTTGCTGTGTGGCCCTGTAACAAGATCGTCACTGTTAAGCAATCCAATGTTGGATTAGTGCTTAGATGGTTTACCGCCGAGGCCAGGGAGAAACTCACAACTACATTCCCCCAAAACTGGTGACGTAGCATATTCAAGCCACGACAGCCTAATGCTACCAACCTTACCTACCTAATAATAATAATACGCCCTGCCAAACCTATCACCCATAAGAGAATTGATTTTTATGTGCAGCGATATGAGCTAAGCTTGTATGATTTCATGTGGGCCGAGCTTATGCACTCTCTTTTGTGTACGTCTACTTGTAATTAGTATGCCTGTATATGTTCTTTATGTCATGAAAAATGTCGGGATTATGTATGAGGTAGAAAGGAGAAAAGTGAAGATGTAATAAGCGCTTAATTTATAATTTTCCCAATCGAGAGGAAAGTTAACCATAGATATGGAAGGGAGTAGGAAAACGTCCTCTTTTGAAGAGAGGAAGGCCGTGGGTGAGGTCAAATTGTGTTTGGATCAAAAATATTTTCTTATTTTTTAAGTATATCGATATTTGTGTGTGAGTAGACCAACAGATAAGTAAACTCTAATTCCCCAATAAATCACCGATTAAGATCAATCTCTTATTAAATGAAACATGAAATAAATGAACTATTTACAAATAATGGCAGATAATATGCCATATTATACTTAATCTTGATATATCTTGAATGATATATCGATATTAGGCATCGTTGAAATGTGCTTGACTAAAAATAATAAATCAAACATTAAGTATGTGATCAAATTGATCAAAGAATGCTTGGAACAAAGTAGAATGCGAGCAAATACATTGAATAAATAAGAACCAAAGAGGGAATAAACAAATAGACTAGATATTTAGTACATGATAAAGTTAACCAACGAGGTTTGCGAACAAAATAGATTAAATGTTTAGTACTAAATTGAATTAACTCTTTAATGTGTGTTTAATAAATTCAAACTCGTCAGTGTTACCATCTGAGTGTACAGAGCCATTAAAATGGGTCTAAATTTAAAATGTAACCAATTTTTGTGAAGATTCAATGCGTTATGCGGTAGGGTACTGGTCGTGTGTTCCTTCAAATTCAGTTGAGTCGCTCTTTTCGATTATGGTTAATGAATTTGGGGGTGGAATGATTGTGTGTTGTCTGTGTTTGAATTTAGTCGCATTTCTATGTGTGCCGGTTTCAATTGCGAAGGTGTGCACAAATTTCTCGTTTTGCTCCATGCAATATTTTTGAATAGCAGAGAAATTAGGACGTACTTGAATTACTCTCAAAAATAAGAAAAAAAATTTCTAAATTCTTGGGAATGGAGGATTCCTGTGGACCTACCTTGTTCTGCTGATGCTGTTTGGACATGTCTCGTAGAAAGGCGTTATCTTTGTAGAAAAATAGATTATCATGAATGCATAATTGAGTACTATAAAGCAATTGCCAAGGTGAATAAACCGTTACTTGTTTTGGCGCTTTTTTATTAGAAATAATAATCCTGTGAAGTTTCATAGCAAGTGGTCAGGGGTACATTGACATTGACAGGAGAGATGCCCTTATAGTTTTGTGACACATTTCCAACACGGTATTTCCATTTGAGCTTGCAGAAGTGAGGTTATGTTACGAGGCGTGGTTAATAAGTTTTGCGAATCGGTAGGGGAAAACAGAGGAAGGGGGATGGCTGTTTGTGGGGGTGTTAGGACAAGTTATGACAAGTCAGGCCCTGCAGCTAGACGCTCCCGCCTCGTATATTTAAGAAGAAGTAGCTGATCGCAGATCGTCAATCGCAAATATTTCAACAATGGAGAAGGTTGAGCACCGCGCAGTGATCAAATTTCTGACGAAGGAAAGCAAGAATGCAAAAGAGATCCATGAACGCATAGTTGCAGTTAACATCGACACCGCCCCTTCCTATGCAATTATTGCTCGCTGGAATAGGGAGTTCCGCCATGGTCGTGAGTCCCTTGAAGATGACTTCCGTCTAGGACGCCCATTAGACGTGAGCAACGAGAACAATGTGGCCCGTGTGGAGAGGATAATCTTCAAAAATCGATGGGTGAAGGTCGAAAAAATCGAGCGAGAACTTGTAATATCACATGGAAGTGTTATGAACATCATCCACGACAATTTGGGTCCCTAGAAACCTCACGCCCCATGATTGACTTCAATGTCGTCAAAGTCCACAAGCCCAGAGTTGCACAAGCTGCCCTGCACGTTAGCTGATTCGAGGAGCTCAATCATCCCCCCTACATTCCAGATCTGGCTGCTAGCGACTTCTTTTTATTCTGCCAGCTCAAGGCTGCACTGCGTGGACGCTGGTTTGGGAACGGGGACGATGAAGATGTCCAGCTCGCCGTCCAGGAGTGAGTGGATTGAACGGCAGTCGTGAGATTTCTGGTTGTCGGGAATTCGAAGCCTCAGGGAAAAATCGCGCAAGTGCATTGAACTCGAGGGTAGTTATATTGAAAAATAATAAAATAATTTTCCTCATATCTAGTTTTCTTATATCCGAATTGCCTAAGCAATTCATAACTAACTGTTTTCATGTTTTTCACTATATATCTGTACGAAATTTAGTTGATAGTATGACGCATCCTCACAAATGGAGGGCATCTCGAACACGTGCTCTAGAATAAAGAAAAAAATTCCAAAGTCTATCATGTTTCGATATGATGTTTTTAAAAACAATAAACTAGTTATCACCGAAGTTTTATTTAATTCTTGGAGAAAATTAAGAAAAGAGGCCTACTAAAATTAGTGCCTATTTTGAGGGGATCACCCTGTATTAGGCTGGGGTTTTATTCATGTTTGGAAAGAGCTCTCTGCAGCATTTCGGTTAACAGACTCGAATGCTTTCCTTTGTAAACCAGGTTGAATTGAAGTAACATACGATACTATTTAAATAAACATATTATTCATCAACTTAACAATAATCATATCACTCTATGCATTATACTTGGTAAAGTGCACAATTGAATAGACTTAGGGAAATCGAAATCCTATCCTCGATGGATCAGGCTGATTAAACTAATTGAGGTTTAGAATGAAAAGTGATTCCTAAAAACGCAAGGTAAAGTACTATTCCGAGAAGAGATATGTGATGATTTTATTCGGAGCGAAATGGGGTGAATCTTGTTTAATTTTATTGTGGAGTGGAGTAAAGCGTTTACAAGTATTCTTTAGAGAATAGAGGTGGCGAATATTTTTAATGGAACAGCTTCATACATTAAAACTCTCTTATACCTCTCTGCAAGGAAAAAAAGGCGCCCATTCTGAATCTATCGGAGCAGGGGGAACTATTTTTGAAAAACGCTGTCTTTGAACGGAGAAAGTTCCGCGAGACTGTTTTCTTGATAGATTTTCCGACAGGACGTAAACAGAGACTGGAAAGCACATAGGAAAGTGACATTTCCCAAAACTAAATAATCAAGCTAATAAACAATATGTTTTAGAAATCTAACATAAAATTTGTTATTCTTTTACTCAAACGGCCGCAATTTAAGAAATAACATTAATAAATTAAAGGGTTTAGCAGCGACAGAAGAATTTCCTATTAGCACACTAACATATACATGGAAAGAAATATCTAAATGAGGATATTCTTAAAAATGTTCACGAAAGCTCTCATCTCATCCCAAATTAGGTTTTGTTATTTTTAAAAATATTTTTCGCTTATGTTTAAAACTCTTAAATTGGGGTGAATTTTTAAACATTGAGGAACACCTAGGTAATATATGTATAATGATCTTCAGGATTCGTTTTTATTATATAAAACCAGATAACGCGCTAAAAAATCATAGAGATTGTAAAAGATGAAATAAGGTGCCGTGAATAAATGATGAAATTAAAAATTGCATGAGGGAAGGTTAAAAGGATTCTATAAAATTCAGAAAACAAATAATAATGTCAAGAATCGAAAGATCGAAATAGATACATTTATTTTCGTCGCTTTTGGCTCGTAGTAAAGCACGAGCCAAAGCAATTTACGGAAATGGAATTGGCTGTAGTAACAAAATTAAAGGCTGGATTGAACCCCTTTCTAATGCAGAGTGTGTTCTTAGGGACCATCCGGACCACCTAGAGAAGATATTATATAAATAAAGTTAAATTTGCGCGGAAAAGGGGGTAGGAGTAGTGGTTCACCAACCTGCCTTTACCCAGGCGGATCCCGACCGGATAATGAATTGACATAAAGGACAGTATGCCAATCGCTACTGTTCCCGAGGGCCCAAGGAGCCGGTTCTAGTGTAGCCGGCCCTACACTAATGTCAGTACAAGGCGTCTGAAACAGCAGTATTTCACACTCGTGCCCTTAGCAGTCGCTAATGCTTCAATGCCTTAGAAAATTCTTTACTATTCTGAACATTGTGGTAGTGCCTCTACGGTACCACGATCATTCACGTTAAAACCTAAAAAGATAACAGATTGAGGCTGTTGCTTTCGGTTTAGGATGACTCGTCGCAGATTGTAGGTGAGAAAAGTGTTACCCATAACTATGGATAATTGATGAGTCTTATTAATACTATCAAATAAAACTGAATTGGAATCGATTACGTTTGGTTCATTTCGCTTCAACTCAATAAGTAGTTCATTTCATTGCAAGTAAAGGGAATAATCCTTTACGATAGGCAATTTTTTTTTGTAGTTGTTGGCGATATTCGCACCTATAGAAGATAACTTCATTCCCTGAACAGATTGCTACTTTATTTTATTATTAATCAAGTCATTTGTAAGAAGAAGTTTCATACGACTCAATTTTGTCTTTATAAACGTAGTCATTCGTGAGAAGATCTGGGATAATGGCGACGTAATATTGAAACATAATTTCTAAATTTAAGGAATAAATAAAGAGGAAACTTGCATTTCCCTTAGGAAACAATAGAAAAAATATATTGAGGCGAAAAGAGAATAAGGTTAGTTGATTAAAAAAACCATCAATACTGTATCTAACCAGTTGCATTATGCGAACTTCCTGGAAAGTCGAAGCTACGTAAGAAAACGGTGAAAAACAAACGCGCCGATAAGCAAGAGTTCTTAAGGCAAGGGTAATGAGCCCGAAGAAAAGTTTACCAGTAATTATTGCTCTGACAATTACTGGGATGGAGTAGGAAAAGGTGTATGTTAGTTATTATCATCGCTTTATTTCAAATCCATCATCTTTATGACTTTAAAATAATTTAAAATAAGAGTTTAAAGTATTGTTTGAAGAATTTGACTTCTTTCCCCGTCTCATTATTTATTTAATATTTCTGTTGCATTCAAATGAGTAAAATATGAAAAAACTGGGTGTTCAGAAAAGTATTGTAGTGGTAAATATTTATCCGTTGTTATGTTTCCCCTACGTGCAAATGTAATTTAATAGGAGATGAATACAATACTGCTCAATTAATTCATTTGTCAGGGTGTAAATATAATATAAAATGGAATTTTGCTAAAGTAATTTACCATTCGAGACATTTTGTTAAGAACTATATCGTGAAATCTCCTTTTACCATTTGATTTCCTAATTTTAACTCTACTCTCAGTCTCTTTAAACTTAACATGATTTTAAAAATAATATTGAAAATCAAATAATCAAGCATTGTTATTCGTTTTTGTTATTTGTTTTGTTTAATCTCTGTTTATATATAGCTTTTATAATACTATTTCGTCTCGCATTCGTTTATTATGTCTATAATCCTGTTTTTCTTGTATAGATTTTATCAATATTTCCATGAGTTTAAGTTTATTGTGTATTTAGTCTACCTAACAGGTTTTAATTTGTCGTTTTTCCTTCAACTTTTGTGGTGGTTCGAGTGGGGTTATTTTCCCCTCACCCCGTTATATTCCCCCATTGGTTGTAAGCCCTCGGATCGAGTTTTCTTTACTTATCTTTATGATCAAACCCTTTTCCATTGTTTTTCTTTTGTTTTAGTGGAGCACTATAGTTTCCACTAAATTATATAGGTACATTTCATTTAAAGCTTTTGCATTGTTCTAAGGTAGTTTAAATTTGTGTTTTCTCTTTATATTGGGACTTTAATGCAATAACTGCTGGTGGTAACGATAATTTGTGAGTTTCAAATATATCTTTTACCTTCAACCTCTCAACTAGTCATTTTATCAAATGACCAATTTTGGTACTTATTTGGTAACAGGGAATCACATGTTGTAAAAGATTTAGGAAAAATTTGGGTTCGTTAGCATAATTATAGCAATGTTTCGTTAGATTAGGTTCCTTGCCATTTAGAGATTAGGTTTGGTTTGATTTAGCATATGATTAATTTGGGTTAGTTTAGGTTAGGTTACCTGACTAACCAGTAAATACGACTGTGTCAAACTGGAAACCAATACACATATCCAAAATAATCTAAAGGCTCTGTAAAAGCGTGAAATAGATGAACAAAAATACCAAGGTAAAAAGTAGAGACCACAAGAGATAGTACTTGGTGGAGTTATAATGGCAGCGACATTTCACCGGCTAACAATTTGTAGAGATTTTACACCGAATTAAAGACTATCGGCTGTAGGAAAGAAAGAATATAGGGACAAATGGAATAATTTTCTTTTTTAATTTGTAAATTGCACACTGAGGCCGCGAAGAACCCCTTTGATATCGATTAAAGCAAGCCTATTGTCGTGATATTCGTGAGCGGATACCTTCGCTGCAGAGAATGCAGTCTACTTACGTTGCAGGCGGCCAGATAGATAGACCAGCTGCACAGGGCTAATAAGAGGTAAGTGCGTGAGGAGAATAATAATTGGCCAAAGGGAAGATTTAAATACCAGGTTTCCTTCAAGGTTACTGAAAGATTAAAAACAAAAATAAACTTTAATTACACAAATAATGCTAATTATGGAAATGTCTACAAAAACAAATTAATGGGACAATATTGTCTCTCCCAATGAAATAATAAATCAAATACTAATCACTTTAACGGGGATCAAAATATGTGACTTGGTCAGACAGGAAAAATGTTGGTAGGCCTTGAGGAGTCCAATTAGTGGGCCGGGAGAGGAATATCATGTGACGAGGACAAAAGGGGGATTACCCTCGAAAAGGGATACAAGGGTTTTACCTTGACGGCTTGACTCTTGGCGAGAGGAGTGATTCTTACGAGGTGAGCTGGTCTTGCGGCTCGAGGAGTGTTGTACTCTTGACGGAGGGGTTGGAATTACTTTGGGCACGAGTAAGGTAATTTCCAGGCTGGGTGAGACACTCTCAAATTGAGATTAAGTAATCTCAGAGGAGCGGCGAGGTTTCCTTGACGGGAAGAAAAGAGTGGTTTGCGCAATTCTCTAAAGAAAAAGTCATTTCACGAATTTTTCAATTGACTGTGGCTAAACTCACGACAATCTGTCTAGCTGACAAGACCAAAAAACCGAGGTTCGAATTGAGACGAAAGGTTGTATCTTCCTAAAAGGGCGGGCGGTACTCTCTGACGAGTAACGGTTGACCTTAAGTTAAATACCCTGCTGGCTTTCTCGCCATTCTCTTTAGGACCAGACGAGATAAGACGACCGAGGAAGCTTCTTCTTGGATCAACCCTGGCTTCCAGGCAGGGGAAGGTCGGAAAATGCGTCTCAGCGGGGATAGGCCAACTGATCGAACACGGGTGTAACCAGCTGCTTTGAAGTTTTCCCACGCGAGAATAGTTCTCTCTCCTTGCGTTTAGAGAACTAGCTTCAGCTCACGTTGTTTTTGCTTGAAGGAAGGGGGCGCTCAAGGTGGACCTTATGGTTCGTTTCTCACACTTTTAAGCGACGAATCCTGCCTGACCTTATTTTACTTCAAAGTGCCGAATGGCTCTGACCTTAGGAAAACATATTCTGTTTTCTTCTCTTTTACTGATATATATATATATATATATATATATATATATATATATATATATATATATAACCTATGAAAAAGCATTTGACTCAGTAATCACCAATTCAGTTTTAAGAGCAGTCGGAAATAAAGAAAAAAATTTATGGATTTACTCTGCTTTATATAAAAACTTATTATATTACCAACATTTATGATGCATTGACTGACTGAAAAATAATAAAGCTACACAGTTTCATCCCGTCTTCCGAAAACGCTTTGCTCTAGTAATTAAGGAGATATTCATGACCTTACTCTAATGATGAAAGTAAAGAAAGTTAAAAAATGTATCTGAGCCATCTTCCCTTTGTTATTAACAATATTATTATCATCAAATTCCGTTAAAATACTGCTTATGGTGGCAGAATTATCACAAATATCTGTCACAGTAGTACAAAGAGAATTTTCAGTTAATTTTCAGACCAATAACGAGACCACTGAGGGAAACTTTCTGACTCATGAGGATAACAAGGAAATAGAAACAATTTAATACTATTATTATACAGTCAAACAATATTAAAAAGTTATACGGGCCATAAGCCGTTTGAAAACGAAACGAATTCGGCTTTATGTGTATTTCTCATCCACTTGTCCCACTATAAGACCCCTATCTCTTAACCAACCCCGCGCAATTTACTGATATGTTATGCAATCCTGCTTATATCAGGACACTTTTATAGATCTTAATCACAACTCGAATCTCATCTTTCATTTTTAGATGTCCCCGCCATCTTAGAACATTCTCCGTCTTAATAATGTCGCTTTCTTTTGATTTCTACCAAATAAATTTCCCATGGAACCGTTATATCTATCCCTTGATCATAATTAACCTTGCAAGCGTGCCTTGCGCCCTGCTTCTCAAGCTACCCCAGATCGCGCATTTAGGTAGCTACCTCGAACGGACGTCCTTTTCCCACGCACCGAATCACCAAATGAAGAAACGAAGGTCCAGAGGAGAACATTAATAGAATTGGTGAATCGGGGAAACTCGCTAGTCTGATCTCATTTCTCGAAAAAAATAATAAGAAATGATCATTTCGTCGTGTTAAATTAATTGGGAATCAAATTAGTCGTTGAAATGAACTCCATTGAATGTCCCTTTTCAGCTACATCTACGACCGACAGTACAAGGAGAGTTTAAGAATTCTGAGGGACGCACTCGTAAATTACCTAATTAATTACTAATTTAATGTTCAGTACTGTACTTCAATCATATCATAAATGCGTGAAATTCCCAAGGAAAGAAAACAACGGACAGCTTAAGGTAAATGATAAGGAAAAATAGCTCGGACATATAAAAACAAAAACCGTTGACGTCATAAATAAAAGACTAACGGCACGTCATCCCAAAGAACAAATGAATGACGAGTAATGCAGACAACCTCAATAAAGTAATTATAATACAAAGTAATATAAACCTGAGAGACCATTTTATACTGTTTACGTTTTTGTTTTTTTCAATTATAAAAATATCAAGTTTAAAAAGCCCATCACTAAGATTAAAATTCTGGTGGTCTAATTATGTCAAGGGTCCTCAAGAATGGAATCTTATTGAATCAGCTATTATTAAATCTACGCAGCACAAGAATTCTAATCTTAGTGATGGGCTTTTAAAACTTGATAGTTTTCTAATAAAAAAAAATACGTAAACAGTATAAAAATGGTCTCTCAGGTTTTATATAAGTTTGAGTTATATTTACTTTATTCAGTTAGACTGTATTACTCGTCATTCATTTGTCCTTTGGGATGACGGGCCGTTAGTCTTTTATTTATGACGTCAAATGTTTTTCACTATCTCTATAATTTAAGAAGGAATTGTTTTCAGTATTTGAATAATAATTTCATCATAGTTTGGTTATGACTTTTTTGATCAAAGTTATTGGGAATAATTCTTTTATAATATTAAAAAACAAAATGGTGAAGTCCAGAAATAAATATGAGTATCGAAATTTTGTGAATTTTTTAAAATCCAAAGAATTACAAATGATGAAGTTCAGAAAATTTATTTTTATATATTTTCTATAACTCTGTATTTTAGCAAGGTGATATTTTGAAAGGGGGATAATTAGTTTCGAGTTCCTTTTTAAAATTATTATAATTGGTGAACTTCAGAAAATTTATAAAAACTTAACCATGGCCGTAGAGGGCCATGGTCTTTTTATATTGCAATAACATTGTAACTATTCGGCAAATTCTAATAAAATTTGAAATATTTATGTTGTTTTTGCATTTTCTTTTGAATGATATAATTTCCAAAGTCCTCTCAAGGTTAGTCCAGGGATATTTTGTTTTGGCAATAACATTATAACTTTTCGTCCGATTCGAAGGAAATTTGAAATCCTTATGTTGTTTTACATTCTATTCCAAATGATATAATTTCCAATGTCCTCCTAAGGTTAGTCTTCGAATTATTGAAAGTTTTGAGGGTCGTAAGGTCATAAATCAGAATAAGTGAGAGCACACGACTTTCTGGTCAGCAGACCTTGTTCATTATCATTTACCTTTGTACTTACCCCTGAAGATGTTTTAACGATCAAAGCGCTTAAAGCTGCTCGTTCTTTTCGTTCCTTGCAAATTTCACGCATTTAAAAATTATGTGCAGTTTGTGATTACTTTTTGTATATGTATATGTCGATTTTGCATTTCAAGCCACCATAGATCAATAATTGAGTAATGGTTTGATGGGTGCGGTTCGAGAATCGGTTGATCTCACTCTATTACAGTATGATGGTGGTTGGGTTGAAAGTGAGATTGTGCACTTTTAAAAATTCATTTTTCATATGAGTTATATTATTTTTGTACGTTGAGTAATAATTTGTTTACAGAACACAAGAACATCGAGAACACCCAATATATAAATATATATATCATACTCTCGGCCTACAAATTTTGATGGGAGATAGAGAGCACGAAGAGAAACGATTTTGCTCCAGAAATATTTTAGATGTTGCGGATAGTTGGGGCTGGTGCGGAAAAGTAGCTTCCAATATTTAGTTAAATTTAAGCAATTGTATCATTTTTTTTTTCTAAAACTTTTTTAAATATGGGTATTTTAGGGACCATGTAAAAAATAACAAACTAATTGGTTTTAAAACAATAGGAATTGCTATTCAAATTTGGCACCTAACAACGCACCTTTCCTCAATCCGCGACGAATGAGGAATAAGTTACATGAGTGAGGCGATCTCTATTCTATTAACTAAGTCCTAAACTCTTCGATTCTGTCTAAATTTGGCTATTTATTTCAGATGATTGGTTAGCCTCGTCACGACTTAACTAGGCTAGCCTAATACTAATTGGTCACTTATTAGGGTGAGGTGCGTTCTTAACTCATATTTTTTTATAAACCAAATCTTATATCTTTAAACTCTTTTGTTTCGTATTTTTTTAAACCAATAAATGGGAAAAATTTCTATATGAAAATAAACAAACAAAAAAAAAATTGGTAATGACAGGATATCGGTTCCTATAAAGAATTTGGCTCTTTGTTTAAATATATTATATTTCTATTTCATTTATAATTTAAAATATTTAGGTAATTTTATTTTTATTTTGGTTTATAATTTTATAGAATTTGTTTTTCATAATTGCCGTTATTGTGGAAGGCTATTTTAAACGAAAGATGCGGTTTTGGAAGGCAAATTTCCCGTCGATATTTTGAATTTCCACCTTCTCATCTTTTTGTTTTCCTCTCTCGCTGTAATGCCTGAAAAATCAAACGTATTTTTATTAGTATCCAGCATTTTACTCCTTAATTAATGTTTATATTTGTATCTTCTCCTATTCTTCTATGTTTGAGGGATAAGATCGTTCTCTAGCCTCTCCTCGTAAGTAAAATTTGTCATTCTCCCCCTCATTTACGTATAATACCATTGCATGTGCTTTTTATGTCAATACCTCTAGTTACTTTAGAAACCAGAAAGGAGCAGCATTTTATATATATGAGTGAGTAACGACGTGAAAAATTTTAACATAGTATCTGCTTTTTGTGTTGAGACGGACTGCCTGATAAATATGCGATTCCTGTTGCTTTGCCTCTAACTGCTATATACTGACTGAAGAAATTGATTTTTTTTAACTATTTTAACTCTCAAATCTATTTATTCTTTTAATTCTATAAGCTCGGAAGCTTAGGTATATTATATAAATTTATGATTATTTTTACAAAATTATAAAACGCCGAGTTTGGAAACATAATCTTTCTCCGGATTCTCTATGCTTTATTATCAGCCCAATTCATTCCATAACCTTTGGTATTTAAGAAAATTATAAATAGGAGTGTTTAAAAAAGAGAGGCTTAAGGAACCACACTCGTGATTGGTAACTAGTCAGATGTCACCCCATTTAAAAGCGCCCTTTACCCACGATCTGTTGACCAATATTCCAAGTTATCGTATTGTCATGAATGTGAATACCTGTCAACTTTGAAAGAAGAATATTGAATGGAAGTTTATCAAAGACTTTAGCAAAATATAAATATATCAGATTATAACTTGAACTCAAATCCACAGCTTTTGCCACACGTTCATATAATGTAAACAGACTAGTGAAATAGGATCTCCCTCTTATGAAATCCGGTTGATTATTTCCTAAATGTTTATTATTCTTAAAATGATTCTGTAAATTTATATCAATAATTAACTCCATTATTTTACATATAAGTGAAGTTAAACTTACAGGGCATAGCTCTCCTTTTCAACACGTCTATCGTTTTTAATATAGAAACATCATTTGCAAGAAGGCGAACCGAATGCTTGGATTTATGCAAGAAGTGTTCACCATAAACACCAAGATATAATCATACCTCTATATAAAGGTTTAGTGAGGCCACACCTAGAATATGCAATACAATTGTGGTCACCTTAAAAACATGTAAATATCAATAAAATGGAAATAAGTAAACGACGGGCAACTAAACTAATTCCTTCGATTAGAAATATATCGTATATTGAAAGATTAGTTATACTAAATCTACCGACTCTCCGAACCAGGCGATTGCAAGGTGAGCTTATCGAAGTATTCAAAATTTTAAATAAATTTAAAAAGATATATTATGAAAAAAACTTTAAGTACGACCATGGTGGTATCACAGGTAACAACTGTTATAAACTGGTAGGACGGAGGTTTCAAACGAACATAGCTATACAAAAATGGTACCTTGAAAATCTTTGATAAAAGGAACCCAATCCCCGTGCAGGTAGTAAATGTTAGTAGTGTGAATAGTTTTAAAAACAAAATTAAAATTATTTTACGGATAATGATATTGTTTAAATAAGGAGCCCTGTTATGGGTTGAATGTCGCGTGAGTGAGCATCGTGGCGACAATGTCTAAAGGAGGACTACTACCATATTAGTATAGAATGAGCCTGACCTTTGAGCGGACTAAGTAGTCCATGCTGGTCCCTGTATCTATGCAACTATTTTTCAGGCGATGGTAATAAAATTTGCTTTCAGAAACTAATTCAAGAGAAGGTCGTGGATAATGGAAGTTTCCTTCATCACTTCGTGCGTTATCTCGTCTACCCCGCGCCTTTATCTGGACTCTATTTTTTAATTGCTTTTTTAAAATTCTCAGCCGTAACTAATATTTGATTCATTTGGGCAATGTTTGTATTTTTGCTATCCAGCCTTTGACTGTTTAAATTTGGAGTATCCTTGTTAAAAAGGTAGCAAATAAATAATTTGAAATACTCTCTTTTCGATATCATTTTAAACTAATGACGCGGCTTGCTTTAGCCTTGAAACTACTTTATATTTAAATATTTTACTTAAAAATATTGATGCGGGGGGAGGGGGGTAAAAAAAAAGGAACCCATCACCAGCACTGGTCGCTATGCTTGACAACTGAATCGTGAAATTGTGTTCACTATTCTTGAAATATCAATTCATCAGAACACATTTTTAAAACATCAAAGGGTAGGTTTAGGTTGTTCAGGACAGGTTAACTTATGTTAACCTAACAACCTAAACGACATCATGAGTGAAGTTCTGTAAGTCATACGATAGATAAAGTGATATTGATTATTAATATGGAAAAAGGTTCACCACAGCGTCTTCACTGGGGTCGGGATACTCTAGTACACAGAGGTTTGAATACATTCGCGTTCAACATTTGCGTGTGTTCAAGGCATAATAACCCCCTCTCCCTCCAAAAGAAGGAAAAACAAACGTTTGTTTTTAAAAAGGCAAATCCAATTGCCAATATTCGGGATTTGGCCTCCTATGGAGCCCAAGTTCGGCTTTCCGTTGGCTTCTTTGGCGCAAAACTCCCGGGCGACGATGATTTCTGAGGGTCGGAGGCCTCGACATTTATTTAAGCTCTCAATCGACGGCGACTGAAAGCAAGAGCATAGTCACCGCACGTAGAGTAGTAGGCTATACATAGGATCCTTATAAACAACGAGGTCAGCAGACCTGAGTCGCGTCCTCTCAATTATTGTTACTTATGACCTTACGACCTTCCATACTTTCAAAAAGTAGTGCAATTCGAGCCATAGTTAGTTTTTTTTAATAATTACTGGACTAAACTTGGGGGGACCGTGGCAGTTATATCATTCTTTTGAAATAGAATGTAAATTAGCATATGGAATTTAAATTTCATTAGAATCAGCCGATAGTTATGATGTTATTGCCAAAAATTCATTAAAAAGTAAAATGTTTACCATCCCACCGACAACCTACGAACCGACATAGTAACTTATAGAATCGCGCGCACGCCACTTAAAACTAAGCCAACAACCTTATGGAGAACACGAGGAAAACGAGGAAGGAAAATACCAAACAAACACCTGAGAGAGACTCGCTCCCTAAGACACTTGACCATCTACCAGGAGGCCTCGAAAAGGGACAAAGAGGTCGATTCCTGAAAGAAAAGTGACCCTGATTTAATTGTGCACTTGTAGAATATTGATTTTAATAAACCAGAAAAGGATCAGAATGTTACTGATGCAATAAAGACCCGAAAAACTGAGTCTAAATTAATGAATATACAAATTGAAACCTACATTAAATTTCATGTTTGACATTGCCTATACTTATGCCCGCCTCTGTATAGATTATTCAGCCCCAAAACGAGTTTGGCTTTTAAAATGCTTTCTTTTTACCCTTAAATTTCTTTCGGATAACATCTTTTTGGTGAGTAACTAATTGAACCTGGGGTCCCGGACCCCGAACCAAAAATACAGATTTCTTTGAAGGCATTTTTATTGGAGGGGGGGGAGGGAGATTTTCATTCCGGGCGTAGGCATCTTTCCCTCTTTCTCCCGAATGGGAAGGAGATTGTAGAGGAGACCCCGGTCAACCCTGCATCAAACTCCATCTCCTACCCCAAAGGGTCTAAGTGTACCCGTGATAGGGTAGCACTAAAACCTGAATGAGGGTCAGACCCCGATGGGTATCAGAGGGTATATTTTCCCTCCTCAAACGTGCAGATATTGACATCTGTAAAATTGCGCGCCCTTTAACCCTCCGTGGCTGCAAGAGGCTCTGTGACTATATATATCGACCATACATTTTTCGCTTCCTTTATCTTCGCCGCTTTCATTACACACCTTTCGTTACAAACCTATTGTAGATGCCCTCGTTAGCTTTCACTTTAAATTTACATAAAAATATCCCTCTATTATATTTCTTAAATTTTAAAGCCGTCCATCCTCCTCGGATTACATACGCCTGTTTTTGTGTAAGAGTGATGAATGTAATGATGATGGTGAAGATCAAGGCTAGGAGTGGTTGGAATGGTAGGAATTCGGTCATTTTGGAGTTGACTCCTCATTCTCGTTCTCGCCCTAATCATGGATGAGGTAATTGAGTTCCTTTGTACCTCAGGAGCGTCCTTCCCGTCCAAGGTTGATGTACTACTTTTGTGGTATTTTCATCCACGATCTATTTATTAGTCCTTTTTTTTATTATATCTGTTCTCAAGCCCATTTATTCGTTAACAATCTTTTCAAGGATGAAATAGGATTATAGAGTTGTGTAGCTCTATTTTCTAAATGTCTTCTATTTTAATCTCTAGTTTTCTTTGTCTTTCCACTTTGCTATATTCTCCATTGTTTTGTTAAGCTTCCTCGATGCAGATTTTTTCCAGAATTGATTCTTTGTTTTCCCGTTGAATCCCCTTCTTCGTTTCAAGTTGAGAAAATTTTGACAAAGGCTCCCGAATAAAGGTTGTTATCTTTGTTTCCGTCCAAACTATCTCGCTTTTAGCTAAATCCCTCTTGCAAAGGGACATTAAATTAATTGATTAAACAAATTCTCCCAATTTCGCAGTAAAATTGACTCGTCAACCTTATATCGAAATTTTGCGGTGTTTCTTATTTAAAATATTCATAGCAAAAACTTAATTTTCTGCTTCTTGCACGGATTTAGTAAACGCTTTGGACTAGGCTTAACTGAAACTCCAAATATGCTGTTGCTGTTGTTGGCCTTCCTATGCTATGGTACCGACGGGAAATGAGAGAAAAAAAAGCGTATTTCATTTCGACAGCGACATCAAATGAAGTGTATATCTTTTTTATACATAGCGGAATATGTATAATCGATTAAGAGCAATATCCATTTTCCACTATCCCGTTCGTATTCTCTTGGAAGAAATGATGTTGGATGTACGAGAAAAATTCACTCATTAATATTTGATTTTCAGTCCAGAAGGCACAAGTTGTTTCTCTGTATTTCTTGATATTGGAAAATAGGCCTCGCTTAGGTGAATGTCTCGCGACACATGCATGAGAATTAGCGCTTCGATTTAAGTCCCCTCTTATAAGCTATGAATTAATAATGCCCGCTTAAACTTCCATCTACTTGAGAGAAGTTCTTGCCTGCAATTACGAGCACACACCGATCGCAAACGCACATTAATGCAAATGTATGCGAAACCCTTGTAATTTCAGAATATCTATCCAGCACAAATGGTCTAGCGCATAAAAGTTTGCCTTTTTCAAATGTCAACAACTTTGGAATAGACAAAATCAAATTGCTACAGAGAGAGAGAGAGAAAGAACTATCGAACTATGGAGCAAAGGACTAACAAAAGCTCTAAGCCCACTCTAAGTAAATCCATGTGAAAAGAAAGTAATGTTATAGGTAATCGCACAAATATTCATTATTTTTAAATAAATTACGTGTATTTATGTTATATTATTGTTAAGTTGTATACAATACAAGATATAGAGGCCTTATTTATCAGTGGAAATTACAATAACACAACGATGCCAGTGAATCCTCCATTGTGTGTACAAAATCAATGATAGCAAAAATAGTAGCATCTTTATAATTTTCAAAGATATCTTCCACGTTATAGTATTTTTTGGCCGCTAATATTTTTGAGTACATTCCTATTTGGTAGTTATTTCTTAGGTATCTCTAAATTTCACAAGGCAAAGCTTTGCTAATTCAAAATTTTTGGAACAAAGCTAAAGCAAAATAGATTAATTAAAGAGAGAAAGGTCAAAGTTTTCCTTAGGAGCAAACATAATGATTAATTTATTTTGTCAATAAAGTGAATATACGCTTTCGATCATTGATTCCCAACGTGAGGCGTACACCTCACAGGTAACGGGGAAAGTTTGGGTGGAGCATGGGCAAGTGATCCAAGAATAGTTTTTGGCAATGACCATCAATCTATTTTTGTATAATTTTGATAAATGATAACTTGGTAACTAACAGGTATATCAAATTAGATAATGAATGGGTTTTTTATGTGATTTAGCTCACTTCAAATTGCCTGGCATCTGTGGTAATTTGTGATTGACACCGTATTTTCTGGATTAGTTGCAGGCACAAGGTTTTCGCACTAAACTAAATGATTCACTTATTCTTTCGTGGTAAATAAAGCTGTTCAATTCTTTGTACTCAATTTTTAAGATTAAAATATTAAAAATAGTTAAAATTATTTTGCATTTTTACAATTAGCGGTGGGGCATAAGTTTTTCTCGAAAGTAATATTGAGGCCTGATGAAAAAGAGGTTGGGAAACACTGTTTTAGAGCATTATTGCCCTCTATGAGTATAAACAAAGCTCGAAAATGAAAAGACAAACCTCAAGACGAGACGTGTGAGTTTAGCTTAGTAGCGTGACTCACTCAGTCTTTTGTCAACGGATCTTATGAAAGTAGTCTTACACAGGATGTTTTAATTGATAAATTACATTATCTACGTACGTAGTTGAATTTACGTACTCGTGATTTCAAAGAAAGTACACAAGGCATGGTATTTGACCTATTGCCATAGGGGATTAAGAGATGGGACTCACTCAGACTGCGTTTATATGAACGTATTTTATAAACGTTGCACTTTTTGCGAACGTGATAAACATGGAACGTTTTATTTTATGAACGTTCTATGAACGAACGTACATTAAATTTACATACAGCCTCTCTGTCTGTTTCTTTATTTTATTTTTTTCTGTTTTTCCAACAAATACGACGGGTTATAGACACAGAGGTTCAATCACACCTACATACACACGAATTTACACACAGTCGTACTAACTACATATACTTTATGCCGTTTTCGTACTTTCTTCTTTTTATGTAAGTATTTTATCACCTTTTTAGTTATGCCTAACCTCTTCACATAAAAATAAGTTACTCATGCTTATGTTTCTGCTAATAAAGGTAGCAATTACTTAACGCCTCTTTCTGAACATATCTGAGGCTGGGATTGAAAAGAAGTTGGGATGTTCAGAGCTCCTCATTATTATTTGGAATCAAATCGAACGTTCTGAAGTAGTAGAAAGGTTATTTTAAACCATGACTGAAATGGTCTTAGAACAGGCTGAAAAACAAAATCAATGAACCACAGACGAGGGCTTAGATAAAGAGAGAAGCATCTTAAGGAAAAAAGTACGAATAACAATCGGAGAGATGGGAAGATATCGGTCCAAAGAAGATCATATAAAATACTTTTTATCAGCGCCTTTTTATTAACACATAAAACAATCAGCTTTATTCTTCTTTTTTAATGTATTAGCCCCCTACTTTTGTATTTGGTGTTCTTATTTTCTATTATCTATTAACAATGATGTCAAGTTTATCATGAAAACAACAACTAGCAAGTCCAAGAACAATAAGGGTGGCCCTAAGGCCTATTGCTTGCAATAGGTTGAGGTATACAGTTTTTTTCTATCTGGTCCGTGTCAACCGATCTTTTTCTTACGTGTTTTTTCGCCTTTTTGCCAGGCCACACGATTTTTTATTCTGTCCAACCTTCTATCACAAATTCTTGCACTTATCTTTGCCTGCCATTTGGCTCATTTTATAAACCTTTTCCCTTTCGTCTACCCCTTTCAACGTGGCCCTCATACTGCTTTTTGTCTTTCTTTTTGTCTTTGCCACGTTTTCGCTCTTATCTTTATTTCTAACAGATGCCTCGGGTTCCACCCTTTGTTCTTCTTACCGCTCCTTGATACTGTGTCTGTTTTATTCTTCGGTCTGTTCATAGTCAGGGGCCATAGTCCCTTCTTCTGCCTACTTGTCGATTAAGGTTAATTTTCATTTCTTCTT
Source organism: Ceratothoa steindachneri (assembly GCA_963969495.1). Classification (NCBI taxonomy): domain Eukaryota; kingdom Metazoa; phylum Arthropoda; class Malacostraca; order Isopoda; family Cymothoidae; genus Ceratothoa; species Ceratothoa steindachneri. Next base: position 105,359,716 of record OZ018327.1, on the reverse strand, counting down.
CGAAGTGCACATGCCATGTATCCAACAAAACTCCTTCCTATCTACCCTAACAATATCTATGCTATCATTAATATTATGTTCTTTAGTATTTAGTGAAAATGCGTGTGTGTGTGTAAGGGATCTTTCGACAAGGTATATGTGCGTCTCCTTAAATGAATTCTTGCAGAAGCAATAATTCACTCTGAAGGAAGACAGACCCAGTCAATTGGCTATTCTTGGAATCGACTCCATTCTCGTCTAGCGCGAATACTCCATCGAATCTCAATTCTGGAGCTTAAAAGTATCGATTGCAACCAACCCGTACAATCCCCCCCCCCTTCGTCTTCCATAAGCCGAAAACCCCAAAGTTAGGCTCGCGACGACTTAAATCGTGGATCTGTATCCAGTCATTCCGTGAATTGTTTGTTCATAACTTAGCTCATCAGCAGCCGCTGGCTGACTTCCAACTGAGTCTTTTCACGTCCCTCGAAACCCTTAGTTTGAGAACTGTATGCATTTCCATTGCGTATCCAATCTCATTTTATTTCTATATTGTATTTTTGTAATTAGTAAAGTTTATATTTGTACTACAACTTTATATATCCAGAACAGCTAAGCATTCATCATTATCCTAACGGCCAACCGAGGTGGCTCCGGTAGTTGTTCAATTCCACGCACTCGTCCGGAATTTCCATTATCCAACTACTCGTCTGGCTCGAGCAGAGACGAGCGAAGGTCACCTTCCACCCCTGGATAGATATAATATATATATATATATATATATATATATATATATATATATATATATATATATATATATATATATATGTGTGTGTGTATGTATGTGTGTGTGAAAGATAATGATAAACTACAATATTTGAATCAATATTTTTATATATAACTATCAGACTAGTTTCGGCAAGAAGCCATTTTCAACTAATAATGAAGAAACTAGACAAGAAGCACAGTATATATAAGGTAAGACACATCCTAAACAAAATGAAACAGCAGGAAACAATCTAGCAAAAAAACTCGAGTGAATCTGGCGTGAATGACAAGCTAAACAAAATGAAATGGAACCGGAAACAATCTGGAGAGTTGCTAATCACCGAGACGTATTGCGTCGGAGATTAGAATTTAAAATTTCATAGGTAATGTTGTAACTTAAGAGATCATCAATTTGTGCGAATATTGAGTTTTATCCATCGCAATAATTTGGTTTGTTTTGTCGGATTTTGTTATCACTATGTTTTGGTGTTTCTGAAAAAGTTTTAAAGCGCCTAGTAACCTTTTGAGTATATTTTGATATTTCACATTAGCATTTGAATTAAAAAACACCGCAAAGATAACCACTGAGAAATCCATTATTAATCTCCAGATTTTCACTACATTAACTAAGGGACGCTAAATGTTGTAGGTTTAATTTTAAATTATAATTCTCTGAACAACAAGACGAAATTCTTTAATGACGCCATCCGAGAAATCTTAGGTTCCAAATCTGAATTAACCAAAAAATTTAAAACAATCAACCCCTCCCTTCTCTACATGTACTGGTCACCGAAAACTAATAAAGAAGATATCCCATTACGGCCAATTATCTCTTGCCTTGGCTCCTATAGTTATAAGCTATCCAAATGACTGGCTGGAATTTTATCAAATGCGGAGGGTAAAATCTCTCACTCACATATTATCCACTCATCTGACCTTCTTTCCAAAATTAAAAATCTTGAACTCGGTGGTAAATAAATTTTAAACTTTGACGTAAAAGGTTAATTTACAAAGTTCCCAGTCGATGAAGCGCTTGACGTGTTATCGAAAATTCTTCCCAATTTAGATATTAACCTACCTTTACTGATACTTAAAATGATTAAATTAGTGAGCCTATGTGTAACGAATAACGTATTTTCAACTGAAGATAATTCTTTTCACCAAAAATATGGCCTAAGTATGGGTAACCCCCTTTCCCCTATCCTATGCAATCTATTTATGGAATCTAGGAAATGAGACAACATCCTGTCGGCATGACCCATAGACAACAACAATTTCAATGAATTTTTCAACAACCTGAATTCGTCGCACCCTTTGATAAAATTCAAAGTAGAATGGAAGCAGAATAATTTTCTACCGTTTCTAGGCGTAAATATCTACCGTTTAAATAATTATATTCAGTGCTCAGTCTATCGAAAGCCTACAGATGCAAATGTTTACCAACATTTTTTCTCACTACACGACAAATCCGTTAAGATATCTGTTATTTCTTCCCTTTTTTCCCGAGTCTATAGAACGTGTGCCCAATCTTCCTTCAGGATGAAATTAACCACCTTATCTGCAATTTCATTGAGCTGAAATATACAATTCACCTCATAAATAGATGCCATTCGAAAGCAAGGAAAATCTTTTATGCGACCTCCACAACACGAAGGGACGATTTTAAAAGATGTATTATTTTCTCATATGACCCAGCCTTGGCTCCTCTAAAATCATATGCGAACGGAAATAACATAAATATTTTATTTAAATATTCTAATTCTCTTTCAAAATCCCTGACTAGACTCTCGATGATGGTGTTACAGTATACCATGCTATAGTTGCAAATTAACATTGTGGGGGAATTCCCTGTGGAATTTCTTTTCCAGTTCGGAAGTGACGTCCATGCGCTGGAGAAGGTTCCTAAAATTTGGTTAGGCTTAAATTGGTAAGCCTTCCCCTTCCAATCCACAAGTGGTAGCCTCGAACCGCGTCCACCTCGCACCACCTTTTCACGGGTTAGAATCGCCTCGACGTGAAGATTCGAGGCCATTCAAGAGTAGCGCTGTTTCCCCCACCCATGCGGGGGGGGGGGAGCCTCGAATTTATATAGGGATCGTCTTCCATGTAAGAGACACAGAGTTAAGGAGTCTCGCGCGGACCCAAGAAGTTTCCCCTAGTTCCAAGTCAGGTGCTAACAACGAAGTAAAATGACGGCTGAACTTTTGTGTCTTGGAATTAACCCAGCCAGTGTGGTAATTCCATTTGACGATCGCCACCGAGCGATTTTTCCGACTCCATTCATCAACTCCTGTCGAAGCCATCCGCGTTTCCTCTTCGATTTCGGGTGGCCGAAATACTCTCCCCTGGACCGGATGTTACCGCCCCCCTTCCTTTGGAGACCTGGCATCACGTCAACTTCTCGCTCAGAAGCTTCGAGCGCCATCGCCCTCAAGTTTATTGCCTGCAAAAGACATCCGTGAAACCTTACCCTGACGTCTCACCTGGAATCCTCCGTAAGCCACCCCCTCTACCCCTTCAGCAACCCATTTGAGTTAATCCTCCCCATTTGAATAGTCTCCTTCTGTAATGCATTAATTTCTAACTTCAGAGTCTGCATAAATCTGCAATTCCCCCCTAGTTTACAAATTTATTTTTGCCCATTAATTCTCTGATTTTATGTAAATAAAATTCTATTTTTGTACATTCCTCTTTAAATATCCTTGAGCTTTGCCATTGCTCACATTTTACCTGACCTTGTTGCACTCTTTTCTCGCTGTTCGGCGCGTCAAAACTCGTGGCGTTCCGTCCCTTGTCGGTTTGCCTTTAAGATATTGGTGATTCACCCATAAATATAATATGGCATTGATATAATGTAATGTCATACCACGACAAACATACATCAGAGAGAAATGCCACTTTAATATGAAGATTAAAGAAAATTTAGCTGATGTCAGAAGGTATACGAACTCTTCAATTCTCTTTAGGCACATGCAAAGCACGACTATACAATTGATTTTAACCATGCAAGAATCATTTAGACATCAAACCATTTTATTGAGAGGAGAATTGCGGAATCTTCAAATGTATATATATATATATAATTTAACAAAAGTATATCGAATATGGTCGTCAATCGTATTTATAAGCCCCCGGACGTAATGCGTCTAATGGATTAGTAACTCGCCAGATTGATTCTGGTTCCATTTCATTTTGTTTAGACTGTCATTCACGCCAGATTCACTCAATTTTTTTTCCAGATTGTTTCCTGCTGTTTCATTTTGTTTAGGATTTGTCTTACCTTATATATTTTGTGCTACTTGCCTAGTTTCTTCATTATTAGTTGAAAATGGCATCTTGCTAAAACTAGTCGGATAGCTATAAATAAAATCTTGATTCAAATATTGTGGTTTACCATTATCTTTCACTGATATACATCACGCCAATGTGATATCTTCCATTATATATATATATATATATATATATATATATATATATATATATACTAGCGGTAAATCAAGGACAATGTTGAATAGAGAAACCAACGCATTCTAAGCGATCAGAATTAGCTCTTTCCCAGCGATAATACAGGCGTTTTAATAAACCGTAAATAAGAAAACGTTACATAACTATCGCATTACTCATAAAACTGTCGCACAAATTCCAAACTAGGTTATTTTCCGACCAATTCTAATATATGTCTGGCATGTTTTTACAACTTACACGAATCATAGAAATAAAATAAAATGAGTACGAAGGCATAGAAGGTGGGAGAAAAAAAAAGTAAAGAAAATTTCAAGGATAATGACGAAAAATTATTAAAATCCTGAAAGTATGTGAAAGGAAACTGAAACAGACGAAGATTGATTATAATGTTGAGAATAAACAGCAAGCATACAAAATCCTTGTAGAACTTAGGCATATAAGATTTAGCGCAAGAGACGTGAATTGATCCCGTCTATCTTCGAACAATATGCGAAATAGATTAACGGTGGCAGAAATCATCGACTTTCAAATCGCCTGTATGAAACATGTTCAAAGGTAGAAAATTTTGGCAAACTCGTGCGTTAAAAGGCGAATTTTCGTATAGATATTTTATCTTTATTGATCACAGAAACAATTCTAATGATTTGACTTTATTGACAAATATTTACTCTTCATTGTTATGTTTGAAACTTTATTTCAAATATAAACTTGAACCCTAAGTTTTGAACGCGAAAGGAAACTTTATAATTTACGACCAATAATCTATGATTTGCTACTCTCCCGAACGTTAAAACTTAGATCAGAAGATTCAAGGCAATCGTAAACGAGATTGAATATGGATAAACACGTGACGTTGCTGACGTTAGAATCGCTTTAGAAACACAGATACATTATATGTATCTAAAACAGCCCGATATTTTTGTAAATTGTATATATATCTATTTTTATTTTTATAATTTGAACTTACAATCATACGATTGGTATCAATATGTTCGTTTCTATATTAGAATGGTAATTAATCGTAACTTTATTGGTGCAAATTTTAATATATAATTGGTGATTTAGAAAAAGTGAGATGGTTTATTTGTTTTCATCTACTTGATCCTTGAAATTTATTTTAACTAAAAGGGAAAATTGAAGGCATGTCAGATTTTGCCGTTTGGATAGCCGACAGAATAATTACGTCAAGCTTGGTAAAGCAGATACAGGAGGTAAAACCAAGAGGAAATTTCCGTATACCATCGACGGCGAAATTTATTTTCACACAAAAAACTGGAAGCACGGATAACCATTTGCCATTACTTCTTCACAGAAGAGATGCTACACTAAGAAGTAAAAAAGAGACGTTATTGGCAACTGAAGAACCACTTATCGCCTTTCATCTTAACTTTCATAATTCTTATTTTTATTTATCGACTCACACACCGTTTCGCCTCCCACATCAAAATTGCTCCCTTTAGGGAGGTACTATAAAAAGAGATAACTCAATACTTTTAGGCCAGTTAATATTTAATAATATAACTGCCTAATTCACACCCCTTCCCCCGCTCCGGGGCCAAGTGCCCTCTCTGATGAAAGCTTTCACCACGACCTCGTCCCAACTATGCAAGGCAGTACCTTGTGCATAATTGGGGATACAGGTGGAGGGAAGTTTGAGGACTAACCTACTGTCAGAAACCCGTACCAGAGGAACTTCGGACAATGGGCCGGGCTGCAACCTCTGCAACAACTCTGCCTGTGGGGGGCCCCGAAGACCACTGAGGGACACGCAACCGTCTCAGTGTATGTATGGTAAGATGAAGCCGCGGTTTTTAATTCCCTTGAAGAGGCGGCCCCCCGGCTGGCGATGGTTGATTCCGCGCTAGCCAACAAAAAGTCCATCAATATTTACCCCTCGAGAGGAGCCCACCCGGTTCCATCCACTCATCATCGTCATCCTCACCCTTGACAGCGTAATCAGCGGGGACTTGGCCTACGGGTCGGGAGGATCCACACAGATTACAAATCTAACACTATGGAGTACAGAAGGCTCACTTTGAGAACAGAGCCTGGCAGACCCAAACCAGAGAGAAGGGTCCTCATCAGAGCTCTATACACAGAGTTAAAGATCGCAGTCACCAAGCTCATAGATGTCCCAAATAGCTACGAGGGGTGGTCAATGAGTTTTGCGAATCAGTAGTGCAAAACAGAGGAAGAGGGATGGCTGTTTGTGGGGGTGTTAGGACAAGTTAGGACAAGTCATGACCTGCAGCCGCACGCTCCTGCCTTGTCAATTTAGGAAGCAGTAGCTCATTGCAGATCGTCAGTCACAAGTTTTTCAACAATGGAGAAAGTTGAGCACCGTGCAGTGATCAGATTTTTGACCGAGGAAGGCAAGAATGCAAAAGAGATTCAGGAACGCATGGTTGCAGTGTACACCGACACTGCCCCTTCCTATGCAACCATTGCTCGCTGGAATAGAAAGTTAAGCCATGGTCGTGAGTCCCTTGAAGATGACCCCCGTCCAGGACACCCGTTAGACGTGACCACCGAGCAAAATGTGGGCCGTGTGGAGAGGATGATCATCGGAAATCGACAGGTGAAGATGGAAGAAATCAAACGAGGACTTGGAATATCACATGGAAGTGTTATGAACATCATCCACGACAATTTGGCCATGACCAAGGTATCTGCCCGTTGGGTCCCTAGAAACCTCACGCCCCATGATCGACTTCAACGTCGTCAAAGTGCACAAGGCCAGAGTTGCACAAGCTGCCCTGCACGAGTGGGGATTCGAGGAGTTCAACCATCCCCCCTACAGTCCAGATCTGGCCACTAGCGACTACTTTTATTTCATCAGCTTAAGGCTGCACTGCGTAGACGCCATTTTGGGGACGATCAAGATTTCCAGCTCGCCGTCCAGGAGTGGATTGAACAGCAGTCGGGAGATTTCTGGTTGTCTGGACTTCGAAGCCTCAGGGACAAGTGGCGCAAGTGCATTGAAGTCGAGGGTAGTTATATTGAAAAATAATAAAATACTTTTCCTCATTTCTTGTTTCCTTATATCCGAATTGCAAAACTTATTGACCGCTCCTCGTACGTATTCCTGTGCCACAAATAGTAAGACATGGAAAGGCTAGTAGCGACAGAAGGAACAAACATACTAAGAAAGATCGGCCTACAACCAAAATTACCTAACAGCTCCAGGCTAACCGCTCCTTCATTTGCAGAATAGTCGACCTTTATGTGGGCTAACATACGAAAGAGGAGCTAAATAAATAGCTCGAGAAAGAAAACCAACATCTAAAAATAGCGGAAATAATTAAATTTAGGCACCACACCCACGTTTTTAAGGTGACTTGCACAGCGACTGAAATGGCCAACATGCGATGCAAAACGGTCTCCTGACCTTTGGAATGAGAATTTCACCAGAGAACATCCACACGGAAAATTCACAAACGTGCAAATATGCTTCCAATGCTACGCACTGGAAGACCACGTCACCAGAGAATGCCCTAAAAAAGATAAAATAGTTTGCATAGAATGCGGGAGTGAAGGTCACAACTTTTATGAGAATGCAGGAAAACAACTAAAAAGTGCATAAACTGCCAAGGTCCACATAGAATAATGGCCGTTAATTGCCGGAAACGGAGAGAAATAATATCAAAAAAGGAAAGAAAACATATCCATGTAAAAGAAAAAATAAACAACCAAACATACGGACAAGTGGCCAAGGCAAGAGTAAAAGAAATAAAACAAGCAGAGGAACAAAAAATAAACATAAATGTGAATGAAGGAACTGGGTTAGATATGTTGGCTTGTATTATGTTCGCGGACACACTCAACCTTCTCCTCGAAAAGAATGGAGTAAGGAAAATGTGGTTTCCACCCAACCTTCCATTAACTCTCTTATACGGAGTCACGGTTGGAAAGACTCTTCAAGTGAAAGATATGCTCGAAGTGGGAGCCGCAATGGAAAAGAAAGAGGAAAGTGAAGAGACAGTAGAGACCGCAGAAAGTGAAGATGAAACAGAACAATCTGATAAAGCATCTAAAAACAAAAAGAGAAACAGAAACACAGAAAAACAAAACAAAGACGAGACACGGAAGAAACAACTAACTCGGAATCCTCAAAAGAGACCGAAAATGAAGAAGGCTGCAGGTATGAAGCCAAAGATTTTAAACTTAGAATCTTTTTGCATGAGGCCTACCTTTTACCAAAGAAGGCTAGACCCGTGAACATCAGAAAAGGGCTTGCAAAAGGCACTTGCAAATGGACCTATCTCACAGACCATGACGAAAATGCAATCGAAAAACTTATATGGGAAGACCGCATTAGATTCTTCCCCAATGATATAAGACCACTTAAAAAGAAAACATTCAACAAACTCGCGAACGGAAAATACCAAAGTTCAAAGGGGAAGACAAAAAAGCAAACTAAAATAATGGCAAATACAAACATAAAACTAAAGATCTTATATCTGAACGCGGAAGGTTGGAAGACCAAGGCCATAAAACATGGAAACATATTCAGGCAAATAGATGCGGACATCATATGTATCTCGGAACATGGGGTGAAAAACGATGTGCCCATGAAAATCCCTAATTACTTAATATATAAAAAACCCAACAGGAGAGAGGTACAATGGCGCTGCTATCACAATAAGAAAGAAACTCCACTAAACTCAGGGACTCGAAGTCAACGAGGCCTACGTGGCCGTGACACTAGAGATGGAATACTCCCCTCTTACAGTTGCTGCGGCATACCAGCCACCCCGCCGCCCCTATGTCCTGAGTCATTCAATAATGGAAATATACAATAATAACAACCCTACTATATTATTAGGAGACCTGAACGCCCGCTTACAGGAATCAGGCTATCAAGGGTCGAACAATACCGGACAAAAATTAGAATTATAGTTGGACAGGGGAATAATCCAAAGGGTAGGCCCAGACTTCCCGACGTTCATTAGGGAAAGATCCGCCACCAGGCCAGATATAGTTTTATCATCCCCAAACTTTCCGTACAAAATTTTTAGTCGGCAGTCGCCAGATAGCCCCTTAATTAAAAAAAAAAAAAAAAAAAAACCGTACAAAATTTACATGGAGCCAATTCCAATCCCCTGCAGTGACCAAATAGGAATCCTGGTGACGATCAACCAGAACCTCATAATGATTCCCATAACACCAAGGAAATCATATAAGAGAGCAGACTGGTAAAAATATACCCAAATATTAGAGATATCAAAAAACAGATATTAATGGCAAAAAACTAGAAGAACTAAATAGCATAATGGACAACCTGATTGAGACAATGATATAGACCGACAAACAGGCAGTACCACTGACAAAATATAAGACCTTACCACATTCCAACTGGACAACAGAAATGAGAAGAAAAGCAAAGAAAATCAGAATAAAGTACTAAAAAATAAGAGACTACGGAACTTCTCGGCAGAGAGCAAAAGAGATTAATCGAATAAAGAAAGAAATGATTTTCTAAATAGAAGAGCAACAAGGAGAATTATGACAAGAACATATAGATAAAACAGCCACAACCGAAACCCCCAAAGAAGCATGGAGGCTAATAAAAGCGATAAAATGCAGACCACCAAAAAAGCCGCTCAAAATAATAAATCAAAATAACGAATACATAAGGACCAACGCAGAAATAGAAGAGAAATTCAGAGCTCATTGGAGTAAAATCTATACAATTGAAGATGAGGATAACATAAACTATGACAGAACAACAGAAAGAAGAGTCAACGAGACTATAGAACACAACATCCACAGATTAACCCCGGCTTCAAAAGTCGAAAACAACAGAAACTAACAAATAGGCCTGAGAGCCACAATTACGACCGAAGAAATCAAAAGTACCATCAAATCCTTCAAACAAAAAACGCCAAGAACAACAGGTATAACGAAATACAATTAAGAGCTATTTAATGCCTATCTAAACATAGACGCCTTCCCTGAGAAGTTCCAATTAGCAAGGATGGTATTCATACCGAAACCGGGCAAACCAAAAAACCAGGTCTCGAGTTACAGGCCAATCTCCCAATTTGATTAATGGGATCAAAGGCTTGGCTAATAAGTTCTACTACAAGTGGGACAGTTTCAAAGTTTCCAATCCTGTTTTCAGTTTAAAAGTTTTCACTGTCCTCTCCACCTTACGCAAAGATCAATCTATCATAGTTTGTAAACCTGATAAAGGCAGAGGGGTATTAATCTTTAATCGTACTGATTATATGCGCAAAATGTATACCATTCTATCAGATTTGTCAAAATTTTTCAAAGTGAATACAGATCCCCTTAAATATATTCTGAAAATTGAAGATAGAATTAATAATTTTCTACGTTCTCTTACTAAACGAAATATTTTAATTGATGTTTATCATAAGCTTTTTGTTTCTGGTTCATCCCCTGGGGTCATCTATGGTTTACCTAAAACTCATAAAAATGAAATACCTTTCCGCCCTATCTTATCTCTAGTCAATACTCCAAGCTATAACTTAGCTAAATTTTTTGTTCCGCTTATTGATCCTTTGACACACAATCCCTTCACCTTACGTGACTCTTTCGATTTTTCAAAATATATTGGTGATCTCCGTTTGGGGAATTCTTCTTTTATGGCCACAATCGATGTGGATTCATTATTTACTAATGTTCCGGTACAAGGAACCAATAATATTATTTCAGATAAACTTTTTCATAATACGAGTGAAATATTGGGTTTAACTAAGCAACTTTTCATCAAGCATTTGAAGCTAGCTGTGCGTAATACCATTTTTCTTTTTAACAACGAGCTCTATTTACAACACGAAGGCATGGCTATGGGTTCCCGACTGGGTCCCTTCTTTGACAATAGCTTTTTGTGTCACCATGAAACTCGGTGGCTGGACAAGTGTCCTCTATAATTCAAGCCTATTGTCTTCAAAAGATTTATAGATGACTGTTTTCTAATTTTTAGGCACAATGATCATGCACCCTTATTTCGCAATTATATTAACCAACAACATCCTAACATAAGGTTTTCTATGGCAACAGAAAAAGACAACGAAATCTTGTTCTTGGATGTCAAAGTTGTCCGAACAGGTTCGTCTTACAATACATCCATTTACAGAAAACCTACCACCTCTAGATTTGGTACACATTTTTTTAGTAACTCTCCAGTCAGTTTAAATTATCCAGTATTAAAAGCCAAATTTTCAGAGCCTACCATATATGCTCTAACTGGATATCCTTTCATGAAGAACTGACTTATTTAAAGGATTTCTTTAAATTTAATCATAACCCCGATTTCATCTTCGACTAGTTAGTATCCAAATTCCTCTCCAAAATATATTATACTCGACCCTTACTCACTAATGTTTCTAAACAGAAGGTTTTCATTAGACTACCCAATCTCGAGCATTTAACATCAGAGTTTAACAAACTCCTTCTCTCTACCCTCCTCAACCTTTTCCCTTAATGCCAATTCATTTGTATAAATTACAACCCTGTATCGTTAAATTCCATTTTTTCTCCATAAGGAGCCAATCCCTTTTGGTTTGCGATCCTGTATAATTTACAATTATACATGTACGACCTGCCACAGTCGTTATGTAGGCCAAACTGGCTTACAACTCAAATGCAGGATCGCGAAGCACTTGGGTTTGTCTCATAGGACTGGTGTTCCCATTTCTAAACCTGAAGCCTCTTCCACCAGGCAACATTCTGAGTATCACCATCATCATCTTAATTCTAATTCATTTACCATATTATCTTCAGCCTTAACTTCTCTCGATTTAAAAATCATAGAGTCACTGTATATCAATAAAATAAATCCAAACCTAAATAATTACTCCTCCTTAATTAAACTATTCACAATATAACCAACCAACACTTTAATAGATTAACTAGCCAACCGACCAACCGAACAAATTTCGTTAGTAGTTTTATATGTTTAGTTAGTTTATTTCTCAACTCCCTCGATAAAGGTTAGTCACTTGTTCATTCTGATTTGTTTTTGTTTTTTTGTTGTTTTTTACAATTTAATATAATAGGTTATTTTTTGTTTACTCTAGTAACCTTTAATATGTGATATTCAAGTCAGTTTGTTATAATTTCACTTTCTATTATTTTTTTTTAAATTACACTGGGTAGTATGAAATAATTCTATATATTGTTATTAGTGTTTTTACTGTAATTTTAATAATTGTCAATTTTATTATTTTAACTTGCCTTCTTTCGCTTTTTAAGCCATTATTTAATGCATTCTTTTAACTGTTATCAATTAATGTTCCTTACCCTTCTCATTAGTCGACATAGTCGCTGAAGATGGTCCTAGTAAAGGTCCGAAAAGTCCGGCCAATAAATTATTAGTGTAATCACCTGGATCTTCATATTCCTGCTACATATTAGATTCCGAAGGAACAAATCAATTACAAGTAGATAAATGTATATATACATAGATATATATGTGTATGTGTAAAAAGAAATTAAAAAAATCTCTCATGCTATCTACTCTATTCCCCTGCTTCTCTCAACTATAGACGTGTCCGTTTTAAAGTTTTGTATATTTTCGTTTATGTTCCCACTCAGGAAATTGTCCTTTTTTACACTAATTAAATAGAACAATAAAAGGCTGGACTCATTTGTTGTGCAAATGTAATAAAACAAAGTAAATAAAATATAAGGTAACACAGACTAAAATATAAAATAAAAAATTAGGTATAACTCACGTTTTGATTGGGTTTTAATAAGTTTGCCCAACAAATGAAAGCACTATTTTATTGCTACATCATATATACGAGTATCTCTCTCTCTCTCTCTCTCTCTCTCTCTCTCTCTCTCTCTCTCTATATATATATATATATATATATATATATATATATATATATATATTGGTGTATGATGAGAGTAACTTCTCTTGTATATATGTTTTCTTAATGACTAGGTTGGATTTTGACTATAGCAATTTTATTTTAGGATGTTCTAACTGGCGAATGCAGTTTTTGATTGATATGAGGCTGAAGATTAAAAATCAGCAAAGGGAGATTTATTTTCTTTGTTTGTATGTCTTTAACACATTCAAATTTTGGCCGTGAGCTTTCTCCTTTCTTCAGACATCTTCAACGATCAACGATCAACGATGAAAAAAGGTAGAAAATGTGTAAGAGTAGAGAAGATAGGTAGAAGAGGTGTATAATAGAGAGAGAGAGAGTAGTTGTGCCAGGTTGTCTGGTTACCTCAGTCGTTTTTATCTTTATTAGCTGTAGTTATTATGACTATTTCCTTGTGGCAGCATTCAAGCCTTTGAATTCGTGTAAGCCTCTTGATGGTTGGTTGACTTTACATTTACTAATGTGTCCGCTTCGGATCCTTTGTTATATTTATTCATTTATTGTTAATTTGTTATATTTACCTATGTATTGTCCACTTCGGATGTTTTATTTTATTTTATTTTTATTTTATATATATATATATTTTTTATTTATTTATTTATTTTTTTATGTTGTCGACTTCGGATCTTTTAGTTAATATTATACTTATGTTTATTTTATTTATTCCTCTTATTTAACTGTCCACTTGGGATCATTTATGATCAATTTGTTATCATCATTTGCGTGAAATAAATCAGTTTGGTTTTCTTTATCCATCGTTTAATATTAAATTGTCAATGTGGATTGAAATAAGATTAATCTTCTGGTAGTTTCTCAATAAATCGGTTGAATTACTTGTCGAGCTATTATTTGGCTGCTTTTAAAGGCTTGCCTGAACCTTAGGTTCTGTATGTCTAAATTAGGAAGTCTAATCGGGTTCAGCACCTCTTCTGGCATATTATCATAGACTTTCTGCCAAATGTTTTGTGCTCTTCTATTTAGGGTAACGTTTATTGGCTCGATGTCCGTCGCTTCATGCAGTAATCTAGTAGGAATGTAGTCAAGCAGTGACACGCTGGTAATAAATCTTATTGCCTTATTTTGGATGTTTTGAGCTTGCTTAATAACTGTTTTGCTCAGGGTATTAAGGGGTATAGCCGGGTACAAGAGAAGTGGTCTCACCAGCAACAGATAGAGTTTCCTTTTGTTGCTTACCGAGAGATGCCTAAAGCGATAGAAAGACTGTAGCGTTTTCGCAGCAACCGCGATCTTTTGTAGGTATTGGGTCCTGTACCCATTCGATGTTAATTCCAAGCCTGGAACTCGTCCTTTTCTTGAGTATTCATAGAGCTCATCCTGCACCAGCACGTCGAATGTTTTTTCGACGGCCAACTTGTATCACTCTAAACTTTTGGACATTTGTTTTTATTATATTTCTTCTTTCATAGTTATTAACATTAACAATTTCCCTCCCTGTCCTGTTAGCGATATCATTAGGATTTTTGTAAACGCTGGTAACGATTTGAGTGATATCATCTGCTAGTTGTACGTACTGGGTAAGGTCTTGGACAGGATGTGGTAAATCCCCAGTATACACTGAATACAGGGTTGGACTGAGGCAACCCCCTTAAGGGAACCCCAGCCTCGAGACTAAAGGGTATCCCTTCTGTACCATTTATCTTCATCACTGCTTCTCTTTCCTCCAGATAGTCGCCTTAAATCCTGGTTAAGTTTCCATCTATGCCTAGTTCACTAAGTTTGCTTTTAAGACCCAGTAGCCATACCTTGTCGAATGCCGAGGCCACGTCGCGAAGTACGACATCGACATTACCATTCGTTGCTTTTCCAATCGCTATTCTCTCCGTAATTAATGCCAGAGCCGTTTCCGTACCTAATTTCCGCCTGAACCCATGTTGTTGAGAGTTGTATAGGTTATGGGTTTCCAGAAAGGTCCTTAGTCTGGTGTTGAGAAGTTTGTCGAGTAATTTGCCCATAAACTCCAACAAGGAGATGGGCCTATAGCTGCTGATTCCCTGCTTCGGTTTGCCAGGTTTTAAAATAAAGATCATACGGGCTTTTTTGAATTGGTCCGGGAAGTATCCAACATTGAGGCAGGCATTAAATATCTCCAGTAGACCTTCATTGATGTTATTGGGGGCATACAGCATGTGCATTTTAGTGATGCCTGCTATGCCTGGCGCTTTTTGTTTAAAGCTTTTGAGGGCCGACTCGTATTCTTCATGCGTGAACGGTCTACCTTCATCTTGTGCAACGCGGGATCTGTCCACGAAGTGATGTGGAGTGAGGTCGGCACCTAGGCCCTGCAATCTAAGTAGAATATCTTCTTCATACCTCTCATTAAATAACTCATTGTCCTCATCGCTAATGTTAAAATGGTTTTGCCAATATCGTCTAAATTCTCTCTCAATATCACGGTCTTCAATATATTCTACGCCGTTGACTCTAATGCTGATGTTGTTTCTAGGAGGAGTGCCTCTCAGTTTCTTTAGTTAACACCAAAACTTATTATGATCTCCTTCTGCGTTGATTTTAGCAATGATTTCATCCCATTGGCCTCTCGTCTTCTCTAGTATGAGTTGTCTGATCTTGTTTCTCAACTCACGCAGCTCTTGGTACCGTTGTGCCGTGTTGCCATGCATATCTATGAAGAAGACGATCGCCTCAAGCTGATCAATTTTCTGCTGTATATTTTCGTCCCATCTTGGAGAAGGGAGAATTTTATGCTCCGTCCAGGGGATAGCCAGGCGGTCAGCTTCCAAGATTTTCGAGGTGAGAAAATCGAGTTTCTCGTCGATCTCTTCTAAGGTTGCCCCCTCGAGATGTTCGATGTGCACTTGGCGTAGGTGTTCACGGTATAATTCCGAGTTAGCTCTTGCTAGGCATCTTCGTTTGGGAATCTGCACTTGTATTGGAGAAGTGGAGACGTGGGTAATCATACTTATATGATCTGACGGTATGAAAGGGCCCGGGAGAGTAACATGGTTAAGAGAAAAGTTACGATTTGTTAGCACAATGTCCGGTGTGGTCGATGATCTTGCTGTATCGAATGTGGAGAAGTTTGGCCCTTCTCTTTGCACAACTCCTCTGTCTATTAGGAGGCTCAGTGAGTTACCAGCTCCATTAAAGGACCCCGTATAGCCGGCCTCCCTGCATCGGGCATTCAGATCTCCGACAAATATCGTTGAGGCCTCTCTCCTAAACAGCCGCATAAAGTTGGGGATTGGTAAATACGGGCGCCTGGGCGGTTGATACCCGACTGCAACCACCAGGTCATCATATGTGATGGGGATCTTTACCGCCAGAGACGATTTCTCTAGGTCCTGTATTTCTTTAAATCTGATGCCTTTCCTGATTGCAATTGCAGCCCCGTTGTACCTTTCCTTTGAGTGGCTAGCCATTAGAACTTCATAGTTATGAATCTTTATATGTTCTATTCTATCATCTAATCCATGCTCAGAAATAAGCACGATACCGAGATCAGCGTTTCTGATGATTTCATTGTATACACCGCTTTTGTTCTTCCACCCGTTAACGTTCAGCGAGAAGATCTTAAGGTTCCTGATGAGTTTGGTAGAGATAGCCATGGTTAATTGATATTAGGATGCTTAACTTTAGTCCCTTTTTCTCTGGCTGGTGACCTTAACCTACCAGATCTTTTCTTCCTGTATTGTTCCTGGTTAAGGTTGACGCAGGACTCCGGGCATATTTCTACATTTCCCTTTCTAAAAAGGGTCCATAGCGATTCTTCGGTAACGTCGGCCTCATAGCCCCATTTGTATTTGCCTTTTGTGACTCCTTCTATGAGTTCATTGACATTAGCTTTCTTTGGAATGGGAGCAGATGGGGAGCCATAGATTTTCATGCACAGATCTTGGGTCGTCCGATAAATTGGTGCACCGGAGGCAGATGTCGAAGCCACTGGTACAACCTCTTCGTCTTCTGGCAGAGTCTCCTTTAGTTGGTCACTGATTTCCATCTAGGAGTCCTCTTTCACGGCACGTTCTTTCTTGCGGAAACGCGGATCGCGAGAAGCAGAGCGGGGTTTTGTCTCCAGTTGCTTTAGATTTGATAATTTGGCTTGAAATAGTTCTCCTGACTTTGGATTATCCAGGAACCACCTTGGCTTCAATCCATTCTGCACCAGCATCTTATTCAATTCAGTTGCGTAACTGCCAGGTTTCATTATGTTCACGAAATGCGCGTGTAATATGCACATTATAAGGTCTGGTCTCATGTTCTGGACTATCTGAATCGAGGTTTTCTGCTCTGAAACTTTCGTCGCCTGTGCATATGAAGTAGTCCTTCTCTGGTTCCTCTCCTTGATCATTGTTTTCTTCTTGTCAGTTATCAAGGACTTCTTTATTGGGCAAGCCATTGATAGTGTACGATGTGAATTGCCACAGTTGATACATTTCTTATTGGAGCTAGTACACTCTCTCCACGTGTGGCCAGATTGTGAGCACTCAGAACAGATCATGACTGTAGCCTGACAGTCCTTAGTGGCATGTTTTTCGAGGGCATAGCAGGAGAAACAGATCTGCACCGGCACCAAAACCTCTCGTTTAATGCAGCCGGCGGATATTTTTGTATTAAAAAAGGACCAGTCCATTTTCGGCCGCCTTCGTTGTCATCTCAGTGATTTGAAAAACTAATTTGAACACATGGGAGTGCTTTTCTCCTTCGCGGTTCTTGAATTTAATAGCGTCGTCGATCTTTGCCCAACTTTGTTTTGCCTCCACTTCTTGTTTTATTTCTTCAGCCGAGTGAGTACCAACGTAAGGGTCGATACGACTGCAAACGATCGATCTCTTGGCTGATACATGTAGTGAAACTCGTGGTGTGAGGCCGATTTCTTTTAGTTTCTCCATTGAATTTAGGCTCAAAAGGTTGTCTAAGTCTTGATTCATGTCGCAAAAGGCCAGGTAATCATAATATTGGTCCTTGAGTCGGCAGGGAGCAATCCCAAGCAATGAGAAGACGGTTTCAAAGACAGTCTCGCACGAAGGTTTCTGGCAGCGCTCTTTGACATAGAGCGGACTCTCTTCTCGCAGTTAGGGTCGTCCATGACTGCCCCAACAGCAGGAGCTACTTTAACCTACCAGGCCCTTATCGCGGGGGCGAGTACCTAAATAGACTTTGGTTCACACTTTCTGCCCTCCCTAACTAATATGTCTATCAGGGTTCTCCTATCTGTCCTGACCACTCCACCCCAGAATGGGGCTTCCTTCTTCGCGCCCCCTGGAGGGCTTCCTTCCGGGGTTCGGACACGTCAGAGGCAGACGGCGGCAGACCTTAGCGGCAGAAAAGTTATCAGAACAAAAGTTGTGCTGGTGTTAAGGGAACAGACAAGATGCAGGCAAGAAACTCCAGTTCGTCCAAAATCCGGGTTTACACCCTCGCGGGTGTGCATGCATGCGCGCGCGTGCGCGTATGTCCTTCGTAAAACCAGACGGTTTCCGTTGAACCGAAGCGGGTGTTCTTCAATAAGCCGTAGAAATTTTTCACCTACTGAAGCAGCTGAGAATTCCGAGAATTGTAGAAGTAGGATTTTGCTTGTAAGAGGTAAAGTCTTCTTGGAGCGCAGTCGACATCTTCAAACGGATGTCTTCGCTATTTTTCAGACAGCATTAATGTAAAGTTACTATTTGCGTTGCCTCCTTTAGCAGTGAGGTAGTTATTTGGTTGTCTTGAGCAGCAAAGGGTGAATTTCCTTTTCGTTCTTTGATGGCTTTTATAGGTCGGAGTCAGAGTACGGTTTACTTTTCTTTAAACAGAAAAGGTGCAATACTCGCTTCGAGCTGGCTGTGTGTTCAGGTTTGGTTCCATCTCTTTAATGAGAAGAGCTTCCATAATCTTCAGCGGGCAAAGATCCGAGAATTTTCTGAAGGTGTTAGTGTTTTCAAAAAGAATCATTCAAAGATTCTTGTTAAAAAGTTAATCCTAATCTGACTCCGACTTATAAAAGTCATCAAGATCACTAAACAAGTAATTCGGATAAGAGAAACCACAGGTGGTACAAAGTTCGTCCTTACTATAATTTCAGTCCTCTAGACTTCCTTAGAGTAACAATAAACTAAGACAAAACATTTTATATAATAAGAGGGAAAGATTCATTGCCGGCAATGGCCCCCTTCCACCCCCTCTCCCAAGTGGCAAAGAGGGATAGAGAGTGCCCTCCCCCCGGGCAATCCTTCACTAAATTCCCTCGACAAAAGGCCCGAGTGGATCTAGATAGGGAAGGGTCAGCGGTATCCGGTGAAGGTAGAGATGAGTAGTAGGAGGTGTAAAAACAATTGAAGTGAGAAAGGAAGTAAGAGAGTCGAAATCGATCTATTTAGACCCTCTCAATAGAGTGGAAGGATTTGATAGAATGGGACAAAGCCATTTTGTGCACTTACTGATTTTATCGTGGATTTCGAACCATGCATTCTTCTACTGCTTGGTTCCTTCTATCTCTTTCTTTTTCTATTCCACTTTTGCAACCACCAAATCTCTGTTAGCTTTTGCTGTTTCCCTTTCAATCCTGTGTTTATTGTGGCATTCATGCCATTATGTGTTTTTAAGCTCCGAACTATATGAGTTTGTTTGTTGTTTATATAGCATGCTGCTTTGTTTAATTTTTATATTTTTATTTGTTTGTTATTTATTTTTCTAATCTTATTTTCATTTTCTGTAGAGTTGATTCGTTTTTATTTTCGTTTTTCTCTTCCACTTACGTCACTTAGGGTATATCACGTCACTTTTGTTTGACATTTTTCACTGCACTTGTGTTTTTATATTACTCAATGTATTCACTTACACTTGTTCATCACTTTACTTCACTTTGTATAGTTTAATTTCTTGATTCTTTCTGGGTGTTTTTTTATCGTTTCACTAATTGATTGTTCATTTGTTTGGTAGATTTGCTCAATTCGGTTGTCTAATTCGGGTCTCCTTAAGGTAAACTTGTCTGGCTGAGTTAATCGGTTATGTTGTTAATGATCGTCATTAATGCTCCCCTCAGTTGTGCTTTGTTTTTATTCAGGTTTTTCTTCGTTTTTGGTTAAAGATTTAACTTAGGTAAACATTGGTTCTTCCTAATTTCTCAACTGATGTCTTCCGCTGGGAGACCGAGTATTAAAGGGGTTTCAGGTTCTGATGTTCGTGTGCTCTGCAAATGTTGGAGGTAGTTCTTCTATTTTCCTCCGGATTTTTTCTGCTCTCTTCCTGATGTTAAGATTTAGAGCTTCTATGCTTACCACTTGGTACAGAGTCCGTTGACTTATCCTCTCTCTCCCCTTCGAGTGTTAGTAATTAGGTAGAGAGCTTTATTCTGAATTCTCTGGAGTTACAGTTTGTTTGTATATTGACTCGTTATTGATTGAGATGGGAAGGGACAGGAGAGTCTCCCTTTTTAATGAAATATATATTTTCCTTTTGTTTTTCATTCTTTAATCTCCGTTTCTGATGATGTTATTTTTAATCCAAGACTTTATACTCTGATTGATACGAGGGGCGGTCAATGAGTTTTGCGAATCGGTAGAGCAAAACAGAGAAAGGGGATGACGGTTTGTGTGGGTGTTAGGACAATTTATGACAAGTCAGGACCTGCAGCTGCACGCTCCTGCCTCGTCTATTTAAGAAGCAGTAGCTCATTGCAGATCGTTAGTCACAAATTTTTCAACAATGGAGAAGGTTGAGCACCACGCAGTAATCAAATTTTTGACCCAGGAAGGCAAAAATGCAACCAAGACCGCCCCTTCCTATGCAACCATTGCTCGCTGAAATAGAGAGTTTTGCCATGGTCATGAATCCCTTGAAGATGAAACCGTCCAGGACGCCAGTCAAACGTGACCAACGACGACAATGTGGCCCTTGTGGAGAGGATGATCCTCGAAAATCGACAGGTGAAGGTCAAAGAAATCGGCGAGAACTTAAAATATCACATGGAAGTGTTATGAACATCATCCACAACAATTTGGCCATGACCAAGGTCTCTGCCCGTTTGGTCCCTAGAAACCTCACGAAACCACACGCTGCATGATCGACTTCAACGTCGTCAAAGTCCACAAGGCCAGAGTTTCCCACGCTGCCCTGCGCGAGTGCGGATTCGAGGAGCTCAACCATCCTCTCTACAGTCCAGATCTGGCCCCTATCAACTACTTTTTATTCCGCTAGCTCAGGGCTGCACTGCGTGGGCACCGGTTTGGGGGTGATTAAGATGTCTAGCTTGCCATCCAGGAGTGGATTGAACAGCAGTCGGGAGATTTCTGGTTGTCACGAATTCGAAGCCTCAGGGACAAGTGGCGCAAGTGCATTGAATTCGAGGGTTCATATTGAAAAATAATAAAACACTTTTCCTCATATCTCGTTTTCCTATATGCGAATTGCAAAACTTAATGACCGCCCTTCGTCTCTGTAGATATGGTCATCGAATTCGATATCTGCAATCTTATTTCTGGAGATTTGGACTATCGTAAATATTCTCCTATTGGTTCTTGTCTTCCAGTAAATTTTGTAATTGTTGATGTTCCTGATCTCTAATGCTGTGCTTCTTGCTTGAAAGGGTTGGTTCCTCTACTGGGTAACAAAGAGCTGGCTTATGTCGTCTTCAAACTGGATGTTTAGTTAATCGACCAGTAATGGTGGCTGCAGGTCCTATGTATGGATCTAATACAACGTAAGACTGAGACACCTCTCCTAAGGGATTCCATCTTAAAATTTGAATTCTGGTCATAAATAATCATTAATAACCATGTATGTTTTCCTGTCGATGATGTTATCGCAGAGAATTCTCTCCAGATCGCTTTTCCTCTAAGGATTTAAGATCTTATATTGAAATCTTTTGATCCAGCCTTTGTCAAATGCTTTCCCTACATCTAGATGGAACAGATGAATGTAGTTTTCTCTGTTTTTGCCTTGACAATTTTTTCAGTAATTATACCAAGTGTTATCGTGGTGTCTCTTCCTCTTAAAAATCCGAACTGGTAGTCATTATAAGGATTATTTGCTTCGGAATAATCTCTCAGCCTTCAATTGGTTATTTTTGTGGGGTCTGGCGCTTTTTGCTTGAATAATTGGATTATGCCTTTGATTTCCTCTATTGTGATATAGGCCACTGGTCCTAGAATTTATTCACTCTTTTGCGTTACTGTTGGTCTGCGGTTATCTTGGCTTTGTTTTGTGGTAAGTAATGGTGGACCATTTCGGCTACCTCTGAATTGATTTCTTCTTTCTTTTCTGGTGTTATGGAGACCACGGACTTAGTTGATTCCGAAATAGTTCTTCAGGGGATCTGTCTTCTTGTATTTTTTCTAACCGTTCGTTTATAATAGGGATCATCTTCCTCGGAAGTCTGCCTTTAAGTCTGTTTTCTTTGGGGCTTTTTCTGAATTTATTTTTTCTATTAAGCTATCCCATATATGGGCATGCTGCTCCTTTGTTAGATGTTTAAGGACTTTCTTTCCTCTTAGCGCATCGTATCTTTCCCTTATTGGTGCAAAGGGCTTTAATTAATTGTATATTCTGTCTAGCTGCTTATTTTTTCTCTTCAATCCTTCTGCTCGCTGAGGGTGGAGAAACGCACGCTATGTCATCTTTGGTATGCTTCTTTCGTCCGCCACATTTATTGTTATTGTTGATCTTGAGTTTTCTTCGTTGATTTCCTCCAGGTTTGCGTTTGTGAGATAGTTTTTAATGAAGTTACTGAGTTCTTCTTTGTTAGTTTCCACTTTCCCGGTTTGCTTTCCTGTAATCTTTATTCTCAGGTTCTGGATCCTGTTTTGGATATTGATTTATAAACAGTAATTTTCCTACTTTGTCTCTAGTTACAATGGTAATAGGCTGCATGCGGATGTTAAATGGCCTATTGAATATACTTAGAGTAGCATTATGCAATTCTTTGTGCTGTTGTTTCCCTCTTTGGTTTGTTCGCTGCTTCTTGTATCTCCACCGGTTTTAGTTTTTTAGATGTTCGTTGCAGATTTTGATGCGACAGTAATTTTGAGAATTTCAGAATAAGAGGGCTTTTACGGGAACCACATTTTCTTCATCTCATTCATCTCATGCATTGTATTTATGGGATTGTGAATGTTTCTGGCTTCCCTATGTTCAAAACGTGCGTATATAAGACGCACCACAGAAATTACTTCGATGTTCCCTGTGGTACTGTTGTGTGTTTGAGTTTCCTTCATATGTTTTGCAGTTGCTTTTTGTATAGCAGCACAGGCTGCTTTCTTTATTTTCGTCTTCGTATTTTTCTTCCATTTCCTTTCTATCCATTATTTCTTTCTTTCGGGAAATGCCAAACAGACTAATGGATAATCAACGAAATTATAAAGCGAAGAGTAGAACCTACAAATAAAGAAAACACTATTTCACTCATAGTCTAGAAAAAAAATAAACGTACTTCCAACTTCATCATGAAAACGATCCAACGGCCTAATCCAGAACCAATACAGAGGAGTCACCTGATATATGCATAAACTCGCAAATTGAGAGAATGTGGGCTGCAAAAGCATTTTTACGTAGGGATGGCTGAAAAAGACATGTCACGAAGAATTGCGTAAATTTAAATAAAAGTGCCCCTAAAACACACATTTAGGAAACATGTATTGCAATTTGACAAAAAGACATTCAAAGAAAAAGAGATCCATGCGCATTCTCCAAACCACCTACAATTATTTATACTAGAAGCAATATATATATAAAAGCGAAGCATACGGAACCAAATATACAACCAACCTCACAAGACACACTCCGATCCTCGCGAGCAGCAGCTAGCAGTTGCCAAGCTCCTAATTATACTACCTAGTTTTGTTAACCCTTTTCAGGTGCCCTTTTACGATGTGTCTCTCTTTATGTTTGAACAAACGTTTGTTACCATATTACCAATTATAATAATCGTGACCAAAAGCGGAATAAAGGAACAAATCGAGAGACTCTAAAGAAAACTATCAATACAAAACTCTTAGTGTCATCAATAAAATATGTTATGAAGAAAACTTACTGCTCAATTATATAAATATATATATATATATATATATATATATATATATATATATATATATTTTAAAGGTCCAAATAAATGAAAACTGATAACAAAACCCAGAAAAACGCTAAGTAAATTATTATTACGTGTACCATTAAAGCTTAAGAGAGAAAAAAGGGAGATATAGTACACGTAATAATAATTTTCTTAGCTTATTTCTGGGTTGTGTTGCTAGTTTTCATTTCTTTGGGCCTTTAAAATATATCTATTATATATCACCTTTCATGTGATTTTCGAATTATTATTATTATTATTATATATATATATATATATATATATATATATATATATATATCTGGTGGCCCAGCAAAAAGTTCACTAAATTCCAACTTCTTGAATAAGTCAGTCAAATTTAATTATATATATATATATATATATATATATATATATATATATATATATATATATATATATATGTATATATTTCATGAACGCGAAAGAATGATGAACTGAATCCAGCAAACCGCAAGAAAAAAACCAGGACAATCTTTCTTCGGAAATGTTATTTCCTAATTCTCAAAAATTCTGTACAGGGGTTGGATTCGAACCGTGAACTATGAGGTAGCGAGCAACAACTTTGATCTCAATTAAACCGTCCCTTAGACCAGTCGGGTTTAATTGAGATCAAAGCCGTTGCTTGCTGCGTTAGTGTGCATGGTTCGAATCCCTTTCCTGTACAGAATTTGTGCGAATTAGGAAATATCGTTTCCGAAGAAATATTGTCCTGTTTTTCTATTTCTTGCGGTTTGCTGGATGTATATATATATATATATATATATATATATATATATATATATATATATATATATATATATATATATATACGTATAATTGAGCAGTAAGTTTTCTTCATAACATATTTTATTGATGATACTAAGAGTTTTGTATTGATGGTTTTCTTTAGAGTCTCTCGATTTGTCTTATATTCCGCTTTTGTTCCTAAGTTAACCCGTGCGTAAGTTCACCATCATTCATTATAAAAGTAGTAACAAACGAGGGCCGCAAACTAGTTTACTGACCAAAACAAAATATTTATTGGCCTGACGCGTTTCGATACACACCTGTATCATTATCAAAGGTTGATATTCATGACTTAAAGAATTGAAGGAAGAGCTTTTTATACATAATTATTTAGATGTAAACAAATATATGAACAAATTTATTGGGAATGGAAATTCTTCAACACCAAAAGGTACATTGAAATGATGGTTGCGACTGCTTAAAATGGTTAATCTATAATGGACAAAAGTTTAATATGGGCAAGAATTATTATTTGGGGTTCGTGGACGTGAGGAAGGTAGAATGAATTTTGTACGTTTGTTTGCGTTTTGAATTTGGCTGTTTTTCTTTTATATATAATGGCTTCTAATATAAGTAGCAGACGATGGATTAAAACGCGTGCCAGGATATCGGTATTATCCTCGAGTGGCTTTCGGTTCAGTTGCCTTCCTTCACCTAATTTATCTACGGTTGGAATCGTGACCAAAAGCGAAATATAAGACAAATCAAGAGAGTCTAAAAGAAAATATAAACACTAAATTCGCAGTCCCATTCAATAAAATATGTTACGAAGAGAATCTTCTGCTCAAACATACTTATATATATATATATATATATATATATATATATATATATATATATATATATATATATATATATATATATATATATATATATATATATATAAATTTGTATACAACTTATAATTATGTATTATTTTTATCTCTGAAAATTTCAAAGATATAATTAAAATAGTATTGCTACACTTAAGAATAATTTAAGAATAATATCGTCATTAAAATATTTACTTCCGAATCAAAAAAATCTACGATATTTGTACGTAGGAAATGCGAAGTCTGTATGCTTAGGCTATTTGGCTATATTAATCTTTGTTTTGTTTTTCCTCTCTCTTTCAGTAATCATTTGAACTTTAAACCTCTAATTTTGTTATTTTACCTCCATCACAATGGTGTTAAATTTAAATGATAAAATTATAATAAAAGCATGTTTTAAAGAAAAAGGTCGGAATGGAAATAGAATTTTTCCTGAAATTCCAGATAGAAAATGGACTTGTAGAAGTGTGTATAACTTAATTAAAAATATAAAACCCACTGGTTCGATAGCTTGGAAGAAAGGTAGTGGCCGTCTTAATAAAACTGTTACGAGAAAGAATAAAATTATTGAGGAAAAGAATTTGTTTTATCTCAAGAGGAAAAAAACAGTAACTCATCTATCCCAAAGAAAGATCTCTAGTGAAGTTGGGATTTTTCTTTCTTCCGTGCAACCGATAATAAAACCACAAAAAATAAAAGCTTAAAAAAGAACGCGTTTTTATCGTCGTGATATTTATGTAAGACAACGTAGAAAAACAAGTTATAATTTGCTTCACGATCGCTATTCATCTCAGATTATAAGAAATTTCGTGTTTACCGACGAAAAAGATTTCTCTCTGGAAGTACCACCAAATACTCAAATACTTAAAGAAAATGACATCCATCTATCCAGCCTCTAACATATATCTTCAAAATTTAGAAAAAATCAATGGTTCCTGTGGAAGTGTTATGGAATGGTATAACGATGATCCATTTTATCGATACCCAACAATCCAATAATTCAGAAAATTACATTGAACTACTATTTACGGCCTGCCTGCTGATTGCTATCAGCTCTCTCTCTCTCTCTCTTTTCCCCCTCGGCGGAGGGGAGGCTAGAGGGAGATGTGACGCCACCTTGTCGCGAAGAGAGAGCTTGTGTTTTCCTTTGACCTTTCGAGCTATGTGCGGCGGGGGTAGCTTTCTTGTGGGTACCCCTGGTAGGGCTTCTCTTGTCGACTTGGTCGTAAACGAGGTTCCAGACTATGTGCGTACTTCCTTCCTTTTTTCTATTCTATTCTTCTATTTTTTCACTTTTATCCTATCTCTTGCATTTCTTATAAAAAAAGAAAACAAAAAGCCCCTACTCCTATCATGTCACTCTTACCCTTTTTTTGTCCTATCTACATATAAGGACCTGGCAGCTACCTTATGCGTCAGAAGGAAGGCTTTGGAACCTCTATAAATAACGCAAATCGACGATCACTGGTTGCGAGAGACTAGGACTAGAGGTGTCCTAGGCGTTGGGGCACGATAAAGTGGATGAGGTTAGTGCCCCGTAACCCCTTCCTTGGCGCGTAATTATTGACCATTCCCATTGACCGTGGACGGGTGCCTCTGGTAGCATCGGTCCGAAGTGACGGCCCTTTGTTCCCAGATTGGTTGCCAGGCCAATAAAAAACCTTTGGTTCAGTCTCTTGGTGTGGCGGGATATTCATTGAACGCTGCTCCGAGATCTTGGCTGTCGTGAAGGGAACTAGTAGGAGCTTAATATGGGGCGTGCTCCGTTGTTCACCTTGTGAGAAATCGATGGCCCCTACGGAGACAGTCAGTGCTGCTTGGTTGGGAGCTACGGCACGTCGAGGTTTGACGACTCGGTCGGACGAACAACAGCCAATCGAGCGCGCCTTCTGAAAGACCCAAAACGTCTCCTATCGATAGGCGGGAGCGACTCACGCGGGGAGAACTTACTAATTTCCTTTTTTAATATTGATTGGTCGCAAAGTTTTGAGAGAGAGAAAGTGTTAAGAATGACAGGGAAAAAAGGTCCAGCTCTATTCAAATATACATGTGCGTTATGCCAGAAGAACACTTGTTGCGTGGACTTCCCGGAGGGATGTTTTTTGAAATGCCACCCGGGAAGTATATGCACCGACTTCATCCTTAAATGAGAGGTCAGAGCGGCAGTGGCATACTGTAATGAACTGGAAGATCTCTTGACAACTTCTGAGAAAAAATCTAGGGCAGTGGAAAGTAAACTACAGACCCTAGAAACGGATCACGCGCTTTAGATTTCGCGTCTCGACGAGAGAATCCTAGAGCTACCCTCTAAACTAGAGGCCCAGTCAGCTCAAGCTCGAGACGAAACTCCCACTGACTTAGGTGGTTCCGCCGATGAGACTCCAACTCATTAAGAGAAAGAAAAAGAAAAAAAGAAGAAAAACAATGACCTTAATGAAACTCACCTCAGTGTAGAGGATTTGAGCGTTACTGGTGCCCAAGAGAAAGTGGAAAGAGAAGAAGAGAAAAGACGAACAGTAGGAAAGACAAATGAAAATCGAAAAAGGGAAGAAGAAGATAAAAAGAAGAAAAACAAGGGAAATACGGAGACGAAAGAGAAAAGAGATAAGTCTCTGGCAAAAGAAAAGAGTGCAGTCAAATGTGCGAGGCTCAACCTTATTGGAGACTCCCAAGCACGGGCCCTGCAACCCCTGCTAGCAGCACGCCTTCGCAAGAGTGTGAAGGTAAGTTGCATACCAGGAAGGGGAAACCAGCAGATTAGAGTAGAGGCGGAGTAATCTCAGATTTAGAGAATTCAGTCGTTGCCCTAATGGTAAGTGGCAACGACCTCTACCTCAGAGGAGGAAGGATAGGCCCCACAGAAAAGATTCTTAACACAGTCATGGGTGCTGCGGACGACTGTTGGCTAAATACGCGCAGACGTGTAGTGGTTAGGATGCTTCCGAGAAGAGGACCAACTCGGACCGCTTACTCGACGAACATCTTCCTTAATCGACGACTTAGAGATTTGTGTACGAAGGAGGGGGTCTTTTTGTGGACCATTACCGCACCTTAAATGGTAGAAACGATCTCTACCAAAGGGATGGATTACATCTATCATTTAAAGAAAAGGCCTTACTCTGCAACATGATACAAGATGTCGCGGAACGGACCCTAAGTAGTGTCAGGCTCAGAGTGAAGGCGGACGTACACCAGTACGCCCGTGTCACTCCTGGAAAGACCTTCTCGGAGGTCGCAAAGAGGAGGCGAATCGCTCCAGCAAGCAAGCCTGGAAACGGAAGAGAGTAGGGAGTCCTACATTCGGGGACTCCCTGAAAGTTCTTCTGTTCAATGCGAGGTCAATCAGGAACAAGTTTCTTGAGCTGCGTGGCCTCGTAGAAACAGAAGTACCTGAGATGGTGGCCATAACGGAGTCGTGGATAAAAACTTCAAGCTGAGGGTTTAAAGATGAATTCACGATTCCCAGTTATCAGCTATTCCTGAAAGATAGGTCAGACCAAGAGGGTGGCAGTGTGATGGTGTATATCAGAATACTCTCATTTTGACGGATTGAAACATCATATCCGACCATGAACTACTAGGTGTTGACCTCTAGATAGGTCCTGCCAAATACAGGACCCTGGTGCTTTATAGACCTTCTGCCCAACTCGTTGAAAAGGAAGGAGATCTGTACCAGCTAATAGGAAAACTTGTTAAAAACAGAGTGCGTATCCTCATAGGGGATTTCAACACACAAGTTGACTGGGAAACCAGAAAACCCTGTGGTGAGAACGCACTACACCTGGAGTTCGCGAACAACGAGTTCCGGACTCAATGGATGAGAGAGCCAACGAGAGGAGACAATATCCTCGACAATATCCTCTTACGATGACATCGTTGAAGACATCTCTGTTAGATTTGTAGTTAAAGTCTCCATGGCAGGGCCTGCAACTAGTAAATCGAGGAAACTTGATTTGAGAAGAGCAGACTTTGTAAGTCTTCGTGCTGGACTAAATGACGCGAGGCTAGAAGTATGCAAGGCAGTTGAAGACCTGTGGAACAGTTTAAAAAACACATTCATGGGTCTTCAATCACGTTTTATCCCTCAGAATTGCCCCTGTCGGTCTTCTGTTTAATTAAAGTGGTTTAATTGAGAAATCGGCCAACTGCTTAGGGAGAAGAGAAATGTGTACCGGCAATCGAAGATCTCAGATGGGTTTCTATCTAAAGTGTTAAAAAAGTGCGCGATCAAGTGTCACGACACCTGAGCACAATCTTCAACATGTCAATCCGGAGCGAATGCGTTCCTAGAGAGTGGCGTGAAGCGAAGGTGACTCCTATCTTCAAGAAAGGAGACCCTAGCCAATCGTCGAATTACCAACATATTAGTCTGACTTCGATAGTCGATAAACTTATGAAAAGCAACATGGTGGACAAAATTACGTCGCATTTATAGTCAAACTTGCTACTGAGGAGTTTCCAACACGGCTTCCGAAGTCAACGGTCATGCCTGACGAACCTTGTGGAATTCTTCCCCTTCGTCTTCAGTGAGCACGATCAGGACAAGCCGGTTGATGTGGTCTACTTAGACTTTCAGAAAGCCTTTGATAAGGTACCACACCGCTGCCTTCTCTGGAAAGTGCGAGCGCTGGGCATAGACAAAAAAGTAGCAGGCTGGATAGATAACTGGCTAAGTGGCAGACGGCAAAGGGTGGCGCTGAATAGACAAGCTTCTCAGTGGGTGCCCATTACTAGCGGGGTGCCTCAAAGTTCTGTCATGGGACCACTACTATTCATCATTTACGTCAACGACATGGACGGTGACATGGTTGCCAAGATTTCTGAATTTCTTGACGATACCAAGCTTGGTATGAACGTTGCAAAGGATGGAAATACTTCCTGCCTGCAAGATGATCTTCGGAAGATTGTTGGAGTGGTCTGATACGTGGCAATTTCCTTTCAACGTAAACAAATGCAAAGTGATGCATATCTGCCACCGAAATCCCCAATCACCCAATATCCTTAAGGACACTGCTCATGAATCCCACTACACTGAGAAGGACTTGGGTGTAACTATCACCAGTGACCTCAATTTCTCGAAGCAGTGTATTAGGTGGAGAAGAAAGCCCAAAGGATGTTAGGGTATATAAAGCGACGGTTTGGATATCGGAACAAGGAGATAGTACTCTGTCTGTACAACTCCCTTTTCAGACCGCACCTGGAGTATCCATACAATTTTGGAGTCCTTCGTTTCGAAAGGACATCACGAGATTGGAACACGTCCAAGCCAGGGCAACCAAACTGATTCCCTCTATCAGGCATATGATTTATAATGATAGACTAAGGGAATTAGATATGTACTCGCTGGAGACCCAGAGACTACGTGGTTAGCTTATTGAAGTTTTAAAATACTTCGAGGCTTACAAACTTGAACTGAAGCAATACCACCGTGAGCTGCGTGGGAAATTCTTCACATACATTATCTATGGTATTTGGAATGCACTTCCGACGGAAGTTGTCAACAGTGACTCTGTTGACCAGTTCAAGTCAAGACTAGATAAAGTCTTGCGAAATCACCGTTAAGATCATCGCGAGTGATCTTCGAGGTTGCCAACGGACACCTTCGAGGATTGCGCTGAAAGTTACCTTCTTGTATGGACCGTAAGGCTTTCTAGGGTCCTTATTTTTCTTGTAGCTCCTTGTAACCTTATTCTAAAGAAGACTTCATTTTCCAGCAAGAGGGTGTGCTCTCTAATACAGCCAAAACAACACTGAAATATTTAGAAGAAAATTGTCCTTATTTTATAAAGAAGGATGAAGAAACTTTTCAATCGCCTAATTAGATGCACTTTAAAGGACTGTTCCCTAGGAAATTTACTTGAAGAAAAGCTTTACCGCAAAATAAAAAGTAAATTTGGTAAATATAAACTTAATGAAAATATCCTCTTGAATGTGATAACATAACATTATCTGTTATCAGAAAATGTATATTTCCCTTCAAAACGCGATTAAGGGCAGTATGTGACTAAGAAGATAGACATATTTATCATATATTTCGCTAAAGATATATTTATTTTGATTTTTTTAGGATATCATCCTCTGTTTAGAGTAATTGGCAAGCAAATATTAATTTATATCCGATTACATTTGAATGAGTAAATCAATTTTAAACTTAGTGAAGTGTTGCTGTGGCAACCTATATATATATATATATATATATATATATATATATATATATATATATATATTGTCGTGGTATAGGTAGGATCGAGTGATGGAAGGAGTTTGTACTTACGATTTGTTTAAGTACTACTCCTTGATTAACGTTATATCTCTCTAAGAGTGCTATATATGTTTTGATTATTATTATTTAGGGTCTTGATTTCATAAACTTTAAAGGTTCCCTGTGCTACCGTAGCAATTCAAGGATAGAATAAAAAAATTGTTAAAACAAAATAAAACTTTAATTAAACACAAAAAAATAAACATAAACCACAGAAATTTTACGAATTTAAATACACAATAAGGACTTCATTAAGTTTTTAAGTAAGGCTTTCTAACTTGATATACTTGACATTACAGTGATTGTTATTCTACCACTCACTTCAATATAAAAATATGCTAACTGTCTCTACTAGAGTTTAAATACCTTGGTCCTTACGGCGAAGAGTTTGAGTCTGACCTTAAACTCAATGAGCCCAGACGCTTCAGGAATCCGTGGGTTTTTTGACGCTTGCTTCGGCCCAGTGGTCAACGGCTGACGGAATAACTTGGCAGTCACAAGGGACTTTCGCGAGTGTGGTAGGTGGGGGCCACACGGTACTCGGGGGGAGGGGGGGCTTCTTCAAGGGCGAAGAATATCACGGTGCTTTAGGATGCAACTTACTCTCTGACAAGAGTAAGTTGAACTTGGTTCTTAAACCAAGTTAACTTAGAATTTGCTGTGACCACCGGATACCGGGTTCGAGGAGGAGCTTTTTCTTCTTCGTTTAGAAATTCGTCAAAGGCGAAGCCTATCTCGGTGTTTTGTGCTACACCAGGATAGGGGCGGGGGTTTCTCTGACGAGAATAAGTTGAACTTTAATAAGTTAACTTAAAGTTTGGTTCGATAACCAAGGACTAGCTCAAGGATGAGCTGCTTCTTAGTCCCTTCTCTTGGTAGCCCGGCCTCTGTTGCAGGGGACTTCGTAGTCTGGTTGACTTAAGTATTCTACCACGTTTTTCATAAGTGTTTGTTATTTATACCTCATCAACCCACTGGGGTAGGACGAGGAGGGGAGGCTGGCTTGTGCACGGGCCGCAGGAGGGTTCTTACTCGAACGGTTTTTCTCAGCAAGTCTTACCTCTGGTCCAGCTGGTCCTTCGAGCTTGCGAGAAACGTGTCTCTAATTTCGTACGAGGTGAAATTGAATACACACTCATAGGGGAGATCTTACAATTTAAACCGTCCTGCTTTTCATAGGGACGAGGGGCTGTGGTTACGAGATTGAACCAAGGTGCTTGGGTGGGATGTTTTGCGGTCAACGTGCAGTGTCTCAACTGGGAGAGAAAGGAGAGGGTCAATTCCCCTACACACACACACACACACACATATATATACATATAAATATATATATATATATATATATATATATATATATATATATATATATATATATATATATATATATATATACATAAAGGGTGTTGCGGAAAGAATTTGTTAGCAATTTTTAACTTGCTATTTTGGCTTTATATTTTTTAGAATAATTGTCAGAAATATTTTAGACCACCAAATATTGGGAGAGGCATAAAATCCTCCTTGGAATCCTCGCCAAAATGGCAAACAATAACTTCTTCAATGCAGCAGAACCATGGTAGAAAAGGTCAGAAAGGAGCTAGATTATTCAGGATTCGACTACTAAGCGACACCAGAGAGCAAACTAATGGCTAACGATCTGAACGACGGAATTCGTCACTAAAATCCAGGAGATCATCAACAATGATCTTAGAGAGTCGATTCGTAGCCCTTAGAAGGAGATAAAAAGATAGATGAAAATATCATCAAGATGCTAATGAATCAAGACATTCGATACTTCTCATAAAAGATCAGGATGGGACAATTTTTGTTCAAGTAAATGCAGTAAAATTGACTCAAGTACGCAAAAAACGAAACCAATAAGTAAAAACACCCGTTGGAGTCAGACATACAGTAGTTTTTCTCCGAAGAAAAGAATTTCTAACAGACCACAATAACAACTTCCTGTATAGAAGTTTGGTCGTCTTCAACACAAGGACTTCCTAGATTAATTTAGAGGAAATTTCCATGGAAAATCATGTCTCACCATACCAATGAAGGATCCAAGCATGGCTGTTCGAGAATTTTCTCGATTACACAACACCTTACATTTCGCTTCCCAACTCACGGTGGAAAAAGAGACCAACAATTCTAGCTGCAAAACGAAGGATAAACTGAGAGCCAGAATTACCATGGCGTTGATGGACCAAAATGGTAGATAGTGGGGATTGCTTGTTGCCGGTTCCGAGATAACCTAGAGGTGTCATCGATGCCACAAACGCATTCATCAAGTGACATCGACAGAACATTTCATTGAGATAAACTCACCCGAATTTGACCACTCAATTATCTAAAAAAATAAAATACACAGACATATATATATATATATATATATATATATATATATATATATATATATATATATATATATATATATATATATATATATATATATATATATATATATATATATATATATATATATATATATATATATATATATAATATATATATATATATATATATCGTGTGAGGGTATGGAACGTACATACTCACATGCCGCCAGACAATCGTGGGAACGAAAGAAATTTGTCGTTTGAGTTGACCTTCGTCTCCTCTTTCTCTCCCTCCACTCTTCCCCCGACTGGCGACAGGAAGTCGGACGAAAAGAACCCCTAACTCCCAAAGAAGCTTAAATCTTATTTGCATTCTTTATGATAGCCTGGAGATTGTCCAGAAGGCGCTGCGATAAGCGAATTATCGTGAATGTAATCTCTCTCTCGATTTCCCACAATCCTCGGTATAAATAATATCGCCGTCGATCTCTCTACAGCAGTGTCCTAAATCTACTCGCGTAATCCTCACGTTGAATGAGAGTCGTTGCCGTAACATATCGACTACCAACGCGCCCACGAGTCAACTTGGTCGCTGTCTCAAAATTGTTCCTGGAAGTAAATCCTGCCCCGCAGAGTCTGTGACTAGAAGAGTACGCTCTGTTGCTCAACGTAACTTGAGTAAGAAAAGGAACATCCAAATATTTACTGGAAGTTACTATTTGTTAGTGTCACATCCAGTCAGGAGTGAACTAACCGGAACTGCAGTCAGCAGCCCCGAACCCGTCGTCTTCTCCCCTCTCTCCCCGAGAACTCGTGTAAACGCCACCCGAACCACCCCGTCTGGACCTGAGTAGTCCTTTCTCCAATCCATCACAATTAATGGTAATCTGTAAACCCAGTGTCCCTCTATTCTTAAATTACCTATTTAATTAACCGTGATTGATACTCCCATTGAGTCCTTATAAATTTAGACGCTTAACGTCAGTGTTTAATATTTAATCCTTAATTGTGCCCGTTAACTATTGCTAATTATTATATTTGTGTAAAGTAAAGTTTATTTTTTTGTACGTGTGTTTATTTGTGGCTCCTCCTTTTTGACGTACCTTTGGCCATACTTTAATTGAGAATCCCTTCGGGTAATTCATTCAACCTGTATTTTGCACTCTTAGAATTCAACAATCACAAACCTCCCCCCAGTAACAAGTGGGACTTTTATAGTGATAATCCCGGCTACGGCACAACACGCATCTAACCAGCTTTCGCACGTTCAGTAGGAATTAAAGCCTACCTTTATATATATATATATATGATCGTAGGATTGAGTCATAGGGTCAATACCACCGACTTAAACAAAAGCGGTGTGTCCAGATCAAGGACTAGAATAATTATTGGACCAGACTATGAGCAATTCTACGCCTTTATATATATATATATATATATATATATATATATATATAGTTAACAGCTCAAGGAAAAGAAAAGTGCTATCATAACCCGGTAAAACACTGAGGAATATATTACGTGAGCCATTAAATTCTTAAGGATTACACAAAGGTTGCAGTCTGGAGAACTGGTAGGAGGCCACAAGTCTGAAAACCAGTGGCGTGTGACGTAGTTAACCAACCACGCCCATGTCTTGCTTGTCTTGTGTGCTGGATCAGAGCTTTGCTTTGAACGTAATACCTTCTTGCGTCTAATTGTTTTATCCAAGTCTTGAGTAGAATCTCTAATACTTCGGAGTCAACGTACGCATAAACCTTGAGAGCCTTGGAGAAGGATTGAAGAGGCATAACCTGGCCCTCGCTGCTGACTACGCTAAAAACATCAAAAAGGCAGGAAATTTGGTTTGCATGACCGTAGGCAATTCGTCCTTATTTTCAATTACGTCACACTGCCTTATCACTTTGTAAACGAGGCTCGTCGGCTAGGCAAACAAATTTAATATCTCCCTCAGTGTTCTCAGTGTGGATGGCAGCGAATACGACGTGACGTTTTTCTATTTCAGCTGACCTTGTCAGAGAGAGACCACGTATATTGTCGCTTGCAGGAAAATTAAACTCTCAGTTAATATGTCGAAAGTCAAGTAACCGACATTAATACAATTAAGATCTTTCGACACATTTTCAATTTTGTACCGATTTGCCTGAAACGGACGGTACTTTCATCTCACTAGATAACTTTAGACCATTGTTCATATTTCCATTTTCGGATTTTTAGCCCCTTAGAGACGTTATTTTCTGCTTATCTCAGATATCAATGGCTTCTTTCTCCACGTGGATCCTTCAAGCTAGTTATTTTTTAGCCGTATTCTAACCCTTCTGGTTTATATTTTTGTACTTCAAACTTTATTGAACTCCCCAGCAACTTTTCAAGGTCTTCTTTAGGTGCATAAGACGTTCTGCCTTTTCATTTCTGTAATTCAAAGTTCAAAGGTCTTGTTCTCTTGATGCCTTTTCATAGTGTTTTGAAAATCATATTTTGAATTTTATATATATTTTGTAAGCAATTTCTACTTCTGATAACACTTGGTGATGGAGAAGTTGGATTTCTGCTTTCTGTGCTTCTGTAAGTTCTTTAGTTTTAGTCATATTGTCGTAAGTTAACCCCGCACACCTTACACCAGATTAATAGAGATGCCGTAGGCTAACCCTACACACCTTACACCAGTTTAATATAGATGTTGTAGAATAGGACCTAGTTCACTCTTTCCGCTTTACGATTGCATGGAAAGATTACAATATAAGCAGAGTGCAAATTAACTGAAAGTAGGTTGGCCAATAGTTGACTATCTTGGAGTTCCGGGATATCAGAAAAACGGGTACACAAATAACTTTACTAATATGTAAATGAATCTTATTTTACAAGGTTAAAAGAAGTTTTAACATGAGCTATACACACACTAGATTTACATGGACTTCAGTGGCTAAAGGGGAAAGGGAGACTTGTAGAGGGCTGTCACCGTACAAACAAACGGACAATATGAACCGAGGGAGGCTCTAAAGGCCTTGAGCGTAAACTATGCCGATGATAAGGATGACACTGAGGTGACGGGAGACGGAGAGAGCACTTGCACAGGAGAGTTTCGTGTCGCTCTTACCTCGAAGATTTGATTCGAGGAAGTAATCCTTGCCTTGGCGCAAAGTTCAAACAATAGTCTCTGGATAATGACTATTACGGGGGCGTGAACATAAATCTTGCTTTCGCATAACCCGAATCGAGATTGAAGGCGCAGCGTTCGACGAGCGGGTGAACCGGGTCGAGGTAGACTCACGAGAATTAAAGAGAATACTGTCAGTTTGAGGGATTCTGCGAGAATTGTGGAGAGTCCAACGGGATGCGAATAGAGGGTACCGACGAGGGCGCACAGAGGATACTGACGGGGCAGGGAAAATGACGGATATTGACGAGACAGGAAGGATGGTGGATATATATTGCCTTCCAACTCTGGCGCCGAAGGATTTATATGGGTCGAATAGAGGTTTTCCCCATCCGTTAGAAGACGAGGGTTCTAGGTTCAGACGCAACGCTAGACGAGAATAAACTCTGCATTTAGCTGGGCGGCGAGAAGGTTCTTAAAATCACGAGGCAGACTTTGTCCGACTTCAGATGGTATCTTTAGGGCTCTCAGACTTGTCGCAGGTTTGTGTTTATAGGCGATATGCTGGGCATGTGCCACCTGCCCACCCTCCCAGGATATAAAAGATTTGCAACCCGACTACCACAGGATCGGTGCCCAGCAGGAGGATGCGTGAATTACAATTGGCATGATGTTTCCTTTCTTCTATTTGCTATAGATACCTCCTTAAATGTAGAAGCAGTACAGCTACACCTGAATAATAGGAATACTCCACTTTCTGTGTACATTCTACCCTCTACCTATCTCG
Organism: Ceratothoa steindachneri; assembly: GCA_963969495.1. Taxonomy (NCBI): domain Eukaryota; kingdom Metazoa; phylum Arthropoda; class Malacostraca; order Isopoda; family Cymothoidae; genus Ceratothoa; species Ceratothoa steindachneri. The sequence goes on along the minus strand of OZ018327.1, from coordinate 105,321,519 downwards.
ATGCAGGGAATTTGTCCCTAGGACCAGAGACGACACCTCCCCTGGTTTGGGCCATTTCCGGTATGTAATTTTGGATAGCTTTGTTCAACAGAATCTGAAAAGTAAGTGCCCTCCCAGACTTGTTGAATGGAAAATGTGTTACTTTTCTCAAACCCGGGAGAGATCACTGTCACGGTTAGTTTTCACCAGATTTTCCTAACCTCCTGCGTGTCCAATTTGATGGAGAAATTGGTAAATTTTAGATAGCCTTTTTCCTAGAGAGCGAAGGAGTCCTGTCTTGTGTATACTGGGGCTTCCGCAAGTTCCACTCCACATCTGATGCTCTGCTACAAATGAAAAACAATGGTTACGAGGCTTTTCTTCATAGACAGCAGGAATATCATACCGCAATGCTATATGGTAGCATGGAGACTCTTCACAGAATGAGGGCTATGGGAGGCCTCCCAATCCTTATTTATGAATTTTTGCTAGATCGTTAATTCAGAGTAGGGTTAGGGGAGCCCTCTAAGGCCTAATGGACAAGGAAGAGGGCTACTCGTATGTAAGTGTCGCCTCGGTGCTGCAATAAGATGTTTTCGCTAGTCTCAACATGGACGAGCTTTCGATCTCGTTTGTTGCAGCCTAGATGCTAACCGCGCAGTTTCGACGCCAACAGAAATTGAACCGCATCTCATGATATGCCAAAGGGTAAGGTTTTCATGGCCAAGACTAAACTGGTGCATTTCCCTCTCCATCTTTGGCTCCATCCCGACCTGGAGCTTTCCCTAAACTGGGTTGCGGGAAGTGCTTGATTCGCATCTATTCCTTGATCTTGTTTTCGACCGAGGACTCATCTTGGATGGTCATATTCTCATCGTTAGCGCCTCTTGTACTTGCGCCATGGACATGCTTTGTTCCATGACGTTTAGTAATTACTTTTTTACTGATCCTTTTTTCATTTTAAGCTTGACTACAGAGGTGAATTTTACGCAGCTGCAGCGGCGCATGTATTGCAGATGGTGGGCGTGGATTAACTTCTGCTGGGTTCATGGACATGTGAAAATTTCGGGATAAGAGCTCACCGATGAGGATGCCAAAGAGAACACCGGACTAAATAGTCACATGAGCATTTCGCTCTTCCTCACACCGAGTACATGGCATGAATGATGGTTGCCTGGGAAAAAAAGATAGGAAAACGCGGAAGAGAAATTAAAGTTGCGTGTCATCACACCAAAACTCTTCCCAACCACTTACCCACCAACCACCCCCAATGTTGCAACAGCTTCAGATCGCTTTCTCTCTTCTTTGAATTGGTAGACTGGAGGAACGCACTACCATTAAAGGCGCCCTGCACTGCATTGCACTTTACTGCAACGACTGTGCTCGACCTAGTTTTGTTAATGTCCAAGTCTGGGTGATTTAAGTGAACGTTACCCACCAAAGTACCAGCACGAGCGGGGTTGCTGCGGCTTGTCACTCGTACTCAGTATTGGTTCATTCACACAGAATTGTGGCCAATCGGACTGTTTGGAGAAGACTTGCCTTCCATTTTAGTTTACTCTCTTTGGTGCTTGTCCCCTTATCCTCGCCTAGATAGCAGGCCTCCCCACTAAGCCGAAGCATGCTTCCTTCTCTTTCTTGCTTTTGTTTTATTCCTTTTTTGCTTTTCTTTTTTAATTACTAGTGGTTTTATGTTAAAATCGCCTAGTATTAGGCCTCAAATTAATTAAGGAAACGTATGCCCTTGCTGGCAATCGATAGATTTGGGCTAAACAAAATCAGGACAGTTAGTAGCTCAGCAGTGACGGTAACACCATACTCTACCATCAAGTTTGTAAAAGGAGTAGTTTACACTAATGAAATCGTGGAGTACTACATAGAGAACATCAAAATTGAGATGGAATACCAAGGAGCGCTCAAGTTCGAGTGTCTGAGGAGGAAACGGAGGTGAGTGAGACCCACCACTACACTCTTTTCACGTTGCACCGTCAGAGGCTTCCTTAATCGATGATTACTGGGTGGTATCTGTGCTGTATCAAGGCATAGGTCCGTCAGACGCGGAGGTGTTATTACTGCCAACGCCTTGGACATACGAATCGCTTTTGTAGACATGCCAATTCGGGTCAATCAGAAATGAGTGCGGTATGCGCAAGGATCACATGCGACAAGGCTTTTGTGGTGTGAGCCATTGCGCAATTATGTGATTTGCGGCAATGCACACCCTCCCCACGATGCAATGTTGCTTTTAGTTTCTTGAGAAAGAGGGCGTGGCTGTTCAAGCTGTGGACCGAATCTAGTTTCGAGAGGCAAATGAATATTCCTGTTGCGACCCTGGATTTGATACTCCTCTAAGTAAAAGAAAGTCTATCTGCTACTACCCTTCGGTTCTAGTCCTGCGATCCTGGTTGCCAGCATAGTCATTTAAAACACTTCTGCGGGTTTTAACTGCATCAGGTGCCACCCTGTTAGAACTATTTACAGCACGGGCTCACGACCCGCCCCGGATAGCCACCCCTCACACGCGTTTCTATGGTTCTTTAGAATCTTCTGTCAGAGTAGAGCAATACACTCTTATTAAAATCTAAGATAGTTTTGTTATCCTGATAGCATTAGAATAATTTCTATAATGCTTGGGTGTAGTTTGAGTTGCATCATTGCATCTATTAAACTACTTTGCTTAATAGAACCAAAGGTTTTATTGAAGTCAACTAAGATGAGATATAATGATTTTTTACATTTATAACTTTCTTGAATACAGTATTGTAAAATAAGCATATTTTCCTCTGCTCTTTATTCTTTCGTAAATGCTGTTTGTGTTTTCTTCATAATGTTATTCTGCACAAGATCTTTATCTATTCGTTCACCAATGAGAGAAAAAAAATTATAGGATACATTAGTTAAAGCTATAAATCGCAAATGTTTTGCTGTGTTTTTTTTTTTAACTTTTGGTATCATTTTAGTTCTTGATATTTTCTACTCTTCTGGTTTGTCTTTCTTTTCTCTTTCATTTCGAAAATAATTGATAAATATTTTTATACATTTCTTACTTTTAAGTAATGACTTATGAAATTCTGGTTTAATATTATCTGGGCCTGGAGCTTTCCTACCTCTTCATTTTTGTACACCTTAAGATACTTTACTATAGAAATATCCTTTTCAAGGACGATGCTTCCCGAAAGGCCATATCGAATGTGATTGGAACGGGCGAGGTGCCAGGTTTTGCGGAAATGACTAATTTTCGTATCTCGGTCGAGGAGTTTGTTTCGGTTGATAATGCCGTTCGGGCCTTATCCGGGAACATCATTGCCTGGGCATGACTACCATTCATAGAGCGTCTGGCCCTTTTACACGATATATGCTTCATTCATGGTATGCCGTGTATGAGTAGGCCATAAGAGAGAAGTGATACACCCATATATACTATAATCCCTGCGAGGGCTAGATTCCACAGTTTTGATGCACGTCCGCCGCTCTTCTTGACGGACCTACGTGTGTTTCCGAAAGAACCACTTAAAGAGTTTGAGGAAACGAGTTATAGGGATTCAGGGTAAATTTTTGAAGGACTGCCCTCCAATCCTCGCGACCTTGTTGTCCTGATTCTCGAGCGAGATGAGGCTCTAATAAAATTTATTGTATGTTTTAGGTTCGTTCAAAAACGCCGATGGAAAATTTACTTCAGAGGCAGGGAATCCTTAAACGATTTGTTTACACCATCGAGCTGTGTTCTGCCCTCGTTTCATTTGCGGATACCGCTAACCTGCCTTATCCAAACAGATCCCAACTGGGTGATGAAATAGACATAAAGATCAGTATCACGATCACTGGTGATCCAGATGTAACTAGAAGCTGATCTTGGCTGGGGAGGGGTGCCAGGAAGTATTGTATTTTGGCACCAAACAGCATCTATGTGGAACCTTCGTCGCCCCGGACCAGAGAGAACTGGTCCGCGTCAGAGGTTTTTCGATATAGATACCCATCGGGAGGATCTCTTATAACAGAGAGTGTGTGTGATGTGCCGCGAGGATGAGAGAGGAAAGAAAGCAGTGTTTTAGTTGTCTATGTGAGTGATAAAAGTGAAAGATCTGCCCACCCCGTTACAGGGCTGAGCACAGCGGGTACACCCACATCTCTACGTGCGCTGACGTTTTTTTCTGCTCATGCTGGGATCGAACCCGGTACCGCAACGTTAGCAGACCAACGCCGTATCGACTCAGCTAGCAAGAGCTCCATTTATATTAGGTAGAAACACAAATTGTAAACTGCATTTTACAAATGTTTTTTTTTTAAATGTTTACAAACGATTGATTAACTATTTACATGCAACTTCTTTCAGGATATATTGAATTGTGTGGATCAAATTGAAAATTCATAAAAAACACCCTCCCACATAAAAACACGTTTACAAATATAAGTGTAAAATATGAAGTAATCGACTACGTGTACGGAGGTATGAAGACTGTAGGCGATATTTTGAAGATATAGACTCACAACCTTAAGAATATCTTTGGGGTTTAAAGATTTCTAACTGCATACAGAGACACGAGGTTGTCTTCTATACGTAAGGACCACCAGGCCAAGCTCAGTGAACACATCACTCCTTATCAACCAGATAGGGGAAATCCAAACAAGAGTGCCAAACATCTTCCTTTGCAGGTCAAAGTGAGCCATAGGACCAAGCCAAATTGCTGAAAGATGTTCTGAAACTGCATTAAGTCAAGATAGCTGCTAAAAAGAGAGCTGGTTCCCAATTATATAAAAAAGAAGAGAATCCCTATAAACAAAGTTGTTCCTCCAACGGCACTTGATCACTTGCAACCTCCAGTTATGTGCACGGAAGAGATATTGGGTGTGATAGTAAGTGAAAGAAATATGAGTGGGGTAGAATGTAAAGGGGTAGGAAGAAAGCAGTCATTTTAAATAAAACTACCACCCTCTTGGAGGCAAGACGGAGATGATAAACTCCTTTCATCTTCCCTGCCCGGACTAGGGGTGAGTGGACGAAAGCTGGTCGGCGAGTTTAAAGTTTAAAGTTTTGCCTCTAACCAGCAAAAAAAGGTTGTGATGACTTTTAATTGAAATATTTTCCTTTTGTTCTTTCTGATTTCACTCGAATTTGTCAGCAATAAATCAAAAAAGAAAATACCTCATTTCTCTTTCAATTTTCTAAATTTAACCGAAAGAAGAAAAACAATTTTTTCAAAAATAAAAGTTGAAGACCCTTAGTCATATACTAGTATTTTCTTGGATTTTTCTGTTTTTCTATTTTTAAAATTATTAAGGAACAATGACTTTTTCAAAAAGGGGAAATGTTATATATATATATATATATATATATATATATATATATATATATATATATATATATATATATATATATATATATATATATATTTGAAGCATAAAATTTCGGGGCAAGGATTAACAAATAAATGATCCACAAATTGCATTTCAAAACTCATTCTTTTAGTAGTATTTCAAATAAACCCTATAACAAATAGGATTAAAAAGTTCTTTTCAATATAAAAATTGTATCAGACCCACCACAAAGGTTTGGCACTAAACTCTTATCCTCAAATATTAACCTCGCCTTTAATTAATATTAAAACACCATTCCAAATTCTCTGCTCGACTTTCTCCACATTCCACCAAACCGCTTGTAAACTCTTGTAAACAAAAGGACTCCTTTGTAGGACTAGTCTCTAAGTAGTCATATATCAATTATTTAGGATGAAACATGAACTAGAAGAAAGAGAACGTAGTTAGAGGCGGGATAATGGTATTTTAAGTTTTCCGTAACTAAATGAAAATAATTTAAATCTCGGCGTAGCCAGGTTGAGTAGCGCTGAGAAGAGACCCTATCGCCCAATCAAATCCCAGACAACTGCTCTCGTGACTGTAAACAAGATATTCTCAGAAGCTGCAATTTAAAGGCTCAGCGGAATCCACGAGAGAAAATGAGGGCTCTTATCTGAGGGCGGAGGGAGGCGAATTAAGGAGCGAGATTTTATTCGACGAGAGGCTTTGCTCCTTGAATGAGTAATGGTGGGAATAACTCCCAAGTGAGAACGGTAATATAAAATGCAAGAAAAACACATTTGAGAGCGAAGGCGAAGAAAAATAGCTAAATCATCGTATCCCTGAAATGGCTACAATTTCATTGCGTCGATCGTCAATTGTGTATCCCCATGTGCTTGCAATTCATTCAATTTATGCGCTTTTGATATTTTGCGACACATATCTAAAATCATGTTCTAAATAGTATTTAAAATAATCAAAATAATTGTTTGTTATTTTATAGTTGCTTACGAATCACTCGGTTTGAAAATTATGAATTGGCTTTTGCAATCGCCAATTTCTATTCTAAGAATTCTATCTCTTTTTATTGATTATCTACTTTTTAATATTATCCCTTTTATATTAAAATCTTGCCAAACCTCCTTTAGATTTTAATCATTGTCCTATTCTATCTAATACAAACCTTTTTTCATTTCTATGCTAAAACCTTTTTCCAGGATTATTAATCTACCATCCACCTGCACTTTGCATATTAAACTTTAACAAAAACCGCTATGCAGGTAACCTTAGAATTTAATAATTGTGCGGGTTTTATATGACCCGAGTAACAGTATCCTGATGATGAGGCTGGTTCTCGAAATTCCAAGGGATCACAGGGACACAGCTTTAAAGGTGACCAAAATGAATAAAAGGATAGGAGTATCCCTCCCATTCTATAAAGGCTACAAATTTAGTACTGGCTGTGGCAACTTTCAAGACGATAATGAACATATTAAAACGGATAAAATCCTTAAAACTGGTTTGAAATGCAATAAAATAATATCAAATCGTAATATAATTTACCTCTATTTTTTAAAATCATTTTTTCTTACTAATTTTCAAAGTGTCCAAGAAAATACTAGTTTATGACTGAGGGTCTTCAACTTTTATTTTTTTAAAAATAGTTTTTCTTCTTTCGGTTAAATTTAGAAAATCGAAAGAGAAGTGAGGTATTTTCTTTTTTTTGGATTGATCGCTAACAAATTGGAGTAAAATCAGAAAAAACTAAACGAAAATACTTCAATTAAAAGTCATCACAACCTTTTTTTTCTGGCTAGAGGGAAAACTTTAAACTGTAAACTTGCCGACCAGCTTTCGTCCACTCACCCCTAGTCTGGACAGGGAAGAGGAAAGTAGTTCATCATCTCCGTCTGGCCTCCAAGAGGGTGGTAGTATTATATAAAATGGCTGCTTTCTTCCTAATTCTTCGCATTCTACCCCGCCCATATTTCTTTTCACTTACTATCACACCCAATATCTCATCCGTGCACATAACTGGAGGTTGTGAGTGATCAATGAGCCGTTGGAGGAACAACTTTGTTCATAGGGACTCCCTTTTTGTATGTGGTTGGGTACCAGCTCTCTTTTTAGCAGCTATCTTGCCTCAATGCAATTTCAGAACATCTTTCAGCAATTTGGCTTGGTCCTATGGCTCACTTTGACCTGCAAAGGAAGATGTTTGGCACTCTTGTTTGGATTTCACCTATCTGGTTGATAAGGAGTGATGTGTTCACTGAGCTTGGCCTGGTGGTCCTTACGTATAGAAGACAACCTCGTGTCTCTGTATGCAGTTAGAAATCTTTAAACCCCAAAGATATTCTTAAGGTTGTGAGTCTATATCTTCAAAATATCGCCTACAGTCTTCATACCTCTGTACACGTAGTCGATTACTTCATATTTTACACTTATATTTGTAAACGTGTTTTTATGTGGGAGGGTGTTTTTTTATGAATTTTCAATTTGATCCACACAATTCAATATATCCTGAAAGAAGTTGCATGTAAATAGTTAATCAATCGTTTGTAAACATTTAAAAAAAAACATTTGTAAAATGCAGTTTACAATTTGTGTTTCTACCTAATATAAATGGAGCTCTTGCTAGCCGAGTCGATACGGCGTTGGTCTGCTAACGTTGCGGTACCGGGTTCGATCCCAGCATGAGCAGAAAAAAACGTCAGCACACGTATATATGTGGGTGTACGCGCTGTGCTCAGCCCTGTAACGGGGTGGGAAGATCTTTCATTTTTATCACTCACATAGCCAACTAAAACACTGCTTTCTTTCCTCTCCCATCCTCGCAGCACATCACACACACTCTTTGTTCCCAGAGATCCTTCCGATGGGCATCTATATCCACAAACCTCTGACGCGGAACAGTTCTCTCTGGTCCGGGGCGATGAAAGTTCCACCTAGACACTCTTTGGTGTCAAAATATAATAGTTCTTGGCGCCTCTCCCCAGCCAAGACCTGCTCCTAGTGCCATTTGGATCACCAGTGATCGTCATACTGTCCTTTATGTTTATTTCATTATCCAGTTGGGATCCGTTTGGATAGGCCTGGTTAGCGAACTACCACCACTACTACTACCTAATAAAAATAATGATATCGTAATTAATTTACTTTTGGCTGAAACATTATTTTTTAATTATGACAATTTAGGGGCAACTCTACATTTATATGGTCTTTAAATAACTCATTGCGCCGTTGTTTCTTATGCCGAGATGGACGCGCCGAGATGGCCGTGCCGGGATGGCTGCGTCGAGATGGCTGCGCGAAGTTGGATGCGGAAAGAAGGTTAACTTATCTTATTTTATTCTCTCTCATTGTTTTTTTACATATTCTTGTCAGCCCACATATGATACTACTTAAATTACTACAAATAAATCTTAGACAAATGAACAATTTTGACAGATTATTTAAGGAACAAATATAAACTTAAACGACTCAACATTGTCGAATGAGAAACATGTTTTTTACTGGTAAGAAAATCTTGCAACTCATGAACGATGTTCACTTCAACAAATGCATGGAAGAAAATGAAATACATGCCTGGTTTCATTTGAACCTATTATCGCAAACTCCCTAGACAATCAACGAAGCCTTATTCTGATGTGGAGAAATTTCTTCCAAACTTTCAATCTTGGTGTATATTTGTAAAGTTGGAGATTATAGCGTAAGGGCTAACGCACGGACCATGGGCGGTATCCGCACATGAAACGAGGGCGGAACGCAGCTCGATGGTGTAAACAAATCGTTTAAGGATTCCCTGCCTCTGAAGTTAAATTCCCATCGGCGTTTTTAAACGAGCCTAAAACATACAATAAATTTTATTAGAGCCTCATCTCGCTCGAGAATCAGGACAACAAGGCCGCGAGGACGGAAGGGGAGTCCTGCAAAAACTTACCTCGAATTCCTCTAACAAGTTCCCTCAAACTCTTTAAGAGGTTCTTTCGGAAAGACACGTAGATCCGTCAAGAAGAGCGGCTGACGTGCAAGGAAACAGCAGAATCCAGCCCTCACAATGCTTATACTCGTAGTATATATGTTTGTATCACTTCTCTCCTAGGGCCTACTCATACACGACATACCATGAAGGGAGCAGATGTCGTGTAAAATGGCCAGACGTTCTATGGAAGAAGGTCATGCCCAAGGCAATGGTGTTCATCCAATGACAATAACTTCCTAACTATAGAATGCAACCAGTTCAGGTCTAACCGCCTGGAAAAGGTCTTGAAGGCAGATGTTGGCAATTTCAAATGATTTCACTAGTATATATATATATATATATTTATATATATATATATATATATATATATATATATATATATATATATATATATATAGAGAGAGAGAGAGAGAGAGAGAGAGAGAGAGAGAGAGAGAGAGAGAGAGAAAGAGAGAGAGATAAGAGTTGGAGAGGTATTTTAGCTTGCCTCCCCGCTAACAAATGAGAAGAATAAAGCTAGTTTTATTATGATATGGGGTTGCATGTCTTCATCAGGACCAAGGGAAATGTTTTTTTATGCCAGGGAAGAATGAACTGCCAAACTATACTACCGTGATGTCCCACATTTTAGAGCCATCTATCTAGAAATTGCATTGTAACACACAAATGAAAATGCTACATGTTATACATTAAACCACAACAAGAATTTGTTTAGGGAAATGGATACCATCCCATGGAGTGGGGACCACAGAGCGCTGATTTAAATATATTCAAGAGCACACTTGCTGGGAATTGTTCGAAAAACTAAAAAAAAGGACAAAGAGTACAAATAAAACAGAACTGAATGGAAAATTACAAGCTGGGGGAGAAAATGGCTTCATAAATTGTGAATATTTAGTGAAATCTAAGCTAAGAAGAATTATGTCTTTAATTAAAGCAAAAGAGGTTGTAACTAAGTTTTAAAATAATAAAAAATAAATATACATTATATATAGTTACGTTAGAAATTAATGCAATATCCCACGAATGAAAATGAGAGATGATTGCAAGTGATTCATAAATTTCTTTAATCTTTCTCAAAGGAAACGATAACGAAAAATAAGGAAACTATATAAATTAGCCAAAAGATGAAGCAACACCTCTTAAAGAAGGACTAATAAATAACTGACGTTCACGACTTAGCGAGTAAAACTCCGTCGCTGGAATAAAAGATATTTAGGGGGCACCAAGGCAAATTACATTTAGCGGAGGGGAGGAGACAAAGATCAGGTATAAACTACATAAGGCGATAAAATGAAGAGAATATAGAATTCTGGGAAAAAAGATCGCTTATGAGAAAAATACATCAGAAAATCAAATAAGGACTTTGATAAACGAAGTTAGGTTTTTATCCAGTGAGAGACAAGACAAGTGCCCCCACCCACTCCTAGAATAACACTTGTCCTCTCTCTCACTAGATAAAAACCTACACTCCGTTATTCAAAAGGCTTCTCAAATAAACCTTTTTGGGGTTGAGGATGGTTGGCTTAGTTGATAAGCGTCGTGGTTCTGATAGTGATGAGCGCTTGATGACACAGGTTCAAATCCAACTCCTTTATTCAACTTTATATTGCGGTTAAAATAGTTTTCCCTATTGTAAACCGTTTGTATATCTCCCATTTTCTTTCTTAAGCATTTAATGGCTCACGTAATATATTCCTCAGCGTTTTACCGGGTTCCGATACCACTTTTCTTTTCCTTGGGCTTTTAACTATATATATATATATATATATATATATATATATATATATATATATATATATATATATATATATAGGGGGTTGAGGATAAATCCCAAAATGAGACATGTAATATTTCTCATTTAATTAAGAACAACGTTTCGGGTATCTTACCCATCTTCTGGTCTATAAAAGAGATTTAGAAAAGGTTTAAATTACAAAAATTATAATGCACACAAAGTTTAAAAATAAATTATTTAGTTAATTGAAATTATGGCAAATCGTTTGAAAACTATTGAAATTTAGATATGGATCAATTATGGGTACTTTAAAATGCATAAATATAACACTAGTTGATACAATTATTGGTTGACACAGATATTAGTCACTAAATGAAGCAGCAATAGTAATAAATTATTTAATAAAATGAAAATGTGAAAAAATCATTTGAAAACTTGACACTAAATATAAATGCTATAAATATGGATAAATATAAGAATATACTAATTGGGGCAATTAATTGGTACACAAAAATATTAGTCACCTTTAGTGGACGGTAAAAGCGGAGAGACTGAGGAAAAATTATAGAGGAAACCGATTAGAGATTGGTAGGTTGTGAAAATATTTTGAGTGGTTTATGAAATGAGAAGGGGAAAAGCAGTTGAATCAGAATTTAAACTGGGATTTAGTTGTTTTATAAATAATGATTCGAGAATGCGCAGGGAAGTAGAGTCCTTTGCATGTCCTATAATTTGAAAGTTTTTGTGGGAAATTTCTGTCTTACACTTAATTGAATGATATCGAATGGGAGAAGTTTCTTCATTGGTTAAGGTGGAGCCAGTGCGAGAGCTAATACCAAGATGAGAACAGAACCTAGCTCTAAGTGAGCGAACAGTGCTGCCAATGTAGATCCCCTGGTGGCACCTGGGGCAAATGAATTTATAGACAACTGAACAGCTCATTTCAGGTGGGATTCTGTCTTTAGTTCTGAAAAATTTTCCAATGTGAAAGTTGTTAAGAAAAACTATTTTGAAGTTGGTATGCGTGTAAAAACTTTTCAAAAGCTTATTAAGTTTTCGGCGTAAGGGTAGGTTGAGTGGGCCAATATCAGGAAGTAGACAATAGCGGAGATCCTTGGGGACAAAGGAAATTTCTTGTGGAGGATGGTATATTTTATCAAAGAATTGACGGATACATTTTTGTACAAGTGAGGGCTGGAAACAATTCCTTTGAAAATAACCCATGAGAAAACTGAATTCAGAATGAACAAGAAAATAATCAGATGAAAGCTGAAAGCCACGGTGAAGGAGGGTTTTGATGTTGTTGATCTTATAAGAAATATCACAAAAACTGTAAAAGTTCATGCCGAGACCAGAAAAGGAGGATTTACGATAAACGGAAGTGGTGAAGTTGGGCGAGGAGCGTGATATGAGAAAATCCAGAAATGGTAATTTTCCATCTTTCTCTTTATCAATTGTGAATTTTATATTTGAATGGCGATGATTCAAATATTCAAAGAATGAAAGAGACTGTTGTTCTGTTTTAAATATTAGAACCGTATCGTCAACAAAACGACGGTAAAATATCGGTTTCAAATCAGGAGGGCATTCTCGCAAAGCAACTTCTTCGAAGTTGGACATAAAAATGTCAGCAAGAAGAGGACCCATGGGGGAACCCATTCCAACACCATCAACTTGTTGATAGATGGAGTTGTTAAACAGAAAACAGTTGTCTCTAATGGTTAGTTCAAGAAGAGTCCGTAAAAGCGACGGTGTGAATTTATGAAAGGTCGAATCCGGTTCTGGAAAGGCCTTTTGGATGATTAGGTCTATGGTTTCATTTACGGGGATATTTGTAAAAAGGGAGACGATATCAAAGCTACACAAAAAGTCAGGACCAGGAAGTTTCAAGTCCCTGAATTCTTCAGGAACAACTAAATCCCAGTTTAAATTCTGATTCAACTGCTTTTCCCCTTCTCATTTCATAAACCACTCAAAATATTTTCACAACCTACCAATCTCTAATCGGTTTCCTCTATGTATAGTCTTTCCTCAGTCTCTCCGCTTTTACCGTCCACTAAAGGTGACTAATATTTTTGTGTACCAATTAATTGCCCCAATTAGTATATTCTTATATTTATCCATATTTATAGCATTTATATTTAGTGTCAAGTTTTCAAATGATTTTTTCACATTTTCATTTTATTAAATAATTTATTACTATTGCTGCTTCATTTAGTGACTAATATCTGTGTCAACCAATAATTGTATCAACTAGTGTTATATTTATGCATTTTAAAGTACCCATAATTGATCCATATCTAAATTTCAATAGTTTTCAAACGATTTGCCATAATTTCAATTAACTAAATAATTTATTTTTAAACTTTGTGTGCATTATAATTTTTGTAATTTAAACCTTTTCTAAATCTCTTTTATAGACCAGAAGATGGGTAAGATACCCGAAACGTTGTTCTTAATTAAATGAGAAATATTACATGTCTCATTTTGGGATTTATCCTCAACCTCAAAATAAGCCTTCTTAGAAGCAAACCTATAGAATATATACGTTCCCGTTATGGACAAGATGGCGTTAGGCTTTTTCGGCAAGCATCCAAACTTTCCTGTCGTTTCAAGAAAGTACAACTTGACATTCAATTTCTAGAAATTTGTAGGTCAAACAATGTTTATCCTAACTTTATCATCTTTAAACTCTACCGTAAGTCCCTGTATTCTTCCGAATTTTACAAGTCATCATTGGATTATCTCCTCAATAATGAAATTAACTTCAAATTTCAACTTTTGCATAAAACCGAGAAAAGTTATAATTTCTCCCTTTCTAAATTGCGCTCAACCTTTTCCTTTTGTGATAATATTTGCTACCGTTCAGTTATTGTTAAAGAAACTAACTTTTATTCTTCTCAAGTCATTCAAACCCATAATGCTAAACTTAATAAGCTTAATTTGCTCCGTCCAAGCCTAAACTCACCTGAAAGAGTCATTCATAACCTATCAGATTATAAATTATCGACACGAGAATCTTTTCTTCTCTCACTTGGTCTGCAATTTAAGTTGCCTGTTTTTTCTCACAAATTCCCAAACTACTTCCAGTTTTTTGAAAAATTCATTTACGATTTACAACCTATTCCTATACTTGGGAACTTTAAAGATCTCAAATCATCTTTTTCCCTTCTTACAAATGAATTTTACATAAAAATGAAAAATCTTCGATTTAGTTCCCTTTTCATACAAAAGAATGATTTCAAGCTTCTTCGTGACCTCGGAAACAATCCTGATATTTTTGTTACCCGGCCTGATAAAGGTAACGGTGTTGTGATTCTCAACAAATTTGATTACATTAACAAAATGAATAACATCCTCTCTGATTCATCTAAATTTAAACTTCTTAACAAAAATCCCTCGAAACTTTCCCAAATTCTGGATGATAAGGTTAATCGCTTGCTTTCTAAACTTAAAACTCTTAACATCATTGACGATGGATCTTATAAACAACTTTTCTCCTCTGGCTCTAATCCCGGACTTATGTATGGCCTTCCTAAAATCCACAAGCCTAATGTTCCCCTCCGCCCCATACTAGCTGCATACCCAATGGCAACCTACAAGTTGGCTAAATATCTAGTACCTCTACTTAACCCTTTTACCACTAATCAATACAAAGTTAACAATAGTTATTCTCTGGCTGAAGAATTCAGGAACTTGAAACTTCCTGGTCCTGACTTTTTGTGTAGCTTTGATATCGTCTCCCTTTTTACAAATATCCCCGTAAATGAAACCATAGACCTAATCATCCAAAAGGCCTTTCCAGAACCGGATTCGACCTTTCATAAATTCACACCGTCGCTTTTACGGACTCTTCTTGAACTAACCATTAGAGACAACTGTTTTCTGTTTAACAACTCCATCTATCAACAAGTTGATGGTGTTGGAATGGGTTCCCCCATGGGTCCTCTTCTTGCTGACATTTTTATGTCCAACTTCGAAGAAGTTGCTTTGCGAGAATGCCCTCCTGATTTGAAACCGATATTTTACCGTCGTTTTGTTGACGATACGGTTCTAATATTTAAAACAGAACAACAGTCTCTTTCATTCTTTGAATATTTGAATCATCGCCATTCAAATATAAAATTCACAATTGATAAAGAGAAAGATGGAAAATTACCATTTCTGGATTTTCTCATATCACGCTCCTCGCCCAACTTCAACACTTCCGTCTATCGTAAATCCTCCTTTTCTGGTCTCGGCATGAACTTTTACAGTTTTTGTGATATTTCTTATAAGATCAACAACATCAAAACCCTCCTTCACCGTGGCTTTCAGCTTTCATCTGATTATTTTCTTGTTCATTCTGAATTCAGTTTTCTCATGGGTTATTTTCAAAGGAATTGTTTCCAGCCCTCACTTGTACAAAAATGTATCCGTCAATTCTTTGATAAAATATACCATCCTCCACAAGAAATTTCCTTTGTCCCCAAGGATCTCCGCTATTGTCTACTTCCTGATATTGGCCCACTCAACCTACCCTTACGCCGAAAACTTAATAAGCTTTTGAAAAGTTTTTACACGCATACCAACTTCAAAATAGTTTTTCTTAACAACTTTCACATTGGAAAATTTTTCAGAACTAAAGACAGAATCCCACCTGAAATGAGCTGTTCAGTTGTCTATAAATTCATTTGCCCCAGGTGCCACCAGGGGATCTACATTGGCAGCACTGTTCGCTCACTTAGAGCTAGGGTCTGTTCTCATCTTGGTATTAGCTCTCGCACTGGCTCCACCTTAACCAATAAAGAAACTTCTCCCATTCGAGATCATTCAATTAAGTGTAAGACAGAAATTTCCCACAAAAACTTTCAAATTATAGGACATGCAAAGGACTCCACTTCCCTGCGCATTCTCGAATCATTATTTATAAAACAACTAAATCCCAGTTTAAATTCTGATTCAACTGCTTTTCCCCTTCTCATTTCATAAACCACTCAAAATATTTTCACAACCTACCAATCTCTAATCGGTTTCCTCTATAATCTTTCCTCAGTCTCTCCACTTTTACCGTCCACTAAAGGTGACTAATATTTTTGTGTACCAATTAATTGCCCCAATTAGTATATTCTTATATTTATCCATATTTATAGCATTTATATTTAGTGTCAAGTTTTCAATTGATTTTTTCACATTTTCATTTTATTAAATAATTTATTACTATTGCTGCTTCATTTAGTGACTAATATCTGTGTCAACCAATAATTGTATCAACTAGTGTTATATTTATGCATTTTAAAGTACCCATAATTGATCCATATCTAAATTTCAATAGTTTTCAAACGATTTGCCATAATTTCAATTAACTAAATAATTTATTTTTAAACTTTGTGTGCATTATAATTTTTGTAATTTAAACCTTTTCTAAATCTCTTTTATAGACCAGAAGATGGGTAAGATACCCGAAACGTTGTTCTTAATTAAATGAGAAATATTACATGTCTCATTTTGGGATTTATCCTCAACCTCAAAATAAGCCTTCTTAGAAGCAAACCTATAGAATATATATATATATATATATATATATATATATATATATATATATATATATATATATATATATAAAAATATATATATATATAAATATAAATATATATATATATATATATATATATATATATATATATATATATATATATATATATATATATATATATATATATATATATATATATATATATATATATATATATATATATATATATATATATATATATACGATGTGCGGTCAATAAGTTTTGCAATTCGGATATAAGGAAACGAGATATGAGGAAAAGTGTTTTATTATTTTTCAATATAACTACCCTCAACTACAATGCACTTGCGCCACTTGTCCCTGAGGTTTCGAATTCCCGACGACCAGAAATCTCCCGACTGCTGTTCTATCCACTCTTGGACGGCGAGCTGGACATCTTCATCGTCCCCAACCTGGCGTCCACGAAGTGCAACCTTGAGCTGGCGGAATAAAAAGTAGTCGCTAAGGGCCAGATCTTGACTGTAGGGGGAATGGTCCTCTAATCCGCACTCGCGCAGGGCAGCTTGTGCACTCTGACGACGTTGAAGTCGATCATGGGGCGTGAGGTTTCTAGGGACCCAACGAGCCAAATTGTCGTTGATGATGTTCATAACACTTCCATGTGATATTCCAAGTTCTCGCTCGATTTCTTCGACCTTTACCCGTCTTTTTTTGAGGATCATCCTCTCTAAACGGGCCACATTGTCCTCGCGTGTCACGTCCTAACGGGAATCCTGGACGGGGGTCATCTTTAAGGGACTCACGACCATGGTGGAACTACCTATTCCAGCGAGCAATGGATGCATAGGAAGGGGCGGTGTCGATGTACACTGCAACCATGCGTTCATGGATCTCTTTTGCATTCTTGCCTTCCTTGGTCAAAAATTTGATCTTTGATCACTGCGTGGTGCTCAACCTTCTCCATTGTTGAAAACTTTGTGACTGACGATCTGCGATCAGCTACTGCTTCTTAAATAGACGAGACAGGAGCGTGTGGCCGCAGGTCATAACTTGTCATAACTTGTCCTAACACCCCCACAAACAGCCATCCCCCTTCCTCTGTTTTGCCCTACCGATTCTCAAAACTTATTGACCGCCCCTCGTATATATATATATATATTTATATATATATATATATATATATATATATATATATATATATATATATATATATATATATATATATATAGAGAGAGAGAGAGAGAGAGAGAGAGAGAGAGAGAGAGGTTGCCCCAGCAAATACTTGACTAAGTTTAAAATTGATTAACTCATTCAAATGTAATTGAATATACATAAATATTTGTTTGCCAATTACTTTAAACAGAGGATGATGTCGTAAAACATCAAAATCAATATATCTTTAGCAAAATATATGATAAATATGTCTATCTTCTTAGTCACATACTGCCCTTAATCGCGTTTTGAAGGGAAAAATACATTTTCTGATAACAGATAATGTTATGTTATCACATTCAAGAAGATATTTTTCCTTAAGTTCAGATTTACTAAATTTACTCTTTTTTTGCGGAAAACCTTTTCTTCAAGTAAATTTCACATGGAACAGTCCTTATGTTTACAATCAGGCGATTGCAAAGTTCCTTCATCCTTTTTCATAAAATGAGGACAATTTTCTTCCAAATATTTCGGTGTTGTTTTGGTTGTATCAGAGAGCACACCATCTTGCTGGAAAATGAAGTCTTCTTTAGAATAGAGCTGATACCAATCAGCAGGCAGGCCGTAAATAGTAGTTCAATGTAATTTTCTGAATTATTGGATTTTTGGGTATCGATAAAATGGATCATCGTTATACCATTCCATAACATTTCCACAGGAACCATTGATTTTTTACTGAATTTTGAAGATACATGTTAAGTATTTGAGTATTTGGTGGTACTTCCAGAGAGAAATCTTTTTCGTCGGTAAACACAAAATTTCTTCTAATCTGAGATGAATAGCGATCGTGAAGCAAATTCTTCTACAACAATAATTTTATTTCTTTCTCGTAACAGTTTTATTAAGACGGCCAATACCTTTCTTTTAAACTTTCGAACCAGTAGTTTTTATATTTTTAAGTAAGTTATGCACACTTCTACAAGTCCATTTTCTATCTGGAATTTCAGGAAAAATTCTATTTCCATTCTGCCCTCTTTCTTTAAAACATGCTTTTATTAGAATTTCATCATTTAAATTTAACACCATTGTGATGGGGGTATAATAACAAAATTAGAGGTTTAAAGTTCAAATGATTACTGAAAGAGAGAGGAAAAACAAAACAAAGATTAATATAGCCAAATAGCCTAAGCATACAGACTTCGCATTTCCTACGTACAAATATCGTAGATTTTCTTGATTCGGAAGCAAAATTTTAGTGGTTTTTATTCCTTAAGTGTAGCAATACTATTAAAATTATATCTTTGAATTTTTAGAGATAAAAATCATAATTATAAGTTGTATATAAATATATATATATATATATATATATATATATATATATATATATATATATATATATATAAGTATATTTGGGCAGAAGATTCTCTTCGTAACATATTTTATATAATGGGACTGCGAATTTAGCGTCAATATTTTCTTTTAGTCCCTCGATTTGTCTTATATTCCGCTTTTGTTCGTTAGTTAACCGTGGATAAGTTCGCCGACATTCATTAGAAATGTAGTAACAAACGAGTGCAGGAAACTAGTTTACTGACAAAAACAAAATATTTATTGGCCTGACGCGTTTCGATACACACCTCTATCATTATCAAAGGTTGATATTCATAACCTAAAGAATTGAAGGCAGAACTTTTTATACATAGTTATTTAGATGTTAACAAATAAAGGAACAAATTTATTGGGAATAGAAATTCTTAAGCACCATAGGTACATTAAAATGAGAGTTGCGACTGCTTAAAATGGTTAATCTATAATGTACACAAGATTACTATGGGCAGGAATTATTACTCGGGGTTCGGAGACGTGAGGAAGGCAAAGTGAATTGTACGTTTGTTTGCTTTTGAATTTGGCTTGTTTTTCTTTTATATATAAGGCTTACAATAAAATGGTAGAGGAAGGATGGTATGTATGGGCAGGTATTTTTTTTATTAAGAAAATACTTTCATTTTTCATCCTTCCTATCTTGCGAACTGTTTGTTGATTTGGGACTTGGCTATATATTAGATTATACACTTTTTTGAAAGTTTCAGCTTTTTTTTCATCTTATTTGTCCTTGTTGGATATAAATCTAGACTAATAATATTCGTCGGCATTTGTAAGACAGGTTGGATCAGAACGAATAAATTGAAATATATGTACATACTTGTGAAGAGAAAATAAGAGAGTAAAGGTGTTGGAAAGGCCGGAAAGATGTGAAACATTTGGATTGATTATATGCACGAGAGAAAGAGATGGCAGAGGGGTATATGGAAGATATGGCTTATGATAGGGATGCAGAGAGAGGGTTTGTGTGGGAATGAACTCTGTCTTGACAGGATTGTACAATACTCTCCACCCCATTGCTAAGAAAGACCAATTAGGGGTGTACCTATGGATGGGTTGCTTTTCTTAATAGGGGTATGAAGGGGTAGGAGAGGGGAGGATTGTTCATTAGTTTCTTCGATGACGATGACCACAATTTTGGAATCAGCAGTAAAAGAGGTGAATGAATAAGCAAATTCCTTTGATTTAAGGAGGGACGAGGAATTTGCTCTTCCTTTGATTAGGGAGAATTAGTTCTTTTTGTGGGATATTTACTAATGTAAGAATGTTGGGTAACTAACAGCCAGGAAGATAAATTGGTGAATATAAAACTTAAAATAAAATAGGATAAAACTTAAGATAAAATAGGAATGTGGGGTAATTTATAGCCGATGGGATAATTTGGGGAACATAAAACTTATGATTGAAGCAAACATGAAATCACTGGTGTCGATAAATGGAGTAGTAGTAGAAGTAGACATAAAGGTCAGTATGAAAATCTGTGGTGAGCCCAAGGTCACGAGGGGCCGTTCTTCTTTGGGAAGAGATGCCAGGTACCTGCTTCGCCCCATGGAAGAGGGAACTGTGCCGCGTCAGAAGAATTAGATACCCATCAGCAAGATTCCTTGGAACAGAGTATGTGTGTGTGTGTGTTGTGATGCGAAGAAGAGAGAGGAAAGAAAGCAATGTTTTAATTGGCTATGTGTGTGTTGAGAACAGTAAGTTTGTGTCTGTTCATGCCTAGATCGAACCCGGTAGAGCGACGATAGCGGAGCAACACCGTAACCACTCGGATAAAGAAGTAAATGAACGCAATTAACCAAAAGGATCAGAATTTATCCCAACAGTAGTCACCGAATGAAATTAATGCAATTTTCCTTTATGGTTAATATATTAGAATCGCCACTTGGAACGATAGGGTCCATTTTGTTGCCTATCAGTGATATTCACAGGCTTTCATCGCGAAAGGGGAACAATATTAGAGTCAAAACTCAGAGCGACTTTACAAGTCTTGCAGCAGAATATTAATGAGGAGCGGCTTGGCCATGGTTAGGTCATCAGGTGAAAATGCAATTTAAGATGGCGGACCAAATAAGGCTAATTTTAACCAGCCAAGACTTTTTCGCGCTAAACTCATCAAACGAAAGAGGAGGTCCAAATGGCTGTCTTCTGCAGTTGTAACAAAATTGAAATGAGACGATCGAGAGTGAGATTAAAATCTAGCGATCGGGATAAACTTGGCTATTGAAAATAGTCTCTCGATCGTATTATGAGGAATTTCCTTGATTATCGGATTGGTTGATCTCTGATATTCACCTTATATCTAATCGGAAGGATTAACGTACAAATCAAGAGCAGCTTTCATTGCGAAAAGCCGAAAAGTCAAGGCTGTTGCGGTTCCATTTTTAATCCTGTGCCTGATGCGTTAATTGCTTAAAAGTCCATAATCCATTGTAAGTTGCTAAAATATTAATGGCAAAATGATTCAGTATTTCGTTTTGAAAAGAATGTAAATTAGTAATTACTAATTAATTTTGACAGAATAAAGTTAGAGGTTTTCCAGATATTTGAATACTCTATAAGGAACTAAATTAAAGAGAGCAAAGATCAAAGATCCTTAGAAAATAATGATAATAAAAGTAAAAAGAACTACTGAACATATTCAGGTATAGCTACGCCCAACATTAGAACACTTCCTTTGAAACAAACACCAACTTATCCTCAATTTTCTTACAATCTTTTTGACAGATTAATTGATGAAAAAATTATAGAAATTATATAAAATTAAAGAAACATTTGCCTAATATTTGATTCAATAAAACAAATCTATTGCCTTTGCCAAAACCTAGCATAATGATCATAAACTTTGAAATTCTTTTAAACTACCAACTTGCATTCTAGAAGTAGGCAACACGTAAGCTCTCTTAATATACGCATGAACAAAAATACAAAGGCAATCCACGTGAAAAGGAAAGAAAACAAATAAGGTTACTAGCGTTTTCGGTTATTACAACGTTTTCAAAGAGTAAACAGAGAAAGAATGAAAAGATGAAAACTAAAATCTATTCATGTTTTTGGTTTTCTACGGTTCCGCCTTTATGTATTATAATAAATGAAAGCGCTATTGTCTTAAATTGTTTTCTTTTATCTTCCTCTTGTTTGCGTTGTTCATATATAGAGATATGCCTATAGAGGAGGTTCATCAACCCTTTTGAATAGAACACAAGTACAAAGTTTGAAACTTAAAATTGAAAGATTTCAAAAGAGCCGATTTTATATTCTTACATTAAAAATTGAGCTCGATTGTAATGATTTACTTTACTATGTCAAATTTCATATCCATATTAATGGCATTACCTAATTTTGTACACTTTCTCTAAAATTCTAGATACAATAATTCTCCTTATTTTATTTCACTTGCAAAGGAATTGATTGTCGATTTCAATTCTAGAGGTCTGGAAATTTAGTCTTTTAACTAGAGCATATCAATTCTATCCACTAAAGTATAAGATATCTAGTAAAAAATAAGTAAAGCTGAGAAAATGCTTCATTAAACACAGCTAGGTGAGTGACATATGTGTAACGGTGGATAAGTCACCAATTGAATAGATGCAATGCAGTGAATGCAGTAGCAGGATGGAGAAAGTCTCAAAATATAATTTGAACCAAATGGCGAACAAATAATAAACTTTAGGCTCAATCTTACTACATTGAATAATATTAAGAAATGGGAAAGTAAAATTGTCACGGGAAAGAGACTCGCTTAGAACAAGAGGGAGTTTTTACTCTTGTATCAAACGAGCTATGAATTCTTAGTAGTCAGGTCTATTAGAAAGACTACTTTCAAGGGACGTTGTTTGAATCTCTGCTTTGATTGCTACTTTACCTTTAAGAATTATTCATCATTACCATTAATTAACGGAGGAATCATTTGCCTTACATTAATGTGCTAGGCATAAAGATTATTTTTATTTTATGAAACTTTCAGGGTTATCAAAATTAGAAAAATCTCCAATTATTGCATGTCATATACATTCATATATTTCCCATTTCATTCAGGATGAGAAAGCCAGGTGAATTGCTGCTGGATGCTCTCCAAATCGATTTTTTATTTATCTCCTCCTTTCTCAAGTACATTTAATCTTACTTTCATCATCTTCATCGTCCTCTCCATCATTTTTAAGTAATCTCTTAGCACAAATACTATCCAATAAACAAGTTAAACTCATACAAGTTTTCGACTATTCAATCTTTATATGATATCATTTTCCAACTCTACTTACATTCCTATAAATTCACCTCCCAAAATATATTGCCTAAATTTAATTGGACAACTTCACATAGTGGTGCGTATGGGTAGCAACATATATAAATCTAACTCACTGGAAATTGAGAACAATGAATTCTATCTCTTTCGAACTTTATTTCAGTCGGAATGATTCCTCTCGCCTTTATAAAGGCGAAATGGTGGCTATTGCATTCCTAGCTTTCATCGAGGAATTATATTATTTTTCTATCGAACCTTTTATTGTGAAACATTTCCGAGGACACGAAGTGAAAAATTGGCCTACAGCTCGTCATTTGCGACCGGTATTTTACTGCTTTCAGCGGATCTATCATTTACGATGTTTGGAATTAAAGTGTAAAGTAACCCGTGTTGTGGCATGCGCAGAACATGTGATTATAACCTCTATGACGTTGGCAGAAGCTTTCTCATAATTGATTTTCATCTTACCTGAAAGGCCTTGTATTTTCTTCTTGAATAGCTCGCTATTTATTATTTTTAAATACTTTATTGATATTATTTCTTCTGAGACCATTAACTCACTTTTACCTCCATAGTTCTATTATTAATGAGTGTCATTTGAGCATTTGCAAGTTTCTATCTCTTGATAAGGCCTTTATCTTTTTCAGAAGCTACAAAGAAGATATTTCCCCAATGTATTCTTGATATTCGATCATTTGAGTGTATATTCTGATCATATTTCCCTTTATAATCCTCTATTTGAATCTTATGTTTGTCTTGCCCTCTTTGACCATGCTTCTTATCTCCCGTGGTTTGCGGGCGTTTGTTTCTCTTTCGAGTTTATCAATTAGTTTTTTTTATTAAGAAAATACTTTCGTCTTTCACCCTTCCTAGCTTTCTAACTGTTTGTTGATTTGGGACTTTGCTATATATTAGATTATACACTTTTTTAAGGGTTTCAGCCTTTCTTTTTATCCCATTTGTCCATGTTGTAGCTGTGACTTATGCCCAATTGGGCAGTCGCCAGATAGGCTTCTAAATTTAAAAATAATGTTCATGTTGTATATAAATCTAGACGAATAAGATTCGTCGGTATTTGTTAGGGTTTTGTAGATATTTTAAATTCATCTATTTTTGCCTTTAATTTAACTTATAGCAGAAGTATATATATACATATGATAACTATTGCGTTTTAAGGCCTACGAATTACCCTTTGCTCAAAACTTTGTTCTTTAAATAGGAACCTGTAATTGGTTCATGCTAGCTGTATCAATACTAAGGTATGGTCGTTATACGACACACCGCCTGGTTATATGTACGAATAAAGGAGTATATTGAGAAGGCTTGAACACAATCCGGCACTGTTTTTGTGATGGCTGTATTTAGTCCTATTGCAACGGAGGACTTCGCTTCAGGTGGGATTCTATTCCGCCAACCTTTACTGGTCAAGGTCAAAACTTTTTCAGTTTTTGTGACTTTTCTTTCAAAATAAGTGCCATCAAAACACTAATATTCCTGGCTTTTAATATTTGTTCATTTTACTCCTGATTTCACCAAGAAGTCATATTTCTGACTAAATATTTAAAACGAAACGGTTTTCCTGTCTCTCTAACTGAAAAAATTACTGCCCAATTTTTAAACAATATTCACCATACCAAATTTAAATTCCCTACTGTTTGCAAAGATATCCGTTACATAATTTTTCCGGATCTGGGTTTTTTAAATAAAATACGCTCCTGCCCTTTCTCCCCAGTTGTCCTCTAACGGCTAATGTTCAAGGTTCGTTTATCCTGATGTGTTTCCTGTGTTTCCCCAATCGTTAATTTTTAACTCTCAACATAATAATCCAAAAATATCAATTACCTGTAAATTTATCGCTATCCCCCCCCTTAATAAACATTAAATACTTTCCATAAATTCATCACTTTGATTATCTGTTTAACTCTAACTTAAATTGTTTTCCTCGAATTGTATTTTCTAGTACCGGAAGATGGGTGAAAAGTTCACCAGAAACGTTGTATCAACAAAATGAAATGAATTTCCCTTTATACGTCCTTTCGTTCATTTTTCAAACTATATATATATATATATATATATATATATATATATATATATATATATATATATATATATATATATATATATATATATATTAGAGAGAGAGAGAGAAAGAGAGAGTTATCATAATTACTTGTCTTGTCTATATAGGGAGTGATTATCACTTTTCCAGTCATGTGAAACATTTTCTGACAATTTCGAAAATAATTGGATTCATATTTGTAAATAATATTACCTTCGAGATTTGGGTACAATATGATGGCAATGATGCTATGACCTATGGAATAATAATATTATTAAAATCTTCTTTACAATATTACTTTACTTATCAATGAAATACTTAAAATTGACTTAAACATTTAATGTGTTACATTTTGTTACAATATATTTTGGACCTCTTACGCTTGGGAATCAATCTTTACGGAACGTGTTATGGGGGATGGGGGGAATTTATTATAACTTTTCTTATTTATCAATATCAATATTATCTAGAGATTACTATATTCGAATCTATTTATTTCTTCTAGACTGAAGATGCTCCTTCAAACATTGACTCCATTTATCTGAATCTTAGTATTCTCGTAGGCTGAGGTTCCTTCTTCTTCAAGTTGGCTGGTTAGATTCTTGATATTCGTAATTCTTTCTTGAAGTATCTTTATATTAGTTTGCATTTATCTTGGTGTGATGATTCCTTCCAAATTCTTGATCAAAGATATGTTTTCTTCTTAATTCTTGATGACGGGATGAGTTCTTCTTGCTTCTTGATGACGTGATGATTTCTTAATAAGTTGAGACGAGTTAGCCCTTGAAGTCGTTTTCTTTCCGTTTTCCTTGACAGCGGTTTTCTCTTGAGTTGATTTCTTGAGTTGTCTATAAGGCGTTTTTCCGTTTTCTTCTGGGATCTTCTACTTTGAAAATTGTAGACTGTCTGGGATCGATCTTGGGTCCAGAGGCCAGCCCTCTGCCGTCAGGCTACGGCCAAGTCCGTTCTGACTAGGTAATTTAATGAGCTATTTATATTCTCGCTTTTGGAAGGAAGTTTTTCTCTTATACACCTTCGCACCCCTACACACGTAGTACTTGGGGGTCGAAGATCGAATCTAGTAAACATTTGATTGAAAAATTTGAACGGTTCACACATGAACCTAGGAAACATTTGTTTGAAATTTAAACGGTTCACCCATTGAAACTTATAAATAGGAAGATAAACTTCCCGCTGTTAATAGCTTTCTTTTGTAAATAGGAAGATAAACTTCCTGCTGTGAATAGTTCAGTCTGGTAAATAGAAAGATAAACTTCCCGCTGTTAGTAACGTTTTTTGTAAATAGGAAGATAAACTTTCCCCTTTGCACTATTTCTCCTTCGTAAACAGGAAGTTAGACTCCCCAGTAAGCAGTACGATATCTTCTGTCGGCCATACGCAGCTCCGTACAAAAATAGATCTTGTTCATAAAGTCTCGTGGAGAAAAGGTAAAAATTGATGGCGTTCTTGAAGTTGCATCCCCTTGACTGTTCCTCCTTTGTCGGCTGTGAACTTTGCTGTGAGCTCAAATTTTTGTCGATTTTTCCAAGTCTAAAAATACGGAAAATTACAAATTACAAATTACAAATTAGGTTAAAGTGGTGAAATTGTGTGGTAGGTATATAAAGGTGTGAATAAGTTTTCTAGTTTGCCCTGGTGTTAGGGCATCACTAGCATTCTTCATGTTGTGTATTTAAAAATTTTTTATTTCCTCCGTCAAAAAGTAGCTGGCTGTCATTGACAGCCAGTTTCCTCCGTCATAATATTTGTATTTCTTTTTAGGTATTTTCGCCTTCGAAGCATTCAAGCCTTTCAAGGTTGACTTTCTTGCTGAATGATTCTCAGTGTTGGTTGCTTTGTAGTCTCTTAATATGGGCATTTAGCCTCTTTTCTTAGTTTGGATTTTGTTGACTTTTAGTTAATTTATTAACAGTTGGGTATTGGGAGTTGGGCACTTCGCCTCTTTTTATTCTTGACTTTTGATTATTATTAGTTTTGGGCACTTCGCCTCTTTTATATTTAAATTTAGTTTTATTTTATTAATTTTTTACTATATTTATTTACATTTGGGGGGGGGAGGGGGGGATTTTTAACGTGGGCACTACGCCTCTTTTTTCAATATGTTTCTTAAAATTTGTCAACTTGGTTGTCCAATCATCAAACTTTTTAGTCTTGGTATCTTAGGGTCACATAATTTAAGAGAAGTGGACTAGTACTACGTAAATATAGGTAGTACCACTTCTCTCGCGCAGGTTCTACTGCTTGGGAACAAAGCAGTTCTACCTATAGCGCGTCTCCGGTTTGCACGAATGGTTAAGTTTAGGTTCAAATTCGGGAGTATAGTTAGATCTATCTTGTCCCATGTCTTTCTCCCTAGCCTTTGGATCTCCGTATTGATCGGCTTTAGACCGATTCTCTGGTGAAGAGTCGATTGCCGAATACGGTCGATCCTTCGCGTGCCTGTAATCAGCAGCGTGGCTTTATTCTGCACTCTCTGCATCATTCTGAGAGAGGTACAGCTTGCCATCTGCGTGATCACGGCCGGGTACACCAGGACTGGGCGTACCAGGGCCATATACAGCTTCTTGCTGTTAGGCACGCTGAGGCATCTGAAGCGGTAAAGTTTCTTCAGCTCTCGTTTGGCTAGGGAGACTCTGGTATTTATGTGGGTCTTATATCCAGATTTAAAGAGTCGTAAGCCCAGGACATTACCCTCATTGGAGTACGGATAGTGTTCATTATTGACGACAACGTCATCAGTTTTTCGGCGGTTCATTGGAACGATCGTGAACTTCTGGCGGTTGGTCTTTATTTTCCACTTTCTTTCATATCTATTGATATTTTCTATTTCGACAGCTGTCGCCCTCGCCTGGCTTCCAGCGTTCCTGAATGGACTCAGGACGATTTGGGTGATGTCGTCTGCGTATTGCAGATACATCGAATCGTACCTCACTGGAGCAGGCAGGTCTATTGTGTACACGAGGTACAGCAGAGGGCTGAGGCAGCTGCCTTGTGGAACTCCCGCTTCTAGTTCGAATTCGGGTCCTTTGCAGCCCTCGATTGAAATTTGGGCTCTCCTATCGGAGATGTAATTGCAAAGGATCCTTTCCAGGAGTGGGTTAAGCTGGAGGTTGAGGATCTTGTATTGTAATCCTCTCAGCCAAACCTTATCGAAGGCCTTCTTAACATCACGCAGCACCACGTCTACGTACCGCCTCTCAGCTTTACTGCAAGCGAGTTTCTCCGCAAGAAGGGCGAGGGCTGTTTCCGTTCCTCGACCCTTGCGGAACCCGTGCTGCTGAGGGTTGTGGGCTCCCAGCTCGGCTAGTTGTTGTTGAAGCCTGTCAGCTAGGAGTCTCTCGTAGACTTTTGCAATGAACTCCAGCAGGGCGATTGGCCTGTAGTTTACCAGTTGATCAGGGGGTTTACCTCCCTTGGGTATGAAGATCATCTTCGCAATCTTGAGACCTTCCGGGAAGTAGCCCGTGTTCAGGGAAGCGTTGAAGATATTAACGATTCCCTGAATGATCTGCTGTGGGGCGTTAACCAAGTTGTTTCTGGTAATACCCGTCCAGCCTGGTGCCTTTTGTTGAAAGGCTTTTACAGTGGCCTTGACGTCCTCTGATGTTATGGGACGTCCGTGACCCGCCATCTCCCTGCCTTCGTTGACTTGCTGTAGTGGGTGTGTGCGATGCGTTTCCTGATTAAGTTGTTCAATCAGTTGGCTTCGAATTCCTGGTCGAAATCAACGTTTTCCTCGGGTGTAATCCTGAAAACGTTTTTCCAGAAGTTCCTGAACATATCCTCGAGAACCACCGGGTTCTCAATGTGGTCTCCGTTCTCCATTATCCGAGTCTTGAGTCTTGGTGTAAGTCCCTTTAAGTTCCTGACTTGGCGCCAGAACTTGGCCGGGCTAAGTTCGCTGTCGACTTTGGCTATCAAGTTGTTCCATATTTCCCCCTGTTGGAGGTTGATAGCCTCTCTAAGCTCTGAGCTTAGGCGTCGGAGCAGCAAGCTCCTTTCCCGGCTGGGACCCTCCCGTCGTACTTCTTCGAACACTTCCCTGTGAACGCGAGCGATATCTCTCATCTCCTCTGTCCATCTGGGCTGAGGAGGTGTTTTATACCCTGTAACGGGTATGCTCTCGCGGTCCGCGTTTAGTATGGACGTTGTTATCCTCTCCAACTCCCTGTCGATCTCCTCTAACGACGCCGTGCTGAGGTCAGCTGGCGCATAGTCACTGAGTCGTTGCTTGTAACGATCCCAGTTGGCCATGGCGTAATTTTTCCGGAGAGGGGCTGGGAGCTGGATTGGTGCGAGAGATATTGTAGTGAGAATCGCTATGTGATCACTAGGGACTGTCGGGCCTGGCTCACTATGGTAGTTGAAAGGAAAGCCTTCACTTGTTAAGATTATGTCAGGCTTAGTTGCTGACCGGGAAGTGATATAGGTCGGAAAATCCGGCCCAATCCTTTGAATGTTCTTTCTTCCCATAATCAATTCCAAGTTTCGGCCTCTATCGTTGGTGTTACCATAGCCTGCCGCACGGCATCTGGCATTGAGGTCTCCCCCTAAGAATGCCATTCTGCGGTGCCCGAACAGTGTGTAGAAGTTGCATAACGGGGAGGCCCCTCAGATGGGTGATGAGTGGCGGACTTGATGATGGGTGGTGATAGAATCAACTACCACCCCCCGGGGGTGCCGCCCCATCTGGGGTTTGGATATCGATGCTGTTTCCAACTTACACAGGGACGGTTGTATGTCCCCCTGTGGTCTTGGCCGGAAGTTACCCTTAGAGATTAGAGCGAACTCTTCCCCAAAGCTTTCAGCATCGCCTCGTAACCGGGCGGTCTCTTCCGTAGAGTTCCACAGTGGGCTAATCCTCAAACCTGCTTTCCTTTACGTCCCCAATTATGTCTATCAAAGTGGACCGACATAGTTGTGGCGAGACTAGATGAGTGGCAGATCAGTACATTTCAGCTTCGCGACTCCGTAGTGGGAGGGGGGGGGGGGTTAGCACGACATCAAATCTTCTTAGTGCCGGTATAAAATTTGTAAAAGAATTCTCCCCGTAAGGATGATGAGGCTCCAAAAAATGGCGTTTTGAGCCTCCCTTGCCTCCGACTTTTCCTCCTTTTCCAAAAATGAGATCTTCTCAGCGTCGACTTTTCAAGTGAAATTATGCTGCCTTCAATACGGAAAACTGACTTCGGTCGTGTTTATGTGTAAACGATTGAAGCGATAGTAACATTTTAATCTATCCTGGCGCCTGATTGGCTGAAATGTTATAGAGTTAAGTTTAGATGAAATTACTATTTCTATAGGTGAATTTTTGTGTAAAAATCAGTAAGAAGAATCAGAAGATTATTGTTGTTTTAATAAGAACAATTATATTCGTTGTTCAGCATTTTAAAAGCTTATTCCGGCTATAATATACAGGAATAAAAAATCCAGATATAAATATATATTTTTCCTTCATCCCGTAAGGAAGCTGATGATCACTTAAATTCAGCCTGAAAAACTAAAGAGAGAGAGTACCATAACTGACTCTAACGCTACAAATGGTGACCCATCTTCGTCGAACAATATAAGTGATCATTCTACAAAATGGATTCGCTAGGTGACGCATCAAGACTTCAACAAGCTGCTCAATTTCACCCACACCAAGAAGTGGAACTCGCGAACGCGATCTCTATCAGACCTTCTGTTTTTAATGAAGCAGCAGTCGCAAAATGGTTTAAAATTGTGGAGGCGCAATTTCACATTTCGAGGATACAACGTGAGGAAACAGTGACTGCTAAGAATTCTGTACAAAAATTACGTTTCTCTCGGTACGTGACCTCAAGTAAAGAAGGTAACCGTTAGCGGCAATTCGCCTAACGCCTCCGAAGATTTTTTCTTTTTTCGAAATATTCTCAAGTGAAACCCGTTCTTTCCCCAATAATTAAAAGTGAAAGTAGTAAATATTCTATACCACTAAAAGTGCCAGTGCCACCTACAATCCTGGAGTACGGCAAATAACCAGACGACTTTTCATCACTTTAAAGGTAAAGTGCTAATCGGAATTGGATTTTAACCTTCTTCTTTCGCTCTCTGGCTCTTTCTCTCTTACTTTAATGACCAAAACGACCATGACGACCTAAAATGACGGACGATGTTCTCAGGATTAGCCG
The DNA here is from genome assembly GCA_963969495.1 of Ceratothoa steindachneri. Classification (NCBI taxonomy): domain Eukaryota; kingdom Metazoa; phylum Arthropoda; class Malacostraca; order Isopoda; family Cymothoidae; genus Ceratothoa; species Ceratothoa steindachneri. The sequence goes on along the minus strand of OZ018327.1, from coordinate 105,289,994 downwards.
GAGGACTCTCCCCAAAAGGACAAAACCTAATCGGGGAGATGTCTTCGCCATAGTCTACGGGGAGCTAGATGTTGCCCTCGTAAGACTAATTGATACACCATTTGGCTATTTGGCCATTTGCCAAAAGGAGACTGACGCTGAGCTCCTGGCTTCACCTAGGGGAGCCGACGTATTCAGTTCAATTAATCTAACTCCCAAAATCCCTCCCCAAATCCAAGCGCACCGCAGTGTCGTCTGCCGTCGGCTCGACTCGTGGGTGGGTCACCACTCTAGTGCGGAAATATATCAATAAATTGAGAGAAATCACTCCTGCGCCAAGGTCTCAGATGTAATCAAATTTATAGAGTATACGCACGTATTTAAAGTCGTGTTTGCCGAAATATGTATGGTGCAAAAGGCAAAAGAGATGGGTCTTCTCCTATTTCACGTCAGGGTTCGCCCTGAGCAAATTAAAAGGGAGTATTTCACGCAAGTACAAAAGTGCTTCAAATGCTATAAGCTAAACCAGCACACAACAAAATCCTGCCCCCAAACGGAATTTATCTGCTCCATCTGCAGCGCTACCGGTCACATCTGGCGTAACTGCAAGAGCGCAGTAAAGAGTTGCATTAACTGCAACGGAGACCACGCTGCCATGGCGATGCCATGCCCGGCTAAAATGGCTGCCATTAAAAAGCAGCAGCAGCAGAAAAAAAGCGAGGAAGAAGCCCGGGTAAACAAAACCTATGCGAAAGTGGCGAAGGCCGCAGTAGGAGCAGCAGCATCGCAGCACATTTACCTTGAGGTAGAAAGCGAGCAATCGTCGAAAATCATTGCTCCATCTACTATGAGCACATCGCCAACCTGACAAACCCCGGTTCCTTCAAAATGAGCTAAACCAGATGCTCAAGAACAACGGCATGGATGAGATGTGGTTCCCCAAGAACCCGCGCACGGAGGAAGTCCTTCGCATCCAAATGCAGCCCCTCTCTAACAAAAACAGCCGCGCAAAAAGCAACAAATATTCCCGCTACCCCCAACCCAACCCAAGTAGATCCCAAACAAATAACCCCCTCAAGCAAACCCGCCACTACTGCTCCCCTGGTGAATTCACCTAAAGGAGCAAGAAGTAAAAACCGTCACTGTAGCCGCTTCAGACGATCACTCCTCCGTCAGAGGGGTAGGTCAACCTATTCAGAAAAGGAAGGCAAGCATGCCTACCACGGGAAGAGGATCGAAATATAAATCTTCACAACAAACGACGTCCCATTCCACCAACAAACGACTGACAAAAATGTAAGTGACGGAATCACCACGGGGAGATACAAGTGGGAATACTCCGAAGACGTACCAGAGAAGGTCATGAAGAGGCCCTCATACTCGAAATGGTGCGACTTAATAAAGAAGCGTTTGTAACCCTTTCCAACTCTGAATTGAAGAAGAAGAGATCCAGGAGGTGCCGATCTCCTCGAACTAGCCCCTCCACTCCCAAGAAACAAGTAAATAGGAACGCATAACTGACTGACAACATGGACAGACTAAAAAAGACTAGACAATACTACAAATGAATACTGACAGATTGACCGACAAGCAAGCGACTTACAGTAACAGCATAAGAAATTGCGACCCTGATATCGTTCTGATATCAGCCATGGTATAAATACTACACAAAAGACGATAAAGTTATTCAATTACTCTGTGGCGACTAAAAACCATAGCCAGGGACGTTTTGATAGCGCAGCCATCGCAGTCAAGAAAGGTATCCTCTTCAAACTACTCCCTTCTTTGGACGAGTCTTATCTAGCCATCAAGGTCCAAACCGCCCTAGGACCACTTGTGTATCCACAGGGTACCAACCCACAAGATGAGACTATATCCCTATGCACAACTTTCTCCAGCTGTGTGCACATGGGATAACAGTCCTGTTTGGGGAGGACCTCAACGCCAGATGCCAGGAATCTGGTTATACCGGAAACCTAAACAAGAAGGGAAAGAACTTGAAGAACCTTATTGACAGAGGTATCGTTGCCCGCATCAGGCCCGACTTTCTCACCTATGTCACCGACACCTTCATAACCAAACCGGATATCACCCTAACCAGCCCTCAATTCCCTTACAATTACTATATACAGCCCGGACCTCTAATCACCAGCAACCACGTCGCAACTCTTATCAAAATTTCATCAAACCCCATCCAAATACCCACCAGGGAACGAAAATGCTACTCTCGAGCGAACTGGGAAGAATACCGTACTCTTCTCGGTGAATTCCGAGCGCAGCCCCTGGAAGAATCTACCCTGGAGGAGATCGACCAGGAACTGGCAAGGTTGACGAAGGCAATGGTAGAGGCGGACCGTGCAACAGTTTCAAAAACCTCATACAAAACGTTACCAGCACCAAGATGAACACAAGATTTTTATGACCTATCAGACGAATATAAAAGACTCTTCGAAGAAATTAGACTAACTAACACTAACAGAATCAAAAACAGACGACTACGAACACTTAGGACAGAAATGAAGACTCTCATTACAGAGCAACAACAAGCGCTTGGGAATAACCTCGTCGACAAACTTGACGGGGAGACAGACCCCCGAACATTCTGGAACTCGCTTTCCAGACTGAAGAGTAAGCCGCCAGACAAAACTATTCTTCTCAGTAAGGAATATGGGACAAAGATGGACGAGACAAAGACGGAAGAGGAGTTCAGAAACTCCTGGAAGGATGTATTTTCCATCACACAAGAAGAAAACGAACTCTTCGACCTGGACTTCGAAAAACAAATTCATGACCAATTCAGACCAGTACTCGACAGGATATACCCCTTTAACAACGCGACAGCTGACCAAGAAATGACAGGTTACGGAAGAAGAGTAACAACAGAAGAACTCATTACGACACTACGATCCTTCAAACAGAGAGCACCAGGAAAAACAGGATTGACCAAACTCAACTGGGTGAACGCCCCCCGTAACATCTTAGAGGGGCTGGTCAATCTAATAAATGCGTGTCTGAACGTCGGCTACTTCCCGGACGAATGGAAGATCGCCAAAATGATCTTCATTCCAAAAGCCGGAAAACCGCCCGACAGACCAGCAAATTTCGACCCATCTCCCTCCTCGAAGTGGTTGGCAAGGTCTTGGAAAAGATACTTGGTAGCCGTATCCAAAATTTTTTGGAGGAAAAAAACGTTCATAATCAACAACAACATGGATTTAGAAGAGGGAGAGGGACTGATACGGCGCTAGCAGTCATCATCGAAAAACTGGCGAAGATTGCTAGCCAAAAAAGGTACGCTGACCTGGTGCTCAGAGATGTGAAGAAGGCGTTTGACAAAGTATGGAGAACTGGTCTGCAGTTTAAAATACTAAGACTCGGACTAAACCCAAGACTGGAAAAAATTGTTTGCGACTACGTGACAGATCGAAAAGCTTACTTACAAATATACAATCATACTGGACCAGACTTCGAACTAACTGCAAGTGTACCGCAAAGTGGGTGCCTAAGCCCCCTCCTCTACAACATATATACCCTCGACCTATCAGATCCGGTCAGGGAGGACACCTTGTATGTTCAGTTGGCGGACGACATCCCCCAGATTATGTCTGCCCCATTCAAAAATTCCGACCTCATGGTGGAAATAACCGCCAGAGAAATCGACCATATGAACAGGTTCGAAAGAAGATGGAAGATTGCCACAAACTCCCAAAAGTTCAAGGTTATTCCATTCTTCCATAAGAAACGGGCGCATATCGAGATCAAAAACGCCCGGATTCCTATCATCAACGACGGGACGGTACTTGGAATAAAGATAGGTAATAGGGGATACGGTGGTCACGTTGTCCAGGCAGCAGCGCGCGCGCGGGTAGAGCTTTCTAAGCTGTTCAGGCTCAGGAACCTGAACACAGCTAACAAAAAGAAAACATACAACGCGCTCATAAGATTGAAGCTACTGTATCCCCCGTTACCTATCAATGCTAGTTTCAAGAACCAAGTACGACTCCTTCAAAGAGTTCAAAACAAGGCTGTACTGTTGATAACAAACACCAGGAGGAGAGAATGGAAGAGGCAGAGAGACCTTCCCCAAGGCATTCAGTTGACTCCAATCAACATGGAGCTGCAAGGAAAGGCCCGAAAAATGTGGGAGAAAATCCCAAGACTATTGACGGAGGAAATCAGACAGAGACACATCGACATTCCGCTACATGAAGTAAACAGGAGAAGACTGGACTTTGTCAGCAGCAAGGCACAGTCAGAAAGACAAGAAGACGCAATCTACACTTAAAAACAATCAATCCAAACAATATAATACACTAGTCTGAACAAAAGAAGAACACTGAAGACATTTAAGCAATCATCGAGAGAAACACTGAAACTACAACATCAGCTTACAAAGGCTTGAATGCTACAATGAACCACTACAAATTTCAAGAAAAATAACGAACACACGACCAACAACAGAAAAACGAACAACCACACAAACGAAAAATGCTATTTTATAGCAATACAAACAATAAAGGAACAAAAAGAAGAAGAAATCAATGCGAACAACAACAATATCAAATCAAAAATAAATATACGAACAACAACAACCTCTAACAAAAATGCCTGCGATTCCCTATCACCAGGGAATTTCTCCCCCCCCCCCCCTCTATCCTTTAATCAGGGAAATCTATCCCTACCTATTTACCTTCCACTATTACATAAATATTTGCATACATGATTGCAATTGCTATTATATATGTGTGTATGTATTTTCCTTTCACTACTTCTTATATCCAAGTCCAAGTCGTAAGGAAACGAAATTTTACCATATTCTGGCTGCGTTACCTCCCGAGACGGTCGATCCCATCCCAGCTGCAATACTCTAGTCGCAGAATTATTCGCTCCTACGAACGGAAATCGTGGGGCATTTTGAGAGGACAAAACCAGAGCTCTTCGAGAAGTTAATCGCGTCTTCTCCGCAGACCGGACGACCTTCGGTGAATCTTAAAGAGCTACGGAGGACAGCGCTGCAAGTTAGAGTGGGGGAGGACCTGGTGAGACACAAGTTCATCCAGTCTTTACCTCCAAACATCGCCCCTATCATCGCCACGTAGAAGGACTTAACACTTGCCCAGTTGGGAAAACTCGCTGATGAACTCATGGCGTTTTACAAGGCACAGTGCTATAACGTAAATAAAAGTCAAACTAGGGATGATTGTGCGTTCCCCGATATAGGTGCTCTTAGTGTTAACCCGCCGGTAAATCAAGTGCAATTTAGAAATTCTCCTTCCGTGCCCGTCGGTGTATTTTCTAGGGGTGATCAATCTAGGTTTGTGCATAAGAAGTATAATAATAGTGATAGGAATTATTCTAAAGGTATACCGTTTAGTGTACGCCCTTTCCATCGATATCAAAAACCAATGGCAGCCATCGTCTAAGCCGTCTTCCCCGACCCACTCGAAAAACGAGATCGGCAGGCCACAGTAAATGCGACGACCGGCGTGCCGACTCTTCTCACTGTCGCTGCACGTATTAATGAGAGGAGGTGCGAATTTCTAATAGACACTGGCGTGAGCGTGTCCTTATTTCCATATAATTTAGTGCGATTATGTGTGATGCACAAATCGGGTGTTAATATTGCGACGGCTAATGGAGGGAAGATAAAATTACACGGTGAAGTTCAATTGGAAATAGGCATCCCTACCCTGCGACGTTCATTTAGATGGACGTTCGTAGTAGCAGACATTACGTCGCCATTATTAGGCGCCGATTTTAATTTAATGGGCTATTTATATTCTCGCTTTTGGAAAGAAGTTTTTCTCTTATACATCTTTGCACCCCTACAGTGTCGTACAGTCTGGCTTTATGCAGAAAGACGGAAACAAATAATAATCCAGTTAGATCGTAGTCATGAAGCTGGTAAGCTCTATAGTTTCTTCTGAAGAAAATATATTTCAGCAACTTGCGTGTGATGAAGGTCATAGTGAAGATTAATTACAAGTGGGTTCCTATGATATGGAATACGAACCGATAGAAGATACCAGTTGTGATAGAATGACTCTCGATAGAGGAGAAAGGCAAGATGGTGGAAGAAAGATACATCAGCTTCCAATCTTTGAAGCCACATCTAGTGAGGAAGTTTCATCCGAGGAGGATGACGTTCAAGAATGTACACAAGATGGAACACAAATGGAGGGTGGCTTAGGCCTATTTTCCTCTACCCAATTATTATCACGTAAACGAAGCAGAAATGTGTGCACACATAAAACTCGAATTTTTGCTTTCCCAGACAGTGAAGAAGAAGCATTCAGTCTTTTCATTACAAATGACATGTTTCTACATATTCAGAGTTATACAAACAGATATGTGAGAAGCATTATTCAAAACCTGAGATCTAATGCAAAGGCTTGGTACTCTTAAATGATTTAATATACAGTCGTGCACATTCAAGCGTGTCTTGGGCTCATTTAATTTCCATGAGCTAATGGACATAATTTTACTTCTATTGATGATTTCTAAATCCAGTTGAAGCCAGTCCAATTCATCGAGCTGTAATGTCAAAGGAACGTTTTCGAAGTTGCTAAGAGCAATAAGGTTTGATATCACAGAAATCGTCATGAACATCTGCAAAAAGCTAGGTTAGCTGCAATCAGCGAGATCTGGAATCCATTCAAAGAAAGTCTTTCTCAAATTTATATTCCTAATGATACATTAAGTGTGGATGAACAACTACTTGGCTACCGAGGACAAATTCCGGGAAGGACCTATATTCCAACAAAACCAAGAAAATATGAGCTAAAAATTTTGTGGTTATGTGAAGCAGAGTTAGTATGCGCAGAATGCAAAGATTTACACTGGGAAGAAAAGAGAAGGAGTACATCGGAATCTTGAAAAGGATTTTAGGCTTGAATTATCCACATCCTACGAAAAAACTGGATGGGAGATCGTTAAAGACAACTTCTTTACGTCGCATGGTTTAGCTTTTGCATTATTAGAAAATAATCTTACTTTGTTGGGAACAATCAGATCAAACAGATGAGAGATTCTTCAACCCCTAAGGCAGATCAAGAGACCATGTTTATAATCATTAAGGTAAATTCATGTTGGTTACCTATATTCCGAAGAAAAAAAATGTTATTCTACTTACTTCTTCTCGTTCTGGGAATGAGTGTTTGCCTAAGAAAGCTAATAAACCTGCTCTAATTATAGATTACAATTTCGGAAAAAAAAGAGTTGACCAATTCGATGAAAACATAGAAGAATTCATATGCAGAAGGAAAACCGTTCGGTGGCCTCTCTTAATATTTTATAATATGATAGATGTAAGTGTTCAAAGTGCCCTCCTTATTTTCCGACAAAGAAATTCCTAATATCAAAGAAAATAATTCCGGAAAAACTTGGCGAAAATGCTTGTAAGACCAAATGCAAAAGCTTGATTTCGAAAAGAAAAGCAAAGAATTCCCCCAAATCAAGAGAAGCTGCGGATTTTATGATTTCTCCCAATCCAGTTACAAGCAATTAATGTGAAACAAACAAGTTGTACATGGGTGTTAAGGTGTAAGGTATACAAAAAGCTGTGCCGGCCTCTTCTGACGAATGTAAGAAGAATATTTCCCCAGCCAACAAAAGATTGGTAAAAAGTACGAAATGTCCAACTAGCTAAAAATATTGCTCGTGGAATAGGTCTACACGTTAAAATAAACGAGTTCATCTGCTACCGCAAAGTCACTTGGAAAGGCAGAAATAATCAAATATATAATGTATATTTTTATGGAAACAATAATAAATACATAATTCATATTTTGTATGGAAACAAGCCTGTTACAAAATGTTACATATGAGTGATGGCCCCCTTTGTTTCATGTGAGTGGATAAGAGTTATTTGCCTAGCAATGAAGATGTGGATGAAAGGACACAGCTTATTCAAGAGCTAGAGAAGATAGAGCCAAGGCCAGGATCTTCAGTGATGAATCAGAGAGGTAGAAAATTGACTGAGCCACGTAAACATAGCCAACCTCCTCTCTGGCGGCAAATGAATTACAATATGAATTCAACTTTAGACATTGCCAATCAATCAAGCATCCTGTTGAGGACTTAAGAGTTTTTTTTGTCTTTTTATATTATGAGTCACATTGCGGCACAAAGAAATCTTTATGCAACACAAAACGACAAAATATTTCCCTTGACTGTCCCCAAATTAGAACAGTTCTTTGGAACATTATTTGCCATGAACTTAGTGAAGCTCTCAAGTTCACAACTCTATTGGAAAGGGAGATTAGGAAGCTGTCTCTATGGCAACGTGCCACCCCCCACGGTGAATTTTATCCAATAGTAGGAGTGCCTCCCTTATCAATATGTTGGCAGTAGCCAATCAAGAGTCGAGTAATGTTAATATCGACCAAACAACATGCCGGCACATAAGAGGAAGGTGTGGCTTAGTTGGACGGGAAACCTGTAGGGCGTGGCTTAAATTGAATATATAACTGTGTGAAGCCAGAACAAAGAAGAGTACTATTATTTTTATATAGCAATATATCGCGTTATATATCGTTCAGTCCGATCCATCGGATTTGCGTAATTCATCCTTGTATATAGTCGTGTAAATAACGCAGACATTAAAGTGTAACTCTTAAAGGCTCTATTCGTCCGGCATCCTTTAGAGTTTGCTCGCACCTAACCTCGCACTTAATTTATATCATAACTTAGAACTTAAAACTTAATTAAAGAACTTTCTGTAAAGTGCAATATGATCTAGTTCAATAATAATTCTATTTTTGCTTTGGTCACTTCAATATCCTGACGTTCCTCAATCACTCTGCTTCAAGGCCTTATTAATCGGGAAAACAACCGTTGCGCATTCTCCTCGTTAATCGTAATTCCTTGCGATTACATAACTCCCGAAATACCGGTGTTCTACCCTGGTGTGGTCTTTCCCCATCCTCCGGGCTATTTGACTCCGTCGCTAGAATAAAACTACCCCTCGGCTCAGGGCACCCCATAGCGATCAACAACTCACTCTAGTGGGAAGTAAGGAAGGGCTAGGCAAACCAAGTGTGGCATCCGTATCAACCGCAGTCCTTTCCAAAAGATTACACGATAACTCGGTAATCTATCACTATTACTGGCAACCAGCGTCCCCCTTCTAAGGCTCTTGGGATGTCCTCACGATTACTTTCAAGGTTCCCGCATAATTAGGGACTACCTTCAAGAGCCCCCCGTATACATCTATGTCTTACCATAGATAAAAACTGATTCCATGTTTTCCACACAAAGTAGAATCACCAACTATTTGCATGGAGGCTCCTAGTAAACCACTTTGTTAGAGTATACATTTCTTTTTATATGTTTACATGTGTTCAATTATACGGATTTTACAAGATTTTCACATTGTTAAATTCATAAATACTGATTATAGTTTCGCGGTTTTTGATATTTTTCTGCCTTCATTTAAGTTCCCTATATATCCAAGTCCATGATCATTGTGATAACTTTAATTCAAATGGATGACATTTGTACGCATTCAATTGTATCCACATATGTACATAATTTTCGATAACTAAAAGATAATACACTCTTCTGTTGAGTTAATAATTGCACTTAGCTCTTCCATTGCATTTCTAACGGTATACAAATGCCATTAATTTGGTCTTAAACAGTCTATTCTCACTGTCTACCTTATCTGTTATCTGTTACATTTTGTGCAGTCTGACCACAAAGTAGAATTTCAGTATCTTTATACGCTGGGGGCTTTTACTGAAGAAGTGGAATATTTCCAGTATGATTTCAAAGAATGTTTGTCATCGCTGTAGATTCAATCACTCCGTTTCAACGCGATTTAGATTATGACTTGCAAAACTGGAGGAAATCCACTTATAATTTTTCTTTTCTGATAGTTTGCAAATTTTTAGAATTTTCTGCTAAATTGGGGTCAATATCATACAATTGATTCACGCAGTCCTTAAATTTCAACCTGAAACATGAAAAATTGTTCCTTTACTCTTCTCTTATTTGATCATGAATGATAGCTGCTCTTTGCGAGAAAAATTTGGTGCTCCATTAACATCAATCGAAAAACACTTAGCAGCCTTTTATTTATTCAATAATGATCATTTGTAGAGTCACGTGCAGTTGGTAATAGACAATAGATTGATTCTCTAACTCAAAATTGACCTAAATCATTGTCTTTCCCAATTGGTTAATTGCTTAAAAAATCTTAGATAAGTTTAACAAATATTTTAGAGCAGGCTAAGGGTAAACTGACTTTAAAATTGAAAAAATAAACCCTACAGAAAATCCGAGAGAAGGACAATTGCATTAAAGCCTAAATGGAGTAATCTTGTTATGATATTTTCTTACAGGGATTCTTAATAACACATACGATAGCTTCATAAGTTCTTTCGGTTAATTTCTACTGTTTCGCCTTATTTATTATGCAGCCTAGAAAATGCTTGGAATAATCAAGCTAGGTTTACCCATTTATGACGGAAAAAATTGAAGTTCATAGTTGAGTTACGAGTGTTATATGTATTGAAATATATGCAAATAACACCCATAAAACCTATTTTATATGGTTACCCTATGTTTTGATAACATGTTATATTAAAAAAATCATTGTTGCAAAAACGCAATGAGTGACATCCTATAGCACGATTTGTTGCAAAAAATGCAATGTCAGGAAGAGTAGGTTCAGGAGCTTACAGACATATTTATAATAAAAGCATTTGTGAAACCTCTATATTTTCATTAAGGGGCGTTTACACTAGGCTTGCGTGACACGATTCTATTTGAAGCGATAGAGAGATTGAGAATTTGTAGCACAGTGTAGATACAAAGAGTAATGCTTTATAGTTATTATGTAGCTCTGCTGTATACTTTTATGCGACTATACTAGACTACAAGTTCTTAATATTCCAATCGGCTGGTCTAGATTCGCTGGACTTCTTAATTTTGTTATAAATTTCCTTAGACTTCCGTTCTTTTGGATTCAGTTGTGTCTACCTTAAAATCCTTTGTGGAATCTTATTAATCCATTTATTCATACTCGTAAGATCTCTTGGAAGTTTCCACGGGACAATAGGTTGAAAATATTTTGCGACGCCTCCCTCAGGAGCATCGGCATAAAATTTGGTCTTTTCAACCTTTTTTGGCTTGCCTCCAACTTTCCTCCACTTTCAAATAAATATCTGCTAGAGTATCTGGCCGCCCTGGTCTCCCTTATTCTTTATCCTTGGGCTCACATTTATTCAGATAACATTGCAGTCCTATAAAATATTAGGCGAGGTAAACTTCTCAAAGAGATCCTACTGTCATTATCCTCTACTTCTCTTACTGTACTTTCTAAACCTTTAACTATTCCTCCATTAATTTTTCATATATTAAAACTACCAAAAGTCCTGGTCACTGGGTTGACCGGAAGGTCTTCGGACCGAACCCTATTTAGTCCTCTCCCTCTTAGGTTCTTTTGTGACTATAAAAGTTCAGGGAGCGGGAAACCCTATTTCTGTTCTTTGACTGCCGGTGAACGGTCAAAATTATTTTCTGCCATTTCCTCCTCCCCTAAATTCTTAAATAACAGTTAAATTTATATAACTTTTGAATCAAAATTTTTGTAAAACCTGTCTTATATTTCCCAAATAAAGGAGTAACCCAGTGTGGGAAATCCCCGCACTGAGACTATAAAAGGACCGAGAGAGCGAGAAACCCTATCAGTCTGTTCTTTTACCACCGGTGCACGGTTAAAATCTTTTTCGCTCCCCGGATCATCCGTTCAGTGAAAAAGTGACTATTCATCTACGACAGTGTCTTCTACTTTCGTTAATTTTGGGAACCAGTGAGGTTAACCCAAGCGCTATACGGCTATGCTAAAGAAGCAACTTATCACGACACCCAAGAAACTGGCACAGGAATATCATCTTCTGGAGGACTTCGAACAGGCTATTGAGAGTGGAGAAGCACCTATATCAATGTTGGCACTTCGTCTCACGAGGTCAGTCAAAAGCAGCCAAGACCATACTCCCAAAAGGTCCATCCGGCCTTCGCTGCATCACCCCGTGTCTCCAAAAGCGGTGGCAAGGGGCCCGGTGATCCCCCCCAAAACAAGGCCAAGTAGGTCGCAGGTCCCAGAAACACCCGAATTTCAGCACCAGGAAGAGGACTCTGACCAGGAATCGATAATCCTCCTCAGCAGACCGCCATCACCGGTCCAGGCAGATAGAGGTAGGTCACCTCAACATTTGCCAGCCCAATCAACCTGATTCACCTACCCGCTACCATAAGGTTGTTGTCCAACTGACGGAAAATTTGGGATCCGTCAGGTTCAAACGCAGGGACGATGAGGACATTGCCACACTCGTCACTTTCTACAAATACCAGAGGTACTTGGAAGACGAAAAATACGACTATCTCTTCCAACGAATCGGTCTTTATTTTGTCGTACCTAATTAGGGCTGGGGTCCAGCACTGGTGAATGCCAGGGAAAGGGCAACGCTGGATACTAACCTTAAATTAAGCAAAAACGCGCTTAAGGCTAGAACTGGTTTCCCTAGTTACCAGTAAGGGTAGCAACAACAATACCAGCAGAGAGGAAGACAATCCTTTAGGGTGCCTGGAAGAGGCGGAACAAGCTGTAGGGGGTTGGCTTCCTGCTAGCTGAATGCGTGATAAGGGAGGTCGCTCATAAGTGTCAAACTACAACAGAATTAGAAGACCTTAGTGCTCCTCTCGGAAAACTTCAACTTTTCCAACCAAGAAGGGGCACTTCACTGCTCTTCTCTCTGCCTAGTCCTATGATCTCTCCGCTAAAAAATGACCTCCCAGTTGCCCTTCGTGCCTACGATAATGACGCTCGTGAAGACCCACAGTTTCAAAATCTATAGCGGTTCTTCGAGGAAGTGGCCTCGCAACTCGTAGCCTACAAGATTAAAAACCCAAACCAACATCGTGTGTTTCCACGCTCACAGGTTTGGCCCGGAATGGGCATGATAATGGTCATACCCCTCCCTGTTATGTCCATCCCCACGGTTCTCAATGGAGACAACCCTGAAGTCTCGCCGCCCGGCAAACTCCCTGTGGCAAGTGGTCCTCTGGCTCCTCTAGAACCAGACCACTTCTGGGAGGATGATATACTTCAAGACATTTACATCAACGAAGACTATCCGTTTGAGGACAAAGACTCGGCGGAAGACGTTGCAGAGGAACAACAGCAGCATGATCAGGACCAACGAAAACAGGAGGAACGAGAGGATCAACAAGAAGACCAGGCCCAAGACGCCATCAAAAACAGGGAAGCTATCCGAAGAAAGGATGCGGAATTCTCACCTTGTATAGACCGTTTGGAACACTCAGTGAAACCAGTTTGTAGTAAACTTATGTTGGGGGATCTTAATACAGGCAAACTCCGTAACATGCCTCAGGTTTACAACCTGGTTAAAAGTGCTGGCAACAATGTCATTGAAGAGTTTTTCTCTGAAGGATATTCTTCCCGACAAAACCTATAGTCGTACATATAATTCCTATCATTGCATAAATGCAACAAGTGTGGTTCCCTATAGTGCTGGTTTTTGAGTTAATGCAACATCCATTTTTTTCAAACTTTAGCTGTCGTAAAATGTACTTTATTATGTATAGAATTATTAATACAATGATCTACCATGTTTCTAAACCATTAAAGATACACATATATAGCCTTCATTAGGGTAGTACGTAAGATAATTGCTACATACCTTTTAAATGATGAAGAGATGATATTTCCGGCTATGCCGATCAGTTTGAGCATGATATTATTTTAACTACCCTGGAGCTTATTTGTTTCAAGCCATACCCCTTGCCGAATCATTTAAGAGAGGTATTCAAAGCAGAAGTTATTAAATTGTTAAATTTATATATTATAGAACCCTCTCAATCTAGGTATTGTTCCCCCACTGGGTTGGTAAAGAAGTCAGACGGGTTATATAGACTATGCCTCAATTTTAGGAAACTAAATTCGGTGACCTTGTTCGATGCTGAGCCTATCCCCTTGATCGACCAAAACTTCCATCTCTTTGAAGAGGCCAATTACATTATCAAAATGTAATGCTTATTATCAAATTCCCCTTTAAGAAGTTTACACGGCTTTTTCCACAGACAAAGGCTTAATGCACTTCTGCCGTCTCCCTTTCGGATTAGTGCCGGCTTGTAGTAATTACAACCGCATGATGCATAGAATATTAGACGGGTTGGCAAACATGACTTTTTATTTTGATAACATTTAAGTGGCAACTCGGGAGTGGGACAATCACGTGATCACCCTGCAAGCCCTGCTGCATCCCTTGCGCGAAGGCGGACTCACAATCGGCCCTAGCAAGTGCATTGTTGCTTATGATACGATTGACAAACTTTGGCTTTCACATTGGGAACAACTTATTGCCCTCCCTTCCCCTGAGGACAAAATACGCACCATTATGGAAATGTCCCGTCCGTCCAATAAGTAGTAGCTAATATTCTTCATGGGATTTGCTTTTTTCTACCGCCACTTCGTCCCCCATTTCGCTTCCCTCTCGGCGCCTTTGTGTGACTTGCTGGAAAGAAGTCCTCGGAACACATCTTCTGGTCCTCATTACCTATCTCCCAATTCTATAGGCTGAATGAAAAATTAGCTTTCGCCCCTATCCTCCGGTTCCCCAACCCTAATAAGCTATTTGGTATCAGTAACGAGGGGTTAGGTTCCGTCATACTTCAGTATAACGATGATGGCGATAGTTACGCCGTTGCCTACCGGAGCCGTAAGCTTCTCCCGAGCAAGAAAAATTATGCCGTCATCGAAAAGGAGGCTCTAGCCATTATATGGGCCATACAAAAATTTAGAATGTATTTATTAGGTAAATAGTTCCTTGTAGAGACTGATCACAAGCAACTCGCATATTTGCGAAATGTAAAAACAACAATAGACGCTATATGCGCTGGAGTTTATACCTCCAGGAGTATCAATTTAAAATTAATTATATATAAGGGTCCGACAATTATGTGGCAAATAGCCCTAGTAGGAACCCACTAGAGCCTACCTAAACTAATCGAGAATAAATTTCACTCTATTAAATTTTATGTTTAATTTATTTGCTTTTGCTTAAAATGTTTTATATATCGGAGGATAAATTTCTCTGTTCACAGAATTAAGAACGATTCGGTAACCCTTTATATCGTTCGGATCAATTAATTTACTGTATTTTATATTTCCCTTTTGTATCTTTTAGTATTGTGGGTTTTTCTTTTTTTTTTAATCTTTTGTGTATGTTATTTGTTGCGATCGACCCCCGTTTGAACTAATGTTAGTCTTTATAGCCCATGTGTTCTTTATCTGTGTCGAATTCACTTATTCCTTGTGTTACTGGATTCTCTTTGTACGTAAATATGCCCGAGCCACTAAAGATCGACCCGACCAAAGTCAGGTATCCCCCCATTGTCCCCCCCCCTCAAGGTCGGGTAAATTTAAGACTTTTAATACCCATCCAGCGGTTGTCAGATGTCCCTTTTTTTCTTTTTTAAGTAACATCTTGGGAATGGAGAAGTTGTTGAAAATAGAAGTTACTTGCCGCCACGGGCCCATCGAAACCACGAGGTAGGCACGATGAGCGAGAGCCGTAGGAATAGACATAATATCAAACTGCTTTTTGCGATAAGGGAGGGCTTGGAATGTCAAATGCGCATCTCTATTGCACCCCAGGACGTTATCAAGAAACACTCACGTGGGTACTTTCCATCGCGCCGTGTTTGACTAAGGAGAGTCCCCCTGCCCCTACTTGGCTAAGGCAGTGACGGTTCCGGCTGGTCCCTATATATTTTTGTTCCCAATTGGGCATCGACAGTCTAGGCCTGCCATTCTCAACGAGACACCTCATTCTCAATCATGTTTCGTTTTTTCTACAAGCCCGAAGGCTAGAATTATACACAAGGATCTGAGCATTAGTCACTAGTCCCATTCTTGGTTTCGGTACATTTCGTTCGGCACGAATACTCAATCCAGTTAGTGTTACTACTAGAGGTTAAATTCCCTTTGGTTAAAGTCCCTCGAATAACCAACTGATTCCCGTTTCATCTCATAAAGACTCGATCACAAGCAGGCTGAGACTAATCATCCTCGGCTTCTTGCCAGTCATCCCGGTGCACATATGTACCGAGGCTCATTATAGCCTCCCGACGTTCCTTATCTTGAACTACAGATGTATATTGTTTGAAATTCTTATATTTTGGCACAAAATGTCGTTACTTGCTGATTATTATTATTATTATTTGTTTGGCAAAGGTATATTCAGCAGAGTTGCGCACTCTCCCTATCATATAATATCATAAAATATCACACGCGCCCGGCAGTTTACGCGCACCTGTGAATAACCGTTAATTTTGAGCGAACAACTTTGTAGCTTCAATGAGAGATCGAGCGTCCTATAGGTACAGTTTATTCGGAAAAGTATTGCTCATTTAAATGTACAGAGCCGTCAATCTAGCCATTCACCCAAGAATACATGAAAAGAGAAGTGCGCCAACTAACGTGGGATTAGTGCTACAAAGGTTATCCTGGACGACACAAACTATTAATTCGTCCGGAAAAACATGCGATCATAAATTGACCTGAAGTTGACAAAACAACAACAGCAAACTTCCTATAGAATATGTACAAGCACCATTCAACAGCTTCATATTTCTACAAGGCTAATCTTAAAGAGCTCAAATAGACAAACCAATAATCACATTCCTTCCAACTATTGAGTCGCTTTTAGTCACAATAAGCGAGGGAATTGCGGAAAGAGATATTGTAATAGGGATTTTAGCGATCTAAGCCACCTAACTGGAATAACAAACAAATTCAGATAAAAATCGGTGGAAACATTTCGAAATATGCCTAAAACTCCATATATTTTACCGTTAAAATGAGAGGGATCATAGAGCCAAATGGGCTTCCTTGAAGTAGAATAGGACTTGGTCGTTTTTATTTTGATAACGAACAAAATGTGCGAACTATGCTGTCCTTTATTTTAGCAGCAATATTACTCAATTAAGAACCATAAAGACCTTAAGATCCACTCGATCCTAGTTCGAAAAAGAGGGGAAAAGGCTTAAGTAAGAGGGAAAGGACAGTGTGAGGCAATGTCCTCAAAGGACCACTGTGAGAGGAAGCTCCCTCGGAAATACCCCTCTATTCTTTCAAGACCACGTGTGCCAGCGTGGGAATTTTAGAAAGTTCAAGAAAGAATCGGTCCTTCGCTTAATCACGTCTCGCAGATCTGTTTGCTTTCGGACGCCACACGTCCCCTTTCCCTCCCCTGCGATCACACCGTGCGCAACCACATGAAACCTACCCGTTCACTTGCTCCATACTTTTAACGCCAAAGTGGAAAACTTGCTGAAGTTAGAAATAATTTAACCTTCCACGTCGCATTATTGCTCTCTAATTGTGTGTTCAGAAAGCCAGATAGGTATTTTCGCATCTGGGTAAACTTTAGAAAGCTGATCTTCGTAACAGTTTTTGACGCTGAGCCTATCCCTTTGATAGACCAGAGACTACATCTATTTGAAGAGGCCAAGTTTATTTCAGAGATAGACTTGTGTAGCCCTACTATCAAATATCCCTTAGTATAGTGCCCGGAAATACACCGCATTTCCCACAGAAAAAGGCCTTATGTAGTTTAAGCGCCTACCTTTTGGTTTAGTTACTGCCTGTAGTAACTATGTATAATCGAATGATGCGCAGGATACTGGATGGGCTGAGTAACATTTCCTTTCACTTCACTAACGTTTACGTGGCCACCCGTACATGGGACCAGCATCTTATCTCCCTCCACTCGCTGCTCAATAGTCTTTCTTCGTGATCACGGCCTCGCTATAGGCTCTAGCAAGTGGCATTTCGCATATAGTACTGATAAATACAGCGGTTTCCACATTGGTACAAATCAAATGGCCCTCAGAAAGAAAAGGTAAAGGCAATCGCCGACATGCCCCTCCTGCGTACGAAAAAGCAATTACGCTCTTTTCTCGGGTCGACATCTTTTTACTGACGTTTTGTCCAGAATTTCGCCGCCTTAGTGTCACCCCTTAGCTCCCTACTAAAGAAAGGTTCTTCGGACCCCCTCGCATGGAACCCCAAAGCGACCGCCCACTTTAATCAGCTGAAGGAAAGACTAACATCAGCTCCTATACTGAGACTGCGGAATACGAACGGACGCTTGTAATAAAGGCATTGGTTGCGTTTTGGTACAGTATGAAGAAGACGGCAACAGCTACCCCATGGCGTACGCTAACCGGAAGCTCTCGTCACGCGAAAGGAACTATGCGGTCATAGAACTTGAAGCTCTAGCGATTGTATGAAGTGTACAGAAATTCTAAACATATTTGTTAGGTAAAGAGTTCGTGATCAAAACCGATCATCACCCATTGGCATAATTAAAGAATTCAAAAAGACAGAAGGGAAGGCTTATGCGTGGGAGTTTACTTCTAATGGAATACCAATTCCGAGTAAGGTACATTAAAAGGACAAAAAACTGTGTTACAGACTGTCTAAGTAGGAATCCGCTCGAGGATCCTCCCCTTGCGAAGTAAAATGTGTTAAACTTTGAACTCCCATGCACTTAATCGACTCTGTGTACTCGTTTTGTTTTTATAATTCTAGAACTCCGTCTTAACCGTGTATGCTTATGTTCCTTGATCCTGATGTAAAATTTTGTTTTCTTTTGTACATATTATTCCTTTGCGTGTATTTTGTTTTGTTTTTGGTTTTATGGTAATGTTCTCTATTTTTATTGATATATGGTTTCACTACCTTTTTATGAATGAATCCTTTTGATTTGTTTTTTTCTGTACCTCGCATTTTTTTACTTTGTGTGTTTTTTTGCGCTGATTAATGACCATGCCCTTTTTAAGTATACCCTGCGTCAGGGATTAAACGGAAGTAATTCATTCATTTAGTGACCGCTGTGTCGACTTAAATTTAAATGCCCACCTTTATTGGGCACTTGTAGACTCACATTTAAATTTTCCCATACACGAATCCTCCCATGTTTGGGGATACCCTTTCACTTCCTCTTTGCATCAGGAAAACGCCACCTTCAGAAAGGGAGGCGTGTAAGGGGAATGCCTTTTAAGGACCACCGTGAGAGGAAGCCCTCTCAGAAATACCCCACTATTTATTCAAGAGCACGTGACCAGCGTGAGAATTTTCGAAAGTTCAAAACAGAATCGATCCTTCGCTAATCATTCGTCACAGCTGTGTTTGCTTTCGGACGCCCCACGTCACCCCTCCCCTGCGATAAGGCCGTGCGCAGCCACATTAACCCTATCCCCATATCGCGAGGCAAGTTCCATCGTCTGGAACGACGCATTATCATTAAATGTGTTTGCTAAGATTGGCGTCAAGAATCGAAGAGATTGAAAGCCCGCCATCCACTCCGTTCAGCCTGCTGTCTATTTTCCGTGAACCCCCGTAACCCGTCGTAAGAGGTCACCGAGGACCTCGTCAGCAGATCTTCCTTCTTTAAGCTTTGGCCCCTGTTCGAGCCGCCTGATCGAGCCCCCTTCTTCTTGGAGAGTTGTGCAGCCTTCTCACCTTCACTACCCCTTCAAGCTTCCCCTTCTTTCAAGGCTGAGACTCTCTACCGATCTGCAGAATCGTCTCAAGTTGAGATTACTTATATCTGGAGCAGAGAAAATCTCATTCTTCATCACGAAGTAATCCAAATCCATCTTCGAGTCCTCCTCATCAGGACTCCCCAAAGAACCTTCCTGCAGACCTGCACCGTTGTCTCCCCCCTCCCCTTCAATTTGCCCGCGATTGGAGGTAAAGCGTTCTTGTATTGTCATCTCCAGACTACCTTGTTAATCTTCACTTAACTCATTTAACTGCCATAGGTAATTTGTTCACCCCTTATATATATATATATATATATATATATATATATATATATATATATATAAATCTTCTCCCTTTATTATATATATTAAAACTATATTTTGGTGATAGTGTCTTTATATACCTTTTGAACTGCCACTTGAGAAGCCATTAGTCTAAACCGGTCAACCGTAAATCGCACTCTGTATTAATCGCCCCAGACATATATCATGCGGCTTTTGGTAGGCTTTCTGCCCATACTAGTATAAAACTCTGAGCGCCGAGCTAGTCTACACAGGCATACCTCGACATACAGTTAAATGAAAGAGTGGAATGGATGATGAATTAGTTTAACTACAATTATTTCAATGAAGTAATATCTGAAACTATTATTTATCGATTCTTTTCTTAAACATTCATATGGAATCCATTCTAGTTCTGTAATTCTTTTCCATTGTAGTCAGAAATCTTTTTATTAGGATCTTGAAACCATTATTTCTAGTGCCAACCTAGTATTCTAGCACAAATATTGAGTCCTAGCAAAGGTACAAGGCGTTGCTCGGGCATTAAAAACTATCTTGAGAAAATTAATTCTCTCCTTGAGTTAAATTACGTAATTAAATGATATTAAGTATGAGAATTGAAGGTTTATTTTTACTTTTGAGTAATGTAGTAGTTTATCATGAAAGACTAACAGAACGCTTTTCACATTGCTATGACATTCCACATTGAGCTCCTTCTTTTTGACTCTTAGCTCTATATGACCTCTGGATAAACCACATCTCTTCATCGTTGTTTCGGTGAAAAGATATTGAACTTTTCTTCGCTGCCAGTGCAGGAAGTGTCCACCAACATCTACCCATCAGAGATGCAGGGGGTCGAAAGAGCCACCCTAATTGCTATGAATGTTTGTCTCGTTCATTTATTCACAGTGTTTAAGTATGGCCCAGGGTACGGGAATATACGCACAGGGGCTCTAAGGTGGGCTAAGCAAGGCAACAAATGTTATTCTTCTAAGAATGCGATTTGAATAGTTAGCTGCAACTGCGTAACCAAGGAATATTCCAAACACACGACAAAATTAGATTTTAATGCGCACTAAATAAAAGGCACAAAATAAATATGGAAATATATAGGTAGATGAATAAGGCGGAATTAGGTTCCAAATACTAATTGGATAACCAGGGTTATTAAATGATTATAATGGGAGATTTGGAGTAGTGAGCGCTTTAGTTCCTTCGAACCTCGAGAGACAAGCGAGGCGAACTTGGAGGGAGGTCTTGGTGACCTTGATTACTCATGGGTTTAGCCAAGAGCCCCAAGAGGGTGGTGCTACTTTTTCCAAAATCAGATCGAGCGAGATGCGGGCCTCTTGTCCTCAAGAGGTCACCGGACCAACTTCAAATTGACTTATCCAAATTCGGATCAAGTGAGCTATCGGGCCCAATGTCCTCAAGAGGTAACCAGTCGAACTTCGTAGAGCGGGAGGGGAGGATGACTTCTCCAAACTCGGATTGATCGAGCTATTGGGTCACTTATCCTCAAGAGGTCACCAGAAGAACTTCGGAGGACGGCTTCTCCATTCCTTGACCTGAAGGTGGTTGAAAAAGGCTGAAGTTGATTCAAAAGACTCTTCTCCCTGACCCGACGATACGAGAGTGATGTCCAGCTCTTCCGTGGCCTGCGACCGTCACTAAACACTTCTCGAGAGGGAGCGTCGTTGAATCGAACTCGTTTCGGGAAAGCTTCGTCTAACTAAATCTGTGGGTAATTCTTGGGAGGGTGTATATATACCCGGACTTCTCTAAAACAGGGAGAGAGTGAGAGGCCTTCGCGAACCCTTATTAACGGCCGGAACAACTTAGCGTGTCCTTGCGGGAAAGTGTAAGAGGCCGGGATCAGCGGGTCAGACGGAACGATCAGCGGCTGGAGCTATAAAAGTTGTTCGAGGCAAGTCTACACAATAGATGAGTAATTTTCCGACCACGGGGGCGGGGAGATTAAAACGGCGGGGAGGTAGCCTTCAATTTCAGGGTCATGCCTAGGTGTGAATTTCTCAGTGACCTGGTGGTAAGTCCAAAAAGGATGAAGTCGGAGAGGGGGGGGGGAGTAACGGCTTGCTTTCTCTCTGAAGTAATATCTCAAGAGATAGGGAAATACTACCATTTTAGCGCATCCCTCTACATCCTCCCTATCTAAATAAATTTTTACATCACAGAACACTTTAGGGGGAAAAAAAATGTGTACAACTAATTTCATTAAGAGGGAAACTTATAAAGCTACAATTTTAACGTTTACCAACAGAGAAAAAAAAACATAACACTACACAGGATTTACATATTTGTAACTACAGATTACTTAATCTATACATACGCACACACAACATCAACAAGGCCAAAAAAAGGGAAACTATTATTTACCAAATGAATGATACAAGAATTTTACTATACACTCAAGTTGTTGGAGGGTGGTCTTCTATTGAATTCCCACTCAAGCTATCGGCTAGGGAGTTGTCGATGCCTTTAACATACATGATCCAAAATTGGTACTCCATGAATAGTAGGCTCCACGCATTAAACCGCAATTTTCGCTCTTACAGTTTTTTATGTACGCCAGGGGTTTGTGATCACCTTCCAATTAATTATTTACCTATGAGATACATCCTAAACTTAAGAAAAAAACACACTATGGCTAACGCTTCTAGCTCTATGGTGGCATACGCCTTTTCGCGATGGGACAGCTTCCTACTTGCATATCCTACAGGATATCACACTCCATCGTCATTATACATTATATTGGAAGAGAGCACACCCTAGGCCATCCTTGGAGGCATCGGTAAGAACCCCGAATATTTTATTAGGATTCGTTAATCTCAAATTAGGGGCAGATATTAGTTTGTCCTCTAACTGTTGGAAGTGATCTTTCGCGGAAAGGGACCAATTGATTAGATCGGAGGCCGTTCTCTTAAGCATGTCGTCAAAGGGCGAGGCTATGACAGCGAAATTCGGCACAAAACGACGATATAATTACATGGATCCCAAAGGAACTAAGTTGTTTCATCGTTCGGGGGAGAGGTATTTCCGAAATAGCCTTTACCTTGTCATCCTAGGAAAGCATTTGGTTCCTAAACACCTGCAAGCTAAGGTAGTTAATAGTGTCATAGGCAAAGTGACACTTTGTCGGGCCTACCGTGAACCCGTGTACGCGTAACCGGGATAGAAGCGCGCACAGAGACTGTACGTGTTGGTCTCAGGTACGAGTAGCGATGTACACGTTATCAAAATAAAAGGTCACGTTCGATATGCCATCCGACAACCGGCGCATGATCCGATTATAACTTCCGCAAGCATTTACGAACCTAAAAGGAAGTCGGGTAAACTGAAATAATCACTTTTCAGTAGCGAAAGCAGTAAAGCGTTTTGATTCCTCTGAAAGCGGTACTTGGTGGTAGGCTTTACAGAGGTCGATTTCGGAGATGAACTTCGTGTCTTCGAAGGCATGACGACTTTGGTCGATTAGGGTTATCGGTTCCGCATTAAACTGTGTAACCGTGTTTAATTTGCGAAAATCGACGCACATCTTCCTAACCATGACAATGGGGGAGCAAAAATCGGACGACGAGGGTTCTATTAATCCTAATTTTAATAAGTTCTCGAACTCTCCATTGAAAATCGGCCGTAAATGTACGGGTATGGGATGAGGCTTGGTTCATATCGCATCTTGAGTAGTGAGGACAATCTCATGCGTAAATTGTGTTGAGCAACCCGGAAATTCTGAAATGACTTCGGGAAAGCCTTCCAATAAGGCAGCAATTGATCCTTCTATGCATGGGCGAGATTGGGGTCTACGTCCAAGTCGGAGTTAGGCTCCGCTTGGGGGAAAAGAAAAGCCAGCAGGGGATACTCATCGTCTGCTTCTACGCACACCGTTTGGACCAGACACAGGGGTTCAACGGGATAAGCGGCTTCGAGAACGGTTCTTCGTCTAGAGCGACTATGTTATTTAGGCAAGCACAACGGTGGTATTTTTGTAGGAGGTTGATGTGGTAAATCTTATTACCCGATGGGGTTTAGATTAGGTAATCCACCGGGTCGCGGGGTTCTAAAACAGAGAAAGGTCCTTTCCAGTGGTAGAGGAGCTTATTTTCTTCGGAGGGAAGCAAGAGCAGTAGTTCGTCAACTGGTTTGAACGAACGCTTCTTTGATTTTAGGTCGATGTAGGTGGGGTATTTCTTCAGGTTTACATCGGCGTTCCGGAGGGCGATGTCTGCAAATTTTTCTAACCGTGTACTCAGATCTAAAACGTACGCGCAAGAGGATTTAATTTCCTCATCCATTCTAGGATTGGACCACAATTCTTTTACAATGCTCATCTGTCCTCGGACGTTATGTCCATATAACAGCTTAAAGGGAACGAAACCCAAAGTCCTATGGGGCACTTCGCGACAAGCAAATAAGGATACGAGGAGGTAGCGGTGCCACTCCTAGGACTGGTCGTGGCATATCTTCTTAAGGAACCATTTAGAGGGTGTCGTTTAACTTTTTGCACACCCCGTTAGCGGAAGGGTGCCAGGGCGTCGTGAAGAGGGGCTTTATGAGAAGGAGTTTACCGATATACTCCATCAATTCAGAAGTGAATTGACGTGCTCTGTCAGGTAAGATCTCTTCGATATCCCTACTCTGGAAAAGATTAAGATTAAAGCCTCTGCACAAAAAATGCTGTCCCTCTTCTTCATGGGGATAGCCTCTGGAAAACGGGTGGCGCAATCAACGAGGGTTTAAAATATAGCTGTGTCCCTCGCTCTACGAGGGACGAATGGGGCCTATTAGATCGATTGAGACCAAGGCGAAGGGCTCTGCCACTCACTCAGTCTTTTGAGGGGGGGGGGGGCTACACACCCTTTGAAGGTGACCTTCTAGCAAAGGTCACAGGACTTGCAAAAGTCGATAATTTCTTTGGCCGCGCCTAGCCAAAAGAAATATTTGAAAACTCGCTGTGCCGTTTTGTTATGACCAAAATATGCGGCCATTAGGCCATCGTGAGCCATCTTTAGAACGGGTTCGATATACGTTCTCGGCATACACAACGCGTTGGTCGAGGGATTCTCCGGTTCAACAGAAGAACCGTATAATAATGCGTCCTTCACGGTGTATTCGATCTTCCGATTGCCTATCATCGTTTCAGTCTCCTTCTTCCTTGCTTTTACCCACAGGGGTTGTAATGTGGGCTAATTATTCTGCGCCTCAGCAAATTGAACATTGGTGGCGAGGTCAATGTCTGGGGACGATAGGATTACCGGAAGCGATACATCCTTTCGGTCTTTCCTCTGGTAACGACCGGCTAGCAATTGGGTTTTGGGAGAGCTGTGCGCTCTGTCCAATAAGGACCGAGTAAAATTTTATCTGGGCCGCGACTAAGTCGACCCATCCGGTAAAGTACTGGCACTGAATATGGCACCATAGCACTAGGAACCTGGTGGCACGATCTAAAAAGTCATACACCAACGCGAACCTGTTATGCTGGGGGCTTACGGGGGGTAGCAGTTTGTTGGATACTACAATTTACTACAATTTACTGTGCCATTTTAAAACTGGAGACAACCTGGGAAACTTGTTGAACAGGAAATTTACCTGTTGATCTGGGGAAGAGGGAACAGGGACCGCTGGCGATGCGGCTGTCGGATTAGCCGAGGTGGCAGGAGAGATTTGGTGGACCTAGTGACTCAACGAGCTCCTCAGTTGAGAATTTTGGGGTCAATTGTAACTTATGTGCACACGGGTGCCACACATAAAATATACAATTCGTCTACGAGGGTAGTTGCTAGGCCTAAAGGGAAGTACTGGAGGCTTCAGTCCTTTTGTTCTTGCGACGAACGGGGCCTGTACTGACTCAGCGCTTGTACTTTTACGAAACCGTTGTTGCCCTTGGATTGGCTTCTGTTATACCCAATCTTGTGTTTGGGGGAGGGAGGTTAGTTCTCCTTGAACTCCTTGGGATAAAAGCCGTGACTGGAAGCGTGAAGGTCGGCTTCTTCCACACACTTCTTGAAAGTGGACTCTCTTCTTTCCGCTATGAAGGCCCTTAGTTCGCGAGGGAGGTTCGACATCAGTTGATCCCTTAGAATGAAGTCAATTAGCGACTTATAATCATTTGATACTTGGGCGGAATCCACCCAGAATTGGAAGTTACGCCGAAGCGTGAGTTCAAATTGTCTGTAGCTTTGGCCTGGCGGTAATTGCGCGGACGGAATCTAACCCTATAAAGTTCTGGATTCATGTTAATAGCAGAAATAAGTTCTGCATTTAGGGTTGAATAATCAAGGGTGGCCTCTGGAGGAAGCAAAATAAATACGTTGCGACGACGAGTGTATAATAGATGAAGTAGCCAGGTGACACCATCTGATTCTAAGTCTCAATTGTTGACTTCGAAGATCTTCTCTGAGTGCGTTAAATAGGAGCAAAAATCTTCTCCATCCTTGTATGCGGGGAGTTTTAGTTAGGGCACCTCAGCCTGTTCTTTTCGAGATCCAACGGAGTTTATCTCGACTTGGTCACGGCTTATTTCTTTTTCATGCTGCCTAATTCTTTCTTTCTATTCTGCTTCTCTCTTCGCTTTTCTTTCTCTCTCATCTGCTTCTCGCTGAGCTTTTCTTTCTTCCTCTTCTCTCTGTACTTTTCTTCCTTCTCTTCTCTCTGTGTTTTTCTTTCTTCGACTTCTGCTTCTCTCTGTGCTTTCCTTTCTTTCTCTTCTCTCTGTGTTTTTCTTTCCGCACGTTCATTACGTTCCTTTTCTTGGACGTAAGCGTTTAAACCTTCCCCAGATAAGCCTAGGATCTGCCCTTGCTTAGGAAGACATCCAAGATATGCTACTTTCGACCTTTGCACACGAGATAACTAGCAGAGCTAATTTACTTCAAAACAAATATATATTCTACTAACGACAAAATTATTCAAAATTCCTAGTAAAAATCGGGCGAAATCACACAAAAAATAAATAAATAACTTACGAGGAAATCTGACTGACGACACAAAGAAATGGCGTTACTATTACCGCTTAGCTAGTATCCTCTTTTAAGGACCTAGAAAAACTGTGGACATACGGCACAAGAATGGGCTTAAAAATTGGTTGTTACCCATTAGTCAGAAAGAAAATTGTCTTAATATATTGGTGTTCAGATATTGTTGTTAATGCAGCTGCTATTAATTGAACTAAGTGTTTCAAAAAAAGGTGGGGAGGATTCTTAGGAAGACCCAAAGCCTTACGCCAAATTATATATATATATATATATATATATATATATATATATATATATATATATATATATATATATATATATATATTAATGTCGAAGTATGGCCCAGTGTACGGGAATATAAGCACACCGTCTCTAAGGTGGGCTAAGCAAGGCAACAAATGTTATTCTTCTAAGAGTGCGATTTGAATAGTTAGCTGCAGCTGCGTGACCAAGGAATATTCCAAACATCGCGAAAAAAATAGATTTCAATACACACTAAATAAAAGGCTCAACATAAATATATATATATATATATATATATATTAAATGAAAAACTCACAAAGTATCACGTGAGGATAGCAAATGAATGCAATGTCCCGCAGGAAAAAATGAAATGGTGTTTCCAAGTACTTTCAAACTTAATTAAGTTCCTTATCAAGGATAACTACAAGAAATAATATTATATTAGAGGTATATATACGAAAGAAAAGTAAAAAAGACCGCCTCAAAAACAAGAAATCACCAATGAGAAAGACGGAAGGGGGAAACTAAAGATTCACATTAAGAATTACAAGAAGCAGGTAGTAAGGTCAAACTGAGAAGACGGAAAGGGTAATAGATTAAAAGAAATGGAGATATCTGAAAGAGGGAGATAATAAGAAACGAGGAGCGAAAGAGTGAGGAAAATATAATGTACATAACAGAGCAGTGACAATTACAAAAATAAATAAATAAAAAAGGGGGCCATGTAACTAAAGATTATATATAAAAAACTAAAGACAAAAGTCAGAACTAATTTCTTTAAGTAGTAGTCTTTTAATTATAGCATTAATTTTATATAAGCCAGGGAAAAGGTTAAAATTATCACATTGGCTTATAAAAGCACATTCAATCATATTCCTTTTTATAGGGTCATTGGAACGATAAATAAATTTTGCCGAGTTCGAGTTAATTAGATGGTCCTTATCTGACATATGGACAAAGAAAGCACTGTTATCTTCCCCTCTTCGGACATTATAGTTATGTTGATTTATACGAACAGAAAGTTGTTTACCTGTTTGTCCCTAATATTGACTTAGGCAACAGGAACACTCAACAGAATAAACTCCCCTCCCCAAACTATTACAACTATTACGTACTAATAAATTCTTAACAGTCGTCTCCTATTTAAAAGCAACAGAAATGTTGAAGTTATTCAAAAAACGGGAAAGATCACTCAAACAAAGAGAAAAAGGTAGAACTAAAATGTTATTACTATTAAAAGGGAGAGTAGGGAAAGTTTAATAAAATGTCTTTTTAGCAGAAGAAAGACAGTTTTGAAGAAACAGGTAATGGTAACAAAGTTTATGGTCAATTTCAAAGATATTGGAAAATTCCAAATCCATATATTTCGGGCTGACAACTCATAATGCCCGTAGAAACATAGAAGAAAAAACAGAACGTTAAACTTTAGGGCTGTGAGAAGAGTAAAAATAAATATAAGAATTTGAATTAGTAGGCTTACGATAGATAGTTAAAACCTGTATGAGTTCTATTAATAAGAAGATCAATTAAGGGAAGGGTTCTATTCGTATAAAAAGGAATATCATTGAATGTGCTTTCTTATGCCAATGTGAAAACTTTAGCCTTTCTCTTGGCTTATATAAAATAGATGCTATAATTAAAAGACAAATACTTAAAGAAATTAGTCCTGACATTTGTTTTTAGTTTTTATATACAATCTTTAGTCATGTGGCCCCATTTTTTGCTTTTTAAATTATTACTGCTCTGTTATGTACATTGTATTTTCCCCATTCGTTTGCCGCTCGTGCCTTATAATCTCCCTCGTTAGGCTATCTCCATTTTTTTTAATCTCTTACCCTTTCCGTCTACTCAGTTTGACCTTACTACCTGCTTCTTGTAAATCTTAATGTGAATTTTTACCTTCCCCCTTTCGTCTTCCTCATTGGTGATTTCTTGTTTTTGAGGCTGTCTTTTATACTTGTCTTTCGTATATATACAAGGGGCAGTCAATAAGTTTTACGAATCAGTAGGGCAAAACAGAGGAAAGGGGATGGCTGTTTGTGGGGTGTTAGGACAAGTTATGACAGCCACACGCTCCTGCCTCAACTATTTAAGAAGCAGTAGCTGATCGCAGATCGTCAGTCACAAATTTTTCAACAAGGGAGAAGGTTGAGCACCGCGCAGTGATTAAATTTTTGACCAAGGAAGGCAAGAATGCAAAAGAGATCCATGAACGTATGGTTGCAGTGTACACCGACACCGCCTCTTTATATGCAACCATTGCTCGCTGCAATAGGGAGTTTCGCCATGGTCGTGAGTCCCTTGAAGATGACCCCCGTCCAGAAGGCCCGTCAGACGTGGCCAACAAGGACAATGTGGCCCGTGTAGAGAGGATGATCCTCGAAAATCGACGGGTGAAGGTTGAAGAAATCGAGCAAGAACTTAAATTATCATATGGAAGTGTTATCAACATCATCCACGACAATTCGGCCATGACCAAGATCTTTGACGGTTGGGTCCATAAAAACTTCACGCCCCATGATCGACTTCAACGTCATCAAAGTCCACAAGGCCAGAGTTGCACAAGCTGCCCTGCGCGAGTGCGGATTCAAGGAGCACAACCATCTGCCCTACAGTCCAGATCTGGCCCCTAGCTACTACTTATTATTCCGCCAGCTCAAGGCTGCACTGCATGGACGCCAGTTTGGGGACGATGAAGATGTCCAGCTTGCCGTCCAGGAGTGGATTGAACAGAAGTCGGGAGATTTCTGGTTGTCGGGAATTAGAAGTTTCAGAGACAAGTGGTGCAAGTGCATTGAAGTCGAGGGTAGTTATATTGAAAAATAATAAAACACTTTTCCTTATATCTCGTTTCCTTATATCCGAATTGCAAAACTTATTGACTCCCCCTCGTACCTCTAATATCATACTATTTCTTGTAGTTATCCTCGATAAGGAATTTAATAAAGTTCGAAAGTACTCGGAAACACCATTTCATTTTTTCCTGCGAGACATTGCATTCATATATATATATATATATATATATATATATATATATATATATATATCTATAGGTACATGAATAAGACGGAATTAGGTTCTGAAAAAAAATTGGATAACCATGGCTATTAAATGGTTATAATGCGAGATTTGGGGTAGTGAGCGATTTAGTTCCTTTCCATTACGAGCGACAAGCGGAGTGAACTTGTTGGAAGGTCTTGGTGACCTTGATTACTCACGGGTGTAGCCAAGATCCCGAAGAGGGTGGTGCTACTTTCTCCAAATTTGGATCAAGCGAGATGCGGGCCTCTTGTCCTCAAGAGATCACCGGACGAACTTCGAAGGCGGAAGGTGACTTATCCAAATTCGGACCGAGTGAACTCTCGGGCCTTCACCGAAGGAGAAATCAAAATAGAAGATCACTGACCTACTGACGAATAAGTCACCCTGCCCGGATGGCTTTTTACCTGAAGTCTTGACAGAGGTGCGCGATCAAGTGTCACGGCACCTGAGCGCAATCTTCAACATGTCAATCCGGACCAAATGCGTTCATCTAGACTGGCGTCTGGCGGAGGTGACTCCTATCTTCAAGAAAAGAGACCGTAGCCAACCGTCGAACTACCAACCTATTAGTCTGACTTCGATAGTCAGTAAACTCATGGATAGCATGAAGGTGGACAAAATGAATTCGAATTTAGAGTCAAACTTGCTACTGAGGAGTTCCCAGCACGGCTTCCGAAGGCAACGGTCATGCCTGACGAACCTTTTAGAATTCTTCCACTTCGTCTTCAGTGAGCACGGTCGGGACAAGGCGGTGGATGTGGTGTACTTAGACTTTCAGAAAGCCTTTGATAAGGTATCACACCGCCGCCTTCTCCGGAAAGTGCGAGTGCTGGGCATAGACGGAAAAGTAGCCGGCTGGATCGAGAACTGGCTAAGTTGCAGACGGCAACGGGTGGTGGTGAATGGCCAGGCTTCTTAGTGGGTGCCCGTTACTAGCGCGGTGACTCAAGGTTCTGTCCTAGGACCACTACTATTCATCATCTACGTCAACCACATAGACGTTGAGATGGTTGCCAAGATTTCCAAATTTGCCGACGATACTAAGCTTGGTATGAACGTTGCAAAGTATGGAAATACTGCAAGCCTGCAGGAAGATCTTCGGAAGATTGGGGAGTGGTCTGATACGTAGCAAATGCTTTTCAACGTAAACAAGTGATGCATATTAGCCACCGAAATCTTCAATTACCCTATATTTTAAGGGCATTGCTCTTGAATCCACCGACACTGAAAAGGACTTGGGTGTAACTATCACTAGTGACCTCAAGTTCTCAAAACAGTGTATTGAGGTGGAGAAGAAAGCCCAAAGGATGTTAGAGTATATAAAGCGACAGTTTGGATATCGGAACAAGGAGATAGTACTGTGTCTGTACAATTCCCTCGTCCAACCGCACCTGGAGTCCTTCATTTCGAAAAGACATCACGAGATTGGAACGCGTGCAAGCCAGGGCAACCAAACTGATTCCTTCTATCAGACATAAAAGTTATGAAGATAGATTAAGGGAATTAGATATGTTCTCGCTGGAGACCCGGAGACTACGTGGTCAGCTTATCGAAGAATTTAAAATACTTCGAGGCTTCGACAGACTGGACTATGGGAAAATTTTCCAGCTCAGCGAGGGGAGAACAAGAAATCACGGCTTTAAACTTGAACTGAAGCGATACCACCGTGATCTGTGTGGAAAATTCTTCACTTACAGTATCTGCGGTAGTTGGAACGCACTTCCGACGGAAGTTTTCAACAGTGAATATGTTGACCATTTCAAGTTAAGACTAGATAAAGTCTTGCGAAATTCCCGCTAAAATCCTCGCGAGTGATCTTCGAGGTTGCCAACGGACACCTTCGAAGATTGCGACAAAAGTTTCCTCCTTGTATGAACCATAAAGTCTTCTAGGGTACTTATTTTCCTTTTCTTGAAGCTTGTAGCTCTTTCTCTCTCTCTCTCTCTCTTTAAAAAAAGAGGTCAACGGAGAACTTTGAAGGGGAGGGGATGACTTCTCCAAACTCGGATTGACCGAGCTATTGGGCACCTTGTCCTCAAGAGGTCACCAGAAGAACTTCGGATGATGGCTTCTCCATTCCTTGACCCGAAGGCGGTTGAAAAAGGCTGAAGTTGCCTCAAGAGACTCTTCTCCCTGACCCGATGATACGAGAGTGATGTCCAGCTCTTCTGTGACCTGCGACCGTCACTAAGCACTTCTCGGGAGGGAGCGTCGTTAAATAAGACTTCTTTCGGAGAAGCGTCGTCTAACCGAATCTGTGGTTAGTCCTTGGGAGGGTGCATATATACCCAATGTTCTCCAAAACAGGGAGAGAGAGAGAGAGAGGGGCCTTCTCGAACCCTCATTTTCTGCCGGGACAACTGAGCCTGTACTTGCATGAAAGTGTAAAAGGCCGGGATCAGCGGACCGGATGGAACGACCAGCAGCTGGAGCCATGAAAGTTGTTCAAAGCAAATCTACACAATAGATGAGTAACCTCCCGACCAGAGGGGTGGGGAGATTAAGACGTTGGGGAGGTAGCATTCAATTTCAGCTTCATGCTTCGGTATGAATTTCTCAGTGACCTAGCATGTCCAAAAAGGTCAGATGTCGGAGGAGGGGAGGGGGGAGTAACGGCTCGCTTTCTCTCCCGAAGTAATATATTAAGAGGTGGGGACATACTACTATTTTAGCGGGTCCCTCTACACAAAGTCATAGCAACACATCTTAACTAGAGCTTTTGGAATTAAAATCTCATGTAGTTCATAAAAATGAACCACACGCTATTTTAATTTTAAAAAGATTTTTATGTAGCCGTATATTATGCAAAGAGTACCATTTGTCGTTTGGGGAGATTCTAGGTTGTGCAGGATCATGATGGGTAGAACAACCTTCAACTTTGATTATGTTGAGGAGGCATTCGTCATAGCTCAATTAAGTTTAGCAGCTCGGTTGGATATCTCATAGCCTGGAAACCGACCTTTTAAATTCATTTATCCACTTCTGGGCTAATCTGGCTGAAGCTCGCATCAAGTAATTCAGCGTTGATGGTCTCATTAACCACTGGTAATGCAATTGTCAATATTTTTACCCTAAGACATTGACAAAGGAGGGCTTTTTATACTACTTTACCTCCACAGCGAAGTCGGGAACATGACATTACAGTCCAATCAGTGACATGACATTTACTGCAAAATCAGTAACGTAAAATTTCCTGTAGGCAGGCTAACCTCACGAGATCACAGTAGCGCGTGAGGACGGGAAAGCAGGACTGTGAAATGACTTTTCATACAGGCAGGTCAGCGTCATGACATTACAGTACCGCTCGCTGCCTGAGATGAGGGACTGTGGCATGACATTTCTTGCAAGCAGGTCAGCGTGATGACATCACAGTATGATAGCGTGACTACCCGAGTGGGCAGGCGGGTAGTCAAGCGTGATTACGTAGGTGGAAGCCACAGACTTTACAGCCCACCTCAAGCAGATGTTCGCGAGTTTAAACTAAATATCTAAATTATTTAAGTCGTGTGAGTGCTGATAATATGTATTATCGCGTTTTTTTCAAGCATTGAAATATGGGTTTGAATAGCTTGTTTTATCATTCTTAAAGGTGGATCAGATAGATTTTATCAGGAAACGTCGATTTGAAAATATTTTAAGATAAAAATTAATTTCATTTTCGGTTATATTAATATCTAATAGAATAGTATCTTCGGCAAAGTTTATTGCAATTTTCATTGTCGGTTAATTATTTGCGTATTCATCTGTTGTCAAAATAGTCAGAAATTCATGAAGAGCTTTAAATCTTGGTTGGAGTAGGTGGTTTAAGCCCTTGAATCAATTGACTTTGAAGGGTTAAATCAGAGGGATTATTAACGAAGTCTTTCATAAAAAGGCGAAAGAATAGTTACATCCTTCTAGAAGAACTTGCCCATTAGGGTGAGTATATTGCATCAATAAAGAGGAATCGTCGATCATTTTCCAAATAAAACAAAATTTGGGTGACATAAGAATGGAAGCTGAATATCAGTTATTTATGCTACTGCCTCAAGTTTCTTGCCAAGTAAAGATAAATAAAGTTTTACAGTTAAGGAAGGGTTAATTACAAGTATTTGAAATGTAATTTTCTATTTTCTTGGAACGCATTTCCCACTGACATACGTACATGCTAGTTCGGGATTTATCGCGCTATCTATTTGGATTTGGTTCTTTCTACGATATCTTTAGCCGTTCTAAGCTGTCCACATATCGGGTGTTTAAGCGAAGCGGATGGACACCTCTTAGTGAGGTGGCCTTAATACGGCAAAGAACTCTAGAACGGAAAACGATATTCAGAAACGCACAGCGCGATAAGTGATGGACTGCTCGTCCATGTATTTAAATTGAAAGAGATGGGGATTTGAGGATCAAATGGAGTTTGTTGACAGTTACTGCGCTTGGAGCTTGCAACATAGTAAGGAGGTTATTAGATTTAGGGCCATATTAGACCTACTTAAGTAAGGATTTATATGAACCTCGAATGTAGGTTTAAGTTCAGATTTTGGGGTGTGCTCTTTGTCAAGGATTTTTGAATATCTTTAAGATGTGCCTCTTTGCCCAAATTTATTTTGAAAACAAGTTCTGCTATAGATCTTTTCCCTTGGTCTTTTTCAAGTGATCTCTTCCTCACACCGACTACAAGGCAGGAATACGTGCAACTCTCCGGGGTGTTTGGCAAAGAAGATTGGAGACGGTCTTTGGGAACTTAAAGTTGCGTGCAATTGCGCCGCGACTGTTCCCATGAACCCACCCCCCAATGCCATGACGGCTTCAGGTTGCTTTCTGTCGTCTCCAAATTGGACAGACTCGCGGGACGCACCGCCATTTGATGGAGCGCTTGCCTGCACCCTACTGTGAAGACTGCGTTGTCCCCCAGAGTGTTCGGCACATACATATTTGTTGAATGTCCCAGTCTGGGTGATCTTTGCACACGTTACCTGTCCCGGTACCGGGACGAGCAGGGTCACTACCGCTTGTCCCTTGTACTTGGGACGGGATCGTGCACACTGACCTGTGGACTTTGCGACTTTTTGGAGGAGGCTAGCCTCCTCTACTTCATTTGACCTTTTATCGGGCTTCTTTTTGTAGGTCGCATGTTCCTGCACCGATGGGAGGCGGGCCTACCCACGACGCCGGAGCATGCTTCCTTCTTGTCCTCTTGCTTTTTCTCGTAATTTCTTATCGTTGTTATTTTTTAGTTACATATTATTTGTTCTCTGTTATTTGTTTTCTAACATAGCCTAGTAGTAAGCCTTGGGCTGCACGGCGACTTATGCCCAAGTAGGCAGTCGCAAGATGGGCTACCACAATGAAAATAAAAAAACCGAGTCCCTTTTACTTCAAGAAATGTTTCTTAAACTTATTTAGGTTAAATTACATAATACTGTATTACGTTAAACTAATATTGGTTATTTCCATCAACCAAGTTCATTCAAGTTATAGAGAATTCCATTCTAAAAAGTGCTTCGTGGCTTGATCTAGAAGAGAAGCAATTGATTATAGACGCATGGTCCAAGTAGCGATTTAAAGAAGTCAACTTGCAGTGATCGAGACCAGTTTTTTACGCAATTGTCTATAACTTCGAAATATGCCTCAAACAAAGCAGGTTCCTTTGTATACAAAAAGAGTGTCGAGTTCTTTCAAGTTTTAACAGTTTTAAAACACAATATAGAAGCAAAGGTTTACTTAACATAAAAAATTAAACTTAGGTGGAATGTGAGGGTAAAACTTTATTTGGATATTAAAGTATCACTTTAAATATGATGAGATAATTAAATGAGGAAGCATAATAAGCCCATATATTACTTTTAGTTAGAATGAAAACTCCTGCATTTTGGTAAATAAAAACATTAATTGATTTTCCTTAAAAAGAAGCAGTATGATATTCGATAAGTTTTATTGGAAATTTTATCGACAACAAAGACCAAGGGTCACTTATGTGCTTTAAGTATCTCAGGGTGAACGAATAAATGTCTTTTAAATAAGACATGAGTCATTATACACCTCATCGCCGTAATTCTCTTTCGGACAATCTCGCAGTCTTCCCTGATCCCTCTCCCCTTATTCACACTCGCGCATATTTGCCCCAATATCAGAGATTGAATGTTTATAACAATAAATAATATGAGTTCGTCAACAAAGGACACTTGGTACAGTGAGGTAAATCCCTCAGTTAGATTATGCTATAAGGTATAAGTTACTCACACAGATCCTCACAGATGATCTTCTGCAAGAGGCAATTATGCCTCTGGCTCCAGGGTTTTGAAATCAGTTATCCTTCTCTTAGATGGACTGCCTGTCGTCTTGGCTACGAGCTCCTCCTGCCCATCCCCACCGTAAAACCCAGTCATGGAGATAACCTCCCTGGTAATTTGTGTCAGCTTATTTAAAAAGAATCCGCCCGGGGATTCGAACTGCCGACGCCAAAATTATCGGGCAAGCGCGATAACCACTATACTAGCCGGGAGGCTAGTTACTAATTTATAAAGGTAGCTAGTTTATAGAGGTGAGTTTCCAATTTCACCAGCTTATGGCGGGGTGGTTACTGGTTTATAGGTGAATGCGGATGAATTATATATTTCCAAAGATGATTCTTCAAGATATTTCTTATTGGTGGCTTGACTTACCGAAGATTTACGGGTAATTGAGGTAAAGAAGGCCTTGAGAAAGGACGAAAAAAATTATACTTTTATTCTAATAAGGGCCTACTAAAGATACAAGCGGCACTTCAAAAGGTACTTTGCGGGCGACAAGCGGGTTTTCTTATTCAGCGCGAAGTTTTGAATTCTAGAGTGACAAGACTTAGGCGAACTGAAAAGGATTTCGTAAACGCTAATATTGGTATAATAATGACTTAATAACAATTAGGAGCCTTAATTAATCATAATTCTTCCCATTGCTCGCCTATATATACCGTTTTATATTCTAGGGGGCATGGCCTTTCTCGTCCGAAGGACAAGTTTCCATCATCGAGTTCCTAATTTTCCATCCCTAAGCAGAGCTACCGAACAGCTGTATGTGTCTGTTTTACTTACATATCCCAATAGTTTTATCTCTGTTGCTTGTCACATATCTCTGTTACAGTTTCCTTTGGTAAAAGTCTGTATTTGCCCAGCTGCTTTGTAGAGTCCTGTCTTCTGATAATTCTATCCCGAGTTCGAATTGTTTGTTTATTCGTTTCCTCTTGTGGACTTAGGTATCTTGAACTTTTATCCTTTTCTAGCATTTGCCATTTTTGTATTTCCTGCGGGTTAGGTTTTGATGAGACCACCGTGCGTCAATTTTGTGGAGTTTCTTGCTGGGGCTATTGAAACTGGAAATTTAGTGCGACTAACCTACCTATTACATAAACCGATCATCACAATGATACACTATTAAAATTATCTCCAGGTGATTTTCTTAGCTATTAACATAATTCTTCCATACCCATTTTATAATAGATCTAATAAGAGTAAAAAACGCATCAACATTTATATTTGAATATACTTATAAGTATGAAGACAATAGCTACCTAATGGGGCAGCAAGCGATCGCTGGAAACCCTATGATGCCGATACTTGGCATTCTCACGCCACTCGAGCCAACTTATTGGAACTGTGAAGAGATACGAATCCCCACTACACCAATACTTACGACCATACACCACCATCCACTCAGAGCAACCCCAAGACACAACTGGACACCGTGCTCGACGTGTGGGGAAAGAACATGTGTCGTAGAATTGCTCATAGTCTGGTCCAATAATTATTCTAGTCCTTGATCTGGACAGACCGCTTTTGTTTAAGTCGATGGTATTGAGACCCTACGACTGAAGCTACGATCATTATATATATATATATATATATATATATATATATATATATATATATATATATATATATATTTATATAGGCTTTAATTCCTACTGAACGGGTGAAGGCTGGTTAGAGGCGGGTTGTGCCACGGCCAGGATTCTCACTATAAAAGTCTTACTTGTTAATGGGGGGAGGTTTGTGATTGTTAAATTCTAAGAGTGCATAATACAGGTTGAATGAAGTAGCCGAAGGGATTTTAATTAAAGTCTTGCCAAGGGTACGTCAAAAAGGAGGAGCCACAAATAAACACACAAACAAAAATAACTTTACTTTACACCAAAATAATAATTAGTAGCAATAGTTAAACAGGCATTTAGGTAAATAAGGATTAAATATTAAACACGGATTAGTCCGGGTTGACAGCAATTATAAATAATAATATCAGGGAATGAATCAGTGGAATCTCTTTAAAAAAGGAGGGGAGGATAACACTGACGTTAAGCGTCTAGATTTATAATGACTAAATGGGAGTATCAATCACTGTTAATTAAATAGGTAATTTAAGAATAGAGGGACACTGGGTTTACAGATTACCATAAATGTGATGGATTGGAGAGACGACTACTCAGGTCCAGACGGGGTGGTTCGGGTGGCGTTAACACGAGTTTTCAGGGAGAGGGGGGATAAGACGACGGGTTCGGGGCTTCTGACTGCAGTTCCGGTTAGTTCACTCCTAACTGTGTGTGACACTAACAAATAGTTAATTCCAGTAACTATTTGGATGTTCCTTTTTTATCAAGTTACGTTGAGCAACAGAGCGTATTCTTCTAGTCACAGACTCTGTGGGGCGAGATTTGCTTCAGAAACACTTTGATACAGCGATCAAGTTAACTCAGCGGCGCGTTGGCAGTCGATACATTACGGCAACGACTCTCGTTTAACGTGAGGGTTCACGCGAGTAGGTTTGGAACACTTCTGCCGAGGGCTGAACGGCGATGTCATTTATACCGCGGACTGTGTGCAAACGAGAGAGATATTCCATATACGACAATTCGCTTATCGCATCGCCTTCTGGATAATCTCCATAGGAACATAAAGAAGGCAAATAGATTTTAGGCTTTTCTGTGAGATAGGCCTTCTTTCGTCAGACTTCCTGTCGCTTGTTGGGGAAGTTTGGCACAAGTAACGACTTAGGTCAAGAGGAAGGCGGAGGAGGGCGGTAGAATGTCGGGGAAGGGTGGGAGGGGGAGAGAGGAGACGAAGGTCAACTCAAACGACAAATTTGTTTCGTTCCCACGATTGTCTGGCGGCATGCAAGTATGTACGTTCCATACCCTCACAACATCTCTGGTGGTTTTGCCCAATTATATGCCAAAATAAATAACCTGTTTTATCCAGCGAACGCTTTAGGGCAAATTGTTCCTGAGGATATATTGGCCCCAATACAAGAACACCATCGCTCCTCCCTACACCAGTATACACACAAACCCTTACTAATCCTTTCCCTCTAAACACCGTCTCCCCTGCTCTCTCCACCACCTCGACTCCAGCCTCCAACAGCTCCTTTACCCCTACCCCTCCAACCAATATATCCATAACCCCTTCCAACCTTGTCTCCACCACGCACCGCACAGTCTCCACTGTTCATACCGTAGTCCCTACCCTCTTTCAGTTGAACCTCCTCTTCCTGCAGTAACCAAAGCCCATTCTCCTCTCCTCACTCTTTCTTCCACTACTCCCACCGTCCTCCCCTCTCATCGCACTGCACTACTCCATGCACCTCTCCTTCCACTGATACTATCCTTCCTCCTGCCGCCTTCATCACCCACTCCCAGGCTTTCCTTCCCATCCCACTACAGCACTAATTGCACTAACACAACATTTGAAAAAGCTTACCAACTACACAAGTGAAGGACACCAGATCGTTACCCTTTCTCTTGGTGTTATCCCAAAAGATCAAGGAGCATAAGATTCCAAAGCCAAAATCCACCCTACATCCAGTAGACCATAGTTGAAAATTAGCCCACACACTAGCCCCGAACACCAGAACCTAAACGTAGTTAACTCGAGGATAAATCTAACAACACTTACGCAATATATAAACCCAGGTTACATGTACATCTAAAACCACACACTTTAAAATATAGCAACACGAACGACGTTTCCGAGTAACAAGGCCTTCTAAGCCCCCTTTTCCTCTCCCTAGCCAAGTCAAACAAATTGCACAAAACAAACACCTTGTATCTGCTTATAGCCACCAACCTGTTGAATCTACCTATCCTATCTAAAGTTCTTCCGAACTTTTTCCACTACGACCTCTTGATCACTATGGGGCCGCACAGTGATCCTTCTCTGTTCTTTCTATACACAAATCGTATCATATCGTTGACGCAAAGCCTAGTGTGTTGTTTATCACCTCGTTATCTGCTCAATTCACTCGATGTCTCCACGCCAAGTGCCACTCTCACACTCAACCTCCAGGCTCTCCATTCAGGCGAGCTCCAGACATTTTACGTGAGCAATCAAGAAGAATTATTACCTGATCGTAGAAATAAAGATTATATACGAGTATATATATATATATATATATATATATATATATATATATATATATATATATATACTTATATTACAAGTGTTAAAATATAATCGATGGTTATGAAGAACGTAATAGCTCATTTTTATTTATTAAGTATCTCCGGGGCACAATCAATATGTTCACTCTTTTCTTAACAAATGAATATAAAATTTTCCTGTTATTATTTGTTTATATTTTTAAATTATGCTGATGTAATTTTATTGCATCATTGGAATACATTTTCTTTTATAGCTTTCCTTCCGATGCCTATGAACCATATCTCGAGATCTCTAGCCATTTTCATCAATACATATGATCCTATTTTTTGTATATTATCATCTGTAAATTGACGTGTATGAGATGTTACGCCCTTTCGTTACAGTAAGAAATGGGCGACTTTTAACTTTTGCCAACTCGTTGTTTCCTTTATTAATAAAGTTGTAAAAGAAATGAAAGTTTGTTTTTTTATCATAAATGGCACTAGATCGAGAAAAAAGTGTTGCTCTAGATTCAATACTTATCAGTATAATAAAATTTGAATCTCTTTGGTGAGTTTCTCCCCCAACATATATTTAGCCTAAGACTCGTGCTCTCAATTATTCTTGCTGATGACCTCATGACCTATCTCCTTTTCACCTTCAAATCTTTCAACAGGTAGGGCAATCCCAACCATAGTTAGTTTTCTTTTAAGAAATTCCGGATTAATGTGGAGGAACCTTGGCAATTAGGTCATTCGAAAGAAAGTGTAAAACAACGTTAAGGATTTCATACCAGACATATACAGCCTTGGCCAAAATTATGATGCAGGTATGAAAAAGTCAAGAATAGGATTGAAACCGATTTATTTCATACTTGACATTGCACAGATAAACATTTTTGCGTATATTCTATCAAAAATTAATATTTGATGTGACCTGTCCTCCTTTTGCTTTTATAACCGCTTTTATGCGTTTTTGCATATTGTGCATAAGTTTTTGGGGCACCATTTTGCCATTTAATGTGTGATACTAACGTTTATTTCTATTTTTTTAGTAATAAACCTATTTTTATCTAACAAATAGTAATTTTTTGTTTAAAATTTATTCTAAGAAACGGATTCCTGAAGTTCAAAGCTCGCAAATTATTGTATTGTTCCAGAGAGGGATTATCCCAAATCAAATTTGCAAGAAAATTGAAATTCTCGAGGAATGGTGTCCAAACAACAACTAAAATGTACAATGAAACCAATTCTTTCAAAAATCGTGATGGTCAAGATCGCAAAAGGTGTACAACTTCGAGGGAAGAGAGGTTGCTGAAAAGGACATCTTTGGCCGATAGGAAAAAAAAACCCTTTTCTGATGTAGCTGCTGAGTTTTGGCAGCAATAAATAAAGAAATATGAAGACGAACAGTGAGAAAAAGGTTATTAGAAGCTGGGCTCAAAGGATGTAAGGAGAGAAAGAAACCGTGGCTATCTAAGGTGAACAAGAAGAAGCTATTGTATTGGGAAAAAGAACATGGAGATGGGACTGATATGATTGGGATAAAATTGTTTGGTCTGATGAACGCAATTTTGAGGTAGGCTCTACACATTACTTTCCATTAATTTATTACCTTTGTACACAATTTTATTAGCTATCGAAGTTTTTATCGGATACAAAAATGGTCAGTAAAATTTATATTTCTGCTTAGAACTTTTGAACCTCTGAAGCGGTTTATTTTATCGAAGAGTTGGGTAAGCTTGTGATCCGAGATTTGATGTCCCAGCAGTCACATTTGGAGGTGGCAGTGTAATGGTTCGGGGCTGCATGTCGTCTTCAGGTCCACGATTGTTGTTCACTTGTGCGGGAAGAATAAATAACAACACTTACACCAGCATGTTAGATCTGGATTATCAATCTTCCTTAGGTAAAATCTCAACAAGACAATGGTCCATGCTCGATTTCTAGAGTCTGAAAAGGTTGGTTTGAAAATAAAGCGGTGACGTTGATGAAATGGCCCCATTAATCTCCAGACCTCAATCCCATTGAATATTTGTGGTCACACTTTGGCGAAAGAGTGAGGGCGCACAAATATTCCTAAAAAAGTGAATTAACAGCAAAATTCATCAAGAATGACAGAAAATTGAACCAACCATCTGTGTCAACTTAGTCTTAACTATGCAAAAACGCATAAAAGCGGTTATAAAAGCAAAAAGAAGACATATAAAAATTAATTATTGAAAGAATATACACAAAAATGTTTAAATATTGCTCGTATGTCAAGTATAAAAGAAAAGAGTTTTAATTAGTGTCGTGGTATGACATTACATTATATCAATACCATATTATATCTATGAGGAAGGGACCAATAACTTGAAAGCGAACCGACAAAAGGGACGGAAATCCACGAGTTTAGACGGGCTGCGTAACGAGAGAGTGCAACAAGGTCAGGTAAATTATGGACAATGGCAAAGCTCAAGGTTATTTACAGAGGCATGTACAAAAATATAATTTTATTTACACAAAAATAATAAGAGAATTGAAGGGTAAAATTACCTCAGAGAATTAACGGGCAAAAATCACATCAATAAACGAAGTGGG
The DNA here is from genome assembly GCA_963969495.1 of Ceratothoa steindachneri. NCBI lineage: Eukaryota > Metazoa > Arthropoda > Malacostraca > Isopoda > Cymothoidae > Ceratothoa > Ceratothoa steindachneri. The sequence continues at coordinate 105,246,929 of OZ018327.1, read as the reverse complement.
GAAGATTAACTCAATTGGGTTACTGAAGGGGGGGAGGGGAGTTGGCTTACGGATGTCTTCTGCACGTGAGGTGAGGCCGCTCGGACTTCAGAGCGGGAGTTTGGATTGATGACGGTTCTCCAAAAGCAAGGGAGGGGGCGGTAACTTCCGGTCCAGGGGAGAGTATTTCGGCTACCCGAAATGAGGAGGGCTTCGATAGGAGTTGATGAAAGAAGTCGGGAAAATCACTCGGGGTGATCGTTCAGTGGAATTACCTCCTGGCTGGGGCTAATTCCAAATACACAAAATAGTCCAGCGGTCACTTTGCTTTGTTGCTAGCACTTGACTTGGAACCATGGGAAATCTTCTGGGTTCTGGGCGAGACTTCTCAACTCTGTGTCTCCTCATGGGAGTCGAACACTATTTATGTCCAAGGCTCTCCCCGAGGGATGTTAGCGGGAAACAGCTCTACTCTTGAATGGCTTCGAATCTTATTCCAGAGGCTATTCTAGTCCGCGTAAAGGTGAATCTTGGGGGACGCGGTTCAAGGCTACCGCTTGTGGAAAGGACTAGGGGGAGAGTTAGGCTTACCAATTTAGGCCTACCGAGGCCTTCTGCAGCGCGTGGAAGTTCCATCTTCTCAAGAGATTCCACGTAGGTTTCCCTCACAATTAGATTCATCACTTTTTCATACATGCCTTATAATTTTGACCAGGGCTGTATTTACCCTTTTAAAAAACGGTAAATGAAGTGAACGAGAACATATTCCTGTAATAACTGATCTCGCTCTTCTTATCACGGAGGAAGATCCTACATCTCTGTATTTTTAATTCCTATTATTATAACTATCGGGTACAAAATGATCTCGACCTAAATAATTCAATTCCGGAAAACTCTCTTTGCAAAAATAGGTTTGAGGCACTGCAGGGTTCTACAGTGTAGTTCTCTGGCCTGCCTCCTACTTGTGCTTTGCTTAGCACCTGCAAAAATAGAAATATTTCCCTAATAGTTCTTGAACAACTAAAATCTATGAACTATGATGGTGCAAAAAGAAAGAGAGAAGAGATAAAACTGATTAATGGTAAAATTATAAGGGCTAAATAGCATTCCATTACCTAATACTCCAATCTCTTTTTGGGTATAAAAATCATTAAATAACACAAAACGAGGAGAAATTAAGAATAAAAGAACAAACAAAAAGTACTAAAGAGCAGAATAGATTGATAGAAATGAGACTAGGAAAATACGACAAAGGTGGGAAATAGAAATCGATCAAAGCTGTAACATTGCTACAATACATTAGTCCCATTGTTCTAGCCAAAAAATAGCCATTGGCAATACTTTAAATTCTTAATGCAATGAAAACATAAAAATGGTGACTTCCTGGCACAAAACAAAATCTCATTTTTCAACATAGTGGCAAAATTTAGTATGTTATTTTACCATCCGGAGAAATGCGATAAACGCGTTGAAAGTAAAATTATCTTCGTCCAAAGGAATTATGGCCTTAATGAACAACTAAGTTAAGTAAAATAAATCCTTAGAAATGTGTAAAAAGGTGAAAGAGCAAACACCTTTACAGTCCCTGGGACACGCGCGCCCCCACGAGTGGGTGAAAACCATCCTATGTACTACTACGGGAAAATAGTATGACCGATGAAGTGGGAAGTTTACTTTTCATTGCAATCCTAACTGCGTACAGTGTAGTATTCTTTACTATTAAGGGAGAAGGAGCGGACACCACACAACAAAGAACTGGTTATGAAAGTGTGTTTAAGAGACAGAGGAATGAGAGAAAGACAGGAGAATGATATTGAACATGTGCTAGGGATGAGCCCTGAGTAGCTAAGTGCTATTCCAAAAGGCTACTATCGTTATGTAGAGCAAAATGCATTGAAAAGAAATGGAATTGTAGCGAATAATATTGAATGAAATGAATGAATTCTAAAGGAACATTGTCACTGATGCGCACCTCCTACACTTTTTGTGGAAGAGTATTGAAGCTGTAAACACCCTCCTAAGAAATAGAAATGGAATTAGCCCACTTTATCACAACAAATTTCTTTACATTATTGATATGTAATACGTGTCATAGTTACGTGTGCGAAATCAAGTGTATGTATGTGAAGCATAAAATTATCTCCTCGATGTAATAGCTGCTTACATAGCTAAGTTCCCAGTAGTATCTGCCTACACAACTAAGTCCTCAGTAGTACATACAGAGCGAATTGAAATTCTAACCCGGAACAATCCTTAAAGGATATTAAGGCAAGGAAAATTGCACAAATACCGCCGTTGAAATTTATTTACAAAATTGCATTTAATTTTTAGGTGAGTAACAAAAAGAAGTGAAAATTCTTCGAATATATTGTAGCACCTTTTTCTCTTTTTGAGAAAGTTGCAAGTCTTTTATTAGCTCCATTAAATAAAGGGCTATTTTATAAGTCAACTGCGCCATCCACTACACTTAGTTTATTTTCCTGAAATGATATAAAAGGGAATTTCCTGCTCTCTACGTGGTGAAATTGCTAAGTAAAATATATGATAAAAAGAGAAACGCCTTGATTGTTTTACCGAAACTTGAGTTGGATTTGAAATTGATTCAACCTATCTTTCAAAAACAACATCTTAATGATGCTAGGCATTGAAACGGTTGTAGCAAGCATTTTTTTGTGGTTATTAACCTATGGAATGATATGACTTAAGTGTCTGTTTATTGTCGCTTAATAAATAGGTTGGTAAATTGGATTAAAATTTTACCATCATCAACCGCATTATCATAAATTGGGGTCGCGTGCATCAAGGTCAATAAAAAACTGCCTCCATTTACACTTATTCCCTATCAAAGAGAAATCAGCCGCATTATTTATTCCTGGTTATATTGTCATTATAATAATATAACAATTTTATAAGGTAAAAATTTAAATAGGGGTAGCTCGGGTAAACTTCGGAGAGTTGCGCGGACTCTCGGTCACAAATGACTTGAGTACTCCCCTATACTTTCCATAAGATCTCTCCTTACGCACTTTCGGGCGTAGATGTCCTCGTCGGTATTCCTGCTTAGGTTAAGGTAAATAATAATAATCGCCTAAGGCGATAAAAAGAAGTAAGATGATCAATAAATTATTATTATTAATAGTATTATTATCTTCATCCTAAAACAAAAGTCGATAACTGAAGAGATCATCTCGGCCAGAAAGTGAAGAAAAGCTCGTAAAAAAACACGTGGAATGAGTGGTCGGAAGGCGAATGGCTCGAGTAATTAAACGAGGAGACTATTTGGGGCACTCGGAATAAGGATAACGCGCAGGATTACTGAACTTCCACAACATTCACATTTCAATTAGATCTCCCTAAATTGCAATTTGGGATCACATGAAGATAAGCCACTCCGAAACCTACACCTAAAGATAAGCCACTCCGAAACCTACACCTGAAGATTAGCCATCCTGTAACCTATACCTGAAAATAAGCCACCACAAAACACAAACCTGAAGATAAGCTACCCTAAGTTTTCACCTGATGATAAGCCAGCCCATTAAAAAAATGGGTGGGTTATCTTTTTTCACTCGATGACAAGCCACTCAAACATTTTTCACCAGATGACAAGCCACTCAAACATTTTTCACCCGATGACAAACCACTCAAACATTTTTCACCCGATGACAAGCCACTCAAGCATTTTTCACCCAATGACAACCTAATCAAACATTTTTCACCCAATGACAAGCCACTCAAACATTTTTCACCCGATGACAAACCACTCAAACATTTTTCACCCGATGACAAGCCACTCAAACATTTTTCACCCGATGACAAGCCACCCAAACATTTTTCACCCGATGACAAGCCACTCAAACATTTTTACCCGATGACAAACCACTCAAACACTTTTCACCTGATGACAAGCCACTCAAACATTTTTCACCCGATGACAAACCACTCAAACTTTTTCACCCGATGACAAGTCACTCAAACATTTTTCACCTCACGATAAGCCCCAAACATCTTTCACCTGAGTTGTCTGCCCTTTACTAGCTTGAGTCAAGTTTTTTGGGTTCATTAAGTTAATTGCATGATAAACAGAGTCTCTTGTATTTCCAAGGTAAATTTATTTTGGTTTATTGGTTTTATTAGACGATAAAGAGCTGTATTTTGTGTTTTGTGGGTTTAGCTTGGTTGTTTGAGTTTATGCATTTTAGTAGAAGATGAATATGTGTTGATGAAGACATTTAAAAAAATTTTGGTAGGTTGTTATAAGAATAAGATCGTTTTGAGTTGCATTATCTAACTAACCTAATCCATACACCCTACCCAGGAGCTCTTCGCTCAACGCGTAATTCAGAGACGTTGTTAAAACTATACACGTCATTAACCAGACCAATATTAGATTATGCTAATCCCTTCTGGGCTCTACAATTTATTAGAGATGTGGATATAATAGAAGAGGTACAGCGTCACTATAAGAAAATTATAAGGAGAATAAAAAATCTTAGCTACAATCATAGGCTTAAAAAATTCAATCTTTTTTTACTTAAACATAGAATAAAAATGTGACATTAAATAGACATATAAATTAATAAAGAATATGCCCGATACTGCATAAAATCGTTTTAATTTGGCAAACGTGACAGCGATGCGATGAAACGACATAAAAGATGAAAAGGTGGAAATTCTAAACGTCAACAGGAAAATTTGCCTTCAGCAACCGCATCATTCAAGTCTGGAACAGTCTACCACAAGTAGTCAGCGCTCCAAACACAGAAATTATGAAGAAAAAAACTCAATGAATACATAAAGTAAACTAAAGCTAGAATAACTTACAAATATTAGAGAGCATTCCACCCAAATTCACATTATTCTAAATAGGGCCTACCATGTATGAGCTTCTATGGCTCCTTGTAGGTGCCAATAAATTGTTTGCTTGTTTGTTTGTTTGTTTTCCGAACACCTACAGAAAGGGGCAGCAAGATATGTCTTTTTTGGCATGGCCATATATTTAAAACTATATAAGCTTTTAATTAATTTTTGCTAGCTTATTAATATTACACAGCTTTTGATCCGGTGAAATTTTATACTAACTCACAACTAGCAGGTTGTTCAGTTTCCATAAAATTTAACTCATACATCTATTTATAAGGAATAATAGAACTTTCATTTGTTTAGCTACTGCGAAGATACTACTCGATCAATACCTGGGAAAAAGTCTTTGCCGACCTGATCGAAGAGTTGGAGATTCCTGCCTTAAATGTGAATGAGATTACACATTAACCCCCGACAACCGCCTTATTTTATTATTTTCACTGAGGAGGCACAGCCTAATCTTTGATGATAGTTGCATGATAAGTTTTAAAGTAGTGAATTTTCTATCAAAATACCATTTACTAGATGCTGTAGCGTGAAAGACCGCCTCGCTGGTGTTGGAGCGTGCATGGTGTCCTGCATTTCATAAAAAGATTAATTTCTCTATCCCAGGTAAAGAGTTTGGGTCAGCTGATGAAGCCATTAAGTTATTCTCCGGCAACCTCATCGAAGTGGGTCTAACAGCTCTTCCTATAACCTCTGGACGTTTCACATGCTTTCCACTTTCTTTGTAGTCGACTGAGTGTGAGACGCATGTAAGCAACTTCCAAATGATTTTGCATTTAATAAATTTCGTCACGTGAGGGGTATGTTCCAGTAAGTCTTGAAGCACGCCCGCTGCTCTTCTAGGGTAGCATCAAAGACCCTTTTGCAAGCCTGCAGGAGGACGGGACCGCCATCTCGGACCCCGCCAATGTAGCGGATTTGTTCGCCACCGCTTTCTCAACAGTCTCTAGCCAGGATGCTGCTCTGACTGTAGTTATGAACAACGTGAGTTCGCAGAAGGCTGCTGCCTATAATTTAACCTCCAGAGGCATCGATCCCTTACGCTAAGCGTTGGTTCTCGACTGAAGTACAGATACTATCCCTGGGCTGAAGGATATCTCATATGACTTGATTATTCACCTAGGTGAGAGACGCATGGCTTTTCTGTTAGATTTGTTAGAAATAATCTTGATGGAGAGTATCCTCTCAGATTTCAGGAGAATCACAATCGGTTCGGTTTTCACAAATTTGGAAAGATCACTAACATCGATTAGTTTTCGCCCAATTTCGTTTTGCTCCGGTTGGAAAATATTAATTTCGAGGTCGTCCTTCGTAGACAGCATTTTGTTAAGGTATTTTTTATCTGAAGAAGGCTTATTATACCGCATGGTGATAAGGTATCATGGAGATTCTGACATGAGGGGAGCGAGGCGAAGCCTCCTATTCTTCATATCTAAGTTCTTACGAGATCATCACTAATGTCTACAACTAGGGGTCACACTCTCTATTTAAATGGGACATAAACGGTTAAAATTAGGGCTACTGAAAAGTTTTCTCGCTACGCTCTACTTAGAAGACCTTTCGAGTGTCAACTTCACCAGGCAATGTGCCGGAGCTCTTCCTATGTTGAAGCGGACGAGTTACGTTTGTCATTGACCAAATAACCTGGTGCAGTTCTGCCTCCATTCAGAGATCCGCTATGACCCAGAGTTGTTGCTAAACTGGGCTCGCCTGAATGTAATTGAGGCCCATCGCTTTCTTGTTCTTTTTTCCGACTGTGCTTTAACTGGAAGCTCTTTATGCGCAGTCTTAGACTCACTTGTTTCCGCGACATGAAGATTTTTTTGTTTCGCGATATTCAGCAATTGAGGTACTGATATGACTATCATTGATTCTCTACCGCTCTTTTGTTCCATTTAAGCTAGTATATGGATGTGAGTTTCACGTATCACCAGCCAAGCCTGAACTGCTGAAGCTGGACTTGATCCCACTCACTGGTCTTTCTTTTGGAAAAATGACCCCTGCGCAAGTCACCTTGATGAGGCTGGGGAGTTGCCGCTCGTTTTGCGCTGTAAACAGTACAATATGCGTTTGTACACGCGAACACTGTGTCTCCATTATTCGTTAACGTCTCTCAATGACAGTAGCTATTCCGCTCAAAAACTATCATACCCTAATCCTTTCGGGATTAGGGCTAAAAGCACCGTAGATAATTTGCTGTGGCTATCGCGCGCTGACGCCTTTGATTCTAACTTAAGTCGACAGCATGGATTGCACCATGTTTGACCATTTATCGCCAAACCTTTGCTTCCAAAAGCTTCCGAAGATTTTCTGACTCTTGTGGCTGTGCACGTATACACGAAGAGGGGTGGGTTATAACGCCGTGTCCATCTTGTTAAATGTGGGAGGGAGCTTTCGTGGGCGGAACATTTATCTTCAACTCTGAGCTGCTTGCAAGGCATTGTTCGGCAAAGGAGATTACGCGTCGTGCCCGCTTCGGGAACTGGTTAGTGATGTATAGCACTCAGAGAGCATGTTTATTGTTCACGAGACAGTGGAATCTTCGTACCCTGTGATTTGCATCATCCGTGACTCCTCGGTTCCTCATAGCTGGGCGGATTTCTTCTATGTCTTCTGTTGGGTTCCTGAATTTTTAGGCATTACGGAAAATGAACAGGCTGATGTAATTACCAAAGACTCACCACAGGCTGGGCGACCAGATCAGCGTTCCGCTGTTCAACAAACTGAATTAATAGCAGTAATCAAATCGGCCTTTCAGGCTGCTTGGCAAAGATAATGGGAGGCGGAAGATAAGAAAGTGAAGTGCCACTCCATCACGCCATGACTGTTCACGTAGAATTATCTCCAATGCCCCAATTGCTTCATCTCATTGTCTGTCATCTCACAATTGGGGGCACTTGCAGTTCGCAGCGTTGCTTGATAGAAGGCTCCCCTGCCTTCTTACTGCGTTGAATGCGTGGTCCCACAGACTGTCCGGCATATTTTTGCTGAGTGACACAGTCTGGAAGATCTTCACGCGCGTTACCCCATACAAGAAAAGAGACGAAAGGGGTCACTACCGCTTGTCACTTGAACAAGGGGCATTTCATGTAATTCCAATTGTAGTAATTTTCATTTTCTGGAGGAGGTAGATCTCCTCCATTGTATGTAATTTTTTATTTGTTTGCTGCAAACCCAAACTCGGAGAAAGATTAGCTTCCCACCCAGTATCTGCATATGCCTTTGTGGTTTAGCATTGTTTAGCATTTGGTTTAAACATTTTTTGAGATTTATTTATTTTATATAATAGATAAATAATATGGTTAATATAATTACGGAGAATAATCTTGAATTAAACTTCATAGTTTATCCTTAATATTTAAGAGGTCCCTAAAAGACCCATAATAGACTTCATTTATAACAAAATCAATAAAGCTAGGGTGAAGATAATCACGTAAACCGACAGCTGAAGATAATCTCCCTAAACCTTAACCTTAAGATAAGCCACCCTACCTCCCTAATAATACACCTGAATATAAGTCACCACATCCTGTAAATTTAAACCTGAAAATAAGCAACCCAACCACCCTACACCTAACCTAACAGATGAGCCACCAAACAACCCTAAATCTCCACTTGAAGATACGCCACCCCAGCTACTTAAACCTACAGCTAAGGGTAAGCCACCACACGTCCCTAAGTTTACAGCTGAAGATAAGTCACTCCACTTGCCTAAACCTAAACCTGAATATAAGACAGCCAACCTTTATAAATTTACACCAAAAGATAAGTAAACACACCTCCATAAACCTACAACTGAAGATAAGCAACCACAGCACAGTAAAGCTACACCTAAAGATAATCCACCCGACATCCCTCTACCTACAACTGAATATTAGAAACCCACCTTAATAAATTTACAACTGAAGATCATCAACCCAACCAACCTAAACCTAGACTGGAAGATAAGCCACCCCACCATTCTAAACCTTGAAGATGACCACCGTCCAGGACGCATGTCAGACGTTACCAACAAAGACAATGTGGCCCGTGTGTCGAGGATGATCCTTGAAAATCAACGGGTGAAGGACGAAGAAAACGAGCGACAACTTGGAATATCACAAGGAAGTGTTATGAACATCATCCACGACAATTTAGCCATGACCAAGGTCTCTGCCCGTTGGGTCCCTAGAAACCTTACACTCCATGATCGACTTCAACTTCGTCGAAGTCCACAAGGCCAGAGTTGCACAAGCTGCCCTGCGCGAGTGCGGATTCGAGGAGCTCAACCAAAATTGGCCCTAGCGACTACTTTTTATTCCACCAGCTCAAGGCTGCACTGCGTGGACGCCGGTTTGGTGACGATGAAGATGCCAAGCTCGCCGTCTAGGCGTGAGTAGATTGAACAGCAGTCGGGAGATTTCTGGTTGTCGGGAATTCGAAGCCTCAGGGACAAGTGGCGCAAGTGCATTGAAGTCGCGGGTAGTTATATTGAAAAATAATAAAACACTTTTCCTCATATTTGGTTTCCTTATATCCGAATTGCAAAACTTATTTACTTTTCCTCGTATATGTCACAAAACCACCCTAAAATTACAGCTGAAGATAAGCCACTCCACCACCCTAAACCTTCACATGAAGATAAGCAACCCAAACACCATAAACTTACCACCTGAATATAAATGACTACACCTCCCTAAACCTCAACTTAAAGATAAGCCACCCCCATCTAACTAAACTTACGACTGAATATCAGCCATACCACCTTGCTAAATTTACCCCTGAAAATAGGCAAACCGACCACCCTAAACAAACAGCTTAAGATAGGTGTGATAGAATGGTTTGAGGCTGCTTAATTTCAACCGCTATCACATGTTGTTAAGAAACACGTTGCTACCCACGCGCATCTTCGCCTTGAAGCCGGGCGCGTTATCGCCCCACCTGAATCAATATTTAACCAAGGAGGTTCATCCGCCCCGTTCCGCCCCATGCGCCGACCTGGCCAGATTGAGTTAGGCTTATGGGCAGATAAGGTATGTTCTCATGGCGCGGTTGAGCATTCCCTCGAAGCCCCTACTCCATTGTCCCCTACACTAAGGGGATGGCTTGACTATTTATATGGAAACTTTACCAATAAGAGCAAATTCAGGTCCAGAGTATCTTCGCGAGACATCCCGCCGATCCGGTCTCACCTTGTGCACCAGGGCCCTTTACCTCAAGATCCTCCATCTTTGTCTAGAAGAGGACAATATTCCTTGAGTGCCAAGGTTTGAGCCTTCAAGACGCTAAGTCCACAAGGCCTCCCTTGTTGTCAAGAAAGAGAACAACGTGCGAACAGCCATTGTTCTTTGAGCCCGTTGACAAGAGACGGTTCCCCCCTCCCCCCCCTGTTTTTAAGAAAGAGAACAATGTTAGAACAGCCATTGTTCTTTGAGCCCGTAGACAAGAGACGGTTCTCACCCCCCCCTTGTTGTTCAGAAGAGAACAACGTAGAACAGCCATTGTTCTTCAAGCTCGTTCGTCAAGAAACGGTTCTCATTCCCAAGACGCCACGTCAGGATCTTTTAATCTCCCCCCCCCCTTCGGCTGGAACTCGCCAGCGGACCGAAGATTCCTTCGCGTTGCCTTCCTCTGCACAACAACTCGTTATTACGTAAACTGAACATTACCTTTAAGTATATAACCTTTTTGTCAACCCTATCCTGTGCTTTAAATGGTTTAGCGAACCATCCCATCCCTTTAATTTTCATTTGTTTACCTTTTTAAATCTCTCCCAAATCTTAATCCTCGGATTAGCCAGATATTTCCCACGACCCTTTCCATTCTCTGTTTATATAAACATTTTCCGTTTTAAGTGTTTTTTATAGTTTATTTAATAAAACATTATTATATTCATGATAGCCATATTATTATCCTTGAGCTCAGTTCCACTTCTTAAGCATATTGAAGATAAATAATATCGGTCAACCAGATAACCACACACTCTAAATATAATTGAATAGTTCCCTCAACGAATAGTTATATATGGTATATCGTCAAGAGTCCATTCTACGACACACACATATATATATATATATATATATATATATATATATATATATATATATATATATATATATATACTCTTTAAATTTGGTATCAAGTGTGTAAGGTTTAACGCTATATCTTTGCAAACACTGGTATTAGTAGAGTAAAGCATAGTGGTATTCGTTATAAGAATAGAATATAGTAGTTCCCTTTTGTTTTAACGATTGCTATCACCTTTTTTGAAACTTAAGAAGCTGGCGTAGCTCAAGGAACTGTTATAATAATGTGTTTGTGTTTTTTTTGTGTGATTTTAGTCATTGGTTATCTAGATCGAGAAACCAATTACGAATAGTTCAGTGTCCATATTTTGGTAGTCTAATTCTCTAGAAGGCATAATTCTTATTGCAAGGAATTTTAGTTGGTTGACTATTGCGCCCCCAAGTGCAAATATGACTCAGTTCGAAATCTTCAGAGCTCAAGGAGAATCCTTGGGACTTTCCGTAAGAGAATCGATTGAGTACGTTCAAGAGGAGCAACGAACAGAAAGAGAAAGAGAAATCCAACGAGAAGAAAAAGAAAGAGAAAGAGAGGAACGAAAAAGACAAGCTGAGTTTTACCATCAGATTGAAATGGCTTGTGTAGAAGCCGAAATACAATCAGCCACTTCACGTTCAGAAGCCCCGCCCAATCTTCCACTTAAGCTCCCCAATTTCAGGGATGGAGAGGATTTCGGAGCATTTTTAGCCCACTTCGAAAAGACCCTCGAAATTAATAACATGGATCTGGAGGCTGAAGGTGTAGTCAGAATACTTCCACTGTTAAATTTTGAATTGCGCGAAATTTTCATATCTTTACTATCTGAATGTACAATTAACTACAGCACCTTAAAAGCTGAGTTATTGGCCGCTCATAATATGACTCCCGATTTCTACCGACAAGAATTTCGAGGAGGTCGTATTAAACCCGGACAGACGTTCCGTCAATTTAGATACATTCTTCAGAGGAATTTTAAATTCTGGTTAGAATCCTCAAAGGTTGATCCTGACTACGAGTCCTTAACAGACTTCATGTTGCGAAGTCAATTTTTGGCGTTTCTCCCGACGGAGGTCCGCGCAAGCCATAGTTTATACCCCAAAGAGAATCGAACTTCTCACAACCCCCTAACCAGGAAAGAAGGAAGGATTCGCGCCCCTTCCCAGGAAAGCTGACGAAGTTTCCTGGCCCCGTAAAACCCCAAAACTTCTTTCCCCAAAACCAACAACGGGACACCAAACCTCCCGTTAAGATTTCTCCTCCATCACTCTTCCCGAAGCGACCAATCATATGCTTCACCTGTGGTGTAGAAAACCACATGAGCTGGAATTGACCCCAAAATTCTAGGCTTAAAAGCGGACCAGCCCACTAAGTTCACCAGATTGATTCCACCCCGGCTTCCCCGGTGGTGCAGACCCAAGCAGCAACTTCTTCCCCTCCGTCAGGCCACCAGGTAAATTTTATTTTTGATAAAAGTTCATCAGGAACTTTGAAATTTGAGGAGGGCAGCGTGAACGGCTGCCGAGTATAGACTCTCGTCAGGGACACAGGATGTACGTGTTTCATCGTATCCGACGAGCTCCTCCCCCCAGTGGACCCTAACCACGAAATATTTGCGGTGGTACATGACTACATTGGGCGGGCGAACCGATTCCTCCTCGTTAGTTTTTACCTGCAGCGTCAATATTATGATGGCTGGGCTGAAGTCATTTCAGCACCCATAAAATTCTGTTCCGTACTTATAGGACAGAGCCCTCAAGTAAGCTCCGACCCTGTGTCCCATGCCGCCCTTACTCGAGGTCGAGCTAAGAAGGAAGCCAAGGAGTCCGTTACCCTCAGAACCCCGATACCGTCCGAATTCTCGAAAATCCTTGACTAGGACTTTAGGACGGCACAAAAGGAGTGTGAAGCACTAACACTCATATGGGATAAGGCCCAAAACAAGGACACGGAGACTGTTTGTGGACCCAAAGTCATCATGTACCTGGAGCAAGGTGGTTTACTTTATCGATCCACCGAGGACAGTAAAAACGCTGTTACTACTGTCCTATGCCTTCCACGATCCCATGTCCCTATAGAGCTCAAAGTGGCTCATGACAGCATTTTTTTCTGGTCATTTTGGTCATACTAAAACGGGCCAGCGTATTTTTAAATATTTTTATTGGCCAGGTGCTGCAGCTGACATCTTAAAGCATTGTCGATCGTGCGATGTGTGTCAGAAGACGTCCGCTAAGGGGCGGGTCAAACCTGCTCCCTTACAAAGGGGACCAGTCATTACTGAACCCTCCTCCAGAGTGGCCATCGACCTGGTTGGCCCTATCCACCCCCCTTCGAGCGAAGGAGACAGCGTAATTTTTTAACTAAGTAGACTTTGCTACCCGTTTTCCCGAGGCTGTCCCCCTTCGCCGAATCGATATTATTTCTTGAGCCAAGTCCGTCATTTCCATCTTTTCAAGGGTAGGCGTCCCCAAGGAAATACTCTCCGACAGAGGCCGACAATTCACCTCTGAGTTGATGGAGTACGTAGGGAAGCTGCTCATGGTAAAGCCCCTTTTTACCACCCCCTTCCGGCCACAGACAAACGGGATGTTCGAGAAATTAAATGCAAATTTAAAATCCATTATTAAGAAGATCTGTGCCAAGCAGCCCCGCGAATGGCACCGATATCTCCCGGTCGCCTATTCGCCTATCGGGAAATTACTCACCGTACATTAGGCTTCGCACCGTTCGAGCTCCTTTATGGACGTAATGTACGCGGGCCACTCAGTATTTTAAAGGAGTTGTTAATCAAGCCCCAACTGGATCAAGAACTTCAGTCATGCTACGCCTATGTCTTGGATCTACGCTAGAGGCTCGAGAAATGCGCAAACATCGCCTATGAAAATGCCGATGTCAATTTGGAAAAATACAAAACCTATTTTGATGTCAAGTCCGAAGATCGTAAATTTAAGCCCGGTGATGAAGTACTCCTGCTCCTTCCCACAGTGAGTAATAAATTACTGAGCCAATAGAAAGGTCCGTACTCAGTCCGCAAGGTACGAGGACCGGTAGATTACCTCATTGGTACCCCAGCAGGTGATAAGTTCTATCACGTCAACCTATTGAAAAAGTACCAGCGACGCGCCCATGAAGATACGTTCGTAGCACTGGATCAAATATCGGTGCTTGAAGGGGATTACCCCGCGGAGTCCCTTAATGTAATACAGACAGTGTGCATCCAACCTGATGCCGATTACCCTCTTCCTTCCCTACCAGGCGAGTCTCTTGAACCCTCTGACCTCAATATCGACGCGCAGCTGACACCACATCAAAAGAGTCAGCTACAAGAACTATTATGTCAGTTCGACGACGTTATTTTAGGGAAGCCTGGATGCGCTACTAGTTTTGAGCCTGATATTAAATTAACAACCTTAGAACCCGTCCGTTCAAAACCTTATCCCATGCCGATTCATTTACGCCAAGCCTTTAACGCCCAAGTTGATAATTTAATTAGTTTAGACATAATAGAATCGTCCACCTCTAGTTATTGTTCCCCAATCGTCATGGTCAAGAAACCTGATGGCTCTTATCGGATGTGCATCGACTTCCGAAAGTTAAATTCGGTAACTGTGTTCGCCCCTGAGCCAAACCCGTTGGTAGACCAAAAGCTTCACCTTTTTGAAAACGCCCAGTTCATCTTAGAACTCGATTTGTGCAAGGCGTATTATCAAATTCTCCTCCAGCCCGATGTGAAAGCATATACCGCCTTTGCAACGGAGAAAGGCTTAATGCAATTTAAGCGCCTTCCTTTTAGCCTCGTAACTGCTTGTAGCAACTATAACCGTCTCATGAGAAGGTTGTTAGATGGACTTCCGAATGTATCCTTTTACTTCGAGAACGTCTACGTCGCTACTCGTAAATGGAGTCACTATTTAACCACCCTATTAGCTCTCTTCGAGCAACTGCGTGAAAATGGCCTCACCATTGGCCCCAACAAAAGCCATTTTGACCACGAAACCATAAAATACTTGGGTTTCAAAATAGGACAAAGCCAGTTAGGTCCCCAAGAGGACAAGATTAAGGCAATCGCCGACATGACACCTCCCGAATACTAAGAAGCAATTAAGATTATTCCTAGGATCAGCTTCTTACTATCGGAGATTTGTCCCGAATTTCGCTGCAATATGGGCACCCCTTAGCTCCCTTTTAAAAAAGAATTCCCCCGATCATCTACGTTGGAATGATGTCGCTTTTTTCTATTGTAATCAGCTCAAGAGTAAGCTCATTTCTGCTCCCATTTTAAAGTTGCCCAACCCGGAAAAATACTTTCGGATCAAGACCGACGCGAGCAACGAGGATGACGGAACGAGTCATCCAGTTGCTTATGTTAGTCGCCAATTTTTACCACGCGAAAAGAGATATGCCACTATAGAGAAGGAAGCTCTATCAATTATCTGGGTTATAGACAAATTCAAAATGTTCTTGATAGGAAAAGAATATCAGATAGGAACCAACCACCACCCGTTGGCCTATATTCGGAATGTAAGACACTCCAACGGCCGAACTATGCGCTGGAGTTTACTCTTGCAAGAGTATCAATTTAAGATAAATTATATAAAAGGTTCCGATAACCAGGTCGCTGACGCACTCAGTAGGAATGCGTTACCAAATAGTGTAGATTAATTGTATTCGTAGGATTAGGATCTCCATGTATGTATATACCGTCTTGTACGACTTAAATTAGATTCTCTTGCAATAGAATTAGTTAATGTATATGTCTGAATTTTGTAAAGCTCAATGTCTATTTTTTTTTCGTATGTATATATATTTGTACCCATTGAATTACGTATAAATTATTTTGTCCCATATGTACTAATTTTATATCATTTCATTGCTCCATGCCCCTTTTATGATTAAGTTTGTATTAAAGGTTAGTTTCCCCTATAATCAAAAGATCAAAATAATCATATGTATTGAGGTAATACTAGATAGGTGCATGAAGGTACGTTCGGCACAAGAAAACGAGTTCCCCACGACGGAGCTCTATCGATGTCCCTTCTCTCTTTCTTTTTTGAAGTTACAACTTCCCCCGGAATGGAGGGGTGTGATAGAACGGTTTGAGGCCGCTTAATTTTAACCGCTCTCACATGTTGTTTAGAAACACGTTGCTACCCACGTGCATCTTCGCCTTGAAGCCGGGCGCGTTATCGCCCCACCTGAATCAATATTTAACCAAGGAGGTTCATCCCCCCCCCCCGTTCGCTCCATGCACCGACCTGGCCAGATTGAGTTAGGCTTATGGGCAGATAAGGTATGTTCTCATGGCGCGGTTGGGCATCCCCTCGAAGCCTCCACTCCATTGTCCCCTACGCCAAGGGGATGGCTCGACTATTTATATAAAAACTTTACCAATAAGAGCAGATTCAGATCAAGAGTATCTTCGCGAGACATCCCGCCGATCCGGTCTCACCTTATGCACCAGGGCCCTCTACCTTGAGATTCTCCATCTTTGTCCAGAAGAGGGCAATATCCCTTGAGTGCCAAGGTTCGAGCCTTCAAGACACCAAGTTCACAAGGCCTCCCCTCTTGTTCAGAACGAGAACAACGTTAGAACAGCTATTGTTCTTTGAGCCCGTTGACAAGAGACGGTTCTCATCTCCCCCCCTGTTGTTCAGAAAGAGAACAACGTTAGAACAGCCATTGTTCTTTGAGCCCGTAGACAAGAGACGGTTCTCACCCTCCCCTGTTGTTCAGAAGAGAACAACATAGAACAGCCATTGTTCTTCAAGCTCGTTCGTCAAGAAACGGTTCTCATTCCCAAGACGCCACGTCAGGATTATTTAATCCTTACCTCCCTTCGGCTGAAACTTGCCAGCGGACCGAAGATTCCTTCGCCTCGCCTTCCTCTGCACAACAACTTGTTATTACGTAAGTTAAACATTACCTTTGAGTATTTAACCTTTTTGTCAACCCTATCCTGTGCTTTAAATGGTTTACCTAACCATGTCATCCCTTTAATTTTCATTTGTTTACCTTTTTAAATCTCTCCTAAATCTTAATCCTCGGATTATTTAGATATTTCCCACGAGCCTTTTCATTCTCTGTTTATGTAAACATTTTCCGTTTCGTGTGTTGTTGATAGTTTGATTAATAAAACTCTATTTTATTAATGATAGCCATATTATTATCCTCGAGCTCAGTTCCACTTCTTAAGCATATTGAAGATAAATAATATCGGTCAACCAGATAACCACGCACTCTAAATATAATTGAATAGTTCCCTCAACGAATTGGTATATATGGTATATCGTCGAGAGTCCATTCTACGATAATAGGCTACCCCACCACCCGAATACTAAACCTGAAGATAAGCCACTCCAAAACGCTAAACCTACACCTTAAGATAAGCCTCCCAACCCACATAAACCTACACCAGAATATAAGCTACCCCTTATCCCTAAATCTACACCAGAATATAAGCCACCTCACCTACCTAAATTTAAACCTGAAAAAATGTAACCCAACTACTTTAAATTTACACCTGAAAATATGTAACCCAACTATTTTAAATCTACACGTGAAGATAAGCAACCCCGCCTCCCTACAGCTGAAAATAAACCACTCAACCTCGCTAAATTTACAATTGATGAAAAGCAAACCAACACCCTAAATTCCACCAGAAGATAAGTCACCCCACCACCCTAAACCTCCAATTGAAGATAATCCACCCGATCTCCCTAAATGTACACCTTAAGATTAGCCATTCCACATCCCTAAACCTAGACCAAAATATAAACCAACCTACAGCCCTAGGATAACCTCTGAGGATAAGAAACTAGAACATCCTAAACCTACACCTGAAGATAAGCGACGCAACTTTAAACTTCCACCCGAAAATAGGCCACCCCAGCTTCCTAATGCTACGCTTGAATACAATCCATGCCACATCCTTAAACCTATCCCTAAATATAAGCCATCCAGCGTCCCTAAATCTGTACCTGAAAAAAAGCCATCCTACCATGCTAAAGATACACCTGAAGATACGCCACCCCACCTCCCTAGGGCTACACCTGAAGATAAACCACGCCACCTCCGTGAACCTCCACCTCAAGATAAGCTACCCCACCTCCATGAACCTCCACCTGAAGATAAGCCACCCCCCCTTCCTAAACCTACACCTGAAGATAAGCCAGGCCACATCCCTGAAACTCGAAATGGAGATAAGCCATCCTACATCCCTACACCTACACCTGAATACAAGGCCCCCCCTCCATCTAATCCTCAACCTAAATATAAGCCATCCCACCTCTCTACCCTTACACTTAAATATAAGCCACCCCATCTGCCTAAATTTACACCTCAAAATATGTAAGACAACCAACATAAACATACACCTCTAGATTAACCACCTTACCATACTAAAATTTCACCTAAAGATACGCAACCCAAACTCCCTAAAACAACACCTGAATAGAAGCCATCACCCCTCCTTAAAACTCCATCTGACAAAATGTCACTGCACATACCTAAACCGACAACTAAAGAAAAGCCAGCCCACCTCCCAAAATTTTCAGCTGAAGATAAGCAAACTCATCACGCTAAACCTACACCTTAAGATAGGTCACTCCATCACACTAAATTACATTTGAAGATAAGCTACACACCACACAAAATCTACACCTTAAGATTAGTCACTCAACCTCCCTAAACAAAAACCTGAATATAAGCCACTTAACGTCCATATAATTACACCAAAGATAAGCTACCCTACCACGCTAAACCTCTACCTGAAGATGCGCCACTCCACCTCCCTAAAGCTAAACATTAAGATAAGCCGCGGCAGCTCACTAAACCTCTACCTCAAAACAACCTACCCTAGCTCCATAAACCTTCACCTGAATATAAGCCACCCCACCTCCCTAAATCTACACCTGAAGATAAGACACCCAACCACGCTAAACATTCCCCTGTAGAAAAGAGACCCTACCTCCGAAAAAACCTACACCTTAAGATAACCCATGCCACATCCGTAACCTGCACCTTAAGATAAGCCATGCCACATCCGTAACCTACACCTGAATATAAGCCAACCCACCTCCCTTGATTTACACCTGAAGATAATACACCCCAATACCATAAACATACAAGTTAAGACAAGCCACTCCACCTCCCTAAACCTAAGCCTTACGATAGGCCGACCCATCTCCCTAAACCTACACCTGAATATAGCCATCTCAATTGCCTAAATCTACACCTGAATATAAGCTACCCCACAACCCTAAAGCTACACTTTAAGATAAGATACCCTACTTCCATAAGCCTTCGCCTGAGATAAGCCACTCCACCTTCCTAAACCTTCATCTAAAGATGTGCCAAAGCCCTAGAGTAAATCTCCACTTGAAGTTAAGCCAGCCCACTTCGGGTAAAATACACCTTATGGTAATCCACGACACCTCCCTTAACCTACAATAAAGAGAAGCCACGCCACCAACCTAAACACCTGCAACTGAAGATAACACACACCACCAACCTAAACCTGCACCAGAATATAACCACCACTCAAAAAATTCTCCCGAAAATAAGCCACCACACCTCCCTAAATCTAAACCTTAAGATAAGCCACGCAACCTCTCAAAAGCTACACCTAAATATAAGCCACCCGATCTCCCTAAACTTCCTCCTGAAGCCACCCTACCTCCTTAAACCCACACCTGAAGATGACCCACAGCAGCACCCTAAACCTTCACCGGAAGATAAACCACCCCAAAACACGAAAACTCCCATCGAAGATAAGCCAACCTACATCTCTAAACCTACACCTTAAGATAAGCTACGCAGCCTCTCTAAACCTACACCTAAATATAAGCCACCCCACATCCGTTAGTTTACAGCAGAATATAAGCAAACCCATCACAACAAACTTACACCTTAAAATAAACCACCCAAAAAACTTCAAACTCCACTTGAAGATAAGCAACCTCACCTCTGTAAACCTACAACTGGATATGTTACCCCACCTTTCTTAATTTACACTGGAATAGAAGCCACAACAGCACTCGAAACATCCACTTCGAGATAACCCACACTACTTCCCTAAACAAACACCTGAATATAAGCCACCCCACTCCCTAAAGATAAATCTGAGGATAAGCCATACCACCACCTTAAACCTACACCTTAAGCAAAGCCACACCACGTCCCTAATCCTACAACTTAAGATAAGCCATGCCATCTCCCTAAACGTAAACCTGAAAATAAATCACCTCTCCTGTCTAATCCTCTACCAGAAGAGAAGCGATTCCACCTTCATAAACCTAGACCTGAAGAGAATCCACCATATAGCCCTAAACATACACCAGAAATACGCCACCCCACCTCCCTAAACCACAACAGAAGATAAGCCTCGACTGCTCCCTAAACCTATACTTGAAGATAAGCCACTCCATCACGCTAAATCTACCCCAAGAAAAGCTACGCCACCTCTTAAATCATACTGATTGAGATGAGCCACGCCACATACATAATCTACACCTGAATATAACCCAACCAGCCTCCCTAAATTTACACCTGAATATCAGACACCCCACCACCCTATCATACACCTGAAGGTAACCCACGCCAACTCCCTAAAGCTAAACCTTAAGATAAGTGTCGTAGAATTGATCATAGTCTGATCCAATAATTATTCTAGTCCTTGATCTGGACACACCGCTTTTGTTTAAGTCGGTGGTATTGACCCTAGAGGCGTGTTGTGCCGTAGCCAGGATTCTCACGACAAAGGTCCCACTTGTTACTGGGGGGAGGTTTGTGATTGTTGAATTCTAAAAGTGCATAATGCAGGTTGAATAAATTAGCCGAAGGGATGCTTAATTAAAGTCTTGCCAAGGGTACGTCAAAAGGGAGGAGCCACAAATAAACACACGTACTAAATGGGAGTATCAATCACGGTTAATTAAATAGGTAATTTAAGAATAGAGGGACACTGGGTTTACAGATTACTATTAATTGTGATGGATTGGAGAGGCGACTACTCAGGTCCAGACGGGTTGGTTCGGGTGGCGTTAACACGAGTTCTCTTGGAGAGGGGGGATAATACAACGGGTTTGGGGCTGCTGGCTGAAAGTTCCGGTTAGTTCACTCATAACTGGATGTGACACTAACAAATAGTAACTTCCAGTAACTATTTGGATGTTCCTTTTCTTACTCAAGTTACGTTGTGCAACAGAGCGTACTCTTCTAGTCACAGACTGTGGCGGGATTTACTTCCAGGAACCTTTGAGACAGCGACCAAGTGGACTCGACGGCACGTTGGTGGTCGATATGTTACGGCAACGACTCTCGTTCAACGTGAGGATTACGAGAGTAGATTTGGGACACTGCTGTGGAGAGGTAAACGGCGATGTTATTTATATTGCGGATTGTGGGAAATCGAAAAAAAGATTCCATTTACGACAATTCGCTTATCGCAGCGCCTTCTGGACAATCTCCATGCTATCATAAAGAAAGCAAATAAGATTTAAGCTTCCTTGTGAGATAGGCGTTCTTTCGTCCGACTTCCTGTCGCCAGTTGGTGGAAGGGTGGGGGGAGAGAGAGAGGAGACGAAGGTCAACTCAAACGACAAATTTCTTTCGTTCCCACGATTGTCTGGCGGCATGTGAGTATGTACGTTCCATACCCTCACACGCCTACCTACTTCGAGGAACATTATTCTGCCATGAAATAAGGAATAATGTGAAAATTAACTTTATCAGGGGAATTTGTCATTATCTTTCTCGACTCGAGCAATTGAGTCGATAATTTTTTCAAAACCGTTAGGAATTTACCTTAGTATCTAATGGCTACAAAGTACTACTGCTACGTCAGTTTCTCTAATTTACATATAAAAAACAAAACAAAACACATGCAGAATACAGGCAAGAAATAATTATTTATACCAAGAGATACACACATAAAATAAATAATTGACTATTAATCGCTATCTGAAATTGGGTTACTCGAAAGGCTATCTGCGAGTACATTGTCAGACCCTTTTAGATACCTGATTTCATAACAGTACTCCGCTAGCAATAATGACCAGCGCATTAGCCTGCCGTTTCGGTTTTTCCAAGTTTTTAAGTAGGCTAACCGTCTATGATCAGTCTCTAGGAGGAATGGACGACCTACCAGATACATTCTAAATTTTGTAATCGCATAAACAATCGCTAGAGCTTCTAATTCTACCGTAGCGTATGCCCTTTCGCGAGCCGTCAGTCAGGGACTCGCATAGCTTATAGGAGCGGGTTCTTGGTCATCGTCGTATTGGAGTAATAGGCAGCCAATCCCCAGCTGGGAGGCATCTGTCCTTACGCCAAATTTCTTGCGTCGGTTCGGCAATTTTAAGATTGGGGCGGAGACTAGCTTCTCTTTGAGTTCTTCAAAGTGCGCTTCGGCGTCGAGGTTCCACTGGAGGGGGGCCAGGAGATTTTTTTTTTAGCAGATCGTTTAGGGGAGCTGCTACAGAAGCGAATTGGGGGTACGAAGTGGTGGTAAAATGAAGCAGCACCGAGGAAAGACCATAATTGCTTCTTGGTGCGCGGTAGGGGCATATTAACAATAGCCTTCACCTTCTCTTTCTGTTGGGTCAGATGAATTTCGCCAATTTCAAATCCAAGGTATTCTATGGATTTATAAGAAAAATGGTATTTTGAGGGTTTAATTGTTAAGCCATGATGCTTTAAGCGTTTTAAAAGCGGACAGAGGGACAAGATATGGTCGTTCCATGAACGTGTAGCCACATACACGTCATCTAAATAAAGAGAAACGTTTTTTAAACCGTCTATTACACGGCGCATTATGCGGTTGTAGCTACTGCAGGCAGTGACTAGGCCGAAAGGAAGACGAGTGAATTCCATTAAACCTTTGTCTGTAGGAAAAGCTGTTAGTTTCCTCGCTGATGCCTTTAGGGGGATTTGATAATGGGCCTTACATAGGTATATCTCAGTGATGTAGGCGGCTCCTTTAAAGAGATGTAAATTTTGGTCGATTAGTGGGAGAGGCTCGGAGTCGAACAGGGTGATGGTGTTTAACTTCAGAAAATCGACGCACATCCTAAGGGACTGGTCTGGCTTGCGGATCATGACTATTGGGGAACAGTAGTCGGACGTAGATGGCTCGATAATCCTTAATTGCAAAAGATTGTCGACTTCCTCATTGAAAGCGTCTCTTAGGTGCACCGGTACGGGATAGGGCTTACATTGCACAGGTTCGAGCGTAGTGAGGGCGATATCATAGTCGAACTGAGTCGAGCATCCTGGGAACTCGGAAATGACGTCCCTAAATTCTTCCAAAAGCTCCATCATTTGGTTCCTTTGCGCAGGGGTGAGGTCGGAGTTTACATCCAACTCTGGGAAAGGTTCTTTTATGGGGGGCAGCTTGGAAGGGAGGACGGGGAGGGGAAAATCTTCGCTTGACTCTACGCAAATCGAATTAACAATATTTAGGGGGTTGTTTGGGTGGACGGCGTCAATTACCATTTCTTCGTCGAAGGTGACTATATTGTTTCTACAGGCTTGTCTATGATACTATTTTAGCATGTTTATATGATATAACTTATCACCTGCGCGTGTCTGTATAACGTATTCGACCGATCCTTGGGTTTTCTGAACGGGGTAGGGGCCTTTCCATTGGGAAAGAAGTTTATGGGAACCTGAGGGGAGTAAGAGTAGAACTTCATCTCCGGGCTTCAGTTTTCTGTGTTTGGCCTTTAGATCAAAGTATGTCCGATACTTTTCCATATTTATTTCGGAATTTCTGACTGCTATGTCAGAACACCTTTTTAATCTTTCCCTTAGTTCGAGGGCGAATAAATAGGTGTTCCTTAATTCTGGACACAAAAGGGAATTTGTCCATAACTCCTTCAAAATACTGAGGGGCCCCCACACGTTTCTTTCGTACAGGAGCTCAAATGGGAAAAATCCGATGGTCCTAAGGGGAATTTCCTGGCATGCGAATAACGCAACTGGCAAATATCGGTGCCATTCTTGGGGTTGTTCCATGCAAAGCTTCTTGAGAACACTTTTGAAGGTCGCATTGAACTTTTCGCACATGTCGTTCGCGCTCGGATGGAAGGGGGTGGTAAAAATAGGTTTGATTTGGAGCAGGGTGTTCACGTGTTCCATGAGCTCAGAGGTAAACTGGCGGCCTCTATCTGATAAGATTTCTTTGGGCAATCCTACTCGAGAAAAAATGGAAATAAGTGCTTCAGAGCAAGAGATACTATCGATCCTTTTTAGAGCGACAGCGTCTGGGAATCGGGTAGCGCAGTCTATCAGGGTTAGTACATGCCTATGACCTTCGGTGGAAGGGAGGTGGATTGGTCCGATGAGGTCGATGGCGACTCTTGAGAAGGGCTCCGAAATGACTGGGGTTCTTTGCAGGGGAACTGGGGCTATTGGACCTTTGGCAGTGGTTTTCTGGCACAAGTCGCATGTTTTGCAGAATTCTGCAATATCTTTGGCTGCACCTGGCCAAAAAAAGTATTTAAATACTCGCTGAGAAGTCTTGTTATGACCGAAATGACCGGCCATGGGACTTTCATGTGCTACTCGCAGGATTTGGTCTAAATGTGTGCGCGGAATACACATGACCTTGGAAGGTGGGTCAGACTTATCCCGGGAGGTGCGAAACAGAAGGGAGTCGTTAATGATGTAACTTATGGGTCGCTTCCCTCGAACGATCTTCTCTTCGATCTTTCGGGCCTTTTCCCAAAGGGATTGAAGTAAAGGGCAGCTCTGCTGAGCTCTGAGGAATTGTGCATTACTCGTTTGGACCTCTAAAGGGGCCTCTGAAGGGAACAGGCGCGTTGGGGGAGAGGCCTCGCGGTTAACTTGCGCTTGAGTGACGACAGCTTGAGTCACTTCACTCGGGGAGAGTAGTGCGCTCTGGCTAATGAATACCGATCAAATTTGATGGAGGCTGCCACTACGTCGGCCCAACCAGTGAAATATTCACACTGTACATGGCAGTGGATTACCGGGAATCTATTTTCTCGACCCAAGAAGTCGTGTACTATTGCGTACTTCTTATGTTGGGGGTCGACAGGGGGGAGCAATTTGTCCGACACCACAATGCATGTGCACCCGGTGTCTCTAACGAGGGTGGACACTTTACAGCCATTGATCTAGCCGGTTTCAAAATTTAGTCCTCTGGGGGTACTCTTGGTGAACAGGAAGTTCACTTGAAATTCCTTTGGGATGGAGAGGAGGGGGATGACGTAAGCGCGGCCGGCTGTTTCGGGGTAAGGATAGCAGTTACTTGGTGGACTTGTTGGCTCTGGGTGGGACGTAGGCCGGAATTCTGTACAAATTGGGACTTATAATGGCCGGGGGAACCGCAAGAGTAGCATATAACCTGCTTATTCTTGTGCTGGTTATTGTAAGGAGTATTGAAGACTGGGGGTTTTCTGTCTTCGTGGGCTACAAAAGGCTTATTCTTTGGCCTGAACGGGGCTGTGGTCTTTATCAATGGACGGGGTTTCCTTTGTTGGGACTTGCATTGACTAAATTTATTCTTCGGGGACGGGGGACTATTCTTCCGGGTATCCTGTGGGTATAGGCGATGATTTGTCGCGTGGAGATCAGCTTCCTCGAGGCATTCTTGAAAGGTAGACGCTCGGCGGTCTTGCACAAATGATCGGATCTCCTGGGGAAGGGTGGACAATAGCTGGTCGTTTAACATAAAGTCAATCAGGGCCTCATACTCCGATTTGACTTTCGAGGATTCTAACCAGAACTGGAGGTTAGAGATAGGCGTTCTTTCGTTGGACTTCCTGTCGCCAGTTGGGGGAAGGGTGGGGGGATAGAGAGAGGAGACGAAGCTCAACTCAAACGACAAATTTCTTTCGTTCCCACGATTGTCTGGCGGCATGTGAGTATGTACGTTCCATACCCTCACAATAAGCCATCATGTCTCCATAAAGCTGCACCAGATTATAAACAAACTCAACTTCCTAAATTTAACTTAAAGATAAGCCACCCCTCACCCAAAATATACACCTTAAGATAAGCCACTCAACGTCCTTAATGCCCCACCTTAAGATACAGCATTTCACCTTTCTAAATCTACACCTGAATATAAGCCACCCTCCTCCCTAAACCTATACTTGAAGAAAAGCCATCCAACCTCCATAAATTCACAACTGAAGACAAGCAACTCCTTCTCCCTAATTCTACACGTAAAGATAAGAAAACCCAATCCGCTAAACCTCTGCTTGAAGATAAGCCATCAAACCTCCCTAAACATACACCTCAACCTGAAGATACGCAGCTCCACCTCCCTAAACCACACCTGAATATGAGCGCAACAACTCCCTAAATCTTGACCTAAAGATAAGCCACCCAGCCTCCCTAAAAACTCCATCTTATGATAAGCCACGGCACTTCCCTAAACCTCCACCTTAAGATAAGCCATCCGAACTCTGTGAACCTCCAACTGAAGCTAAGTCACCCCACGTTTCAAAAGTTATACTTTAAAATGAGCCATGCAACCTCATTCAACCTACAACTGAGTATAAGCCACCCCTTATCCATAAACTATACGTGAAAAAAGCCATTCCACCTACTTAAACATACACCTGAAGAGAAGAGAATCCACCATTCTAAACCTACCCATGAAGCTTAACCACACCACCACCCTTTACCCTCACCTGAAGATAATCAACCCTACTTCACTAAATCTCTACCTGAATATATGCTAACCCACCTACCTAAACCTACATCGGAATATAAGCCACTCCTCCTCTATAAATTCAAAACTGAAGATAAGCAACTCCGTTTTCCTAAATCTACACCTGAAGATTAGAAAACCCAATCCGCTAAACCTCTGCTTGAAGATAAGCCACGTAACCTCCCTAAACCTACACCTCCACCTGAAGATACGCAGCTCCACCTTCCTAAACCACACCGTAATTTAAGCCCAATAACTCTCTAAATCTTGATCTGAAGATAAGCCACCCGGGCTCCCTAAAAACTCCTCCTTATGATAAGCCACGGCACTTCCCTAACCCTCCACCTTAAGATAAGCCATCCAAACTCTGTGAACCTCCACCTAAAGATAAGTCACCCCACGTCCCGAAAGCTATACTTTAAGATAAGCCATACAACCTCCCTAAACCTACACCTGAATATCAGCCACTCTCCTCCATAAACTATACTTGAAAAAAGCCATCCTACCTCCCTAAACATACACCTGAGGAGAAGAGAACCCGCCATTCTAAACCTACCCATGAAGCTAAGTCACACCACCACCCTCTACCCTCCCCTGAAGATAATCAATCCTACTTCCCTGAATCTCCACCTGAATATATGCCACCTCACCTCAACAAACTTAGAGCTGAAGGTAAGTGTGATAGAACGAGTTCAGAGCTGCATTCATTTCAACTTCTATCACATTTTATTTAAAACCATGAGGCTACCCACGTGCATCTTCGATTTGAGGCTTGGAGTCTTATCAACAGCTACCGGACGCCAATGTTTAAACAAGGAGGTTATCGTCCCCCCCGTTCGCCCCCATACGCCGACCTCGCCAGATCGAGTTAGGCTTATGAACAGATAAGGCATTTTTCTCCGGCCCAGCTGTGCGTTCCCTCCAAGCTTTCACTGCATTTTCCCCCACGCCAAGGAGATGTCCTGGCTATTTATATGGAAACTTTACCACTAAGATCAGATTGGAGATCCAGATTTTCGTCGCGAAACATCACCACGACCCTCTCTCCCTTTGTGCGCCAAGGGACCTCGACCTCGAGATTCACCATCACTTGTCCAGAAGGAGGACAATATTCCTTGAGTGCCAAAGGTTCGAGCCTTTAGTGACGCCAAGTCCCCAAGGCATCCCCCCCCCCTGTTGTTCAAGGAGAACATCATTAGAACAGCCATTGTTCGTTTTGAGCCCTTCGCCAAGAAACGGTTCTCATCGTCCCCCCTGTTGTTCAAGGAGAACAGCATTAGAACAGCCATTGTTCGTTTTGAGCCCTTCGCCAAGAAACGGTTCTCATCCCCCCCCCCTGTTGTTCAAGGAGAACAGCATTAGAACAGCCATTGTTCGTTTTGAGCCCTTCGCCAAGAAACGGTTCTCATCCCCCCCCCCTGTTGTTCAAGGAGAACAGCATTAGAACAGCCATTGTTCGTTTTGAGCCCTTCGCCAAGAAACGGTTCTCATCCCCCTCCTGTTGTTCAAGGAGAACAGCTTTAGAACAGCCATTGTTCGTTTTGAGCCCTTCGCCAAGAAACGGTTCTCATCCCCCCCCTGTTGTTCAAGGAGAACAGCATTAGAACAGCCATTGTTCGTTTTGAGCCCTTCGCCAAGAAACGGTTCTCATCCCCCCCTGTTGTTCAAGGAGAACAACATTAGAACAGCCATTGTTCGTTTTGAGCCCTTCGCCAAGAAACGGTTCTCACCCCCCCTGTTGTTCAAAGGAGAACAACATTAGAACAGCCATTGTTCTTGAGCCCGTAGACAAGAGACGGTTCTCATCCCCCCCTTTGTTCAGAAGAGAACAACCTAGAACAGCCATTGTTCGTCAAGCCGTTGGTCGAGTAACGGTTCTCCTTTCCAACACGCCACGTCAGGATCCTTTTATCCCCCCCCTTCGGCTGGAACTCGCCAGTGGACCGAATATTCCTTCAAGTACCTTCCACTGCACCCTAATGAAGTTACGTAAGCCAAGCGTCACCTTTTGAGTATTGATCCCTTATTTGTCAATTCTATCCTGTGCTTTAAATGGTTTATCGAACCATCCCATCTCTTTAACTCCATATTTGTTTTACCTTTTTTGATCCCTTAAATCCTTGGATTAGCCCGAGTCTCCACGACCCTTTCCATTCTGTTTGTCAATATTTTCCGTTTTTGTGTTTTGTTTATAGTTATTATTAATAAAACTCTATTTTATTAATGATAGCAATATTATTATCCTTGAGCTCAGTTCCACTTCTTAAGCATTTTGAAGATACATAATATCGGCCGCCAGACAGTAAAAACGCACTCTAAAGATAATTAAGGAAGTTTCCTCAACGAATAGTGATATATGGTATATCGTCGGGAGTCATTCTACGACAGTAAGCAACCCCTTTAGCCTAAACCTACACCTTAGCATAAGCCACTCCACCACCCTAATCCTACACCTGAAGATAACCTCTTAGCTCCCTAAATCTACATATGAATAAAAGCCACGCGACCTACCTAAATTACAACTGAATATAAGCATCTCCACCCATTAACTCTACAACTTAAGACAAGCCACCCCCACCAGCATAAACCTTCACCTAAAGATAAACCCCAACCTCCCAAAATCTACACCTAAATATAAGACACCGCTCCTCCCTACATTTACATCAGAAGATTATGAACCCCATCAACTTAAACCTACACCTGAACAAAAGCCACTCTAAATCCATAAATACAAACCTTAATATAAGCCACCTCACCTCAACCTAATGGCATAGTGAGCTGTAGAGTCAACCGAGACTAGACTTGCACGCGACTAAAATATTCCATGGTCACTGTATTCATCTACTTCCAGATACCCAACTGCTGGTGTATAATTGGTACCTACTAGGAAAAAACCCCAAATTTTCCTTGTAGGGGACTCGATCTCTATGGCGTTTGGATATGTTAGATTAGATTAAGACTCACTCACCTAACCTAAATTTACCGTAAGAAGTTTTAAAAAGGTATTTAAAGAGTTCTAATGTCAAGAACAGCGGAACAAATTTTAGCATGTCAGGAGCAGCGACCTGAAAAGATTTCTTTTCCATTAATAGCTACTGCTTGATGTGTCAAGTTCTTTAGCCTTGAAATGATGTGGTGAACGCATGAGATGACTCATAAAGGTAACCAAATGAGAAGGTTTTAGGAGATTTTTCCCAAGATATCAACCCAAGAGGTGACCATATAATATGATCCAAAAGTTAAATCGAGGAGGAACTTATGTACCCTCTCCCTCAATGTTTTCTTAAATTTGTTTTTTTTCTTAGTCGGATGAACGTGGTCGGTTCTGTTAGTCAAGTGTAGTTTACCTAATGTACACTCAAGACATCTTTCTTGAGGAAAAAGGAACTCGCGCAACGCTCTGGGCTGGCGGAACGATCTAAAGGAGATACAATGACTCCAATAGATGAACACAAGAGGTTACCTCATGACGGCCTTTTCCAGTCGGAGCAGAGCATAAGACGTAGAATGGAAATTGCGAAGTAAAACTGTGCAGAAGGCAGGTGGGCTCCGCTGTTCAGGAAGAAAGCTAATCAAGCATTTACCAATTTCTCCATAACTTATGCACACAGGAGGTTATAAAAATTGTGCGGGAACCGGCTGGGTTAAAGTGATGTCTCCGTAGTTTGCAAAAAGCAAGCACAGTGGACTTTCGCCTGGATTCTGAGAAGATACCCTCTTTCCAGATCTTGTTAAACAAATTTAGCAAATATACCATGCTTTGCTCACCTAGGTTTCGTAATATGGATATTGAAAATTGTCCAGACCATTGGTGGTATCCTCGCTTGAAGCGAGATGGGATGATATCTCACTCAACGTAAACCTATCGTTGAAGGGCTCTCCGCTTTTGGATGTAAAGTCCAGTCGGCGGCATTCAGCGAAAACACGACGTCTATTAAATGTTATCGGAGCAGCATCTCGGCTAGAGAATGTTGAGAAAGTGGTCTTCAAAGAATTCGCCATGGGGCCCAAGATTGCGTCCGTGTTCTCCTGGAGAACATGCCCCGAATACTTTTGACATGTTTCCACAGATCTATAAGAAAAGACTCCCCATTAATTGAAGACACGTATGCTCTCCAGTAAGAGAGGCTTGCATGCTTCGAAACATATCAGAACATAGTATCCCTAGCTCGACAGAATTTGCTTAGAGTTAAATCGTTTGGGCGGTGCTCATAGTTCATGTAAGCATATCATTTGTGTCTGAGGGTCGTCTCACATTTGCAGGACCAACAAGGAAGCGTACAGCGTGTAAAGGAGCAGAAGTTCTAGGAATAGGTGTC
This sequence comes from Ceratothoa steindachneri, assembly GCA_963969495.1. Classification (NCBI taxonomy): domain Eukaryota; kingdom Metazoa; phylum Arthropoda; class Malacostraca; order Isopoda; family Cymothoidae; genus Ceratothoa; species Ceratothoa steindachneri. Next base: position 105,216,041 of record OZ018327.1, on the reverse strand, counting down.
AGGCCCAATCGTGGCCTGGTTGCTAGAATTGAACTCAACCGCTTCAACCACTGACCTAAATCCTTTACTGGGACAGATAAATCAGTCATTTCCAGTAATTAGGACCAGTGTCACCGATTCAAGCGCCATCGAGACGTAATTCGCCCATGTCGATATCGGCTGACAGTGGAATGTACGCAGAAATAACAGTATTCCTCCTAGGTAGAAACCATGATGGAGGTAAACTGCTTACCCTAAGACATTTCGTGCTGGTTGGGTTGCAAAACCCTCATACCCCGGGAGGTTGGGCAGGGAGCACCTGGCCTTATAAAAAGGGAGCTAACGGGGAACGAAAATCAATGAACCTCCGCATGTCTTCGCATTTGGCCCGGAGTACACCCCAATTCCTTTGAAGGAATAGAACCATCCAGGCCCTAAAGAGATTTAAAGATCTCTTTGATGTAAAGACCCAAACAAGAGTGGCCATCCGCTTCCTGGAGGTACAACTCCGGGAGCTGCTGGCTGTCGATGAGGCTAAAGGCCCTTTCGCCTCTGAGGACTTGTCGTGGGAGGTTCGGTTGCTATGCGACTCTTTTCCTCTCTCCTCCTAGGTAACTTTGTGGAGGGGCGGCGTCAGAGGCAGGGTTCCATCTTTTGGAAAGTTCCTCGTCTAAGAGTCGCTCCGCCCAGACTAAAGTGGCTGTCTGGGAACCGAAGCTCTTTTGTTGATGTCCTCTAATCAAAAGAAAGCTTTACTAGTCCCGAAGAATGTCCGTTTTGCCTTACGCTAAACAATTACGTGGGGAAGGTGAAGCCTGGTTTAGTCGATGCTAGATAAAAGCTCTTTGTATCGACAGCTCTATCGAGAAAGTGCCCGGGAAGTGGTTAGGTAGGGACTGTAAGGTTCTAAATAGATGCAGAAGTGACCGTGCTCGTATGCCTGGAGGGCCAGGATCAGAGGGTGGCTTTTAAATAATTTCGGAATAGGACGTTGCAGTTAACGATGGGCGCGAAAGGACCACATTCTTAGCCTCGCGTAAAATGAGTTGATCCTCAGCCTAAACGGCTCACACCACCTTCTCGATATAATGCGAGTACATGGCTTCGAGGAGATAGGGTGAGATTTGCTTCAATCAAAAAAACTTAGCACTTCACGTTATCGATTTCTCATGCAATACCTTTGAGCAGTTTGCGCAGATTTCGGGTTGATCTGACTTGGTACGTATGCTTGTTTAAGATGTCTTGCCCTATCGGTGACAATGGAAACACCCCTACCGTAGTAGCCCGAATGCCTCGACACTGTAGTGATACGAATCATTACGCACTAATTCAAGTTGCCTGTTACGATCGGGAGTATGACGAGTACAGGGGTGTGTATCAAAGCCACCACAGGCAAACCATCGGGTGCCCGAAGAACACTTGCCATAGCCGCATGTGCTTTGTCCACCGCATTCACCAGAAGGAACGCTCGGGAGAAAGCGAAGTCCTTCAGTTTCCTACCTAGAATCCTAACTAATGCCTAATTTTGATGGTCTACGTATCCCTTCTGTGGACTCTCTAGGGCTATTGCCTGTAATCATCGTCATTGTGGTGGCGAGTCTGGCTCAACCAAGCTAACGATGTATGTCTGCAGAACATTAGGATTCAAAGGACGAAGGGGCACACAAAGCCTTACCTCTCGAAGGAGGTTGGCCCTTTTGAGCCCCTTCCACCACGACCGGTCGTTTCTGGACACCTGCTTCCAGTTTTATTAGCGTGACCCTATAAAAGATAAAGAGATGCCGCAGGTGTTAAAGAGCTCGAGTCCTCCGAGGAAAACTTCAAGAATGGTGTGGGGGGAAATCCGCCTCATGCATAAAACTAGGAGAGGAGAAGGCATCCTCTCCACTAAAGGACAATTTAACGGTCCCATAAAAAGTCATAGTAGGAGAGAAAGTAACGGTTCTTCCATTAACTTGGACTAATTTTAAATGTGACTCAAGTTTAAGGGTTTAATGATTTTCTCTTTTTCTTGCAGATTTAAGAACTTCAATCTTAGGCAATTTCAACTATGGAAAGTTTAAAAATCGAACAACGTGTTAAAGTTATCGAAGCCTATTACGAAAATGGACGTTCAAACAGAAACGCATTTCGGGCACTTCGCGATTATTTTGGTCAACATAATCGACCAACCTAGAGTGCAATTGGGAAAATTGTTTAAAAATTTGAAACAAACGGGGTCGGTGGCAGATATGAAAACGCCATTGCGTGCTCGTTTACGCCGTTTAGCTGAAAACATTGCTGCAGTGTGCGAGAATGTGGTCAAAGATCCAGACACCTTTATTGTCATCGCATGTAGGAATTTAACCTCTCCACAACAACGTTACATCGAATTTTGACAAAAGATTTGTCTCTACACGCTTAAAAAATTCAATTGCCCCAAAACTGAATACTGCTGAGCATTTGAAGTGCCGTAGATTCGTCAATTAAGTGCACGAGCAAAGTCAAACCGATGATGATTTTTCGCAAAAAATCATCTTTAGTGATGAAGCCCATTTTCATCTTGGTGGATTCGTTAATGAGCAGAATTGTCGCATTTGGGCTGAGGAAAATCACAGGGAGATGGTTGAAAAGCCACTGCATCCACAAAAGATCACTGTTTGGTGTGCATTTTTTGCTAGCGGAATCATTGGGCCGTATTTCTTCAAAAATGATGCCGGGAATTCTGTTACGGTGACAGGGGAGCGATACCGTACCATGATAACCAACTTTTTATGGCCTGAATTGAATTCTATGGATATCGAAGATTTGTGGTCTCAACAGGACGGCGCCACATGCCACACAGCCAATGCAACAATGGCTTTATTGAATGAGAAGTTTCCAGCGAAATGAATTGGCTACCACGATCATGTGACTTGACGCCTTTAGATTTCTTCCTGTGGGGTCATCTCAAAAGTACGGTCTATAACATCAATCCAACAGCAATTCAACAGCTGAAGGATGAGATAATAAGGCATATTGGTGAGATTGAGGAGCAACTATGCAAAGACGTCACCAAAAATTTTGACCATCGAGTGGAAGTGTGCCTCCGAAGCCTTGCTGGACATTTAGGCGATATTATTTTTCACACATAATTGCTTAATGGAACACCCTTTACTTTTTAGAGGCAGAGCTGCCTAAGGGCTTCTCTATAGATGGCAAAGTGGAAGGGAGAAAGCAAGCCTCTCTTGTCGTCTGAGTGGTGCTGTCGAATTCTTCGCCCACCTCAACATCATGGTTTAGCAATTTTGCTCTCATAATGACGTAATTGGTAATCCTGAATTAAAACCAAAACATGCCAAACACTTTAAAGTTATAAACACTAAAATAGAAAAGGCTGAGAAGTAGGCTATATGCTGTGGTAAGCCGATCCCATCTCGGGTTTTTTGTATTTTCATAAGGCCACCTTGGTTGCGTTACTGATAAATTTCGCACCTGTACAACTACGCACACCAACCAGAAGTTACCAAAAGGACCAGTCAAACTCCAGGTTACGTAGGGCACAATTTAGAAGACAAAGGAACAAGTCGAGAGGGCGAACTTCCTTAGTGTCTCGTAATAATCCTCAATAGGACTGCTAAGATCTAAAGATCTGTTGTGGCAGACCCAGATTAAAACCCGAGACTTTTTATTTGCCTAATAGTCAAAAAGGGAATAAACCTCGCCGGGAATAAGCAGTACCTACAGCTTTATGAACCTAAAAACGGCCGCAGGAAGTTGATCAGCCTTTTACACAGAGAAGTAGTTATTGGGGCAAAAACTCAATTTCCATTATTCGCGCTCTAACGCCCAGTAACCTTCAAGTTATGGTCTCTTGAGTCCTACATACGTTAATGGCGTTGTTTATTGAGGTTTCAGAGCCGCCCTTCTGCCCTACATAAGGTATCCTGTCAGATAGTTGTAGAAAAAGAAGAATGATGAGAAATAACCAGGGAAAAGCGCAACTTCCCAGGGCCCTGTCAGCAAGTGCAATCAACATAATGACCGGGTTTATACGATTTGCACTCAGGCCTGTAAGACGTACAAATCGTCCAGGTCCAACTCTAATATTCTACAAAGAGTAACTTCCTGCGTTGAGGGGGATGAGAAAAGTTGCTATAGAAAGGCAGAAAGTAGATATTGGCGGAAGAAGGAAGAGAGACTCACCTGGGTCCGGGCGCCTCACCGAGTTCTAACAGAAGGGTGGCAAATAAAACATCTCCCTGCCTCTTACGGGTGAACCAATGATGTGAACCAGGGAGTTTTCCAAGAGGAGGAACACAGGAAGGAAGCATAGAAAGAAACATAAAGAGATACACCAAGGAGGTGATCCGAAGAGCTGATTCGAGATGAGCTCAATATGTGACACAGAAGTTACCTTGAGAGATGAGCCCAATATGTAACCCAGAAGTTACCTAGAGAGATGACCAGAGGATGTTAACGCATAAGCTGACCCTATGAGTTAGCCAAGAAGATAAACACGGGAGATGACGCAAAATTTGGGGGCAAGAAAATTAACCTAGTAGGAGAGCCAAGGAGTTGACTAAGGTGATGAACACACGAAGTATGATTAGAAATTGACCAAAAGAGATGAACCCAGTACGTGACCCTAGAAGATGAACCCAAGAGTTGACCCCATGAGATGGTCCCATAAAGAGATGAAGTTAAAGGGGAACCCTAGGAGGTGACCAACAGAATGGACCCAATAAATGAACCCAATAGGCGACCCCAGAAGTTGAGCTCAGGAGATGAGCTCAACAAGTGACTCAAAGAGTTCATTAAATGAGATGAACCAAGAGTTAATATAATCAAAACCTGATTTGACCCAATAAAAATCTGAGTTTCTTCTAGAAGTTAACTTAATAAAAACCTGAGTTAAAAAAATAAAAACTTGAGTTGATTTTAGGATTTGACCTAATATAACCCTGAGTTGACGCAATAAAAACCTGAGATTACACTAGTTGACCAAATGAAAAAACAAAGTTGACTCTAAGAGTCAACCTACTAAAAATCTGAGTTGATCCAATAATAACATGAATTGGATCTAGGAGTTGTCTTAATGAAAATCTAGGTTAACCCACTTTAAAAGTGAGTTTACCCAAGGAGTTAACCTAATAAAAACTTGCAAGACTTCGTAAATTAGGGAAACGTTTGGGAGTAACCATACTCTCTTTAGAGATTCTTTTACTTTTCTAACTCCTCAGAACTCATCCTCCAGCGCTCCTTTTCTCTTTACCATCACCACCATCACCATGGCTGCCTCTCTTCCCCTTTCGTTTTCCCTGCATTCATATGATATGATTTGGTAATGCAAATTACCAAAATTTTGCAATCTGTCAACGACTACAATTTTATGTGCAAATCTCCCCGAGCTACAAATCAAGCGAGGTAGTTTTAGAGGGAGACGATTACGAGAGGAAGAGGGACAGCAGAAAAAGTAGGAAGGGTAAGGGATGGAGGAGGAGGAGGAGTAAAGGGGTGGCTTCTGTAAAAGTAAGAGGAGAACTGAAAAAGTGAACGGAACATGGAGAAAGTGTGCAGAAGATCGCGAAAAGTTGGAAGAGCCTGGGGGAGTAGGGAATCCAAACGAATTCTAATCCAATGGGGTAATTATTTTGCGTATAGCTGCGTTGCTCGCAGGGGATTGACTGAAATTGGTGGTTTGATTGATAATGATTGGTTCAGGAAACCTAATTGAGTCTGATCTAGATTGATCGTGGCGATATGGTTTGGTGATACTGGTTTTTAGTAATCCCACAGTAGCCATCTGGTGACAGCTACCATGGAGATGAGTCACCGTAATTAATAAGAAAATTCCCCGATAAAATAGCAAAAAAACAAAAAAAACAAACGCAAAAATAGAAGAAACGAAACAAAGGAAAGAAGGAGAAGGAAGCTCCATTACCATATGTATTAATTGCAGCGATATATACTTGATGTCTAATTTATTCTTGTTTATTTCCTATTCCATTTTTTTATATTAATTATTGTTATCGATGAATAAGAATAGATGTCGCATCTTAAAAATAAAAGGAATGACACAAATAATAAGAAAAAGACAAAATGGAAAGTACAGAAATATATGAAAATCGCCTATATATGAATTTGCCTTCATTGCCTTTTCTCTTTTTCAGGATGGTTGCGCCTCTTCCCACTCTAAAGTGTCCTAAGAAGTTTCGCTTCAGACTACTCCGGCTTTATATGTATCCACCATCAACACTCCCTAAGCTCATTCAATCTATCGTGACAAACATTTTGTCATATATGCCAGTTTTGTTTATATTTTAGTCCTAGTAAAGAAAAAGTGAAAATTCCAAAGTGAAAAAGCAAAAAACAAACTACTTCAGTCCGAAATGTGTCCACTCGGGTGGTATGATCAGGAAAAAGTTGGCACTTAAGGCAAGGGCAATCAAAGGTATACCGACGGCAGTTGCTCGTTAACAACGATTTTATTTCTACACCTGCCCACTTCTCACTGTGTAGGCCTTAGAACTTCTCATTTTTTTGTCTAATTAATTAAGAGTAAGATGAGTTATTTGAATATTTCTTCCCTGGTTGGTTAGAATGTGTTTTACATTAAAGGAAGCATCTTAAGTATTTGGAGAGAAAGGGGCTGCTTTGAAATCACAAACAAGTTTCATCAAAATGCTAGAGTAAGAATTATATTTAAACACGCATTGAAACCTATGTCAATATCGAATTCTCTGTTAATTGTTTAGTTACAAAAAATTTATTGTTTTTTCATGTTTTAATAGGAGTAATTCAAATTTATTTGTATACCTGTATTCTACGGCCTTATTGTTTCTCACGGCATAAATTTCGAAAGAAATTTTCTTTGAAAAAGCTTCCCGAAAATGATAAGAAGAAAAGTGATTTTAGTGAGAAGGGAATGTTAGTACATACAACCAACAAAGGTACTTTCACTTGGTGAAAATATAAGGGGGTATGTTTTGTTCTCCCCGGTGTTTCCAAAACCCAAGTACCTTTCAAAATTTTATCCATTTTTACTTTGGTAATTTCCGAGTTCATAGGTTCCTTTGACCCACAATCCACTCCCAAAAGACGTCTTAAGTCAGATGTCCTTCCATTTGCAAAGTCAAGGACTGGGATTCCGAAAGATTCTCGACATAACCAGGCTTAGCTCTAGATCAGGAACCTTTATTTTTTTGCTCTATCCTGTTAGGATTCACCTTTGTAAGAAACAAAAGAGGATAAAGCAAAAATTAAATAGGTGCCTCATCTGGTTTCCGGAGCTCCTTCCACCCACTTCTGGTGATGTCCGAGCTTGGTGAGATTTGGGCAGAAAATAAAGCTATAAAATGTAATTAGCTTTGTCTCTCGTTTAACCATTCGAGCTTATTTCGTCTGACATTTTGGGAGATCTCAGACGTGCGGAAATGTTGGTGGTTTGGAAAGGGGAGCACAGCCCAGTTAGATCATTCTCTGCACTGCCAGAAACGACAAAAAATCAACAAGTGAGAAATCAGAGAATGACCAAGATATAAAGATTTGTCTTATGAAGACCGACGCAAAAGTAGAAGCAGGATCCAAACATTTGTTAGGTTACCTTATAAGTAATGTGACACTTTTTTCATATTTATCATTATTTTATGGATAGAAATCATACAAATCTTCGGAAGTTATTTATATTTAAATAATTGTTTATACATTAATTTAGTAGATAATACAGTATAATTTCCATTAGTTTCTAGCATAGCCTCCATCTTTCTACTAACATTTTACTGCGATATTTCTAAAAATCTCTGACATTGATTTTCAAAAATTCCTCTAAGGTTGTTTCGAGCTCTTCTGCTGTTTTATATTCATTCTCTTTAGCGGATTTTCTAAAGAGCTAAACACGGAATAACCTGATGAGACTAAGGTGGCTGAGTACGGAGGATGTACTATTATTTCCCAATCGAAATTGTTAAGCTGTATTGTATGCCTTGCGATATGGCATGATGAAAAAGTAACCTTCTTCTATCGATTAATGGTGGCCTTTTTCTTCAAGTGGTCCATGTAAACAAACCAATTGAGAAAGGTCAAGTTCTTTGGTGGTAGTCTTATTTGGATTAAGAATTTCAAAATGGATTATGCCATTCATATCCCATCAAACGTACAAGAGAAACTTACGTCGATGTGACCCCTTTTATTGGCTGGGGTATTGGTTATTTTGAGGGTAATCCATTGACTTGAACGTTTAATATTAATGTAAACAAAACACTTTTCTTCTTATGTAACAATCCTACTATAAAATGTTCACATTTTAGTAGACAAAGGAGAGATGAACAAACCTTCTTATGATTATTTATAGCCATAAAATAATGATAAAAATGAAAAAAATTACCCGTATACCTATGGCTTACCTAATAGTTGCAACCTGTGAGTGTTAAAGGTCGGGATCGGTTCAAAGGATTCCAAAATTCTTCCATGAAACGGAAGCAGATAGTTCTCAGGCTCGTAATCCATCGTAGGTGGTTGACTTATAAATGGTGAAAGAGAGGTGGTGGTGAGAAGGTAGATAAATGAATACTTGAGAGTGGAGATTAGTCTCTAGGAAGTTGTAGTAATCGTGACAATTGCTACTTCGTATTAATGAGGAATGCAAAAGATGGACAAGTAAATTCGTGTAGCAGCAAGTGACCGCGGAAAACAACATTATTGAAACGCATGAAGAAGAAGAAAATAATACAACTGTAGAAAACAATTCTAGGATCAGTGAGGCAAAAGCTCTTAAACTCGATGTGTATTTCAGAGATGAATACCTACTACGAAAGGGGAAACAGCCACAGAACATAGTCAAAGCACAAAAGAACAGACAGGTCAAATGGGCCATGAAGGAAAAGGGAGAGAGCTAGAAGAGGATGAAGAAGTTAGTGAGCAATTACTATTCACTGGCCAAATACAAATCTAGCTTGGAGACTGTGTCACATTACATCGAACACTTACAAAGATTTTGTATGTGGAGATTATAAGTCTGGTGGTGCCAGAACAACTAAAAGGTTTACCAGACAGTCAACAAAAGACAACTGAAGCGATCCATGGTGGCGAATGGCTCATTATTCCCTCTCCAAATTATTAAACAGAAAGGGACTGATAAGCCATTGATTTACGAGGAGCACATCAGCGTCCAAAACAAAAACATCAATTAATCGAAAAATATTAGATTAACCCGAACACGACAAAAACACATGGCTACTGCAATTATCCCAACTAACTCAATCTTACCGGACAAGAATCACTAACAAATATAAGAAAATAGAAAAGCGAAGAAGACCCTAGACAGTGGAAAATAAACAAGAAACCAAGAAACGTGGGGAGGTGGAAAAGGTGGTGGTTGTGGTATCAATGGGAGTGGGGTTGGAGGTTGTGAGAGGGGGGGCGGTAGGAGGGTAGTTGATTGCAATAGGGGAGGAGTTGAAGCTACCGAAGGAGAAGTGCTGGTGGTAGGAGGGAGTTTAGGTATAGAGGAGGTATGATTGGTATCTGTGGAGGGAGGAGAGGAGGTGGTAGGAAGAGAGGTGGGAGCAGTGTGCAAAGAGTTAGGTAAGGAGCGTACAGTGGCGAAAGGGGCAGGGACAGAAAGGCGGGAGGAGGAAGGAGTGTGATGAAGGTGGGGGGCGGGATGTTAGGGGGCAGTAGGTCTAAGGGGGGAGGTGTTCGTGCCCACCGGGGTGGGGAGGATTGCGGGTCTCCAGTGTGTATTCTCGTTGCTTAGAGCAGACACCTTTTCGGGGAAGGTGATCTGTTCTAGACCGTGCGAGGAAAATAGTGTATTGAGTATGTTAACGTATAGTCGGGCGTCACCCCTCGCCATGTCGTTTTCCACCGTTGAAGGTAAGGCGGCCATGTGTAGCTTTGGGTGTGTGGTCTCTTCGTGGGTGTGGTGTGGGGTAGGGGTGGGTGTAGAGAGTAGTGGGGGTCTTTGGGTATAAAGTGTTTGGTTGGAGGCGGGTGTCAGAACATGTCGGTGAGTCTGGGTTGCTGCTGGGGTAGACAAGGGGTGGTGTGGACAGCGTTGCGCCGGCAGCAGCAGCGAATGTTCTTGTGAGGGAGCGGAGTGTGTGGTTGTGTTGGTGGGTTGTGGACGCCGTATTGCCGCTACGGCGTCAGATCGGGGCTTACTTAGGTAGGGGCATTTTGGGTTGATGGCGACATGGTCACTGCCGCAGTTTGTGCAGAGGGGTGAGGTCGCTGTGCATGTGATAGAGTGCTGGAGCACTACACTACACCTTGAGCAGACCAGATATGCTTGGAAAGTTCGTGTCTTGTGTCCGGTATTTTAACATCAGTAGCACTGTGTGGGTTTTATGTTCAGCGACGCTCGATGTTATGTGGATGTATTAGTGTGCCACAGACCTTGATGACTTGGTCTAGCATCTATGTTTTTTTTTGTTCATCAGACAGTGTAATTATTGCCCATTCTTTTGTACGGTTGTAATAATAGTCTCTGATGACCTCCTCCCCATACTTCTCTCTGAGGTGTGTGCGGAGATCATCGGTGTAGAACGGCAACCATAGGCGGTTGGTCTTGAGGACTCGTATTTTGTGTTTTTTTTGTACACCGTCGGCTAGTTTTGTGTGAAGTTCTTGCGTGGCGAGTGTGTCAGACGCAGGTTTGTGCAACTTGACTGCGTCCTCCTGTCACCGGCAGACGAGTTTGGGACCTGAGTGTGTCATGTGTAGCCGCTAGGTTGAGGAGTGGGGGGTAATTGTTGCTAGTGAGTGTTTTTTCTGTTATGTGTAGGAGTGTGAGTGTGGATGCATTGTTATGTACCATGATGAGGATTGCTTTTTAAAACTGTCTTTTCTTTCTATAGAGGGGGACCTCCGCACCGCCGATAAATACCCCGTGAAAATGACTCAGATGTGAGTATGGACCTGGTTGGGCTCCTCAGAGGGTGTAAAAACATGGCGGACTTAATGATGACTGAAGCCCGAATTAACTGACTCCAGTCGGGGTTTGGGGTATTTCACAGTTACGTCCGACTTCTCAGAGAGACGGCCGCATCTCCCTCTGTTGTCTTGGACGGTGCAGCAGTGTAGGATATTAATCCTCCGTGCGTTGGTAACTGAATCCCAATCCAGGTTTGTTCCTTCTTTTGGCCTCGAAGCGGGCTAAGCCTCAGACATCCTTTCCCTAAAGTTTGAAATTATGTCTTTTATAAGTAGAACGACATAGTTGCAACGTCGTTCTATGTGTAGAGTCATATTCACGGAGCCAAGTCACGGCAGATCAGGGATGGGGATTGTTTAGCAGGTTATATGTCTATGACAAGCAAGGAAAATATAGGAATTTTTATTCAAGGGGGGGAGGTCTGAAAGTCGTGTATTTCTCTCGATATGATACCGTTCACGGTATGACAGGCCGAGATCGCACTGTTCTCAGTGAGAAGCGTCTAAGTGTATTCCGTCTGGCCTTGCCTCCTGTATCTGAACGATAGTAACAAAACGCAGGTTTCGAAAGAAAACGGTTTTTAGGCGATATTTATTCTATTCCGCTTGGTTGAGCGTAACGTTAAAGGAAACGAGCCAATCCCCTCTCATTGGTAAGGTCTAGTTTCGCCAAATAGATGAAATTTCATTCTCTCCGACGAAAACCAGAAGATACCATTTGTTCTACGGGTTACCACGCTAAAAAGTGATGCCCTAGGAGAAAGGATTAAACATGTGCACTCATCTTCCATTCACTCCCCCCAGGAGATATCTGAGGTATATATACGTCGATCTAGAGAAAAGAAGATAATCGAGTTAGCAATCGAGAGAAGACGAATACCGGCGTTAGTTCAGGCATTAAAGTAGAACCGAGCGGGAGTTAAGAAGAAGTTTTCCTCTCCAGGCTGTTCCTGTTGGTCAGATTAAAGAGTAGAACATCGGTACAGAGAATCACTCTCAATCCCCTCTCGTCAGAGAATCCCCCTATTTCAATTTTCGAATAAAACCAAAGATATCCCTCACAATTGAGGAATACCAAAGTGAAGTCCAACTCGAGAAAGGATTCACTTCTTGGTCAACGCTCATCATAGAGAAGCCCCACAAGTGTAACCAAGGATTGGAATAAACATACATCCACTGTCTCCACTTATATCGTAAAATCAAGATACATCGCCAAGCGCCCATTTTCACTCACCTCAAAATCATCCTCAAAGTCAACCTCTCATCCGCGGCAATACGCCTGGCATCGACGCGCCTCACCTACCTCGGGTTTAACTCAGCTAGACTAACAGCTGTGCGTCCAATTCACACTCTCTTCCGCGGCACTCTCTCCTCGCCTCACCTCCGTGCCAACCTCTCCTTGCCTTACCTCTTCAATGAGAGTAGTTCACGGTCAGCCTCAACTACGCACCGTAGGCGACATCGGAACCTGAAACCGGCCTTTTCAAGAGTCTCTCTGTTTAACAAGGTGAAAACTGTGAAGATTTTGTACCTAAGCTCCACCTTGGTGGTGCATTGGGACTCTTTGACCTCTCTCTCAACCACACCCCACCCATTATAGTCCAAAGTGTAGCAGTCAGGGGATTTGAAAGGTCAGATGTTCGGTCTGATATAGTCAAAGAAATTGTTTAACAGCCAAATCTGCGTCGTCCTACTTGTTTGGTACACATAGTCTCTTCCAACTGTTACCTCATGAATCCAGCAGAAAACCAACTTCTCCCTCCTTATAGTGTTTGAGGCCATCCTAGGAAAATAAACGGGGCATACCGTGGCCCTACCTACTGACCACCCCCAAAACCATGACGTGAACCGCGAACTTGGTCTTAATGAGTGTTTGTGCATCTTTGTGCTACAAAGAAAGCCGGCGGTTGTTTTGGGATTTGGCCACGTGATCTTAATAAAGATTAAAGCATGCCTTTTTGGGGGGGGGGATGCTTTAGTTTGTTCACTAGCTTCGAAGCAATTTTTTTTCGTGTTCCTTCACTTCTGTGACATAATGCTTGCCCTTCTATTCTTTTATAATTAGTAAAACATCTCATCATGCGATAACTTCCTGATACGGGCCTCTAACTCCCTTGTCCATCTCTGGCTATATACATAATTCACTTGACTTGCTAGGATGGTAATCACTGATGGCCTGGATCTCCGCGCAAATTCTGGAGTGCGGCGGGTAAATCAGAAGGCTTTCAGCAAGGATTCCGAACCAACATACCCTACTAATCACAGTCTAACTCATAAAACTCTTTCCTGATCCTCGTCACTATCGCAAGATTGTCACCCATACATTTAAAGATCTTTGAATTGAACCCACCGACGTGAATCCCAACTTGCCTGTTTCAAATTTTTGAGGGATTGGATTCAGTGATGATATAGTTTACTTTACATAAGGACCAAAATCTTAAAAAACTACCAAAGGCCAAAAATTCAATATAGCGAAACTATAGCAGAAAAGTTCAGAATCCATTGTAAGTCTTTGTTCTCAAAGAATAATGAAGAAAGCGCGGAGTTTAATTCAGCAATCGACGACTTAGTCACTCAAAATCGGGTTTCCTCATGAAAAAAAATCCCCAGCGTCAGTTGTTTAATAACACAGGAAAGAACTATTAGGACGAAGGACCACAGTACCAACATAAAAAGAAAGAACGCCGTCAACTCATTCAGGCAGAGAGTGCCAGGCCCCACTGGTATCATCAAGATCACTCTTAAAATGAACTAGACAATATAAGCAACCTTATAAAGGACATCTTCAATAAGTGCCTAAACACTAGTTACTTCCCAAACGATTTCAAACTTGCCAAGGTGATATTTGTCATGAAACCAGGCGAACCACCTCATCTCCTCACCAGCTACAGACCTCCTTCGCTTCTGAACTTCACAGAAAAGTCTTCGAAAATATTTTAAACAGAAGAATGATAATATATTTATGAGAATAACTTAAACAACGAATACCAGTTAGGAGTCAGTAAAGGAAGAGATACCTAAATTGCACTTGGTATTATCGCTGAGAAGATATTCAAGGCCAAAGCAGAGAATAAGTATATCGATCTGCTTTTGAGAATGTCGAAAAGGCCGTTGATAAAGTCTTGATCAAAGGCATGCAACATAAGTTCTTAAATCTCCAGCTAAACAGAACTTGGAGAGAATTCTCTGAGACTATCTCATAGAGAGAAGATCATTCGTGCTAATCAACGAAGAGGAAGGAACTGAATTCGAACTGGAGGCTGTAATCTCTAAAGAGCGTACCTTAGTCCCACGCTGTACTCCAACGGCACAGCGGACTTACTTTCACCAAGAATACCTTAATGTGTTAACATCAAATTCGCTGACGGACTAACTAAACTAATTTTGAATGAGTAAAGAAATAAAAAATTCTGGCAGAGATGACTGCCATTGAAATCAACAACATAAACCCATTCGAAAGATACTAGAAAATCAAAACTAACAAAAATTTACTATAGTCTCAAATTTCATAAATGGCAGCTCATTTTTAGGTAGAAGACCAACTTACCGATAATATCCGGGCGAAAAATTACTGGGAATAAAAATAACATCCATTGTCTACATTCAACTTATAGTTGAAAGAATAAATAAAAACACCAGTGCTAATAAAACCTCTTATCTTGCACGAGGGAGGGAGGTACTATTTTCCTTCGTATTTAACTAAAATTTGTGTCTCAAACTTAAAAAGAGGAACTTCAGTGAATACAAAATAAAGGTCTCTACCTAATCAGCAACACAAAAAGGAGAGAGTAAAGAAGTCAAAGATCCCTACGGCCGCAAGCATTTATTAACTGAACCGCTCAATATAACTATCAGGAAAAAAGCAAAAAATATCTGGAGGAAAGTAGACTACATACCTCCAGTATTCGCAGAAGACATCATTGCGCGAGAACTAGCACAACCATTACCTCCAGTTTAATAGCGAAAGACTATAACTAGGAATCGTGGAAGAACCAATGCATACTTGAAATTTAACAGTTAAACGAAATCGAGACATAGTTACAATGGAATTCAAACCGATAAAGTAAAAACAAAAACAAACAAACGCGAACTAACCCACAAGTTATCAACTACTTAGCACCCTAACAAGAAAAATCGATTAATAATACTCGAAAAAAAATATAAAAGTGATGCTTGTATAAAATTAATTTTGAAAGCTGCAAATAAAAAAAACAGGGGAAATAAAAGTGTTGAAGAAGAAGAAAAAGTGGATTTAAGTGAGGTAATAAAGTTTTAAGTATATAATCGGTGAACTCAACTCGTCAAAAACAAAACAAATACGATACAAATAAACACTACATTTAACACAAAGGCCCCACAACTCACAAGAGTCCATAGCTAGGTATTAGTTCAAAACAAATTCTCACACAACGGCATGAATGCTACAATAAACGTAAGAATGAAAAAATGTTTGCAAGAGAATTTGGACTAGACGGCTCTTTCGTCACATATAGATATTTTGCCTTAAACACTGACTATAGAAATGAATAGAATGGAAATAAACATAGGTCTCGTGACTCAATATTCCACGTCAATCAGTAGATCAAAATAATGGCGATATTTTATTCTATTCTTCTATCCCTCATAAGAAAAGAAGAAGGTGAAATTAGATAAATATTTTATCTTTTAATATTATTTATCATTCACCTCCTTTTCACTCTCCTCCTTTTATCCTCCCAACTCGACTCCTGCAGAACTACCTACTCATGGGATATAAGCATGTAAAAGCGAGGCGGCGGGAGACGGGAGAAGGGTCGATCTAGAGT
The DNA here is from genome assembly GCA_963969495.1 of Ceratothoa steindachneri. Lineage (NCBI taxonomy): Eukaryota > Metazoa > Arthropoda > Malacostraca > Isopoda > Cymothoidae > Ceratothoa > Ceratothoa steindachneri. Next base: position 105,200,364 of record OZ018327.1, on the reverse strand, counting down.
TGCCTAGCTGTCCTACCCGTCTCTAGGGTGTGGGAGGGAGGGGATCTCTGCTCGATGCTGCTATCTCTCTTTTGATAAAAAATTACTCAAAATTACCCAAAGATGAACGTATGCAAGTCGCTGACACCTAGAAAATATAGTGATGGAAAGTATTTGACTTTTGCTTCGTCCTCTCGAGACTCATCAAAACTTATCCCAATTAAACAACTTTAACTTAGCTGTTGACGTATCAAATCTCGTGTCCGGCATGCCCCTTTTCATATGTATATATATATATATATATATATATATATATATATATATATATATATATATATATATATATATATATGTATATATATATATATATATATATATATATATATATATATATATATATATATATATATATATATATATATATATATATATATATATGATGAATCAAAAATCCCCCCCAAAAAAAGTCATTGAGGACAAGATGAAGATTCTTGAACTCGTTTTTCTAATGAAACCTTTGAATGTGAAGGGCCCTTTGTTCAGACACTACCTTGTCAAGGGTGATTCATTTAGGAGCGAGATTTAGCGATGCCTCCGATGGGAGTGCGATTCGGCACGACTTACCTCTCCTCTAGAGACTGCCAATAAATAATAAGGCTCCTCCTGTCATCTGCTGTGATGTGCGCGGTGATAAATCTCATAGAGAAGACGCTTTCATAAAAGAATTATTTAATTTTATTCCATCCTAAAGAATAATTCAAAGAAAAACTAATCTAAATAACTTTTATACTTACACACTTGGTCTCACGTACTCACACACAAGTATATAGTTTAATCAATAGTTTTCTTTGACCATCGTTTTACACAAAAACTTTAATTCAAGTATGTGATTAAATAGGCAACAATGAAGACGAACAAGTGAAATTAGTAGAAAGAAACCCTTCCTAATATAGCCAGAAAGGTGATTTCTGAGCCACTTTTATATTACATGGGCATAACTTAAAGTATGTTTACCTGGGATTCCTCAAGCCTTCGTCAAGTGATCGTTGGTGTTGTGGAGAATGCTAAACCTTGATACTTGTCACTCGACTAGGAATCATCTCATATATGTACATATTTCATTAAAACCGATAAATACTTCAAGAAAGGTATCTATTTCTTAGTTAAACCCCTCGAAGTTTATTGTCAAGAAGGATGGAAAATACTATACTGTATAAATACTTGGCTTTTTCTTTCTATATTAAGAAATTATTTTACTTTCTCTTTTAAACATTAATTTCTTGACAATTTAATAGTCAATTGATATTAATAATGATAATATAATATGTAACTAAGCTAGCGTTAATGTACCTCACTTTCTTCTTTAATATGTGATAGCTAGAATCTTTATAGTTAGTCGACCAGAAGTCTGGTTAGAAATATTCAAACTTATTTTAGACCAGCATTTCTCTCTTCTGATGTAGTATCAGTTAAATCAAAACATCTCTAGAGAATTCCTCTATTGATGTTCAGTTATTTTGTTATTATTTACTTAGGATCGATCTTTGGGCATCAAAGTTACACAGCATATTTATATTGGAGCCAAAAGAGTAAATTAAGAATGTCATCAGATGTCTGGGGGAAGCTTCTCTGACTGAAACTAGATGTGTTTTCTTCGCGTCGAGATGCGTTGTCTAAACTTTAGATATTTGGTGATGATTCTCACTGATTTATTTATTGATTATTCTATTCTAGGTTATCCTAAACATGCTAATCTTCTTCATAAGCTGTTGTAATCTACAAAATGTAATTGTAAAACATTAAATATTATTAATATGAATAATTAATTTTTTTTTAAACGAGTAAGGAAACTACACGTTATAAATATCATTAATCCTCCCTGAAATTTAATAGAAATTAGTCTAATTTCACCTTTTCTTTTTTTTTTACTCTTTAAAGCCAAATAGTTTAATTTTTTGTAGATACATCTACGGTTACTTTTATATAGATATAACTGCAACAGAAGCTTAACTTGGGACTTGTGTCTGCTGAGATCGAGGAAAGAGATGCATAAACCAAACTTTGATTTTACCCTATTTAAACCTTTAAGCTAAAGAAGAAAATCTTGCTGTGTACACCCTTGATAAAACATGACTCACGCTGTGTAGACCCTTGCTAGGCACAGAATCCTGTTGTGTAGCCCTGTGAAGACTATCGCTAAACCCAGTTCACACGGCCCAAAAAGATTACACACGTAAAATTTATAGAAGACCAGGAATCTGAAGGCCTACAAGAAATTCAGCATAATTAATCAGGACGGTGCTATTAGGTTGAAGAAAAAGTGCTTGCGTTTTTTTAATGTTGTGTTGATTTAAGTTTTGTTGACGTGATTTGTGCACATATTAAGAAACAATAATAAATAATGGGAGAAAAATTTGCAAAGGTTAGGCTACGTCTCTTAACAGCGTAGACTATTAGGCTTTTGCTTAGGCTACGTCTTGAAGTTGAATAATAAGTCATTTCGGTTTATTTAAAGGTTGTGTTAATTTAATTTTTGTTCTGTACCCTCAAAATGGAATGTCAAGTTGAAAGAAAGGCGCTTTTTCGACACTTGTTGTTATTCATTTTCAATCGAGATGGGAACAATGCAAAGTCAGCCAAAGTTCGTCGCGATATTTGTGCTGTGTACGGAACAAATGCTTTATCACAAAGGATAGATCAATAGGGGTTTTCATGTTTCAAAAACGGTCATTTCAATCTTAATGACGCAGAACGTTCTGGTCGCCCCATTAAGTTGGATGAAGATCAATTGAACGACCTTGTCCAAGAAAATCCTCGTCAATCGACTAAAGAATTGGCTGTACAATTGGCGTGTGATCAGAAAACTGTAGTGAATCACCTTCATTCGATGGGGAAAGTTAAAACATTCGGTGCGTAGAGTCTGCACGCTTTGAGCGAAAGCAACAAACTTCAACGCTCCACGATTGCCTCAGGTTTGGTTGCTCGTCACAAGGCTACTCGTGGATATAAGGAGAGATTTTTCACCGCATCATCAGTGGCCACGAAAAGTGGTGTGTTTAGGTCACCATGAACCATCGAAAGCTATGTTTTAGCCCCAATAAAAAAAAACACTTCCGCTATTAAAGCAAGGACTTTATCCACGAAAAAGGATGCTGAGTGTGTAGTTGAATTGTGAAGGCATTATTCTTTATGAGCTCCTTGCGAATGACGAGATTGTGAATGCAGAACTCCACGTTCAACAAATGTATCGACTTGCCGAAGCTATTCGTGAAAAGTGAACTCATCGACGTTATGGAGTCCTTCTGCAACAAGACAATGCTCGACCGCACATTGTTAATGTGACAAAAGACACCATCCAAACGCATATTTAGGTAATTCTGCCGCATCCTCCAGATTCGCCAGACTTGACTTCATCGTATTTCCATCTGTTCCGATCGCTCTCGAACAATGTGCGCGGCGTTTCGTTCAATAATCATGTGGAATTACGAGGTGCGGTCAATAAGTTTTTTGAATCGGTAGGGCAAAACAGAGGAAGGGGGGAGGCTATCTGTGGGGGTGTTAGGAGAAGTTATGACAAGTCAGGACCCGCAGCCGCATGCTCTTGCGTCATCTATTTAAGAAGCAGTAGCTGATCGCAGATCGTCAGTCACAAATATTCAAAAAATAGAGAAGGTTGAGCACCGCGCAGTGATCAAGTATTTGACCAACAAAGGCAAGAATGCCAAAGAGATCCATCAACGCATGGTTGCAGTGTACACCGACACCACGCTTTCCCATGCAACCATTGCTCGCTGGAATAGGGAGTTACGCCATGGTCGTGAGTCCCTTGAAGATGATCCTCATCCAGGACGCCCATCAGACGTCACCAACGAGGATAATGTGGCCCGTGTGGAGAGGATGATCCTCGAAAATCGATGGGTGAAGGTCGAAGAAATCGAGCGAGAATTTGGTATATGACATGGAAGTTTTATCAACATAATCCACGACAATTTAGCCATGACCAAGATGTCTGCCCGCTGGGTCCCTAGAAACCTCACGCCCCATGATCGACTTCAACGTCGACAAAGATCGGAGAGCTGCTGCTCCTGTTCAACCAAGACCGGGAGGGATTCGAGTCACGCATAGTTACAGGTGATGAAACGTGGGTCTATCACTGGGATGCCAAGACCAAGCTCGAAAGCATATCCTAGAAGCACAAGGGAACTCCGACCCCCATCAAGTTTCGGACCCAACTCTCAGCCGGGAAGATTAGGCCACCATCTTCTGGGATTCTGAGGGAATGTTGATTGTGGACTACGTGCCTCGTTGAAGTCCCATCACAGGCCAATATTAGGCCGAGGAACTGGCTGAGTTGAAGAAGTGCATCCGTCAGAAGCGGCGCGGTAAGTTGACACGCAGTGTCCTGCTACTCCACGAAAATGCCCCTGTCCACAAGGTTAGAGTTTCACAAGCTGCCCTGCATGAGTGCAGATTCTAGGAGCTCAACCATTCCCCCTACCTTCCAGATCTGGCCCCTAGCGACTACTTTTTATTCCGCCAGCTCAAGGCTGAACTGCGTGGACGCCAGTTTTTGGACGCTGAAGATGTTCAGCTCGCCGTCCAGGAGTGGATTGAACAAAAGTCGGGAGATTTCTAGTTTTCGTGAATTCGAAGCCTCAGGGAAAGTGGGCCAAGTGCATTGAAGTCGAGGGTAATTATATTGAAAAATAATAAAACAATTTTCCTCATATCTCGTTTCCTTATATCCGAATTGCAAAAATTATTGACTTCTCGATGGAAAAATCTAGTTAGACGAACTCTTCAGTTTAAATCCAGAGATTTTTATTGCAGAGGCATCAAAAAACTAGTTGAACGTTGGGAAGAAATCGTAAATAACAACGGAGAATACATTATTGATTAGATTGCATATTGTTATCAATTAAAAATTATTTTTTTCTAAAATTATTAATAGTAATTAATAAATTTTATAAAACCGCAATAACTTATTTCTCACCCCAATAAATTATGAAGTATCCGCAAGAGGTTAAATAAATACACACATAAAAAGTATTTACATTATTATTTACATCAAAATTAAAATGAAATAAATTGACTGCTTAACAAATTATACGGGGGTCATCAAACAATAAGCAAAGTCACAAATGCTTATCACCATCGAATGACCACAAGTAGTTTTAACTAAAAATATATTTGCGCATACAAAATTGGGTTCTATGAATAAGTTGTTTAAAGCCTAAACGACACGCGCCGTTGAAGATGAAATAGACTTCGCTACTTTAGTGGCAGGCGTTCCTGGAATAACTTCCCTGTCTTATGCCCGTCACCCGAATGCCCCAAATTACATGAATAACGCTTATACCACTTAATTAATTTAAAGGGGACGTAAGAAGAAAAATACTCTAAACTACATGATACCAGAGCAGTGAAACAAAAACCCACGTCGGAAACCCAGGCAAAAGAGGCTCGGCGATGACGAGGGAATTCGACCCAAGTCCACAGGGGTAAATGCGATGACGGTCTTCGGAGAGGAGAAAACCACAGACGGCGATATCGGGCGAAAGGCGTCGAGACCACGGAAAACGATGATTCGAAGACCCGACGATCCGAGTGAAGGAATTCGAGGTGACGGAATTCCCCAAACAGTAGATGGCGAGGTGACTGGGAAAGACCTTTCACGTTCCCAGTGTGTACAGCTTCCCAAGTAGAACATTTGCAAACGTATCTATGTGATAGAACGGTCTGAGCCTGCTTTGATTCAGCCTCTATCATTTGTTAAAACACATGTTCATCCACGTGTATCCTGCCAATGTTTAATCAAGGAGGTTCACTCCCCCGTTTCGCTTCCATGCCTCGATCTCGCCAGATTGAATTAGGCTTATGGGCAGATAAGATATTTTCCCATGCGCCACCGGGACGTTCCCTCGAAGTCCCCTAGCCAATTGTCCCCTACGCCATGGGAATGGCTCCGGCTATTTATGCCATAGCTTTTCCCAATTGAAGCAGATCCAGATTATCTTCGCGAAGCATCAAGCCAATCCGGTCTCCCTTGTGCACCTAGGATCTCTGCCGAGAAACCCCTTATTGTCCAGAAGAGGACAATATCCCTTGAGTGCCAAGGTTCGTGCCCTTCGAGACGCCAAGTCAACAAGGCTCCCCCTGTTGTTCAGAAAGAGAACAACATTAGAAAGGTATTGTTCTTTGAGCCTGTTCGACAAAAAAACGGTTCTCACCCCCCCTGTTCTTCAGAAAGAGAACAACATTAGAACAGCCATTGTTCTTCAAGCCCGTTCGCCAAGAAACGGTTTTCGTTCCCAAGACATCACGTCAGGATCATTTAATTCCCCTTTTTAACGTTCTTCAACAGAACGCTCGGTTACAACAATAACCTCCATTGTTTATCTAGAACATATCCGATATCCTGTCACAAGGATCGCTCTTACTTCCGAGCCCCACTTCGCTCTCACTCCTTGAAGACAGTAATTCCCCCTCGTTAAGGACAACCACCCCGAAGAACCCCTTCTCCTGGAAGTCACCAGTTGGACCAAAGATTCCTTCCCATCGTATTCCTCTGCAAGACAACCTTGTTTTTACGTAAGCTAAGCATTACCTTTAATCATTTAACCTTTTGCCAACGCAACTCTGTGCTTTAAACGGTTTAGCGACCATTACCCCTTTTTGTTTGTTTGCCGTTTTAAATCTCCTTAAATCTTAATTCTCAGATTAGTCAGATATTCCCATGACCTTTTTCATTTCCTGTGTTTCTCCCATTTTTAATTTCCGTTTATGTAAACATTTTCCGTGTGTTGTTTGAAAGTTTATTTAATAAAACTCTATTTTATTAATGGTAGCTATATTATTTATCATTGTTCACCGTTCCACTCCTTAAGTATATTGAAGATAAATAAGCCTCTCTAGGCCCCCCCCTTTTTGAACTAACCTCGAAATATTGAATAATTCCCTCAATGAATAGTTATATATAGGATATCGTCATGAGCCTATTCTACTACAATCCGGAAGAGCACAAATCGATGCAGTCGACAGAGGGGCAGCGACAATACTTGCAGGAATCAATGGCACTCGAAATATTAAATAATTCCATCAACGAATAGTTATATATAGTATATCGTCGGGAGCCTATTCTACTACAATCCGGAAGAGCACAAATCGATGCAGTCGACAGAGGGGCAGCGACAACACTGACAGGAATCAATGGTAGAAAATCCTGGCTGCACGATGGAATCCAGTACGGGTCTCCAAAATGAACGTCAAAGTAAGTGACGGACAACGATTCAGTGGAACAATCAGGCAGAATTCTCGCAACAGAATAACTTAAAAGGGCTCACCGCCCCATTTATATCCTTCAGTCCGAATGGGGAAAAGGGAAGTGGGGCAGAAAGGGGGGGGGGGAATGAGTCGTTGCCCCTACCCAAATAAGACTGGTAAGTTACAGAAGTTTAAGCCACAAATGGTAGCCTCGAATCGGGTCGACCTGCGATAAACACCATAAACTATGATGAGAAAGGGAAAGCATGAAAATCCGAGGGCCTACCCTTTACAAGACTATTACTAGTGACGTCACGATAATAAACCAAGAGTGTAATGCCTTACTATAAATGCCAATAATGAAGTCCTGGCAGTGTAACACCATCTAATAAATAGAGAATCCTGGCAACTATTGATTGTAGGGTCATGCATCGTCACGAACAGCGCGGATACTAGTGAAGTATGGAATCACTTGACCCCTGTAGAGGGCGATTACCTGTAGATGACACTATTGTTCTCACCTCTTCTATTTTTTTATCACGTGGGTAGAATTAAGAATCCCCAGCCCCCCAAGGCGACTAATCCTGGATATTAGGCTGCTGGCCTGAGAAGACGTGCACACGAATGTTTTCTTACCTGCGTCTGCGATTCGAAGTGGCGGTAATGGCCGGAAGTGTTCCGACTAATGCCCACTCGTGTCGGCACAGGCATTGATGCATACCATCCAAACCTTTAGGGGAGAAGTGGGGGTCATCATCTCTCAAATTTTAAAGAACGGGTCTTATTGAAGTGTTGAAGTTAAGGGACATGCTGTCCCGCACCTCTCCAAAGCAGGCTGATATTCCACAAGGGCAGAGTAGGTCTGAGGTGTCGATCCTCAAGGAAGCACCAGGCTATACAACTTCATCGAGCTTGATGTCTAAGGAGTTGGTGAGTGGAATATGAGATGGATGTTTTGGATGGCACTCTTCAAGGGCATGCGTCTTCATTGAGCGTCCCTCTCTCGACTAAGAAAAATGTGGAAGAAGAGGCGCGTCTTAAAGGCCCACCTGAAGCACCAATGAAGGAGGGGTATGCATATTGCGTAGGTGGGGGGTTACTCCACTCCGCTTTAACTCTTCAGAGACTATTAATTGGGTAAATTAGTCTTTGGGTTTCTCTGGTATTTATGTTTGTCTTGGTTTTCCAATGCTCTCCTTAATTACTTTTTTGATGTTTGTTTTATCATTTTCTTTGATTTTTTCTTTCCTACCTCGTTCCTTTACGTTGGATTATTTAATAATAGTTTCTTTTCACTTATGAAACAATTAATTCGGATCCAGTTCTCGCCCTATTAAAGTTCCACCGCCTTTCCATCGCTCGAGACATTTACAACCTCAATTTTTCTTAATTTATTATTATTATTTATTATCTATTCCTTCAGCTGTATCTATCTCAGCTCGTCCGTTAAGTGGAGTCAATTCGCATTGAAGCTAATGGTCGCGGATGAACAAATATTTTGTGTCCAATAAGCACTCTTGCAACAGGTCCTTATCCAGGTTTAGTTCCTTTCTACGATGCCCCCTGGAGAATGCTATGGGTAGTCTTACTGCTCTACTTATGCCAAATTATTATTATTTAATAAAAACCTATACATTTTTTTTAAGTTTCTCCACTATGGCAACCCGGCCCAGGATCATACGACCATCAGTATACTAGGTCAAATAAAATGGAGCAGTCCCCCCCCCCTCATCCCAAAGGTCAGATAGTCCACAAGTCTGGGTGTACGAACTCGAACCAAGTAGCTAGGAAAATGGACGAGGGAAGCGATCCCGCCTCTCCCGATACCGGGACAGGTAACGTGCGTGAAATTCAACCAGAATGTGGGGAACGGTCTAGGCGACAACAATTTTAGGACGACAGAGAGCGACCTTTAGCCGTCATGGCATTGGAAGTAGGTCCATTGGAACAGTCGAGGCTCAATTACAAACTAATTTAGTTACCCTCGGACGCATCTTATCTTCTTTGCCATAGCAACCCTTGGGGGCTGCTCAGATACCTGCCATGTAGTCAATATGGGGAAGAGACAAACGCTGGTGTAGTCATCCAGTCCTCACAGATTATTTGGTGCACTCTTCAAGACCTGATTCCCCGTAATTTCCACATCTCCAGAACCGAAGAGAATATAATCTTAACATGCGGAGGGCTCGCAATAACCGGAACGTCACGGATATGGTGAACCAGAGGGTGTGGAGATTCCATTCCCCCGAGAGCACTAAGGGCGATTGGTGAGTCGCTAAAGATCAATATCCAGTCGCCGATGCGGGGACGACGCATATCTCTCGTACAGAGCAGTGCATTGACACCAGCTCCAACGCGAAGACAGATGCATCTCCTGGTAGAGCCCCGCTGACTTCAAACATAATGGATAGAGTATGGAAGCTGACCCCCTTCCTGGGAGTTGGAGAAATTCGTGTACCATGGCTTCACGACCATATCTAGGGGGTTATCTCTTATGAGTTTAATGGCACGGAGGATTCATGATTTTGTCTGCGGCTGGGTGTGAAGCATCTGTTCGTTTTTATCGAAAGCCCTAGCGGAGAAGTGCCTAGGGGAGGGTAGAACACCCAAAATGGTTCCCGGTGGGCGCGGAAACAACTATGTTGGTAAGACCTAGATGGACCACTAGCAGAGGGTGTTTTTTTTAAATTGAGGCATAAGATGTTCCAGGTAGCGCTGGGTGCGCCAAGACACAAATCCTTGCCGTCACAAAATGAAAGACGATCCGCTGTCCGAACGTTCTGGATTTCCCTCTTCCGGAGATACGCACCACATTCCTTCTAAGAGCGGGCTTTGCATCTCCGAAATTGAGACAGTTGGCCTAAGACGGTAGGGATTTATCGATTAAGGCCTTGGACAAACTTTCACAGACTTCGGGTAAAACCCAATTTGCAGGTCTACACAAGCGATTCGTATGGCCGAAGGGGTAGCAGTAGTAGTGCGATTGCCTTCACGCGGTAGCAATACTAATCAGCCGTCACCAACTCACGCTCGTCTATGACCACCACATTGTCGGTCATCTTTAAACTTATGTCTTCCAAAGAATGGTGTATGAGTTCCCTTGCTTAAATCACTCCTTCCACTAAGTTCATGGTAGAGTGCGGCGTCACACTCACTGGCAAGCCATTGAAGGTTCAAAGATCACTAATCATGGCCGCCATGGACGGGTCCGATGCATTCGCCAGAATGCTCTCATCCAAGCAATGAATCACCTTCGTCTCTCTACTAATTAAACAAGCCAATGCTCTCTGCTGATGTACCTTGGTGCTTTTACCAACATGCTGCCAACTTTGGCGCAAATAACAATAAAGCAATTGAAGCCAGCGAGCTCATAAACTCCAGGTAACCTCAACATGAGGGTCAGGACCAAATCGAGGCTGCGCTCAGCGCAGTTGGTTTTTGTCTGTATCCCATGAGGACCAAACCTCTTGTTTAAACGTACCGATCTTGGCCTGGTCACTAGCCATAGTGGCAGTAGACCCATCCTTCCCATGAGGCCGCGCGAAGGAAGAAGATCCTCTAGCCATCTTTGCCTTCTTGATTTTCTTTTCTGGAGTAACGGGCGGGGAGTGATTCGACTTCTCTCCACCCCCGGAAGAAACTCCCAGTCCAGACTTATCGGCCTCAGCAAGATCCTCCTCCGAGAGTGAGAAGGGCTTGGTTGTTCAAGAGCACTTCTCTCCATTTGAATCCTCCGGAACGCAAATCGCCTGAGGAGAAACTTAAACAAAGGCGGACTCAGATTCATTATTTGGCACCAAACCCGGGTTTGCCCCCATTGAAGATCCTGCCATCTGAGTTTGGGTCCCCTCCGCGATTATTTCCAGCTCAGCGATGTACTCAATTTACTACCCCAGTACCCCACCCCCCAAAGTGTCTCGAGTTTCAATCAAGGACTTGTTTGTCTTATGGTCTTTATTATTTTTTCACGACGAGCCAATCTCGATCGATAAAGCGCAGGGGGCAGGCACACAGACCCCCTGTAAACTCTTAATACAGGAATGCAGGAGTCACGGCTCGACGGGTTCTGCTATTCTTTGCGCCTCTATGGGAGTTGGCCCTATCGAGCTTTCCCCAACGGTCGATTCGAGACTGTCTGTATACTTAGCAGTGCCTTGTGAAAATAATGCGGGGCCGCTGTTGGTGCAAAAACCGACTCGTCCATGGGTGACTCCAAAAAGATGAGAGGGAAGCCACCTCACCAGTAAGCATAGGAGAGGAGTAAACCTCTTCTCCGCTAGAAGCAGGTTGGGAAGGCCAATAAGAATGAACAGGTGGGGGCCACCTCCTTTCCTGAGGTGAAGATGCCCGAAAGCGTCCCCAAATATGACAAATGAGAAGCCCCTTTGCCGCATGAAGATGGTGAGAGGGAAGTCCCTTCACTGATTAAAGGGGTGTTTCGTGTTACCTCGTACTTCCTCACACCTGGTGAGGGTGAGGGAGTGGTTTTAGGCAGCTCTCTGTATATTTCTGGTCTCCTAATATTTTATTCATTGGTCGCCATGATAAGAGTAAAATTGAAAAGAAAAATGAAAGTGGATACTGTGACTTCCAAATGCCTTGATAGGTTAAGAGAAAGGTTTCCATAGGATTAAAAGTTCCAGATTGTGATCTTTTGTTTACATCTACATATACTCGGTCTACAAAAACGAGCGGCCTTGAAAACCCGACTCCATTTATGTAAAATTGTCCTTGAGGTTTAACCTTAAGGGAAGGTTTAACCTTATATGTGTACTGGAAGAAGATAGGCAGATCCACCGGTCAACACACCACGTGCATAATAATTGCTAAAACCAGGTAGCTTTTAGCCTTCGCAGCTGGTACTCACCTGGTCGTGTACACTGCCAGTCGACTAAGGAGCCATAAGAGGACGAAAGTGCGTAGAGCAGGCAAAACATCTGTTGTTAGAAGAGCAGGATGGAAGGGAGTAGTTTTGTATGTAATAAAGAGAAGTAGAGGTAGGCGGGTCCACTAACGAGTAGGGTGGGTGATAACCTTTATTATCATACCCCAGGGCTAGGTGATCCCGGGGTGGTGTGCAGTCCACCACAGCACCATGTCCATCGAATCAAAACGAACTCTGTCCAAGTGAGGACAGTTCCTCCTGGTACAAAGTACGGCTAGACCAAATAGTGATGGGATCGGGATAGTCGCCAAAGAAAATAAATAAATAAAAATAAATTACCAATGAGAATAAGCGAGGGAAGCGTGAAAACAACTTTCTCAAGCCACAACAGAGAGCTTATATCGACCCAGTGACATGGCTTCCTTAATGTTTATTAAGGACGGGAAGAAGGTTGTGCAGCTTGCAGAACCATGATTTAAACCCGATAGAAAACCTGTGAAAGATACTCGGTTAAACTTTTATGACCTAGAAACTGACCTATGTTGAAGATCTCTGCCAATGATTGGATTAAGAATGGAATTGAATCACGCCTGAACAATACTACAAATTTGGGTAAGTCCTTATGTCGAAGATGTAATCAAGTCATCCAGAACAAAGGCCTACATAGTTGTACTTACTAATCTATGTTATTAAATTGTTTATGAGCTCATTTTATTCTTTCCTTGCTATGGTTGCACTAATATTTATCCTTCTCTAGTTTTGAACACTTCCTTTATTAGATACACGTTGCTATCCTCATAACTTATTCGTTGTTCTATAAAATGAAACTTAGTAACTATCAGAAGCAAATTATAAAGAATAATATTTCCAATTTTCATGGAAATACAATCATAATTTTCAAGAACATATAGAATTAGGTAACTTTTTCTCTATTTTGAGAATGTAGTTTAAATAAGCGCGTGTATGCTCCCCCTCATGTTTATAAGTGTCACAAATAGAGGAAACCCTTCAATATCTATTTTGAATTAAGTTGCTTGACTTTAGCAATAATGTTATATAAGAGAAGTTATTATTTAAATTGGTCCTGAAGGAGAAAGAGCCGCGTTTTAAAATTCATTATTGACATTATTCACAAGGCGTATTTTATGAGTTCCGTTCATAGGTTCCATCTATATGAAAGTTGGTGAGAGGGAAAATTGCGTCCGTTGTACCTGGGAACAACGCAATGGGGACAGAAGGAATAAGGGAAATGGAATTCTTTTTCCCCTCAGATGAAATGGTTATTTGGCACTGTCAACATTGGGGACGAATAAAGGGAGACAGGGATATAGCTGGGTATCGACGCTTTGGTGGTCTTAGGTGTCACTGGAGTGTCGTTGTGCTACGGGTGATTCTGTTCGCTGAATACTGGGAAACGGCGTTTGATGGAGACAAAGATGGGAATGAGGTTAAAACTAGTTTTGTTTATCGTAACCGGAGCGAGATAGGCATTTGAATTATTTGAAGAGAATATATTGCTCTTTCAAAGGAAAGATGCACAGAGAAGAGAAGAAACAAAAAGAGTTGAGATAAAATTTACAGGATGCAAAGGTGACAGATTACCATTTTTCACCTCTATGGATTGTTCGGGAGCCATTTGTTTTATGTTTTCCGTCGTGTAAAAGAAGACAAATATTAAATAAGGGTACATAAAATGAAATCAAATAATCCTCCCCCCAATTTTTCAAAATAAATTCTTATTTGGAAGACCCATTAATTACCAAATGAGGAGATTACTCTAAAGTGAATCAGTTTTCCAACTTAACATAAAGTATCTTCAAAATTATTATATTTAAAGGGCTTTGAATTCGTACCGATCGTTCTTCTAATGTCAGCGGCGATTCGAATTAAGAGAGAGCAAAAGATATCGCCTCAGCAACAGAATTTTATTTAATTTTCACCTGGAAATGAGATTGAGTTATTGAATTTTATCTCCCATAAACTTTGAGGTAGAGTGATCCTCAAGGGCTTTGGAGTGCTGTGAGCCTTCTTGCATTGGGCAATTTGGGTCACAATAATTTCAGTCACAGCTGTGTCTGATCCCAAAGCTGTTTTCACTTTGAACCTACCTCTTATTTCATTTTGTCTGCCTTTCTCCTACGCCCCAAATCCAGCCTGATTTCACCCTTAAAAAATGGGTGCATATGCAGAGTAAATTCTACAGTACTGTGCTAAACTATAAGAACGCGTACATTTCTAACACAATATCTTATGTAACTTTGTCAGTGAAAATTCAAGTTTTTCAAAAGTTATCTTCAGGTTATCAATTGGGTCTCTTACGCAACAGACCCGGCAGTGAATTAGGTGTTCGAGGCTATCACGAGGTTAAGGTTACTCGATAACGTTCGAGGCTCGTAATGTAAACACAGTTTGTAGGGGAGGTTAGGATAGGTTTTGGAGTAAGGAATGGCGCAAACTTCTCGCAAAAGGTTTTTCAAATCAGTTATGGCTTCTGTTGACATTTTAAGCTCTTTAACCCCCAAAAAGTAATCAAAAAGAACTTTTCTCCATAAGTGAAGGAAAGAAACGAAAATCTCAAAATATGATTTTTATTTTCTTCCCTCTAAATGTCTTTTCGAAATCGAAAACTTAAATAACATTCACGATTATTACAGCGTCATTTGCTAAGCAAATAAGCGAATGAAAGTTTTATAATATGTCTATTTTTGTAAAGTCGGTGTCCTAACCTAACTTAACCTTAGGCTAACTTTAACCTCGCGATAGTTTCGAACGCCTAATTCGCTGCTGGACCTGTTCCGAAAAAGATCCAAACAATTTACAATAAAAATTGAAGTGTGCAAAATGATCAGAGGGCTTAAGGTTACCTGTAGAGTGGGCTCTCATTGTTTGCATAACGCCTAACTAAGAAATCTGTTACGCATCTCTTCGACTACGAGGAGCTTGAAAAGCTGCGACACACGATAGCCTTTCAATTGGAACCATTGCAGAAACTGTCAAAGGATCCAAAGGTGCACTAAATAATATTTAATCAACCTATGACAAAAGAGATTTATGTAAGGCTAGGAATTAAACCGTTCAAGGAACAGAAGGAAACCTGAAATTTCTTACGGCCTATTCGTTGAGGTACCCTAGCCACTCTACTTTCTTCGTGATGGAAAATGAACGGATCTGTGAACATTATTCTATGTAAATGTGGCGTTTCAGTAATTTGTGCCATAAGTGGAAGACATTTTATGTTAGAAATTAAAATTGTCATTTTATATAACCCAGTTATTCCATCGCTTTCTTTTCTATCTCTATACATTGTTTCAAAAACTTTAAGACACTCGTGACAAGAACAATTACATCTTTATTGTTACCAACATAGTCTTTTTAATGTATAGCCCTTTGTTGTTTTTGTACCATATATTCATCACTTAGCACTTCTCACCATACGAGTACATTAAATTGCACCTTAGGTCCCATGCTGATTACCTATTTTTTCTCGGTCCACTCAAGTTTAACCAGTTTAGTTCAGTATTGCCTCAAAACTTCGAACCAATACTAAGAATTGCGGATCTTGCAAAGATGAGGTATCTTAAGGCATCTTCAACCCTAATATAACCTAACTAAATCTAATTTTACCTAGCTTAACCTAACCCAACCTAATCTAGAAGAGGCTAGGATTATTTAGGTTATATTAGCGTCGAAAAAAATATGAGATAGCTCCTCTTTATAAGATCTAAAATTTATATATGAATAAACTATTGGACCAAGGATTGGGCCTTGTAGCAGTCCATTTGCTTAGCCACTTTTCTGTCCATTCGGCTACTTTTCTCCAAATTCTGAGAACCTTCATCTTAAAATCAATTTTTTATGAGCGAGAAGCATGTCCGAGGCTTTTATAAAGTCCAGGATAATATAATCTACCGGTTTGTATTTACCACAAACATATCATGGTAACTTTAAGAGCGCGTACACAAAACATTTAGCTGCATGATGAGTAGGCTCCCTTTCAGGGTACATGCTGATCTCCCTCCATCCCCGCGGTGTGGTATTACCCACAGCCAATTACATCATCGCTATCATTTCCTTTTAGATCATGTTAATGAAGTAGTAATGTTCACTATGGTATCTTCACAATCGCCAAACATTCAACGCTACGAGTATTTCGTTGCACTAGTATAAAAAACTTTCACTCAAACAATTCAGATTTCAATCGTGCATACTTTATTCAAACTCAAATATCATTACCAAATAACATTATCAAACTGTAAACTATTAGCTAAGCCTTCAATTATATTCCTATTTTAACTTTTTTTTCCCCAGCAAGAGAATCCGGGACTAAGGCCATTTTCGGGCTCCCCTGAAAAGGGCAAAGATCTTTATCAGACTGAAATTAATTTATTTGCCATCTCTTATACTTTCTTCATTTTCCAACGTCAAACACCATCTTAATACGTTTATGAAGCTCTAACACTTATATACTAATAGAGGCAAACTTCAAAGGACAATCTCTGCAATTTTCATTTACATTAAACACGTAATTTTTCTAAAAGCTCTTTTAAGAAGTTGATGTATGTAAAGCAAATCAAACGTTAAAAAAAACAACATAATCAAATGAAAAACTAAGTGCATAAAATACGAAAATTGTGACGAAGTTAAGTAAATCTTATTAGGGAACTCAAGAAATAATTTAAATAATTACACTTATAGGTTTAGGGGAAAAAAATGTTATTGTTTTAAGAAAATAACATCAGAATTAGGGAATTTTTAGGAAAATACAATTTGGATACTGTCTTTGTTGCTGATTTTGACATCTATAATGCTTCATTGTTAAATAGAAGTTCAAGAACTACCTCTGGCATTCCATCAGGCTCTCAAATTTCTCCGTGTTCACAAAGATAGGGTGTTGTAAAGGCCAGCTACATTTTTATCTCTCCGCCATGTGTAACTTTGAAATCCTTATGGATCTTGACATCCCAAATAATTAAAAATCAGCTTTTTAATTAAATTCAATACATGCTTCATTGTTGGATGAAATTTCAAGAACTACCTAAGATAATCCACCACGCTCTCTTGGCACATCAATATGTTAACATCTGAAGAAGTTCACAACTTTCGCATGGTGCCAAAGAAAAGTAGCTTGCACCGCAGGAAGAGTTTTAGACAACTCTACTCCGTGGCAAGTCAATGTGAGAGCAAGAGCAACTAAGATGGTAACCGAATTTTTTCAGGGAATTTTGACTGGATAAAGGCCATGGAATTGTTTATACAAATTTGAAGAACGTTTTAATTTTTCTGGAACACAGGTGAGAAATTTCTCATGTCCTTAGGGACGTTAACATATTGGTTGACGTGGAGCTTTCGAAAACAAAGTCGACATAGATATTCCATGCGTGCCGTCATAGCATCAAATGTTGAAGAAGGTCTTATAGAACAGCTATAGACATTTTGAGCTAAAAAGATCTAATCATCGCTGTTGTTCAGCAACGGTAGACAAATAGCACCTAAGGTAGCTTATTGTATCATTGCTCTGCCTTAGAACCAGCAAGTAAAGATGTTTTTTGCAATTGCGGGAAGCAATTCAATAATTTTGTTCGTACACACGTTATATGGTGAATTAAATATATGTCAAGTGACTATAGACCTTTGTAGTGCGAAAAATAAATTAAAAATGATCATTGGCAGAAATTATACTTTATGAGTGCAGCGTATCGAGAAACGGACCAGCGCACCATGGCCTATATGAATTCAGAGGGAAGAGGGATCTCAGATGAGGATAATTTCTATCCATTTTCTGTATCGATCTATGATAGATTAGAGATAGTTAATGCCATGAAATTTAGAAAAGACCCCGCAAATTTATGTAAATAATAGAAAACAATACATATGGACAATTATTTTCTCTAATCAATAGTTGTTTGATTGAGCAATTTACCGAATTATATCTAAAATAAATAGTGATTCGAAAATCAGAAAATTAAAATCAAATTCTAAGTCGTTGGCAGGATTAACAATAAAGGCTGCGAAATCCTCTGATACAAATCATTGTTAATTCAATTACAAATTTACCTTTTGTGTCTCATTAAAATCATTATTATTTATGAATAATTCTAAAAATTACTCATTTACACAAGTGTCGATATGAGAAATTATATTTTCTAACAATCGTATTTTCGATTAATTGTTTTGTGTACTGGAGGTGAATGATCGGATAACCCGACACAAAAGATCGACACTATAACTTGGTGAGTCAAGGCCATGAAAAGGCGCAGCTAGATTGACAGGCGACGCCGAGAAGATAGAATGCCGCGAAAATATTATCTGCAGACAGTGTCTTTGAGAGGAAATCCTTTCAGATCAAGGATGAGTGAAAAATGTGGCAGCCGTCGGCTAAGATAAGGTGATTGACATCTGCAATCAAGAATAGCCAATCGAGAGTGCAACAGGGATAGAACAAGTGTGAATAAGTTGTTTTTTTTATATACGGGACTTGGTTGACCTGGTTGAGAAGGAATTTGATCAGTGTTCACCAAACTTCAGTGATCACAAATGTGAAGATGACCAGTTTGAATTTTTTCATTCGGGTGTACATTGCATTTAAAATAAACCTATCTCTTGTGTCACCCATGGCGCAGTTTGGTGAAGGAAAGTAACACACTAGGCGGCTATATGCAGTTTAATGGTAATAGAGTTGTATTGGTTGGTTACTATGTTGCTCTAGACTAGTGATGTCGGTGATGGAGAAAGAGTAGCTAACCTTAATGAATGAAAGTATGATCGAAACTAAAAGTATCGTGGTGAAGGGGAGTAAATGTGAAGTTGAATCTCTTCCCGAGTCACTGCCTCTCATGTGACACTGCGATTTCAGATGTAGACGATTCGACACGACTCCAGAGCTAGTGACCCAGCAAAACTCGAACCTCAGAACGCTTGGTATCTAGACCAGTGCTCTAACACTGAGTTAACGGGACCAATAAACAAAGCGACAAATTTTCCCTAAATTATCTTTTCCGTTAGTATCTCTAAAAATCACTGCCCCAATGAACCTGTGCTTCAAGGATGGTATATGTCGAAATTGAAAAGTGATCTTTGGAGATACAAACGGAGAGTTTATTTCGGAAAAATATGTTGCTTTGTGCATTGGTCCCGTTATCTCAGTGGGTTGCTTCGGATACAAAATTGGCTATACTGTGCTCTTTCAAGTGCGGGGCGAGCACAATTGTGTTCAGAATTGCCCTAAATCCTTTTAGCAGGATTTGTGTTATGAGCATTAGTATATATCAGTAATATATATATATATATATATATATATATATATATATATATATATATATATATATATATATATATATATATATATATAGATATATAGATAGATACATACTGTATTATTAATACAAGAATTATTAATAATATGATGAAGAGTAATATCATTAATAATACTAATATTTTAACTAATACAACAATAATAATACATATATACTATCTTACGTTTAGAAGCATATAACACTTGTTCCAAGACTAAATATTAAATACTCTTTAATAATTTTTTTTCTATTATCCTCACAAATGTCTAAGATATTTGGTCTGTGATTAATGGGTTCCCGTCAGAGTAACTAGAATTAATCATCTATTTTCTGGGGATTGAACTCATCTTAATAAGTTCTTTTCTCTTTTACAGATTTCATGGTCAAATTTCTTAGCATTTTCATCGTAATAGCACCGAGATTTGTTAGAAAAGATTTATATAAAAATGCGGAATCTGCTTTTTTAGAGACATGGGGCTGCTCATTCTTTGATATGTCATTAACATGCTGGTTTTAATCACCCTAGTTTTCTCCTCCATGAAATCGTTTGTGGTAACTTTCACTAATTATTCCATACTGACGGTTCTACCCGATTCATATTTTCTATGAAGCTGTTATTGGGATTGGGTCAGCAATTCTCTGATATCAAGTTGAATGAAAATATCTCCTTTCAAATTTATATCACTTTTTCCCTTACCAAATTATCCTATTGGTTACTTTAAGTCCCTCTTCATCTTTACTCATCGCTTTTACAAAGTTGTCCGTGAGGCTAAATTTTATGTCAGGTGGAGGAACGAAAACCATTTCTAGGTCTACCGATGGCATATGGTTCCCATTTACTGACCAACTACATCTTACTCACACTTAGGCCAGTCTTTAACAACATAAGGTCTTTCATTATCGCGGTTTTCACATAGATGTAGGAAACTATTTTTTTATATATTCAAGTTTAATCATAGAAGAATATTAAAATCATTTAGATCGCCACAAATATTGTATTTGTCCACTGAATAATTAATTTCTATTTAAAATAAAACGCATTGACTCGTACGTTTCTTTTAGCTTGGCAAAATGAGCCACAGGTTTAAAAGGTTTACACTACTATTGTCTAACAACATAGCTTTGATGGTAACTTAACTTACCTCGATAAACAATTTTCAATCTCGAGCCATGTTATAGTCCATGCATGAGCCCATAGATTTTCAGTGAATAAGAATGCAAAGGATTCTTGTAGGAAAAATGCAACTAAATCATCATGGAACGAACTGAAAATAAAAGGTTTTGAAGCTTTCCTTTGGAACTTCCTTTGCCTTTCTCTGAAATACAAAACTTGTGCCTTTTTCGTTGACAGTCATAAATTCTCTTAGTAACTATGAATTTGGCCAATGTGGCCATTTTGAAGTTGATTCAGGTTCATCTATTGGACAAGCATGAGGCATATCGTCAGATGTTGCCCGGTCTTCAACTGAATTAGACGATGAGGAGGTTAGAATATAATACTCTAAATCAGGAAGAACTGGTTTTAAGGGTGATTTACAATCTGAAAATAATTTTTTGTTTTTTTTTCTTTGAGAAACAACACCAATGTTGGTCATAGAATAATAAGAATCAAAGCCATGATTAATGGAATCAGGCAATCCGATTTGTAGAGAAAAAGGCATTTGCTTTCATGTTGCTCTCAAGATTTACAATCCAAATAGTGTTTGTAGGCCATACTTAATTTGGTGAAATATCTTGAAAATTTTTATATAAGAGCAGGAGAATTCGCGCTGTGGTTGTAATGGTACTTGACAGTAAGAGAAACCATAAAGGAGGCCATATTTAACTATTCATTAAGTTTTAAATTTAGTTTAAAATTTCAAACTATTTAAAGGTTGCAATTTATAAAATAAAAAACAACATGTTTTTACATTATTTAATTAAAGGCTAAGTGACTCACTAAATGACTTTAAGGAGATTTTTTACATTGAATGAGTATTTATAGATAAAGGATTCATCTTTCATTTATTTTTATTTCTTGTTCGTAGCTGCAATGGTTATTGAGATATTGCTTCTCAAAAACAGTCCAATTTAGGGTGGGTCTATATATATATATATATATATATATATATATATATATATATATATATATATATATATATATATATATGCAAGATAAAAGAAAAGACTTAGAAGAAAAGGACAGATTCATTGGTTTTGCACAACGTTTCGGTTTTTCATTTTACCCTTTTGTGGTACTGAAATTTACAAAATAGTTCAATGGAAGTTAAGAAGCCTTAAAGTTTTAAACAGACAATAAATAACTAACATCATCAGATACTTGTAAACGGAAGGCTGGAGTGAGTGCGTGCAATAGAGTATTTATGGAATGAAGAATTGGATGGTAGGATATTATTATAGAGCAGAAGTAGGAGATGGGGGGATAAATCGGAATTAAGGGAAAGGGAAAGTAATTTGATATACATTGATTCATACAATATTAATGAGACCGGATTGGAAATGGTTTTCAAAATTGTAAAACTCTCTATGTAGGCTTCGACTTTACAATTTATGTAATGAAGCCGAAATGGAGAAAAATCTTTCTTGGGAAGAATCATCCCTGTTCTATAGCTAATTTCCAAGTGGGAACAGAATCTGGCGATAAGCGAGCATACGGTAGTGAGAAAGAACTTTCCTTCAATTCATCTGGTGCAATTTAATTCATAAATTACGCAGTACTTTGGCTCAGGAGGGATTCAGTTTTTACAGTTAAAATAGTGCATTTCTAAAATATAGTGTTATAGTTAGATAAATAGATACAAGCTCAAGGAAAAAATGAATCACTAGGTAGGAAGGGACGGTTGTATTTTACTTTTTTTTATATTTCGTGTATGCTGGCCCATCAAATTGATTTGAACGTGATCACATTCACATTGTGATATTTTTCTTTAGGGATTTGTATGTGCCTTGCAGTTCTTTTTCAATTTAGCCCTTGTTGTACTGTGTGTCAAAAGTTCATTTCAACTTGTTGTTTATTAGACTGCCGGTTAGGAAAAATAAGTGTCTTCAATTCTGGAGCCATCATATGTGAACCCGTTTTGAAGCAATACCATGTTCATGATGATTGGAAGACGTCGTTTTCTAGGGAGATAGAGGCCGCTTCCTATTCGACAATAGTTGAATTTCTTGCCAGATTTCTTTTCGTCCGTTGTTGGAGTCCTTTTTTACTTTTCTTTTCTTATCCTTTTCCGGTTCGTTGGTGAGTAGAACATTCATTTTTCTGAGAAAGGGGGGAAGGCAGTCACCAGATGTGCTGAATAAAAAAAAAGTAAAAGGGATTTAGTCTGTTTTGGGGTACATCTTCTTCGATCTCTTCTTCGGTTTATAGTCCTTCTTATGCTTGTATTGTATTTGTAGAATATCTTTTGACGATTGGTTGGGGAAAACCAAATCTTGTTTTGCAGTTCTTTTCTAGGATGAAGTTCAGGACAGCCAAGAAAGTTCCAGGTGTTGCGATGTTGGAAAATAAACGTATATGATGTGGATCATGATCTCCGAACCTTCATTTAAAACCAAGAATGTTAGACTCGGTTTGGGGGTTATTTGTTTCCGTGTCTATTTTCTCTTTCGTTATTTAGTTAAGCATTGTTATCTTTTTGTGCTTTATTGCCAAGCCCCGATGCTTGCCTGCGTAATTTATGTAATTTTATCCGTTACAAGACTAAAACCGTTGATCATTCTAAATATATTTTTTGCGGCTTTTGAACAGTCTTTAGTTTTATGGCCCTCTACAGCGTAGCATTTATAATACACACTAAGGTACATAGCTTTCTGTTTCAGATTTTTGGACGATGCGATTCTTAGATATAAGCCAAAAAGCCATTTTGGTTTTGATTCCACAGCTATTTCAGTGAATGCGAAAGTTAATGTAACAAGACTTTGATTGGTGACGAATTCGTCTAACTTCGAGCCATTTGCTCAGGTTTGTTTCTACTAAATTTAGTTTTTGATACCATTGCAAGCATTGTCGCTAAATATAGAGTATATCTTTTGTGCTGGGCGACGATTTATGGTGTGGTCATTGCTCCTAATCATATTTATTTCCAGCTTTCTTCTTGAAATTTTCTGGGAGATGACAAATGGCGAGGTATCTTGATGGGTTGTCTAGAAATCTTACCAGTCCAATGTTCAAAGCCCCAAAGAAGATCTTTCCCAGTTGAGATTGGGTGGAGTTTATACCTTCCACAATAGGTTAGAGAGGCACCCTTCTGGTCTCATTGTAATCACGTTTCGATCCCCATCGTCCAAGGGGGGGAGGAGGGTTGTTGGAAGAGGCAAGGTCTTCTGCCTCGTTGATTTATTTTTGACGTCGAATGACTGATCTCCTTACCTCTTATAATAAAATGGATATATGTAGGAAGAAAAGAATGATATTGAATCTATAATGCTAATAAAAATGAATAATTCAAAGGGATTGGGATTATATAGGTGATAAAAGGTATATGAATTAGGAGAGTAATAGCTGTTGTAGTGGGATCCCCTAGAATAATATTATTTCCCCACTTCCTAAGATATTACTTAGGGAGAGAAAGCGAGTCATCCTCACCCCCTTCTGACCTCACCCTTTTTGGACTTGCCACCAGGTCACCGCAAAAGTTCAAACCGAGGCATGACGCTGAAATTGAAGGCTACCTCCCAACCGTCCACTTCTCCCCCCCCCCTCTCAGGTCGAGAGATTACTTTGTAAGTTCGCCGCGAACAGCATTTATGGCTCCAGCCGCTGGTCGTCCGTCTGGCTCACTGATCCCTGCCTTTGACACTTTCCCGCAAGGAGACACTCGGTTTGTCATGGTCGATAACGAGGGTTTGAGAAGGCCTTTCTCTCTCTCTCTCTCTCCCTGTTTTGAAGAACTCCGGGTAATATATGCACTTTTTCTAGGGTTACAGAGAGATTTGGTTAAACGACACTTCCCCGAAAGGAGTTCAGTTCAATAAGCTCTCTCGCGAGAAGTGTGAGAGACGATCGCAAGCCACGTAAGAGCTGGACATCACACCCGTATCTTGGGGTCAGGGAGAAGAGACTCATGAAGCAGCGTCAACATTTCTCAACCTCCTTCGGATCAAGGATTGGAGAAGCCGTCCTCCAAAGTTCTTCTGGTGACCTCTTGAGGACAAGAGGCCCGTTCGCTCGCTCAAGCTGAGTGTGGAGAAGTCGTCTCCCCACTCCCCTTCGAAGTTTGTCCGGTGACCTCTTGAGGACAAGAGGCCCGCATCTCGCAAAACACAATGTCGAAAAAGAAGACCCACCCGCTACTGGTTTTTGGCTACCCCCGTGAGTAATCAAGTAAACCAAAACCTTCCCCAAGGTTTCCCCGCTTTACTCTCGAATTTCAAAGGAACTAAATCACTCATTACACTCAATCTCCCATTATAACCATTCCATAACCACCGTTATCTAATTAATATTCAGAACCTAATTCCGTCTTATTCATGCACCTATATATATATCCATATTTATTATGTGCCTTGTATTTAGTGTGTATTAAAAATCTACTTTGTCGCTGTGTTTGGTATATTCCTTGGTCACGCAGCTGCAGCTATCTATTCAAATCGCACTCTTAGAACAATAACAGTTGTCGCCTTGCTTGACCTACCTTAGAGCCTGTGTGCGCATATTCCCGTACACTTGACCATACTTCGACATAAAGATATATATATATATATATATATATATATATATATCTGCTGCATTATCAAGAATATCTGAACACCAATATATTAGGACAATTTTCTTTTTGATTAACGGGTAACAACCAATTTTTAAACCCATTCTCGTGGGCATGTTCATAGTTTTTCTAGTTCCTTAAAAGAGGATACTAGCTGAGCGGTAATACTAACCGCCTTTTTTTGTGTCGTGAGTCAGATTGTCCCGTAAGTTACATCGAGTTACATAGATACACAGATCACACGGGCCTTACGGACCAGACTAAGGTGATCTGGCCTTAAATCTACTGCCACTTACACATAGAATAGTAGAAGTAAAGAGTAGAAAAATTTTAGGCTCACCCCACCCTCCACTCCCTCCGGCAAAAGCCGTACATGAAATAATTTGGCAAAAGTACCTTGCAGGTGTAAGAAGACAGTACCTGAAGGAAATTTGCATTGAATAGTAATTAAATGAAATAAATATGAAAACCACTTATATACACATGAAAGAGTTATATTTTTTGTAATATTATTTTATTTTATAGCTTATGCTAAACAATTCCATATTTGTTAAGTGTTTGTATAATCTCATTTTAAATGAGTCTATAGTTCTGCTGTCCACTACCTAGTTTGGCAAATTTTTCCAATCATTAATAATCGAGTAAGTGAAGAAGTTTTTTATTACATCCATAGTGGCTCTTTTACCCTGAAGTTTTGAATCATGTCCACGGGTGGGACACTCCCCTGTCAGTGTGAACAAGTTATTGGCATTAAAGTTGTTAAATCCTTTAAGTATTTTGAAGCACTCTATAAGCTGCCCTCTTAGTCTTCGTTTTCTGACGAAAAATAGATTGAGTTTTTTTAGCCTCTCGTGGTAAGGTTTGTTACGTACTGACGGGATAAGTTTTGTCGCTCTGTGTTGTACAGCTTCTAATTTATCTATGTCTCTTATTAAGTAAGGGGCCCAGAACTGTACAGCGTATTCGAGATGGGGCCTGGCAATATTTTTATATAGTGGCATAATTATCTCCTCGCTTTTATAAGTAAAGTTTCTTTTATAAATCCTAGTGCTGTGTTAGCTTTGTTTGCAGCAGCTGCGCATTGGTTTGATGTTTTTAAGTTTTATGTAATTATTACTCCTAAATCTTTAACCTGCGGGGTTGTGCTTATTAAGCCGCCTTGCATTGTATAGTTGTATTTTTTGTTTTTTGTTCCGCACTAAAGGATTTGGCATTTATCGATATTAAATGGCATTTGCCATTTCTCAGACCATTCGGTAATTTTATTTATATCAGCTTGCAGGCTAGCCCTGTCCTCTTCGCATAATACTGAGTTACCTATTTTCGCACATCTGCAAATTTAGATATGATATTATTTGCCTGATTTTTACTAGGAACTTTTAATAATTTTGTCGTTAGTTTAATTTATATTTGTTTGGGGTACAGCTTCAATAGCTCTGGTAACTATTTCGTGTTTTCCTTGGCCGGAAATAGAATATCCTGGATGTCTTCATTCGATCGCTTTCATAAGCAAGTGCAGATCCTAGGCTAACCTGGGAAAGATATTATCGCTTACATCCAGGAAGAGGAACGTAACGAACGTGCGGAAACTAAAGCACAGAGAAAAGCAGAAGCAGAAGAGAAAGAAAGAATTAGACAGCATGAGAGAGATAAGCCGTGATTAAGTCGAGATAAACTCCGTAGGATCTCGAAATGAACAGGCGGAAGTGCCCTCACTAAAACTCCCCGCATACAAGGATGAAGAAGATTTTAGCTCTTATTTAACGCACTTCGAGAGGAGCTTCGAACTCAGCAATTAGGACTTAGAACCAGATGGTGTCGCCCGGTTACTTCCATTGTTAAATTCCCGTCTTCACGATATATTCGTTTCACTTCCTCCAGAGGCTACACTTGATTATTTATTCCTAAAGGCAGAACTTCTTTTTGCCATTAACATGAATCCAAAATTTTATAGGGTTAAGTTCCACTTCACGCGAATACAACCAGGCCAAACCTACAGGCAATTTGGATTCACGCTTCGGCGTAACTTCCAATTCTGGCTGGATTCCGCCCAAGTATCAAATGATTATGAGTCGCTAATTGACTTCATTCTAAGGGATAAACTTATGTCGACCATCCCTCGCGAACTAACGGCCTTCATAGCGGACAGAAGAGCGTCCACTTTCAAGGAATGTGAGGAAGAAGCCGATCTTCACGCTTCCATTCACAACCTCTGCCTCAGGGATGTCAGGAAGAACCATTCTCTCTCCCCCAAACACAAGTTTGGGTTTAACCAAGGCCCACCCAAGGGCAACAACGGCTTCGTAAAAGTACAAGCGCCGAGAAAGTACAGGCCTTACTCGCCGCGAGAGCAAAAGGACGTGAAGTCCCCGTTACTCTCCTCCACGCCTAGCAACTACCCCCGTAGACGAATTGTATGCTTTACGTGTGGCACTCCCGAGCACTTAAGTTACAATTGCCCTCAAAATTCTCAACTGAGGACCTCGTCGAGTCACCAGGTCCACCAAATTTCTGCTGCCCTCTCGCCTAATCCGCCAGCCGCATCGCCAGCGGCCCTGCTCCCTTTCCCTCTTATCAACAGGTAAATTAGCTGTCTAACATGAGTTCCCCCGGGGGGCTCCAGTTTGGAAATGGCGCAGTAAATGGTTGGCGAGTGTCAACCATCGTTAGAGATACAGGTTTCACCTGCATAGTAGATTCCGACAAACTACTATCCCCCGTACGTCCAGTGGTACGGTGCTATATTTGGTGCCAGTACTTCACCAGATGGGCCAACGTAGTCGCGGCCCCGATGAAATTGGTTTCTGTCCTCAGTGGAAAGAGTGCACAGCTCTCCCAAAACCAATTTCTGAGCCGGTCGTTACCAGGGCCCAGGTCGAAAAGGATGTATCGCTTCCGGTACCCTTATCGTCCCCAGACATCGACCTCGCCACCAATGTTCTATGTGCTGAGGTGCAGAAGAATTGCCCCCATTACAACCCGTGTAGGAAAAAAGAAAGGAAGAAGGAGACTAAAACGGTTTGAGGCGATCGGAAGATCGAATACACCGCGAAGGACGCGTTAGTATACCGTTCTTCTGTTGAACCGGAGGGCCCCCCAACCAACGCGTTGCGTGTGCCGAGGACAAATATCGAACCCGTTCTAAAGATGGCTCATGATGGCCTAATGTCCGGACATTTCGGCCATAACACAACGGCACAGCCAGTTTTTAAATATTTCCTTTGGCAAGGAGCGTCCAAAGAAATTATCGACTTCTGCAAGTGCTTTGACTTTTGCCAGAAGGTCTCCTCCAAAGGGGATATAGTCCCCCGCCCCTCTTCAAAAGAACTCGAGAGTAGCCGAGCCCTTCGCTCGGGTCTAATTTGAACTAATAGGCCCCATTCGTCCCCGTCAAGCGAGGGATACTCATATCCCGTTGAACCCATGTGTTTGGTACAAACGGTGTGCTTAGAAGCAGACAATTAGTATCCCCTGCCGTCTCTTCCTCCCCCCCCCAAGCAGAGCCTAACTCCCACTTGAAGGTAAACCATAATCTCGCCCCTAATGAGAGGGCCCAACTGCTTGCCTTATTGGAAGGCATTCTCGCGTCATTTTATCGTCTTTTTGTGTCGATTTTAGCTGCCATAGTCTCGCCCATTAACGACATGCTTAAAAGAACGACCCCCATTCCATTCAATTGGACCTCTTGCACGGAAGATCGCTTTCACCAGTTAAAGGACAAGCTAATCTCTGCCCCTATTTTGAGATTACCGAATCCTAATAAAACATTCGGGGTTCGTACCGATGCCTCCCAGGATGGCCTACGTTGTGCTCTCATCCAATATGATGACATGATGATCGAGTGGGATATCCTGTAGGATATGCTAGCAGGAAGTTGTTCCATAGTGAAAAGGCATATGCCACCATAGGGATTAACGCGTTAGCCATAGTGTGATCTATTCGTAAGTTTAGAATTTATCTCATAGCTAAAGAATTTATTGTCGAAAGTGATCACAAACCCCTGGCGTACCTAAAAAACTGTAAGAGACACACTTGCCGTTTAATGCGTTGGAGCCTACTATTCATGGAGTACCAATTTCGGATCCTGTATGGTAAAGGAAGCAACAACTGCCTAGCCGATAGCTTGAGTAGGAATCCAATAGAAGACTCCCTCCAACAACCTGCATTTATAATAAAATTCGCTTTTGATTCATTTTTGTAAATACTATTTTTCTTTTTGGCATTGTTGATGTTGTGTATGCGTATGTATAGATTAAATTATCTGTGGTTACACATATGTAAATCCCGAGTAGTGTTATGTTTTTTTCTCTGTTGGTAAATGTTAAAATTGTAGCTATATATTAATTCCCTTCTTAATGAAAATATTGGGCATTTTTTTCGTTACAAAGTGTTTGCGCTGTAAAAATATCTTTGGATATGAAGAAGTGAAGTGGGATCCCCTAGAATAATATTATTTCCCCTCATCCTAAGATATTACTTCGGGAGAGAAAGCGAGTCATCTTCCTTCACCCTTTTTGGACTTGCCACCAGGTCACCGCAAAAACTCACACCGAGGCATGAGGCTGCAATAGAAGGCTACCTCCCAGACGTCTCAATTTTCTTCCACCCATTCAGGTGGAGAGATTACTTTGTAAGTTTACCGCGAACAGATTTTATGGCTCCAGCCGCTGGTCGTCCGTCTGTCTCGCTGATCCCTGCCTTTGACACTTCCACGCAAGGAGACGCTCGGTTTGTCACGGCCGATAACGAGGGTTTGAGAATGCCTCTCTTTCCCCCTGTTTTGGAAAACTCCGGGTATATAGGCTTCCTCTTTAGTATTACAGACAGATTTGGTTAGACGACACTTCTACGAAAGGAGTTCGGTTCAACGAAACTCCCTCCTGAGAAGTGTGAGTGACGGTCGCAAGCCACGGAAGAGCTGGACATCACTGTCGTATCGTCGCATCAGGCAGATTTTATGGCTCCAGCCGCTGGTCGTCCGTCTGGCTCGCTGATCCCTGCCTTTGACACTTCCACGCAAGGAGACGCTCAGTTTGTCACGGCCGATAACGAGGGTTTAAGAATGCCTCTCTTTCCCCCTGTTTTGGAAAACTCCGGGTATATAGGCTTCCTCTTTAGTATTACAGACAGATTTGGTTAGACGACACTTCTACGAAAGGAGTTCGGTTCAACGAAACTCCCTCCCGAGAAGTGTGAGTGACGGTCGCAAGCCACGGAAGAGCTGGACATCACTGTCGTATCGTCGCATCAGGCAGTAGAGTCTCATGGGGCAACTTCAGCCTTTCTCAACCTCCTTCGGATCAAGGATTGGAGTAGTCATCATCCGAAGTTCTTCTGGTGAACTCTTGAGGACAATAGGCCCGTTAGCTCGATCAAGCTGAGTGTGGAGAAGTCATTCTTCCCCCCCCCCCCTTTTCGAAGTTCAACTGGTGACTTCTTGAGGACAAGGGGCCGGATAGCTCGCTCCACCCAAGTTTGGAGAAGTCACCCCCCCACCCCCACTTCGAAATTCATTCTGTGACCTCTTGGTTACAAGAGACCCGCATCTCGCAAAACACAAGTTCGAGAAAGTAGCCTGACCCGCTGCTGGTTTTTAGCTAACTCCGTGAGTAATTAAGGTCACCGAGACCTCCTCCAAGTTTTCCTCGCTTTACTCTCGAGTTTCAAAGGAACTAAATCACTCATTACCCTCAATTTCCTATTATATCCATTACATAACCACGGTTATCTAATTAGTATTTGGATCCTAATTCCGTCTTATTCATGTACTTATATACATCCATATTTATTGTGTGCCTTGTATTTAGTTTGTATTAAAAATCTATTTTCTCGTTGTGTTTGGTATATTCCTTGATCACGCAGCTGTAGCTATCTATTCAAATCGCACTCTTAGAACAATAACAGTTGTCGCCTTGCTTGGCTTACCTTAGACCCTGTGTGCGCATATTCCCGTACACTTGGCTATACTTCGACAGTTATATATATATATATATATATATATATATATATATATATATATATATATATATATATATATATTTATTTATTTATATATTTATATATATATTGCGTAAAGAGATAGATTAAGACAAAAGAGAAGGACGGGGAATAAGTTTTATCAAACTTACCTGACAATCTGTCATTTTGATTTCATTTTCCTTGCTTTCAATTTGTTATATATTAATATAGTTTTATTTCCGTCTTTTCACTTTCGAATCTTTATTTACAGTGTTCATTCATTTTAGAATTTGTCGAATGCATGTTTTTCTTGATAACTCTTTATAATTTTTAGTTCAATTATTAATAAGCTGTTCAGAGTGAGAACCTCCAACATTAATACAAAGCTGTAACCTCCTCCTTAAATTTTCAAGAACCCTATTAAATATTTATGGCGTTTCTGAAATTCGACCAGCAGCCGCAACTACTCATCTAATTATATCTTCTTCTGAATCCACAGGAGTTTCATAAACGAGGTTTTACATATGTCCCCAAAGAAAGAAGTCAAGAGGGCTCATATTAGGTTCATATCCACCGATTGAGAAATTAATTATTTAAATAGGCTGTTACATTTTGATGGTAATGAGCTGGCCGTCCATCATGCTGAAACCACATTTCTCTTCTTGCTACCAGTGGCTCATCTTTCAGAAGTTCTGGTAGAACTTCTGATAAAAGAATACCATAGGCATTTCCTGTGAGTGTATACGGTAACATGTATGGACCAATTGATTTGTCACCTAGATTTCCAGCCCAAATGTTAACTCCCAATCTTTGTTGATACCCACGTACCCGCACCATTCGTGGGTTAATATGATGCCACTCATGATTATTATGCTGATCGAAAACACCCTCACAGCTTAAAAAATGTCTCGTCTGAAAATAAGACGTCTTGCTAAAATCTTGATCTTTGCCTAAGAACCAGTTAGAAAAATTAATACGATGAGGAGAATCGATGGGTAATAAGGCCGGGACTCTCTCATAATGATAAGGGTGGAAATAATTTTCATGAAGACTACTCCACACACCTGCATGGTATCCAATAGATGAAGCAGCAGCACTACTGATAGATCCTTGATTTCTCATAAAATGATCTAATACATCATCTTCAATTTGATTTCTTACGTCTCTTGGTCGCCCAGCATCTACGTGTGTAGTATTAAATAGACGTGTGTGGCGTAAACTTTGGTGTAACCTTGAAAGAGTACGGTAATCTAGGATGCGATGATTTGGAAATTTTTGTTTTATACATTCTTACCTCACGTCTTCCGCTACCATTTGCAGCACCGTATACAAAGTGCATATCCGCCATTTCTTCATTGGTAAAAGAATTCATGATGCACTTGAAAGTCTTATTAACCAAACTGCATACAAGTACAAATTGTATTTCAATAACTCACTTTTCCTCAGATTGATTTAAACTTAAAGTTAATTTAAATTAAGGAAGAGGTTACAGCTTTGTATTAACGTTGAAGGTTCTCCCTTTTAACAGCTTATGAATAATTAAAGTAAAAATTATAAATTGTTATCAAGAAATAAACTTATTTTATAAGTGCTTTTTTATTTGGCCCACTTTTGCTAGATTTTAACTTCAAATATCTCCTTAACGATGCATTTGTGGACACATGTTCATAGAAGAAAGATTACTTATTTTCACTAGTTCTACATATATGCCAATTTTAAACATGTAATTTGGAAACACCCTGTGTATATATATATATATATATATATATATATATATATATATATCTGCTGCATTATCAAGAATATCTGAACACCAATATATTAGGACAATTTTCTTTTTGATTAACGGGTAACAACCAATTTTTAAACCCATTCTCGTGGGCATGTTCATAGTTTTTCTAGTTCCTTAAAAGAGGATACTAGCTGAGCGGTAATACTAACCGCCTTTTTTTGTGTCGTGAGTCAGATTGTCCCGTAAGTTACATCGAGTTACATAGATACACAGATCACACGGGCCTTACGGACCAGACTAAGGTGATCTGGCCTTAAATCTACTGCCACTTACACATAGAATAGTAGAAGTAAAGAGTAGAAAAATTTTAGGCTCACCCCACCCTCCACTCCCTCCGGCAAAAGCCGTACATGAAATAATTTGGCAAAAGTACCTTGCAGGTGTAAGAAGACAGTACCTGAAGGAAATTTGCATTGAATAGTAATTAAATGAAATAAATATGAAAACCACTTATATACACATGAAAGAGTTATATTTTTTGTAATATTATTTTATTTTATAGCTTATGCTAAACAATTCCATATTTGTTAAGTGTTTGTATAATCTCATTTTAAATGAGTCTATAGTTCTGCTGTCCACTACCTAGTTTGGCAAATTTTTCCAATCATTAATAATCGAGTAAGTGAAGAAGTTTTTTATTACATCCATAGTGGCTCTTTTACCCTGAAGTTTTGAATCATGTCCACGGGTGGGACACTCCCCTGTCAGTGTGAACAAGTTATTGGCATTAAAGTTGTTAAATCCTTTAAGTATTTTGAAGCACTCTATAAGCTGCCCTCTTAGTCTTCGTTTTCTGACGAAAAATAGATTGAGTTTTTTTAGCCTCTCGTGGTAAGGTTTGTTACGTACTGACGGGATAAGTTTTGTCGCTCTGTGTTGTACAGCTTCTAATTTATCTATGTCTCTTATTAAGTAAGGGGCCCAGAACTGTACAGCGTATTCGAGATGGGGCCTGGCAATATTTTTATATAGTGGCATAATTATCTCCTCGCTTTTATAAGTAAAGTTTCTTTTATAAATCCTAGTGCTGTGTTAGCTTTGTTTGCAGCAGCTGCGCATTGGTTTGATGTTTTTAAGTTTTATGTAATTATTACTCCTAAATCTTTAACCTGCGGGGTTGTGCTTATTAAGCCGCCTTGCATTGTATAGTTGTATTTTTTGTTTTTTGTTCCGCACTAAAGGATTTGGCATTTATCGATATTAAATGGCATTTGCCATTTCTCAGACCATTCGGTAATTTTATTTATATCAGCTTGCAGGCTAGCCCTGTCCTCTTCGCATAATACTGAGTTACCTATTTTCGCACATCTGCAAATTTAGATATGATATTATTTGCCTGATTTTTACTAGGAACTTTTAATAATTTTGTCGTTAGTTTAATTTATATTTGTTTGGGGTACAGCTTCAATAGCTCTGGTAACTATTTCGTGTTTTCCTTGGCCGGAAATAGAATATCCTGGATGTCTTCATTCGATCGCTTTCATAAGCAAGTGCAGATCCTAGGCTAACCTGGGAAAGATATTATCGCTTACATCCAGGAAGAGGAACGTAACGAACGTGCGGAAACTAAAGCACAGAGAAAAGCAGAAGCAGAAGAGAAAGAAAGAATTAGACAGCATGAGAGAGATAAGCCGTGATTAAGTCGAGATAAACTCCGTAGGATCTCGAAATGAACAGGCGGAAGTGCCCTCACTAAAACTCCCCGCATACAAGGATGAAGAAGATTTTAGCTCTTATTTAACGCACTTCGAGAGGAGCTTCGAACTCAGCAATTAGGACTTAGAACCAGATGGTGTCGCCCGGTTACTTCCATTGTTAAATTCCCGTCTTCACGATATATTCGTTTCACTTCCTCCAGAGGCTACACTTGATTATTTATTCCTAAAGGCAGAACTTCTTTTTGCCATTAACATGAATCCAAAATTTTATAGGGTTAAGTTCCACTTCACGCGAATACAACCAGGCCAAACCTACAGGCAATTTGGATTCACGCTTCGGCGTAACTTCCAATTCTGGCTGGATTCCGCCCAAGTATCAAATGATTATGAGTCGCTAATTGACTTCATTCTAAGGGATAAACTTATGTCGACCATCCCTCGCGAACTAACGGCCTTCATAGCGGACAGAAGAGCGTCCACTTTCAAGGAATGTGAGGAAGAAGCCGATCTTCACGCTTCCATTCACAACCTCTGCCTCAGGGATGTCAGGAAGAACCATTCTCTCTCCCCCAAACACAAGTTTGGGTTTAACCAAGGCCCACCCAAGGGCAACAACGGCTTCGTAAAAGTACAAGCGCCGAGAAAGTACAGGCCTTACTCGCCGCGAGAGCAAAAGGACGTGAAGTCCCCGTTACTCTCCTCCACGCCTAGCAACTACCCCCGTAGACGAATTGTATGCTTTACTTGTGGCACTCCCGAGCACTTAAGTTACAATTGCCCTCAAAATTCTCAACTGAGGACCTCGTCGAGTCACCAGGTCCACCAAATCTCTGCTGCCCTCTCGCCTAATCCGCCAGCCGCATCGCCAGCGGCCCTGCTCCCTTTCCCTCTTATCAACAGGTAAATTAGCTGTCTAACATGAGTTCCCCCGGGGGGCTCCAGTTTGGAAATGGCGCAGTAAATGGTTGGCGAGTGTCAACCATCGTTAGAGATACAGGTTTCACCTGCATAGTAGATTCCGACAAACTACTATCCCCCGTACGTCCAGTGGTACGGTGCTATATTTGGTGCCAGTACTTCACCAGATGGGCCAACGTAGTCGCGGCCCCGATGAAATTGGTTTCTGTCCTCAGTGGAAAGAGTGCACAGCTCTCCCAAAACCAATTTCTGAGCCGGTCGTTACCAGGGCCCAGGTCGAAAAGGATGTATCGCTTCCGGTACCCTTATCGTCCCCAGACATCGACCTCGCCACCAATGTTCTATGTGCTGAGGTGCAGAAGAATTGCCCCCATTACAACCCGTGTAGGAAAAAAGAAAGGAAGAAGGAGACTAAAACGGTTTGAGGCGATCGGAAGATCGAATACACCGCGAAGGACGCGTTAGTATACCGTTCTTCTGTTGAACCGGAGGGCCCCCCAACCAACGCGTTGCGTGTGCCGAGGACAAATATCGAACCCGTTCTAAAGATGGCTCATGATGGCCTAATGTCCGGACATTTCGGCCATAACACAACGGCACAGCCAGTTTTTAAATATTTCCTTTGGCAAGGAGCGTCCAAAGAAATTATCGACTTCTGCAAGTGCTTTGACTTTTGCCAGAAGGTCTCCTCCAAAGGGGATATAGTCCCCCGCCCCTCTTCAAAAGAACTCGAGAGTAGCCGAGCCCTTCGCTCGGGTCTAATTTGAACTAATAGGCCCCATTCGTCCCCGTCAAGCGAGGGATACTCATATCCCGTTGAACCCATGTGTTTGGTACAAACGGTGTGCTTAGAAGCAGACAATTAGTATCCCCTGCCGTCTCTTCCTCCCCCCCCCAAGCAGAGCCTAACTCCCACTTGAAGGTAAACCATAATCTCGCCCCTAATGAGAGGGCCCAACTGCTTGCCTTATTGGAAGGCATTCTCGCGTCATTTTATCGTCTTTTTGTGTCGATTTTAGCTGCCATAGTCTCGCCCATTAACGACATGCTTAAAAGAACGACCCCCATTCCATTCAATTGGACCTCTTGCACGGAAGATCGCTTTCACCAGTTAAAGGACAAGCTAATCTCTGCCCCTATTTTGAGATTACCGAATCCTAATAAAACATTCGGGGTTCGTACCGATGCCTCCCAGGATGGCCTACGTTGTGCTCTCATCCAATATGATGACATGATGATCGAGTGGGATATCCTGTAGGATATGCTAGCAGGAAGTTGTTCCATAGTGAAAAGGCATATGCCACCATAGGGATTAACGCGTTAGCCATAGTGTGATCTATTCGTAAGTTTAGAATTTATCTCATAGCTAAAGAATTTATTGTCGAAAGTGATCACAAACCCCTGGCGTACCTAAAAAACTGTAAGAGACACACTTGCCGTTTAATGCGTTGGAGCCTACTATTCATGGAGTACCAATTTCGGATCCTGTATGGTAAAGGAAGCAACAACTGCCTAGCCGATAGCTTGAGTAGGAATCCAATAGAAGACTCCCTCCAACAACCTGCATTTATAATAAAATTCGCTTTTGATTCATTTTTGTAAATACTATTTTTCTTTTTGGCATTGTTGATGTTGTGTATGCGTATGTATAGATTAAATTATCTGTGGTTACACATATGTAAATCCCGAGTAGTGTTATGTTTTTTTCTCTGTTGGTAAATGTTAAAATTGTAGCTATATATTAATTCCCTTCTTAATGAAAATATTGGGCATTTTTTTCGTTACAAAGTGTTTGCGCTGTAAAAATATCTTTGGATATGAAGAAGTGAAGTGGGATCCCCTAGAATAATATTATTTCCCCTCATCCTAAGATATTACTTCGGGAGAGAAAGCGAGTCATCTTCCTTCACCCTTTTTGGACTTGCCACCAGGTCACCGCAAAAACTCACACCGAGGCATGAGGCTGCAATAGAAGGCTACCTCCCAGACGTCTCAATTTTCTTCCACCCATTCAGGTGGAGAGATTACTTTGTAAGTTTACCGCGAACAGATTTTATGGCTCCAGCCGCTGGTCGTCCGTCTGTCTCGCTGATCCCTGCCTTTGACACTTCCACGCAAGGAGACGCTCGGTTTGTCACGGCCGATAACGAGGGTTTGAGAATGCCTCTCTTTCCCCCTGTTTTGGAAAACTCCGGGTATATAGGCTTCCTCTTTAGTATTACAGACAGATTTGGTTAGACGACACTTCTACGAAAGGAGTTCGGTTCAACGAAACTCCCTCCTGAGAAGTGTGAGTGACGGTCGCAAGCCACGGAAGAGCTGGACATCACTGTCGTATCGTCGCATCAGGCAGATTTTATGGCTCCAGCCGCTGGTCGTCCGTCTGGCTCGCTGATCCCTGCCTTTGACACTTCCACGCAAGGAGACGCTCAGTTTGTCACGGCCGATAACGAGGGTTTAAGAATGCCTCTCTTTCCCCCTGTTTTGGAAAACTCCGGGTATATAGGCTTCCTCTTTAGTATTACAGACAGATTTGGTTAGACGACACTTCTACGAAAGGAGTTCGGTTCAACGAAACTCCCTCCCGAGAAGTGTGAGTGACGGTCGCAAGCCACGGAAGAGCTGGACATCACTGTCGTATCGTCGCATCAGGCAGCAGAGTCTCATGGGGCAACTTCAGCCTTTCTCAACCTCCTTCGGATCAAGGATTGGAGTAGTCATCATCCGAAGTTCTTCTGGTGAACTCTTGAGGACAATAGGCCCGTTAGCTCGATCAAGCTGAGTGTGGAGAAGTCATTCTTCCCCCCCCCCCTTTTCGAAGTTCAACTGGTGACTTCTTGAGGACAAGGGGCCGGATAGCTCGCTCCACCCAAGTTTGGAGAAGTCACCCCCCCACCCCCACTTCGAAATTCATTCTGTGACCTCTTGGTTACAAGAGACCCGCATCTCGCAAAACACAAGTTCGAGAAAGTAGCCTGACCCGCTGCTGGTTTTTAGCTAACTCCGTGAGTAATTAAGGTCACCGAGACCTCCTCCAAGTTTTCCTCGCTTTACTCTCGAGTTTCAAAGGAACTAAATCACTCATTACCCTCAATTTCCTATTATATCCATTACATAACCACGGTTATCTAATTAGTATTTGGATCCTAATTCCGTCTTATTCATGTACTTATATACATCCATATTTATTGTGTGCCTTGTATTTAGTTTGTATTAAAAATCTATTTTCTCGTTGTGTTTGGTATATTCCTTGATCACGCAGCTGTAGCTATCTATTCAAATCGCACTCTTAGAACAATAACAGTTGTCGCCTTGCTTGGCTTACCTTAGACCCTGTGTGCGCATATTCCCGTACACTTGGCTATACTTCGACAGTTATATATATATATATATATATATATATATATATATATATATATATATATATATATTTATTTATTTATATATTTATATATATATTGCGTAAAGAGATAGATTAAGACAAAAGAGAAGGACGGGGAATAAGTTTTATCAAACTTACCTGACAATCTGTCATTTTGATTTCATTTTCCTTGCTTTCAATTTGTTATATATTAATATAGTTTTATTTCCGTCTTTTCACTTTCGAATCTTTATTTACAGTGTTCATTCATTTTAGAATTTGTCGAATGCATGTTTTTCTTGATAACTCTTTATAATTTTTAGTTCAATTATTAATAAGCTGTTCAGAGTGAGAACCTCCAACATTAATACAAAGCTGTAACCTCCTCCTTAAATTTTCAAGAACCCTATTAAATATTTATGGCGTTTCTGAAATTCGACCAGCAGCCGCAACTACTCATCTAATTATATCTTCTTCTGAATCCACAGGAGTTTCATAAACGAGGTTTTACATATGTCCCCAAAGAAAGAAGTCAAGAGGGCTCATATTAGGTTCATATCCACCGATTGAGAAATTAATTATTTAAATAGGCTGTTACATTTTGATGGTAATGAGCTGGCCGTCCATCATGCTGAAACCACATTTCTCTTCTTGCTACCAGTGGCTCATCTTTCAGAAGTTCTGGTAGAACTTCTGATAAAAGAATACCATAGGCATTTCCTGTGAGTGTATACGGTAACATGTATGGACCAATTGATTTGTCACCTAGATTTCCAGCCCAAATGTTAACTCCCAATCTTTGTTGATACCCACGTACCCGCACCATTCGTGGGTTAATATGATGCCACTCATGATTATTATGCTGATCGAAAACACCCTCACAGCTTAAAAAATGTCTCGTCTGAAAATAAGACGTCTTGCTAAAATCTTGATCTTTGCCTAAGAACCAGTTAGAAAAATTAATACGATGAGGAGAATCGATGGGTAATAAGGCCGGGACTCTCTCATAATGATAAGGGTGGAAATAATTTTCATGAAGACTACTCCACACACCTGCATGGTATCCAATAGATGAAGCAGCAGCACTACTGATAGATCCTTGATTTCTCATAAAATGATCTAATACATCATCTTCAATTTGATTTCTTACGTCTCTTGGTCGCCCAGCATCTACGTGTGTAGTATTAAATAGACGTGTGTGGCGTAAACTTTGGTGTAACCTTGAAAGAGTACGGTAATCTAGGATGCGATGATTTGGAAATTTTTGTTTTATACATTCTTACCTCACGTCTTCCGCTACCATTTGCAGCACCGTATACAAAGTGCATATCCGCCATTTCTTCATTGGTAAAAGAATTCATGATGCACTTGAAAGTCTTATTAACCAAACTGCATACAAGTACAAATTGTATTTCAATAACTCACTTTTCCTCAGATTGATTTAAACTTAAAGTTAATTTAAATTAAGGAAGAGGTTACAGCTTTGTATTAACGTTGAAGGTTCTCCCTTTTAACAGCTTATGAATAATTAAAGTAAAAATTATAAATTGTTATCAAGAAATAAACTTATTTTATAAGTGCTTTTTTATTTGGCCCACTTTTGCTAGATTTTAACTTCAAATATCTCCTTAACGATGCATTTGTGGACACATGTTCATAGAAGAAAGATTACTTATTTTCACTAGTTCTACATATATGCCAATTTTAAACATGTAATTTGGAAACACCCTGTGTATATATATATATATATATATATATATATATATATATATATATATATATATATATATATATATATATATATATATATATATATATATATATATATGTATATATATATATATATATATATATATATATATATATATATATATATATATATATATATATATATATATATATATATATGAGAGGTATTTCAAGCCTTTATAGCAGATAGCATAGGGGTTTTTAGTCCCTACTGCTTGGTGGAAAAATCTTGTTTTTATCTAAATTTTTTACGCCCGGATTTTGCATTGTTTGTTTTATTTTGTTTGTTGTTTATTTTTTAAAATGTTTTGGCGAGTTAATCGCGCTAAAATTAGCACCTGGGTAATTTGGAAGGAAAATGTGAGTGTGTTTGGCTTTGTTGTCTTTTGGATATTGGAAAATATAAGAAGTTAGTAGGTCTAAGTCATTGTCAATGAGTAGTCTGCTGCTTCTAAAAGATTTAGGGTGTCCTACCTCATCAAAGTCTATGTGCTCGAGTACAAACTCGGAAGGGAGGCGCCGATGTACAGCGTTCCAGATCTTATTTGCTCTTCGGTAAAGCTCTCCGTTTATGGGGGTCAACCCCAGTTCACTAGTTCACCTTCTCCTCTCTCTCCTTCAGGTTCTCATCAAAATTAAGACTTACTTGAACTCTTTGTAGTTTAAGACCTGGGTCTTGGCTTTGGACTCGTGTTTATATTTACCCAATTCCCTCTGTGCATTCGCTGTAGCTCTATCTACATGTCTCTCATATCCACTAGTCGTAATCCTGAGTCCCAGAACCGTGCCCTCGGTGCTGTATGAGATGCGTAAACCCCCCACGCGGATACCTGCGAGGGTCCGTCGGAATAGTGAAATTATCTGTAACCTTTGGGCATTGCTAGATATCTTTCATTTTCTCTCGAAAGAGTTGATGTTTTCAATTTCTACCGCTGTTCTCTGTGCCATATAATTCACATTCTGATAAGGTGTCGTGCAGATAATTGTAATATCCTCCGCAAAGTGGACGTATAATGAGCCTTCAGTCCGGGGTTGGGGAAGGTAGATGATGTATACGTTATAAAGCAAGGGGCTTATACACCCGCCTTGTGGCAGCACCGCCTTGAGTTCGAACTAGGGTCCATTGAATTATTTAATGTATACAAACGCTTTTCTCTCCATAACGTAATCGCATAAAATCCTTTCAAGTAGGGGGTCGAGGCCGAATTGTAAGATTTTG
This sequence comes from Ceratothoa steindachneri, assembly GCA_963969495.1. NCBI lineage: Eukaryota > Metazoa > Arthropoda > Malacostraca > Isopoda > Cymothoidae > Ceratothoa > Ceratothoa steindachneri. Next base: position 105,158,585 of record OZ018327.1, on the reverse strand, counting down.
TACTGCAGGCCTCTTCTCCTTTTTTTTTCAAAGGCCATTTTTACGTCGCGTAGCACCAGAATTGTGTGACGTTATTCTACTTTTACCTTTGCCAACTTCTCGGTGATCACGGCTAGCGCCGTGTCCGTTCCTCACTTCTTTAGGAAGCCGGGCTGTTGGTTGTTATGCAAGTTGTTATTTTCGAGGACCGTATTCACTAGGTTGGCCAATATCTTCTCAAAGACTTTGCCTGCAAATTGCAAGAGAGATTTAGGCCTGAAGTTAATTTGAATGTCCGGTGGCTTACCGGCTTTTGGGAATGAATATCATTTTTGCTACTCTCCATTTGTGAGGGAAGTAGCGCACGTTCAGGAATGCACTCATGATATTCATAAGACCCAGAAGGATGTTAGGTGGGGCTCTTAGAAAATTTTCCCGTGTCAGTCCTGTACGCCTAGGTGCTCGTTGACGAAAGGATTTTAAGGTTTCCGAGAGTTCCTCGGTAGTAATTCTACTACAGAATCCCTTCTTATTCCTTTTCTGCGATACATAATGGTGAGGATAGGTTCTGTGGATCTGCTCATTCAGTTCGCTATTAATCATGTCTTCGAAGTCTAAATAAAAGTTATCATTCTGTTCAGGAGATATCTTAAATATAGATGCCCAGAAGAGTCGGAATTATACTTCGATTTCTTCAGTGTCCGTAATTTCTGTATTGTCTCCTGTGAGTTTTATTTTCGTTTGTGCCTGTCCTGCTCTTAATCTTTTTGCTGTCTGCCAGAATGTACTTGAGTCGTTTTCTAAATTCAGTCCGTCTATTAAATTATCCCAAAACACATTCAGTTGTGTCATTTATCCAATGTTCTGAGATCGCCGTCCGTGAGAGTGATGAAAGCTTTGGGAGCCAATTTAATTAAGCCTTAGACTAAAGCCTCCTCGACCTACTTTTCGTTGCAGACGTTCATAGTGAATCCCTATTTGTACCTTCCGGATATTAATCATTCCGTTACATCAACAACTGTCATCTCCTATGGAAACGGGAACTTTTGGCAGCGTATACTTTCAAGTTTATTTTCCTTGAATAATATACGTGCCTAGCTTCTCTTGTACAAGAAGAGGACGACCTCGGACATCTCTGAGGCTGAGAAATTTTCCGGGAGCGGGGCAAGCGTGCTTCTCCCTTGGGTCTGCCAGTCTCAGTCTTCGTAACTTCCATATTTTGTGCGTGCGTATGTGTGTTTTGTTGTTCAGTGTTTTTAGCGTTGTTCTGTTTCTCGGTGCATGGTTTCGTCTTTTTTTTTGTGCCTGGATTCTTGGGTCCTTGGAAGGAGCTGGGGCGCTGCCGGGGCTGGAAAGCTTCTGGCAACTAGTCTTGCACTGGAGATTGAGACTATATTTTAGAATTGCCTCAGACCTTGGATTCTCCGAAAGCACATTTCTTCCATTCGATTATGCGTCAGCATTCTATTAAGCTCCCTCGCAAAGGTACCCGGGGAGGAGAGTTTTGCAATGTGAGCATATAATTGCAACATATAATCTTTGTCGAGTTTTCGTTCTCGTCATGGAGGTATTATCTCGTTTTATTCGATTCCGCCACAGCAGCTTTAGCAATCTTGGCGTAGGTGCTGTTGGTTTTCGCCTTTTTAGTCAATCTTTTTTTGGTGTGCCTCCTCCTTTAAGAGATCCTTTTTGATCGGGCACGCCATTGATAACGTCTTATGCGATGCTGTGCAGTTCAGGCACTTAAAGGAGGTAGTATTTCAACCCCTCCATGAATGTGTATCCGACGATCACATGGAGCACAGAAGATCATTTCCCGTGGTGTGCCACTCCTCGTACTTGTAGCACTTAAAGCACATCTGTAGGTCGATAAAATCCTCACGTTCGATCTGCTCAGGTGATACGCGGACGTTAAAGAGGAGCATATATTCCTCTGTGGCCTTAAGCGCCATAGCCATATCATAAAAGACTATCTTAAAGAAATGAGTATAGTCTTTGAACTTGATTATCTCAGAAACCTTCGACTAGTTGTGGTTCTTTTCCCCTTCCACATGAATTCCTTCAACAGAGTGCCCCCAACCTATGAATCAGGGCAACGAAGTATAACACTGCGGTGTGTTTTTATGTGTGTTGTTGTATGTGGCTTTAAGTTTATAGTCTTGAAACCCTCTACAGTCTTTGGGGAGGTGAGTGCTTTGCTGTAGCCTCCTTAGAAGAGATTGCAGCGTAATCATTGTGTGTATCGATGAGACTAGCAAATGCTATTTCCATTTCGCCATAGATTTTGGCCAAAACCATCCATTGGTCAGTCATGGAGAAATCGGAGAGGGTCTTCAGCGGAATCCGCCGAGTCTCCCTCATTTATTTTTTCATTCACTCATATGAGCGACTGGAAAAACAAATAAAAAAAACATACGAAGTGAGCGTATATCTATTTGTGCTTGTCAATGTGCGCGTGTGTATTTAAGAGAAAAATCTATCACCAAGTAGAATAAATAGTATTTTGCAAGAAAGAAGCCCTAGTTCCGAGCTGATAAAGTTAGTTCAGCACGCTGACGTACGACCAGGGAATAATCGTCGAAGAGTGAGGGAGGAAGCAAATTTAATCCCCGCCAGAGGCTCTCGAAAGCGAGTGAGAAAAAAGTTCACTCGAATTTCACTTGAAATTCACTCTTAATTTACGACAAATTATCCGTTAATGATATTTTAATTTGTCAATGCTAAAAAGATCTCACGATTTTTTCACTTATACGCGTAAGTCTAAAATACCCAATCTCGGAAAAAAATTGGAAAAAGCACAAGAATATTTTATTCACTAAAGTAAGGAAGATGCCGACTAGCATCCTGTATGCAACCAGGGCAGTTTCTGAGAATACATACATATAAAGGGTCTTTCAACAAGGACGCTCGAGCTTTGTCAGGCAATAGTGGACATGTTGTTAAGGCAACATCTGGAAACCTCACTGTGAACTGTTAAGTAGTACTTGGCAAGTCACGATGGAAGGTTATAGCGTTTAATAGCGTGTGTAAATTATCAAATGCTATTATCAAAATCAGTGCTCCGTTTGACAAACGTTCCGAACATTACGTGATTTCTATCCTCGACACAATCGTCCTGCCGAGGCCCCTATTCGAGACTTGATGGTCAAATTCGAGGCAAAAGGGTCGATCAACAATCAACCAACACCTGTACGTCGCCAAAATGCAAGGTTTGCTGAAAACATCGCTACCGTAAATGAGAGTGTACGGGAAAATCCGAGGCAGTCAATTTTTCGTCGTTCACAAGAACTTGGCATTTCTGCGACTTTAGTTTTGGCTGATTAAGCTCTAGAGAAGTTGGAAATTGCCCCAAATTTCCCCCAAAAATTATCTTCAGCGAAGAGGCCCATTTTTGAATGAATAGATTTGTGAACAAGCAAAATTGCATCCCAACAAAGTCACTGTTTGGTGTGGATTTTCGTCTAACGGAATCATTGGTCCGTATTTTTTTGATAACGAAGATGGGATTGCCATAACCGTCAACGGCCAGACCTACAGATCGATGATAAGCAACTTCTTGTGGCCTCAATTGGATTATATGCCTGATATGGATACTGACGACATGTGGTTCCAAAAGGACGCTGCTATGTGCCACACTGCGCATGCCACCATAGACATTTTGCATCAGCGATTTCAGGGCAGGGTCATCTCGCGCGGCGGCGACGTCAACTGGCCACCCAGATCATGCGATTTAACGCCATTTGACTATTTTTTTTGCGGCTACCTTAAATCACAGGTTTATGCGAATAATTTGCAAAGAGTTGATGTCCTCAAACTCAACATAACGAACACCATCCAGTAAATTCAGCCAGATTTATGAGACCTAGTCATCGAAAATTGTGCCTGCCGAATACGTTCCACCAAACGAAGTCACGGTGACATTTGAACGACGTCATATTCCACACTTTATACCATTTAAAACCAAGCGATCTTATTGAAAGACCCTATATATACATATGTTAAATTAAGAATAGAAAAAAGAGAGATATGTGTATATAGTATCAAGATATGGAGCAAACGACCCAAATTTAAATATTTCCGAGCTTGTTGGTCATAAGTAGCTGATTATCCGAATTTACAGCCGCAACAAAGTTAAGCTCATTACAAGCAAAGAGTACAACTAATAATAAATTTAAAAAAGGGAAAAAGGAGAGGCATGTAAAGGTGGTATGAAGTCATTGATAAAAGGCAAATCAGAAAGACAGAAATTTGGAGTAATTCACTCCATTTCTCTGAGCGAACTTTATTTAGTTATTTAGACAAACAGACTGTGAGTTGAAGGTTTCCAGGTAGCCATCAATATTGTTGGGTTAATTGAATACCAATTGTAATAGTTTGTTTGTCTCTAAATTTCAACATACCCTTTTTTGTAAAAACTACGAATAATTAGGGCTGGTGGCTATTCAATTATTCATTTTTCATTGCTCGTTTTAGAAGAGATCAGCTTAGCTAGTAATCTATAAAACGCATTCTAAATATATGATAGAAAGAAAGGAGATATTAATTCTTTCTCATACTTTTTCCCTTTTTAATTTATCCTGCACTTTCTAAATAACGATCTTTTCCTTTGTATGTCTCTCTAACCACTGAAGCATATAAGGTTTCTTTCATCACTTTTATTTTCATCTGTAAACATACTTTTCCTAATAAGACAATTTTACTATCATTTCAAATTATCGCCTTTTTCGTTCAATTGATCTGCTGTTAATTATCAAAATTATATTTCTATCATTAGGTTTATTGTCATATATTCATTACTAATTTCTTGTCTCTTAGCGTGTTTATAAGACGGACAAGATCAATCGGTTCAAGTTTATTGCACATTTGACAGATTTTTGGCAATATATAATTTAAAATCCTGTTTTCAAATTATATGATCAATAATAATAGAAGCAACCTTTTGAATTCCTTAATTAATTGGAATAGATATGGTAGAAATTGCTCAGAAAATTGGACCACCTGCCTATTGTAGGAAAAATTGAGTCTCATGCATTGGTGCAAAGTAGGAGAACTTCGATCGGCAAGCAAAGTAGCGTACAATGACTCGTTGTTGAATAAATTGTTATAACGTGAAAGAGAGTAGAACATATTAAAATTCCCCAATTAAAATTTAAAGTTTCATTTTAACTATTTCAAATTTAACTTCGATATGAATTAAATCGAATTTATTTGCAGAATTGATGTCGGTGAACTCTGGATTTAATTTGCGAACTTTAGAATCCTGTTTCATAGTCATCGTTTGAGAAAGAAGCCAACTGAGATTGTTGCAATCAGGAGAGGGATAAAAGGACGACTCGACTCGTATGAAAAAATTGAATTTCAAATAAAATAAAAGGACATTCATGAACGTAATTCAAGGCCTTGTTACGTATCATCTAAGTAGAGAATATAGCCTACATAGATGATAATAATAATAAGAGGTATTTATAATGCGCTCTTCAGGGCTGTTAGCGCAATTTATAAAGGAGGTAAAATGTATATTTTAATGGAAGTAAAGCACTCTATTCTATCGTGCAGAACTAAGCCCAAATAATATAATCTAAATTTAACGTTAATAGATTTAATTGAAGTTATGAATCTACCTGATTTTTTTAAAAGGTGTTGTTTGGGAAGGGTTCAACCAAGGTGATGCTCGCTTATTTACGGCCTTTCTTATAAATAATCATAAAGATTGTATACAGAAATTTATTTGTTCTTTTAATTACCAAAATTACAGGAAACTATTTTATATCAAGGTAAAATGGACAGAAATATCAATATACCATAAAATTAAAAGCCTTATTTGGAATTGCTCATTAGAGAAGCAAAAAGTTTAGTTGATCGCGAAATACAGTCCTGAAAATGACTTATTAGAGAAGAGAAGCCTAAGCCAACTCAAATCACATTCATGACGTCCTATTGAAAGCCTACAAATGCCAAATCCAGAAAAATAACTCTAGCTTATTTACAAGATTTACATGTTTCAGCATCAAGGCCTAAAAGTCTCAGATGGAGAACTAGAATAAAAGGAAATAATAACAAAGCCTACTCACAGCATTTTCGTGGACCACTAAAGAGCCTAAAAATTTCACAGTTTGGTTTGGAGTGAAATATAAAGCCTACATTTTTATTTTATTTTTTTAGCCCATCTGGCGACTGCCCACTTTGGCATAAGTCGCCGGAAATACGACAGCCTAGAACTAGGCTACTTTAAAATAAAATTATGAAAAAATAACAATGATAAATATTGGAAAAACTTATCAATTAGGAAGCAATCTCCGGCATCGGGGGGGAGGTCCCCCTCACCCCGGTGCAGGAGTGTGCAACCTACAAAGAGAACAAACAAAAAACAAAATAAAAACTACTTAAATAAAGGGGAGAAGCCTGGCCTCCCCCCAAAAGTGCCTACAAATGTCATTACGCTTCAATTCAGCCATTTATACCAAAGCTACAAATGTCACGTTGAGTGTAATGCAGAATATACAAATTCGATACAAGAAAAGAATGTAAAGGCGAGCCTGATCCCTACGATCAAAGCGCAAGGCATCCTCTTGCCAGCTGAACAAAAGGAATAAGTTCTCAGATATTCTCTAAGTTCAACTTTCGATCCACCTTTCACAGCTGTAGACATATGCTCGTGCTATAAACTACTTCCTCTTTACAATCAAACATCTTCCTTGATGTATTGATGATCAACCTTTCATTCCCATGAGAGATGGTTAAGAAGATTTCGTATATAACTCTGATTTCGTTATATTTCTCCAAAATTGTGCCTATTCTATTTCTTCCTTTTATATCTTATTCTCCAACCTTTATCATCATCATCATCATCACTAACTCTATAATTTAAGAATGGGATTTTTTGGTGTATTTAAATAATAATTTCATCTTAGTTTGGGTATGACTTAGGTATATTTTAAATTTTTATCAAGGTAATTTCTAAGAATTTATTTAGAGTTTGAAAAAACAAAATAGTTTAGTTCATAAAAATAAATATGATTATCCAATGCTTTATAATGTTTTAAAAGAAAATGAACTACAATTGGTGAAGTTCAGAAAATTGATTAGAATGTACGTAAGGTTGCATTTTTATTTTATCTATAACTATATTTTAGCAACCTGATTTTTTGAAAGGGAAAAAATAGTTTAGAGTTCCTTTATAAAATTATTATAATTGGTGAAGTTGAGAAAATTTATAAAAATTTAACCATGGCGGCTTTTTTTTAGATTTGAGAATTCAATCTTAGTAGCGAAATGCAAGCTCCATTCTTATAGTTTATTTCCGATTCGTGCTTTCTTTCTCCATTTCGTGTTTGTTTTTAAATTTCTAACTAACGAATGCCAGCAAATGTAAACAATGATTTCGGTTGGTTAGATGAGGTTTGAGTCGTCATCATTTTATATACTATAATTTGGGGCTGATATATTTTTGTTTAATAACTATACCAGGCAATGGCTTCGCCACTTCCCCCTAAGGGGGGAGCTTGCACTTCACTAATGAGATTAAGCAGCGTTTTGAACTTCGGAAAAATAATGCTAAATTTAAATAATTTATACAATATACTGAGATTATAGAAATAAAAGAGCCGGTCGATCTAGGAGATGAAATAGATAATAACTTAAATTTCTCCAGTCAATAGAATTAGGGCAACAAGAGTCGCATCATTTATCAGGCAATCCGTCTCAAAGCGTAGTTCTGAGACTATGTTTGAAGTATACACGTCATAAGTCAGATCAATATTAGATTATACTGCTCCTTAGATATAATGATAGGCTTAAAAGACTCTCTTCAAACCTCGAACATAGAAAGAAAAGAGGAGATATAAAAAAAAACCATAAATTATTGATGAATATGCCTGATGCTGCAGAAAATCTTCTTAATTTGACAGGGAAGACAGCGACGCGAGGACAAGACAAAAAGATGAAAAGGTGGAAAGTCAAAACGTCAACGGGAACATTTTTGCCTTCAGCATCGTTCAAGTCGGAAATGATCTACCACAAGAAATAGTAAGCGCTTCAAACACATAAATTATGAACAAAAAATTGACGAAAATTTAAAAGAAAATAAAGTTAAAATATCTTACAAATATTTGAGGGGGTTCGAGTCAAATTAGCCTTATTCTTTATAGAGCCTATAATGTATGAGCTTTAATACCTCATTGTAGGGGCCAATAAATTGTTTATTTGTTTGTTATATAGGTTACTACTCGCAATGGTCCAGCGCCTTAATTACCTGGTAATTTTGAATAAGATGGCCACAAGCGCTTTAAGCCTCTAAATCATGGCATACTTCTTCATATAGTTGTAGTAGTGTCTTAGCAGTCAACTTTGATGGCGGAAGGGCCTATCACCCCTTATAAAGTCACGAAAAGCCAATATTTCAACCCGATTCTGCAACGCAACAATTCTTCCACAATACTATCATTAAATGCCATAATACGGCTTTTATGGCATTAAATCTTATTTTCGGGTGAAAATTCGCTTTTTTCCTTCTTATTGAAAATTACCATTGCCTTTTCCAATACTTTACTCTATAACTATTCAAAATGGGTGATGCTTAAAATCTCCTCACGTTTATTAGAGTTTCTTTTACCTCGTATATATTTATGTTATCTTATCCTTTCTCCTAGTTACATGTTTCAATGTTATTCGCAGCAAAATATCCTCAAATTATTAGGTAAAAACTCAAGGTTCCTAAGGTGTATTGAGGCAGAAATTAGTACAGGGTTGGGCAGAGAGGACGGATGTTTTTGAAATGTCTATTACTCAGCCCCAGGGGGGCTGACAACACCAGCGGTACATTATTTGATTTTAATATTTCAGTTTTGTCTAATGAGCCTTTGCCTAGATACTACATACTAGTATGTAGTTATTTCATTTGTTATTAGGTAAAAAATCAAGGTTTTTAAGGTGTATTAAGAGAAAAATTAGCAGTAGTTGTTATAGAATAGTATTAAAATTTGGAATATGTGTAAAGAGATGTGATAGGAAGTAGTAGATTTGTATTAGTTTCAAGGAGAACGGGTTATCTTTTCCTTTATAGATTTATCACCATTATTGCTATCTAGTTCCTTACATTCTCTCATCTTTTAGCATCTAACTAGACACTCGTTAACTTGATGTAATCCACTTGTAACATAAGAGTGTCTCTTACTTCGAAACAAGGACGTTAATAAAAATGCCTGTGCTGGAGCGGCACGGCTTTTGGGACGTGCCCACGTTAATGTGAAACTAGATTGAAACAATTTGCAATTTTTCCGTCTAGACATCTCCAATTTATTTTTTTTATTCTCCGCGTCCTTTAAAATACTTTTCTATTCTATTCTTCTTGGCTGGTGGGTAATTTTTTCGGTTAGTTGCCGACCATATTTCCTCCTGGGGCGTAGCCCGAGTGGGTTGGGATGTTTACTACTCCCTCTTGACTCTGGGGAGGGAGGATTTGACATTCCAGCTTTCTTCCGACACTTTTTCTTTTCTACTGCCAAAAAAAAATCTCTTCTATTTCTATCTCCCGTAAGAGGAGTTAGGTATACCATTGAAACAATTCTACAGGGTGGGAATAGTATTCGTTCGCAATTTTCAACTGCTAATTTTACGCATCAGTTTTTTACCTTCGTTTTCAGTTATTTTCATTTTAAAAGCAATAAACAGATTTGTTTTACTTTCTTGCAGAATAATTAACTATGGTCAATTATTCAGCGTTACCATCATAACACCGAAATTCGTTGCTAAATTACAGGAGATTGTTAACAATGATCCGAGTAAGTAGATGCGTGCTATTGCAAGGTAGAAGGGTGTGGATGAAAAACTCATCAGGCTGGTGGTGCATAAGAAAATTCGTTACTTTTCATACATGAAGAGGAAGGGACAATTTCTGTCCAAACCGATGCAGGAAAAATGAATTAAGCACACGAGGAATCTGATCAACACGTATAAAAACCCGCTGGAGCCAGTCATGCTGTGGTTCTTTTCCGACGAGTAAATTTTCTGCCAAGACAAGAAAATCAACTCCCAGAAGAAAATGTGGCTCTCTATCGCACACAAAGAAATTTCCAGGGACTTCATGGTATTCGTTCTTGTCAACAGTAGAGGTGACATCATGCCACCAAACCTCTTCCCTGAGGCCCTCAGGCTGAACACCGACGGCCATGTACGTCTTCTGAGCGAGGTGATGAAGCCCTGTATAGAAGAATTTCTTTGCTTACACAGCACCTGACATTTGGCCTCCCAACTCGCCTGACTTAAATCTCCCTTATGTGGAACAAAAGACAAATAAATCAGCTGCAACACGACAGAGGAGCTTAGGGGCCGGATTTCCAGGGCCTTCAGGTGCCTAACACGGGTGATAGTAACGAAGCCCTGTTGTAGCCGCTTCCGAGGAGGCCAAGAGGCTGTCTTCGAGGTCACAGCCAGTTTCATCGGGTGATATCCACAAAACATGTCAAGAAGAAAAGGGGCCAAATTTAACGAATATATTTTTAAGTATAAAACAGTTTTATTATTTTCTGAGACTTTCATCATGCAAACGAATACCTTCCTTACCCTATTTATCTAAAAAGAAGAGTACGAGCCCTTCTTCTAAAGCCTGCTTAGGCATTTCCTTCAACCCCAGCACCTGTAAGAAGATAAAAGGCTGTATACATATCTTCTACAAATTTTCTCTTCATCTATGTTTATCAATTTCTCTACAGATCTTTCATATTTTCATTAGAGGTGCCCTCGTCGGTTTTTGCTTTCATGAATGTGGTGACCCAATCACAACACCATTCTCTTATAGTTTATATAATTCTCTGTCTCATAAAACTTTATTTCTTGTAATGCAATCTAGTTTTATTGGTAGTTATAGTCATGGACCGAAAATAATAATCCAAACTAGAAAAAGAACCAACTAATAAAGCGAGTTAATGCCTCCATCAACGCCAATTTCATTAATAAACGAATGAACTTGAATAGCAAGGCGAGGCAAGCGCCCGTCCTGGAAATAGTCAAATTTGCAAGAATATGGGTGTGTGGATTGCAATCGCATGGAACAATCTTTCAAACTGTTGCAAAAGCTACGTAATTCGTTGAATAATTATAAATTTGAGGCCTTCGTGCTCAGTATTGCTTCAAAAAATAGTCATCTGGTAAATGCGAGTTTGTATCTCTTCCATCACACGCGCCCTCGGCCTTTCCGTGTACGCCTTGCATACAATATTTTGGGAAAATATATACGATTGGAGTCGTTCCACTTCTGTTTTGCATGAGTGAAATCGGTAAGAGGAGAGAGTAGGAGTTCGGGAAAAGAGAAGGGGGGAATACTATAGCTTTGTTATGAATAATTTCCGTTTAGTTATTGTGTAAAAGATTTCCCATTATTCGAGATAAGGTTAAATCTTGGAGATAAGGTTAAATCTTGAGGATTTAAGGCATCCAAAAGTTTGTTTTGTTTAACTGCTTGTGGAGTTAAAAAATACAGGAAAGAATGTTTTGTTATTCCATGGAGAACTTCGGTCTCTAGAGGCGAGTCTGGCTTCGAAATCGAAGAGAAAGCGAGGAGTTGGCCTATTTCAGGTCTAACAGAATGTCTTTTTAAGAAAGATAGATATTACATGGGGGAAGATAGCTGAAAAGGCGTTCGTTTTTAACGTGCCGAACGTTTTATTTTATCCTATAAGGAAATGGAATATAGCAACTGATTTAATATCTTGTCTCCGATCATAGTCGCTTGCACCCTAGATTTTTCTCTTAGTTGTGTGTTTTCCACAATATCATTTACTCTACCTTAAATTCCTTCTTTATGAAACACTGAAAATTAAACAATTTTCAGGCAGAGATGTTCCCGCTGGTCTAAACGGCAGTGGAGAAGATATGTAGATTCTATCTTCATGCAACAAGAGATGAGTAAAGCGCGGTGCTTTGCTTTGCTTAGCAGTGATGAGATAATGAAAAAGGTGAACTACGTAGATCTAGATTGGATAATTAGCTGCGGAAATGGAAGAATGTAGTAGAATTGCATAGGGTATAGAAGATCTAGCTAATCGGTGTTGTTATCTTTCTATTGTTCTGTTATACCTCTTTAGTTTTCTTTCTTCTTTGGTGGTAAAATAACCACTTTTTATCTTTGTTTTACATATTTCTACGTATTTCTTTGTTTTTTTCCATTTTCTTGTTTCTTTGATGGTTTGTATCTAATTTACATATCTTTATTCCTGATCCATTAATAAATCGCGGTCGAAACTTGCGTAATATTTTTATTGGAAGCCTATTTTTATTTTTTTATAAAGCTTCTTAGTTCGAGCTTAGGACAAGGAGTGGGTGTAAGTTGATGACCAATGAGAATAACTTTATTATTCTAAAAGATAGAAATTATGGAATTGATTTTTAATTAGCAAACACCTATTGGGTCGAATCATATATAATTATTATTATGCAGTTTTTTAAATGAGATTAATGTAGATGCTTTTGAGTGACTGCAAGCATTTTGTAGCTTCTTTTTTTGTGACAATCTTAAGCATTGCTCAAGGTTTTTATAATTTATCATAATTCTTAATTTAGATTTAGTATCATGCATTATAGAAAATATCTGTTCGCAAATCGAATTTGAGCCAAAGTGTAACAATATATATTTTTAGAAAAATGCTTTAACCGTGAAAATATCTTATTATTCACAGACGCTTGTATAATTCATCAGTAGATAAAGTCTTGAATTATTGCGCACGCTGAATGCCTTTCCTTTACTATTTCAAATTAACATCTTATAAATAAGATACGTCAATAGAAAAGTGAAATATAGTATCAAAATGATATCCTTTAACTGTGAGAAATCTTGCTATTGTTTCATTTCTAAGAACAACAAAATTTCACCTTGTAGTTCCAAATTCTTTTTCAGACATTGCCTAAACTTAACCATCTTGCATTTACATGAAGCATAATGTATGTGTATTAGGATTCTAGTTATTCCAATCAGTTTATCAACTACCGATGGTTTCATGCTCTTGAGCTGGTAAAGTAGACAAGCAACAGTCTTTAATTACATTGGCTTTTTAACCATGTTTACAGTGAACTTCTTGGTGAAATAATACAGTGCAAAGGATTTTTTTCCGTGGATTACTTCATCTATTTATTTTGAATTCCTCATAATACTAATCTGTTTTATTCGTCATACTTGTTCATATTTAATAGGTTAGTCCAATCTAGATTGAATTTTGTGAGAGATTTCACGACTTCTTGAAAAATCTCTTGTTGTCATGACATTAATTGGTTGCATTGCTTGTAATTTTTTTCTATCAGTTTAAAATTGCTTTTAATTCCTTGAATAAATATAAATAACTGAAGAGTGTCTATTATACCCAAATATTCATCAAAAGGCCAAATAAAAAAAATAGAAATTCTAAATTTCATTTAACAAGTGTGCTCTAAAGATCTGGGCTTTATCTACGACACACCTAAGAACTGCATGACGAAATTAACATATTTTGTATAGTTTATTTTTTTGCAATTTTTTAGTTTATCATGTAAGTCACTTTGAGTTAAATACCTGATTTTAATGTGTTGGTAATTTTTTTTTTTAACTATTACACTAAATATAATTTTTATTGTTCATTACTATAAATTATAATACGTTTTATTAAGGTCCATCTCATAGTGACGTTTCAAATTATAGTCTTTCAAAATAGCTTCATGTTTTGCGTGAATTTAGGTAATAGGAGAGACAAATGAGATTACTAGAATCAAAAACATTGTCTTCTTGAATGCTTCTTCTATTGGTAGAAGCATCTGCACACATCCTTTATCAAAGCATCTTAGATTTTTAATGAGTCAGCATTTTTTATGGGCCTAAATTCCTTAGAGTTGGATTTTGCTTCCCTCACACATGATCTCGACCTGATTAGCATTAGACAAGGAGAATGAGAAACGGAATTTTGTAGAAGCAGCTTTTATACGTTTTATTTCAAGCATAATATGAAGGCATCCACATCAGAAACATAAAACGAGCAAGTACGGCAGTTTGGTAGATCTACGACGGAAATGACTATACCCAATTAGTTTATCTATTTACTATCTATCAAAGAATTTCCGAGAAGCTTGAGTGAATACCCGATATGGCATGTAAGTCGTTGAGAATGGTTGGTCTTGCAGTGTTATTTGTTGTAAGAGTGAATTTGTATGTTTGTCTATAAATGTTTTGGACAAGATATACAAATACAAGTATTTTGATATAATCGCTTATCGAGAAATTGTGGCTCATACAAGAAAATAGGACATCCGATGGCAAAGTTGAATATGTTCTCAGAGAAATAACTCGAAACAAGTACACGAAATCTTATAATGACTTTTATCCATAATTTCCGATTAGACCTTTCGGATAGAAAGAACTGAATGTTGGAGTTTGTGCCGTGCTTCCCTAATATCTTTGAGAGAGGGACAGCTTTAGTGGTCTTCTATCTGGCCTGGCAATCAATTTAATTGAAAAAGGTCGGGAAATACGATATTGTGTCAGCCAGATTAATTTTAAAGGACTTTAGAGTTTAAGAAAATGTAAAGGCAAAGTTTGATTTACTACGTCTGTTTCAGAAAGTGTTTGGTTTGTTGCATTGCGAAAGTTTCAGCCCGTTTTAATTTGGTCCGCCTTTGTTTTAACGGTTGAGTTTAAAAATTAATTGCTTTCCAATGGCTGTGTTACGCACGAGAGTGTATAAGATCTTACAATGATTGTAAGTTCCACAAGTGTACATATTTAACGAACTATGTTATAAAATTTAACTTCCTGGCAGTTTGAGGTAGGGGAATTGAAATCTGGTTCTTGAGAGCGAGAGAAGTTGTTTTACGATGAGTCATGATATTTACATTAGAGTTTAACACAATTAACGAAACAAACTTACCGAGGTGTATGCAACTAATAGTTTGTTTGAGAAAAAGGCTTTTTTCTATGGAATACATTTAGCCTTACCTTAAATACATGCGTTCAGCGGAGTCCTAACTGGCACACCGCTGAGTTAGAGGGCCAGGATTGTAGCTTATAATCATTGAAACATTGGCTTGGATTGAAAAATTGACTTCTAACTATATTAGTTTTTTTGAGAAGGTTTTTAGCGGGTCGAGCAAAGTTGTAGTATTTTATGTTTACTTTAGTAGTTAAATAGACAAAAAGTACTTGATTTAGAGAGCACGCAGTTAGTAATGAAGATGCTAGGACCAAAGTTCAAACTGAGTAGCGACATTAGATTAAGACACACTCGATTCCCATGCGAATCTTTGCAAACTTCACCTTAGCGAGTTTAATGGAACCAAAGGTCGGGGTAGGTAATGTACGATTGGACCCGTTATCTGAAAAAATATTTGTTTGCTTGCTTAACAGGTTCACGGAACATTCAAGGGAAAGAAAGAAAGGGATGAGATAAGATTAATTTGGCATACCAAATGACTTTTAAGATGCGATGAAGAGAGTGGGTTGATTGCACTTTGTGAATCAAGTTAATGAACAGGTAACTTCAAGGTGACTCACACGGCATGTAAGACATGGGTATCATAAAGAAAATTCATCGACAGTTGATATTTAAAGGTAAGTTATCTCAAAACAAGGATAATATAAAGTTCTGCCCGAAAATACGACGTTAAATTGAGCTGAAGTGCATTTGGGATTAAAAGAGGCAGGAGAAGGTCCACTTAAAACAGAGAGAGAGAGAAAGCGAAATAGTTTATAGTATATTTTGTATGGAGCACATCTGGTCACTGCCTACTAGGGCATAAGTCGCCGTAATTACGTTACAGCAAAATACTAGGCTAGATTAAAAAAAACAACAAAACAAAACGCAAAAAATAAAAAACAGACAAAACAAGCAAAAAAGCAATAAAAAGAAGGAGGAAGCGCGTTCCAGCGTTGAGGGGAGGCTCACCTTCCCTCGGCTCAGCAACATAAGACCAACAACAAAGAGAGTCAAATAAAATGAAGGATTACAGCGGCTTCCAAAATGTTAAATAATTCCGATAACAGGACAGGTAACGTGCATGAAGATCACCGGGAAATGGACATTCAACAAGGATGTGCGGAACAGTCTGGGCGATAACGCAGTTGTCGCAATGAGGTGCGGGCGAGCACTCTATCAAATGGCGGTGGGTCCTGCGATTGTGTCCAATTCAAAGACGAGAGAAAGCGACCTGAAGCCGTCGCGGCATTAGTGGGTAGGTCCATAGGAACAGCTACGAAGCAATGGCACGCAACTTTAATTTAAACTCGGCCGTCTTCCATCTTCTTTGCCAAGTTTTCAGAGCAACCCTGAGGGCTACCCTGTTTCCAGCCATGTAGGCAGTGTGAGGAAGAGCCTAATGCTCTAGTCTCTCGTCAAATACGCTCGGTAATTGCGTTGACCACTTGAACACCCGTATACATTGGCACGGATCCAGTGTGACACGAATTGTGTCAAGAGAAAGCCGAACGCAATACTCATGGCACAATTGAAGGTTTAAAATATGCAAAGGTGGTGCCATCTAGGGTGGCATCCTGGGCAGAGCCAGATGGGTCACCGGCCAGTCTGCTACATCCTCATCTCGAACAAGTTTCCTAGCTAAAAACACAAAGGGCATCGGGTATGCCTGGCTGGCGTCTCTCGGCGCCATAGGTAGCTTCGAGCTTGGCTGCACATTTACTCAAAGCGCTTAACGACTTAGGGAGGTGCCGTGCTCGCGCATACAATTACGTAGTGCACTGTATACGGCGCAAAGTGAGTGAGATATCCCCATGATCGAAAAGTAAGCTCTAAGTGGTGGTCATGCGGAAGTAACGGTTACCAGGCACAGAACGGTTAGGTGGATCGAATCTACCTTCCGCAAAGAAGTGGTTTCCAAGTACTAAACGTTATAGAACGAAAAATGTCCACTGGGCGAGGACAAGAGCCCCTAAAGGTGCGTATATAAACTTTCCAGGTGGGGCCTCGGTCGAAAACACGACCAAGGAAACAATGCGAATCCAACACTTCCAGGCGACCCGTTTAGGAACAAGTCCGATTCGGGGTGGAGCCGTTGATGTTGGCCAAAGAAAACTGAAACCTTTGCTCTTTCAACAAGGGCAAATGCCTGTTGGAGTCGATGTTCCAGAGTTGGCATCCTTGCCGCACCAAAAGAGATCGATAGGTCATCCACGTAGAGCGTGGTAAGAACATCTTCTTGTAGCACCGAGGTGATAATTTTGATGCTCAGGGCAAAGATTGTGACAGTGAGTACACTTCCCTGTGGGACACCCTTCCTGCTCCATCTGGCAAGAAGAGGTATCCTCACCCGTACGCCGAATCCAGTCGGACTAGAGCATCCGTCGTGAAGGGAACTTGCGGAAGCCGCACTGTGCAGAAGGCACATGGCCTCCCCTGTCAAGGATAAAGGCTAGTCTAATATTTGCCTATTTCTCCATCAAATTGCACACACAGGAGGAAAAACAGATTAGGCGAAAATCGGCCTTGGTATAGTGATCTCTCCCCTGTTTGCGGGACGTAAGCACAAAAGCCATTCGCTAGGAATATTGGAAGATACCATTTGTGTAGATCCTGTTGAACAAATCTAGCAGAGAGCCTATGCCTCACTCACATAGGTGTTGTAGCATAATATACGGGGCATTTTCCAGAATACGGGCAGTGTCCGAGTAGGAAGCTAGAGCAGAACACAACTTACTCTATGTAAACCTCTCTTTGAAGGGTTCTCCGCCTCTGGAGGTAAAGTCCAATCGGTGGCCTTCAGCGACATCACGAAGTGCATTGAATACTTGCGCATCAACTGCCCAACTATTGAATGCGGAGAAAGCGTTTACTAATGACTCTGCTACTGACGCAGGGTCTGAGATTGCGTTGCCATTCTCCTGGAGAACGTGAGTAGATTTCAGCGAGAACTTGTCCTCAATCCTGTTAGCACACTTATTTATATATGCTAGAGGGATCTTTGCATTAGGGGGATAACACATTTCTTCTTGAGTTACTTTTCACGTTGTTTCGTTCAAAAATCGCATATTTTGGTTTTGTATATCATTTTATTGCAAATTTTATGCACTTTTTTAGGATATAATTATTTTTTAGCAACATGACTAAAACATAGTGAAAATTAAGATAATGCAAAATAGTATGCCTTCGTGGAAAATATTTCTTAGATATTTAAAGTTAATTTGTGAAAACAAAACAAAACTACAGCATTGATTTTTATATCATTTTATTGCAAATTTTATGCACTTTTTTATAGTTTATATTTTTTTTCTTTTAGCAACATGAATCAAACATAGTGAAAATTATGATAATGCAAAATTGTATACATTCGTGGACATTCTCCGTAGATTTTTGAACTGAATTTCTGAACAAAACACCAAACTACACGATGTGATTTTAAATTTTTGCTAAAAATACGGCGCCGGTTAACTGGTATATATTTTTAGCACCATTCAAATATAGATTTAACTAAATTTCAGGGCATTCAGAACACCCATACTATTCTCCCCATCCCCCCCCTCGAACTAAGAGCAAAGACTATAGTTGACCTTATATAAAGAAAACTGATTTCAAATGATAACTTAATCATATTGGCATATTTTGCTCGTGAATTGAGTTTGATTACTTAATTTTTACTAATTTTATAGCCATTTATATGATATCAGGTTCCAAGGGGGCAGGGGAAAGGCCCCCCTGTACCTCAAAAACGGCGCCGTAGGTTGTTATGATTTTGGCAAGAATAAAAGGGCTTTTAATGAGCTTAATTTAATATCTGATAATCTAACGTAGTAAAAAGTTGAAAAGATTAATGTGGTATACATGAATGTGGTATACATGATTCTGTGAACTTGAACAGTTGAAAGGATAGTAGCCGTTTCCTGTTTTGTGGAAATTCTGGTATAATAGTAAAGGGTTGCGCTACTCTCCACTTTCATAGTCTTTAACTAAGAACATGGATTCTAATCATGTACTGTCCCTACTAAGGTGGAAATGGATCGATTGTGCTCCAATAGGTTGAACGTTTCGGGTAGGAACACACTTTTGTATTAAGTTGTTGAATGTGCAATGGTACAAGCACCGATGCTCTGGAAAAGCCTTTTCTCGAAGACCGGTTTAGTGTAGCCAAAGGCCGCAAAGATTGAGAAAAAGAGCGATAAAGAAATAGTTTGATAAGGTGAAAGGTTTTATCGTTGAATTTCCGAGCTAACATCTCGACAGCTGCAATGAGGCCATTAGGTTTACAACTAAAGCTAATTCGTTCTATTTCAGGGAAGCTTTGCGTATCTGTGATGAGACTAGAGATTTTCTTACGACAATTATTGTACTCATCATTATCTTTTATGCTAGTAAAAGAAATTGAAAAAGAATCGCAAACTAAAAACTTTTTTGAGCGGATGGATGCAAGAAGAAACTAAATTATTGTTGCTCATTTTTATTTGACCAAGGAAGTAGGTAGAAAATATATCCCTTCTCTCCGTTGTGATATTTAATGGAAAAGAGTTCTTGCAGATCGCTTGAAGGATGCCGTGGTTAAGTCTCAGTTGGAACTTCGGAAAATAGGATTGCAAACATCGTGTATTAATCGACAGATCGTCAAGGTGCATTTTTGTCACTCACTGTGGTGTACCTAGTTTTGTGTTAGAGAAAAAAGCTGGTAATTTTGAATAAGACAGGGGGACGCATTTTAGGCTACTAAATCATGAAATACTTCCTTGTCTCGCTACCATGGTGTTCTATGTGTCATATTTCGAGGGCATAAATGGTTTCTTACCATTTAAAGAGTCACAAAAAGACAATATTTAACCCGATTCAGCAACTCAAAAATTCTTGAAATGCCACGAGGCGACCTAATTTTAGCTTTCGCGTTTGTTTTTAATGCTAATATTAATTAATTTTTTTAATATAAAAGTAAAAAACAGTAAGTTCATTTATAAGTATATATTTACCAAAATTACATGTTAAGGACTGAAACATTGTACGAGTCATTTTACTCAATGAAATCAAAAGCAGCTTCAACAACGGTTTCGGGGGTGGCATCCAGAATCGTCAAAATGCCATCTCAACGGTCTCTCTGGTTAACCTGATGACAAAATGCGGTGATCCTAGACCTAATTTTGACCTTGGTGACATGATGCAATCCTGCTATCGCAGGTACGGATTTCCAACGGCTACCTCCTGGATCCAAGGCAATACCACAACCACCTGGCAATCGATTTAGACATCTTTATTAAGTCTGGGCCCTTCAAGAAGATAGAGTGGGCCATAGCGTGGCCCTCATAGTTTCCGAGCCAAGGGATTCTCGCAATCCCCACCTGACTCATAAAACTCTTTCCAGATGCTCTGAATTGCCCTCAGATTGAAACCCAAACACTCGGAGATCTGTCCAATGAAGGTCTCCGCGTGAATCCAGAGCAACACAGCTTACTTTTTCGATCTTTTAGAGGATTGAATTCACCCATATTATTGTTTTCTTCAAAAACTATGCAAAACTAAGTATACTATGATACAAAGAAGAGAGAACCGAAACCAGAAAACACGCATACGCGGAATTCAGAGTTGTCAACGCTGAAAGATTATCTATTACCCTTATATATATATATATATATATATATATATATATATATATATATATATATATATATATATATATATATAATTTCGAGTACGTTTCCTTTTAAGAAAGAGTGAGAAGAAATGAGAGAATTTACACTCGGTCGTAATCTACTCTTGGACGCAAACGGGTAGACTTCGGGTATAAGGAAGTCGTCGCGACTAAAAGAGACAATCAAAACTTTGAAAGAATGAAATATCCAGCCAAAAGTGACCGAAGTTTGGAATTCTTCTGCTGATCCACAACCAAATTCTTCTGAAATTCTATTCAAACTAGGAACGAATCAATATTCAGTCAACTTATAAGAGGCGGTTTGGAGCTTCGAAAGACGCTCAAACGGCTTGTTATGGGTTTAAACGGAACAATATGTTTCTAAGGATAAGAAACCTAGAGTCTTAGCGTAAAATCTATAAATATAAGCTTTATATTAAAACGGTAATAAATCAATAGAAGTCCATAGTTAAAGATGAGCTTATAGAAGCAAGATTACATTTTACGCTTTTCGATTAGCTTAACTCCGCAGGGAGATTTGGCTTCATTGTGGATGTTGCAAAAGCTCAGTGAAGTTGCTAGCGGTCCTAATCCTATCCACCACAAAACAGTCTACGTATTACTTACTCAATTTATATGACTTCCATACATTTATATTCTCCAGAAATTCACCACGTCGTTTTGTCTCTTATTTTATGTGAATATGATTAGCTTATAATCATTCTGTTGTTTGGTTCAAATAATCCAGATAATCGAAAAATTCGGGGTTCAATTGACAACTCAAAATCAATATTATCAACTAGGATATTTCTAAAGAGAAAAAATATTTTTACAAAACTTTTGAGGAAGAGTTTTAATAGGGTAGAGTAAACGGGTAAAAGCATATATAAATAAAACGGTGTTTATGATTTTTTATATTTTTCTTAGGCTTATCTAAAAGGTTTTCAGATCGCTGCCCAGCAATACGATTTGAGGGCAAATTTCATCCCTCATCTTATTGCAAGTTCTGCTGGGTTTCTTTATCTATGCATGTGTACATGGTAACGATTTATTCCCTCCATCATCTGCCTTTTTTCTCCTATTTGTCTTCTTATCAAGGCATATTGTCGTAGAATGGACTCTCCACGACATACCATATATAACTATTCGTTGAGGGAACTTATTTAATTATCTATAGAGTGCGTGGATGTCTGGCTGGCCAATATTATATATCTTCGATATGCTTAAGAAGTGGAACTGGGCTCAAGGATAATAATATTGCTATCATTAATAAAATAGAGTTTTATTAATAATAACTATCAACAACCCCTAAAACGGAAAATATTGACATAAACAGAGAATGGAAATGGTCTTGGGGACTCGAGCTAATCCGAGGATTAAAAGATTTAAAAAGGTAAAAAAAATATAAAGTTAAAGAGATGGGATGGTTCGCTAAACCATTTAGAGCACAGGATAGAATTGACAAAAGGGTTAAATACTCAAAGGTAACGTTCGGCTTACGTAATTTATACTTGTTGTGCAGAGGAAGGCGGCGTGAAGGAATTTTCGGTCCGCTGGCGAGTTCCAGCCGAAGGGCGGGGGGGAAATAAAATGATCCTGACGTGGCGTCTTGGGAATGAGAACTGTTTCTCGACGAACGGCTTGAATAACAATGGCTGTTCTACGTTTTTCTCTTCTGAACAACAGTAAGGGTGAGAACCGTCTCTTGTCTACGGGCTCAAGAACAATGGCTGTTATAATGTTGTTGTCTTCTGAATAACAAGGGGGAACGGTGAGAACCGCTTCTTGGCGAACGGGCTCGAACGAACAATGGCTGTTTTACGTTGTTATCTTTTGAACACCAAGGGGGGGGGGTGATGAACCGTTTCTTGTCAACGCGCTCGAACGAACAATGGCTGTTCTAACGTTGTTCTCTTTCTGAACAACAGGGGAAGGGTAAGAACCGTTTCTTGGCGAACGGGCTCAAACGAACAATGGCTGTTGTACGTTGTTCTCTTCTAAACAACAGGGGGGGGTGAGAACCATTTCTTGTTAACGGGCTCGAACGAACAATGGCTGTTCTAACGTTGTTCTCTTTCTGAACAACAAGTGGGAAGCCTTCTGGACTCGGCGTCACGAAGGCTCGAACCTTGGCACTCAAGGGATATTGTCCTTCTTCTGGACAAGTGATGGTGAATCTCGAGGTCGAGGTCTCTTGGCGCACAAGGTGAGAGAAGGGTCGTGGTGATGTTTCGCGATGAAAATCTGGATCTCCAATCTGATCTTAGTAGTAAAGTTTCAATCTTAATAGGTAAGACACTCCCTTGGCGTGGGGGACAAAGGAGTGGGAGCTTTGAGGGAATGCACAGCCGAGCCTGAGAACAAGCCTTATCTGCCCATAAGCCTAACTCAATCTGGCGTGATTGGCGGATGGGGCGAACGGGGGGGGGGAGGGATGATAAACCTCCTTGTTTAAACATTGACTCAGAGGTGGCTGCGATAAGGCGCCCAGCTTCAAAGCGAAGATGCACGTAGGGAGCATCGTGGTTTTAAATAACATGTGATAGTGGTTGAAATTAACGCGGCCTCAACCCGTTCTATCACACATATATTTTATGATTAATGAATGATTTACTAAGAAATAGGTAGCAAATTCTCCTGAAATTCAAGTTAAAACAGAAGGAATATATTAAAGTATTTAATTCTTTCTCAGTAAAGGGGGATCAAATCCCAACAATTTAAAATTAAATAACCTAGAAAGAAGAGTGTAAAACTCGGTTTTATTTCAGCTCAAGGAGAGCATCTTTCTTACATAATTAGCAATTATGATTAAAAAAAAATAATAAAAATTTTGTTGCTATTCCAGGGTCCTAACATTAGTGAGAATTTGTTTATTAAACAATGGATACATTGAAGAATTAAATATCTATAATCTAATCAGTCTCTTATGAAAAATATACAAAATACTTGAAAAATAAATAACAAAGTAATAAAATCACTCGCCTACAGTTAGCTACTGAAAATCGGGTCTTTGTAGTAACAATAGTGCTTAATAATCTTTCCTCTCATTAGAAATTATTGCGGCGAACTAATAAATACCAAATACCATTCTTTAGTGCAATTTTAGACTATTAAAATAACCTTGATTCATTAAACACAGATTCATTTCAGAAAACACTAGCGAAACAAAGATTTAGCAAAATCTACATTGATATAATCATCTACATTTACAGCCAAACAACATAGTTATTCATACAACATTCAGTCAGCGTAAACAATTGGTTTGAGGCAGGTTGACACCATCTCCATCAAACAATTTACAGCAGTACTGGCGAAGATTTGAATAACATGGTACTTAGAACAAGAGTTAATCAGAATTAAGGAGACAGATCAGAGCCACTTTCAGTTTGTTGTCAATGTCAAATTATTTTTATAAAATTAAGAGGAATTCCATTCAATGGTAACAGAATTGCTATAATCCAGTCTCTAAATCTGACAGAAAACGAACTTTTCCCCCTAAAACCAGAAATTAGAATTGACAATCAAATTGGAAAAGAAAAAGAACAAGAAAAAAAGAGAATGGATGACAGTAGAAAAGAAGAGCTTAGGAGTTTGAGGCGACATATCTTTATTTTGAAGCCTTAAGGTATTTAATCTATGCATCGTACCAGTATTAATATAGGGAATAGAAACTTCCCTAAACTTAACTCAAAGATAATTCCTTGGAAGAGGGAGTGGAGCAGCCTGTGGCTCTAGTAAGTTAGTCTGATAACTGCGTGTACTATTGGCACTGGATGATAATCAGCTGTGCTCTATAATTATACTTCTGGCCGTGATTTTATTCCAATATTTATCCAGCCTTAATTAAAACTTAACAACTGTGAATAAACCAAGAGAACTTACGAACAAATGGACAGGAATCAGTGCCAGATGAAATAACTGTACATTTACGAAAGGATTCCTAAACTTGACACGTTTAGATATCATATAAAGAGCCTAAAGAGACGACCTTGCCGAAGATCAAATGATGGGCCCGATCTATGTCAGGATTAACCTGCTGAACTCAAATTTTAGACAGTTAGTGGTCTCTGGATTTATCTGGTACATATTCTCTTGTTCCTATCCAACTATGTGTCCTGCGAATTATCACTTCTATACTTCTATTCTAGTTAAATTATCCACCACTATTGTTTGGATAAAGCTTAATGAGCATCTGTATATTACATATGTAGTTTATTTCGATAAATATAAATTTGATACGTTAAAACATAACTATATTCATGGTAAAATTAAGTACATATTGTTTCTGTACCAGAAAATACGAGTATTTTATCCTTGGTCATTATTTACTTTATCGTAATGACCTAATCTATTCATTATTTTACTTCTTCTTGTAGGATTTTGAGCAGTTTGTCCAAATATGCGCTTCTTTTCTGGCGGTCGGAAAGTATATTGCGGCAAAACAGAGTTGAAATCCGTTTTCGTCGAAATCAGATTCAATCTTGATGGAACACGAAACCTGGAATTTTACAAGAACAAATAATTTCATAAAGCCTTGGCGCGTGTAGAGTCTACATATATTGGCTCAATGCTCTTGTTTTTGTTTACTTTCCCAAAACTTGGAATTAAAAAGCAGAGCAGCATGAACCATTTGAATAAAATATCTAAAAACTAACCTCCTACAAACAACCACCAACCATTCCAGGCCAATCAAGTGACTGTATCTAATAAATCAACCTAACACTCATAAAAATCATGTTTTAAATTCCTCTTGTAACCTTCAATTTGGTCGTCCTACTACACGGAGGATTCGACCTAATTATTAAGTGTGGCACCTGATATTGTTATGAAATATTTTGCTAAATTTAGATGTTATAAATTCAATTACATGTTACTATTTTTATGATTTTATGATTTTATATACATGGAGAGCACATTGAATTGGCTATTTATATTGTACATGTGTAGATAGCTTGAATTGATGTGCTAAAGCATTATTTCTAATATGGATGAAACTTTCATCCCAGTTTCATTTTTGACTTAACTTGATCTTTAAAGTACCTTGTTACAGATCCCAGACACCCTTACAAATAATGATGGCAGTTTTCTTCCCCTTGCAGAATTTGATTACCCGCTTAAAGTACATATAGGTGATATGTCCTCGTTGTGGAAGGAAATTGATGAAGTTCTCGAAGTTTATATAATTGATCTCTGCCTTCTGTGTACGCGCAAACTTGAGGAATAACAATGTGTGCATATTCCGGACAATTCTGAACATGCCCAGATGTGCCTATCATAAATTTGAATACTTTCTAAAGTTCTAAATGCAATACGATGAGCAATTCTTTGTCCAAATCATATAAAAGTCGTTCAATGACTTGATATTCATTAAGTCGGGATGGAAGTATGTATTCAGTATTTAGAGCCTTTACGTTTAGATTTCAGTGGAAATATATATTACAATAAATGCAGAAAAGGGATTTCCCAATCTATTACTACTCTGACCGCATCTCTTATTGAATTTATTTTGAAAGGCTGCAAGGGATGAAGCAAGTACAAATGATCCCTTTTCCAGTTAGAAATAAGGCTGGCTCCCAGGTCCAAAACGAATGCAGCCCCAATTTTATATTCCTTAATTTCTTTGATACATATACCTAATTCGCACATTAAAAGATACCACACATCTATACATTTTCTATCGAAATAGATATCCACTGATCCTACCGACACGCAGAAGCCTCAAATCTTTATTTTTCTTTTCCTAGTAATATTCGCTATTAGACATCTAAATTGACTTCTGTTTAGCTTTTCTTTACACAATTATATAGCCTGTAAATATTTTGTAATTAGTAAAAAGAATTGAACTCCATATCTCACAAAACAGTTCCAGCAACATGTCTGCTTATTTATGCATTTTTAGTTAATACGGCATTTTTGTATTTATTTTGCCCGTTTTATATTTATTTTTTTAATTGTAGTGGTGGTCTTACCTTCTTTTAACTTATGTATATCCTTAAATCTGACAATCATTCCCTAGCCTAGAAATATTCTCTCAATCTTGTAGCACCTGACAGATTGAATAGAACGGCAAATGAAAGTGCCGACACACTCTCAGCTTAACCACTGGCGGAGAACAGTCTTTTGCTATGTGTAGCGATCCAGAGCAAGCTCTCGTAATCCCATTCTTAAACCACTCTCCACTATCTCTATCTCTGTCTATCCCTATGCATCTTGAGAATTCAAATGACATACTATAATAATAGACCCATTAATTAATATTTAGGCAACACTACAACAAGCTTCCTTAAAAGATTCTATGTTTTGTGAAGACTCTTTGAGATCTTTAGAAGTTAAGATTGATATGTTCCTTTGAAAGATAATAGAATCTAGAATTTTTTCCATTAATTTGATGATCAGGATTTACATTTAGAAATTCCAGGAGCGTGGATTCCCAGTTACGTAAGTTAAACGTCATTTACTGTTTATTGGCCTAGTCGACAGTTTTATCTAGGTCCCACTCTATTTTGGCCATAACTATTGCAAAAATGGTTCTCATTACTACGTTTGTTTTATTGACGAATTTATGTAAATATTCTACTAAGTAAACGATAATAAGCTCATATATGCAAAGGGTTAACAAAAATGACCGCTTGTATATATATATATATATATATATATATATATATATATATATATATATATATATATTATATATATATATATATATATATATATATATATATATATATATATATATATATATATATAATATTGAGGATAAATCCCAGAGTCACGAGAAACTGATGCAGCATCTTTTAATTTTTCACTACGTTTCGAAAACTACAAGTTTTCATCTTCAGGCTAGAATAAGTTTACAAAGTTAATACATAGGAAGAAAAATTAAAAGGGCTAACAAGACATTATTTTAAAGAGTGACCAATTATAAAATATCAGTAAAATGTACTATAAGTTAAAAATTTTTAAATATGACTTGGCAACAGTTAGATTTGCTTTAAAACTGACTAAAAAATTAGTTAATAAATCTAATGCGTGTTTAGCAACAGTGGGAAACACGTATTAAAATGTGTTTTCAAAACAATGGCAACCATGTAGAGCATATTACATAGCTAAAAATGGTTGTCCATAATAAAATATTTAGTTTTCCTATGTATGGAACTTACGAACAACCCTGTATATATATATATATATATATATATATATATATATATATATATATATATATATATATATATATATATATATATATATATATATATATATATATATATATATATATATTTAGGATAATTAAAAATCCCGGCATTTTTTTAATTTGAATATCACCACCTTTGCTGCTTCGCATTTCCCATATAATTAATTTATAAATATCTTTGCTTATATTTACAATATCATATCCTTGAGAATGGGTTCCTACCCGAAAGGTTGGTACCAAGAAGTTAATATATAATAATGAACTTCCTAAATTTAGTATATCTAGTTTCTGCGTAATTTTGCCTCAATTCTTCTTTTAAGATTAGTTTTTGAAGTTGCTGTGGTGAGGTTGAGTTTCGGGCGCTTCTGACTTGTGATGTTTTGGTGATTTTGAGGAATTAGAATTTTAAAAGGAAACGTGGTGGGAGGAGAGCCAGATAAAGATTTTTATACCCCTCCCCTCCCACTCCGGTCATCCTAAGATGACAGGTGGGGGAGGAAAGGGGACTCGGCCCCAAGGCCTACCTTCAGCCTCTCCAGAGCCCTGGTGGGGCTAACGGAGTAGCAACAAGGAGGGCAAGAGATAGAGAGGGGGGTGGGGGCAGGTAAAAGATAGAGATAGTAAAGTTTGAAATAGCGTATTAGACTTGAAAGTTGACCTAGTGGGTTGGTAAACTTACAGCTTTACAGGGTCCCCGATCTACAGTGTGTAATATATGCTTTTACTATTCATTCTCTCTATAGTGCCCCTGTTCCACGTATGCAGTGTTTAATTTAGTAATTGTTTAAGTTTCAGTCTTATTATTCTTTATTGTTTGGAATTTGTTATAGTGTAGTTTTCTTTTGCTATGAGGCCTTAAACCGTTAGTGTTGTTGTTCTTTTTTACTACTGATAGAAGTTTACCCTTAACTGTTTTTACTTTATAAGTTTTCTGAGTCTGATAAAAAGTAATACTTTGCTACTTTCTCTTAACAATCCAAGTTATCATGTAAATATTTCTTCCTCTTCTTGGTCGATCCTTTTTATGTATATGTGAGGAAAAGGCGATGTGCTCTTCCCTGCTGTCTTTGGGTTACCAAGTCCGTCATTTCCTCTCCTTTTTCCTGGTGCATTTTCTCAATCAGTTTCTTGGCTCTTTCCTCTATTATCTTCTGAAGTGATTTCATCTTCATTTCTTTATGTATGTCTCGTTTACTTTTTCTGTCTCCTCTTCTTGTGTAAGTAATTATTGAAACTGCCTTGTTTTGAATTCGGTTCTGTTCAGTAATTCTACTATTTGATCACTCCGGTTAAGGGATTTGAGCCTGTATATTAGACTCAGTCCCCGTCTTCCTTATTCAACTCTTTCTTTAACGTGCTTGGAATATCATGTCCCGGTAATCGTCACTCGTATTATTTTGGTTTCATTTGACTAATCGTATCTCTCTTCTTTGAGTTTGTTACTGTAGATTGGCACATTTTAAAATTATTCTGGTTTGTACTAATTTTCCATTGTTTTCATATACATTAATCCTTCTTATTTCCTCCGCTGTTAATCTTGCCTTCATGCCGGGCTTCCTTATGGGCAGACGAAGTTTACATAACGTCATCTGCGAATTGTATATTGAAGTACCCATACATAAATGGTGGCGGGAGGTTTGGGGGTATACACTGAGTATAGTGAAGGACTCAAGCACACTCCCTGCGGCAGGTTAGCCTCCATCTTTAATTATTCTGCTCGATGGTTCCGTATTTCGATGAATGCTCAGAGGTAGTTGCAGATTAGTCTTTCCATTTTGTTGTTCAAACGTAATTGTAGTATTTTGAATTGCATTTCCCTAACCCAAACTCCGTCGAATGCTTTTGAAGCGTCCCTGCAAACGATGTCAACCCTAGCTTTTACTTTTTGCTTTGGCTATTTTTTTGGCAATGATCGTGAGGGCCATTTCCGTGGTCCTTTTCTTTCAAAATCCAAATTTAAATTTGTTCAGAGAGATTGTTTTCCACCAGTTGCTCACTTAGCGGATGGTATATTATTTTTTAAACATTTCTCTTCTCGTGTTGGTGGTTTTTCTGCTTTGAAGATAGAGATCATCTTTGCGGCATTTACTTCATTAGGGAAGTAGCCGGTGTTAAAGCAAGCGTTTAATATAGATGCAAATCCCTGCAGTATTTTTTCGGGCGCTTCTTTTTAGTGCTTCTTGGTATGTCTTGATCTTCCTGGTGCCTTCTTTTGAATTGCCAAATTGTGGGTTTGATTGATTGCACGGTGATTTTTGCGTCTGTGCCGTCGAAGATGTTACTCTGCATCCGCCTGATGGGAGAGGGTGTGTTTTATCGGCTTCTTCGTTGAGTGCCTTAATTATGTGGTGTTCAAATTCGATGTCCAATTCTTCGTTGCCTTCTTCGATTATATTAAATATGCTCTTCTAGTGTTCCTTAAATATCCTTCGTATCATGTTCTTGTCTTCTATGTTGTTTCCTTGGTTGTCTTTTATTACCATTTTCCTTGCTTTTACTTTCTCTTCGAGTTGGTTTACCTTCTTCGAAAATTCCTTTACGGGTGCATCATTGTCGATTTTCTGGGTTGTTTCATTGCAGTGTTCATTTTGTTTTTCTAATATTTTAGTCCTCTTTTTCTCCTTCTCATTTCAGTGTGTAACTCCCTCGTTGGTCCGTTCATTTCTATTTTCTGTGAGAATTCCTTAGGTATTCTGTGCTTTTGTACCATTCATGGTGTCAATGTGGATGTTTTGATTGGGTTCTTAGTTCTGTATCCCCTCGCATGACAGTACGCTTTAAGGCTACGCATGAATATTATATAGTTATATATGTAGGTAAAAGTTCAAACACACACACACACACACACACACACACACACACACATATATATATATATATATATATATATATATATATATATATATATATATATATATGGGGGGGGGGAATCAATATCGCCAGA
This sequence comes from Ceratothoa steindachneri, assembly GCA_963969495.1. Lineage (NCBI taxonomy): Eukaryota > Metazoa > Arthropoda > Malacostraca > Isopoda > Cymothoidae > Ceratothoa > Ceratothoa steindachneri. Next base: position 105,127,905 of record OZ018327.1, on the reverse strand, counting down.
ACAAACGGACGCTAGTTCGATTAGACAGCGTCAACAATTACGTGGAAAAATACTGAAGTTATGTCGACTTAAAAGCAAAACCTCGAAAATTAAAGCCTGGCGACCAAATATTTTTAATACTGCCTACAGAGACGAATGAATTACTCTCCTAATGAAAATGTCACTTCCCGGTCATAGAACCTCATGGCCCGTTGACTAGGTGGTTGAAACTCCCTCAGGTCATAAACTGTATCACATAAACATGCTCAAGAAGTATCACAGCCCAGCGTGTATTAATAATATTGTGACGCTGGATGAAGAAGGAACCATGGAAGCCTTATAACTCTGTAAACCGCTTTAGGTGGTTAACACGGTGTGTGTACAATCAAATAACGATTAACCTCTTCCTTCATTATCCTTCCCCCAGGATGACCGATCCACTGAGTTAATTTTGAACCCCCACCTTGGCAAACTTAGAAATTCTCAATTGGGTGCGTTATTAAAAGAATTCCCCAATGTAATTTCCGAGAAACCAGGGTGCTCCAAACAGTTTGTTCATGAGATCAAATTGAAGGCACAAGAAACTATTAGACTTAAACCTTATCCCATTACGATTCATCTTCAATCAGCCTTTGACGCATAAGTAAAGAATCTGCTACAGTTGGGGATCATCGAGCCTTTGCCCTTCGATTATTGCTTGCTGATAGTGATGGTCCGATAACCTGACCATACCTTTCGAATGTGTGTAGATTTCAGGAAACTTAATTCGGTTACCATTTATGACGCCGAGCCTATTCCCCTAATTGATCCAAGCCTACACCTGTTCGAAGATGTCAAATACATCTCCGAACTGGATTTGTGCAAGGCCTACCACCAAATCCAGTTAGCCGACGCGTCTAAGAAACCAACCAATTTTGTAACGGATAAGGGCTTGATGCAATTCACTCGATTGCCATTTGGTTTGCTCACTGCGGGGAGCAACTTAATCGGATGATGCGCCGAATTGTGGATGGTTTAAGCGACGTGTCGTTCTATTTCGACAATGTGTACGTGGCTACACATACATAGAAGTGACACATACACTCACTCTGAGCCTTATTGGATCGTCTCCGCAAGCACGAATTAACTGTCTGACCCTATTAATGCTACCTTGCCTATTAGTCAATCTCGTATCTGGGATTCGAAATAGGTAAATTCGGTTAATCATTCAAAAGGAAAAGGTCCACGAGGCCATTGCGTTCTTTCTTGGTGCAACGTCATTCGACAGAAGATTTGTCCCCCAATTTGCCATGAGAGCCACGCCCATTAATGATCTCTTAAAGAAACTTTCCCCCGACCCAATTAGATGGAATCCAAACGCGATCTCTCAGTTTAGCTTGTTGAATGAAAAATTAATTTCAGCCCCCATCCTTCGACTACCTAATCTCCAAAAGAAGTTTGGGATCCACACCGATGCATGTGGTTAAGGAATCGGTTGTGTATTAGTGCAATATGATGACAATGGGACTCCTTTTCCTATAGCTTATGCAAGTCGAAAACTATCGATTCGAGAAAGGGCGTATGCAACTATAGAACAGGAGGCTCTAGCCATAATTTGGGAGATAAAGAAATTCAAGTTCTATTTAAAAAGGCGTGAGTTTAACGTGGAATCCGACAACTGGCGTTTGTCCTATTTACGTAAGAGCAAAAGCCAGAACGGCAGACTCATGCGATGGAGTCTATTGTTAATGGAATACCAATTTACCGATAATTGTATAGCCGATAACTTGAGCTGAAACCCTACAGAGGGTTAATTAAACTTCTGTTAGTCTTAAAACCATTTTTTCTGGTATATATTTAAGGTATTAATTGGTTATTTGTGTAAAGAATTAACTACCTAGGTAGAGCTTAATAACCAGTTTTTTTTATTGTTCTTTGTTGTAATCGATGTTTTTTTTTGTTAAATTGAAGTGTGTGATCCGGACAGCTTGGCCTTACGAGGCAAGGTTAAAGTCCGCCGTTCACCTGCCTATGTACGTGCGCGTATGTGCGTACAATGTAAATAAGACTTAGTTTTGTAGGATAGTTGACCACGGTAACACTCGGACTTGGAATTGCATTCCAAGACATGTGTTTCTTTGTCGTTTATTTTTTTTTTGGCACTTGAGTTATCCCCCATCCCCATTACCTATAGAAGAGAGGAACTATGGGGAATTTAATATCACGAGGACAAACAGACGCTCGTTCGATTACACAGGGTCAACAGTTACTTTGCACATGGGCCGATAAATTATCCCCGCCCGCCTCCCCTTTACCCCGCTGTCCCAAAATAATCCTCGATATCGTTCACAAAAATGGATTACCATCAGCATATTTCGTAACCCGTTAGTATAAACAAAGGGGTGGGGAGTAGCCTTCAGAATAAAAAATCTATGAACAGGCTCACTGCTCCCTCCTAGTGATTAGGTCTATTTTCTCCAAATAGACGAAATTTCACCTTTTCCCACGTAAACCAGAAGAGGCCAGAAAGGCTAAGGTTCACAACATGGGAAACTGATGCGTTATGAGAGAGGCTTAAAGGTGGGCACTCATCTCACCTCCCCTCGCCCAGGGGATAATTGATGTATATATAGATCGATCTGGACAAAAGAAGAGGAGAACTGAGGTAGCGATCGAGAAAAGAAGAAGACGAGTCCTGAGTCAAACCGGAAATCAAGAAGAAGTGGACCGAGCGGGAGTTTTCTTCCCGAGGCTATTACTTTTGGCCACAACGAAGAGTAGACCATGTGTATAGAGAATCACTTCCATGCCAATCTCGTTCAGAGAAACTTCCTATCTCAGTTTTTCGAATAAAAACAGAGATACCGCTCACCATTGAGGAATACCAATGTGAAGTTCCACTCGAGGAAATATTTACCCCCTGGTCAAGTCTCATCATCGAGAAGCCCACAAGTGTAACCCAAAGATAAGAATAATCATACATCCTCAACTCCCTCGCTTATACCGTCAACTCAAGGAGCATCGCCCCCCCCCCCCCCGCCTCCCCCCCCCACACACTTACCTCGAAGTCAGCTGTTATCCAGAATAACCTCCACCAAACTTATCCTTCGCGAAGCAAGACGAATCACTGTGCGTTCGATTCAGCCTCACGTCCGCGACAACTCACGCCTCGAATCATCGCCTAAACGAGGTTTTCGTTCAAGTTCTCCCCTCGCCCGACTCCCACTTAGTTAAAGGTAAAAGGAATTTAACTTATTTATATCCTTTAGTTCTCGCCGTACTAAAGTGAATTTTTGTGTCAACCATCTCGTAGTACTCATTGGTAGTATTAATTATTTATTTAGATCCTCTTATTATAGCCTTAGTATATTTAAAGTTTTCAATATTTTATTTATGTAATTAAAAGTATAATTTTTGCCATAGTTGTTTAATTAAATGCTCAAAATACTGGATATAGCAAGAGATATATAATATTACGAATCCTCCCTGGTTAAAGAATCAAAACAAAAGATAAATAAAAGTATAGCACTCTTAAAGAAAAAAGAAACATTACATACATACTTGGCCGTATACCACGACATTATATTTATAAAGAAAGATCAAATACAAGTTCTGCGTGTGGTAATAATTACCACAGGGCGTTCACCATATTTAATTTCTCCCTTTTAAAAACCTTTTGATGACAGAAAGATAGACGCAGAAACCTTGTTTTGTAGACCATATAACACAGAAAACAATCCCTATAGCCTCTCTCAGTTTATTAAGAACATTTACCGCTCTCTTTCACCCTTGTTCGGTCTAAACCGGTGCAAAAAATAGTGTAAAAGAGAAAGAGAGAGAGAGAACCTGTTGCTCTTCAGGAAACGGGTGAAGAGGGCGTGTGGCTACTAAAGGTTCAAGTTGTAGTAGAGGTAGTGCCCCTCCTACTACACCATTAATCTTTTGGGGGGTCCTCAACTCTTGGGGTTCAAATTTTGCTCTCAAATAAAACTAATCAAAGAAAATCTTTGTTTTCAATCTAAAAATGCCAGCAGAGTTCGTGTGCGGCCTCATTTGTTTTCTCATGATTACTATTTGTTTACACCTGATTACTATTTGTTTTCACCTGATTACTATTTGTTTTCACCTAATTACTGTTTGTTTTCTCCTGAAGACTATTTGTTTTCACCTGATTACTATTTGGTTTCACCTAATTAGTCGACCATAACAAATTTAGGGGTGTTTTTTTGTTTGTTTTGTTGCATAAAAACAACCTAAACAAACTCGAGTAATTTTCTTGCTTTTGCCCGAAATGAGACCACAAAAATACTCGTGAGTTTATATTTAGTTTTCACTAGAAAAACACGACTAAGATAGGCAACGGGGTTCTCTTCCTTAAGTTTATTAATTAAAAACACAGCAAGAAAAGCCTTAAAACCCTTATCATTGGTTTTCACACAAGAAACACTTGAAAACTTTCGGGTTTGGGTTTTTTCACATGAAAAAGCGTCAAAAAATATTCTTGTTTTTTAATCCATTTATTCAGGAGCGTCTGATTTCTGAAGTGAGGCAGCTTTATGAGGTGGTCGCCCATTGGGCAGATAGGCTGATATCTCCACCTGCAAAAGCAGCTCACAAGCATCACCATATGTATACTCATTCGCAACACCGTTATCAATTCCTCTCCTACCTTCACAGCACAATAAACTCACTCTCTCCTCTGTCTAGTAACCCTACCGATTGGGCACTACTGCTTCCTATTTGATGTTCTCGTATCCGCATATCCCTGAGGGCGGAAGGGAGGCCACATTCGGCTTGGGGAAACGAAAGGTTTCCCGATCATTTGTTCCTGTTAAAAACACATCCTGATCCAGACAGCTCCCTGACCCCTTAAGAGGATCATTCGCTGGTGCCGTCGGGCTCAGCGGGAATTGACGCTTCGAGTAGAAACTCATTTTGGAATACCGCGACGTTTCCTTCTGGAAATTAAATTCCCTGAAATTTATCACCGAAATGGGTGGGGCCTCTCCCTGAATGTTAAATTTTAATCCACTCCCAGTTTGGATATTAGGAAATTACCTAATTTGGAGCGATTAGTGCGGATTGCTCAACCGAGACCATTTAATGTCACACTAAAACAGACTTATCTGTTGTAAAAGACATTAAAACCAGTACATACACTATCATAATCGTATGTGTACGTATATATTTCGGTATTTATTCGCTTTGCGCCTTTTTTTTTAATTTTACTATTAAAAGTTTGTAATTTGTGTTTCTTTTGGTTTATGTTTGTATCTGGTAGTCCGTATTCGGATGACCAATTCACAGCCAAAGCGGTATCTCCCATCACGGGCCCATAGCCATTTTGATGTTAGAGGCTTAGATTTACTGAAAAAAAGAGTAAAATTTGAATGTTAAGATGGGGCCACTTCCTAAGCGAGGAAAATTCAAAGGTCATTTATACGGACGAATTAAATTAATTGTACCCAACCTAATCTAAGTTGGCATGATATATATATATATATATATATATATATATATATATATATATTGGGGAGGGGGGGGAGGGGGGAATGTATTTACTCAGGCTAAAGGGTGTCTCAGCACTCTGATAGTTGCGTCTGGTTTGCGAGGGCCCCCTCTATCCTAACTTGTGACAGTCATGTTTATAATTATAATTAAGGGCTTCAAAATTTTACCAGGTGTTCGCTCGGGTGTTTAAACGAGGACTCTCATTTCGCCCACACACCTTTCGCAATTCGATAATTAATTAAATTAATTACTTTTCTTTCTTCCAAACATCCCCACAGGTGGCATTGATACACACTTAGAAAAATTTATATTTCATGGGTGTCGCTTTACTAGTATTAGTGTCATTGCGTGAATAGTAATAATATTTTAATATGGCCGATATTTCTTTTCTTTTTGCCATTTTTATTACCCTTTGGATAAATATAATACCTGTGACACTTCCTTAATAGGCTATAACCCCTAACCCGCGAAATCACAGCTCTACTAAACTTCCTCGAGCCCTACCAAGATTAGCAACCACTCAATTCCATCGTTATTTGCGCATTTTGGCCCTAGAACCCGTAATCGGGTGGGCCCTGTAAACTTTTATTATCTAGCACCTGGAAGAGCGCTACGACCTCCCAGGCTCACTACCCCAGCAGTGTCCAATTAGATCGAGGCTCTCTGGGCTTTATTCCCTGTGGTATTTCAATTTTACCCTTAAATCGCCAATTTTTTTTAGACCGTTTCTCATGTCTGCTTAGCTGGCGGTCAGCTTTGTAGACTAGTCGCCGACTAGCCTAGGTCCATTGATCCCTGAACCTTGCCGGGAGGAGGAATTGCCTGGTTAGGCCATTTGACCTCGGTCTGGAGAGAAATGTTAACATGCTTGATTCCTTCCCCTTTTTTCTCTTCCTTCTGCCCCCATATTTACTTGTCTCATCTATCTTTGCACACCACCGCAATCGGATCCTACATGTAGCATAGACAACTTGGTGCGGGTAACGGCTGAGAGCCGTCTCACACTCGGCCGACCACCAAGGAAGACAACGGCATACGAAGCGATCAGACCGTTTAGGATTAGTAGTTAGGCTCATGGCCATTAATTTTTCAATGAAGAACGCAACGGACGCATTTGCTGACTTTAACTTCCTCGATTGGGACAGAGAAATCAGTAATTTCCTGAAATGTGGACCACCGCACCCGCTCAAAGCACGACCAAGAGGGTTTTGCGGGGGCAGCGACCGAGAAAATGATAAATAGAAAAGTCATCACCATCTTGAAGGTCATGGACCACCTCCCACCCAAAATCAGACTGTGCATCCGGGAAACACAGGGACAGAACGAGGCAAGAAAATGAAGTGGTTTTCGGGCAGCGCTGCGTTTTTAACGAATTATCAATTAATTATCCAATAATTTTCTCTTTTTTCCATCCTCAATAATTTTACATATTCTATAGTTTTGGCAGTTTTGCGGTGATTTTAGAGCGAATAAAATGTAATGTTTTTTTATAATAATAAAATGAGAACGTTAACGCTTTAGCGCTAACTTTCGTTACATTTTTAACGAATTATCAATTAATTTTGCCGAACTCTGATTTTAACCAAGTTCCTTATAGGAGTTTTCTTTTTTAAGATCAATAGTGGTACCATTATACCGCTGCTCTCCTGCCGGGTTTTTCGTGTGGTATGTTGTAAATATATACATATTTTGAGGTATTCGGTTTACTGAGCGACAGTGTTCTGATATAGTAATTATATCCGTGTCCAAATCCCGAAATATGTTTCCATATGTTATTCTTTTATTTTTCACCCATTTATATTAATGTGTGATACTTTTAATTTACTTGTTGTTTTTCACGCCGTGCTTGGATACGGTAATTACAACTGGGTCTCTAGTTGAATCAATTTCCTTATGCGTTACTTTTGTTATTTGACCGTTAGTATGTATATGCGGTACTTATAGGTTTGTTTTTATGACTTCCATTTTGTGGTCGTCTTTTATCTCTGTTATCTTTAATTTGTTTCGTTTCTTAGTTTGCTTTGGGTATATTTGCATTTCTCGTTGACTATACGATCGTATGTCGCCTTTTTTACTGCTTTTACGCCACTAGGTTATATCTTATTTCGGTTTCCATAGAACAGCTTTTTAGTGTCTGTTCTTTTTAGTCTGTATCGTTGGTCGATTTGTATTTCCCGTTGTCCAGTTCTTTTTAATATCTATGGATTTAGCGCTCTTTGCCAAGAGGCAGGCCTTATGTAGGAAGATGCCTAGTGCGAGGTTTTCTGGTATCATATAGATATTCTTGTTCCTTCTCGCTTTCCTCTTTCTTGTTTCCTTTACTGTAATTCTTTGACTCATTTTCTTAGTTGGTTGTAGAGCTTGAATCTGCAGGGTTCCTTCTCTATAGTTTTCTTTGTTGCTTCTTTTTGTGTCTTTTTCATATTCTTCCGTGGTATTGCCTATTTCTTCTTTAGTAGTTTCTCTCTTCTCGTTCATATCGTCTTCTGAATACTCTATGGGTTCGTACTCGTCTATGGCTGCCAGGCCCCCTATCATGATATTAACCTGGAGTTTTCTTCCTCTGATATGTGCAGACTGTAGAATATACATTTGGTAATTACATGTTTCGTATTATATTCTTTTCTATTAATAAATTGTTCATAAAGTATTAGACAATGTTCCTGGCTGTGCGATGTTTTGTAAGTGTGCATACATAAGGCCTGTAAAGATGTCAAGTCAAGTTCCTTCGCTGGGCTTGTTTTTAATTTTCGGTTTCTTGCTTTCCACTACCTCGTTTAAGGTTGGTTGTTTACGCGATGTAAGGGTACGTTTGGTTGTTACGTTATACCTTTTAGTCTTCCGTCCCTTGTTATTTTATTGATATGGTTTCTTTACTTTTTGGACAGTGGATGTAAAAGGTACCGAATGAGCCTTTGTATCTATTCCATCTCTGAGACTCTTCTGTGAACTCGCACGAGATGTAAACTTCCTGACAGCACTCTGAGCAGATCTTCATGGTTTATTTTTTTTGTGGGTGGTGCAGTTTCTTTTGACATGTTCTTCAAATTCAGAATACTGAAAGTAAGCTTGCACCTTGATGATTTTAAATACGTGGGTAGAGTGGCCAAACTTTATGTTTTCCGATATTGTTAGATGTTGGATATGTTTTCCTAATTCGTCTTTTAATTCATCTTTCTCGTTAGACGCACGTACATATATATTTCTTACAGGTAAACGATGTATTCGCTCATTGTTGTGGCGTTAGTTTGTGCAGGAGGCAAAATTTGTCCAAAGTTTGCCATCCATCTGGTAAGATAAGCTTCTCCCCATCCTCCTGCTTGACACGTAGATCAATATAGCCTTTTGAGACATATATTAATTTACTCGGTGCAGCCTTGAGTTCTGTGTACAAGGTACTTATCATTATTTCTCTATATGGTTACACCTTATCTTGCTTAGTCTGTAAGCATATGTATGTATAGTCTTCGATATTCCATTTCATCTTTCATTTTTCAATTGTGTTTAGTTCTTGTTTCTATGATACAAGAAGCGGTCAATAAGTTTTGCAAATCAGTAGGGCAAAACAGAAGAACGGGGATGGCTGTTTGTAGGGGTGTTAGGACAAGTTATGAAAAGTCAGGACCTGCAGCCGCACGCTCCTGCCTCGTCTATTTAAGAATCAGTAGCTCATCGCAGATCGTCAGTCACAAATTTTTCAACAATGGAGAAGGTTGAGTACCGCGCAGTGATCAAATTATTTGAATGAAAAAGAGATCCATGAACGCATGGTTGCAGTGTACACCGACACCGCCCCTTTCTATGAAACCATTGCTTACTGGAATAGGGAATTCTGCCATGGTCATGAGTCCCTTGAAGATGACCCCCGTCTAGGACGCCCGTCAGACGTGATCAACGAGGAAAGTGTGGCCCGTGTGAAGAGGATGATCCTCGAAAATTGACGGGTGAAGGTCGAAGAAATCAAGCAAGAACTTGGTATCAACATCATCCACGACAATTTGGCCATGACCAAAGTCTCTGCCCGTTGGGTCCCTAGAATCCTTACGCCCCATGATCAACTTCAACGTTGTCAAAGTCCACAAGGCCAGAGTTGCACAAGCTGCCCTGAGCGAGTGCGGATTCGAGGAGCTCAACCATTCTTCCTACAGTCCAGATCTGGCCCCTAGCGAATACTTTTTATTCCGCCAGCTCATGCTGCACTGCGTGGACGCCGGTTTGGGGACGATAAAGATGTCCAGCTCGCCATCCAGGAATAGATTGAACAGCAGTCGGCAGATTTCTGGTTGTCGGGAATTAGAAGCCTCAGGGACAAGTGGCGCAAGTGCATTTAAGTCGAGGGTAGTTATATTAATTCACGAATCGACGTAACCTTATTCGTGGGGAGTCCTTATCCGCGTCATGATTTACTTCTCTCCTTATCATAATATTATCTAAGCGCCGATATATCTTCCCAGGGTGCAAATTTTAGCCTAAAATTTCTTTATTTGTTCACCATCAGGAATTAATTTGATCGTGGGACTTTCACAATCAGCCACTACTTTCACTTCACTATCTCTTTCGCTTTGATTTATAGGAGAAACGCTACTGCCCTCATTCTTCTTGCAGAAGTAAAGCACGCATCTGCCCGCTGGTCTCGTGCAGGGAAGCGAAAGGTGAGCAGCTACTATATATGCCTACCGAAACTCCACCCCGGGCCCCTTATTCAGTCATTAGAGTGTTGCATTATCCTCCTTCCTTGTTTTATCCTTCCATTATTTTCCGCTTTTTTGTAATTTAGCTTGATTCTTAAATAGAATTTTGCAACTCTTTATAAAGCAATTAACATTTTTTTCATGATAACTGTATCAAATATCGTTGATCTCGATCTTAAAGATTATCGTATATGACATCCTCCCTTTCGCACTCTTTCCCACCCCCACCCCCACCAACCTTCGATATTTCGGCACTGTGGACAGGATATCCTTGACCCTCTTAGGATATTTGTAAATCGAGATCTTGTGGACTATCTCACTTAGTGAAGATAAAACGAACAGTGGCGAATACCAGAAAGTTTCCTTTATTTGATGGCTTTTAGCTGTGGTGGTAACAAGTGACCTATTTATTTGGGGGGTAAAGGGGGTAGTTTGTTTCCTGTGATTTCGCAAATTGCTCATTCCGCTCATATTTTAAGGGGGCATTTTGTTGATTTAATGGAGTTGGACTCTACTAATCAGTGGATGAGAATTATAGAAAAAGGCAAACATTCTAAATACTGTCCTTGCCTTCACATGTTTTTCTAATCAATCTTTTTTAGCTGTCCTAATTATCTTATGTGCGTTTAGGCAAAATATAATGAACTGATTTTTAAATCTTTTCTCCTAAATTGGGAGGAGTCGGGCTATTATTACCGATTCTCAATGTTCTTACGCCTCCTTTACTTATATTTATCTTTGGCCTGCGAATATTTGAATATTTATATACATTGGGCACTGGAAATATTAAGGAGGTGAAAATAATGGGAGGTGTAAATAGTGAGAGAGTAAAGTTCTGAAAGGAAATGAAAATATAGAAAAGGTCTGCTGTAGATAAAGAATGTAAGAGAACCCTGGTAAAAGGGTATCACTGGCATGAATGGTTATATTTATTCTGTATGTTATATTTGTGTATTGTTTTTTAGCATATAGTCATTATTTTTTTTATTTCGATCTACGCTTGATTAAATAATTGAATGCACCGTGAAGTCACGTCGCCATGATTTGGTAGTTTGCTACTCTACTCCCTCCATATCTAAGAGTCTGCCAAAGAGCTCGAAGGAGGGGGGGGGGGCGAAGTGGTCGCCAATAGCTTACCATATTCTCTTCACCCTTTCCTTGAGCGCCACGTTGATCAGTGTGAGAACAATGGAGTCGAAGAGCTTTCTCTGTTTTTTGTATTCTTTTCTTTGGTATTTGTAATAATTAGATCCACTTCAATCTGAATCCTTTGGGTTCTTCTGAACATAGTAATTATCTTGAATTTAAAAGCATTTGTCGATATCTTCCATCTTATCTCGGAAGAGTTGATGTTTTCTATCACCTCAGCTGTATTGCGCCCTATTAATTTCTTATTAATGTACGCAACCGAGAATATTTTGGATATATCATCCGCGAATTGCAGGCAAAGCGAAAGGGGTTGTGGTAGGTCTAGTGTGTATATGTTGTATAGAGTAAAGGGCTCAGACAGCCCTTTTGTGAGACCCCGCTTCGAGCTCGAATTCGGTATACCTGTATTCCATCATGTGTATGTATGCTTTCCTCTCCATTTTGGAATCACAGAGAATCCTCTTAAGTATGGAGTTGAGATCTAGGATCAGGATCTTGTAATAGGGTCCTCTTTTCCATACATTATCAAAAATCTCTTTGAAATCTTGGAGAACCAGGTCGACCTGCCTTTTTTTGCCTGTCCCTTCTTTCTCATAAAGCCGTGTTTCTGCTCATTATGAAGTTGACTTGATCAATAAAGAGTGGAATCTGTTGAACAATATCTTTTCCAAGACTTTGTTAGCTCAAATTCTAACAGACATATTGACCTAAAGCTGACGAGGTTATCCGGGAGTTTGCCAGCTCTGGGAATAAATTTCATTTTAACAACTCAAAGAAAGTTTGATGGGGCCTGGGTATAATTCTGCTGGGTCAGCATCGTATATCCTAGTGCTCATTGACAAAAGATTTTAGAGTTATGGAGAGTTCTAAGGCAACAAATTTTATTGCGGTGGTTCTCCATACTTCAATCCTATGACAAACAATAATAAGGGAATATTTTGTGTATTTGTCTGTTACTTGGTCAATTATTTCTCTATCAAAGTCGAGGTCGTAATTTTCTCCTTTCTTGGGCGTAATTGTAAAAATGAAAGCTCAGAAGAATTTAAATCTTTCTTAAATTTCTTCCGCCTCAATAATTAACGAATCTTTACGTTTAAGTTGTTACGTCGTAACTGAAGGTTTTTCCTTCCAGTCTCCTTTACTGTGTGCCAGAACGTGTGTGTTCCTTTCTATATCTAGTGTATTTATCAATTTTTCCAAGAGTAGAGGTTGTTGATCAGAGTGAATAGTCTCAGTTCGTTTTTATTCAATTCAGTCTTCTGTGTATGTTGTGGTTGGGGATAATATATTAAACAGGTCCCAGTATTTACGGGCTCGGGCTCTCACACGTTGGGTCCAGGGAGGGGCGAGGAAGATTTTATACTTGCCTCGACTAAGAGAATATTAATTTGATCTGAACTAATTAGCTGGCTGGTTATTTTATTTGGCTCTGCTTCTATTTTTTTCAAGGGAAGCTCCTAATCGTTCATGGCTGACTTTTAGAAATTGCTTCGTACTAAAAAATGTTTTAGTCGGTCTTTCTGGGTTATTATTCCGTGGTCTAAAATTAGAATTATGTCTGAATCCCCTTACAATATTGCCATAGGCGGCACTATTACCTCCCCACCCATTGACCTTCATGTGTATTTATGTAAATCTATTTCTCGATATCCTCGATGTAATTAAATGATTTATTTAGAAGGCTAAAAAGGCGGCTAATCGCATTCTGCTTTGGATCCTTGTGGTGTGTTAGGTGGTGTATGTATGCCCCTTATCGGATTTCTTTTTCTTAAATTTCGTGTCCGTTAAAGTCTTATATCAGTTAGCGGTCAGCTTTACTAGTCCATGAGACAGGGCCTCTTAATAACATAAGAAAAGGTGTCTGCAAAATGTTACTCAATGCATATACGGGGCTTTGACCTGGCTCTAGAGGATGTCCTTAGAGAACTCTGCCTTGTATTTTCTAGTGCTGAGACTTTCTACTTCGTAGGAATTTCTCTCCCTCGGAAAGGAGACGGATTTGGTAGCGTGAATTTTAAGGATAATTTTCCTCGCATAATAAATGTGCCTGGGCTCCCTCTCTTACGACAAGGAGGATGAACTTGGGTGCCGCGGCTGCATAGGTTTCCCTAAGTGAGGCGAGCGCTGCTTCTCTTTATACTTCTCACGGCATCTGACTCTGTTTGGTCACGTGGAGCGATTATGAGCGCATTGTTGTTTCTTTGTGTGGTTTGTTTTTTGGGGGTGTAGTGCATTTTTTCTGTGTTTTTTGTTCTGAAGTCTTGGAACAAAGGTTGCAGGGGGATAAATTGGGGGTGTAAATTTCTTGCATGTGGCTTTGCATTTAGGTGTGACTTCCGTGGCAAAGGTCATTAACAGCAATGTTGGCGTTGTGTACGAAATAAGTTCAACACGTGATTTTTGTGGAATTTTTTTCGATGTATATATAGGATTCCTGTTGGTTGGTCTTCGCGATAGCCGCTTTGTCAATATTAGCATAAGTCAAATTCATCTTATTTTCCACTTCGCAGAGTTTTTGGTTCGGCGGAGCGCAGGACCTTCTATGTCCAGCTAGGGGGCACAAGCTTTCCTTACCTCGTTGATTTCGTCGGACAAGCAGAGGTCCACTTTTCGAGCGTATAATAGCTTTTCGCAATCACCTTAAATAACTAGTTTTAAGAGTGTTAACACAATCATTTTCTCGGCAAAATACTAATTAGTATCGGGAATGCTGACTATGCAGGCAAGTTATCAAGTCATTATTTATGAGCTTGTCTTAAATTTTTTTATCGAGATATAAAATATTCTTTTATGGTATTTATTTATTTACGTATTTTTTTTTTAGTTGCAGATTTCTGAGATGGCATTTATCAAATGCTTCTTCTGTATCCGGTTGCCTCTTTGCCCGGAGTGAGTTCACCTTTGGAGTTCTTGACAGACCCTATTTCGGGCACTTAAATCCAAGAGGTTCAGAGTTTCACTTGTTTAAGCTAAAGACGTCTCTACAGCAACACCTTCGAGGAAGGACTGTTTTATTCTGTTTAAGCGCATAATTTATCCTCAGTTGCGAGTTTTTTAATAAGAACACGCAGACATATACACACAACCATATATATATATATATATATATATATATATATATATATATATATATATAGGTAGGTAGATAGATAGATGCATGAAGGAAATATCGATATCGAATGTAAATTTAACCCTCGGGAAACAAAAAGCAAACGACAGAATACATCATTGTTGTTATTATGAAAAAACTCATTCTTAAAGAAATTAGCTTTGACATACGTTCCTAATTCTTTTGCAATTTTCATTTTTATGGGAACCATATTTGTCAATTTAATTATTGCTTTGAATTTGTATTAACATTATTGTATTTCTCTTCCTCCCTCCTTGTCCTGCTCCCCTACGTATCAATTTACTTCTCGTGTGTCTCCTAATCCGTTAATCGTTTTAACACTTTTGGCTCTGTTCTTGACACTTTCTTGCCTCCCGGTGTGACCTTGCTACTTGTTATAGCTAAATCTTAGTGTGAATTTACCCATCCCTCTCCTACTTCCTCAGTGGTGATTTCGTGTCTTAAAGGCGGTCCTTCATCTTTTACTAGCTTCTATATACCCTTATTATATTATATTCTCTTGTAGTTATCCTTGAGAATAAACTGAATGAAGTTCGACAGTACTTGGAAGCACTTTTTCATTTTTCTTGCGGGACATTGCATTCATTGCGAACTCACGTGCTACTTTGTGAGTTATTCATTTCATATATATATATATATATATATATATATATATATATCGAGAATTATTCGCAATTCGGCAATCATAATTATGCGGTTAAGAAGGCGCTGTTATAGCTTATAGGTGGGGATGTCATTTGTTTATATGTAGGGTCAGCTCAGGTTTATTGGTAGGCCATCTGTTTACGTTAGGTGGAATGAGTGGTAATATTTGGCTTGACGTTATTGGTGGCTGTGGATTCCGCCGTAGAATTTGATTTGACTCCAGATGTGCGCTGGTTACTTACTCACTTGTAGGCTGGGTAAACGGTAAGGGGCTTATTGCCTGGCAGAGGTAGGGAATCAAAAGAAAGTGGCGGTTTTGAGGTTTTAATTTTGGGATTATAACCACCTCAGTTCTGTCAAGTGAAATTGCCGAGTTCCTAGTTCGTAGTGGGCTCACGTGCTTGTAACTAGCTATCGGTGTCAAGAGCCTCAGTGTTTCTTGTATTACTCTCCCTGTCAGAATGTCCTTGTATATTTTTACAAGCAGTTTTCAATCAATCAATCATTACCTGTAGCACCCACGGGGATGCATAGGGCTCCAATGAACTCACGCAACCACGCTCTATCTTGTGCTAATGCGTCAAGATCTTCTCAACAGTTTTATTCAAACAAAATTTTAGGGGCGTGGCTCCATTTCTCTAATTCAAAAACTAGGCAGAGCTTGTTTGATCAGAGGTATGTGTGTGTATTAGTGTAAGTGCGTGTACACCAAGAGAATGTTTGAATTAAGAAATCTGGCCGATCATTCTCAGGCCGATAAGATTTCGTCTTTGACTTGTCCTTGTCAATGTCTGGTGGGTCAGACTCAGACTCTATAACAGATTCATTACTTTGTGTGCACAGCTGTTTCAATTGCCTTTGTTAACTCTCTGCAGGCAAACCGTCGGTTCGCACCTTCTTCCAAATGAATGTGACCGTTTGTATGTTTAGCGCGGTTGCACAGCGATTTTATTTGCATTATTTACAAGTATTTTGCTTTGCATTGATACATTGATCATTAACTAATAATATACTTTTATTTACAAGTATTTGCTTTGTTTTTAATTAATTAATTGTTACCAGATTTCATATTATTTAAATATTCGATTTGTGTACCCAATTCAAGATTTTCTGAGGCCAATGAGGTGCTAAATTTGTTAGGTTTCTTGTTGGCTCTATTCTTCCTTGTAATTGGGCACTACAAAGACTCCACCTCAAGACCAAGGAGTTTTTCATATACTATGCTTTAATTCTAATACACTCATATGAGAATAAGCATTTTGTAGCATAAATAATTGTTAGACTGCTTATATAGCTTAAATATTTGTCTTTAATATAATTTCGGGTCATTTTTCACCTTCTAGCTGATCTATATAAGCGATACATATGGTGTACTATTTGGTCTAGAGGTGAAAGTAAATTAATCTTACATAGTCATATGTACAAAAATATTGAGGCCTGCTAACAATCTGCCTCCTTGTATAATATGTATGCCGTAGAAACCGAATGATCGTGTGCATTTAATAATTTGAGATCAACCTAGTTTATACAATGCAGTTTTTTTTAAAATAAAATAATGATGTGTTTTTAGCAAACGATACTCGTCCACCTGATTGTGTACAAACGATCGTCTTTGTATCACTCTCTCCGATGTCTGGAGAGGTTTTTCTTCCATTCTCTCTGACGTTACTCTTTCTTGTTCCTTCCTGTTCTTTACGAAACGAAGTATCAAAGGTCTTACTACCATCTCTTGTGTGAGTCCTTGAATGTCGATGCTCGTTCAGTGCATCGCCATTATACGAGTGTGGCAGTTTCACCGGCTTCAACCTATCCACTAAGACAGGTCCTTGATTGTCATTAGGGAATCCCAGCTTGTAAACTTTGTTGTCCCGCTCGACCACCAGGAAAGGGCCAGCACAGGGTGCTTCTAGCTGTTAGCGAACTCGATCTATTCGGAACCACACATGCGTCGCCTCTCGAAGATCTTCGGGTACGAAAGGTTTGGGCACCGAGTGCAGACTATCGGAAGGGCAATCAGCCATCCCTGTCGACGAGCCATTATGGAAATCTTTATAGTTCTGTGCGCTCTTTCTGCCA
Organism: Ceratothoa steindachneri; assembly: GCA_963969495.1. Lineage (NCBI taxonomy): Eukaryota > Metazoa > Arthropoda > Malacostraca > Isopoda > Cymothoidae > Ceratothoa > Ceratothoa steindachneri. The sequence goes on along the minus strand of OZ018327.1, from coordinate 105,110,745 downwards.
TCCAGTTCGTGTTTGGGCAGTCGGTCGTGGTGCGGGGAGACAATGGAAACCAACGAGAGATAGTAATTCCTCGAACATCTAGGATTACTCTGTCAGTTACCACGTAAAATGGGACTCCAAATATTCAAATCCATCCGTCTTAGAATGCAAAAGCAACGGTTGCAGAACTTATGTCCGAAATCGGTAATGCTTCGATCTAACTTGTAACCCGGTCATTGCTTAAGAGGAGATACCGGTATGTGACGGTAGGATTGCCCAGGCAATGTACACGGTGGTAGTGGTCTGACGATGTCAATGTACATGGTATCGAATCTATACGAGGAGATATTAAAGGGCAGAATTGTAGATACCGTGTGGCGATCGAACTTGGAGAACTGACATGAGAGGCACTCCCGTGTCCATATGCGAATGTCCCTATCCATATTTTGGCACTAATCGAGCAAAAAGATTACTTTCAGTAGTTTGGTCTAAATGGAATAAAGTAAACCGGCCGATATGGTCAATGTACCCGTTATCATTTACATAGTTAATCACAGATCCTCTTTAATTAGTGTCCGCAAACGATTGATGTTTTCTTCACTTATAGATGCTGAAGGTCTGCCACTGCGAATGTCCTCTTCAACATTCTGTCTTCCCTCCGTAAAGCGATTTAGCCATTTATAGACAGTAACCCTTCTGGGAGTGGGCAGGCCGGTCTCCATAAACTTTTATTAATGCATCAATAAACTCAATCTTCTGCCAAGCAAGCTTGATCAGATATTTGATTTATTTCCTTGCTTCAAAATTGATGGAATATATATATATATATATATATATATCTCTCTCTCTCTCTCTCTCTCTCTCTCTCTATATATATATATATATATATATATATATATATATATATATATATATGTGAATTAAGTTAGACAAATAATTTTAATTATACCAGGTTTTATTGAAAGCAACCGCTAGTCTCGTGTTAGTGATTTTCTATTCAATCCTCCTGATTTGTCTTATGTTCGCCTTTACTTCATTGTTCGACCCGTGATATTAAATAATTGCTAAAGGTGCAACGAAATTAATGTACCTTAGCACTTTGTTTTATTATAGTGACGCGCTTCGATACAACAAGTATCATCCTCAGAGTTAGAATGGAAAATAAATACATTTATTATTAATACATTTATTAATACATTTAATTTCCCATTCTAACTCTAGGAACGATATTTCTTGTATTGAAACGCGTCACTATAATAAAAGAAAGTGCTAACGTGCATTTATCTCTTTGCACATTTTGAAATTATTTAATACCATTCTTTAATGAACTTCGGTAGTCTTATTCACGGGTTGAAGAATGAAGATAAGGCGAACATAAGAAACATCGAGAAGATTGAAAAGAAAATCTTTAACACGATATATATATATATATATATATATATATATATATATATATATATATATATATATATATATATATATGCAATGTCCCGCAGGAAAATAAAAAGGTGCTTTCAACTACACGAGAAAATATTATAATAAGGGTATATATTAACTAGTAAAAGATAAAGGACGTCCTCTAAGACAAGAAATCACCAATGAGGTAATAGGAGAGGGATGGGTAAATTCACATTAAGATTCAGCTATAACAGATAGCAGGGTCAAACCAAGAGTCTTTCGGTCGAATGTTCTGTTTGTCCAGGTAAATATTTTGACAGACAGGAAAGCAGTTATCTGTCCGTATTAATCAGCATAAATACAATGTAAGGAGAGCTGCAAATAATAATGCGTTTTTTGTGCATATGGCCGAAAATAACCTCTTAATTAATTGAAACTCAACAAAAGACATTTTTCCTTAAATGACTCAATTAAAGGAAACTTTGTTGAATGTTCATGTATAAGCCAATTAAATAACTTTAACATTTACCCTGGCCTTTTTAAAATTCATGTTGTTATGAAAAAACTAATTCTTAAAGAAATTAGCTTTGACTTATGTTCCTAATTATTTCAGTAATTTTCATTTTTATGGGAACTCAATTTGTCAATTTAATTAATAACATTATTAACATTAACATTATTTTATTTATATTCCTCTCTCATTGTTCCTCTCCCCTTCGTTTCAATTTAGTTCTCGTGTCTCTCCTAATCTGCCTCTTTAGACTATCTCTTCATCCGTTAATCGTTTTAACCCTTTTGGCTTGGTTCTTGACTCTTCCTCGCCTTTTAGTTTGACCTTGCTACCTTTTATAGCTAAATTTTAATAGGAATTTACCCATACCTCTCTTACTTCCTCATTGGTGATTTCTTGTCTTAGAGGCGGCCTTTTTTCTTTTCCTAGCTAATATATACCCTTATTATATTATTTTATCGTGTAATTATACTTCAGAATTAATTGAATAAAGTTCGAAAGTATTTGGAAGCACCTTTTCATTTATCCTGCGGAACATTGCATTCATTGCGAACCTCATGTGCTACTTTGTGAGTAATTCATTTCATATATATATATATATATATATATATATATATATATATATATATATATATATATATATATATATATGCGGTTAAGAAGGCATTTTTGTAGCTAACTAAGTTCTTCATCAAGGTCTAGGAAGGAGCTCCTCTCACAGTAATGAGATATAATGTAGAAACCAAAGTAAATTTTCCATTCTCTTGGAAAGCAGGGATGACAATTTAAATAACTGATTGAAAGACAATTTTTTGTTTGTCTTCGAAAGGCTGGATTATGCGTAATTTCCTTGTGACTGTCAGAAGAGCTCCTTCCGAGAGCTTGATGAAGAACTTAGTTAGCTACAACATCACCTTCTTAACCGCATAATTATGATTGCGCAATTGTAATTAATTCTCGATTTATAAGGAAGAGCTAGAGTAGATAAAGGCAAATTTTTCATTCTCTTCGAAGAGCAGAGATAACAATTAAAATAGCTGATTGAAAGACAAATTTTTGTTCGGGTAGAAAGGCTGGCTTATGCGTTATCTTCTCGTGACTGTGCGAAAGGTCCTTCCGAGAGTTTGATGAAGAGCTTAGTTATTTTGTAGTGTCCAGTTACAAGGTGGAATAGAGCCAACAAGGAAACTCACAAATTGAGCACCCTTTTTCCCCATAAAATTTTGAATTGGGCACACAAATACAGCATTTAAATAATATACCATCTGTTAATAATTAATTAATGCAAAACAAAGCAAATACTTGCAAATAACACCAAGTCGATAGTCACCAAAATCAATGCAAGACAAAATACTCTTAAAAAATGCAAATGAAATCATTGCTCCCACGCTAACCATACAAACGGTAATACACATTAGGAAACAGGGGCGAGCGAATGGATTTGGAGCACTGATAATAAAGACAATTGAAACATTTGTGCACACAAAGTAATGAATTTGTTATAGAGAGGCAGTATGACCCACCATCCATTGACGTAATCTTATTTTGCTACGGATATCAGCTTGATAATGATCAGCCAAATTTTCTCATTCAAACACTCTCTTAGTGTACACGCGCCTACACTAATACACACACATACCCTCTGATCAAACAAGCTCCGCCCAGTTTTCAGATTGGAAAAACGGAGCCACGCCACTAAATTTCAGTTAGAATTTGACCAACAGCTAAGAAAGTTAAGAAAATTTGGGAGATGCCATTAATAACAACCTATAAGGAGCTCTACCGATACTTGGGCATGTTAGGCTACTATATGAGAATGATTCCGAATTTGGCCACGATTGCAGGCCCGCTGCAATATGGCTGCACGAGAAGCATTTAATAATACTAAAGTAGCTCTAATTAACTCGGTCAAGCTCTGTCACCCGCTGCCAAATGACTCACCGTATCAACTGGTGACATAATGCTCCCAATACGCGGCAGGTGCTGCCCTTCAACAGATGGTGAATGGATCACCGGAACCAGTGGCCTTTTTCTCAAGCAATTAAACAATACACAAGAATCATGCTCAACATACGATAGCGAACTCCTAGCGGCGTACTTTCTATGATCCACTTCATGCACATGATTGAGGGTCGCTATGTTACCTTGTGCAAGGACCACAATCCGTTACTGTCGTCTTTCTCTTTACCATTGTGTGCCAAAATGGACAGGCAAGAACGCCACTGGATGGTGATATTGGAGTTAATCAGCTACATCACATATGTGCGTGGTCAGGACAGTTTCATTGCTGACTGCATATCACGGAACGTCAATTCGGTCCAAATTGACTCATTTGACCTCCGAGCTCTGGCGGCAGTACAAAATAACGACGAATAAACAGAAGAACTATACTCGCTATTAAAATCTATCCCTTTTCCCGGAGAAGCTCAACTATGGTGTGAAATAACATAAAGATACCCACGACCATTCATCCCTACGGCATGTAGGAGGATAATCTTCAAACAACCGCACAATTTGTCAAATACTGGAATTAAGGCATCACACTGTCTTATTATGTTTGGAGAAAAGAATTAAAACCTGGAATGAAATCTTGATTTGCCAATATGACCCAAAGGACAAAAAACTGTCTAAACAATGGTTACCAAGAGGTGGAAGAGGATCAATCAAAGCAAAGACTAGAAAACCAGAAGGAAAGGTAATGGCCACTGATTTCTGGGATGCCGAATGTGTGATACCTGTTGAGTTTATCGAAGGGCGAAGAACCATCAATGCTACCTACCTATTATGAAAGTTTTTGAGAAAACTTTACAGGGGTATAAGGGAGAAACGTCCTGGTAAAATTCACACTAGAGTCCACTCTTATCGCAATAACGCTCCCGTTCATTCCATTTCTTTAACAAAGTCAAATTTGCAAAAATTACTTTGGGAGTTCATCTCACACACAGCCGTAAAGGCCTGAACTCCTCCCTTCCAACGATTTATTTCCCAAATTGTAAAAAAGAATGAAGGGCACTCGCTTTTCTTCTATTAATGATGTTAAAAGAGCTGTGTTAAGTTGGTTTAATAATGAGAGACCTCGATTCTATAGAAAGGCTTTAAATGGATGGTAACATCGCTTGCAAAAGTGTTTTGACCTGAATGGAGCTTATGTTGAAAAGGAAAATTTATAATTCATTTTATTTTAATTTTATTCCCATTTTGTGAAATTATTAAAGATCCGACTTATGTATAGAAAAATAATGAGAAAAGGAGATAAAAAGAAATAGAAAAAGAAAGATAAAAGAAAGAGAAGAGGAGAGATAAAAGAAAGAGAAAAGGAGAGAAAAATAAAGATCAAAAGAGAGATAATTGAAAGAGAAAAGGAGAGAAAAAAGAAAGAGAAAGAAAGAGATAAAAGAAAGAGAAAAGGAGTTAGAGAGAGTTGTTATGTAGGCCCAACTGGCTTGCAACTAAAATGCAGGATCGCCAAACACTTGGGTTTGTCTCACAGGAGTGACATTCCCATTTCCATCTCAGAAGCCTCATCTATTTGGCAACAAACTTAACCAAAAATCCTTCAGCATCTTGTCTTCAACCTCAACATTTTTTAAGTTTAAAATGCTAGTGTTGTTGTTCATCCTTATTATACTAAAATTTAATTAATTACACCATTGAATTAAATTACTCACCATATAACCAACCAACCAGTATCAAACAAACCTACCGAACATTCTTCATTATTAGTTTTCTAGCGTTAGTCAGTCCTTATCACATTTGTGGTTTTGCTTATGATACAATGCGTTTTTTTAATCCCCTCAGTTTACTCTTTTTTATTTAAAAAAAAATTAATACCCAAGTTAGTTTATATTAATTTTTTTTGAAGTTATCCCCATTTTTGCTAAATGGGGGACTTTTGCCCCACAAGTATTTTTCTATTGCTGTAACAGTTGATTAAGCGACCGAAAGCCGTCTCCAGTTGTTCCAAACTGGAATCGGGAGCTAACATTTCCAGGCTCCGGATAATAGATTATTGATGTAAGTCTTGGCTTAGTTCGTCCCGCAAGGGTTCTCTTAGGCTCCTAAGAAGATCTAAAAGATGCAGGGGACAGTTTGTTGGATTTAGCGACGAGCTCAATCTTATGAGTTGTGGTCGGGATGAAACTTTCTATAATTGCAGTTTTGAGGATGGCGTAGGTTAGAAGCAGGAATGCTGGGAAAACCACATCAATGACGGAGTATGGCAATGCTCAAACCAACGGCTTGCTTCTTAAAACCGCTTTTTAGCGAAAGAGGAGTTCTATTTGTGTGAACTTTGATGTGAGGAATCAAGATGGCTGAAAAGTAGCATACCTTGTTTATTGCGTTCCATTGCTGGTCGTGATGAATGCTACATGATCATGCAAGGTCCTGCGAGAAAGAATGCTACATTAGAGGGAGTCAAGAGCGTTTTTTTGAAGCTAGCATAAAATTAATAGGGGTTGTAAGCCCCTTGTATAGCACTCAGATATTTCTTGACTCTCCACACAATAGGATAATAAAGACACAGTCTTTACAACAGGACCGTTATTATTACAATTTAAAACGTCCTGAGCTCGTAAATTTTGAAATTTCGGGTCGAGATATTATCGGTAGTTATCGGAGTATTATAATGAAATTAATAAATAATTCCCATATGTTACAAAACTTTGGTGTTCGTAGAGGTAAACTGCTGTTAAAATCACATTTTACGACGATTCCTATTTTTAAATAGCAAATTAAAGCTGAGCATGGCTCCGTTGTTTTTCATGTCGCCAGATTGCAGTGGTATTTACATCCAAGTCCAAAAAAGGCAAGATTTTAACCTCATCCGTGCAGAAACATTATAAAGGGAATTTTGAACCCCCCCAAATATGCTAGCATTTCATATCCATTGTCGTTGGTGGTGTTTAAATAGGCTCTCATTTAAGGACTTTTTTGTGTCGTTCTCTCTGCCCGTATAGAACGAGCCTAAACATTGTTCTCAAATAAAATGGATCGTATTTATTTTGGAAGAAATTCGGAATTAATACTTATTGGGGGGGTTAGGGCAGAGTAGGAAGGTTTCGAACATTTCATGACGCGATGAATGTAAGGTAAATGGCCTCAAGTTTATTCATGCACAGAGTTTCAATAAAATTTTATGTTCCACATCCAGACTAATTAAATGCGTTTAACTTAATATATTATAGACCTTGTTAAGAATTGCTGTATATTTATTGAAAAGTAAAATGATTTATAATTTCCAAAATACATTTATTCAGCAAAGTAGTTTCGTTAATTATTGTTAATGCTTTCTTAATATTTAACGAAATAATGAAGATATGATTTTATATCCGTTTCCAACTCTTTCATATCAGAGTAAAAGTGAGGTGACGTTGTATTTACTTCAATAGTTGCTAATCACATGACGAAAGGTCTAGCATAAAAATACGCTAGGCATTACCCACTTAAAAAAAGCCTTGTCATTATTAGCATAAAAATTTCTAGTCATATCTTGCGTATAAAATCCTCGACATCGCCGGCACAAAATATGCCTAGGCATTATTAGACTAAAGAAAGCCTTAACATCACGAGCAGAAAAAAGGCCTAAGCATTACTAGCTTTAAAAAAGTTTTACCATGCTGCATAAAAAAAGCCTATGCATTACTAGGTTTAAAAACCCTTGTAACTAATAGCATAAAAAAGGCCTCGACATTACTCTCTTAAAAAACGCTTGACTTTGATCTCAGAAAAAATGATTAGGTATTTATGCTTATCTTTAACCTGCTTGTAGAAAATTGAAACATATTTAAAAGACTCTTAGAATTATTTCTTTTAGCCATAAGTTCTATCACTTTCCTGACAACCTAATGTAGGGGCGGGCAACCTCGACCCGCGAGCCAGATACAGCCCGCAAAGGCCTAGCGTCTGGCCCACCACCTTGCTCGATATTAATATTGAAATCCGGCCCACGAAACCCCAGGCCAAAAATAAATAAATAAATTATGCCAAACATCATCTGTCTCAGTAGACTCGTAGAGGGCGAGGGGAATGAATCTTACGCCTCGCAGTGAAGATGAGTTAAAAATGAGACAAAAATGCGTTGAACATTGCGCATGCTCAACGCATCGTGGCCATGTTTGGCAGCACCTACTGTGGCGAACAGCTCTTCTCCAAAATGAAGTACACGAAGTCTCACATTCGCTCCCAACTCTCGGCCCGTTACCTCAATGACATTCTTCTGCTGTCTGCCTAATCCATCAAACATTCCAACACGTCTTCATGGCAAGCAGCACCAGCCGTCTCACTGATTTGTATGCTTTTCAATAAAATTCTTGTATAATGTATTCTAGTTATATATGTATATGGTCACTTTGGGGGATTTCGTTTCTCACTACGGCCTGCGGTCTGCTCCTAAAAGCCTCATCAGGCACTTACTCTGAAAAGGTTGCCCTCCCCTGCTCTAATGTATCAAGTTGGATCGAAAATAATGTGCGATTTTCTAGAATAAAGTTTGAGATAGTATTGCTATCGTTTAGGAATGCTAAAATGAGTAATTTATTATTTTCTTTCAGAATATAATTCCTAATCGTTGGTATTTACACCCAGTTCCTCCCATTTAAGATCAAATTATACATGTTCTACTATATGATAATTTATTAATAATGGTGTCAATGCATGTACAGCGACAAAAGTTTAAAACACCAACCAAAAAGGTCATCCAAGTATCTTGATTCTGAAGAAGTGGAAGTTATCAATTTAACAATTAACTTAACCCATACGACTGTCTTACGTCAACTGAAAAGGATTAAAATGGATTCATTGATTGGAAGATGTGCCCCGCACGAACTGTCTACAGCGAATCTGCAACAGCCTGTTGCTTGGTGTGAGTCATTGCTCCCACGATACCTTTACGCACCATTTTTGTGAAGGCCTATTAATAGTGATGAGAAGTGGAACCTTTACCATAGGGTCTAAAGCCACCGTTCATGGATTGGTTGAGGAAGCCGGATTTCTCAGCAACCTTGAGGAGAACTACATTCCCAAAATATTATGTTCAGGGTATGGTTGGATATTGAAGGAATTGTCCATTACAAACTGTTAATCAACTATCAAACATTTAATGCTACTCTCTACTTCAATCAATTTCGCCGTTTGAAAGCTGTTTTTAACTAAAGATTACCCTCGTTAGTTAAATGAATGAGATCAATTCCTATATCACAATAGTTTCCGTCTTCACACAGCTCAAATGGCTAAAGATCTCTTAAAAAAGAGCTCAGTTAGTAAATATTGTTTCATCCTCTATATTATCCTGACCAATCTTCTTGTGATTATCGCATGTTAAGACCACTGGGATGGTCCTAGTAGGTTGACATCAAGAGAAGAGATTTAAAACGAGTTGGAATCAAATTATGCATCTAAACCTAAAGAATTGTACAAGAGTGGCATTCATAAGCTTGTTGAGAGATGAAATGAGGTCCTACGAAGCAATCGAGTCTAGATTATTTTTATGATTAAATTTTTCTAGTCATAATTTCTTTTAATTTTAAATATATACATAGTAAGACACTTTTAATATATTATTAAAGTAATTGTGGTATTAATAAATATAAACAGTAAAGGGAATATTTTATTAAGTAACAAATAATGCAATACATACATTTTAAATAAATAATACTAATATGATCAATGGTGGATATGATAGTTTGGTAATTTTAAGGGACTTTTTAAGATATTATTTGGAAATCGTTCCTGCCATTTAAATTCATAAACGCAGATTTCGAGGAAATCGCGTTTACACCCTGACATTGTTTTTATTTTAGTTTATTATTTATTATAATAAAACCCTATAGTTTGGGTATTTAAACCGAATGAGAAGTAAGAAAATCGATCAATACACCACCGGAATTGAAAACCCAATAAAGATTAAGACGAAAACTCCTTTATGAAAAATAAATTCGATAATGACCAATAAATATTTCGATGCAACAACACGAAAACGATAAAAAACAACAACAATAAACCCCCTAAATACAAGTAAAATAATTATTACTATGGGGATAAGGCAATGACTGAATAACAATTATAATCCTTACTGCTTAATAAAGATAATTCTTCTCATTGCTCGCCTGTATATACGGTTTCATTTCCAAGGGGGCGTGGCCTAGACTGGCCTGCGGGACAATCTTTCGTTGTTGTGTATATTAGTTCCTGAATTACTGAACAGATGTGTATTTACCATACTTACATATTTCACATAATTTTAACTCTATTCTATGACGCGAATTGTACAGATCAGTGTTATAGTTTCCTTTAGCTGGAATATGTGATTACCCTGCTTCTTTGCAGACTCCCGTCTTCTGATAACTCTATCTCGAGCCGCAAATTGTTTGTTTATGCGTTTGCTCTTATTGACACAGGTGTCCAATTTGATAGCTTTTATGTTCGTACATTTGTGCCTACACTCGCTACTCCGACGACCGCTTGTCCCATTTTATTCATACACATTAATATATATATATTCTCCATTTCTGTATACAAATTCATATACACCAATTGTCATATTTGTTTTCATCTACTCATTCTCATATTATACACAATATTCCTGTTATTCTCATGAAAGGCAATCTATTCGGGTCTGCTTATTCCAACGAGCGTACATTTTATGGAGTATCTCGTTGAGCTTATTAATACTGCAATTTTAATGCCAGGAGCCTACCTATTATATAACACGCTCCCTACATCACTACATTTATAGAAAATATAAACAATATCAAATTCTAACATAACATCAAAGAAAATTATAAATAACGCAAAGGCGTAAACACTATCATAACCACCTCCAAAAAAAACGATTAATAAAAACTAAAGGAAAAACAATTCAGCGATAATCCTGATCACCAGGCGCCTTTACTCCTTTTAAAACTTCTATTAATTTTCTCTTTTTACCATTATTTTTCTCTCTATCTCGCCTACTCATGCTATACCCTACCCCCTACCTTTCAGGTAGAAAATCATTAGTTTCTAACAAGGATTGTCTATCAGATATTGAAAGACGGTGTCATTATTTTAACAATTATTATATTTCTAAAGTTAATTACTTGTCAGAATAGGTGAAGTTAGTGATTTTCTTTCTCAATATACTACCGCTTAGATCGATTTTGCTGCTAATGCCTGAAGTTACCACGCTGGTACTACTTCATGCTTATCAGGTACTGATAACTTAAATTTTGTTCCTGGGAGGTAGATAAGTAATATTACGTTTTATTTCGACAACAAATCTACCTCAGTAATGTCAAATTTCCCTAATTATTTTTATTTGAGACAAAGAGGAAAGGCAATTAATATATTATTGATTTGAGAAACCAAAGAAAGAGTAATTTTAAAATATAAATTTGACTGCAAAAATGGTGCGAGACTAAACAAAATTGCAAGAGAGCCGTCAGCTTATAGTGAAGGACTATTAATCGACCACTCACAACATTCAAAGGAATGTTAATAGGAACTAAAATAGGTACCCGGCGTTGCCCGGATAAAAAGTCCTGTTGCAAATAAATACAGATGCATTTTGTTAGAAATTCTTATATTGTGGAATAAAAATATCTTTGTTGATTATTATTATTATTTGTGGACTGTGGGGTGTAGGCAGATTCAGGGGAATTTCGCACTCTCTCTATCATATAATATCCTATAATTTACTTACAGTGAATAAGCGTTTCACATCCTGCACCCGGCAGTTTACGCGCGCACGTGAATGACCATTAGTTATGAGCTAACAACGTTGTGGCCGCAGGCACAGATTGAGCGTCTTATAGATACAGATGTTCTCAAAAGATGGCACTTTGCTCATATCCCTTTTAATTAGTTGGAAAATGTTGTTTTTGATATCTTAAAAGGTTTTTTCAACACTTCATATAGCTTGATGCCATAGACTATGAAGACCTATAGATTAACTGTAATCTAAACCATAGGTTGTTACGACATATGGTAATAACATCTTTTCCCACCCGAGGAGATTGAGAAAAGTAGGACGTTTATTGTCCTGTACAGCATCGCCTCTTAATGATGGTGAATAGTGGACTTCCTCCATCATCGGGTATTTTATTAATTGAAATCGTTTACTTTTTCATCCTGATTCGGAAAAGTGTTTTTGTATTTATTAAAAGAATATTTTATCTCTGTCGGATTTGACCTTCATAAATTAATCAGAAATTAACTTTAGGAAATAAAACTAAAATACTAATAACGGATATTCAGATACAAAATCGATATCTGGGATTTAACATTTACAATTGATATTAAAAATACAAAGGCAAAATAAAAAGGGAAAGTCAATTATTAACTCAGGAAATGTACAAATGTGATATATGGAATCTTATTCAATCTTAATCTAATATGTGGGGTAGGGGATCGAAAACCTTCGTCTATTGGGAATTTTATCCATTTTCAATAGATCATAATTTTACTTATGTGAGCCCGGAAATGACAGAGGAGGAATAAATTAAAGATTTTATTTATTTATTATTTTCAAAGATTATGCTAGAATATTTTGTTTTAGAGAATATCCAGCGTTTATGTCGAAAAAAGGTAATAAATAAAATGATTTGTAAAATTACTGTAAATTATAGCAAACTAAATCGGATATAAGAGCAAAACCAAACAACTGAAAATGTATGAAACAATGTATAAAGTTGGTTTAGGATGAAATAAATATTGCCATTTGCTAAAAAATATAAATAAAGTCCCCACGGTTTCTTTTGAACCCTAAATCACATATACAAAGAGACACAGTAGGAAATATCACTCCTAAGTCGCCACCTCTCCAATATTTGTAAGGTTGAGTATCGATCAGCGATTTAAAAGCTGAGAGGGCCGAAAGGCAAACTCCCTCACTAATCGTGAAATCCCTTTTTATTAAGCAATATTCTTCGTCTTTCAGTTTGTCTCATTTTTCTCCCCAATGACATACAGGGTGTTCCTAACCTAATCTGGCATATGACATAAGAAATATCAGAGTGATCTCCTCGTTCACCAAAGCTTATTACGCGTTGGACTTCTTTTTCTCGGGTATGCAAAAGGACAATGTGTACTCTATGGTCTTCTCGTTCCCGAGACCTTATTATCCGTCCGGATAATAATGCATCATAAATGAATGTACTCAAATTGACGCAAATTGAGACTTAATTCATCGGGTCCATCAGAGGAATCACTTTGAGGATATTATTTATTAAAATTTCAATTAAATCAAATGTTCAATTATTTTATTGGAAATATACATTTTGCCTGTGTCCAGACTTTAAGAACACTCTAGAGATTAACCAACTAAGAATCACTCTTTACCACTAACGAATTCAGCTTCGTTGTCCCTTCTCTGTCCTTACTCAGTATTCTATTCATCTTTCTTACCGTGTCGAGTCTATCATATTGTTTCATTGCTCACCCCAGTTTGCGTCTTCATGTATATATTTATATTTCTAGTTATTAGATTTTTGTGGTTACTTCGTTCTTTTTGCACATTTAAAACAGGATTTAATTTTAAAATAGTTTATATCAGCTACCCTCGTTTGTTGAACTTTTATCGTACCTCTCTTTTAGTGTAGTACCTGATGATTGACACCTTCAGCTGGAATGATTCTAAACGCTTTCGTCTTTAATCTTAAAGACCTTTTCAAGGAAAAAACAGGAAGCTGCACATACATTGCCTTAAATAGTGGAAGGGGAGATTAGGCTACCCACCTCTGAACTTTAATTAGGAGGTATATACCGGAGACCTGCCTTAACCTGACCAAAACCTCACTCAGTAAGTCCATCTGTCGGATGACATAACACACGTCATCACCAGCCTGTACGAAAACCCTGTAGACATCGCTAACAGGACAAGGTGGGAGGTCGGAATCATCAACAATTTCGAAAAATTGAACAAGACTAAAACTAATGTTTAAAAATTCAAGATAATAACTGCTGGCCGTCGGAAAACAGCGGACGTGTTAGTGCAGGAAGAGCCTTACGATTATTCTATTATAAGGTCGGGTACTTGGCTTGAAATTGTCCTCAAGTGGTTAAAATGCCCATTACGAAGATAAACTCCTTGAGGCCAGAAGGAAATTACGGGCATTCTACCGCTTCAAACGACTCTCAATAAACAACAAGCGGAAACTTTACATGTCGTTAATAAGGCCTAACCTTCTGTATCCTGCCGTCCCCCTCCATACTCTGAGCAAGTTCACTATCAAAAAAGCACAAGTTATACAGAACAATGCAATTCACTTTATAACTGACGTAACCCTGTGTGACCACATCCCTTTAAAAATCCTACGTGAAATGGTAAATATAGAACCTATCAAGGTCACACTAAACAGACGTGCAAAAAGCCTAAAGAAGAACTACCTAACTTGACATTTAAACGTTTTATTAAATGTAGTCAACTGCTGGCATTGCCTGAGACTGACCCAATTTATGGGTAAATCTAACAGAAGATTAAAAAAAATATAATAAAAAACCCTGAAAAAACAAGCTAAAAACAAAATATCCGAAGTGGATACAATCTACAGAAAAGAATAACTTAAAATACCTTTGTAAAATGATATAAACAATCTATTAACTAAAATATTGGAAGTGGAAAAAAGACAAAAAGGTTCCAAAGTGGGCAAACAGAAATAAGTAATAATTTGGGATATATTTGTAAATTACAATCGATCTAAATGAAGAATGAAAACTGAAAAACAGCAAAAACTGTAGTGTAACATCAAGTTTAACACCTATTACAAGAGATCATATATCTTATGACAAAGGCTTGAATGCTGAATAAACAAACGACAGCAAAATGACTCACAACAAATAAGCAATTATTTAGGTAGCCAGACAACCTAATACATATACCCTACTACTATAAAACCACTTTTTCTATCTATCTCCTACGTTCTATCCAGAGACATATCTTTTAAGATCGTTGATCGTTGATCATTCCATTTCTGTTCATTCCCTGAAGATGACCGACCACGGTAGAAATACGTCTGTGAATAAAATATATCTTTGGCAAATGTTTTTTTCTGGCTTCACAAAAGACCCAGACAAAACGCTTGTAAAAAAAATAAAGAGATTACAAGTTAAAATCAATAATGCTGCTACTGCTGTGGACTTCAACAGTGCATATATATATATATATATATATATATATATATATATATATATGAAAATTAACCCACATGAAAAAGAAAAGATCAATCTCCAAGCACTTTCAAACTAAATTTGCAAGTTCATTTTCAAGGAATAGCATGAAAATGAAAAAAACACAAAAACAAGAGAGAAAAATACCAATAAAAAGCACAATAGGCAAATAATAACAGACATATGCATCCCTAAAACGATAGACACACAACAACATCGTGTATATAAATGGAATGTGATAGGGCATTCCCTTGTTATCTTTGTAGCCTATATAAGGTTGTCTTCTCCATTTTCATGCTATTCCTTGAAAATGAACTTGCAAATATAGTTCGAAAGTGATTGGATTCACCTTTTCATTTTCCTGTTGGTTAATTTTCATAGTATTGCTTTCCTCACCTACCAATTTTGAGTTTTTTCATTATATATATATATATATATATATATATATATATATATATATATATATATATATATATGTATATATATATATATATATATATATATATATATATATATATATATATATATAATTAGGTAAAAGGCCATGTTGTATTCATGTGGCAGCGTTATTAATTTAAATTTATATATTCTTAATATTTCTTACAAGTTTTTTAACGGGGTCTTCAAGGCGAGAAAAACAGCCGTGAATGACATTCTTTATTCCTAAACATCTTTTGACCGTGTTAGGTCATCTTCAGGGAATGAACAGAAATGGAATTATTCACAAATTGCTACACTATATATAGTCTTTCTATGTGAACATAAGTATTACAAAAATTTGCCATGATTGGCCACAACTGTGGACTTCAATAGTACATGAATATATATATATATATATATATATATATATATATATATATATATATATATATATATATATATATATATACATATATATGATTCTTGTGCAAAAGGCATCAATAAAAGGCAGTTGACATTAATGGTTTCGTAGGGGAATAATTGTCGGATGAAAAAGGAAAATAGAGAGTGAGAGGAGATGAAAAGAGCAGCGACGGAGATTTCACCGTGATTTAGCGGATGCCTCAAACAAATGATAGTGTCAGGGAGAAAATGGAGAGAATAAAAGGAAATAAAATTGGTGAAATAATACTCAAATAGTCTCAAACAACTGTATACACCCACCGAGTTCACTTGAGGAAGAAATATGATGGAGGATAGTGTGGAAATGAACATGTTATGGCAGAGTGAAATAACGAGAGATGAGAGAAGGTAAGGGCTTTTCAAGGTGTCAAATTTTTAACCTTAAGTGTGTTGGAGGAGGCCACATTTAAAGGCCGAAGAGAACAAAAGTGTGGAGAGGAAAGGCTGGAACTGGGGAATGTAGGGCAAAATGTAAGTGTTTGGTTGAATTAATATTTCCTGGCTATTATAATAATACTAATAGTAGGTTTTATATGACGCCCTTCAAGGTGTTGAGTCTTCGCATGGCGCTCGTCCATCGACTGGAAAAAGGCCCGACAGAAGACAGGTTTTCCTAGCTCGCTTGAAAGCACCAGGTAGGGAAGAGGGGCGTATGCCAAGAGGTAGCAGACCATTCTACAGTATAAGGCAATCTACAGTGAAAGCACAATCACCCACGCAGCAGAGACGAGAGCGAGAAACTCTATATACTGTATGCTATGAATGTTGCGTCTAATATTATTAATGAATGGAGATATTTCCTCTCTTCCCATCATCATTTTATGCACATTGCCGCTCAACAGATTAAATAGATTATATGACAGAGAGAAGGGAAAG
Source organism: Ceratothoa steindachneri (assembly GCA_963969495.1). Classification (NCBI taxonomy): domain Eukaryota; kingdom Metazoa; phylum Arthropoda; class Malacostraca; order Isopoda; family Cymothoidae; genus Ceratothoa; species Ceratothoa steindachneri. The sequence goes on along the minus strand of OZ018327.1, from coordinate 105,093,956 downwards.
GAGAAGGTGTAAAAATAACGTTAGCTTATATTAAATGTGGTATAAATCTTATTAAATAACGTGTGGCCAAAAGAGGCCCACTCAAATTAATCAACTCTACGTTGTGCTGAAGATGGAAGCGATCAAAGAAAAGTCAGATTCGAGGACGAGGTCAATGCCACGGAGGAGTCGGGCAGGAAAGTTGCGGCCAGACGAATGAAAGCTGATTGCGTAAAGGGAATATCTTTTTATAAACGTCATCAAACCAAAAGGAAAAGAGGTAAATTAAATTGCAATATACGCAGTAGTGGTAAGTAGAGTCAAGGCAACAAAGTTTAGCTTCCTTCATACTGCGTCTGGTAGGGGCAAATTCTGTTTATTCTCCCTCCAAAAAGGAAGAGGAAGAGGTGAGACATACGAAGACAGGATATCAACTCGACAAAAAAAGTCATGTCTACAGCTCATTTAAAAGGTACAAGCGTCGATATGTTGAAAAAAAGTTAGACAAATTTATACTCGTACGTATCTTATTTGCAAGCCATATTATCTTAATCGATAAAATTTGATTCTAACCAGCGAAATAGGTTTCACAGTAATCTCAGTGCTTTGTACAATAGACTATTATTTACTTCACCGTAATCACTTCTTCTGTATATAATATTACTTCGTCTTGTATAATTTTGTGAACTGTGTCCGAATCTCTTCTTAATTGGCTGTGGGACAATCGGATTCATTTCAATTTTGCCGCATTTATGCTTCAGAAGGCTAAAAAAAGAACACAGTTGGACAAACAACTTACAATATAAACAAAAGGGGTCTTTTCTGTTTGGCGGAAGGCGGATCTTTTGTACCAAATTTTCGACAATAATGCAGTTTTGAGTGCTGAATACGAATATAATATTTATTTTTTGGAGAAATGAAAGGAAATATCTAAAAAAAAGAAATTTCAACTGTAAATTTTGGTTTGTCTGATACATTTTGAAAAAACACGAAATGGAAATGAAACGCATTTAAACTGCGACATGATTTCCCAATATTATTATTCACTCCCTTTATTATTTCTTCAAACATTCATTTGTATTTAGATATAAGTATCTCATAATATTTTTTTAAACAAATTTTAATTTTTATTGCGTTTTCACCACATAAATTCACATGAGTAGGAATCGAGCATCTAACGGTGGGTACACCGCCGTGTTCCAATATGTTTCACCTTTTTGGAGAAATTTCAAGGGGACTGCTCGTGGGGGTTTAGCACTGCAAAGGGACCTCCGTACGATGATCCTGAGTTTCAAACAATTGGGGGTCTTGGGGGCACAGCCCCCCGCTATCTAATCATAATTGTTTATAGAATAATATTCTAAACTAGTGTGCATTAAATTTTGTTTTTTTAATACCTCCTTTCATTTCTCCAAAGAATAAATGTTATATTCGTATCCAGCACTAAAACCTGCATTATTGGTGAAAATTTGGTACAAAACATCCGCCTTCCGCTAAACAGAAAAGATCCAACAAAAGATATAACAAACTAAACTTCGACCTGTGCATTCTATAAAAACTGAATGGTCTTTTGTTTTTGTGTACTCTCGCTAGACTTGGGATTATACAACGACGGGAGCACGAACTATATAAATAAAATATCAAAAAACTAACTATTTTAAACAACCTCCTACCCATAACTTCCGCGCCGTAGTTAAATCAACGTTTACCTCAATGTGATGCTAATCGATATATCTTTATCGAAGAAATAAATATAATTTAAAGCACCTTGAATTAGTGGTGTGCCTAAATCTAGAATAATATCCGCCAAATTCTAAAGCCTTTATAAGGTCACTGCAAACCTCTTTTACGCGTTCGGCAAAATACATTTCACCTCCAATACAATTCACCACCCAAAGCTTTAAAATCCTGAACAGAGAGAAATAGAATTAAATGTGAGAAAAAAGTGGTTAAAAATATTGCTGTAATGTGACGTCATTATAATAATTTGGGGCTATTATACATCTCCAATGTGACGTCATCATAAACAAACCAGAGATAAATAAGAAAATTCAAACGCTAATTATAATATTAATAACATCGAACGCTCAATATATTTTATAAATATGGATTCGCAAAAATGTACTTGACATAATAAGAGTAATTAAATTTACTTTTTAATGATTACGGTTTTCGAAATCATCTTATTCTAAATTACCAAATTAATGAATTCACTTCTGTGTAAATTTGGAATGATTAATTCATATTATTTCCTGTGTAGTGAAATAGAAGAGAAAACTTCATCTCTTTTTCTACACCAACTATCCAGAGAGGGCGGCAAGAGGTGTGCAAGCAATGTTAACAAATTGGGTGACAGAATTGACTTAGTGAAAGTGTGACCCTCCAAATTTTAGGTTCAGTTTGTTTAGGTTAGATTTAATTACGATTGGTTAGGTTAGGTTTAGTTGTTACAGTGATGACTAAAATTTATGAGACTAATATATATATTCTTTCCATTCCTTTTTAAAACTTACTTGATAGAAATAATTATTCGAACATTTAAATTAGTTTAGCTATATTAAAAAGTCAACATTTCACAAATAATAAGACAAATGAGTGCATCCCTTGGCTCAATCTAAAATCCCGCTATGGTCCGGCTTCTGTAAGAGGAGTTTCAGTCCTTGGAGCTTAGTTATTCTATCAAAAGGGTAAAATGTTAACAAATGTGGCTTAAATGAATGATGTGTAATTATAATCTATTTCGTAATATTTTTGGTAATAATAAAGTTTTGAATCTTTTCCACTTCCAGAAATGGTACTTTCCAAAGAGAAGCGTGTAACCATTGTTGCTATGTACCAAAGTAGCCTAAAATGTAAGTAGATAGTTTCAAGGGTATTGCATCAAAGAGCACTAACACTCTTGTGAAAAGGTTTTCTGGACGTCCAAGTCTTTATATGAACGCGAAGATCGCCTCCTAGTAAAGTCTTTGTTCAAAGATCGGGTTGCCTCCAGTGTCAGGCGTGCTTACGATTGGAAAGAAGAAGGTGCGAACGCACGATGAGACGGAGACTTTTCGACAAAGGTCTCATGTCGAGAAGGGCTGCGAAAGACTCTCATCCCATCAAAGATTTATGTACCCTACGGATAGCCTCTACATTTTTTAGGAAATATAAAGAATGGACTGTTGAAGAGTGTGACAAAGTGATGTTTGCGGATAGAGCTCCATTTCACTTGTTTGGTGCTGCTGAAATATCCGGAATCTCTTCATGTATGTGGCTGGTTCTCATTGAAAGTCACCGAAGTGCTCAATATTTGGCCCCAAAACACTGCCATGAACTCATTATAGTGCTATTCTCTGCTTTATCAGAAAATGTTCGTAACAGTTCAGGACCAAATTGTAGATGATAACTATATTATTAATTATGATGGCGCACTTTGTCACAAAAAAAAGCAATAACAAAGCTTTTGGCTGAAAAATAAATATCGAATAACAGTGGGACTAAAATGGAGCCCTGACAAACTCCTCTGAGGGCTTCTTCTGAGTAACAAAGGGAAGCTCCAGAGGAGCGAATCGTCAGGAAAGACGACTCTGGTACCACTTGTGGTTTCTAATATCCTCCCTCTCCTTATAATACCTATAGTGTTCAAATACGTAATTACTTTCTGAATACGTTAATTCTTTTAATATTTATGTTTTATTTATTACACAACGACTTATCTCCTTTTGTGTCAGGCGCCAATTTGGTCCTCAAACATTTGTTTACTTAATTCTCTTTCCTTTAATCCCATTTTTTAATCCTTTTTTTCAAAAATATCCCCTCTGTCTTAAGTGATTTAAAACACCCGACACATATGAGGGTTTAAAATTCTTGTTTTTTTATGGATTTTATTTTATTTTTATGTTTATTAACCTTTATATATCGCATTGTCGGATTTGGGGGGTTCATTTTTATCTAGCTCCTTTTGTTAAAAATATCTACTTTTCTATTTCTCTTTTAATTTTTCTCTTCCTCCGTCTCTATTGAACTTTTTCGTATTTTTTCATCTTTATTATTCTTTTACGGGCCTATAATTTTTCGCATCATTGCTGCTTACTCTTATCCACTGTTTAATATATTTACCCTCTTATATATCTCCTCTTCCCTTTTATTTCCAATTTTTCTTATTACTTTCCCTTGTCGCCTCGCTCTTTAAAACTTTTGTTTTCAAGAGCTACTCCTGGATCCCCCAAGGTGTATCCTAGCGGTCCCTTATACACCAATGAATTGTTTATCCTTGTTAACAAATCCAAAGTTTCGCGAGGAATAAAAAAATAAGAATATTTTTCCAAATTATTTTTGGTAGATATTTCTGCAAAATTTTATTTTTAGCGAAACTAGTTTGAAAGTTATTTTAATCAAAAAAAAATTAGCCGCTATTTTTCTTGGGTATTGAGCCAACTAGAAAAGGCAATATTTCCTTTGGGCTTCATTATTTCCAGTCTAATTATTTAGTTAATGATCACAAGACTAAAATCATAAATGGATATAATTTTTGTGGGGATATTGGAAAATAGATGTGTAGCAGAATAAGGGTCAAATGGGGACCACGTGCCCTTCTGTACCCAAATGGATCCGGAGATCACCGCAGGGAGCTGGGAAAGCATGGCTGAGCCTGAACAAGGAGGCGGCCAATGCCGTTATCACATGCTCCAGCTGTGTTTACCTAGGGACAGATTTCATCATACCCCACGGTCACCTCTCCGCTAGCATTCTGGCTTTTCGCTCGAAGATTGGAATTCGTTGGACATTCCAACGAACGTTATCACGATTTGCCCTTTTCCCGAAGGAATCGCTGACTTTTCCTCAAATTCGTTTACGTCTAGAGCACCTCACCAGACACGTATATTAAGCTTCGACTGACTTTAGAGAGCAGCACTGTTATACTTTAACCTACTCTGATGAACGAGCTAAAGGACGCCCTCTCCCTCCCATCCCCAGCGACAATTTGGATTCAAGTTGAAGACTAAATCGATCCGGAAACTATGACTTAGCCAATCGGCAAGCTTTGACATCACTGAACTTTGTCACAGCCAATCGGCAAGGATTGACAAGGATTCCCAACTGCGAAGGCGACAAGTGCTCCCTCGTCTGAAGCAAGAGGTAACCTGACTTCTTTCATCGTATTCATCGTACTCCAACTGGCCCCTTTGCGGCAACGAGCCCGTAAGTTAATCGTAACCGTTGCCACCTGCAGATTGATCTTGAATCTGGCTTACCCATTGCTCCATTATTTGTGTGAATGCCTCAGTTTAAAATCCCCCTTTTAATCACCAAACTGAATCGTACCTCTTTAATCCCTTAATTAACCTACCTGATCGCGTGTGGACCTTTAATCCCGTCTGGGCGACCATTCCCTTTAAACGCAATTTTCTATGCAAATATAAATATCATTTTGTTGTTAGTAAAGTTATATTTTCGTCATTGTATTTCTTTTGCAACCCCAGCGCGTACCAGCTAACTGTTAATCTTTGGCCAACTTGCACTCTAAAATATTTGTTTAAAAGGACCCCACAAAGTTAATAATAAACCATCCCCACTGGAGTCATAACACTTTCCCCCTTTCACTAACGGTCTTCAACCAACTTCGGCACTAAGCCCCAAAGTGCCTACGACATGATAGTTAAACTCCATATTTGGACATTTTGAATGAGCAATATGAGTAATTCCCACGCGATTTAAATAAAAAATTAAACTATAAAAATAAATCTAACACTGAAACTAGGAACTACTCAAGACCGGCCCAAGAAGTAAGTATAAGAAAAATAGACCGCTTTTAATCCTTTCAGCGTTTCAACAAACAACATAGATAATCTAATATATAAAACAATTAGTAGATTCAATTACCACGGTATAGGTAAAAATATTGCGACTGTATTTTCAATCACGCAAAAGTTTATTGTTTAAATATATGAAAAATTATTTTAACTGATAACATGATTGTTCTTTATCGTGCAACAAAGAAATCAAATTGGATCCTCCATAACCAGAAAAAAAGATAACAGATCCTTTATATACAAGAACAGTGAGTAAATATTGTACTCAAGCATCATTATTTGTTGCCCGGATGGTTAAAAAAAACTCAGGCGGTATTAGTATTTTTGTTTTCTGCCTATGGTAAGTTTTAGTGCCCCTTCTATTAATTAATCAAGCTAGGGGTACAAAATTAGCTACATAGATACTAAAAAATTTAGCTTTTCTTTATAATGCTTTGGAGATGAGAAAAGGACTTCAAGTCAGTTTGTATTATTCATTTTCAAATTTTTACTCTTTATCTCTTTGAGAATGCTTTGTCTTGGAATGTTTTAAAGTAAAATTTAATATCTCCACATACATTTAAAATTTAACAAAAAAATAGTATCAAGTGAAGTAGGTATTTATAAACAACAATGGGCAAAGACTACGGAAATTAGAAATATTCAATGTCAGTTTATTCCTCTAAGCTCATCCAACATAATCATTGGGGGGGATGGGATTCTAAAGAAATGGTGAAACATGAACGGTTCTGACCAAAGTCAGCAGTGTAGATTTCATTCGAATATTCGTCTAAAAACGGTCCTCCGCCCAATCTTTAATTATGGACTCTCATAATTTGGCAGACATTTGAGATATAACGTAATGGATGGCATTTTCGGGATTTGTTTTCTATCTTTCCTTAAAGCTCATAGTAACCTTTATTTTTTTTAAATCTCCTAAACTCACTTTCAAATGAGTAAAAGTGCATACATACCGTGACTCAGGTAAAATATTCATTAATATTCCAGGAGGATAGCTGAATGTTCCCACGTTTCCCCCTCTCCCTTCCGGGCGGGCCGCGATATCAAACCTTCCCCTCCGGCCCGATGTCTGGTGGCTTCGCGCTGGAAGAACCCGCCGGTGATTTCAGCTAGCCACTGCTTTCCTTCTGGGGCTGGTTATCGATAGATGGGAGCCCATCTTGGCTTCCGGTGGATTCCGGAAATTTACAAAGGAAGAAATAGAGGAGATAATCAAGCAGGTCTCACCCTAAGAAGAGCTTTTGACGTCAAAACTACTTCCAGAGCCATGTGAACCTCTCCCGACTTTTGGCTATAAAAGATTAATTCCTTTAACCCTCGGTAGTAGAGCTTGTACAGCGTCTGGCGGGGCAAGAATTGCCATCTATCTCGGTGTTCTGGTAAATCGTCGAAGCACCAAGTCTTCAGAGAGGAGATCAGTCCCAGTTAGGGAGGCTCCTTACCCCGTTGGTCTCAAGTTAGTGCGGACCCAGGCTCGTACTAACGTATTCAGAGCCTAAGATACAAACAGCCTCACTCTGGTTCCCTAAGCGAGAAAACTACATCTCGGCTTTTCTTCGTTACCCTCCGCATCGATAGGTCACTTCGCCCACCTTCACAGAGGCATCCAAGATTCCTCGGAGTTCACGGGCGTGTGGCCTTATTTAACAAGAAGCTTCCGTCACCCCCTTCTTCCAGCAGAATCGTGACGAAATTGTGGGATCAGGTCGATCCCTGGAAAACCTACCTCATCGTCTCCACCCCTTATCTCACCGAGCTTCACTTAATTTATCTCTCAAAGAATCTTATTTGTATATATATATATATATATATATATATATATATATATATATATATATATATATATATATATATTTTTTTTTGTTTAGCGTTCATTAAAATTTTATTTGCATATTGTTTATATATATAACTTCCTTTGGGTCGCTTGCTGGGAGAACTCCAACCATCCCTCGGCCGATTCATCGACAATTAATTTTATAAAAAAAAAGAGTAAACCCTATCGGGATGCGAAGGTTTTATTTCTTATTATTTCAGCGATTAAAATAAATTCCCTTCTTATTACTAACAATATCTATAGTGACTAAATCATTTTTAACTTGAATTTTCTGGAATTTATTGAGGGGAGCTGTACCAAGTTTTCTGACCCCAAAATGCTGCCAACCCTACCTTTAAATACTCACTTCGAGTGTACGGACCCTTGTGAGTGCCATTTTCCTATTCTATATCATCTACAAATGCTTAAATTCATGTTTAGAACATTTTAAAACTTGATTTTCGAGGTTTATTTTTATTTATTAGGCAGGATTTATCTATTTCAGGATTCAGTGCTTGGACATTTCATTTCAATTCGTCGCGTGGCTTGGCTAACGAATGTCCGCCTTTATTTTATTCTTTTTCCAAAGTATGCTTAGTAAATAGAAGGCACCATTCGTTTCTAAATACGAGTCTTCTATCTAAGAAAGCATTATTCTCAAAATTCTCGTTCAAAAGAAGAATGTCTGCTGACCATAATGTCGAATGCTTATACTTATTCTGATTTATGACTTCCGACCTTCAAAACTTTCAATAATTCCAGAACTAAACTTGGGTAGACCTTCGTAATTCTATCATGCGACAAAGAAATGGCTGAATAGTTATGATGTTATTGCCAAAACAAAATAATTCCTGGGCTAACTTGGAAGGTCTTTTGCAATTAATTTATTCGAAATGGAATGTAAAACAATATAAAGATTAAAAATGTAGTTAGAACTGGTCAAATAGTTATCATGTTATGCCATAACAAAATAATCCTTTGGCTTACCGCGAGAGGACCTTATCAATTATATATTTTGAAAAAGAATGTAAAAAAACATACAGGTTTCAAATTTCGTTAGAATGGGCCGAATAGTTATGATCTTATCGCCAAACCTTAACAATTCCTTGGCCATCCCTGGGAGGACTTTTGCAATTATATCATTCGAGAGAGAATATAAAACAACACAAGGGTTTCAAATTTCCTTATAATTATCCGAAGAGTTATGATGTTATTGCCGAAACAAATTAATTCCCAGGTGAAATTTGGGAGGCACTGGCAATTCTATCATTTGAAAGAGATGTAAAAAAACATAAAAGTTTTAAATTTAGTTAGAATCGGGCGAATAGTTACAATGTTATTACAAAACAATAAAAAGCAAAACCAGGACCAGCAAAACAGTGACCAACCGACCGTTATAGTGAGATATAGAGTCACCCGTAACTAGACATACACACGACTAAAAAATGGGGAAAAAAAGGATTCGATTGCCAATAGATATTCAATCAAGGATCGTTCGGAGAGGAAATCTCGTGTTAAGGAACGCTAGAAAACAAAGCTCATGAGAGAATGAACTCCTTCAACGAGAGAGTGCAAAGGGGAAGATGAAGTACTCTCTAAAGAGTACTAGAGTTTTTCTGAAGAGCTTTCCTCGTACACTGGCGACCGCAGGCGGATGTAACTCTTCATATTTGCCTCTCTGGTATTAATTATTCCCTGTATTCATTCATACCACTCTCAAATCATTCGCCTGCTTTTAGCGTTGGAACTGAACTTTTTTTTTGTGTCTAAGTTTATTTATCTGTCTATTTATTCAAAGTTTAATGCATTTCTCAAAATATAAACCGAATGAAAGACATAGCGTTGTTGGTATATGAAATTCAAACGTGTAAACCTGAATGTTCGTTATTTGATCGTTTTCATTCTTGAGTGTACTTATATGATGCGAGTGAGATCGAACATCAGAGAAAGGTTTTTGACTTAATTATATTTATTTCACTTGACGAAAACGGAGAAGTAGAAAACTAGAAAAGGAGAATAAAAAATAACTGTAGTAGATGTGATTAGTAGAAGTTGTAATTGTAGTTTTCTGGAAGAAAACAAACATATAAACTTGTTTCAGAATTTGAACTAGTAAGTTCAAGTTTGCCTACGCCTAATTTTATTCTCTGATAAACAAAACTTTCAATGTTTTAAAATTAAGCCTTCGTTCATTCGGGGTAGAGGATGAATTGCCAGCTCCGTTTGCAGCCAAAATTGAAAAGCACCCCTTTCGAGCCGATAACATTCCTCTTGTTTTTAAGAAAAAATTTACCGTGTGAAATAAAATATGTTTTATAGAGGTTTATGATAAAAATAAAAATATGTGTAAAAATGAAGAAGGGTTATTGAATAAAAAAGTAAAATTAATGTATGGAGACAAAAAATGGTAAATAAGAGTAGATGAATCATCTAAATAAACTATTATTGCCATTCTGAAGGTGGTTAATGATGAGAGTGTATTTTAAAATTCCAGGATGGAGTGTACAAAATGAGAGAAGCTTACCACAGTACGGATAAGAGCCATGTGGCTTAAAGATGTTGCTCAAGAGTTGAATATTGAGAAGCGACTCACCAAAGTCAATCCATTATTGGCAATTCTGGAATTAAAATGGTAGGCATGATGATAACCTGGCGTCTCTTCACGCAATGTCTAGAGCCCAGTAAGGAAAAAAAACATACACACAAAGTAAGGGAATGAACAGGCAAGAAAATAAATTAAACTAATTGAGGTTTAAAAAAGAATTCGCCCATAAAATCAACCAGAATATTCGAGGAATTTGGGTAAGAGTTTGAAGTTAAATTAGTCGAAGAGGTGAAATATTGTGCCATCTTAGTTCTATTACTTTTATAGCAAAGAATTAACAATTCTTTGTGTTTTGGGGTCTCCACATGTTGGGCTTAGCACTAGAATGACCGGCATCTCGATAAATCGATTGATTAAAAACCTGTCGGACCGACAATCGGCTATTTCTACGACATCTGGACAGGAGATTGGTAATTGGTAGACTGCCAGATTTGAGGCAAGTATATTAGCAGATCCTTAGACTAGCTAATCCGCTGAACAATAAATTGAGAGCCCGCCAAAAATGCAGATTAGTAGATCGGTATAACTATAGATCGGCAGACTAGTAAACTATCCGACGGCAGATATGCAGATTACCAGACTAGTAGAATGTTAGAGCAGCAGACTATCAGACGGGGAAAACCCTTAAAGCGGTATGCCAACAGACTGACAGAAAAGCACAGCTAAATTTCCGTAGACCGTCTGACAAGCAACCCGGCTGAGGGCTCGTAGATCGGCTAACTCAAAGAACCGCAGACTGAGAGAAGCGCAGGTTGGCAAACCTGAAAACAACGAAATCTGTATATCGGCAGACTGACAGACTGATAACTAGACAATTCTGGTAGATCAATGAGCGAATTCGAATGAATAAACTGCCAACTCTGCTTAGGATCTCCCTATGGAAGGGATATAGTTTAGATCTCGGTGGTTTAGGACATCCACGCCTCCTATTATTTGTATGTATCCATCATTTTTCCATGTCTAAACACAGCTATAAGTTACACTTCACAATAGCATTTAGCAGGAAGCAGAAGGAGCTTGGTAGGCCCACAGTTGATATTTTAAAACCCCTACGTACTGTCTACAGGCCTGTGTCAAGGGTAAGTAGGGTCGGTCGGTCTCCTTTTTTATTTAATTGTTGTAATAACATTGAAACTATTCGGCCAATTTTAACGAGCTTTGAAACCGTTATGTTTTTTTCATTCTCTTTCGAATGATATAATTAACAGGTCCTCACGAATTTAGTCCGGGATTTATATGGTTTTGGCAATTACATCATAAATATTCAGCCGATTCTGATGAAATTTGAAACCCTTATGTTACGCTGAATTTTCTTGTGAATGATATAATTGCCAAAGTCCTCCCAAGGTTAGCCTGGGAATTATTATTTTTCTTTGACAATAACATGATAACTAATCAGCCCATTCTAACGAAATTTGAAACTCTCATTGTGTTTTACACTCTCTCTCTCGAATGGTATAATTGACAAGGTTCTCACAAGGTTATCCCGGGAATTATTTTATTATGGCAATAACATCATACTTATTCGGCTAATTCTGACGAAATTAGAAACACTTGTGTTGTTTTACATTTTCTTTCGAATCATATAACTGTCAAGGTCCTCCTTAGGTTAATTCGTGAATTATTGAAAGTTTTGTAGTTCGTAAGATCATAAATCAGAATAAATGAGAGCACGCGACATTTTGGTCAGCAGACTTTGTTTATATTATAGAAAGTGTGCTTAAAGTATAAATTATTTGAAAAATCAAGTAATTACTTAATAATTTCAATTGCTCTTTTAGATTTAATATCACGATTGCGAATAGGTTACTTAGCAATCAGTGTTATTTTTTCAAAATTATCTTGATAAAAATATGCGACTGGATTTGAATATCTTCTATTTATTAATTTTTATTTATTTCTAGACGTTTTGTTATTATACTAATATCATTTTTAAATTGTAAATAATATTATATATCCTACCTATTTATAGTATTGTAGAGTTAAATGGTGCACCACTATATTTCTTTAGCTTGATGGTATTTTTTTATATAAATTTATTGAGATATATTATTTATATTATGGGTAGGAATGTTATTAATATATGTTTAAGATTTTACGAAATGCATCATATTTGATGTTTAAATTTGGGTGATGGTCTCTAATTATAAATGCTTCTGTTTGCTTTAGGTCTTGATTGCTGTTGGATTCGTAAATAAGTTTGAGTTTTGGGGATATGTCGTTTATTTTGTTTGCCTATGTACCGTTGTTTAGTGTTGACTAATATTAATAGGTTTGAAGCGGCGTTGTTGTGATTTTCTAGGGCTTCAACTTTGAGTGGCACCAAACCCCTACCTTTCCCATACAGCATCGAATTCATCGTCATTTCAGGCTACAGTTTAGTTGTGTAAAAACGCCGCATGCGATTACAGCGAAATTAAGCTACATCAGGTAGGGTAAGTTTTGAATGGAGTATATATTCGGGTGCCATGTGCTGCATTTACCCGGGGTTCGGATCCCACGTAAAATAGAGAAATACAAAGCCTTACAAAAGAGTTGGCATCAGTAATAAACCGCAAAACAATTGATTTATTATTACCCTCTGGTCCTAATGGATGAATATAATTGGAAATTATAATTTGAATTCATTAAAAAAGATATTCAGTATAATTATAATTGTTGTAATCAATTAAGTTTAGAAGTTTGGGAGCGGATCAGTTAATTTCTCACTCCTGTCTCTCTCTCCCACAGGAAAATAGAAATAGAATGCATTTTGAACAGAAAACCCCACGGGAAAAGTAAAAATTCTAATGAAAAGGTGCAAAAATAGGTTTGTAGGTGAATTAGGTCGATAAATTAAATTAGAGAATCGATTATTGGAATAAAAAAATGAGGTTGTACGAAATAAATATGTTAGAGTTAATTAAGAAATGACTCAAAATGGCAGGCTCGAGAGTGTGAATGTTGCTTATTTCTCCCCAGGAGCAGGTAACATTTCTGCTCCGTCCGACCCCTTGGGAGATTAGTGGAGAAAGCTTGAAGCCGCTGTCAAAGTTACTACAAGTAAGTGGGTCCCAGCTTCTGTTATACTCTCCTGAGAGACTAGGATAGAGTGCAGGGAGACAGTTGCATGTGCTAGCCGCGAAGGTAACAGCTGGGAAGTGGGAGTTCAATTTCAACTTAACCTCACTCAGTATACATCTACTTAGAACTGACTGACCACTCTAGAACTCTAATTGCTTTTGCCCCACAGTGTGTCTAGAGCTTAGAAAAAACACGCTAGCCTGCTAGAAATGGGGTGCGAATAGAATGTTACCAGAGAATTAGATAAAAGATAAGAGTAAGAAAACTCTTTGTGAGTCCAAAAAGATGCGATTAAGACAGATATTAAGTAAAGAGGTCGCTAGGTACGAACAGGCCTTGAGTCGCTAATGTTTACACCTCGATTAAAAATGCCCAAGGACACTAGGGAGCTCCAGGTTAAACATTCAAAATCTATCTATCATCCATTCTACAGCTACCCACAAGCTGTAGAATGGTCAGCTACTGCCATAATCTCCTCTGCATCGCCTCGCGCTTTCAAGTGGGCTCAGAAAACTTACCGCTTCTGTCAGCCCTTTTTATACTCGATGGATGGGCGCCTGGCGAAAGCTTCAAGGTCTTAAAAGGCACCATAAAATACCTTAATTTTATATTACTTATCATTGCAAGTTTTAACTACAACTTCCTCGATATACAATCTCTTAGATGTTGTTAAATAATTACAACGGCCAGCACCAACTTTATTATCCTAGGTTTAGGGGCTGATTTAGGACAATTTTGATGTGTTGAATTAAAAAAATTACATTAGTTTTGCTCAATCAGATCAATCGACTTTTGGATTTATTGCTCCATGATTTTTTTACGTTTTTTTTACATGTACAACTATTTACTAGTTATATGATGCAAAAATCTCTTATTTCTTTAAGTAAACGAATTAGGAAAAGTTTAAGGCGGCAATTTTTGACTAAATGTTATTTTTATTTTGGAGATGAATAAAATGGATTAGGCCAAAAGATCTTGCAAAAATAAACCAATGTTTTATCCTCCATCTGCCGCGAAAGCACCGTTGCTCGTAACAGGAATCCAGTCAAAAGTTTCATAAAGCGTTCGTACGAGTACCATGCTTAATATGGTATGAAACTTGGGAACTAGGATAAAGCTTGGGCGCCACTCGTAGTATTCAAGACATGGACCAAGTATCTATGTCGACGGACCAAGAGCAAGAAGAGTTATCCGAAGTTTGAACTTATCATGGTTCAGAAGGAACTAACAAACTATGGTACTGAATGCTAGTTCTGCGATAGTGATGTGACTGGGATCAACACAAAGAACCGGAGAAGCCTCAATTTTTCTGATCTTTAATCAGCACTTCGGCTTGTAGCTCATTATAATGAAATTCCACTTCGTGCCTTTGGAGAACTTCCTGACATTACAGACGAAGATTCAACCGGTATTGAAGAAAATAAAGAGGAAGAGGCTTTAAACGATGATGCTCCCTTCGTACCCTTTTCCTAAAAGGGACTAAATGATCAAGTTCACGATCTCGGCTTATCAAAGTCTTCTGCCAAACTGATGGCATCCAGATTGAAGGAAGAAAACTCCGATCTGACATGGCTCGCTTCACGTTCTACCGCAACATACATCAAGACTAACTCTGTTATACTGAAGAGAAGGAATTGGTGTACTGTACTGATATTGCGAAGCTTTTTCACTTGCTTGGAGTGCCACGCTACCAACCTGAAAATTGAAAATTGTTAATTGACAGTGGTAATCGATCGCTGAAATGTCTTTTACTGCCTACTGCACCAATTTATGTCAATAACTCTCGCTCACACGATTAGACTGAAAGTGAAGTATAAAGTAATGATGTAGGTGCCGAAGAAAATTCGTTATGCTCCGTATGAGTGGGGGATTTGTGTTGTCCACAAAATGGTGAACTTTTGTCGTGACAAAAGTTTGGGTGTATGTGTCCTATACATCTGGAAAGAAAAATAAAAGCACAAGCTTCCTTATAACTAGTTTTAAATATCTAAAATGGCGATGCTATTGAAATATATGAAATCATATTATTAGTATGCGGTTTGTTATAGTCAAAATGCCTTCCTATAGCACAATATTTGTTGATTAATAGGATATTCCATGTCAACAGGATCTGATACTGATACGATAAGGCAAAAACCCCTTAACTATACCGTAAAGGAAATAGGTCTGATACATATGCTATATAAGGAGTGCCTCAGCTGTCGGAAAACCGCTTGTAGGATTGGCAGATCATATTTCGGGGTTGCATAAGTGTTAAAGAGGATCCGATATAGTGGAAATATTAAAGATCGACGTTGTTCTAGACGCTCCAAGGTCAGTATGTGAAGTGACGACAGATATCTACGTCGCATGAACATTCGAGATCGTAGGAAAAACGCAGTCCAGCTGCAACATGAATGGTCAGATGGGGACCAAGTTAATTCATTCGTCAGAACAGTAGGTCGTAGACTGCTTTCACAAGTCCTGAATTCCTGAGAAGACTGCTTGAAGCCGCTGATCAACCTTCCGCAGAAGCGACGTCGACTAGATTGGGCACGTGCTCACCACAACTGGACCATGCTTCATTAGGACATGTCTTATGGTCTGGTGAGTACAAGTTCCAGTAATTCTCGAATCCAAGCAAAGTTCGAGTCCGCATAAGGACAGTAGAGGTGTAAAATGGATAGTGCATAGTGCCACCAGTAAAGTATAGTGACTTCTTTGCATGGTTATGGGTTGCATGTCAAGTTTAGGTGTGTGTCGTGTTACCCTTTGTGATAGCACCATAAATTCCAAGAAATACCTAGCTGTCCTAAGATTTTACACGCTTCCCTTAATCTCAGAGCTCTCCAGAAATCCCCGGAATGTGAGTTTTCATCAGAACTATTCCCCATGTCACAAACCATACAGTGGTTTCAGGACAGCAATATCACGGGGATGGACTGGCAACCTCAGTCTCTGGATATGAATCCATTAGAAAACCTCGAACAAGACTTGAAAGAACCCGTAAGACGACGTTAGCCAGCTTCCGATGAGCAACTAAAGGCAGTCATCACCGAGAAGTCGGCCACCATCACACCCCTCAGGTGTTGCACTCTCGTGTAGAGCATAAGTCAAACAATAAATGCTCTCATCACTGCTTAAGGGCTCTCCACACGCTTCTGAGCTTCATGTTCAGTTTTGTGTTGCTGTAATTTTCAAATCTCTTCATCTTATTATTTGTTATACGTCGTTGATGATATATATTTTAGATTTTTTTATTTTGTTAATTCTTTTGATTTGTGTAGGGAGGCATATAGCTTAGTGTCAGTTATTTCTCCTTATTTCACTGCTATATTCATATTAATACGCAGAGAAGAACTAATACCCTGCATTTATCTAATTTCTTAAAATTTTGGAGGAGTTCAAAAACTTTGGCCGCGTCTTTACGTTATTGAAAATCAATTGATCATCGATCATAATAAATCTTATGCATCAGAATCAGATAATGAGAAAGGCCCTTGTCCATTACTCCTACTGTTATCAAGCCATCTGCACTAAAGCAATTATACGCTTATATTCACCCTCTCTGTTTTTCTACAAACGATGTATGCTTACTTAACCTCATCCTTGTGTTAAGGGAACATCTTTCATACACTTATTTAGGCTATTTCTTGCCAGGTGTCCCAAGATTCTCTGTTTTCCCTATATGTCCTATGCCATAATTAAGAGTTACTATACAAAACACCAATAACAATTAATCTTAAGTGGTCTCAAATTCACTCATATAATTATCAATAGTACATTTTCTTGAAAATTCTACTCTAATTTCCTTGCAAATTGCAGATCTTTCCTTTTTTTACTATGATAGTGTTCAGTTTCACCTAGTACAACCATGAGAGAAAAAGTTAAGATGAAAGTAATGTATACTTCAAGAAAAGAGGGGTCCAAATCTAGAAAACGATAAGTTTTAATGCCGCTATAACTAGAAACAACAAATATTTAATATTTTAAGAAGCTTCACCGTCTTTGGTATGTGGCACGGATCTTTTTTCAGCATGAAAACAAACTTACGTTAGCTGGGAGAGAGGAGAGATGAGAACACATTTCTGGAGCAGTTTCTTCTATATTGCAGCGTTTACTTTTCCGCGTAAACGGACGAACGGACAAAAGCTCGAGCTTGAAAACATGGCATCACACTCCAACACTGCTATCACTAAATTTAACGGTCTTTTTTCCAAGTTACAATCAATCTTTCTCCTGTAGGACCCCTTAAATTCTATTTGACATCATATCTGTATAAACCAAATTTACTTTCTTTGTAAAACACTTTTGCACTTGTACGTGCTCCACACGACATGCCCAATAGCGAAGTCCAACCAAGCAAACTTTTGTTTTTATATCAATAATTTCTTTGGAGGGAAGCGTGCTCTTAGTTTGACCTCTCACAAGTGATGGGAGACAGTCTAAGTATATATATTTAGGTTTAAGTTCCAGGCAACTTGAAGTGAAATACCGACTGCTGTCTCAAAACGGTCCTTTATTGACATGCGTTGTATCGTGAAATTTTGCATAGGATTGGTTTGTCGAGGGTGACCTTCTTCTTCGACTGGTAGGCTCCGTTATCCTCATGGAGTTTTATTATGCGTGAAATCGCACATTTTGACCAAGTACAATGCCTCTCAATTTTAGACAATAATAATAATAATATAATAATAATAAGTATTTATAATGCGCCCTTCAGGGCTGTTAGCCCTCACAGAGCGCATATTGTGTAGCGAGTGTAGAGAAAGTTTACTGGGAAGAGAAGGCAAATTCTTAAAAGATGATTCTTCAGAAGAGATTTAAAAGTAGCAAGGAAGGAAGAGGATCGGATTCCGGTAGGAAGAGCATTCCAGAGTCTATGAGCACAAACTGAGAAGGAACGATCACCCATCGAGCAGAGGAAAGAACGAGGAGTGTTCAGGATGAGAGCGAGGTTAGACCGAAGTTCCAGAGGAGTTTTACGACGGGAGAGGGCAGATGAGAGATGAAGTAGAGCCTCGAGGTTTACGGCCTTGAGGTGATGAGAAGAATTTTATAGTGGGTACGGAAGCGAATAGGTAACCAGTGTAGCTTTTGTAACAGAGGCATCGAAAGAGAGAACCTGGGGTGGTGAAGGAAGATCCGGGCAGCATAGTTTTGAACTAGTTGTAAAGGGCGAAGTGACGAAGAAAAGAGATTTACGAAAAGAGAATTGCAGTAGGCTAAGCCTAAGGTGACGAAGTCATGAATAGCAGTCTTAAGGCTTCGTCGATCAAAATGGGATCAAACACGTGAGAAGTTGCGGGGTAAGCCAAGGGAAGACTTACAGATACGATAGATGTGCGGTTTAAACGAGAGTTGCTCGTCCAAAATAACACCAAGATTACTGACGGTAACAGAGAAGGTGACATTGGTTTCCCCAAGGTTAAGGAAGGGGAGAGAGCTTTAGATTTTCACACCATCGAAGCGGTACCAACAAGGAGAACTTCAGTTTTATCGTGGTTAAGTTTGAGAAAGTTGGCAGGCAGCCATTCGTTTATGGAGGTGTAGGGTGGAGGAAACTTAGTAATTGATTGAGCGAAGGACACATGTGATGAGGAAAGGTATATCTGAGTGTCATCAGCATAGAGGTAGAAGGACAGGTCAAAATCACGAAGAAGGAAGCTAAGAGGAATTAAGTAGAGGCGAAAGAGGAGGGGACCAAGGACTGAGGCTTGAGGCACCCTAAAATGAATGGTCGTGGGCTCGGAGGAGAGGTTATCGAGCGCGACCGACTGAGTGCGGGAGGAGAGGTATGAGCAGAACCAAGCAAGTGCAGTACCCGAGAGACCAAGGAAAGTTTGAAGACGATCAAGGGAGACAGTGTGGTCGATGGTGTCGAAAACAGAGGAGAGGTCTAGGAGTAATAGAATGGATGTACAAACCCTATCGACAGCTCTACGTAAACCGTCTGAAACATTAAGAAGAGCGATTTCAGCAAAGTGCTTCGCTTTAAACCCCGATTGGTACTTTTCATCGATATTGCAGTTAAAAATATGGTCATTAAGGCTTGAGAAAACCAATCTCTCGAGGATCTTAGAAAGGAATAGAAGCTGTGAGATAGGGCGATAGCTAGATGGTTTAGAGGGGTTAAGGTGTGTTTTTTTAAGGATAGGACGAATTGAGGCATGTTTGAAGGAAGAGGGAACCACCCTTCTGGCAAGAGAAGTGTTAAAGAGATGAAGAATCAGTGAGAGGACAGCAGGGAGAATTTGGTGGAGGAGTTTGGGTGGAAAGACGTCCTTAAGGGATCCAGATTTTTAAGAACGTGAGATCAGGGTGGTTACTTCCTCAGAGGACGCCCGAGTGAGGACATTAATCAGCAAAAGATTATGGTTGGGGAGAACAGCATGAGCTTGTTCACGCGACTGTGGTAGTTGTACATGAAGGTTAATAATTTTATCAGAGAAAAATTTAGAAAGAGTAGAGGGGTCGATGGGAGGAGAGGTGGGGGAAATGAGGCTAGGCGAGAAAAGACGAGAGGAGACGAAAGATAGTCAGAGGGTCATTCTTGCTCTCATACAAAAGTTTGCGTGAATGAGCCTCACGCGCTGATTTTAATTTTGAAGAATAAGTCGAAGTAGCAAGACGATAGGCAAGTCAGAGGAAGGGCGTGTCCTGCCCAGGGAAGTGGGCTTTACGAAGGGCACGTTCATGGGCACGTAAGGATCTCCTTAAACGAAAGAGTTCCATGGGGAACCAAGGGGCGCGGTGATGTTGGTTTGAAGAAGGAGTGATAAGTGGGGCGTGCACGTCAAGGCAGGCAATTAATGATTGGTGCAGCGAGTTTAAGGTTTGGTTAGGTAAAGCAGTAGTATCAATAGGAGGTAGGGCAGAAACAACATCGTTAAAGAGAGAAGTAGTATCAATTGACGATTGTCAGGGCAAAGGAGTAGGACCTCGGGACGAGCGAGTAAGGAGGTAGAAGGGAATATAGAATTTAAAATTGAGATGACTTAGTCAAAGATATTACCATGTATCTGTGTTGGGGATGACACATGTTTGGTAAGAGAGAACAGGTCGATGATGTCAATTAATGTGCGAAAAGTCACATTGTGGCTAGGAAGATTGAAGTCACCAAGAATAAGTAGAGAACCAATAGAGGATAGGTTGGAAAACTTCGATACCTATATTTATTTCTAAATTTCCCCATTTTGTTTTTTCACTAACTCTATAATTTAAGAAGGGGAATTTTTTGACTATTTGAATAATAATTTCATCTTTGTTTGGTTATGAATTATGTTTTTTTATCAATGTTCAGAAGTAAATATTAGTATCGAAATCTTGTGAATTCTTTAAAACCCAAAGAATTACAAATGATGAAGTTCAAAAAATTTATTTTTATATATTTTCTTCTATTTCTATATTTTAGCAACGTGATATTTTGAAAAGGGCGAAATTTAGTTTAGAGTTTCTTTTTAAAATTATTATAATTGGCAAAGTTCAGAAAGTTTATAAAAATTTAACCATGACTGCTTTTTTTAGATTTTAAATTTTAATCTTACTAGCGAAGCGCAAGCTACCCCGTAGGAGAGTGTGGTGAAGCCATTGCCTAATGATATTATAAAAGAATTATTAGAAATAACTTTGATAAAAACATAAGTCATAACCAAACTAGGATGAAATTATTATTCAAATATTAAAAAAAATTTCCCATCTTAAATTATAGAGTTAGTGATTTCTTAACCTTGTTGAATAAAACCAAAAGCTATACCTTCTTCAGGCTTCAATTATTATTATTAATAATAATAAAGCCTTTATGGCTGGGAAACTAACATTGCAATAATCGAAAAAGTGCTATTTCACTTTGGCTCAACAAATCCATATTAGTCCTGGCGCTTATAAGATGTTGCTGGATCTATTACACTAAAACGGTAGTGGCGTTTCTCGTTACGAAACAGTGGCATAGCAAACCCCAAGCTCTAGGACTCGCGAACGTCTAATGAGAAAAGAAGCGAAAAGCCAAATCTGGACATTAGAATCTCCAGTCCACCTTTTTAGACTTCGGTGTTTGCTTTTTCCAATTCTTGGCGCAGACTTCAGAGCTTCGTGGTTTGGCTCTCCTTTCAATGAGGGACATTAAGCGGAAGATAGAGGTTTTGCCTCAGGGACGGTTATCGTGCGTATGTCTATTTCTTTTCTTTCTTTGTTGGCAAAGTCGTCGTCTACTTGCTTTTTCTATTTAATGATTTCGTTTTCAAGTATACTTCTTAATGAGTCAACAATATTCTGATACAGATGTAAATCTACTTCATTTAGATTCGAAATGATAAGAAATAATGATCAAAGGAAGTGAATGTAATAATTAATTATATAAAACGAATAATAATAAAATAACAGTAAATGCTAATAAATGAATTTTAAAAGTAATAAAAGTAAAGCTATAAGGGCAAGGGATAAAATATTAATAATAATAAGGATAATAAGAGTAAATTAATCGTAATTAAAATAACCTTAATAAAGTAACAATAACATTCCTAGTCGTAACTCTAACAACGGAAACAATCTGCAGATTTGCTAATCCCCAAAACGCATTGCGTCAGGGGGCTTATAGATACGATTGACGACTCTATTCGTTATATATTTGTTAAATTTGTATTGCCCTTAAGATAAATTGAAATTATCAACTTTTTTCATGATGATGGATTCCGCAATTCTCCTCTTAATATAATTGTTTGATTCATAAATGATTTTTGCATGGTTGAAATCAATTCTATGGTCGTGCATTTTCTGATATCAGCTAAATGTTCCTTCATCCTCTTATTAAAGTTGCATGACTCTACGATGTATGTTAATTTGCCATTATAGCATGGTATACTGTAAACTCAAACATCGAGGTTGATTGGGCACAGTCTAGTCAAGGATTTTCGAATGGTATTGGAATATTTAAATGTAATATTTAAGTTATTTCCGTACGAATATGAATTTAGAGGAGCCAAGGCTGAAGCATATGGGAAACTAATACATTTTTTAAAATCATCCCTTCCTGGTGCGGAGGTGGCATAGAAGTTTTTTCGTGCTTTGGAATGGCATCTATTTATGAGGTGAATTTGATATTTTAGGTCAATGAAATTGCAGATAATGTGGTTAATTTCATCCTAAAGGAAGATTGCGTCGCACGTTCTATAGGCTCGCCGAAAGAGGGAAGAAATAACAGATATCTTAACGGATTTATCATGCGTTGGGAAAAAATGTATGTAAGCATTTGAATTTGTAGGCTTTCGATAGACTGAAAACTGTATATAATTATTTAAACAGTGGATATTTACGTCTACAAACGGTAGAGGGTTATTCTGTTCACATTATACTTTGAATTTTATGGATGGATCTAACGAATTCAGATTGTTGAAACTCTCCAGATTGTTTCCGGTTCCATTTTATTTTGTTTAGCTTGTCATTCACGCATGATTTTTTTCCAGATGGTTTTCAGCTGTTTCATTTTGTTTAGGATGAGTCTTACCTTATAAATACTGTGCTCCTTGCCTAGCGTCTTCATTCTTAGTTGAAAATGACATGTTGCCGAAACTAGTCCGGTAGTTATAAATAAAATTTTGATTCAAATACTGTGGTTTACCATTATCTTCCACTGATATACATCCCGTCAATGTGATATCCTCCATTCTCTCTCTCTCTCTCTCTCTCTCTCTCTATATATATATATATATATATATATATATATATATATATATATATATATATATATATATGTATATATATATATATAGATATATATATATATATATATATATATATATATATATATATATATATATATATATATGTATATATATATATATATATATGAAATCCAAAACTCACAAAGTATCACTTGAGGGTAGCAAATGAATGCAATGTCCCGCAGGAAAAAATGAAGAGATGTTTCCAAGTACTACAAGAAATAATATTATATTAGAGGTATAAATACGAAAGAAAAGTATGAAAGACCGCCTCAAAAACAACAAATCACAAATGAGGAAGATGGAAGGGGGAAGGTAAAAAAACACATTAAGAATTACAAGAAGCAGGTATTAAGGTCAAACTAAGCCGACGGAAAGGGTAACAGATTATTTTTTTCCTGCGGGACATTGCATTCATATATATATATATATATATATATATATATATATATATATATATATATATATATATATATATATATATATATATATATATATATATATATATATATATATATTAAAAGAGCAAATACACATTCTGCGGGTGGTAACAACCACCACAGTGCTTTCAACATATTAATTTTCTGCCTTTCAAAAACCTTTTGATGACAGAAAGATGCAGAAACCTTGTATTGCAGACCATACAACAATATAGTAAAAGAGAAAGAAATTTGATGCTACTGAACAAAGATACAGGAAACAAGATTTTTTTTTTTTTCTTAAGGTAAGAGAAATGGATATTCAAAGAACACAAGTCTTAACGAGAGCACAAGGCGGCATAAAGGCAATTCATGCTGGGAAGACAGAAATAACGCCAGGAGGAAAAAGTTTTAAAACCTTGACAGGACTTTTTCCTCTGAGTTATTGTGTCTGGTAGCTTAATGGTAGATCATCTCACCATCAATTAGCAGATCCCGGTTGGTTTCTCAGCCAGGATTTTTAAACTTTTTTCCTGGCGTTATTTCTCTCTTCCCAGTATGCATTGCCTTCATTGCGCCGTCCTCTGTTCTCTTTGATCCTTGTGTTCTTCCAAGGTCAATTTCTCTTACCTTTTAAAAACTCCTATTTCTTGTCTCATTGTTCATTTAGCGTCAAATTTCCCTTTCTTTTTCTCTCATATAAATATATATATATATATATATATATATATATATATATATATATATATATATATATATATATATATATAGGCATAAAAAACTATCTTGAACAAATTAATTTATGTGCTTGAGTTAAATTACGCAATTAAAATTTTATAGGTATGAAATACATAAAAGGTTTATTTTAATTTGGAGTAATGGATTAGTGTATTATGAAAGACTAACAAAGAACGATTTTCACATTACAGTAGTGCAGCTAGGCGAGTAAGCGGGTTGGCGAGCAGGCAAACGTGAGTACGTGTGTGGTAGTCAAAGGCATTAAATCGCGCCTCAACCAGATGTGCGCGAGTTTCACTTAAATATCTAAATTATTCGAGTCTTCGGCATGCTGAGAATAGCTATTATAAAGTTTTTTAAACATTGCAGTAGCATAATTAGTCTAGCAAACGTTAATTTTTCCAGGTTCAATGTTGGTGTTTGAATTACAACTCATAACCGCGATTACACCCCTAAAAAACATAGAAAGGTTAAAATTTCGAACCTCACCTAAAAGCCAGGTGACGCCATCTTTGCCAAATCTGACTAGCCTATGTTACTTCACAGGTCAAGCTAATCCCAATAGTGACCTGTGTTGGCGTTTATGGTCGGCTTAAGTGATATTCTATAGCGGTCAAAAAGACTTTCGGTAAAAAATATATATATATATATATATATATATATATATATATATATATATATATATATACATATATATATATATATATATATATATATATATATATATATATATATATATATATATATATATATATATATATATATATATATATAATTTGTGTTCCGGAATATTTGCTTAGCTAGTTTAGCTTTTATCTATCTAATACTTCGTTCTCATTCTCTTCAAATCAGGGCGATATATCTATAACGACCTGTATCATGGTGTTTTGATTGATTCTGTTCTTCGTCCGCTCTTCTTTCTTTCCTTTTTGCCTTGGTATTATTTTCTGCAGGTATTATCATTCTACGCTGGTGCTAATAGCATGCGAATCTATTTTGTTTTCTCTACAAATTCATTTGTTGTGATTCTTAGGAATATTCAATCCGCTTGTCAGATTATTCTAAATCGTTCGCGAAAAACTTTCAGAAATTCAATCATGATAACAATTCCGATGTGTTTCCTTGTAAAATCCTTGATGCTTTTTCTTAAACTATGACTCCTATGTTGCTTTTTCTGTCAACGTTATTAATTTGGGTGTCATAATCGATACCCACTTATATCTCAAAGCCTATGTTGCAAATGTATACAGATACTCTCTTTCGCTCTGCTTTCTCTGCATTTGGCTACATTGTGGTTATAATAGCTTGGAGATCGCCACGCATGCTTTTGTAACTCACTTTTCCCTGGATCACACGCTGCCACTATTCGACCTCATCACCTCTACGAAACTTTGCAGCCTGATTTCTTCTCCACCGTGGAGGTTTCTTTCATGTAACTACTATGCTTCCTTAATTGCACTCAATGCCACTTCGAGCCAAGACCGCATATACGATCTTAAACATTCCTACCTGTCTCCCGCTTTGAGTCCATCTCGTCAGACAAAACCCTCTATTTTCTGGATTTTCCTCCTTTCGTTATGTTCCTCGTAGTCTTCTGTGCGGCATTTGTGATGGTGCTTGTCCGATATTTTTCCCCTAAAACTCCAATGACCTATCTAATGGGTCAAATGATTTTGCATCGCTCCTCTGCTCCCATAATACCTTCAAGTGTATTAAAGGAACACTTATTTTCTTAAGCCTATTCTTCTTCCGTGTACAGCCATGGACTTGACGGGGGCCAAATAAAACCCCACTTAGTATTATTACTGATATTTCATTTATAGTATCACTTAAAACTCTGCCTTTTAGATTTTTGTTTACTTTTGTCACATTGTTTTTTATTACTGTAATTAAAATTAAACTAATTACCCTTTCCCTTTCTTTAATTTTTTTAGTGTCAAACCATAGAGACCCGGAATCCCGATCTACTCTTCTACTATTACTTTTCAAAGACTACACCCTTCAACAGCGAAAATAACCTATATACCTTTCCATCATTTTGTCTAATGGATTCTAGCGTAATATTGTTCCCTCCGACCACCTTAACCTTTGTACCTATAGCCACTGGCTTAGTAGTTGTACCTCTGACAGAAGGAAGGTTTCTACGAGAGTTCTGGTCAATCTGCTATCACAAACTGTCGTCAGACAACACTTATAACTTTTCTCTAAACACCCTAGTGGTACGATTGGAAACTGATTGCAAAAGGTACCCTGCCGTAGGATCAGGTACTTCTTCTTGGCTACCCTCCTTAGACGTGGGGAGGAAGGCGACAAACAAATTTAGGGACTGTCTCCCTTTTAATTACGCAGGGATTAAAGACGAGTGCAAATTCTAATATTAGCTGACTTGGATACTATTTCAACAGGCTTCGAGTGGTTATAGGATATAAACAAGTGCAACAAAATAAACTTTAATACTATACAAAGAACAAATAAGATTAACAAGATTGATACACTTTAACTATTACGTTAATCATCCGGCAAATTAAAATTGAAATAAATTTACAAATAATGATATTGTCTGAGCAGTACGAGGCACAATAATTACCTTAGTGGGATCAGGAGGAGACTACGAAGAGCCTTGCGATGGGAGAGCGTCACGCCTCTTCGACGATTAAAAAGTAATGGCTTACGATTTCCTGGAGGAGACCTGAAGTAGTCACTCGGGGGAGTGTGGGGAAATCTATATCACACCTTAAAAAAAAACAGATGCCCAGTTTGGTTACACCCGCGTCAAGACACTATGCGGCGTGTAGGCCGATACTTTAACTACTCACCCCTCCTCTCCCCTCTCGACTTGCTGGCAACCAGACTCGATTTTCATCACCGAAAAACTGAGAATCAGCAGATTTCTTTGCCAGCCAGCATAAATAAACAAAGGGGAGGAGAGCAGGTAGAAGAAAAATGTATAAACAAGCTCACCGTTCCCCCTAAGATTTGAAATCTAGTTTCGCCTAATAGACGAAATTGTAGGAGCTGCGACGAAAGTAAGAAGATGCCCTTAGGGCTTAGTGACTACAAAGGACGCTAAGTGACGCTATAGGAGAGACGCTTAAACATAGGCCCTCACCCACCCTTCCCCTAACCCTAGTGGCTAGTGGAAGTACATATATACGGATAGCAGGAGAATAACATTGGAGTAAGAGTTAAATAACGAAACGAAAAAGTCCAGCGGCAGGGCCCGGCACAAACGGAATCGAGCAGAGAAGAAGTTCATCCTGAGGCATTTCCTGCTGGTCACACCCAAGAGTAGACCCTTTTAATGAGAATCACTCTCATACATCTCCCATCAGAGAAACACTCTATCTCGGTTTTCAACTAAAACCAGAGATATTCCTCAACATTGGAGAATACCGAAAGTGAACTCCTCCACTCCCATTCGTCAAAGGATTCACTTTTTGGTCATTGCTCGTTGTTGAAAATCACCTAAAGAGTAAATCGAAGATTGGAAGAAGCATACCTCCACTGTCCCACTGCTTAAATCGTCAGATTAAAATACAGTGCTAAGTGCCATCCGCACCTCTCATCGAAGGTAGGTGTTTTCTCCCAGTCTGTCTCCCAGCCAGACGATTAGCTAGGTCTCCGAGCCCTCACACACCCGCCTCGCACCTCGCACCCCTTCCCCCATCTCCATAAGATCCCCCGTCAAGGTTGTTCCTCATCCGGAGTCGCTTGTTTTTAAAGATAAAGCCATCCCTATTCTAATTATGTGTCTCAATTATCGCTCAGTATTAAAGTGAGCTTGGAGGTCATCCATTGCTTAATATTCATTCTTAAAGTAGTAATTTTTACTTACACCCTTTTATTAGATTCATGTAGATATAAAGTTTGTTTTTAATATTTCATTTTTTTGTTGTAATTAAAAGTATATTTTGGTTAGAGTTGTTTAAATAAATCCTCGCGACGCTGCACAGGGCAATAGATATCCTCCCTGATTGAAGAAGCAAAGCAAAAGATTAGATAAAGTAAAGAACTATTGCACTCTTAGAGAAAACGAAGTAACGAAGTTATTTAATTTCGTAACAAACCTACGTACACACCCGGCCCTTATACCATGACAGGGAGTATTCTTTTCGGTGAAACGTAGCTCAGTGCGTTATTCTTGACTGAGTCCTTCGTCCTTGATCTCCGTCGTTCCGAATAATACGTTTAGGTCTGCAAGTCCTAAGGGGGCCGGGTGTCGCGAGTACTGCATGGGGACTGCGTGAATCTTGCTTAGGGAAAAGTGGCGTGGATACATCTCGCGTCCCGCATGCTCAAAGAATACTCATTTGATAATTCCCTGGCTGGGGAATATATACGACTGCGCCGGAAGCGATTCCGTCTCTGTCCCCAAAGACACAACAGTGATGATTTTAGCGCCATATCTGTAAATCGTGACTCGGATCCAGTCTGACTTCGATATCGCTCCAGAAATTTACCGAAAAGTTCTGATGGAATGTTCTTTGCCCGCGATATACTCCTTTTCTCCTTATCTACGCGACTCGCTTCCCCCCTTCCTTCTCCCTCTAACATACCCCTCATGACCACATGGGACTAAAATTAATTACACATGCCCAATCGATCCTAAATACTCTCTCGCTCAATATTCTACCCTGCTATCTGCAAAATAAAGCCAACAATGTTAGTGGAAATATTTCATTGGAAATGTGATTCTTTTAAGACAAAACAACAATGATAATCCGAAAAAGACTTGTCAGGAGAGTATGCAGTATGTGGCAGTAGCTCTAAACCAAGGTCGTGCGATTTATGGTCGTGCGTTGCCTTCCAAAAATCCAACGCCTTTACGCTTAACCAGTGATGAATGCTTTAAAATAAATGGAGCTTGAACTCTTCACAGTTATCATTATGTTGATCATCTAAGTAAACTCAACCCCTTGAAATGAAGCTTAGATTAGAATCTGTAATCACTCAGGTCAAAAATAATAATAAATGCCTTCATAAGGTAACGCATTTCCTAAACAAGATGTAGCAGTAGTTATACGAAACCTGTAATGTGAGTTTGAAGTATATCATAGCATAGTATAGCATTTTGAATCCTTCAACCTTTCTTCATTCACGTGAAGGGCAACACGTGAAGTCATTTTACGCTAAGGCAATACAAGTGGTCATTTTGACTAAGACCCAAACCACTATACCTTCCAGAGCTTTAATGAATTTCTAAAGGTGAAGTGAAGAAACCTTGGTTCACACCAGTATTTTTTTCAGCTAACCATTCCTTTTCTAGCCTTAAGGAGTGAATTTAAACCTTACACAGATCAAACATTTGTGTGCCTCACTGTGGGGTTCCCTTTTATATATATATTAACTTAGGACATCTATTGGCTGCATCATTTCCCTCTAATTACTGTACCACCCACCCTACCCACCAATTACTCATGCGGAAGCTCCCCTTATCCTTTGTTTGTTCAATACTCATGATATGATCGTCCATAAGGTTTGGCCAACCTAACATCCAACAATGTAAATTTCAAAATAGATCGCGTTTAAAACACTTTCCCCAACGACCTAATTAGAGCTGATTATTAGTTGTGTAAAGAAAGAAATTGATAGTGGTTTTATACACAGATGTGTGTACTCTTTAAGATGCCTTTATTTCTCAGTGGAGATCTACGGTTTAATATGGGATCCCGACCATAGATGTCTAGAGTATGGGAACCACCGAAAAGACGCTTCGAAGTGCACTCGCCATAGTAACTTACTACACCAGAAGTGGCATAACTTCGCTGAAATTGGGAACGATGTTCCCACCTACGGCATGCATCGACGTGTAGATTCTCAATTTTTTTAACCTCACTCAAGGGAACCTTGAAAATTGGTCTTGATATCTGGATAAAATTTTCCAATTAACTCGAACATTATTTAATTCATTCTCAAATGCGACTACTACAGATTTCTCATTAGTAATTTACCTTCCATTTAGATGAGAAATCGGTACTAGTTTTCATTTAAAGCATAATCGTCGCTAGTTTACATTATACTACTAGGTATTCTCCATCTACTGTCTTATCACTTATGTCGACTCGATGAACCTTTGAGTTAAACCCATTCATCCAGCCTCCCTTAAGGTATAAGCACCTCTGTCGCACTGCACACTGATTTGTCTATCTTCACCGCATTTGAACGTCTTGATGAGTACTAGGCCAATTTTGTAATTATTTTGAAAGTACTTACTTATTTTTTCGGTCGCGGTACTCTCCAGATTAATCCTAGTAACCGCAACATCACCTGGTCAGATTTCAGAAAAAAGGATTTACGCAAACACTCGTCCTATAAAAAGGTATAGCAACGAGACAAATATATTTGATATTTGGATGTATTACTTATATTTGCTAGTTAGAATTTTAACCTCTTCCTTGAAAATATTCTTGTCAGTCTGGGAAGGGAGCAAATAAATGTGCTTCATTTACATAAAAAGTTATAATAAATAATGAAATATTTTAGCACGTAATAATAAATTAATAAAAGAAAATAATAATAGTAAATTGAAGATGATAAAAACTAATCTCTAAATAATAACAAATTTAAAAATTTGCAAATCAAACCAGAAATGATGGTCATTATGAGTCACCATTTCAAAACAAATGTCTTAGAGCAAATCTTTTATCAAAAAGCCGAGAAATAGAGTTCAATTTATTAGGAGAATATTTTAAATACTTGTAAAGAAAACCAGAACTGATAGTTAGAGTCAGAAAACATTCCTAAACAAACGAATTAAAGCCAAATTTTATCACTAAAGTTAAGAAATAGAGTCAAATTTATCCGGGTAAAATTTTCAAAACTTGGAAATCAAACGAAAAATGATGGCCAGGCAAACTTTTATCATAAAAGATAAGAAAGATTAGAAGCATAAACGAAACTAAACCACGAGAATTACTGGTGTGTAACTTTTCATCCAGATTTCACGCTTTATGGATTATGTGATATATGGGCATCCCTTAGAATAGACATTCTGAACGGGTGCGACAGTTAGGCTGAAGGGGGCGATAAATCAGTGCTTCATCGACTGCTCAAATTTCACCACAATCCAAATGACGCATTAAAATACCAGTTTGTATGGCAGAAAATGTATCTAAAGATGTGTTTAGAATATTCTTTTGTACATCTTTTACCTCATATATCTTAAAAATTTGATTCTAGCATAAAAAATAAATATCTATTTGTAATCTTTATGAAATTAAGCGTACCTTCAATGACAATCATATAGCTAGGCTGGCAAAATTTCAACGTATTATTACTTTAGAGGTCAGCATCTCATCCCTTAAATAAGATAAGATAAGATAGCATGAAGTTAGAATGTGGAGAGAATGAGAGATAGATAGAAAACATTGTGCAAAAGGTGGATGTGTTGATCGGATGATAATGAGTGTAGAATAAACGATAAGCGTGACAAGGTGGTGATGATAATGATTTGTACCAGCTTGCCTGGCTAACGCTGTCCTTTTTTTTATGTGATTCTAAGTTAAATATATAACATTCGAACCTTTGTTTTTTTTTATCTATTGAGCATCTGTATTTTTATTTTAGTTTTTATTGTTGTTTTTTGTGCTTCTTTCGCTTTTTTTTACAGTAGTTTATTTTTTAATCATTATAAAACGATTCCGAGCGCTTTCTTCTTTATTCTGAAATACCTCTTCATGGAATAACATAGGTCACGACAGATAATATCTTAAATAGTAAGGAGTGGGGGATTAATACGGCTACCTGCATCAAAACCCTAACTAGGGGGTAAAAATTCTTCTAAAGACGATAGAGCTCAGAATCATTTTTCCATTTTTCTTGTGGGTGTTATTTATCCTAATTTTGACTCACATGCAAGTTGTGAGTTTCTTTTCATATATATGTATATATATATATATATATATATATATATATATATATATATATATATATATATATATATATATATATATATTAAATTTTAAGTGGTTTTCTTCTTTATTAATATCGATAATTCATTTACTCATCGGGTTTCTCATTTTGTTTGTATAATCGGAAGTCTTATTCGGTTTCTCATATTGATTGTATGGTATGGTTGGTAGTCTTCCTCGGTAATCTGGTATTTTATCTATAGATTGGGTTCATTTTATATAATGTTTTTTTCAGGCTGCCGTTAAATCGTTGTTCGTAGTGTATTTGCCGGATTTCATTTTCCGGTACTATTATTCGGTTAATTTCGTTTGGGGAATTATGTTTTTTATATTTTCTCACACTTTCGTTGTTCGTTTTTGTAGGGTTATATTTACTTGTTTCATTGCAGTTCTTCGATGGAGTTCCTCTAATGGTATGCGATCCTGTCTTTTTGAGTTTGTGATGAATCTTGTGGCTTGAGGAAAGGAGCTTGGGACGAACTAGGGCCATGTATAATTTTCTTTTGTTTTTAATAGGTAAGTTTTTGAGTCTGTACAGCGCCGAAATGTTCATTTTGTTTCGTTGATTTTCTGTGTTATGTGGCAGGTGTACTCTGTTGTTGTTAGTTTTAGACCGAGGACGCGCCCTTCCGTGGCGTGGCGTATGGATATGGTTCTCCATCGACTCGTAATGAAGCTGTTTTCCGTCTGTTTACTGGTATTAATTTTAATTTTTCTTTGTTTGTTTTGATTTTGTTTTTTATTTCACTCGCTGTTCTTTGAGCTACCTCTCGGGGGTTCCTCCTCTCGCTGGTGATTAATTGTGTGATGTCATCTGCTAGTTGGATATACCTCGCACATTCGTGGGTTGGTTGTGGAAGGTCCCTGGTGTAAACTGTGTACAGCGTTGGAGAGAGGCATCTTCCATGGGGGACACCCATTTGCAGGTTGATATGGTCGCTTGTTTGACCGTTTATTTGTAGTACGGCTTTTCTTTCATCCAAGTATTTGAATAATGTTTTGCAAACATTTATTTGCAAATTAAGGATACAGATCTTGGCTTTTAGGTCTGATAACCACACCTTGTCGAAGGCATTTGCAACTAGCAGAGTACTGATTCTACTATGTTGCCTCGCGCTGTTTATGTAGCAATTTTCTCTGTTATAATCGC
Organism: Ceratothoa steindachneri; assembly: GCA_963969495.1. Classification (NCBI taxonomy): domain Eukaryota; kingdom Metazoa; phylum Arthropoda; class Malacostraca; order Isopoda; family Cymothoidae; genus Ceratothoa; species Ceratothoa steindachneri. Next base: position 105,060,786 of record OZ018327.1, on the reverse strand, counting down.
CAGCGTGGTATTGGTTCCTCGATTGATCCTGGACCCGTATTGTTGTTGGTTGTACAGGTTATTTTCAGTAAGATGTTTAATTAACTTGTCGTTTAGGAGTTTTTATAGGACTTTACCCAGAAATTCCAAGAGCGAGATTGGGCGGTAGCTTTTGACTTAGTTTTTTGGTTTACCCGGCTTTGGTAGGAAGATCATCTTGGCCATTTTAAAGGTTTAAGGAAAGTACCCAATATTGAGGCAGGCATTGAAAATCTTACTATCGATTCATGCACATTTTTATGAGCATTTATTAGATGTGCTTTTGTTATGCCGCTTTGACCTGGTGCTTTGTTTAAAGGATTTTATGTTTGGTATTCAGGCATTGAGAAGAGCATTCCCTTCCCCTAGGGGTGGCGTCTCTTCTCATCGACGTATCTATATGGTGCAATGCGCTCCTTTTGCGCCTCTAGGGTTTATAGGATTTTCTCTTCGTGCTCCATGTCATATTCTTGGTTCTCCTCTGGTGATATGGAGAATATTTGTTTTCGGTGATTTTGGAAATGCTCTTGGAATTCTTCGTTTTTTTGAACTTCCCGATCCTTTATTTTAAGTTTTATATTTTCTTTTGGTTGTGATCCTCGTAGTTTTCTGTATTTTCTCCAGAATTTTCTCGGATCTGTTTCGACATCCCCTTTGCTTATTATTTTGTTCAAAACTTGATTTTACTTTTCTTTAATAAGAGTATCTATCTACATTCTGATTATTATTAGCCTTCTGTACCTCTCAATATTAGTACCCATTTCTGTAATTTATTTTGTTAAATTCTGAAATTCTTCGATTTTTTCCTGTATTTCGTGGTTCCATCTAGTTGCAGGTAGGGTTCTGTATTTTATTATTGGGGTGTGAATTATGTACGCTTTAACCATTTTTTCAGTGATTAGTTTGAGTTGGTTTCCTATTTCTTCAACGCTTTCTCATTGGCTTTAAATATGGTAACAAGTGGCGTATGTTATGATTCATTGACTCACTGACCGTGAAGTTTTTCAAAATCTGGCAACTCTGATGGTAGTATTTGAACTACAGCTGTAGCAAGTAGATGGTGTTTAATTTAACGATGAATATAGTTAGTTAGTGCTGTAATTCTGAAATTTAATTGTTTAATATGGACACAATATATTTTCTAAATTCTTTTCTTGTTGTGATAATTTTAGCAGGGAAGATATTGTCGTTTATTATATTTTCAGACTCATTTCTCGAAAAATATATCAGCCAAAGTGATGTGTAGACAGAAAAAAAAGTTAGTTTACAAACTAAATAATAATTAATTCTCAATTAAAATTGACAGCGCAGTTTTTATAGCCTACGTCCGTTTCGGAGATGATGTCTGCCAATCTGGTAAAGAAATGGTGGTAAATTTTTTAGAATCTGACATTACTATATTATTTATTTTTGAGGCTAAAAGATCTTGGTTTGACCTAAAACAAATACCCTTAGAAAATGTGTTATCCCGTAAAACAGATGGTGCTCCTTCCATAGTTAGTAAGCATAAGGGTATTGCTGCTCACTTTAAAAAAGGTGTGCCCTTCTATTCTTACACTGCATTGTATTCTACACCGGCATAAATTAGTTGCCCAAAATATTAGACCGTATCTTTATGAGTCGCTGACAGTAGTTATTAAAACAGTTAATATAATTAAATTTTACAGCAAATAAGACAGAAGTTTTCAAAAGTTTTGCATTGATAGCGAAGAGAAGAACTTAAGAATTATTCTGCAATTGGAAGTCCGCTGGCTTTCAAAAGGCAATGCTTGGCATGATTTATAAGAAAATTTGATACATTATTTAACTGGCTGGAAAATGAGGGGGTGAGGGGAATTTGGCACAGAAAATAGGAAACTAAAATGTGGCAACCTAATTTTTTCCAGCATGGACTTTTCGAAAGTTAAATGTACTTTCACTCCAGTTTTAAGGTAAATTATGCAGGTTGCTAGATTGCAAGCGTGTTGTGAAAGTTTTTACGAAAAAAATAGGATTGTTTTAAATCAATATAAAAAGAAAAATATCAAAGAGCATGCCCGAGTTAACAGAACTAATTGGACAACTTTCAGACGAGGCTAATAAAAAATACGCACAATATTTTTGGAAATTGAAAGAAGAACGAAATATTCAACTTTCAGATTTATTTGCATTCGAAGTTCAGCCATGGATAATCGATGCATTGGGTCGTAAAATGGAAGCCTTCAGAGGAAATACACATGAAGGTCTTATTGAACTAAAATGCGATGATGAATCGAAGGACAAATTTGAAAGAGTGGAAGAATAACTTAAGCATGGTTGTTATAAACAGCTCAACACCTGTTTTGGAACATGCGGTCTCAAATAGCGAAAATACTATTATGGTTTTCGACATCGTACTTGATTTAATGTGAATTTACTGTAGTCAATAAAATCGTGGCAAAATCAAGAAGTAAAATTGATAAATATCCGCGAGGAGATATAAGGATAAATTTACTAATTTAACATCAGATATTAGTAACCTAGCAGTAAAGAAGCAACTACAAAGATCTGATAAGGCTTTAATAAACTTCGTAAGTTAATAATCCCTTTAATAATTTTAGAAAAAAGATTAATTTACAAACCAGTTTTCAGCTTAAATATTCATACAATTATTTAGCGTGGGGAGAGCTAAAGTTTATTCCAGACACCTCTGCTTGAAGCGGCTTATTTTAATATGTATATATTTTTTCAAATGCGTACAGTATCGAGCGATTGCTTAAAAAGATAATGAAAATAGAGCAAGAGCAAATCAAAGAGTGACAAACCCTGCCTTAGTATATTATGCATAAGAGAAAGGACTCAAAGACTGCTGGGGTAAAAGTTTTAATGTTTAAATTGAAGACTTGTCCCAAATATAACACAGAAAAATAAAAATGGGGGTAGTATGTCTACATTCAGAATTAAGTGAATTTTATAGAAACTGCACTTCTATTCCGTGAGGAAAGAGTTAATAAAGCTAAGAATCTTTAAAAGAAAATTACTTCGAAGGTCAGTATATAAAATTGTTTCACTCTCACTCCAGAAAACAGTGCGGGCAGAGCAAAGAAAAGCAAATTAATTATGAAATTTGTCTTATCTACTTAGGAGCTGCAGATACTAAATGCAATATGAAGTGTTATAATGAGTTCAACAAAGATAATGATAAAATTGTTTCATCTTGTTCTCATTAAACAGTTGAACAACCATGATAAGTAGGTTCAACATAAGGTTTCACTAAGTTGTACTAAATTTTAGAAGACAATAATGAGGGAGAGAGTGACAACACTCACCTTCTGAATTGCACAGAATGATAATTGATGTATGTATAATATCAAAGACTGCCCATCTACAGAGTTAAAGCACTGAAATCAAAATAACTAGATGAATATGAAGCAGATACAAGTAAATGTTAACGACATATTGTTTCATTCAAAGAAGTAGTCAAGAAAATATTCAGGATAATCATGGTACACAAACATAGAAAGCAACATTGAGGATGAAATACGTTGAAGTGTATAGACTGCTGTCGCCATCACACATGGGGATACAAGCAGTGGATGTGTGCATCACCAATGAGTTTAACTAGAATTTAAACATAATTACTATTTCCTAAAAAAGCTACCAGACTTACTCCCTGATTTGTTAATAAAGTATCAATGGCCTAAGATTTTTATTAACATAAACCAAAGGAGCATTAATGCTAGAACATACAATATACAGTCATACACACATAATGAATTTCCTTCATATCTCTTTATGTTTTTCTAGATAAGTGCCATGCTCTTGCTCTGGGTGAGGGTCTAAAAGTTAATGCAGAAAAAGTAAAGTAATGGTATTTAAGGTGTGAGTGGGATTGCTATATCCGACACCATGGTGTTACCCTCCAAGATGTGTGAAGTTTAAAGTCTCTTGGCTACATTGTATGTGATGCCAAAGGTCCGCGGACTTTGCCCTCAGGCTAGTAGCCATAGTAACGGTCAGCTGATAACCACCTCCGCAGTGCATCTCATTATCGCCGCATCGAAGCTTCTTCAAACCGAAGCTCCATCTCAATTTGTCGAAGGAATTTCCCTTAGCGTAACTTCACCGAAATAAAGAACCATTTAATTCACTTTGGTCTGTCCACAAACTTGAACAAACGGTTAAAAGAATAATTAGCAATTCACATATCATGATAGTGTTTTCAGGTGGATTAAAGTGAAGCAAATAACTTCATTGAATTAAAAACGATTCAATTATCTTTAGCATTTCATAATAAAGTGCATAATCCATATTTTATATGTTACCATATATTGTTCATATTTAATTAATATATTTAAATTAATTAGTTTCAGTAATAAAGCACAAATTTTTATCTCTTCTCTTGCAACTTTTTAGAGACTTAAAAAAAATCAGTCATAGTAAGCAAAAATTTGCTCCTGGCATATATTAATAGTAGTTGTGTCTCCACATTTATTGGCTCGAAGTGGGCCCATTTGGTGTCCAAAACCAGCTAAATTTGGTTTCAGGTAAAGGTGGTCGTTTAGTTGAATGCTTTTCAAAATTATACTCATTTCTTTAGATAGATATTTGGAAAAAAAGGTTGATTTTCCGTTGCCGAACGGAAATATGACTGCATTTTTTCGGGAAACAAAGATCACGAGTAATAAAGACTAGCGAGAAATCAAGTACTTCACTATTTGCGGGACTAGGCATACCTCTATCCATTTACCAACAAAGCAACCCTGAGTTATAGGTTAGAGAGTACAAAGCAGTCAAAGATATCCATAATCCTGCGAGCGATAGGATGAATTACGCATACAGGACCACTTTCTTACCGCCTTCCACCGCTGAGATCGCCAGCGATTTAATCCTATCCTTACAAATAAAAGGCAATATGAGGCTTTGAACCATTATTTAATCTCATGCAAAGCTATCCCTAACCGCTAAGGTCTAGGATCCCTGAATACTCATGAAGAGCTTGCCGAGAGGAAACCTACAGAGTGGCTGCTAGGAAAGATCCTTCGCTGATTCACTTAGCACTTCCATCAGAGACGATCTCCTCCGGAAGCTTTTTCTGCAGCACCTCCCGCTCAAAATGTAGCAGGTTTTGGTCAAATTACTTCACATGATTCCTTTAGAGAAGGTATCGGAAACAAACGATAGATAGGATTATCGAGTTGGTTTTCCCCGTGATAACTCCACTTAACCTTCCCCGGGAAATGCTGCATCGACGCTCTTGGCCGTGACTTAGATCTCATGTCGGAGAACTCAGACTTCTTTTCATCCTGGTCCAATCCCGCCGTACGCATTCTAAGGTTACTGCGACACCGCATTTTATTCAGTTGATGGATATTCCCTTCGGAGGTAAAGGGGCATGAAGGCTACTGCTATTACCACCACCTACTTATAAAGAAAGTTGCTAAATGCGTTTCGTCTCGCGGAAACTAAGCAACTCCCCTTTCTTAGAATGTTTTAACCTGATCAACACACCCGGTGATTTCTTTTAATAAAATTGCTTAGCTCAGTCTCTCAAGATACAATCAAACGGTACCTTAATCAAAACATGCTGCAAAAACAGTTTAAAATTCTCCTCCTGGTACATTTTGACCTATTGACGTAGAATAGTCGAAGGGGAAAATGCATTATCCTCTCCGCGAAGGCAGGTTCCACTCCAACCTGCCTTTCATCACCTTTCCTTTGTGGTTGGTCATCCATCCCCAAAAAGCCTTTTGTCCATTTTCCTTACCTTGACCGTCACTTTCAAGAATATGACTCTTTTAAGCATCTAGGTACTATCACATTAAGACTGTGCGATCCCACCCAATTTCGCCCTCAGAGGTTTCCTTCTTGCAAACTTGACGCAAGGACAAAAAATGAGGATCTGATGAGCACTGCCATCATATGGCCTTCTGCAAACAAGTGAGGGTGTCCTTGCTCGTGGTTTTTAAATGATGCATGAGTATATTGGCCCTGCTGCGATTTTAGGAACATCATTGCGCAAAAATATTAGCGTTATCTCGAGTGAAGCGTGGTACATTTTTATACAAATCTCCCCAACCCTGGCACTATAAAAGAGTTGAACTTTTTGTGTGCGTCAGAATGCCAGCAGGTGTAACAAATTCAGGTTGCTGGATTGTTCGAGTCCAGATGAGAATATTGGACACCTACAAACACTCTTCGTCTGATTATAGAAGGTTTAACTTCGAATTAAGCAACCAAATGTACCTTTAGGGCGTCGAAACTTGCCTATCCGACAAAGAATGGTATCTATCTTACAGGTCAAAAGTTGAAACAATAGCGATGCAAGGACACCCGCGTGCATTCATACAATCGTTCGCATTCCTTAGGATGCTCGACTTTTACGTTCGATTCATACCACACTCTACGCATCTTTTAAATCCCTTATATGAGGTTCTCAGAGCGGGACTCGGAAAAATAATCCCGATCACGTGGATGGATGAGGTTGTCAAGACTTTCCCTAAGGTCAAAACTGTTTGGGCTCCAGATTGGCGTTTAACCCATTTAAAATCTTCTGGTGAGTTTTTCGCTCACAAGAACGCATCGTGGCAAAGTGTTGCAGGCATGTCGCAGCAGAGAAAAAATTGATCAGAGAGTCCCATAAAGTTTTTCTTCACTATGTTAAAACCTGCTCAGAGACGTTACAGTACCTTTTCCGTGAACTCCTGGCTGTATTTCTCGCGGATAAATATTTTCGCTACGTGGTAGAAGGACGAATTTCATCATATATACAGAACAACGAGCACTCCTCCCAGCGATTCAGATAAATTCATATCGCCATTGTGAATGAGCAGCTAGATCATATTTCGCAAATCACCACCGACATTTGTCATTATAAGAGAAAATATAACGTTTTAACAGATGCTGTCTCGTCTAGTTATCGCCACACTTAAAGGCCTTTTTCAAATGTCAACTAAAACCCAATTTTAACTGTGCAGAACGAACACCAAAACCTCGCAGGCTTACTTGATTACTTGATCTGCCAGGTTCCATCAAATTTGAAAGTCATTTTTCACTTGGGAAATATCCATATCATTTTCGACGTTTCCACAGTAAAAATACAGCCGTATATTCCTGTATCCTCACAGAAGGACGTTTTTGCTGCCTTCCACCTTATTTTCAACCCAGGGATTAACGTGTTGCAAAATTCACTTTGATATAGGTTTATTAGACGGATATTAAATATAAGTTCATCGCTGAGCTCGCACCTGCTTACACTCCATACGCTCAAAGGTAATGCGACAGACCATCGCCCCTATCCATTTCCATGCCTCAGCCTCCTAACAATTCGAGAAATTTGACTGGACAATGGAACTAATAGGTCCGCATATTAGTGCCAAAATAAGCCTTACTTGCTCACTATGATAATTGCCCCCCTCCCACAGATGGCGGCTAATAGGAGCATCATCTGCGGTAAGATCGAAAACTGGATTGGGAAAAGAACAACAGAGGAAATCAAGAGAGATATTGAAGAACAAATCCGATGGGTGAAGATTATGGAATTAATCGAATTAAATAATCACACCCATGTATTTATAATCACATATCAGACCACTGAAATGGCACAGAAAACTTAATGAGATGGGCTCTTAGCTTTTAGCATCAGGATCTCATCTGAGAATATTGAATAGGAACAATTTCACAACATTCAATTGTGTTTTGCCTGTTACAAACTGGAAAATCATACAAACCACGCCTGCCACAACAAGGATAAAAAGCTATGTTCTGAATGCGGAAAGGAGGGCCATAGGTTTAAAGAGTGTCCCTCAACGACCAAAAAGTGCCTAAATTGTAAGGGTGACCACCGAACTTTGGCACTAAATTGCCCCAGAAGAAAAGAGGTAATAAAGAAGAAAGAAGAAGAAGCTCGAGCCCGTAGTGCCCAGAGCTACGCGGCTGCGGCATCAAGACACAACCAAACCTCAACCATAAAACAACCTATAATGCAACTTAACGCCGAATTAAGCTCTAAGATCCTCACATGCATCATTAACTCCTACATCACTAATATGGAGAGCCCAGGAAGTTACGAGATTGAACTCACTTTACTACATGCAAACAATCTGCCTACAATTAAAGTACCTATATCCCCTACTCACTAAAAATACTTAATATAAGTACAGCCTCATTCAAACCACAGCAAAAAGAAGAAGTAAAGCAGGTACCATCTGAGGAAGATTCAGATAAATCCCAAGAAGACTCTTCAAGTGACTGGCAATCCAAAGTAGAAGAGAAAGAGACAGAACCAAGAACAAGATCCCCAGAGGGCCTCCGAGAGTAAAGCGAAGACTCCCAGCTCCCTCAACCTCAGAAAACAATTATCAAAGGGGTAGAAGGGCATGGAACAAATCCATGAAGAAACTACTGAGAATCCACTCTCTGCTCCCCAACAGGAACCCCAGCCTGAAGAAACGGTAGATTAGTCCTCTTAATGCAAAGAGACACCTTGGAAATCCTGAGTATCAACACTGACCGATGGTCCAGTAAAAGAGTGCACTACGGTAATACGTATTTTCCAAAATTCGATGCTGACATAATACTCATTTCGGAACACAAAGTTAACACGGATAGAGACATAATCAATATATGGAACTATGACGAGCTGTCAGTGAACTATTCCCAAGAACGATACGACGGAGCAGCCATTGTGATTAAGAAGGGAATAAAATTCAAGCAACTCAGGAACTTGGAAGAATCCTACCCTTCCATAGGGGTAGAAACAAGCCTAGGGAAGATGATCGTTGCCATAGGATATCAACCCCCAAGACGCGACTATTTGCTGAATCACACTATCAGGAGTATACCTGGGCGAAGGGTCCCTACGATATTTATGGGAAACCTGAGCGTACGATGTACCGAGTCCGGGTATACTCGAAGCAACGGTATAGGCAGATGCTTGAATACTCTCCTGGATAGGATCATCATCCGGAAACTGGGCCCCGACTTTCCGACCTTCATCATGGAAGGTGCGTTACCAAGCTGGACATCTGCTTGGCCAACTTTCTCTTACCCTTTATTTATCACATGAGCCCTGAAGTGATACCCGGTAGCGACTATATAGAGATTAATCTTTATATCAACGTTAACCATATATTGATACCATCACATATAAGGAAGAATTACGGCAGGGCGAATTGGGATAATTACAAGCGAATGCTTAGAAATTACATCCCAGCGAACCTCGACGAAGCAACGCTCGAGGAAATAGACGAAGAAATGGAACGGCTAGAGAACCAGATGATCAAGGCTGACAGAGAGTTGATTTCCAAAAGTACATACAGAACGATCTCTGCATACAAATGGATCAAACGTATGAAAGGTTTATACCGTGAGCTGAAAGGATTGTATCAAATGAGCATTAACACTCGTATATCCCGTGATAAAATGTACCGTATGAGAGAAATAAAGGAAGAACTAAAAATTCTAATTTACAAACAAGATAAGAAATAGAATGAAGCTAGGGACGAACTAGATAGCGAAGCATCACCGAAAAAATTCTGGGCAAAATTCAAGAGAATGAGAGTAAAACCCCAGAAGAAAAATATGGAATTAGAAGACGACCAAGGTTAAATTAAATCAGAGGAGAATGAAATGGAGGAAATTCTCAGGCAACACTGGGAACAGATTTTCAGAATTAGTAAAGAATAAAATGAAGATTTCAACATTGATTTTGAAAATCAGATTATAGACGAGCTGAACGAATTCATTGAAAGGACGCATCCTTACCACCAAGTGTACATAGAGGAAGGAGAAGAAGAAAGAGTGACGCTAGAAGAATTAGAATGCGCGCGTCCCCAAAGCAGCAAAAGTAGAAATTCAGAAGATACAAAACAAGGGTATGTACATTCATCATCACCAATACACGAAGGAGGGATAGGAGGAAGCAAGTGGATCTGACAGTGTGGTGGGCATCAAACAGCTCAATACGATCTTAAAGGAAAGAGCGTCAGATATGAAAGAGAAAATTACAATCAATAGCACCGAGGAAGTTAGAGCAGTTATCGCAGAAAACCAACAAGGTCCAAGTAACTCAAGATTCCCAAGCAGCCTCAGCAAGCTTGGAGATGCAATTGTCCCATTTTTGCATAGGAAAAAACTACCGGCCAAAACCGACGATAAAAAGCACCCGATAACGAAGAACCAAATTGATTTTACTTCAAAACCAAAGAAAACCACAACTACGTAGGGATGACAAGGAAGAATAAAAATGAAGAAAATAAGCAAGTATGAAATACTGAACCGACAAAACACGAATACAAACAACCAACGATGAATCTAACAAAAACCTTTACAAAAATTAAATAAGACACACGTAAGAAATGATGTAGAAACAAAAAAAAACATAAAAGGAACATAAACAATCAAATTCATGTCAAGTTAAAATTAACAGCTAAATTAGTACACGACTCCAAAGGTTTGAACGCCTTATAGTAATATATATATATATATATATATATATATATATATATATATATATATATATATGTATACATAATTGTGTGCATATATATATATATATAAAAAAACAACATTATTAAAATAAACAAAATAAACATTGTGAGAGAGTTAGTTGCAAACCTTGAAACCATAAGACTTCCTTCTTTTCACCATTATTCTCAAACCTCACTATCCTAGTACACTACTATCTCTCACACTCACATATTCACGACTTCCCCACAATAATAGATGACGTTCCTATGGTAACCCTGGACTCCCGAAATATCGTTCGGAATTTTATAGAATTTTGGATGGCAAAGTTTGGGTTCTCTAACACCACCCGACAGAAAGTAGCTGTTAATTTAAGTCCCTTCTTTGAAGAAAAATCACCCTTACGCTTGACACTAGGAACATATAAACGACCCAGTGGTACCAGAAAAGTAACCTTTGATTCCAGCCAAGGCTCAGAAGCCTGAAAGGTGCTCTAACGTACGCATCCACGACCTCTTTGGTGAGATCACTCCACCTGGTCCTATTGAACCTTAAGATCGCTTGAAAGAAAGTTCTTGGTGTTATTTGAATGACTTTGAGTACGAACAGCACTGGAACCATACGCTCGGCGAGCTCATCGCAGTATCTCACACACCCTCACCTCATCCATTTTCATCGCCGCTTTGATGAGCACCATGGGGCAGATTATGCTGACGCTAACAACGCACAAATGGAAAAAGAGGGTCTACGTCTCCAAAGATCTTCTGATTTCCTCTTCCGTCTTCGTTTCATTAGATGGCGTCAAACATCCGTTAAAGCAACCACACATTCGGTTTTTCTAAGTCATCGATCGTACTCCCCTGTATTAGGTAATAAAGATGAAGTGGAAATAGGACGCAGTTGGAATAAATCGCCTTAAAGCTTCTCACCTAGAATCTTCGGTTCTCGTAACAAGAGCAGGAAGGCCTTCAAGAGAACCGAAATGGATGCTAGTCTCTTTTCGCACCTAAATTTCCTCCTTTTATTTCTCTTAGGGAATTTCAAGGCTGGGTTGACTTGACTAAACGTACACATGCCTGTGCACGCTGATGAACGTGAAACCAAAGGCACTTCCTGCATAGCTTCTGGCTCCTGTTGAACTTAGAAAGAGAGAGAGAAGCAAACCGTATATGCGGCTCTCCAAATATGAGCGCTCATACTCTCCCTTCTGATTCTACTGAGGAAGGATATATTAAGTGATTGCTTTAGTATGAAACTGAGAGGTATCAGCTTTCGACTATCTAATCATGTGACCTTGGTTTATAATGTTAAATTGGATGGTTTGTGAGGGAAAATATGTGAAGTAGATACCAAGGTGTAACGATATTGAATCAGCAGGAGAAGAAAGAGTATCTGAGAATTCATGTGGGCAGGAAAGATTAATTTAATATGAACATCGTAATAAATCAAATAAAGAAAATATAAGGCAATAAATGTGGTTGTCCTGAAACTGATAAGAGAAATTGGAGTAATAAATATGGATTGATAAAGTGAAACCTGATTCAAACATTTCCTATAGCAGATGAGCCTGTTATGGTGATGCGTATGATTGTATACAAATTGAGCAAAATAACAATGAAACAAGTGAGTATTCAAAGCAAGAAAGGCACAGATGAGGTACTTGAAAGGTAAATAAATAAGAATAATGAAAAGAAACTCACAAAATTAGTGGAATTTTACTTTGCAACGATGATATCAGATTAGACGGCGATAGTAGTTTGAAGAGATGTATGGTATGAGTATGTAAGAGGATGTAAACGTAAATTTAACTCTCTTTGAGTTCCCTACCCGGGTATTTTTGAGTATGAAACTGATAAGCATGCAGGAAGTTATTAGCGCCCTGAATATTCCGGACAAATGTGTAAACCCTGTGGATCAGTACAAATATATGGTACGATTGGTCACCGTTAGCAAATTTGAATTTCACGCATGGATATTGTCTGGCGCAGGTTCTTTCCTCTTCCCATAAGAGTAGATATAGCTGTGTATCGTCTTAGAAGAAAGCAATACAATGTCTGAATTTACTCCTCCAAAATTTAGAGAAGGCAAGATTTGTCACTTAGGATTCACTCTGGGTGCTCCAATGCGAAGATCTTCGAGTGGTTGAATGGCAATCTGAGGATGGAGGAAAGGATCAGGACAAGGTGGATGAGTCACGCTGTGATTCCTTTGATAACTGGCTCGGAAACAACGATGGACACGTTATGCCCCTATTAATATTCCCAGAGGCGTCCAGGCTCTATAATGAGTGCTACTTCAAGTGCCTGGAAGAAATGGTGTTGCCCTGGATACAGAAGGTGGCCTCTGGAATCCCGTACCTTTGGCAGGACTCTGCATCATGCCACACAAGCAGGAGGACACAGTACAGTCTTGGCTGTGAGACAATTTCTTTGACTGCATCTATCTGACCATCTGTCCTCCCAACTCCCCACTATTATGTGTGGAGGATGGTCAAGAGAAAGACTACAGGTTCCTGTGCAACATTAAGGTTAAGGTTATGTTCAGGATCACCACAATTTTCACCATTTTAAATGGTGATGGGGCTGTCAAGAAGGCCTGAATTAAGTTCGTACGCCGCCTGGATGCTGCGTTTGAAGCCGACGTCGATTTAATTGAATAAAATAAATAGCTGAATCCTTTAAGCCTTTAAGACGTAACTTTGCTTAATATATCTGTATAAAGGAACTTCCTGTATTTTCTTTTCTGTTGAAGTAGGCGTCATTTACCCATCGAACCTTGTATATTATAGCAAGAAAGATGGTAATTATATTATTGAATAGGTCTAGGGCGTTGAGTAAGAAGTCCGTTGAAAATGGAATGACACTTGAAGACGTTAAGGAAGCTCTGGTAGTACCATTGGATAGGGTTAATTGTGTGAAAGGGGGGTAAGAAGCACAACTGCGATAATTACTAGGGATAAGCAAGAAAGGAAGCAAGGAGTATTATGGATAATAGATGTGTATATTGGTTTATTTTATTGGTTATGTATTGGTATAGCTGAGTGCGGCAGGAAAGGATAAGTCAATTAAGGTATAGATTAGCCCCCTGCAAATCTTTGTGGAATTATTTTTTCAGGTAATGGGTGAAGGAAAGTCAGAGTTAGTAGTTTGTAATAGTAGGAATGTGAGGCAATGGTCTGTGATGTCGTTATGGCTGTTTAATCACTCCTTGGAATGAGTGCTAAGAGAATTACGAGTAAGAATGAGGAACATGAATCTGAGGGTGATGATGAATGGTGAAAGATGAGGTATTTATGTGTGATATGAGCGTCATATGGATTTGACTATGTTAACAGAAGCGTTTAATCAACCACATGTGAAGATGAAGCAAAAGGTGTGTGTAGAGAAGAGTAAGTGGTTTGAGGTAGTGTCTTCTTTTAAATATCTAAGTTTAGTTGTGAATGTTAGTGGTAATGAAGAGAGACTGCAATACTGAGTTATGAATGATACAAAAGTCTCATGGAAAATTAGAGCGCAAGGTTTAGCCGAAGGAATGGACAAGAGAATTTCTTGAAAGATGTCAAAACTAACGTTTAGGTATGATAAAAGGATTATGTTAGTGATTATGAAGGAAATATTTTGAGTGAGAGCAAGAAAAATGGACATTTAAGAAGGATGTGTATAAGAAGATTAGATCGATTGAGGAACGATTACACTACCCCCACCATACACACATCATAAATAATTTCATCCACATTTTGATGTCTGAAACAGTTTCAAATAATCTTCTCCAGAGCAATTTTCCAAACTTTCGTTCACCGCGACGCTATCTTTCAAACATTCACTTCAAAAGTTTTGTTTCATCTATACTTCTTACACTCATACCACACCACCGAAGTGTTCTGAGCTGCTATGCGTGTAAGAATTGTGGATGAGACGAAACTTTTGAAGCGGATGTTTAATAGTTACCTCGCGGTAAACAAAAGGTTTGGAAAATTCCGCTGGAGAGGATTATGTAAAACTGTTTGAGAGGTAGAAATGTAGATGATATTATTTATTATGTATCCATGGTGGTTTTGTGAAGGAGTAGGCGTATGGCTTGTGCATTTTGATGAAAGATGATTAAACGAGATGCTACAGCAAATAGCGTTATATACCACTGATAAGTGAATATAGTGGAAAAGAACGGCACTTTGTCTTGATAGGACATAAAATGACGGTGGTGGAATAATTTGGGGTGGTATGAAATTGTGATAAAGAAATTGATCAATTGCAATGTAGATCTCTTCATGGTAGTAAAACGATGCACACCCAACCCTCGCTTCTGCATGTAACTCATTTTATAAATATTAGGATGATAAAAATATATAATAAATACCCCAAATAAAAATTTTAGCTACTGTAATAAACTTCCACCATAGAATTATAACCCGGAAATTTATAAAATATGTGAACATAGAAAAATGTAAGGGAAATAGACATGTGTGTAAGGGGAAGTCATAGACACACATTATTCTCAAATCACCCCCCACCCCCCACCCCCCACCCCTTTCATTACTTGACGGCAGAAAACGCGTTCCTAGTATGGAGTCAAATATTCACTATTCGAAGGCCTTCGTATTGTTAGCATAGATCACACCCGACGTCAGACGAGAATCGAATTTGAGATCAGCTTCAAATGAACGAAAATTGGTTTCAAATCCAAATAAATTTAAATTTGCGATTTGGGGGAAATGGAGTTGGTTAGGGGAGAAGTGGAGAATATTTGGATGAAATATGAGACGAGATCTTCTTGAGGGGTGCAAAAACCTAACTCGATTTATAATTCATATGTGCGGTCGGATTCGAGGCGTACAGGGCCTTTGCGTTGGGTGTAAAGACAGGCATACATGCAGGCGTAGTTACTTATGTTCTGGTTCTGCGCGAGTTTAGTCAACAATAGTTTTAAGTTTGATTTATTCGTGTGAAACAGGGAAAGAATGGGTGAAACATTAGTGGAACTGATGGTTTAGGGAAACCAGTTAGTTGGACCAAACCAACGATAATTGATTGTTAGTTTGTTTTTCTGTTAAATGTGCATGAACTCATAGGTTCATAAGCAGAGTAACAACGATAATAAATAAAGTCTTTTCACCTGCGTGAGTTAACAAGCAGTGCTCCTTGAGGTTCTTTGTTTAAATTCGATTCATTATTGATAAAACGATTCACTGAGAACGATAAAAGGGACACCTCAAATCTAAATTGAAACGTTATGATTGTTAAAAGCAAAATAAAAATACCAAATAATATTAACAAACTTCTTAAATGTTTTAAAATTCCTGAATGAAATCTGTTGAAACAAAAAGAGTGGATGAAACATTGGATCTAGAAACTAACCAATTGCTTGCACTAATTTTTTATTGGTATCTTAAAAAGGTTTGGAAAAAGGAATATTATAATATTGTAGAAAAGCAACCTTAACTGAAAATCAAACTAATGGAATATAATACCTCTTACCGGCCCTATTATTTAATGCTTAAGATATTTAGTGTTGCAATATTTAGTCAACATCAATAATTTTTACTATCCTTTTTCCCTTTATTGTTCACAAAATTCCTTTGTTTTCCACACAGGCTAAAAATCCAATCAAATTCTTTGTTATTTCACTTCTAGTTTTAAATATAGAATTCAAATTATAAATGTAATTTAAGAGCTGACTTTGGTACTCTTAAACTATTCAACTATTTAAACTTTATTTTAACTTTTTATCACATCTTTTCTATAGGATATACTGTATTTCAGTTCTATTTCCTCAATTTCTCAACGGATTTAATAAGGGTAAATGAAGTTATGTTTAGTAGATTGGATATGAAGAGATGTGAAGAGACGGGAATTAAATGACCATTTACAAATTCACAAATTTGAAATGAGAACTACTACAACTTTTCACAGTCCAGAAGAACTTAGACGAACGTAAATAGAATCTTATTTACAAGTGAACAATAAGGAGACGAAAATGAAATACATCGCTCTTTTCATGAATTGAATTTGATATTGCAAAGTTTGATATCTACATCAACCTTGTTTAAAAAAACCTTTTCACTACCTGGCAGAACTGAAAGATAAACTAAGAAATAGTCTTTGATAGTGATTCCTGAATTGAAGAGATCAAGATAAAAGATTTCTCGTTAGGAACCTTATCCAGGAAAAGGGTAAATTCAAGTCCCACAAATTCCTTGCCGTATTAATTTCCTATTTCTAACTTCTCCATCTTTTGTTCGTACTTTAGTAAGATAAAGGATTCAAAATTCATCTCCTAATTCCATAGAAGGTTTAGTTAATAAAATAGAGTATCAAGATCTTATTTAGTTTATACTGGCTTTAAGTTTTTCCATTTGAGACTTTCTTATTTATGTATTTTTACAAATTTAGATTAATTCCTCTATAGGGACTATGATTCCATTTGTAATTATAATCTCTAAATAGGTAAACTACATTTTTTGAGTGTATAAATATTACCTTAGAAATTCAAAGACGAGATCATTTGGATTTCTAGGGCAAGGAATAATGATAGAAAGATAGCACATAGTGAAAATAAGACCTGCAATGATTCTTTCCTATCTTACTTCTACCTTGATTTTTTTTTAAATGTGAGATAAAATTTAATTGTACATGTTAATTGATATTATGTTCTAGTATGCATCTAAGCTAACCACTAAAATTAGACAATATCAATAAAAACATTAAAAGGAAGTATGGCGTCATATGTACGCTTAATTTTACCGACAAATACCTAATGGTATTACTGGTTGGTACTATTCACAGGCTTTGTGTGAAGGGAAACACTGATTATCCTCCTATGATTATTGTCATTTTAATATAATGATCTCATAATTGAATTACGTTCTATATTTTGGGGAAAATTTGGGATGTGAGTTAGATACTTCAAACTAGTTTAGGAAAATCAACATAAAACTTCATACACATTCCGAGAACAATTTTAAATACGCATTGTGCAATGGATTAGTAAACATGAACCAGCAAATTTACTAATCATTATTAATAGTTGTGCAATTTTATATGTCAAATAAATCGTTTGGAAGCTTAAATATATAATAAGAAGTCAAAAATAGTTAATGCACTAAAGAAAACTAATGTAAATAAACAAAAATATGAGTCTTGACCATCATACAATCAAGAAATTTGTATCAAATCTTGCTTCATGGACAAAACGTCTGTGAAAGAATGAGAGAGAGAAGGAATTCCCCCTTCCCTGACTTCTAGCAATGATCAGTTTGCTAAAACTCAAAAGAATTGTCCTTTTTTGCACCCCTGTGGGAGAAGGCCATAAAAAAGGAACCCGAAACCGTTCCAGGAAATAGAAGAGTTGACTACATAAAAAAGATTCGATGCTACATCGATCATTTGTAGGACCAGATAACGCTCCGGTCACTACCATGTGTGTAACCAGGATGTATGTACGTCAAGCTCTGCAGATGGCTCACGACGGATTAATGGCTGGGCATTTCATTCATAATAAGACGGCCCAGCGCGTCTTCAAATATTTCTTTTAGCCAGGCGCTGCCAAAAAAATATCCGACTTTTGCAATTCCTGTGACATCCTTCAAAAGTTCACCGCCAAAGGTCGTGTTGCCCCCTTTCCCTTCAGAACACCCCAATCGTGTCTGAACCATTCTTTAAGGTCGCATTCGATTTGATAGGCCCTCTCTGTCCCCCGTCTAGTGAGGGATATTCGTATATTTTGACCCTCGTTGATTGTGCCACTCGTTTCCCGGATACGGTCTCCTTGAAGTACATTGATAGTATTTCGCATGCAGAGGCGTTGGATTCTATTTTTTAACGAGTATGAATCCCGAAGGAAATCCTATCAGACAGAGGCCGTCAATTTACTTCAGAATTGCTAAAGTATGTAGCAAAGCTCCTGCTGGTCAAACCCCTTTTCTCAACCCATTATCACCCCGCCTCAAATGGGATGTGCGAAAAATTAAGCGGGACTTTTAAATCAGATCTGAAGAAATTGCGCTACGCCAAACCGCGAGAATGGCACTGCTACCTCCCCATGGCTTCATTTGTGTGTCGGGAAATCCCACACCGAACGCTCGGATTTTCCCCGTTCAAGCTATTGTACGGATGAAACGTCCACGGGCCGATGAGCATCCTGAAAGAATTATGGTCAAATCCCAGGCTTTAAGAGGAGGTTAAGTCCTCTACGCTTATGTGTTGGATTTGCGTACTCGCTTAGAAAATTGTGCAGATCTCGCCTTCAAAAATTCTGAGGTGAATTTGGAAAAAATACAGAACGTATTTTCACATCAAATCCAAAGCATGGAAATTCGAAGCAGGCGACGAAGTACTACTTCTGTTGCCCTCTAAGTCTAATAAGCTTATATCTCAGTGGAAAGGACATTTTTAGTAGTAGAACCCCGGGTCCCGGTCGACTACTTAATTCAGACCCCCTCAGGCAATAATGTGTACCACGTCAACCTGTTAAAAGGTACCACCGACGCGCATGCGTTAACAATGCGGTCGCGTTAGAGGAAGAACTTGTCTTAGAGGCAACATACCCGGCCAAATCGCTCTGCTTTGTTTAAACGGTCTGCATGGAAGCAGAAAACGAATAACTTTTGCCGTCTCTCCCTTTCCCCCAATGGGACTAAGCCCCTGAGCTGGATTTTAACCCCCGTCTCCGACCCATCGAGAAGGCTCAATTCGCAAGCCTCCTAAGTGAATTCACTGAAGTAGTCTCCGGAACCCCAGGTTGTTCAACACAATTCACTCATGAGATTGTTTTAAAAACGCAAGAACAATAAAGAACTAAGCCGTCTCTTTACGCCCCGCGTTTAACGCCGAAGTAGAATATTTGCTCATTTTTGGGATCATCGAGCCTTCCTCATCTGACTTTTGTGACCCAATTGTGATGGTCAGAAAGGCCTTATCAATCATTTTGGATGTACGTCGATTTTAGCAAATTAAATTTAGGTACCCAATTCGACGCCGAGCCCATACACTTGATTGATCAAAACTTACATCTTTTGGAAGATGCAAAAGTCATCTAAGAAATTGATCACTGTAAGTCCTACCATCGGATTTCGCTCTTTGAATCTTCTAAAGCGATTTACAACTTTTGCTACAGAGAAAGGCTTAATGCAATTTACCTGTCTTCCCTTTGGTTTGATAACTGCGAGTGCTAACTCCAATCGAATGCTGTGCCGAATTGTAGACGGCCTAGTCAGTGTAATCTTTTATTTTGACAACGTGTACGTTGCCACCCGTACATGTGACCAGCACGTACATCCCTTCGTGCTTTGTTAATCCGTTTGCGCGCACATGGAGTCAGGATAGGTCTGTCGAGGAAGTGTCATTTTGCATATGATACGATAAAATATCTTGGTTTAAAGATCGGAAAGAACCAGATTGTCCCCCCAAGAAGCAGCAGCGGTCACTTCTGGGTTCTGCTTCATTTTATTGGCGCTTCGTTCCCAATTTCATCACTATAACGTCATCCCTTAATGATATGTTAAAGAAAATCGGACCCGATCCTCTGAGTTGGACTCCCCCCGCGGTGTCTAGATTTATCTAACTGAAGAAGAAACTGATCTCTGCTCCTTTTTTGAGACTCCTGAATCCGAACAAAATGTTTGGGATTCGTACTGATGCCTCTCATGATGGTATAGGTGGTGCTCTCATGCTGTATCCCGTTGCGTATGCGAGCAGAAAGCTGCCTGTCCGCGAGAAGGCTTACGCTACTATTTATTCGAGGCGTTAGCTATAGTATGGTCAATTCGACATTTTAGAATGTACCTTATAGGAATTGAATTCGTAATTGAGAGTGACCATAAGCCATTGTCTTACCTTCGTAATTTCAAGAGTCAAAATCGACGACTAATGCGTTGAAGTCTGTTGCTCATGGAATATCGATTCCGTGTTGTGTATATCAAGGGTACTCAAAATTGTTTAGCGGATAGTTTAAGTAGAAATACTTTAAGAGACCCTATTACAATAAATTAAAGATAACATTAGCATATCTTCTTGTAAATATGTTTGCTGATTTGTTTTATATATAGGTTAATTGTTTGAAGTGTTATATAATTTTCCTATGTTGTAGCGTGTCATTAGTAATGGTTTATTTTTTTCTTTGATTTAGATACTCAATGTATGGCTTATTTTATCTTTTTATTGTACCTGTGCGTATAATCTGGAGTAATTATTATTATTTGCTAACCCAGCTCATGTCCGAATTTTGTTTGTATCTCGTTGCACTAATTCATTTTTTATAGCATCTCATCCTTGAAAAAAATTAGCTCGAGACATTTTTTTTCGCAGTCGACTTGTGGGGAAAAAAATGTTTCCCTGAAAAGAGAGGAGTGTGGAAGAATGAGATAAAGAGAGAGAGAAAGACCCCCTTCTGCCCTTACTTCCTCAGTTCACCTGCCCTATATACTGCGAAAATTAGAACAATAAAAAAATCATTAAGAGAGCATCGCCACTTAGAGCTATAAAACCTTATCGCAACCCCAGGCAATTAAGAAATTCTGTTGGCGATATCTCTCTCCGTCTAGATAATTTCAGGGTATATATTCGACAGTTCAGAATTTACAGGCAGATTGTGTCTGAAGCTGCCGTCCAGTAGGTTGGCCGTAACGTTTTCGTTAGTCGAGAGGGAATCAACTACATTCTCATCTAGAGAAGAATTCAGTGGTTGTCGAAGAGCCAAAAAAGAGCTAGTCGTCACTCAGTATTCTTTGTGAAGATAATTAGGCGTGCTTCATCCCTTCTCACCACGTCTTTGGATTTCAAGGTTGAACTTACCTGGTCCTACTCGCCGCACATTAAAGTGAAATGGATTTAACCCCTGCTTCGTCACGCTCCTCCTACCTTTACCGCGTCGAACCTCAAGGATCTCATTTGCTCTGGAACTTGCCTAATTGTAAAATGATTACTTAATGAATTATCCCTCGGTTCAAACTTAATTGATAGTGTCAATCTTCTTAGAAGTAAACCGTCAATATTTAATTGCATTGCTATTCAACTTGCCCTATATGTATATTTAATCTTCAGTCCTATTAAAGTATATTATTCTAGCCCTGTTTAAATATTCCTTGGCATAGCAACTGTGTATTTAAAGCACTCTTAGAACCATTCCCAGGTGGAGCCTTAATTTCGGTTGGCCAGTAGGTCAGTGTGCGTATAAACCGCATACATCTGGTCATACCTCGACAATGACGAACTTATAAAAAACACGTAAGATATCATTAGTTACTTACCAAACTATGGCTTTAATCAAGAAAGAAATCTGTGAAAAATCATTCAACTTAAATAAGCAAGTTTTCGAATGTGATAGTATCCTTCACGAGATCAGAGTTCAAGACATCTTATATAGTCGATTGTTTTGGAAAATGCATGATCCACTGGTTTTACCTCAATCTAAGGAAATTTATAAAGAATCCGCTTGAGTGAGTAGATATTATATAAATTTATTCACAGATCATTGCATAGCGACTTGGAGATCCATGATATCCGGAGAAAAGGATGTTCCGTGTCAAAAGAGAGTTAAACATCAACAAAGAGGCGTCAGTGCCATATTTGTGTTTGGAGTCTTTAGAAATAAGGTAGTTGGTCAGTTGAAAGTTACCAAGGGTGTCAAAATGTTTGCAGCTTCTTACATTAAATTCTAAAGGGACATTTGCTGGCACAGTATAAGAAAAAAAGATTGCCTTTTGAAGGGACAGCAAATTCATTGCAAAAACAAGGGTAGAGATTGCTAAACTTTATTCATGACAGCTTTATTTTTTAAAAGTTCAAGGAACCAACGCGCAGCCCTCAAAATATTTAAGTTAATTCTTAGCCCAAACAGGAAAAGACGGCCGAATATTCGATTATTATGCACTGCTGACTAGCCTACGTATAAAGCATTTTTACTTGCTTAGTAACGGACTTTAAGCACCGCCTACATAGAAAAGAGCCTATTCTGGAAGTCTTTTGGTGAATTTTGCTTCACCCTTCAGAAAGAGAGAATACTATTTTTCACCGCGGATTCATAATTCAATGAGGGCTTAGTCACCTCACTGCTTCCGTCCATCGCCCTGCGTAGAAACCTGCTCGGATGTCTGCCATTCAGTGATCTCGTCTTAACAATCTTGGCCACTTGGACTGACATAATTAAGGGTTTATGTGAAAACTGGTTAAGGACTAGCCCACAGCGGAAAAAAACTTTAGCGGCCGTTGATTCGACAGCTACTGCATCAAGTCCAACATAATTCATCCCTCTTAAGGTTCCCCTTCTAGATCCATCTCATCCATCCATCACCCATCATCCTGGCAGCAACCGAGCATGGTACCAACTTGAAAATGTACGAGGGCGTTTTCTCCAATTTTTGGACCCATTCACGAACTTATCTTCACTAGCTGCTACCTCCTTTACCACCTCATAACTTCTTAAATCATCCTGGCAGCAACCGAGCATGGTACCAACTGGAAAATGTACAAGGGCGTTTTCTCCAATTTTTGGACCCATTCACGAACTTACCTTTACTAGCCGCTACCTCCTTTATCACCTCATAACTTCTTTTTTCACTCCAAAAACCATATTGGTTTCGGAAAAGAAGACATCACAAGAGGACTTAGTAGAAGCACGTGGAAGACTATGGAGACCTTCACTAAGGTTTGTCTCCTAAGGACTATCCCTAGAATGAAGAACCCTGAAAAAAAGAATCTCTGCGGAACCCTCTAACTCGAATTAAAGGTAGCACTGTTGGAACCGATTAAAGTCTCATTTGGGTTCATCGCCTTATGTGCCGAGACAAAGGACGTGGACCAGCTCCTATCGGAAGATGGGGTGAGGAACCTCAGGAACACCGGAATCGAAGAAAACACCCTTCCACAAGTGGCAGCCAACCGAAGCGTGATCTGCCGGAAAGTGGAAAGCTGGGTCGTTGAGCATACGTCCGAGAAGCTCAAAGAGGAGATCACCAAGAACAATCCCTTGGCACAAGTTCCTGAAATAATAAAAGTTCGCGAACACACACACACAAGAACAATGGAGAAGTGAAGACTACATCTGCACAAATGAACATCACAGGAGATCTTAGTGCAAAGATTCTGATCTGCATTACTCGTGCAAATATGGTTAATGCAGTGAAGCCTGGCTGTTACAACTAGGCCCTCAATGCACTCTTAAAAGCAAACAATCTTCCTTCAGTGATCATGCTTGCAGACTCTGAATGCTCCAAGGCTTCAAGGAATCAGTTATAAGAAATAATACTGTTAAATGTGGACTGGATAAGATTATCGAAGCTCCCTCATCGGAGGAATTCGGAAAGGGCGAAGAAGAAGAAAAAAAAGCTGAAAATGAGGAGGGATTCTCCTCTTCAGCCAACAACGAGGGACCCTGCACCCGTACACGAGCTACGAAAAGCAGGTCCAAAACCCCAAGTTCCTCCCTCCAAAGAAGGTAAAACCTCCCCGCCAGCTCCTAAGAAGAAAATGACTAATAAGAAGAAGCATAGGTAAAAACAATTTATCATGTTACGGAACGCACTGAAGATACTGGAAATTAATACCAACAGCTGGACGACGAAAAAAACTCCTTACGGAAATGTTTTCGCAGAAATTGATGCAGACATCATCTTAATTTTGGAACACGGGATCGACGCGCGTAGTGCAGAAATAAAAATCTAGAACTACGATGTGTTGCTCACGAATTATTCGCAGTAGTCGTTTGACGGTGCTGCTATTGCAATAAAGAAATGGATTAAATACAAACAAATAAGAAATCTAAAAAAATCCTACCTCGCGATTGAGGTCGGACTCGCCATAGGAAAGTTGGTCATTGATACCGGATATCAACCGCCAAGGAGAGACGTGTTACCAAGTCATACTCTCACTGGCCTATTTGAGCGGGCCATACTTTGGAACAACCATATATTTTCATTTAATCCTTTAATGAGGTGTGCTTAAATTATAGATTTTCCAGTGTAGATTTTGAAAAAGAACTTTATTTTGTTATACAATTGCTCCTACCTAATTAGGTGTGCTTAAAGTATAGATTTTCCAGTGTAGATTTTGAAAAAGAACTTTATTTTGTTATACAATTGCTCCTACCTACATCAATTTGCATTTAAATCAAAGTAAAGTTTTCGCTTTCGTCACAGGCTTATGTAACCTATTTTTATTTAATCCAATTACACACAAACACAAATTAACCTCAAATTTACATGTTTTTAATGAGTGAGAAAAGTGTATGCAAAGCTCCTCATATAGCTGAATCGGTGACTTTGGGGCATAGTCAAAAGTTAAGCTTCACCAGAGCACACAGACCTTGATTGGACTCATTCCTTGACATCAGACGTCTACTTATTTTTTGTACCCTGATTTCTCCATCCCTCTTTTCATGTGAGAACTACTTGGAAGAATCCTCAGTCACTATTCTTACAACCCTCTCAATGCTTTGTGTGTGCCGGGGTTAGTCAGGTACTTGCATAGGAGAGTCAATAAAGTTTTCAATCTGGTTTCAAGTCAGGTCACTCCACGGAAACCACCCTTCTCAATGTGTCCGATTGCTTACGAAGAGCCGCGGTCAGGAGTTGTGCCTTCATCCTCGTTCTACTCGATATCTCCTCTGCCTTCGATACTATTAACCATACCGTCCTACTTGATCGTCTCCACTCTTTCCTCGGCATATCAGGCACCATGCTTGACTGGTTCCGCTCTTACCTCTCGTCTCGTACCCAATCCGTTGTGATTGACGACGTTTCATCCGACTCTACCCCCATTCGCTTTGGAGTGCCACAAGGCTCTGTCCTTGGTCCTCTACTATTTCGTATCTACCTTCTCCCTCTTAGTTCTCTTCCCTGTAATATCGGTCTATCCTTCCACCTCTAAGATGATGACACTTAAATTTTCGTTTCCTCATCCCTCACGTCTCTTGCCTACTCTATCACTGACCTCCTGGCTGCCTACTCCATTTCTGACTGGCTCTCAACCAACTTCCTCAGGCTTAATCACTCCAAAACTGAGGTCCTACTCATCGGCACTCATGCTCTTGTCAAAAAACCTAAATCTCTCTTTCCCTCGCTTACTTTGTGCGGTAATACTATCCTTTTCTCTGACTGCGATAGGTATATGGGTGTTGTTTTTGATGAGCATCTCTCTTTCAAGCCTCATATCCGCAATGTCAGCAAATCCTCTCTATGTTTTCTTCATAACTTCTCTCGCATTCGCTTTCACTTTGATCGCCAAAGTCTTGAGACTGCTGTTCATGCCTTCATCACCTCACGCCTTGACTACTGTAACTCTCTGCTTGTTAATCTGCCATCCTTCTCTCTCCGCCCCTTCAACTTGTTTAGAACTATGCCGCCTGGCTTCTCCTCCGTTGCGCTCGCTTCTCTCCCTCGAAACCCTTGCTGCATGAACTGCACTGGCTCCCTGTCAGATCCCGTACTCACTTCAAGATACTTCTCTTCACATTTAGGTTCCTCGGTTCAAGTGTGCTTAATCTTAACGTTAAACAGCATGGGTAATATACACCAATGAAAAACTCAACAATCAGTCGTACATTCTTAAAGGATTTACCTGGCCCTTGAGGTTGATAATTAGATGACGGAGAGGGAGTTCCCCAGTGTGCAGGTTACAGACCAACCAAACAAGCTTTCTACTTAAATGAAGCTCCATTTTTCGCATTACTCCAGCATTTACACCTCTGTTTACATTCGTGAAGTCTCCTCCAATGGCCTTTAAGCTTTTATCCAAACCCCTTTCCCTCAGCCATCCGAACATAGCCTGAGCAATCTTTTCTGGATGTGAATCTTCTTTGGTAGCCTTTTCTGG
The DNA here is from genome assembly GCA_963969495.1 of Ceratothoa steindachneri. Classification (NCBI taxonomy): domain Eukaryota; kingdom Metazoa; phylum Arthropoda; class Malacostraca; order Isopoda; family Cymothoidae; genus Ceratothoa; species Ceratothoa steindachneri. The sequence goes on along the minus strand of OZ018327.1, from coordinate 105,034,540 downwards.
GACAAAGTGGAAGAGGTAATTACTCCCAGGCTCACTGAAGACAGTGTAATGCTCCTCTTTTGTTTTTGATGGAAACAACTTTTTACTTCCCTCTTCCTCCATCATAATATTTGTCACATCAATTCCTCTATCAAGGATAACATAAGAAATTTCCCCATTCTTCCTAGAGTTTTCCTCAAACTCATGTTCAATAACTGTCATTAGCTTATCCTGTGTTCTCTTAACTTTATTCTTATCAATTACTTTGCTTGTATCTTTCTCGAATGAATCCAACATGTATTAAAGCTGCTGATGCTAAAGCTGCGGTTGGTCTCAATCCGACACCATACCTTATACTAGTAAAAGCATTATTTGAAATTTCATTATAATTCCTTCTATTCTTGGTGGAAGATTTAGGCTCTTGGACAGCTTCAAAATTTACTTCATCACCCAAACTGTTGTCACTATCAGAATTTTCTGCCTCCAGATCTTCACCTTCTGCCAAAAAATGCTCAATCTCTTTTCTTGCTGCTTTTCCTGCTAAAACAGCGATTTTCTCCTTCCTTTTTCTCTTCCTGTCTTCTATCCTTTCTTTTTATTTCCTTTCTGAAGTTCTTAATTGTCTATTATGCTCTGGAATATCAGGACCACCAATTTGAAAGGTACCTTTACCTCCAACATTCTACTTCTGTCCTTTAATAAAGGCCAGTTCCCTAGTAGGTATTTTTTTATCTTTACTACAGCAGCAGTTAATGTGAGCTTCAGTTTCACAGCCATTACAAACTACTTCCCCACAACTGGAAATTTGAAATTTGCATGTCAATATATCAAATAACTTATCTAGTTTTTCAATGAACCTCTTTTTTACTTCAATTTTTCCTTTACCAATAGAAATTTTTACCGCCTCCTTTGACACCTCCTTAAGCTTTGATCTTATTGTGACCTTTTGATTTACAACAGGTGGTTTTAGGAAAGCATTAGCTTTGGTCCACTGATTAATCAAGCCCCGATACATGTCTTTTACCAGCTGGTTCACTTCATAATTTCTCCGGTCATCTTCACTTTGCTCCCTCAGGTAGTGCGGTACCTCAAAATATCTCTTAGTGTTGGTAACTCTGACACCATCAGCTTTTGCCTAGTCCCAAATAAATTAGTCAGATGACAACTTGATTTGGATCATGTCTTGATTTTCGCCATTGTCACACTAATCGCAGGTATATCTGCAAAAGAAAAGATGACACTTAGATTAAGAAATATTCTTTAACAAATAGTTATATATTATTCTAAAATGATCCACAGACTTTACTAGTATTCAAATAAAATGTAAATGGTCCATGAACAGTTACCAGTTACAAGAGTTACCAAAACTAGCAACACTACTGGAATATTGCCTTCCACTGAGTAATAAGTACTGGCTATTTGCAATTTTGGAGTTAGTCCAAACAAAATTAAAGGTCATTTTTAAGAGGTTTCCTACTTTTCATATCTCTCTAATACATTTTTACATTTTATTAATCAAATATCTTTCAGACTACATAAATGTATTGATGATAGAAAATAGCAAATTTGATCTTTTATGGGTAACTAAAAATAATAGTAAAATATAGTAAATTACCCAGAACTAACAATATTTCAACTTCAAATTGATGTAGGTTCCATGTAGTGACCAAATAGGGATCCTACTCACTATCAACAGAAACCCTATATAAGTTCCTGCTGTAGTCAGAAAGATCTACAAAAGAGCAGACTGAACACGGTAGGCGCATCTTCTCGAGGCCTACGATCCGCCCAACTTGGAAGAGGTAATTCTCGAAGCAATTGATGAGGCACTTGACGACCTCAATAACCATCTCATCAACGCAGATAGGGCTTGTATCCCTAAATCCCAGTATAGGACCATCTATACCTACAGATGGACCGAATACATGAAAGATTTATACCCTGAGCTGAAATTATTGAAAGAGATCAACATCAGGAATGCTTCAGTTCACTCAATGCAACGAAGTAAATAAATCAAAGAAGAACTCAACATCGACAACAATGGAGATGATGGGATGATGTGATCGATAGCTGCGATCTGATCACGAAGCAACCCTCACGCCATTTTCGGAATAAGATCAGACGTCTCAAAGGATTGACTAGGAAGAAGAAGATCGAACTACAAAAAGAAGACGGAACATCTAAACAGAAAAACAAGGAATTGAAGAGCTATTCCGAAGTCATTGGGAAAAATCTTTAGTATAACTGAGGAGATAAACAAAGACTATGATCTAGAGCTAAAATGCAACATCATAGACGAGCTTAACGACCAAATACACAAGACACACCCTCACCACCAGGTAGATAGACAGCGCGACGGAGAGGCTGAGATTAGCGAAGAAGAACTACAGGCGCGCTCTGCTCATTCCAACAAAAAGCTCCAGGACAAATGGGGCTTACAAAATTAAACTTTAAAAAGGCACCAGCCAATGTCATCGAAAGGATGAGAAGGATATTTAACGCCTGTCTGAACACGAGATACTTTCCAGATGCTTTTAAAACGGCTAAGATGATTTTCTTGCCTAAGCACGGAAAGGACCTAACGTTGGAGAGCTGCCGGCAAATTTCACTTCTAGAATTTGGCGAAAAGCTCTTCGAGAAGATCCTCAACCGAAAACTGGTGTCTTACCTGGAGGAGAACTCCCTCTTCAACCCATATCATTTCGGATTTAGGAGGAGGTGAAGTACGGAGATGGCGATTGAGGTCATCACGGAAAAGCTAGGTAAAGCAAAATGGGGAAGAAGTTACGTGGATATTGTTAGTTGGGATGTATCAAAAGCGTTTCATAAGGTGTGGCAACTGTGAATGCAGTACAAAGATCTTACAACTGGGCCTAAGTGACAACTTAGAAAGAACTCTCTGTGACTATGTCATGGAGAGAGCGGTGTACATCAATTTAGGGTACACGGACGGACCAAAGTTTCCGCTCACTGCCGGCCACCCACAGGGGAGGGGGCTGCCTTTTCCTCACTAAGCATAATACTAAAGTGATTAAAGTAATTTATTACTATAACAGCAAATGCGCATAACATATTCAAGAACATTAAATTTTAAAGACAAATGGCTTGGACGCCATAATAATATAAACTATCCCAAAGAAAACAAAGGAAGCACAAAACAAGAATTAAAAGCGATAGGCCTGATCATCAGGCACTCAACATCTCTTTGTACTCTACCACACTTCTTTCTCTTTTCACCACCTGTCTATTTTCAGCTATCTGTCCCCACACCCTTTATTTATCACCTACCCACACCTACCCCCTTACATCGTTCATAGTTCCTAGCGCCAACAGGTAGGTAGTGGGGAAACATTCAAGTAATTGAGCCACTGAAGACAATAATTGACTACAACTTACATTCAAAATACAGGGAGTAAACATAACAGAAATGAGAGAAACCAAATAATTACCTTTTGGGGATTATCAATTTCAATTTTTTTCAGTGATTGTCTGAGGTTAAATGAGTTAAAGGGAAATGTAACCACTGGACATGCCCAGTTAAGTCCTTGTAAAGAAAACGATAAAAAAAGAATTAGAAAACGACCGCAGAAATCAAAGATATATCACAGCTTGGACTTTATAGATTAGAAAATGAGATATTTCTCAGAAATTATGCGACACTTCCAAACGTATGACGATGTTTACAACTATTCCGTCCATTCTTTAGCTATTCTCAATGTTTTGTTCAATTGCGGCATTAAACTTATATAAATAATAACGAAATATTTCTGAAATAGTTTATACACCTATGTATGTTATCTGATTGTTTTTATCTTTGCAGTTTATCAGTCTTTAATGTTTAAGTTTGCGTTTACTCGTTTCTTTGTGATCGTGCTAATATAGTTTGTGATCGTTTTCGTCCATGTATAAATTATAATCCATTAGAATGGCTACAAAGAAAAGTATAAATAGTTCAGAATGTGGTGCAAATAGAAGGCTGTTTCATGAGGTATGGACAGAAAATTATAGTGTTATTAAACATAACAAGAAGCACTTTGTTATATCTGCAAGGAGTCAATTACTGCGCGCTCATGAATGTTAAGCGCCACTTTGAAAGCAATCATCAGGATCGATGTTTAATGATAGATAAAGAGAGGCAGGAAATTGCTCAGAAAGAATTAAATCAACAGGAACAACAGTGTAATCATTTCAAAAGGATGTTTAAACCACATAAATAAAAGCAATATTTCTGCATTAAGTTTTCAGTTATCTTTTAATATTGCTAAGTATGGTAACCCACTTTCAACTGATAATTATATAAACGAGTACTTTTAAAGTGCTCAGACCAATTGTTTGAAGACATGGTAAAAGGGAAGAAATCCTCAGTAGGAATACAGAGAAAGAGCGAATAATTGCTCTGGAAAAAGATGCAACTGATCAACTTATCAAGAATTAAATAAAGCTGCCATGTTTTCAATTTGTTTGGATGAATGTACAAAGATCACATCGTTTGATGGTTTAGCAATTATTCTAAGATTCTCTTCAGGAAACATAATGAATGACGAATTGATTAAATTGATGACATTTTCAGAAATCAATAGAGGCCAATATATTATGCATGAATTAAGAAAGGAATTTAGTGAAATGGGAATTGAATTCAGAAAAATTGTATCTATTACAATTGATGTAGCTCAAACATAGTTGGAAAAAAGAGAGGATTTGTTTAGTTTCTGGAATAGGAAGTAACCGACAATTTGATTGAATTTGACTGCATTTTTTATCATGAATCTCTGTGTTCAAAATCACTTTGAAATCATTAGAAAATATCATGATGATTATAATCAAAATTCTGAATCATATATCTTCTGCTCATGCAGTTAACAAACGCCAATTATCAAATCTACTCAAGGAAGTTGAGAGTCTGTTTTTCGGGTTAACTTTGTTAATTACTGTCATATGATTAAGCCGTCGTCAGGTGCTAAATCGATTTGTGCAGCTATTAGAATAAATAAGACATTTAAAATCCGACAAAAGGACATGAATTTCTAAGACTGATTGATATTAAGTGGTTGAATGAATATTGAATATTTTACATTTCATTACAATAACATAAATAAGAAAATAAAAGAAAGTAATTGTGTTGTTCCATCAATTTGGGGGATATTAAAGCTTTTGTAAGATAACTAGAAATATTTTACAAAAATCTGTAAGCAAACAAGCTAAAATGTTTTCCCTCATTAGAAAAGCACTTAATTTTCAGTTTTTCAATTGGGAATGCAGGGGGAAACGAAATTATACTGAGCAGGTATTCGTTTATAAAAATGCCTAAAATTTACTTTCACAGACGTTTTATCGATTTCATTAACGAAATTATATCTTGCAGTTCATCAAAGTCCTTCATATAATTCAATTCAAATATCTTCTACTAAATAAGTTTGAGTGGATCGATCTTAGTAAATTGGAAATGAAATTAATAGATTTCTAAGAAAGTGCAGCGCGGAAGAGAAAATTTATTGACCTGAACTCAAAATTACAACAGAATGAAGTAAAACAATCAAATGAACACGATTTCTTAGAAAGCACGACTGAGAACCTTATTCTTGTAGAATCAAATTCCTTTGCATAAATCAAAGAACTACCCTTAGCAATATTGACAATGTTTGGCTCTACTTATATAGATGGAGTATTGTTTTCATTTACGAATTATATAAAATCAACCACCAGGGATCGCCTTGGTATGGATACGAGTACTGCTCGAGTTGAGATGAAGACAAAATATAAACCTCGAATTAAAGCATTGGCTGTTAAATAGCAGCAAGAAATCTCTCATTTATGTTTATAAAGTTTTTAGATATATGCACTAAAAGTGACCCAGCAAATATTAAAGGTTTGCCATCGCTGCTCCCAACTAGAGAGCGCATATCTTTGTAGACAGATTTGTCATTAAAACTCGAACAATCACGAAATAGTTGATAGACTAAGCCAAAATACAATCATACTTCTGTAGGTGCTTATTTGCTGCCACAGAGCAGGTAATATTATAGTGCGTAAAATCTTCCAGAACCACCTATAACAGTAATTTATGATATCATCTAATTCCTCGCCAAGGAGCCATATCCATAGCATTTTGAATTATGTGTTTATTATTATTAGTTATGAGTTTACACCAAAATTACAACTCTACGTAATATCAGAATGAAGCCCGAGTTCTACTCTGCATCAACCATAGGCCAAAGCAAGTAACACCATTTTTTTTCTGGTAGGAGAGAGCATATCTATTTTCCGTAGGTTTTGAATTAGCAACAAGAAAGTTGTTTTCCAAGATGGAAGTTTGAGATTTCGTATTCGCTCAGACATATCTTTTTAAATTTATTTGAATAGCATACATAAACTTACATCATCACAGCTACACAGTAATGATCGTTTCATTTTTGTACACCTCTTCCTTACTGTATTGTGAATCAGTAAATTTTGCCCATCCAAATGATATAATTGTATCTCAGAGATGCGGATACTGATACATATATGGTTATAATTATGTACAGAGACGATAGGTATTGGCACCTAAATTCAGCATAAAAGTAAATAACACAGATTTAAGTTATAACAAATATTTAATAAAATTAGATGTTAAATGCATGAATGATTGTACTATTCATTATATTTAATAAAATCGCTGTCGACCAAAACCACGGCCTCCAGGCGGCGTCGCAACCTCATGCCTGCTTTCCTGCTGGTCTCCCTGTTTAAATGGGTGAAAACAGCGGATATCTTAGCATAGGTTACAACTTCATGGTGCACTGGATCTTTTTGATCTTTCTATCTCTTTTATCCAAGTCTGTGGAGTTGGGAGGATACGTGTTAGGAGAGATGTGTCAGAGAAATTTTTTGACAGCCAAGAGAAGGGTCTGAGACCTGTTGCCCAACGTATGGCTTTTTCCCATCCACAACTTGGATGCAAGGCAACACTAACTACTCCATTCACTTGATATAGGTCTGATGCCCTTCGGGAATAAAAAGGGTGAAATAACGTGCCCCTCGTTGTTTTCGAGCCCCCGTACCTTCGTAAACACAGCCTGGCACTGTACCTTCTTTAGATCTACATTCAAGCATTTGAAGAGCTTCGCATTGGAGCCCCAGCTTGAATACCGAGCATACATCTTACAGAAGGTAATATTTTATTGCTTACTTCCCAAATAATGCACAACTGAGGCTACTGTGAAAATAAGAAGAGGCATCCGATGCCAGACAACACGCATGAGCAGAACTTAGAGTTACCAACGGCGACAAATGAACTATTGCACATTTTATGTTTGTATTTTCACTTTTGATAGCCAATTAATTTCAGAATTTAGAAAAAGGGTCATAAAATGACCTATTTTGTCTCAAAATATTAAAGAACATTAGTTATTATCTCATAAACCACATCTGGAACTTGTTCCTCTGAAAATCAATTCCTTTCTTTCCTTGTTTAAATGTCCAATCAGTTTAAAAGTACATCGAAATCAGTCAATAACCTTTTGTGATATCTTTTACAAATTTACATTGCCCTACAAAATTAAAAAGATGTTTGGAATGTCATTCCAAACATCTTTTTAATTTTTAAGGGCAGTTTTTAACCCCAAATAATGATTTGTACGGAGATTATGTGATCATCTATGGATTCTTGTTTGTCCATATGTCTGGCAGAGTAAATTTGTAAAAGATATCACAAAAGATTATTGACTGATTTCGATGTACTTTTATACTGATATGAAATGCATTAATTTTGGTAGCCACATGCACATTAATACTGAACTGCTTGAAACTTAAGTTAATAACAAATAGAATTAAATATAAAACCCCCAGCTTAACAAATAGTATAAAATGTTATTTTCGCAGAAGTGACCAACATACGACATTACGCATTTCGCAGTTTTCCTTATAAAACGCAAAACTTCAGGCGAGAATGTCAGCAACAGAAATTGGAAACATTATCGAGTTTTAGAGTTACTGGAAAATAACAACAAATGAATATATATTTACAGTGATTAAAGTTCTAAGTAAGAATGTTGCTCACATTATCGAGGATGAAATATAATACATACAAGAAGAAACGTTCTAGGTCTGAAGATTACTTCTAACCGTTATAAAAAACACGTAACTCAAAGTATAAAAAAGAAATTCATCAATTCAACATTTATTTTCGCCCCGAGGGTTAACGTTGAAAACATACATAAATATAGTTATTAGTATTAAGGTATGCAGTCTGACATACCTTCCAATTCAAATTCACCATATGGCAAAGTTAAGCAAAAGTAAAACTCAAAGGATTAAAAATAAATCATTTTACATGATAACAAATACAAAAATTTAGAGAATAAATAAAACTGTGTGACTTTGATGCCGAACTCCAGCTAGAACAGATAAATAAGTTCCTTAGAAAGGAACCTAAGAAATTTAGGGAAATTAAAAAAGCGAATAGGCTTATTTTTAAATATACTTTAGAGATTAAACTAAAAAAGTGAATAGGGTTATTTTTAAATTTACTTTTTAGCCTACAAGTAACCTTTTCAAAAGAATCCTGAGGACTTCTGGAAGAAAGTCGTTGGCCTCCTCTTCGGACTTGAGTGAATCGCAGTCAGGATATAATTCTTGGGACGTTTCCACCAGTTTGATGTCATCTTTGATTAGTTTGGCAGCAGTTTCAATGATCCTCTTCTTTTCTACCTCGGGATCAGCGTCCCTGTTACCATAAAAGTCATACAAAATGGCTTTGCATGTTCTCCTGAATGTAACATTTTTCTTCCCATTGATGTTTGTTTCAATAATTTGGTCTCCAAAATACTCCTTCAATTTGGTTTGCATCTGGATCTAGTTATATGGTTGGAATTTTAAGCCTTTCAGATTGTCTTTAATTCGGCTTGTGATTTGTTTATCATTATTTTCTTTAGGAAGATGACAACTTCTAAAGAGGTGTCGACTCTCTCTTGATCTTGTGGTCGATCCAGCTTTACTTTTTTGTCCCCAGCCTCGTTAGTGTGATGAACTGGCACATCAAAGGCACATCAAAGTCCCTTCTCTTCTTGCTGACTTCCCACAAAACAGTAGAAATAAGCATCATGTTTTATTTTTGGTGGTTCTTTTGTGCTTTTACAATTTTCCTGGGGCTTTGTATATTTCTGGCGACAGATATTATGCACAGGTTGTCCAGGTGATGCGTGGATGTCATCCTTACATGATGCACTGATTATGTTGATGGCATCACTCCCCTTGACAGTTAGGATTGATGCATGGCCCTAAGATCATAAACATAAGATATATTAGCCTAAATTTCAATTTGACTTCAACCTCTTTAGCTTAATTGTTTTCTGCAATATATAAAAACGTAAGTTGTCATATTTTTACCTCATAACTACCTTACAAAAATGCCATATAATGAGGCGAATCTTACCCTCAAACTCTTTTTGCCTCTTCTCAGAACATATAGGTGATTTTCCATAAAAGGCAAACGATCTAAAAGACGATAACTCAATTTAATACATGAGTAGACTCAATCAAATACATCCATTACATATTTCTTCTTTTACAGGTTTATTTTTCCATGCTTGGGAAGAAAGTGCAAAGTGTATGGTCATAATTACATGTCCTTAACCCTCAAACATCTGAACAGTAGACGTTTATAACATAAACATAGAACTTTTAATATTTAAAATCTAGTAATTGTAGAATATAGTACAAAAACATCACGATCTCGCCTGTTGATGCACTTAGTCTCTTAGAGAGTATACCTGACCACTGCAGCTAAATAATCGCTCACTTTCACCTATCTTCCTTCCACTAATCTAATCGACATGCTGTTGGTCCGATGATATTCTGTTTTAAATATATGTATACATCTTCTTTTACTTGAGTGCTGGTTTTGTTTATTGTGCTTTCATTAGATTTAGAGCCAACATTTCCCTTTGTCTTATGTGTCATTGCCTTAGGTTCATCCTGAATATAGTCTTTATAGCATTATAAAAAACCTGAAAGTTTGATTTTTATTTATTTCACTCTCAGACTCTTCAGAATTCGTGTGAATTGCCAGTAGAAGAATAGACTGCAGTGTTTGATTCTGATCCATGTGTTACATCCTCTACCATCCATTTAATCAGTATATCATTGATGTGTCCTTCAAAATCTTTCTCATTAGAGAATTTGTTCATATATCTAAATCAAGAAAAGTGGCAAGAATAGCATTCTTATCTTTTAAGTATTTATGAAATCTTTTTATGATGAAGTTTGCCAAGCACAAATAGTTAAACCTAATCCTGTAAATTGATGTGACTGTTCAGCTTTATTAAAAAAGACTCATTATCTTGATTGTAGGAATGAAGGATCAGGTTAATGCTTCTCGTGTACTTAAACGATTTGTCAGATCATCAAAACCTTTTTGAATGATGACCAATTTATCCAGAAAATGCCATTGGTTATTTTCCAAAGATCTTAGTTTCAGATGATCACAGAAATATGGAATTAACGCTCGCTTTTGTTTAAAAATTATTCGTTCTAACGTAATTAATTGACTGTTCCATCTTGTGGATATGTCCTGAGTAAATTTAAGATTGGGCACATTATATTGTTCTGATACTTTTCTATGTGTCAAATGCAAATGGAGAATGGTTGAAATGTGCTACAATAGGTATGCACAGTGAACGTACGAGGGGAAGTCAATAAGTTTGCAATTCGGATATAAGGAAACGAGATATGAGAAAAAGTGCTTTATTATTTTTTAATATAACTACCCTCGACTTCAAGGCACTTGCGCCACTTGTCCCTGAGGCTTCGAATTCCCGAAAACCAGAAATCTCCCCACTGCTCTTCAATCTACTGCTGTTCAATCTGATCCTGGACGACAAGCTGGACATCTCCCCCGTCCCCAAACTGGCGTCCACGCAGTGCAACCTTGAGCTGGCGGAATAAAACGTAGTCGCTAGGGGCAATATCTCGACTGTAGGGCGGATGGTTGAGCTCCTTGAATCCGCACTCGAGCAGGGCAGCCTGTGCAACTCTGGCCTTGTGTACTTTGACGACTTTGAAGTCGATCATGGGGCGTGAGGTTTCTAAGGACCCAACGGGCAGAGACCTTGGTCATGGACAAATTGTCGTGGATGATGTTTATAACACTTCCATGTGATATTCCAAGTTCTCGCTCGATTTCTTCGACCTTCACCCGTCGATTTTCGAGGATCATCCTCTCCACACGGACAACATTGTCCTCATTGGTCACGTCTGACGGGCGTTTTGGACGTTGCTCATCTTCAAGGGACTCACGACCATGCCAGAACTCCCTATTCCAGCGATAAAAGGTTTCATAGGAAGGGGCAGTATCGGTATGCACTGCAACCATGCGTTCATGGATCTCTTTTCCATTCTTGCCTTCCTTGGTCAAAAATTTGATCACTGTGCGGTAATCAACCTTCTCCATTGTTGAAAAATTTGTAACTGACGATCTGCGGTCAGCTACTGCTTCTTAAATAGGCGAGGCAGGAGCGTGCGGCTGCAGGTCCTGACTTGTCATAACTTGTCCTAATACTCCCACAAACAGACATCCCCCTTCCTCTCTATTGCCCTACCGATTGGAAAAACCTATTGACCGCCCCTCGTATGTTCAAAACATAATTTAGAACAAATATACGAGTAGCATCATTTAAGACAAGTTGTAAAGTATGCAATAAACAAGGTAATCCATGATAACCAATTTGATTTACACCAGCCACCATGTTTTCAGCATTGTTCCCAACAATTACATGAAGTTTGAAATTGGAATTTTAAAGTCATCTATACCATTTTAAAGGCATTCACTTATATTTGCAGCCGTATGAGACTCATCAAATTCTGTTACTCTTGAAATGGCTGTTCTTTGCTCAAAATGCTTTGTCATTCAATGGCCTGTTAAAATTATGAAGGTTGAATTTGCTGTTGAAGCTGTCCACTCATCTGTTGTGAGTGGAATAAAAGATGCCTCATCTATTGCATCTTATATCAATAACCACAGTCTCTGTTATGCAATTTCTACTTCGAAGATTGTAGTTAGGGCAGATATGATTTAAAAGTCTTGGAAACCCTAAATCTTCAACTTTAGAAAAAGGCTGAATATCCGTTGCGATCATTTCCCTAATCAAAGAATAAATTGCTGTTGCTTTATTATTATTAATATTCCAGACTTTTTTCCTTTCAATAGTTTCACAAAAAGATTTTTGTGTAGTACTTTTATTTGCAACTGCAATTTTCTTTTTCCAAATTTCTGCACATTGTGTGTTATTTTTCCTTTTCTTTCATTTTCCTTTTTCTTGAGAGTTTCCTCATAATGGGCAATATCCTTATGTTTTTTGTTTTTAGGTGTTGTAGCACATTTCTGGTAGTGAAAGTCTCTAATGCATTTTCCTTTGATCTTCTAGATATTTTTTGGCTACATTTACTGCAGATGGCAGATGAGTTATCTTCGATGCTGATAGTAAAATGCTTCCACACCAAACTTGTAGACTGTTGGAATTGCACTAGCCATCATAACGTATCAGATAATTATCAATATATGATAGATCGGCTTATTGTAGTACTGTAAATAAAATTTTATAGCTCACAACTTTCTAAGTTTATAAGAAACTTTGAATTGTAAAAATGAGTGAAAAATAGTTTTCCGAATAGCATGTTTGAAAACCAATCATTTTTAAGAAGGCAATTCGAGGGCATGGATGTAACGGAAAGTAACCAGGAAGCAGTAAATAAATTCAAACTGTATTATAGAAATCAGATGTCATCAGCCTTACAAAATAGACGAAAAAAATATCAAGGAGATTGTTAACCGTAACATTAAAGTTAAGAAACAAACGGACAAGATTCATATGATTATATATTATAAAAAGCCAAAAGTTAACACTCTACGAAAACTCCTCGATCCTGAAATCTATGAACATAGTTTACGAGCTTACCTGCCCGAATGAAGACTGCAAGCTTCATAACAACTCAAAATATGTTGATATGTATTAGTTTCCCATATCCTCCAGCTCTGGTTCCCCTAAAAGCATATGCAAATGGAAATAACATAAATATTACATTTATATATTCTAATACCATACGAAACTCTTGACTAAACTGCGTCCAATCAATCTTGATGCTGGAGTATACATCATATCACACCATAATTGCAACTTAACATACATCGGAGAGTTGGGCCACTATAATCGGAGGATGAAAGAACATCAAGCTGATATGAGAAGGTGTACGAACTCTTCAAGTCTCTTTAAGCACATGCAAAAGCACGACCATGGAATTAGTTTCAACCAAGCAAAAATCATTTATAAATCAAACATTTATATTAAGAGGAGAATTGCGGAATCCATCTTTATTAACAAAGTTAATAATTTTAATTTATCTGAAGGGCAATACAAATTTAATAAATATATATCGAATAAAGTCACCAATCATATTTATAAACCTGTGTTCCTTGCTTAGTTTCTTCATTATTAGTTAAAAATGGCTTTTTGTAACTTAACGAAACTAGTCCGATAGTTATGAATAAAATCTTGATTCACATATTATGGTTTACCATTATCTTTCATATATATATATATATATATATATATATATATATATATATATATATATATATATATATGGAAGTAATAAGTCAATTATTTATATCATGCCCCTTATCACATGAAGAGGGACGATTGTTTTCTCCGAGGACTCCTTCGAAACTGGATCGCACTCGAGGGCATTTGTTTGCATGGTTGTGGGAAGCGTGGGGTTGGGTGGTTGGGGTTCAAGTATTTACCACAACTTGAAGACTTGGAAACTGCTATGTTATAAAGTCCATTTGTTTACAATTGATAGGAAAATATAGGAGCCTTAGAGGGAACGAGATAAGATCCATTTGTCCTGGTAACGATGTACCAATGCTGAGAGACGTGGTTGTTAGTGGCGGCAATTTAACCAATAGAATTACTGAAAATCTTACTTCTAAAAAAACACATCATTCGGTTTTTACCACTCATTACTTGTTTATGCAATCTATTTTGATTATTGTACACGTAAATATTTACTGTTAGTTTTATTATTTTGAAACATTTCTTTGTCCTGAAATGATAAAGGAAAACTCAATAAGATCTTGGATCATGTCAAGACTAAGGAACACAACACCTGTAGCGGTGGCGATTTGTGTCAAGGGGGTTCTATTAAGAGAGGAGGGCTTCCTTCTTTACATACTAAATTTGAGTTCGAATTCTTGACAAAGGAATTGTGGGAGGAACGCTATTCTTCACATACTAAGATTGATTGGGTTGGTTATTCTTGACAATGGCATGGGGTTGAGGCTATTCTTCGCACACCAACATTTAGTTCGTTATTTTTGATAATGAAATTGGGGGCCATGGCAAAATTCTTTACATACTACAAATGGATTCGCTATTCTTCTTAATAAAGGAAGTCCTAAAGGACATTTTCATAACTTAGGAGGGTAGGTTTATTTTACGTCTGGTTAGGTAAAGTTAAGTCATGTTAAGCTAACCTAACCTAACCTTACCTCACCTAGTTCAAACAACATCTAGTTCAAGGCCATAGAACTCAAATTCAACTGTTTGGTCTAATTGATACTAGTTATTCACCAGCATTCGGTATATTGGACGACACTGACCACAGAGACCAACAAACCCTTTTGACCATAATCGAAAAAGTCGTGAGAGATAAATGGATTGTTCATAGTGATCAATGGCCAGCCCACAGACATCTGTCCAATTACCCGAACTACCACACCAAACCGTCAACAACCCATTCCATTTTAGCACTCCACAGAGAGGCTTTCATTTTGAATCGTATTGGAAAATGCACTCGGCCAAAAACAACAACAAGGGAGGATGCAAAAGCGACTTTCTCCCAGGTTATTAACACGAGCTCATTTGGATGGAAACAAATAAACAGTTTAATTAATGTATTTAACGCAATTTACACTCAATTTCCTTTTTATTGAATTACTATACCGTTCATTTTAATTAAATTAAGGTCGCGTATGTTTAGTTTTTCCTTTACATGATATTTATAGTGAAGTTGCTATTATTGACATGTGAACATTTGGGGTCGCAATTTTTGACATGGTAAAATTAAGTTCCTTATTTTTTACATGATCTCTTATTGTATTTATCACATGTATTTTTTTATTCCTATTTTTCCTTACTTTTACTTGCTGATTATAAATGTTTAATGTTAAATATTCATTTTTCCTATTATTTTTATTCCATTAATAGTCGAAATAAAAAAAAATCATGCAGGATTATGGATAAATAAAACTACTAACTTGGTCTTTTTCCGCACTCTATTATCAGCAATATTAGCTCCACAGGTATGTTGATCTTTATGTACACAACATATTTTTATTCAGGTCTTTTTTTAAAAATGTACAGCGAGGATAAAAGAAAACAGATCTGCTAGCACGTTTTTCTTCATTTATGTTTCGCTCCTCTGGAGCTTCCTCAGACTTTCTTGTTATCTCGTTTCTAGTTTTCTTGTCCCTCTGAGTAAACGCCAGAGGAGCGAAACCTCAGTAAAGAAGAACCTGGTACCATATTCTATAGTATTTGAATATAATAACAAGGGGAATGGAAAAGTAATAATACAAATAGAGATTTTCGCGAGCCATATATAAATCTGCGAATCTAGAGGCAAATGGCGTTTCCATGGCATTGCCGTCCTTGTCGAAGTATGTTGTGCCCTTAAAAGTAAAAGTGGAGACTTCTTGCAATAAATAGTGAGCATTTAATTGAAAACTTATGTAGCCAATAAGTGTGGGCAGAGATTTTTGTGGAGATAAACTTCTTGATGATACTATTAATAGTTTCTTTGATGTGGGCGTAGATAAATAATGACACTCCATAAAGACGGGTAGTTGGTATATGTTTTCAATTCGCATATCACTTATGTGGGCCACATTTAGATGTAGTATAATAATTTTGTTAAAGTGTTTAGGCATTTTTTTAGACGATATTTCACTCAGTGAAATATCGTCTAAAAAATTCCCTTATTAAATATATTTTATTCACACTGTTTCGTTCCTGAACGAAAAATATTCTCAAATTAGGAATTTGCGCAACGAATACCCCCCCCCCTTCCTTCCCCTAGGGTCACGAATGGTTCACCGTTCGTTAGTTTGTATCAAATCACCATAGCATCGCTCTTTCTGCATCTACCCCTCCCCAACGGGCCCTTGGTGCTCAAAATCTTGCCTAGAATTGTCGTTATGATCTTTATGTGAATTACTTGATCCGGTTGTGGGTCCTTGACACAAGGAAAAAAGGACGAGTGGAGCAATCAATGTAATAAGCAACCTGAGGTTAATAGGATTAACAACTACTTTGTTAATCTGTTTGGCTCATAGTTTCTTTTTATATCATCTAGTCTTAATTTTTACATCTTCTCTTTCACTAAACTTCATTAAGTCTTAATTTTAACATTTTCCACAACTACTATCATTATCTCTTCAATTTAACATCTTCCCTCTTGCTACACTTCATTAAGTCTTAATTTTAACATGTTCCCCCTACTACACATCATTATTTCTTCATTTGAACATATTCCCTCTTATTACATATCTTCTTACTTTTAACATCTTCTCTCTCACTATACATCATTATTTCTTAATTTTAACATCTTGCCTCTTACTAGACATCAATAATTCTTAATTTTAACATCTTCGCTCTTAATAGAGCGCATTAATTCGTAATTTTAACATGATTCATAATTCTAAATTTTAACATCTTTCCTCATATTAGACCATATTTATTATTCAACTTAACTTATTCCCTCTTACTAAACATCATTAATTCTTAATTTTAACATCTTCCCTTTTACTACATATCGCAAAGTTATGAATAGATTTTGTTCTATTTTCAAAAGCCATTTTTTCTCGAAATTTAATCTAAATTATTCTTTTTGATATCTTAAAGACAATTTATTTAGTTGTTTTTTTTTGTCTTCAAGTCGAAGTTTACAATTGTGAGATGTTTTTTTATTCAACCTTTAGACTACAGACCGATTTATTTTATCATATTTTCACTGGTTGAAATTACTAAATCATAAATACCCATTTTAGTTAATCTTTCAGGCATTGTAATATAATGTTTTCTTTTTCTGATTCTTGCGTTAGCGGGATAGATATGTTCACAGCATCCGAAAAATTCAATGCATCAATTATAACGACGTTGCTTCTATCTATACTTCTGAGTTTCTGATAAAGCGATTCACCTAAATTAGCTGTTTGGTTGGGAGGACTTCAGATAAATAAAAAAATTATAGGGGAATTCTAAATATCATTTTAATAATTAACGCTTCTATAGCGTTAATGCTTTAAATTTAAATTTCCTCAATTTTAATTTCCATTCATAGACACCACACTGGCACCGCCTCTCCGATAGGTGACTACTCGAAGACGCGTTGAAACTTGCCATTTTTTCCATTACCGAAAAGACGCTTTTTGGGAAAAAGAAACAAATTGAATGTAATGAATGCACAGTTGGGTAAAAAAGACAGAGATAGGTGAATAGCAGAGGGGAGATTGGTGCTCTTGTTGAGAAGGTAATGTCTGCATACAAAGAGGCTAATTAGAAGGCTCCTTTGTGTGTCAGGCAGGCGTAGCTGCCAAAGCGATCGACACCAGAAGTTGGATCGGCGATGATGGAATTCGAGTTTTGCTGACTGATATCTGGAGGGTCCCTCGGCACAATCGATTGAGATCGAAAGTTTGGTCTTTAATGGTAACAAATTCACAAATTGATATTCTTTGTCATGTGGATATTTCTGTTTCACGGAATTTAGGGTAAGAAAGAGATAAAGATGGCGAAAATATTTAGAAAAGACAAAAAGGGTTAAAAGGTGTTATTTAATTTTTATTTCATGTGTGATTGTACTATGAGGAATTCTTATCGGTTCCCATGTCCGATAGATAATTAATCAATCTTCCAGAACAGCGTGAATTCAGACCCACGACGTGTGGGCCCAGTGGTAACTATCTTGCAACACCAATAAAATCTATGAATTTGGACGTGTCGGTTTTTATACGTACACTAATTGTTTAAATCCTGATTCTTTTATTATTCTCATGTATCCTCATTTTTACCTCTTTTGTTATTTTTTTTCTCCACTGATTAAGATTCTTTCATCCACACACAACTTTCCTTTATCATCATCATCATAGATATCCTAGTTCGTATGTTCGAGTGTCAGCTCTCGAACTACGAACTGCTACCTGAAGCTTTGTATTAACGCCTACTTAAAGCTTTTTACCAACTCCCTTTGAAGATATGTAAGAAATATTACTCAAAGCTTTGTAGGAACTAGTACTTGAGGCTTTGTACGGAGTCCTACTTGAAGCTTAGTTCGAACTACCATTTGAAGCTTTATACGAACTCGAATACAAGGTTTGTTATAACTCGTACAAGAAGACTTCTTAGAACCCCTGTATGAATATGTGTCGAAACTATTTGTAAATGCTTTGTAAGTACTCCTACTTGAAGCTTTATAAGAATTCATGCTTGAAGAATTATACGAACTCCAACTTGAAGCTTCATAAGAACTCCTACTTGAAGTTTCGTGTGAAATCCTACTTGAAGCTTTGTACGAACTGCTACTTGAAGCTATGTAGGACCTATTACTTGAAGCTTTGTACGAACTCCTACTTAAAGCTATGTACGAACTCTAAATGAACCTTTGTAGGAACTCCTTCCTACTTGAAGCTTTTTAATGCAACCAAAACCTTTCTCAAATTTAATAATGTTTACTATTGCAATTTTCCCTCGTTGATACATCTAGTCCTATTCTTTCTATTTATCACCTTAATTTCAAGTTATATCTTCTTTCCCTTCAATTGTTCGCCGCGGGTGAAATGCCCTGTATTGTTAGGGCTGTTAACTGTCTTTCATTGTTTTGAAAAACTCTTATTTCCTCTTTACCCTAATAATAATGATAATCGCATTGCCAACATACGCTGGCCATGCAGAATTCTAAAACGGTGCTTACAATTTTGCGTTTATGTAAATCCCGAAGCGATTTGTAGAGGTAAATGTCAAGTACAAAAATCCCATCTATTTCTTTGTATCCTTTAAATCGCGCCTCTGCGTTTGACGTCTCTTTAGGGAAGATGTTTTGCCACCCACGGCCAAATACCGAAGCGTCTCTCGCCCTCATCTCTGTCTTATCTCAATTCGCAAAAGATTCTTCTTTTATATTTGGTCTCTACCTTTTTTGTCTCTTTTCCGTTATGTTTTATTAAAATATTTAATTATCTCTTTTTTGTTTGTCTTCCTACTTTATTAAGCAATATTTTGTTTTCCTTTTTAGTTCTTGGTTTATTTAACTTACTATTTCTCCCTCTTTTTATTTCCTCGTTTATATTTCGTCTCTCCCTCTTATATGCCCCTTTTCCGTTTTTTTATTAACACTTTTATTTATCTCTTTTGGGGAGTGTTAGACTTTTATTTAGCACTACTATTTTTTTAACTTTTTATTTATTTACTTCTTTATCTGTTGCATTTTTATTTCCCGGGTTTCATTCACCACGGTATTTTTCCTGATTCTTTGTTTTTATTTACGTCTCAATTCTCCCCTTTTGATTTTATGTGTTTTATTCTACTTCTTTATTTCTCTCGTTTTGTTACTCGTTTTGTTAACTCTCTCTTTATGAAGAAAAGGTAATGAAACAAAGGCAAAAAATAATTGATAAATAAAATGGTATATAAAATAAAGAATCAGTGAGTATTGAAGAAAGTTAAATATAAATGTATAAAAAAGATATTTTTTCAAAAGTGAATTAGAAAATAGATGAAAAAAGACAAGGAATAAAGTAAAGCAAAACCGGTGAAAAAGTTTTTGTCCTTATTTGTCTTTTTTCTTTTTTATTTACTGATTTTGCTTTACTTTATTCCCTGTCTTTTTTATCGATTTCTTAATACATTTTCCTAAATTAACTTTTCTACACCTTTTTTATTTACCTTTCTTCAATACTTCCTGTTTCTTTCTTTTATATACCCTGTTATTTATCACTTTTTTATTTCATTACATTTTCTTTACTCTTCGTTTTTCTTCCCTAATATTTACCCTTTCTTTTCATTCGTTTCTATTTATTTCTTTGCCCATCCCTCCCTTTTTGTTTCTTTATTATTGTTTATCTTTATCCCTTTTCTGCTTCTTATCACTTAATTTTCTTTTGCAGGCTTTTTATATTTACCTTTTCTTTCCCTCTTTATTTCTATTTTTTAAATTTTTATATCCCTTGATACTTCCTTCATCACTTTGTGATTTTTTCTTTGTGTCTTAATTTCTATACTTTTCTTTAGCCTCAATTTATCGTATTCTATGTGTTGTGAACCGTGAGTTTATTTGGTGTTCTAAGAAATAAAAGACAAATAAAGCCACTCGACCCCTTGGGCGAATACAGCGCAGCTAAAAGTTTTAAAAACATTTTTTTTATGTATTCTATTTTCTTTGCTCTACAGAAATACTGTCATCGATAATCACCAATCGAACCACACTATTTAACCTTCCTAAATGGGATTCTGGGTAATTTGATTTATTACTGAGATAGAATTTTGTGAAATGCAACGAGCGGATTTTCACATAGTGTGAACTTGTTAGAGGGTGAATACGCATACTTTTGTAGACCACTGCACTCTTCGCACGAACTTGGTGATGGGAATTTATAATGTCACCAGTATTTGAGGGGGACAAGATTTGCTATTTGAAATCATTATTTTATTTAGTCTTGTCCATCATTAAAGTTCTTATTTATTCATTTTTTTCTTTATCTTTTTGTGCTTTTCCATCATTCTTTAGTGTAACTAGATATCAGCTTCCTTTAGAATTTCGTGTCGCCAAGTAAGTAGCGGAAGAACTAGAGAACTAGGACTAGCAAAGACCCTAGGGTCCACTTAAGCCTAGTCCAAGAGGTAATAAGATTAATGACACCTAACTTGAGAAGGAAACTACATGCATTTAATAGATTTATTTTCATATAACACAAACATTTCTTCTAGTGTAACTGCATACATTACAAGGTTCTAAGTAGGTACACACTTATCTAAGAATGTACTTGCATATCTTACAAGTTTCTAAGTACGTACATACTTAGTTACGACTGTACTTGCATATCTTACAAGTTTATATGTACGTACACACTAATATACGACTGTACTTGCATATCTTACAAGTTTCTAAATACCGAAACACTTATCTACATGTATACGTAGACACTTATTTAAAATTTTTCCTATTACCGCATAAGTTCTACTGAGCATATTACTTCTCGCACTCATATAAATAAGGTGAAAGGATAGTTCATTTTCTCTGATAGTGTCCAAAATAATAATAATAAATAGAAGAAGAAGAGAATGAAGAAGAAGAAAAAGAAGAGGAAGAAGAAGAAACTATACATTGGCTACAAGCTTGATTCTTCCTCCCAGTTTGGAGGGAAAAGGGAAAATCAGCTCTCCGTCAATCTCCCATACCTCGCAGACCTTTAACCATTTTTTCCATATAATAACTCCATTATCCACCTTCCCCTCTTCGCTTGGGCAAGATCCAAGGTTACTAAAACTACCCAATGAGTTTCGTATTTCGTGTTTTTTTCCTGTTAAGAAAAAAATGCTATATTTTAATTAAAAGTATGGTAATATTAACTTGGGTGAAATTTTATGTAGATTTTCTTACGTTTGTTCTAAAGTCGAGAGATAATGTTATTAAAAGTTGGATGGGAGCAATTTTATAAGGATTTCTACAGAGAATGAACATACAAAAATTCCTTAAAAAGTTTATAATATTCAGATAGACAAAAGTTGAAGAAAGTTTTGAAATCCTAAAAGGTTAAGAGATCTGAATCTAGTCAAAGTTGAGTAAATTAAATCATCGAGGAGAAAACTTTAAGATTTACATTTTATTCTTATGTGAAAGGAAAAGCAATTCCCCTCAATCATCAACCTCGTAAACCGGGTTGAGATTGAGTATTGAGGGGGACCTTCTTATAACTGGACCATTGACTCATTGTTGTTTTCTTAAAGCTAAAATTAAACACTAATGAGGGTTTAGGCACCATCAAGTATGATAGAAGCTGTATAGAGTGTAAGAAGTGAGAAGTGAGAGTGATCGAAAAGTATATAGCCCGAGTATTCTGAAGCAGAGACTTCTTGGTGACTTTGGGGAGAGGAGGGCACAGGAGGAGCGGGAGACCAGTCATAAATACAATGGGAAGTTGTAACTTGTTTTCGCCGCGACTGGGCAGGTATTTAATAAAGGGTAATTGGAGTATGGGATTGGTTCGGAGGCTTTGCCCTCGTCGATGTTATTGTCAGAATTATCTTCTTCATCCTGTTTCAATATTCATCGTCTTTATTTTAATTCACCTTTTCTTTGTATCTCTCTACTCCTCGATCATTCTTTATTTTCATTCCACTTTTCAGTTTATCTTTCAGCACTTCCATTATTCTTATATCTACATTTTCATTCTTTTATTGATTCTTGCGGTTTTTTCTTTGCCCTAGCTTTGTTTTCTTCTGTTTTCCTTCTTAATTTACCGCTCTTGGGTATCATAGTTTATTTCTTAATCCCTTTATTATCCCTTTTCTGTTTCTTGACATTAATTCATCTTTCTTCATTTTTTATTTTTATCTTTTATCATGTCTCGCTGTTACCTTATTCTGGTTTTATATTATTGGTATTTATTTTATTTTTTATTCGTTGTCAAATTTTATTTACTTAAAAATAAAGTTTAAACCAACGAGAGAATCTCTCTTTTTCCAATCAGCAAATGTTAAAAATTTTCTTCAAGAATGTGGTGGTGTTAGGAGAAGTGAAATTGTGTGAACAGTTTTTAAGCTAAATGAGAAGCAGTTGAAACAAGATGACCACGCAACTCTCCTGATCGTCCCCCATTACCCATCGAAACCAATTCCTTTTTTATGGCTCTCCCTCCCCCCACGTACACCCCAACGGAGTGGTTAAACTTACACTTTTCCCCCGGCAGGGTCCTCAGGTGTAGTATTGACCACCATACTGCGGCTCACATGGGCATAATTGCGTGCCTTCCTGGCCCCAATGCCACATTATACCCAGTAGGCTCCACGGATATGGCTTCCACCCATTTTCTCCTTCCCGAGCTTCACTTCCTCATAGATATCTCCTTAAAACTTCCCTGGGGGAGGTGCCCTCGTTAATGTTGGCTTTCAACTATAATAATTAATTCATTTGCCTCCATAAGGAAGATGAAGCTGCCTTCTCTGCAAGGATGGGACCAGTCACGTGATCATCAAATCCTCCCCATCAATTATTTCTCGTACTAAATCTCTAAAGACATAATTTCCTTGTTTCTCTTGTTTCCTTGTTTCTTTTAGGGTGTAAAAAGAGAGAAGTGAAATCGCCAATTTTTGATGTCATAATAGCAATTTTTAAAATGTACTGAAAACCAATCCATTGTATAAGATATGGGCACGCTCTTTCTAATCATGCCCGTGCCGTTGAAAGAGATGTTATCATTGGCATGTTTCTCCGCGCCCTTTGGATTTGTAACCCTATTTTTTAATAAAGAAATTCCATATATCGGTAAAGACTTTCTTCATCTTAGATATAAAGATTTGCAAGTTTCTCCAACTTCTTCAGATTTGTAACCCTATTTTTAGTGATAAATAATTTTAAAACATCAGTAAAGTCTTTCTTTTTAATGGATATGAGGATTAGCATGTTTCTTTGCACCCTTCAGATTTGTAACCCTATTTTTATTAATAAAGAATTTGAATACATCACTGAAGTCTGGCGTCACCTTGGATATAAAGATTTGACAAACGAATCATTTTCTAAGTCTAGAAACTTGATTCTTTTAATATAAGAATTTAAGCAAGATATTTTATGTTTCAGTTTAAATATATAAATATTGCGCATTAAATATCTTTCAAAATAAGTAATATTACGAAAGAATTTACAAAAGCGCAGAAAGTACAAATCCAACTTATTTCTAGCTAAGTTTTATTACATAAAGAATTTATAAAAAAAAACTGTTCTAGATATTCTCTCCAAACTCAAATACAACTATCGTAGCAAGGTATGTAAGAAAGAATATTGCATGGTTGTTTTAGATTTAGTAATTTCATTTAAATATATATTTGAAGATTTTATATAGAAATATACCTTTTTGTAACAATTTTGCAGATAATCAGTACTTCTGTATCTAACTTTGTAAGGAGAAGTGTTGGAGAGTCATTTCACCTTGCTCATGTTGTACTAACACCAAGAAATAAAGTTATATTACAGCAGGACAGTGCCGTATCCTACAAAGTCCCCTGATTTTCTTCGCAAAGGGAATTATGACTTGGTTGATTACTTGTCACTTTTACCAACAATGTTTGTAGTTAGTCCAAATATTGAGAATTCATTGAGCATCTAACGCCATTATAGCGAAATCATGGCCACAGAGCGAATAATCGTTAGGTTTAGAATCAAAGCGTAAATGAAACGATCGTATATTCAATTAAACGTTTCCTTTGAATCCATTATAAACCAGACAGACTTCGTCTAGCACAGTAAAGTTTAATTATTCGCCTACTCAGAAATTCCGGTTGAAAACCTCGATTTAGCCATAGACAATAATGAAGGGTTATAAGGATTTGATAACACATAGCAAGATATGGGCTTACAGCCGTATACGCTATAATTCTAGACTAAACTAAAAGTTAAGAAGCTGCAGTAAAATGTTATTTCAAACGACAAAAAAGAAATAAATTCAGTAGAAGTTTAGACTGACAAAAAAACAACAGTGGCAGACTAATAGACTAAAATACTCAAGAACAGGCATAAATGTAGTAGTTTAGATCAAAAACTAAGAACAGAGATAAATGTAATAGACTTTTAGAGCAGATAACAAGAACAGGAATGAATGTAGTAGAGTTTTAGACCAGTAACAAGAACAGGAATAAATGTAATATAGTTATAGACCAAATAACAAGAGAATGACTAACGACTGCCGAACTCGAGGACGAAAATCCATTTCTACAAACAATCCTCTCCCAAATACAATTCCTTACTAAATCCTTTCTAAATTCCTTACAAATCCTAAAAACGGTCAGCGCCCCCAAATTCTTTTTCATCTATTAAAAAAAGGTTGATTGATCCTGAAAATAAAATAATAACAGAAGAAAGAGAAAAAAAAGGCCAAATAGTAACAAAGGATGTTAGATAGAAGCAGAAGGAAACCATCGAGAGCATCTCATCTAGAAATCCTTTGGTGAATATAGGAGAAGTGACACTCTGGGAAAGATACATTAATAGAGGGGGACTTTATGTGGTTTTAAGCCACCGAGAGGGTTTAAAACTCATTTGAATATGCCCCCTCTCCTTACGGGTTTAAGGTGGGGCAAAACTATAGGAAAGGTTGCCCTGATGTTTCTCCCCTGGGACCAGGGGTAAGGGAGTGGTTTTCCCAAAGAGCAATAGCAAGAGACCCGGTAAATTAAAGTATGGATATGCAGGCGCTTTGGCAGGTTCTGGAGAGTTACGCACTTTTCGGAGCCCGAGCGCTCCAAGTAGTCTCTTCTTTAAACAATTTGGCCTATGTGCAACCCACACATTTTCACTTGCCTTAAAATGACCAATTTTATGACCGAAGTTTCTCCCCAAACATCCTAGCGGCCATGCCCTCGTTAGTTTTGGCCTTTTGGTTTTTAGTAAACAGCTCCTGTCTTACAGGGACACCACACACTGGATAAGAAGTAATAGAAGTGTGCGAAACATAGAAAAAAGAAATGAAATGTAAGAAAAGGGGGAAAGGGACGAAAATATGCAGAGGTACGAATGAATAAAATGTGAGAAAGCAGGGAAAGGAATGAAAGAATGTGAACGTTATAATGAAATGAGAGGAAGGAAAGATAAGTAAGAATTAGAAAGTAAAAAAGCAAGGAAAAGTATGAACAAATATAGTATAATAAATAAAAGAATGGAAGGAAAAGTAATGTATTCCAGAAATAAAATGTATGGAAAAGGAAATGTATGCAGGAAAAGGAATGTATAGAAAAGGAAATGTATGCAAGAAAGGAAATGGATAGAAAAAGTAAATGACTAAAACCAAGAAAATGCCTGGAAAAAAAATGTATGCAAGAAGGGAAATGTATGGAAAATTGGACTGTATGCAAAAAGAAAATGCAGAAAAAATAAATGTATACAGATAAATGAAATATTTGGAAAAAGGAAATGTATGCAAGACAGGAAATTATGGGAAAAACAAAAAAAAATGCAAGAAATGTAATGTATTGGAAAATGAAATGTATAGAAAATGAAATTTATGTATGAAGGAAATGTATGCACGAAAGGAAATGTCTGAAAAAAATAAATGCTGGCAAGGAACAAAATGTATTGAAAAAATTAAATATATGCAAGAAATAAAAGGTATGGAAAAGATAAATGACTGCAAGAAAGGAAATGTTTCGAAAAATGAAATAAATGCAGGAAAGGAAATGCATGCATGAAAGGGAATGTATGGAAAAGGAACTTTATGCAAGAAAGGAAAGTTTTGGAAAAGGAAAATATATGCAGGAAAGGAAATCTATGGAAAAAAGGAAATGTATGCAAGAAAAGGTATGTAGGGGAAAATGAAATGACTGTAAGAAACTAAATGCATGGATAAAACAAATATGTGCAAGAAATGAAATTGGTGAAAAAGAAAAGCTATGCGGGAAAGAAAATGTATGGAAAAAAGAAAACGCATACAATAAAGGAAATGCATGTAAAACAAAATATATGCAAGAAAGGAATTGTAATAAAAAAGAAATGTATGCAAGGAATAAAATGTATTGAAAAAAGAAATGTATGCAATAAAGAATATATAGGAAAAAAAGAAATGCGTTCAAGAAATGAAGTGTATAGAATAAGTACATGTATAGATAATGGAAACGTATGGAAAAGATAATGTGTGTAAAATGGAATATCTGCAAGAAGAATTTTAAGGAAATATTGAATGTATGCAGAAAGGAAATGCAAGAAAAAGGAAATGTATACAATAAAGGGAATCTATGTAAAATGAAATGTATGTAAGAAAGGAATTGTATAGTAAAAAAGAAGATTATGGAAAACGAAAGTTGCGCAAAAAATGAAATGTTGGTAAAAATGAAATGTATGGAAGAAATGAAATGTATGAGAAAATGAAATATGTCAGGGAAAAGAAATGTATGGAAAAAGAAAATATATGCAAGCAAGAAAATATATGAAAAAGAGATGCATGCAAGAAAGAAAATGTATGGAAACAGGAAATGTATGCAAGAAATGAAATATATGGGGAAAAGGGAATTTATAACTGAAAGGAAGTGACTGTAAAACGAAATGTATGCAAGAAAGGAATTTTATGGAAAAAAATAAATGTATGCTCGGGTAGAAGAGACGCTTTAGCCATGGTAGGCAGCTCTTCCTAGGAGAAGGCTATTCCAAAATCTCACCACTGTTCTCCAGTCTAGGATAGTGGCACATCCTTTGTACCAGGGTCTTCCACTTTCTTGGATTGGGGTTCCCTTGCTTTGGGGATACACTAAACATCACTATTCAATCAGTTTGCTCTTCCTCTTGTTTTTCAAACAGTGTGTTGGACAGGCTCAATAGAATGGCCCAGGATGCTTGGCGGTTTATCGAGAGGTTGCTTTGTCTTTATCTTCTTCTTTGTCTTTCTCTATTATCTCTTGTAAAATACCATCATTACTGTCCTTCCTCAAGTGTCTGGTAAACCTGGAGATGTATTTAACCTAGCTGGGTGTCCCGATCCTCCCAGTCGACTAGTTTATTTCCGTACTTTTTTGTTTCTCGCATGGGTGAATAATTTTCTAATCTCTTTCTATATATTATTCATGTTACTTGTTTTTTTTAAGTTCTTAAATATTCTTTAGATCTGTTGAACATGTTGCTATTGATACTCTATGGTGACATTGAGCTTAATCCTGCTCTACAAAATTAATTCCAGAAATGCGTATATTATATAGCAATGTCCGTGGAATATATAAAAATAGAAAGGATTTGGACGTAGCTGCCGATAAATTTGATATCCTCTTTTGTTCTGAGACCCTTGAGGCTGGTTTGCGTCATATTTGGGAATTGTTAATTCCATGATTCAAAAAGCCTGTTTTGCTCGAGCGTAATGTCATCCTGAGAGCCCGTAGAATGGTAATGAATTTTAAAGAGGTTTTCATTGCGTCGGAACTCGATTTAAACCCCTAATTGGAACTCGCGCAAAAGGCTCAACTGGCTAAGTTATTGATGGGGCGAATCCTGGATGGCCTAGGTGACGTGTAGTTTTATTTCGATAATGTTTACCTTGTCACACGTAGAAGGAAACAACACCTAGTCTTCCTTCGCTCCGTCTTCATGAGGTTACGAGAAAACGGATTGAACATTGGGCTTAGTAAATGTCATTTTGCCTATAATGACATTCTTTATTTAGGATTTCATATCGGGGAAAATTAGATGACCCACCAGCAAAATAAAATAAAGGCTATGTCTAGCATGCCTCTTCGCGTATGAAGAAACAGCTCCGCTCCTTTTGGGGATCCACATCTTTTTACTGGCGTTTTATCCCAAATTTTACCGCCTTAGCTTCTCCACTTAGCGCACCGTTAAAGAAGCAATCATTAGATCCACTTGTGTGGAACACCAAGGCATCCGTTCACTTTAACAAATTTAAGGATAGGCTGATTTCTGCCCCCATTCTAAGACCAATCAGGTCCTGCGCGTGCAACGATGGACTAGGATACGTGATGATGCAATACGATGATGATTGCTGCCATCCGATTGTATACGCAAGCCGGAAACTTTTGACGCGTGAGAAGAACTACGCGACCATAGAACGTGAGGCGCTCGCGATAGTTTGGGTGGTACAAAAATTTAAAATGTATTTATTGGGAAAGGAGTTCATGATCGAAACGGATTACCGCCCCCTTAGCATATTTAAAAAATAGTAAAAGTCAAAACGGTAGACTCATGGGATGGAGTTTACTGTTAATGGAGCACCAATTTCGCATATTTTATATTAAAGGTTGCGAAAATTGTATGGCTGACTGTCTTAGTAGGAACCCCATAGAGGAGCTTTCTCCTACCTCGTAAGATCGAGTCACCAAGGGTGTGTAATCCCAATTGTATATATTGTTAAGCCTTGTCCCTCTGTATATATATATATATATATTGCCTTTAATTAATTTTTATTTTGTATTTAATTTTAATGTGACCATGTTTATTTTGCCTAAGGGGTATTATTATTACTGATCGTTAACTCATAAGTTCTACAACCCATATGAATTGATTTTTTCTGTGTTCGCAGCGATGTAGGCCTGAAGTTAAAGATACCCCTATTAGCTTCTATTCCTTCAGATAAATTGTTTTCTCCAATCTCTATCTCTCCTATTTGTCGGGAATGACATTTTCCATCCCCTACGTGTCTGTAAAATTTCATCTCAGGAAGGTAAACGTGTGGGAGCATGAAACTAAATACGCCGTAATCTCACAGAATTTCTCGGGTCAAGACAAACTAGCCCAGCTGTATGAAATTTGGGGTGTTTTATCACAGTCTTCCCCCAGTTGGATAACGCTGTCCCGCTCCCAGGTGGCAGCCGTGTCCATCCTTCCCCTCTTGGGGTAGAAGGAAATCTCTCTTATTTCCCGCTCCCCACGTCAATGCCCCAAATTATCAAGATTCATGTTTTCTTAAACCGCGTCCGATATCTCTTGGGAATCTTGCTCAATTCCCTTTCGCCTCTTCGATGCCAGAAATTATCAAGGTCCATGTTTGCCTAAGCCGCGTCCAATATCCCCTTGAAACACCCTTCTACTTAGGGTGATGTCTGCAAATCCTCAACAGATAGAGATAACCCGAGTGTCTTGCCGTCCAGACCCTAGTATCTGTCTCACGGGAAGTGATCCCCTCGCCCTTGTGATCTGTTTAGCAGATCGTCTTTGTGCAATCCGCCCTGATCAGAGGAAGATAACGGAAACCCGTTTATACCCCGGAAGATTGTCCTGGATCTCTCTCGTCTCACCGGTGACATTGGTTGAGACTTCCTGCCGTCCGCAGACGAATCTCGATTTCGTGATTACTTCTCCCTGGAGCCGAGGTAATATCAACCCCCTTCGGAGTCTCTCTGGACGCCTTCGTATCGAGACCCCATCAACGAAGACCTATCTTTGGTCCTCCTACATCCCCAGTTTATCCTCCAGAGGTAACCAAGAGTCCTTCCCTCGTAGGTCCCACCTCTTAGTTCCCAGTCATAAGAAGAATTCTCCATTTGGTGTAACGCCAGACTTGCTAAATCTTTCATTCAATCCAACTTATTGGATTACTCATATATTTTACCGTACCAAGTTTCCTTAATTCTTCATAATATTCTTTCGTCGTACTGATTATTATTTAGATTTCCATATTTATCTGCGCCCTTGTTCTTATTATTTATATTAAAATTTATTTTTGTAGAGGTGTTTATCTTTAGAATAACCCTTGAGACGAACTCTACAAACGTATTTCCTTTTGAACAGCCAACCTAATAATATCGCTCTCTAAGTACAAGGTCCTTAGAGTGTAACGCCAGACTTGCTAAATTTTTCATTCAATCCAACTTATTGGATCACTTATATATTTTACTGGACCTAGTTTTCTTAATTTTTGCCTGTCATAATATTCTTTTGTCGTATTGATTATTATTTAGATTTCCATATTTATCTGCGCCCTTGTTCTTATTATTTGTATTAAGTTTATTTTTGTAGAGGTGTTTATCTTTAGAATAACCTTTGAGACGAACTCGACAAACGTATTTCCTTTTAAAGAGCTAACTTAAAAATATCGCACTCTAAGTACAAGGTCCTTACCTTTTTCCCAATTCAATTTTACCCGAGCGCAGCACCGATATTTGTTGCCTGGCGTACAGTCGTGTGTAACTTTAGAGACTTTTTAGTCATACGCCTTCGTTCCTCGACAGTAGCTATTTTCTTAATATTTGCAGTGAATTCTTGCTTGCCAGAACCCAGAGGGTCTGTGTTGATGGCCAGTATAGTAAGGTTAGAAATGTAGTCCTTGATCCCTTGCTATTTATTATTTATTCAAGTGACATGTACCATGGTTTTGAAAAAAAACTGATTGCATATGCTGATGATGAAACACTTTTGGCTGTTGTTCCTTCTCCCCACCTGAAGAATATAGTTGCAGATTCCATGAATAGAGTCCTAGCACGTATATGTGAGTGGTGTAAGCTTTGGGCCATGAAGATTAGTTGTTCTAAAACTCAGAATATGATACGAGTAGTTAGTCGGTCCAGGACACTTTTACCTATGCATCCTGATCTACATATTGATGGAACATTATTAAGTATCAGTGACTATTTTAAGGTTTTGGCGTTACTTTCGACAAAAAATTGACTTTTGAGAAACATATACGTAATATTGCGTCCTCTGTTTCCCAGAAAGTTAGTACCTTGAGGAGATGTAATAGAATGATTGGAGATGAAGCTAGTATAACTAAGCGTTTTAATTCCCTCCTTCTTCCATGTTTGGAGTACTGCTCTCCTGTGTGCATATTTTCATCTTAAGCTCCTGGATAGAGTTATGTCTTTGGTCAAGTTTATTTTACTAAGTATTAATGTTGACCTGTGGCATAGGCGTAAAGTGAGTTCTTTATGCTTGTCGCATAAAATCGTATTTAATCTTTACTCTTTTTTTGTCTGTATCGTATTTATATTTGCGGGTGACCTCTCTCTGGAACCACTTGGGTTTATAGTCTTTTGACTTATTTCATGGGGGTGATCAACTCAGTATTTAAAGAAAGAAAGAAGAAAAGGAAATAAGTACAACCAAGAAAATGTATGGAAAATTGAAATGTTTGCAAGAAAAAAATATATGGAAAAGGAAATGTATATGTAGATGTCTAAATACCGCGTACATAGGTGTACGCAGAAACACTTCAACACAAAGCTGCGCGCCCTCTCGTATCCCTAAAATGCACCTCTCGCCTCAAATTCTTCGTCGCCTTTTTTGGCACCTCCGTAAACTCCGAGATGGCTCGAAGGCGTGAAAGAAATACCGTCAAACCCAAATATGAAAAAATGTCTTTCGTGTTACGATACGGATTTTATTAGAATTCGATTCTCTCTCTCGATTCTGCTCGTGAGAGAAATAAAAGGAAGCCTTCTTCCTGGAATCAGGCCGAAGCTCTTGGACCTAGGTCGAGTGTGTGAAACTCAATCCATATAGGAAACCGTTCACCCGCTGCAAGGAAGGAACTTTTCTCGGGGAATTGGTTGTTGCCGTCACGGTACTTGTAGGTGCCAAACTTCTTGCAGGCCCCTCCCCCCTCAGAGTCTAAGGTTACACAGGAGCTTCCTCTGCGGATTACCCTAGACGTAGCTAGGTAATCGGTTTTGTCTACCCACGCCAGGAGTCGAATAATCGGACAGGTACTTCAAGGAAGAAGTCCGATTTGAGTCACCGTGTGGCTCACCTTCGTGATCCAGCAAAGGATCAGCATATCACCGGTCTAGGATTACTCTCTCATTCGGTAACCTCGGAAGGCCGGACTAGGTGTTATCATCGTTACCAGAAGATCTTCACCGCCCTGCTTCAAAAATACTTACGAACTCAAAGGTATCGTTAATTGAATTATCCTCTCCCCTAACTTCACCAGTTTATTTGTGAACTAGAATTCTCATCCCGAGTCCATACCCTCAAATATTAGAAGTGCTTACTTAATTCAATGTTTAACTCCATAATAATATTCCCTTCGTTCTGTCTAATGTCATTAAGACGCAAACATCCCAGTAAGTAATCTGCAAGTAATCCCTATGACATTTTGTAGACTTATTTATTCAGGGCAAGATTAATCCTATTTATATTTATATACGCAACTGTTTATTTAAAATTCCTTTACATTAAAGATTATTTTTATATCTGTGTGTTTAATTAATTTGGACGATCCTTTGACAATCATTAAGCAATCCACTCGGCTTAAATCTCAATATTCCACCGACCCACCCATGGTTGGCTTTTACTGAGTGGGGAACACGCTCAGTGGATGATCATCTTAGTTTTGATCAAAAAGGTACGCACCGGAGTTATTCTTATTCACCGGAAGTTGTTAAAGTAGGTGTATTGGATACGCTTCACCTCCGCTTCACCTCGGTGCGGTAATAAAATATATGTCCAGGATGTGGGACTGGGATTACCTACTCACTAAACCCTCGACAGTATGCAAGAAATGAATTCTATGATAAAAATTATTGTATACAGGAAGGTAAATATATGAATAAATTAAATGTATGCAAGAAGGAAATGTATCGAAAAACGAATGCTTGTGAGAAATGAAATAACTGGAAAAATGAAATCTATGCCAGAATGGAAATGTATGGAAAAGTTAATGTATGCAAGAGAGGCGATGTATTGAAAAAATGCATTCGAAAAGGAAATCTATGAGAAAAATTTATGCAAGAAATCAAATGTATGAAAAAGGTAAATATATCCAAGATAGGCAATGTATGGAAAAGGAAATGTATGAAAGAAATGAAATGGATGCAAGAAATGAAATGTATGTAAAAAGTAAAATTTATGCAAGAAAGGAAAGATATGGACAAAATTAAATGTATGTAAAACGATTTTTATGTAAGAAAGAAATTATATGGAAAAACTAATGTCTGCAATAAATGAAATGTATGGAAAACCAAATATATGCTAAAAAGGAATTCTCTGCAAAAAGTACTCGTAAATGCTTGGAAAAACGAAATGTATGCAAGAAAAGAAATGAATCGAAGAAGAAAATATATGCAGGAAAGGAAACATATGGAATGGAGAAATATATGCAACAAAGGAAATGTATGCAATAAAGGAAATGCATGGAAAAAGGAAATGTATGCAAGAAATGACATTTATGAAAAGTGAAATATATGCAAAAAAGGAAATTTATTGAAAACTACTTGTATGCATGAGAGGAATTGTATGGAAAAAAATATATGCGAAAAAGGAAATGCATACAAGAAAGGAAATTTATGCCAAAAAATGAAAATTTTATTCAATGAAAGAAATGCATGAAAAAATTAAATGTAAGCGAGGAAGGAAGTTAATGGAAAAAAAGTACATATATAGAAAAAAATAATTATATTGAAGAAAGTAAAGGTAAGAAAGAAATGAGAGTTTCGGAAGAATTTAAGGTATGGAAGAATTGAATCTATTAAAGGTTACGGAAGAAAGGGAAGTTAGTATTCAGAAAGGAAAGCTAGAAAACAACATGCATGAAGAAAAGAAATAACAAGAAAGAATCAAAAGGTATGAAGGAAAGAAACAGTCCAGAAATAAATGAGAGGTCTTCAAGAATAGAAAATATGAAAGAATGGTAAAGGCAAATGTCAGAATGAAAGGACAAAAATTAGGAAAGCTTCATAGCGGATTTGAAAAGATATTTTAATGAAAAGTAATTGTTTAATCTAACGAGGAAGGCTTTACAACCCAGAGAGAGGATGATGATAGCATTTATATATTTTCCAATTTAAAGTATATTGTGAAGATTGAAGAAGTGAAGATAGGTGGAATATATATAGCATCAGAACCTCCTTCAAGCCTTAAGACCCATTGAGATTGAAAGTGAAGGATGAAGAAGGAATTTAAATATAATTAACAATAAACACGAAGGATAACAAGGGTTAGAATAAGAACCTTCCCGCTTTCAGTGCCTTCAACCGTGCCTTGAATTCTCATCTCTTATGCCAAGGCTTTTTTAGCTGGTGACGGGCATTCTCTGAAGACCTGTGTCCTCGATGAACGCTTTAAAACAACGTAGTGAATTGAATGAGAAATAATATCCTGTAATTAGCTGATTTGTAAATGGGAATTGGCAATTG
This sequence comes from Ceratothoa steindachneri, assembly GCA_963969495.1. Lineage (NCBI taxonomy): Eukaryota > Metazoa > Arthropoda > Malacostraca > Isopoda > Cymothoidae > Ceratothoa > Ceratothoa steindachneri. Next base: position 104,999,699 of record OZ018327.1, on the reverse strand, counting down.
AAATGAAATTATCTTAAATCGCTACCCCCTTTCCCAGTTCCTACAGGGAAACACATATGTCCTTCCATGTAAGAACATATTTCCTTTCAACAGACACGAAGAGGAAATCCTAATTTCATTTATGAAGAAAGTTCTCAGGATTTTGTTGACGTGAATTCAATGGTGCGAAGGAATGAACGCGGCTCTTAACTACAGAAACAAGGACCAGCAAAGATCCTAAGATCCACTCAAGGCCAGTCCGCTTACACAAGATGTTAACTACCACATTCTAACGTTAGTGCATCATGTATTTTTATTATTACATGTTGGTTTTTGTTTTTTTTTATATTTCATCTCTACGGTACACATTTATATACATGTGTACCCTTTGTACATATATTTTTACATTATTTTTTTAATATTTCTATTCTACTGTGCACACTTATCCACATGTTTATTATTTTACCTTTCTTTATATGCATCTTCTAATTATTTTAATTCTATCGTACACACTTCTCTACATGTGTACCCTCGATATGCAGGTTCAGCTATCCCTCAAATACACGAACACGCTTTTTCCAACCAGAGGGGTGGGGTTGATAAGAAAGTACTCTCGTCTCCCGCAGGCTTCGCCTGCTAGTGATGAAAATAATATAATTAGAGGACAGACAGAAAAAGAAAGGGGGAATTCACATTCACACCATGCAGGGAGGCGTCGCTGGCATCTTTTTATTTCTCATTTCATTTTATTTTATTCTCAATTCCTTATTTCATATGACGTTTTTTTCTATGCTCTTACTACTTTATATTTACATTATTGAAGTACTCATCAACATATTAACTGACGTGTTTTCTACTACACAGTTGGGCAGGCTATTCCACGTTTGCCTTTATTTTAAACGTGAAGTAATTTTGAGCTATAGTAGAGTTAAAGCGCTTTTTCACTAATTCTAAACCATTTTAGCCTGTGTTGGCCCTTTCGTCCATCTCGAACAATAGTCTGTAATCAATATTAGTCAATCCTGTTGAGATTTTGAATACTTCGATTAATTGTCCACGTAATCGTCTACTTTCAAGTGATAGTGGGTTTAATGAGATAAGTCTATCTTCATACGGTTTGTTTCGGATTCTCCCAAAAGAAAGAAAGAGAGAGAGAATTGGGTTAACGGGAGCGACATTTCCAAAAGAAAGAAAATGAGCAAGAGTGAGAAAATCAAGGTCGCAGAATGTAAAATTATTAAATTTATTAAAAATAGAGCGATATTAAGAAATTAAGTGTAGGACGGGTGCTTTGGAATGTGAGAGTGAAATATGTAAGAGAGGGGAGGTAAGTCACAAGGAATATATTTTCCCTCAAAAGGGAAATGCTCTCGTTGGTGCCAGCCATAATGAGTCTATCAAATCTAGCATATAAGGCTGTACACTCTAAACCTAGGAGGAAGAAAAGGCGAAACGGAGAGAATGAATAAGAGAGAAGATGAGGGAAATCTTCGTGTTGCGTTTTCTTTTTATATTGTGATTCATTCGAGTAAAAGCGCTCTCGAAGCATAACTCCTACAGGAAAGGTTCGGATTCCGAAACATCCTGCGTTTAGAATATTTACTTTCATACCCTTTAGAAGGTTTGGAAGTGGTCGAATAAGAGAAAATCACCTAAAAGTAAGTTAATAAAAAGTCACTATTCCACCTCTAAATCTTTCAGTGAGTTTTATCTTATTCTACACATTTTACTACGTAAGAACTCATTTCCTGATCATATATCTCAAATAGCCTTTCGCCCTGATGTACTGGAGCATGTTGTCTGTTATCTTCAGAATCTGCGAGAACATTGATTTCTGAAACATTTAAGAGCTTTCCAATTTGGTTTTTAGCCTGGTTGCTGCACTTTATTCCTTTTATTGCAACTGTATGACAGTCTACGTCATGCAACCCTTGATATTTCTCTAACCCTTTTAATTATTTTAGACTTCTCCTTTCTTTTTGTAACGTTTGATCCAGCCCCTTTTAACAGTTTCTAAACATTAATGTCTCATATGCTCTGGAAAAAGTTGACTTTGCTCCTACCTCGAAAATAAAACCTAAACAGTACATGTGAATATTGAGACATAGGCCCCTATTTTCAAAGATTGCTGTGCCGAAAATCTTCTTTTAAAGGCAGTTATTTTTCTTGATTTTTTTCCTTTGGGTAAACTCTGCCACCGGCTCGGCTTCTGTCATGCCTCTTTACACGTAGACCATCTTTCTTGTACACCTTATTCGATTATGACTTCGTTTATTGATCTTCTTTTTGCTTTCTCGGTCATTAAAAGACAGGCTTACAGCTACTATCCGAGTTGCACCAAAGTTTGAAGGCCTGTTTGTTCATCTTCTTAAGGTCATAAGGACATAATTCCATTCATTTATCTTTGTGATAGAACGGTTTGAGGCCGCTTAATTTCAACCACTATCACATGTTATTTAGAAACACGTTGCTACCCACGTGCATTTTCGCCTTGAAGCCGGGTGCATTATCGCGCCACCTGAGTCAATATTTAACCAAGGAGGTTCATCCTCCCCCGTTTCGCCCCAGCGCCGATCACGCCAGATTGAGTTTGGCTTATGGGCAGATAAGGTATTGTTCTCAGGCGCGGCTGGACATTCCCTCGAAGTCCTTACTCCATTGTCCCCTACGCCAAGGGGATGGCTCGACTATTTATATCGAAACTTTACCAATAAGAGCAGATTTAGATCCAGATTTTCTTCGCGAAACATTACGCCGATCCGGTCTCACCTTGTGCACCAGGGCCCTCTACCTCGAGATCCACCATCATTGTCCAGAAGAGGAAAATATCCCATGAGTGCCAAGGTTCGAGCCTTCAAGACGTCAAGTCCACAAGGGCTCCCCTGTTGTTCAGAAAGAGAGCAACGTTAGAACAGCCATTGTTCTTTGAGCCCGTTGACAAGAGACGGTTCTCCCCTTCCACCCCTGTTGTTCAGAAAGAGAATAACATTAGAACAACCATTGTTCTTTGATCCCGTTGACAACAAACGCTTCTCACCCTCCTCCCCTGTTGTTCAGAAAGAGAACAACGTTCGAACAGCCATTGTTCTTTGAGCCCGTAGACAAGAGACGGTTCTCACCCCCCATCCTGTTGTTTAGAAGAGAAAAACGTAGAACAGCCATTGTTCTTCAAGCCGGTTGGTCAAAAAACGGTTCTCATCCACAAGACGTCACGTCAGGATCATTTAATCCCCCCCCCCCTTCGGCTGGAACTCGCCAGCTGAACATTACCTTTGAGTATTTAACCTTTTTGTTAACCCTATCCTGGGCTTTAAATGGTTTATCGAACCATCCCATCCCTTTAATTTTTATTTGTTTTACCTTTTTAAATCTCTCCCAAATCTTAATCCTCGGATTAGCCAGATATTTCCAATGACCCTTTCCATTCTCTGTTTATGTCAATATTTTCCGTTTTGTGTGTTGTTGATAGTTTTATTAATAAAACTCTATTTTATTAATGATAGTCATATTATTATCCTTGAGCTCAGTTCCACTTCTTAAGCATATTGAAGATAAATAACATCGGTCAACCAGATAACCACGCACTCTAAATATAATTGAATAGTTTCCTCAACGAATAGTTATATATGGTATATCGTCGAGAGTCCATTCTACGACAATCTTGTTGGATTTTAAGTTGCATTATCCTGTAGCCAAAAACTAAACTTAAAAATCTTTGTTTTCCGATTTTTTTTACTCCTCTTTGAACAAAGGTTGAGCAGGCCAAGATTCTTCTTTATCATTTTCCTACGAATTTGGCATAATATCCAGTCATATTTCTGTAGAGGGCTTTTGAATTCCTATAAATTATTTAATTACTTTTCTTCTTGATTATTGTTATGCCCTCCTATTACTATCCCCGACCTTTGTCCTCTGTCTCCTCTGTCTCTCATACCCTTGCTATTTTGCGCAATTATAAAACCTTAAAATTAAAAAAGATAATGTCTCGAGTCATCCTAATGAATGAGCTTCCTTCGAATAGACTACAAATGTCTGATTGTAAATAAAACTAATGGTGTTAAATATTGTTATAAAGTTACGCAATCATTTGGGGAATAATCACATTTTAGTAATTAGTCAACCCAGTTTCATAAAAGAGGGATCTTGTTTCACTAATCTCGTCACATTTTATCACCTTGTGAAAAAAGCTGTCGATTCAAGTTTGTGTTTAGATGTAATGTATCTAGATTTTAGTAAGGCCCTTTTCAGATAGAGAGAGAGAGACGCGTAGACGGAAAGCAACCACGATCGGCTTATTTTGAGGTCACTTCCGTTCGATAACAAGGCCTATAGCGAGCATATTTGTAATAAGGAGAGGTCCTGCGAGATGGTGTGAAGTTTTAAATTCACTTCCGATGCCCCTCAATATAGATAAAGCAAAATCCCCCTTTCGGGTCTCTGTAACTTTCACTTCTTGGGCTCCGTATAAATAGTAAAGCATTGGACTTGTTAAAATAGTATTCTGCTAAGAGGAAACCTCGCATAATGTAAAACCTGTAGGCTTTGATTGCTGGCCGAGTGTAGGCAGGAATAAAGTTGTGGCAATGCTTAATTAGTAACTCAAACATTCATAGCCCCCGAATAATTCCATACCTAACAAGACATGGCCAAATTTTTTGTAATACGTCCCAGTGCTCTGATCGCTGGCATTATACTTATTAGTGTCTATTTTGTCTCTGTTTGAAGCTTTTCTCTCGCCATCCCATAACCCAAGAGCTTCTCGACAAAAAAAGAGATAAAAGATCTCTCGAGCTCAGCTTCCTCCCCGAAAATTACTCCCTCGATCCCTACTTTCGAGGATGACTGTGGTTACTGGAATACAGGTTGTATTTTCCGTCATAATTTTAAACAGGTCGAGTACGAATCGGCCTTAAGTACAAACTTAACCCGTGTTGTTGGAAAGTACTCGAGCTTAGTGCCTTCCCAGACCCCGCCCCTTGTGCTCTTCTGGAGTAGCCGGTATTTTGTCGGTCGTGTGCGGCCGAGTGTGTATACCTTGATTTATCTTTCATGTCAATTATTTTATCTTTGATTTATCTTCCATGTCCAGTATTTTATTTGTATTTGTACAGTAGTAAAATTTATTTTGTTTCGCCCAATTTGATATACAGAACCTTCTAGATAGTTGAACTAAATTATGCTAAGTATAATAAGTCACTTTTATAGATTTATTGGAACCCAAAGTTTAATAGTATTATTTGAGGGAAGGCTCAACTGTAGAGTTGCCCTGCGTGCTATCCACCAACCGTTCCAAGACACGGAAAGTAAACGAAGGTCGGAAGATCTAACCTGAGCTACGACAGCCCTTGATAAACTTTCATTCAATAAAACATTATTTACCGAGTCAGACCGGCTATAATACGAGGACCCACTAGAGGGCACCAGAGCACTGTGATGCAGTTAGTGCTTATTGCTTTAACTAGCTAGTAACCTTCACAGCCGAGCGAGCGTTCGTTACTACCAGTAATTATTGCAAAGATACCATGACAGCTCTATCTGACAAAGCTTTTTTAAAAGTTAAGAAATAACACAACAGGTAAGTCAAGAGTCATTACTTAAGTTAGCAATGACAACGTAAATTTGGAGCTAAGCTATCTTTTTCTCTTTCCCTGAGGTGATTAGTTGGATAGCTAGCTTACACTAGCTAGTTACAGCTTATTAGTGCCAACTCACGTAGCCTGCTAAAAGTTCGTTTAAACATGAACTAGTTGAGCTACCTGCTACCAATGCTGAACGAATATATCATACTTTGATGACTGCCCTGGTACACCATGGCTTCATTGAAGCTAGTATGAAGTAGCACTTAGTTTTCCTTGCTTCAGATGGAGCTTATGTCATGCTTGGAAGCAAATCAAATGTTGCAACCAAAATTTTTCTAACGTGATGTTGTGGCACTGCATGAACCACCGAATTGAGCTGAGTGTAGTAGTTGCTGTAGAGGGAACTGCAGGGATGAATAATTTCCAGTTTTTTTCTAATAAAGTGTATAGTCTTTATCATTCAACCGTGAGCTGAAGGAACTTGCAATACAATGTCTGAACATAGGAAGAATCCTTAGCACTAGATGGGTAGCATCCAGTTACAGGACCCTCAAAGCTGTATGGCCACAGTACCCAGCACTCCACAAGCAATTTTCTGATACGTCAGTTGATGCTTAAAGGAGCTGATCGGAAAGATGCATGTTCAGTGTCTTAGCAAACCACCTCTCTAATGCAACCTTTGTCCAGAATCTAGGCATCATGTATGATGCTTTAGAAGAGCTGTCTGAATTTTCCATTTCCCTTCAAGACCTAAACATGACACTTCCTAAGGCCGAAGAATGTCTCAGTAGCAGGTCCGTGTGCTTAGGTCCATGGCAGAGCAACCTGGACCAAGGACAGAAGAGGCTCAAACAGCAGGGGGGCTAATGGTTTTCAAAGGTGTGGATCTGAAAAAAATCTCAAGGCACAGAAGAGAAATAAATCTTCAACAGTTTTAAAATTCCTTGACTGTTAGTATTGAGACAATAAATGGTTCTTTTCCAGGTAAACAGAAAAGCATGGAAGAATATCAGAGCTCTCTAAATAACCTCAAAGTGCTGCAGCCATCTAGTTGGCCAGATGAGTGTGGCGTGCGTTATGCTGAAAAGGAAGTACAGGAACATTGCTTATTTTTGAAGCTTGATGGCAGACAGTTTCAGAGAGGGATGAGGGAATACATTGACAGGGTTAGACACAAAACTAATGCGAGAATACCATCAGCAGCAGAGGAGCTTAAACCCCTTCTGCAAGCAGTAACACACTGGTCATCTCCACCGCTGAGAGTGAACGTGGTTTGAGTCAACTAAACATTTTAACCTTAAATAGTAGAAGCTGCCTATATGATAAAAACATGCCAGCCTTGCTTTTCATCAAGTAGGTTGGTCCACCATTAACATAGTTCAGACCAGGTGTGTATGTCAAATCTTGGCTTTAAAGCCAAAGCTAAGCTCTTTACCCAAATGCAAGAGCCAGAAACAAGGAAAAAAAACAGGACTGTGAGAATCTTTTGAAACTTAGGTGAGATGAGGGAAATTGTGTAAGGCAGACATTGAAAAGAATGGTGCTTATAAGATTATCTGTATACTCTTTCATATTAATGTTTGTAGGCAGTTCCAATTAGCATTTCATGACCTGTTTCGCATCCATTGATAAAACTGATCTTATTTTGTATTAACTGTACTGTAGATACTTGAAATATATTTATATTTATCAGCAGTCTCAAGAAGCATTTGATGATCTATTCAAAAACAAACTTGGGGAATGTAAACATCCTTGAACTGCAATAAAATGATAAATCAATGTTTTTTCTCATTCTTCCATTCTTTTTTGAAGGTTTTATTTGTACATAGTGATTTAATTAATCACAATTAAAACAAGCTCTTTAAATTTAACAAATTTAGTTGATATAACTTATAAGTATCATCAAGTAATCCATCTGAATAATCAATTACAAGACTGATTCGGAAGGCTTTTTTAATTTTTTTTATAACGTTGGATTCTAATCCATCAAATAGGAACCTTTTGGGACTTCCATTACAGCTGCCTATGACCCTAACTATAGAAGCAGTGGTGCTGTGGCAGCCCAGGCACGAACCAAATCCAAAGTTTGATCTTCCTTGGTTAAGAGCAATGACAGACAGGAGTACCTGATACCTAGCATCCATAGCATGTACCGGTATGTATGCTGTTTCAGAATTAAATTATCCTGGTAGTTACTATCATCAAAAATTAAGGTACACTGTTGGTCCTCTGTGTGGTTATCAGCACAAATTGTGTCCCCATATGATAAAATCCACCATCCCTCCTAATCTTTTTTCATAACTTCAGCACTGAATATAACCGCTTCAACACATACATCCGAGGGCTTATCAGATACACTTACTTAGCCATTTAAATGTATACACACGTATAAATGCATGCATATACAGAGAGAGGAGAAACAAATGAGTATATACATACATATAAACACCTATACATACATACAATACTAGTTCAATTACTTTCTCTCTTTTACCTCGGCTTCCATTGCGGTAACTATTATGTTTCGGGCCTACATCTTTTCCCTATCTTTTATGTTAATACAACTCACTGGTACTTCAGAAAATAAAAAGGCTCCTAAACTCTGGTCTATTACGAAATTTTTATCTACTGTAGTCTTTTCAATGAACACATTTGTGCCAGTCACTGTTATATTCACTCGATGGATCTCTGAGGATCTCTCTGAAACACATTCTCTCGTAAGGACAAATATCTATGGGTTGAGGCGGACACTGTAAAAACTCAGTCCTCTCTTTAATTATGGGGTTAACTTTTACTCTCATACTAGGTGGTGGATTGTGTAACCTTAGATCGAGCTCTTTTTTCGAGGGGAAGACTTTTAAAACTCTTCCCCCATTCATTCTACTGGTACACGCTGAACAAGTAGTGGACTCAGTACTATAACCCAGTACTATAACTTTGAAATTCGGTACTTTTACCCGCATAAGAAAGTTAAAATCTCTCTCATTTGGGCCTTTTTCCCACATCAGAGACTTAAAATCTTTGCCATTTGCAATTTTTGTTCGTAGCATAGGTTTAATATCGCTCTCTGCTGAGACATCTTCCCAACCTACCCTAATTCCTGTAAAAACTTCTTTTTCATTCTCTTTATACACTTTGGTATTCAGATCAGGTTGGCACGAAGAGCCTAGGACTAATAGGATCTCTGTGAACTTAGGGAGAACTTTTGAACTTGGGAAGATGGGGGTATTCTGTAAACACTAACAATTGAAGGGGCGGAACTGGGGACTCTGGGAACTTTGACCAACCTCTTTGTCTGTTGCTAATAAGGAGTCCGGTATCTACTTCTCACTCCTTAAGCAAATTGTATCGATAATAAACTTGTTTTGAATAATAAAATCCATTCCTAATAAAATGCATATCCTTTTGAACCACTCTTATGTTTGTCAGGTGCACTGCTCCCTTAATTTTTCAGTGCATCTTTACTTTCTTACTATGCCAAATCTTTTATCAGCTACTCAAATCACATATTGGTGTGGCTAATGGGTAAGAGCTTCTCTCATTGGTAAGAACATTCTCCAACTGATCTGTTTTAAATAAGGAGACTCTAATTATATAATTATATTTTTAGTCAGATGCGCTTGGTCGCGTGCGACTCCATATCTCACTATGTCGGTAGGTTGGTCCGTCCGTTCCCGTTTTTCTTTTTTTCATTTTGGTAATAACTTTGTAATTATTCGGTCGAATCTAACGAATTTTGAAATCCTTATGCTATTTAACTTTTTCTTTCTAATGGTTTAATTGGCAAAGTCCTCGCAAGTTAGCCAGGGAATTATTTGGCAATAACATCATAACAATTGGGCCGATTCAAACGAAATTTAAAACCCTTATGTTGTTTTATATTCTCTCTCGAATGATATAATTGTCAAGGTACTCCCAAAGTTAGTCTTGAAATGTAACGTCATAAATCCGTATAAATGAGAGCACGCGACATTGGTCACCAGACCTTGTTAAAGGGACTTCCCGCTATCTTAAGATTAACTACAAGATCATCAACTGTATTTCCTATGATCTTGATGGGTAATAGTTTTACTTTGTTATTCTACTATTGTTTGGGAAGATATTGCCCCGATCCTGTCTTTTATGTGGTTCTCATGATTTGCCGTCTTTCATGGTAATGCATTCCTCTCAACCTATTTCCTGTTCTATGGAGGGTATAGTTGACACTGGCTCCAATTAACTATTTTCACTTTTCGATTCACACACTGGTGAGTTACTCTGGTCCTAAAAAAACTATTAGGATTTGTATGATGCACCGAGAGGGGGAGAGGAGCATTTGGGAGGGAAATGGCAGTTTTTTTTATTTTATAGCAGGATAAATAGGGATTTTCGACGTATAATATACTAAATATCCTAAGAATAGAGAGGTATTTTTTTGATAAAATAAGTGTGTATAACAAAGCGCCTTCGATAGATGATTATGGTCCTAATATGTCCTAATACCAGGTTTTTGTGTCCAGGAGATTTGCTATAGTTCCTGACTTGCACAAGGTTTGCTGTTGGTCTTCCTCCTTTGAAACATACATTGGTTCGATACCTGAGGTCTTGACCTTCATATTAGCCACATCTGAAACACTTCGGTTCATTTATAACCTCATGGGCTTTGTTCACAATTTCAAAGGTGGAGGACTCCAAGTTTATCCTCCTTTTCATTGAATTCTTTTGATTCCTAAAATCTTGCACCATGTTGAACTTAAACTCTGCTTCATCTTGCACCATGTTTAACTTAAACTTTGTTTCATCTTGCACCATGTTCAACTTAAACTCTGCTTCATCTTGCACCATGTTCAACCTAAACTCTGCTTCATCTTGCACCATGTTAAACTTAAACTCTGTTACCTTCCAGTCTAGATCTCCACAGTTTGGATTTTACCTCTTGCATGTTACTAACAGTTTAAGTTAAAATTTAAATTCAAGTTTAAATTTATGTTTTAGTGTAAGGAAGGGTGGTTGTTGGTAGTGACAGAGAAAGTAAAAATGGAATGATTATTGTGGAGGGAGAAATGGTAGTGCTATCAGGCATTTTCTTGTCAATGATCATTAACACGAAAAGGGTTCAAGTAGAAAAACCAATAAAAATAAATGATTGAAAAAGATTTTTACGCAATAAATAAGTTTCACAAGTTGGTTACAAATGAAAATCCTTGTCTAAGAAACCTAAAATATCGCTGAGAGTTTTCTTACTTTGCTTGCTTTCTTTTGTTTTCTTGGGAAAAGTGGTTGTCTTCATTCTTCTAAATTTCTTTCGTGCAAACTTTCTTCCCTTACTGGTTTTCTATTCGGGCATTATCACTAATTACCTCTCGTTTCCCCTCAATGGAGATTAATGGTCGATGACTACTCAATGGTGTCCAGTTGTAACACCTTAAGGTTACCAGTTATAAAGATTCCTTATGTTAGCAGTTCATGCAGCACTCTCGGTGTCACCTTAGGATTATATGCCCCGCTTCGTTTAAGAGTTTATCGAAATCAGCCTCCAAAATTGACTCGTACCTGTCCACACTCAAAATCAATCGACTCAACACTTAAATAATAGTGGACAAAGAATGATTCCTGGGTGTTTCTCTAAAATGGAGGTACAACAGTGAGATGAACGAAGGAGGCTGTGAGCCTTCTTTTAACTGTTTCTTATATGGTGGAATCCAATGAGTAATTTAAAGGGAATCTGATCATTCTACTTCTTCTTGGAACTAATCAATTTTTTAAGATACATTTTGTATACAGAAAAAGAGATAAAGGAAGTTGTTTGTCTACTTCTTTGTTGCAGGGAGGGGCATAGAATGTACCAAATCCGAGCTAATGTATGTAGAGAGAAGACTGCAAATAAGTTTGCCAACATGAGAGGTTCGGATGGCATATTTCATGCTCGGGCGTCTTGTTTCTGCTGAAGTCTCGTATCTTACTGCGATTTTTAAAGTTATCATTAAAATATACATTAAAATATCATCATTCCCATTTTTCTTCCCAGTAACACCATCATTATCACTAGTGTGATACTAGCACCTCATGCCGCACAATACCTATTTACATACTCTCATACAAAAGGAGAAATAGAGGGAAATATACACAATGCCTATTAACATAGTGTTTTAAAAAGTGATAAATAAGACACATAGGGGAAATATACACAATGCCTATTACATAGTCTCATATTAAAAGACAGAAATATGATAAATAGAGGAAATATACACACTGTCTATTTACATAGTCTCATATAAAAAGAGAGAAATAGGATAAAGAGAGGAAATATACACAATGCCTATTACATAGTATCATATACAAAGACAGAAATAGGATAAATAGTGGAAATATACACACTGCCTATTTACATAGTATCATATACAAAGAGAGGACTAGGATAAATTGAGGAAATATACACAATTCCTATTCACTTAGTCTTTAGCAAAAAGGGAAGTCAAACAAGTAGGGCAAAATAAACACATCTATTTACATCGCATCATACCGAGTGTTTCAAAATTTCTGTTACACTCGGGGGTGGGGGGGCTATCTTTCGGCAAGTTTACTTGTGTGATAGACAGATTTCCGTCAAACAAACCTAAAGTTTTACATTTCAAGAAATTATCATTAAAATTCTTTTTCTATTAAGTGCCGCTATGTTGAGATGGAAGTGAGAAGAATCGAGATCTCTGCTCTCCTGCTCGCGGACAACAACAAGTCCGCAATAGCTAAGCGGCTCAACTTCTACCAAGATGACATCAAGATATCAGCCGTTTGGCTGTGAGAAAGGCCATAAATAATGGTTCGAAGCTCAAAACGAGTGCGCTAATGAAGAAGAAGAACATCTTCTTGGCCAGATTGCAGGGCGTTGTCATGCCGAAGGGTGTTGTGTTTCGCTGCCCATTACAAGCTCACCGCAGTCGAGTAAAGTGACATCTTGTCCATTGAAGTTCTGCCCTGGATGAGACAGATCACGAGGAGAGCGGACTAAGTCTGTAAGCATGACGGTGCCCCGGCCCACACGGCCCAATCGTGCAACAGTGGTTGGGGTTGAAGAGGAACTTCTGGTCTAAGGAATTTTGGCCGCCGAAGTCACTTGACCTCAATCCTCTAAACATTAGCTCTTGGGTGCATGTCTAAGGCATGGGCTGCAAGAGCTGCCTAGGCAACGTCGACGAGCTGAAGCCCATCGTCAACCGCTTGTGAGCGAGCATGAGGAAGGATTTTGTCTGCAACGTAAACGCAGCCTTCAAGTTTCGCCTGGAGCGTGTGCTCACCGACGATGGAGGTGACATTGATTAATTTCACAATTTAAACATATTTATGTGTTAAAATCTCCATCGATTACTTTGAGGAAAAGAAGTTTCTTCTTTCAGTGGAATTACGAAGATTCCCACATTCCCCATTGAACGTCTTCTTTTAAGTTTGGCTATCTTCTTTGGATTAAGATGTATGAAGTTTGACACTCTTTTTTCCAAACTCCCCCTTTCCCTATCCAGAATGTGGCATACAAATATTCGAGTTATTCTGTAGTTCGACGAGTCCAGCCAAAACCTCAAGGCTGTCCTCATCGTCTTGTCCTGTGAGTGTTCGTCAGACAGCGAGACTCCTTCAGCCGTGATTCTACCTAAGTAAATTGGTAGATTCTGTGAACGGCAAGCCTTTGAATTTGCGCAACAGTCTCCCTTCGTTTAATCGAACTGAAGAAAATCTCCATCGATTACCTTTGAGGAAATGAAGATACCTCTTTAGTGGAATTACGAGAATTACCGCATTCCCCGTCGAACGTCTTCTTTGAAGTTTGGCTATCTTCATCGGAAGGTTGGTTCGGATCGGGCTCCAACTGCCTAATTCGGATCGCGCCACACTTGCCCCAAGGATCGTTTTCCACTCGCCTCATCGCAAAAGTACCCTCCTCGAAGTCATCGACACGTAAGACAGAGAACCCTCCATTACTAGTATTTTCAAGTTCCCCTTTGATCGAAGCCTAGTTACACTAATTAATTAACTCTAATTGAGAATCCCTTCTCATAATAACTAGCAATTTAAATAATTCCACTTTGCCTATTATTATTCTTATTTTAATCTGTGTAAATAAAATTATATTCTTGTTGTTTCATCTTTAACTAATTTTGAACGATACTCTCAGCCTAGTCAAGTAAATCTCGCACCATTTATGCACTCTGTTTAATTATTAAGGATTTGAAACCCAACGCATCAAGTGTGACCTCCTAGTCGGTCGTTAATCTCCGTAAACAGTCCTTCAATGGTTCGTGTTGCAGTAGGTGATTAAGTCACCACCCCCGACATAATATAGGAGTAGTTTATAAAATAGAGTGGTTGTACCACGACATATATTTTATATATATATTGTTTTGATATTATAAAACTGGTATCAAATGTGTGAGGTCTATTACATAGTAAATCAGTTTAGTTGATTTACATCTCCTTTGAATTTTAGTAGTTTCCTCTTATTACTGAAGTTTCTTCCATTTTATATTTTCGCCGAAGTACGTTCAAGTTAGTTCTAGATCAGTGGAACTTCAGTCTATTAACTATTTGAAATTTAGATTATTATTTGGGACCCCTTTCTGTGTGTTTGTTTATTCCATTTATCGGAATATTTGAGTTAATCCTAGGCAGGATTAGAAAGATTAACCCGTCCTAACCGTGTAGGAAGAGTTTTAGTGTTCTTTTAGTGTGATAATTTTTAAATAATTATTTGGGGAAAAGTAAGGCTTAACGTATATTGCTGAGTAATTTTGTAACGTCAATAGCTCCGTTCGCGTGTTACGTTTCCCCTAGTAAGCCAACGAGATGTCTTTTACGTTTGCCCGTTTCAAGAGTCAATGAGAGTCGTTGGGCCTGTCGGGCCTGTCGGGCCGAGAATTATTAACGTATATGCAGGAAGAAGAGAAAAATGGAAAATAATAGAGAAGAGCGAAGGAACAAGAACTAAGAGCGCAGGAAAATGAACTAAGAGAAGCTGAAGAGAGAAGAGCAAATAAACTAAGAGAAGCTGAAAAGAGAAGAGCAAAAGAACTAAGAAGCTGAATAGAGAAAAGAACAATGAGAGACGGAAAAGAACAGAGCAAAACAGAAATGGAAGACCTTGAGAGAATAAGGCACCATGAACTGGAATTAAGTCATAATCAATTGGAGTTAATGTCAGTTAACTCCTGGACCAAAAATCCACAGCCCCGTCAATAAGATTACCCGTCTTTAAAGAAGAAGATTTTTGATCATATCTTACACATTTCGAGAAGATTTTTAAAATCAACAATTGGGACATCAAGGTAGATGGTGTTGCCAAATTGCTTCCTCTCCTAAACTTAAAGTTTAAGGAAATATTAATTTCGCTTCCCTCAGAGTCAACTCTGGGATACTTTACCCTCAAGCCTGAACTCTTAGCTACCATGAATATGACCCCAGACTTCTATTGTACTCGTTTCCATCATGAATGGTTCCGCCCGGGTCAGACCTTTCGCCATTTTGGGTATACCCTCCAGAAACACCACTAATTATGGTTAAATGTGTGTAAAGTCACACAAGAGTACGAGTCTTTTCTGTACTTTGTCCTAATAAATCAATTCTTAGCTTCCCTGCCCTCCCAAATCCATGCCTTCGTTAAGGACAAGCACTGCTCTACGTTCAAGAAATGCCTAGAAGAGGCTGATGTTTATGCAAGTAGCCATAACTTGTACACCCAAAGTTAATAAGAAACCTCCTCCCTCTCCTTCCAAGTTTAAGATTAATAACTCCAGGTCCCCTCTAAGAAATACCCGTAAATTCGTAAAAGTACAAGCCCCCTCGAAACCCAGGAATCTCCTTCCTTCGAAACCCAGAAACATTAAGCACATAATTACCACTCCCACCGCTTCATTATTCCCCAGAAGGCAGATAATCTGTTTCACATGCGGAATAGAATGACATGTACGCACGAACTGCCCTCAAAATTCTCAATTTAGAAGCGTTCTTCCGCAACTCCCAACCTAAGTCACCACCTCCCACATAATATAGGAGTAGTGTATGGTATAGAGTGGTTGTACCACTCTATACCATTGCCTATACGCATTGCCTATATACATAGTCTTATATAAAAGGAGAAATTGGATAAATACGGGTAAATATACAAATTCCCTATATTAACATAGTCTCATACAAAATGAGAAAAGAACATAGAATCCGTTCATTTTCAACCGAGTCCTCTATCCTTTACGAGTAGACTCCCAGGAGAGTCAAAGCCGGATCCGAATCTATTATAATCCTTACATTTTATTTACTATTCCAGTTCTTTCTATTTATTCTTTTTTATCACTTCTCTCCTTTCGCCCATTTTTTTATCCACTGAGAAAAAATATTTCCATCTCGTGCTCGTTTATTTTCTCTTTTTGCAGATATTTCTATTAAAACATTTGCGATAAATATAATAAATTCTCTTTCCCCCAATATTCATCAGTCTAAAAGAAGTGTTCACTAGCAAAACATGGAACCAATTATTAACTTCAATTATCTTTCTATTTAATAGTTTAAACAAATATTTATTAATTTAAAAATTAATGTTTCTTTTACATTGTAATTCAATTATGAGTGAATTTAGTTAACCCTAAGATAAAATTTTATTGGAAAAATTGTGCGACCAAAATCAGTTTATTGGTGTATTTTACATTATACACATAATAATCTTTCTCAAGATTTGAAATAAAGGCAAAGATGCATTTGAAAGAAATACATCGTTAAGGCTATACATGAAAAGAAGCAGAGATTCTTTGTTACAGAAATTCTGAAAGCGTATCCTTATTGCAATTGGTGGGAACACCGGAGGCAAAAAAGGCAAAAAAGAGGCAAATTATGGCACTAAAACGAAGGCGATGCCCTCGCAACCAGAGTAACTAAAATTAAAAAACTTCTTTACCCCTATCACACCTACCACACATTTCACCACCTAGCTCATCAAATCAAATCAAATGAAAATAATGATAGTAATAATAAATAATAATAAAAATAATAATAATAAAATAATAATACTAATAATATCTTTATTTCATTTCATGATCTTTTATCTAAACGATTTAATACGAGTAAAGGACATTATTTCTCGTTTTGACGTATCAATTCCAGTTCATTTTAACTTCGATTCGTCGCTTCGGAAACGAATGAAAAAACTCATTAAATTGTAATAGATTGCAAATGAACTCAGCGTCTCGAAAGAATGAAAATGAGAGTTCAATATTCTATGGTCTTAAAGTAAGCGCGGGAATTAAATTTCACTCGAAATGGAAGGAGTGTGTGTGTATATGTGTGTATGTGTGTGTTTAAAAGAGAGAGATCTTATTTTAACAAGACTCCAAAAATGGAGAAGCGGTTCGTGAACCATCTTTGAATTCGTATTAAGTACTTTGATCCCAATTAGTGTCTCTTCTTTGCTACTCCTGATCTTTTGTCAATATCCCTCTTATTATATTTTCACTCTGCATAATTTCCTCTCTAAGCGTCCGCCGTTCGTCAGCCCTTATAGTTTACGAGTGAATCAAAATCGCTTTAAGCCCCGTCTTCGATCCCCGCTTGCTTGAAAGACCTTTTTCCGCAACTCCCAAATCAGGCTGAGGGATGGAAGAAGGGAGAGGAGCTCTTTCTTCCCTGAATGAATCAGGCAAAGAAAAGATTCTCAATAAAGTCGGTTTCCTCTGTTTCAGAGATCGGACGCTGGTCATTATTTTTTAATTGGCCATTTTTTCCTCTTTATCCATCGTAGTGCCAACGCAGATTTTCCCCTCGGTGGCAATCTCCTCGGCTCAAACACTTTTGCCGTTTCTGCCCTCTTATCTTTATAGTCATGTGTGTATGAGAGTTAAATATATGTGTATCTCGGTGTGTGAATGTTTTGTATATTAAATGGCATAGTGTATACACGTATTTAGTCATGTACGTGTATGCGTGGAGATACATGAACATTGCTGCATACTCACATATGTGTATAAGTAAATGCCATGCCGTTATGAACATGTATAAAACAGTGCAATATCGTGTTCATAAATCACATATTGGCCTTTTCTTCTTTCTGCAGCGC
Organism: Ceratothoa steindachneri; assembly: GCA_963969495.1. NCBI lineage: Eukaryota > Metazoa > Arthropoda > Malacostraca > Isopoda > Cymothoidae > Ceratothoa > Ceratothoa steindachneri. Next base: position 104,982,074 of record OZ018327.1, on the reverse strand, counting down.
TAATTTCTACTCTAGCTTGGAACGAAAGAGAGTAGAAAAAATCGACCAGTCCTCCTTAGTATGTTCTACAATAGTATAGGTGTACATACCAGGAACTCCTTGTAGTATCAGGATAAAGACCTTCATTAAATCTGGATTAGGGCTGTTAGGATTGGGCCGCTGGATGGATGGACACTTAGGGTCTTCGTGCGAGGCAACGGGAGAACAAGATGCATCTCTTAAAATAATCCTGCAAGGCCAATTGCCTTTGCCCCATTAGATATTGAACTTTCTTGACCCTGACGTTTCACTCTTTCCTGTTTTAACCAAACTCTCCTCTTTTCTATTGTAACCAAATGGTCGCTCAAGATAAAACCCCGAATAATAGAAATAGCCTTGACAAGAAAAACTGGCCTGTATGGTCAGAGTATAAGCCCCTGTGGTGTCTTTGCCGCTGAGCTACGTCCTACACACTTCTCTTTAACAATATTTTATTTAGACAGGTATTGTAATAAGGCAGTAAATTCCTGGGTAATTTTATTAGGTAATCGAGTAGGAATTGAGAGTGAGTAAAATGCATCAACATCGCAGAAATAATACCAATAATTCCCCTGTTTATAGAGAGAAAGAATATCCATGATCGATACGAATAAAGCATTATGTTAGCAATTCACTTAAAGAGCCAATTTCTAAAGCTATTAGATATCTCCAGGCGCTCACGTAATAACACAATGTCGAAATCTATTGGGTATTTATTGCCAGGCACTCACATAATGAGACTATGTCCAAATCTATTAGGAATTTATTCCCAGGAGCTCACTTAATAAACCTACGTCCAAATATATTAGGTATTTATTGCCAGGTGCCCATTTAATTAGCCTATGTCCAAATCTATTAAGGATTTATTGCTAAGCGCTCACTTAATGTGACTATGTCCAAATCTATTAAGGATTTGCTAGGCGCTCACTTAATAAGCCTATTTTCAAATCTATTAGGTATTTATTGCCAGGCGCTCACTTAATGAGACTATATCCAAATTTATTAATAATTCATTACCAGGTATTCACTTAATGAGACTATTTCCAAATCTATTTAGGATTTATTTCCAGGCGCTCACTTAATGAGCCTATGTACAATGTACATGTCTCTTAGGTGTTGAATGCCCTGTGCAATGTATCTGTTCCGACCCTGTAAAGAACCTAAGCGTCCGTCTCCTTGGAGGGTCAATCAATTTCTCAAAGGGCTTGTCGGAAATCCCTTTCGCTGCTTTTTCCGACGAGGCCTCTGTCGAAGAAGGTAGTTAAGGGAGAGATCTGTAAAAAAATCTAGTTGAGCAGAAGTGAAATTAAGTGCAAGAGAGCAACTTATACAACTGCCATATATCTTGGCGGAGAAGGAACGCTTGTAAGGGCTTTGGTAAGGAGAGGGCATACACTTCTCCAGATGTCAACTGTATCATGGTTCTCATGGGAATCTGGGACCAACGCCCGTAGATGCACTCTGTATAGGCCTTCAATGACCGTAGGAGGACCTGTAACAATTTTCACTTCTTATAACATCATATTTTATACATCTCCCCATACTGACTTACTCCTTCATATGCCATCGTTAGTGGTTGCTATAAATTTTAATGAGCAAAATCTGTTTTTTCCGTAATCTTCGCCACATTCGCTTGAATCGCAATAGTTTCAAAGCCGCCAGATATCTTTACCTCCGCCCTCGTTTATTGTAACTCTCTTCGTGCTACCCCTCCACCCTTCCTCATTAAAAACACAGTCGCTATTCTGTACGTAGGATTCTTATGCAATATCCTGGCTCCCTAAACTGTACAGGATTCAAATTCGATCTAGAATAACCGTAGCGCTTCCTTAAAACGTCTTCCTCACTAACGCACATCTCCCAGCGCTTAAGAGACCTGTGTTTTGGTTTTGCCCCTTTGCTACCAGTAGTCGCCTGTACTGCATTTTTTATCATGATTTCTCCATATTTGTTCGAGAATGTGAAATTAACTGCCTGCTGTTGCACGCTCCTCTTAATCGAAACCTTTAGCATTTTCAGGGGATATTTCGGATGTCCCAAGTAATCTCGTTTCACTACGCGAATAATAAAGTTTACAAAAATTTTGGTCCTTTAACTTCAACAATCGTTTTCTCACCGATCAAGGGCATTCTGGAATCAATGCACCCACTGGCTTTCGCTATATTTGCAAAAATTAAAAAACTGTTCTCGGTTTTCCACTTTGCAAGATTGTCACAATTAGATAAGGATCAAGAGATCACAAGGACAATTGCATCCACTTTGAGTACTCTGTATCTTTCTGAAGGCTTCCTTTGAAGAAGATTTTAATGAGTATCGAAGGCCCCAACTTCTTTGGCATTATTTTAAGGAAGATCCTTAAAAGTGCCGGAACTTTATCGTGGTTCGTCCAACATCCAAAAAGGTGAAGAAGTATGGTGGTTTTTACGGAATTATGAACGCTATTATTGCATGAATTGATTTATATATGTATAATGAACACAATGCAGTAAGATAAGGTTGACTTAGATTTTAAAAAACCTTTTGATACTATGAAGATAGGAGGCTGTGACTAAATAAAATAGAAATAAGAGGATAAATTATTAAGCGGATAGAAATTTAACCTCCATATTGATCATAACGAGTGGTTTTAAAGGCGGCGAATTCTAGTTGAGTCCCATTTGCTAGTAGAGTTCCTCAAGTATCAGTATTTTTTGCACTGCTATTCATTATATACATAAATGACCTTGCTAATGGGTTAAATAGTAAAATCTTCAGTTACGGAGGATACAAAGAAGATAAAGAGCAGAAGAATTTTAACATAAGTAAATTCAAGGTCATCCACTTAGTCTAGGTCCCTTTAGAAAGGGACCTAGCGATTTTAATTTCGGAAGGCCTCAAAGCAATGCAATCAGGCCACGAAGAAAGCAAACAGGATGCTAGAATACATTCCCGGAGCTTTCTTTATGTTCAAGCCAAAATATTTCATTCTATCTTTATATTCCGTGAATCCTTTGTCCATCCTCATCTGAAGTACGCATGTGCAAATTTCACAACCCTTACCCCTTAGAAGGAATTCACAGTAAGACCATTTGGTGACACTTAATTGCCAGATAACATTTATTCAACAATTTTAAATATTTATCATATATGGAATATTATTTATGTAAGGTCTATCTCAACTTGATATCAACACGAAATTTCAAATTATCTAAGAAAGATGCAGAAGTCTCTGAGAAGATAAGTTACCATATTCGGAATTCTTAGCTTAAGTTCACTGATATTTTCCTGTTTCAGTTCAGTAACACTCCTTTTGCATATTCTTTCACTCAAATCCCCATTCAGAAAGTACAGGGTGTTATTCTATGATAATGAGGAAGTGAATGCAAAGGTCCACAGCTTCCTATCCAGCTTGAAATATGTTGCTCATAAAATAACGGACAGTACAACCAAAACGCGCAGGTTTATCAATGGCGTAGGACTACAACATATGTAAGTTAGAGTTTTTTCCGAATGTATTTTGGGGTATAAAAAGAGTAATTACACCATAAACGGTAACACCACACCAGACATACAATATGGAAGAACATTTCATGTTAAAATTACACTTGGAGTTTTACCACCCCAGAATGATTGTGTTGTCGGCTCACGTCATAGTTTGTATGAAGAGTGGTTTTGAGGCTGAATGCCATCAGATCCACAAGGCAACCCTGTATATTTGCACTTCCCACGAATCAAGCTACTGCCATATTTCCCGTTACGAATGGGAGGCGTTCTTCTACATTTATCTTCTTGTAAATAACAGATATCCATCTTCGGACTTTCTTGGTTTCATTACGGAGGATTTAGGGGATAAACCTTACTACTAAACGGGAAAGACACGTTTAGTTGCATAAGTGGGGACAATCTTTTTCTTCTCTTTCACTCGTCGAGTACTACAAGAAAAAGTTATAGAAAACAAAAAGGCAATCGTTTTCACATGCGGGGTAAAGCCAACCACATTGTACCTGAATAGAGAGAGAGACATACAAAGACCAGGAGCCAAGCGGGCTCTCACCTATATAGATGGCTCTAAAACTTATAAAAACAGGATGGTATAAGTCGTAAAGTTCATTCTTCCTTAGAAAAAACATCTTCCCTGCCATTGATGAATACATGCAGCCCCATACTATGATTAACCATCCCCATGACTGACAGTTCATACCACACAAGCAGGGTGAAAGGTCTCTCGAACTTTTCGTCGCACAAAGGTAGACTCAAAAGTGCTGAAAAACTGCAAAAATTGTTCCCAAAAAGTCAGAATTTATATAATATTCCTCTAAGATGTATTTTAATAGAATTACATAAATTATATGTAAAACAATACAAAAGTCTATATTACATACCTGATAATTAAATTCATTTGACTAAATAACTTTAGTCCAATGTTCATGTATCCAATTCTTTTACATCTTTGGTCCACTAAAGACATTTTTTCTCTGGACCTTAAATATCCATGGCTTTTCTGTTGCCTTGCACCCTTTTAGCCCTTGATACCTTGGTCTCCTATCTGTTCCTGGTGGAATTTTGAAATTAACGCTTCATCGAAATCCAGAGAGTTATGAGGAAAAAGGAGAGCGCGCTTTTGTGAGTCCTATGTCACGCCCAAGCTGGAACATCCAGAAACTCTCCATGTCTTGGACTGCTTCTCATCTATGAAAACTGAAGCATTAACCAATTTGCTCAAAAACACTGCCATGAACCAAAAATGGTACCAAAAACATGCTTCATTAGAAACTTTTCCCAACAGTTCTGGACTAATTTGAGGATGATAGTTGTATTCTTCAGCATAATGGTGCACCTTGTCACAAAGGAAATGCAATAATAAAGTTCTTGGCTGAAAATAAATTAACTTTGGAGATTTTGGTTCCGGAATTTGGCTTATTTTAGCCTAATAGAGAATTTGAGGGCGATAATTAAACTATCGGTTGATAAACAGAAGCCAACTAATTGTGAGCAGTTGCGCGTACCTATTAAACAAAGATGAAGCAATATCAGTACTCGATCTAACTATTGAAGACACTTCATTTATGTGGAAATGAATATTGGAAATGGCAGAGAAACGAAAGGTTTATAAATAGAACATCGAGAATAAGGAAAATGGCTAGGAAGAATAAAGAATGCAGCAACTAACATTCTTTCGTTAGTTGTGGCAACGACGATATCTTTCCCAGTAGTTGGGTGGGGCCGGGTGTCTTTAAGCGCTCCAGAACAAGTTTCGAAAACGAAGTGCTGCATTCACAGGTACAGAATTGAAACAAGCGACCAATACCCTCGCCTGTTGCTGCCATCACGATATCTACCCCCTATCCCTTCCTTTGCCAAAGACCGAGAACCAATTCTGGTAAAAATAGGAACACAAGAAGTAAATGTGACTTCAGTTGAGCAGCCAAATGGAAGCAGCTAAAATAGTGATCTCAAGATTGCGATAAAAGACCATAGATCAGATCTTGAAAATAGTTAGCTCAGAACACTGGCAATGTCATGCCCAATTAAAAAACAACTAATAAAACAAATGAAAGCATAAATATCCGAAGAAAAAAGAATACTTCGTATGCCGCTGCAGCAGCAGGAGAAACGAAAAAGACTACGACACCGCAAACCACTACAGTAAACATTGAAGGAAACATGCGCGCAGACCTCATACTCCGTGTTATGCACGCACATTTCGTAAACATCGCAAAACCCGAAACATATGTTATGGAGATAAACAGCAATGCTTGGGAAAAATGGCCTGAAGAAATTGTAGTTTCCCAAGAACCCACCCTCTACCGAAATATACAAGATCAACATGAAACCAGCTGCACAAGAGAAGAAGACAGATACCTAATCAAGAAAAAGGCGAAATGAATACCGACCAAGAATCCAAAGAAGAAACCTCCAACGAAGAAATCACAAAAGTAACCAAAGAAATTGCCAAAAATACTAGAGAAGGAAAAGCAAAGCAAAGGCCCAAAATAAATACACAAAAACTAAGCATTAAAATATAAGGATCTCACACGTCTCCCCACCCCAAAAACCTCAAATAAAAAGACATTGTGGACGGACTAGTTAAAGGAAGATACCAATTGGATTACGATGCAGACGTCAATGAAACAGAAGTACACAATACCTTCAAACAAGCAATGGTTTTCATTCTCCCAGAATCATGCTACAATTTACTAAATGACCAGTTTATGAAAAAAGCAAACTGGTCGTGCTCGTTCCTCAGCGAAAACTAAAAATATTTACGCTCAACGTGAACGGTCGGTCAAACAAAAGACTTATCTACTCAAAGATAATCAGACAAGAAGATCCAGACATACTTATCTTAACAGAACACGGAATCAACATGGAAATCGAAAGAATGAAAATACCAAACTACAAAATTATACGTGCAAGCCACACCCAGAGCTGGTACGATGGTGTAATGATCGGCGTCAAAAGGGGGATTCATTGCACCGGAGTATTATAATTAGAAGAATCCTACACAGCAATCAAAACTCAAATGACAACCGGAGACCTTATAATAGCCGAGGCCTACCAGCCCACAAGACGCCCGTACCTCCCAGTCCCGAATTTCATTAAACTCTTCCGCCGCCCAACTTCAACAATACTAATCGGAGATCTTAACGCTAGGTGCAGAGAAGCAAGGTACACTGCCCACATGAACGGCACAGGTAGAACCCTACAACTGTTGATGAAAAGAAACTTGGTACACATAGAAGGACCAGATTTCCCAACATACCTAACCAATAGAGCTTTCAACACGCCAGACATCATCTTCGTCAACACGAACTTCAACCTAAATCTTCACACGGAACCTAGACCCTCAACCAGTTCTGACCATCTAAGTATGATGACAACCATATCTACCTCCCCCATCAAAAATAAATATTTACCAAAGAAAGCAGACTGGGACAAATACAAAAAATTCCTAGGCGCTATTGAAACCAGATCACTAAATAATTAAGAAGTCAATGAAAGAGAAGCAGAAGTGCAAAGAATATCCGCAAAAATAACTGAAGCAGACAAAAAATACACACCGACAATAGAACACAGACCTCTACCAGCACCACGATAGGACAATGATATTAAAAAAAAATGGAAAGTTTTAAAAGACTCACAGAAGAGATAATGGAACTGGGAAACTCAAGGGAAAGATACAACAGACTAAAAACGGTCAGAAAAGATGCAAGAGAATTAATAAAAGGCAAGGCTGAACTGATATGGGACAACATAATCAAACAGATGGACATTAAAGGCGACCCCATCAAAATCTAGGAACAATACAGAAGATTACAGAGGACACAACCTAAAGAGAAAATAAAAATCAAAGTGCAAAACGAAGAAGTGTAACGAAACAATGAACTTCAAGAACACTTCAGAAGAAACTGGACCCGAATATTCACAATCTCTCTAGAAGAAAACCAGGAGTACACTAGATAATATAAAGAGGAGGTGGTGCAAATGTTACAAACCCAACAAGAGAATATAAAACCATACTGAAAGGTCGACGAAGAGAGACGCCCTCACTTGGAAAAAGGCATGCACTTTACAATGGAGGAGTACTTGGCAGCAGCAAAATCATCCAGGCAAATGGCACCAGGATTAAGTGGCATAACCAGAGCACATTTGACCAATGCCCCAAATAATGTACATGAATCAATTCTGAAAATCTTCAATGACTGATTGAATGCTGGGTACTTTCCCCGTGCATTCAAAACGGCAAAGATGATCCTCCTACCAAAACCAGGCAAAACGAAGCACCAAACCGGAAGCTTTCTTCCCATATAGCTGTTGGAATTTATCGGTAAACTTCTCGAGAAACTTCTAAATGAGAGGCTAAATATAATTCCCCTAGAAGAACAATCTATACAACCCACAACAGCACGGGTTCAGAAGTAAGCGCGCGACGGAAACCACGCTGACAATTATCAGTGAATAAATGAAACAGCGTGCGGCAACCGAGTGGATGTTATACTTCGCGATGTTGCCAAAGCTTTTGAAAAGGTGTGGATACTCGGACTTTAAGCCAAAATGAGCAACCTAATTATCGAACGAAACCTGTTAAAAATATAATGTTACTACCTAGAAGTTAAAAAAGCGATCCTACAAATAAACAGCCAAATAGGAGAAACATTCGCACTACAGGCGGGTGACCCTCAAGGAGGGTGTCTCTATCCAACCCTATACACAATATATACCCGTAACGTACCCGAACCAATAAACAACAGTGCGATGTATATCCAACTAGCAGATGAACTCACACAAATCATAACTAGCCACATAAAAAAGCCTAGATACATCGCCCAGAAAACTGTAAGAGAGATAAAAAATGTAAATGACTATGAAAAAAAGGAACAAAATCAAAATAAATTTCAAATCAATACCAATAAATCGGAAGAAAACCGCAAATATAAGGGTCAAAGGCAAGGCATACCCGTATAGAACGGAGGGGAAAGTCCTCTGCTTCAAATAGGACAAATGGATACACATCACATTAGAGACATAAGGTTACGGAAGCAAAGGCCACACTAACATCGTTACAAAGATTCCGCAACCTCTCTAGCAAAAATAAGAAAAAAACTATATACAGCCCTCGTCCAACCCAGAATAACATACGGCATATTTCCCAATTACACAATGAGCAAGACTCAAATGAAAAAGGGCCAGAAAGTACAAAACTGAGCCACTAGATTTATAGAAAATAAAAGAAGACAAGACCGAATAACATCGAAAGATCTGCACAAAAGAACCGAGCTAGAACCAATAAACAGGCGAAAGACCTGTGGGCAAAATTAAACGAGACTCTCCCAGGAAGATATGGACATAATAACCGTACCGGAAAACGAGATCCGTCACATCAGATACAGGCAACGATTTGACGCAAGCGGGAAGAATACAATGAGAAATATAAATCCAATATACAAATGAAGAAAACCAAAACTGAATATGACTACCGATAATGACCGTAAGGAATAACCAAAATGTACAAACTGAACAGAATATAGAAAAAAATGAAAAAAAGGAGGACCCAAGGAAGAAAGAAGGAGAAATACATAAATGATATATATATATATATATATATATATATATATATATATATATATATATAAACAACAAAATAAAAAACTAAAGCGAAATAAAAAATAAAAAACAAAAAATACAAATGCTCGAGTGAGCAAACGAGAACAAAGGCTTGAAGGCTAAGAATACAAATATAAAATTTAAGACTGCAAAAAAAGGCAAATTAAAAATAAAAAAACGAAAGCGTTTGCCAGGCAACCTTGCACAATTCATAATTCATTATCATCTTCACCCTCTCATCTACATATATCAGCCTACTCTTATAAACATCTCAGCAATACACACACATACCAAACACAATATCTCTAACTTTCCTTTCTCTCTCTACACTTTCACCCCTTATATTTTCCGAATCCCAATCCAATTTTCTTTTTTTTTCATTCAGATTCTTACTGAAGAGACAAAATGAAAAAATAATCCACATTCCATCGAATTAGTTAAAGATTTTTGGTACTGAATGCAGCTTTCCCTGACAAACCGCTATTGTGTGAATGTTTCTTCTATTTCCTATGCAAGTTTTATTTCCCTGTTTCTATTTTCAGGAGTTAACATGAAGAATGAACACAGTGGTGTAAACTATCACATTCCTTCTTCGATGAGACTCGTACCCCATGCTCCTAGAATTCCAATACCCGATTCAACCCCAAACTCTTAACTTAGATTATCTTTATGATCATCAATGACCAATGCCATGACTAGTCCCATTATTAAAGACCTCCAAATATCGCTTAAAATACACTGAGGACTCAACTAGGCAAAGGTTTACGATCATATGGATTTAGATGTTTCCAAAGTAACTGCCGAGATCTTGTCTCACCACTGTGAGGGGACAACTTACCCGCCCAGGGAACAAAATTATCGTTGTATAGGAAACGACAGAAAGAATTCCGCAAGTATTTGGCATGGCAGGAAAATACTTCTTTCTTAGTGGACTGCTGCATTGTTGAGGAACTAATTGAATCCTTGGAGTTGCCATATAACTCTTTAACATGGAGGCTTTTTAGAAACTCGACAAAAAGAAATTTCAAAGCAGTTCTTCTCAATATTGAGAGTAAGGTTACTTCAGTCCCTGTAGCACATTCCGAACAACTACTACTGAGCGCTACGATAATTTGAAAATTTACAGAATTCTCTCGTATACGATCAACATAACTAGAGGATTTGTGTAGATTTATTATTTTCACTTGAAACGATTACGAGAGTAGAGGAAAACTAATTTCATAAATAAACTATACTTTATTTTGTTATTCTTTAAAGTTCTTTTTATGGCAATACCTATTGCTATTGAATATTCTGTTTTTCCAAAGGTTATTTCAGAGCATATATGAACATTAAACTTGCCCACAAATCTGAAAATATCCAATGCATAAATTGTAAACCTGATAGAATGCATTTTCTTAATTATTTTCTTTATTATTTTTCAGATTGTGGCGATTGTATTGGGAATGTAAGGTGGGTACACGAAATGCTCGTTTCATCCTTAAATAGGATATATGAGCATATAACAAGCGTGAATGGCTATTGGGAGAATTTTGAACCAGGGGAGCAAAAGATGATTTAGCGCCCCTTCAACATCAACAAAACTTTGCTCTGAACGCTGGGCTTGATTAAAAATTTCATCAAATCAATGAATAAGCAGGGTTCTGCTTTCCGAAATCTTGAGGGTAATTTTCCTCATTTCGATAGTCTTCAACTTCGAACTTTGATGATAGATACTGTGGGGGAATTGCACGTGGAATTTCTTTTCCAGCAAGGAAGTGACGTCCATGCGCTGAAGAAAATTCTAGAATTTGGTTAGGCTTAAATTGGTAAGCGTCTCCCCCCCACATCCAGAAGCGGTAGCCTCGAACCGCGTCCACCTCAGACCACCTTTTCGTGGGTTAGAATCGCCTAGGCGTGAAGATTCGAGTCCATTCGAGAGTAGCGCTGTTTCCCCCACCCCTGCGGGTGGAGCCTCGGATATATAGGGCTCGACTTCCAGGTACGAGGCACAGAGTTGAGGAGTCCCGCTAGGATCAAAGAAGCATTCCCCTAGTTCCAAGTCAGGTGCTAACGACGAAGCATAGTGACGGCTGAACTTTTCGTGTGTTGGAATTAGCCCAGCCAGTGAGGTAATTCCATTTTGACGATCACCACCGAGCTATTTTTCCGACTTCACTCATAAACTCCTGTCGAAGCCCTCCTCGTTCCCTCCTCGTCTTCAGGTGGCCCAAATACTCTCCCCTGGACACGAAGTTACCACCCCCGCCCCCCTTTTAGAGAACCGTCATCACGTCCACTTCCCGCTTAGAAGCTCCGAGCGCCCTCACCCTCACGTTTATTGTCTGCAGAAGACATCCGTGAAACCTTACCCTGACGTCTAGCCCGGAATCCTCCGTAAGCCAACCCCTCTACCCCTTCAGCAACCCATTTGAGTTAATCTTCCCCATTAGAATAGTCTCCTTCTGTAACGCATTAATTTCTTACTTCAGAGTCTGATGCATAACTCTGCAATTCCCCCTCATTTACCAATTTAATTTTGCCCATTGATTCTCTTATTTTATGTAAATAAAATTATATTTTTGTACATGCCTCTTTAAATAACCTTGAGCTTTGCCATTGCCCAAATTTTACCTGACCTCATTTTGCACTCTTTTCTCGCTGCTCCGCGCATCGAAACTCGTGGCGTCCCCCCCTTGTCGGTTCGCCTTTAAGTTATTAGTTCCTTCCCCCAAAGATATGATATGTTATTGATATAATATAATGTCACTCCACATGAGAATAATTCTCGATAGGAATTCAAATCAGTTATGAATGAATTCTTTGGCAATTGTATAACTCCAGAACGCGAGCGAGTCAGTTGTACAAATTTGATGTAAGCATTTGAAGGTCATGCCTTACGCATGTTCATAAAATTTCCCTTTTTGTCGGCCAACTTAGATTATTTTCCTAATAATAGCTGGATTTATAAAGAGGAACAGAGTGAAATACTTCTCCAAGATAACAAAATAAAGGAAAAGAGGTACCGTGGAAACTGAGTTGATATCAATATTTTGCTGGCGTTTGAAGCGAGACGTGCCCAAAGAAAAGCCCAGACGAAAAGCAAATAAGAAATTCTTTCCTTCCTCAATAAGATTTTTATCATATAAAATGCATGGGAAAAATTATGTTCTAACAATTTTTTTCACGAGTGTTCACATAATATTATTCGTATCTAAATTATTTAACTACAAAATCAATAAATTTGGGGGAAAAAATTGCACTTATAATACATGGCCCATAGGGAAAAATCCTGACGTGATTGAGTAAAACCGATATTAATGGTCGAATTATGTAATATAAATTGAAAAAAGCTTACAGCAGAAAAAAAAATGTCATATCAGTGTTATATAAACAATCTCATTTTAACGAGCTAAATAATTAAAATAATAAAAGAGAAAATTATATAAGTATGAAACAACTAACAAAACATTTTTATAAAAAAGTTACAAATTTAAAAACAATGAGTAACGCAAACGAGGAATCCTAAGCGGGAAAGGAAGAGCAAAACTTTAATGAATGTAGACGAAACTGTGATTCGATCTCGGCTTAACGATTGAAGATATATCAACAGTTTCAGCAAATCGCCAGACAATGTAAAAACTGTTACACAACTTCTTTAGTAAGGTTAAAATAGAAATAGGATTACAGTTGTGCAAATGTACCAGTAGGAGTACCATTGAGTAGCAAATAAATAAATTCAAAATCTTTAGATCCAAAAGTATTGTATGTTCGCAAATCTTCAGTTTATTTGTGGATATGTTTTCCTCATGTGTATTTTTATACCATTTAGAACTGCAATGTAAGAGGCAATTACAATTTGTCTTTGTAAGAAACAAAGATTGCAATTTAAAAATTTTATTGGCTATAAAGAAAAAGAGTAATGTTGGCGAGACAAATCTTTTGAGTATAAACCTTGACTAATGTTTGCTTAGGTTCTAATTCCTAATATGGAATGCGGCTAATTAGTTTATTAATATTCCGGATAAAGTTTGGTTGTTAAGGTGTAGTTCTTCAAATTCGTATTTCTTGTGCAAATTGAGCCATTCGAACTTAATACGAAAAACGCTCCTTTTTTTAAAGATGGCAGCAAGTTTGTAGAACTTGGGATAATATGTAATCGTGAGCTCTAAAACGTACATAAGTGGGTATTTAGAACACAAGTCGACAACGCTATTGTATCTCAGAGTTAGGAAAGGAGTCAAAAAGATAAGATTCATCACTTGACTCGACAAAATTACACGTTTATATCAACCAGAGAAGCCTAGGCAGGAGGACGTAAAAGAGCCTTCTTGATAGTGCCCATAGCTAGAGCGAAGAGGAAGAATGCGTCGAGAGCCTGAATACAGTCCTTTATAGACAGTCGACACCAGGCAAGAGGAGCCTTGTTGCGCAAGCAATACTTTTCCCTGATGTGAGGGGTAGGGTTGGTCAGTATTTTCAATGCGAATTCGACTGAAGTGAGTAGTTGAAAACATTCCCACAAACACATTCCACACGAACAGGTAACCACAGCTGTGTTTGTACATTTATCTTTCAGTGAACAGTGAACTTTTCTTTGGTTTAGTTGGTTAAGTTATTTACATACATACGCACTCACATACAAGCAGACACATTTATTTTGTTGCAATCAAATTGCGATGCTTTCTTTTCCCTACCATGACACTTTTACCTGCATAAAAGCAAACTCATTGTTGAAGTTCCCATATCCATGTCAAATACTTTTAAAATTTTAATTCAACTCTGAATTCTATCTTAAGATTTAATCTTCCAATTCGAATATTCCTTTAATGAATCAATTTTCAATAACAAAGTAATGTCAAGCGTGTCGGACCGACGCAAGGTCAATAAGCCGAAAGTGTATAAATCTATTCTATTTAATACTCGGATATTCGAAGCTTTAGTTATTCAAGAGTTCAACCATAAATTTTTGATGAGTAACTTTCTCATTTACTCGAAAAATTCTTAACAAAATTTAGATATATTTGTTAGTGGCGAGAATTAGTTGGATTTAGCAAAATTGTGAAAAGATTGAGGAATTTTTAACATTATTCAAATTTCGAATTTAGGAGATTGATTTATAAAACATGAATATGAATCAATTTTAAACTTTATTTCTTGATAATTAATTACAATTTGCTTTGGTTTTATAATAAATTTTAACAAATTAGTAATTTTTATCTAGAATATATATTCATTAGAAACCTGTCTGACAGCAAAACTCCGAGGTTGGTGTTGGTTTTCGTATCTGTGAATTGGAGCATTGATATTTATTCGTTTAGTTTTATTCCTTTTGTTCGCCACTGTGCTTTTTATTCATCTTTCTCTTGCATCCCTTTTTTGACTGCAGTAAGAATTTATTCTTTCTTCCTAGCGTCAATTCACCTTTCCACCGGAATGTGTCGTATCAAATATCTTAAAATTCCAATAAAGAAGAATTGACTAAATTTGGGGAGAAAAAAAAGCAGTTTAGACAGGAGTGGACGGGGATCCAAAAGTATTGACTATGAGATCCTAGTAAGGACGTAGGAGAAGACCTCTATGACCAAAGTTGTCCCCGGGGTATTAACCTGGCTCTCTGCCCGCCGAACTTTTACAGGGTATCACAAAATTCAACATACATAGACAAAATTTAATGGCCTCATGGCCTTTAATTGTTCTCTACACTGAAAAATTAAGCGCGTGTTTTAGATACCCAACTTTAATGTTTATTTTATAATTTCTAGCTTTCTTTATCAATTTATATGCATACTTGTTCTATAATCTTCCTTTATCCTGTACGCTTGGTATTTTCTAATTCTGTATCTTTGATGTGTATCATATGTTATATTCCTTTGTACGCATACCTTCGTGTATGTACTTAGGTTTATTTGCAGATATTTAGGCGTCCGTCTCTCTTCACCCTGGTATTGATTCATGTTATACTTTAAGCCTCTTTTCTCCAGTTTATTTATCTGAACAGGATCGGTCATGACGATAAAATTACAGTAGTTTTTCAATTACTGAATTTCATGCGGGCGCATAAGAGCGCTGGATATTGGTGCTGGACTGTAAATAGGGGCAAGGATGATGTTAACTACCAATAGTATATATACATAGATGTGCATGATAGTATCACTACATATATGTAGATGTAATTAAATCGCTAAGATATGAAATATGAGCGAACAACAAGTTACCATTAAAATAATTGTGGGCTAATCGTAGGTTTAACACTGGACTGAGGTTAGGTAGCTGACTGGTTCCCCCAAATGAATTATAACTAAAAAATAGACAATTCTGAAACTGAAAACTGGTTGGGAATAAGTTTGTATCAGTTATAACGTCGTTATTTCTGCCGTACCTGTTTTTTACTCATTATATTATTTAAGAAACCTATTAGTAACAAATTTTATAATATTTGATATGTTCCTTGTCACCGATTTTGAGTAATATTGTCCGCTATATATTTTTTACTGTCTGTTGTAAAGCGAGAGAAGTGTGTGGTTTAGGTCTTGCATAAAGACATGGGAGTATTGTTATTTTTTATTATTTTTCTCAAACTCTCTATTCACTGTTTATTCATTTTTCCTTCGACCCAATTATTGAGTTCTTTCTTTCTTCCTTAACATTTCTTGGATCTATTGAGCTTCGATCCAGCGGAAGAGAAACACGGTTTCTACTGTCAAGTGAAGTTAAGTCACAGTCGCTTTTAAAAACTCCTTTGTTAGGTATCAAGATTATTATTTACTTTACCATAATCGCTTTTTTAGGTACATTATAATGTACCTAAAAATCTATTATAATATAATTATATTATTTCTTTGTATATCATTTTGTGCTATTTGTCAAAATCTGTTCTTTTTTGATGGTCAGAAAGCGAATTGTGATTCCGTCGAATTCCGAGTCAACCTCGATTTTGCCTTATTTTTGCTTCAGACCGCCAATAAAAGGATAAAATTGGACAAATAAGCTACAAATTTGCAAGAAGAAATAACCTTACCTAAACCTTGGTTCGTGCAGAGGTTGCTTTTGTTTACTCTCGCTAAAGTTGAAATTATACAAGGGAGCACGATATTTAAATAAAATAATTAAAAACAAACCACTTTTAAACAACCTACCACCCCTAACCTTGTGTGCCATGTTAAATCAACATTTTTCCCTTAATGTGATGTTAATTTATATATCTATATCGTAGAGAGAAATATATAACAACGGATCTTTGATCAGTCGTGTGGCTGAAACTAAAAAAATACTAAACAAAAATTCTAAGGCACGATTGAGGGTCGCTGTGAGCCTTTTTAACGAGCTCTGAAAAAAAGCATTTCACACCCAACACAAGTCATCACGTAAAGTTGCAAAATCCAAAACAGAGAGAAATGGCAAAAAAGGGAAGAAAAATCTCAGGGGGAAATATGTCTCCAATGTGACGTTACTATAAAAAATTTCCTAAAATACTTTCACAAAGTGACTTCATCATAATTAAGGCAGATAAAAATATGAAAATTCAAACTTTAATTATATTATTTCTAACAACGCCCACTTAATCAAGTTGGAACGAAAGTAATCTCTGATTTTAGGATATATAATAAAATGATAAACCCTTATGACTATGGAAATATTTGATCATAAACACAACCTCACTTGCTTTCTAAGACCTCATTCTATCTTTAAACAAGCTTATAAATGGCATGTTTGTAAAATTCTTTGCTTTGATGCAAAATATGAATCCAACTCATTTTCAACCTCTTCTCTTGATGTTAACCTAAGACCATTTAAATGGTTCTGTAATTCCCTAAACAAGTGATAATCAGGATATCAGCCTAAGAGCATCCCAATGGCTCTGTAATCCCCTAAACAAGTGATAATCAGGATGTCAACCTAAGACCATCCAAATGGTTCTGTAATCCCCTAAACAAGTGATAATCAGGATGTCAACCTAAGACCATTCAAATGGTTCTGTAATCCCCTAAATAAGTGATAATATGGATAATGAAGCAATACTTTCCAAACGAGCTGCACCAAGAGATCTTTGGTCATTCAAGCTGTTTGATGACGAAGTTGATTGCAGTAGAGATTAGTATTAATTGTTGATTGTTGGCTAACAGTTCGTAATAAACAATTCATTCAATACCCTACCATACACTTAAGATGATCTTTTGGGAATGAAGTCCTCCTCTCGGTTGTTGAGAAATTCTGCTTCTTAGAATGATCCATGAACGGCTGAGTTTAACGTTTTGATAAAAGCTCCACTTCTCACAACCAGTAACAAACCTGACCCCAAATGGTGCCGGAAGGTGTCGTGAAACCATTAACTTACAGTAACCAACACGCTGTTGCAAATTCGCCGTTGACAGTTCGCGCTGGACCCATTTTGCAATCACTGGAGCCTTTCCAATCCTTTCCAGTTGGCGTAGGACAGTTGAATGGGTTACGCTAAATTGTTTTTGGGGACGACCTTTTTTGTTTCATCTTTTAGAGTGAAATCCCCACTTTGGGAAACGGGAAAACCACCTTCTGCAACTTCTTTTATTTACTGCATCATCCTCATAAGTGCTCTGATTGGATTTTCCCGCTGTACTTGCATTGCCATTTTATGAAACTCATAGACTAAATGTCCAATGTGGTCTTAGATGAAAGGACATAGGATTGAATTTCCCAAAAGATTATGAAAGTTTTTCATATAGGAATTAAAAAGGTAGAAATTAATCGTTGTGACATTACTAAACGATAAAAAGAGGCACTACTTTAATAAAACTATCTAAACCTTTATTCTAGAAAATCGGACATTTCTTTCGTTCTAACCTGTTATATAAATATACATGGATTCTTAAAATGGGTTTACATAATAAGAATAACTAAATTTATTTTTAAATAAATACTGTTTCCGAAACATTAACCAGTTCAATATTTAATATTCACCTAATTTGTATGAGCTAAAATGAAATTTGCTAAAAGAAATATTTACATATGTATATTGATAACATACACATAACACGTTATAGGCTCTAGCGATGTTATTACATACAAATTTGATGTTTCATTTTATATTTTAATAAAATTTCTGAGAGCTAATTTGCAAAAAGTAATTAAAGCAGTAAGTAGTTGCAATAATAACACCAAATAGTTTTAATTATTGCAGCCCGTTAGTTCGTCTTTCCATTTAGCTCTATCTTTGACGCGGTCGGACGTTGTACTGTTCGGAATGGTTTATTTCGTAACCGATCATCCAAATGTATTCAATTTCGAGGAGAAAGATTGATTTAACTTTATTTTATATTCATTAGAATCTATTATATTTAAAAGCTTCTTACATATTATCTAATGCTGTTAGCAAAGCTACTCCGGTCCACTCAAAGCTTTGGCTGTGGGAGCATCAAAGGTTAGCTTCCAATAGCAGCAAACTCCATCTTCCAAATATAAAATTAAGAAACTTGGAATTATCTCTCAAGAAAGTGTTGAAAGAGCCGTGAGCAATGACGATGGTAGTATATCTCTTGCACAAACTATATTGCAATCTTTAGGGCGATTTATTACCAAAACACTACTAAACTTTACTCTCCCCTAAACTCCCCGATCACCCACGAAGCAAAAAACCAAAAATCCAATATACCTAACTCTGGCTAGTATTTCGCAACCAGGGCCATGCCACAATAGATGGGATCAGGAAAATATTAAGATTTGAGGGGCCACAGACTCCAGGAAGGAGGCCACAAGAAAATATCATAATTTAGAGAGGCTAGTGTCTCCATGAGAGGAGGCACAGGTCTCAAAACCTATTGAAGCATAAATTATAGTAAGGCCAAAAGATCATTTTTTTTTTTAATATTAATATATATATATATATATATATATATATATATATATATGCAAAAGAGTAATGATAAACTACAATATATGAATCTGAATTTATTTAAAGCACAGAACTAGTTTCAGCTTTGAGCAGCCATTCTCAACTGTGTAATAAAAAATGAAGCTAGCAACTTCCAGTATATAAAGGCGAATTAAAGACGAAACAAAAAGAAACCAGAGAAATCAAAAAGGATATAAATATAAACATTGGGTGTAATTCCGGCGTGAATTGAAAGACTAAACAATATATATATGTATATATATATATATATATATATATATATATATATATATATATATATATATATATATATATATAGTATTCCTTTTTTTAAGATATTTTGTAATAGAATTTTAATCTATTTGTCAACAAATATTTTGTATCCTACTAAAGCTTATTGTATAAAATATATTTAGTTTGCATATTACCTACTGAAAATAATGTTTATAGGAGTCACAAGGAAACGTAAGGTTACTAAAGGGCCATAAACCAAATCCGATTGGTAACCACCTCACTAGACTTATCACGAATACCTAGATTACCAGGGTGGAGGAATTGTTGACCTGATTAATTTTCTCTTGAAGCGTTTGGTAGCAAAATATTTATTCAAGAACTCCATATCAAGATTTGCTCACTTTATTTCGTATATCTCACACTCATATCATTCACATATTCAGAGTCGATTCACGCAACTCCAAAGAGCATTTTACTTTTAAGGTGACTTAATGATGGCCAACATTCTCTCAGAAGAATGGTTTCTATACATACAGTTTTAAATGTTATCAAATATTTACTCATATTATCTATCCATAAGTAATAATCATATCTACTCACTCTTTTTATAGAAAATATTCCAACTAGAATGGATTTTAACCATTTCCGTATTACTATTTCATAAATAAAATCAATATTAATCAAATCTTCTCGCCCGGGTAAGTGGCTAGCCTTTATAGCTAATATCGCTCTCACCAAATTCGAATCAGATTCTTCGTCTTCATACCAAAATTTAGTCAGAAATTTCCCTTTCACTGCTAAAAATTGTATACCACAAATAAAGACTTACCGTCATCCAAAATACTATGACCTTTGGTGGTCTAGTGAATGTTAAAAAATAGCTAAATCTCGCAAACTGCATGAGGAGAATCTCTTCCCAAAGAAGCTCTAAAACTTTATAAAGTACCGAAAAATCGAGCTAAGTCTCGTTGTATGATTAAGAAGAAAAATCTTCATGGAGGGAATTCATTTATACTGACTTCCCTCAGCACCTCTAACCATTATGTGGAACAAAACGAGACCCTTTTCTTTAAACACACCGCTTGTTGGAGGACGGGGGGGGGGGGGAGAAGGGCTGTAGGCACTATATGATTCATTGACACTTTCATATTTAAGTAAATTTTTTAAAAAGTTACCCATCTGGCGACTTCCAGCATAGCCATACGTCGGCGTAGTAAGGAATTTATCCTATTAATGAGCTACATTAAAACAAGGAAAAATTACCTATTAAATAAAACCAAAAATAAGGCAACACCAAACCATACAAAAGACAATCAAATATTGAAAAAGAAGGCAAAGAAGGAAACACGCTCCGAGGTAAGGGTAGACTAGTCTCCCACTCAACCCTGGAGCATGTGACCAACGTAAAAGAAGGTCAAATAAAATTAAGGAGGCCATCCCCCTTCTAGAAGTCAAAGAGTCCACAATTCTCTGGAATCGACTCTGACCCGAATACAAGGGATTAGTGTTAGCGATCCGCGAAGATCCCTCAACCTGGACATTCAGCAAGATTATGATGAACAGTTTGAGGGACAAGGAAGTCGTTGCACTAAATTGAGGGGGAAGCGCTCCATCATCCATTATGAAGACGTCTAGGCAGTAGAGGTTAGTCGACGGAAAGAATCGGTGTGCGATGGCACCAAACTTTTAGTTCACATCGGCCCTTATACCTTCTTTGATGACAGGCAACGTCTAGAGCTGAAGTGGTTCCTGCCCTTAATCAGTGTGGTCTTTCATTCTACTAGTAAAGAAAGGCGAAGAAACGATACAAATCTACTAATTCCAGGTATCCCTGTTTAGACAAAGTTCAGTTTGGGTGGATACGTGCCGTATATGGCGGCAAAAGTCTTGTCAAAACCTGTGCACCTTCTCATTGCGAAAGATACCGTTCAATGCGAGTTGTAGTGAGGCGACAGTCCAGAGTTAGCATATATGTTGCATTAAAAGAAATCTACGTTAAGCTAGAAAGTACATCTTCACTAGCACCAAGGTGATACTGGTGATGCCGAGAAGAAAAAAAAGTGTGACACTGAAGACACTTAACTGCGGAACGCCTTCTTCCTGCCCCATTAGCCGGAGTAAGCTCACACTACCCCTATACGGAGTTTACAATCTAGTAAGAATGTTGGTATGATAAGTGAGAGGCGTTTGTCTGCCTCATTGATTGTTGGGTATCCATAATCACGTATCGCTATTCAGTATCATAAAATTCTCCTAATCGAAAACATCGTAGCATAGTGTTTTCTACGAAGGAAGGTCTAGCAGATATCATTTTCCAGTCGAAGCAGAAGATCCGACGTAGAGAAAAACTTTTAAAAGTCGCACGGAAGAGAGATGGCCTCCGCTGTCTAGGAAGAAGGATAATCTAACTGTGGAGGAATAGGCTGAGGGGTGGTTGGAGTTTTCCGGACTCTTATATATATATATATATATATATATATATATATATATATATATATCCTATTATCCCGAATACGGAGGACTCATCGTATTACTCCTTATACTTCGTTCGGCCCGTGCCCTGAATGGGTTTATTAACTCGAGTGCTTAGAGGTTGGCTACGGAGGGTTGGAATGAACTTTGCCAGCAAGTGACCCAAAAGAAGTTAGATACACAACAATATGAAAATGAACACTAAACAAGAAAAATATATATATACAAATAAGGTGCTTTGAGATATAAATTTATAAGTGAAACTCGGATATCTCACTTGGCTTGTAAATAACTTTTCACTCTGTAAATCCTTATACACATTGTCGTAGAATTGCTCATAGTCTGGTCAAATAATTATTCTAGTCCTTGATCTGGACACACCGCTTTTGTTTAAGTTGATGGTATTGGCCCTATGACTCAATCTACGATCATATATATATATATATATATATATATATATATATATATATATATATATATATATATATATATATATATATATATATATATATACATATATATATATATATAAATATATATATATATATATATATATATGCTTTAACTCCTACTGAACGTGCAAAAGCTGGTTAGAGGCGAGTTGTGCCACGGCCAGGATTCTCACTATAAAAGTCCCACTTGTCACTGCAGGGAGGTTTGTGATTGTTAAATTCTAAGAGTGCATAATACAGGTTTAATAAATTAGCCGAAGGGATTCTTAATTAAAGTCTTGCCAAGGGTACGTCAAAAAGGAGGAGCCACAAATAAACATACGTACAAAAATAAACTTTACTTTACACAAAAACAATAAGTAGTAGCCATAGTTAAACGGGCGTTTAGGTAAATAAGGATTGAATATTAAACACTGACGTTAAGCGTGTAGAATTATAATGACTCAATGGGAGTATCAATCACTGTTAAAATAATAGGTAATTTAAGAATTGAGGGACACTGAGTTTACAAATTACCAATAATTGTGATGGATTGGAGAGACGACTACTCAGGTCCAGATGGAGTGATTCAAGTGGCGTTAACACGAGTTCTCGGGGAGAGGGGGGATAAGACGACGGGTTCGGGGCTGCTGACTGCAGTCCTGGTTAGTTCACTCCTAATTGGATGTGACACTAACAAATAGTAACTTCCAGTAACTATTTAGATGTTCCTATTCTTTCTCAAATTACGTTGAGCAACAGAGCGTACTCTTCTAGTCACAGACTCTGCGAACATGGGATTTAATTCAGGAACACTTTGAGACAGCGACCAAGTTAACTCGGTAGTGCTTTGGCATTCGATACGTTACGGTAACGACTCTCGTTCAACGTGAGGGTTACGCGAGTAGGTTTTGGGCCGCTGCTCTAGAGGTATAAACGGCGTTGACATTTATACCGCGGACTGTGTGAAATCGAGAGAGAGATTCCATTCACGACAATTCGCTTATCGCAGCGCCTTCTGGAAAATCTCTATGGTATCATAAAGAAGGCAAATAGAATTTAGGCTTCTCTGTGAGATAGGCCTTCTTTCGTCAGACTTCCTGCCGCCTTATGGGGAAGGGTGGCGAGGGGGGGAGAGAACACGAAGGTTAACTCAAACGGCAAATTTCTTTCGTTCTCACGTGTTCTGGCAGCATGCGAGTATGTACGTCCCATACCCTCACACGCATGCAATGTTGGTAAGCTTTGCTGTAAAGTTGGGGAATGTGAAAGGGAAGGGTTACCTTGGAAACTGATATTCGGGTGGTGCTGGTGAGTGAAGGTGGTGAGATAAGGGGTGAAAACGATGAGGTAGGTTCTCCAGGGAACGACCTGAAACCAGAATTCCGTCACGATTCTTCTGGAAGAACGCAGGGACGGGAGCTTCTTGTTAAATACAGCCCCAAGCTCGTGAACGAGGAATCTTGGGTGTCTCTGTGAGAGGTGGCGAAGTGACCTATCAACGCGTAGGGTTACGGAGAAAAGCCAAGATGTAGTTTTCTCGCTTAGGGAACCAGAGTGAGGCCGTTTGTAGCTTCTGCTTTGAAAACGTAAGTACGAGCCTGGGTGGGCACTGACTTGCCGACCAACAGGGTAAGGAGCCTCCTTAACCGGGACCGATCTCCTCTATGAAGGCTTGAGGATTCAATGAAGTACCACAACACTGAGATAGATGGCAATTCCTGCCTCGCTAGACGATATGCAAGCTCTACTACTGAGGGTTAAAAGAATTCATCTTTTATACTCGAAACTCGGGGGAGGTTCATATGTCTCCGGAAGTCGATTTGATATCAAGCGTCCTCTTTCAGGTGAGAGCGGCTTGATAATCTCCATTTTGTCCTTTGCAAACTTACGGGAACCACTAGAAGCCAAGATTTTATCCCATCTATCGATAACCAGTCAAGAAAGAACGCGATGGTTAGCTAAAAGGGTCGGCGGATTCTTCCGGTGAGAGACCATCAGATATCGGGCCTGAAGGGGAAGGTTTGATAACCGGCCCGCCCGGAAAGAAGGTGTCAGAAACGTGGGTGCATAATTCTATTCTCCTGCACTAACAGTTGCATATTTCTCCATCAACTTGCAGAGGTAAGAATATAATGAAAATGGGCTGAAACCTGGCGTAGTAAAGTAATCTTTTCCTGGCGAGCATAGTAGCCATTTGTCAGGAGTCTGTGTGGGTACCATCTGTTTAAATTATGTTCCACATTTCTAACTAAAATGACATGCCTCGCAACCCGAGGTGTCGAAGCATATCATACGGGGCATCTTCCGGACCTAAGGTTAAATCGTTTGGCGGCGCTCGAACTTAATCTCTTAGTATTTGTCATAGTGTAGCCTACCGCCCAAGGGCACTTTCGGGTGCCCTTGGGTATAGTGACCTGCCGAAACAGCAAAAGAACCCTTTGTCCCCGAACCTCCCACCATCACCCTGAAGAAGAAGACCTGCCGAAACAGCAAGAGAACCCTTTCTCCCCGAACCTCCCACCATCACCCTGAAGAAGAAGACCCCATAGTCTTCTTGGTCTTGTTTTTTGTCCTTTCTTTTCTTTTAGGAGAGGAAGGCGGAAGGTGAGTCTTCTTTATCCATTCTCGGGAGTGGGCCCAAGGCCCTCCTGCTCATGTTTTCGGGATCGTGGACAAAAGAAAAAGATATTGCTGCTGGTCTTGAGGCAAAGAAGAGGGCAAGGATAACCCACCTTACCTTCAGACACAGGAGAAAAGCCACGCCACATACACTTGAAAACGGTTGGATGGAACCCAGAGAAAGCACTGGGGGGTATTTCTTCTTCATTCGTAATACTGTCCTAGAGCCGCTTTAATTAAGCCATAAAGGAAGCCTCTTTAGTGCATAAAGATAGCTCGGAGAGGAGCGCCCCTACCAGTTAGAGTAGGGCTGTCAAATTCCTCGCCTACTCCAACACCAAAGTTGGGCGAGTTTTTGCTTATCGATAATTTACCAATAATTTACCAATCTGTGAACACTGGAAATAAGCAAAGGTGGGGTGCTATATCTCGCTTCTAGCGACTCGATCCTATTCCATCTTGGGTATTCATTATTTTCAGATCTCCACACTGAGTGCATTATTGAATGGTGTTCTGACCTGTGCAGAGAGGCACACAACCAGAGGTTGCCCAGTAGAGTGCTTACTCTACAAATGAATTAGCTCGCAACTGAGCTGTCAGAGAGGAGGTTCGACAGGGTAGATTTCATTATTATGTTGTACTAATTGTAGGCAGAACGGCAAGGATCTTTAGTATTGCGGCAGACGCAGAGAGAACCTAAGCTTTTTCCTTAATCTGGGAGCCAAAAAGGCAGTAAATTCCGCTCGTCATTAACAGTGTACTCCTTTGCTCCATAGAACGCCCGCAAGGAAGTAGTAAAGCTCATCATTACACGCAGAGGAGGGCTTATTGGGCCTAAACTAATCTTCCTATCAATTTGGCCTAACCCAAGGATCCCTGATTTTCTGGTCTCTTTCGAACTTCAGGCGCTAAACGGCGTTGTTTAGAGATGTTCCGAAGCCTCTCTTCTGATACTGCAGGAGGTAGGTGGTCAATTCTATAAGATTTGACTAAGGATTGAGGGGATAGTCGTAAAAAGATTGCTGAAAAGAAACGAGGAAAAGCACATCAATTTCATACGGCCTCCTCAAGAAATCAAGTTAAACCAATAATGGGCCTTCCTTAATTTGCTCTCAGCACGGAGATCTTTTGGGTACCAATGGTAAAAGGCTAAATAGGTTACCCACTGTGGGTTACCGCTTTCAGAAAATAGATGCGTCTTTCCATCCGATGAAGTGGACGCGTGATCCACAGAGGTAACAGTGAGCCCCGCCATCCGCACTCTCGGGCAGAAAGGGATTAAATAGGTATCTTAGACTGAGGTGGCCAAGGGGTCTCGCGTGTTTGACAAACACCAAGTCTTCTAATATTCGCTTTAGCCGCTCAAGATTAGTCGAGCGAGAAAGGTAGGACCCCGCAGTCCTTTTTTCCGCTCGAGTGAGCGTTGATATGCACCAAATACATCGCTCGTCATCAATAGAAAGCGTTATGATGAGATTAGCACCGGATGTGCTCATCTCTCACAAGTGGCACAACTCACCAACGAGGTACGATCGAATCATCCATGTCATTACATCCAATATAGGCTCATCAGCCTTCCAGAGGTTGGACGGTGAGGAGATTAGTCCCTTCACTACTGTTTACCACTTCTTGAATCAGCTGTGCTCATAAGAATTCTCCTCCTTCTGCATTACCGGTGGGGCCCGATAATTAGAGACAACCGGGAACCGGCTATCCTCAATATAGTAATTGTACTATCGGAGAGAGCTATCAGCACCAGGATATGATGCCCCAGAAATAATGATGCAACACCTTCACTTCAAGGTCCAATGGATTGTGGACGAGAAAAAAACAGAATATGTATTCTCAATCCGCCCTCGGAATAAGGGTACGGGTCGAGCTTAGTTAACATCGCTAGTTCAGAGAATGTAAACATGTGGTCATTCAGAGCAACGTCACACCAATTTTATCATCCTCAACCTCAATAAGATCCTTTACAAGTGATCAACCAATGAAAAAGTGCGACACATCTGAAGAATGTAAGGAATTCATTCTTGACCATTCTACTATCAATAAAGTGCTTGATACAATTACTTTAGTGTCTATAATTGATCATTCTATTGTTTATTCGGTCTATTCCAAGTTTTAATTACATAATAAATTCATGACTTCAAGCGCTCGTCTTACCTGTCATTTCGGTGTTTTGGGTATGTACAATATATTAGATATATGGTCAATATTTATTAATGAGTAAAATGCATTATCAAGTTGTCTTGGTTTATTTTGTATTTAATTAATTTCTATAAATAACTCACAAATACCCTTTCTTGGGATTTTGGGGCGATGCGCTTGCGCGGGCAAAGCTTAGATTGTAAATTTACCACCTCACTCGACTAGCGTACAGGTCGCGTCAACTCTCTGCAGTTCTGCTCAGACCTCGACAAGAGCAAGATGATTCGCTTTTTACTCCGCAAGAGTGTAATTTGCAATTCCTCCTTCTCCATATGAGCATCGCTAGTACTGAACTGTTTTTTTATAAACCTATGATAAATACAACCTTGTGTCTTTTGTGAAGCTATTTTTTAAGGAAGATTCTGCTGGAGAAGAAAAGTGCATCTCTAAGGATAGAATTGTTCGAGTTCGCTCTTAGGACTCCTGCTGAGATCGGTAGGGTTCTTCACTATTTTTGGACTTTTATTCCACTACTTGCTCTCCATGAAACTTCCAGTAGTTCATCAAGTATCCGCCATCGCCGTCATCATGATAGCTTTAGGCACACCACGTGATAGAGCCCAGGCTACAGTGGATTCGGTGCTGCAGCCCCAACCTTTCAACGGAATTCAATTAAATTGGCATAGCCTAACGTTTAGTCGAGGTTCTTGCGAGAACTTAACTTGAGATCGTATTCTTAGCCGCACAAGAGCATCTTTACCCATGATTCTCCGGGGAACTAGTTTCGATCATTCGAGTAGCGCCCTTGTTTCATGTGTATATAAATCGAGGTATACTTTGGTGGTTGCATTTGTACTCAAATTAAAATTAACTTAGCCTCTTTGTTATTTTTTAGTTTAAGTTGGCTCAGACACGACATCACGAAGGATTGCCCAACGTTGACGCCAGCCTTTTCGTTCCGCCATAGTTTAGCCACGGATTTATTTAAAATAAATTTATCGCTTAGAGAACAACTATTTTAATCGCCTAGAAACGATTTTGGATAGGAATAGCTTGATAATAGCAAAGGCTTGAAGAAGTTTCTTTTTCCCATCTCTTTCCGTTGCCTACAGTACGTCTGATTCAATTTCTAGTGCAGTTTTCTTATTGATTGGCGGAAATTTAAAAGCTAAATCAATCGATCCTTTGTGCTATGAAGATAATGATAAAGATGGTAAAGATAGCAGGAAATTATGAATTGGCACCTCTACAGGACCTTTTGAATAAGAGAGTGCGTAAACTGTTCGCGCCGTGCATCGTGGCTAGAGTTATATCACCACTTAGTTTACCTGTGATTCTCCCGGCACATTAATACATCACCAAAATCCTTATGCTAGCACTAGCAGTCCCAACTGTCATACAAATTAACGCCCCATCATTTTAAAAGTTACGGCGAGCATCAGTAGTAATTTTTTGGAGATTTTAAACGCCCCACCGGACATTATGACTCTCTGCCACAAGTCCAGAAACAGCCATCAATGACGAGTCAGAGCGTTTGCAACGACTTCCTCGATTATTTAATGGCAAGAATCAACGATTCCGAGTAAAAATGAGTACGAAGTGAACGTCAGCAATAATGCTTTAGTCTAGGCTACCCCCCGACCCTCAGAAATTTGCCTAATTTTAGCTAGTGTCGAGCAATTTTGATGGGGTTTTCTTTAAATTGGTTTGTACAAAGTTTCCTTTTAAAAAGTTCAATAATGTCGTAAACTCCGATTCAGGTATTTTACCGATACAATTTTACCGTATGACGTCAAGCTTTACCTTCTTTTCCAAGTAAAGATGATCCTTCTTCTAAATGACCAACTAAAATTAATCTCTTCCAAGAGAAATGGAGGATTATCTTTACTTGATCATAAAAAGATAGCAGATATATGATTTCACGCGCTAAACTTTCATTTATTTGGATCCCAAGACACAAGTATTTCCCAGGCCATGAACTTGTGGATCTTCTTCGCATATCGGCTAAAATATTCCAATACCAAATAAATATTGCTAACTCAAAGAAAAAGAATCTTTTTAAAACAATTCAAAACAAATTGGCTCCAATACCTTAAAAGGTATTTCTCTTTCTTACTGGCAAATTAGCCTACTTCAATATCTCCCAATTTCTTTCCCAATCTCGACGATCGGAGAGATGAAGTCATCCATATTGAGATTAAATTTGAATCGCATAAACCCATCTTTAGAGCTCCTCGCCCC
Organism: Ceratothoa steindachneri; assembly: GCA_963969495.1. Taxonomy (NCBI): domain Eukaryota; kingdom Metazoa; phylum Arthropoda; class Malacostraca; order Isopoda; family Cymothoidae; genus Ceratothoa; species Ceratothoa steindachneri. The sequence goes on along the minus strand of OZ018327.1, from coordinate 104,952,971 downwards.
CAGCAATGTATAACTATTGCAATAAAAATATTAATCTACTCTACCTCATTTCATATTGGAATGTACAAACCTCGATCTGAAATGGCTTTTCTTTTAAAGTATTGCAATACATTTTTCTCTCCCTAAAGATTTCTCTTTTTTATTCATCCGAATCCTAACCTACCAAGGTTTATTTCTTTTACATTATTTAGTTTTATTAATATAAACACGATTGTAAATAAGCATGATTATAACTAATACCAATACTAGAACAACTTACAACCAAGAGTACCACTTACAACTGCTCTAGATATAGGTCGTGCACTTTGAATGGCCCCTTGGGGACTTGGCACACTGTACAAATAAGGGAAATAAGAAAATTATGTTTTGCTTTTGCACACTATCCGAAACACAAGATAGTAGGAAAGAGGGATTAATCTCTGGCATAGGCACCTCTCCACCCTCCTCTCCCTAGTGGGAGAAGGAAATAAGGAAGCAGTTTCTTTCGGCCCTTCATCTAACACCCTCTCCTCCCCAAAGGATCTAAGTGGATCCAGATGGGTTTGGGTCATCGGGAGCAGATGAATGTAGAAAAGAGTAATAAAAGGAAATTATTTGAAATGAGAGAATATAGTAAGATAATAGAAATTGATCTGTCGGCCTTTTACTTTTAGTGGATAAATGGATAGAATGGAACAACTCCATTTTGTGGACTAATTTTCGTTATTCCGATCCACGCATCCCTCTTTTACTCAGTTCTCTACATCTCTTTGGCAATTTTATTCTACGGTCACTTGCTTAAATTCACATAGATAGCGAGAGAACAGCCTTATCTTTATTTGTTTGTATTTATTTATTCATTCGTCTCTATAGTGTGGCCTTCATGCTTTCATGAGTATTTAGGTTGTTTGAGCTTATGTGGGTTGTTGCAATTTAGATTACGTTGTCATGTTTATTTATAGTTATTAGTTTGCAATTTTAATTTTACTCTTTCCACTTTAGTTCACTTTAACCTGAGTTTTTTCTCTTTGATTATACATTCTTCACCTACTTCACTTAGCTTTAGATTATTCACTTTTACATTTTTATATTTTGTCTTTTTAGTTTCAACTTAGTATTTTACACTTATCATATATATATATATATATATATATATATATATATATATATATATATATATATATGTATTTAAAGGCCAAAGGAAATGAAAATTGGTAACACAACCTTTTTATTTATTGTCATATAACGGTTGAAATGGTTTGTCCTATCTTTCCGTTCTCTACATCCCTCATTTTCCTGCTTAAACTTTTTTTGGTCCATGTGATATCCTCCCAAGTATTTTTCCGGGTTGTGTTACCAATTTTCATTTGCCTGGCCTCTAAATACATCTATAAAAAATTACGTGTCATATGATTTTCAATTTATATATATATATATATCATTTATTGGTTAGTTCAATATTGGGTGGTATAGGTTCCTTCGGGTTCATTCCTTAGTTTATCTTATCATTGTCTTGATCGATTGTATTGTCTCTTTGGGGCATAGAGTTTGCATTAATTAGGTTCAGTTCTTTAGTTGGTTTATTTCCCCCATTCGTAGCTGACTTAGTTGGGCCGTTTTATATTGCTATTTAATTCAATTTTAGGTGAATAACGATGCCTTTTCAATTCTCAGCTGATGTTTACTGCTGGGGAATAGTGTTAAAAAAGCCTTTGCTCTGATTTTATTTTACTCTGCAAATATTGGAGGAAGTGAGTTTATTCTTCTCCATGTTTTCTCCTCTCTATTCTTTATCTTAATATTAAGAGGTTAAATTCCCTTCTTATTGGTGCTCACTTTTGTGGTTTATTTGCTCTCTTCTCTTCATATTTGTAATAATATACGGCTATATTTTATAACTTTGGGAGATCCAGCTTTTTGTTTTTGTTTCGCTGATGATTGGGTTGAGTGAGTAAACTAATACCTTCCATCTTAGTGCCATGTAGATTTTATTTTAATTTTTTAACTTTAGCCATTTTGTTTCAATGGTAAGTTCAATATCAGTGTTATCTTAATTTTCTTTTCTCTATGTAATTATTATCACCTTGATGTTAATTTCCATCCCAGGGTTTTACCATCCGAATGGTATCTGTATTTCTGATCTTCTACTTCGATACCTATTACCTCCTAGATATTGAGACTATAGAAAATTTTCTTCATAGTTGTTCTTATTTTCAAATCTCTTTCGTAGTTGTTGAAGATAATTTCTCTCCATGTCATACTAGCCTAAAAGCGCTTGATTTTGTACTCGCTGACGACGAGCTGGCTTATGTATTCAGGGAATTGTACATTTTAACACTCGGGAATTATTATTCTTAGCTGATCCACTATCTAGATTGAGTATAGCGTGTTACTGGGGTAGCCTTCTGTGGGAGGCCAGCGTCCAGTTTGCATTCGCGTCCTCGAAAATCGTCAATCGCCACATATGCCTGACCTTGACCGAGTCTTTGTCAAAGGCTCTCTCTACATTTCTCAGGACCAAGTTGATTTACTTCTTTTATGCTTTTGCCTTAGCTATTTTCTCTATTATTTTACCAAGTGCCATCATGGAGTCTCTTCCTTTACTATATCTGAACTTGTATTCATTATAATTAAGGTTATTTTCTTCTAAATATTCTTAAATTTCTGGGTTAAATCTTTTCTGAAACTTTTTTGCTGAAATTTAATAGCAATATAGGCCTATAACTGTTAAGATGACTCGGTAGTTTTCCTGGTTTTAAGAGGAAAATCATCTCTTCTCTCTTCTAATTATTTGGAAAGTATCCAATGTTTAGCAATGGGTTGTAGATGTACTTCAATGTTTCGAGAAAGTATTCTTATACCTTGGTGCCCTTTATTCTGGTTACTCTTGTGGCACCTGGCGCTTTTTGCTTGATGGAATTGATTTCGCCTTTAATTTCTTCCATTTTTGTTATGGTCACTAAACCCAGAATTTCCTCCCTTTCTCAAATTTCTGATGCTGGTAGGGATATTATCTGATATTATTCTTCGAGTAAGTGTGGATCATTTCTCTTATGATGTTATGGAGAAAACTGAATGTCGATTATCTTAACTGCCTTCTTTAGGTCATCGATGGTTCTCAGTGGAGCTTGCAAGCATTCTAGAGTACTACCTTTCCCGAATGGGATGGTCCCCCGCCATTTTGTTTGTTAGCGCTTAGGTCCTGTTTCTTTGTGTTCTTTCTTCTGTAGTTGATGTTATTACTTGGACTTCTCTTAAAATTCTAAAAGGTAGATAGATAAATCGTATCCTACATACCTAGTGGCCTATGCATCCCTAATTACCCTGCCTATATGGACATATAGTATTAGGTGACTCCACAAAATTTGGGGGCTCGTGCTTCAGAGGATTCCCCCTTCTTCGCCCAACAAATCGTGTCTTCTTTCCGGGACCCTACTTTCGAGTGGGTCTGTGGGCTGTGGTGTCATGTTACTTTCAGTTTGTAGAAAAGTAGAATTTATAGCGGGAGTACAATAGGGATAGGACCCCTCTTGCGGTTATCTACCCGGTCCACCGAGAACAGGAGAAATCTCCAATCAAGCCATGGACGCATATATCTATTCTATCTTGGTTGTTTGACAAAATTTATGCCTTTACATCTTGCCGAATTAGCCACCCTTGTCTAGTTCTAACCTCTTCGACGAGGCGACCACTTGCGGGGGCATTATTTGTGGATCTATGTAAAGGGCTTTGAAAGATGTTTGCGTCTATTAAATTATATTATTATTCTTTTTCCATTTGGCCCTGCGGAAATTAAGGCTCTACGAACCTCGTCAACTTAAAAGTAGTTTTTATGATAAAATAAATTTATTGAATTCAATCTTCCAAATGTTCAACTACATTTGTTAGTTCCATTGTCAAATGCATTAATATTTTCCAATCATTTAATGCCTAATGAGTGGCCTACTTTTAGTTTGTTTATGTTTACATATTTACATCGTCATAGGAGTAAAATTAGCTAAATTTCCGTTTAATAATGATCGTTTCTTTATTACTTATTTCAATATCTTTTATTGCGATTTCTGTTTGTAACGCCCTTATCTTCGTCTTCTTTCTATTGCAGGCTGCGTATGGGCTCCTATCTCATTTTCTCTATTTTTAGGTTCACCTGTAGGTGGCGCACTACGTCTCGAAAGGTCAGGTCACCGGGCGGGAGAAGTGGTTTCCAGGCGTGCCAGCCGACCTCTCAAGTGCCTACTCTAAATCGGACTGCAGGTATGGGTGTTTAACGTTTGCCTCCAGCAGTATTTAGGGGTCACTATATCAAATCATGTAACCTTATAAAATAACATGGACAACAAAAAATTATTGAATCGACTTCCCCCACCACTATGGAATTTAATTATTTGAACCCTACTAAGCCATCCCCATAACCCCAGTCTCTGCAACTTCGCAGCCATCAACGACGTACCTGCTGACACCACGTCCCCTTACCTACCCTTCTACCCTTCAACAAAACACACTGACTTTTCCAAATTTACTATACGCAGACAGACGCCTGCTTATTATTGCTTGTCATTTTTTTAGCTCATCCTCGATCTTCTTCTTTCCCATCAACCCTATCCTGGTTATGAGAAGAGCTTCTTCTTCGGCTTGTCCGCCATTAAGTTGTCTTTTCAAGACGCTCCACTACAAAACCTCGATAAAAATGATTGATGTCCGGCCCCAATCGCATGAGTTCTTCCTTCTGAAGTCTCGTTCGGCCCCAAATAGTTACGAACCTCGTTAGAACAAACATCCTTACCAGAAAAGTCTCAAACTTCATGAACTTACTAAAGCCTATTTAGAAAAACAAGCTAGACAGGAATCTTTCAAGTCTTTATCGCCAACAAAACTCTCAAGGTATGATTGATAGGAAGGTCAAAAAAATTTAGTAGAGAGACTATCTCCTTCAAGCACGAACAACACGCATCCCTAAACAAGAAGACAGCCACCCGACGAGCACACCGCACACTCAGATAAAACACGGACAGCAAGTTAGATGAAGTCATGGTCGGATCAATGGAGATCAAATAGGCTGACCAGCGCCCCTCACACTTCTCTCCTACGAGACCCATCATATCAAACCAAATCAGGCTCTCAAGACACTACTCTGACCAAAAATCTAAAACGGATAATGACAGCAAACAACATCACTCTCACCTAAAAATGTATTAATCCTTTAGTTTAAAGAATATCGGCCTTCGACTGCCAGCAGAACATAGCGGCCAGAATTAAAGTTTAGTCTGTTATGAAGCAATATTAGCACTTATAAAATAAAACCAACGTTATTAATGAACAATAACAAAATTAAAAATATAACAAAAAATATCTAAGACTAGAAAAAAAGGAAAATCTTTATCAATTTCCATAGGGGGCTTACTCCTTCAGGGTGCCAAACATGTACAAAAGACGAGGTTCACCAACTCCAAAAAACTCAAGCATGCCATAATGGGTGTGTACAAAACCGTCCCAAGTACTTCGGACAAGTAGTACTGATCATGCTCGTCCCGATACCTGGAGAGGTAACACGTGCAAAGATCCCCAGAATAGGACAATCTACAAGAATGTGACAGTCGTACGAATAGGGTTGAAAAGAGCAGCAAACTAAGTGACGATGCGATCCGCGTGTGTGCCCCATTATGAGGGGGCAGAAGAGGTTTTAAACAGTCAGGGTGTAGGAGGTATTTACAATTAGAAAAGAAGTGGTGTCCCTGTTCTGAACCCCCCCCTTCTCGCAAAGTGTGTGCACTATCACGACAGCGCTCATTTTCACAAATCCTCACATGCCCACAAACAAAGCAAAATAAAATATCGACATCTTTCATTCTCACGGCAGCCGTGGAGTCAAGGATACTGTAAACAAGGGTGTGCCAAAATTTAAATAAATTAAAGGAACTCAATCCTCCGGTGTTAAATCAACTTTGAGAACAGAGGCACACGCTGAGGAAGGGACAGATCAAAAAAAGAAACTGGAGTGTTCCGAATGGACGCGAAATTGACCGTGTTTGTAACCCTGAAAAGCCCATGAGAAAAGGGTAACTAAATATTAAGGCAGACGACTTCCCAGTCGTTGCATTTGTAGGGCCAATGGTGGCAATGGTTCTGCCCAAGACGATACACTGGAGGACTTCACCTTTGTAAGTTTGTGATCACGCCTTTGGTTCCAAAGCTTCTACAGCAGCGATAATATTACTTTCTTATTTCTTCAACCACATAGTGTCTCAGTTGAGCCATGCTAGTTTACATGGACGACTCCCACTATGAAAGGTGAATTGGCTTCCATGCTAACTGTCTCCATTTTTGAAGCATCCGAGGCTCTTCGCACGATGTATTTCACCACGGAATACCCATTTTCATTACACCACTCATCACTGAAGGTTTCCTTTCCGTTTTCAGTTCATTGACTAATTTATAATTCATAGTTACTTTCATAACACAAAAAGTGCCCTTGAGTCATTTGACATTCCTTTTCCCTTGTTAGCAATATCTGTGACGCCATGTCTGTTACGATTCAGGATAATGTCGATATTTCTTTTGGTTGGATTCCTAGGCATGGAAGGGTTGAGGGTTATGTGAGCGCTGATGAACCCGCCAGACAATCTCTCCTGATGGGACGACCGGACTAGCGTTTTGCTCTTTCTGACTCTATGACAGGAATCGGGCTATATCTTCAACTTTCATGGCAAATTTCATGGGTAAGGAATGTTGCAATTAAAGGTTACGTGTCATTGCACCTCGACATTTCTAAAAGACCTATCCACTAATGTTTCGACACTCGCGGAACGCAGCGTCCTCCGGACAGTAAAACACGCTGTTTGAATGTTCTAGTCTGGAGGGGGGGGGGGATTGGAAAGTGGTAGGGAAGGATAAATGCCCATCAAACTACTATTGTGTGATAGACTTTTTGAAGGAGGCCGGCCTCCTCTCATTTAATTATTTCAATTCTTAACATTTTCATGCCCCTGAGGAACTGGAGCTTTGGGCTTGCACCTGAGCCTATCTTTTAGATACGTATCTATTCATTGTTGATTGTTGACCATTTTTTGTTATCTATCCTTTTTTAGCTCTGTAAGGGACGCGGCGATTTGCCATCCTGGCCACCGTGCTTACGGGATTCAGCGCTCCTTTCGGCCCCAGCTTAGCCTCTCTTCCTTCCTTCTGAAAGCCTGCTTTCTTACCCTACATCCTTAATTTCCATACACTCTTCTACAATTTTCTCTGGTCGGCTTCTAATTTCACAGGGGGGGGATGCCGACCAGCTTGCTCAGTAAACTATTCCGGATCGGGGCTAAGAAGGGGGAAGATAACGCCCTCTTTCCCCTTAGCTTCGGTTTGGGGTGGATGATTTTTAAAAACCTGCTCCTTCCCTCCTCTCATCCTCTTCACACCCCCTTTCTTTATCTCAGCGAACTATCAATTTTACGCAGAGCCCAAGGTCAAGTCACAATGATGATTGGCTTCCTGGCCACTGGGCGGGAGGTTTAGCCCTGAATCGTGGCTGCCCAGTTTGCCGGCCCCGTATTCACCCCTCGCAGCGCGGGCTACTGTTTGGGGTGATTAGCATTTGCATCCCGCAATAAGAACAGGGTCCCCATGCCCAATGATAGAAATTTTTAAAAAAACTCCAGATTACCCGACCCCAGCTCCTCCACCGGATATACTCATGGACCATTCTTCAGACCAGGCGAGTTCGAGGCCTACGCGACAGCCTCTATCTCGCCTTCAAACGCAAAGCGTCGCAGCGAACAATTCGAGGTCGCCCCCTCGCAATATTAATCAACCTTCTCGTGCTCAACAGCACACTAACCTTCGCCGACAACCGACGAAAAACTTACATAGCATCTTAGCTCCCTCTGCTTGGTCTTACTATATATCATTAGGGTGTTCCAAAAGAACAAAAAGTCTGTGGTTTACACACATACCACGCCTTAAAAGAAATTTTCCCTAAGGCCACTCCTGAATTCTCAATCACTGACTCACGCGTGGAAGTAATAGTCCGCGCTACTACAGAGTAATTTTCCGAACACTTGCTAAGCCTACAATCTCTCTGCTCTCTAAAAGTCTCACCTAGTGACAAAAATTAATTTAATGTCAGAAGTTGCACAGTCCTAGTAGATAACTTCTTCCCAGGACCTGATGCTACAGATAAATTCATCTCTTCCGTCATTAAAGAACTTTTCACAGACCAACCCCATAATTTGGAGTCGATTAATATTTTCAAAAAAACATCTTCTCGTTCCTCCACCCCATTTATGTTGCTAAGATAACCCTAAAAGAGAAAACGATACCACCGTTTATAAAATTTGCAGAAACACGTATACGAGTCCAAGAAGAACACCCTACCCCATTCCAGTGCCGTAACTGCAACAGATTTGCCCACTCGGCAAAATATTGTAAGAGCACCGAGAACCCCTGCTCCCGATGTGTAAAATTGGGACATAATGCCCCAGATTGCACAGAGGAAACGCAATGCCATAACTATGGCGGCGCACATCATGCTCGCCACAAGAAATGCCCTCACTATCCCTACCATCAGGAGATACGCATTCTTTCCCTAATATCTGTCATATCTAGACGTCAAGCGAAAATAGGCACGCGGGAAAAAGGCCTCACGTCGTCAACACGCACCTTTTCCGCTGTGCAGAGTGGTCCTCCTAGCATTCTCGTCGCTCAACCCAAAGCTAGTACATTGGCACTCTGTGCCGACTATCCGACCACAGCCTCTCTAGCTCCAATGGTTATCATTCCCTTAAAGCAGCGCACGCATCAAGTTACACCTTCGCAGCAAGGCGAAGTAATGGAAGAGGCAATGTTGTCTCCTATTCTTGATGGAGCACGGCCCGCCTCTCCCCTTCGAAGTACATGTGGTACAACTACCTTCAATATAGTTGTAGGAAGACATCGAAGGGAAAGACTTCGAACTCGATCACCTCACTCCCATTTATATGCATCAAATAGTGAACTTGACCTTGTGTCACCAGCAACTGAACATTCAGCAATCCCAGTCGATGATGACCTTGCCGAACGCCCAACTACTTAGGCCATCGTTTCTACTGAGGGCCCGAAAAATCCGGAAACTCTCCTTACTCAGAGTAAGCCGACGCCCGCCTCCCTTCACTTCAGATTATCGCTGCCCAATGTTACTCCTGATAGTGAAATCCTTAGCCCCCCACGGATCAATCATGAGGCAGGTGGTGGCTGTAAGCGCTTTCTACCTTATCTCTCCGGCTCTTCCTCTCTAGCCCCTGCAACAACAAACGCACCCGACTGGAGGACGATGTCTTACGCTCCCCTGAAGCAATGAGCTCTTCAGATTAAACGTGGCTTTACGACATTAATTCATATACCTCGTATAGCCCCTCGCAAAGTATGTCCGAGAAAATACCTTCATTCAATGAGAGAGATCTTGTAGATCTCTTGCTCGCTAAGCTACATGGAATCGGTCCGCAAGACCATCCTCACTTTATAGACAAGAACACTCTGATATCCGCATGCTTAAATAAACCGCAAAAACCACCCCAACTACTGACCCTGATCAATCGTGTGATTACTTGGCCGACTCATCACCTTGCCTTATGCCCCTCGTCCAGCCTAACCGCCACTCCCCGATTACAGATTATATTCTAACTCCCGGTTGTATAGCTGCCAATATAGCTTCCTACGACCCGACATCATCTCCAAATTTTTCTACGACCACCAAGGAAACTACCCACCAATTACCAGTAAAACCTTTAACCAACGCTCATGATGTACCCACAGATAACGTACCGCCCCTATCTGAATACACCCGGACCAAAACGATTGAACCCTACTCCCGCGGCTTTGTGCAACTCACCCTTTCACGCTCTAACACCATCAACCTCCTGCCTTACATGGAATATCCGTGGACTACGACCCAATTATGGCTCGCTGAAGGCCCTCTTAAAACAATTTCTTCCCGAAACGATTTGCCTCAGTGAAACGAAGCTCCAAGATTCCCCTTACTTTTCTCCTGCCGACTACACCCAGATCCGCCTTCTACATACTTAATTTTATGGCAACCTCATCTTGGTCCGAACGGATATACCGTTTACCACCATCCCCCTCGGCACAAACCTTAATGCCCTCGCTGTTAACCTTCAATGATCTACGCTCTTAACTGTGTGTTTAATATATCTCCCACCCTCCAAGCCAATCACGTTTGCCCTCCTGAGTAAACTTCTTTCAAAACTATTCCTTTTAACTGGAGACTCTAATGCTCGTAACCAGTTCTAGTACGACACCATAAACAACAGCAAAGGACATGTCGTACTAGAAGTAGTCTTACAACAAGACCTACAAGTCATCAATGACGAAGCCCCCACCCATTTTCATCCTCAGGCAGACTCCTTCACCCACATAGATCTCTGTCTGTGTTCAACTGACTTTCCGACTGATCACTTCTTCAGAGTATATGATGATCTATGTGGAAGTGACCATTATCCCCTGCTTCTAGATCTTCTCACATTCTCCCCCATCTCCCTAAGACCGTATTGGGTTTATCATAAGGCTGACTGGGAATCCTTCTTAACATCATCGTCTTCCATAACTGTGTCTGATGATACAACGCAAGGCACATCCTGCTTAACCCTTTAGCGGGTAGGTAGCCTGCGCGGGATACTTAATACCACGTTTTTGACGAAACGTAGTTCAATAACTTGATGGCGTAGATGGCTTGGGTTAATTTCAGCTAATGAAGGAATTTCTTGGCTATTGCTCTGCACCAAACAGAGCTTGCTACCCATGCGGGAGCTTGGCTAGCGTAAGTAGAAGCAAGCATTCTCTGTTCAGACGCCGTACTAGCCAGATCTCCCTAGAGTTACTCCGACACACACGCCGCCAACGCACGCAATAATGGAGGTAGGTGCATAGAAATCTAATAGCACATATCCAGATAAATGTGTTCCAATGTGATATGGGTGAGAAGGACTAGGCAGCAGGCTCAGAGGAAAGAGAACACCCGCAACCACTTCCTGATTCCACATACCTGATCCAACAGCGACATGAAGGTGGAGGATGACGCCCTGGATGAGGTCTTTGATTACGACACCCTGGACCCTGACTTCCTTCTCAGCCTCCCCGCTGATCTCACTCCCACAATCTCGGGTAAGCAATGAAACTAATTTTTTAAAGAGCAAAACTTTTTGTTTTGGTGCCATGTTTAGAGGGCCAAGTTGTGTGATGTCATTGGAATTTAATTTTTGAGCCACAGACTTGAAGATTAAGCGCAAACAGACTCATGTTTTGCTGTAAGTCATTTGAATTGGAGGCCTTTAAATGGTTGCAGTGATTGTTTTGCTGCCATTTTTAAAGGGGCAAGTCTAGTCATGTAAGGGTAAGGGCCACATCTTTTTGTCCACAAGCGCTGTCACCAGAGTCAGGCCATAGCCAATGGCAAAGGAGGACACTATTGACAGTGAGGATGAAGAGGAAGCAACTGGACCGGCTCCCAAGAAGGCTAGAAGAGCCCAGAAAGATGTGCCACAAAGGACTCAGAGTAAGCCTACACCCGCCTCCCTTCACTTCAAAACATAGGCTGCATCGAACCTTCCGAGATAATTCCAGCACGTCTTCATAAATCAACTATAAAAGACAATGCGCCCTTGCCTACCGGACCTTCTGTCAGGCAAAGCGCCACTCGTGGATCCATACACATCATCTATTTCTTCTCGCACCCCTCTGGCATAGGTTTGGCGAAAAATACATAAAATCCACGGCTTGTCACGACACCCACACTTCTCAATCCTCCGTCACAATGAAATCACAATGCTCTCCAGGACGATGTCCAGCTTATGGCGAATAGTCTTGGCTCAATTTCCCATCGACCCCTCGTCCTCGAATTCAATCGTCACAAAGCATTAATGGAATATCAACCAGTAATATTCAAGACCTCTAGGAAACTCTGCTACAATGAACCAAGAACTACAGAAGGCACTCTCTTCGTGTAAAAACTCTACTCCTTCAGAAGATTTAATATCATACACCCTCATCCAACATGCCCATGTTAATGCCCTCCAGTGTCTCTTAACAATTTTTAATAATATTTTTCTCTCTGGAACTTTTCCCCAAGAATGGCACCACAGCATCATCCTCCCTTTTCTCAAGCCAGGAAAAGATCCTTCCAACCCAACAAATTATCGGCCATTGCCCTTCCCTCATGTCTATGCAAGTTGCTCGAACGCATGGTGAACACCTACCTGATGTGGTGCCTTGAAAAACAGGAGCTTCTCTCTCAGTCCCAATTTGGGTTTCGCCCAAATCGTTCCACACTCGACCCGTTTACCATACTTGAGCATGAAATTGGATTGCTTTCTCTAGGAAAAAGTTTGTCATCACGATCTTCTTCAATTTAGAAAAAACATATGACACATTCTGGGGGCGCTTGAATCTACAGCAGCTATACAACATGAGAGTTCACAGACCCTTGGCTCTGTTTATACAAAACTTCCTAAAAGACCGCTCTTTCTGTGTCGATCTCAGAAGCGCTGGCTCTACAAAGCTTGTACAATATGAGCGAATCCCCCAAGGAAGCGTGCTTGGCACTTCTCTCTTTGTAATTGCGATCGATGCTTTCTCAAAACATATATTATCACCTGTACATTGCTCACTCTATGTAGACGCCATTGCTATCTGGGTGACAAGCTCGTTCGCAGCGATGGCTACGAACTTGCTCCAGCACTCAGTGGATTCAATAGCGGCTCATGCCTACTCGCCTGGATTCACCATCTCCCACCCCAAAACAATGGCAGTTATATTTACCCAACGCAAATCGATTCCTAGGATAACCCTTAATATTTCTGGCGCGCCGGTCAAATCCACCACCCATACTAAATTCCTAGACCTTATATTCCACCAGCGTATGACATGGTGATATCATATTGAAGACCTCGTGAGAAGATGCGCACCTGTAGTTGCCCTTATGGCCTCCTTATAAAAACTACACTGGAGAGCTGACCGCCGCACCCTCCTCGAGATCCACAGGTTGCTATTACTTTCAAAGCTCGACTATGGCTGCTACCTGTATGGTTCTGCTTCTAAAAGCATGCTAAGTAAACTAAACCCACTGAATCACAGAGACCTGCGCCTTGCTACAGGGGCAATTAAGTCTTCCCCTGTTCTAACACTCTATGCTAAAACAGAATTCCTCCCTCTTTCATTTTGCCATAATAAATACTGCCTCCGATTCTATATCAGATCCCTACGTATGCGATCTAAACTCGCTCGAATTATCTGCTCCACATCCCCTCCACCAGAGACTCACCCTCGTACCTTCTATTCATATATACTGCGTATAGCACAGCTTTTGGAAAAACTCGAGTTTAAACACCTCAGTTGCGGTGGAAAGACCACGAACACTACCTTTGGACCCGCAGGAGTGCTAAATTCTGTAAACCTTTCTTGAGCGGCCCCAAGGATTAAATACCAACTAGAGCTCAACGGGCCATCTTTCAAGAACATGCAGAAACTCACACCGGTGAAACTCCTATTTACACCGACGGGTCGAAAACTTATACATGGACTGGATGCGCTGCTGTCGTTCCCTCTCATACCTTACGCTCCACCCTACATCCTATAACATCTGTCTTCTCAGCAGAGCTTGTGGGCATAAAAATAGCCTTGCGTCCCCTCGGTCTCCATTCCTCAGGGTTATATACAATATTTTCGATTCTATGAGTGCGCTGACTTTCCTTCAGCGATTGTCCCCCCGACACCCTGTAGCCACATAAATCTTAGAAACCCTACATCTTTTGATCGGACGCTCGTACTCCATATCATTCTTCTAGCTCCCCGGACACTCAAACATCCAAGGAAATGAAACGGCTGACCTAGAAGCAAAGAAGGCCGCCCTCCATACTGCATTGTACCTCAATCACCGATCTTTCACACAAACTACATCCCTCTCATACGCAAATTTGTCAGAGAAGAATGGGATCGATATTGGAACTTGTATGGTCATCCTCACTTACTCCAACTCAAGGAAAACGCTTTTCCGTGGCCATCGTCATACTCTCCTACCAGATGGCATGAAGTTGTGCTGTGCCACCTGCGAATCGGTCACTGTTGCCTCACCCATGGCCATTTAATGGCTAACGAAGAACCACCATCTTGCCAGACGTGTCACACACGCATCTTACTGGAACATCTTCTGCTCACCTGCCCGCGATACTCTGCCCATCGAAAGAAGTATTTCGGTCTTCACCACATCTTTGCTTCTTTTCTCGGAGAGTCTTCCCGTGTTGTGCCCAACTTATTGGGATTTCTGTAAGATGCCGACCTTTCTTCCAAAATTTGATACCTTTGTTGGTGCTAACCTATATTTTAATATTTTAGCCACTTTTTATTTATTATTAACTTATAATATTTGTCCACATGCCTGATAGTTTAGCCGTTTCTTTGCTGTCCTGTATTTTAAGTATAGTTTATTCTAGTCTTGCCTTTCCATATTTTTATGGGAAAGCTACCAATCTCATGTTTTTGCTCTTTTTATTGTTTTTAATTATTTTTTTAACTCCTTTTTGTGTTTAACTTTGGTTCTTATGACTTTTATGACCACTTAAGCTAGATAAGCCTAAATGGCAAAACAGGCTATAAATCCTTCAAATAAATAGATATCCTTTTTTAGTATTTTGGGGGCTTATCTAGGTTCATATTAACCTGGACTAAAGGGAAGCTTTTATAATATCGGTGGCTGCGCCATCACTGGCGAAAAAAAAACTTTAATCTGTTCTTATTCTTAAAAAAAATCAGTCCTCACATTTCAATTATTTTCTTTCATGATAGTGTGTAACGGATACTTCAACATACATTTGACAAGTATTTAAGTAGTTTTTATGTGTATAACTTAAGATCATATGAAGTTTCTACAGTCCCCCCCCCCCTCCTTCCTTATGCGGGATTGGCATATCTCAAAGGCGAAATACGCAAACCCTTAAAATGAGGGAGGCAATATAATATTCGGTTTATTTTAATGTTTCTACATCATTTGCTTTCGGGTATCATTAATAATGATCCGCGGGTTGCGGTTTTGGTTCGATTATTCCAGGCGTCCGTTGTTACAAAGACACCAAAAGACCACCGGCAAATTTTCACTCGATAAAGGATGTTATATGAAAATGGCGATTTTAAGTGAGCTCAAAATGATTTATCTTTGTTAGGGAATTCATACTCAATTAATTGACTCAGTCAAATATAAACGTAGCTCATGAATAATAGGATGCAAAAACTAAACTAAATCACATGAGACCAATAACTCGCAGGAAAAGGAAAAAACTGGACTCCGAGCGAGCGCTTCGCTTTTATTATACAAGCTCCATTCTAGGAATGACAAAATTTGAGAAATATATCGTTTAAATACTCTCAAAAAGAAGTGGGCGCGGTCAGATATAATTAAATCAGATTATCTTATATCGAGATTTTATAAACTAAATTTAGCATTGGTTTTATTTTCTTTAAAGCCTAAGGAGGTTTATTAAAACAACATAGATAAATAATTATTTTGTTAGGAAAGATCACTGAAACGGATGAAAAATCCTTTTTAGAATAAGTCTTATGGTTTGAACGCGTTTTCATTTTTCACGTTGGTTAAAAAGAATAAACGAAATTGGACCCCTGATAGGAAAAGAAGAATAATGAAAAATTAAACATGATCACTGTAACAACAAGTGCACTGCCCTCTCCCCACAAAAAAAAGCTCATAAGAAACTACAGGCCTTAAAAGTACGATCTTAAAGATAAGGCGGAGAAGTGAAGGAAATTCCCTGTTCCATACAGGTCGAAGAAAGTGACTTATAAAGAATTAATCAGTTATTTGCACGTTCAAATTCAAAAATATTCAAGTTCGTATATATGAATATTTACAATACATTTTAGTTGTGCTTACTTATACATCCTCAAAGGAAGTATGCCATCGACTCTTTAGATCCCATAAAAAGTTATGGTTCAGTTGCAGCAGTTCTTACTTTTGTCAATGTAATTTAATTACCTACTTTTCTTTGCATTTTATTCCTTCGTCTTTTGGCTGTCATATTTTTCCACTCAGTTCATTGCAGACGCTTTTTTAATCAAACTCTTTATACAGTCGATCCATTTCCGCTCTCCAAGGAACCAAAGAACTGGCGCCATTTTGGATCTCGAAGAAAAGCGCGTCAAATAATTTCCTCTAATGACGTCAGAGAATTGCATTGGAAATTAACTCATATTTTTCTTATGCTCATCTCGCTCTATCTTATTAATGAGCGTTCGGGGATATGAGAATAACCATATCATTTGCAGCATTTACGAGCTATCCATACATTTTGTTAAAAGGCTTAAGGTAGGTGTCGTTGAAATGAGTTACGATGGTGGAAAACGAGTATCATTCGCTTTTTCTTGCATATCAGAAAAAAACGTATTTATTTATGTAGGCCGGACAAAAAACTCATGGAAGAGGGTGGGATGCTGTAATTTTGAATGTAGTTTCTCTTATGTATGGAATTTTTTTCAAGTTTTAAATTACATCCGCTTTGACATGTCTATCATCGTTAGACATATATAATAAAAAGGACTAACGAAAGAAAAAAAAATCACTAGGACGGTATGCAACATTTTATAAATATAATAATAATAAAGCTAATCATCACTAACTATACTTTAAGAAGATAACTTTTTTGAGTATTTGAAAAAAAAATTCATCTTAATTTGGTTATGACATGTTTTTTTATCAAAGTTATTTCAAATAATTCTTTTATAATATCAAAAAGACAAAATGGTGAAGTTCAGAAATAAATATAAGTATTGAAATTTTGTGAATTTTTTACAACCCAAAGAATTACAAATGGTGAAGTTCAGAAAATTTAATTTTACATCTTCTTCTATACATATATTTTAGCAACGTGATATTTTGAAAGGGAAAAACTTTAGTTTAGAGTTCCTTTAAAAATTATTATAATTGGCATAGTTCAGAACATTTATGAAATTTAACCATGGCTGCTTTTATTAGATTTTAAATTTTAATTTTAGTAGCGAAGCGCAAGCTCTCCCCGTAGGGGGAAGTGGCGAAGCCAATGACTACTTCACCATATAATTTATAACCAACCTTTTTCTCACAAGGCTTCTTCGGGGGATGAAGCCATTGGACATATATGTATAAGAGGGGGAAAAGGACTGAATATTCAAAAGTGAGTGGTAAACATGGATGAATAAAAGAAGCAAGCGATATGTCCCTGGTGAAAAGGTAAATCTTTTGGGTCAAGTAAACATAAGTTATTTCAGTGATGACTAGTAGAAATAAGACATCTGGAAGTTAAGCTAATAAAAGTAAACCATCTTTAAGATGCCCTGTAAAGATAAGCGATGTAGATAAACTAACCGAATAGCGTATGAATTAGATAAAGAAAGCAAATTACCCATAAAAGAGGGGTTAGGGTAGGTTTACCTTCTCCTAAAGTAATCGTAAATCTTTCTTGGTCAGTTTGTAGATGGGTCAGATTTGCACAGTCATCTTAGTGATGTCTAGCTTTGCAAGGTCAGCTTTGGAGATGGCTCAACTTTGCAGGGTCTTCTTAGCGAATGCTTAACCTTGCACGGTCATCTTAAAAGTTAGTTAGCTTTGCAGGTTTATCTTAAAGATGGGTAACTTTGCACGGTCATCTTAGAGAGTAGATGGCTTTGGGGGTCATATTAGAGTTGGATTAGCTTTGCAGGGTCATATTAGTGATGGCTTAGATTTTCTGAGTGATCTTACAGATGGCTTAGCTTTGTACAGTCATCCTAAAGATTACTTAGCTTTGTAGGGTCATCTTAGAATTGGCTTAGCTTTACAGGGTCATCTTAGAGATGGCTTATCTTTGTTTAGTAATCTTAGAGATAGCTTCACTTTGAAAGATCATTTTAGAGATGGTTTAGCATTGCAATATCATCTTATAGATGGGTAGCTTTGCAAGGTCATCTTAGAGTTGGCTCAGCTTTGCAGGGTCATCTTAGAGATGGCTTAACTATGCTCAGTTATCTTAGAAATGGCTTAACTATGCTCAGTTATCTTAGAGATGGCTTAGCTTTGGACTGTTATCTTATAAATTACTTAGCTTTGCAAAGTCATCCTTAAGATGACCTAATAAATCTATCCATCTTAACGATGGCTTAGCTTTGCAGGCTCATTGTAGAGATGCCTGAGCATTTCTCAGGAATCTTAGAATTGCCTTAGCTTTGCACGGTCGTCTTAGAGAATGCTTAGCTTTGCAAGGTCATCGCAGAGATGTTTTGCTTTGCAAGGTCATCTTTGACATGTCTTATCTTTGCAGAGTGATCTTATTAATGGTTTAAATTTTTTCAGTAATCTTAGATTTTTATTTTTTTTTAAAGGCTCATCTGGCGACTGCCTACGTGGGCATTAGTCGCCGTATTAAAACTGACCTAGTTCTAGGCTACTTTAAAATAAAATTAGAGAAAAAAAAACCCAAAAACCCAAAAGGAAAAAAGGAAGCAAGCTGGTGCGTCGGGGAAAGGTCCCCCCGGCGCAGGAGCGTGAAACCAAAGGGAAGAAAAAAACAAAAACAAAAAAAACAAATGCAAAAAACCAAAAAAAACAAATCTTGCTTAAATAATATGGAGAAGGCCGGCCTCCCCCAAGAAGTCCACAAGTCCATGTGCAAGAATCTGTCCCGAGTACAAGGGACAGGCGGTAGCGACCCCGCCCATCCCGGTACCCGGACAGGTATCGTGCGCGAAGATCACCCAGACTGGGACATTCGACAAGAATGTGCCGAACAGTCTGGGTTAGTAATCTTAGAGATGGCTTAGCTTAGTACGGTCATCTTAAAGATTAGTTAGCTTTGTAGGATCACTTTAGAGGTGCTTAGCTTTGTAGGACCATCTTACAGATGGCTTAATTTTTCTTAGTAATCTTAGAGATGGCTTAGCTTTGCAATGTCATCTTAAAGATGGATTAACTTTGCTTAGTAATCTTAGAGAGGGCTTAGCTTTACATCGTAATTTCAAAGATAGCATAGCTTTTCAAGTTCATCTTAGAGATGTCTTAGCTTTGCAAGGTGATTTCAGATAAGACTGCTTTGCAGGGTCATCTTAGAGGAGTCACTCCTCTTATTAACTACAGTGCCGGTTTTTTAACCCGTCTAATTTGACCGCAAAAGGGGATCCCTTTTTAAGACCTCTTATGAGTACCCCAGAGTGGCGCATCCGATTTGTCACTGGCTCGGAGAGATCGAGGTCACCTCGCCCTAAATTGAGTCGAAGAAAGGGGCAAGAGCTGCACCCTAAAGAACTCAGTATGAGAAATGGCAATTGAAAGGTCTAAAAAAAGGGAAAGTCGAAGTAGAAAGGGTGAATAAAGTCACCGGAAAACGCACCAGGTTCCTCAGACCAAGAGCCAGAGTGGAGATTACCTCTGTGGTCAATTCTTGCCTTGCGGGCATTCAGGCCAGGAGGACATTCTGCTCGTCCAGATAGCAAGTTCAGGAGGTCTACATAGTTATCTCCTTTTGGCTACAAAATAATCTTTCTTTGGGGTAGAGAAAATATGGAGAAAAGGGTCATGAGAGAAAAAAGGGTCATAAGAGAGAAAAGGGTAGTGAGAGAGATAAGGGTCATGAGAGAGAAAAGGGTCATGAAAGAGAAAAGGATAAAGGGGAAGCGCACCGTAAGGACAAACAATTCGTCCGGACACCCAGTGTAATAATACCCTCGGACACTCGGACTGGCAGTCGGTACAGGTCCTTTATGTTTCAGTTGTAGCTGAGGAGATGGCCCGGAGTACACCATCCACCATCTTTTAGGTGGAGAAAATAGAGATTGAACACTGGTGGTAAAAGGTGGTGCCAAAATGGAACAGGATGGAAGGTCTAAACTTCACCAGATCCCTATCAACGAGTTCGCGTCATCCCAGTGAGCATGGATTTCCTTATTTACACTTGGACCGGAAGAATGTGCTGTTCTTTCATGTATCAAGTGTATTAGTCTACACATTGTATCCCTATGTTAGAGTACTGGAAGAAGTGCACCACAATCGAGTTTGTATGAAAAAACCCTATACGCTTGTACATGGTGAGAGATGCGTGTGAAAACAAATTAGATTGTACGCTCCAATGTAGACATCTGAGCTGCCCCCAAAGCAATCGAAAGGTGGTCTACGTAGAGCGTAGCTAGAATATATCCAGGAACCACCGAGATGAGACCAAATATGCTCGAGGCAAAGAGAAGGACACTGAAGAATCTTCCCTGTTGATCTTCCTTTTCCTGTCCTATTACACAGGATAGGGTCACCCACTCAACACTGAATCGACGATCTCGTAGAAATCCAGACAAAAACATTGAAGGCATCCCATCGACCCAATGATTTAGAGGGTTTTCAGGATGCCGAATTGCCATGCTGGATGTAGACCTTTTGCAGATCAAATAATTCCCTGGTAAAATGCAGTTAACGGTGGAAAGTCTCGTATACAACATTTTCTAATCTTAGCGAACATCGGACGTAGAATGAAACTTGCGAAAGCTGCATTGTGCGTGGGACAGGTGTCCTCAGCCTCCGAAAACATAAGCCATCCTAACATTAACCAATTTCTCCATCAACTTGCACAAGTAAGAATATAGAAAGTTTGAGTGGAAACCAGCCGGGTAGTCATCTCTCCCGAACTTTCGAAAAGCAAGCTCCGTAGCCATTCGTCAGGAATCGTGGAGGAAACAAACTGTTCAGATCTTGTTGAACATAGATAACAGAAGCCCATTCGTTTTCTTCCAAGTGTTGAATCATGGCGTATACGATATCCTCCAGATCAAGGGGTATTTCCGCTCTCGAAGGTTGAGAGGAACGCAACTAAATTAGCGTAAATAGGTCGATTAATTGTTCTCTGTCTGTCCATGGAGGTAAAGTCAAGTTTACGGCCTTAAGTGAGCTCACTAAATAATTTAAAGGCTGATGGATCAGCATTATAAGATTGAGTGCGGAGAAATCGTTCGGCGGAGCTATAGAAAATATAACCTCCCTAAGGGCCGTCTCACATTCGCCTAACCCCTAAGGAAGGGGACTGCATTCAATACTTTCATACATTCTTAGAATAGTCCAGTGGACGGTAAAAACTCAACGACCTCATCAATCGACCTAAACTCATCGACAGAGAGAGAGAGAAATTAATCATTTACTGAAATACAGGCCACCCCGCCAACAGCCTAGGAATGATAGTTGAATTGAAAAGTGATCAGAACCATAGAGATTTTCAATCACTTTCCTTTTAAAATCAGACTGTGTATCCGAAGAGCACAGAGACAGATTGATTCACGAAAATGAACCGGTTCTTGGACAGTAATACGTGAATTCACTCATATTTATTGCAACGATCTCGAGCTCTTCGATTAGATCCGCAAGGGCCTAGACTCTGAGATTGACCCTGTAGTCCCAAGAGAGAGACGTTCAGATCTCTGAGAAGGACGGAACTTCAATCTAGGAACCTGTGTCTTTGGTGAAGTTTTTTGCGCCTGCTATCTCCGCAATCTCTAGTTGAGATGATGTTCAGCCAGCATTTAATGCACGACGTGCGTTCACTAAAGTCTCCCGTTTAAACTTCTGACGCAGAGACATGAAACCCTTTACTAACATGTTTTCGTGAAGTTAGTTACGCTCCTCTCTCACTTCGTGCAAGGAAATTGCCTGTGGTACGTACAAAATCCTGTATGGCATGCTTTGACACTTGGGTGAGCGAAGCATACCATTTCTGCTAGCTCTATTTAACAGGATTGAGACTGATGCTTTCCTCTTGGGTCCCCCCGCCTGCCGTGCTTTCCTTTTCTAGTTATGCCTACTTTCTCTAATTTTATGCATGTGCAAGTTGATCAGGAATTTAATTTTAGATTAGCTTAAGTTTGGAACAGTTGAGTTCGCCTGTCTCATTGAGTGGGTTTGGCAGTTTTCACTCCACGTTGGATTCTAGGCTACGGCTAAAAACTGCTATCTTTCTGACCTTCCTTCATTTGTAGACAGCATTTTCACACAATGATTTCCCCGAATACTGCCACTAAATTTGGTATCATTCCTAAGAGATCGTCGACTCCAGCTACGAGTGGAGCAGATCTTTCGGGCCCTAAAGGACAGGAAAAGAGCACCTTGCAATGAATTGTCCTAAGCTTTACCTATTTGTGATGAACATCAATGGTATTCCCCTCGGAGCTCCCGTAATATGTTCTCTCTACTTTACTCTAGACAAAATTTCATCTCTTTGGGTGTGGCACAGATGCCTCTTCTGCGTTGACTCCAACAGGATCTGAATCGATCCTCTCGGTATGCTGAAGTGGGCGGGTTTCAATTTTCACTGCCTAAGACAAGTGTGGTGCAATTATATCGTCATCCACTGCTTCACTTAAAACCATACGTTCGTCAGACTGGGCTTGCCTGGATGTGGTAAGATCGTATAATTTCCTTCTTGGTCTTGTTTTTGTCTAGCGTTTCATATGGGAAACCCATATTCGCATACTTAGGCTCTCCTGTGCCTTCGCCATGGGCATTTTTTGTTACGTGTTTAGATCGCTTCTCCTTCTTTTTTACCGCTCTTTGTTCGGTAGTAGATAGAATACGGACGCGAGTTTGACACATCTGCAGCTAAGCCTGAATTACAGAAGACGGAATTGATCCATCATAATGGTATACGTTTGCCGAAAATTGCCTTCCATACATCCCATATATTAAATAGTGTTCTTAATTCTGGGAAAATGATGCGTGCTCTCTGAAGTACACCTTGCACTGTATGCGCGATAATAGGGTCTCTCTTAATCGGCAACGGCTCTCCTTGAATCCCGGCCTATCTTGACGCTGCATATGGCGTCACAAGCCACAAATCTTGCCCTAATCCTTTCGTATTTAGTATAAGACAACTTATTCGAGACCAAGATGTAGCTTTTTAGCTATCTAACAGCTAGTGTCTCTGGGTCTTCCTACTACGCTAACCTGAATGTCTTTAGCTACGACTCGGTGGCAAATGCTTGGGAAATATTTATATATGCCGTCTCCTGATGGTCCCGTAGCAGTGTACACGGTGGGATACGAATTCTAATGGGGTTTGGGTTACCCCTCCTCTGCCTTCTTTGAAGCCGTTGGGGCTCTATCAGGTGCTACATGTCCTCATGGCCGACCTAGTTGCAATACACTAACCGCCACAGGTGATTACGTAATGCGTCGGATTCGAATTCAGGATTATGATATATAGGGACACTTTTAGCACCCTGAGTGTCCTCGAGGCATTGGAATATACACACGCCCTGTTTCCCAGTATCCGTGACGCTATGGCTCGTGAATTCTAGGGAGATGCATAGATTTTCTGCTGTTAGTTTCTTGTACATGCAGTGATGCGGGAAAAAGGGTGTCAAACGGTCACCGAGCACTTGGTCACCAGACAAGCTTTTCGATCTTGCCCGACTGACTATTTGGCAGGATTTAGGTAGGCTATTATATTGTTGCTTGTCATCATGCCGCTACTTTTCCTGTTGATCTACCTCCCATTATCACGACTGTATCAAGTTGTATTCTGTCGCCTCCGAGCGAGCACATTCATGAGACACATCGTTATCTGATGCAGTGCTCTCCTGCACGTTAGAGCGATGACTGCTTGGTCCCCCAGGCTTCCTGGCACATCATTGTTTATTTTCCCAGTTTGGGTAATCTTTGCGCACGTTACGTGCTCCGGTATCAGGACGAGCATGGTTCGTGTACACCCGATTGTGGGCTTGAAGTTACTAAAGAAGCCTGGCGTCCTCATTATAGTTGATATTTTTGTTATTTTGTGTTTGATATTTGTGTGGATGCTCGATTCTCGGTGGATGCGGGACTTCTTCTGGCGCTTAACCATGTCTCTCTCTTTTTCATGTTCTCTCTTGCTTTCATTTTTCATTTTGCATTGTTTTTTGTAGTAGTTCTTTAAGTAAAATAAAGGCTTTTGGCCCTCACAGCAGGTTGCCATTTCGCGGTGCATTCTGGTACTCTCCTATTTTATGGTAAGAGGTCGTTCTGCACGGAGCTACCAGACTTGAAAACATTTTTTCAAAATTTCTTCTGACAGCTGATAATATGAGAACAGCCACCATAATTATACAATAATCAGCCGTTATTAAGGCTATTTTAATAAGAAATAAAATAGCCTAAAAAGAAACAAGATAAAGAACAAAAATGAAACACCCACACCAAACAAGACGAAACTTCAATCGCATGCCTCTTAGGGTCCCGAATATGCATTTACCCCCCAAAAACTAAATATTATGAAGGAAAACTAACTCCTGAAAAACCTCCGAATGCTTAGTAGATTGTGAACTTACTCGTCAGGAATACAAGGGACGATTGATAGCGAGCCCGATGGTCGCGGTACTGAGACAGCGTGAGCAAAGCTCCCTCAAATTAGGAAATTCAACGAGAATGTGCCAGATAGTCTGAAGGACCAATCATCGTTACAGTAAGGTTCAGCGGAGCTCTCTATCTAATTTTTCCCTTCCCTCTCTGGGATCTTTTCTTCAGGGGTTGTTCCCAGAGAGGCTCTAGCCTTCTCGGGGCGAGGGAGGTCAGCCCTGGGCCCCGTAAGGGACCTATGGTGCTGCCAACAAGACTTTTAACATTCCCCTCTTTCTTTCCTCCCCTATTACTTTCTTCAACTGCCCTTTTTGTCTTACTCTTCCTTCACCTATCTAGTGGTCATTATGGATACCCGACCTCTGTTCGTTTAATGGATTGATTCCGAATTGTTCTTTCATAAAGGTGAAAGAGGCTGGGCATCTCCACAGCCTTCGTCTACCGAATGCCCGAGGAGAAGCCCATCGTTGGCCCCTTTTCTTCGTGTGTAGGAGAACTCGGGCAGGCTCTTATGTTTCTAAAGATGGTTTGTGGGATCCGTATCCATTCTCCAAGACGGCATACAGGACGTAACCGATTGTATAGTTGCAGTAGTGCCGGGCCCTTGTAGGCCTCCATAGAGAAAAGTCCGTACGGAAAATGCAAGGTTTTTTCTTTTTGCAATGGCTAGGCATAATCCCAAAACCTCCCCTTCTCGTAAGGGCTCTCCTGCAAAACGTTCCTTAGCTCCTCCTTCAGCCTTCCCTCTCTTTTAGACCCCTATTCCAATGAAGTAGATCCAGATCTAGATTATCCTCGCTTTTGTGTCATGAATTCATCATACGACACCCCACTTGCAAAAGTCGATGTGTTTGACGTCAATGAATCTTTTGACGCCCGCTGTGGTGAACCACGCCGGATGTGGTCAAGAGGTAGTGATAAAGTCGTAGTCAAGGTGTCATCCAACTCTTAACACAACCTTGTGCGAAATTTATCTTCGATAGCTGAAATTCCGATAACTGTCTCGCCCCATCCGCGTCTGAATTTTGTCAAAGGTGGCCTCCGTTCAAACGAACTGAACGACTACGACCCCACCCACCTTTAGAGTAAGCTTAGTACCCAACGTGTCACACACGTACACAGGGTAACCAAAACATTAGGCCCCAATAAAGTCCATACCACAACACTGATTTTAACATTTGAACGAAAAGAACTGCCCCAGTATATTAAAGCTGGGTTCCTTCGTGTCCCGGTAAGTCTCTACATCGAATTACCCAGACGCTGCTTCAATTGCAATCAATTTGGACATGTTCTCTGTGCCTGTCAGCACCCTCGCTCCTGCGTGAATTGTAGCTCTGACTCCTATAACCCAGAATGGACCAAAAGACCGAGCTGTGCCAATGCGCAGGTACCCACAGTGCTGCATCAAAACTCTGCTCTATATTTTTATATGAAAAGAGGGTGCTCGCTTTGCGCGACTCCCTACGTCTAGATATAAGAGAGGCCCGCCAGCGTGCTCGAACACAAACCTCACCACTTGGCCGGCTCTTCTCTGACGTTTTTCGTGACGCTAGACGCAACCGACCATCACGCGTGAGTTCCAACCAGCCTGAAACATTTCATCCTACATCTACTCGCAGCGTCGGAAACATTCAGAATATGCAGTCAAAGCATCGCTCTCACACTGAGATAACCAATGTAGCCCCCTCTTTCCGGCAGCTCTAGCTGGGAGAGACGCTCACGGTGAGACACTTGAAGACATCAGACGCTATTTCAAAGAATCCTCAACATCGACATGTGAAGGTTCATCCACCCAGCCCCGAGACCCAAAGCCCAGTGGTAAGAGGAAAGAGTCCTCACATGGGTCATCGACCACCAATAAGCGGGCAACCCCTGGAGCTGACTCGGCCGAGCCCCGGGAATCTTCAATGGACTCCTCCCCTATGGCTAAACATTCTATGCCCTTAAGTCCCTCTTGCCCTTCACAGGACTTATGCCCCATCCTAATCTAAACGATGGCAGATATATACCCCGCTTTACAGACCTTGCTCAGATCACCTGTTCGTTCCACTCACCCTTAACCCATGATCCGATGGAAGCAGTTGATACTCCAACATCACCAATCGCGGCGGTTGGACCAACTCCTCAGACACCGAAAATACCCTCAACCCATTAATCCGGATCTACTAGGCGAAAATCCCTTCTCGATCTTTCTTTTCCGCCAGGTTGTGAGCCCGAATTACAATCAAGGGCTTCCGTCGGTTCTCCGAAACCCACGAAAAAAGCCCCAGTTACTGCTCCATCTAGGATCTCTCCCCCTGCAAAAGCAGGCTCCTTAAAATCAGCTCTTCGTCTCCCAAGCACTTTGGGACGAACCACAAATACAATATCGGTCACAAAAGAGAAAAAGATATCCACAGTTGTATCTAATCGTCCCACATAATATCCTCCATTTTACTCTGGAATTGCCAAAGCGTTCTTCCAAAGTGGAAAGAACTCAAAATTCTTTTGACAACTATCCACCCCGCTGTTATTTTGCTTCAGGAGAATAAACTGGGTATACGGCCCTTTCCGCCGGTACCCGGCTTTTTCACTTTTAACTCTATTTCTCCTGCTGGAATCTCCTCTCATTGGGGAGCGTTAATCATGGTATCTTCATCCCACCATGTTTCTCCCATCTCCCTACATACTACCTTCCAAGCTGTTGCCGTGAGGGTTTTTCTTACTAAGCTTTTTACCGTTTGATCTATTTACCTACCCCCTTGTTTTTCATTGTCAAGACCCGACCTTTTAGAACTTATAGACCAGTTAGCCTCCACATTCTTATAACTAGGAGATTTTAACGCCCGTCACCCATACTGGGGTGACATCACTCAAAATGTCAAAGGCAGTGTTTTAGAGTCTCTTTTATTTTCTGGCTTTCTTTGTGTTTTAAATACTGTCGATTTTACCTCTTATCATGTCCAGATGTACTCTTTTAGCTGTGTTGACCTGTCTGTTTGTTCCCCGGATTGCTTGACGGAATTTCGATGGTCAATTCTTGACGATCTCCATGGGAGTGATCACTTACATAGTGTCTTATTGGCCCTTCAAGTTAGCCGTCATACAACCGTACCCCTTAAGTGAGACTTAGGTCATGCAGGTTTGGAAGGTTTCCGAGAGGCGTCCTTCACAAGTGCATCCTTGGGGACCTTCAATGAAGTGGACGCTGCAGTAGAATACTTTACATCGACTATCTACAATGCAGCAACACAGACCATCCCACGGAGGCAACCCACCACGCGCCGCTCAACCGTGCCCTGGTGGACCTCGGCGTGTGCAACATTTATCAAAAATTACAAGTTAGCCCATGCCCGATTCGAGAAGAACCCAACTTTGTGCAACAAGGTCGACCAAAACCGAGCTCGTGCGCTTCGCCAAAGAACCCTTCGTCAGGCTCGACGAAATTCAGGCCGCCGTTACGTTTCATCAATTTCCTCTATGGCACCTACTGCTAATATCTGGAAGGAGATTAATAGGATCAGGGGCCGTTATGCTGATCATCATACTCCCACACACTCAACTTAGACGGTTCCTTGGAGAATGACAGCCCGGCGGTCAGCAATGCTTTTGCTGACCATTTCCGCTTCGTCAGCAGTGTCAGCCGTTACGATAAGGTTTTTTAATCCTACAAATCAAAGTAAGAATCTCATTCTCTCGACTTCGCAACAAAATCTAACCTTCCATATAACTCTCTATTCAGCATACATGAGCTGCATAGCGCTTTGTACTTTTGCAGATTTACTTCCCCTGCTCTTGACGAGATCCATTTCGATATGATTCGGCACCTACATTCACACTCTACTCTCTTCTTACTTGATTTGTACAACCTTATATGGGTAAATGGTTTTTACTCTTCATCATGGCGCATTGGGATCATCCTTCCCTTTGTCAAACGGGGCAGAAACGGGTTGGACGCAGATCACTACCGCCATATAGCTCTCACAAGCTGTTTGAGTAAGTTTCTGGGAAAAATGGTATTGGAGCGCCTAAACTGGTTCCTATAAACCATTCACCTTCTCTCTCCACTCAAATGTGGCTTCCTCAAAGGTCATAGTAACCTTAACCTACTAGTACGTTTCGAGGGTTTGATCCGGAAAGCTTTCTCATTAAAGCACCGAATCCTGGCCATATTTTTCGATATTGAGAAAGCTTACGACACAACATGGAGATACGGCATCTTGAAGCAGCTATACGTCTGGGGGATGAGAGGCCTTTTACCGTCACTTATTTAAAGTTTTTCAGCATCTCGATCCTTCAAGGTATGTGTTGGAGACTCATACTCTGACCTGCAACCCCGAGAGGAGGAAGTTCCTCAGGGCAGTGTTTTAAGTGTCTTATGTTTTATAATTGCAATCAATGATATTATTTCGTCTCTCCCACATGGTGTATCGGCAACTCTGTTTGTCGATGATTTAGCACTATACTGTTCCTCATCTCACCTTTCATCAGCAGCGCGTCGGCTACAACTGGCGGTTGATGCTGTATCCAAAAGAGCACAACTTAAGGGATTCCGCCCACAAACAAAACCAAAGCAATGTATTTCCACGGAGGCAGAGGGGTCTTGTTTCGCCATCTATCTCCCTACAACGGAAAGATATAGATTTTCTCTCCGAGTTTCGGTTCCTTGGCGTAACTCTCGATCCAAAGTTATCCTGGTTACCACACATACGCCGACTTCGAACAGGCTGTCTGCGAGCTCTAGACATTTTGAAAGGCCTCTCACACACTTCGTGGGGCAGCGAACGACAAACATTGTGTACACTATACACAGCCCTCGTATAATCCAAATTGGATTATGGCTGTCAAATTTACTTATCGGCTTCCCCTTCAGCCCTTAAAATGCTGAGCCCCATTTGAAACCTCGGAGTTCGCCTTTCTAGTGGAGCCTTCCGTACTTCTCCTGTCAACAGCCTTTACTGTGAGAGTAGGGTACTATCTTTGCCCGACCATAGACTTCAAATCTGCATGCGATACCTCTGCCGAGTAGAGCAAGCCCCTGTATCAGAGGTCTACAGATGCCTGTATACTACTGAATAAACGGTGGCATATGATAAGTTGCCATCTTTACCCCGCACTTTGAACCTTTGCATAGGAGATCATCTCTCTAACCTGGGTTCTCCAAGGGTCCTTACCCTTCCATCCGTACTGACCCCTAGTTGGCGTGCTCCTCTCCCCACAGTATGTACCAACATGTGGAGCCTTGAGAAGTCCTCCATGGACCCTCACATCATTAAGAGCCTGTTCTTAGAGCATTCGATCTCACACAAACAATGCTGCCCACTATACACGGATGGCTCTAAGTCGGACGGTAGCGTAGGCGCCGCAGCCATCTACCCAGTGGGAGAATTCCTAACTTTATCTATGCCGCCAGCAGCATTTATTTTTACCGCTGAACTTTCAGCAATTCTTTTAGCCTTCAGACTCATCCAAACTTTATCTATTAGTGTTTTACAGTCAATTAGATCTTTTAATGCACCCACCCCTTAGTAACAGAAATTTGCCACTGGCTGATCCAAAATGTGTCCCGATATAGAATTATTTTTTGCCCCGCCCAGGGAATGTTGGGGTCCGGGGCAACGAGAGGGCTGATCTGCTGGCCCGCTGAGCACATTCTGTCTCCCCTGAGAACTCTGTTCTGCCTTTTAGGGACTACTTTTCTTCAATAAGAAAATATATTTTTCCTCTGTGGCAGAATGAATGAGATGACTCTTCATCATCCAAACTATACAAAATTAAAAATTCTATTTACTTTTGGCCCTCGAGCTGTCATAGAATGTAGTCGTTGGAGGTGGCACTTTGCCGAGTTCGCATTGGCCACACAAGACTTACTCACGACCATCTTGTTTCCGGTGATGTTCATATCAGCCCTTGCTGTCGTTTTTGCGGTGGAGACCAATCAGTTGCCCACCTTTTATTGGATTGTAGCCATTTCGCCATTCTCCGGTTGTCCTGTTTCCCGACCGCTTTTAACTATTCTTCAACACACCCGTCTTTGATTCATATTGGCGAAGGAATTTTTTAACCCGTCATTTTTTAAATTTTTGTCACAAAGTGGTCTCCTCCACCTTTTATAGATGATTTCCCTCATTTCATCCATGCTACCATATATAATCCACTTGTATTGGGCAGCAATCCACTGGTTCCTTACCTTAAACCCTTAAACGATATAATTTTGCTCCTTCCCTTGATTGGGCGGGATTCGGATATGCCTTAAAACAACCCAAAGCCTTCAAAGTTTTGAGGACAAAGACCACGGGAAAAGTCACGGCACAATGGCACGCAACTTTCGATTCTCGTCGGCCATCTCACATCTTCTTTGTCATGCAGCAAAAGGGAAGGCCCAATTCCTGCCATTTAGTCTGTGCTACGCCCAGAATACACAATCCGGTCCCCCAAAAGGGCGCGATGCATAATTTGCCATACCCATGGTGTATTACATCTAGCGAGGCTGGAAAGACACTCGCAGTGCCCAGAATAGCCCCACCTGATTTAATTAAATAAGGAGAAAGGGCGTGAAAGCCAAACTACTTTTCGGATATAGAATTATCCGTGTCCATTGGCTCGGCTATAGCGCAACGGCGTGTGCTAAAAATTGTGAATGCAGTACTCCCAGGGCTGTAGAAGCTTTCCGACCATGGGGCAAATCAAGCTCCTCTAGCGACCATGAGCACGATTCAAATAACGATTTGAGAAAGCGGGAGGAGAGTTGACGGCACCAGTGTTTCGATGCAAGAATCCTGCTCTAAAATGCCAGATGTCGCTACAGGCAACTAACGGTTATGTGTGTATTGCAAACACATTTTAACCGGAACGGATACTTTTATTCATTAGTATTCACCCTCGGGGTGATAATCCCTCCAAATGAAGAATAAGGATACGAAATGAATTGCAACTCGCAGGTAAAAATAACATCCAGGAAAGACAGACTTTTATTTCAATTAATAAACCAGCTATGAGGTTAATGAGGAAGAGATTAAATACCCTTGGGTTTTAAAGCTAGAAATGGGGGGAGATGGAAAGGAGTGCCGCAAATATTGTTCCCCAGTTTATCAGCTCCTATTTACACACCCTTGGACTAAAATATAAAGCCCTTCTCATAGATTATATATTTAATATATATAATTAAACTTTTTAGAACTTATTATAGTATTCATGTGTATGACAATAATGTTTAGTTTGCTAATTTGTTTGAATATTTTGTTATAGTTTGAACGACTTATTTTTTTCCTGAATGGTGCGTAATTAATATCATGGTAGGTGTTTTAAAAGCTGAATTAAGGAATATTGCTTATGTTTCAGCTTAAATTTATAAGTATTGTGTATTTAATATCGTTATAAATAGGTAATATAACAATATTAAAGAGAGCAAAAATCCACAAGTAGAAATTGATAAAAAAATAGAATTTTAGAGATATTCTGTCCAAACCATTTCTATCAAAGAAACTAGTGCTAGAAAACGTCTTACAACACTTACAGAAACAGGAGTACAGAAGCAAATAAAACAGCTTCTAAACATGCTGAGGAGTTCATTGAAGCTTCAAGTTAAAAAATATCACCTGAACAGTTATAACGAGACTTTAAAATTAAAGGCAAAAGGATGCAAGGCGACAAAATAGCCATAGATATCTGAAGTCAAAGATCACAAAAATTACACTAATGCAGAATGTTCTACACCTCTATAGTTATGTATTGAGATGAAAGTAATTATCAGCTATGTAAAAAAGACTAGTTTATTGTTGTTTAACATTTAATTTATGTAATTTCACTTAAATATATCTTGGAAGGCTGCCATTTAGAGTTTAAAATTTATGAACAATTTTTCAGATTTTCAATACTTCTGGGTCCACCTTTGTAAGACGAAGACTTGGAGAGGCCTTTCACCTTGCTTATGTGGTACTAACTGTGAAACATAGACGTGGTTCTATCACGGTATAGGGCTGCATGTCTTCCTCAGGGCTAGGGGAGCTGGCTTAATATCAGGGAAAAATGAACTCAACAACTTATTCCACAATGATGCCACATATTTTAGAGTCATCTATCCATAAATTTCATTGCCACAACACCAAGAAACGAAATTATATTTCAACAGGGCGATGTCTCATGCCAGAATTCAAACAACATTAAAAATTGGTTTTGATAAATGGGGATCACCCCTTTGGAGGGGTTACCAGGCATCACAGACTTAAATCCGATAAAGGAACTTGTAGGAAATGCTTGGAAAAGCAATAAGAAGCACCAAATGTACAAATAAAACAGAACTATGAAAAATTACAAGATGAGTAGCGAAAGATGAGAAATTTGTGAAAATTCGTTGAAATCTAAACCAAGAAGTATCATGGCTGTAATTAAAGCAAAAGGGATCCAATTAAGTACTAAAATAAATAATATATAATATATATATATATATATATATATATAATGAATACATTAACCAGAAATATCTACATAGGATGTTTTATACTTTTGGCCACGGCTCTATAAATTAAATAGTATGTTAACACGAGAGCAAACCTTTTCTCAATATAGACAACTCTTAAATACATATACACATATACATATACACATACATAAGTATCAATATGTGTCTACAAATTGATTAAAGTATATTCATCTATAAAAATATACATGCTTTGGTAGAAAATGTGTTGCCTTTGGCAACTCGGAATTGCGTGCATGCGTGTTGTCTGGCATCAGTTCTCCTTTTTTCATAACATAGGAGACTCAGTTGCGTATTTTCAGTAAATTAATCAATACCAGGGCTGAATTCAATCCTCCAAAACTTGGAAAAGGCAAGATTTGCTGCTTATAATTTACGCCCATGCCTACAATTTAAAGAGACCCGAGTGCTTGTATCACAGTCTGAGGTCGGTGCAGAGTGTCAGGAAAGAGTTTGGTGAGTCAGTTTGTGATTACGAGGGTACCGCGGTTCTGAAATCTGACTCTAAGCGTTCTCAAACGAAAAAAAAACTCAATTTATCGCGGAGATCCAGGCATGTATTGACAACAATCCCAGTAAGTCACTGAAATCCATAGCTACAAAAAAAAGAGTGCTAGCATCTCTCATGAGAAGGTAAGTGCTTGAGGACATGCGCTAGTAGTCATACATGAAGGGCAAGAGCCAGTTTCTGTGGCAGAAGATGAAGGACACGCCGCAAGGCTGGCTTGATTTGGTTCATCTCAGACGAGAAGAATCTCTGCCAGGAAGAGCTGGTGAACTCGCAAACCAACCGAATGGTTGCTGTGTCACCCGAAGATGTAACGATAATTATCAAGACCAATTTCTCGATTCACAGCATGATGTTTGGGATGTTCAATAGTGAAGTCTATGTTATGCCTTAGTTTACCCCCCAGAAGGTCTACATTGAATGCCTGGAGTTGTTTTGGCCTTTCATCCAGGAAGTAGCCGTTAAAAAGTCATACATATGTCAGAAGGAGCTTAAATCATGGCCACACGAGAAGGAGGACCAAGTCATTGCTGTCAAACAATTATTTGACCACATCACGCCGAACATCTGCCCTCCCAATTCCAAAAAGTACAACCTCTTCGACTATTATGTATATAACGTTATTGAGAGAGAGACCAACAAGTCCCCTTCAACATCAAGGTGGAGATTTGTTCAATGATCATCACAGTTTTCACCCACTTAAACAGGGGGAGCATCGAGAGGCGTGAGTAGGTTTTGATGACGCCTGGAAGACGTAAATGAGGGCGACGGCGATATCATTGAATATAATAAATAGTACATTATTCAACATGTCACTTTGGTAAAATTACAATAATAAATTAACTGTTACTTTTTGTTATAATGATCTACGTGGACAAATTACCCAAAGCACGTTGCAGACATTATGTAGATGACTCATTTGTTTGTTTTGATGCGATAACAGGAACAACGTAAATAAAATTTAAATTACCTAAATTTTTGAAATCGAAATATTAAATTAAGAGGGGCGGGGGTGAGAAAAAAGTAACTACAATATTGGATATCAACATTATCCTCCTCTCTTTGAAATCAAAATAAGTCTCCTCTTTTTGGCATTGACATAAACCTCCTGAATTTAGAAATAGAAATAAGATTGCTAATTTTTATCATCAACATAAGCCTCGTCATTTTGAATCCCAACATAAACATCCTTTTTGGCCCTTAACGAAAGACTCTTACTTATCTCATCTTTGGACCTCAACCCCGTAAGGGGTGCGGCGATTTGCCATCCTGGCCGCCGTGCTCACGGATCCAGCGCTCCTTCCGGCCCCAGCTTAGCCTCTCTTCCTTCCTTCAGACAGATTGTATTTCTCCCATACTTATTCGCTTTTCATACAACCTCTCCAACAACTTTCTCTAGTCAGCCTCTAATTTCAAGGGGTAGATGCTGATCTTCTTCACAAGCCAAACGTCCCGGATCGGGGCTGAGGGGGGAGGGGACAACGTTCCCTAACCCCTGAGCTTCGGTTCGGGATGGGTTTTTTTAACAACATGCTTCATCTCCACCAATACCTTCCTCACATCCCTTTTTCTTCTCACTTCACCGTCTATCCTTGATTATACGCCGTGTCTAAGGTGGAGCCGCCATGACGATAGAGTCCCAGGTCACCAGGCGGGAGGGGTGGTCCCAAATGGCGGTGTCTGGCTGTGCCGGGCCTGTTAGCACCTCCTGCAGTGCAGGCTACTGCGAGAGTTAAAGCGCGATTGCATCCCGTGTAAAAAAGAGGGTCACCATGCCCATGTATGACAAAATTAATAAAAACCCAAATCTCTCCCCAATTCTCCTTGCTCATCAACGGAACCGCTCTCGGGCAGCTCCACATAAAAAATGGAGATCTTCTCTCCTGTACTTGCACAGGGGACCCTCCATATTTCTTTAACCGGAGAGGCGGCTTACTCCTCTCCTATGCCTACGGGGAAGGGGACTCCCCCTTACCCCTTTCTCTGGAGGTGCTTTCGGCCACACCCCTGCTTCCAGCGGCAGTCCCTCCTTTGCTTTCCAAGAGGACTGCAAAGAAAGCCAGCTGGCAGCCCATAGCCAACCACTTCCCATCGAAGCTGCTCGGTAGGGCAAACACCCTTAGGTGGGAGAGGGAAGCCAGGCCCCTTCGGTCGCTTCCCTCAAGAGACCTGATGGCAAGAATATTAAACCTTGCCGGGGTCAAGGCCTGTGCCGCCCCACACAAGACTGGTGACGCTGCCAAGGGGACCTGCGATGTCCTGGGAGGGGATGGATGGCCAACTGGAGGCCCATCCTGTGATAGACATGGTCCTTAAGGAAACTCAGCCTCAGACGGTAGGGCCGTCCATGCGAAGGAATCCGGGCTCCGCACCAAGCACCGAACCCGAATCCGCCTCTATGCAAGGTCCTTCTAAAACAGCTGTGGACTTCGAGACAGTACAAGGAGGGAAGGCACCTCCTCCAACCAGTGCCCCTGCGACCACCAGGACCTTCTTCATTTCCGAGAAGGACCTGGCTTAGGCGGTCCATCTGTCCTAGGGGCTTCTGCCGGTGGAGGTGAGAAGCGGGTTCATTCCCCGCCCAACTCTCCTAAAAAGAAAAAGACTAAGACTAAAAAGACTCAGGGCTCCTCTCCATCCGCGGGGGCTGCGGGGATGGATGAGTCCGCTGCCACTTTGGTAGGCGACCAAGCCAAGATCGGCACATCCGGCCCCTCTAGCTCACCGGGTTCGAAGCCCATGACTAAGACCAAAAGTGCAAAGGGGGAGCCTAGATGACATCAGGCCCCCTGATTCAGAGGTTACCTGGCGTTTTTAAACACGCTAACTTCAAACGCTTCCTCGTTATTCACTCCATTGATGGCACCATGTTGGCCAAGGCCAACATGATCCATCAGGGTAGAGCATTAGCTAGTGCAATTAGTAGAGAGCCGAAGGTGACCCGTTTCTCTGAGGGGAGCCTTCTGGCGAATGCGGCCAATTTCGCCGAGGCGGCCAATATAAATGCTCTTCGGACACTTCATGGCACCCCGGTGAGTGACGCCGCACTCTACCATGAGCTTTGTGAAACGAGTAGTTTATGCGACAGAACTCGTTGACTACTCCATTGAGAACATAACCTTAAAGCTGGCCGACCCTGAGGCGGTCAAGGTCGAACGTGTGATGAGAAAACAGGGAGGGACCACGAGACCAACCCCTACACTCTTCGTCACGTTAAACTGTGACAACCTTCCTGATTCGGTGCGTGCCGGTTGGTACCGCTACCGCGTGAAGGCATTCGTGCCATTGCCGCGCGATGCTATTACTATCATCGTTTCGGCCATACGAATTGTACTTGTAGACGTGCAAATTCGCGGTCACCCGATGTCTGTGTAAATTGCTCCAATGCCACACACGATAAGTCTAGATCATGTGTGGCCAAGTGTGTCAATTTCGGAGAGCCGCACCCTGCTTCTTCGAAGCAATGTGGTGCATATCTCCGTGAGAAAGAAATCCTGGCCGTTCAGGCCCAGGATCGACTCTCATTCCGCGAGGCTAAGGACTTGGTCCTGGCGTGCCAAGCTCTGCCCGGGACGTCATATGCCTCAACAGTTAGCAAGGCACCCTCTGATCGTGGCCCATCCAAGCCAACAAGCACGATTGTTTCCGCGCCTATTTGGAGCCCTTCTGCGGGCTCTACTCAACCCGGGCGCTCCTCTAGGAATACTGGCGGCAAAAAGGCTAAAAACCAAGGCTCCCTCCTCTTTCCCCAACGTGACCGTTTCCCATAAGGCGAAACGGCCAAGCGCCTCCACCGAATCGTTAGACTCACAGGAGGCAACGCCCCTGAAGTTGGTCCCCAGGCCATCTTCCGGGGTTCCTAAAGCTGTCCCCCGAAAGGAGGACAGCAACAAAGGAGCTTCGGCGCCTTCGCCCACGCCTAGTGGTGGGCTGAGTGGCTCGGAGACGGTGATCCTCGAAAAGAGGGCCCCCCCCCTGTTTCTGAAGCCGCAACGTCCTCCTAAGGCTTCGAGGCGGAGGGAGGAAAAGACTCGCATGGCGAGCCAAACTTCCCCCAATAAGTCCTCGAAGGCGACAGCGCCTTCAGTGCTTTTCCGGCCAACAGCGCCCGGGGTTTTGCCTCCGGGAAGCATACGGCCATTCCCGCGTCTCCTCCAAGCTAGGCCTGGAGGGCATGATGTCTCCGTTCTTTCTTTCACTTTAGATACCCCTTTTAAGTCAGTGGCTGTGCAGCTTCACCTAGATAGAGGATATACTATCATTTCTGCGTACATTCCACCGTCAGCGAACTTCGACGCGGGGTATTTCCGCCGCGTCGTGGCATGGTTGCCGAGGCCCTTTCTCATGTTTAGAGATCTGAACGGCAGGGATCCTCTCTGGTGAGATTACTTAATAAATCCCAGGGGACAAGTCCTTGCCGATCTGATTTAAGAGCTTGAGATAGGTGTCCTAAACGTGGATGAGTTAACGCATCACTGCCCGAGAACTGCTTCATTTTCTTACCATGACCTATCTTTGTGTTCTTCGGATGCACAGCCTAATTTTTATTGGGGGGGTGGTCGATGACCTGCATGGTATTGAACACTTTTCTATTCAAATATCATTTTTAGGGCAACTACTGCCTGATAGCCAACTTCGGTGGTGCTTGGAGCGGGCGCGGGGGCCTGCATTTCAGGAAATTTACGTCGGTAGATGAGGCCCTGACTACTATTGCTAGAGAGTCTGGCCGTTTTGCACGCCGACCGCTCCCATGGTGGTCGGCCGAGTTTAAGACGGCCCTCAAACAGAAGCATTATGCCTACATGCGCTATAAGCGCCGCCCAAACGATTTCACTGTCGGTGAATTTCCTCGGGCTAGGGCTAGGTTCCGGTATATCTGGAAGCACGCCTACCGCTCTTCTTGGCGGGCATACGTGTCTTCACTTAAGGGAAAGACCCCTTTAGCAGAGGTGTAAAAGCGAGTCAAAAGGATTCGGGGCAAGTTCTCGCAGGACCCCCCTCCCGTTCTCCAGTAGAATGGGACCGCAATCTCGGACTCCGCGTCCGTGGCGGAATATTTCGCGACCACTTTTTCCGCATTC
Organism: Ceratothoa steindachneri; assembly: GCA_963969495.1. NCBI lineage: Eukaryota > Metazoa > Arthropoda > Malacostraca > Isopoda > Cymothoidae > Ceratothoa > Ceratothoa steindachneri. The sequence goes on along the minus strand of OZ018327.1, from coordinate 104,914,590 downwards.
TCTAGCCGGGATGCTGCTCCGCCAGCATTCAATGCACGTTGTGATGTTGCGGAAGGCCGCTGGCTGGACTTTACCTCTAGAAGCGGAGAACCCTTCAACGAGAGGTTAACTGTGAGTAAGTTGCGCTTCGCTCTTGCTTCGTGCGCGGACACCGCCCATGGTCCGGACGATGTCCCGTACGCCATGCTTCGACACCTGGGTGAGCAAGGCATGGCCTTTCTGTTATATTTGTTTAACAGCATCTGTGTGGATGGTCTTCTCCCAGATTCCTGGCGAATCGCTACTGTGCTCGCCCTTCGCAAACCCGGGAGAGATCACTCTATTTCGACCGGTTTCCGCCCAATTTCTCTAACCTCTTGCGTGTGCAAGTTGATGGAGAAATTGGTAAATGTTAGATTAGACTTTTTCGTGGACAGCGGAGGCCATGTGTCTTCTGCAAATTTCGGCTTCCGCAAGTTCCACTCCACGTCTGATGCTCTGCTTCGACTGTAAAATGCCGTCTGCGAGGCCTTCCTTCGTAGAGAGCACTACGCCTCGGTGTTTTTCGATCTGGAGAAGGCCTATGATACCGCATGGCGATACGGTATCATGGATACTCTCCACACGATGGGAGTGAGGGGACGCCTCCCAATGTTTATCTTGGAATTTTTGCGAGATCGTCGATTCCGCGTACGGGTGGGGGGAGCCCTCTCCGGCCCAAATGAGCAGGAAGAGGGTGTCCCGCGGGGAAGTGTCCTCAGTGTCACACTCTTTGCCCTGAGCATCAACGGCATCACCTTGTTGCTGCCGAAAGATGTTCTCGCTACGCTCTACGTGGACGACTTATCGATCTCTATTGGCGCGGCCCAGATGCCAACTCTGGAGCGTCGACTCCAACAGGCATTGAACCACGTCTCTCGCTATGCAGAAGCACACGGGTTGTGGTTTTCCTTGGCCAAGAATAACGTGTTGCGCTTCGGCCGCCATCCACGGCTCCACCCCGACCCAGACTTGTTTCTTAATGGGGTACGCCTGAAAGGGGTTGAGGCGCACCGTTTCCTTGGTCTTGTATTTGTCCGACGCATCCCCTGGGACGCTCATATTCGCAGCCTTAGGTTCTCTTGTTTCTGCGCCATGGATATTCTCCGTTTTGTGACGTGCAGCACTTGGGGGTGCTGATAGGGCTATTGCCTTACTTTTTTATCGATCCTTTGTTCGTTCGAAGCTCGACTATGGATGCGAGTTTTATGCATCCGCAGCCGAGCGTTTATTGGGGAAGGTGGAATCGATCCATCACACAGGCATTCGCCTTGAGACCGGTGCTTTCCGCACTTCCCCCATTAAGAGCCTGTTGGTCTATGCTGGGGAGATCTTACTCACTCTACGCCGCGTGCAGTGGATCACTCGCCTGTTCGCGCGAGCTTGGTGCCTCTCTCAGTCGCCAACAGCTCCCACTGCATCTGCAGCTGATCTCGACGGTGGCTATGCCACATAGAGACGCCTTTTCATACCCTAAGCCTTTTCGCTTTAGAGCCAGAAAACTCCTTCGAGAGCTAGGTATAGCTATCGGGCTAGTGGCGCCCCTGGTTCTGTCCAGGACGCCACCCTGGAGAGTACCACATTTGGCTATTTGTCGCCACGCGTCTGCTCCAAAAGCTTGTACGGCGCCGGCAGTATTGCGTTCGAACTTTTTGGAGCACAACTCGTGTCACGCTGAAACCGTGCCAGTGTATACGGATGGCTCCAATTCCCAAGAGGGGGTCGGCTCACACGCCGTATCCCCTCTGTTTGAAGTCAGCGCGGCTCTCCCAGGCGCCGCGTCTGTCTCCTCGGCCGAACTGGTGGCAATACACAACTCGGTACGGGAGATTACGCGAGGTGCCCGGTTCAGAGACCGGATTGTGATTTATAGCGGCTCACAAAGCGCCCTGAGTGCTCTCAGGGCATTGGAATCTCCGCATCCCCTGGTTCGCGATATCCGTGAGGCCACGGTTTTGGTGAGTCGGGCGGATGTCGAGATTATCTTCTGCTGGGTTCCTCAACATGTTGGAATTGCAAGGAATAAGCGTGCCGATGAGGGCGCCAAAGAGTCCGCGAGGACTCTTGTGACCGGACCAGTGTTTCGCTCTTCTTCACACCGACTACGGGCAGCTCTTCGGACTGCTTGGCAAAGAAGATGGGAGACGGTCGAAGGGAACATAAAGTTGCGTGCCATTGCGCCGCGACTGTCCCCATGGACCTATCCCCCAATGCCGCGACGGCTTCAGGTAGCTTTCTGTCGTCTCCGATTCGGACACACTCGTGTGACGCATCGCTATTTGATGAAGCGCTTGCCTGCGCCCTTTTGCGACGACTGCGTCGTCCCCCAGACTGTTCGGCACATTCTTGTCGAATGTCCCAGTCTGGTTGATCTTCGCGCACGTTACCTGTCCCGGTACCGTGATGGGCAGGGTCGCTACCTCCTGTCCTTTATACTTGGGACGAGTGCGTGGACATTTAATGCTAGACTTGTTGACTTTTGGGGGGAGCCCGGCCTTCTCCCTATTATTTAAGCAGGGTGTTTTTGTTTTGTTTGGTTTTTTGTTTTTTTGTTGTTTTTTGCTTTTGTTTTTTTTTTCCTCTTATAGGTCGCACGCTCCTGTGCCGGAGGGACCTTTTCCAGACGCAGGATCTTGCTTACTGCTCACTTCCCTTTCCCTTTTCTTTTTTTTTGGGGGGGGAGTTGTTTTTTATCCTAATTTTATCTTAAAGTAGCCTAGTCATAGGCTAGTTTTTAATACGGCGACTAATGCCCAAGTAGGCAGTCGCCAGATGAGCTCTTTAAAGAAGAAAAAAACAAAAAAACTTTGGACCTCAAAAATTGCTTCATTGATCCAAAGCTCTAGGAAGCTTGAGAACTGCTTTATTAGTTCACAAGTCATCATTCACGCTTCATCATTCAGATCTGTACAAATACTGGAAAAAATTTCCATTAACACATAACGTGTTATACAAAATGAGAGAGAAAAAAGAAAATAAATTTAAATAAGAGAGAGAAGGAGAGAAAGAGAGAGAGAGAGAAAAGAAGAGACAAAGCTACACACACAAAAAAAACATGGGAGCAATATTAATGAGGGGCTGCTCCTCTTTGGGATCAGGTTAATTTCCCATAACGTTCATATAAATGACGTTGTCTCATGGAACTCATATTAGATGGACCGTTGGGTCCATCCAATGCCTCGTTGAGCAATATCGGCTTGCCCAGGATGCAAGAGTGTGTTTTTAAATCTCTAGCCCTCCTGTGTGGCAAGAGCCCAATTTAAACTAAAAAAACTCTTCCAAATCGTGTCACATACCTTCATACAACATTTCACCTGTATCATTTTTAGGAATCTTACTTTTTGGTATACGTATGATATATTTTATTTTGGTTCCTTGATTATGGGAAATTAGAACGCCAATGGTGGCGCCAAAGAGTCCACGAGGACTCGGTTACCAGTAAAGCGCTTGGCTCTTCCTCACACTGATTACATGACAGGTATCAGATGAAGTCTTCGAGCTGCGTGGCAAATAAGATGGGAGACGGTCGACGAGGACTAAAGGTTGCCTGCCACCGCACCACCTCTGTTCCAATCACCTACCCCCGATGTCTCGGCCTCTTTGGGTCGTGTTCTGTCATCTTAGATATGGGCTCAGTCGCGGGACGCACCAATATTTGATAAGGCGGGTTTCTGAACCTTATTGCGACGACTGCCTTGTTCCCCCAGACGGTCCAGCACGTTCTTGTTGAATGTTTCACTATGGAAGATCTTTGACCATATTCCCTATCCCTGTAATGGAAGAGCGGTGTCACTACCGCTTATGCCTTGTGTGCGTGACTGGTTCGTGCATATAGACTTGCGGACTTTGACTTCTTGGAAGAGGCTGGCCTCCTCCATTTTATTTGACTATCTTTCGTGTTGGTCGCATGGCCCAGAGCCGAGAGGAGCCGGGCCTCTCCCTGACGCCAGAGCGTACTTCTTCATTCTTCTTGCCTTTATTTAGGTTCTCTTTTGTGGCTTTGGTTTTACTAATGTTTTGTATTTTAGAATATTTGATTAAATTTGAAGCTGTCCAACCTTTTTTCCCAATGGGCCAAATTAGAAATATTAAGTATATTTCTAAATGTAGTGAAAAACGAATTTCAATAAAATATATAATTACAAACAAAATACTGTATATTAACAGTAAAAGATTAAATTAGTCAAAATAAAATCAAATCAATGTGATGTTTGTCATTGACTTCTTTTATGATATTCTCAATATCTGATTTTCAAAGTAAATAAAAATAGACGATAAAAATACCCCGTAAAATTTAGAAGTTAAGTAAGCAGTGGCCCGCATTAAAAAAATAAGTGGGCCTCAATGACGCCCGCGGGCAGCGGGTTGGATGTACATGTGCTTTTCGCTACAGTCACTTGCTTGTTTTGGATAAAAAGCGTACCCCAGGAATACTCGATGTAATGTGAAGGTGCCTCCTCAATGCTCTGGCAACCGCATACCATTACTGCGTCGGTTGCATTTTACGTTACAAATACACCTGGTTTTTATGTATGGTTCATCTTTTATAAATATAATCGAATGTTCATTTTATTGTTCATTGAATCTATACTTTGTCCCATAATTAATTTCCCTTTTCCCTTCTCATTAATCGTCATTGAGCTCAAATACTTTACATCCAGAGGGAAACTAAGTATTCAATTGGGAAAAAAAATACTAATGCAAAGAATCTGACTATTTTCCACGACTTGGGAACTAATGCAAAGAAACTAAATAAAAAAGTGTAAATGGAGAACAAAAATATAGTAAAACGGGTGATAAATTTTGCAGTAGCAAACCTAATTAACGCTTGAATAATGAAATTTGGAAGCCGAGGAACTAAATCGTACACAAAATCATAAGTACGAGGTTGGGTCTAATCACACACAAATACATACATGATGTAAGTATTACGGCCTACCAGAGTAGTAAATTCACTTGTAGATGAGTTAAATTAAGCCACAACAGGTGTGATTCGTTATCACATGAATTCCCGACTAGTATCTACTTTGTGAAAGCTTCCATACGGTGCAACGACGGGTGGTTCGAATCCCTCTCGCGTTAAACTCTAACTCCTCACCGACTCAGAATCGAGTGCAATTCGAGAGCCAAATCGTACCCAAATTCCTTGAGTGATAGTGAATACTATATATCAAGTGGTAGCTATGACTCCATTCACATCCATAAGAGTCGGAAATCTTCATTACAAGGTGGTTCGAAAGTCTTGTCACCCCCGGTAAATATTGTTTTAATTTTCTATTTCGGATGGAAGACATTAACTCCTACAGTTTGGAAGAGAGGCTGTTCATACAGACCTTCTTGATGTATGACAGTGTCAATTAAATTGAATACACTAAAACGAGTACATGTGTTTCATATTATTATATTGTTCCTCTATTCTTCTTATTACTTTTCGGTAGGGGGTAACAAGACTGGACTGCCCTGTATTTTTGTGCCCTTCGTCTGTTCTCTTCTTTACAATGACTCTATCATTTTCATTTTATAATCTTCCGCCCCTTCTTCTTTCCTCATCGTGGTGTATGAAAAACAGGGAATGAAGGAGGGGAAATTTTCTGGAAACAGCGCCAAATTATCACTGTTTACCCTCAAATTAATTTTCGCTAACGAACGAAAGAATTATAAAGAGAATAGAAATATTTTCAAGGGGATTGTAATTATCAGATATTAAAATTAGAAGATTTAAATGCTTTACTTAACTGAATCTTCTAAAGAAGTCATTTTATGTTTAAATTAAAAACCATTTGGTAATATTAGGATGGCTATAATATTTAATGCTTTGGTTCTTTAGGAAAGGCAACGAGGTGATGCAGATAAATGTTGGAAAATGAAATATTAACAGAAGTAGTGGTATTGAGAAGTGAAAAAAAAACCTCCTGAGATCTTGCAAGTTGATATGGATTGTGAGGGTATGGAACGTACATACTCGCATGCCGCCAGACAACCGTGGAAACGAAAGAAATTTGTCATTTGAGTTGACCTTCGTCTTCTCTCTGCCCCCCCACCCTTCTCCAACAGGCGACAGGAAGTCTGGCGAAAGAAGGACTATCTCACAGAGAAGCCGAAATTTTATTTGCCTTTTTTATGATACCATGGAGATTGTCCAGAAGGCACTGCGATAAGCGAATTGCCGTGAATGGGATCTCTCTCTCGATTTCACACAGTCCGCAGTATAAATGACAATGCCGTTCATCTTTCTAAGGCAGTATCCCAAACCTACTTGCGTAACCCTCACGTTAAACGAGAGTCATTGCCGTGGCGAATCGACTGCCAACGCGCCGCTGAGTTAACTTTGTCGCTGTCTCAAAGTATTCCTGAGGCAAATCTCGCCTCGCAGAGTTTGTGACTAGAAGAAATCGCTCTGTTGCTCACCGTAACTTGAGAAAGAAAAGCAACATCCAAATAGTTACTGGAAATTACTATTTGTTAGTGTCACATCCAGTTAGGAGTGAACTAACCGGAACTGCAGTCAGCAGCCCCGAACCCGTCGTCTTATCCCCCCTCTCCCCGAGAACTCGTATTAACGCTACTCGAACCACCCCGTCTGGACCAGGGTAGTCATCTCTCCAATCCATCACAATTAATGGTAATCTGTAAACTCAGTGTCCCTCCATTCTTAAATTACCTATTTAATATACAGTGATTGATACTCCCATTGAGTCAGTATAAATCTAGACGCTCAATGTCAGTTTTATCCTCCCCTCCTTGTTTAAAGAGATTCAAGTGAGCCATTCTCTGATATTATTATTTATAATTGCTGTCAACCTGGACTAATCCGTGTTTAATATTTAATCCTTATTTACCTAAATGCCTGTTTAACTATTGCTACTACTTATTATTTTGGTGTGAAGTAAAGTTTATTTTTTTACGTGTGTTTATTTGTGGCTCCTCCTTTTTGACTAATTTATTCAACCTGTATTATGCACTCTTAGCATTTACAATCACAAACCTCCCCCCAGTAACAGGTGGGACTTTTATACTTAGAATCCTGGCTACGGCACAACCCGCCTCTAACCAGCTTTCGCACGTTCAGTAGGAATTAAAGCATATATATATATATATATATATATATATATATATATATATATATATATATATATATATATATATATATATATATGATCGTAGATTAAGTAATAGGGTCAATACCATCGACTTAAACAAACGCGGTGTGTCCAGATCAAGGACTAGAATAATTATTGAACCAGGCTATGCGTAATTCTACGACATGGATAAATAAAAGAACAAAAAAGGAGACGATAAAAAAAAGATAATGAGGATGTTTATCAAATAGCTCAGTAACCCTTTTTTCCCTGTCCTTTGGTTCCGTTGATACATTTACAAACTGTTAAGGGAATGGTATATTTGGTAGAATATATAAAAAGGTTTAGGTTTCCTAGCGTGAAGTTGGGAAGTGGAAGGTAGGGAAAGAACATGAATATATAAATCAATTAGGTTGATTATATTGATCAGAGCTATTTCAACTTTATGAGGTGGGGAACAGGACATTTTGAACGTTGAAGAACAAAAATGTCACGAGGAAATCTCAGGTGCGAATTTCAAGAGAAAACATCAAGAAGGAAATGACACGAGGGAAACTGTCAGAACGTTCAAGAAAAACGCATCCAGTCTCCTCAAGCAACAAACCTTAAGGTCATCCACTTGTAGGAAACCTTTATGGTAAATAAACCTTTTGGAAAACTTTGTGGGAAACCTTATTAGGAGACAAATTTTCATTAGGAAATTTGGGCGGGAAAGTTTAGAAGAAATATATCAATCAGAAGTACAATTCGGTCTTTTTTCGTTTTTGCTTCCTCTTACTCAAATTTCCTCCTTTCATCCTGGTATCAAGTGGATTTTAAAGTATGCGCTGGTATAAAATTGTTCTTCGTTCTAGTTCAGTATCATAAAAAAAGATGAGAACTCTTGTATTTCTACCACAATATTTTCCTGCTACAGGAACGAATTAACTGTTGAGACTCATGCAAAGTAATCTTGTTCCATCCATCTGGAAGAATTTCCCAGAGTTCTTGTATTGTATTTAGATTCCTAGCATTAGACCTTCCTCCAATTGTCTTCCAAACATCTTCAATGGGATTTAGGTCCGAGTTTCTTCAGGCTAGTTCCTAACATCGATATTCTCATCGTCCAAGAAGGTCCTTCACCAACTTAGCAGTGTGGCAGGTGGTGCTACTTTGCATCTTGTCGCAGCAATTTATTGTACAATTGTGCATCCATTATGCCCCGTAAGCCCACAAGTGGCTCAGTGACTTCTACTGAAGTCACGTCCAGAATATGATACAGCCTCCACCAAACTTCACACAATTTTTGGCGCAATTGACAGACAATATTTCGTCTCCTCTACGACGAAATAAACCGCGGACATAATATCAAAACAAATGGAACTTAAGTTTGTCACTCATGAATGATTTGACTGCGAGTGTGTGAAGGTGAAGGTTGTCATCCTCTAACCCACATGACACAGTCTGCCTGGAGATATTAAGGGTCAAAATCCTACTAACCTCTCGTAAAATTACTGTAGCCGACTTAAACTGTCCCTATTCACAATTTGGGTAATGGCTCTATTTTTATTTTTAAGGTCATTTTTGAGGTTTTCCTTGGCCTACCTGTTGATTCACTAGCCTTACCTAAACCTGTTTTGTCAAAGGTTACAGAATATTATGGACAATATTTTTGACTTCCCGACAGTATCTGCAATGGCTGCAATTAAAAGAGGATCTTTGTGGATGGCGCAGCTTTACGAGCAGCTTGCGGTCAGTGAGAAGCGTGACAGTTTTCTTACGCATGTCACTTTGATGAGAGCTAGCAAGAGACCTAACTCACACGATATTGAAATAAAGTAAGTTGCTATGGAAACAATGCCGGTTCTCTCTACAAGAAATCCAAGCGTTCGAATCATTTTGTAAACTTTAATTATTTAAGTAAATTACCATCTGCTGATGACGGTCGTTTTATTCATTCAAGTTTGCATAACCTTTATACGTAATTTATACCTGTCAGTTATCGTACACCAACTTAAAAAAAATGGATTTTCTCTGTCAAAAGTAATAAAAGATGATATGAAAGAAATGCAAACGGTTTAATCCTTTTAAACGCTACTCTATTAATTCCACGAAAGCTGAGATGCTGACTCGTCTTTTTTTGCATCTGCACCAATTAATTTTTCACGACTGAATAACAATAGCACTGTTCTTATGCGATTACTTCATCTCCAAGCTTAATTTCTATCAATCTATTAATTCTTTTATTTTACTCTTGAAATTTTCAACTTAACATGTAAGAGCTTATTTTGTTTAACTTTATTTTGTTTACCATTATTTCGTCAGCAACGAAAGAGTGACGTCTTATTTTTTACCCTACTGAGAAAAGAGTTGTGTGGAATAACTCTCGTCCCATTTCTGACACAATGCAATAATTATTCGCGACCAATTTAATTTTATTGGTCACTCTTGATACTTAACCAATGGTCTCCAATCCTGCTGTTTAGGGATTTTTAGTTTCTTGTATTTTTTCTCTCCTATCTCTGTTTTTTTGTCTCGTGACTCGCCTTGTACAGTTTTTCTTCTTGCTAATCAGTCGCGTTTTTAATTGTCTTAAATATGACAGTTCTCAGAATCCTTTTTCCCGCTCGCAAATATATATGTATATACAGAGAAGAGGAGCATAGGTTGGTGGCATCTTTTCCCTCTCCGTTCAGGAGAATGAGAATCCACTCCGAAGGTATTTGGTTCACCTTCGCTAATTGCTCTCCATTATTATGGAAGGTGATCCTTATGTTCTGGGTCTTCAAGAAACCATTACATTTCGCTCGGGACGCAGTGGCTTCTTCTTGTTCTATTCCTCGAGACTAAATTGCTTCAATTTTTGTTCGGAATGCGAGAGGGAAGGTAAGTTTGGGAGGCTTCAGATTAGGTTTCTAACAAGAAAATTTTGTTTCGAAAACCTGTATTTTTTGTTAAGATGTATATAAAAAACTTGTAAACTAAATAGAATAATCCGATATTATTTCGCTCCACTTTCTTGTATATTTACTACTACATGATTTTGTAGGTTGTCAAAAAATCAATATCTTGTTTAAATACATATAAAATGCTTCTAAAGATTTGTTTAGACACTTCTAATTTTTTGGCAAGTTGTTTAAAGATAACTGTAAGAATGACGAGGCAATATAAAGCTATAGGAAGGCCTACGCTCTTTAATCTGTAGTAATGCTTAGGCCCTTAGCCTCTTTTTAGTATACATATTCTTAGAAAACTTAATTAGTCATGGTGGCAAGTAAAATACAAAAAACATTACCTATGTCTATGGAAATTTGTTGGTTAAAAGATTGCATTCAGCTGAATTCGGAGTAAAATCGGAGGATCGAGGCCGTCGTATTCAACAGATATCGATCTTCTTAAGTCCCTTGTGACGCCTAATCCTTGACAAGACACTCATGAAGTGGCGGGAATTTGAAATAATAGTAATGAAAAAATGCGGAAACAATCTTATAAAAATCGAAAAGTACACAGAACTTCAGTTTGGGTGCGGGGGTGGAGGGGCAGAAAAGGAAAGAGGAAGAAAATTTCCATCTGTGGAATGGCGATGCCTCTACTGACAAGCAGAATGGAAACGTTCATGCAAATGCTTATGATTGAAGATCATAAGGACAGAGTGACACGGTTGAATGCATACGAGATGAAATAGAAAGTGGAAGGAGTGATTAAATCAAGTAAGAATACACCAAATAAAATAATTGAACTAAAAATGAATGAGGATCCAAATGGCAACAGGAAGCTAGTCTGAAAAGAAGTGAGAAGGTGAAGAACCAAGAAAATAATAGCTTTGTAGCTGTCATATTATCAAGAAGATGAATCGCAGGGTCCTTGTGAACATTTAGGAGGTTAGGATTAGAGGGCGGGAATACTTTGAATAGATGTATAACTGCTTCACATCTGGACTGTTTGTTTGTGCTATTCTGATCACAAATAGCAGCTTGCGTTCATAGGTAACTTTTCTTGCTTTGTTGGCCTCAATTAGGGCTAGTGAAGAAAGATGAAAAGGGAGGATTTCGTCGCGGCCTAAGCTAAAGTGGTGAAAAATCTATTTTGTTCTTGGACATCTGAACACTATTCTTTCATCCACCTTTTCTTTTTACTAAAACGGCTCCCTACACATACACACACATTAACTTACACTCAAACTCGGCTCCTCTTTTCGTCTCTTCCAAATTCCACCCCTGGGTGAAATGATTGAGCGAAAAAGGAGACACCTCGAATCGCCTTGAGCACCTTATCTGACCGATCGAAAGCGAACAATGGGAAGGTCTTTAAAAAAAATTACGGAGAGTTGAACATTGCACTTGTAAAGATAAATGATATTCCCAATGGCTAATCGACTATCTGTCTGAGATAAAAGAACACTGAAGCCCTTACCTCCCCACGTGCCGAAGATATCCTGAAGAAAAATCAACTTACACCTACAAACACCCCCAAATCAGATCACATAGAAGTACCATTTAGCGCCGTCTCGACCCCCAATTATTTTCAAGACAACTCGCCGAAAGAAATCACCGAGGGGATTCAGCGGAATCACGCTTGCGCTAAAGTAGCCGAAATTATTAAATTTAAATGCTACACCCACGTATTCCAGGTAGGCGCGAATAATTCGTTGAATGGAAAATGTGCTTTAACTGCTACAAGTACAACGAGCGCACTACCGCGACATGCCAAAATGCGACAATTCCGAACTGTTTTGTGTGCGCCCAACATGACTGCAAAAGTGACATCCAGAAGTGCCTTAACTTCGTGTCCCGAACCGGACAATGTTCATAAGCTGTCCAGTAAAGAAGGATCAAATTAAAATTAATAAATAAAAGAGTAAAAATAAAGAGGCGAGAAAGGCCAACGCCATCTACGTAAAGGTTATCAAGGCCGCTATCGCTGACAATAGTTTGATTGTAAAGCCTACTACTCTCCAAATCGATAATGAAAAATCAATGAAAATAATATGTTGCATATATTATGCATATATTGCAAACCTGAAGCGACCTGGAAACTTTGCAAAGGAAATGAACAATATGCTGGTGAAAAACGGCATGGAAAAAATGTGGTTTCCCAAAAATCCTCAGTCGGATGAAATCTTTCGGGTACCTCCCACCCACGAGTGAGAATAACTGCCAAAAGGTCTGGCCTCGGGCAATGCCCTCTTACGGTATCCTCGGAGCCATCCTATGGTAGTAATGCAAAAATGCTAACACAAATATTGCTACAAATGCAAAAAAAAAAAAAAAATGTAACTACTATACCACGAGAGGAAGGGATGGCTGCCTAGCTGTGAAGCACAAAAAGGCGGAGCATTTGCCCCGTCCCTAAAAGGTCTTTCATTCACGTTGTCCGAGTAGATTATCATTCTCAAATTACTTGAAGATGCTCAACCTCCGAGTCTATGCTGCCGAAAGCGACCTATTTCCATAAAAAATGTCGGTGGTCTGAATATCGGATAATTCAAGTAGGACTGTTCGGATGAAACCACGGAAAAAAACTAGTGGAAGAGGCCTTCTTTCGTGGTCGCGTAAAGATCTCGTACGAGGCTTTTGTTGTTCTTTCGAACTCTGAGTTCCTGAAGAAAAGATCCGGCAAGAAGAAGACTCAACCGTCCACTCCAGCCCAAGTTGCAAAATTAGAACAAAGTTAAATTTGTTCAAACAAAAACAACTATGCTTTCGAGCGTAGTCTCAAATGTTTTCCCGTAAAATGAATTAAACCTTACCAAGATAATAAAAACTCACATAACCCCCAAATTGTTAAACAATTATACAACTATAATCACTTCAATTATGGCCTACCGTAGTAGCGGAAAAGAAACATTTGCTACAAAGCTTTAAATACCACTACACGATGTTACCACAAATATTATGATTCCAACTAAACTATTAACAATACCAGAGATACTCTTTCACCAGGCACCTTTCTACCCTTTATAGCCAGAGATACCCTTTCACCAGGGGAATGTTTAATCAAATGGTGGTGGGTCCCACGAATGTGCTTGATTTGGAGATGACAGAAGATAACGTGCAGCCGACGGAGAATTGGGAGGCAGGATTACGGGCGCAGTAGCGGTACGATAACGCGATACTATGATCATCTATTTTGTTTCAAACACCAGAGCTACCCTTTCACCAGGGACCTACCGTTAACACGACTTTCTATTTTGAATAATCTTAAATTTTCAGAAATCCAGATATATTCTTTCACCTGGGATCAAAAAACTTTTCGTACTCTAACTAAACTATTTCTTTTGTATCTTTTCAAAATTTTCACCCATATTCTCTTTCTCCCTATTTATTCTACTTTTCTATCCATATTTTCTCCTTTTATTATGTTTAGTACCAAATGTTCAATGGATCTCGAGGCCCTTCCATCTTTCTTCATTACACGTTCGACCCTAACCGCTTCCTTGACTTTGAACAGCAATTATTTGATGCCTTCTAAGGAGTATTCAACGATTTCTCTTGGTTAAGGTACACTTTTCATGAAGTTTATAGTAAAGTGCTGTGTCTGCTTCACAGGCAAGCCATCAAGTGTGCGAAATGCAATGAGCAGGGGCTGATCCCCTTTCCCAAAGGGCCAATCCGATAAAGGGTCAAACTTTACTTTACTATAGAGAACCCTGGCTAATGCTTGACCCTGATGGTAAATCTGTCTTTTGGAAACATGTTGCCATTAGAAGACCAAATGAGTGAAAGCATTTAAAACCGGCACCACGAAAACGCTGTTAAATTCCTTGACCTGGTCACCTGCTGGTTCGGTAGGGACTAGTAAGCCCTAAGAAGAAAAGCAACCATCAAGTCTTTACAGTTCTACATTTTTTAAGAGAAGAGGGCGGGGAATAAAATCCTGGGGTTTGCGGCTCACCCTAGAAAAGCCGTTTTTGGGCCATCTATACCTTGGCATCGGGGATCACGACCAGGGGGATTCAATAAAGCTGTAGACTGGAAAACAAGAACAAGTCATTAGAGTGGGAATTTTTTCTTTATCATGATCTATCTAGCGAATGCCTCCGAAGACATATTCGCGGTATTTACAACTAAGGCTATTATTAGGCTGACTTAAAGCCGAACATTCTTGAGAAACACGCACTATCAGTAGTAAGGTACAGGGGAGTGCTCAATCAAATGGCGGTGTGTCCCACGAATGTGCTTGATTTGGAGGTGACAGAAGATAACGTGCAGCCGACGGAGAATTGGGAGGCAGGATTACGGGAGCAGTAGCGGCGCGATAACGCGATACTTAAAGATCCTCCCTGCCGTTTTCCAGCTTCTTTGCCAGGCAGGCCGAAGGTCTGACCTGAACTATGCTCTCAATAAGTTAGTGTAGAGAAGAGCGAAACCTTGGCCTGGTCGGCCAGTTCTTGCGGTCTCGTTGATGCCCTTATCGGGGAGCTCATTTCCTGAAATCTCTAACTTTCCAGGAATCTAGCAGAAGAAAATCGCGACAGACGTCCGGCTCGCGGCAGCTGTAGCATCAGGAATACTGCAAACAAGGAAGTGTGGAGATTTTAATGCCCCACAAACACTCAGGGAGTTATGCGACTGCCTAAATATTGCAATCCAATCTCAGAATCGAGCACAACGCGTTAGCCACTGTGTCGCGAGATGTATTGCAACCAGCTCAAATGTGAGAACAGGCGCACCGCCCGTTAGACTTGCCCTGACATCGAACATATATACGGCGGGGAAGCCAAGTTCCTCTTCGGAATTAGAGACATCAGTATACAATGGTACTAAGCCAGCGTGAACGAATTGTGCTCTAATCCGAACGCACGCAATACTCCCGTCGCTGTAGAAGTTTTGGAAGCAGAGGCATGGCAACCAATAGTCAAACTTGGTAGTCTCCATGGTGGTGTCTTGGAAAGAGCCATAGGCGTCACCGGTCAAAGAGCAACACTGAGCTCTCAAACGAGTTTCCTAGCTCTAAATCCAAAGAGCTTAGGGTATGAGTGGCTTCTCTCGATGATATAGGTACCGTCTAGATCGGTTAAGGATGTAGTAAAAGCGGTTCGCAATTAAGTAAAACACTGGGTTCACCCATGCAGGCGCAAAATGCACTTTGCAGAACAAGTGGCATCTCCTTGGTATCTACAAGTAGGCTCTCAATGATTGAAGTGCATAAGGCACTGTCGCCAGAGGAAGACCACTGTGGTGTATTTAACCAACCTTCCGCAATACACGCTCATCTGCAAATACTTAAAACTAGTATCCGTAGTTAAGCTTCAAAAGAACAATGATCATTAGAAAAGCAAGTGAGTAGCCCTAACAGTACTCTAATTGATGATCGTTAAACAATGAAGATTTTCGTATGTGCGGATACAAAAAAACTAAGGTTTCCAATATGGACCTCCCAGGTGGGTTGTCTATCGAAAATAAGACCAAAAAACGATGGGTGGCATCGAATTTTGTTTGATGTTTGTCGCCTCAGATTTTGTGAGTTGCTGGTAGTTTAGGGTGAATCTGTTGGATGTAGATTCGTTTGTAACTGGGTATCGATTAGCTACTTGGGATCGCTGCAACTCTGGCTTTATTAAACGATATGGTCCTTTTGGCTTTTCTCTTCTGTGTGGACAAAGGCAATTTAAGTTTTATCGATTGTTTGGGCAAGTGTCTTTGCTGATCGTTTGTTTTTGTTTTTTATCTGTTTTCGCCCTACAGATTAACCAGTGCGTTAAATTTATTTGGCGTGGGGCTCTTGTTTGGGAGAGATTTGAAGAGTCCTGATCACTTTGCTGCGGTTCCGCTATGTTATATTAAGTTGTGGTCGCCATGTTGTTGGCCTTGGTTGATCTTTGCAATTTTCTTTCAGACGTTGTGTAATAGACTTCTAAGGTATGTTTATCTTTTAGAGGTGACGCTATTATCTCAGTTTCGAATGTAATCATGTCCATGCTTGAGGTGTTGTTCCTTCTGATAGACTTTACCTAGGGGCTATTGTTTGTGATTGGTTTAAGCTCTGTTAAGAAAATCAAAACTTGTTAGTTTTTGTGTGGTAGACCTTGATATATTTTGTTCGGTCTATTTGGTCGTTCTGTGTTTGAGTGGATTAGTCGGACTGGATTTCCTGTTGACTGGTGTTCGCTTTGTCGTAGTGTCAGATTCGCTCGAGATTGGAAGTTTAGGGAAGGGTGACGATTTCCGTATTGCTCTGTCTATCTAGTTTTCTTCCCTCCTCTGAAATGGCTACGAGAGCTTGACGACCTCGAAAGCCGAACGGCACCATGCTCAAGCGTATTGCTTTGTGGATGGGAAGTGTGGGCAATTTTTGTGTGATTGATGGGCGTTGCTGCAGTTGTGCACTTTTCGTGAGATTGACATATTTGGTTGTTGTGTCCCTTCTCTCCAGATCTGAAACATAGTTGTGGATCCTCTCACCAGTATTTACTGCATGTTGAAATTTCAGACAGGATCGGCAATGTTTTGGTGCTGGTAGCTCTTCATTAATGCGTATGAAGGTTCCTAACAATCTGATAACTTGAGAGACTCTATGCTAGTTTGAAGCTTATTTTTGCAATGTGTAGGGGGACTGAACGAGTGGGGGACTTTTTCTTGAATATGGCAACATATTGTATACGATGGCGGTCATTTTCGAATATTTTTTAATACTTGGCAGATAAAGAGTCCTGAGATTTTAGAGCCTAGCATGAAGCGACTGAGCAGGACTGTTTACACTTTTGTATTGTGATAGTTTTTGTTAGTCACACTAAGTTAGTGTTCACCTAAGAAGGTGAGGATCATCAATTTTTTTAGAAATGTTTTCTTTTTGATTACAGTCTGTAATTATTCACAAAAATCCTTGACGCAGAAAGGGTTATTTGGAGTTATTTTTATGCTAATATAGCGTGACGAGCATTCTGGGTACAATATTTGCTTAATGTCGGTTAATATGCGCGTCTTATCTTTATTTTGGTTGTTTGTTTTGTTTGAATAGTGGGAGATTAATGGAAGTATCCATGGACAAAATATTTTAATTTGCACCACTACCCGTTGCATGGCGAATTAAAAGGAGGAGAAAAGCACAGTTACAGTAGACAAGGTGCATAAAGGAATCGGAGTAACGCACCAGCCTCTCTAAGGCCTGGGCCAAAGTGTGAAAGTACAATTGGTGACCACACCTTCGTTCCTGACACTCATGCCGGGAGGACGCGCAGCCTCTTCAGGTAAAATGAACAGCGAACTTCCCAGGGTACTCCCCGACTGGGTGGTCTGTTGGTGATAATAAGTTTAGGCATTGTGATTCAGGATATTGACACCATGGCTCTCGATTGCATCGGTCACGACTCTACTGTTTGTTTTTGATTCGGACCAGTAGAAATTTCTAGCTTCTACTTTTGATGTTACCTAACAATAAGAAAGATTTAGACGACTGTTTGATTACTTGTTTGACGTCACGTTGGTTTAGTTGGAAAGTGAGTGCCATGTGGTTGTAAGATTGCACTCTAACAGCTATTGCATTTAGAAGTGTGTTTAGCTGGTATAAAAGCTAGGGGCTGTTAGGCGGGATTTTGCAGCGATTCCTGTTATTTTTTAATTTGGTTTGGTCTCTGTAGACCAAGTTTAGGCTTAGATTTTGGAGAATGGCGGATTTCCGATCCTATTTATAATCATTTCAGGCTATTTCTTTCTTTGTCTGTGATGGATAACAGGCTTGTGATAGTGTTTTGAATTTATACTTAGGTAATAAAGAGTCTGGGTTTGATTTAATAGTTTGTGAGGGCTCTTTTTGATAGCTTTGGGGTTTGTACCAATGGATAGTGTTGTATTTAGGTAAAGTAAGTAAATATAGATGTACATGTTTCCTCTAGACAAATATGTAAACGTCATCCTACGTCAACATCGTAGCCAGTGTCGCCGCATGCATCACCCGAAGAACCGAAGAAGTCTGTTAAAACATACCGTCTGAACCTTTAATATCAGTCGATCTGCTATTTATTCCCAGGTCTACAAATATAAGGTAGGCCACGAAGACATTCTGATGCTAGCTTCGTTGGTACAAAAAAATGATCACAGTGACTTAAACTTTAAGTGAAACTGAAAAGTTTATAGTGCCGAATACATTCTCGTTCAGCCCTTAAGAAAATTTATTCGTTACCAAAGTGAAATAAAAACTTTTTTTGCATACAAAGTAAAAGTATGTGAAAGTAGGATATATTTTCGATTTACTGAATTATATGGGTTGAGAGATATCTCTTATTTCTTTATCATTTTTTTTTATTTTTAGTTTTACTCTTAACGTAAGATACTTGCAAAGATAATTATGACACCAGTTTACAATTTAGTCCACGGGACGAATTTTCTTTCGCTGCTGCGGAGTGGAGTCAATGGCTCCGCAGGTTTGAAAGATTCCGAACCGTTGGATAATTAGAACGAAGCGGTAATAATAAAGGTAATTTCAAGGAGACCACCACACCCTATTTTAGCCAGGTTTTGCTTAGATTTTAGCCCTTTTTAGGGGGGTTTAAGCTTAACGTAGGTATATTAAACGTATAAACTACCGACCACGCGAACCTAACTTAAAAAAGGTTTTTAAAAAGCTAGAACTAGGTAAAAGAAGCTAATATGTAACTAAATCTAATTGTTCCCTAGATCTGAATCACATTCTGGTAAATATGGTAACTTTTTTCACAATACTACGTCTTGTCTTTTAAATGCCATACATACTCGTATATGCCAAAATATAACGCATTATAAAAATCCATAAAAGTCACACACTCACAATAAAAAGGTTACATTATTTTTAGGTTATTTGGTCTCAAATGTCTCCAAGACTTGAAGAGCTGATATTCATTTCGAGGGGTGAAATATGATAAACTTCCCTGTTGATTCCAGAGCAGATTGTACCTGCATTCTTGAAAGCTGATATTGTAGCTATTTAGGACAATTATGTCTAGTAAACAAACTAATTTTAGGTCCCGGTAGTTCTAACTAAAAGTTTGAAGCAAAGTAAACACCAGTCTTACTTTTAATGAACATTTGTTTAGTTCTAGTGTAAGTCATTAGAAATCTTAGTAAACCCGTGGTAAGTAGACCGGTATTGGAATCGCTATATTCAGGTTCTGGAGGGTGTGTAGAAAGATATCCTGAATTGCAAATCCATATATATATATATATATATATATATATATATATATATATATATATATATATATATATATGTATATAAATATATATATATATGTATATAAATATATATATATATGTATATATATATATATATATATATATATATATATATATATATATATATATATATATATATATATATATATATATATATATATATATATATATATATATATATATATATATATATATATATATATATATATATATATATATATATATATATATATATATATATATATATATATATATATATATATATATATATATATATATATATATATATATATATATATATATATATATATATATATCTATAATTTATTGAGCGGTCGATGTTAATATTAATATAATTACAATTTGAACTTCAGTATTTTTTCTCTTTCTTAATTAATTGTGATGACGTCACATTGGAAATGTATTTTGCCCCAAAATATAGTGACGTCACATTTTCTACATACGAGTATTTTCGAACCAGCCTATTTCCTCACTTTCTTCCCATTTGTCTCTGTTTTAAATTGAGAAGCTTTGCGGTATGTTTGATTGATCATAAAAGATAAGGAAAAAATGGGTGTATGATTGTAAGAGAAGTTATAGTAAGAAAAGGTGTGTTAAAGTAGAAAAGAATATGTGCCAGCTTGCCTAGCAAAGTCTTCACGTGGTCTTTATTCCCTAGCGTAGCAGATGAAAAAGTTAAGCATTCGATCCTTTGTACTTTAGTTTGCTTGAACTTTGTGCTGTAGAGCATAATTATAATTTGAAGACGTATTACATGTCAGTTCAGTTTCCTTTGATTTTATTTACATAAAAACATTTATTTTCCATGTATCCACTACGAATCTTGTGATTAACTTTGTTTAGAATCTACTCTTTCTGATTAATTATCTACCACGGTTTGTTTTGTTTTTTTGTTTTTTTGTATTTAATCATTTTCTTTTATTTTGTCTAATTTGTCCACTGCGGATTTTTTTATACGTGTACACATGCATGACAAATTGATTTCACTGTCCTATTCGTGATTTCCTTGGATTTGGGGAAGTTTTCTATCGAAATAGGGGTATCACATCTTCTTGCGTACGCAGGCGGCTGCTATTAAATTCACGTTGGTAATGTCTGATTCGGTTGTCAAGATCAAGTTGTCGTAATCCTTGAAGTGCTCTGCGAGAGCGTGAAGTCTGATCGAGGGAATGCCGTCCAGTTTAGATGCATTGAATATGAATCGAAGTGCCTGGTTCTGTACTGCTTTCCTCAGTTGAGACTTGTTCGCCAGGTGCATCGGAATGGCGGGGTATAGTAAAATTGGCCTCAGCTGGGCCATCGTGATTGCGTTATGACTTGTGGTGGATACGAAATATATTCCAAAGACCTCGCAAAAGAGGTTCGCAAAAGAGTTATGGTTGCCAAGTGCGTTTCCATTGGTTCGCTAAACAGGACTCTATTAGTAGTCAAAACCGCATCGTAGAAATAGACGAAGGTTATTATTTGATACAGATCGCAATGGGAAACAGCAATACCGAGCATACTTATGCTAATAACATTTATAAGCTTTCGAGTTGTATAAACTACGAGTTGGTTAAATGAAGTCACGTGTTTGTGGGTAGAACTCTCCATAAAAAAAGAGCGGTATTGCAGCGTATGAAGACAAACTCCCCTATTGTTAGTTACAATAGCTTTGTATAGGTTCATAAACTAGTAATTTGATAAATGAAGAAAAAAAAAGAATAAACCTACACCTAGTTTCTGGTAGGTTAGGATTATGTTTGGTTTGGTTATTTTTCTTGAGTATTTTGGATTATATTGCCAAATCATTTCTTCATTTTTGGCGGTCGTAAGGAGAAAATCGAGATTTATTCAGATTCCGATAATCGAACTGTTGTTTTGCTGCATTTCACCATCCCACACCAGAAAGAAAGAACAGATCTGGAGAAAGCACAAAGAATACTACAGTAAGAAGTAATGAAATGTAGCAAACATTATTTTGGTATAGTAAATAATACCCAAACTATCTTGAAACAAAAATGCTCTTCCGTACTCAATTCGGATAAGATTCGTTTTAACACAATTGTGATATTTTAGTTTTAAAAGACAAAACCATAAACCATTCTTATTTATTAAAAAGGTGTTCATCGAATTGATTTAAATCTTCGGGAACTTAATAATAACGTATTTATTCATTTTTCGAAAATATGGTATTATTTTGGTAAATTTAAATCTTTCTGCTCCATTTGAAGTCTTTCCTTCACCATTTGCCTTCGTTGCTCCCGTCAATTTGAATCGAATCCCGAACGACTTTTCAGGATTAAACGGGCAAAAGTTAACAAATTCGTTTACCACTCATGTCTTGACAATTATAACCGTCTATTCCAAACACCTGAGTTTAGATAGAAAAATATAACCGATTCTCGAGTAACTACTAGGAGTACACTGATAAGCATGGGGGAGCCCACCCATTGAAAGAAGTTCAGAGCGATCAGAAATTTCACTTTCGTAAAGAGGAGAAAGACAATTTATTGTTGTGAAACATAATACACCGAGAGGTTATATTTTAGAAGGTTCCGATGGCGAAAGGTATAGGAGAAATAGTAAGGCGATGCTCACCGTTAATTTTCCGGAAGAACCAGCAATTTATAAGTTGGTACTAGTAAGTTATAAGTGTATCAGATCAACAAATTCCTAGAAGTAACATAGCCAACATGGCACACTTCCTCTTATAAGTATCACTTTAGTTTTGTTCTTCGTAGCTTTATATTGTTTTTGATTACCTTTTTAAAGGTTCAGTTAAGGATTTTCCAAAGTAAATTTTGTTTTGTAGTTTCTCCTTTTTATAAAAGGTAGAATATTGTTTTCAAGAGGGTTGTTATATATAGGTATGTCGAGGTTTAGTGAGTGGGTAATCCCAGTCCCACTTCCTGGACATATATTTTATTACCGCACCAAAGTGAAACGGAGGTGAAGCGTATCCAATACACCTACCTTAGCCTCTCCCAGTGAATAAGAATAACCCCGGTTCGTACTTTTAGATCAAAACTTAGATGATGATCCCATGAGTGTGCCCCCACTCAGTAAAAGCCAACGATCGGTGGATCGGTGTAATATTGAGATTTAAGCCAAGTGGATTGCTTAATAATAGCCAAGTGATCGTCCAAAATAGTTAGACACACAGATACAAAAATAATCTTTAATGTACATGAATTTGAAATAAGCAACATCGTATATAAATATAAATAGAATTAATCTTGCACTAAATAAATAAGTCTACAAAATGTCGTGGGGATTACTTGAAAATTACACACTGGGATGCTTGCATCTTAATGATACCCAACAGCATGAATGGAATAGTATTATTTAATTAAACACTGAATTAAGTAAGCACTTCTAATACACGAGGTTATGGGCTCAGGATGGGAATTCTAGTTAACAATAAACTGGTAAAGTTAGAGGAGGGGATAGTTCAATTTAACCATACCTTTGAGTTAATAAGTATGTTTGAGAATGACGGTGGTGTTCTTCTTCTGGTGACGAAGATCACACTTAGTCCGGCCGTCCAGGGTTACCGATTGAGAGGGTAATCTGTGGCCGGTGATATAATAATCTTATGTGGGATCACGAAGGTGAGCCAAACGGTGACTCAAATTGGACTTCTTCCTCGAAGTATCTGTCCGATTATTTGGCTCCTGGATTGGGTAGCCAAAGCCAATTATCTAACTACGTCTAGGGTAATCAGCAGAGGAAGGTCATGTGTAACCTCAGACTCTGAAGGGTGGGCTTGCGAGAAGTTTGGCACCTACAAGTACCGTAACGGCAACAACCAATTCCCCGATAATTTTCTTCCTTGCAGCGGGCGAACGGTTTCCTTTGTCGATCGGGCTCCACACAAGCTCGACGTAGGTCCAAGATCTTCTACCTGAATCCAGGAAGTTTTCCTTTTATTTCTTCCACGAGCAGAAATCGAGAGAGAGAATCGAATTCTCGTAAAATGTGTATCGTCGCGCGAAAGGCCTTTTTTCATCTTTGGGCAGACAGTATGTCTTTCACTCCTTCGAGTCATCTCAGAGTTTAAGATGGCGCGAAAAAGGACGACAGAGAATTCGAGGCGAGAGGTAGATTTAGAGATACGGGAGGGCACGCAGCTTGTGTCGGAGTATTTCTGCGTACACTTATGTACGCGGTATTTAGACTTTTACAAGGTAAAATATGTTAATATTCATGTAGAAATTTCCTGTACTCGTATATATAAACGTCATTCTCTGCAAACCGTGGCGATTGTCAGTTAAAGCTTAAGGTCCGTACCGTTAGTATCTCTCAATCTGCTAGAGGTCCCCAGTTCTGAAACTCTACAACTCTACGATTCTAAGGTAGCTTACAAATACATTGTATTTCTCATTTAGAGGAGACGTTAGTATATTCTGGATTAGAGTCGCTTTTAAAATAAGCAGCTTGAGGGAGTGGGGTTCGAGGTAAATTCCTTGTCACAATAAAGTAAGGTCAAATATTTGTTACCGAGCTTACCTTCAAGGAGGTGTAATTCGGTGAGGGATCACGCTTGGTGGTACACTTTGGTGATTCCGAACATCGAGAAAGCCTTGGTCTTTTTCTTTCTTCCAATAAAGGAGTCTTAGTTAGAGATGAGGGACGGTCCTGAGTCTTTATATGGTTAAGACCGTATCTGTTAGTAGGTGCTACTATATTTTTCTTCGTTCGTTGTGTCCTATAGAGGATGGTGTTTGGTTTTACATTATCATTGGAGGGTTCATTAGTTAAGTGGTCTGTGATAGGCACAGATACGATCGCAGCCTACTTAGGTACCTCGAGGATAGTAACTTGATTTGTCATATCTAGTATGACCTACTTTCAGCGATTTTCATATCTAGTATGGCCTACCTTCAGTGATTTCCATATCTTGGCATATGGTATTGTACTTCTTGATAATTATTCGTGTAGTGTATGAAGTTTTACGAAAATAATGGAATTTCCGAAGCAGTTACTGAATATTTCTTGTTTTCTGCAGTTATCACTTTGGCGTTCCTTTAAAGAATATTTAAAACAGCTTTGCTTCTCCTCTCTGCAATATTTTAACACTTAGCCAAATTTTCGGCCTTTTCGATACTGAAGTGGCGTGCGCGGTTCTTTCCTATCTTGGAAAATGGTTCCCCCGAATCTGATTTTTTAATTGATGTTTGTTACTTAGAAAGTATTTTTATTATTTTTAGGTCTGTTGAGTGATGGTTTAGTTTGTTAAAGATTGTAATCGTGTCCGTATTTTTTCCATCTTCTTCAAAGATATTTGGAATCCTTTTGTAGATGAAATATGAGCTTTTGTAGCCCGACATGAAATGCTTGAACAGGGCAATTGCTTTAGTACTGCTCTGGTTGATTGGGAATTCAGATTGACTTTCGCCGGTAATGGCTTGAAGTCTTTCCCCGTGTTCAATTTCAGGTACGTTTTTTTTCATTGTTAATAGTACAAATAAATGGTTTAGCGTTGGTTACATTAGTTCTACACTTTGGTTTCGATAGTTTGGGATGACCAAATAAATAAAATTCATCACACTTGCACGTATGGTTTCAGTGACCCCAATCAGGTAAAGGCGCTACGGGATGGGTGTTTTTTTACCCTTACTGCTACCAGAAGGATGGGTGGAGTAATCATTTACCGTCACCACGATGGGACCCCAAAACAATGCGTGGTAGCCAGATAGGGAGGCTAGATTCGGGGGGCTAGATTCGGGGGGCTAGAGTCAGCATGCCCGACACCCAGTTGATAGAGGTGGCCCAAGTCAAGATCCATAGATAGCACCAGGTCTTTAACGGTAGGACTCATGACCAGGGGAAGGAGGTGCCAATGAAATGGTAGAGAAAGGTAGTGTTAGTAGAAAGAGTGAATAAAGGAACTGGAGGAACGCAACTATTTTAGCTCTGAGAAGAAGTGAAAACAACTAAATGAACTATGCCTTCGTTGCGGGCACTCTGGTTGGTGGAGTGTGCCCCCATTTCAATGGTCTTTTATAAATTCCAGTGGAAAGTCTAGGGCCAATTAGAGAATTAGTGAATGCTGAGATAGGTAGCAGGAAGCTGCATGAGATTATTCGGGTACCCAATTCGGTGTATGGTATTGGGACTATGGTAATGGTATGAAAGGAGAAGGAAATATTGAATGTTTGCAGTGCAAATGGGCAAATTGATAAAGAGATATTTTATTAATGTATCGACGCTGCTTGGGTTGTCTTCAAGTATGTTGTGTAATGTGTTGTTTGCTCCTAAATATTGAGGGGCGTGAATTTGTGGCATCTAAGTAGTATGTTTTTAATTGTTGTGATTGTGTGGTATAAGGTGAATTGTAGTGAAATTGGAAACCTGTAGCAATGGATGTATCTGGTGTGTCCTAGGCGCAGGCGTCCGAGACACTTTCCTCTGTTTGGATTTTTCTTGTAGAAGATTGCTAGTGTTTGATGGTTTCTTTTATTTTCAGGAGGTGAGTATCCATTTCTTTTCTAAGATGTCTGCCAGTCAATTTTGGATTTGTTTATGGGTGTTTGATGAAGTCTTGATAAACGGTTAGTTGGGCTGGTATGATAGTAGTTTGTGCGAGTTCTTTTTAGGCCTTGTCTTCTTTAACGTTACCGTCGATTCAAACGTTTCCTAGACATCAGCAAAACCTAAGTACTCAAGGAATTTGCTAAGATTTTCATGATCGCTGCTGTTGTTGGATGGTCCATCTTTCTTAATTTTAGCAAAGTTAACACAGTTTAGGAGTCAGAATAACATCGTGAACTTAGCTGGAGAGCTTATTAGTAGCTCTAGTAGCAAGAATAATGGCCTTCAGTAGAGCAGATAGTAATAGAGGCATTTAGATTTAAGCGCGCGCAAAACATGTCTTGGAGGCTCGTGTTTACGCAGGTTGTGCATCCAGTGGATTTTTTCAGCCATTTCTGTATAATTCGCCAGCATTATTGTGTATATATTTGTAATTTTAAAATTCATGTGCCACAGATGATTCATGGAGGGCAGTTTTATTAGTATTGCATCACTTTTCGGTGATATGATGTGTTTCACCGTATTAATGTATTTAAAGAGGTTTGCCGTTTCACGGGTTATATTGGATTTGCTAGTACCCTGTTCTTTTCCCTATCATACGTGGAAGAATAAACCATAATCGAAAGTCCTTCCAATTATGGGCTGGTCTTTCACGGCCTCGCGCCTCTCTTTGAACTTCTGGCGCCACTCGTAAACCCGTAAACGCGAAATTTTCTCATCTCCGTCCATTTTTTGCAGCCTGTGAGTGATTCTAACAGTTATCCCAAGGCGGACCAGAAACTTTAGGATGGTTCCTGTACAGACGACGTAAAAAAACACGCAATGGTTGCAGAGACCTGAAAATGCAGTTATATACTCCCCTAATAGTACTTAATACACTGAAGCATCGTGTTAATCCATACCCTAGTCATAGCTCATACAGCACATTCCTGTTACTTTTCTGACACACCTCGTATGTTTGCTCAAAATATAGTGTGAGTGAAGTGGTTGACTGCTCCAGCCAAAGGAAGAGATCTCTGAGGTTGTGTTCGATGTGCTGTGAAGTTTATGTATATTTCTTTGCAGCTGTTTATAATTGGGCGGTCAGGTTTGAGTTTAATGAAAAAAAGATTGTGGTCATAAGAGAGGTGGTGAATTACCTTCGGGAATTTATGCATATTTCTTAGGATTAGTGTAGAGAAGGTAGGGTATGCTGAATTTGACTGTAGGTTGTGTTGTTAAGGTTTGCAGGTATAGATATGTGTGTAATTTTTTATGTTTTGATGGGATGTCAGCTAGGTGCGATTGTGTGGGAGCGAATGTGAGTGTGTGTGAAGGGCCATTCTCCCACTACTTTTCCAATACCCTATCCCTCCCTCTGTAAGAATATGTGTGTAAATGGAAATGTTTTTTTTCTTTTTTATATATATATATTAGGGATTTAATGTTTTGTTTAAAATAGGTTTTTTTTCTCTTCCTCAGCTATTTACCCGTTTGTTTCATCGATGAGCCACTCTATTAAATACTCCGAATTTAATCGCCGTCATTTGTAAGGAGTGGCTGAGAGTGTAGTTTCTAAGCAACTTAATTAAAGTTATTGTACGTCCCATTTGGAAGGAGGAGGGCTTCTATATAGCCTCAATACGCGACCAGATGGCAATATAATATTATATCGAGCTCGGAGGCGCCAGCCTTTTTTGAAGTAGGCGAATTGTGAACACTCGAATGGCAGCTGGCAGGACTTCCCCCTGCAGATAAAACATAATGCCTTTTCTTTGTTGTTAAGTACAAGTGTGATTGTAAGGCCTTCTTGTACAATTTTGTATTGTTTTGGATCCAGTGTGCTAATTAGGCCTCTTTTATATTGTTCGTTTAGTTGTCTGTATATAGGATGTTGCTTGGTAATAGGATCAATTATTTTTTATATCTTTTTGCTAGCATTCATAAGTAGGATTGGTTTTTTATAAGTAACTAGATCTTAACTTTATCTACCCCATATCTCTTGTAATATTTACCCCATATTTTTTGTAAATAAAAGACTCTATATCCAATCCATTTCATTTCTTCATCGATTTCTCAAGTCCAAATTAGTGTAGGAAGTGGTTTGGATCGATTAGTTTTAGAGGATAGATTTTCGGCCCGCTAAATTTGGCGTTGAACAGGGACGACGTGAGATCTCGGAACTGGGAGCGTGACAGGATTGGATTGCAGCCCGTCATCGGATTAGACGTAGTGATTGTTTTGTTTTTTCCCTTCTCCTGTCTCACTAACCCGGGAGGATGGCTTCTGTGGAGCAGGGTCTCCATGATGAGATTGTGCGACTGAGGCTTGAATTAAGAAAGAAAAAGGAATAATGTACAATGTTAAGGAGCGTGATTGAGTGATTGAATAGTGATATGATGGGTATGAATGAAAAGACTGATCGGATGAAGGTGGAAATGGACAAAAGACAAAGGCAGGTCGACCAAAGGATTTAGGACCTATATGACATGATAAAGGGGTTAGAAACGGCTCCAGGACCCTTGACCCTGACCCTTGCTCCGATTGAAGGGGATAAAACGAATAAAGTGAGTGGAAGTGTATGTCAGTATAGGTAGGATACAGTGAGTGATAGAAAAGACGGACAATAGAACAGAGTGGAACGAAAGAGAGGAAGGAAGACTGGGTCAAAAGGGAAGGATCGGAAGGTGACAGGCAAGACTGTTGACTCGCCGTACTCGGATGAAAGCGAGAGTGATGGGGTGATTGATATGAGCGAGAGCGAGAGCAGCACAAGTGAGAGGGAAGTGAATATGGGGAAGGGTATTTTAATAAGGGAAGTGCCAAAGGTGGATAAGTTTAAGTTGCATGGTGGCAAGAGTGTGGAAGAATTCTTCGGGGAATTTGAGCGGTATTGCAAGCTCAAGCACCCAGAGAATGAGGGATACTTAATGAATGTTTAGGGGAGTGTTTTGGGGAAAAAAGTATTAGAGTTTTTTCACGTGATCACGAGTGTGGGGGAACCGATGTATGAAGTGGTGAAGGAGAGACTGATTAGGCAGGTGAAACGAATGAAAGAGAGTGTGAAGTATAAAATGTTGAATTAATTTGAGAATGCTCGAATGGGAAAGAGTGAAAGTGTGAATATGTATGCACATAGGCTTGAGAGTATGGCGAGAAAGAGGTATGGTGTTGATAATGTGAATGAATGTAAACAATTGATGAGAAGGTTCCTTGATACGGCCTCGCGAAAGATAAGTGAATGGCTGAATGGGAAAAGAAAGGAGAGAATGAGGCCGACAGGTGAACAGTTGGTGTGGGAGGATGTGTTCTAACTTTTGGGAGACGAGCAATTCGATGAGGAAATTGATTTAGAGGAGGATGGAGGGTACAGTGTGAATGTTAAAGGTAAGAAGCTGATGAGCTTTCCTCCACCACAGCAGTTTTTTCAGATATCGGAAGGCCCTGAGGGCTGTGCGAGCTGTGGTGATGTTGAGCTTCCTGGGCCGGCAGACTGGATAGCCGAATGACAGATAGGCAAATTGAAGGGGAGAGATGAGTGTTAAGCGTGTGAATGGGTATATGAGGAAGCAACCAAGGTATGTCCCAGCGAATGAGAGGTCAAATGGTGTGAAAAAGATTGTGGAATGTCGTAGGTGTGGAAGGAAGGGTCTTATGTTGGCGGAATGTAGGTGCACGTCTGGTGCATGTTTTGGGTGTGGAAAGAAGGGGCATATGATAAAAGATTGCCAGGAAAGTGTGAAAGAGTGCTTCAAATGTAAAAAAATAACCCATTTGAAGAAAGATTGTCCCAAGTTGAATGGTGGAGCAAATGCTAGGGGGAGTGGAAGATAAGCATGGGGTAACTGTGTAAAGGCTGGACATTATGCGAGGATGTGTAGTGACCAGAGGAATGTATGTAGTCATTGTGCGATGGAAGGACACTCAAGTGAAAAGTGTTGGATTAGTCTGAGAGCGTAAGGTGTGAATGAAAAGTCTGAAGCTGGAAACTGAATTGTAAGAGGGTATCTGGTGAAGTATCCTTTGCGTGCATGAGTGCGAGTAATGTGTTAGTAAGTCTGCCTAGTGTAAAAGTGCTGTCTGGTAGGAAGTATAAGTGTCTGAGTGTGAAGGTGGAATTGAACAGGATTGAGTGTTTGGCTTTAATAGATTCTAGGTACAAGATGAGCTTGGTATATAAGGATGTGTATGACAAGCTGAGTGATACAGCCCTCCTGTCTGAGTTTAAGGGTAGTTAGGTAGGGATTGGTAGTATGAGAGTACCTGTGATTGGATTGATAAGGTCATCTGTTTGAATGCATGGCATGTTGATGAATGAATGTGAATTATCTGTGATTTATAAGGTGAGTAGTGAGTATGGTGTGATTTGGGGGTATGATTTTATGAAAGTGAACCGTGTGGTTGTGCATCCTACGATGATCAGATTGAAAGAAAGATTGGTAAAAATGGGGTGTATAAGTTGTATGTAGGGAAAGATGGTAGTGTTTTGAGGAGTGTGTTTACCGGTATTGAGGTGAGTTATATGAGAGTGTAAGGCTTGTGAAGGGTGAAAAGGTGTTTGTTAGAGTGAGATGGAGTAAGGATGTGAGTTTGACTGTGGGTGAGAACACTGTGATATTGGATGGAAAAGATGAGTGTTATAAGGTAGGGCGTGTTACTTGTGTGTTTGATGGCTTGATGAGAATAAATGATCCTTTTGTATGTGTGCAGGTGGATCCCAGAGTGAGAGGGCAGGTGAGGGGGATCTAAGTCGGAGATGTACTGGTTCACCTCTCCACTGTCAGTGAGGTAGGTGCGGATGCTAGCACGGATGTCAGGGTAAATGTTACCAATTAAAACACGCGTGAATGGACGTATAATGAAGTGGAACGGATGGTGGAATTGGATTAATGTTTGACTGAATATGAAAGGCAGGATGTGTAGCGAATGCTGTTTGAACGAAAGGGGGTCCTAAGTAAGGGTGATCTAGATTTCGGGGTAGCGAAGCTTCTGGAATTCAAGGTTATCTCGAAAGAGGCCACCCCAATCTATCAGTGGCGGCGACATTTACTGCGTCCGGTTGCTGATGAGATTGAGGAGAAGTGTGTGGATTTACGATTGAGGCTGATTGAAGAAAGTGAGAGCGCATGGAATAGTCCGATTGTGACCGTATGTAAGCCGAATGGAAGTTTGCGTCTGTGAGTGCATTATCGAAAGGTGAACGAGAGGAATGTGAAAGAAAAGTTTCCGATGTGTGTGAGATATGAGTGTGTGTATAGTATGCATGGGATGAAGTGGTTTACAAAGCTGGATTTGGTACGAGGGTATTACCAGATGCCCATTGCTGAGGAGAGCCGGCCGGTCACTGGCTTTTCCTCTACGAAAAGGCATTATCAGTTCCGGAACCTCAGCTTCGGGTTGGCTAATGCTGCCGGAGACTCCCAGCGGGCGATGAATGTTGTGTTGAGTAAGTTTGCGAGTAAGAATGTGATGGGTGTTTATAGATGATATTTTGATTATGACTGAGAATTTTGAGGAGCATATGAGATTGGTGAATGATGTGCTGAGAACGTGGGAGAGTGTTGGTGTGAAGGTGAAAGTAGCAAAGTGTGAATTGTTTGCGTAAGTTGCCGAAGTATGTTGAGAAGGTGCGAATGTTCCCGAAACCGGTAACTGTGAAGCAACTGAAGTCGTTTCTGGGTTTGATTGCGTTTTAGCGAAAGTTTATACGTGATTGCTCGGGTGTGAGTAAGCCTCTGACTGAGTGGATGGACAAGAAAGGTAATACGATTGTTAGGTGGAATGATAAGATGAATGAAGCCTATGAGAGACTAAAAGAAGGAGCGGCTGAAGATGTTGAATTGGCATGCCCAGACTATAGTGTGAATGCTAAGATGCTTAAATTGTATAGGGATGCGAGTGGGTAGTGTATGGAAGGTTTCTGATGCAAGAGCAGCGTTTGAATGGAGAGAATCTTAGGCGAGCAATTGGGTATATATCCAAGGCTATGAATGCGGCAGGGTGAAAGTATTTGACTGTAGAGCGAGAGTTAGCTGCGATAAGGTATTGTTTGAAAGTGTTGCGTCCATTTTTGTATGGCGTTAGGTTTGTGATCAAAACAGATCACCACCTCTTTTGTATTTGCAACGCATGAAATAGCTGATAGTAGGATTGCGAGGAATTTGGAAGATTTGAATGATTTTAACTATGTGATTGAGTACGTGCCTGGTGAACGGAATGGAGTAGCTGATTTGATGTCAAGATATCCTGGTACGAATGATAAAAATGTGTGTGGAGTGAGTGATCATGGGTATTTGCCGAAAGAGATTATGAATGGAAAGGAGAGTAAGGGTGGTGGTGATTCCTTGTTTGAGAGCGTATGAAATGGTTTGCAAGTTTGAAGAGTGATAGAGTAGATGTGAGAGTGCCCGATAGTGTCGATGACTTAAGGAAGGTGGTAATGAGTGAAGTATGTAAAAAAACCTGAAAGTATTGGTATGGCCAGGGGACGGAACTTTATGAAAAAATTGAGAGTGACGTGTAAGCCAGGGGTCCAGCCATTTAAGGAAGTGTTGATTGTAGTGAGTCGTTTGTATGGAGTGATTGTTTATTTGCACTTTGGTGGTGAGAGGCCAATTGTGTACAAAGATGAGAAAGTAAAGGGTATGAATGCTCATGTGATGCATCTGCAGTAGTTGAGCGGTGTTCATTACAATTAGGTGATTGAAAAGAGTTCATATATGAGGGAGAAGAATGATTGTCTGAATGAATATGAGTGTATGGTGAATGATGACAGTGTAGATGTCAGTGCTAATGTTGGCGTGGTTGTTCCTTAGGTGTATTGCGAGCATGTAAGACCTGATATGATGGAAGCGAGAGTGAAAGTATGTGAAAGGTTCTTCTTTGGTTTGATTGATACTGGACCGCAAGTGTCGTTAGTGAACGAGAGGATTCTGACTAAGTACAATGAGTTTAGATGTTGTGAACGTAAGCCTGTGCAATTACGGATAAGTTGATTGGGCAATGGAATGATAGATACATGTGAACAGGTTAGTCTGAGAGTAAGTTTGGGCAGTGGTGTGAATGTGGAGCATTACTTTGGGATTCTGAAAAATGAGCAAATGCCGTGTTGTTTTCTGCTTGAAGTAGACTTTATGAGATTGAATGATTTGTCTTTGGATGCTGATAAGGATTGTGTTATGAAAGTTGCATGTGAGGTGATGAGGTTGAATGATTGTGCTAAGGTTTTGGTTAAATTTTGTGGTATGATCCAATTAGTCATACATGATGAGAATGAGATTTTAAGTGATGATGATATTCTAGAGATGCAAGAGATGTAAACTTTTGTCAGTGAGTTAAAACGGTGTGCAATGATGCGTGTTAATTTGAATGAATGGCCTGAATGTTTGAGTGATTTTCAAAGGTATCTAAAGGCTTTTGTTGTTTGTATGGATGTTGTATATTTTCTGAGGCATATGGAGGATAGATATGATATGTATGTACCTGTGACATCCTTGGTTGGTATGATTGGTCTGGTGAAAGTTGTGCATGATAATTATGGGCATATGAGTAAGTATAAGTTGTGGGAGTGTATGAAGGAGCGTGTGTTCAATCCGTTTCTGAGAAATGTTGTGAATGATGTTGTGACTATCTGTGAAAGGTGTTAGAAGCGAAAGGTGCAAGGTATGCAACGTATGCAAGTGAAGCCGCCGATGTTGAAAGTTGATGCGAAAGAACCGTTCAAATTAGTAGTAATTGACTGTGTCTTTACCGCGTACAAGTGCTTGAAACATTTGTA
Organism: Ceratothoa steindachneri; assembly: GCA_963969495.1. Classification (NCBI taxonomy): domain Eukaryota; kingdom Metazoa; phylum Arthropoda; class Malacostraca; order Isopoda; family Cymothoidae; genus Ceratothoa; species Ceratothoa steindachneri. The sequence continues at coordinate 104,881,072 of OZ018327.1, read as the reverse complement.
TGGTTGTTATGGTTGATCATAAAAATAGTTTTGTGTATGCGTGCCTGTGAGAGATAAACTGAATGTGACTTAGGGATAGGGGGCATATCCTTCTTATCTCCTTTTATTTATTTATCCATAGTATTCTTGCTTTTTCACTTGGTTTACTCGATGCAGGTTGTCTTCCTCGAATCCATTTTCTGTCTTCTTTAGTTGGTCCTTAAGTGATGTTTTACTTTCTTGATGCGTCTTCCTTTTCTTCCATTTATCTTCGGTTGCTGATTTTTTCTTGATTCTTGTTGAGTTGGTCCTTCACGCGTTTTCTTCAGTTTTCTTCTTGGCCTCGTTTTCATTCTTGGGAGATCTTTATAAAAGTTTTTGGACTCTTGAGTTTCGAACGTGGTACCGTTGTATTTGAACCCCAATATTCTAGCCTCATGACCGGCTTTAGTCCATTTTTGAGTTGGTAAATTTATCGGCCATTTATATTATCGAGGTGGAAGGAATTTCTCTGATACATTTTTCGCATCTCTACACAGGTCCCTTTCTAGAAAGCGGAGCGAATTTGAGGATTGGAGAGAGACTAGTGTTGGATTTCTTAATCGAGGAGTAGTTATCTCTCCCTCCTACGGCCTCCGAGTCTGCGGGATGAGTGGATCTAATTTAGAGGGATTGAGGAGAGCGAACGAAGTCTTGTCTCTAATCAATGAGTAATGGCATCTCCTTCCCCGGGTCTCCGAAGTTCCCAGCAGCACTTTCTCTTAAATCTCTAGTAGAAGGGTAGGTGCAGTTGTAACGAAGATCAGAAGATTGTTCAGCCGTTGACGGTCACCAGTTAGGGGAGGGGGGCATATCATTATTATAGTTTTCTTTCGTTTTATTCCTGGCCTCGTTTACTTTCTTGGGAGATCTTCCTAAAAGTTTTTGGACTCTTGAGTTTCGAACACGGTACCGTTGGATTTGAACGCCAATACTCTAGCCTCACGACCGGCTTTAGTCCATTTTTAAGTTGGTAAATTTATCGGCCATTTATATTATCGGGTTGGAAGAAATTTTTCTGTTACATTTTTCGCACCCCTACAGACTGTTGCGCGTGTGGTTGAGCAGTTCTTTTTTCCTGTTTGTATATGGAAGCATAAGAGATGTCTGAGTAATAATAGGCCTGAGTTTGCAAGTGAAGTGTTTGCGAAGCGAATGTCGAGAGAGAATGGTGTAGAGCATGTGAGGACGACTCCTTATGTACCGTCTTCGAATGGGTTGGCTGAGCGTACAACACTTTACTCAACCATTCATCACAGTCATTCAAACTCGTATTCATCATTCTCAACATCTCACACAAGGTTCTAAACCTTGTGTGAGATGTTGAGAATGATGAATACGACTTTGAATGACTGTGATGAATGGTTGAGTAAAGTGTTGTGGGTGTATAATTTGACGGTGCATAGCGCAACTGGGGTGTCCCCATGTCAGTTTGTTATGAATTTTGGAAGGTGAGTAGAATAAAAGTTCCGTTTGAGTGAAAGTGAGCAGAGTGTATGGCGTGAGGCCCCTGAAAGGTTTCGTTCGTTTGAAATTGGTTCAAATGTATTGAAGGTAAAAGAAGTAAAAGGTAGGTTGAACTTGTCGAGAATGAGTGAAAAGTTTGAAGGACCGTATAGAGTTGTGAGTCTGGGAGAATGGTATGACGTATGTTTTGGAGAGTTTGAATGGAGGTGTAGTTGAAAGAGTGCGGGCTCATCAGAGTCAGTTGAGGAGGTGGATAGAACCACCTGACTACCTGGTGAGCGTGAGCCATCCAGTATATGAACTGAGCAGAGTGAGAGATGAGCTGCATGATGATGAGATAGAGTGTGATAGTATTGATGTGTCTGGGAAAGAGCTTGTCTTGATCTCGAAGAGTAGAAAGCATGCAAAGAAGAGTGAAAAGAAGAATGCAAGTACGAATGAACGTAAGTCTGAGCAAAGTCTTCCTGGTATGGGGAAGCTTGAGAGAGAGAGATTAAGTGTTTGCATTAACAGGTGAGGGATTTGGCTGATGTAAGTAGACGAGTGAGTGAGCTTCCTGTGGCTGATTTTTTAGGTTTGGGGAACATTATGAATGATAGTGTGTTTAGGCAGAATAAATCTAGTGTGGCTGATTTTTCTGGTTTTGCGAATGGTAAGGGTAGAGGTGAGTTTGATGTGGAAAATGAGTAGGTGACTGACTTTTCTAGCTTCTTGTGGGAACCAGTTGAAGGAATTTCTGGTGTAGCCGCTGAGAGTAGAGGGGATGTGAATGATTTGTCTGTTTTGCAAGAGTGTACCTTGAGTTGGATGAGAGCTGTGAGTGAGTTGCTGATGTATGGGGGTATGTAGAATGAAGGTTCTGAACGGAAGAGTATGAAAGAGTTCTGTCGAGAGGTGGAGAACTGGTAATGGTGGACGAAATGATTGATAGTGACAAGGAGACTAACAGGATGACTGACGAACAACCCAGACAGATTGCTACGCGTAGCCAGGAACCAGTATATGAGTGTGAATAAGTGCAGGAGGGCGCACTTGAGTATAAAATGTACTGTCAGTAAGGATTGAGAGTGTTGATTGGCCTAAGAATGTGTGTGTGAATGGGAGTGTTTTTTATATATATTTATTAGGGATTTCATGTTTTTTTTTAAATGATTATTTTTCTCTTCCTCAGCTATTTACCCGTTTGTTTCATCGATAAGCCACTCTATTGAATACTCCAAATTTAATCGCCATCATTTGTAAGGAGTGGCTGAGAGTGTAGTTTCGAAGCAACTTAATTAAAGTTATTGTACGTCCCATTTGAAAGGAGGAGGGCTTCTATATAGCCTGAATACGCGACCAGATGGCAATATAATATTATATCAAGCTCGGAGGCGCCAGCCTTTTTTGAAGTAGGTTAATTGTGAACACTCGAATGGCAGCCGGCAGGACTTTCCCCTGTGGGTAAAACTTATGCCTTTTCTTTGTTGTTAAGTACAATTTTGTATTGTTTTGGATCCAGTGTGCTTATTAGGCCTCGTTTGTATTCGTTTAGTTATGTGTATATAGGGTTTTGTTTGGGAATAGGATCAATTATTTTTTGTATATCTTTTTGCTAGCATTCATAAGTAGGATTGTTTTTTTATAAGTAACGAGATTTAAAATTTATCTACTCCATATCGATCTCCTGTAAATATTTACTCCATGTTTTGTCTTTCTGTAAGAAATTGTGTAGTTTTTATTTTATTAATGTTGACCGCATTATAAGAATATTTTTCTGGTATAGTTTGTAGGTGTCAATATTTGGCAATGCAGATTTGTTATGTATCCTCTGGTGTTTTTATTGTTGTGCAGTAAGCTGGGCTCTGTTTGTAGGTGTTTTGCAGCGCACACGGGTATGTGTAATAGTTCTATTGCAGCTTGTGCATCTTCATTTGTTTGAGCCAGGATTAGATTTGATGCCCCCAAGCTAGGAATTGTCTCAGGGTGGCTGCTTGGTCATCAACCTGATTAAGTGAAAACGAGAGGTGAGTGAAGGGATGAAAGAGGGAGGCATCTTTTAAATTCGTGGTGCACATTGTCTTTGTGCTCGGCTTCCTTAAGGAGCGCCATGAAAGTCAATGCAGAAAACATTTTAATTTCTTAATTAAGTCATCGCCATATTTGTTCAATTTTATGTGGACTACATACAACTTTGTACTAGGAAATCAGTAAGGAATTTTTCAATTAAAAATGCCTATTATGCAGAAAACTAATGTTAATTTGAACAGGCACAAGCCTAAAATCCCCTCCCCTTCTCTGATCTCTTATTCTCTTGTCAAAATAACAGCTACGCAGACTGTAGAAATTGAAATCTTCCATTTCCTTCGTTATGTACTAGATATGTGGAGTCGGAGTCGGATATTTTCTAATGGGTAGGGCAAGAGTCAACCTATCACGCATTGCCCATTTGGGATGCCTATTGCCTCTTTAAAGATTTGCGATGTGTATGTAATGTTAATTAAATGTATAGCCATGAAGTGTAAATATTCTAGTCGCAAGTACTCATATATTTTATGCATAACTTTAAGTCAGCGTTTACCATCCTCCCCCCCTAATCGTACTGTCGTAGAAGAGGCTCCCGACGATATACTTTATATATATCTATTCGTTGAAGGGATTATTCTATATTTCCAGTGCGTGGTAATCAGATGCCGAGAATGGTTCAAAAGGGGGCCTGGAGAGGGTTAATTTATCTTCAATATACTTAAAAAGTGGAACGGAGCCCAAGGATAAATAATATTGCAAACATTAATAAAATAGAGTTCTATTAATTAATTTATCAAAACAACACACATAAAATATTTACATGATCGGGGATTAAAATGGGAGAGACACAGGAAACTAAAAAGGTCATGGGAATATTTGACTAAGTGAAGGATTGAGATTTGGAGGGAATTAAAACGACAAAACAAACAAGAAAGGGGAATTATTGGCTAAAATCGTTTGAAGCACAGAGTTGCGTTGACACAAAGTTCAATGGTTAAATGTTATGCGTAGCTTACGTAATTATCAAGTTGTGTGACAGAGGAAGGCGATGGGGAGGAATCTTCGGTCCAACTGGCGATTTCTTTTCCAGGATAAGGAGTTCTTCGGGGGGGATGTCCTTAACGAGCGGGAAGGACTGACTTTTAGGAATGAAAGCGAAGTGGGGCTCGGAAGTACGAGCGATCCTTGAGACAGGATATCGGAGATGTTCTAGATGAACAATGGAGGTTATTAGTGTAACCAAGCGTTCTCTTGAAGAACGTTAAAAAGGTGGAAATTAAATTACCACTGACCTGATTCCTTGGGAATATGAACCGTTTCTTGACGAATGGGCCTGAAAAACAATGGCTGTTCTAAAGTTGTTCTCTTCCTAAACAACAGGGGGGGGGGAGAACCGTTTCTTTTCGAACGAATTGAAGATCAATGACTGGTCTAAAGTTGTTTGCCCCACAAACCTAATTCATTTTGGCGAGATCGACGCATGGAGGCAAACGGGAGATTGAACCTCTTTGATTAAACTTCGGAATGATGGGTGATAACGCACCTTCTACTCTCTCTTGCAGGATGCACGTGGGAAGCATGCGTTTCGACATGTGATAGTGCCTGAAGCATGGCAGCCTCAGACCGTTCTATTACATGCCTCCATTCCGGGAAAAGTTGTCACTTCGAAAAAAAAGAGAGAAGGGACAACCATCGAGCTCCGTTTTGGAGAACTCACTTTCTTGCATCGACCGTCCTTCCATGCACCCAGCTAGCATTACATCAATACATATGATTATGTCGATCATTTGAAGAAGAGGAGGGAAGCTAACCCTTAATACAATCTTAGCCATAAAAGAGACATGAAGGAACAATAGAATAATATAAAATTAGTATATATGAGACAAAAGAATTCATACGTAAATTAATGGGTACAAATGTACAAACATAATAAAGAAAAAAAATTAGACATTAAGCTACGAAATTCTGACATTTACATTCAATTAAACTAATTATATTACATGAGAATCCAATTAAGTCGTACAAGACGCTATGTACATACATACATGGAAATCCTAATCCTATGAATTATAAATTAATCTACACTATTTGGTAAAGAATTCCTACTGAGTGTGTCAGCGACCTGATTTTTGGAACCTTTTATGTAATTTATTTTAAATTGGTACTCTTACAAGGTTAGACTCTGGCGCATAATTCGTCCGTTGGAGTGTCGTAAAATCCGAATATTGGCTAGCGGGCGATGGTCAGTTCCTATCCGAAATTCTTTTCCTATCAAATACATTTTAAACTTGTCAATAACCTAAATAATAGCTAGAGCTTCCTTCTCTATAGTGGCATATTTATTTTCGCGCAGTCGCTTGAAGAGAGCTAATAGGGTCGTTAGATGATGACTCAATTCAAGTGTAGTGACGTAGACGTTATCGAAGTAAAAGGAGATATTCGAAAGTGTATCTAACAACCTTCTCATGAGCCGGTTATAGTTACTGCAAGCGGTCACGAGGCCAAAAGCAAGGCGCTTAAATTGCATTAAGCCTTTCTCAGTTACAAAGGCGGTATATGCCTTCACATCGGGCCGGAGGGGAATTTGGTAATACGCCTTGCACAAATTAAGTTCTGAGATGAACTCAGCGTCTTCAAAAAAGGGGAGGTTTTGATCTACCAACAGCATGATTTCGGCGTCGAACACAGTTACCGAATTTAACTTCTTGAAGTCGATGCACATCCGATAAGAGACATCAGGTTTCTTGATCATGACGATTGGGAAACAATAACTAGAGGTAGAAGGTTCTATTATGTCTAAACTTATCAAATTATCGACTTCGGCGTTAAAAGCTTGGCGTAAATGAATCAGCATGGGATAGGGTTTTGAGCGGACAGGTTCTAAGGTCGTCAATTTAATGTCATGCTCAAAACTAGTAGCGCATCCAGGCTTCTCCGAAATAACGTCATCGAACTGACATGATAATTCTTGTAGCTGACTCTTTTGATGTGGTGTCAGCTGCGCATCGATATCCAGATCAGAGGGTTCAAAAGACTCGCCTGGCAGGGAAGGAAGAGGGTAATCGGCATCAGGTGGAAAGCACACTGTCTGAATATCATTAAGGGAATCCGCGGGGTAATCTTCTTCAAGCGCCGATGTTTTGTCCATTGCTACGAACGTATCTCCATGGGCGCGTCGGTGGTACTTCTTTAATAAGTTAACGTGGTAGAGTTTATCGCTTGCTGGGGTACCAATGGGGTAATCTACCAGGCCTCGTACCTCGCGTACCAAGTACAGACCTTTCCATTGGCTCAGTAATTTATTACTCGCTGTGGGAAGGAGCAGGAGTCCCTTATCACCAGGCTTAAATTTCCTATCTTCGGACCTGACATCAACATAGGGTTTATATTTGTCCAAATTGACATCAAGGTTTTCATAGGCAATGTTCGCGCATTTCTCGAGCCTCTGGCGTAGATCTAAGACATAGGCGTATGATGACTGAAGTTCTTGGTCCAGTTGGGGCTTGGTTACCAACTGCTTTAAAATGCTGAGTGGTCCGCGTACATTACGTCCATAAAGGAGCTCGAACGGTGCGAAGCCTAATGTACGATGAGAAATTTCTCGATAGGCGAATAGGGCGATCGGGAGATATCGGTGCCATTCGCGGGGCTGCTCGGCACAAATCTTCTTAATAATAGATTTTAGATTTCCGTTTAATTTTTCACACATTGCGTTTGTCTGTGGCCGGAAGGGGGTGGTACTTTAGGGCTTTACCATGAACAGCTTCCCTACGTACTCCATCAACTCGAAGGTGAATTGCCGTCCTCTCTCTGAGAGTATTTCCTTGGGTACGCCTACCCTTGAAAACATGGAAATGAGGGCATCGGCGAAAGAAATACCATCGATTTGGCGAAGGGGGACAGGCTCGGAGAAACGGGTAGCAAAGTCAACCAAGGTAAAAATGTAGCTGTGCCCTTCGCTCGAAAGGGGGTGGATAGGGCCAACCAGGTTGATGGCCAGTGTGGAGAAGGGTGCAGGTATGACTTGTCCCCTTTGTAAGGGAGCAGGTTTGACCCGCCCCTTAGCGCACGTCTTTTGACACATATCGCACGATTGACAATGCTTTAAAATGTCAGCTGCAGCACCCGGCCAGTAAAAATATTTAAAAATACACTCACCCATTTTCGTTTGACTAAAATGACCGAAAAAGATGCTGTCATGAGCTATTTTAAGCATTATAGGTACATAGGATCGTGAAAGGCATAAGACAGTTGTAACGGCGATATTACTGTCTTTGGCGGATCGTTAGCGTAGACCACCTTGCTTCAGGTACCTTATTATTTTTGGTCCACGGACAGTCTCCGTGTCTTGTTTTGGGCCTTATCCCATAAGGGTGTTAGTGTTTCACACTCCTTTTGTGCGGACCTAAAGTCCTAGTTAAGGATCTCCAAGAATTCGGACGGTATCGGGATTCTGAAGGGGATGGGCTCCTGTGCTTCCTTCTTAGCTCGGGCTCGAGTAAGGGTAGCCTGGGACACAGGGTTGGAGCTTACTTGAGGGATCTGTCCTATCAGTACGGAACAAAACTTTATAAGTGCCGAAATGACTTCAACTCATCTATCAAAATACTGACACTGCAGGTAACATTTAACGATGGGGAATTGGTTCGCCCGCTTAAGATAGTCATGTACTACCGCAAATCTTTCGTGGTTAGGGTCTACTGGGGGGAGGAGCTCGTTGGACACGATGAAACAAATGCACCCTGTTGTTCCTGACGAGGGTAGATACACGGCAGCCGTTCACGCTGCCCTCCTCAAATTTTAAAGTTCCCGGGGAACTTTTATCAAAAATAAAATTTACCTGGTGTCCTGACGGAGGGGGAAAAGTTGATGCTTGGGTCTGCACCACCGAGCAGGCCACGGTGGCATTAATCTGGTGAACTTGGTGGGCTGGTCCATTTTTAAGCCTAGAATTTGAGGGGGCATTTCAAGCTCATGTGGTTTTCTACACCGCAGGTGAAGCATATGATCGGTCACTTCGGGAAGAGTGATGGAGGAGAAATCTTAACGGGAGGTTTGATGTCCCGTTGTTGGTTTGGAAAAAGAAGATTCCGGGTTTTACGGGGCCCGGAAACCTCGTTGGCTTTCCTGTGAAGGGGCGCGAATCCTTCCTTTTTTCCTGGTAGGGGGATTGGGGAGAAGTCCGATTCTCCTCGAAGTACAAATTATAGTTAGTAGCATAGACATCCGCTTCTTCGGTAAATTCTTTAAAGGTCGGGCACCGACGATCCTTGACGAACGCACGGATCTCCGTCAGAAGAGACGCCAAAAATTGATCCCGCAACACGAAGTCTGTTAAGGACTCATAGTCAGAATCAACCTTTGAGGATTCTAACCAGAATTTAAAATTCCTTTGAAGAATGTATCAGAATTGACAAAACGTCTGTCTGGGTTTAATACGACCTCCTCGAAATTCCTGTCGGTAAAATCGGGAGTCACATTATGAACGGCCAATAACTCAGCTTTTAATGTACTGTAGTCAATTGAACACTCAGATGGTAATGAAATGAAGATGTCGCGCATTTTAGAATTTAAAATTAGCAGTAACCACACTACGCCTTCGGCCTCCAAGTCCAGGTTGTTGATTTCGACGATCTTTTCGAAGTGTGATAAAAATGCTCCAAAATCCTCTCCATCCCTGAAATTGAGAACCTTAAGTGGGGGATTAGACGGGGCATCTGAACGTGTACTCACTGATTATGTTTCCGCTTGTACGCGTGCAATTTCAAGCTGATGGTGAAGCTTAGCTTGTCTTTTCTGTTCCTCTCTTTCTCTTTCTTCTCGTTGAATTTCTCCTTCTCTTTGCCTTTCTTCTCTTAACTTTTCTCTTTCTTTTCTTTGCTCTTCTTGGATGTTCTCAATCAATTCTCTTCCAGAAAGTCCCAAGGATTCTCCTTGCGCTTTGAAGATTTAAATATGAGTCATATTTTCACTTTGCGACAAGAATTATGCCTTCTAGAGAATTGGCCTACCTAAATATGGGCACTGACCTATTCGTGATTGGTTTCTCGACCTAGATAACCAATGAGTAAAATAACATTAAAAACACACGAACAAATTATTATACCACTTCATTGAGCTACTCCAGCTTTTTAAGTTTTCACAAGGGGATAGCAATCGTTGAAAAGAAAGAGGATTAATATACTCTATTCTTGTAACAAATAACACTAGGCTTCACTCGACTGAGAAGAGTGTTCGCAAAGATATTGCGTTAAACCTTACACACTTGACACTAAATTTAAATTGTGTGTATATATATATATATATATATATATATATATATATATATATATATATATATATATATATATGTCGTAGAATAGGCTCCCGACGATATACTATATATATCTATTCATTGAGGGGATAATTCTATATTTCCAGTGCGTGGTAATCAGATGCCGAGAATGGTTCAAAAGGGGGCCTGGAGAGGGCTTATTTATCTTCAATAGACTTAAGAAGTGGAACGGAGCCCAAGGATAAATAATATTTCGAACAATAATAAAATAGAGTTTTATTAATTAATTTATCAAAACAACACACGGAAGATATTTAAATGACCGGGGATTAAAATGGGAGAGACACCGGAAACGAAAAAGTTCATGGGAATATTTGACTAAGCGGAGGATTAAGATTTGGGGGGATTTAAAACGACAAAACAAACAAAAGGGGGAATGGTTGGCTAAAATCATTTAAAGCACAGAGTTGCGTTGACACAAAGTTAAATGGTTAAATGTAATGCGTAGCTTACGTAATTATCAAGTCGTCGTGGCAGAGGAAGGCGATGGGAAGGAATCTTCGGTCCAACTGGCGATTTCTTTTGCAGGAGAAGGGGTTCTTCGGGGGGGTTGTCCTTAACGAACGGGAAGGACAGACTTCGAGGAGTGAGAGCAAAGTGTGGCTCGGAAGTACGAGCGATCCTTGAGACAGGAATTTGGAGATGTTCTAGATGAACAATGGAGGTTATTGGTTTAACCAAGCATTCTCTTGAAGAACGTTAAAAAGGGGGGGAATTAATTTCCCACTGACGTGATTTCTTGGGAACGAGAACCATTTCTTGAAAAACGGGTTTGAAGAACAATGGCTGTTCTAAAGTTGTTCTCTTTCTGAACAAGAGAGGGGGTGAGAACCGTTTCTTGTTGAACGAGCTTGAAGAACAATTGCTGTTCTAAAGTTGTTCTCTTTCTGAACAACAGGGAGGGATGAGAACCGTTTCTTGTCAAACTGGCTTAAAGAACAATGGCTGTTCTAAAGTTGTTCTCTTTCTAAACAACAGGGGGGCCCTGTTGACTTGGCGGCTCGCGGAGCACAAACCTTGGCCCTAAAAAGATGTTGTCCTCTACTGGACAATAAGGGGTTTCTCGGGATAGAATTCCTAGGTGCACAAGGGATACTGGATCTGCGTGATGCCTTGAAATGATAATCGGGATCTGGTTCAAACGCGAAATGCTATCGCATAAATAGCCGGAGCCATCCCCTCGGCTTTGGAGACAATGGGAGGGGGGGGGGGCTTCGATGGAATGTCCCTTGCGCTTGGGAAAATATCTAATCTCCCCATAAGCCTGATTTAATCTGGCAAGATCGACGCATGGAGGCAAACGGGGGATTGAACCTCCTTGATTAAACTTAGGATTGATGGGTGATAACGCGCCTTCTACTCTCTCTTGCAGGATGCACGTGGGAAGCATGCGTTTTGACATGTGATAGGGGCTAAAGCATGGCATCCTCAGACCGTTCTATTAGACGTACCAAATTTCTTCGTAGTACGATAAATACTTTTCGGGTTTTTTGATCAACCATTAGCTCTTACGATGGGCGGTCAATAAGTTTTGGGAATCGTTAGGGCAAAACAGAGAGAGGAAGATGGCTGTTTGTGGGGGTGTTAGGACAAGTCATGACAAGTCAGGACCTGCAGCCGCACGCTCCTGCCTCATCTATTTAATAAGCAATATCTCATCGCAGATCATCATTCACAAATTTTTCAACATTGGAGAAGGTTAAGAACCGCGCAGTGATTAAATTTTTGACTAAGGAAGGCAGAAAGCCAAAAGAGATCCATGAACGCATGGTTGCAGTGTACACCGACAACGCCTCTTTCTATGCAACCATTGCTCGCTGGAATAGGGAGTTCAGCTATGGTCAGGAGTCTTAAAAGACGACCCCGTCCAGGACGCCCGTCAGACGTGACCAACGAGGACAATGTAACCCGTGTGAAGAGAGAGCCTCGAATCTCGACGGGTAAAGGTCTTAGAAATCGAGCATGAACTTGGAATATCACATGGAAGTGTTATTAACATTATCCACGATAATTTGTCCATGACAAGGTCTCTGCCCGTTGAGTCCCTAGAAACCTGATGCCCCATGATCGACTTCAACGTCTTTAAAGTTCAGAGGAGCTGCTGCTCCTGTACAACCAAGACCCGGCGCGATTCGAGTCACGCATAGTAACAGGTGATGAAACGTAGGATCCCGAGACCAAGCTCGAAAGCATGGCCTGGAAGCACAGGGGCTCTCCAATCCCCATCAAGTTTCGAACCCAACCCTCAGCCGGGAAGATTATGGCCACCATCTTTTGGGATTCTGAGAGGGTGTTGATGGTGGACTAGGCGCCTCCTGGAAGGACTATCACAGGCCAATATTACGCCGAGGAACTGGCTGGGTTGAAGAAGTGCATCCGTCAGAAGCGGCGTGGCATGTTGACACGCGGTGTCCTGCTCTCCACGACAATGCCCCTGTCCACAAGGCCAGAATTGCACAAGCTGCCCTGCGCGAGTGAGGATTTGAGGAGCTCAACTATCCTGCCTACAGTCCAGATCTGGCCCCTAGCGACTTCTTTTTATTCCGCCACCTAAGGCTGCACTGCGTGGACGCCGCCGGTTTGGGGACGATGAAGATGTCCAGCGCGCCGTCCAGGAGTGGATTGAACAGCAGTCAGGAGATATCTGGTTGTCGGGAATTCAAAGCCTCAGGAACAAGTTGCGCAAGTGCATTGAAGTCGAGGGTAGTTATATTGAAAAATAATAAAACACTTTTCCTCATATCTCGTTTCCTTATATTCTAACTGCAAAACTTATTGACCGCCCCTCGTACTCGTATGTTTATTGAGAGGAACTAAATCCCTTTAACCTTATATTTTACTTACAACTCTTAAGAAACTAGATTTAGCTTTTGTTTGGAGTGAGCGATGTCTGTGTGTATCTAAGTTTGTATCTCTGTGTAACTGACGGTAACTTTGTGGTCTTGAAGGAGAGGAATGTTGCTAATGGAGATATAAATTTTATCTGGGGTTCATGTGATTGATTTGTTTTAATAGACTATATTTCAACATTTTCTTTAATCATCTATAATTGATCCTAGTCTTTATTAAGATTTATTTGGCTCTAGTCTTTAATAAGCTATATTTAACACTAGTCTTTAATAAAATCTAATTGACCATGGTCTTTAAAAAGCTATATTTTCCATAGTCATTAATAAGCTATATTTGATCCTAGGCTTTAATAAGGTATATTTAACTCTTGTCCTTAATAAGCTATAATTTACGCTAGTTTTTATTAAGATTTATTTGACACTAGTCTTTAATAACCTATGATTGACTATATTCTTTAAGATTTTTTTACCCTAGTCTTTAAGATTTATTTTACCACAGTCCTTAATAAGCTAAGATTGATCCTAGTTTTTATTAAGATTTATTTGACCCTAGTCTTGAATAAGCTATGATTGATCATAGTATTTATTAAGATTTATTGCCCCTAGTCTTTATTAATATTCGTTTGAACTAAGTCTTTAATAAGCTAGGATAAGCCTAGTCTTTATTAAGATTTATTTCATCCTAGTTATTAATTTGCTATATAATTGACCCTTGGTTTTAATAAGCTATATTTGAAACTAGTTTTTCTAAAGCAATGATAGAACCTAGTCTTTTGTAAGATATATTTAACGCTAATATTCAATAAGCTATAATTTACCCTAGTATTTATTAAGATTTATTTTACCCTATTCTTTAATAAGCTATAATTGACTAGTATTTAATAGGCTATAATTGAGGCTTGTAGCTCTTAAAATTTATTTAATCCTAGTCTTAATAAGCTATGATGACTCTAGTCTTTATTAAGATTTATCTGACCCTAGACTTTCATAAGCTATAATTGACCCTAGTCTTTATTAAGATATAGTGACCTTAGTCTTTAATAGGCTATGATTGACCCTAGTCTTTATTAGGATTAATTTTCCCCTAGTCTTTATTAAGATTTATTTGATCCAAGTCTTTAATAAATTAGGATTGAACCTAGTCTTTTTAAGATTTATTTGGCTCTACTATTTAATATGCTATAATTGACCCTAGGCTTTATTAAGATTTTTCTTAGGCCAATTGTGTAGGATATATATCTGGTCCCTGGTTATATAAGGGTTGCAGGAAATTAGTGCCTTGAATAAGGCACCGAGCTGTACAGAAATTTTACTCGGCATGAATCACGACAGCCCTTCTGAGTGAATGACAAAGAAGATGGGAGACAGAGGACGTTAATTTAAAGTTGAAGGTCACTGCGCCCCGGCCTTGATATTGCATTTCGAACTGTTGCTATTACCTTTAGGATTGGATTTAGCTTCATGGCTCATTCTGAAATGCAACGTTTTCCAATGCATTATTTTTCGCCATTTCAGATTTTTCTTCTTAATTCGAATCTGATACCGAGGAAAAAACATCCTTATTTGAAGCATTTTTTTTAAATATTAAAATCCATTCATTATTTGATCCATTTGGTAATTGCCTCCCAGTAATAATTAAGTTTGGACGATAACTTGTATGGGTTTTTTCCTATTTGAGGGACAATTCACTCTTTTTGTTGCCTAATAACACTTAACATTTCCTATTCACTAAAGGTACCACGCCCCTAAATCCTGGAGTATTGATCCTAGTCTTTAGTAAAGCAGTGCTGGAAATATCTTTACGTAGAGAAAGTGATAGGGGATAAGCACTTAATCAAGACTTTAGCTATTAAGTTAATCAGTTAAATAGGAAGATAATCCTCCGGAGAAAAAGAAAAAGTGATTGGAATAAGCTTTATAGAATGAGTTAGAAATGAACTCTCAAGAAAGGGTTAAAAATGCTGAATATGCAAATTGATTAAAATCTCACAATTAATCCGATAATACTGAAAGGGTGAATGCGCTGGAAGGAATTTGCTTCTGTATGCGTTTGAGTTTGTCTGGTGTGCATGTGCTCATAGTGCCTCATAGTACATACATTGCAATTGTAGCCATTGTAGCGGAAATAAAGGATATAAACATGTAGTAGCAATAGTAAGGGAAACTGCAATGTATGCAGTGATGGATTGCGGTTAGTATGGGGATAAGTGGCTCCCTCACACTTGGAGGCGCTAATTAAGTGACTGTATAAAATAGACCAATTTAATGCTGCGTACATTACAGTTTCCCTTACTACTGTAAAGTATAGCGCTCCCTTCCCGTGTACTACCCCGCCTAGAAGTGGTTAAAATGCTCACCTAATAGTTTTTTAGGGCTGATAGATTGGTTACTTGTTTTGCGTGAATGAAAAACGTCTCCCAAGTGTAAGGATGGCTGTTCATTGCTATGGGAACCGCATTTAGTGGCAAATGTGGGAAAGACAGTCGCGCGCAAGAGCTACATTAAGCTATAAATGAAAGGCGGATTTCAAGTACTTTCTAACTTTCAATCCATTATTAAAGAACGCTTACAAAGTTTCCTAAATTTTTCTTTTGGAATAAAATGAATACAGTTAAAAAGTACTTTAAATCCTACAGGAAGGTACTTTCCTGTAGGATTATATTAGGTTATCAAGAAATTAATTCATTTTTTTAAAAAGACTCACTTCAACAACTATTCGGCCATCGTATAAGTAATGCGGCATTTTTCATGTTTATCATTATTTTATAAATGTAAACAAATCTGCCATTAGTCTGAATTTTTTGCTAACATTTCAATAACATATTTGTAAAAATCCTTTCACTTTGATTAAAAAAAAAAGTACTTGAAGGTGCTTCCGACTATAGAATGTGGCGAAAGTGATCGCGAAAACTCACTTTTGACTCGGTTCCGCATCTTTGCACAAAGGGTGGTCTCGTTAAGTGAAAACACGTATTCCCACTACAAAGAGCCTCGGGGGTGTTTCGAAACAGATCGGAGCATAGCTCTAGTTCGACGAAATTTACCGAGGGTTAAATCGTTCGGGGCGGGGTGAGGGGGGTTATAGCGTATGTAGGCATATCTCTTCTCACTAAGAGCAGTCTCCCACTTGGTCAACCACCAGTAAAAGGATAGCTAACAAGGAACGAGAAAAGACGTGCCTCCCAACCTCGTCCCAGTTGGTCCCAGTTGGATAAGATGCGGGTGGCCTCTTCGAGGGCCCTCCTCAATGGCGTAGACTTTCTAGGAGCAAAAGTTCGGGAGCTGCTGACCCTCGAAGGGGCTGAAAGCTTTGTCTCCTGTGAGTTACTGTGGGAAACGAAGCTCCCACAATAGATAAACTATTACATACGTATATGCAAGGTCGTGCATTTAAGGATGTCAAAATTTAAAGGCGTATTAATAAATGAACGGCTAAATTCTACTATTGATATTGAAGTTAACATCATCTTCTCGTTTATGTAATTAGTTAGATGGTCAATCTACATATTGGTCACTGATATAGTTTGTTTGCTGTAGCTTTCTACTTTTGCTTCTTGGGCTAGCCTTGTGTGGATTTTAGTCTTTGCTAATCTTAGTTCTGGAGATCTTAAAAAATACTATGCTAATTGCTTTATTTAAAAGCTGGTCATCCGATCAAATGATAGTCTTTCAAGCCTACCAAATACAATACTGTCCAAAACTAGAGAACGAAATACCAAAATCTACAATTTCTTGACAATACTCTTATAATTTCAATGAAAATCGCATAGAGTATTCTTTGAAATATGCACACCCAAGATTATTATGCCCGTGTCATTTCATCGACAGCGAATAAAAAAAATAGTTATGTGTATATGAAGAAAGGGTTCATCAAAGACTAGAGAAAGATAACTTATAAGGATGTCGAAAGACAAGTTACTGTCGACAAATCCCTCAGTTCCCTCCGTTGGGACCTGACTTACTGACTTACTGTAGCCGTTTTCCTGGCATATTGTTGAAGATATCCAGGAAGAAGCGCTTTTCTTCTTCACCCAGGTGAGGGAGAATCACGCTTGATATATTGTCGGGGCCTGGGCCCGTGTTGCCACAGGATAAGAGAGCTGACAAGATTTGATTTTACTGAATTTCTCATTATAGGGTTTGACCTTACTTCATGACAAATTCAAAGGATTAAGCACCCTCTCTAACCGAACTCTAGTAAGGTCGGTTGTTGCACTTACTCTACTTAATACTGTAATGCCATGTCATTAAGATTTAATAGTTTTTCGTTTTGCGTAGTACTAGGATGGGGTCTCGGCTGAACTTGACTAGCAGGCAGGTGGGATCCATGAGCGTTTTAGCATTTATTGTGGAGACAAAAGCTCTCCATAAGTTTTGATGGGTTTGCTTAGGGATATATCTATATTTTGCTATTTTTGGCTTAAAATCAATCTGCTTCGCAAGAATGTACCAAGGCTTGTACGTTCGGTATGCTTGCCTTTCAGTGCGGCAGATCTTCCTACGTTCCACTAGTTAATTGGTCAATGGTGGGGTTGTCTGTAGATAACTGGAATTAATTCGTTTCCTGCTACTTGGTAGAGAATGAAAGTGAGAATCTGCAGCCCTTCATTCATTTCTTCGATATTGTTCACTTGAATGTCTTCGAAGTTCGTGAGGTTGGGAATTCTGGCCAATTCGCCTTGTACATTCTCCAACTACAAATACCCGAGGTGGATACTCCTTTGTCCGAGAGGATAAGCACGTTTGTATATTGATTCGGGCGCTTATTCCCTGGTTCATGATTTCGAGTTGGTGGTTCACTATTAATTATGATAAATCGTTCCCTCTGGTGTTACAAATGCTCTCGCCTCCACGCATGATGACAGCTGTTAATAATTCCCCATTTGGATGAAAGAGTAGGGAGTTGTGAGATTAAGTATCGTGAGTCGCCTGTTGGGAGGGGCCCTATTAATGTGTGGTAGACATTAGCGATTGTATATTGTTTCCCGATATGTATGGTCATATTGGGAATGCTCTCCGGTTTCCGATCGTGTACCTTTTCTTAGGGGGTGGTTTCTTTAGTAGACGCTTCAGGTGCAGAAGCCGCAGCACTGTGCGGGAGTAACTCTAGTTCTTGTTCAGGATTGGGGCGAGTGGCCCCTGGTTGATATGTGTTCCAGCATGGAGGTGCGGAGTACAGAATTCTCGCAGTGAGGTAATTGCATCTTGGCGAGAGATGGTCGGTTCTTGGCTGACACTTACATTACTGGCACAATTATTATGGATTTTTGAAAAAAACATACTTTTTCTACAAAAGTGTTATTTAAAACAATTTTAGTCACTAATAATTCATTTAATTTACTGCACCAGTACAAAACAAGTATTTAATATTTATTTTAACTGGGTTTTATAGTCTTATATGGCAGTGTCAGGCAATACAGAGAGAAAATGTATGGCAACACTGACACAATTACTGCATCGTCGTGTGAGAGATCAGTAGTAGTTTTGCATTTGCATGGGATGGTGTTTGTTTGTTGCGTTTCCGATCTTTTATTTTGCTGTGATTACTTTAGTTCTGTGTATTTGTTTATTTATTTTTGAAACCAACACCGTTTTTTCAGCTTTCAGAATAGTTTATGCAATTGAGTAGAGATGGGCAAAGTTAATGATTTGAGTCCTCGAAAGGTTGGACAAATTAGTGTTTTATTGAAAGAAACTACATTCAAACAGAAAGAAATAGCTAATAAACTTGGAGTTTCAACTCAAACGATCAGTAATATTAAGAAGAAATTGGAATATGGCCACAGTTTGGAATCAAATAGAGTGAGAAAATGTGGCAGACACTAGAAAACAACACCGAGGACGGACAGGAAAATAATTGAAATGGCAATAAACAACAGAAGAGCATCTTGCAGAATAATTACTAACGAACAGGCAGCAGAAGGTATTACCATTTCCCGAAGAACAGTAAACAAGAGACTATTGGAAGCTGGACTAAAAGCATATCTTCCCAGAAAAAAGTTTTGACTAACTGACAAGATGAAGCAGGCTCGTAAGGCCTTCTGAGCAATGGAATCAGGTAAGAGTTGAACATACAGTATTTAATTAATTTATTACGTTCTTTAGCTGGTCAACGCCTTATTTTGTGCTCTGTATTGTTGCAGGTTGTGTTTTCTGACGAGTCCACCATTGCTGTGCTTGATATTCCATTGCTTCTATTACTTTCTTTAGCTGTTCAACGCGTTATTTTGTGTTTCGTATTGTTGTAGGTTGTGTTTTCTGACAATTCCACCATTGCTGTGCTTGACGAACGTGTGCAGAGTGTACGAAGGCGAGAAGGAAAGCAATTTAAACCGGAATGTCAAAGGAAGATAGTGAAGTTGCCTCAGAAGGTCATGGTATGAGGAGCGATTTCTGTGCATGGAACAAGCCGTTTCAGATTGTTGACGGTACCATTAACGGGTTAAGTACATAGAAGTACTAGAAAGACGTTTGCTACCTCAAATAAGGGAATGGTTTGCGGATAGACTTTGGATTTTTTAACAGGACTCTGCCCCGTGTCACATGGCGAGGTCAGTGAAGACCTGGTTTGAAGGAAAAAGTGTAGAAGTGCTTTCATGGCCTGGAAATTCCCCAGATATGAACCCCATTGAGCGTTTGTGGCCTCTATTGAAAAATGAAATACATGAAGTTTCCATTACGACAAAAACACGACTCATACAACGTCTTATCCAAGTCTGGTTTCATTCAGAAAGAATTAGGGAATTTTGCAAAACGTTGATCACTGGCATACCCAGTCGTGTTAAAGCAAAAGGTGGACAAACTAAATATTAAAATAGTTGTTTAATATTGACGTGTGAGCTATTAGTGAATAAAATAGTTTTACATGAACTTTTGTTGTTTTACATGACACTTTTGTAAAAAGAGTATGTTTTTTTTCCAAAAATTCATAATAATTGTAAAAGGTGGTCTGAAGTGCTTTTGGAGCTTCGGGAACCAACCTTTTTGGTGGAGTATTGAATCCACCAGGCATTGAACTGCATCTCTCGCTATGCCAAAGGGCACAGGTTTCGGTTTTCTCTGGAGAAGAGTAAGGTGGTACACTTCCGCTGCCATCCACGGCTCTACCCCGAATTGTACTTATTTTTAAATGTGGTTGGCATGGAATTGGTGGATTGGCACCATTCTGATGGTCTTGTTTTTGAGCGAAGCCTCATATTCGCAGTTATAAGGACTCGTGTACCTGCACAATGGACCTTCTTTCTTCGGTGACTTTGTGCACTTGGTGTACTAAAATGTCTTATTTCTCTACGGATTCTTTGTTTGTTCAAAGCCTGAATACAGATGCGAGTCTTACGCATCTGCCGCAGAGCATGTAATTCGGAAGGTGGCCTCAATCCATGGGTGGATTCAGGAGGGGGAGGCTAATGGGGGCAAACTTACCCAAATTTCCGAACCGTTTATGTTTATATTTCATTTTTAAGACTCACTTGTATTCTGCTATTCAGAAATAGGTATGCAATAATAATATAATATGTATAAACCAGTGCGATCGAATGTATCTTTTATGATATTTATAAAATACAGTTAAATCTCAAAAACAATTAGTGAATTCATAATTATTACTAAGTTGACATCCAAACACTACAATAGCCTACGATTCCTAATTTTCTGATGTATAGAAGTAAAATTCGTATCTGAGAGAGTTAGTGCTCACTCCTGTATAAGATATTATATTTTATTATTAATGCTGTGTAAGATAACCATTATTATTCATCAGTGTCCTTTTCTCAGACTAGTCAGAGGGAGAAATTCAGGTTAGCCACTCCAAATTTTTATCCTGGATCCGTTACTGCCCAGATCCACCACACTAGTATCCGCCTACAACAGGTGCTTTCCGCACCTATGATTCTGCCAAGGACGCCACCCTGGAGAGTACTACCCTCGAATATTTGTCGACTGTGCTCCCGAAGCTTCCACAGCTCAGGGAGTATTGCGTTCGGCCTTTTTGGAGAACACTTCGTGTCACGCTCGATCCGCACCATTGTAAACTAATTGCTGTAAGTTCCATATGGGGTCGGATTCCACGCCCCATCCTATCTATTTAAAGTTAGTGGGGCTCTACTAGGCGCTAGGTCGATCTTCACTGAAAAGCTAGCTGAAATATATTGCTCAACACGGGATATAACTCTTTATCTCCGGTTCTGAGACCAGATTGTCATCTTTAGCGGCCAAGAGTGCTCTGAGTGCTACCGGAGCATTCAAATATCGAAACCACCGGGTTTTCGGTATTCGTGACGACACGGTTGTCGTGAGCCGGGTGGATGTCGAGATTATCTTTTGATAAGTTCTTGTACATGTGGGAATTGCGGGGAATGAACCCGCCGATGAGGGTACGAAAGAGTCAGCGAGGACTCTTAAGGCCTTATCTGCGTTTTTCTCTTCCTCACACTTACTACATCGCAAAAGAGCTGCCTGACAAAGAAGATGGGAGACGGCCGAGGAGAACCCAAAGTTTCGCACCAGTGCGCCGAGACTGTTTTCAATGGACCCAACCCCAATACCACGACGGCTTCAGCTCGCTTTCTGTCGTCTTCGAATTGGGCACACTCCCTGGACGCACCGCCATTTGATGGAGTGCTAATTTAAGCCTTACCTTAAGGTCTGAGTTGTTCCCCAGACTGTTCGGCACATTCTTTTAAATGTCCCAGTCTGGCTGATCTTCGCGCACGTCACTTGTCCAGCTATCAGGACGAGAGGGGGCGCTCCCGTTTGTCCCTTGTACTCAAGATGTTTTCGTACACACAGACTTGTGGAGTATCTAACTTTTTAGAGGAGCCTGGCCTCCTCCATTTCATTTGACTCTCTTTAGAGTTGTTCGCTTGATCATAGGTCAGAGTGAGACGAGCCTTCCTCCGAAGCTTTCCTTTCTTTTTTCTGTTAATTGTTGTTGTTGTTTTTTACTTTTGATTTTAACATAGCCTAATCTCAAGCTAGAGAATGTGTACGGCGACTTATGTCCTACTAGGAAGTCGTCAACTAGGTGCTATATAAAAATAATAATCCTCTAGCTCGAGTCTACATCTGGCCGGCGGCTAGCTTGCGGAAAAGCAGCTGAGTAGGGGGCTAATGATCATATAATCAGAAAAGATTTACAATCTTGCTGCTTTTCTGGTCTATTGTATTATTCTTTAATACCATGAGGGATTATAAATAATCTTACATGTAGTATGCAATAAATAATATATATTCCTCTAATTTAGCGTTCGTTATAAAACCTTCTCGAAGCGATCAGTTTGTCTCGTGGGAAACATATACGAAACGCTCGTCGCCAATTCTAATCGCCACAGATTAATATCTCTATTACATTTCAAGTGATGCTTGCAGTGAAATATAAATCCCTCAATATAAGATTTTGTTTTCGATTACAAATTTTCTTTTTCAGTTCAATATAAAGGCTGTAAGACTTTATAGCCTTTTTAGAAGGCTCATGAAATCGAGAAAATGATAATTTAGTTATTAAGAAATTTAGAATTTCTTCATCATACCTCTGGCACCCTAATCTAGCATAATAGACTCATCTACATACTAATGGTATTTTAAGCAAATTTGACCAAAAAGTTCTGAAGTCTTTTGACGAAGTTCGAGGAGATAGAAGGATAGGTAAATGATTGATTCTGATTCCTATAGATTTCATGTGTTCCCAATTTCTAATTACAAATACTATTTCGAATAGATTAATTTGATTCGCAGAGTATTAGTGGAACTATATTTCGCTTCGGAGTCAGTTACTTTATGAAGTGTTCGACAAAACTTGAAAATTGCTTACGTATTTTATATTAAGCTTTTAGTACTAATTCAATAAGTATGGAGAATTACAAAATTAATCCGATAATATAATGTGCACGGAAGAACATAATTTAATAAAGCTTATGTTACAAATTAGGCATGGGGTCTGACAGAATTAGAAGAGATTAAATTTAAAAAAATATATTGAAATTGCATTTTCATTCTTGGGATAACCTCATGGCCGTATTTACACTTAAGACTATATTTTTCGTTTGACCGAAACTCTTTCGATCACAGTTTACTTCTTTTTATTCCAGTCTTTTTCACTTTGCTATTCTTATGTCATTTCGCCTTTTTTCTCTCTTTTCAATCTGCGTTCCCCCACCTCTCTCCTACACTTGGATATCGGCCACCAAAGGTGAAGGAATAGTATATGTACATCCAAAACAAACCAATGTCCAAGTTCTTGTTTACGGCTCAGAACATTCAGTTTTTGAGGGTAACAAGCATTACCCTTCGGGAATTTCTGTGGTAATCTTTAACCCACCCTACTTACAAACATGATATTACCGTATTGACTTCATTTTCCCTTAGAAATCAAAGTGAATATGAAAGGTTAAGCTATTATTTGTCGGCCTATCCTCTATTAGACTTTTACATGTTTTCATCGATGAAAGCAAAACATTCGTTTTGACGTGGTGTAAATTCATGAACACGAAATCCTTCAGAAGTTGGTTAGACAAATACAAGCCTTTCGTTCAAGTGCAAAAGATCTAAAGCAGAATGTGCAGTGAAATATTAGCTTTACAAATCGATATTTAAATAAAAATGGATTTGTAGCAATATTGTCTTCCGTATTTTGAAAACCGAAAATTTACTTTCATACCTAACATTTTATTACCCCTGTTTCTAGCTCCAAAACTCTCTGTATAGTTATTTGAGGCATTTAATTAACGTGCAGGATATGTTTCTACATACTTAGGTAAGCTATGTGTATCTTATGTATCTAATTATGATATTGGGTGGCTGGGAGATGTGGCAGAGTGTTTCTTGAATTAATTGGAAATCTATTAGTTGACCCTGAAGAAGATGATCGAATATCTGATACAACTTTCCATGCATTGTTGGCAACAACCCGAACGCTGTTAAAAGAAGGGCGATTCGTAATTCTTGCATTTCACGATGATTTGTGAGGATGGAGAAGAAGAACGGTTCATTATTAGGAATTCATTCATCCATTTGAACCAATATTCAGTAATTAGCGCGTAGAAATGTGGAAATGAACAAGAAGTGTTGTTATATTGTTTGGAAAACTTGAAATCACACTCAAAATAATCTTTATCACATTATATTTATGAAACTATATTTATAAAATGAATTCTTCTTAACTCCCCTTTCGTCGACTGAAAGTTGCATTGAAATTAAATTTACTTTTAATTAATCATTAAAAAGCAAGTTCACATTTCACTGTGTCGGGTGGAATTCTGTTATACTCTGTTCACATTTTTAGATCAGTTGTTAAACAGAATTCCATCGTTTGAAATAATTTAACAGACGTAGTAGGAAACAACCGAAGTAAATACTGCAAAGTTACTTTTTAATTTTGTTCTTCATTCCAGATTTTTTTTTCTCAAGAAGGTCTCTCCTAGCGATGTCTACAGGCACATAAGCCGCCATAATAATAACAGCCTATTACTAGGATACATTAAAACCAAAACCAAACAAGCACTAAACCATACAATCAGTAAACCATACATGCAGTAAACCAAAAACACACAAACGAACCAAAACTAATAAGAAGCAAACGAAGGCACGGTCCCGCGTCTCGGGAGGTCTATCTCCACACGGCACATGAGCAAGCAATCGACATCAAGAAGACGCCAAATAAACTGGAGGTGGCCAACCTCCGCCAAAATATCAGTTTGTCCAGAGATAAGCGGTAATGGCTCGCCTTATCGATGAATTCCTTTAGCAATGCCTGAATTACTTCGTTTGTAATGCTTCATTTGCTAAATGAATTCCTTTTGCAATGGGTGAAGTACACCGTTTTTCCTCCTTTGTACATTTTCCTTCGTCAGGAAAAAAAAACAATCATTTCATAAGGTGCAGAAAATTGAAAATCCTCTTCCCTCGCCACAAGCTTTAATGGAACTCTTTAAGGTGTGTGTGTGGAGGGGGGGGGGGGAGATTTATGCCGCCTCTAAGTCGGCTGAAGGGGCAATGCACACTGCTATAAAAGTAAACCTCCTATCAAGGTGTAGCTACATTGCGACTGCCTGAAAAGTCACCCAAAACAAAGAGAACGGAGCATTCATGGCGGGTGAAAATCGTCCACCCGCCTGCTGGACCTCCATCCCGTGTGGTGGAGTTACAAAACCCTTATACCCCTAAAGGATGGGCAGGGGTCAATCCATTTGGGTACTATGCTTATCGAACCGAACGCGGGACTTTGATGAACTGCACACAATCCCGGGATGAGGAGATAGTACGAGAAAAAGGAATGGTGGGAGGGAACGAGGAGGCAGTGAATAAATTTCAAACGATCCCATCAGAGAGGTCAAGTTAACCCAGTGACGGGGCTTCCTTAACTTTCACCCAGGTACCCATGCCACAGGCTGCACAGGGTATCTTCCTGTAGTGAAGAAGTAGAAGACCCTGGGAAAGGGAAAGCGTGAACATCGCTGGTCGTGATAGAGAGTCTACTGAAGGTGACTCTGAACAAGGGTGTAAGGGAGATACCCCTTCATCCGTACACACATGTGAGTGGGAAATCACCTCCCCACTAAAAGACATAAGGTGGGGTTAGTCGTAGGGAAAAGTGCCAAGTTCCCCAGGCCCGGTCAAAGGGTTCAGGTCAACCCAGTGAGCCATGCTTTCCCTACCGGCTCTCAATCATCAATGGCGTGCCGCTCCTCCGGAAACCCAGTGTACTGTAAGTCTAAAGTCTATACAGGGGCCCCTCCCTGGGGTGGAATAGACGCAACCATAGATAAGCACCCAGGCATTGAATAAAAATGGCACGACAGCTTAATTTGAAAGGAAGAGAGAGATAGATAGAGAGAGAGAGAGAGAGAGAGAGAGAGAGAGAGAGAGAGAGAGAGAGAGAGAGAGAGAGAGAGAGAGGGGGAGAGAGATAGAGAGATAGATAGAGAGAGAGAGAGACAGAAAGAGAAATGGTGTAAATTAACTTAGGAGCCAATTATATTTAGATTAAACCTTTTCTTGATTATGTTTTGCGTCATTAAATTCCTTCAATTCAATGGGTTTCTGCGTTAACTTAATTGGTTCAACTTTGAGAACGAAATGACAAAATTACTTTTCTGAGAAAACAAAATCCCACATTTTCTCCAGCAAATAGAAACGGAAATTATTTAATTTCTTTCCATTCTTTTGTAAATTTATTTGGGAGACTCATTGCCATTTCTAAGAGTCTTTAACACACTTTAGACGATCATTGGATGCGTAAAAAAGGGGTATTTTCTCCCAGGGACGAACGCTCGGCGCGCATTCGCTGTTCCACAGAATGCTTTCATGTACGAACTTCCTTCTTCAGGTTTTGTATTCCATTAAGTAATGAATTAATTATTAGTCACTTGTGCGTTTGGTGTGGTTCCTAGACCGGATAATGAAGCCAAAATAAAGTTTAGAATGCCATTCTCTGGCAAGCACGAGTATATTATGTTGCGATCGTTGTTGCGGGGAGCGGCAAGGAGAAGGGCGATACCATGTATTTGTCAACAACCAGCGAGCGTTTGGAACACCTCGTGGCTTAAGAAAAGACCACGCATTCTACGTCAAGTGAGTGTGGATTAGAATCCCCTTTGGAGGGATTTCCGTTAATGGAATAGTGATGTATCGTGTGTGTGAAGGAAAAAAAAAAAAAGTGGAATAGTAATTTTACTATGTGTGGGATGAAGTATGTGAATGGCACTAAGTGGCGATAATCTAACAACTGACTACGTGTGGCTGAGTTACATACAGTTTACGGGCCGCTCAATTCACTCTGCTATCCCTATGCCCTAAAATACTCAGTTCAAATTGAGTTTATGAGACGCCCATTTCGCTCTCGTGACTCTACAGCTTCATTAGGGGTGTACAGAGGGTTATTGTACAGGTCTCCCCTCCCCCACCTTCAACAAGAGGGTGCTTTGGAGTTTGTGTACGAATTTTTACCGGAATTATTAATACTGAGTGTGTACATACAAAAAAGCCCTTTAGGGGGGAGGGGGGTAAGTACAAGAACACAGTTCTGGGACTGACCCTCCCCACCCCGAGATTCTCCCCCATAAAGGAGAACCGTGAAGAATGAGAAATCCGTTCACGTTCGCTGAGCTGGTAAGGAAGATCTAATTTCGTATGATTGAATTTCTGTACGGATTACTACTGTTACATATGGGATTTTATGCGCATTTATAATAGCAGGTTGAAGGATAAGCACAGTTTCGTGCCCCCCAACCCCCCAGCTTGATAGCATTCCCAAGCAGTCGGTCTAAGTAGCTATCTCCAGTTGACATAATTAGGCCTGCTACACTTTCGGCTGAATTTCGTTCAAAGGGTGACAAATTAATAAATTATTTTATGAAGAATGAAAGGTTTGGGGTATTTTTATTATTATACTATATACTCGTAAGACATTTGCCAATAAAATAAATTAAATTAACGGTTTTTTTATGTTATTGCGGTTTACTTTACTTTTGTCACGGTTTGTTTCAAAACAGGTATGCCTAATATATGAAATGTGACCTGTTCCTAGTCTATTTAGCCTCATATATTTATTCAATTTTTAAACATTGATATCACAAAAATATTTGCATTAACAAGTGGATTTTTTTTGCGCACTATTCAACTTTCGAGTATGTGTGAGGAAAAATATTTTTACTTGCCAAAACAGGAGAGCAAAGCCTAGTGGAACAATGCGAGCCTAACTCTTCTTAGAAAGCATTATGATATTGGGGCATTCGTTAATTTCCCTTGGTCTTCATAAATAACTAAATAAATTTACCTGTCAGACCTTCCTAGTATACCTACTAATAAAGTTCTTGACCCCTGCATCTTTCTTCCAAGATTCGGGAAACCGAAAAACCTTGTATAATAAATCGACGAATGCGTCAAATGGCCCTGTCTAGTAGAGGAACTCTCGTGTCCTAACTTAACTTAAAGTGACCTAAATTGTCATTGTAAGTTCTCATTTCGGTAATTCTGAAGATCCATACCACGCGAGCTTCTCCGTTCGCATTCTCATAATATTTCGTCCATTTCCCAATATGTTCACTTAACCATCTCATTAACGGTCGTTTTATTACTTGTGCATGAAGGTTAGCGGGTGGTAAGGGGGGCGTAGATCCCCCATATAGCAACCCATAGTATGGCTCAAAATCGGCTTCCAGTAAACAAACACAATAAAACATTAGGTAAAGCGGAAGTATTAAAACGATAGTTGATAACACATTTAGGTGAATCATATTTGGAAATGGACGGAATAATATAGGAACGCGATCGGGAAAGCTCGCGTAGAATGGATCTTCAGGTTTACCCTCATTTCTATCCTATAGTATTTTTATCCTACGCAACCATGCCAATTTGTAATGAGGTTGTAGGGCTGAGAATGAAAGCTTCCATCCGCCATAACTTTCCATTTGTCCTTACCCTTCAGACACAAGGCTTATTTATGATCCCTAGCCGAGGGTAGCGTTGGAATCGTCGATACAAACGCTCGATTCCGATTTCGACTAAACTCCATTATTCGCAGGCCTTCAACTAAATTATATCTAAAATGGCAATTATTTCAAGGGGGAAATAGGAGAAAATTCAATTTTAAATTAATTGCATAAAAAGAAGCCAGCAATTTCTTAATATTAAAAAAAGAGAATTTCTTATTTATCACTCGAATGAGCATTGTGGGAGCCTGGGTTTAGTTCGCACGTTGGTGTCTGCTTGCTTTGTTTTTATTTTCTAGGGATGTTAGACTATGGACTCAGCTCTGGTTATTGCCACTCAATTTTTCCTTTTCTACCAGGAGTGCATAATTGACCATCACAGTCACGCACATTACCAACGTCAGAAAGGTCATTGGAAAGGTAAGTGGGAATATTTTTTCGTATCGATCGAAAATCAACGAAGGAATCAGCCTCAGAAAGCGTTTAGGCGACCTCGTAGAGAACATTAAGGAAAATGAAATCACAGACAATGACCCTAAGGATCTCGATATCGCGCAACTCTGCTGAACCTGCTTATCTTGCGGAAAAGACAGAAAAGAAGGAAAAACACCCTCAAACAGTCCCACATAATTCATTCCTATGGAGGATCCTACCACAACCCCCTCGCTTCCTCCAAAATCTCAATCACACCAGAATCCTTTGTGCAGGAGTTTCGTCCCAGGAGTCCTCGGGGCAGGCGGTATTAACCCCCATCTGTCGCGGTAATGGGAGAAGTACCGAAAACGGAGATTCCCCCAACTCGGACATTTAGCCAAAACGTATTTTGTGTCTGAAAAGATAAAAAAATATTGAGAGAAAGTTTCGGAGGATCGCCAATCAAATGTGACTGCGTCCCTCGAGTGTGTCTGTTTCGGAGACGACGAAAATTGACGTAGCACCATCGAAGCATTATTGGGAGAGGTCCAGTGGAAGGCGGGATAATATAGCACACGATATAAATCCGTCTCGGCAAGGTCGGCCCTAGCAAGGGGGTATAGTGAAGGGGGGGCACAAAAACCCTCCTACAACTGAAACCTGGACTAGCAACAAGAGAAACTGGGGTTCTCTCTGGGGTCATCTCTTGCACTTCTTTAAAATCTTCCACTCTCTTTTTCACCCCTGGATAAAATGAACAGGGGGATGGGGAAGTTATAAAAATAATAAAAATAATAATTATCATAATAATTATAATAATTGTGATGATGAGAGTGGTGGTGATGATGATGATGGTGAGGCTGATGAGGATGAGGTTGATGATGATTCTGCTAGTGATGATGAGGGTGAGGTTGATGATAATGATGGTGATAATTATGATGGTGATGATGATTATGACGGTGATGATGATTATGATAATGATGGTGGTAAAGATGGGGGGTGATAATGATGGTGATGATGATGATAATAATGATGAGAGGGAGAGGGATCTGTTCCGCATCAGAGGTACGTGGATATTGATACCCATCGGCAGGATTCCTTGGAACAGAGAGAGTGTGTGTGTGTGTGTGTGTTGGGCTGTGAAGACGTGAGAGGAAAGAAAGCAGTGTTGTGATTGTCTATGTGTGAGGTGAGAGGTGTAAGATCTACCCAACCGAAAACGGGGTGAGCACAGCGCGTCCACCAATCAGTAGCCACAGCTTTACGTGCAGTGACGTTTGTGTCCGCTCATGCCGGGATTCGGAATCGAACCCAGTACCGCGACGTTGGGAGGCCAACGCCGTATCTACCTGAACGTTGTTTGGTGTCAAAAACATAATACTTCCTGGCACCTCTTCCCAAAAGAAGACCGGCTCCTGGGGCCCTCAGACCGGCCAGTGATTGTCATACTGACCTTTATGTAAATTTCATTATCCGGTCGGGGATCCTCCCATTATCATGGAAGGATTGGCGCTGACCAACTAACTATAATGATGAAGGTGATAATGATGGTGATGATGATAATGATGATTGGGATAATAATTGTGATGATAATGGTAATATTAATGATCAGTGATAATGATAATAATGATAAAGATAAAAATGATGATATTAATGGTGATGATAATGATGATAATAATAAATTACAATAATAATAATCTCCTGGCGGTGTAGGCGCAAAATCCTTATACTCCGGGAGGGTGTGCATGGTAGTGGGAGGGGTTCAACATAGTCTCCTGAAGACGACAAACTGATATTAGGAAACGAGAGGCAACGAACCTCCTCACCTCCTCCCTATTACCCGAGAGTCGAGGGCCAACGGTCGATCACTACCACCTTCATGAGAGTTTCCTCTTTCGAGTTAAGCGATTCAGTGTAGGTGCGTGGTCATTTCATTTACTTGGATGCAGGGAAATGGGTGTATTGGCAAGGCAGATCTCGCGCCCTTTGACCTGCCATTCCGAGCGAGGTGGTACCCTCCGGGAAGGTATGACCTACAGAAGGGTTCCTAATGGGTGCAGGAGCTAACCCGCTCTTAGGCCTGGAAGGGACAGGACTGGAGGTTGGTTTTTAACCTGAGAAGCGTAAGAAGCGACTTGTTGCGCAGACCACGATATGACCAAGCCTTTCTAAACCAAGTTGTCCCTAGCTTGCACAGCAAACACCCCCATTTCGAACAGATAAAAAACGCAAGACTTAGATGAAGTAAGCTGCGATATGTCACAGTTCACACATTTGGCTTTACACGAGGAAGCTTTATTGTATATGCCCTTGGAGCAATCAGTTTAGATTTTGGGTTGGCCTCACTTAGCACATCTACGCGTACTGTTATTTTGGCCGAAGCAGTTGCATAGTTGCATTGATTATTTCTCCGCAGAAGCGACACAAATCTTTTCACACGGTAGCGATAATAACCTACACGCACCGACTCTGATTCTGTCTCGATCTAACATGAAGAGTCTAGGGGTGGGTCTCGATGCTACCCTGCTCTTCCCTTATAACGGGTTCAACTTTCACTAACCCCTTGTCGGCCAGTTCTTCTGTCATATTTTCTATGGATTTTGCAGAGCTCCCTCTGCTAGTCTCTCCTTTAACGAAGCTAAGTCTAGAATGCGCAGTCGCCTGCACAGACGAGCCATCAAGCTTCCGAAGAGCATTCAATATGGCTGAGGGGACAGAGTCCACTGCATTCACCAGGAGACTCTCGTCTGAGAAATGGGTGATTTTCAGCTGTCTACCCAGAGTCCCGCTATAACGCATTCAACCTTCACTAACCCCTTGACGGCCAGCTATTCTGTCATATTTTCTATAGATTTTGCAGAACTCCCTCGGCTAGTCTCTCCTTTAACGAAGCTAAGTCTAGAATGCACAGTTGCCTTCGTTGATGGGCATGTGTCCCTATGGCAATTTGCCCCCAAATAGAGCAAATAACCAAGAAACGTTTGAAGTCGGTGGGCTCAAAGACGTCCGATAACCTCTCGATGAGGTCCATAATGATTTCGAGGCTCCACTCACCTTGGCCAGGTCATCTGTATAGGCGCGAGACGACCCACCCTCCCAGGAGCCTTCCGAGAAAGGCTCCTGTTATTCTTAATTCTTCTTTTTCTTTCTTTAGAGCGAGGAGGTCAGGGTTTGCACCTTCCTCTTTCTCCACCCAAACGGCCGCGGGGCCGGACGGGCCTGCCGTGGCTCACTCCCTCCCTGAAGTGGAGAAGAACTCGGTCACCTTTGGCGCCCCCTCGCAAAAACAGGAAAGTTTCTCTCTATTTATGTCCTTGGGCCGCAATGTCCCCTTAGGAAAACCCTGC
Source organism: Ceratothoa steindachneri (assembly GCA_963969495.1). Lineage (NCBI taxonomy): Eukaryota > Metazoa > Arthropoda > Malacostraca > Isopoda > Cymothoidae > Ceratothoa > Ceratothoa steindachneri. Next base: position 104,849,211 of record OZ018327.1, on the reverse strand, counting down.
CCTAGATTAGAGATGGGCTCGGGAGATTTACAGCCGAGACATTTTGCTGGGATATTCCATCGGTTTGGGTATAATGATTGGATACAAATGGTGACCGAAGAGCGAGGTCTTTAGGCGTACCAGTGGACCCAACCAATGCCACGTTAATTCACACCAGAATGCAGCCACCATCAGACAGCACAATGATTAGTTGCCAACTAGAGTCCATGGTCACTGTGGTCTGAGCCACATCCAATCACTACCATCAGCATAAAACAACTGGTTCATCGGACCATTCCAAAATGTCCTCACTTCTCCAGTGTCCACTTAATGCTGTTAACACCGGCACTGTTGTGGATCTTCTGCTTCCATATTCATTGTAGGTAGATAACGCTGAACTGACCTGATGGATTGGGGTCTGATCCCTCCTGCATTGAATGTTATTGCGATTTGATTAAGCACCGATTGTCTGTTATCGTAGAAAATTCTTGCTAGACGCCGCTAGTCTCGATCATTAAGGCCTTGCAGTCGGCCACTGCGCTGTCCACGGAGGGTATTCTTAGTACTGTATACATATGACACTAAAATTCGAGGGGTGTTGAATGCTGGCTCCGTTTCAGAAATGGAATGACATTCAGTCTATCATACCCACTCTAACTTCGATTATTCAGGTCGTCTTGCCCTGAGCAGTCTAGCCCGTCTTCACACTGATCCACAAGATTTCATCTCAACCGATACAGCTCTAGGAATTTCCATGGCTTCAAGACACGGTGGCTCTGCATTCCTTTAACTGTACATACAGGCATCCTATGAATGTTAGCTAGTTAGTGTGTGCACTGGAAGCGATGGAAGGAGTCCACAGCCATGTCTACTTCCTAACGCGTACCCATGCGGGATAGAGGCAGGATAAAGAGAAGTAATGTCAATAGAAAAGTGAAAAGGAATAGAGGAACATTAAGGGGAATGACAAAGGGGAATATAGTGGGAATGAAGAACAAATTTTCATATGCAAGAGAGTTAAAAAGAACGATTAGAACTAGAGACGTGAATTGAAAGAAAGTGAAAGGAAATATAAAAAGAACGAATCATAATTGAGTGGCAGAGGAAAATAAAGGGAATAAAGAAGAGCGAAGGTCGATACTAAGATCAGGAAGAATGAAGTAAATGAAGGGAAATCCAAAAGAGAGAATGTTGAGAGCAAAGTGAATGGAATAAGGAAGAATATAAAATAAAAGGGGATTTAGGATATCGATCGCCAAGACCGAAACCAAATCCGATGGTTTTTGTTGTCCTTTACCCAAACCCTAAAGGGAAAACCAACGAGAGCATCCGCGCTTAAAGGTTTGGGAAGAGATTCATGAAGAGGAAGAGAAAGATGAATAAGCAAAATACAAAATAAAGAATAAATAAAAAAGAACAGCCGAATAATCGGCATCTCCATTGTAGCAACCGAACAATTCACACAGTCTCGAGCATATCTCAGTGGGGAGATGAGACTTTGTTTAACGGGGGGGTCCAACCCACGGGTCGCTACGCTACGCCAACCCGAGTCAGAACTCCTATTTCACTACTAATCAAACCCATTCGAGTTTAACTTCGCTCAACAAATGAATCGGTGTTGCCTTCCTGGGTTGGGTCGTAGAGGTGTATAAATGGTGGTAGAAAAGTGTGTGTAGTGTGTAGGTGTGTGTAGGCCATATTTGTGGCACCAGGACTCTGCACCTTTTCACACATGCAGAAAGACTCAGTCTTGGCTTTCGGACCATTTTGACATCACTATGAACCTCATGCCTACTAACTCCATGCACAATTATGTGTGTGGCGTGGTTGAGAAGAACCAATAAGTCCACTTGCACCACCAAGGTTAAGCTTAAGTTCAGGAATACTATAGTTTTCACCCACCTAAAAAGTGGAAGCATCAAACAGGACTTCAGCAAGTTGTCGAGAACACCAATCCCAGTGCAATCGACCGGGGCACAAGAAGAGGCTCCAGTTGTTCCGATCCCTTGTTGGGGTCAATGTCGATCAATCCACTGAAAATTTTAACACTCGCTCAGCACATAAGAAAATATCATAAAAAAAACAAAAGTAAATCTACATCAATTGACCTAAGGCCAGTATTTGGAACAGCATGCTGGTCAAGAGGAATCTCCATCAAATCACAAGAAAATAACCCACTTTACGCCTTAGAGTACCGAGAACCGTTGAAAACAATGGTTTTAAAGGCACAAACTGAATTTTCCATAAACACAAACAAAACCAAAGCAAAGGTAAAAGCCCAAAACGAACAAGCTTCCAAAGACTTACTAGCCTTCACCGCTTTCTGTGAGTATTCTATCAATGTATTATATAAAACCGAACACATTAGAGTGGAGGCCGCCCTGCTGAGCCGCTTCATGTCTGACCAAAAGAGTTCGGAAACTTTCATATGCAAATCCATCGAAAAACTCCTTGAGGTCGACGGCCACTAAAATGAATCCGTCTTAATCTTCCAACAAAGTTGAGGCGGCACGTCCGTTTGGCCTAGGGTCTCATTCCGGGGGTAGAGTGAAGCGGGTTCATTTCCCACCCTTCTTTCCTATAATAGAAAGTAGGAGGAAGGCAAAGATGACTAAGGGTCCTTATTGCACGGCGGGAGCACCGCGGACAGACGGGTCCGCTAGGGCTTTGGCAACCGACAAACCAAAATCGGCACCTCCGGCCATGAGGAGCCCCCTGGTAGGGGATCCCAAACCAAGACCAAAAGTAGTAGGTGCAATGAGCGGAGCCTCGAATATGTCGGGGGCCCTCAGTGAGAGACTACATGACGTTTCGAGCTTGCTGAAATCAAGCACTTTATGGTTGGTTACCTGGTTATTCGCTTCACTGATGCGAGTATGTTGGCCAAGGGCAACATGATCCATCAGAGAAGATCATAGCAAGCTTGATTGATAGGGAGCTGAAGGTAGCCCGTTTCTCAGTGGGGAGCCTTCTGGCGAATGCATCAGATCACTCAGAAAAGGCCCAGATTAGTGCCCCTCGGACACTTAAAGGCACGCCGGTGAGTGTGAAACCACACTCTACCAAGAACTTCGGTAAATGTGTGGTTTACGCGCGGGAACTCGTGTATTACTCCATAAATGACATCACCTGCAAGCTGGCCGACCTTGTAGCCGTAAAGTCAAACGTGTGATCAGAAAAGGGGAGGGGCTTCAAAACTCACCCCTTCACTCTTTGTTAAGTTCAACCGTGGCAGGCTCCCTGAATCGATACGTGCCGGTAGGTATCACTATTGCGTGAAAGAATTCATTCCACTCTCCCGGATGTGCTACTACTTCCACCGCTTCGGCCATACGAATCACTACTGTAATTCGTTTCAAGGTCACATGCGTGTAAGGCAAAGTGTGTCAATTTTCGAGGGCCTGTGAGGCATATATCCTAGAGAAGGAAATCCTGGCCGTTCAAGCTTGCGATGGTCTCTCATTTCGCAAAGCTAACGACCTGGTCCTGGGGCGTCCGTCACTGGCTAGGACGTCTTATGCCTCAATTTTTAAAAATGAATGCTCTACTCCTCGCTCCTTCAGAAATACGAGAACGGTCGTTTTGCGCCCATTCGGAACACTTACATGTTAGAGCTGGCGGCACAAAATTCACATCCAGCCTTGGCTAAAATCAGGACTACCCTCCCTTTCCCAGCGTGATCCTTTCCCGTATGACGAAACGGCAGCACGCCTCCACCCATTGGTTAGACTCACAGGTTCAAGAGGCGGCGAACCCGTCAACGACATGTTTAGTTTGAATAAGTTGGGTTCCACTCTCGCTCCATGCACACACACCACCCATGGTCCAGACAATGTCCGATATTCCATGCTTGGACACATAGGTGAGCGAAGCATGGCCTTTCTGGTAGATTTGTTTAACTGGATCTGGATTGAGGGTATTCTCCCAGATTCCTGGCGCATGGCTAATGCGCTTGTTTTTTGACCCAATCTCTCGAACCTCCTCCATGGGCAAGTTGATGGAAAAATTAGTCAATGTTAAACTTGCCTTTTTGCTGAACAGCGGTGGCCACCTGTCTTCCGTAGAGTGCAGCTTCGGTAAGTTCTAGTCCACGTCGGATGCTCTGCTCCCCATAGAAAATGCCGTTTGCGAGGCCGTCTTTTTTAGACAGCAATACACCATGTTGATTTTCGATCTGGAGAAGGCCTATGAGGCCGCAAGATAATACGATATCATAGAGAATCTCCACACGATGGCTGCCAAGGAATGACCCTCAATTTTTATTTCGGATTTTTTGCGATATCGTCGTTTCCGCGTACAGGTGGAGTGATTCTTCTTTGGCCCAATTGAGCAGGAAGATGTCCTACAGGACAATTTCCTCAGTGTCACACTCTTTGACCTGAGTATCAACGGTATCCCATACCTGCTGCAGTAAGTTGTTCTTAATACACGCGAGGTGGACGACTTATTGATCTCCTTTATTGAAGCTCAGACACCAACTCGCGATCGTCGAAGCGAACACGCAATGAACTGCATCATTCCCTACGCCAAAGTATACAGGTTCCCGTATTTTTTGTCCGAACCTAAGGTACTGCACTTCTTCCGACAACCATGGCTCCACCACAACCTAGAATCTCTCCTAAATGGAGTTCGGCTGAAGTGCTGGATTCGCATCGTTTCCTCGTTCTTGTGTTTGACCGACACTTTAATTGTGAGGCTCATATTCGCATATTTAAGGTCTCTTGTACCCGCCCCATGGACATTCTTTGCTCCCTGAATTACGGCACCGGATGTGCTAATGGGGTTACTCTATTGCTCTTATATGGATCCTTTATTCGTTCGAAGCGTGATTCCGGATGCGAATCTTATGAATCCGCAGCTGAGCCTCTATTGCGGTAGATGATTCGATCCAATACACCGGTATCCGATTGGCGTCCGTTGCCTTTGGCATGTGGCACACTGTGATGCTTATTGTCGATGCTGGGGAGATGCCACATGATCTATTCCGTGTAAAGAACATCATGCGCCTGTACACGCAAAACCGGCACCTCCCTCAGTCCGCGCCAACGGCTCTCAGTGCATTCATATTTGATCTCGACGGTGTCTTTGCCACCGAGAGACGCCAGTCATAGCCTAAGCCCTTTGGGTTTGGGGCTAGGAAACTCCTTTGAGAGCTAGATGCAGCTTTTGGGCCTGTAGTGGATTTAGTCCTGCCCATAAGACCACCATGGTGGGTGAAACCTTTGGCTGTTTATCACCACACCTCTGCTTCCAAAGCTTCTACAGCGCCGGGAGTATTGCGTTCGTCCTTTTTTAAATACACTTCCTGTCACGCTGCATCCGTGCCAGTATATACGGGTGGCCCAATTCCACAGGGGGAGGCGATTTTCACGCCGTATCCCTTTGGTTTGATTCCAGATGGGCTCTACCAGCCGCCGCCACTGTCTTGCACGGCAAGTTGGTGGCAATAGCCCCCTCGGTACATTAGATAACGCATCGTTCCCGCTTCAGAGAGCGGATTGTGATCTATAGCGATTCACAAAATAACTTGAGTGCTCTCGGAGCATTATAATCTCCAAACCTCTTGGTCAATGGTATCCTTTACGCCACGGTTGCCGATGAGGGTACCAAAGAGTCCACGAGCACTAGTGTTTGGCTCTTCCTCACACCAACTACATTCCGGCAATCAGGAAAGCCCCGCGGCTTGCTTAGAAAATAAGATGGGAGACTGACGAGGGGAATTTAAAATTTCGTGCCATTACGCCGTGACTGTTCCCATAAACCTACCCCCACTGCTGCGACGGCTTAAGGTCGCTTTTTGTCGTCTTTGAATTGGTCACATTCGCGGAACGCATCGCTATTTGATAGAGCGCTCGTCAGCACCATATTGCGACGCCTGCGTTGTCCTCCAGACTTTTCGGCACATTCTTGTTGAGTATCCATTCTGGGTATTGTTCTCGAACGTTACCTGTCCCCATATCGGGGTTGGTGTGGTCACTGTAGACTCTCTTACTTTTGAAGGAAACTAACCTCCTTCACTTTATTTGACTCTTTGTTGTAGGTCGCTTATTCCTGGGCCGGTGGGAAGCCTGTCTCTCACCGAGGCCGAAGTGTACGTCCTTCTTCCTCTTGCTTTTTTGTTTTATCCTTCTATATTTGCCTTTATTTTGTTTATTCCTATCTTTTTTATTTTTTTTTTGCATGTTTTTTTTTAATATAGCTTAGTATTTGCCTGTAGCGTGATTCGGGCGAATCTCGCCCAAATAGGCAGTCGCCAGATGGGCTCCTAAAGAAATCTCTAGAAACGTTCGAATGCTACTTCAAAGAAAAGGAAGTTGAGGATCACGATATAATTAAAAAAATAACTGGTGGCAAAATATGAAAGTGGTCTTTGAGTAGCTGAACTTTCTAGGATATATAGGAAGTCGAGAATATTCCTGCTCATCCCTCATGTTAGAGAACCAATTGTTATAAGAGTTCGGTTTTATTGCTCTAAATTTCTGAACCCCTAAGACGTCTCTTCTCATCGTGCTCATGACCAAGCAGGGCTTTTCAAATTTTAAGAAATTATATCCGAAAGCACTGTTACAAAGATGCTTTTAAGTGACTCTGACTCCGAGGTGGCCTTACGTGAGTTCTGGGAGAACCATTCTAATATTTTGAATTACATAAGCTTCATAGACAAAGCCTGGGTGAGAGTGTTTTCCAGGACTATGAACTCTGGTAATAAAGTAGTGGTAATCTTCCTCTGAACAGAGTGGATTACGGAGAGGATCTGCTCAAGAGATCATGGCGACGAAGCTCGGTTCGACTGGGGTACAGATGCACTTGATCTAGGCAATGAGACTTCCTAACTTGCACTCTCTGATGAGAACTATGCACTTCGTCTTAAATAGGTGAGTTCGTCTGGAGGCAAGGGAGGGACGCGAGGTAAGCGAAGTCGCAAGTGATAACATGGCGTCAGACAATGCAAACAAGGGAGTTTGATAAGCGCCGCTTTGACGAAGCAACCGGGGGGGGGGGGGTTAGTGAGAAAATTCTTTCTATCCACAGGGGTAGGGGGGAGACAACAGTGGCCATAAGGGCGCTCAACGCTATCAGAGAGGCGGACGGTGGTCATAAATGAAAACAAACATAGCTGGCGCCAGTTTAGGCCTGAGAAAATTAAGCCGCACGGCACGTTCGAATTCATACTTCTCCAATCTGCATCGTGATGGGATGAAGAGATCAATAAATAATGGAAGAGCTTAAACTACTAAATGGATGAATAATGAAATTGAGAAAGGACATGGAAAGATATCTAAGCCTAAGAACAAGTGGCAAATTTGAATATTGGTAAATAAAATAAGATCTGGTCTTGAACGAAATAATAAACAAAATGAACATAGAAACAGATCCCCAAATTTTCTCGAACTTCATAAGATAATGATAAAATATTCGTCATCTCTCTCCCCGCCTCCGTAAGAGGCACGGCAATGCTATTGTCTCAACACCGTGCTTGACGGGAGACGGTCCTTCCTGCGGACCCAGCTTAACCTTTCCTTTTTTGTACCAAATCTCTTTTAACCTGAATTCATTCTTCCATTCACCCTTTTTACTCAAACACTTTCTATGCCCTCTCCTTGGTGCCCTCTTCCACTGACTGGGTATTATAATAAATGGTGATCACCCACCCTACTCGTTAGTGGATCTTCCTATCTCTACTTTTCTTTATTACATACCGGCCTACTCATTACCCACTGCCAAACGTGTTTGTTTATCCAAAGAGGTTCTGACTTCCCGGAGTACTTTCGTCCTCTTACCTGAGCTTAGTCGTGTGGCATTGTATACCGTTAGGTTCCTCCCCTACTGCCAGGGATGAAAGGACGCTGGTTGAGTGCAGTATTAGATACAGGGTGTGGTGGGCCGTCGAATCTGCCCACCTCGTTCCAGCACACATATAAGGTGGCTACGTCGGCACCATCGTTTATGGTCAAAGCATAGGGGCAAATTTGCCTGAATTGCAGGCCTAGTTGACCAAGCTCATCGTGGGTCGTACTAGTAGTAAGAGGCTATGTAAATGATCACATTCTGGAATTTTCTGATCAAATCATTGGCAGCTCATAGTATCTACTTTTCATGGTTCTCTATTATTTTTTTCTATGATTGTTACATGAAAAGAGAATAGTGGGCAACTGCATGCGCATGGAGATCTGCCTCCAAGCGCGGTCTCGCCGTCCCTAGGTGTTGAAGAGAAGGGGGGAAAACAAGAAAACCTTATTGTCCAGTGGAGGTATTTTTTACTTACCATTAACAAGCAGAAAAGGGGCTTCCTCTTTGCCAGCTTTCGAGCCGCCTGCATCTAGCTCCACTTGAGAAAAGGTGGTGCTCCCCTGTGATTTCTCAGGTGTCCTCACAACCTTCTTCTACCGATTAGTATGTTTTCACCTCTCTCATATCTAGGAGTGAGGTGGCTTCCCCCTCATCACTATTTTTGTAGCCACCATTGGACGACTTTATCATTACAACAATAGCGGTATCTCACCTCCTTTCAAGGGAGATTGCCAAGAAACCAGGCGGTGATGGAGCGGCGGGATAGGGCCAAACTCATAGGAGTGGCAAGGGATAACAGGGCTGTCGTGTCTTGACTCATACTGTCCTGCTGCCATGCATCCCAAGATTACAGGAAGCCGGCGTGCTTTTGACCCTCTCTTCACCAAAGCAGGTTGATTTGCCGACCCGAGCGACTAGAAAAGACAGGACTGAAGAACCCTCGAGAAGCAGGCTCACTCCACACACTTCTCTCATAAATACAAAAAGAGCAAGAACGAATCCAAGTGGGCTAGGGGACACCTTTCTCTCTGAGGGTGTTCTGAGGAGGGATGGGTCGGCTGCAGCTTCGGTAGATGACGATGCGAGGACAGGCACGTTCGCCCCCGAGGCGTAGGCGGCGGTGAGGCATAGACTTTATAGTTATTCGCTTCACAGATTGCATAAAGTTAGCCAGCCAACATGATTCCTCTGGGGTAGCAGTACCTAGTTTGACTTTTAGAGTTCCGAATGCGTCGGACCTCTTCGAGAGGGCCATGATTAATGCCTTTCGTACACCCAATGTGTTGCGAGTGTGTGACCCCACACTTTACCATGAACTTCGTGAAAGTTATAGTTTATGCGAGGGAACTCGTGGACTCCTCCATGGAAGACATCACCTTATGGTCTGCCTACCATGGAGTAGTCAAGGTCGAACGTGTGATGAGGAAACAGGGAGGGACCTTGAGAACCACCCCTACACTCGATGTAAGTTCGAGAGTCACAGTCCTGCAGGAGGTACCGTGTGTAGTCTGTTACGCTTGGTATCCGGAGAAGTTGCACCTCCTCCCGGCACGAATGTAAAATAGGAGAGCGCTGTCACTGGATTGACTAGAACTATCCGATGGGGCCTAGGAAAGTTATTGGTGCACCTTCCCCTTACCCCTCCTCAATACTAATTTACCTTTTATTATTAGTAGTAGTATTATTAGGTTTATTATTAGCATCATCATTCTTATTATTATTGAGTAGTAGTATATAAGAGTGTAACTATTATTAATAATGATTAGGAATAGCAGAATTTTTATTTATTAGTACTATTACTTATTACAGCTATTCCATTCAAATTTTCTACACGTACCAAGATGACCTTTCCCCCCTGAACATAGTTCGGTCCCATAATCATTGTGCCTTGGTGGACCTCATGCCATCCTGGAATCACCTAGCACCAAGGTATGATAATAATAGGTGATCAGCCACTCTATTCGTTAGCAGATTGACCTATCTCTACTTCTATTTATTATATATCCGCCTACCCCTTTCCAAGTTTGCTCTTCTATCCACAAAGTTTCTGGCTTCCCAGAGCACTTTCGTCCTCTTATGAGTCTTATTTAGTGGCACTGTATACCGTGAGGTGCCTATCTGTTGCAATGCCGAATGTCCGCTGGCTAGGGCGAGTATTAGGTAGATGATGTTCGGGGCCGTCAAATCTGCTCACCTTTCCAGCTACACATATAAGGTGGCTACGGCGGCAAAATACTTTCTGATTAAAGCTCGAGGACAACTTCGCCTAAATGGCTGGCCTGATTGACAAAGCCCATCATACTCGATCCTCGGAGCGACGCGAGTATGTTCAAACGATCACATTTTGGAGCTTTATGATCCTATGGAGACTTTACTCTTAACCTCCTAGTTCATTGATGGGTCAAAGCATCTAGTTTCCATGTATTCTTTTTTTTCCTTTGATCCAACTATGGTTACGACAAAAGACAATAGTTAGAATGCGCATGTGGATCTGCTTCCAAGGTGAGTCTCGTCCTTCCTGGGTGTCTTGGAGGACAGGTAATACGGACACCACTTAGACGGATGGAGGGGCTCCCCAATTCCCATCCGCATGGGAAAAAGGAGGTTCCTGTCGTAGAATGACTCCCGACGATATACCATATATCACTATTCGTTGAGGGAACTTCCTTAATTATCTTTAGAGTGCGTTTTTACTGTCTGGCGGCCGATATTATGTATCTTCAAAATGCTTAAGAAGTGGAACTGAGCTCAAGGATAATAATATTGCTATCATTAATAAAATAGAGTTTTATTAATAATAACTATCAGCAAACACAAAAACGGAAAATATTGACAAACAGAATGGAAAGGGTCGTGGAGACTCGGGCTAATCCAAGGATTTAAGGGATCAAAAAAGGTAAAACAAATATGGAGTTAAAGAGATGGGATGGTTCGATAAACCATTTAAAGTACAGGATAGAATTGACAAATAAGGGATCAATACTCAAAAGGTGACGCTTGGCTTACGTAACTTCATTAGGGTGCAGTGGAAGGTACTTGAAGGAATATTCGGTCCGCTGGCGAGTTCCAGCCGAAAGGGGGGGATAAAAGGATCCTGACGTGGCGTCTTGGAAAGAAGAACCGTTACTCGACGAACGGCTTGACGAACAATGGCTGTTCTAGGTTGTTCTCTTCTGAACAAAGGGGGGGATGAGAACCGTCTCTTGTCTACGGGCTCAAGAACAATGGCTGTTCTAATGTTGTTCTCCTTTGAACAACAGGGGGGGTGAGAACCGTTTCTTGGCGAAGGGCTCAAAACGAACAATGGCTGTTCTAATGTTTTTCTCCTTGAACAACAGGGGGGGGGGGATGAGAACCGTTTCTTGGCGAAGGGCTCAAAACGAACAATGGCTGTTCTAATGCTGTTCTCCTTGAACAACAGGGGGGGGATGAGAACCGTTTCTTGGCGAAGGGCTCAAAACGAACAATGGCTGTTCTAATGCTGTTCTCCTTGAACAACAGGGGGGGGATGCCTTGGGGACTTGGCGTCACTAAAGGCTCGAACCTTTGGCACTCAAGGAATATTGTCCTCCTTCTGGACAAGTGATGGTGAATCTCGAGGTCGATGTCCCTTGGCGCACAAATGGAGAGAGGGTCGTGGTGATGTTTCGCGACGAAAATCTGGATCTCCAATCTGATCTTAGTGGTAAAGTTTCCATATAAATAGCCAGGACATCTCCTTGGCGTGGGGGAGAATGGGGTGGAAGCTTCGAGGGAACGCACAGCTGGGCCGGAGAAAAATGCCTTATCTGTCCATAAGCCTAACTCGATCTGGCGAGGTCGGCGTATGGGGGCGAACGGGGGGGGGGACGATAACCTCCTTGTTTAAACCTTGACGTCCGGTAGCTGTTGATAAGACTCCAAGCCTCGAATCGAAGATGCACGTGGGCCTCCTCGAGGTTTTAACTAATATGGGATAGGAGTTGAATTTAACACAGATTCAACTCGTTCTATCACAGTTCCCATCTGCCATCTTTGTAGCCGCTCCCTCCAACCCTCTTCTACCGGAGAGGAGGCTTACTCCTCTCCTAGGGCTCCTGGTGCGTGGGTTTCCCCCTCATCTCCTTATGTGTAGTCAAACATGGATCACTCCATTTTACGATCAATGGCATTACCCCCTTTTTATCCCAGGAGACTGCTAAGAGAGCAGGCAGTAGGCAAAAAATCAAACGCTCCTCGTGAAATTGTATAGGGCCAACCCACTTAAGAGGACAATGGAAAGCGGAGCTTCTGTGGCTGTGCACCTGAAGTCGTGCAGACAAACAGTCAAGTATTTTGACATTGCGTGGGGTCGGCATGCTTGCTCCCCTTTTATCTCCAAAGTAGGCCGGTTCTCCGGCCAGAGATGATAAGAAAAAAGGTACCTTAAATGGGAGAGGATTGCCAAACGGAAGCCCCATTAAGCTAGCCACAGAGCGCAGGATCTTATATGGGGTACAGTATGGGCTTAAGGCAAATATCGAACCCAACTTTGCCTTTGTGCGTAGTTCCCTTCACGTTGTTTTGCGAAACAACTCCTGGACTACTCCATAGAACACATCAACTCAGAGATGGGCAACCTTGGTGTGGTTAATTGCGAACTTGTGATGAGAAAGCAGAGATGGGACTCGAGACCCAACTCGAGACCCGCCCTGCACTTTTCGTTACTTTCGACCGTGATAACCTCCACTACCGCAGAGATGCTAGTACTGCCACTGCTTCGGCCATACGGATCGCTCGTATAGCCGTGCAAAGTGAGGTTACGCGATGTGTGTGTAAGTTACTTGAAATCCGTAGACAATAACTCCCTATATTGTATGGTAAAGCGTGTCCATTGCAGAGATACACACCCCGCTTCTTCAAAGCAATGTGGTGCGTATCTGCTAGAGAAGGAAATCTCGGGCGTTCAGGCTCAGGATCATCTCTCATTTCGCAAGGCTACGGACTTGGTCTTGCCCCGCTCGGTGCCGCCTGGGATGTCTTATGCTTTAATGTTTAAAGGGCATCATCTACTCCTGGCCACTCCAGGTCTACTACTACGGTCATTTTCGTGCCCATTTGAAACTCTCCTGCGGGTTTTACTCACCTCGGCCATTCCTCTTGTAAAGCTGGTGGCACAAAGGGCTCACACCAAGCCTCAGTAAAACCGAAGATCTCCCCTCCCCAGTGTGGACGTTTCCCGTATGGCAAAACGGCCGCCATCCTCCAGTGAGTCGTTCCATTCATATTAGACAACACCTCTTGAGGAGGTCGTGAGGCTGTCTTCCGGAGTTCCTAAAGCTGTGCCCCGAAAGGACGACAGCAGTAAAGGAGCTTCAGCTCCTACGCCACCACCCAAGGCTAGACTGCGTGGCTCGGAGACGGTAGATCCTCTAAAAGAGGGACCCCCGCCTCCCAGCCTGACCCACCCGCCAAAAAGGGTTCCAGGCAGAGTGAGGAAAAGACTCAAATAGGCAGCGAAATCTCCCCCGATAAACACTCGAATTCGAAAGCGCCTTCTTTGCCTAACATAACCCGGAGTTCTGCATCCGGGAACTATACGGCCATTAAGGTGAGGGTCTTCGCTTCGAACATGGTCCGCGCATCGCCTCCGAACTAGGCCTGGAGGGCATATTTATTCAATGGAATTGCCATGGATTCCCGTTGCCCGTGTACTATATTTTTGCATCTGACCATCCTGCGCGCGTACTCACTGCCCATCTTCCTGGGGGTATAAGGGTTTTTCGACCGCACAAGCATGGGTTAAAGCACGACAAGGGGATGCGTCATTTACACTCGGCATGATGTGTACGTTCGTCTCTTTGCTTTAAATAGTTTGTTTCAGCGAGTAACAATGCATCTGCACCTGGGTAGGAGGCATATTGTTATTTCTGCGTACATTTCACCATCAGCCGAATTCGACGCAAGTAATTTCTGCCACATCCTGCCATGTTTGCCAAGGCCATTCCTCTTGCTCTGGGAGTCCCCCTCTCCGGAGACTACTACATCAATCCCACTAGTCAGGTCATGTCGGCTTGATCGATGAGTAGGAGATAAGTGCCTAATTATGGATGAGGTACGCATCACTGCCGAAACCAGTTTCATTTTCCTGTCATTATCGATCCCTGTGCTCTTCTGATGCACAACCTGATTTAGGGTGGGAGGTTGTCTATTGCCTCTATGATAGTGATCACTTTCCCATTCAAATATAATTTTATAAACCGCTGTCGCCTGAAAGAAAACCACACCGGTGGTGCTTGGCGCGAGCGCGGTGGTCTGCATTACAGGAAATGACGGATTGTTCTTTCCAAGTTTCGTAGTTTAGGTCGTTGGATGAGGACGTTGAGATCTTCTTTGGCAAACATATTGCTGTTGACCTCACCTTTATTCCTAGAACGTCTGGCTATTTCTGCTCGCCGAGCGCTTCGCTGCTGGTCACCGAGTGTGATACTGCCTTGAAACAGAAGCATTAAGCCTATATGCGGTAAAAAATTTCACTGTCGGTGAATTTTGCCAAGCTAGGGCTAGATTCGGTATGTTTCTAAGCACCCACGCCACCCTTCCTGACGACAATACGTGTATTCACCTAACGAGAAAGCCCCTCTAGCAAAGTTGTGGAAGCGAGTCAAAAGGATTCGGAGAAAGTTATTGCAGGACCCCCCCTTACGTTTTGCCGGGAGGTAGGTCTGCTAACATTAAATGCACGTCGTAATGATGCAGAAAGCCACCGACTGGACTTTACCTCCAGAGGTGGAGAACACTTCAAGGAGAGGTTTATATTATTTCGCAACGCTTTTGGTCTTGAAGATGTCGAGTATTGTATGCTTCGATACCGAGGGGAGCGAAACATGGCCTTTCTGTTAGATTTGTTAAACAGGTTATGGACAGTGGGTATCGTCTCTAACTTCTGGCGAATCGCTACTGTGCTCAATTAAATGATGGTTATAGTGTAGTTACCACAATCGAGTAACCTTAATCGATTGCTTGTCGACATTATCATACCTAAACACCATTATTTATTTTTTTAATAATTAAAGCAATGATCAACGAGGGTATTTCGATTAGGATTTTTTGAAAGGAGATTTAGCGCCCACGTGGTGACTGCTTTTCACGGGCTTAAGTTGTCGTGATCATCAATTTTAGCCTATTGATAGTCTTCATTGAAAACAACAACACATAAAACAATACAAATTAAAAACAAAGAAAAACAAAAATTCCAAAACAGATGCAAAAAGAATGAGGAACCGGAGCTTGCGCCCAACACCAAAGAGAGGCAAATAAAATGGAGCAAGCCAGCCTATTCCAGAAAGTCCATGAGTCCACAAGTCTGTGCACACGAACTCGTCCCCAGTACGAGAGGGCAAGTGGTAGTGACCCTGCTCGTCCCTATCCCTGTCCCGGGACAGGTGGGGTGCGTGAAAATCCCTCAGGCAAGAATGTGTCGAACCGTCTGGCAGAAAACATAGTTCGTCGCGGGGGAGCGCTCCATAAAATTCGAAAACGAGGAGATTTATAAAGAAAGTTATGTAGTTAGTGAAAGTAAAATGTGTAAAGGGGAAATAGCTAAAGCAAACAACTGGGTTTATTGAATGCGTGGGTGTAACCTACCAGCCCTGAATCTGCTACTGTTATGCACTAAAGGTAGATCTCCTCGGCGGCGCCTGCAAATATCAACTTCATACCTATAGAAGTATGGGAGCACAAGTAAAGAAGATAAAGATGGGACTTTCTTCTTCTCGCCATGTTCGCCATGCCCTTGATGGTTTCCGCCATGGCAATGTCTTAAGATTAATTCAAGGGCTTAAAATTCTTTGGATTCCAATGAACCGATGGAAAAAAAACATCACTTTAGTGAGGATTGGGGGCCTCAGTTGTCAATCAAATTTCGCTCAATACTTCTCATTCGAAACTTACTGAGGGAGGTTCCATTACACTAATCAACACACATCTTTGATCAGAGATTTACTATACTTTTTCTGAATCCGAATCTGCATTCGGTTTTGCTCAAGCACGTACCGTTTTTAAAATATGCTAAAAAATCAAAATGGCCGCCTACGATTATACGAGGGGTGGTCAATAAGTTTTGCAATTCGGATATAAGGAAACGAGATATGAGGAAAAGTGTTTTATATTTTTTCAATATAACTACCCTCGACTTCAATGCACTTGCGCCACTTGTCCCTGAGGCTTCGAATTCCCGAAAACCAGAAATCTCTCGACTGCTGTTCAATCCACTCCTGGACGGCGAGTTGGACATCTTCATCGTCCCCAAAACGGCGTCCACGCAGTGCAGCCTTGAGCTGGTGGAATAAAAAGTAGTCGCTGGGGGCCAGATCTGGACTGTAGGGGAGATGGTTGAGTGCTTCGAATCCGCACTCACGCACCGCAGCTTTTGCAACTATGGCCTAGTGGACTTGGAACACGTTGAAGTCGATCATGGGGCGTGAGGTTTCTAGAGACCCAACGGACAAAGACCTTGGTCACAGCCAAATTATCGGGATGATGTTGATAAACCTTCCATGTGATATTCTAAGTTCTCGCTCGATTTCTTCGACCTTCACCCGTCGATTTTCGAGGATCATCCTCTCCACACGGGCCACATTGTCCTCGTTAGTCACGTCTGACAGGCGTCCTGGACGGGGCTAATCTTTAAGAGACTCACGACCATGGCGTAACTCCTTATTCAAGCGAGCAATGGTTGCATAGGAAGGGGCGGTGTCGGTGTACACTGCAACCATGCGTTCATGGATCTCTTTTGCATTCTTACCTTCCTTGGTCAAAATTTGATCACTGCGCGGTGCTCAACTTTCTCCATTGTTGAAAAATTTGTGACTAACGATCTGCGATCAGCTACTGCTTCTTAAATAGAGGAGGCAGGAGCGTGCGGCTGCAGGTCCTGACTTGTCATAACTTGTCCTAACACCCCCACAAACAGTCACCCCCCTTCCTCTGTTTTTCCCTACCGATTCACAAAACTTATTGACCACCCCTCTTAGTATATTACTGGTACTGCTCTATTGGATACATCATTATTGTACTGCTAAGGTGAGCAAACTAGATGATTCGTGAGTTCCTGATGGTTAAAGGGGTATAGAGAAGAATTCATTTACATTTGTAGCCTGCATACATATTCTGCGCAATTATTCATAATTTGTTGTATGCTTTCACGTTTCCCATGTGATGTGCATCTTTTAAGCTGCTCCCTCTGCGTTGATCATAAGAGGCTTCCAAATATTTCCACAAAGCACGTAACAATGCCTCGAGAGTGCAAAAATCATCCAGATAAATTCTGCTATGTACGAGTATGTGGGCATTTTACAACAAAATCTCAGCAAAGTACTATCACAAATGATATAAAGAAAATGTAAAAACTCTACTTAGGTTGCCCTCTGGGTGATTAAGATAAAGCATGGGCACCAGACCAAATTAGTACTTCCTGCTCTAATGGATTACTTGACTGGATTAACAAAAAGAAAGCTTCAATGCCCTTCGCTGTTCCTATGGTATGGAGAGAGCCCAGAGATCATCTCGAAGATTGCTACTTCTGCAGTGTGAACACAAAAAAGTTTTCTGCAAAGAACAAGCACCAAATTGTTTATCCAACCATGGATTCAGCGTGCAACCAGCTTCACATGATGTATCTTTGCCAATTTCAGTTCCACCTGATGATATCAGTGATGATAGCAGTACTGAAGGTGCATGCACATTAGATGCGGATGCAAAATATGAGGATGCTAACTCTGAGCCAAAGTTATTTACTCAGGAAGATTTGAATGGTCCTGTGAGATATCTATCACTATCAAAGGAGAAAGCAGAACTTCTAGCATCTCGACTACAGGGAAATTTCTTACTCGATAAAAATGTTTATGTAAATTACTTTAGAAATCGTAATAGTGATTTAACTTCATTCTTCACAGTTAATGGACCTCTCTGCTACTGCTATGATATAAATGGATTGTTCGAAGCCTTGTCACACACATACGAGGCGTCTCTTTATTGATGCTTTTAAAACAAGTCTGAAAGCTATCCTCTTGCACAATGACAATGTAAAGCCTTCCTTTCATATTGGCCATTCTGTCCACATTTCGGAGACATATGACCATATGGATATTCTTCTTAAATCTATAAACTACCAAGACCATCAGTGGTACATCTGTGATGATCTAAAAGTCATAGGCATGCAAATGGGGATGGAAGGCGGATTCACAAAGTACTGTTGCTTCCTCTGCCTGTGGTATAGCCGTACCACTGCAAAACATTATGACAAGAATGACTAGCCACTTCGATCTACATATGAGCCAGGAATAAGTAGTGCTCAATCTGTTTCCCTGATAGAGCCTCAGAAAATATATCTGCCGCCTCTTGATTTGAAACTAAGTCTAATGAAACACTTTGTGAAAGCAATGGCTAAGGATAATTCTCAGAGATATTTGTGGGACCATAAATTAGGAAGGGTTTAGCAGACTCTGACATAGAGAAGCATGGCTAGCCTTCAAATGGATATGTGCAAACTTTCTGGGCATCAATAAGTCACATACATACAGAGATGGCGTGGAAAACCTTCTTCAATCTTATACAAAAATGGGATGTCGTATGTCACTTAAAATCTACTTCCTACATTCTTACCTAGACTTTTTCCCAGAAAATCTTGGAACCGTAAGTTTCGAGCAATGTGAACGTTTCCACCAGGATATCAAAAACATGGAAACTCGCTATCAAGGATTTTGGAATGAGAGCATGGTGGGAGATCATTGTTGGATGTTGTATCGTGATAATCCTAAGAAAAAATTCAAACACAAATCCCATGCGCAACGTTTATGAATTCGAGTTTTGACTTAATAGCGTTTTAATCATTATTTACCTTTCTTATACATGCAATATAAGTACAATTAAGTTTATGATGGTTGTGGAATAAACAAAATATGGCTATTTATCTTTATCATAATGTTTACGCCTAAAGAGAATGATAAATTTTAGAGTTTTTCTATGTTAAATGCCTCATTTTGTGTCAGTTCAACTTCCTAATGCATATGGAGATATACAAAATGCAATAGATATATAATATTAGGAATCCTCTTTGGTTAAAGAATCAAAAAGAAAAGTAAAAGTAAATCACTCTTAGTCAAAAAAGGAACGGAGTTATGCTTGTACGGACCAAACGTACATAGCTACTCGGCTGTATACCAGGACATTATAAAATTGGTCAGGTTTTGGGGGTATTTAGAAGAACTCAATAATAGTTGGTTGTGAGGCATCCTCTTGATTAGTAACAAATTTTTGTCTAAGCACTCGAGGAAAAATAAAACATAATAAGATGATAAAGACGGTAGATAATTTTTTTTTTAATTGCCTGTGGTTAGCCCGTTAATGGTGTTAATTAGTTTTTTGTGTGGTGTTCCAATTATAAGAAAGTGTGAGTGATAAGGTTGGGTTAGGCAGAGTGCTACTTATTTTTTGTTTGCATAACTACCATTAGAGTATATCGATGAATTTTTGACGGATAGGTAAAATGTCTTCGTTCGAAAGTTACACCAACAAGGCCAAATTCTTGGAATAGCAGGCAAAGAAGTAATTGCCTACATCCAGAAACAATAAGATTATAAAAGGAAAGAGAAGAAAAAACAATACAGGTGGAAACAGAAGAAAGAAGAATGCAGATGGAAAGAGAAGCAAAAGAAGGAGGAATACAGAAGAAATGAGAAACAGAAGAAAGAAGAATACAGATGAAAAGAGGTGCAGAAAAAAGAAGAATATCTATGGAAAGAAAAGCGAAAGAAAAAAGAATAAAGATGGAAAGACCAGCAGAAGAAAGAATAATCAGCTGAAAAGAGAAGTAGAATAAAAAGAATAAGGATACAAATAAAAGCAAAAGAAGTAAGAATACAGCTAAAAAGAGAAGCAGAAGAAACAATACAAATGGAAAAAATCAAAAGAAAGAAGAATATAGATGAAAAGAGAAGCAGAAGAAAGAATAATGCAGCTGAAAAGAGAAGCAGAAGAATGAAGAATATGGATAGAAATAGCAAAAGAAAGAAGAATACAGATGGAAATAGAAGCAGAAGAAAAAAGTATACTAATAAAAAGAAAAGCAGAAGAAAGAAGAATACAGAGGGAAATAAAACAGAATAAAAAAGAAGACAGATGGAAAGCAAAGCAGAAGATAGAAGAATACAGATGAAAATAGAAGCAGAAAAAAGAAACACACATGGAAAGAAAAAAGGCGTAAGCGGAAAGAGAAGCCCAAGAAAGAATAATAAAGATAAAGAGAGAAGCAGAAATAAGAAGAATTCAAATGTAAAGAGAAGCAGAAGAAAGAAAAATACAGATAGAAAGGAGGCAGAAGAAAGAAGAATATAGATAGCAAAGAGAACAGGCACAAGCGGAAAGAGAAGATAGAGAACGAATACTCGCACATAAAGGGTATTTGAGCAAGGATCCGGTGTAAGTCAAGGCCGTTGTATCCTGACCTAGAGCTAGCAAGTAACTACGACGAAACCCCAGCAAAATATTGTGACGATGGATAAAAAAGGAACTTAGGATGCGTTATGCCCATGTAAACCTCTTCAGGTGGTAACCACGGTGTACGTAGAGTAAGATAACGAGTATCCCCTAACCTCATTAGACTTCCCTCAGGACAACCCATCCACGGAGTTAGATTTACATTCCCACGTTGGCCCACTCATAGATTCACTATTATCCGCTCTAGTGAAGGACAAATTAAGTTCAGCCCCCATCCTTCGACTACCATATCCGCAAAAGAAGTTTGGAATCCGCACAGATGCCCGTGGTGAAGGAATCGGTTGTGTCCGGGTACAAGATGAGGACGATGGTACCTTTATGGATTTATGCAAATAAAGAACAGGCAGCGCTAGCCGTAATTTGGAGAATACAGAAATTCAATTTCCATGTACAAGTCAGTGAGTTTAACGTGGAATTCATCACCGGTCGCACTCATCTTGGTGTAACAGCAAAAGCCAGAGAGGCGGACTCATTCAATGGAGTCTATTGTTCATGGAGTACCAATTTAACATAAACTATATAAAAAGCTCCGATAAGCATAGAGCAGATAACTTGAGCCCAAATCCCATAGAGGGCTAATTAAATTCCCTTTTTTCCTAAGAACAATATTTTTTGTGTAGATATTAACATGTTAAGGTTTATTTGTGTACGGGATTAACTGCCTGGGTACGGATTAATAGTCAGTTACTTTTTCTTGTTCTTTGTTGTAATCGAGGTTTTTTTTAATTGAGTTGTGTGATCCGAACTGCTGGGCCTTACGAGACGAGGTTAAAGCCCGCTCTTCACCTGCCTGTGTACGTGCGCGTGTGTGCGTACAATGTCAATAAGCCTTGGTTTAGTATGATTGTTGACCACTGTATTTTTACGGTAACTGTCGGACTTGGAATTTGGAATTGCATTCCAAAAGATGTTTTTTTGTCGTTTATTTTTTTTTACAGTTGAGTTCTCCCCCCCCCTCACTCATGGTCTTCTTTTACATAGAAGGGAGGAAATGTGGAGAAATCAATATCGCGACGACAAATAGACGTTAGTTTTGTTACACAGCGTCAATAGTTACGTTCTATATGATCCGATATTTTACTCATCCTCACCTCACCTTTGCCCCGCTATCACCCCAAATCTTTGAGATCGCACGTTAAGGAGTACAATCATCGGATTTTGTAGTCCGTTAATATAAACAAAGGAGGGTGGGATATCATTTAGAATAAAAATCTATGAACAGGCTCACTGTCGCCTCCTATTGTTTATGCCCTAGTTACGCCAAATAGACGAAATTTCACTTTCTCCCACGTAAACCAGAAGAATGAATGGTCACAACGTTGAAAAGTGAATGACTAGGTGAGAGACTTGAAAGTGGGCGCACATCTCCCCCCCTCCCAGGTGATAATCGACGTATATATAGTTCGATCTGGAGCAAAAAAGAGAATCGAGGTAGCAATCGAGAGAAGATGAGCAGTCCCTAAGTAAAACAGGAAATCAAGAAGAAGTGGAACCGAGCGAGATTTCTTTCCCAGGGCTATTCCTGTGATCACATCAAAGAGTAAACCAATCAATCAATCTCATACCAATCTCGTTCAGAGAAACCCCTTACCTCAGTTTTCTGAATAAAAACAAAGATATCCTTCACCATTGATAAATTCCGAAGTGAAGTTCCACTCGAGAAAAGATTCCCCTCTTGGTCAAGTCTCATCATCGAGAAACCCGCCAGGGGAACCCAAATATTGGAATAATCGTACAGTCACAATCCCCTCGCTTATATCTTCAAGTCAAGAAGCATTCACACGCTCCCGATTTACCTCGGGATAAGCTGTTATTCCCGAATAGCATCCACTAACTTATCCTTCGCTCAGAGAGACGGACAGCTGTGTTTCCGAGTCAGCCCCACGTCTCGAATCATCGCATCAAAGAGGTTCTCGTTCAAGGTCATTCAATGCCAGACTCCCCTCTTAGTTAAAGGTAAACGGATTCCAACTTATTTATGTTTGTTAGTTACGATTCAGTACTAAAGTAAGTGAATATTTGCGTCATCTCTCGCGTAGTACTCATTGGTAGTATTAATTTTTATTTAGATCCTCTTATTCTAGCTTTAGGATATATAGTTTTAATATTTCAATTCTTATGTAATTAAACATATGTTTTTGCCCTAGTTATTTAATTAAATCCTTGAAATGCTGCATATGGCAATAGATATATAATATTACCCAACCTCCCTGGTTAAAGAATCATAAAGAAAAGTAAAAGTAAATCACCCTTAGAGAAAAATGGGACGGAGTTATGCTTGGAGGAACAAAAATACATACATACATACTCGGCCGTATACCACTACAATATAGAATATATAAAAACAAAAAAACTTTCCTTTCTCCCTTTAAAATTTGAATCCACACGAATGCTTTCATAACATCACATCTAATCTAAAATACTAATAATATTAGAATATGTAACTTTCCACAATTCAACTCAATGGCATGCTCTCATTAGCATGGCCAATAATGGCTTTCTTCGGTATATACTGGATTGAAGAAGGACCCTAGCTTGTGTCTGTAAGCTCAGATATAAACCCACGAAAGACCAGTCGTGCATAATATATATATATATATATATATATATATATATATATATATATATATATATATATATATACATATATATATATATATATATATATATATATATATATATATATATATATATATATATATATATATATATATATATATATATATATATATAAATGCAAAAAAGATCACCAAAAAAACACGTGATTTAAGATTCTTGAAATATCCTAAAGGAAAATAATACACAGAATAAGCCAAAGCCCTTTCGTGTTTACATCATCAGGGGCAGAAGAACAATGGAACAGAGAAACAGTCAATAACTAGAAATATGACGTCATTCAAACATACTGACGAACAAACACAATCGTTTTGTGGGGGGGAACCAACTAACGAACAAATGAATAGCCCATCCGCAGAACTACACTATACAATTCAATTAAACAATTTAAATTTATATTGTTAACAAATATTATTCATGAGTCAATTATCTAATTTAAAAAGACGTTCACTTAGATAGAAATTAATGTTATGGGAGAATTTGATCATGGCCGTTTCCATTTAATTTCTTTCAATAAAATTGGGCACAAAAATAATGGCTTTCGCCTTATACCAATCTATTTGATGGTTCAATGTAGATTGATGAATAAACAGAGCGTTTGAAGTTTGCCCCGTTCGACAACAGTACCTATGTTGTTTAATTCTCACATTTAGGCGTTTTGTTGACTAGCGTATGTAAAAACCAAGACAAGATTTGCACGGAATTCTATAAATTCAGGCTATTTTATTTGTGGGAGAATTTTTAATTACTAAGTTTTTTAACGTGGAATTATTAAAGAATACAACATCAACATTAAAATATCTTAATAATTTTGCAACATGAGACAAGTGTTTATTAAAAGGAAGCGTTAAAATATTATTTCCCGTAAAGGAGTATTTGATTTTATTTCCATAAAAAAGACTACTTAGCTCTGCGCAGGGAATCATTTAGAAAATAAGATGGATAATTGATTGCTTCTAACTATTCATCGATAAATTCTGGGTCACATACTCTAAAGGCACGCGAATACAAAGAAATAAAAGCTGGTTTTTAGTTTTTGCGGATGATTCAAATAATAATGGATGTGCGACGAAACATGAGTTGGCTTCCGGAAACGCGAGAACTTAAAACCTTGTGGCCTACGGTGTACCATGGTGTCTAAAAAAACCGAAAGCGCTTGGGTTATTTGTGTATTATTTTTCTTTCGGATATTTCAAGCATATATATAAATATATATATATATATATAAATATATATATATATGTATAAATATATATATATATATATATATATATATATATATATATATATATATATATATATATATATATATATATATATATATATATATATATATATATAAGTGATAATGGTAAGGGGAAGTAAAATCCTGGAAAATACACTGAAGTTCTCTACTGACGTTTCATCCGGTGACTTCTTCAGAATTCCAGTTGTAAGGGTTCCAGTCCTTCCTCATATTTCGGGTTATTGGGAAGGACTTGAATCATTACAACTGGAATTCTGAAGAAGCCAACAGGCGAAACGTCAATAAAGCACTTCAGTGTATTTTCCAGGTTTTTACTTCCCCTTCACATTCTCACCTATACGTCGTGATATTCCCATATATATATATATATATATATATATATATATATATATATATATATATATATATATATATAATATAATATGAACCTTATAAATCGCTCTAATATAAACACCGCCATGGCTCGTGTAAAACTTCAGATTATATGTATACATAAAAGAGTGAAGAGGAACGACCTGGGTCATATTATGTTATGAGTACAGTTAAAATATCTCCTGCTCAATAATGCTTGCTCTGTAGAGCGATCTATTTTAATGCCCAATAAAGTACTTGTAAATGGGAGAATTCTCCGGCCAGGAAACGCTAAGATTAAAATCATTAAAATGAACTTCATTGTCTAAGTTTTGATCAAATATTTGAACACCTTTAAATGTGTTTATTATTATTATTTATAGTACTTTATTAGTTTTTCTTCACCTTATACTCCCAACTTCTTTACAGCATTGATAATTATATTAAATTTAGTTGTGTGTTTGAATGTCGATTGAAATGATAGAGTTGGCCGCCCCCTTTCAATGACAACCAAACCCTTCGTTCAATACTTCACACTATAAACATTACATTCTCCCAACACGTATCAGCACTTCAAAACAAATCATTCCAGGCATATACCCAATGATACACTTTACCCTCTCTCAATTTACTCATATTATTCTAATAATCATGAGTTCAAGAGAATTGAATTGCGTGGATTTTGGGACGTTCCTTTCCGTCCCACGGATCGTGGAGTACTCAGTACCTTAAGGACGACAGTCTGAGTCATTCCGACCTGATTCTGAAATCCAGTTTTCCTGTAGGCTCAATTACAAGGTGAAGTAGAGCCAACAAGGAACTTCACACCATGAGCACTCCGTTGACCTCATAAATTATTGAAATGGGCACATATACCAAACACTAGAATAATATGCCATTTGTTAAGAATCACTTAATGCAAAGCAACTCGTATATTTTAAAATAATGCTATACCACGAGTCGATAATTAATATATCGATGCAAAGCAAACAGCATATTTGCAAATAATGCAAAATAAACAGGAGGAAAAGAAATCGCTGTGCTCTTACGGTAACACAGACATTCGTATATTAGAAAACAGGTGCGAGCCGACCGTTTTGTCCGCGCAGTGATAAGGAAAACAATTGAAACAGCTGTGCATATAAATAATGGGTTTGATAGATAGGAAATTTTGACCAAGCCGTGTGAAATGTACTCGCAAAAGACGAAATTTGATGTTACTACAAACATCGGCCTGATAGATAGAAATAAGATTTACATATTCAAACACTCTCATATTATGCATGCACCTACATTAAATACACGAACACATACCCTCTGATCAAAGAAGCTTCGCCCAGCTGTCAGATTTGGGAAACGGAGCCACGCCCCTCATATTTCGTTAGAATAAAGAGGTTTGTAATAAAAAGACAACGACATTCAGACAGAAAGAGAATACCAGAAAAGTCCGACATAAAAATTAAGATAGCCACTTCGTCACAAGTACAGTCTCCATAAACATTTTATAGGCCTGAAGAAGTAATCCTCGTCACTAGTTATGGAATACTCCTCTTCCAAGGAGGTAGACACATCCATGACCGGTAGACCATCGAAGGATGGGGAAGATAAAGATTAAAAATTTCCCCATAAAAATATAAAAAATAAAGAGGCCATCTTAGCCTGTCGCCATAAACTGGTGACCCATTCGATAGGACAAGAAGTAACAGAAAATATGGACTCGTCGGCCAACAACAGGCAGAAGAAGTAAGCCTGGCGAACTCCCTAACCCCCGACCTCCCCTCTCAACAAAGCAGCCGCTAGGAAGGTAGAGAAGCTCACGTGAATGCACAAGACCACTGCTGGCAACTTGAGGAGCTACGTTGAACCGCTACAGGTGGACGTAAGTTCAGAACTAACCCGGCAAAAGTTTGTCCAGTCTCCACTTATGAACACAGCGCCAAACTTTGCTGCTCAAAACTACGACCCTGAACCAAGATTAAAACAACGGACGAACACACGCCATAGGTTCGGGTAAAGTTTCTTTAAAAATTAATAATAACAATCGTAAAAAGTGTTTCGGTTACAAATAATGTGTAGAAAAAAATTCCAGTGTATGCCAATTTAACGGCATGAATTCAGTGCCGATTCAGTTTAAAAATCTTAAAATGATCAAAATAGTGTCCGGTACCTGGGAGAAGAACATTAAATTTAGTAGAATGTAAAATTATTAAGTTTAAGTTAACTCCATTGTAAGTGTAGAAAGTCTCCATGTAAATATTAATTTAGAGTTAACCCCTGTATTCTTAGTTCCGTCTGGTTAAAAGAAAAGTAGCGTGGAGCGTACAAAAATTAATGTAGATAGAAGAAGGAAAAAAGAAATGTGATTTGTTCGCAGATTAGGATCTAAGGCTCGGACATCCAAACCACGAAATGTGAACACGCTTGGCATTACATGGTTTAAACAAAGAATCACAGGATTCTGCCACTTATAATTCATGTTTTGCAACTACGCATAACAAAATGAAATAAGAAAGTAGATTTAATGTTATGGTGCGCGTGCACAAATCTGCAAAAGTTAACATTAATAAAATAGTGCGGGCATACAAATTTTGTTCGCATTAATAAAGAGCTGCAATTCCTACCTCCGAACGCTCCAAAGAACCGTTGACTACAGTGAGTAATCATAGATATAAAAAAATAAACTATTGTAAGACTCCGTAAATCAAAGGAACCCAAATTCATGAAAAATATGTATGGAAAATAATAGTTTATCTCTCTTTCTTTCATTTTTAAGAGACCAGGTGCATTGTATAAAAGTAGGTTGATCTCAAATTATTAAATGTACACTTTCATTCCTTTGCCAATCACACCTATAATAAAAAGAGGCAGATTGGCCGCACGCCTCAATATTTTTTTTGTTCTTATGCCTATTTAAGGTTAATTCGCTTTCCCCTGTAGAACGATTTATACACAATATTTTACGTTATAAAATATTTCGCTAGAGGCGCAAAAGACTCCTTTAAAAAAAAGGAAAGAGAAAATATTAAAGCTGTGTAATAAATTGTAACAATTAATTAACAAAATGCATATTTCCCAAAAAATGCATTGAAGTTAATGAATAGCATTAGTAAAACTCTGTATTCTTGAAAAGAAGTCTTTGTAGCGCTTAATAACAAGGTGAGGTAGAACCAACAAGGGGCCTCACAAATTGAGAACCCCTCTGGCCCTATTAAATCTCCAAATGGGGACACAAACCAAACACTAAAATAATATGGCATTTGTTATTAATCATTTAATCCAAACCAAGATGTATATTTCTCAATAATGCTATACCGCTAATCAATAATTAATGTATCAGTGCAAAGCAAAAAGTGTATTTGTAAATAATGGAAAACAAACATGAGGCATGAAATAGCTGTGCTCCCACGGTAACACACACACATTCACACATTATAAAACAGGTGATAATAATGGGTTTGATAGATAGGGAAGTCTGACCCTCCAGCCTTGACATGGATCCGTGAAAGAGGAGTTTTATGTTATTACAAATATCAGCCTGATAGATAGAAATTAGATTTTCAAATTCGAACACTCTGGTGGTTTACACGCGCCTACACTAAATGCATGCACTTATCCTCTGATTAAAGAAGCTCCTCCCAGCTCTCGTATTGGAGAAATTGAGCCACGGTCCTAATATTTCGTTAGAATAAAGACCTTTATAATAAACACACAAAAACAGCCTGACAGATAAATACAAGAAACACTGAGTCTGTTAAAACAGATAGCCAGTTACAAGGACGTGAGCAAACTACGAACCAGGAACTCTGCGATTTCACTTGCCGGAATTGAGGTGGCACTAAGACCAAGATTAAAACCTACAAAACCGCTATTTTCTTCTAATTTTTATACATCTGCCAAGTAATAAACCAGTTACCGTTAACCCAGCCTACAAGTGAAAAACCAGAGGAGATCTAAAACTTTCAATTGGAGTCAGATTCAATTCTACGGCATAAACATCAGCCGCCGATAGCCCCAAGCCGAATCATACCATTCATTCCGCCTATCATAAACTGATAGCCTACTTATATTCCAATTACATAGTTTTAGGTTCCGATGCCTGGCCATAATACGTAAAATCGACATCATATATTTTTCCTGGCGTCTTTTTCGTTTTAATTATACCTTTTAAGGGCACAACGATAAGTGCAGGCAATATAAAGGTTCTTTATGATCTCCATTGTGCTGGCTTACTGGATAGTGGCGTCCGTCAGAGGGCACTATTGATTAGAACGTTTAAGCCTACCAGCGGCAATCATTTCGTAATTCACGTTTCTGCCCCTTCGATACGTCAAGGAAAACTAACGAATGTCAAATATGGACTTCGAATTTTAAGAAGACTCGAGTCGAATTTTTTTTAGACTTTTTACTTAGAATTTCGGATTATGTGTATAATGGTGTTCATTTCTCGCTATACATGGTCGAGTGTATGAATACGAAGGCACAGTTATCCCGGGTTTTTCGAATACTCGCATTTATCCAACGAAGAAATAGGAAGGCATTCTTTGGGAAACTTAAATCATCCGTAGCATTTTCAAGTGCGAAAATGTATAATATTTAGCACTTGCGTAGCTAAGTGAGAGGGAGGGCCGAGGGTACACAAAATTAAGAATTACCCCGGAGCCCCATTGGAGGGTCCCCAAACGAGTGTCCCATCTCTTTTTTGAATGAAAAAAACAGTTAATAAAACGGGTAAATATAGAGGCCCATAGAAATATAGACAAATATTAGCTCCAACATTAGTCAAGTGAGGTATAAGAAGTTATATAAAAGTGAAATTTTTGTGGTTCCGTTGTAGTTTATTTCACGTCATCCTACATAATTATTCTGTATTAAATCTTCTTAATAATTACTTTTATTGTTGCGGAATCAGACTGATTGAACGTATCAATGTGAATTTTGACTAGGATATTTGTTGAATATTAATATGTCGGTTGCAAATTTTATAGTCTATTTTTTTACTCATACCTATTAAAGTGTCTTACTTATTTTTATTGTCTTATTTGACACATTATCAGACATACCAGAGTGCACAAAAATTTTGCAAGAGTAGTTGTTTTTATATCATTCATGATATCAAGCATTCGTATAATTGAGTGCCCTGAAAAGATATAATGCCCCCGGGCCTCCAAATCCCTAGCTACGCTCCTAATATTTATTTGTTATCTGATCTTTTTCAAGTGGAATCTGTTTTGTGAATTCACTACCAGATGGCCAGCGTTCCTGCATGCCCTTTTGGATCCATTGAGTTAGGACTAGGGAAGCCTCCGCTCTTTGAGCTTAAGAAACTTTGATAAATTAATTTATATTATCCTTCCTCTTTTTAGTCCCTCTTTTAATGGAACTTCTCTCTTCTGAATTTTCTGCTCCGTTTATAAGAATGTTCAAAATAAAATCACAAATGGCAATGTCGAGGCCAACGTCATTTAACTTAAAATAAACATTCTAAATTTTCCGTACAAACGATCAAAAAATACTTTTATATAACTACAATTAACAACTTTAGGCAGACCATTCCAGTAGATAAGTACCATAGAGGAAAGGAGATATTTGCTACATTTAATCCCGGCCTTGACGGGCGAACCCTTGTAGCCCGTGCTTCGTGTTCTAATAATGGTTTCCCGTGAAAGGTTTCCGCTCTAATATTAATTGAATCACTTCATAATCAATTCACTCACTCTTCTAGTTTCGAACGAATGCAAATTCTATTCCATCAATCTCTCTTCATAGGAATTTTGGTTGGAAGTAGATATTTTAATGGCACGTCTCGGCCATCAATCATTCTAGAAGTCTTGGATCCTTTTATAAATATGGTTTCGAATGTCGTTAATATATGTTTAAGGTTTTACAAAATTCATTATATATGATGTTTATATTTGGTTGTTTCCATCACCTAATGAAACTCAGGAATTTATACGGCGGTGAAATCAAAATGAATGAAGAACGTTTGACTATTCGGGGCATTGAGGGGTAGGTTCATGTGAAAAGCCAATACGCAAAGCCATGCAATTTTAACTTTCCTTTGGCCGTCTCCCATCTTTTTTGCGAGGCAGCTGGGAAGGCTATCCTAATTCATGCCGTGCAGTCAGTGTGAGGAAGAGCGGAACGCTGGTGTGATCGCCCATTCCTCAGGAACTTTGGCACCCTCATAGCCGCGCTCATTCTACGCTGTGGAAGCTTTGGGAGCAGAGGCCCTGCAACAAATAGTCAAAGGTAGTACCTTTCAGGGTGGGATCATAGGCAGAAACAAAAGGCGAAACCGGGCCGTTAGCTACACCGAGTCTCGAAGGAGTTTCCTAGCCCCAAACCCAAAGAGCTTAGGATATGATTAGTGACTCTCGGCGGCATTGGAGACGGTGGGATCGCTAAATGATGCAGTTTTGTCCGTTGGCGACTAAGGCCCCGATGAGGGCGCTAAAGAGTCTGGTAAGACTGTGTGACCGGACCAGCCTTTCGATCTTCCTCACACTGAATACATGGCAGGATTACAGGCAGTTCTTCTGGCTCCTAGGCAAAGAAGATGGGAGACGGTCGAGGGTAACTTATAGTTGCGTACAATTGCGCCACGACTGTTCCCATGGACCTATTCACCAATTCCGTGAAGGCTTCAGGTTGCTTTCTGTCGTCTCAGAATTGGACACACTTGCGGGAGGCCCTGCTATTTGATGGAGCGCTCGTCTGCGCCCTACTCTGAAGCAAGCTTTGTCCCCTTGGACTGTTCGGCATATTCTTGTTGAATGTCTCAGTCTGGGCGATCCTCACGCACGTTACCTGTACCGGTAGCGGGATGGGTGGCGTAGCTACCGCCTATCCCTTGTACTTGGGACTAGTTCGTGCACATTGAATCGTGAACTTATTGATTTTTGGGGGGGAAGCTGGCCTTCTCCCCTTTAGTTAACTAGTTGTTTTTTTTATTTAGGGGGTTATTTTGTAGGTCGCACGTTCATGCGTCGAAGAAAGGCGGACCTCCCCCCTACGCTGAGGCTTGCTTCCTTCCCCTTGCCTTCCTTTTTTTATTGTTGTTTTTTTATTTTTCAGGTTGCAATTTTAAAGTAGCCAAGTACTAGGCAGTGGTGAGTACGGCAAGTTATGCCCAAGTAGGCAGTCGCCAGATGAGCTGTAAAAAAAATAAATATCATAAGAGGTTTGTTCAAAAGGAAAATCAAAGTAAATACTTCGTACTCACAAATATGATTCTATCCTATGATGTATCATGGCTCACTTTGCTTCGTTAGACTATCGCACATTTCCTTCCAAGACCTCGCCTTATAATTCACATCTGGGATGAACGGGATGATGGATTCTTCTTTCACAAGACAGCTTTTAAATTACTTCACCAATGAAGAAGATTAGGGTTGACAGGAAAATTTGAAACCCTTTGGTTGTTTTACATTTTCTTTCGAGTGATATAATTACCAAGCTTCCCTCGAGGTTAACCCGCGAATTATTGAAAGTTTTAAGGTGGTAAGGTCATAAATCAGAATAAGTGAGAGTACGCGACTTTGGTCAGCAGACCTTTTTTTATTTAAAAATTATCATACACCCTAACCTAACCTAATAATGGGTAGGTGCCAGTTTGGCACTGGGTATGACGTAGCCATTCGGTACCATAGGTTACCCACTTAGGTAGGGGTAAGTACAACACATACAGCTGGTAAATACCGGGTGAGTACTTGGCTAGCGGTTATGTACCAAGCGGCTACAGGGAAGTACATGGTAAGTACCAGCTAGATACATGGTAAGTAGATGGGTATCGGGCAGGCTCTGGGCAATAAAAATTGGTTACAGATGAGTTACGGGTAAGTATTAGGAGAGTACCGGATAAGTATCAGGCTGTTACTTTAGGACAAAAGTCATATACGGGAGGGGTACGAGGGGGCACTACAGATGGTCCAGGGTAGGCATTATGTGGTTCTCGGGTATCTACTAGAGGTACTGTTCAAGTAACCGGGGTGTCGTGGGTTAGCCAAGATTATTGTTTTTTTATTTTTATTAAGAGTAATAAAGTCGGTCGTACGTTCGTAGTTCCAGTGATCGCTTCAGGATCAATCTCTAAGAGCGCTTTTCTTATTTTTATTCTATTAAAAGAATATAAAGGGGGAGTTCTCTCATTAATATACTAAATACTGCCAACGCACTCGTTCAAAGATAATTTAAGCACTTCAACCAAAATAGACCTTTACTGTACGTTAATAAACTCAAACAAACTTAATATATACGCGTACAAAATACAATTTAAAAATGGTTCTTAAGACGCATTATCGACACTCGGTTTCTGGTTGCTTTAAGGGAGAACAATTTACTTTAAAAAAATATCGTCTTTAAGATATACAAAGTAATCTACGTTAAATGCACGGGGACATGAAAATAGAATTGATTACTCACATAAGGTATTGGTGTTTACCTAGAGAATCCAAACGAAATACCTTCAATCGAATCTTGTCCAAGAGGCGTAAGGCGTGTAGTTTATTTGCTTCTCAATAGAGTGTCTTACTTCGAACGAGGGGTTGACGAGTGACATCAAACGGAATTTGGAGTCGGCGTAGGAGAAGGGAATCAAAACAAAACACTAATTGAAACGGCGATGCGTCTGGCGTTTATTACATTGAAAAAGTTTTCTCAGATGAGGCTTGAAGATGGCTGTATCATATTCTAGCGATTTGGTTTCGCTTGTAGAGCTTTTCTATTAGGTGTGAAATCTATCTAGTTTGGGGTGTCAAACTCAGATAGGGTAAGATCACTTGACGATCTTTGGTAATCGAACTGTGCCGATTATACTTGATGCAATTTGGTATTGCCCAAGAAAATGAAAGTCCTTATTAACTTGCTGGGGGAATTTTATCCCGGCAAGTTTTTATCGATGTCGTGACGAAACAAGAATTCTCTTCTTTTTCTCCTGACAAACAGGTTTATACTAGAGTTACTCCCGCGGGGTAATGGGGGGGGGGCAGAGAAATGGCAAGGGGAGACCAGAAGGTGCCCTGGCTTCTATGCGTCTGTTATTTCTCTTCCTAGACATTTTTAAATTAGGGAAACTGGATCTCATGTTAAATTGACAGAAGTGGGTATCAATTCAGCCATGCTTGGCGTCATGTAGCTCTGGAAGAGCGTAATACAAGATCGACAGTTTTAATTTTTGACTTATTTGTTTATAAATACACCCTGGGAGGGTAGGCCTTTTGAGCAGAGGTCCGGAATAACTGTCTCATAAATTTACCAATTTTATCGTACTTGTATGTTATCAGAGACTGGGTAGAGTGGATTAGAGAGACCCAGATGTTTTTTTTTATTGGTTTTCTTCGCCATGAGAAAGACCTCGATATATATATATATATATATATATATATATATATATATATATATATACTTGCAACTTCTGAACTGCCTTGTTTAACTCGCATATCTCTACACTAGGGTAACTGATTAGTACAAGAATGAAGCGAGAAATTAACAGGAGAATAGCGACCAGGAAGGTACCTGCTTGGTAATGAGTTGGTACCTGGTTGATAGCGTCAAGTGTCAGATGGTAGGGTAGGGGGAAAAAAAAAAGAAGTCAACCACTCAGTTCAACATTGACGTGATATTCAATTCAATTTTTTGGAATTTAATCCATAATCGTTACAGGGTTAAACTTTGATTCCTACGAAATTAATAGCGGGTATTTTAAGGAAAGTCAAATCGTTTTAAAAAAAACAAACCTTCAGTTGATTCCTTCATTATTGTTAATGCTCTCGCCTCATTCAACTAAGCAGTAAAGACTTTGATGACTATATTTAGGTAATGTTATGATTAAAAGAAGGGTAATTAAATGCTGCAAGGTCGGGTAAAGATGGAGGGTGAAGAACATAACAGGACATATATTGGCAAGCATGATAATAAAGGAGGGGGGTTGAAAGCACCTTTTCTCTTGAGTGGAGTAGTATCTTAATGTCCAACAGTTTGAATTAAAGTATACCTGGGTAGAACAGAT
Organism: Ceratothoa steindachneri; assembly: GCA_963969495.1. Taxonomy (NCBI): domain Eukaryota; kingdom Metazoa; phylum Arthropoda; class Malacostraca; order Isopoda; family Cymothoidae; genus Ceratothoa; species Ceratothoa steindachneri. The sequence goes on along the minus strand of OZ018327.1, from coordinate 104,814,706 downwards.
ATGTGAGAAGTACCTGTCTGCTTATTAGTGAGGAGCTTAAAATAAATAACTCCTTCCCCATCCTACCTAATACAAAACATATCCTTCTGATTTTGGAGAAAACATCTAGGAATAGGAATGCTTCTTTTGCGACCATAGAATCGTTTGTTGCAAGTACCATTGCAGAAAAGAACCAGGTTTTCATTTTCCTGAATAAATCTGTCTATAAATGGCTGATAGGAATTCCGAGTCAAAAGAGATGAAGCTGAATTCGCCTATTCAAACATTGTCCTTCATCAGAGATGGCCACTATTCACTAATTACTATAAATCTAATTAATTTTATCACTAAAATAGACCTATTCTTCTCTGAAGTGCCGGCACCACTCGAATGCTCCTCTCCTTCCAGGCTCCTGTCCATCGATCTGCATGATAAATGTATTATATATAACTACATCATTACATTTTCTCAGTATTATCAAGAGAAAAATATCATATTAATTAACTAATAACTGAATCTTTCGTTATTAAAAAGCTTGGAAACATGAACTGATAAGTGTCAGTTTAATTTGCAATTAACATACCATTATTTGATTTTGACAAATAATAATTAGATTTACATTGAACATTCCCTGCTGTGAGACATATATATATATTTGTTAATAAGTTCAGAGTTTCTTAACTTCAAATAATTGAATTCTTCATTTGCATTTCTACTTAATGTACGGCGCCAAATTGTGTGCACAGCTGAATACAAGGCTGAAATTATGATCATAAATATTGGGAAAATAAAGTTCAGAAAAATATGAGTGACATTTTTTCTTAGAAGTTAAGGAAACAAAAATATTAAAAGAAACCATGGCAAATAACAGAAGCCCGATAGAGTCTATCAAATTTCATCTCATGGCAAACAAAAATAAATTAAACATCTGCTCATAAGGCAACGTCAAATGTGATATACACAGAATCTGATACCCTCAATTAATAGTTCTATTCACATAATTCGACTCTGCACAATAATACAGTTACAAAATACCGTAATACCACTGTCTTCTAACAGTGTCAATAAAACATTCATCTATGTACAAGTCTATACCTAATCTTATCCAATAACATACTTTACTGGTTAACAAAGGCCACCGGGGCCTCTCATAAGTGATCCGAGTCAATCAAATGGTCAGTGTATGAAGCTTCCAACATCTCTCTTTAACTATGCACAGGGTTTTTTACAGAATGCAGGTGCTGTTTAAAAGACATCACCATTCAAAGACTAATCATGCATCTACAATAAATAATAATATCCTTATTATAATATGTATAATTGAGACGCCCCAAAAGAAAATGAAAAGGACTAATATTTCTTCCCATATCCTCATCTGCACATTTAATAACTAACTTAATTTCAGTAACAATGTACAGTCAAACGCAACATACATCAATAGAGAGCAAATTATCTAGTATGAAATCTGGAAATGTCCTTTTACTTGAGCTCATGTATGTGTATACGGAAGCGACAAGCATAGAATGTACCATACTGCAGTCGATAAACGAACTTACTTCTTCAACCGTAGACACCTAATGTATGCCTCGCACAAACAAATTTGAAATTATCTGGATGCAATCCTCTTGTTTTACTTTGGTGGAGGAACTGAGCTTAGGGGCGAAGATTTCGTCGGGGTTTCTGCTCTTTTAAAGCAGTGGGTGTTTTCTCCAACTGTCCGATTTACGCTCTGATGATTTGATAGCTTTCACATATGTTTGAATCATTTGTACTTTCCAAAATGATTGTGATTTTGAGAGAAAATATATATTACTGCAAATATAAAATATAAAATTGCATCCTCTACAGTCAATTTACTCCAAGATGTCAGAATTTCACCCTTTTTATGACTTTATGATGCATCTTTAGTCTATTATTAAAACATAGAAATGATAAATAAATACGAAAAACACTTTCTAGGGATGTAAATAAATATTGATTAATAAAATTTCTTGCCTGCGTGCAAAAAAATGCTCCATTGAAAGACGATGAAATGTAGAGAAGATAACCAGAGCTGAAAATTAAATACGTAACCTTATATGTTAACTTACTTTATATAAGTATAGAAATTTGTATTAGCAATAGTTGCAGCCGAAGGTTCATGTGAGTGCAATGTGCAAGTGCTTCTCATTTTATTCCCATCTCTAATCTCGATTTTGAATTATTTCTCTTCACATAAAGGATGCGCAATTTTAAGAGCCTCAATTGTTTCTGTGGTACTTGTTGTCATGAAGACTTATCCAGTCACAGTTGCCGATGTAACCCGACACACCCATGCATTTCTGATGAAAGACAACACTTAAATGTCAATAACCCAAATAATAGCTAGAGCTTCCTTTTCTATAGTGGCATATCTCTTTTGGCGGGGTAATAGCTGGCGACTAGCGTATGCAACTGGATGACTCGTTCCGTCGTTCTTATATTGGAGAAGCACACCCCCAATGCCATCGTTGCTCGCGTCGGTCTTAATCCCAAAGAATTTTTCTGGGTTGGGCAACTTCAGAATGGGGTAAGAAATGAGCTTACTCTTGAGCTGATTAAAATGCGAAATAGCGACATCATTCCAACGTAGTCGATGGGGGGAATTCTTTTTTAAGAGGGTGCTGAGGGGTGCCAAGATTGCAGCAAAATTTGGGAAAAATCGTCGATCGTAAGAAGCTGATCCTAGGAATGATCTTAATTGTTTCTTATTAGTCGGGAAGGGCATGTCGGTGATTGCCTTAATCTTTTCCTCCTGTGGACCTAGCTGGCTTTGTCCTATTTTAAAACCCAAGTATTTTATGGTTTCATGGGCAAAATGGCATTTGCTGGGGCCAATGGTGAGGCCATTTTCGTGAAGTCGCTCGAAGAGAGCTAGTAGGGTGGTTAGATGATGACTTCATTTACGAGTATCAAAGTAAAAGGAGACATTCGGAATTCCACCTAACAACCTTCTCATGAGACGGTTATAGTTACTGCAAGCGGTCACGAGGCCATAAGGAAGGTGCTTAAATTGCATTAGGCCTTTCTCAGTAGCAAAGGCGGTATATGCTTTCACATCGGGCTTGAGGAGAATTTGGTAATATGCCTTGCACAAATTAAGTTCTGAAATAAACTTAGCGTCTTCAAAAAGGTGGAGGTTTTGCTCTACCAATGGGATGGGCTCGACGTAGAACACAGTTACCGAATTTAACTTCCGGAAGTCGATGCACATCCGATAAGAGCAATCAGGTTTTTTTACCATGACAATTGGGGGTAAATAACTAGAGGTAGAAGGTTCTATTATGTCTAAACTAATCAAATTATATACTTCGGCTTTAAAAGCTTGGCGTAAATGAATCGGTATGGGATAGGGTTTTGGACGGACAGGTTCTAAGGTTGTCAATTTAATGTCATGCTCGAATCTAGTAGCGCATCCAGGCTTCTCCGAAATAACGTCGTCAAACTGACATAATAATTGTTGTAGCTGACTCTTTTGATGTGGTGTCAGGAGCGCGTCGATATCCAGGTCAGGAGGTTCAAAAGACTCGTCTGGTAGGGAAGGACGAGGGTAATCGGCATCATGTTGAATGCACACTGTCTGAATGACATTAAGGGACTCCGTGGGGTAATCCTCTTCAAGCGCTGATTTTTCGCTGTATGGGACAATAGGGGAGAGGGAGAATTTGATGGAATGTCCCAATAGTGCTTGGGAAAATATCTTATCTTCCCATCAGCCTAATTCAATCTGGCCAGATCAACGCATGGAGGCAAACGGGGTGATTGAACCTACTTGATTAAACTTTAAAATAGTGGGCGATACGACGCCGTTCTACTGTCTCTCACAGGATGCACGTGGGAAGCATGAGTTTCGACATGTTATAGGTGCTGAGGCATGGCTGCCTCAGACCATTCTATCACACAGAGGGTGGGACAGAACAGTGGGTGACCCGGGTTCTAATCCTTGTCTTGATGGCCACTCTTGTCTAACATAATGCTGGTCATGAGTCCGACTATTCCCCAAGCACGAAGAGCATGGATAATTCGTGTAACCATCTTGAATCCCTAGAATGAGTCAATCAACTTTAAGATCTCCAAAAATCAACCATTTATGTTCCTGGTAATTGAGAGCAGACAATAGAAGTTTCATGCTGTGGTGGGATTCTATCATTTCAGCCGAGTGTCCAACAGGGATTGATGAAACCTTATTTCCATTATTCAGAAGATCTGCATTGAGACTTCTGTTAGACCAATCAATTAAAGTCTACATTTCCTATGAACATACTTTATCCCATTAATTTCATCAGTTCAGCAATATTGTTACAGTAGATCAGTGAAGACGCTTCATCGAACATAAAGAATTTTCTGAATTCGCTCTCGCGTTCCCGATACGAATAGAACGTTGTTTCTGGGGCAAGTAGATGTTTATCTCGAAGACGAGAACCCAGCAGCGGGGCAGACTCCTTAGATAGGTTCAGTTCTCGTGTCAAGTCGTTGAATTTGGCTTGGGTCAATGGCACCGATCAGTCGTCCTCTTCTGGCTCGTCTGCACCACACTCACCTGTATCAGTCATTGTCGTAGAATGACTCCCGACAATACTATATATAACACTATTCGTTGAGGGAACTTCCTTAATTATCTTTAGAGTGCGTTTACTGTCTGGCGGCCAATATTATGTATCTTCAAAATGCTTAAGAAGTGGAACTGAGCTCAAGGATAATAATATTGCTATCATTAATAAAATAGAGGTTTAATAATAATAACTATAAACAATGCACAAAAACGGAAAATATTGACATAAACAGAATGGAAAGGGTCGTGGAGACTCGGGCTAATCCAAGGATTTAAGGGATTAAAAAAGGTAAAACAAATATAGAGTTAAAGAGATGGGATGGTTCGATAAACAATTTAAAGCACAGGATAGAATTGACAAAAGGGATCAATACTCAAAAGGTGACGTTTGGCTTACGTAACTTTTCATTAGGGTGCAGTGGAAGGTACTTGAAGGAATATTCGGTCCGCTGGCGAGTTCCAGACGAAGGGGGGGGATAAAAGGATCCTGACGAGGCGTCTTGGAAAGGAGAACCGTTACTCGACGAACGGCTTGAAGAACAATGGCTGCTCTACTTTGTTCTCTTCTGAACAAAGGGGGGAATGAGAACCGTCTCTTGTCTACGGGCTCAAGAACAATGGCTGTTCTAATGTTGTTCTCCTTGAACAACAGGGGGGGTGAGAGCCATTTCTTGGCGAAGGGCTCCAAACGAACAATGGCTGTTCTAGGTTGTTCTCTTCGAACAACAGGGGGGGGGGATGAGAACAGTTTCTTGGCTAAGGGCTCAAAACGAACAATGGCTGTTCTAATGTTGTTCTCCCTTGAACAACAGGGGGGGGGGAAGAGAACCGTTTCTTGGCGAAGGGCTCAAAACGAACAATGGCTGTTCTAATGTTGTTCTCCCTTCAACGAACAGGGGGGGGGATGAGAACCGTTTCTTGGCGAAGGGCTCAAAACGAACAATGGCTGTTCTAATGCTGTTCTCCTTGAACAACAGGGGGGGGGATGAGAACCGTTTCTTGGCGAAGGGCTCAAAACGAACAATGGCTGTTCTAATGCTGTTCTCCTTTGAACAACAGGGGGGGAAGCCTTGGGGACTTGACGTCGGAAAGGCTCGAACCTTTGGCACTCAAGGAATATTGTCCTCCTTCTGGACAAGTGATGGTGAATCTCGAGGTCGAGGTCCCTTGGCGCACAAAGGGAGAGAGGGTCGTGGTGATGTTTCGCGACGAAAATCTGGATCTCCAATCTGATCTTAGTGGTAAAGTTTCCATATAAATAGCCAGGACATTTCCTTGGCGTGGGGGAAAAATGGAGTGAAAGCTTGGAGGGAACGCACAGCCGGGCCGGCGAACAATGCCTTATCTGTTCATAAGCCTAACTCGATCTGGCGAGGTCGGCGTATGGGGGTGAACGGGGGGACGATAACCTCCTTGTTTGAACATTGGCATCCGGTAGCTGAGATAAGACTCCAAGCCTCGAATCGAAGTTGCACGTGGGCAGCATCGTGGTTTTTAATAATATGGGATAGGAGTTCAAATTAACTCGTTCTATCACACCCCCCCATTCCAGGGGAAGTTGTCACTTCGAAAAAAAAGAGAGAAGGGACAACGATAGAGCTCCGTTGTGGGGAACTCGTTTTCTTGTACCAACCGTACCTTCCTGCACCTAACTAGTATTACCTCAATACATATGATTATTTTGATCTTTAGATTACAGTGGAAAATATCCTTTAATACAACTTAATCAAAGAAAAAAAAAGGGCATGGAACAATGAAATGATATAAACTTAGTACATACGGGACAAAATAATTTATACGTAAATTAATAAGAACAAATATATAGACATACAAAAAATTAGACATTGAGCGTTACAAAATTCAGACATATACATTAATTAATTATATTACAAAAGAATCATAAATTAAGTCGTGCAAGACGGTATATACCTACATGGAGATACTAATCCTATGAATACAATTATTCTACGTTATTCGGTAACGCATTTCTACTGAGGGCGTCAGCGACCTGGTTATCGGAACCTTTTATCTAATTTATTTTAAACTGATACTCTTGCAAGAGTAAACTCCAGCGCATGATGCGGCCGTTTGAGTGTCTCAAATTCCTAATATAGGCTAACGGACGGTGGTCGGTTCCTATTTGAAATTCTTTACATATCAAGTACAGCTTGAATTTGTCTATGACCCAGATAATTGATAGAGCTATCTTTTCTCTAGTGGCATATCTCTTTCCGCGTGGTAATAATTGACGACTAGCATATGCGACTGGATGACTCGTTCTGTCATCCACGTATTGAAGGAGTACACCTCCAATGCCCTCGTTGATCACGTCGGTCTTAATCCCAAAGGATTTTTCCGGGTTGGGCAACTTTAAAATGGGGGCAGAAATGAACTTACTTTTGAGCTGATTAAAATGGGAAACAGCGACATCATTCCAACGTAAACGATCAGGGAAATTCTTTTCCTGAAGGGGGCATAGGGGGGCCAAAATTGCAGCGAAATTCGGAACAAATCGATGATAGGGAGAAGCTGATCCTAGGAACGATCTTAATGGCTTCTTTGTAATCGGGAGGGGCAAGTGGGCGATTGGCTTAATCTTGTTCTCGTGGGGACCTAACTTGCTTTGTCCTATTTTGAAACCCAAATATTTGATGGTTTCGTGAGCAAAATGGCATTTGCTGGGGCCAATGGTGAGGCCATTTTCACGCAGTTGCTCGAAACGAACTAATAGGGCGGGTAAATGGTGATTCCATTTAATTAGTTCTTGTAGCTGGCTCTTCGGACGTGGTGTCAGCTGCGCGTCACTATCCAGGTCAGAGGGTTCTAAGGACTCGCCTGGTAGGGAAGGAGGAGGGTAATGGGCATCAGGTTGGATGCACACTGTCTGGATTACATTAAGGGACTCCGCGGGGCAATCCTCTTCAAGCGCCGATGCTTCGTCCAGTTCTACGAAGGTATCTCCATGGGCGCGTTGGGGGTTCTTTTTTTCTTGGGGTCCAGGGACAGTCTCCGTGTCCTTGTCTGGGGCCTTATCACCTAAGGGTGTTAGTGATTCACATTCCTCTTTTGCCGTCCTAAAGTCTTGGTTAGGGGTCTCCAAGAAATCGGACGGTATCGGGGTTCTGATGGGGACGGGCTCCTGGGCTTCTTTCTTATCTCGGACTTGAGGAAGGGCGGCCTGAAACACAGGGTCGAAACTTACTTGGGGGCTCTGTCCTATAAGTACGGAACAGAATTTTATGGGTGCTACAATAACTTCAGCCCAGCCATTATAATATTGACACTGCAGGTAACATCTAGTGACGGGGAATCGGTTCGCCCGCCCAAGTTGGTCATGTACCACCGCAAATTTTTCGTGGTTAGAGGCCACTGGGAGGAGTTCGTCGGACACGATGAAGCACGTACATCCTGTGTCCCTGACGAGAGTCAATACTCGGCAGCTGTCCACGCTGCCCTCCTCATATTTCAAAGTTGCCGATGAACTTTTACCAAAAACAAAATTTACCTGGTGGCCTGACGGAGGGGGAGAAGTTTCTGCTTGGGTCTGCACCACCGGGGGAGCCGGGGTTGCATTAATCTGGTGAACTTGGTGGGCTGGTCCGCTTTTAAGCCTAGAATTTTTGGGGCAATTCCAGCTCATGTGGTTTTCTACACCACAGGTGAAGCATATGGTTGGTCGCTTCGGGAAGAGAGATGGAGGAGAAGTCTTAACGGGAGGTTTGGAGTCCCGTTGTTGGTTTTGGGGAAAGAAGTTTAGGGGTTTTACGGGGCTCGGAAACTTTGTCAGCTTTCCTGGGAAGGGGCGCGAATCCTTCCTTCTTTCTTTTCGTTGGATTTCTTTTTCTCGTTCTTCTCGTTGTATTTTTCCTTCTCGTTCTTCTCGTTGGATTACTCTTTACCGTTCCTCTTGTCGGATTACTCTTTCCCTTTCTCTTTCTACCTTTTTTCTTTGAAATTCTGCTTTAATCCGAGCTAATTCAATCTGAAGCTCAGCTTGTCTTATCCGTTCCTCTCTTTCTCTTTCTTCTCGTTGTATTTCTCTTTCTTCCTCTTTTCTTTGCTCCTCTTGAATGTACTTAATTAGATCTTTTCCGGAAAGTCCACAGGACTCTCCTTGAGCTTTAAAGATTTCAAACTGAGTCATCTTTGCACTTGGGGGCGCACTAGTCAACCAACTAAAATTCCTCGCAACAAGAATTATGCTTCTATAGAATTAGCCTACCTAAATATGGGCACTGACCTATTCGTACTTGGTTTCTCGATCTAAATAACCACTGACTAAAATCACAAAAAAAACACAAACAAATTATTATAACCGTTCCTTGAGCTACTCCAGCTTCTTAAGTTTCAAAAAAAAGGGGATAGCAATCGTTAAAACAAAAGGGAACTACTATATTCTATTATTATAACGAATAACACTATGCTTTACTCGACTGAGACCAGTGTTTGCAAAGATATAGCGTTAAACCTTACACACCTGATACCAAATTAAATAGTATATATATATATATATATATATATATATATATATATATATATATGTCGTAGAATGACTCCCGACGATACTATATATAACACTATTCGTTGAGGGAACTTCCTTAATTATCTTTAGAGTGCGTTTACTGTCTGGCGGCCGATATTATGTATCTTCAAAATGCTTAAGAAGTGGAACTGAGCTCAAGGATAATAATATTGCTATCATTAATAAAATAGAGGTTTAATAATAATAACTATAAACAATGCACAAAAACGGAAAATATTGACATAAACAGAATGGAAAGGGTCGTGGAGACTCGGGCTAATCCAAGGATTTAAGGGATTAAAAAAGGTAAAACAAATATAGAGTTAAAGAGATGGGATGGTTCGATAAACAATTTAAAGCACAGGATAGAATTGACAAAAGGGATCAATACTCAAAAGGTGACGTTTGGCTTACGTAACTTTTCATTAGGGTGCAGTGGAAGGTACTTGAAGGAATATTCGGTCCGCTGGCGAGTTCCAGCCGAAGGGGGGGGATAAAAGGATCCTGACGAGGCGTCTTGAAAAGGAGAACCGTTACTCGACGAACGGCTTGAAGAACAATGGCTGTTCTACTTTGTTCTCTTCTGAACAAAGGGGGAATGAGAACCGTCTCTTGTCTACGGGCTCAAGAACAATGGCTGTTCTAATGTTGTTCTCCTTGAACAACAGGGGGGGTGAGAGCCGTTTCTTGGCGAAGGGCTCCAAACGAACAATGGCTGTTCTAGGTTGTTCTCTTCGAACAACAGGGGGGGGGGATGAGAACAGTTTCTTAGCTAAGGGCTCAAAACGAACAATGGCTGTTCTAATGTTGTTCTCCCTTGAACAACAGGGGGGGGGGGGGAAGAGAACCGTTTCTTGGCAAAGGGCTCAAAACGAACAATGGCTGTTCTAATGTTGTTCTCCCTTGAACAACAGGGGGGGATGAGAACCGTTTCTTGGCGAAGGGCTCAAAACGAACAATGGCTGTTCTAATGCTGTTCTCCTTGAACAACAGGGGGGGGGGATGAGAACCGTTTCTTGGCGAAGGGCTCAAAACGAACAATGGCTGTTCTAATGCTGTTCTCCTTTGAACAACAGGGGGGGAAGCCTTGGGGACTTGACGTCGGAAAGGCTTGAACCTTTGGCACTCAAGGAATATTGTCCTCCTTCTGGACAAGTGATGGTGAATCTCGAGGTCGAGGTCCCTTGGCGCACAAAGGGAGAGAGGGTCGTGGTGATGTTTCGCGACGAAAATCTGAATCTCCAATCTGATCTTAGTGGTAAAGTTTCCATATAAATAGCCAGGACATCTCCTTGGCGTGGGGGGAAAATGGAGTGAAAGCTTGGAGGGAACGCACAGCCGGGCCGGCGAACAATGCCTTATCTGTTCATAAGCCTAACTCGATCTGGCGAGGTCGGCGTATGGGGGTGAACGGGGGGACGATAACCTCCTTGTTTGAACATTGGCATCCGGTAGCTGAGATAAGACTCCAAGCCTCGAATCGAAGATGCACGTGGGCAGCATCGTGGTTTTTAATAATATGGGATAGGAGTTGAAATTAACTCGTTCTATCACAGTCATGTCTGTAGATTCGGAATAAGAACTAAATCCCATGATGACATCCGGCTCAGGAACAGGAACATCTGGTCCATGGGGGATTGGCTTTATGACAGGGGGATTATCAGGGTCTTAAACATGGTGCTTGTTCTTGTAATTGATGCCTTTTAAATTTATCATGCAGAAGTAGCAGTAGGTAACATGATATTTCCCTTCCATCCACACTATTGGGACACCAAATGGCATACTCTTTTTTTCCCATTTCCCCAATCCTTTAAGTTCTACACACATGTTTTGCAGCAGATATGGGGAGCAAATTATGTATCCTGGTACCCTAGTTTGACTCCAAAATAAGCGTAATATGCCTTCTTCACAAAATCCGTGATTTTCGCTGGACAGTCTGGAAGATCCACATATCCGTAGATGAAACAAAATTTTTTAGAATGGTTCTTACACTTCTTATCCATCGTACTTCACAACTGGACCTGAAAAGAGAAAGAATAACTAGTTATTTAAGGTAACCCATGACCAGCTGTGGCAAAAACAAAGCCCATATACCCTTGGATGAGAGCGCCATTTGGTAAAAATATGCTGTAATAAAAATCGAGTGAATCTTAGAAACCAGACCTGACCAAAGAAAATGAATGATATATTTGAATTCAGCACGCAAAAAGGATCCTAAATCAGTTGGAAAACTCTTGACCTTTGAAAAAAAGTTTTGAATCCCAGGCCAGTGTGATAGTTCCTTTTCATGACCTCTTACCATCAATTTACAATTTCAATTTCATATCTTAATTAGCATTTGAATTTCAAGGTAGATGTATTGTTCGAAAATATTTCAATGTTTGTTCGTCAAACCACCTGAAAAATAAGCATACTGAATAAATCTACAGGACAAGAAAAGAGAAACGGCATCATGAAATGTTAGTTCAAGTCTCCAAAATGTTTAATGCCACAGACAACATTATTTGTGATTATAAACAGAAACAAATTATGGGATATTAATGATCTTAGAGATGTGGAATTTAACGTGTTAATTTGAGGGATCATTGCCATACATATACAGCAATTTTCCGCAATTAAAAAAGGTTTCAATCGCCTCATGAAAAAGGCTTGCCATATTCCGAGTATGCGATATTTTATTAGGGCCATTGTCCTTAATATATATAATAAATTGTTTAATAAATTTAAGTATGTCCGAAACTAAATTGATTCTGGCAATTTTGGAAGTGGCATCGATTTCGAGGGAGGACGTTGGGGATTGGCTGCTTTTTATCGCCTCCTGTTACCATAAAGGCCCTCAAGTTTGTAATAGTAAATGCCGGTACTCTTGTTTACGGTCTTGTTCTTGAGGTTTATCTTGCGCCTTTCAGACTCTTGTATGAATGCTTTATTAGCTTTGATAATGCAGTTTATCACCAATAACATTTTCCACTATCCATTTTCTTTTGAGTGTTTTTTTTCTTTTTTTTTAGGCGAGTTGAGTGGCTTCCTAGTTCGTAGCTCCCCTGTAGCTAACTAGGGTTTTATACTTCTAATACACTTTGCCGTTCTTATAATTTTATCATATTTTTTTCTACATTATTAATTTTCAAAAAATTCTGGGTTGAAGTATTCTTGTGGGGTTCCGATTTATATATATTTTAAAATATGTACACCTCACCCTTCTTTAATGGAATTTTCTTAAATTTAAGCTCCATTTTAATTAAAACCTATATCGTTTATTCTTATCATTTTGCACTGTGACCGGTTTTTTCTGTACACCACTTCGTAGAGAGATAACGCGTCGTACTCAGCTCGGAGACCGTAATATTATGATCTATAACTACTACCAAAGTGCTTTTTGTGATGTCTAGGCATTGGAATATTCGCACCCCCTAGTTCACCGTATCGGTGGTGCCACGGTCCCAGCGAGCCGAGCAGATGTTGAGATTATCTTCTTCTGGGTCCCTGAACATGTGGGAATTACGGGAAACGAGAGCGCCAAAGAGTCCGCGTTGACTGGGCAACAAGACCAGCGTTTCTCTTTTCCTTACACCGATTACATGGCAAGTATCAGAGCAGCCCTCCGGATTGTCTGGCAAAGAAAGTGGGAGACGGCATCGCGTCACGACTGTTCAAGCAGACTTCCCCCCGACGCTGAAACATGCCTTCTGCTTCCTTTTTTCGCATTGTTGTGTATTTGTTTTGACTCTGATCTTTGTTGATGATTTCTTATTATTTTTATTTTTAAATAGGCCAAATAATTAATAAACTAAATATGATTACTACGACTTCTCTTCTTGGTAAAGTCGTTTGATGGGCGCTCTAAAAATAATTGCCCTGAGACCTTTTTCAGCAGGAGTAAGAGCGTCATTCCATCTCTTCAAGGTCAACGCAAATAGAACACAAAGGGTAAATTCCAATTGATGATATGATAAATATAAATGTAATATTTAAACATTAAAAGTTGAAATATTTACCTGTATTCTTCATTCATTCTGAGACTTGGGGGGGGGGAGAGGGAGCGTTTAAAAGAAAAGGTGTTTGGATGAATATGATGAGATATGTATTGGTAAAAACAAATTAACAAAATTTATGGATATAGGTTAGAATATATATATATATATATATATATATATATATATATATATATATATATATATATATATATATATATATATATAGCGAGAGAGAGAGAGAGATTACAATGCAAAATGTTGAGATATTTTATTATTTCGCTAACGGCTGCCGCTAAAGAGGACATATGACATTCCTCCTTCGGAAGACCTTCTTTCTCGCAGCTGCGAATCCAATAACAATTTGTCTCTGTTGTGCAGTAACGAATGTCTAGTTTATCGTTAAATAAATCTCTGCAAAGCGTTTCGTTACTGTAATCACAAGCTGGCCTTCCTTCGCCAGACTTGGTCGTGTGATGTTCCCTGATAAAGAAAATGAAGCCATGTATAAAGTTAAGCCTTGACTCAATCTCACTTCGTAATGGTCTTCAGGCTCATTTTGTCAGCTTGCGAAGATAGTCTATCTTGCCATTTGGCTTCTACGACACCTTCTCTCACACACGCAAACATCCCCTACACGTACAAACATCTCTTTCACACAGAAACCTAGTAACTATATAGGAAAATTCGCTACACAAATCGGGGAATAAATCTGTTGATCTGAGGCGGCTAAATGGAGTGAGAATGGCTGATCTCGCTATAAAGTTAATTGAATAGAAATGATACTTGATAAAGGCCGGGTTTCAGCAAATTGGCCTTATTCATAGTTGTTGACCTCGTCTATTACCAAATTGGCGTTCAATTGTCGCCCTGGTGCGAAGTTTGCTTTTTTTTTTCTTTTATTAAAAGAAATGCTTAAAGAACGACGGGATGCAAAAGAAAATGAAAGTTCGAGAACATTGACTAGAAAAGAATGTCTAGAACAAGATTTATAGAGAATCCCCATCAAACTTTATCAATCAACCATGAATTTTTACGATATGGACTAGAGGGCTATAAATGTAAGAATACTCTTAATAAACACACTCAAAAACACAATAATTAAAACGTAAGAACTAAAATCTCTATTATGAACTGTCCTTAAATTGTCAATTTAGCCAGTCTTATGTATTAAAAAAACAAGATTATAATGGCGTCCGAAATTTACCTCTTGATACTAATTTGTCTCTCTTTGTAGGCAATGCCCTCTCACAAGCTTGAATTGTGCTACCATTGAAAATGCTCGAGTATTACTCCTTTGCACTCTTCTTAATGTCCTGGGTTAATATGGCAAACCGTAATGAACGCAATAACTGTATGCGGTTAGTATAGCTATGGTAGCCACCTGCACACTGCTTGGTTCACTTGAGTGGCTACTCATTGCTATGCCAACCGCATCCTAAATTAAAAAGAGAGAATAAACTCAACTTATGAGCCAATGATACCTGACTTTGGTCCTGTTAGAAGGAGTGTCAAAAGAGAGAGAAGAAAAATGTACAACTCCGAAAACGTATATCTATTATTTTAAAGAAATTTTATTGTGAAATAAATTTTAAACTTTTATTCTTCAAAAACGAAAATATTGATAATTGTTTAGAGTGAAAGATAATATTCCCACAGCGTTGAGTTCGTGCATTGTATTAGGTTGAGGAATAAGTTATTGCGTTTTTTTTAATGTTGTGTTGATTTAAGTTTTGTTGACGTCATTTGTGTACATATTAAGAAACAATAATAAATAATGAGAGCAAAATTTGCAAAGGTTAGGCTACGTCTCTTAACAGCGTATACTATTAGGCTTATGCTTAGGCTACGTCTTGAAGTTGAGTAATAAGTCATTGCGGTATATTTAAAAGTTGTGTTAATTTAATTTTTGTTCTGTACTCTCAAAATGGATTCTCAAGTTGAAAGAAAGGCGCATTTTCGACACTTGTTGTTATTCATTTTCAATCGAGACGGGAACAATGCAAACGCACCCAAAGCTCGTCGCGATATTTGTGCTGTGTACGGAGAAAATGCTTTATCAGAGAGGAGAGCTCAATGGTGGTTTTCACGTTTCAAAAACGGTCATTTCAATCTTAATGACGAACAACGTTCTGGTCGCCCCATAAGTTGGATAAAAATCGATTGAACGACCTTCTTCATGAAAATCTTCGTCAATCGACTAGGATTGACGTGTGATCAGAAAACTGTTGTGAATCACCTTCATGCGATGGAGAAAGTTCAAAAACTCGGAGCATGGGTTTTGCACGCTTTGATCGAAAGCAATAAAATTCAACCCTCCACGATGGCCGAAGGTTTGCTTGCTCGTCATAAGGCTACTCGTGGATATAAGGACAGATTTCTTCACCGCATGATCACTGACGACGAAAAGTAGTGTGTTTATGTCAGCATGAACAATCGAAAACAATGGCTTAGCCATAATAAAAAAACACTTCCACGATTAAAGCAAGGAATTCTAGACGAAAGAGGATGCTATCTGTGTGGTGGGATTGTGATGGCATCTTCTTTACGAGCTCCTTGCGAACAACGAGATTGTCAATGCAGAACTCTACGTTCAACAAATGTATCAACTCGCCAAAGCTATACAGGCGAGTCCTGCTTCAACCCGACAATGCTCGTCCACACATTGCCAATATAACCAAAGAAGCAATCCAAACGTTTAGTTGGGAAATCCTGCCGCATCCTACATGTTCGTCAAACTTGGCTCCATCGGATTTCCATCCGTTCCGATCGCTCTCCAACAATTTGCGCGGTGTTTCTTTCAATACTGATGTGGTCTTACGATCCTGGTTATACAAATTCTTCAAGTCAAAATCCGGAGATTTTTATTGCAGAGGCATCGAAAAACTAGTTGAACGTTGGGTAGAAGTCGTAAATAACAACGGAGAATACATTATTTATTAAATTGCATATTGTTATTAATTAAAAATAAAGTTTTTCTAAAATTGTTAATGATAATGAATAAATTTGATAAAACCGCAATAACTTATTCCTCAACCCAATATATAGATTTACTTTCCGCAGGGGTAAACCAGGGATCTATACAGGAAGCAGAGATGGGTAAATTCAGGCGCGATTCTGTTTTCACATGGGCATTAGCCATAGAACCAATAAAACATTGAGTAATAAAGAGTATTCCGCCATTACGAAACATGTAATAGATAAAAAAACAGACGTGTCCTTAAACGCTTTTCTGTCTTGAAATTTGCTAAATCTAACTAAATCCACTCTTCGCATTAAAGAATGTCACTGTATTAAATCCAACCACCTAAATTTAAATAATGACATGCCATCCTTTCCGTTATTATAACCTAACATCCAACCAACCTGTATTCAATCTTTAATTTCTTTCCCGTTTTCACTTTTCATTGTGATCCGACCATATATGGTAATGTTCAGTTTCTCTATTTAATTTGACTATATTGTATATGTTTACAACTCTAAGTTCCTCATTTTAATTCATAAGTTGGGTACTGTTACGATTATTTTGTTTACGTTTGTCTAGTATAATCTCGTTTGAATTTTTTTCTGCTGTACTTGCCTCACTAGTATTTGTTTGTTTTCATTGACCGTTACTGTCATTTTTTCAATTTTATAGCATTACATTATTAAACTTGTGCCGTAGTATATATAGATCTTAATTTTAGATTACAAATTTTTATATAGCCCCTGAAAATGTGTTTTGGAAAGACCCGAAACATAGAGATTAGAGGTGGGACTCGCCTTCTTCGTTTTGTCTTTCCTAATATATATATATATATATATATATATATATATATATATATATATATATATATATATATATATATGAGGATTGCTTCTAGAGAGCCTAAATTTAATGTTTAATAGAAATCCCAAGGCGAGGAAAATAGCTGGTATCATCCTTTTAATTTAATGGCGACGTTTCGACCACAATACGGTCATCTTCTTAGGCCTAAAATACAAATAAACGAAACAAACTATTTTGCACTGTTAAGAGAGCAGCACACTGCTAAATTTACATCTAGAACTTTACTAGCTAGTACATTTAGCAGTCTGCTGCTCTCTTAACAGTGCAAAATATTTGGTTCGTTTATTTGTATTTTAGGCTTAAGAAGATGACCTTATTGTGGTCGATACGTCGCCGGTAAATAAAAAGGAAGATACCAGCTATTTTCCTCGCCTTGCGATTTCTGTTAAACATTATATATATATATATATATATATATATATATATATATATATATATATATATATATATATATATATATAAATATATATATATATATATATATATATATATATATATATATATATATATATATATATATATATATATATATATATATATATATATATGCGGTCGGTTAAGGGGCAATGTTATGGCTAACTAGCTCTTATCAAGCCTTCGAAAGGAGCTCTTCTCACAGTCATGATAGGATAACTTATACCTCAGCTTTTCTAAGCAATCTAAAAGAGTGCTATTAATCAGCCTTTTAAATTGCTATCCCTGCCTTCGAAAAGAACCACCTAATTATAATTGCCTTATTGCAAAAATAATTCTCGAGATATATATATATATATATATATATATATATATATATATATATATATATATATATATATATATATATATATATATATATATATATATATCCATATGGAGCTCGGCCGTGAAGCCTGCATTTAATATTCAGGATTTTCCAGAGCCACGAGAAACGGATGCAACATCTTTTAATTTCTCACTACGTTTCAAAAACTTAGTTAATAAATTTAAAGTTAATTTGCAGAATTAATTAAAAATAAAAAGAGAAAATGATCTGGGAATAGTTAAAGATAATAAATTCAAACTCTGTTTTTAATTTTGTAAACACTGTAAGAGTTAAAATTATTTAATATAAAAAACACGGTTAATTTTGGTACTTACTAAAGTGGATCGATCCTTGAGAGTGTATGGTGGGTTTAACGAGGGGCTTGTATTTATAGGTTACAGTGGCACTTGAGAGAGATGAACATAAACTAACCAAACAGTAGTAAAAAACAAACCAACTAGCTAACTGTATTTAAAATTAGTTAATTAATGAAGGTATTGCACTTAAATCTTCATTGAATGCAAGTTTATAGTGTTTGATATATAAAGATTCGAGGGTTCTTAGGCAATGTTGGTTGTTGTTTAAGGTCTCTTGGAGCTAGCCTCTCGCTCATATGGGGATTAGTTGGCGCACAATCAAAATCTTAAATAAAAAAGAAAAGTCTTCTATTAAACGAACACACCATAAGCTTTAAAACTGACATTTGTATTGATAATTTTCAAGTATTAGCCTTTAACAAAAACCAACATTGCCTAAGAAGCCTCGAATCTTTATATATCAAACAATACAAACCTACATTCAATGAATATCTTTATTAATTAACTAATTTTAACTAGAGTTTGTTAGTTGGTTTGTTTTTTTACCTATTGTTTGGAAATAAATCAAACAAATCGCAGGAAAAGAGAAGATAAACGGATTAACTTTTCTTTGGAGGAAAAAGCTATTTTCGTAATTGGATCTTAATTAAAGCGGCTAAAAATAAACAAAAGAACGAAAGGCTAATATATATATATATATATATATATATATATATATATATATATATATATATATATATATATATATATATATATATATATATATATATATATATATACATATATTTGTGTGTGTGTAAGGATAACCTACCATGTGCTTTATGACCCCTTTGTAACTCAGTTCGGAACTCCTGGGAAGCGCGGTTCTATAGCTTACTATCTAGTTTACGCCATAGCGAATGGAACACGGGCAGATAAACTGAAAGCCGATTGAATTTCGTCACGTAGGCGCTCATGGTGATGGAGATAAATACGGGTCCCCTGACTTTAAGAAGTAGAACAGATCAGGAGTTCATACAGCGAGGCCCTGCTGATATCTACAGACCACTGCCAGCATCTGCCGCTGCACCGATTGCAAGCTCCCGATTTACTCGTCTCTCTCGCTCTCACTACGCTTGGCCTTGTACGACTCTCCCCGTTCCCAGGACAACAGTCATTCGTGTATTGCTTCATTACTTCCGTGACAGGTATTTGGAATCTATATTTTTATCATACGCACCATTCTTAGGTTCTCGTTTTTGAGACCTACAGCTGTTTATAAAGGACGTAAGACGTTGGGGGGGGGGGGGTATATTCCTTTCCTGTACGGATTGTCCGGAGCACCAGTGCTTATTTTGTAAGGACATGTTATCGTTGAGGGTTTAATCCTTGACATATTTAATGCACCTATTTGTGCACTGTATTTATTTGATACGCTTACATTGTATTTAATATGATTCATTACTGCACTGTATTTATTTAATACATTGGAATCATTCATTGTATTATAATCCTCTCGCAGATATCTAAGCAACTTCCTGTGGACCTATTTATTTCTTGTTTTGGGGTCAAGAGAACTTAGTTCCTCCTCTTGTTGCCTTCACAAGTTGTGACCTTACCGGGATTGGTGCCGTTTTCTACTTGGAAGTGTAAGACGCCTCGAGCGCGTATTCAATGTCTGTGGAGCGCAAGGGAATCCCTAGTTTGCTTAGGATTATTAGCCTTTTTTGTTTTTAAGGCTTGTTGATTGCCTTTGTTTACACGGCTGTGCATTGGCAGTGTTTATTGTGTATTAATTACGTTGACACTCTAGCAGGGTGTCATTTATTGCTTTGGAGGTTTGTTGATTTCCTCTATTTACGCGGCTGTGCCTTTGCCCTTATTAGTTGCGTACTAGTTACTTTTGCCACTTTACATTGCATGTCACTTATTTAACTTGTTTTATTTACTTTTTTTGGCAGAGTTAACTTTCTAGGTATTTATTCATTTACCTTTGTTTGTGTTCTTTATTTATCTCTCGTTGTTTATTTTCTTTGCTTTCAAAGCAAACTTTAGCTTTATTTTAAAATATAGGGTATATTGAGTTATGGGCATTATTATAATTTTTTACTGTTGATTTGTGTATTTCGTCCTATTTAGTTAAGATGTCGTCTATTAAAGAACTTAAGGAACAAGCTCTGGACTTAAGCCTAACAGGGAACAAGATCACCCACTATGTTCTGCATCAGCAAGCGTTCGAACGTAAGGATCGTGAGAGTGAACGGCAAAACAAGCTCCCGCTTGCTCAACTTCAAGCTAAAAAGGAGAAGCTTTAAGCTAGGAAGGAGAAGCTTCAAGCTAAGAAAGAGAAGGAAAACAGAGAGTCCAACTCGCTAAGATTGAAGCAGTGAAGGAAATTAAGTTAGCGCGCATCTCTGTACTTCAACAGTCTACTTTTGTTCAGTTTAATGATCTGTTGAGTCGTCCTAAACTCCCTCTATTGCAGGATGGGGAAGATATTATCTTATACCTCAACCGCTTCGAAAGAGTTGTAGAGTTACTCGAAGTGAACCCTGAGAGCTATGCAATAAGGCTAAGAACTTTACTTATCGCTGAGGCTGCTGAAATGTATACTTCTCTATCGGTTGATATCACCAAGAACTAAGATTTATTGAAGAAAGCCTTACTGACAGGATTTAACAAAACTTACGATGGTTACCGTGTCGAGTTCCGAAGTGCTAAAGTTTAAACAGTGGAAATGTTCCAACAGTTTTCCTTTCATGTGATCAGATTGTTCCAAGCATGGTTGGAAGCTTCTAGAATAGCTAACACCTTTGATGAGTTGAATGAGTTCATTATCCTTGATCAGTTTTTGTCTTCCCTCCATATAGTTCACGTGCTTTGACCAAGGAACGGCGACCCACTACTTTAGCGTAAGCTATTCAACTAGCTGATTATTGGACCTCGGCTCATCCTACGCTTCCCCGACCTTTCAGTTCCAGCTCTAAGAAGTTCGCTCGACCATCCAAGCAGTATCCAAAAGTAACGACATTAGCACCTAACTCTGCTAGCATCCAAAAGAACCTTTCATCAGCTGTGATGTGCCATGGCTGTGGAGAGGTTGGGCACATCCGACCTCGTTGCCCAAGGAATCTCCGCGCTTTTAAAGATAAAACCTCTGCTGCGCAACCATATAAGGTGGGATTTTGCCTGTCCAACCGAAATGTCCCACATTTCCAAGCCTCTGGTATCATCAACGGGGCTTGGGTGTCCACCATTATTAGTGACACAGGTTGCTCATGTGTGGTTGTTTCGGAAGATGTGTTACCTAATGCGGAATATCTTCAACTGCAGAAAAGTCTTAGTTGCCGAATACTTGGGGAAGTGGATACATTTCCTTTTGTATCTTGTTACCTCCAATGCCCCTATTACGAAGGTTGGACGGACATTATCAGAGTGCCAATCAAATTATACAATGTCTTAGTTGGTAATATTCCAGAAGTTAGAGATCCTAATGTCGATGAATGCTTGCCTTCCTCGACTGATGACCAGGTTATCACCTATACTTTGCCATTCATCGTCCGGCATTGAATGCTTCGTTTTTACCAACGGCCATCTTTACCCTCCTGAAAGATTCTTATGCTTTCAGAATCAACACTTCTCTGAAATCACAACCCCATCAAAAATGTATAGTTCAGACCAGAGCTGGTAAAATGAAGCGCATTCATCCCCTAGCTCTGCTTGCTCTCCAGCCCCTCTTCGTGACGGCTGATGACTTCAGTCGCCTTCAGACTTCATGTACATAAAACGCTTTTTGCCGCTAGAGCTAAACCCGCCTCAGGAGAAATTGACCAAGTGAGAAACGGATCTAGTTCCTAATTCGTCATGGTTGACGGCTTCCTCTACCGGAAATATTTGACCTCTGATCGTCTCGATAAGGTAGGGGAGTCAAGCCTGGTTGCTCCTTGTGATTGTCGCCCTATTATCTTCTCTGTTGCTCATGGTAGCCCATTGGCTCACCATTTTTTTCATAAAAAGACTGAAATAAAGGTCGCAGAACAGTTTTATTGGCCTGGCATGGGAACCGACATCAGAGCCTTTTGCCGTTCCTGTGACAAGTGTGAACGCTTTTCGAATAAAGGATGATACGACCAGTCCCTCTACAGCCCATGTCTATCATCACTGAAAAATTAGCTTGCACACCCATTGGGTTGGTTGGACCACTTTATCCAGCATCTTCCGACAGACATAAGTACATCCTTACCTTCATTAATTTTGCTACGGGTTTTCCAAGGGTTGTACCCATAAAGGACATAGATCCCATATCTGTCGCTGAAGCATTGCTGACAATTTTCTCCAGAGTTATGATTCCTCGAGAAATTCGAAATACTTTCGGACCGTGGGACCCAATTTACGTCCAACCTAATGAATGAACTTCATAAGCTGCTAGGTGTGAAACCAATCTTCACCACTCCTTTACACCCTAGTAGAAATGGCAGGATCGAGAGGCTACATGCACCTCTCAAGGCTTTCCTCCATAGGGTATGTCTTGAGAAGCCTCGTGAGTGGTATAGATATCTCATTCCAACCTTGTTTAGCCCCAGAGAACTTCCGAGCGAGAGGACCCTATTTTTGGCCTTTGAACTACGCTATGATCGTTTAATCAGAGGTCCACTCTCCGTTCTGAGATATCTGTGTGAAGCTTGCTCCCTCTCTGAAGACGAAAAGACCAGCTTCCAGTACGTCATCGAACTTCAAGAAAAGCTGGCCGAGTGTTCCCCAATTAAAGCCAAACATGCTGACATTAGCATTTCCAGGTACAAGGTTTACTTTGATCTCAAGTCACAAGACCGTCAATTCAAGCCGGATGATGAAATGCTAGTACTCATACCTATTGATACCAGTAAACTATTCGTTGCTTCAAATTGCCCCTATAAGGTACTGGAGAGGCGTGATAAGATTAACTATCTTATTGAGTTTCCTCGAGGACCCAGGCTTTATCAGGCTAATCTGTTAAAATGTATCACTGCAGGGCTCATGTGCAGCATGTGGAAGTGCTCGACGAAATTTTTACCCCAGAAAAACTTACCGCTCCTGGATAAGAGAAAATGACTGTCCTTGAGAAAGGAGACACTGATTGTCTGCAGCTGCCCCTAACAACAGATGGTATGCCCATGCCTTCCTTCAACTGACAGCCATGAGGTTGGAACACTCGATTGGGACTAACACTTTCAGCTTCCGGAACTTATGAATAGGTACCAGGATGTTATCTCCAATTGGCCCGGATGTAACTCCACCCTTGTCCCTGACATTAATTTAACTAATCCTGACAGGGTATAGGCCAACAGATATCGAGTGCCTATTCACTTTAAGCCTGTCTTCGAGAATGAGGTCGAGACCCTTTTCCAGCAAAGGATTATCAGACGATCCTCCTCCTCTCATTGTTCACCCGTTGTCATGGCAAGGAAGACTGATGGTTCCTACAGAATTACCATTGGATATCACCAATTTAATTCTGTCACCGTGTTCCATGTCTAACTTACTTTCAGCATGGAGGAAGATCCTCACATGTTCTCGGGCGCAAAATTCTTCAGTGAACTTGGCCGCTGCAAGGCTTGCTACCAGGTACCTCTTTCCAATAAGGCAAAGGGTTTGACTGTTTTGGTTACTCATCTAGCTTGATGGATTTCTGCCTTATGCTTTCGGATTGGTTGCTGCTTACGCCACCTACATCCGCTTGATGAGACTTCTGTTAGCTTGCCTACCTAAGGTATGCTTCTACTTTGACAACATCCTCTTGTTTTCTGCGTGCTGGGGTGAACATCTTCAAGTTATCGAGCGCGTCTTTGAACGACTACGATATCACCACCTGACTGACAAGTTATTTCACTGTCGGTTTGGGGTTAGCTCCATTCAATACATCGGCTCCGTTCTAAAACTGCTAAGATTATTGCTTGGCCTAGTCTCCTTTCTTTAAAATATTTATCCCCCGAGCCTTCAACTACGCGTGCCCCTCATCCGACCTTCTAAGGAATTCCTCAGAGCCTGTCTTACAGTTGCCGAATCCCAATGTGACCTTCGTCTTGAGGACTGATGCTTCTCTGATGGACTGGGAGCTGCTCTTCTACAGTGTCGAGAGAAATGTCTACATCCTGTCGCCTATGCCAGTAGAAAGCTTTTTGGCGGAGAGAAGTGGTACTGGACCATCGAGAAGGCATGTCTTGCAGTTGCTTGTGCCATCACTAGGTTTGATTTCTATCTTCGTAGTAAGGAATTTGTTTTTGAAGTTGATTTCAAGCCTATTTTGTATTAAGCCACTTTCAAGGGGCAAAATGACAGACTAATTATTTAGGCTTTATCCCTTCAGTTCTACCTGTTTAGAGTTGACCACATTGCTGGAAAGGACAACTTAGGTGCCGACCTCTTCAGTAGGTCCCTAAGTTAATTATTATTGTTGTTAGTTTACTGGGGTATTCTTTTTTCTTTTCTCTCTTTTTATGTTTATGTTATGTTATATTAATGTTTTAATCTCAGTAGATTCTTGTTTCGGGGATGGTGGAAGGAAAACCTAACACGTGCTTCACGACCCCTTCGTAACTTATGTCGTAACTCTTTGGAAGCAGGGTTCGACAACTTACTCCCTAGTTTACGCCATAGCGATTAAGCGCGTGTAGAGGAACTGAAAGCCAGCTGAATTTTGTCACGTAGGCGCTAATGGTGACGGGTATAAATAGGGACCCCCTGACTTTAAGAAGTAGAGCCGATCAGGATTTCATACAGTGAAGACCTGCTGATATCTTTATACCCCTGCCAGCATCTAAAGCTGCACATATTGCAAGCTCCCGATTTACTAGTCTCTCTCGCTCTCACCAGGAAGTCGGAATACGCTCTTGCTCGTACGACTCTCTCCGTTCCCAGGACAACCGCCATTCGTGTATTGCTTCACTACTTCCGTGACAGGCATTTGTATTCTTTATTTTCATCTTAGGCACCATTCTTAGGTTCAAGTTATCGATACCTATAGCTGTTTATAAAGGACGTAAGACTGGGAGGGGGGGCGGGGTATATTCCGTTCTTGTACGGATTGTCCGGAGTAGCATTGCTTATTTTGTAACGACGTCTTGTCGTTGGTGGTTTAATCCTGTGACATATTTAATGCATCTTTTTGTGCACTGTATTTATTTAATACATTAGAATCTTTCATTGTGTTATTATACCCTCGCAGATATCTAAGCACCTTCCTGTGGACCTATTTATTTATTGTTTTTTGGGGCCGAGATAACTTAGTTCCTCGATTTACCTTCACAATATATATATATATATATATATATATATATATATATATATATATATATATATATATATATATATATATATATATATATATATATATATATATATATATATATATATATATATATATATATATCCAAAAAAGTACAGTAGCGTACGTGTAACTATAGGGATAAAACTACAGTAATAGGACTAGATGCTAAATGAGAGGAACACGTACGAATAGCTAAATAAAGATCCTCTGTTAAACAAAATAAAATCGTTTAATAGCTCAGTCAAAAAATATTCTCAAAGCCAATTCTGATCATATTAAACAAGACAAAGTGTACAATCCCTCGCTACCGTACATGTATGGTTTACCGAAATCCCACACAGATGGTACTCCACTTAGGCCAATAATTTCCACCGTAGGATCCCTTGCGTACAAACTCTCTCAATGGCTAGCGAAAATCCTATCTAAATTAATTGGTAGCGTTTCTGATGCTCACCTTATCAATTCTGGTGATTTTTCTAATAAAATTAAAGAGGTTGACCTATCAATTAACCAGTTGTTAAGTTTTGATGTCAATAGCCTTTTCACAAAAGTTCCTGTTAATGAAGCTCTGGATGTAATTATGAAAAACTTGCCTTTCTCTAACCTAATATTTTCCCTAACGTGTAATAAAATTGTAAAATTAGTTCGTAGGTGTGTGACGGACAATGTGTTCAGAGCTGATGATTGTTTTTACAGCCAGAAATATGGCATGAGTAGGGGCAATCCCCTTTCCACGATATTATGCTATCTGTTTATGGATGATTTTGAAAAGCACCTCCTTCCCCCCATTTTACACAATCCCATAGCGTGGTTCTGCTCTGTGCCACATGGCTTATCAATGATAACAGATTTAATTGTTTTTTTGAAAAATTGAATAAGATCCACCAAACTATTACTTTCAAAGTAGAATGGGAACTGAACAACTCATTCCGTTTTTTGATGCAAAAATATCTATTGTTCCGTCCACCGGAAACAAACTAATTCTAATGCCTATATTCATTATTTATCGTTTCACAATGTATCCGTTAAAAGGTCTGTAGTCTTTCCATGTTCCTGAGAGCATATCACATTTGTGATCCTTCTTTCTTGCAAGACGAAAATAATACAATCATCCAAACATTCATTGAACTGCAATATCCCCTTTGGTTCATTGAAAAGTGTCACTATAAAGTCAGGACCATCTATTAATCCCCGGGCTAATTATAAGGAAATCAGATGTGACAAATATTATGTTACCTTTCTATACTCTTCACAGTTAATCAATTTCAAAGAGTTGGTACGAACCAACAATATCAAGGTTGCCTTTCAGTACGAGAATACGATCAGAAATAACCTATCAGAAAATAGATCGATCGATAAAGAAAAGGGAGTTTATTTTATTCCATGCAAATCATGTAATGAATTATATATCAGTGAAAGCGGCAGATTCTCTAAGCGAATCAATGAAAATCATCAAATTGAAATTGATAATACTAAAATAGTTTATAAGTCTCACAATTATATACATTGACGCTTAATTATATCGGCACTTATAAAAGAACTTCCCAACTTTAATACTTCCGACGGTCAATTTAATAATGATACCTTAATAGGCAAGAAATTTATACTTTCGTTTCTCAAAAGTAGCGCTACATTCTCGCATCTTTCACCTTAGCGTCACTGATTTGTGTGTTTGTACGTTAAGCAACTTCTGTCTTTCATTTGTTCACCAGCGACTGACGACGACGGATGTTTTCTTCGAAACCTGGTTTCGCATATAAAATTAGTCCTATTACTGTGGTTTTATCCATATATATATATATATATAGTCGTGGTTTACGGCCGAGTACGGATGTATGTTTGATTCGTACATGAGTTAATCCCTTACACTTTCCTCTAAGAGTGCTCTAATTAAATTCTTTAAACAGGGAGGCTTCGTTTTATGATATATTTATTGCCATTTGCTGCGTTTAAGGATCTAATTAAACAAATCCTTCAAAATATACTTTTAATCACATAAAAAAACGAAATATTAAATATTTAAATACACTAATTCCTTAGCAAGATGGTCTAATAAAAGTCAACACTACAAATGAGTAATACCAGATGTTTGACGCAAAAATAACTTCTAATACACGAGATTTAAGCTCAATTATTTGAAAGTGGAATAGTCTGGTTACGACTACCAGATTGAAATAGATTTGTTACGAATACACTTTCGCTCGGAATGGGAAATAACAAAAATGAATAAATTTTTGTATTCTTACTACCTTTAATTCAGAGTGTGTCGACAGTTGGGTGACATTGAAAGTGAGCCTCCGCACTGAGGAGAGGCAAGCGTGGTGAGGTGATTCTGGAAAGCAGCTGATGATTCTCTCTACTTGACAATGTAAGTGAGTAGATCTTGGATGAATGGAAGTTATCCCGATCCCTGTGTTATTAATTATGGCTTCTCGACGATGAGACTTAACTAAGATGTGACTCTCTTCTCGAATGGGAATTCCTATTGGTCTGCCTCACAGGTGAGGGGTATCTCTGACTTTTGAGCAAACTAAGATAGGTGATTTTCTCTGGACAAAAATGGTAGGAGAGTTGCTCTCGATATCACTGGTCTGCTCTTCTAAGCGACCAAAAGAAGAGCCGCGGGAGGGTATGTGTCACTTATTTCCAGATATCTTCTTGATTCCCTGTTTGAGTCAGGGACTCAGCTTCTTCTATCAATGGCTACATCGATTCTCTTCTAAATTTCTCAAGATCGAGTTATATATGTCGATCATCCTCTAGGGAGAGGGGAACAAGGGAGTTTAGGAGGGGCAAAACCTCACTAGCCCACAGTAAAGCCCCTCCCCTAGGGCATAAATTTTCAACGCCGTGACACTTCGCCCCCTCAGGTTTACGCACGGGGAAGGTGAGATTTCCTCTATTTGGAGAAAATAGACATAAACAATCGGAGGAGACAGTGAGCTTGTTCATAGATTTTCTGCCGACGAAGCCTTAGGCAGCAAGATTTCCATTCTAAAGGCTCTCACACCCTCTTATGTTTATATTAACGGACTACACTGTCTTACATTTAATTAAATGATCTCGAATGGGAGAAGTTTCCTATTCCCGCAAAAACTTTCAAAGTATAGGACATGCAAAGGACTCGACTCTCCTTCGCATTCTCGAATCATTATTTATAAAACAACTAAATCCCAGTTTAAATTCTGATTTAACTGCTTTTCCCTTTCTCATTTCATAAATCACTCAAAGTTTTTTCATAACCTACCAATCTTTAATCGGTTCCTTCTATAATCTTTCTTCAGTCTCTCCACTTTTGCCGTCCACTAAAGGTGACTAATATTTTTGTGTACCAATCAATTGCCCGAATTAGTATTTTATATTTATCCATATTTATAGCATCTATATTTAGTGTCACCAGTTTTCAAATTATTTTTTCACATTTTCAATTAATTAAATAATTTATTACTATTTCTGCTTCATTAAGTGACTAATATCTGTGTCAACCAATAATTGCATCAACTAGTGTTATTATATTTATCCATATTTAAAGTACCCATAATTGATCCATATCTAAAGTTTCAATAGTTTTTCAACGATTTGTCAAAATTTCAATTAACGAAATAATTTATTTCTAATCCTTGTGTGTATTATAATTTTTGTCATTTTTAACGTGTTCTAAATCTATCTTATAGACCAGAAGATGGGTAAGGTACCCGAAACGTTGTATTTAATTAAATGAAAAATTTTACATGTCTCATTTTGGGATTTATCTTCAACCTGAAAATAAGCCTTCTTAGAAGCAAACCTATAGAATATATATATATATATATATATATATATATATATATATATATATCTGGGTATGCTAAGAGGGGGCGATCTTCTAGGATTATGTATATAGTTTCGGAAGCAGGAACGTTTGTAAATATGGAATTAACTTCCATGGTGGCTATAATATTTTTTACTGGTGGTGAAATTCATGAAATTGATGAAATCTGCAGATTTCAGGGGACTGCCGAGAAAGCATTCCAGCGGGCCATATTTGACCGTTCCCTGTTGGAGCGGCTTGATAGGGCCAACACTGTATGAGGGCAAGGGATGACACGGCACGTCAGCCCGAGCCCTCCAAGTCCAGCTGGCGTGTAAATCGAGTTTACAGAGGGTCACTGTATGTGGTGCCCCATTCCCTTCACAGACGGATGCCGGTTTACCGCTCTAAGACTGACCAAAAGATACCTCGAAGTGGAGCCGTGATGTCTTATAGGGTGATGGCCACAGGGAGGCTCCACCTAAGATGGATTTGATCCCTGAGGTGACCCAGCCCTAGACAGTAAGATCTTCAATGGAGTCTAACACGAGCTCAGTGCTAAGCACAAAACCCGAGTCCGCCCATGTGAAAGCTTCTCCTCAGACGGTTCGTGCCGCAAACGCCTTACAAGGAGAGGAGGAATTTCCTTCCCTTGCTGGTGCCCCTGTGACTGCAAAGACCTTCTCCATTTCAAAGAAAGATCTTGCTGAGGCCGATTCATCTGGCCTAGAGGCCTCTGATGGCGGAGGGAAGAAGCGATTTCATTCAACGCCCTACTCTCCTAAAAGCAGAGAAACAGAAAAAAAGACAAAAATGACTTGTGGTACCTTGCCCTTCTGGCAAGCCACGAGGATGGACCCGTCCACTGCCGTTTCACTTAGCGACCAAGCCAAGATTGGCACGTCCGGCCCCGGTGCTTCTTCAGGAGTAAAGTCCCTGATTAAGACCAAAACTGCAAGGATGCAGAGCAAGGACTCAATTACGTCGCAGCCCCTCATTTATATGCTACCTCGCGATTACGAGTCCTCTGGCCTCAAACCTTTCCTCATTATTCGCTTCACTGATTGCAGCATGTTTGCCAAGGGCAAACATGATTGATAAAGAGCCGTAGGTGACCCGTTTCTCGGATAGGAGCCTTCTGGCGAATGCGTCGAATCCCTCCGGGGTGGTCATGTGTAGTGCCCTTAAGGTACTTGATGGCATGCAGGTGAGTGTGACGCCGCACTCTACCATGTACTTCGTGAACAGATTTGTTTATCTGAGGGAATTCGTGAACTACTCCATAGATGCCCTCCCTTTAGAGCTGACCCACAATAGAGCGGTCAAAGTCGAATGCGTGATGAGCAAAGCGAGAGGGGCCCCGAGACCCACTCTTACACTCTTCATCACATTCGAATGTGACAAGCTCCGTGAGTGGGTGCGTGCCGGTTGTTATCGCTAACGCGTGAAGAAATTCGATCCACTGCCACAGAAGTAGTACTACTGCCGCCGCTTTAGCCATACTAATCGCTCATGTAGACGTGTACACTCCGCGTTGCACGAAGTTTGTATAAGTTGCTCCAAGGCCGCGCACGATAGGTCCAAATATTGTGTGCGCAAGTGTGGCAATTGCGGATAGCCGCATCTCACTTCTTCATAGCAATGTGGTGCCTAACTCCTTGTGAAGGAGATCCTAGTCGTTCAGGCCCATGATCCTCTATTGTTTTGCGAGGCTAAGGACATGGTTCTGGCGTACCTGGCCTGCCTGCGAGGTCCTATGCCTAAATAGTATAAAAGACGCCCTTTGCTTCTGTCCATTCTCAGTCTACAAGCACCCGCGTTCCCGCGCCCATTCAAAACCCTTCAACCGGTTCTACCCACCCCGGGCTCTTACCTGGTAAAGTTGGCGGTACAAATGGTTCGTTCTCAGCCAAGGTTAAACCACGGCTACCCCTTCCCCCAGAGTGACCCTTTTCAGTAAGACGAAACGGCCGTGCGCCTCCACCCAGTCGTTAGACTCACAGGAGGCGCCAACCCTGGAGATGCTCGTGAGGCCATCTTCTGGGGTTTTTAAAGCTGCTCCTCGAAAGGAAAGCACCAAAGGAGCTTCGGCTCCTACGCATATACGTGGGAAGGACTAAAGTAAGCTTATTCGAGATGGTGTGATTACCAAGGGATGATTTGTCACCGATTTTTTGGCACTACTCTTGGGGAAGCCAAATGGGTTTCTTAATTCAGCTGGGCGGCTTCCTGGTTACTTCCTCAGGGAATACCTTGTATTTACAAGGCTATGACTCCTAAAATGGAAAGTTCGCTTCTTGTTTAGTAGGCTGGTGATCGGAGATTTCTTCAAAGGTAAAAGGAATCTTGGATCTGGATCCAATATTCTTTATTTGGCAGCAACCTTTAGAATCGTCTTCAGATGAATTTGGTTGGTAAAAGATTTCATCTCTAAACGCAGTCAATCTCCCATTTTACATAACCTGAATACACGACTGCTATATTTTAAGTACCACTTTTAATAAATTCATATATTTATTTGGTTCCCATAACATAAAATTGGTTCTGTTATGGCGATTCGTCGATGTTAATAGCGTGAGGGGTAAAGGGGTCTTGAGTTAATGTAGGCGCCGAATGTTCTTGTGGTAGGCTTCGGTGCAGGGAGGAATTCGTTTGACCAAGGCTTGATATTAGGTAGGCTGGGTTTAAGGGATCAATGCGGTGGAGCTGTAGCAAGAAAATACAAACCTGATGAATTTCAGACTCTTTATTTGGGTGTAGAACTCGGGTATCCTTGGGCGTGAGAAGGATTAGAGCCCAGGTTATAGCGTGTTTACGTGGGCCGATTACTGCAGGACTCCTTTCCTGACTGAGTGCTTTTAGTATAAAGTTAGAAGTTGAAAACAATCGGTATGGCCTATTATTATCCACAGTTGTTTTTCGGGTAGAGCTTTTTCCATGTTTTGCCTGGATCTAATTCCAGAAGATAGGGGTTTTGTTTCAGGGCAAGATACTAGGGCACGACTGAATTTCGCAGTCTTTCGCTATACAAACAATGGCCGTTGTTAATTAAAGAATGACTGCTGCTATATGTTTGCAGTTCTGTATCTGCACCCCAAGCTTTGTTTAAACAGCTGACCTTTTATGGCGGCATTCGAACCACTTTGTATGTTTGCTTATATGTGCATATGTTTGCTGCCGTCTCGAATTCATTCTTCTCGTCTCGAGAAAAATACATACATTATTTAAATTCATGATTTCTTGACTCATGTCTATTTCTCTAATAGGTTTTTCTCTCTAATCTAGATATGTTCATTATTGAATGGCATATTTTTTTCTTAATTTACAAAAATAGCCTTTCAGGATTTGATAGATCCTCAGAGCGTCCATTTGTGGCTTCTCGATTGGCCTATTAAATTTTACAATTTGGAGGTCACAAGACTAATTTACTTTCAATTTGAGGGATAAACTCTCAACTTACATTAACATATTTTATCCTTTCTTACATAACTATTAAATCTTATAATATCTATAATAATAGTTCAATGAATTAATACACTTTCATAAAAATCGAGAAGAAAGAATGAATCACTATTTGGGGCCTTCATATAGGACCGCTTAATACGTTAACTATTAACTGAATATACTAACACATCTCATCACTTTTTCAATTAACTTCTTTTACAATGTATTTACATATTTATTCAATCCTTCAATTGTTGGATCGTGGAATCGTAAGCAATTTAAAGATTAACTCAATTTCATCTAACATTCTTTTGATTTTAATTACAAATATATTCCTATTACAAAAGCATAAGAAATCCATTGCATTGTTATAGTAAAAATGTTTTATTTTAATCAGTGATCTTCTCTTATAAACATAAAATTTAATTATTTGATTTAAGTCCCCGTTGTACGGTTTCCAGATGTAGAAATTTGTCCTATTTTCAGAAGCTCAAGAAAACATATTCTATGTTATCGTCTATTTAACTCGAATTATATTAAATATATTGAGGAAATAAGATTAAATGTATGATTTATATACTTTTACATGAATTTTATATGTATTAACTCAATGTTACTAAATTCCAGTGTTTCGTTCATTTTGAAGGTTCCTTTGTGTTAATTAAGAAATATTTATATTGCTACTCATGCAAAACGTAACTTAAAGTAAAATATTTGAAATATCTTAATTGGCGTTTAAATTATGTAACATTAGGAGATATCTAGATTTTACTTTGATGGTATTTACTTGGTTAATTTTAATTAGTTACATACTTGGTCGGATATTGAAATTTAGGAAGCGATGATGAGCTCTCCTCGCCTATTTATACGATGTGGGCAGTAGTCTTTTGAGGTCCTGTTTTTAGACTTACTTACTTGCTTGCTTGCTCAGATCTCACCGGTTAGCACACAAACTTCAGGTCTTTTAAAACCGTCCTATTAACAAAAATACGGCCTTATGACGTGTCGTCCTTTTTAGGACTTTTCCATAAGAGCACTCTTCAGATTTCCCTTCAGCGAATTTTTTTTATGGTAAACGTGTAAACCGATTATAAAAGATTATAAACTACTTTCGAGGCATATTCGATTCTATAATGTGGTTCAAATATTACTCGCCCCATAAATTGCTCAGGTGGGTGACTCGAAGGCAGTGGATCTTCCAAAGGAGGGAGCCCGCCTCCGAAGCCGCCCTGACCGCCGAAAATTTTGAGGCGGAGGGAGGAAAAGACCAGCATGGCGAGCGCAAACTCCCCCAATAAGCCCTCGAATGCGACAGTACAATCAGCGAATTGTCCGGCTAAGAGCGCTTTGAGTTCTGCCTCCGGGAATCGTAGGGCCATTCTCGTAAGGGTGTTCTCTTTGAAGAGGGTTCACGCATCTCCTCTGACCTAGGTCTGGAGGGAATATTCTTTCAGAAAATTGCCACGGAATCCGAGCCAAATGGGAGGAGATGCGGATCCTTGTCTCTTCACGTTATTCCTTAGCTATCGTTTTGCAGGATACGGTACTGGGCGCGAGGACCCCCTGAAGGTGAAGTTTGTCAAGCTAGGAATAGGTTACAGTATGTTTAGAAGCACGCCCACCGCTCTTCTTTGCGAACATAGGTGTCTTCACTAAACGGGAAGACACCTCCAGCAGAGGTGTGGAATAGAGTCAACAAGATTTGGGGCAAGTTCTCTCAGGACCACCCTCTCGTTGTACAGGAGAATGGGACCGCAATCTCGGACCCCGACTCTGATGCTGCTCTGCCAGTATTCAATACGGGTGATAATGTCGCGGAAGGCCGTCGATAGGACTTTACCCCCAGAGGCGGAGAACCCTTCAACGATAGGTTTAGTCTGAGTGAGTTTGCGTTTAGCTCTCGCTTCGTGTGTGAACACCACAGCTGGCCCAGACAATGTCCCGTATGCCATACTACGGCACCTGGCTGATTGAAGAATGGCCTTTCTGTTAGAGTTGTTCGACAGGATGTAGGTAGAGGGTATCTTTCCAAACTTTTGGCGATTCGATAATGTGCTCGCTTTTCGCAAACGTGGGAGAGATCATTCTACCCCGGCCGGTTTCCACCCGATCTCTCTAATCTCCTGCGTGAACAACTGATGGAGAAATTGGTAAATGTTAGATCAGTCTATTTTCTGGACAAGGAAACCATCTCTTTTCTGCATAGTGAGACTTTCGCAAGTTTCATTCCACATCGGATGATCTGCTCCGAATGGAAAAGGCCGTCTACGAGACCTTCCTTCTTAGACAGTACTACGCAACGGTGTTTTTAGATCTGGAGAATGCATATGGTAACACATGGCGCTACCCTAAGCCCTTGGGATTTAATGCTAGGAAACTACTTCGACACCTCAATATCGCTCTCGAGCCGATGGCGCATTCGGTTTTGCCCAGGATGCCATCCACAAGGGTTCTACCTCTGACTATTTGACGCCACGCCTCTGCTCCTGAAGCTTCTACAAAACAGAAATTTTTGCTTCCGGTCTTTTCGGAGCACACTTCGAGTGAAGCTGAAACCATGCCAGTGAATACGGTTAGCTCCAAGTCCCAAGAGAGGGTCGGTTTCCACGCAATATCCACTCTGTTTGAAGTAGACGGTTCTCTGCTAGGTACTGCGTCTGTCTTAACTGCCGAGCTGGTTGTAATACACCGCTTGGTACGGCAGATAACGTGACGTACCCGATTCGTAGATCGGATTGATATTTATAGCGACTCACAAAGCGCCCTGAATGCTCTTGGAGCATTAGAATCTCCGCATCCCCTGGTTCCCGGTATCTGTAGCAGTAAAGTTTTGGCGAGCCGGGCAGATGTCGAGATTATCTTCTGCTAGGTCCTTGGACATGTAGGAATTATATGGATTGAGCGCGCCGATGACGGCCCCAAAGAGTCCGCTACGACTGGGTGACCAGACTAGCGTTTCGCTATTTCTCAGACCGATTCCATGCCAGTAATAGAGGCTGCGCTCCAGGCGAGTTAGCAAAGCAGATGGGAGACAATCGATGGGAACATAAAGTTAAGTGCCATTGCGACGCGAGTTCTCCCATGGACCTATCCCCCAATGCCAAGACAGATCCAGGTCGCATTCTGCCTTCTCCGAATTTTAACCACACTGGCGATGCACCGGAATTTGATGTAGCGCAGGCCTGAACCTTATTGCGACGACTTCGTTGTCCCTCAGTCTGTTCAGCACATTTTTAATGAATGTCTCAGGCTAAGTGATCTTCGCGTAGATTAGCTGTCCCGGTACCAGGGAGAGTGGGATCGCTACCACTTATGCCTTTTACTCGGGACTGGTTCATTCAAATGGACTTGTGGACTATACGACTTTTTAGAGGGAGTTGGCCTCTTCCACTTTATTGGAATGTTTGTTGTGGGTTGCATCTTCTTGCAATGGGGGGAGGAGGGCCCACCCCGACGCTGGAACGTGCTTCCTTCTTGTTAACTTAGTTCTTTGTTTTCTTTTGTTTTTTTTATGTTGTTTTTCAAGCCCTACATTTTTATCTTTGTTATTTTCTATTTACATACTGTTAGTTGCTTTTTAAAAAAGCCTAGTAGTTGGCTGTGATATGAGTACGGCGACTTTTGCTCTAGTAGACAGACGCAAAGTTCGGCTTCTAAAATAGAAAAAAATAGAATCTGCTTTTGCTTCGTGCGCGGACACCACCTCGGTCCGGAGGATGTTCTGTACGAAATGCTGCGACACCTGAGTGAGCAAGACAGGGCCTTTCTTTTAGATTTGCTCAACAAGATCTTAGAAGAAGGCTGCCTCTCAGACTCCTGAGAGTACAGTTTCTACTCCACGCAGATTTCGCCTAATCTCTCTAAACTCCTGCGTGCGCAAGTTGATGGAGAAATTGGTAAATGTTGGATTAGCCCTTTATCTAGACAGCGGAGGCCACCAGTCTTCTGGATTGCTAATATTTTTGTTACAATTTACGTTTCTCTCGGTATGTGACATTCGCACAAGGAGGTAACCGATTGCAAAATTTACCAAACGCTTCCAAAGATTTTTTCGATTAGTGAAATCTTCATGTGTGAAACATTTCCATCCGCCAATTATAAACAGTGAGTGTAGCATATACTCAATACCACACACAGTGCCAGTGCCACCTATAATCCTGGATTACAGCAAGTTACCAGGCACCAATTCTGCTCTTCAGAAGGTGAAGTGCTAATTGGACCTTGGTAATTCTATATATCTTTTTCTCTATTCTGATCTTTCACTTTTCTACACCTCTGACTAAAACGACAATGACGGTAAAATGACGAACGACGTACTCAGGATCAGCCTGAGGACTTTCCCCGAAAGGACTAAGCCTTATCGGGGGGACGTCTTCTCCATTGTCTACGGGGAGCTTGATGTAGCTCTCGTTAGACTCATCGACACGCCTTTTGGGTACACGGCCATATGCCAGAAGGAAAGTGATGATGAGCTGTTGGCCTCACCCAAGGAAGCAAAAGGGTTTAGTGATATTAATCTGACACCCAAAATCCCTCCCTAAATCTAGGCCTACCGCAGTGTCGTTTGCCGCCGGCTTGATTTATGGGTGGGACATCACTCAAGCACCGATATCTCTCAAGAAATTGAGAGAAATCACCCCTGGGCTAAAGTCTCTGAGGTGATCAAATTTAAAGATTATACCCACGTGTTCAAAGTCATTTTCGCTGACACGGGGATGGCACATAAGGCGAAGAAGTTGGACTCCTCCTTTTCCACGTCAGGGTCTGCCCAGAACAAATATAATGAGAGGGATTTACCCAAATTCAAACTTGCTTTAAGTGATACAAGCTAAATGAGCACACCACTAAATCTTGCCCGAAAACGGAGTCCATTTGCACCATCTGCAGCAAAACTGGACATATCTGGCGTGACTGCAGAAGCTCAGAAAAGCGTTGCATTAACTGCAACGGGGAGGATGCAGCCATGGCAATGTTTTGCCCGGCAAAGAAGGCTGCTATCAGAAAACAACAGCAGCAGAAGAAAGAGGAAGAAGAGGCCCGGACCAATATAACTTATGCCAAAGGGGCAAAGGCGGCAGTCAGCAAGGCATCCGCTCAACGCACCTACCTTAAGTTAGAGAGCGAGCAGTCGAATAAGATCACGTGCTGCATTTATTATGCGCACATTGTTAATTCAACTAGCCCCGGCTCATTCAAAATAGAACTTAACCAGATGCTAAAAAACAACGAGATGGACGAGATGTGGTTCTCCGAGAACCCACGCTCGGAGGAAGTCCTTCGCATCTAGATGCAGCCCCCACAACCAAGACCAGCCGCTCCACAAACAATTGATGTTCCCGCTCCTACAAACCAAACCCAACAACAACTGTAACCGCCACTACCGTTCCTGAGGTGAAATCACCCAGAGGAACGAAATCCAAGCATCGCGATGGTAGCCGCTCCAGGCGCTCACCCATCCGGAAGAGGAGCAGATCAATCTCTTCGTCGAAGGAGGGCAAGCATGCCTACCACTGGAGGAGGATCGAATTGAAAATCTTCACCACTGATGACGCCACTTTTCCAGTAGCAAAACCGACAAAGATGTGAGCGATAGAGTGACCACCGGTGAATGCAAATGGGAGTACTCCGAGGACATCTCAGAGAAGGTTGTTGAAGAAGCCCTCATCCTTGGGGAGGGTCGGCTCAACCAGGACGCTTTGGTGACTCTAATGAACTTGGAGTACAACAAAAAGAGATCCGGCAAGTGCCTATCTCCTCCAGCCAGCCCCTCCATCCCCAAGAAATACGTTAATAGAAACGACTAATTGGCAGACAACATGGACAGACTAAAAAAGGACTTGACAATCTTACAGATGCATACTGACGGATGGATCAAAAACAAGTGACTTACGGCAATATTATTAGAAATTGCGAACCTAATATCGTTCTGTTATCAGAAGACAGTATAGACACCTCACAGAAGACTATAAAGATATTTAATTACTGCGTGACGACTAAGAACCATATCCAGGAATGTTTTGATGGCGCCGCCATCGCAGTCGGGAAAGGTATTTAGTTCAAACTACTCCCTTATTTAGACGAATCCTATCTGGCCATCGAAGCCCAAACCACCCTGGGGCGACTTGTGGTATCAACTGGATACCAAACCCCAAGACGAGACTATATCTCGATGCACAACTTTCTCCAGCTGTGTGCACACGGGAGAACAGTGCTGTTTGGGGGCGCCCTTAACGCCAGATGCCAGAAATCCGGTTATACCGGAGGTCTAAACAAGAAGGGAAAGAACATGAAGAACCTTATTGACAGAGGTATCGTTGCCCGCATCAGGCCTGACTTCTCCACCTATATCACCGACACCTACGTAACCAAACCAGATATCACCCTAACCAGCCCTAAATTTCCCTACAACTACCATATCCAGCCCAGGCCTCTAATCCCCAGAAACCACGTCGCTACCTTAATCAAAATCTCATCGAACCCCATCCAAATACCGGTCAGGGAGCGAAAATGCTTTTCCCAAACGAACTGGGAAGAGTACTGTACCCTTCTCGGTGAGTTCAGAGCTCAGCCGCTCGAAGAAGCCACCCTGGAGGAGATCGACCAGGAACTGGCAAGGTTGACGGAGGCAATGTTGGAGGCGTACCGCGCAACGGTACCCAAAACCTCATACAAAACTTTACCACCACCAAGGTTGTCACAAGAACTATATGACCTAACAGACGAATATAAAATACTTTTCGAAGATATTAGACGGACTAGCACAGACAGAATTAAAAACAGACGGTTACGAACATTAAGGACAGAAATGCAGACTCTCATAACAGAGCAACAACAAGCACTTTAGAATGACCTTGTCAATAAACTTGACGAAGAAACAGATCCCCGAACATTCTAAAACACACAATCCAGATTGGAGGGTAAGCTGCCTGACGAAACCATTCTCCTCAGTAAAGATGACGAGACAAAAATGGACACCACAGGAACGGAAGAGGAGTTCAGAAGCTACTGGAAAGATGTATTTTCCATCACTCCAGAAGAAAACGAACTCTTTGACCTAGACTTTTAAGAATAAATTCATGACCAATAAAGACCAGTACTAGAGGAGCCATATTCATTTAATAACGCGACTGCTGACAGAGAGATGACAGGCTATGAAAGAAGAGTAACGACATAAGAATTACTGACGATGCTCCATTCCTTCAAACAAAGAGCACCAGGTAAAACAGGGTTGACCAAACTCAACTGGATGAACGCCCCCCATAACATCTTAGAGGGGCTGGCCAATCTAATAAATGCGTGCCTGAATGTCGGCTATTTCCCGGACGAATGGAAGATCGCCAAAATGATCTTGATTCCCAAAGCCGGGAAACCGTCTGACAGACCAGCAAATTTCAGACCCATCTCCCTTCTCGAAGTGGCTTGCAAGGTCTTCGAGAAGATCCTTGGTAGCCGAATTTAAAATTTTATGGAGGAAAACAACCTCCTTAGCCAACACCAGCATGGATTTAGAAGAGGGAGAGGGACTGATACGGCGCTAGTAGTCATCACCAAAAAACTGGCGAAGATTGCGAACTAAAAAAGGTACGCTAACCTGGTGCTCAGAGATGTGAAGAAGGCGTTTGACAAAGTATAGATGACTGGGCTTCAGTTCAAAATACAAAAACTCGGACTAAACCCAATATACAAATATACGACCATACTGGACCAGACTTCGAACTAACTGCAGGCGTCCTGCAAGGGGGGTGCCTAAGCCCCCTCCTTTACAATATATATAACCTTAACCTACTCGATCCGATCAGGGAGGACACTCTGTATCATCAGTTTGCTGAAGACATCTCTCAGATTATGTCTGCCCCCTTCAAAAGTCCCGATCTGCGACACAGATCACCGCCAGAGAAATCGACCATATCAACAGGTTTGAAAGAAGATGGAAGGTCGTCACCAACACCCAAAAATTTAAGATGATTTCATTCTTCAGTGAGAAACTGGCCCACATCGAGACCGATAACGCCCGAATTCCTTACAGTGACGACGTGGCAGTACTTTGACCAAATATAGGTAGTAAGGGATATGGTAGTCACGTTGTCAGACAGCAGCGCAAGTGCAGATAGAGCTTTCAAAGCTGTTCAGGTTCCGAAACTTGAACACGGCTAACAAAAAGAAAATTTACAACGCACTCATAAGTTTGAAGCTCCCGTATCCACCAATACCTATCAATACTAGTTCTAAAAACAAAGTACGACTCCTCCAAAGAGTTCAAAACAAAGGTGTACTTCTAATAATAGGCACCAGGAGGAGAGAAAGAAAGAGGCAGAGGGACCTTCACCAAGGCATCCAGTTGACTCTAATCAACATGGAGCTGCAAAGAAGAGCCTGAAAAATCTGGGAGAAAATCCCACGACTCATGACTGATGAAATCAGGCAGAGACACATCGACATTCCGTTAGGAGACTTAAACAGAAGACGGCTGGACTTTTTCAGTAGCAAAGCACAGACCGAAAGACGAGAAGACCCAATATTCACATAAAACCAAACATAACAAATAATTAACTACACAAGTTTAAACAAGAAGAAGAACACTGAAGGCACTTAAACGAACAAAGAGAGAAACACAGAACTTACAACAACAACATACAAAGGCTTGAACGCTACAAAACAACTACAAATTACAAGAAACATAATGAACACACAACCAATAACATAAAAAACAACCAAACAAACAAACATGCTAATCAATAGCAACCTAAACAAGAACGGAACAAAAAGAATCAGTAAACAGTACAAATAACAACAAGAATATTAGATTAAGTAACAAAGAGAAGAACACCAACCTCTGACAGATGCCTGCGATTCCCTATCACCAGGGATTTTATACCCCTTCTTTCCTTTTCATCAGGGAAATCTATCCCTACCTATCTATCTTCCACTATTATATACATATATGCATACATGATTGCAGTTGCCATTATATATGTGTGTATGTATTTTCCTTTCACTACTTTTTATATCCAACCCCAAGTCGAGTCTTCTGCACAGTGTGGCTTCCGCAAGTTTCACTCCACGTTGGATGATCTGCTCCAACTGAAAAATGCCGTCTGCGAGGCCTTCCTTCGTAAAAAGCACTACGGCACGGTGTTTTTAGATCTAGAGAAGGCCTACAATTTCGCATGGAGATATGGTATTATGGAGACTTTCCACAAGATGGGGGCGAAGTAGTGCCTCCTAAGTTTTATATTTCAATTTTCGCTTCTGCTTTCGGGTGGTGGCAGCCCTTTTCGGCCCAATAGAGCAGGAAGACGGGATCCCGCAGCGGAATGTCCTCATTGTCAAATTCTTTGCATCACCACGGTGCGGCTGGAAGATATTTTCGCTACGCTCTACGTGGTCGACCTTCGATCTCTTTTGGCGCGGCCCAGATGACAACTCTGAAGCGTCAACTCCAACAGGCATTGAACCTCGTCCATCGCTTTTCCCTTAGCAAAATCTAAGGTGGTGTGCACTTCTTCTTACCCCCGACGCTGGAGGGTGCTTCCTTCTTGTTGACTTTTTGCTTTTCTTTTTATTGTTGTTTTTTTAGCCTTTGTCCTTTTTTTCTTGTTGTATTTTGTCCTTTACTTATTGTTATTTGTTTTAATACTAACCTAGTACATAGTAGGCTGTGTTTTGAGTACGTCAATTTTGGTCCTAGTAAGCAGTCGCC
Organism: Ceratothoa steindachneri; assembly: GCA_963969495.1. NCBI lineage: Eukaryota > Metazoa > Arthropoda > Malacostraca > Isopoda > Cymothoidae > Ceratothoa > Ceratothoa steindachneri. The sequence goes on along the minus strand of OZ018327.1, from coordinate 104,772,515 downwards.
GGTTAGGGGCCTTAATATTAAAAAAAAGTCCAATTAAAATAAAATCAATAGATACAGAGAGTTGGATCTCTGAAAGAGAACTCCATCTGGTTTGCATAAGGGATGCCGCTAAAGCAGGAAGAACTCGAGTTCATAGCAAAGGTCGTAATAAAAAATAGAGCAAATAATTATTGAATGGCCTGATATCTTTTATTCTAATCCAAGCTAATTAAGCTAGGAGGAATTTTATATTCCTGAGAGCAGAGCAGCCACGGCTGAGTTTTTAAAATTCTAGCCCCGCTATAGGGCAAAAGAAAAATGTTCAAGACTATTCATGAGATTATTATACAATTGAACTTGGTTCCACTCTCCTTCTTTTCCCAATTTCCCCCACGAGAGGAGGAATATTTTCCTTATCCATTTATGCGTTGCCATAAATTATGATAAGAAATTTGTAATCAAATATAATTCTTATCATGGGTATGTGTTGGAAAGAGGCAAAACTTTCTTAGAATAAAAGCAGCATTAATATTTTGCCCTTATAAATAAAGTAACTGTTTTAAAGGATCAAGGGAACCTCTGTAATGATTGTTGAATGAGCTTTGGGAATGTGCAACGAGGCAACGCTTTCGAGAGACGACCTAAAACTTGCTGGTTCAATTTGCTGCGTTGAAATGACATTTCAGTAGCAGAACGCTTATGCAATATTCCGGATCTATGCACAAGAGAGACTCGGTAAATTCTATGGTTGGTCATTAGGTATTCTTATTCGATTATGTTCCCAAGGGAAAGCGGGGCAAGATAAATTGAGCAACAAATCTATTATACAGTATTTACTCTTTGTCAAATGGGTCATAAAATTCGTGGCATAGAATGCTAGGATGAGATAATGGACGATAACAATGACGAAATTCGTGTTATGGTTTGTGCTATTGAGTAAATGGCTTTTGTTCACAACTAATCAAAATATAAGTGGGGTACTGTTGCTTGTAGTGAAGGATATATAAAGAAGCATCAGTAAATTGAACCTTTCTTATTTGCAGTGGTATATTTATCGATACAATGAATGCATATCTATCTATTACAAAAAATCCCGCAGGAATATTAAAGGCAGGAATTTGTTTTTCATTTTTTCTGTGGGAAAGTATGCAATTATTGCTCTCCTCACCCACTATTTTGTGAGTTTCTCATATGCATCAATGTATAAAAATATTCCAAGCATGTGTTAAAGATACATTTTAGAAGAATATTTACTCGAATTCTGTTGCTAAGCAACCGCCGGTTTCACAAAAAAGCCGTCAGCCACTCGGTAAACCAGATGGCAGAAACCTGACTGAAGGAATTCTCTTTAACCATGCCTTGTCTGTGAGATCCAGTCATACTAACAAAAAATAAAAAATAAGAGGTCTATCTTGATTCAACAACTCAAGATCTATTTTATATCCTCAAATCTATGAAGAGGGAATTGTCAAAAAACCCCTCCCTAACTTTTTGAGGCCTAAACTCGCTAAATAAGGAATCTTTTTGCTTAATAAAGTTATCTCACCCCTGGAAGATAAGCTTATTTACTAATTTCTAGTATTGTCACATTTTTTTCTCAAAATATCTTGGATTTAAAAAAATAAGTTTGTTATTTTTCGAATTCTCACCCCATTTTTCCATTGGGTCTCCGGTAGGGACTCATCAACTCCTTAGCCTAAAACAAATTAAATAATAAATAAACATAATCTTCACTGATATATTTTAAGCACATATGAAAAGATAAATAGAAAATAAAACTACCTCATTACACTATCAAATACAAAGTTTGGACATACATATTATGAAAACAGCTACCCCATTCATTTCTCCTTATACGACCATGAAAAACAGAAAATGCAGTTCCCAATAAACCATATTTGATTTTTCTCATTTGCTGTTAATCCTATTATTTTTGCTTGCTGCTAAATTTGAAAAGTTGACGTCACTTGTCTGAGTAGTTTATAACTTGAACGTTTCCTACCAAGTTCTCATCCTGCTAAGATTTAAATGGAATATATTTCTTACCTCCACTTTATTAGATGTATCTGCCTTAAAGTCAACGTTCCGGAAATTTAGAAGGAGATAAGTTCAAAGAGTTTTTATCAGCACCTTTCGATTGAAATGGTTGACGGTAAATTATTGCGATAAAAATTTTAAGGTTGGTAGACTCGAAATCTGCGACCACTCTCCCAGCACCCATTTCATCGCTATCCACATTTATACATTATTTATTTAAACCTAATGCATTATTTTTTATTCGGATCGAACGTGCCAAGTGTGGGCGTGTATGGTGATGATGGAAGAGGACACTTTTTTTTCTTGAGCAGTGAAGAACGTTTTTGTTCAAGATCTTAATAAAACGTTGCAATTGTTGAGTTTAAAGGTCTACAGTAACTATTTGCTTATTATTGAAGAGCTCAAAGTGAATAACCCCTTTTCGTATCCCACAGAATGCAAAACCTAGCCTTTTGCTGTTGGAGACCACGTCTGGAAGAAGGAATCTGTTTTTACTTACCATCAAACTATAGTATTTTGCGATTAATACTAATGTAAAGAAGCCGCTTTTTATCTCCCGAAGCAATTTTATGCAGAAAGGGCTCACTGACATTGCGAACCAAGGAAAATGAAGCAATATTTACACGTAAATGTTTTCTTCAAGACAATTCATTTGGCTCTCAAACAACATTTTTGCGAATTTATCCTATTTTTTTAATATTTTTACTAATTGTTGCACGACTCCCATTTAAAATTCATGCCATTTTTCGAGTGAGGTGTCGAAGATTAGACTCCATATGAGCTAATTAGAGTTGCATAAGTATTCGCGTTGAACGCCGTGTTATGCATTATTTGTTAAGTTATTTATCTCCAGATGATGCACGATCATAGCTCTAATAATGAACTCCAGGAGTTTACCAACGACGAAATTAAAAATAAATGGGCCGAAGGATTCCAGGATCAGTCGTATGCCTTTATTTAAAATTAGCTTCGCATTTAGCTCTTTTAAATTCATTAGTTATATATTCACTACTTTATAGTGGATGGAGGCAAAATGATTAACTATTAGGTTTTATTGAACTACAAAATAAATACTATGAATTAATCATTCGAGAGTTGCACCCGAGTGAAGTGATGAATTAGCCATTTTAGAATAAACAGGATATTTATTGGAAGGAATATATGAAAACTATTTCCCCCCCGTAGTATTATATTACTGGCTAGAATAATATTGCGCTTTAACGTTTTACTCCTTAGAATATTTCATTGATTAGAATAATAAATCTTAACATAACACTAGTTAGAATAAAATAGCTCTTAAATATTTCACATAAGTTTAGAGATCCTCACCTCCGTAATTTTGTCGGGGTGAAACTCAAGTTTGTCTTGTAGAAACGATAGTTTGCCCTCAATGGTTCTGCCGATAGAAAAATGGGGGGAAATTATTTGGATCCGAGCCGAACGATGCAGGAGTAAGGAGTAGCGAGCGAATCATGGAGGAAAGTCAAATTGGATTATCCTTTTCTCAGTTTGGCTTAAAGTTTAGAACTTCGCAATGCAGATTGCTATTGATTATTGCGAGACGAATAGCCAAAATATCTACTCTTTCCTTTTGGTTATAGCAGCTTTGTACCGCCTGAATAAGGAAAGTAGCGTATGACTATTTTTTCTGGTGTAAATGCAAAAAAAATACACGCCCTCTCACGATTTTTAATTTACCCGCCAATAAACAAGAACACAGTCAAGCAAATCACTTAATGTTTTCCTGTGCCATGAACGAAATGTTTACGTGAAAAGATGCTTCTTTATGGGAATAATCTCGAAAATCCACCGAGCAGCTAATTTGTAATTTTTCATTTTTTCACGAAGTATAATTGACACCTAAAATTGGTGTAATCACTTTGCAATTGGCAATTTTGTACTTCAAATCTATTAAAATCCTCCTAATTATATTAATAAGTTGCTGATTTATAAATAAATTCAATAAAAATTTGACCTCTGTATTGCAATATTTATTTTAAAATGTATTGGAGTTGTATTAAAATGTTATGCCTGAAGGCTCACCCATATAAGGTTGTATTATAAAAGCTTGTCTATTCAGAAGATTTTTTGGCCTTCTGCATAGCCGAGTGATTAAAGGGTTACTTTAATTGAGATCAAAGCGGTTGCTCGCGGCCTCAGTGTACTTTTACGAAGTAGGAAATAACTATTTCCGAAAAAAAAATCTGTTCTCTCTTTCTTGCGGTATGTTAGATATATATATATAAATATATATATATATATAAATATATATATATATATATATATATATATATATATATATATATATATATATATATATATATATATATATATTAGAAGATATCGTATTAACGTGATAAATATCCATTGAGTAAATTAAAAATAAACCACAATATTTGAATCTAATTTATTTATAACAACAAAACAGTTTTCGCTAATTAATGCCAGCTTTAACTCGGTAATCAATTGCAAGGCGAGCTACTTCAGTATATAAAAGCCAACAAAATACTAAACAAAATGAAAACGAAGGAAACAAACTGGAAAAACATAAATATTTGGCGTGGATCCGGGGGTAAGTCACTAATCCCAGGGAAAACATGGTTCCGGCAGCTGTTTATAATTCCAAAAATATATCGCGAATATAGATGCCAATCTTATTTATAAACAAACGCCGGGACCATGTTTTCATGGGGATTAGTAATTTATCCCCAAATCCACGCCAAATATTATGTTTTTCCAGTTTACAGAGGCATACTGAATAGAAAAATTCAGTAGCATGGATATTATTGTATTTTTAACGTTACTGTAATTTCTACAGCAGAATACTGTATGAAAAAACAGAGAAGCATGCATTGTATCTGTAAAAAATGGAGTAAGTTATTTTCTAATTAGATACAAGTAAATCCTTGTAAAAATGGTATCAAATATTTTAGAATGAAAGATTGGAGAAAAATAATGAAAAGATGAAATGTGAAAAAGATTGCGAGAGAAAGCGACGTTAATCTAAGCTGTATAAGCGCATAGGGCGCATTCAATGGCTTCAGGAGGAATGCTGATGGTACTCTTAGGGATTTGGGGCACTCATACGGAGGCCCTGTTGAAATGACGTGGTGTGAGCGGCTCTCGGACTTTGGTCTAACTTGGCACTTTACGAATTTCCCTTGGTGGTTTTCTCTTTATCAATAAAGAGAAGCACTACTATTTAACTTATTTGAATTTTTTAGTGGGAGAATTTTTGTGAATCAAATTTAAAGCGAAAACCATCAATTGAATCTCTTGCAGAAAAGATCTGCAAATTGTGAAAAGGCGCCAAGTTATATAGCAGCCGATCTGCTGGAATTGGGCTTAGGGGGGGGGGGGCACGCTATTCACCAGATGTTAGCTGTAACATGTTATCCCATGCTATACCTGATATTTTCTAGGAGAGAATACACTGGGGCCGGAAGGGCGAGCAGTTTTTCCAAGTTTTAGGTGTAGTAGGGGCTTTATTTATTCCTCTAGCACCATTCGCCAAATGGATGGGCGAAAATGTTAGCCCTCTGATCACTTAACGGGCAAACTGATTTATGTGTACTATTGCGACATGTGTATCTTTGAGTAACCACATAATTGTTCACCCAAGAGAATTGTAGTTCATGCTCTCGAGTGGCTGTGTTCTTTGTATCGCTTGTTCCTGCGGACTTTAATGCAACCTCAAGACTGCCCTAAGGATCAGGCTTTCTAATCCCATTGAAGTCTTCTTACTATTTGTTCACTATTCCCTTTATTTATTTTCATTATTTCCTTTTTCCCTACGTTAAATGAAAAGGCATCCAGTGGGTAATCTTCGTTCCCTTTCTTGAATGGAAATAATCCTCCCATTGCCTCTTTGGTTACTCTTTCCACAATTATAGCCTTCATATTAGTTATATATAAATTGCATTTTTTAATTCTGTACATTTTACATAAGTCATGTCGAATTCTCCTTCCTTTGATTTAGAAGAAAATCAAAATATCAACGTGATTTATCCGGAAAAATTGAAATCAATTACTTGACTACAATATCTACAAATAATAGAATGGCCAAATCGTAATGGGAAGAAGGGACGAGTGATTTGTCTTTCTGTGCTTCTGCAATTGCCAATTCCCAGTGATTCCTTGAGTATTAGTAAGCGAGGATTCTCCTGCCACAAATTTCTCAATTAACTGATCTTACTCAAATTGCACTCGAATCCTCCAAGTCACATTCCAGCGGGTCTCCTATTATGAGGACGCGTCACGTAAGATTACTTGTGATTTCTGTTGTATTTCAAATTTCCTGTAGGATGCAATTAATATCGAGCCTTAATTGTAGGGGAACGAGAGTAGGGGGAAATAGGGAGCTGAGATGAAGAGTAGAGCACATTAAATAGGGAGATTGAGTCAATCGAAGCATCGGGTGAGAGGTTTCTTCGACACGTTAAGAATAATGACATAGTAAAATGTCAAGGAGCTGAGACAAGGCAGGAATTCGAGCTTATTAGGAAAAAGCGAGCAAATCACTCTAGAGGCGTAAATAGAAAGCTCAATGGAGCAAGAATGGGAAGGATGACGGTCAACAAACCTAAAATCAGAATAAAGAAAGGAGGAAGTACAATAATAAACGCTCCCCCTCGCCCACATTTTCCCAATTAGTATTTTTTTTCCAGTCGTGATCACTGTTAAATTACATAAATTTGCATTCCAGATAACAATTTTTTCCGATCGTATCTCAGTACTTTCCAAAGGGTTGGTAGATTCGAATGTATGAAAACTGAAATTTGCATTTGAGTGTTTCTAAAAAAATCTTTAGGTAAAAAGCCAAAATTCTTTGAAAATCAGGAAAAAGAGGAAATATACTTCCCTGCGACCCACTACAGTCAAGAGGTGTAAGTAAATGTGCAAGAGTCACTCCTCTTTGCGCCCATGATTGTGATGGTAATGTGACTCATATTTGAATTCGTTTTGTAACACGATCTTAATCATTTACTGGAATTTTAGAGATTCAAGTCCCAGGGACTTTCGCAAGAAAAAAAAAAAGCCTTACCCTCTAGCTGTGCTGCCTTCTTTGGTTACTACCCTAATCATTTTCTTCCGTTCCTGAGTAAACATTGCAATTTAATGGCCAGTGATCTTTTACAGGATTCCCCGTGCACACTCGGTAAAGGCAATTAAAGGACTTAGTTTCATACTGAGGCTGCTGTCGGGCGGGCTCAATGAGATTATCGTTACCATTGATTGACGATAAGTTGTAATAAGTTGAGAGGGTAGTTAGTGACGCCAAATCAACAGCGATACATAAGTTGATGTGTCCATGACTTCTTCCAGTGTTTATTTAAATCGAACGTTCACGAAGGCCTTTTAGGATTATAAAACAACCGATCTGGCTTGATTTTTCCTTCTTTCGATCTCTCTCAGTTCATAAAAGGATGACCTACACTTCTCGGAGGATGATAGTGAGTCATTACTTAGAGCTCCCCAGGAGCAGATGGCATATCTGCTCTTTCCGACCGCTTGGGAAATTAAGGGCGAATGCATTTGATCCCACAGCCTGCTCTGTAGCGTCTCGCCAACGTGATTACAATTATGTGCGGCCGCGCCTTCTGTGAAACTGTCTTGAAGGGGCCACGTTAGATGATGATAATATTGTAAATAATGTTGCTGATAATAATCATGATGATGATGATAATAATGAAAATAATAATGATAATGCTAATGATATTAATAAAGAAAATAATACTAACAATGATAACAATAATAATGATATTGCTGCTCATAATGATAATGTTAATGATAGTGATACTTATGATGACAAAAATTAAAATACTGGTATCCAAACGGTAACAACCATCATTTGAAGGAAAAAGAAGTATAGACAAATTTGAGCTTGCCAAAATTGCCTTCTACCCATAAAAACCTTCTCCGCCCCGCTAAATGCTTCAGGTGTTTGGCAGATATACAGGAACCACCCCATACACTAGGCCAAAGAAAGCTCCCTATCTCCCCTTGATCCATATCACGATTTAAGAGAATAAAAAAATAAATTTAAAGAGTTAAGAGATTGTATCGCATTTCCTCGTAATCTATTGTATTATTATAAAACAAACTAAGACAAGATAGAGATAAAATCGTGAACTCGAAATATTCTGCAATTTATCGTATTTTAAACTTCCCCGAACAAGCGATTACAAAAGTGGACAAAGACGCTAAAGAACAAAATCCGAGCCTTGCGTTGGAATTGAAAGGGACGATTGCCACTACCGAACCTAATCCCCGCCACTTTTCAACGGGTTTAATAATGTTTCTTCAACTCTCGTTACATTTATTTCCAAATAATAACTTCCGATAGACTCTGTTGTTGTTTTTTGTGAGTATAGAACGTGTTAAGAGATAGTGGTGTTATCGCACGAATGAAAACGGCGTATAAGATGTATTATGTGAGTGCTAGATGAAAAGGCTACCGACGAATAAACAACTTGACATTCTCTATCTGTATCTATAAGACGCTCGATCTGTTTGTTCCTGCGCCATAACGTTGTTCGATCATAACTATCGGTCACTCACGCATGCGCGTAGCTTCTAGGCGAACCAAGTGAAATGTTTACTCAATGTAATTATATTATAGGATATTGTAAGATATTATCTGATAGGGACAGTTTGCAACTCTCCTGAATCTGCCTTCACCCCACAAATAATAATAAGTATCAGAAAATAAAGATATTTTCTTGCCCCAATATAAGAATTTCAAACATCCATCTCTATTTATATGCGACAGGAGCTTTTTATCCCGGCAACGCCTGGTACCGATGATAGTGATAGATAGATCAACAAAAGGAGAGAAACATCTACATAAATGGTAAGGTTATATAATTCGAAGCAGGAAAGTTTAGTAACCATAAAATCTTTACTGATGTCCAAAATAGGCATTTTGAAATGTCGTTTCTGAAGGCCGTTGGCCTCTCCAGAGCGCCTCTCTACTAGCTAATCAAAGACTCGGAAGAAAAGGCGGGTGTTCGAGGCACGCTTGAAGGCACTAAAGGAGGTGGCATTATACCTCCTCTAAAATACCCGATCTCCAGAAGTGGGTTCCCTCTGGGATAGCCAACGTCTATGGATCTCAAAGGGACCCGTTTCCCTCCCTCAGACGAGAGGCTAATTGTTCAAAGCCTACTTAGGCCCATCTTTTAATGTCTTATTGCTACATCTTTGGCCCTTCACCACTTAGCTTCCATTATCTTATTTTCTTAAAACTGAGAAAATAAAATGTGATGGAGGTATAAAGCTTAAGTCTAGTATTCAGAAAAGAAGGCGCGCAACTCTCTTGCACTCACCCCAAATGGATAATGAGGGCAAAGCTACTCGTTGAATGAGCGAGATGACATGATTTACCATCAAGAAGATTAACGTCGATGGGCTAATATGCGTTAAATTTAAATGACTTTATTTAACTATATAGCTATTGCCTAACACTTAAAATCAAATCCATTTAAATTTTGATTTCATCTTGCTAGAAAACATCAACAAGAAATCCAAGAAAAATATTATATAAGGAATCTCGTTTCCTTGGATTTTGCATCAGCAATGAAAACAAGAATCAGCTTAAAACGATCCATTGCATTAAACCGACGCCATTACTCCCTTTCATTCCATTTTATGGCAGGTTTCTTATTTTCAGCTGAAGAAATCGTGCACAGCTATTTTGGAAGTGCCTAAGTTTTTTTCTTATCTTCATATAAAGAAATTTGCACTGTTTTCCTTCATTCCACTTGGAATGAAACTGTCATCTTTGCTTCTTTCCTCTTTCTTCCTGGCAGTTTACGGTTTCGCCCATCATTCCTGATGAGACGCCTCGTCTCCGATCTCTCATTTACCATCATCCGTACTTCTGCTGATTATTCTAGACGACGCCGTTTTCCCTTTATCTGCATCATCGAGCTTACGTCTATCTTAAATTAAATCTCTTCCAATACCTCTTTTTTTCCTGTCCTGCCCAATACATAGGGAGAGGATAGTGTTTTGTGTGTTGTTTTCCATGAAAAAATCAAGTTGACATTTCTCCGCAACAAGCTTTCCTTCCTTCCTAGTTTCTCATCAAATATGCTCTTTAATGTGTCCCCCAGCCAGCCTCTTCTACTCCCATTCCCAGGGTGTGGGCGTTCATTACTCTCATTCTTACGATCGTCCAATTCCTGGATAAGTAATCTATTCCTTTCCGATGATTTAATCTAGAGTAAAAATCATGGCGACGTCTACTTCTTTTCTTCTCATCGTTTGTAATCTTCTGTTTCGTTGTTGCACCGAAGGCTGGATTGGGAGACGGCTCGATGAGGGGGCGGTCCTCCCTAAGAACAGACTATCCGTCCCCATGGAGGTCCCGAAGAGTGCGTAAATCGCCAGCATTTCGAGTTCACTGTTCAATTAATGATCTAATTAAGCGAAATATTTGGCCATATTTTTATTTCGACTAAGAGATTCTGGGTTCTCGCTAATAATTAGGTAATTAAAGATGTTCAAGGAAAGGTATGCATTCGTTTTGGGTTCGAACGAGGGCTACATGCGAGAACAGTTTTAAAAGCGTGTATCCAGGTGTTACACGACACTACCTTGCAAAAAAGAATAATAAAAAATAAGGTAAGATTTAGAAGAAGATCGAAGGATAAATCCGATCCCCCTTCATGGCCTCAATCAGGGATAAGTGGACAAAAGCTGGTTAGTGATTAGCCTCCAATATTTGCTACCGGCCCCCAAAATATGGTTTGTAGAAAAGTGGCAAAAAGAAAATGTTTAAAAGAAATAAAACCTGGGTATTTTCAACCCAGTTTGATACTGTCAGAGTCACTGGTGCCGAGGTTTGCAGGTCTTCTAAGTACCAGGCATAACAGTCTTCACGTACCCCCTTCCTTCCCCCTCGTGGGATCCTTCTGAGTATATAATTTCAAGATACAGATAAACAACTATAAATATTTGACAGAACTTTTAATCCTAAGTGACCTGACATAATGTCATAAGGATCTGCTAATCCGAAGTTATGGCAATGCATAATAGATGGCCTGACATAATGACATATAAAATTATGCTAATCCTAAGTTATGACAATGCATAAACGAATACTCGAGGGCTTACAAATTTCCATAGGAAGTGTTCTAAACTGAAGTTATGACAACTCCAAAACAGATAATAGATGGTCTGATAATGCGATATAAAATGTGCTAATCCAAAGTTATGGCAACGTATAAATGGATACTCGATGACCTGACATAATGCCATGTGAAGTGTCCGTATCCGAAGTTATGACAACTCATAATAGATGGCCTGACATAATTCCCTAAAAATGTGCTAATCTGAAGTTATGACAACGCATAAACGCTTACTAGATGGCCTGGTAATGCTAAATAAAATGTGCTAATCTAAGGTTAAGACAACGCATAAACGGATACTCGATGGCCTGACATAATGCCATATGAAGTATTCTGATCAGAAGTTATGACAACTGATAAAGGCATAATAGATGGCCTGACATAATGCATGCGAAGTGTGCTAATCGGAAGTTATGGCTACGCATAAACGGATACTAGATGGCATGAGATAATGCCACTAATATATGCTAATCCGAACTTATGACAACGTATAAACGCATACTAGGTGGTCTGACATAATGCATATGAAGTGTGTCGTGGTATGACCAGGTGTACGCGGTTAAATGCACACTGGCCTATTTGCCGACTGAAATTAAGGCTCCAACTGGGGATGGCTCTAAGAGTGCTTTAAATACACAGTTGCTAGGCCAAAGAATATTCAAACACGGCTACAAAAATATACTTTAATAGGACTAAAGATTATATACACATATAGGGCAAGTCAAATGGCAATGCAATTAAATATTGACGGTTCACGGCTAAGATAATTGACACTATCAATTAGGTTTAAACCGACAGGGGATAATAAATTAAGAAATGGTCTTACAATTATGAAAGTTCTAGAGCAAAGGAGATCCTTGAGGTCCAACGCGGTAAAGGTGGGAGGAGCGTGACGAAGCGAGGGTTAAATCCATTTTACCTTAATGTGCCGAGAGTAGGACCAGGGAGGTAAGTTCGATCTTGAACTTGTGGGTGTCCCACGAGACGCTCAATCCAACTTCGGGAAATTGAAGATGGAGAACTCTTATCCTTAAAAGTTAAAGAAGGATGCTTCGAGGATGGCTTTTCCAATCCTTAGAATCCGAAGATGTGCTGAGAAGGGTTGAAGCGCGCCTAGAACTATCTCCAGGAAGAACACTGATTGACGAATAGCTCCCTTTTGGCTCTTCAACAATCACTCCATTCTTTTCTGGAAAAGACGTTAACGGCTAACGTACTGGACGGCGGCTTCAGACACAACCTGCCTATGAACTCCGAAATTATCTAGACAGGGAGAGAGATTCATCCCCAACTGACTACCTTAATTGCCTTGGTCGCGATAAGGGTTCATAGCGGGAAGTCGCGATTCCCACCTTAATGGTCTTTCCATTGTTCTATTTTTCGCAGTATATAGGGCAGAAAAATGCAGCGCTGTAAGCAGGACGTGAGGCCAACTAAATTCGTCTGTGACAATGGCGTTTCGCCCTCGCGCGAATTGCTTCGGGAAAACGGTCAACGGCGAACTGAAGAAGTCAGGGGAAAAGGGGGGAGAACGAAGGTACCAGAGAAGGTTGGAAGAGGAAAATGAATTCCCTTTTTCTCTCCTTATTCTTCCACAAATTGTGCTAAATCGAAGTTATTGCAACTGAAAGCTTAAACGGATAATTGATGGTCTGACTTCATGCCATATAAAATGTTCTAATCCGGAGTTATGGCAACGCAAAACCATTTTTCGTCCACATCGACCGTTCAAAGAGTAGCTCACTGTCTTTTAAGTTGAAACGTCTAATTAATGAAAATGTTTCTCCTCTCGTGGTTTAAATTGGGAAAATAAATGATAGTCGAACTAAGTTCAATTGTGTAATTATCTCATGAATACATGAACCTGTTATATCACATGAATGTGTACTATTCTTATGGGCTTGGTGATTGAGAACATGGACTGTGCAGGGTCAGGCCGAGTGGAAACACCGCTTTTGGTGATTATATCGTACTTTTCCTCTTCCAATCTAGAAGTATCGCAGGCAATAATATCCTAATTTTCAGAAGCGAACTTCGCAGGCAAATTAAAAATGGACTTTTCATCGATCCTAATAAATAATACGCGTTATAGATTAGCTTTTCAAGGATGTGAAAATGAAAAACTCTATAAAAATGGGGTTTCCATCGATTCAAAAAATTATAATGGAGAAAAATAAATTTAAAAAAATGACTGAAATGGAGAAAAATGGTGTTCAAAAAGGAAAGAATATTTAAAAGAACTAAGGAGTACTATGAAAAGTTGTACTAAATCAACAACGCCATCCCGAACCACAACTAAGCAACAGCGCGCAATAATGTCCAGAAATTTAATACTCTTGCCACCTGGGTTAACCAGCAGCGCGCTCACATGACCCCAGTATCCCCAGAGGAAGTGTTATGGCGAGGAAGGTAAAGGTATCCATTACCTGTTTATTGGGGATTGAGGAAACCCAGTTTTTGGGAGAGGAAGGACGTCACCAGTTTTAAGGTTAAAATGACGCGGATATTTTGGAGAGGTCCCTCAAGTCCCACAAGTGAGGTGATAGGTAGCGTTAATCTTGTATCTGACTCCAAAGATACTGAAATAATATTCCGGAATGGCTGGGCTTACCGAAAGCTTGTGGTCGAGAAAGGACCGAGAGGAATCACATGAAAAATAAATGTTTAATTCGAACAAGCAAAGCAAAAGGGAGGCTTGCGTTTACACGATTACGGTCAGGAAAAATTTCAGTAGCAGGCAGGAAAGCGAGTGTTATGAGAACAAGACTTAGGCGGGTACAATGGGGGCTTTACTACGCTAAACGAACTGTAATTAGTTATTTACTATCGATCGTCTATCTGACTTAACTGTCTACCCAAGGGTGAATGAATCTCCTTCTCTTGAATTCTCCATTTTTCTTCTATAAATAGTATAGGAGGCGTGGCTTCAGAGATCAAAATGTTTTTAGCTACGCCCACTAGCAAGCAAGGTGGACGAAGCTTAGAAACTCTTTAATTACTAACTTTTTGAGCTCATTGATAGCTGAGGGGGCTAAACCATTCGTTCACTGTATCTCAGCGAGGGAGAATTATCGGTTTCGAGGTTTCGAAACCCATTAGCTGAGCTCCACGTCTTTTTTATCGGGGGAGGTTGGTCTCACTGCTGAGTCTTTTGCTCACTCCGCATTGAAACTTTAGCGAGCTAGTCGGCTTCAGAGGCGGGGTCCCTCCTTTCGATGATCCACTATCTCCGAGCCACCCAGTCGAGCCTATAGTGGGGTGAGATCTTAGGACCAGAACCTCGTTTGATGCTATCCTTCTTTCGTGGAGCAGCTTTAGGAATCTCTGAAGACGGTTCACGACCACCTTCATCGGTGCTACCTCCTGTGGATCTAGTGACTCGCGCGGAGCCGCGTGGCCGTCTCGCCTACAGCAAACGGTCAAACTGAGGGATGGGAGCCTTGGTTTTAGCAAATGCTGAGTGTGAACCATTTATGCCACTATCTACAACGGTAGACCGTCCATGGGAGGGTAAAAATCCGCAGGAGGGTTCCGAATAGTCACCGAAACAACTCAGCTCGTAGCCTTGGTAGGGCGAGGACAAGAAGGCTCCTTTTTCAAATTCAGGCATAAGACGTTACTGGCAGCGACAGGTGTCTCAGGACCAATTCATGAGCCTCCGGAAATGAGAAGATCCGGAGATTGAACAGCCATAATTTTCTTCTTCAGGAGATGCGCACTAAATTGCTTCAAAGAGGCGGGGTGCGGCTTTTCAAAATTGATAGACTTGACCATACACGATAGAGACTCATTGTTTTCAGCCTAGGAGCAACTTACACATACTTCAGGTAAACCCGACTTTGAACCCTACATGAACGATTAGTATGGCTGAAGCGGCAGCAGTAGCACCATATCTGCGGCAGTGGCAGAATGCCATCACGTGGTAGCAATAATAACCAGCACGTTCCAACTCACGGAGCCTCTCGCGATCAAACGTGACGAACGGTGTATGGATTGGGTCTCGAGCCCATATCTGTTTTCTCATCACACGCTTGACATTGACCACCACATGGTCTGCAAGCTCTAAATTGCTGTCGTCTATGGTGTAGTACACGAGTTCCTTTGTATAAATTTCTCTTTTTATTTATTTCATGTTGGAATGCGGTATCACAATCATCAGCGAACTATTAGGTGTCTGAAGGGCACTCACTAATCATAATAAGCTCGGAGGCCCAAAACTCATTCCTCAGATTGCTCCAATAAGAGAAACGGCTTACCTTTGCCTTCCTACCAATTTAGTTTGATAATGCTCTCCTCTTATGGATCATGTTTCCTTGTGGAAAGGAAAGCTTGAAGTAAACCCGCTTCTCTCAACCCCCGAAAGGCTTTCTTAGGCCACATGGACCGGCCTCAGCAAGATCCTTCTCCGCAATGGTAAAGGACTCAGGTTAAATGTTTCGCAGTGAGCCCGGGTTCTACCCCATGAAAGATCCTGACGTATGCATCAGGGTCATCGCAGAAGCCATGTTCAGTTCAAGAGAGGCTTTTTTATGGACATTCACCACCGAGGTAGCACGGATCCTTATCGAGGGCTCTTTATTTTTGCCTTGATCCGGTATGATGACCTCAATTGATGCAGAGATCGCGCAGGCATGCCGACACCCTGCTAACCCAGAAGGCATGACTGCAAGTGGCATTTCACGACGGGCTCCGCATTCCCTTTGCCCTCAATGGGGTTGCCCTTAACGAGTCGTACACATCTGGAGCACACGATTCTAATCCGCTTGCTTGTTTTCTTCGCAGTTCCATGTGAAAGGAAAGGGGGAGGAGGCACCACCGCTGGTGCAGAGGTGGAGTCGTATATGGTGACTTCACAGAAAGGGATGAGGGCGCAACCCCCCATCCATAGGCCTAGTAGAGTTGTAAACGTCCTCTCAGTTGAAAGAGAGTTTGAAGGGCCCCTGTAAAAGTACACTAGGGACCACCTCCTTTTCAGAGGTGGAGATGACTGAAAGCGGATTGAAAGATGGCAAAGGGGAAGCCCCTTTGCTACATAGCGACGATGGTGAGAGGGGAACTCCTTGACCAGTCAAAGGCGTGCCTCGATTTTCCTGCTATTACTTGACACCTCAGGAGGGCAAGGTATATACTATGGCCTCCCAATGCATTAGGAGGTTAAGAGAAGTTTCATAGAATCAGAAAATTCTAGAATTTGATCATTTACATATACTTAGTCCGTCTTTCCTGCAGAGAGAGGCTTCGATAACCCAGCCCATCATTTAATCGAAATTGTCCTGGAACTTTAACTCTAAAGGATTTTGCCGGCGCAGCCACCTTATATGTGTACAAGAGGAAGGTGAGCAGAGTCGATGCCCCAGTGCACCCTGTACCTAATACTTCTCCTAGTCAGCGGCCATCACGCGGTTAGGCACCTAACGGTATACACTACCACTCCACTAAGGCTCATAAGAGGACGAAAGTGTGCCAGGTAGCCAGAACCTCTTTGAATAGGATGGCAATATTCGAAAGGGGTATGAGGGTATGTAATAAGAGAAGTAGAGAAAGGCGGGTCCACTAACGAGTAAGGTCGGTGATCACCCATTATTATCACACTCTGATTCCAAGATGGTATGCAGTCCACCAAGGTACCATGTCTAACAACACTGGCCTTTGTTTAAAAATTTTTTTTCAAAGCTAATTGGTTTTCTAACTGATTTAGAATCATTTTGCCTGCTGAGTTAAAGAATAGAATTAGTTTGCTTTTGCCAGATGTGGTTTCTAAGATAGGCTCGATTTATATTAGAACGTACATTCCAAAAAAGCGCCATCATCCAAAGGTTTATTACTTCTGTTTTGTCACATCTAGTGACGAGTAACCACCATACATAACCTATTTTATCCATCTTTTCAGGTCTAAATTTCATTACGATGGATCGTACGTGTAAGAATCATCCGAATATGTTTGTTACATCTGGTGACAATGTTTCTCTTCCAGACCGTCAGTCAAACATTAAGGATTTTGTGAAAAAGTCATGTCATGCTTACTTTGGAGTCAAATAGGGGACAAGGATAAACAATTTGTTCCTCATATTTGCTGTAAAACATGTGTGGAATATTTACGGGATTGGAGTAATAAGAAAAGGAAGAGTATGCCATTTGGTGTCCCAACGTTGTGGGGAGAAGTCAAAGATCACGTCACCGACTGCTACTTCTGCATGAGAAATTTAAAAGACATATATCCCAAGAACAATCATCATATTCAATACCCCAATGTTTCTTCTGCTGTAAACCAGTCCTACATGGCTCCGATCTTCCTATTCTTGAGCCTAAATTTACCATGGGTTTTAGCTCTGATTCTGAGGCTAGTGCCACTACCGATACACTAAGTTTGATATATACAAGCCAGAAAGGGACGATCAAATGGTGTTATTTCGCAAGCCAAATTCAACGATCTAACACGATATCTGAACTTTTCCAATGAATCAGTACAGCTATTGGGCTTACGTATTCTAAAGAAATGTATGCGATCACCAGAGACAACATTCTATTGGTCTCGGGGCCCGCCAGAAGGAATTTAGGAATTATTTTACGTTTGATGAAGCCTCTTTACTGGTCTACTGTAATAACATTGCTGACCTCTTAAACTTAATGGGCCTGAGGTATGATACTATTGAATGGAGACTTTTCTTCGACTCATCTATCAGATCTCTCAATGCAGTTCTTCTTAATAACGGCAATAAATTTCCATCCATCACTGTTGGAAACTCAGCTGTAATGAAAGAAACGTGCAACAGCGTGGACCGTCTGTTGTCTACTCACAATTATCAGAAGACAAAGGGATAATATGTGAAGATCTTAAGGTTTTTGGAATCATCCTAGGCTTTCGAGGTGGGTGCACAACGTATCAATGCTTTATGGGCTTGATGGACAGTCTGTCTGACGACCAGCATTATGTCAGACTAGAATCGCCGTCAAGACAAGGCTTAGAACCCAATCCACACAACTTTCTGTTCCACTCTCTTGTTGAACTGAGCAAAATATTGCTTGCTTCCACCCCAGCACATCAAACTCGGTTTGATAAACTTTTCCAAGGCAATGGACGAGGAAGGTAGAGGATATGCTTTCGTCCGTCAGAAGTTTCCACCAGTGAGTAGGAAAAACTGAAGGCGGGTGTATTTGATGGTCCCCAGATAAGGGAGCTCACCAAGACACCAGCTTTGATGAAACACTGAATCCTGCTGAACTCTCTGCCTCGTTGTTCCTTAAATAATTTATTGGAAACTTTCTTGGCAACCACAGAAGTCCTCAGTATAGAAGGCCGCTGATGAATTAATGGAGAATTAACTGTTCCTTCGGTCCAACCTCGACTATTTTCCAGAGAATTGTAGAGACTTCAGTAAAGAACAGGGTGCATAACTTCACTAAGATATCCGTGTGATGGAGGAACCTTACCTGGGGCGTTAACCTCCTGACTGACTAATGTTGGTGCCTGAAAATGGATTTGATGTCTGCTAGGCAAAATCGGAAGTCCCTGAAGAGACCATTCATCGATGTGTTGGTTTGTATAAATGCTGTACTCTTATTGGTATCAATTAGAACATTCTTTAAACCTTCTGTATATAAATCAGTTCAAAATTTACAATATTGTGTACATTCTCCTACAAATAGAGTGGAATATAGGAATTTCTGGCATGTGCTTATATCTCAAAAACATGATCAGATTAGATAAAATGAGCATGGTTTTCGGATTCATCGTGAAAAACTGTCCCAAAATAAGGTATTTATGTACTATACCTTAAAAAAAGCGCAGACTAGTGCAATAAATTATAAATACTACAACTAATAATAGATAATACTACTGCTACTAATAATGAATACTACTCCCTAAACTAATACTACTTCTAAATTCTACTACCACTAATAACTTCTATTAGAAACAATTAATGCTACTACAAATATTAAATAATACTAATACTAAAAATAATAATAATTAATAATGATAATAGTTATAGAATTTCTGAGAGAGGAGGGGGGGATGGGCGGTGTCGTAGAATTGCTCATAGTCTGGTCCAATAATTATTCTAGTCCTTGATCTGGACACACCGCTTTTGCTTTAGTCGATGGTATTGAGGCCCTATGACTTAATCTACGATCATTATATATGTATAGGCTTTAATTCCTACTAAACGTGTGAAAGCTGGTTAGAGGCAGGTTGTGTCACGGCTAGGATTCTCACTATAAAAGTCCCACTTGTTACTGTGGGGAGGTTTGTGATTTTTAGATTCTAAGAGTGCATAATACGTGTTGAATAAATTAGCCGAAGGGATTCTTAATTAAAGTCTTGCCAAGGGTACGTCAAAAAGGAGGAGCCACAAATAAACACACGTACAAAAACAAACTTTACTCTACACCAAAATAATAATTAGTAGCAATAGTTAAAAGGGAATTTAGGTAAATAAGGATTAAATATTAAACACGGATTAGTCCAGGTTGACAGCAATTATAAATAATAATATCAGGGAATGACTGACTTAAATCTCTTTAAAAAAGGAGGGGAGGATAACACTGACGTTAAGCGTCTAGATTTATAATGACTAAATGGGAGTATCAATCACTGTTAATTAAATAGGTAATTTAAGAATAGAGGGACACTGGGTTTACAGATTACCATAAATGTGATGGATTGGAGAGACGACTACTTGGGTCCAGACGGGGTGGTTCGGGTGGCGCTAAAACGAGTTCTCGTGGAGAGGAATGATAAGACGACGGGTTCAGGGCTGCTGACTGCAGTTCCGGTTAGTCCACTCCTAACTGGATGTGACACTAACAAATAGTTACTTCCAGTAACTATTTATATTTGCCTTTTTCTTTCTCAAGTTAAGTTGAGCAACAGAGCGTATTCTTCTATTTACAGACTCTAAGGGGCGGGATTTGCGTCAGGAACGCTTTGAGACAGCGACCAAGTTAACTCAGCGGCGCGTTTGCAGTCGATACGTTACGGCAACGACTCTCGTTTAACGTGATGGTTACGCGAGTAGGTTTGGAACACTTCTGCTAAGGGATGAACGGCGTTGTCATTTATACCACGGACTGTGTGAAATCGAGAGAGAGATTCCATATACAACAATTCGCTTATCGCAGCGCCTTCTGGACAATCTCCATGGTAACATAAAGAAGGCAAATAGAATTTAGTCTTTTCTGTGAGATAGGCCTTCTTTCGTCAGACTTCCTGTCGCCTGTTGGGGAAATTTGGCACGGATAACGATTAGGTCAAGGGGAAGGAGGAGGAGGGCGGGAGAATGTCGGGGGAGGGTGGAGGGAGATAGAGGAGACAAAGGTCAACTTAAACGACAAATTTCTTTCGTTCCCACGATTGTCTGGCGGCATGCGAGTATGTACGTTCCATACCCTCACAGGGAGGAAGCGCACCGATAGCTCCTTCAGGCCCAGTCAAAGAGTTCAAATCATCGCATTATCATGGCTTCCCTAATTTGCCTGAGGCGGGGAGGACGTGCAGCTCCTTGAGGTACCCTGTGTAACAGGCTAAACAGAGTACTTTGCTGGACCGTGTTTAGTGGAACAATATTTCTGTGGGTTTTACCCCTGACGATATAATGCCGCAAGTTAATCATTAAACTTAATTAAAATTAGTTGACTTCATTTTGAATATCAAGTAATATATCCTAATAAACAGCTGTCTTTATGGTCACACTCACTCGAATCCCTCTTTTCCTTTCAATCCGAGTAGTCGGCCTCATTCTATAAACAGATCCCTCTTTCCTATGTAAGCCAAGGTAATGACTGTTTGTGTTGCTGCAACAGTCCCCCCCCTTTGCCTTTTTTGCCCCTCTCTCTCTCTCTCTCTCTTGGCACTCCTAAGAATTAGCCAGGGCCAAAGTCATTCATCAGAAACTCATAAGTTGAGTTGATTCTCTATATTTAATCTAGGATGCGGTTGCCATAGCAATCAGTAGCCAAGCAAGTGAACCATTAGTGTGAAGGGGGTTACCATAGCTATACTATCCGTATACCATCATTGTGTACATTACGGTTATACTTTATTTACTTACGACCTTAAAAAGAGTGTCAAGCTGTAATAACAAGCATTTTCAACGGTGCCACGAATCAAGCTTGCGAAACGGCATGCATCCAAAAAGAGATAAATTAGTGGGGGAAGGGGGGCCATTTCCGTCGCCATTATTATTCCGTTTTGTAATAAATAAGAGTGGTCTAATTTGCAGTTAAAAATACGCAAGTAAAAACTTCGATTTTGTCGTATAATTTTTCTCATTTAAGGACATTTCTTAATAGAGTTTTTAGTTCTTACGTTTAAATCATTGTGTTTTTTGAATGGGTTTATTAAGAGTATTCTTACAATTACAGCCACTACCATATTTCATAAATGAATCAAGGGTGATTAATTAGGTTTGCTTGTGATTCTCCATAAACTTTGTTACCGTCATTCTTTTATAGTCAATGTTCTCGAGCTTCCTTTTCTTCTGCCTCCTTTCATTCTTTAGGCATATATTTATATATTTTAATAAAAGAAAAAAAATTATATGCAATTTTCCCCACAGGGTGACAATTAAACGCCAATTTGGCATGAAGTGAGGCCGATAAATATCAATCAGGCCAATTTGCCTAAACCCGGCCCTTTGATCAGGTATAATTTTTCTCCCATTGATTTCATAGTGAGATCGTCCATTCTTACTCCATCCATTCAGCCACCTCAGATCAACAGTTATTTCCTGGTATTTGCATAAAATTTCGTATTTTAGTACTATGTTTGTGTGAGAATGATATATTTGTACGTGTATGGGATGTTTGTGTGTGTGGAAGAATGTGTCGTAGATGCTAAATGGCAACGTCGATCAACTTAGAAAGTTGACAAATTGAGCCTGAAGACCATTAAAAAGTGAGATTCAGTTGAGGCTTAACTTTATACATGGCTTCATTTTCTTTATCGGGGAACTTCCCTCGACCAAGTTCATCGAAGGACAGCCAGCCTTTGACAGCTGTGCCTAATTAGAGCAATGAAGCGCTTTTCAGAGATTTATTTAACGATAAACTCGACATTCGTTACTGCACAATAGAGACAAATTGCTACTGGATTTGCAGCTGCGAGAAAGAAGGTCATTGAAAGGTTGAATGTCATATGTCCTCTTTAGCGGCAGACGTTAGTGAGAAAATATAATATCTCAATATTTTCCATTGCAATCTATATATAATATAACCTTTATCCGTCAATTTTGTTCTTTTTTTATCAATACATATCTCATTACCTTTCTCAAACACCTTTTCTCTCAAATGCCCCTCCCCAATGTCTGAGAGTGAATTAAGAATACAGGTATATATTTCACATTTTCAAGTTTAATATTTCATTCATATTTATCAAAACATTAATTGAAATTTACCCTTTGTGTTCCATTTGCGTCGATCTTGCAGAGATGGTATGACGCTCTGATTCCACCTGAAAAAGCTCATAGGACAAGTTTTTTAAAGCGCCGAATTAGCGAATTTACCAATGTCTGAAATTGCCGAAATTATATTTAGCTTCTTCTTAGGCTAATTTAAAAACAAAACAAAATGAAAACAACAGAAACAAACCCAAAACACAACAAAGGCAAGCTCCGACGTCAGGAAAAAGTCCACTTGAACAGTTGCGACGTGATGGCATGTCACTTTAAGTTCCCCTCGGTCGTCTTCCATCTTCTTTGTCAGGCAGTCCCAGAGGGCTGCACTGATACCTGCCTTGTAGTGCGCGTGAAGAAAAGCAACAAGCTGGTTTGGTTGCTCAGTCCTCGCAGACTCTTTGGTTCCCTCATTTCCCGCAATACCAACATGTCCGGGAATACAGCAGAAGATAATTTTTAACATCCGACCGGCTCGCGGGGACCGTGTAGCCACGGATACCGCGAATCAAGAGTGTGCGGAGATTTCAATGCCCCAAGACCACTGAGGGAGTTTTTGAGTCGCTAAAGATCACATTCTGGTCTCCGAACTGGGCATGACGCGTTATCTCCCGTAAGGATCGGTGTGGTGCAACCAACCGGTCATAGTCCAAAAGGGTGAGAATCACTGATATAGGTTTTAATTGAAATGGAACTTGAATTTTTTAAAATCACATTGGGAAGGAGAGGTTACATATTTAAAAATATATTTAAATCGAAACCACACCAAAATACTTCCAACCAAAATATTTTTAAAATTGAGAATGTTGAAAAAATATGATGAAATTATGAGAAGGGCAAAGTATCGAAGGTATAAAACCCTAGTTAGCTACTGGGGAGCTAGGAACTAGGAATCTGCTAAACTTGCCTAAACGAAGATAAAGAACAACACTTGCATTAAAATGTATAGTGGAAAAGGTTAATGGTGATAATTTGCAATATAAAAGCTACTAAATGATAAACACAAGAGTCGGAAGGACGCAAGATAAACCCCAAGAACAAGACCGTGAAAAAGAGTAACGGCATTCACTAGCGCAAACTTGAGGGCCCTTATGGATAGTCGGTCGTGCGAAACACAGGAGCTGATGAAAAGCAGCCAATCCCGAACGTCCTCCCTTGAGATCGATGCCACGGTTCACACTTCCAGAATCACAGACCAGCAGACACCTTAAAATCCACTCGAGGATAGTTAAAAAGAGTAGTAAAACGGTAGGAATCAGCAGTGAAAGTCTGTTAAAAGAAAGGGGGTTGATGCATTTAGAATTAGTTTCACTATTAATATTTACGCAAGGACATATTTTAAAGTAATATTTATCGATTTTATATTCAAACTTATTTAGAATCAAGTAAATATAGTCCCTCCGATTTTACCAAGTAAAGATCATCCCTCCCAAAGTTACACTAGTAAAAAAAAAAAAAACTTTTAAAGAATTTAGTTAGAAACATATTTGTTAGAAACTATATTTTAAAACAATTAAAAATTCTTAACTTTGTAAAACTCTAGAAATTAAATTTTAATAACAATTAAAAGGGTATTGACTGGAAATCGTATCGCAAAAAATATTGAAAACATTGTATTTTTGTCTTTCAAGACACATAAATTCCTGTAGAAAAGAGTTTAGCATTTGTCTCTTACATCCTAACATGCGTTTAATTCTTAGTTTTCTCTTATTCCAGAGGCTTTAAAATGACGATGTCAGAGCCTCGTATACCTCCCATTTTACCAAGTAAATGTCCTCCCCCACCAATTAACCAAGTAAAGTTAATTCCTCCATTTTGTCTTAGGAGGGACTATTTTTACTTGATCCCTTATTTAAGCTTATATTTTCTACAGCATTCTAATGCAGGTTATTCCAAGTTTGTGTATTTTATAAGAAAAGAAATTTTGTGTTATCGCAGTGTTAAATCTTTTGTTTACTAGTTTTTTACTATTACTTCTACTGGATGCTCCGTCATCTATCTGAAATATTGATTCATAATTTATAGTAGTGAACCCGTTAAGTGTTTTAAACATTTCATTATGTCAGCTGCTTTGATTCCGACCATCCATTGATAGTAAATTGGGGTACTTCAATCTTTCTTCGTACGAGCAAGATAATTTTTAGTTTAGAAATGAAGTTAATTTCGATTATGAGGGAGTCAAAGCAGATCACCCGCGGGAGATAGGAAAAATAATGATCCAGATCGCTTTTATCTACTATGGCCTCATTGAGGTGAATGAAGTCATCTCAATATGAGCCAAAGACTTGGCAACATTTTTATTCTGCGCGGAATTTACATCGTTGGCTTAGCGCCATTTCCTTAGGCGTTTCGTGTGAATTTTGTAAGAATGTGGGGTGTTTTATGGACAGGAGAGTGTTTGATGAGGTGGAGGAATGAAACGAATGAGATACAAATGATTAAGAATGAACCGCATGAGTGTGTTTAGGATTATTTGCCTGTCTATTGACAAATGACTGCTAATAGCTTAGAGGTTTAAACAATGGAGGAAAATCCTATGCTTTATTCTTTTATTTCGTTGTTTTTATTATTTTTGTGTTCTTTTCAGTGTTGGTTGTATTTGTAGAAGTAAAAACTTATTATGTAGTTCTCACTACTGAGCACAGAATTCGCATTTTAAAAGTAGTAGGAATAATAACTTAGAATTTAGTTCTTAATGCTGAGCAAACCGTTTTTCGAAAAGAGTCTAAATAGATTATGCGTATCATTGTCCTGAAAATCTGGTTATCATCCTTATCTGCCCTGCGACAAAAGTCGTGAGCTTATCTTTTACATCACTATGACTCGTCTCATTTTAAACCCTACTTTCAAACTACAAAATGTCATCACGATGGTACGATTACTAACAGTTCAAAGAATCCAATCCCGCCTCCGATGCTCCGGTGATACAAGGGGGAGCATTAATTGACTCGACCTCCCATTTCCCCACTTGCCCACTCAATGAGAGTGTATGATAATTAATTGCCTTTATATGTCTTGGACATACACGACTGTTTTGGTACACATGAATGCACTCACATATTTTTACGAGCATATTTTGGGATATTTTGAGGTGGACACGAGCGCTTCTGTATAGTGCCGTGAACTCTGTGTTTGTTTGCGTTGTTTTGTCGATCCTCGACAGTAAGATTTGTTAAATAGAAATGAATTTTATGTTTGACCATTAATTAGCTTTACGTCGAGTGTTGGTAACCCTCGTGAGCGACCGGGGGCGATCTGGAGCCAACCGATGGCCTGGTTACGATAAATGGACGTGCAGGTTCGCAGCTGTACTAGTAGCACTCTAGAGCTGTTTCGATCAGTGCCGGTGTGACAGAGATACCCATAACCCCCCCATTGTTCCCCACGAATTAAGCTCTTTTATATATGGGGAGTTCCCACCTTCATTCGACGTATCTCAAAGGCAATTGTAGTCATTTCCCTTTTCCGTAGTGACTTCGATAGTTTGATGTTCGGAATTTTAGGCTCACTAAAACCTCTTTTACGAACTCTTTTCTCCTCCGATATTGATACCTACTCCTCTCCCTGAAACATTTTCATCCCCAATAGCCTAAGTACTCCTAATTGCTTTTAACATTGGAAATGAAGTACGCTGACCGATTTTGGAAGGAGAAACTCTTACTTCACTTTAGATCCCTGATTAGTGAAAACTTCCATCACATCTGTTTGATTACTTCGCTCCCTTACTTCACTAAATTCTATTTACCACACTTAAGATGGATCTGCTCTCAATTTTCCTAGGGAAATTATTTTAGTGCTGAGAAATTCTATTTAAGCTGCTGTAAAATTCGCACTTGCCAAATACGACTCGGGCCTGGTCCTTCCACCAGAACAACACTAAAAACCTAACCACGCAAATACCCACATTCAAATCAAATGTCATGTAAGTTTGAGATAGTTTTTTCCCCTTGATCTAGATACTTTTAAAATAAGAACGTTACATAAAATTGAAATGGACCATATCCGTGGCGGTCTGGCGTGATCTGAATGATGAAAATATAACCTCCTGCATATGGAGTGGTCTCGTGTGGACCTGAGGGTCTTAGCCAGATCCTTATCTTGAGACACTAAGTTCCAGCGACACTCTCTCTCTCTATCTATGCTCATCACTAATTGGTGCTAAAATCTAGGAAACATCTAGTACCTTCAAGTTGCTTGCGCGCTATAATCATATCTGATCCCATGCAAGGTAGAAGTATAGTCTATTTCAGGTCCACTTTTAGTCATGTAAGGTATTGCCTTTTTCAGGGGCAATTGAAGCCACATGTATGGGGAATTAAGTAGAAATTTAAATAGATTTTTTAAATACATTTATAGTAATGTAAATTTCAGCACCGCCAACGCCGATTTCATCTATGCTTGGTGGCTTTCCCCACTAAACGGGTTGAAGTTTCTCTATTTGAGGGTTTTTTTACAGAGTCTTGTTCTTAAAGATATATAATCACCGCTCCATTTTGTTCCCAGTATTTGAGATTGGAAAGGGAGACTTAACTTGATAATCTTTTTCAGATATCATTGTTACTTGTTTACTTAAATAATTATATTTAGCAACTTGCTCTTTGTCAATTCCTACGCTCATCAAGGTACCATATAGTGAGTCAGGAATGGTTCTCAATATTCTAACCTAATCAAGTCATTATTCGGGTTAACGTATTTCATCGCCCCAATATGCATTTTAAAACAAACAGATTTTGCTTTTAATGTTAATGCATCGTTTAAATCCCCTTAATGCTGTCACTTATAAGTATATCTTTATGCGCGAACACATTTAAGGATGCTTACCTTCATGCATTCCCACCCCTCTGACTATGAAATGGAAATCTTCCTGAATCCTTGTGCGATCATATTCAACCTTCGAGTACGCCCGCTATATTTAGGGTCCTTCAATTTTTTTGACTTTTCTGGCATTTTTATTTGCTCTAAAGCTTTTGATGGTCAATAAACGTTATATCTCTCCGCCCAACACTAGCATGTAAGATTAGTGAGACTTGTGTGGTTGAATTAAGTTTCCAACTCATATGTTTCATTTTTCTTTTCATTTGTGTCCCCTATATCTCAACTTCACTTTGCTTCATCTGCCCTACTTTTTTCTTGTCAGTTCGCCCCTGTAAATAATTAATAAAAAAAACTCCCTAGGACATTTTAACCCTTCAGATATAGTTCCAGATTCGCCTGTAAGAAATGTGGCCAGGAAGTTAAAGTGGAGGTTTTGGGACCTGGAGAGCCAACTTGAGGCGTTTGGGCTGAAAGCGCAAACAAGGTGTTGGGGCTAAGAGGTTATACAATCAATCGAATGTTATTCATGTCAAGGTTGTACATTCTGCACATGACCACATTGAGGGTATGTAAAAGGATAGATAAGGAAAAGAAAGTGGGAGGGGAAGGGAGTTTTTGGACGTCTCAGTCAAATTGAACGAAAGGAGAGAGCTGTTCCATTTTCGTGAAATTACGCCAAGCACAATAACCAACGCTGAAGAGACGAACCCTACTCAAAATATCACTCATCAAAACAAAATTACTTACAAATAAATAAAAACAATTTAAACGCCGAAATTACATACTAGCCTCCACAAAGAAATATATAAATAGCCCCAAATATGAACATAAAAAAACACTCCTCGCAAAAAATTGCGAACCTAAATTACCCCCATAATAATGTATAGGTGATGAGAGATAGGGCGAAAAGTTGTAAATGTCAAAGACGGCAACCGTAACCCTCTTTATTTCTAAATAATTCCTATAAAGACCTTATTTTCCGATCTCAGAACACTCGCTGAAAATTGGCCACTTCTCAAATGAATCTACTATTTTATTTCATGTTCTGGGATTTCCATACCTAAATCGACTTTTTCCCGTTGCCATCACTCGATTTTATCCAGCAGGGATACTTTTATGTCTAATCGTCGCTCTGCCATTGTCTGTCAGTTTGGTTTGGTCACACTTACAGAATGAGCCCTTATGGTTGTGTAAAAGGCTGTCTCCTTGGATTCACTCAAATTCAGCGGGTGTTTTTCTTTGTTGCTTTGAGTTGGCTGAGCTTAAAAAAGTTTTTAAAGTTTTTGAAACCTGGGAGGGATGTAACGAAAAATTTAGTGTTAGATAGAATTGGTTATATGCATCACATGTGACCCGAGGTATTTAAATAAGTTTGCTAAAAAAATTATTAGAAGTACAAATACTTTGAATCTCATTATCTTCAAATTAACTTAATTTAACAGTATAAAATACCTTTTTTGTGTCCACAATCAAGAGAAACACATTGTTGAATAAATGAAACTGTGAGAGCCGATGAACTCTGAAAAAAAAAACCCAAATGCAGTTAGCAGAGTTCTCGGGTCTCTGAACACCTTTTTACACAAAACTCATTTTAAACTTCTGTTTTACATTCGAACTCGGTTTCAACTGAGTTTTTTTTATCTTAACTTCCCTCAACATCAAGCCTTTTCTTTTTCCGGCTCTTCCACTTTTATGGAAAGGTTGCCTCCCTTTTCTGGATTCACATTGGACCAATTGAAGAGTTTCTCTTTTTCACGTCTAGCCATATCATCTACGAGATTCTCTTGCTTTAGTATACCATGATGAGAAGAAACAGTTTCAATTTCTTTAGGAGTTCCATAGAAGTTCCATAGAAGCATACAAAATTTTCTATTCCAAAAGTAAGGATTTTCCCTTGACTCAAGACTTTCCTATAAACTTTCTTATGTTATAAATTGTACAGGGTGTTTCGAATGTCTTTTTATCCCTAAAGAACATTCATGAGATTGATACAATGTAACAGGGAGAATAATAGGGAATGAAAGAAATATTTTTATTTCTATGCATACAAAAATTATATATAGATATATTGATTAAAGAAGAGAGATATAAATTATTACAGGTATTCTTTAGGGCAGGGCTTCTCAACTGGCGGTACATTTTACCATCTTAGTGGGTACATAGAAGCCTGAATGGTAACAATAAAAGAATAATAAAGAAATATTGTTACTTTAAAGAAAAAAATCTGGAAATCCTGGATTGTGGTAGTCATGAATAAGGCATCTTGACAGAAAGTGTGTCTAGTTGATTACGTTTTCTTAATTATAGGCTTTTTTGTTGCATTTTCCATACCATCACTTTGACATGTAATGTCTGAAAAATAAAACTGTGTTTATTTTTCTACTAAATGTGTGATTCAATAATTTTATAACGAGAAGTAAATACATAAATAGTACTGAAGAACAGTTGTGACAAAATATTGTCTTTTTCTATTGTGATTTGTACCCTAGATAATTATAACCAAATTTAGAGCAATGAATATTTACAATATTAATAAAATTTCATATATATTTCAGATATTATACAGTAGCTAATTTAGTTTTCTATTGTAACCATTATTTGAACCATCAATATGAGTAAAAATAGTAAGAAACGTATATATGCAGTCTCATAGTTGCAGTTATGCTTCAAATCCATATTAAGCAACGGTATTGAAATTCCGAAGTGCATTTTTTGTCACAAAACATTGACCAATGAATCTATGAAGCTAAGCATCCTACATAGACATTTTGAGAAAAATCACCAGGCTTTCATAAATAAAAAATTCTTTTTTTTTCATGCAGAAAAAGCAGAACTTAAGAGAGAATGCCTTGATCAAAGTGGTTGTATTTATCAACGAACTAAAGGGATCGTGTAAGCATCTTATTAAATGTCTCTTACGATTGTGAAACAGAAAAAGGCGCAAACTAATGGTGAAAATTTGATACTTCCAGCAGCAAAGGTAATGGTCAGGCAAATAATTGGTGAAGAAAAGACAAAAAAATGAAATCCTGTGTCTTTATCAAGTGAAAGAATTAAAAGGTGAATTGTGCAAGTGTCAAAAGACATTTTGCGACAAATAATTGGCGGAATTAAAAGCTATAAAAGCCGATTTGCAATTCCGCTAAATGAGACAACTGATGTTACTAACTGTGCGCAATTATTTGTATTCGATCCTTATGTAGATGAGGAGGATATTAAAGAAGAACTTCATATGAATGTAGAAATTGAAGCAACCAGAAATGAAGATATTTTTGAGATGGATGACTGATTTTTTTTATAAACATTAATTGGTATTGAAATATTTGAAAGGCTGCAGACGGATGGGTCACCAGCGATAGTGGGAAGAGATTTTGTTTGTAGAGGACATATTGTGGAAGTAGCTTGTGAGAAGATGCCTCGCGAAGAACCAGCATGAGAGCAAGCCTCTCGGAATACACTTTTTCAGCCCCTTCGAGCCCCACATCACATGTTTCTTGGCGTGGAAATTATAGAATCGACGAGAAGGAAGATGTCTCGCACTGAGCCGCCGACCAGGCTGAATTTATTTAAGTGGGACATACATCTCTCTCCCTGCTGCGCGATAACGCCGAATCCTCGCCTCGATACCTGGTAGATATTTCCTCCACCCGCAAACGCGCCCTTACAAGCTCAACCCTATATCCTGAGGCAAACTTCGCCGTGGATCGAACCCTTTATCTAGAAAGAAATAAGTTTGCACAGACTGGCGTTGTAAATTCTTTTAGGACGGCTATGCTCTGTGGCTATCTAACGGAGAAGCCACTGGGCTATTTAACCCTGCGTCAGCCATTCCTCGAAGAGATTGAAAGCCTGCCAGTCCATCCGTCCAGACTGTGTGTCTGTTTCGCGTGAAACCTCGCAAACCCTGTTAGAGTTGTACTTCGTCGTTAAGATTTCACCATCAGATCCATCAGATCGCCCTTCTTAAAACTTTGGCCCCTGTTCAGAGGAAAGCATATCGAGTCATCTTCTTCCTGGAGAACTTTCCTGCCTCCCTTACCTCGCACGCCCCTTCGGGACTCACCTGCCACGTGTCTGAGACTCCCTGCCGTGCCGCAGAACAGCCTCTCGTGTTTTAGATCACATCTTTCTGGAGCAGAGAAAATCTCATCCTTCTGCAAGAAGTACTCTCAAACTCCCATCTTGAGTCCTCCGACTCAACACACTCAGAAGTGTCTCCTCAAAGACCGGTGACCTTGGTCTTCCTCCTCCGAACAATTCTAAGCTCCAAGGTAAACGATTTTGCTTTGTAATTTTATGATTATCCTCACAGTCCTTCGTCACCTAGATGCCGTAGCATCTCCTTTTAATTGACTCCACGCTCAAATGTAATTAATCTCCATTATTCGGATTAACAAAAATTTTTCACTCCCTGCTTAACTCTATCTAACTAACTATCCTTATAGAGCCTAATCTGTTCCCCTTTGCTATATATATTGCCTCGTTTATTATTTATATTAAAATTATATCTTTGGGTCTTGATCCTTATATATCCTTAAACTGCATGCAACTTGGCAAGCCAGTAGATAAATCCCGGCCAATTGTAAACTCTGCTTGGGGTGGAAGGGCATTTTTCCCAATATTCCTATTAAGAATTTGTATCGAATAATAAGTTCTTGAGGGAGGGGGGATGTTTAGCCCTCTTGGTCACGAACGCATACAAGATGGCCTACTTGAATTAAGTTCCTCTAGGATATTTTAACTTCACCGCTCTCTTTACAAACCTCTTTTTAAAATACTCGGCAGAGATGCTCTTTTCTTTTTTTAATAAACTTCGATGTATAGCTTTGAGTCTTTTGTGGGATCCATTCTATGCAAACACATAACCCCCAATTTGCCCGTTTCACAACGAGCAGCCACCAAAGGTTTTTCCTACGCCAATACGACAAAGCGCATCACCCGACATTCAACTATCCAAAGTTATTCTAAGAAGATGGCCAAATAATTTCCATGATCACCTTTAGCCAGTCCCTGCCTGCCGCCAAATACAAATTTAAGCAACTTAAAAAACACTAACGCTCTCATCTTATTATGCCCCTTTTCCATCGATCATTTAAGAACAGCTTTTGTCAGTATAAACTATGTGAGAAGATTCTGGAAAAGAGCACGTGCCGTGACGTCACTCCGGACTCATTCAGAAGTAACGTCACGGCACATAAGTTCTCTCTCCGGAAGCCGGTATGGTATTCGATTCTTTTCGTCATTATTATCGCCTTGTTCATCGTATTTGTCGTTAGTGTATAATTTTAGATTATAATAAATTATGGCCCCCAAACTAGTAGGTCTACTAGAGGCTAGTATTTAATATATATATTAAGGTTCAGAGGTGGGTAGTATAATCCCCCCCTTCCACTATTTAAGGCAATGTAGGTCCACTCCACCCTCCTGTTCATGAATTCGCCGCTTGGATCGCTGATAGACGACTCACGTTAAGCAGGGTAAAGCAGATTCCCAGCAAAAACCCTGAAAAGATCTTTAAGAATAAAGATGAAAACACTCGGAATCGTTTTTTATTTTTCCTTTGTGGGTGTATCTGCATATATATATATATATATATATATATATATATATATATATATATATATATATATATATATATATATGTATGAAAAGAAACTCACAACTTGCACGTGAGTCAAAATTATGATAAATGACACCCACAAGGAAAATATAAAAACGATTCCGAGCGCTTTGGTCTTTATTCTAAAAGACGTCTTCATGAATAACGTAGGGCAGGACAGACAATGTCTTAAATAGTAGGGAGTGGAGGGTTAAAACGGCTACCTGCATCAAAACCCTAACTAGTGGGTACAAATTCTTTAAAAACTTTAATTTGGGATTTAATATAATTCGATATGATAGGATCTAGACTAAACAATCCAGGGCTAATATTAAAATTTGGGGAAGTATTAATACAGATACATTCCAAACTATTTCTTGAAATGTATTTTGTACATTTAATAACAGATTTAGCACTATTCCAATTAATAGTATGATCCTGATCCTATAGATATGTAAAAATAATGCAGATTGTTGACAAAAATTACGAACATTAGTTTGGTGCTGTTTAACTCTAACATTTAATTCTTTACCTGTCTGTCCATAATAGCATTTTTCACAATTATTGCAACCAATAGAATATACAATGCCTGGTTTAGGGGGTGAATTTTTTACAAATAGGCGATGGATAGTGTTTTCATATTTAAAAATTACATTCAGGTTCAAAGGTTTTAGTAAACGAGGTAATTTAATGAAACTTTGGTTAAAAGGTAAAACTAATACATTTTTGGCATGAAATTTAGGGATGTTATGATTAGGTTGATAAAATAAAAGCTTAGCAGAATTATAACAATTTTTAAGTACGTAGAAAGGGTAACACAAATTTAAACCTATATAATATATCTTATCGACCTCTTTTTTCAAAATATTCAGGTGAAACAATTCTCAAGGTACGGAGAAACATGGAAGAGAAAACACTTTTTTTGATACTAATACGGTGATCGGAATAGAAATGGATATATGAGTCAATAGCTGTAGGTTTTATATAAATTTCATATTTGAAACCTTGGTCTGTTGGGTGGATCAAAATATCTAAGAAAATATATCTTTACTAGCATCAAAATAATATTTAAATATACACAAATATTGGGTTTAAATGGAATGGGCACATAAACAGAGTTAAATGTCTACGCAAAATACAGGTGGGTTAATTAGGAGACTAAAGAGGTCAGAGTCCGGTCGGTGGTTTAAACGATGGTTTCAAACCTGGGCGAACACACAATGAATGGATCGATTGATTAAGCTAGATTATAAATCAATCTGCATGCGGCAACGGTTACAATTGCTTACGTGCTCGTTGCGTGAAGGGGGTCAGTTGGGATACGATGACTGCGAAGGTGGAAGTCAGGTTACCTCTCGCTTAAGATGACGGAGCACTCAAAGATGGCCTTCGGAGATGGGAATCCCCGTCAGATACTCACCAATTGACTATGGCAGAGTTGACTATGCCTTCGTTCTCGAATTGAAATCGTCGATATCTCCGATCGCAAGGGAAGGTGAGAGTCCTTCAACTCGTTCGCGGTGGTAGGTAGGCTGCCGCCTCCACACACACGTGCGATTTTGAGAAAAAGTCGGTGACTCCTTCGTGGGTGTGGAAGGGGGTGATTATGATAAAGTTATCGTGGAATGTTCGACGAACTTCTATCTTATGACAGAAGGCAGGAATGTTGGCTGAAAGGCGGCCATGGGAGACGATGAAATCGGTCATTAAGCAAATACAGCTGGGGTGTAATAACGGCGTAGGCTGCACCCTCACCCTAGTTTAGCCGTGCTTTCAAAGCTCCATGCGGTGATTTCAGGACCACGTGGGTACATAAGGGCACGTGGTTGCCCTTCGACCTTATTCTGCTACACGCTATTAATTGCCCTTTTGTACGTTCGCTTTTCGCTCGAAGTTTCTTTGTCATCCCACGCCCTAAACGGCAACTATATGATGCTGACTGAGCTCCAGAAGTACACGAACTAGATGAAAGTCACTGCAACCGCGAGCAATGCCCTCTAACGGTATCTCTGGTATTTGGTGGAAGACTTGGTCAGCCTTTCTCTGTTGGATGCCCAGTTTCCAGGTAATATAAAGGCCGACTGCGTGACTCGGATAGAGACAGAAAATCTGACCGAAGACCACTGACGCTGGGCAAAATTCGAAGACACACTGGAACTGCGCCTTGATGCATTCCTCAGCAAAAGGTCGTAACAAAGTCCCGAAGAAAGGCGGAGCCTAGGAAGAGAAGCAGGTCTTCCTGCAGATGGATGATTTGGCTTGGAAAGGCAACAAGCTGTACGAGGACTTTCAGGCCAGAGCGAAAAGCTTGAGAGTGGTCAACGACGCAGCTGAACAAGGAATAGCCCTGGCAAAGGCGTACCATGCCACGCTGACGAAGGATAAGGATCAGAAGCAATTTATTTTCCGTCTTATTCACAAACACCTAATGGCCATCACGACACCCCTAAGAACCAACCTGACGAAGAAAAAGTGAAAATTAGGGCAACCCCTAGATAATGAGATAGAGAGATGACATTTTATGTGTAATTCCCTTTCGAGAAGTGTAATAAAATTAGCCCTGTGAAGAAAAAGAAATATCATTTTCAGTTTTTTGGACCCATTTAATATATATAAATATATATATATATATATATATATATATATATATATATATATATATATATATATATATATATATATATATATATTAAATGGGTAAGAATATATTACGGGAATATCATTCCCGTAGTTTACAAGATCGTAGCTTAATTATTAGAGGTGGGGAACGATTCCTCAAAAGCTGTCGCAAGCTAAGCTTGAATATGTTCCTCATCGCTTAGGCAGTTGTGTTGAGGTGGAATAAACTTCCACTCTTAACATTATCGAATCCTATCAAGGTTTTTGATAAATAATTGGCTATGTTCTACTCTCAATCGTCTCTTTTCCAATCAATGTAACGTTAATTTGTTCAGCCAGTATTTTTAGATGTTAGTAGGATGGGTTTTTGAGAAATAATTACCTATCAAACTTGACTCCTAAATATTTAAGAGTGTCGGAGAAAAGCACCAGGGAGCCAACTAAGTGAAGACAAAGAACTCGCTTTACAGCGAGAGAGCCGATGAAATACCAAATAGTTGTACCTCAGATTTGCCATGAGTTTACTGAGTGCCACCTGACATACCTCTAGGATATTTCGAAGAACTTCAGCAAACAAGGCTGAGGATAAAGAGAGATACACTTGAACGTCATAAGCAGTCAGCA
This sequence comes from Ceratothoa steindachneri, assembly GCA_963969495.1. Lineage (NCBI taxonomy): Eukaryota > Metazoa > Arthropoda > Malacostraca > Isopoda > Cymothoidae > Ceratothoa > Ceratothoa steindachneri. Next base: position 104,736,318 of record OZ018327.1, on the reverse strand, counting down.
TATAAATCGAATGGAATACCAAGGCAATGCATAAGATTGTCTATGGGGAACAGATAGATATAAAATAAAAACCGACCATTGCAATACACCAAATACCCCTATGCTGGGATATATATATATATATATATATATATATATATATATATATATATATATATATATATATATATATCACTCTGGAGATACAAACAAGAGCCATCAAACATGGTTCAGAGATATCCAGGAACTTACGAAGGTGATACTGCCGAGAGATCGAAAAGTACTAGAATGGAAATCAGACAAGTGTCAGTCACACGACTCAGGAAAGTTATTATATGAAGCAAGGCTGAGTTCGTGTTGTGTCTCCTTTTGAATCCGGACTGAAAAAATTCTCTCAATAATAAGTAAAGTTGAGAAGAGGTTAGAAGAGGCCAAGTTAAGATTTCACCCAACTCATCCAAGAAGGTGTCGTGATACCAACCAGTTGAAAGGTAAATCCACCTTTTTCTTTGACTCTCTTTCTGCTTATTTATCTGATTTCCAGTTGTGAACCAGAGTGTTGGAAGTAAAAAGGATGCAGCAGTACTTTTGCTTGAGTGCAGGTATAATGCATTAGTATAATTCTTTGAGAATAAGGTGAAGGAAACTGAGATTTGCAAAGCTGAGAAAGGTTTTTGAACGGCTTGGGATGAGTGTTAGGAAAAATAAGAATTGGGAAAGGGTGATATGGCTCTGTGCTGAAAGAAACTTGTATATTAAACAGAGGCTTTTTGCACGAGGGTGTGCATAAATATAATACACATGAGTTGGGTAAAGGAGAAGAGAAGAAGGTAAGAGTATGATTGATTTTTACCTAAAGAATATGCTGCGGGCTGTATTTGATAAGATAGTTGAAAGCAACTTAAGTATGAGGTTATTCCATCACATGATTGTCCTAAAGTTTATTTGGTATTCATCGATAAGGAGACGGTAGGAAGATGGAAAGGAGGATGTATTTAAAAGTGAAAGGCTTGTGAATCAGAAAGTAACCTAAGAATGCTTGAAAGTAGAAGACAATAAATGAATGTATGTGGATATAGAAAATGTCCAAAAATTCAAGGAATGCAGTTAAAAGTAAGGAGCACAAGAGTTCAATGTGGGTGTGTGTGAATGGAAAGGAAAATCAAAGGTTTAATTGTGGAATAGCTATGTGAACCGTGTTGTAAGAAGCAGAAAGCTGCTGTAGTGCAGTTGAGAATGTCAAAGAGATGCGGATAAATGAATACAAGAAGGCCAAAAGAAGAGTGAAACGAGTAATAAATCAGAGTAAGAAAGGAGCAAATGAAGCATGTAGAAGATGAATGAGGATCCGTATAAGAACGAGAAGTTATTCTGGAAGAAAGTGAGAGAGGTCTGACCTCCCCACTCCACCCCCCCAAAAAGCTGTTAACATAAAGAATAAGATTGGAAGTGTACTTGTGACCAATGAGGTCAAGAGTAGATGGCAACAGTACTATGACAGATTATATAATTACTGTATAGGAGTTTATGTAATGTGAAAATGATTAGTTTGGGGGATGTTAACCTTATACTTTATAGGAGTATGGAAGATGGAAACATGAAAGAGGTTGTTAGTACTTTGAAAGGTCTGAGACATGAGAAGGCAACCTAAGTAGATAATATAGTTTTTGAGATGGTAATAGGTGGTGATTAGTGTGTTGTGGAATGAGTCTGATTGTACCGTTGCCTAAGGATGAAGAGAAGAAAGGTGAATGCAAGAAATACAGAGGGATGTCTGTTGAGTGGTATAATTTAAGTGCATGAATAATGTCTGTTTTACGTAGATAAAGGATAACTGATGAATTGATAGGGGATGAACAAGCACGGTTTAGACTGGGTACAGGGTGTGTAGACCAGGTATTTCAATGACACAGCTAGGTTTAAAGTGGATGGAGGGTTGATGATTTGGGATAAACTTCGTGATCATGTAGATCGCGAAACATGATGTCAGGTGTTAAAACTTAGCGAGTTTGTGGTAAAGTATTATAGGTGCAAATGGTATTAATGTTGGCTGTAAGAGGTGTATTAGAGTGAGAGATAGCGGGAGTGAGTGATTAGAGATACTTGGGGAGGGCGGTACGACAGGATTGTGTTATATCGCTAAAGCTGTTTAAAAGATTGAGTAGGAATTAGACGAAAATTAAAAGAGTGTGAGATAGATAAGAGATAGTGGTGATGGGTTGAATCCACGTTGGTATAACCCGATGACCTGGTATTAATTGCTTGGAGTGAAAAGGATCTGAAACTATTGATAGAAGCCTTTGTCAGTGTAGGTGTGTAAGGGCAAACGCGGAACCCAGCTCACACGGCACTATAATACTTTAACAAAATAACAAATTCGCCAGAATATTTATTCACAAAGAAACCAAGTTCACTTCGAGGCAGCCAAAAGGTCGCGCCACTAGGCTACACTGAGTAGGTTACTGTTGGTTACCAGGTGGGTACTAGAATATCAGTGAGGGTTAAACAAAACAAGAAAGGTTCTAACATTATAATTTAAAGGGAGGAAATTCTTAACTACAATTACGAAATATATCTATTAAATAAGATTTATAACAAATAAATATCACATCGGTCACAAACGACCCAAGTCGTTATATAAAAGGGAAAGACGCTTACAAAGAAGTTGCGTCGTATAAAGAAAGCGGGAAACAATAGGCTTCACTCCTCGGGTACGAGGTACACACGGAATAACCCCCGCCCCTGTCTTACGCCCTTTCCTACGATGCAGGGGGAAACTCGAGACTTACTCAGAGGCCTAGTAAGGACGCAAGATGAAAGACTATTCCAAAGTACCTAATACTGAAGCAGTGGAGGAACACCTCGGTTGATAGTAATCCAACGGAGGACGAATCCCTGGATGGCAACGACGGAGGTGATGATGGAACCAATGGAATTGAAGATGATCCCGGTGATGAGGGATTCCAAAGATGGTACGGCAGAGCAACCGGCGTACCCCACGGGGATAATCTTGAGTGACGAAACTTCAAAAGCAGAAGGTGGTGGAGTGACCAAAAGGGTAAGGGAGGAGAGAGCCAAAACGAGCCCACGATTTTCAGACTTCCCAAAAGAGAACTGTCAAATGTCCAAGATTAGCAGCACACGTACAGCAGGTTGGAAGATCAGCATCAAAACTGGCAGGAGATAAGGCAAGGGTCCTCGCCGTACGGAGTTGAACGGCTTCTCCTCTTTCGAGAGAAGGAAGTGTCCTTTTATACGGGCGGACGTGACCAGCGTGATGCAATAGCCTCATGCGCGCGCCACTTTTCTGGGATGACTATCGAGCGCGCTCGCGGGGCATCGACCAACGGTGCAGGGCTCAGAGGCGAGAAAATGCCTTCATATGGGGATGCCGAACTTTGTCTCCCTTACAAGTTGCGACGGGGTCGTGGTTAAAGTAAAGGACAAAAATAATGTGATGGTGTCTGGGGGGATGGATTAAAGGGTTATTAGAATCTTTGATGTTACCTTTGAAAAAGCGCGGTTTTAATTGCACATCTACGATTTATCGTGGGTAATAGCGGTACTAGTGAAGCAGATTGCGACGACCAGGCTTTGATTGGTAAGAAAGTGTGTGAGGAGATCAGAACTTTAGTGAATAATATAGTAATGTTCCAGGAAGCTGACTGAGACTATGTAATAGGGTGGCACCATTAACATATTGGAAAGAGTCTATGGTATGGAACCAGTAGGAAAGATCTCGAGGAGGATGAGTGTAAATAGAAACGGTGTCAATGGGGAAGTGATTTGTTATAGACAGAAAGAATGAATGGGGATAGACTTGTAAACAGATATACTAAAGTGAGTGTTATAGTGTGAGAATGGTTGTAAGGCTGGGTAAAAGGGAGTGGATCATTTACTGAGAGTTTAAGGGAGAAAGTGAAGATAAAGTGGATACTATTGGTATGTAAATGGAGGCTGTTTGTGATGGGACGTGCTTGAGATTACCTGTTCATGGCTGAACCCTGAATGGACGAACGATAGGGAAACATAGGAAAGGATTGGGGTAGTCTTTTTTAACGCACCGATCTCGCTGTGCGAAAGGAGTAATTTTAGAGTTTAGGAGGTTACTGAATCTCTATATTAATCTCCAGGGAAAAGAAACCACTTACATTGGTTGTTGACCGCAAACAGTGGCATATTTTTCAAGAAAACTAAGCAAGAGACAGCAAGCATACTCCACATACGACAGGGAAATCGTGGCAGTGTATCCTGCCGTGATCCACTTAGGGCACATGATTGAAGGTGGCCATGTTATCTGTTACCCAGCGAACAAACCGTTAGTGTGGGCTTTCTTTTCTCCATTGCGTGTTAAAACAGACAGGGAGCAACGCCACTGGACGGCATTTTAGAATACATCAGCGACCTCACTTACGTGCGTGGTCAAGAAAACGTCGTTGCTGACTGCCTATCTCGAAATGTCAATTCGTTCCGTCGCAGAATAGCCTTTTAGGGCGTGATATACTTCTTTTTTGAAGTATACTTTTGTCGAAGAGTGCTAATTTGGTTGTTTTTTTATGAAGAGCTGATTCAACACGTAAGGATATAAAGAAACGCTCAGGAATAATCCTAAAATAAACATATATTTTAAATTTAACAATTAACTATGACAAAAAAAAACTAAACACATTTTTATCCTCCTCCTCTTACGCTAACCTAGACCGAACCGGTTGGCAACTGGGCCTATTACAATATCTCTTAAAGACAAAAATAACCAAATAGGCCACACGTAAACACACCAATTGCCGATGTGTATTTTGATCGCGACCCTTTTAGATTAGCCTTAAACATTAAATTAAATTGCTCTCTTCTACTAGTAAATTTGATAGGGGTTCACGCACAATTGATTCTACTTCCGTTAAATCGTGAAACGTCATAAACTTATACTATCGCAATATGAATATTAATGTTCTTTCTAACTTACATGACAGAAGGGACCAAGGGTTGCCGGATGTCGCGGGAGTGCTTATCTCGCGCTTCGGAGATTTGGAGTGGCCGATGTTAGAATTTCGTTGAGATGGGATGGAGGAAGAGAGGTTAAGTGATGTCAACTTCTTATTGCAACTTTGCCCCCGGTTACCTTAAGAAAACGGAGAGAGTTACGGTGCTCCTCGCTTAAAGAGTCCTCTTCTGGATAATCTTGAAGCCTCTTTGTCTCTTATTCTTTAACGCTGTGTGCCCAACTAGTTTTTTAGGTATACGAAGGGATTTATACGGTAATTAACGAATGGAACCTCGTGGGGATTGGTTCTTCTCCTCTCACTCTTACGGAGCGTGAGCTGTGAGAGTCACTCGAGTGTGAGCGTGGTTTCTTTTATCCAGTCAGACTTCTTCTAAGTCTGTAAAGGATTCTTCGGTATGGCACCGATAAAAAACTTGACGATTTATGTTAATTCGGCACTGGGGGAGGAGGATCGATCTTCTTAATCTGATCCTTTATCGTCTCTCCTCGAATAATCTTGACTGGCTGAAGGATCAATCTTTGCAAACTGATTCTATAGCGTTCTTACCGAATAATTTTGACTAGCTGAAGGATCGATCTTCAAGAACTGATCCTATGTCGTTCTCACCAAATAATCTTGACTGGCTGAAGGATCGATCTACACGAACTGATCCTATGTCGTTCTCACCGAATAATCTTGGCTGGCTGAAGGATCGATCTTCCCGAACTGATCCTATGTCGTTCTCACCGAATAATAATCCCTTCTCTTTCCTTCAGGGGCTTATTTATAGACGGACCACCGCCCCATCTTAGGGGGAATGGGCGAGGCCACAGAGGGGAGTGCGAGTAGTGAGGTCAGCATCTGGAAGAGCGAGGAGTGAAGAGGTTGGCAATGAGGTGCTCAAGTCAGCTTGTTAATTAGAGAGACCCTCAACCGCTACCCTTCTTGGCGTGCCTTTTGACTGGCACCACTTTTTGGTGATATAACCACGGACCTACGTATGTCATAGGTAATTGGATCTTTTAAGCGTCGTCTAACGGCCTTTGATGGTAACCTTAACACAGATGGTCGCTCAAAATACCTATGCGACGGGGAGATCAAACAGGGTAGGCAGTTACTGTTATTCGCCGGCTACCGTTCCCACGAGTTCCTTAAGGGGCCCGCTTCTCCGGCTTTCTCCACAAGGAATGGGGGGACTTTAATGTATATGTCCGCCTGGCCCTCCAGGAGGCTTAATGTTGCGATTCCTCTATACATTCTAAATGCCTGATTTGACTCCTGAGCTTAGGCGGCAGCGCAGAATAACGATAAAGAAACAGGAGAACTACAGTCGGGACTAAAGCCTTTCCCTTTTCCTGGAGAAGCTCAACTATGGTGTAAAGTAACATCAAAGTACCCATGACCGTTCGTACCTACGGCATGCAGGAAGACTATCTTCAATCAATTTTAAAATTTGACCCAACCTAGAATTAAAGCATCCCTCCGTCTAATTAAATCTCGATATTTCTGGCCTAAAATGGACAGGGAAATTCACTCCTGGGCACGGGAGTGCCTCTTATGTCAGTCATCCAAGATCGATCGCCACAAGGTATCTAGAATTCTACCCATTAATATTCCTTCGTCAAGAATTGAGACCGTGCACATTGCTATCGTCGGACCACTACCACTGTGCACGATGCCTGGCAATCTTACAGGTCACATAACCGATATCTCCTAACGTCCATTGGCCGGGCTCCAAGATGATCTAAGCATTACTGATTTTGAACATAAGTGCTGCAATGGTTGCTTTGGCCTTCTTAGACGGATTGATTTCCAAATTTGTATTCCAATTATACGTGGTAACCGATAGAGGAGCCAAATTCCAGTCCGAATTGTTCGAAGAATTATTAACCCTCGTTGGTTTCCATCGTCGCTGTACCAAGGCGTACCGCCAAACCATAAAAGGATGGCGGAAATAGCCCACACAACTCTGAAGTGCTCCATAATGGCCCATCGACAAAGTTGGCTGATGGCCCTTCTAATAATCCTTTTGGGCATTCGCTGCCTACCTAAGAATTAAGATTTTTGGCCTCTCACGTCAGTTACATGGACTACACATTACTGTGTCCAACTTTGGTTTATCCTCATCGTGTAAAACATTCAAAATTCATTGAGGAGTTAACCAGGGGCATCCGAAGAACACCTGCACTTAGTGTCCAGACTTTTCGTACTCAAAACTCTACGTAGATGTTTTGTTTTTGTCATTCGGAGAGCCCATCTAACGACCTCCTACTTGGGCATTAGTCGACGTACGCTTCGTGGGGCAACGCATGTGTAGCTCCGATTCGATCGAGTTCACAAACCGTTAGACGCGCCATATGCTGACCCCCTTTCCCGGTGGTCGAGCGCAACAAGGTCTACCAGTTGCAATTCTCTATTGGCAAATATCATACTGTTTCAGTAGACAGGTTGAAACCGGTTAAAGCTCCCTCCTTCTTATAATTGTGATGTGCTGAATGAGCAGCAAGACCCAAAGGCTTATGCAAGAGATGGGTAAACGACCTTTTGCACTTCGCGTCATGAAGAAAGATGAAACAGAGAACAATAACACAAAGTACAATAGAAGAAAAACCGATCCAGGCAACGCATGGAACGATGATAAGCCAGACATTTTTATACGATCAGGGAGAGTGGTATTGTTTGCTAAAGATCCTTCATTCTTTTATTTTTAAAATCAGTTTCATTTGAAAATTGGGTGATCTCAAAATATAAAATGTATGCGTTCATTCCATTGCCACGGCTTAATATAATGAAAAGAGAAAAATTGATCGCAAGCCTCAATAATTTGTATCTATTTCTACATAAGACTAATGGAATTTCCTCTGTGAACCGAAATGTATATCATATATTATAGTCAGAAGTACTACTTAAAAGGTAGAAACACCCCGAAATGATATATATATATATATATATATATATATATATATATATATATATATATATATATATATATATATAAATGCATATATCTCTCATAAGCGCGAGAGAATGATGAAATAAATCCAACTTCACCGTAGGAAAGTGAAAACGGAATAATTTTTCTTCGGAAATAGCTATTTCTTGGAAAAAATCTGAGCTGGGGTGAGATTTGAACCGAGCATATTGAGGCTTTGAGCAACCGCTTTGATCTCGATTAAACCGCCATTTAGACCACTCGGCTAAGTGGAAGACAAAAATCTTCCGGGTAGACAAACTTGTTTAACCGATTCGAATCTCACCCCAGCTCGGATTTTTGCGAAGTAAGAAATAACTATTTGCGAAGAAAAATTATTCCGTTTTCTCTTTCCTTCGGTGAAGTTGAATTTATATATATATATATATATATACCTAGGAACTTTTAAAATTGAGCACAGAATCAAACATTGAAATAATATACCATCTTGTAATAACGAATGAATATAAGACAAAATAAAAACTTGTAAATAATATAAAATTACAATTTAATATGTATCAATGTAAAGCAGTGTATCTTGTAGGAAGGCAAGTTAAATAATTGTGCTCCCGCGCTACCGTAAAGACACACATACATTAGGAAACAGCTGTGAGACGAAGGTCTGGACACAGAGATAACAAACTATGTGGAAAGAACTGTTTAACTAAAACACGGAATCTGATCTGACCCGCCAGAGTTTACATGAACCCGTGAAAGACAAAATGAATCTTGATATAAATGCTAGTTTAAAGCACGGCCTGGTTCCCAAAGTCAGTCAGATGGACACACACTCTTTGAACAAACAAGCTCTGCCCGGCAGCCTTAGTAGAAAAAAAACATGCACATACCTTTGATCCGATAAGCTCCACCCCGCGTTCAAATTAAGATGAGAAGCCACGTCCCCTCAATTGAGGTTATTATAAATAAGCGGGCAGAAAGATTCTCACTGTCGTAGAATGGACTCCCGACGATATACCATATATAACTATTCGTTAAGGGAACTTCTTTAATTATCTTTAGAGTGCGTTAATGTCTGGCGGCCGATATTATGTATCTTTGATATGCTTAAGGAGTGGAACTGAGCTCAAGGATAATAATATTGCTATCATTAATAAAATAGAGTTTTATTAATAATAACTATTAACAAGCACAAGACGGAAAATATTGAAATAAACAGAGAATGGAAAGGGTCGTGGGGGCTCGGGCTAATCCGAGGATTAAAGGATTTAAAAAGGTAAAACAAATATAGAGTTAAAGAGATGGGATGGTTCGCTAAACCATTTAAAGAACAGGATAGAATTGACAAAAGGGTTCAGTACTCAAATGTGACGTTTGGCTTACGTAACTTTATACGAGTGGTGCAGTGGGAGGCGACGTCAAGGAATTTTCGGTCCGCTGGCGAGTTCCAGCCGAAGGGGGGGGGGGGGGGAAATAAAAAGATCCTGACGTGGCGTCTTGAGAATAAAAACCGTTTCTCGACGAACGGCTTGAAGAACAATGGCTGTTCTACGTTGTTCTCTTCCGAACAACAGGGGGGGGAGAACCGTCTCTTGTCTACGGGCTCAAGAACAATGGCTGTTCTAATGTTGTTCTCCTCTGAACAACAAGGGGGAAGGGTGAGAACCGTTTCTTGGCGAAGGTCAAAAGAACAATGGCTGTTCTACGTTGTTATCTTCCTGAACAACGAGGGGGAAGCCTTGAGGAATTGGCGACACGAAAGGCTCGAACCTTTGGCACTCAAGGGATATTGTCCTCCTTCTGGACAAGTGATGGTGAATCTCGAGGTCGAGGTCCCTTGGCGCACAAAGGGAGAGAGGGTCGTGGTGATGTTTCGCGACGAAAATCTGGATCTCCACTCTGATCTTAGTGGTAAAGTTTCCATCTAAATAGTCGAGACACTCCCTTGGCGTGGGAGACAATGGAGTGGGAGCTTCGAGGGAATGAACAGCCGAGCCTGGTAACAATGCCTTATCTGCCCATAAGCCTAACTCAATCTGGCAAGGTCGGCGTATGGGGGCGAACTGGAGAACGATAACCTCCTTGTTTAAACATTGACATCCGGTGGCTGTGATAAGGCGCCAAGCTTCGACGCGAAGATGCACGTGGGAGCATCGTGGTTTTAAAATAATATGTGATAGGAGTTAACACTAACGCTGCTCAACCCGTTATATCACACCCCTCCATTCCGGAAGAAGTTGTCACTCCGAAAAAAGAGAGAAGGGACAACGATAGAGCTCCGTTGTGGGGAACTTGTCTTCTAGTACCAACCGTACCTTCCTGCACCTAATTAGTATTACCTCAATACATATGATTATTTTGATCTTTAGATTACAGGGGAAAATTACCTTTAATACAACTTAATAAAAAAAAAAGGGCATGGAACAATGAAATGATATAAAATTAGTAGATACGGGACAAAATAATTTATACGTAATTAATGGTTACAAATATATATACATACAAAAAAAATAGACATTGAGCGTTACAAAATTCAGACATATACATTAACTAATTATAATAGAAGAGAATCTTAATTTAAGTCGTACAAGACGGTATATACCTACATGGAGATACTAATCGTATGAATACAATTATTCTACGCTATTCGGTAACGCATTCCTACTGAGTGCGTCAGCGACCTGGTTATCGGAACCTTTTATATAATTTATTTTAAATTGATACTCTTGCAAGAGTAAACTCCAGCGCATGATGCGGCTGTTGGAGTGTCGCACATTCCTAATATAGGCTAACGGACGGTGGTCGGTTCCTATCTGAAATTCTTTACCTATCAAGTACATCTTGAATTTGTCTATGACCCAGATAATTGATAGAGCTTCCTTTTCTATAGTGGCATATCTCTTTTCGCGTGGTAATAATTGACGACTAGCATATGCAACTGGATGACTCGTTCCGTCATCCACGTATTGAAGGAGTACACCTCCAATGCGCTTGTTGCTCACGTCGGTCTTAATCCCAAAGAATTTTTCCGGGTTGGGCAACTTTAAAATGGGGGCAGAAATGAGCTTACTCTTGAGCTGATTAAAATAGGAAACAGCGACATCATTCCAACGTAAACGATCAGGTAAATTATTTTTTTGAAGGGGGCTGAGAGGGGCCGAAATTGCAGCGAAATTCGAAACAAATCGCTGATAGTGAGAAGCTGATCCTAAGAACGATCATAATTGCTTCTTTGTACTCGGGAGGGGCATGTCGGCGATTGCCTTAATTTTGTTCTCTTGGGGACCTAACTTGCTTTGTCCTATTTTGAAACCCAAATATTTGATGGTTTCGTGGGCAAAATGGCATTTGCTGGGGCCAATGGTGAGGCCATTTTCGCGCAGTCGCTTGAAAAGAGCTAATAGGGTGGTTAAATGGTGACTCCATTTAAATAGTTTTTGTAGCTGACTCTTTTGATATGGTGTCAGCTGCGCGTCAATATCCAGGTCAGAGGGTTCCAAAGACTCGCCTGGTAGGGAAGGAGGAGGGTAATCGGCATCAGGTTGGGTGCACACTATCTGTATTACCTTAAGGGACTCTGCGGGGTAATCTTCTTCAAGCGTTGATGCTTCGTCCAGTTCTACGAAGGTATCTCCATGGGCGCGTTGAGGGTTCTTTTTTTCTTGGGGTCCACGGTCAGTCTCCGTGTCCTTGTCTTGGGCCTTATCGCCAAAGGGTGTTAGTAATTCACACTCCTTTTGTGCCGTCCTAAAGTCCTGGTTTGGGGTCTCCGAGAAATCGGACGGTATCGGGGTTCTGATGGGGACGGGCTCCTGGGCTTCTGTCTTAGCTCGGCCTCGAGGAAGGGCGGCCTGAGACACAGGGTCGAAACTTACTTGGGGGCTCTGTCCTATAAGCACGGAACAAAATTGTATGGGTGCTGAAATGACCTAAGCCCAGCCATCATAATATTGACACTGCAGGTAACATCTAACGACGGGGAATTGGTTCGCCCGCCAAAGGTAGTCATGTACCACCGCAATTTTTTTTTGTGGTTAGGGTCCACTGGGGGAAGGAGTTCGTCGGACACGATAAAACACGTACATCCTGTGTCCCTGACGAGAGTCGATACTCGACAGCCGTTCACGCTGCCCTCCTCAAATTTCAAAGTTCCCGATGAACTTTTATCAAAAACAAAATTTACCTGGTTGCCTGACGGAGGGGGAGAAGTTTCTGCTTAGGTCTACACCACCGGGGGAGCCGGGGTGGCATTAATCTGGTAAACTGGGTGGGCTGGTCCGCTTTTAAGCCTAGAATTTTGGGGGCAATTCCAGCTCATGTGGTTTTCTACACCACAGGTGAAGCATATAATTGGTCGCTTCGGGAAGAGAGATGGAGGAGAAATCTTAACAAGAGGTTTGGAGTCCCGTTGTTGGTTTTGGGGAAAAAAAATTTGGGGTTTTACGGGGCTCGGAAACTTCGTCGATTTTCCTGTGAAGGGGCGTGAATCCTTCCTTCTTTCCTTGTAGGGGGATTGGTGAGAAGTTCGATTCTCCTTTGGGTATAAATTATGGCTGGCGGCATAGACATCCGCTTCTTCGGTACATTCTTTAAAAGTTCTGGCACCGACCTTCTTTGACGAACGCGCGGATCTCTGTCGAGAGAGACGCCAAAAATTGATCTCTCAACACCAAGTCTGTTAAGGACTCGTAGTTCGGATCAACCTTTGAGGATTCTAACCAAAATTTAAAATTCCTCTGAAGAATGTATCCGAATTGACGGAACGTCTGTCGGGGTTTAATACGACCTCCTCGAAATTCTTGGCGGTAGAAATCGGGAGTCATATTATGAGCGGCCAATAACTCAGCTTTTAAGGTGCTGTAGTTAATTGTACATTCAGATCGTAAAGATATAAAAATTTCGCGCAATTTGCAATTTAACAGGGAAAGTAATCTGGCTACATCCTTCAGCCTCCAGATCCATGTTATTGATTTCGAGGATCTTTTCGAAGTGGGCTAAAAATGCTCCGAAATCCTCTCCATCCTTGAAATTGGCGAGATTGAAAGATTGGGGGGGGCTTCGGAACGGGAACTGGCGGACTGTATCTCTGCTTCAACACGAGCTAATTCAATCTGATGGTGAAGCTCAGCTTGTCTTATCCGTTCCTCTCTTTCTCTTTCTTCTCGTTGGATTTCTCTTTTTCGTTCTTCTCGTTGAATTTCTCTTTCTCGTTCTTCTCTTTGGATTTCTCTTTCTCGTTCTTCTATTTGGATTTCTCTTTCTTCTCGTTGGATTTCTCTTCCTCTTTCCTTTGCTCCTCTTGAACGTACTCAATTAGTTCTTTTCCGGAAAGTCCCAAGGACTCTCCTTGCGATTTAAAGATTTAGAACTAAGACATCTTTGCACTTGGGGCGCACTTGTAACCAACTAAAATTCCTTGCAACAAGAATTATGCCTCTAGAGAAATTAGCCTACCTAAATATGGGCACTGACCTATTCGTACTTGGTTTCTCGATCTAAATAACCACTGACTAAACTCACACAAAAAAACACAGACAAATTATTATAACTTCCTTGAGCTACTCCAGCTTCTTAAGTTTCAAAAAAGGGAATAGCAATCATAAAACAAAAGGGAAATACTAATTCTCTATTATTATAACGAATAACACTATGCTTTACTCAACTGAGAACAGTGTTTGCAAAGATATAGCGTTAAACCTTACACACCTGATACCAAATTTAAATAGTATATATATATATATATATATATATATATGTCGTAGAATGGACTCCCGACGATATACCATATATAACTATTCGTTGAGGGAACTTCTTTAATTATCTTTAGAGTGCGTTAATGTCTGGCAGCCGATATTATGTATCTTCGATATGCTTAAGAAGTGGAACTGAGCTCAAGGATAATAATATTGCTATCATTAATAAAATAGAGTTTTATTAATAATAACTTTCAACAAACACAAGACGGAAAATATTGACATAAAAAAGAAGAATGGAAAGGGTCGTGGGGGCTCGGGCTAATCCGAGGATTAAAGGATTTAAAAAGGTAAAACAAATATAGAGTTAAAGAGATGGGATGGTTCGCTAAACCATTTAAAGAACAGGATAGAATTGACAAAAGGGTTCAGTACTCAAAGGTGACGTTTGGCTTACGTAACTATATACGAGTGGTGCAGTGGAAGGCGACGTCAAGGAATTTTCGGTCCGCTGGCGAGTTTCAGCCGAAGGAGGGGGGGGAATAAAAGGAACCTGACGTGGCGTCTTGAGAATAAAAACCGTTTCTCGACGAACGGCTTGAAGAACAATGGCTTTTCTACGTTGTTCTCTTCCGAACAACAGGGGGGGGAGAACCGTCTCTTGTCTACGGGCTCAAGAACAATGACTGTTCTAATTTTCTTCCCTTCTTGAACAACAAGGGGGAAGGGTAAGAACCGTTTCTTGGCGAACGGATTCAAAAGAACAATAGCTGTTCTATGTTGTTCTCCTCTGAACAACATGAATGGGGGGGAGGGAGAACCGTCTCTTGTCTACGGGCTCAAGAACAATGGCTGTTTTAATGTTGTTCTCCTCTGAACAACAAGGGGGAACGGTGAGAACCGTTCTCTTCCTGAACAACGAGGGGGAAGCCTTGAGGAATTGGCGACACGAAAGGCTCGAACCGTTGGCACTCAAGGGATATTGTCCTCCTTCTGGACAAGTGATGGTGAATCTCAAGGTCAAGGTCCCTTGGCGCACAAAGGGAGAGAGGGTCGTGGTGATGTTTCGCGATGAAAATCTAGATCTCCAATCTGATCTTAGTGGTAAAGTTTCCATCTAAATAGTCGAGGCACTCCCTTGGCGTGGGGGACAATAAAGTGGGAGCTTCGAGGGAATGAACAGCCGAGCCTGGGAACAATGCCTTATCTGCCCATAAGCCTAACTCAATCTGGCGAGGTCGGCGTATGGGGGCGAACGGGGGGACGATAACCTCCTTGTTTAAACATTGACATCCAGTGGCTGTGATAAGGCGCCAAGCTTCGACGCGAAGATGCACGTGGGAGCATCGTGGTTTTAAAATAATATGTGATAGGAGTTGAAACTAACGCTGCTCAACCCGTTCTATCACACTCACTATTATTTATTATTCTCAGTTTGATTATTATATTATTAGCGTTATTATTAGTAGTATCACTAGTCCGTACTTCGTCCTCAATCCATCAGTCCATAGTCACAACAATCTGATGCAGAAGGATACTTACCACAAACACTGAAAATTAACGCTGAGAACATTTTTTTACAGAGAAATTGAGGCAAGCACAAATAGTTGTTTTAGCTTAATTTGGGGCTGCTGATTTCAGATACGAAACCAGGTTTTACTCATCTCCTCTAGTTTTTGAGGTATAAATGTATTAGAAATTTTAGGAATAGTGTTCTTTAAAACACTTACGCTCCCAATGGGAAAATACATCGCCGAAGTTTTGAAAAAATACCTGTGGGAAGAATTCATCTTAAATCAGTGTATATCTTTATCCAAATAATAGTTCTAATGTATCAGCATATTATTTAATATCTGGCAACTCTTTATCATTCCTTAGTTGTTTTTGATAACCAGTGAAATGAACACGTGATGAAGATTAGCATTTGTTTTATTAATTCTTTGAGAACTACTTGTTTACTTAGTTCTCAGATATATATATATATATATATATATATATATATATAGATATATATATTAGAAAATATATATCTTATATATTATATATATTAGAAAATTTATACTTTGCACTAACTATATTTATGCCTTTACTCAATATAATATATCTATTGGCTTAATTCAAGCAAACGGGCTGCCCAAAACTTTAACCCCCCTCTAACTAAACCAATGTTTTAAAATCTTTTATAATATTATTTGGAATAAAAAATATTCGGGTAGTCAAAGAGTTAAAAAAAAAAGAATGTCCTATTCTTAGATTGTGAGATTATGGCTGCTTGACAATCATGTTTCACAACCATTCTATATGTTGGACACATGGCTATATTATGATTTGGCATCGATATGTATTTTGTAACCATATATATAATTAATGCTTATTTTGTTTCCTAGTTTTTTTGTGAGTTGATACAAATACCTACAATGGCTTCACGCACTTCAAAACACCGAGGATGCATCAACAAGGCAAATTCATTCTGTTACGTGTGTGGTGACTTCACGACAGTTGCACAGCGCTGAACAATTATTCCCTCCTGAGAACTGCTTACTTCCATTATTTTGACTGTAAAACTGGAGATCAGGTCAAATCCTTGGCCTTACACACCTGTTGTAAACCCTGTTACAATGGACTAACTGCATGGTTTAATGGCAAAAAAACAGCCTTTAACTTTGCTGTATCGATGGTCTAGAGAGAGCCAAAAAGCCATGCAGATGATTTATATTTCTGTCTGACAAATATAACTAGTTTCAATACTTATTCTAGAAAAAAGATAAAATATCCCAACCTTACTATAGCTATGAGACCGGTTCCACACTCAGATAATCTTCCTGTGCCTATATTCTTATCAAATAAAGATCTTCTCCCTTCATCAAATAAAGAAATGCCTTCAGGGGAATTTTCTGCCAATTCTCTGTTAATTCAGGAGCAAGTAGCAATGAGCACCACTATGTCACGCAGGAATATCTGAATGACCTTGTCCGTAATTTGTATCTATCTAAGCAGCAGGCATAACTACTGGCATCCCGGCTTAAGCAGTGGAACCTGGTCAAGGCCGATGTAAAGATCACCAGTTTAAGGACATGGAACAAGGACTTCACCTTATTCTTTGATATGGAAAACAGGTTGGACTACTGCAAGACTGTCTCTAGCTCGTTCATTTTCCATGGTTTTTTACGCAATCATTCAGATTGGCGTCTTTTCATAGAATCTTCGAAGCGAAGTCTGAAGGCTGTGCTCTTGCAGAATGGGAATAAATACCCTAGCATTCCCATTGCCCAGTCAGTCCATCAGAATAAGTCTTATTACAATATGGAGCTCCTTTAGGAAGCTGTCAATTACAATCAGTAGCAATGTTATCTATGGCGGGACCTCAATGTCATTGGGCTCCTTATGGGTATGCAAGCGGGCTTCACGAAGTACTGTTGCTTTCTCTGTCTCTGGCAGAGCAGAGTCGGGCTGTGTCCAAACACTATAGGCAGAAAAACTGGGGGTCTAGGAGCACTTTCGTGCCTGGTTAACACAGTGTTTAGTGTCAAGCTTGGGCTAATGAAGAATTTTGTGAAGGCCATAAACAAAAATGGCGCTGCCTTCCAACACTTGTGTACTCAATTCCCTGCTCTGAGTTCCCATAAGCTCAAGGAGGGCATCTTCGTCAGACCTCAGATCCGAGAGGCGTTAAAGAAAAATGAATTTGAGGAACTTCTTACCTTAAAGGAGCTGAAAACATTAGAAGCATTTAAGTCAGTCTGCCATGGCTTTCTTGGTTACAGTAGGGTACTAGATTACCAAGAGTGTATCGAGAAGTTGTTATAGTCTTATGAGGATAAGAGATGCCAAATGTCACTCAAAATTCACTTTCTTCACTCCCACCTTAACTTCTTCTCTCCTAACCTCGGAGCAGTGAGTGATGAGCATGAAGAAAGGATACATTAAGACATTTCTAAGCTTGAGAGCAACTACCAAGGCAGCTGGAACCCCAGCGTGATGGGGGATTTCTGCTGGATGCTTTTGCGTAACAGCCAGGAGGCAAACCACACAAGATCGTTCAAAAAAACTCACTTCTGACTGTCTGCTCTACTATGATTTGTGTATAGTTTATTATCCAAGTAATTTAGTTCCATTAATGTTCTGTATCTATGCTGTTTTTTTCTCTAATATACCTTTGTAACAGATGAAATAAACACATTATATTTAAAATTTATATTCAGTATAATAAAAATGGGGTATATGAATGCCAAAAAACTAGAGGTGATAGATCAAAACTGTTTAGAAATTTGAATTCCCTCCCCCCCAACAAAATTAGTAAAAAACACCTATTCACATCCTTGCCACAGAGCCCCCCAAAACTTTTTTCAAACAAGTATAATCAGCCAAAGATGTAAGCACCCTAACGAACCACGGAATACTCAACAATTTCACTTACCCAAGCTGAGGTAGCCCTAAACCAAGATTGAAGCCTACAAAACCACCATTTTTCTTCCGAGTCTACCTTCTGCCAAGAAACAACCAGGCTACCATTTGAACCTAACCTATAAGCGAATTACCCAAATGAACATTTTGAAGTCAGATCAAACTCGACTGAAAGACCGCCTTAGCCTGTCATCTATAAACAGGTGACACGTCGTCAACAACACGCTCACCAATAGAGTACGTACGCCGAGAAAATGGTAAATCAAAGAGGGCACGGTTGGTTAGCCCTTTAATAATAAACTTAATTTGGGAGCGTAATAAAGGCTATCAAAGTTTAAAAACTAACGAAACAATAGTAAACCAGGAAAGATACGTACAGTCTCGAAAGCTAGTAAAGCGGGCCGTTAGGAAAGCGAATACGAAATATGAACAAGATTTTGCCTTAATTCAAAGCAGGAACCGAAACAATTTTATAATTTTGTGAACAGTAGAAAGCCCATAAGGGGTTCAATAGGGCTGATCAGAAGTAAATAGTATTTTATGACAGATGACCCACGACTGTGCAGGATACGACAAAATTAGCAACACTAGGCCAAGAAATAAATCTTGAAAGACAAAATATTCTATCCACCATAACTATAAATGAAGAGAAGATTATTAAATACATTAATAAAAAAAAAGTCGAAGGCACCCTGGCCCGATAGTGTGTACCCAACCCATCTTAATGAACTAAAGAATGAATTAGCAAGACCGCTCTGCACGATTTTCAATCGATCGATCAAGGGAAGCCTAGTTCCAATTGAGTTCAAACGTGCAAATGTTACGCCGATTTTCAAAAAAGAGGAGAAATCTGAACCCACTAATTTCTGCCCATCAACCTAACCTCTGTAATTAGGAAGGTCTTCAAATCGATAATTAGAGATAGATTAGTGAGTTATCTTGTGACGAATAATTTAATCGCAGACAACCAGCAGGAATTCGGCCGAGGGCGCTCGTGCTGAATTTACTCGAATTTTTTCCTAACATGATTTGCATCTACGATGAAACTAAAACAGCGGATATAATTTTCATTGACTTCAAAAGAGGCCTTCGATACATTTCCATACGAAAGGTTATTGCTGAGAATTAGATCAATTAGAGTTAGAGTAAGCATAGTCAAATGAATAAAAAACTGGCTCTCAAATCGTATCAGCGGGTTATTGCAAATGGGGCGTGCTCAGAGTGGGCCCCAGTCACCAGCATCGTTCCTCAGGGGTCAGTCCTTGGCACATTATTATTTATTGTTTACAGTAACGACCGGGATCATGGAGTGATTAGTAGGAATCTCTAAATTTGCTGATAACGTGAAGCTAGGAAACCGAGCCCTTTCTAGATCCGATGTAGAGGAAATGCAGAGACCTTAATAAAATTGTCGATTGGGATGACAAATGGCAGATGGGTTTCAACAAATGTAAATGCAAGGTCATGTATTTAAGATGACATAACTTAAAAGTAGAATACCATATGAAAGACTTAGAAAAGGACATGGGAATTTTAATCCCAGAGAACCTTAAAGTATCGAAACAATGCTCAGAAGCTTGTATGAAAGCAAACCTAATGCTAGGATATATTGCACGAAATTTCACTTTTAAGTTGATATATATAATCCTACAACTATACAAATCGATATTGCGCCCACACCACGAATATGCGGTTTAACTTCGGCTCCTTACCTAAACAAGAATATAGCGCAGTTAGAAACAATGACTCTTAGGGCGTAGGGTGACTAAACCATTTCCTGGAATTCGAACCAAACCATACGAAGAGAGAATCCGCTCATTGAAACTACTATTTCTTGAAGGTAGATGATTACGCGGGCCGTTGGTCGATGTATTCAAAATTTTAAAAGGATTTAATAATATTAATTATAAAATAGTGTTCGTGATCAACGAAAGGGCCAACACACGCCTAAACGGTTTCACATTAGTGAATAAGCGCTTTAACTCTATTATAGCTCAAAATTACTTCCCTACTCTGAAATAGAAAGCACCAGAGTAAATATGCTCTTAAACTGACCTTATAAGTGTTTCAATAGTGTAAATATAACATAGTAGGAACATAGATGAAAACATCATATATCATAATGAGTTAAGGAATCAAATGAAATGATAAATAAAAAGATGCCAGCGACGTCTCGCTGAATGAAATGAAATGAATGTGATATCCTTCTTTCTTTTTCTGTCTCTCCTATACGTTTATTATTTCCATCACTAGCAGGCGAAGCCTGCGGGACAAGATAGTATTGACTTATCACCCCCGTCCTCCCCCCGTTCGGATGACCGTGTGCATGCATTTGATGAAAAACTGAACTTGCATGTCAAAGGTTGCACACATATAGATAAGTGTGTATCCTAGAATTCGAATAGTTAAAAAAACAGCATGATAAAAAAAGGAAAAAAGGTGAGAAACTAACAATAGATAGTGTTAGTTTAACACCGTCTGGGTAGGAGGACTGGTCTTGAGCGCATCTTTGTGTGTTTGGTGGTCCTTATTTCTGTAGTTCAACACTTCTTTTGATCAATTCTCTCTCGCCTATCTATTAAATTAATTACTATTTATTAGTTTTATTTAATTCTATCTAATGCATCACGTCAACGCATTGGTCAATATGGTAAGCTGAAGAAAGTTTCCTCTTAGAAGAGTCGTTTATCAGAAGTGTACTAAGCTGTAGCCGTCGCTCAATTCCGATAACATAACATAACATAACATAATTTCACGGATGACAAAAGCCACAAGGGCCTATCAAAGGTCATCTGTATCCATCAAATCCCACCCACATAATGCATCCATAGGATTTTGTCAGATCATGCATCTACAATATACAATTTAACAATCCATAGGAATTTCCAACCATGCATCTGCAATATATAATTTAAAGCCTCCATAGGAGTCTGTTAAAAACAAAATCAAAGTCCCCCAAAATATACAATAAAAAGAAACTGCATCCACAGGAATGAGTCAAGTAATATATCCACATACCAAAAAGTAAGAAATTAACCCTCCATCTCCATATAATCATCCAATCTGCGCTTGAAAACATTCAAGTTTAGGCTGTCTAAAGTCTCAGGTGGCAAACTATTCCAATAATCCACCACTTTGTTAGGGAAAAAATATTTTCTAACATCCAGTCTGCACCTCTGTTTTTTTAATCTTTAAGTGGTTGCCTCTAGTTCTATTACTACCTTTGAACTCAAATAACTTGCTCAAATCCAATTTATCCATCCTAGAAAAGAGTTTAAAAAGCTCAATCATATCTCACCTCACACACCTTCTTTCAAATGAAAACATATTTAATACCTTCAGCCTATTTTCATATTGAAGGTGCTTCAGGGATGGTATTATTTTTGTTGCCCTTCTTTGTACTGACTCTAATAAGTTTATATCATGTCTAAAATGTAGTGACCATGCCTGTATACAATACTCTAAATGTGGCCTGACATAAGAGTTGTATAGTTTAAGGATGACCTCCTTACTCTTGTAGCTAACATTTCTTTTAATGTAACCTAGCACCCTATTTGCTCTTTTTTTTTGCCTCAATACACTGCTTTAAAAATTTCAGTGACCTATCTACTACTACTGCTAAGTCCTTCTCATCTTCAACTGAATTAAGCCAATACCCATCCATCTCATAGCTAAATTCCCCATTATCTCTCCCCATGTTAATAACTTTGCATTTATTAAGGTTAAAAGTCATCTGCCACTTCTGAGCCCAAGCTAACAACTTATTTAAGTCACCCTGCACTTTAAAGCTACCCTCAACCTCTTTGACTACAGCTGCCAATTTAGTGTCATCAGCAAAAATTGACAATTTGCTATGTACACCTTGCCCAAGATCATTTACATAGATTATAAATAATAAAGGGCCTAAAACTGATCCCTGAGGTACGCCACTAATAACATTCCTTCACTCTGACCTCACTCCATTCAGTACAACTCTCTGTTTCCTATTTTTGAGCCATTCAGTTATCCAATTTAAAACGTTCACACATATCTCATGCAACTTTAATTTATGAATCAGCCAAAGCCTTTAGGTGGTTATCCGTCCATTTTCCAGCATGGTATTGACCCTGGTCTCACAACAACATAGATGGGCCATGATATGAAACTTCCTAGATCAGGAACTTATGATTGGTCCTCTAAAGCAGTATTCTTTAAACGAGCTCAATGGTACATTTGATGGGTGAGACAGAAACATGCTAAGATTTAGAGGGGTTAAAAATTCCAAAAAGGGGTCCACAGGACATGATCGATTAAAGCCTAAATTATGTGTAGACCATTAGATCATTTTAATTTATGGAGTTGAATTACATTGAAAAAATATTGGTCATTCTACAGATTAACAAGTCGAACCTAAGGGGCTTTGTTAGAAATATCTCTATTTTGAAAAAAATACGCAATTACTTACAAATTAAGGCCTGCAAATTATTAATTATGAAGGTTTGACGAAAACTAGATTGGCAGCCATCGTCATTGATAGCTAGTTTAGAACCACCAAGAGAATGGGATGTGGGGGTTTATGTAGGTTAGTTCTTTTTATTTTTAATTTGAGGTTAGGTAAAATTCGGGAGGGGGAGAATGTTTTTTTTTATTAAATTTATATTTTCTATTTTTCAAATGGAAAGGAACCAAACAATAGGCCTATTCTTGTAACACAGCAATGCATAGTCTATAGCAAGCATACCAAACACGCGGCCCGCGGGCCGCATGCTGCCCTTTGAACCTATACCTGCGAACTGGGCACAGGATTCTGTATTTTGGTAATTGAACAGCCAAATTTGCAGTTCTTATATTTTAAAATGGATAAATTTACGTCGTTCACAGAAAAACGGCATGCTTTTCTTTATTCAGAATGTCTTTTACACTTGGAAATAGTCTATCACCTTTTAATTGATTTTAAAAGCACAAAAGAAACACGAAGGAGGCTATGAGGCAAAAGAGTTAAGACTTCTAATATTTTTTAATCAATCACTTCAATTAATAGTCATGTGCGGCCCTTATTACAACGCAAATGTGACCAATATGACCATAGGGGAACCCTCGGGTTCACATTTCTACTCTCTGTGATGCTTGTGAAGTAACTGTTCTGGCGTTTTCCACTGAATATTATGGTCATTTCGAAGCTATAATTGATTTTTGTCAAAATAGACACTGCCTAGTCCGGAAAGAACCGGTTTGTGAACGGTGTGGGTTATGGAGATGCCAGTTAAATTTGGGGATTCGAAAAAAAAGAAGCAAATGTAATGTTCGGAATCAAAGTTTAAAAACACTTAAAACCTAATGTGCTTAAATAACCTGGTTAATTTTGGTTTTGTGACAACCCTCGAATTTTGTGGTCGCTTTGTTATAAATAAATATCTCTATTTAAAAAAAAATACGCAAATGGTATATAATTATATCCTAAATATACTCTATAAAGCACTTTGACTACTTAATGTGGGCAAATTTCTGATTATGTGGTTATGGCGAAAAATAATGACAGCCAACTTGGGAGACATATTGTGATTTAGAATCACATTATAGGGTATTATTTATCATTTTGAAGTGATTTTATTTCTAAATTTAAATATGATACGAACATTTCCTAGTTATCAATTTAAAAAAAATCTGATTGATTTAAATAGGATTCGGGAGTCAGGCGATATATAGGAAGTCAAACAACATTGTATAAAAACTAAAGGCCAAACGACATTCAGCAATCGCCTTTTTAATTCGAATATAAGGTTAAGGTTTCGAATTAGGAATATTACGAGTTTATTTAAAATTTGTGGGGGTGTTTGTGGGGTGAAATCCTCCACAATTAATTGGAGGGTATGTGGGCCCCCATTATGAAATTACCTTACAAATGATATATAATACAATATAATACGATTACAATAGCCTCCACCCAAAAAAACAGAGCCCTGTTTTTGGAATTTGCCTAGGGATAAATATTTTCTACATCCAAAACAATTGTTTATATATATATATATATATATATATATATATATATATATATATATATATATATTTATATATATATAATATTAAAGTAACGATGTACAATTAGGTCATTTTATTCCTCATTTAAGTCTAGTGATGAAGAATCAACTGACATATTTATTATGTATGTACTGTACTTCCCAACAATAAACAAGATTGCAGCACTGATAGCATAAAAAATAGCTTCTCCAACTCTTGAGGCGTAAGGATAGTTTTTCTTGGCACTTCATGTCACATCTAGGCGTGTATGTGGTCGCTTCCCGCAACATGTCATAAAATTTCAATAAGGCCACACCACATAATCTACACCGCGTTCAGCGAGCCAAAGCTTAGAATTATTCACAAATGTGCAATTGATGAAGTTCAAAGGGTTTCTGGCAATGAATACTGTATGTTAATTTATTTGAAATAGAGGGTGACCAGAAAATTCGGTCTCGAAAATTCGGTCTCGGAAAAATCGGTCTTGGAAAAATCAGTCTTTTCATATAATACTTTTATTTGCTTTTAATGATGGAATGCGTGTTAATCCTTCAGGTCAAGCCAAGATACCGAGGAATGTATCCAATTCCAAACTTTCGTTTCTCATTTATTTTATTTGAGCGTAGTGATCTTCTGGGTCGGTCAGTGCAGGTCAATCCCATTCCCATAGATTTATTTTTATATTGTGTTAATCCTTCGTACCAGATAAGAATGTTATTTAGGGTTTTTAGTATACGATCGTTAAGTCACTATTAAGCTACTACTTCAAGAGCAGTGTCAGGCAAGTTCAACGTTCTATAATTCTTTAAATTGCGCATTACCCAAATTATGGCTGCTTAGTATTTTAAAAGTGAGAAGAATAAAGAAAAGTTGATTGACGAACTGAATTATATTAATGGTTTCCAAATGCTTAGTGTTGATAAGGAAAAGAAACTTTGGCGCCGTGATATGCATATAAGTGTCCTGCTCTCGTGCATACCGAGAAAAAACTTGGTGATCCTGTAATTATTAAAAAGCTCAATAATCATGAACAAGAAGCTGATCCAAATGTAACAGAAGCAAGAATCACCATTTCAGAATTAAAACTCAAAGTGAATAAAGGCGCTGCATCAAACACTGGAACTCTCATTTCAGAAACAGTAAGTAGTGTTGGAGAATATGTAAAGTATGAATTGCCAAATTTGCAAAAGGTTTCAAGAAATCTTACTTATTGCCGCAATAAATCTTTTGGTACCCCTCCTTTGCATCTTTCTAGTACAGGATTTGAAATCCAAATACTTTCACTAGCTTTCAGAGAGGCGTATCGTTCTTCCAATGTGACATTGGTTTAATGACGAAAAGAGAATCTTAATTCTTTCCTCAAATGAGGGCCTTGAAGATTTGAAGAATGCCTCACATTCAGAAATTTATGGCACTTTTAAATCAGCTCTATCTATATATATATATATATATATATATGGTATAAGTTGTTTACCATTCACGCTGTTTTAAACGGTAAATTATTTCCTCGTGCTTTTGCTTTTTGCCTGACAAGACTGAAGCAACGTATGACAATTGTTTTGATGAACTAAAAAAAAAATGGTACCAAATATGAACCCACAAGAAGCAATGATTTTGAAAGAGCACTTTAAAACTAGTTACAGTCGTAACTTTATTGGTGCCCACAGCGTGGTTTGTCTATTCAAATTCAGTACTCATGGCAACTTTGCGACAAAGATAAAAAAATTTGTGCTTTGGCATGTTTACCACCTAAAGATGTTATAAGTACCTTTGAAGATTTATGCGATGATGAATTAGAGTCAATAGATTTTATAAGCTATTTTGAATTGACATAGACTGGTCCAAAAAGAGTAAGACGTGGGAGGCGGGAAGAGCATTTGTATCCAATTAATTTTTGGAATGTCCGCCATCGAGTGATACATGGATTACCCAGAACATACAATGCTTTAGAAAGCATCAACTCGGTTACCTGCAAACATCCTAACATTTGGAACCCCATTGATGCTCGTCTAAAGGAAGAAAAACACAGGTAAACGAAAATTATTCACATTCACAGATGAGATAATCCACAAAAGAAAAGGAAGTATGAGATAATAGATGAAAAGTTATTAAAACTTGTACAATCTTACGATAAAGATACCAAATCAGCATTTTTAAAAGCAATTTCTTATAATCTTAAATGACGAGTTTATTTTTCAAGTTCTGTATAGGACCGAATGTTTCAAGAACAAATTTACTTATTTCTTTCAAGTATTTATTTTAATAAAAGCTTATGTAATAATGCCGTTGTAATTGTTCCTACTCCTTTAGTTTTGAGTTATTTTTTAATAATTTTAATTTTTTTTAGTGTTGTTCCATTTATAGTTTTTTTTTTAAGTATTTAAGATATTAACTCCTCAAATTTCAAGACCTAATATTCTGAGACCAAAATTATCCCAGACCAAATTTAGCTAATTTATTGAACTTATAATTGCCCTTGGCTTTAATGAGGGTAGATACGTGTCCATCATACGTATGTGGAATGGCTCTTGGGGACGTCCTTTGTTTAGTCAAACTATGCCCCACAATCGATTTTTTTTAAATGAGATATATCCGCTTCGATAGAAAATGGTCAAAAACCATTTATTCCTGCGGCATATATTACAGTTGATGAATAATTATTATTGTGCAAAGCATTTCAAACTCATCTAGTATTTGTCAAATAATCCTGAAGTAAATTTCCAGGTGGCTGTTGATGTTGAAAGCAAATATTTAGGCAACGGAATTCCATATTTGCGAAGAGATGAAGGAAGAATTAGCAACATTATTGTGCCTACAGATGTAGTCCTAAATCTGATTGCGCCTTAATTTCACAAAGAGGCTACAATGTCATCGGTGTTAATTATTTTACCTTCTCAGACCTTTTTTGTAGCTCGCAAAACAAAATGTCAGTTTAGTTGGAACAATCCGCCAGAAGAGAAGAGAATTACCAGAGGTAGTATAAAAAGGTAAAACCAATCCATGAAACTGGTTTTCAAATCCGCAAGGAATCCAATTGCCACTCTAACATCATACCAGCGCAAATATCAAATTTTCGTTTTATGTTGAGCACATTACCTCGAGATGTAGAAATTCCTAAAAATAGCCCCCAAATATATAACCCGGCGATGGCCAATGTATGTTTTTTATTAAATTTTGGAGCTGCCTCTTATGAACAGTTGGGTAATAGACAAAAGTGTTTGCGAAAAGATATTTAAAACAAATGCTGAGGAGCTTTGTGTTGATTCTCCGCATGGTCAGCGATGATGCCACTAGTACTTCTAGGAATAAATACTGATGTAAATGTATTAGTAGCAAAGGTCGAAATGAACCACATAAATGTATCGATTCTGCAACCGCAGACATGATTAATATTCCTAGATTTAATTTTTTTTATATAAGGACTAATTTTCTTTTTAAAAATGAAAACAATTAATATGATTATATTGAAACAATCAAGTAAATTGGCTAATTTATTTCTTCAACAAATGTTTTCCGCAGCTCTTTCAGTATTTCTTTAGAAGTAAAACCTTTTTTAGTGTTTCGAGGCGCGTCAGTCTTTAGATGCAGTTAAAATGTCCGGTCGTTCCAATGTTAAAGAGGAAACAGCAGTTAAAATAGTAAAAGTTAAAGGCAAACGGTACAAAAATCAAAAGAAACAAGAAAGAAATTCCCTATGAAATGAGTAAACTTTGCAAATAAATCATTTACTCTTCCCTTTAAATAAAAATCTCGGATTACCACCAATGATAGATGGAAACAATAAATGTTCAAAATGTGTCTGGGAAGCCAAATTTATCGAACAGAAAAGAGATCCAAACCATGAAAGAAGGAGGGAAGGATTAGTTCTGAACAGAATCCTTTCAGAGTAAAAACAGGAGGACGGCAATATATATATATATATATATATATATATATATATATATATATATATATATATATATATATATATATATATATATATATATATATAAACACTTTAGTAGAATCAGTTTATTATATTACATGACTAGTTTCAGGATCTACCTCCATCTTCAACTATACAATGAGAAGACAGAACACAAATGCTTTATATACATTTAGTAGCGGATGGGTAAGGATCACAAAGGATGGAGATGGGGCGGGGGGAGAAATAGGGTACGGAACGGGTAAATTTGTGACGATTTTGGAAGCAAAATTTAAGAGGAAACAATTTTGAATAACTCTCCATTTAAATGAGCCTCAGAAATATTGCACTTTGAAATTGTTTCAATCATTATTCGCAAAATTATACGTCTTTTGTAATAATTGTTAGAATTATAGACTAGTTTGACATTATTAGAATTATATTGGTTATCACAATTACTCGCGTGATTGAACAACTAGAAGATAAACTTCCTGGTATTATATCCTCTCCGATGCGTTTATTAATATATAGGATCTTTTGGCGCTGAAGTCCTCTCTCAGTTGTTGATAAATTCTGCTTCCTCGACCATCCACAAACGGCAGCGTTTAACGTTATGATATAGGATCCACTTCTTATCACCAGTAAGCAGGCTGCCCCAAAATGGGGCCTGGCGTTGTCGTGAAAGCAATTCACGTCCTGAATGGCCTGAATGCAAATTAGGAAGGCCTCGTCACTGGGTTTTATAGGGCCAACCCCTTTTGAGGGCTAAGGTAGAGCAGTGCACGTCTCTCTGTGACCCCTAACGTCCTGTAGTCCTGCATTTTAATACTGAAAGGGGTCGAGAAAACACCGACAGAGAGAGTCACTGATTGGCATCCCTGGTGCCTAGGAAGAGGAATAGCTGTCACATGAAGGCCGCCTAGAGATGCAAATGGTCCCTGAGCAACCAAGGGACTGAACCGGGGCTTAGTGAAAATAGGGAATGTTGATTCCCCCCACCTACAGGGCAAACTTCTCTTCAAGTGGCACGTCCCCCTGAAGACTTACAAGGAGAGGAGGGCCCTCCTCCCACTGCTGGTGCCCCTTTGAAAGCCAAGACATTCTCTATCTCGGATAAAGATTTTGCTGAGTCATGTTCGCCCCGAGTAGGGGTTCCTCTTAGCGTCGGAGAGATTCAGGTTCATTTCCAATCCTCCTCTCCACAAAAGAGAAAAGACTAATAGGACTTCGGTTTCCTTTCTCTCCACGGAGGCCTCGGTGACGAAAAGGCAAAATATCCACATCCAGGCCCGAGGCAACCTCGAGCTGGACACTTAGACTATTACCAAAATTGCGAGTGCACTGAGCGGAGCCTAGCCTACGTCGGGGCCCCTCATTGAGAAACTACCTGGTGTTTTCGAGCCCACTGGCTTCAAATGCTTTCTGTTTATTCGCTGCATTGATCGCAGTATGTTAGCCAAGGCCAACATGATCATTTATCTGGAGCATTAACTACCAAAATTGGTACAGAGCCGAAGGTGACCTTTTTCTGAGACGGGAGCCTTCTTGCGAATAAGCCCGATCTCTCCGAGGCGGCCATGATTAGTGCCCTTTGGACAATTTTTTGTTCGCTGGTGAGTGTGATGCCCACTAGACAATAAACATTCTGAAAAGAGTGGTTTACGCGAGGAAACCCGTGGACTACTCCATATAATATATCATTTTAGAACTTGCCGACCATAAAGCAGTTAAGATCGAACGTGTGATGAGATAACAGGGAGGGCTTCGATATCCATCCATACACTCTACGTCACATTCCGCCGTGACAGGCTCTCTGAGTCGGTGCGTGCCGGTTGGTATCGCTAGCCCGTGAGGGCATTCGTTCCACTGCCTTAAAGGTGCTACTAATGACACTGCTTGTGCCAACATATCACTCATGAAGTCCTGCAAATTCCGGTTTACCCGAAGTCTGTGTAACTTGCCCCAAGGAAGTAAATGATAAATCACTCGCGTGTGCTGCCAAGAAGGTCAATTACAGAAGACACCCAGTTTCTTCCAGGCAATATGGTACAAATCTTCTGACCATACCTATATATTGGTTGTTTGGATGAGGCTTGCAGTTCTCATGGGATAATTATAATTTGTACACCACTACTACCCTCGGCCGACGCCTAACGATGCCCTTTGCAAGAACGAGGAATCAAAACACACTACAATGATCAGCACAACGAACAATTTACATGAACAATTTTGGTGGAAAACAGTATCATTCTCATCAAAGAGATGGCCCCAAGCTTCAACACCCAGCACACCAGCTGGGAGCGAGGAGTACACCTTTGTGCTAAAAGTGAACCGTACCCTGACTCCAACCTATAAAAGCATCCAAGAACAAAAACTAACTTGATTCTTTGTAGCTCACAACGACCAAACAACTACTTCGCCGCTAAAGGATGCATCACTAATGGAATACTTTACACCAATGCCGCCTCAACAATAAAGAAGATTTCTGTCTGAAGTTGCCCGAAGAAAGGCAAAAGCTCACAGCAAAAATTTTAATTAGGTTTGAATACGACAATATCAAATAGATCCTCCTCAGCTAATTTTTAATCTTCAGCTAGATATCAAAACTGCATTCAATCAGAGCAATGGCTTGATCGACTTTGGGGGTTATCTTGATATTACCATCCACTTTCTGCACAAATTCTCTCTATAATTATGATGAGCATTTATTGCAATAATCACAGTTTGCGTTTTCATTTGCTTCACTTGAATGTCATTCATTACACTGGTCGGCGTCAAAAATGTTCTTGAGGGTTCCATAGGTGATTCTGAATGAAATTTGTCTCCTTAATCCAAATCAAGCATTCATATTGCTCAATCAGGTTTAGTTTTTAAGATACAAACCAAGCTCCCTAGATGGCGTTAGAGAGCTCAGTCTCTAGCTGACCGCGAGCGCGATTGGTTGTCTGTTGCTTGCTCACTCTCCAACTAAGTGTTGGTTTTTTAATCCATGACTTTTCTCATCTATGAACAGTGTTTAAAGTGTATTTCTAAAACTTTATTTATCTTTGTGAATTTTTTTGCAGGCAAATACATTAGCAATACTCCTTATATTTCATAAAAATGAATAGAAAGTGTAAAAACAGTCCTGATAGATTTTGTTTTGTTTGTGGAAAGGTAACTTTTAGTGACCAGCAATGCACTATAACGCCGTTAGTAAAGTTCCTTTACAATGCATATTTTGGAATAAAGCTAGGTGATCAAGACCAAAACTTTGCTCCACATATGTGCTGTAAAGCCTGTGTCATAGCCTTAAGACGCTGGAGTAAGGGCAAAACGAACTGTTTTTCATTTGGTGTACCTATGGTGTGGAGAGAAGGCAAGAACCACATTACAGACTGCTATTTTTGCAGGACAAATTTTAAAAGGGAGATAATTATTTAAACAATATAGTCCTTGACAAATCTAGAAATGTTTATACAAATCTTTTGGTAGCCTATTAAAATTGTAATTGTGTATAAAAATAGTGTATTATGCTGGTAGAAAAATTGTGGTTAAATTGTATATAAAAATTGATTGTATTTAAAAATTGTAAATTTACCTGGTATAGAAAATGTGTATAAAAATGTGGAAACGAGAGTCGAGTGAATTAAAAGTATGTAAATTAAGTATGCGAAACTTTTTTTCAGGTGTCAATAAGAAGAACAAGCACACTGTAGTGTATCCTGATGTTCATTCTGCCATTAAACCACAACCACATAGTCCAGGAGTTCCAGTTCCTTCTCCACCTAAAAATACTGAGCTACCAGACAATATAGAAGATATTGGAGTGGATGTCACTAACAATTCAGTGACATATCAGCCTACGTCTACAATGACTTTGGCAAGACCACTCACTCAAGGTCAATTAAATGACTTGACTAGAGATCTTGGTCTTTCTAAAGAGAACACACAACTTCTTGCATTCCGTCTTAGGGAGAGCAACCTCCTCTCTCAAAAAACTACATACTTTTGGTTCAGAAATAGAGACGAAGAGTTTCAAAAGTTCTTCGCAGTTGATTCTTGCAGCTCTTTGGTGTATTTCAATGATGTAAAAGGTTTAATTGAGGCACTTGGCGTTCCTTACCAACCAAGTGAATGGAGGCTCTTTATTGATTCTTCTAGCAAAAGTTTGAAGGCAGTACTCTTAAATATTGGCAATAAAATGGCATCTGTACCTATTGGCCATTCAATTTAGTTAACAGAAAGCTACGAAAATATGAAAGTATTGATTAATACAATCAAGTACTCTAACCAGAACTGGTTAATATGTGGTGATCTCAAGGTAAGATATATTTTACTTTATTGAACTTGTTAAATATTTCAAGGAATGTTTGTTTCTAAATACCAATGACAGAAGGATATTATATACATATTAGTTTCTCCCTACCCCTAATAAACTTAGTGAAAATTGCCTATGCCAAAAATAGAAGTTCTTAGAAACCATGTACATCAATATGCATCAATATGTTTTCTTTCAGGTTGTGTGCCTTCTTCTTGGGATGCAAGGAGGCTACACAAAATATCCATGCTTCATGTGCTTATAGGATAGCCGGGCGGATAGTCTTCACTATAAGAAAAAAGACGCCATCTTGAGAGGCATTCCAAATTGGCTGCCACAATGTGGTAGCTCAACCTCTAGTCCCTCCCAAAAATGTTTTACTGCCTCCTCTTCATATAAAGCTTAGCCTGATAAAGAACTTTGTCAAAGCACTGAATAAAGAAGGCCAAGCTTTTAAGTATCTACTGCAAAAATTCCCACAGATCAGTAATGCCAAGCTCCATGCAGGCATATTTGATGGTCCCCAAATTAGAACTCTGTTAAACGACAAGCATTTTTACCCCAATATGGACGCTAGTGAACAAGAAGCATGGCGAGCGTTTAGTAAAGTAATTGACGGTTTTCTGGGAAATAAATAAAGCTCAGGATATATCTCACATGTAAATGAGCTTATGCAATGCTTCGAAAAAATAGGAGTTTGCATGTCGATAAAAATGCATTTTATCCAGGCACATCTTGACTATTTTCCGGCAAACTGTGGAGATTATAGCGAGGAACAAGGAGAAAGATTTCACCAAGACATAAAGACGGAGGAGACAAGATATCAAGGATGCTGGGAAAACAACATGTTAGCTGACTATTGCTGGTGTCTTAAACACGACGAACCAACATCGCTTCACAAGCGGAAGTCATCAAGGACTTCTTTTCTTGGAAAATAGTTTCTTTGCACTCCTGGGTAAGCTCATAAGTAGACTGAAAGTTTAAAATTGATTAAAAGAAAGTCAAATTGAGTCGGTATTTTTTTATTACAAGTAATTGTAATTTATTAAATAACTTTTATATATATAAGGGATTTTTTCAAAAATGGCCTTTTTCTAAAAACAGTAGTGCGCTGTATCTCAAAAACCAGACCTGATTGAGCAAAATGAATGTCATATTTCAATTTACGAGAACAATTTTGTTAGGAATCACTAAAGAAAACCGCAGGAACAGGAAATCATTTTTTTAAACGCAGGCCTGTGTTATCAATCTAAAAAGGTAATACTTTTTTTAGAGCTATTTAAACTGATGCCTCAAAATAAATAAATAAATATATATATATATATATATATATATATATATATATATATACAAAGAAGGAGTGAATGAAAGTTCTGCGGGTGATAACAACCACCACAGGGCTTTCGCCATATTTTTTTTCTGCCTTTCAAAACAATTTTGATGACAGAAATAAAGGTGCAGAAACCTTGCATTGCAGACTATTTAACAATATAGTACAAGAAAGAGAAATTGGACGCGAAGGAGCATTGAGACAAGAAACGAGTTTTTTAGAGGTAAGAGAAAGGGACATTAGAAGAAGCCTAAAATCAAAGAGAGCAGAAGAAGTCACAATGAAGGCAATCCTTTACCGAGAAGACAGAGATAACGCCAGGGGAAAAAAGTTTGAAATTCTAGTCTTCTTCTAATGTCCCTTACTCTTACCTCCTGTTTCTTGTCTCATTGCTCATTCGCGTCTAATTTTTCTTTCTGTACTATATATATATATATATATATATATATATATATATATATATATATATATATAGTGAAGTGTCTTCTTTATTCCTTAATATACCCATATACTCCATTTCACGTTAATTATGCATCCATATTTCCACTTTTGGGCCAATTTATTCGCAACGTAATGTGAAAGGGAAAAGATGCCCTTCGCTTGATTCATTTTGGGAGTAGCTCTGAAGATCTATTTATGATTCCCTAAATGTGAGTGGAAGGGAAACGAAGCGTAAAGAAGGCCAGGGATCGCAGAATCCGTTTATTTATGGTAATTTTGCATCTGCGGCTGACTTAGACTATAACAAAATTCCGCCCTCGGATATTCAGCACTTTATAATTATTTATGGGTAACTGAATCAATTACACGATTCAGGTCTCGAATACTTTGGACTGTACTTTAAAAAAGGCGTTAAAATAAGGCCTAAGTTATAACAAACTGGCAGTTTCTGTAGAGTAGCGCGTACGCCAGTTTCTTTCTAGTTGTATCTTCTATGCAGTTTCACTTCACCACTTAGGCACTTCTTAGAAACTTTCTGGTTAAGATGTTCTCGTTGAAGTTGGTGTTCTAGTCCAAACTTCTAGTACTCTTATACTACTATTAGTTCTACCATAGTCTTACTACCTTATTTACGCATCTGTAATTCCATTTCGTGAAATTGTGCCAATTCCTGTCAATTGTTAATTACTACTGATGATTGAGTAGGACGATGGCGTTAGGGAGGGGAGAAATTAGTGTTCATTCCTGCCAAATGGTGGCGCTAGGGCGAAGATAAGTAGGCTTCCATGATTGGCTTTCTTGCGACTTGCGTTTCAATCAAGGCTTCTTTACTGTTTTTGATTGACCCAATCATGGTTGACCGCTTCCTAGTTTTGAGTAATTACGATTTTCATAGCATTAAATAACACTAGCTTTTTGAGGTGTAATTGTATGAAAGGACTTGTTGCCATTGAGCCTTTTACACAATAGAGTTTTTTTCAATGTTTATCTCTTTTGTTTACTGGCCTTTGTTGCAGAGGAAGAGGTAGGAGAGTTGGAGGCCATCCTGGTCCCTAGGTAGAGTGGTTAACATGAGTTATGTGCTTTAAACCCATTTTAATATCTCTTAAATTCACTAATTTTTAGATAAACTTTCTAAAAGAATCAAGAATTTTTATCTTCCCTTAATCAAAAATGTCTATTCGGATTATTTCGAAAAAGTAGTTGG
Source organism: Ceratothoa steindachneri (assembly GCA_963969495.1). Taxonomy (NCBI): domain Eukaryota; kingdom Metazoa; phylum Arthropoda; class Malacostraca; order Isopoda; family Cymothoidae; genus Ceratothoa; species Ceratothoa steindachneri. The sequence goes on along the minus strand of OZ018327.1, from coordinate 104,701,152 downwards.
GTAATTCCTTTCATGAGCAGAGATGGTGACAGGTCGTAGTATTTTTCCAAACTAATAACTTATTGAAGTTGAATAAATACAAAAGTACGAATTGCATTTTTTCCTATTAACGACCGTAAACTCTGTAAAACATCGGGTTGAAGGAGCAAAAAAGGTAAATAAATCTAGAGATGCAGCTAATATACCAGAGTAGCCAACTTCACAATGAATCGGGCACGTCTATGGTCGTATATAGTGTTATGAGTGCGTTGAGTTCCTTCAAACTTTGTACATGGATAACCACAGAATCAGATTGACACTACAATTAAGAGGGACATGGAGAAATCCAGCCATAGATAACCAAATAACGCCAACAGCCCCTCGAAAATCAAACTCTTCTATCAACGCTCTATGAATTCCGCCTACAAGGAAGACAGACAAAATGGCCCTTGAGCAATAGAATGCTACACCGCTAAACATTCCACACTCTTCCCAAGGGACATGATTAACGGCAATACCACCATCTTTCACGGCGAAAAAGAACTAGCAAGAGTAAGAATGACTGTCGAATTTAGTGTAAGGTAACCCGAAATAAAGATGCAGCTAAACCAGGGTTCGAAGCCAGAATTGTCATCCATAACGACTCGAAAGTACATTGAGGGCTTAGGTGAATTTTGAATTTTCTTCACCCGCTCGTTTTCAGTAAGAGTTATGCATGGCTGTCGCTACCCAGGAGGAGGTCAAGATTGGTTTCTGCTTGGTTCCTATACATGTAGGGATTGCGGGAAATGAACTCTCCGATGAGGGTGCTAAACAGTCCGCAAGGACTGGATGACTGGTCTAGTGATTCGCTCTTTCCCTCTATGACTACATGGCAGGACTCAAGTCAGCCCTTTGTGCTGCATTACAAAGATGATAAGAGACTGCCAACAAGAACCTTAAAGTTGCTTGCAATTGCGCAGCAACGCTTCTCGTGAATCTATCCCCAATTCCTCGACGGTTTGAAGTGATTTTTTGTCAGTTCTCTATCGAGCAACATCGCTAGACGCAGCGCTATTTGAGTTAGCATTCCGTTGAATCTTACTCTTACGACAGCTTGTTCACCCAGACTGGTCAACAAATTCTCGTCGAATTCATGTCACAGTATGGGGATCTTCGCGCTGTCTCGCTACCGAAAGGCGCTTGGTCGCTATCGCTTAATATGGAAGGTTTCTTCTCTGATTGTGGTTTATTTGTCCTAGAAGACAAAGTCTTCGATACTATTGAGCTTTCACGTGTTGGGTGCAAGCTCGTACCCCATATGTGTGGCGAGCCTTCCTCTGGCACCTGAGTGTTTTTTTCATTGTTTTTACTTTTAGTTGGACTCTGCTTGATTTTTGGTCGTTTTAAGTTGGTTTAAGTAGCCATTTTGTAGGCTAAGAGATAATAATAATAAAAAAGTATAATTTCCGCGGCTATTCGCCTGCTGGCGACAGAAGATCATTAAAATAACAAATATCAATTCTTCAAATACACACTGCTCTCCTCATAACATTTTTTATTCGCTGTTCTAGTAAATAAACGTTGGACACTTTCAGAGGCAAATTTCAAAGAATATTCTGTGCAATCTTCTTGAAGTTAAACAAGTAAATTAAAGGAAATGTAGGTTTTTCTAATTAGTTCTCTAATATTGGACGGTAATGTATTTAGATCCATTCGTTTTACATGCTCATAAAAACTTAGAACAATGAATAAAAATTTCACTCAATTATTCACACTATTAACAGGTTTACGAATAAACAGAAGGTAATACTTGGCAAGAAGCTTATTTGCTTAAAACGCAGTGATCGCTGGAAACCCCAAAATGGTGACATCTAGCAATTTTACGCCACGCTAGCCTATTTTAGTGCCACTGTGAGAAGTTAGAATCGCCTCGACACTAAATAATGAGTTAAAATGATCTTTTACCATCTTTTCTCCTCAAGAAATAACCACCTATGGAAAATAAATAGTTCTCATGAAGCTAACCAATACCTCTTCTACTGTTGAAAATAGCTCTTCTGCTGTTCGATATAACCATCCCTATATAAAATCATGGCCTCCTTACAAAATATACTAATTCCTGCATGGGTTACAGACAACGGTTAACAGTCAAAGAACTTAATTCATATTTAAATGAAGAATTTAGAAGAAAAAAGAAATTCTAAAGGAACTCAGGTCTAAAGCGCGCCTTCTTCATGGAGAAAAAAACTACCCACTTGATACTTGAAAGAGAAAGATAGAATAAGAGGGGTGGGGGAGTTTGGAAGAGAGGGTGGAGGGTAATAGCGAGAAAAGGATGGAAGTCGTAGTCAGGTATGTATGTGTGCGGGTGCCCGGTGAGCGAGCCAAATCCATTTGTTATTTGGTATATTTTTCTATTTGATATTAACATTGTCCTACTGTGGGATCTTTTTATTATTTTGTACTTGTTATTGAGTTACTATTTTTTTCCCATTAGGGGTTTGTTTTTTGTTTTTGTTTTTTCAGTCTCTTATAATTTTGCAATTTTCTCTTACCTTTTAGTTGTACTTTGGTACGAGTTCCGTTGTTATGGTGTTGGGGGGGTATCTTTTTTTATCCACCTCCCTCTGCCTCTGGGTCAAGAGCCGCAACAGTCTCCATAGTGAGAATAGCCTTTAGTCTTGCCCAGATATCTTGACCTTTTTTATACAGGTATGTGTTCAGTGGTTCAAGACATGTTTCTTCATGGAGGCTCCTCGAGGTGCGATAGTCATACCGCAAAGCGTTGGTAATAAAGCGGAGGCCTCGATTTTGAACTCTCTGGAGTCTTGACATATTTCTTCTTGACGCCACGTTGAGCAGAATAGCAGGGTACACCAGTTTGGATCTGACTAAACTGGTGTACAACTTCTTTTTATTCGTTGTGTTGAAGTTGCTGAATCGTAGGAGTTTGTCAAGTTCAGTGTTGGCGTATCCAATCTTGGAGCTGACGTGTCTGTTCATGCCACAGCTGGCAAGTTTGTAGCTAAGGACTGACACGTGCTGTGAGTAGTCAATTTTGGAGTTTTCTAGATTTAAAGGAACGAAACGACGTCTCCCTATTGCGGTTGCTCAGAATTTTTATACGTTGGTCTGTATTTTCCAGCGTTTCTCGAACCTGGAGATTCTTTCGGCTTCTGCTGTCGTGGTTCTAGCCATCATCCTCGCAGAATTTGTTTTCCGAACCACAACTTGGGTAATATCTTCCTCATATTTGATGTTGGTAATTCTTCCATCGGTTGGTTTGGGGATGTCACTCGTAAAGATACTCTAGAGAGTAAGGCTGATGTATCCTCCTTGAGGGGCCTGATGGACCACGGACAGGAGCTCGAGGGCTTCCACTGTTTACTCCTTGACGACAATGACAGCTTGTTTGTTGGTAAAGTAGCCACAGATGATCTTTTTGAAGTGTTGGCTGACGCTTAGTCGAGAGATTTTGTACTTCAAGCAGTTTATCCAAACTTTGTCGGAGGCCTTCTTTACCTCCCTGCAAACGACGTTGGTCCAGCACCTCCTAGCCAGATCTACTGCTGAGTGTTGAAGCATGTGAGCTATGGCTGTTTCCGTGCCTCGGTATCTTCTGACCCGTGCTGTTTCTTGTTCAACAGGACTGCTCTGACAGGTCTTTTGATAGTGTGATGTTGAGAATTTTCTCAAAATCGTTCCCAATGATCTCCAGCTTTGGGATGAAAATCATTTTCGAGGTTTTCAGGCCATCTTGGAAATATCCAATTGCTATGGACGAAATGAGTAGGTTCAAAAGCCTATTCGGAAATGTTTCGGGTACCTCCTTCAGGGGCCTGATGGTGATTTGGCTGAGGCCTGGAGCTTTAGGCTTGAATGATACGATTGCTTCCCACAATTCCGCACTGGTGTTGGGATTTCCCTCTTGAGAGTTACTATGAAGAGGGTGGAGGTACGAGGTTTCATAAGGGTCGAATCTGCCTTCCCTCATCTCCATGTATTTAGGAACCTGATCCTCGAAGCCTAGGTCAAGGTTTTCCTTCTCTTCATTCGAGATTTTGAAAAGGTTTTCCAGACTCCACGCAACAACCTCTCCTCCTCTCTGGAAGTGGTCGCCGTGGTACCTTCGTGCGAAGTTACAGTTGGGCCATAAGAATGGGAGCCACCCTTTAGTCTGTTGACTTTTGCTCAAAATGACTTCGGATTCATGTCAGTGTCTAATATTTCAATTAGACGGTTCCACTTCTCTCTCACCTTGTGCGCCAGCGTTGTGTTCAGCTGTTCCCTGAGGTTTTGAACGAGTCGGAAATCCATAGACACGGAGTAGCTAATGTCGTGGATACGGTTTTAGATATCAGTGAAGTGCTGTTGGAGCACCACTCTCTCTTATGTAGAGGTTGTTAGGAGCGCGATTTTGTGATAGATTGTCGTGATAGCTATCGCGTCTACGTTTAAAATGCAGTAATTAATAGCAGTAAGCTCATCGTCGAGGTCTAGCTCAGATGAACCCTCCAAGACAGTGAGGTCCAATGCGAACGCCCTCTTGTATGATTTCCAGTTGGCCTTTAAGAAGTCTTTCCTTGGAGCGACACGAACGGGAATAGGACCAGCTGCTATGGTAATCAACATGGGAATGTAATCGATAGGTGTCAGTGGTCCTGGACTAAAGAGCTGGTGGAAGGGGAAGCCTGGATTCGCGAGAACTACATCAGGCTTGGTGTAGCAAGAAGACAAGGTTTCTACCTCTTGCGTTTGTACTTCCATAGCCCACTGCTCTGTTCCTGGCGTTCAGGTCGCCGGCAAACAATAATGGGTGCTTTTTCTTGAAAAGGGTATACATGTTGTGGTATGATAAGTTGAATGGCGGGGAGGTTCTTAGCTCTCACCGAATTCGATTTCAACCAGAGAGCACCTCAGATCATCGATAGAAACGATTGGTCCATTGGATCCTCTAGTCTGTACTACAGATCTTTCTTGACCTCTATTATAGTTTTGTCGAACCTCTCTCCTGTGATGTTCCCTTGGATAACGTTGTATCCGAAGATATTCTGCCTGTCGTCGTCCCTGATTCCGCTTTCTGACAACAGAAGAATGCCCGGATCCTGTTTTCGGTTGACGTTGTACAGCTGGTTTTTATTCATCTCCTCCCCCCTTGTACGTTAGCTATGTGCTAAAATAGTTAACCTATTTCTAGTTGCCATCTTGTGTGTCTGAGTTCTTAAAGGCTTTTGGTTGTTTGGTCTATCCGATCGTAGTTTTTTGAAGAAGGATGGCTCGTAGAGCTTAAAGTTGTCGTCGTACAGCCTTCCTTTGTAGATTAGTAAGGCTGTCTTGACCGACGATTCTTAGTCTTCGGGTGAGTCATAGCACCACTTGATGTGGCCTCTTTTGAGTCCTGAGGCCACTTCCTCAATGGATATCTAACTTTCTTGAGTGGAGTTTTCGTTGTCGGCGATAGTGAGTTTGATATCTCTTCCGTCGAGTTCGTGTTCTTCCTGCTGTGGTAGTCGTTCTTCTTCCTCCTCTTGTTTTCTGGGTTCTTCTTTGTATCTCCTTTTGTTATTTTTCTCTCTGTCCGAGGCAGGCAGAGGTGTTTGGTCAGCTACATAGTCATGTACGGTCTCTGTAACTACATCCTCGTGGGCTTTTGTTTCTTTTGTTTGCTTGGCTGGTTCTGCTCGTGCTCCCTTGTCGCAAAGTTACCGAGAGAACTTTGTCTTGCTGTGATAGAATCCAGGCCATTTTCAGTTTGAATCTTGTCCATCTCGGTATTTAATGAACCCGGGCAGGCTATATTGATCACATGCGCGTGAAGAATGCATGCTAGCACTTTAGGAGGGGTTGCATCCGTGATATATAGGACTATTTGGGCTTGTGCCGGTATTGTCCTAATTTGTGGTGCGATCTCAGCGGCTGTTGGGTAAGAGATTTTCGGCCTGTCAGCCACTACTCTCTTCTTTCTTAGGTGTTCCTTCCTGACTGGAAACCAGCGAAATTAATGCACATTTTGTGTCGTTAAGGCAGTGCAACCAGTCGTGGCCGGTTTGTGCGTGCTCTGAGCAGATCCTAGCGTTCTCCTTGTCTAGGCAGGCACTAGTAGGGTGTTTTCGACATTATAGCAGAAAAAGCAAGTTAGCAGCTAGAAGAATATCTCCTTTTCAATCTGCTCTGGGGAGATTATCATGGAGAATAGATTCAGTCCTCTTTCCTGCGCCTTGGCCGCCATCTCCATTTATATAAACACTTCGGTCACTTCTTCCCATTCTTGGTTTTTCTCTATTTCTTGATTAATGTCTTCGGCTGATCTTTCGCCTACATATGGGTTAACTCGCGTGCATACGATAGCCTTCCTTGGCACTAAGACTGGGGAAGGTTTGGACTCTATTCCTATGGCGTCTAGTTCATTTATGCCAGTTGTTGAGATTAGCTTCACCAGGTCGGTCTGTGTATGGCAAATCGCGGTGTATCCTCTGGTGGCCTTGATTAGTCTTTTGAGTCAGATCCTTAGTTTCCCGAAGATAGTCTGAAAGGCCTTTGCTTTATTGGGCTCCTCATTCCCGACTAGTCGCAGTGGGACCCGAAAGTCCGGAGACTTCCCCGCTCGTTCATTGCTGGGACGTCCTTTCATCGGAGAGGAGGGGGGGGGGGGCACTCCAATTCGGCAAAATATCACTTTACTTCCTCACAGGCGAGACAGAAATAGGAGGCATCTCCAACAATCTAAGTTTCAGAACACTAGTTTTCAGCCTTCAGGAGTTTCTTCGACTTTTTATTCTTCGTCCACTTATTTAAAATCTTGATACGAATTTGATACTTTCAAAATCAAGAAAAATTTCAATAGGTATACAAACCTGAAAGGTTTCTTAAACCTTAAAATCCGAAAGTCAAGTAGGGTTTAGAGGTCTCCTATTCCTTTTTATCAACTTTCATTTCCTGTCAGTGACAGTACGCACCGCAACTTTAGATAGATAGGAATGACACCTGTACTAATTCTGATAGAAAGGTGTAACATTTCGTTTTTCCTGATGTTTTTCTACAATATATAGCGTAAAAATATGTTCATTTTAAACTCAAAATTTTTCATTTTAATCTTAAATTTATTTTTATGCTTTAATATTAAAAAATACATTCAGTTTTGCTCATCTGTAGGTTTGTATAGTATCTACAGATATTTTGTATTTATATAGCTGAATTTCTTAATATTTTTCATTTTAGCTCCAGAAGTTAGGCCGAAAGGTGGCTCGGGCAAATAATAAATAATGAGTTAAAATTATCTTTTACAATCTTTTTCTCCTCAAGAAATAACCATTTATCGAAAATAAAAAGATCTCAAGAAGATAAAGAATACCTCTTCTGCTGTTCGATATAACTATTCCTTTATATTTATATATATATATATATATATATATATATATATAAATATATATATATATATATATATTGATATATATATATATATATATATATATCGAAAAAAGTACAGTAGCGTACGTGTAACTATAGGGATAAAACCACAGTAATAGGACTAATTTTATATGAGAGACCAGGTTTCGACTGAAACATCCGCCATCGTCAATTGCTAGTGGACAAGTGAAATACAGAAGTTGCTTAACATACAAATACACAAATTTGTGGCGTTAAGGTGGATGATGCAAGAATGTAGCGGCATTTTTGAGAAACGGAAGTATGAAATTCTTGCTTATTAAGGTATTATTATTGAATTGGCCGTCGGAAGTATTAAAGTTGGGAAATTCTTTTATAAGTGCCGATTAAATTAAGCGCCGATGTATATAATTGTGAGACTTGTAAACTATTTTAGCATTATCAATATCCATTTGATGATTTTCATTAGACATATGTAAAAATGAACTCTAGGAGAGTGCACCACGTGGCATATAGCATTTATGTTCATTCATTCTCTTGGAATAAAGTAAACTTCCTCTTCTTGATCGATCAAGCTAGTTTGGAAAAGCTATTTCTGATCATTATCTCGTACTGAAAGGCAACATTGATGGAATTTATTAATTTCATATCTTATAGAATATTGGGATTAATAATGAGTTGGGAAAAACAGATATGATAAAGACACTGAAATAGATATTAATATGTATATTTGTTTATTATAGATAGAAAGCGCCGGGTTTTTTTCCTTTAAAAACAATTTTCACGAATGATATATAGCTCTAACTCAAAAATAATGCCGGCATTTTTGTCGACACGGATACAGTAGTCATCATCATCATCATCATCATCATCATCATCACTAACTATAATTTAAGAATGAGATTTTGGAGGGTATTTAAATAATAATTTCATCTTAGTTTGGTTAGGACTTTTTTATCAAAGATGTTTCTAATAATTCTTTTATAATATAAAAAAACAAAATGATGAAGTTCAGAAATAAATATAAGTATCGAAATTTTGTGAAATTTTTAAAACCCCAAGAATTACAAATGCTGAAGTTCAGAAAATTGATAAAAGTTTAACTATGGCTCCTCTTTTTAGATTTTAAATTTTAATCTTAGTAGCGAAGCCATTGCCTGGTATATCTATATACACCAGGCAATGGCTTCGCTATGATTAAAATTTAAAATCTAAAAAAAAACAGCCATGGTTAAATTTTTATAAATTTTCTGAACTTCGCCAATTATAATAATAATAAAAAAAAACTCTAAATGAAAGTTCCCCCCTTTCAAAATATCACGTTGCTAAAATATAGTTATAAAAGAAGTTATATAAAGATCAATTTTCTGAACTTCACCATTTGTAATTCTTTGGGGTTCAAAAACTTCACGAAATTTCGATATTAAAATTTATTTATGAACTTCACCATTTTGTTTTTTCATATTATTAAATAATTATTAGAAATAACTTTGATAAAAAACCTAAGTCATAACCAAACTAAGATGAAATTATTATTCAAATACTTAAAAAAATCCCCTTCTTAAATTATAGACAGAGTGATGATGATGATTACATAATTGGATTGTGTTTGTATAACCAAACGCTCCACATGTATTCCCTGCAGGAAACAATAAGAAAAGTCCTTTTAAACCGATTATGGCGCCTAAATGAGGTCTTTTAAATAAAGAAGCCGGTATCTTACTTTTTATTTTCATGTGGGTAAACATTATACTCATTTCAAGAAAATTTAAAGTCTCCTCGACTTCGAGTGTGCCCCGATCAAAGAATGATTGTCAATCTGATTGTCTTAAAACAAAAAAGACGCTGCATAACTCCGAAATCACACAACGCTGGTCAATCACAAAGGACTTGTTTTTTAAAAAACGTTTATCCACCTCATGCTTAGTGCAATACATATGAATAGTACAGTTTGGAAGCTACTGCATCATCCACCATAATTGCCTTACGTGTCTCCTTTCGATTTCCGCTTTTTTTTTAACCGATCTCGTTCGTAAAGAATGATTCTTAAGTAAGGACGCACTCAAATAAATACTTCAAAGCTCTTTTGCTTCGAAGCCTACAGAGTTTTATTCAAGACGCAAAGATAAAACTTTTTTGGTTGAGAAATGCTCTCTGAAATGGAGGAAAACTTTGTCTAAAACTATTGTTTAATGTGTTTTCATTTATCCACATAGGTTAACAAAAACCGCACAAACTTTCTTAGACACCTTATAAATCACTGATTTGATAGGTTTTTATTTTAGACATATGTTCTGTACACGCGCCGTGCGAAGAACAAAGAAGTTTAAGACTTGTAATCGTTATTCTTGGGAGATAATCAAGATTACAAGAAAACTTTTAAATTAGGTAAAACTTGATAAGTGTTGATGATCACATTGAGTTATTATTAATTTTGCAAACCAAAAATTTGAGGAAGAGGGTATTTCGAAACACTAGGTATAAGTCCTTAGTAGATTATACATATGTATTTCTAAGTAAGAAATACACCCACCGCCTTTAGGGATCAATCATAGGGAAGTGATCTGCATGTGGGTGAATAGAAACATAGAAAAGATGGATCTTTTGTATATCCCCTAACCGTTGCGTTTTTCGAGTTTCCTTTTCTTCAAGTTAGATGAGTTTAGTAGGTTAAAATAGTCTAAAATACACTTCTTTCTCGAAGAAAAGGAAACAATAAATTCACCGAATGGAGGATCTACAATAGATCCGAAAAAATATAAAGACTAAATATGAGACAAAGAAAATAAGAATGAATTGAAGAATCTCCCTCCCTTAAGTGATCATATGTAGAATCTCCACTCCAACCTCAATCAATTGTAAATCTCCCCTCCAATATATAATTTTAAATAATAAAACAAATGAAACAATATAATCATAGTCAAGAAGAAATTTACTGAAAACAGCGTATGCACGAAAATGATTTCATTATTAAGGATATTTCAAACCAATGTGTTGACACGAAATTTCAAACCCATTTAAGGCAAAACGGTCTCTCCACGTGAATTCTTGTATGTAAAAATTAAAATAATTCCCTTCTGTAGCCTCGCATTTTCTTAATTTGAGCCTTGTGACTCAATCTGTTGAGTATGTATTCCATTCACCGCTTCGAAAAAGTTCACTGAATGGTTGACGGTTCGGGGAACGAACCCAAGGTCTTACAAATTTCGGTCGGATCTCCATGATAGACCCAAGTTACGCAACTTCTCGCACAATGGGTAAAGGCGTAGCCAGATCTCTTTAATCCACTATCTCAATGTAGTCAATCACATGAGTTACTCTGGTGTCAACTAAACCTAAAAGCCACAATGCCGAAAGAGGCGATCGTCCACGATGGTGCTTTGGCTTGTGAAAAGACTCGTCCACCTCCACAACAACTCCGAGACCTCGTAAAGAAAGAATAGGATTCGCTCTGAAGTAGTTGGTACATACTTCCCGAAAGAAGTTGCAGAAGTTCACTGTGGTTTTCTCTGAAATATTTTATAACTATCTGGATTCAGTTTTTTTTTCGAGTATTTCAGCACATGAATAAATAGCGTGGACCCATGTCTGCAATGAAAAATTTGACTTAACAGAAAATGATCCGGTCCGTATTGATGATGTTGACGAATTTTGAGCGGTCTTTCACTTGGCATTTCGATGCATAACCATCATTTATTTTTGCATATTTCGTCCAATTCATTCTTTGATACCAAATCGTGCAATCAAAGGGACAATCACAACTTGAAAAGTATCACGGCCCATGGGTAAGAAGAATATAATTTCTATAAGTTGGATTTATATCAGGACATCACAGTTCCTAAGAGTAGAGTAAATATTCAGGAATGTCGATATCCTCTTCACTTTCTAACCTATTATAGGTAAGCCCCATTGGAATAATCTGTTTTAACTAGGTTATTAGTATCACAAGTCATGATCAAAATAATACACATAAACCATCGAGATGACTAAAAAATACATTTAATATACTAAAGATATATAGCACTCTTAACAATAACGTATTTAACACAACAATGAGCATGAAAAAACTCTTTAGTGCAGAAAAGTACCTCTAAAATTGAGAGATCTGGCAATTCAGGTCATTCGGGCATCGTAGAGGCGCAATAAGCTAGTGGGTTTAAGTATTATGTTGTGGCTTAGTTGCATGGTTACCTTCTCCAATGTTGCTCAACCTTAACGCAGCGCTGTTAGGGTATTCAGATAACGGGCGCTGAACAAAGGCTGACTTCAATTGTGAGGAAATACTCCTCTTGCCTTCGTTTTAGTGAAGAAGGCTAGGTAAGAAGATCGAATGGATTCTTATTTGGAAATGCACATACGGAAAACATATTCATAAGTTTTTATTAGGCGAAGGACTTGGTAGGCTTAGGGAGAAAATCTTTTAGGGAATTTGTGTTGGGAATTTGTGGTAGGCCTACTAAAGTATAAGCATATTTATGCATACCCTTTCTGACTAGAGCACTGTCCGTCCCATTCAACTCGCCTAGCACTCCTGACTCTCTGGCTAAATATAATGAGAATGTTACAGCCAGTCTATTTATAGCACCGTCAATTAAGGATGCATGACTTCTCTTTTCTTAATCAGAATGCAGGTTGGAGCTTATCGGGTCAAGATGCGCTCGTATTTTCTTTGTTAAGACTGCTGGGCGGAGTCAAAGGGTGTGTGCGTGTCGTACAATGACCAGTCTATATATATATATATATATATATATATTATATTTTTTACGGAACGGTGGTCAGAGTCAATTGAGCGACATACGCTCGTATCCCAGTAGCGACAGATGAGGGTGAGAGGGGAGATAAGGATATATACAAATGTAAATGATTGCAAACGGATACTTAATGTTTACCGCGATCAGATTATAGAATTACCAGGAGCGATTAGATAAGCTCAAACGTGAGCTTACAAGCGGCTGCTGTAGAGCTAATATATGAATATACACTTTACGGTTTGATTGGTTAGAAACTATAATTTAGTCACTGGAGGCTTTATGAGACGACGCGAGGGATTGGTGATTGAACGAGTAAATCGTAATCGATGGAGTTTTACCTCGAGGAGTGAATTCGAGGGAGTTATTAGGCCAGACGAAGTTAAAACCAAAACCAAGGATGGCCAATTAACTGGGGCTAAATTCATTCGGTGAGAATTCTTGCCTTCGAGCTCGAGAATGGGGAACGGTGCTGAATCGAGAAAATGACGTGTCTCGTGGAGAAAGGTGGGCCTATACTGCCTTTTTTCGGATGTGTATAGCATTATATATGAGCCGACCGGAAACGATAATGCTTCAGGCCAAGAAAGGACATCTCCTTACTTAAACACTCCACCGGGGGATAAGGATAAACCCCAATGGGGTTACTTGAAATTGCCGGAAAGGCGAGCAGCGTCTTCTTCCGCCCACGCGCTTGTAATTCTTGCTCCTGCCATATCAGCTGAAGCGGCTCAATTCTCCTCCGGTTCCCACGACCTCGCTCTGCGTCGCCGACCTTGTGGCTTCTCGGCCACAGGGTGGTATTAACTTCTCTTCTCTAAGGTGCATGTACAGTGTGGACACTTGTGTATTAGGGGTGTATTTACATTTTACATTCTTTTGGGCTTTATCACGCCGGCATTCATAGCATGATTAATTCCGCCGTTTTAAAGGTTCACGTAACATCTGCCTGGTCAAATCCGAATCTCTCCTAAGTTTTTCTAGATGCCTTTGTTATCTTTTTCCAAACCTTTCAACTCACATCTCTTTCCCTATGTGTGTATGTTTGTACATCCGCGTGGGAACTCCAAAGATTTCGCTTGTATCCTTACAATATTCTCTGTTTGTTCTTAATACATATTAAATTGCGGTTTAACATTATTTACAAATATTTATTTTATCATACCTTAATTCATTATTAAAGGATGGTACCTATATTAATTCAATGTCCGATTTATGTCGCTGGTACAAGCCTTTATAGGATTTACGTGACACTTATTAGTGAGGCTTCATTGTTGAACCTATTTCTCCTTGTAATACACTTTTGTCTTATTATTTACATGGACGAAAGCTATACATTATTATTTTACAAAGATGCTATATATTATTTACAAAAATAGTTATTTTTTATTTATGAAGACTGCTATACACTTTTTGATTATTTCTATGTGTATAATTATTTGCGTGCCCATCTCAAGGTTTCATAGGATTTATATGACGCTCATTTGTGACGCTTCATTTTTGATCCTAATCAACCTTGCAATGGCCACTACAAATCAAGCGCTCCAGGTGCTTAGTATGAAGCATCCATCTTAAGATCCACTTTAATTTTATCACGGATTCCCCAAGGTACCATCGATTCCCTTCCGCCCCTCTGATTTAGACATATGGATTCACTCAACACCGCTTCTCCAAACATCCCAAAACTTAATAAATTAAACCATGCTAACATTTGGTAAGGATTCGCTCCATTATTGCTCAAAATCCTAATTCATTTTCTCCCTATCTCTAGTTGAATCCTTGCTACTTCTTGTTCGTGCGAAAGAGAAAGACCATAAGGGTAAAATATAAGGGTAGTCCGAAATTTTCTTGCAAGAACATTATTTTTATCATGGCAGAGTTTTCCTGCCATAACGGGCGAGAGACTGTGGGAACAACGCTCTCTGGTGTTACCGTGTCACGCATACAAAATCCTTCATTTTCTCTTTAATACAATTCTCTCTACTCCTTTTTCTCTTAAGATCGTTGATTTCCTCTAACTTCGCTCATATTTTACGTTTATTTTTCATTTATCTTTCATTCAATGAGTTAATTAACAATCATTAACGCGTATACTGTAAGGTTTTATGTATGGAAATTTTCTGGTCGGAACCATTATATATAAATATACATATACCTTGTTCTTTTTCATTTTCGTTTATATTTCGTGTTGTAAGCACTTTTTATTGTTCACGAGTGAAAGAGGACCGCACGAAATGAAAACACGGACTAGAGGCAGGAAAACATTTGAAAAGAAAAGGGCAAATTCCTTTTTTGTTCGTTTCATTGTTTTATTTAGGTACGGAGGAGGGGGAGTGTATGTAAAAAAATATGGTTAAGTCAAGTTATGTAGATAATTGCTTAGTCCACTAAAAAAATAGATTCTGCGAAAATTATGCTTCATTGTTTTCTCCTGCATTGACCTATATCGTTGTTAAAACGTGTACAAGCAGCAAATTTTAGGTGAAATTTTGCACTACTGTATTATGGCAGTACCAAAAAAAGAGGTGTCATGTTTATTAATTAGGGCACAATGCTTCTTCTCATTCAAACCAAGTCTAAAATTATATTAATGGTCATAATAATATTCTTGGTCGATATTTTCCCATATTGCTTCTTCGGGTTTCCTGAAATGAACATAAATTATTGACTTGTAACGACTGAGGAAAGACATTGATTTCTCTCCACCCAAATTATTTCACTTTTGAATATTTTGTAAAGCGTTTATTGAAATCCATAGAACTAAAATAGTTTTATTTTTCCCCCACCAGACGTCTCTAAGCGACTCTCGGAAAGTAACTCTTAGACCAGTCTCGCATGAGTCATCAGGCAAGTACAAATGCGAGGTATCGGCTGACTTTCCTTCCTCTCACACAGTTCATAAATCAGCGGAGATGCTTATAGTTGGTAAGTTCTAAGCTCTTTTAGTGTGTCAAGATTTGTATTTATTAATTTCTCCGTTGCTTGAGGAGTGCTTACATCAAACCCCCTTTTAGAGGACAACAAATTTATACATCTCTTGCATGATAAAGAATTTCGGATGACGTATCTAAATAATAATAAGTAAATAAATAATAATAATCAAGACCACTTTGTAAAGGTGTTTAAATTTATAATTCAGTGTGGCTCGAACGGGTTTTGTGTCTGTCTCCACGGGTAGGCTCTTTGCAATACACCGCTCGGCACAGGGGTGTGCGTGGAGTGCTCTCAAACTCTTGAATCTTCGCCTTTTTTTGTTTGCAATAAGAGTCATGCCTAGCGTTTGTGCCGCCCAGGGCGGTCGTAGAATTTGCCCTCCCTTTAAAGAACATAAAAAAGTCCAGTAGTTCTCAAAATTCTAAATCGAGAGGTCGTAAGCGAATCGAATGACGCTAGTGTAGAGAACCTCTATAATGTCGGGCGTCTGGGGTGAGCGATAACTCACCCAGCCGGTCCTGGGGCGCAACTTGGCCACCAACGATTTTAAATTATAATAAAGGTGAAAACTGGGATGGAACCTTATCTTACAGGCACATTGCTCTATAGCCCTAAACAAAAAACAATTCCAGAATTGGATATCACCCAAAATATAAAGAAATATTACAACTAGTGCAATTTATTTTATATTGCCTGAAGAAAAAACGCAAAACCAAACAACATAATTTTAAAAATTAATTTTATGTCCTTCCTCATCAAAATCTTGCCTTGAATTCATAAAAAATCCTTCTCTTCCCCGCCTCTTGCTCTTCCCTGCCAGCCACTCCTGCCCACCTCGTCCTTTTCCTACCTTGGCCACTCTCAGAGGGTATACGTCTCTTTACTTAAAGCAAAGACCTCATTCTAGCAGAGATGTAGAAGGAACCAAAGTTATTCGCGGCATTTTTACGCAGGAACCGACTATGTCCACCATGAGAACATTATTGCAATCTCGGACCATAGCTCAGTGGCAGAGTATTTAGAAGCACTTTCTCCTCATTATTTAGCCGGGATGCTGCTCAGCTACTATTGACGGCACGTCGTGGGTTCACTGATGATCCTCAGTAGGACTTTACCTTCAGAGGTGGAGAACCCTTCAACGCAAAGTTTATGCTAAGTGAGTAGCTTTCCGCTCTTGATTCCCGCGTGAACACCAACCTGATCCAAGCGATAGCCCATATGTCATGTTACTACCAATTTATCTAGCTTCTTCTGTGTGCAAGTTGATGGACAAATTAGTAAATGTTATATTAGCTTTCTCCTTGCACAACGGATTCACATACATATCTTCTCCAGAGTGAAGATTTCAGAAGCTCAACGGTGGAGGGTCTGACCGAGATGGGAATTTCTATCTTGAAACTTCCTCCATAGACAGTACTGCTCTACCGACTTTTTATCATGTAGACCATCCGCAGTATGGCGACGAGGGAACGCCCTAATATCTAAATTTCTGTGAGGTTATAGATTCTGTGTTCCTGTGGAAAAGGGGGAACTCTCTGTGTCCCAATAGAGCGTGAAGGCCGCGTTTGCAGTGAGCTGTCCTCAGTGTGGCACTCTTTGTCTTAAGTTTCAACGTAATCCCCTTCGTGATGCCAGAGGTTCCTACTAGGCGAGATGTAGACAAGCTTTCGATCTATTTTCCTGCGGCCAAGATGACAACTCTGAAGTGTCGTATCTAACAATCAATTAAGTGCAGCTCTCGATTGCAGAAATGTACATGTTTCGTTTTTCCTTGGCCAAGACATCGCTAGTGTACCCAAACCCGGAATTGTACCTTTCGGGATTCACCTGGAAGGACTAGATTCGCACCTTCTCCTTGTTTTTGTTTTTGACCGATACTATTTTCGTTCAAAGCAGGACTGCGGATGCAAGTTTTATGCACCCGCATCTGAGTGTGAATTGTGATAGGTGGACTATACCCACCAACCGGTTGCCATCTGGCACCTTGTGCCTGGCGCACGTGCAATTTTAGGGAGAATGCTTGTCGATGCTGAAGAGATACCACTCATTCTGTACCGTGTAGAGTGTACAGTGCACTTTTGCATGTACGCGCGTTCTCGGTGTATCTGGTCGCCAGCGGCTTTTATTACATCCGCAGCCGATCTACCCTGCCTATGCCTCTGGGTGATTTGTTTTAAGGAGCTTATCTAGCTACTACCAACATGGGCATAAGTCTCCGTACCCAATACACCAAACGAATAGGCTATAATTAAATTAAATAACAAATAACAAGGATAAAAAGATCTAGGCTAAAAAAAAGAAAAAGCAAAAAGGTAACAAGAAGGAAGCGCGCTCAGGCGTCAGGCGTAGGCCTGCCTTCCCCTGGCGCAGGAGCATGCGACCCACAACAAACTGTCAAATAAAGTAGAGTAGGCCAGCCTCCTCCCAAAATACGTAAAGTCCGCAAGTCGGTGTGCACAAATAGGCCCCAAGTACAAGGAACAAGCAATAGCGACCCCACTCCTCCCGGTACTGGACAAGTAACGTGCGTGAAGATCATCCAGACTGGGACATTCAACAAGAATGTGGTGAACAGTCTGGGAGACAACAAAGTCGTCGGAGTAAGGCAGGGGCTAACGCTTCATCGCATGGCGGTACATCCCGCGAGTGTGCCCAATTTGGAGACGCCAGAATGCAACCTGAAGCTGTCTCGCCATACGGTGGTAGGTCACGAGAACAGACGCAGCTCATGAGCCCGTAACTTTAAGTTCCTCTAGACCGTTTCCCATCTTCTTTGGCAAGCAGATCGGAGAGCTGCCCATATTCTTGCCATGGAATCGGTATGAGCAAGAGCGAAACGCTCGACTAATCGCTTAGTCATCGCGGACTCTTTGCTGCCCCCATCGGCGCATTCATTCTCCCCAATTCCTACATGTCCAGGAACGCAGCAGAAGATAATTTGATATCCGCTTGGCTCGCCAAAATCGTGGTGTCACGGATATCACGAACAACGTGATTCAGAGATTTCAATGCAACGAGAGCACCAAGGGCGTTTTGTGCCTAACGATATCTCCCCAGCACGTCGAGTTATCTCCCGTACCAAGCTTTTTTTTTTAACCAGATCGGCCGTAAAGACAGACGGAGCGCTAAGCAGAGCCTTGCTGACTTCAAACAGAGGGAATACGGCGTGGGACCAGATTCTCTCTTGGGACTTGGAGCCATTCGAATACACTGGCACGGTTACAGCGTGACACGAAGAGGCTCCAGAAAGGCAGATCGCAATACTCCCGGCGCTGTCGTAGCTTTGAGAGCAAAGGCCGTAGCGACAAATAGTCAAAGGTGGTACCCTCCAGGGTGACATGGTGGCTGAACAAGGGGCGTCACCGACCCGAAAGCTATATTAAGCTCGCGAAAGAGTTTCCTAGACCTAAACCACTTAAAATTAGAAGCCCACCAGAAAAGTTGTTGGAGAGGTTGTATGAAAAGTGAGCAAGCAGAGGAAGAAGACAGAGTGTGAGAAAGAAGGAAAAGAGGCTAAGCTGGGGCAGGATGGGGTGCTGACTCCCGTCGGCACGGCGGCTAGTAAAGCAAATCGCCGTGCCACTTACGGGGTGAGGTTGAAGAGAAAATTCGAAGGCGTGTTGGGGTGTAAGAATGGTTAGAAAAACGGGTAAGAAATAGGTTGATTTTGTTGTGAGTGGTTGAGAGAAAACGAGCTAACAGAAGTGAAAGTGGAGGGTATTGTGTATTATATGTGTGCATTCAAAGGGCTGGTGATAGGCATCTTTCAAGTGGTAAATCCTTAGTGGACGAGATGATATGGCGCATACCATTCTTACAATCTGAATGGCCTTTGGCGAGTACAAAATGATAGGTAGCCTGGTATTAAATACAGTATCAACGTTGAAACGCACCAACCACACATGTCAGAAAGCAATTAATAATGATGGTGTCTTCTATTGAACAGTGGTTATTTCTTTCGCGTCTTCACTAGAGCCGATTTGTTTCAAACTTGGTGTTTCTTTCTATGGTAATTCCCAAATTTAATAAAAAATCAGGGCTGCTCCTCTTTCATTGTCAACTTCACACTCGGCTACTTCACTTTTGCCACACAGCCCATTTCGTCTGCGATTCACTGCCTTCAAATTCACTGATTCTTCCGAGTGGTACCCCAATTATCTATATAGCTTCTTAGTGCTAAGACCGTAGATCTCTTATGAGAGTACTGAAGGAGCGTTCTCTTCATTTCCCAACCGGTTAGAGGAGCTTTAATGTTCCTGGTGGATTTTTATTCATATCTTTTTTACTCTAGTAGAGAATAGAAGCAGATATCTCGAATTCAGCTTTCTTCCGAGTGTCAGCTAAAACTGTCTTCAGTAGATCCAATTTCTGATGGTGTTGGGCCTCTTTGCATTCCATCTCGTTTGGTGCATAGGATTATTAGCACGGAAGTTTATTTCCTTGTATGAGACTCTAAGAAAGATGACGAAAAAAAAATAATAATTTCTGATAGTTTTCACGAACTTGAAGTGCCTGTGGTTTTTCACTGTTGATGAGTACTGGTTTGTTCTGCATCAGCAAAACTGGTTAACAGCTGCATTGGTAAGTAGTGCATATGCATCTACTTTTAGAAATCGTTTCTGTAAAGGCTGGTTCATTTATCTGGGAAGTGCCTAGAAAGTAAAAACCCTATACCCAAGTTGACTGAATACAGCTATACTAAAAAGTTCACCTGGAGAACACACTTTAGTACATCTGTCTTTACATACTATAAGCAGGCTCAAGTTTTTCTTTCAATAAAACACAGGTTCTTCCAAGATGACCTTTGTTTTAAGTGGTCGTATCGCAACAGCTTTGCTTTAATTGGTCACTTCTCATTCATTTAAACATTTTTCGATGCTTTTTCTTGGCTTATGGCGGTTCCTGATGGGACTTCTGTCTCAAAGAAAGATTCATGACTTCTTTCAGGGAATGAGCAGTGTCATTTTCTTTTCGGAATTATCGTGGCATCAGATCTTGTAAGAGTTCTCCATCTCCATGAACAATCAACGGATCCATTGCGTTAGAATTCGCCCTTAAGCTGCTGACCAAGAATAGATCTATGATTGATATCGTAATCTCCAGCATGATTGCCTAAGTTAACAGATGCACCAAACAGTAGATATGTAGTTTTTTTACCAGAGTTGCATGTGTTCAAATCCTTCAAACTATTAAAATAGCCTGATGTTCATCTTTGTTCTTTTGTTCAGGGTGCTCAATAAACTACATACTCCTACTTCTTAGCTATCATCTGTAATGGAGAATGAGGACACTAAACCGCCACTTTAAATGCTGTTTGAATTTAAGCTACTTATAGCTTTTTTTCATTTTTCTTCTTCCTCTAGGCTTCAAATTAAATTTTTATTTGTCGTTGCTTGGGTTTGTCCAAACCTCGAATTGATGGTCTAGGTGACATTTCTGGCGTTTTGGGAATGCATACTGTATAGAAATGGCAACATTAAGCATCCTGGAGGAGTATAGGTACATTAAAGCCCCCCCCCCTCCCATGAGGAGAAGCGTGGGAACGGTAGCCGGTGAATAACCATAACTGCTCACTCTGTTTGATCTCCCCGCCGCTTTGGGCAGTTGGAGCTAACATCTGTTTTAAGGCGACCACATAAGGCCCTTAAACGACGCTCTAACGATCCAATTACCTACGAGACCCATAAACCCGTGGTTATGAAAAAAAGCGGTGCTAGTCAAAAGGCACGCCAAGTAGCGGTGCGGTTGCGAGCCTCTAATTAGCGAGCCGACTTGGGCACCCCAGTGCCACCCTCTGCAATTTTTGCTCTCCCCAGATGCGAACTCACCGTTCGCGTTTACTCTCCCCACCCCTTGCCTCTGTGGCGTGGTCACTTCCCCCTTTAGATGGGGCGGTAATCCGCCTATAAATAAGCCCCGCAAAAAAAGAGAGATTATTAGAAGTCGATACGCCAGAAGGAGGATCAGTTCATGAAGATCGATCCTTCAGCCCGAAACGAAGAGTAGAAGTCGATACAAAAGTAGAAGGATTAGTTCGTGAAGCTCGATCCTTCAGCCAGACAAGAAGATTATAATTCGATAAGAGAGAAGAAAGTTCAGTTCGTGAAGATCGATCCTTCAGCCATACAAGACTATTTCCGTGAGAAAAGATAGGATCAGATTGAGAAAATCGCTTCCCCCTTTCCGGGCCGTATTAACATAAATAGTCCAGCTTTATATCGGTGCCATACCGATTAATCCTTTACAGACTGTGAAGAAGTCTGACTGAAGAAAAGTAAACCCGCTCACAGTCGAGTGACTCTCACATCTCAAGCTCCGTTAGAGTGAGAGGAGAAGAACCCAGCCCCAACGAGCTCCCGTTCTTTAATTACGTTGAAGAATCAGCCCCCTACAGGCGGCAAGCTATCCCTCCTCAACGAAAATTCAGCCATCGGCCACAACACTTTAAAGCGAGAGATAAGTCCTCCAGCGACATCCGGCAATCCATAATACCTCCTGCCATGTAAGTTAGAAAGAACATTTATATTCATATTGCGATAGTAGAAGTTTAGTACGTCTCACGTTTTAAAGGGGAGTAGAAATACTAATCGGCAATTGGTCTGTTTACGGGTAGCCTAATTGTTTATTTTTGTCATCGCATCCGTGCGACAAGACTAGATGCCAATAGGACCACATAGAAATGTGTTAACTGTTTGTTTGTCATAGTTAAGTGTTTCATTTAAAATATATGTTTATTTTGGTATAAATCTGGTGTTTCCTCTTTTCTTTACGTGTTTAAATAGCTCTTACTTAAGAACATAACTACCGAATCAGCACTCTTAGAACAAAGTCTACTTCATCAAAGAATTAACTCACGCACCATCAAGCATTCCGCTACAGAAAGAGTGTCAAATAGTACAGTGATCAAAAAAGGGCCATTCTACGACACATACATTCTCACAAAGGGAGTTCACTGATCGAACAGATTTCTTCGAGGCAACCACTTATTTTTTGGGGGCAGTGAAGGTAACTGAAGTATCCGAATGATTCAGTTGTCATCTTTTCACTGCATTAACCGTTGCTTCAATTTGCATAAATGAAATTACAATGACCCCAATACAAAGAAAAAGTGGAATCATTAGCTAGTGATTAAGTGAAATGAGACTGCGAATAGTAAATTTACATTCACAAAAACTACCATAATATGCACGTGTGATCTCGATCAGTTAGTCTTTCTTACCGGGCGTATGAAATTGCATTAATACGAGAAACGACGTCAAGAACAGATTTAAATACCTTTTTCTCTACACAAGTTGCGATAGATTCTGGTTAGTTAACCTTAATTAAGGTGATGGTTCTTAGCAATGAAAGAAGAACCATAAATTCGCCCGCTGCCAAAATATTTGGTCATAAATGAATAGACTTAACTCTATTTTTGTTCCTAATACATTCGTCTAACGATACGCAGCCAATTCACTAAGGAATACATTTAGACTCCTTGATTCAAAATGATATGGCGTTAGAAAATAGTGCTAGTGATGATGCAATTTCGTCACCTCGTTTCTTCTAGGAGGTTTAGCCATACCGTGGGCTACTATGAGGCAGAATGGTAGTACAACGTTTCATAATTTGCCAAGTTCCTCCACATGAGTTATTGTTAGTCCCTACTAAATTTAAATTTACTTTCACTACACATAGGTTATCGTATATCGTAGCGATCAGTGGTGCGGATTCCGCGCTTAACTTTGAGGGCTTAAATGAGAGACACCTATTAGTGAGAATGGATAGAGAAACCACTACCAAGCTATATTTCCAGAGATCACTACATTGGATTTTTTCATGGAAGAAAATAATCTTATATAATGAACATACAAAGATAAGGATTAAAAGAGATAGACAGGCGTAAAGAGACGATAGTCCGACTGTGCTGCTAATAGGAAAGGGATACCATGATTAGAGGGCAGAATAGTAAAGTGTCCGAGAAACCATGACGATTCTCATCATTAAATTAACCCATTTTTTTATGAGCAAAATTCTTTTTCTTCAGTTGCATGATTTTGAATTCTTTTGCATCTTCTGATATTCTAATATAATTCATCTCTTCGAATTTTTGGAAGAAAATAACCTTAGAGTAGGGACGCTCTTAGTACAGAAGCAGAAAAATGCTTCATTCTCATAGGCCAAACTAAATATTCTGGTGCCTTCAAACATAAAGGGCCTGATTTGAATAGGGATATTGATTGGAGCAATGGGCGTTAAAATAATTATTTGCAATTGATGGTGAAACCCAGTTCAGAACACGGTGTGCAATTTATATTTTGGGGGGGCTGAGTAGCCAATTTATCTAGCTGCGCCGAAATTCAGCTGAAAACTACGTGAGAATTGTAAATCTTGCAAAAGTAAATCAAAGCGGAAGATAAACATTTGGAGTAGAATAAATATGAGGTAGAGGTTTTTCTGTGTTGTATTTTTTTCTCTCGTTCGTGACGGAAGATAATTTTCGCCCGTTTAGAGAAATTCCTGTTTACTTTTGAAAGTTTGTTCATGCCATTGTGTTGATTTTTCAGAGGCTTCGCTCTACCTATTTATTTTGAGTGTGCCAATTCGAAATCTAAAATATCCTCCGAAAAATTCCACATTTTTTTCAAAATAAGAATAATACTTAAATTTCTTATTTTTTATTGACTTTATACTAGGAATTTTAGTAATACAATTGTGTTACGAATAAGAGGTAGGCGATGAACAATACTTTCTTCCTTGTGTGGGATAAGGACTTATAATTTACTAAAGGATTAAAATATATTAATCTAAGAATCATCTTTCGAGATGATATATGATTAAGAGCAGGGGACTTTAAAATTTAGCCAAGTATCTATCATGCATCTTACTCACTCTCTCTCATATTCATAATAAAATTCAATATATTAATGTTGTTATTTGTTTCACATTTCATTCCTCTTGCGAATCATTAATTTAATTTATATTTAAAACAAGAATGATCAGTCGGCATTAAATAAAATCAATTTACACCACTCTAAGTCCATATCTTTTAACTCACCACATGTTAAAAATACACTCCGAATTCAGACGTGAAAATTAATATTAAGAGCCTCTTCTCGAAGAGCATAGGGATAAGCCCCAGTTGCTTTTTGCTGTCAGATATAAAACAAAGAAAACAACGGGAAACTTGTTTTCGACTCCCCCATTTGATGTTGGTCTGATTTTCGAGTCAACAATGCCTTGTCACATTTTAAAGTGAGCTGGGGGTTGTAGCCCTTGTTAAATTTGAACTTTCCAAATAATTTGGTGACAATAAATTCAATTAATGCCCGCGATCTGTTGAATGGTTCTTTTTTATATTTTGGAATTCAACAACGGATCTTCTTAAAAAATCGGGGATTTTTTCCAAATTGAAAACAGATTGAAATCAATGATATTCTAAGGAAAAATGTAGTGATGGTCTGTGGTTGCCATTGATAAGGCAACCACGCTAAATATCCACGTCATCATGTGACTGTATCTATTGATATCTTAACAGCATACCATAACTGCTTACAGTAGTTTTCCTTAATATTTATAAGATATAGCGTACCCTCACGGGTGAGTAAAACGACTCCGTGTACTGAGAGGGTAAAAGTGAGAGTGAAAATACCCAATTCATATAGATATTTTGGGGCTGTTAGATTGGTAAATTGGTTGGTCACTTGCTTTAGGTGGATCGTTTTACTAATTTATTGGAATCATTTCCTATTTCAACTATGTACGCCAACACATCTCCCCATTTTATAAGTTCTTATCTGACAAAGATTGTGGTCCTTTCAACCGTTTACATAGACCGCGGCTGGCACTTCGAGTAATATGTTATGAACTTACTCGTACCATTGACGTTGGTACATTAAAATGAATGCGTGGAACTCCAACTGTAAAGTGTTAATCAAAAGTAGACACAGGCATTGGGGACGGTTTTGAGAGCCACAAACCAAACCACTTGGATAGAATCACATTGGTCTTTCTGGGCCTTATGAATTCATGAAAGGAAAAGTTATGCATGACTCCATTGATTTTGTTTATGTTACTATGTTGCGAATTACCTGTGATTTTGTCGAGAACACCTTGTATCCCATACTCCCCCCCCCCCTCCTTAAAATTTGTCGCAATCTTAAGGTAAACAATAAGGCAAATCAGACTGACTGACAGCACATGGAATAGAAAATGGTAGCTTACCTTCCTAAAGCTCCTCGAGTTGGTATTTCTTAATACTTTTAACCCACTCTAACTAGAAAAAATAGGCCATCGAGGAAAAAAAGAATGCAAGACTCTTTTTGCATCTTATTTCCCATGTTTTTTTCGGAAATTCCAGTGTTGGTGGGCACGTGAGGAGACGTCATCCCGTTATGCACCACATAATTGTACGCACACACATGTGTACACGCACATGCATAGGTAGAGAGCACAATTTCCTTCTATTTAAGTTCCTTGTCTTGCTACAGGGAGGGTAAGGAATAATTTCTCACGAAGAAGATATCTTTATCTGCCTCCAGATTGACTGAGCCCTCTGGTTGCAATCCCGTTTGCGGGTGCAGCACTGAGTTAGAGAGACGGATTACCTTAAATTCATTGTTGCCAGCAACATAAGCACCTATTTCCGCAAGCTAAGAGTGGTGTTGAGTTTTAAAAAGGAGGAGGAACAAAAATTTCTCCAAATGTGTAGAGAGAGAAAACCCGCTAACCTCCATGCGACAAAGACCATACTTAACTTTGTCAAGTTTTCCAAGACGAAGAGTTCCCGCCCATTTTCCATCTACAGGTTTTGTTTCAGCGTGCGTGTGTTGAACATGTCTAAATAAGTTAAGAACTGTGCTTGCTCTTGGTCGAAATGGAGACAAATATTTTTCGGTCAAGTCTGTGCGGTGCTTTTATATGCTTAGTTTCACGTAGTGACCCCACCGGAGGTTTTTCAAGGTGACTCGTTTGTGGCGTTAGCGTGCTCTTTCCTCTAGGTTGATTTCAGTGATGTTGGTCCACCAGACATTCTATTCCTTGTTGCGTGATGCGTATGTGGGTGAGGTACGGGTCCCGCTGGGTTTCTCTATGTGGTGAGACATCCCACATAGGGAATTATGACGTGTGATTTCCTTTAAAAGGCCGATATAGGCCCGAATTTACTCCCCAAAACGTGGATATATCTCAAGATTTTCATTTATAATACGCTTGTAGTTTGGAAGTTTCCGCTGAGTATGGTGCTAAACCCCAATAATTTCTTCTGGCCTTACTCAAACTTTTAATGCATGTGTTTAGGGTAAACAGATACTGATTACCAGAGAAAGGTCTAATTTTATGTTTTTAGGATCCCATCTGGCTACTTCTTACTAGCGCAAAAGTCGCCATAATTATCCTACAGCCTAAAAATAGGCTAGCTTAAAAAACGAGTAAAAAAACATGAAAAAATAACAAAATTAAAAACAGAAGCAAAGGCTAAAAATCAAGCAAAAATAAACAAATACAAGATCAGCAAACAAGCAACAAGTATAAGGCACGCTCCGGTGTCCTAGGTAGGCCCGCTTTTATCCTGGCGCAGGAACATTCCACCTACAGCAAAGTGATTCAAATAAAAGGGAAAAGGCAAGCCTCCTACAAAAAGTCATTTAGTCCACAAGTCTGTGTACACGATCTCGCACCGACTACAATGGAAAAGCTGCAGTGACCTCGCTCATCCGGGTATCGGGACAGGTAGCATGAACAAGAATATGCCGAGCAGTCTGGGGAACAAAGAAGTCGTCGCAATAAGGTACAGGCGAGCATTCCATAAAATAGTGGGGCGTCTCGCGACTGTGTCTAATTCGAAGACATTCCATCGTGAGACGAAATGTGCTCCCAAAAGGCCAAACAAGAGAAACGAGATGTGCTACGAGGTTCGCCTTTACTAATATTTCGTTACTTTAGGGCTTCTTCAGAGTGATAAAAAACTGCTTGCCACAGTCATCCCTTTAATATTCTTTCTATACCTGATCTGATCTGATCTGTTATTATCTTAATTTATTGAAACTCTGAAGATTCTCTAGAAAAGCAAAACTTTGGTAGAAAGGAACCTCGTACCATATCTTTTGAGCTCAAAAGAAGCAAAACGTTAGTAGAAAAGAATTTCGTACCACATCTGTAGAAGCTCAAGAGAAGCGAAAAGTCAATATATGGAAACCTTGTACCACAACTGTGGAATCTCAAGAGAAGCGAAACGTCAGTATAAATAAACCTTGTCCCACATCTGTGGAAGCTCAAGAGAAGAAAAAATGTCAGTATAAAGGAACTTGTACCACAACTGTGGAAGCTTACATGAAAGTAAGACTTCAATATAAAGGAAACTAGTACCACAAATGTGGAAGCTCAAGAGAAGTGAAACCTCAGTTCTACAGAATCTCGTAATACATCTGTGGAAGCTCAAGAGGACGAGAAGAAGCGTATGATAACAGGAATATATTTTCTCATCTATGAGTGAATTTATTTTTTCTAGTGTGGTTACTAGCCAACTAAATTTTTTTAGGGATAGGGGTAAACTGCAACTAGAAACGCGTAACTTTGTCACAAATTGTAATTTACTTCTTGTAACAAATTAGTAATTAGGTCAAATTGGTTTTCAGAAACTATTTAAAGTCTTTGGAATTCAATGACTTGTAAAATGAATAGAATTTTAAAACATTAAAAACCCTTTGCAAAATGACAACTAAAGTTCGAGGTATTTAAATATTTCATACTTTGGGTGAATGGGAAATATTTTCTCTGCCACTTTAATAATGCAATAAAGATTGTCGTAGAATGCCAAGCTAATATATATTTATTTTTTTTATTAACTTTTAATAAACCAAATAACTTTAAATTGAGGCGTAAGTTCGTACCTCGGTGATCGCTTGAGGATCGGGCTCTAAGAGTGCTAAATTTGATTTTTATTCTAGTGAATGAATAAACTGGGTTTCTTTCTTAACCTTATCAAATATTGCTACTTCAACTCGTTCGGGGATAATTAAAACAGAGCATTTACTAAAGAAAAATAGACTTTAATGAGCATAACCCATCTCTCTAATTAACATACAATAAATATGGATCTAATACACTTAAATAAAAGAAAATGGGATTACTGGGTGAGCTCTCGCAGCTCGCTTCGAGATAAATTTTTACGGGAGGCACAATTTTTAAGTTAATAGTTTTGTCCTTAGTCAGACATCCAATAAACCAATTTTTATGCACGGGAACATAAATAACAAGATTATTCTTTACTTACATAAGGTAATGGAGATTAATACCAGTTTCCAGTAAGAATATCTTCGGGGATTTTGTTCGCTAGATGGCGTTCGTTGACTTGCCTAACGAGTTGACGAGTGACGTCACGAGGAATTTCGAGTTGGCGTAAGAGAATCAAAACAAAGACGCCGATGAGTAGGGTTGGTTCTCATACGTTTATGACCTTGAAACGGGTTCTGATCTTGGGATATGATTATATTCTTTTCTAGCGATGTGGGTCTCGCATGTATAATTTCGATTTTGGATGAGAAATCTATTTAGTTTGGAGTTGTCAAACTCAGATAGAATAAGATTTGGAGTCCTCAATCTGTGTCGGTTGATTGTCACTAATTTTGGGGCTCGAACGGCGCCGAGCTTCCTTGGTACAATCTGGTATTGTACAAGGCTGCAAATTCTCCTTAACTTGCAATAACTTTGTACCGGTAATTTTTGAGTCTTCTTGTCGAACTCGAAAAATCTTCTGTCAACCGATGACTTTCTTGTCTCTTTGGTGAGAACGAACAAAAAGCCAGGTTTACACGGGTCATCCAGTTATATACCCACATACTCCCGCTCGCAAGGTGGGACCTCGGGTTGTTCTGCCGCCCTTTTGCGTCTTGTGGCACGGAGAGGGAGTACTACGAGATCTTGTGGCTCGGAGAGGGGGGAATACGAGATCGGCAGTTTGCACTTTTGACTGGGTTGTTTATAAGTACACCCTCGTAGTGCCTGCCTTTTGAGCTGAGGTCAGGAATCAGTCTCGTATCACTTACCATTTTGCCCGTTCTCTTATGTTACCAGCGAACCTCGAAGGGGCAAAGCTAAACCCAGATGTCTTTAGTTATTTTTTCCCTTAGAATCGATACATATATATATATATATATATATATATATATATATATATATATATATATTGATATATATATATATATATATATATTGATATATATATATATATATATATAAATATATATATATATATATAATATATATATATATATATATATATATATATATATATATATATATATATATATATATATATATATATATATATATATATATATATATACTAATTTCTTATTATACCTCTACAAAGATGATGAGGATGAAGATTTCTGTGGATACAAAATTGTTTATCAACCAGCTTCTATAGGAAACTATCAACCGGGAAAGAGAGGACAAGAAATATCAAAAGATGTCTACAACGAATTCTTCCAATAATTTTATGAATATTGACTAAGCTGATGAAGTCATTCAAGTAACTATCCAATGCAGGGATAAAAATAGTAGTACTATGGGGCCAATATCACCATTAACAAGTTCTTTTGCTACGGTACAAAGGCACTTTAGCGATAAATTTGAGTAAGAATATTTGAGAAAGACCTAAACCTGTCTGGCCTCAAGAGAGCAACTTATACCACAACCTTGGTTCTTAGTTGGCCAGGAGATCTCCTGATTTAAAGACTTAAACGAAAGAACTTCTACAACCATATATGAACATGAGGTGGATTGTATCTACATTAAGCACTGTCTATTAAAGATTACTTAGATGACCCCTGGAAAGTAATTAATTAAATTAGCCATGAAAAAAGCCCCCTTAAACTACATCCAATAAATAAGCGCTTAAGTAAGTACTAATTTTAAGCATAAGTTGAATGGTTTAAGGTAATTTAATTCGACCAAGTGGCGAATGTTCAGTATTACAGTTTACAGACGGGTATAGTTTTCCCAAAAGGTCTTAAGATAGACTAAATAAAGTCCTCTTAGTAATAGTTTCTCATAAGTAGGTATCAAAATAAAGTGATTAAACCTAAAGAGTTTTGGAAAGTTGAATCCATTTCCACTGTTTTTTTCCCTAGCGCTCAACTGGTGACTGCGTCCAAGGGCACAAGTCCTAACATCTCACTCAGTGTGTCAGAAGAAATACTTGCATTTGCAGACTCATGCGAATGTATGGTCAAAGGTTGAGCGCTAATCCGAAAACTGATGCCCTAAAGAAGATACCTAAGGAAGATAATCATTAAAAACAATACCTGCTGTATTATTCGTAATGCCAAAATAGGTCTATTACAAACATCAACGTATGAGAAACAAAAATAGTGTATCAACGTTCACCCTTAAATCTCCCTCCAAATTCACCCTCATACGATTATATGAACCTAAGATTAGTTTATGGTAAATAAATTGCCACGAACTCGGTTACCGAATTGAAGAATACAAAGTTCCTTTATCTAATATCGCAATGTGAAATGGTGAAGGATAAGAGTTGCTTATATTGTTTTACTCCTAAACTGTGACCAATTCATCTTTGGTTTACAACCGATGCAATACATCCAACCCACGACTATTGGCCTCGGATGAATGAGCGTTGGCTCAAATTTCATACGAGTCATTCATTCATGATTAAAGAATTATCCTTTATGTAATAAATATACCTTTAAATAAGTTAATAAAACAATAAACCAAGACGTTGAGAGCAAATAACTCGCTAGGAACTTGGTCCTTGAGTTTAAGAACACAAGTTTCTTCTATCCAATGTAGTGTTTAAGAGTTGAGGGTATAAACTGGTTATGAAACCTTTTCCACACGCTCAAGTCATTTCACCCATAAGAGAGACCTAATGATGTATTTCCAACCCAGGATTGTAGCGTCGAATGAAACGGAGTCGGAAATGCCTACGGAAATCTCTATCTAATGGCCAAATTGTTAATTACGCTATTTAATGTACGATTGATATGAATTTAATCTTAATACATGGTTCGAATATATAAAATGCTACCATAAACTCAATGAACATTCATGAAACAACTCAATTTTCTATGTACTGTAGGAAGGGAGTAAGAGCCTATGGAATCTTACGCTGAAACTTTTCCTCAACTTCGTCTCCGTTGGTTTAGACTTTCACGAGAATTAAACTATAATAAAAAGTTCCTTTCTAAATATTATATAACTACATTTAAATTGAAAAACATTGCTAAATTAAGTAAGTTCATGGTTTATAGCGCATTAATTAATAAGTATTTAAATGTCATGAAAATTTAGATGAGCGGGATGCCATCAAGATAATACGGGTGAAGGGCTTAAAACAGGATTCATGAGGACATTAAACAAAAGCTCGATTTTAGAAGTAATCAGCTATTAAGTATAAACACCCAACTAATTTACCGTAAATGATCTCAATGTGAGAATTAATTATTAGGGTAGTATCGTACTTTGAGCTTAATGCTCGTTAATTTATGGATACCAGTGACCGATGAAACAAAAACCACCAGGAAATGGTTTAGCCCCTCCACCCTACGGAAGGAGATTGCGCTTTGCTACTAAGATTAAAATTTGAATCTAAAAAAAAGTAGACGGTTAAATTTTTTTAATTTTATGAACTTCGCCAATTATAATAATTTTAAAGTGGGACTCTAAACTAAATTTTCCCCCTTCAAAATATCACGTTACTAAAATATAATTATAGAAGATATATAAAAATAAATTTTCTGAACTTCACTATTTGTAATTCTTTAGGTTTTAAAAAATTCACAAAATTTCGTTACTTATATTTATTTCTGAACTTCACCATTTTGTATTTTGATATTATGAAATAATTATTATTCAAATACTCCCCAAAATCCCCTTCTTAAATTATAGAGTTAGTGATGATGATGATGGTGATTAGTGATAAATAATTCCCCTCTTACCTTACCCATGGGAAAATAGAAATAACGGTAAAGATTCGTTTTAACAGATTGACGATTTTATACTTTTCAAAGACATAAATGTTTTTAATTTTCTAAATGATGCTCACCGATGTTATTTTAGACTCCCGGAACCTAATCCTAACGTATTTATCCACTTATTAAAAAATTGTTATTTCGCTAAATTTGAATCTTTCTGTCATTTCTGTCCTCGTTCCTTCAACTTTTGGCCTACTATTTCGCCTAGACCTGGCTGCATTAGATCTGGAGGCGATCAGGCTTTGTTAGATCAGCAGCCAATCTGCACATGCGTCTTTTGCCGATTTCTAAATAGCATTTCGTTGTAGATTCCCGTATATTTCGAAAGATCCACGGCTATCTTTTTTTTCTGTTCTTTATATGGTATAATGGCTTGCGGTGGCTCTGCTAGCTCGGGATTAAAGAATTCGATAGGCCGAAAAAAACTTCAAAGTTTCCGTTAGTGCGTTTGGGGCACGTTGCTTTTTAATGCCTACAATCGAACAAGTGCTAGCCTTTTATTTATAAATTGTTTTCTGCGCAAAGCTCTGATTCAAACTAGTGGCCTAACGACATTTAGCAATCGACTTTTACATTCAAATCTGATGATAGGCTTCCGAAAAGTTGCGGAGTGTGTGAGGGTGCAACCCCCACAATTAAGTGGGGAGTATGGGGGGGAAGCCCCCATTTCAAAAGTATCTTATAAAATTCTACCTTTTGGCGGAAATAGCCTAAACTAGTCGGCGCTATCGTCGTCTTAAATTAACAGGTTAGGCCTAGTCTGGTTCTGGATCTTTAAATGATCTTTAAAATGTATTTTTCTTATGCGGTTTTATGTGTAGTTTTCAGATCTGAAACTGCATAGTTTCCCAGTATGGATTTCGGTCAATTATGGGAAAATATGCATTTCGGAAAAAAACATGTGTCATATAAAACTCCATAAGTAAAACACATTTTTAAATTCATTTCGAATATGTGTTAAAACGAATCTTACCGAAATAACTCTTAAAAAACTAAAATAATAAGATTTAAGCTGAAAGCTTTTAAATTAGATAAAGCATTTGGATGAATGTATAAATGACAATCATTGATTAGATCAATTTGGACTTCAGGCCCTAATAGTAATAATTTCAAATATTTCGGGCTTGCTTATACTAGTAAAGCTCAAAATAACTATACTAACTTCATTACCAGAACCAATCAAAGAATATACCTTAATAGTAGTATCAGAACAAGAAATTAATCGTAATGATAATATTAAAACAAGAGCGAATAGAACCGCACTCGTAAGGTAACTTCAAAAGTATCAAAACTGACCGTGATTAAAAGTTTAATGAGAAAAATAGGTTGTATATATTCAAGTGCAAGAAATAATCAACGTCTTAATTTTGTTTTCCTCCTCATCCTTCTTCTTCTTCTTCTTCTTCTTCTTCTTCTTCTTCTTCTTCTTCTTCTTCTTCTTTATTAGTCCAGCTAAGTTTAGATGCTATAAATAAAATTAACTTAGTCGTGCTTTATCGTCCGCCTTGCCAATTGGAAAGAGAAGATGCTGCACTCTTCGATACGCTTACGTCTTGGATTAGAAAAGGGACCACATTAGTCTGCGGCGATTTTAATTTACCTAATGTTAACTTTAGCAACCTTACTTCTGATAAACCGGGTGAGAGGCTATTAAACTTTATGTTGGAGAATTTTCTCATACAAAAAGTGGAAGAGCCTACTCGTGATAGCAATATTCTTGATTTAATCATGGCAACCGATGAGTCATTGTTAGAAAACGTACTTGTGGGTGAACATTTAGCTTCCAGCGACCATAATGCGATTAGATTCGATCTAAACACCTGCGTAGAAGTTAGAATGAGCTCGCAGCTCATCCCTCGTTTTGGTAGCTGTGATTTCGATATTTTTCGCGAAAGGATTAAGGATATAGACTGGGGAATACGATTCGAGAACAGGTCGGTAGGAGAGATGTACGCAGAACTTCGATGTACGCTGCTTCGTGTGAATTCTGATTTGGTTAAGTATGTGCGTAAGAGCGGGAAGTCGGTGAGAGCTCCGTGGCTTAGTCCGTTAATACTACGCTTAATCCGGGACCGAAATAGAAAATTTAAAATTCATAAAAACAATGGGTCAGTTATAAGTCGGCAAAATTACATAGATTCTCGTAGGGAAGTTAAACGTGCGGTCAGAGATGCGAAGAGGAAGTATGAAATAAACCTCGCTAAGGATTCAAAGAATGAACCGAAACGGTTTTATGGGTACGTAAATAATAGGAAACCCGTAAAAGGATCGATAGGGCCGATCAAAGATAAGGATGGTCGTTTGACTGAACTTCCGACAGAAATGTCTAAAATTTTAAATGAGCATTTTACGAGCGTGTTTACTGTGGAAGATTCTTCCGAATTGGAATCGTTAATTGGGGAAGTTCGTAGTGCTGATAAATGCATATCCGATGTAAGTATAAAGGACGAGGAAATTCTTAAATTTATTAAGCTAATGAAAAAGTCGAAATCTCCGGGCCCCGATGGGGTATATCCAATTCATTTAAAGGAGCTTCAAAATGAACTCGTTAAGCCATTGCGTGAAATTTTCAATCGCTCATTAGAGGATGGCGTAGTTCCGTTGGATTTCAAGCGAGCAAACGTTACACCTATATTTAAGAAGGGGAATAGATTTGAAGCAACGAATTTTCGGCCTATTAGTCTAACTTCGGTAGTTGGGAAGCTTTTAGAATCTGTAATTAAAGATAGAATAGTGAGCCACCTCGAGGCAAATAAGCTGATTAACGATACCCAGCATGGATTTAGGCGTGCGAGATCGTGCTTGACTAACTTGCTTGAATTCTTCCACAAAATGATTTGCGTGTACGATGAAAGCAAAGCTGTAGACGTAATATATTTAGACTTTAAAAAGGCGTTCGACACCGTCCCCCACCAAAGGTTATTAATCAAAGTTAAAGCGATTGGGGTGACTGGTAAGATTTTAAACTGGATTAGAAATTGGCTGAAAGATCGCTCGCAGCGGGTAGTAATAAATGGGGAATGTTCAGATTGGGCCAGCGTTAGTAGTGGGGTACCGCAGGGCTCTGTTTTAGCCCTTTATTGTTTTTAATTTATATTAACGATTTAGATAAAGGCATACTTAGTCGGATTTCGAAATTTGCGGACGACACGAAGCTGGGTAATCGTGCCTATGTAAGATCGGATGTCGATAAATTGCAGGGGGACCTAAACTCGATTGCCAATTGGGCGGACAAGTGGCAAATGGAATTTAATATAAGCAAATGCAAGGTAATGCACTTGGGTTGCCATAATTTAAGAGTAGATTATACCATGAAAGGCCAAGTCCTCGACGCGGTTAAATTAGAAAAAGACTTGGGAGTATTAGTCTCAGACGATTTTAAATTCTCGAAGCAATGCGCGGATGCGTGTAAAAAAGCAAATCGCGTTTTGGGTTATATCGCGCGCAATTTCATCTTCAAATCTAAGGATGTAATTTTACCTTTATATAAATCCCTTGTGCGGCCACTTCTCGAATACGCTGTTCAATTTTGGGCTCCATATTTAATGAAAGATATTGCGCAATTAGAAAGAGTGCAGCGTAGGGCTACGAAATTAATTCCAGAGCTGAGGAATAGATCATACGAGGAAAGGCTCAGGGCTTTAGATTTGCCATCGCTAGAAAGCAGAAGATTACGTGGCCAGCTAATAGAAGTATTTAAAATACTGAAGGGTTTCTCAAACGTGGACTTTCGCAATCTGTTCGAACTGGATCATAGGGGAAATACTCGTCAGCACGGGTTAAAATTAGTGAACAAGCGTTTTAACACTAGTATAGCCCAAAACTATTTTACATTTAAAGTTACTCAAAATTGGAATCGGCTGCCCACCCACGTAGTAGATAGCACTTCGGTTAATATGTTCAAAAATCGTCTCGACGTGCATTTGAATAGTTTAAATATAACGTAGTTGAGCACTGTGAATTTAAACGTCCTTGCAGAGAGAGAGTTTGGAGCGGAGGTTTAAGGATATGAAATTATGATGACTAAAAATGATGCCGGCGATTCTCTGCATGTGTAGCTTAGATGTCCCATTTCTTTTCCGCCTATCCTATAAGTAGTCTCTATCCCTAAATGAGCTTTTCACCACTAGCAGTCGAGTGGCTGCGGAAGATGAGAAGAAAAACTTTCTATCTCCCCTGACCCCTAGTTTGATTAGTTAAAATTGCACGATAATGTACACATGTAGATAAGTGTGTACAGTAGATAGTATTAAAAAAAAAAATAAAAAAAAATAGCATGTTAGAGATACACTCGTAGATAAGGGTGTATCGTAGTTTTTGATTTAGTGTAGCGGACTAGCCTCGAGCGGACCTTAGGGTCTTTGCTGGTCCTAGATTCTGTAGTTCTGTAGTTCTGTAGTTCTTCTTCTTCTTCTTCTTCTCCTTATTATTCTTCTCCATCTTCATCTTTCTTCTTCTTTTTCTTCTTCTCCTACTTCTTGGAGAAGAAGTAGGACCCCAAACCGGCAGCTTCTAATAGCTTTCTTCGTTTCTCTTCTTCCTCCAGGCTTCAAATTTAAGTTTTGATTTAGCTTGGATTGATCTTGTCCAAACCTCCCACTCAAGGCGTCTTTTTTGTGGTTTATTTTGAAGGAGCTTTCAATATTCTCGGTACTTAACCTCTCTCAAAGAGACGATCTATTCATACAATAAATTCTTGTACTTTCGACTTGCGCGAATAGATCATCATTGAAGCTTGCCTTTTGCGTCTTTTCCATGCATAGAAAACGTTTTCTAATTCTCTGACGCAGTGTTCATAACGCCTGGTTGAAATGTGGAATTTCCCATAAAAAGATCAAAGTAAACACTGTTATTTTCTTTCCGCAATGAAGGTACCTAAAGTATCCGAATGATTTCCTATAGGAAGGAAGCTATCATCTTTCCCTCTCATCAATCGTTACCCGTAATCGCATAACTGAAATTACAATAACTGCGATACAAAAAAAAGTGAAAACCATAGATAATGATTAAGTGAAATGAGAGTGCTAATACTAAATTTGACTCAGGAAAACAGCAACTCTAGGAAAAATATGATCGTGATTAGTTATACGTTTTTTGGGGTGTATTAAATTTCAGTAATACGATAGACCGCGCCAAGAAAAGATTTATATACCCTTTTCTTCACACACGTTGCGATAAGTTATGCTGTTAGGATCGGTTTATGTAATAAGTAGGCTACTAACACCAAGTTGCAGGATTCAATAGGCTCAGAAAGAAAATCCACAAATTGGATGCGCAGTGGTCATATTAAATCCTAACAAACTTCACATATATTAAATAATATGTCTAATACGAGATTAAGGAGATGAGAATGTATATACTATTTTGCATATAGGAATTAATATAGAAAATAAGGTATGAAAATATATATAAATATGTAGATAGTGAGGAGGCAAGCGACCGTTGGAAGTGCGCGCGCGAAATACGAAAAGGTTGAACGCCAGAAAAGGATAAAAGGTCAAGATACCTGAGTCATAAGAGGAAACGAATAAAGAAACAATTCGCGTCTCTGGATAGAATTATTAGAAGACGGGATTCTACAAAGCACATAGTCATATACCGACTTTGAGCAACGTAAATTTTAACTAGAGATGTGTGACAAGCAATAGAGATAAAACTATTGAGATATTTTGGTAAATTCGATACACAAAGCTGTTCGGTAGCTCCCCCCTTAGGTTGGAAACTTAGTAGCTCGATGATATTTATGCCACGCTCCATAGAAGCTAAAGCAGTATATATAGGAGAGCAATGAGAATTGTTATGGAGCATTGTTTTTAGAATTGTTATTAAGATTAACTCGGTCGTATATTAGCGTTACGGGACCCCTTTAATTCGCCTAAGTCTTGTCGTTCCAGAATTAAATACTTTACGTTGAATAGAAAAACTGCTTGTCGTCCGCAAAGTACTTCGTGAAGTGCCACTTGCTCCCTTTAGTAGGCCAGTATTTGAATAAAGTATATTTTTGTTATGTCCTTTCTCCAAGTTTTTCCTTTCCTTGATTACCTGTAAACCTTTGGTAAGCCCAGCCTAAATCTGAACAACTGTGAAGAATAATCTTTAGAGTCAGATAATTCACCTTCATATAAATTGACTACCTATTAATTTGGTAACCCCGGGGTTCCCGTAAATCGGTAACATAGGATCCTTACTGGTAACTTATACCACCCATAATGCCAAAAAGCTTTAATTAACTAAGAATCTAAAAAAAAGTGAAAAATATCAAAGTCCTTAATCCTACTAACTTAAATATAAATTAAATACAATGG
Organism: Ceratothoa steindachneri; assembly: GCA_963969495.1. Taxonomy (NCBI): domain Eukaryota; kingdom Metazoa; phylum Arthropoda; class Malacostraca; order Isopoda; family Cymothoidae; genus Ceratothoa; species Ceratothoa steindachneri. The sequence goes on along the minus strand of OZ018327.1, from coordinate 104,662,839 downwards.
CTTCAATGAGAATCAAATACAAATACCTTAAATTGCAAATACTTTAGCTTCGAAATGTCACGGACCAGAGCTCTTCGAGGAATAGACTATTGGAGTATACGGTAACCGAATTACGAAGGCATCAAACCCGAGAATCAATCAGCTCATTAAAATTTAATCACACCTGGAGGGAGTCACAACAGCGTTTCTTAAAGCAACTTTACCCCGAGCTATAAAACAATGCACATATTTAAATATAAATAATCTAATGCTACCATAAATTTTAACCACATCTCAGTGTCCTAACCACCTTTATTTTCCAAAGCCGAAAAAACTCGTACAGTTTGTTAAGTACATCAAATCAATTACAATTGAAAACATGAAGGTATGAAAAACCAAATCAATTCTTGAACAGATCAATTACTCTCAAATCAAGCGAAACAGAGTTAGAGCAATACTCTGACCTGCGCCCCGTTGTTGTTGAAAAAAAACCTTCAAATAATCTACCAATGCTAAGCAATCAAAATAAAAAAGAGAAAAGTGTCGTCATGTAATCAAATGCAAAAGATAAATATTCACATTACCTTTCGCAACCAAATAATAATTAATGGTGGTTGAAACGCTATCCAAAATCAAGTATCATGAAGTGAATTAACTTCCTAATAAAGAAGGGGAAATCGCGTCCCTCTAACTCGTTTATCAATACTTCTCAAATAGTTAATGCTAGAAATTCTACTTCTCAGGAAAAAGCAATCCCGAAATTCAACAAATAAATTAAGAAGTACTTACATGAAGACGGAACATTAAGAGTATCCGATACAATAATTGATCACTTAGCCACATAAAGGAAATTTAAATACTCCGTTTCCAGCTCTTCCCCGAAATGAACACTGCATAGAAACAATGAACATTAGAGAGCCTAACAACGTCTGGCAACCGTTTTGTATTCGAACGCCTAGGTGATTATTTTCGAAAACCTATCTAAGATCGAAACTAAAGTGTCTGAAAGGAGCAAAAACGGTCCCTTTCACTTATATTTTTTAGGTTGTAAAAGAAAAAATTATGTAAGGTAATTGAGGAAATGTTACCGAAAAACCTGTGACATCAACGAGAAAAGCATCAAGGACATGTTACCGTTCAATATAAGGTACATGAATGGAAGAATAGGACAGTTACTTTTTCTGTTATGTTGTTATTTTTTCGGGGGAGGACATCTGGAAGTTCGACTCAGGGGGAAATAAGTTGAACGCTACCAAGACCCATGCAGACTTCTCACAGTGAAGCATCCTTTGCCCATTCGAATTTTGGCGATGCTTTTCCTCGAAGGAAACTGGACCCTCCTCCTTTCTCTTAGTATATTTAGCCAGACAGTGCGCTACTATGTGGCAGAATGGAAGTACAACATTTCATAATTTGCCAAGTTCTTCCACATCAGTTATTGTTAGTCCCTACTGGTAAATTTCAATTTACTTTCACGACACATAGGTTATCGTATATTGTAGCGACCAGTGGTATGGATTCAACGCTTTATTTAGGTCTTTAATGAGAAACATTTATTATTTATAATAGGTACAGAAACCAATTAGTGGCAAAACCCAGTTCAGAAGACAGTGGGCAATTTTTTTTTTTTGCTGAGTAGACAATTTATCTGGTGCGCCGAAATTCAGTTGAAAACTACGTGGTAATTTTAAATGCTGCAAAAGTAGATCAAAGCGGACGATAAAAAATATCTATACTCTGAGCACAGAAAGATAACGGTGAAAAGAGATAGATATGCGTAAAGAGATGATAGTCCAACTGTGCTGCAAATAGGAAATGGATACCATGATTAAAGATTAGAGAGGAGAATAGTGGAGTATCCGGAAACCATGATGATACTCATAATTAAATGAACCCATTTTTCATGAGCCGAATTCTTTTTCTTAGGTTGTATGATTTTTAATTCTTTTACATTTTCTTATATTCTCATATAATTCATCTCTTCAAATTTTTTGAATAATTTTCTTGGAAAAAAATAATCTTATACTCGAGACGCTCTTAGCACAGAAGCAGAAAAAATGCTTCATTCTAATAGGCCAAACTAAATATTCTGTGGTGCCTTCAAACGTTACAGGGCCTGATTTGAATACGGATTTTGTTTGGATCAATGAGCGTTAAAATAACTATTTGCAATTGGTGGCGAAATCCAGTTCAGAAGACAATGTGCAATTTAATTTTTTTGCTGAGTATGCAATTTATCTGGAGGCGCCAAAATTCACCTGAAAACTACGTGAGAATTTTAAATGCTGCAAAAGTAAATCAAAGCGGAAGATAAAAAAGATAAATGCTCCGAGATGTATCAAAGCACTCTGTGAGTAGCTTTATATCACAATATTATCCGCAAAATTGGCACGACCGTTATCTTCCATACCGAGTGGTGTATTGCCACTACCTCGGCTGTGAGGACAGGAGCAGCACCTAGTATAGCTCCGCTGAGATCAAACAGAAGCGATACGGCGTGGAAACCGATTAACCCTGTGACATGGAGCCCTCCGTATATACTGGTACAGGTCCATCGTGACACAAAGTATTCTATAAGAAAAGCCCATCGCAATAATCTCGCCGTTGTGGAAGCTTTGGGAGCAGAGGCGTGGCGACAAATAGTCAAAGGTACACTGAGTTTGTGAAGGAATCTCTGGGTAGCATAAGCAGGGTCGAGATAAGCTGCGGATAGAGTGAAAGCTTTTAGCCACTAAGGGAGGTACTGGGTTCGCACGTAAATGTAAATAATGCACTGTACACGGCGCAGAACAAGTGTCATATCTCCGGTATCCAGAAGTAGTCTCTTAATGGGGGTCGTGCGGAAGGCATCAGTTGCCAGCCGGAACCCGGTGTGGTGGATTGAGTCCACCTTCGCCAAGAAACGCTTATTTACGGTTACATAGAAATTGCCTCCGTAATCAAGCTTCAAACAGGCAAACGATCGATAGAAAATCAAGGCAACAAACACCCTGGTTGCTGAACGTGAGGAGGGAAAGAATGCCCATGGTGCGGTGCGTGTACAATAAACCCTAAGGTTGCGAATGAGTCTTCCCGGTGAGGATTTGGTCGATAGAAAGACCAAGGAAACTGTGCAAATCCATCACTTTCAGGCAAACCTTGTTTAAGAACAAGCTCGGTTTCGGGGTGAAGCGATGGTTGGCGGCAGAAATGCAGCACCTTAGTCTTGCCAAAGACTCGCCATAGCGAAAGATGCGGTTCAATATCTGATGGAGTCGCTCGCAAGAGCTGGCATCAAGGCCGCACTAAAAGAGTTCGTAAGGTCGTTAGGTAAAGCGTAGCAAGAACATCTTTCGGCCTTACAAAATTAATACCGTTGATGTTCTGGCAAAGAGTGTGACACTGAGGGCACTTCCTTGCAGGACACCTTCTTCCTTTTCCATTGAGTAGGGAAGGGCTTCCTTCATCCGGAGGCGGAACCAATTATCTCCACAAAATTAAGAAATACAGATTAGAGGTAATCCCCTCGCCACTATGCTATGGAGAGTCTACATAATACCATATCGCTATGCGGTATCATACCCATCTCCAGATCGAAAAACGCCCTGATGTAGTGCTGTCTACGAAGGATGATTTCGCAGGCTGCATTTTCTATTCGAAGCAGACAAACTGCAATTTTGACAGGAGATTAGATATATACCTGCATCTTAAATGATCGGACCTAGTTTGTTCAAGGATTTTTGTATAGTATTTGAATAAGTTAAATGTAATATTTACAGGGGCGGTCAATAATTTTTGCAATTCGGATATATGGAAACGAGATATGAGAAAAAGGGTTTATTATTTTCTAATATAACTACCCTTGACTTTAATGCACTTGCGCCACTTGTCCCTGAGGCTTCGAATTCCCGACAACCAGAAATCTCCCGACTGCTGTGCAATCCACTCCTGGACGGCTAGCCGGACATCTTCATCGTCCCCAAATCGGCGTCCACGCAATACAGCCTTGAGCTGGCGGAATAAAAAGTTGTCTCTAGTGGCCAAATCTGGACTGTAGAGGAGATTGATGAGCTCCTCGAATCCGCACTTGCGCAGGGCAGCTTGTGCAACTCTGGCTTTGTGGACCAGGGCATTGTCGTGGAAGAGCAGGACACCACGTGTCAACTTGCCGTGCCGCTTCTGACGGATGCACTTCTTCAACCCAGCCAGTTCCTCGGCGTAATATTGGCCTGTGATGGGCCTTACACGAAGCGCATAGTCCACCATCAACACTCCCTCAGAATCTCAGAAGATGGTGGTCATGATCTTTCCGGCTATGGGGTTGGGTCCGAAACTTGATGGGGATCAGAGACCCCCTGTGCTTCCAGGCCATGCTTTGGAGCTTGGTCTCGGGATCCCAGTGATGGACCCACGTTTCATCACCTGTCACTATGCGTGACTCGAATCCCGCTGGGTCTTGGTTGTACAGGAGCGGCAGCTCCTTCGAACTTTGACGACGTTAAAGTCAATCATGGGGTGTGAAGTTTCTAGGGACCCAACGGGCAGAGACCTTGGTCATGGCCAAATTGTCGTGGATGATGTTGCTGACACTTCTCTGTGATATTCCAAGTTTTCGCTCGATTTTTCCTACCTTCATCCGTCGATTTTCGAGGATCTTTCCCTCCAGACGAGCCACATTGTCCTCGTTGGTTACGTCTGACGAGCATCCTGGACGGAATCATTTTCAAGGGACTCACGACCATGGCAGAACTCCCTGTTCCATAGAACAATGGTTGCATAGGAAGGGGCGGTGTCGGTGTAAAATGCAACCATGCGTTCATGGATCTCTTTTGCATTCTTGCCTTCCTTGGGCAAAAGTTTGCTCATTGCGCGGTGCTCGACCTTCTCCATTGTGGAAAAATTTGTGACTGACGATCTGCGATCAGCTACTGCTTCTTAAATAGACGAGGCAGGAGCGTGCAGCTGCAGGTCCTGTCTTTCCATAACTTGTCCTAACACCCTCACAAACAGCCATCCCCCTTCCTCTGTTTTCCCCTACCGATTCGCAAAACATATTGACCGCCCTTCGTATGTCATTTTCGTTCGCATACGAGGAGCATAAAGGAAACTAATAAATTTTTATAATTCGCACTTTTGTGGTGTGGAGATTGATCTGAATTTGTTTCGTGCTTTAGAATCGCATTTTTTTATGAAATAAATTGGGTATTTATTTCGATGTAATTGCAGATAAGGTGGTCGATTTCATCCTTAAGAAAAATTGGGTCGCATGTAATATAGGCTAAAAGAAAAGGAGAAGAAAAGACAGATATCTTAACAGATAGGTCATGTAATGAAAAGAAATATATGTAAGAATTTGAATTTGTAGGTTTTGAATAGACTGAGCATGGTATCCGATTATTTAAACGTTTATACAAACACTCACAGTTCATATTTATTATTAACAAAGTTAGGTTGGAAGTCTTCTTGGTTGCCTTAAGTCAGGTGGCTCGCAGTTCAAGTCGATGGAGAGCTTATTGGAGGTTGATGTTAAAGATGGCACTTGTGTTAGGTGAGGGTGGCAGCGAATTTCTTTAAGCCAATTGATAATTGATTCAAATCTTCCGTGCGGCCAGATTTAGTGGTCCTCGAACGGCGTGAGGTTGCCATGGGTCGCCATCTGGGATTGCCAGCGGTCGCTAGCTCTACCAATCGTAAGCGCATATATTTTGTTCTTTCGGGTCTTTATCAGAAAAGGACTCGCAGCGTATTAGGGGTTAGGGGCTATCGCGAAGTTAAGGTTAGGTTAGAGTTAGTCTATAACGTTCATGGCTCGTAATATGATTATAGCGTGTAGGTTAGGTTAGGTTAATTTAAGGAACTGGCCTAAACTTCTCGCAGATTGTTTTTACAATCAGTTATCGCTCCTGTTAATATTTTAAGTTATTTAATACAAGAAACACTAGTTGTCACACCTTTGCATCATGCATGAATGAAATAAACGATTATCTCAAAAGATAACTTTGATTCTTCTAACCAAGAGTCTTTTCGACATCCAACACTGAAATTGCTTTCACACTCATTACAACGCCAACTGCAACGCAAAGATTATCAAGAAAGTTCAATATTATTTCCATTTTTAGAAAATCGCTATCTCACCTTAACCTAACTTTAGTCTAACCTTAACCTTGTAATAGCGTCAAATGCTTCAGACTCAGTCCTTCCTAACCCCATACATTTTCGTTTAAGAGTAAAAGTAGGATTTTGAAAGGTAATTTCAACATAAAAAGTTTAGCAAGGACCCAGTTCTGTCGATAAAATGGTAATAATATAAGAAATAGCTTGTATAAACTTATAATGGATCTCTCCAGATTTTACTTCACAAATCTAGTGGGAAGTTTTATTTTAAAGTGAATTCAAATGAAAAGCAAATTGTCTGTTTGGGAATTTACGAACGACGAATATTGTTGCATCAAAATAACGTGCTTTGATTAGGTCGCATCTTGCAGGTTGCATTAATGTAGACTGGTATACAATAGGTAAAATGCAAAAAAAGGGAAGCAAAAAGTCTATTGTTATTCAGGGAAGCAATATGTTAAAGTTAAATTATTCGGGGTAAAATTTGGAGACAAACAATAATATAAAATGGGTAATTCCATATTTTATTTAAGACTCATGTTTTAATTCAAAATTAACGTTTCGCTATGTAATTTTGGATGCTCTTTAAGGAAATGTCACTCATTATTTTGCATTTGCCTAATTAATGAGCAATAAATAGATTTATTTATACCTCATAAATGGACATTTCCAAGAAAAAGGTATTTTCGAGAGAAGCAAAAAAGAACCCATATAAATTAAATCTATTTTTAATTCAACACAGAAACTTAACATATCCTGCCTAATCTAAACTAACCTACCTAACCTAACTTAAACTACCTAACACATTCCAAAACCTACTCGGTAACATTTTGGCTTATATTTATTGAGAATTTAGATGGAGAAACTTTTGAGCAGGGGTTCCTAACCTTTTAGTCTATCGAGCAAACATTTTGCTTCTTCGAGCTTAAAGAGCACAAAATATAAGTAAAAAAATACTTCTAAATGTATTTTACCAAACACCACTCATATACATACATACATATTTAAGATATAAAAGTCTATTTCAATATATTTTCCTATTTGCTTTATGTATAAAAATATATTAAACCCTGATTTTGAAGAGAAGAAGCTAACTTTTTAAGTTTTTTTCCTCCATTATGAACTGTCAATAGTCAATTTTCTTAGATATGTGTTGTCAACAATGTTGCCTTCTGTGTATTTTGTCTTATTAATTAATAAAAAGCACTTTCGCATTTGTATGTCGATCTAAACACTGATAAAACTTCGAAAGCCTCTCGTTAAACCTTGAGATTCATTCTGAAAAGGTATTTTGATCCTAAAGATGATTGCATATCTTGTAGCTTTAATTCAGCATCTATTGATTAATTTTTATTGAAAATTTGATCAAGTCTATTAATTTCAAGAGTCCTATAAATTTAAAGTTAATTCAAATTTTGGAACATGGTCCTTCATATATTCAAATCTTCTTTGAAATTCAGTATTGAAATTCTTAATAGTATCCATCATATAGGATGGGCATTCCTCCTAAAATTCTTCCAGAATTCTCTGAGTGTACGAAAAGCAAGTAAATTTCCTTTTGTGATTTAAACCTCTAAAAGATATAGATTTTTTTTTAAAACAAATTATATTCTCCTATAAAGCAAACATATTTTTCATTTGCTTGGAGCTGCAAATTCGTCCCTTAAATGTATAAAGATGTCAATCATAAATGAAAGTTTAATCTTAAAATATTCAGTGAAGATTTCTGGAAAAAATTGCCTTTTCTATTTTCTAGTAAAATGCTTTTACTTGTTCAAACAATTTTTAAATTCTGGAAAGGAATTTTTAAGACTCAGCCACGGAACTTCTGCATGGAAACTAAGCTCAGATTGACAAGCATGGACATTTTTCAACAAGAAGGAAAGTCTCTTCAATGACCTGCAGCGTTTTGTGGATGCTAAATGGTAATTGCATTGATTGTTTCCCATGGTTCAAATCACTTACAAGGGCCTTTGAATGGCTAAATGAGGCTTGTGCCACTAGATGGCGCCCCTCAGCGCCAAATCCGATGGCAGATTTGAAATCTCCAGATTTAATACTCAGAAGAGTTGTTTTTTGAATGATTTTGAAATTAATTATTTGATGACTTATACAATGACCTGCAGACATCCAATAATTTCTTTTTGTTCTTTCATTTTTGAACACAAGGCCTCTATAAGACTCATACTGTACTAGTTTACAAAAGTAGGTATTTTCTTATATCATGTTAAGATAGGCAATAAGACCCTCGTTCTTACATACCAAAGATAGTGCATAATCAGTCACGATCGAAGCAAGTATATTTAGATCAATTTTGGGTTCACTGAGATATTTCAAAAGTACGTCATATACTTCTTTTCCGGTTTAATGTTCATGAAATGGCAAAATAGTCAGAAAATCTTCTCTACATCTGCCGCCATCATGTTGAATCATAGGAACTAAACACATCTTTGCAATATCTGTTGACTCATCAAGGCTAGAGGATAAAGGCACAACTTTCGAATTTAGCTAATAATTCACTGAATATTCATCTGCTAATTTATGGACTTTTTTAACAACTGTATCATTACTCATAGAAATATGTGTGTCTGGGCTAACTAAAGTACGAGTACATCAAAGTTTTCGAGTAAAGCCCTAGAAAGTATTTCTACACAACACTACGCATCTTTTTTTATTATTTCACCATTAGTAAAAGGAATTGATTTTTTAGCTATTGGATTTCCTAAAAGGAATGATAGTCAGTTATTTAGCGATCTTCATAAAACCACTTAGAACGTTTCTTTGTTCTCGAAATTTCTTTAGTTAGACAAGCATGCATTACATGACAAGCAAATAATGCTATCACTAATATCTATTACAAAATAGTCAATTGCCCAAGATGACTGACTGAATTGCATAGGCCCTAGTTTTTTGTCTCTTTCCATTAGAAATCTGTCTGCTTGAATTAGATGACTCAGAAGATCCTGATGTGGTATTAGTCCTATTTATTTCATCTTCATTTCTCCTTGTCTCCAAAACTTTTCCATTTTAAAATGGTTTAGTTAATTATATTAATTGTATATTTTGATAACCGGATATACATATAGTGAAGACGAGTTCATATTGCTTTTAACACTTATTAATCACTCACTGCTACTACTTAATCTGCAACGTGTAACTGGATGTTGGATAATTGCCATAAAGGCATAAAGTCGTATACCAACCATGTCGTACATCTTCAATGAATTTATCATACTTGCCAAGCGTACGCCATGTCACTACAACGCTAATTTTGTTTTAACACTTTCGCGTTAATTTTCCTAAATTAAATAAAACTGGCTTGTGCTCGCGAGCACATATCCCAAGGAGATAGGCGAGCACAATTTAATTTAGCAACAGCACCCTTGTTTTTTAGAGCACAAGGTTAAGAACTCGTGCTTTTGAGCTATAGTTCGCCATGCAACGCCATTTTGAGGAAACTTAGGGGCATAAATTCCTTAATCGTTTTTATAGTATTCATGAGTTTAGCAGTAGGTGTAATTAATCACTGTTGGTTAGTTTAACCCAAAACCAATTAATAATAATAAATTTATATAAAATATAGGTGTATCTTAAACTACATACTGTGAAAAGATGTGATAAGTTTGAATCAAGAAACGCCACTACACACTGAACAAATATACATTTTAAAAATATTCAGGTATGTTTTTATAAAAAATTATCTTAAAAAACATCTAATCTTTTAGAAAGACTAAAATATTTGAGGGAAAAATGTTCGAAATTTGCTAAAAAAAACTTTGTAACTCATATCAGCATGTCATGCTGAGTTGATTCATTAATGATTATATTGACGATTTTTTGACGAATTCTTCCATCTGGGATTCTTTAGTTAAATATTTGTTACCTTACTTTTTAATTGAATATTGGTAAAAGTAATTGGTTTTCTTTATCAGTCTTTTATTTGTCATATCTCCAAGTTTTTATTTTAATTTAAGATGCGGAAATTAAAGTTACTTATTTGCCTTAGGTTATCAGTGTTTCAATTATTTTCTTTAAATCTACAGTGTGCATCGAAATTTGGAGTAGTTTTAAGATATATAGTTTAAAATAATGGCTTGAACAATACATATTCTATGCCAATTTTATTTACTATGTACTAGTATTTTGTTGAACCACAAAATGTTAACCACAATTTGAATTTTTATTACTCCAAAAATATTAGACATGTTTTGGTCTTATAAAATCGTTTTGTCGATCAATGATTTATTTTTCGATTGTAAAAATTTAATTTAATTTCCTTTTACGATATTGATACATAATGGCTTTGGTGGAGAGAAAACAAAGAGAGAAGTGAAATAATGAAAATCCGAATTTGAAAATTTAAAAAAATATATCTGTCCATTAAAAACCAAACACCTCTACATCGGGATAATACAAATATAATTTTTCATTTTCTACACACCGTTTACCCTACACATGTCCTCCATTACTTTTTCAGCACACTTGCCCCTTTGATCATATCGATTGGTCAATTATTTTCACCAACTGTTATTATTTTCCTTGAGCAAGTTGACTTTATGTGTTATTATTTCTTTCAATTGGCCTGTATTTTAAATTGGAGTGGATTACACCTCACTTTCTAGATGCCCCCATAAAATAAATTGTACAATGATGAATCTCGGGATCTTGGGGTCATTCATTTGCCAAATTAAGTGCGACAATAGTATTGCTAAAATTTTCTCCCATTTTTTCTCATACAGAAAGCAGTTTATGTATGAGCTGGAGCTCCATCCGCAAAAAAAAACAAAGTCAATTAAATTGATTGCCGTAAATCAGATGAGTAGTAGGATAATTCGTTCGTTAATCATGTCAGGTAGGCAGTTCCAGTGAAATTATTGTCGTAAAAAAAGAGGCCAACAAGATGGCTATTTCCCCATATCTATATCCACAGACACTTTCTGCCGAAAAATACGCTTTGAATTCTGCGGGAGTGTTCAGCGGCGCATAAAGTCGACTATTATAACAATTTACCTTTCCACCCAAGAAAAAGTTTGCCTCCTAACTAATCACAATGTTGTCCAAGAAATGAGCAATTCTCTGGAGAAGCCATTCTACAAATTCTCTACGACGAGGAAAATCAGTTTCAAGAAATTGGTTCTTTGCATACATCTTATAGAGATGCCATTTTTAAGTAGTGTTTAACAATGCGGTTAAATGTTGCCCTTCTTAATTGCAAGCCATTGTTTCTGATTGAGGCGTTTGGATTTTCAAGAAGGGCAATCCGAACATTTTCAATATTTTCTGCTGTTCTTAAATTTTTCTACGACCAGAACGAAGTTTGTTTAGATTTAAACATGTTCCTTATTTTTGGTGCTTTGGATATTTTCCAGATAGCAGGCTTGCTTGGTAGATGTCTATCAGGTAAACTTTGGTCAAATATATCTTGTACTTGTTCATTACCATCGGTTCTAATAACTTTGTAATGACAAATATTCGTGTGATTTTTTGGTTAAGTGCAAGATAAAGAGGGTCCTCTGAAGTAGTTTCTTCTGTGATGCATACAAAACTTTGATGTAGCACTGAAGAGAAATGAATATTTTATGCCTTCTCTTACAAGAACAAAGTATCTCGAATATTTTGGAGTAATACTAATTCAAAGTTCAGTTAACTTTTTTTTGTAGGCCACCCAGTATATCACAGTCGAAAAAATTTTAGCCATTAAAATGCAACAGACTACTGAAAGTGATTTTCTAGGGGTTTTTTTGACCGTAGATCATAAATAAGAAATCATTATCATCACTAACTCTATAATTTAACAAGGGGATGTTTTGAGTATTTGGATAATAATTTCATCTTAGTTTGGTTATGACTTATGTTTTTTATCAAAGTTATTTTTAATAATTCTTTTATAATATCAAAAACAAAATTGTGAAGTTCAGAAATAAATATTAGTATCGAGATTTTGTGAATCTTTTAAAACCGAAGAATTACAAATGGTGAAGTTCAGAAAATTCATTTTTGTATATCTTCTTCTTCTTCTTCTTTTATAACTCTATATTTTAGCAAAGTGATATTTTGAAAGGGGAGAAATTTAGTTTAGAGTTCTTTTTTAAAATTATTATAATTCGCGAAGTTCAGAAAACTTATAAAAATTTAACCATGGCTGCATTTTTTTAGATTTTAAATTTTAATATTAATAGCGAAGCGCAACTCCCCCCGTAGAGGGGAGTGGTGAAGCCATTTCCTGGTTTGTTTATAAAAAATTACTAATTTTTTAAAGTGCGAAATAGTTTTATTGTATAGAGTAAAAGTAGGTTGTTAATATATTTTTTATGGATTTTTAAAAATATTTTCCTTAGACTTATAAATTTAATCAGAATTATAATCAAATATGAGAATATCACAATGTAGGAATCCTTCAAATTCATTTCTTACTCATGCGACTCGTTAAAGTTGAAGACAACAGGGAAATTCTCTCCAATAACCTGTGGCATTTTGTGATAAGATGATAAATGGTTATTGCAATGATTGTTTCCAAGGGTTCAAATCACTTTGAACTCCTAAATGGCTGAATGAGACTTCTACCACTATATAGCGCCACCCAGCACCAGATCCGATGGTAGATTTGAAATCTCCAGGGTAAATAACCATATGTCCCATGGTCATATAGGTCATTTCATCGCTCTAAATGGGTACAATTGAACTTTACTCCGTTTGAAAAAGAAAGACGCCTTGACCCCGCGCTTTGCGGCAATTAAAGAATAGGAAGAAAATCAGTCTCTTGATAAAAAATTCTTATGATTTATATTTTTAGAGGTTCAAAATAAAGAATAGACGCTGCGTACTTCATGTTCAATTGCATTGTTCAAATAATCTAAGGGAAAATTGAGAAATTCGAAATTAGGAGTGTCGAAGGTTTAGCGTGAAACACAAGATCGTATAATTGGCTGTAGTTAACCTTAATAATGTAGATATATAAAAATCATTCTTATAAAAATTACAACAAATCAACATAACCAATACAAACGTCACACACACACACATATTTCTTTTAATTTGAAATGAAACTTTAGTGTCTGTCATTTATGGTCTATCCCAATCTTTGCTCTGCCATCCGCTCATTACCTCACCTTTTAGAAAGAGCAATACCAAAACTACCTCCCTAAATATTCCTTTCTAATTCAGAAGATTCTGAAAATGAACATGCAGATAGGATGACTAATATGAGTCCTTAGTGATAGATTACTCTCTAAACAATTTGGTTTGTGACTTAGGTTTGCAAAACAGACTGAACTTTTAGAGTCGTGACTTTTAAATAATGCGTCGTTTTATAGCAAAAAAGCTGTTCCTTTTATACAACGGAAATAATCTTCTACCAATTTCCTTTGCCCCCTCTGATGTTTTGAATGAAACTTATAAGATACAACTTTTATTCAGAAAAGTATTAAGTATAGTGAGCCACAGTGGTATGCGCTCTCTTAAAAGAGGTAGCAATACTAAATAGTTTCAGTCGGGCTATAATGAAGTTATGTTTTTTATAAAATTGGGGCATTCGTTCTCGATAGTAACATTACATAGGCACTTAAAGGCCACCCAACTAAGGACGAGTCAATAGTTGGCTCAAACAACATTCGTGAGTCACTAGTTAAAGGAAAATTATTTTGCCCAAACTTAATATAAAATTAGGACTCATAATCAATTTGTTAATTTGTTAAATATCAAAGCCAAATTTCCTAAACCTTAGGAAAGAAAGGAATGTATTAGTTAATTAATGAGATTAATCACAGGTAATTTTATTCAAATTAACTCCCAAAATCTTAAAGTTAATCCTTGTATGAGCTATCAGATCACCTTCTCAAACGTACAATACGAATTTTGACTCCTAACCTTGAAGATGCCAAATAATTTCAATAAAAATGCTGCGGAACGAAAAGATAAAACCCTTTTTATAGATAAAAATAGCTTTCATTTCTCATTATAGAAGGGTAAATTGACATTTGTTCCTCCTCTTTAACATCAAACGTTTAAGAAAGATATTATTAATATCCCAAAATATCGCTACTTTTCATTGACGATGTCGTGGTACACTACTCTATACCATACATAATCCTATATTATGTGGGGCTACTGCAACGCGAACTGTTTAAGGACTGTTCGCAGGGATTTACGACCGACTAGTAGGGCAAACTTGAGGCGTTGGGTTTAAAATCCTTAATAATCAGACAGAGTGCATAAATTGTCAGCGAGATTTACTTGAATAAGCCGAGAGTATCGTTCAAGGTTAGGTAAAGATGAATTAACGAAAATATAGTTTTATTTACAAACATCAAAATAAGAATTCAAAAATAGCAAAAAGCGGTTATTTAAATTAAAATAGTCTCTAGATATTTATTATGAGGAGAAATTCTCAAAAAGAGTTAATTGATTATCGTTACTAGGCTCAGGTCAAAAGGGGGACTTGGCAATACTAATAATGGAGGAGATTTCAGTCTTACGGGTAGGTAACTGGGAGGAAGGTCCTTCTTGCGATGAGGCGAGTGGAGAACGATCCGATGAGGCAACTAGGGCACGGTCAGAATGAGGCAAGTGAGGCACGATCCCAACCAACCTTCCGATGAAGATAGATAATCTTCAAAGACAATGTTTGACGGGAAATGTGGGAATTCTCGTAATTCCACTGGAAGAGGAAACTTTTTTTCTCAAAAGTATTTGATGAGATTTTCTTCAGTTCGATTAAACGAAGGGAGACTGTTGCGCAAATTCAAATGTTTGGCAATTAGAGAAGCTACCTATTGACTGGGGTAGAATAATGGCAGAGAAAGTCTGTTGTCTGATGAACGCTTACGCACCTTCGACGAGACGATGAGGACGGCCTTGAGGTGCGCACTGGACTCTTCGATCTCCAGTCAAACCGAGTATTTGTAATGCGATTCTGAAGGGGAAGGAGGAATTTGGAGAAAGGAGTCACAAGCTCTAGACATCTTAATCCGGAGGCGGAGTCGATTCATCATTTAACAGCAAAGCGCGAAACACAGCGGCTCTTTCTCGCCTCGTTGCAGAGTGGGCGGGGAGGCTTAGGACGATTTCGCTGGATTGGGGGATATTACCCCAATTCGCTGAGGAGTTGAAATTTCTCGAATATTCGCAAACAGGAAGTGACATGCTCCATGACGGGATACAATCGCACGTGGTCTCCAATGAGGAGGGGGGGTCAGAGGTTGTTCTTTTACAGACGAAAAGGTTTCATTTTAAAATTCTACTATCCTAATTTATTTCAGATGTTTGAATATAAAACCTCCTCCTTATGAACTGGTTAAATTTCTGCTTGCGGTACGGTGCAAGAAGTCTTACAGTGAAGTCAGAAAGTGGAAAGCCAAATAGACACAACTTCTGACCCCAATAAATCGAAGTCTTCATGTTTTCACCGACCTAAGAAAAATGGCCCGGGTAATTTCAACTTGGGGAATATGTCGTCTTTTTTGTCATAGTTACACGTCGCCACAGATTTAGGTATTTCCATTAAGAAATTGGAATTGGTGGTGGCGTGCTGGAGAAACGTTACTCACCGCTCTTCTTTACGTTGTCGTTTCGAAGTTGATTTTGAAGTTTCAACAAAACCAAGTTGGTGAAGGTGGTTTTCTTTTAATGGCATAAGTGTGTTTTTTATTCGGTTTGTGAATTAGAGGCAGTTTGTTTCTACAGGTTTAATAATATAATCAGAAGTTTTTTTATATTGAAAAGTTTATGGCAAAACAAATTAATATTGTTCGTTTCTTTCATGTTTTCCTTATGCAATGGGACATTCATGGAAAAGGAGGAGATTCAAGACAGTTATTCCTCCTTTCTAAAAGTAATTAAATAACAAAGTTTAAGTCATTAGCATTAGTTTTCCCATTTGAGGCAATAAGGAGTATAAACATTGAAATTTGAATGTTGCGAACTTTAATATATTTAATGATTTTCTTTATATTTGTTTGCAAGAAATCTCGAAAACCTACGAAAAAGGCTTCGACATAACCAAACACCCATAAGTCTTGATGTAATTTTTAAGCATGATAAGAAAGGTCTCAACGTTAGAGTTAAGATGATGCTTTAAGAAAGACGATCGGATCAATTTTGGATTCACATTGCTTTATATCCTTGACGTTGAAAATATCCTGAAAAAAATGATAAAGCTAAAAATATAAGGGCTAGCAATTTTCTTTTTTCTCATTTTGTCTTGATACACTTTTTAAAAAATGTTTCCAATCTTCTGCTCATTTTGTGTAAATATCAATATTTTGAATTAAACCAAGTTTGAATCTTTTTAATTTCCGATTTTTGTTTGTTTGTTTTACTGTATATAAGGAAAGAAGAACAGGTCCAATGTTGCCCAAACAACCCTGGAAGATTAATGTGACAGCAATTGCCATCGAATCTCTCGCAGATTTGTCCTCGCAGTTCTTGACGAATGAGCTGGAATATTGCCATAATGGGGCCGATGCCATAACGCTTTCCTTGCTCGTTTAATTTCGTGCTTAACTTTCATCGAAGCCTCTGCGTTCTATGCCCCGTCAATATTCCTCGAATCTTCAAGGGAGTATATCATGAGCGCACCTTTTGAATTCCTTCTAACTCTTGCCATCACTTGTGCTGTTTGCACACCCATCTCGTTTAAAATAATCACTTGAACCATTCTTACTTGCCATTACTGTGATTGGTGTTACACTCATATTTCAGCACCAGTAACTACTACTTGCAAAGATTCCGCATGATTACCATCCGATTTGGGAAAAAATTGAATATATAGATTGGTGGTGGTTACTAGTTGATGGTAGCGCAACGGTTTGTAACCTGTCGTGCAAAAAGCATGCTCAATGTCAAAGTACTCTTCAAGTTTGTATAAAAGATCCTACTTATATGATTTTTTGCTTGGATTGTTATGATTTTCATAGTGTAGTGGATACCTTACTACACAAGTTCTCTTACACCATCAATGTTTACTTCGTGGATCAGGGTTTAAGATCTGGCACATCGGTTTACATCTTCAAGAACCTACCTTACAATTTAGAAGCGACGTATCAATTTATAAATTCAATTAATTGACAACGTTTTCATAATAAACCTTAATAATAATAACAATATAATATTAATTTTATTCCAATTTTGGAAAAATAATTTAGGTTCATTCTATCCTCTAATTTCTGAGGATCTATGTTAGCTTTAGTGAATGTAATGTTTGAAATAACTTATATTCTTCAACGGAACAATGTCACTAAGCTAAGAGAATGATTATCAGGTCATTAATATCATTTAGGATTTTATTTTGGATAAAGTGGCTACATTAATTTGCCCGTCCGAAAGTTTATATCGGATATTTCTCGAATTAAATTAGATTCAACAATTTTTATTTTACGAAAATCATTACATTAGGCCTTATAAATTGTCCAGGACTGAAGATAATCAATTACATTGATTTTACGTGATTTAAACTACTCTATACAGTATTGGCACGTTTGATATAACCCTCGTGTACATATAATCTTTTTTATAAAGATATTCCCCTTTTTCTTAATAGAAGGAGGAGCAATTATTGCTCTAGAGGGCCTTGCGTAACACAAGAGTGTCGTGCCGGCCGTCGACGCAGAGTGAATTGCTAGGCTGTAAGTTGATTTGTTTGATTTGTTGCTTCGTTACTTACTCAACTTACTCTTTGTATTTAATTTACAATGTGATGCAGTATTGTCATAACAGATATCTAGTTGATAAAATGGTTGTAAGAGGCAATGGTATACTCAAGTTTAAAAATAAGGAGGACCATTAACACAATTAAAAAAAAATATGTAGAAATACCTACCATCCCAAGATTATTCTTACTTGGAATTTTAATTAAAAAGTGTATAAATATTTAATACTATTATATAAATTCAATTATATAGATAGGATACATAGAGTTACATAGATGAACAGGCCACAACAGACCTTGCGGTCCAAACTAGGTTGCCTGAGATAAAAGATAATGAGGAAGATAGTAACTACCTTAAGAGACCGTTCGGTCTATTACAATGGAAGTACCTCTATTTTTTTAAAATTCTAACTATATTAAATACTTCGTGTATGGCATAGGAGAGCAAAGATGAAGTCTCTCCCCGCCCACCTCTCCCACAGTTTCCGGGCTTGGAATAGTGAAAATATATACTTGGTAGTGTTAGAAAATAGACGCAACCAGGAAATTTTAACAGGAAAGCAACAACACATTAATATATACAAAAAAAATAAACGAAAATATGACTTATCTTACTAATCTTATATTAGAACATGCTCTTTTTTTCTTCTTTTTTACCATTCAAATTTATATATTTTTGACGCTTATTATCTATTAGATCCATCTACTACTTCCGTTCTCATTTTAAAACTTTTTGACTTATTGAACACTGCTAGTACAGTTTGGAGATGCAAATTTTCTGTAGGATATTTTTAAATATATTTATTAATGTACATACTCGTATCTATGATTTATGTGTTGTGAAAAAGATGACAGGAACGTATTTATATTTCATATAGATGTAGAATAAAATTATCTTATTCATCTAGGCTTAGAACATGCTCTTTCATTTTCTTTTTATCAACACAGTGTATTGTCAGAGAGAGAGAGAGAGAGAGAGAGAGAGAGAGAGAAAGAGAGAGAGAGAGCTGTACAGAAAACATAGAATAGATCCCAAAGTGAAATTTATTTAGAAGAGATTGAGTTAACCTGCCACCTGAATGCTCGGGAGTTAGTTAATCGCTATAAAAACGCTGTTAGTCGGGAACTTGATTCAAAGTATTTATCTATACGGCGTTTTAAGGTATCTACGGTGTTGCAGTCTATTACTTTAGGAGAAAGCCCATTCCATAGGTTTACGATTCGGTTAAAAAAGAAGTTTTAAGATTCGTGTGAGTTAAAATGATTACCTAGAAGTTTACAACCGTTTCCTCTCGTGTAATTTGACTGGTCGATAGTGAAATATTTATTGCGGTCCATATTTTCTGTGTTTAATAATTTGAAAGACCTGAATCAAGTCTCCTCTTAATCTATAGTGATTTAACGGAAAGAAATTCAGTTCTCTGTATCGCTCTTCGTAGGTTTTCTTCCTTAGACTTGGTATCATTTTAGTGAGCCTTCGTTGGACTCGTTCTAATTTCACTATATCTTTCTGATAGTACGGGCGCCAAGCTTGGGCGCAGCATTCCATAATGGGACGGACCAAGGAATTATAGAGAGTAAGGATTGTATTTTTGACTTATACTCGAACGCTCTACCATTGAATCGAATTATTTAATTCGCTTTTTTAATGACGTCTGAGCATTGTTGAAAGGGCTTTAGATCGCTCGATATTGTTACTCTTAGGTCTGTCTCTCTGTCTAAGATTAAGAGTTGAGTACCATTTAGCAAGTAATTTGCTTTGACATTTCGGTATCCGATATGGAGCACTTTGAATTTGTTGGTGTTAAAAGGCAAGTGCCACGTTTGCGCCCAGTTCGATAATTTATTGAGGTTGTTCTGCATTTCATTAATCTGTGCGTTAGTGAGTCCTGAATTCGCGATTTTGGTGTCGTCAGAAAACTTCGATGTTATGCCCCAAATGCCTTTGCCTAAGTTGTTAATGTATACTAAGAAAAGAATTGGTTCTAGAACAGACCCCTGAGGTACCCCACTAGTGCCCTCTGTCCAGCTAGATGATTTTCCATTTATAACTACGCGTTGCAAACGATTACTTAGCCAGTTTTCTATCTACCTTGCTATTGCGCCTCCAATTCCGGGCGCTTTTAATTTAGTTAGTAAACGTTTGTGTGGAACTTTGTCGAAGGCCTTTTGAAAGTCTAAGTAAATTATGTCGACTGCTTTACTTTCGTCGTATTCATTAAAAATGACTTTGATCAAGTCTAATAGATCCATTAGACAAGAGCTTTATTTCGAAAGCCGTGTTGGGTGTCGCTAAGTAGCTTTTTTCTTCTAAGTGGTTAACGAGTTCGTCGCGTATAAGTGTCTCTAACATTTTGCAAACTAATTGAGCGATAATTATGAGGTAGATCTACTGCCTTTTTTAAATATTGTTGTTACGTTTTCGAGCTTTCACTCATCGGATATAGTCCCAGTCTCTAACGAATAATTAAACAATAACGACAGAGGTTTGGGTAGTTCACTTATGGCTTCTTTTAATATTCGAGGAAAGACCATATCCGGGCCGGGTGGCTTATTAACGTTAAGCATTTCAATGCATCTTATTACGTCTCTTTCTGTAACAGTGATATTACTTAACGCCTCGTTGTAACCTATTAGGATTGCTGTGGTTGTTAGGATTTCACTAAGATCTACTGTAGTAAAGACTGATGTAAAAAATGTGTTTAAAATACAGCTCATTTGTTCATCGTTCGTGGTAAAGTTTCCGCTCTTGTCAGTTAGCGGTCCGATAGATGTAGATGTTTCTCTCTTTTGTCGTATGTAACTATAGAACTCTTTCGGGTTGGTTTTACTTTGATTTGCCACATGTGATTCCAAGGACGTTTTACTCTGTTTAATTAAGCTTTTGGATTTACATTGTAAGTCTGAATATTTGGCACGTTCTCTCTCGTCGTTAGAAGTTTTTGATCTAATATGGGCATTCCTCTTGTCTCGTAGACAGTTAGCTATCTCGCTAGTCCGCGATTTAGGTTTATTTTCGTGTGTAAAACGGCGACTTTTTAAAGAAATACATTCTTTCACCGCCTCGAAGTAAGAACTAGTAAAAAATTTCCATTTATCGTTTATATCGTTTATGTCAAGCAAGTTGCTCCAATTTCTTTGCTCAAGTTTTGTTCTGAGCTTAGTAAAATTTGCTTTACTAAAGTCTGAGACTCTTTCGTTGCTACTAATTATAGAGTAACGATTGAAATTTATACTAAATGTGATTGTACGGTGGTCGCTATTACTAAACTGCTCTCCGACATTAATATTTTCTATCAAATCATTTTTTGTTGCAAAAGTTAGGTCGAGTAGATTATTTCCGCGAGTAGGGCATAGTAAAAACTGAGTTAGTGAACTCTTGTAAGTTACGAGGGGCGGTCAATAAGTTTTGCAATTCGGTAGGGCAAAACAGAGGAAGGGGGATGGCTGTGTGTGGGGGTGTTAGGACAAGTTAGGACAAGTCAAGACCTGCAACCGCACGGTCCTGCCTCGTCTATTTAAGAAGCAGTGGCTGATCCCAGATAGTTAGACACAAATTTTTAAACAATGGAGAAGGTTGAGCACCGTGCAGTAATCAAATTTTTGACCAAGGAAGGCAATAATGCAAAAGAGATCCATGAACACATGGTTGCAGTGTACACCGACACCGCCCCTTCCTATGCAACCATTGCTCGCTGGAATAGGGAGTTCCGCTATGGTCGTGAGTCCCTTGAAGATAATCCCCGTCCAGGACGCCCGTCAGTGGTGACCAACGGGGACATTGTGGCCCGTGTGGAGAGGATGATCCTCGGAAATCGACGGGTTAAGGTCGAAGAAATCGAGCGAGAACTTAGAATATTACATGGGAGTGCTCTCAACATCATTCACGACATAGCCGTTGGGTCCCTAGAAACCTCACGCCCCTTGCTCACCTTTAACGTCGTCAAAGTCCACAAGGCCAGAGTTGCACAAGCTGCCCTGCGCGAGTGCGGATTCGAGGAGCTCAACCATCCCCCCTACAGTCCAGATCTGACCCCTAGCGACTACGTTTTATTCTGCCAGCTCAAGGCTGCACTGCGTGGACGCCGGTTTAGGCACGATGAAGATGTCCAGTTCGCCGTCCAGAAGTGGATTAAACAGCAGTCGGGAGATTTCTGGTTTTCGGGAATTCGAAGCCTCAGGGACAAGTGGCGCAAGTGCATTGAAGTCGAAGGTAGTTATATTGAAAAATAATAAAACACTTTTCTTCATATCTCGTTTCCTTATATCCGAATTTAAAAAGTTATTGATCGCCCCTCGTAGTATAGAGTTCGTTACCATAATAAGCGGATGGCGGTTCGCGCCACTTTGGTGCTTGTAAATTAAAATCGCCCAAAATTACGGTATCGTGCGCGTCACTTATTTTGCCGATTTGTTTAAAGAAATCTCTGTCGGTTTTCGTTGGCTGAGCAGGGAGTCTATATATTAGAGCCAGCACTATTTTCATCCCCTAAATATTTTTAAGAAGTATGTACGATGTGTCTATGTTTGCGATTTGTAGCTTTGTTAATTGAATCGGGTTGAGATTTTCTTTAATGTAGAATAGTACACTGCCTCCTTTTTTGTTAATTCGACTTTTTTCAAACATTTTGTCTCCAGACAGATTTTATTCTGCTAAGAAATCTCTGTTTTTAATATTCACCATAATTCTGTAATGCCGATAATATCATAATTATTTGTTAACGCAATTTCCTTTAAATCTGAAAATTTGTTACGAATACGACGAGCATTGACATAGAAAACCTCCAGGTTGTGACGGATAGGTGTCCTACTGTTATTCCCAGTTCTTAATCGAACAAATCCTACGGTACTTCTCCCTGTAGAAGGTGAGCAACTCCGTTTTTGCTCTGTGATCCTTTAGTGCGTCGTTAAGTAGCCTACCAAGGCAGGCAGCGTCCATTTGATTTAGGTGGACACCGTCTTCTGAAAACAAGGATTGGTCATAGTAAAAACTGTTCCAGGTGTGGAAAAACCCGATATTCTCTTTAATACAGATGTTTGCTAGTCGGCGGTTGACACTAGTGGCGATGTTATAGAATCGGTCGTCAGCCTGTCTACAGGAAATAATACCTGAAAGAAGAATTTTGCTAGATGTTTCTTTAAACCGTCTTATCATTCGAGGGTACTTCGCCAGGAAGTCCTCCGATCTGGTTCTATATATATCGTTAGTTCCTACGTGTTTGAGGTACGTCGTGTTGGTGTAGGCCAGGCTTGCTACTCTGTCGAGAGTGGCAATCACGAGGTCCAGGCAGCCACCAGGAATATTGAAAAGTTTCCTAGTCATGGGTGCCCTACCACCGAACTCCGTGAGTTGCCCTTTCACGATGGAGTCACCCACATGCCTGACCTCATCGTCGTTCTCCTTTTCATTTTCCTATGAAATAATCTGGAAACGGTTATAACAAGAGGTAGTGGGTATGAACCTCTTCGCACTGGCCATGGGACACACGTTATTCCTAACTACCTGGAAATTCTCCGGTGGGGGAAGAGGGTTAGTAGAGGGTTCGGTGCTAGCCGGGACAGGGAGTTGAAAGGTTTGTGACATAATCATGATACAGGCAGGAAAGTGTTAAGGATTTAAACCACAATCATTCTAGCTGCGCAGTGAATGTGGCTTGTGTTACTGTGTGGACGAGGTGTGAGTGCTAAGATTGAACGAATAACGATTTGGGATGCATTCCTCTTCCAGTTGCAAACGGACTTTATTTAAGTATAAAAAATAGGAGCATTTCTGCTTGCCTCGTATTAGCAGAGCTTTTAAAAGTTAAGCTGAATGTGGAAGGTAATGGGGCTATTCCTGCTTTGTTTATGTTAAAGGTTAACTACTAAGGAGAAAGTAAACTTGCGGGCTATAAATATATATATTTTTTCGGCTCTATTTAAAATATATTGACACCCTAAAAGAGATGTTATTTTCATTTTCTTAGACCACATTTGTTAGTACAGTGACTTGAAAAGCAAAGAGCTCGATGGTATAAGTTTGAACCCAACCCATTTTTCATTTTCATGACCGTGTAAAAGCGTTTATATTTTATCCAGATTTCCTTCTCTCTTCTTTTCCGTCTTTCTTTAACTATGTTTGATTCTTCTTTGGTCTTATTAAAAGACAAAAGTACTTGTGAATCAGTCTTTCCTTATACCTATGGGTTATCGAACTTTGTTCAGTTCCTTCTCGAGGAATACATACAGAGTTACTTTACAAGAATGGTATATTTAGGAGAAAACTAAGCGACGCTCCGCCCACGTACAACGAATGGACCCAAAACAGAGTAGGCGTGAAAAATAGAAAAAAAAAATATCAGAAAAGTGGGATTAAATACAGGTACTGAAGGGTAAAGATATATAGATAAAATCTCTTCCAAAATATCCCGTGTGAGTGTGTGTCTGTGTGAAATGTAGAAATATAAGCAATATTGTTGAATGCTCGTTTCTTAATTACTCGCCTAATTTCCCTCGGTCCCTCTAAACTGGACCCTATCATTAAAAAGCTTAATTTAAACGAAATTGTCTATTTTAAATCTTAGCCCTTCGATTTATTAAATTCGTTTTAATTATTTTGTGCATCGAACAATTTTTTTTGAATTGCAATGTATGTATTCATACTTATGGGACTTATATTTATTTCTAAATTTCACACACACTCTCTCACACGTGCATATTTTGGAAAAGATCTTATCTATATGTCTTTACCCTTCAGTACATGTACTTAATCTCACTTTCATGATATATTTTTTTTCTATTTTTCCTGGCCTACTCTGTTTTGTGTCCATTCGTTGTATGTGGGCGGAGCGTAGCTTAGTTTTCTCCTGAATATAAGCTAGTGCGGAGGAAACAGAGAAGGATGACACTGCTGAATTACTGAGCTACCCAAATTTGATGAAGCCCACACCTCTAGAATATATCTTTTGGCACAAGGGGAACTCCATAATTTTGTCAGGAATCGGCGACTACCAAAGAATAAGGCAAAACTGCTAGGCTTTGTCTTGAACAGTGGAATCTCCTAGCAGCTGATAGGGAAATTTTAAAATTTCGTTGCCATCAACAATATTAATGGTCTGATGGAAGCACTTGGCAGCGAATACGAATCCATAAACTGGCTGTTCATTGATTAATCAAAAACGAGTCTAAAGATGTCTTGCTGCACAGCGGCAATACTGAACCATTACTAAGGAAAGAAACCTATGAGAATATAAAGCATATGTTTCAATGCATATAATATAATGAACATCAATTTCAGCTTTGTAGTGACTTAAAGGTTGTTCTTTTGTGATGGTCATGCTTGGCAGATAAACCAAGTACTGCTATTTTCTGTTTGAAAAGTACAGCAGTGCATGAGGTTTACAGTATACCAGGAGATACTGGCC
Organism: Ceratothoa steindachneri; assembly: GCA_963969495.1. Classification (NCBI taxonomy): domain Eukaryota; kingdom Metazoa; phylum Arthropoda; class Malacostraca; order Isopoda; family Cymothoidae; genus Ceratothoa; species Ceratothoa steindachneri. The sequence continues at coordinate 104,637,720 of OZ018327.1, read as the reverse complement.
CCCTCGTCAATCATTGGAGCTTGAGATGATAAATGCTCCACATTCACCTCTCACTGAACCAAACAAAATGTTGCTACTATCACAACACATAAAACTGGGGCTTATGAAAAACTTTGTAAAAGCTATGGAGAAATCTGGTAGGGGATTCAAGTATTTACCATCAAAATTTCCCTCACTGAGCGACGCTCAGATAAAAGAAGGAGTTTTCATTGGTCCTCAGATTTGAAAGCTTCTTAAAGATGGTGACTTTGAATCAGCCCTTCATGGAGAGGGCAAAGCTGCCTGAGACAGAAGGGAAGGAAACTATAAAGAATTGGTGGAAAAACTCATCAAAGCTTACAAGAACATGAGATGTAACGTGTCACTTAAAAGCCACTTTTTGTACTCTTATTCAGTCTTTTTCCTAGCCAGCTGTGTGGCAGTTAGTGACGAACATGGTGAAAGGTTTCACCATGATATTTCAACCATGGTAATGCGGTACCAGGTTAAATTGAGCACAACAATGCTTGTAGACTATTTCTGGACATTGGCAAGAGATGATTCTTTAGCTCTCGATAAAAGTCAAGCAAAATGTTACATGCCGCATATCTTTAACCTATAGCCAATAAGCATTTTTCAACGTGATATTTGGATTCAGTGGCTGAAAATACATAAGAATTAACTAATCTCATTTAAAAGCAGACAACTTTTCAAAATTATTGACTAGAGTAATATCTAGAGATGCCCAAAGGCTTGAAAGAGCACAAAAACAATTAAGGAGAAAGAATTTGAGATATATTTGGGAGTTAAGGAGAGAAATATATACATGTAAACATATATGTACATACAAGCACACACACCTATATAAATATATATATATATATATATATATATATATATATATATATATATATATATATATATATATATATATATATATATATAGATATACCTCAATAAATTACAGTAGCGTACGTTCAACTATAGGGATAAAACCACAGTAATAGGACTAGTTTTGTATGCGAAACCAGGTTTCGACGGATACATCCGTCATTGTCAGTCGCTAGTGAACAAGTGAAATACAGAAGTTGCTTAGTGTACAAACACACAAATCAGTGGTGCTAAGGTGGAAGATGCGAGAATGTGTCAGTATTTTTGATAAACGGAAGTATGAATTTCTTGCTTATTAATGTATTAGTATGAATTAGCTGTCGGAAGTATTAAAGTTGGGAATTTCTTTTATAAGTGCTTATTTAATTAAGCGTCGATGTATATAATTGTAAGATTTATAAAATATTTTAGCATTACCAATATCAATTTGATGATTTTCATTGGACATATGTAGAAATAAACTTGAGGAGAGGGCACCACGTCGCATATCGCATTTGTGTTTATTCATTCTCTTGAAAAATCTGCTGCTTTCACCGATATATAATTCATTGCATGATTTGCATGGAATAAAATAAACTCCCTGTTCTTTATCGATCGATCTATTTTTGGATTGGATATTCCTGACCGTATTCTCGTACTGAGAGGCAACATTGATGTTGTCGGTCCGTGCCAACTTTTTGAAATTGATTAACTTGGAGGAGTATGGAAAGGTAACATAATATTTGTTACATCTGTTTTCCCTATAATTAGCTGGAGAGTAATAAATGGTTTTGGATTTATAGTGACACTTTTCTCGCAACCAAAGGGGATATTGTTGTTCAATGAATGTTTGGATGATTGTATTTTTTTCGTCTTGCGTACAAACTCTCTCAATGGCTAACGAAAATCCTATTTAAATTAATTAAAAAATTATGTACATTTTCCGAATTGGTCGATAAGCATACCATATTCGTACAATAGAGAAATCAATAATAGAGGGGAAGGAAACCGCTTAAAAAATTCCCTATATAATTTAGATAAAATTGGAAATAGGCGTTACCCATAGCTAGACGAAAGCTTTGGTCCATATAATTAACCATTGAAAGAAAAAGTATAATCTTAGGTATAGACTGAAAACAGCTCTAGAAATATATTATTGGGCACATGTAATTCAACATTACACAATTTATCTTCAAGAAATTGAAACTGATCATCGAACTGAACTTTAATAAAAAGCCAACAAAGATGGAAACTAACAGGGGTGAATTTTGAAGAGTAACGGATGGCATTAAGTTTTTCTCTGGGGTTAGAACTCCTAAGAAGGTATATTCGAATCTGAGCTGCAGCCTAAAAGAGGGGTATGATACGTCCTTAACCATTTAGATAAAACATATGAAACAGAAACCGTAAAAATGACTATCGGGAGTAAAGGCCTATTAGATTTGTCAGTTTTTACAAGGCCATTAATATAAGGTAGAGAAGCATTCATAGATTTAAATTTAGAAATTATAATCGAGGTATTGTTTAAGAATAAGACGAATCTTTATATGAAAGTTACTGTTAACTTTTTCTCAAGGATCCTTTTGTGAATGTACATAGAATCATCGTTAGTTAATTCCCTCATTTTATTACAATGTTTCTTTATATAAAATGACTATGGTAATATGAATATCAAGATTCTTCTTCAGGTCATTTAACGCACAACGGAAACGTAACGGATAATTTGAATGTAAGGAGATAGACATGAAACATTTAGCAATATACTACTAGGAATATTGTCATTTTATTATAAATTAATAGAACTTTTAGCGATAGAAACACTATACTGTTGGGAAGGTATAGAACAGTTTAAGCCAAACTTGAAAACAGAAACTGATGTTGTGTCCAGTTATTGTGAAGAAATGTCTAGTACTGTTTCGGGGCGAGTTTCTCTTCCAGACACCCTCCTCAATGAGTCGTCGAAGTTTATGGCTAACTCTTCGCTCGAGTTTCCTCATCTGAATTTTTAAGGTGCTGATAATTGAGTCTTTAAGAAAGTTCTACCACATCGTAGAGTTATTGGAAGTAAAAGTGAGAGGCCTGGCATTGACTGACTTGAAGGCAGCAGCAACTTCAACTTTCCCTGTGCCCAAGGCAAGAAGAACAAGCTTTATTTTCTCAAACACTCTCTTGCTATGAATGTGATTTTTAGTTCCTTCATTAGCTAATGCTAACTTGACATTTACGGCGTCCATTTTAGAGAAATCAGGCGAATTCTTCTCTCCCAATGGATCTCGCTACTAAATGATGCTATCATATGTAAGACGTTGACAAAAACGGTTTTGGCTATAGAAGAGTTATAGAATTTAAACTGGAACGGAAGGGGAGTGGTAGGTAAGAATGGGGCACTTTTATTTGATTGGTTCCGAGAGTCAGAAGAATTTTTCGTTTTGGGGGGCTGGGCTCTATTATTTTAAGATAATCGAGTTAACTATCTGTCTTATATTAAATGGCATGCGAAAGAATAACCAAATTCTCTTTGGTATTTAAAGGATTTCCACTACAAAGACTAATTCCCATATGAAAGCAATTTTTTTATCTCTCTATTTCGTGCACAAATATTACCCAATTTGTAATCTTCTATCTCTGAGACCTCGCTGTTATAAAGTCAGTGGGACTGAAACAAAGAAACATGAACTTATCTCCAATAGATATTTAGGAGACTTAATCATTAATTTCAACTCTAAGACATGTTTCTAGTTTCTTGTTTCGAGTTATTAAGAAAGTTCTTGTGAAATCTGTTGCAAAATTTGCATATAAATTTATAGATAAATATTTAAAGTGATTGAAGCGAATGCACCTCAGCTTCTGCTTCACTATGATAATCCCAGGCAAAATTGCTTGGTAAGCTCTAAATTCACGTGAAGACGTATCAATCTCCATAGCTCACCTTCAAGACCTAAAATTTTAAATATACAACACAACTAGAAATATTTGTGTGCTCCCTTCTGTCCTTTTAAGTATGTGCTATGGCACCAATGACCAGTGTTGGCACCCGAGACCCTTAGTCGTTAGATGGGGCACGTAGTCAAGGTGAGTAAGTAGTCGGAACAACGGAATTCGTATTGGAAAGGAAGAAGTTCCTGGTGCTTTGGTAAATGCTGCACTCTGACGTGGAATGACGCTTTTTACAGGAGAATCAATCATAGTAGAGGGACGTGAGATTCTAGGTGGTCACAACGAATCGACGTAGTGCGTGCCCTTCTCTAAGGAAGAACTCATATCATACAATGGCGTAGATCAAGTGGAGCTCTTACTTAAAATTTAGTCAGATTAGAGGATTTGCTCAGAATGGCCCTCTCCATCTATAGTTTAAATGTTTTTATGCACGAATATAATCGTATCTGAGGACTTAGGGCTAATCTCTAAAATGCTCTACCAATTGAATATTATGTGTAGCTGAGCCGAATTTAATGAAAGGCTTTCAATCCTATATTAGTCGGGAAGAGTTTTTACAGGTTTTTAAGAGAGTTTACCAAAGCTAACCTAAGACGGATAAATCCATATTCAACATTACCATACCAGTTTAATGAGGCTTTTCCGACCAGTGGGCGAGCGTATAACTTTTCCTACCCGAATTTTTAAAAGTAGAAGCTTTCGGAAACCTATGACATCAAACATAAAAGGATTTTGATCTTAGGGGAAAGTCCTAAACATTTTTCCGAGAAATATTTAAAAAGAAGAAATTTTTAGCAGTATTCTGGGTTAACTGCTTTACTGGTTACGTTTTTTTGCCTTTGATATCATTGTGATTTGAAAGAAATTCGCCGTTTTTTAATATCTCTTTTTTCAGGAACAATTTGATGCATTGGTTAGCAGTCAATGGCGTTGGACGGCATACAGAGTAAATTTTTAGTTGAAAAAGGTGAGCTGATATGGAGGAGTGGGAGCCATCTAATATTGGAAAAGAGTTACCTGCATGATGATGATTTGCAATGGGTATCAAAATGTTGACATCATGACTGATACCCATTGCTATGTAAACCCTGGAAATGCTGTAACACGTAAAAGTGAGAGCTGCAACTTAAAGTGCGAAGTCGTGGACAGCAGAAAGGGACACAGGCGTTCTGAGTGCGCCTGCATGCCGTAATTCATCTAACAATTGTGGAAAATGGCGATGAAAGACCCGATCGAGAGAATTCGGCGTTGGCGAGAGAGATGAGGCTTGGAAGCGCCAACGTGAATCGGGCCCTAAGATAGTAACGCTTGACGAAAGCAAAGAAGCTACTTAACAAGCTGAAGCATCCTGTTCACTTGAGGATGATCTGGTTCTTCCCATATGAAGTGAAGTTCCGCCAGGACAAGTTGCACAACACCCAGAACAGCAGCTAGCTTGGCTACCATCCATGCGACATTCAACGTATAATGAAGGCCAATCTCCTCCAAACCAGGATTGTCTATGGCTGTGTCTTCAGTGAGGTTGACGCCATGCTGCCCCACATCTTTGAGCAGAGTCTTAGGTCAAATACTGGCTGTAGAATTTGTTGTTGAAGAATATCTAAGAACTAACCAGCCCCAATTTCTGCTTCCCTAGATCCCCAAATTGTAATCCCATGGATTACTATGTGCGAGTGTTGTTGATAAAGATACCATTTATTCTGCCAGCCACTTGAAGGCCGAGTTGGTGGCTATGATCAAAGAGGTGTTGAAAATCTTCTCAGGGACACAGTGATGAACTCATGCGTTACATTCTAGATCCACTTTGAGACCAGGTTTGAAGCTGATGGAAGCTACTGTTAGTGACTTATATTCCAACCATAATCTAATTGATATTTAAAAAAAGAAGAAGAAATAAATGGATTTGGGGCTGAACACGTGAGAAAACGTATAATGTCTTAGGACCAGTAAAGCTTTGAAATATATTGTACATTTATGTGAACTGTGTGAACTGCTAAGCACTTAACTCATATATATTTAGCTCTCCATCTATCTAATTAATAATATTTGTATATATATGCAAATTTACGTTACCTTAGTATGAAGGTGAAAGGCGTGTTTCCATTTTTATTTAACAATGCAGTAGTTATTTTATTTATAAGGCACTTTAAAGAAATACCAAAACATAAACCAGAAATAGTATATAAAGAAATATGGAATACAGAAGTAAAAAGGAAACACCATTAGAACCAATATTAAATTCATGAAAAATCAATATAGGATATGAAAATAGTCAAAATTTGAAAGAAACTATTAATAAAGCGTATTTAACTATACCTTATTGTAAATAAGAAACCAAAAGATTTTATAGTTACCTATCTTGCAGGAAAAGTATAAAAAAAACAATCATTTATCTTAAAAAATTAATTAGGAAAACTTTTTGCTGATTTTAAATCCCATATTTCTATTGTAAAAGGTTTTATGAGTTTGATTTTTACAATATGAAATGGTCTATTGCCAATGCAAAGCAATTTTGAGAATTTGCTGAAAATTAAAACTTTTCCAATTTCGGTATTAAAGTAGATATTTTTCGGTTTATAAATATAAAAATAAAAAAAGGGCGACAGACTAGATAGAATTTACCGTCGTAAATTAAGAAACGGAAGGCACTCATACATAAACCCTCAAGTAGTCCTGTAAAGACAAGTGTAAGGTTGATAGATTTCTTCTAGGTTATAAAAGTACGAGTACTACTTTTATAACCAAGAAGGATAATTAAGGTAAATCACCCAATTAAAGATCTATCAGCTTAAAATCAATCATTTTTAAAATATAAAAAATCATTAATTTGGAAAAGATCGCGGAAAACAAGGAAAAACATAATTTAATTAAAGATAGCCTGGCTTCTTATCAATGGCTCTTGCTTAGAAAAGGTTACTTCACTCACTTTAATTTTACAGCTAAATTCACTTTTACAGCAATATGAGTGAAAACTTGGAGGACAGTAGAGGTAATATACTTAGTTTTCTAGATTATGTCCCAATTATTTCTCCATCAAAGGATAATTTAAAAATAAATCATGCGACTTATGGTAATATTTGAAATTTGCTGAAGATCTTAAACCCATGATATCATTTTTGGAGGTGTAGAACCTTGTAGCTTATTTTTTCTTCTTTTTATCCAGGAATTAGTGATATACGTAGCTTTTTGTGGTTTATTCTTAAATATATTAATGAAGATGAGAATTTTAAATCGTATTTAGCCGATAATTTCAGCATTGAAGGCTTATTAAATTGTCTCTAGGCAAAGTCAATAACATAAGCAGTTCATAGCGATTAGGTATTAAGGATGAGTGACAAAGCGCTTATCTCACACGAACATTCAAAACAATCATAAAGAGCCAAGTAATACGTACACATGTACTTGTCGGGAAGTTTAGTATTGAGTTAACAAGGAACGAAATAGTAAATGGTGAGATTTCGAGTAGCCAACTAGACAATCGTCAGGTGGTTAGACTTTGTGTAACCGACAAAGGAATCGTCTGGTGGTGATACTTTAGGGTAACTAATGACCTAAATCAACTGATGGAGAGGCTTCAAGTAACAAGCTGTAAATCGTATCATTGCAAGATGAAAATGGAGGGGGCAATAAAGGAAAATTGTTCCTTAGGTCGGTAGAAGAAGTTATAAAGGGTGTTTTTAAAGTCTGAACCCATATAAAATATCATAATAGTAAAGAAGAAACTGTACTCTATAAAACCAAAAATACCAGACACTTGAGTGAAGAGCGGATCACAAATGAATGGGGTCAAATTGACAGAAATTTGGAGTTTAATACATTGGGTTTTTGTCGGGTGAATATTGCAGGGCACATCGAGCTTGGCTTTGAAGATGTTATTTATTAATATTTCAATTAAATAATATATAGATCAAATTAAATAAATGCAGTTCAATATTATTTGTTGAAAATATGTTTATTGCCTGTATCTAGACTTTAGGAGCACCATGTGTAGTGAAAAGCACATCCGACCCTTTGAAATGTACTGAAATTCAGGTGAAGTTGTAGAAGAAAAGCATAGGTCTTTCTGGTAACCACATCATAATGTAAAGACTAAAAGCTGTGGTTAACGATGGGCCATAAAATTAGATTACATTCATCTGTATGTTGCGCTGGGGTACGACTGGAATCACTAATAACTGTTGATTTGTGACATTATTGCCATCAGAATCTGGTGAAACAAAACAGTCTCGAAAAGTAAGTTGAAGTGACGACAGTGAATGAAGCGAGCTACTCACTCTTTCTCTACCTCTTTTTACGCTAATGTGGTAGGGAACCACTATCGCAAGTTTATGCGACATTTTTATAGGTAGCTTGGTTTTCCTCAGGATAAATCAACAAACCTTTCATTCCATTATTAAATCAAAATATTTTTGTGATTGTGCAGCATATCTCATTTCCTTTATCTTCTTCTTAATCTTCCTCGGGCTGAAAAATTCTATTCATACCGGTCCTTTCCTGAAGTGTACCATCCAAATCTGCTTAACTTTGTGGACGCATAAGTTAATTCGATTATATATCTATTAGGATGTAACCTAAATAAACTTAGCTAGCTAGGCTACCCTGTTTCACCCATTGCTTCTTCTGCGGATGCTCCGGAGGTCAGCTTCAGGGAAGGGTGCTAAACTTAATCGTCAAGATAAAAAATAAGGAAATCTCGGATCATCTTTCAAGAAAGCCTAGAAACAGCAGAGAGCAATAATGATGATGCTGACATATTTTTCCCCAAGCAATCTTAAATCCTTTTGAAATACTAACCCAGATTGATTAAACCATACCCTCAATATCATCGGAGCAATTTGACCCAAGCCTTATCAAATCTTTCCTTCGTACTCCACCTTCCTCAAGATATAGATCTGCTTCTCTTCCGGACAAGGATAATATCCTACCATATGCATCTTATATTTCCATCTCAACATCAGACTCAAAGACTAATCCATCAAAATGTTTCCATGCAATTTACTCAGACAAAAATTACCCATTACATTTGTGGATAATTTAAAAACATTACTCATTGTCCATCGGTAATCTTCTTATGAAACATCAATTAGGTCCCAAATTAAACTTAATAATCTTCAGATTGTAAAGGAAAATCAACCCTAGTTAGTAGTATCCTTTCTATTAATCTAAATAAAATCACAGAGAATCATAGAGGCTCTAGAACTATTTATTTGTAGTAATGAAGGAATATTCGAAGCTTTGACGCATCAAAACATTCTCGAATGTAAAATAATAACAAAAGATAAAGAGAAATTCCCGTTTATATTTTAGTACTAATATTTCTTGGCAAAATTATTTCCAAAAGATCTTAGACTACATGAGCTATCCACCTGTAGAACTTTATATACCTCATCCTCTTCGATGCTTTATATACCAGCAAGTCGACTATGGATATATGCCATGTCATTCAAAGGAAATATGTATCAGTTATGGAGACCAACATAGCGCCAATAACTGTACAACCACAATTGACCATCGTCTGCCAACTGAAATAGGAATCATAAAGCTAACATCTCCTAATGGAAGTACTAGTTTAGGAGTCCTAGTCAAAAATATGGCCTATTCATACATATTACCCTATAGTAAATCTGTTTTTACAGCAGAATTATATGCTTAATACAGTGGCTGTAGAAACACAACAAAACAATAAAGTTATTTGGTCAGATACTTTGTCTTTGTCATACATAGCTAATATACCAAGTAATAAACCTGCATGCATTTGTACTGCAGGACACAAGATATTCTCGATGCTATTGCCAAATAAGCAAACTTATGGATAACAAATAAATATTTCATACTTTATAAAGGAATCTTCAATTTACTTTGAAATACTTTAAATCAAAGTGGTTTTAATATCTTAAATCTCTTCCCCATTATACTGGTATATACTCGCCAATTCTTCCAATTTCTTTCCCCATTTAGAAAAATGAAGAATTGCATCCATTCTTACAAATTTAAGAATCGATGTTATTTTAATATAAAATAAACACTGGTGACCTATCACCAATACACAACCACTTTAATAATAATATGAATCTACATCTAATATTTGATGTGCAAACATCCATAAAACAAGGAACTTGCAAACTCTTGAAATCAAGAAAGCTTAATTTAACCACACATACTTTACGAGTATGTAAAACTTTCCTCTCCCAATACTATTTTAAGGTCCTCAAAATATTATGTTTTCCCCATAAAATTTGGATTTTGTTTTAAAATTTATATTTTAGGAAGGCTTCATTCTTTCCTATCACACAGACTAACACAGCTCCCCTCTATTCTTTCCTTAAGTGATGTGGAGTGGAGCGACATAACGAGATACAGGACTTTTGTGCTCCATTCTTTCTTCAACTTAATCTGGAGCCTCCTGAATTTGTTTATTTGTATTTATTCTACTATATGACTAAATTCCATTAATACAAATGGGCACATTAAATAAGCATTAATATAGCTAATATTCTTCCCATATCCTATATCCTTCACTATAACACCCACAACAAAAAATAGAATTAATAATAATAATTCTATGTATTGTCGGTTTCAGTATGAGCCGCTCATCAAATCGCAAGTGATTCTATTTACTTATTCTGAATCCTTTGTTTAATTCTAATTATTCCACTTAGGTGGCTTTCTCTCGCAGGCCTCCCACAATTTAAAAACTCCTTTGCGTTCTAATTTTTATCCGTGTTATGTGTAAATATAAATATATATTTATGTGTTTGGGTAAATATATGAAATAAGGTTTAATGAAATATAAAGTGTACATGAGTCTAAATTATTAATCTTTTATTACTACGAAATTTTTAACATGTGATCTTAACATTATAGTATATTGTTTTCAAACGAACCGCTAACTTCTCAATTAAAACTAAATTTTTGGCAGTTTTGGCAGTTTCAGTTAAAAATGTGGTCTATTTTATTTTTTTGCTCCTTCTTGCGTCAGCTGAGTATATAGTTATTCAATTCCAAGCTTTTGGATATATAAAATAGAAACATAAATCATTGTTATGGGTACTAAAGGCAATTAATTTTCTCGCATATAAAGGTTTGGGCTTTCCTATATTTTGGCTATTTATTTTAATGCAATTTTTCTATTTTAAAGCTCGATGCTCAGGTTCAAAAGATGATCATACAGCAAAGCGATTTTAATACAAATGTATCCTCACCAATTGGCACCTTTTTCGCACTGCCCATCAAAGAGCTTCGAAAAAAGTAAAAAAGTGGAAAATTGCCACACTCTAATATCGAGTGGAGAGATTCTCCGAAAGAAATTTTCCAGTTGAGACAATCTCCAGAAAATATTGGTAGGTTAATTTTCTGTTACGTAAATTCGCTATCCTGGCTAAAAAACTTATAAAATTTACTTCCGTTTATCTCCTTGAAGACTCGTATATATAAAGGATGTTCCAATAACTTGGACCGATTTTAAATGTGAGTTAAGTTTAAGCGTCTAATGATTTTTTTTCTTTTTCTTTCAGATTTAACAACTCTAGTATTGGCAATTTCAACCATGGAAAGATTAACAATCGAACAACGTGCTAAAGTTATCAATCCTATTACGAAAATGGAAATTCAAACAGAAACGCATTTCAGCTACTTCTCGATTTTATTAGTGAACATAATCAACCAACCGAGAATGCAATTGGGAAAATTGTTCGTTAATTCAAACAAACGGGCTCGGTGGCAGATATGAAAACGCCATTGCGCGCTCGTTTACGCCGTTCAGCTGAAAACATTGCTGCAGTGCGCGAGAATGTGGCCGAAGATCCAAACACATCTATTCGTCATCGTGCGCAGGAATTAAACCTCTCCACAACAATGTTACATCGAATTTTGACAAAATATTTGTCTCTACACGCTTACAAAATTTGGAGCGCCGTACATTCGTCATTTGGGTGCACGAGCAAAGACAAGCCGATGATGATATTTCGCAAAAAATCATCTTTAGTGATGAAGTCCATTTTCCTCTTGGTGGATTCCTTAATAAGCAGAATTGTTGCATTTGGGCTGATAAAAATCCCAGGAAGATTGTTGAAAAGCCACTGCCCTATTTCTTCGAGAATGATGCCGGGAATTCTGTTACGGTGACTGGCCAGCGATACCGTGCCATGATAACCAACTTTTTATGGCCTGAATTGAATTATATGGATGTCTAAGATTTGTGGTTTCAACATGACGGCGCCACATGCCACACAGCCAATGCAACAATGGCTTTATTGAATGAGAAGTTCCCAGATCGCATCATCTCTCGAAAAAGCGAGTTCAATTAGCCACCACGATCGTGTGACTTGACGCCTTCAGATTTCTTCCTTCGGGGTTATCTCCAAAGTAAGGTCTATGCCAACAAGCCAACAACAATTCAACACCTGAAAGATAAGATCATAAGGCGTATTGGTGAGATCGAGGAGCAACTATGCAGAGCCGTCATCAAAAATTTGACCATCGAGTGGAGGTGTGCCGCTGAAGCCTTGGTAGAGACTTAGGCCATATTATTTTTCACACATAATTGCCATGGCTTAAATAACATGATCCAATAGTCAAATCAAAAAATTTTCACCGATAACACTGTTTTAGTTACTCCTAACTTCGATCAGTCTTAATGGAACACTCTTTATATATATATATATATATATATATATATATATATATATATATATATATATATATATATATATATATATATATATATATATATATATATAAATATAAGTTGAAAATCACATTACACGTGATTTTATAGATGTAATTAAAGGCCCAAGAAAATGAAAATTAGGAACACAACCTGGAAAAACACTTAGGAGAATATCACATGAACCAATAAAAGCTTAATAAAGAAAATGGGTGATGTAGCGACCTGAAAGATAGGACAAAATATTTTAACCCTTATATGAAAATAAATAAAGAAGTTGGATTTGAACCTGTGTTTTTAAGCGCTCATCGCTTATATGACCAAGATACTGATCGCCTGAGCTACCATCCTCAACCCCAGCCTAGTATAGCCTAGCCTAGCATTAACTACTCTAGACAAGTATATCCTATACCTTCCTATTTTATCCTAGTCAAGCATAGCTTAGTAGTGTATAGCCTAACATACTATATGTTATCCTATTATATCATTTATAGCCTAAATTAGCATATTATATCTTACTTTTGTTCATTATATATTAGCATTGCTTAGCAGAGAATAGCCTAGCCTATAATTTCCTTTTCTTGCCTTGCCTAGCAGATTATAGCATATTATAGCCTAGTCTAGTCTAGCAGAGTATCGGCCGAATAGTTATTATGCTATAGCTAAAACAGAGTAATTCCCTAGCTACTAACCTTGAGAGGACTTTGGAAATGATATCCTTCCAAAGAGAAGGTAAAACAAAATAAGGGTTTTAAATTTAGTTAGAATCAGCCGAATAGTTATGATTTTATTCCAAAAACAAAATAATTCCCAGAATAACCTTGGGAGGACTTTGACAATTATTGTATTTGAAAGAGAATGCAAAACCACATAAGGCCTTTAATTTTCATTAGAATTGGCAGAATAGTTATGGTGTTAACAAAAAAAATGAAGGAAAACGGTGACCAACCGACATAGTGAGTGGTAGAGTCGCTCGCGACTAGACTAGTACGCAACTAAAAACTGTAAACAAGCTTCCTTCACTCCATTAAAAGTGTTGAATCTCTGATCGCGAAGAAAGTGCGCCATTGAGCGGAATAGGCCATAGTCACTCGGAGCAGCATCGGGACTGAATTGTGGATATGGAAGAATCTCAACACCGTCCATCTGTTTGAACTCTTCCTTAGTCCACCTGCCAGTGTGTGGCTTTGCATTGTCTTGCTGAAACAAAGCCTGACCTTGATTGATCAAAATAAGATACTCCTTCTTTAGTGTTTCGTACACGCGGTATAGCTGCTTGCATACAGTTTAACGTTGATGGCACAACCATGTTGAACAAACTTGAAATGTAGTACTCCTTGGATATTCCACCAGACAGAGATCAGGACCTTTTTGTTACACCGAATCCGTTGTGCAATGGGTGCCGGTTGTTCACCTCGTGGAACTCATTTCCTCTCCCGATCTTGATTAACCAAGTAACCTCACTTTTCGTTTGATGTGACATTGTGCCTCCAGACTAGGTTTGTCGATTGAGTTATTGAGAAGTTGGCTACAAATCTCTACTTTACGGGCAGTTTGTGGTTAGTATACGCTCAAGGTTGTTCGAGCGTCACTCGGTTAATATTGACTATTTGTTTCAACTGTTACCGTCCTGAGTACTTATTCCCCCCCTTTTAGCTACATAGATCTGTATAAATGTAGTAGGTGTATTCCTCATTCTAGAAACTTCTTTAAACCTTGTAAATAATATTTATTTGCATATTTGTAAAGATATTTTTGTACCCGTTTTTTTGGTTATTCCGGAACTCCAAGATAGTCGACTATTGGCCAACCTACCCTCAGTTAATTTGCTCTCTCTTCTATTGTAAACTTTTCACGCACTCGTAATGCAGTAAGGGTGAACTTGACCTTATGCTAGGACATTTATATTAAACTGGTGTAAGGTGTGTAGGGTTAGCCTAAGATATCTATATTAATCTGGTATAAGTTGTGCCTGGTTAACCTACGACATGAGAATATAGCTGTGGCCCTCACTAAATGGCGGGTGAATAGGGACGAACGGGGTAACAGCTACTAGTGAGAAAGTTTTTAAGATAAAAGGGCCTCTCTGTAAGTGGACCGGATTGACTCGTCCCTTAACTGCTGTCTTTTGACACACAGAGCACGATGACAGTATTGCAGGATTTCTTCGGCGGCTCCAGGCCAATAAAAATATTTAAAAATCCGCTTGGCCGTATTTGTGTGGCGAAAGTAACCATCGAAAAGGCTGCTATGAGCGGTTAAGAGGATAAGGCGCACATGTGATCAAAGGATGCACAATGTCTGGGCCTATTCTGGATCTCCGGAGGAACATACGTGGTAGAGGAGGTTATCCTTAATATTGAACGAAATTAACCTGCCCCCTCTAACCAATTCCTTTTTTTCGTCCCGGACCTTATCCCCAAAGGGTTAAAAGGACTTACGCTTCTTCGACATTTTGGAAAAATCCCCGCTGACAATGTTGCCATAATCCGGAACTCCAGGGGTTACCAGCAGGATGGGTGCTTCTGATTATTGATGAGCTTGGGAGCGAATGGTCACGGGTTGTGCTACTGGGGGTGTGAGGTCAAACGAGGAACACGGTTCTCTCGGTCCCAAAATACAGGCTAAAGAAAGGTTACCACAAAAGTTACACACAAAAATTCAACCGTATTATTTACAAAAAGGAAATATAACCTGTCAATGGTGTACAAGAGGGTACCAAAAATAATAAAAAGTCATAAACTTCGAAACCACCTAACGACAACACGTCGTTATTAAATAAATTTCGCGTATAATAAGGGATATTATAAAAATAAGCACTTTAAGCCAAAACGACACACATCGTTAAAAATAATTAACTACACTACTTAGGTAAGTGGTATAAAAAGAATAACCCCTCCGTCCTTTGTCCTTCATACAAAAGCTCTGAGTCTCGACATGAAAACTTAAGAAATTAAAGATAGTAAGACGAAAGAAACCTTCTAAATACCAATACGAAAGCAGTGGAGCGACATCCAAGAAACGGAAATCCAAGGGACAAAGAACACACGGGTGGTGACGATTGATATTACGCAGGACCCGCGGCCCGGTGATCTAGAGGATGGATGATACACGGGTGAATAAGGTCTAGATGACGAGGGATCCACGGGTGACTGAAGATTCGATGGCCAAGTATCCAATGGTGGAGGTGGTCGAGATTGCGGATTACACAAGGGCGGAGGTGGTAGATGACGAGGGATAACCTTAACTAGCTCACTTTAATCGGCTTCCCAATGGAAAACGAATGTAGTACGAGTCTGGAGACAGCAAAACTCGTTGCAACAGCAAAAGGAATCAGCGTCAAAGCTGGCAGGGTATAATGGCAGAGAGTCCTTGCTGAACGATGTCCAGAACGGTTCTCTCGTGAGTAGAGAAAGGAGCCCCTATTTATACGAGCTCGCCAGATGAGCGTACGTGACGTTGGTCACGCAGTCTTGTGCTATATACACTGTTTTCCGATAGTAGCTTAGTAGGTTATTCGGCACGCGTGTGCGTACTTTTCGCGCGAACTGACACATTTCCAAGATGAGTCAGTCGTAGGTTGCTCGCAGATTGTGGCCTCGAGGTGGGTGCGCGAGCGAAACAGGTCGCAAAATATCATGAATCATGCGGCTAGGTTGAGCTGTCCTTATAGGGAGTGAGGAGACTTTGGGGCTCTACTCAATCAAAATGGCACAAAACTTTATGGGTGCCGCCACTACTTGTGCCCACCCGGTGAAGGAGGAGCAGTCAATATGCCACTTTATTATGGGAAACCGATTCGCGCGTTCCAGATAGTCATGGACGATAGTGAACTGATCGGGATCCGGGGCTACTGGTGGAAGTCGCTTATCTGAGACCACGATACACGTGCACCCAGTATCTCGGACTAAGCGGAGATACGGCAGCTGGTTACCGTACATGACTCGAATTGGAGGGCCCAGAATTACTTTTATTGAACAAAAGGTTCACCTTGTGGCATATACTTCCGCCTCTTCGACGCGCTCGTTGAAGCTGGTGCATCTTTTTGCTCTAATAAAATACGTGATTTCTGATGGAAGTGATGCCGAGAATTGATCCTTCAGGGTGAAGTCAATCAATGCATCGGAATCCAAGTCACTTTCGAAGCGTACAACCGAAATTTAAGGAGACTTTGCAAGGTAAACTCAAATTGTTTGAAGGGCTGTTTTGGGTTGGATTCAGCAGTGTCTGAATTTAACGCAGTAGAAATCGGGGGTTATGTTGTAGGCAGAAAGCAGTTCCGCCTTAAACGTGGAGTAGTCAATGGTTGCCTCAGCCAGAAGAGAGATTAAAATATCCGTCATGTGGGTGTTTAGAAGGGGCAACGATCTGGCTACGCCGTCCGATTCTATATCCTAGTTATTTACATCGATTATCTTTCCAAATTGTGTCAAATAGGAGGCGAAGTCTTTCCCTTCTTTAAATACTGGCTATTTAACGGAAGCCTGATGTTGTGCTGGAGGTCCAAAGGTAATATATATGGCCTCATTTTTCCTCCTTGACATTTCGAGTTCATGTACACGAAGTTCTTTGCTTTCTTCTATTTCCCTTTCTTCTCTATCCTTCTCTTTTTTTCGTTTACTCTTCTCTCTTCTCTCGCACTCTTTTCTTCTGCCTGTATATAGGACATCAGATATTTTCCCGATAGAATCAATGACTCTACTTGGGCTGTGAAGATCATAAATGACGACATGGGTGGTTAGCTTACTAAAACGCACACACGAGAGATTTGAATGGGTTTCTGACCCGAATTTTGCATACCAAACGAAAACAACCACGCAGGATAGAAACTCGCTTAATTCTTATGAAGTGAACGCTTAAATGACTGTAATCACACGCAAAATACAACTAAAATAGCACTGCAACAAATTTAAAATATATCGATCGTCTATCTAACAGTCGCAATTAATTAAATGAGAAGATTACTGTTTTCTCGTAATACTCAAACCACTAATTTTAGAAGCTTTTAAAATAATCGTTATTAATGATAATTTAAAGACCTGACACAAGCTTTAATATTAATATGTCGTAGAATTCAGGTAGCCTGAACCTGAACCTTTTGGCTTCCCTCCAGAGATGCAGGGGAGGGAAGACGACAGCCCTAAATTAGGAAAGGATTTCCTCTTCGAGTGCGATGGGATTTTAAATGGCGAGAGTTAATTAATCTTTGGCTGGTATTGCTACTAATTAATTAGGCTTTGGTAATTGGAAGATTTAAACAGGTAAAACAAAAATATTCTTTTAATCTTATTTAAACAACACTAGATATTTACAGAATAAAATACAGGCAATTTAGTTAACACACTTTACTAAATGAATGAAATTGAAATGATAAGTAGGACTCGTCTTATCCGTACTAGGCTTAATAAATACACTAATTAGCTGAGTAAAAAAGGTAGGCCACTGTGAGCTGGGTTTTAGCTGGACGAGGCTCAATAATTGTTAAAATAATTACCAGAGAAGGAACTGGAGGAGATCACGATGTGAGTCACTCCATTGTAGAGCGTCACGTTTTTTCGATGATGAAAGAAAATATTAGTCTTACGATTTTCTGGAGAAGACCACGAGTATGGGCAATAAGGGGCAAGAGTTTTCTTCGAGGAAGCGAGATAGTGCGCGATATTACAGACGTAATCTTGGTAGTTTCGAATATGAATTTTTGCCGTGAGGCCGAATAGCACCGGAGGTTGTCTCTCAAAGATTGCGCGTCTCGATGAATGATTCCAAAGACCTCTTTTGATGCCGCATGAATACCTTCTGTATTGCGTGGGCTTGCTTACTTGCAAGCTCACAACCCGAAAGCTCTAAGAATAATTCTTCGATTATTCTCGGAAGCATTATCGGTTCGGTCACACAGCCTCGATGGCTGGAATCGGCAGTGAGGGACGTAACACCATAAACGGGACAGTGGTTCTGGCGCGTTATCGCCCCAGAAGTTGGCCGATTGTCTGGAAGCAGGGCTCCTTCGCTTGAAATCTCTTTCTCGTGACTCGATTACACACGCTCTCTCTCTCTCTCTCTCTCTCTCTCTATCTCTCTCTATCTCTCTCTCTCGCTCGCTCTCTCCCTCATTTTCTGACACGTGTTTATCTATCTTTGAAAACGTTACCATGTAGAGGTGCGAAATATATGAGAGAAATTCCTTCCAACTGAATAATATAAATAACAGTAAAACTTACCATACAAAAAAGTACGGACTGGCCAGTTGTGTGGCAAGAACATCGGAAAAGGAATCAATAGGTACCTCGTTCGGATCTCAAGAGTCTAAATAAATTTTATGAAATAATCTCAAGAAAGAAAACGAAGATGAAGGACCAACTTAACAGGAATACGAAAGCCAAGGTTATTGGAAGAAAACGTTTGAAGGGCCAATTTAAAGAAAAAGGAAATTCAGTCAAGAAGAAGGAAGAAAATTCAATAAACCAGCAAATGTAGAAAAAGGAAAATCAGTGAAAAGCAAGATGAACAAGAAAAATAAATAAATAAAATTAATAAAGAAGGCCCCCTCCATAATTGGTCACTCCGGGGTCACCAGCTATGGGGCGGGCCTTTTTCTATTATATCATTATTGTTCATCTTGATATTTCTTTTCTTGCTTTTATCGTATCTTCTTGTCTTGACTGAATTTTCTTTTTCTTTAAGTTGATTCTTTAAACGTTTTCTTCTAACTACCTTGGCTTCCGTATTCTTATTGAGGTGGTCCTTCATCTTCGTTTTCTTTCTTGAGATTATTTGATAAAATTTATTTAGATTCTTAAGATTCGAACGGGTTACCTATTGATTTCGTTTCTGATGTTCATGAAACAAGACTGGCTGAGTCCGTTCTTTCGTTCGGTAAATTTTTCTACTATATTATCGAGTTGGAAGGAACTTCTCTCATACATTTTGCACCCCTAACCAGGTCCCTTTCTAGAAAACGCAGCGAATATGAGGATTAGGGAGAGGCTAGTCTCTCTCTCCTGGCCTCCAGTCTGTGGCATTAGTGACGCGAATTTAAGGGATTGTAATCAATAATGGCTTCTTCTTCCCGGGCTCTCCGAAGTTCACCTCAGCACTTCTGTACAGTTAATCAGAAAATTGTTCGGCCGTAGAGGGTCACCAGTTGCGGAATGGGGGGGCCATTTTTATTATAATTTATTTATTATTTCCGTAAGTCATCTTGCTTTTTTTTTCTTGCTTGTTATCGTATCTTCTTCTTATGACTGAATTTCCTTTTTCTTTAAGTTGGACCTTCAAACGTTTTCTTTCCACTTCCTTGACTTCCGTATTCTAGTTGAGTTGGTCCCTTATCTTCGCTATATTTCTTGAGATTATTTCATAGAATTTATTTAGATTCTTGAGATTCGAAGAGGTACCTCTTGACTCCAGTTGATCTGGGGGTTTGTTCCCTTTGAGGATAAAAATGATTTTAGCCCATCGGGGAAGTAGCCCGTATTCAGGGAAGCGTTGAAGATGTTAGTGATTCCCTGAATGATCTGGTGGGGGGCATGCACCAGATTGTTCTTAGTGATGCCCGTCCAGCCTGGCGCCTTTTGTTTAAAGGTTTTGATGTCTTCCATGACCTCTACCGTTGTTATTGGTCGGCTATGGTCCACCATTTCCCTCCCTTCGTCGACGTAGGCTTGCGGGTGCGTTCGATGTAGGATCTGGT
The DNA here is from genome assembly GCA_963969495.1 of Ceratothoa steindachneri. Lineage (NCBI taxonomy): Eukaryota > Metazoa > Arthropoda > Malacostraca > Isopoda > Cymothoidae > Ceratothoa > Ceratothoa steindachneri. Next base: position 104,617,579 of record OZ018327.1, on the reverse strand, counting down.
TGAGCTCTTCAATCAGATGGTCTTCGAATTTCTGGTCAAATTCCGCATCGTTCTCTGGTGTTATTGAAAAGATTTCCTTCCAGAACGTGCGGAATCTTTTCTTCAGGACCGCCGGATCCTCCAAGTAATCATCGCCCTCCTTGATGCGGGTCTTTCCTCTACTTGGTAGGCCTTTTAGCTTTTTCACCAGGCGCCAGAATTTATCGGGGGCCATCTCGCTGTCCAACCTGGCTATTAGGCTGTTCCAGATCTCAGCCTGTTGTTGGTTAATAGCCAGCTTTAGCTCGTCGCCTAGGCGACGGAGTAGCGAGCTTCGTTCCCGATTTGTACCCGCTTTTCTTATCTCCTCATACACCTCCCTGTGCTCCCTGGCGATCTCTTTTATCCCTTTGGTCCAACGAGGTTGTGGAAGAGTCTTGTACCCTGTTATGGGTACGCACTCGCGATCAGCCTCGAAGATGAGGGCTGTTATCCTCTCCAGCTCCCCATCAATCTCCTCTAATGTGGCCTCGCCTAGGTCGGCTGGTTCGTAAAGGCCTAGGATTTTTCAGTAGCGTTCCAAGTCGGCCGAGGCGTAGCTCTTGCGGAGAGGGACCGGAATCTGGATCGGAGCGAGTGAGATGGTCATTAAGATCGCCATATGTTCACTGGGCACTGCTGGTCCTGGCTCACTATAGTAATTAAATGGGAAGCCATCGCTTGTCTTGGTGAAGGGACGCCTTTTCCCGTTCCTCTTCTTTATATATTCCGCCGTGGGTAATTCCTCCAGTGTGTCCCTGTAGAGGGTGATGTTGTTGTTGTTGAGGGCCTCTTCGACTACCTCTTCGTCTCACTGGGCATCGTAATTCCACTTGTAATATTTCTTTTTAATACTAACTAGGATCTTTTTAGTATCATTGTCCTTTGGGAAGGGGAGTTGTTCTGATGCGTAGATGATGAGGTTCAGTTCATCCGCGTCTAGAGTTCTCCTTGTCACTCGTTTCTTTCATGCCACTCTTTCCAACGATTGGTGCGGCTTCAGTGTCTGAGAACTCCGTTGATTCTTCGTCCTGGCAGCAGCTTCCTTTTTCTTCCTGGCTTCTATCCTGGGATCCGGCCTTTTGGATTTTTCCTGAGTCTTCCTGTCCTGTTTGACCGTTGCTTGGTTCTCTTCAGGAACCAATGGTAGTTGTAGGACGTCTCCTAAAGGGGGGTCGTCCGGAAACCACATCTGTTTCACGCCATTTTTCTCCAGCATCTTGTTCAGCTCCTTTGCGAAGCATCTTGGCTGGGTTAGATTACTGACATGGGCATACAGGATGCATGTCAGGATTCTTGTCGACTCATTGTTTTGTATTTTCAAGTAGGTCTTTTTGACTGCCACCCCTGGTTGAGCTGCTTTTGCGACTTCGGCATACGAGGTGTGCGATTTCCTAGTCGTCTCTTCTTGACTTTGCCTTTGTTTATTTCTTATGATCTCCTTTTTCTTTGGTAAGGCCATTGCCATAGTCCGGTGTCCTTGTCCACAGTTTATGCACTTTTTGCGAGGGCTTTGGCAGCTCTTCCAGTGTGGTCCAGGTTCGCTTTATCTGAAGCATAGCTCCTCGGGTGCTTGGCATTCTCGGGTAGTATGGGCCTCCATTTTATAGCAGCAGAAGCATAACTAGACTGAGTGGAACTCTTCCCTCTCAATCTGCTCCCCGCTGATTTTGGCGTTCAAAAGCAGGAGCCCAGACTCCTTCGCCTTCCTTGCCATGGAGGTTTCCTCAAATACTATTTTAAAAACGTGGGCGTATTTAGTGTTATCCCTTCTATTTCTGAATTTAACAATTTCAGTGAATTTTGCCAATGCGTGATTTTTCAGAATTTCCTACTTTATCTCTTCACGGGAATGTTCCCCTATCCAGGGATCTAGCTTCCGGCAGATCACACTCCTGTGTGATTGGATCTGCGGGGGAATAGCTGGTTGCAGGCCAAGCTCACGGAGGATTTCATTCGCAGCCTCCTTTGTCATCGCTTCAATGTCTTTTTCCGTCTCACAGACGGCGACATAGCCCGCGGGGATCTCCAATAGCCTTATCATGGCTATCTTTAACTTTCCATACACAGCTTTAAAGACCTTCTCTTTGGAGGGTCTGTTGTGCCCGCTTATGGTGCGCAGCGGCACCCGGGGAAGCTGGTTTTGGGCCATTTTTCCTGCACCAGCCCCTAGGGGCGATGAACCACTGTGGGGTTGCCCCTGCTTCGTGGTTTCCTGAGTGCTTGCTAACTTTAAAATTAATTAGGTTGTCCAAAAGATAAAAAAGTTTTCTTTACTTTTTAGAGCGCTTGTGGGGGGGCAGCCCCCTCCCCACACCGTTGCAAGCGAGCCTTCATGAACGTGAACTGCTGGATGGAGGGATGAGATAAATGTGGGTGAACCCGGTGAGGCCCCTCAGACGGTTGGTTGTGGCGGACTTAATGATGGGTGGTGATTGAATCAACTACCACCACCCGAGGGGTGCCGCCCCGTCTGGGGTTTGGTTATCGATGCTGCTTCCAACTTACATAGGGACGGTTGTATGTCACCCTGTGGTCTTGGCCGGAAACTACCCTCAGTGGTTAGAGCGAACTATTCCCCAAAGCTTTCAGCATCGCCTCGTAACCGTGTTGCCACTGATGCACAGTGGGCTAGTCCACAAACCTGCTTTCCTGGGTGCCCCCAATTATGCCTATCACACGAACGGCATAGTTGGGACGACGCAAGATGAATGACAGTTCAGTTCATTTCAGCTCCCCTGCCCCGGCATGGGGGGGGGGGAATGCGTGGTCGAATTAGCCCGAAATTCGTGGGTTTGTAGTGCTCTCTATAGTAATTCTCTCTTCTTTTTCCCATAGGGAAACGTGAATAAACTCACGTATAAAGTCGCGTTGCTTTACCAGCGAAAGACGTCTTTAGAGTTAGATGAATTTTTAGAATTTTCTAAATTCGGAAAACTGATTTCAGCCGTGTTTATGTGTAAACGGTTGGAACGTTAATATCATTTTAAATCTATCATGGCGCCTGATTGGTTGAATTGTTATAGTGTTAATTGTGGATGAAATAACTATTTATATAGGTGTATTTTTGTGTAAATGTTAAATATGGAGAAGCATGCATAACTACTTACCCGAAAGAGTCATGCAAGATATAGAAATCCCCGAAAATGACGATCCGAATAGACATTACAAACGATGATTCGCCAGCAGCCAACAGCGGTTGCAAGAATACTTGGAACAGATCTACAGATAACTATTTATCACCGGAAAAACAATTAAAATAAATATCCGAATAATTGGATGTTAAACTGAATATTACAAAATAAAAAGATCCGTAGTGGACAAAAAAAAAAGATCCGTAGTGGACAAGATGATAAATGAATAAGGCACAATAAAATTATCAGTAGTCGATAAAACTACATCAAAACAACTAAGTAACCAAGGAATAGTGATAGCTCTTGCTACAAAAATGCAAAAGCATTAAAACAAAGGCTCGAATGCTTAAATAACATGCACGGAAGCATCATATAAGTGCATGGAAAGCCATAGCCAGACGTACTGGCACATCATTCTCTTACTAAAATACTACTTTTTCTATCTTTTACTTCTCTTACTATCACATTCTTTTTCTATCTTTTACGATCCTTGAATCCTTGTAAATATTAGTCAGAAGAGTCAGAAAATTATTATTGTTTAAGAAGAAAAAGTTATATTCCCTGTTCGCTATATTCAAAGCTTATTCCAGCCATATACCAAGGGATAAAGACTCCATATATAACTACATGTATATATATATATATATATATATATATATATATATATATATATATATATATATATATATATATATATATATATATATATTTCCTTCATCCCATATGGAAGCGGTTGATCACTTAGCCTAGTCTACAAAACTACAAGAGAGAGAAAACCATACCTTACATGAGACCCTATAACGTGTAGGGGTGCGAAATGTATGAGAGAAATTCCTTCCAACTCGATAATATAAATAGCAGAAAAAAAAACCATACAAATGAACGGAATCACCAGTCGTGTGGTATGAACATCGTAAACGGAATCAAGAGTTATCTCGTTCGAATCTCAAGAGTCTAAATTAATTTTATAAAATAATCTCAAGAAAGCAAACGAAGATGAAGGACCAACTCAACTAGAGTACGGAAGCCAAGGTAATTAAAAGAAAACGTTTGAACGACCAACTTAAAGAAAAATGAAATTCAGTTAAAACAAGAAGATACGATAACAAGCCAGAAAAGAAAAGAAAAATTAGTCAAGAATTGATAAATAAATTATAATAAAAAGGGCCCCCTTCCATAACTGGTTACCCTCTACGGCCGAAAAATTTTCTGATCAACTTTACAAAAGTGCTGGGGTGAACTTCGGATAGCCGGGGAAGGAGAAGCCATTGTGGATTACAAAACAAGACTTTGTTTGCTCTCCTCAATCCCTCAAATTCGCCCACTAATGCCGCAGACTGGAGGCCAAGGAGAGAGAGACTAGTCTCTCCCCAATCCTCAAATTCGTTCTGCTGTCTAATCATGTACCCTTCGTTACTCTGTACCTGTCCTACCAATAGAATCAAAAGTGCTGCAGTGAACTTCGAAGTGCCTGGGAAGAAGAAGCTATTAGTGATAACAAAACAAGACTTCTTTCAGCCTCCTTAATTCCACAAATTCGCTCCACTAATACCGCAGCCTGGAGGCCGGGGAGATACTACTCCTCAATTAAGAAATCCAAGACTAGTCTCTCCCCAATCCTCAAATTCGCTCCGCTTTCAAGAAAGGGACATGTATAGGGGTGCGAAATGTATAAGAGGAATTCCTTCCAACTCGATAATATAAATAGCAGGAAAACTTACCATACAAAAAAGCACGGACTCGCCTGTCGTTCTGCATGAACATCGGAAACGGAATCAAGAGGTACCTCGTTCGGATCTCAAGAGTCTAAATAAATTTTATGAAATAATCTCAAGAAAGAAAACGAAGATAAAGGACCAACTCAACAAGAATACGGAAGCCTAGGAAATTGAAAGAAAACTTTTGAAGGGCCAACTTAAAGAAAAAGGAAATTCAACAAGAAGAAGGAAGAAAATTCAATAAACCAGCAAATGTAGAAAAAGGAAAACCAGTGAAAAGCAAGATGAACAAGAAAAAATAAATAAATAAAATTATAATAAAGAAGGCCCTCTCAATAACCAGAGAGACTTTGAACTACACAGAGGGAATTCCATTCAGAAGGAGTTGAATAGGTAAAGAACAGTGCTACTAACCTAGACTGGAATCGTTTTAACTTAAATACTTTGTTTCTGTTAATACACTCCGGCATTGTTCGAAAAGGAGAATTATATGATTAATCCTTTTATGATCTTTACTACCTCATTTAATTGACAACTTTCACGCAGAGAGAAAAGAGAAGCATCGACTCCTTTATCATTGGACATACAACACGAAAGGATCTTTCCATTGATATTCGTATCACAAGAAGAAGCCAAATTTCCCCCCAAATTTCTTATTAACTGATCTCCAACCCTTTTTTTTATTACGACACCCAGAGTTCCTTTCCAAACCACACATTCTTCTGCTTCTCAACTGTATGGGCGCTCTGTCGAGCCATAAATCTCCGCTTATGACCACAACATTAATTTCACACGAATGTGCCTGACACTTTGGGGTTGAAGGGGCGTATCATTGTTTATTGCTGACTTTATATCTACTTTAATGTTCGAAGCAATAAATTTACTTAATTAAAAAGACTTTACTTGCACACTCGTAGCCACGCTCAGCGTTGTAATAGCAGTTGTCCTGCTCTCTGCACCATCCTTGCGTGAGTCTTTATCTACACCCCCAACCCTTTCCTGCTCTCTGCCACATCTCTGCATAATTCTTTATCCCACCGTTTTTCCTGTCGGCCCCATCCTTGCGTGAGCCTTCACCCCCGCACCCCTTTTCTGCTATTTGCCAAATCTTCCGGTAAAGCTAAGGTGTGAAACACGATCTTTTATTGCGGTGTAGAGTTAATTTGCAATTTCTTATGGCCATTTATACGAAGAGTATTTCTAGTGCCCGCGTGATTCGCCCCCTTAAGTGAGATTCATTACAATTCTTCTTCATTTAGTATCAAATTCCTCACCTGGTATCAAATCCGTTACGGTGTCATTAAATTCCATGAAATGAAGGAAGATTCTTTTCAGGTTTAAATCAAAAGGGAAGAAATTCCACACGAACTTGGCCGAGATATTTTGACAATCGTGATTGGGTTTCTTCACCACCTACGAGATGAGTCTTTATATTTCCATTTCTAAAGACTAGGTTCGATTACCAGGGAAAAAGGCAAAGCAGATTTCATTGGCGGTCATAGTATGGGAGGGTAGGGCAGCCTTCAATGAGGCATTCTATTCGAGTCTAATGAATACCTGCAGATAGCTGCCAAACACAACCCATCACTCTTCCGTCCCTGAAAATGTTCGAGTAGTTTCGATACCCAAATTTTCCCGACGCGGAATGGGTGCCTCTTGCTCCAGCAATGAAGGGTGTCTTACTTGCTGGTGGGTTTCAAAACACAGCAGTACCACTCTGTCTGCTCCTCCCCCTCCAACGTGGACTGGCCATTGTTACCCAGACGCTTGCCAGGTTTAGTCATTCTGATCTTTATTTGGATTTCATTTTAAGGTCGGACAGCCTCGTCTGCCATTTAAATTGACGGGTGCCTGAATTAACTAATTATCATACAAGATAATTAATTTTTTGCAAGGTTTTTTATCCTATCTTTGAAATAAATATGATTTATTAAAACAACTAAATAATAATACAAGCGCGAAATCATCTGGTCAATATTCTTGCAAAAGAGAAAAAAAATTTGACCTAGGTTAGTGGACACTAGACAACCTGAATACCGACAGCATGGTCTATGTTGTCTAGGGTTTTACCCATGATGTCATGAAATTTCGGGGCCCTTTTAGTCTCACATATGTGCTAAATAGGCACGACCATCATTAGGAGACTCGCGTTCGTAATTAGCTTAGTTATTTGGTACTTTGATGACGTCATACGTGTTTAAAATTGTAAAATGCAGCCTCGTCTCCGGTGCCAGGGATATATGGGGTTTTGGTTCACTTTCTCCTATTTAGGGAGAAAAGGAGAAATTTAACCAATAATGCAGTCTTTTACGATAATTCTAAATATGTATTTCTTTTTAGGGAGACACTATTATTTTTTAAGGTAAATTAGTTTAGGTAAAGTTAGGTTATATTATTATGATACAAACCAGGCAATGGCTTCACCACTCCCCCCTACGGGGGGGGGAGCTTGCGCTTCACTACTGAGATTAAAATTTAAAATCTACAAAAGGCAGCCATGGTAAAATTTTTATAAACTTTCTGAACTTCGCCAATTATAATAATTTTAAAGAGGAACTCTAAACTAAATTTCCGCCTTTTCAAAATATCACGTCGCTAAAATATAGTTAGAGAAGAAGATATATAAAAATAAATTTTCTGAACTTCACCATTTGTAATTCTTTGGGTTTTAAAAAATTCACAAAATTTCAAACTTCACCATTTTGTTTTTTAATATTATAAAAGAATTATTAGAAATAACTGCTAAAAAATATAAGTCACAACCAAACTAAGATGAAATTATTATTCAATTAATAAAAAAAATCCCCTTCTTAGTGATGATTATGATTATAATATATTATTGATCTCAAAATAACTTTTGAAATTTTAAGTTAATTTATTAGTTTAAAGCTTAAACGCCGAAATACAGCACAAGGGCAGGAAAATTTAATTCGGTCCTATTTCAGCTACAAGGACCGAATTTCATTGCCCTGGCTGTCATATGTACTTTATAAATATATAGTTGTGAATCATCTTATATTGATTTGACCATTAATTATGTCAATCCATTGTCCATTGTTGCATCGAGCAGCATCAGGAAAGGTCGACCGGTACGGGGCTGATTCTAAACAAACCAGACCCCTCACCCATACGGGATCACATCAAAGTATGCAAGTCTGAAATTAAAATATTTTGTCATGGCCCCCATCCCAACGAATATTAGAATCACTTTACATCCTAAAACTTAAACCTAATTTAAATATAAATCAAACTACCACCTAATCTTTATATTGTATCATGAATTAATGAAATTTTTATTCTTTTATTAAGCAGCTTATCTTAAATTGCACTTTTCAATTTTAGCATTTTATAAAACTAGAAATTTTAATCCTTTACTATCTTAGTTATTTTAGTGTCTAGATGAGGCTAGTTCCTCGAAACGTGTAAACTCTGATAAATAAAGATGTTCTTTCAATAGCTTGCTTGGTTTTCACCTTCATATTTGTTATATATATATATATATATATATATATATATATATATATATATATATATATATATATATATATATATATATATATATATTGAAATAAAAATAATAAGAAATATTATATAAATATATAAAATAGAATTTATTACCAGTACCGAATTATTAGAGCCAAATCTCAGTTTGTATGAATGTTTTAACTGCCGGATATTCTGGAACTCTATGTCTAAAATAGTAACCTATTCTTAGACGTCGTGGTTCCAGAAGAATCGAACATTCCTTTACAGTTCTGAATGTCGGCTCATACGGAATATTTGTCTCCACTAGCGAACCCGCCAAAGGTTGGCTATTTGCTAGTAATGGTTATATCTATATATTTTTTGGGGGGGATATAAGCAGGCTACATTTAGGAAGTTCATTAGTATATTTTAACTTCTTGGTACCGACATTTTGGGTAGGAACCCTTTTTCAAGGATATGAGATTATAAATATATACAAACATTAGAATTTTTTAGAGAAGTTTACAGATATTTATAAATTAATTATATAGGAAATGTGAAGCAGCAGAGTTTGTAATATTTATTTTTTTTTAAATGCAGAGCTTTTAACTATTAGGGAAGAAAAAATATGTTTTTGTTTTTAAAATGAAAACTAAGATAAATTAGTTTGGGGTGTCTTCGTTGTAAAAAAAGGGAAATAATAGAAATATTTGAACAATATGGGTTTTTTTGACGGGGACTGGATTTGACGTGTGTAATTCGTGGGTGATTATAGTTGTTGTAAAAGTAGAAATGAGCTTGTTTCGGAATTAAAGGCGGGGTTTGTAAATCTAATATAAAGAGATTCCAGTGTACGTAGTTTGTTTTCGGTGTTTGCTGTATCTTTAATTAAAAAACTATGGTGTGGATGTATGTTTTCGTAGTGTAATCGGATAGGGAAGAATTCGTTAGTAGTGAGTGGGGCTCTAGTTCTATTGCTGATGCCTAAATGTGCGCAAATACGGGTATGTAGTGTGCCCTGTGTCGATCCCAAATACATCTCGGAATTAAATCTTGAGCAGGTGAATTCATATATGATGGAGGATCTAAGCAGCCTTGGAATTTTGTCTTTAATGTTGAAAAGATTTACTTTGCGTGTGTATTGGAAGATTGGTACAAAATGTGTTGTATTAAATGAATTTTTAAAAAAGGGTGAGAGTTTGGCCGAGAGAAGTGAATTGAGGGGTCATATACATGGGAGAGGTACAAAAACCTTCTCTTTAGGGACGTTGTATGAGGGAACTTTCAAGTTAAATATTTTATTGATAAAACTTCGAAAGAGTTCGGTCGTATAAGTTTAAAGAATATCCGTTTTGTTGGAAATAGTTAGTGAGGAAAGTGACCTCGCTGTGGAAATTAAGGTATGATGAGACGATATTGTAAACGCGAGAAAGTAAAGTTTTGATAGAGTTTAAATTCTTGGTTCCATTATTTTATTTTTCTGGCGGGAGAACTTAGGTTGTGATGGATGTTAAATATTGACTAAAACATTCATTGTCGTCCGATAAAATTCCAGACTTAAATAAGACCGGCCATAGCTATTGAAATACGACCCAGTGCCCTAATTGCTTGCATTGTCCTGACGAGTAAATATTTTGTCTCTCCTTATAGCTTCTTTCTCTCGGCCTCCCATACCCCAAGGTTCAGAAGACAAGAAAAAAAAGAGAAACAAATTTCTCGATGTAAGCTCCAAAGAGAGGGAAGAAACTTCTACATTAGTATATTCGAGCCCAGCTTTTCCCCGGCAAAATATTCCCACGATCCCTACTTTCGAGGCTGGAAGGGGTCACAGAAAGACAGGTCGTATCCTACGTCATAACTTCTAACAAGCCTACTCCTAATCGGCGCTAAGTGCAAACCCAACGCGTGCTATTGGAAATTAATAGGGCTCGAAGCTCATACCCCTGCTCCACTCGAGCAGTAAAATCTTTGAGTGGCAGATCCACTCGGATTTGGAGTCTCCTTTGTCGGTCGCGTGCGGCCGCTTGTGTATACTTACGGCTCCTACCTGGAGCCAACATTCCTCACCTATTCGCCCAGTTATTCCTTTGCATTTATCTTTTATGTCCATTATTTTATTTTTGTTTGTAGAGTAGTAAGGATTATTTTATTTCGCCCAGTTTGATATCCAGAACGTCCTAGATAGTTAATTCAATTTTGCCAAGTGTAGCTGTTGTCATAAGAGAATTAATCATTCTTACGAGATTTATCGCAACCCCTAGTTAAATTGCACACATCGGGGTAAGGGCCAATTGCAGAGTTACCCTGCGTCCTATCCGCTATCCTTTCTGGGACACGAAAAGCAAACGAAGGGCAGGAGATCTAACCTGACCTATGCCATAGAATAATATATATATATATATATATATATATATATATATATATATATATGCGGTTAAAAGGCTATATTTTTGGCAAACCAGTCTTCCTCAAAGCCTTCGGAAGGAGCTCTTCTCAAAAATATAGCCTTTTAACCGCATAATTAATTGCGTTACTGCAATATTTTTCTTAATATATATATATATATATATATATATATATATATATATATATATATATATATATATATATATATATATATATATTAAACTAGGGGCAGGTTTTATGGTGTTTGTTTCTGGCGAAATTTCTATTTCTTTCAGGCCTCATATACTCTGCCATATTTGAAAGATTCAGAAGGAATTGCATTTTTGGTGGGCGTATTTCAACGGGTAAGTAGCTGATGACATATCGTCTCAATCACAGCAAGGATAAAATGAGTAGATATTGCCAAAATCTTGACTCCAGACGAAGAAAAAATTTAGAGTAAGCGAATGGAATAACATTCAAATTTTGCAAAATATTAAGTTGTGTTTATTTAATAGGTATTTTTTTTGGGGGGAGGGCTTTATTTCCGAGTTAAGAAAAACCTTTTTGCCCTTCCGTTAGTGCTTTTGGGTCAAATTATGTTAGTGAATTACGATTAAATTGGGTTTGACCACCCCGCCTCGTTCTCTCTTTTTTTTTAATTTGTGCGTAAAAGTTTTGTGAATATGACAGCATGTCGTCTTTGGAAGTTTTCAAAGCACAAAGTGAATCTTTTTGATTGAATGGAAAGGATTTAATGGCGTACATCCAAGAGGAAGAGAGAGCAGTAAGAGTGGAAAGAACGTAAAGAAAGAAGGGAAAGAGAAGGGAAAGAGAAGAGAAAGAATGTGAAGAGTGAGCGAAAGAAAGAAAAGTAAGAGAGAAAATTTGTTTGCATGAAGTGGAAATGACCAGAGCCAGAAACGAAACGACTGGAATTACTTCTGGGACCGAAGTTCAAAAAACTGCGTCCATAAAGTTTCCTGTTTTTAAGGAAGGAGAAGATTTCGAGTCATACCTCACTCACTTCGAGAAAAGTTTTGAGGTGAATAGTTGGATATTGAAACAGACGGCGTAGCCAAGTTGTTACCTTTACTTAGTAACTAGCTAGGGACATTCTCATCTCGCTCCTATCAGAAGCAACCATTGATTATGCCACGTTAAAAGCCAAATTGCTTGACTCCATACTGTTATCGTGTAAAGTTCCGGCACTGTAGTATCCATTCTAACCAAACATTACGACAGTTTGGATATTCTTTGCAGCGTATATTTAATTTTTGGCGAGACGTGTCGAAATTCCCCCAGGAATACGATGCTTTCGTTGACTTCGTCCTTAAAGTAGCTCTTGGTGTCACTTCCCTCGAGAGATCATATCCATTGTAAAAAACCGGAAGTGCCTGACATTTCAATAGTTCATCGAGAAAGCGGATGTAAGAGTGGCGGTCAATAAGTTTTAGAATTCTATTATAAGAAAACGAGATATGAGGAAAAGTGTTTTATTATTTTTCAATATAACTACCCTTAACCCCAATGCACTTGCGTCACTTGTCCCTGAGGCTTCGAATTCCCGACAACCCGAAATCTGCCGACTGCTGTTCAATCCACTTCTGGACGGCGAACTGGACATCTTTCTCGTCCCCAAACCGGTGTCCACGCTGTGCAGCCTTGAGCTGGTGGAATAAAAAGTAGTCGTTAGGGGCCAGATCTGGAATGTAGGGGGAATGTTTAAGCTCCTCGAATCTGCCCTCGCGCAGGGCAGCTTGTGCAACTCTGGCCTTGTGGACTTTGGCAATGTTAAAGTCAACCATGGAGCGTAAGGTTTTTAGGGACCCAACGGGCAGAGACCTTGGTCATGGCCAAATCGTCTTGGATGATGTTCTTAACACTTCCATGTAATATTCCAAGTTCTCGCTCGATTTCTTCGACCTTCACCCGTCGATTTTCGAGGATCATCTTTTTCACACGGGCCACATTTTCCTCATTGGTCACGTTTGATGGACGTCCTGGACGGGGGTCATCTTCAAGGATCTCACGATCATGGTGGAACTCCCTATTCCAGCGAGCAATGGTTGCATAGGAAGGTGCGGTGTCGGTGTACACTTCAACCATGCCTTCATCGATCTCTTTTGCATTCTTGCCTTCCTTGGTCAAAAATTTGATCACTGTGCGTTGCTCAACCTTCTACATTGTTGAAAATTTTGTCATTGACGATCTTCGATCAGCTACTGCTTCTTAAATAGGTGAGGCAGGAGCGTGCAGCTGCATGTCCTAACTTGTCATAACTTGTCCTAACACACCCACAAACAGCCATCCTCCTTCCTTTGTTTTGTGTTACCGATTCGCAAAACTTATTGACCCTCCCTCGTATATGTGGCTAGTCATAATTGCTATCCAAAGGAAGTGAAGAAAACTGAACCAGACTCTTCCAAGGCAAAGGCCCATAAAACTAATTTAGTTCGCCACAACAGGGATAAGGTCATCAAGATGACTGGCCCGTCTAAGGTTAATCCCTTTTCATGCCAGACACATTTGAGGTCAAACTCTTCTCCTCTAATCCCTTTGCTTCGTCATTTCTCAGGAGAACTGTTGTCTGTTACTCCTGTGGAGAAGATGGTCTTGTGAGAACCAACTGTCTTCAGAATTCTCAGTTCAGAGGTGGCTATCCAAACCAAGTGCAAAATATAAGAGCCACGCATGTTCTACCGCCGTTGCACCCGTTGAACCCAGTCCAAACAGCATCAGGTAAACTTTTTGCTTGACAAAAGCACGCCTGGAGGTCTTAAATTCGAAACTGGAGCGGTAAACGTTGCCTAATATCAGCTCTTGTGCGCTACACAGGATGCACGTGTATCGTGATGTATGACAGGTTACGTCCACTTGTAGCCCAAAATCATGACAAGTTTGCAACAGTGCAGGACTACCTAGAGGGCGCTAACAGAATCCTTATTGTGAAATGCTACATCGAGTGCACCTGCTTCACGGGCTGAGCTGAGGTCGTCGCAGCGCTCATCAACTTCGCTCTTGCTTTAATTGGCAGAGTTCGCAGGTTTTCGCCACTCTCCTATAGATCAAACCATGACCACCCGAGCTCAAGCAATTAAAGAATCAGAAGCGCACTCATCCCTTCTGGAATCCCCTGGCGCTTCAAATTGCCAAATGTCCTTACCGAGGATTTTCGGAAAAAAGCAGAAAGATTGCGAATCTCTTTGCCACTTATGGATAAAAGCGCAAAACAAGACGCGAAAAACCATTAGAGGTAATAAAATAATCTCATTCATTGTTAAGGATTAACATTTTACCGCGTGTGCTCAGCAGACAATATCACAGAGCCCCTAGTATTTTGTCTGCCTCGTTCCTAAGTCAAACCCATCCTTCGAACCGCCCACGATAGTTTCTTCCCGGGGCATTTTATTCACACTAAGACAGCACAACAGCTCTTTAAATACTTCTATTGGCCAGGTGCATCGGATTAAATCCTGTGTTATTGTCGTTCGTGTGACCTCTGCCAGAAGAAAGCAATTAGAAGGCGAGTCAAGCCTGCACCCTTAGAGAGGAGCCCATCAATCTCAAACCCTTCTCCCGAGTGGGGATTGATTTAATCGGGCCGATTCACCCACCTTCAAGTGAGGGCTATAGTTATGTTTTAACTCTGGTCGATTTTGCCACTACATTCCACGAGGCTGTGCCTCTTAAGAAGATTAACGGCATCTCTTGTGCCGAAGGACTCATCACGATTTTCTGTCGTGTTGGGCTCCCGAAAGAGATATTGTCAGGTCATGGCCGCCCATTTACGTCCAAATTGATGGAATATGCGGGCATGTTGCTCATGATACAACTGCTGTTTACGACCCCGTTCCTCCTAGGTGGAAGTGGGATGTGCGAAAGGTTAAATGACAGTCTCAAAGCCATTCTGAAGAAACTATGTGCCGAGCAGCCAAGAGAATGGCACAGATTTCTTCCGGCAGCTCTCTTTACATATAGAGAAACTCCGCATTGCACCTTATGTTTCGTTCCATTTGAATTACTATACAGAAGAAATGTACAGAGCCTCTTGAGCATTTTGAACGAACTATATGCAAATCAAAATTGGATCAGGAAATCAAATCCACGTATTCGTATCTGCTTAATTACGACAGAGGTTGGAGTAATGCGGCAAAATAGCATATCACAATGCGGATTATAAACTGGATAAATATAAAACTTACTTCCACTACAAATCTAAAGATAGAGAATTTAAGTCAGGTTAGGAAGTCTTGTTGGTCCTCCCAACAGAAAACAGCAAATTACTGAGCCAATGGAAGGGCCCATATCAAATGATCGAGAAACGTACACCAGTCGATTATTTGATTGAAACGATGACAGGAAGGAAGCTTTTCCACGTAACTCTCTTCAAGAGGTATCACCGACACGCACTGGCTAACTAAATTGTATCTATTGATTAATAATCGCTTATAGAGTCTATCCCATGGCCCCCTTAAGTGTAGTAGAAGTCGCAAGCATAGAGCAAGACAGCGAATATCCCATACACGTCTTTCCAGACGCATCCGAACTCTCGTCGACCGAACTAAAGATGAGCAACCATCTATCGCCTCCTTAGAAATCTCAACTGCAGTCCGTGCTGAAACAATTCGGTGACGTCATCTCTGAAATTCCTGGTTGTGCAGTGCAATTTGAACACAACATCTAATTGGCCACTTAAGAACCCATTTGATCTAAGCTGTATCCGAAGTCCATACACCTGATAGAAGCATTTAATGCCGAGGATGACAAGCTGTTAGATTTGAAAATAATAGGGCTGTCAAAATCAGACTATTGCTCTCCGGTTGTTATGATTAAGAAACAAGATGGACCAAAGCGGATGTGCATTGATTTTAGGAAATTAAATTCAGTAACCGTATTCGATGCAGAGCTGATCCCCCGTATCGACTAGAATCTTCCTCTTTTTGAGAAAGCCGAATTCATATCCGAGCAGATATGTGCAAATCTTATTATCAAATTCAACTATGAGAAGAGGTCAAGAAATACATGGCTTTCCCAACTGAAAAAGGGCGGATGCAATTTCGATGACTCCCCTTTGGCCTCGTCACTGCATGCAGTAATTATAACTGGATGATGAGCAGGATATTATTTGGGTTGCCAAATATATTATTCTATTTTGATAATATTTATGTGGCTACGACTGAGTGGAATCAGCACCTAAATGCTGAACAAGCACTTTTACAAAGACTTCGAGAGCATAATTTAACTATTGGTCCCAGTAAGTGTCACTTCGCCTACAATAGAATCGACCTTTTAGGCTTCCAAATTGGAGATAACCAACGTAGGACGGGACTGCTACACATGAATTATAGCAGATTAGCTAATTTAGTACAGCAGTAGGGCAAATTTCGAGTCAAATATATGCTAATGAGATCGGTTTCATCTGAAGACACTTATTTATCTTCCGTTCGAATAAGACGTCCCATATAGCGAGTCTAATTGTAACAATAGGATGTCCCGCGAGATGTCAGGAACTGTATAACATTCACTTCCGGCGGCTCTGTGTAAATAGTAAATCATCGGCCTGGGAAATTTATTATTTTGGTACAGGGACACGATGCATAAGGTAAGACCTGGAGACTCCTATTGATGGCCTAGTGTAGGCGGGAATTGAGTTGTGAAAAATGTTAAATGCTGACTAAAACAGTTATTGTCCTCCAAATACTTTCAGACTTAAATAACGCCCAGCCATAAATATTGAAGTACGTGCTTCTCTCAGCCTCACATACACTAAAAACCCGAAGACGAGAAACAAAAAGACAAAAGAATTTCTCGATGTAAGCCACCTAGAGAGGGGAGAAACATCTACACTGCCATATTCGAGCCCAGATTCCCCCCAGCAAAATATTCCTCGATCCCTACTTTCAAGGCTGATAGTGGTTACTGGAAGACAAGTTGTACCCTACATCATAACTTTCACCAGGCCTAGTACTATTCGGCGATAAGTGCAAACCCAACCCTTGCTATTGAAGAGTAAAAGGGCTCAAAGCTCATACCCCTGCTCCTCTCGAGGAATAAAATCTTTGGGCGAAAGATCCCCCTGGAATTGGAGTCTCCTTTGTCGGTCGCGTGCGGCCGCTTGTGTATACTCATGGCTCCTACCTGGAGACAGCATCCTAAAACTATTGGCCCAGTTATTCCTTTGAATTTATCTTTAATGTTCATTATTTATTTTTGTTTGTAGAGTAGTAAAGATTATTTTGTTCTACCAAGTTTGATATCTAGAACCTTCCAGATAGTTGATTTAATTCTGCCAAGTGTAGCTGTTGTCATAAGGAAACTAGTCACTCTTACGGGATTTATTGCAACCCATAGTTAAATTGCACCATTTGGGCCAAGGTTCAATTGATATTTATTTGCCCTGCGTGCTATCCGCTATCCTTTCCGGGACCCGGAAAGCAAATGGAGGACAGGAGATCTAACCTGACTACCACAATATCTATATATATATATATATATATATATATATATATATATATATATATATATATTCTATAGGTTTGCTTCTAAGAAGGCTTATTTTCAGGTTGAGGATAAATCCCAAAATGAGTCATGTAAAATTTCTCATTTAATTAAGTACAACGTTTAGGGTACCTTACCCATCTTCTGGTCTATAATATAGATTTAGAACACGTTTAAAATAACGAAAATTATAGTACACACAAGGATTAGAAATAAATTATTTAGTTAATTGAAATTATGACAAATCGTTTCCTATTCATTTCATTTACCATCGTTAATCACTTGATATTATATTCGAATAGTTTCTATGTAATGTTCCTCGCTCTTCCTCTCTTAATAATTCTCCCTATTTATTATATTTTTTTTAATATTCTTCATTTTGATATCCCTCTTTCACACCTCGATTAGTTTTAATATCTGAAGTCAACAGAAAGAAACGTCTTCAGTAGGCCAAAGAAAACGAAAATTTGAGACCTGAACAATGGTCTAAAGTTATCTTTTCAGATGAAAGTAGTTATCAGGTATGTAAGAAACACTCTTGTTTTGTTGTTTCATATCTAATTATTGTAATTCTTTTTAACAAGATCTTGGTAGAAGAATTACTTAAAAATGTAACTCTTTTGTAACAATTTATCTAGATTTTCAGAAGTTCAGATGCTGCGATTGTGAAAAGAATGATTGGAGAGCCACTTCACCCTGATTTTTTGGTACCAGGTGTGACTCATGGAGGCTATATAATTGTAGGGGGCTTTTTACTTTCATCAGTGCAAAGCGAAATGTTTTTTTTTGCCATAGAAAATTAAACTCGTGAACTTATACTTCTATATTTTCGCAAGTTTTTGAGCCATCTATCCAAATATTGCATCCCAAACCACCAAGAAATGAAGTTATCTTACAGCCGAACAATACATCTCATGCCATACAATCAACCACACCCAGAATTGGTTTGGAGAAATGTGATTTGTGGGGAGAGCGTAGAAAACAATACGTACCAGGAGTACGAATAAAAAGAACTGTATGAAAAATTACAAGCTGAGTCGGAAAAAACGAAGTCAGAAATTTGTGAAAATTTAGTGAAATTCATGCCACAAAAGAATGATGGTATAAATTAAAGCAAAAAGGGGATCTGCCTAACTATTAAAATAATAAAAAAATACTACTCATATATATAATGACTAAGATTATTGATTAACTAACTAAAATGAAAAAGTTCTTTGCCTAATATGAGCAGAACATGCGGCTATTTTGAAAAACTATAAATCTAAATATCGCTATGAGACGAAACATGGCGAAACCTAAGATAAAAAATTATCAGAAGAGACCAGAAAAATAAATTGTGTAGTAAATCATAAACAACAATATTTTCACTGGCATTTTAAAATTATTAGATGTTCGACTTAAAAAGTTAGTTACATGAATATCTATGGAATTTCAAGCAAAACACAGCAAACCATTTTCCGATGGTGAATTTATTAAATAATGCTTGGATTTTTCTTAAAAAACAAACAAGTAGACTACAGAAGCTATGTTTATCTCTCCGTACTGTAGTTAAGGGTGCCATAGATATCGCAGAGAATTTTTAAGATTTCCTGAAAGAAGAGGAAGAATATCTAGCAAAATTCAACCTTGAATGAAATAGACAAGTGAATGTGAGTACTGATTAGTACCCAAGTTTGGTGGATGAAAATAATGAATTCTTTAAAACAATTTAAGTTAAATCAGATGAAATCATTCCAGGGCATAATTTTATTATATCAAGAGCATTGAACCATAGGCAATTTATAAATGATTAAAACAGAGTTAGGTTTAGGCAATCACTTTAAAATAGACCTGGGATCTAACGGGCGAAATTGAGTTGTTCTTAGAAATTAAACAGAGGCAATAACATTTTTCCCCATTCAAGGATATCAAATTAATTCCAAATCCTGCTTTTGCTGTCGCGATTTTAATTTGTGCATTAAATGCATAATGAAATTAAAGCATTTATGACTTAAATATTTTTTTTTAATCGACAAATAAAAAGTAACCAGCTTGTTCATTTTAAAACTTTGCAATAGTTTATGGTTTTCACTGAAATATTGGAAAATATATTTTCTAATTAGAGGTTAATCATATTGAGTTATCTAGAAGATTTTATTTCTTTTAAATAATAGGGTAATTTCCGTCTGCTAAGTATTTCTTTTAACCTAAATTAATTAAACTCACAGGCGGGTTTCAGAATTTACGTTATTCCCAAACTTTTCCCATTGATGAAATCTTTGCCTCTCTTAATTATGAGAATTATTCACGTTTAAGGTATTTTACTAATAAAATATTGCTGTCTTTTAGTTAAACTCTAGTTGTGAATTTGGCCTTTCTTTCAAGAAATATACTAAATTTAAGTTAAAAAAGTACTAACCTATATAAAACGTGAAGGAATACTTATAATTAGCCCCCAGATAAAATAGCCTAAATACAAGTTGGTGCAGTCAATCAAAAGAACTTTCATCAATCTCTGAAAGAAGATAACAATATTAAATAATTCGCGGGATAAGGTCAGCTAAATAAAAGCTAATTACTTATTTTTTACGTTTAACATAATAAATTGTTCTTATAGGTGTTTCGTTTAACCTTCATATCGATGTTATTAACTATATGGCCAGAGATATGTTCGGAAAATCGAAAAGTGGCCTGCTTGGTCAAATTTTGCCAAACTCTGCTTTAAGACAAAGGTTCGATCCACGAAAAGAACAGGGCTTTTGCAAAATATTCGGAACCCGTGCGTAGGTGCGTTAAGGCCTACTTAATGCCTCTAGGTATATAGAAGAGAGAATAACATATAAGCAAAGAGATCAGGGCTAATGTTACTATACACTACTTAAATATTGCTTAATACAAAATAAAGTATCTTTAATAGCAGTTTTATAGAAAAATCTCTTTGCAAACAAAAAGCATATGTTTAAGAATTCTGAAGGGTACGAACCATTGTTTCTCACAAAATGACAAAAGCACTATTTATTATTTGTGAACTCGCCTCATTGTTTTCCCCGTGCTCTAGGGTGCACCAAAAATGCTTTTACTACACCTCGCGTCAGTAATTATCCCAGAAGATGAGTAAATTCGTCATTTTATCGGTGCATTTGTTTACAGGAATCAGTGAAAGCAAACTTTAATGGTCACTACCAACGCACTATTCACCTCAGTGAAAGAATCCCGGAAAATAGGGGAACGCGCTTACTCTGTATTTAATGGCTGAGCCAATGGAAATGAGGAAAGAATAAACTCCGGCCGTGAACGAACTAATAAAGGACACAATGTAAAAGGGAATGAGAAAAAAAAGCTCCACTTGCACCACTAATTAAAACATCTAAGATAAAACAACAAATCTAAAAATATATACAAGAAAATATAACTAAGGAAACATTTTACCCTCTTTACCTAGAGAAAGGGGAAGATTCTTAAGAGGAAATAGTTTCGAAAAATGGGAGGATATTTCTTCAAAATATGGAAATATCTTGGCGACAAAAGCGGAAGAGAAAAATCGCTGGTGAAGAATAATGAGGGAGAGAAGCATTTTATCATAAAAAAGTAAGGTTGCGAAAAGTATTAAATTTCTCTTTAGACTTTATCAAAGAAATAGTCACCAGATAGAGGATGTATAAATTTGTGCAATTTATTATAATATTAGGAAATAATTTGGACAATAGGCACCTTTGTTTTAAACATACATATATGTAGGCGTCTAAATATGGAAATGAGACTCGCATTCTTCTCCAATTAAAGCAGATGTTCTTCTCCAGGTATCTTTTCTAGATCCCTTATTGTTTCTAATCTCGATTCTCAGGCAAGATATAGTTTAGAGGTTGATAAAGTAGTCCCATTTTTATTAGGGTATCTTAATGTCCACTTAAAACGTATATTTTAACTGTAATAGGCTTTTCAAAGTGTGAATAAGGGATAAAATATACTAACTCACACAGTTCTTTGTTTTGTAAACCATTATTATGATAAATATGATAGCCTAAATCATAAGTTAAATACTGCTGACTTTTCTCATCGTTATTAATGATCTATATTTATTCAAATTCAGTGTTACTTATTTTTTAGCTATTTCCTGAAAGTAGTTTTGAAAGCAATTTTTCAGGTAGATTAACCTCCAAATTTACTTCACTAGAAGCCCCACGAACAGAGCCCATGTTTTGTTTTTGCATCCATGGATACTGGGAGTAATCATCATTTCTCTTGTACTTGGAATCTTGATGCTGCTTCTGTCTCCCAATTTTACACAATCTCCCTCATTCTTCTTAATTTTCGGATCAAATTCTCTCTGTTCGACCAACAGTCATTTGACATTACAATTTCTGCGTCTGATTCCTTTCACTAGATGCGTTTTGTTTAATGATTAAAGAATGAAAATGATTGGCACGGGGAATACACCAAAACGAATGGAAAAGAAGAAAACAAATAATAGAAATAATTTATTCTGGAAAAGTTTTTCTTGAAAGTGTTATCAATTATAAATACTCAGCTGGGTAAAATCCTATAGACCTTGGTTTTTGAATTGAGACGAGTGTTCGAGGTAAAGAATTATAAATCCAGAGAATTGAAAGCCAATTTTCGCTAGCCTCAATCTTTTTTCCATCCTTCTTGTACTCTCGTTATTTTGCTTATTTTTTATCTTCCCGTCCTATCCTTTTGTCTGCATAGTATTCATCTTTCTTCAAGAGTTAGAGGGCATATCTATTAGGAATAGCAATGCGCTGCAAATATCTCATACCATCTTCGGCTGCGTCTTCGAAAACGAAAACCGAATTTATCTGGAAACATGTCTAAAGTCTTACTAGGATAAAGCATCATCGTCCACTAAGTCATGTATGAATTGTGTTGGTTGGCAGCCGTCTTCCGTAAAGCATTGTGATTGCGTTCAGCGTAGAGAGATCGTCTCGTTCCGCGAGGATATGGAGAGACTGCCGTCACAGTCTGCGTTACCAGACACTTACTCCACTTCCCAACTTTAAAAAAAACCTCATCATCCGCTGCTAGCTATTCCAGGCTTAGAAGCACAGTAGCTTCCGCGCCGATTAGCAAGACGTCAGGGGAGAGAGGGGGGGTCTACAGGTCGCAAGGCCCGTCCTAAAGGAACTTGTCAAGAGGCCCTTACAGGAAGAGTTAGAGCATTTGTATGCAGGTATGACAAACATGTCTTTTAACTCAGAAGAAAGACCCCATACTTTTCAACCAGCACACGATTTTTTTCAATTCATTTACTCCTCCTGCGCCTACGATCTCTCCTATCAAAATATACCGCCAGCTCCCTAAATTTAGGAACAACAGGGATGCTAAAGACAAGGAACTATGCCTCTCCAAGAATTTTTTCAGAGTGCTGCCGCCGAACAAAGAGCTCTTTAAGGGGAGGATCCTAACATCCCTCAACCAGGATCATATAGCATGGAACAAATATGATATGCGTAATCCAGTTTCTGGGATTAGCGTTTTCTACGGTCATTAATGCTTTACTATCGGAACCTAAAGAATCCACAGTAGAAATCCCTAGTGGCCCTTCTGGTCTTCCATAACCAGACGAATTTCGGGAAAAGGACATTCTACAATACCAAAATGAGGATGAAATATATCACTACGAGGACGACTACCCTGCAGAGGACAGCCCGGATGAACAAAACAGCGAGGAATCACAGGAACAGTAAGAACAATAGAAAGAGAACAACGAAAACAACAATAACAGTAATAACAATAATAATACTAAGAGTGATAATGATAACAGTGATAATATTCTTAATAAAGTGGGAGAATTCTCACCGTGTATTGATCTATTAGAACCGGCTCATCAATTTTCTTACAAAAACAATCTCACTTCAGGTAAAGTAGTATTAGGTTCTTCAAATAATGTGCCCAAGTTCTCTAGTTTAATTAAAGTGCTTGTAACAAAAGCCTTAGGGTCTTCCTGCTTAAAAACTATAAATATAGACTAATGCTTTATACACATAATTTTTGGATACTCAAACCAAACAACGCATATAGAGCTATTTACGGCATGTATAGCCATACAAATAAATTCTTTTCAACCATAGTTCCACTTACTAATATATGTAAATTCAGTATTTTCCAAAGCTAAATCCTCTGACTTTGCCATTAAAATCAATTTCTCCTCTGGATTCTATCATATTCCACTCTACTATTTTGCTAGACCTAATTTTGCTATACAAACCACTTCAAGTATTTGGCAATTGAAAAGAGTCCTGATGAGAATTTTGTAGAGCTCTATACCTAATGCAAAGAATTATTGAAACTATCGCCAATTATTGGGCTAAAGAAACTAATGTTAATGTCTTTACATACCCGGATGATATTCTAAATATTTCTTTGGTAGATAACGTTAGAAACTTGCTATACGAAATATTAAGTTCTAGTTCAAACATTGACGATGGTAAATCTATAATCATTCCATGTAAAATACTTGGATATCTTAGAATTATTATCAATTTGTCTTCTAGAACAAACCAGTAAACGGTGCCCAGGAAAACAAAAATTTGTCGTTGCCTCGAATTTGTGTTTCGCAATAAACTTAAAAGTCAGTTTTGGACAAGACTTGCTGGTTTGTTAAATTTTTCTTCTATATTTGCATTTAGCTTTTTTCTGGATTCAATTATTTTTATTAGAATCACCTTTTGTTCAGGGCATTTACTATTTCCTTCAAACGAATAATGTTGCGTCAAAAACCCAGAGGGCAAACAAATGGAACGTATATTGCGACGCTTCATTAACTAGAATAGCTATTAAAATAGGCTTTGCTAATTTACTATGGCAAGCCCATAATTTTCACAAACTCTCCAAAGTCTATCTTATGGAAAATGGTACTGCTCTCATTGCACTAATTCTCTTTTCAAAAGCCCATGTGTATGTTGATAATATGGCTGTTTTATATAACATGAAAAGGGGGAAAATTTCGTATAGAAATCCTATCTTCTTTATGGCAACTAACTTATTTACGATCTCCAAAATATTTGTCAAATCTGCTCTTAATTTCTCATATATAAAATTGGAGAAAAATCTTGCAGACTGGGTATCCCTGAAGGCCCCAGGGCGCCGAATTGGAATTTAGCTCGTTTCCTCCCGTCCTTATACGATTATACCTGGAAATGGCTTCGCCACGACCCCCTACGTGGGGAGTTGCGCTTTGCTACCAAGATTAAAATCAAAAATATAAAAAAAGCAGCTATGGTTAAATTTTTAGAAATTTTCTCAACTTTGCCACTTATAATAATTTTGAAAGGAACTCTAAACTATTTCCCCCCTTTCAAAAAATCACGTTGCTAAAATATAGTTATAGATAAAATAAAAAGGCAGCCTTACTTAAATTTTAATAAATTTTCTGAACTTAACCAATTGTAATTTATTTTATTTTAAAACATTTTAAAGAATTGGATAATCCTTTTATTTTTATGAACTAAACTAATTTGTTTTTTCAAACTCTAAAGAAATTCTTAGAAATTACCTTGATAAAAATTAATATATACTTAAGTCATAACTAAACTAAGATGAAATTATTATTCAAATAATTCAAAAAATTTCGTTCTTAAATTATAGAATTAGTGATGATGATGATGATCAGGACAGGAGGAACCAAGATCCTTGCAGTCCTTTCCTAGACCGTGTGATGCCTGTTCAAATTGATTTTTCTCCTTTATTTTCAAAAATGTCCCTTTTGTTTAACGTTTACACCCACATATCCATAACTATGTTTGTAACTGGTAAATTTGAATTGCATACATTCACAACGGTTTTTAACCGTTATTTTTGGATTGTATCCATTTTTATAATTCCATTTTTGTAATTTTATATATTTTCCAAATAAAGGAGTACCCCATTGGAAAGCCGAATAAGGGTGCTGCGAATACCTCCAATTATGTAATATATTATTTATTATTGATAGTAACCGATCCGACTTCTGCTTGATTGATCAAGTCAAATGGCTCTTTCTTATCTTCACTGAACATGGCTCTGTGTGAATGACAAAGTGAGAGATCAATGAGAATTCATCAAAAGATAAAGGTTGAGGGGTATATGAAAGAGTGACGCAAGATAGCGACTTATGTGCAATACTTTAATATCTGTCTAAGGGTCACTATGAGGTAAATTTCATTTCTCATGTTGCCATTAATAAAAGAAATGTATTTTATTTATTCTTTATTTTTAAGCAATAAACACTTTTCATCTGGTGCGTGTGAACGTGACAGAGACACGATGAGTGAACTTTAAAAAAATCAAGCCGTCGTGTAGTGTTTGTTACCATAGTGACGAGAGAGGGGAGCTTCTGAAGAATGTTCACTCGTTGCACATTCGAGCGATGGAAGAGGAAGGGAAAGCTCGAAAGGAGCTTCATTGAAGATCGAAAAAAAATATTTGCATTTTCGAAGAAGCAAAAAAAGGATTATGTAAATTAAATTAAATATTATTCTGATTGAAGATACTTTGAATACAGATTAGAACATTTTGCCAACTTTTGACAGTTCAGTCACAAGTCTCTCTCTCTCTCTCTCTCTCTCTCTCTCTCTCTCTCTCTCTTGCTCTCTCTCTCTCTCTCTCTCTCTCTCTCTCTCTCTCGCTCTCTCTCTCTCTCTCTCTCTCTCTCTCTCTCTCTCTCTCTCTATATATATATATATATATATATATATATATATATATATATCTTAAGAGAGCAGAGGGATTGCGTGTTGCAAGGCGTATACGTATTTTTAGGATAAATAAGCAGGCTAAATTTAGGAAGTTCATTATTATATTATAACTTCTTGGACCGACGTTTCAGGGAGGAACCCATTCTCAAGGATGTGAGATTATAAATATATACAAACATAAGAATTTTGAGATAAATTATTAAATATTTATAAATTAACTATATGGGAAATGGGAAGCAGCAGAGGTGGTAATATTCAAATTATAAAAATGCAGGGCTTTTAACTATTAGGAAATAGGAAATATGTTTTTGTTTTTAAATAAAACTGAGATTAATTAGTTTTGGGAGTCTTTATTGTAAAAAGGGGGAGATAATCGAAATACTTGAAACATAGGGGTTGTTTTGGGGAGAAGTGGATTTGGCGTGTGTAATTTGTGGATTTGTGGATGATTATAGTTGTAGTACCCGAAACGTCGGTCCAAAGAGTTATAATATAGTAATGAACTTCCTAAACTTAGCCTGCTCATTTATCCTAAAAATACGTCGGCTTATTATGACCTTACTACTTGCTTCTTGTAATTCTTAATGTGTTTCTTTACCTTCCCCCTTCCGTCTTCCTCATTGGTGATTTCTTGTTTTTGAGGCGGTCTTTCATACTTTTCTTTCAAATTTATACCTCTAATATAATATTATTTCTTGTAGTTATCCTTGATAAGGAACTGAAAAAAGTTCGAAAGTACTTGGAAACACCTTTTCATTTTATCCTGCAAGAGATTGCCTTCATTTGCTACCTTCACGTGATACTTTGTGAGTTTTTCATTTCATATATATATATATATATATATATATATATATATATATATATATATATATATATATATATATATATATATATATATATATATATATATATATACATATATATATTAATAGATATATTTATATATATATATATATATATATATATATATATATATATATTTATATATATATATACCATAGTTACACAACAGCAAAGTAATCGAAAATTGAACATCTTATCTATCTTGTAGGTTGAATACAAATTTGGTATTTCAATAAACAAATAGTAAAGCATTGATATTATATCGACAAAAGTGTTACATTATCACCTCAAAAAGTATCCAACACACTCACAAAATTAGTTTTAAACCTTTAATAAATAGTTCTCGATCATTCTAGAGTGGTTTACGTGACAGGAATGCTGTAGAACTTTCTAGAAAATAATCTATTTTGTCCACGTTAATAAGCGGACCTCAGTCAGTGTCTGAGAGCTGCCTGAGAACGAAGTCATCGTTCAACACTCTAATTCTAATATTGCCCAAGACTAAAAAAATGATAAAAAGGATAGGAGAACTAATTGTTCAGTTACATAAAAGTGGTTTGGGGCATAGAAAAGTTTCATCTATGCTAAAAATACCAATCTCAACCATTGGTGACACTATTCGCCGGTTCACGTTATATCAATCCTGTAAGTCTACCACGTTCAGGGCGTCCATCTAAAATTTCACACCTTGCGGCTAAACATATAGTCCGTAAAATGAAGGAGAATCCTCGAGTGACTCGATCTGAACTTCAGGAAGATTTGGAAGCAGCTGGGAGCAATGTTTGCAAAAATACAATTAGAGCAGTTCTAAGAAACGAGAGATTCCATTCTCGCACATCAAGAAAGACACTTTGTTGAAACCAATTCATGTCAAAAACATTTAGAGAATACTGCAAGTTTTGGGGATGCTGTACTACATATACATATATATATATATATATATATATATATATATATATATATATATATATATATATGAAGACTTTTAAATATTCATTCGATGCATTTTCCGACAGGTCACAATAAGGACATGAGAGAACATATAAAATTCCGCTTTTTACAACATAAATATTAGGCAATCGGAATTCTGTAAATTAAACAGTAAATTTGTCATGTTATCACTCCACACGAGTAGTTTAGGAAAAATATAGATGATTTAAATCACTTAGTTGCGTCCAAAGATTTTAATATTATTGCAGTTAGAAAGGCATGAGTATAAATCTATACAATTTCTAATAGAGAAAGGTCTAGACTTAAGGAAAGGCTGGAGAAGTTATTTTATACAAAAATAAAGCGAGAGATTTTTGTTGCATGAAATTTTTAAACTGATTCTTATTACTTTTTTATCGCCTATTTCCAATCTCAAATCAGTTTTTGTCTGTATGCTGCAATTTTCATGCAATTTGAAATTTAAGAATTTTCTAAAATTGACCATATTCTGGTTTCGTATCAGAACAAATGATGGCTTCTTCAATTAGACATAAGTGAGAGCCTAATGCATTTTGTTATATCTGAGGCTGTCACAGATTTGTCCGTCAAAGGGGTAATAAAACAAGGTCAGCGTCGCGTGTTCTTGCTCATACTGATTTATGACCAAACGACCTTTAAAACTTTCAATAATTTCCGGTGCAGTCTCAGTTGGTCACTCAGTACATTTGCGAGAAACCCATTAAGACATAAAAATGGTCATTGACTCACTCAAATAATAATAGCACAAATGTATAATTTTCGTGGATGTAGAAAGGGTCAACTTTCTCCTTGGCCAACAGAAAACTTTGACTAACTTTCCATGCTATCTCTGCATGTGGGATAGTCTAGTCGAGGCAAGCGCTAGACGCAGAGGGAATGGCACATCCATGAAACTCTGGAAGCAGGCATGCCAAACATTGTGAATGACTAGATCGTCCATCAAGAGAAAATAGTTGTATCCCCTCTTTTATCTCAATTTTGGCTTGAGGAAGCAGATTTTGAAGGTATTCACTACTTTGAGGAACCTTGGAACTGTAAGTGATGAACAGGCAGAGCGCTTTAACTCAGAAATCATGACGATAGAAGAACGCTATCAAGGATTATAGCAATGGGTCAGACATATGATGGGGGACTACTGCTGGACTAAAAAACTAGATGACATCTGAGTTTTCAAACGCAAGAGCTACCACCACAAATTATTGTCATAATAGGAACAATTTAAGCTTAAATATTTCCTGCACTTTCGGAAAGGCAGCTGTTTACACTGATATTTGGATGTAATAGATGCAGGCTTCCGATTTGGTTAGTAGTAACACATAATTTTATGTTACTTATTAGATTTCACTTGGCTTTTTGGCAAATTCTAGTATCTATTGTGATGAATATACACATTGTTGAGAAAATACAGATACTTTGACAAAACGATTGTTTCAAGTCTAACTTTAACTTAGTATGGCAAAAAAATGCGAAAGGTGTCAAATTTTCGCAAAAAATGAAAAAACTGAATTGCAAAAATTTAGTAGCTTATATAGAAAGTCTGACTTAAGATTTGATATCAGCACATACATATTAGGTAAGAACAAGTGAAGTAAGTATAAATATGACGAAAAAAAATTTCGCCATGGTAAAATACAGTACAAATAAAATTCGTTTCGAAGAAACTAGTCTAGCAAATTTTGACTTGACCGTAAATAGAACTAGTTTTATTATTAATTTATGGAAATTACCAAATTGGCTGCATTCTGCCTCTGATCAGTCGCTTTCAATTTGAACAAAACTAATTTTTGTAAATGATGTCCTATTCTGATTGGTTAAATCTTTGGTTTGGTTCAAAACCATTTATGTGATAGCAGCGGTGGCAAAAACGGCCAAAATCTCTCGGTGCACGATTTTTGATTTCTCATCAATCATAATTTTATTTAATTAAGATTTTATGTGTAACACTTCCTCGCCATCATATTTACATTACTCCAATTTAGAATATAAAATTGGTGTAATTACTCATGGTGCATTGGTTTGTTTAAGTAGAACCATAACCAGTACACCTAAAAAGTGGCTCTACCAGATGAAAGTTGATTTGCAAGAACCTCAACCTCACTTCAAAATTTCTACAGATATCCACCACACATCCATTGAGTGGTGTTTATGAAAAGGGCAGGATTAAATCTTTGCATGATTAAATGTTTTGAAGAATCAGACCATCTCATCTTTCATCAAGGTCAATGGACCATCTCATCTTTAATCAAGGTCAATGGACCATCTCATCTTTCATCAAAGCCAATGGACCATCTCATTTTTCATCAAAATCCACAGACCATCTCATCTTTCATCAAGGTCAACAGACCATCTCATCTTTCATCAAGGAACAGACCATCTCATCTTTCATCAAGGTCCACAAACCATCGCATCTTTCATCATGGTCAACAGACCATCTCATCTTTCACCAAGGTACACCAGACCATCTCATCTTTTATCAAGGTCAACAGACCTAAGTCGCCTTCTCTCAATTGTTTTGACTCATGACTTCACGACTTTTAAAACTTTCAATAATTCCCAGAATAATCTCAGGAAGACCTTGAAAATTATATCTTTCGAAAAAGAATGTAAAACAAAATAAGGGATTTAAATTTCTTTACTGGAATAAAAGTTAAGATGTTATTACTAATAGCTTATTGAGAGGTAAAATGGTGACCAACCGACAGACTGACCTACGGACCGACAGTGTATCCTATAGAGTGGCGGCCACCCGACTAAAAACAGCCACTTTGCCGACGCTCTGTTCCTTAATTTAACCTCTTAACTACCAGTCTAGTCGTAACCAGGATGAGTGAGCTGTGAAGGTTTCATTGATATTTATCGAATTCTCTTCAGTGTTGAAAGGTTGGTCGCTGTTAATCACAAGAATTTAAATCGATCAAATTACAAATTGGCTTTCACGTACAATTCTGGTGGAGAGAAAAGTGTGCAAGAATGTTCTCTCCATGTTCAGAAGAAGTTTCCTCTTCATCACTGACCACAAAAATATTTCCTACCAATTGAAAATTCTTTCTTCACATCCAACCTTGGTATCTTTTCATCGCTGTCAGCAGTATTGCAACCGAGAAATTTTCTTAATGTTCAAAAATGCCTATCGCTACACTACGTAAAAAAAATACTTCCTGCATAACTATACTTGACTGTGAGGGAATTCTCATATGGAAGATCTTTAGAAAAAAGGAACTCCCATGTGCAACAAAAGGCCCAGCTAGGCCTAAAGTGGTTAGCCTACCCCCCTCCCTTCCACAAGCGGTAGCCTTGAATCGAGTCCCCCACGATTTACCATTATGCGGACTAAAATAGCTCTGCAAGAAGATTCGAGGCCTTTCGAGAGTAGGGCTGTTTCCCGCTAACCCCCAACTCCCGGAAGAGACAGAGTTGAGAAGTTTCGCTAGAACCCAGAAGATTTCTCCTTGATTCTAAGTTAAGTGCTAGCAACAAAGCAAAGTGACAGCTGGAATATATGTATTGTGTATTTGGAATTAGCCCCAGCCAGGAGCTAATTCCACTGAACGATCGCCCCGAGTGTTTTTCATGACTTCTTTCATCAACTCCTGTTGAAGCCCTCCTTATTTCGGGTAGCCGAAATACTTTCCCCTGGACCGGAAGTTACCCCCCCCCCACTTGCTTTTGGAGAGCCGTCATCCTCCAACCTCCCACTCTGTAGTCCGAGCGGTCTCACCTCACGTACAGAATACATCCGTAAGCCAACCCCCCTTCCCTCTTCAGTAACCCAATTGAGTTAATCTTCCATCCTTCGTTTATTGATGTGATTTTTGCCAGTTAATTCTCTGAGGTAATTCACTTCGAATAGCTGATCGACATTTGACATCAATTCCGATTCTTTTGACAAGAAAAACTCCCCACATTTCATCTTGTACCAACGTTCAACTGCACTAGACAGATTTCCCGAATGCTTTTTGCTTTTGGGGATGGTGTATTGATGAAGGATTTAAGCTGCACAAAACTCAGCTGTCATCTTCTCCTTGGAAATGTCTTTCGCGACATCCACTGTCCGAAAGTTATGGAAATGAAACACCTTCTCTATGACTTACTGCTCTGTTGGCAACACTCCTGGTGGAAACTTTTCACTGGTGAAAGTGTATTCACTGTAGAAACCTTCTGATTTGTTAAACTACTTAAAATCTCCATTTCTCAATAAGTGGATAAAGTAAATAAATATAATTTGTTTATAGAACTACGTATATTAGTTATTGATATGAAAGTTTTTTAATTGTCTAACCACAAACATACAAAATTGAGCTTTGGATTCTTTCTATAACATTCAACTTAATATAAATGAACAAAAATAATAACAAAAATATCGATTTAAGGGAAAATAGAGGAATTCTGCCATGTTACACTCTCGAATGAACCCCAAAATAATTTTTTGGTCATAACTTTCCCCAAAATAGTGGCTACCACCTAAACCCTATTTTTGTCGCAGTTTTAACATATTTATCAACAATTAAGAACAACATTTCTTTAATTTCAAATTTAAATCTACCCAAAATTGAACATAGATCACGATAAACCTCGAATATATATATTACAATATTGGTGGTGATATTGTAAACAACTTGTCAAAAAGAATTTAGGGGGTTTCATCTCGAATGAGCTATTATTTTACAAACAATGTAAAATCGCTTTACAAATGTCTTATCAGGTTCTAAAAGTATAGCTAGACCATTTTTTTGTTGGAATCAAATGATGCTAATCTTTTCCTAAATGGAGCGTTGGTAAAAAAATTAAATTATATGCGGCAATTCTGGTCACTTCTCATACAAAATTCCAGTGTAAAAATGCAAGTGTCCCAACGTCTAGCAACGAAATAAATTCATGAACTACATCGAACGAATAACGACCGAAGCACATCAATCTACTTTTTGTTTAAGATTAGCCCATTTGAGGCAGTTTATTTAATTCTTTAAAATACTAAACGCGTTTACTAATATATATTATGACATTGAGCTAGTTAACTGAGCGGCAACTAGAAATTACAATTCTTTTTATTATAAAACAACACTAAATTGGAATAAGCTATTTAAAAATGTCGTTGAAAACACTAAAGTAAATATTTCGAAAAATAAAATTGGTAACTATTACTTTTAAATATGACTCAACTGAAATATAAGCTGTGATGATAAATCTTTGCCCATACATTTATTTATTTTTATCTGTTGTTCACCTCCCTCTGCTAGGCCTTTGCATCATTTTTAGTCGCGTGTTCGCCCCTCTATAAGTTACTATGTCGGTCCGTAGGAAACCATTTTACTTTCCAATAAGATTTTTTGGCAATAAAATCGTAACTATTTGGCCGATTATAACGAAATTTGAAACCCCTATGTTGTTTTACATTTTATTTCAAATGATACAATTGTCAAGGTCTTCCCAAAGTTAGTCCGCGAATTATTAAAACTTTTCAAGGTCGTAAGGTTATATGGTCATAAGGTCATAAGTTAGAATAATTGAGAGCATGTGACTTAGGTCTGTTGACCTTGTTTGAACCAGACTTGACGGAATCTTAGGACATTGGGTGCTTCGTAATTATGTTTATTTCTAAGAATTAATGGCAAGTTTTTTCAAACACTTAACTATATGCATCCGAGTCCGACGGAATATATGTCGCTTTTGTAGCGGAAGATCTTATAAATAAAAGTCGTCGTTTTCATTTGTAAAAGAAGCACATCAATTTACTTTCTGTGTAATATTGGCTTCTTCTTGCGTCACTAACCTCTCCACACGTTCTCGCATAGTCGCTCCCTTCTCCCCTCTTTAGTAGTGTGAACGCCCACAAACTATCTAGGAGGTGCGAAAATGAAATTTACCTTCTCCCACACCGGGTTAGTAATGCGATCGGGATAGAATCCTTACAAATCACCTTAAACTTGGCGGAAGAACATCAGCTTCTTAAGTTTTCCCGACTCGCCCCTTCAAAGTGTGTCATAGTGGTTCTTGTTATAAGGTCCAAATTCCGAGTTAATCAAGCTAAGTGCACAATTTCGTATTCCCAGGAGAACGGAGACTGTCCTTTGTTCCAACTTCTTTTTATTTATTTTTTTTAAACTTTCTAAAGGATCAAGTGTGGACTAACGAGGGTTTTTAGAGCTGACTGAGCTTGGAGAATCTCTCCTGAGACGACTACTGGTAACTTTTCATAACCTTACTCTTATTTATTAGTTGGCTTTTCCATGGCTTTCAGCTACCCATTTATGTCAACTACCCTAATACGTTGGTCCCCACCTTTCACATCTAGGCATTGGGAGTAAAGGATTCGAGTTTCAAGCACCTAATCGAATTAGCTAACGTGAGCGTAAGGTTCTTTTGACCCTAAGAATGGAGTGGAAGCCTCAATCTAGAGCCCTGGAGAATGGGTGAATTTATTTACACTGTTTTATTGCCGATCTCAAAGTTAGACAATAGACAAGTTGTGCAGTTGTTTGTGTAAAAAGTTTGTTTATTTGTTTGTAGAGACAGTTTGTTTAGTTGTTTGTGTAGACAGTTAGCGTATTTAATCTCGAATAAACAGTTGGACTCGAGTCACTTATATTATAAATAAATGGGCATACTACCAAAACCATTGATGAAATCTAAAAGGTAATTAGATTGAAAAAACCACCCCAGGTGATGTGCCACATCAGGTTTTTCTAACCTGAATTATGAAAAAAATCCCAATATAGGTAAATTGATCTTTTAACGTAATAGCATCTACCCCTTCCGGATAACTACAATATGTATATTTAAATACATCATATGGGGAAAGGGTCCGTTATAGGGATAGGAACTTGTAGGGGTGCGAAAATGTATGAGAAAAATTCATTCCAACTCGATAATATAAATGGCCGATAAAATTACCAACCGAAGACGGACTAAAGCTGGTCGTGAGGCTAGAGTATTGGCGTTTAAATCCAACGGTACCGCGTTCGAAACTCAAGAGTCCAAAAACTTTTATGAAGATCTGTCAAGAAAGAAAACGGAAGAAAATGGCTTAAAGGTCCAACTCAACAAGAAGCACAAAGAAATCATCAACCTAAGATAAATGGAAGAAAATGAAGATGCATCAAGAGAGAAAACGAAGATTGAGGACCAACCCAGCCAAGAAGAATACAGAAGTCAAGGAAAATTCAAGACAAGCGTTTGAAAGGCCAACTTAAATAAAAGGAAATTCAGTCAAGAGGAAGAAAATGAAAATGCATCAAATAAGAAAAAACAAACAAACGAAGATTAATGACCAACCCAGCCAAGTAGTACACGGAATTCAAGAAAAGGAAAATTGATTCGAGGAAGCTGCATCGAAATAATCAAAAATGAAAAAGAAAGAAGAAGAAAATGGATTCGAGGAAGAGAACCTGCATCGAGAAAATCAAAAGAGGAAACCAAGTGAAAGCAAGAATAACATTGATAAATAAACAAAAGGGGATAATAAGGATATACCTTCCTCCCATAACTGGTGACCCTCAACGGCTGAACAATCTTCTGATCTTCGTTACAACTGCACCTGCACTTCTACTAGAGATTTAAGAAAAAGTGCTGCTGGGAACTTCGGAGACCCGGGGAAGGAGAAGCACTCATTGATTAGAGACAAGACTTCGTTCGCTCTCCTCAATCCCAGCGAATTAGCTTCACTTATCCCGCAGACTCGGAGGTCGTAGGAGGGAGAACTACTACTCCTCGATTAAGAAATCCGAGACTAGTCTCTCCCCAATCCTCAAATTCGCTCCGCGTTCTAGAAAGGGACCTGTGTAGGGGTACGAAAGTGTATGAGAGAAATTTCTTCCAACTCGATAATATAAATGGCCGATAAAATTACTAACCCAAGACGGACTAAAGTGTTCGAAACTTTCATGAAGATCTCTCAAGAAAGAAAACGGAAGAAAACGGTTTGAAGGACTAACTCAACAAGAATCAAGAAGCTCAAAAAGAAATCAGCAACTCAAGATAAAGTGAAAATTCACTGAAGAAAAAGAAAATTTCGAGGAAGACAAGCTGCAGCAAGAAAAGAAATCAGCAACTCAAGATAATTGCAAGAAAAATACAGATGCATCAAGGAAGAAAACCAAGATTAAGGACCTATTTAAGAAGAATACGGAAACCAAGGAAAATCGAGGAAGAAAAAGAAAATCGAGTAGAAAGCAAAACAGAAGAAGCTCCAATAAAATGAAGTGAAAAGAAGAGAAAGCAAGAAAAATTCGAAAGCCAAAGAAAACACTTGAAGGGCCAACTTTAAAGAAATAAGTAATTTCTGTCAAGAAGAAGAAAATGCATCGAGAAAACCAAGTGAAAAGCAAGAATAATATTGATAAATAAATAAAGTTATAATAAGGAAGCCCCCTCCCCCCATAAACTAAGAAAAATCTCGTATCTGGCAACTGGCATGATAAGGGGGCATTGTATGTCTATATATCTGGCTCTCTGGCATTCAAGACATTGATAAACCAGTGTAGGAATCTTTTTTCATGTTAAACCCGACAAATGCGTAAGGTTGTGAATTAATTTCAAGATATTTTAATTTAATGCTACGGAGCAAATGCTCAGTTTTTGTCGTTCGGAAGTGTCAACCAAAATACGTACCTAGATCAGAATTTGGAAAAGAGAGTCGTGAATTTTTCACCTACTCGTATTAATTGAATCTAAGAGCGGCTTGATTTGAGAACTTTTGTCTTTCTTAATAGCCGTGAGAAATAGAAAGATTAGAAATGTTAGAACCCAACCCTTTTCAAAATTCCTTAGCCCGAGGGAGAGAGGCCTATAAAAGGAGTAGTCCGGTATGAGCGTGGGTAAAATTATAAATACCAATCAGAGTGCAAATAGGTTTCAGAGTGCTGTTTTAGGTTGGCCAATGCTTAGCTAGGAGTATTTTGAAAAATTCTGGGGTAATAGAAACGGAGTAGAAAAATATACTTTACTACTAAGTAGATAATATATTTACAAAATTTAAAGGGTATTAATTAAAGTACATACATAAACATAAGAGACGTATATCAGTCTCGTCTTCAAACCCACGTATGTACAAACGGACAATGACAGATGGGACGCTAAAATGACTTTGAGCGCACGGAAAGCCAAATGACGGAGGCTTAACTGGAGATGGGGGGGGGGGCAGAGCTTGCTCATGAGAGTTGGGCGTTGCGGTTACCTCGTAGATTCGTTCCGAAGGAGTCGTCCTGCCTTCTTAAAGACGGCGAAGAGTCCACAACAATGGCCTCTTGATAAACGACTATTACGTGAGATGAACTCAGATGTTGCCTTCGGGTTTAGAATAACAAATCAAGAATTTGACACGTCACGTTGGGGTAACGGATACCAACGAGTACGGGGTCGACTCTTCGCGAGTTCTAAAGGAATACACGGAGCTTGACGGGTTCTGCAAGGGTACGTGCGGAACTTACGTGGACGAGAAAATGGCAGATATTCGCGGATACTCGGAACACAGGCGGTTACTTACTGCTGTCTAAGTTTGGCGTCGAACCGTTTATAGGGATCATACGGAGGGGCTTTCACCCTCGCCCGAAGGGGAAGGGTTCCAGTGGACAAACGCTTCGCTAGGCGAGGTGGACTTTGCCCGATTCCCGCGGACGCAGGATAATCCCCGGTGGGACCCTTCATGCTATTAAGCATATCTTAGGTTTCCGCCAAGTCGAGCCTTCAGCCTGTCACGACCTTAGCGGTTTTGCGGCTCGTTAACTTTTATTAAAAAAGATTGCGCAAGTTTGTCCTCTCTTTCTCTCTCTTCCTGAAAGAGAGGAGCGCGCGCGTCTTCTCTCTCTCTCTCTCTCTCTTTCTCTGACAGACGGCTTTGATTTCGGTTTAAAAATTCTTGAAATCTAGAGAATTAACTGAAGATCTAGGTAAAGTGTGGTATAGAGAGATAGGAACATAGGTTTTACGTGGTTGCACGTTACCATTTATTGCGGGTAAAGAGATTTTGGGGAAGATGAAGAAAAACATATCTGAGAACTGTATGATTAGCTCAGATTTTTGTTATTCTTTTCTGCCACATACGAAGCAAAAATCTTTTGCAAAAGTTGAGTATTTACAGTCTGTTTGTAAGAACATGGCATTAAACCTTTGAGTAGTTGCTGATAATTACATTTTACACCATGTTTAAAAAAAGCGTGTAAGAAACGTCGCAAACCAAACGTGATTTGGCCTCTGACGTCTGGCCTCTGATAGTATTATGGAGTGCTCACATTGCAAGATTGAATGAGATAATCAAATAGAAGTGCTCAAAAATGAGCACTTAGAAGTCTTATAAAATCTTATAATCGGTTCACGGAAAACCAAAATAACATTCGATGTAAAGGGAATACAAATGATAAGTAATTTGAAGGGATCACTGTTTACAAATTATGAATATTTATTTTTCATTTAATTTAAATCAAACTTCTCAGTTAAATTTCTCCAAATTATTGTCATTCTCTTAATCAAATAAAGAATATCAAATCCAGATCAAGGATTCGTTTTACTTCTTGAGGAAATCTCCAATCACCAATTTTGCCAGCCCACCGAGCAATAAAAGAGCTTTCCACTCTTGTAGACATAGCCTTGTGAATACAAGGCATTTACCTAGGAAGCGACCAGGCAACCGTTCAGCCGAATTTAGAAACCCATTTGGCTGCCGCAAGAGTGGTACCAAAATTCGATAACATTCACCTCTGGTAATTACACCACATTCGAAGAGGCTTACCTCATATACTTTCTGACTACCACCTATAGTATAACCAAGTGACTGTAGAAAGTACTTTTTAATCAACCACCAAATTGGAGAAGGAGCTCACGATTTTACAGTAACTAAGTTCAAGAGAGTTGAGTTGGGGAAAAGGGCGACAACGTTCTTGAGATGATTTCTGTATAAGTTCACAAGTCACAATTATTACAGCAGCTGTGTGAATAATTTAGAAAGAGGGTAATTTAAAATTGTTTCGACCCTTGGTGGTAGGAGCAATATGCCTTGACCTAAAAGGAGGCTCCCAAATCATTGAGTTCTTTAAACACAATGTAACATTTTTGAGTGTTTACTTTCGAATTTTATTTAGAAAAGCGTTAAAAAACTATGATTTAGGTGGGCAGTGGCATTTTGGTATTGGAGTATATCAATATATTATCTACAATGGAAGTAAAAGTAAAATCTTTCAACCTTTCTTTAAGGAAACGGATATAAGTATGTATGAATGGATGCACGATAGTCAAAAAGCATGAATGAAATTCCAAAGCTCAGAGCAAAGTAGAAACAGCCATTTTGTAATTATTTAGCTACTCTTCATGAATTTGATGAAATGCAACTCTGACATTGTGGACTTTAACGACGTTGAAGTCGGTCATGGGGCCTGAGGTTTCTAGGGACCTAACGGGCAGAGATCTTGGCCATAGCCAAATTGTCGTGGATGATGTTGATAACACTTCCCTGTAATATTCCAAGTTCTCGCTCGATTTCTTCGACCTTCACCTGTCGATTTTCGAGGATCATCCTTTCCAAACGGCCACATTGTTCTCGTTGGCCACGTCTAATGGGCCTTCTAGACGGGGTTCATCTTCAAAGGCCTCACGAAAATGTTGGAACTCCCTATTCCAGCGAGCAATGGTTGTATAGGAAGGGGCGGTGTTGGTGTACACTGCAACCATGCGTTCATGGATCTCTTTTGCATTCTTGCCTTCCTTGGTCAAAAATTTAAACACTGCGCGGTGCTCAACCTTCTCCATTGTTGAAAGATTTGTAACTGACGATCGGCGATCAGCTACTCCTTCTTAAGTAGCCGAGGCAGGAGCGTGCGCCTGCAGGTCCTGACTTGTCATAACTTGTCCTAACACCTTCACAAACAGCCATCCCCTTCCTCTGTTTTGCTCGACCGATTTGAAAACTTATTGACTGCCCCTCGTAATCTACTGATCATTGCAGCGTCTTCGACTGCTCGCTTTATCGGGAGCTGCTGTCTGTAAGGAACAAAGTTAGGTTCAAGAGAGTTGCGTAGCTTTGGGATTAGTAGAAACTTGAATAATTTACTTGGGTTATGTAATATACAGTAATTTTATTTTACCCTAAATTCACCGCTAATGTTCAGACACTCTTCCAAACCTCTTTAATCCTCTATCCCCTCGTTTATCGCTATATTCAATGAACAAATTAAAACTTTTACTGCGTATTTTTATTCCCACTAAATTATTCCATTTAATGACTTATTTTCCTGCTTGTGTGGACCAATTCTTCTACACAACTCTCAGTTCAATTCTAACACTAAAATTGTTCTA
Organism: Ceratothoa steindachneri; assembly: GCA_963969495.1. Taxonomy (NCBI): domain Eukaryota; kingdom Metazoa; phylum Arthropoda; class Malacostraca; order Isopoda; family Cymothoidae; genus Ceratothoa; species Ceratothoa steindachneri. Next base: position 104,577,592 of record OZ018327.1, on the reverse strand, counting down.
ATTATTCAATTTCCTGTTTTCTTTCCATCCTGCCAATCATTTGTAAAGTTTACTTACCCTTTTTCTCATGAATCCGAACGTTAGTGCAGCAGTTTTATCCTCTTTTCAGAACTATAGAAACATTTGTTTTGATCGCGTCTTGGTAATAAAAGTTTACAATTTTGCTTAGATTTTAAAGTTTTAATTATTTACTCCCATTACACTAGGCAACAAATTTTAACTTTTTGTTTGTTAGAGACATGTGAATAAGTCTTTCTAATTAGTTCGAGGGCGCTGAATCCGAATTTTAACCCCTTTTCGGGCACACCTAGAAATACTTGAAATATCAAAAATTCCTCTTCGGGTCATAAACTAGATGTATTTCTAAGACACTTTTACTCTTGAAGATTTTTTGATTTGAGGCATTGTAAAATGTGAAAAGAAATTGGTAAAGTATCCCACACGGTATACTTTACCACTTTCTTTTCACTTTTTTACACTTCACACCCATATCACATTGGAACACATTTATCTGGCTATATGCTATTAGACTTCTATGCACCTACCTCCATTATTGCGGGCGTGGGCGGCGTGTGTGTCGGAGTAAAAAGAAGGAGATCTGGCTAGTACGGCGACGGCTCAGAGAATGCTTGCGCGGCCAAGCTCCCGCACGAGCTAGCACGCTCTGATTGGTGCACAACTATAGCCCGGAGTTCCCGCTAAAGGGTTAAAACCAAAATTTTCTATCACGTCTAGATTTTGTGTAATGAGCCCCCCTCCCTTTTCGCTATTTGTGTACATCACTGGCTAAGTTACCTCCCCCCAAGTTATAAAGATTTTATTGTATTGATTAAGTTTGTAATGCCCTTAAAGTTTAAAGATACTTTGCTGTAGCTTTCTCGTTTTTCTTTTGTGAGACATCAAAGTTTTTATTGTAAAGCCCAGCAATAATCCCCTATTATATTTGGATTAAACTTTCCTTGGTACCTCGTCTCCTAAACAAACTATTTTGATGTAAACGTTCACCATGTTCAACACTAACCGCTCCCAGATTTTCCGGAAAAAAATCGACATGAGAATGCAGAAAATGCATTTTAAGTGACATTCTACATCCCATCTTTCCATAGGCTTCCAGCATATTGTTTACACTTTCACGCTAATTTGGAGATTTAAAATTGGCAAGAAAGTTTTCAGTGACATCCACAAAGGATGTCAATGCTTTGCATTCCTTTTCATTTAGACACAAAGAGAAGGAATCATCCGAAACAACTCTGCGAATTTATGGTCCAGTGAAAACTCCAGCTTCTATTTTTGCATCAGTTAATAATCCTTTGAATTTGTTTTTCAAATATTGAAAGCATTCACTTCTTTGATCCATACCCTTTACAAAGTTTTTCACTAACTCTAATTTAATGTGAAGAGGTGGAAGCTGAATTTTTTAGATCTACTAGAGCAACATGTTTAACAATATGTTTGCCAAAAAGGTGTTCTTCTCTAGCTGGCCTTTCTTGATTTTTATAGTGATTTGAGGGCTTACAGTATATCATGAAATCAGCAAATAGCATTGTCTTCCTCTTCTCATTTAAACAAGCTATCAACATTGTGTTACACTGCGTGCAGCAAATATGAGGGGACCAATCTTTATCCTGGTCTCCTACTTTGCATCCAAAATAATATATGTAGGCTTGCTTCATCGTTACTGCTGTTTCTATTTTTCTCCGTTGTGCCACTGGTGTGAATCGCCTACAAACAACCCAAAATATGTTGTGTCTGTTTACACATCTGCGTCTAGAACTTGAATCCATGACAAGATTTCAAATACTAACTTAAGCAAGCAAACGATACACAATGTGAGATCCTTATCATAAGATTCTTATCAGAGCACTATTTTAATCAACGTATTATCTTCTTTACCAGTTACCAGTTATCAGTAGCAGAAAATCTATTACAAATAAGTATGTATTAATCTGAAAATCTGAAAATATCTGAAAAAAAAACCAGTAATTAGAATTCAATGATATTTGAGCTTAAATATTGTCTACTTGATATATGTTAAAAATGTTAATATATATTAAATATATATATTATTTATTAATATATATTATTATATATACATTTATTATATATAAATTTATTATATATATTGAATATATTAAAAAATTGCATATTGATACAATATTGAGCAAAAGTGTGAAATCGCTTGAAAAGGAAAATTCAAATTACACATAAACTAGACGGGATATGCAAATTCTAAAGACAAATTTGTAATCAGTGCCTAAAATTCATCTAGGAATCAATTATTTTTTGTTCTATAACAAAAAGCATATTACACAGTGTTATTTTTCTGCATGTCGTTTTATGCGTTTTTGTTTTACTTTTATTACTATAGATACTTAACTCATTTAAACCAGAAAACCATCTATAGCTGTTTTATTCCTCAGGTTATGGGAGAGGGGCGTGCTTTATTATAATTTATTATTGTTTATCTTAATTTTACCTTTTTCGCAGGTTGCTTCCTCCAATTTTCTTCTTCTTTAGTTGGTCCTTTAAGCGTTTCTTCCATTTTTCTTGGGCTTCGGTATTCTTATTTAGTTGGTCCTTCATCTTCGTTTTCTTTCTTGATATTATTTTATAAAAGTTTTTGGACTCTTGAGTTTCGAGCGAGGTACCTCCTGATTTCGTTTCCGATACGTAGCCACACGACTGGCTGAGTCCGTTCTTTTGTTGGTAAGTTTTTCGGCCATTTTTATATTATCGATTTGGAAGGAATTTCTCTCATACATTTCGCACCCCTACAAAGTATCGTCCTTGAAATATTCCCTAGCATTATTTCTGTCGAGTTTGGGCAAGGCATGCCTTCATATAATTAATTCACATCCAAACTCTAAAGTCCCAATTACGCTCTCTTTCAAATGGTCTTCTAGTACATTTTACTCTTTTCATCTTCTTGCACTTATATATAAGCACTTTTCCATTTTAATCCTTTATATCGCAATCTTTACTTCACACAACAATTTTACACCTTCCAACAGAATTCCACTTACTTTCACTCTCATTATGATTTGGAGTCTTATGAGAGCTCTTTTAAATCACTTTTTTAGCGACGACCACCTCATAAAGCCTACTTCATAACTTATGCGCTTTCACATACTAATCTCCTCCATATACTTAGACATGCTTCGGCTTGATTTTGACATAATTATTTACTTCTTCCGTCCATCCTTGGATACTCATTTTGTTTCACATTTCTATCATAGCCCTATCTTCTCTCTGCATTCTTTTAGTCTAATTATTTTATAATACACACATCTGTTTTTATTTAATCCCTAATCCATAGTCATTACACAATGTATTACCATTCACGAATAGTGGTTCACAACTACTTGTTTATACAACTATTGACTATAGAAAAAAAAAATATATATATATACTATATGGTGCATTAGTTTAGAGCAATAAGTGATATCGCACGTTTCATAGAGCAACCTAGGGCGTGCCCTAGTCAGCACCAGGTAAGACCAGGTTTAAGTCACCCGTTTAACTCAAAATTGATCTTCCCTGGTAGAGACTCAAGCGTCTACTAGGGTGCAGTAAAAAGCGGCCGGTGTCATTTATTGCTGTACCCTAACCGCTTTCAGTATTCACTTCTTATTCTTTTACTCTTTAACACTACAATTGCTAAATGCATCCCACACACAACTGTTGGAATTTAATCAAATATGTTACAATACAGAACCCTCAAAACCACACCTATCGATACACGCGTTTCTCCTAAAATATCATACGTATTTAGCCTAAAATGACATTTGTACATAATTATAAAATTCAATTAATAAAGAAAATACGGATTCTTTACAAAGCAGATAGAAAGTCGCCAGGTAACGCATAGCCCCTAGTGCCATTGCCATTAAAACGAGAGCAAACATAAATTGACGTTTCTGGAGCAAGATAAGCTAAAAGCTTATAATAGGCTAGATCAGAGAGCTATCATCAGCAACATTAAAAAGACAATAAATACTTATTTGCTGCACATGGGTCTCTAATATTACAAATATGTGCAAAACATATTATATCAAATCTACCCAGGAGAGGAATTTAGTAGCGTTATCTAATTTCTTGATCATGGGAACATATCCTTAGCATTTGGAATAATATGTTATAATTAGTAGTTTGTGACTTATCCAAAAAACCTCTAATGGCTGAATGAATCCAGATTTCTCCTCCGGCTCAGCCAAATTAAGTAAGACATCTAATTCCTCCACCCTAGAAGCCTACCCGTCTTACTAGGAATCATGTGTCTCTCTTCCACTCCGAAATCCAATTTACTCTTGGCTCAATATGATAATAATAATAATAAGTCTTTTGTAATGCGCTTTTCAAGGCCTGAGGCCTTCCTAGAGTGCACGTTATGCTGAGATGAGAATGGAAATTCAATGGAAATTCAAGAGGGGGGAGAAGGCAATACTAAAAAGATGCGTTTTCAGGAGACGCTTAAATGTGCTAAGAGAGGGAGAAGACCTGATTTCAGCAGGAAAAGCATTCCACAACTCAGGGGCGCAGATTAGGAAGGAGCAGTCCCCCATTGAGCAGAGGGATGAACGAGGAATATTCAAAAGAGGTGCATGTGATGACCGAAGGGCCGAGGGACATGGCGTGGCGAAAGGGCAGAAGAGAGGTAAGACGGAGCCTTGTTATTTAGGGCCTTAAATGTTAATAGAAGTATCTTGAAGTGAGTACGGGATCTGACAGGGAGCCAGTGCAGTTCATGCAGCAAGGGTTTCAAGGGAGAGAAGCGAGGGTGACAGGGAAGAAGCCGGGCGGCATAGTTCTGTACAAGGTGAAGGGGGCGGAGAGAGAAGGATGGCAGATTCACAAGCACAGAGTTACAGTAGTCAAGGCATGAGGTGATGAAGGCATGAACAGCAGTCTTTTGACTTTCTCGATCAAATTGAGGGCAAATACGAGAGAAGTTACGAAGGAAACATAGATAGGATTTGCTTACATTGCGGATATGAGGCTTAAAGGAGAGATGCTCATCAAAACAACACCCAGATTCCTAACGCAGTCAGAGAAAATGATAGTATTACCGCCCAGAGTAAGCGACGAAAAGAGAGATTCAGATTTTTTGACAAGAGCAAGGGTGCCGATGAGGAGGACCTCAGTTTGGGAGTGATTAAGCCTGAGGAAGTTGGTTGAGAGCCAGTCAGAAATGGAAGAGTAGGCAGCCAGGAGGTCAGTGATAGAGTAGGCAAGAGACGTGGGGGATGAGGAAACGAAAATTTGAGTGTCATCAGCATATAGGTGGAAGGATAGACCGAGATTACAGAGAAAGGAACTAAGAGGGAGAAGGTAGATACGAAATAGTAGAGGACCAAGGACAGAGCCTTGTGGCACCCCAAAGCGAATGGGGGTAGAGTCGGATGAAACGTCGTCAATCACAACGGATTGGGTACGAGACGAGAGGCAAGAGCGGAACCAGTCAAGCACGGTGCCTGATATGCCGAGGAAAGAGTGGAGACGATCAAGTAGGACGGTATGGTCAATATTGATTCGTCAATCACCTTTGAGATAACTTTTATCACAATCACACTAAAAAACACACGAGTGATCACATAACATCTGCAAAGCTCTTTGGAATGGGTGTGGATGGGGGTAGTTAAGAGACTATAAGACCTTGGGATTTACATTAAATTGATTTAAAGGTACTTGTTGATACAAAGCAGCGAATATTTTTAAATGGCGTGAAATTACTGTGAAAGAATCTGAATACTGGAACATTTTAAGAATCCTCCTAGAAGTTTCTGTTATCTTAATTTATATTAATATTTTTTAAGTTCGTTGATTAGATTAAAATTAGTATAAGTGGTTCGTATACGAGGTTTACGATAACTAATTACTGATATAGATAAGTAGTGATATGTTTCACTCACCAATGGTGTAAATTTTCTATCTTTAATTTTATAGCAGCAGATTTCATTATTAAATACAAGATTCTTAGTTGGGTTTAAGTGTGATGTAAATTGATTTTAGAACAGCAAATTGTTTTCTCTAAAAATCTCAGCTAGGCGTATAGAAGTTTGGAATAAAGCAAAAAGAGATTTTAGATTCATTAATAGGAATGCTTTCTATATGATTAAAAGAATTATCTTTAAATTTTTGAATTATGATGCTAGAGGGAAGTTGAAATATTCTCTACTAATCTATTTACCATTTTCTTAAAGCAGACTTGTTTGAGCAGAACATGAGTATGGGCATTGATATTGGTTGATATTTAAATGACCTTTGGTGATATGTAGTCATCCATATATGTATGTTATGATGTAAATTGAAGTAGAATAAGTTAGAGCGCCTTATACAGAATAAATTAAAATTAGAATCAATTGAACTAATAAATTTGTGCAACCGTAGATGTAAAGTAAAGGATTAATGATCAACAGGAAGAATATAAGATGGCAGATAAAACCATATAAACCACATTTAATAAACGGCCATTTCAGAGATAGATAGCTCAAGGCAAGGTAAAGTAAGACTACAATTAAAGTAGATGAAAGATATATGAATGGAAAGCTCGATAGGCGTAATAAATGTGTGGCAATCCATTGGATCGTGTTTGGAATTATACGGAATCTGGTTGAAGTAAGGACTTTAGAGAAGTTACTATGTAGAAACCATCGAGGACATTGACTATTTGGAGTGAATTCGGAGGAAGTTGAATATATACTCTTTATTCTGGAAATTTGTCAGGAAGAGATTGGGGTTTATGCTTTACTACAGAAAATAATTAATTTAACGATATATGAGACATAATCTGGTTACATAAAATATGGAATTGTTCACTTCAATTACAATGGCAACTGAATTTATTTGTTTCTCTTTAAGCACTGTACAAATACTCTAAATGTATATAAACTGATAGATATTCTTTACACCGTACGCCAAAGTTTCTGAACCCGCAGAGTGAATTAAATGGTCTCTAAGTTCGACGAAGTTAGGCAAAACATGAGCGAAAAACTTTCTGAGCAATGGAGGGTGGGGCAATCGTTTCGATTGGGAGTAACTCGGCGTTTACGATTATAGTTATCAGCGAGAATATTGTAGTGTTGTTATCAGACGACAGTTATTATAGATATCAGCGAAACATATAGTCTCAGATTGAGGCAGCAGTCTTTCTCTTGCTTCTTTGCGTGGTGGATAATGAGATCTCTGACTTGCCTCATCTGACTTAATCTGAACTTTTTCTGGACAAGCCGATTTTATTCATTCCCAAATTCGGGGAGATTTGCTCATTCCCTGGTTAGATAATTGCGTTCCAAGACAGGTTGCTTCCAAAGGAAACGAAAAGGGAGATACCAAAAATTTTATCTGTTAAACGCGGAGAAGGTCCGTTTCATTCCCTCGCACTCCACAGAGGCAAGCTGAAACACAGCTGATAACTTTCTTGGCAGTACGAGAACTCCCCTGTGTGTGGATGCAAGCCGTGTGAGAAAGGTAGGGCGCCAGAATCGCCCACAGGGTTATTCATGAACATAATTTACATTAAATACCTGATACCGATTTATGTTTCATTTAAAAAATTTGATACATCAATTACGTAAAGTGTAAATTTCAATGTTATATGTAGAACATTTTAAGATCAAATGAAACTTGAAATGAAGATGAGGATGACATTGAGGATGTCACATGAATGTAGGGAATTTTCAGATGAAGTGTAACCTGAAATGATAGTGAGGATGACAACTATGTTACATGGATTTATTCCGAGGAATAAATATTCCTTTGGCTTCTGCAATTACTCATCTTTTGAACTCTGAATGCAGTATTAAAAAATGAAGGATATCAGTTATAAAAGGTTCACATGGCAGATAAATGACTATTCTTAGCAAAATTCATTACATCAAAGTAACATAGCCTTACTAGCAGTGTGTATGTAATACGAGTATGTCAGCTTTCATCACCACTATGAGGGGAGTAAGTGATATAATTATTGATTTCTTGATTATGATAGCGGGAAGGAGATAACAAGAAACATATATGCTAAATGAAAATCTATATCAATAAAAAAAGCTTGTTTATTTGTAACTAGCGAATATACAGATGTATATTGTTCGAAATTCTTATATTGTGGCACCAAACGATGTTTACTTGCTGATTATTATTATTTCTGGGGTGAAGGCAGATTTAAGAAAGTTATGAACGAACAACGTTGTGGCCGCAGGAACACATCGAGTATATTATGGATACAGACTTGGGTTACAGCTTAACGGAGAGGCAATAGTTGAAGTTAAGCAACAGCGGGTTTGATATGTCGCCGGATGCAGACGCGTTTTATGAGTTCACTTCACCGAGACTGTGATATACATTGTAGATACCTGTAGTTCGTATTCTAAGTTGATCTGAACTGTAGGCCTCCACTGAGAAATTTAAGGCTTTTAAAATGCCTCATATGGGTGGGTGTTAAAACCATAAGAATTATTATTATTTTGTCTTTTGAATGGCAACCCAAAATTAAGATAATCATATTAAAAGTTCTGCTCAGGAGATTCAGAATGGCAGGTTTCACTTATGCAATATTCAATTCAAAGGAGGGAAAATATCAGCGCTGTGTTATTAAAAATGAATATAGGATATTAGTGTTACAGTAAGGAGGAACAAAGGGGTTTTCTTGTTTGGTAGAAACAAAGGATTAACTTAATAATCGAGTTTATTTTTCCCTTATTAGAATGGTTAGTTGGGCAGTGGTAGCGTGACGGGGCATTAGTAGGACATTTCCTGGTCAACACAAGTGATAGAATGAGAACAATATATATATATATATATATATATATATATATATATATATATATATATATAGAGAGAGAGAGAGAGAGAGAGATATGGATGGATAAAACCCCTATATACTTCAAATTTCCTCTTCATTGCGACTACATATCAATACAAAATGTTAAATAAAAGCGGTGTAAAATGACAAAGATTTATTTATGAATCCTCATAAGACCTACGCTGTGTTTTTAGTATTAAAAACAGAACTAATGGTGTTTTTACGCATTATAGGCATCATATATGGTTTCGGTTTTGCACGAAGAGCACATATTTTTAAGATAGTCCATCTTGATGGGGTCAAAATAAAATTAGAATAAGTCCGTCTTGCTTTCCTTTGTGCGTAAGGAAACCCTGATTTCATACATTGCCAACACTAAATTCGACCTTATTTCCAACTTTAGCAACTCTGGTTTCAAACACTTAAACAACGCTGGTTTCAAAATTAACACCAAAACCAATTGACAACCGTTAATGAATGATGGCGGATTGTGATTCTTGTGCGTTTAGTTTGTTGAACTTTAATATGGCTTTTGCTAACTCCTCGGACAATTTAATTAAGTTTCGTATAGCTCATTGCATCATTTTAAAAGTAAAGAGTTGCGACAGATGTGGTAACGAGGCGCAGCTCGATTATAATGTTAAAAGGTACAGATGTGACAGGTATGTTTCCGTGAGAAAGCAAAAATGGCAAAAGTGCGGTTGGTTGCAAAGTATTTTTAAAAATACAATTTTTGACTGTGTTCACCTTGATATGCTTAGATGTTGAACTTTGTAATTTTTTACCTTCGGAAGTGTTTTTCTTGCCCACTCCTTCGGACTGAATTTGATCTTAGCACAGCGACGAACTCGTTGTTATGTGTTCCAATGTTGTTGTTTTTTATGCAGTGCTCCACCCCGAAGGTGCCACAGATATTGGAATGATGTGTTAGGTTAGGTTAGATTGTAGTAAAAAACAGTACTAATGGTGCTTTTAGGCATTTTAGTCATCATTTCTGGCTTCGTTTCGGTGAGGAAAGAAGTTATTTTTAAGATAGTATCATTGTAAATAGAGCCGTACTCAGAGAGGTTATATCTTAAAAATAAGTACTTTCCGTGCCCAACCGAAGCCGTAGATGCCGACTAACAATGCCTAGAAACACCATTAGGACTGTTTTCCTACTAAAAACACGGATAAGTGATCTGAAGTTCACCAATTTATTTATCATAAAACAGAAAAAACAAATGGCGCATGAAATTAATATCTGATATCTAAGATTAATGCACGTGTTTGGAGTGATTTTATTCCACTCTTCTTCCCCAAACCTTTCCAATTCAATGTTGCGAGGGCCTCTATTTTGCCCACTCTTCTTCAGATCCTTTCATACATGTTCAATGAAGTTAAAACCTGGGTTTCGAAAAGGCCAATTGAGGACAGTAATGTGTTGTGCTAGTTATTTCTGCATAGATTTCAGTAAGATTTTCTTGTAACTCATTTGATGAACTCTTAGGATTGTTTCTAACTCTCTTTATCATTGAAAGAACATTTCTATAGGTCAGCTTCTTTGGCTGACCTTGATGTGGAAGATTAACTGTGATAGCATTAAATTTATTTTACCATCTAATGTCCATTACAGAAGAAATTTGGAATGCTTACAATGGAGGAAACTTTTCTATATCCATGATCGACTATGTGCAATTTAATATATTTGGTTTCTTGCGGATGCTGAATGTTCAGCTCTCTTCACGACTTCGCTGTATAAAATGTTTACTTGGTCAAGTCCTGACAACTATCGCCAAATTAACATCTAACCTATCGTTCTCGAATCTTCTAGTTTACTCAAGAATTGTTTCGAAAAAGTTCAAAAACTGCTGGTAAAGTTTATAAGAAAATAAACTTCTTTCAAAGATACAAATTTAATCCAAATCCTGAAGGCAGTAAATTGTCTATCTTCAATGATAACTTAAGAGCTGCCTGTGGCTTAAGAGACTTGATTGGTTATGACGTATAACTGCTATCAAAATAACAGATATAGACGGTTTGATAATTCAGTATTCAGTAACTGCTTTAATTATTCGCATATGTAGAAAATAATGCCTGGTAATTGCAACTAATTTGGTTAATGACAAGGTGACGCCCCTTTGTCGTGGGAAGAGAGCTTGTGTGTACCTTGGACTTTTCGAGCTATGTCGGTGGTGGTACCTCTTCTGGGTACCCGTAGTGGGGCTTTCCTTGTCGATTTGGTCGGAAACGAGGTTCCAGACTAAGTGTGTCATTCCTTCCTTATTCTACTCTATCCTTCTCCTTTTTTACTTTTATCCTATCCCTCTCACGTATACAAAAATAAAAAAACAACAAAAAAAGAGCCTACTCCTATCGTGTAACTCCCTTTTTTCCTTCTATCTACATATAAGGACCTGGCAGCTACCTCATGCGTCAGTAGAGAGGCTTTGGAACATCTATAAACAACGCCAATCGACGATCACTGGTTGCGAGAGACTAGGACTACAAGTGTCCTGGACGTTGGGGCACGATTAAAAGGGTGAGGGTAGTGCCACGTTAACCCCTTCCCTGGTGCGTAATTATTGACCATTCCCAGTGACCGTTGATGAATGCCTCTGGTAGCATCGGTCCGAGGTGACGACCCTTTGTTTCCAGGTTGGTTGCCAGGTCAATAAAAAGCCTTGAGGCCAGTCTCTTGGTGTGGCGGGATATCCATTGAACGCTGCTCCGAGATTTTGGTCGTCGTGAAGGGAAATAGTAGGAGTTTAGTACGGGGCGTGCTCCGTTGTTCACCTGGTGAGAAATCGATGGCCCCTTCGGGGACCGTTAGTGCTGCTTGGTTAGGAGCCACGGCACGCCGAGGTTTGAAGACTCGGTCGGACGAACAGCAGCACAAGAAGCGTGCCTTCTTAAAGATCTGAAACCTCTCAGGTTGATAGGCGGGAGCGACTCACGCGGGGCGAACTCACCACGCTCTTTCTTTTTTATTGAGTGGTCACAAAGTATTCAGAGATATAAAGTGATCAGCATGACTGGAAAGAAAGGACCTGGTGCGTTAAAATATACCTGCTCGACATGTCAAAAGGACAGGTGGTGCGTAGATTTTCCGGAGAAGTGTTTCTCAAAATGCCACCCTGTAAGTATCTGCATGGACTGCGTACTAAGGGCAGAACTTCAGGAGCTTAAGGAACATTTCAAATCTTTTGAGGAAAAATCATGACGGCTGGAAGAAAAGGTGAAAATCCTCGAATCTGAGCATGTGACTCAAATCCGTCGTCTCGAAGCCATCATTGCAGAGATGACAGCCACCAAGGTAGAGCAAGAGCAACGAGAAACTCCTAATAACGCGGATGGCTCCTCTGTTGAGCCCTCAAGCACCGCGTCGATAGAGATAGGCCATCCATCTAACGTCCCAGAGCCAGCTGCTGCTGGGGTTACTCAGGGCGTCAAAAAGAAGAAAAGGAAAGACAGTAGATAAAACAGAAGAAAAAACGAAGAAGAAAAAGAAGAAAAACAAAAAAGGGGGAAGAAAGAGGAATCAAAAGAGTCCATACTGAAAGGGAAGCCTCTGTCCTTTGAACCCAAATGCGCGAGGGTCATCGTGATCAGTGACTCCCAAGCGCAGGATATACAACCCTTGCTAGCGGCCCGCCTTCACCCCAGTGTGAAGGTAAGCTGCCTTCCAGTTAAGGGGAACGGAGAAATAAGGGTGGAGGCTGAGAAATCTCAGATCTCTGAGAACTCAGTAGTTGCCCGCATGGCAAGTGGCAACGATCTCTACCTACGAGGAGGTAAAGTAGGCGTCAGCGGCAAGATCCTGACCACAGTTATATGAGGAGTTGAGGACTGTGGGCTAAAACCCGCAGACGTGTCGTATTCGGGATACTCCCAAGACGAGGTCCATCCCGCAATGCTCACGCGAGCAATGTCTTCATAAACCAACGCCTATGAGATCTTTGTACGGCAGAAGAAGTCTTTTTTTTAGACCCCTACCGCCCTTTTTCGGGAGAAATGACCTGTACAAAAGGGACGGAGTGCATCTTTCCTTTAAAGGGAAAGCTGTACTCGCACACATGATCCAGGATTTTGTGGAACGGACTCAAAGAAGTTTCAGACCCAAGTAAATGAGGACGTACGCAGGTACACCCGTGTTACTTCAGGAACGACCTTTTCTGAAGTCACAAAGAGGCGAGTGAGCCCGCCACAGAGAAAGAAAGCGGGAAACAGAAGAGCGTAGGGAGTCCTACAGTCGGAGACTCCCTCAAAGTTCTTCTGTTCAATGCCAGGTATATCAGAAACAAGTTTATAGAACTTCCTGGCCTCGTAGCAACAGAAGAACCTGAGATGGTGGCCATAACGGAGTCGTGGATAAAAACCTCAAGCCGAGATTTTGAAGGTAAATTCACGATTCCCGGATACCAGTTCTTCCTGAAAGATAGGCCAGGCAGAGAGGGTGGCGGTGTGATGTTGTATGTCAAGGATACTCTCAACTCGACGGATTGCAACATCATATCCGACCATGAACTACTAGGTTTTGACCTAGATATAGGTCCTGCCAAATACAGGACCTTGGTGCTTTATAGACCTCCTGCCCAACTCGTTGAAAAGGACAGAGATATGTACCAGCTACTAGGAGAACTTGAAGTAGACAGAGTGTGTATGGTCATGGGTGATTTCAACACACAAGTCGACTGGGAAACCAGAGAACCCTGTGGCGAGAACGCACTACTCCTGGAGTTCGCGAACAACGAGTTCCTGACTCAATGGGTGAGAGAGCCAACGAGAGGAGACAATATCCTCGACTTGGTTTTCACCTCTGAGGATGACATCGTTGAAGACCTCTTTGTTGGCGAAGAGTTCGGTGGCAGTGACCACCGACTAATTAGATTTGTAGTCAAAGTCCCGAAGCAGGGCCTGCAACTAGTAAATTGAGGAACCTCGATTTGAAAAGAGCAGACTTTGCAGGTCTTCGTGCTGGACTGACTTACGCGAGGCTAGAAGTATGCGATGTTGTTAAAGACTTGTGGAACAGTTTCAAAACCACATTTATGAGTCTTCAATCGCGTTTCATCCCTCTGAAATGTCCCCGTCGGTCTTCTGTTCAACCAAAGTGGTTTAATAGAGAAATCGGCCAACTGCTTAGGGAGAAGAGAACTGTGTACCGGCAATCGAAGATCTCGGGTGACTTTGACGAATACCGGAGGCTAGTCAGGAGAGTGAAGTCAAGCATACGGGCGGCTAAGCGGTCTGAGGAACTCCGAGTGGCGAGACTGTGTAAAGAGAATCCCAAGGAGGTTTTGAAAATGTGAACAGCCGTAAACCAATCCGTCGAACGATTAGACCTTTGAGAAATGAGGAGGGAGCATTAAAGAACTTAGATGCAGAAAATTTTAACCTCCTCAACGACTACTTCTCTTCAGTGTGTACTGAAAAGTGTGATTTCATTCCCCAGACAATGGATTCCTACTCGTGGGAAAAGCTGGAGGATATGGACTTCACCGAAGGAGAAATAAAAAAGAAGATCAGTGAGCTAATGACAAATAAGTCACCTGGCCCGGATGGGTTTCTACCTAAAGTGTTGAAAGAAGTGCGCGATCAAGTGTCACGACCCCTGAGCGCATTCTTTAACATGTCAATCCGGACCGAATTGTTCCTAGAGACTGGCGTGAAGCGGAGGTGACTCCTATCTTCAAGAAAGGAGACCGTAGCCAACCATCAAACTACCTACCTATCAGTCTGACTTCGATAGTCGGTAAACTCATGGAAAGCATGATGGTGGACAAAATTACGTCGTATTTAGAGTCAAACCTGCTACTGAGGAATTCCCAGCACGGCTTCCGATGGCAACGGTCATGTCTGACGAACCTTGTGGAATTCTTCCGTTTTGTGTTCAGTGAGCACGATCGGGACAAGGCGGTGGATGTAGTCTACTTAGACTTTCAGAAAGCCTTTGATAAGGTACCACATCGCCGCCTTCTCCGGAAAGTGCGAGCGCTAGGCATAGACGGAAAGGTAGCCGGCTGGATCGAGAACTGGCTAAGTGGCAGACGGCAACGGGTGTTGGTGAAGGGACAGGCTTCTGAGTGGGTGCATGTTACTAGCAGGGTGCCTCAAGGTTCTGTCCTGGGACAACTACTATTCATCATCTACGTCAACGACATGGACGGTGACATGGTTGCCAAGATTTCCAAATTTGCCGACGATACCAAGCTTGGTATGAACGTTGCAAAGGATGGAAATACTGCCCCCTTGCAAGAAGATCTTTGGAAGATATGGGAGTGGTCGGACACGTGGTAAATGCCTTTTAACGTGAACAAATGCAAAGTGATGCATATCGGCCACAGAAACCCCCAATCTCAGTATATCCTTAAGGGCACTGCTATTGAATCCACCGACACTGAGAAGGACTTGGGTGTGACAATCACTAGTGACCTCAAGTTCTCGAAACAGTGCATTGAGGGGGACAAAAAGGCCTAACGGATGCTAGGCTATATAAAACGCCACTTTGGATTTCGCAATAAGGAGATTGTACTGTGTTTTTACAACTCAATTGGCCGACCACACCTGGAGTATGCCGTACAATTTTGGAGTCGTTCATTTCGAAAGGACATCACGAGATTGGAACGCGTACAAGCCAGGGCAACCAAACTGATTCCCTCTATCAGACATAAAAGTTATGAAGATAGATTAATGGAATTAGATCTGTTCTCGTTGGAAACCCGTAGACTGCGTGGTCAGCTCATCGAAGTTTTCAAAATACTTCGAGGGTTCGACAATGTTGAATACGGAGATATTTACACGCTTGTTGAGAGCAGAACAAGAAATCACGGCTTTAAACTTGAACTGAAGCGTTACAACCGCGATCAGTGTGAAAGGTTTTTCACGTACAGTATCTGCGGTAGTTGGAACACACTTCCATTGGAAGTTGACAACACGAATCTAATGACCAGTTCAAGTCAAGACTTGACAAGGTCTTGCTAGTCCAAAGGTAACCTCATTGAATGGACCGTAAGGTCTTCTATGGTACCTTCTTTCCTTGTTGTTACTTCTTTGAATTTCAAAATTAAAATTGTCTGATCTTATTTAACTAACAGAAGGTAGTCATTCGATGCGTTAATATCTTATTTAGTATTGACTGAGCCACCCTGAAGATATTTGCGTCCTTAGGTTTCCAAAGCAATCAATATTCGTCAAAAAAGCGAGAACTACTCTCTCTCTCTCCCTCTCTCTCTCTCTCTTCATATATACATATATATATATATATATATATATATATATATATATATATATATATATATATATATATATATATATATATATATATATATATATATATATATATATATATATCTGTGTATTGCCTTATGAGGGACTGTGGTTCACTGCTCAGGCTTATGCATGTTTTACAGGTGTGTCATTCTTTATAGCACATAGAGCTACACTTAATCCACTTAGCCTCTTGTGCAGAACAGGTGATAGCTCAATTAAAGCATTCCATACTGAGAAGACAGCAATAAAGTTAAGTGACATTTTAAAAATATTTCCTGGCCGGGGTTCATAGCATAGAGGTACATAAGACATGTGAAATCTCGGGAAACAAGCAGCTAAAATTTGAAATGCTTTAGAGAGTATGTAAGTGGGCAGGGGAAAACTAACGAGAGAGTGGATATAAAATAGGGAAAAAACAATAATATTGAAAATTTGTAACAATAAAAGTGAAAGTAATTAACAAATTAATTTATTAGTTAACCTGACAATGGCTTTGCTACTAAGATTAAAATTAAAACTAAAAAAAACAGCCATTGTTAAATCTTTATAAATTTTCTGAACTTGATCATTTGTAATTCTTTGGGTTTTAACAACTTCACAGAATTTCGATAGTTATATTTATTTCTGAACTTCACCATTTTTTTTTTATATTATTAAAGAATGATTAGAAATAACTTTGGTAAAAAACAAATCATAACCAAACTAAGATGAAATTATGATTTAAATACTTAAAAAAATTCCGTTCTTAAATTATAGAGTTAGTGAGATGATGTCTCACTATATTTATACAACAAATAATTAGTTATTAAAAGAGTACTGAATTTTTTAATATGTACTCTAGAAGGTACAGCTCTGAAAAGTTGGTTACCGAATCAAGTATCCTGGAGTTCTCGATTGTGACCCTAGAATAATATTTCGAGACGGTGCCAATTTGGGGAGGAGTTAGTAAGACCACTCATTTCATATATACTAATATCTTACAACCTTACGAAAGGTATAGTATAGTTGTTTTAGATATGGTGTCGTGTCTCAAAAAAATTTATATATTCGTTCAAATTCTCCAAGATTTTGAAGTTATTAGTTATTTACAGTCTTACTTAAAATTAAGGCTATAATAAGTTTTTAAGAAGTACAAAATTTTAACGGTTTTCTCCTCGATGAGTATAGAACTTTGTTTCATTTTGGACCTTCCCTTTGGAATTTTTGGGGTCTTCCTAAGACCCATTAAAATGGCCGACATATAAAACCTATTTAGACTGCATATAAAACCATTTCCTTTTCACTCAGGAAATTTCTACTCCATGGCTTAATCTTTAGTGAGTTTCAAGTATTTAATTGCCCTCTTTGATGCTAAGAATTTCTTTACTTATTCCTCTTTCTCAGACGATTCAAATTTGCCTCAATTCTCTCTTCCGTCATTCTAGTCTCGATCCCCTTTGACAAAGACATTCAAACGCCTCTCTGAAATTGCTGTTTGTAATTCATTTTTATTTTATTTGACTGTTTTTTCTAAACAAATTTGAAGGAGTTAGAATGGATTTTCCTTTTGGTCCTTCGTTAGCAGGTATTTTTGTGCTCTTATGAAACTCTTTAGGCTCGATGACTATCCCATTTAATGCCGCTCGGTCTTATATAATCGCTATGTAAATGGCAGGTTTTTATATTTTTGAGATAAATACATTGTTTGCTTTTCCTGATCTCATTAAACTCAAAACATCATAATATTAAAGATTTTGTAACCTCGAGCAAAATAACACCAGCTCCTTACTTGACGTGAAAATTACTCTAGAAGATAATCACTTTACCTTAAAAGTTCACCCAAAAATACACTTTCTTTGAACTTGGATGAAGTTTCATTAGCTTTTCTGAGTTTAATTTAAAATTAATGCTATCCATGCTCTCCTTTATAAAGCATATTACTTGTCCTTAACACTTACACTTTTTTATTTTAAATTATAATTATTTACTAAATTTTTACCCCTCCAATGGCTACCCTAAATACCTTTATCAAAAACAAAATAACTTTCTTCTTAATAAAATAACTTCCCTTTGCTACATAAAAATCCCCCCCAAAATTAAAGGTAGTCTTTTCCTTTCAATACTTTGATTCCTATCTCGAGGAACGTAAAATGCAATTTTTAAAACTATTAATATTAGCCAACGGTAATTATTCCCCAGTATTATTTTGTTTTGAATAACGTCTTAAAATTGTGATAATTTTTTAACTTCAAATATCAACCACCCACCAGGTTGCTGTCCAAATTTATATAGGTTTTTCGATGTACGTGCAGTAGAACTGTATCATATGTGGGGAAATATGCTGTCACAAAACGCACTGGAAAAGACATCCACAATTGGCAACCCCATAATGGCGACTCCTGAAAACATCGTCCATTCGTGGCCTATCTACTTTGTCAATATAGCGACCGCAGCTAACCAAATGAAGGCGATAATGGCAACCTTACGCAATTCGTGGCCTATTAATTCTGACACTCATGAAAGAGGCGGGTTATTTTCATTCACACAAATATTCTGAAAGAACTACTCTTTAACCTAGCAAGGATAACCCTTCCCTAAAACGAAACCGTCTCGCAATGTTATTCTAGGGCCACAATCTAGAACAAGATACTAGATACACATTAACTAGTATATTGAATTTTCCTTACTTTCACGATGTTTTTTAAAAAAATTCATTGATAAATATCTTTTTCCAATTTCATATCCCTTCCTTGTCGATTTTGCTTCGTCTAATGCGCTTCATGTTTTATAATTTTTTACGTGTATTAAAAACATTTTATGTACATATTTTAATGTTTTTGATTGATTTTTAGCAAAAATGAAGTGATTGATTTTTAGCAAAAATGAAGCCTCTTTGTTTCTGTTTTGGTTATCCTGTTTATATTTCATCTGAGGTTAAAGTTAAAGTTAGCTGGTTTTTAGTCCGCATATCAAGATATGTATCTTCTCAAGCGGACGTCAGCCAGGACAAGCCCCAACTCCCTACTGTGTTGCCCGGTCACGGAAGTAACCTCCTTAGTAAATTAGTGCCTGCTTAAAAAGAATCCGGACAAGAATGCCGGGCAAGTACGTTAACCAATATAAGAGCCGGGAGGCTAGTATTCGCCAATAAGAAAATTGACGTATTGAAAGGTTAAAAAACTGTTCCTAAGTGAATCAAGTAAGTCGAAATGAAGTATAGAATTTTTTTATCTTGTCTTTGAAAATAAATTGAGATGGATCGATCTCTGTGCTCGAGCACATGGAAAAAATTGTCGAGATTTACGGCAATTAATTGTACTAAATTTTCGGGTCTTTTCTGTTTGGGGGCAGGTGGATGTTTTGAACCAAATTTTCGACAATAATGCAGTTTTGAGTGCTAAATACAAATATAACATTTCTTTGATAGAGAAATGAAAGAAAGTATCTAAAAAAAAGAAATTTCAAACTGTAAATTTTGGTTTATCCGATGCATTTAGAAAAAAAAACGAAATGGAAATGAAACGCGCTTAAACTACCATATGATTTCACAATATTATTGTTCACTCCCTTTATTATTTATTCAAACATTCATTTGTATTTAGATATAAGTATCCCATAATATTTTTTCAAACAAATTTTCAGTTCTATTGCGTTTTCGCCACATAAATTCACATAAGTAGGAATCGATCATCTCACGGTGGGTACCGCCGTGTTCCAATATGTTTAACCTTTTTGGCGTAAATTCAAGGGGACTGCTGCGGGGGGGGGGGGGGGGTAGCAATGCGGAGGGCTCCCTACGATGATCCTGAGTATAAATCAATTTGGGAGGTCTGGGGGGCACAGCCCCCCAGTATATAATCATAATTGTTTATAGAATAATGTTCTAAACTAGTGTGCATTAATTTTTTTTTGTTAATACCTCCTTTCATTTCTCCCCCAAATAAATGTAATATTCGTATTCAGCACCGAAAGCTGCATCGTTGGCGAAAATTTGGTACAAAACCTCCGCCTGCCGCCAAACAGAAAAGATCTAAATTTTCCTACTGCAAAGAGAATTTGGGAGTTTCTCAGGTAAGAATTTACTCTATTTTACAATTGACGGATTAAGGGTTGTGATACTTTTCTAAAGTGAAATGGGGGAACGCTAACCCCCCAAAGGTATCTTGGTTAGTACTAGAATGAATGGAAGAAAAAGATTTAAGTCAGAAGCGAGCATTCCGTAGAGTCCTTGAATGGTTCAGAGGTGACTTCTGTATGTAACTGCAAGTAGTGTATAGCAGCGGTGTGAATGATTTTCTCTTCTGCCAAATCAAATAAAATTTTATTAGGTTAACTATTTGAGAGCTTTTCTGCTTAGAAATCAGTTCAAATCACTCTTTCTTACATACACGTGTATTTAAAGACCAGGGTTATTTTCACTTTTACAAGCTTGATTTTACTCCTTTCAATTTAGCGAAACCAATTCCTAATTTCAGGTTGAAGATTGGGAATTTATAAAAGTTAAATAAATCCATTATTATTTAAGATATATTTTGACATAATATTATTTTAGGCCGTGAACTTTTTCTCTTTTTAGGATATCTTCAGAAGGAAGTCTTAAAATAAGCTTAGGCACAATTCTCGTTGAGTCTTCTGTGGGCTTTGGTGTCTTTACCAGCTATACCTATGCTAATATAACGTTGCAATATGTAAGACAACTGGTATCCGGAGTCTCCTGGTTGGCCTGTTCTATTAGTGCCAGAGTTGGAGGATTTTATCTCATTTCATGCAGTGTTGTTTCCTCCATTTTCTCCAACCTTGTCTCATCAAAGAAATGAATCCTTGCCAAAAAGCGCCCTTATCTTTATTAAAAGGTCATCAACGTTATAATGTTTATGTGACAATATTTTTGGAGTTACGTAGAATAGTTGAGTCATCTCATAGCTTCATCCTAATTTGATTTAGGTGAGAGCTTTATGAATTATAATTATTTAAAACGAAGAAAAACATGGATTTATTAATGAAATAGGGATAAGTTAAAAAAAAATCATAAGGACAAAAAAATGATTATATTTCCTTGGTAATAAAAGGAATACTCGTCTAAGAGCATTGAGAGAGTATAAACGGAGATAATAAATAATCGCGCAACTATTTTTTTCATTTATTGATAAGACCGATAGAAAGAGAGCCCTAAGAAGGTGAGTGAAATCATGTTGAATGACTTAGCTAAACTCAGGCATCATGTAGGTGCAGAGAGAAATTTCTTCCCATCATAAAAATTATCAGTTATTAATTAGGTTAAATGAATAATTAATTTCTGAATATTTCCCTTGATTACAGCTTTGGCCAATATGTATTCAAGGCATCATAATGTCATAATGATTCAATGATTTAGTAAGTTATTTGATATGCATATTCAATAAAGGAAAAACTCTTAAGATCGTATTCAGACCAATCTTCTCTAATGTTTAGATCCAGGAACTCCACACTGGTAAATGGATCAGTTAGGTTTTAGGCTTGATTCAAGTTCCAGGTTTCCCGCCTCTTGGCCTTATTCCTCTTCACTCTTAGATTCTTAAGGAATTTGGCCCATACTACAAATAGCACGGACCAGCGCACTCTACATCGCCTCTACAGTATCCTAGTCAGGTCTATACAAGAATATAACTGTGGGATTTAGAACTCAGCATTACCTCACTTACCACCAAATCCCAAATTAATCAAACACATCCGCACTTCCTTTAGCCAAATTTCCTTGAACACACTACAACCAAACATTCTAAACGAGCTCTCCACCCTTAATAAACCAATAAAGGAAATCCTTTCATAATCCTATCTCAAGTTAGACTAAACCACTCTACTTCAACAAAACCAACACAAAATAAAATGAAATTAAAAAGAATGTAGCATCTTTCAAATCCATTACGTGAATTCCATTACTACAATTATATAGTTTCAATGCAAAACTTCATTTTCATAAGTTAGAAGAATAAATATTATTAGAATAACTTTCTTACCAACTTTCAAGTAGTTTGGCCAATTAACAAAGAAATCAGAGTTAATTGTATCATAATTACGAGCTTAGAGATGTACTTAGTTTATTAAATATTTTGAACTATTACAGGAAAATCGTCGCCTACTAAATATGTGCAAACGACAAAGGGAACATCAATAAGATTAGAACGACTAACAATAACACGATCAAGCTAGGGAACTTGTAAAATGGACTCAGTTGGGTGATATAAGCAAAAGGTAGTGAGAATTCTTCTAAAGCCACCGACGGTTACATTAAAAGCTAGATCCCTTTAAGGTGGAATTTATTGTACAATTATAATAAAGTAAAATTAGTATGTTTACGATTAACGGTAAATTGGAAGGTGGAATCTATTTCACGGTGATGACCAAATCAATGAAGGAAAGAGTGAAGGTTAATTCCCATTCAAGTTTAATGAAGATTATTGAGTTGGTTAAGGAAGTTATAAAAATTGTCATTTTTATCTATATTAAAAATTGGTCATCTACATAACATGACGGTTTTGTTTGTGAAAAAATTGTGCCATAGTTGCATTTCGAAGTATTCTATGAAGAGTCAACAAAGAACATAGGACAAGGGGCGGCTTAGAGAACACCCATGTTCTTGCCTGCCATACACTCCTTCACACAAGAAGACGTTATTAGATACAGAAGCGTTAATTATTTGAATAAATACCTCATGAGTAACTGGAAAGGTCATACCAAGAGGACGTCATTTATTTTTTAAAGGTGAGTTTCGTTAACATCTACTTCGGAAGAAATGCGAATCTAGGGATAGAGACTATTGTTTACTAATATCGACGTTGTCAGATTCATGTTTTAAGATGAAGTCTTTAGCATTTTTAATGTGTGCGGGTATTACTGCCTAAAATGGGAGATTAATAGAGATTAGGCCATTGGGGTAATTTGTAAGGGGGCGAGTTAACTGTAGAGAGGATGAGACGAAGTGGATACTGGTCCTTTTCTTGTGAGAGATACTTTTCGAATAGAGAAGAGATATCCTTTAAGATGTTATTAATATCTTTGCTAACTGTTTAGATTTAGTTATATGTAAGAGGGCAATGAGGAACCTTTCATCAAAGTACGGTCCCTCAAACCTGCCAGAGAATAGAAACATCTCACCATAAAGTCATCATCATGTTGACGGAAAGGATCTCACTTAACACAATGTAAATTGCTCTGACGGACGATGCATTTATTGAGAGAGGCTGATGTTCCTTTCTATCAGGAGTTCTAAGTTTCGTCTTGCATTATTTTTCGTTCTGTACCAGATTCTAGTAGTCTTGCATTTATGTCTCCCAGCAGTACTGTAAGATTGTTTTTATTAAATATCTCCATTACCGAGTAAATTAGTATGTATGAGCGGCCAGGTGGTTGGTAAGCCATTGCTATTGTGAGTGGAGAGAATTCGATCTGCGCAGTAACAGCGGCGTATGCCTCATCGACCTCTCTTTCTTGGGTAAAAAATAACCCTTTTTTAACCGCAATTGCTGTTGCGTCATACCTTTTCCCGGTAGGGTTCTTCTTAATGATGTCGTAGTTGAATATCTTTAATTGCTCGTCATCTTTGATTCCCTGTTCGGAAATTGTAATTATATCCGGATCTATTTGGCGAAAGAAGTTGCCGTATTGGATGTTTTTATTTCTCCACCCGTCTGTATTTAAGTGTATGATTTTTAATTTTCTGTTAGTGTTATCGATGATTTATAGCGTTAAGTTTTCTAATCTGTTTTGTTTTGTTTTGGCATTCTTCCACTTTCCGCTGGTCACTTTTTCGAAGGTCTCTTTCTTGAGGATTCTAAAATCATTGGGATAGAATCTGATTTTGTTTTCCCCTAATAATTTTTTGATGGAGGACTCCTCCTGGTCAGTGACGTAGGTCCATTTCCATGTCCCTCTTTCTATGCTTTTTTGATGTCTAATGGTTTGAGACCTTTAGGTAGAGGGTATGCTTCGTGTGCATCCTTGGTTTTCATTCTCTACTTCGGAGTCCATTGTGGTTTCCATCTGTGTGGTATTTATTTGAGTTTGTTTCTTTCTTTTCTTGTAGGTCTTCTTTTTCGAAATGGTTTTGAGTTCCTTTTCTGTGTCAGCGGTTTCCATTTCTTCTTCATTTGTATCCCCAGATTCCTCATGTTGTTCGTTTTCTTTCTCGGTTAGTGTGGGTCGAACTTCTAGCAGTTTTAACTTGCAGAGTTTACTCCGCGGTAGCGCCGTAAATGAGTGCCGAGGAAGGTTGGGGGTGGAACCATATCTTACGAACGCCGTTTCTTTCGAACAGAAGATTCAGGGTTTCTGCAAATGTTCCATATGGTTTGGTGAGCGAGACTTAAAAGACAGAATGCAGCAGTCACCTACCCATCTAATAGTTAAAGTTTGATACTAATACAGCAATAAACAAACAAAAAAACATTTTAATGCAGTTATTTCATACACAGGGACATGGGATTTATTTCCCGGATAAAGGTAATTATTGCTCCGGTTTCGCATATTTAGTTATCATGGTCATTTGTCTCTTTCTATTCAAAGATTCTTGGGATACCAGAATCTGACCTCACATCTCATGGATAGCCTCACTTCCCCCTCTTCTCTGACGTAACATATCCCTCGAGACTGTTTCGCAGTCGCTCTCCTCGTACCTTGACACTCACCCTCCCCTTTGAACTGCATCCTCCCACAGATCACACGCTCCTTGAGATCGAAAAATACAGAACATGCGAGAGGCAACTGCGTTCCGCCCGCACCCAAGGTAATGGGAGAGAAAAGACTCTCTAGCCAATTGTCTTGCAACTTATGCATATACAACCCCTTGTTATCCTTTAGCGAGGCTCAGACCCAAAAATTCTGGAAGAAAAGAAACAAAATCCTCGTGCACTCTTCAAGCTCTTCACCCGTCGCTGTTTTCCAGGCTACCTCAAACTCCTCCCTCCATCTCCGTTGCACTATAATCCCCCTACTCCAACCTCTAATCTCACTGCCCTCAAGTCAATCTCTTCTGAAGAGCTTGCCTCAATATCCGTCTGTGATAGAACGGGTTGAGCAGCGTTAGTTTCAACTCCTATCACATATTATTTAAAACCACGATGCTCCCACGTGCATCTTCGCTTCGAAGCTTGGCGCTTGAGCAGCCGCAGGATGTCAATGTTTAAACAAGGAGGTTATCGTCCCCCCGTTCGCCCCCATACGCCGACCTCGCCAGATTGAGTTAGGCTTATGGGCAGATAAGGCATTGTTCCCAGCCTCGGCTGTGCATTACCTCGAAGTTCCCACTCCATTGTCCCCCACGCCAAGGGAGTGTCTCGACTATTTAGATGGAAACTTTAACACTAAAATCAGATTGGAGATCCAGATTTTCGTCGAGAAACATCGCCACGACCCTCTCTTCCCTTTGTGCGCCAAGGGACCTCTAGCTCGAGATTCACCATCACTTGTCCAGAAGGAGGACAATATCCCTTGCTTGCCAAAGGTTCAAGCCTTTCGTGACGCCAAGTCCTCAAGGCTTTCCCCTCGTTGTTCAGGAAGAGAACAACGTAGAACAGCCATTTTTCTTTTGAGCCATTCGCCAAGAAACAGTTCTCACCCTTTCACCTTGTTGTTCAGAGGAGAACAACATTAGAACAGCCAATGTTCTTGAGCCCGTAGACAAGAGACGGTTCTCACCTCCCCTGTTGTTCATAGGAGAACAACTTAGAACAGCCATTATTCTTTTGAATCCGTTCGCCAAGAAACGGTTCTCACCCTTCCCCCTTGTTGTTCAAAAAGAGAACAACATTAGAACAGCGATTGTTCTTGAGCCCGTAAACAAGAGACGGTTCTCCCCCCCCCCCCTGTTGTTCGGAAGAGAACAACGTAGAACAGCCATTGTTCTTCCAGGCGTTCGTCGAGAAACGGCTCTCATTCCCAAGACGCAACGTCAGGATCATCTTATTTCCCCCCCTTCGGCTGGAATTCGCCAGCAGACCGAAAATTCCTCCACGTCGCCTTCCACTGCACCACTCGTATAAAGTTACGTAAGCCAAACGTTACCTTTGAGTATTGAACCCTTTAGTCAATTCTATCCTGTGCTTTAAATGGTTTAGCGAACCATCCCATCTCTTTAACTCTATATTTGTTTTACCTTTTTAAATCCTTTAATCCTCGGATTAGCCCAAGCCCCCACTACCCGTTCCATTCTCTGTTTATGTCAATATTTTCCGTCTTGTGTTTGTTGATAGTTATTATTAATAAAACTCTATTTTATTAATGATAGCAATATTATTATCCTTGAGCTCAGTTCCACTTCTTAAGCATATCGAAGATATATAATATCGGACCGCCAGACATTAACGCACTCTTAAGATAATTAAAGAAGTTCCCTCAACGAATAGTTATATATGGTATATCGTCGGGAGTCCATTCTACGACATATATATATACTATTTAAATTTGGTGTCAGGTGTGGGGTTTAACACTATATCTTTGTAAACACTGGTTTTAGTCGAGTAAAGCATAGTGTTATTCGTTACAATAATAGAGTATAGTAGTTCCCTTTTGTTTTAACGATTGCTATCCCCTTTATTTTGAACTTAAGAAGCTGGAGTAGCTCAAGGAACTGTGATAATAATTTGTTTGTGTTTTTTTTTTATTCTAGTCAGTGGTAATTTAGATTGAGAAACCAAGTACGAATAGGTAAGTGCCCATATTTAGGTAGGTTAATTCTATAGAGGCATAATTCTTGTTGCAAGGAATTTTAGTTGGTTGCCTATTGCGCCCCCAAGTGCAAAGATGTCTCAGTTCGAAATCTTTAAAGCGCAATGTGAATCCTTGGGACTCTCCGGAAAAGAACTAATTGAGTACGTTCAAGAGGAGCAAAGAGAAGAACGAGAAAGAGAAATCCAACGAGAAGAAAGAGAAAGAGAATTTCAACGAGAAGGAAGAGAGGAACGGATAAGACAAGCTAAGCTTTACCATCAGATTGAATTAGCTCGTGTTGAAGCAGAGATACAGTCCGCTAGTTTCCCGTTCCGAAGCCCCTTTCCAATTTCTCACTAAAGCTCCCCAATTTCAAGGATAGAGAGGATTTCGGAGCATTTTTAGCCGACTTCGAAAAGATCCTCGAAATCAATAACATGGATCTGGAGGCGGAAGGTGTAGCCAGACTACTTGCCCTGTTAAATTGTATATTGCGCGAAATTTTTATATCTTTACCATCTGAGTGTACAATTAACTACAGCACCTTAAAAGCTGAGTTATTGGCCGCTCATAATATGACTCCCGATTTGTACCGCCAAGAATTTCGAGGAGGTCGTATTAAACCCGGACAGACGTTCCGTCAATTCGGATACATTCTTCAGAAGAATTTTAAATTTTGGTTAGAATCTTCAAAGGTTCATCCAAACTACGAGTCCTTAACAGACTTCGTGTTGCGAGATCAATTTTTGGCGTCTCTCCCGAAGGAGATCCGCGCGTTCGTCAAGGATCGTCGGTGCCAGACCTTTAAAGAATGTACCGAAGAAGCGGATGTCTATGCCGCAAGCCATAATTTATACCCAAAGGAGAATCAAACTTCTCACCAATCCCCTTACAAGGAAAGAAGAAAGGATTCGCGCCCCTTCCCAGGAAAGCTGACAAAGTTTCCGGGCCCCGTAAAACTCCAAAACTTCTTTCCCCAAAACCAACAACGGGATTCCAAATCTCCCGTTAAAGTTTCTCCTCCATCTCTCTTCGCGAAGCGACCAACACATATGCTTCACCTGTGGTATAGAAAACCACATGAGCTGGAATTGCCCCCAAAATTCTAGGCTTAAAAGCGGACCAGCCCACCAAGTTCACCAGATTAATGCAACCCCGGCTCCCCCAGGGGTGCAGACCCAAGCAGAAACTTCTCCCCCCCCCCCCCGTCAGGCCACCAGGTAAATTTTGTTTTTGATAAAAGTTCATCGGGAATTTTGAAATTTGAGGAGGGCAGCGTGAACGGCTGTCGAGTATCGACTCTCGTCAGGGACACAGGATGTACGTGAATCATCGTGTCCGACGAACTCCTTCCCCCAGTGGACCCTAACCACAAAAAATTTGCGGTGGTACATGACTACCTTGGGCGGGCGAACCAATTCCCCGTCGTTAGATGTTACCTGCAGTGTCAATATTATGATGGCTGGGCTTAGGTCATTTCAGCACCCATACAATTCTGTTCCGTGCTTATAGGACAGAGCCCCCAAGTAAGTTTCGACTCTGTGTCGCAGGCCGCCCTTCCTCGAGGCCGAGATAAGAAAGAAGCTCAGGAGCCCGTCCCCATCAGAACCCCGATACCGTCCGATTTCTCGGAAACCCTTAAACAGGACTTTAGGTCGGCACAAAAGGAGTGTGAATCACTAACACCCTTAGGTGATAAGGCCCAAGACAAGGACACGGAGACCCTCCGTGGACCCCAAGAAAAAAATAACCCCCAACGCGCCCATGGAGATACCTTCGTAGAACTGGACGAAACATCGGCGCTTGAAGAAGATTACCCCGCGGAGTCCCTTAATGTAATACAGATAGTGTGCACCCACCCTGATGCCGATTACCCTCCTCCTTCCCTACCAGGCGAGTCTTTGGAACTCTCTGACCTGGATAGTGACGTGCAGCTAACACCACATCAAAAGAGTCAGCTACAAGAACTATTCGAATGGAGTCACCATTTAACCACCCTTTTAGCTCTTTTAGAGCGACTTCGCGAAAATGGCCTCACCATTGGCCCCAGCAAATGCCATTTTGCCCACGAAACCATCAAATATTTGGGTTTCAAAATAGGACAAAGCAAGTTAGGTCCCCAAGAGAACAAGATTAAGGCAATCGCCGACATGCCCCTCCCGATTACAAAGAAGCAATTAAGATCGTTCCTAGGATCAGCTTCGTACTATCGGCGATTCGTTCCGAATTTCACTGCAATTTCGGCGCCCCTCAGCTCCCTTTTGAAAAAGAATTCACCCGATCGTCTACGTTGGAATGATGTTGCTATTTCCCATTTTAATCAGCTCAAGAGTAAGCTCATTTCTGCCCCCATTTTAAAGTTGCCCAACCGGGAAAAATCCTTTGGGATTAAGACCGACGCGTCCAACGAGGGCATTGGAGGTGTACTCCTTTAATACGAGGATGAAGGAACAAGTCATCCAGTTGCATATGCTAGTTGTCAATTATTAACACGCGGAAAGAGATATGCCACTATAGAAAAGGAAGCTCTATCAATTATCTGGGTCATAGACAAATTCAAGATGTACTTGATATGAAATGAATTTCAGATAGGAACCGACCACCGTCCGTTAGCCTATATTAGGAATGTGCGAGACTCCAACGGCCGCCTCATGCGCTGGAGTTTACTCTTGCAAGAGTATCAATTTAAAATAAATTATATAAAAGGTTCCGATAACCAGGTCGCTGACGCACTCAGTAGAAATGTGTTACCGAATAACGTAGAATAATTGTATTCATAGGATTAGTATCTCCATGTAGGTATATACCGTCTTGTACGACTTAAATTAAGATTCTCTTGTAATATAATTAGTTAATGTATATGTCTGAATTTTGTAACGCTCAATGTCTATTTTTTCTTGTATGTATATATTTGTACCCATTAATTTACTTATAAATTATTTTGTCTTATATGTACTAAATTTATATCATTTCATTGTTTCATGCCTTTTTTTCATTAAGTTTGTATTAAAGATTATTTTCCCTTATAATCAAAAGATCAAAATAATCATATGTATAGAGGTAATACGAGTTAGGTGCAGGAAGGTACGGTTGGTAAAAGAAGACGAGTTCCCCACAACGGAGCTCTATCGTTGTCCCTTCTCTCTTTTTTCGAAGTGACAACTTCCCCCGGATGGGAGATCCAGATTTTCGTCGCGAAACATCACCACGACCCTCTCTCCCTTTGTGCGCCAAGGGACCTCGACCTCGAGATTCACCATCACTTGTCCAGAAGGAGGGCAATATCTCTTGAGTGCCAAAGGTTCGAGCCTTTCGTGACGCCAAGTCCTCAAGGCTTTCCCCTCGTTGTTCAGGAAGAGAACAACGTAGAACAGCCATTGTTCTTTTGAGACCTTCGGCAAGAAACGGTACTCACCCTTCCCCCTTGTTGTTCAGAGGAGAACAACATTAGAACAGCCATTGTTCTTGAGCCCGTAGACAAGAGACGGTTCTCACCCCCCCCCTGTTGTTCAGAGGAGAACAACGTAGAACAGCCATTGTTCTTCCAGGCGTTCGCCAAGAAACGGTTCTCACCCTTCCCCCTTGTTGTTCAAGAAGAGAACAACATTAGAACAGCGATTGTTCTTGAGCCCGTAGACAAGAGACGGTTCTCCCCCCCCCGTTGTTCGCAAGAGAACAACGTAGAACAGCCATTGTTCTTCAAGCCGTTCGTCGAGAAACGGTTCTCATTCCCAAGACGCCACGTCAGGATCCTTTTATTCCCCCCCTTCGGCTGGAACTCGCCAACGGACCGAAAATTCCTCCACGTCGCCTTCCACTGCACCACTCGTATAAAGTTACGTAAGCCAAACATCACCTTCGAGTATTGAACCCTGTGGTGAATTCTATCGTGTACTTTAAATGGTTTGGCGAACCAGCCCATCCCTTTAACTCTATATTTGTTTTACCTTTTTAAATCCTTTAATCCTCGGATTAGCCCCAGCCCCCACGACCCGTTCCATTCTCTGTTAAAGTCAATATTTTCCGTCTTGTGTTTGTTGATAGTTATTATTAATAAAACTCTATTTTATTAATGATAGCAATATTATTATCCTTGAGCTCAGTTCCACTTCTTAAGCATATCGAAGATACATAATATCGGCCCGCCAGACATTAACGCACTCTAAAGATAATTAAAGAAGTTCCCTCAACGAATAGTTATATATGGTATATCGTCGGGAGTCCATTCTACGACATATATATATATATATACTATTTAAATTCAAATAGTATATATATATATATATATCGTAGAATGGACTTCCGACGATATACTATATATAACTATTCGTTGAGGGAACTTCTTTAATTATCTGATCTTAGTGGTAAAGTTTCCATCTAAATAGTCGAGACACTCCCTTGGCGTGGGGGATAATGGAGTGGGAACTTCGAGGGAATGCACAGCCGAGGCTGGGAACAATGCCTTATCTGCCCATAAGCCTTACTCAATCTGGCGAGTTCGGCGTATGGGGGCGAACGGGGGAACGATAACCTCCTTGTTTAAACATTGACATCCGGTGGCTGCGATAAAGCGCCAAGCTCCGAAGCGAAGATGCACGTGGGATTATCCTGGTTTTAAATAATATGTGAAACTAACGCTGCTCAATTGTTCTATCACACCGTCTCTTCGAACAATCTGCTTTCCGCTTAACACTTACCCACTTAGTATCTATTTTTAGTTTCTTCCTCTCCTACAACACCTATTCTGGATCTTTGACGCTACTTGTTACTAGGCGAAGTGCATTCTGACTCTAAACCTACTGCTGTCTGTAAGAACTTATTGAAACAAAATCTTAACCCAAATAATCCTGTAACCTCTCGTCCTATCTCTTAACTTCCATTTCTATCCAAGGCTCTTTAGAGGGTTGTAACTGAACGCATCACTGAACAAATGTCCTCCTCTTGCATCTACTAAACCTTCTAGTCTGGCTTTAAGGCAGGTAAATGCTCTGAATAGGCTCTCCTTAGTGTGATTGACCGACTCCACAGTGAGACCGAGGTTGGGAGGCCTTCAACTCTAGTGCTTCTCGATCTCTCGGTAGCATTTGACACTCTTAAGAACTCCGTTCTTCTCCAATATCTTGCTAACTTCCCGAGCGTCTCTGGAACCGCTCTAATGTGTTTTTGCTGTTATCTTTCATCTCGTACTCATTCTGCTCATTCTGCAAATATTTCTCCCATCCTCCCTAAACTCGTTCGCCTGGCCGTCACTAATCTTTTATCCGTACATGACACTTAATGGCTATCGGATAACTTCCTCAAACTAAACCACGACAAAACTGAGCTTCATTTGATAGATACCTCAAGAGATGTCGCTAACTGTAAAGGTGTATCCCCTATCTTAATCTAGTTGTCTTCCCGATCGCGTTCACAGTCAACTTGATTTCAAATCGCATGTTGCTAATATCAGCAAATTATCTCTGTTTTCTCCGTAACCTCAGTCGTATCCGGTCTCACTTTGACCGAAGTAGTTTAGAGATAGTCACCTATGCTTTAGTTACCTCCCGCCTTAATTACTCAAGCTCCTAACACTACAATATGTCCCCTTCAAATTGTCCAGAACTCTACAGCACGAGTTCTCCTGCGTTGACGGAGGTTCTTCCGCGCCACACTCCTGTTCCGTAAATTGCAATGGCTTCCCATTTGATTTCGATTTACCTTTAAAGTACTCCTTCTAACATTTAAAATCATAGACACCATAACTTCCCCGACCAGTCTTCCTCACTGGCAAAGTCCCTTAAACAATGATCCCTTCGCTCTGCACTAGTCTCTGCTGCAAGGGTGATCTGACCCTTCCATTAGTTACAAATAAGCTCTGAAATGATCTGCCGTCTGGCCTACACCCCTCTCCCTTGCCCGACGCTTTTGTGCTGGATTTGAAACTTACCTATTTAATCAGTATTTTGCCTAGTCGATGAACGGGAGCGTTGCTAGTGCTTCAATGTCTTGAAGCGCACATTATAAAATTTCTCTTATTATTATTGCTGTGAAATAAAGTTACTGACAATAATAAGACGGTAAGATGGAATCGTAGGATGCATCAATATCGATTTATATTTTTCTCCTTTATGTCTGTTTAATCGCAAAATTTTAAAGCCGGAGGAGAGAATAAATCTTATAAACCTGGCTAGGACCTCTTCAACTCTTCATTGAAGATTGAAGACTTCTGTTTTAATTGCTTGGATCTTCTTACCTTATTTATATTAACCTCATTCCCTTATCTAAAAATTCTAGCCATTTAACTAAGATGTCTAAGGAATTTGTTTTTTTTTATATTTTTCGTTTAATTCTTACTACTTTAGGACATTTCTTCCATATTCCTTTGTTTTCTCGCCACAAATGTGATCCTTTTAGGTCTTAAGTTTCATTGTGTACTGAGATTTTAAATTTATTTCTTACAATTGGAGATGTAAAAGAATTGCCAGTGGCATTTCGAACCACTACTTCAGATTCAGAGCAGGGATTTACATTTATCTTTGGTTTGTTAGGTAGAAGGATCGATTTTATTTACTGACAATTTTAAGTCTTTATTTCCTTAGCAATATGGAGTACAATTTTCTTCCGAAGGGTAATAATTATTCTATTTATTTTATCAAATTCTTGTTTATACATTAATATTTATCTTTCACATAGTTTCTGTCCAAACATCTGATGAGGGACTTACAATCAATAATTTATCACTTGTCAAACTCTGCCAAATCTATCAAGTTTCTGCTTTAAATTAGTGTCAAGCCACATTGCATCACGAAGGCTTCACAAATAAACATTTAGCTCTTAATCTGAAAAGCCTATATAAAGGGTGTCCCTAAAGTCCAGATAGAGGCAAAATGCATATTTTCAATGAAAATATTTGAACTACATTTCATTAAATCAAAATATTACTAAAAAAACACCATCAATGTGATTTGCATCATTTGTTATGAAACATTCGATGCGCTTTGCGAGATTACTCCAATGAACCCGATGCACTAACTTCAAAGTTCCCTCAATTTGAGAACATCCATTTATGATGCGCTGTTCCGTCAGTTGTCTGGTATCTTTAATTTTCATTACTTATTTATACCTTCTACTTTAGCATACAGCAGAAAAAGAAGTCAAGGGGGTAAGGTCTGATGAACGAAGAGACCATTGTGATATTTCCTGTGTCCAGAGTTTAGTTACACCTTTTAGTGTGGTATCGTATTTCAGTTCATATGTGTTAGTTATGTTGGTATGAAAACTTTATATAAGATCTACGGGTTAGTTTGTTTTGTAAATTTGTTAATTAAAATAGTCTGAATCGCGATTCCGTGCATATACATTAGTAAATTCTCATATAATATTTTATATAGAAGTATGTTTGATAAAATTGAAAATATTTAGCAGGCAATATTTATGTTAAAATTGAAAAACATTAAGACTATTGTTTTTTATTTTGATTCCTCAAAGAAGCAAGCTCAGATTTTTCCAAGCGATTGTTTAAGATACATTTTTTTATTTTCCTTTGTTCGTTTTCTCTCCAAGAATTAAACATTGAAATTCTTTCCGAGGGACTCTAAATATTCAACTCACAAAATTGCTCCTAAAGATTTTCTTTGAACATTTTTAGCTAACAAAAAAGCATCATCTTAATCTAAAATTTTCAATTTATTTTAAAGTTGCCTTCTGGATTTCTTCCCCATAATTTCAAAGACAAACTGTAAATGATAAAGAATGGAAGAAGGAACTGAAAAATAATTTCCTTTATAAGCAGCAGTTTGAGCCAAACTGGGAATTAATTAATTTTGTTGTGAAAAACATGAAATATTCCAAGGAATTCTCATTTTAATTGGATTTCCAAAACAAAGGGAATTCTTCCTTTTCGTTACAGATTTTGCTATTACGACAAATACATATAGCCAAAATTATTATTAAATACATGGCTATGAATCACTTTATGTTAAACTCGAACCTATAACAATAAGTACCACCCACTAGATTTGTGCTATACCTAAAATAATAATAATTATGTGGACTATTAAAGTTATGCTATTTTACCAGGAAAAGGTATCTGTCTGCCTTCGGCGCAGAGCCAGGTGTTGTTAAAAGAGACAATCACTCTCCTATTCCCAAATGACCAAGTTAAAACGGCTTTATGGATCTTCCAAAAATTCTTCTTTCCAAAGAATTCAATATTTTCGCAAAAGGATTTTTCTGGCTAAAATGCTTCTCGCATTTTTCCTCTTTAAAAAAGAATACTACTAGTTTCAGATAACTAATAAGCAATTTAAATAATTCTATTGTTGTCACCAACCTAAATCAAACATTAAACATTCAGTATATCAAAAGTATACAAAATTACGGATGGTATATTCGTAAATTTTTATTTCACCCTTAGATTCGTAGTTGCATCCCCCTGCCATATAATAGCGATTGAAATATGTGAGACGCCAATAAACTGTCCGATTAATTTCAAAATAAGATTTAAAGGTGTTTCGATTTAGGCAATTTCTCTTAATATCATTCTGATGCAAAATATCTTATCTGAATTTTGAACTATCTTTTAGTTCTACCAAACCTGCTACCAAGTTTCGGTGACAAACTTTCCCTCGAAATTCCAACTTAATCAACACATCTACACTACCTTCACTCAAAGGGATCTGAATATACTACCATCAAACAACATTCAAACCACCCCCTTTAAAGGGATAGCACATTCTTTCATTAGTCACTTTTCAAATTCTGTGATTGAAACTTAGCATATTTTGGATTTGTATATAATTTTATTGCCAATTTTATGCACTTTTTTATGGTATATTATTTTTTTAGCAACATGACTATAAAAAAGTGAAAATTAAGATAATGCAAACGTGTATACATCCGTGGAAGTCTTTTTCTTGGATAAAACAAGTACAACACAAGCATCTAAGCAGAAACAACGCAACGAAAAGGTAAACTGCCGAACACAATTGCCTACAAATGCTTTAAGCCTCGAAAAAACACTAACAATCTTAAGTGCACAAAAACATAAAAATACAAAACAAAGAAAAACACAAAGTTAAAAACATAAAAATAACTATGACATATAAAGTATAACAATACATAACAAGAATATATAACAACAATTTAAAACTAAAGCGATGCCCTCATCACCAAGGCATCGCATTTGATTTATACTCCTTGCAAAGGTGCCCGAGTGTTTCAAGTTTCTCATGTGTCCATATATGATGCACATGAAGAATCTTGGTGGACTTCTCGTTTTCCAGCTTTAGATAGGTCTTTTGCATGGGTTTTAGAACTCTGCTTGGGAGGCTGTTGCTTCCTGAGCATAGGAGGAGCTTTCCCTCCTATCTTCCTCAACTTTCCTTGCCTGGAATTTCTTCGTAGAATTCTTCCATTAGGGGCAGGACATGGCCATTGCCCC
This sequence comes from Ceratothoa steindachneri, assembly GCA_963969495.1. NCBI lineage: Eukaryota > Metazoa > Arthropoda > Malacostraca > Isopoda > Cymothoidae > Ceratothoa > Ceratothoa steindachneri. Next base: position 104,541,461 of record OZ018327.1, on the reverse strand, counting down.
GTGGTTTATTTCAGAGTTAGGGCAGTTTTCGGTCTGAGCGGTGCATTTGCGCCATTCCCTCTTCTGGGGGAAGTTAACTACCTCTACGTCTTTTGCCCAAGGTTTATTACGGGAAATCTCTGGATTGCTGTCCTATCCAGGAACTTAGCCACCCGGAGACAAAACTCCTGTGTGCTTGTGTCTATGTGCTTATGCGCGTCCCCGTCTCCTTGATTAGGGTCTCAAGATCTTTGTCCTGTTCAAATATGGCTACGCTGCTGGTCTGTCTAGCAGTCTAAAATGTTCGACATTTAATTTTCTGAATCAAATTTCGAAAAATATAACTCGCCTCGTCTTCCTCTGCTCACATATGGTACTCAGAGCGTCTTGTGGCGGAGTAGGATGCCATTATATTCGGATTACAATCTCTCTAGAAGAAAGAAGGTTCACTTTGCCTCCAGATCGACAAGAATTTTGTTTAATTAAGAGACTTTTGTACGTTTTAACTTCTTGTTATGTTTTTCGATTTTATGGTAAAAATCTATATAATTTCTTCTTGCGGTTAAAGCGACCCTCCACTCGTTTCTCTGAGACATCAATGGATAGGAAAATTGCCTGAGGATAAAGTGATGATGGAGAGATGCGATGAATCCGTGGGATCTTCTTCCACCCCTACTTCTCTTCTGTGAGGTAGGCATCTGATATGAAGGCCACGAGCTCCCTGGAAGGCTGCACATGTTCCTAAGATACAAGATATTTGTGTAGTGTTTTACTAATTGGTTCATTAAGGAGATACCATATTCATTTTTTTTAACCTTTTACTACGTTAGATTATCATATATGAAATTAAAGCTCATTATAGCCCTTTTATTCCTGCCAAAGTCATAATAAGCTACGTCGCCGTTTTTGAGATACAGGAGGTTCTTTCAGCCCCTCTCTGCTTGAAACCTATATCATATAAATGGCTATAGAATTACTAAATATTAAGCATTCGAACTCAATTCACAACCAAAAGATGCACATATGATTTAGTTATCATTTGAAATAAGTTTTCTTTAGTTCCGCTAAATTTGTGTTAATGGTGGACTAAAATATATATATTTCGGACAAGGTCAAATATAAGTTTTGTTCTCAGTTTGAAAAGGGCATGTTAAGTGAATAGTAGTGGTGTTCTGAATGCCATGGAATTTAGTTTAATCAATATTCGAATGATTCTAAAAATATAAACCATTTCTTGAAACACATAATACCTCTAGGGAATCCATTGCTGCAGATAAATTTATCCCGCATCTGGCATGGATGTTTAGTCTGCCTCCTCTTCCCTGCAGTTCCGGAATGATAATATGGGTCAATGTTGCCCCACGCATTTTACCCAGTATCTGTATCATAATGATGATGGACTTCCATCAGGAGACGTCCTGAAGCTAGAGTTCCAGCTAAAATCGCCCCTAGAGACACCTGCTACCCCGGAGGCCACTTCAGGACTAAAAAGTTGCACAAAAACGGACCCAAGATTGGAGGCCTTGAGGCTCCTGGAACAAACAGTGAAAATGCAGCCAGGAAGATCAAGCAGGTTGAAAGAAAATGCCAAAGTTCGTCAGCAGATTCTGATGCCGAAGAAGCAAAGCCTGAGGCTCCGTAGAGATCACGAGAGATCCAGGTGAAATGGAAGTCTCCAAAATGTACGTACAAGAAAGATAGAGAAGAAATTGACCTTAAGATTTACACCTTGAAGCAGGTGGCATTTACTAAGAATCCCATAACTCTGGAGTTTTAACACGGAGTAGGCAGGTACTAATTGGTTTAGATAAGTCTTTGAGCCCTAGTCCAATAAACAGATATTCAAGAAGCATTCCACTCAGGGTAAATTAAATTTTACAAGGACTCATGCATCAGCTTAAGTGACGCCAAATATTAAAAATCTCGAACGGAAAATCTCGTAACAAAAAGGTTGCAAAGAAACAAAGATTCACGCACCCTAACAAAACCACAATACATGGAAAACACAAGCAACATCTTTAAAATTTTAACACTGAACGTGGCTGGATGAGAGGCAAAGTACACTGTCTATGGAAATATATTCTGAACAGTGGACATTATCCTCATCCTCATCTCATAAGACGGCATAAACACAAAGACCAAACATAAAGAAATACGAGATTAAATCACCACTAACAAAAATCACACACAAGAAAGATACGATGGCGCAGCTATCACAATCCGAAAAAAACAGAATTTAAAAAGCTACAAGACTTGGATAAATCATTTGTAGCTGTTGAAATTCTGACCCTAATGGGGAGCCTAACCGAGACAGCGGTATACCAAAACCTTCTACCATTAGCTGACGATTCAAACTTCCTTAAACTTTTGGGAAACGGGAGGTTGGTTTTGCTAGCTGGCGATCTAAAGGCAAGATGCAGAGCCTCTGGTTACGGCAACACCAACCAGAGGGGAAATAACCGAGAGATATTGCTCGAAAGAGAAAGGTTCCAGAGGATCAACGAATTTTCTGAATTTCCTGACACACTCTTTGACAATTAACTTGACATAGAGCTAGCGAGTACAAGCTACCACTTCAACTTCGGGAACAACCCAGAATCCGCGGTCCCAGCGATCACTTTCCTATCATAACGCCCCCGCACTTGCACGGATGATCAAGCCCGTCCCACCTCGAAAAGTAATGCGCGAGCTAACTGGGAGCTTTAGAAATAGATGCTCAGTAATTTCCAGCCAGCTGAGCTGGGCAATGCAAATCTCGAAGAAATAGATGGAGAGATCAGCAAGATCTCCAATCTCCTCACTCTAGCCTACGAGAGATGCGTCTCAAAGATCTCACACAAAATGCTACCACAAAAAAGGTAGAATAACAAGATGAGGGATATCGCCTGGAAACAAAGAGCAATCTATGAGGAAATCAGTAGGACAGGGCACAAACAGGAAAGGAGAGCCCAAATTGGCAATCTATGTGAACAGCTTAAAAATATAATTTTCAAGAAAGAGTGGGATATCTAGAATGATATTATCGAAAGACTGGACGGAAAGTGCAACCCTGTAATTTTCGGAGCAATATCCGAAAAGTTAGAGGCTCTAGAAACTCTCGAAAAAAGGTCCATGAACGACTGGAAAGAGATTTCCGCAATAAGCCCTGTGGAGAGGACGAATTCAACTACGATTTTAAAGACCAACTGCTCGACAACGTAGGCATGATAATACATAGTAGCCATCTGATTGCATAAGTGTCAAAAGAAGGAGAGATGGTTAACCATGGGTGCTCCATTACGTTTAAAGTGATCATGACTACCATAAGTATTTTCAAACATAGGGCGCCTGAATTGTCTGAGCTCACGAATTACAAACTCGTGAACGCCCTACGGCAAATAATTCATGGCATCGTCAATACTATAAATGCTGCCCTGAACACAGGCCCCCATAAGAGATCGTTAACATCTGCTCATTCTCTCTTCTGGAGATTTTCGAGATAATCGTGGGATTTATTTTTATTTTGAATTTTAAGAGCTCATTTGGCGACTGCCTATTTGGGCATTAGTCGCCGTATTAAAAACTGCCTAGTAGTAGGCTACTTTAAAATAAGATTAGAGGAAAAAACAAAGACCAAAAATAAAAATAAAAAAAAGGAAAAAGGCAACGAGCAGGAAGTAAGCTCCGGTGTTGGGGAGAGGTCCGCCTCCCCTCGGCGCAGGAACGTGCGATCTACTAAAATAAAATAACCAAAACCAACTTAAAAAAAAAACTAGTTAAATACTCAAGTTCGAACTAAATGCGGGTTTCCCTCAAAGGATTTGCCTGAGCCCATTGCTTTACCTGGGCTATACCATGTACCTCCTAACTCCAGTGCATAGGGACGGAATATATCTGCAATTCGAGGATGACAGCACACAACTTATTCCCTGCGCGGAGAGGAATGCACGGGCACAGGCGGGAAAAACTAGAGCAGAAACCGTGAATATCAACTAGCACGAGAGAAGTTGGAAGATCAGATATAAATGGGATAAGTTCTGGATCATCCCATTGAACCGCTAATATACGTCGCCCGTTGTAACAGGCGAAAAGAGATACGGCTACTCCGCCAAAGGCACAAGACTGGCTATGAGTATCTTCGCTCACGGATACGGGAAGAACCACATGGAGAGACAGAATCTGACGAAGAGGGAACTCTCAAAACTATAGAGATTTAGTAACCAGAGCTGAGCCAATATTAGGAAAATATATTGAATGTACATCCGATCTAAGCTCATCTATCCTACCTTGGTGACTAAAGAAGCCAAAAGTCATTTATAAGAAAACTCTACCGAGTGTAGAACTCCGCCTTCCTCAAAATAAAGAAATTCAGAAGACGCGACCATCGACGGCAAATGGGGGTTTGAGGGAAAACAACCTTTCTTGTTTATCATATTTGCGGCGGAGAAACTGGGTTAAAATGTCATGGAAACATTGACCCATTGCATCATATCAGTACTGCAGTGAAGAGGAGGCACACTAAACATCCATGTAAGATACGGGCTAAATTTATCTGCAGCAAAAAATTTGCTAGAGATAATATGTGTTCTAAGGAACACATAATACTGATATGCACATAACAAACAAACAGAACAATAAATACACACAACATAACGAAATAAAGAGAGACGAAAATAAAAAAAACATAAAAGAAGTACAAGACAAACAACAAAAGAAAAACAACGCAACGTCAAGGTAAACTGACGAAGCCTCAAAAACACTAACAATAATAAGTAAAAAAAACATAGAAATGTAGAAAAAAGAAGAACACAAAGTTAAAAACATAAAAATAACTATGACATAAACTATAACAATACATAACAAGAATAAGAATAATTTAAAACTAAACAAATGCGCTCATCACCAGGGCAAAACTCTTTCCATCCCTTCTATTTTTTCATCATTTCTTTTCTTCCCCAACCAATCGTCTCTTCCACTATTGGTATATCAATCTGGTTATAGTTTCTTGTTAATTTGAAGAAGATCCAGAAGAGCGAAACGTCACTAATAAAGAAGATGCTACCACAGTGGAAGAACTGAATAGCGACTTATGGTAGATGATAGTATACAGTGGTTTTACTATCATATATATATATATATATATATATATATATATATGACTATTTCAGCCTCTTTTAAGTGCCTCTGAATAAAAGGGAAACTCCGAAATGACAATAAGCATAAAAAGTGAAAAGAAGTAGTTATCAATTGGTCGATGGCGCTGTTTGAATAAAGGAGGATTTTACTTTGATCATTTTCTAAAGAAAACCAACGATCACTCTGCGGCGGAAGCCTTTTACAGATGGTGAGGCAAACAATACATGAAAGGAAATCTCCTACCGTGGCTGTCAGGTTGCTCTTCCATCATGTCAGTTTGTTATTTCAATTTTCTAGACAAAATGATTCAGTTGGAAAATGTTCATGCTCTCTTTTTGTGTTTTCTTTCTTTTGGTATAAATATACATTAAAGAATGACATTGCGCGAATGTGGTTTTATTTTTTTAGCTCAAATGGTCAATTGCTATATAAAGACTAAATTAGCATTGTCTATTTTCTAATATAGAAAATAAGATCAAACTTCTTAATCGTAAACCTGAAACTCTCATATGATTGTTTGCTTTAATTGTGGCCATCTGATTTTACCGAGGGGTGGAGCCATGTTGAGTGGCATCATCACCTCGCAACATGAGCGAATCCATGTCATATGTGGGGTGGTCAATACCCTGTCGGAGACCCGGCAATTTGAGTTGTCTAGACATTACCTTGACTGCCATATCTTTTAGATTAACATAGATGGGTTCACAAATTAGATTTCGACTGAGGTAAGGCCAAAGCTTTATTTGTGGAAATATTGGTCCAGATGTCCAATTAAAATTACTCCATGAAGTGGTAACAAATGACAGGGGATGAGGAGCTCCCCATGAGGATGCCATATCTTATTCGATAATAAACCCTTCGCATGAGGAAACATGGTTAGAAACACATACGTTAATTAATTGAATGATATTAAGTTAAGATTAAGCAGAGGTATTTTACTTTAAAAAAGACTTGTTCCCCTACCATGCCCAAAGAGAGGTAATGGCCATTAAAAGTTTTAAAAACTAAAATATTGTGATAAACGGTTCGATCAATCTCTTTATAATGGATAAAAGTGAATACTTAAGAAAGCTTAAAGATTTTGGGCACACATCAACCACTGAAACCTCCACTATGGCGACACCACGCAACCATACGCCGTTCGTGGCCTACCTAGGTGGTAGGTACCTGGAAGACATATTAAATTATCAATTGTTATTCACCTAAAGCTCGCTGCCACTCTCGTTTCACGCCAAGTGCCAGCCTTTACATGAAATTCCAAGAAGTTCTGCATCCACGCGAGCTTGGATCCCCTTCACTTAAGGTAAGGACAATGAATTTCAATCTGAGCTTCTCAATAAATAGTATAAATTGTTATCTTGTTTGCTTGTCTTTCCGCTCCAAACCCCTTTAGTCACGAAAATACATAAAAAGTATTAACCTATTGGGCTCTTACGTCTAAACATAACCGATTTAATATGAAAGTTCGAAACATTTTGAAGATTATTCAGATCTAAAATGTGTTTTCTAAGTTATCAAACTATCTCTTGCCTATGCATAGGCATGGTATCCAAAGACCCACAAGGTAAAGGGGCCTACGACGGCCCACCATCCATACGTGCTCTAAATTAACACATTGGCTCGCCTCGTATCTCTCTCCCGATTTTGGCAGCATTTCCGGAACACATTAAAAAAACTCGACTTTATAACCTAAGTTAAATCCGTGGGTACTGATATTAGCAAACACAAATCTCTTAATATTGATTCGCATTTTAGCAATGTATTAGGTCATCTCATTAGTAATGCGAATATTTTCACGTTGGCATTATGTTAGGGCTAGAAATAATCGAAATTAGGTTTGTTTTTATCCTAGTTTAGTCTAATAAACTCGAACACTAGGTACATGAACAGTATGTCATAGCCTAACCCAAGTTGACATTTTGACATACCATATTTGTCATTTTCTAGGCTATTAATTATGTATTATTATTTTTTTATTTAATGTATATTATTGTTTAAATGATGAATATTATGGACATGCCAAAAGAGCAAATTCACAAAGTTATGCTTTGGGAGTTTATAAAAGGCAACAGAAGAAAGTTTTTGTCATGTATACGGTGAAGGAACAACTAATGTGAGCCATGGAAAAAGAGTGTTTCTGAATTTTCGCTGAGAAAACAGATTCAAAGATGAACCGGTTCAGGAAGAACTGTGGAATTAGATCACGATCTTTTAAAAATATCAGTGCGAACAAATCCAATTGTAACTGATTATAATTGAGTTTATTTTTCTCTCCTTTTTCAATTAAAAGGTGAATCATTTTGATTAAGATTGTTAGAGGAGACGAAGATTGTGTTATGTAGCATAATATTAAAAGTTATGAAAAATGGATTAGTTGTGAGAGAAAACTAATACCCCAGTCGAAACAGGGGCCTCACCAACGGATTCCTTTGGGGGATATGAATATAAAATTCTATTTGTAAATTCTTAGTCTAAATTAGACTATCACCAAAGAGGTTTACTTTGGTCAGTTGAACCGTTTACATAGGACACTTGAAAAATAGCCCAGCATTAATGAATAGAAGAAGAGCTCTCTTTCATCATGACAACGTGCGAATTAATATCACAAGAGATACCATATAAGAGGTTAACAATTTTGATTGGGAACTAATTAGACATCCTCCACGCTTTCCGATTTAGCCACATGTGATTATTGTCCTTTTAGGACTTTGGCAAATTACCTGAAGAGAATGAAGATGCCAAAAACAGAAGAGGTCGATAAAAATGTTAAAGATATTTTTAAAATCAAACGATTTTTAAAAACATGGTATTGAGAAGTTTGGAGAAAGATGAACACTAGTTGTTGGAATTAGTGTAAGTTATATTATTAAAAAAAATAAATAAACACATATTTAACTATAAATAGCTTTAAAGAGTTGTTATATTTCTATCCATAAAATAATTATAATAAAAAAATGAGACATATATTCAGTAAAAGAAAACTACCTCTCGTAAATATAAACTTATCCCTCATAATGTATACATTTATTTAATTAACGTATGCGTTTCTAACAACGTCTTCGTCTATGAAAGGATTTATTAAACACCACAAAAGGGCTATTCTTGGGAGCTTCTTATCACATGTTCTTTGTTTATTTTTATTGGAAACTTCTAATAGGAAATATGGTCCAATATTTCCTAAAGAAAACCCTTCCTTGGCCTTATGTAGAAGACTTATTTTTAATATGACAAATAACTTTAATGAATGGTAATCAGACTTCTCTATCATTTTCATTGATGCGCTTTTTCACCGAGATAAAGATTACGCTCTCCCATTGAATATTTATCGTAAACCAACTCATTCTATTGCCCGTATATACCTTTATTCTGTTCATAGTGATAAGATAAGGATATCAGTTGTCTCGACCAAATTCTACTATTATTAAATATGCGACTGAATACATTGATAATTGAATTTAGAATTTAAAGAACATTTTCTATTCTCTCATATACCGAATTTTTTTATTAATGAAGAATATTTTCAGGCCAGGAGAAAATTTTATGGCAACAAATAGGGTAACAATTGATCTTTCCAGCCATAATGACCCCCCTCTTTTTGGACTTCTGTCCTGTACCCCCCTCTCTAACGCATTAATAATCATTTGAGAAATTAGAATCTTAAGGTAGCCTTTATGTTTCAAATTCTTAAAAATGAACGTATCCAAAACACGCCTCACTCTCCTGATGAAGTAGATGTGTATATAATTTCCTGTTAAAATTGCAAAAAGATGTTCAAAGGGTTAAATTGAACGTAGATTATCTCAGAGGGTTTACCTACACAAATATTCCACGAACAGTCAATCAGTCTTAATGGTTTATTTAAACACACGAGTTGCACAACATCAATTGAGAAAAATTGCAATTAATTTATATCTGCAATGACTGGATGAAACGACTAATAGTTGAAGTGACAGTAATTAATTCCGTTCTAAATTTTAATCTTTCTAAAGGGAAGTTGAGGCTTAACAGAGTCATTTGCGCACTAATCACATTGGATAGGAATCCCTTCACGAGTGTTCGAACTTCCTAGTCGGTTGGTTATTGTTTTCTCTTTTTCTTACTTTGAATATCAATAATGTTTTAGGGAAAATACAGGAGAGGTCGTTAAAAAGTTCGTAGGAAAATGTATTGAAATTAAGAAAAAGTATAAATTCTGTTTTTCAATATTAGCTCTATTGAGGGTAGAATTCTTTTGGAAGCGATGATACTATCCATTTAAATCATTTCTAAAAAAATGAGGCCTCAGAGAATTAAATCAATTAAGAAACCCTTTTAATATCATCAACAGGAGATAAAAAAAAGGCCTTAAAGGTTTGGAAAAAAAAGACGGAGGGACTAGGTCACCACCGTGAGATCGACCACCACCGAAATTTGTCAAAAAAGCGGAATGAAAGTGGGTGTTATCGTGATGAAAGAGAACTCATCTGTCAAGTCTTCTGGGGCGTTTCTCCAGTATACTCTTTTAAAGTTTTTCAAAAAACTATCTTCGCCCTCCGACAAAGTCAACAAGTATGGCACCTTTGGCATCGTTTAGACTGATTTGATGTGTCCTCTTTCGCCTCATGGTAACCATTACTTACCTTGCTTTTTGCTTTCTGGATCATAAAAAAATTTTAAGTTTCGTTGCCGGTTATATTTCTTTGCAGTGAAAGAAAATATCTTTTCTCCAGCTGATCTTCCGCTTCAATTTTGGCCCACGATGAATTGAAAGGTTACTGATCTTAGTCCATCGATCAAGATGGAATAAACTGAAAATGCCAATATGTTCAATGTACTTGCTATCATTTCCCCTGTTTACCCACGGTCCTCTTCAATTAGTGTCCGTATACGATTGATGTTTTTTTCCCTTGCTGATTTTGACGGTCTCTCACGGCTAATTTCATCTTATACCTCCTGGCTTCCATCCGCGAAGCGATTTATCGATTTATAAACAGAAGGCTTCCGGGGGACACTTTCTCCCTAAACTTTAATTAATCTATTAACCAAACTTGACCAGAAATTAGATGTTTGTTCTTGCTTCAACCCTTATAGAATCTATTGTATCACTGTGGGTCCAAAGCTGAAATGCTGTCGATTCAAATGGATAAAAACTACTCTTAGTTAGGTTAGATAAAGTTTGTATCTATGCCACTATATAGAGACAATTTGCTTGCTACGTTCGCTTATCAAAATAAAGCAAACGAAACATATACATCAATGGTTTTACTTTGTAAAACTTTACTTTCATATTTCATGTTTTTGTTTCTTTTTCTTCAAATTGGCCAAACTGAAACCCTTTATTATTCAAATGGGTCAATTGAGTAAACTATTTTTCAAAAGATACATTATTTTCCTTTTAATTTTCTTGGTGTAATGCCCAAGAACTAATGCCCTTTTCCCGTGAATAAAAGGGGGGATTAAAAATTGGTCCTGTATTTTCGGGCATTAAAAATCATTTATTTTTCCTCCTCCTTGAGAGAAACCACAACAATGAACAGAAATTTTGAGACGAAATTTTGACGCATGCGTCATTTGTGACTCACCAGAGAATAAAGACATCAAAAATCTCGAATGAATAGGAGGAAAAGGTTTTGATATAATAAAAGTGAAAGGTCTAAGAAGTAAAATAAAAAAAATAGAATAAGAAGAAATATACTTAACCTTAGTATCTCTAAATATTGAGAATGGAATGGTGTGTTTAAAAAATCAAGGAAATGTTTGTAAAAGTGAGAAAGAATGGAGCGGTTAGTTCAGTAAACACTCTCACAATGATCTTGTGTAGGCTGGCACTTGCAGTGAAGTAAGGGTGGCAGAAAAGCGAGAGAGTTGTGTGAATGACAGTAATCTGCCTCTTCCATGAACGCAAGAATTAATAGGACACGAATGGCGTGAAGAAGCCAGGAGTCACCATCGTTGGGTTGCCAGTGGGGGCTGGGTGTGCCAAGACTTTGAATAAATTACTATTTTTTTCTTAATATACTGGCTTTAAGGGGGTTACAGTTCGCTCACATGAGCACCTGTGATCTTGGTACGAACATATTTCTGGAAGTATTTACAGGTAGGTCTCGGTCTTTCTTAGACACTTGTGTGAATATTTTTTGTCTATCAAATCTTTTCTATAATTATGCTGCTCCACTTCTTGCTCATTCTGAACTAAATGTAAATATTCACGTTGGTTAAAAAAGATTTCTTTTCTTTTCCACCCAAAAATCCTAAAAGCACATTTGGGGATCATATTCGAAAATAGGGAAGTTGGTGCTCACCTGGCCACTCTAACCAAGAGCATAAACCACCTTAATAGAGCTTTCAGTCTCTTCATAGGCTACTTTAAAATACCCATACCTAAACTAACCAAAGAAAAATACCAACCTAAACCAAAGGAAAAAATAAAAATAAATAAGCTAAAAATCAGGAAGAAAAAGGCACGCTAAGGCTTCAAGGGAAGCCTCACATCTCACCGGCGCAGGAACTTGCGACCAACACCAAATACAGTTAAATAAAATCGAGAAGGTCAACCTACTCCAAAAAGTAAGATAGAGTACAAGTCTCTTTATAAGAACATGTCCCAAGTACAAGAGACAAGGGGTAGAGATCCCACTTGTACCGGTACCGCGACAAGTAACTTGCGCGAAGATATACCAGACTGGGAACATTTAATAGGAATTTGCGGAACAGTTCGGTGGACCAGGGAGTCTTCACAGTAAAGTGCAAGGGAGCGCTTCGTCAAAGAGTGTTGAGTCCCGCGAGTGTGCGGCGCAATCGGAGGCAATTTTATGTTCCCTCTCCCGTATCTCATATTCTTTGCCAAGTAACCTCGATCGCTGCCATTATTCCCATCTTGAGGTCACTCCAAGAGCCCTTAGCGCGCTTTGAGTCGCTAAAGATCACAATCCGGTGCCTGACCTGGCCATAGCACGTTATCTTACATACCGAGCGGTGTATTGCAACCAGCTCAGCAATAAAAACAGACACACTACCTGGTAGACCTGCGCTAACTTCAAACAAAGGGGATAGGGCGTGGAAACCGATCTTCTCATGGGACTTGGCGCCAACCGTCTACACTGGCATGAATCCAGCCTGAGACAAAGTGTGCTCCAAGAAGGTCGAACGCATGATTCCCGGTGTTGTGAAAGCTTTGGGAGCAAGGGTGTACCAGAAACGCCATCGGTCCGAGAGATACACCAGGCTCTCGAAAAAGTTTGCGAGCTATAAACCAAAAGGACTCAGGATACGAGTGTCATCTCTTGACAGCATGTCCATCATCAAGCTAGACTGCGTTGCAGTGAGAGCCGTTGGCAACTGAGGGATGGTGCGATTACGTTCGTATAGGAGCATAAGGCATAATGATCTGTGTATTTAGCAGAGCGAGGGGCTTCTTCCCAGCATCAAGAAGTAGGGTCTCAATGGGTGACTTGTGCTTGGCAACGATTGACAACAAGCGAAGACTGATGTTGTGGATGGAGTTTACCTTCCGAATAATACATTGGGCTGCGAATAAAAATACTCCATAGTTAGGTATGAAAGAAAATGAATCAGTAGAAAAGTGAGGCAGTAAATCTATTAGCTTTCTATTGATAAAAAATCACCGTGGCGTAGGGCTGCCTATAAAATAAAGCTTTGCAGACGGCCTTTTATGTTAGAGCAGATCACACAAAGTGGAGTGGATTCTGCGCAAGCCGAACTATGCATAATACAGGTGGACTCCGCTGTCTAATCTAACATTCAAAATGTACTTCATCGACGTGTTATTGAGGGAGGGTAGAGAGATTGGGCCCAAACCCCCTGGGTTAGATTAATCTCTAACTAGTTAGAAAAATGCGAGTACGGTAGCAATTCACTAGGAGTCTGGGAAGATACCCTTTGGCCAGATCCTTTTGAATAAATCACACAGAAAGGCCACATCGGTCAGCTAGTGGCGAAGTAAGACAGGTGTGGTGTCCGTGCAAAAATGCGAGAACAGAAATCGCAACTCATTTAATGTGAATTTATCGTTAAAGTGTTTTCTGCCTCTGAATGTAAAGTCCAGTGAGCCACTATTAGCATCACCACAACGCGCAGTGAATGCTGGCGGAGCAGCATTCCAGCTAGCAAATGCTGAGAAAGCGATTGCTAAGGAAAGCGGGGTCCAAGATTGCGCTCTAATCCTATTGAAGAGGAAAGGCAGGTCATGCAAGAACTTGTCCCGAATCCGTTTGACTCGCCTCTACACCACTAATAGAGGACTATTTGCCGTTAAGTAGAAACACGCATGGCCGCAGGTGGGCTGGGAAACATACCGGAGCATATCTTAATAAAAACTAAAAGTAGGTAAATAAAGAAAACACACTCCAAATCCCGAACCAGTAAAAGAGGAAGAATCTAAATCAAAAACAAACAAGAAGGAAACTCAAACCACAAAGTCATGCATCGCTATAAGAGGCAGCCCTCATCCATCCCCCCTGTACCCAAGCATGAAACCAACACCTTCCAACTATATACAATATCAGTCATGTGTGCAACGAATCCATTAAAAGCACAAGGGACAAGCGGTACTAACGCCGCCTGTACTAGGACTTAAAAGGGGCAGCGTGCCCGAAGATCCCCTCCGACTCGGTCATTTAATAAGAATGTGGTCGACAGTTTGGGTAACCACCTGCTCGTAGGAGTAAGATAAAAGGGAATGTTTCACCAAAGCCAGGCGACAAAGGGCAAGCTGAAGCCTTCGGGATATTTCTGTTCCCTTATCATGGGGTCCAGGTTCAGGCAGACAACTCCTTTCTCTGCTATAATTTCTAGAGTCACTATTAGTTAGAGTGTTTATGAAATGGGGTGATTTTCGCTCAAAGAGTTTCTAGCGACCCTGGTATTTATGGTACATAGTTAGGAATCTATTGGTGTATTCGAAAATCCTTATCCACGGCAGGTTAGGCTTCTTGTTGATGGCCTCCGTGATTATCTACATGGTGAATTTGCTGCTTTCTCGCAGGAATCTCAAGGGAAAATGCTCACATCCTTCTCTCCATTGCGTATTGATCTCTTTATGTCGCTCCTCCCTTTGCAGAGATAACGTAACGGTTTAGGAAGACAAAATCTTATTCCTGAATAAGAAAAGGGATGCAAAATGGAGGAGTTTTGGGTGAAAAACTCGGTGAAATTTGCATGATTGGGATCTCAGATTTAATTTTCCGTCGCTGATGATATCGAGTGAGAAGCTTGTAATTTTTCTTGGTAATAACTTTGCTGGGGGATGATTTGCTTCATCATAGAATTTACTCGTTAATGAGTTGTCCCTATTTGCACTTGTGCGTCCAGATATTTTGGCCGAAAATGATACCAAGTTTGTGAATTTCCTTACACTTGTATTAAATTGTCTTAAATCGCGAGATGTGAATGGTTGTTATGTGAATAATTGCAAAGACAGGCCAAATTAATGTGCAATTTAGAATGTTTAAAGATGTAGGAGGAGTGAAAACACTGAACTGGGTTTTATTACCTCATATAGCTATATTTGAATATTATTTCCATCATATTGAATTTGGATATCGTTTTCATCAAGGATATCAGAGATCATTTTTCTTGAGTATAAATTGTTTTTACCTTTGTTTTAACAATCCTGTCACATATTTTATACATACAAAGTGACCCCTACAAAACGGGCCTACACACACTTTTTTTATATATCCTTCATTCATTCACTAAGCAACTTTACTTTGCAGGACATGACAGAAGCAACGTCTGTGAACACAATTAGATCTCAATGGGAGCTCCAACAAAGAATATACTGCATCAAACATTACTAGTAGACAGGCTCGTTCAAGAAAGTGCAGGACACTTTCGTGCATCACTTCGCATCTGTAAAGGCCCTCTCCAAAAGTATAATTCAGAGCTGGTTGGACAACTTCAAGAACTATGGGACAGCGGAGAACCTCATTGCAGCCAGTGACAACCCTTTAAACCATTCAAACCATTCAGGACTCCCCAGAAACCGTGGAGCTGAGCTAGTCGAGAGCGTGAGAGAGTCAGTTCAGCATAGTCTAAAACACTTTGTGAGCAAGCAAAGTCTTTGCCCCGGTATATCATGTAAGACTTGTAAGAGAGTACTAGTAATGGATGTAAAGGCCTACCCATACAGAATACAGACGAGGCAGACCCTTACAGACCCAGACAAGACGCAGAGAACGGCTATGACGGTCAAGATACTGGAGAAGATTCAGTAGACCCCAACTTTCCTTAACCGCCCTTAGACCTCAGATGAAACTCACTGCCATGTTGAAGGAAATGTAAACTTGAATACAAATGTTTTCTGGGGGACCTCCAGACCAAATGAGGTAGCCACCAAGCCTCTACACTCCCCTAGGTGCATGGTACGGACTGTAATCTCAACTAGAGGCATCATGGGACCATTTTTCTTCGACAGTGACAGTCACCAAGGAGCGGTATGTTCAGGTCCTCAAAACCTTCAAGATGGAGCTGCAGACCCTGTTCCAGTCGCTTATGTGGAAGTTCTGGTTCCAGCAAGATAGAAAAAGCTCTCACACCTTAAACCTGTCCAGGAGATTGGCCTTAAGAGAACTTTGGTGGCCGTGTGATCAGTCTCAAGACTGATTTTGAGTGGGCACCTTACAGCCCAGACCTTAGCCCCCTCATATTTATTTCTCTGGCGCTACCTTAAAGACATAGTGTACGCAGATAGACCGAGGACCATCACGGAGCTCAGAAAAAAGACATCAGGGAGGACATCAGAGCTATTAGTCGGTCGGTTTGTAAGGACTTTGTTCTGGCCTCAAGAAATGCACAGAGCTAAATGGAGGTCATCTCGAACACCTGCTCTAGAATAAATAAGTAAAGTCCAAAGACTCATGTTTTGATATGATGTTTTGAAACACAATAAACTGGTTATCACCAAAATTTCATTCAATCTTTTGGGGGTGACCCTGTAGAATTTCTGTAAAGATACTTGCAATTGAACTTCAGATATTGCTAGAAGGTCAATATTGTACTAATCAATCACTCCTATTTTTACTGATTGAATTGTTTAAACAACATGAAGCTATGATTAAGTCGTTTTCCTAATAGTAGTAATCACTCCGTTTAACTTCAACCTTAACTGTGAAATATTTGCGTGATAAAATTTAACTGCTTTCATCTCAACGCCTACACTCTCTCCCGGGCTGATCGAACTTTCTCTATAATTTTCCCCTTTTCGAATAATGTTATCGTCCTAAATGTATCCCATTGAAAGGAATTCTATTGAGAGGTTTTCTATCATAAGTTGTACTTCATGAATGAAATTTCTTCCAATCTTCTAAACGCATTTCGTAGAGTGATGAAGTCTCAAGTTATCAAAGGGCACGCAGACGATTAGAGCCCAAAGTATTTGCAGCAAAATCAATAATTAAATTGGAACAATTTATATCATCAACTTAGAGCAGATACGTCCTCTCACATTTTTTAGGGACCAATTATTTCTTTTTTCTTTATTTTCCCTCCGAAGTCTCATTTTGGAAGTAATAATGCAATTATTTTTCCCAATTGTCTAATCTCAACTTTCAATTTTAGGCTCCAATTCGGTGAGCGAAATCGCCTTAAACATCAGCAGTAGGCACAAGTTCTAATTAAACTTGGACCACATCCTATTTGTGGTTGTTTACTGATCTTTTTTAATTCATAGGAGGTTAGCTAAATAGGAAAAGATAGCTTGAGAAAGAATATATAAATTGTAATACTATAGTGCCTCATACGTGAATTATATCCACAGAAAATTAATTCTCAAGTTTCATTTAGGAACTTTTCCTTTATTTAAATTTTTAATTCATTCAACCACTTTACAAATTAAGTAAAAAGCAACTCAATAACGGAATTGTTGATGTTTATTTAAATGATTTTTCCCACCAATTATCTACGTTTTATAAAATGTTTTATATATTTTTTTTGTAATCAATATTATAACTAAACCTCATAACGTCTAAGGGTTTTCTAAGCTTTTTTATATTGTTTATTTGTATTTTCTTGACTTAATTTCTAAAAAATGTTCATTTTTTTATTTTAAAGCCTTCGATCGAATATGATTGAGGTCATAACATTCCTCGAAGGTCTCGGGGTAACACCCACACATAGGAGGCATCCACAGGCAAAGTGATGATGGCTTTTGATAGGTCCCCGGGAGCAGACTGCCCTCTGCGCACTCAAACCACCTAGGAGATTAAGGGAGAAAACTTTGATCATACACCCTATGTTGTAGGAAAGCTTTAATGCTACAGCCTGTGCTGTAGGCCCCGCCAACGCTACCACAATTAAGTAGGTCTGCGCTCTCTCTGAGGCCCTCCTCAGGAGACCAGGTTATAGTAAGCTGATCTCGTAGATCAACAAATGGCCTGCATCATTTTGCTCTAAGGTCTTGAATACATTTTGGCCCAAAATTCAATGGAATAAAGAAGCTACAATTAAAAGTAAGGCAGCCTCGTTTATAGACAATGCGATTTTTACCCTTGGATAGTCGGTTTCAATCTTTGCGAAAGCGAGAACAAAAATGTAGCGAACTCTCGATAATACCTGCAGTGACTGAGTTTTACATATGCGCGCGCACACACACAGCACATCACTATTCACTCCCTACTCGAAAAGATGCAAATGGTACCAGGAGGACTTCAGTGCCCTCCAGCCCCTAAATTCAGCAAGAAAAACCTGACTCAATGAGTGGATTTTAAACTCTTTGGCCAGTTCTTGGGGAGCTGCTGCGTCCCCTCCAGAACAGTTCATGTATCCTTTCTCTTTAAATTCGACTGCTTCTTTTTCACACTTTCCGATTGTCTCTCCTCCTATTTTTTCTACCAGGAATTTTTCTAGCTAATAATCTTGGAGGCTCACAAAACCTGATCTGAATAACTCTGAATCTGACACATTGAAGATCAGGTTTGGTCACCCTTACAACTCTAACGCAAGTCAGTTGATGGATTTATCACCACTACCAGCCCATTCATACGATGTGTGAACCTGGTCAAGGTTTTGTAAAAGGCGGTGGTGCAGTTGTATACTAGCTATCCTAGTGGCATTAGCCGTCCAGATAAAAATAATCCAGTACTGCCGATTACTCTCCCGAATCAGTTAACTATTAAATTCAGGCTTTTTATTAATTATTAATTATAAAAGAAAGGATCCAAAAAAAGACACTAGGTCCGTTTCTTTACCGGCCCCGCTACAGAATTTTCTGATATATTTAAAGTTGAAATCCAGGCGATTTTTAAATATATTTATAGATGATGAGTGGAAGCTGTTAATTGGCTTTTATTCTGGAAATTAACCACTTTATGAGTGAAAGTAATTCTTAGCTATATTTGTTTCAAATCTTCTCTTCTTCAATTTATAATTTCTGGTTCTTTCGCACAACACAGCTCAAAAACCCGTAGTCGCTTTCCCTCTATATAGGCTTTACATCAATCTCCAATCTATTTCCCGCGTTTGTCTTAAGTTAGTAACTTATAGGTCGAGCTATCTTTCGGCAGCGTTTCCATTTTGAATGGTATTGAAGGTTTCCTTAAGAGTGTTAGCCTATTCCTACACAACTTGAGATTAGCTCTTGGCCAAAAATGTTACACGGATGACAATTTACTGCAAAATGACGTCTTCGTGCCTGATTGGGCCGAAGAGAGCTTCCCCACCCGTACATCTATTCGATGATCTCATAATAAGTCATCAATGAAGATTTGGACACGTACCGTCGCCCTTATGATGAGGACGGTCTTCATGATAGTGTATCGCAATCCGGTATCATAAACTTTCTCTAGATAAAAAAAGATACTATAGAGAAATGAGGTCTACGAAGGAATGCCTCGTAGAGACCCATTTTCCAATAGGAGCAGTTTATACGACGCCAAGTGGTTGTCGTTATCTTCCAGCATATCAGAGATCATTTCTCCTTTATCTGAAACATAAATTGTCTCTACCGTTCTTTTTACCATCCTGCCACACGTTCTATACAAATATCTCCTGGAAAAATAATTACAATTTAACGTCAGATATTGCTATTAGATAAATAGTGTACTAATAAATCACCCATTTTTTCCTAATTTAATTGATTTCAAAACAAGGAGGTCTTATTGCGTCGTCTTCTTAATAGTAGTAATCGCTCCATTTCACTCCAACTTTAACAGTGAATGATTTGCGCTATAAAATTTAACTGCTTGCCTCTTAACGACACACTCTCTCCACTGCTGATCGATGCTTCTATCTATATTTCCCTTTTTCGAATAATGTTATCCTCTTAAATGTGTCCCATCGGGAGGAATTCTACCATAAGTAGTAATTTACAAAAGAAAACTCTTACAATGTCTCGACGCAGTTTTTAAAGTGATTGAAGTCTCAAGTTATCAAAGGGCGCGCAGACGATTGGGGCTAAAAGTATTATCAGCAAGATGTATTAATTAAATTGTAACTATATTTAATTAACTTGTCCTCCGGAATCTGGACCCATAATTGGGGAACAGAAAACCTAGACCAATCCTTTAATATTCCGATGGCTACAACTTGCCGTCTGTCGTCTCCGAATCGGACACAGTCGCGTAAAACACAGTCTTTTGATTGAGCGATCCCTTATTTCTTGCTGCTACGACTAGGTGGTCCCCCAATCTGTCCACCACATTCTTGTTAATTGTACCAGTCTTGGGGAACTTGGGGCATGCTTTCCATCTCAGTATCAAGTACCACTTGTTCTTAGGGCTCTGGACGAATTCGTTGCACCCCTGACTGTGGCATTGTATATAGTTGAATGGTGATAGTTTCAGGTTCGAGCACAGGCGTGAAGCTGAGGGGCTCTACCTCAGACATCGGGGCATGACTTGCTGGTTTGAAGTTTCTTCTTGTTTGTTTTTAATTTAATTTCTTCCTCTTTTTCTGGTTTGAAACTTTGGGTGTGTTTTATTTTTTTTAAATGCCTTTGTTTTAATAAAGATACGTTCCGGTATTATTCGAAACCAGCCTGCGGCCATGCGTGTCTTCAAGTAACGGGAATACCCCTTTTGAAAAGGGGTTGCGGCGAGTCAAAAGGATTCTGGGCAAGTTTTCGCAAGACCCTCCTCCCGTTCTCCAAAAGAATGGGACCACAATATCGGGCCCCGCGTCCCTGGCGGATTCCTTAGTGACCGCTCCGTCAGCATTCGCTAGCCGGTATGCTGCTCCGTCAGCATTCACTGCACGTTGTGATGTCTCTGAAAGATTCCCACTGGACTTTACCTCTTGTGGCAGAGAACACTTCAACCATAAGTTTACATTTAGTGAGTTGTGATTTCCGCTCTCGCATTTTTGCTCGGACTCCACCCCTTTTCCAGACGATGTCCCGTATGACCTGCTTAGCCCCATAGGTGATTAAGGCATGGCCTTTCGAGTGTATTTATTAAACATGATCAGGACAAAGGGTATCTTTCCAGACTCACGGCGAATTGTTACTGTATTTGCTTTTAACAAACTAGGGAGGAATAAATCAAATCCGAGTTGTTTTTGCTCAATCTCTCTAATCCCCTTTCGTGTAAATATTGATGGAGAAGTTTTTAAATATTAGATTTGCCGTTCTGATAGACAGCAAACTTTACTTGTATTATGAACAGATCAGCTTCGGCAGGATCTACTTTACTTCGTGTGCTCTGCTCTGCCTGAAAAGGGCCGTCTGCGAGGCCATCCTTCGTAGACAGCACTACGCCACGATGTTTTTTCGATCATGAGGAGGCCTTAGATATCGAATGGCGATACGGTATATTTGGATGTCTTCATAATTTCAGGGTGAGGAGATGCCTCCCAATCATTATTACTTTGTTTCTGCGAGCTCGTCGATCCGCGATTTCGTGAGGGGATCTCTCTGTGGCCCAATGGAGGAGAAAGAGGGTACCAAGCAGATAAGTGTCCTCAGTCTCACACTCTTTGCCCTGAGCATCAACGGTATCCCTTGGGTGTTACCGAAAGAAGTTCACACCACTCTCAACTTGAACGGCCTTTCGATATTTTTTATTGCAGCGGAGATTTCAACTCTAGAGCATAGACTAAAAAAGGTTCTTTTTTCCTTGACCAAGGCTAAGTTAGTGTACTTCTGTACCAACTAAGGATCCACTACAACCCGGATTTCTTCCTAAAAGGGATTTTCCTAAATAAGGCGGATTCTCATCGTTTCCATGGTCTTGTTTTCGACCACCGCTTTAACTGAGAAGCTCGTATTCTCAGCATTAAGGTCTTTTGTATCCGCGCCATCGATATTTTTAGTTTCGTGACTTTCAGCAGTTGGGGTGCTTGTAATGCTTCTGCCTTTCTTTTCTACCAATCTTTTGTTCTTTCAAACCTGACTACGGAGTATTTGCATCTGAATCTGAGCCTGTTTTGCGAAAGGTAGACTAGATCTATCGCACCGGTCGTCCATTGAGACCTTACTTATTGATGCTGTGGGGAGGCCACTTGCTCTATGACATACATCTATCATTATAAGCCTGTAAGAACGAGCTCAGCGCTTCCCTCATCTGCTAAAGCTCTCATTGCACTGCAGTCGATCTCAATGGTGCATATAAAACCGAAAGACACCAGTCATATCCTAAGCCCTTCTGGTTTCGGGCCTGGAAACTCCTTCGAGAGCTCGGTGTAGCTCACGGGCTGGTGGCACCTCTGCTTATGAAAAGGACGCCAACCTGAATGGTAACACCTTTTACTATTTGTCGCTGTGCCTCTGCTTTCTAAGCTTTCACACCGCCGAGAATATTGCATTCGACCTCTTTTGGAGCACACTTCGTGTCACACTGGCTTGCTACCAGTGTAAACGGATGGCTCCAAGTCCGAAGGACGGGTCGGCTTCCCCGCCCTATCCCTCTGTTTGAAGTCAGCCTAGGTCAACCAGGCGGTGCGTCTGTTTTCAGTGCCGAGCTGGTTGCGATGCATCACTCGGTGGAAGTCGAAATTATTTTCTGCTGGGTTACAAGACATGTAGAAATTGCCGGAAATGAGGGCGTTAAAGAGTCCATGAGCATTAGGTAACTAGACCTGTGTTTCACTATTCTTCACACCGACTACAAGGTAGGAATCATTGTAGAGGTCGAGAGTACTTCGAAAAGAAGATGGAATACGGCAGAGCAGAACATAAAATCGCATTCCCTTGCACCGCACATTCGCAGGCTACACCACCATTTGACGAGGTGCTCCCATGCACTTTACTGCGAAGAAGGCCTTGTCCAGCAGACTGTTTGGCAGTCCGGCACTATTATAATTATGCGGTTAAAAAGGAACTATTGTAGATAACTGAGCTCTTCATCAAGCTCTTGGAAGATGCTCTGACTAATAGTAAATCCAATGATATTTTATTTCCTTATTTAGACTTGTTATGATAAATTTTAGATTCGCTATTCTTAAAATCGTAAATTATGGAAAAAGACTTTCCGGATTGCTTAAGAAGGACCCAGTTCCAGGCATGGACTCGTAAAATATCCAACTAAGTTTGTTTGGCATAACCAAAATTAAAATAGCAAGCTCTCTAAAATCAAATCTGATATAAGTACTACATCTTTTTATTTATATTAGGACTTCATTTTGGCATTTTGCTGGAGTGAGGAAATGAAGATAGGAATGGCAAGGGGGTGTGAATTTCGGTTAGGTTAGGTTAGGATACCGAGCCTAATTTAACCTAGAGCTTTGGAGAGGATGATAAGGGATCAATCAAACCTATTTTTTATCGATAAAAGGAACAATTGATAGCTTTAACTTTTCACTTTCTATGATACTCGTATTTATGTTCATTGGTTTTGCTTCGTTATTATTGGCAAAGCAACATTTGGTTTGCTACTCATGAAATGATTCTCTATATGTATATGTATGGACTATTGGAAAAATGGACAGAAAAGCTGATAAACACAAAAGTACATTCTAATCTGCCAGGAACAATCTATACAAAGAAAATATTGACTCCATAGATGGTTAAAAATTTGTTCCCGAGTGCGTCCACTCGCAAATGATAATTTATCAAAAAGAAGAAGAGAGAAATTTGAAACGAGATTTTTATATGGGACAACTTTTAAGTTTTCTCTCCCTTTTGATCTCTCTCCTTCTTTTCAGCTTTCTTTCCTCTTCAGTTCTTTCTGTTGAGCGTTCTTACACTTCGCTTGCTATTATTTTATACTCTCTGAAGTTTCGCCATTTCCAAGTTCGAATAACCTATTTGAAAAGTCTTTTAAGTATATTTCACTAAAATATACTAATAGGATTACTTTCAGTTTAAGCCGAGAATTTTCAAGTTTGTCAAGAATTTAAACATATTTAAATCTGACTGTTTGCTTTTTCATATGATGCTGATGGTATATATTTTGTTATTATCATTTTAAAAGTTTGAAAAATACTAATAAGGAAGCGTCCCTTTGCCCCCGTAGTGTGGAGGGTCTCTATGATATAGTATCGCTAGGCGGTATCATAGGCTTTCTGCATATCGAAGAATAATTGTGATGAAGTTCTATCCACGAAGGAGGGCTTTGCAGATAGAATTTTCCATCCGAAGCAGAGCATTGAGCGTGAGGTAAAACTTGCGAAAGCCACATTGTGTCCAAGAATGAAGGCAATTTAACATTAACAAATTTTTTCATCAAACGTCACACGAATAATCATTGGAAAATACGGTCAGAAAGCCATCCGTCAAGAGTGATCTCACCCCAGCTTGTGAAAAAACTTCCGGTAGCCATTCACTCGGGATCAGAAGAGCATTGCCTCTCTCACACAGGTCTCGAAACATGGCGTAGATATACTTCGGGTGATATCGACGCATTGTGCGAGAGCAGAACGCAACTCATTTAGAATAAACGAGACTTTTGAAGGATTACCCGCCCCTGCAGGTGAATTCTATTCAGTGGCCTCCAGTGAGAAGACGGCGTGCTTTAAATGCGGGCAGAGCAGCATCATGTGAAGAGAATGAGTAGAAAGCGGTCGTGAAGCATTCCGTGTGAATCCACTACCTGTCCCTCATTCTACATAGGAGAGACTAGGAGAACATTAAAAAAACGAATATATGAAAATAAAGGTGATGTCAGTTGAAGCACTACTACATCTGGTAGTTTTAATCACATTAGCAATTACAGCTACCAAATAGATTATTCAAAGGCCTAAATTATATATAATTGTAAAGAATTCCATAAAATAAAAATTGTAGAATCGATACTAATAGGAGTATTTCCCAATTTTAATCTTTCGGATAGTCAATTTAAATGTAGCTCTTATTCTCGGAACCTGGTAGTAAACAATTTAGTTAATGATCATAGAACCATACCTACTGATTAATGACCCTTTTCTCCATTTTCATCTTGTTTTGGGACTTTGAGGTGTTTGGTAACTTGTATGTTCATTCCCTTATCAGTATACTACTGATGAAGGTATGGTAAAATCTTCCTACCGAAAGTAGTCTCGTAAATAAATTTTATGCTCCTATACAGTGGTTTAACTATCTTATATGAAAAAATATAGTAGTTTCAAAACTTTTGGACATGATGATAAATCTCTCAGCAACCATGCATTAAATTGATGAGGTTAGAGTGATAACTCGCCTCTTTTCAAAGTAATCCGAGTATCGAGTATTCAAATTTACCAGCTTTAACATGTATTTGGGTGTTTGCGTGAAGCTTTAGATCTTGGGATAGGGGGAAGATGGGTAACTAGCAAAGGGCTTGTGAGTTTTCTGGTTTGTAAATTATAGTCGAATAAATGTGCTGAATTTGGTGCAGAAAACTGATAGGGTCTTTAAATAGGGTGTTTACCCTGCATTAGTCATTTAAAAAGACACTAGATGGTATGTTTGGTATATGCTGGTTTTATTTGGATTTAGAAACACATAAGAATGGTTTGCGAGAAATTGACCAGTTATCGTGAGTAGATCCAGGATAAGGTCATCGATGCAGAGAAGTTATATTGACTTTCAGGAAATGGGAAAATAAAGGTGCGCTATGTAGCTGTGTATCAGGCGTGTATGCGATGCTCAGAGGGTATTTGTATGATTTAGGGGTAGAAACATTTCGCTTAAAAAGGGTTTGTATAAGAAGAAGTATGATCGCTGTGAGTCATCAATGATGATAATCTTTTGTGTGCAAAATGGCATCATTGAAGCGGCTATGTGGTACGCAGAGAGAAGGGTCTATATAATATCTCACCTCCATATCTTGGAGGGTACAATCTTGAACCGATTCCGTACTACAAATGAAAGATAGACGAACAACAACCCTCATGGCTCCAGAGACCCCAAAGAAGCTGAGGCACTCTTTCGGGTCGCCTTTTGACCCCCTTTCAAATCTCACCTTATATTTTCTGCGTCTCCGTATTTAAATCCTGTAAATATAGTAAATACCTGACTTCGAGATATTAGTGTAAAATACCACCAGTCCGCGGTAAACCGCCTCCTTGCTGCGTTTCAAGGTCGACGCTAATCACTTCATTCGTCATCGCCGAGGTACAACATATCGAAACATACTTAATCCATTGCCAATCAAGTTTTACATTTGCATTTTCATTATGATCATCGATCTTAAAGATCATTTAATAAACTTAACATACGTTGAGAGCATAATTCTTACCTCACATATAATTACAGTATTTTCATGATGCCTAAAGTGAAGCGACAATTTGATTTCAATTCGCAAATTAATTCTCATTACCATCTTTCGCATTTCGCATATATAATTAACTCAGCGAAATTCATTATTTTTTCTAATAACTCACAAAATTCAATCTCTTTGCAATATTCAAGAATGAAAAACATAAAACAAACGTACATATACAAAATTCCCCCTACATATTCATCACCGCCGTTGGTTTCGGACTTAAATTAGCGCAAAATCAAATAGATCCTAGTGGCATACACTTTAGTGACATCAGTACCAGATTCACTTGCAAATTTAGTATCTCAAGTCGGCCACATCATTGTAGATTCTGATTTATTTTAATCTTAACGCAGAAAACACCGTAAAACCAAGAGAGCGCCGATGGATCAACAGCGAAATCAGAAATGCAATACGAGCGCGTAACATAAGTTAGAAACCTAAAAAAGCGAACACATCTTAAGTAAATTGAGCTAAGTATATAGTTTATGGTTAACCTAGTTGAGTGGAGTGTTAGAAAAGCGAAATACTTATGAAAAACATTGCATTGAACTTTAACCATGAGCAAAATTTTATATCTCATAGATGAACAGTAGTAATCCCATAACGGAGGCTATAGGACTGATTGTGATTAGAGTGGGACATCTCACTGACAATCGCGAGCAAATTTCGAAGATATTACTCGGAACTTCTTAAGTATTTTTACTGCCGATGACTTGTCACAGCTATCCAACGTAAGCGAAGAAATCAATTTAGATGGACATCAAATTATTCGGGCACGCGATAAAATAGGATAGATGTAATTTCTCTCTCAACACAGCCATCTTGTCATCGGTGAGAGAGCTTGCGTGATCTGCCTGAGTTAGGCTAGCTAACCTGGGGGACTTTGAGGCCGGTAGGATCACCCATGCCAGTAAGGTAGCTGTAGTAGGATCAAGACTAAGTGTTGTCAAACTTCTCTACCACTTCTTTGATGCGTCTCCTTGCATTCCCCTACCAACCTATTCGATTCTGTTAGTACTAAGTTTCACCAACTCTCTTCAACTGTCAAAAAATCAAAACAAAAACCCAATAACAAAAAAAAAACCATCTCTATTACACATAAGTTGTTTATTAATAATGGCCTCACCAGCTCCCTTATGCCGCGTGAGAAGAGAGGCTTTGGAACCTCTTTAAATAACGCCTTGGAGCACTCATAGGTTACAAGAGACTGAGATTGAAGGGATCTTAGGCGTTTGGGGTACGATTAATGGAGAAATGCTAGGTACCCCTTAAAAGCTTTCTCCTAACGTGTAATTGCCTGACCAGCTCCCTGTGACCGCTACTTGGTGAATAAAGGCTCAACTGATCTTTGGAGAGAGAGCTTTTGTGCCTTGCTAGTTGCCAGATTAGCTAAAGATCTCGGATGAAGTCGTGGGCACTTAGCTTTACTATTTGCATCAAGTCTGGCCGTTTTTAGTTGATTAGTAGGGCTTAGTAGGAAGACAGTTACACCTCAAGCACCCCAGAAAAATCAGAGAACCAGTTCACTGGGGCTCTCATGCTGCTCAGTTGGGAGCTGCGGCACGATTGGGGACGTCCGGCCCAGGGGAGACCTTAGGGTTGGTGTGCTTGATCAAAGGGTTTCTGTTCGCCAAACGACCGAAAACCTCCTGGAAATAGGCGGATGTGATTAGTGCGAGAGAAAATCACAACCAAAAACCCCTTTTTTAATGCGTATGGTCCGAGATTTTTGTAACATGGCGAAGAAGAATGGTCCTCCGTTTCGAAAGCTAACCTGCAAAATATGCAAAGTATATAGATGGAGTGAAGACTTCGGGGGAAGGAGTTGCAAGGAACTCACAGATGGCGTCAGTGTCTGTGACTTCTGCGAACTCGAGAAGCGCCTGGGCGAGAGCATCGCTCAACTGAGAGAGGAGAACTCCCTCCTTAAAAGGGAAGTTCAACTCTTAAAAACAGAGAGATGCAGATGCTCAGGCGAGAAGGCTCCGGACGTCCAACAGCCGATTTCTTCTGCTGAAGGGCTTCCTCAACGAGCCAAAAAGAAGAAAAGAAAGAAGAAAGAAGAGAAAGTAGAAATAAAAGAAGAGAAAGTAGAAAGAGAAGAAGAGAAAGTAAAAGGAGAAGAAGAGAAAGTAGAAAGAGAAGAAAAGAAACTTGAAACAGAAGAAGAGAAAGTAGAAGCAGAAGAAGAGAAACGGGAAAAAACGAAGAGATAGCAAAGGAAGTCAAGAAGATGAATAAGAAGAAGAATAAGAAGAAGAAGAAAAAAAATTAGAGATACAAGAGGAAAGCGGCAAGTCGCCTCCGAAAGAAAAGACTAAGTCGTCCGCAGTCAAATGTGCAAGAGTCACCCTTATTGGTGATTCTCAAGCACGGGGTCTGAAGCCCCTGCTTGCGGCCCGCCTTTGCACAAGCGTTAAGGTGAGCTGCATCCCAGGTTGTGGGAATAAGCAGGTAAGAGCTGAGGCCGAGAAGTCTCAGATTTCAGAGACTTCAGTCGTTGCCCTTATGGTAAGTGGCAACGACCTCTACCTCAGAGGAGGTAGGGTAGGCCCTACAGGTGAAATTATGAGGACAGTTATGGGCGCTGTCGACGACTGTGGACTGAAAACCCGCAGACGTGTCGTGGTGGGGATGCTCCCGAGGTGGGGTCCAAGCCGGACTGCCCACTTGAGGAACATGTCGCTAAACAGGCGCCTTGCAGACCTCTGTACGGCTGAGGGTGTCTTTTTTGTGGACCCGTACGCCGTGTTCTATGGTAGAAAAGACCTCTAGCAAAGGGACAGGGTGCACCTCTCCTTTAAGGGCAAGGCGTTCCTAGCCAACCTCATCCAGGATGTCGTGGAGCGCACCCAAAGGATTGTCCGACCCATTGGGAAGGCGGACGTACGCCAGTACGCCCGAGTCACTCCCCAAACAACCTTCTCGGAGGTTGTCAAAAATGGTGCCACCACGACAAACAAGAAGCCGGGAAACGGAAGAGTATAGGGAGTCCTACATTAGGGGACTCCCTGAAAGTTCTTCTGTTCAATGCGAGGTCAATCAGGAACAAGTTTCCTGAGTTCCGTGGCCTCGTAGCGACGGAAGAACCCGAAATGGTAGCCATAACAGAATCGTGGATAAAAACCTCAAACCGAGACTTTGAAGGCGAATTCACGGTTCCTGGCTACCAACTCTTCCACAAAGATAGGCCAGACAGAGAGGGTGGTGGTGTAATGTTGTATGTCAAGGATACAATCAAATCTACGAACTCAAACGTTATATCCGACCACGAGCTCCTAGGCGTTGACCTAGAGATCGGTCCTGCCAAATACACGACTCTGCTGCTTTACAGACCCCCTTCCCAACCTGTTGAGAAGGACAGGGAACTGTACCAGCTGCTGGGTGAGCTGGTTCAAGGCAGAGTGTGCATCGTTATGGGCGACTTCAAAAGCCAAGTTGACTGGGAAACCAGAGCAGCCTGTGGCGAGAGTGCGCTACTCCTGGAGTTCGCCAACAACGAATTCCTCACTCAATGGGTCAGAGAACCGACAAGAGGAGACAATATCCTCGACTAGCTCTTCACCTCTGAGGATGATATCGTTGAGAATATCTCTGTAGGCGAAGAGCTCGGTGGCAGTGATCACCAGCTAGTTAGATTTACCGTCAAGATCCCGAAGGTAAGGTCTGTTGCCAGTCAATTAAAGAAACTTGACTTGAGAAGAGCAGAACTTGCAAGCCTTCGAGCTGGACTGACTGACGTGAGGCTAGAAGTGTACGATGCCGTTGAAGACTCGTGGAATAGTTTCAAAACCACATTAATGAGTCTTCAATCGCGTTTCATCCCTCTGAAATGCCCCCGTCTGTCTTCTGTTCAACCTAAGTGGTTTAATCGAGAAATCGGCCAACTGCTTAGGGAGAAGAGAAATGTATACCGGCAATCGAAGATCTCGGGTGACTTTGACGAATACCGGAGGCTAGCCAGGAGAGTGAAGTCCAGCATAAGGGCGGCTAAGCGGTCTGAGAAACTCCGAGTGGCGAGACTCTGTAAAGAGAATCCCAAGGAGTTTTTTGGATATGTGAACAGCCGTAAGCCAATCGTCAAACGATTGGCCCTTTGAGGAACGAGGAGGGGACATTAAAGCATTCAGATGCAGAAAATGCTAACCTCCTCAACGACTACTTCTCTTCAGTGTTTACTGAAGAGTGTGGTCCCATTCCCCAGCCGACGGATTCCTACTCGGGGGAAAAGCTGGAGGCAATGGACTTCACCGAAGGAGAAATAAAGAAAAAGATCGCTGACCTAAGGACGAATAAGTCCCCTGGACCGGACGGGTTTCTACCTAAAGTGTTGAAGGAAGTGTGCGATGAAGTATCACGACAACTGTGCGCTATCTTTAACATGTCAATCCAGACCGGATGCGTTCCTAGAGACTGGCGTGAGGCGGAGGTGACTCCTATCTTCAAGAAAGGAGACCGTAACCAACCGTCGAACTACCGACCTATCAGTCTGACTTCGATAATCGGTAAACTCATGGAAAGCATCATGGTGGACAAAGTGACGTCGTATTTAGAGTCAAACCTGCTACTGAGAAGTTCCCAGCACGGCTTCCGAAGGCAACGGTCATGCCTGACGAACCTTGTGGAATTCTTCCAGTTCGTTTTCAGTGAGCACGATCGGGACAAGGCAGGGGATGTGGTCTACCTAGACTTCCAGAAAGCCTTTGATAAGGTACCACACCGCCGCCTTCTCCGGAAAGTGCGAGCGCTTGGCATAGACGGAAAGGTAGCCGGCTGGATCGAGAACTGGCTAAGTGGCAGACGGCAACGGGTGGTGGTAAATGGACAGTCTTCTGAGTGGGTGCCCGTTACTAGCGGGGTGCCTCAAGGTTCTGTCCTGGGACAACTACTATTCATCATCTACGTCAACGACATGGACGGTGACATGGTTGCCAAGATTTCCAAATTTGCCGATGATACCAAGCTTGGTATGAACGTTGCAAAGGATGGAAATACTGCCCGCCTGCAGGAAGATCTTGGGAAGATTGGGGAGTGGTCGGACACGTGACAAATGCCTTTTAACGTGGGGAAATGCAAAGTGATGCATATCGGCCACAGAAA
The DNA here is from genome assembly GCA_963969495.1 of Ceratothoa steindachneri. Classification (NCBI taxonomy): domain Eukaryota; kingdom Metazoa; phylum Arthropoda; class Malacostraca; order Isopoda; family Cymothoidae; genus Ceratothoa; species Ceratothoa steindachneri. The sequence goes on along the minus strand of OZ018327.1, from coordinate 104,510,676 downwards.
CCTCCAATCTCATTATATCCTTAAGGGCACTGCTATGGAATCCACCGACACTGAGAAGGACTTGGGTGTAACAATCACTAGTGACCTCAAGTTCTCGAAACAGTGCATTGAGGAGGAAAAAAAGGCCCAAAGGATGCTAGGCTATATTAAGCGCCAGTTTGGTTATCGGAACCAGGAGATTGTACTGTGCCTGTACAACTCACTTGTCCGACCGCACCTGGAGTATGCCGTACAATTTTGGAGTCCTTCATTGCAAAAGGACATCGCGAGATTGGAACGCGTACAAGCCAGGGCAACCAAGCTGATTCCCTCTATCCGACATAAAAGTTATGAGGATAGACTAAGGGAATTAGATCTGTTCTCGCTGGAAACCCGTAGACTGCGTGGTCAGCTCATCGAAGTTTTCAAAATACTTCGAGGGTTCGACAATGTTGACTACCGGGATATTTTCACACTGAGTGAGAACAGAACGCGCAATCACGGCTTCAAACTTGAACTGAAGCGTTACAACCGCAATCTGTGTGGAAATTTTTTCACCTACAGTATCTGCGGTAAGTGGAACGCACTTCCAGTGGAAGTTGTCAACAGTGAATCTGTTGACCAGTTTAAGGCAAGACTAGACAAGGTCTTGAAAAGTGGCCATTTAGGGACGCAAAACAATTGAGCAGCCTTGTGCCCGCTCGATTGCAAGTCCAATGGTACCCTCTTTGAATGGACCGTAAGGTCTCCTAGGGTACCTTTTTTCCTTGTTGTTACTCCTTGTTGAAGCATTTTGGCATGATTATTTATCCACAATACACTTAGTAGCCCGGAGTTATATCCGGACTATTAAAAATCAATACCAAAAGGGCTAAAGTCTAGCTAATCTGAAAAAAAGGAAAAAAAATCAGATCCTAGTAATTAATTTAGGTAAGTGTTAAAATATTAGAAATAAGGATTAATTAGAGCTAGGAAGAGCTTCATTTCAAGTCAAATAACCAAATAATAGATACTAAACTGAGTACGTGGAATACGCTCGTGCTTAACTCCTAGATTTTTTCCTAAAATGATTTCTATTTATGATGACAAAAAGCTGAATGCTGGGATCCATTACCCGCAACTTAATGTTTAAATTGAAAGACATAATTTTACTCTATATAAATCGCTCGTTCTTTGCCATATAGATTAAAATAGTGCATTTTTCCTCTCGGTAAATCAACAAAGATGAAATGCTGTTAGAAATGGGGCAACGTAGGACGTCCAAACTAATTCAAAACTTCAAAATACTCTATATCAGTGTTTCCAAACCTGTTTTGCTCCATGCCCCAGCTCAGGTTCTTAAAATTTTCTGTCCCTCCTGATGTTAGAATTCACAATATTTTGTAAATGTAAAATTTATTACAGTAATAAATCATTAGAAAAAATAGATACAATCCTTAAAACAAAATTATATGATTAAAAAAATAAAATCATTAAAGTAAAATAAAATCAGTCCAAATCTAAGGCATATTATATCAAGCTTAAATAAATAATTAATTTTATGAGATGCTTGGTTTTGATGTTTAGCGCAAAGTGCACTTATTCAAGGCATGAATTTTGTTAGTTTCAACCTTAAATCTTCTCATTTTGTGATATCAAGACTATTTTTTTTCAGGATCAAGTCACTTAAAGCAGAGAAACCACATTCTACCAATATGAGGACCGAAATGTCAAGCGTAGTTTTCTTGCTAAACTTGTTGCATTTGGGTATTTCGTCTCCATCTTATTTGAGAGCCACATGACACTCCATTTTATTTCGAAGAGAATTTAACATAATCACTGTCTTGTGTTTATGACAGCTTTTTTTGATACTGCACGGCTATATCAGAGAGGCACATTAGTAATTGTTGAGTTATCCAAGCTGGAAAATTTATTTGGGTAGGTCGTGAAATCTGTATTCGAAATAACATACTTGTATTTTTAAATGATTAATGATAATAAGACAAGCAGCATCAGTCACCTCGCACCTATTTAGCAAAGAAAATTGTTCAAATTTTTGAAAGAAATATTTTTCTGTAATAATTCCAAAAATGTGATAAAACCAAATATCTTAGCCTTTGAATCTAACCATGTTATGTTTTTTTTTATTGCTGTTTATTTAATAAATGCATTTTTTCAAAAATATCTGCTAAAAAGCTAGAATATGCTTTACGATTAATATTTACACGGAGATTCATTTCAGGTTTGTCATGTAAATAATCGCTAAGAATATCGAACAGTTCCATGAATCTTATCAAGCAATTGCCCTTAGATAACCTCCTTTCCTCAGTCCGACGCAACACTCTTACATGGTATACATTTATATACCCACAAAATTGTTTGCAGAGACGTTCTCATTTTGCAATGGATTCTATGTAGTTGACACACTTTACAACTGATTTTAAGACGTCATGTAGAAGAGGTGACATCGTTTTGGCCACTAAATTTTGTTGCTGAATAACACTATGCACAAACAGCTTTTCTGGATTGTCTTCCTTTATTAGTTTTGAAGCAGCTACTTTTCTTGCCCATTATAACTCGAGAACATTATTCTGCACAAGATATAATGTTGTCCATTAATATCTGGTCCTTATCAAAATATTTTTTAAGCTTACTATTTATATCAAAGAGTTTCTATTTTGTGAATGAACGGAAAGTACCACTACCGCAATTGATTTAAATAGTAAGCTTAAAAAATATTTTGATAAAGACCAGATATTAATGGACAACATTATATCTTGTGCAGAATAATGTGAGAAATTTAAAAAAATGAAAAACATACGAGTAGTAATTACATTTTTCGTTTCTATTAAGTAGTAAATAGTTAATGGTACACGGCGGACAAATCTGATTCAACCATTAGGGGAACCTAAACAAAACATGTCATACTCGTCACATTCGCTTGCTAGACTCCACACATGTAATTTCTCTCGCTATAAGCCTTTAATTAACGATATATCTTATATATGCCAATAACAGAGATTCACTGTTCCTATCAGTTGATTCATCCATCTGCACTCATTTCATCTCTTCTGCTGCAAACTGTATTATTGCTGAGAGACATGTTTTGAAATCTTTATCATCTTTTTGCAGAACTGCTTTGATCCAAATTAATATTGCTGGTTTAATTAAATCCTCGCCAATAGTATGATACTTTGCTAATTTTGCTAGAGGAAGGAAATTTTATAGCTGGCCTTAAGAATACGATTATTGGCTGTGGTTCGTAAATAAGTGATCGAAGTCTTTAAATTTAAAATCTTGAAAGAATTCACTTTTATAAACCTTTATCATTACTGTTCGAGATAGAGGGTATAGCCTATCATCTATCTCGAACAGTAAGTTCAACAGTGAGTTCAACTTGGTAAACAAGCGCTTACCAATAGGTGAAAACATACCAGTAAATGTGTTTTGGGAACTCGTTTAGACTCATAATATTCGAATGAAATTCTTACCTAGTACGAAGCACAGATTGACATGTGCAAAGAAAGAGGAGGAAGAATTATGGAAAAATGAATAAATAGATAAAATGATGACCATGATTAGTCCTATGTAAAATTTGTTGTTGTTAATAAGGACCTCTTCTCCCTCCGATAGTTTGGAAGATTAAGGGAGAAAGGTTCGATCTTATCGTTTGTGCTGAAGTTCCCGTCAACCTGACCACAATTAAATGGGGCCCCGCTTTCTTTGAGGCTTTCACGAGGTGACCAGGTTAGAGTATAGGGAGGGTGTTGCATGCTGTGGGGTTTTTATAGCACCCCCATCCCTTCTGCTAGTGCTGAATGTTCGTGGGGGAATCTTTGATCAGATAGGCTCAGCAGGATTGTGAATTTAGCTCGGCATACCTCTGCTTCTGATGACCAACCTGCATTCAGTCCAGCTTCTGCTGTTTCCTTTTTGAAACTCGGTGAATATCTTAAGTAAATATTGATTAGAATTTAAGAAAATATCAAATAAAATATGTATTAGCTATCCTATATATCATCCTTAACCCGTACTAAAAGGAAAGAGTGATTTCTAGTGCATTCGTCCTTAATAAACCGAATGAGGTCGGAATAAGGCTTTCCTTATCCGAAGGTTGAAGATAATTGACTCTCCCATGAAATTTGTGAGAGGCGAGATCTCTCCAATGTCTGTTTTTTAGTGACCTTTTTCGTCCAGTTCGGTATCAAATTAACATCCAGCTTAAATTCTTTCCTAAAGTCTACAAATTATCGTAAAAAATAAACAAGTCAGGAAATGAGAAAATTCAATCTCTTAAGTGACGTTTCAATGGTAATCGCTGTGACTCTCCAGAAACATTGAGGGACCGAATTAAGTCCCGATGAGGGTAGTTCCATGTCCTTAAATTGATCTTTTCTTGAAATAATTTTTATTTTTAATCCAAAACTATGAATAACTCGAACTTTACTTGTTGAGAGCTTAGAGATGATAGTTTTTTAACATTTAAACTCTCTATTGGCTAATACATCTTACCTGTTTTTTGTAAACAGAAGAAAGAGCAATTAGGAAAGTGTTTCCAAAGTTGTATTTTTTTTAGAAATGCAACGATACAGTCATTGAGAGATAAACTTGAAAGGGTGAAAATAGGGTTTAAGAAGCGAGTAAATACGAAATATAATCGTAATAAGCCTTCTTGAGATAATAAATAACATGTAAACAGTAACAGTTGTCGAAAAAATATTATTCTCTATATTAAGAAGAATTAAAACATTTTCTTTCACCGGATCCTTTAATTTTAATGATTTCTTTGAAAAATTACTATTACTACGAGTATTTTGCGTTTTTTAAATAAGATTCACCAGATGAATATGAGATGTTTAATAATCTTTATTATCAAATGTCTGGAAGTTACGAAGGTTAATTTTATTAATAAACCAAAGGAAAAGTTGTGTAATCCTATGGGAGCAAAGTTACTTCATAGCGAAGAGAGCGAAGAGCTGGACAGGCACTAGAACACTACCCTCGTTCTACTCCTTGCATTTTTCAGTTAGGCAAAATTTAGTTGACAAAGACCCTTCTCCTTCTCAAAACCGTCCCATGTCTTGGAGCACTGCTAAGAGTGTGAGATTGTCCTGATATCCCTTTGTTTTGATGTAAAGATGCAATTAAGTTCTTTGTTGCCAAGGTATGCCCATAGATGTTTGATATTCCCTTATCTATGTGTGATGAATATTGTTTGTTCACATAATATAGGTTTGTTATGGATATTGATGTTTCTCCTCACATAATACTGTTTCAATTTTCCTTTCAAGTTGTGAACTAGCGACATGGATTAAGAAGGACTATAAAATATGGGGATATCAGACCTATTTATTGTGATTATAAAGATACTGATGCACCAGGGTAAAAATAGACCAATGTTTCAAATGATATCCTATTAGAAAATTAAAAAAGGTTTGAGTGAAAAAAACATACGCCCAAACTGCTAAATTAGCAACTATATTCTCTTAGAAAGATACTCCATAATCGCTCTGATATATTATGTAGACTTAGCCTCTTCATATTGTCAACCATGTAACTCCTTCCTTCGCTCTCAACGCTCAACTTCCTTTATTTGTTCCAATATCCCCAGACCAGTTATCTGCCCTCTTTCTCAAATCGAAAAAGGCCTGTACTACCTTATAATCACACACTAACTTCACCTTTGTTCCCACAGTTCGTACATGTTCTCCATAACCTCTTTGATAATTTAAACACCTCACATTCGTTAATAATAGTACCAACTAAGTTTCAAGGCATGGCCCATGAGATTTTTCAGTGAAGTTTCAAGGCAGGACCCATGATATCATTCAGTGAACTTCCAAGGCCCTACCCAAGAAATCATTCAGTGAAGTTTTAAGGCAAGACCCATGAGATTTTTTAGTGAAATTTCAAGGCAGGACCCATGAGATCTTTCAGTGAAGTTTCAAGGCAGGACCCATGAGATCTTTCAGTGAAGTTTTAAGGGATGACCCATGAGATCTTTCCGTGAAGTTTCAAGGCAGGACCCATGAGATCTTTCAGTGCAGTTTCAAGGCAGGACCCATGAGATCTCTCAGTAAAGTTTTAAGGCAGGACCCATGAGATCTTTCAGTGAAGTTTCAAGGCAGGACCCATGAGATCTTTCAGTGAAGTGTCAAATCAGGACCAACCATTGGATAGGCTTTCTCACATATAACGGACCACCTTGGCCCTGCTGCTCAGGCCTCCATTCTCATAGGAACTTTATCGTTGGATCACTCGTTCAACTCTTCCACCTCTTTAACTGGCTAAAATCATGGCAGCTCGGCTCTTCTGTGAGGGGTGGGGGGTCAGTTCCCACTTGTAGATCCCTTGCGTCAGTATATTAACTGGTTCCTTATTCAATACATAATCACCTTTAAATTCCTTATCCTTACTTCTAAGTCTTTAAATGACGCATCTCTCTCCTATTACTCCTCCTTGACCTTATCTAAGCCCCAACCAAGAGACCTCCACTTGAGCTCTTCGCCCCTACCTAGTTTTACTCTTAGTCACCTGTGCTGCATGGGCGAACGAGTTTTCTCGATACTTGCTCCTAGAATGTGGAATGTTCTGCATGCGGGATGCCCCCCTTCTTTCCTTTGGTTCCTTCTATCGCAGTTTAAAGAGTGACCTCTTCCATCTAGCTTTTTCTTAGTTAATCGACTGGCCCTTTATGACGATAGATAGGCATTCTATGAAGAATCATTGTCTTGAATAGTGACATATAAAAATCCATATTATTTTTATTATTGATACTAGTGTCTCTGAATCATATCACTGAATAATGTGAGGATTAAATAATACATGTATGTAGGTTTATTAGTAATTATATATTATCTTTAGTATTTTATTAATAATTTCTAACTTTAATATTTTCTCCGAAAGCTTTAAGAACTAATGCATCCCTGTAGTCTTCGATTGTTTTTCATAGCAACATGCCTCTTATGTATTCCACTCACCGAGGAAAAATAGCGACGTCCTTATTTCTGTGTAAAAAAAAATGAATCACTTTTGCAACTTCATGGATACGTCATCACAGAAATTTCGACTTAAATCATGAGGCAAAATAATATACCAATACTTTTAAATGAAAAAAGAACCGAAGAGGGAATGCATACAAGATCAATTAGATACAATTATGTTAATTTCATAGCATAACTACGATACTGAGGTAGTTGCCAGGATAAAAATAAGCTAATCAGACAAAAAAATAGGCAAGATGGGTGCTTTAATTAGTTTAAATTACAGGAGAGTGTAGCTATTGAACGAGGAGAATAAGAAGGTTGCTTCTTAGCAAGTGTGTGACGGTATTCAAAGATTTCACGAAGGTTGTAAGGTGCAGATGTTACTGAGTGTCAAAGAGGAATGATTGTATTTGGCCGGAATAAAGGCCATCCTGTGAAGGATGTAGGGGAATTTACAAGTTTATCTACACGTATGGTGATAAGCGTCTACGTGTAATGGCCAAAATCTCGGTCTTCAGGAAATTCTCGCGACATTTGCGGCCAAACGACGAGACTGATTCATCACGATCAGCGGAGTGATTCAATGCTTGTGGCTAAAAATGTGAATCGGGAATTTTTCATCGTGCGGAAATATCATCGTGTGGAAGGATTATATCATCAGTGATAATTTTAATATAAATGATATACTTTTATTAAGAATAACTTCTATATAGATAGTTAAATTTAATAGGTAAATTTAGTATATAGAAAATCGAACAGGAAATTGGCTTATTGAATTCTCATGATATTAGATGCATTCAAAAATGGGTGTATAACGCTATTCACTACAAATCTTTAGTAGTGTGTGTACACACACACTACGAATGCGCTAATAGAGTGCTTAAAGGCAGGAGCTCAATTCTAGCTGTCTTGGATACAAAGACTTCAATTTGGGTACTACTTATCTTTGTCATCGATATTTAAATATTTTTATTCAAAGGGCCTCTTGAATATGTTCTGAGTTTAAAAGATGGAAAGAATCTGTTCCATAACAGGTAGCTATTTGTCAGACAAACAGCAAACGAGCAACGAACAATTTAGAAATGCAATAAGTACCACAAAGTTTAATGTTCAGTAGGCATTATTACACAAGATGACACAATTTTCAAGAGAATTGGTGAACACACTCATTCTGCTAATATAGCTCGTGTTGAAGCATCTATAGCATTCAAGCAAGCTGAGAAAAGAAAGCAAAATACTTAAGATTGTTTTTATTCTATTGCGACACAAGTTTATGTTGGGGTTTATCAACACCATCGGTCAGATGTCTAAAATAGACTCAATTAAGAGGCCAATCAGAAATATCCGCAATAAAGCAGGAAATGTTCCACTTAATCCAGCTATTTTGATTGATTTGAAAATACTTCTTGAGTTTAAAGGAACACAGCCAGATAAGTCATTTATTTCTTCCATAACAATGCTGGTCAAAATAGAATTTTGATAGATACAACAAAGCAAGGCTCAAAACATTTGTGCGATTCAAGTTACTGGTTGTCCAACGGAACTTTCAAGACAGTCACTGTTCTGTTTGAATGACTATATACCATACAAGGGTTTGTGAGGCGAAAGGTGTTTTAATTCATTAAAATCAAAAGGATACATTTTGTCATACATGGCGATGTCATTTCATTACTTTATAAATTATTACCCCGAGGAAATAGATAATTTTACGACAGAATTTCAATTCAAATTTGTCACCTATAATAATGATTATGAGCGACTTCGACCTCGCAGCAATCAATGCCTTTCGCTTTGCCTTCCTAAATTGTTTACAAAAGTAATGCTTATTTAATTTTAACGAAAGTATTTTTTCGAAATATTCAAACAAGTGAATTGCAGCAAAGGTAACAAACGAATGCAAAAGTTTGACCTGAAATAAGGATGCTACCAGCGCTTATATTTGTTCCGGTTTAAGATGAAATTCGATATTTTGAATTTGAGTGTGATAATATCGTTTCCCTCCTGAATTTCATCCAGTTATTGACTAAATCATAAATACTCAGATAGTCTATCTGAATCTTTGCCGTCCTCGCTTTGTTATTAATTATGGAAATGCATTTGATGCAGTAATGAATGGCGACAAAGAATATTCAGGAGAACGATGGCACAGATCTTCGGCTAAGTTAATATGACATCTCATCTGAGTATTTTGAAGTTCCTGACCGACTTAAAATAGGAACAATGCAGAAACAAGGCCAAAATCAAACATTATATCGATAGCGAAGGAATTCCTTGTCCCCGAAAGAAACAAATAAATTACAGAGTACAAAGGATTGCAAATGATTTTGAAAAGCTGGGATTTCTGTAATATTTACGTGGCGTTGCTCATAATTATTATAATATAAATATTTATTTCTATGTTCGTAATAAAAAAAAAATGTTGTACATATTCTTAAATAACTTTTAGCTTTAGTTTTATCTCAATGCGCATATTTAAAATGCATTTAATATTTTGCGAATTAAACAACCCAATTAAATCTCTCATTTTAACTTATTAATTCACTCCAAAAGTGTATATGAGAAGCTGTAATTGGGAATCGAAACGGATGCGAGACGCTCCGTTTGTTGGAATCTACGTAATTATGTTATCAAACGGTGATATTTCCTAAAGAAGATATTTCTGTACGATAAACTTTTCACACGATAATCTTTCCTCACAATGATCTTTCCGACGATGATTTCTCCAATGATGATATTTCCTACGATGGATATCCCGAGAAAGACGTCAACATAGGTCCATCAGCACCCATTACTGAAAACCTCTCCACAAGGAACTGCATAGGATGAACATATGGAGTAGAGGGGCTCGATAAAGGTCGTTGTTTACTTCTGCACATAAAGATACCTGGCTAGACTGTGCAAGAAGACTCAAGAAGTGGACCATGGAGGACTGGAAATGTGTTATCTGGTCAGTTGAACCACGTTTCTGCCTGTGTGTCAATAATTCCCAGCGTCGTGTTCATCTAGATATCATAATGCCTTCAAATGAGCCTCATGCGTGAAGTGGGTCGATACAACCCCCCCAAAATTATTGTGATGTACTGGGGGTGTTTTAATTATGCTGTAATGGGTCTTTGGTTAAGATGTAAACTAATTTGGACTAGTAGGCGTGCGTTGAACTGCTGGACGACGAGTTTTTGCCATTTTCTCGTTACCTTAACACGAAATGTAACATTCCAATCCCTCTCTTCCAGAATGACAACAATCAGAAACAATCACACACCTGGATTGCCCGTCAAAATCACCAACTCGAGACCCATCAAAAATCTATGGGACTACCTCGAACAACGTGCCAAGCGTCAAGGAAAGGATCCACGACATTTGTCCGAATGTACAATTTTTTGATGCAAGAGGGGTTGAGCATTGATCTTTCCTACATACAGAACCTTATGTAGTCCAGGCCACGTTGAATCGCAGCTTTTATCAAGGCATGTGTAGGTATTACATGCTATTATGTTTGTTCCCGTCCCAAGTGACGAATATTTTGTGCGTGATCTTATTTCATAACTACGAGACTGCGACACCCCAGACACAGTTCTACCGTAAATGAAGAGATAATGACCCATTGGAAAGAAAGAGAACTAGTGTAATCACGTGTCAGCCTGTTCACATATTCCCTTAGAAGAAATGGTATGGGGTGGAGAAGAATAATGAAAAATAAACATTATAACAAGTCAAAATGATTGATTCTAAATATTTAAAGTCTCAGTGCATAAGATAATTCTTCATGGCTAATTTTCGGGATACTGATAAATATATATACAATTGTCTCTGTTTGGTTCATTAACCGCTCAATAATTAATCACTTATGGTGCAGTTGAGAGCAATGTTGACAAAAGACAAAGGTCGCACACCTACAAGTATAAATGTATTTGATTATCCTTAATTTTCTCTATTCTGCACAAAATTTTTCTTTTCTATACTTCTAATTTTACCTGTGAATCACACTCTCTCCGAAAGGAACTCCTGCTTCTCATTTATCTCCCTGAATCAATTCAAATTCATGTCTCAAAAAATATATATTCGAATCAGTTGTCCGGTATTATTTAATTGTCTAGAATTGCAAACTTCAATGCAATACGATATCGGCTTTTATAATTGCATAATTCATATGAATTCAAACTCAATCAGATTATCCCGAAACTAAGTTTTGCTGCACTGCTTTTAGTTGGTTCAAAATCGCTTTCTGTACGAGTTTGATGAACAACAATCAGTCGTCGACTTGCCTTCATTATCTTTAATCTGTCCAATTAAATGTCTCTCTTTCTCCACCTCTGGTACCTTTATATCTATCTACACTTAGTACTAATATTCTTGTACACCTATATGTTTCGAGGTTGGCCTATTTTTTTTTCGCCTTTGCCCTGTTGTGCGCAGCTTTATTAGGATATAATATTTATATATAGGCAGTAATTTTATTTCCAGTTGTATTCGCAAACCTTAAAGCAAGAAGGATTAATATTAATTTGCTAATATTAATACTAATATCAACTAGTTCCATATTTTCTAAGTTGCTAATGGAATAGAAGAGGAAGACATTTAACAGCTTTCATTGAAACCATCATTTTCTCTAATCTGTATTAATGTTATGCGCCTGCAAGATCATGATATCTTATAGGTGTCGTTGACCTTTTATGAATGGTTCGGTTACAACTCCTAGGTAACCACGTAGGTTACTTGGTTCGGTTTCGTGGGTAGCGATTCGAATCTTCGGGGATTGCCTTTAGCGTGAGGCACTGATTTCAAGGGGTAGAGTTATCTCATTCTTGATTCAAGGCTGTCATTTTTTTATGCAGTCTGGATAAAGGTGATCAGGAATTCTTTGATGATTAGGAAATCTTTAGTGTTAGATTCAGCATTATTTATTCGGCTGGAACTTGGAAAGCCTGGAGATTTTTCTCTTTTCCTCTTCTGGAATTTAATTCTATATATTTGATATGAGATTTAAAATAACTTATATTTTTACATTCTACTTACATTTATTTGTTTTACAATGTTTTATATTATTTTAGAATCTTACAATTGTTATTTAATTATACCCACGGTAATTAGTAACATGGTTTCGATCAGTATTTTTTGGATAAAAAGGGTCCATAGTTGAGAGCGTTTAATGCGTTCCAATAATGATTTTTCGAGTTTATTTTATGGTATCTGGATTGTTTTAATTAAAGATATATTAATTTTAGCATAGATAAAGCAAATCCACCCTTTTAATTGTTTTTCTATATGATTATAGTAATTTAAAGTGAAAATATTGATATTTAATTATCTCTCTTTTTTAGTGCTCAAAGCACAAATTATGTTTATAATCCTCCATTCATTTGATTTTAAACATCTCTCAATAGTTGCCACATGCCCCCATCTCTCTTTTTTAGTGCTCAAAGCACAAATTATGTTTATAATCCTCCATTCATTTGATTTTCATTAATTATACCAAGGCTTTTGTACTGTAATTATTACCAACATTCGTTTGTACAATTTTTTATAATTAACCAATCTAAAATATTATATTCCTGTATTTTGTTTCTTTTTAAAACGGACCTAAAGTTCGTACAGTTAAAGGAAATAAAAAACGATTTATGTACGAGAGAATATAAGGAACTGCATACCAAAATTACAGTAACTAGAAAAAATATGAATGAAGCTCTTTATTTTTTTACGTAAGGAGGCATATCGATTAGATGGTTGACGGAATTTATTGTGATTAAGTTTCTAATTTCTTTTTGGACACATCATAGAACTTTGAGAGAGCAGTGGTCTTATTCCTGAGCCTAACGGTCCTAAGATGCAGCACGAGCTCTCTTTATTTCTTTAAGTGATCTGGCAGTTTCATTAGATTCTCGTTAATTTTTTATAGTTTTGTATATTTACTAATCGTAGTTTGCACCGCTTGCACTGATTGCAACACAATAGGGAACAACAACAAAAAAACAGATCTCATTTGACTACTGAACATTCGTACTTTTCCAAAAGAGATTTATTACGACTAAGGGAACAGTGTTCTTACTATAGCACTTATTCAGTCGGATTCCCTTACATCAAATTTTATTTTGACTCCTCGTGAACTCTTTATAAGATTTTATAAAACACTTCAAAGTGCTCATATTTTTGGTTTCTTTGATTCTCTTATTCCATATTATAATGTAGACCCTACAATTTTTAACTTAAATTAGTTGAATATATACCGTATCCGAAACACATAGACAGCGATCATATTGTAATTGGATTCAATCTAAATATTTCTACCAAATGTTCACGGTAACATTTAAATTGGGCTGAAATTTTAATCGTTGCAAATCAAAGCAAATTCTATAATAATTTCCAGCGTTCCTTATACATTATAAATTACGAAATAGTGTGCTATAAATCTCTAAGTGTTAATAGACCAAACCACTTACCGCGGATAAATAGTGAAATTAAAATGTGCATGAGTGAACATAACTGATTGTAAAAAGTTTCTAAAACCAACAGTAATTTCAATATTGAAATCGATAACATTAACATCGTTTTGTCAAACGCAAAATATAAAGTAAATAAACGCCACGAAACTAATTCTTTTTCCATATCGTCTCTCCCTTTAGCTATCGTTAACCTCTGAGTTAGATCTATCCTTTTCCTTCGTTAAGCTAGCTCTTAATTCTGCATTTTAACCCTTATCCACTGACGTGAAACAAGGAGGGCCATCACTCATATGTAACATTTTGTAACAGGCTTGTTTCCATACAAAATATATATTATATATTTGATTATTTCTGCCGTTCTAAGTGACCTTGTGATAGCAGATGCACTCCTTTATTTTAACGTGTTATCTCCTGTAGACCTATTCCACGAGCAATATTTTTTAGCAAGTTGGACATTTCGTACTTTTTACCAATCTCCTGTGTGCTGGGCAAATATTCTTGTTAGATTCGTCACAAGAGGCCCTGCACACCTTTTGGCATACCTTACACCTTCCCACCCGTGTAGCACTCGTTGATTTCGCATTGAATGCTTGTAACTGGATTGGGAGAAATCCTAAAAGCTCCGCAGCTTCTCTTAATTTGAAGGAAATCCTTTGCTTTTCCTTTTGAAATCGGGCTTCTGCACTTAGTCTTACAAGCATTTTTGCCAAGTTTTTCAGGAATGCCTTCCTTTGATATTGGTGATTTCTTTGTTGTAAAATAAAAAAGGCATTGTGAACACTTAGATCCATCATATTATAAAATACTAGCAGAGGCCAGAAAACGGTTTCCCTTCTGCATATGAATCCTTATATGTTTTCATCGAATTGGTCAACTCCTTTTTTTCCGAAATCGTAATCTAAAATTAGAGCAGGTTTATTAGCTTTCTCAGGCAAACACTCATTCGCAGCACGATAAGAGGTAAGTAGAATAACAGTTTTTTTCTTCGGAATATATAAAACAAACATGATGTCACTCTGATGATCCTAAGCAAACACATTTAATTTCACTGTTCTTTTGATCTGCCTTAGTGGTTGAGGAATATTTTCTATTTGACCTGATTGTTCCCAACAAAGTAAGATTCTTTTCTAATAATGCAACAGCTAAACCATGCGAAGTAAGGAAGTTGTCTGTAACGATCTCACGTCTAGTTATTTCGTAGGATGTGCATAATTCCAGCCTAACATCCTTTGCAAGATTCCGATGTACATACTCCTTCTCTTTTCTTTCCAGTGTAAATCTTTGCATTCTGCGCATACCCACTCTTTGCTTCACAGAACCCAAATGTTTTAGCCCATATATTCTTGGTTTTGTTGGAAAGTAGGTCCTTCCCGAATAAGTCCTCGGTAGCCAAGTAGTAGTTCATCCACACTTAGTGTATCATCAAGAATATAAAATTGAGGAAGACTTTATTTGAATGTATTCCAGATCTCGCTGATTGCAGCTAACCTATCGTCTTGCAGACGTTCATGACGATTTCTGTGATATCGAACCTTATTGCTCTTAGGGAAAAACGAAAACATTTCTTTGACATTGCAGCTCAATAAATTAGACTCGCATCTCAAATGGATTCCATAAATCATCAATAAAAATAAAATTAAGTCCATCAGCTTCTTCATATAAAATGAGTCCAAGACACGCTTGAATGTCCCGACTATATATTACATCATGTAAGTGTACACAGCCTTTGCATTAGTTCTCAGAGTTTGCGTAATGTCTCTAACTTTTCTGTTTATATAGCTCTTAATAAGTAGAAACATGTCATTTTGTAATGAAAATACTGAATGCTTCTTTTTCACTGTCTGGGATAGCTAAAGTTTGAGGTTTATGTGTGCACACATTTCTGCTTCGTTTACGTGATAAAAATGGAGTGTACATTCTTGAGCGTCTTCCTCCTAGGATGAAACTCCCTCACTAGATGTGTCTTCAAAGATTGGAAGCTGATGTATCTATCTTTCACCATCTTGCATTTCTCCTATATCGAGAGTTATTCTATCACAACTAGTATCTTCTTCTATAGGTTCGTATTGCATATCAGAGGAACCCGCTCGCAATTTATCACACGCAAGTTGCTGAAGTATATTTTCTTCAGAAGAAGCTATAGAGCTTAAACGCTTCATGACTACGAGCTAACTAGATTGTTATTTGTTGCCGTCTTTGTGCATAAAGCCGAAGTTTACGATACATTCCGTAAAGATTGTTTCCAAGCGTAAGAGGTCCAAAATGTATTGTACCAAAATGTAAGACATGAGAGGTTTAAGTGAATTTTAAGTATTTCATTGATAAGTAAAGTAATATTGTAAATAATATTCTACCCACGTCCCGAAGACTATAATAGTTTATTAGTTAAAAATATGAATCCTATTATTTTCAAATTTGACACAAAATGTTTCACATGGGTGGATAAGTGTTAAGCAAAAGTGTTTATAGTAGCCACAAAAAATATGATTTGATAGCCCCATCTTGTTACCATTTGTTCTCAGATTGAATATGCTGGATGTGACGGGTTCAATTTTAGAGGAAAGTGTTTTGGAACGAACGTGCCAAGAATTGCATATAAGCTGCTTATTTTCTCGATTGCTCTTCTCTCCAATGTTATTGGAATGACTTCATTTCACTCATTTCAAATAGAATTTTATAAATACAACTAAAATCACCATATCATGTTTTTAAATTAAATCCTTCAGAGAAGAGTAAAAATAAATTGAACGCCATCGGACATAATATAAATGAACCACACACTCTATGTTCACTTTTTTGCGTCTTTCCTTAAATATAGTGATGCAAATAGAAATATTACGCTAGAATATAACTATAAAAAACAAGTGAATTAGTTTCACCTTGAACGCGTTACCTTTGTAACAGCACTATTACTGAAATCTTTCTTCAAAAGTGCCTATCTACATATCTCGTAGAATGCCCCCCCTTTTTGTTCTAAGAGTGCTAAGTGTCTAATATATTAGTATCTAAATAATATCTTAAAGAACAGAGCCGTTCCGAAAAACGTAAGGATATAGAGACGCACAATAATTCCCAAAATAAACTTATATTTTACCTTTATCAATTAAATACACAACATTTAAACATTAACTACAGCAATACTCTTAATATTATTATAAACAAAAATGAATTCAATTAATTTGACCGTCTAGAATGGGTTAATTTCTCTATACACAACAATAATATAAGATTTAGGCTTACGGACTCTACTGGAATTTAAAGGCCTCAGAAATGTTATTGACACACGACGCGAGCCGTCTGGCCAGAAGTAGATGGGCGAGATCACCCGGTCGTTTTGGCGAGGGTAGTAGCTGGGGGGTCCACACGGTATTCCGATGGGGGGGGGTTCTTCAAGGACGAGAACAATTACGGTGCTTTATGCGGCACCAAGGTAGTCCTGGTCTCTCTGGCGAGAGTGAGTCGAACTTGGTTCTTAAATCAAGTTAACTTGGAGTGCGGTGTGACCACCGAGTAACGAGCTCGAGTGGGAGCTTTTCTCCTTCGTTTCTGAATTCCTCATAGACGAGAACTGAACTCGGGAAGGGTCTTTTTCAAGGGCGAGGATCGATGAGGGGGATTTCTCTGACGAGAATAAGTTACTTAAAGTTCGGTTTGGTAACCGGGAACTAGCTCGAGGATGAGCTTCTTCTTAGTTCCAGTCTTCCTCAAGGACGAGTATAACGGAGGGGGTTTCTCTCAAGGGAACAAGTTTGACTTGGTTCCTCAACCAAGTTAATTTATGAGTTCGGTATGGCCACCGAGTAACGGGCTCGAGGGGGAACCTTTTCCTTCTTTCTTTAATTCCTCAAGGACGAGGAATACTTCTGGTGTTTAAGATTCACCAAGATATGAGGAGTCTCTCTGACGAGAGTAAGTTGAACTTAACAAAGTTAACTTAGCGTTCGGTTTGATAACCATGGACTAGCTCGAGGATGAGCTGCTTCTTAGCCCTTTAAGTTAGGTGGCCCTGCCTCTCTTGCAGGGTACTTCTTGGTCTAGCGAGCCAATTACACTACCAATCCAGTCTAGGTAGCTCGGTTTTAATCGAGGACTTCGTCACCTGGAGTCTGACGTATATGTACTACCTCAATTTTCCTCAGTGTTCCTCATTTATACCTAGGCACCCCACTGGGGGAGTGGTAAGGGGGGGGGAGCTTGAGGACGGCCCCAGGATAGTTCTTATGCCCAACGTTTCTTCCCGCCGAGTCTTACATCGGCTCCTCGTTAGCCTTCAACCTTGGGAGAAACACGTCTCCAATTTCTTATTTGCGTGAAATTGAATCCCACTCTCCTGGGGGAGATCTTGCATTTTGACCTTCAGGTCTTTCATGGTACCGAGTTGTGCGACACTGCGGTTACGCTCTTGACCCACCGATGCCTGGGCCAGATGTCTTTGCGGTAACCGCCTTGTGACTCCACCACGAGAAAACAGAGGGAGGGAGTGGCGATTCCCCTACACACCTCCCATCGAAGAACTTAATGGGGGGGGGCTCCCGGGAACTCCAAATAACTTACTCAACCTAGTCGAGATTAGCAAAGTTGTATTTCTTTGAGCCCTCTCTTACATTAAGTTTCCTTACACATGAGCGCCCTCGCGCGCGTTTACACAGGCAATGTGTCGAACTAGACCTACTCGCAATACAATTTAACATGAAAATAACAAAACCTTAATTTGTCGATTACTCACAAAAAAAACAAACAAAACAAGTTACTTCCTTACATTTCTAAGTTTTTGCGAACTTAAATCCTACCGATAAATATTAACACGAACAACCAATGAAAACATTGGTTTCACGCTCATTAGGTACTGAAATAACCCTTAATGGTATTTCGTCTCCGCCTATAGAGCAGCTGTACTTTATCGGCTCCTTTGATGTAGCTAATCCTAAAATGGTGCTCTAAGACTAATACTTTACCGCGCCTGAGTCGGCCGTTCGGGTTATTGAGTCTACCCCAGTATGTTACTAAATGGTAGCGGTATTTAAACCTACTCGAATTACCCTTCCTATGGTACTTGACTACCTTTAAATTGAACATTATGGCTAGAGCGGCCTGTTACAGCGGGGCATATTTGATAAGAGCTTGATTCCCATAATCCTTCTTTATCAAGGTACACTGTAAGATCAAGTGTGGATTCAATCTTTGGGTTCGAGAAAAATTTTTCCTGCGAGGTCGTTAATGGGCGTGGCGCTCACTACGACTTGGCGATTTAGCAGGAACTCCGTGGACGTTCCGTTCCGGGATGAGACTACTAGGGGTAGGGAATACTCATCCGCGTCTACCATTTAACTAGTCTTACCTGGGTGTATCGCAATAGCACCTCTTTCCTCCTTCCTGGTCAACTCATTTGACTCGATTCTTTTCGCAGGTAGTTCCTCAGGTACACCTGCTCGTACCTCTACCCTACCTTCTACTTTTTCCCTGATAACCCCATTTGGCTGGGTTCTCCTCGTAGGTTTTCCTTTAGGTACTCCTGCTGGTACCTCCTCCCTAATTTCTCCTTCTTCCATCGTTACCGCATTTGAATGGGTTTCCTTCGATGGTTTTTTCTTAGGTCCATTCCGAGCTCCAACTTCCTCGGTCTCTATGAGATTCTCGAGAGGTGCTCTTTCGAGTGCCATCAATCTTTCCTTTTCTTCTCTCTCCACTCTTTTAGCTTGAGCAAGTTCTTTTTCTTTGTGTATTTTTCTTTCATATATTTCTTTTTTAATCTTTATTCTCCTCTCTTTCGACTCTTTTTCCCTCTTTATTCTCCTTTCCTCGGCTTCTTGTTCTGCTTTCGCTATTTTGTTTTCCCGTCGTGTTCTTCTTTCTTCATCTTCCAGCTTTATCTTTAGTCTTCTTTCTTCATCTTCCCTTTCTATCCTTATTCGGAATTATTTTGCTTCTTTTTTCAACTGTCTTATTCTTTCGTTTGTTCTGCTTCCGCTCGAAAATCTTCTTTCCTCTATTTCTATTTTCCGCTGTATTCGGGCTTTTTCACTTTTTCGGTTCATCCGTATTTCCATTAATTCACATTCTCTTTTTTCCTCTCTTATTATATCCTCTGTTTCTCTATCCAACTTTATTAATTCTTGTTCTTCTTCTATATCCAAAACTCTTTTTTCTTCTTCACAATCTATTCTTAGTTCTGCCATGACGTAGTCATGCATTTCTATGCCTTCACGTCCCAGACCGGATCCATTTTGTGTTGGTCCGTCGATTTTTCCTTTCTGTATTCTCAGGTAATTATGCCACCACTCACCAGGTAGCGCTCAGCATAACTTACCCTTAATCCCACTACTATGATGATTGAAGTACCACTCAGACAACTAATTTACCACTTGGCTTACCAATTACCTTTAGATTGTTACCACCCCTAACTCTACCAATTTTCCTGAGTTTGGTTAAGGAGTCGGGTCTTTCTTGGTGTATGAGAAACGAGATCATAATGAATCAGCCGTCTAATAATTGCATCCTTGTTAGTTTCAACTCCACGCCATCCTAGATTTTCCTGTAGCTCTCTAAAAGTAGCCTGAGGTTTCCCACATATAATTCTATTCTAGCGAGTTTTTTTTCTGTATTGTAGGCCCTATGTCCTACCAATTCGTCTTCTCCCATGCCCTCATGTGCATTATATCCATGTCTTTGGTCGAGAAGAACTGGAATGTTGTTTCCTCCGACCATAAGACACGTCCCCACTGACGGAGAGCCAGTTGCGGTGAGCACGTGCCCAACCCAATCAATATCGTTTCTGCTGAGGTTTCTTTGATAGTCGGATTTTGGGCACCAATTCTGCGATAGACTCTTCTGACAGATGGATTAATTTGGCTACCCTCAATCCATTCATGTTGCAGCTGAGCTGCGGTTTTCTTACGACCCCGAAACCTCATGGGACACATGGAACTGGCGTCACGTTGCGTAGTGACATTAAGGCATCCAGACCAAGGTCACTTTTGAATGATTCCAAGTTCTTGGATCCACTTCAAGACTTCTGTAACACCGGAATGTGATCCGACGTCCCTCCGTGCGATTTGTTAACAGCTGAGAATCACCTTGGTTACGCCCGCGCATTAGACCTCTTTCATCTACGGTATAGCTACGTGAAATCAAAAAAAAATTATGTGTTATCTAATCAATTTTGACTGTAAAATATCACATAATGATACCACGATAAGCCTACATTTGAATAGCATGATCAGTCTTGATATTTTTAAAAGGTTATAAGGAACTTGTATCTTTATTTTTTTCCAGATACATTGGCCACATGGATGCAAACCTACACAAACATATGCATAGACATACCTAAAGAATAAGAAAAAATGCAGGTGTCCGAAAACATTTGGCCTCGGCTGTATATGAGTTCTAAAAATATAGTGCGAGGTGTTTTTGAATGTTTAGCGTAAAAGATTAGAAAGTTGGGATCTTTTATTGTCTTGGAACATTTATATTATTAATTACCCATTTTATAGATGATCTTAATTTGAAGACTGATTCTCACAAGCTTATTTTCTTCCCTCATCCGTATCTTTTTTGAGCTAAGGCGCTCAGCCTCATCTTCCTCGAACAAGCAGGTACAATCTTTAATCTGATCTGATGATTTTTGCTAAGATCTTTGTCAAAGAAATATGTATATGGTTATTGTGTAAGGAGTTCGAAACTCTTATATTATCACTCTGTTCAGAAGTATAAAATCGAAAATACAATTAAACACTACCCAGAAATTGAGTGACCATCTTCAAATTTGAGGGTAGGTAGTAATATTTAGGCTGGGACATATTTCATTTGATAGGAATGAAATAGTAAGCAGCATTAGTTAAACTATATCCTAATAATTTTGCTTTTAAAATTGTTTTTCGAAAAGAAAGGATCAAATTTAAAAACATTTTAATTTCAATTGAAAATTATTTTTGACTTTCTTCAATGTGTATGGTTTAAATATGTATATTAATTAAGTATTGAACATAACTTTATATTTATTTTTAACTTGACTATTAAGAGGTACCTTGATGTTTAATAATTTTTAAGTTAATATTTCACCACATATCATTCGTGCGCTACTGCACGAATGACACCACCACGCACCTACGCCATGTAGGTGACCTAATTATAGCTTTTACGGCACCAACCTTATGTACAATTGTAACTATTTAGGACCTGTTTGTTACACAATCTTACGGAACAGTACCAGACATAAAGTTTGTTTTCTTGAGACCGTTCAAACGATACATAGAGTTTCTCCCATGACGCTGTCAAACACAATCTCAAATCATTACTTTCCTAAAGTAAACAGGCTGACGCGAACAGAGAAACGTTGCGTTACCAATAACTTCCGGGTTCGGTGTTTATGAATCAGCACCGGATCATGAAGATCGCCAACACTCGCCATTCCCTAACAGCTTATATATCAACCCCATACACTATATTCCTAGTGGCTTGTCATCAATCACATCTTACAGTCGAATATTAAAGTTTTTTTTTACTGGAAAACTAAACTACAGGTTGCCACATTCGTTTTTGTGAGCTGCTCACCCCAAATTTCTTATTCTTTAACTTCACACAAAAGTAGATGTCCACTTTATTCCAAGCTTTTCCATCATATTCACTCATTGTATACATGTATAATATTTGGCTAAATAGGGACCACAACTGCGTGTGACATGTATATTTAAAGTTTTTGTGCATATGAAAATTGTGAATCTAAATGTTTGCTAACACTTTTCATTTTTGAGAGAATTGGCTCATTTGACGTCGCTTGATTTTTACAAAGAGAAGTAGGTGCATAAGTAGGAATTGTTTGTAGTTCTCTGGTTACTTAGATGTTAATTTAGTGTGGAGGTTTCAAATTTGATGAAATACAAATATGTAAGTAGATATTCCCATGACTATAGTGTATTTATCTCTATTTAGAATGATATAAGGAAGGCGAATGGCGCAAATCGCCAACGTTAGGTTAATTATTTAATTCTGACACCGTCCTCTTTCAATCATCACTAGTTCTTCTGACCTGATCATTAAATATAGATAAAGATCAGAATGACCCACTCAACTTAGTTAATGGGTATCAAAAGTTGTTTTTCATTTCAGGACAACAAAGGGCAGAAAGGATGGTAGTAATGTGTTTTGCCACAAATCAGAGAAAAGGAAACCCTTCGTGGCTCAAAAAAGCCCATCCATTTCGCGTTAACGAGGTGGATATTCAAATCCTTCAAAGACTTTGGAGCGGAAGTGTTAGGAATGCGTTTTGTGTGTAAAAGAGCGAGCAAAGAAGGGATATCGTTGTTTTGATTGACTTTATGTGCAATGGTGTGTGTGAATAGACCTATCTACACCGAAGAAGCAGAAATTCAAGACGCTCCCCAATAAGCGATTAATTCTGTACAAAATACAAAACCCAAAGTTTACGTGTCTGCTCTTTCTGCAGGCAAACCCGGTTACTAGTCCAACTCCTTGTTCACGAGGCTAGCGAGGTGAGAGGTCCAAAACCTCTCACCCTGGACAATAAAAAGAGGAGTAAAGATAAATTTTATGAAAAAGAAAATAATGGAAATCTTTTTACTCCCCTTTGCTGTTGGAATATAAGTATATCATCACTCTTGTATAGTCCGTGGGTCATAGAAGGGGTCAAAATGTGGACGTGTTGTGAAATGGGAACTGATGCTGGTGAAGAGAGTGCGAGATTGCACCGGCAAATGAAAAGGTTGGTTGGTAACTATAAGAAGGCGTCAACCAACACAAGCTTATTGTTCTTCGCAGGGTAAATAAATTTTTTAGGCAAAATCTTACTGTACGTGAGACAGGGCCAAGATTAGGGTGGTGCACTTGTGTCACCATCTTTGGCTCCACCTGAACTGAACTTGTTTTTAAATAGAGCTTGTTCATATATGATAGATTCGCACCGTCTCTCTGTGTCTTAGTTTTGACCGGTGCCTCACCCTGGAAGGCCCATATTTGCAGCGTTAGGGTCTCTTTTACCCGTGCCATGGACATTCTTCTAAGCATGAATGCGGATGCGAGTGTTACGCAAACGCATCGGAGTGGAATTGCAGAAGGTGGACTCGATCCACCACAGTGGTTTCTGTATGTTCCTCAGTAACCTACGGGGTAAAAAAACTTAATTTTAAAATTTGTGATTCGGCAAAACCCAGGGTCATGATTAAACATAAAATCAGATTAATTAACCTGAGAAGCAACTGGAAGGTAGAGAGGTGGCTTTGAAAGTGAGTGGTTTATTTATTATGAATGAAATATTCTTTACCTGGAAGAGGAGAAATAATGCAATAACCATTATCTTCCAATTATTTTATTAGATATAAGACTGAGAGGGCGAATGGGATATAATAATATTATTATCAGCCTCTTGTTGATACTATTAAAAAAATATTACTTATTGGATTTTTTTTCGGATTGGAATGGAAATTTCCGTATTGCGCTTGAAACTTGAACCTACTGTGAAAGGCAACTTGCAGGTGTCTATTGAAAAGTTAAGTGAAAAGAAAATCCTACCTTTATGGATGATGTTGGCGTAGAGAGGTTATTAAATTAATTGCCTTTGATGCGGCTTTTAAGGGCGAGTGCAAGGTATGGAATTTAAGTACTTGAAAGTGGAGTGTTTTGTCGAATCAAATGCTGAAGTTCTATCTCTCATTGACCTTAAATAGCTTTGCTCTTCAATATTCTGAAGTGAAGTGTGAAGAAGATGGGAAGAGGATTTATGTAGGTGATAAGGAAAAGTGGAAGGAGATAGGAAGAAACGACATCCCCACTTGAGAGACGCTAACTCGATTTCGGAAATTTCCTTACCGAAGCAGAATAGGCTAGACTTTATTCCTTGCGCTGGATGAATCAGGACTGCCGCTGGTTTCTGTTATTTTCATGGTCGGTGATACTTCGTCGTATTGTAAGAGTCCTAGTTCATACTTAAGGTGTATAAAAACTTGGCAAACTACGCGTTCAATATAATTTGTGGCGTACCATTGCAAGGTCGATTAGGATCAACAATGAAGTGTCACAAATGAGTGTCATGTTAATCCTATGAAGACTTGAAATGGACACGAACATAATTATGCACATGCAATTAATGTACTAAAGGTGTGTAACATTTTGTCATGTAAATGGTAATATATAGAATTTAGTTATGTAAATAATAATATATAACATTTGGTCATGTAAATAATAATATATAACATTTTGTCATGTAAATTATAATATATAATATTTAATCATGCAAATAATAATATAAAACATTTTTTCATGCAAATAATAACAAGTAACATGGGGCAATAATATATACTTTTCTTGTAAGGTCTATAGGCAAAATTAATTCGAGAATCTTTCACATGCTTACACACTCACATGCATATACACTTACACGAGGACACGTGTCTCCCGCGATATCTTTTCAGACTTTTTTTTCCTTGCTACACAAGTTTTTGGGAGGTACCATAAACAGCTGTGTTAACATGTTTATTTAAACCAACCGAGCTGGGAAACGGGTAAACGCAGATTTTGTTTATGTTCACAGGGCCGTGAAAGAAGAAATCTTATTGTCTAAATTTGAGCTAAAGATTGTCTTACGGAGACCTTACTCCCTGATCATCTTCTCTCTATCCCCATGTACAGACGAATAAACATCGAGTTAAGTAAGCTCCGCCCAAACTGCATCATTGTCTAACAGTCCATACCGCCTACAATTTCTGACACATTAAATACCATCTATAGTAGAGTAAAAAAACAGACAGTGAGAGTAAAAGACTGAAAACACAGTAATGTAGAAAGACCGTAAGCAGTTTTAAGGCATCCTAGGCAAAGGTAGAACCTAACATTAGTAGGCCAACCTCAAAATACCCGATATAGGCTTAATCAAATTCATTATGTCTAAGTCTAACGAGTCTCCGTCCAAAAAAGAGTCATCAAATCCTGTTTCTTTCAAAAAACATTTTGACAGATTTCGGGAAACTTTGTGGCGCTGTGGCCTTTGAGCTATGATAGAGTTGACTAGATTTGAAAAAATATCCAGATCAGGATGCTGAGTCTGATACACACTTTATTTTTATACAAGTTAACTCATAGTAATTAGCGGATCTCAACGAAAGACATTTAGCGGAGGTATTCACTCTCTCATTGCTTTCAAGTAAATTTAGAGTAGTATCATAGATTTTGTACTTCAGAATTTTGTTCCAAATGACGGAGTTAATAGGAAACTGCCTATCAGGGTGACGAAACTCAAAAAGAGATCCTATTACTTTTTAATGATTTTACTGTTCATCCAGCTGGTGACTAAGAATAATCCTTGTTCTTTTTTAACTCAGTAGGTGGGAACTTGTAAGGAAGTGAAGTGCAATTTATTTATTATTAAGAAGGAAAAAAAAGTACAAGGTAATATATAATAAAACAAAAGTGGACATGAGGGAAATATGAAGAGAAAAGGGATATAAAGGTAGTAGGAAATATGTCCTGGAGGAGACACGCAGTTTAGGAATTTTAAATTTAAAAAATGTAAGATTTTTCCTTTTAAAATACAACTATTATGATCTTTTAGTATTGAAAAATGTGAGGTTCCACTAAGTTTGGGGTATTACAAATATATTAGTACTCTAGGAAATTTTCTGACATCAATTTCATAATATTTGTATTGTAGATTGTCAACAATTCAATATCTATTTTTCGAATATACTTGCCATTAGATGGAAACCCTTGAAAAAGTTCTCCCTCCAATTTCTCATCCATGGCTGGGTCGTGGCTCTATTTCAGGTTTTGGGTCTTTCTCCCATCGACAATCAGAGTGGTTTCTTTTTTTTCTGGAACTTTCGTGGCCGCTATTTAAAATAGTTTCAGTCCCATTTCGCTTGCATCGAAAGGGACCTCTGATTGTAAAATGGCAGCGTTGGTAACAACGGCAATAGACTCAGCCTCGGTCGGCTACGCGTTAGTTTTCCTGCTACTCCTCCCTGTGCTGATGGTGTACTTTTCTTATTTCGCGGACAAGAGTTTTTCCCGATGCTCTTTTTCTTTTGTTTCCCTTCCAAAGGGAGGGGGGCATTTTTCTTTTTCGGGGAGTTTATTATTGCCGTAGTAGTTTATTTCTTCAAACTTTCAGCTACTATTAATTTTATCTTTTGGATATCGTTGGATAGGGGTGGGGAGGGAAAAAGAGCAGAAATTTGATTCCATTGTTCTGTATCAGGTGTTCAGAAATTTAGAGAAAGATTTGAGATTTGGCAGAAGTGCGTACATGATCTGGGTCATTTGCTCTTTATAGTCCTTTCCAACTGGGAATTTTGGGGCAATGGTTGTGTAATTCGTGTCAGGGGTCGGTAGAGTTAATCGTTAATCCGTTTATTTGTTAACAATCTAGCTGAATTTAAATAAAGCGTTAAAGTTAGTAATAATTTTATTAGTATAAACAAATAAAATTGAGTAAAGGTTAAATATAAAAAAGTGCCCAAATTAAAGAGGACAAAAAAAACTAAAAAAAACAAAGATTGGCCTTACTTTCAGGGAGGACCGTGGAAGTAAATGCTTTCTTCGTTTTCTTTCACTTTTTTCTTATTTTCTTCTGCTTTTAGGGAGAGAGAAGAGAGAAGGAGGAGAGAAAAAACGGAGAGAAGGATAAAAGAAAAGGAGAGAAGAAGAGGAATAAAAAGAGAGGATTAGAGAAAAAAAGAAAATAAAAAGAAAGAAAGGGAAAAGGGAGAAAGATAGAGAAACAGAAGGAAAGAACTAGAGAAATAGAGAAGGAGAACAGGAAAGAAGGAAAGAAAGAGAGAAGGTGAGAAGGCAAGAATAAAAAAAAAATACAAAATGAGATGAAGAGAAGGAGACAAGGAAAGAGAAGCAGAGAAAGATAGAGAGATAAAGAGGGAAAGGGAGAAGGGTAGAATGGCAGATATATAGAAAGAGTGAAAGACAGAGAGAAAGAAAGAGAACAGGAGAGTAAGGAGATTGTGAAAACGTGAGAAAGAAATAAGAAAGAAAGGGAGAAAGATTAAGAGAGAAGAAAAGTGAAAAATAGAGAAAAAGAAAAAGAGAGAAAGGTAGAAACTTAGAAATAGAGAAATATAGAAATAAAAAAGAGGGAAAGAGTGAAAGATAAAAATGAGATTTAGAGAGTTACAGTTAGAGAGAAAGTTAGAAGGAAAGGAGGAGATAAATCCAAAGAGAAAAAGAGAGAAGGAGACAAAGATAGGATGAGACAAGGAAAGAAGGAGAGAAGGAAACAATGAGAAAAGTAAAGAATAAGAGTTGGTGAGAAGGATAATATTAAAGAAGGAGAGAAAGTAAGACGCAGAGAAGGATAAAACGAACGAAAGGGGAAAGGAGAGAAAGAGAGAAGGAGAGTAAGAGAGATGGAGAGAGTAGAGAATTATATAAATACCGTAGGAAAGAAGGATAGGAGGAGAGAATAAAGAAAGAGAGAAGGAGACAAAGACAGAATGAGACAAGAAAAGAAGGAAAGAATGGGAGAATGAAAGAATGAGAAAAGTAAAGAAGCAGAGTTGAAAGAAGTAGAAGAGAAAAGGAGAGTAAGTGATACGCAGAGAAAGATAAAACAAACGAAAGGGATAACGCATCAACTTTCAAGGCGTCAACCCCTTTGCTCACTATCCAAGGCGTACAGGGATTGATGTAAATAAGAAGTTACATCGAAAATAAAAGAATTTCTTCTGTAAATTCCATCTCCTTGATTTTCTCAATGAAGTTTGTAGCATTGTCCAGCCTTCTTATCGATGTTAAATTTAGCGGCTTAAGATATTTTGGCAGCCATCTAGAAAACATGTAAAGATGTCAATCGATTAAAAATACATTGAGATTTAAAGACATGTTTTGTTAGTGTATTTCTGAAAGGCTGTATACCGGAGATATTGTCGATCCTTGTAGTTTCAAATTCTGAAATTGGAGATGGGAGAATTTTACTACGGTCTAGTTTATTGATATACCAAGAGATTTGTCCTTCAATAATTGTAAAACTAAAACTAAATAAACAAGAAAATAAAAGGATCAATAATAATTTTTCGAAAATATAAAAATAAATGAGGAATAAAAAAATAATAAAATAAATATACAGATAAAAAGAACAAGAAGAAAATTCGAGCAAAAAGCAAAGACGTATGCCATCAACAAAAACTAAATACTAAACATATAAGAGAATAAACTAATTCTAATAAAGTGCATGAAATTAAGTAGACACATACTGTAATAAATGAATTAAAAGGCTTGAAAGCTTACGTTAATATAATGAAAAATAATATTTATACATAATTTGTAAATATTTTACTTGACTGAGACACCCTTTCACCACGGACCTCTCTTTCTCATCTCCAGCTTTTCTCTCACTTCCTGACAACTTGTCGTTTTCTGGCTTTTTTATCTCCAATATACAATTTTACTAACTTTCCTCTAAGAAACGACTGCCATTGAGTTGAAAGACGTGTAATAAAGGAATCTGACTTGCCAGTCTTTTACTCTCGCCTTAATCCTTCTGATAAGTTTAAACCGGAAAGAATAAAAGAGCTACAACTTAACATCGATAATACAGCACTGGCTGTTTACTTTAACCAATCCAGGATTCTGCATGATATTTTATTATATGATATAATGCGTGAGTTTAACAAAAATTCCATTCCTAATAAATTTCTTGCTTTGCAAGTTTATTAGACTTATGAATCCATATTTAAAGTCATTCTTGTCCAAGAGTTGTTTGCGAGAAAACAGTCAATGCTGAACTTCATTTGAATGTGTTGTTTACTACCGAAACACCTCTAACATCTGTGAGGGTCTGGTCATAATTAGTTGTTGAGAGTACCACGTGGTACGATCAGTAAAAATATGCCTTAGATAAATAACTTATTTTTCAGATACGTGACTGGTTTGAAAGTGAGGAATCAGTAATATTTATGTAAAGCCTACATTACTCTCCTTTATTAGCTAGGTAATACTCCTTATATTAACAGGAGAGAAATTCCATTGAAGCGGGAGCGAATAGTTAAAATAAAAATAAAAGAAAGGTCTTTCGTAACCAAAGGAAAAGGTAATAAAAAAGAAAATTGCTATGGAAATTATGAGGTATAAAAAACTGCCATAAACACTGAAAGCATGTCTTTACGTAATACTGCTCTAATTAGGCCATAAGGTGCCATATTTAACTACTAAATGTGTAGGAAATATTTTCATTTTATACAAATATACATTCATGCAATATAATTGTATAGTTTTTCAAGTAATTTTGAATATTTGTCAAATATAACACAATAAACGAAAAAAATTAACAAAATCAGTAGAGCAGCCGCATCAAAAGATTTTCAATATTTTGTTTTAATGAAATATATTGGCAGAAATATTAAAAACTACGTGAAAGATGCTACAACTATGTTGCAAGGAAGTATATTTAAATATCCTGAAAATGTATGCCAGACATTAAACAATTAGTTGGGCTACGCCAAATATACGTTTTCACTTCTTTCGTGCCAAACTGAGAAAGATTAAAGTAATTCCTCATTGCCACATCTTCTCGTCAAAATTACGAGGCAAAGGAGCTAAAATATTTTAGACATGGATTTTTGGTAAGTATTAAACTTATGCACATTAATATCACATAAGGATATTAAGGTAAAACGCCATTTTAAAGTTATCTGAATTGAGAATAATACATTTTGGTCCATTCTAAAGGTTTTATAGCAGTTTACTGGCCAAATTGTTCTCAAAGACTACAATATACTCCTGACCAAATTCGTGTTTAAGTTGCCTAGTAACTTATTTTCTCTCGGTCAACTTTTCTGCTATCTTTACGTGAGAGTAACTGGCTTCTGCCATATTGCAAAAATTTTGAATTTAATTTATGGATATTTTTATATTTATCCCTGTTTTAAATAACTGTTAGTTTGAAATAAATCCTGAAAAGATAATGATATCCTCAGAAACACTTCTCAAACACCTATAAATAAACACATATATATGTAATTATTTTAATATCAAATGTCATGGAATACCAAAAACGCCCCTGAAAAATCAGCGCAAACATCCTTCCAATATCCCTATCATTATTGGACTGAGCTTGATGCAGTGAGCATATATATGTTTTTCCATATGAGTCACCATCACATTTTGCACATTCTCTGACTACCTGAAAATTTCTAACATGATTAAAACTCGATAAATCAATGTAAGTCTTATTCTAAGTTTCTGAATAATTTAACAAATAGCTTTAATAATTTTGCCATACTCTCTCCATATATATATATATATATATATATATATATATATATATATCATTTTAGGATTCACATCACCCAATAGGATAAATGACACTCTCTGGTATCCTTTGTACTCAAACATTACTGCACTTCGATTATTAGGAAATCATAGGAACTTCTAGTTTCTGGAGGAAACATCTGGGACGGATTCCTACTACAAAAGATACTTAATGCAATGACATAAACACTTCATTTAGGGCAATAACAAAACGGTGATAATCCAATTTCCTAGACACGCAGAAAGACCTGTATCGGAAGCGTTTTGGGAAATATCTCGTATCGTGACATCAGTAAGCCCAGCCCTCAATTCATTGGGATAATTCTAACTCCGCCTTCTGGTTTTGAAATACAAAAAAACAAACTCAGATCTATTAAAATATTTTTTGCTGGTCATCCATAATTTACCTGTTCATAAATACAGTACTCAACTATATTCGCGTATAGTCGTTATAAATTATAGAGGATTTACACAAGACCCTAAGAACAACCTCTTTTCAGATTTTAGTTTTCATTGCGATTTGAAAAGAATTCGAGATTAATAAATTGGTGTAATCGTCAGGTCCATATTGTCAAATTTTTATAAAGTGGTCATATTTTTTATTTCTTATTAAAGCGTTGTTACAAAGCTTTAGTTTTCCTTGACCTGTGTGGCAAAAATGAAAAATCGATTGTTTTTATTGCAGATAAGCGGCAAAGCATTGGGCCAAAAGAAGAGAGAAAGTGTAAAGGGAGTTACTGTCACAAAAGCTACACAAATTAAACTTTATTATCAAAAGTAGTGCACTTCTTCAACTACATATATAGAAATATTCAGTAAATGAGATAGAAAAAAATGTAAATTTAAAAATTAATAGCACGGCCAAAAAATAGAGAGAATATCTTGAATTTATTTATTATAAATACGTCTAGATAAATCTCATGTTCAGTGAAATTCCTAATAAGTAAACGAATGCTAAATTATGTTAGGTAAAAAGTATCACTTAAAATAAGAATAAAACCAAATACAGTCAAAGAAAACCTTATGAGCTAACTGTATATTTGTCGGTTAATAATTATTATAAAGTGAGGTTTCTAGTTTAAAGATATAAAGCGATTCGAGACCATATATTTTACTATCATATCCCCATGTGGGAGAAACTTTGAAATTGTTACATTTCTGTAAGGTGAAGACTACATATGTATGATCGTAGGTCAGTTAAATGTTAACTTCTCACACAGGACCACTACTCACCCTACATATCCGCATCAATTTAATCACTAATAATCTACACGAGAAGGATTAAATGTTCTTAAATAATGTCGTAACATTATGGAAAAGTAAAAGCTTTAAAAGGTAGCAAATCAGAATACCAAAAAAATAAGACTGAACGGGTCGTTAGTTTCCAGTTTCGGAACGAAGACTTCCCCATTGGTAAGGAGAAAAATAATAACCTTGTTCGCTAGCTTATGCTTTCAAATTTTTCTTAATTAACAAACACCCAAACATCATCCGAACACGCAGAAAAACCGTGAAGCGTAAAGGAACATAGGGAATAAAATATTGAAAGCATGAATGAAAAACGGGTAAGTATGTAAATTTGGAAGTAAACCAACGAAATATTGCTTTGTGATCTCTTTTGAATAAGCATTATAGCTGGGAGCCGCCTGTCGTCGTCTTTATATGAAAAAGGACTATAATAATAAAGGAATAGGAATTTTCAATCGCTGGAAAAAGGGTCTTGCGTAAGAAAGAAGATCTAATTTAGGTGTTTGAATTTTTAACGGCTTCCGATAACGCGGATAGAAAATCCTTTCCACTTTTAACTTAATGGAAGGAGACGAAAAGATGATGGGTAGTATATCCCAATATATTAAAGGTCGGAAAGCAAAAGAGTTTTGTTTTTTCATCGTTTATGTCTTTTCGGATCCTTTTTCCAACTCGATTATTGTAAGAGAAGAATACGGAGAAAGTTGAAGAGAAGAATTAAATTTGGAAGCCAAAATGTTTTTTTCAGTATTGGTTTTGCTCACGGGGATATCCGATTCGGAAGGCATATAAATACAATTCATATCTCCGCTAGAGAGAAAACAGTTTGTCGGATATAAATATACGAGGGGCGGTCAATAAGTTTTGCAATTCGGTTATAATGAAACGAGATATGAGGAAAAGTGTTTTATTATTTTTCAAAATAACTACCCTTGACTTCAATGCACTTGCGCCACTCGTCACTGAGGCTTCGAATTATCGACAACCAGAAATCTGCCGACTGCTGTTCAATCCACTCGTGGAAGGCGAGCTGGACATCTTCATCGTCCCCAAACCGGCGTCTACGCAGTGCAACCTTGAGCTGGCGAAATAAAAAGTAGTCGCGAGGGATCCCAGTGATGGACACACGTTTCTTTACCTGTCACTATGCGTGACTCGAATACCGCCGTGTCTTGGTGGTACAGTAGCAGCAGCTCCTCTCAACCTTGACGGCGTTGAAATCGATCATGGGGTGTAAGGTTTTTAGGGACCCAACGGGCAAAGACCTTGGTCATAACCAAATTGTCGTGGGTAATGTTGATAACACTTCCATGTGATATTCCAAGTACTCGCTCGATTTCTTCGACCTTCACCGTCGATTTTCGAGGATCATCCTCTCCATACGGGCCACATTGTCCTCGTTTGACACGTTTAACGGGCGTCCTGAACGGGGGTCATCTTCAAGGGACTCACCACCATGGTGGAACTCCCTATTCCAGTGAGCAATGGTTGCATAGGGAGGGGCGGTGTCGGTGTACACTGCAACCATACGTTCATGGATCTGTTTTGCATTTTTGCCTTCCTTGGTCAAAAATTTAATCAGTGTGCGGTGCTCAACATTATCCACTGCTGAAAAATTTGTGACTAACTATCTGCGATCAGCTACTGTAGGTCTTGACTGGTCATAACTTGTCCTAACACCCTCACAAACAGCCATCCCTCATCCTCTGTTTTGCCCTACCGATTCGCAAAACTTATTGACTGCCCCTCGTGTATATATATATATTTACAAAGAAGGAGCAACTACAGGATCTGCGGGTGATAATACAACCACCACAGGTCTATGCTATTTGTATGTACTGTCTTTCAAATAAAATTTGAAGACAGAAAGAAAGGTGCAGAAACCTGGTGTAGCTGACTATAAATACCTATAGTACAAGAGGAATAAGAATTGGACCCGTATGAGCAAATGAGACAAGAAATCGGAGTTTTTTAAAGGCAAGAGAGAGGGACATTAGAGGAATCCAGAATCAAAGGGAGCAGAGGGCGGGACAGTAAAGACAATCCTTTACCGAGAAGACAGAAATAACCCCAGGGGAAAAAAGTTTGGAATTCCTGGCCGGGGGTCGAACCAGTGTCTGCTGATTGCCGGTCAGATGCTTTACCGCTACGCTACCAAGCACAGTAACTATGTTTCGCCCAAAGCGTTACCCCATCAAACCCAGTATCTCCCTAAGCTAGGAACCCCCAAGGAATATTTATACCACATTCTCTTACCCGCTCACAATTTAAAGGCTCACTGTCCATGTCACATAGATCCTGTAGTTGCTCCTGCTTTGTATGTGACATGGAAGGGGAGCCTTTAAATTTTGAGCAGGTAAGAAGATGTGGTATAAAATTTCCTTGGGGGTCCTAGCTTAGAAAGATACTGGGTTCGATGGGGTAACGCTTTGGGCGAAACATAGTTACTGTGCCTGGTAGCTTAGCGGTAAAGCATCTGACTGGCAATTAGCAGACCAGGGTTCGAGTCCCGGCTAGGAATTCAAAACTTTCTTTACCCTGGCGTTATTTCTGTCTTCTCGATAAAAGATCGCCTTCACTGTGCTGCCCTCTGCTCCCTTTGATTCTGGATTCCTCTAATGTCCCTCTCTCTTGCCTTTAAAAAACTCCGGTTTCTTGTCTCATTTGCTCATTCGCGTCCAATTCTTATTCCTCTTGTACTATATATATATATATATATATATATATATATATATATATATATGTAAAAGAAATAAATGGCGAGTTATGGTATATGATATTGGAACCACTGTATAGGAGTCAAAAGTTTAATTTACGAGACTAGTTTCAGTATGGAGTTTTCATACCCTCTTCTTTCGTATACTGAGAATGCATCTGTTACAAAAGTCTATAAATAGCGTACAGGTCATAAAAAACAAAAAGAAAAAACACAAAGAAACACAAAACCGAGGAAAAAGGTCATTAACCAGGAGGTGTAAGTCTAAGATCGTTGACTAAGCTGTTAACGATGAGATAACGGGACTGGGGGTTGCATTTCAATTGCCCATCTGACAAATTAAAATTTGGAATTGCTCCTATTAATATAGATTCTACTATTTTTCTTTTACGTAAATCTGTACAATTATATATGATTTGTGCCTTCGAATAGTTAATTTAGTGGTTCGAATTGCTAATATGATTGAAAATACTGGATGTGGTACTGCCTCGTCTCACATCACTTTTATGTTCATAAACTCGTTTTGTTAAGATTCTTCCGGTCTCTTTTATGTAAAATGAGGGACAGTTTGTAGATTCACACGGGATAAATATACACCTGTTTCATTTGAATGATCCACGAGCTTGGTCGACGGGAAAGATTTAAGGATCAAACAAATGAAGCAGGTGTATAGTTAATCCCGTGGGGCTCTAAAACTGTCCCTCATTTTACATAGGAGAGACCGGAAGAACCTTAACAAAACGAATAGTATCAATCAGGTTGTGTAACTTCAACTCTTTTCTTCTCGTCTTTACATTATTTCAACCATTACTTAAAAAATAGTGCAAAAAAAACAGGAGAATTTGCCGCTCAATAATTGACAGGAAAGATCTGTAAAGAAAGTGGTAAATAGGAGGAAGTGAAAATGTTAGGAAGAACCTGCTACAGCCTGAAGAGAACGCATCTTCAGGGGAGACTAGGGTGGGAGGAGATATCATTTCTTCAAGTATTCAGGGGTAGAAAAGGCTTTACCCCTAACCCCTCCCCCTACTTTACCACTCTTCATTGCAGTCCATTTCAAATATTTAGCGTGGAAATTTCCTCGTTAATTTGACCTAGATGAAGAAAAATAATTGACTCAGGGACGGGCAACCTAGCTGTAATGGAGCTGCAACTGTTTATATCGAGCTCTGGCGGGTATTTATTAAGCTCGTGTTCACTGGCTGGATCCTGGACGAGTGGGTATAGCAGAGTAGCCACCTTCACATTGCATCGGAGACGCCCGGTGGATGCTCTTCATCCACTCCAAGCTAGTGACTGTATCCAATAGACCACTGTGGTTAGATTGGTCTGTCAGGCACAGTTCCTTACTTGGTCTGGATGAAGACTCATTGCTATACTGACCGCATACCATCAAAGGGTACATCACAGTTTACCTTGCTACCGAGTGAGTCTTAAATCTTCAGAATAAATCAAGTTGTCTCCTTATACTATGTTTCTTAATAGAGCGGATAGAGTAGACCTTACACCACTTCGATGTGGTCATCACCAACTACTTAATACAAACAAACACCGCATAAACAACAGCTAAACAGACCCTTGCCCTCTCTATTAAGCTTACCCACACACCATCACGCAACTATTTGAAGATTGCATTAGCTTGGCAGCTCTCAGATAACACAGTAACATTAACCAAGTCCTTAATCTTTGGACAAGTCCAGTAGATGTGGGTGGCCCTTTTAAGTTGTACGAGCTTCTTGGAATAATAGGTTTTGGGAAATCACAACAATGACAACTTTAGCTGCGCTTACTAAAAACCAGAAAATAAATCATTGCTATTTCTGTACAAATTTTGGTTTCTTTTGTCACTTCCAAAGTTTTTAGATGATGGCTATTTTGAACAGTCCATAGGGAAAACGAATTGATCAACTGGGCGGTGATTCAGTAAATTTTTTGTTTTGTTTACATTCTACTCGTCTTCAGAGCGGAAAAGAAGTATTCAAGCGTTGGCGTGATTTAGGGAGAAAACATATTTTAAATTGACCCGTAATCTGTTTCAGTAGAGGTTATTCTCCTTATTACGCTCCAGTGTTGCCCTAGGAGTAGAGTCCCAGAAATGGACCTTACTTCAGAAAACGATCATTATGTTAGAAGGGACTTATTGATCCGTAATTGGCTTACTAGTCCAGAATGGGTATACTGTTATGTGTGAGGGAACCCCACGTGGACTCTCTTGAGCAGAACGCAACTTCCATGCGCTTCCAAAGGCCCGGTTAGGCCTAAATTGGTAAGCCTCCCCCTATCCTTCTCCTACAAGCAGTAGCCTCAAACCGTGTCCACCACGATTCACTTTTACACGGGCAGAATAGCCTCTACAAGAAGATTCGAGGCCATTTGAGAGTAGAGCTGTTTCCCGCTTACCACCCCCAACCCCGGGAAGAGCCTGTGACATAAATAGCGCTCGACTCCCATGAAGAGACACAGAGTTGAGAAGTCTCGCCCGGACCCCAGAAAATTCCCCATAGTTCCAAGTCAGGTGCTAACAATAAAGCAAAGTGACAGCTGAACTATTTTGTATATTTGGAATTAGCCCCAGCCAGTGAAGTAATTCCACTTAACGATCGCCACCGAGTGATTTTCCGGACTTCTCTCATCAACTCCTGTCGAAGCCCTCCTTAGTTCGCCCCTTATTTCGGATGGCCAAAATACTCTCCCCTGGACCCGAAGTTACCGCCCCCTCCCCTTGTTTTTGGAGAACCATCATCACTTCAAGTTTCCGCTCAGAAGTTCAGAGCGGCCTCACCTCACGTGCAGAAGATATCCGTAAGCCAACCCCTCTCATCCCTTTAGTAACCCAATTGAGTAAATTTACCCCGCCCCATTTGAATAGTCTCCTCCTGTAATACCTTAAGTTCTAACTTCATAGTCTGATTTATAACTACAATTCCCTCTTCGTTTACTGATGTGATTTTGTCCGTTATTCTCTGAGGTAATTTTACCTATCAATTCTCTCATTATTTTTATGTCAATAAAATTATATCTCTGTACATGCCTCTTTAAATAATTTTGAGCTTTGCCATTGCCCATTTGTTACCTGACCTCGTTGCACTCTCCTTTCGCATTTCAGCCCTTCTAAACTAGCGGTGTTCCGTCCCTTCGTCGGTTCACCTCTAAGTTATTGGTCCCTCCCCCATAGATATAATATGGTATTGATATAATATAATGTCATACCTCGACACTATGAATAGGCTTGTTGCCGAGAAATGGCTCTATTTTGAAGGAAAATGCCGATAACTTTGAATGAACTTTTGCCACTGGATGGCCTTATCACTCTGAATGAGCCTATTGGTCACCATAGGTCTATTGCTTAGAATTTTTTCTTTTTTTTACTCGAGAATACGTTATTGCTATTGCCTGGGTCTATAAGTCAGAAATTAATTTATTGCGCTGAAAAGGCATATTGTTCTAGAACAGGCTCCACTCAATGAGATATCAAATGTAACAAGGGATACTTTGTTGCCACAGACACCTTTAGGATTGCGGGATCTCGCGTCTATAACGTTTGCGAGGGGATCAACCGCTATGTACCCTCCAAACCTTTCACTTTCCCCATTTTCACAACTTGCTTTAAAGATCCTCTCTTCAAAGATTTCGGACGGTGAAAACCTCGTTGGTTTTAGTTTCTCACTTTTAATTAACTTTGACAACACAGAAATGGTTTATTTTTTCGGGCAGGCCTATTGCTAAAGAAAAGTTCTATTGCTGAGGAATGGTTTTATGGCTAAAAAAGAGTTCTTTTGCTGAGGAATGGGTTTATTGATGAAAAATAGTTCTTTTGCTGAGGAATGGGTTTATTGCTCAGGATTAGATATGTTGCTAAGGAATGGGTTTAATTATTCAGGAATGGTTCTATTGCTGAGGAATAGGTTTATTGGTCAGGAATGGATGTATTGCTGGGGAATCGGTTTATTGATGAGGAATAGTTCTATTGCTGAGAAATTGGTATATTTCTGATCAATGGTTCTATTGCTGAAGACTGTGATTACTGCGCAAGAATTGTTCTATTGCTGACCAATGGCTCTATTTCTCATGATTGGTTCTATTGATGAGGAATAGGTTTATTCCTCAGGAAAGGGTTCTTTTGCCGAGTAATGGGTTTAGTTCTTAAGATAGGATCTATTGGAAAGGAATGAATTTATTACAGAGCAATGGTTCTATTGCTGATGAATGAGTTTATTGATGAGGAATAGTTCTATTGCTGAGAAATTGGTTTATTGCTGAGCAATGGTTTTATTATTGAAAATGGTTTTCTTGCTGAGGAATGGTTTTATTGCTCAAGAATGTTTCTATAACTGAGTAATTGGTTTATTTCTGATCAATGGTTATATTGCTGAAGACTGGGTTTATTGCAAGAGAATTGTTCTATTGCTGAGCAATGAGCTTATTGCTCATGATTGGTTCTATTGCTGAGGAAAAGCTTTATTGGTCAAAAATGTTTTTATTGCTGAATAATGGGTTTATTGCTCAAGGCGGGTTCTTTTGCTGAGCAATGGGTTTATTACTATCGAAAGGTTCTATTGCTGAGGAATAGCTTTAGTTCTTAAGATACGTTCTATTGCTGAGGAATGAACTTATTAGACTAGGAATGGTTTTATTGCTGAGAAATAGGCTTATTGCTCTTGAATATTTTTATTGCTCCCCTATGGTTCGATTTCTCAGGAATAATTTTACTGCTCAGGAATGGTTTTATTGCTGAGGAATAGCTTTATTGCTCAGCAATGATTACATATATTGTTAAAAAAATAAGTTTATTGCTCCAAATGAGTACATCGGGTTATGTCAATGAAATTATTTGAGAAAACCTCGATTTTACTGTGATTTTAATCAGATTGTACTCCTTCCATTCCAATGGGATTTTTCTTC
The DNA here is from genome assembly GCA_963969495.1 of Ceratothoa steindachneri. Lineage (NCBI taxonomy): Eukaryota > Metazoa > Arthropoda > Malacostraca > Isopoda > Cymothoidae > Ceratothoa > Ceratothoa steindachneri. The sequence continues at coordinate 104,471,158 of OZ018327.1, read as the reverse complement.
TTTTTTCGTTTCATGAATGCGAGGCGAAATGAAAGCGTCCAATCTATTCCCGAGAAAGGGCTTTTATACCAATTTTACATTCATTTAAAAGTGCACTTCCATTCCTAAATTTATTGAAAATATAATTTAATGGGGTTGTTACAATTTCACCCCCTGATTTCTTTAGTGCCAGGCGTCAGTGATTTACGAACTTTCTCTTGACGAATGGCTGAATTTCTTTAGAAGGAATATCACTTGGGCTTGATAAATTGAATAATATATCTATCTTATAAAGATGGATTTTAATGTATTTCTGTTTCTAGAGACTTTTCCCAAACTTTATTTTCTAATGACCTTTTCTTCCTCTGTTCAAGTTTAAGAGCTCTTTTGGCTGACAATGAAAGATGAATTTTTGTCCAAATTGAAAATGGTAAAACATAAAGAAGAATTTATGTAAACCATCTATGTTTGTATGCTTTTGCACACATCCAGAACTCATGTTGATGTATTTTGATATCATTATGTGGCGGTGAGGCTTGGGGCAAGAGTTAATTAGATATCGAAACGGCTCTAGATCAGGAATTTTAATCATGTAATCTATTTTTTTAACGTAACGAGATAAACATCTACTGTTATTTTTATCAATATTCTATAAAATCATGGGATATGCAAATTCAAATCACCCAAATCTGGAAAATATGACGTTTTATCAATATACAAATTTCGATCCTAATTCGAAATATGTTCCGGATCTTTGAAATTGAAATATATATTTGGAGAGTTGGAACGTCAATATTTAAGGTGTCACCGTACAAAAATGTAGAGAGGTCGAAACATAGTGGTCCTAGCAATGGCACCTGAAATAATGTAGATTTAGGATGTATCAAACAATTTATTTCTACCTGTTAAAGGTAACAAGTTATATAGAGACAAATACCAGATCCAGCTATTTTATTAGGAAATATCATGACTGAATGTGACGCGTAGGTCTCCAAGTTGAAGGAATTACATGGTGTTAATTAATTCGGTCTATAGTTGAGCCGGTAAAGAAATCTGGCTTGATTCTGCTATTACATAAAATCTTTTTTTTTGTTTGATAACTCACAATCTCCTAAATATAAACATTGGTTTGTTTTTAGGGTCAAAGAACTCGTTCAGAGGTTGGGGACCTTTGGTCTTCATGGCTATTAAGTTCGGCCTTCTAAATTATTTCAAATTTTTCAGATCATATCTTTTTATTGGTTCCGTAAAAAATTACTCGCAACCACCATTAAAAGTTTAGTTAACTTTAGAATTGATCCTTTTAAAATTTTTAAGCTGATACGTAGTTATAGTAGTTAGTTTAAACAATAAAATGTACAACGATCAATATATTTGATTAAAACTTTATGAATAAGGCCAAGAGCTAATTTAATCTGGGCTTCAAAACAGGATATTTGCCCATCCATGAACTAGATGATATCACTTAATTTCTGTCTGAGAGGAGCTGTATTGTGTTATTGGGATATTCGATCACCAGAATATGAGAAAGTCTTGCCAAGCGAATAAGCATTTAACTGTATTATAGGTGTCTTTTAAGTCACTGTTGCTGTACAGTGGGTCATACTTTGGGGCAACCATATATTTTCATTAAATCCTTTAATGAGGGTTTCTTAAATCATAGATTTTCCGGTGTAGATTTTGAAAAGGAACTTTATTTTGTTATATAATTGCTCCTAATTACATCAATTTCCATTAAATAAAACTAAATTTTTACCTTGCGTCACGAGCTTAGGTCACCTTTTTTTTATTTAATCCAAGTACACACAAACACAAAGTAACCTCTAATTTACATGTACATTGAGTGAGGAGAGTGTATGCAAAGCTACTCTTATAGCTGCATGTGACACTTTGGGTCATATTCAATAGTTAAACTTCACCAGAGTACACAAATCTTGCTTTGACTCATTCTTGGACATCAGACGTCTACTTGTCTCTTGTACCCTGATTCCTCCATCCATCTTTTCATGTGGAAAATACAGGGAACAAGCCTCAGTCACCATTCTTACAACCCTCTCAATGCTCTGTGTGTGACAATGCCAGTCAGGTACTTTCACAGGAGCGTCAATGAAGTTTTCAATTCAGAAGTACTTAAAGAGCAAGTGAGAGGTGGCACAAAGACATGCTCTGACCAATTGATCAGGTCTCTAATCCTAGTAGCATCACACTTGATGTCTAGTGTCCTTCTAAGCCTTACAAAGGAGTCTCCCGGTTGAGTATCTAGGTCCCCTTCTCCCCTGATTATCTGGATTGTTTTTACCCATTCAGTTCTCTATGCCTGATCTTCAGAGCATAGGAGGATTTGGAGGATGGCTTCACTGTATGCATACCAAGTTGATCTCTTAACAGTTGGCAAAGCAATATCCAACACCTCCTTCCTCTGAGACTTAAGGCAGTGAAGTTGATAAAGAATGTGCCTAGGACCCTCGGTCAAAGAGTGTTTAATCTTAACGTTAAACAAGGATGGGTAATATACACCAATGATCAACTCTAAAATCAGTCGTAGATTCTTAAAGGCTTTTCCTTTGAGCTCATGCTTTGATACCCACAGCCGAAGAAGTCTGTTAGCTGGAAGAGGTAATTGATCACAGGCTCACTGATCACAGTGTAATGTTCCTCTTTTGTATTTGCTGGAAAAAGATTTCACTTCCCTCTGCCTCCATCATAAAATTTGTCACAACAATTCGTCAATCAAAGAGAACACAAAATTTTCCCCATCCTTCCTTAAGCTTTCCTCAAACTCATGTTCAATAACTGTCATTAGCTTTTCGTGTGCTCTCTTAACTTTATTCTTATCAATTACATTACATACTTGTCTTTTCCTTAGTAATGAATCCAAAATCTATTAAAGCTCCTGTTGTTCTAGCTGCAGTTAGTTTCAATCCGACACCATACCTTATACTAGCAAGAGCAATATTTTGAATTTCATCATAATTCTTTCTATTCCTGGTGAAAGATTTCGGCTCTTGGACAGCTTCAAAAGTTACTTCATCACCTAAACTGTTGTCACCATCAGAATTTTCTGCCTCCAGATCTTCACCTTCTGCCAAAAAATTCTCAATTTCTTTTCTTGCTACTTTTCCTGCTAAAACAGCGCCTTCCTCCTTACTTTTTTTCTTTCTTTTATCTTTTTCTATCCTTTCTAAAGCTCTTAGTTGTCTATCATGCTCTGAAATATCAGGACCTCCAAATTGAAAGGTACCTTTACTTCCAACCTTCTCCTTTTGTCCTTTAATAAAAGCCAGATCCCTAGTAGTTATTTCTTTCTCTTTACTACAACAGCAGTTAATGTGGGCTCCAGTCTCACAGACATTACAACCTACTTCCCCACAACTGGAAGTTTGACATTTGCATGTCAATATATCAAATAACTTATCTAGTTTTGCAATGAATCTCTCTTTTACTTTAATTTTCTTTTACCAAGGGAAACTTTTACTGCCTCCTTTCACACCTCCTTAAGCTTTGATATTATTGTGACCTTTTAATTTAAAACAAGTGGTTTTAAGAGAGCATTAGCTTTAGTCCACTGGTTAATCAAGCCCTGATACATGTCTTTTACCAGCTGGTCAACTTCATTATTTCTCCGGTCATCTTCACTTTGCTGGTAACTCAGACCCCCTTTTTTCTTGCCCAGTCGCAACAAAGTTAGTTAGGTGAGAACTTGATTTAAACCTTGTCTTGATTTTTGCCATTGTTACACTAATCGCAGGTATATCTGAAAATGAAAAGATGGCACGTAGATTAAGAAATAACCTCTACCAAATAATTATATGTTATTCTAAAATGATCAACAGCCTTTACTAGCATTCAAATAAAATGTAAATGCTCTATAAATAGTTACCAGTTACAATAGTTACCAGAACTGGCAACACTACTGGAATATTGCCTTCCAGTGAGTAATGAGTATGACTACTTGCAAATTTGGAGTTAGACCAAACTAAATTAAGTGTCATTTTTAACAGGTTTTCTACTTCTCATGTCTCTCTAATACATTTTTACATTTTTTTAAGACAAATATCTTCCTGACTATATGAATGTATTGATGATATAAAACGATAAATTTGATCTTTTATGGGTAACTAAAATAATAGTGAAATATAGTAAATGACCCAGAACTAACAATATTTCAACTTCAAATTGATGTAGGTTAGATCAATCAGAATTTAGCTTTGATTGCAAAGGTATGTTCTTTTCACCAATATTCATCATTTGAATACCCCTCATCATCAGTTTCGTAAAATTCTAGAGTATGACCCACCCTACTGTTGCTGTGCCATTGCATTTGTCTTGTCCTGAATTTTATGTACCCTGGCGTTTGTAGTGGTATGCACCCTCTGAGTCTTTTCTAGTTAAATATATATTGATTTCAATAGATCGTTTTACATGAAAAATTTTGGCATCAATCAATTCCTAAATTTATAATTAACTCCAGAGACATTTTAAATACTGGGGTAGGATAAATTTTGCTTAGCATCATTTAAATATCACGCAATTGGCTGAGGGAGATGAAGTTTCCCAGGCAAATTGATTTAATTGTCCTTATGCAATTATTTAGGATGATGGGAAAAATAAGTTGATTAAAAATAGCAGTAAACTGCAGGAAAGTTTTCAGCATGGTGAAAAATATGAGAAAAAACTAAAGTAGAAATACTCGTAAGATTACGATGAAATTTGAAAATTGCAGATGAAGTGTAGGTAACAATTGAAACTAGAAATAAGTTAATAGAAATTTGAAATCAGAACTATAATTAGGGAAAAATATTCATTTGGAACTAGTTGTAATAGTAAAATTAAAAATTGAAACAAATGTACATTTGAAATTTGCAACATGAACAAGGTTTATGGTTGAAAATTAATATCAGGGTAAAACAGCGTTGAAATGAGAAAAATAAGACGACATTTGAATCCAATATCAAAAATAAAGACAAAAAATTACGCTGGAATTTTATAATTCGAACAAATGTCTACGACTAAAACAACATTAAATTTTAGAATAAAAATTAAGTTAGAATAAATGTTACCTGCATTATTATCGCAGTTCAAGAGAGAAAATGAGGAAAGTTGGAGAGTTGCGGAGAGTTAAATGCTTTCTTGGAGGTCAAGCTTATCTCTGTCCGTGGTTAGATAGATGTTTAGAAGTTAGAATGTTAGTGAGAGACTAAGTACCAGAGTTTCACGTTAATGGTGGTAATGATGTCTCATGTTATGATTTTGTGTTAGTTGGTGTTTGGCGTACAAACTGCTGTTAGTTTGTAAGTCTGTTACTGGTAAGTTTATTGTTCTTGTTTTACATTGTATGTATTCGTTGTTGTCTAGCTTTGTAACTGTTTCTAGTATCAATGTATTGGTTGCATTTTATTTTATTCGTTTTTTTTTAATTTGTTCCTTTATTTATTTTGAATGTAATTTTCTTCGTTTTGGAATTTATCAGTGAGTTTGAATTCGGTTTCAATCTGAAGATTATCTCAATCTGGATTTTATTATGGTCGTAATCAGAGTTTGTATTTAAGTTCTCTACGTAAATTATCTTCTCCTTTTTTCTCTGTCTATGCCGTCATGCTGTTTGGGAACAGTCGATGTGGTCCCCATCCAGCCCTTTGAACTATTTGATTGGTAGTTCTTCGCCAATTTTATCCCGCGTCTTTTCAATGACTGCGTTTGCTATTTTATTTATTACTTTGTTTAGGGGTTCAATACTTGCTTCTCAATGCAGGTCTTCCACTCTTCTTCTTTCTATCCTTCTCGTATTTGTAATAAGACACGTTGTTTTGTTTTGGATCCTATGAAAATTTAAAAGATTGGCTCTTGATAGAGTGCACTAATCTACCAAAAAGTCGGAAAGAGAAAGGGGTTTTCCCTCTGCTACTGCAGCTCCCTTATAAGTCATTCACCCAACAAAAAATATTGCTCCGTGGGTGTCTCATTTGCACCTTTATTACTAATTCTACTATATGATTTTATCATCTTTCCCATTTCGAATAATTAAGACCATATGACTAAGGTATAATCACCTACCGCAGCGTTCGTCGTAAATCTCATTGCCGAAAAAAGATCATTGCCTCCTCTACATAAGTGAAAACCATTCAACGGCCTCTCATATAAGTCTTTCTATTCAATATGATGCACATGGTAACAGTGCTTTTTCGGTAACTTTGCTGGTAGCCACGCCTAACCACTCTTAATTTTCAGCCCATTAGCATTCTGGTAGTGGCATTTACCATCTACTTCACCGTTCCAGCTCCCTCCACTCCTGCTAGAGGAGGAATCAATGAGTTACTATTTTGGATCCTCTCAGCTCCCTCCTCTAGACCAATTCCACAAAGCCTCTCACCCAGCATCTTCCAAAACTTATATACCTTTAGGAGCCCTACTGACACCTCACTATTAAGGCCTTATTCTCAAACGCTTAACCCTAATGGTCCTCCTCTCCCTTTTTTCTACAAAGCCACAAACTCTTCCTATCACATTCTCCTTTCATTGCTAACCCTTTAATTCATCTCTTGTTAGAGTTCTAGACAACTCGCTTCATTTATTTATTCTAGTCAGAACCCTAAGCACACAACTTGCACATCGCTCTCCTATACTGAACAGGAACTCCTCTCATGCATCGCGACACCCCCAAGAATCAATGTATGCCAACATCTCAATGCCCTAATATTCCCCAAAATGCCAAAATACCCTAGCGTATATTCTGTTAGTGCAGCCCATTCATGCTCTAGGTCTAGAACATTAGCCTTCCATTTGAATTCCTCCCTAATATTGATTCTTCCCTAAATTAGTCTAATGGCTAACTAAGGGGGCTTAACCTCTTTATTTAACTTACCAATGACCTGTATTTCTCGATCTCTCGGAATTGATCCTGAGTGGACCTCATATCACCATGGTTTCCGTGTTTTGCATCTCCCACACCCAGGAAAAATTTGACCGCCGTAGGGTAACAATTATTTTTTTATTTTTCACTATAACTTCGCTCTCTCCATAATTATAGTAAACTTCATGCAGTGTGTATCTACCTTTAACTGAAACAGAGGCAGACTCACTACTCAGTCTACATCACTGCTCATGACTGTTCGTCTTTTGAGTGTCTTCGTGACTTGACTCTTTAAATTCCCCCCTCCTGTAGCTCGAAGATTTCAGCAGCAAGGACCCAATCTTGGGCATTGTTTGTAGACATTTCTTGCGCCTACTTTCCTATCCCTCTTAGATGATTTATCCTTCCCAATGCTGAACTCACCAACAGCGCCCCTGACACATTCTCCTCCTTGAACTCTTCTGAGTCTCTGTTAAAGTGCCACTGGACATTTCTTGTGCAATATCTCAGTATGATTGCAGTAGCGACCACTTCTAATTTTCTAACTCTCTCTCCAGCCGAGACACTCTGTTATGTTTATGAGAGGGCATTTCCGCAAGTAGGTCAGAACACGTTACTCTACCCGCGCATCCTGGCCTAATAAGGGGGCTAAATCTTTTACAGTTGATAAAGACCAAGTTTTCTTCAACTATATGGTTTAAACAGTTGTTTATCTTCTCCGGTACTGCCATACACCACATTGGAATTCAGACTGGTCCCCCTTTGCTCAACCGTGTGTATATAGAGAAGCAGCTCGCACTAATTTAAAGCGTACAATCAGTCAATACCCTTTCATTACCTCGAGATATAAATACCAATTGACACTCTTGCCCTGCCTGACTGGCAGTATCCCACAGACTCTTAGCGTTGTCAGTGCATCCACGACCCACCCTCGTTGCTTCTTCCTTTTACTTTCTCTCTATCTAGACTCAGATTATTTGTGTTTAATGCTGACCGAAGACCTTTGGTTCTGGACAACTATTTTTTGACTGACTCAGTAAGATTACTCCGATTGAGGAGCCATTGTGCTTCCTATGTTTTACACATTTGTTTCCTTTTCCTTTTACCATTTTTCATCTCAGTTCTAATTTTCACAGCGAATTTGTTTATCTCCTTTTTCGAACCTAGGGCAGCTTTATTTTTATTCTTTTCTCTTACCTGATCCTCATCACTTTCATTATAAGCGTCTTTTTGGCGAACTTATTAGTTAAGATGTGCTCGTTAGTTTTTGTTATTTCAGCCAATATTAATGAATTAAATCCTTCAGCATCAGAATAATAATATAAAATCACCCCTTTTTTTACCTTATAACACTAATGGTAAAGATTTTAAAGAAACACTAAAGGCTACCAAATAAAAAAAGGTGATAAAAGACATTTGCGAACAAGTATTGCGATAAAAATACATATGAACATGGAATCGTGCGAAGGTGCGAATACGATTCAAAACTACGGAACCTCCTTTCTTTAAGGTGGATCAACACTTGAAGGAAAAAAAAAATTAGCGGTAAGAATATGTTAAGATTATAAGAGAAAGGAGCCTTTAAAATAGCCCGGAGTCCATTTCTAGGCTGGTCGCTCTACAGAATATTCTGATACATTTAAAATGGCAATCCAAGCGATTTTTTAGTATATTTATACATGATGACTAGACGACGTTAAATGGCAAACGATTCTACAAATTAACCTCCTCATGCATAAAGTAATTCTTAGCTACATTTATCTCAAATCTCCTCTACTTCAATTTGTAAGTTCTGGTTCTTTCGCACACGTATAACTCGAAGAAAGAATCCACTTTCACGTTCACAAAACCACGCAGTATCTTATACTCACTATATTAATCTCGTTATAATGGGCCTCTTAAGCAAATTAATTTTATATCTAGAATCCAATCTGAATGCATTTGATGTAAGTACACATGAGGACAGGAGATCTTCTGGAGCGACATTACTCTATGTTTAAAACACATCTGGAGTAAAACTAGTCACTGAATACAAAAGGCATGCTGAAACTGAGGTTAGCGAGAAAAACATAGAAGGGTTCATCCTACGAGATTTAAAAAAAAAATCAATTGTAAGCGAAAGACAAAGAGCGAATATCCCTCTGAACGTTTGTAAGCATTAACACGCAGGGACCTTAAATGAAATAGAGGGATAAGAAAGTTACCATCGGGGACATATATAATAAAAACAATAAAAGTTTTAAAGTGGAAGAGGGCTGGACAAACAACTAGAAGAAAAGAAAGAAGATGGGCAAAATAAGTTCTAAATATGACATCTTTACCCGAAAAGAAACTCAGGAAATGGAAGTAGCTCAATCACCGGAGTAACATGATCAACTGGGTCGCAGACCTTTAGAATCTTATTGAGGGACGCCTTACCTAGAAAAACCAATGCGAGAACACTTTCATGCCACGTAATGTACTAGTTTTCGAGGTTTCTTGCCTATATTTTACTTGAACAAGCTATGCAATCAACAAATCTACCTTTTATACGGAACAAAAAAAGGAAGAAAAAATACATGCCAAATATACCTACACCAGGCAATGACTTTGCCACTTCTCCTTACGAGGGGAGTTTGCACTTCGCTACTAAGATTAAAATTTAAAATCTAAAAAAAAGAAGCCATGGTTAAATTTTTATAAATTTTCTGAACTTCTCTAATTATAATAACTTAACAAAGGAACTCTAAACAAAATATCACGTTGCTAAAATATAGTTATAGAAGAAGATATATAAAAATAAATTTTCTGAACTTCACCATTTGTAATTCTTTGGGTTTTAAAAATTCACAAAATCTCGATACTTATATATATTTCTGAACTACACCATTTTGTTTTTTGATATTATAAAAGAATTATGAGGAATAACTGATAAAAAAACATAAGTCATAACTACATAGGGATAAAATTATTATTCAAATACTCAAAGAAATCCCCTTCTTAAATTATAGAATTAGTGATGATGATGTATATTCTCAATTCTTGGTGGACATCAGTTCATGTTTAGATAAATTGCGTGACACCGGTGTTTGTGAGAAAATTAAGATGCTTAAGGAGGGACTAAAAAAAAAAGCTTCTTGAGATAGACTGAATATGGGAAGGTCATCAATTAGAACCCAATCGACACTCCTGCGTCTGATTTCCTTGAGCGATATCAAAATTTGGATCGATCCCAGTCTATTTTATTTTATGTGTTACTATAGAGGGTATTGGATGTGTTTCCGTTGCCTACGTCGTATTCTTGTTAACATGATTCTCAAAAGTTCAGTTAGTTTCTCCAATGCGTGATTGGTTTTATTTTTTGTAATATATTTGACATAAACCTTTAAATGTACGGGAGGCCGGGTTGGTTGTTTATTAGGGAATTTGATAAAATGCAAAGAAAGGTAAAATATATTTTAGTGTCAATGTTTACATTTGTATATTTAAGGCTTAAGGGCAAGTTTTTATAGTGACATTTGAATGTATAAGAATTTGTGTTAGTTTTATTTTGCGAGTGGAAGTAAATTTCCTTCGTTGATGAAATATGGAACTACAGAAACAACGACCAGCAAAAGACCCTAAAGTCCGCTCAAGGCCAGTACGCTTACAGACGGTGTTGAACTACCACTTTCTTATGTTAGTGTATCATGCTATTTTTAACATGCTGTCTTTTAACTATTTAAATTCTACGGGCTACACTTATCTACATGTGTACGCTTTGACATGCAAGGTTCAGTTATCCCTCAAATGCATGACATGCTTCTCCTAACCAGGGGTGGTGGTGTGATAAAACAGTACTCTCTTCTCCCGCTGGTTTCGCCTCTTAGTGATGACAATAATATAGATACGTACATGACAGCCAGAAAAAAAGAGAATACACATTCACTCCATGCCATGAAGATGGACATAGCTGGCATATTTTTTGTTTATCATTTTAATTTATTCCTTAACTCATTATGATATAGTTTGTTTTCATCTATCTTCCTACTACGTTATATTTACACTATTGAAGTACTCATCAAGTCGGTTTTTGAACATATTAACTGCCGTGCTCTCTACTACACAATAGGGTAGGCTATTCCACGTTTGCGTCTTCTTAAAGGTGAAGTGATTTTGAGCTATAGTAGAGTTAAAGCGCTTATTTACTGATTTAAACCGTTTTACCGTGTATTGGCCTTTTCGTCCATCTCGAACAATATTCTGTTATTACTATTAGTAAATCATTTTAAGAATTTGAATACCTTGATCTTCTGTACACGTAATCGTCTACTTTCAAGGGATAGTAGGTTTAATGAGGAGAGTCTATCTTTGTACGGTTTGTTTCGGATTCGAGGAACTAGTTTAGTAACCCGAGGTTGCACTCTTTCTAATTGTGCTATATCCTTGTTTAGGTGAGGAGCCCAAAATTGAACTGCACATTCGATGTGTGAGTGCACGAGCGCTTTGTAGCTTTGTATAGTGGCAGGATTATATCTTTCGATTTGAAAGTAAAATTATGAGCAATATGGAATATGAAAGCAATGGAAAATATTGTTCAATATTCTAATTTTTTCATAGAAGATCTGAAGATTACCTCATAATGACATTTATGTATTCACCATTATCGTAATAAAAATCAACAGAGACGTTTAGTTTTCAAGTTTCGGGTAATTGGAAACAAGAGAGAATTTGAGAAGTGATTGTGATGAAGCAGAATGTCTTCATACATCCAAATGTCACTAAACAGCCATTGCTTAGAGCCTTAAATTAAATGGCTTAAATATACTAGTAAAAACTTCGATCTAATTTGAGAAGTGAAGTTAGCTGAAACTTATAAGTTATCAATATTTTTATTTTCAGCCCAAAGTAGAAATAAATCATCAATATATTAGGAGTTTATATGGCAGGTTTTATACAATAAACTCGCTTTAAAATATTACATTAAAAAACACAATACAGAGGATAAAGCATTGAAAAAGGATACTTATATCTATAATACTTCCCTTCCCACATGGATACAGATATCAAATATGTAAATTATTATTTGTTTAATGAAAATAATAGTGGCAGCTGGCAAGTTAATGTTAAGTTCCATTAGTTTTTTTTCTTGTATAAAAGAAATGTAAATACTTTTATAATTCATTTGATGAAAGATGAGAGGTGAAGCCTCGAAAATTGGTACTATAGGTAAGGCGGATTAATCAATCAGCGTGAACAGAAGAATGCCCGAGAAGAGGCTCCCACGATGCATTTATTCTGGCAAACTCATAGGTCATAGATCTCCAGGCGGCCAGAGGAGGCGTCATAAGGATGCACTGGCAGCCCACTTGAGGATGTGTAACCTGAGCATGCATGACTTCAAGGGGTTGGTGTGGGAGAGAGCGGTCCGGAGGTGTTGCTTGTGTCACGTGTCTGGCCATGCATCGACTGAACTTCGATCTAGACGCTGAGGAACGTCGAGCTCGTCGACACTGGCCTCGGGATCAGGATTAGCGAAATGTTTGCGTCGATCAGGACCTTAAAATCTTATTTATTTGGAAGAGTTTTGTCTTGCGCGCAGCCGAGTGGTCTAAGGGATGGTTGAATTGAGATCAAAGTGGCTGCTCGCTGCCTCAGTGTGCACGGTTCGAATCAGACCCCTGTACGGAATTTTTGCGAATTAGGAAATAACATATCTAAAGAATAATTATCCTGTTTTTCTATTTCATGCAGTTTGCTGGATTCATTTCATCATTATTTCTCGCGTTTATGAAAGATATATATATATATATATATATATATATATATATATATATATATATATATACCGGGTGTTCCAAAATATTAATTTGTGTTTCGATCTTTCCAAAACCCTTTAATAATAAATACCATAGAGCGGAATTTTGTTGTAATACCTCATATCAGAGGAGCGAAATTTAATGAAGTAAGAGAAAAGTTCAAAAGAAAGCTTAGAAACCCTTGACCTATATAAATACAATGCGATCCGTTCAATTGTGAACAAATTTAAAAGAACCGGATCCGTACATGATGAGAAAGGAAGAGGACGGAAAAAGAGGTACCCTAACACAACTGAAAATATTGTTGAAAATGAACCAACAACTTCGGTGGGAAAGACCACTCAGAGACTAATATGGCCAACACTTGGGTTCAACACTTATTAAAATTTTTTTTTTTTTGTGATCATAATTGAGCAGGAATTATAAACATCTTTTTATTTAATATCCAATAGAATAGGTTATGAGAAAGATTGAAAAACATTACCGTTTGGGGACACATTGTACATGGAACAATTATTTGTACATGGTGAACTCATGAACAAAATTCAACAAGAATTTTTCATAAAAGTATATGTAATATATTTAGGTAGGAAAAATATGGTTTCGGATGAATCGCGCATCGTTTGGTTCTAAATTTATAAACCAATAAAAATAAAATAAGAAAAGATTAAATTGTTATTTTGAAATATTTGAAAATAAACGAATTTTGAATCATTTTCGGAGACGGTGAACGCAAATGAGTATTAATCTAAGGCTAAATTTTAATAATTTAAAATCAAAATTCAATAAATGAGAAAGATTAAAAAAGTAATATTAAAAGTATCTATCATATGGAAAACACAAATGAAGCAAATAAAATAAAAATTCATAAATTATTAAAATATATTGTAGTTTAATGTGAAGTTCAGGTGAAAAGAAGAAGTTAATCTTGAAAGAAAAATAATTGTTGTAGGAGACTTTGTCTATATGAGTGGGCTTTCAAAAATTCCTAGAATATATTCATCATTATTGAGCGAATCATTTTAAAATTTTCATAGGATCATTCGGTTTTACATTGTATTTTATTATTTCTAAAACAGGAAATCTCCATTTTAGATAAATTTCTTGCAAAGCGGTGGATGATTCGGATATGAGAACAAAACCTCGCTTTCAACGATTAACCTTACAGCCAATATAAGTTCCTTGCAGAAGACAAAACGGTGCTCATCTCAGGATGAAGTTTGTCTTTTGAGCAAAAGATACTCCCAATGGAACGGGTATTGACAAAGGTGATTTTTGAAGTTATTGTCTTGTGATTAATAATATTTATTGAAAGGTCTCATTTCACATAGTATATAATTTTTTTAAATCTTTTGGGAACCTTATATGACAGAAAAGATTCTGTAATTTTTATTCAGGAAATTATTGATAAATTAATAAACCAAAGGAAAGGGATAGTAATTATTTTTAAAGGAGGAATTCGGAGTTTGGAATTGTTTATCTATCAAAGAATAAGTAAAGGAAATATGGAAACTTCTATATATTAGGAGTTTAAGTGAGCTGAGTTTGTATGACATGTCAATATGACTGAAAAAATTGCTTCCAAGACAATTAAAGGGAGGCTTTCTGTACGTTTTAGTATTTATTTTGTCGGTGTTTTCTATAATAACATATATGAGAGAAATTTTATTGTTTTTTTTAAATTAAATATTATATGTGGATGGAAGGAGTTTAAAAAATTGAAGAATTGGTTCCCTTCATCTAAATTATTAAAAATATCAAAAGAATTGTCTACAAACCTAAGTAAAAATATGGATTAAAAATCTAAAGGACATTGTATCATTAAGTTATTTTCAAGATGATCAATGGATCTTATTCCTTTTTCATCTCTCTTTTGAACAGGTTTATCATTAAATAGAAAATAATAATGAAAAAAATGAATTCTTAAATAGTCTTGAAATTAGGAGAATAAGGTCAATTCTTTCTTGGGCAGGAAAATTTTAAAATATTACAATATATCCTAGCTGACTAAGACTATTGAGAGGGGGGCGTAGACAAATTTGTGGAACATTAATTCACCAAAAAGCCCCTCAATCTTTATTGTATATTGGCTAAAGGAAAATCCTGAGAGTAAACTAGCAAGATATTTAGGAAGATTTGATGGTAGCAAGGGCATATGTAGCTAAAATTGGTCAGAGAAAATCATCAGCTTTGTCTAACTGAGGTAGAGCGTATAGTAAGCCCTGTCTATCACCTCTAGAATAAAGGAATCATTAGTTTGCTGATCTATAACTTTAGAAGATTGTAGATTTAGCAGAACAATGCTACGTTTGTCTTCCAGTTTTAGAGCTATTTTTATAGTTGTTTCATGGAAATTACATGCATGTGTGGAGGAGCTTTTAGGGAAATATTTTGCCATGCTATGTTTAAATGACGATGCCTACCAAAAGGTTACTCGGTCACAACTGATATTATGTTATTTTACCAACCTTAGATAGAGACTATACATGAAATAATAATGGGTTAAGCTACCACGGGTACTATTCATCAGCAAAGTTGATGGTTTTTCCTATGAATTATGTTCTGAGAGAACTAAACCGACCACCCTCCTGTTCCTCTACCTCCAAAACCCTCCCCCCCCCATCTCTCTCTTTGCCTCCCTCTTTCCCTTTCTCAATCCCTCCATCTTTCTCTCTCTCTCTCTCTCGCCCTCCGTTTGATCCTTCTCTCCCTCTCTCCTTCTATTCCTTTCTCCCTCTCTCTATCTCTCTCAGAAGGTAAGTAAAGGCTGGAATTAAGAGAGCAAGAAGTAATGATAGATGAGAGTAGCATTAAACTGCCAAAATCTTAAAGAATTATTTGCCTTATTTAGTAGAAGGAAACCGATAAAAAACAGTATTGGATCAATCAAAGTCACTACAATAATATCGAATTTGGAGACAAAGATATAATAACTGCAGTAAACGATTATTTTGGAAAGGTACTCCCCAGGGAAGTTTCGAATCAAAATTTATATGAAATATTAAGTACTTAGGCAATGAGACACAAAAGGTTTAATTGCACGGCCCACGATGTACGACGACGAATCAATAAAATGAACAAATACAAACCACCAGGTCCGGATATGATAGTGGCAAAAGTTATCAAAGAAATAGAAGAGGCAGTACAGGACCAAATGACGTATATATTTAACTTATTATTTGAAGGTAGTAGAGTCCTTCAAGACTGTAAATTATCAAATGTAACGCCAATATTCAAGAAAAGGCGTAAAGATCTTGCTTGCAATTATCAACCTATATTATTGAGTTCAATAATTGGCAAAATGCCTGAAAGTATTTTAACAGAAAATAATTGTAAGCAACTTGGCAACCAGCAAATTGATAAGAAGTACAAGACGCTTTAGGAAAACTAGATCGTGTCTTACAAATTTATTAGAATTCTTCAATTATATTAACATAATTCATGACTATTAGAGATGAGTTGACATTCTCTACCTACAGTTTTAAAAGGCTTTCGACAAAGTGCCAAACAAAAGAGTAATATCTAAAGTTAGAGCTCTATGATTAAGAGGAAATGTATCAAATTGAATTGAAAATTGGCTTAGTGGTCAGAAGCAAAGTAATGGCGTTCCTCATGGTTCTATCGTTGGAACTTTGCTCTTTACTATTTATGTTATCTACATATACATTTGATTAATTTAAAAAAATCTCAAATTCTCTGAAGAATGTAAACTTGGTAAAGGTATAATTAATGAAGAAGATCTAGTGAATTTTAAAAAGGACATTGAGCAATAGCCGATTGGTCTGTAAAAACACGAAAGAAAAAGAAAACTCTTTGAAAAATAACTGTAGCAGAAAATGCTACGTATCTGGTATTTGTGTGTCAAATAATCTAAAATTTACACAGTATTGTATTAATGTAGAAAAGAAAGCGATAAAATACATTATTATATTAACCGACAGATCAGATAAAAAAGCGAATAGAGTTCAATAGAAATATTAGATGGAATAACAGAATGAAACTCGTTGAAGAAACGTACAAACTGAATGGATGTGGTAACTTTTTTCTTCAGAAATTGTTAATGTGTGGAATCAATTGTGAGAAAAGATTATGTCGAGTAACAAATTAACGCATTTAAAAAATTTAGATCAAATTATAAGGAATAATAAATATTAAAAAGAGTATCTGTTCGAATTGGAATTTTTTTAATAAATTAAAGGTTCTAATTAATATATAGATAGGTTCATCTTTTCTATAAAATATCCTGACTCTGTTCTTTTATTTCACACACCAAGTGTCTTTTCCGACTATCCATGTACAATGATGCTGGTGGAAGAGGTAGGGGCAGGGAGAGCCTTGTCCTGTACTATACCCTCTCTCAACCTATAAGTTATGGATTTCAATAACAGTACCTCCTCGATATGGATAACATTGTCTTTTAAGGTATTATTATCCTTATAACTCCTTGTAACTCCTTTAATTCCAAATTTATCTCTTCCTATATATATATATATATATATATATATATATATATATATATATATATAATATACTTCTCTTATGAACGCAAGAGAATGATGAATTAAATACAACACACCGCAAGAGAGAGAAAACAGAATAATATTTTCTCCGGAAATAGTTATTTCCTACTTCGTAAAAGTCCAACTAGGGTGGGATTCTCCCTTTCTCTCTTTCTCTCATCTCATCTATTACTGCTTACAGTTGCTAGCAATTACGAGTCTATATAAATAGGGCATTAGTGACGTAGTGAATTTTGATAGCAAAGGAACCTACACATTACATTAGACATTTGCCAATTACCTGCTACGAAATCCCCCATCGTCTTCTTCTATCTCCGTTCCTGTAGATTCACTCTCTCGAACGCTCGCCATGACCTGCCACTGTCTCATCATACACACACACTCCGCTTACTCGGGTCCATCTTCCATTGGAGCGACGCTCTTTACTCATCCTTTCTACTGGCATCCAATATCTGGGGTCTGATGATTACCTTCCATTTCCTGCATTGTAGTTTGAGATGATCCGATTTCCATTTCCTTCTTCCACTCGAATGAGCTCGTTTGCCTTTCCATATCTTCCACTTGTTCTTCACTTCCACCTATGTATGTGGTGATTATAAGATCAATGGATTTTCTTCTCTCTAATAAGCCTCCCTTTGAACACCCCCACCCCTCTTTCAAGACCTCTTTTGGTGAGTTATAGTGTACACGCTAATGTCAGTCTCTACATCAGATAACTTGTATAAGAAGACTTTTAAATGTGTGAGTATGAATTTACCTCCATCTTTTTAAAAGCCACATCGAACACAATTTGAAACACAGCTTTATCAAATAAACGCAGTTAAACCACATTAGGTGAATTTAGTTATCGGAGTTGGATGTGATGGATGGGAATCAACATTGCGGTCGTTGTCATAACGAGACATGGATCGGATCAGAGGTTACCCTCAAACCGGGAGTCAGGAGTTGCCTGGGCAACGATATTAAGCGACAGGGCGCCAATAATATGTGACACGGTCTCGATATTAAGGAACATGTCGGCGATATTAAGTGACACGGCGTCGATATTAAATAATAGGTCACAAAAATGAAGCATCAGGCACCAATATTAAGCGACGCAGCACCGATTTCAAGCCATACGGCATTTATTTATTTATTTATTTATTTATTTATTTATTTATTTATTCCATACTAATCCAATGTACAGTAAAAACATATTACATTTTAGATCTTAATGCCAAGTTACTATAAGTACTTATACATACAGGATTATTTATGGGCCCAAAATAAGTCAGTGACTTTTAGGGCAGAAACTTAAGACTAAGCATAAAATTATAAAGACTAGAAATCCCTTCATGTTTATACAAATATAAACAACTTAATATTCATTTGAGAACCTAACCATTGTAATGATTGCAAATAACGAATAATTATATAATTGAAATTTAGAGATAAATTAAAAACTATTTTATTTACAGCGATTCTTTCAAGAGGTATGTAGTTAACATAGTCAACAGTCTTATATAAATAATAACATATTTATAATGTATAAATCAAAGTAGTAGTACACAGT
The DNA here is from genome assembly GCA_963969495.1 of Ceratothoa steindachneri. Taxonomy (NCBI): domain Eukaryota; kingdom Metazoa; phylum Arthropoda; class Malacostraca; order Isopoda; family Cymothoidae; genus Ceratothoa; species Ceratothoa steindachneri. The sequence goes on along the minus strand of OZ018327.1, from coordinate 104,452,480 downwards.
ATAACATTGTACGGCAACAAATAAATACACAATAACAAAAGCTGAATAGAAATTTAGTAAGCCGAAATTATATTGTTTTTAAGAGCTTTTTTGAATTGAGCTAAATTGGTTTGGGATTTGATATTGTCGTCCAAGCCATTCCATATTTTGATAGATTTGTACAGAAAGCTACATTGAGATTTTGATTTTGAACACAAGGGTGAAATAAATTTTGTTCTATTGCGGGTTTGGTGATTATGGATATTATCAGCTGTTTGTAACATATTAAATATATAGCTATTATAGGAACACTTTATTGTTTTGTAAAGGAATAAGAATGTTTGAAAAACAAAGAGATCATTTAATTTTAGAATTCTGGATTCCTTAAAATAACGATTAGTGTGCTCATTGTAGTGAAGTTGATGGATGGCTCGAATTGCTTTTTTCTGTAATATGACTAATTTATTGAGATAATTTTGATATTTTCCATACCAACTCTCTATGCCGTATGTCAAGTAAGGTTGCACCATTGTCATATATAAAGAGTGAAGAATAGATTTAGGAAGAAACTTATTTAATTTATATAATATTCCAATCGATTTTGATAGTTTTGTTGAGATATGCGTAATATGTTGTTTAAAACTCAGATTTTTGTCAATAAACATGCCTAGGAATTTGATATGAGTAGTTTCATAAATTATTCCGTCGCCCATTTTAATATGGGGCAATTTAATAGATTTTTTGTAAGAGAAAAGAATATATTTGGTTTTATCTACATTTATTGATAGTTTATTAACATTTAGCCACCTGAAGACATTTTCGAGTTCTTTATTTATTGTAGATGCAATGTTGCTCGGTTTGTCATATGGCAAGGGAGTTGATAAGGCACTATCATCCGCGAATAATATAAATTTAAACACAGAAGATGATTTAACAATATCATTAATATAGATTAAAAATAACAGTGGCCCTAGCACGGAGCCTTGTGGGACCCCAGTTGTAATATTAAGGTGGGATGAGTCATGACCATTGACGGAGACAAATTGCTTTCTTTCAGTTAAATATGATTTGAACCAATTTTGACAGTTGCCTCTAATTCCGTACATAGCTAATTTTGACAGTAGAATATTATGGTTGACACAATCGAAAGCTTTTTTAAAATCGAGAAAAATTGAGAATACAATGTGGCCCTTTTCAATGTTATCATATAAATATTGAAGGTGGTTAATTATCGCGTGAATCGTTGATTTCTGACGTCTAAAACCATATTGGTGTTTATACAACAGTGAATTAGATTCCAGAAATTTATAAAGTTTATTGAATGCTATCTTTTCAAATATTTTACTGAACATTGTAAGACATGAAATAGGGCGGTAATTGCTGACGTTTGTGAGGTCTCCGGCCTTTGGTAACGGTGTTACTCGAGCAACTTTTAATACACATGGGAATATACCCTGCGTAAATGATTTATTGATTATTGATGCTAAAATTGGAGCAACTATATCGGAGATGTATTTTAAAATTTTAGTGGAGATTGAATTAATACCCGATTTTTTATTTTTTAGTGAACTAATGATTTTTTTTATATCGGCTACGCTTACAGGAGAAAAGAACAAGGAATTTGGTACATTAATCTCATTAAAATACGAAAGAAAAGATTTATCGACTATTTTGCAGGAGTCTGAGATTTTTTTACCTACGTTGACAAAAAATTTATTGAATTCATTCGCTTTTTTCTTATTGTCATCAACTGGTTTACCGTCAATGATAATTTGTTTAATTTGGTTTGTTCCTTTAGTAATTTCAGGTTTTATCACAGAATTGATTAATTTCCAAGTTTGTTTTATATTGTTTTTCGTTTGATTAAATCGTTCATGGTAATAATTTTTCTTGGCTATTTTAATTTGGTTAGTAACTTGATTCCGAAAATTTTTATATGTATGTTCTGGAATTTGACTAAGTTTATAAAGAGAAAAGTATTTTTGACGTTTTTTGATGTTATTTATAATTGCGTTTGTTATCCAAGGTTTTGTTTTGTGTTTATATGACATGGTTTTAGATTTTAGAGGACAATTAAGTTTAAAAGCATCGTCTAGCCTTGAAATTAACTCTTCGGTAGCAGAATCGATGTCATTTATATAGGAAATTTCATATAGATTCTGATTTAGAACATAGTTATAGAAGTTTGATAAGGTATTTTCGTTAATTATGCGGTAGGTTATTGTACGGTTTTGATGAATATTGTTCGAGTTGAAAAAAGACTTTTGGATCATGAATATAGGAAGATGGTCCGATATGTCACAAAGGAGAATACCGGAAGAGTAATTTTCGGGGTGAACTATGAAAATATTGTTAATTAGTGTTGCTGAGTTTTGGGTTATTCTTGTCGGTTTTGTTATAATTGGAAGTAAGGAATGAGAATAAAAAGTATTGAGGAAGGACTGAGTTGATGCGTGGTTTTCAAAGTTTAATAGATCGAAGTTAAAATCTCCTGTAATTATTATGTCGTCATAGTTTGTAACATTGAAGTAATTGATTAATTCAGTAATCTTATCTATAAACATCTTTGGGTCACCAGAAGGGGGCCTATATACGGTTCCAATGATTATCGTTTTACCATTTGATTTTACTTCAATAAATAAAGTTTCTATATAGTTATAGGAAATACTAATTTCATCAACTTTTTTAGTATTGAGTCTGTCAGATATATACACGCTTATACCTCCCCCTATCTTGTTTACGTCGCGTAGTGAATGAAAAGAGCTATAGTTTGGGACACTGATAAGGTGTTTATTATTATTTGTTAGCCAGCTCTCGGTGAATGCCAAAACGGAAAATTTATAATTAAGTGTTGACAAAAATATTGAAAATTCCTCAAAGTTTGCGTGCAAAGATCGAATGTTAAGATTTAAAATGGACAGGTCTGTTTTTTCAAATGAAAATGTAGTGTTAAATTTATCACAATCGTAGTATTGGTTTCTTACGTTATTTTCTTTAAAATTTGGATATAATTCATCAAAATGGTTTATGTCTGGATCGATATTATTGAAGTGATCGAGTTGTTCAAACATAAAGGAATTTAAAAATTAAAGGTTACAAATTGAAATTACGTATAAAATATCTATGAACAGTTAAAATACTGTTTTTATGATAACTTTAATAAGAGAAAAAGGAATAAAGTATGTAATACAATTGAAATAAAAGTAAGTGAATGCTAGGTCAAAATATGGCTTGTTTGTTTTTGTTTTTTTTCATCTAAAACAGTAATATCGCCGAATGTATTATTACTGATCGTTCCAGAGATTCTCACCATTAAAGTCTGCAAGCGTCGAATTGAGGTGTTCCGACAGAAATTTTTGGAGGGCAGCTCGGGTATTGATAACTATACGTAGATCACGGCGACCAGAGGGTGATGGCAGGAAGACGTTGATGAATCCATCTCTGGTAGTACAGCCTGCGATCTTTGTGGAGAATTTCTTTTTAGCTTGGCGGAGGACGAAAAAGATTTTGTTGCGATTTGGAGTCAGTTGTTCGTTTACAAAGAATGAAGGTTTGAATTCTTTGCATGCTGAGAAGATATCACGCTTCAGATCACTTCTGCGCAACTTCACAATTATGTTTCTTTTGTCGGGACCTTGTACTTTTGGTTTGGGACCTAGACGATGAGCAACAGAGATGTCAGCTTCTTGCATTTGTATGTGGCAGTTATCTTTAATAAGTTTGCGGATGATATTGCTGCAGTTTTCATTATTGGTAGCTTCAGGTATATTGCCGGAGAATATAATCGTATCTCGTCTTTCATAAGCGTCGGAAGAATCAACCTTTTCTTCTAATTTTTCGATTTTTGATCTCATTTCTTCGTTAGATTTTTCGAGAGAGATGATTTTTTGTTCTTGTTTGGCAAAAGATGATTCAAAAAACTTAAAGAGAACGTTCATAATGTCTTTGGCATCAACTGATAGCGTAGATGAGGAAATATGGGTCTGCAGTTCATTAAAATTAACTGGTTCGTTTAATTCGGTTGTTCCTCTTGTAATTGGAGTATTTTTTTCTTTGTCTGCCTTCCTGAGAGTAGGAGGAGCCATTCTTTCTAAGGATGAATGGAGAAATCTGACAACAGTGTTTATGCACTATGGGAGTTTGTTTAATTACTGGGAGAAACAGTAATGCTTAATTGTTAAAATTTTTACTTTGAAGGTTGTTAGGTTTTGATTGATGAGTGATTGTTTTAATTTATTAATTCAAAGAGTGAAGAGATTAGTTAAACAAGATGGACGTGGCAGAGCTGCACTTCTAATCACTCAGTTGAGTTTAGGCCTAATGGCTTTCAAACAGACTCAGTGAGAACATGGGAATTTTCGACGTAATGCGGTAATATCACTTTATATGTCCAAATAAATTAACTTACATACGTAGATTTATAATTTTTAGTATTCAATGCAGTTTAAAAACACTAGTATTCACTTTTATTCGATAGATAAGCAATATCACTGTTTGTTGATGAAAACAAAGATTGATAAAGGAGACCGGGCAGCACACCTTCACTCTATTAAGTGACATGTCACCGATATTAAACGACGAGGTGCCGATATTATGTGACACAGCTTCGATATTATTCGACACGGCCTCGATATTAAGGGACATGTCGCCAATATTAAGTGACACGGCGTCGATATTAAACAATAGGTCGCAAAAATTAAGCACCAGGCGCCGATATTAAGTGACACGGAATCGATGGTAAGCGGCACTTCGCTGATAATAAGTAAGATGGCGTTGATAATAAGCGATACGTCGACATAATTAAGAGAGAAGGTGAGCCAGCACCGATATTAAGTGACATGGATTCAATATTGAGCTACAAAGCTTTAATATTAAGCGACACATAGATCATATTAAGCAACACGGTGTTGATAACAGTCAATACGGCGCCGATATTACTCGACATGGTGCCGATATTAAGCAACACGATGGCAATATTAAGTGACGCCTTTGATATTACGCCTCGTGTGGCCGATATTAATCGACGTGGCACAGATATTAAGTGACACGGTACCGATATTAAGCAACAAGTCGCCGATATTAAGCGACACGTCGCCGATAATAAACATCACGTCACCGATAACCAGCACAACAAACACCACACGCAGGATTTTATGAAAGGTCTCAACGGTATCTGAGTTACTAAGAATCGATAAAAGTAATGCGTCTACATTTTTAGCAAGATTCTTTTTTAAACTGGAAATACCAACGAAGGTATTTCTGCTGTATTAGAAAAAAAGGTTGGAAGGAAAGTGGTGAGGTTATGGACGTGAAAGTGTGTAGCAAATCTCTAGCCTGATTAAATGTTAGGGTTACATGAAAACTCCTCCTTAAACTACCCCTATTGAGCAATGATGTTAGACACCCTTCTGTAGTCCAGAACATGTGATTGAAACATACTTGCCAAGATTTTGATTCTGAGGACACAATAAAGGCAGTTCTTTGTATATTTCGTGAAGGTATCTTTGTTGTGGAGACTTTTCAGTGTTCTTTTTTGCGTATCTCCTGTGAAGAGATCTTTATGTTTACGCGTACGATTGTGCGCGTTTGCTAATCTTCCTTTAATGAGTTCTTATTGTTCACACTTAAGAGTGTTGTTGTTTGCGTATCTTCCATGATGGTGTTTTTGTTGTTCACAGGTACGATCGTTCGTGTTTGTTTATCTTCTATGAAAGTTTTTTTGCTGTTCACTCCAACGTGTTTTCATGTTTGAGTATCTTTTGTGAGGGTAATTTTTTTGTTTGCACGTACGAAAGTTCGTGTTTGCGTATCTTCCGTGGTCTTTTGGTTGTTAACACCTGGGAGTTTTCGTATTTGCGTATTGTCTTGTCTTTGAGTAGTGTATTGTCACACAAATACTAACTCCACCATTTAGTTATAGTAATCCAGAGCTACTGTGTAGCTAGGTCAACGAGCATATTTGGAGGTAAAGTCGCTGATTGGGTTGATGTCATTCAGGATTCATCCACAAACCAATCTCAGATACCGAAAGTTGATAGCCGACACTGCTCATTTTCTGGGGGCCAGGCATCGTTCCTCACCAAATAGGTGACTTATATTGGAACGGCTCTATTCCTTAAAAAGAAATTAATATATCATCTGATGAATAAAAGAGAAACAAAACAAACCACAAGAGTCTGAAAAGGGACTCAGAAATATAAATGGATTGACGATAATCTATAACGTTTTTACTAAGTTTTCAGGAACATAAACCTCGTACTATCATATAGGTAATCAAAATAACAAACAAATTTTTTTTGGCAAAAATTTGGTTTAATCATATAAGCTTCTGCTAGCATATAGGTAGACAAATATGAATGTCTCTCGCAAAATAGGCATTCAACTATAGGTTCGTAGTTTTGATATCACTACAGTAGTTCTTCTACTTCAATTCCGTTAATTTTTAACACTTATTCACTCATGTAAAACATTTTATGACAATTTCGAAAATAATTGGATTCATATTTGCAACTAATATAGCCTTCGGGAAGTGGGTACAATATGATGGCAATGTTGCTATGATCTATGGAATAATAATATTTTTGTAAATCTTCTTTACAATATTACTTTACTTATCAATGAAATACATAAAATTCACCTAAACCTCCCATGTGTTACATTTTGTTACAATACATTTTGGACCTTTAACGCTTGGGAATTAATCTTTACGGAACAAATAACATTTCAGTTATTTCGGAGTCATGAAGCGCGTAAGGTGTATAGTTACTTTTGTAGAAAATATACTTGAATAACTTGCGTGTGATGAAGGTCATAGTGACGGATAAATTACAAGCAGGTTTTTCTGATATGGAGTACGAACCGATAGAAGAAAAGACCAATTGTAATAGAATAACTATCGATAAATGAGAAATGCAAGATGAAGAAAGACAGATCATCAACTTCCAATCTTTGAAGACACATCTAGTGAGGAAGTTTCATCCACGGAGGAAGACGCTCAAGAATTTACGCAAGATGGAACCCAAATTGAGGGTGGTTTAAGCTTATTTTCCTCTACTCAATTTTTATCACGTCGACGAAGCAGAAATTTGTGCACACATAAACCTCGAAATTTAGGTAGCCCAGAGAGTGAAAAAGAAGAATTCCAACTTTTCATTACAAGTGACATGTTTCAACATATTTAGACATATAATCAGAAAAGTGATAGACATTACTGAAAATCTGAAAGCTAATGCAGAGGCTGTGTACTCTTACACATGATGGAGTATACAGTTGTGGACATTCAAGCGTGTCTTGGGCTCATTTTATATGAAAAAGCTGATGGACATAATTTTACTTCTATTGATGATTTATGGAATCCAGTTGATGCGAGTCCAATTTATCGAGCTATAATGTCAAAGAAACGTTTTCGTTTTTTCCTAAGAGCCATAAGGTTCGATAATTACAAAAATCGTCAGGAACGTCTTCAAGAAGATAGGCTAGCCGCAATCAGCGAGATCTGGAATCCATTCTAAGAAAGGCTTTCTCAATTTTATATTCCTGATGATACATTAAGTGTGGATGAACAACTATTTGGCTACCAAGGAAGAATTCCGGCAAGGAACTACTTTGCAACAAAACCAAGAAAATATGGGCTGAAAGTTTTTTGGTTATTTGAAGCAAAGAGTGGGTATGGGCTGAATGCAAAAATTCACAATGGGAAGAAAAGAGGAGTAGATCGGAATTTTACAAAGGATGTTGTGCTTGAATTATGCACACCCTATCAAAGAACTGGACGGGAGATCCTTAAACAAAACTTCTGTACGTGACATAGTGTAGCTGTTGAATTAAAGAAAATAATCTTACTTTCTTGGGAACAATCAGGTCAAATAGAAAAGAGATTCCTAAATCACTATGGCAGATCAAGAGACCAGTACAATCAAGTATGTTTGCTTATGATCATCAAAGTAACATCATGTTGGGTTCCTATTCTGCCCATATAACAAGGAAGAGTGGTTCTATTAATGGAGCTCAAAATTGTTGTTTTTTATGAATTTAAAATTTGATCAACAAAATTCATAAATCTTGAAATAATGAAGTAATGGTATATAAATATAATAAATCTTGAATGAACCTACAAGAAAGTATTAATGGTATGGAAACATATTTAATATAATTTATAAAAATCAGTGTACACTTTGTGTTTCTACCCTTTAATTGAAAGAAATGCAAGTCTTTCTAGACAATGAGTATCACATAGTATTGAATGTAGATTGCGTTGGTGTATTGACTATACCTCCTCTGCGTTGTTGTCTTTGAGCAAGTTGTCAGTCAAGAGGTTTCATCTTGGAGAGAGATGTTTACGGAAATGGCAAGCAATGAACAACAAAATGACCAAATAGAAGCCACCTAAGATGTCGCAAGTGATCCATATACACAAAAGTTGTGTAAAATCATGTACTCATGACACTAAAGAACCTCCTAAACTATGTGAGCGCTCTTTCTTCATTCATCTCCTCTTCAACTATTATTTATTGGTCTTTATTTGTAACACCAATGATTCTGCTTTCTAATTCTCTTATCTTTTCCCCGCGAGTCTGTGTCAAGTTTCTTTGATACAATATCTCTCCTCTTTCTCTTTTTTCTCTCTCGTTACTGTACAGATATAAACAAGGGACATTATGCTCATGAGATCAGATCCGCATTAAAAACTGTCGGGCACACATTTCTTCATCGTTGTGATCCGTCCACTACGGTGGATAGAATTCGTCAAGCTCCACCCCTTCTTCATAAATATCTCAAATTCCAGATAAAGGTTATTTTTTATCAAGTCGTTTATGAAAATCCCAATACGAACTTATTTGGTCGGAGATCCTCAAGAAAGAAATCGAATCATGCAGCAGAGGTGGAATGTTGTTTCAACTCTGAACTGGTGAACCTGCCACAATCAATCAAAGTATCAACTAACCAAACCCCTCTCGCTTCAGTGGTGACAACCCAGAGTGACATAAAAATAAAAAATCATCATCATCGACCGGAGTGACTCTCATCATCATACGAAACCATCGTATCAAATTTTTGGAGACATCATCAAATTCTTCCAAAGGAACTAATTACCTCCATGGACTCCATCCAACCTTTCATCAAGAAGCCACATTCATCTCTCAGAATCAGAAACTCGACTCAACGGGACGTTTAACACCCGCGACGCGCAACTCTCCCACCCTCAATAGCAACAATCTTCACTATGTGACGCAAATTCGACAATTTAACTAACAGAGAGAGAAATGGTCGCAAAACCCCTCTCTATCCGCCTTGCTAGATCGTTGAAATATCTGTGCGCTTCACTTTGCATTAATTCATCATAATTTATTCATTCGCACTCGCATAAATTATTTATTGCACTCATATAGTGATATGGCAACGTGCCAAAAATTTATTCATTCGCACTCACATAGTGCTATAGCAACGCGCCATCGAAACCTATTAGTATTCAGATAATGCTACCGCAACGTTTCTCATTTAAGCAACTGACTAGGAGATAAAACTTTTAAATGCACAGATATGCAATGCATAGGATCTTTATTTAATTCACTCAAGGTTTACTAGTTTACTTAACTATTTCTTTCATCATATTATTTACTTAAGTTAACTAATTAGTTTTTCAAATTCATTGTATTTACACTTACTTTCTCATAGAGAAAGTGTTTGCACTCCATCCTCATTTTTGTTCCTTCTATGTACGTTCATAATTGTAATGACACAAGGGCGTTCCTTTGATCTACAACTGGACAAAAATCACGTTTTGACTACCGAGTTTCAAAGTTTATCGCTTGAGATTTCAGAGTGTATCACTTGTATGGGCCTTATGGTGTAAATGCCGACTTAATTATTATCATTTACTTTATACAAATTTGATCTAATCGTTCTGTATAAATATTTTAATAATAATTTTAATTTAATAATGCTTGATGTGTCAAATTAATATTCAGTTCACACGAAATAATATCATATATACTCATGTATTATTTTAACCAGCGAATTATTGTACATCTTACTTTATACTTTTATTATTCTATTTTCCTTGCCACTCAATCTTCATTATTGTATTTTACCTAAGTGATTAATTCCGATTGAATTATATCATTGTTTTGATTCAAATATACTTAATTATTGCTATTTTCATCTTATTTCATAATTCCATGTTCTATTTGCACCACCCTAATGTAACTACATTTGTTAATTCAGGTCTGGGTGTTCTTTGTAGTAATTCATGTACACAAAGGTTGTGCACAGTCATGTACTCCTTACAATTAGGAGTCTCCTAGACTATATAAGCTCTCTTTGTTCATTCAACTCCTCTTTAAACTTTATTTATTGGCCTTGATTTGTAACACCAACAATTATATTTACCAATTCTCTTATCTTTTCCCCTCGAATCTATGTTAGGTTCATTTGATATACGATCTGTCCTCTCTTTGTATCTCTCTCTCTTTTCTCTACACATATAACAAGGGGCATTATGCTCATGGGATCAGATCCACATTATAAACACTCGAGCACACACTTTTTCATCTCTGTTATCCGTCCACTTTGGTGGATAGGATTCACCAAGCTCCAGCCCTTCATTATAAAAATCTCAAATTCCAAAATAAAGTTATTTATATCAAGTCGTTTATAAAAATACAAATTCAAACTTATTTGGTCGGACATCTTCAAGAATGAACTCGAATCATGTAGCAGAGGTAGAATGTTGTTCCAACCCAGAAGTGGTGACCCTGCCACAATCAATCAAAGTATCAACCAACCAAACTCCTCTCGCTATATACTCGTATACCCACAGAAATTCCCGTCGTTGACTGGATTGATGAAAACTGCCAAAATTATACTATGAATATTGAAAGTTACTCCCTTGGATTGTATTGAGTTTATATAAGAAATCACTGCTAACTTTCAGATATTTGATAGAACTGTTTCCTTCTGTCCAATGTATAAGAAATGAGTGTGAAAATTGGTGTAGATGATAGAGCTGTACCTTTTTGGCCAACATATAAGAAGTCCTTTGTGCATCTAGCCTCCTTCTTTGTACATTTGCTTCTCTAGTTTGAGATTGTCTAGCTGCTGCAGTCCTTTGAGTATGTAGTCTGTCTGCGTCTTCTTTCCGTTTCTTCTCGAGTTTGAGATTGTCTAGCTGCTGAAGTACGTTGAACATTTATTGTACGTTTCTTTCCGTTTCTTCTTGAGATGGAAATTGTTTAGCTAGTGCATTCCGTTGAGCATTTATTGAGCGTCTTCTTTCTTAAGTTTGAGATTGTCTAGCTGCTGCAGTCCACTCAGCATTTTATCTACGTCTTACTTACGCTTGGTCTTGACTTTCTAACGCTTTTGGAGTTGCATACCTATATGCCTCTACCTTTCTTTCTCTTGATCCGCTGATCATCGTGTTTTGCGACTCTTTCCCTTTTCTTACGGTGGGCATGCTTAGATTATTCAAAATGGGCCTTTTGGGAGAAATCGTATTAAGATGAAATAATTTTGGTTTCAATTAGTCAACTGGCAGCACAGGAATACGAAAGAGAAGGAACTTTTAATGAATGTTCATCATAGTTATATGTAGTTTAACAGGAAATAGCTTCGCTGTTCAGATTAAAACTTAAAATCTGAAAAAAAGCAGCCATGGTTATTTTTTTTTTATTTTCTGAACTTCACCGATTATAATAATTTTAAAAAGGAACTTTAAACTATAGTTTCCCTCTTTCAAAATAAGATGAAATTATTATTCAAATACTCAAAAAAATCCCCTTTTTAAATTATAGAGTTAGTGATGATGATTATTTGTTTCAAAATTCAATTGTAAAGTTACATATAGATGAAACTGTAGTTATATTTTAGATTCAAGTGAAGCCTCCTTAGTCAAATAAAAAAAAGATCCAACATATATTCCCAGATGATTTTTCATAAGTTTCATTCCATTCTTCCTAATAATCATCATCATCATTACTTTACTAACTCTATAATTTAAGAAGGGGATTTTTTTGAGTATTTGAATAATAATTTCATCTTAGTTTGTTTATGACTTATGTTTTTTTATCAAAGTTTTTTCTAATAATTCTTTTATGATAAAAAAAAAAATGGTAAAGTTCAGAAATAAATATAAGTATCGAAATTTTGTGGAGTTTTTAAAACCCAAAGAATTACAAATGGCAAAGTTCAGAAAATTTATTTCTATATATCTTCTTCTATGTTGTATATCCCTATATTTTATTTACGTGATATTTTGAAAGGGTAAAATTTAGTTTAGAGTTCCTTTTTAAAGTTATTATAATTGGAGAAGTTCAGAAAAATTTATAAAAATCTAACCATTGCTGATTTTTTTTAGATTTTAAATTTTAATCTTAGTAGCGAAGCGTAAACTACCACTGTGGCGAAGCCATTGCCTGGTCTTATATGTAATTTTTTGGCCCTGAAATCAAACATATCTGAGAAATCCAAAAATTTGCCCAAATTTGGATGTAAATTATTAACATTGTAGGATATATAACTCGAGAACGGTTAGGAAAGGCAGCCTCTAGTTTTCTTCATTAAACCATCCCTTAGACAAACAGAGCGCTTTAATTAAAATCAAACCGGTTGCTCGCTGCCTCAGTGTACTTGGTTCGAATCCCACCCCTGTACCAAATTTTTCGAACTAGGAAATACCCTTTTCCGAAGAAACGATAATCCTGTTTTTCTGTTTCTTGCTGTATGCCGGATTCATATATATATATATATATATATATATATATATATATATATATATATATATATATATATATATATATATATATATATATATACATATATATATATATATAATATTTAACAGAAAGGCTAGGGCGAGGAAAATGGCTGGCGTCATCGGCGACGTTACGACCAAAATACGGTCACTTTCTTTGGCCTACATAATAAATACAAGAACAAAATATTATATGCAAATTTGCAAAATACGTTGTCGTATTACTAACCCCATTAGCAAAGAGTGAATACACTATCCCCAATTCATACAATTTTAAAGAGGAATTGATGGCATAGAAAAGAAATTCTAGTAGATTTTAGTAAGTTACGATATTCAGTCTGTTTACAAACCTACCTGTGAATGCAACGACAATTACTTTAGACATAATTTTTAAGGACTCCACAAATTTCCATATTTCCAGTAAATTACAATTTAGTTCCTTGTTGGATCTAGTTTTTGGTGATTCGGTGTTTATCTTTGATGGTCATATTTATCAACAAATTGTTAGAGTTCCTATAGGGTCTCCAATCGGCCCTTTGGCAGGTGATTTTTTTCATTGCATTTGGAGGAGAGGATAATTTTCTGAAGGATAATTTAATGTTGATCAAACTTTTATAGACGTTTTTTAAATGACTATATAGGTTATTTCAACAACCTGATCAACCTTTAGAATTTCTTCATTTTTTAAACACCATCTACCCTGATAGTATGTATAAAATGGAAACTTAAATTAATAACACCCTCCTCTTTTAAGTATTTTAATAAGGAAAAATCAAAATAGTCTAGAAGCATCAATTTACAGGAAGCCCACTAATACGAGTACATGATTAAACTTTTTTAGTAGCTTAGATTTGAAATAGAAAATCTCGTCTATTAAGACCCTTATTCCCACGCATACGATCTTTGTTCATCTTATATTCTTATAGACAAGATACTTCCAACGAAAGAAAATTCAGCGATCAGAGATCACGTAATAAAATGTAACAGCGATATTTCAAAAGAAGATGTTGAAGTTTTAAATTCGCATAAATGCCCGATTACACTTCGAATCTGTGAAACATTTTATATTAAACAGCTCTCCCAAGACTTAAATAGTGATTTTTCGTCGGTTCCCCTCATCCTTAGCTAAATTGTTTTTGTATATGGGTTGCGGAGCTCAGTTTGGCGTTTGTAAACTCAACCTATAACATCGTATAGCCCAAGCTATGGCTAGGTTTGTGTTTTAATACAGCCAATTTCTAGATAATTTTGCTCTGTTTTTTCGGTAAATGTGGATTTTGAAAGTTATTATGGGAGGATTGGGTTTCCGGAATCTAGACACATCTGAATAGTGGAGTTGTGGCGATTTTGCGGTCGCCGTTTTGAATGTGTAAACTGTATTGGGATTGGGTAATATAAGTGGGGAATATGATAAGAGAAAAGATAGGATAGTTAGGAAATATTGTGTATAGGATTGGTGTTGATGAGATGGTTATGGTTAGAAAATAGAGATGAAGGTGGTACAGTGAGGGTGTTGATAATTTTGTGCCAGGTTGCCCGGCAAACGCTTTCGTTTTTGCATTCACTTTTACTTATGTTGTGTAACGGTTATCGATTTGATTTTTAGTTTTTAAGCCTTTTTTTCTCATGCTTTTGAGCATTTATGTCCGATAGCGTTTTATGTTTGTGCTTTCTTTGCATTCTGGTGCGGGTCTTATATCACATTTGAACTCTATTTGTGTGTTTATGTTGCTTTTGTTACTAAATCTGCATTATTGTGTCCTCATCGGTTTGTCATGATTGGTTGTCAGATTTAGGTTGGTCAGTTTCGGTATTCCTCCTTGAGTAAATTTTTATAATTATGTAAAAATAGGGATGATATCTCTTGTTACTTTGAAGTTGCTTCCTTCGAAAGGTTGTCTATATTGAGTTTGCCTCATTTCATTCTCTCGTATTACAGTTTTACCTATTTTATTTCGTGGTATATTTTGTTTAGATTTTCTCATAGGCTCACTGGGCGGTTGTGATTTATGTTGTTTATAGGTGGTTCTCCGATGGAGTTCTGAGGTTAATCATTCGTCCCTTTCTGAGTTAGCGATGAACCGTGTAGCCCAGTTCAGTACCTGTTGAGCTTTTTTAATCTGAGTGTTGCTGAGGATGTGCGTAGGTATTATCGGATAGAGAACCTTGAGTATAACTAGAGCCATATATAATTTTCTTTATTTTCCATCGACAGTTTCTAAAACTATACAGAGCAGATAGCGTTTCCTTGTCTTCTGTTACTTTCTGACATAGGTGGGAGGTGCATCCATTTTTTATCTTCAGTCCTAGGACTTTATATTCCGTGGAGTACGGGTACATCTCTCCCTCTACATGTAGAAGGGCATTTTTTCTCCGATTTATTGGAATTAATTTAAATTTATTTTTGTTGGTTTTGATCTTGTTTTTTTCTTTCCAAGTTATTTAGGTTCTTGATTCCTCTAGTCCTTCTTTGCGCGATGTCCCGTGGGTTTTTCTGATTGCAGGAGATGATTGCGTGATGTCGTCTAATAACTAAACGTACATCGCGCATTCATCTGCCGGGTGTGGTAATTCCATAGTGAAAATGGTATATTGTGTCGGAGACAGGCACCCTCCCAGAGGGATCCCCGCCTGCAACAGAAATTCTCTTCCTGTGTAGATATTTATATGTAAAATGGCTTTTATCTTGTCTAGGTAGCTGCATAACATTCTGCACAGGTTACTTTGAAGGTTAAGGTCATTAATCTTTGATTTTATGCTGGGAAATCATACCTTATTAAATGCCTTGGCAACATCATGGAGTATGACTTCTGCTCTGTTTCCTCTTGCTGTTTCTGTGGCGATTTTGTCCGATATGATTGCCAGCGCAGTCTCTGTTCCTCGCTCGCTCCTAAACCCGTGTTGTTGAGGATTATAGATATTTTGGTTCGCAAGGTGTTTCTTCAATCTCTCGTTTAGGAGTTTTTCGAGGATTTTTCTGAGGAATTTTAAGAGCACGATGGGCCTGTAATTTTAGAACTGGTAGTTCGTTTGCCCAGTTTGGGTAAGAAAATCATTTTCGCGTTTTTTAACGTTTGAGGCAAGTGACCAGCGTTTAGACATTAATAAAGATCCTTACAGTGGAAGTATGTAGTTGCCTGGTGCATTGGTTAGGTGCACTTTTGTTAGGCCTCGCAGACCCAGTGCCTTCTACTTAAATGTTTTGATGGCTGCCTGCTATTCATTACCCACAGGGTTAATGTCGCAATGTTTTCTTGTTGCGCTTCGTTGTTTCGTAGAATCTCTTCTTAGTAGTACCCATCATACTCGGCATTCTCTTTTGGTAAGATGGAGAATATTTTCTTCCAATGACTTTGGAAGTACTCCATGGGGTTCGTTCGCTTGTTCCACTTCCTTGTTTTGTATCTTCAATTTTATACGTTCCTTAGGTTGTGATCCTCGTTGTTCTTTGTATTAGACCCATAATTTCTTTGGATATCGTTCTATGGCCATTTTCGCTATCATATAACTCCAGACCTGATTCATATTTCCTTTTATTAATGTATTTAACTGTCTTCGGGTTTCCCTTAATCTTTGATATTTTAGCAGTGTATTTCCTAGTTCTGCTATTTCCTTTTATTAAATTTTTGAATTCTTCCATTTACCTCTATGTTACTTCGTCCCTGCTGGGTTCGATAACTTTTGCGTTAACTTGCAGCAGATGGGTCTCAATTTCTCCTGGCTCTTGGTTATTTAGTAGGCTCAGGTGTTCTTTGTATTTGTTCCAATCCGTCTTTCCAACTACTTTCCTTCGAGGTATTTTAATCTGAATCGGTGAGGTTGAGACGGTTGTAATCATACTTAAATGCTCTAATGGGGAAGCGGATCCGGGTTAGTTGTGATGGTTCAGGCATAAATTGAGTTTGTTAGAAATATGTCTGGGTTAGTTGAAGCTCTGACTGTTAGAAACGTTGGGAAGTTTGCCCCTTCCCTTTTCACGAGATGTCTGAGCAGTAATAGTTACAGGGTTGTTCCTGCGTTACTGGCTTGTGTAGTGTAGCTAGTTTCCCTGTATCCTGACAGGTACTGTTGAGGCTGGTCGATGGAAAAGTTTAATAAAGTATGGAATTAGTAGGTATGGGCGCCGAGAGGGTTGGTACGCCCCAACTATTATTAGATCCCCTGTGGTCATCGTTATTTTTACTGCCAGATATGATTCTTCTAGTTCCTTTTCTTCGGTGTAGTGAATACCGGTTTTTTTACCGATCGTTAATCCATCGTATCTGGTTTGGGTATAATTCGTGGAGATATTTCTGTAATTAGGGATTTTAATGTTTTCTGCTTCCGTGTTGAATCCGTGTTCACTCAGTACTATAATATCTGGGTCATTCTTTTGTATAACATAACATAACATAACATAATTTCACGGATGACAAAAGCCACAAGGGCCTATCAAAGGTCATCCGTATCCATCAATTTCCACCCACTTAATGCATCCATAGGATTTTGTCAGATCATGCATCTACAGTATACAATTTAATAATCCATAGGAATGTCCAACCATGCATCTACAATATATAATTTAAAGCCTTCATAGGAGTCTGTCAAAAACCAAATCAAAGTCCCCAAAAATATACAATAAAAAGAAACTGCATCCACAGGAATGAGTCAAGAAACATATCCACATACCAAAAAGTAAGAAATTAACCCTCCATTCCAAATAATCATCCAATTTGCGCTTGAAAACATTCAAGTTTGGGCTGTCTACAGTCTCAGGTGGCAAACTATTCCAATAATCCACCACTGTGTTAGTGAAAAAATATTTTTAAACATCCAGTCTGCACCTCTGTTTTTTAATCTGTAATTGGTGGCCTCTAGTTCTATTACTACCTTGTAACTCAAATAACTTGCTGAAATCCAATTTATCCATCCCATGAAAGATTTTAAAAAGCTCAATCATATCTCCCCTCACACACCTTCTTTCAAATGAAAACATATTAAATACCTACAGTCTATCTTCATGCCTGTATACAGTACTCTGAATGTGGCCTGATATAAAAGTTGTATAGTTTAAGGATGACCTCCTTACTCTTGTACTTAACATTTCTTTTAATGTAACATAGCACCCTATTTGCTCTATTTTTTGCCTCAATACACTGCTTTGAAAGTTTCAGTGACCTCTCTACTACTACTCCTAAGTCCTTCTCATCTTCAACTGAAGTAAGCCAATACCCATCCATCTCATAGCTAAATTCCCTATTATCTCTCCCCATGTTAATAACTTTGCATTTATTAAGGTTAAAAGTCATCTGCCACTTCTGAGCCAAAGCTAACAACTTATTTTAGTCACCCTGCACTTTTAAGCTACCCTCAACTTCTTTGACTACAGCTGCCAATTTAGTGTCATTAGCAAAAATTGACACTTTGCTATTTACACCTTACCAAAGATTATTTACATAGATTATAAATAATAAAGGGCCTAAAACTGATCTCTGAGGTATGCCACTAATAACATTTCTCCATTCTGACCTCACTCTATTCAGTACAACTCCCTGTTTCCTATTTTTCAGCCATTCAGTTATCCATTTTAAAACCTTCCAACTTATTTCATGCAGCTTTAATTTATGAACTAGTCTTCTATGTGGAACCTTATCAAAAGCTTTGCTGAAATCTAAATAGATCACATGAACTTTCTCACCCCGATCTAATTCTTTAGTTACATAATCCATAAAATCCAGTAAAATTGGGAAACACGATCTACCTTTTCTAAAACCATGCTGATCATCATAAATCAACCTGCTACTCTCTAGATGATCAGAAATTCCCTTTTTAACCATCTTCTCAAGAATTTTACAGACTATAGAAGTTAAGCTTACCGGTCTAAAGTTATTTGGGTCCTCTTTGCTTCCCTTTTTAAAAATCGGCACTACATTTGCTAATTTCCAATCATTTGGTATTTCTCCAGACTCTAGTGATTTAATAAATATATTTTTAAGAGCTACTGCAATACTTTCTCCACCTTTTTTGAGTATCCTAGAATAAATGTGTCAGGGCCAGATGCCTTACTAGTATTTAACTGCATTATAAGCCCTCTAATTTCTTCTCTGTCTATATTAATATAATTTATCACTACTTCCCTTGACCTAGAATTATCATCAATTAATCCAACTGGTTTCTCTTCTGTGAATACAAAGAAAAATGATCATTAAGGACCTCTACTATTTCCTCATCAGATTCCTTCAAAACCCCTTCACATTTAATAGGCCCTATTTTATCACTGTTAGATTTATTATTGATTCTATAATAGCTAAAGAATTTTTTAGGATATTTATTATTATTTTTAGCTAAATAAATTTCGGGTGAACTTTTGGTCTTGTTAATAATCTTATTTAGTTTATTTCTGGTTGACCTATAATGGTTTAAATTATCTAAACTACTCTCACTTTGTAATCTGTGGTATGCCTTTTTTTCTTTGAAACTTTTTTAGCTATTTCTTGATTTCACCATAATGGTTTACCTCATTTCTTCCTAATAGACTTCATTGGAATACACTGTTCCTGAACCATGTTTAATATTGTCTTAAAAATATCCCACATCTCATAAGTATTTTTTCCATAGAATTCTATATCCCACCTAATCTGGTTTAGCATGCTGCGTAATTTATCGTAATCTCCCCTATAAAAATTTGCAATTTTTGTGGAGTTTATCGTTGTTCTTCCTTTAACTATTTGCAAATTAAACCGAGCCATCTGATGATCAATGTTTCCCAATGATTCCACTACACTTAATCCTTGAACTAAGCGATCATCATTTGAAAGAATTAGATCTAATATATTGGCATCCCTTGTTGGCTTATTAACAAATTGGGTCAAAAAGTTATCCTCAAAACACTCCATAAACTTACAACTTGCTCTGTCTCTTCCTATCATATTTTCCCAGTCTACAGAAGTTAAATTAAAGTCATTAAGAATAACTGTATCTTCTTTGCATCCTTCACTTATTTCCCTAATCATTAACTCATCGATACAATCAGTCTGTCTTGGTGGTCTATAAAAAGCTCCCAAGTGTATTTTCCTATTTTTACCAACTTTAATATCTATCCATAATGATTCGCCTTCTCCTTGCTTAATAGAGTTATTTAGATTTGAAGAAATGCTATTTCTGATATAAATAATCAACCCACCACCAGTCCTATCTCTCCTTTGACTAATGTACATAGTATTACCTTCTAGTTCAAATTCACTGACATTATCATAAAATATATTTTCATTAACTCATGATTCAACTATACATATTATATCTATATCTTCATGAATGATATAACTAAATAATTCATCCCTCTTTTTGAACCGTATATCTTAATGTTCAATGTTTGTTTGGTCGCTCGCGGTCTCTGGTTTTGTTCTCTTTTTCCAGCTTCTTGGGGCCCTTTTTGGTTTCTTCGTCGGTTTTCTTCATATGTTGCTAACTCCATTTTAGACTTTTCTTCTTGTTCCTGTGGGTTTTTTTCGTTTGTCTTTGGAATCATATTTAGTTTGTATATTTTGCTCGAGTGATTCTTCTCTGTGAACCACATTTTATTAAGCTATTTTTTTTTCTAACATGGTGTTCAATTCTGTTCTGGATGCTCCCCTCCTCCCGTTTTCCATTACCTATTTCTTACACGAGACCATGCTGGAGGCGTAGCCTCTACCCACCCTGCGGGTATGGGTTTTGGGACCACATTACAACGGGATGGGTGCAGGATGATGCGCTATTTACATCCGGCATGGCTCCGTTATTCTCTTTGCTTTCAATAATTCTTTTCGTGCAGTAACAGTGCAGCTGGATCTGAATAGGAAGGAGACTAGGAAATTTAACAAGAATGTGCATATTTTTTATTATTATTTGTAATTTTAGGACCCCTCTGGCGACTGCTTACTTTGGCAAAAGTCGCCGGACTCGACCCAGCCTATTACTAGGCTATATTAAAAAACAAATGGCAATAGGCAAGTAACTAATAACAAAGATAAAAAATCACAAGGACTAAAAAAAATAACAAAAAAACAAACGAAAAAGGCAAGGAGGAAGCGCGATCCAGGGAAGGGGGTAGGCCCGCCTCCCCTGGGCAGGAACAAGCGAGCCACAAAAACAGTCAAATAAAGCAAAACGTCGTAAAGCCCACAAGTCAGCGTGCACGAACCCAATCCGAATATAAGGACAAGCGGTACCAACCCTACTCGTCCCGGGACCGGGATAGATAACGTGCGAGAAGATTACCCAGATAGGAAATTCAACAAGAATGTGCCCAAGAGTCTGAGGGAAAATGCAGTCGTCGCATATTTCGCAGGCGAGTGCTCCATCATATGCATCCCGCGAGTGTGCACAATTCGGAGACGATAGAAAACAAGCTGAAACTATCGCGGCATTGGTGAGTAGGTTCATGAGAACAGTCACGGTTTAATAGCGCTTAAATTTAAGTTCCCCCTAACTGTCTCATATCTTTGCAATGCAACCCTGAGAGCTTACTTTATTCTTGCCATGTAATTAGTGTGAGGAAGAGCAAAAGGCGGGTCTGGTCGCCAACCTTCTCGGACTCTTTGGCGCCCTAATCTGCGCGCTCATTCCCTGCAATTCCTACATGTATAGGAACTCAACAGAAAATAATCTCGACATCAGCCCTGCTTGCCAAAACCGTGCTATCACGGATATCGCAAACTAAGATATGCGGAGACTCCAATTCCACGACAGCACTCAGGACGCTTTGTGATTCTCTGTAAATCACAATCCGGTCTTTGAACTGGGCAGGTTGCGTTATCTCCGGTAACGAGCAGTGTATTGTCAACCAGCTCTGCTGTGAAGACAGCAGAGCCCCGCTGCCTTCAAACAGATGAGATACGGCGTGGAAACCAACCACCTCTTGGACTTGGAGCCATCCGTATACACTGGCACGGTTACAGCGTGACAAAGTGTCCTGAAGAAAAAGTCCGAACGCAATACTACTGGTGCTGTAGAAGCTTTGGTAACATAGGTGTGGCGACAAATACTCAATGGTTGTAACCTCCAGGGTGGCGTATGAGCAGAACCAGGGCAGCCACGGGCCCGATAACTATACCTAGCTCTCAAAGTAGTTCCCTAGATATAAACCCAAACGGCTTAAGGTATTACTGAAGGCTCTTGGTGGCATACGCACCGTTAAGATCAGATGGAGATACGGTGAGAGCTGTAGGCGACTGACTGAGGTACTGGGCTTGCGAGTACAGGCGAATTATGTACTGCGCATAGTACAGAGCAAGTGGCATCTCCCCAAAATCGACAAGTAGGCTCTCAATGGGGAAAGTACTGAAGGCATCACACGCAGGCGAAGTCCGGTGTGGTGGATCGAGTCGACCTTCCACAATATACGGTCGGCTGCGGATGCATAAAACTCGCTCCTGTAGTCAAGCTTCGAACGAACAAAGGATCGATAAATAGGTAAAGCAGTAGCCCTATCAGCGTCGCAAAAATTTAGATATAAAGATTGGTAGGCGTCCCCTCACTTCCATCGTGTCCCCATGATACCGTATCTGCATGCGGTATCATAGGCATCTCCAGATCGAAAAAAACTGGCGTAGTGCTGTCATCCGACGAGGAGTGGAACTTGCGGAAGCCGCATTGTACATATGACAGGTGGCGTCCTCTGTCCAGAAAAAGCTAATCTAAGATTTACCAATTTCTCAATCAACTTGCACACGCAGAAGGTTAGATAGATTTAGCGGAAACCGGTTAGGGTAGAGTGACCTCTACCCGGTTGGCGAAAAGCAAGCACTGTAACGATTCTCCAGGAGTCTTGGAGGATATCATATACCCATATCGAACAGAGAGGCACGAAGCGAGACGTAAACGCAACTCATTTAGAGTAAACTTGTCGTTGAAGGGTTCTCCGCTTCTGGAGGTAATTTCCAGGCGGCGGCCTTCCGCTACATCGCGACGCGCATTGAATGCTGGCTGAGCAGCATCACGGCTAGATAATGCAGAGAAAGCAGTCGCGAATTATTCTACCAAAGACTCGGGGTCCGAGATTGATGTCTCATTCTGGAGAATGAGATGGGGTCCTGCGAGAACTTCCCCCAAATCCTTTTCACTCGCTTCCACACCTCTGCTAGAGGGGTCGTCCCTTAAGTGAAGACACGTATGCCCGATAAGAAAACCAGCGGGCGTGCTTGAAAGTATACCAGAACATAGCCCTAGCTCGACGAAATTCACTGGCAGTGAAGTCGTTCGAGCGGCGCTTATAGCGCCTGTAGGCGGCATGACGCTTCTGTCTGAGTGCTGTGTCACACTCAGCTGACCACGACGGAAGCGGTTGGCGTGCAAAATGGCCAGATATTCTATGAGTAGTAGTTAGATCCATGGTGATGAGATTGCCAGAAATAACTTTACGGACTCACCTACTGACTTGAACTCCTTGACTGAGACAGAGAAATCAGTCATTTCCTGAAATCCAGACGACCGTGCCCGTGTCAAGCACCATCGGGGTGTGCTCTCGGGTGGCAACGGCCCAGAAAATGATATTTGAATGGGTAAGTGATCACTACCATGGGGGTTATCGACCATCTTAACCCCAAATTAGGCTGTGTATCTAGGGAGCACAATTATCGGTTGAGGCAGGAAAATAAAGCATTTCTCGGGTACTAATGCGTAAACTCATCCACATTCAGGACACCTATCTCAAGCTCGTCGAAAACGACGGCAACACTTGAACCCAAAGATTGGTAGAGTAGTCTCCCCAGAGAGGGTGTCTACCGTTTAGATCTCAGAGCAAGAGATAGGGCCTCGGCAACCGTCCTACGACGCGGCGGAAATCTCCCTCGTCGAAGTCGGCTTACGGTAGAAAGTACGCGAAAATAACAGTATACCTACTATCCAGGTGAAGCTGTACAACTATTGCCAGAAAAGAGGTATCTAATGCGAATAGAAGAAAGAAAACATCATGCTGGGTGTAAATCGCACATCCTCCTGCCAGGCACCCATCCCATCGTGGTTGAGTCGCAAAACCGTTATACCCCTAAAGGGTGAGCAAGAGCACGCACCCCACATGGTCTCCTGCAAAAAGATAGCTATCGAGGAACGAGAGGAGACGAGCCTCCGCAGCTCCTCTCAGCTTGCACGGAGTTCGCGGCAATTCCATTGAAGGAATATGCCCACCAGGGTTAGCTCGGATGAGATGAGGGCTCCCTCTTCGAAGAGAAGACTCTCATGTGAATGGCCCATAGCCTTCCGTAAGCAGAACTCCAGCCGGACAATTAGCTGAAGGAACTTTCGCCTTCGAGGACTTATCCCATCGAATCCTTTTGACTTCGAAGGCGCGGGTACATTTTTTGGAGGATCCATTGTCTCAGACCCACCCAGCCTACTACTAGGTGTGGTCGAAGGAGCCGAAGCTCCTTTAGTGCTGTCCTCCTTTCGGGGGGCAGCTTTATAAAGCCAGGAAGATGGCTTGACTATTAACTTCATGGTTGGAGGCGCGCGCTCGTTTCGCCTAAGGGAAAATGGTCACGCTGGGGGAAGGAGGGGTAACCCTCGTTTTAGCCGTAGGTGGCTCTAAACCCTTTATGCCTCCAGCTCTAACAAGGGAGAGCCCTGGGTGGGTAGAAGCCACAGAAAGGTCATAATAGGCGCGGAAACGACCGTGTTCGTAGGACTGGAGGCTGCAGGAGCAGAGATTTTTTTTATTAACAGTGAGGCATAAGAGGTTTCAGGCAGAGCCGGGCGCGCCAGGATAAAGTCCTTAGCCTAGCCAGGAACAAGTGATTAGGGGTGATGGAACGTTGCCCCCTCCCCCCTCAGCCCCGATTCGGGATAGTTGGGTAAACGGAAGCTGGTTGGCGTCTACCCTGTGCAATTAGAGGCAGACTAGAGAGAGTTGTGGGGGAGGTCGTAGGGAAAGTATGGAAGCAGGGTAAGAAGACATGGTGGCAAAAAGTAGGAAAAGAGTCTAGTCTGGGACCGCACCCCTTACGGGGAGTCTCTTTTAGAGAAATACTCAATCAATCCAAATTTTAAGATTTTTGCTGACCTAATCTACGAACTAAGGATAGATGTCCAAAATGTGGATGAGTTTACGCCAAACCGCGAAAGCTTCCGTGTCGTTCAGCACCTGGAGTGCTGATATGGCTACTGGCTTGCTTTGCTGTCGATTATACATATGTTCGTTTGAAGCTCAACTCCGGCTGCGAGTTTTATTCATCTGAGGCCGAGAGTTCAAAGAGAAAGGTGGAATAGATCCACTAGACCAGTCTCAGCCTGTGACAGTTGAGTGCCCCACGTCCACTAGTGAGTACCTAGTTTCTATGATTGGAAGATGCCACTCACACTGCGCCATGTACAGTGAATTATGAGCGTGTACGCACGAGGTGGACGGCTCACTTAGTCAACATTGGCTCTCGCTGCATCCACAGCTAATATCGACGGTCATTCTAGCCGATGTTCATAAGATGCGGAATCTACTGGTGGATTCCGCATTGTATGAGCGGCTGCCATTTAAGAATAATTCCAAAACTCTCGATTCATACATATTTTATGGCCTAAAATTTATTTAATTTAATTTGACCATTGGATTATATGACCAGCCGCCAATGAAGATCCTACAAAAATCATAATTCATGCTGATTTACCCTTGCCGTATTCCGGCACTTTTCACCCATTACGTTCAGGGTTGCCGCTGGGAGCTTAACTTTACCCTAAGATTACCTTTAAAACTTCCAAGATTCATCAAAAAATCTCAAATCTTCAAAAAGTAACGCAAGGCAAAGAAAATAGAGTACATTTTAGCGAGGGAGTATTTTGCCATATCTACGAAGTCTTACAATTTACATCGGTTAAACGAGTTTAATTTTTCCGAAGGCATGTCAAAATTGAAGCTTCTCTATCCCTTAGAAAAACACGTTAAGATGGAATAAAATTGGGTCATGTATGCAGTGCATAGTATATATGTATACGTTTCAAGCAACTTATATGCAGGTATAGACTAGATATTGTACCTTTAAAGTAGCCTTCCTTCTCTGTTTTCTGTATTGTAGCTTCACAGAAAATGGCGTAGATTTCGGTATGAATGACCAGCCGATAAAAAATACCAAATTCTGCTGTCCAAACGTGGTCACACTTCCTGGAATACAATATATATGTATATATATATATATATATATATATATATATAAATAAATATTTGAAGATATTAAATCAACGAGATATATATCCAGTGCAAACAAATAATAATAAACCACAATATTCAAATCAGATTTATTTACAAACAGGACTAGTGGATAGTTTTGGCTTTCGCCATTATCAACTATACAAGAAATGCAAGGCATGTGACTCCGGTATGTAAAAGCGAAAAAGACTAAACAAAATGAAACAGAGGAAACAAAATGAAAGACATGCGTGGTTTCGTGGGCAACTTTTAATCCCGGCAAAGGACCGATTCTGGCAGTTTATAAATGAATTTGGCAACATTATTCGAAATACATTTGTTTAATTTATATTCTCCTTCCTATATCTTAAAATTATCCACCTTGCTAATGATGATTGATTCTGCAATCCTTCTCTCAATGTAATTATTCGATTTATAATTAGTTTTGGATTGGTTGAGATAGCTTCTATGCTCATAATTTTGCATCTGGGCGAAGAGAATTGAGGAAATTGAGCCTCTTCTTATATCTGCGTGGTGTTTTATAATCCTATTCCTAAAGTGACCTGACTCCCTGATGTATGACAAATTAGAATCTTTGCGTCCTGGTTGATTGGATGCAATTTGGTCAAAGACATTTGTATGGTATTTGAATATTCAAATGTAATATTTATGTGATTTCCGTTTGCATAGGCTTTTGAAGAGGCTAGAGTTGGAGCATATGTGAAAATACTAAATTATTTAAAATTCCGCTTTTGAGGTGTGGAGCTACAATAGAAGTTTTTATTCTGGCCTTAGATTGGCATTTCTTTAATAAATAAATGGGAAATTTTAGTTCGAGGAAATTGCAGATAAGGTGGTTGATTTCATTCTGAAGGAACATTGGGTTGCATGTTCTATAGGCGTCGAAGAAAAGGGAAGCAGGATCGCATATCTTAAAAGATTTGTCATGAAATGAGAAGAAATGTATGTAGGCATTCGAATTGGTAGGTTTTCGGTAAACTGAATTTTGGATCTGATTATTTAAACGGTGTTGAGATTGTTATTACACAGGCCTGCGTTTGAAAAAAGAATTTCTGTTCCTGCGGTTTTCTTAAGTGATTCCTAACGAAATTGTTTTCCTAAATTGAAATCTGACATTGATTTTGCTCAATCAGGTCTGGTTTTTGAGATACAGCGCACTACTGTTTTTAGAAAAGGGCCATTTTTGAAAAAATCCCTTATTTATATAAAAGTTATTTAATAAATTACAATTACTTGTAATAAAAAAAATACCGACTCAATTTGACTTTCTTTTAATTAATTTTAAACTTACAGACTACTTATGAGCTTACCTAGGAGTGCAAAGAAACTATTTTCCAAGAAAAGAAGTCCTTGATGACTTCCGCTTGTGAAGCGATGTTGGTTCGTCGCGTTTAAGACACCAGCAATTTTCAGCTAACATGTTGATGTTCCAGCAATATTGATATCTTGTCTCTATCGTCTTTATGTCCTGGTGAAATCTTTCTCCTTGTTCCTCGCTATAATCTTCACAGTTTGCCGGAAAATAATCAAGATGTGACTGAATAAAATGCATTTTTATCGAAATGCGAGCTCCCATTTTTTCGAAGCTTTTCATAAGCTCATTTACATGTAAGATATATTCTGAGCTTCTTTTATTTCCTAGAAAACCGTCGATAACTTTACTAAACGCTCGCCATGCTTCTTGTGCACTGGCTTCCATATTGGTGTAAAAATGCTTGTCCTTTAACAGAGTTCTAATTTGGAGACCATCAAATATGCCTGCATGGAGCTTGGCATCACTGATCTGTGGGAATTTTTGCAGTAGATACTTAAAAGCTTGGCCTTCTATATTCAGTGCTTTGACAAAGTTCTTCATCAGGCCAAGATTTATATGAAGAGGAGGCAGTAAAACATTTTTGGGAGGGACTAGAGGTTGAGCTACCACATTGTGGCAGCCAATTTGGAATGCCTCTTGAGATGGCCAGTCTTTTTGCTTATAGTGAAGACTATCCGCCGGCTATCCCATAAGCACATGAAGCATGGATATTTTGTGTAGCCTTCTTGCATCCCAAGAAGAAGGCACACAACCTGAAAGAAAACATATTGATGCATATTGATGTACATGGTTTCTAAGAACTTCTATTTTGTGCATAGGCAATTTTCACTTAGTTTTTTGGGGGGTAGGGAGAAACTAATATGTGTATAATATCCTTCTGTCATTTGTTTTTAGAAACAAACATTCCATGAAATATTTAACAAGTTCAATAAAGTAAAATATATCTTACCTTTAGATCACCACATATTAACCAGTTCTGGTTAGAGTACTTGATTGTATTAATCAATACTTTCATATTTTCGTAGCTTTCTGTTAACTGAACTGAATGGCCAATAAGTACAGATGCCATTTTATTGCCAATATTTAAGAGTACTGCCTTCAAACTTCTGCTAGAAGAATCAATAATGAGCCTCCATTCACTTGGTTAGAAAGGAACGCCAAGTGCCTCAATTAAACCTTTTACATCATTGCAATAGACCAAAGAGCTGCAAGAATCAACTGCAAAGAACTTTCGAAACTCTTCGTCTCTATTTCTGAATCAAAAGTATGTAGTTTCTTGAGAGAGGAGGTTGCTCTCACTAAGACGGGATGCAAGAAGTTGTGCGCTCTCTTAAGAAAGACCAAGATCTCTAGTCAAGTCATTTAATTGACCTTGAGTGAGTGGTCTTGGCAAAGTCATTGTAGACGTAGGCTGATATGTCACTGAAGGGTCAGTGTCATCCACTTCTATATCTTCTATATTGTCTTGTAGCTCAGTATTTTTAGGTGGAGAAGGAACTGGAACTCCTGGATCATGTGGTTGTGGTTTAATGGCAGAAGTAACATCAGGATAGACTACAGTGTGTTTGTTCTTCTTATTGACACCTGAAAAAAAGTTTCGTATACTTAATTTACATACTTTTAATTCACTTGACCCTCGTTTCCACATTTTTATACACATTTTTCATACCAGGTAAATTTACAATTTTTAAATACAATCAATTATTATATACAATTTAACCACAATTTTTCTGCCAGCATAATACACTATTTTTATACACAATTACAATTTTAATAGGCTACCAAAAGATTTGTATAAACATTTCTAGATTTGTCAAGGACTATATTGTTAAAGTAATTATCTCACCTTTAAGATTTGTCCTGCAAAAATAGCAGTCTGTAATGTGGTCCTTGCCTTCTCTCCACACCATAGGTACACCAAATGACAAACATATGGAGCAAAGTTTTTGTCTTGATCACCTAGCTTTATTCCAAAATATGCATTGTAAAGTAACTTTACTAACGGCGTTATAGTGCATTGCTGGTCACTAAAAGTTACCTTTCCACAAACAAAACAAAATCTATCAGGACTGTTTTTACACTTTCAATTCATTTTTATGAAATATAAGGAGTTTTGCTAATGTATTTGCCTGCAAAAAAATTCACAAAGATAAATAAAGTTTTAGAAATACACTTTAAACACTGTTCCTAGATGAGAAAAGTCATGGATTAAAATTCAACACTTAGTTGGAGAGTGAGCAAGCAACACACAACCACTTGCGCTCGCGGTCAGCTAGAGACTGAGCTCTCTAACTCCATCTAGGGAGCTTGGTCTGTATCTTAAGAACTAGACCTGATTGAGCAATATTAATGCTTGATTTAGGTTTAGGAGACAGATTTAATTAAGAATCACCTATGAAACCCTCAGGAACATTGAGGACACAGACCAGTGTTATCTTAGGGCCATGCCGAAAGAATATCTTCTACATATCGGAACCAAATAAGAAGTTGGAAATGAATTCTGGAAAGGAGGGACATTTCATAGTTTTGCATGGCAGAAAACCTATCTTCAGCTGAAAATATTATCATTTACACATAAGCGCAGTAATTTAATAATTTAATTTAATTCATTCCCTAATGGATGATTGCGATATTAATTTTTAACTTTGGCATAATCGAATATTGCGATAATCGAATATTGCCTCCAATTCTTAACTTTATGCCAACGATTTATATTGCACTTGTTCTCTATGGAACCTTTTATAATCATCGATATAATAAATTCTCAAATAATAAAGTCCCGTTTAGAAGCATCCATCTTATTTTCGAGTGGAGTGATTACCCGACCTTTTCTGTACGAATCAAAGTGTTAAATTTAGCTACCCTATCTCGAGCCTTTGACATCCGAGTTTAACAAACTCCTTCTCTCTACCCTCAATAATAATTTTCCTCAATGCCAATTCATTTGTATAAACTTCAACCCTGTATCGTTAAATTCCTTTTTTCTCCATAAGGAGCCAATTCCTTTGGGCTTGCGATCCTGTATAATTTACAATTATACGTGTACGACCTGCCACAGCGTTATGTAGGCCAAACTGGCTTACAATTGAACTGCAGGATCGCGAAGCACTTGGGTTTGTCTCATAGGACTGGTATTCCTATTTCTAAGCCTGAAGCCTCTTCCATCAGGCAACATTCAGAGTATCACCATCATCCTCTTAATTCTAATTGATTTACTATATTATCTTCAGCCTTAACTTCTCTCGATTTGAAAATCTTAGAGTCACTATATATCATTAAAATAAATCCAAACCATGATAATTACGCCTCCTCAATTAAATTGTTCACAATATAACCAACCAACACTTCAATAGATTAACTAGCCAAGCGACCAACCGAATAAATCTCGTCAGTAATTTTATATGTTTAGTTAGTTGATTTCTCAAATCATCCTGATTTGTTTTCGGGTTTTGTCCTTTTTTTTGTGTGTTTTACAATTTAATATAATGTTATTTTTTGTTTACTTCAGTAACTTTTAATGTGATAATCAAGTCAGTTTGCTATAATTTCACTTTCTATTATTATTTTTTTTTAAATACCACTTGGTAATATTATTTAATTCTATATATTATTAGTGTTTGTGCTTTAATTTTTATTATTGTCAATTTTATTATTTTAACTGGCCTTTTTCCGCTTTTTTTAATGCATTCTTTCAACCGTTATGAATTTTCGTTCCTTTCCCTTTTTCATTAGACGATATAATCGCTGAAGATGGTCCTAGTAAAGGTCCGAAACGTCCGGCCAATAAATGATTAGTATAATCACCTGGGTCTTTATATTCCTGCTGCTATTGTTTCAATATATATATATATATATATGTATATATATATATATATATATATATATATATATATATATATATATATATATATATATATATGTATATATATTTTCTTGTGTAGTGTTCATTAAAACTTTATTTTCATATTGGCGTGTATCTAACTTCTTTGGGTCGCTTGCTGGCAAAGTTCATTTCAATCCCTCCGTAGCAAACCTCTCAACACTTTGAGTCAATATACCCTTTCAGGACTGTGGCTGAACTTTTTAAGAAGTAGCAAGACGACTCATCCGCATTCGAGATAATCGGATATATATATATATATATATATATATATATATAAGAGTTTGGGAAAACTCCACTCACCCCTTGGCCTATTCCTCGACACCCTGTTAGGAACTGGCCTGAAGTTCTGCTGACTATTTTAATATGACCTGTTGTAAACTCTAATTTAGAACCTGGCTGGGTTCTCTTCCGTTACTGAAATGTCCGCTATTGTTTCAATAGCTGGCCTCTATCCGTCCGCGCAAATTATCAACAGCCGGATCTAATTTCTGGTTTCAGTCAGTAATCTCCGGGTAGTAAGATCTCGGAGATTTCCCCTGATCTTTGTTTTCCCTTCCTACATTGCATTAGGCATTTGTACCTCAAACGCTTAACTGAAAAAAAAATCAACAGATTCGATTACCAATATTTTGATTTTAAAAG
This sequence comes from Ceratothoa steindachneri, assembly GCA_963969495.1. NCBI lineage: Eukaryota > Metazoa > Arthropoda > Malacostraca > Isopoda > Cymothoidae > Ceratothoa > Ceratothoa steindachneri. Next base: position 104,420,760 of record OZ018327.1, on the reverse strand, counting down.
CAAATTTCCGTGTTAAAGAAAGACTCACAAGTAAAGAATTGAAACTTAATTGCCGGCTAGGTGTTTGCAGTAGAGAGAAATTTTAAATATATACATTATTTAACCGATCATCTAAAAACCGTAGAACGTTTCCCGTCTTGTGACCAAGTAGATACTATTTCAGAGCAGTGGGATATATTTTTATAACTGATAACTAATAATAATTTTGTTTCTTCGAATTTAGATCCAGAATTATTATCTTCCCTACAGAATTTTCAGTAAGTACCGAAAACGCCATTATATGACGGTTGGGAACTCTCTCACAAGTTCAGTAATTTTACGTCGTATTAGAAGAAAAAATAGAAGGAAAGCTAAAAGAAGAGGAGAATGACTCTGAAGAAAACCAAGAAAATTGTCGACGAAAGATACAACGAAGAATAGAAAGGCAAATATAAAAAGAATGACGGAGCTGAAAGCGAAGATTTAGAATATAAAAACACCGCTAGATAATAAGCCTCTAGAACAAGAGGCTATTAAACTCCTACAACTCAACATTCGCTCTATTGTTCACAAACATGCTAAATTACAAGATCTTCTTCACAAACTCAACATCCATATAGTAATCAGGCAAGAAATAAACCCTTTTCACCAATACAACAACCTTATAAACATATACATACCACCACCTCTCTCAGAGTACCTCCAAACTACCCATATACCTTAGAACCACTTACCTCTTTATCTATTGCGATTTTAACGCACAACATCCATCCTGACTCAGAGCCAAAACCACACACTAAAGAGCCACCTGCATAGCAGAACAACTTACCTTACTTACCGTAACATCCCGACCAACCAGAAAATCCCTCCAACATATGAAAAATAGCACATCACTGGACATAACTCTAGGCTCACCTCACCTAAAAACTAGAAGCACACGCAATACCCATTATTGAATTCTTCCAAACTACATATGCAAAACTGAATTTGCTCAAAACCACATATATGAACTACAAAAAAAGACAAATTACACGTAATACATAGAAGACAAACTTTGCAACTTGACCCTAATCAAGTACCCCTAAGCTAGACAAAGTATTACACTACACTAACAATGCAATCTAACGGCCACAGAAAAAGTTACAACACCACTTTTACCAAGAAAATAGTAGACTGCATTAAACGGCGAAATATTCTAAATCTAAACAACACCTCCTCACAACAAGATTCAGGACACATCCAATTACTCAACAAACACTTCAAAACCTAATCACTAAAATCCAACAGAAAATTGGAACTAATACAACACAATTGACCACAAATCAAACTCAATCTAACTCTAAAGAATCCCAAATAATATTCACACAAGAGTTACTAGTTACAAAAACAAACGACTCGATACACATATACAACAATGTAAAATTTTTTCGAAACACTCACTATTCAACATTAGTTTACTCTTAGCACTCAGAACCCAAAAACTAAATCACAAAGAAATCAAGACTACACAAGTATCTAAAGTCTAAGCACCCTCCTTTATCGCAGAAAATACCAAAAAACCATAAAATCACTTAAAAACAATGTTAAGATACTCATCGAGACAACAGATCTACCATCTAACACACAAACACTTATGCAACACAGAAATCTCAGCCATCACCTAATTTTTAACCACTTCTTGGTCACTGGCACATTATCCTCAACTTGGAAACTAGCCCATATCATCGCAATTTAATGGCTTCAAACATCCATACCCTCTCATGTAAAATAATTGCTGCCATAGGCATAAACAAAGCCTTTTACACAGTACTGCCTGGTAGGCAGGCCAAAGTAACCCACTGGACCCATAACTCGTACTGGAGTTGCACAAGTAGACATTGTCTCAGTCCTACTATTAGACCTATTCAGACATACGAAGGGCGGTCAATAAGTTTTGCAATTCGGATATAAGGAAACGATATATGAGGAAAAGTGTTTTATTATTTTTCAATGTAACTACCCTCCACTTCAATGCACTTGCGCCACTTGTCCCTGAAGCTTCGAATTCCAGACAACCAGAAATCTGCCGACGGCTGTTCAATCCACTCCTAGACGGCGAGCTGGACATCTTCATTGTCCCCAAATCGGGGCCAAGCAGTGCAGCCTTGAGCTGGAGGAATAAAAGTAGTCGCTAGGGCCCAGATCTGGACTGTAGGGAAGATTGTTGAGCTCATCGAATCCGCACTGGCGCAGGGCAGCTTGGGAAACTCTGGCCTCGAGGACTTTGATGACGTTAAAGTTGATCATAGGGCGTGAGGTTTTTAGGCACCCAACGGGCAGAGACCTTGGTCATGGCCAAATTGTCGTAGATGATGTTGATAACACTTCCATGTGATATTCCAAGTTCGCGCTCGATTTCTTCGACCTTCACCCGTCGATTTTCGAGGATCATTTTCTTCACACGGGCCACATTATCCTCGTTGGTCACGTCTGATGGGAATTCTGGACGGGGGTAATCTTCAAGGAACTTACGACTATGGCAGAACTCCCTATTCTTGCGAGCAATGGTTGCATAGGAAGGGGCGGTGTCGGTGTACACTGCAGCCATGTGTTCATGAATCTCTTTTGCATTCTTGTCTTTCGTGGTCAAATATTTGATCACTGCACGGTGCTCAACCTTCTTCATTGTTGACAAATTTGTGACTGACGTTTTGCGATCGGCTACTTCTTCTTAAATAGAGGAGGCAGGAGCGTGCGGCTGCAGGTCCTGACTTGTCATAACTTGTCCTAACACCCCCATAAACAGCCATCCCCTTCCTCTGTTTTGCCCTACCGATTCGCCAAACTTATTGACCGCCCCTCGTAACATCTTATAACAACAATCACCATTAATAAACACCTTCCTCTTTGGAGACGATATCTTACCCACAGCAGAAAACCCTCAAACCAAAGAACAAACAGGACGCTTAACAACACATTAACATACTAGAAAACTGGCGCACACAAAACCGCATGACCACGTCAGCCAACAAATAAACATTAACCTATTTCAAATTCAACACCACAAGTCAAGCAAACACCCCAAAATAAAACTAAACCGCCAGAATTGTCACTAATCAAGACTTTCACCCAGCTTGGAATCACATATACACTCGCATGACATTCAAATCCCACAGAATAAATATTACAGACAATGTGACAAAGAAAATCGACGCCAACAAAGTATGATCAAACGTAATATTTAGACAACAAAAAAATGCTCTCACCACTCTATACAACCAATTAATTTATCGGCACCACCCTCACCTACGCAGCACCAGCATGGTAGTAACTACGGCCAAATATCACATTAGAAAATGCAAAACCAAACAGAGCAATGTAACCAGACCAATTGCGGCACGCCCACCGCAACCCTAATACATACTGAAATAAAAATATTAGCCTCCAAAATACATCTACACATGATTTCAATCTATCAATTCGCCATAGAACCTACCCCTTCCTACCTTAACTACCACCATAGGCCTTTAAGCTCGGGGCTAGCTAAGAGGACTGAGGCACCTCTCTGCTCTATTTGATCAACTCGAAGTCAGGGGTTCGAAAGTTCCAAATGCCCAGAATTTTTTCTCTTTTCTGATCGCTACTTGCTTTCTACATTTTTATGCCTTAAGTATTTTTTTTTACTTTCTCCATAATTAAAGCATGCAGTATTGATATTAAATTCATTATATGAAAATAATCCCTTCAAAAATGATCTTCCATTCCGATATGCACACAAAAAAAATCTATATATTTATTGTATCCTATTTGGCGCATCGTTCAAACCCACTCTCCTTTAGCGCATTAAATTGGCCCCGACCGGTTCTTTGGTTGCCTCGTATGATCCGATTACATTTTTATGGATTAGTCTGCGCAAGGGCTACAACGTTGTGAAAGGCTCGTTTCAAATCACGTGTTGACAAGACCGTTACAAAATACAAATTTATTAGCCAATAACGTTCAACAATTCAGGGAAAATGGGCTAAGGCTTTATTTTCATTCAAATTGGAATTGCTTTTATGTAGCAGCGCAGACTCGCATAGGGTAAAATGTGCGTCGTGAATGTGAAGAGAGAGGTGAATAGCTGGTATCAAGCAATAGATGGGGAAGGAAGACGGAGTGAAGTAAAGTGAGAAAACTGAAACTAAAGTATTTCAAGGAACAGTTTCGAGTAATAGTTTTTGTCACATCCAAACTTTTGCAAAGAAACATTATCAGAGTTTTGACATCGGAACAAAATGCTGCTTCCATCTTTTTTTGGAAAGATTTCACAGGGAAGTGGATTCTTCCCGAGCGGTGCCTCATTTTCCCTATTTCAGAATTTTGCCCGAAGCGAAATGTGGATACTCTAAAATGACGAGAAAAAAAAGGCTTCTGGGGGGATTTTCTACATTGTTAGAGACTAGAAAAAAGTGGGCATGAAATATGTTTGAACAATACATATTTGTCGTTAGATTAACAATTTCAAATGACGAATCACTGGAAAGCCGGCTACACACTGCAGCTGACTACTGTATTTCGAACAGATTCAGCATGTAAACATGAAATGAATTCAAGTTGAGAAACATGATAAGATACAAGAAATCTCCCATAAAATCTTTGTACAAAAGTTAAAAAGAAAATGTTAGGAGAAACATAGAAATTGATTTATTTAATTTAAATCTTAATTAAATATCTATCATAAGTCTATAAAAAGTAATAATTTCTGAACGATTTTTTGTAATAAATAATAACATACTAATGATGATCTAGGAAAGCATCGCTTATAACAATAATAAAGCATTGATTGCGGTAAATTAGGATAACTTAGTAAAAATTTGTTCAATTGCTTATAAAACTAACGTCTAATTAAAATAAAATCGCTTTAAATTATTTATTATTCAGTAATATGTCACAAAACCGAAAAAAATAATGTAAATTACATGAAGCCTTGTTCCGATAACAAGTTTGCAAAAAGGGTACGAGCGGGTAGGTGTGTGTGTGGGGGGGGAGGGGGGGACCAACAATCTGAATTCTTTTTTTGAGAACTTGTCGGTGATGTCCTAGAGTCTAACGTAATATCCGTACCATGGGTATATAGAGGGTAGGGTAGCTTCCGCTTCCAATCAGATTCGAGACTCCATCAGTCGACTTAACATACCCGATGTGGCTGAACATCCCTGTAATATGAAACATTGTTTTACATCTGCCTGGTAAGAGGCATATTTGAAGAAAGAATAGTTTTAGAGTGCTTATTTATGTAAACACGCTGCAATTATATATTATCTTTATTTATATGATCAGAGAAGAATTCTTCTTGATTGCTTAAATCAAGTAGATGCAGCTCGCGTAAATGAAGAGTTTGGAGGTTGAGGGGGAGCTGGCACTTGGCGTGGATCGAATGAGTGATTTTAAGCGAAAGTTGAGGCCATGAAATTTCAACATGATTTGCAATCTCTTCTCAGTGCCACTAAATTGGCTTTACTGGTCTGAGGTTGCTGTGTGTTGCCATCATGCTTTATTTTAGCTAGTTATTGACCTAAATCTAGCCTTTTAATAATCTTCTATCAAAAGTTACCTTCAAGGTTGTCCATAACATTGAAATATTAAAGTATTCCTCCTGATGTTTTCCAAAGTGTCGTTATACCTGCAGGAAGCGATGACACTCTGCCTTGTTAAACACCCATGTTCGTCCTATAGATTCCGTTCTCGCATTTGCACTTGCCCCTTTAAACTTTTTAACGATCCATCACATGTTTTTCCTTCAGAAATTTTCCTATCATCAAATTTATCCCACGAAATACCATTTGACATCAGGTAATAAGGGATGAAGGAGTTTCTTGAGAGCTGACCATCGATGAAGTGACATAACGAAGTTTAATGTTTCAACCTTACTTTCACAGTTTTTTATTTTAAATTTCAGTAAGTATGGTGATGTGAATTGCATAATGTGTTACTAATATATGAGTCAAATGAAATTGATTGACATATTAAGTTATTACAGTTCGTATGCATATTATTATTTTTCTACGTAAGAAGGAGGTGTAGGATTAAATAATTAAATGTTTGCCGCAATTTGATAATAGGTTACGACTAGCCAGGTGAAAAACTGCCATCCACCATGAACACAGTTATGGACATGTCTCATCCTGCTCTCCCCCGTCCTAAATACAACAGGGGTACAATGCAGAAAAGGAATTCTCTTGTACGAGAAGATTGAAATATGAGGAATAAATAGCAATAAGTTTTATAAACTCTATTTAATCAATAAGAATGAACTAAATAAAAAACTCCCAAAATATATAACATCAGCAACCTAAAATACATAAGCAGATAAAGCTCAATGAAAATTACCTCATGACAAAACTGATACAGGAAGCCTAGTAGCCCGTCGGAAATCCCTTGGAAGTGATAAGAGCATTTATTCTTCGAGGCATACACTCTACGACGGTGCGACACCTGAAGAGTGTGGTGCTAGCCCACACCTCTGGGATGACTGCCTTCACTTGTTCATTGTGAAGGCTGGCTAACGAAGTCTAACGGCCTCTTTTCAAGGCCTACCAGAGATTTTCCAGTAGATTAATATTCGGAGAGAGCTGGCCCGACACAGTGATATTGTTGCCCTGCAACCATTTTACGGTGCAAGCAGGCTTGTGAGATAGGGCAATGTCCTCCTGGAAAATTACATTCCGAAAGTTTCTGTAGAGGTATCTGGCTGGGGGCAGCAAGTACTCTCTCAGGACAGGTTGGTTCTTGTCTGAATTTACAATGCCCTCAAAAATGGTGAAAAGAACCACCAATGAACTTGACATGCAGCCCCATGGCATTAGAGATCAGCCACCATGTTTTTTTTGTCAGTACTATGCACTGTCGGTTCAAACTGCCTCTCTAGCTCCTGCTGACGAGAACCATGTCTTAAGTCGAGAACAACTGAAATGTGCAGTCAACAGCATCAACTGTTACGCTTCACATGGGCTAAGACATTACTCCCCCCTCCCCTTTTCCCCGCTGCTTCAAAGACCCTTCGAGTGTGGGTCACAAAGAAGGATTTTAAGCAGCAGATTTGGTAGTCCATTAATATAAACAGAGGAGGGTAGATATCATTTAGAATAAAAATCTATGAAGATTCTCAATGTCCCCTCCAATTGTTTATGTGTATTTTCGCCAAATAGACGAAATCTCACTGTATCCGTGCGTAAACCAGAAGGGGCAAATTATGCCCTAGGAGAGAGGCTTAATTGTGAACTAGTGAGGGTTCGCTCCTCCTAATCTTTCTCGTCTCCCCTCCGCCCCCAGAGGATAATCGACGTATATATTGTTCGATCTTAAAAAATAAAAAGGAGAAACCGCGTAGTAATCGAGAAAAGAAGACGAGTCCCTGATTCAAACAGGGAATTAAGAAGATAGTGGAATCGAGCGCGATTTTCCCTCCCGAAGCCGTTCCTTTAGTAGCTTAGAAGAGCAGCCCAGTGGTATTGAGACCAACTCTCATACCATTCTCGTCCAGAGAAAATCCTTTATCTCAGTTTTCTGAGAAAAAATGTAGATACCCCTCACCATTGAGGAATACCAACCTGAAATTCTACTCGAGAAAAGATTCACCTCTTGGTCAAATCTTATCATTGAGAAGCCCGAATTTATAACACAGGGATCGGAATAACTGCCGTTCATCCAAGATCTTCTCACTTACATCTTCAAGTCAAGAAGTCTCGCCTCACATTTCCTCCTCGTCGTGGTGAATAGACTCGCCACGCGTCTCTTTCACCCAGTGAGAAGCATCAGCTGTTTTCTCAACCATTCTCACGTCAGCGAGGTAGGCTCTATTCCAACATGCCTCTAATCAACTCATCGAGGAGTTTCTCGTTCAAGAACACCCCACTGCCGACTCCCTCTTAGTTAAAGATAAAGTTAATCCAAAGCTTATTCATGTTTGTTAGTTACCATTCCGTGCGAAAGTGGCTTTTGCGTTAACCATCTCGGATTACTTATTGGTAGTGTTAATTTTTATTAGATCATCTTATTATAGCATCAGTAGATTTAAAGATTTCATAATTCATTTTTTTATGTAAGTAAAAGTATATTTTGTCGGAATTGTTAAATTAGTTCCTCAAACGCTGCAAATGACAATAGATATATATTAATACGAATCTTCCCTGGTTAAAGAATTATATTAGAGCACTCTTAAGAAAAATGAAACGGATTTACTCATGTACAAATCAGACGTATATACGTACTCGGCCGAAACCACGACAGTTACAATGATATTACAAAATTAAAAAAAGCAAAACGAATGATATATCTGCCAAATATTTCCCAAGGTTAGCCTGGGAGTTATTTTGTTTTGGCAATAACATCATAACTAGTCGAGGGATTCTAATGATATTTGTGACTCTTTCGTTTTTTTATATTTTCTTTCGAATCATATAATTGCCCAGGTCCCCTCAAGTTTGCTCTGGAATTATTTGGTTTAGCAATAACATCATAACTATTCGGCCAATTATATCGAAATTTGAAACATTTTATGTTATTTTACATTCTCTTTCGAATGGTATGATTGCAAAAGTCCTCTCAAGGTTAGCAAGGGAATTATTTTATTTTGGCTATAACATCATAACTACATTGTCATCCCATTTTAAGGAAATTTGAAACCCTTATGTTGTTTTAAATTCTCTTTTGAATGATATAATTGACAAGGTCCTCCCAAGGTTAGGTCGGGAATTACTTTGTTTTGGCAATATCCTCATAATATTGGGCCAATTCTAATGAAATTTGAAACCCTTATGTTGTTTTACCTTTAGGGGGGGTTGCTAGAATTACCAGGGTCCTTCCAAGGTTAGTCCGGCAGTTTTTGAAAAGTTTTGAAGGTTATAAGGTCATAAATCAGGATAAGTACGAGCACGCGACTTTTTGTTTAGCAGACCTTGTTCCATACTTTAAAAGATACGGCAAAGTTTCTTCAATAATTGCTTAAATTAATCCCCTATGGAATCACTTTATTTTAAGTGGGTAAAATGATTGTTTAAATCAGATTAGCCTCGTGATACGATATGAATTATTGAAAAAATTTGATTTGTCCTGGTATAAGGAGGTCTCCTTTAATAAATCTGATCTAATGTTGCTTTACAAATCCCAAATCTTTAAAACTTTTCCCCTAAGCTTAAATATGCATAAATATGGTTGGCTAAATGATGAATGGCTAAGATTCGTGAACTTATTCATTTTTGCAGCTTATAATAAAATCGTGACATTTATATTGGCGAAAAGCCTTAGAAAAGCGGCAATTTTTATAACAAGTCGATTAGATGCTCATCCTCTCTACAGACTGAATAAGACCTCAGGGATTTGCCTTTCTGGATCATCCCAAAACGCCCAATAACAACGTATACAACGTGCTAATTCTTAATGATTGGATTGAAACATTTTCAGAAATGGAGAGTAACGTAAACCTAGATTAGACTTTTGCTTGAATTTTCAGGGCTCATCTTATCTGATTTCAAATATGAATAGGCAAAGCAACTATCTAAACCTGTTTTTATAAATTTAATTTTACATGGGTGCGGATAATTTTAAGTATAAAAATATTTCTTTAAGCCGCACATTAGGAAAAAAAAAAAAGTATTTTACACAGCATAATGTTACTCTTGTGATGGAATGAGAGAAAAAAATGAATGTGGGGCAACTAACATGTTAAGAACATAAGAAAAGGAGTATGCCAAAAGGCTAATCAATAGCCTATACGAAGCAACTCAACCACTTATCATTAAGTTCAGTCCCACCTAGCATCCTCATCCATAAACCTAACCAGTCTATTGGTTAATCTCTACATGGAGGACGCTTCTATAGCCTGAATAATGAGTCTATTCTATTCTTCTAACACTCGATCTGTAAACCAATTTGTAAACCACTTGAAGACAGCAATCAACTCCCCCCAAACTCTTCTCCTAAGCCTTTCCCTTAAAGTAAGCTCCTCAACCCATGAGTCATCTTAATCATCCTTCAGCCTCGAGCAAGCCAATATACATCCCAAAATATGGTAACTAATATATGGTGACGATGAGGCCTAAATAATGCCAGATGCAATTTTAGAATGACATCAGAACTCTTATTCCTCACACTCCTCCCAATTTATTATCAGTGAAGAATGAATGAAGAGGAAGAGTAAGAGAAAAGATATCGGATAAAATGCGTAGAGATTCCTATTTGAAATAAAATTCTCGTACACCTTAAAAAATAGTACCAATGGTATAATTTCAACAACCTCGAGGGGAGCGGGCTACTCAACTGTACAAAATTGAACACACCTTAGTCTACTTCGATGGATGCATTTGTGATAGAAAAAAGTGTAATTGGAGCAGGTGGTGTTATGAGGGTAAGATGAGAAGTATAGGAATATACGGGCGCAGCTAACTCTTCTAAATCATAGCCCCTCTATTCCTTTATAGCATATTAAATACAAAGCTAAACATTCTTTTCTTTTCGCGCCATTAGCCCTTTATACCCAGGGGGTGCTATTGGCTCTGTGATCTTTTACAGCCGATCTAACGTGGCGACTTTGGTGTGCCAAGTGTTAAGGTAATGTAGGCGCTGACTTACTCAGACGAGTCATGTTTAATCAAGAGATTAAAGTGAGCCTTTTCTACAACTTTTGAGCACGGTAAGCTCGAAAACGGCCGAACATTTATACTAAATTGATCATCATACAAAATAGATTTTAATGGATCTCTACTAAGTTCAAACCATGAATAAGAGAAACTGGCTGCAACTCTTATGTTAATGATACTTTGAATATAACTCCAAAATAATACAAATACAATACACTGACCTCACATACTAATTTACAAGGTGCTTTCCCTCTTTTATTCATTAAGGGATAACGTTTGTTGCATTTCTTCTCTAAATAGTTTGCACTTATTCCTTTGTCAATAATCTTAGTAACGAGTTAAGGAGAGATCTCCTCCTGAGTATCACATATTCTTGGGCTAAGGAAAGTTTTAGCTTATAGCCATGCATATTATAAATCGAGTTTGATTTCTGTTAAATCTGTATAATGGGGTTTTACTTTATGTGCTCAACCCTCTTTTATATATACAATTATTTTATATTATTAAACTTTTTTATATTATGTGGAATGAAAATGTCGGGAAGGAAATGTTTCTGTTATTTGAAAGGAATGGAATAGGATCAGGAATAATCGTGATGGCAGGAGTAAATTGTGCTTGCTGTTTTAGGGAGTTAGGATGGGCTAGATTGCATGTACAAGCTCCCAAATTATGTTAGTAAGTTATAATTTTAACAGGTGAACTCTTGCTTCTGGTTGGTGTTTGGACTCTGCATTGACAAGAGTGAAGTTAGAAAAGGATTTAGAATAACTTGGGAAGTGTCATGGATGCAATTAGCAAAGGATATTACTTGATGATTCTAAGAGAAATAACTGAATGAATCTGTTTTATGCTGGAGGGAGTAAATAATTATTGGCTTTGTTTTTATTTGGTGAGAATGGGAATGCTGAGATAAAAATGTGTGGCAACTACGTTCCCTCTGAAAAAAATGGACCAAATTTGACTTGGGTTGGATAAAGAAAAATAGTTTGAATGCAAATTTATATATTGTTCACGCCTTGTGATGATGAGGGCTGTTCTCAATCTTAAGGAGAGAGAATATGACGTTGGTGTGAATGGTGACAAAAAATTAGCTATATCGGTATAAACTCAGAATTTGAGGGGAGATTTGGATCCGAAAACGTGCGATAGGGAGGAACATGTTTTAGAGATATATATTCTATGTGGGAGGATGCTATAGAGGTTGTTAGTGAGAAAGATCTGAGAGGAAACAGAGAGAAAAGTAGAATGGACTAGATGAGAAATGTGAATAAAATATATAAATGGAATACTGTGTGAAAGCTTGAACAAACACCAAAAACATTAAGTGTTGCGCTTATAGAGTGTGTGAGAGAAAGAGGAGAGAAAGAAAGTGAAAGGATAATATTGTATATAAGTGCGAATGAAGGGTGGTGTGAGGGAGTATGCATTGGATCTTCTTTCAAGGGAATAAACCCTATTCGTTTATATGTAAGAGCACATAACACCACATCAGTGTGTAGAAGAGCTGATGGCAACTTTGTGGTTAATGAGGCATAAAGGAATTGGATGGAGACGAGACTTTTTGAGGCATTAATGCGATAGGAGCTCTATTTTGTGAAACGGGGTGAGGGGACTGATAATGCATGCTAAGTTAATAAATTACTAGCGATAAATTCGAGTTTACAACATGAAAAGTATTGAGAAATCACATTTAAGAGTTGAGGAAGTGAAATTAATTTTCATCGTTAAGAGATAACCTTAGAATACTAACTAAGAACAGATTTAGCTCCATTTCGTTCATTAGTGATTCAGTTTTTTTAACGTTGTTTCTGACTATCGCAATTCACACATTTTTGTCCTTCCTAAATGAATTCGGTTGCAAAATATATAGATATCGCAGCTCTGAGACTTTTGTTCTTAGTTAATTGAATATAACCGACTATCAACAAGGAATTTACCTTTGCATCTTCAATCCCCATTTGTATGGATCAGACTTGATTTATGATTTCATAGTAGATTTTTCTAATTAGTTGTTATTCTTATAGTTTATTAGTTTTCGGAAATAGGCAGCAAGAGCGAGGAGGTGATGTATACTTACCACACGATTACGTATGGTATCTAATTATATAATATCGGTTAAAAATTGACCTGAAAGTTTCACTCACTTAGCATCGCCATGATTTTTTTTTATTATTAGGTGCCCATCCGACCAGGCGTGCCATCATGATCATCCTTTTAGCTGAATCTGATCAAATAAAAGAAATTACTAATTATTTAAGGAGAAGAAATCAAGCCATACTGAGACAAGTAACACAATTTATTGATATAAACGCCAGTATTTAGCGTTTATCTTACGATTAATAGAATTTATCTGTTTTGCAAACGAAGTAAAACCTTATTTACTTGTAAAGTGAGCAACTACGTGTGATGAATGTCAGTAATTATCTTAAGGTAGAAGAGTGTAAGAAGGAAAAGGACCTACTGGAAAAGAGAAGAACGTCTGAGTAGTGGAGTGATTTGAACCAACTGACTCTGTGTCGCTTAATGCAGGGGCCAGACCACTTAAACCACTCCGATATCCCGCAACGCATCAAAAGTAATTTTCCACTTAGCTTATTACCCTCTTCCCTCCTTTTCGCATTGTGCCCCACTGCCCACTTCAATCTGTGGTAACATAAGGGAATAAAGTAGCATAAATTACCACTCTTTCAGATTGGATCCAGGATTTATTTTTTATTCTTTGCTAATGTATTAATGGAACTGGTTCGACACCCAATCTTCTGGAGTAGTGGACGTTCTCCTCTTCCATGAATTGCAAATCCATTCATAGTATTTTTTATTATTTGTTAATCAGTTTTTCCTTCTTTCATGAAACGAGAATTCCTCTAACCCAAAATTCTGAAGCATCGTTAGCAATTAAATCCACGTCCAATCTATCTGATTCAATCACACTTCCACCTTAATGGCAAATGGTTATCTGATGTATAAGATAATCAAGACTGGATTTATTTCCATAAACTAGATATTAAATTTTCTCTAATATTTAGTTCAATTTGTTTCATTGGATTATAATAACGATCCGGTTTTTATTTTAAATTGCAAATGTAAATTAATTCAATCGAAAATACTAAGACTCGGAGAAGGAAATTCTTTTAAACACAGTGGCAAACTTCTATATTTTAACCATTACTTAGCAATAATTAAAACAATCAAAATTACCAAGAAGTGGGAAAATATGATTGGATAATGACAAGAAGGGCGAATACAACGACCATAAGAACCGGATATTTTTGTTTGTCCAATGATAAGTTGAATTAAGGGCCTGAAATCATGATATGTACAAAGTGCTGTTAAGAATTTGTCGCTTAACTTCACTGTCAAGGAAAATGAGTTATCGTTTCCGAGCTACCGTACCCTCTTAATCCCAACCTGACATATCCACCTCTCTCCTGGTCATCTGCATCGTCCGTAGATTGACACCTAAATACTCGGAGATCATCGAATTCAAGTTCCCAGGGTGAATCTCTAGCAGCACATTTGCCTGTTCCAAATTCTTAAAAGAATAATTTTAGCCATAATATTGCCTCTTCCATGTGCGATGCACGACTTAATCTACTATGGTAGGAAGAAGAGAGAATCGACGCCAGACAACACGCATGCGCGTACCTTAGAGTTGCCAACGGCCACAAATTTACCAGCTCACCCTGTATTGCATTAAAGTACACGTAGACCAGTAACTGGACCTGGTTTCGATTAGGTTTGGTCAAGATAGATAAGCTGATCCAATATTTAAGAAATAATATAAAAATTGCCAAAACTTTATGGCAGGACTTCAAAAAGGCTAAGTTAGTGTGGAGGTTGTTAAAATAATCCATCTGACCTAACCTAACCATTAATCAATAAAAGGAAAATAACATAGGTTTAATTTTTCCCCTCAGTGATTGATTTCTTTTTTCTTCACTTAATTAATTTGTGTTACCTCTTCTTTCTATGGTAAAATTGGGTTCGCTGTTCTTGACCCATCCCAAATGATCTATTCTAAGACCTCTGGCTCAGAGAGATCTTATCAACCACTGATAAAGTTTGACAATAAAATCATATTATATGCAATTTCTCAGAATTTTAACATATTTTAAAACTACCATGATTTGTAAGGTGAATAAAGAAAAAAGATAAAAGATCCTCTACATTATTTGTACACAAACATGCATGTATTGTCTAAAAATAGAGCAGGTGATGAGCTCTAGGATGATTGCCACTGGGAAAAATTATCCGTGGGAAAACAACTCATCTGAGCAAACTGACGACGGGAATATGTTTTGTAATGTGAGAAAATTTCTAAGGAGAAAACTTTGAAGCAGAAAATTGGCACTAATGGGCAATTGCCAGGCAGAAAACTTAGAATTTTACAAAGATTTTAATGATACCTATTTGCTAAAAAAAACTTTTGTAATGTATTTAAATTTTAATTCATGTAATAGTAGCATCTCCGAACCTCCCAATTCGAGATGTTTAAAATTACTAATTGAAACCTCAAACCTGAAACATAACCAAACCTAATCTTAACCGGGCTCGAAAGGGAAGGATATTTGAAGCAGGAGATTTGCTTCCCACAAAGAAAAAGAACAAAAAAGAAGAAGAGAGCTTTGGATCTTCCAATTATTCCTCATAATCTTAAGACACACTTTAATTAAAAGGGTAAAAAATATGTTTGTTACTGCAAAAGGAATTAATTAAAATCTCTTTTAAGTCTTGTTTAGTGGCAAGCAAAATACATGGTAAAATTCTTTACTTATATTATTAAAGATATATTAGCAATGGTATTGTTGGTGGTTTATAAGTCCGCACTTTTTTCCGTATTATCATAGTTAGTGTGCATTTTTCAAACTAATCCAAACTTTGCAGATGATTATATATTAATACCATAGTGTCACAATTAATATAGATATTTACTCATAAACCTCGTTGGTTAAGGCCTCAGTCTCAATAACTTGTGATGCAACGCCCTCGCTCCAAACCTTAATGAGGCTTATTGCACCTGGCTTGAAGCCCCCAAAGTTCCTAATCTTTATTTTAAAGTTAAAAACATGTGGCTAATCTACCTTTACGGGAGAAACTCGGATCCCACTTAATACTTAGGTCTCTACTTTAATAACCATAGAGACTCTACATGTAAATATATAAGATAGATCATATCAAAACATGTTCACACAGATTTTAAACATAGCAACTTAAAACTTGTATATTTTTATCATATTTCCATATTCATCTTAGTTCACCATGAAAGCAACGCATCATTTGTCTCAGTTTGTTTGTGACCTTCGAGACATCCATTGATGTGTTGTCAGGAACCTTGTGAGGGTCTTATAAGACTTTTGAATGTGGCTAATGTATAGACGAGGACGTGAAAATAGCCTATTTGAGAGAGGTAGCTGTCATCAAAGCTGTTGGTCATTATATTTTACATTATACGTCTGTTATTTGCATTTTACGTGTTCATTTTACAAGAATTCTGCAGATACATCCGATTTCATTGGCTCAAGTTTAATAATGTCAAATAATAATGAAAAATATATGTTAATTTCTGTATAAATTTGACTCATTTATACGTCAGTAGCTATTTATTAAGTGAAACCGCGTTCAAGCTCTCATCATTGAAATATAGGTATTCAGAAGGATTATTTATCCCATAATACCAACATCTGCATATATGTAGGAAAATTAACCGCTTCACAGAAACTAGCATTTTTTTACCGGTTAATATGCTATTTCTTTGTTGATCTTCATCTAAGCATATAATATCATAATTCTTAAAACCATGAATGTTCATAAGTTGGAGTGCTTCTTAAAATTATAGGACTATAAATGGTAAGAAAGTAATGCTTCATTACAACAATTGGCCGAGTATTTGACTGGTTGATTCTCCAGAAATAATGTCCGGAAATTACGTTTATGCCTGAATAATGTCAGGAAATTATATTTGTGACAAAGTAAAGGACTTTCGAATCCAAAATAAAGCATGCAAATTTTTTGCCAGAAAAATGGAGTTGATGTTTGCTGAAACCTGAAATTTTACCTTTATAGAAGATGTATATAGAAGATGCATCTCTATTAAATAATTTTCGAGGGTGCAGAGTTTAATTATGTGGTAGAGTGGGGAATAATGAACAAAAGATTAAATTTCTTTTAAATAAAATGCTGCCAGTGAAAAATGTAAGACCAAATAATATCGAGTCATTAAGCAAAGGAAGAGAGGGAATAGATCTAGAAAATTAAACAAGGTCTGCTGACAAAAAGTCGCGTGCTCTCACTATTTAAGAGCACTATTTATGACCTTACGACCTTCAGAACTATTAATAATTCACGGAGTAACCTTGGGAAGACTTTGGCAATTGTATCATTAGAAAGAGAATGTAAAACAACATAACATAAGGATTTCAAATTTCGTCAGTATCAGCCGAATAGTTATGAAGTTATTTCCAAATAACTCCCAGGATAACCTTGGGACGACGCTGGCAATTATATTCGAAAAAAAATGTAAAGGTTTCCCACATCGTTAGAATCGGCCGAATAGTTACAATTGTAATACCCAAACAAAATAATTTCCGGACTAACCTTGGGAGAACCTTGGCAATTATATCATTACCAATAGAATATAAAACAACATAAGAGTTTAAAATTTCGTTAGAATCGGCCAAATAGTTATGATGTCCTTGCTCAAAAAGCTAATTCCCGGGATAACCTTGGGTGGTGTTGGTGATAGTGGTTGGTTGTAGGTGGTGGTAGTAGTGGTGGTGTAGGTAGTGCATTTACTAGTGATGTAGGTTGTGTAGGTAGTGGTGGTGGTGTAAATGGTGGTGCTTTAGGTAATGGTGGTGTAGGTGGCAGTGGTGTATTCGATGTTGGTGTAGACGGTAGTGGTGTAGGTGGTGGTGTAGCTGGTACTGGTGTAGGTGGCAGTGGTGTAGGTGGCAGTGGTGTAGCTCGTAGTAATGTAAGTGGCGGTGATGGTGTAGGTGGGGGTTTAGGTGGTGGTGTTGGTAGGGTAGGTAGTGTAGGATGAGCAGTGTAGGTCGTGGTGGTGTAGGTGATGTAGTATAAATGATGCTGGCGTCGTTGGTGTAAGTAGTGGTGGTGTAGGTCGTGGTTTTTTAGGTGATATAGGTGTAAGTATTGTAGTTGGGGGTGGGGTAGGTGGTTTAGGAGTAGGTGGTTGTGGTGTAGGTCGCGTAGGTGATGATTCGACAGGGAATGTAAAACATCATAAGACTTTCAAATTTCTTTATAATCGGCAGAATAATTATAATGTCATTGAAAAAAACAAACGGGCACTGACCGACCGACAGAATGAGGTTCAGAATCGCCCACGACTAGACTCGCACGCGACTAAAAAGTAAATAAATACAAATAATATAAATCGTGAAAATTCTGAATTGGTGTACAATAATCATTATTATTGAATTTCTTCGTCTTTAGATTGGTCTGTTGGATACAACCACTTATTTGTACGGATGAAGAGCATCCCTCAGGGGGATAGATGCAGTGTGAAGGTAGCTTTTCATCGCTATAGCAACCACATAGCATGACTGCCTAAATTGCAGTTAATTTTACTATTTTAAGGATACAAAGTGCCTAAAAAATTATTATGAGGAACAAAATGCCGAAAATATTAAAAGCATTAGCAGTATCAACGCAAGGGATGAAGGGTTTTATGTTACATGTGTGAGCAAAATGGGGCGCTGGAGCCAGACGTTGCCCCCAAAGACAGTTTGATCAGCTCCTGTAATAATAATGGTCGTCATAGGATCAAAGCTAAATAAAGACCTCACTTTCGATAACTAAACTTTTTTGTAAACGCCCCATGGGGCTTTCGAATCTAATAGGAACGCCCCATATGGCTTTCGAATATAATAGGAACGCCCCATATGGCTTTCGAATATAATAGGAACGCACCATATGGCTTTCGAATGGAATAGGAGCGCACCATGTGGCTTTCGAATAGAATAGGGCGCACCATGTGCCTCTGAACTTGCCTTCTCTTGTACTCAATAAAGGAAAGCCGCGAGATTTTCTCTTTCCTATTCTAAACTTCAAACCAAATAGGATAGGAGTAAGTGACCAGTGGGGGTTTTCGGGGTTCATGTTTGTACCATGACTACATAGTATACGCCACGTACAAACTTCTCTTAAGATGTTTATAATATCCCTCTCGTCCACAATACTGAACCACATAATGAGGTTCTTTCTTTTTCGCTCATGAACACTCTGTAAAATTTATGAGGTTAGCCGCATTCATCTCTGAAACTTTCCTTATATTTACGAATGCCAAAACGCATTATATTCTTCGCGGTCAAATTTTATTCGCTTTGAATTAAAAAGGATGAAATTCGAAAAATAGAGAAAATACAGGGGTATCGAAAGTCTAGATACATAGGCAAAATGCATAGTTTCGGTCAAAAAATATTGAATTACATTTTATTTAATTTGAACTAATTTTAATTTCACTATTAATAAATAACATCGTAAATGTGATTTCTCCTATTTGTGATGTAATGTTCGATGCGTTTTCGAGTTTCACCCGATGAATCCGATGCATTAACTCCAAATTTCGATCATTTTGGGCACATTAATTAATGATGCAGTGTTTCCTCAGGCATCTTGTATTATCAATTACACCTTCTTCTTTACTATACCTGCAAAAAAGAGGTCAATGTGGGTAAGGTCTGGCAAACGAAGAGACCATTGAGTACACCTTCTCTTTTACTATACCCACGAAAAAGAAGTCAATGTGGGTAAGGTCTGGCGAACGAGCAGACCATTGAGAACACCTTCTCCTTTACTATACCTGCGAAAAAGAAGTCAATAAGGGCAACGTCTGGCGAACAAGGAGACCATTGATAACACCTTCTCTTTTACTATAAATGTGAAAAAGAAGTAAATATGGGTAAGGTCTGGCGAACAAAGGATCCATTGAGTGCACCTTCTCCTCTAGTATACCCCAGAAAAAGACGTCGAGTGGAGCGAGGAGGTAATGTCAGGCGAATAAGGAGACCATTGTTATTTTTCATGTGTCTGGACTATACAGACACCCTGTACAACTGATCATGTAGAGATAACCCCTCTCTTTTCTGTTTAGACTGATTATCTTGGGTTATTCACTTTAAACAGGAATTATCTTTACTAGTGTGATTTCGGAGAGATCATATTTACTTGATCCAATATACTAGGGGCAGTCAATAAGTTTTGCAATTCGGATATATGGAAACGAGATATGAGGAAAAGTGTTTTATTACTTTTTAATATAACTACCCTCCACTTCAATGCACTTGCGCCACTTGTCCCTGAGGCTTCGAATTCCTGACAACCAGAAATATCCCGACTGCTGTTCAATCCACTCCTGGACGGCCAGCTGTACATTTCCATCATCCCCAAACCAGCGTCCACGCAGTGCAGTATTGAGCTGGCGGAATAAAAGTAGTCGTTAGGGCCCAGATCTGGACTGTAGGGGGGATGGTTGAGCTCCTCGAATCCACACTCGCTCAGGGCAGCTTGTGCAATTCTGGCCTTGTGGACTTTGACGACGTTGAAATGGATCATAGGGCGTGAGGTTTCATGAGACCCAACGGGCAGAGACCTTGGTCATAGCCAAATTGTCTTGGATGATGTTGATAACACTTTCATGTGATATTCCAAGTTCTCGCTTGATTTATTCGACCTTCACCCGTCGATTTCCGAGGATTATCATCTCCCCATGGCCACATTGTCCTCGTTGGTCACGTCTGAAGGGCGTCTTGGACAGGGGTAATTTTCAAGGGACTCACGACCATGGCGGAACTCCCTATTCCAGCGAGCAATGGTTACATAGGAAAAAGCGGTGTCAGTGTACACTGCAATCATTGCGTTCATGGAACTCTTTTGCATTCTTGCCTTCTTTAGGAAAAAATTTGATCACTGCGCGGTGCTCAAACTTCTCCATTGTTAAAATATTTGTGACTGGCGATCTGCAATCAGCTAATGCTTCTCAAATAGACGAGGCAGGAGCATGTGGCTGCAGGTCCTGACTTGTCATAACTTGTCCTAACATCCCAACAAACAGCCATCCCTTCCTCTGTTGTGCCCTACTGATTTGCAAAACTTATTGACCACCCCTCGTAACTATACATCAAGGTAAAATGAAATATCAATATTAGTGAAATAAGGGTGTGAGGGTATGGAACATACATACTCACATGCCGCCAGACAATCGTTGGAACGAAAGAAATTTGTAGCTTGAGTTAACCTTCGTCTCCTCTCTCTTTCCCTCCACCCTTCCCACAACTGGCGACAGTAAGTCGGACGAAAGAACGCCTATCTCAGAAACAACCTTAAATCTTATTTGCCTTCTTTATGATTGCCTGGAGATTGTCCAGAAGGCGCTGCGATAAGCGAATGGTCGTGTAGGGAATCTCTCTCTCGATTTCCCACAATCCGCGATATAAATAACATCGCCGTTTACCCCTCGACCAGCAGTGTCCCAAATCTACTCGCGTAATCCTCACGTTGAACAAGAGTCGTTGCCGTAACGTATCGACTACCAACGTGCCGTCGAGTCAACCTGGTTGCTGTCTCAAAGTGTTTCTGGAAGTAAATCTCGCCCTGCAGAGTCTGTGACTAGAAGAGTACGCTCTGTTAGGAGTAAACTAACCGGAACTGCAGCCAGCAGCCTCGAATCCGTCGTCTTATCCCTCCTCTCCCCGAGAACTCAAGTTAACGCAACTTAAATCACCCGATCTGGACCTGAGTAGTCGTCTCTCCAATTCATCAATCAATTGTAATCTGTAAACCCAGTGACCATCTATTATTAAATTAACCAAATTAATTAACCGTGAATGATACTCCCATTGAGTCATTATAAATCTAGACGCTTAACGTCAGCGTTTAATATTTAATCCTTAGTTTTGCCGGCTAACTATTGCTAATTATTATATTTGTGTAAAGTAAAGTTTATTTTGAGTACGTGTGTTTATTTGCGGCTCTTCCCTTTTAACGTACCCTTGGCAAGACTTTAATTAAGCATCCCTTCGGCTAATTTATTCAACCTGTATTATGCCCTCTTAGAATTCAACAATCTCAAACCTACCCCCAGTAACAAGTGGGACTTTTATAGTGAGAATCCTGGCTACGGCACAACACGCCTCTAACCAGCTTTCGCACGTTCAGTAGGAATTAAAGCCTACCTATATACATATATATGATCGTAGGATTGAGTTATAGGGTCAATACCACCGACTAAAACAAAAGCGGTGTGTCCAGATCAAGGACTAGAATAATTATTGGACCAGACTATGAGCAATTCTACGACATATATAAAAGTGGTGTCAGCTTTAAGGGTTTAAATTTTGGAGTAAGCGAACTCATATCGCTTAAAACTTGCCAACGTCCAAGGAAGCCTAAATAAACTAACGTAAATTTTAATAATTAGAGTCTATTTCCCGAAGGAATATAAATAATAACCAATAATAACCCTTCCCAGATAGCAAAAACAAAGCTAGGAAAATATTCATTATTTTGGGGTTAATTATTATATTGTATCTGTTAGGAACAATTGCAGCTTCTAATTCTCATACCAGGTGCGTAAATTCTTTCGTGAGTCACTAGTTGCGTCAGCAAGAGTAGCAGTGGCTTCACAATCGTTCGGAGTTTTCGTCAAGCAAGGACAAGCTCTTGGTCATAAAGGAAGGAACTAAAATATTTCGTCCAAAGCGAACTGCGAGAGGAAAGGGTACGTTAAATGGAAGTGAGAAAAGAAGAAATGGAAGAAAGAGAAAGGATTCGAAAACATGAAATGGAATTAAGCAGAGACCAAGTTGAAGTCAGTTATATTGGATCCCGTGATCATCAACCCCAGGCCCCCGCTATGAAACTCTCCCAATATAAAGACGAAGAAGATTTGTGCTCATACTTAACACATTTTGAAAAGATCTTCGAGGTAAACGGATGGGCCCTAGAATCCGAAGGGGTAAGTAGATTGCTCCCATTGCTCAGTCTGCGTTTAAGAGAAGTTTTCATCTCGTTACCACACGAAGCTACAATAGGCTATAGCACCTTGAAGGCCGAATTGATATCCGCCTTCAACTTGAACCATCAGTTCTACCGCGCTAAGTTTAGATCGGCTAAAATCCAGCCCGGTCAAACTTACCAACATTTTGGATATATCCTGGAGCGAAACCACCAATTCTGGTTAGAATCCTTCAAAGTCGAATCGGAGTATAAGGCCCTGATTGACTTTATGTTAAAATTCCAGCTATTGTCCACCCTTCCCCAGGAGATCCGAGCACTCGTGAAAGACCGCAGAGCGTCTACCTTTTAAGAATGCCTCGAGGAAGCTGATCTCCATGCGACAAATCATCGCCTATACCCACAGGATACCCGGAAGAATAGTCCCGCGTCCCCGAAGAATAAATTTAGTCAATGGAAGTCCCAACAAAGGAAACAACCTCCATTGATGAAGACCACAGCCCCGTTTAGGACAAAGAATAAGATTTTTGTAGCCCACGAAGACAGAAAACCCCCAGTCTTCAATACCCCCTACAATAACCAGCACCAGAATGAGCAGGTTATATGCTACTCCTGCGGTTCCCCCGGCCATTAAAGGGCCCAATGTGTACAGAATTTCAGCCTACGTCCCACTCAGAGCCAACAAGTCCACCAAGTAACTGCTACCCTTCCGTCGGAACAGCCGTCCACGCTTACGTCATTTCCCTCGTCTCCATCCCCACAGGAATTTCAAGTGAACTTCCTGTCTAACAAGAGTACCCCCGGAGGACTAAATTTCGAAACCGACTTGATTAATGGCTGTAAAGCGTCTACCCTCATCAGAGACACCGGGTTCAAATGCATTGTGGTGTTGGACAAATTGCTCCCCCCCTTTTGACCCCTAACATAAGAAGTCCACAATTGTACACGATTTATTGGGTCGAGAAAATAGATTCCAGGTAATCCGCTGCCATGTACAGTGTAAATATTTCACTTGTTGGGCCGACACAGTGGCAGCCCCCATCAAATTTTGCTCGGTACTTATTGGCCAGAGCGCACTACTCTCCCCGAGTGAAGTGACTCAAGCTGTCGTCACTCAAGCGCAAGTTAACCGCGAGGCCTCCCCCCCAACGCGCCTGTTCCCTTCAGAGGCCCCTTTAGAGGTCCCAACGAGTAATGCACAATTCCTCAGAGCTCAGCTGAGCTGCCCTTTACTTCAACCCCTTTGGGAAAAGGCCCGAAAGAACGAAAAGGTGATCGCTCGAGGGAACCAACCCATAAGGTACATCATTAACGACTCCCTTCTATTTCGCACCTCACGAGATGAGTCGGACCTACCTTCCAAGGTCATGTGTATTCCGCGCACACATGTAGACCAAATCCTGCGAGTAGCACATGAAAGTCCCATGGCCGGTCATTTCGGTCATAACAAGACTTCTCAGCGAGTATTTAAATACTTTTTTAGCCCGGTGCCGCCAAAGAATATTGCAGAATTCTGCAAAACGTGCGACTTGTGCCAGAAAACCACTGCAAAAGGTCGAATAGCCCTAGCTCCCCTGCAAGAAACCCCAGTCATTTCGGAGCCCTTCTCGAGAGTCACCATCGACATCATCGGACCAATCCACACGCCTTCCACCGAAGGTCATACGCATGTACTAACATTGATAGACTGCGCTACCCGATTTCCAGACGCTGTCGCTCTAAAAAGGATCGATAGTATCTCTTGCTCTGAAGCCCTTATTTCTATTTTTTATAGAGTAGGATTGCCCAAAGAAATCTTGTCAGATAGAGGCCGCCAGTTCACCTCTGAGCTCATGGAACACGTGAACACCCTGCTCCAAATTAAACCTATTTTTACCACCCACATCCATCCGAGCGCGAACGGCATGTGCGAAAAGTTCAATGCGACCTTGAAAAGCGTCCTCAAGAAGCTTTGCATGGAACAACCCCAAGAATGGCCCTGATATTTGCCAGTTGTGTTATTTGCATGCCGCGAAATTCCCCTTCGGACCATCGAATTTTCCCCATTTGAGCTCCTGTACGGGAGAAACGTGCGGGGGACCCTCAGTATTTTGAAGGAGTTATGGACAAATTCCCGTTTGTGTCCAGAATTAAGGAACACTTATTCCTTCGTCCTCGAACTAAGGGAAAGATTAAAAAGGTGTTCTAACATAGCAGTCAGAAATTCCGAAATTAATATGGAAAAGTATCGGGCATACTTTGATGTAAAGGCCAAACACAGAAAATTGAAACCCGGAGATGAAGTTCTACTCTTACTCCCCTCGGTTTCCCATAAACTTCTCTCCCGAAGGAAAGGCCCCTACCCCGTTCAGAAGCCCACGGATCGGTCGAATACGTTATACAGACACGCGCAGGTGATAAGTTATATCATATAAACATGCTAAAATAGTATCATAGACAAGCCTGTAGAAACAATATAGTCACCTTCGACGAAGAAATGGTAATTTACGCCGTCCACCCAAACAACCCCCTAAATATTGTTAATTCGATTTGCGTAGAGTTAAGCGTAGATTGTCCCCTCCCCGTCCTCCTGTCTATGCTGCCACCCATAAAAGAACCTTTCCCCGAGTTGGATGTAAACTCCGACCTCACCCCTGCCCAAAGAAACCAAATGATAGTGCTTTTGGAAGAATTTAGTGACGTCATTTCCGAGTCCCCAGGATGCTCAACTCAGTTGGAACATGATATCGCCCTCACTACGCTCGAACCTGTGCGATGTAAGCCCTATTCCGTACCGGTGCACCTAAAAGACGCTTTCAATGAGGAAGTCGACAATCTTTTGCAATTAGAGATTATCGAGCCATCTACGTCCGACTACTGTTCCCCAATAGTCATGGTCCACAAGCCAGACCAGTTCTTTAGGATGTGCGTCGATTTTTGGAAGTTAAACACCGTCACCATGTTCGACGCCGAGCCTCTTCTTCTAATTGACAAAAATTTACATCTCTTCGAAGGAGTGGCCTACATCACTGAGATAGACCTATGTAAGGCCTATTATCAGATCCCCCTAAAGACATCAGCGAGGAAACTAACACCCTTTCCTACGGACAAAGGTTTAATGGAATTCACTCGTCTTCCTTTCGGCCTAGTGATTGCCTGCAGTAGCTACAACCGCATAATGTGCCGTGTAATAGACGGTTTAAAAAAGTTTCTTTTTATTTTGATAACGTGTATGTGGCTACACGTTCATGGAACGACCATATCTTGTCCCTTCGCCCGCCTTTAGAACGCTTAAAGCATCATGGCCTAACTATTAAACCCTCAAAATGCCATTTTTCTTATAAATCCATAGAATACCTTGGATTTAAAATAGGCGAAAGTCATCTGGCCCCACAGAAAGAGAAGGTAAAGGCTATTGTAAATATGCCCTTACCACGCACCAAGAAGCAATTACGGTCATTTCTCGGTGCTGCGTCATTTTACAACCGCTTCGTACCCCAATTCGCTTCTGTAGCAGCTCCTTTAAACGATCTGCTAAAAAAAGAACTCCCGGACCCCCTCCAGTGGAAATCCCGACGCCGAAGCGCACTTTGAAGAACTCAAAGAGAAGCTTGTCTCCGCCCCAATCTTAAAATTGCCGAACCCACACAAGAAATTTTGCGTAAGGACTGGGTATTGGCTGCGTATTCCTCCAATACAACGAGGACCAAATACCCGCTCTTATAAGCTATGCGAGTCGCCGACTGACGGCTCGCGGAAGGGCATACGCTACGGTAGAATTAGAAGCTCTAGCGATTGTTTTGGGAATTACAAAATTTAGGATGTATCTGGTAGGTCGTCCATTCCTCATAGAGACTGATCATAGACCGTAAGCCTACTTAAAAACTTGTAAAACCCGAAACGGCAGGCTAATGCGCTGTTCATTATTGCTATCGGAGTACCGTTATGAAATCAGGTATCTAAAAGGGTCTGACAATGTACTCGCCGACAGCCTTTCGAGAAACCCAATTTCAGATAGCGATTAATAGTCAATTATTTATTTTTTTGTGTGTATCTCTTTGTATTAATGATTATTTCTTGCCTGTACTCCGTATGTGTTTTGTTTTGTTTTTTATATGTAAATTAGAGAAACTGACGTAGCAGGGGTATTTTGTAGCCAGTAGATACTAAGGTAAATTCCTAACAGTTTTGATAAAATTACCGACTCAATTGTTCGAGTCGAGGAAGATAATTACAAATTCCCCTGGTGAAGTTAATTTTCACATTATTCCTTATTTCATGGCAGAATAATGATCTTCAAAATAAGTAGGCGTGTGAGGGTATGGAACGTACATACTCACATGCCGCCAGACAATCGAAGGAACGAAAGAAATTTGTCGTTTGAGTTAACCTTTGTCTCCTCTCTCTCTCCCTCCAGCCTTCCCACAACTGGCGACAGTAAGTCGGACCAAAGAACGCCTATCTTAGAAAGAAGCTTAAATCTTATTTGCCTTCTTTATGATAGCCTGGAGAGTGTCCAGAAGGCGCTGCGATAAGCGAATTGTCGTGTAGGGAATCTCTCTCTCAATTTCCCACAATCCGCGATATAAATAACATCGCCGTTTACCCCTCGACCAGCAGTGTCCCAAATCTACTCGCGTAATCCTCACGTTGAACAAAAGTCGTTGCCGTAACGTATCGATTACCAACGCGCCGTCGAGTCAACTTGGTCGCTGTCTCAAAGTGTTCCTGGAAGTAAATCCCGCTCTGCAGAGTCTGTGACTAGAAGAGTACGCTCTGTTGCTCAACGTAACTTGAGTAAGAAAAGGAACATCCAAATAGTTACTGGAAGTTACTATTTGTTAGTGTCACATCCAGTTAGGAGTAAACTAACCGGAACTGCAGCCAGCAGCCCCGAACCCGTCGTCTTATTCCTCTTCTCCCCGAGAACTCGTGTTAACGCCACCCGAATCACTCCGTCTGGATCTGAGTAGTCGTCTCTCCAATCCATCACAATTAATGGTAATCTGTAAACCCAGTGTCCCTCTATTCTTAAATTACCTATTTAATTAACAGTGATTGATACTCCCATTGAGTCATTATAAATCTAGACGCTTAACGTCAGTGTTAAATATTTAATCCTTAGTTTTGCCTGTTAACTATTGCTAATTATTATATTTGTGTAAAGTAAAGTTTATTTTGAGTACGTTTGTTTATTTGTGCCCCCCCCTTTTGACGTACCCTTGGAAAGACTTTAATTAAGCATCCCCTAGGCTAATTCATTCAACCTGTATTTACCACTCTTAGAATTCAACAATCTCAAACCTCCCCCCAGTAACAAGTGGGACTTTTATAGTGAGAATCCTGGCTACGGCACAACACGCCTCTAACCAGCTTTCGCACGTTCAGTAGGAAATAAAGCCTACCTATATACATATATAGGATCGTAGGATTGAGTCATAGGGTCAATACCACTTACTAAAACAAAAGCGGTGTGTCAAGATCAAGGACTAGAATAATTATTGGACCAGACTATGAGCAATTCTACGACAAAGCGGTTGTTTGAAGTTGCCAAAAATAATTTAATTGTTATTAACTCATATATGCCCAGCTTTGCGAAATTAGTACTGTACTAAGCTTATGATTTTCATTAATTATTAACGTGTACATGAGGCTAATCCAACAAAACAGCTTGATTCACATTTTTTCGCAATTGTGCGAAGTTTGTTTTTAAGCTGAGATGCCATTTAGCAACAACGCGAGATAACGTGGTAATGGCGAGCAACCTTTCCTTTTATACATTCCACCAAAATATGAAGTGAATTACCCACAAAATGGGTTTCCCATTAGAGGAAAATTAAGCCATATTGGAAAAAGAATGGCAATGGGAGGAGGTTGTCTGTTATTCTTAATCTAAATTACTTTTGAAGGAGAACTAATTTGGGTGGTTTCGAAATAATCACAAAAAATACGTAAAAATCATGTTAAATTTAATTTGACAATAGATTCTAGGAATTGTTCATTAGGAGCACATATGAGGAGTTAGTAAAAAGTTCGTAAAAAAAATTGAATAAATTTAATTTTTGAAGCTAAGTTCTATTGAGGTCCAAACGCTATTACAAGCGATGATACGATCCATTTATACCAGTTTTTCTTAGATAGAGGACTCTAAATATTAAACTATGTTAAACAGATCTTTTAACGTCATAAAAAAAAGAAAAGCGAATGCTTTGAATGTTTTTTTAAGGTGTGGAAATAAAATAAAGTCGGTTATGGATTGGTCAGATTGTACAGAGAGTATGAGACCAACTCTCATTGGAATGAGTGGGGGCGTTATCGTGATGAAAGAAGATTCTTCTCTGAAGTTTTCCATGGCGATTTTCTGCCATACCTTTGTGAAATTTTCTCAAAACTCTTGAATGTTATGTAGCATTTGTGCTTCTTCGCCCTTTGAGAAACTCAACAAGCATCAGACTTTCGACAACACCCCAAACCGTGGCCATAATCCATCTTCCTGGTATTACGAACTTTACTTTAAAGGGTCTTCCTCCACTTCTTAGTAACCATTGTTTAGAATGGTATTTGTATTCCTGATAATAGTGGTAAACTTAAGTCTCCTCCTCGGTTACAGTTCCATTTAAAAAATCCTCTAGATCTCCATCCTACTTGTTCTAAATTTGCAGTGAAAGACCCGCTCTCTTCTCCAGTTGCTCTTAACGCAGCAATTTGTCACAATTTTTATTATTCTTATTATTCGCTATTTTACATATAATATCTTTAGCAAAGGTAAAGTTTGTGATTCATCCACTATACATAGGTATATGCCAAAAATCCTACAGGAAAATGAAAGGCGGATTCCAAGTTCTTTCGAACTCGTTCAGTCCATTATTAAGGAATAAGGACAAATTTTTGAAAAGGTGTTATATATATTTGAAACAGAAGAGCAATGCCCCACCCATGTACAACCAAAGGACCCAAAATAGAAAAATAATATCAAAGACGGATGTGAAGTATAAAACCAAATAGATAAGGTCTACTTCCGGAAAATTCCAACCTGTGCGCAAAGAATGTAGACATTTATGTGACTAAACTAAGTACCTATATACATACTTAATTGTGAATACATGAAAATAGACAAGAGAGACATAACTAAATTAATAAATCAAAGGGTTAAGATTTTAAATGGACAATTTTGTTATAAATAAGCTTTTTAATAACAGAGTCTAGTTTAAAAAGACCAGGGGATATATTAAAATTAGGCGAGGAATTAATGAATGAGCATTCAACAATATTTCTTTGAATAAAGTCGTTAGATTTGTGAATAAATTTAGCCGAATTCCATTTGTTTGGGTGAATGTTTTCCGATAAATGGACAAAGAAAGCGCTGTTGCATTCTCCCTTCCTAATATTGTATTTATGTTGCCTCAAGCGTACACTTAATGATTTGGTTTGCCCAAAGTATTACTTAGGGCAAACTAAACAATCAACAAAATACCCCTCCTCCTCCTATACTATTGTTATTATTAGGAATCAATATTTTATTGATGGTGGACTGATATTTGAATATAATAAAATATTTAACTTATTCAAAAGGCGGGGAAGCACGGAAAAGGAATGAGAAACGGTAAAACAAGGGAGTTCTTAACATTGTATGCGGGAGGGATTTTCCTTCTATAAAAGGATTTTTGGCCAAATCTAGGCATCCTGCAAGAAATTTATGAGAGTAGTATAGATTGGAATTTTTCTAAACTACTTTCTTCGACACCATTATCGATTTTCCCCTTGTTTGGTTCTGATATTTGAGTATAACAAATATTTAACTTATTCAAAAGGCGGGGAAGCACGGAAAAGGAATGAGAAACGGTAAACAAGGGAGTTCTTAACATTGTATGCGGGAGGGATTTCCGTTCTATAAAAGGATTTTTTGCCAAATCTAGGCATCCTGCAAGAGATTTATAAGGGTAGTAAAGATTGAAATTTTTTTAAACTACTTTCCTCCACACCTTTATCGATTTTCCCCTTGTTTGCTTCCGATATATAGATGATATTATTTGTTTGTGGCCTGAACAATAGTTCAATTTTCTTACTGAACTTAATTATCTGGTTTCTTCTATTAAATTTACCCTTGAACTAAAAAAAAATTATCTGGTACTCGGTTCGGATTGTTCTACGTTACTTGCGCCGTTTCTATCAATATCCTATCATAAAAACCGGCCAGAAGTTAACCAAAGATTGATTTTACAGGGTAAGTTTTCCACTGACTTGTAACGCAGAAAATATCTTACATAACTTTCCTAAGTCTCCAAGCGATGTTCTGCTAGTAACTAGAATAACATTATGGTAGAATAAACTGTATATAGGGAAAGAGAGAAAGGTCAAGAACATTCTTTTCTGAAAGTTAGACGGGGCATTGGCAAGTAATAAAATTTGGAAAAGTGGTATTTAGCTACGCATCTCTCACAAGTACCCAATTGTCCTCTCGTTTCCTCACCTTCTTCTAGGGGTGTGATATAAGAGCTGTTTGAATAGGCAAAGATACTGTTTTTTACAATACGTTATTTCTAGGTCTCTATTTCATTTTCTAGAGGAGGAAGGACCCTCATTTTCACTATTGGTTTTTTCTTCTCCTCTTAACACAATGAGTGATGATTTTGAGCATTCTACATCATTATCTTTACTATATATATATATATATATATATATATATATATATATATATCCATGCAAGGAGGGAGCATTCTTCCTTGTATGTATGATTGCTTTGCGACCAGGTTGAATTTAACTTTGTGAATCATGACTTAATTCCCCAACTTCACCTAAGCAATTTTTAATTACTGGAGTGAAATAGAAAATTATTTGGAGTAAATTCATTTTATTTAGATAAATATTTGATTATTTGGCAGTGAACTAGGGGCGTTCTTATATATGAGGCGGGGTAGGGTATTGTTTAGATAGTTGATGTAAAAAGTGCTGAATTCTCTCTGACCTTGGACGTTATTGGCTAAGCTTATAGGTTGCGTAGGGTAGGTAAGCCTCTTCGATAGTGGTGGAATTACAAAGGGTAATTTGTCACCGATTTTTTAGCCCTACTCTTGGGGCAGACAAACCTGTTTATTGATTCGGCTTGGCTGCTGCCTGTTTGTTTCTACTGTGAATGCTTGGTATTCGCAAGGCACTGACTACAAAAGAGTAGAAAGCTTTCTTCTAGCTTGATTGCATGCTGGAACTTGGACGGTTGTCAGATGGTTTTGCTTGATGATATAATTCATCTTTCAACTCAGTCCAACTCTCGTTTTACATGCACGGCTCGCATGCAGCATTTTTACCATGCACTAATAGAATTATTTTTTACACATTTAATTAGTTCTCATATTATATTTAGAATTTCTACTTACATGAAAATTATTTTACCAATTCATACACAATTATCATTTTTTACAATTACAATATAATAATAGAAAATGAATTAATACAACACTCTCTTTGATTTTGGGGCGAAATAATGACTCACTCTTTAGGCCTTGCATGGTTGCCAAATATCACCGTTTCCCTTATTTCAGCGCCGTAAAACATATCCTTTTTTTCGTCAATTAAACTCAATTTATATTGAATATATTGAAAAGATAAAATTGTAATTATGTCTGCCAGTTTTGCACTAATTTTATATTTATTACCTAAATTATTAAATTTCAGTGTTTCGTTTCTTTTTAAAGTTCTTTTTATTTGTTTTCAAATAAGGGAAATAAAAATTATTTAGTTAGTGGTAAAAATAAGGAAGTGATTGAGAGAATTACAATAATTTAAAGAAATATGGTAAGCTGTTTAATCTATATCATAATTAAAAAAGAGGTATTTACGATTTGGAGATTGTTCTCTTAAGAGTACTGATTACTAAGACTCCCTTCAATTAAATGTAATTTTGGTTTAAAGCTTCCCTTTTCTAAGACTTCGTAAAGCTCCAAAGTACTCATTGTTGAGGTCTCTTTGGTTGTGTACCGCTTTATGCAGCACAAATGAAGTTATAAAATTGAAAAGAAGTTTCCGTTATTAAAACTTTACTTATTTATAACCTTGAGTTGTTTATTTAACTAAAGATTCAAACAAAGTTTATAGCTTAAAAGGCTGATGGGTTCTTAGTAGATGTCGTTTTGATTAGCACTTAGAATGTTATATCACTAATTATCTTACTATTATTGGTTCAGTACCATTGATTTATCATTACTATTTTATATCATTATTATTGTTTTTTTAGTATTATTATTTTTATTATCAGTCTCTATTTAAATGAAGTTCATTTACATGAGCACTGAAATCCGCTAATAACTCTTTTATTTCTTATTTCTCTTATATTATTTTATTTCTTATTCCTCTTATCCTAGAAAACAGAAAAGGTCTTCAGGAAGAGAATTAGACCAAAACCGGATTAATGATACTCGGACCACACATTCGCAATTTGCCATCATACATGGGCTAGTTTTCCTCCTAGTAGCCTGAATAAGCAGACTTATCACTAAATACTTTGCATTAATGTTTTTTCGCAAACACTTGTGACTGCACAGCGTTTAGCTTCTTCTAACTATTCATTAACTTGACTATTGGTAAATATTCCACGACTGAGGGTCCTGTAAGCTTAATCCTATAATTTTATATGACCTTTACCACGCTGCTCAGGCCAGTACAAATCCACCACTTTTCTCTTTACTTACCTCTCCACGTGGGGTCATCGTCAGTTTAACTCATGGTTCGAACTGTGTTTGAGGTAAGGGTCCTCACTTGTTCCAACTGTAACTTACCAAGAGGCGTGTGGTGATGGTTCAAGGAAAATTAGTTTTCCGCTTGTGAATGTGGAATAGCAGACACATCTGGCGTGTTATCTCCTGCTTCGGTAGTGGCAGATGAAAGAAAGAAATGTAACATTTACGTTACGAAATCATATACTTCTTCATATCGTTATAATAGCTTCCAAAGAGTAATATTTTGATGTTGGAGTTATATCACCCCATATAAAGTCACGAAAAAGACTATTGTAACGCGAATCTGCAACGCAAAAATCCTTCAACAACGATTCTTAATTAGCTTAT
Organism: Ceratothoa steindachneri; assembly: GCA_963969495.1. Taxonomy (NCBI): domain Eukaryota; kingdom Metazoa; phylum Arthropoda; class Malacostraca; order Isopoda; family Cymothoidae; genus Ceratothoa; species Ceratothoa steindachneri. Next base: position 104,387,168 of record OZ018327.1, on the reverse strand, counting down.
GCCTCCCGCTGCATACCATGCGTTGGAGAGAAGACATTTTAGAAACGTGTAATCAGAAGAAGTGATCTCTTGATCTCACGCCTCCTTCCTCTGGTGGTGTTAAGAAGGATCATCAAACCCTTTATCAACGAGTAAAAATTACCCCCTTTTATATAGGAAGAGGTTGATACTAACTAATGTCGTGGAATAGGGTCAAGTTAACCCTTTCTGCCTTTACGAGTGCTGGGTAGATTTATAATATGAGCAGAGTGCAAATTACTGAATATAGGTTGGCCACAGTTGACTATCTTGGAGGTTCCGTGATAACAGATAAACGGGTACAAAAATAACTTTAATAATATGCAAAGTATTATTAGTTTACAAGATTAAAAGAGTTTTAAACCGAGATATACACATATTAGATGTACTGGGGTCTCACCGGCTAAAAAAGAGGGGGGCGGGGAGAGTTGGTGAGGACGGTCACTGTAGAAACAAACAAACAATATTAACGAGTGACGCTCGAATGACCTTGGGCGTATACTAAGTCGATGATGAAGCCTTTACACTGAGAGGGGAAGGGAGGATGGAGAGACTACTTGCACAGGAGAGTTGTGCGTTGCTGTTACCTCGAATATTTGGTCCGAGCCAGCAATCCTTGCCTTTTTCCAAAGTTCAAGCAATAGTCTCTTGGCAATGACTATTACGGGGTGAACTTAAATCTTGCTTTCAAGTAACACGAATCGAGACTAAGCGCCCTGCGTTCGAGGAGCGGGAAGAAGCGGGTCGATGTAGACTCACTTGAATTAACGAGAATACCGGGAGCTTGAGGGGTTCTGCGAGATTTGTTCAGAGTCCAACGGGTCGCCAATAGTAGGTCCGAACGGGGAAGTACAACGGCGGATACGGACAGGGCAGGGCGGGTGGTGGATAATGACTTCCAACTCTGGTGCCGGAGGATTTATAGTGGTCGAATAGGGTTTTCCCCCTTCCGTCCGATGGGGACTGTTCTAGGGTCAGATATATCGGCAGACGAGAATAATCTTGGCCTTTTAGCGCGATCGTGGAAAGGTTTATAAGTCGGCGAGGCGTACTTTGTCCGACTTCAGGTGGGATATTCTGGGCTCTTAAACTTGTCCCAGCTTCCTGTGATGACGGTGGTACAGGTCACCGCGGCATCTCCTAATTTCGCACCTCCATTAGCGCAGACAAAACGGGTCACCCAGTTGTCTGTTGTCTCACTCTCTCTCTCCATTGAATGGCAAGACGGCGTGTATCTTCATCTGTATCTCTTAGATCTCTGACAAGTAATATACTTCCTTCTAGCCATTTTATTGCCGATTTACAATAATCATGACAGGTAAAGCCTAATTTTATACTATACATTGTAGCATCTCTTGCTAGCTTGGTACGGCCGCTCACCATAATTACCAACCAACAGCTTCTTCACCATTTTATACGCTCTTTTTCTTATAACTTTCCCTTTTCTTGCTGGAAGTTTTTTATCTTAGATTAATTAAGGACCGAGATAGAGTACTTTATTTTCCCTTAGTCTTCACAAGATGTCGCTGACTATGAACCACTCTGTGTAGCTGCCCATGCATCCAGAGATACAAACTTAGTTGATAATCTACTATCTCAAATTAAAAGCTACGTCATTAGACTGTTATTCTGAGGCGCACCTTTTCGGTTTCCTTGCTCCAAAAATCTTTATATAACGAAAAAGTGGATCATCATTTGCTAAAGTAAATAAATCTTTTTACGTTGCTTTAGGTCGAGTTATAACTTCTTCGTTAGCCAAAATCCTTACATCAAATTCAGAAACTGATTATTGAAGCAAATACGAGAGGAAACAAGTCAAATACTTGTCACACAGGATGTCTCTTGTTTTCTATGAATTAATGTTAAAACCAAACAGTCATGTAAAACGTCTTCAAATTTTTGCCATATCTTTCCTGTCTCGTAAAATGAAATACCTTTTTGCACTATTTGTATAGATTAAAGGGGTTCGGAGAAAGTTTTTCACGAATTGTATGAAATGTTTTTATCCGCTGGAATATTCGTGAGACCAAGGTGGAGCGAGTATGTACTATACTATGAGGTGTAGTACGTCTTGTAACTGCCTGGATGCATTATTCCTGACTAAAGGGGCTATGTATCGTGTTTCTTGTAACGAAAGGCCTAGGAAACCGAGTGATCCATGTATTCAAATTTTCGACTACTCCAATATATGTATACCTGCCATTCTCGAAGCAGGATGGCCCCTACCGAGTTACTGAAACCATATATTGCCGTTAATGATCTCACATTTCCTGATTCTTTCGTCCTTTGTGCTGGCGCCAGGCTTCTGCGTGTCGGAGTAAGATGTTTGAGAGGAGGATTTGTCTATGTTAAATAATTTTATTTGTCGATTGAACATTTGAAGAAGCTGGCCTCGCCTGGAAAACCTGTCCATGGCTCTTACTTTTCACTTACTCTGTTATTGATTATTGCTGTTCTATTTGTTTATTTATAGTTATCGTATTGCCAAAAAGGTAATGATAATTTTCCGATGTTTTTTTCTCGGGCTTACCATCGTCAGAGGCCGCTAGAGAAGCCTAGTAAATTAAAAGGCTTCTATTGCACTCTCGGTTGTGATGTGGTCTCTAATGCATCTAAGTGTCAGGATGTTTATTTACCGAGGTGGATGTCGTTCATTACATAATTTTTTTACATAAAAGAGGTAGGCGTAGGAAGCATGTTTACTTAGATAGAGCCAGGTGCTGTGGTGCTAACTGCCTCTGCGGTCGGGACTCTCAGGGGAGCTAGGACCGTTCGACCAGGAAGCACTGGTGTCCTAATGCAAGAGATTGGCCTAATGAAGTATATGTTGTCACATATTGAGCTAGAAGTAACTAATTTACATATAAAGTTAAGGAAACAAATAAAATAGGTAAGCAATTATTATGAAAGATAGACAAAAAACAGAGTTAAATAGATGGGCATGTTCTTATACAAATGAGCATAGGCAAAAACAGTGGCATACATATTTAATAAAAAGTAAATAAGTAGGAATTGAGAGAGAATAAAATAGAAAAAAATTTACCCATGTGCGATTAAATCATATGTCACCCAATAGCAAACAACAACAATTAATACTAGACACACCAACAAGTTAACCAATGTTAAGTTCACTCTCGATTTCTCCATTTATCTTTTTCCCCCTTTCTCTCTTTCTCTCTCTCTCTCTCTCTTTCTCCCTCTCTTTCTCTTTCTCCCTCTCTCTCTCTCTCTTTCTCTCTCTCTCTCTATATATATAGATATATATAAATCTGTTTGTCTTCTGTTTGTCTATGTCTGCATTTTTCTCTCTGTTTCTCTCACTTAGCTCTTATTCTCTCTCTCTCTTTCTGTATCTATCTATCTATCTTACTCTTCAGTCTATAGTCACAAACCTCACTCGCTGAGTGCGATCAAGTTCTAAGGAAATGACGCTCGCATAGGCAGTTTGTTACTCCTAATGTCCCACAGCTGCTGATCCTCTTTACCCTTCTTATAAATTACTTCTGCCTCAGTTTTCCAAAATGTTCTAAGTTTAGCGCTAAATTCCCGATGTCTGACCACAATGCGCGATTGAGAATTAACAATTTGCAATTAGGCAATGTTTTGTTCACTTTCTTAATGGGAGAGATCGAAGCAAAAGGTTCTGTTATTTAGTAGAAATTTGTACATAGACACTCATACTTTTCATACACCTAATGAAATAAATAATGGACATTGTTAATGTAATTGCTAGAAAAAGCACGCACTTATATACATGCAATTTAAATGTTAGAAAAAGAAGAGATGATAAGTATCCTAACACAACAATTAGGCATTGTTTTTGTTCACTTTCTTAATGAGAGAGATCGAAGCAAAAGTTCCTGCTATTTAGTAGAAATTTGTACATAGACACTCATACTTTTCATACGCCTAATGAAATAAATAATGGACATTGTTAATGTAATTGCTAGAAAAAGCACGCACTTATATACATGCAATTTAAATGTTAGAAAAAGAAGAGATGATAAGTATCCTAACACAACACCTATTTACGAATATTTAGTGATTCGAAAAGGCAACACTTCACATAGAACAAGAAAACATAAGCTCCCTACTATGAGAAAAGTCCTAGCTTCTTCAACTCTCAGTGTACTTATTTTGACGGTTGATTTTCATTGGACGGACTATAAACGATGCAGAAGAGTTGAACTCATACACGTGAAAGTGCAAACCTCTGTATTTAAACACGTATATTTTCTTAAACACCAATTTCACGAGTTCAAAATCACTCATCCATATTCATACACCTACTGTAATGGAATAATGGGAAAAAGTTATTTAATCTCATTAATCATGGTTTACGCCCTTTACGACTTGAGTCAACGTCTGCAGCCTCCTAAGCAGGAATTGAGACTAATCAGGAAGAGATTCGTGTTATAAGCTTAACTCTAAAACAGAATGTAATTGCACTCTGTTGGTATTTTTGCTAATGAAGTCGACCCGATAGTATAAAAGTAAAGTGTAGTTTGCTTGAATGAAATGCCTCAAATGAAACTTCCTTAAATTCGAAGCAATAGATAGGAAACCGACCACCCTACGAGCCTTACCTAGTACTAATAGTAAATTATGTACAATATTAAAATAAGCACTGTGAGGGGGTGCCATCGAAGGACCACAGTAAGAGGAAGCCCCGTCGGAAATATCCTTCTATATTTTCAAGATCACGGTCGCCTAACGTGAGAATTTTAGAAAGATCGAGAAAGAATCAGTCCCTCCCTTAATCACCCATCACTGCTGTGATTGCTTTCGGACGCCAGTCGCCCCCCCTCCCCTGCGATAACACATTGCGTAGCCACATTAACCCTACCCCCAATAGGACGAGGCAAGTTTCACTCTCTGGACCGAATAGTCATCATGAAATGTGTTTACATAGGCTGGCGCCAAAAATTCCCTAGGTCCCCAGGCCCTGAGGCTTCGTCTATCGGACCAACCACCAGGGTATTTAACCCAGAGATCACTATTTCTCCAGGAGATTGATAGCCCGCCATTCACTCTGTTCAGACTGCCGTAGGTTTCCCGTTAACCCCTGTAACCCGTCATCGTACTTCGTCAAAGATCGAGCCAGCTGATCTCCTTTCGTTAAGCTTTGGCCCCTATCCAGAGGAAAGGTATTCAGCCCCCCTTTTCCCGGAGAGTTGTGCGGCCCTCTCATCTTGATCACCGCTTCAAGATTCCCGTTCTTTCGAGACTGAGACTCCCTGCCGATCTACAAAATCATCTCGAGTTGAGATTACGTCTCTTTGAAGAATAAAATCTCATTCTTCATCATGAATTAATCAAACCCCTTCTTTGAGTCCTTCTCGTCACGACTCCCCGAATTATCTCCTTTAAGACCTGCTTCATTGTCTTCCACTTCCTCTCCAATTCGTTCCTGCTCAAAGGTAAAACGATCGTGTATGGTCAACCAGAGATTACCTCGTTAATCTTCACTTAATTTATTTAACTACCATAAGTAATTTGTTCACCCCTCTGTATAAATTGCCACCTTTTTATTATACATATATATTAAAACTATATCTTGGGGTATTATATTTATATATCCTTTGAACTGCAACTTGGCAAGCCTTTAGTCAAAACCAGGTCAACCGTAAATCGCATTCTTTATTAATCACCCCCGAACATCTTTCAAGCGCCCTGCGGTTAGCTGTCTGCCCCTGCTTGTGTACGACTTTGTGCGCCGAGCTAGTCTACATGGCATACCTCGACAACCAGCATGAAATAAAAACTAAGAACTCCGTCTGTTTTTTAAACGTCCGTAGGAAAATACTGAGCAGGAACAACTAACAACAAAAAGATGCAAATTATTGATGCGGTATGGAGGGGACACAACATTGCCCTCACGTCTAGCGTACCAATGATTTTCATTGGCAGCACAGCAGATGCAGCACAGACCATTGCCTAAGATGCCAGATACTTCTAGAAAAAAATTATACGCATTGGGACTGCATCATGCTAAACACAATACACATTAATACGCTCAAAAAACGTGGTAGGTCTTAAGTCAGTTTGCCGCGGCTGTACAATGGTGATTTGAATATTTATTTAAATACACAACTGCATCTTTATAAATCAATAGTTTTCGAAATCACTAAACGCCCTCTCACCAGTTTATCACAATTCTATGGATGACCTCAGCTCCCTCCCACCGCTAGGGATAATAAAGGAGAAACCTTTGATCCTATAGGCTGTGCTATAGGCCCCGTCAACGTTACCAGAATCAATTGAGGGACCAGGTTAGAGTGGAGAGAAACTGTTGCATGCTGTGGGAAGTTTATAAAACTCCTCTGCTAGCGATCCATGAAACAGTAAGAAAGGATATACCTAATTGTTGGGTTCCGAGTCTAAGATTGCATCCAGGTCACTGCCAAGAACTCAAAATGGTACCACAACCTCCTATATCAACATCATTTTCAAACAGTTCAGGACCAAATTTTGCAGCATGATGACACAACGTTATAAGGAAAAAGTAATTACAAAGTTCTTGGCCCAAAATAACATCGAAATTTTATGACGGATTGGAAACTAATCAAGGATTTGTATGTGAGAATCAAATTGGCGTTTAATAAACAAAAGCTATCCAATTGTGAGCAGTTGCGGTACTTATTAAACAAAAAAGGAACAATATCAGTCAATATATCATAAAAAATAACCTCAAGAATGCCCCAAAAGACTTTAATCAATCCTGAAGAGCAAGGGACATTATTGTAAATATTGACTGCGCGCATCAATTGACTATATGAATAAATAAAATGCGTTTGTGGTCCTAATTTTTTATATTTCACCCTAAAATTATTGTATCAACATAGTAAAATTAGATGCAACGTTTGATTAGTTCTAGTAATCCATAACACTATACTTTAAGAACAAGACTTTATGGATAGGCTGATTAATAAGAGATTTTTATTCTTAGTTTGTTTATGACTTTGGGATATTTTAAGGTTTTATCTAGGTTCCTTTATTGTTTGAAAAAACAAAATGGTGAAGATGATAAAAATTGATTAAAATTCAGGCATGACTGCTTTTTCACTTTGCCTTTTTTTTGTATTTTCGAAAGTTTTATCGAATTTATTTGAAAAAAATGTGTTAATTTTAATTTTGATGAGGAGGAAATAGCTACTGTCCGCTAAAAACGAGTAAAGAAATTAAATTATTAGAGCAAATTTACCTTGAGAAAGAAGAATCATGAGGATTTGTTTATACATATTTAAAAAGAATTCCGATTAAACAAATTTCTAGCATTTAAGTCTAGAAAAGAAGCATCAATGTGAAAAAATAGAAAGAGTAAATTATTAGGAGATATAAATTGGAACATTTAAAAAAGATTAAGAACAAAATACCGTTGTGAAAGGCAGATAGCTATTGGGCCAAAGACAGATGGTCTGTATGCGAAGTGCAAGCTACTCTTTTCTATCTTAGGAAAAAAGATATACTCTCTAAACCTTGGGCCTAAACTGTAGGTACGATGTGGTTGACTCGTCTTGTGTAGATGCTGAGACGGTCCCTTCAATACCAAATCTGGTTTTCTGGGCAAAAATTGGCAGATGGACTGGGCACTGGGTCAATGTGTATTTTCATCCTACATCTCCTGCTTCAAAACGGTGGAATCTGGCTTACCTTTTTTATAAACATTAGGTTAAATATATTGGCCGTTGATCAATATTTGTATACAGCAAATGAATCATAAAATTAGCTATTATATTATATAAAATTTTCCAATATGACTTTGGTGACTTGTATAGATTTGGCCTCAGTGAAGGAGAAATTTTGATTAAATTGAATTCAGTCTGTCGTTCCTTCGATTCCCTATTAAACACGGTTCTAATTGTGATTTTGTACCTCACTCCTTGAGATGCGTAATCGATGCAGGCGCCTGGATACCCTTTTGATCGTATTCGAAAAACATTTAAATATGAGTTGCTGGTATGCCAAGCGCGCCGAGAGAGTATTCAAGATGTTGTTTGGAAATATATTTCATATTTAATGGCGAACTGAAGAGGGAAAAAGGCTTGTATTCTAAGAAACATACTAAATAAAAATAAAACACCTTTATCCAAAGTTTTTTTAAAATTTTTAGCAATTAAATTTTTGCTGTGGTTCCAGGGAGGAGATTCAAGATTGAAATAATTTTATTTATTCATCGAGAGAAAAGAAAAATGAAAGCATTTCTTGTATAAGGAAGATACGAAAGAAAAGGCGACAGTTGACTGAATGGTAGAATCCAATTCATATGGAAAAACTATTCTGAAAGAAACATCACTCAATTTTACAAAGGTTGAGCATAATAAATATCAAGTAACCCAGGAGATGTGTCCTTAATCGTACACATGAAGAAAAGATATATTACACAAAACTCAGAGGTAAAATCAGACCATTTTTTGACAGAACTATGTAGGAAAACATGATATTGATAACTTTTACATATTTGCGTATGTTGATTAATTAGTGAATATTTATAAACATTATTTAACAAAAGAAATCAGTAATTTGATGAGGAAACCATTTGTTAAAGAGGCAGCAGGCCAACGTCAGATGACAAGATAGGTCACCAGTATAAACGTGGTCGCTAGTGCAAGACTATTTCTTTCCTCGTAGCCAGCTTTGACGGGGAAGATGTACAATAGTACAGTAATTTAACACTATATTATCCGAAGAGAAATGCACCCATTAAGTAGATTTCCGAAGAGGGAAGATTTCTTGTTATATAAGATACACTGAATAATTTATAGCAAAATAGCTAAGTTATCTAACTATTCTACATACTAGAGGTTGTACTTCAAAAGAATGATGGAACTTTAGGTTCTTTTTATATATTTTTCCTCGTATATTATTATTTTTATTATTAATCATTCACATACACATTTATTTTTATTTTCATTATGAATAATTGTTTGATATTTAGAAAACTATAATCGCTTAAAAATAATTTTATCTCTCTTATTGTGTCAAACACATTTTGGCGAATCCATCTATACAGAAGTTATTGAGCGGTCGATGTTACTACTAATATAACAAGCCGCTGTTCTCTTCCTTAACAGGAAGAGCTTGGTTACACAGGCCCCCCTGCGGGGTGTGGCCTATGGCCTTATTTGCTAATCTTAACCGCCTTTTTTAATCCCCTTTATAGACTCTTTATTTTAACACCCTGAACACCCTTTTCTTCTTCTTCATCTTCATCTTAATTTTAATCTTCACCTTCATCTTTATCTTCATTCTCATCTTTTTCTTCTTCTTCTTTTTCTTCTTTTTCTTCTTCTTCTTTTTATAGAGGAATTATTAGAAATAACTTTGATTAAAAAATTAATATACTTAGGTTACAACCGAACTAAATGAAAAAATCTTATTCAAACCTTCAAAACGTCTCGTTCTTAAAATATAAGGTTAAAGATAAAGGTTTTAATTTCGATTGTTTTCTCTCTTCCTTAATTGTGATGACGTCAGAGTGGGGAAGTATTATGGCAAAAAATTGGTACTGTGAAGACATATAGTCTAAATAATTTCTACCGAACGTATTTCGTCACCTTTTTTAGTCACGTGCATGAAGGTAGGTCCCCGTTTTTTATTTTCTGTGTTTGTATTAACATCATAACTATTCAGCCGATTCTAACGAAATTTGAAAACCTTTTGGCAATAAAATCATAACTATTCGGCCGATTCTAACGAAATTTGAAAACCTTTTGACAATAAAATCATAACTATTCGGCCAATTCTAACGAAATTTAAAATTCTTTTGTTGTTTTACATTTTCTTTGGAATGATATAATTGCCAAAGTCTTCCCAAGTTAGCCTGTGAAATATTTTGCTTCAGAAATAACATCATAACTATTTTGCCGATACGCTGCTAGACTAGAGTAGGGTATAATATGCTATACTCAGTTAGGCAAGCCTAGAATACGCTATACTATGCTAGATTCTCATAGGCTAGGCTATAATATGCTAAGCTCTGCTAAGATAGAATGTACGAGGGTAGGATATACTAGGCTAATTTAGGCTATAAAATGCTATGCTAGGATATGATATATTGTGTTAGGCTAGACAATAGGATAGTGTGAGGGAATCCCCACGTGGAAGATATGTAGCAGAAAGGAACTCCCATGTGCAGCAAAAAGCCCGGCTAGGACTAAAGTGGTAAGCATAGCCCCCCCCCCGCCCCATCCCATTCCACAAGCGGTAGCCTCGAATCGAGTCCCCCACGATTCACCTTTATGCGTGCTAAAATAGCTCTGCCAGAAGATTCGTGGCCCTTCGAGAGTAGAGCTGTTTCCCGCTAACCTTCAACTCCGACGAGAGCCTTGGATATAAATAAGGCTCGACTCCCAGGAAGACACACAGAGTTGAGAAGTCTCGCCAGAACCAAGAAGATTTGCCCAGGGTTCCAAGTCAAGTGCTAGCAACAAAGCAAAGTGACAGCTGGACTAGTTTGTGTATTTGGAATTAGCCCCAACCAGGAGGTAATTCCACTGAAAGATCGCCCCCAAGTGATTTTCCCGACTTCTTTCATCAACTCCTGTCGAAGTTCTCCTTATATTAGGTAGCCGAAATACTCTTCCCTGGACCGGAAGTTACATCCCCCCCTTGCTTTTGGAGAACCGTCATCACTCCAAACTCCCGCTCTGAAGTCCGAGCGGTCTCACCTCACGTACCGAAGACATCCGTAAGCCAACCCCCCTCCCCCCTTCAGTAACCCAATTGAGTTAATACCCCCCACCCCCTTCGTTTATTGATGTGATTTTTGCCCGTTAATTCTCTGAGGTAATTTCACCCTTTAATTCTCTTATTAATTTTTTGGGGGAAATAAAATTCTATTTTTATACATGTCTCTTTAAATAACCTTGAATTTTGCCGTTGTATATAATTTACCTTTCCTCGTTGCACTCTCTCATTACTCAGCCCTTCTGACCGCGTGGTTTTCCGTCCCTTTTGTCGGTTCGCTCTCAAGTTATTGGTCCTCTCCATAGATATAATATGATATTGATATAATCTAATGTCATACCACGACATATATATATATATATATATATATATATATATATATATATATATATTAATATACATATTATAAAATCTGGTGTGCAAGTATGTTGGGGTTTTTACGAACCCGTGTCATTTTAATTTCGACATTAGAAGTTCCCTTGTTATTCACGTACATCCCTTTTATTTTAATTTTCGTATTGTACTGGCAGAAGGCAAGTATAGGTTAATTAAAGAGCCGTGGAACGTAATCTATTTAGATTTGGTGTTGGAATCCAGGTAATTAATTTTTTTTATTGTGTTTGAATTTTGGAGACTCTCCTGGTTATTAATCCAAAAGAGTTAATGTCTTTGGTTTCTTAATTCCAGTAGGACCAATTTAATATTTTTTCCGCTTAGAAACATCAGAGGTAGGTAGCTGTATCTTAATTTTTTTTTTGGTTTTCAAAGCCTTCACGAATATTCAAGTATTCGTTTCGCGTGGCTAGTGTCCTAGCTCGTTCGCGTATCAGTGTTACCTCAGTTGATTGCGTGAAAATGTTATCCTTCGAAAAATTCAAAAGTCAAGGGAAAATATTAGGTCTTTCGGGCAAAGACCAGCTAAATTACGTACTGGAGGAAGAGAGGAACGAACGGGCAGAGCGAAGGGAATTAGAGATGGAGAAGAACAAACTGAAGATGGAGATGGAGGAGAACAAACTGAAGATGGAGATGGAGATGGAGGAGAACAAACTGAAGATGGAGATGGAGGGGAACAAACTGAAGATGGAGGAGAACAAACTGAAGATGGAAGAGAACAAACTGAAGATGGAGGAGAAAAAACTGAAGATGGAGATGGAGGAGAACAAACTGGAAATGGAGATGGAGAAAAACAAAATGGAGGAGAACAAACTGAAAATGGAGATGGAAGAACGTGAATAAATTAGGCAGCATGAGCTGGAAATGAGCCGAAATCAAATGGACTCTCAGTCCATCGGTTCATGGGCTGAAATTCCCCAAACTCCTTCAGTCCACCTTCCCGCTTTCAATGATGGAGAGGACTTTGGGTCATTTTTGGCCCATTTTGAGAGAATCTTTCAGATCAATAGTTGGGATCTCGAAAATGATGGCGTCGCTCGCTTACTATCCCTTCTAAATGCCAAGTTAAGGGATATCTTCGTATCACTTCCTCCAGAAGCAACTTTCCACTATTCTACGTTAAATTCCGAAATTGCGAGCCGCTGTTCATATGAATAGCGAATTCTACCGCTCCCGATTCCGCCAGGAAAGGATCCGTCCTGGCCAAACATTTTGACAACACGGATACATCCTCCAAAGAAAACTTTAGTGTTGAAAGGATGCGTGCAAAATTCTCCAGGTCTACGAGTCCTTTCTGGACTTCTTCCTTAGGGATCAGCTTTTAGCTTCCGTGGCTCCCAAAATTCGCGCCTTCATTAAGGATAAACGTTGCGCTACTTTCAAGGAGTGCTTGGAAGAGTCCGATGTCTACGCGGGTAGTCACGATTTATACCCTAAGGATGTGAAAAGGCTCCCCAATCACCCTCAAAACTAAATTTTATGGCCTTAAGACCCCCCCTAATTTGGTTCCAAGATTTACCAAAGTTCCTAGTCCCTCGAAGCTAAGAAACTTCCATCCATCGGAACACCGAGACGTTAAGCCCCTAGTTTTTTCTCCCCCGGTTGTGCCATACCAAAAGAACCCGATCATCTGCTACACCTGCGGAGTTCCCGGCCATTACCACACGAACTGTCATCAAAACTCCTAATTCACAAACTCTCAGTCCCACCAAGTACACCAAATCTGGGCCGCCTCTGATCCTTCTCCGTCGCCTCAGAAGACTCCCGACTCTCCCTCGCCCGCCAAAGACCCGGTCCATCAGGAAAATTTTCTCTTTAATGAGAACAACCCTGGTGGATTGAAGTTCGATAACAGAACTGTGAACGGTTGCCGAGTATCCACCCTCGTCCGTGACACCAGGTGCACCTGTATTATAGTGTCTGAGGACCTACTTTCCCCTGTTGGGCCCGGCTACAAGAAATTTGGGGTGGTCCACGACTACTTTGGCCAGGCGAGTCGTTTCCCAGTAATTCGTTGTCACATCGAGTGTGACTATATATCCGGTTGGGCCGAAGTGGTAGCGGCCCCAATCCAGTTCTGCTTCGTTTTATTCGGTCAGAACCCCGTAATTCATGACCATCCCGTGGCCCAGCCCGTGATTACCCGTACACAGGCAGCCCTGGAATCCCGTGCACCTGTTCCCCTGGAAACCCCTATCGCGTCGGAGTTCCAATCCCTGCGGAGCGATAAGTTTTCCCGCGCCCAAGAACAGTGCGCAACTCTTTTCTGCCTTTGGGAGAAAACTAAAGCCCTCGAGCATGAGTCCACCCGAGGCAACAAACAAGTCTCGTATCCCGTGAAAAAGGACCTATTGAGAGGTTTGAGACCTAATTGGACCTTAAGTCACGGGAACCAAAATTAAAGCCTGGCGCGAAGGTGCTGGTGCTACTTCCCAAGGGAAGCAACATATTCCTTAGCCAGTGAAAGAGACCCTACCCCGTCCTCGAGGCTAGAGGACCCGTGGATTACCTCATCCATACTCCGTCGAGAGCGAAGGTTTTCCATGTGAATTGTATATATATTATCTCCTTAATGTTCCTAATTATGATTTCTTTTTTTTTTGGTCAACTAAATTGTTGAGTTTTTTTTTGTCCCATATTTATGCCGCCATTTAATTGTATCCTTTTTTTTTGTCCCACTGAAATGTTGCCAATGTTCTCCTGTGATTTTTCTTTTTTTTTAAATTGTATTAGTTAAATTCTCTATAATCGACCTGTTTAAGGCTTATGTCCGTAAACTCCCCCTGAGCTCAAATTTACGTGTTTTTTTTTTGTGTGCATACACCTGTCGTAGATTGTCAGAATTTCCCTAGACTTTTGATAATACTAGTTTGACGTGTTGGGAGGATCCTTTTCTACGCAACTGCTCTGTAAAGCATCATCTTTCGGTTGGGAGATGTGTAAGGCAATCCCCACGTGGAAGATCTGTAGCAGAAAGGAACTCCCATGTGTAGCAAAAAGCCCGGCTAGGACTAAAGTGGTAAGCATAGCCCCCCTCCCCATCCCATTCCACAAGCGGTAGCCTCGAATCGAGTCCCCCACGATTCACCTTTATGCGTGCTAAAATAGCTCTGCCAGAAGATTCGTGGCCCTTCGAGAGTAGAGCTGTTTCCCGCTAACCCCCAACTCCGGGGAGAGTTTTGAATATAAATAACGCTCGACTCTCCGGAAGACACACAGAGCTGAGAAGTCTCGCCAGAACCAAGAAGATTTGCACATGGTTCCAAGTCAAGTGCTAGCAACAAAGCAAAGTGACAGCTGAACTAGTTTGTGTATTTGGAATTAGCCCCAACCAGGAGGTAATTCCACTGAAAGATCGCCCCCAAGTGATTTTCCCGACTTCTTTCATCAACTCCTGTCGAAGCTCTCCTTATATCGAGTAGCCAAAATACTCTCCCCTGGACCGGAAGTTACCCCCCCCCCCTCCCCTTGCTTTTGGAGAACAGTCATCACTTCACCCTCCCGCTCTGAAGTCCGAGTTGTCTCACCTCACGTACCGAAGACATCCGTAAGCCAACCCCCCTTCCCCCCTTCAGTAACCCAATTAAGTTAATTGCCTCTCTTCGTTTATTGATGTGATTTTTGCCGGTTAATTCTCTGAGGTAATTTTACCCTTCAATTCCCTTATTATTTTTTTTTGTGTAAATAAAATTCTATTTTTATACATGTTTCGTTAAATAACCTTGAACTTTGCCATTGTCCATAATTTACCTGACCTCGTTGCACTCTCTTGTTACTCAGCCCGTCTGAACGCCTGGTTGTCCGTTCCTTTTGTCGGTTCGCTTTCAAGTTATTGGTCCTCTCCCATAGATATAATAAGGTATTGATATAATATAATGTCATACCACGACAGATAGTATCTGCTATACCTGTCTCGGATAGTTAATGCTAGGCTAGATTATACTATGCTAGGCTATGCTAATCTATACTAAGCTATTCTACGCTAGACAGGGCTATACTATGCTATGCTAGGGTAGGCAAAATTTTAATATTGCTACGCAGGGCTATTATCTGCATGGTAGGATATGTTAGGCTATCCTGCGTAATACCCAGTTAGGCTAGGATAGGCTATCTATCAAGGCTATGATACGCTAAGATTTGCATGGTTATTCTAGTTAGGGTATGCTATGTTATACTAGTCTAGGCAATAATATGATACGCTTGGCTCTATCATGTTAGGTGTGATTATGCTATGATAGGCTATACCAAGCTAGCCTATAGTAAGCTAGGCTAGGCTAGGATATCATATGCAACGATATATTCGCTAGGCTATAGTTGTATATTCTAGCTTGGCTATACTAAGTTAGGCTACTCTAGGCAACGCTAGTCTAGGTTCTGGCATGCAATGCTAAGAAATAGCTGGTTAGGCTACTGTAAGCTAAGCTACAGTAGCCAAGGCTACGCTAGGCAACGCTATAACGCTATACTAGTCTAGGCTAAGCTAGGTTAGACTAGGGGCTATTAAGCGAGGCTAAACTATACTAGGATACGATAGGTTAGGTTATAATAAGCAAAGGTAGGATAAAGTAGGCTAGAATATACTAGGTTATGCTAGGTTAACTAGATTATACTAAGCTAGGCTAGGTTAGGCCTGGCACAGTCAGGCTATTCTAATTTAGGCTAGGCTATCCTATGTTTGGCTAGGTTTGGCGATACTAGGCTAAAACAAGGTAGGGTATACTATGCTATGCTTGGATAAGATATACTATGCTATAATAGTCCAGTTTAGGCTTTTATAGGCTATTCTATGCTATGCTATGCTAGACAATGCTAGGCTATGCTAAGCTATTCTATATTATGGTACGCTAAAGTATGTGTCACTGGTATGTTATTTTTTGGCTAGGTCAGATTATGTTATGCTATACTGTTCTGTTCTATGCTTTGATATACTATGATAGGTTTAACTATGCTATATTTTACTATGCTGTGGTATATTAGTCGATGCTGTGCTATGCTATACTATGATATGCAATATCATATTATGCTATACTATAGAATAGTAGAGCAATCTTTTCTCAAACTTTTCAACGTTCTAATTACATAAATGAAAGGTGCTCCAAATTTGCAGCCTTACTTATGAATTCTAAAGATATTTTTTTAATCCTTATCTCTGTAATTTAACTTGGTGAATTTTTGAAATTTTAGAAAATATATTTTTTGCTGAGTGGACAAGTAACCTTTAATGTTTTTGAGTTTAGGTTTATTTGAAACTTTTATTCGTAGGGCTGTTTATTATTTGTTTTGAGCTTTTATCAAAGTTCTTTCTAAGAGTTCAGAAAAACTAAATATGTTATCGAATGATTTGGAATGAAAAAAAACAAATCGTGAAGGTTAAAAATGTATCAAAAAAGTGTTTGGAAAATTCTCAACCATATATAAATCTTCAAGGGATAAAGATAATATAATAAAAGGTGAAATAACTTAAAAAAAATGTTTCAGGGTATCAATGTTGAAAAAGGCGTTCAGGGTGTTAGAATAAAGAATCTATAAAAGGGATTAAAAAAGCGGTTTAGAATAGCAAATAAGCCGTAGGCCACACGCCAAGGGAGTGCTTGTGGATCCAAGTTCTTTCTGGAAGAAAGAATACGAAGTATGGTTTGTTTTAATATAATTTAGTTCTACCTGGTTAGCTACTTAAACGTTTTAATTATTTTGTACATCTTGGGGAATTAAATAACATTTATTATATTATTACCAGGTAATGGCTTCGCCCGCCCCCTACGGCGGAAGCTTGCGCTTCGCTACTAAGATTACAATTTAAAATCTAAAAAAAAGCAGCCATGGTTAAATTTTTTTTAATTTTCTAAACTTCGCCAATTATTTTAATTTTAAAAAGGAGCTCAAACTAAATTTACCTCTTTGAAAATATCACGTTGCTAAAGTATAGTTATAGAAGATATATAAAAATAAATTTTCTGAACTTCACCATTTGAAATTCTTTGGGTTTTAAAAATTCACAAAATTTCGATACTTATATTTATTTCTGATCTTCACCATTTTGTTTTTTAATATTATAAAAGAATTATTAGAAAAAACTTTGGTAAAAAAAAAGTCATATCCAAACTAAGATGAAATTATTATTCAAATACTCAAAAAATTCCCCTTCTTAAATTATAGAGTTAGTGATGATGTAATTGTAGAGGAATCGTCCCTCCTCCCCCCCCCTCCTCGTTCACTCTTGGTGCAGTAACAAGGCGGTTACCGCAAAGACATCCGTCGAAGGCATCGGCGGGTTCAGTGCTTAACCGCAGTGTGGCACAACTCGGTGCCATGAAAGACCCTAAAGGTCAAAATGTAAGATCTCCCCCAGGAGAGTGAGATCCAGTTTCACGTCAAATAAGAAATTGGAGACGTGTTTCTCCCAATCTCGAAGGCTAACGAGGAGCCGATGTTTGACTTTGTGTGAAAAACCGTTGGCCAAAAGAACTCTCTTGGGGCCGTCCTCAAGCCCCTCCCCCCTTACCACTCCCCCCAGTGGGGTGAAGAGGTATAAATAAGAAACGCTGAGGAAAATCCGGGTAGTATACGTCAGTCTCTAGGTGACGAAGTCATCGAATCAAACCGAACTACCGAGACTGGAGTGGTAGTGTACTTGGCTCGCTAGACCAAGAATTACCCTGCAAGAGAGGCAGGGCTACCTACCTTAAGGGGCTAAAAAGAAGCTCATCCTTGAGCAGAGTCCCTGGTTATCAAACCAAACGATAAGTTAACTTTGGTAAGTTCAACTTACTCTCGACAGAGACACTCCTCATATCCTGGTGCACCTTAAACTCCAGGGGTATTCCTCGTCCTTGAGGAAGTAAGAAAAGAAGAAGGAAAAGCCTTCCTCCTCGAGCCCGTTACTCGGTGGCCACACCGAACTCTTAGTTAACTTGGTGAGGAACCAAGTTCAACTTAATTCTCGTCAGAGAAATCCCCCTCCGTTATACTCGCCCTTAAAGAAGACTGGAACTTCGAAAAGGTTCCTCCTCGAGCTAGTTCCTGGTTATCAAACCGAACTTTAAGTAACTTATTCTCGCCAGAGAAACCCCCCTCCGTTATACGCGCCCTTGAAGAAGACCCTCCCTGAGTTCAGTCCTCGATCATGAGGAAATAAGTAACGAAGGAGAAAAGCTCCCGCCTCAAGCTCGTTACTCGGTGGTCACACCGCACTCCAAGTTAACTTGATTTAAGAACCAAGTTTGACTCACTCTCGCCAGAGAGACCACGACTGCCTAGGTGTTGCATGAAACACCGTATTGGTTCTCGTCTTTGAAGAACCCCATCCCCCGGAAGAACGTGTGGACCCCCCAGCTGCCACCCTCGCCAAAACAACCGTGTGATCTCGCTCATCTACATCTTGCCGGCGGCACGCGTCGAGAGTAAATAACATTTATGAGGCCTTTAAAGTCTACATGAGTCCGTAAGCCTAATTATTTTATTATTGTTGTGTGTAGAGAAAACGTTAATCAATTTTTGTGGGTAAACTAATTTAATTAATTTTTGTTTAGGATAATATTCAGAGTATTGCTGTAGTTAAGGTATAAAAGTTATGTATTCAATTGATAAAGGTAAAATATAAGTTTATTTTGGGATTGATGTTCGTCGCTCTTATATATACTTACGTGCTTCAGAACGGCTCTGTTCTTTAAGATATTCTGATATCTAAATATATTAGGCACGCTTAGCACTCTTTGAGCTAGAACAAAAAGGGGGAGAATTCTACAACATAAATAAAAGTGGTTTCAGGTTTGTAGGTTGTTATTAAAAAGAACCCAGCAGTGTCTATTTAAGAAAGAGCCAACACGTAAAGGAATGTCATATCATGAGTAAGAGAATAATTGATGAGAGGAAAATTGGTAGAGTTAGGGGTGGTAACAATCTAAATGTAAGTGTTAGGGCAAGTGGTAAATTTGTTGTCGGGAGTGGTATTTCAATCAGCATAGTAGGGGGATTAAGTGTAAGTTATGCTAAACGCTACCTGGTGAGTGGTGGCATAATTACCTGAGAATAAAGAAAGGAAAAATCGACGGACCAACACAAAATGGATCCGGTCGAAAGATTTTACCAACAAGCCAAAATTCTAGGATTGGAAGGCAAGGATATGGATGCCTACATCCTCGAAGAATTGAGAATACAAAGAAAAGAAGAAGAAGAAATAATAGAGTTTGATAGAAAGAGGGAAAATATAAAAAGAGAAGGGAAAAGAGAATGCGAAGCAATAAATATACGGAGAGACATAAAATTAGAGAAAGACAGAATACAGGGGAAAATAGAAAGAGAGGAAAGAAGAATGCTGAGAGGAGGTAAAACAAGCGAAAGAATAATACTGTTGAAAAGAGAAGCACAAGAATTCGAAATAAGGATAGAAAGGGAAGATGAGGAAAGGAGAATAAAGATAAAACGAGAAGATGATGAAAGAAAAATAAAGATAAATCTGAAAGATGAAGAAAGAAGAACCCAATGGGAAAATGAAATAGCGAAAGCAGGAAAAGAATTTGAGGGCAGGAGAATGAAGAGGGAAAAAGAGTTGAAAGAAAGGAGAATAAAGATAAAACAAGAAGATGATGAAAGAAAAATCAAGATAAAGCTGGAAGATGAAGAAAGAAGAACTCGACGGGAAAATGAAATAGCGAAAGCAGAAAAAGAGGCAGAGGAAAGGAGAATGAAGAGGGAAAAAGAACGTGCTCAAGCTGAAAGAGAAGAGAGAGAAGAAAAAGAAAGATTGCTCGCACTCGAAAGAGCACCTTTCGAGAATCTCATAGAGGCCGAGGAAGTTGTAGCCCGGCCTGGACCTAAGAAAGGACCATCGAGGGAAACCTAGCCAAATGGGGTAACGATGGAAGAAGTAGGAAGTAGGGTTGAGGTACCAGCAGGAGTACCTAAAGGAAAACCTACGAGGAGAACCCAGCCAAATGGGGTTATCAGGGAAGAAGTAGGAGGTAGGGTAGAGGTACGAGCAGGTGTACCTGAGGCCCTACCTACAAAGAGAAGTGAGTCAAATGGTTTGACAAGGAAGGAAGTAAAAGGTGCTATTGCAATACACCCAGGTAAGACTAGTCAAATGGTAGACGCGGATGAGTATCCCCTACCCCTAGTAGTCTCCTCCACGAACGGAACGTTCACGGAGTTACCGCTAAATCGCCAAGTCGTAGTGAGCACCACGCCCATTAGCGAACTCGCAGGGAAAAGTTTTCTCGATCCCCAGAGATCAAACCCAGACACGATCTTCCCGCGTACCTGGTTAAAGGAGAGCTATGGGACTCAAGTTCTCATCAATTATGCCCCGCTGCAACAGGCCGCTCTAGCCTTAATGTTCAATTTAAAGGTAGTCAAGTACCATAATATGGGTAAGTCGAGTAGGTTGAAATACCGCTACCATTTAGTAACATACTGGGTTAGACTCAATAACCCGAACGGCCAACTCAGGTGCGGTAAAGTATTAGGAATTAGAGCACCATTTTAGGATCAGCTACATCAAAGTAGCCGGTAAAGTACAGCTGCTCTATAGGCGGAGACGAAAAACCATTTAGGGTTATTTCAGTACCTAATGACCGTGAAACCATGCTTTTAATTGTTGTACGTGTTAATATTTATCGGTAGGATTTAAGTTCCTCAAAAACTTAGAAATGTAAGGAAGTAGCTTGTTTTGTTGTTTTTTTTGTGGGTAATCGACGATTTAAAGTTTTTTTAATTTTATGTAAAATTGTAAATCGAGTATGTCTAGTTCGACACATTGCCTGTGTAAACGCACGCGAGGGCGTACATGTGTCAGGAAACTTAATGTATGAGAGGGCTCAAGAAATACAATTTTGCTAATCTCGACTAGGTTGAGTAACTTGTTTCGAGTTCCGCGGAGCATCCCCCCCCTCCCCATTAGGTTCTTCGATGGAAGGTATGTAGGGGAATCGTCCCTTCACCCCCCCCCCCTCCTCGTTCACTCTTAATGCACTCACAAGGCGCTTACCACAAAGACATCCGTCGAAGGCATTGGCGGGTTCAGTGTTTAACCGCAGTGTGGCACAACTCGGTGCCATGAAAGACCCTAAAGGTCAAAATGTAAGATCTCCCCCAGGAGAGTGAGATCCAGTTTCACGTCAAATAAGAAATTGGAGACGTGTTTCTCCCAATCTCGAAGGCTAACGAGGAGCCGAGGTTTGACTTTGTGTGAAAAACCGTTGGCCAAAAGAACTCTCCTGGGGCCGTTCTCAAGCCCCCCCCTTTACTACTCCCCCAGTGGGGTGACGGGGTATAAATGAGGAACTCTGAGGAAAATCAGGGTAGTATACGTCAGTCTCTAGGTGACGAAGTCTTCGGATCAAACCGAACTACCGAGACTGGAGAGGTAGTGTACTTGGCTCGCCAGACCAAGAAGTACCCTGCAAGAGAGGCAGGGCTACCTACCTTAAGGAGCTAAGAAAAACTCATCCTCGAGCTAAGTCCCTGGTTATCAAACAAAACGAAAAGTTAACTTTGGTAAGTTTAACTTACTCTCGCCAGAGAGACTCCTCATATCCTGGTGCACCTTAAACACAAGGGGTATTCCTCGTCCTTGAGGAAGTAAGAAAAGAATAAGGAAAAGGCTCCCTCCTCGAGCCCGTTACACGGTGGCCACACCGAACTCTTAGTTAACTTGGTGAGGAACCAAGTTCAACTTGTTCTCGTCAGAGAAATCCCCCTCCGTTATACTCGCCCTTGAAGAAAACTGGAACTAAGAAAAGGTTCCTCCTCGAGCTAGTTCCCGTTTATCAAACCGAACTTTAAGTAACTTATTCTATCCAGAGAAACCCCCCTCCGTTATACGCGCCCTTGAAAAAGCCCCCCTCAGAGTTCAGTCCTCGTCCATGAGGAAATAAGTAACGAAGGAGAAAAGCTTCCGCCTCGAGCTCGTTACTCGGTGGTCACACCGCACTCCAAGTTAACTTGATTTAAGAACCAAGTTCGACTCACTCTCGCCAGAGACACCACGACTGCCTGGGTGTTGCATAAAGCACCGTATTGGTTCTCGTCCTTGAAGAACCCCCTTCCCCGGAAGAACGTGTGGACCTGCCAGCTGCCAACCTCGCCAAAACAACCGTGTTATCTCGCTCATCTACATCTGGCCGGCAGCACGCGTCGAGAGTAAATAACATTTCTGAGGCCTTTAAACTCCACATGAGTCCGTAAGCCTAATTATTATATTATTGTTGTGTGTAGAGAAAACGTTAATCAATTTTTGTGGGTAAACTAATTTAATTAATTTTTGTTTAGGATAATATTCAGAGTATTGCTGTAGTTAAGGTATAAAAGTTATGTATTCAATTGATAAACGTTAAAAATAAGTTTATTTGTGGATTAATGTTCGTTTCTCTTATATATCCTTACGTGTTTCAGAACGGCTCTGTTCTTTAAGATATTGCGATATCTAAATATTTTAGACACTCTTAGCACTCTTAGAGATAGAACAAAAAAGGAGGGGAATTCTACGACAATGATGATTATATCTATTTCACTTTTTTTTCTTATTTCACCGTTTAAAACATATTCATCAGTGTGCTAAGTAAAACTTTAAGTTTGTGACGGAATCTTTTCTCTCACACACCTAAACCTTTTGAAATAACACCCCCTCATAGTGTAACAGAAATTTTTATAAACTTGGTAGGTAGATGTTTAAAGGTGTCCATTCCGCTCCTTGGCTTGTCATTGGCATGCACAATACGCAAGAATGCGGCTTAATAAATTGACCAAATGTATTGGGTCTGGTGTTAAGTTGTTTCAAGGATTTCTAGATCATTCACCTCTATCTAAGTTCTCATTCTCTTCACAGACTCGTGTAAATTCTTTGCCTTTGACCTTGACCATCAATCATAGATGATACGAATTTTGCCTTGCTCTTTTTTTTCATTTTTAGCCGTGAAATCTTTTAATAACATGGCCTATCTTCGAATTTAACTTTCAATGATCTTGTCTTTAAATTTGTAGACTAACAGTCTGCAGTTACTTTATATAGTATGGCCATAACTGTTAGTAATGTTACCTGAATTCCTTAAATGCCATGTAGACATCATGGGCTCCTCGTCCCTTGGTGAAAGTAAATTTCATTATTTTGAAGGTGACTACTAAAATTATTCAGTAATTTGGCAACGTCATGCCCTTTAAGGAGAACTGTACTGAATGCATATGGGAACGCAACATATTTATATAGTGCGCTCAATAAAGTATTGTGTATTTCTTCAGATATTCAATAATATCCTTAAAGTATTTATGTTCTTCTGGGCTCCAAACAAATACAGCAGCGATTCAAATTGCAGCTTTAGCAAAATAGCAATTTGAGAGAACCGCATGATGAATGAGAAGTAAAATTCGAATAAAAACAAGTATCACTCATGTATAATTCGCAAACTTTGAAGTGGGATAACTAAGTAAAACTTCTAATTTTAATGAGGGTCAAGTTTTACTACCTTTGATGACAAAAGGTAGCATAAGTAGACCAGAAAATCTTTTAAGGAATTACATTTGGATAATTTTAGTTTCAGATTCTCATTCGCAGTCGCAAACACATCCTGCGTTTGCCTAAAATTGATTGTATAATCTGGAAAAATAAAAACAGATCGTGAATGTAGACAGGAAACTCAATTCCTAGGAGTATTTATAATAAAATGTTCACAAGACTATAAAATTTGCAAATGTGATGTCCGTTATTTGGGGAAAAAGCTCTATAGGGGCGTGAATTTGGACATAGCGGTATTTGCCACTATTCTCTGGGTAGATGCAGGAAAGGAAAGTATTTATTTTTTACTAAGTTCTTTATTGTTTCTGTATGATTGCAATATGAAACCTACGGGGATAGTGATGATAATGAGCATCATATAGTCAATTAACACGGATTTTGTATGTATTAACTCTCTTCTTAACTAAACTCGCCTCTAAGATCTCTAAGAGCTATTAAGTACAGCATCTCTTGAATATGCTTTCCCATATTTCTTCACTTACGAATGGGGGACTATTCAAGGCGTAAAATTAGATTTCAAATTTGGTTTCAGTTTAATTTCAAAAGGAACCAGGCTTTATCGACCTAAGAGATCTCTGTCAAAACAATCACATTGCATTATATTTTTGAGGACTATATTTTTTTAACCTTTCGAGACACTAACAATAATACTTTTTTACACAATTTTAAAAACAGGCTTTGACTTTTCGTTTAGCTCATCCATCTAAAGATTGATGTAATTTCTTTATCCTCTTTCAAAAGTCAATTTTGCCAACATTGCTGTACTATGTTGTTGGTATGCGTTTAATACCTGCTGGCGATGTCTGGTATTCATAAAAGAAACCGCGATATTATAATCTTCGTTAATACGCGGCGACTGATCTACTAATATTCTATAAACAAACCTATATTTTTCTATCATGTATTGTCAATCGGTGCAGATTTATTCTGTCAGACACATCTACCTTCAAGAAAACAAATTCTTTAATACAGTTTTATAATTACAGTATATACAGGATGAATGGATCCAAAGAATCTTTAACACGAGTATCAATAAACAACGAACAGATGGGAATAATTGATGAATTATTTTGGTCGCAACAAGCCAAACCAGTTCCTAAACTATCAAATCAACCACACTTCTCTCGACTCGCCTATCCTTCTTTATCGAAACAAACTTGGTCGTAGGTCATCAGCAAGTTAAAGACCATCAACCTTTTGAGTTGAGATTGAATTTTCCTTCCCCTATCATATGTGAATTTTCAGAGCAGCATTCATTTGGCTCTCCTCTTTTAAACAAAGATTCCCTAGAGCAAAGTTTTCATGGCTCTTCTCATTTAATCTCTGACTCCTCGGAAAACATGGCATCGAGCTCTACATTTCATGACTAAAATTCTACAGAGCAGTTTGCTTCGAGTTTGTCTAGTTTACCAAATTCTTTATCAATATAGCAGCTCTTGGATTCTTCTTGGACTTAGATAATAACATTTTTGCCTGTCAATCCAAACCAGGACTTTTTGTATTAACTTGAGATATTAAAAGTATTTGTGAGAATCCAAAACACAAAAAAGGGGGTAGAGCAAATAAAGCTGAGAGAAAAATTAAATTTTAATAAAAATTAATTATTTCAGCGTATGAGGTTATTCAAAGATAATCAGCTCATCTTTCTTGCGTTCATCCCTCCTAAAAAGAGAAGGAAAACCCAAGATTAGGAGGAATATTTATTTTGAACGATGCTAAACTATAGCAAAGTTAAAATTGGAGAAGATAAAGAAAAGAACAATTGCTGTTCCTACCTTATGGTCCTCCGTGCGACGTCTTCTTTGAGTTTCGTGACCGAGTCGATTCTTCTCTCCGACCACAGCTACTCTGCTGTGTGAAGTTTTTTGCCTCGCTACTTTTGTTGCGAGCTGAAGGCTTGATTAAAGATAGCTTCGTTGGTACCGAAAATAAAATCACCGAATGTTAATATTACTTTTACTCAATGGGGTAATTTTAAACGTAAGTAAATAGTTACGTCGGCTCATCTTAGCACTGCTTGCTTTGGTGGAGAAATGTAAGCGACGTTTGCTCCATCAGATTTTGAGAGCGACTGGGGAGCAAGCTTCTCCGAGTTCCCCTTAAGAATTTGGCCGAATTGTTGGTTGGTTGGTTTTAGTGAATTTAAATAAAATTATTCTCCCAATCTTGGGCTTTTATTTATTAAATTTATCAAATTTATTAATTAAATTTATCCATCAAATCTATCGAATTTTAAATATATTTGTATTTTTATACAAAATATTCTATTCAAACGCAAGGGTATCTTTTTTCCTCATTATACGTTGCCTAGCCGGCTTACAATTCCTTACAAATGAGCCTATAGTAGGGGGGTATTAGTATCTACCTTTTGATATACCCCCTTTAAAATATAGAGATGGTCAGTATGAACGAGAAAATACCAATCATAAGCCGTTTAATCAAGCCTATTTCCCCCTGTACATATGCCTTGAAGTTTGCACTTCCCAAATAGGCGTTTTCGACTCAAAATCGCATCACAATACTGGTAAAGAACTGGAATACCGTAAGGAAGCTCAAAATTATTGACATTAAATTTACTTGAGATAAATAATAATGTTACAACATAGTTTCTAGGTTGGAATTTGATGGCACATTTGTTTAAATTGTTTGACCAAGTAGTCTTTCGAACCAATATGGCAGCAGAACTCTGAACTGGCAATGATAAGCCATTTTCTGCTATGATGATGAATATACTATAAATGAACCTAAGGATAACATCATTTAGGGCAGGGATATTATATTCCTGCTACACCATAGACCTTCTTACTTCGAATAGAAGATGAAGGAAGAATAAAATATATAGTGGGGTATTTAGAAGAGGGACGTAGGGTAACCTGAATGAGAGCCCTAGTTTTTCTTGAGGCATTGGTATCGGGAAGCGTGCCACTCTTTCAGATTTCAGGCGTAAAGATGGCTATTATCCATGTGACACCCCCTTGCGTGTCCCAGGGAGTATCATATAGTTCGTTTTAATTATACGGATTTTTCCCGGGTATTGGATGCAGTGTTTAGGATCCTAAATTTCACGATGTCTGATACTCTATTCACCCTTACAAAATACTGTCCCACCCTTCTCATGCAGGTTACTTATCTTTGGATGTAAGGCATACTATACATTCCCTTAAATTGAACGATGAAAGGGAAAGAGTCACGAATCTACTTTCATTAATCAAGAGCAGCAGTTGACTCCGATTACTCCGTGTAAGGGTTTTGATATGGCACAGTTTTTAAGGTAGAGGAGTTTAACTCGGAGGTTCTGAGGGTAAGGGAAGGGTATATTAAATTCTTAACGAACTGGAAAACAAAACACACGCTTGGGTAAACAAATCAATCGGCAGAACTAACACGTAATCATTAGTTAGTTTATGACAAAAAAGCGGCAATCCAACCAGATTTGTTAACTAAATTCTTAAAGATGTATCAAAAAGGTTTTCTTAAGATTCATATTACCCTAAAATTTCTAACCCATCCATAACTCCTGTTTGTTAGAACGGCATTTTGGGTAAAGAAGTGAAAATATCGTAAAACTTTATTTGGCTTAGTTAATGAATGACCTGGTATGTTTTTGCACTTTTCTAAAATCAAGATATCATTAACATCATCATCATTGTGGAGGAATCCCTTTGAATAATATTATTTCCCCACCTCCAAAGACACTATTCCGGGAGAGGAAGCGATCTGTTACTCACCCTCACCCCTTCCGACCTCTCCCTCTTTTGACCCGCCGCCAGGTTTCCGTGAAATTCACACCAAAGCTTCCTCCCGGTCGTCTCAATCTTCCCTCCCCACCTGCTCGGGTCAGGAGACTGCTTTTTAAATCTGCCGTGAACCACGTTTATGTCCTCCACCGCGGTCGCCCGTCTGGCTGCTGATCCCAGCCGTTGACACTTCCTCGTAAGTTGGCGCTAGGTTCATCACACCCGATAACGAAGGTTAAGATGGTCTCAATCTCTCTCTCTTTTTTGAATAGCTTTGGGTATATATGACGCGTTAGGTGGAAGAAAGGCCTAAGCCACAAAATTGAAAATGGCGTTTTTCACGGATAAGTTATCCTTATAGCTTAGTTTATCGTTATACTAAATATCAGAGTCTAATTCGAACTAATTCATATCCAAATTTCAGGTTCACACATTTGTATGTATTTTCAGATAACTGCTGGACAAAATAAGAATATAAATTTGGTGTTAATGTAGCTCGGAGATTCATAACGCATCATTACTTCACATCGAACACATTTACCTAGTTGCCGGTCACTCAACAATGCCTTGTGATGGTCAGTTCTGACAAATTGAACAAAATATGAAATAAAAGTATAATTATATTATTTATACAAAGAAAGATTATCTAAAAGCAATAACTACGTATGTTTTTCAGCGCTTTAAAGTTGTTGAACTTGAACAAAGTAACTTTTTCAATTGTGACGTTTTACAAGACGGCATTGTCAAAAGGAAATCAAACGCAATTAAATTTATTAATGCAATAGAATTTTTTTTTGATCTTTAATACAAAGAAGGCCACGTGATTTCCTCTAGACTTCGAACAAGCCCAAACAGTAATAGTCATCCTGTCAGGCTGTGAAGAGGAAGAAATTCTTACAGCTGCAATTTGTTCCATTTAGCTCGTGAGCCACTGCCTCCAAAGTATTCGAAGATGCTCCCAATAACAAAGGAAAAGAAAATTGATATCCAAGAACTTACAAAATTAATGGCAACAGACGCAGCGAAAGATTATACAAATTTGTTAGAACAAATGGAAACTAAAAAGGAAAAAACAAGAAAATGTTGTAATAGACGTAACCGATAAAACTTTGGATTATACCAGTTAACTGCAAGATGTATAATATACAAACTTTGGAAGAGTCTCCTGAAAAATTTGAAAATGTGGCTTTGACCCTTCTTGCTCTTCCACTTAACGCATCAAATGCACCCGCTCCAGGCTGACGGACAAGAAGTTATCCCCCCCCCCTCTTCGAAGTTTGTTCGGTGACCTCCTGAGACAGGAGGCCTGCATCTCGCAAAGGCAAGTTTGAGAAAAGAAGCCCCACCCGCTGTGGGTGCTGTGGCTAGCCCCCGTGAGTAATCAATGTCACCAAGACCTCCCCCTAGTTACCTCCTCCCCTCTAGTTTCAAAGGAAGTAAAATCATTCATTACCGTCAATCTCTTATTATAACCATTCCCTAACCACGTTCATCTAATTAGTATTCGAAGCTTCAGTCCGTCTAATTTATGTACCATTTATATATATATATATATATATATATATATATATATATATATATATATATATATATATTGTCATCCCCTTTTATTTCGAGTGTATTAAAATCTATTTTTGTCATTGTGTTTGTTATATTCCTTGTTATATCTACTTAAATCGCACTCTTAGAAACAATAACAGTTGTCGCCCTGCTTGGCCTACTTTAGAGCCTGTGTACGCACATTCACGTACACTTAGCCATCCCTCGGCATAAAGATATTGAGTGTCAGGTGTGGGGTCTTTCCCACCTGATTTTGAACCACTCAGTTCAATTGATAACAACTGCATTACCAAGAATATTCGAACAACAATATTTTAGGACAATTTTTCTTTTGATTACCTTGCACCAACCAATTTTGTAAGCCCATTCTTGTGTGTTGTGTCTACAGTTTTTCTAGTTCCTAAAAAGGGGATATTTGCTAAGCGGTATTACTGACCGTCTTTTTTGGGGGGCGTGAGACTAATACTCCGTTAGTCATTTATTTATTTTGTTTTGTGTAAGTTTGCCGATCTTTTGCTAAGAATTTTAATAATTTTTTAGTAGAATCCAATTTGTTTTTTGCTTAAAGCTTCAATAGCTCGGGCAGCTTTTTTGTTGTGCAAGGCCTGAAGCAGCAGAACGGGGATGTCTTTATTCGATCGTTTTCATAAACAAGGGCAGATCCTATGCTTATTTCGGAAAGATTTAATCGCTTACGTCCAAGAAGAGGAACGTAATGAACTTGCGGACAGAAAAGCACAGAGGAAAATCGAAGATAGAAAAGCACTGAGTGAAGAAGAAGAAAGAAAAGCACAACGAGAAGAGGAAGCAAGAAAAGCACAGAGAGAAGGGAAATAAATAAAAGCGCAGAAAGAAGCAGAAGTCAAACCAAGAGAAGCACAGCGAGAAGAGAGACAAAGAATTAGGCAGCATGAGAGAAAGATAAGTCGTGACCAAGTTGAGATAAGCTCCGTATGATCTCGAAATGAACAGGCTCGAGTGCCCTCACTAGAACTCCCCTCATACAAAGATGGAGAAGATTTTTCTCTTATTTAACGCACTTTGAGAAGAGCTTTGAAGTCAACAATTGGGACTTAGAAGCAAATGGCGTCGCCCGGTTACTTCCACTATTAAATTCCCGTCTTTACGACATATTTGTTTCGGTCCTTCCGAGGCTACCCTTGATTATTCAACCGTAAAGGCAGAACTTCTTTCTGCTATTTACATGAACCCAGGATTTTATAGGGTTAGGTTCCGCTCCACCTGAATACCGCCAGGCCAAACCTACAGGCAATTGGGATTCACGTTTTGGCGTAATTTCCAATTCTGGCTGGATTCCGCTCAAGTATCAAACGATTATGAGTCACTAGTTAACTTCATCATAAGGAATCAACTGATGTTTACCATCCTTTGCGAGCTAAGGGGCTTCATAGCGTGTAGTTTCAAGGAGTGTGTGGAAGAAGCCGATCTTCACGCTTGCAATCACGCCCTCTACCACAGGGAGGTCAAGAAGAATGATCCCCCCTTCCCAATCTCAAGTTTGGGTTTAACCAAAGCCCCTCCAATGGTAACAATAGCTTCGTAAAAGTGCAGGCGCAGAACAAGTACAGGCCTAACTCCTTTCCACGCCTAGCAACTACCCCCGTAGACCATTTGTGTGCTTTACGTGTGGCACCCCTGAGCACTTAAGTTATAATTGACCCCAAAATTCTCAATTGAGGACCTCGTCGAGATACCAGGTCCACCAAATCTGTGCTGCCCTCTCGCCTAATCCGTCAGCCGCATCACCAGCGACGCCTGCTCCTTCTCTCCCGGATCAACAGGTAAATTTCCTGTTTAACGAGAGTTCTCCCGGTTCGCTCCAGTTTGAAATTGGCGCAGTAAACGGTTGCCGAGTGTCAACCGTCGTTAGAGATACAGGTTCCACCTGTATAGTAGATTCTAACAAACTACTATCGCCAGTAAGTCCCCAACATAACAGGTTCACCTTGGTGTTCGACTTTTTAGCTCATCATACCAGGTCCTCAGGGGTATGGTGCCATATTGAGTGCCAGTACTTTACCGGATGGGCCGACATAGTCGCAGCCCCGATGAAATTCTGTTCCGTTCTCATTGGACAGAGCGCGCAGCTCTCCCAAAACCCAATTTCCCAGTTGGCCGTTACCAGCGCCCAGGCCGAGAAGGATGAATCGCTTCCAGGACCCCTATCAACCTCAGGCATTGACTTCCCCACCAAGGTTCAAGGTGATGAGGCGCCGAAAAAATGCTTCCCATTTCAACCTCTGAAGGAAAAAGAAAGGAAAAAGGAGACTGTAATGGTGCTAGGCGATCGGAAGATCGAATACACCGTGAAGGACGCGTTAGTATACCGTTCTTCTGTTGAGCCGGAGACCCCGCCCCGACCAACGCATTGTGTGTGCAAAGAACTAATATCGAACCCGTTCTAAAGATAGCTCAAGATGGCCTAATGGCCGGACACTTCGGCCATAACAAGACGGCACCGCGAGTTTTTAAATATTTTTTTCGGCCAGGAGCGGCCAAAGGAATTATCGAGTTCTTCAAGTCCTTTGACCTTTGCCAGAAGGTCACCTCCAAAGGGCGTTTAGCCCCTGCCCCCCTTGAGCCCTTCTCCTGGATCTCAATCAGCCTAATAAGCCCAATTCGTTCCCCGTCTAACGGGTCAAACATCTACGCCGTTGAACCCGTGTATCTGGTCCAAACGGTGCGCGTAGAAGCAGACGATAAGTATCCCCTGCCGTCTCTTCCGTACACCCCAAGCGGAGCCTTACTCTGCCGTGAGCGTAAACTCCGATCTCGCGCCTTTTGAGAAGGCTCAATTCCTTGCCTTATTAGAAGGCTTTCCCGTGTCATTATATCGTCGTTTTGGGCTGAATTTCGCTCCCATAGCCGTGTCCCTTATTGACCTGCTTAAAAGAACGGCCTCGTCCCAGTCATTTGGACCCCTTCCACGGAAGATCACTTCCACCAGTTAAAGGACAAGTTCATCTCTGCCCCAATCTTGAGATTACTGAATCCCAATAAAACATTCGGTGTTCGTACCGATGCCTCCCAGGATGGCTTAAGTGGGCTCTCATCCAATATGATGACAATGAAATGGGATATCCTGTAGGATATGTTAGCAAGAAGCTGCCCCATAGAAAAAAAGGCATATGCCACCAAAGAGCGTGAAGCGTTAGCCCTAGGGTGGATATTTGTAAATTTAAGATGTAGATTAAAGGCACCGACAACTGCCTAGCCGATAGCTCGGGTAGGAACCCTATAAAAGATCCCCCCTCCAACATTCTGAATGTACAGTATAATTCGCGTTTTATTCATTTTATTGTAAATACCATTTTTCTTTTTCTTTTTTTTGCCTTGTTGCTGTTGTATGTGCGTATGTATAAATTAAGTTATCTGTGGTTACAAATATTTAAATCCCGTGTAGTGTTATGTTTGTTTTTTTTTTATGTAAACAGTAAATTTGCAACTTTATAAGTTCCACTCTTAATGAATTTATTTTAGTCATTTTTTTCGCCCCCAAGTTTTCCGAGCTCTAAAAATGTCTTTAGATAGGGAGGACTGTGGAAGAATCTCCTTTGAATAATATTATTTCTCCACCTCCTAAGAGAGTATTCCGGAAGAAAAAGCAAGCCGTTACTCCCCCCCCCCCTCTTCTGACCTCTCCCTTTTTTGACCTGCCTCCAGGTTCCCGTGAAATTCACACAGAAGCTTCCTCCCGGTCGTCACAACCTTCCCTTTCCCTCCCCCTCTTTGTAGATTCGCCGTGAACCCTGTTTATTGTCCCCAACGCTGTCTTCCGTCTGGCTGCTTATCCCAGCCGTTGACACTTCCTCATAATGAGGCGCTCAGTTTATCACGCTCGATAACGAAGGTTAAGATGGTCTCAATCTCTCTTTCTCTGTTTGAATAGCTCCTGGTATATATCCACCCGCTCCAGGCTGACGGACAAGATTCGGTTAGACTCGACCCTCCTAAAAGGAGTACAATTCAAAAGCTCTCTCCTAAGAAGTGTGAGTGACGGTCACAAGCCACGGAAGAGCTAGACATCACACCCGTAACTTTGGGTCAGGGAGAAGAGTCTCGTGAGTCATAGTCAGCCTTTCTCACCCGCCTTCGGATCAAGGATTGGAGAAGCCGTCCTCCGAAGTTCTTCTGTATTAAAATCCATCTTTGTGTTTGTCATATTCTTTGGTTACACAGCTCCGCTATCTACTTAAATTGCACTCTTAGAAACAATAACAGTTGTCGCCTTGCTTAGCCTACCTTAAAGCCTGTGTTCGCATATTCACGTACACTTGACCATACTTCTAAAATCATCATCATCATCATCACAATCATCACTCACTCTATAATTTAAGAAGGATATTTTTTGAGTTTCTGAATAATAATTTCATCTTAGTTTGGTTATGACTTATGTTTTTTATCAAAGTTATTTCTAATAATATTTTTATAATATCAAAATGATGAAGTTCAGAAATAAATATAAGTATCGAAATTTTATGAAGTTTTTAAAACCCCAAGAATTACAAATGCTGAAGTTCAAAAAATTTATTTTTATATATCTTCTATAATCATGGCTGTTTTTTTTTAAATTTTAAATTTTAATCTTATTAGCGAACTGCAAGCTTCCCCCGTATGGGGAGGTGGCAAACCATTGCCTGGTAACATTGTATTTTAAGAACTGGGATTTTGGGATGAGTTGAGTAAAATAAAATAAAAATTTCTCATTATGTAGATAGAATTTTACCAATAGCAAATGTTGAAGATCAGAAAAATAAATATGATTAACGAATGTTTTGCAATTTTTTAAATAAAAGGAATTACAAATAGTGAAGTTCAAAGAATCTATTAAAATTAAGTTATAGCTGTTTTTCTCGTATATTCGAATGCTTTATCGAAGTTCTTTCTAAAATAGATTTTCCATTTTACTCTTTATCGGAAAGAAATAGCTACTTGCCCCTAAAAATTAGTAAAGCAAAATAAATTTTTGGAAGAAAATTTAGATTGGAAAAAAATAGCTTTTAGGCATGTTTTTTTCCGTATTTCAAAAGAATTCCTATGTTTTCTTCTGGCCTTTAGGCTTAGAAAATTAGGATATAACTGCCGAAAAGGCTCAAGAGTAAATTTTTAGGAGAAAAGACAAGCGTCTTCGCCACTTCTTACATTGACCAAGCGTTCATTTACAGTTTGAAAAAAACATATAAGTATCGGATGTTTAGGAGATATTTTAAACAAAAAATTACAAATGGTGAAGTTCAGAAAAAGTAATGAAATTAGGCATGGCTTAAATGTTTGTTTTTTATTATAGAAAACAACAGTTAGATGGATAAATAGCTATGAGGATTGTTTCTTTCGTATATCCAAAATCTTCCGATAAATATTTTTTCATGTCCTTAGGCCTAGAAAATAACTATGTATATTGTCAGAGAGAGAGAGAGAGAGAGAGAGAGAGAGAGAGAAAGAGATGCGTAGGACGGTAAGAACCCGCGGTCGGCTTCCTTTGAGGTAACTTCCGTTTGATAATACACCCTATAGCAAGCCTAATTGTAACAACGAGAGGTTCAGCGAGATGGCGTGAAGGTGTAAATTCACTCCCGGCACCTCTATATAGATAAAGTAGAATCCCATTCCAGCGCCTCGGTAACATTCACTTCTGGAAGTTCTGTATAAATGGTAAAGCATTGCCTGATTAAATTAATATTGTGCTAAAAGGAGACGTCGCATAAACATCTTTATTAGGGAATGGTTTTTCTTATATTTAAAGATTTCATCCAAATAATTTATATGAAAAATATTTGAATAAAATAAATTTTAAAAATCTTTTTACGAAGAAGTATTTAAAGACGAAATTATTAATAAAATTTGCGAAGCACAAGCTACTCCATAAGAAAGAGTGGAGAAGCCATTACTCTTGTCCATAACATTACATTTTAGGAATGCAATATTTTTAACAGTTTGAATTTTAGTTTGTGAGTTACCTAGGTATACTTGAGGATTCTATCGAAATTCATTTTAAGATTTCCTTTACAATTCAAAGTTCTTTCTAAGATTAAAAAAAAAAATAATCTGATTAGCGAATGTTTTGGAATTATTTTGAAAAAAAATAATTAAAAATCGTGAAATTCAGAAAATGAATTAAAATTCAGGCATGGCTGGTTTTTTTCGTATTTAGAAGCAATTTTAGATAGAAAAAACTGAAGTCTGAGGATATTTTTTCCGTATATTAAAATAATTGCGATAAAGGTTTTGTCATGCCTTGCTTGAGTCCTAGAAAATAAGCATGGTCCTAAAAAATAGAATAATAGTAGAATATTAGGAAATATGTATTGGAAACGTTTTAATATTTTTAGACCAAAATCAAGTTGCTGGAGCCACAGAGGCCGCAGGTCATAACAAACTCCTGTTGTTATGAGTGGCAAAACTGATCCTCTTTCCTGCAAATATTTTGCTTAACCATGAAAAAGTATATGGCTTGAATATGAATATAAATATAGATCATATTCTTAATTTTTACATAAGAGAGATCAATAGTTTTGTGGAGTAATCGGACGTTAGCCCGCTTCATTTAACTTATTCTGCTTCGATGAAATGCTTGATTGAAGACACTTTGGATGAGGAAATAATACTAATGAATTCTTGTTGCTATTCCAACGAGACAACACCCCTCAGCTACCTCCAAAAACGCTTTATCACAGGGATCAAAAGGGCTGGCGTGGATTAGTGGAGCAATCAAGGCAAAAGGTCTGCAAGATTCAAAGACGCCAGGGTTAAACGGGCAGGATGAGAGTGTTAGTTGGCAAGATGTAAACGGGTTGGGCTGTTCAAGACTGGTTCGTTCTTCATTGGCGCTTCTAGTAAAGAGTTCAACTCTGTAGCTTAACACTGGCACACGCAACGGATTACCTTGTTAATGCCGAGGCAATCGTATATGTCTCCTAAAGGTGGAGCTTCTTAAATTCGGGAAAAGTGCTTTTGTGCTTTTTCGCTCCTAACTTTGATGTTAAGTCCTTACAAGGTTCTGAGTTGGAAATAAAATCGATATCAAATTTTTAACTTTTACTTTATCTTAAAAAACAAAACAATTGCAAGTCTATCAAGGAACATAAGAGTCAGCCTTTTCCAAATCCTGAGCACTAGCTAATGTTTCAATAAATTTCGGAGCTTTAATAACAATTTGACTGGATCTAGGAGGAGCTTCAGGAATAATCCCTTGGTAACAGAAGAAGGTGGTCCTAAAAGATATAAAACCGACTGGGAAATGCTTACCTTATAGAGGCAGTCTACCCGACCTTTAAAACAATATCTATGTAAATAAAATAAATAATGGAGTTTCGGTATTTGCTAATCTGTTAAGGGTTGGGGGTCATCAATTCAAAGGAATCGGAGTGGGTGTTCAACTGTGCTGGATAGGTGGAGAATGATTCACAGATAAAGGAAATACTCCTAAGTCATTATTTTTATAAAGACAATTCTTGGATTCTGCTGAATTTTTATCTTACTAATCCTTTTATTAATTTTAGAAGCAGCAAATTCTTCTCTATCGTTTTGCTTGGTGCTAACTATACACGCACAGTTATTTTAGTAACATTTTTGTAATACATAGCGATTTATGTACTATAGAACATTAGTAAATTCTTACACAGGATGAATGAACAAGACATCAGCTGTTTGTTTAGTCCATAAAGTCCTATTACAATTCATGAACATGTTCTTATCACTCAAGACACTTAATAATTTATTATAATATAACAATTTTATGTAACTATTCTAGAAGAGTTCTCATTTTCATTATCATCATCATCAATAACTCTATAATTTAAGAAGGGGATTTTTTTTAGTATTTAAATAATAATTTTATCTTAGTTTGGTTATGATTTATGTTTTTTATCAAAGTTATTTCTAATAATTCTTTTATAATATCAAAAAACAAAATGGCGAAGTTCAGAAATGAATATAAGAATCAAAGTTTCGTAAATATTTTAAAACCCAAAGAATTACAATTGGTGAAGTTCAAAAAATTTCATTTTATATATCTTCTATAACTATACTTTAGCAACGTGATATTTTGAATGGGAAAAATTTAGTTTAGAGTTGTTTTTAAAAATTTTATAATTGGCGAAGTTCAGAAAATTTATAAAAATTCAACCATAGCTGCATTTTTTTAGATTTTAAATTATAATCTTAGTAACGAAGCGCAAGCTTCCCCCGTAGGGGGAGTTGCGAAACCTATTGCCTAGTTCTAATTATATTAACATTTAGTCCATTATCACTAGCTCTATTTTATGATAATGTTTATATCAAGTTAATAGTTTATTATCACTATATGCTATTATTTTGTTGTTATGATTTTATTATCTTCTATGATTACGGCGTTGGTCCGCTAACGTCGCGGTACTGGGTTCGATCCCAGCAAGAGCGGTCACAAACGTCAGCGCAAGCAGAGATTTGGCTACCCATTGGTGAGCACGCTGTGCTCAGCCCTGTATTGGGGTGGAGGATCTTAAACTTCTTACAAAACACATAACCAATTACAACACTGCTTTCTTTCCTCTCTCATCTTCGTAGTAAACACACACACACACAGTAAAAACTGGATATTTCTTTAAATGGAAAATTAAAACAAGTCTTTTGTGGTTGTGTGTCAGATTTAGGAGCTAAACACCGAGTCTCACGAGTGAATTGGTTGGTCTTAAACTAGGTTGTGGTGGGAGAGAGTGAAGTGATGTGATATATCAGTAAATTCAGTCTTTCAAAAGGAATTTGAAGACCGCAGTCGAATTTGTTGTCGCTCTTTTTTGGCTTTAAGGCGCTGGTCATTCTGTTCGATGGACAGGGTGGTGTAAAATTTTTGTTACCACCGGTAAATATGGTTTTAATTTTCTACTTCAAATCTCGCTTTAATTTCATATTTCAGATGACCGAAAATATTGTAAAGGAGAGTTTTCTAAGATCGATACCAGAATAGGCAACATTCGAAAGACGCTGTTTGGGAAACCTTTGCAACAATCACCAAAGCATAGTTTCCTCAAATACCACACATGACATGGCGCCGCATCATATTTGGCCTTGAAATTGATGGTCTTCGTACAGCCATTCTAGATGTGTGACAGTGGCAATGAAAGTTAATACACTAAAACCACTACCTGTGTTTTGTTTTATTATATTGTTCCTCTATTGTATAAATTACTTTTCGGTAAGGGTGGCAAGACTTTTGGACCACCCTTTATGTATATTTAAAATGTCCGAGCTGCCTCTCACCTACGCTTGCGCGTCTATTTTCCGGTTGGCCTCTGGGTGTAATGTAAAGATTGTGGGCAGTAACAGACTTGTTCAAAAAGGGGAAACATTTTCCTCCCCTATTGTTGGTCTATCTTTTCGTAATCCACTAATTTAATAAACCTTCATTCTGTTATGATAATCTTCAAAATATCCTCCAACCACCTACCATATTTCGAGCATAGTATCCATTTTACTTCTACTCTGCTTTGTGAGGCAGTTATTATTCCATGTTACCGATGTTGTAATAGAAAGGTGTTA
Source organism: Ceratothoa steindachneri (assembly GCA_963969495.1). Lineage (NCBI taxonomy): Eukaryota > Metazoa > Arthropoda > Malacostraca > Isopoda > Cymothoidae > Ceratothoa > Ceratothoa steindachneri. The sequence goes on along the minus strand of OZ018327.1, from coordinate 104,348,723 downwards.
TACATCTTTACACCCCAACAAGGGGGTGTATGTAGGAGGGGTCAATAGCGTAGCTACAACTGGAGAAGCAGCTGCCCTTCCCACTTCAGTGACTCAAGAAAAACCGGTTCTCTCTTTCGGTAATCTTTTGCAGCTCCTTTATAACTCACATTCTATTTAGCACCTATTTAGACCCACAAAAGGGTCAAGAAGGGCGTTAAACGTTCTATAAAAAAACAAAAATAGTTTTATACAAACAATTGCATACGTATTTGAGTAATCCACCCTTTCGCCCAAACAACACCAATGATAAAAGTCACTTGGAAGTTTAAATATTGGTTGTTGTGATGGCTCTATATAAAGAAACGGCAGATATATGAAAGTAGCAAAGCTGTGTTACGCATATTCTGCACAAGTATTCGTGTAAGGCAATCTCTTTGTAGAATTCCCATTCAAAAGCGGAATCTATTCATTCCTACCATTTGGAATATCGAATTAAGTTTATTTATATGCGACCGACAAAATCTACATTTAATGACAACTCTTTAAGCTTCTATCCAAAGGGAATAGCAAAGAGATTTCTTTCTGCACATCATGTAAATGCTGAACCCTTTTTTTCTATTCTTTCATCAAACTCCTCATTTCTTCTTTTATGCAAGATTCTACAGATGTGAAAAATGATGTTTTTGCGTAATTTCTATAAGAAAATCACTGTTTGGGGAAAAATGTCACGTCTCGTAAAAGAATTCGCCCATTATTTGGAGAAAGTGTTCAGAATTCTATTTCGCGTTTCTCCCTTAACGGAAACAAACTTTTTTTTCAAGAATGGATTTTGGAAAGGGGGCTATTTATCCAGCAGTTAAGGATCCTTGACCAGCGAGTAGTGACATTATTATTATAACATATCTTGGAGAAGATAAAAATATAATACTTTCGGAAAAGGAGGTAAAATTCTAGGAATACAGCTATTATGATTAGATTGAAAAATATAGTTGGTTTTCATAGAAAACAGAGTGAAAAGCTTTCGTTTTCATTTGTTACGAAGATATAGGGCGGGATAAGGTGAACCAATAATCTTACAAACAAAAGGATTGGTTTTTATGGTCAGAAATAGGCATTTAAAAGATCAGACGCAATCGTTTTTTGGTAATCAGGAAAAGACCTTGCTCATTGCTCCCATAAATTACATTTCAATGCTTATAAGTATTATTCATTGCGCAAACAGCGCCATAAATTTCACAATTTTAAAAACCAGAAGATATCTTTAACTTGTTCTTGCCCTTTTTCAATTTGAGAAAAATTATTATAGTTGTAGAAGCCTTTTAATGATGGCCATTGTTTAAAGTCCTATCCTTTTCTTTTTCCTGTTGTTCCATTGTCTGCGCACAAAATTTATAGACGAATTAAGAAGGAAATCAAAAGGGGATATGGGAGAAAAAATTGTGGCAATGTTCTGAATGAGAGATTGTTTGAAAGGAATCTGCTGTCAGAGCAACGAAGCTTTGTTTTCTCTCAGGAAATTAGAAAAAAGTACCTTCATAATTTAGCGGCGAAGATATTTAATATAACCATTGATTTTTGTGCCAAAGCGTGCCATATCTCATAAAATAGATGCACATTTTTGGAGTCTATCAGTTTAGGCTGGTTTGCCTTTCATGCGTCGTCCATATTTTAAAACGACTAGCCGAATAAAATATAATAATATTAATTATAGAAATTTTCCAGTTAAGTAGCCAACGTCTGTACATACTGAAAATCAATAATGCCTAGAAAAATTGTTTTATCAAACCTTATATGGTATTTTTCCTGGAAATACATACACTTTATACTGGATGATTTAGGCAGTTTAGTGACAACAAAAAGCAACTCGAAATAAAAAACAGTAGAAAAGTTTTCATTACAGATATTTTTTTTAAAAAATGGCCTGACACAAATTTCCGCAATTTCAAATAATATTAAATCAGAGGCAACATGAATTGAAAACTCTACATCAATGCCACCTCAACAACAACGGAGACTTCAGTCTGAAGATGGAAGCTCACGGCTAAAATATGAATTATTTTTTCGATACCACCAAATCAGTGGCGGATCCAGGATAAAGGTTTTTGGCGGGGCAGGCTAACGTGAATTTCATGCACTGAGTAATATGAGAAAAAGGCACTAATAATTTTTAATGGTTATCTTATACAGGGTAGATAATAAATAACAGTATCTCAGACAGGAGTGAGCAGTAATTTTATCAGATCCGAATTTTTTTCCACATATCATAAATTTATTAATTCGACGGAGGTTAAGGTGTAATACTAAATTTAATAATAATTTTTTATATGTACCTGTATTTCATACATGTATCATATTAGATACATTCGATCGCAGCGGTTTAAAGAACTGGGTGTTTTATATTTTTTATTATTACATAATTGTTTCTTAATAGCAGAATCTGAGCGTCGCGTAAGTTGAGGTGTGTTAGGGGTCTCTTAATATGGGGAAAGCACTGTCAATTATGTGATTGGAGAAGGAACTTACCATCAATTTTAACTTGATGTGATAGCTCGTATTCCTCTCCAAGCAAAAAGGAGTCATATTTCGGTTAACTCTAACTTCTGGGATTTCTTTTGGAACTCTTAGGATGGAATGGTGTTGACAAGTTGGTCTACCGCGGTATTTTGGTTGTCTGTCTGTTCGTGTGGCACGTGGCTACATGAGTGAAATCAGGTCAGCTCTCCGAAGGGCCTGGGAAAGAAGATGGGAGACGGCTGAGGAGAACTTAAAGCTGCGTGTCTTCTCACCGCAATTATTCCCTCGCATCTACCCCTCAATGCCGCTAAGGATTCAGGTCACTTTCTGTCGTTTTTGAATTGGGTACAGACACGGGACGCACCGCCATTTGATGGAGCGCTCCACTGCACGTGAACGCGACGACTGCGTTGCATCCCAGACTGTTCGGCACGTTCTTGTTGATTGTTCCAGCCTGGGGGATCTTCACGCGCGTTGCCCTTCCCGGTACTGGGACGAGCAGGGTCGCTACCGCTTGTCGCTTGTACTCGGAATGCGCTCTTGCAACCCCACTTGCGGACTATTTGACTTCTTAGGGGCAGGCCTCACCTCTGACGCCGGAGCGTGCTTTCTTATTGTTTTTTGCTTGTTTTTTTAGTTTTGCTTATATTTTTTGCCTATAGTTTTGTTTGTTTTTTAATCTAGCGTAGAATTATGACATAAAATAATTAAGGCAACTTATGCCTTTGAAGGCAGTCGTCAGATGCACGATGAAAAAATAATTCGTGTACCATTATTCTTCTGCTCCTCTTCTCGTCTGACCTCCGTTTCTTCCTTTTATTGCAGCTTCGGAATATTATAGGGTTGTTGCCAAGAAAGGTCACCCTGGGTAGGGCCATCAGGTTCATGGGGAGAGTAACTCCCAGCTCCCGGAAATAACCACACATGAAGAAAGGATATGAGGCATTTGTGTTCAACTTCGTCGACCAATTTAATGGCCAATGAAGGAAACGCTTCTTAGGATTCAAGGGGGATTTAATTGGTAAAATATCTACTTCAATAATAAACCACAGCTAAGAGTTTAGGCAGAAAAAAATGATCTCAAGGATAATTGATGCAAAATAATAAATTGGTATCAAACAGTAATAGTAAATAATATAAAGAACCAAATAATGAGTACGCGACTAAGATATAAATACAGCTGATATTGTCTCAGATAGTTGGTAGGTAATTTAATTAATAGGTAACAGATTAAATGTTGTATTCTAACATAGGAAAGGGAGCATATCGCTAGCTCACGAGTAAGGCTGAACTGTCACACCTGGGAGTGTACCTGATATGATCTCACACTTTCCATTTGGGTGTCAAATTCCGCAGTCATAATGGGCTAATGTGCTAAGATTTCAGGTGTAACACCCTCACATTCAAAGGCAGAAAGGAGGATAATTTTCCGATTCCCGAACGGTCTGACAACAGTTGATAAACTTGCTTACTTAGAACATTCTGCTCAATGAAATAACATCACACCAAACAAGAAAAGATCTTAAGATGGCTTACTGGAAGAACATTTGCTTCAGTGATTAAAAAAAAAAAATCATAAGAAACGGAACTGGTGACAAAGCAGTTTAAAAAAAGAAACAACACCTAAACTAATGTTAAAAGAGGTAATATAAAACGTAACATCTCACCGTTCATATCATAAGTTATAGAACTATCCTATAGGTTAACTCCAACAAACTATTATGACATCAATTAAGCTTTTTTTATGGAGTAAAATTTAAGCTTAGACATTAAAAATCCATCTCAGAAGAAGAGGAAGACCTCTTCTGTTACTCATTACCACGAGTAAAGCATTGCAACAAGATCAGTACGAGAAACTTATGTCCGTAGAGTAGTAGAAGAACACATGGTTGTCGATCAGTTCATTTATTGCAGGTTAGGTAAAGAAACGTGCCACAGCTAAGCTTAAATCGAGACTGAACAGTTTTTGTCATTATAAACTTCTCATTGTTTTTTGTCTATCCTTTTATTTACTTTTAGGTTTAGTGATTAATACTAGTTCTTATTCCTTTTTACTACTGATCGTTCTGCTAGCAAAATCTCCCCAAATCTAATTAGGAAACGGTCAGTTTTTTACTTGCTTGTTAAGTCTTTCTAACTACTTATCTTAACACATGATTACCTATTTCCCTAAAACTGACCTCCCTATTTTGTTATTAAGATTAATAAAAATATAATACTTATTAAATATAATACTTTATATTAGAATTTTCCCTGTGGAACAATAGTGCGAAAACCCTTGTCTTCGGTCAGTTTCCTGCTGTTGGATCGTTAATTATCAACCCAAGAAATCGGAATAAATGATTGAGATAATTGATGACGCATTTTATTATCTAATATAAATTTGTAATTTACATTATTATTTGATTACTCAATGTCTTGTGGCGAACAGATCTGACCACGGAAAACAAGAAAAAAAATCGAGATTAATTTGCTTGCAATCGCTCAACTTCTTATGGAGTTACAATTCGACCATGCTAACGAAAAAGTTTTATACTCTGCTGTAGATGGCCAGAAGTATAGAGAGAGTCATTCCTCCTGGCGCTTTTCTGAGGAATTTGATCACATGCTGGTTCAAATACGTCCATGCGCCTTTACTACACTATTGCCTTTATCCAGAAGAATTAATAACTTTGATTATCTATTTTGGGTAGATACTATCGTTCAAAAGCCGTTATTCAGCTCCCTCAATAATTTTTGACCTAATAATCTCTACAAAGAAAGACAAACTTAAAATGAGACTAGGAAAAATCGTACTTCTTGAACTGAGAGATAATATTCCATAGAAATCCACTTACAATCTAGGTTTGCTTGGTCCGCCCTTGAGATAAGTTCAGGTTTTGGCACTGGAATTTTAATCTGAAGTAATTGGTAGTTACCAAAAATTTACCACTAGGAAGAACTATTTACCAGAGGTTCAAAATAAGACTATGTTCCTATGATGGTACCTAGTGGCCCAAAAACTCCGCTCGTAGACTAGTAAGCACATATAATATATATATATATATACCTTCACACACCACGAAAAATCAACGAAGTCGTATCATGCAAAAAGTTGGTAAAGGGTCTGTAAAGCAAGTGGTGAAGATGGAGGACGTGGGAATGTGCGGAGGATATATAGCCACAGATCTTCCCGCAGGCGTTGGGCCCTGTAGGGCAAACTAGAAGTTTTTGTTGCGGGAGAGAAAACAATAGGTGTGTAGTCAATAAAGGGGGTTTTCCGGAAGAATGCTGACACTTTGAAACCTACCATCCCAATCGGTACCAAAGTGAGTGGTACCTCCCTACTTTCCTCAACCTAGGATGAGTAGAAGAAAGCTGATTCGCAACTAGCCTCTGATATTAACCTGCCGGGTTACTTAAGCCCTTTCTGGTACCAGGTGTAAAATTCTGCATGGGCGATGCCCTCTTGCGAGGCCGGAATAGAAAACCCAGGTGTGAGGGCATTTCAGGTTTGCTGTCACGCTTACAACAAGAAGGCTGCTTCGAGCACTCATCCCCTTTACCGTTAGGTTGTAAGGAGGCATCTATGAAGTAATGGGTGAAGATAGAAAATGTGGAACTGTGTGGAAGATATATAGAAAGAGATCACATTGAATTCAGTAGCGCCAGGATGGCAGACTTCAGGTTTGGGGCCGGCATTCCACAAATTACTCCACTTCTAAGCTACAACAAGGTTTGCCCATAATAGAAAATGCTTCTGCTTTCAGGTAAAAAGAGAGAGATAGTTAAGTTTATCACTATTTTAACCTTATGTAGCCCTAGAACTTAAATTGTCTACTTTTGGTACCTTTTGTTAGTTGGCTTCTTGTTTCCTTTATGCCCAAGACTCTTTGATTAGTGTTTCTTTCTGATAATGATACTATTGTTTCTTGTTGAACACAAAATTTTCATTGCTCCTATTCTTTATTACATCTCTCTTTTTATTGTATAGGGTTCACATCCGTAAAGCTTTACCAATCTACACATGTTCTCTATAGATAGCCTCATACTAGTAAATAGGTTTTCCATTTTAACAGAGGCCTCTCGATTTACCAGCTGAGAATATTCTCCTTATTTCAGCGGTGCATCGTCCAAACTCTCATCTCATTCCCCAACTATATTATTTTTTTACTCGTTTCATTTTTTTAGTTCCTGAGAGTGATTCTGCATCGTGTACGTCTCTTTCCCTCGTAATTACCACAACCTTGGTCTTCTTTGTGTTAATTCTCAGATCTTTTCTTTTCCCAGCATCGCATGCAGCGCTACCTAATTAATTTGCTCTTTAGAATCTGTACTATCCTCACCATATTGTATGTTGCTAACAATGATTATACCCAACTATATTTACTCTAGTCTTTCAATATATTGTATGACTTGGTCGCTGTACAGCAATAATAAATCAGCTAAAAAGATCTACCTTTGGCTTGCACCTCTTTTGATGTCTACTCTTACTGCTGCCTTTTGTTGGAGTACAAATTTAGGATTATACAAATGTTCTTAACATCAACTTTAAGTTCAATTAAATCTGTAACTATTTGTTGGTGTCTTACAGTACCAACTGATTTTTTATAATCAATGATACACATATGTCTTTATCTATTTCAATACTCCTCTGTGCCATCACCCTCAGCGTAAAAATAGCATCGCCTGTCCCTTTTCATTTAAAGCCACATTGCACATTTTTTATTTCTATATTTCTTTTGTTATTTATTCTATTTAATACGAGACTTAATATTATCTTAGCTAGTTGGCAAAAGATGCTTATAGTTCAATGTTTTTGGCACTCCTACGTGGCAGGTTTCTTTGGTATTGCTATAAATAATCATTTTTACCTACAGCTAAGCACCGAATCATGACGTCGTTCATTTTCAAAGGGAGTAAAGTTCAATTGTACGCATTTGGAGCGATGAAAGGACCCATATGAACATGGGACATATGTTTATTCACCCTGGAAATTTCAAATCTGCCATTGGATTTTGCGCTGGGTGCGCCATTAGGTGACAGAAGCCTCATTTAGCCATTTAGCCATTCCAAGGCACTTGTAAATTATTTAAACCATGAGAAACCATCAAAAGCAGTAACCATTTATAATCTTATCACAAAACGCCGCAGGTTTTGGAAGTGACTTTCCCTCTTGTTTTATTTCTTGTGGAATAATAACTTATAAAATGAATGTATTACTTTGGTTATCAACTCACTTGCCAAATCTTCCTATACTTTAAACATTTCGAGTTTGATATCATCTTCTTTTGCTACTTTTCCCCTTTTTATTTCTCAATTATGTTTCTCCTTGATCTTTAGCAACCTCAGAGTAATTCATATCTCCCACTTTAGAGTATTCTGCCATTATGCCGTCGTCATTATGCAATTTATTTACTCTTATTATCCTTCCAGCACATTTGCTCTCGTCATTGTAATACTGCTATCTCCCATTTATTTTCATACTACCTTTATAGCATTTGTTTTCTGTTATATTTCTTTCATAGATTATAATATTATTTGTCTTCTAAGTTTTTCTACTTCCTCACATTATTCAGTTATCCACTTTTGTTTTGATCTATTACATCTTCTTTTGATCTCTTGGTCAGCTCTGCATTTTTATCTTTATTCTACCTTCTCTCCAACTGTTTTTCTTGAGTTGATTCTTTTTCTTTCTCATTTTTCACCCTCGATTGCTGCAGACTTCACCATTCATTTCGATCTATTTGTTCATACTTATCCTCTAACACTGTATATTTTTTGTTTCACAGCAACTTCTTATTTCCCTATGAGTCCTTTGTTTCTCTTTAGCATTTCCGATTTTTCATCTTTCTCCTTGTTTTTTATCTAATATTTCCATTTGAGCACAATGGTTGTACTAGTAGGAAAGTCATTATCACAATCAGCTCCCAAGAAGGCTCTTCCTGGCTTTACATTTCAAAATTTGTTTTACATAACTATGTAGTTAATTTAGGATGTATATAATCTTCCGAATCCCTTCTGGTCCATATGCTTCCTAGGATATATTGACGAATGATTAGTTAACTACTGTTATTAAAATAAGTATCATATTAATGTTTATATCAGTAAAGTTAAATTGTATTAAACCAGTGAAATAATTTACATAAAATCTTTTACTTGAAATGCTGATTATTCTAAGTTGTAATATTTAACAATACATTTATGTGTAACTCTCAAATAATAAATTCACATCATTTACTGTTTAGTTAAATAACGCCTAAAATTTAATAGCTTTTCCTATATTCACCATAAAAATACTATTGATTAATAGCTCTCACATACTAAATTAAATGTTATCTTCTATCGACTATCACAGAACGGTGTAAGTCGTATTTGGTGTCAAGTCTGTTAGAATAGTTGAATTAACCGCTACACTTTAAACACTAGGCCCCTCTGGGCGATGAACATTAGTTTTTATCACTACGAAATTTGATCGTACCTTACTAGGTTAAAATGAAGGATTTTTCCACTACTGATTTATATTTTAAACTTCTCATTATATCACCGGTAATAAAAATTTATGTGAATCGAAATTATTTTCCGAGGGATTTTATGGCATATTACGCCACAATAGAACGCCCCTTTTAGACATGAAAATAAACACAAATAAATGCATAATATAATAAATTTAAAAAAATTGCTTGTTGAGCAAGCGTCCACAATTTTAACACAATATAATGCATTGACAAGGCCCAACTTCCAAACAAGATATCAAATAGACATATTGCAGCATTTAATGACGTGGTCAGTTCAAGAATTCCATCGCATTCTGAGACACTAACATTTCTAAGACAGCTATTTTGGATCGCGTGAAAAGAGACAGGTCCTATTTATGGGCAATAAATTACCTGCGGGACCGTGTGAAAACTGCATCGTGCAAACAATAATTTAGTGGACATTTTATCCACTAAAGGGAAAAGATGCGCGAGTTTGTTGGTTGGCGATATATTTTGAGGGAGATAAGGATCTTTAATAAGTGGTCCTACTGTATGTAGATATTAAATTCCCGTAGGTACTCTTCTTGAGGATTTTTATTGTCATGCGATTTGTGGCGTGCGACTCTATATTCACTACGTAGGTTAGTCGGTCGGTCGGTCCACGGTTTTCTTTTTTTTTTTTTGTAATAACATTGTCACTATTAGGCCGATTCAAACGATATTTGAAACCCTTATGTTGTTTTACATTCTCCTTCGAAGCATAGAATTGCCAAGGTCTTCCTAACGTTAGCCCGGGAATTATTTTGTTTTGGCAATAACATCACAACAATTCAGCCGATTCTAACGAAATTTGAAATGCTTATTTTGTTTTACAGTCTCTTTCGAATGATATAATTGCCAAGGTCCCCTTAAGGTTTTACAATTAGTTCTTGCCGTTTAATGTACATCTAAGTTGGGATACAAAGTTTAAAGCTTGAACAAAATTTTCATTTATAATGGTCTTGAAATGGCTAAGTATGGTGAGTAAAAAGGCAGGAGATGTGGATAGCTCAAGTTAAGTGTTTTAGCACCTCTGATCTGGATGGTGCGTAATTCTCGTGAAGACCTCTGTCGTAGAATAGGCTCTCGACGATATACCATATATAACTATTCGTTGAGAGAATTATTCTAATATGTATTTCGAGTGCGTGGTAATCTGATTGACCGAGGTTAGTTCAAAAAGGTGGAGGGGGGGCATGGAGAGGCTTATTTATCTTTAATATGCTTAAGAAGTAAAACGGAGCACAAGGATAAATAATATGGCTACCATTAATAAAATAGAGTTTTAATAATTAAACTATCAACAACACGCAAAAAAAATGGTTACATAAACGGAGAATGAAAAGGGTCGTAGGAATATCTGACTAATCTGAGGATTAAGATTTGGAGAGATTTAAAAAGGTAAACAAACAAAAATTAAATGGTGGAATGGTTCGCTAAACCATTTAAAGCACAGGGTTGCGTTGACAAAATTTTAAATGATTACAGGTAATGTTCAGCTTACGTAATTACAAAGTTGTGGTGCTGAGGAAAACGATGCGAAGGGATCTTCGGTCCACTGGCGATTTCCAGCAGAAAAGTTCTTCGGGGGGTTGTCTTAACGAGGGGGAAGGACTGTCTTCGAGGAGTGGGAGCAAAGTGGGGTTTGGAAGTACGAGTGATCTTTGTGACAGCAAATCGGAGATATTCTAGATAAACAATGGAGGTTATTGTTGAAACTAAGCGTTCTCTTGAAGAACGTTAAAAAGGGGGAATTAAATTATCCGGACGTGATGTCTTGGGAACGAGAACCATTTCTTGACAAACGGGCTCGAAGAACAATGGCTGTTCTAACGTTGTTCTCCTTCTAAACAACAGGGGGGGGGAACCGTTTCTTGTCAATGGGCTTAAAGAACAATGGCTTTTCTAACGTTGTTCTCTTTCTGAACAACAGGGGAGTTTTGTAGACTTGGCGTCTCGAAGGCAGGAACCTTGGCAGTCAAGGGATATTGTCCTCTTCTGGACAATAAGGGGTTTCTCGGCAAAGTTCCTAGGTGCACAAGGGAGACCGGATCAGCTTGATGCTTCACGAAGATAATCTGGATCTCCTTCATTTGAAAAAAGCTAGGGTATAAATACCCGGACTCATCTCCATGGCTTAGAGAAAAGTTGAGTGGGGGACTTCGGCAGAATGTCCTAGTGGCGCCTGGGAAAATACCATATCTGCCCATAAGCCTAATTGAATTTGTGGAGATCGACGTATGGAGGCGAAACGGGAGAGTGAACCTCCTTGATTAAACATTGGCTATGATGGGATTTACCGCGCTTTTGCTTCCTCTCGCAGGCAGGATGCACGTGGCTAAGCATGGTTAAAATGTGATAGAGGCTGAATTAAAGCGGCCTCAGACCGTTCTATCACACCCCTCCATTCCAGGGGAAGTTGTCACTCCGAAAAAAAGAGAAAAGGGACAACCATAAAGCTCCGTTTTGGAGAACTCGCTTTCTTGCACCGACCTTACCTTCATACACTGAGCTAGTATTACCTCAATACATATGATTATGTTGATCGTTTGATTATAGGGGAAACTAACTTTTAATACAAACTTAACCATAAAAGAGACATGGAACAATGAAATAATATAAAATTAGTACATATGGGACAAAAGAATTCATGCATAATTTAATGGGTACAAATATATACACATACGAGAAAAAAAAATAGACATCGAGCCACAAAATTCAGACATATACATCAACTAATTATATTACAGGAGAATCTAATTTAACTCGTACAAGACGGTATATACATACATGGAGATCCTAATCCTATGAATTACAAATTTATCTACATTATTTGGTAACGCATTCCTACTGAGTGCGTCAGTGACCTGATTATCGGAACCTTTTATGTAATTTATCTTAAATTGGTACTCTTGCAAGAGTAGACTCCAGTGCATAATTCGGCCGTTGGAGTGTCGTACATTCCGAATATAGGCCAACGGGCGGTGGTCAGTTCCTATCTGAAATTCTTTTCCTATCAAATACATCTTAAACTTGTCAATAACCCAAATAATAGCCAGAGCTTCCTTCTCTATAGTGGCATATCTCTTTTCGCGAAGTAATAACTGGCGACTAGCATATTCAACTGGATGACTCGTTCCGTCATCCTAATATTGAAGGAGTACACCTCCAATGCCTTCGTTGCTCGCGTCGGTCTTAATCCCAAAGGATTTTTCTGGGTTGGGCAACTTTAAAATAGAGGCAGAAATGAGCTTACTCTTGATCTGGTTAAAAATGAGAAACAGCGACATCATTCCTAACGTAGTCGATCGAGGGAATTCTTTTTGAAAAGGGTGCTGAGGGGCGCTGAAGTTGCAACGAAATTCGGGGAAAATCGCCGATAGTAAGAAGCTGATTCTAGGAATGATCTTAATTGCTTCTTAGTATTCGGGAAGGGCATGTCGGCAATTGCCTTAATCTTGTCCTCCTGTGGACCTAACGTGCTTTGTCCTATTTTGAAACCCAAGTATTTTATGGTTTCGTGGGCAAAAAGGCATTTACTGAGACCAATGGTGAGGCTATTTTCGCGCAGTCGCTCGAAGAGAGCTAATAGGGTGGTTAAATGATGACTACATTCACAAGTAGCGACGTAGATGTTATCGAAGTAAAAGGAGACATTCGGAAGTCCATCTAACAACCTTCTCATGAGACGGTTATAGTTACTACAAGCGGTCACGAGGCCAAAAGAAAGGCGCTTAAATTGCATTAAGCCTTTCTCAGTTGCAAAGGCGGTATATGCTTTTACATCGTGCCGGAGGGGGAATTTGGTAATACGCCTTGCATAAATCAAGTTCTGAGATGAACTTGGCGTCTTCAAAAAGGTGGAGGTTTTGATCTCCCAACGGGATGGGCTCGACGTCGAACACAGTTATCGAATTTAACTTCCGGAAATCGATGCACATCCGATAAGAGCCATCAGGTTTCTTGACCATGACGATTGGGGAACAATAACTAGAGGTGGAAGGTTCTATTATATCTAAACTAATCAAATTATCGACTTCGGCGTTAAAAGCTTGGCGTAAATAAATCGGCATGAGATAGGGTTTTGAACGGACAGGTTCTAAGGTCGTTAATTTAATATCATGCTCGAAACTAGTAGAGCGCCCAGTCTTCTCTGAAATAACTCTTTTGATGTGGTATCAGCTGCGCGTCGATATCCAGGTCATAGGGTTCAAAAGACTTGCCTAGCAGGGAAAAAAGAGGGTAATTGGCATCAGGTTGGATGCACACTGTCTGTATGACATTAAGGGACTCCGCAGGGTAATCCTCTTTAAGCGCCGATGTTTCGTCCAGTGCTACGAACGTATCTCCATGGGCGCGTCGGTGGTACTTTTTCAACAAGTTGACGTGGTAGAGCTTATCGCCAGCTGGGGTACAAATGAGGTAATCTACCGGTCCTTGTACCTCGCGGTCCGAGTACGAACCTTTTCATGGGCTCAGTAATTTATTACTCGCTGTTTGAAAGAATCATACGTACTTCATTACCGGGCTTAAATTTCCGATATTTGGACCTGACATCAAAATAGGTTTTATATTTTTCCAAATTGACATCGGCATTTTCATAGGCGATGTTTGCGCATTTCTCGAGCCTCTGGCGTAAATCCAAGACAAAGGCGTAGGTGACTGGAGTTCTTGATTCAGTAGGGGCTTGATTAGCAACTCCTTTTAAATGCTAAGTGGTCCGCGTACATTACCTCCATAAAGGAGCTCGAACGGGGCGAAGCCTAATGTACGGTGAGGAATTTCTCGATAGGCGAATAGGGTGACCGGGAGATATCGGTGCCATTCGCGGGGCTGCTCGGCACAAATCTTCTTAATAATGGATTTTAAATTTCCATTTAATTTTTCGCACATCCCGTTTGTCTGTGGCCGGAAGGGGGTGGTAAAAAGGGCCTTTACCATGAGCAGCTTCCCTACGTACTCCATCAACTCGGAGTTGAATTGTCGTCCTCTGTCTGAGCGTATTTCCTTGGGGACACCTACCCTTGAAAAGATGGAAATGACGGACTTGGCTCAAGAAATAATATCGATTCGGCGAAGGGGGACAGCCTCGGGAAAACGGGTAGAAAAGTCAACTAAGGTAAAAATATAGCTGTGCCCTACGCACGAAGGGGGATGGATAGGGCCAACCATGTCGATGGCCACTCTATGGAAGGGTTCAGTTATGACTGGTCCCCTTTGTAAGGGAGCAGGTTTGACCCGCCCCTTAGCGCACGTCTTCTGACACACATCTTACGATCGAAAATGCTTTAAGATGTCAGCTGCAGCACCCGGCCAATAAAAATATTTAAAAATACGCGGACCCGTTTTAGTATGACTAAAATGACCGGAAAAGATGCTGCCATGAGCTATTTTGAGTACTAGAGGGAAATGGGATCGCGGAAGGCATAAGACAGTTGTAACAGCGTTATTACTGTCCTCGGCGGATCAGTAAAGTAGACCTCCAGGCTCCAGGTACCTTATTACTTTGGGTCCACGGACAGTCTCCGTGTCTTTGTTTTTAGCCTTATCCCATAAGGGTGTTAGTGCTTCACACTCCTTTTGTGCGGACCTAAAGTCCTGGTTAGGGATCTCCGAGAATTCGGACTATATCGAGGTTCTGAGGGGGACGGACTCCTGAGCTTCCTTCTTAGCTCGTCCTCGAGTAAGGGCGGGCTGGGACACAGGGTCGGAGCTTACTTGAGGGCTCTGTCCTATAAGTACGGAACAAAGTTTTATAGGTGCTGAAATGACTTCAGCCCAGCCATCATAATACTGACACTGCAGGTAACATCTAACGACGGGGAATCGTTTCGCCCGCCCAAGGTAGTCATGTACCACCGCAAATCTTTCGTGATTAGGGTCCACTGGGGGGAGGAGTTCATCGGACACGATGAAACACGTTCACCCTGTGTCCCTAACGAGAGTAGATACACAGCAGGCGTTCACGCTGCCCTCCTCAAATTTCAAAGTTCTCGGGGAACTTTTATAAAAAATAAAATTTCCTTGGTGGCCTGACGAAGGGGGACAAGTTGATGCTTGGGTCTGCACCCCTGAGGAAGCCGGGGTGGCATTAATCTGGTGAACTTAGTGGGCTGGTCCGCTTTTAAGCCTAAAATTTTGGGGGAAATTCGAGCTCATGTGGTTTTCTACGCCGCAGGTGAAGCATATATTTGGTCGCTTCGGGAAGAGTGTTGGAGGAGAAATCTTAACGGGAGGTTTGATGTCCCGTTGTTGGTTTGGGGGAAAGAAGTTTTGGGGTTTTATGGGGCCCGGAAACTTTGTCGGCTTTTCTGGGAAGGGGCGCGAATCCTTCCTTCTTTCCTGGTAGGGGGATTGGTGAGCATTTCGATTCTCCTCGGGGTATAAATTAGGGCTTGTGGCATAGACATTCGCTTCTTCAGTACACTCTTTAAAGGTCTGGCACCGACGATCCTTGACGAATGCGCGGATCTCCGTCGGGAGAGACGCCAAAAATTGATCCCGCAACACGAAGTCTGTTAAGGACTCGTAGTTAGGATCAACCTTTTAGGATTCTAAGCAGAATTTAAAATTCCTCTAAAGAATGTATCCGAATTTACGGAACGTCTGTCCGGGTTTAATACGACCTCCTCGAAATTCTTGGCGGTAGAAATCGGGAGTCATATTATGAGCGGCCAATAACTCAGCTTTTAAGGTTCTGTAGTCAATTGTATTTTCAGATGGCAAAGTATGAAAATGTCGCGCAATTTACAATTTAAAAGGGGAAGTAATCTTACTACACCTTCAGCCTCTAAATCCAGGTTATTGATCTCGAGGATCTTTTCGAAGTGTGCTAAAAATGCTCCAAAATCCTCTCCATCCCTCAAATTGGGGAGCTTAAGTGGGAGATTGGGCGGGGCTTCAGAACGTAAACTTACCGATTGGGCTTCAGCATGTACCCGAGCCATTTCAAGCTAAAGGTGAAGCTCAGCTTGTCTTTTCCGTTCCTCTCTTTCTTCTCGTTGGATTTCTACTTCTCTTTCTCTTTCTTATCGTTGGATTTCTCTTTGCCTTTCTTCTCTTAACTTTTCTCTTTCTGTTCGTTGCTCCTCTTGAACGTAAATAATCCATTTTCTTCCGGAAAGTCCCAAAGATTCTCCTTGCACTTTGAAAATTTCAACTGAGTCATATTGCACTTGGGGGCACAATAGTCAACCAACTTAATTCCTTGTGATAAGAATTAGGCCTTCTAGAGAATTTGCCTACCTAAATATGGGCACTGACCTATTCGTGATTGGTTTCTCGACCTAGATAACCAATGACTAAAATAACACAAAAAAACACAAGAAAAATTATTATAACAGTTCCTTGAGCTACTCCAGCTTCTTAAGTTTTAAAAAAAGGATAGCATTCGTTAAAAAAGAAGGGAACTACTATACTCGTTTCTTATAACAAATAACACTATGCTTCACTCGACTGAGACCACTGTTTGCAAAGATATAGCGTTAAACTTTACACACTTTACGCCAAATTTAAATAGTATATATATATATATATATATATAATATTTCGAGTGCGTGGTAATCTGATTGACACAGGTTAGTTCAAAAAGGAGGGGGGGCCTGGAGAGGCTTATTTATCTTCAATATGCTTAGGAAGTGAAACGAAGCACAAGGATAAATAATATGGCTACCATTAATAAAATAGAGTTTTATTAATTAAACTATCAACAACACGAGAACAAAATGTTTACATAAACGGATAATGAAAAGAGGGTCGTGGAAATATCTGACTAATCTGAGGATTAAGATTTGGAGAGATTTAAAAAGTAAACAAACAAAAATTAAAAGGGGGAATGGTTCGCTAAACTATTCAAAGCACAGGGTTGCGTTGAGAAAAAGTTAAATGATTACAGGTAATGTTCAGCTTACGTAATTACAAAGTTGTTTTGCAGAGGAAGACGATGCGAAGAAATCTTCGGTCCACTAGCGATTTCCAGCAGAAGGGTTCTTCGGAGGGTTGTCTTGTCTTAACGAGGGGGAATGACTGTCTTAGAGGAATGAGAGCGAAGTGAGGCTCGAAAGTACGAGCAATCTTTGTGACAGCAAATCGGAGATGTTCTAGATAAACAATGGAGGTTATTGTTGAAACAAAGCGTTCTCTTGAAGAACGTTAAAAAGGGGGGAATTAAATTATCCAGGCGTGATGTCTTGGGAACGAGAACCGTTTTTTAACGAACGGGCTTGAAGAACAATGGCTGTTCTAACGTTGTTCTCTTTCTGAACAACAGGGGAGGAGGGTGAGAACCGTTTCTTGTCAACGGGCTCAAAGAACAATAGCTGTTCTTACGTTGTTCTCTTTCTGAACCACAGGGCCTTGTTGACTTGGCGTCTCGAAGGCACGAACCTTGGTACTCAAGGGATATTGTCCTCTTCTGGACAATGAGAGGTTTGTAGGTAGAGTTCCTAGGTGCACAAGGGAGACCGGATCAGCTTGATGCCTCGCGAAGATAATCTGGTTCTCCTTGAATTTGGAAAAGCTATGGTATAAATACCCAGAGCCATCTCCATGGCGTAGGGGATAGTTGAGTGAGGGACTCCGGGAGAATGTCCCGGTGGCGCATTGAAAAATACCTTAACTGCCCATAAGCCTAATTCAATATGGCGAGATCTACGTATGGAGGCGAAACGGGGGAGTGAACCTCTTTGATTAAATATTGGCCATGATGGGAGATAACGCGCTTCTGCCTCCTCTCGCAGGCAGGATGCACGTGGCTATGCATGGTTAAAATGTGATAGAGGCTGAATTAAAGCGGCCTCAGACCGTTCTATCACATCCTATTTTGGCAGCGAAAGTATGTGAAAATGTAGTACTCTTCCTTAAATTAACGAAAGGATCTCATTTCTGTTCTCTTATTGACTAATTTGCCTTTGCGCAGTTCTTTATTTCTCAATATCCCTAGGCTAAGTTACTTAAATACATTGCATTCATCCTTCGAAACTACCACGAATTTATTGCAAAAAGCGCTAGTAAAATAAGTGATATACATTTATTGTTCCCATTTCAATCGTCAAGATAACAGGAAGAGAAGGATAGCTAGTTATATAAGGGGTATATCTTTGTTGCCCCTATTTTAGTCGATCAGATAACAGAAATGAAGGGAAGGCTTGTATTATAAGGGGTATATCTTTATTGTTCCTCTTTTACCAGTTAGAAATAACAGAAATGAACGAAAAGCTTATAAACAGAGCCTATATATTTATCGCTCCTAAAAATTTCACTCATTTAATATAATTTATCTTGAATGATTGGAGGCCTAGTAAAATAAGTGTTATCTTTTATCACTCCTATTTCACTCGTTCGTGATAACACGAGTGAACGGAGGGCTAAGAAAATAAAGGTGTATATCTCTATCGCTTCTATTTCACTCCTTTAAGATAACAGGAATGAAGGGGAGCTTTTATCATGCGTATATATTAATCGCTCCTATTTCATTTGTTGAGATAACAAAAAATGAGGGATGGCTATTAAAACGAGGTATATCTTCATCGCTCCTATTTTACTCTTTCGAGATAAAAGGGAGGAAGGAGGCTTATAACAATGCCTATATATTTTTTAATCCGTTTTCACTCTTTCAAGCTTACAGTAACGAAATGAGGGTTAGTAAAATAAGTATATTAATATCTCTAATATTTCATTCCTTTGAGATAACAGGAACGAAGGATAATGGGTATATATTTACAAGTTATTGCAAAAGTCCTGTCTCACTCGATACGACGCTCTCAACAAAGCGCACACGCTAGTTTGATGCAGTTAGACACGTTTTTAATTATAGTATAATATAAGTGTGTCTAAATTGTAATATTAATCGATGTGGCTGCCATCCTGACGACCACGCACTCCAGGCGAGACTTGAATACTGCACACATGTTGCCCACGGTCTTTCCTCATACTGGACTACTCGCGGTTGACTGAAGACTTCAGTTCGTTGACGCTGCTGTGGGAGACTTTGCAGGCCTTGCTCTCGATTTGCACCCACACGCTATAGTCAAGGCGAATGAGGATGGGCGACTGCGGCACCGAGATTCTTCGAACTGAAGTTCATGTTTGACTAGAGCCACGTTTGCACGGTCTGGGCCGTGTGGGTCGGAGGACTGTCCTGTTTATTGAAAAAGGTACTCTGCCTACTTCGTGATCTTTCTCACTCAAGGCAAGAGTTTTTTGGCCCAGATGAACCTGTAATCGAGCGCGGTGAGTCTGTAACCGACCATGAACTACACCGGCGGCATCTTTTCTCCATTCCAAGTTACACGCCGCGCTTCATCATGTAGGCCGAGTTCCTGGTCATGGACACGTAGTGAACTCCGGTTACGTCCTGGCTAAAGCTTACCCCACAGTCGTTCTGCTTGCTGATGACCGGATTAAACGTGAAGGGATTAAAAAAAGAGAATTCGATTGCCATAACTATTTAAGTCGTTGATAAGACGACGAGAGCTCTCTCGACGTTGTTTACACATACGTTTGGTGAACAGAGACCTTTCCATGACCTCAAGATCTTGCTGCCCTCAATTTTTACAGCCCTGGACACCTTGGCCACCTAGTTAGTCTTCTTTTAGGCATTTTCAAAAGCTTTTCTCAGAGCCAAACTTTGTAGATTCTTTAGACTTTAATTCGGATGACATTGAGACGTTTGGCAATGTCGGACTTCTGGCCCGCACAGATGATAGCAGAGTTCTCGTTCCTTTGAGTTCCATCTTTACACATCTGCACACGAAGGAAAAGATGTTTAAGGGCACGTGCTGAAAGGTAGAATTTTAAGTTTGCTTGGCGTAATTTTTTTAATCACACACGTAAACCTCTGAATCGATTAAAAAGCCGAGTGTAAAAGAAATTTGGCAAAACACGATATTATTCTTATTTCCCTCTTTAAGAAAAGAGGATAAAAAAAGGTTTGGGAAAATAAGAATATAACTCTATCGCTGCTATTTCATTCTTTTGAGATATCAGGAACCAAGAGAAGGTAGGTAAAATCAAGGTTATACCTTTATCGTTCCTATTTATATCGTTCAAAATAATAGGAAAAAAAGGATGGATTGTAAACAAGGGGTATATATTTATCGCTCTCATTTCACTCGTTTGAGCAAGAATGACCGGAAGGACGGCTAGTTAAATAAGAGGCAAAATTTTATCGTTTATATTTTATAATTTTAACATAACAGGAACGAAGGGAGGCCTAGAAAAAAAGGAGCATAATTTTATCGCTAATATTTTGTAATTTTAACATAATAGGAACAAAGGGAGGCCTACTAAAATAAGGGGTATATCTTTATTGCTCGTATTAAGCTCATTTGAGATAATAGGCATGAATGGAAGGCTTGTATACTAGGTGTATATATTTATCGCTCCTATTTCACTCCATCAAGATAATAGGAACAAATGAAGTGCTAGTATCATAAATGGTATATATATATCTCTTTCATATTTCACTCGTTAGTGATATCAAGAATGAAAGGGGGGCTTATGTATAAATAAAGAGTATTTTTATCGCTCTTATTTTACTCGTTCGAGATAAGTTAAACGGAGCCAGTGATTAAAAAATAAGTAAAATATCTTTATTTTGCCTATTTCAATACTTCAAGATAATGGCAATGAAGAGATGCCAGTTAAAATAAGGTGCATATTTTATCGTAATCTTTCACTCATTTGAGACAGCAAGAACAAAGAAAGGGATAGTAAAATAAAGGATATAGGTTTATTGCTCATATTCCCCTCGGTCGAGATAACAATAAGAAAGGGATTGTTCTTGGAAGCTGTAGTTAAGAGCAAAAGTTTTCCTAATTGAGAAATATTTCATTCAGTTGCATGAAATTTGCTAGGTCTTAGTACTGAACCCGTGCAGTGACCGATGAAGAGATCGATCGAGTAATATTAATACTATTTTCATAGTTGGCTTTAATAAATTTTGGAAATGCTTTCTTTGTTTTTTGGGGGAAATAAATTTAGCTATCATGTTGAGAAAAATATTTAGCTCATCCTCTCTTCTTTCAGCTGTCAAAGAAGAATCGAGTATTAATTTTAATATTTGTTTTTTACTGGTAATTTTCAACCGAGCTCACCTAGTTTTAGAGAGGCATTTCTAGGGTTGGCCACTTTGAAAACATCATTTTGATGGTAAATACGGACAGAAAATCGAGGTTGAGTTGTCGGTTAACTTCAATGAAGTGGAATAAAATATTATATTAATAATGAGAAATACTCCCTGTCTCGACTTTTTATGCTGCCCTTTAGTGCGGCACTCTCAGTGGCGTCCTTGGAATTATTAACTTAGGCTCGACCAGGGGGTTTCTTGTTTTCATGCAGCAGAATAAATTTTGGCCAGTTCAGACTGAAAAACACTTACATGATCAGAGATACGGGATGATGCATGACACCTGGACGCTTCTCCGTAATGCGATCAAGAAAAATATCTCGATAAAAGGGTACTCATATTCGTAACTTGGTGCTTACTAGATTGGGAACGAGGGAGTGAGGAAAACGAATAAATCTGGGTGTTGAGGTATTCCTTTATCTCTCTGTTCTATGCTATATAATAATACTAATCCAACGCAGGTCTCAGTTGTTCAGGAATGAAGTTTGAGGGGCTTTGAGTTGCTCTGGAAGTTTAGATTCTGAGATTCCTTGATCTCACCTTGGCAGCTAGGACTAATCTACTTGTAATTAGAATTAAGCCATTTTATTATAATTTTCAAAGATATATATATATATATATATATATATATATATATATATATATATATATATATATATATATATATATATATATATATATATATATATATATATATATATATATATATATATATATATATATATATGTATATAAGCTCACTAAACAAAACTTAGTTACGCGTCTTTTTAACTAGTCCTGTAGATCGAATAGAAGGAAAATTGGGAAGTCACTACCTTGAAAGTGTGTGGTGGTATTAGGCCGTGCCTATCTCCTAAATGGTGTGTAAAGTGGGGCACAAAGCAGGTGTTACTGACTCGTTAAAAGGAGCGATTGGATTTAGGCACCCATTTTACCACCAATTGAAGGATATAGCAGAATCCGCATGGCTATCTACACGTACGGTCATACAGGTCTACCGTCAATGGCCAAACGTACACTCTAAAGGAAATTTCCGCCAGATATGTGGCCAAAAAGCAATATTGACGGACCGGAACCGCCGGAGTGTTTCGCCATCCTTGGCGAAAAATCGCTTTGATTCAAGTCAAGTCTTACGGCATAGCGTCATCACCTGTCCTTTGGCACCTATTACTGAAAGAACATTGCGCACGAAACTTAAAAAATGAATATATGGAGCAGAGTGGCACACAAGCAGCCTGTTTCTTTCCTGCCGAACAATGTGCGAGGAGACAAACAGTGGATCATAAGAACTAGAAACGCGTTATCTGGTGAGACAAGTCACGTTTCTGCCTATACGTGAAGAAAGGCCAGCAAGTCTTCAAGGAAAACTGCGTATATACTAGGGAGATTAATTTTTCGGATATAGGTCCTTTGGTTGAGATCAAAACCAAATTGGACGAGTATGCCTACATCGAACTGTTGACGACCAGGTTTTGCCGTTCGTCTTTCAAATTAAGGCAAAACCTGATATTAAAATCCTTGTATTACATAATTAAATCCCACATTCACCTGTCTAGAACTGTGTCCGACTGGAATGATAGACATTCACAAACAGTGGCTAGCAAAATCACCTAATCTGAACCTCATGGAAAATCTATGGGACTATTCCGAACAAGGTATCAAGCGTCATGGAAAGCATCCACGCAATCTGATCTCAATGAAAAGTGGCTGAAAAAATTGATGTCACTTATATCCAGAACCTTATCCATTCCACCTGGAATCGCAGATACTATCCAAGCTTGCAGCCGTATTACACGCTATTAGGTACTCTCCTCTCCCAGAGGACATATATATATATATATATATATATATATATATATATATATATATCTTTATCTGGACATTTCACGGTCCATCCTTATGGTCTGCAGTGAAAATATGCAACTTTTACATTAAAATTCTCAATCGTATTTAATGATTAAAATGGCTACAATTCAGGTGATTATTTTATGCAAGGTGAAAGCTATGTCTCCAGATGCACTTTGGGGGTAGCTGTTTGTTTAAAATTTAAGTTGTTATTTGCAATGAACAGCAGTTCTAAAGTTCTTTGCTCATTGGGATTTATGGCACTGAGTATTATAAAGTTTTCGATGGAGATATTGGATTTAGATATTTGTGCACGATCCATATTAATAAATACGGCCGGTTTGTTTAGAACGAATCCTGTAGGGATGTCCGCCCTCCTGCTGCGCTATAGGATAATTAATCGTTGTTATAATCGATGCGTCACATGACTCACAATGGTATTATTTTTACTATAAACTAAAACATAAAGGTTTGTTTTGTTTTTCATTTTACACGCCTTAATGAGCATTTGGTCGAATATCACATAAAACATCATCTCCTTAATTTTAATTGGAAAATTAAAATAATTGAGTTTTTTAAAATTTGCACCATCGTAATTTAACTTCGCAAGCTTTTATAATTACCTTATTTTCCATTACGGTTTTAATTAAAGCACGGTGACACGCAAAAATCTTGTAGCACAAATTTAACTGATTGCAAAAAATAATCCTATTACCATCGGAAAACAAAACGAGTATCTTTAATATTTCTTGTCTGTTATAATAGGTATTTTAGGTATCAAGTTTTAATTTCCATTTAATAAAATCTTGTGATGAAAGTTGCTCATATGAAAATACAATATTACTTAAAAGTAATTTAGGATTTTAAATCATATATTTCTTTGTAAGGACACGGTTATTGAGGGGGGAGTATTCAATTTCGTTGTGAGGTCGGACTAGGGCCAAAAATCAACTAATTCTTTGATCCAAGAAACTCTTACTTCAGTCAGTATTTATTCAACCGTAATTTTACCTTGGGGAATTCCTTATTCCAGGCCGGGTGTTCTCATCTTTCCAAAAGTTCCCTGCTCTTTAAGTTCTACAGTACTTTTTCGTGAGTTCCACTCTTCTTTGTTTATTAGTTATTCACACCACTCTCACTATTTGTGTTGTGAGCAATCTCCACCGATCAGAGAATGAAATTATATAAAGATCAGTATGACACTTGCTGTCAGGACTGAAGTTACGCGGGGCGGGTAATCTTGGCTGTGAGGACATTTGTAGGATACGCTGTAGTACTCAAAGGTTCGCACATTTTGGTACCTGTGTTGCAGGCCTGAAATATTCCTTCGGGTTTAAATGGACCTTACAGGGGCTTGCATTTAGGGGGGCGTTTCTATAATGAAGGTTCTTACCACTTGATTCTCTTTTCCTTCCCGACGTTTGTTCATTCATTCCTTTTAAATTATGGGTAACTCAACAGATGAATAACTCCTGATTTTTTTTTTTTAAATGCTTTGGATTTATTCTATAGGCCCAAAGGAATTGTTTGTTGCTATTTATTCGCCGTAAAAACTACAATTTCCAGATTTATTATCAGTTGAAAGTAGTATTTCGAAGGGATAAAGTTATTATTTGCTGCTTCTATGACGTCATAAGCTTCGGCGAAAAAAGAGATGCATTGGACCTATCCAAGAAATACATATTAATAACGATTATGTTAATTTAGCTACGGTGTAGTAGAAAGTTACGTGTAGTAGGTTATTTAAGTAGGTTTAATTTTAATCGGTCGAATTATCAAATTTGAAAAGGTTATGCACGGAATGTTGCTTGAATAGGTTTTTGTTTGGTTCCTTTCCGGCGATTAAAACACCACACCAAATCTAGCAATTTACTCAAAGCAAGCTAAACCAACCTAGAAATTTAACCTATAGCGGCCCCTGAAAAATTAAAAATACTGGAATACCCAAACCATCAGCTAATTATTTGGTGGATTCAACACAGCTAACAATGACAAGATGGCTGAAAATTTATTTTTCTACTTTTTAAAAATTGAATATTTATAACAAAGCGCCTTCGATTGTAGTAAAGTTGTTCAGCTGTTGAATTGCCAAATTTTTTTCTGGATGAATGCCTGTTCATTCGATTACATAATATTTAAAACAACTGTCCAACTTCACATTCATTCTTTTCTCACTGAACATCTCAACATCGAATCATACATATATTTTAACCACTGTCTCTACTTGACTGCATTTTTACATAACTGAATATGCCAGTAGTGGATCACAATTTTTCATGAGAGAACATCACCACAATATACAATTTATCAACTGTATTTTTACAGCATTAACTTGCTACTAGATTGCCCAAATCCTTCTTGCTTGTGCGGTCTAATCAACTTTTTCCATCACTCACTATTTCCCCAAGGATTACACAACTTATTTTAACTTATCTCTATCCTATCTCATTCGAGAAGCAGGAATTAAAAGAGACACAACGATTTAAAGTATAATTTATTATTATATTCCCCAAACTTCTTTAATATTTCGCTAGTTTATTTGTAGGAGGTTTGTCTTACTTGGTAATGCATGGCTATTTATCCTAGTTTATTGCAGCTATGTTTTAGACTTCGCTCGATTCATTAGGAAAATGCTGTAGAATGTGCAGGTTTGTGGAAAATTGAAGAAAACAAATTGCAAAGAACCAACTTTCCATGTCTACATGTCATTTTGACCTTCACCACAAGGAAAATTAAGGAGCATTCGCCAATAAAACATGGTCAAGGAAATTAAACACTATGAGCATTTCCTTTGTTTATGCATCGGGCGAAAGAAAATCTTGGACGAGCAAAAAAGCAAAGCGGCTCCATCTCTTTTTGGCTTTATAGGCGAGTATCCAAATATATCCCTTATAGACTTAAATAACTCGGGTGCAATTAGCTAGCGAGGGGGACGTCCGCACCGCTTATTGTTCCCGGCGTGAAAATACGTCACTTTTATGGCGGGATTTGATTTAAATGGCGTGATTTTTTATCTTGGAGCTTCGTCTTGGAGGTTGCAAAGGCTTGTGTCAAGATTGTTAACGGCGCGAGTTAAACGAACTATAATTTCGCGGCCGCAATTAAGCGAAGAAGGAGATTGTATGACAACGACATAAAAACAACATGGCGCTATCGTGTCCTGCCTCTGTTTAAGGTGCAGAGACCAAAAAGCACACAGGTGGAAGAATGGGAATTTAACTATCGCTGGTGACGAATTGATGTAAGATTAGCAATTTTTAATGACCTATACGTGGTTAAACTTTGCAAGTAGGACGGTATTCTATATTTTATTTTTAGTTTACCTTTGCCTTAGAACCTCATATGTTACATTTCACTCCCCACCCCCCATCCACTTCCGAAGCCAGAGTTTGATTTTTCTGGATTTTGTTTCGGTTCTTGTTTTTGGCTTGGTTTTCGCTTTTGTTTCTATGTTTTTTGTCAGAGTTTTAAAGTAGGCTGAATTAATGATTACGGTGACCTATTCCCTTGGTATCACTCACTAGATGGCTACTATTGTAAAAAATGGTCCCTTCTCGTTCTCGTCAACCGCGGCCTAATGCTTTACATCTTTTGTAAGTTACCCACAATTTTGCTGTACAGAAAAAAAGCATATTTTTCCTTTTGGATTCTGCGACGTTCTTAATCCCCTTTCCAATTTGATTATCCCAAGAAAATTCATTGCCCGTTCTTCCTACACCATCCTTTGTTACCTTTCCTTTTTAATATCTTTCATTTTCCTTTGTAATCTTTTTATATTTTTTTTTCAGATCTAACCTCATTCTCAATTTTAAGTCAATTTATTTTTCAATAGATAAAACAATACGAGAGTATTTCAATTTATTCGCTAGTTCTTACCACTCAAAGAAACTTAAGAGAATTCTGTGGTAAAAGATGACTATTAGCTGATGAGAAGAAAAACAAACATGTGCAAGCCAACAGAAGAGGGAGAAAGTACAAAATTGGAAAATTCAATAACAACGAATAGCGCAAAAGGATAAACGGAGACAAGGATTGGTATAAGAAGCTTAGAATCCGCAACTACACTGCTGAAAGCTGTCAAGGCTCTTCTCACTCCCTCCAAATTTCTTGACACAAACCCTCAACCTAGAACCCGGTTTTGGGATGAAGGAATAATTTGTGTTAAGTGAAAGAAAACTAAACTTTATAAATGATTAAAATACCAAAGTGTGCTGTAGCAGATCTGCTCAACCCCTAATGTTATGGCAGGAAGGGCTGATATAAAAATATGTTGAAACAACCTGATTTCCACCTGCAATAGTAGTTAGGAATAAGGAAAACACTGATGAGAGGTCGAAGGGTGACCTGAACAACGTAAGAAAATAATAGACCATAGGTCATTGAGGCATGATCTACCTTTTATCACTTGAATCCTAACCACAGATCACTAGCACATATGGTACACAGTATTTTTCGGGTAAATACCAACAGGAAATGACTGTAACCGAGAATAAAGATCCGACTGTTGTATGGGACATGAATTTTCCTTATTATGCTTTGATTTTCTTGACTGAGTCTTTGTTAATATTTACAATGCATATTGAGTGTTTTCCGAGACACCAATTCCTCTATATTATCTAAATAATAATTTTATCATGATGGAATGAAGTACAGGTAAAATACTGTAATTCGAAATACATAGTGACTGTAAATGTTGTTAATTTATCTTCGTTGCTAAGCATTTGTTTTCGATGTTATGCTTTAGGAAATACTTGGAATGTTATAGTTATTCGTAGTCGATGTACCAATAGCCTTGAATATATGTTTTGAGTGCTTTTTTCAGGTTATTTAGCTTGCATATTGTTTATTGAGAAATTTGGCATCATTATTCTAAACATTGCCACATAAATGTTATTTTAAGTACGAGACTACAATTTATCGCATCCTTGTCCAAAATTCACTCCCCCCCCCCCAGACCTGGCATTGTTTATTCGATAGGTTGCAACAACTGCCAAAATTGTTATTATGGACAAACCAGGAAAGAACAAGATGTCCGGGTTAAGCAACATCAAGCCAATGTACGTAATCACAGTGAACAATCTGTGTTTTTTTACATTATGTACAATCTCAACTGGAATAGTGCCAAATCAGTCCTACAATGCAGTACTTAAATTTCGTAGGTGAAGAGTCGAGTGCACTCAAACTCCTCCTTCTATGTTCGTATCCAGAAACGTACGCACACACATGGAATCGCATTCAAGTGTCCTTACCCTGTCCCTACCATTGGTCACTACCAGCCTTCGTGACATGCAGGTGCCCCCCCCCCTCATCACCCCAATACTTTGGTCAGTGACCTATTTTCAAAGGATTCAGACTCTACACACACATAAACACTGGAGCTTTCTAAGGCATGGACTCGCATCGATATTGTTTAATTAGTTGTTTATCCATCATCTGTTGTGATTAACAGGGCACAGAATTTAATGAAGCAAAGAGATAGTGTGATAGAACGAGTTGAATCTGTGTTAAATTCAACTCCTATCCCATATTAGTTAAAACCTCGAGGAGGCCCACGTGCATCTTCGATTCGAGGCTTGGAGTCTTATCAAAAGCTACCGGACGCCAATGTTTAAACAAGGAGGTTATCGTCCCCCCCCCCCCCGTTCGCCCCCATACGCCGACCTCGCCAGATCGAGTTAGGCTTATGAACAGATAAGGCATTTTTCTCCGGCCCAGCTGTGCGTTCCCTCCAAGCTTTCACTCCATTTTCCCCCACGCCAAGGAGATGTCCTGGCTATTTATATGGAAACTTTACCACTAAGATCAGATTGGAGATCCAGATTTTCGTCGCGAAACATCACCACGACCCTCTCTTCCTTTGTGCGCCAAGGGACCTCGACCTCGAGATTCACCATCACTTGTCCAGAAGGAGGACAATATTCCTTGAGTGCCAAAGGTTCGAGCCTTTAGTGACGCCAAGTCCCCAAGGCATCCCCCCCCCTGTTGTTCAAGGAGAACAGCATTAGAACAGCCATTGTTCGTTTTGAGCCCTTCGCCAAGAAACGGTTCTCATCCCCCCCCCCTGTTGTTCAAGGAGAACAGCATTAGAACAGCCATTGTTCGTTTTGAGCCCTTCGCCAAGAAACGGTTCTCATCCCCCCCTGTTGTTCAAGGAGAACAACATTAGAACAGCCATTGTTCGTTTTGAGCCCTTCGCCAAGAAACGGTTCTCACCCCCCCTGTTGTTCAAAGGAGAACAACATTAGAACAGCCATTGTTCTTGAGCCCGTAGACAAGAGACGGTTCTCATCCCCCCCTTTGTTCAGAAGAGAACAACCTAGAACAGCCATTGTTCGTCAAGCCGTTCGTCGAGTAACGGTTCTCCTTTCCAAGACGCCACGTCAGGATCCTTTTATCCCCCCCCTTCGGCTGGAACTCGCCAGCGGACCGAATATTCCTTCAAGTACATTCCACTGCACCCTAATGAAGTTACGTAAGCCAAGCGTCACCTTTTGAGTATTGATCCCTTATTTGTCAATTCTATCCTGTGCTTTAAATGGTTTATCGAACCATCCCATCTCTTTAACTCCATATTTGTTTTACCTTTTCTGATCCCTTAAATCCTTGGATTAGCCCGAGTCTCTACGACCCTTTCCATTCTGTTTGTCAATATTTTCCGTTTTTGTGTTTTGTTTATAGTTATTATTAATAAAACTCTATTTTATTAATGATAGCAATATTATTATCCTTGAGCTCAGTTCCACTTCTTAAGCATTTTGAAGATACATAATATCGGCCGCCAGACAGTAAAAACGCACTCTAAAGATAATTAAGGAAGTTCCCTCAACGAATAGTGATATATGGTATATCGTCGGGAGTCATTCTACGACAGATAATTATCTTTGAATGCCCCTTCGCTCTAAAACGCTTTCAAACGATTCCTTTCGATATTGTTTATTTAGATGTTTATCTCTCCTCTGTTTTTGATATTCAGAGCACGAGATTTAATGAAGGAAAGAGATAGTTATCTTTGATTCGCCCAAAGGTTTTGCAATCGATAAATAAGGAGACAAATATTGCTTTTTTTTTCTCTAAGAGGTTAAAATGAAATAAAGCGACAGCTTTATTTTGTTTAAACTGGACCGTCTGTCAAACCTTATTTTCCAACCTTGACCCTGCTCCCTCATCCGACTTGAATAAACATATTTGTTTTATCTCAAAAAAGTCACAATGCAGTAAAGAGATAGCTATCTTTTGTTTAAACTGGATCATCGACCAAGACTTACTTTTCCAACCTTTACCCCCACCATTTGTAGAGATATAAAAGGGCATTCTATACCTTCCTCATTTAATTATAATAGATTACAGCTTGTTAGGAAGAAGCTTTTTTCCTCACGACATATTTTAATTTTTGTAACTAAGTGTAAGAAAATGAAAGACCTGACAGAAGATGAATAAAAATCTTGTGGGGAGATTTGTGATTTTCTTGAAATATTCAGCGTTTGTCAGTTGATAGCTCCTTTCACAGAGTAAGTGATTTTCTTCTTCTTTTTGAAATGGGTTTTTTAAAAAGTCTAGCTTGATATAATGATTTATTTCACTTTTAAACAGAAATATGCCTATATTTTCTCCAGATTAATAAATACAAAATAAGTATTTAATTTATACTGCCCAGGTTACATAATATATATATATATATATATATATATATATATATATATATATATATATGCAATTTGTCAATACGATACACAATTAATTTTATTGAGTGTACAGGATCAAAGTTTTTTTCTTTACATTTTATTAAAATTATTCTTTACAACGATTTCTTCGTTTCTTTGATCATTATCTGAATCGAATGCTTAATAAAAAGATGGATATGATTTCCCGTTTGTCATCTGCTGAATGAAATAGACACAAACCTAAGCATCATGAGTTTGAAAAGGTACTTTGAACTCTGAATGGATTGATAATAATAATTTTTTTCAGTTTTACCAAAGTTTAACGAATATAAACATCGTTCTGGAATCCTAGAGATAGGCTGTCGAAATCATACAAACTTTTTTTGTTAACAGACAAAGTGATCCAATGCGAACCGGATCTATGGCTGCTGTTTGGATTAGATATATAAGCTGCTGGCAGTTTTAAAGGTAAACATAGATCAGTGTCTCTCGCAAAACATCCATATAGAACTCGTTTTGTAGTTTTATCTCGATACAATAGTTCTTCTATTTCTACTGCATTCATTTTATTAAGAATGAACTAATACGTTTCTAGACTTATCTATCTCAATAACAGACTAAAACTTTGCATATATAATAAGGGAAACCGGTTCTATTAATGGAGATTTAAACTGTAACTGTTCTGATAGTTTTCTCTCTTGTATAGGCATGGAGCATTCTCCAAGACAAGTATTACTCTTGTCCTGATTTAGGTTAATACAATAAATATTTTCACCTTTTATAAATTGTTCATACGTAAGTCCAATACTCTGCACTACTCCAATACACCCTATACCCTTATATAACGAGTACAAAGCCCTTGACGCAACTTGATCTGGATCGTCCGAATAGTCTAATTTAAATGGTCTTTCAACTTCATTCGCGTTTATATAGATAATGATGCGATTCACATTATAAGGTTTAAATTCAAACGGTGATGCATCCAAACTACCACAAAATGCAGAATGATCAACTATTCCTATAACCATGCGTGTAAGTATTCGCCACATGAACATATTATCCATACTCCTCATTGATATTCCACTTACAATTGTAAAATTTCGCATGCAAACTTGTGTGATAGGGTACTTAAAGTTTGATTTAAGCAACCTATTTTCCATCTCTAGATTAGCTGATGCTGAAAGACGGACTTTTCTAATGTCAAGAAAACTCTGATAATTTATTTTAGCTTCTAAACCGGTCTGGCTTCTAAATAGTGTAAATGAATGTGGTGGTCTTGATAACTTTATCTTTATTAAGACTCCATTAATTAACAGCTTATGTTGTGAGAAGAAATCAGCGTGTAGTTTTCCATATACATCAATTAGTTTTTTCTGAGATCTGCTATATTTCTTTTCTATACTTTCTTTACTAGAGAAAAATCCTGCAGTGGAAAGAAAAGTAGACTTTTCCTCTTTAGTATAGTTTAACAGGGTCTCTAAATATGCATGATAGGGGTAATTATTTCCAGTAAAATTTACAGATGTTTCATTTAAATAAATATCAACATTGCTGAACAAAGTGTGAAGAATATTATTTTCAGGAAAAACATTCTCGCCATCTTTAAGTTGGCTTCCGTCTGACTTCACAATTCTTGCTTTAATATAAGGATAAACCTCACTAGGGTCTACATAATACTGTCCGTTACCAGATACATAATATTCAACCAGTGTGAGATCGGAAGAGATATTGATGAGGAGAGAGTAAGACTGATAATTGCTTTCAACGATTGAAGTTTGGGTTGGTAAAACAGTAAACAAATCGAGTTCTGTCTTCGAACAGATATCACTTGTTGGATGGAGAGCATTCATTCTACACGTGTAAGATTTACAGCCGTTATATCTTTATGAGAACATCTATTAAATGTCTGACGGTTTATATTATGAGAAAATAACATCCCCAGCCTCATCATCATCATCTATTTTCAACTTTCTTCTATTCTTCAACTTCTTATTCATCCATTTTTGCTTATTTATTACACCTATTTTTTCGATTTCCTCTCATTATCCCCCTCAGATTTTAACTTTCTTCTAATATTCTGTCTAGTATCTTTAGTGATATTATTTTTTACCCTTCCCTGCTGGTTTCTCAGAGCTTGCTTCGCACTCTTTCCTAACACATTATCCTGAGCAGTATCGAAACGGCTGAAATAGCCTTCTTTCCTAGATAACGAGTACCACTCTTTAGATATGGTGCTGCATTTCTGAATAGGAAAAAGAAGAGGGATCCAAGACCATGGCCCTTCTGGGCTCTCAACCGTTTAAACACGCGTGGTCCATTCAACATTTTTAATTATCGTTTAATTTTTACCCTTAATGTGTAGTTTTATCATCAAATAACCAACAAAGAATGGAAATTTTTCCCCTTCCAACGTTCTTATATAAATATAAATTGATCTCAAGTCTCCATAGCTTAGATTCACATGGTGTGGATTATCAAAAGTCATACTGAATGAACCATCATTAAAAGGAAGATAAATAATTCTCATCAACCTTGACTGTGTCCGGCCTACTAACTGATAGTCTAGAAGGTTAGAGTAAATGTAACATGATCTCTGAAGGGATATAAGAGCAAAAAAAATCTATATTGAACGCTATACAATGATTTAATTTGGGGATATCATCTCAGATAGATCATTTCATTATGGTGGATGAATTAATAGATTTTCTTTTCTTTTCACATTGAGCAATGAACCTGAAGTAAGCATTAACATATAATCAGTAGGCATTTTCCATTGCTTTCTCTCAGATTTAAACATTAAATCTTGAGATTATAATTTTTTTTTCATTTTCAGATTAATTTTCTCTATGAGTGGTTTTTCATTTTTGTAATATCCAGCGTCTATCATCATCTAAACATAGTCATAGTCAATTTCTTTATTTTGGTTACCTTTCCTCTTGCCAATATAGTATTTGATGCATAGTTGTTTACTTCTGCGATTTTCCGATAGACTGTGAATGCGTGTGTTGACTTAGTAACATTATAGATATTCCCTGTAAATTGAAACTCACAAAGACCTACTTGAACCTGCCTGTGGTTTGTTATTATGAATTTGTGGAACTCGATTCTATAGTTCAACATGCTATTTTGAGGGTAAACATCCAAGGAGGACGAAGAAGGAAGGGTAACATAAAAACTCTCTGGCTCCATCTTTTATTGTTCTTGTACACGCTCTACAAGATAGCTTTGTTTAGAGAGTCAACATGATAAATGCCGATATTAAATTCGATTAATAAACGTTTCATTTCATCTCTTTTAAACTCTCCTCCATCATCAGAACATATATAACCTGGAATCCATCCGGATTCTTCCATGTGATTTCTTACAGCATGTGGAGAAATGGCTACATTAAGCCTCCTGGAGGAGTATAGGTACATTCAAGCCCCCCTCCCTTCATGAGGAGAAGCGTGGGAAAGGTAGCCGGCGAAAATGCTTACCATGTGTGATCTCCTCGCCGCTGTGGGCAGTTGGAGCTAACATATGTTTGAAGGCGACCACCTAAGGTCCTTAAACGACGCTCTAACGATCGTATTACCTACCAGACCCATAAACCCGTGGTTAGGAAAAAAAAACGGTGCGAGTCAGAAAGCACGCCAAGTAGCGGTGCGGTTGCGAGCCTATAATTTGCGAGCTGACTTGGGCACCCCAGTGCCACCTCAGGAATTCTCGCTCTCCCCAGATGCTAACTCTCCATTCGCTCCCCCCCCCCTTTGCATCTGTGGCCTGGTCACTTCCCCCTTTAGATGGGGCGGCAATCCGCCTATATATAAGCCCCGCAAAGAAAGAGAAGAGGATTATCAGAAGTCGATACGCTAGAGGTGGATTAGTTCGTTAAGATCGATCCATCGGCTAGACAAGAAGATGATCAGAAGTCGATACGCTAGAGGTGGATTAGTTCGTGAAGATCGATCCATCGGCTAGACAAGAAGATTATTAGAAGTCGATTCGCCAGAAGAAAGATTAGTTCGTAAAGATCGATCCTTCAGCCATACAAGACTATTTCCGTGAGAAACGATAGGATCAGATTGAGAAAATCGATCCCCCCCTTCAGGGCCGTATTAACCTAATTAGTCAAGTTTTATATCGGTGCCATACCGAAGAAGCCTTTTCCGTCTGCAAAGAAGTCCGACTGAAGAAAAGAAAAGCCGCTCACACTCGAGTGATTCTCACATCTCAAGCACCGTAAGAGTGAGAGGAGAAGAACCCTGCCCCAACGAGCTCCCGTTCTTTAATTCCGTTGAAGAATCAAACCCGTCACAGGCGACAAGCAATCCCTCCTCGAAAATTTCAACCAGCGACCACCACACTTCAAAGCGAGAGATAAGTCCTCCAGCGACATCCGGCAATCCCTAATACCTACCTGTAAGTTAACAATAACATTTATATCTCTATTGCGATAGTAGAAGTTTAGTACGTCCCACGTTTTAAAGGAGAGTAGAAACCATTATTCTTGAACCTAGGTCATATGTGTTTGTAGATGACAGTACCTTAATTTAATGTTTTATGCTAAACAAATAGGGTCGTGATAAAAATACTAATTGGCAATTGGTTTGTTTATTGGAAGCCTACTTGTTTATGTTTTGTCATTGAAAAATCTTGGAGGCCAAGTATAGAAATGTGTTTACTGTTGGTTTGTAATATTTAATTTAAAATACAAGTTTATTTTGGTAGATTCAGGTGTTTCCTCTTATACTTATGTGTTTAAAAATAGCTCTTCCTTAAGGACTAAACCACAAAAATAGCACTCTTAGAACAAAGCCTACTTCATCATAGAAGTAACTCACGCCCCTTAAAGCACACCGCTACTAAAAGGGTGTCAAAGCGTAGAGTGATCAAAGCCAAGGGTCATTCTACGACATATTATAAAAGTGGTGTCAGGTCTAGAGGTTTTATATTAGAAAGAACTCAGCAGTGTCTATTTAAGGAAGAGCTAACACATAAAAGGAACACCAGGAATAATAGAATATTTGACGAGTGGGAAATTGGTAAAGTTAGAGGGGGATACCATCTAAAGGTAATTGTTAGGCCAAGTGGTAAGTTTCGGTGGTGGAATAGGTAAGGCTTGATTAAAAACAAGGTAAATGACTGACATAAGCGCGATGGCATTGTTTGACCTTTATCGGAAGCAAGGTCAAAGCCTCGGACTGGAAGGAACCGATCTGAGTTCGTTTATTCAGGAGAAAGAAAGAAACGAAAGAGAGTTTATTCAGGAGAAAGAGAGAAACGAAAGAGAAGAAAGAAGAGAAAAGATGAAAATGGAAGCAGAAAAGACGAAAATGGAAGCTGATGAAAGAGAGAAGATAAGGGCCCACGAAAGAGCTCTTAGTAAAGACCAGTTAGAGGTGCAGTCAGTGTCATCCAAAACAGGAGTGTCACCAGCGGCCAGCATGAAACTCCCGGAGTATAAGGACGAAGAAGATTTTTGCTCATATTTCTCCCATTTTGAGAAAATATTTGAAGTCAATAATTGGGACCTAGAAGAAGATGGGGTCGCCAGACTGTTACCGCTACTCAATCGTAGGATGAGAGAGATATTCGTATCTTTACCCTCAGAAGCGACTGTGGACTATTCCACTCTCAAAGCTGAACTTCTCTCAGCTACAAACCTTAACCCGGAATAATATAGGATGAAGTTCAGGCAGTCTCGTATAAGACCTGGACAAACATACAAACATTTTGGCTTTGAGCTTCGTCGAAGCCTACAGTTTTGGATGGAGTCAGAAGGGGTAGAGAATGAAGTCGCTGCGGTCGTCGACTTCATGCTTAGAGATCAGTTACTAAGTACACTACCCCAGGAAATCCGTGCATTCGTTAAGGACCGAAAAGCTTCTACCTTCAACGAGTGCCTGGACGAGGCTGACCTCCACGCGGTAAATCATCGGTTATATCCTAGGGAGTACAAGAAAGAGAAGGCTCCCTCCCCAAAGAAAAATTGGCCGCCACCCAGGCATTTACAGAAGAAGCCCTTTAAGTTCTCAGTAGCAAAAGGAACTTATAAGCCAAATTTTGGAGGAGAAAAAAATCAAAAAGAAGTTAGGATTCCACAAGGATCATACCCTAATACCGGCACGTATCCCAGGAAACCCGTCACTTGTTATACCTGCGGGATAATAGGTCACCTGAGTTTCCAGTGCCCACAGAACTCCCCACTGAGGGAGACCTCGAGACAACAGGTGCAAAACCTGACTGCCGCGATCCCAGCAGGACAAGCTGATTCGTCCTACGTCCCCGCGCCAACATCCGAATGGCCCCAGCAACAGGTAAACTTTCTATTCAACAAAAGTTCACCAGGCGGCCTACAATTTGAAGAGGGCACTGTTAATGGGTGCAAAGTATCGACTATAGTCAGAGACACCGGATGCACGTGCATAGTGGTA
This sequence comes from Ceratothoa steindachneri, assembly GCA_963969495.1. Classification (NCBI taxonomy): domain Eukaryota; kingdom Metazoa; phylum Arthropoda; class Malacostraca; order Isopoda; family Cymothoidae; genus Ceratothoa; species Ceratothoa steindachneri. The sequence goes on along the minus strand of OZ018327.1, from coordinate 104,311,681 downwards.
TCCGACAAGTTGCTGCCCCCAGTAAACCCTGCCCATAAGAAATTCGCAATCGTCCACGACTTTTTAGGACGCGACAATCGATTCCCCGTCGTGAGATGTCATATACAATGCAGATATTTCACCGGTTGGACGGACTTGGTAGTAGCCCCGATTAAGTTCTGCGCAGTACTAATCGGACAAAACCCCCTAATTCCCCAGCAAGAAGTGGCCCAACAAGTAGTCACCCGGGCACAAGAAGCCCAGAGGAAAGAGCAACCTGCTAAGTTGACCCCGAGGATTATCCTCGAAGACAATGGGTTCAAATTGACTTCCTTCGCCAGTGCTCAGAAGGAATGCCCCACTCTTAAACCTATATGGGAGAAAGCTATTAAAGGTGAAATTCTCCAAGTGAAAGGAAAGAAGCCTATCCAGTATATCGTAGAAGACTCACTTCTCTACCGTACTATCAGCGAGGAGGATAAGGAGAACAAGAAAGCACTGTGTGTACCTCAAGAATACACGCAAAGAATTTTGAATACCGCGCATGATGGAATATTAGCCGGACACTTTGGGCACAACAAAACGGCGCAGCAGATATTCCGACACTTTTATTGGCCCCAGGCCGCCAGGGGAATTGTGGCCTATTGCCGATCATGCGACGTGTGTCAGAAGGATCCCTCCAGAGGACGGGTACCTCCCGCTCCCTTATAAAAGGTGCCCGTTATTACCGAACCTTTCTTTCGAGTGGCAATTGATTTGGTGGGACCAATTCACCCCCCTTCAAGTGGAGGTCACTCCTACATCCTCACCCTAGTGGATTGTGCCACCCGGTTCCCAGATGCCGTGGCCCTACGGAAGATTGACACAATTTCCTGCGCGGAAGCATTAATTTAAATTTTTGCACGAGTAGGCCTGCCTAAAGAAATTCTATCTGATAGAGGGCGCCAATTCACCTCAGAATTGATGGAGTATTTTTACAAACTTCTGTTAGTCAAGCCAATTTTTACGAGTCCATTTCATCCAGCCGCTAACGGAATCTGCGAGAAATTAAACGGGACTCTCAAAAATATATTGAAGAAGTTGTGTCAAAACAACCCTACACAGTGGCACAGATACCTGCCTGCTGCCCTTTTCGCCTGCCGAGAAATACCTCATCGGACGTTGGGATTCTCGCCCTTTGAGCTATTATACGGGAGAAATGTGCGAGGTCCTATGAGTATTCTTAAGGAATTATTTTCCAACGCGAAGCTCGAGCAAGAAATCAAATCGTCTTACGCCTACGTGATGGATATGCGCGAGCGCCTAGAATACTGCTCTGGCTTAGCTCGAGAGAACGCCGAGAAAAATTTAGCCAAATACCGTGACTATTTCGATATGAAAGCAAAGGCTCGAAAATTAAAGGCAGGAGATGAAGTCTTATTATTACTCCCGACCGAAAATAATAAGTTATGGGCCCAGTGGAAGGGACCGTTTGAAGTAATCGAGGCACGGAGTCCAGTCGATTACTTGATAGATACCCCAACAGGGCGAAGAACCTATCACATAAATATGCTAAAAAAATATCACCGCCGCGCGTGCATAAAGAATATTACCCTTCTAGACGAAGAAGAACCGATGGATGCCGTTTACCCGGGTACGCCCCTGCAAGTCATACACACCGTGTGTGTGGAACAAGACGAGGAATACGAACTTCCCTCGCTCTCACCTACCCCAGAAGACCCTCGGGTGGATTTAAAGATAAATCCCCACTTAGAAATTCAACAAAAAGCGGAAATGTTGAACTTGCTCATGGAATTCCCAGAAGTCATTTCTGAAAACCCTGTATGTGCCAAGGATTTTATCCATGAAATAAAACTAAAAACTAATTCAGTGGTTCGGAGCAAACCATATCCTTTATTAATCCACCTACGAGAAGCCTTCAATAAGGAAGTCCGGAATTTACTAAAATTGGGAATTTTAGAGCCATCGGAGTCCGATTATTGCTACCCCATAGTAATGGTTAAGAAACCTGATCAATCATTTCGGATGTGCGTGGACTTCCGAAAATTGAATTCAGTGACCGTTTTCGACGCCGAGCCCATCCCACTAATAGATCAAAATCTCCATTTATTTGAAGACGCTAAATTCATCACCGAATTGGATTTGTGTAAAGCGTACTATCAAATACCTCTCGCTAAGGAGTCCAAAAAGCTGACGGCTTTTGCGACCGAGAGAGGTCTGTTACAGTTTACCAGGCTACCCTTCGGACTACTTACAGCCGGTAGCAATTATAATAGGATGATGAGGCGAATTATCGCTGGACTAAGCGACGTGTCCTTTTACTTCGACAACGTGTACGTAGCTACCCGTACATGGGAGTCACACTTACACGCCCTACGCTCATTGCTGGAGAAATTGAAGGAGCAAGGTCTAACCGCCGGGCCGACCAAGTGTTATTTTGCCTACGAATCCATTGACTACCTGGGATTCAAAATAGGACAAAAACACTTGAATACCCAGCAAGAAAAAGTGGACGCCATAGTCAAGATGCCCCGGCCGAAAACAAAGAAACAACTCCGATCGTTTATGGGAGCGGCCTCGTTCTATAGGCGTTTTGTACCACACTTCGCTTCCATTGCGGCCCCACTGAATGATTTGTTAAAAAAGACAGCGTCAGACCCTGTCACGTGGAACCCCCATGCAATAACTCAGTTGGAGGTTCTAAAAGGAAAACTCGTAACTGCGCCCATTCTTCCCTTACCAAATCCCAACAAGATCTTCGGCCTTCGCACGGACGCTAGTCGGGACGGGTTAGGCGGAGTATTGCTTCAATACGAAGATGACGAAACAGCCTATCCCATAGCTTATTTCAGTAGGAAACTGTTGAGTAGAGAAAAAGCCTACGCTACTATCGAAATCGAAGCTTTGGCCATAATATGGTCCATAGGTAAATTCAAATATTATCTAATAGGGCGCGAGTTTAAGTTGGAATGCGACCATAAACCGTTGTCATACTTAGGTAAAAATAAGTGTAAGAATGGAAGACTCCTGAGATGGAGTTTACTCTTGATGGAGTACCAGTACTCCATTCACTATATAAAAGGGTCCAACAATTGTATGGCCGACTCGTTAAGTCGGAACCCTGTCGACGATTAAGGAGCAGCCCAACTATTGTATTATAGCAAAGTTAAGTGTAAATCAGTAGAATTGTAAGTAAGTAGGGGCGAGTAACCCGAGTGGTAGGTAAGAAAATCCTAAGTTGGCACAGTAATATAGGAATTAATGTAAGGTCAGGTGAAATGTTATCGAGGCATTCCCGAGTGAACTAGAATTTATTGTATAATATAACGTTCCGTAAGTTACCCATGTATATTATTGTAAGCGTCGGATTGGAACCCCCCCCCTCCCGTTATTTTCTTAAGAATTGAGATAGATGTGGAGAAATGGCTACATTAAGCCTCCTGGAGGAGTATAGGTACATTCAAGCCCCCCTCCCTTCATGAGGAGAAGCGTGGGAAAATGCTTACCATGTGTGATCTCCTCGCCGCTGTACGCGTAGAGTGATCAAAGCCAAGGGTCATTCTACGACACAGCATTTGACAATACTAGGTCCGTCTTCTGCTTTAAAGGAATTAACCAGAGATATCTAGAATATACGTCAATTACAAAAAGCGTGTAGCGTACACCATAATTAAAACTCTCATATTTGGACATCACAATTAAATTTAGTTGCCATATGTCGTTAGAGCCTTGCGCTTTTACGTGTTTGGTATTGAATCTTTTTCGAAAGCTTTCCACATTAGATCTTTTGACGATCTTTTTTACAGATTGGTGTAGTCGATTTACCCCACCAAAAGATGTTGGTAGACACGGGGATGTACAACCTTGACTAAAAATATTAGGCCACCCTAGTGTTTCTGTGTTCTGCTATTTCAATGTTAATGGAACATGTGTGCATGGTAGTTTATGGTATATTACACAATATACATTAGTTTGATATCTAGTTGACCCCCCTTTAGCTTCAATTACCGCTTTTATACTGTACTGTACGTATGTAACCAATTTTGTGTAAAACCAACGTCCACAATTAACTTATTTTCCCTTGATTATTCCAGTGTTTTATGCTAAAATACGTTGTAGATAAAGTTAATAAACAGTAAAATGCCAAAAACAAGGGAGTTGAGTAAGTGTGAGCGAGGTCAAATCATAGCTCATCATAAAGATGGAATGTCTCAAAAGGAAATTGCTCAAAAGATGAAATGTTCTCGATGTGCGGTGCAAACGACTCTCAAGCGCTTCAGAGAGACAAAAGATTTGAAAACAATGCAAAGAACATGTAAAAAAAGGTTACAACGCCTCATAATGACAGATCCATCATCCATCAGTCGCTTAGAAGCAAGACAAAAACATCGTCGAAGCTCTGTGTGGACTTCAACGAGGCAGGTAAATCACCAATATCAACCAGACCTGTTAGAAGAAGGCTTGTAGAGTATGGTCTGAAAGGCTGTAAAGCCAGGAAGAGGCCATGGATTTCTGAAGAGAATATGAATAAACGTCTTCAGTGGGCCAAAACCCCCTCAAATTGGACCAGTGAGCAATGGTCGAAAGTCATATGGTCTGATGAAAGTAACTATGAGGTAAGATAGTACAAGTATTTAATCAACATATAAACTCAAAATATATGTGTTTTTTTACCAAAATATATAAGAAATATCCAACATAAAGATAATATTATCTTTGATTTTTTTTACTCAGGATTTTGCACATCTGGTGCAACTTTCTGCGTCGCAGAGTTGGGGAAGCATTTTAGGCTGAATGTATGGTACCAATCGTAAAACATGGGTGGAGTTCTATCATGTTGTGGGCTTGCATGTCTGCCACAGGACCAAGAGAAATGTTTTTGTTGTCAGGAAAGGATGAATTCAGCTACCTATATTTCCATGCTATCGGATGTTTAAGAGCCATCATTGCTAAATTACATCCAAGAGCTGTACAAAGAACAACGCTCCATTTCATGCAGCTAAGAATCCTCGTCAATGGTTTGAGACACAGGGTATTTATTGTTCCTATGGACTGGCCAGCTTAAAGCCCCGATCTAAATCCGATCGAACACATATGGGAAACTCTTGGTAAAGCTACCAAGAACACAACAATTAAAAGTAAAGAGCATTTGTACCAAAAACTTAGAGAAGAATGGAGTAAGCTTGCGCATATTACCTGCCAAAAACTAGTTAATTCTATGCCTAACCGTATAAAAGTGGTAATTAGAGCTAAAGGAGGGTCAACCAAATATCAAAACTAATGTATATTATGAAATATACCGTAAACCACCATGTTCACGAGTTTCATTAACATTTAGATAACAGAAAACAGAAACACTAGGGTGGTCTAATACTTTTGGCCAAGGCTGTATATAAGTGGAACAATCAACGGTTTATTTCTAACTGAATATCTGACTAGCTTACACTCTTATATAACTATTCAATGAAAAGACATCTTATCTTGAAATCAAAATTTTTTTCCCTTTAGATTAAAATATATAATTTCAATTAGAATTTCATGGATGTTCGCAACCTTATTACTTTGTATACATTTACTGATTCTCTGAATCAAAAGAGCTGGATTAACTGAATCGGGAAATCGGTATTCGATATGTAACGGGTAAAAATGATCAATATTTATTTTTAATCCAACCTTATATTTTTTTAAATTAATATCAGAAGTTTTTTTTTATATGATCCAGTATTTGAATAAACATATTTGTTAAAGAATTGTGCTCTGATAAAATATTATTTTTTATCTTGGATAAACTTAAACTTTCTTCTTGCAAGTCTTGATGACGCAAATTGGTGACACTCCACCCTCTGGACTTTCATGGTGAGACTGGTTGATAAATAGATATTCTATTAAATTTTCTTTACACGCAATGGTGTCGTAGTCGTAAAGATCTCTGAAGACAAATTCTTTCACAAGTTCGATACTGTTCCCCCTCTTGTTAAGAAAACAGTGGAACTCATTAAACGAGATATTTTTATATTCTCAACTTCTGTGATGGTGGGTTTAAGTTTTCGACATTCATCAAGTCTATCATCGAATGTAAGATAACATATATCAACCACATTCTGTAAGGATTTCATTTGACGAAAACTTTCATGAAACTTGTCTTCAAGTTTTAGAAAAGTGTTGACTTCATACCCATTGTACAGTGCATTTTAAAATCGCGTAGGAATGAACACTTCATCTCTTTTCCAGTAAATACCGAAATGGATAGTTGGAAATAGACTGTTAGGGTTGGCCTCCACTACGCACTTTAACTGATTTACACCGTAGTCCTTAACCAAATTATCAACATAGGGGAAATTTTCCTGTTTTAATCTGTGTATTGCAGCAAACACAAGCCAAAACTCATCCTCACTAAGGAATAGTTTATTGTTATAGCACGTTCTTCCATAGGTATTTTCAAAGATCACTCTCACATAACCGAATTTTGTTGTAGTAATCCTCAAAAGGCTGAATATATTAATTTTATATTCTTTTTGAATAATTTGCTTCACCTGGAAAGGAGACATAGCTTCTTACGCGTGAGTATTCATGTGAATTTGGAAAGACAGTGAGACAAAGGCCATTAGGATAGGGTTTCTCTGACGTGGTTTGAATTTTCAAGTTTTTTCTTGCATTAACATAACAGTGGAGTTACCCCTCAGCCATTTACAATTATTTGATCGGACCGTCTATTTGCCAGTTCAATCAGTGAAATTGATTAATAATTCAACCAGTTCCCTATTTTGGGTTGTTGGCGATGGTGAGAAATACGACGTGTGTTTGCGCAAACCCTTCAGGTTTAAGTGGAAGAAGTTAATGCATGAGTACTATTTTCCATTTTTTCTGGCGCTGCGAATTTTTTTGTAATAGATTTCGGGAAATTGGAAGATATTAACTTTGCTCTTACTTCTTCCCAGAATAGCGGTGCTGCTCTTTTTCACGTTCTAGTTAAATCATTAACGAGGTCGATAATGTTAGATTGTGGGTGTTTTTAATCATCGTTTGTAATCACCCCATTATTATCCCAACTGAATCCTTTTTAATATTTAAATGTCTGATAAATTAATCTACTCCTTTCACGAACATTAGGCTGCAGTGTTCCTAGTACTTCATCTGCATATTCGTTTATTTGATCTTTACTATTCTGGTTAACATTAGCGAAAGGTGAGTTTACTGTTTTAAATAATGTTCCAACGTGTTCTGCTAAAATATAATACGTTTATCTGGTAGTATTTGTGAATTATTGAGTATAGTATTCAATTCTCTCTCCAAAGATAAAAGTCTTTCTTGAGATGGTATTAAGTTTAAGGGTAGCTCTCTCTCTTTTCCGGGATAAACAATAAGTTTTTTCATCCTAGAAGGTTGGAGAGAAGAGGTGTTAGAACAGAAAATAAGATTGGTAGAAACGATCCTCCACACTGATTTATTAATTTTTCTTTAGACGTATATGACCTAGTTTCCGAGCTAACATACGTATCAACTGTTTAAATGGTGATATCTTTTGTTTCTGTGATGCTGTCATCAGAACATTACCTTTTATTAGATTAAGACAGACTTCACATACACATTTGACAAAATCACTATCCGTGCTTCCTATGATTGATTTTTTATTCTTTTTACTATGTGTAGGGATGCATGGAAGAGATACGGGTATTGTTTTTATTTTATGTTTCATTCTAAAATATATACGTTTTCGAGTTTGTTTCGAAATATACCCGTCTGTAAGGTAAATCGTACAGTGTTTCTCGAACTGAAGTCGCAAAGCAAGTAGCCCTAAGGATTTGAGACTGATTCTTTATATATCTTGATGAAGCTCTTACGTTCACCAGGCATTATTTTCCCAGCAAATATATTTATCTGGGAGATATCTCTCCTCTTGTTAAATAAAACTGGTTTGTGACAATTTAAGGCTATATCGCGCATATAAAAAAATTTATAAAATAGATTTTGAGCCACTAGTAATATGAAGATATTCTTATGGTGGTAGGTAATTGTAAATATCTCTGATATATTTGTATCTATCTTCTGCATTAAGTCATCTAAAATAAGGAGTGTATGATCTTTTCCATCTAGAGTTGAAACATCGTACACACCTTTATGACACATTATTTTGATTTTACATTCTTCATAATCTTTCTGCCACACAGTATAACACCAGATGCTTCTATCAACACGTTGAGTAAACATCTTATCTCTATTTCGGAGTATACGATATAGGAAGTGGGGTTTTCCGCTAAACGTTGGCCCAATGATTGATGAAGTACATGCGGATATAAATTAAAAAAAATGTTCCCACTTCTTTCACTTATACTTTCCTTATGTACAATGGCTGATAAAACCGCTTTTTTCAGATAACTATATACAAAAGCCTCTCTCTAAAAAAATCAATTTATCTTACCTCCTTCACTCATGCTTTCCTTTTGTATAATGAATGAGCCGTCATCTTTCAAGATAACTATATACAAAATGTTTTCTTTCTTTATAGGTCATCAGAAACGATGATTCCTTCCCCTCCAAAAAAGCGATAGATCCACCAAAAGGATCCAACCCACCCCTCTTTATCCAACCTCTCATCGAGCGAAGGTGGCTTTGGTGTAAAGTCCGAGTACGTCTTTGTTACTCATGCTTTCCTTCTCTATAATGAATACGTAAACTTCTTTCAGATAAATATATACATCATTTTTTCCCTCTTTTTAGATGATCAAAAGAACAGCAGAAAGAAATTCTTTCTTGTACAAATATTACGCCAATAAGAGAAAGGAGCTATGGAATCTTCTGATTATTATACAGCATGTAGTCATGGATAATCGAGAAGAAGCTGGTCTTGGTAGAGTAGTGCGGGATCTTTCACGAAGTATATTAAATCTCCAATGGATTCAAGATGGTGATTATCGTGTAAATATAAGTCTTCAACTTATAGATGTATCCGGTGATACCATCGATTTAAACATTCCATTCGATTAACTACGTGGGTCGACACAATTCAGTTATATCATGAGACGATTTCAGACAGCATTCCAATCTGCGGACACAATTTAGTTTAGTACCTTCAATCACACAGTTTGTGTTAACATCATTTCTGCAGGGCATGCTGCAATACCATCCAATGTCAGATTTGATCGACATAATATATATAGAGGTTAAATAAATTCTACAGGCTGAGCATTTGTTTCCTCAGTCCTCGCCAAATAAATGAGGGCGAATGTTCGCGCAAAAAGCTTTAGCTTCCAACACTAATAATATCAGAGTCTCAAGAGTTTGCAAGAAAATGTAATCTTGTGTACGAAGAGTCGTTCACTGTAGATTAGTTCTCCTTAATAGAACGAGAGCAAAGATGCAGGATCCTCATATTTACGGCTACAGGCGATGAACGTAAATTCAAATTACTCCATCAACCAAATTATCCTGAAAAAATATCCCCACTCCTCTTCATTGGCCTTGAAGGTGAAACTTACTATCCAATTTGCCAAATTAGTGATACATATGTCAAAAACAAGAAACTTCCTTTTAATCACAGGATGTGTTTTTTTGCTATACATTCTATGATAACGTAACAGTCCATCTAAAAGATTGTGAAGGGGTATGCAGTCAGTGTCTTGGGCATTGTGATGGAGAAAGAATTCGAGGGATTTTATGTAATGAGTGTAATCGCTCATTATACAGCCAATCATGTTTTGATACGCACAAAAAGCTTCATACTTGTTTGAAGATTAGCATGTGTCTTAGATGTAACTATGTAATCATACAAGGTGCAAACGGCATAAGACGGCACGAGTCTGAGAAGTTGTTCTGCTCTAAAATGTTATACATGCTATAAAGCGGATAGAGCAGAGCATACGTGCTGGATTAACAGATCGAAAAAGTCAATGGTTAAGAAATAGAATGCCGTATATTATGATATTGAAAGCTATAAAGAAGTGGTATCATTTATACCTTTTCCTTATATATTAGTTATGCAAATAATCTATGAACTCTGTTTTGATAATGAGAATTAAACATATGACAAATGTAAGAACTTTGGGACACGAACAAAGATTTTTCAAAAAGATGGTGAGAACTCCCCTTTTAAACCCTTTGTAGAAGAGCTAATGCGAATAAGAGGATCAAGAGAAAGTGTGAAAACATATATGATGAAACATAACAATGGCAAATTCGATGCCCAATTGATCTATGACGAACTGCTTAATCCTAATCTCTTTATTTCGCATCCAATAAAGCGAGAGTGAAAGATTATCAAGATAGAGCTCGTTCAAGACATAATTTTTAAGGACACAATCCTGTTCATGCCTTCTTTTCTGAAAAAACTGCCTAAAGCAATAGGAATCCCAGAAATGCAAAAAAAGTTTTTTCCTTATGATTTACTTTCAGAGGAATTTTTGAATTATACTTGGCCCAATCCTGATAAAAGGTATTTTAACGATGAAAATATTAAACAGAGAGGAAAAATTACACTTTAACAGTAATTTTTATTCGAATTTTCAGAAAGAATTACATAATAATCATACAGAACGTATTAAGTATTGTATTCAAGATGTTTCTATCCTTCGCCTGTGTTTTGAGAAGTTTAGGTGTTCGTTCATCAGAATATTTAACATTGATCCTATGAAGCCTTGTATCACAATAGCCTCATTGGGTTACAAGGTTTATAAAGATGTCTTCTTACCAGAAAATTCTATTGCAGTCATCGACAGGAAGAAATCCAAGGCTTTTCCTTATAAGGCCATACGTTGACTATTGTTTGAAGAACATGTTAGAGGAATCCCAATTTGTCATGCAACAAACGGTGGTGAGCGAAGCCTTTCTGTTGATGGAAGAGTATTTTCTCCTGAAGGGTTTTTACCATCAAGAGGAGAAACTGTGTTTCTCTTTCATGGACGTTATTGGCATGGGTCCTAGAAAGAAAAATGTGATATAAAACAGGATGTTTCCATTGGTGGACGTGGGTCGTTGGACCGATATTATCAGACAGTAGAGAGTGATCGAATTCTTAGTAGTAAATACAAGGTTATTATTCTCTGGGAGTGTGAATTTGAAGCCATGATGCAAACCATTCTAAGGCGACGTGAGGCGGTTAATAGAATATCTACCGATGTAATCATTGGTGTTATTGAATGTGGGGAGTACACTTTTTGGTGGCAGATGTAACCTATTTATATTATACTACCCACCAACCGAACATGTAAAAATCCATTATGTCGATTTTTGCTTCTTATATCCGTACTGTTTAAAAAACAATCCCTATCCCGTAGGATCACCTAGACGTTGCGTAGCTGTGCGAGAAATTCTGTCTATTCCAGAATTCACTCAGGGTGTAAATGAGGAATATTTCAGTATCGTGAAAGTTGATGTTCTCCCTCTCTCTCTCTCTCTCTCTCTCTCTCTCTCTCTCTCCCTCCCTCCCCAAACAACCTTTTCGGAGGTTGTCAAAAAATTGCCACCGCCACAACCAAGAAGCCGGGAAACGGAAGAGTATAGGAGGTCCTACATTAGGGGAATCCCTGAAAGTTCTCTGTTCAATGCGAGGGCCGTCAGGAACAAGTTTCCTGAGCTCCGTGGCCTTGTAGCGACGGAAGAACCCTAAATGGTAGCCATAACAGAATCATGGCTATAAACCTCAAACCGAGACTTTAAAGGCGAATTCACGGTTCCTGGCTACCAACTCTTCCACGAAGATAGGCCAGACAAAGAGGGTGGCGGTGTAATGTTGTATGTCAAGGATACAATCAAATCTACGAACTCCAAAATTATATCCGATCACGAGCTTCTAGGCGTTGACCTAGAGATAGGTCCTGTCAGATACAGGACCCTGGTGCTTTACAGCCCCCTTTCTAACCCGTTGAGAAGGACAGGGAACTGTACCAGCTGCTGAGTGAACTTGTTCAATGCAGAGTGTGCATCGTTATGGGCGACTTCAAAAGCCAAGTTGACTGGGAAACCAGAGAAGCCTGTGGCGAGAGTGCGCTACTCCTGAAGTTCGCCAACAACGAATTCCTCACTTAATGGGACAGAGAACCGACGAGAGGTGACAATATACTCGACTTGGACTCACCTCTGGAAATGATATCGTTGAGGATCTCTCTGTAGGCGAAGAGCTCGGTGGCAGTGATAACCAGCTAATTAGATTTACCATCAAGAACCCGAAGGTAAGGTCTGTTGCCAGTCAATCAAGGAAACTTGACTTGAGAAGAGAAGAATTTGCAAGCCTTCGTGCTGGACTGACTGACGTGAGGCTAGAAGTGTGCGATGCTGTTGAAGACTCGTGGAATAGTTTCAAAACCCCATTCATAAGTCTTCAATCACGTTTCATCCCTCTGAAATGCCCCCGTCGGTGTTCTCTTCAATCAAAATGGTTTAATCGAGAAATCGGTCAACTGCTTAGGGAGAAGAGAACTGTGTACCGGCAATCGAAGATCTCGGGTGACTTTGATGAATACCAGAGGCTAGCCAGGAGAGTGAAGTCCAGCATAAGGGCGGCTAAGCGGTCTGAGGAACTCCGAGTGGCGAGACTCTGTGAAGAGAATCCCAAGGAGTTCTTTGGATATGTAAACAGCCGTAAGCCAATCCGTCGAACGATTAACCCTTTGATAAATGAAGAGGGGACATTAAAGCACTTAGATGCAGAAAATGCTAACCTCCTCAACGACTACTTCTTTTCAGTGTTTACTGAAGAATGTGGTCCCATCCCCCAGCCGACGGATTCCTACTCGGGGGAAAAGCTGGAGGATATGGACTTCCTTGAAGTTGAAATCAACAAGAAGATCAGTGACCTAATGACGAATAAGTCACCGGGCCCGGATGGATTTCTACCTGAAGTGTTGAAAGAAGTGCGTGATCAAGTGTCACGAGACCTGAGCGCAATCTTCAACATGTCAATCCGGACCAAATGCGTTCCTAGAGACCGGCGTGAGGCGGAGGTGACTCCTATCTTCCAGAAAGGAGACCGTAACTAACCGTCGAACTACCGACCTATCAGTCTGACTTCGATAGTCGGTAAACTCATGAAAAGCATCATGGTGGACAAAGTGACGTCGTATTTAGAGTCAAACCTGCTACTGAGGAGTTCCTAGCACGGCTTCAGAAGGCAACAGTCATGCTTGACGAACCTTGTGGAATTCTTTCACTTCGTTTTCAGTGAGCATGATCGGGACAAGGCGGTGGATGTGGTCTACCTAGACTTTCAGAAAGCCTTTGATAAGGTACCACACCGCCACCTTCTCCGGAAAGTGCGAGCGCTGGGCATAGACGGAAAGGTAGCCGGCTGGATCGAGAACTGGCTAAGTGGCAGACGGCAACGGGTGGTGGTAAATGGACAGTCTTCTGAGTGGGTGCCCGTTACTAGCAGGGTGCCTCAAGGTTCTGTCCTGGGACCACTATTATTCATCATCTACGTCAACGACATGGACGATGACCTGGTTGCCAAGATTTCCAAATTTGCTGACGATACCAAGCTTGGTATGAACGTTGCAAAGGATGGAAATACTCCCCGCCTGCAGGAAGATCTTGGGAAGATTGGGGAGTGGTCCGACACGTGGCAAATGCCTTTTAACGAGGGTAAATGCAAAGTGATGCATATCGGCCACAGAAACCCCCAATCTCAGTATATCCTTAAGGGCACTGCTCTTGAATCGAGTAACACTGAGAAGGACTTGGGTGTAACTATTACTTGCGACCTGAAGTTCTTGAAACAGTGCATTGAGGCAGAGAAGAAAGCCCAAAGGATGTTAGGCTACATAAAGCGCCACTTTGGATACCGTAACAAGGAGATAGTACTTTGTCTGTACAACTTCCTCGTTCGTCCGCACCTGGAGTATGCCGTTCCATTTTGGAGTCCTTCGTTTCGAAAGGACATCGCAAGGTTGGAACGCGTACAAGCTAGGGCAACCAAACTGATTACCTCTATCCGACATAAAAGTTATGAGGATAGACTAAGGGAATTAGATCTGTTCTCGCTGGAAACCCGTAGACTGCGTGGTCAGCTCATCGAAGTTTTCAAAATACTTCGAGGGTTCGACAATGTTGACTACCGGGATATTTTCACACTGAGTGAGAACAGAACTCGCAATCATGGCTTCAAACTTGAACTGAAGCATTACAACCGCAATCTGTGTGGAAATTTTTCCACCTACAGTATCTGCGGTAAGTGGAACGCACTTCCAGTGGAAGTTGTCAACAGTGAATCTGTTGACCAGTTCAAGTCAAGACTAGACAAAGTCTTGAAAAGCGGCCGTTCAGGGACACAAAACAATTGACCAGCCATGTGCCTGTTCGATTGCTAAGTACCCTCTTGGAATGGACCGTAAGGTCTCCTAGGGTACTTACTTTCCTTGTTACTCCTTGTTACTCAATCTAAAGAGAGTAAACTTACTTTCACACTCTGAACCACATGCGCTCAGCAAAACTCACACGAATGTGATCACTCTGAAAAGCAACGTATGATTTCCGAGGTGTACACAACCCCTGAACTGAAACTTGCACTGGAAAAGATGTATGAGATCAAGAAATTCTACGAGTTTTGGGAGTTCAAGAACCTAAGAACATAAGAAAAGAAAGAGACTGCAAAAGACCATTCATGGCCTACACTTGGCAGCTCCTGTAAAGAGAGAGTTTGGAAAGAGAGATAGTTTGTTCGTAGAGTACGAGTATATAAAAACTTTTCTAGAATAAAAATTAGAAGCTTTTGGCTTCCCATGATGAGTAATTGGTGAGAATGAAAAAATAGAATACGTGAAGAGGGTGAAGCATGTTGAGGGGATAAACATCCAAATAAACAACATCGAAAGAAATCCTGGAAAGCGTTTTAGAGCGAAGCTCTGCCTAAATAGGTAAGGATTTCTTCCTGCGATTAGATTTTTTTCTCTGTGTTGATATATTACTTTCAAGATGTGATTTAGAAATGTTAATAATTTCTAAACTTGGAGTTGATAATACTACTATAATAATAAATAAAAAATCATCTCATTGATCTTGATCATATTTATTTCTTTTACAGTCTCTGCGGAAAATTTGCTCAGAGGATTCGCGGAATGCAAACGGTCATCTGTGGTTCGGACCATGTTGCATTCGGCCTGATCAAAAACGACAATTACATTGTGAACACAATGGATCTAGTTGGCCTTGCATACGTTGCGAAAGTGGAGAATGCTGAACATGTAAACGTTGTCTCCAACGTAACAAATCTTCCGTTGGCAGCATTCACAACCGCCTATCCTCGAATCATGCTATATGGCCTCTTAGACTCGTTGGGTGAAAGGTTGTTATACTGCGACACAGACAGTGCCATCTTTATTGCTAAGAAAGATGATCCACAACCTCAACTCGGAGAATTCCCAGGTGATCTCACTGATGAGATCAAGGATTCGTACGGTGCTGATGCGTATGGAGATTAATTCTGCTCTACGGGTCATAAATCCTATTCAGTACGTATCCAAACGCCGAGTGTGGTGAAGTATATACTTCGAGCTAAAGGATTAACCATTAACACTCACACGAAGTATATAATAGCCTACGATACTATGAAACGCATAGTTGGAGCCGCTGATGATAGAGAATAATGATAGTCATACCCTTGTACCATTTATGGGTTTCAGACCCGGGGAACACGGTGGAGTAAAAGAGGTGAGAGGGGGAAAAGGTTTTGAGAAAGACGTTTCGGAAACGTTGAGTACCAGGAAGTTACCGAACAATATCTTTCTGTTTCAAAGAGATCTTACAAGATATCTTTAAAAAAAGTCCATTGAATACCTGCCAACTATTATTAGCTATTTCTTTATGTGCATATATATATTTTTCAATTATTAATAATATTCTCTGATTTATATGAATAAAATAAAGATGAAATAATGCGCGTTGTGCTACCAATATTTTATTTTATCTAAGAAATAGCTCGTCTTTGAATTTTTCACCGATAATTAAATCTTCTAAATCCATAAACTGGAGATTTTGAATCACTTCTATTCCGTTATTATTGTTGAAAGGTGGTGGTGAACTGACCCACTATAAAGAAATTCAATCCGATCAATTGGTGTTCATGAATAAGTCGCTGAAGATGATAGAATAAATCAATCGTAGATGAAGAGCTGGGCTAAATTTATAATCTGATCCACACACATCTTTAGTTGCAAAATATTTACTAGGTCTAGGTTTGCTACTGTGTGGATGGATGATCATCTTAGAACGTGTGACAGACAAAGAGGTTTAACGACAAATGATTCAAACAGATGACAACTAGGCGGAACAATCAAAGAATTGTAAAAGGTTAAAAGGCAACTCCACGGTTATGTTAATACAAGAAAAATCCTGAAAATTCAAAACGCTTTCAAGTGTTGTGTGTGTGTGTGTGTGTTTTGCGTGTGTACGTATCTGGATACTCGCATAGGAGGTCGAGTTGAATCCTTAGAAAAATCTTTGCGGTAAGGGATATGGGTAAGGAGCCTTGAGTGCGAGTCCATGCCTTACAAAGTTCCAGTGTGTGTGTGTGTGTGTGTGTGTAGACTCTGAATCCTTCGAAAAAAGGTCACTGGCCAAAGTATTTGGGAGATCGGGGGAGGGGACACCTACATGTCACCAAGGCTGGTCGTGACCAATGATGAGGGGGAGAGAAGGGAGGAGACCTGAGTGCGAGTCCATGTGTGTGTACGTATCTGGATACGCACATAGGCGGCCGAGTTTGTGTGCCTTCGACCCTAGAGCCTACAATACTACTACTACTCACGTTCGTAAATTTTCATTATAACGAGATAGATAAAATCTCAAATAAAGTTGTTTCAGGATTTTGTACCCCCTAATTAAAGTTCAGAGGTAGGCAGTCTAATCCCCCCTTCCACTATTAAGGTAATGTATGTCTTGCCTCTTTTCACTCCTTGAAAAAGTCATTAAGAATAAAGATGAAAGCTCTCGGAATCGTTTTTCACTTTTCTTTCGTGTGTTTATCTGCATATATATATATATATATATATATATATATATTTATATATGAGAAATTCACAAAGTAGCGTGTGAGTAGAGCAATAAATGCCAAAAATCTCACAGGAAATTTAAAAGCGGATTCCAAGTACTTTCGAACTTGTTTAAATTTTCCGTCTATCGTAAGACTACCAACTCTGGTTCTTATATTCATTTCTACTCAGGTCATGATGATAAAGTCAACAGTCTGTATTTATTTCAATGTTTCTCCGGGGGTTGCGGGTCGCTAGCCCGGAATTCTTGGATTTTGAAATTTCCAAGATCTTTGAAATTGGTAACAATCTTTGCTACCTTCAAAAATTCTTCCAAGATGCCTCGATTTGGCAAAAAAGTCCTTTTACAGAACTGAAATCTCTCCCGCATATAAATTTAAGACCCGATTTCCGGGTCCTTTTCCTTGTTTCCCCGTTTCTTGAATAAGTTAAACATTTCTGTCATATTAAAATATTAGTCTACCACATATATATATATATATATATATATATATATATATATATATATATATATATATATATATATATATATATATATATATATATATCATTGGTGTATATTATCCATGCTGGTTTAACCGTTAAGAGTAAGCACTCTTGGACCGAGGAACCGAGGCACATTCTTTATCAACTTCATTGCCTTAAGTCTCAGAGGACGGAGATTTTGCATATTTTGCCAACTGTTAAGAGATCAGCTTGGTATGCATAGAGTGAAGCCATCATCCAAACCCTCTTATGCTCTGAAGATCAGGCGGAGAGAACTGAAAGAGTGAAAAAAAATCCAGACCATCAGTGGAGAAGAGGACCCAGATACTTAACTAGGAGACTCCTTTGTAAGGCTTAGAAGGACACCAGATATCATTGTGATGCTACCAGGATTGGAGATCTGATCAATTGGTCAGAGAATGTCTCTGAGCCACCTCTGACTTGCTCTTTAAGTACTTCTGAATTGAAAAACTACATTGACTCTCTTATCAAAGTACCTGACTGGCCTTGTCACACACAGAGCATTGAGAAGATTGTAAGAATGGTGAATGAGGGTTCTTTCAAGTATTTCTCACAGGAAAAGAGGTATGGAGGGATCATTATACAAGAGACAAGTAGACGTCTGATGTCCAGGAATGAGTCAAAGCAAGATTTGTGTGCCTTGGTGAAGTTTAACTTTTGAATAAGACCCAAAGTGTCACATGCAGCTATAAGTGGAGCTTTGCATACACTTTTCTCACTCAATAAACATGTAAATTTGAGGTTACTTTGTGTTTGTGTGTAATTAAATTAAATAAAAATAGGTTACATAAGCTCGTGACGAAAGGAAAAAATTTTACTTTTATTTAAGTGGAAATTGATGTAGGTAGGAGCAATTGTATAACAAAATAAAGTTCTTTTTCAAAATCTACACTGGAAAATCTATCATTTAAGCATCTATCATTAAAGGATTTAATGAAAATATATGGTTGCCCCAATGTATGACCCAGCTATGAAGATGGTTAAAGGAGTTGAAAATAATTTTTGTTAGGCGTAGAGTGCTGTAGAATGTATGTGTATGTGTGTGTTTGTAGCCGACAGTGGTTTTATCATCCTAATGGTTTCTCGATTCTCTTCTATCTTGTTTTAGTTGGACATGAGTTGCATTCTCTTCATCTATGGCACCAGGGCGACCCTTGACGGACCTGATGGTTGGGCAAATGGTTGGTTGGGTCTATTTCAGAATGTGCCTTACCGATGTTTTGTAAGTCAGAGTGACCGATGGGGTTAAAGTGACCGAAGCTTCCTACTGTATCCCAGACTTAATGACATAGCATTGTCACGCCTAAGAAATCTAGTTTTCATGCATGACAACGCTCTATCTCTCTTTGCCAGGGCCACCCAAATATTCCTAGGCTCTTACGGCATAAAATGTGACAAGGTGATAGTGTGGCCGCCTGCCTCTCTGTATCTCAACCCGATTGAAAATTTATGGTCCATCATTAAACAAGATGTATATGACGATGTGGATCAATTTTTTTGTAAATAATTCTTATGAATGACTATCAAAGATGCAGCAAAGGCATTCAACCTGGTACTATTTAGAAAGTGATAGATTATATGCATGATATATGATTTGAAGTCATTTGATGAAATAGCGCTCATGTACCTTACCTCTGATACCTTTGAAGTATTCAGTCCTAAATGGCTGAACTGAGGCGGTGCTCCAATTACACAAGGTAATTAATTTGCTACAGTGGCCTCTTGAACAACATCAGGTAGTGTGTTGGAGTTTGAACAGATGTATCCAGGTGTTAGTGGTTGGCCTGGTAGTTCAGCCAACCACTTGTCCAGGTGCCTCTTGAAAGTGTTTATGCTCACTCCTTCTATGACCCCTCACAGATTTTGGAACTGCGTTGAACAATCTTGCACCATGCTTCCGAAAGCTGTGCTATACCAAGTTCTTCACTTTTTGTGATGTTGCTATGGAGTGCTCAATGGTACACAACTTTTTCCTTCTGGGGTTCCTGTTTTTTTGTTCTACATACATTTAGGACTATTCCCTCCAGGATTTTCTACACATAGATTACTATGTATCTCACTTTTCTCCTCTGTATTGAGTATAATTTTAGGTTATGGAGCCTCTCCAAGAAATTAATCCCCTGAGTTCATTCTATTTTGTAGGTGAAGGATCTCTGAGGACCCTAGATCTCCATGATGTCCCTTTTCTTGTTTGGTCACCCTAGTTGACAGTAGTACTCCAGCTTGTGTAGGATATGCGACTTCCATATGATCAGCATACATACCTCGTTACTAGATCTGAAAGTCCTCATAGCCCACCCAGTGAGCAGTCTGGCTGTTTGACATGATTTGGTGTAGTGATGTGAAAAGGTATATATATATATATATATATATATATATATATATATATATATGAAAAGAACCTCACAACTTGCATGTGAGTCAAAATTATGATAAATATCAATCACAAGGAATCGTTTTTCCTTTTTACTTGTGGGTGTTATTTATCATATATATATATATATATATATATATATATATATATATGATGGGGTAAAAGGACATGTTTTATGGAGGTTCTATTGAATTCTACAGCTCTGGATTAATTTTAACTTGTATTTTCTTAACGAGATATATATTTCCGGTGCAAAAAAAAATAAACCACAATATTGGAATCCGATTTATTTACAAACAGAACTAGTTTCGGATTTCGCCATTATCAACTGTATAATAAAATGTGTAAGATGTGCGACTCCGGTATATAAAGGCGAAAAATAACACTAAACAAAATGAAAACAGAAGAAATAAAATGAAAGATATAAATATATGTGTGGTGTGGGAGGCAACTTTTAATCCCGGAGAATCTTCGATTCTGGCGGTTTGCAAATTTATTTAGACACCCTATTCGAAATTTAACAAATATACAGCCTTGGCCAAAATTATGGGGCAGGTATGAAAAAGTGAAGAATATGATTAAATGTCATTCACATAATAATTGTATACAATATAGATTGTTAGATAATTGAGTATATCCTATCTATAATTAGTTTTTTATGTTTTCCTTTTGCTTTTATAACCACTTTAATGCGTTTTTGCATATTGAGCATAAGTGGTTGGGGCAACTTTCTGACATTCAATGTGTGATACTAACTTATATTCCTAATTTTTCAGTGATTATCTTATTGTTAAGTTACAAGTGTTAATATTTTGTTAAAAATGTTTCCGAAGAAAAGGATTCCCTATACTCAAATTGCTCAAATCGTTATAGTGTCCAGACAGGTATTATCCTAAGTCAAAATTACAAGATAATTGAAATGCTCGACACACGTTGTTCAACCAACTATTAAAAGGTACAATGAGACCAAATCTTTCAAAAACCGGGATGATCAAGGTCCCAAAAGGTGTACAACTCCGAGGGAAGAAAGGTTGCTGAAAAGGATATCTCTGGCCGATAGAAAATAAAACCCTATTCTGATGTAGCTGCTGAGTTTCGGGCAGCAACAAACAAATAGATATCAAGACACACAGTGAGAAGAAGTTTTATTAAAACCTTGGCTTAAAGAATCTAAGGCTAGAAAGAAACGGATGCTGTCTCAGGTTAACAAGAAAAAGCGATGATCTTAGGAAAAAGAGCATGAAGATTGGACTGATGATGATTCCGCAAAAAGTTGTTTGGTCTGATGAAAGCAACTTTGAGGTAGGTTCTCTAAATTAGTTTCCACCAATGTATTACGCTTGTATATCTTTTTACTGGATACCAAAAATGATCAGTAAAATTTGTATTTCTCCTCAGATATTTGGAACCTCTGGAGTTGTTTATGTTTGTCGAAGAGCTGGGGAAGCTTATGATCCGAGATGTGTTGTGACAACAGTCATATTTGGAGGAGGAAGTGTAATGGTTTGAGGCTGCATGTTTTCTTCAGGTACAGGATTGTTGTTCACTTGTGAGAAGAGAATGAATTCCAACACTTACATCAGTATGTTAGACCAGGTTTATCAACCTTCGTTAGGTAAAATTTTGAATGCTGACATACCAGATGGTGTAATCTTCCAACAAGACAATGCTCTATGCCACACATCTAGAATCTTAAAGGGTTAGTTTGAAAAGAAATGGGTGATGTTGATGGAATGGCCTCCTTAATCTCCAGACCTCAACTCCATTGAACATTTGTGGTTAAACTTGTGCACAAGAGTGAGGGCACACAAATGTTCTACTAAAAGTGAATTAACAGCCAAATTTCATGGAGGGTAGCAGAAAATTGATCCATCCACCTGTGCTAACTTAGTTTCAAGTATGCAAAAACGCATAAAGCTGTTATAGAGGGACACCCCCCTAAAACGGGCACCAACATTCGATAGGCCTCATTTCTTGATTTTCTGCAAGGATTGAATGAAACTCTGGTAATAACTAGTTTAAAAACATCATATCAAAACATGAGACTCTTTGAATTTTTCTTCTTTATTCTAAAGCACGTGCTTGGGATGACATCCATTTAGCTTTGTGCATTTCTTTAAGCGCATTACAAAGTTGTCCATGACGTCCTTACAAACCGACCAACTAATGGCTCTGATCTCCTTCCTGATAGCTTTCTTGAGCTCTGTGATGGTCCTGGGTCTCCCTGCGTACACTATTTCTTTGAGGTAGCCCAAGAGAAAAAAATCTGTGGCTAAGATCTGGACTGTGAGGTGCCCACTCAAGATCAGTTTTGAGACTGATCATACGGCCACCAAAGTTCTCTTTCAGCCAATCTCGGGACAGGTTTGAGGTGTGAGAGCTGATTACATCATGTTATAACCAGC
Source organism: Ceratothoa steindachneri (assembly GCA_963969495.1). NCBI lineage: Eukaryota > Metazoa > Arthropoda > Malacostraca > Isopoda > Cymothoidae > Ceratothoa > Ceratothoa steindachneri. The sequence continues at coordinate 104,289,440 of OZ018327.1, read as the reverse complement.
ACTTACAAATAAGCGACAGGAACAGGGTCTGCAGCTCCCTTTTGTAGGTTTTGAGGAACTAAACATACCGCTCTTTGGTGACTGACACTGTTGCGCCAGATTCCTTGAAGAAGAATGGTCCGATGATGCCTCTGGCTGAGATTGAAGTCCATACTGTGCACCTAGGGGAGTGTATGGGCTTAGTGGCTACCTTATTTGGCATGCAGGTCCCAGATAAGACATCTATCTTCGAGTTTACATTTTCTTCAAGATGAAAGTGAGTTTCATCTGATGTCCAAAAGAGGTTAAGTAAAGTTGTGGTCTCCTAAATCTGCTCTAGAATCTGGACTGCCATACTCTTTCTCTTCTCCTTGTCTGAGGGTGTAAGGGTCTGCTTCGTCTGTATTCTGTATGGGTAGGCATTTACATCCATTACTATCACATTTCTGCAAGTCTCATGGGATATACCGAGGGACTGATTTCACTTTCGCACAGAGCCTTTTAAACTCTGCTAAACTGACCTTCTCACGCTCTCGACTAGCTTAACTGTACGCTTCCTGGGGCCTTTTGAATGACTTGGAAGGTTGTTACTGGCTGATTTGAAGTTCTTCACTGTCCCATAGTTCTCAAAGTGGTCCACCCAGTCCTGAATTATGCTATTGGTGGGGAATTTTCACATTCGAACTGATGCACGAAAGTGTCCTGCACTTTCTTGAACGAGCCTGTCTTGTAGTAATGTTTGACGCATATATTCTTTGCTGGAGCTCCCATTAAGATTTAGTTGTGTTCACAGGCGTTGCTTTTGTCATGTTCTGCAAAGTAAGGGTGATTACTGAATGAAGGAAGGAAGGATATAGGGGTGACCCTGTACTCTTCACCATGTAAATATCATATTCGTTAGTGTAATGATACCCTCTCTATTATTCTTTCTGACTACAATTCCTCACATCCGAACACATAGGTTGGTTAAATTCCAAGTTGGGCTACCCTGCCTGCACCTCTGCTAAGGTGAGGTAGAGAAGTTTTAAATTGGACTACTGTGACTGTATCTCTGACAATGCCAGATAGACGAGGTGAAAATTGGGCTACGATTTGTGCAATTCTGCTAAAGTCATGCAAGCAAGTTCTGAATTCGGATACCATGTCTGCACATTTGATAATGCCAAGTAGGCAAGTTCTAAATTGAGCAACCCTTTCGGCACCTGTTAATGACAGGTAGGCAAGTTCTAAAGTGGGATACCCTGTCTAGATATATGCTTATGACGGATAGATAAGTACTAAATTGGGCTACCTCCTGAACCTCTGCTAATGCCAGATAAAGAATTTCTAAATTGGATTACCATATCTGCACCTCAGCTAATGGCTGGTATACAAGTTATAAATTGGGATACTCTGTCTGTCTGCATCTATGCTTATGGAAGATAGACAAGTTCTAAATTTGGCTACCTCCTGCACCTCTGCTAATGTCACGTAGACAAGTTCCAAAATTGGGCTACCATTTCTGCACGTCTGTTACTACCAGGTATAAAACCATTAAAATGAGCTACTTTTTCTGCACCAAGACAAGTTAAAAATTGTGATACAATTCCTGCTTCTCTGCTAATGCCAGGTGGACAAGTTCTAAATAGGGCCACCCTGTATTTACTTCTATTGATACCAGTTAGACAAATTATAAATTAGGGTAGCCTATTTTCACTCAGGTTCTCAAAAAGTAGGATGAGTGAACATCAACGCATTACTACCAGTGCGTAGTGAATCCTCGGTAACAAATCTTTCAGGTTCGCGGCATCACATACCATAAGCTTCTTTCTAGGTTAGTCGTTTTGTACGGCAAGCATAAATACAAGATTTCCTTCTAGATATGATAGAGTGTGGGGGCGTGTAAACCTAGTAATTTTCATTACCCTCTTGATCTCCGCGCTCATGGAATGGTCAAGGTGTAGATTACTAATCCAAGGACCTCTTTTCATATTAGATATTCATCGCGAGTGCTAGAGGACACTGATTATGACCATTATAAATTGATTCTAGACAAGATTATCCCCTTTTTGTTAATTCGAAATTCTTTTTCCTTATATACTTTTCTCAGGCCCAAAAAATAATTTTGCGGGATATATCACCCCTATTTCTGCCAAACACTAGATTTAATACCTTCTCTCTCTCAATCTTTTTAGTGATAAAATGCATACACCAAGCAATTCCCCTCGATAATTTTCAAAACAGTGCCCACAGAACAACCATCTAATCCAATTCGGCCTCTCACACATCTACATATAACATATAGTCTTACTAATTCAAAGCTTTTCAGTCTTCTCTGCACTTTCACTCCCTTATCATAAGCTATTTCATTTCAACTCACCGCATTAATTGATCTTTAAACTTTACTCTAACTACAGGCTCATCTCTACCCTATTCTCAACACCAAGATGATAATCTTAAAGCAAATTAGGGAGGGAGAGTTCCTCTAATCGACATAACCTAAGCCAATGAACGTAGCCATTGGATTATTATAGAAAACTAGACCACTTCTCTAAGCGGCGGCGTTGTAGGTAAGTCAAGATTGATCCCCCGCAAACTAATGATTATGTAAAAACTTACATATCTTTTTTCCAGAACTTCCTATCCCCAGAGAACTAGGAGCGCTTTACCTTAATGGAAAGCCTAATCCTTGCATTACAACAATCTTAATAAGAGAATAGATTCTTAGATGTATTGACGCTTGTCTGTGTGCTGGTATGGATCGAAGCGAGATGAGGTAGATAGTTCAATTAAGGAAGTATCTGATTTGTCACCAAAAGAAATTTTGCCTTTTTTTCTGATGAGTAACGTGGAAACGAATGACTTGTAGAAAGACAACGGAAGACAACAAGATATTAGCCTTATGATTTACTAAGGAAAGAAAAACTAAACCTTTGCTCCCAAAGGTAAATCTTGTGCTAATGATTTCTAAAAGATATATAAGATGAAACATGTCCATAAACTCGAAACCTGACTTATATAAAAGTATGTCAAATTGGTTGCTAAATCATCCTTAAATCCAGGTTCAGAGTTATATTATTGTCGTTAGAATTTTCCTGATTAACGTGACGTGAATTCAAAGCAGTCATTAGTGCCGACACAGGCAACATACTTACAAAAGAGCCATATAAATGACTATGTAAAGGATTATTTTATCTATCATTCCACTTTTGTCCAAGGAAATGACGCTTTGACCTTGCAAGAGTCCCTTAATTTAGTGATTCCTTCTCATATTTGTGACTAAAAGCGTGCAAAAAGTGTGAATAGAGAATACACAACGAAAAGGGACTAATGAATATGCATAGATAGTCTCGTTGCTTTCTTTAGCCGTCCTTCATTTATCCTATGATTATATTCTCATTTGGATAATTAGAAGTAAACCTAAGGCAATCATGAATTGGGCAACATTATGCGTAAGCAATCTTTTAAACAAATTGAATTGGTTAGCGGTATAATCAATTCTAACAATTTAGTGTGAAAAAAGCAAAAAAGTAGTTAATATCTTTTGTACCCAACGATTATTGCTTAAAATCCCTATAAAATGAACAGTCTAATTTTTTCTCTCAATTCCATTATCACAATTATAAATGTTTAGTAGACTCTTATTACCCCCAAACCCAATCTAGCATCTGCAATCAAATGCCTTATTTAAAATTTTCAACAAACCATGCTTAATACCCTTGAGAAACATTGATGCCTAGTACTTTAAAAAGAATCACGCTCTTTGCTAACTTCTTTTCACTTCTTTACTATACTCCATTCAGCTTCTTGTTAGCCTCCATTCAAATCGTTGCGAGCCTAAATTCAGCGAAATTTAGATTCTAATAGATTTTAGAATGTTAGTAGTTAAAATAATTATTCATTTAAATAGTAAACTTCTGGGTTAAGATTATCTGCAGGATAGCCTTCATTTGGATTTCTGAAAGAGATGAAGGAGAGCCCCTCTTCCTTCCAGTTGAATGCAAATGAAGGGAAAAGCATGGCAGAATATTATATTCTTCAGATTTAGTTTTAACAAAAAAGAGATGTTGCAAGATCAAATATCAGGCTACAGTGTTTTTTTTATTCTCGGGCATCGGCTGAAAATGTGCGCTCACTCATGTGACAGAGTTGAAAAGGAACTTGGCGCAGAGGCGAAGAGTAAGATGGGATGTGGAGAATATGTATTAGGGAAGGACAGCAGAGGGATTTAGAAAAAGAGTTAAATAAAATGACTTTGAGGATATGAGTCAAATGTTGAAGTGCAGAAAAAAGTGAAAGAAGAGACCGACCTCGTATAGCAAGTGACACGAACTATATAAGAGCTTCATTGATTTGATCAAACTAAAAGGGAGCGAGCCTACAAGAGCAAATGCTAAAGAACGGAGGATTTGCCATAATCAATGGGAACAGAAACGGAAGGCATGGATAGACCTCTCGAGACTTGGGGGACAAAGTTGACATGACCAACGAAATATTATAAAGAAGTGCGACCAGCTGACATTAGACATGTTTTAAAAACAGCACTTTTCAAGCAAACTATATGTATTGGAAATGATACATGCTGTTAATAGCTTGATTTCGTATATTTCTTTCCTAGGAAAAGAAAAAAAATGACGTCATATAGCAGTCAGAAATAATTGTTTTTGCAAAAAAATGGGAAGGAAGAACTTTCTCGGGTTCTGGATAACTAGGTATCATATATATTTACACGTCGTTTATCTAATAAAGCTATAATCTGAGATGCCTCTGATACTTTTTTCTTATTTTATAGAAAAATACGAATATGGTACCAAAAGTAAGGCCAATGCCATTGAATTAACTCTGATTGTTTGTCAAGTCGACTAGCCACGACAATCATTTGATAGACAATTATCGAGTGAGAGGAATTCGCAGAAAAACAGAATGCGCTTAATTAAAACAATATTATACATACTCGTAATAATACATGTTTTTACATTGTGCACGCTTTTATTTACAGGCAAATATAATTTAGTAGCCTACGTATTTCATAGTGATTTTTTGTGCATGCTTGTTCTTTCTTTTTCTCTTTATGTTTCACCTTTATTTATAGAAAAAATAATGGCTGCAGATATTGATGCATAAATGTTTATATCTCACGTGAGGGAAAGACCACTCACGTGAGTTAGGACCCGTTAGAATTAAAAATCCAAACTTTGCCTAATAGAAAGCTAAAGAGAAGTTTGCATAAAAACAACGCCAGGCCAATGGCAGTTTCTACTAATTGTCTATACACTGCAGATTTAACATGTTCCGTTTGTAAAGAAAAGCGGTGGTGGATGCACCCGCGCTGAAGTGCGGAGACGGGCAGCGTCTGGACGTGTGAAAGAGGCTTTAAATGTTTCTCTGCCTGCTCCGCTTTTATAAGATAAAGGCCGGTCTCTTGCATACCACTTGGATATTCTATAAGTTAATGAGGTTATTTTTAAAATAAATGTTATACTTTGCTAAATCATAACCTATCATATCATACTGTGATATTCCATGTTGAGAGGATCTAATAATGATATGAGATTTGCAAAAAGATAGAATTATACTGTATAAGATAGGAGTGACGTGGACGCTCCACAAAGAGGGTCTCGGCTGTCTAAAAATGGCCCGGAATTTTGGCGAATCACATTTCGATGTTGCCAAAGAGTAGAAGAAGATCCGAGAAAGTCGGTACATCAAAGACCGACCTCTTTCACGAGCGACCTCTTTGCAATCGTAAGAAAACCACATTCCGGCCTTATCATAAATCTAGAGAGCACCATCATGTTGATTCACCTGTCACTAAGGCCGTATGATAGAGCATGTACAAGGCCAAAATTCATATAAAGCACGCGAGTATCCTGTGATCAACATTCTGCAAAATAGAGGTCGACCTATTTGGGCACGTGATCGCTGAAACCTCACCATATATCAGTGGAGCGGTGTACGGTGGTATGACTAGTCCACTTTCCAGTTGCTCCCAAATCCAGCAAAAGTTACAGTCTGCAGTTGGCCAGATAGAGTAGTGGAATCGAGAGTGTATAGTACCAACATTAAAGGATGGTAGCCTCTCTTTAATGGTATTGAGTTGCACGTCAAGTTCAAGGGTGGGTCGTTTGACCGTGTGTGACGATATCATAAATTCAGTGAAGTACGGAGATGTTCTGAGAGATTAAGTACAATCAGTTATCAGCCCATGACCTATTCTTAGATGCCAGGAATATGATTTTCAAGTAAGAAATGCCGACTGTCACAAGTTTGCATCCACCATACAGCGGTACCGGGACCAAAATATGACAGGATCTGAATGATGCGGTAAGATGTCGACTACTAACCTCGAATGAACAACTAAAGGGAGTCATCAACGAGGAGTGGGCCATCATCATATCCCTCAGGTTTCACGCTGTAGTGGAGAGTGAGCCTCAAAGTATAACCACTCTTACCAGTGCTAGGTGACTCACGAACCACCACTGAGCTTCATTTATCAGCTTAATGATGCTGTAATTTTTACAGAGCTCCGTCTGCTTCTCTATTGCATGTTGCTGCTTGCTAACAGATTTGGAAAATATCACTTATCTTTAATCATTTTTCCTTATTTCATATTATTTCATAAGGATCTGGCACCCCATATTTAAATAATTTCTTAAAAGACCGAAGCATCCGAACAATTTGGCCGGGGTTGTATATAAAAAAAATTACGCAATCAAGGTGGAATTCAGGAAAGTAGAGATTTTATGATTACATTGCAATATTACGTCTCTATCGTCGATTCAAAAAAGTTTACAACTCGACAAATTAATGTTTTGCAGAAGAGGATTATAATGAACCTATAATCCACTGTTTATTGGCTTTTATGTTTCATTGTATTAAGTGTGAGTGGTGTTGTTTCCTAGCCATGATTTTCTCAGATGCGCGAGCTTCTGGTTTCATTTCCTAGGTAATTGTTATGTGAGTATGATAGGACGAAGGAATTTTTCTTCTTCTTCCGATTCTGTTGCTCTTCACCATTCATATCTTTTCTCAAATTTCCCGCGTTAAACCATTGCCCTTCGTGTGGCCATGTCTGCTTTGATACATCACCGTCAAAATTTGCGGTGAACAGATACAAAATGGGAGGTACTGGTTTTCACACATGCACTTACCTACATACCTATTTACGTGCTAAGTGAGGAAGTTCCTGTAATTTCATTATTCCGAAGGACACTGGCAGACATCCGTGTGGGGGGTGCACGCATCCCATACCGCACGGAGGGCACGGTTCTGGGACTGCTTATTACGACTGGTGGGTATAGGAATCATGTGTCAAAAACTACAAGGAATGCACGGAGGGACTTGGGTGAATTTTTCAAATTCGTAAACCTGAGCACCTCCAACAAACTCAAAATCTACAATGCGTGCAATCACTCAAAACTCCTGTACCCCCCGGTCCCTATAAACGTAGTTTCCAAGACCCAAGTCCCTAAACTGCAAAGGGTCCAGAATAAGGCAGTATATATCATTACAGGAACCCGAAGGAGAGAATGGAGAAGGCAGAGTGAACTCCATGGTGAACTGGGTATGACCCCCATAAACGTGGAGCTTCATCTCAGAGCAGCCAAAATCTAGACAAGGTACACTGGCACCTCCCTCTCGAGTTTGTGCTCGAGCACATTGACTTTGACAACTTACACAACATAAGACGACCAATATCGTTTAAAAGCATTAGACTACCGATTGACATTGACGTCGACCCAAGGTTCACTTAAAGTAACTCCCCCCCCAATTCACAACACAAATCACGAACAAAGCCAAGCGAAATTAGCCACTAAATTAGCATTTGTTAATATTAGTTTCTATTAAATACTTCCCCCAAATTTTTGTGCGAAATATCGCCAAAAAACAACAACAAACAAACAAGCAAAAACAACACAAACAAAAAACAAAATCTGGGTGTAAAATACCCGGAAAAGAAGATGAAAATCTTCAACAAGCCACGTAGAGAAGAAAAACACCTACTACTACAAAGGCTTGAATTCTAAGCGCATTACCCGATAATATATTTATATATTGTCAAAAAAACAAAACCAAAACGCAAAGAAAGCCAGAGATACCCTTTCACCAGGGATCTGTCTTTCATACTTCTTTTCATTTTCACTTTCCTATTATTTTTCCCTATTTCCCCACTATTTCTCCTACTAAAACCCTTTTCTACTATATTCCTCACTTTATATGTCCAATGTCCAATGAGGAAGTTCCTTGGTTAACTGATCCTTTAAAACAGATCATTCACTTTTCCTTGCCTGTTGCTATCCGTTCCTTAAAATGAAGGGGTTTTTAGTCATCTTCAACGGGGAGAAATTTTTAACACATTTTATTTCGGAATATGAAAAGCTGTGATTCTCTTAATGGAAGAAACACCTAAAAAAGAACGGTTAGAAAGAAAACTTGAAGAACGTATAGAATAAACATCATGAGTAGGAATGGTGAAATAAATGTAGGTTGAGAAGAATATATTAGTAAACTTTATTAAATATAGTTCCTTCGCAGTGGTGGATTACAAGAATATAAATGTATGAATTAGCACATCTCTGTAGGAAACTATCACAGATATATCATAGTGTAAGTATAGCAAAGCTATGGAGACTCTATAGAGATGGATTGAGTGCTGTGACCTCATCTTATAGGCAAAGTATATAGTAGTATAGCGTAATCCAGAGGATTCATGGAATGGTATAAGTATGGTGTAGTGACAAACACTTAAGATTATAGATACAAAGTTTCCCCTCCAATTAATCTTTGCAGCTTTTTGCCAATGCAAATGAGACTATTCTGGATGAACCAATGCCTTACAAAATGAACTTTCTGTTTTTTTTATTTTAAACTTCTGTCAACTCATTTCACTCAGTTCTTTTAGATCGGGCTTCCTTTAGTTGCATAAAACGCCCGTCTCTGAATTCTTTTTCTATAAAAAAACTGAATACCCAAAATAACTAATAACCGACTGAATTCTTTGGAGCGAAGCCTACTTCCTTTTCCATCTTTACCGCCTGGAAAACTTCATTGAAACTCGTGGCTTCTCACACCAATTCCTTCTTCCTGTCTTCAGCCAACTTTCGAAGAAAAAATGTGTCACGCTTCGATTCCCGCCAAAATCTTGCCTTACATCTTCGAATTCATGAGAAACTAAAAACACCTAAAGTCGACAGAGGAAACCCCCATAGAAAGGGAATGGATTTTAATAAAGTTCAACATATTTTATTGTAAGTAATTCGAATTGAATTATCTTTTCAGGAAAATCAGTCAGGCGCAGGTGAGTGCAAAAAATGAGGCTGTATGGAAAGTTGTTAATCTATATGGATTAAGTCTTTATTGATGAAAGAAAAGGAGTATATGGACTGAAAGAAGAGGTTGATGAGGTAGTCCAATTCAAGCAAAAAATAGCAAGGATATTACTTGGCAGCATTTAGTCAAATTACATATAAAGAAGGAAATTATGTACTAAATTAATAAGGTTTTGGTGCAACGAAAAAGGGCGAGTGAAAGAAAGAAGGCGTTAGCAGAAAAGACAGAATGACGAGCAAATAGAAATAGAAATGAGGAAAAAGAGAACTGTTTTTCTCATTTTTAGAATCTTCATAGTCACAATATGCATAAAGCAATTAATTGGTCTAATACTTTATACCAAACTCGTAAGCTTGACACTTATTTTAGCCAGAACTCGTAAAATTGCCACTTATTTTAACCATAAATCATACACCTGCCCCATATTATTGCTAGAACTCGTAAACTTGCCCCTTATTTTTGCCAGAACTCTTAAATTTGCCACTTATTTTTACGATTACTTGATAAATTACATGTTTTTTGTGTTTTTCGTAAATTTGTGTCCATTCAAATGAGGAGTGTCGTAGAATGCCCCCCCTATTTGTTCTAAGAGTGCTAAGAGTGGTAATATATTGATATTATCTTAATATCTTAAAGAATAGAGCCGTTGGAAACACGTAAGGATATAGAGAAACGCACAATAATTCCCAAAATAAACTTATCTTTTAACTTTAACAAATGAATACTCAAAATTTAAACATAAACCACAGCAATTCTCCGAATATTATCATACACTAGAATTAATTCAATTAGTTTGACCCTCAAAAATTGGTTAATTTTGCTACACACAGCAATATATCAGATTTAGGCTTACGGACTCAACTGGAGTTTACATCCCTCAGGAATGTTATTGTCTCACGACGCGTGCCGCCTGGCCAGATGTAGGTTTGCGGGATCACGAGGTCCTTTTGTCGATGGTAGCAGCTGGGGGGGGGGGGGGGTCCACACGGTATTCCAGGGGGGGGGGTTCTTCAAGAACGAGAACAATTACGGTGCTTTATGCGGCACCAAGGTAGTCGTGGTCTCTCTGGCGAGAGTGAGTCGAACTTGGTTCTTAAACCAAGTTAACTTGGAGTGCGGTGTGACCACCGAGTAACGAGCTTGAGGGGGAGCTTTTCTCCTTCGTTACTTAATTCCTCATGGGCGAGGACTGAACTCGGGGAGGGTCTTCTTCAAGGGCGAGGATCAATGAGGGGGGTTTCTCTGACGAGAATAAGTTACTTAAAGTTCGGTTTGGTAACCAGGACCTAGCTCGAGGATGAGCTTCTTCTTAGTTCCAGTCTTCTTCAAGGGCGAGTATAACGGAGGGGGGTTTCTCTGACGAGAACAAGTTAACCTTGGTTCCTCAACCAAGTTAATTTATGAGTTCGGTGTGGCCACCGAGCAAGGGCTCGAGGGTGAGCCTTTTCCTTCTTCTTTTCTTAATTCCTCAAGGACGAGGAATACCCCTGGTTTTTAAGATGCACCAGGATATGAGGAGTCTCTCTGACGAGAGTAAGTTGAACTTAACAAAGTTAACTTGACGTTTGGTTTGATAACCAGGGACTAGTTCGAGGATGAGCTGCTTCTTAGCCCCTTAAGGTAGGTAGCTCTGCCTCTCTTGCAGGGTACTTCTTGGTCTGGCGAGCCAAGTAACCTACCAATCCAGTCTAGGTAGCTCGGTTTTAATCCGAGGACTTCGTCACTTAGAGACTGACGTATTCTACCTCTATTTTCCTCAGTGTTCCTCATTTATACCTAGTCACCCCACTGGGGGAGTGGTAAGAGGGGGAGGGGCTTGTGGACGGCCCAGAAGGGTTCTTATGCCAAACGGTTTTTCTCACCAAGTCTTACATCGGCTCTTCGTTAGGCTTCGAACTTGGAAGAAACACGTCTCCAATTTCTTATTTGACGTGAAATTGAATCTCACTCTCCTGGGGGAGATCTTGCATTTTAACCTTTAGGTCTTTCATAGCGCCGAGTGGTGCGGCGCTGCGGTTACGCGCTTGACCCGACGATGCCTGGGGCCGGATGTCTTTGAGGTCATCGCCTCGTGACTCCACCACGGAAGAACGGGGAGGGGAAGTGACGATTCCCCAACAAGGAGAATTCAATAAGCTAAGACCTTTCTTAAGCAAATATCATTTAGAAACGAGTGAGGAAATAAATGAGAAAATAGGCGGAGTTTTACTATATTCAATCCCTGTTTCACACCTAATAGAAAATAAAATATCAAAATCTTTTAATATATTAACCCTAAATGACTTTCTCTGGGTCAACAAATATTTGTAGAGTCATAACAAACGACGCTGATATTGTCATAAACCAGTGAAATAAAAAAATATAAAATTTTTAATGAAAATCAAGAGGAGACCTTTAGTAGTTAATTTTGAAGGGTAACTCTTTAAAGAGTTAAAGAAATTATAAGTTTCTCGTTTATTAATTTAAATTTAAAATAAATACTTTTGTACCTCCATTTTAAATCAGCTAATTAAAGAAACTGAGGGATAATTGTTTCAAAATGAACAATCAACCACTTAGTTCTAAAGCTTTCAGGCCTAAAAATATTTATTAAGCACTTTACCACGAAATCTCAATTAGGGTCTTTTAAGAAGGTTTCCCTAAAAGAAATAATTCTTAAAATTGAGTAATTAAGATACAGAGTTTGTTTTGAAACTTGGCCAAATAAAATGAGTTATCTATATTAAATCTAAATAAAAATTGAACTTAAATATTTGACTTAGGTAAGTAATGAATGATTAATACAATTAAAAATTTAATCTTAAGAATAAAATAAATTGAAAATACCATAAAAAGGAGTAAGACTGCCAAGTATGTTGTTCATCGTAATAGAATTGTTTTTATTCACTGTATTTGCTTTACACAAATTTTCCCCAACTGGGAAATGAAATATGGGAATTAAATTCTTTGTCCACCTCCTTCTTACAGTGGTGCCCAATTAAAATTTCCAGGTGAATTCTAAACCTCTCCCTCTATAATAGATTTTTTCTCTTATTTTTCAAAAAGAGCCTAAAACCTAGTGGTAGCTCAGCCACAAGGTCTTTTTGAACAGAGAATAAAATTGACAATACAAACACTTTACAAAAGAAAAACATTTTTACTTAACTAGATTGAAGGCAACATGAGCACATGAATTGTTATATTTCGGGCTCTTTGTAGTTTCTAATTTAAGGGCAGCCCGCCCCACGTATCAAATTAATTGTCACTGCTATTCATTGTATCCTAGTAGATTGCTACCAACTGCAATTAGTAAAAGATAGCTAAAAATATGCACCCCTAAATGAATGACCACACCAACCAACCCTCCTTCAACTATTATATCTTTTTAATACTTTATTTTTATGAAATACTTAAACTCTCATAAAAAGCTTCAGGATATTTAATTTTTAATAGGATATTTAAAATTAAGAAGGATATTCAACAAAAGTAAATACAAAAAATCACGTTTGTAATTTACAAAAAAGCAAACTGATCAATCACAAATTAATAATTTAAAATTGTATTATGGGACTATTAAAACACGAAAGATTAATTAGCTCTAAATATTTTAATAAACCCAATTGCATATATATATATATATATATATATATATATATATATATATATATATATATATATATATACAAAACCCTAATATTTTCATTAAAATCCATACACTTCCGTGCATAAGTATAGGTGACGTCAGACACGAAGTCTAATGTGTCGGGCCTCATTTGCATAAGTTTGAATCACGTTTTTTTTATTGCATTAGGAATATTCTATTCCTTGGATTGTATATTTTAATCATTTAGAACAGCAGAATGTGGTTAATAATTGTTGGTCTCCTATCTGATTCAATGTAGTGCGAGAGCAAAAGAATTGGCACCAGTGTGTTTTTTTTTTTTTGCTTTAAAGAAGAGATAGGCATTTTCTCGGATAAACGAACACTTCGCAAGTTTTTAAAACGTCTCGATACGATTCTAGAGTAACTTACAACTTTCAAAATAGGTTAGATGCCGACTCACGTGCGTGATTTGTTAATTGGTGTCAAGACTTCACAGAGGAAACATTTCCAAAAGCACAAGTGTGAAGACCTCGGATAAGTCAGAATCTTCAAGAAAGAAATATTATTAAACTGCACAAGGCCGCTCATGGATATAGAAAAATTTCCTTTATTTTCAATATTCAAATTTCTTCTGTAAAAATCATTATTGTGAAGTAAAAAACTAAGGGCATACGTGAAGGTTGACCAAAGAAGTTGGGCCCTAGAGATGTTCGGTTTATGATGAAGACAGAAACCATCTTACATAGGTCTTCATTAAATTAGTAACAAGCAAATCTTGCAGACCGGGTGGAAGATGTTGACTCATATTTATAAAGGGTAAGATTTCTAGGATGTCACGTTTGTTGTTCGCGAAAGAGCATCTGTTAGGTAGTCAAACTAATTTGATATGAACAGATGAGAGATAAATGGAGCTTTTTGTGAAAACGAAGAATGATCAGTTTGGCAGAGATCTGGCGAAGCCATCACAAAAAAGAACAACCTTCTTACTGTTAAACATGGGAGAGGTTTGATGATGATATAGAGATGTTTCGCTGTTGCTGGCCCTAGAGTATTAAAGGTGATAGATATGCAGATGGGATAAGGAAATCTAAAAAATCTTAGTGCATACTTAATGAAAACGTTAAGCAATCGGCAGCGAAACTGGCACTTGAAGAGGTATTTCACCTTTGAACAAGACCAAGATCTTAGATATACCAAGGCTTCTACTCAGAAATACATAGCTCAACATAACTTTACTGTACTCAAATGGCCATTTCAAAGCCCCCGTCCAGATTTCTGAAGAGCGTGGAATATAAGCGCCGGAGAAACCCTTTCGCATATTGTCTAATCTTATAAGAAACGCCTTAAGAAGGTCATACTAGATATTAAGAGGGCCATACCAGATATTAAGAGGGCCATACCAGATATTAAGAGGGCCATACCAGATATTAAGAGGGCCATACCAGATATTAAGAGGGCCATACCAGATATTAAGAGGGCCATACCACATACTAAGAAGGCCATACCAGATATTAAGAGGGCCATACCACATACTAAGAAGGCCATACCAGATATTAATTTCATATTGTAATTATTTGTTTTGCCTTTTTCCTATTAATAAGTCTCTCTCATTGTTACAGGCACTTTTATTTTAACATTTCTGCATCGATATGTAGCCACAATATGCTGTAATTTAATACATATACATAAGGTAATATATTTCCTTATTTCCCAGAGTTAATATGTTTACCAAAACTTTAATTTTATTTTACATTTGTCCTACCTTCCATTCTATAAATGTATTCATTATTATCTTCACTTTCACTTCTCGCCCAGAACTAAGTGAAGTCGTCACGAATAGATACCAAGGAAAGTATCGGAGCCATTTCAGCTTTTGACCCCAAAATACCATTAATTTTTTCTAGTCCTTAACATCTTGTCCACTAATAATCCATTACTCTGGTATCAAGCGTAGCCTTACACAAAAGTGCATGCAAACATCTTTTACGTAATATCATCGACTTATCCCTCTATCAGATTTTTCTAAATTTGCTTTCGCATCTTTTGTAGATAATTCTATACCAGCATACCCACTCTTATATATTATTTTCACAACCCCATTTTCATCTATTCATATTACATATCTGCAATTTCATCTAAACATTCCCTTATGATCTTATTCACATAAGCATTTTGTCACATCATTTATACCCTGAACCATTTATTCTTCGCTCTTTTCTTTCCTCTCACAACCAACTTTCCAAACAAAATTTTAAATCGCATTGCTCCTTCTCTGTCTTTACTTTCCCTTCACTATCATACTCAGACTGCCATTCACTAACGTTGTGATCCCCCCCTGCTCAATAGATTCTATTATACTGAAATACCGCTAACATAAGGCAATCATGCACATTCTCTATGTCAATCATGTAGCAAAGAAGACTTTACACCATTATGTAGCTTGCTTTCTCTGTCACCTGCCGCCTATACACCAACAATTTATCTATATTAAAAATAAACTCAGTTGAGAGTTTAGACCTATATTCAAGTACTATTATTGTTAGGTCGCATTTATTATTGGGATTCAGCACTCGCGTTATTAAAAACAAAGCAAAAATAATGATAAAGACAAAAGCCAGGTAATACAAGGTCTAATTAAAACTAAAATCGGTAAAGGCAACCTTGGGCACATGAGTCAAGCATACTTCCCACTGGCGCTTGAACATGGACTCAATTACTAAAAAGCTAAATACACTGGAGGAGGTTGGCTGCCTCTAAAAATTAAATTAGTTCACAATCAGAGGTATGTGTACGAACCCGTAAAGAGTACAAGAGAAAAGTGATAGCGGCACCCCTCGTCCAGGGCCGGGTCAGTTAACACGTGCAAACATCCTCAGATTGAGACCTTCTAAAAAATGTGCCAGACACTCTGAAGTATCAGGCACTCACCACAATAAGCTTTAGTGGCTCGCCCCCATTAGTTGGCGCTAATTTCCATGAATTTGCTTATTTCAAATGCGGCAGGAAACGAACTGAAGCTGTCACGGAGTTAAAGGGGGAGAGTAGGCCCAGGGAAAAGTCGTGGTGTAATCGCACGGAATTATAAATTCCCTTCGACCGTCTTCCTTCTTCTTTGCCAAAAACTCAAGGAGCTGACCTGCTTCCTGCAATGTACTCAGTGTGTGGAAGAGTGAATTGGCAGTCCGGGGGGCAGCACTTGAAGTGAAACTTCAAAGTCTATCATGTCGACTAATATTTTTGTTGTCAGACACATGGAACAACTGCCATGATTAGGAGGGGTTGAGAATATCTTCTTGTCCTCACTTTTTTATTATAAATAACTAATCTATTTTAAAAAAATACTCAAATTCTATATATTGTATATCGTAGATAGACTTTAACTACTTAATTTGGGCAAATTTATCATTATGAAGTTATGACGAAAAATTGATCAGCCCCATCTGGGGAGACACATCGTCAGTTGAAATCACATTATAGTATATTATATAACATTTTGGAGTGAATATTTTCTTGAATTCAAATATGATATGAATATTTCATATTAACCGATTTTAAATAAAATATGATTGATTTAAATAGCCTAGGTTTTGACAAAGGAAGCTAAACTGTTCTAACTTTTTCTACCCTGGACATTTAAGTAAACGAACTAAATAAGGGCAAAATATCTCTAGTTTAGTTGGTGGTAAAGTTAAAAGCACACTCATAAAACTTTTCTACTCTTCTATTGTGTATGTCAGGTACCAAATTATTAAATTTTGTTACTCTGCACTAGTGAGAGTGGCAGATACCATGTTCTAAATGGTGCTACCCGCTACTTACGGAAAATCCTGTTAGCCAACTTCTAAATTAGGCTACTCTGCCTTCACCAAAGCTAAGGCCAGGTAAACAAGTTCTAAATTAGGCTACCCTTCCTGCACCTCTGCTAATTCGATGCAGACAAGTGGTATATTAAGCTAAGCTATATTCACCTCTGCTAATGGTGGATAGACAAGTTCTATTTGGGATATCCCCCCACCTCTGTTTACACTAGAAAGACAAGTTATAAATTTGTTTGCTCCTCTCCTAATGCCCGCTAGACTAATTATAAATTCGGCTACTCTGTGTTCTCCCACCTTTCCACATATGAGGGTGGGGGAATATTACCGTATTACCACTACTGTGTAGTTCTTTGTGATAAAATATTTTTAAGGCGCACAGTATCCTAGGCCAGCGGTCTCTTTGCGAGTTGCGCGGTTTTTAAGACAAGCGTAAAAGGAAGAGTGCCTTGTAGATATGATACAGTTTGGGTGGGTGGGTGTAAAAATGATAATTTTTCATTCACCTCATGATCACTGCGCCCATGCAATGGTCCTAAAGGTAAGTTCATAAGCCAGAGCCCTCTTTTGCCAAACATTAGCTTTCCTACCTTCTCTCTCTCAATCTCTTTATTCATAACCACGCAATTCCCGTCGATACTTTTCTAGGCAGCGTCCCCCAAACAACTAGCTGAACACTACGGCATCTTAACCATCTATAACTTTTAGTGTAACTCCTCCAAAGCCTTTCAACTTTTCTCTGCACTTCCATTTCACTATGGTAAGCTTTGCCATTTCCACTCAGCGGAATTATTCTCGTCTAAACTGCACACTATCAACATACACAACTTCCACACATTCATCACACCAAGATTATACTCCTATATTGTTCTAAGGGAAATTGGGAGAGAGGTGTTCCTTTAATGGTCATAATCTATGTCAATAAACACAGGCGTTGGATTATTATACAAATCAATGCTCCTTTCTTAGCGTTGATGTTGTAGTTGATTCCAGATTGATCTTCCCCCAGAACAATAATGATAATTATGCTTATGTAAAACTCTTTTTAGAACTCTGTCAATTTGTTTTTCTTGAGCCACCGAGGGCACGTATTTGAACAGCGAACTTCAAAGGAAAAACACCGAATAGTCTTTGATCTCGGCATCCACAGAGAACTGAGAGCGCATTTAATGAACGTAACTGACGCTTTACTCTAATGGAAAGCTTAATCCTTGAAAAATAACAATCAAGAATAGGGAGAAAGGATGCCTAAGTCTATGGATGCGTGTCTATGTCTAAGTATGGGGTAGGGGTGATGCGTTAGGTAATTTAATTCACGAAGCATCTGGTATCCCACAAAATAATTATTTTTCTTGCGTCTTCTGATTAGAAACGGGGAATCGATTGAATTATGGGAAGACAATGGAAGTCAACAAGATATTAGCCTTATGATGTATTAAAGAAAGAAAAATTCCTTAACTTTTGACCCCGCAGAGAAATCGTCTACTAATGAATTCTAAATATATTCAAAATAAACATGTCCATGAACTCGAAGCCGGGCTTATATAAAAGTATGTCACGGTGGCTGCTAAATCATGCAGAAATACAGGACAAAATTGGATTATTTTCTTTATAATTAGACTGTTTAACGTGATGTGAATTCAAAGCAGTCATTAGTAAAGACTCGGACGAATACTTCTCAAACAACTTTTAGAAATTAACATGCAAGGGATTATTCCATGTCTCATCACACTTTTGTTCAAGAAAAAGAGCATTTGACGTTGCATGAGTGCCTAAAAGTCGCAATTCTTTCACGTATTTGCGATGAAGTGCATACAATCAGATAGAGTAGAGAAGCAGCAAAGAAAAGGGACTAATGAATATGCCAAGATAGTCTCGTTGCTTCCTTATGCCGTAATTAATTTTTCCTGTGATTATATCTCATTTGGACAATTAGCAGTGCATTTAAATCAATCATGAAATGTGCAAAAATTTGCCGTAATCAACATTGCAGCTAATTTGAATGTGATAGCGTCTTAATTAACAACTCCAATTTATTGTCGAATTAGCAAAACCGTCGTTAATTTCCGTGGTACCCAAATATGATTGCCTAAAAGTGCTATAAATTAAATAAAGTCGAATTTTTGTCCATAAATTCTATTATTATTATAGCACATGGTTGGTAGATGTGATAGAACGAGTTGAATCTGTGTTAAATTCAACTCCTATCCCATATTAGTTAAAACCTCGAGGAGGCCCACGTGCATCTTCGATTCGAGGCTTGGAGTCTTATTAACAGCTGCCGGACGTCAATGTTTAAACAAGGAGGTTATCGTCCCCCCCGTTCGCCCCCATACGCCGACCTCGCCAGATCGAGTTAGGCTTATGAACAGATAAGGCATTTTTCTCCGGCCCAGCTGTGCGTTCCCTCCAAGCTTCCACCCCATTCTCCCCCACGCCAAGGAGATGTCCTGGCTATTTATATGGAAACTTTACCACTAAGATCAGTTTGGAGATCCAGATTTTCGTCGCGAAACATCACCACGACCCTCTCTCCCTTTGTGCGCCAAGGGACCTCGGCCTCGAGATTCACCATCACTTGTCCAGGAGGACAATATTCCTTGAGTGCCAAAGGTTCGAGCCTTTAGTGACGTCAAGTCCCCAAGGCATTCCCCCCTGCTGTTCAAGGAGAACAGCATTAGAACAGCCATTGTTCGTTTTGAGCCCTTCGCCAAGAAACGGTTCTCATCCCCCCCCTGTTGTTCAAGGAGAACAACATTAGAACAGCCATTGTTCGTTTTGAGCCCTTCGCTAAGAAACGGTTCTCATCCCCCCCTGTTGTTCAAGGGAGAACAACATTAGAACAGCCATTGTTCGTTTTGAGCCCTTCGCCAAGAAACGGTTCTCTCCCCCCCCCCCCTGTTGTTCAAGGGAGAACAACATTAGAACAGCCATTGTTCGTTTTGAGCCCTTCGCCAAGAAACGGTTCTCATCACCCCCCCCTGTTGTTCAAGGAGAACAACATTAGAACAGCCATTGTTCTTGAGCCCGTAGACAAGAGACGGTTCTCATCCCCCCCCTTTGTTCAGAAGAGAACAACCTAGAACAGCCATTGTTCTTCCAGCCGTTCGTCGAGAAACGGTTCTCCTTCCCAAGACGCCACGTCAGGATCATCTTATCCCCCCCTTCTTTGGCTGGAACTCGCCAGCGGACCGAATATTCCTTCAAGTACCTTCCACCGCACCCTAATGAAGTTACGTAAGCCAAGCGTCACCTTTTGAGTATTGATCCCTTATTTGTCAATTATATCCTGTGCTTTAAATGGTTTATCGAACCATCCCATCTCTTTAACTCCATATTTGTTTTACCTTTTTTTGATCCCTTAAATCCTTGGATTAGCCCGAGTCTCCACGACCCTTTCCATTCTGTTTGTCAATATTTTCCGTTTTTGTGTTTTGTTTATAGTTATTATTAATAAAACTCTATATTATTAATGATAGCAATATTATTATCCTTGAGCTCAGTTCCACTTCTTAAGCATTTTTGAAGATACATAATATCGGCCGCCAAGACAGTAAAACGCACTCTAGAGATAATTAAGGAAGTTCCCTCAACGAATAGTGTTATATATAGTATCGTCGGGAGTCATTCTACGACATATATATATATACTATTTAATTTGGTATCAGGTGTGTAAGGTTTAACGCTATATCTTTGCAAACACTGGTCTCAGTCGAGTAAAGCATAATGTTATTCGTTATAATAATAGAATATAGTAGTTCCCTTTTGTTTTAACGATTGCTATCCCCTTTTTTTTGAAACTTAAGAAGCTGGAATAGCTCAAGGAACGGTTATAATAATTTGTTTTGTTTTTTGTGATTTTAGTCAGTGGTTATTTAGATTGAGAAACCAAGTACGAATAGGTCAGTGCCCATATTTAGGTAGGCTAATTCTATAGAGGCATAATTCTTGTTGCGAGGAATTTTAGTTGGTTGACTAGTGCGCCCCCAAGTGCAAAGATGACTCCGTTCGAAATCTTTAAAGCGCAAGGAGAGTCCTGTGGACTTTCCGGAAAAGAACTAATTAAGTACATTCAAGAGGAGCAAAAAAGAGAAAGAGAGGAACGGATAAGACAAGCTGAGCTTCAGATTGAATTAGCTCGGATTAAAGCAGAAGTTCAAAGAAAAAGGTAGAAAAAGAAAGAGAAAGAGAGGAACGGGAAAGAGTAATCCAACAAGAAGAAAGAAGGACGGACTCGCGCCTCTTCCCAGGAAAGCTGACAAAGTTTCCGAGCCCCGTAAAACCCCCAAACTTCTTTCCCCAAAACCAACAACGGGACTCCAAACCTCCCGTTAAGACTTCTCCTCCATCTCTCTTTCCGAAGCGACCAACCATATGCTTCACCTGTGGTGTAGAAAACCACATGAGCTGGAATTGCCCCCAAAATTCTAGGCTTAAAAGCGGACCAGCCCACCAAGTTCACCAGATTTATGCAACCCCGGCTCCCCCGGTGGTGCAGACCCAAGCAGAAACTTCTCCCCCTCCGTCAGACCACCAGGTAAATTTTGTTTTTGGTAAAAGTTCATCGGGAACTTTGAAATATGAGGAGGGCAGCGTGGACAGCTGTCGAGTATCGACTCTCGTCAGGGACACAGGATGTACATGCTTCATCGTGTCCGACGAACTCCTCCCAGTGGCCTCTAACCACGAAAAATTTGCGGTGGTACATGACCAACTTGGGCGGGCGAACAGATTTCCCGTCGCTAGATGTTACCTGCAGTGTCAATATTATAATGGCTGGGCTGAAGTCATTGTAGCACCAATAAAATTCTGTTCCGTACTTATAGGAAAGAGCCCCCAAGTAAGTTTCGACCCTGTGTTTCAGGCCGCCCTTCCTCAAGGCCGAGATAAGAAAGAAGCCCAGGAGCCCGTCCCCATCAGAACCCCGATACCGTCCGATTTCTCGGAGACCCCTAACCAGGACTTTAGGACGGAAAAAGAGGAATGTGATTCACTAAAACCCTTAGGTGATAAGGCCCCAGACAAGGACACGGAGACTGTCCCTGGACCCCAAGAAAAAAAGAACCCCCAACGCGCCCATGGAGATACCTTCGTAGAACTGGACGAAGCATCGGCGCTTGAAGAGGACTGCCCCGCGGAGTCCCTTAAGGTAATCCAGACAGTGTGCATCCAACCTGATGCCGAGTACCCTCCTCCTTTTCTACCAGGCGAGTCTTTGGAACCCTCTGACCTGGATAGTGACGCGCAGCTGACACCACGTCAGAAGAGTCAGCTCCAAGAACTAATTAAATGGAATCACCATTTATCCACCCTATTAGCTCTTTTCGAGCAACTGCGTGAAAATGGCCTCACCATTGGCCCCAGCAAATGCCAGTTTGCCCACGAAACCATCAAATATTTGGGTTTCAAAATAGGACAAAGCAAGTCAGGTCCCCACGAGAACAAGATTAAGGCAATCGCCGACATGCCCCTCCCGATTACAAAGAAGCCATTGAGATCGATCCTAGGATCAGCTTCTCCCTATCAGCGATTTGTTCCGAATTTCGCTGCAATTTCGGCCCCCCTATGCCCCCTTCAGGAAAAGAATTTCTCCGATCGTTTACGTTGGAATGATGTCGCTGTTTCCCATTTTAATCAGCTCAAAAATAAGTTCATTTCTGCCCCCATTTTTAAGTTTCCCAACCCGGAAAAATCCTTTGGGGTTAAGACCGACGTGATCAACGAGGGCATTGGAGGTGTACTCCTTCAATACGTGGATGACAGAACGAGTCATCCAGTTGCATATGCTAGCCATCTATTATTACCACGCGAAAAGAGATATGCCACTAGGGAAAAGATAGCTCTATCAATTATCTGGGTCATAGACAAATTCAAGATGTACTTGATATGTAAAGAATGTCAAATAGGAACCGACCGCCGTCCGTTAGCCTATATTAGGAATGTGAGACACTCAAACGGCCGCGTCATGCGCTGGAGTTTACTCTTGCAAGAGTATCGATTTAAAATAAATTATATCAAAGGTTCCGATAACCAGGTCGCTGACGCACTTAGTAGGAATGCGTTACCGAATAGTGTAGAACAATTGTATTCATAGGATTAGTATCTCCATGTAGGTATATACCGTCTTGTACGACTTAATTTAAGATTCTTTTGTAATATAGTTATTTAATGTATGTCTGAATTTTGTAACGCTCAATGTCTAATGTTTTTTTATGTATATATATTTGTTCTTATTTATTTACGTATAAATTATTTTGTCCCGTATGTACTAAGTTTATAACATTTCATTGTTCCATGCCCTTTTTTTTTTATTAAGTTGTATTAAAGGTTATTTTCCCCTGTAATCTAAAGATCAAAATAATCATGTACTGAGGTAATACTAGTTAGGTGCAGGAAGATACGGTTGGTACAAGAAAACGAGTTCCCTACAACGGAGTTCTATCGTTGTCCCTTCTCTCTTTTTTTTTCGAAGTGACAACTTCCCCTGGAATGGAGGGGTGTGATAGAACGAGTTAAATCTGTGTTAAATTCAACTCCTATCCCATATTAGTTAAAACCTCGAGGAGGCCCACGTGCATCTTCGATTCGAGGCTTGGAGTCTTATGAACAGCTGCCGGACGTCAATGTTTAAACAAGGAGGTTATCGTCCCCCCGTTCGCCCCCATACGCCGACCTCGCCAGATCGAGTTAGGCTTATGAACAGATAAGGCATTTTTCTCCGGCCCAGCTGTGCGTTCCCTCCAAGCTTCCACCCCATTCTCCCCCACGCCAAGGAGATGTCCTGGCTATTTATATGGAAACTTTACCACTAAAATCAGTTTGGAGATCCAGATTTTCGTCGCGAAACATCACCACGACCCTCTCTCCCTTTGTGCGCCAAGGGACCTCGGCCTCGAGATTCACCATCACTTGACCAGGAGGACAATATTCCTTGAGTGCCAAAGGTTCGAGCCTTTAGTGACGTCAAGTCCCCAAGGAATTCCCCCCTGCTGTTCAAGGAGAACAGCATTAGAACAGCCATTGTTCGTTTTGAGCCCTTCGCCAAGAAACGGTTCTCATCCCCCCCCTGTTGTTCAAGGAGAACAACATTAGAACAGCCATTGTTCGTTTTGAGCCCTTCGCTAAGAAACGGTTCTCATCCCCCCCTGTTGTTCAAGGGAGAACAACTTTAGAACAGCCATTGTTCGTTTTGAGCCCTTCGCCAAGAAACGGTTCTCTCCCCCCCCCCTGTTGTTCAAGGGAGAACAACATTAGAACAGCCATTGTTCGTTTTGAGCCCTTCGCCAAGAAACGGTTCTCATCACCCCCCCTGTTGTTCAAGGAGAACAACATTAGAACAGCCATTGTTCTTGAGCCCGTAGACAAGAGACGGTTCTCATCCCCCCCCTTTGTTCAGAAGAGAACAACCTAGAACAGCCATTGTTCTTCCAGCCGTTCGTCGAGAAACGGTTCTCCTTCCCAAGACGCCACGTCAGGATCATCTTATCCTCCCCCATTTTGGCTGGAACTCGCCAGCGGACCGAATATTCCTTCAAGTACCTTCCACCGCACCCTAATGAAGTTACGTAAGCCAAGCGTCACCTTTTGAGTATTGATCCCTTATTTGTCAATTATATCCTGTGCTTTAAATGGTTTATCGAACCATCCCATCTCTTTAACTCCATATTTGTTTTACCTTTTTTTGATCCCTTAAATCCTTGGATTAGCCCGAGTCTCCACGACCCTTTCCATTCTGTTTGTCAATATTTTCCGTTTTTGTGTTTTGTTTATAGTTATTATTAATAAAACTCTATTTTATTAATGATAGCAATATTATTATCCTTGAGCTCAGTTCCACTTCTTAAGCATTTTTGAAGATACATAATATCGGCCGCCAAGACAGTAAAACGCACTCTAGAGATAATTAAGGAAGTTCCCTCAACGAATAGTGTTATATATAGTATCGTCGGGAGTCATTCTACGACAGTAGAATCTAAGAGCGTTCAAACCTCATCTACCATCTCTTGCCAATTAAGCCACCCTGCTCTAGTTGATTTAGAGATCCAATTTTTTTGTAAATTTTTCAACAAATTACACTTGATACCCTTTATACACATGCATACCTAGTTGTCAGGAAATAAGAGAGAGAGAGAGAGAGAGAGAGAGAGAGAGAGAGCGGGTGTGATCAAGTCAAGAGAAGTGATCCCGAGCGAAGTGGCCTTGCTTCCAGACCTTCAGTAAACTTCCGGAACGATAACGCACCAGAAACTCATCCCGTTTATGGCGTGTCATCCTTCACGGCTGTTTCTCACCATCGAGGCTGTGGGAGTGGGACCGAACCGAAAAGGCTTCCGTCGGCAAATATTGGAACTTCCGGCGGAATAATATAAATTTTACACCCCGAGGATAATCAAGGAAATATTCTCACGGCTTTCGGGTCACGAGCTCTCCCCACGGTCCTTCCAATTAAGCAAGCCCAGGCAATACAGAATGTATCTACGCGGCATCATAACAAGTCTTTGGAATTATTCATTGGTGACGCGCAATCCTCGAGCGACAAACATGGGTGCTATTCGGTCTCGCAGTACGAATCCATATTCGGAACGACAAAGACTAAGTCTGGAATATAGCACTCAACTCTCGTTTTCGAACAGCATATTTCCCCGAGTAGCCATACTCGTGGTTTTCTCCAGAAAATCGTAAGACTTACATTTTTCGTCATTGCGAAGAGGCGTGACGCCCTCCCACGAAATGACTCAATCCGCGATCACCACCGAGCCCCTCTCGGGTAATTATTGTAATAATTATTGAGCCTCCTATGGCTAAGACTTACATCGTAGTCGACGGCTAAGACTAACCTAGTAGTCACCTCTCTTTGTCCTTTAGGTAAGAAATGTAATTATCGAGCCTCATACGGTTAAGACTCACCTTGTAGTCACCTATCGTTTTCCATCGGTAATCAGTGTAATTATTGAGCCTAGTACGGCTGAGACGAGTCCTCTTTGTCAATTTATTTTCATCCAATTAATAACGGTGTTAACTAAATCGCTTGTATATTATTCTCCCCTGCATCATTGGGCGAGGAAATCCAAAAAGGTTCAGAAGGAATACTTGAATTCTACGACACTAGTACTCTAAAAGAATCACGCTCTTTGCTAGCTTCTTTTCAGTTCTTTACTAGCCTCCATTTAGCTCTTCACTACCATGCATTAAGATCGTTGTTACACTCCATTCAGCTCTTCGGTAGCCTCTATTTAGCTACTTGATAGCCTCCATTCAGAAAACTGTAAAATATAATAGCTTTTAGAATGGTAGTGGCCACCTGTTATAATTCATTAGAAAGAGCACCCCCCCCCCCCCCGCGCCCCCTGAAATGAAATCAAATGTAGGGGAAAACCTTGTGAATTTTCAAATCTTCAGATCTCGCTTGAACGAAGAAAGATACCCAGAAATATAAATATCAGTTTGCAGTCATTTTCAGTCTTGGGCATAGCGTGAGAATGCGCGATCGCCAAGGTCGCGACTCGAATCAATGAAGAAGTGTACAATGGGACGGGTAGAATAAAAATAAGGTAAATACAGCAGAGGAATTATAAAAAGAGTTATATAAAATGACTTTGGGGTTATGAGTCGAATGTTGAAGTGCAGAGAAAAGTGAACGAGACATCGACCTTGTATGGTAATTGTCACAAATTATATAGGCAAGCAGCATCAATTTGAGAAAACTAAATTGGAACTAGTGCACAAGAGCAAGTGCTAAAGAATGGAGGATTTGCCATAGACGATGAAAGCAAAAATGAAATGAAGGAAAAGATAGTACTCTCAAGACATCGGGTCAAATATGATATGAATCCACTGATTCATACAAGAAATTGGAAAGCTGGTGACATTTAACATGTTACAAAAACAACTTTTATCACCAAACTGTATGTATTTAAAATCAAAAACGCCATTATCAGCTTTTATTTTATTCCTAGAGAAGAAAAAAAGTTTTGTAGCAGTCAGAGATAATTACTGCTGCGAGAAAAACAAGTTCACCTGATAATGCTTCTTATTTAACAGAAAAATAAGGATATTGCACCAAGAATAAGGTTAACAGCATTGTCATTGCAGTGTGTGTAGAAAAACAACTTCCCACGACAACCTACACATAGAAAATTATCGAAAGAGTAGTCCGCAGAAAAACCGAATGCGCTTAGTTGAAATAGAATAGTTTGCAATCCATTGTATTCACTCAGCGGGGGCAAATTCCACGCGCCACCCTTTTCTCTACAGAAAAATATCATTTAGTAGCTTAGGTATTTGAACATGATTGGTTGTATATGTATGCTTATTTCTGTTTCACTTTAAGTTATAGCTTTATTTTTTTATATAAAATATAACTGCAAATATTGATGCAGAATTGTTTGTTGGACAGACAAATGCACCTTTCATTTGTTCTCGACTCCAGGCAACAGCGGAATCGAGAGAACATAGTACCAACAGTAGAGCATCATGGCCGCTGGGTAATGCTATGGTGCTTTATTTCATGTTCAAAGATAGGTTCTTTCACCATTTATGATGCTCTCATGAATCCAGCAAGGTAGCACGCTATATTGTGAGATTACATGCTGACATTAGCCCAAGACCTCTCCACAAAAGACTGAACGAGATTTTTCAGTAGGACAATGCATCATGTTACAAGTCTGCAACCACCATACAATGGTTCTTAGAAAACAATATTACGGTGGTGGACTGACCACCTAAGTCTCCGGATATGAATCCACTCAAAAAAGCTCTGTTAGAAGCTGAAAGCGACGAAAGAATTTTTTCACTTTCTTCATAACTACTTCTTCACGAATCGCTTCTGTTGCTATTCAACATTCATTTCTCTTATCCAATTTAGCCCGCTAAGCCATTGCTCATTCGTCAGGACAAGTTTGCTTCCATACTTCACTGTCAGGACTCGCAGTGAACAGATGCAAAGTGGGAGTTAGTGGATTATAAGTGAAGAAGATTCTTGGGTAACTGATAGTTCCCCAAAATCATTTATTTTACCCAATTGGGAGAAATTTTTATCACATTTGCTATCAGAATTTGAAAAGGTATGATATTTTTAATGGAAGTCGCGCAAAAAAAACAACGGAGAGAAAGAAAACGAGTAAAGATGGTGAAAAAACTGTAGGATGAGAAGAAATATATCAGTAAACTTTATTGAACGAAATTTATCGCATTGATACAGTAAAAAGATATTTAAATGTACGAATTAGAACATAATTATGAGAAATCGGTGCTAATATATCATAGAGGAAGTATAAAAGACCTAAGGAGACGGTATAGAGCTGTGATGAGGGCTGTACATTGACTTTATAGGCGAAGTTGATAGTAGCGGTGCCAGAAATATTCGAATTGTATAAGAGTTTCCCGAAGTGACCATTATGAGGGTTCAAAATGCTCTTATCTGGCACTACTTTGCTACATAAAATTAGTGTATACGTTTGTAACCCATTAAATGGTAATACTACTTTCAACTCCGCACAAATTAGCCACTCATGCTCCATGTAACTTAGGGGGCTTTGAATAAAAGCAAGGTTCTCATGTTTCATTTAATATGACTTGGTGAGCAACGGGAGCTGAAGGCATGGTGTTCCTAATCTGCAACAGAACCGCTTTTATACTGTAAAGTGCTGCATCCATGAAAAACAAACCTACACTCATTTGATTTATAGGTCAGCTCAAGGGCATTAAATATGTCTTTGATATCATTACAATAACTCAAGTTGTTTGGAAAAGTGAAGAATTGCTGTAGATCCGCAGAACGCTTCCTAAATACTGTAATTGGAGCATGTTCATCCAACAGGTTCCATTGTTGCAGACGTGAGGCCAGGAGTTCACTCTGTTGCTTAGTAAATGTTAGATAACGAACTAGATCATTGAGTTCCGGTTGGCTAATGAGGTGTGGTTTCTTGTCCGATTCAGGTTGTGCCACATATGCTGTATCTTGATATTCTGAATCGTCTGAGTTACTCGTGTCATCACTTGGTAGTTCAGATGGAGACTGTAGTACATGAATAGTGCTTGAATCTCGAACTGGACGAATAGCAGACTAAAGATCTGGTTACATGATAGATTTCTTGCCTTTTCGGTTGCAACCTGCAGGGAAATAAAATACATCAGAATACAGATGGATAATACTAACTGTGATATATTGCAGAAATAGTGGAAGTACAACAGATTATGTATAAAAATACTGCGTATAATTTCATAAATTTCATGGGTTAGGTTGACATTACCTTAGAAACACCCCATTAAAATTATATCAAAATCCGTTTATAACTTTTAGAGTTGTCAGTTTCGGCCTAGTTTATAACTTTAAATATTATAACTTTAGATTTGTCAGCTTCAGCCCAATCCTCTTTGCATTCAACTCCTATGAAACCATCAGTGTCTCTAACGGAAGTAAGATGGTAATTTACGAGAAACTGGAGAGTCGCAGAAAGAGAAGGATGTTATATTCATGATTTACGTAAAACATCCACCCTAGAAAAGGTTATTCTCACTTCCGGTTTTTTTTCATTGTTTTACAGTGTAATTATAATTATTTAAGAAATCATTTTAGAATATTGTCCTAGGCTTGGGCTCCCTACCTGGTGTCATATTGGAATATAATTGAAAAGGTTGTGCGTAGAGCAACTAAGCTAATCTCAGGAGTCAGTATGCTAAGATATGAAGATAAGTTGAAGGATTTGAAAATATTTTTGGTTAGGCATAGAGTGCTCAGGAGTGTGTGTGTGTGTGTGCGTGTGTGTAACTGACAGTGGGTCTTTCCTCATAATGGTTCGTTGGTACTCTTATATTCTGTTTTAGTAACTTACCATTCTGTTCCACCTATCTTAAAGGGTAATCACAGCATCGACCGTCTAGATGACGCTCTCTTTTACCATGGCCAATGTGTTTCTTAAAATGTTGCTTGCTTTATGAGAGACCTCTAGTCCAAGTGGTCGGATCATTCTAGCAGTAATCTCAGAACCATTAGTCATATAATTAATTGTGGCACTGTTAAAATTATTCCCGACTGAGGTCTCTTATCTGGCGCTCCTTTCTTCATGCACAAATATTGAAAAAGAAATATTTGCTGCAAATACGGAAATCAGGTGTGTATCCTCTTTTTGGCATAGCAGAGCATAGTTTCATGGTGTTGTTACTCTTTCTCCTATGATTCATTCCGTGTTATATTGTGGTTAAAAGGTGGTTTGTAGCGGTCCCCTTTCCATTTGAAACCAGAAGCTTGAGAAATGAGAGCCTGTCACTTTCTACTGACTTCATTGTGGAATCAAAATCTCCAAGATTCATGTTATAAAACACCATCCAACAAAATCGGAATTAACCCTAACATCATTCTGGAAAAAAACATCGTAGAATAGAAGATCAGCCCATAATTAATTAGATACATAATAGGAAACTGTACAACAGATTTATGCTCATATTGTCATGAAAACACGAGGTTTCCATAAAATAACCACATGGCACCTGGCATAGAAAACTCTTTTTTGCATGCGAAATATGTAAAATAAATGGTTCTAAATTACATCCGTTCAAAGAAAAGATGAATCAAATATGCACTGTATGGACGAATAGAGAGATACATCTAGTAGAAAGAGGGCTGAAATAGGAGATAACGTTAGAAAGAATATGATAACTAGAATGGAATCGATTGAGAGTAAATAAAAATAAAATAAGAAAAATTATTAAGAAATTCCCTAAAATGATAAGCAGCATAAGAGTACTACTACTTCCTCAAATACCTACATCTGAAAGTGAAAATGAACAATTCATTGACGATAATCTGAAAATAGAGAGAAGTCTCAGAGAGCTACTGATAAAAGTATTTAATATAAGTGAAGATAAAATAGAGCTTAGACGTCCACTAGGAAGAATTAATGCTAGATGAGTTGAATCAAATAATACACAAGACAGTCTCCATTAGGTGAATAAGGAGAGGCGAGAATACATAGGAGTGAGAGCAACCATAACAACAGTAGAAATCGATAATGCTCCTCACTAATTGAAACTAAATACTCGCCTTACATCAGGATAAATAAGGTGAACTATAAAACTATTAACAAATCTTCATGACTTTAATATTTAACCTGTTCTACGCATGCCTGTACACCGGCTATTTGCTTGATATCTTCAAAGATGCAAAATAAGGAAAATGAGATTCATACCCACATTAGTGAACCCACCAACAAAAGTAGAAAGGTTTCGCCGGATTTTCCCGCGGGGATTTGGAGTAAATTGTTCAAGAAAGTTCTAAATAGAAGATTTCGCAAATGATTCAAGAATAAAAGGCTTCTTTGCGATTACATGCTCGCCAGAAATGCACATACATATAAATAAATTGAAGACTACGACGGAATCAAAGCTGGCCTGGCTCATGGTATATTCATATTTGTCCACTGGGTTGTACTTAATTTTTAAAGCAGATATTTCCCTTAAAATCATTGAGACTATTCTTAACCTTCAATTCGCAGATGATGTTACACAACTCGTTAAAACATTGGTGATGACTACGAATGAAATTAAATTTCTCAATAAGTATGGGCATATATGGGAAAGTCAAGCACCAAAGGTAATTTAACACCATTCATTTGTTGAAGAGAAAAATGCCCGATTTAAAATTGAGGTAAAATATATGTTTATAACGGAGAAAAAATATACTAGCAATGAAGATTACGATGACGGATAAGAAATATTAGATAATAAAAAGAGTGAATATAGCAAAGAGATATTTAATAAAACTCACGGCTTCAAACGACTAAACAAGTAAAACAAGAAGAAAGTATACCATTAAATATCCTGCAGATGAAAAAGGTCAAAGTAAGTATCTGTACATTATCACAGATAAGAATAAGTAGGAAAGAGCAAGAAAGAACTTCAGAGCTTCATATCTTGGCATATTTGAACGGAAACCCTACACTCACATCACGCCACGTCCCTCCCTTTCCCGGACACCAAACCAAAAATCCCCGCTTTCTGATCAGGCCTCACCTCATTCCATCCACCTCAACTCCACTAATATTTTCGTCTTACCCCCTATCCTCCTTCCCCAAACTGAGTAACTATCTCAAAACGAACATGCGCCTCTAATCGATCGCTAAACAATCCTTGCTTCAACTCATTTCGTCCACCTCATCTCCTCTAATATCTCCTACATTCCTTTCCAAATCCGACTATCTCAAAACGAACACGCGCCTCTAATCGACCGCTCAACAATCCTTGCTTCCATAACCCGCTCCTCTGCTAACAGTTTCCTGGCTCTGATATTAGGTGCCTTTTCGGACTGTCTGCCTTTTCCAGGCGGAGTAGATTAAAACATAACGCATAAAATAAGCTTTTCTAAGACAGCCCCATTGATAAGTGCTTGCTTCTGAAGTCTCCCTACAGAAAATGTTGTGTGCAGTTACCATGATAAGGCCAAGGACCAAATGCAGGATCTTTCTCTTTACCAAATCACCAACGTTCAACGTACATCGGAAGGTTTCTTTAATAATTTCACTACTATGAATATGAAGCAACAAACAACGGTACAACCAATTTCAAAATGGTAGAAAACTGTCTAGAAATAAATTATAAACTCTTTTGTGATGCTATGTTTCATTTATGATCATTTTGGTGTTTAACCACATTGAAGATAAAGAGTTAATGAAGCAACATATTTGTAATTGTTTACTCTTTGAGGTTAGAAAGAGAAGTACAGCTATGGAGATAATGTGGATGTAGGAGGATCGTCACTCTCCCGTTCTCTCGCAGTGGGTCACGCGGTGATTACCGCAAAGACATCAGGCCCCAGCACCGTCGGGTCAAGCGCGTAACCGCAGCGCCGCGCCACTCGTCGCTATGAAAGACCGAAATGTTGTAAAATGCAAGATCTCCCCCAGGAGAGTGAGATTCAATTTCACGTCAAGTAAGAAATTGGAGACGTGTTTCTCCCAAGCTCGTAGGCTAACGCGGAGCCGATGTAAGACTTGGTGAGAAAACCGTTTGGAATAAGAACCCTCCTGGCCCCGTCATCAAGCCTCCCCCCCTTCTTATCCTCCCCCAGGGGGGTGACGAGGTATAAATAAGAAACACTAAGGGAAAATCGAGGTAGAATACGTCAGTCTTCAGGTGATGAAGTCCCCGGATTAGGAACCCGGGCTACCGAGACTGGATTGGTACAATACGTCAGTCTCCAGGTGACGAAGTCCCCGGATTAAGATCGGGCTACTGGGAATGGACAGTTAGATTACTTGGCTCACCAGACAAAGAAGTACCCTCAAGAGAGGCAGGGCTACCTACCTTAAGGAACTAAGAAGCAGCTCATCCTCGAGCTAGTCCCTGGATATCAAACCGAACGTTAAGTTAACTTGTTCAAGTTCACCTCACTCTCGTCAGAGAGACTCCTCATATCCTGGTTCATCTTAAACACCAGGTTTATTCCTCGTCCTTGAAGAATTAAGGAAAGAAGAGGGAAAAGGCTCTCTCTCGAGCCCATTACTCGGTGGCCATACCAAACTCATAAGTTAACTTGGTTGAGGAACCAAATTCAACTTATTCTTGTCAGAGAAACACCCCCTTCTCGATCCTTGCCCTTCAAGAAGACCCTCCCCGAGTTCAGTCCTCGCCCATGAGGAATTAAGTAAAAAGGGAGACAAGCTCCCCCTTGAGCTCGTTACTCGGTGGTCACACCGAACTCCAAGTTAACTTAGTTTATGAACCAAGTTCTACTTACTCTCGCCAGAGAGACCACGCCTACCTTGGTGCCGCATGAAACACCGTAATTGTTCTCGTCCTTGAAGACCCCCCCCCCCCTTGAATACCGTCTGGACCCCCATTCGCCACCTTCGCCAAAACTACCTCGTGATCTAGCCCACCTACATCTGGCGGGTCGGCACGCGTCATGGAAAAATAACATTCCTGAGGTATTTAAATTCCAATAGAGTCCATAAGCCTAAATCTTATATATTGCTGTGTGTAGCAAAATTAACCAATTTTTGAGGGTCAAACTAATTGAATTAATTCTAGTGTATGATAATATTCGGAGAATTGCTGTGGTTTATGTTTAAATTTTGAGTATTCATTTGTTAAAGTTAAAAGATAAGTTTATTTGGGGAATTATTGTGCGTTTCTCTATATCCTTACGTGTTCCCAACGGCTCTCTTCTTTAAGATATCAGTATTAGCACTCTTAGAAAAAAAGGGGGGCATTCTACGACAGTAAAATATTTGTGAAGTGTATGCAGATGCAGTGATAGATCGTGAATGGCTCCTATGATTAAAAGGTTATGAGATCGCGAAGGTTACTTATACGATAAGGCTCAGAAGGCGCGGAGAGTAGACTGTTGCAGAGTTTATAAATCTTTGTTGATGTGAGGAGACTGATATTATTCTTTGCATTTTACAGGAGATGAAATCATGGTGCTGTACTATAATCCTCTATCCGAAAGGGAATTGATGCAATGGCGTCGCCACGGTGAAGGTCTCCCAAGAAATGTTTGATTTGAAAGATGATCAGGTGAAGTAAGAGGTTTTTGTGTATTTCAGGTCAAAAGATAAAACTTATTTTTATACGGACAATTACGCCTGGGATTATAAAGAGAAATAACTCATTTTTCATTACTTTCTTATTTAGGCCGAGAACTTTAGACATTCCCACCTATATATATATATATATATATATATATATATATATATATATATATATATATATATATATATATATATATCCCGTTAGCTCGGTCGGTATTGCACTGATATAGATAACCAGAGGTCTGAGGTTCGAGTCCTTACCGGGCAATGGTTTTTTTCTCTTTGATTTTCTAGGGGTGACCTCCAGTAAGATCTCTTCTCTTTTGTTTATGTGTATCACTTCACACATACTGATATCAAGCGTTTAAGCTTGGCGGGACGCGTGCTAGTTTGCACGCCAACCACACGGGCCGATAGCTTTCAGTCGCTTAAAGAAGGGTTTCGTGCTTTTCCAATTATATATTATATATATATATATATATATATATATATGTAAATTAAGTTATGAAGGCAATTTTCGGCTTACTAGCTCTTCTCACATACACGAGAGGGTAACGCATAAAATAAGCTTTTCTAAGAGAGCCAAAAAACAGTCTTTCGATCGACCCTTTTAATTGTCACTCCTGATTGAGTGGATAAACAAAAATTTTCCATTCTTATCGACAAGCAGGGGTGACAATTAAAAGGGCCGATATAAAGAAGCTTTGGGGCTGTCTTAGAAAAGCTTATTTTATGCGTTACCTTCTCGTGCATGTGAGAAGATGAGGAGAGCTGCTTCTAAGGGCTTTGATGAAGAGCTATTAAGCCAAAACTGGCCTTCATAATCACATAATTATAATTGCGTTATTGCAAATAATGCTCGATATATATATATATATATATATATATATATATATATATATATATGAGAAAACCATTTTAAGGTAAAAATAACACAAAGGACAGCTACTCTAGTACAATACAATAAGTCTATATTTTTTAATAAAACATTTCAAATAATGTAGGTACAAAAGTAATGATAATGGGGAAAGCATTTTAGGAGTAAAGGTCAACTCAATACAGGCTATTTGTTTATTAAGGGGATGGTTCGCATTCAAAAAGTATAAAGATTTAAGAATGAGTAAATCAGAAATGGCAATTTCTGAGCAAATTATATTATTGGTCAGTTTTTACCTGGGAATTATGTAGAAATTTTAACATCGTAGTGTAATCGGTTTGAGCAGTGGGTGACCTGTTTTGTATGATCTTCCAGAATTATGTTCAAATCTAGAATGAGGGATTCGGTTCATAAGCCAATTTAGGTTTGGGTAATTCAAGACGACGAGAGCGCCGTCATTCCCCACGGTTTTAGAGACTTCTAATCGAAAAAGGTTATAGAATAAATGTTACCCAACACATCGAATTACATAGGAATACTTATTTTTATGCACTTCTGAAGAAACTTGTTTTTCTCGAAATTATGTTACTTTTTCTAAGTTTAGAGAGTGCTTTAGCCCGTCTCCTCAATATATCTCCCTTCATCTTCCGCCTGTCGACGCATGCGGGAGCCGGGAGCGACAAACTTACGCATGGATGACCTATTACATCATTTTTGACCAATCGAAAGGCAGAAAGCTTTACACGCAATTTGCATTTTCTACCGGCGCTTTTTACTTTTGCCCGACCGGTTTTGTTCAAAATGACCTGTGCAGGAGTTTGCGATCTCAATCTCGAACGCTATTTTAACCAAGTTCTGTGCAATCGCGAGTCTACTGTGGCATTTTTATTTGCTCATGCTATTCTTAAAGACACACATAACTGTCTTAAGTATGACGCTATTCTGAAATTAAATAATAAAGGCAAATTTTGGTGCGACAAACGTGGATTGCGGTTGCCACGTTGTAACCACCGGCAGAAACATTGCAAGGCTAGGAAACGAGACTGTTTTTTGTTTTTTTGTGGTGAAATAAAGATAAACCTTATATGTCTGTAGTGAATGAACATGATAGAAAAAATAGAGGGCTAACGACACTTAGCAATCGTTTTTTGCATTCGAATCTGATGTTAGGCTTTTAAATTAGGAATATTATGATTTTTTCTCTTAATTCCAAGTATGTGGGAGCAACGGGATAACCTCCTACAATAAGAGAGGGATATGGGAAGAGAAGCTCCCATTTTGAAAGTATCTAAAAAATTAAAATTTTTGGTGGAAATTGCCTAAAGTAGCCGGTACTATCGTCGTCTTAAATTGCCTAAGTTAGGTCACACCACGCAAACTTGACTTGCTATATAAAATAAGAACGGCAACTGACAGGAAGTTTGGTTTTGCAAACGACCAACCGAATGTCTACTTATTTAGTGTGATTATCTTAAGATCCGCAATAAATTTCTGGATAATGGAGCAGTTTTTCGTGGTGATTTTCCACGTTAGCGGACCCCAAAATGTTATATCCCCAAAACAGATTAGTTTCTTATCATGCCTTTACTTACAAAGAAGGATTAACGTGCAGATCAAGCTTCTTTTTCATGAGGCTGTCTATTGGAGAATGCGGGAATCTTGATCATTAAAATATCTCTTTAGCAAAGAGACTTTTTCGCGAAATTGTTGATAATAAAATAGATCTTAAAGGGCTCTGTGAAGAAGATTACCAAGAGAGTTAATTTTAAACAAACGAGGAATTAAACTAAAGAAACTGGTTCCTTAGGCTGGGAAATGTAGCCTTGCGCTATATGATAGAGAAGAGGTTAAGTTGGATCGATGCCTCAATTGATGTGCAAATAGAGAAGGGAGCCATTGGAATTAGAGAGAAAATTTATTCTCTGACCTTACCTCTTCTCAGAAGAGCTAAAAATCCTCAACTTAAACTCAATAATATACCCGTCATGGTAATGCAAAGCAGGTAAGAGATGTGTTCGGGATTAAGGAAAGAACTTTTATAACCAACCACACTGGTCGTCTTTGCGCATCTTTTAAATCTCCTTTATCTTTTGCGGGCATGTAGAGATGTTAAATTTAAGATATTTAATAATAATAAATCCTGATAACCTAAAGTTTCAGCATCATTTATTATTTCCGCATCAAAGAATCATTTTTAGACGTCGCAAGTTTCTTTTAAAGACATTAGAAAAAAAATCCTCGATGTTCTTGTATACTAAATTTAACAGCCTCGAAGCCTCGAGGTTTGTCTTCATTGGTCTTCGCTACATCATTTAAACCAGGGATCGGCAAAATTCTTTGATAAAAGGCTAAATATCAGATATTTAAATCATGTTATTGGTTAATTAATTATGAAGTAAATCACATTCACAATGATATACATATATATATATGTATCACTCTGATCCCCTGGTAATTCTCGATAATTTTATTATATAGTATATATTTTTTAATCCACATAGCGATTTAAGTTTATAGTGAATTTTGTACCCCAGAGCCTTTAGACAACAACTAAACATAAAGCTCCAAGCTAGCGACCAACATTACCGCTTCTTTAAGTCCTACTAAATCAGTGGTTGCCAAACTTTTCAGCTTATTACCCTATTTTACATGCCACATAAAGCATGTTACCTATTTTTAAAAAATGTTGTCAACATCGATTTATATGGGTAAATTAAAACACTAGAGATATTTTCTTTTATTTATTGGTATTTGAACATTGTTCACCTCTAATGACTATTGTCAAAGATGTCAAGAACATGCGCAGAAGATGCTCTAGATTTTCTTGAGTGGTACAGCCTGTAGAAATCGAGTGGCAAATTTGACATGGCCTTCTCTTGAGGGAGGATGGATAGGTCCAATTTTTTCGATAGCTACTCGGGAGAAGGTTTCAGAGATTAGTGGTCCCTTTTGCAAGGGCGCACTTCTGACTCGTCCTTTTATTGCCGTCTTTGGCAAATGTCGCACGAACGAAAATACCGAAGAATTTCGTCGCTAGCGCCTGGTCAATAACAAATATTTGAACATCTGAACGCTCTTCGTGTGACTAAAGTAACCAGCAAATAGGCTATCGTGAGCCGTTTGCAGAAGTGGAGGGACGTGGGAACGGGGTACACATAATGTGTGGGACTCGATGTCGTTTTCCTCGGTGCACACTCGATATAGGACGTCGGCCTTGACGAGGAACGAAATCACCTTATTCCCTCTGACGGTTTAGCGTGTCTTATTCTGGGCTTTGACCCAAGGGTCATGAGTCATCGCACTCTGGAATTCTGGAGCACACAAGGGGTCTTAGAGGTGTAGGGGCTTCCAGTTCCTTATTTGCATGGGAACGGGTAGTAACAGGTTGGCCACGGGGTTGGAAGAAACCAGAGGGGACTAGCCAATTAGGATAGAGGAAAACTTGATGGTGGCTGCCACGACTTCAGCTTAAACAGTAAAATACGTGCACTCAATGTAGCAGTAAACAATGGACAATTGATTGGCGTGCCCCAAGTAATCATGCACTACGACAAACCATCGTGGTCCGGAGCCACAGGGTGGAGTAGGGCATTGGATACAACAATGCACGTGCATCCTGTATCACGGACGAAGGTGGAAATCCAGCACCAACTAACGGCTCTAGTTTCAAATTGGAAGCCCCATGGGTAATTTTATCGAACAAAAACTTTACCTGGTGGCCAGCAGTATTCGGCAGGTTCAAAGAAGAGGGGGCTCTATTTTCCGATGGTGGAGGCGTAGAAGTGGCAATAATATGGTGTACTTGGTGAGAGGAGGGCTGCTTCTAAACTCCTAGTATTGAGTGCAGCTGGACCTTCCCTCACCAGGAGGAACTCCACAGGAATAGCACACGATAGTCCTCCTGGGAAAAGACGAAGCAAGGGGGTTGGAAGAAAAGGGCTTAACATCACGGTGGTCCGACGAGAAGAGAAGTTTGAGTTTGGCGGGCCCAGTCACCCTAACAAACTTATTCCCGTTATTAGGAACAAATTTGTTCTTGCTGGTTTTGGATTTAGGAGATGAGGGATCTGATTTCTTCTTCTCTTGGATAGCATTTGTGACTAGCCGCGTAGCCTTCTACCTCCTCGATGCATTCCTTGAGAGTATGGCACCTCCGGTCTTTTAAGAAGGATCTGATTTCCGAAGGGAGCGACGCAAGAAATTGTTCCCTCAGACGAAATCGACTAGGGCGTCGTATTCATAAGGCACCTTGGACGCGCCAATCTGAAAAAAAAAGAAAAAAAAAGCAAAGTGCAAATTACTGAATGCAGATTGGCCACAGTCGACTAACTTGGAAGTTCCGGGATAACAAAAAGACGAGTGCAAAAATAACTTTAAAAATATCAATCAATCAATCATTTTCTGTGGCACCCAGTGAGATGCATATGGCTTCAATGAACTCACGCCACCACGCTCCATCTTCGCCTAATGCATCAAGGTCTTCTCAACAATCATATCTTGCTTCTCACCTCATAGTCCATATTCAAGTCTCCCTAGGCCTATCTCTACCTCTTCTACTGGGTGCCAACAACCCTGGTGTATCCCGAACTATACCCTGCTTTCTATAAACAAACTCATAGACCTGTTGCACCCCCTTTATTTCTCTGATTCTGATATTTGACACTCTATCCCACCATTTAACTCCCAATATTCTTCGCAGAGCCTTATTTTCAAATGCCAAAAGTTTTTTTATCTGTAGTTATAGTGCTCTGCCGTCTCAAGGCAAAAAGCATTAACTGCAAAATTGTCAATTTTTGGAAAACGCAAAAAACGGATTTCGGCCTCAAATAAGGATCTGATAACATTAATCGTATTTTTTTTTTTTTTTTGGCAATTGTCGGCATTCATCTATATGAATCTTGCAATATAATTTGGTTTAATCAGTTAATAACTTCAATATATTCAAATTTGTCCAGTAAATTTTGACTTAATGCTTTTTACCTTAAAACAGTTATAATAATTGGGTCATCTTATAATAAAATGATTTTTGTGGAAAAATGGTATAGGTATACCTATATCTAAATAATTGATAGGTACCTATTATATCATTAGACTCTATTGGTAAATACATATTTTATCATTTTAACCTTTACCAGAAAAGTTTGGAAAGGAAAATAAAAAAGATACATTGTAAAGCAATATTATTACAGAAAACAGAAAGAAAACATTGTAGACAACATAACTAGGTAGGTAATTGAAAATATTTTTTCCTTAGTTAATGCAAGAAACCTAAAAATAAAAAAAATCTTTAGGTAAAACTTGTCTTTTCCTACATACCTAATTGCAGCAAAAAAAAGACAACACGATAATGAAAAAGAAATATTTGCAAAAATAATGAAAATTATGGCAAATCTTATAACTGGATAATAGAGCAAAAATAGTTCAAAAGTATACCTAGGTATATGAATAGAGCTACCTACCTATACGTAAGAATATCAATTTAATTTTTTTTCCAACAAACAAAATCTTGCAATTATTGAAACCTCATTGCTGCATACGTAATGTCAGCAATCAAAAGAAAAAAAAATGGGGTTTATACGCTTCCAAGAAGATCTGGGCTGTTCTTGCTTTCTGGTAAATTGATCCAAAAATTTTCCTGTTTTCAGGCATTAAACATATAAGCTAGTCTAAAATATTTTCTTTCTTTTTTGAAGATAAGCCTCTTGGGCAATCTGACATAGGTTTTTCCAATAATTTTTTTGTGAAATTTAAACTAGCATGAACAAAGTCTGCAACTTTAAAGTCTCCCTTGTAGTTGGTTTTATATTTTAAGATACGGCTACCCTTTTCAAATTTTGCTTCCACAATCTCTGCTAACAATGGAAGGTTTGTTTCTCTTATCCCTTCACGAAGCCGAGTTTTTCTCTTGACCGAAATATCCGAAATATCGTTAAAACAGGCACTAAAATTAATATCTAATACTTTCAAATTTTTAACGGATGCATCAATAACTGATTTCAAATCTTGATAGTCATAGATATTATCCTTTTTCCTAATATTTTTTTCTATGTGGCCGTGGATGCCATCGGCGGCCATGAAGGTGTGCCCAGGCACTAGATACTTAAAGGTAATGCTATTGACTTGTTCACTGGTGTAAACAAGGATTATCATTGCGCTGTAAAGTGCCCAATTCTTATTTTGGGCGGCGCAATTGTCAGCCCAAAAAATGAAATTAGCAGCATCTCTTTCTGTTCCTATTAAGTCTAAATAAGCATTGGCCACATGTTCCTTGTTTCGGCCAGCAATTGATTCTGTCCAGAGGACTGCATAATGATTATAAGTTGATTTTTCTTTTTGGCCGATACATGCAAATGTCTCATTAAAAATTATCAGGCGTGGAGTAAATACACAAGTTTTTAAACCTTTCATAATAGGTAAAAGAAGTATCTTTTGCATATCAACAGCAAAAACTTGGGTTGTAGAATCTCATTTTTGAGAGCAATCGTAATCATATGCTCTTCGTGCATCTTTTGCAAGTTCATTATGCATAGTCCATTTTGCTTTCAGTGATTCATCTAATATACCTGAATAATTTTTAAAATATAAACAGGTGTCGCAAAGATGAGTAGAGTCAGTCCAAATCCAATATTTAGTTTGTTAAACACTCTTGAGTATGTAGCGTAGGAGCAAAAATCAGGGTTCTCTTCAATAAAGGTTTTTATATAAATCCTTCACTGTTAATTCAGGGGATAAATATTTTTTATTTGGAGCGTGCTCCCTCCTATAATGCGAAATTTGGGGATTCATCTTTTCTATGTGATCAATAATGATTTCTTCATTTTTCTTGTTGCTAGGTTCATGTTTTCCCCTCATATCAAAAAACTTAAAATCACTTAAAGAATTAGATCCACCTAAACTAGTAGAAGCTTTTTTAAACACATCCAAAATAATGCGATTACTTGAAAAGCCTATTGTGTGTAAAAAAATTGTCTGACACACTTTGAATTCTGACCCTGACTCATTTAAGAAAGTGTATACGAAGGTGCATGACTTTGTAAAGCATGAGGAATTGGAGCGTCTGCGCTCAGTCGTGGGGTTTTTCTTTATTCGTCCTAAAAGCCACTGCTTTTGAACAGATTTGTCCATTTTCCTAAACTCACTATGTATGGTATTCCGCAATTCAGGAGAAGTGGATTTAGTACACTGTTGCTTACACGAATCTTTGCAGGGAGGAAGCAATGGATGTTTTTCTCTTTGAGCTTCTAATTGAGCTTTAGCTGTTCGTAATCTCTTTGATTTTTTTCTTTCATCAGCTGCTGCAGTTTCTTGA
The DNA here is from genome assembly GCA_963969495.1 of Ceratothoa steindachneri. NCBI lineage: Eukaryota > Metazoa > Arthropoda > Malacostraca > Isopoda > Cymothoidae > Ceratothoa > Ceratothoa steindachneri. Next base: position 104,247,040 of record OZ018327.1, on the reverse strand, counting down.
CTATTTTGTTCAGGGGGAAGAAGTTGAATATTCCGAGAGGGTTCTTGAGGGCTTTGTTCCAGGAGAAGAAGTTGATTTCTGAGAGGGTTCTTGATGATTTTGTTCAAAGGGAATTTGAATGTTCTGAGAAACTTCTTGATGTTCATTTTCATCTATACTCCTATTTGATTCAGCATCATCATCATTTGGAATTACTCCACTGTAAAGGCTAAAAAAGATTTATTAGCTTATTAATTATATAGAAAACGATATAGAAAATTGAGCTATATATATTATATATGTATATACTATGATATAAGTCTGATCTTATCTGTGTGTGTGTGTGTCACATTCTGCAGAGCCTAAAGGGGGCGCATTGGGAAAAAAAATATATATATCATCTTATGTAATTTGGGGCTGCGGGGTGCTTAAAACTATTTCCAAGTCCGTATGACCAATGGTTAAAAAGTTATGAACCAAAAATTTGATCTATATATAACTTTTACATGCACAGAAAGACATCCAAAACTCTATTTCACATAAATTTTAGTATATTAACCTCACTAATTTAAGAGAAATTGTACAAAGAATCATGTTGTGCTCAAACAAAGGAAATGATTTATCGGAAAAGCACTGTCTTTTGTTAAACAGCTGTAAAATTTTTATTTCTTTCATTCTTGAAAAATACAGGGTGCGCCAAAAAAAGGGGTATTATTAAAAAATTTACTTAAAATTTATTTTTATATTTTTAAAACTAAACCGTAGATAATGTTTAGTTTAAAAATAGGTATAGAAAAATAAAGTTTCAGTCAGTCTTTTAATAATGGCCCCTTTTTTCGCCCACCCTGTATATTTAAAAACAAACAAAAAAGTTAGGTTGACATTCAACAATAACATTAGCTATAGAATTTAAACATAATATCATCAGTTAAAAGAAGTTACTCACCTTTTCCTCAATTCCCTAAAAACGGCTTGTGTACTGGTAAACATTACGAAACAATTTATTCAAACCTTTCAATTAGAAGGACAGAAGTGAAATGAAATCCCTCTTTCAAATTCCCTGAAATTAATCATGTTTTGCTTTGTTCAAACAGATCAGAACCTGCAGAAACATGACGGAATTGCAGCTCAGGCTGAGTTCTCAATGCGAATCATATTGTATAATCTACTTAATGCATTTTGTCTGCAACTTGCTATGGGAATTCACATTGAAATTTGCAGGCAAAACGCATTATCTAGCTAAAATTTTGTACTTAATGCTTTCTGCCTGAAAAGAAAGGATTAATGCTTTCTGCCTGAAAAATCCTTTTATTTTAGGTGGAGATAATGCTTTTTGAGCTCTCTTAAAATTTTAATGAATTAAATAGCATAACTGGAAACCTTCTAGTTAGATGCGTCTCGTCAAGACGAATCCAACGGTACCAAAATCTCAAAAATCGCATTTTTGCAGTTAATGCTTTTTGCCTTAAGACGGCAGTGCTGTACTAAAACTCATGTCCATAAATAAAAATACTTCTAACCATTACTTTATAAATTTTGATTTTAGTATGCACAGAAAAGTTGCTATTTTTCCAAACATTCTTAAGCATTCCCATTGCCTGATGGGCTCGTCTTAGCCTTTCCTAAAATTCCGAATTTAGACAACCATTCTTTACTAAATAAGTACCTAAATAGTTAAATCTTTAAACTTTCTTTATAGCAATTCGTTCTATCGAAAAATTCTGCGCATTTTCTATATTCATATTTATGATTTCAATTTTCCTTGCTAGTAATTACCAAACCAAACTTTCGTCCTTCCCAAACTAAAGTCCAGAAGTTTCCCATTTTCTTCCCAGTTTCTGCTTTTACCTTTTTTATGATGTAATTAATAACTAATACAAATATCAGAGGTAATAGAATGCTACCATGTAGCACCCCAGACTTTACTTCAAATGGATGAGTCAAACCGCCTTCAACCATCACTTCACAAGTTGTGCTCTCATGCATATTCAAAATGACCCTAACAAACTCCGGTATTCTCTAATGCTGCATGATCTTACCCATGGTATTTCTCCAAATGCTATCGAATACCTTTTCAAAATCAACAAAGCAGAGGCTTAAAAGAACTTTCATTTCATTTGCTTACTGCATCTAATTTCTAACGATAAAAATTTGGCCATTGCACCGACGCACCTTTCTAAACCCAGCCTGTTCATCTCTTAGAATGCCATGTACCACCGGCTTGAACCTATTCAATAATATTCTACTAAAATTTTGGAAGCTATAGGTGACAAAGTGATTCCTCTCCAGTTACCACACAGAGTTAGATCTCCTTTTACTAATATGCAAATTAATATTATTTAACAAAATTAAAAGGAGTTTTAAACCGAGTTATACACACATTATATGTACACGGGTCTCAGTGGTTAAAGGCGGGAGGACTTGGTGAGGACGATCACCGTACAAACAAAGGAACAATATTGACCGATGGACGTTCGAAAGACCTTGAGCGTATACTAAACCTATGATGAAGGCTCTACACTGGGGGTGGGGGAGCATAGCGAGAGCACTTGTACAGAAGAGTTGCGCTTTGCTGTTACCTCGAAGATTTGGTCCGAGGGAGTAATCCTTGCCTTGTTGCAATGTTCAAACAATACTCTCTTGACAATGACTATTACGGGATAAACTTAAATTTTGCTTTCGAGTAACACGAATCAAGACTGAGCACGCTGAGTACGAGGAGTGGGAGGAAGCGGGTCGAGGTAGAATCACCTGAATTAACGAGAATACCCGGAGCTTGAGTGATTCTGCGAGAATTGTGCAGAGTCCAACGGGACACGAATTGTGGGTACGAACGGGAAAGTGCAGACGGTGGTTACAGATGGGGGAGGGCGGGCGGCGGATATATACTTCCAATTCTGGCGCCGGAGGATTTATAGGGGTCGAATGGGGTTTCCCTCCTCCGTCCGAATGGGATGGTTCTAGGGTCAGACGCACGCAGACGAGAATAATCTCGGCCTCTTAGCACGAGCGCGGGAAGATTTCTAAGTCGGCGAGGCAAACTTTGGCCAACTTCAGATGAGTCCTTCTGGGCTCTCAAACTTGTGGCAGCTTTCTTTGATGGCGGCATTTCAGGTCACCGCGGCGTCTCCTAACTTCGTACCTCCATTAGCGCAGACAAAAAAGGTCAGCCAAGTGTCGGTTGTCTCTCTCTCCATTGAAGTGCAAGGCGACATGTATCTTACTCTCTTTTTCTCTCTCAGATCTCTGACACAAAGCTTCATTGGCTCTCATTGTGATTCACTCTTCTTCTTTGCAGCGAAATAATCATCGTGAATGGCCTCATCAGGTACAGAAAAGGGATGAATGATCCTCTGAAGCCTAGCTGTTTCTTAGTCACTCTCTGGAAAGTAGTGATGCATGCTTGTTTCAAACACCTTCAATTGGTCGCTCATCTCTTTGTTGATAGTCTGTAGCAGTGAGATAGTCTCCTGACTATTCTCATCAACTAACTGCTCTACGGTGGGGAACAAGGTGATCAATCCTTTCTCCAAGCGCCCAATCCAGTGTCTCAGTTTCTCCAGAAATGCCGCCAGAGTAAGATGGGGATCAATGACAATCGTTTTCTGGCCCTGGAGTTGCAGATTACCACTGTTTAGCTCCGCAAATATGCAAGCCAAGTAACAAAATCGAGCAAGCCACTCCTTATCAGTGAACTTGGTAGCAAAAGATAATCCTGAATATCAGTTTTTTCCCCCCACCTACAGATAACTCTAATTAATCACATAACATTCATTGTTCAGGCTCTTTCCAGCACTTGTGTGCAAGGAGAGATGAGCTGTATTCACTTATGCTTCAGGATAACAATAATAATTCAGTGTACACAATATCGTATCACGAGGAGCCAACGACATACGTACCTGCGTACTATAAAAGATGAGCTGTTAGTTAGTTAGCACTAATCCTTCCATGATGCTGGGAGGCTGCAGACCGAATAATGAATGTTTTTTTTATTTAAGGTCAGTATGACAATCGCTGGTTGACCCGAGGGCCCCAGGGGCCGGTCAGCGTTCAGGTGGAAGCCTTCGTCACCTCGGAGGAGAGGGACCTGTCCCGTGTCAGGGTTATGTGAATATAGATACCAATCGGCAGGTTTCCTTGGAACAGAGAAAGTGTGTGTGTTGTGATGTGAAGGCAGGAGAGGAAAGAAAGCAGTGTTGTGAGATTGGCTTTGTGTGAGGTGAGAGGTGAGAGGTGTCAGATCTACTCCCCCGATAACGGGGTGAGCACAGCGCGTCCACCAATTGGTAGCGAGATCTCTACGTGCGCTGACGTTTGTGTCCACTCATGCCGGGATTCGGAATCGAACCCCGTACCCTGACGTTGGGAGGCCAACGCCGTATCCACTCGGCTGTAGTGGATAAGCTGTAGTGACGCGCACTCTCCCGCCTACAGGTCTTCAAGCGCACCGCCCTCAAACACAGGTGCCACATTAAATGTTTTAACTAAATATAGTTTCTTCCCTGAACAATCCGGCCTCAAGAAAAGTCACAACAGTGATTATAATTTTGTTTTACTCTACAATTTTACATAAAGCTCGAGGACAGCTTACATGGTAAAACAAAGACAAAGGGACATTTTCTGATACAGAAATTTGGCACAGCCGCTATAGAAATGCCCGCCACTGTTTCGCGTTCAAAATGTTAATTTTTTAATAAAAAACTTTATAATACAAAAAATATACCATACCAAATCATTTTAAATTATACTAAGGCCTGTAATTATTTTGTGTCTCAAGGAAATTCGATTTGTGAATTAATTTCAAGAGCATGGTGTGACGGGTTAAGAGGGGGGGGGGGGTGAAAGTGAGGGGGGGGAGGAGAGAGCAAATGAGAAATAGCCGTTGCGTGATAAAATTAAAGATGATTCTCACATCATTTAACTTCTTCGTTCTAAATTAAACAAGAATGTCTTTTGCATTATAATATATGCTCTTTTCAACAAAACTTAGGAAAAGTTATTTGCATATGTAAGGGAATGCTCTCGAAGGACCACCGTGAGAGTAAGCCCCCTCGGAAATACCCCTCTATTCAAGACCCCTCTTTCAAGACCACGGGCGCCAGCGTGAGAATTTTAGAAAGTTCGAGAAAAAATCGGTTGTTTGCTTAATCAATACACAGCTGTGTTTACTTTCGAACGTTATACTTACACCCCCTCTCTTCTGCGATAACGCGTTGCGCAGCCACATTAACCCTACCCTCATAGGTCGAGGCTAGTTACATCGTCTGGAGAGACGCGTTATCATAAAATGTGTTTGCTTAGACTGCCGTCAAGAAGGCCCTAGGGACCGCAGGACCCTGAGGAATCTATCAGATCAGCCACCCAGGTATTTAACCCGAAGCTCACCATCCACTCGAGTGAGGCTGCTGTCTGTTTCCCGTGAACCTGGGTAACCCGTCATCGTACGTCATCGAAGATCTTGTCAGCAGATCCCATTTCATTAAGCTTTGGCCCCTGTTCAGAGGAAAGCTATCGAGCCCCCTTCTTCCCTGAAAGTTGTGCGGCCCTTTCATATTCACCACCCCTTTATGATTCCCGTTCTTTTGAGACTGAGACTCTATGCCGGTCTGCAGAATCCTCTCGAGTTGAGATTACGAGGGGTGGTTAATAAGTTTTACGAATCGGTAGGGCAAAACAGAGGAAGGGAGATGACAGTTTGTGGGGGTGTTAGGACAAGTTATGACAAGTCAAGACCTGCAGCCACACACTCGTGCCTCGTCTATTTAAAAAGCAGTAGCTGTTCGCAGATCGTCACTCACATTTTTTTCAAAATAGAGTAGGTTAAGCACCGCGCAGTGATCAAATTTTTGCCTAAGGAAGGCAAGAATGAAAGAGAGATGCATAAATGCATGGTTAGAGTGTACACCGACACCACTTCTTCCTATGCAACCATTGCTCACTGGAATAGGGAGTTCCTTTATGGTCGTGAGTCCCTTCAAAATGACCCCTGTCCAGGACGCATGTCAGACGTGACCAACGAGGACAATGTGGCCCGTGTGGAGAGGATGATCCTCGAAAATCGACGTGTGAAGGTCAAAGATAATCAAGCGAGAACTTGGAATATCACATGGAAGTGTTATCAACATCATCCACGAAAATTTGGCCATGGCCATGGTCTCTGCCCGTTGGGTCCCTAGAAACCTCAGGCCTCTTGATCGACTTCAACCTCGTCAAAGTTCGGAGGAGCTGCTGCTCCTGTACAACTAAAACCCGGCGGAATTCGAGTCACACAGAGTGACAGGTGATGAAACGTGCATCCATCACTGGGATCCCGAGACCAAGCTCAATAGCATGGCCTGGAGGCTCAGGGGCTCTCCGACTCCCTTCAAGTTCCGGACCGACCATCAGCCGAGGAAGATCATGGCCCCTATCTTCTTATATTTTGAGGGAGTATTGATGGTGGACTATGCACCTTGTGCAAGGACCATCACAGGGCAATATTAGGCCGGGGAACTTGCAGGGTTGAAGAAGTGCATCTGTCAGAAGCAGCGCGGAAAGTTGACACGCGGTGTCTTGCTCCTCCACGACAATGCGCCTCTCCACAAAGCCAGAGTTGCACAAGCTGCCTTGCGCGAGTGCGGATTCGAGGAGCTCAACCATCCTTGTTACAGTCTAGATCTGGCCCTTAGCGACTACTTTTTATTCCACAAGCTCAAGGCTGAGCTGCGTGGACGACGGTTTGGGGACAATGAAGATGTCCAGCTCGCCGTCCAGGAGTAGATTGAACAGCAGTCGGGAGATTTGTGGTTGTCGGGAATTCGAAGCCTCAGAGACAAGTGGCGCAAGTGCATTGAAGTGGTGGGTAATTATATTGAAAAAAATAAAACACTTTTCCTCATATCTCGTTTTCTTTTATCCGAATTGAAAAAGTTATTGACCTCCCCTCGTATATCCTTTGAACTGCAGCTTGGAAAACCATTATTAAAAAAAAAACCGGTCACCTGTAAATCGCACTTTTTAGTAATCTCCCTTAACTATGTCAAGCGGCCTGGAGACAGCTGTCTGCCAGTGCTTGTGTACCAATCTGAGCGCCGAGCTAGTCTACACAGATATACCTCGACAGCATACTTATCTCTAAGGGGTGTGCAACCTGAAAAAATATTCTTACGCAATTTGATTCAACCAAATTCATTCTCCCGATATTGATCCTTATACCCTTACCCGTATTTAAAGAAACCCTCGATTCGGATGGGGTTTGTTAATATATTTACCTTATATGAAAGAACCTTAAATGTCGATGCCATTTTTTAATCTTACAACTTAATAATATTATGTGCGATCTTCTGCTGACTCTTTAAATTAAACTCTTGTAAATATATACTCTTCGCCATTTAAATCTCATATTGCTTGATTTAATGATACCCTCCCTATTATTCCTCTCTGACTAGAAACATTAACAACCGACCACATTGCTGGCTAAGTTCGAAATTGGGTTACCCTGCTGCCTTCATCCCTGTTAAGGCCAGGTAAAGAACTTCTAAATTGTACTACAGTGTCTGTACCTTTGCTAATGCCAGCTAAAAAAATATAAATTGGGCTACCCTTCCTGCAACTCTGCTAAAATTAGGTAAACAAGTTCTGAATCAGGATACCATGTTTGCACCTTTGTTGATGGCAGGTAAACAAGTTATAGATTTGGCTACCCTTTCGGCACCTCGGCTAATGCCAGATAAACAAGTTCTAGTTTGGATTACCCTATCTGCACCTCTGTTAATGCTAGATAGCCAAATTCTAAATAAAGGATACCCTTTCTCGATCTATGCTTTTGGCAGACAGACAATTACTTAATTGGGTTACCCTCCTGCACCTCTGATAATGTTATGCAGACAAGTTCTAAATTAGGTTACAATTTCTCTACCTTTGCTAATCCCAGATAGAAAACTTCTAAATTAAGCTACCCTTCCGGTACCGCAGCTAATGATAGATAGACAAGTTGAAAATTGGGAAACCCTTCCTCCCTCTCTGCTAATGCCAGGTGGGGAACTTCTAAATAGGGCTACCCTGGCTTTATTTCTGTTAATACCAGTTAGACAAGTTATAAAGTGTGCTACCTACCTTCACTCAGGTTTGCAAAGAGTATTGGGAGTTAACATTCCCACCAGGGCATAGTTCACTTGCGGTAGCAAATCCTTCACTTACTTGGCATCGCATGCCAGCTGCCTGTTTCTGGGTTTAGTGTCCTTTTACGACAAGCATAAATATAAGATTTCTTTTTAGGTATGATACAGTGTGCATGTGTGAGAACTTGGTCATTTTTCATTACCGTCATATTAACTGCGCTCATAATATGGTCATAGAGGTCATTAACTAACCCAGGGACTTCTTCTCAGATCAGATATTTATCCCGAGAGCTATAGGAGTATAATTGTGACCACTAAAGATCGAGTCTGTAGACGAATATCCTCCTATTTATAATTTGCTATTCTCTTTTCTCATAATTTTCACTCAGGCAGAAGAAACACTTTTTCGGATACAACAGCCATTCTTCTGCTAAACACTAGGTATACTACCTTCTTTCTCTGAATATCACTTGTTATAAAATGCATACACTACGCAATTTCTATGGATGTTTTTCAAATCAGTGCCTCCAGAACAACCAGCTGATCTATATGGCCTCTCACAAATGTATAAAATATAGTCTTACACTTTTGAAGCCTTTGCTCCTTTCTCTTCCCTTTTAATCCCCTATCAGTAGTTCTCGTTTAAACTTCACAATAGGTAAACGCACATCTTATCCACATTCTTCAGCCTAAGATATTACTCTTATATCGTTATAAAGCAAATTAAGAACAGAAGGTTCCTCTAATAGACATAAGCTACGGCCAGTATATACAGGAGTAGGATTTTTATATAAATCAAGGGCTCTTCTCTTACCGTCGTCGTTGTAGTTGTTTCCAGATTGATTTTTTTATCCAAATCCACCGTCCAAAACTGATGATAATGATGATTATGTAAAACTTTATATATCTTTTTTCCCCAAACCTTTTCAATTTCTTTTGCCTGGGCCAAAGAAAGGGCATATTTGAAAGGCTAACTTGAAAGGAAAAGTACCGTATGATCTTTGATCTCCGCATCCACAGAGAACTGGGAGCGCTTTTACGAGGATTTAGCCTAACGGAAAATTTACCATAATGGAAAGCTTAATCCTTGCATTACAAGAAACATGAATATGAGAAAGGGTGGCTAGTTCTTAGGAGTATGGATACTTGTATGTGTGCAGGTATGAATCGAAGGGAAATGCGGTAGACAATTCAATTAAGGAAACATCTGGTTTGCCCTAGGAGAAATTTGTTTTCTTTTATCTTCTGATGATTAACATGGAAACGATTGACTTATGGGAAGACAACAAGATATTATTAACTTTATACGTTACAAAAGAAATAAAAATCATAAACTCTTGCTCCTTTTGTACTAGTAAATTCTAAATATAATTAAGATATAACATATCCAAAAAGTCGAAACCGAGCTTCTATAAAAGTAAGTCACGTTGACTGGTAAAACAGGCAGAAATCCAAGCTCAGAATTAAATAATTTTGATTAGAATTTGGCTGTTTAACATGACAAAAATTCAAAGCAGTAATTAGTTAAGCTTTGGGCGACAGACTTCTCAAAGGACGCAGAGAAATGAGCATGCAAGGGTTTATTCTATGTCTCCTTCTATTTCTGGTCAAAGAAATGATTCTTTGACCTTACAAATGTACATAAAATGGTAATTCCTTCACGCATTTGCGATAAAATGCGTACAAGAAGAGTGACTTCAAGATCCACAACGAAAAGGGACTAATGAATATGCAAAGATGAACTCGTGGCTTCCTTGTGCCGTACTTAATTTCACCTATGATTATATTATTTTTTAGATAATTAGCAGTACATCCAGATCAATCATGAATTGGGCGCAAATTTGCCTTAAGCAATCTTGCGACCAATATGAATTGATTGCCGAATTAATCGACAGCGGAAATTTATTTGTGAAGTAGTAAAAAAGTAGTTAATTCCGTTTGAACCCAAAGATTATTGGTTAAAATCACTATGAAATAAACAAAGTCTAAGCTTTTTCCGCAATTCTCTTATAATTAGGCATGGTTTTCAGAGGACAAGTGGCTCATTGCTAGGAATCGTCAGAAGAGACCGATGAGACTTTATGGCGCAAGCGATAATTACTTGCATAAACTACAGATTTACTCACATACATCAGACTGCAACCACATAGGCCCAACAAAACCCACCTACACACCCTAGAAAAAATCATATAGGGCAACATTCAACGATGTTCCACTTGCATCAACACATAATACAAGCAAAGGCTGATCACACAAACAAAATACTGCTCTGGTTTGATCCTGTCAGAAAAAATTACAAATACACCTATGCAAAACACTCTTAATACAAATTCTCACATACGCCACGCAGACAGTTATATCTGCGAGTGACATATGGCAGAGGAAGGTTCAGCGCATCCAGAACTCCTCTCTAAGATGCGCATGTCACTTTCCTTAGTACACATCAGTAGCCACACTCTACAAAACAATAGACTAGTACCTCTTAACACATACGCACACACCAGCCTAACAAACCAGCTAGGAAACCTCGTAAGAGACCGCATATACACAGCAGTACATAAAAAACAATTCGTTGTTATTGCCCTGGAACAACATGCAGCCCATGACCACCCACAACCAATACCACTTTACACATAAGTTAGCATCATTATGAATAACGCCTTTCTGGGTACACGCGCAAGACTCCCTTTCACATCTATCCTTCTCCCACCAAGGCGTAATAATACCCCATAAAAGGCACGCAAGACACAACGCATGTGTCTAGCCACCAACCTGTTATGTCTCCCTATTTATTTATCTTCAGTTCCGTGCGTTTTCCTCTTCGACTACCTAATCCCAGTATCACACAGTGACCCCTCTCTGTTTTTTTTATATACATAAAATAATAGTAGTAGACTTTTACTGCCCTCAAACCCCAGCCTCAATTTTTTGACAATCACGCCATGCTTCTCTATTTGATTCAAAGATCGAATGCCTTAATTGATTTTTTTAAATAAAAAACCCTTGATATCCTTGATACACATTAATCACCAGTACTCTAAAAAGAATCAGGCTCTTTGCTAGCTTAATTTCAGTTCTTTATCTAGCAACCAATCAGCATCTTGCTAGGCTCAGTTCAGCTGCTAGCTAGCCTCCATTCAGCTTCTTGCTAGCGTCCATTTCGCCCCTTGCTTGCTTTCATTCAGCTCTTTGCTAAGCTGCATTCAGCGTTTTACTAGCCGTTATTCAGCACCTTACTTGCCTCTATTCAACTTTTCGATAACTCCCATTCAGCAACTTACTCGCATCAAATTCAGCTTTTTTATACCCTCTATTTAGCTCCTTGGTACCCTCTATTCACCTTCTTACTAGCCTCAATTCAGCTCCTTGCTAGCTTCCCTTAAGATCTTTGCTAGGCTCTATTTAGCTCATTGATAGCTACCATTTAGCAAATTGTAGAATCTAATAGCTTTTAGAATGTTGGTGGCAACAATAATAATTAATTTAAATTGTGATCTTAGGGGGAAGACCAATTGCACAATGAATTTCTATTTCCAAAAGATAGGAATGAGACCGCTCTCACCTTAGAATTGAAATCAAATGGAGGACAAAGCCTTGGGAAATATTCAAGCCTTCAGATCCTGCGTAAACAAGGAAATATACCCAAAAGGATCAAATATCAGGCAGCAGGCATTTTCAATCTCAGGCATCGGCTGTGAATGCGTGATCACCCATGATACAAAGTTGGAAAAGGATTTAAACCGTAAAGGCGGAAGAGTAAGAGGGGAATGGGTTAATAAGAATAAAGGAATGACATTAGAGGGATATAGAAAAGAGTTGGATCAAATGAACTTTGAGGATATGATTAGAATGTTAAAGTACATAGAAAAGTGAACTGACCTCGTATGGCAATGGGCACGAAATATATATTTGAGCTGCATCAATTTGATCAAACTAAACGGGTGCGAGAGTAAAGGAGCACATGCCAAAGAAGGGGTATTTACCAGAGTCAATGAGGGCAGAAATGGAGGCATGTTGACATGAATCCACGGATTAATAATATATAGAATTGGCAACCTAGTTCATTAAGATCTTTTTAAACAACTCTCTTCAGCAAAATCTATGTATTGGAAATAATTCACGGCGTAAAATAGCATTATTTGATTAAAGATCTCCCAGGCAATGATAAAACTGGACGTCTTGTAGCAGGCAGAAATAATTCCTGTCGTCATCATGCCTCCAATGAGCAACTAAAGCAGTCATCCAAGAGCAGTGAGTCAACATTACCACACCCACCAGATGTCATCATATCCTCGTGGAGAGCCTGCCTCGAAGAGTAAATGCTATCGTAACGACAGTGTCTCTCAACACGCTACTGAGTTTCTTTTATCAGTTTGGTTTTGTTTCAATTTTCACTGAGGTGTATCTACTAATAGTTTTTTATGATACTGCTGTTACATGTTATCGCAAATTTTGTATTTAATAATTCTTTTTACATTTCAGGGTTATATATAAGTTACTTCTATTCATTCCTCCGATTTCACTGTTATATTCATATCAATATGAATTACCATTTATCAAATTTCCTAAAATTGCATATGTATTCGAAAACTTTTGGCTGCGGCTGTAGGTCTACAAATGACACAATTACAGGGAACGATGGTTCTGAGCGTTCGCGTTTCAAATCAGGCAAGCGAGAATACCACCCGAACTCACACCAAAAAGATTTCAGGAGAATAAATTATTTTATGATTGCTGACCAAAATGTCCCGTGCTCTCACGTATTCTGATTTATGACCTTACGAACTTTAAAACCTTCAATAATTTCCAGACTAACCTCGGAAAGACCTTGGCAATTCTATCATTTCTTTAGATTCGACCGAATAATTATGATGTTATTGCCAAATCATAATAATTCCCGGGCTAAAATTGAGAGGACTTTGGTAATTATATCATTCGAAAGAGAATTTAAAACAACATAAGGATTTATAATTTCCTTAGAATCGACCAGATAGTTACAATGTAATTACCAAAACAATAAAAAGCAAAACGTGAAAAGCATTTCGGGATCGACCGACCGTTGTTCTATGATGTAGAGTCACCCGCGACTAGACTCGTACGCGACTAAAAACATAATTTTTTCGACAAGAGGTTCATATTTGGCCTACATTCTACTGTTTATTGGCCTTTTGTTCGATTGTTTTAACCCAGAGTGGGTTTTCTTAAGCCAAGATTTTCTCATAGCACGAAGTTTGGTTTCATTCTCCTTGGAATTTTTTAGTGCCTTGGGTTGAACGAAGGAATTTTCTTTTTCTTCCGTAATACTTCTTTCGCGCATCGCTTCTGTTGCCACTTCATGAGGCCAAGGCTGCGTTCCTACATCACTGACAGGACTCGTAGTTAACAATGCAAAGGGGGAGTTAATTGTTTACACACCCACCTATATACACTTGCATATATACCAATTCACACGGGAAGAAAAGAAGATGCTTGGTCTACTTAAGAAATACTCAGTTTAAAAGATCATTCATTTTTCCCCACCTATAGATAACTGCTTCTAAAATAAAAGGTATTTAGTCTCCTTCAATATGGAAGTTTTTTAATACATTTTCCATCTGAATATGAAAAGGTGTGATGCTTTTAATGGAAGACACGCAAATAAAATGAATGGAGAGAAGGAGAACGGGAAGAAAAAATATAATTAAAATCCGAGTAAGAATGGTGAAAACCTTCAGGTTGAGAAGAATATATCACTAAACTTTATAGAATGTAGTTTCTTCGCATTGGTGCATTCAGAGAATATTAAATGTATGAATCACCACATCACTGTGAAAAATCAGCACAGATATATCATAATGGAAGTATAGCAAAGCTATGAAACCCTCTATAGCTCCAATGAAGGTTGGGATGTTTATCTTATAGGCAAAGTATATAGTAGTAGTGGCAAGAATCTATATGCATAGAATGAATAGTTATATGTAATTTTGTCAAGGTAATCCAGAGGATTAATGAAATGCTATATGTATAGGGTAGTGACAATTACTTAAGAATATAGATATAAGACTTTTTTTCGATTTATCTTTCAAGATGATCTTTCTGATTTTAATTTTGAATTTCTTTTAACTCAGTTCGCACCTAATATAAAATAGAATATTATAATCTTTTAACATATTAACCATAAATGACTTTTTCAAAGTCACAACATTTTTTAGAGTCATAACCGACCAAACTGACAGGAACCTAAGCCATTGAAATAAAAGAATATAAAAATATAAACTTAGTTATATCAGTTCAAATTGTTTATGATATCATTTTAAGGAAGACTTTTAGTGGTTAATTTTAATTCACAGATCTTCAATCATCTCAGCTCTATTTATCACAGTGACAGAATCAGAAGAGAAATGGCATCATATGGCAGAAATCCATGTCCAGATGCTTTCTGTTAAGTCTGATGACACCATCAAAACAAGAGAAATTTTTTTTAGCCAACATTTAGGAGAATGTGTGAATCTTACAAAACATTCTTTGGCATGATTGTTGGGGATTAAGAGAAACCCTAGGCAGCTCAATTTGCTTGTGAACACTGCCGAAATTTTTTTTGAAGGGTACAAAAATTGTTTGTTGTAAAGAGGAAAATAATAAATGACACAAATATTTAAGCTATTATCTTTGTTTTTAACTCCAATTAATAGGGCGCTGAAATTTGCCATTATTAGGATATCCTTGAGGAGGTGGGGTGGTTCCATATGAGACGAAAGGAATCTCGGCCAGTCCTTCGGGGATGAAGCGATGATTCGAGGCTTGCTCTGAAGAGAGTAAGCCTTCACAAAAGAGATGGATCTGCCTGGTGAGATCCAACCGAATACCAGGGACTTGGGGAAACAGACACACGATCTGAACCGAAGGCGACGAGATCTCAAACTTAATTTACCGATCTTTAAAAAACCCTGGGTATATATATGACGGCTATTTTTATGGTGCTCGATTGCTGGAAGGCACAAACGTCTGTGAGAAAGTTTCCAGCGCCTAGAGGGATTAGCTTTTGTCACCCAACACCGGTCTTAATCGTCTCCAACGATGTGGGTGGGAACTTAGGGCTATCCTTCACCCTACTACGGATATTAGCATTTCTTTAGCGAGGTGAAAGCTTTTAGCGCCCAGCTTAAGTAGGCCTGTGAGGCGCTGACTATATTCTTATTCTTTCTTCTTTTATTTTAGTCCTTGGAGACAGGGCTTACTCCACGTATAGTTATACTTAGGAGGCATAGGAAAGGAAGGAATTCAAGAAACAAATGAAGGCGGTATTCATTTTGACGTCCCTTTTCCCTTACATGCCTCCCTTCCAAAGATGGCATTATTCCCGAAAAGAGGGAGAAGGAAAAGGGGCATCTCGACCAAAACCCATCGATTTTAAAGTTTCAGCCGACACTTCGTTCATCAAGGTACAGACCGGATTTGCTCCGTTTGATCTCAGGTGACGGATAAAACTTGCACATACATTTAAGTTAATGGGTAAATAATTACATAATTAAAAAATATATAGTTTCATGTAAAAGCAATACCAAAATTTAGAATAAGTATATAATCAAGCGGAGGGACAATCCCTCAAATAATAAAAAAAATCCATAATGACAACAGGTATGTACAAGCAATACACTAAGATACGGGCGTACGCACACACGCACAAAAATAATTTTACATGGGAGAAAAACGAGCTCGAATATATACATGAACTTATAGGATGTAAGGAGTTCTACCTTGGGGGAGGAGGGTTATCTACTGGATTCCTACTAAGATTCTATGTTACACAGTTTTCACCTCCTTTTAAACACAAAATTTGGTATTGATATTCCATTAATAGCAGACTCCAGCGCATAAGCCTTCCGTTTTGGCTTTTACAATTTCTTAAATACGACAAAGGACGGTGATCCGTTTCGATCACGAACTCCTTACCTATCAGATACATTTTAAATTTTCGGACACCAAAAACTATTGCCAGAGCCTTGAGTTCTATTACTACATAGTTTCTTTCGCACGCTAACAGCTTCCGGCTTGCATAAGCGATAGGATAGCTATTGCCATCTTCTTCGTACTGCAGCAACACGCAACCGATGCCATCGTTGTTGGCATCTGTACGGATTCCAAACAATTTTTTCGGGTTCGAACCCACAAAATGGGGAAGATATTTGCCTATCCTTCATCTGCTGGAAGTGGGAAATTGCCTTGGAGCTCCAAACGATGGAATCTGGGGAGTTTTTCCTAAGGAGGCAGTTCAGGGGAGACGCTAAGGCAGCAAAGTTGGGGAGAAAGCGCTGGTAGAATGATGTTGAACCCAAGAAGGAACTTAGCTGCTTCTTAGTACGAGGAAAGGGCATATCTGAAATGGCTCTGACCTTTTCTTGCTGGGGCGTTATTTGGTTTTCCTCAATGTGAAATCCAAGGTACTCGATAGTGTCGTAAGCAAAATGACACTTGGAAGGACCCATGGTGACACCATTCACTCGGAGCCTATTACGGATGGAACGAAGGGAGTTTAGAATTTCATGCCATGTGTGTGTAGCTACGTACACGTTATCAAAATAGAATGTCACATTATTCAGACCATCTAAGAACAAATGTAGGCTCTGGTCTATCAACGGAATCGGTTCGGCATCGAAAAACTTCACAGCGTTGAGTTTTCGGAAGTCCACACACATTCAAAAGAACTGGCCTGGCTTCCGAACTATAACAATGGGGGAACAGTAATCTAACGAGGAGGGTTCGATTATTTCTAATTTTAGTAAGTTTTCCACCTCCACATTGAAAGGGGATCGCAAATGAATGGGCCAGAGGTAGGCCTTTACCAACTGGGATAACTAATCTTTCTGAGCATGCTCTAGGTGGGGATTTAGATCGATCTCCTGGAGGGAGTCTTTGTACGTTCCGGCGAGCAACGGGAGTGGGTAGTCATTATCAGCCTAAACGTGAACTCTCTGGACTAGGTTAAGAGGTATGGAGAGATAAAAGGCTTCCATCACGGCCTTTTCATCCAGGGCAACAATATTGCTGATGAAGGCGCGGCTGTGGTAACGTTTGAGCAGGTTGACGTGAAACACTTTGTTACCGGAGAGCGTTTGGATGAGGTAGTCTTCGGGACCACGAGCTTTGATACTGAAAAGGGGCCTTTACATTAAGAAAAAAGTTTATTTGTTCCTTGGAGAGGAGAATCAGGACGTCGTCACCGGGCTTGAAACGTCTTTCTTTTGACTTAATGTCAAAATGGGTCCTGTCATAGGGCCAGGGTATACATAGAGAGCGCGTAGGGGAGTGGTTAGTTACGGAGGTGGAATGGAGCAACAGTCTACACTCAACGAGGTAGGAGACCTCCTTGTGACCACGAGCGGATACGCACTCGTTGGTCCTCGACTTTTCCCACAATGGCTGTAGGGAAGGAAACTCATTCTGTGCCTTTACAAAAGACTTGTTGCTCAGAGTCCCGTACTCGGTGGAAAAAGGGGGTTCTAAATTCGCGGAGGATGCCTCGTTCTTTATCGCTTGGGCCCTTATGATGGTGGGCTTAGCAACGGGACTAGGGAAGAGCTGCAGGCTCTGGCCGACTAATATCTTGCATAATTTAATAGTAGCTGCTACAGCCTCAGCGCAACAGGTGAAATACTGGCATTTGATGAAACAACGGACCACTGGGAAACGGTTGGCTTGTCCTAAGTAGTCCTGGATTACTACAAATTTATCGTGGTCGGAGCTCACTGGGTGCAGCAACTTTTTCGATACAACGATGCACGTGCAACTCGTATCTCTGACCAGGGTTGAAAATCGGCCACTATTAACCGATCCGGTTTCAAATTCGAGCCCACCGGGGGAGCTCTTCTTAAATCAAAAAATTAACTTGAGCTCCAGGGAAACTATTCACTGGTGGGGGAGCAGGCGTTTTGGGGCAAGTAGAAGGAGGAGAAAGAGAGGTGCTTACTTGTTGGACTTGGTGGCTGGGAGCAGAACGGAACTGAGAATTTTAGGGACATTTTGTCCTCACATGCCCAGGAGTTTCACAAGAAAAACAGATGATGGTTCATCTGTGGTAATCCGACGTTGGGGGATTAAAGACGGGTAGCTTATCATCCCTAGGTTGAGACGGGGGATAATATTTCTGTTTGGCGGGACCTGAGACCTTTAAAATTTGGGAGCGTTCTCCAGGTGAAATTTAGAGGAGGGGCCTTTAGTCTTGGAGGATGGAGGATCAATCTTCTTGGGAGCTTTAGGAAAAGGATATGATTGTCCGCGTGAAAATCCGCTTCTTCGATGCCTTCTTTGAAGGAAACAACTCTTTAGAACTTCACGAATGCACGAATTTCAGAGGGCAGCGTAGCCATCAATTGATCCCGCAAAATGAATGAAGTCAAAGAGAGACTCATAGTAGCCGTTTACCTGGGCGGAGTCCAACCAAAACTGCAGACTTCTTCTGAAGGTGAATCCGAACTGGTGGTAAGTCTGGCTAGGTAGCAACCTTGCCTGACGAAACTTTGCCCTGTAGAAGTCCGGATTCATGTTGATCGCAGCCAAGAGTTCGGACTTAAGGGTAGTATAGTCGAGGGTAGCCTCGGCGGATAGCGAAATGAATATATATCCCAGCTGCGTATTGAGGAGTGGCAAGAGTCGGGTGACTCCATCATTTTGAATATCCCAGTGATTTACACCAAAAATCTTTTCGAAGGGGGTGAGGTAAGTACTGAAATCATCACCGTCCTTAAATGCTGGTTGCTTCAAAGCGAAGATCTGGAGGGGGATCGAGCGGATTCATTCCTAGAACTAACTGAGAGAGTTTCTAAGTTGTTCCTATTTAATTCCCTTGCATGGTGCCTCGCCCTTTCTCTTTCTTTAGCTTCTTTTCCTCTCTCAGCTGCAGCTTCTCTTTCTCTCTTCAGCTTCAGCTTCTTTTCTTCTCTCTCTCCTCAGCATCAGCTTCTTTTCTTTTATCCTCAGCTTCTCTTATTTCTTTCTTTTCTGCTGTTTCGTTTCTCTCCTTATCCTGAATATAGGTGACTAGCTCTTTACCGGAGACACCAAGCATCTCACCCTGTTGCCTAAATCTCTCGAAGCCCGTCATCTTGTTTCCTTAGGCGAGCTTTAGCCACTCGACGCTTTCAAGAATCTTACGTCGAAGAAAATGGAGCTCTCGCAATAGTTCGCCAAAATTCTAAATAAAATCTTAATTTTTGTGATCACACACACGGACAAAAGCAATAACTTACGAAAAATATACTAATTGCTGAATAAATACCTGATATAGGACCTCTTAATCCTGCACGGAAATTACAAGGAGGGAAGTTTGAAAGATTTTCTCCCAAAACAAACACAAAAACAATGGTTTATAACTAAATATGGCCTTATGGGCAAAACAAAAGACTGATTACTCAAAATAAAAAAAAGTTATTTTCCTATCTTTAAATAAACTTGACCCAACTTAGTAAATTTTCTATTAATTCAACTGAGGGACTTAAAAACGAACGGGGTCCTAAATTTACCTAATAAAACTGACACCAGAATTTATTATATATATATATATATATATATATATATATATATATATATATATATATATATATATATATATATATACGAGTATATCCTCCCCAGACAATACCTCTATATATACATATATGTATCTATTCGGACTTACAGTTACATACACATATATCCTCTAATGTACGTACGCGTCCTTCGCTACGTACAAGTACGTTCACTTCGTAAAAATAATTCGTTGATTACGATGTATAAAAGTACGATTTTAATACAGGGGCCGATAGCGTTTAATGAGTTTACCAAGTTGCAGTTTGAGCATATATTTTAAGAGTGACAAACAAAAATATAATTTTAATAAGTCAAAAGTTAACATATATATACATACGGGAAATATAAGAAATGTAAATAAGGATAATATTAACAGACTATAGAAAGCTGGCAATCGGGTAACGTTAATTACTTGTTAATTATCTTTTAAATGGGATACTATAATCTATTAACGGGTGATGCAAACAATGGTCGTTTTACCTTAAGGATAGTCACCTCTAGGAGGGAAAATCCTTTATCAAGTAAGCGCTGGGGAATGGAGACGGAAAATAGTCGTGATTCTCAGCCGAATATACTGATGGTGATGAGAATGAAGAGGGAGGGGGGACCAAAAGTCGAGGTCACGATCCTCCTTGAAGACGGACGATGGACCTCGGCCCCAGAGAAGTGAAACCTCCAAAATTCGAGACTCTGACGCGGCTCGGCACGAAATCTCACACGAGAAACTGGATATCCTTGAAGGGGGGGAGGGGTCCAGATGAGACGAGAGGAATCTCAGCCAGTCCTCTGTCGATGAAGCGATGATTCGTGGCTTGCTCTGAACAGAGTTAGCCTTCACAAAAGAGATGTATCTACCTGGTGAGATCCAACCTCGATGGTATACGTGAATACCAGGGCCTTTGGGAAACAGACACACGATCTAAACCAAAGGCGACGACATCTCAAACTTAATCTGCCGATCTTTAAAAAACCCTGGGTATTTATATGACGGCCATTTTTATGGTGCTTAAATTCTGGAAGGCACAAACGTCTGTTAGAAAGCTTCTAGTGCCTAGAGTGATTAGCTTTTGTCATCCGACACCGGTCTTAATCGTCTCCAACAAAGTGGGTGGGAACTTCTGGCTACCCTTTTTCCGACTACGGAGATTAGTATTTGATCGGCAAGGTTAAAGCTTTTAGCGCCTAGCTTAAGCACCCCTGTGAGGCGCTAAATGATATTCATATTCTTTCTTCTTTTATTTTTCTCCTTGGATACAGGGCGTACTCAACGTGGAGTCATACTTAAGAGGCATAGGGATGAAAGGAATTCAAGAAACAAATGAAGGCAGTATTCTTCTTGGCGTCCCTTTTCATTACATAAGCATACACTCAAATCGACAAATGGCAACATTGTATCTGTCCACTAGCTAATAGAAGTTGACCTAGAAATAGGTCCTACCAAATACAGGACGTTACTGCTTTACAGACCATCTGGCCAACTCGTTGAAAAGGAAAGGGATCTGTACATTCATGAGTCTCTAATCACAATTCATCCCTTTGAAAAGCCTTCGTCGGGCTTCTCCTCAACAAAAGTGTTTTAATCGAGAAATTGGTCAACTGCTGAGGGAGAAAAGAACGGTATACCGGCAGTCAAGGATTTCTGGTAACTTTGACGAGTACCGTAGACTAGCTAGGAGAGTGAATTCCAGCATAAGGGCCACAGAGCGTGCCGAGGAGCTCCGAATGACAAGACTTTGCCAGAAGGATACCTAAGAGTTATTTGGTTATGTAAACAGCCGTAAACCAATCCATCGCACGATTGGCCTTTCAGTAAATGAGGAGGGGATTACATCACTCAGATGCAGAAAATGCTAACCTCCTAAGTGACTTCTTCTCTTCATTGTTTACTGAAGAGTGTGCTCCCATCTTCCAGCCCACGGATTCTTGCTTGGCGGAAAAGCTGGATGAAATCGATTTCACCCAAGGAGAAATAGAAAAATGATCACTGATCTAAAGACAAATAAGTCCCCTGGCCTGGACTGGTTTCTACCTAAAGTGTTAAAAGGAGTGCTCGATGAATTGTCACGACATCTGAGTACGATCTTCAACATGTCAATCCAGACCGGATGCGTTCCTAAGAGCGGAGGTGACTCCTATCTTCAAGAAAGAAGCCCCTAGCCAGCCGTCGAACTACCGACCTATTAGCTTAACCACAATAGTTGGTAAACTCATGAAAAGCATCATAACGTCATATATAAAGTCCAACCTGCGATTGAGGAGTTCCAAGCACGGGTTCCCAAGGCAAAGGTCATGCCTAACGAATCTTGTGAAATTCTTCGAATTCGTTTTCAGTTAGCACGACTAGGATAAGGCGGTGGATGTTATCTATTTAGACTTTCTACAAGCCTTCGATAAAGTACCACACCGCCGCCTATTCCAAAAATGCGTACGCTGGGCATAGAAGGAAATGTAGCAAGTTGTATAGAAAACTTTCTAAGTGGCAGAGGGCAACGGGTGGTGTTGAATGGACAGGCTTCTGAGTGGGTGACCGTTACTAGCAGTGTTCCTCAAGGTTCTGTCCTTGAACCACTACTGTTCATCATCTATGTCAATGACATTGTTACGAAAATTTCTAAATTTTCCGATAAAACCAAGCTTGATATGAACGTCAAAAGGAAGGAAATACTGCCCGCCTTCAAGATTATCCTCAGAAGATTGGGGAGTGGTCGGACACCTGACAAATGCCTTTTAACGTGAACAAATGCAAAGTGATGCATATCGACTACCAAAACCCCCATTCTCAGTGTATCCTTAATGGTATTGCTTTTCAATCCACCGACACTGAGAATGACTAAGGTGTATCTATCACTACTGATCTCAATTTCTCGAGGCAGTGTATTGAGGCGGATAAGAAAGCCCAAAGAATGTTAGGTTATATAAAGCGACAGTTTGGATATCAGAACAAAGAGATAGTACTGTGTTTGTATAACTCGCTTGTCAGACTGCACCTGAAGTATGTCGTACAATTTTGGAGTCCTTCGCTTCGAAAGGATATCGCAAGATTAGAACGTGTGTAGTCTAGAGCAACCAAACTGTTTTCCTCTATCAGACACAAGAATTACGAAGATAGATTACGGGAATCAGACTTGTTTTCGCTGGAGACCAGAAGACTGCGTGGTCAGCTTATCCAGGTGTTCAAAATAATTCAAGGCTTTGACATTCTAGACTAGAGGGATATTTTCCTGCTTAGCCAGAGCAGAACAAGAAATTACTGCTACAAAATTGAACTCAAGTGTTACCAGTGTGATCTGTCTGGGAAATATTTCACATATAGCATCTGCGGCACTTGGAACGCACTTCCAGTGGAAGTTGCCAACAGCAATTCTGTTGAACAGTTCAGTCGAGACTAGACAATGTCTTGAGAAATAGTCGCATGGAGACTTGAAGCGTGGCGCGAGTGCTCTTCTAGAGCGTTAATCTGACCCTTTAGAGGACTGCACCTGCTTAAATCTTTACTCACAGGTACCCTTTTTGAATGGATCGTAAGGTCTACTAGGGTACCTCTTTTCCTTGTTATTCCTTGTTAATCTCTCTCTCTCTCTGTCTCTGTCTGTCTGTATGTCTGTCCAAGAGTTCTGATAGAAGTGCAAAAGGTTGTTAGCAAACATCTAGCACACATTTTTACTCAATCATTAGACAGTGGAATTTTGCGCAATGACTGGAAAATGCAAATGTTACGCCAATTTTTAAAAATGGTGGCAAAGAGCTAGTGTAAAAGTTTCGACCGATCAATATGACATCTGTGGTTGGGAAATCTTTAGAATCATCTATCTCCAAGAGTTGCTTAGAGATTCCCAACATGGATTCAGAAGAAATAAATCTTGTCTAACGAATTTGCTAGACTTCTTCTAATATGTATTCGAGCAATATGATACTGAGAATTCGATCGATATTATATACTTAGATTTTCAGAAAGCGTTCGACATAGTCCCCCACAAACTACTAAGGGCAAAACTTAGGGCACTTGAAATCAAATGAAAGGTATCAGACTGGATTGAAGATTGGCTTACAAATGGATATCAGAGAGTAGTAATCAATGGATATGCCTCTGAATGGACAAAAGTGTCAAGTGGGGTACCTCTGTGTTCTGTGTCATGTCAATAATTGTTAAATTTGAGGATGATGCCAATATTCGAAAAGGGTAATGTAATAAAGAAGACGCAGAAGAACTTCAGAGAGATATTGATCGTATACAAAAATAACCAGGACAATGGAAACTGCCAATAAACCTAGACACCAGTAAGGTAATGCATATTGGACGCAGAAATCCACAAGCTGTATACACATTGTTCGGCTCGGAATTAATAGAAACGAAAGTCGAGAAAGATTTAGAAGTATATATATCGAATGATCTTAAGTTTAGTCTTCAATGCATAGAAGCATAAAAAAAGTGCCAAAATCCTAAAGCGAAAATTTAAATGCAAAAACGAAACCATAGTATTGAATTTATATAATACATTAGTTCGCCCACATCTAGAATATTGTGTACAATTCTGGTCGCTACATTTGAGGAAGGATATCGAAAAGCTTGAGAAAGTTCAAGAAAGAGCAACAAAACTAATACCATCGTTAAGAAAACACAACTATGAAACTAGATTAGAAAGACTAAATTTCTTCAGACTGGAAACGCGGCGAATGCGAGGCCAACTCATAGAAACATTGGAGATATTAAATACGATAGAAAATGTAGAAGCTGAGATATGGTTTAAGTTAAATGATGTTGAGACAAGGAACAACGGAATGAAACTGGTACCATTGCGGTATAGAAAAAATCAAACTGGAAACTTTTTTTCATACAAAGTTGTCAACATATGGAATAAGCTACCACGAGAAGTAATATCTAGTAAAACTGTTGATAATTTTAAGAAAAAACTAGACAAAATCATACAAAAACTCAGTTATTAATTTGTGAATAAAATTAGATCGATAAATGTGTATGTAAAATAGAAATAAGTATAATAACAAGATTCTTAGAACCAGAGTGCAGATATTCAAATGAAGTCAAAAAGTAAATCAATATTCTGTAGGTGTATATAACTTAAATTTAGGTGTATGTAAGTTAAATGACGAGATTTCAACTATCAGAAAATAAAAGATTTTCAAGATTCTCAAGATCGAAATATAGATATGTAGGTGTATATAGTTAAATGACGAGATTTCGACTATCAGAAAATAAAACAATTATTTCAAAAAAGTAAAACAATGATTATTTGGATTCTAATTTTGTTGAAGTGTCTGATGATAATTTTCATATCGTGAATCTCTAACTAGGCAGGTTTCAAAACCTTTACTAGAAATATTCCTGGTTGAGCACTATATTTCAACTAAACCAGGTATCATTTCAGTTTCCGTACCCGCGTGCCGGGTGGGAGAGGAGGGTGGGGAGAGCCTTCAACTTTACTGTCCATTTGTTTCCAACTCCTAGTTACTTTTTTCAGTATGTATATATTAGAATAGGGAACTTATACAACTACCTTCTCGGCATGGATCGAGAGTTCTTTTAAGGTGCTTGCTTTCCTTGTGACTCCTTGTACATCTCTTTTTCCCCCTCCTTTACCAATCAAGCTTGGCTATGCTATTTGATATGTTTAATTCACGTGGAAATTCTTGTAATCCAGATGATTAGACACACTTCATTGACAGCTCCTTAAGAAGCATTAAAACAGTACTTCTTCTTAATTGTAACGATCATCTATTTCTTCTTTTGGTTTATTCAATATATGTATCACATTAAGAACTGAAATAGTGTCAAGCTCGTGCTACAAGCTTTGAATTATAAAAAGAATGGCTAAGAATTGATTGGAGACTTCAAAATGATAGCATTTTTTATTGTTCTCAATGGAGGCTTTACTACGAATTACGATTAGCGTAATTGTGGCTAAGTCTATGCAGGAAAAGTGTATTGATAAATAGAAAGAATTAAAATTGGTGAAAAGAGAAGCTAGTGAGATTTGAAAGAAATGCAAGGCGACTGGTGATCAGGCCTATCGCTTTCATTATTTTTGAGTGTATTAATTTGTTTGGTTGTTTTTATATAGTTTTATTTTTATTGCTTTCAAGCCATGTCTTAAAAATCTTAATTTTCTTTGAATCTGTTATGTTTATTTGATGTTGCTATTGTAATAAATCCCTTTATAACTTTATGCTTAGTATTTAAGATTATTATTCATTTAGTAGTGTTTGTAATTTAGTGTTTTCTTTCTTCTTGACTCATTCGGTTTTATTGAGTCTTATTCGGTATATTTTAGTGAAATTCGGTGAACTTTTCTTAAATCGGTATTCAGGTCATATTCGCTTTGTTGTCTTTGTCTTTAGTATTAACATTCATTTCATGCGTAGAACGGAACTTTCTCCCTGCTAGCCACTAGACTAGCGGAGCTTGGAAATCTGGCTCTTCTGTTCTGGTTAATCCTTTGAACGATTTCCTCATTCAGTTATTGATTAACCCGTTCCTGCATATTCCTTGTCCGTTCTTTAATGACTATGTTGATGTACCTTACTCCCGCCTCCCTGTGTAGCTCTTCTTGGCGTCTTCTTTCTCGCCTGCGTGTACCCATGATTGGGTTCACGCATTTATTCTGCACTACATCTAGTTTCCTCTTATGTGTTTTCGAGGCACACGAGAGGGTGGCAGCGGGGTAGAGAAGCGTTGATCTTACAATTAAATTAAAGATCTTCTTGTTGCTCTTACGGAGATCTTTACACATAAATAAAGTTTTGACTGCGTGTGAGGCCTTAGAAATTCGATCTTCGACGTGCTTTCTTTACCCGGATGGAGTAAATATTCATTCTGAGTACATTGCACTCCGTGGTGTAGAGATAACATCTATTCCCCACGCTGAAATCAGATATTAGTCTCTTTCCAATGGGGACTACTTTTAAATTCTCTTTATTGGATCTAATCTTCCATTGGGCCTCGTAGATTTTTAATCTTTCGATCTCAGCCACTGTCATATGAGCTTTCATAGGCCCGTTATGCCAAGGACACTGGGTTATCTGGTTGGAGGCTTTACTAATTTGCCATTTCATGTCTTTGAAACAGTAGGTATACGACAGGGAGTTACCACAAACAGCCTTGGGCACAATTGACTAAATTCTCTGGTGGAAGGCATAATGTTAATTAAGCATTAGCAATTGATACATCCTCAAAATGTGTTGTTCCCTCCATTGCATTTAAAACTAAGTCTCATGTAGCAGTTTGTTGGAGCTCTTAACAAAGAGTTTGCTGCCTTCAAGTACCTTGAAAATTTCTTTCCCAAACTCTCTGAGGCAAAGGTGAAAGCGGGGGGTTTTGTTTGACCTGAAATTAGTCAATAAATTTTCAGAATACCCTGAAACAATTTTAAGGAGCTGTCAGTGCTTATTGGGCAACTACAACACTGATAATTATGTGGGCAGTGCTGACAACTTAGTGAAAAGCTATAGCCAAATGAGGTGCTGGATATCCCTGAAGGAGCACATCCTTGATGCCCATCGCACAAGTTGTAGCATAATATGGTACCATACTCAGAGGAGGAAGGGCAGCGCTTCCTTCAAGATATATTGAACTTTGAAAATAGATACCGAATATATAATGAAAACAAGATAGGAGACTATTTTAGAGGGATTGTTCGCGAAACAAATTTACATTACAAACGGGAGTCGAAGAAAACTGCTCACTTTTAACTTTTTCTACTTATTATATATAGTTCTTGTGGAAGTTTAATAATATTGTATAGATTTAACTATTGTTTTTATCACTACAATAGATTAAAATAACATAATTTGCGTATTTTTAAGTGAATATTTTATCATACAAAACACAGATGCAAAGATAAAACAATTGCTATTTTCTAGTAATTTGCAATAAAAGGCGTTGGAAAATAAGACTTACTGGACAACAAATATTGTCTTACATAGTGATAATTGGCAATTGTGTCATAGGACTACAAAATACAAAGGATTTACTGAATTTATTGAATTTAAATAAAGACTATATATATATATATATATATATATATATATATATATATATATATATATATGTCGTAGAATGACTCCCGACGATACCATATATTACACTATTCGTTGAGGGAACTTCCTTAATTATCTTTAGAGTGCGTTACTGTCTGGCGGCCGATATTATGTATCTTCGATATGCTTAAGAAGTTGAACTGAGCTCAAGGATAATAATATTGCTATCATTAATAAAATAGAGTTTTATTAATAATAACTATAACCAATACACAAAAACGGAAAATATTGACATAAACAGAATGGAAAGGGTCGTGGAGACTCGGGCTAATCCAAGGATTTAAGGGATTAAAAAAGGTAAAACAAATATAGAGTTAAAGAGATGGGATGGTTCGATAAACAATTTAAAGCACAGGATAGAATTGACAAAAGGGATCAATACTCAAAGGTGAAGTTTGGCTTACGTAACTTTTCATTAGGGTGCAGTGGAAGGTACTTGAAGGAATATTCGGTCCGCTGGCGAGTTCCAGCCGAAGGGGGGGGATAAAAGGATCCTGACGAGGCGTCTTGGAAAGGAGAACCGTTACTCGACGAACGGCTTGAAGAACAATGGCTGTTCTACTTTGTTCTCTTCTGAACAAAGGGGGGAATGAGAACCGTCTCTTGTCTACGGGCTCAAGAACAATGGCTGTTCTAATGTTGTTCTCCTTGAACAACAGGGGGGGGTGAGAACCGTTTCTTGGCGAAGGGCTCCAAACGAACAATGGCTGTTCTAGGTTGTTCTCTTCTGAACAAAAGGGGGGGGATGAGAACCGTCTCTTGTCTACGGGCTCAAGAACAATGGCTGTTCTAATGTTGTTCTCCTCTGAACAACAGGGGGGGGTGAGAACCGTTACTTGGCGAAGGGCTCAAAACGAACAATGGCTGTTCTAATGCTGTTCTCCTTGAACAACAGGGGGGATGAGAACCGTTTCTTGGCGAAGGGCTCAAAACGAACAATGGCTGTTCTAATGCTGTTCTCCTTGAACAACAGGGGGGGGGATGAGAACCGTTTCTTGGCGAAGGGCTCAAAACGAACAATGGCTGTTCCAATGCTGTTCTCCTTTGAACAACAGGGGGGGAAGCCTTAGGACTTGGCGTCGGAAAGGCTCTGACCTTTGGCACTCAAGGAATATTGTCCTCCTTCTGGACAAGTGATGGTGAATCTCGAGGTCGAGGTCCCTTGGCGCACAAAGGGAGAGAGGTTCGTGGTGATGTTTCGCGACGAAAATCTGGATCTCCAATCTGATCTTAGTGGTAAAGTTTCCATATAAATAGGCAGGACATCTCCTTGGCGTTGGGGAAAATGGAGTGAAAGCTTGGAGGTAACGCACAGCCGGGCCGGAGAAAAATGCCTTATCTGTTCATAAGCCTAACTCGATCTGGCGAGGTCGGCGTATGGGGGTGAACGGGGGGACGATAACCTCCTTGTTTAAACATTGGCATCCGGTAGCTGAGATAAGATTCCAAGCCTCGAATCGAAGATGCACGTGGGCAGCATCGTGGTTTTTAATAATATGGGATAGGAGTTGAAATTAACTCGTTCTATCACAATATATATATATATATATATATATATATATATATTTATTTATTTATAGCATCTACATTTAGTGTCAAGTTTTCAAATTATTTTTTCACATTTTTAATTTATTAAATAATTTATTACTATTGCTGCTTCATTTAGTGACTAATATCTGTGTCAACCAATAATTGCATCAACTAGTGTTATATTTATGCATATTTAAAGTACCCATAATTGATCCATATCTAAATTTCAATAGTTTTCAAACGATTTGCCATAATTTCAATTAACTAAATAATTTATTTTTAATCTTTGTGTGCACTATAATTTTTGTAATTTTAAACGTGTTCTAAATCTCTTTTATAGACCAGAAGATGGGTAAGATACCCGAAACGTTGTACTTAATTAAATGAGAAATTTTACATGTCTCATTTTGGGATTTATCCTCAACCTCAAAATAAGCCTTCTTAGAAGCAAACCTATAGAATATATATATATATATATATATATATATATATATATATATATACATTCGGTTAGCCTCCTTTCTCGCTGACTCTGTTGGGCTGACCTCTCCTTTGCACATAATCCATTCCTCAAATTTCATTAAAAAATTTAGAAAAATTAACATAAAAGGCAGCCTCCTTGTTAGCTTTTTTGTAGATAGCCTGTTCACCAATGCTTCGGTTAATGAAGGCCTTGATGTTTTATCTAAGGTATTAGACAATCCCATATTAAACCTCCCACTAGGAAAACAAAATTGTAAATCTTGTAAAACTATGTTACTGACAATATATTCATTCATTAGTGAAATGGGTATCTTGCGTCAAAAATATGGACTTAGCATGAGCAATCTCTTATTGCCTATATTATGTAATCTATTTTGTGCAACATTTTGAAGTTACCTTACTTCCTTCTCTTATTCCACATCTAAATTCTGCATGGTTTGGTTATGTATACGATGTCAAGTCTATTTGGCCTATGAATAGTTTAAATTATTTCGATAATTTCCTTAACGACCTCCATCCTACCATCAATTTCAAAGTGGAATGAGAAAAAGAAAATTGTATATCCTTTCTTGATGTCAAAATTGTAAGAATCCTTGACAAAATTATCTAACCTGTGTATAATAAACCAACCATTTCTAAATTTTACATCCCCTTCTTTTCACATCAAGATGGTAGCATTAAAAAGCCGTTGCAACAGGTATGTTTTAAATAGCACTGAGAGTCTGTGATCTTTGCTTTTTAGAAGACGAAATTACATATACATCCTGCACATTCATTGAATTAACTCTAGAGAGGTAACGTTGAATTGGCGTCACGATTAGGTAACGTGGTTGCAGATATGCTACACTGATTTTGACCTTGAATAACTGTGGCTCTATTGGTCAGACCTTAAATCTTTTTATTTCAAGATGTTTAGCATTTATCTGAGACTACAATGGAAAGGTTAAATGAAACAAGAATAAAAATGATTAATTTACTTACAATTTAATATAAAAATATGTACAGATTTGTAAAAATATTGAAATATCATACGCTGGCATATCCACATGGAGGGAAGTGAGCAAATTTGGCCTTGAATTTGAGCCCTCAAGCATCAAAGTCTATTGAAAATAAAAAAATAAAAAATTGGGTAAAATGTTTTGGTGAAAGAAATCTTAAAATCTTTTACTTTAAAACAAAAATTCATTAAAAATACTAGAATTTTATAGATTTCACTGAAACTCACCACAGACTTTCTTCAAAGATTAAAGTTTATTCTAAACCCCAAAATAAGAACTTGAAAAGCAAAAACAATAAAAAATGGCACTTTACTGATGGCAACCAAAAGTGGGCTGTGGGCACTGAAGGAGGTGGGGTCGGGGACGTTGTAGGTACAGCCATAGCAGGCTGTGGCACTCAATCATGGTCATCGATCTGCAATATCCATGCCACATCTTCCACCTCCTCCTCCCACTCTTCTTCTTACCAATTGGCATCGTGAGCCTCATGCAATAATCTATCAACCTCCACCTCGTCATCAATGGATTTCTCAGTGTCACTTTGGTCATCGGCATCGTCAAATAGGACACTATGGATGTCTTCAAGGGTCAGCCTCCCCTGTTTCATAACAAAACTTGAAATTGAGAATAAGTTTTTTGGGAACACGCTAAAAAATCAGAAAACTACTAAAAAAGATCCAAAATGGTGCTTAGGCAGGGTAGCAGCATTATTAATACAATTGTAACAACAATAAAACTTCTATATGATAATAAAACTGCAAGCATAAATAAAAAAAGGTGGCAATTGCACTTCACAGTACCCACCTGGTAACCATGTTGCTAATGTACAACACAAAAAGTTGTGTTGCCGAAGATCAAATGAAAGAAGCGGAGCTGCAGTACCACACGTCTACTCACCATTAAAGCTCGTTTAGAACTAACGGCACCGGGCAAAACAGATCACCCAGAGCCATCGCATGGATGCGTACACCGAAAAAACTAGGTTTTTGTGCGCCGCTTGGTGCGCTTCGCAACAATTTTACCTGTGCAGGGTTACATCATCGCCTCCACGCCATTAATGAGAGCTTATTTAGAGCAAATCTATATCGGCATTTTCTTGCCTAAAACAACATTGCGGAAGTTTTTAAAATATTTTCGAAACGATTCTGGAGTAAATTGAATTGCTTAATTTTGCTGAAGAGGGTCTAGTATAATCTTCAAAGAAACTTGCTTAAATCTCTTTTAATTATATAACAAAAGCGTTAAGAGAGTCATACCAGATATTAATTTCATGTTGCAATTATTTGTTCTTCCTTTTTCCGATAAATAAATCTGTATCATTGTATCAGTTGCTTTTATTTTATCATTTTTGAATTGATATGTTGTCATAATAGAGTCTAGAGTAATTTAATAGCTATATATAGTGTAATATATTTCTTTATTTCCTACGAGTTAATAGTGTCGTAGAATATGGTCAAGTTAACCCTTTCTGCCTTTCTCAGCCGAGGTCGAACGGTTATGTGCGTGAGAGATCTATAATACAAGCAGAGTGCGAATTTACTAAATGTAGGTAAGCCGAACAGTCGACTATCTTGGAGATTCCAGGACAATAGGAAAACGGGTAGAAAAATAACTTTACTAATATGCAAACTAATATTCTTTTACGAGGTTAAAAGGAGTTTCAAAACAAGCTATATACACGTTAGACGTACACGAGGCTCAGCAGCTAAAAGGGAAATGGGTGAAGTTGGCGGGGATGGTTGCCGTACGAACAAACGAACAATATTGAACGAGGAGCGCTCGAATTCCCTTGAGCGTATACGAAGCTGACGTTAGAAGCTTACACTAGGGTAGGGTATTAGAGAAAGCACTAGCACAGAAGAGTTACGCGTTGCTGTTACCTTGGACAATTGGTCCCAGAGATTAATCCTCGCCTTGGCGCCAAGTTCAAATAATATTCTCTTGACAATAACTATTACGGGATCAACTTAGGTTTTGCTATCGAGTAGAACACTAATTGAAACTGGGTGCGTTGCGTTTGAGGACCGAGTGGAAACGAGTACTAGGTACACATACGTGAATTAAACGAGAATACCCGGAGCTTGAGGGGTTCTGCGAGAATTGTGCAGAGTCCACCGAGACGCGAATAGTGAGTACTGACGGAGGCCAGGCAGAGGAAACTGACGGGGTGGTCATACGGTGGATACTCTCTTCCACCTCTGGTGCCGGAGGATTTATAGTTGGGTCGAATGTGGTTTCCTCCCCTCCGCTCGAACAGGATGGTTCTAAGGTCCGACGCATCGGCAGGCAAGAGTAGTCTCGCCTTATTAGCACGATTGCGAGAAGGTTCCTAATCCGGGAAGGCGAAACTTTGTCCGACTCCTATTGGGGCCTTGTCGTGGCTTTCTGCGATGGCGGGCTTTCGGCCACCACAGTGTCTCATGATTTCGTACTGTCATTAGCGCATACAAAAAGGGGCACCCAGGTGTCTGTTGTCTCTTTCTCCATTGAAGGCGCGGCAGTGTGCATCTTCCTCTCTCTCTCTCTCTGTGATATCTGACAATAAGTGTACAAAAATTTTACTTTTACTTTCCATTTGTCTTACCATCCATTCTATAAATATTTTCATCATTATCATCATCGTCACTTCTTGCCCAGAACTAAGTGAAGTCATCGCGAATAGATGGTACCAGAGAAAGTATCGGAGCTATTTCAGCTTTTGACCCCAAAATATTAATTTTTTCTCACCTCACAGCGATAAGGTGCTTTACTTTGTAACATCTTGCCCACTAATAATTTATTACTTTGGTCCCAAGCATAGCATTGCACAAAAGTGCATGCAAACATCTCTTACATTATATCATCTACTTCTCCCTGCATCAGCCTTCTTTAAATTCGCTTTCACATCTTTTGTACAGAATTGAACACCAGATTGAGACAGTCTAGAAGAATGTGCTGGATACTCTGAAGTTTCATGCACTCATCACATTAAGGTTCAGGAGGTGGCCCTTATTATTTGCAGCCACGTCTTACCAATTTGCTTAAATTAGAGGCAGAAGGAAACGAACTAAAGCTGTCATAGAGTTCGGGGGGCGGGGGGGCAGGGGGAGAAGGGAACTAGATCCAGGGGAAAAGTCGCAGTACAATCGCACGGAATTTTAAATTCCATTTGACCATCTCCCATCTTCTTTGCCATAAACCTGAAAAGCTGATCTGATTCCAGCAATTTAGCCATTGTGGGGAAGAACGAATGCGTGGTCTGTTGGGCAGCCCTGAAAGTGTAACTTCAAAGTCTATCATGACCGACCAATATCTTTGCTCTCAGAATTGGGTAACAACTGCCCTGATTAGCAGGAGTTAAGAATATTTTTTTTGTCCGAAATGGTTATTCTTCACTAAACTTCGAATAAGTTGCAAGTTTGTCAATGCTTGATAACTAAGGTGATATACCCTTACGGGCTTCTCTGGTTCTATATTTTTCTGAACCAGTTATTTCCACAATAAATTTGGAACTTTATATACCTTTTTGACCAGGACTAAAAGGGCCCTAAGGAAATTTATTTGGTAGCGATACTATTATATGTTTATTGTTGATTAAAAGATGCCTAACACTTTATAAGCTCACATATTTTTCTACATTTGCGAGAAAGTTAGTTACTCACATTTGTGGCCTGACAAGGTAGGTATATTAGTTATACATTTGGCAACTCTGCAGTTTTGCTAGCGTCAAGTATACGAATAATATAAATGACTACTCTGACGCGTTTCAAAGCAAGATAACGAATTATAAATTTAGTTATCCTGCACTTATGGCAAAACCAGGTACCCAAGTTCTAAATTTCGCCATTCTGCACTTGTGCTAAGGTCAGGTACACTAATTCTAAATTTCGCTACTCTG
Organism: Ceratothoa steindachneri; assembly: GCA_963969495.1. Taxonomy (NCBI): domain Eukaryota; kingdom Metazoa; phylum Arthropoda; class Malacostraca; order Isopoda; family Cymothoidae; genus Ceratothoa; species Ceratothoa steindachneri. The sequence goes on along the minus strand of OZ018327.1, from coordinate 104,212,478 downwards.
CAATTGTTAAAAATTTAGGAAAAGACTCTTCAATTTTGCTACTTTGCTCTCGGGTTAAAACAGATCAAAAGTTTTTAAATGATTCTACCCACGTGTGGTAAATCCAGGTAAATAACATCTAAATGGCTCTAACCGGCACTTACTGTAGCCTGGTAGAGTATTTCAAAATTTTGCTTGTCAGCACCTATGGTAAATACAAGTACATGAGTTATATAATAGGTTAATATGCACTTGTGGTAAAGCGCCTTAACGTTTTAAATTTGGCTACAATTTTAAAATCAGATTCCTAAGTTAAAAATGTCACTACTCTGCACTTGTGGAAAAGTCATCTACACAGATTTAACTTTTGATACACTGCACTTGTGAGTAAATGAGCTAACTAATTTGTAAATCTCTCCATTATGCTTGGTGGTATAGTAAAGTACACACTCATCAAACTTTCCTAAACCGTACTTGCGTATGTCAGCTACCAAAGCTTTGAATTTGTCTACTCTGCACTAATGAGAAAGGCAGATACCCAAGTTATAAATTGTGCTACCCACGATTTGTGAGAAATCTAGTTAGCCAGCGTTTAAATTGGGCTACCCTGCCTAAAACTAATATCTTGTCAGCGAGCCAAGTTCTAAATAGAACTACCCTTTCTGTACCTCTACTACTGCAGGTAGTCAAGTTCTAACAAGGGCTACGCTGTTTGCTCGTCTACTAAAGCCAGGTAGATTTCTAAATTGAGCTAACCTGTATTCGCTCACGTTCCCACAAATTAGGTCGAGTGAAATAACCGTATTACCACTAGTGCGTAGTCCACCCCCAGTAACAAATTGGAAGGTACGTGGCATCAGAACACAAGTGCATATTTATGGAGTTAGTAGCTTCTTAAAACAAGACTAAATGTAAGATTGCATTTTAGATATCAGACACTTTGGGTATCTTTAAAGTTGGTAGGCAAAGGGATGGGGGGGTAAGAGGAGGGAAAGAGAGTAGTTATTTCGATTAAGAAAGTATCTAGTTTGGCCAAAAAAGAAGATTGTTTTCTTTTGCCTTCTGATGAATAACTGGGAAACAATTAGATTACGGGAAGACAATAGAAGATATTACCCCTCTGCTTTACCAAAGTAGGAAAAATCCTAAACTCTTGCTCTCACAAATAGATCGTGTCCTAATGAATTTTAAACAGAATTAAGATAAAACATGTTCATAAACTCGGAGCTTGGCTTATATAAAAGTATGTCACGTTGGCTGCTAAATCATGCAGAAATCCAGGACAGAATTAAAGTATTTTCGTTCTAATTTGTACATTTACGTGATGTGAATTGAAGCTAGTAAATAGTGAAGACTCGGACGACATACTTACAAAGAACGCATATAAATGACCCTGAAGGCAAAGGAAATGAGCCTTTGACTTTGCATATATCCCTAAAAGTGGGGATTTCTTCACAAATCTTTGATGGAATGCGTGCAAACAGATTGAGTAGAGAGGCCACAAAAAAAGGGACTAATTAATATGAAAAGTTAGTCTCCTTGCTTTCTTGTTTCGTCATTAATTTATCTTATGTTTTTATTTTTATTTGGATAATTAACAGTACATCTAAAGAAACCATGAATTGGATGATATTTTGCCGTAAGAAATCTTTTGACAAAATTGAATTGGTTAGCCGTATAATTAAAACAATTTATTGTGGTAAAGCAAAAAAGTAGTTAATATCCTTTATATCCAAAGATTGTAGCTTTTAATGCCTATAGAATAAACAAAGCCTAAATTTTTTTTCTCAATGCCTTTATTACATTTGCATACGTTTGGTATACTCTTATCGCCCTCAAACGCATTCTAGCATCTGCAATCGAATGCCCTAATTACAATTTTCAACAAACCATACTTGATACCATTGAGACACATTTATGCCCAGTACTTTAAAATAATCACTATCTTTGCTAACTTATTTTCACTTCTTTAGTATCCTCTATTCAGCTCTTTGCTAGCTTCTATTTATCTCCCTGCCAGCCTCCATTCAGCTCCTTGCTAGCCTCCATTCGGCTCCTTGCTAGCCTCTATTCAGCTTCTTGCTAGCTTCCATTTTAGTCTTTGCTATCCTCCATTGATCTCTTTACTAGCATAAATTTAGCAAACTATAGATTCTAATAGTTTTTAGAATGTTAGTATTAATAATAATAATTCATTTGGATTTCCGAAAGAGAAGAAGGAGAGGTCCCCACCGATTGAACTTAAATGAAGGGAAAAGCAGTGCAGAATATTCATTGGTTCAGATTTCGTTTGAAAAAAGAAAGAGATGTTGCAATATCAAATATCAGGCAGCAGGTTTTTTAGTCTCGGCCATCGGCTGAGAAAATGAAATCGCCCATGTATCAGAGTTGGGAAGAGACTTGAAGCTGTGGCGAAGAGTAAGAGGGAATGGGAAGAATAAGTATGAGGAAAAGACAGCAGAGGGATTTAGTAAAGAGTTATATAAAATGACTGTGGATCTGAGTCGAATGTTGAAGGGCAAAGAGAAGTGAACAAGAGAACCAACTCGTATAGCAATTGGTAATAAATATATATAAAGGTGCATCCATTTGATCAAACTAAATGGGAGCGAGAGTAGAAGAGCAAATGCCAAAGAAGGGAGGATTTTCCATAATCAATGGGAGCATAAATGAAGGCATGGATAGAACTCTAAAGAGTTGGGGTCAAAGTTGATAGAAATCCACCAAATATTATAGGTAATTGCAACTCACTGGCATTTAACATGTTTTAAAACTTCTGTTTTACCAAAATTGTGGAAATGATACACGCCGTTAGTAGCATGAGTATTTATTTCCTAGGAAAAGAGAAAATAAACGTCATGTAGCAGTCAGAAATAATTACGTTTGCGAGAACAGGAAAGAACGACTTTCTTAGGTTATGAATGACTAGATATCATATATATTTACACGTCGTCTATCTGAGTAACGCTATAATCCTAGATGCCTCTGATACTTTTTTCTCATTTTATTGAAAAATATCAATAATGCACCAAAAGTAAGGCCAATGCCATTGCATTAACGCTGATTGTGTAGCACCTCGGCTTGCCACGACAATCACTTGATCGAAAATTATCTAGAGAGAGGAGTTTGCAGAGAAACCGAATACACTTAGTTTGAGCAATATATTGCTCATTAAATGTTTCACACAGCAAGGGCGAATGCCATGCGCCTATCTTTTTTCTACAGGCAAATATAATTAAGTAGTTTACGTATTTCATCGTGATTGGTTATGTATGCCTGCTTCTTTTTGTTTCTCTTTAAGTTTTAACTTTGTTTATATAAAAAAAATATGGTTGCAGATATTGATACATAAATCTTTATATCTATACTGTGGGAAAGACGACTTCTGTGCGAATTAAAAATCTTAAGTCTGCACGATAGAAAGCTAAAGAGAAGTTTGCATAAAAAACAAAGCGAAGCTGATGGCAGTCTATACTAATCCTCTACACATTATCTTTTTCTCCAGTTCCCTCTGTAAATGAACGCGGATGTGGATGCGCCAGCGCCGCAGTGCGCAGACGAGCAGCGCTTGCAGGTGTGAAGGAGGCTTAAAATGTTTTTCTCCCTCGTATGAGAATTAAGACCGGTGTCTTGAACACTATGTGGATATTTTATGTTAATGAGGGGGTTTTCAATAGAAATGAAATAATTAGCTAAATCATAGCACATCATAGCAAAGGAATCGAGTTATTGTGATCAACGATACTTTAGTAAAGGAACAAATTGATAACATATAAAGAATTAAGTTGAAGCAACAATGTACGTCATTTGTAATGTTTGCGACGCCTGAAATTTTGCTTATTCCTTAAGTATATCTATGTATATGTTGGAATCGGTTTGCATTGATAGGTCCAATTCATCTCGAAAGCAAAATAATGCACAAACTTTCTTGTATCTTTTTAGAAATATATACGATAGCCACACTATTCAAAAGTGTTGAAGATGATCCGAGAGAGAGGAACATCAAAGACCGATCTCTTTCTCGAGGACAGTGCTCCAGTACGCAACGTAGCGAGAGGATTTTGCGTCGCAAAACCTTTACGATAGTAAGAAAACCACATTTCGGCTTCATCATAAATCTAGAGAGCACCATCATTTCAATGCACCTGTGAAATAAGGCCCTATGATAGAACATGTATAAGGCCGAAAGTCATATACACCACGCGAGTATCCTGTGATCAACATTCTGAAAAATAGAGGTCGACTGGCTTGGACACGTGGTCGCTAAAAACTTCACTGTATATCATTGGAGCGGTGTCTTGTGGTATTACAGGTCCACTTTTCAGTTGTTCTCGACCCCAGGCAATGTTAGGCACCGCAGTTGGACAGATGGTCGCAGCTCTGCAATGGTATTGGGCTTGATGTCAAGTTCAAGGGTGAATTGTTTCACCGGGTGTAATTATATCATAAATTTAGTAAAGTATGAAGATGTTCTGAGAGATTAGGTACAAGCTGCTATCAGCCTATGGAATATTCTTAGATGCACGGCATTTGATTTTCAAGTAAAAAATGCCGCATGTCACAAGTTTGCATAAACCATACAGCGGTACTGGGACCAAAATATCACGGTGATTGACCAGAGACCTCCTACGAATATAAATCGACTGGAAAATCTGTTGCAGGATCCGAATGATGCGGTTAGACGTCGTCTAGTAACCTCGAATGAACAACTAAAGAAAATCATCAACGAGGAGTGGGCCATCATCAAATCCCTTAGCTATCGAACTGTAGTGGAGAGTGAGCCTCGAAGTATAACCACTCTTACCAGTTCTAAGTGATTCTCGAAACACCACTGAGCTTCATTTATCAGCTTAATGATGCTGTAATTTTGACAGAACTTCATTTGGGTCTTCCCCTTCGAAAATCACACGGCCTCTACTCCACTGTTTATTGGTCTTAAAGTTTCATTGTATTTACCATGAGTGGCTTTGATTTTAGGCCAAGATTTTCCCATATGTGCGAGTTTTCTGGTTTCATTTCATATGAAATTTTTTTATGTGCAGAGGATTAAACGAAGGAATTTTTTTTCTTGTTTTGAAGTCCTTCTTGCGTGCATCGATTTTGTTGCTCTTCAACATTAAATTTAGTTATCCAATTTCACGCGCTAAACCAACAACGTCAAAACTCGCGCTGAACAGATGCAAAATGGGAGTTACTGGTTTTCACAGTTATATACACTTACATAAATTGTCGTAGAATGCCCCCTCCTTTTTGTTCTAAGAGTGCAAAGAGTGCTAATATATTGATATCTGAATATCTTAACGAACAGAGCCGTTCCGAAACACGTGAGGATATAAGAGAAACACACAATCAACCCAAAATAAACTTATATTTTAACTTTAACCATTGAATACACAACCTCTAAACATTAACTACAGCAATACTCTGAATATTATCATACACAAGAATTAATTAAATTTGTTTGACACTCAAAAATTGGTAAATTTCTCTACACACAACAATAATATAAGAATTAGGCTTACGGACTCATCTGGAATTTAAAAGGCCTCAGGAATGTTATAGACTCACGACGCGTGCCGTCTGGCCAAATGTAGATGGGAGAGATCACACGGTCGTTTTGGCGATGGTAGCAGCTGGGGGGTCCACACAATATTCCGGGGGGGGGGGTTCTTCACGAACGAGAACAATTACGGTGCTTTATGCAACACCAAGGTAGTCGTGGTCTCTCTGGCGAGAGTAAGTCGAACTTGGTTTTTAAACCAAGTTAACTTGGAGTGCAGTGTGACTACCGAGTAACGAGCTCGAGGGGGAGCTTTTCTCCTTCGTTACTTAATTCCTCATGGACGAGGACTGAACTCGGGGAGAGTCTTCTTCAAGGGCGAGGATCGATGAGGTGGGGTTTCTCTGACGAGAATAAGTTACTTAAAGTTCGGTTTGGTAACCAGGAACTTGCTCGAGGATGAGCTTCTTCTTAGTTCCAGTCTTCCTCAAGGGCGAGTATAACGGAGGGAGATTTCTCTGGCGAGAATAATTTGAACTTGGTTCCTTACCAAGTTAACTTAGGAGTTCAGTGTGGCCACCGAGTAACGGGCTCGAGGGGGGAGCCTTTTCCTTCTTCTTTTCTTAATTCCTCAAAGACGAGGTATACCCCTGGTGTTTTAGGTGCACCGGGATATGAGGAGGTAGTCTGGCGAGAGTAAGTTGAACTTAACAAAGTTAACTTATCGTTTGGTTTGATAACCAGGGACTAGCTCGAGGATGAGTTTCTTCTTAGCCCCTTAAGGTAGGTAGCCCTGTCTCTCTTGCAAGGTACTTCTTGGTCTGGCGAGCCAAGTACACTACCAATCCAGTCTAGGTAGCTAGGTTTTAATCGAGAACTTCGTCACCTGGAATCTGACGTATACTACCTCGATTTTCCTCAGTGTTCCCCATTTATACCTTGTCACCCCACTGGGGGAGTAGTAAGGATGGGGGGGCTTGAGGACAGCCCCAGGAGAGTTCTTATGCCCAACGGTTTTTCCCACCGAGTCTAACATCGGCTCCTCGTTAGCCTTCGAGCTTGGGAGAAACACGTCTCGAATTTCCAAATTTCACGTTAAAATGGATCTCACTCTCCTGGGGGAGATCTTGCATTTTGACCTTTAGGGTCTTTCATAGCGCCGAAATAGGCGACGCCGCGGTTACGCACTAGACCCGCTGATGCCTGGGCCAGATGTCTTTGCGGTAACCGCCTTGTGACTGCAACACGAGTAAACAAGAGGTGGGGGAAGTGACGATTCTCCTACATGAATACCTATTTACGCGCTTTTTTTAGGAATATTCTTTGTTAACTGATCATTTAAAAAGTCATTCACCTTTTACTGCCTGTATCTATCCATTCCTTAAATGAAGTATAGAATCAAATGGGAGAAATTCGGAGCACATTTTTCATCTGAATATGAAAAGATGTGAGGCTCGAAATGGAAGACATACCAAATAAAGAACGTGTAACGGAAAACGTGAAGATCGAAGCGTAACATCATGATTTAGAATAGGGAAAAAATGTATGTTAAGAAGGATATAGCACTATGTAAGCTTTATTAAATGGAATTTCTTCACATTGGTGTATTAAAAGAATATTTGTGTGTATGATTTAGCCCATCTTTGTGCGAAATCAGCACAAGGTAATTATAGCAAAACATGGTGATCCTATAGAGCTGTAATAATGAATGTGTATTCATCTTATAGGCGAAGTATATAGTACTGTTGCCAAAAATCTATATGCATAGTATTAAAAGCGGGAGATAAGTTCTCTAGATTTATACAACTAGGTATAGCTGTTACATGATTTGAAAACTTATAACTGGCTTTTAATCATTTTCCCTTGTTTCCTATTATATTCATAGGGATCTGGGACCCCATATTTAAATAATTTCTTGAAATTTACGAAGCCTCCGGAAAGTTGGAGCGTGGTTGAATGGCTACAAATTACGCATTCACGGTGTAACGCTGGGTCTTCCCCTTCGAAAATCACACGGCCTCTATTCCAGTGTTTATTGGCATTAAAGTTTCATTGTATTTACCATGAGTGGCTCTGATTTTAGGCCAAGATTTTCCCATATTTGCGAGTTTTCTGGTTTCATTTCATATGAAATTTTTTTATGTGCGGAGGATTAAACCAAGGAATTTTTTTTCTTCTTTTGAAGTCCTTCTTGCGTGGATAGATTTTGTTGCTCTTCAACATTAAATTTAGTTAATCAATTTCACGCGCTAAACCATCAACGTCAAAACTCGCGCTGAACAGATGCAAAATGGGAGTTACTGGTTTTCACAGTTATATACACTTGCATAAATTGTCGTAGAATGCCCCCCCTTTTTGTTCTAAGAGTGCTAATATATTGATATCTGAATATCTTAACGAACAGAGCCGTTCCGAAACACGTGAGGATATAAGAGAAATACACAAAAAAACTTATATTTTAACTTTAACCATTGAATACATAACCTCTAAACATTAACTACAGCAATACTCTGAATATTATCATAAACAAGAATTAATTAAATTAGTTTGACACTCAAAAATTGGTCATTTTCTCTACACACAACAATAATATAAGAATTAGGCTTACGGACTCATCTGGAGTTTAAAAGGCCTCAGGAATGTTATTGACTCACGACGCGTTCCGTCTGGCCAAATTAGATGGGCGAGATCACACGGTCGTTTTGGCGAGGGTAGCAGCTGTGGGGTCCACACAGTATTCCGGGGGGGAGGGGGGTTCTTCACGAATGAGAACAATTACGATGCTTTATGCAACACCAAGGTAGTCGTGGTCTCTCTGGCGAAAGTAAGTCGAACTTGGTTTTTAAACCAAGTTAACTTGGAGTGCAGTGTGACCACCGAGTAACGAGCTCGAGGGGGAGCTTTTCTCCTTCGTTACCTTATTCCTCATGGACGAGGACTGAACTCGGGGAGAGTCTTCTTCAAGGGCGAGGATCGATGAGGTGGGGTGTCTCTGACGAGAATAAGTTACTTAAAGTTCGGTTTGGTAACCAGGAACTTGCTCGAGGCTGAGCTTCTTCTTAGTTCCAGTCTTCCTCAAGGGTGAGTATAACGGAGGGGGATTTCTCTGGCGAGAATAATTTGAATTTGGTTCCTTACCAAGTTAACTCAGGAGTTCAGTGTGGCCACCGGGTAACGGGCTCGAGGGGGGAGCCTTTTCCTTCTTCTTTTCTAAATTCTTCAAGGACGAGGAATACCCCTGGTGTTTAAGGTGCACCGGGATATGAGGAGTCTGTCTGGCGAGAGTAAGTTGAACTTAACAAAGTTAACTTATCGTTTGGTTTGATAACCAGGGACTAGCTCGAGGATGAGTTTCTTCTTAGCCCCTTAAGGTAGGTAGCCCTGCCTCTCTTGAGAGGTACTTCTTGGTCTGGCGAGCCAAGTACACTACCAATCCATTCTAGGTAGCTAGGTTTTAATCGAGGACTTCGTCACCTGGAATCTGACGTATACTACCTCGATTTTCCTCAGTGTTCCCCATTTATACCTTGTCACCCAACTGGGGGAGTAGTAAGGGGGGTAGGGGCTTGAGGACAGCCCCAGGAGAGTTCTTATGCCAAACGGTTTTTCCCACCGAGTCTTACATCGGCTCCTCGTTAGCCTTCGAGCTTGGGAGAAACACGTCTCCAATTTCCTATTTCACGTGAAACTGGATCTCACTCTCCTGGGGGAGATCTTGCATTTTGACCTTTTGGGTCTTTCATGGCACCGAAATAGGCGACGCTGCGGTTACGCACTAGACCCGCCGATGCCTGGGCCGGATGTCTTTGCGGTAACCGCCTTGTGACTGCACCACGAGTAAACAAGGGGGGGGGGGGGAAGTGACGATTCCCCTACGTAAATACTTATTTACGCGCTAAATGAGGAATATTCTTTGTTAACTGATCATTTAAAAAGTCATTCACATTTTCATGCCTGTATCTATCCATTCCTTAAATGAAGTATAGAATCAAATGGGAGAAATTCGGAGCACATTTTTCATCTGAATATGAAAAGATGTGAGGCTCGAAATGGAAGACATACCACATAAAGAACGTGTAACGGAAAACGTGAAGATCGAAGAGAAACATCATGATTAAGAATGGGGAAAAAATGTATGTTAAGAAGGATATAGCACTATGTAAGCTTTATTAAATGGAATTTCTTCACATTGGTGTATTAAAAGAATATTTGTGTGTTTGATTTAGCCCATCTTTGTGCGAAATCAGCACAAGGTAATTATGGCAACCTATGGTGATCCTATAGAGCTGTAATAATGAATGTGTATTCATCTTATAGGCGAAGTATATAGTACTGTTGCCAAAAATCTATATGCATAGTATTAAAAGTGGGAGATAAGTTCTCTAGATTTATATTACTAGGTATAGCTGTTACATGATTTGAAAACTTATAACTGGCTTGTAATCATTTTCCCTTATTTCATATTATATTCATAGGGATCTGGGACCCCATATTTAAATAATTCCTTGAAATTGACGAAGCCTTCGAAAAGTTCCGTCGTGGTTGAATGGCTACAAATTACGCATTTACGGTGGAACGCTGGGTCTTCCCCTTCGAAAATCACACGGCCTCTACTCCAGTGTTTATTGGCATTAAAGTTTCATTGTATTCACCATGAGTGGCTCTGATTTTAGGCCAAGATTTTCCCATATGTGCGAGTTTCTGGTTTCATTTCATATGAATTTTTTTTATGTGCGGAGGATTAAACCAAGGAATTTTTTTTCTTCTTTTGAAGTCCTTCTTGCGTGCATCGATTTTGTTGCTCTTCTATATTAAATTTAGTTATTCAATTTCACGCGCTAAACCATCAACGTCAAAACTCGCGCTGAACAGATGCAAAATGGGAGTTACTGGTTTTCACAGTTATATACACTTACATAAATTGTCGTAGAATGCCACCTTTTTGTTCTAAGAGTGCTAATATATTGATATCTGAATATCTTAACGAACAGAGCCGTTCCGAAACACGTGAGGATATAAGAGAAACACACAATCAACCCAAAATAAACTTATATTTTAACTTTAACCATTGAATACACAACCTCTAAACATTAACTACAGCAATACTCTGAATATTATCATAAACAAGAATTAATTAAATTAGTTTGACACTCAAAAATTGGTAAATTTCTCTACACACAACAATAATATAAGAATTAGGCTTACGGACTCATCTGGAGTTTAAAAGGCCTCAAGAATGTTATTGACTCACGACGCGTGCCGTCTGGCCAAATGTAGATGGGCGAGATCACACGGTCGTTTTGGCGAGGGTAGCAGCTGGAGGGTCCACACGGTATTCCGAGGGGAGGGGGGTTCTTCACGAACGAGAACAATTACGGTGCTTTATGCAACACCAAGCTACTCGTGGTCTCTCTGGCGAGAGTGAGTCGAACTTGGGTTTTAAACCAAGTCAACTTGGAGTGCAGTGTGACCACCGAGTAACGAGCTCGAGGGGGAGCTTTTCTCCTTCGTTACTTAATTCTTCATTAACGAGGACTGAACTCGGGGAGAGTCTTCTTCAAGGGCGAGGATCGATGAGGTGGGGTTTCTCTGACGAGAATAAGTTACTTAAAGTTCGGTTTGGTAACCAGGAACTTGCTCGAGGATGAGCTTCTTCTTAGTTCCAGTCTTCCTTAAGGGCGAGTATAACGGAGGGGGATTTCTCTGGCGAGAATAATTTGAACTTGGTTCCTTACCAAGTTAACTTAGGAGTTCAGTGTGGCCACCGAGTAACGGGCTTGAGGGGGGAGCCTTTTCCTTCTTCTTTTCTTAATTCCTCAAGGACGAGGAATACCTCTGGTGTTTAAGGTGCACTGGGATATGAGGAGGTAGTCTGGCGAGAGTAAGTTGAACTTAATAAAGTTAACTTATCGTTTGGTTTGATAACCAGGGACTAGCTCGAGGATGAGTTTCTTCTTAGCTCCTTAAGGTAGGTAGCCCTGCCTCTCTTGAGAGGTACTTCTTGGTCTGGCGAGCCAAGTACACTACCAATCCAGTCTAGGTAGCTAGGTTTTAATCGAGGACTTCATCCTCTGGAATCTGACGTATACTACCTCGATTTTCCTCAGTGTTCCCCATTTATACCTTGTCACCCCACTGGGGGAGTAGTAAGGATGGGGGGGGGCTTGAGGACAGCCCCAGGAGAGTTCTTATGCCCAACGGTTTTTCCCACCGAGTCTAACATCGGCTCCTCGTTAGCCTTCGAGCTTGGGAGAAACACGTCTCGAATTTCCAAATTTCACGTTAAAATGGATCTCACTCTCCTGGGGGAGATCTTGCATTTTGACCTTTAGGGTCTTTCATAGCGCCGAAATAGGCGACGCCGCGGTTACGCACTAGACCCGCTGATGCCTGGGCCAGATGTCTTTGCGGTAACCGCCTTGTGACTGCAACACGAGTAAACAAGAGGTGGGGGAAGTGACGATTCTCCTACATGAATACCTATTTACGCGCTTTTTTTAGGAATATTCTTTGTTAACTGATCATTTAAAAAGTCATTCACCTTTTACTGCCTGTATCTATCCATTCCTTAAATGAAGTATAGAATCAAATGGGAGAAATTCGGAGCACATTTTTCATCTGAATATGAAAAGATGTGATGCTAGAAATGGAAGACATACCAAATAAAGAACGTGTAACGGAAAACGTGAAGATCGAAGAGTAACACCATGAGTAGGAAGGGGAAAAAAATGTATGTTAAAAAGAATATAGCACTATGTAAGCTTTATTAAATGGAATTTCTTCGCATTGGTGTATTAAAAGAATATTTGTGTGTATGATTTAGCCCATCTTTGTGCGAAATCAGCACAAGGTAATTATAGCAACCTATGGTGATCCTATAGAGCTGTAATAATGAATGTGCATTCATCTTATAGGCGAAGTATATAGTACTGTTGCCAAAAATCTATATGCATAGTATTAAAAGTGGAAAATTAGTTCTCTAGATTTATATAACTAGGTATAGCGTAATCCAGAGGATTCATGTAATGGGATAAGTATGGTGTAGTGACAACCACTTAATATATATATATATATATATATATATATATATATATATATATATATATATATATATATATATTATATATATATATATATATATATATATATATATATATATATATATATATATATATAAGTTTTCCTTTTCGATTCATTTTTCTCTCTTCATGCCCAGGCAATTAAGACAATTCCGGACGAACAAATCCTTTTCAAGATGATCTTTCTGGTTTTCATTTTAAATTTCTCTCAACTCCCCTCACTCAGTATTTTAGATTGGCTTTCTTTTAGTTGCATAAAAGCCCTTATTTGAATTTTTCTCCTCTTGAAAAACTAAATACAAATGAATACAGTAAATAACTAATTTTTGACTAAATATATGGAATATTTAACATTCTTTATGCCTGGGTCACTTTTTTGAAACTCATTAGTTCTTACACCCATTGATTCTTCCTGTCTTCAACCAACTTTCAAAGAAAAAATATCGACGCTTCGATTCTACAAAATCTTGCCTTACATCTTAGAAATCATGAACGAATAAATCCCGATAAGAATGACGGCGGAAACCTCAAATAGGTGAATGGATTTGAAGAAAGTTCAAGATATTTCATTGTAGGTAATTTCAATTTAATTCTGCTTGTAGAAAAATAGGTCAGTCTCAGGAGAATAGAAAAAAATAAGACGGTATAGGAAGGCCTTAATCCAGATGACAAAATGGGTAAGACTGTGTGATGTATGAAGGCTTTATGGACTTTATAGATCAAAGAAAAGGAGTGTATGTGCGTGAATAACTTTTCGATGAGGTAAATATATGCTTAGGCCTCTTTCAAACGGAGAATATACTTGGCAGTGAATCGTCAATTTACATATAAGGAATGAAATTATGCGCTATATTAATAATGTCTTGGTGTTATCAAAAAGGAAGAGTAAAAGAATGAAGAAATCCGTAGAACAAAGCAGGATAAACAGAATGAAAAGCAAAGTGAAATAAAAATGAGAAAAAGATTGACTTTGAGAGCTGGGAGTTTTTTTTACAATTTTCATAGGCACAGTCCTGCATAAAGCCATTTATTGGTCCAATATTTTCGTTTGTTTACAAATAAAATAATTACCTTTTTAAGGTGAAAAAAACTTTCTCTACCACAACATAACACCACATAATCATTTATGGAAATGTAAAGGCATTAGGGAAGTGAAGCACTATGATGTGATGATATGTATGTACATCTACATGCGCATTAATTTTAACCATAAATCATCAACTTGCCCCCTATTTTTGCCCAAACTCGTAAACTTGCTACTTATTTTTGCCTGAACTCGTAAAATTGCAGCTTATTTTCGCTAGAACTCGTAAAATTTTCACTCATTTTAGACAGAACTCGTAAAATAAATGTCACATATTTTTCAAAGAACAGGTAAACCTACCACTTATTGTTGCCTGAACTCGTAAAATTGGCACTTATTTTAGCTACAACTCGTAAACTTGCCACTTATTTTTGCCATAACTCGTAAATTTGCCCCAAATATTTCGCCAGAACTAGTAAAATTGCTCTTACTTTTGTCATTATTCGGTTACTTTCCTGTTAGTTTTTTCGTAAACTTTGTGTACATTCAAATGAGCACAAGTCGATAAGCTTAGTAATTTCTTAGGCAAATGTCATTTAGAAATGATTAAGAAAATAAATGATAAAATTATGTATACTATATTCAATCACTTTTTTACAGCCAATAAAAAATAGAAGATTTAAATCTTGTAATACATTAACTCTAAATGACATTCTAAAAGGCAACAAATATTGGCAAAGTCCTAACCAATGACACTTAAGTAATAAAAATTATATATATGTATCAACTTGAATACTTATATGAGTAAAAATTAATTTGGATAATAAAAATATAGGCCAGACTCTTATTGATATAATTTAATGTGGTAAATAATACATAATTCTAAGTTTTTTGTTTAGTAATTTAAATTTGAACTAAATACGAGGGGCGGTCAATAAGTTTTGTGAATCGGTAGGGCAAAACAGAGAAGGGGGATGGCTGTTTGTGGGGGTGTTAGGACAAGTTATGACAAGTCAGGACATGCAGCCCCACGCTCCTGCCTCGTCTATTTAAGAAGCATAGCTGATCGCAAATCATTAGTCACAATTTTTTCAACAATGGAGAAGGTTGAGAACCGCGCAGTGATCAAATTGTTGACCAAGGAAGGCAAGAATGCAAAAGAGATCCATGAACGCATGGTTGCAGTGTATACCCACACTGCCCCTTCCTATGCAACCATTGCTCGCTGGAATAGGGAGTTCCGCCATGGTCGTGAGTCCCTTGAAGATGACTCCTGTCTAGGACGCCCGTCAGACGTGACCAACGAAGACAATATGGCCCGAGTGGAGAGGATGATCCTCGAAAATCGACGGGTGAAGTTCGAAGAAATCGAGCGAGAACTTGGAATATCACATGGAAGTGTTATCAACATGATGCACGACAATTTGGCCATGACCAAGGTCTCTGCCCGTTGGGTCCCTAGAAACCTCAGGCCCCATGATCGACTTCAACGTCGTCAAAGTCCACAAGTCAAGAGTTGCACAAGCTACCCTGCGCGAGTGCGGATTCGAGGAGCTCAACCATCCCACTCTAGAGTCCAGATCTGGACCCTAGCAACTACTTTTTATTCCACTAGCTTAAGGCTACACTGCATGGATGCCAGTTTGGGAACGATAAAGATGTCCAGCTCGCCCTCCAGGAGTGGATTGAACAACATTCGGGAGATTTGTGGTTGTCGGGAATTCGAAGCCTCAGGAACAAGTGGCGCAAGTGCATTGAAGTCGAGGGTAGTTATATTGAAAAATAATAAAACACTTTTCATCATATCTCGTTTCCTTATATCCGAATTGCAAAACTTATGGACCGCCCCTCGTATTTATATACCTATATTTTAAATTAGCTAATTATTTAAACTGAGGTATAATTGTTTGAAAAGGGACAAGAACCACTTAATTCTAAAGCAATTGAGGTCTAAAAATATTTATTCACACTTTTCCACAAGATCTGAATTCCGGTCCTTTTTAAAAGTTTTACTAAAGCAAAATATCTTAGAATTAGCTAATTAAACTAGTTGGATTTCCTAACTTGGCAAGCTAAAATTAGAAATCTATATTAAATGTAAACTTGAAATCATACAAGCAGGAATTACATATTTGAGTTAGGTAAGTGACTCTTTTTAGTACAAATAAAATCTTTGATGTTAAGAATAAAATAAATTGAAGATAGAAGAACCAGGGATGAGAACGCCCATTATATTGTTCATGGTAAGTGAATTGATGCTATTTACCAGATTTATGCTAATTGCCATACACAAATTTATCTAGACTGGGAAATGTGAAGTTTGCAGTTTTTATAGATCAAATAGAAGTAGTATATGTTGGGAAAGAAATGAAATATTTTAGAAAAATATAAAGAGCAAAATTACTCACTTTATTAATAAGGTTTTGCTGTAACTAACAAGGGCAAGTAAAAGAAAAAGAGGTGAACAAAAAGAAGTAAGAAAAAGAGAATGATAACCAAATAGAAATGACGATAAGATTGAGATTAAGAACTGTTTTATTCCTTCGTAAGATTAGAGGTAAAATTTTCTCGATAATAAAATCATACAAGCAATAATCAATCATTCATGGAAATGCAAAGGAATTAGGCTTACGATGATGTATTTTTATGTAGATACATATGTATGCACATTTATATTTGCCAGAACTATTGAACTTGTCTGTTATTTATGCTATTTTTGTTAGAACTCGTAAGCCTGACTTTATTTTTGCCAAAACTTGCATGTTCTTTCTTTCGTACATTTTGTTTACATTCCAAACAGCAAAATTCCTTAAGTTAACTAGTTTTTTAATTGCTGATCTGATTGCTACCATGTAGTCCCTGTAGGAAGAGCAAATATCTGATATGGTGAGCAGATCCAGAATTGAGACTTCAACTTCAGAAGGAAAAGCTGCACGACTATGATCAGTTCAAATATATTTCTATCCTATATGTTTGTTCTTCATAAAACTTTGATTGAGTTACAATTCTGTCAATCCTCAATAACTAGGGTGATAAACCTTTAAAGTGGTCTCTTCTTCTACAGAAGTCTTCGTTAATTAATTTCATAATGAATTTCGACATTTTTTATACCTATTTGACTGGAACTAGGAGGGGGCCTAGGAAATACTCATTTGACAGCGGGACTAGTATATTCTTGCTGTTGCTTAGAAAATGTAAACAACACAAAATCTCACCTGACAAAAACAGTCATCTGAGACAAGAGCATATCTAAGAGTGTATAATACATTTACAAGCCTAGAATAAGAGCAGCAATTTGATGTGTCAAGGTCTTATTAAGTTTCACGATGTAGAAACCATCAATTTTCAGCCAATTTTGCACGAAAGAATTAGGCAATTCGTTAAGATTGTGTAGATGCTGTCCCTGACGTTTAACTAGTTTTTTAAGTCAGTCCTAAAAATTTCCAATGGGATTCAGCTCCGGTGATTTTATAGATCATTCCAGATGTGTCTTTGTTTCTGAATGTTCCTCATTCCAGTGAGTCTCAGTTATACCTCTGTGAACGCGGATATGTCACCCTAAAGACAGGGATTTTAATATTACGTTCAGTCTTATGATGAAAGGAAAAGGACAAGAACGGGTCGTCTAACGGCTCAATATTGGTTACTGGTTCAAAGTGTTTTTCATCTTAGCCAAAATACCTATTTCCGTATAAATAAAACACCCATATTACATCAGAGAGCCTCATGACGTCTATGTCGGAAAATATGCCGGGCATCATTCACATTCAGTTGAAACATGATTCGTCTGACCAGAGAACGCGTTGCAGGCCTCTATGGTCGATTGTTTGTGTCTTCTCGCGCAGTGTACCCAGATTACCCTTTGGGTAGAAGTGAGCAAAGGCCTGCTGCTTGCCACTGTGCTCCCTCTGTACATGATATGACTTCCCATGCGGAGTGGTCTTTCAGTAATGGGTGCCGTAGTGCCAGCGTTGATGGCAGGTAATGAATCTTGCCTTGCAGCTAAACGATTTTCAGCCGCATCCATGAAATATTCTTGCGGTGCCAATCTATCTGTATCTTCTTTCTGAAACAATTCTGGTGGTAATTTCCTTTAGATCACGATTTTTGCCATTATTGGTAGACTCTTATTAGCGCATGCATGGATACGCTAGAAAATTTCGCTACATCATTTAAAGGATGACCTTTGATGGACTAAAATACAATCACCCCTATTTTCAAACCTCAGTAACATGTTTTGCTCTCTATTTTACACACAGCTGACAAGACAGTCACTGCACTGTACAATCTTATCACACACTTGCCAGGTACTAACGTCCAGATTCTCCTACCTAAATGCTAATTGGAGGCCCCTAGGTAAATAATTTCTTAAATTTTGGAAGCATCAGAAAAATTTGGCCACGTCTGTATGGCTACAAATTATGCAATCACGATGGAACGCTGGATATTCCCCTTCGCAAATCATATCGCCAATACTTCACTCTTTATTGATATTTATGTTTCATTGTATTAAACGTGAGTGGCGTTGTTTTTAGGCCAAGGTTTACCCATATGGGCAAGTTTCTGGTTTCATTTCTTAGGTAAATATTTAGGTGGCAAAAAAGGACACCCAACCAAGCCATACACTTAAATTAGACACTTTTTCTGTTCAAAAGAAAGACGCAAAAATCATTACGTAAGCAAGACTGAACCTTTTCTTTCTTATGGCTTTGCACCAAGTTCAATTGAATGTATTATGCACACATGTATACGTATAAATACCTGTTTACTTATATATTCACATGGGTGATCGACAGTAGTATAATACTATTACTAAAGTATTTCAGCACAACCTATGATGACGTAATACAATGATGGATAGTTATTATAATTAAAACACTATTTCTTAGATTACCATTAAAGTTAAACAAACGGATAGAGGAGCCAACCTCTTAATTTCACCCTACACCATTTTTGGCAATCCCCAAATTCGTATCCAATTACCATTTGGGGTGAGGAGGGTAAGAAGATATCCTTCTCTATTAAAGAAAAATGACTGGTACGCTTTTCCTGATCCTCTATTTTGCCACTTAATATATATATATATATATATATATATATATATATATATATATATATATATATATATATATATATATATATATGCAGATACACCCACAAAGGAAAAGTGAAAAACCATTCCGAGCGCTTTCGTCTTTATTCTTAACTACCTTTATGTCTTTAAAAATAAAGATGAAAGCGCTGATTGCCAGGCAGTTACACCTCTATGAACGCCGTTATGTCACCCGAAAGACAGAGATTTTAATGTTACGTTTAGGCTTAGGATGAAAGGAAAAGGACAACAACGGGTCGTCTAACGGCTCGATATTGGTTAATGGTTCAAAGTGTTTTTCATCTTAGCCAAAATACCTATTTCCGTATAAATAAAACACCTATATTACATCAGAGAGCCTCATGACGTCTATGTCGGAAAATATGCCGGGCATCATTCCCATTCAGCAGAAACATGATTCGTCTGACCAGAGACGAATTCCTTGGAAGTTCCTAGCTTAGGGAGATACTGGGTTTGATTGAGTAACGCTTTGGGCAAATTATAGTTACTGTGCCTGGTAGCTTAGCGGTAAAGCATCTGATCAGAAATCAGCAGACCCGGGTTCGAGTCCCGGCCAGAAATTCAAAGCTTTTTTTCCCTGGCGTTATTTCTATCTTCTCGTTAAAGGATCGCCTTTACTGTGCCGCCCTCTGCTCCCTTTGATTCTGAATTCTTCTAATGTCCCTCTCTCTTGTCTTTAAAAAAAAAAAAAAAAAAAAAAAAACCGGTTTCTTGTCTCATTTGCTTATTCACGTCCAATTCTTATTCCTCTTGTACTATATGTTTTAATAGTCATCTACACCAGGTTTCTGCATCTTTCTTTTGTCTTCAAATTTTATTGGAAAGACAGAAAATAAAAATGGCATAGCCCTGTGGTGGTCGTATATTCACCCGCAGATCCTCTAGTTGCTTTCTTTGTATATATATATATATATATATATATATATATATATATATATATGAGAAAATTGTTAAATCCAATGACTGATTCCAAATATGTTCGACTGAGGCTGGCATGGAAAACTCGATGCTGAAACTGGTCTCAAGATAATCTATACTACGCTCTTCAACAGTGGTTTTATTAACATATATATATATATATATATATATATATATATATATATATATATATATATATATATATATATATATATATCCCAATATTTATCGACCGTTCAGTCCTGATAGAAAGCTTGAGAAGACATAATTTGGAGTAACTATAATAGTAATAATCAACTGCAATCTGATGTTGTTTAGAGTTATCAAAATAATACGTTTTAGCCGTGCTTTTTAATTCCAAAAATCTATCTTTTGAACAGCTCTCTACAATGATATGAAAAAATAAATAATATGATCAAACATAATACCCTTTGCATTTCTATCCTGATTGTACGTTAAATATTGTACGTTTATGCATGAAAAGATACTTACGGACGCCAAAAACATACACCATACTCGTATTTCCCTGAAATTGGAGCACCACTACTACTTATGTTATTTTGCCGAAAACTCATTACTTATTCATCATTTCATGCAATGAGTATATTTTATCTTCCCTATTCATTTAGCAGCCGTGCTTTTTAAAAAGGTTGTCAGGAAAGATCGAATTAATTACTGCCATACTGCCATTTTAGGAGATGTATTTCAAGGTTAACTTTACGATGAAAGATACAATTTCCGAAAGATATAAAAGACTATATAAAATATATAATTTCGTATTAACTTGACTAATAATATATATAATCATTTAAAATGCTTTTAGTTCTTGGTAACTACCTTCAGTATAATTTGAGATCCGAACCTAGCGTCTTTACAGGGTATGGTAACCACCGTAAAGTTGGGTCTCCTTAGGCCACCAACAAGCAAACTTCCATACCCTATGGGGCTTAGTTTCACCACAATCGGACGCGGTGTTGCCATTCGGCTAGCCCTTAGCCCAATTGCTTATTAGAATTCTTTGTTCAATTTCAAAACGAATAGAAAATAAATTACATCTTATCTTGATTTATATCTTATTTCCGTGCTTATACTTTAGATCAAACATATTTAAAGATTTGTTTTTGCGAATAAAATTAAATCTCAATTTAGTCATATCTTTACAAGGACGTCCAACCTAAATATGAGAACTACAGAACTCTAGAACACTGTCATCAAAGGTATATAAGAAGTACCCCATTGTCGATGCAATCACCCAATAAAAAGTATTTCTCTGACCATTGAATGATCCCAATACATTATAAATCAATTTTCTACGACTCATTTTAACTATTGGAAATTCGATTCGTCCTCTCCAAGCTAGATCTATCTACTCGACGGCGACTAAGTTGTAACTGATATTTCTATAAAGCTGTTCTTTCATCACTTGAGTAATTCTAGATTATTAACTTTGCCAACTCCTTTTGGTGAAATCAAAGCCATGCTGTTATGGTTGAAATAATTGATTCAAAAGCACTCTTCAACTGGCTACTAAATGGACTGGAATAAGGGAAGAATTGCAATTTGGAACTTTTCAACAGTCCATATAGCCCATATAATGATATCTTGAAAAGAAATTAGTATATTATTTTGCGGAAATTTTAGTTTTCACGATGGAAGTGCAGTTAGTGGGTTATTTAATAATCCAGAGAGTTTGAATGGCAATGGGTAATTTGTGACATGAATTAAGCCTATAAAAGATATGTTTGGTTTATTATAGAAAAATAACCTTAAAATGTGTAATTTAACAACGGAATGTTCACTTAGGATGGAATGAGTATGGGATTAGATAGAATGAAAATAAAAATCCAGAAGAAAAAGGAATTTTAAAAATGCATCAAATGTAAAAGACTGCAATGAGTCAATTATAAGCGAGTCTTGTCAACCTCAATCTACAGACTGAAAGTTCACTAAAAATACCCTTCAGTTACTACAAGGGTTTTCCAAAAACCTCCATAGGAATGTTACGGAATGGATTAAGTTCACTTGGTACCCGAGTGCCAATTTGTATTGTACTCGTAGTATGTGGAATCACATATGAGGAATGGCAGATGCATTGAGGATGGGTATCGGTTGATATAGGAGAAAATAAATGGAGAAAATGTTAATAGAATGAGACATAGGATAATGTAGATTTTGTAGAGTGTAGTAGGTTTCTAAGCAAATGGCTTGTGTTTGGCAAACATATTTCGGCACAAAGATTATTAGAAATAGACAAAAGTTTTGGCAAGGAAAACAGAGTGTATGTAAGGGAAATATTGATTTGATCGTTGTAGTAAAGAATATACTAAGGGATGTATTTAGTGCAAGCGATTTGATGAGGAAAGGAGTATAGAACATTTTCACTACATGTTTGTTCTATGAAACATAAAATTGTTTGGCGCGTGTCTGAGAAAACGTGAACAACACCGGTGGCAAGTAAAGTGAAATCCTATGTTAAAAGTCTGCTGAATCAACGAGAGTGAGGGAAGGGGGTGTGTTATTTCTGTATGAGCAAAGCTGAGGGGAAATAAGTTCCAACGGCAAAATAGATGAAATGTGGAACCAGTTTCAGGAAATCATAGTGGGTAATACCTATGTTGCCTTCGGGTGTGTAAGAACTGAAAAACGTAATTATAAGGCTGAATGATGAAAAATGAATAGAAACTACAGTGAAAATTAATCATGAAAACAAGAAAAAGGTTTTGATATCAGTAAAACAAGAACAATCAGGAAAATAAGAACAAAGATTTGGAAAGGGGAAAACAAGAACAAAGATTTGGAAGTAGGAAAACAAGAACAAGGTTTTGGAAGCCGGAAAACAAGAACAAGCTTTTGCAAGAAGGAGGATAAAAACAAAGTTTTGGAAGCAGGGAAACAAGAAAAAAGCTTTGGAATAATACCGATGCGGAGAGAGCAAAGTGAAAACAAAGAGTTTGAGTGCAGAATATGCCCCCAAATTGCCTGCAAGTATGCTCGTAACAATTTGGTGTATTGCGCTGGACTATTTTAAGAAATAGAAAAATTCCATGAACATTTCGTCAAAGCTGTACGGTTTGGTCGATGAAGTGAGACAGACGTGGTTAAGTTGTTGTTCTAACTCAATCTAGAGGAGTACAATATTGTCTGTTAAAATCTAAACTCAGTTATTATGGTAAAAGTTTCAAGTGTCTTTATTTGGGGGCGACATAAAAGTTTCAAAAGAAAGCGTTGTAGCCTAACAAAATGAGAACATAATTTTGGGGTTCATAGCTAGAAATTGTAAAATTAAATCGAAAGATATTTTTCACTTTGATAATAAGGAAAACTAAAATATACGTAGTGATCATATTGACTTTGTATAGTATCTGTCACTTGATGCCGTGGATGAAGAGCGTGCTAAAGGCGTGTTGAATGCAGTGTGAAGGTGGCTTCTCATTGCTATACTAATCGCACTCATATGATAAATAAACCGATCGCTTGAACTATTTTAGCATATATTTTTCAGTTTTTGTCTCCTGATATTTCGAAAAGACAATTTAATCTTAAGATACTTACTTTCACCTTTGAACAATAAATTTAATCCAGAACTTAAAAATAAATCACCTGAAGTCCGATTTGTGAATACCGAAAGAGATGACTGTACGACTGTTTTTACATTGTCCGGACATATAAGGACAAGTTAGGAGAAACAACGTGTGTAGAAAATAAATGAGTGAGCTTGCTCTTGATTATTTGTTTGAAAGTTTAATAGAATGAACAGGAGTGAGCAAGAGGGAGATATGAGATAGGCGTGTTTATGTTCTATTTCTCGCGAATGGATTCCGACTGGCCCAAATACTACATACCTCCCATATAACCTCAGCGATATGATGGACTAATGGGACGAAAACACTGATTGGCTAGAGATAACAACAGTGGATCGGAAAGAATAATTTTAGGATCGAACTTTTTGTTAAATGGCAATCTGAGTAAAAATTTCGTATTAATTTATGATTCCTTGGGAAAATGTTTGTAGACTTTAGTTTTAAACACTATTTCATCAGAAAGTATAATTTAGTATAAATTTTAAAAATGATCATATTAGAAATGATTTTGAACTTTATCTTTTCGAAAGTTAAGCTAGAATTTGGGCTTACAACAATTAGAGACAACGTCGGGTCTGAACCACTCGATTTCCTGTCTCCAATATTACATATACTATTAAATTATCATTGCAGTATTGATAATATTTTGAGTTAAATCCTTAAACAGCAATGTCGTGTCACTCAGACGCAATACTATTGCAACGAGGATACCTAAACCACTTGTAAAAAAATTGGGAGAATCTTGGATTTCTACGAATTCGCCTTTAATTGTCAGGTTCATTGAAATAATTAAGAGTAATCCAACAAGAACGCCCTCAATAGATAAATTTTGAGAGTAAGAAAAAAAGGAGGTTGGTAACTAAGATGATAAATCAAGAAAAATAAGATAAACATGGAAGGATTAATTACCTCGTTTAAACAAAATGGACCTTCTCGCCCAGAGCACGAAAGTGCTTCCTGGCAGACACTGTTACACAGCTTACTTAGAAGAGCGGCACGCCATTCTGGCTTTATGCACGCAGGAAGTCTCAAACAGGATTGAGACTATCCCGGCTCTCTTCATTATATACATTTTCAATTTTTTTTTTTTCTAAAATAATTAACAAGCACATTTTCGCTTTTTTAGTGAGCAGTGTCTAACTTTGTAGGCTAGTCACCAACTAGTTATATTTTCATTTATCCTAGTAGGGACCGAGAGAATGGAAGGGTGATTCACCCCTTCCTCCTGTCTTCGAGATGGGTGTTTTTGTTTTGACATGTCTGCCATCTTGCCATACTTTTCTTCTTAAACTCTACCCCTTTCCCTTGTTTATTTCGATCAGTTTAGACAATGGCAAGTAAATTTCACGTGTGTAGCAGAATAAGGTCGAAGGGGGACCATGTGCCCTTCTGTACCCAATTGGTCCTGAGATCACCGCATGGAGCTTTGAAAGCACGGCTTAACCAGGGTGAGGGTGCAGCCTACGCCGTTATCACAGCCTAGCTGTATTTGCTTAGGGACCGATTTCATCGTCTTCCATGGTCACCTTTCAGCCATCATTCCTGTCTTCGAAGTTCGTCAACATTCCACGACAACGTTATCACAATTTCCCCCTCCCCGAAGGAGTTACCGACTTTTCCCCCAAATCGCACGTGTGTGTGTAGGTGGCCACCAAAGCAACGAAAAGCCACCTCAGCAAGCATCGATATAATCTTTCAACTCATTTTAGTAGGAGTACTAATAGACTTCCCGCCTACTACCGCAGACTAGCAAAAAAGACGCTCGCCTCCCCACGCGTTTAGAGACATCGGTGATTTTGATTCGAAAACGAAGGCTAACTCGACATCTGTGAACTCTGCCATAGTCAATCGGCGAGTATCTGATGAGTATTCCCACTTCCGAAGGCCATCTATGAGTGCTCCCTCATCTGAAGCGAGAGGTAACCTGACTACCCCCTTCGTAGTCATCGTATCCCAACTGGCCCTTTTCTTGAAACGAGCACGTAAGCAATTGTAACTGTTGCCGCCTGCAGATTGTTCTAGAATCTGGCTTACCCAATCTATCCATTCTCTGTGTGAGCACCCTTATTTAAACTCCCCCTTTACATCACCGACCTGAATCCGACCTACTTAGTCTCCTAATTAACCCACTTGTATCTCACGTAGACATTTAACTCCGTCTGTGCGACCATTCCCTTCAAACCTAATATTTGTGTATATTTAAATATTATTTTGTTGCTAGTAAAGATATATTTTCGTCATTGTCTTTCTTTTGCAATCCCAACGCGTATCAGCAACCTGTTAATCTTTGGCCTACTTGCACTCTAAAGTATTTGTTTTAAAAAGGACTCGCAAAGTTAATAATAAACCATCCGCACTGGACTCATAACAATTTCCCCATTCACTAACGGCTTTAACCAACTTCGGCCCAAAGCCCCTAAAGTACCTATGTATATTGTTGTAGGTTAGCCAAGATTATAATCTTTATTTATTATGATTAATAAAAATGAGTCGTACGTTCGTACTTCCAGTGATTGACAGAGGATCGGTCTCTAAAGGCGCTTTTCTCAATCTTTATTCTATTCAATGAATAAAAGGGAAGTTCTTTCTTTAATATACCAAATACTGCCAACGCAACTCGTTCAAGGATAATTTAAACATTTCATCCAAAAATAGACTTTTACTGTAAATTAATCAATTCAAACAAAAATGTATATATATATATATTAAAAAAAATTACAACTAAAAAAATGGTTTTAAGTCCCGCTAACGATATTCGGTTCTTGGTGACTTTACGGGAGAACAATTTACTTTAAACAGAATTCTTCTTTATGATATGCACATAATCTACTTCAAACGCACGGAGACATGAAAATAGGATTTTTTACTTATATAATGTAATGAGATTGAACCAGAGAATCCAAACGAAATACCTTCACTCGAATCTTGTCCGAGGTGGCGTCGTGAGTGTAGTTTCTTGGCTTCTCACTAGATGGCGTTATTTTGAATGAGGAAGGACGAGTGACGTCACACGGAATTTCGAGTCGACATAAGAGAATCAGCAATCAAAACAAACGAGGATTGAGGAGGGCGAGGGGTCATTAGTTTATGACCTTGAAATGGTTTTCTTTAGACTAGGATTGCATATGTTTGTATGCTTTTCTAGCGATTTGGTATCGCTTATGGAGTTTCTATTTTGGGTGAGAAATCTACTTAGTTTGGCGTTGTCAAACTCAGATAGGATAAGATTACTTGACGATCTTTGGTAATCGAACTGTGATGATTATACTTGGTGCAATCTGGTATTGTCCCCCAAAATTAAAGTCCTCCTTAACTTGCTAGGGAACTCTATCCTGGCAGGTTCTTGTCGATCTCGTGATGAAAACGAACAAGTCTCTTTTTTCTCCTGCCGAACCGTTTTATACTTGAATTACTCCTGCGGGGTAATTAGAGGTGGAGGGGACTTGCAAGGTGAGACCCAAGGGTAGTCTTTCCTTTGGGCGTCTGTTATTTCTCTTCCTCGACATTTCGAAATTAGGGAAACTGGATCCATATTGATTCGAGAAAAGTGGGTATCCATTCCGCCGTACTTTGACGTCATGGCGCTCTGGGGATAGCGTAATACGAGATCGACAGTTTAAATTTTTGACTTGCTTGTTTACAAATACCCCTTCGGAGGGTCGGCATTTTAAGTATAGGTCATTAATCTGTCTCCTAAATTTTCCATTTTTTCTGTTCTCGAATGTTAACGGAGACCGGGTTGAGGTGCTCGGAGAAACCCAGATGGGCTTTGATTTTCCTTCATTATTTCTCATCGCCATGGGGAGGACCTCGATATATATTTACACTCGCAATTACTTAACTGCCTTGGATAACTAGTATATCTCTACACACACACACACACACACACATATATATATATATATATATATATATATATATATATATATATATATATATATATATATATATATATAGAAAGAGAGAGAGAGAGAGAGGAAAGAGAGAGAGAGAGAAAGAAGAGAGAGAGAGAGAGAGAGAGAGAGAGAGAGAGAGAGAGAGAGAGAGAGAGAGAGAGAGAGAGAGAGAGAGAGAGAAAGAGAGAGAGAATATGGTCATTCCAGGACAATGCGAATTGTGTATAACCGCGCTGCAGCCTATTTGCAGGGGGGCTTGATAAGACTTAAGCCTAAGAACTAGCTTTAACCTGGATGTAGTTCGTTAAATGAATTTTCAACCTGGATTTTGGTAAGGTGAAGCATAGTACCTCTCCTAGACCAGTGGGTGTTTACTGGAGATTGGAATAAAAGGGGTTTAAGTAAAATCACAAATGAATCTTTAGCCTTCTGATTATGAGAAAATAATGAATGAAATGTCGGAAAGCTACAGTTTCAATTTGAATCCGAACCACGGTGGTACTTAAACATATGGTAAGGTAGATTCAAATCAGGCTCTCCTTTTGGCAACTAACCCTACCCAATGTGTTTAACTGTAAAAGCTATTTCTACCCGGCCCTTTTATACCTCTTCGGTTCAAAAGTGAATAATTCAGCAGAAAAAAAGTAGAAACAGTAAAATAGCCTGATTATCCTATGGCGATTAATAATTATATTTCTGTACTGAGATTTAGAAAGCTTTGCAACTTTTTATTAAATTTAGATGTCAGATTAACCATGAAGGTTTAATAGTTCTCTGTCGAAGTATGGCCAAATGTACGGGGATGTACACACAAAGGCTCCA
This sequence comes from Ceratothoa steindachneri, assembly GCA_963969495.1. Classification (NCBI taxonomy): domain Eukaryota; kingdom Metazoa; phylum Arthropoda; class Malacostraca; order Isopoda; family Cymothoidae; genus Ceratothoa; species Ceratothoa steindachneri. The sequence continues at coordinate 104,184,566 of OZ018327.1, read as the reverse complement.
AGTTAGGCTAAGCAAGACAACAAATGTTATTATTCTAAGAGTGCGATTTGAATAGTTAGCTGCAGGCGCGTGACCAAGGAATAATTCCAACACAACAACAAGAATCGATTTTAATATACACTAGATAAAAGGTACACAAGAAATATATATATTTATATATATATATATATATATATATATATATATATATATATATATATATATATATATATATATATATTTATATAGATATATATATATATATATATATATATATATATATATATATATATATATATATATATAAATATATATATATATATATATATATATATATATATATATATATATATATATATATATATATATATATATATATATATATATATATATATATACACGAATGAGACGGAATTAGGTGGTTCCGAATACTGATTGGATAACCAGGGTTATTAAATGATTATAATAGGGGATTTGGGCTGGTAAGAGTTTTAGTTCCTTTGAACCTCAGGAGTAAAGTGGGGCGAACTTGGAAGGAGGAGGCCTTAGTGACCTTGATTACTCAAGGGTGTAGAAGGGAATCCGAATTGTGTGATGCTACGTTCCCCAAACGTTGATTTTGTCCTCAAGATGTCACCAGAAGAACTTCGGTTGACGGATTCTCTTATTCTTAATCCGAAGGCGGCTGAGAAAGGCTAATGTTGCCTCAAGAGACTTTTCTCCTTGACCCAAAGATACGAGTGTGATGTCTAGCTCTTCCGTTGCATGCGACGGTCACTAAACACTTCTCGGGCGAGAGCGTCGTTCAAGAGAACTTCCGTTCGGGGAATCGTCTTCAAACCGAATCTGCAGGTAATCCTTGAAAGGGCGCATATATACCCGGATTTCTCCAAAATAGAAACAGAGAGAGAGGGAGACCTTCTCGGACCTTCATTATCAGCTGGGGCTACAGAGCGTCTCCTTACGGGAAGGTGTAATAGGCTGGGATCGGCGGGTCTGAAGGAGAGATCTGCGGATGATGGTATAAAAGTTGGCTGGAGGCAAACCTACAAAAAGACGAATAATCTCCCGAATCGGGGGAAGGAATATAATGAAGACAAAGAGATAGCCTTCAATTAAAGCGATATGTCTTAGTGTGAATTTTTCAGTGACCAGGAAGTCAGTCCAAAAAGGGTAAAGTCAGAGGGGGGAGGGCGAGTGACGGCTTGCTTTCTCTCCCGAAGTAATATCTTAGGAGGGGGAAATATTACTATTTTAGTGGGTCCCTCTACATTCTCAAAACAAATTTTGAAAAATAAATACTTATAATTTAATGCAGCCAATTCTAAGAGCTTTCGCAAAGAAACTTTGTCGCATTGCACTGTTTTTGCTCCCCTCTAAATAAGATGCAAAAACAGAAGTGATGTGTAAACAAAATCTATAAACATATAGTAAACTGTTCTTGAAAACAACCAAGTGTAATGCGTACTTACCCCATACATTATTATTCCGTCATCTGTCCCTTAGCTTTGATGACATGCTTTAGACATTTTGACATAGATTCAATCAGGTTTTGGCAAACATCCACGGATATTTCCTAACACCATATATTTTTTATCGCTTCTTATAACTGTCGACTGAGCCAGTATTATGGCATTCAAGCTTACTTTTTACGATATGCAATTAATTTTTATTCGGATTGAAATCTGGGCCATTACCAGGCCATTCCATGATTTTGTAATTATTGCCATTAAGCCATTTTGCAACACTTTTGTCCTTGTGGCACGGAGCACCATCGTGGATGAACATTTACGTCTCATGGATTGCAATTGTGTCTGGAAGTTTTTCCTGAAGCATTTCTAAATACCGTGCGCCGTTTATGGTTGTGTTTTTAGGAAGAAAGTACATGCTTCCTCTCCCTTTACTACTGAAACAACCACAAACCATCATACTTGGAAGGTGTTTCATTGTTTTCCTCGTGTATTTAAGGTGCATCCTATTTCTTACGCATGGCTTCAGTAATGAGAGGTTTTATAGGGTCTGAGTAAGTTATGGTACTCTCTCTCTAGTTTTGCAGGCTGGGTTAAGTGATCATCAGCATCCTTATGGGATGAAGGAAAAATATATATATATTATATCTGGATTCTCTATTCCTATGTATTTATGGCCGAAATAAGCTTTAAATATGGTGAACAAGGAATATAACTTTTTATTCTTGAAACAACAATAATTTTCTGATTCTTCTGACTGATTTTTACACATTTTTTGCATTCATTTTGTTTATAGAAAGAACAGAGAGGGATCGCTGTGTGTAATACAGGCGATCAGGTAGTCATAGAGGAAGGTTGCGAAAATCATTTAAGAAAAGATAGCAAGAATTGATAGGTCGGTGGCTATACACCGATGCGTGGTGTTAGTGTGGCTGCGTTGGTCTCGTGGTTTGGACTGGAGGACGGTTGGAGGCAGATCAGGAGGGCGAGACTATCTGCTCAGTCAGAAACGCGTTATTCATGATGCCTTTTGGTTAAGCGAAGAACGGTACGGGTGGCGGGTGTTCATGGGCCGCGGGGTATCGCGGTGCCATTGAATACCTTCTTACAGGTAGTGCAGTGTATAATGGGTCTCTGGCGAGTTTCCCGAGTTGTTTTGTGAGTCTGGTGTGAGTGTATGTGTTGAGGGGTGCTAATTTGTTGTTGTTGTGTAGTGCGGCCATTCTCGAGTACAACGAAGAGCAGCAAGCGCGCTTCAGAGCAAAGTTCTGAATGCGCTGAGCCTTCCGCTTCCACGTGTCACTCGCGGCTGCGAGTGACAGTGGGGCGTACGTGAGAATAGGTCGCACGAGTGCTTTGTATAGGTGTAGCTTTAGTCTTTTGCTCGCAGAAGAGAAACTGCACAGAGATGTGTTTGTTCGTGAGGCTCTTGCTTGTATTATATTTTGGTGTATATTGAACCTGAGGGTTTTGTGAAAAGTTACCCTGAGGATTTTGGTACATTAAGTGTATTCGAGTCTTGTTGGGTTTAGGTGGTTCATGTCTGGTGTGTGTGAGAAGATTTGTAGGTTGTGCATGAAGTGACCTTAGAGTAGAGTATCATATGTGCCTTTTGAGGATTCTTGGCAATCAGTCATTTATCCTCGTAATCTGCATTATCTTCTAGTATTGTTTGTGCGTGGAGCGCGATTTCTTCTGGCCCTCAGCCGCTGACGAGAATAGTCTCATTATCCGCGTAGGCCACTGTGTATGTGTGACAGCAGTTTTCGGGTGGGCGTGGGGTGTCGTTTCTGAACATAATATATAGTGTAGGGGCCAGTACGCTTAATTAGGGAACACCTGAGCGTGGTGTAAAGGGTCGTGAGAGGGTATTGTTGTATTTTATGTGGCAACTCCGTTCAGTGAGGTAGTGCGAGAAGAGCCTTCTGGTGCAGAGAGATAACTCCGTATTGTTGGCGAGTTTCCAACGGAGTCCCTCGTGCCACACTTTATCGAAGGCCTTCTCCACGTCCTTGCTTTTTTGAGAGAGTCTGTTGATGTACCTGGCGTTTAAGTTGTATTCTGTCGTGAACGATAGTCACGGCCACCTGAGTGGACCGGCATCTCCTAAACCCGATATATAGGGGGGGGGGGAGAACCAGTCCCTCTCTTCCAGGTACTCCCGTAGGCGGCAGTTGACCATTCGTTTGAGTATTTTACCATGGTGCTCTAATAGAGCACTAGGCCTGTAGTTGTAAGTGTGTTTTGGATCTTTGTTCGGTTTGTGTAGGAGTATGTTGTGTGAGACTTTGAATATTTTAGGGAAGTGGCCTGAGGCTAGTGAGGCTTTGAATAGGTGTTTAAATGTTGGGTATATGTTTGCGGGGAGGTTGTGTATGAGTGTGACTGGTAGCCAGGAGAGGCGGGACGCGCGTTTTGGTGTTGTTTTGAAATAGTGTTTTGTTTCCTCCGCGGTGATTCGAGTGGTTAATGTGGATGTGTAGTGGAGCAGCACCATTCGTATCAGGAAGGCAGGCCTTAGCTCGTGAGCGTGGTCCCGTCACCACTCCTGGACTTCCTAGAAGTGCTCCCGCGCGCGTGGTTTTGGTGGGTTGTGTGTGTGTACTGTGTCCCAGTGGGACCTAAATGCGTCGAGGATGACGTTAGTGTCTGTGAGTGTTTGGTTGTTTACTTGGAGGGTGATAGGTTTGCCTAACATCCTTTTTACGTGCTGCCAGAAGAAGGAAGGGTCCGTGCAACGTATGTCGTCCGCCTCGCCACTGCTGGTTCCTATCTAGCTGCACGCACTGTAGGATGCGGGCAAGTAAGTGATTTATCTTCTGTTGTCGTCAGCCTCTAGTGTAGTGATTATTGTATTGTGTGATAAATCTTTGAGTGTGTATGGAGAATGTGAAATGTTTTATGCAAGTGTAATTTTGTTGTGGTGAGTGTAGGTTGCGTGCAGTGGTTATAGTGTTTAAGATTGAGCACCAGTGGTCATCTATCAGGTCTGGATTGGTGTACTCTAGGTCGAGATTTTTTGGCGTTTTTTCTGTTTTGTGTCTCAAGAACTCTTCCCAGTTTGTGTTTTTGTAATCGTAGAGAGGTGGTGTAGGTATGAGTATGGGAGATGTGGATATGATGAGGCATATTAGTATGTGGTCAGATAGTACGTGGGGACCGGGTGATATGTGTGTGTGGAAGCGTGTGGCGTAGTCGTTGCGGAAGACAACGTCTTCGGTTCACGAGAACCGAAGAATGTGGGGAAGGCAGGGCCGATGTGCTCGCAGCGATAGCACAGCAGGGCACTGGCCAGGTACCTTCCCGCATCATTCGTGTTGTTGGAAAGAAGTGTCGGGTGAAAAGAGTTGAGGTCTCCCGCGAAGAAGATAGGGAGGTTATAGTGAGATAGGGCCCGGAGTGAAACTTCTATATTTAATTGTAGGCGTTGTGGTCTGTAGTGTGTGGCCAATAGAATGGGGCCGGAGCTTATATCTACCTTGCAGGCTAGAAAGGAGTCGTCTCGTGTTCTGATGAAGGAGTGATGTATGGAGCGCTTTACTAGGATCGCTGATCCTAGGTGCCGCGCCTGTGGAGATAGGTAGGTGTGGTAGCCTGCGATGCGGAGTCTGTTTTTGGGAGGAAGTAGGCTGGTTGAGTTCAGGAGTACTATGTCAGGTCTTTGTGTGTTGAGTACCCAGTTGGCAACTGTATGGCGAATACCGTGCCAACTGTGTACGTTTAATTGTGTCATGTTGAGACGACCTATTGTCGTGGGCGGAGTGCGTTATTGTAGTCAAAAGTAGAGGCATGATGAGCCATCACCTTTACCGTGTCGGCTGTTGTTTATGGTGGTTGTCAGAGGTGTTGTTGAGTGGGCAGGCCGTGCTGGAGGGAGGAATGTGTTCTATAGAAGGAGTTGTCGAGGTAGTAGGCTTAAAAATGGGGAAGTCTAGGAGGGGGAGTAAGTAGCAGAGGTGGATGGAGTAGAGCTAGGAGATGATAGGCTAGAGATAGTAGGAGAGGTGGGGTGTCGAGGGAGAGAGGAGAGTTGGTCGAAGGAGGATTGGAAGGGGAAGGAGTTGGAACAGCAGGAGGGGGGACAATTCTCGAGGAGATAGACGAGGCACTCGACGACCTCAACGAACATCTTATAAATGCAGATAGGGCTTGCATCCCCAAAACCCAGTATGAAACCATCTCCTCATACAGGTGGACTAGGTACATGAAAGAACTCTACAGAGAATTGAAAGTCATGTACGAGTTAAATATCAGAAATACATGAGGAGACTCGCTACAACGAAGTAGAGAGATCGAAGAGAAGCTCAACCAATTGATCCTCGAACAACAACAGAGACAATGGGACGATGCGATCGAGAGCCTCGATCAAGATACATCTCCCAAAGACTGTTATAAGAAAGTCAAAAGTATCAGAGGATCATCTGGAAAAAAAGAAAATAGAAATCCAGAAAGAAGATGGATCCATTGAAACAGAAGGGAAAAACATAGAAGTAATACTCCGGCGTTATTGGGAAAAAATCTTCAGAATATCAGAAGAAGAAAACGAAGATTTTGGTATAGAGTTAGGAAACAACATCGTAGACGAGCTTAACAAGGAAAAACACCGAACGCATCCTCATCACCAGGTGGATAGACTGCGTGACGGAGACGCCGAGATCACCGAGTAAGAGATCCTTGGTGGACTCCGCTCATTCCAACAAAAAGCCCCACGCCAATCGGGGCTTAAGAAGGTAAACTTCGAAAAGGCACTAGCCAACATCATCGAAGGAATGAGACGTATTTTTAACGCATGTCTTAATACAGGGTACTTTCCAGGTGCTTACAAGACGGCAAAGATAATGTTCTTGCCCAAGCACGGAAAGGACCCAACGTTGAGAGAGAGTGTCGTAGAATGAACTCTCGACGATATACCATATATAACTATTCGTTAAGGGAACTTCTTTAATTATCTTTAGAGTGCGTGGATGTCTGGCGGGCCGATATTATGTATCTTCAATATGCTCAAGAAGTGGAACTGAGCTCAAGGATAATAATATTGCTATCATTAATAAAATAGAGTTTTATTCATAATAACTATCAACAATACACAAAACGGAAAATATTGACATAAACAGAGAATGGAAAGGGTCGTGGGGTCTCGGGCTAATCCGAGGATTAAAAGATTTAAAAAGGTAAAACAAATATAAAGTTAAAGAGATGGGATGGTTCGCTAAACCATTTAAAGCACAGGATAGAATTGACAAAAGGATTAAATACTCCAAGGTAACGTTCGGCTTACGTAATTTTATACTAGTCGTGCAAAGGAAGTCGACGTAAAGGAATTTTCGGTCCGCTGGCGAGTTCCAGCCGAAGGGGGGGGAATAAAATGATCCTGACGTGGCGTATTGGGAATGAGAACCGTTTCTCGACGAACGGCTTGAAAAACAATGGCTGTTCTACGTTGTTCTCTTCTGAACAACAGGGGGGGGGGGTGATAACCGTCTCTTGTCTACGGGCTCAAAAACAATAGCTGTTCTAATGTTGTTTTCTTCTGAACAACAAGGGGGAAGGGTAAGAACCGTTTCTTGGCGAACGGGCTCAAAAAAACAATGGCTGTTCTACGTTGTTCTCTTCTGAAAAACAGGGAAAGGGGTGAGAACCGTTTCTTGTCAACGGGCTCGAATGAACAATGGCTGTTCTAACGTTGTTCTCTTTCTGAACAACAAGGGGGAAGCCTTGATGACTTGGCGTCACCAAAGGCTCGAACCTTGGCACTTAAGGAATATTGTCCTTCTTCTGGACAAGTGATGGTGAATCTCGAGGTCGAAGTCCCTTGGCGCACAAATTGAGAGAGGTTCGTGGTGATGTTTCGCGACGAAAATCTGGATCTCCAATCTGCTCTTAGTGGTATAGTTTCCATCTAAATAGTCGAGACACTCCCTTCGCGTGGGGGACAATGGAGTGGGAGCTTCGAGGGAATGCACAGCCGAGCTTGGGAACAATGCCTTATCTGCCCATAAGCCTAACTCAATCTGGCGAGGTCGGCGTATGGGTGCGAACTGGTGAAGATAAACCTCCTTGTTTAAACATTGACTCAGGTGGCTGCGATAAGGCGCCAAGCTTCAAAGCGAAGATGCACGTGGAAAGCATCGTGGTTCTAAATAAAACGTGATAGGGGTTGAAATTAACGCGGCCTCAACCCGTTCTATCACACCCCTCCATTCCGGGGGAAAGTTGTCAATTCGAAAAAAAAGAGAGAAGGGACAACGATAGAGCTCCGTTGTGGGGAACTTGTTTTCTTGTACAAACCGTACCTTCCTGCACCTAACTAGTATTACCTCAATACATATGATTATTTTGATCTTTAGATTACAGGGGAAAATAACCTTTAATACACTTAATGAAAAAAAAAGAAAGTTGCATGGAACAATGAAGTGATATAAAATTAGTACATATGGGACAAAATAATTTATACGTAAATTAATGGTTACAAATATATATACATACAAAAAAAATAGACATTAGGCGTTACAAAATTCAGACATATACATTAACTATTTATATTGCAAGAGAATCTATTTCAAGTCGTACAAGACGGTATATACCTACATGGAGATACTAATCCTATGAATACAATTACTCTACGCTATTCGGTAACGCATTCCTACTTAGTGCGTCAGCGACCTGGTTATCGGAACCTTTTATATAATTTATTTTAAATTGATACTCTTGCAAGAGTAAACTCTAGCGCTTGGTTCGACCGTTGGAGTGTCGCACATTCCCAATATAGGCTAACAGACGGTGGTCGGTTCCTATCTAAAATTCTTTTCCTATCAAGTACCTTTTGAATTTGTATATAACCCATATAATTGATACAGCTTCCTTCTCTAAAGGGGCATATCTCTTTTCACGTGGTAATAATTGACGACTAGCATATGCAACTGGATGACTCGTTCCGTCATCCTCGTATTGAAGGAGTACACCTCTAATGCCCTCGTTGGACGCGTCGGTCTTAATCCCAAAGGATTTTTCCGGGTTGGGCAACTTTAAAATATGGGCAGAAATGAGCTTACTCTAGAGCTGATTAAAATCGGAAATAGCGACATCATTCCAACGTAAACGATCGGGGGAATTATTTTTTTGAAGGGGGCTGAGGGGGGCCGAAATTGGAGCGAAATTTAGAACAAATCGCTGATAGTGAGAAGCTGATCCTAGGAACGATCTTAATTGCTTCTTTGTAATCGGAAGGGGCATGTCGGCGATTGCCTTAATCTTGTTCTCTTGGGGACCTAACTTGCTTTGGTTATTTTGAAACCAAAAATATTTTATAGTTTCGTGGGCAAAATGGCATTTGTGGGGGCCAATGGTGATGCCATTTTCGCGCAGTCGCTTGAAAAGAGCTAATAGGGTGTTTAATGGTGACCCCATTCAAATAGTTCTTGTAGCTGACTCTTTTGATGTGGTGTCAGCTGCGCGTCAATATCCAGGTCAGAGGGTTCCAAAGACTCGCCTGGTAGGGAAGGAGGAGGGTAATCGGCATCAGGTTGGGTGCACACTATCTGTATTACATTAAGGGACTCCGCGGGGCAATCTTCTTCAAGCGCCGATGTTTCGTCCAGTTCTACAAAGGTATCTCCATGGTCGCGTTGGGGTTTCTTTTCTTTTTGGGGTCCACGCACAGTCTCCGTGTCCTTGTCTAGGGCCTTATCACCTAAGGGGGTTAGTATTTCACACTCCTTTTGTGCCGTCCTAAAGTCCTGGTTAGGGGTCTCCGAGAAATCGGACGGTATCGGGGTTCTCATGGGGACGGGCTCCTGGGCTTCTTTCTTAGCTTGGCCTCGAGAAAGGGCGGCCTGAGACACAGGGTCGGAACTTACTTGGGCGCTCTGTCCTATAAGTACGGAACAGAATTGTATCGGGGCTGAAATGACTTCAGCCCAGCCATTATAATATTGACACTGCAGGTAACATCTAACGACGGGAAATTGGTTCGCCCGCCCAAGGTAGTCATGTACCACCGCAAACTTTTCGTGGTTAGGGTCCACTGGGGGGAGGAGTTCGTCGGACAAGATGAAACACGTACATTTTGTGTCCCTGACGAGAGTCGATTCTCGGCAGCCGTTCACGCTGCCCTCGTCAAATTTCAAAGTTCCCGATGAAGTTTCATCAAAAATAAATTTACCTGGTAGCCTGACAGAGGGGGAGAAGTTTTTGCTTGGGTCTGCACCACCGGCGGAGCCGGGGTTGCATTAATCTGAGGAACTTGGTGGGCTGGTCCGCTTTTAAGCCAAGAATTTTGGGGGGCAATTCCAGCTCATGTGGTTTTCTACACCACAGGTGAAGCATATGATTGGTCGCTTCGCGAAGAGAGATGGAGGAGAAATCTTAACGGGAGGTTTGGAGTCCCGTTGTTGGTTTGGGGGAAAGAAGTTTTGTGGTTTTACGGGGCTCGGAAACTTCGTCGGCTTTCCTGTGAAGGGGCGCGAATCCTTCTTTCTTTTCTTGTAGGGGGATTGCTGAGAAGTTCGATTTTTCTTTGGGTATAAATTATGGCTTGCGGCATAGACATCCGCTTTTTCGGTACATTCTTTTAAAGGTCTGGCACCCACGAGCCTTGACGAACGCGCGGATCTCCGTTGGGAGAGACGCCAAAAATTGATCTCGCAACACGAAGTCTGTTATCGACTCGTAGTTCGGATCAACCTTTGAGGATTCTAACCAAAATTTAAAATTCCTTTGAAGAATTTATCCGAATTGACGGAACGCCTGTCCGAGTTTAATACGACCTCCTCGAAATTATTGGCGGTAGAAATCGGGAGTCATATTATGAGCGGCCAATAACTCAGCTTTTAAGGTGCTGTAGTTAATTGTACACTCAGATGGTAAAGATATAAAAAATTTGCGCAATTTACAATTTAACAGGGGAAGTAATCTGGCTACACCTTCAGCCTCCAGATCCATGTTATTGATTTCGAGGATCTTTTCGAAGTGAGTTAAAAATGCTCCGAAATCCTCTCCATCCTTGAAATTGGGGAGCTATAGTGAGAGATTAGGGGGGATGCTTCGGAACGGGAACAGGCGGGATGTATCTCTGGTTCAACACGAGCTAATTCAATCTGATGGTGAAGCTCAGCTTGTCTTATCCGTTTCTCTCTTTCTCTTTCTTATCGTTGGATTTCTCTTTCTTCTTGTAGGATTTCTCTTTCTTCTCGTTGGATTTCTCCTTTTCGTTCTTCTCGTTGTATTTCTCTTTCTTCCTCTTTTCTTTGCTCCTCTTGGACGTACTCAATTAGTTCTTTTCCAGAAAGTCCCAAGGACTCTCCTTGCGCTTTAAAGATTTCAAACTAAGTCATCTTGGCACTTGAACACGCACTAGTCAACCAACTAAAATTCCTTGCAACAAGAATTATGCCTCTATAGAATTAGCCTACCTAAATATGGGCACTGACCTATTCGTACTTGGTTTCTCGATCTAAATAACCACTGACAAAAATCACAAAAAAAACACAAACAAATTATTATAACAGTTCCTTGAGCTACTCCAGCTTCTTAAGTTTCAAAAAAGGGGATAGCAATCGTTAAAACAAAGGGGACTACTATATTCTATTATTATAACGAATAACACTATGCTTTACTCGACTGAGACCAGTGTTTGCAAAGATATAGCGTTAAACCTTACACACCTGATACCAAATTTAAATAGTATATATATATATATATATATATATATATATATATATATATATATATATATATATATATATATATATATATATATATATCGTAGAATGGACTCTCGACGATATACCATTTATAACTATTCGTTGAGGGAACTTCTTTAATTATCTTTAGAGTGCGAGGATGTCTGGCGGGCCGATATTATGTATCTTCGATATGCTTAAGAAGTGGAACTGAGCTCAAGGATAATAATATTGCTATCATTAATAAAATAGAGTTTAATTCATAATAACTATCAACAATACACAAAACGGAAAATATTGACATAAACAGAGAATGGAAAGGGTCGTGGGGTCTCGGGCTAATCCGAGGATTAAAAGATTTAAAAAGGTAAAACAAATATAAAGTTAAAGAGATGGGATGGTTCGCTAAACCATTTAAAGCACAGGATAGAATTGACAAAAGGGTTAAATACTCAAAGGTAACGTTCGGCTAACGTAATTTTATACTAGTGGTACAGAGGAAGTCGACGTGAAGGAATTTTCGGTCCGCTGGCGAGTTCCATCCGAAGGGGGGGAATAAAATGATCCTGACGTGGCGTCTTGGGAATGAGAACCGTTTCTCAACGAACGGCTTGAAAAACAATGGCTGTTCTACGTTGTTCTGAACAACAGGGGGTGGGGGGGTGCGAACCATCTCTTGTCTACGGCTCAAAAACAATGGCTGTTCTAATGTTGTTCTCTTCTGAACAACAAGCGAGAAGGGTGAGAACCGTTTCTTGGCGAACAGGCTCAAAAGAACAAAGGCTGTTCTATGTTGTTCTCTTCTGAACAACAAGGGAAGGGGTGAGAACCGTTTCTTGGCGAACAGGCTCAAAAGAACAAGGGCTGTTCTATGTTGTTCTCTTCTGAACAACAAGGGAAGGGGTGAGAACCGTTTCTTGTCAACGGGCTCGAATGAACAATGGCTGTTCTACGTTGTTCTCTTTCTGAACAACAAGGGAGAAGCCTTGATGACTTGGCGTCACGAAAGGCTTGAACCTTGGCACTCAAGGGATATTGTCCTTCTTCTGGACAAGTGATGGTGAATCTCGAGGTCAAGGTCCCTTGGCGCACAAAGTGAAAGAGGGTCGTGGTGATGTTTCGCGACGAAAATCTGGATCTCCAATCTGCTCTTAGTGGTAAAGTTTCCATCTGAATAGTCGAGACACTCCCTTGGCGTGAGGGACAATAGAGTGGGAGCTTCGAGGGAATGCACAGCCGAGCCTGGGAACAATGCCTTATCTGCCCATAAGCCTAACTCAATCTGGCGAGGTCGGCGTATGGGTGCGAACTGGTGAAGATAAACCTCTTTGTTTAAACATTGACTCAGGTGGCTGGGATAAGGCGCCAAGCTTCAAAGCGAAGATGCACGTGGGAAGCATCGTGGTTTTAAATAACACGTGATAGGGGTTGAAATTAACGCGGCCTCAACCCGTTCTTTTACAGAGAGATACCGCCCAATTACACTCCTGGAATTTGGCGGGAAGCTCTTTGAGAAGATCATGAACGGGAGACTCGTGTATCACCTGGAAGAAAACTCCCTCTATACCCCATGTCAATTCGGGTTTAGAAAGAAGCGAAGTACGCAAATGGCAATCAATGTCATAATGGAAAAGCTTTCTTAAGTCAAACGGGACAGGAGTTATGTGGATATCGTTTGTCGGGATGTATCCAAGGCGTTTGATAAGGTGTGGTACCAAGGCATGCAGTATAAGATCCTACAGCTGGGTCTAAGTGAAAACTTAGAAAGAACTCTCTGTGACTATGTCATGGAGAGAGCGGCGTATATCAGTCTAGTTTGCACGGACGGACCAAAGTTTCTGCTCACTGCGGGCCTCCCGCAGGGGAGGTGTCTGTTCCCCACCCTTTAGTAGATATACCCTGCGGATGTCCCAGCCCCTGTGTACCCCTCTTCCCTCAATATTCAGTACGCCGATGATTTCAGCCAGATAATCGTATCTCCATGGAGGAATGCACCGTGGCAAGCTCGCATGAAAGCGATGGAAATTGCGAACCTGAACATCTACGAGGCTCAGTGGAAGAACAAACCAAGAGAAATTTAAGGTAGTCACCGTTGGACGCACCCTAAGGGCAGACGTGCGTGTGGGGGATACACGATACCCCTACACCAACGAATGCAATGCAATGCAATGTACTTGGTATGAAAATCACCTCTACCGGGTACAAGAAGCACGTCGAAGAAAGAATTTCTTGAGCCTCGGCCGCTGTCAGAACTCTATATACATTTAGAAATTTACGTGAAAGCAACAAAAAGAAGATCTACAATGCCCTTGTAAGATCTACGTTGCTTTACCCCGCCTCCACCCTCTCATGTGTCTCAAAAACACAAAAGAGGCGACTTCAAGTAGTGCAAACTAAATGCATGTAACTAATCACGGGTACACGCAGGCAAGAAAGAAGACGGCAAGAAGATCAGCACAGAGAGGTGAAGATAGTTCCCATTAACCAAGTAATACAAGAACGGACCCGGAAAATGCAGGATCTGGTTAATCGGGAACTGAGTGATGAAATCACCCAGATGATTACCCAGAACAGAAGAGCTGACTGTCGCGCCAGATTTCCCAGCTCCGCCAACCGAGTGGCTGGCGGGGACGAAGTGCCGTTCTATACATAATGTGATGTAAACCCTTTAAAGAAGAAGAAGTAAATCATACAAGACAAGAAACTCAAAACTACGACAACAACCCACCGATGAAGACACCTTTAAACCAAGATTGTAAAAAAAAAACAATTACGACAAGAACCCTATTAAAGATGAAGAAACAAAAAGACTAAAACACACACGAATACAAATGATACCAACAAGAATAAGCACGCACCAAAAATGTAATAACAAAACACAAACATATAAGCAATGCATAACACACACAAAATTAAACTAAAAGTTGTTAAGACAAATGGCTTGAACGCCATAAATAATTATTTATAATTATTACAAATCTACAGTAACAACAAAGAATACACGCTACCAAACAAATAATAAAAGTAATAGGTCTGATCACCAGACTCTAAGCATCTCTTCGCACCCTACGACCCTACATTCATTCTCTTTTCTCCGCTTGTCTATTTTCTCTATCTACCCACACACCCTATCGTCCTCCCTTACATGCACCCACTTTAATTTAATCATAATCATAATCATGCTGATCTACCCCGCAGTGGTGTCCCAAGTGGCTAATAAAACCTCGATGAAAAGGCTCCAACGTATCCAGAACACTGCCTCTCTGCTTATTAACAAAGCAAGAAGGCTAACGGATCAGGCAAAGCGTCCTGCATCGGAGGAAACGCTTGGAGCCCATCAATGTCGTCACCTAGAAACGTGGCAAAAAGATCTGGTCCAATCTAATTGATGATGTCATTATGGAACTGCAGGGAGCAGGCAGCAAGTTAAATATACCCGCGTGGCTACGGGCGAAAGCCTCACGCAGAAGCCGGTTCCCGAGCACAAAACTCTGTTCACGAGAAAATATTAATCCAATATACACATAAAAAGCATCACAACACATCAAATCTAGTTCCATACAGATGCTCACGAAAAATGAGACTACAGGCAACACTAAAATAGCATTGTCAGCAAAAAAGCTAGAAAAGGCTTGAATGCTACAAACACTATTACACTAAAAGTCAAAAGACAGAGAAAAAGAGGCAAAATACAATAATAAGAACATTAAAAACACATGAAGAAACAAACAGACATTAAAAAAACACAAAATAACAAAAAAAATAAAGGAAAAATAAAATAGAATAAAAATAAAGCGATGCCCTCCGTACTAGGGCAAAATCCCCCCCCCCCCTCGTCCATCTGTAATTTTCCCCCACTATATCTTCCACTATACCATCTCTCTTCGAAAAATTTCAGGTTCATATTCATCATAAAAATCAAAAGAGTGCATAACAAAGGTGCACTCTTAATAACTAACACCAGAAGGAGAGAAAGCAGGAGGCAGAGGGACCTACACCGCACAATCCAAATGACTCCAATCAACTTGGAACTGCAGAGTAAGCCCGCAAAAGCTGGGAGAAAGTACTACGACTCATGACGGAGGAGACCAGGCTAAGAAACATAGACATTCCACCAGACGACAGAAAAAGAAGAAGACTAGACTTCATCAGCAGTAAAGGGCAGACCGAAAGACAGGAAGAACCGATCTACACATAGGACTTTACTACGAGAAGCAATAAACCTCGCAAAGATTACCCAATGAACAGAACACTTTAATAAAATTACACAAACATACAACGAGAAGAACATGATAAAAACAGAAAAAACCTACAAAGGCTTGAATGCTACAAGAAATACTATCATAAACTACACGGAACAAAACGATAACACAAACAGTAACAACACAAATCAGAAATAACACAAACGAACATGCAAAAGAACCATAAACCAAGAAGAACACAAGAAAGAAATATAAAAGAGTACGCAAAAAACCATGAATATTAAGATAAAAAACTGAGAAACAACATCAAACTCAAATAACCCCTGTGATTCCCTATCACCAGGGATTTTCTACCCTTCTACCCTCTTCACCAGGGAAATCTATCCCTATCTATTAATCTACTACTATTACATGCATACATGAGTGCAACTGCAATCTTATATGCATGTATCTATTTTCGTTCCACACTTAATATGTCCAATTTCCAATGTAAAAATCATACATCACCTGGAAGAATCATCTATTCGATGCTCTAAGAGAAGTCTTAGCCGGCAATGGAGGAAAAGTCAAGGGGGGTCACCTCCAAATGTACTACGTTTTCCCCGAGCCATACTGTGGACGGCAACCTACAGCCAACCAGCTACTTACCGGACCTAGAGAGTTCTTCAAGCCACCGCCCCCTGCCCCCCATCCCGCTGAATAAAAATTCCTTTATTACCCTGACACGTCATACTGATATGACGTGCTAAACTCTCCCCGATCCCTGCCCCGCTGTGATTTGGCTCCGTGAATGTGACTCTACACAGAATAGCTTCGTTGCAACTATGTCGTTCTACTTAGAAAAGGCATAACTGTGAACTTTGGGGAAAGGAGGTCTGAGGCTTAGCCCGCTGCGGAACCCAAAGGAAGGAGCAACCTAGATTGCGGTACCGTCCAAGACCACAGAGGGAGACTCTACCGTCCTTGTGAGATGTCGGATGTAACTGTTAAATACCCAAAACCCAATAGAAGGGGCGGCACCCCGACTGGAGTCAGTTGATTCTGTCTTCAGTCATCATTAAGTCTGCCATGTTTTTACACCCTCTGAAGAGCCCAACCAGGTCCATACTCACCTATCATCCATCACCACATCTGAGTCATGTTCACGGGGTCTTCATCGGCAGGGCGGTGTACGCCCTAAAGAAAGTAGAAAAAGTAAAGAAAATGACATCCAGCACGTCGCATCTCACCATACTACACCCCACTGAGAAGACACCCACCACGATCGCCCCCCACACACTACTTAGCTTAGCCGCTACCCGAAAAAGATTAAAGCATTTGTATTTATATTATCAAATAGATTATAATTGCACACTATATTTTATTCAATCCATATTTTTCATCATTTTACTCTTTTGGTCAAATAGCAAAGCTGCATGGACCGAAACTTTCCTCGGACAGAAAAAAGGTCACAGCGCAATTTTGGATTCAGCGAAAGAATGAAGTCTTTTTTTATTAATATCGAAATGCTGAATTTTTATTTAACCTGCAATAATTAAAATATTAGATTAATTATTCATAGCACGTAACTTGTAAAATAAATGAAAAAGTAAAAATATATAAAAATAAAAATATAATATAAAAGGAAGGCGTTGCAGTTCAATGTCTAAGGGGACAGGGCGATACATATATATTCCTGTCGAGGAAGGTGTAAATATTTTATCGCTAATTAGATATGGCAATAATTTAAGATATAGTAGCAGAATGTGACGCTCTGCCTTCGCTATGTGGACAGGCTGAGAATTTGATATTCCAAACGAAGAATTTGCCGCTGTTTGATCGCTAAGTAGACATGGCGATTAATTGAGATATCAGACGAGGTAAGTATAGATATTTGATACACTACGCAAACAGGGTATTAAATTTACATCCCAGTCGAAGAAAATGTCGCTGATGGAGTGGATTGTGCAATTACTTGAGATCATACTCAAGGATTGTCGGTGTTTGATCACAAAGTGGAAATGGCGATAAATTGAGATGCTACTCGAGGAAAGATTTGCTTTTTGATCATTTAGATTACCCGTCAGTAAATTGAGTTCCTGTCGCAAAAATCGTCCCTGTTCTATCAATGAGAAGGCGATACATTGAGTTTTCAGTAGAGGAAACTATCACTGGACGTTTTTTGATCACAAAGTGCGGTGATAAATTCATTGATATCTAAGTCGATTAAAGGTCCCTGTTTTTTCACTAATTGGACATGGTGATAAATTTATTTAGCAGCCGCGATAAGAATCGCTCTTGAAACCTTAAGTGAACAATCGATGATATGAATCGCTGTTTTATCGATAAGATGACATGGCGATAAATTGAGACCAGAGTACTGGAAATTGTGGTCTCTTTGATTGCAAAGTGAAGAGAGTAATAAAAGAAATCCCAATCAAAGAATGTGTCGCTGTTTGATTGCTTTGAAGTTTGCTGTTAACTATTGTAAAGCAGGAATGGCTGGCTTCATTGCCTTAATAAAATTCTTTGAAAGCCTAGTTTCAGATGTAGCGGAGGTCTAAAGACCTTTAAGTAATTGACTAGCGTCCTGTGAATGCAGTTGAATGTAACTCACCTATCTTCAGGGCTTAGTGGCCATTCACTTTGGATATGGTGCTTTTCATCGACTCTGCAATTCATTTCTTATAGTCTGTATTAGCCTGTCTTGCAAAGGTCTAGTATCAGTGCATGAGAAGTGTTCTACTAAAATATTTGCTTATCCATTTTGTAGAATGACGACAGAACCTTTCGTCTTTGACGGGCAGCTGTGATTTGCACAACATGGTGCATTAGGTTCCTTTGTTTCAGCGGTGATCCAAGAAACTCAGCTTAAACTTTCGGGAGATCAAGGTCCCTAATTTGTTCATGTACATCTTCCTGTCTGAGCAGTTTTGGTTCTCTGCTTCTGGAGTCATCAGCGTAGTTACCGCCACCTTTGCTTCTGGCTTCGTATTCATTGCTTTTTAATGTGATCTTATGTCCTGCGCCAATTCATCCACTTGATTTACACATTTCTGACAAGCTACATGTTGGGCCCAGTGTCTAGCGAGATCACCAATGGACATTTAATGTAGTTATTCCTATAATTGATTTAATCGTTTTTAGTAATCGTAAATTTTCGAGGTTTTTCTGTAACCAAACCGCATATATCGCAGTAGTGTTCTGGTTTGTTCAAACATTTACGACGCTCCATTGAGATTCACTTTCCAAAGTCTAAGAAGGGTTAACTTGAGTGAGAGTGTTACAGTCACTACAGCATTCCTGCCTTAATAAAAGGCACTGATAACAATATTCATGCTGTATCAAGCAAAAATGTGATGTAACAGAAACAACACTTCAGAAAAAGACGAATCAGAGATTGAGTAAAAAAATGCAGGGGAATGAGAAAGAATATGAATGACATAAAATAATATAGTTCTCAATGGTTATAAGTAATAAATTAAAACTAATGTAATATCTTTATTCAGCTGATTGATTTACCCTAGGGTCACATCAATCAACTCCAAAATCATGAAACATTTCGAATTCATTGACCAGCTATTTTAAGCAATTCCTGAAATAATGCTGATGTGATATCTTTGATCAGGTATGCATCTATCAGTTTGGAGTTGAGAATATTATGGTTCAAATGTATATGTAACTGTCGTTTGTAGTCTGAACGCTATTTATGAATACCAGATGAATAATGTAAATCTTGTCGCATGAGCCGAAACTTCTACAAAGGACATGATCGTGTGTCGGGGTGCTTTTGATTTCCGCCATATTTGACAATTCATTATTCATTTATGCAACATTTTTACTCATGTTTTTTCTAAACAAATATGTCTAAGATATATTTTAGAGTGGGAAGAGTTCAGAAATAGTTTAAGTGATATATTTAGCCAAATGTATGGTTGCTGGAATAAGAGGTCATAGAAGAGAAAACAAAAACCTTTAGAGAGGTCACCGGCGTAAGAGAGATTTGTTGAGATTAAAAGAATTTTGTGAAATTTAACTGAGGTATTATATTATGATTATTATGTATGGAATTGAATTGCAAATCGGTCAACTAAATTTTGCAAGAGACTCATAACATATGATAGGGAAACGAGGAAGGGGTGAATTAATAAATTTACATGAAGGGTTAAGCTTTGCATTTTGTGAGGTTAAAGCATTTTGTTGTTTTGATAGCGTGTGTATCCGTTGACTTAAGTTAAGTTAATGGTTGGCGATGAGGCATTTGCAACGGTACCTCCTAAAATATATGTGATTATAAGGCTAGGAAATTGGTTCTTGGCTTTTTCAAATAGTGTATGTCTATATAAACATATACAATACTGCTACTCGACTTAGCCTCAATCTGATATGACTTATAAATTTATTGTTTTAATTGAATTTAGCTTTCCATAATTCATCTAGTTCTTTTTTATTATCTTCTCTATTTTTAGTATCAAATAGGAATGTCTCTACAATATCATAAATGCTATTTTACATTATCTGATTAATATAATATCGTATGTAATGTAATGCTTAACATTCAATCAAGAAATGGAAAATATCCTCTAATTTATCATTGTCCATTTTCATTTTGTTTCTTCTTTTTAAATTTTTTGTCCATCATTCAGTTCAAGTGCGTTTCTTCTTGATGCGAAAAGAATAAGAGTAGCAAGAGTATTATCATATATATTTTCTTCCTTTTACCCTTTATAATTCATTATTTAATATGATCTTAATTTAACTTTGATATACAGCTTAGTGCATTTATTGCAGCTGCCTAAATCTTTCTATATACTGAATTTTAAATTCCTTATCGTTTCTTTATTTGCTCCTCTGAGATACCAATTCCATTAATGTCATATAAAATTGCTGGTAATGCAATTGATTTTAAAACAGTCTTTCCTATTTTCAATTTATTGCAAAGTTTTATATAACTAAAAAATGTTTGCTAATTTTTGTCCTTTATTATGTATTTAATTATTGTGGCTTTTGAAACAATTTATTATTTTATCAAGAAATATTTTAAGGTTGTATTTAATTTTTTGGTTAATTTGATTCCCTTTATTTCCTTATGGGTGTTTCTTTCATTAAGAACTAAAATTTTACACTTATCTCTATTTACATAGATCAACTTCACATTTTTTGCTGATCTTTATTAATAGGTTTAAATTTTCTTGGGCACTTTGTCTCGAATGTACCATGATTTTGAAGGAATTTTCACTTTTTTATATTTTTTATTATAATATACTCGTATGTTATTAGTTTAAATAGATTAGTAGGGCCTGGACATTAATCTTTTATTCGGTTGGTAATTTTTTATTTATTCTCTTCTCTTTCAGCTTTACAGATATCTTATCATTTGTGTATACATCAAAAACACTGATTATATAATTGCATCTCAATTATGTTCCATCCTCTCTGTATCAAGTTTTCTCCCTCTATTGGATCGTTTGCCTTACTGTCATCAAGGGGGGATTATGTATATTGGCTTCATTAACTTAAATGTTTCATTTATAGAAAAATAATTTCTTCTCAAGCTATTTGTCTTAAATTATCAAATGTACAGACTTCATTTGGAGACTGTTTAATCGTAATAAATTTTGCAGCTCCAATTATTGCTTTATTATCTGCGAGACATGTGGGTGGCTTCAAGCATATTGTTAAAATGTGTTTTTTTCAGAAGGCAGGACAGTTAATTCCATGCTAAATGACGAATATCTTAATTCTGTCGCTCTTTAATTGTTTACTAAAAAAATCCTAATGTCTCCCACTCTCCTTACGATAATTGCTGCAAAAGAATCCCACCCGAAAAATAGGAGGCGTCGGTAATTATACGATTTTTTCTCTCTCGTTTTGGATGAAGTAAAAGTGCGGCTTATATGATTTCGTTCTTTATTCCATTATAGACAGATTCTAATGAGTCAATCCATTGCAGTATTGAATTCGAATGCCGTTCGTTCGAGTCTTTTGACCACTTTGTGAGAGAAATGAGAATGATAGCAAAACTTTTTATAAATCTAGATTTTTGACTAAAAGAAAGAATCTTGGAAGCTATTTTATCCTATTCTAGGAGTATAAGTTGAGATTTAACTTATATATTAGAATATCCAGGGATTCTACCGAGAAGAGGCACTTCACAAAGTTGATTAAAAAACTATGCAATTTCAACCTTGAGAAGAGTCGCTCTAAATGTTTTACTTCGGAATTTCTTGCAATACGAAGGCTATTGACAAATACGAAGCCAAGATTATCCTAAATATAAATGATTTACACGGTAAATGTTCGAGAGGAATTGGACATACCTCTTTCAAAAGCAAGATGGAGGGTCGGTTGGGAACCATTTTACTTTTCAATGATTTTTATTGTCATTAACATCGTAACTATAGGGTCAATTCTAACTGAATTTGAAACCCTTATGTTGTTTTTTATTCTCTTTCAAATGTTATAATTACCAAGGTCCTACCAAGTTTAGTCCGGGAATTATTAAAAGTTGTGAATGTCGTAAGGTCATAAGGTCATAAGGTCATAAGTCAGAATAATTGAGAGTACCTTCCTTAATGGATGAAAACCCTTTTTTAACTTAAAAAAATAACAAACTTGTAAGTGGAACTTAGAGAAAATTATATATTATGAATTCCCGCTGGAATATCCGTGAGGTAATTTAGTGGGTCTGTTAGTTTAAACGCCGGTTATTATATGTGAAAAGATGGGAGTTGGTGTTTTCTTACCAAGTGAATGGGAATTACCTGAGGTGATTTTCTTAAGCGAATCATCTTTGCCCGTCATCCCTGACCGCATTCAGTAATGTAGGCGAAATACATCGAGGTCTCTCTGCAACGAAAAGGTGGGGGATAGCGGTGGTCTCTAGACTCCCAGTGTCGGTTCCTGTCGTTCGCCACTCCATCCACCCGGATGCCTCCACCAAGGTAACGCCAGCCACTTGTCCTTTGTAGTTTGTCTCAGAGGCCCTCCTGCTTTACAAGCTGTTTTCCCCTTGGCTGTTCAAAATTCTTCTGGGAACCCGTGAGGGTATCTCAGGCAGTGTGCAACGCCAGCGAAAAAGACTCGTGCTACAGAAGAGACCCCGCAAAAGGAAACCAACCAGGACGATTCAGCCCCAGTTTTAAGACACGTCCAATATCTGGCAAGTTGCCCAAAAGGCCGCCAAGAGGTAACGCCCGCGAAAAGTGCTCCATCTCCGCGGTCAGCCAGCCAGCCAGTATAAACCAAGTGCAGCCCCTGCAAGACTTATGGACCTCCATACTCCTCAGAGCATGCTTGGGGCCTTTGTCGCGCACCCGGCAGCTTGTCCCTTAAGAACAGCAATTCCAGATACCCCGGCCTCACTCCACACACCGCCGGAAAGTGAAGAAGAAGACAACGATGACCACGGTGACGGAATACCAGAATTAAGAATTCGTCAGAGCAGCCAGCCAGATTCACCCACAAGTTACAGTGCCCTCATCTATCAGTTAAGGAAAAATCCTGGGTCTTTTCGATTTAAGAGGGCAGATAGGTATATAACTGCCACTTTGATGCTCCTGTACAAATTCCGTCGCTACCTCGACAACGTGGAATACGAACACCTCCACGAACAATTGCGGTTATATTACGTAATTCTACACTACGGGTAAGACCATGCGTACGCAGATCAAATAGAAAGGTGTACGCATTCAGTCAACATTGTAATCAGTGGCTTTTCGTTAAAAAGAAGAACGGTAACATATGACAATCAGCGACAAGCCGATATAGCTCACCTAGGCAGAGGTGGCTGCAGGGGGCGGTTTGGACGAGGCAAGACGCTTCCTGCAAGTACTGCAGAATAGAGGTACCTTTTAAGATCTCATAGAAAGACTAGTGAACCTACCCCTGCCTCCTGCTATAGCTCATGTTGAACCCGTAGATTCTCACCCTACTCTTAATAACATGGGAAGGGACCCACAACTGGCTCCACTTCAAGAATTTTTCAAGAACTCCGCCCAGGAATTTAGAGCTCTTTAAGTGACCGACCCAAAAGGCCCAGGAAAACACGTGTGGCCAGACATCGACATGATTGTGGTAATCCCCATGCCCGGCCTGTATGTCCCAACGATCATCGAGATTTCGCCTCCGGCGGACCACGTAGAACCACACCCAATCCCAAGTGGCCCTCCGCCGCAACCAGAATCAGACCCCTTGTGGGAAGGGGACCGCCTCGTGGACGTGGACGAAATCTCATCGATCTCGGGCAACACCGACGTGGGATCGGACGACCACCTTTAAACGGACGAGGACAACGCAGCCCAGGACTTAGCAGGAGAAAACACGGCAAACAGGTAAAGGACAAAACGGTCCCAAAGGTAAAAACTTCCGAGGACATATTCAGTCCGGGCCTAGATCCTTTAGCCTCGGAAGAAATAGATACATTTAAAATAACTTCCCTAGGGAAATTTAAAGTGGGAAACTTAGACAATGTTCCGCCGCCCTCCAACCTAGTTAAAAGTGCTCAAAACAAAGGGGTTCAAATTTTCCTTTCTAAAGGATGCTACTGTAAAAATAAAACTAGTAATAAATACCAGTCCATTATTAACGAAATGGAATCACTAGGCATTATTGAAAAATCTTCAGACATTATTAGATATAAACTTTTTTGTGTTCCTAAGGGGGATTACATTCGCGCTATCTACGACTTGTCTAAACTAACTTACTTATTTAGTATTTCAAAATGTCAACCGGGATAAATTTTGCATAAAACCGACCTAATGGTAGGCTTTTACCACGTTAGCCTGCACCCCGAGGCCAGACGTTCCTTCAGTATTATAACTCAGGAAGGATCATGGTGCTTCGTCAAATTATCTATGGGTTTTTTGGGGTCCCCTTACATCATGCAAAACATTATTTCTCCAATAATAAATTATTGGGAAAAATTATGCGATGCTCGGGCCTACACGTATTTGGACGATGTCCAAATAAAGGGACCCCTTGACAACGTGCTCAACTAGATTGACCTCTGAATAAGTTTAAGTTTATCCATTAACTATACTAAATCTATCATTACCCCTACTCAACTATTTGGGGGTAATAATTAATATTGGAGTTTTAACTTGTGCCTTAACTACCAACACGTAAGAAAAGTTCAGCTAGGCCTTTCATCTTGTCAAAACCCAAACGTAACGGCGAAATTCTGGACCCGATTGGCAGGCCTACTAAATTTTATAATTCAATTTCTCCACCGACTCTTTGTTTGGGTACAACAGACCCTCAATGATTGGACTGACCTATCCAAACTTGCCTCCTTCATTCATATCCGGTCCGTAAAATGGAGCTTCCCAAAAGGGAACAGAATTAAAATATTCTGCGACGCCTCATTTACGGGCCTAGCGTAAGATTTGGATTCACCAGTATGGTTATCTCTACCATAAACTAAAGTATAATAATTATATATTAGAATACATATGTCCTCTTATCTCGTTAATTCTCTTTCCAAAGGCAACTATATACTCTGACAATGTAGCCGTCATTTACTCTCTTAAACGGGGAAAAATTCCGTGGGAAATCTGTAGCAACCGGCGTGTACGTCTAAAATAGGACACACGCGAGAGTCGTTACACACATAGAGTACAGAGAGAGAGAAAAGTAAAGTTAGCGCCGTTTAAGAGAATGTCACAAAGTTATCTCTGTTAGAGTTGGTCGAGGCAATCTTAGGCAAACATTATAATCAAAGTAGAATCCAGAATAAACCAGATACTTATCACAATTAAGTAAATAGAAGCCAGATTAGGAAGCAGTCTCCATGGCAACATGCCACCGCCCACAGAAGATTTACCAAATAGTCAGAGTGCTTACCTCATCAATATTTTAGGCAGTAGCCAATCAAAAGTCGAGTTATGTTAATGCCGACCAATCAACAGGCCGATACATAAGTGGAAGGTGTGGCTTAGTTGAACGGAGAACTTGTAGGGCTTAGCTCAAATTGAATATATAACTGTGTGAAGCCAGAACAAAGAGGATTACTATTTTATACCAATATATCGCGTTATAATCGGTTAGTCCAATCTCTCGGATTCGCGTAATTCATCTTTGTATATAGTCGTGTACATAACGTAAACATTATGGTGTAACTCTTAAAGGCTCTATTCGTACAGCCTCCTTTAGTCTTTACCCGCATTTGACCTCAATCTTAATTTATGTCATAACTTAGAACTTAAAACTTTATTAAAGAACCTTTGTAAAGTGCAGTAAGATCTAGTTCAATAATAATTCTATTTTTGCTTTGGTGACTTCAATATCCCGACGTTCCTCAATCTCCCTGCTTCAAGGCCTTATTAATCGGGAAAACATAACTCGCGATTACATAACTCCCTAAATACCGGTGTTCTACCCTGGTGTGGTATTTCCCTATCCTCTGGGCTATTTAGCCCAGTTGCTAGAATAAGACCGCCCCTCGTGGGAAATAAGGAAGAGCAACGTAAACCAACTGCTGCATCTGTATCGACCGGAGTCCTTGCCAAAAGATTACGCGATAACTCGGAAATCTATCACCATTATTGGCAACCAGCGTCCCCCTTCCAAGGCTCTTGGGTTGTCCTCACGATTACCTTCAAGGTTCCCCAAGTAATTAGGGATGACCTTCAAGACACCCGCCCATAACTGGCGACCTTACATTAAGAACCGTCCATTATTAGCAACCATTGCCGTTGTTCGACTAAACAAAACAAGACGCGGAAGAACATTAAAGAATTTGAGGACACAAGGAAAAGGAAAGACAATGGAAGTCAACCAGATGAGGCAAGGTGAGGCAGAGTCAGTATGTGCCGTGACGATAAAAGCTCCAGTATTCAACGACGGTGCAGTGACTGGTTGGTTTAGGATTATAGAGGCTCAATTCTACAATTAAAAAATCACCAAGGAATAACAAAATATTAAGAAATATTGGGCTCATTACCCACTGAAAGAGTGAAACGCCTGCCTGCAGACATTTTCGAAGATAAAAACTATGAGAGATTGAAGGCTGAAGTCGTTAGTCTATTCGAAAAGACTAAGCCAGAATTATTCGAAAGAATAACAGCCTCATCGACTTTCACTGGCTGTCCTTTGCGAAATTTGGAGGAACTCAGGCGCACAGCCTTGCAGCTTGGAGTAGATGAGAAACTTGTGAGGCATAAATTTATTCAATCATTGCCTCTTACCATTGCACCGATATTGACACTCAAACAGACCTCTCGTTAACCTAAATCGGTAAACTCGCGGACCAATAAAATAATTTTTAACAAGAAGAATGCGTCAATGTGAATAGTATGGAAGATCTTCAGCAGAAAGGAACTCCCATGTGCAGCAAAAGGCCCGGCTAGGACTAAAGTGGTAAGCCTACCCCCCCTTCCCTTCCACAAGCGGTAGCCTTGAATCGATTCCCCCACGATTCACCTTTATGCGGACTCAAATAGCTCTGCTGGGAAGATTCGAGGCCCTTCAAGAGTAGAGCTGTTTCCCGCTAACCGCAACCCCGGGGAGGGCCTCTGATATAAATAATGCTCGACCTCCCGGAAGACACACAGAGTTGAGAAGGCTCGCCAGAACCAAGAAGATTTGCCTATGGTTCCAAGTCAAGTGCTGCAACAAAGCAAAGTGACAGCTGGACTATTTTGTGTATTTGGAATTAGCCCCAGCCAGGAGGTAATTCTACTGAAAGATCGCCCCGAGTGATTTTTCCGACTTCTTTCATCAACTCCTGTCGAAGCCCAACTCATTTCGAGGAGCCCTAATACTCTCCCCTGGACCGGAAGCTACTCGTTCCCCCTCGCTTTTGAAGAATTGTCATCACTCCAACCTGCCGCTTTGAAGTTCGAGCGGCCTCACCTGAAGAGCAGAAGACATCCGTAAGCCCCCCCTCCTCCTCCTCCTCCACCCTTCAGAACCTAATTGGGTTAATCTCCCCCCCCCCTTCGTTTATTGATGTGATTTTAGCCCGTTAATTCTCTCAGGTAATTTTACCCTTCAATTCTCCTATTAATTTTTTGGGGGAAATAAAATTCTATTTTTGTACAAGTCTCTTCAAATAACCTTGAACTTTGCCATTGTCCATAATTTGCCTGACCTCATTGCATTCTCTCGTTACTCAGCTCGTATGAACGCGTGGTTTTCCGTCCCTTTTGTCAGTTCGCTTTTATGTTATTGGTCCTCTCCCATAGATATAATATGGTATTGATATAATCTAATGTCATACCACGACAGCAACCTCCACCTTCTATGAATACGACGTGATAATTTTGGTAGCTGCTTCTGCAATTATGGCAAAGTTTCTTGCAATATGCCTCCAGGTACAAGGTATCAATTGCCTTTTCCTCTTTCGTGGCCATTATCTAACCCAGATCGTTCTCAGATCCACCTAAGTAGCTCTGCCGCATTGAAATCCTGTATCGCTTTGTTAGCAATATCCTTGTTGCCATGGCTACTGAAATTCTTTCCCATGTAAAGATTGTCTTCTTAATGTTTCCTGAACACAGAAGGCCGATTTAGAAAGAGCGCGATGCTAAGAAAGCTCTGACCTAGGGCTTCGTTCTTTTTTACAAACACTACATTACATGAATCAGGTCAGCTCGTGGGATTGTATTTAAAATTTGATGAGTGACGGAGCTTAGAAATTTAAAGGTGGCAGCTATTGCACCCCTAGAATTCCCGAGGATCGATCTCCAATGCCTTGGCGGTACCAAGTCTTATTATATCGTATACGAATCGGATGCATAAGCCTGACGCCATGCCATCGGATGGAGTGCTCGCTAAAATTATTATACATTTTTTATTAAATATACGACAATCATTTTGATAACCTAATAATTTAAATCTTTTTATTCTTCCTTTGTTCATGTTTCTCCTTTTTATTGCCACTGGATAAACATGGCTGCCTTCGTGATCTGACATCTGAAAGATCGTGTGCCCTTGCCGGCTCAATAACTAGATGAGGATGAGCAGGTATATTCCTCCTCCACATTTTAACTTCTTCCAACTTCACCTCTTTCTTTACAGATCTCTCATTACCACCCGTATACGAGAGACGCCTTAGTTGATGTTAAGCTTTAAATTCTACCAAAAAATATCGTTCATTACATTAGTTACTACTAGAGTCTCAAACAATAGAATTTCAATATTATTATTATCAACAAAATCAATGCAGTTACAGGCAATGCATCACACACCACTAAACCTTTTTAGAACTTCAAATTTTATTACTAATTTATTATTTAGTTAAACATGAATTGGAAACAAACGAGAAATTTTCCACCATTACAAGGTAAAAAGATGACAGGAGGAGACCTTATGAAGAAAAAAGCATACAATTCTCATGGGATATTTGGGCTATTTCATATATTCATTAAGCAAGATCTGATTGAAGTCAATCTTTTTTAATGTGTGGGGGCTTCGGGCTTCGACCCCCTTCCATCTCTCTGACCCTTCCTTATGTTCGGGAGGGGACCTACCTGGTGATTGGTTTCATGACAGACAAAAATTGGAAGATGGATTTGATGAAAGGGAAAAAATTCACGGAAGATACTTGGATTCTTTAAAAGAGGGCTTAATTATGGTTTTAGGAAGAATTTAAAATTGCTGTCCTTCTTCCCAGTGTTTAAAAATCAGAAATTTTGATATGGCAGCTTCTGGCAATTCTACATTTTTTCGCCATCTTCAGTAGTTAATTTTTTGTACCCATGCTAGTTACTTAATTCTCTTCTCCTTCTTTTTGTTGCTTCAATAGTATATTGTTTTGCTTCTTTCACATCTTTCTTTGCTTCTCTGGTGTGTTTAGTTCTTTTTTATCTTTACTTATTTTACTTTTCTTATGGTTTCTCTGGTATCAGTTTGTCCTCGTCTATCGTCTTATACAGGGGTAGCAAAAGTGACCCGACAGTAACTAAAAATCACATTTATAAAAACATCTAAATATGAAAAATCATAAAAATCGTTCATACTGAAGTCCTTTTTGAGCGTTTATTCAATCTTCACGGACTCTTTGTTCATTACTATATTTGTAGTATTTTACAATAACAAAGATTCTCTGTGGCAGAGGCAGTTTGTTCATAATTATGTGCTTAAAAATCATGCAAATAAAACAAAAATATATTTTATTATACTCGTTACACTTCGCTAATAAAAAAAATGTTGAAATTAATGGTGATTTCGACTCACAGCCTTCAATAACTTAAAAGCAATAACTGGAATAAATAAAAAAAAAATTGAATATGAAATGTTTATAGGATTTTTATTTACCGTCGGGTGACTTTTGGCCACCTTTGTATATTCCTTTACCTCTCTTTGTTTCTCTGGCATCTTTCCTTGTTTATTATTTGTCTTTATTTTGTTTCTTGTTCAAAAATGAGTGAAAATCTTAAGTTCGCCCTCTTCAAACCGCACATCTAGAAATGATTAACTTTGCTATAGGAGTTTCCTTGTTCGACCCCACTAGTGCAATAAGAAGTTCGTACTTCTTATTGCAAGTTATGATAGCCTGGTCTCTTTGTAAGGCCTTGTTGCCGGACGCTTATAGGAACTCCGGCGAGAGGACTAAAGTTTTTGAGGTTTAGTAATGCATACTTTGTTTTTTTTCATTATTCTAATTCTTTCATTATTTTCTTGCCTCTGGTATGAGTTCAAGCTTTGTAATACTGAATGAAAATAGCCTAATCAGGTGAATTCTTTTTTCTTAATTTCTCAATCAAACCAAATGCATAGTAAGCATTATAATATACATAAATACATTAAAAAATGAATCAAGTTAATATCGCATATTAAACGATAAGCGCGAATTAATTGCTCAAATGCTCGCAATAGGAATCAGCTATTAATGTGGAAGAGGCGGGCATGTTCTGGAAAGTTAGTGTGGAAGAATATAAAGAAAGAAAAGAAATTTTTTTTCTCTTCCCACCTTCTCTGGTACCTTGGTTCTCAGTCAGCTCCTCCCCCCTTCCCTGACTTCCCCAGTTCGCTGTTGACCGTCTTCCCCAAGAAATTCGTGCGAGGGCGAAACACCATTGTCGCAGACGAATTTAGTTCTCCTCACGTCTCGTTCGCAGTGCTGCATTTATCAGCCCTATATACTGCGAAAATTGTAACAATGGAAAAACCATTAAGGGAGCATCGCGACTTCCCGCTATGGACCCTTATTGTGACCCAAGGCAATTAAAGAAATCTGTTAGCGATGAATCTCTCTCCCCGTCTAGATAATTTTGGAGTATATATTCGATACTTCGGAGTTCTCAGGCAGATTGTGTCTGAAGCCGCCATCCAGTACGTTAGCCGTTAACGTCTTTATTATTTGAGAGGGAATCGTCTACATTCTCGTCCAAAAAATAATTAAGTAATTTGCGAAGAGCCAAGGAAGAGTTACTCGTCAATCAGTGTTGTTCGTAGAGATAGTTTTAGGCGCGCTTCATCCCTTCTCACTACGTCTTGGGATTTTAAGGATCGGAAAACCCATCCCCGAAACATTCTCCGTTTGCATCTTAAGGATAAGAGGGCCCATCTTTAATTTTCCGAAGTTGGATTGAACATCTCGTGAGATGCTCACAAGTTCAAGATCAAACTTACCTCCCTAGTCCTACTCGCCGAACATCAAGGTAAAAGGGATTTAATCCCAGTTTCGTTAAGCTCCTCCGACCTTTTCCGCGTTGAACCTCAAGGATCCCCCTTGCTCTAAAACTTGCATAATTGTAAGATCATTTCTTAATTAACTATCCCTCAGGTCAAACTTAATTGATAGTGTCAATCATCTTAGTTGTGAACCATCAATATTTAATTGCTGCCATTTAACTTGCCCTATATGTGTGTGTAATCTTTAGTCCTATTAAAGTTTTATTTTGTAGCCGTGTTTGAATATACTTTGGCCTAGAAACTGTGTATTTAAAGCACTCTTAAAACCATCCCTAGGTAAAGCCTTAATTCTGGTCGGCCAGTAGGGTAGTATACGTATAACAGCGTACACCTGGTCATACCACGACAGTTAAGTACGCTCTATGTCTCGAATTTCCAATTGGTTTCTCTTCTCAATAGCTTCTTTAAATTTTTACATCCCAACTCTTCACCCTTTTTATCTATAAACCCATCCTCGTACTCGCAAACTTACTTGTACAATCGCCTTTGGACGATGTTTTCGTTCATTTGAATTACAAAAACAATTCCCTCTTTTCTGACCAAAGAGAACGATAAATCAACGAAAAGGATATAAATCTAACGCGGAGTTCCCTAACTCATCAAATTAGCTGTAGGCAAACGTATAATTAAAGCATAAGTTGGAACCCTTCTCTTTCAAAGGATCAAGAAAAGCAGGGGATTTGAGTCGAAACTTTCTGACCCAGTTCCTCGTTTCTGTAGGGTGAGCTGCATATTTTAATCCCAAATGGCAATTTTTCAAACCCTTTCCCTAGTTTTAATATCAGGAATTTAGGGAAAAATAATAGCCTAAATCAAAATCTGCACGCATAATTTCATTATCACTCATAATCCCAACCAAATTTATGCATTTTTAACCAGAAAGGGAAGGAGGATAATTTTTGATGTTGGCTCATTTCATCAAACTTAGATGTGCTACATTTCAGAAAGTCATTTGAACTGGAGGCTAATAATATGACTGCAAATCCATGTTTGAATATTTTAAGGCATAGATTAGATTTTATAGAATATTTCTTCTCCAGTATACCAGGCAATGGCTTCGCCACTCCCGCCTAATGGGGGAGCTTGCGCTTCGCTACTAAGATTAAAATTTAAAATCGAAAAAAAAGCACCCATAGTTCAATTTTTATCAATTTTCTGAACTTCGCTAATTATAATAATTTTACCATTTGTAATTCTTTGAGTTTTAAAAATTCACAAAATTTCCATATGTATATTTATTTCTGAACTTGCCCATTTTGTTTTTTTGATATTATAAAAGAATTACTCGAAATAACTTTGAAACAAAAACATAATTCATAACCAAACTAAGAT
This sequence comes from Ceratothoa steindachneri, assembly GCA_963969495.1. Classification (NCBI taxonomy): domain Eukaryota; kingdom Metazoa; phylum Arthropoda; class Malacostraca; order Isopoda; family Cymothoidae; genus Ceratothoa; species Ceratothoa steindachneri. The sequence continues at coordinate 104,152,286 of OZ018327.1, read as the reverse complement.
GAAATTATTATTCAAATACTCAAAAAACTCCCCTTCTTAAATTATAGAGTTAATGATGATGATGATTACTAATGAATTACCGCATTTGACGTAAATAACGGGGGACCCAAAAGTTACCTCGCATTTTTTAAAATTAATAACACAAAAACTAATTAAGTTATAAAAGTGGGTGATATATAAAATGGAAGAGGAGATCTTGGGATTTTATTGTGGTACAAAAGTTACTTCACATTTTTATTAAATTCCTATAATACTTATATAAAGAATATAATACACAATACCGAGATCTGTGTGAAATGCAGGTGTCATTCAGCGTGTGTTAACCAGTGTTCAACAACAGCCACAAACGTAAACTAGGATACGTTCCAGTCAACTAGGAATTTCTCGAACATCATTGCAACGCATCCTAACAAAATAATTGAAACTTCATCCATACAAAATTCAAATAACTCAATAATTAAATATTGCAAACCATCAGAAAATAATAAACTTTGCACGCGCATTTTTGGGACTAACAAATGATCCGACTTTTACCTCGCACCTAATCATGGCCGATGATAATAAACAAAATTGCAAATTCTGGTGTGCTGAAAACTCCATGATAATTCACGAGCAGCCTCTTCATGCACAGAAAGTTACGGTTGGTGCGGCATAACCAGGTCGAGAATCATTGGTCCCTACTTCTTCGAGGATGCTGACGGAAAAACAGTGACAGTAACAGGGGAAACTTACAAAGAAATGATACAAGATTATTTATTGCCAGAACTGGAAGATTTGGATATGCACGATATTTGGTTTCAACAAGATGGGGCGACACCACACACAGCGAGAGAAACCATGGCAACATTAAGAGCAGACTTCCCTAGTCGGTTAATTTCACGTTTAGGTCACGTTTCTTGGCCACCACGCTCACCTGATTTTACCCCTCTACATTTTTTCCTTTGGGGATACCTTAAAGAAAAGGTATAAGTAAATAAACATAATAATCTTCAAGAATTTAAAAAAAAGAAATCGAAAAAATCACTCCTGATTTTTTGGAAAATGTCATGGAAAATATGGTGTAAAGAATCCGCCTTGCTTTTAACAATAATGGAGAATATTTGAAGGATATCATATTTAAATAATAAAAAAGCAAGATCTCTTCTTTCATTTTATATATCACCCACTTTTATAATTTAATTAAATTTTGTGTTATTAATTTTTAAAAATGTGAAGTAACTTTTGGACCACCCGTTAGCTGTAATTAAAATATTTTCTGGGAGTATTTAGATACTATAAGGGGAGTAAAAATCTTTGCTTTTGAGTTTTGCTTCCAATTACGAGTTGTAAATATATGATTAATTATGTATTGGAGGAGCAAGATGAAACATTCTTAAGACCCTTGAGTGCTAGCGATAAGAGATGCAGCTTAGAGAATGATGTTGGTAGCGTGACACATGATGATGGTATATTCACTCTTAGAAAAATTGAGATAGAAGTAGATAAAAGTAGGTGGAAATTTTTAAAGATGGTGGGGGGGGGGGCTAGTAGGAAGGCATTGCAGTCTCTTTACTTTTGGATAATTTTCTTTACTTATTTGTATTATGTAGTGTGGGGGCTAGTAGGAAGGCATTGCAGTCTTTTTACTTTTTTATAATTTTCTTTACTTATTTGTATTATGTAGTGTCTATTATGTACTGGTTTCTTTACGTGTAGCAGGCATGTTCTTATTGTTCGTGTTTCAAGTGTTGTTGTTCCTATTTTCAGTTAAATTTTTGAGCATTCAAGCTTTTTAAAGCTTTTGGCTCGGCCAATTTTCCTGTGTTGTTTTTTATGTTTGTTTTTATTAATACTCCGTGTTTGTTTCGTTTCGTTTGTGTTTTTTGTTGGGTATCTGTTATGTGTACATTGATGTAATGTTTTCTTGTGTACAGTGTTTGGTGCTTGGAAATCGGTTACGTCGTGTGACATTCCCACGCAGTCGTGCAGGAATGCCAATTCTGCTACCTGTTCCCTGTAATTCTGGGATGACTTCATTCGTAAGAGTTAACCAGACCCTTCCTCCCAATTTCTGGGGGAAGATGTTGATTGCGTCCAGTTTCTTCCTTGCGTGGAGTTCTCTCTGACGGCGTTGGTCTCGCCTTCTGACCTTGTTGATCAGTAGGGATGCAGTGTTCTGTACTCGCTGCATTTTTCTCATTGAGGTTTTGTTTGCCGCTTGATCACTACTGCGGGATAGATTAGCTTAGCCCGGACGTACATCAGGTATATCTTCCTGATGTTGGCCGAGCTAAGGTCTCTAAACCCGTATACCTTAGAGATTTCTTCCTTCGCTAGGTTCCGCCTCTCCGTGTAGTGTCTCGCGTATTCATGGTCGGAGAACTTTAGGCTTAGGACAGTGCCTTCGGCGGAGTAGCCGTATCTTCTCCCCTCGATGATTATGGGGTCCGTCAACGTGCGGCTTAGTGGAAAAATCTTAAATTTGTCCCTATTTGTTCTAATCTTCCAGCATCTCTCGTACTGGTTGATGTTGTTGATTTCCACTATGGTACGCGCTGCTTGATCCCTTGCCTTGTTCACCGGGCACGTGACAATCTAGTGATGTCATCTGCGAATTGCAGATAAATCGTGTTCCTATTTGGAGGTCGATGGTAAAGACCAAGTAAAGGAGTGGGCTCAGGCAACTTTCTTGTGGAACACCTGCTGTCATGGTATGACATTATATTACATCAATACCATATCATATCTATGGGGAAGGGACCGATAACTTACAAGCGAACCGACGAAGGGACGGAACACCACTAATTTAGACGGGCGGAGTAGCGAGAGAGAGTGCAAGGAGGTGAGGTAAATTATGGACAGTGGCAAAGCTCAAGGTTATGTAAAGAGGCATGTACAAAAATATAATTTTATTTACACAAAAACAATGAGAGAATTGATTGGTAAAATTACCTCAGAGAATTAACGAACAAAATCACATCAGTAAACAAAGGGGCGGAATTGTAGTTATAAATCAGACTATGAAGTTAGAACTTAAGGTATTACAGGAGTAGACTATTCAAATAGGGCTGGGATTAACTCAATTGGGTTAATTAACTAAGGGAGGAGAGGGGTTGGCTTACGGATGTCTTCTGCACGTGAGGTGAGGCCACTCCGAACTTCTGAGTGGGAACTTGAAGTGATGACGGTTTTCCAAAAACACGGAGGGGCGGGGGGTAACTTCCAGTCCAGGGGAAAGTACTTCGGTCACTCGAAATAAGGAGAGAACAAAGGAGGACTTTGACAGGAGTTGATGAGAGAAGTCCGGAAAATCACTCGGTGGCGATATATATATATATGCTATTATATAGCATTAATTTATAGCATTCTGATTAAAGCGTTGGACATATGGTAAGCATTATTTTGTTAATTATTTATTTTTTATAGGTAGATTACATTTAGGTTTTACCCTTTTACAATGAATCAAGATGCCGAGGGAACTTGATGTCTCCAAAGCCCTTCCAATGATTTTTCTACCGGATGAAGAAAAATCCGAAGATGATTTTGAAATTAGCGACATTTCAGTTGACGTGGTAAGCATTATACAGATGGACGTCTCAACACATGAGGAAAACAGCTAGTTTGAAATAAAAAAAAGAAGAAGCATCGGATGAAGTAAACGTTCCTCTCCCCTCGTTTGTTAGAAAATTAAAAAATAGAAAGCAAAGAAAGGTTGATGGAATGAATTTATAGGAAAATTGATTTCCATCCACCCCAGGATACGGAATGGAAGGATTCTGTGGATATTGATGAAAATTGAAGGCAGAACTCCAATATTTTTCTTTCAGTTATGTTTTGATCAGGAAATAATAAAGAAAATTTCTAAACAAACAGGAATATATGCTTTTGAAAGATCAGGACAGGAAAAACACGTTTCTAAGGACGAAATGAAGGTGTATATAGGAATTTTGATTACCTCAGAGACTATGAAAACTCCATCTTACCGAACCTTTCGGAATAAATATTTGATATATTACGCAACTAAGTGAATTTAGCTGCAATATTGCAATGGGACTAATTGGAAATCCAGAGACACAGAAGAGGACGACCGTCCAGGATGCTTCACAGCTGCTTAAAAGGCGCAAGTTGCCCTCCTAAGGAAGCAAAATTATTGCGCTTTGATAATACACTACATCTAACATAGTGCATTGCCAAAAAGATAAGATGCAAATAATGCATAACTGCTCATACACAAATGAGATGTGTGAAGTTTAATGTTTTACTGTTTGACTGTAAAAGTGAATTTCTTTCTACCTTTTCACAGAAAGTAATATACAGGTCTACCACAGTTAAAAAAGTAGCATATAACCGATTCCTTTTAATATGTAAATTTATCTTTCATCACGAATCACTTAAAAGTTAACTGTTTATGTTGTGCCAAATGGTAGCAGATGGAACTACCCGTTCGTGTGTCAAATGGTGCCATATGGAACTACCTGTTCGTGTGACAAATAGTGCCAGATGGAACTACTTTTTATTTAGTGTACATTTTCTCAAAATAAAAAAATGTTGGTAATCTGTTCTTATTTTGCTTCCCCTAAAACTAGTTCAACATTTTAAATTTTTTAATTATATCTATATTTATATTTGGGCATCAAAGGGTTAAGATGAAGCGGTTGAGTATTTGTATAAGATTTGTACCAATCCTTTTCCTCTAACAAATAGAAACCTCCGGAGAGCGTTTGTGATAATGATCTTGAGCCGATAAACTTGAAAATAACTGCGAATTCAAACGGAGTGTTTACAGTAGTTTGGGGAACAAATGCTACTTCTACGGCAACTCCCATTGTAAAATAAACCGTTAAAACTACTTTAGTGCCATTTGTTTGACGCGATTTACTTTAGAACGTTTAACGCCCCCTTTCACACTTCCTCGGGTATATAAAGGAGTGGAAGAGAGAGTGAGAGATTTAAAGGAAATGCAAAAGACTTCTTGAGAGAGAGCACCACTTTCTTTTGGGGCACTGGAGTCAGGAAGTCGTGCTGCAACATTACCATCTTCCACTTGCAGGAGGGGGATTACCCCTGGTCCTCCCTTCACCCCCTTGCGGGGATAATTGACGTAAATAAAAAAAATAAAGCAATGGAGAATATCTCAGTTTAATGTTCCAGCTTTAATGAATGGAGGTCAGAGACAGCCTTATAAGTTTACCATTCTGAGTAACGAAATATAAAAGAGAAGCTAAGTTGATCTTCTGAGTAATTGCCTCCGCTATATTTCGAGGGTCTGATCCGTTACTATTTCTTCAAAAGATTAGCTATTTACTTTTGACCGTTATATAGCAGCAAATAGTGTAATAGTGGTAACCCACATGCTACAACTGAGACCTGGAGGAGAGGAACGCCTTCTCGACGCCAGTACCCGAGAGAAATTTGGTCTCTCTCGCAGTCGTCTATTTCACCTCTTTAAACCTCCTGCTATCACTTCCAAGTCAATATAGATCAAGAAAATGGAGAAAGAAGCCGTGAATTGTTCTAAGATAAATATATAATACAAGGAATAATAATAATAAGTAATTGTTTTTATTTATTTTAATTAGAAGTTGAGGTAATAAAGAATTATTAAGCGTATGGTAAATTTGATAGTAGTCAGAAAGCTGAATTTTAACGTAACCTGCGAGACAGTGTGTGATGAAAAATCTCTGTCTGCATTCTCCCCTTTCTATGCATTCTTGTTCAACTGCAATTAAACTTCTCGAATCGTATGAACATTCCATGTTACGACTACAAATATTACTACAAATATGTATATTTCTTCGTTACTTTCTAATGAATGTTCGACTTAATGACTCATTCCCTGCACAAAAAGGAAATTTAATTTCGCAAAAGAAATCCACCTTGTTTTTGGAATTAGAGATAAGTGCATAGTGAGATTTAGTGCTTGAATTTTTCTGCAAATACAAAACCCGCGTATGTCTATTCATCAACCAATTAAAACTATCACAACAAAACAACCAACTCAGATCGTTTGGGAAAGGTTTTCTTAGCAATTAAATCTCTTCAAAATTTGTATATATTGTTAATTTGCCAATTACAATATTCGATAAGTTGGTACCTGTTTGAATAGGAAATTTGGCTTGCCTGCGAATTTTGCTACTCAAGAAATTCCAGTTGTAAATAGGCCAAACCCAGCATGCAACACAAGTAGGGCGTTGATTTAGGGGATCAATAGCGGACGTGAAGGATTAAATATGGCCTACTTTTGTATCTTATATGATTCCAGTTAGGCGGTGACATTTAGCTGTGCAGGTGGATAATTCGACGCAGCGATTGGACAATTGTTTGAAAGTAATGTATTTTGTGTGTTTAACTGGTTGACCAAGCACTCTAGAAGTGATTGAGTAAAACGAGTCTGAAGCTGATAAATTGTCTAAGGCGCTTAATGAGTCAAGTCCATGAGCAGGCGCGTTCAAGTCAACTGACAAGACAGAAGAAGAGGAGCAACGTAGATGACGCTCCCAGATAATTAGTCCTTAAAATATCGTTCTTTTTATTCGAGGAGCAGTAAAAAGATATTTTGAAAATCCACCAACAAAAGGGTGAAAACTACATTTGCATTGAAAACTATCAGCAGAAAGTGAGGTTGAGTTGGAATAAGAGATAAAATATGTTTAGTAGAATAAGGTCATCAACTCACTCGAGACTGATCCTAGCGAAGATGCATAATGTGGAGTAAAGGTAGTATCTACCAAAGTGAAAGCTTAGATGCTGAGAACCAAACGAAGAAGCAGGTGTTCGAAACCAGTTTTGCCTCGCTTGGATCCGGTATTGCAGTGGGAGGGGAGGCATTTTTGAGCTTGATGCTTAAGTGTTGGCCGATTGTAACGTCACTGATGGCCTGGAGATTAGTCTCATATGTCGGCGCTGGTGCCGCGTCTAGAGGTAATCATGGATCGGGACGAGGGCAGGAAGAGGAGCTTAATAAGATGAAATGCTTAAAGTATGATTGATAAAAAAGTTGGGCGACCTTTTCTCAGTGCGCTTGTGACTATTTTCTTGGTAACGAGGTATGTGTAGCCAAATGCAGTGTCCCATGTCAAAGTGAAGAGCAAGCAATACTCAGAATTCGAAGAGTTGAGCGAAATGAAACTAGTAAGAACGGTGGCCTCTCGTCTCATTTGGAATTTAATCAAGCTGGAATTGAAAACCTTTTTTTGCGTTGCATTATGACAGTGGCAAAGTAACGATGTAGTTTCATATTTAGGTTCTTGAGTTAGTAAATAAGGTGCAAACTCCGCCTCCGTCTCACGTTAAAAATGCTTTTTTACTCCGCCTCCTGAAAAATATCTTCTGTTACTCTCCTTACAAAATACAAAATGGAATATAACAAACAACTCTGAATCACTATAGAAAAGAGGTCAATTCCTCCAATCAAACGTCTATTGTGCTCGGTGTCACACTAGATAAAGGAGTAAATTTCCAGCAACGCACGAGATACATCAAACGAAGCTAACACAGAATCAACACATTCGAAGCTCTCACGGATAGCACATTCAGGCATTCAAATGAATTAATTCGCCACGAAACTAAGGTTGTGGTGGACCCGAAGCAGTTAAAATAATATAACAAATCTTTTGCCGAGAAATGCGTCCTCTCGATCACCAGGGAACACATTTTCTCCATAGCACAAATAAACCAAGGTATTGCAATATTTATTCGTTGTTGATTTTATTTAAAAGGTTAGTTATAGTGGCACCATCGGTTATTTAACTAAATAGTAAGTCATACTTTATTATTAGTGGAACTTTTTAGTATTTTAACGACTTGATTGAGCTGCTCACGCAAACGACGATTTTATAATGGAGAGACGTTAAGAGGTGACAGTCTGGCTTTCTATGATATAATTCTAAGTTCAGGAAATAATTTCCTTATGCGACAACAGGAGTGGCTTTGCCACTGCTCCTTGCTGGAAAGTATCCATTTGCATTTCAGGATCGAATCGCACCGCTACCTTTCCTATAGTATCAAATTCTTCTGAAATCATCATCATCATCATCATCATCACTAACTCTTCAATTTAAGAAGGGGATTTTTTTGAGTATTTGAATAATAATTTCATCTTAGTTTGGTTATGACATGTTGATTTATCAAAGTTATTTCTAATAATTCTTTTATAATATCAAAAAACAAAATGGTGAAGTTCAGAAATAAATATAAGTATCGAAATTTTGTTAATTTTTTAAAAACCCAAAGAATTACAAATGTTGAAGCTCAGAAAATTTAGTTTAGAGTTCCTTTGTAAAATTATTATAAGTGGCGAAGTTCCGAAAATTGCTAAAAATTTAACTATGACTGCTATTTTTTAGATTTTAAATTTTAATCTTAGTAGCGAAGCGCAAGCTCACCCAGTAGGGGGCAGGGGCGAAGCCATTGCCTAGTCTTCTAATAATTTAGTCAGTCTAGGGTTTTCATATCAATACGTATTTTCTAGGCCTAAAGGCAAGAAAAAATATCAAAATTCTTTTTACATACGGAATAAACAATCATGAGAGCTATTTTCCCATCTAAATGTGCTTTTATCCATAATACAGGGATTTTTTTTACATGTCCTACGTTTAATCATAATGAAACTTTCGGAGTTTGGGGTAATAGTTGTAAGTTCTTTGTCCTAAAATAGCTTATTGATTCATTTATTATTTTATAAGTTATGCCAATTTTAGTAACTCAGTCTTTTTTGCTAGAAATGGAAACCGTAAAAAGTTTTGTTAAAAAAGTGATATTTGGAATGCTCGATTCTTAGCAAAATTTTTGCGAAAATTCTCAGGTAAATTTACTACCATCATAGTCATTCTTAGATTATAAAAGGAGAAAATTTTCTAGCACTAATCATTATTAAGAAATTTTTCTGACTGAAAACATGGAAGCTCCTGGAAATGATTGGACGGAAAAAAAATTGTTGAAATATTCTTCAGATGCAATTGTTCATTGGTTTCAAGACAACGACGGATGATACGTTAAAGAGCTCAAGCCGTACTATAACTACTACCACTATATAGAATAATTCAAAAATAAATAAATTCGAGACATCGGTAGTGTACAAGAGTGACGGAAAGGGTGTGTTGGTAGAAAAGGCCTAGAATAACATATAATTGAAGAAGTGCATCAAAACGTCGAACGGTCGCCGTAGAAAACATTAAAAAGATGATCAGAACAAGTAGAATTGTCCAAAACTCCAACATACAATGTAATGAAGAATAAACTTAAACTTAAGCCATAAAAGGTTCCGGTTGTGAAAAAATTTCAAAGACTACGATTTCGCGAAAAGAAAATTGTATTCAGAAGAATCTAGACGAAAATTTGGGGAAGTTGATGTACCGCTCGTGATAATGTCTGACGAAGCGCACTTTCATCTTAGCGGATAAAATAATAAACAGAACAACATAATATGGTGGGATCCAAACTTACAAGCTATACACCAGAAAAAGTCACAGCCTGCCAAATTCCCTCTGTGTTGTGCAATAACTCTCAGAAGATCATTGGGCTGTTTTGTTTGAGAATGAAAATGGAAATTAAGTCAATGAATGGCGAAAGATACCGACGCATTCTTGAAAAATAATTTTCACCAAACTTTCTAAGGGTTTGAGATAGACGATAACTGTTTTATTCCAGCGAAAAGGCGCAACATCACATCTAATGAAACAATGCAGTTGTTAAGATGAAACTTTAGAGAAAAAGTTATTTCTCGAAACAGTGAGTTTAAGTGGCCTCCAAGATCCCCCGATTCAACACGTTTGGATTTTTTTCTGGGGATATTTAAAAGATCGTGTTTACCGTAATAATCCTAGAAGGATCCAACAACTAAATAATAATATCGCTGAAGAAATTAATAACATCGATGAAGGGCCTTTGAAAAAAGGGATGGGAGCAACTTAGTCACGAGTAAATGAATGTTATGAAAAGAAGAATCTTCAAATATATTAAGTTATTATTTTAATAATGCCAAATGATTATTAGTCCCGGTTTTTTATTAATTTTAAGCAAGTAAACTTACTTTAAAATAAAAGTGGTTTTAATAGTCGCTAAATATCTAAAAGTTCAGCGAAAATTTGTTAAAAATCAATACTTCACTAAAGCTGGCATAACTTTTAGGAGAATAAATGGATCGATTAGTTCGTTTAGGATCAAGTGCTTACAACTATTTCCAACCAATTCTGTTACTTTTATTATGATGACAAAATTATTCTTGACTTTATTAAACTTCAAATGTAGGACATGTAAACAAAAACTCCCTGTATAATCGATATTTTCTTATTTGTTCTGTTATAACCAAGGTATATATTCAATTTTTATCAAAGTTATTGCTAAAGGTTCCTTTATAGTTACATGAAAAATGGTGAAGTTCAGAAAAAATAAATATGATTATTGAATGTTTCATAATTTTTTAAAACAAAAAGAATTACAAATGGTGAATTTCAATAAATTTATTAAAATTTAAGCAAAGCTGCTGTTTTATTTTATTTTTTCGTATATTCCAAAGTTGTATCGAAGTTATTTCTAAAATGGATTTTCCAATTTAATCTTTATTAGGAGAAAATAGCTACTCGTCTAAAAACTCGTGTGCTCTCACTTTTTCTGATTTATGACTTTACGACCTTCAAAACTTTAAATAATTCGCCGGCTAACCATGAAAAGACATTGGTAATTATATCATTCAAAAAAGAATGTAAAACAACTTAAGGGTTCCAAATTTCGTTAGAATCGGCCAAAACGGTTATGAAGTTATTGCCAAATAAGTCCCTAGCTAATCTTGGAACGACTTTAGCAATTATATTATTCAAAAAAGAATTTAAAACAACATAAGGGTTTTAAACTTCCTTAGAGTCGGCCAAAGAGTTATGATTTTATTGACAAAACAAAATAATTCCCTTGCTAATCTTGGGAGGACATTGGTAATTAATATCATTCGAAAGAGGATGTAAAACAAAATAAGGGTTTTAATTTTGTTAGAAGCAGCCGAATAGTTATGATGTTATTGTTCAAACAAAATAATTCGCCAACATAAGATAAGTAATTTATTTAAATTCAGCCTCACTTTTTTATGTTAGATACATAAAAGTTTTACTTAGCTCAGAAACCTGACACTCCCTATCTATTTCCTTTCACTATAAGTGAGTCAGAAATATTCAATTATTACCACTCTTTTTCTTTCATCTATTTATACGATTAATATATCATAACCATCCATTTACACAACTGCTTCTTGATTCACATCCCACTCCTCATTCGTAAAGAGCATTCCAATTCCACTCGTCTTCAGATTTACTGCTATCAATGCAGTCTCCATGCATTAGAACCTTGTTGGGTTTCGCACTTGATAAGCTCAACTTTATGCTAAAAGTTATCCAGCTTACATTTTCATATTAATTTATTGCATCATTCTTCACCCTACCTCTGAACACTATCCAAAACCATTACGGTCATCTCTTCATTCCCCAACATCTTTTCTTCTTTTAACCCACGTAGCTGCAATCTTCGTCTTCAATACTTTACATTTCATTTGGTAATAATAATAATAAATTTTACTAAGTGTTTATATTTTCCACTGCTATACTCTTAGGGTGTTAGGAAACGGTTCAAAATAATGGGGTTTTGAAAATCAATTAATTAAAAATTATTATTACTGTTCCAACCTACACTTGATTATCATTTTTATGCATTATTGTGTCAATTCCCATGTTTCCGGTCTTTGTTCTAAAAAAATGAGTTACATAATTTCGATTTAAATTTCATAATTTTCAGTTTCAGGCTTTCAATCCTATAAAAGAAGCATTTCAATTGATTGGTAGAACTAAAAGAATGCTTTACATCATGTTTGCTATAGGATTTTAAAATATTTTGCTTCTACTGACTTAACTGCTCATTATAATAATGATGTTGATTCTGCAATAAAGTCCTAAATAATAGTAGCATTCGCATTTCTTTTCTTATTGATTCTTATATTGATGATCTGGGCGACAAAATCTCAGCATAATTTATTATTATGCAAGTTTTGAGTTGTCTTGAAGATATTTGAATTGGACAACTGGCTGGATGGAAGTCCCGTTTCTCTCCAGCAGGAAGAAATTTTACATATATTTTATTTGCTTTCTTAATTTTATGGTTATATATATTTTTTTAAAGTTAAAAAGTAATTATGTTTAATATTTTTCGACTACTTCTCTCCTAGGTGATTAGATTTGGCGGGTGTTGGCTCAGGGGTGTTGAGTGGGTGCCGATTAGTTATGCAAATCCTAGATGGTTGTTAAGGCCCTGAATTCCCTTGAAGTGCCGTGTAAATTCACATGAATTGAGTGATCATATTTCCGATAGTATATATATTTTAAATCCCATATCCTAAAGACAAACGTTGCCTGTGATAATCCATTCAAATTTTAAGGTCTGTTTCCGTTTAACGTCCAGTATGAGGCCACTCTTCTACTCCATTTACGCCAGGGCTTTGTCAATAAATACTTTCTGATAGCATTACTCAAAAATGTTGATGGAGATGATAAAAATTTCTTCATAAGAATATCATCAATTTGGAGGTAAAAATTGCACAAGTTGAAGAATGTCATAAAATATGATAGTATTCGATGTCACTTGGCCGAGGATGCAAATGTTTGTTGTTTCCCTTTCCATCATTTGATAAAATCCTACAAAGTACGCGTTATTTGGGGGGCACGGAAACATAATGGAATGTTCTGAGGGTAATGTTGGAAAATCATTTTAAATTTAAAAAAATATATATTTTCACTTTCCTCTTATGACCAGTTCCAAAATTAGACTCATTCAAAGGTATTTTTTTCACTCCATGATGATTCACTACAAGTAATTGATTTCTGGAATGTACCAATTATTTCTTATTGAGATTCTCCGTAACAGTTCTCAATAATGGTCCGTTCAAATCATTCCCACCAATCAGTGGTGAAATTCCTGTCATAGAAGGAAGTTTGGCTTTTAACACATCAGCTGAATTTTCTTTGTATTCAACGTAAATCTCCAATAAATATTTTGTAATCAAACAATATTCTAAGCAAAAAGGATCAGACGCTCGGTGGAATTTATACGACGAGATGATGAGCTGCATCAGTCAAGATTACTGTAGAAGTATAAATATTGCGTACATAAGTGTACGTAGAAATACTCCGACACAAGCTGCGTGCCCCTCCCGTATTTCTAAATATCTCAGTCGCTTCGAATTCTTTGTCGCCCTTTTTCGCGCCAGCGTAAACTCAGACATAGCCCGAAGGTGCGAAAGACATCCTCTCTGCCCACCGATGAAAAAAAGGTCTTTCGTGCGGCGATGCGGATTTTACGAGAATTCGATGTTTTCTCTCGATTTATGCTTGCGAGGGAAATAAAAGGAAAACTTCTCCCTGGATTCGGGCAGAAGATCTTGGATCTACGTCGAGTGTGTGGAGCCCGATCCACAAAGGAAACCGTTCGCCTGCAAGCAAGAAACTTCTCGGGAAATTGGTTGTTGCCGTCACGGTACTTGTAGGTGCCAAACTTCTCGCAGCCCCCTTGCCTCCTTCAGAGTCTGAGGTTACGTAGGACATAGGATTACCCTAGACGTAGCTAGGTAATCGGTTTTGGCTACCCACTCTAGGAGCCGAATAATCGGACAATCACTTCAAGGAAGAAGTCCGATTTGAACAACCGTTTGGCTTACCTTCGTGATCCGACATAGGTCATTATATCGCCGGTCTAGGATTACCCTCCCATTCGGTAACCTCGGACGGCCGGAATAGGTGCGATCATCATCACCAGAAGTAGATCATCACCGTCCCTTTCAAAAATACTTACGAACTCAAAGGTATCGTTAATTAAATCATCCCCTCCCCTAACTTCACCAGTTTGTTTGTGAACTAGACTTCCCATCCCGAGCTCATAACCTCGAGTATTAGAAGTGCTTAATTCAGTGTTTATCTCAATAATAATATTCCATTCGTTCTGTCGGATGCCATTAAGACACAAGCATACTAATGAGTAATTTTCAAGTAATCCCCACGACATTTTTGTAGCCTTACTTATTCAATGCAAGATTAATCCTATTTATATTTATATACACTGTCACTTATTTAAAATTCATGTAAACTAAAGATTATTTTTGTATCTTTGTGTGTAACTTTGGCAATTATTAAGCAATCTACTCGGCTTAAATCTCAATATTACACCGATCCATCCATGATTGGCTTTTACTCAGTGTGGACACACTCAGGGGATCATCATCTTAGTTTTGATCAAAAAGGGTACGCACCGGGGTTATTTTTATTCACCGGAAGTGGGCCTGGCATTACCCACTCACCAAACCCCGACAATTACTAATAAATAAATGGATCAACTCCTTACGCGAAGCACCAAGAAAGGGATAAGAAAAGAGCAATTCAAATATAGCCGAGATCAGATAAAGCTTAAACTGGAGAATTCTCTTCAGAAGTAGGAGATTTCAAGCTTGTGAAGCCACTCGGTCGGTGCAGAGTGAAGAAATGTCTGCAAAACGCCAGTCGTTTACATATAACTTTCGAGAAATTTTTATACTTCAACAGATTCAGTCATGAATGGACAAAGTTCAGTAGAAGAGAAAAGCTACATTGATAAAAGCCCTAAGATTCAGAATAGAGAGCCAAAATGCTGAAATATCTCGCGCAGAAAAGTTTGAAAATGAAACGCTTACTGCGGGTATCTCTATTAATCACTATATCTAAATGTCAAACGAAGCTTTAAAGAGAGACGTTCCAAAGGCTTATTTCCCAAGCATTGCTTTCAGCATAAGAACTTATATTTGAGAAAGTAGGGAATACGTTATTATTAGTCATTGCGTTTGTTGCATAATGATCTCAAAACTATTTCATCCTCTATTTTATCTAATAAAGATAAAAAACTTGATGGAAGTGGAATCAAGAACAAAAATGTTAAAGAAGACTATATTAAATTGATTTTTTCTCCTGTCGGTGAACATGTTATTTAAAAGATATTGCCGCTTATCCTAGGATTTATTATTTAATTTCCATTATTATAATTCACTGTAAAAATACTGATTCATATTTAATAATATTCTTTTTAATATTCAGAGGAACCATTAATTACGAGGGGCCGTCAATAAGTTTTGCAATTCGGATATAAGGAAACGAGATATGAGGAAAAGTGTTTTATTATTTTTCAACATAACTACCTTCGACTTCAATGCACTTGCGCCACTTGTCCCTGAAGCTTCGAATTCCCGACAACCAGAAATCTCCCGACTGCTGTTCACTCCACTCCTGGACGGAGAGCTGGACATCTTGATCGTCCCCAAACCGGCGTCCACGCAGTGCAGCCTTGAGCTGGCGGAATAAAAAATAGTCGCTAAGGGCCAAATCTGGACTCTAGAGTGGGATGGTTGAGCTCCTCGAATCCGCACTCACGCAGGGCAGCTTGTGAAACTCTGGCCTTGTGGATTGTGACGACGTTGAAGTCTATCATGGAGCGTGAGGTTTCTAGGGACCCAACGGGACGAGACCTTGGTCATGGCCAAATTGTCATGGATGATGTTGATAACACTTCCATGGGATGTTCCAAGTTTTAGCTCGATTTCTTCGACCTTCACCCGTCGAATTACGAGGATCCTCCTCTCCACACGAGCCACATTTTCCTCGTTGGTCACGTCTGGCGGGCGTCCTAGACTGGGTCATCTTCAAGTGGCTCACAACCATGGCGGAACTCTCTATTTCAGCAATCAATGGTTGTATAGGAAGGGGTGGTGTCGGTGTACACTGCAACCATGCGTTCATGGATCTCTTTTGCATTCTTGCCTTCCTTTGTCAAAAATTTGTTTAGTGCGCGGTGCTCAACCTTCTCCATTGTTGAAAAATTTGTGTTTGGCGATCAGCGATCAGCTACTGCTTCTTAAACAGACGAGGCAGGAGCGTGCGGCTGCAGGTCTTGACTTGTCATAACTTGTCCTAACACCCCCACAAACAGCCATCCCCCTTCTCTGTTTTGCCTTACCGATTCGCAAAACTTATTGACTGCCCCTCGTACCTTATTTAAAAGGATTTTATCGGTATTTTATATTTTATAAGGTTATAATAATAATAATAATAATAAATATTATCATTGTATATTTATATTGTTAAGGTGTTAAGAAAAAGTTCAACGCAATGGAATTTTGAAATTCCAATATTTAGTAATCACTGTTTCTGTAAACATTTACAAAGCGTTGGCATTTTTATGCCGTATTGTTTAGATTCCTGAAATAATGCTCTTTTATCTATAAAACAGAGAGTTATGTATTTAAAGGGTTTTGTAAATTCTTATAGAAAATAATTCCCCCCAAAATCCAAAATTTATTATATGCAATTTTGAGCTTTTTGCTTTTAGTTCTATAAATGTAACATTTCGATAGATAGAATTAAAGGAATGATTTACATACATCATGTTTAGCTTAACTACTCAATAGAATAATAATGGCGATTTTACATTAAAAGGCAAAAGAATACTAGTTCTGCCATTTCTTCCCATATTGATTCATATACATGTTGATGAATTCGGCGAGAGAATATGAGCATAATTTATTATTAATGGCAGTTTAAAGTTGTCTTGAAGATATATAAGATGGACAACTCGGTAGAAAGGGGTATGGTAGGAAGTCCCCATTCTTCCAAGCAGGAAGGTGAAACTAATATGTTTGTACATAAAATAAAATGAGTAACTATTTAAATAACTTAATAGTGGGATACAAATTGGATTAGAAATAGACCATTCAACCATATGCAAACATCTTTAGAATTAAAAAAAAATCAGAAATGACTAGACATTTAGAATTTGAATTGTTGATCGCTAGAAATTCTATATTTATTCAGATTTGGGGTATTTATAACAGAGGGCTTTGACTAATTTCAAATAAAAATCCTCTAATTACCTTATCAGTGAGATACCCCTTAAAATAAGGATAATGATGAGTATGGTGATGATGATGATGATGCTGGTTAAATTGTTAGAATAGTTGAAAATTTGGAACAAGGACGCTCAATCTAATATTTATTTACCCTGAATTTGCCATAATCTTTATTTGCAGTCTTAATTTTATGTTTTATGTATATTTCAATTTGATTAAAAGAGGTTTTGAATTGAATTATTTCCTATACTACTTCAACCATTTATTTAGTACAGATGAGATTTGGCACAATGAATCATCTGTGTTGAGTGGGCGGCGATGAGTTATGCACTTCCTAGATGGTACGTATAGGTCTAAACTCCCTTGGTGTGCAGTGTAGGTTTGCAGGAATTAAACATTTAATCCACTAAAGTATAAAAGCTGCCATAAAGACGATATTTCTTTCAATCCCGTATCCTAAAGAAAAGGGTTAGATGTGATTATCCATTCAGGTTTGAATGTGTGTTTCCGTTACGCGTCGAATATGAGGCCACGATTCTACTCACTTTACGCATTGGATGTAAAAATGGATACATCCTGATGTCATCTTTCACAAATGTTTATGCAGATGATAAGAATTTCTGCATAATAATATCATCAAATATTTATGTTCCTGTGAGCAATGCGGATTTCTAATCCATTTTCACGGAGACGGTAAATCGTTTTACAATTCGAAATTATATCATATTTTATAATATTATGTTTGTGTTGAGAGAAGACTATTTCTGCCAGCCATTTTTCACTAACTGAAAACCTCTTTCGACCTCCCCAGGAGTCATCACTCGTGGCCCAAATTTTATGAATGAGAGAAACGAAGCGGCACTTTCTTCTATCGTGTCAAATCTACAATGAAAAAGGAGCCGATATATCAAAGTGATCGACCCAGTGTTGATAAGATGTGTAGCAGAGGTGAGGCATTCCTTGTAGTGATTTACAGAGTAGAGGAGGAATAGTTGAGGTACGAACGAGGAAGAGATTTGTGATTTCCTGCGCTTTGCTAGAATAAGAAATTCCAGAGCCCTGATCAGATTTTAGGCTTAGCGGAATAAGAGAACATATTTTATCTATTTAGCTGCTATAGTTTGCAAAAAAAGAGATAAAAGAAAGAGATAATTGGGTTTTATTTTTTAAAACTCATTTTCTCACTTAACCTGCCTAAAAGTCACCTTTCGATAAATCCCTTCTTAATAAAGAGGAGTATCTTACAAATGGGGTTATTCATTTTGAAAATACACCAAGAGACTGCTTATGATATATCACAGATAATACGTTTCGCAATTTTTTTGTTACCGCTAGATAACAAACATGGTTATTCTTACTCTCTGAAACTCTGGGGGTTTTCTTATAAGTTTATGTGCAGCAAATTACCCTTGAATTGATCTTTATTCTTATACTATTCCGTTCAACTCCCATGGATGCGCATATTTTGTAGGCTCGGGTGAAGTATGAAAGACATAAAATATATTAAGTCAAATTGGCTATCTAATGATTTATCGAAAATAAAAAGTTCATTATCCCTTCAATTTATAATTAAAAGTTTCAAGAAATTAGGTTTGATGATAGTAAAGTACCCATTCAATTAATTTGAATTTTTAGTTTTTATTTGAAACTATCTTAACTCGCTAGATGAAATAATCTGTTACCGTAATGAATTCATTTTGTATGGGACTACCCCGCCCCTTATGAGCCCCGTTGTATTTAAAAGCTGACAACGTGAAAGCGAATGGAGAACAGAAACGCTCTTTCAGCGTTCACCCATAGCCGGATGGCTAACTCTGCTGAATTTAGTAGTTAAACATGAGTAACTATATTTCCCAACAGTGGTCTGTCTAGCTGGCGCAGAAGTTTTATTATGCTTCATAAGGCGAAAGCCATTGGAAGAATTGACTACAAAAGCTTTGTAAAAGTCTCTAAATATGATGGAGTCTTCCTATTGGAAAAAAGAGAAAAAAAATGGAAACAATGGAATAAGGGAGAACTATGGTTAATAAAACTTAATTGAGCCCCAAGCAGTTCTATATTCGGTTATGATGGGACAGAATAAAATAGGATTATCTACACTTTTTACCCTCAAGCGACAATTAAAAATAGTTTCAATTTTAATTCAATGCAACATATAAGCTATACAAGAGTTAGGTAGGCTGTCATCCAAAACACAAAGTCTGTTCAAATTCTTCGAATCTAATAGCACCTCAACAAATTACTCCACACTGAGAAAATTATAAACTACTCAATGTAGAGCAGATTTTTATCTTAAGTGAAATGTACATAGGTAATTTATTCTCATATTCTTAGTGCTAGACATAAGGTCTGCTTGTTTCCGCTTATGCTTTGAATTGTATTTTCTTTGCGGATAAAGGAAGTAAAAAATGCATAGCTATTTAATTCCGGAGTTAGTTATGGCATGGTTTGTCCTGCTGGTACTCGCATGCCATTATATAAACAAAGTTTTTTAAAGAAAATTAAACTAATGTGAATACTTTTACATATGTACTTAAATTTGCTATACATATATCATTACTTTTCCGCAATTTGCAAAGTTTAGTAAAATTCACCGAAAATTTTGCATAATAAAAACATCCAATATGCTGCTTGGGGAAACCAAAACAAAGAAGATTCGTGAGTCCATGAAAAAGAATTAGAATCGTCCAGTATTTTAAAATACGATTAACGATAAGGCTCTTCTCCAAAATATAGAAGGTTAGACGTAGCTAATGTGTGATGAAAATTTAATTCATCAACCAAGAAAACGAGAGTAATATGGGTTTTTTGTCATTTTTCAATAAGAGGTTCTGGCCTAACCTATATTCTACATTAGAGAGTGAAGCTAAATTAATTTAACTTTCTGAATAAACTAAGTGCAGATCTTGGTTTTAGTTGACTGATTTATTAAGCGATATTTTTTTGCCCCCAAAAGGCACCAGAAAAAAATAATTTGCTAACATAACTTATGTTGAGGTGTAAAAAGCAAATCGGGCAGAAACTTTCTAAAAACTTTGCGTGCCCAAAACTTGAGAGGGTAAAAACTGACAAGTTGAATAAGGTTCCTAAAATATGACATTGATCGATGTCGCTCTGCCAAAGAGCGAAAACTTTTTTACCTTTTCTATTATTTGATAAAATCCTATAAAGAACGCGTTCATCTTTGCGCAGCGAAACATAATGGAATTGTATGAGGATACCTTTTGCAAGATAATTTTTAGCAAAATTTATTATTTTACTTTTCCCCTATGACCACTTCCAGGGCTCCAAAAGTAGACTCTCACTCCAAGGTAATTTCTATCCATGGATGATTCATTACAAGTAATTTATTCCTGAAAAGTGCGAATTATTTCTTATTGAGATTATCCGGAACGATACAAATTATTCTACTTTCAAATCATTTCTGCGGATCAGTGGTGAAAATCCCACCATTGAAGGATGCTTTGCTGTTAGTCCTAAAACGTCGATACACTTATATATTTTTTGTCTATCAGGTTCTCTTAAGCACCTCCATTTATATGCAACGGATCGTCTAAATCTTCTTTGTATACAACCTATATATTCCATAAATATTGTCTAATAAAAAAAGATTCTAAGCAAAAGGATCAGACGCTAGTAGGGAATAATTTGTACGCTAGGATTATATGCGGCATCTGCCAAGATTACTAATAAATAAATGGATTACCTCCTCACGTGAAGGAAGGAACAATAAATAAGGATTCTACTACACAGAAGATTTTACGCAACATGATTGGTTTTCGGTGGTCATATAGATTTGTAATTCAACTTGGTTTATTTGGAGAGAAGATAGGAAAAGCAGTTCTATATGGAATTCATCTTTTATTTTACTTAAAATGCTTCGAGATCCAAAATAATTTCGTCGTATTTCAGCTATATTGAGCTAAATTTACAGATATCCGGCCTTGCATGATTATCAGTAATTTCTACGTTGTCACGAAAATATATCTACTACAAAAATATACATACTTAAAAAAGTTAGAAGAAAAAAAGGGACATTTACTTTTGATAAAGACGAAGAAAAGATAGTGAGAAAACTGTAAATCTGATTTAAACTCAATTTTCATGCAATTTAAATAGAAAAAAATCCAGAAATTTAAGGTTAAGTGGAGTTAAAGAATGAGGTTCTTGCACAAGAAAAGCAGCAGATAAAGTCGGAAATGCCCCAATGAACCCAGCAGTAGGACTGTTGAATTCCAGCGAAGGTAGGACTGTAGCCAGATTTAGGGAGATCACTTCTTAGTCAATCAGGGGAGAGCAGTCAATGGCGAGATGTGATCGCAGAATGTCAAAGATTCTTCTCTCCTAGCTTAAGTATTTTCATCCATACAGCTATATAAAATTACGAAAAAATACTCACACCTCACACAACTTAGCAATACAAATATCCTTTAGTATATTACTTCTCATTAGGATAAGATAAATCATTCATTTAAATTTGCCCTCACTTCTTTTCCCAATAAATGTGTTTTTAGGCACATATTTTGTCTAAAAGAACGTGGTTCATACATACAAGATTTATTAAGCTCAGAAGCCCACCAATCCCTATCCATTCTTATTCACAACAAGTGAGGCAGAACTCTCCAAATACTACCACTCTTTATCGTTCACCTAACCATGCGATCATTTTCTCATAACCATCTACCTAAAAATCTGCTTCTTGGTCACACTCCCATCACAAATTTATATAACTCATTCCAGACTATCTCTTCCTCATCTTTACGTCTTTAAATGCAGTTTCTCTCTCTCTCTCTCTCTCTCTATGCAAAATAAGTATGCAGTGATTCACCCTTGAGAATCTCAACTTTACCTTAACAGTTCTCCAACTCACATTATATTTATCCATTGCGTCATTTTTTTACCTCACTCTTCACAGAATCGCTCTCCAATTTATCCATCTCTTTATTCTCCAACATATTCTTATCTCTTAGCCCAAGTAGCTGTATTATGCATCTTTAATACTCTACATTATATAAGATATTATTAATAATTACTTTTTTATAAGTGTTGATATTTTATTCGTGTTACGCTCTTAAGACGTTAGGAAAAGTTTGAAAAGAATGGAATTATGAAATTCAAATATTTATTGATTATTATTATTCTACCCACCTACAAAAGGTTAGAATTTTTATGTAGTATTGTGTCAAATCCTTACAATTATGCTATTTTATCTATAAAATAGAGTTACATAGCTAAGGGTAATTGAAATTCTTTGCATTTTTTAACTTTCTGCTTTCAGACCAATACAGAAACATTTCCATAAGGAGAAATAAAAAATGTTTACATCATGTTTGCTACAATATTTCTAAAAAGAATATATTTTTCTTCTGGCATAACTTGAGCATTATAATAATGATGTCGATAATTAATTAAAAGCCACAATGATGCCAGAGCTCGCAATTTTTTTCATTGATGATCTTGGCGAGAAAATATCAACATCTTTTATGATTATGGCATCACCCATAAATGTTGATGCAGATGATAAGAATTTTGCTTAAGAATATCATCAACCATTTATGTTCCCGTTATCATAGTGTATTTTTTCTCCTCGAAGGAGTTTGGGTAAGCCGTATAACAATTTAAAATCAAATAATGTTCTGTAATATTGTGTTTGTGTGGGAAAAGCCTATTTCTGCCAGTCATTTTTCAGTGCCGTCCATGAGTCATTACCTGAGACTAAAATTTATGTAGGAGAAAAGGAAACCTGCACTTTCTTTCATCATGCCAGATATATAATGAATAATGAGACGATTTGTCAAAGTATTCGACCCAATGTTGGCGAGATGTATAGCAGAGGTGAGGCATGTTTTCAAAAGACTTTCAGAGGAGGAGAGGAATAGGTGAGGTATGAACGAGGAAAATATGAACTAGAATAGGAATAGAATAAGAAATATAAGAGCTCTGAGTAGTTTTTAGGCTCCATGGAGATATTTTATCTATTGTGTGAATTGAATTTGCTTCGAAAGGGAAGAAGGAACAAGTAAATTGCGTTTTCTTTTCTATAAAATCTTTCACACATTTTACATACCTATAACTTGCAGTTCGCCAAATCATTTGAAAAATATAATGAAATATCTTACAAATGGAGTGATTCGTTTTGAAAATACACCAAAAATATGGTAATGATACTTCTTAAATAATACTTTCCCCATTTCATTGGCACTGCATTATAACGACATTTTTCTTCTTACCTGTTAAAACTGAGTTTCAACTTAAAACTTTATTTGCCTAAAATCACCCTTGGATAGAACTTAATTGTGTTAGTATTCCGTTCAACTATCATTGTTTCGCATATTTTGTAGGCTCGGGTGCAGTATAAATACCATAAAATATACTGAGTCAAATTAGCTAAAAAGGTCATTATCGCTTCAATTTAGGATAAAATGTTTCAAGAAATTAGGTTTAATGATAGTAAGGTAAACATTCAATTAACTCGAATCTTTAATTTGTTTTGAAAGTGTCTTACCTCACTTAATGAAATAATCCGTCAGCTTAATAAGTTAACTTTTTAGGGAGGAAGTCCACCCCTTACGAGCCCTTTTGCAATTAGAAGCTGAAAACAGGAGATGAAACGGAGGGCAGAAAAGCTATTTCAGCGTCCATCCCAAATCAGACGAGTACCGACGCAGAATTTGCGAGTCAAAAGATGAGTGACGATACTTCCCTATTTACAGTGACGAGCTCGTGCAAAAGAGTTTTCTTATTCTTCATTCGACAAAAACATTGGAGACATTTTAGGTAAAAGCTTTATAGAAGTCGTTGAATACGATGAAGTTTGAAGATGGAAAAAGGTACAGAAATATAGTAGACGAATGCGTATGGAGAAACAGTGAAAAAAAGACTAAATGAAAAGGTTGAGCCGAAAACAGTTTTATATTTTGTAATGATGGGAGAGAAAGAAATAGGATTATTCTAGCATTTATACCGCCACACTACAATTGAACATAGTTTCACTTTCACCTCAATGCAACATATAACCTAAACTAACAATAGGTAGACGAATTTGAAGCTTTCAAAGATATCTTTGGTTAGTAGATGCAGCCACAATACAAAATTTGTCCAATTGCTTCAAATTTAAAGTCACTTTAACACATTAATTCTCTCTGAGGTTGGGGAGAAATATGTAATTTAAGTGCTTAAGTACTTTTGTGTAAATGATCTATTCACATTGGCAATTTTTTTTTGAAAATTAAAAATAACTCTTCATTGAGATGTACATAAGTAGGCAACAATAATTAATTTCTTCTTATATTCTAAGTGCTATACATTAATGTCTACTTGTTCCAGCTTCTTCTTTTAATTGAATTTTCTTACCGTCTAAAGGGAAATAAAATATGCATAGCTTTATACTTCCGTCGATATTTTTGCAGAGTTTCTCTGGCTGGTTCTCGCATAAGTCATTAGACAACAGAAGTGTAGAGAAAATTGGACTAATGTGAATAATTTAACATGAGGTAATTAAAGTTGCTATATATCATAACTTTCCCTTTATTTTCAAAGTTAGGTAAAATTCACCCAAGATTTTACATAATAGAGGCATCTACTATTTTTCCTAGGGAAAAACGAATCCTAAAGAAGATTTGTGAGTCTGCACTAATAAAGATTTGAATTTACGTGTTTTTCGAAACAGGATTAAGAATAGGGATTTTTTCTCCACATTATAGAAAGACGTGGCTATTACATGATGCAAATTTAATTCATCAACTGGAACAACGAAAGAGAGGTGTTTTTTTGCTCATTTCACGCTCTCATCAACTATCTATTTTATATTTGCGTGTGAAGATAAATTACTTTACCCAGTTTAGAAAACTTATTGGATGGAAAGTTTTGTGGAGATATCAAAAATAAAAATCATGCAGTAAATTTATAAAAATTTATCATGCTACAAACTTGTATGTAAAAACTGCCCAAATTGAAGTAGGTTCCTGAAATATGATATTAATCGATGTCGCTTGGCCTAAGAGGCAAAGGTTTGTTGTTTCGGTATTCATAATTTGAAAATCCTACAAATGATGCGGTTTATTTTGCGCACCGATACATAATGTATTGTTGTGGAGATAGTGTATAGAAGATCATTTTAACAAAATTCACCATTTTACTTTCCCACTATGACCACTTTCTAAAGTACACCTTCATCCAAAGATACCTTTTTCATATTTGGATAATTCATTCCTGAAAATTGCGAATAAGTTTTATTAAGATTCTGCGGAACGATTCAAAAATATTGCCCTTTCAAATCATTCCACCATTTAGAGGTGAAGTTCCTTCCTTTGAAGGCATCTTTGCAGTGATTCCAATCAAGTTATCCCCCAAATCGTTGATATCCTTATATTGTTTTTTGTCTCTCATGTTTTCTTAAACACTTTCATTTCCAAGAAGATGGATCGACTGAATCTTGTTTGTATGCAAGGTAAATCGCCTATAAATATTGTCTGATAAATCAAAGATCCTAAGTAAAGAAAACCGTTAAATTTGTACGCCTATATGATAAGTGTCATCTCTTAAGATAAATAATAAATAAATGGTTCATCTTCTTACACGAAGCGTCAAGAAAATGGATGAGAGAAGAGCAATTCAATTTTAGCGTAGTTTAGATGAGGCATAAACTGAAGAAATCTAATCAGAAAGAGGAGGTTTCAAGCTTTTTGAGCCACTCGATTAGTGCAGAATAACGAAATGTCTGAAAAATTCCATTCCTTTCCAGAGTAACTCTCGAAAAATTGTTATACTTTAAAGAATGGACAAAGTTCACTAGGTGAAAAACACTTTATTGCTAAAAATATTTCAATTAAGAAAACACAGCAACATTTGTCGACAATATCTCTGTCGATGAAACCAAGAAAATATTATTAGCGGGGAAAATTTTAAAATGAAACGACCTCTGAGGGTATCTCTATTTTGCGTTTTTTCTCAATATAAAACGAACCATTATGAGACGCGTTCCAAAGTTTTCTTCTCGAAACTTCGTTTTCAGGATCAGACCTCATATTCGAGAATGTACATATAATGATCACATAAATATTATTTTCTCTATTAAAAAAATTAATGGAAGTCCATGGAATAAAAAATGCTATAGAAGTCTACATTAAATTTAATTTTCCTCCTGACCCTGAAAACTTTAGAATCATCAGAAATTTGAAAGATATTATCGTATTTTATTAAAATATACTCCAAATCATATATGGTTAAAATATCATCTTTATTTCTAGAATATCCTTTTAAAGCGGATTGTTCCAATTATTTACGAGCTTTGCGGGAGTAGTCTTATGAAATATAGTCTTATCGGAATATTCTTAGACATTTTAAGAACAACAATGGAATTGGGCTAAATGAACATGAGTTTTTGTGAAAAGTAAGGTTGTATATCTTTGAATATGTCGGATAGGATTTAGATTAATAAATAATGTATGTAATGAGTGGTGGACACCCTATACTGCTGTAATAGGATAGCTGCGGAAGGCGTTTAATTTGGCTATTAGCTTTGAGGGGTTAGGAAATAAAAAAAGTATGGTTTCCTTGCAAATATACAAATAAAAGTAACATATTCAGAGGAGATGGAATTCAAAGAGGAGCTATATTTAATGAAAAATAATAGAGAAGAGCTTATAGTGTATCTTTTCGGAAACAAATCTGGCAATTCTGCTAGCAGAAAGAGTGGTACACTTCCTCAACTAAAGAAATGCTTCTGTAAGCGATCTGATATTACTGTTAGAAAAAGGTGCGCTACACTTTCTATATTAGAGAAATGTTTCTGAATCAACTCTAGCAATTCTAGCAGTAAAGATAGCGAGCAACATCCTCTATTAAAGTAATCTTTCGAGTAAAATCAGGCTTTTCTGGTGTGGAAAAGCTGTACGCTTCTTCCATTATAAATGTTTTTGAAACAAATCTGGAATGTCTGGTAGAAAAAAAAGCGGTATACTTCCTCCATTTAAAAATTGTTTTGCAACCAACTTTTAGAATTCTGGTAGCAAAATATCAGGTAAACATCCTCCAACACATGTATTATGAAAGCATACACAAGTAAGAAGCAAAATTTTAAATAACTTTTCAAATATTTTACACTATATGTATAAATACCTTCTGATTATTTGCCTCGTGTACACTGATAGTACTATCATATAAGAAAATAAAATATAATAAACTCCAAAGACGTCAGAGGAGGAACCAAGATTTCAAAGCTTAATTGGTTTAATAATGTTATGCAAGGGAGAAACGTGGAATTCTTAAGAATTCCATCCTAAATAGAGTAATAAACCATACGAAGATAAACTTCGTTAATTAGAATTATTATTACTCACATTTAGCATTTATGTAGACAACTGTTATTAGTTAAACTGTTATTCAGTTTAAATCGTATTGATTATAATCTACCATTTGGGACTGGTGAAAGAGCAAACTAGTAAAGTTCTTTAACCTCACCTTAGGGTAAAGTAATTGTAATTATAAAATTACGCCCAGATGGAATACTCTACCCTTGCGAATAGTGTAAATTATTTTGGGTAATATGTTGAAAAATGAGCTGGCTGGTATTTTGGAATTGTTAGAATTATCCAAAACAAAGTGCAGGTGAGAGCATAGGCCTCGCAAGCGAGAAGGCTGTACGGACAGTGATTATAGGGTACAAATGAATAGTCCCGTAGAAAATGTGTATAAATCTGCTTTAATATTATTATTCAGAACTAACGTCAATATCTACCAGGATCTTTAGTTTGTCATTTAAAGCTTCCAAACTGGATTTTTAAAAGATCCAAAACTACCGTCAATATAAGACTTGTAGTTTGCTCTTTGTCTTTTAAAGGTCGCGAACTAAAGTAAATTTGAATCAGTAGTTTTCTCTTTGGCTTTTAAGGCTTCAGAACTAACGATAATATTTGCCTGTAGTTTCATGTTTGTCTTTTATTTCGATGCAGTTTTTAATAAGAATATATTGAATTTAAATGAAGGCCTAGAAATCTTAAATAATAACATCCCAAAATAAAAAAAATACGGCAGATAATGTTAAAAATGCAATGAATAAATCAAATTCTGATAAAGCTAGTTGAGATGACGATATTTACACGCGAAATATTAAGGAAGTTAAGAAAGAAATTTCCGCTTTTCTTGCTTTTAAAAAAGTACTTTCTGGGTGCAAAGTTTGTAGCCAGGGATGGGAAACACGCCAATGTTGTTCTCCTATTCAAAAAGGTAGACGTGAGCTAAAGGAGAATTATTGGCCAGTAAACTTAACTTCACTTATATGTAAAATAATGAAGTTAATTAATTATTAATTTAAAATTACGCAATCATTTGGATAGAAATCAACATTTAGTAAATACTCAACATGGTTTCAGGTTGGGAATTTCTTGTGTCACTACTCGGATCACATTTTATGAGCATGTAGCAAAAGCTATCGATTCAGGTTCTAGTTATAATGTGATATATCTAGATTTTTATAAAGCCTTTGATAAATTCCTGTTCAACCTCATTCTTCAATTGCTAAAATCAATGAAAATTCATGAGAAAACGATAACTTAGATGTAAACCTGGTTGACAGATCTTAAGCAAAGGGTAAATTTATATGGCGTGACATACGACTGGCTCCCAATAACTAGTGGAGCTCCTCAATCTTCCGTTTAGTGACCCTTTGTCTTTAGAATTATTGTAAAGACCTTAGGTTCTCGAGTGAATTGCCAACTAAATTTATTTGCTAACGATTATGCTTCTCCTATATAGTCTCCACAATTAAATATATATTTCGATAAAATGGAATTAGTGCAACGTCGATAAACGAAAATTATATGGGGAAATAAAAATCTTAGCTACTATGAGATGCTGAAAATACTCAATCTCTTTTTCCTCGGATATTGAGGAAAAGGGGAAGAACAATAAGAAGCATAAATTATTGAGGAATATGCCCAATGATGCAGCAATTTTTTTTAATTTGATTGGCGTGACAGCGACGCTAAGACACGCCAAAAGGTTAAACGGTGGAAGTTCTAAAGGTCAATGGTAAAATTTGCCTTCAGCAACCGCATCGTACAAATCAAGAACAATTTACCAGAAAAGAAATTATGAAGAAAAAATAGACTGTCAGAGAGAGAGAGAGAGAGAGAGAGAGAGAGAGAGAGAGAGAGAGAGAGAGAGAGGAAGCGAGTCACGCAGATAAAGAGAAAAGGTGTATCTCAGGGATGAAGAACATTCCATCAGGACTTTTCGGTAAACTTCCAGAGCGATATCGAAGTCAGAATGGAAACGGAACTCCATTTAGCGATAAGGCGCTCAGACCATCACCGCGTGTCTTTAGGGACAGAGTCGAAATCACTTCCGTTGGCAAACAAAAGAGCTTCCGGCACAGTCGTATATATTCCCCAGCCGCAGAATGATCAAATGACACAGACAAGATTTACACACTGCTTACGAATTACTCCCAAAGTACTCACGCAGCATCTTGAGAGGACATTGGAATCTTCAAAGGACAACGCGCAATTTTCGAGTGATATCCGGCACCCTTAGAACTCACAGGCAGAAACCATTATTCGGAACGACGGAAGTCAAGGACGAAGGACTTAGTCAAGAATAACGCGCTTAGCTACACTCTCCAAAAAGAATATTCCCCTGAGTGACTACTCGATGTCTCCTCCAGAAAATCGTAAGCCATTACATTTTCCTTTTCATCGTGGAAGAGGCATGACGCTCTCGGACCGCAAGGCTCAATTGGTAGTCTACTCCCGACGCGTGAGGCTCAGACAATATTATTATTTGTAAATTCATTTCAATTTTCATTTCCCGGACGATTAACGTAATTGTTAAAATGTATTATTTTGTTAATCTGATTTATTGTTTGTATAGTATTAAATTTTTTTTTGTTTCACTTGTTTATAACCTATAACTACCCAAAGCCTGTTGAAATAGTATCCAAGTCAGCCAATATTAGAATTTGCCCTCGTCTTTAATCCCCACGTACTTAAAAAGAGACAGTCTGTATATTTGTTTGTTGCCTCCCTCACCACGTCTAAGGAGGGTAGCCAAGGTCAAGAGGAATACCTGATCCTACAACATAGACGAACATTTATAAACAATGTCTACTCACCATAAACGCGTGCCCTCACATTATAGATTATTATTGCATATCATAGTATAGCAAAGCACAGCATTGCATAATACAGTACAGATATTAGTATAACATAAAATAGCACAGTATATTATAGAATAGTATACCATAGCACATAATATAATAGTATAGCATAGCACATAATAGAATAGCATAGCATACTCAAGCCTAGCCTGAAATAGAATAATATAGCCACATACTTTAGCATAGCTGTGCAGTGCCTAACCTAGCCTAGTTTAGTATAATCTAGCAAGCCTAGAATACCCTAGTATAGTATAGCATACTTTATCCGACCTTAGCTTAGTATATCCTAGCGTAGATTAGTAGGCCCTAGTCTAACCTAGCATATTATAATATAACCTACCCTAGTATAGCCTTGCATATCATAGCATTGCCTAGTGAGGCCAATCATTCTCTAGCCTAGCTTAGCCTAGCCTAACCAGGTATGGCTTAGGATTGCATGCTAGAGCCTAGCCTATCGTCGCCTGGAGTAGCCTAGTCTAGTATAGCCAAACTAGAATAGGCTCCTATAGCCTAGCCAATATGTCCTTGCCTGCGATAAGCTAGCCTAGCCTACCATACTATAGGGTAGCTTGGTATAGCCTATCCATCATAACCATAACTAACATATTATAGCCAAGGGTATCAAATTATACCCTAGGCTAGTATATACTAGACTAAGATTGCACACCATACCCTAGACTAGGATAAAATTGCATAGCTTAGCTTATTATAGCCCTGGTTAGATAGGCTATCGTACCCGAACATAGAATTACCTACCCTAACCTACCATAGCTTAACATAGCCTAGCATAGCAAAGCATAGCCCTTCATAGCCTATTATATTTAGCATAGAATAACATAGTATAGTATAACCTAGCCCAGCATTAACTATCCTAGACAATTATAGCCTATACTATCCTATTACACCCTAGTAAAACATAGCTTAGTATTGTCTATCCTAACATACTATATGCTATCTTAACATAACATTTTATAGCCTAAATTATATCTTAGCATAACTTAACATAGTAGAGCCAAGCCTATAAGAGCCTAATATAGTATGGCCTATTCTAGGCTTGCCTAGCAGATCATAGCATATTATAGTCTAGTCGAGTCTAGGAGAGTATTAGCCGAATAGCTATTATGTTATTGCAAAGGAATATGTAATTTCCGGGCGAACCTTGGGAAAACATTGGCAATTTCATCATTCAAAATGGAATATAAAACAACATAAGGGTTACAAATTTCGTTACAATCGGCTGAAGAATTATGATCTTATTGACCAGAACAAAATAAATTACCGGGCTAAACCCGGTAGGACTTTGGCATTTATATCATTTAAAAGAGAATGTAAAAGAACATAACGCTGTTAAAATTAATTAGAATCAGCCGGAGAGTTATGATGTTATTACAAAAACAAATTGGCATAATATATCTTACCCTTGTACATTATAGCTTAGCATAGCTTAGCATAGTATAGCATAACCTATAATAGCCTAGCATAGTATGGCATTGTTATGTTATTGGAAGGATCGAGTGGTGGTGTACGTACGTATAGGTTTGTTACGTACTTCTAAAACTCCTTGATTACGTTTTCTCTAAGAGAGCTATATTATTATTACCTTATTTTAATATTAAGGATTTCTAGTGCCATGCTCAGCGTTTCGAGGATTGAATTAAATACTCCAAAGAAATTAGATCTTTAATTCCAAAATAAAAAAATGAAATCGACCACAACAAACTATACAGCTATTAATTAAACAAGTTAATGGTTGCCTCAAAGCTCACTTCAATATTAGACGCTAATTGACCTTCAGAAAAATTAATGGAATTTTTTACCTTTATAACAACCACACGTGAATCCGGGTGGGGACTGACCTTGACCTCAATTTTTATGTGGACGCAAGAATGTGTTTTTGGCGGCCGGACGCGTGGACTCGTTCACAGACCCTCCAGCTGTTTGGCTGGTGCGGGTACAGGCTTGAAGCAACATATAATTTCGGGTCGGTTGACTGATGGCGTAACGCATGTTGTCTTAGTCAAATGATTTAACAACGTGACTGTGAAAGTGTGTTTATTCCAATCTTCTGGTAAATCTTGGAATGATTAGCACTGACGAGCGATGAGCAAACGAGTGAATCCTTTGACGAAGGGGGAGTGTTTGAGGGAGTTCACTTGGGGCTATTCCTCAATGGCAAGGACTATCTCTGGGATTTGTTGTAAACCAGGATAATGGGTTTCTCTGACGAGAGATGATTGAGCTGGTTTCTCAATACAAGCTTAACTAAATTTCGGTGTGACCACCAGGAACTGGCTCAGCAAGAGCTTCTTCTGTGTTCCTTTCGTTGGGTTGCCGGGCACTCTAGCCGGATTTCCTCATCTCGATCGTTAACTATATCTTCCTCATTCTTCTACCATGTCGAGATATGTCCAAGTGTAGGAGAATATGCGCACACAGGCTCTAAGGTAGGCCAAGCAAGGCGACAACTGTTATTGTTCTAATAGTGAGATTTGAATAGATAGCGGCAACTGCGTGACCAAGGAATATAACAAATACAATGACAAAAATAGATTTTAAAACACACTAACCAAAAAGCTACAACAATAAAATGGAAATATATATATATATATATATATATATTGGTACAAAAATAAGACGGACTTAGTCTCCGAATACTAATTAGATAACCGCGGTTTGGAAATGGTTATAATGGAAGATTGAGGTTAAGAAGCGTTTTACTTCCCTTGAAACTCGATAGTAAAGCGGGGGAAAACTTGAGGGAGATCATAGTGACCTTGATTCCTCATGAGGGTAGCCACAAACTTGCAGCGGGGGGGGGGGGGAGGGGCTACGTTTCTCGACTTGTGTTTGCGAGATGAGGGCTTCCTCTTCTCAGGAGCTCACCGAACGAACTTCATTGGGGAGGGGGAATGACTTCCTTAAACTCGGCTTGAGCGAGCTAACGGGCCTCTTGTCCTTAAGAGGCCACTAGAAGAACTTCGGAGGACGGCTTCTCCAATCCCTGATCTGAAGGCGGATGAGAAAGGCTGACGTTCCCTCACGAGACTCTTCTTCCTGACCCGAAGTTACGGTTAGTATTACAGTTTAGCTAATATCCTCTTTTAAGGAACTAGAAAAACTGTGGACACACCACAAAAAAATAAGCTTAAAAATTGGTTGTTACCCGTTACTAAAAAAAAAAATTGTCATACAATATTGTTGTTCTGATATTCTTGGTAATGCAAACGCTATCAATTGAACTTAGTAGGTACATAAATAAGACGGACTTAAACTCCGAATACTAATTAGATAACCGTGTTCGGGAAATGATTTTAATGAGAAATTGAGGGCAAGGAGTGATTTAGTTCCCTTGAAACTCGAGAGTAAAGCGGGGGAAAACTTGGTGGAGATCATGGTAACCTTGATAAATCACGAGAGTAGCCACAAACCTGTAGCAGGTGGGGCTACGTTTCTTGACTTGTGTTTGCGAGATCCGGGCCTCCTGTCCTCAGGAGGTCACCCAACGAACTTTGAAAGAGGGGAGAAGATGACTTCCCTACACTTGCCTGTAGCAAGCTCACGGCCGCTTGTCTTTAAGAGGTCACCAGAAGAACTTCGGAGGACGGCTTCTCCAATCCCTGATCCGAAGGCGGATAAGAAAGGCTGACGATGCCTCACGAGAGTCTTCTCACTGACCCGAAGGTACGGGTGTGATGTCGCGCTCTTCCATGGCTTGCAAACGTCACTCGCACTTCTTGGGGGAGAGGTGGTTGATTTGCATTCCTTTTTAGAGAAGTATCTTCTAAATATATATGTCCGTCAGCCTGAAGCGGGTTCATATATATACCCGGAGTTCCCCAAACACAGGGAGAGAGATTGAACTTTTATTTAACCCTCGTTATCGCGCGTGACAACCCGAGCGTCTCCTTGCGGTGAGGTGTCAAGCGCAGATATCAGCGGGCCAGACGGGCTGCATCGGCGGCAGCCATAAACGCTGTTCACGGCGAATCTATATAGTAATCTCCCGACCCGATAGAGGCAGGAGGAAAGATTGAGACGGCCGGGAGGTAGCCTCGGGGGGAATTTCACGAAAAGTTGGCGGCGAGTCAAAAAAGGGTGAGGTCAGGAGGAAGGAGGGAGTAACGGCTCGCATTCTCTCCCGAAGTAATGTTTTAGGAGTTGGGGAAATAATATTGTTCTAAGGGGATACCTTCAAATACAGTTATCCGCCTATATACTTCACCACCTGACTGTGGATAGGGGAAGGATGGGGGTAGGGATGAGATCTTAGGAATTAAGCCTCTCTCCTCTAACGGTGCTTATCCGAACGTCTTTTACTTTGCCCTAAAGGCGCCTTCTGCCTTTTGGTCGCCGCTTCTCTAATTTGGTATATGAAGTAAAATTAAATATCAACCATTAGGGGCAATATTGCCCGTTTAACCAATGTTTGGGTCGCCGGGCTTGAAATCTGATAATTCGTGCATGTCGTGGTTGTGCGAAGCAATTTCTGGTGGTCCGCGAGGCGAGGGAAGAGAAGGGGGGTAAGTAATCGGGTTACGCTGACAAATGCATGAACGTTGTCGTTACCCAACCAGGGCCTCTTTTTTTCTGGTGGGATATCTATTTCACTACAAGCATATTATAGCCTAGTGTAGTCTAGCAGAGTATCGGCTGAATATTTATGATGTTATTGCCAAAACAAAATAATTCGCAGGCTAAAATTAAGAAGACTTTGGCAATTATATCAATCAAAAGAGAATGTAAAACAACATTAGAGTTTCAAATTTCGTTAGAATTGCCTGAATAGTTATTATGTTATAACCAAAAGAAAATAATTCCCGGGCTATCCTTGGAAGGACTTTGGTAATTATATCATTCGAAAGAGAATGTAAAACAACATAAGATTTACAAATCTCATTAGAATCGGCAGAATAGTTATGATGTTATTACACAAACAATAAAAGCAAAACGGGGACCGACCAACATAGTGAGATGTATAGTTTCTCGCAACTCGACTCTCACGCGACTAACAATGAAGCTAAAATAGCTTCAAATATTTCAGGAGATTCCAAACAAGCTAGCCTTATTTATAATAAGGCCTAACTAACATGTATGAGCATTTATGGCTCCCTGTAGGTGCCAATAAATTCTTCGAGTATTATTTTTTTGTTTTTATACCATTAGAACTAGTATAAATAGGTACCATCATTTCTCTCTTTGTCTTTATTTTTAATGTTTTAAATCAACGTCTATATGAACTAATAGTTTTCTGCTTGACTTTGTCGTGCTATACGGCTGAGTATGTATGTACGTTTGTTTCGTGCATGAATAACTCCGTTCCACTTTTCTCTAAGTGTGCTTTACTTTTTTACTTTTTGATGCTTGACTCAGGGAGGATTCGTAATATTATATATCTATGCCATATGCAGCGTTTCGAGGATCTAATTAAACCACTAAGGCAAAAATATACTTTTAATTACATAAAAATGAAATATTAAAACTTTAAATATACTAAGGCTATATATAATAAGAGCATCGAAACAAAATTTAATACTACCAATGAGTAGTGCGCGATGGTTGACACAAAAATTCACTTTAGTACGGAATGGAAACTTACGAACATGAATAATTTGGGGGTTCCTTTTACCTTTAACTAACAGGAGTCTGGCGTTGGATGACCTTGAACGGGAACCTCTTTGACGCGATGATTCGAGGCGAGTTGTAGGGAAATCTTCTCGCTGACGTGAGGCTGACTCGGAAGAACAGATGACCGCTACTCTGATGCTTATCCCGAGGTAAGTGAGAAGCATGTGGCGATGCTTCTTGACTTAAAGATATAAGCGAGGGGATTGTGGATGTACAATTATTCCAATTTTGGGGTTATACTTGCAGGCTTCTCAAAGATGAGACTTGACCAAGAGATGAATCGTTTCTCAAGTATAACTTCACATTGGTACTCCTCAATGGTGAGGGATATCTCTGGTTTTATTTAGAAAACTGAGATAGAGGGTTTCTCTGAAAGAGATTGGTATGAAAGTTATTCTCGATACTGTTGGACTACTCTTTGATGTGACCAAAGAAACATCCTGGGGAAGGAAAATCCCGCAAGTTCCACTTTCTTCTTGATTCCCGGTTCGCCTCCGGGACTCATCTTCTTCTCCTGATTGCTACTCCGATTCTCCTCTTCATTTCTCCAGATCGAACTATATTTCCGTCGTTTATCCCCTGGGGAAAGGGGAGGGGAGATGAGGGCACAACTTTAAGCCTCTCTCCGAGGGCATCACTTTTCAACGTTTTGACCATTCGCCCTTCTAGTTCTGGTCGGAGAAAATGAAATTTCGTCTATTTGGCGAAAATAGACAAACAATCGGAAGGGACATTGAACATGTTCTTAGATTTTTATTCCAAAGGCTAGCCCACCCTCCTGTGTTTATATTAATGAGTAACGAAATCTGCTGAAGGTACTTCTTCTTTGCGAGCGATCTCGAGGACTTTTGGGACAGCGGGGCAAAGGGAAGGGGGGTAAGGGAAAGTATCGGACCATATGGAACGTAACTGTTGAAGGGGGCATATTTTCCTGGTGGAAAGGTATCTTCAGCAAAAGTTGATTGTATAGTAAAAATATAGCACGCAAGAGGATGGATGTATAGATCTCTAGTCAAAGGGTATATCTGGCAAAGTTTGACTCGTGTGGTGTCGTTTTGGGTGTCGAAATTGGTTGTCATTCAAGCATATTTAGCAATTAGTAAAACTTGCTACTACGCTAAGTCAAATTTCGCTGAAAAGTTGTAAATTTGGTTATCATAATCGGTAAGAATTTACATTTTAGCGCTGATGTTATCGTTCAGGTAAACTCTCCTTCAAATTTATTAAGGGGATATATATCCCCTTCACTTATTGAACATTATCTGAACTAAAACTTTCCTTCAATGTGTTTGGTCATTTTGCAGCGCTTTCGTCTGAAAAAGTCAATTATTATGTAGCGCTTATGATTTAAGAGTTACAAGGAGTTACAAGAAAAGAAAGTACCCTAGGAGACCTTACGGTCCATTTAAAGAGGGTACCTTTGGACTAGAAATCGAGCGGGCACATGGCTGCTCAATTTTTTTGCGTCCCTAAACGGCCACTTTTCAAGACTTTGTCTAGGTTTGACTTGAACTGGTCAACAGATTCACTATTGACAACTTTCACTGGAAGTGCGTTCCACTTACCGCAGATACTGTAGATTAAAAAATTCCACACAGATTGCAGGTGTAACGCTTCAGTTCAAGTTTGAAGCCGTGATTGCGCGTTCTGTTCTCACTCAGTGTGAAAATATCCCGGTAGTTAACATTGTCGAGCCCTCGAAGTATTTTGAAAACTTCGATGAGCTGACCACGCAGTCTACGGGTTTCCAGCGAGAACAGATCTAATTCCCTTAGTCTATCCTCATAACTTTTATGTCAGATAGAGGAAATCAGCTTGGTTGCTCTGGCTTGTACGCGTTCCAATCTCGCGATGTCCTTACGAAATAAAGGACTCCAAAATTGTACGGCATACTCCCGGTGCGGTCAGACAAGTGAGTTGTACAAACACAGTACAATCTCCTTGTTCCGATATCCAAACTGGCGCTTGCTAAACCTAGCATCCTTTGGGCCTTTTCCCCGCCTCAATGCACTGTTTCGAAAACTTGAGGTCACTAGTGATTGTTACAGCCAAGTCCTTCTCAGTGTCGGTGGATTCAATAGCAGTTCCCTTAAGAATATACTGAGATTGGGGGTTTCTGTGGCCGATATGCGTCACTTTGCATTTCATCACGTTAAAAGGCATTTGCCATATGTCCGACCACTCCTCAATCTTCCCAGGAACTTCCTGCAGGCTGCAGTATTTCCATCCTTTGCAACGTTCATACCAAGCTTGGTATCGTCGGCAAATTTAGAAATCTTGGCAACCATGTCACCGTCCAGGTCGTTGACGTAGATGATGAATAGTAGTGGTCCCAGGACAGAACCTTGAGGTAGCCCGCTAGTAACGGGCACCCACTCAGAAGCCTGTCCATTCACCACCACCCGTTGCCGTCTGCCACTTAGCCAGTTCTCGATCCAGCCGGCTACTTTTCCGTCTATGCCCAGCGCTCGCACTTTCCGAAGAAGGTACCGGTGTAGTACCTTATCAAAGGCTTCCTAAAATTCTAAGTACACCACATCCACCCCCTTGACCCGATCGTGCTTACTGAACACGAAGTAAAAGAATTCCACAAGGTTCGTCAGGCATGACCGTTGCCTTCGGAAGCCATGCTGGGAACACCTCATTAGCAGGTTTGACTCTAAATACGACGTCATTTCGTCAACCATCATGCTTTCCATGAGTTTACCGACTATCGAAGTCAGGCTGATAGGTCGGTAGTTTGACGGTTGGCTTCGGTCTCCTTTCTTGACGATAGGAGTCACCTCCGCTTCACGCCAGTCTCTAGGAACGCATTCGGTCTGGATTGACATGTTGAAGATTGCGCTCAGGTGTCGTGACACTTGATCGCGCACTTCTTTTAACACTTTAGGTAGAAACCCATCCGGGGCAGGTGACTTATTCGTCATTAGGTCACTGATCTTTTTTTTATTTCCCCTTTGGTGAAGTCCATGTCCTCAATCTTTTCACGCCGAGTAGGAATCCATTGGCTGTGGGATGGGACCACACTCTTTAGTAAACACTGAAGAGAAGTAGTCGTTAAGGAGGTTAGCATTTTCTGCATCTAAGTGCTTTAATGCCCCCTCCTCATTTCTCAAAGGGCCAATCGTTCGAAGGATTGGTTTACGGCTGATCACATATCCAAAATACTCCTTGGGATTCTCTTTACAGAGTCTCGCCCCTTAGAGTTCCTGAGACCGCTTAGCCTCCTCTATGCTGGACTTCACTCTTCTGGCTAGCCTCCGGTATTCGTCAAAGTTACTTGAGATCTTCGATGGCCGGTACACAGTTCTCTTCTTCCTAAGCAGTTGGCCGATTTTTCGATTAAACCACTTTGGTTGAACAGAAGACCGACGGCGCCATTTTAAAGGGATGAAACACGATTGAAGACTCATGAATGTGGTTTTGAAACTGTTCCATGAGTCTTCAACAACATCGCACACTTCTAGCCTCGCGTCAGTCAGTCTAGCACGAAGACCTGCAAAGTCTGCTCCTTTCAAATCGAGTTTCATAGATTTACTAGTTGCAGGCCCTGCCTTCGAGACTTTGACTACAAATCTAATTAGTCGGTGGTCACTGCCACCAAGCTCTTCGCGAACAGAGAGGTCCTCAACGATGTTATCCTCAGAAGTTAAAACCAAGTCGAGGATATTGTTTCCTCTCGTTGGCTCTCTCACCCATTGAGTGAGGAACTCGTTGTTCGCGAACTCCAGGAGTAGTGCGTTTTCGCCAAAGGGTTCTCTGGTTCCCAGTCAACTTGTGTGTTGAAATCACCCATGACGATACACACTCTGTCTTTCACAAGTTCTCCTAGTAGCTGGTACAGATCTCTGTCCTTTTCAACGAGTTGGGCAGGAGGTCTATAAAGCACCAGGGTCCTGTATTTGGCAGGACCTATCTCTAGGTCAACACCTAGTAGTTCATAATCGGATACGATGTTGAAATCCGTCGAGTTGAGAGTATCCTTGACATACAACATCACACCGCCACCCTTTCTGTCTGGCCTATCTTTCAGGAAGAGCTGGTAACCGGGAATCGTGAATTCACCTTCAAAATCTCGGCTTGAGGTTTTTATCCATGACTCCGTTATGGCCACCATCTCTGGTTCCTCTGTTACTACGAGGCCACGGAGCTCAAGAAACATATTCCTGATTGACCTCGCATTGTACAGAAGAAGTTTGAAGGAGTCCCCTAGTGTAGGATTCCTTACGCTCTTTCGTTTCCCGGCTTCTCTGTTTTCGTGGTCACACCCTTTTTGACGACCTCCGAGAAGGTCGTTCCAGGAGTGACACGGGCGTGCTGGCGCACGTCCGCTTTCGCTCTGTTTCGAACGCTACTTTGGGTGCGTTCAACGACATCTTGAATTAGGTTGGCGAGAAAGGCCTTCCCTTTAAAGGAGAGATGTACGAAGAAGAATCCTTCTGCCGTGCAGAGATCCGCCTACCTTTTGTTTACTGCGACGTTTCTTTCGTGTGCAGTTCGGGATGGACCTCTTCTCGGAAGCATCCCAACCACCACACGTTTGCGGGTTTTAAGCCCTATGTCATCCACGGCTTTCATCACCGTTTGGATGGTCTGACCACTTAGGCCAACTTTACTTCCTCTGAGATAGAGGTCGTTGCCGCTCACCATCAGAGTAACAACTGAATTCTCAGAAATCTGAGCTTTCTCTGCCTCTCCCCCGATGTTGTGGTTACCCCGTCCTGACAGGCAGCTTAACTTTACGCTAGTGCGAAGGCGGGCCGCTAGCAGCGGCTGCAGATCCCGTGTTTGCAAGTCACCAATGAGGGTGACCTTCGGACACTTGGTCTCTGAAGACGGGGTCTTCCCTTGTGGAAGAGGCCTCCCCTTTTCCTCTTTACTATCCACATTCCTATCTTTCTTTTTCTTCTTGTTTATCTGTTTTTCTACTATTTTTGGTTCTACTTTTGTTTCAACTCTATTCTTTTTCTTTTGTTTCTTCGTTTTTCCTTTCTTCTTTTTCTCTTTTTCTCTCGCCTATCAGCTAGCTTAGCCTCAGATGATGCTGTAATCTCCGCTTGGGTACCAGGGGATTCCGACACGTCAGTGGGCGGTGCCTCTTTTAGGCATCGAATCTAAGCTGCGTTAAGGGCTTCGAGTTTCTCCAACTATCTTTCAAGGATTTTAACTCTCTCCTCTAAGGCTCTATAGAGGTCTTTTAATTTCTCCACCTCTCGCGTCAATATGCAAGTAGTGCAGATACTTTCAGGGCTGCATTTTGAGTAGCAGCCTTCCGGAAAGTCAACGCACCACTTTTCTAACTGGCATGTTGCACAGTTGTGTTTTAGACGAACGGGTCCTTTTTTGCCTGTCATTTTGAGCGCTTTCTCTCTCTCTGAAAACTCGTACCAATCAATGATAAAAAGTGGGGGTTGGTGAGTTCTTCCCGCGTGAGTCGCTCCCGCCTATCGATCGCAGAGGTTTCGGATCTTTCAGAAGGCACGCTCCATGTGCTGCTGTTCGTCTGACCGAGTCGTCAAACCTTGTCGTGCCGGGGCTCCCAACCAAGCAGCACTGACGGTCCCCGAAGGGGCCATCGATTTGTCACAAGGTGAACAAGAACGAAGCATGCCCCTTACTAAACTCCTACTAGTTCCCTTTACAACGGCCAGGATCTCGGATTAGCGTTCAATGGACATCCCGCCACACCAAGGAACTCGACCCAAGGCTTTTTATTGGCCTGGCAGCCAACAGGGGAACAAAGGGCCGTCACCTCGGACCAATGCTTCCATAAGCACCCGTCAAAGGCCACTGGGAACGGTCAATAATTACACGCCAGGGAAGGAGTT
Source organism: Ceratothoa steindachneri (assembly GCA_963969495.1). NCBI lineage: Eukaryota > Metazoa > Arthropoda > Malacostraca > Isopoda > Cymothoidae > Ceratothoa > Ceratothoa steindachneri. The sequence goes on along the minus strand of OZ018327.1, from coordinate 104,110,801 downwards.
AACGGGGCACTACCCTCATCCCATTCATCGTACCCCAACGCCTAGAACACCTCTAGTCCTAGTCTCTCGCAACCAGTGAGCGTGGATTGGCGTTGTTTATAGAGGTTCCAAAGCCTCTCTTCTGACGCATGAGGTAGCTGCCAGGTCCTTATATGTAGATAGAGGGAGAAAAGGAAAGAGTGACATGATAGGAGTAGGCTTCTTTTTTTTCTTTTTTTGGTATAAGTGTGCGATAGGATAAAAGTATAAAAGGAGAGGAATAGAGTTGAAAAAGGAAGAAGTGACGCACTTAGTCTGGAACCTCGTTTCAGACCAAATCGACAAGGGAAGCCCTACCAGGGGTACCCAGAAGAGGTACCCCCGCCGACATAGCTTGAAAAGTCCAAGGTCACGGGGGCGTCACCTCTCCCTCTACTTTCGTTATGAAAAGAGAGAGCGAGAGAGAAATTTCCTTAACTGTTATTGGCCAATTTTGTATCCCTTATGTTCAAATAGAAAAACAAGCAGTGCCTATGTTTTGAAATTTAGATTGTGCTTAAAATTTTCCTAAACTGTGATGGGTCAATTTTTTTTCCCTAATGTTTAAGTAGATAAGTATACATAATGTAGCATTCTGTAAGTGACGTCTTCCAACTGTGCCCAGTCTGGTCACGAGTGGAGACAATGCGTAGCTGAGAAGTTAAAATGTATCAACTGCGGAGGGCAACACAAAGCGCTAGCCATGAATTGTCTCATCCGCAAGGAAGCGATTGCAAGCAAAGAGGGAACAGTCCAAAATGAAAGAGGAAGCAAAGGCAAAGTCGTTCGCGTAAGCAACGGCTACGGAACATAATCATGGAATCACGGCGTCGAAGCTGATTATGCCAAGCGAGGAATAAGGACATAATGTCCATGGTCATTTTTTCTCACTTGGCAAAGCTGGCAAAACTTGGCACTTTTGCGGACAAATTAAACTGCCACCTGCTGAAGAACGGAACTAACAAGAAACTGTTGTTCCCGCTTAATCCTGCCCATCAAGACGTCCTGAAAATCCAGCTTACCGACAGTCCACAAGTGGAAGAAAAAACCCCAAAAGACGAACAAGCCCAAATGGAAAAAGAAGAGTCCGCAGATGAAGAAACCACCACAGACAAAAACCTCAAGTTAAACTTGATGAAGAAAAAGAAACAAAGTATAAAGAAGAAAAATAATAGCATACAAGAAGTAGAGCTAGACGTTCCAATGACGGAGGAAGAGGTGGAAGAAGAAAAAATTGTGAAAAAAGCGCAAACTAAGAAGCAAGAAGAGAAAACTACGTTCACAGTGTATCAAGGAGGCCTATTTACCAAAAAAAGAAGGTCCTTGAACAAGGCTTCTTCTCTGACGGAGACGAGCTGTCCCTCAGAGTCTACGGAACACCGGCCTGCGTACCACTTTGCAGTAACACTCGGCTTCTAGCCGAGGGCATACGCAGAGGGAAATACAAAGGGCCTTTTGAGGGGTCGTACTCTCCAAAAGGAGTTAAGGATATGTTGTGGGATGACGCACTCATCGTTCTTGATACATGTATCAGCATCGTCAGCATGTCCGAATACAAGAATATCAGCAATCGACATGGATACGCCTAGAACCCCTCGGCATAGTGAAAAAAAAATATATATATATATATAAGTGTTAAATATCAAATTAAAAGCATAGGGAACTTAACCCTAAAAGTTACAAAAGTGTCTTAACAGTGAGTTTAAGTGTTAAAGTTAAATTAATAATAAGTCTAACAGTAGATAATAGCATATATAATTCAATTTAAAGCAAGCGTCTTAAGAGTTAATCGTAAAAAGAAAAATTCTCAGTGGTAGCAAAGGTGGATAAGAGAGCAAAAAGATTGATTTTTATAAGGAAAATAGTCAGGATTTAATGTATACAGATTTTTTTAATGTAAATCAACAGTAAAAAGTTAAAAAACGACAACAAAATGCAAGAATATATTGTTAAAAATACAACTAAGAGATGTGAAATTTATAAAAACATAATGTAAATTAAAATTGTGCCCAAAATGTATTAACTGAGGTTTATAGAAAGAAAACGACAACATAACGTAAACTATCGTTGTAAAAACATATTAATAATCAACGAGACAACAATAATATACAATAATCAATTTAATATCTATCTAAAAAGTAATTGAACTTTTTTTAAAGAGTTGACTAGCCCGACCTCTGTCAAGTGTAAACCTTCTACTGCATTTAATTAACCTTTAACAAATTTTCATTCCTTCCATTTCTCTAATTTCCCAACCCAAGAGAGTGTTTGCGTGTGTGAGGAGGATGGGGAGGGCCCTAAGCTTTCGTCGTTCTAATAATAAATTAAAGTTAAAAGTAATTATATTTCGACGGCTCAGAGAGATCTGACTACTCACAGAGATCTACGCACTGCTAACTTACGACAACTATTTTTCTTGAATAACTTTGTGAAACAAGAAGCATTTTTATACATACGACTTCCTATCATTATAAAGAGGCAGAGGAGAGGAGAAATATATCTGCGAATCGAACTGAATAGAGAGATCTCCTGTTTCCGATTCGTGGGGCATCACCAGAAAGCGGTGGTTTCCTCAATTTTCTGCCTCTAACTATCACTGTCCTCAGCCTTTTTTTTTAAAACTGTACTTTTTCCTATCACAGTATAACTCGACCACCAGTAAGGTAACATAAACACTCGGTAGTCGGGTATAGTGAACTTCTAAAGGAGACCCCGTTAGGGGGCCAGAGAAGAAGCCCGGTTAGTGGTGAAAGATGACCGACCACGGTCGAAAGACGTCTCGAAATATAATATGTTCATTACAAATGTCTTTCTCGCTTACAAAACCCAGACAAAAAACTTCAAAGAAAAATAAAGAGAATACAAGTTAAAATCAATAATGCTGCCACTGATGTAGACTTCCACAGTGCATGTATACAACATGGCCTCTTACCTAATTATATACATATATATATATATATATATATATATATATATATATATATATATATATATATAACTTATAATAATTGGGAGAAATCCATGAATTCCTTAGAGTAATTACTTTCCATTATCCTAAACTGTAATGAGCTGGGTGGTCGTGAATTCTGTTGATTGAAATTGTTTAATCAGGGTGAACTTGTGAATCAAATATGTGCATGTGATGCGAAGCAAAGGGGGGCGAGAAAAAGAGGTGAACAGTAGTGAATATGGTTATTTAAAAGAGGGTAATTGCATTCTTTCTTTATGTAAAATGAACATGAAAAGTAATGAAGTTTTTGCATAACGAAATGCTATCACGTGTGACTCTGTATTCCGAGTTAAAGAGGGGGCCTGTGATGCTGAACAAGGCGAGCTATGGTCCAAAGGCTGGGTGTAAATATATAAGCTTGAACATTATTAGGGCGATATTGAAATTTGCAAAAGAGAAACTGTGCATGGCTATAGTTTGTTGTCAGTAAATGTTGAAGGTGAGAAAGAGAAATTTTGGAATGAATTAGTGCAAATTGTGGTTCAATTTTTGGAATGGGTATTGGCTGATTGTTTATAAGACATGAAGAGGGGTTTCCGCGTTGTCATGGGGATAACACTTTGACTACCTTAGTATTTAGTAACTAGACTACCTATATAAAGCTATGCAGCGGTGGAAGATTTAGATAGTAAAACAACATATTTGCGACGAAAAATACCTCAGCACAAATAGAAGCGTGTGTATTTACATACCCATTAGGCATGGATACCCCTTTAGAGCACACCCCTTTACCCCCGAAATCTTCTTCTTTCTCCCTACTTTCTTTTAATACAAAGAAACTAACTCTTCCTTGCTTTTTACCTAAAATTGGTTTATTTTTAAAGTTTACTCTCTGCCACCTATAATCCTTGCAGGATCTACATTAAACATAAATCTTGAATGCCTTTATGTACAATTGAAATTTACACTACCTACTCATCAATTTATTAAAAATATCTTAATAAAAGAAAATCGTTCTCCTACTTCGCTCGGTAGTGTTTATCACTTTTGCGGAATTCTCAGGTGGTGAAATGTTAACTGTTTAATTTTTTATAAAGTTGACCTTCAAAACCGCTTGAACGTATGAATTGATCCAATATTTACGAACATATATTTTGGAGCATTCTATTCATTATTTCTCAACTTTCTTTAAGAGTTTAAGTTATCGATTGCATGCATCAATTTCCCCATACATGCTTCTATTTTGGAGCTTCCCTATCTTATATCCAACTACCTTAATTTTCATTAGAGTGAGGACGATTTTAATAGCAAAAGCAGAAATAGGTTAGGTTAATTGTTTCAAAATTTTATTTTACTCGTGTAATTTGATGAAGTTGCAGTGAAAACTTCTTTATGGTTATTTCTAAATCCTGACAAACTCATTGTAATGCAATTGTTATTTTTGTTTGAGTTAGCATATTAGCTTTTGACTCGTTTATTTATTTTAGTCATTGTCGGAACTCAATTCTGTTTTTATTCCATTTATTACTAAAAAACACAAATTCATTTTGTCAACGTTAACAAGTTCAATTTTGCTTCTTTCTCTCTCGTATCCTCTATTTTCTCCTATAGAAGGAGAGTTATTGGGCCAAAAGAAAACTTCAAATTCAGAAGAATAAAAAGGTAATTGCGCGTTCAATTCCCAATCAATGTTTTTTACTGAAACGCCTCGAGCCCCATGGTGGCAAATTAATCAAACTCCAGACTAATCAACATTAGTTCCTTTTGAAGCAACAAAACTTCAAGTTGCTTTCCTTTTTTTATTTGTTTTAGGTAATCCATAGTATCTGCTATCCGGGAGGTCCTGAGCCTGCGTTGAGTTCTCGTGAGAGGGCAGAAACTTTGATTAAAGTAAATGAACGCCATTTCTCGCAGAGCGATATTATTTCGTTGCCATTCCATCCTGCCCATATGCTTCACCGTTTTCATGCTCTCACGTGCTTGCGAAATTTCGTTCTTATTTAAGGGTGGGACTTGTTTGTTATTCATTGAGAACTTTTCATCAGAAGTATGTGGCCATTATTGCCATATACATAGTTTATGGTAGAAATCTTATATTATTTTTTTCTTGGGTTTTGACATAAACTCTACTTTACGGAATATTATTTCTAATTTATGGGTCTTAGCATTTTCATTTTATTATCTAAACACTTTTTATTACCTAAGTATTACCACTTTTTCCTGGCTCCGAGTGATTTTTTGTCTTTTGGTCTGAAATGTAAAGGATAAAACAAACCAAAGCATCTCCGACAGAAAGTTTGAAAGGAAATATCTGTAGAGAAAGTGAAAATCTGCTGAAAATATATATCCGCAGATTCTACTGAAGGTATTAGGGAGGAGATTCAATCCTGCAGATGGCATCCTCCACAAGGATTAACGTGCTACACCTCAGATCTTCTTGCAGATGGTCCTTATTTTCCAGTTCGCCAATTCTAGGGAAATGGCGTCTTTGATTAATTGAGATTCAGGTTTGATGGCATCTACATACATAAATGCAAAATTATGGAAATTTATTTCAAGATCCACTCTCGATTCCGCCAAAAGTGACACAATGCCCATCCGAATATACCTCAGGAGGTATTGTCTTCGAATGATTACCCGTACGAGGATCTGTTTCCTGGCAGAATGATGACACATTTAGAAGAGCCACCTGCCTTGCCGTATTCCAGTTCTCCTAAGAGTCTAGCAAAGTGAGTGACCTCTTGCAACCTCAAGATAATGATAGCTGACAACCCCAAGCAGCTCGAGGCCTACTTAATCTGCCACGCACGGGAAAGACACATGGTTGTCATACACACACCCCTCTCGTTCGCAACCTCGTTCCACGCCAACTGCCAGCGTTCATATCAACCTCCAAAATGAGTACTAATGTCGGGGTCTACATTTGGCCTACGTTTCCTCTTTTCAAGCTTACAATTGACTTAGATACTGATCAGGGAACTCCCCTCTGCTTTATTTCTACTGTTATTTATCATGTAGAGAAATTTCGGTGCGGTTCACTGTTTGCCAATCAAGGGTTTTGGGCAGAAATTACTTGAATGAAAAGTTTATTCGTGTGTACAAGGTGACAGAGAGAAAATGATCAGGTAGTTTTTGATTCAGTCATCTTCTAGATAATTTTATCTTGGGGACAGAGATAATTTTAGGAAATAAGGTTTCGTGTTTCACGGCTATGTGACGACAAACAAAGGCACAGCGTCTTCCCTGTTTCTCGCTTGGTGTTTGATATATATGTTTGCACAGATGTTTCGGCGTCTCCCGGAATTCTTGACGAGGCCACAATGGTCAGCAAAGATAACGGAGGATTTCTTTTGCTCGTAGAGTGCGTTTGAGTGTTACCGTGTGAAAGCGTCTTGAATTCATTTTTGCCCATATAGCCTATACAAGAACATAGTATTTGCAAATATTATTAACATGGTTCGATGAAAAAAATTTAATTCAATTTCAGTAGATTAATTGCAAGTACATAATTATGTGCGTACAATTTCAAGAGTTCAAAGGACTAACATAACACTCATTTGTGCGGCTTTTTTCTTATCCTAATCCCCCTTGCAATGGGACACTACAGACCCATTTTTTAATCATTGAGACCTTGCTATTTTTTTCAGATGGATTAGGAAAGTCGTATGGGTCACATAAATTGTTCGCCCTTGTGATCTCTTCAGCAGATCGTCTTCGCTTAATCCGTTCTGATCAGAGGAAGATTACAGAAACCCCGTTTACGCCCTGGAAGATTGTGCTGGGTTTCTCTCGTCTCACCACATTGGTTGAGACTTCCTGCCGTACCGCTAACCAATCTCGATTTGTGATTATTTCTCACTGTAGCCGAAGTAATTTCAACCCCCTTTGGAGTCTCCCCGGACGCCTTCGCACCTGGAATCCATCAATGAATACCTGGCCATTGGTTTTCCACCTCCATAGTTCATCGACCAGGCGTAAACAGGAGTCCTTTCCTCGTAAGTTCCACCTCTCCGTTCCCAGTCATATGAAGAATTTCCCCATTTTGTGTAACGCCAATAGACTTGCTAAGTTTTTACTTCAATCCAACTTATTAGATCACTTATATATTTTTCCCGGACCTAGTTTCTTTAATTTTTGCCCGTCATAATATTATTTGGTCGTACTAATTATTATTTAGATTTCCATATATATTTGTGCCCTTATTCTTTTTATTATTTGTATTAAAGTTTATTTTTGTAGAAGTGTTTATCTTTCGAATAACCCTTGAGACGAACCCGGCAAACGTATTCCTATACAAAGAGCCAACCTTAATAATATTGCACTCTAGTTGAAAGGTCGTTACCATCCCCCAATTCAATTGTACCCGAGCCTAGTGCCGACAGTGGTGGCCTGGCTTACAGACGAGTGTACCTTTTTGAGACTTTTGGATCACACGCCTTCGTCCCTCGACAGACAAATCTAACAGCCCTAAACAGAACTGTATTAATTGGATATTTTAACAGCAAGATATGTACACTGTGAAGGTGGCTAATGATTGTTATACGAAACACATAACATCAGGCAGTACATAACATTTTTCCTTACTAGAGCTACAAGAGCATTCCATACATAAATTTGTCTAACGATTTCTTTTGTTAAATATTTGAAGTATCTGGTAATTTAGGATAGATGGAGCAAACTGTGCTGCAAGGATTGTAAGGGACAGACAGTGAACTTTAAAATAAACCAACTTTAGGCAAAACGCAAGTAAGAGTAAGTTTCTTCGAAATAAAAGGAAAGGGACCGAAACAAGAAGATTTCAGGGACAAGAAGGGGTGGTCTAAGCATTGAAGTCTCTAAGGCACTCTGATTGTGTAAGCAAACTACATTAAATTTGCAAATATTGGATCTAGTCTCACCCATCTCTTGATCTCTAATAGAAAATTCCATTTCATCAGTCTGTATCCATCAGCTTCATAGGGATATGTCGATGTCTTTTTGAAATTTAGCCCCACTGTGTAACATTTTCCAAGCGTGCACATACATTTCTCGCTCATGAATATGACTAAAGAAGGGACACGATAAAGCAAACATCTCTCCTCGCGTTCGAATGAAGTAAAAAGAAAAGTGGGGAGCACTGGAGGGTAATTTGCAAAGCAAAATCCATCAAGCAGAGCAGTTCTGGAGAAGATTACAGATTGGGTTTGACGGAACGAGAAAATTGGCAAGGTACAAGATGTGCACCTGGGAATAGAACGAAGGAGAAAGAAGTCGTGTTCTAGGATTACTTGTTGATGTATTAAATTGCTACAAACAAGTTAGCTATAGCTAAAAAAAAAGCTAAATAAATGAAACAAGGTCTGCTGACTAAAAGGTCGCGTGCCCTCACCTATTCTGATTTATGATCTTACCACCTTAAAAACTTTCAATAATTCCAAGACTAAGCCTGGGAGGACCTTTTCAATTCTATCATTAGAAAATGTAAAGCAAATAAGGGTTTTAAATTTCATTAGAATGTGCCGAATATTTATGATGTTATTGCGAAAGCAAAATAATTCTCGGGCTATCCTTGGGAGGACCTTGTCAATTATATAATTCGAAAGAGAATGTAAAATAACACAAGAGTTCAAATTTCATTAGACTAGGCCCAATAGTTATGATGTTATTGCCAAAGTAAAATAATTCCCGAGCTAACCTTGGGAGGATTTTGGCAATTATATCATTCGAAAGAGAATGTAAAACAACATACGGGTTTCAAATTCCGTCAGAATTTGCGAAATAGTTACCATGTTATTGCAAAACCGAAAAAAGCAAAACGGGGACCGACCGACCAACCGTCGACCTACTGACATACTGAGATGTAGAGTAGCCAGCAACTATACTCGCATGTGACTAAAAATAAAAATATGTAGAGGAGGAAAATTGAACATAGTGTCTTAAATGCGTAGTGAGAGAAGGTGTATTGTGGCGGTCAGACCCTTAAAGGGAGAAGAAATAAAAGACTGGAATGGTAATGGTATAGAAAGACAAATGTTGTAAGGAGTTAAAGAGAATATATCGACAATTAGAGCAGCAAACAGGCTTTAAAACGCCACAAATTTCCCCCATTTCAGACCGCACTGAGCGATGCGAGCAAAGTGACTCAATGCAAGGTAAACCTTGAATCATCTGGTCGCTACCACTGTGAAGTATCAGGTGACTTATCTTCCTTCCACAGTCAAGCTGACAAAGCAGAGATGCTGGTTTGAGGGAAGTAAAATGGTTATGCATTTTTTCAGTAAATATTACGAATTTCTCTGTTTAGAAACCTTAATTCATTCCACTTCTCTTTATAGACCACTTTATAAACATGGCAGCTAACAGATGCAATTCCCATTAATGAGAATGTTTTAAAGGTAACCTAAGCAGAGAAGACTAGAGATTGGGAAGGGCGCAACTCTCCAATCTATTTTACTTCACACTATATCTAGGTCTTCCCACGATGCTTTCTATATTTATTCAATCGCAGGGTAAACATTGAACTTCTCAATGAGTTTATATTATTCCTCTTTTGGATGTAAACAACAATTTTTGCAAACATTCAGCCTAACTTTTTTATGACTATTAAAAAAATGTTCTTCTAACATCTTCAATAAATTACACTCTAAAAATTTTTCATCATAGAAATCTTAGATTCAAAGTGATCTAAAAGGGATTCGAAGTGAAATAATTGAACTTGAAGGGGAATTATTCAATGGATAATAATAATATATTTAATATGGTGGAATTGCCTGTTAGCGAGTAACAGTGACAGAGATTCCCTGAATAGATGTAAACTATTTTTCAGGGACGAATGTAGATAAGTAGTAAGTGGTAATGAGAGGAAATACGAAAGTAAAAACTTTTAAGTTTGTGTGCATAATATTGTTTTCAGCAAAGATGCATCGATGTGGGTTTTGCTGTCAGACTTCAGAAGGGATGAGTAAGATAGAGTAACAATCCGATTAGGCCTGCCATCTTGGTCTCCGTGCCCCAAGGGCGAACCACCTGAAAAAGCGTCTCGCTGTCTCTTCTGTCTGTAGTTTGTTATTATTTTTTGAGTTTAAAATAAAGTTGCAGAACCAATAGAAGGTAGAGACAAAAAGAGTATAGAAATAAAGAGTGGACGAGATGATCTGCAAAAATGAGAGGAGGGATTCGTCGATGTCAGTAGTGGAAGGGTTGATGTCTAACGAAAGTAGTATTGAGGCATGATCAGTCATCATTTCCTCGATAATGGGGTAGAGTTAAAGATAAGCACACTTGGATAAGCTTGAACTGGGTGTGAGAGTTGTTTTTGTTATCAGCAAGGATATTCGCGATTTTTTATTTATGTTTTCTTCTTATCCCAAATGAACATTCCGTCTCTGTTTTAAACCAATGTTGTTTACTTATAATAATAAAAAGTTAAATATTAGTTAGGCTTACTTCATAGTTAATTAGTTTGAACCTCATATAGCCAAAAAATTATTTGAGGGACTTACAAATGTTCAATAATGCACTAAAAACAACTTATAGCAATAGTATGGATTGTTCTAGCGTTCTAGATATAAGGCATTAATTAAAACTTTGAAATTGTATACAAACTCCCATAATTATTAAATATTTTTATTTATTTATTCGAGACAATTATATTGTTTCTCAAAATAACAATTTAGTGTAAGGCTTTTGATTTTTAACACTTTTTACTTAGCGCTTTTCCTCTTTTGGCCTGTGATATCCCTCTTAATTAGAATCATAAATAATGAAACACTTAACATATTGAATTACATCTGAAATCTCTTTAACAAATTGTTTCACCTTTGCTCATACACTTGGCCGAGTATGTGTAAATGATCACATTCTGAAAATTCCTAATCCTATGGGGACTTTTCTCTTACCGTCCCCAAGCATTGGGAGGTCCTAATATCTCCCTTCCATGAACGTCTCTTATACTGTGGCTATGGCGAGAAAAAAACAAAAAGGTTTTCGACTATTGATGCATGGAGGGCCGCTTGCAAGCGCGTTCTCGTTCTCCCTATGTGCTGGCGATGAATAGGCAACACTAGGCACCTCTTCGACCGGCAAAGTGTCCCCCTCTCGCGCAGGTCAACCTTTAAAACGGAGTGGCCCTCCAGCTTACCTTTCTCTGGGGCAATTCTAATATTATAATAGCGGAGAAGAGTTCCCCTCTCTCATATGTCTGCAGGTGAAGGAGTTTTCCCCATCACCCTTTTAGTTAGATTGGTCTGCGGATGACTCTTCTTCTTATCCTGTGGTGGACCTCCTTTTCATTGAGTCAGCCAATTGCAAAAAATGTTCGCGTTGAACCTAGCGGCTTGCGTCGCGTTGCCAATTGGTGTAATTAAATATAAAAAAAACACGCTTAAAGGGGCAAGAAGTTGTCGTAGAATGACCCTTGGCTTTGATCACACTGACTGCACCTCTAACTGGTCTTTACTAAGGGCTCTTTCGTGGGCCCTTATCTTCTCTCTTTCATCAGCTTCCATTTTCGTCTTTTCTGCTTCCATTTTCATCTTTTCTCTTCTTTCTTCTCTTTCATTTCTCTCTTTCTCCTGAATAAACTCTCTTTCTCCTGAATAAACGAACTCAGCTCGGTTCCTTGCAGTCCGAGGCTTTGACCTTGCTTCCGATAAAGGTCAAACAATGCCATCGCGCTTATGTCAGTCATCTACCTTGTTTTTAATCAAGCCTTACCTATTCCACCACCGAAACTTACCACTTGACCTAACAATTACCTTTAGATGGTATCCCCCTCTAACTTTACCAATTTCCCACTCGTCAAATATTCTATTATTCCTGGTGTTCCTTTTATGTGTTAGCTCTTCCGCAAATAGACACTGCTGGGTTCTTTCTAATATAAAACCTCTAGACCTGACACCACTTTTATAATATGTCGTAGAATGACCCTTGGCTTTGATCATTCTACGCTTTGACACCCTATTAGTAGCGGTGTGCTTTAAGAGGCGTGAGTTACTTCTATGATGAAGTAGGCTTTGTTCTAAGAGTGCTATTTTTGTGGTTTAGTCCTTAAGGAAGAGCTATTTTTAAACACATAAGGATAAGAGGAAACACCAGAATCTACCAAAATAAACTTGTATTTTAAATTAAATATTACAAACCAACAGTAAACACATTTCTATATTTGGCCTCCAAGATTTTTCAATGACAAAACATAAACAAGTAGGCTTTCAGTAAACATGCCAATTGCCAATTAGTATTTTTATCACGACCCTATTTGTTTAGCATAAAAACTTTAAATTAACGTACTGTCATCTACAAACACATATGACCTAGGTTCAAGAATAATGATTTCTACTCTCCTTTAAAACGTGGGAAGTACTAAACTTCTACTATCGCAATAGAGATATAAATGTTATTGTTAACTTACAGGTCGGTATTAGGGATTGCCGGATGTCGCTGGAGGACTTATCTCTCGCTTTAAGGTGTGATGGTCGCTGGTTGAAATTTTCGTAGAGGGATTGCTTGAGATGTGAGAATCACTCGAGTGTGAGGGCTTTGCTTTTCTTCAGTCGGACTTCTTTGCAGACGGAAAAGGCTTCTTCGGTATGGCACCGATATAAAACTTGACTAATTAGGTTAATACGGCCCTGAAAGGGGGGGATCGATTTTCTCAATCTGATCCTATCGTTTCTCACGGAAATAGTCTTGTATGGCTGAAGGATCGATCTTTACGAACTAATCTTTCTTCTGGCGAATCGACTTCTAATAATCTTCTTGTCTAGCCGATGGATCGATCTTCACGAACTTATCCACCTCTAGCGTATCGACTTCTGATAATCTTCTTGTCTAGCCGATGGATCGATCTTCACGAACTAATCCACCTCTAGCGTATCGACTTCTGATAATCTTCTTCTCTTTCTTTGCGGGGCTTATATATAGGCGGATTGCCGCCCCATCTAAAGGGGAAAGTGACCAGGCCACAGATGCAAAAGGGCGGGGGGAGCGAATGGAGAGTTAGCATCTGGGGAGAGCGAGAATTCCTGAGGTGGCACTGGGGTTCCCAAGTCAGCTCGCAAATTATAGGCTCGCAACCGCACCGCTACTTGGCGTGCCTTCTGACTCGCACCGTTTTTTTTTTCCTAACCACGGGTTTATGGGTCTCGTAGGTAATACGATCGTTAGAGCGTCGTTTAAGGACCTTAGGTGGTCGCCTTCAAACATTGTTAGCTCCAACTGCCCACAGCGGCAAGGAGATCACACATGGTAAGCATTTTCGCCGGCTACCTTTCCCACGCTTCTCCTCATGAAGGGAGGGGGGCTTGAATGTACCTATACTCCTCCAGGAGGCTTAATGTAGCCATTTCTCCACAGAAGTGGTGGAGTCCACTCAACTCAGACCAACCATTGTTAGATTCAAAAATAGTAATTTTTATGGAGGACGGCATGTCTTTCCCCCACTTTTTCGAAGGAGTCTGTATGATTGTCCTATTAATGCAATTCAAACTAATAGGCCCATAGCCTTTTGAGTTCCAGGCGTTGATTCTCATCACCTCGCAGGAAGGGCTAGATGGAGAGCCAACCGATCTAGTCATGGACCCAGAGGTCCACGTTCACATTGGCTTGGTCTTCCATGGGAGTGAAAATTGACTCTGTTAGAGATATCAAGTGTAAGTCCGCCCATGTACAAGTTCCACCAAAGGCGTTATAGACCCCTAAGAACCCAAGAAGAAGGCCCTCGAATGGAGCCCTCAAGACAGCCGAATCTTTTTTAATTTTGGAGGAGGATAGGGCTAAGGCTTGTCCGTCCGTGCTTCATTCTTAGAGGTGGAGAAAGGCTGGTTCACTACCCTTCACAGCTGCAAAAATAGAAAGAAAATAGAAAGAAAAAGAAGAATGCTACCTCTTTTGCGTGAGAGGTTACGGGTTTGGACCCATCTAACACTTATTCTAAACAGACTCATCAATAATAAGGTGAAAGGAGATTCGTGTGAGGAATAGCGCCTCATCTATTTTCTATACGGCGTCTAAGAGACTATCAGCATGACGCGCTTTCTGTTCATTAGCTCCACTGATGGAAGGATGCTGTCCAAACGAAAGATATTCCATCAGCGTGATGCTTTTGTTAGAAAATTTCGGAGAGAACCAAGTATAAACCGTTTCTGGGACTGACCTTAGGGTGAATGCAGTGACATTGCGGATGCGGCTATGATAAGTGCCCTCCGGACATTTATGGCTCGATGGTACAGATAAGACCCCACTTTAATCTGAATTTGGGAAAAATAGTAGTTTACAGGAGGCAAACCGTGGACTAATCCGTGGAACACATCTTAAAAAATGCTGTGCTACAAATTTACAGTCAATATCGAATGTGTGTTACGTTCAACCGTGACTGGCTTCCTGAGTCTGTGGTTGCAAGATGGTATCACTCCGTATATAGAATATTTTCTATTTGACTATAAATATATGAGTAGATGAGTTCCTAATGCTACTAGAGACCCAATGCCCCTAGTCCAGACGATGCTACGTAGGCCATGCATCGACATCTGGAGGATCAAGGCATGTCCGTTCTGGTAGATTTGCTCAACAGAATCTAGGTAGATAGTGTCCTCCCAGACTCCTGGCGAATTGCTACTATGCTCGCTTTTCGCAAACCGGGAAGAGATCACTCCACACCAGCCGGTTTCCGCCCAATCTTTCTAACATCCTGCTTGTGCAATTTGATGGAGAAATTGTTAAATGTTTAAAATAGCCTTCTTTGTGGTCAACGGAGGCCATCTGTATTTTGCATAGTGCGGCTTTCGCAAGTTCCACTCAACGTCGAATGCTCTGCTTCCACTGGAAAATGTTGTCTGCGAGGCCTTCCTTACTAGATAGCACTACTCCACGCTTTTTTGGATCTAGAGAAGGCCTATGATACAGCATGGCGATATGGTATAATGGAGACTCTCCACACGATGGAGGCAACGGGACGTCTCCCAATCTTTAAATTTAAATACTTGCGAGATCGTCGATTCCGCATATGAGTGGGTTGGAGGCATCTCCGGGCCAATGGAGTAGGAAGAGTGCTTCCCGCAGGAAAGTGAACTCAGTGTCTCACTCTTTGTTCTTAACATTAATGGCATCACATATGTGCTGCCGTAAGATGTTATCCCTACGCTCTACGTGGACGACCTTACGATATTTTTTGGCGCGACCCAGATGACAACGCTGGGCCGTCGACTCCAACAGGCATTAAAGCGCGTCGCTCACAATACCGAAGTGCATAGCTTCGGTTTTCCTTAACAAAGGCTAAAGTGATGCACTTCTGCCGCCATCCACGGCTCCATCCTGACCCAGACCTTTCTCTCAACGGGGTGCACCTGAAAGTAGTTGACTCGCACCGTTTCCTTGGTCTTGTATTTGACTGATGCCTCACCTGGGAGGCTCATGTTCGCAGTCTTAGGGTCTATGTAACCAGCGCAATTTACATTCTTCGTTGCGTGATGTTCCGTGCCTGTGTCGCTGATAGGGATAGTGCCTTATTTTTTATATAACCTCAGTTCGTTTCAAGCTTGATTACGGATGTGAGTTTTAATCATCCGCAACCGAGCGTGTAAGGTGGAAGGTGGAGCGATCCATCATACCGCTATCAGCTTGGTGACCGATGCCTTCAGCGGGTCTCCTATTAAGATCTTACTTTTCAATGTTTGGGAGGTGATATTTGCTCTGCGCATTGTACAGTTCATTATGCGCCTGTAAGCGTGAGCTCAGCGCATCCTTCGATTTCCAGCAGCTCTTACTGCATCCGTAGCTGATCTTGACGTTACCTATACCACCGAAAGATGCCAGTCATACCCTAAGCCCTTTGGGTTTAGGGCTAGGAAACTTCTTTGATAACTAAGTATAGCTCTAGGACCGATGGTACCAATGGTTCTGCCCAGGACACCACCCAGTAGGGTACCACCTTTGGAATTTTGGCGCCACGCCTTTACTCCCAAAGCTTCAACAGCGCGGGGAGTATTGCGTTCGGCCATTTGGGAGCGCACTTCGTGTCACGCTGGAACCGTACCAGTGTATACAGATGGCTATAAGTCCTAGGAGGGGGTCGGTTTCTACACCGTATCCATTCTGTTTAAAGTCAGGCGCTGCGTAGGACTTCACAGCCGAGCTGTTTGCAATACACCGCTCAGTACGGGAGATGACGCAACGTGCACGGTTCGGAGACCGTATTGTGATTTATAGCGACTCACAAAGCACCCTGGGTGCTCTGGGAGCATTGGAATCTCCAAATCCTCTGATTCACGATATCAGTGACCCCACTATTTTGGCGAACCTAGTGGATGTCGAGATTATCTTCTGCTGGGTTCCTGGACAATTACGTCTTGCGGGGAATGATCATGCCTAGGAGGGCGCCAAAGAGTCCGCGAGGACTGGGCAATCAGACCAGCGTTTCGCCCTTCCTCACACCAGCTACATGGCAGGAATACGGGATGCCCTCCGGACGGATTGGCAAAGAAGATGAGAAACTGTCGAGGGGAACTTAAAGTTACGTACCATTTCGCCGCAACTGGTCACATGGACCTACCCCCCCAATGCCACAACGGCTTCAACTTGCTTTCTGTCGACTCCAAATTAGACACACTCCCGGGACGCATCGCCATTTGATGGATGACTCACCTGCGCCTTACTGCGACGACTGCGTTGCCTCCCGGCCTGTTCGGCACATTCTTGTTGACTGTCCCAGGCGACGTTATCTTCCCCCACGTTACCTTTCCTGGTACCAGGACGAGCAGGGTCACTACCGCTTGTCCTTTGTACTCGAAACTGGTTCGTTCACACATACTTGAGGACTATACGACCTTTTGGAGAAGGTTGGCCTCCTCCACTTCATTTGATTTTTTTGTGGGTAGCATGCTCCTGGGTTGGAGGAAGGCGGGCCTACCCCCGATGCTGGAGCGCGCTTACTTCATGTTAGCATTTTTCTTTGTTTTGTTTTGTCTATGATTTTTGTTATCCTTGTTATTTATTTTTTAATATAGCCTAGTCGTAGGCTGTAATGACTACGGTGACTTATGCCCAAGTAGGGAGTCACCCGATGGGCTCCTAAAAAAATGGGATAAGTGGAATTGAAGAACAAGTGGAAGATATGGAAAGGCGATCGAGCGCATCCGAGTGGATGAAGGAAATGGAGTCGGATCATCTCAAACGACAATGGAGGAAATGGAGAGGATCATCAGACTCCAGATATTGGATCTCAATATAAAAGGTGAGTAAAAAGTGTGTCTCCAATGGAAGATTGACCAGGGGAAAGGGGGTGTATGTATGATGTTATATTGGCAGATCATGGCGATCGATCGAGAGAGCGAATCTAAAAAAGAGGGGATAGAGGAAGAGGATGGGGAAATTCGTAGCAGATAATTGGAAAATGGGATCTCTACATCGAAAGAACTTTGAAGTAAATATGTAGATGGCAGAAAAAGAAGATTGATGGGGAGATTACATATAAAAGATATTCAAATATGTTTCGTAGCCACGATAGCGGAATTTGCTATGCGCCGAGGGCTGAGAGGAGAACAAAAAATGACTAATGTAAAGTATAGGTTCCTTTGCTATCGGAATTCACTACGTCACTAAAGCTATATTTATCTAGACTCGTAATTGCTAGCCACTGTAAGCAGTAAGAGGTGAAACGAAAGAGAAGGGGAAGGGAGAAGGATCGAGGGGGAAGGGAGATAAAGTGACAAAGTGACAGAAAGAGAGAGAGATTTAATGGAGTTATAAGGAGTTAAAGGGATAACATTACCTCAAATTACAATGTTGTCCATATCAAAGAGGTACTAAATATTTTTGTAGACCTTAACTTTATAGCTTGAAAGATTCAATAGGTGAAGTCTCTCTCCACCCAACTCTCCCGGTAGAATCATCGGGCATGAGAAATCGAAAGAGAAAACTGGTGTTTAGAATAAATGAACAGTCAAGAATTTTTATAGAAAAGCTGAGCCTATATATATATATATATATATATATATATATATATATATATATATATATATATATATATATATATATTCATATGAGTTGCTGCTATCCAGTCTAATCTTAAATTTTACGGTAAAGGTAAGGCCACATAGGAGGCTGAGGTACATGTGATTTATTTATGGAACAACGTTTCGGGCGTATCACCCATCTTCAGGTTATAAAATCATAAATTAACCTAATGCAGTTAAAGAATATTAATAAATATTCAA
This sequence comes from Ceratothoa steindachneri, assembly GCA_963969495.1. NCBI lineage: Eukaryota > Metazoa > Arthropoda > Malacostraca > Isopoda > Cymothoidae > Ceratothoa > Ceratothoa steindachneri. The sequence goes on along the minus strand of OZ018327.1, from coordinate 104,092,645 downwards.
AATAATTAGGTTAATTTGGGATTTACCTAAATAGTCTTAACCTGATTAATTTTAATATTTTTAATATTCTTACACTGTATTAGATTAATTTATGATTTCAGAACTTGAAGATGTGTGATGCGCCCGAAACGTTGTTCCATAAATAAATCACATGTACCTCAGCCTCCTATGTGTCCTTAACTTCACCGTGAAATTATATATATATATATATATATATATATATATATATATATATATATATATATATATATATATATATATATATATATATATATATAATATATATATATATATATATATATATATATATATATATATATATATATATATTTATATATATATATATATATATATAATTAGGTAAAAGGCCATGTTGTATGCAGGTTTTATTGAAGTCCATAGCTGTGGCAGCCTGAGTAGATTTAACTTGTATTTTCTTAATATTTCTTACAAGTTTTTTGACGGAGTCTTCGAGGTGAGAAAAAAAACATCCGCGTATGACATTCTTCATTCTTAGACGTCTTTCGACCATGTTAGGTCATCTTTGGGCAAATACTATATATAATATAGCAATTTTTGAATAATTCCATATGTGTTAATTTCCTGAAGATGACCTAACATGATCGGAAGACATCTACGAATAAAGAATGTCCTTCGTGGATTTTTTTCTTGCCTCGAAGAACCCCGCTAAAAACTTGTAAGAAATATTAAAATAATACAAGTTAAAATTAATAACGCTGCCACAGCTGTGGACTTCAATAAAACCTGCATATGTATATATATATATATATATATATATATATTAATATATATATATTATATATATATATATATATATATATATATATATATATATATATATATATATATATATATATATATCATATGTATATTAATTACTACTTTAAGCTTAGGAAAACTTTTCTAATTAGCAACAATTATTATTTTTAATTGTTAATATCCCTCATAACTTTATCTAACTCTTTTTACAAGTGTTAACGGTGTTACTCGACACAATCTCTTTCCACAACTAATTCCATACATTAACAATTTTAGAAGAGAAAAAGTTACTATATTCATTCAAGTTGTACGTTTCCTCAACGAACTTTGTGCTTTTAGTCCGTGTAATATTTCTTTTTAACTCAAACTCTATATTTGTTTTACCTTTTTTAATCCCTTAAATCCTTGGATTAGCCCGAGTCTCCACGACCCTTTCCATTCTGTTTATGTCAATATTTTCCGTTTTTGTGTATTGTTTATAGTTATTATTAATAAAACTCTATTTTATTAATGATAGCAATATTATTATCCTTGAGCTCAGTTCCACATCTTAAGCATTTTGAAGATACATAATATCGGCCGCCAGACAGTAACGCACTCTAAAGATAATTAAGGAAGTTCCCTCAACGAATAGTGTTATATATAGTATCGTCGGGAATCATTCTACGACAATATATAATAAAGAGCAAAGCTCTCACCATAGAACCCAGAGGAACGCCATTACTCTCCTTAAGACCATTAAGCCAATTATCTATTTAATTTGCTACATATTCTGTTAAACCTACAGCTATAACTTTGGACATTACTCTCTTGTTTGACACTCTGTTGAAGGCGTTTTAAAACTCTACATAGAGAATGTCAACACCTCTCTAATAGTAATGAATTCTGTTAATATAATTAAAGAGTTCTAATAAATTGGTAAGAGATAATTTATTTTTCCTAAAGTCGTGTTATGCGTCCTAACAATTTGATAGTTCCCAAGTAGCTTTCTTTTTCTTCTGCATTAAAACTTTCAAGCATTTTTCCAATTATTCAAATGAAAACAATAGGTCGATAATTGCAAACCAGATCTTTAAGCCTTTTCTTGAATATTGGCGTTACATTTAATAATTTTCATTTCCTGAAGGAATTTACTACTTTCAAATGATGTTAAATATATACGTTGTCGTAGAATGACTCCCGACGATATACCATATATCACTATTCGTTGAGGGAACTTCCTTAATTATCTCTAGAGTGCGTTTTTACTGTCTGGCGGCCAATATTATGTATCTTCAAAATGCTTAAGAAGTGGAACTGAGCTCAAGGATAATAATATTGCTATCATTAATAAAATAGAGTTTTATTAATAATAACTATCAGCAAACACAAAAATGGAAAATATTGACAAACAGAATGGAAAGGGTCGTGGAGACTCGGGCTAATCCAAGGATTTAAGGGATCAAAAAAGGTAAAACAAATATGGAATTAAAGAGATGGGATGGTTCGATTAACCATTTAAAGCACAGGATAGAATTGACAAATAAGGGATCAATACTCAAAAGGTGACGCTTGGCTTACGTAACTTCATTAGGGTGCAGTGGAAGGTACTTGAAGGAATATTCGGTCCGCTGGCGAGTTCCAGCCGAAGGGGGGGATAAAAGGATCCTGACGTGGCGTCTTGGAAAGGAGAACCGTTACTCGACGAACGGCTTGACGAACAATGGCTGTTCTAGGTTGTTCTTTTCTGAACAAAGGGGGGGATGAGAACCGTCTCTTGTCTACGGGCTCAAGAACAATGGCTGTTCTAATGTTGTTCTCCTTTGAACAACAGGGGGGGGTGAGAACCGTTTCTTGGCGAAGGGCTCAAAACGAACAATGGCTGTTCTAATGTTGTTCTCCTTGAACAACAGGGGGGAATGAGAACCGTTTATTGGCGAAGGGCTCAAAACGAACAATGGCTGTTCTAGTGCTGTTCTCCTTGAACAACAGGGGGGGGGGGATGAGAACCATTTCTTGGCGAAGGGCTCAAAACAAACAATGGCTGTTCTAATGCTGTTCTCCTTGAACAACAGGGGGGGGGATGAGAACAGTTTCTTGGCGAAGGGCTCAAAACGAACAATGGCTGTTATAATGCTGTTCTCCTTGAACAACAGGGGGGGATGAGAACCGTTTCTTGGCGAAGGGCTCAAAACGAACAATGGCTGTTCTAATGCTGTTCTCCTTGAACAACAGGGGGGGGATGCCTTGGGGACTTGGCGTCACTAAAGGCTCAAACCTTTGGCACTCAAGGAATATTGTCCTCCTTCTGGACAAGTGATGGTGAATCTCGAGGTCGAGGTCCCTTGGCGCACAAAGGGAGAGAGGGTCGTGGTGATGTTTCGCGACGAAAATCTGGATCTCCAATCTGATCTTAGTGGTAAAGTTTCCATATAAATAGCCAGGACATCTACTTGACGTGGGGGAGAATGGGGTGGAAGCTTCGAGGGAACGCACAGCTGGGCCGGAGAAAAATGCCTTATCTGTCCATAAGCCTAACTCGATCTGGCGAGGTCGGCGTATGGGGGCGAACGGGGGGGACGATAACCTCCTTGTTTAAACATTGGCGTCCGGTAGCTGTTGATAAGACTCCAAGCCTCGAATCGAAGATGCACGTGGGCCTCCTCGAGGTTTTAACTAATATGGGATAAGAGTTGAATTTAACACAGATTCAACTCGTTCTATCACACCCCTCCATTCCAGGGGAAGTTGTCACTTCGAACAAAAAAAAGAGAGAAGGGACAACGATAGAGCTCCGTTGTAGGGAACTCGTTTTCTTGTACCAACCGTATCTTCCTGCACCTAACTATTATTCCCTTAATACATGATTATTTTGATCTTTAGATTACAGGGGAAAATAACCTTTAATACAACTTAATAAAAAAAAAGGCATGGAACAATGAAATGATATAAACTTAGTACATACGGGACAAAATAATTTATACGTAAATTAATAAGAACAAATATATATACATAAAAAAAATTAGACATTGAGCGTTACAAAATTCAGACATATACATTAATTAATTATATTACAAAAGAATCTTAAATTAGGTCGTACAAGACGGTATATACCTACATGGAGATACTAATCCTATGAATACCATTGTTCTACGCTATTCGGTAACGCATTCCTACTGAGTGCGTCAGCGACCTGGTTATCGGAACCTTTGATATAATTTATTTTAAATTGATACTCTTGCAAGAGTAAACTCCAGCGCATGATGCGGCCGTTTGAGTGTCTCAAATTCCTAATATAGGCTAACGGACGGTGGTCGGTTCCTATTCGAAATTCTTTACATATCAAGTACAGCTTGAATTTGTCTATGACCCAGATAATTGATAGAGCTATCTTTTCTCTAGTGGCATATCTCTCTCCACGTGGTAATAATTGACGACTAGCATATGCAACTGGATGACTCGTTCTGTCATCCACGTATTGAAGGAGTACACCTCCAATGCCCTCGTTGATCACGTCGGTCTTAACCCCAAAGGATTTTTCCGGGTTGGGCAACTTAAAAATGGGGGCAGAAATGAACTTACTTTTGAGCTGATTAAAATAGGAAACAGCGACATCATTCCAACGTAAACGATCGTAGAAATTCTTTTCCTGAAGGGGGCATAGGGGGGCCGAAATTGCAGCGTTATTCGGAACAAATCGCTGATAGGGAGAAGCTGATCCTAGGATTGATCTCAATGGCTATTTTGTAATCGGGAGGGGCATTTCGGCGATTGCCTTAATCTTGTTCTCGTGGGGACCTAACTTGCTTTGTCCTATTTTGAAACCCGAATATTTAATGGGTTCGTGAGCAAAATGGCATTTGCGGGGGCCAATGTTGAGGCCATTTTCGCGCAGTCGCTCGAAAAGAACTAATAGGGCGGGTAAATGGTGACTCCATTTAATTAGTTCTTGTAGCTGACTCTTCTGACGTGGTGTCAGCTGCGCGTCACTATCCAGGTCAGAGGGTTCCAAAGACTTGCCTGGTAGGGAAGGAGGAGGGCAATCGGCATCAGGTTGGATGCACACTGTCTGGATTACATTAAGCGACTCCGCGGGGCAATCCTCTTCAAGCGCCGATGCTTCGTCCAGTTCTACGAAGGTATCTCCATGGGAGCGTTGGGGGTTCTTTTTTTCTTGGGGTCCAGGGACAGTCTCCGTGTCCTTATCTGGGGCCTTATCACCTAAGGGTTTTAGTGATTCACACTCCTCTTTTGCCGTCCTAAAGTCCTGGTTAGGGGTCGCCGAGAAATCGGACGGTATCGGGGTTCTGATGGGGACGGGCTCCTGGGCTTCTTTCTTATCTCGGCCTTGAGGAAGGGCGGCCTGAAACACAGGGTCGAAACTTACTTGGGGGCTCTGTCCTATAAGTACGGAACAGAATTTTATGGGTGCTACAATGACTTCAGCCCAGCCATTATAATATTGACACTGCAGGTAACATCTAGCGACGGGGAATCGGTTCGCCCGCCCAAGTTGGTCATGTACCACCGCAAATTTTTCGTGGTTAGAGGCCAATGGGAGGAGTTCGTCGGACACGATGAAGCACGTACATCCTGTGTCCCTGACGAGAGTCAATACTCGACAGCTGTCCACGCTGCCCTCCTCATATTTCAAAGTTCCCGATGAACTTTTACTAAAAACAAAATTTACCTGGTGGCCTGACGGAGGGGGAGAAGTTTCTGCTTGGGTCTGCACCACCGGGGGAGCCGGGGTTGCATTAATCTGGTGAACTTGGTGGGCTGGTCCGCTTTTAAGCCTAGAATTTTGGGGGCAATTCCAGCTCATGTGGTTTTCTACACCACAGGTGAAGCATATGGTTGGTCGCTTCGGGAAGAGAGGTGGAGGAGAAGTCTTAACGGGAGGTTTGGAGTCCCGTTGTTGGTTTTGGGGAAAGAAGTTTTGGGGTTTTACGGGGCTCGGAAACTTTGTCAGCTTTCCTGGGAAGGAGCGCGAGTCCGTCCTTCTTTCTTCTCGTTGGATTTCTTTTTCTCGTTCTTCTCGTTGTCTTTCTTTTTCTACCTTTTTTCTTTGAACTTCTGCTTTAATCCGAGCTAATTCAATCTGAAGCTCAGCTTGTCTTATCCGTTCCCCTCTTTCTTCTCGTTCTATTTCTCTTTTTTGCTCCTCTTGAATGTACTCAATTAGTTCTTTTCCGGAAAGTCCACAGGACTCTCCTTGCGCTTTAAAGATTTCAAACTGAGTCATCTTTGCACTTGGGGGCGCACTAGTCAACCAACTAAAATTCCTCGCAACAAGAATTATGCCTCTATAGAATTAGCCTACCTAAATATGGGCACTGACCTATTCGTACTTGGTTTCTCAATCTAAATAACTACTGACTAAAATCACAAAAAAAAACACAAACAAATTATTATAACCGTTCCTTGAGCTACTCCAGCTTCTTAAGTTTAAAAAAAAGGGGATAGCAATCGTTAAAACAAAAGGGAACTACTATATTCTATTATTATAACGAATAACACTATGCTTTACTCGACTGAGACCAGTGTTTGCAAAGATATAGCGTTAAACCTTACACACCTGATACCAAATTTAAATAGTATATATATATATGTCGTAGAATGACTCCCGACGATATACCATATATCACTATTCGTTGAGGGAACTTCCTTAATTATCTCTAGAGTGCGTTTTTACTGTCTGGCGGCCGATATTATGTATCTTCAAAATGCTTAAGAAGTGGAACTGAGCTCAAGGATAATAATATTGCTATCATTAATAAAATAGAGTTTTATTAATAATAACTATCAGCAAACACAAAAACGGAAAATATTGACAAACAGAATGGAAAGGGTCGTGGAGACTCGGGCTAATCCAAGGATTTAAGGGATCAAAAAAAGGTAAAACAAATATGGAATTAAAGAGATGGGATGGTTCGATAAACCATTTAAACCACAGGATAGAATTGACAAATAAGGGATCAATACTCAAAAGGTGACGCTTGGCTTACGTAACTTCATTAGGGTGCAGTGGAAGGTACTTGAAGGAAAATTCGGTCCGCTGGCGAGTTCCAGCCGAAGGGGGGGGATAAAAGGATCCTGACGTGGTGTCTTGGAAAGGAGAACCGTTACTCGACGAACGGCTTGACGAACAATGGCTGTTCTAGGTTGTTCTCTTCTGAACAAAGGGAGGGGGATGAGAACCGTCTCTTGTCTACGGGCTCACGAACAATGGCTGTTCTAATGTTGTTCTCCTTTAGACAACAGGGGGGGTGAGAACCCTTTCTTGGCGAAGGGCTCAAAACGAACAATGGCTGTTCTAATGTTGTTCTCCTTGAACAACAGGGGGGGGGGATGAGAACCGTTTCTTGGCGAAGGGCTCAAAACGAACAATGGCTGTTCTAGTGCTGTTCTCCTTGAACAACAGGGGGGGGATGAGAACCGTTTCTTGGAGAAGGGCTCAAAACGAACAATGGCTGTTCTAATGATGTTCTCCTTGAACAACAGGGGGGGGGGATGAGAACCGTTTCTTGGCGAAGGGCTCAAAACGAACAATGGCTGTTCTAATGCTGTTCTCCTTGAACAACAGGGGGGGGATGAGAACCGTTTCTTGGCGAAGGGCTCAAAACGAACAATGGCTGTTCTAATGCTGTTCTCCTTGAACAACAGAGGGGGGATGCCTTGGGGACTTGGCGTCACTAAAGGCTCGAACCTTTGGCACTCAAGGAATATTGTCCTCCTTCTGGACAAGTGATGGTGAATCTCGAGGTCGAGGTCCCTTGGCGCACAAAGGGAGAGAGGGTCGTGGTGATGTTTCGCGACGAAAATCTGGATCTCCAATCTGATCTTAGTGGTAAAGTTTCCATATAAATAGCCAGGACATCTACTTGACGTGGGGGAGAATGGGGTGGAAGCTTCGAGGGAACGCACAGCTGGGCCGGAGAAAAATGCCTTATCTGTCCATAAGCCTAACTCGATCTGGCGAGGTCGGCGTATGGGGGCGAACGGGGGGGACGATAACCTCCTTGTTTGAACATTGGCGTCCGGTAGCTGTTGATAAGACTCCAAGCCTCGAATCGAAGATGCACGTGGGCCTCCTCGAGGTTTTAACTAATATGGGATAGGAGTTGAATTTAACACAGATTCAACTCGTTCTATCACATACGTCATTTGGTCCTCTGCTGTTTCTTTCACTTCTTTGATAATATTTGCCACTATCTTAACCGGAACTGAATTTAGAACCAAAAGATGCGCGATTCGCCCGAAACGTTGTTTTTCCTACCTAAATAAATTACATATACTTTAGCGTCTTTTTCGTTATTGCTTTCATCGTCAATATATATATATATATATATATATATATATATATATATATATATATATATATATATGAATGCAATGTCCCGCAGGAAAAATAAAAAGGTGCTTCCAAGTACTTTGGAACTTTATTATTGCATTGATTTTGTATTAACATTATTTTATTTATCTTCCTCTCTTCTTGTCCCTCTCCCCTCGTTTCAATTTACTTCCCGTGTCTCTCTTATTCTCCCTCTGTTCTTGACTCTTTCTTCCTTTCGGTTTCACCTTGCTACCTGTTATAGCCAAATCCTAATGTGACTTTACTCATCCCTCTTCTAATTCTTCATTGGGGATTTCTTGTCTTAGAGGCTGCCCTTAATCTTTTACTAGCTTATATATATATATACTCTTATTATATTATGTTCTCTTGCAGTTATCCTTGAGAATGAACTGAATAAAGTTTAAAAGTACTTGGACGCACCTTCTTCATTTTTCCTGCGGGATATTGCATTCATTGCGAACCTCACGTGCTACTTTGTGAGTTATTCATTTCATATATATGTATATATATATTTATAGACATAATATTGAGAATAAATCCCCGAGCCACGAGAAACGGATGCAGCATCTTTTAATTCTTCACATCGTTCGAAAACTACAAGTTTTCATCTTGAGGCTAAAATAAGTTTACAAAGTTAATTCCTATGAAGAATATGAAGAAAACTTGACAAGGCCAACAATTCACTCTCTTGGATCAATCCACTTTAGTAAGTACCCAAATTTACCGTTTTTATATTAAATGTTTTTAACTCTTTACAAAATTAAAAACGAAGTTTAAATTTATTATCTTTAACTATTGCCAGGTCAATTTCATTATATTTTTACTTAATTTCTGCAATAAACTTTAAATTTATTAACAAATTTTTTGAGTCAGTTTTAAAGCAAATTTAACTGTTGCCAAATCATATTTAAAATTTTAACTTATAGTACATTTTACTGATATTTTATAATGATCACCTTTTAAAATAATGTATTGTTGGCCTTTTCAAGTTTTCTTCATATGTATTAACTTTGTAAACTTATTCTAGCCTTAAGATGAAAACTTGTAGTTTTCGAAACGTTGTGAAAAATTAAAAGATGCTGCATCTGTTTCTCGTGGCTCTGAGATTTATCTTTAATATTAAATGTATATATATATATATATATATATATATATATATATATATATATATATATATGCAAATTTTGTTGAAGACCATTGTGCATAAAATAAGTGTAATCGGATCTTTTCCACCAAGAGATTGAACGAGTAAAACAAATACTCGTAAATAATAATGGTTTCTTAAACAGCATGATTGACAAACAACTTCAATCATTTTTACATAACCAATACAAACATGATGATAAAACTGAAAGTAATCAGGGAGAAGTCAACAACATCAAAGTGTATTAGAAAAACCAGATGAGCACGGCCTATAAAATAGATGAAATCCACTTCAAGGAGATCATTAACCGTAACATCAAGCTTAAAAATCAAACGGATAAAATCCATCTCATTATTTATTATAAAACGACAAAAGCCAGCAATCTCCTGATGAAAAACAATAGCTGTCTAAACTCCTGGAACCTCAAGTCAACCAACATAGCTTACGAGTTCATCTGCCCAGATAAAGACTGTAATCTTTATAATAACTCAAAATATATTAGCATGACAACGTCTACACTTTAGAGACGTTTAACCATGCATCTACAAAGCGCAGGGGCTAAGAATCATATGGAGAGTGCGCATAATATTAACCTAACGAGAAATATGCTCGTTGATAACACCAGTATTAAAAGAAAAGAGGTCAATAATGCAAGGCTGAACATCTTAGAAGCCATATTAATAAATGAAGATAAGTGAAATGAAATGAAATGAAAAGAGAGGTGGGACAAAAAGAACAGCTCTTCCCACCCTCCCCCAGCCACGCTTGGCGCTCATGGAGCGGGCAAGGAGGGAAGGGGGGAGGCACGGTTCTCCTTTATAGACTCCCATAGTCACACTCTCTAGAGCCAAAGTGGGCTCCAAGCACTGTGAGTACGGTGGTTAGGAGTGAGAGGGAGAGGAAGAAGAAGGTTTTAGGATAGGACAACGAAGAAAATAGTAGGAGACAAAAGTGAACTTCGGCACAGTGCGCAAAGTGTGCCTCCCATTTTGGTCCCACTCCTCTTAGCGAGCAGAAAATGACTTCTTCTCTTCTGAATTTATGATCACTTCAAGATAAAAGGAAGACAATAAAGGAAAACAAAAGCACCTTTGAGTTAGTCCTTACGTGGAGTCCAAACTTTATTTTTGCGAGCCATCCAACCATCTCTTCTCTCGGCATCTAGCCAGTAATGTTCTCATTGATGATGTGGTTTATGGGTGGATGTCTGTTGAAGTTGGACGATAGAAGTAGGTCTAAGATAAATAATATAGCAAAAGAGCAGCTGCTACTAGACGCATGATGCCAAGCTCTTCTACCGGGGATTACTAGTTTCTATTACTATTGATATTGAAATTATAACATAATTATCTTTTCTCGCATGGAACGAGAAATATCATATTTCTTGCAAACTGGCATTGATGTTTTCTTTTGTTTATCTACTTCATCGACGTAAAGAGGTAAAAAATTAAGTAAAAAATTAACGATAAACATATTTTCCCCCCAAATTTGAATTTTTTTTCCCCTATTTACATGGAAACTAAGGAAAGAATTTGCCATGCATGTATGGCAACACCAAGCACAAACGCATACATAGAAGGAAGTTCATAGATTTGTACGGCGTTTCACAGTGCCTTTGGTCTCTACTCCAAATTTACATTACCTCCTAATCTAAAAGAAGGAGTTGTTCTCATCTGCTAGCTGTTATATTTGAGTCATTTATTTTAACAGATCCTTTCGATTTAATATTTCAGGGAAGGAGGTAAGTTCTTTACTCTAACCATTACAACTAAATCGAAATTCGTTCCCCTTTACTAACACTGTAAATATCCATATATAGGTGGAATTTCTCAACCTTTCGTTTTCATTTTTATCCATTTAACCTGACACGAAGAAAGCATATTTCTTATTTCTTTCGTGATTTTTTATTTGCAAATTTCTTCATTGGTTTCATCACCCATTTTTGCGGAATTTTTGGAATTAGTTACCTAAGAGGCTTTTGTTAGGGATAACCACTCGCACACCAATGATGAGAAGCAACCTCTCTTTTTTATCATCCTATCTACAAGGATAATTTATTACGACCAGTAAGGATAGAAGTGGAGCTGCTCCCCCCACCCCTCTTCGCTGTTTTTATGCCGACATTAAACACATATTACCGAAGTTTATACCGTCTCAAAATTTCTATCGTCAATAATCTTATCTTGCGTTAATGGTTCAAAGGTTGATGAACAAATTGTTAGTACATTCAAAATTTAAAGCCAATATGAACAAATTATTTCCTTAACAATGAATCTTAGATGCTCCCTTCACATTTTAGGGAATTATGCTATTAGGCAAAATATCCTTTTTTAGTTTTTCCAACTCGGTTTTTAAAATGGTCATTCCCAAGACAGCAGACTGCACTTGAATTAAAAAATCACAAGAATCTTAGAGTGGAAAGACTTTCCTTAATAACTGGCTTTTATATTTTCACTTCTTAGATTGCGTTAAAAAATACCATATAAAAACAACACTTTCGAATCCAATGAAGTCAAGCCGCATTGCCTGAGATATGTCTATTCGAGTCATCATTCTATCTTCATTATAACATTTATTAAGGAGTGGAAAAGACTTATAAGAGACAAGTGCAAGAAAAAGAAAAGAATATTTTCAATAAAAAACATAATTTGCTCCAAAACATCTAATGCAGCTAGGTCTAGAGAAAAAGGTCTAGAGAAATTGTTCAAAATCTATTGAAGAGCTACAAGGCGCTTGGTTGCAACATGAGTATTAAAATACATTTTCTGCATTGCCATCTTTCCGGATGATCTTGGTGCTGTTAGCGACGAGTAAGGTGAACGATTTTACCAAGATTTGAAGGTTGTGGAAGAAGTTATCAGGGTAGATGGGATGTACATATGATGGTTGACTATTGTTGGAGAATCAAGCGCGATAGTCCTCAAGTTCAACACTCCAGAAAGAGCTATAAACGTGAATTTCTACCTTAACTACTTGCACACAATTATAATTATATAATTACTTTAGCCATATCCTTTGTTAAAACATAACAGTGTTAAATAAGCATTGCGATCATGCCTGTTTCTTTCATATTTCATTGTATGTCAATATTTGAAAAAGTTTAAAAACTTGACGTGATAGAGAAAAATGGAGATGAGTTTTGGATTCAGCAACAAAATATTAGTTAAAAACAGCTGTCAGACCTAACTCAACAAAAATTGTGTTTCCCAGTGTAATTTTAGTTTCTGAAATAAATTTATCATCAGTTACAATTATTTTTCGCCATAATAATTTGTCCAAAGAGGGTAAATATTCTATAACTTCGGCACAGTGCGCAAAGTGTGCCTCCCATTTTGGTCCCACTCCTCTTAGCGAGCAGAAAATGACTTCTTCTCTTCTGAATTTATGATCACTTCAAGATAAAAGGAAGACAATAAAGGAAAACAAAAGCACCTTTGAGTTATTTCCTTACGTGGAGTCCAAACTTTATTTTTGCGAGCCATCCAACCATCTCTTCTCTCGGCATCTAGCCAGTAATGTTCTCATTGATGATGTGGTTTATGGGTGGATGTCTGTTGAAGTTGGACGATAGAAGTAGGTCTAAGATAAATAATATAGCAAAAGAGCAGCTGCTACTAGACGCATGATGCCAAGCTCTTCTACCGGGGATTACTAGTTTCTATTACTATTGATATTGAAATTATATCATAATTATCTTTTCTCGCATGGAACGAGAAATATCATATTTCTTGCAAACTGGCATTGATGTTTTCTTTTGTTTATCTACTTCATCGACGTAAAGAGGTAAAAAATTAAGTAAAAAATTGACGATAAACATATTTTCCCCCCAAATTTGAATTTTTTTTCCCCTATTTACATAGAAACTAAGGAAAGAATTTGCCATGCATGTATGGCAACACCAAGCACAAACGCATACATAGAAGGAAGTTCATAGATTTGTATGGCGTTTCACAGTGCCTTTGGTCTCTACTCCAAATTTACATTACCTCCTAATCTAAGAGAAGGAGTTGTTCTCATCTGCTAGCTGTTATATTTGAGTCATTTATTTTAATAGATCCTTTCGATTTAATATTTCAGGGAAGGAGGTAAGTTCTTTACTCTAACCATTACAACTAAATCGAAATTCGTTCACCTTTACTAACACTGTAAATATCCATATATAGGTGGAATTTCTCAACCTTTCGTTTTCATTTTTATCCATTTAACCTGACACGAAGAAAGCATATTTCTTATTTCTTTCGTGATTTTTTATTTGCAAATTTCTTCATTGGTTTCATCACCCATTTTTGCGGAATTTTTGGAATTAGTTACCTAAGAGGCTTTTGTTAGGGATAACCACTCGCACACCAATGATGAGAAGCAACCTCTCTTTTTTATCATCCTATCTACAAGGATAATTTATTACGACCAGTAAATATAGAAGTGGAGCTGCTCCCCCCACCCCTCTTCGCTGTTTTTATGCCGACATTAAACACATATTACCGAAGTTTATACCGTCTCAAAATTTCTATCGTCAATAATCTTATCTTGCGTTAATGGTTCAAAGGTTGATGAACAAATTGTTAGTACATTCAAAATTTAAAGCCAATATGAACAAATTATTTCCTTAACAATGAATCTTAGATGCTCCCTTCACATTTTAGGGAATTATGCTATTAGGCAAAATATCCTTTTTTAGTTTTTCCAACTCGGTTTTTAAAATGGTCATTCCCAAGACAGCAAACTGCACTTGAATTAAAAAATCACAAGAATCTTAGAGTGGAAAGACTTTCCTTAATAACTGGCTTTTATATTTTCACTTCTTAGATTGCGTTAAAAAATACCATATAAAAACAACACTTTCGAATCCAATGAAGTCAAGCCGCATTGCCTGAGATATGTCTATTCGAGTCATCATTCTATCTTCATTATAACATTTATTAAGGAGTGGAAAAGACTTATAAGAGACAAGTGCAAGAAAAAGAAAAGAATATTTTCAATAAAAAACATAATTTGCTCCAAAACATCTAATGCAGCTAGGTCTAGAGAAATTGTTCAAAATCTATTGAAGAGCTACAAGGCGCTTGGTTGCAACATGAGTATTAAAATACATTTTCTGCATTGCCATCTTTCCGGATGATCTTGGTGCTGTTAGCGACGAGTAAGGTGAACGATTTTACCAAGATTTGAAGGTTGTGGAAGAAGTTATCAGGGTAGATGGGATGTACATATGATGGTTGACTATTGTTGGAGAATCAAGCGCGATAGTCCTCAAGTTCAACACTCCAGAAAGAGCTATAAACGTGAATTTCTACCTTAACTACTTGCACACAATTATAATTATATAATTACTTTAGCCATATCCTTTGTTAAAACATAACAGTGTTAAATAAGCATTGCGATCATGCCTGTTTCTTTCATATTTCATTGTATGTCAATATTTGAAAAAGTTTAAAAACTTGACGTGATAGAGAAAAATGGAGATGAGTTTTGGATTCAGCAACAAAATATTAGTTAAAAACAGCTGTCAGACCTAACTCAACAAAAATTGTGTTTCCCAGTGTAATTTTAGTTTCTGAAATAAATTTATCATCAGTTACAATTATTTTTCGCCATAATATTTTGTCCAAAGAGGGTAAATATTCTATAACTTCGGCACAGTGCGCAAAGTGTGCCTCCCATTTTGGTCCCACTCCTCTTAGCGAGCAGAAAATGACTTCTTCTCTTCTGAATTTATGATCACTTCAAGATAAAAGGAAGACAATAAAGGAAAACAAAAGCACCTTTGAGTTATTTCCTTACGTGGAGTCCAAACTTTATTTTTGCGAGCCATCCAACCATCTCTTACCTCGGCATCTAGCCAGTAATGTTCTCATTGATGATGTGGTTTATGGGTGGATGTCTGTTGAAGTTGGACGATAGAAGTAGGTCTAAGATAAATAATATAGCAAAAGAGCAGCTGCTACTAGACGCATGATGCCAAGCTCTTCTACCGGGGATTACTAGTTTCTATTACTATTGATATTGAAATTATATCATAATTATCTTTTCTCGCATGGAACGAGAAATATCATATTTCTTGCAAACTGGCATTGATGTTTTCTTTTGTTTATCTACTTCATCGACGTAAAGAGGTAAAAAATTAAGTAAAAAATTGACGATAAACATATTTTCCCCCCAAATTTGAATTTTTTTTCCCCTATTTACATAGAAACTAAGGAAAGAATTTGCCATGCATGTATGGCAACACCAAGCACAAACGCATACATAGAAGGAAGTTCATAGATTTGTACGGCGTTTCACAGTGCCTTTGGTCTCTACTCCAAATTTACATTACCTCCTAATCTAATAGAAGGAGTTGTTCTCATCTGCTAGCTGTTATATTTGAGTCATTTATTTTAATAGATCCTTTCGATTTAATATTTCAGGGAAGGAGGTAAGTTCTTTACTCTAACCATTACAACTAAATCGAAATTCGTTCCCCTTTACTAACACTGTAAATATCCATATATAGGTGGAATTTCTCAACCTTTAGTTTTCATTTTTATCCATTTAACCTGACACGAAGAAAGCATATTTCTTATTTCTTTCGTGATTTTTTTATTTGCAAATTTCTTCATTGGTTTCATCACCCATTTTTGCGGAATTTTTGGAATTAGTTACCTAAGAGGCTTTTGTTAGGGATAACCACTCGCACACCAATGATGAGAAGCAACCTCTCTTTTTTATCATCCTATCTACAAGGATAATTTATTACGACCAGTAAGGATAGAAGTGGAGCTGCTCCCCCCACCCCTCTTCGCTGTTTTTATGCCGACATTAAACACATATTACCGAAGTTTATACCGTCTCAAAATTTCTATCGTCAATAATCTTATCTTGCGTTAATGGTTCAAAGGTTGATGAACAAATTGTTAGTACATTCAAAATTTAAAGCCAATATGAACAAATTATTTCCTTAACAATGAATTTTAGATGCTCCCTTCACATTTTAGGGAATTATGCTATTAGGCAAAATATCCTTTTTTAGTTTTTCCAACTCGGTTTTAAAATGGTCATTCCCAAGACAGCAGACTGCACTTGAATTAAAAAATCACAAGAATCTTAGAGTGGAAAGACTTTCCTTAATAACTGGCTTTTATATTTTCACTTCTTAGATTGCGTTAAAAAATACCATATAAAAACAACACTTTCGAATCCAATGAAGTCAAGCCGCATTGCCTGAGATATGTCTATTCGAGTCATCATTCTATCTTCATTATAACATTTATTAAGGAGTGGAAAAGACTTATAAGAGACAAGTGCAAGAAAAAGAAAAGAATATTTTCAATAAAAAACATAATTTGCTCCAAAACATCTAATGCAGCTAGGTCTAGAGAAAAAGGTCTAGAGAAATTGTTCAAAATCTATTGAAGAGCTACAAGGCGCTTGGTTGCAACATGA
Organism: Ceratothoa steindachneri; assembly: GCA_963969495.1. Taxonomy (NCBI): domain Eukaryota; kingdom Metazoa; phylum Arthropoda; class Malacostraca; order Isopoda; family Cymothoidae; genus Ceratothoa; species Ceratothoa steindachneri. The sequence goes on along the minus strand of OZ018327.1, from coordinate 104,075,963 downwards.
GTATTAAAATACATTTTCTGCATTGCCATCTTTCCGGATGATTTTGGTGCTGTTAGCGACGAGTAAGGTGAACGATTTTACCAAGATTTGAAGGTTGTGGAAGAAGTTATCAGGGTAGATGGGATGTACATATGATGGTTGACTATTGTTGGAGAATCAAGCGCGATAGTCCTCAAGTTCAACACTCCAGAAAGAGCTATAAACGTGAATTTCTACCTTAACTACTTGCACACAATTATAATTATATAATTACTTTAGCCATATCCTTTGTTAAAACATAACAGTGTGAAATAAGCATTGCGATCATGCCTGTTTCTTTCATATTTCATTGTATGTCAATATTTGAAAAAGTTTAAAAACTTGACGTGATAGAGAAAAATGGAGATGAGTTTTGGATTCAGCGACAAAATATTAGTTAAAAACAGCTGTCAGACCTAACTCAACAAAAATTGTGTTTCCCAGTGTAATTTTAGTTTCTGAAATAAATTTATCATCGGTTACAATTATTTTTCGCCATAATATTTTGTCCAAATAGGGTAAATATTCTATAACTTCGGCACAGTGCGCAAAGTGTGCCTCCCATTTTGGTCCCACTCCTCTTAGCGAGCAGAAAATGACTTCTTCTCTTCTGAATTTATGATCACTTCAAGATAAAAGGAAGACAATAAAGGAAAACAAAAGCACCTTTGAGTTAGTCCTTACGTGGAGTCCAAACTTTATTTTTGCGAGCCATCCAACCATCTCTTCTCTCGGCATCTAGCCAGTAATGTTCTCATTGATGATGTGGTTTATGGGTGGATGTCTGTTGAAGTTGGACGATAGAAGTAGGTCTAAGATAAATAATATAGCAAAAGAGCAGCTGCTACTAGACGCATGATGCCAAGCTCTTCTACCGGGGATTACTAGTTTCTATTACTATTGATATTGAAATTATATCATAATTTTCTTTTCTCGCATGGAACGAGAAATATCATATTTCTTGCAAACTGGCATTGATGTTTTCTTTTGTTTATCTACTTCATCGACGTAAAGAGGTAAAAAATTAAGTAAAAAATTAACGATAAACTTATTTTCCCCCCAAATTTGAATTTTTTTTCCCCTATTTACATAGAAACTAAGGAAAGAATTTGCCATGCATGTATGGCAACACCAAGCACAAACGCATACATAGAAGGAAGTTCATAGATTTGTACGGCGTGTTACAGTGCCTTTGGTCTCTACTCCAAATTTACATTACCTCCTAATCTAATAGAAGGAGTTGTTCTCATCTGCTAGCTGTTATATTTGAGTCATTTATTTTAATAGATCCTTTCGATTTAATATTTCAGGGAAGGAGGTAAGTTCTTTACTCTAACCATTACAACTAAATCGAAATTCGTCCCCCTTGACTAACACTGTAAATATCCATATATAGGTGGAATTTCTCAACCTTTCGTTTTCATTTTTATCCATTTAACCTGACACGAAGAAAGCATATTTCTTATTTCTTTCGTGATTTTTTATTTGCAAATTTCTTCATTGGTTTCATCACCCCTTTTTGCGGAATTTTTGGAATTAGTTACCTAAGAGGCTTTTGTTAGGGATAACCACTCGCATACCAATGATGAGAAGCAACCTCTCTTTTTTATCATCCTATCTACAAGGATAATTTATTACGACCAGTAAGGATAGAAGTGGAGCTGCTCCCCCCACCCCTCTTCGCTGTTTTTATGCCGACATTAAACACATATTACCGAAGTTTATACCGTCTCAAAATTTCTATCGTCAATAATCTTATCTTGCGTTAATGGTTCAAAGGTTGATGAACAAATTGTTAGTACATTCAAAATTTAAAGCCAATATGAACAAATTATTTCCTTAACAATGAATTTTAGATGCTCCCTTCACATTTTAGGGAATTATGCTATTAGGCAAAATATCCTTTTTTAGTTTTTCCAACTCGGTTTTTAAAATGGTCATTCCCAAGACAGCAGACTGCACTTGAATTAAAAAATCACAAGAATCTTAGAGTGGAAAGACTTTCCCTAATAACTGGCTTTTTTATTTTCACTTCTTAGATTGCGTTAAAAAATACCATATAAAAACAACACTTTCGAATCCAATGAAGTCAAGCCGCATTGCCTGAGATATGTCTATTCGAGTCATCATTCTATCTTCATTATAACATTTATTAAGGAGTGGAAAAGACTTATAAGAGACAAGTGCAAGAAAAAGAAAAGAATATTTTCAATAAAAAACATAATTTGCTCCAAAACATCTAATGCAGCTAGGTCTAGAGAAAAAGGTCTAGAGAAATTGTTCAAAATCTATTGAAGAGCTACAAGGCGCTTGGTTGCAACATGAGTATTAAAATACATTTTCTGCATTGCCATCTTTCCGGATGATCTTGGTGCTGTTAGCGACGAGTAAGGTGAACGATTTTACCAAGATTTGAAGGTTGTGGAAGAAGTTATCAGGGTAGATGGGATGTACATATGATGGTTGACTATTGTTGGAGAATCAAGCGCGATAGTCCTCAAGTTCAACACTCCAGAAAGAGCTATAAACGTGAATTTCTACCTTAACTACTTGCACACAATTATAATTATATAATTACTTTAGCCATATCCTTTGTTAAAACATAACAGTGTTAAATAAGCATTGCGATCATGCCTGTTTCTTTCATATTTCATTGTATGTCAATATTTGAAAAAGTTTAAAAACTTGACGTGATAGAGAAAAATGGAGATGAGTTTTGGATTCAGCAACAAAATATTAGTTAAAAACAGCTGTCAGACCTAACTCAACAAAAATTGTGTTTCCCAGTGTAATTTTAGTTTCTGAAATAAATTTATCATCAGTTACAATTATTTTTCGCCATAATATTTTGTCCAAAGAGGGTAAATATTCTATAACTTCGGCACAGTGCGCAAAGTGTGCCTCTCATTTTGGTCCCACTCCTCTTAGCGAGCAGAAAATGACTTCTTCTCTTCTGAATTTATGATCACTTCAAGATAAAAGGAAGACAATAAAGGAAAATAAAAGCACCTTTGAGTTAGTCCTTACGTGGAGTCCAAACTTTATTTTTGCGAGCCATCCAACCATCTCTTCTCTCGGCATCTAGCCAGTAATGTTCTCATTGATGATGTGGTTTATGGGTGGATGTCTGTTGAAGTTGGATGATAGAAGTAGGTTTCAGATAAATAATATAGCAAAAGAGCAGCTGCTACTAGACGCATGATGCCAAGCTCTTCTACCGGGGATTACTAGTTTCTATTACTATTGATATTGAAATTATATCATAATTTTCTTTTCTCGCATGGAACGAGAAATATCATATTTCTTGCAAACTGGCATTGATGTTTTCATCGACGTAAAGAGGTAAAAAATTAAGTAAAAAATTAACGATAAACTTATTTTCCCCCCAAATTTGAATTTTTTTTCCCCTATTTACATGGAAACTAAGGAAAGAATTTGCCATGCATGTATGGCAACACCAAGCACAAACGCATACATAGAAGGAAGTTCATAGATTTGTACGGCGTTTCACAGTGCCTTTGGTCTCTACTCCAAATTTACATTACCTCCTAATCTAATAGAAGGAGTTGTTCTCATCTGCTAGCTGTTATATTTGAGTCATTTATTTTAATAGATCCTTTCGATTTAATATTTCAGGGAAGGAGGTAAGTTCTTTACTCTAACCATTACAACTAAATCGAAATTCGTTCCCCTTTACTAACACTGTAAATATCCATATATAGGTGGAATTTCTCAACCTTTCGTTTTCATTTTTATCCATTTAACCTGACACGAAGAAAGCATATTTCTTATTTCTTTCGTGATTTTTTATTTGCAAATTTCTTCATTGGTTTCATCACCCATTTTTGCGGAATTTTTAGAATTAGTTACCTAAGAGGCTTTTGTTAGGGATAACCACTCGCACACCAATGATGAGAAGCAACCTCTCTTTTTTATCATCCTATCTACAAGGATAATTTATTACGACCAGTAAGGATAGAAGTGGAGCTGCTCCCCCCCACCCCTCTTCGCTGTTTTTATGCCGACATTAAACACATATTATGAAGTTTATACCGTCTCAAAATTTCTATCGTCAATAATCTTATCTTGCGTTAATGGTTCAAAGGTTGATGAACAAATTGTTAGTACATTCAAAATTTAAAGCCAATATGAACAAATTATTTCCTTAACAATGAATTTTAGATGCTCCCTTCACATTTTAGGGAATTATGCTATCAGGCAAAATATCCTTTTTTAGTTTTTCCAACTCGGTTTTTAAAATGGTCATTTCCAAGACAGCAGACTGCACTTGAATTAAAAAATCACAAGAATCTTAGAGTGGAAAGACTTTCCCTAATAACTGGCTTTTTTATTTTCACTTCTTAGATTGCGTTAAAAAATACCATATAAAAACAACACTTTCGAATCAAATGAAGTCAAGCCGCATTGCCTGAGATATGTCTATTCGAGTCATCATTCTATCTTCATTATAACATTTATTAAGGAGTGGAAAAGACTTATAAGAGACAAGTGCAAGAAAAAGAAAAGAATATTTTCAATAAAAAACATAATTTGCTCCAAAACATCTAATGCAGCTAGGTCTAGAGAAAAAGGTGTTGGCTTTGTTTTATACATAATAAACTAGTGGCAATAATTCAAGATAAGAATATACTGAGATGTAAAAAATAAATAGACACTCAAATAATTAGTTAAATAACTTTGTTTGTAAAGTCAATTTATGAAATGCATTTTTAACATTGCAAGTTAATCATTAATACTTTGTAGACTTTAATTTATCTGATTTTACAGTTAGAACTTGACTGGGCATAGAAATAATATGTTATGAGATTACAGTTGTGCTATTTCTGACCATAGTTCAGATATTATGTTTAGCAATTCTGACCATGTTTGTTATTTTCTATTATTTTTACCCTAAAGTTTTGTGTCATAGCTCCCGCACAGAGAAGTCGCTTAATGCTACTTTGGGGTTTCCATTATTTTTCCATTTTGCAGCATGACAGAGAGCCTTGGCTTCGATGAATATACAACATTTTTCTTCAAGTTGACCACTTGAAAACAGTATAAAGAGTCCCTCTACAAGAATGGAAATTAATTTAGCCGAGTTGATATTTCCAATACATCTGACCAACTTTGACCTTCGATCATTTAGAAATGCATCTCAAACAGTAGCATAAAAGTCACATGGTTTCACCATTGGTTGTAACGTATTTATATAAAAAACCTGAAGGGTTCATGCCCAAACCCAAACCCGTAGGCTGGCTCTCTCGCTGCGAACTGGTAAAGGCTATCACAGGTAAAGGAGGAATGGTTTTAGGGGGGAGGGGGCTGAAAGAAAACGCTTTTTCAAGAAAACTTCTAAGAAATATATGCGCTCCTGGGGCTGATTGGAGATCCTCTTGTTTCGTTTGAGCGAAGTAGCCCCGTCCCCCATCCGTAGGGCTTTCTCTTCCTTATTCTAAATTATTGACTCTTTTTCATACTTTTTACTCCCAACTTACTTTCACTAGCACTGCATAACTTGGTTACCGGCAAGGTCTAAGTTGCAGTTAGTAATAAGCTATAGTAAACCCCTGCAGAAGACCTTCTTAGGGGGCCAAAAAAGGGGGGCTGATTCTCGATTACGAGCCAGAACCCAATTGTGGACCACTGTTAGGGCTAGGACCAAATAGGTAGGGCTGACCAAGGAGATTGCGAAAATTGGAAGGTAGGCAAGATAGAGCTAGGACAGATAGAGATGCTCCTCGCACTTGTGGATACTGGTTAAGACTCCATAGCTGAAGATCGACAGAAGAACCCCTATCTACGGAGAGGGGACGACTCCCGGTAAGATGGACCCACGAGACTTCAAAAGACTTCTTCTGAAACTCATACCCAACGGAAGGAAAATATCACCACAAGAAGTAGTGCAATGCATATTTATAGATCTGGAGATACCACTAATCGAAAGCATCCAGACACCATCTGGATTCACAGTTATTTGCCCAGAAAACAAAGACGTAGGGAAGCTACGGTCATCTGTGTGGAGCATTACGCTAAGAATGTTGGACTTGGAAGCTAGAGTACCACCACAAATCATGGCTAACATAAGTGTCATCTGCAGAAAAATCGAGTCCTTGGTAGGAGAGCACTCATTCCAAGAAATAAGAGGAGAACTTCATGACAAACAGAAATGGCTCACAATTGCAGAGGTAGTCAAATTTAAAGATCACATTCACGTTTTCAAGGTCATTTGTGAATCTACCGAAATGGCTTCAAGGATTATTGAACAGAAGCTTCTCGCTTACAACATAAGGATCCCATCCGTCCACTTACAAAGAGACGTCTTCACAAGTATACAGATATGCTTCAGATGTTATGCGTTGAAAGAACATACGACGCAAAATTGCCCCCCAAAAAGATCTTATAATCTGTTCTGAATGTAGACCTGAAGGCCATTCTTGGCGATACTGCAACGACACAGTAAAAAATGGATTAAGTGCCAAGGGGGACACACAACTATGGCCATGATTCGTCCCAAAAGAAGAGAAAGTATAAATAGCAAAGAAACAGAGTCAAACAGAAATAATATGAACCCCCCCCAAAAACTCATACGCAGCAATGGCAAAAAGTGACCAGCAAGGACCGGCAACTCAGATTAATTTAGATGGTACGCTCAACGTAAAAATACTTACTTTTATATTACATGCCCATGTGATGAATATAGCTAACCCTGGAATTTATGCAGCAACAGTCAACAGCATGTAACAGGAAAACGGGCTCGAACCGATAAAAATCCCCAAAGAAGTTGACTCGACTCAGGCCCATTTTCATTTTCAAAGTCACAGAAAAGACAAAACATGAGTTAATCAGAGAGGCAAAAGGAAATCAACAGGCAGAAGAATCAGGAGAGGACACAATCATTGAAGACTCAGAGACTGAAAACTCCGACGACGACACAGAGCAAGAGTGCACACAGGTTACTCGCAGGATAGCCCAAAGAAAGGACAGATCTAAATCCGAGAGTAAACGGGGTCCATCACCCATATGTAGTTGAATAAATAATATAGGAGGATAATATTGAAAAATGCTAAAGTAAAGAAAGAAAAAGAACAAAGGTAGACTAGATGTTCTTCTCCTTTGAAAAGGAGGCTCCTAGGGGGACAGGCTCTCTTAGCTTTCGGCCTTGAACAGGCAACGATCGCACGTCTGTGAATGGAACACTCCTTAGCGTGCGTCCAAATCCTCTAAGACTAACAATCAAATAAGTTAAGTGAAGCCTTGATTGGGTGATGCTCCCCGGCGCCTTTGAGCCAGCCAGCATCAAAATATACCTTATTTTTCGTTCAACTAATCGAAGCATGAAGTTCTTGGACACATTTTTCATCAGAATTAGGCATTAGATTCTAGGTAGAGAACGAAGCTAGCACTTTTCTCTGAGGGGATCCTGCACAAGCGGCCATGGTGACTTATCTTCGAAGACTCTATAGCTCTCTTGTACAGTTTAAGACCATCAACTACATTCTAATAGGAACCTTTGAAACTAATCTCAGTGACTGAGCTCTTTCTATGCTCCTAAAAGATACCACTGAAGAGGAATCCAATCAAGGAGCAGCCAATGTCGAACGTCTAATAAAGAAAAAGTGGGCACCTCGAAACTAACCATAGAGTTGGAGGCGCAACTTATATATTTTATATCTTTTATTCTACCACGATTCTTGGGCTGCTTTCTTTGTGGTTTCTCTTTTGCCTTAGCCTAACCTAACCTAACATAAACATTACTATGATAAATATAAATACTATTTAAATTTTAATATTTACATTTATTTTAATGTTATATTTAAGGTCAAATATTAACCGTGAAATTTACATTAATTTTAGCCCATTTATATGTAGTTATGCGTAAGGCAATTTGCAAATTTGCATATAAAAAGCATGATGATGAATTTAACCACGAATTATTTACCACCAGTGGAATTACCTTGTACTATTAACCTCCGTTGATGAAAACACACACAGGGTAATTTTCTTCGATGAATATACCGAACACGGGGGAGGCCAAATACATTGTAAACATAGATAATTCATTTGTTCATCTAAGCCACGCGACTATATTTATGTATTCGGTCAAGCAAACAATATGATAACGACTTAGATCAATTGGCTATTTTAGATCGTTAGTTAATAATTATGCTAAGGGAACGTATTCCAGGCATACCCGATGTATTTTTTAAGGCTCGTACCCAATGCTATAACAGTCTCACGGCATAGCTGCTGCATAGCCGTATAACTGATATAGAACGTATTGCTTCTAGGGGAAGTAAGAAAGTGACAAAAATTCCTGCTGATTTTTAATTTTGCTCGCATTTTTAATAGCACCATTGCATCCGGATTTCATTTTCAAATCATTAATCTCAAAATGTTTTCGATTTTACTGTAAAATATTTAATTAAGGCCTAAAATCTTTTACTGAATGCAACTCACAGAAAACAAGGACAGAAGCCACTAATTTTTACTAAATGTGATTTTTTAACTTTTCCTTTTCAGCGCCTTGTTCAAATAAGGAAGTTTCCTAAATTCACAAGGTTCGATTTTCTCTTTTAATAACTGTACATTCTAATGACCATAATGCCTAGCCTCCTTTAGATATTTAGGTTTGGTCTTTATGAGTCAATTTTCCTCAATTTTTGTTGACTATAATCTATCCAGCATAAATGAAAGAAAAAATAAAACATGAATTTATTTACATTTTGAAATAATAACTTCGTTAATCCTTTGTCTTCTTACAATTCTCCTCATTCACAAACAGCCTTTTGCTCGCCATATTAAAACCCAAATTATTTTCAACCGCTCAAATTTAATAACGGAAGTTTGAAAACATTTTAATTAATACATATGAACTTAATAACATTGCCATGATATTTTATCTTATGCATAAATCCTTAAGGTAAGATTGACGAAAAACAGAATGTTTTGGAGCTTTAGGTCAAAATGTTAGAATTTACCTAGTAATCTCTTATTAGGATATGATTTGGACTTCTAATTAATTTACAGGGGTTGACTTCATGAGTTATAAAAAACTGAGTGACCCTGGAACAGAAGTAAATAAAGATTACAAGAATAGATGTTATAATACGTCTATAATTTACCTAACATTATAGAACTTGACAAAAAGTTATTAAATTGGTGGTATTTAACCAACATTCCTTTTTAAATAGGAAAATTAGTTTAAATTGAAAGGCAGAGCTGATAAACGTGACATAATTTCGTTAGAAACATAAGAGTCACGAAGGCGGATAATCAGATTAATTTTTAAGACTATGAAGTGGTCGGAAAACGTTTAGAAATTCATTCAGATTCTTGTAAGTCTCCAGATACGAAATCCAGCAACTTTATTTGGATTTTAAATTGAAAAAAGAGAGGGTTTTATATACATATGGTAATCAAAATAATCTTAAAATACTTAATTAAAGTGTTTTGGAAAGCCAGTAAAGAATCATGATTTGAAATGCTCCTAAATACGCCTAAAAAGGAAGACCAGAACCCTTTGAATCACATAATTGAGTGAGGCTGTACAAAAAAAGTCGCTAATAATGAGCACGTTTTGTGAACGCGGTATATGTATGCAATATTATGATCCAATTGCCTCAAAACAACACTCTATCTACATCCAAGGATTGATTTGACATGTTAAAGAAACCAAGCAACCGCTTTAGCTTGTATCCTACTGACCAGTTTTTCTTTTGAGAGTTTCCTACCAGGATATTTGTAGTAGTTCAGGTTAGATCTTCTGACTTCCGTTTGCTTTACGTCTCTCGAAAAGGTTGGTGGATATCACGCAGGGCAACTCTGCAGTTAAACTTTGCCTCGAATAATTCAATTAAACTTTGGGTTCCAATAAATCTCTAAGAGTGACTAATTTTACTTGGCAGAATTAATTCAACTATCTAGAAGGTTCTCTATATCAAACTGGGTGAAACAAAATAAACTTTACTATGTAAAAACGCAAATAAAATATGATATAAAAGATAAATAAAAAATAAAATAATGGACATGCAAGAAGAATCAAAGTATACACACTTGGCCGCACATGACCGACAACAATTCCAGGTGGATCTGCAACCCAAAGATTCGGCTGCTCGAGAGTAGCACGAAGGAGCAGGTAGGAACACTGAGCTCGAGGAATTTGCAACAGGATGGGCTGGGTTTGCACTTAAGGCCGTTTAGTACTCGGCCTGTTCGAAGTTATGACGCAAAATACAACCTGTAGTCAAGTAACCACAGCCCTCCACGAAACTGGGATCAAGGGAGTATTTGCAGGAGAGGAAGTTGAGCTTGAGAGTTCTTTTCTCGTTTGTTTCTTTTTTCTCCTTTCTTGTCCTTGGGCTCTTGGAGTATGAGAGGCCAAGAGAAAAGAGCTTTGAAAGAGAGACAAAATAGACACTCTTAATGATAAGGCAAGCGATCAGGGCACTGGTTCATATTACCCAGTGGAGGGACTATCGTCGGCGGTTCGAAAGATGGGTGTCATATGGGAGTCCCAAATACTTGGGACTCTGTTCCAATTTCTGCAGAACACACATGGAAAAGAAGCTCATGCTTAACAATCAAGGAGATTATCTTGATGCTTCTATTTGTCTCTTTCGTCTTATTTGGCGCTTTTAGCCATAAGGGGCGGAGGGATTCGCAATCTTTGAGATTTTCCCCAAAATCCTCGTTCAGGACACTTGGTGAATCTAAAGCGACAGTGGTTTCCAGAGGTGCAGGCTCTTCGGATTCTATAATTGCTTTAGCTGTGGTGGTAATTAGTTGCTGCGCGGGAGGAGTAGATACCTGTGGACTGAGTGTGGCCAATTGAAGCAGCACAGAACTTCATGGGCGCTCCGACGACCTCAGCCCAGCCAGTGAAGTAGGCGGACTCTATGTAGCAATTCACCATGGGGAATCTATAATCGCGCCCAAGGTAATCGTGCACTGTTACAAACTTATCATGATTCTGAGCTACCGGTGGAAGTAGCCTGTCAGATATCACGATGCACGTTCAACCTATGTCGCGCACGAGCGTTGAGATCCGGCACCCGTATACCACTCTATTTTCGAATTTAAGACCTCCAGGAATGCTTTTCTCAAACAGAAATTTCACCTGGTGGCAGGCCGGACTCGGTTCCCTAGAAGAAAGGGGGTGCTTCTGGATGCAACGGCAGGTAAACAGGCGTGGCTTTTATATTGTGCACCTAGTTGGAAAACCCGCGTCTAAACTGAGAATTCTGAGGGCAATTGGTTCTCACATGACCCTCCTCTCCTCAGGAGTAACAGACAACATTTCTCACGTTCTGTCTCTTCTCTTTCTCTCCCTTTCGCTCTTACTGCACTCTCTTCCTCTTGGATGTACGCCATTAAACCATTAAATTCATTCCATTCAATCAGCGAAACTCACCTTGTGCTTTGAAGACTTCGAAAGACGACATGCTGACATTTTCCAAAAATCTTTACGCGCAAATTTATATAAAGAAAAACACATCACAAAAAAACCGAAACGTTTGTCGAACCAAATTTAATTGCAATTTACTTATATTAATTTCTCAATAGCACTAGCGTAAGTGCAAAAGGGTTTGGATTACCCCCCTCCCCTACACACACAAAAAAAAAGAAACAAAGATCACAAACAAGAAAAACCAACGATTCGAAATTTATTCCATTAGCTCACTCGGAATAATTTCTTCAAATGAAGTTGAGGTTTTTACCACTATCTCCTTATTTTAACTTTGCTCTGATTGAGACAATATGGCCTCAGCGTATTCCCCTTTAAAGTAAGCCAAAAAAAAGAGAAGAAAGAATGCAATTCCTACTGAATCTATCAAATGTGGCGCAGTATATGGGTCATGAAAGATCATGAAAGAACACAAATTCTGATGGGGAAAATTAGTGAAGCACAGTCACAAAAAGAAATAACATATAAAAATCTTAAAATGAATTCAAACTTCTATGAAATAAAGTAAACAAAATTTAATTGTAAGTACCTTATGCAAGTAGAGTGTTTCTCCACAGTTTTCTGATAGCCAGAACCAAACCCTATAAAACATGACACCAGTTTAATATGAGTATATATATATATATATATATATATATATATATATATATATATATATATATATATATAAATATATATTTACATATATATATTATGTCGTAGGTCAGGTTAGATTTTATAAACTCCGTTTGAACTGGGTCATATTACAAAAATTATGGGGCAATTATTTAAAGGGCAATGAATGTTTTAGTTAATATTTAACAATTATCCAAGCTCAGTTCCCTCCCACGCTCGGTCAAAAATCAGAGCTTACAGGCTTTACCTTATACGACGTCTCCTATTAGAGAAATACTAATTTACCCGGGCTAATGCTTTACTATTTATACGGAGCCCCGAAAGTGAAAGTTCCAGATACGCCGCAAGGGGGATTTTGATTTATTTACATAGAGGGGCACCGGAACTGAATTTAAAATTTCACGCAATCTCGCTCAACCTCTCTTTGTTACGATTACGCTCGCTGTAGGCCGTTTTATCGAACGGAAGTGACCTAAAAAGAAGCCTATCTCGTGTTCTTTTCGTCCTACGCGTCTCTCTTTCTCTCTCTCTCTGACAATATTGTTAACTTTAGGTTTTGTTTATTTTTATGCACTCACCCAGAAATCCAACGAAACTTAACCTAATCTAATCAATTTTTTATATAATATTTAAGATTGTGACAAGACACTTAGAAACCTAACCTAACCTAATTATATTACATTTTTAATATTTTATTATTTTATGATTTTCAAAAGTCTAAGTTTTTTTTAGCAAAAATGACTAATCTAATTATATATGTTAACCTTAATACAGATATATCAAAGTAGAACACAAAAAGGGTACTCAGGCCAAAACGAAACCGAAACCAATCTTCTTCCAGAAAAATACTTTGCTTCGCTTTACAAAGCACGGAAATTCTATAATGACTATGCTACTTCGTTAAGCGCATTAGATTATGGTAAATACTGGTCTGAAAGGATCTTCCACCACAGTAGGAAAATAAAACTTTTCCTAATTTAATCTCAAACCTCCAATCCTTTTGCAAGCGACTCAATATAACAAGACAGAGTCTTCCAGTGCTTGGAAGGAATCTTGTATTAGCATCAATTTCTTTTGCTCTTTTCCTTTTCTGCCGGATATCTTTTTGTTTTACTCAATGAACGTCTATCCTCAATCGTTTTGGAGAAGATAAACTCGGTTTTGCTTATCTTGATCATTAAAATGCTTCCCGGAAAAAGGTAATAAAAAGATAAGTTGAAAGTGTATAAATTTTATTTTTCTACATAATGACTATCAGTTTCATAGCACTTTTTGTTTCTGTGCTTCCAGCCTTCTAAGCCATGTCTGTAGAATTGAGCATCTTTGAATGAACCCAGGTTGTTGTTGTATTTTCCCCTATTTTAATGATTAATAACGAGTCCCCTTCGGGTTTTTACTTAAATTTGGGAATAGAAAAAAGTCAGAGTGAGCTAAGTCTGGACTGTAAGCCTGTGAGAAAGCAATTCCCATTCCAAATCTCTCAGTTTTGCCCTTACGAGTCTTGATGAATAAGCTGGAGCGTTATCGTGATGGAACAAAGCTCTGTCATGAAGATTTCCTTAGTGTTTTTTCTTCTTAATTTTTTGATGTATTTTCTCCAGAACTCGTTCCTAATAGATTGTATTTACAGTTCTTTATCCTTCTAGGTAATATATTAGCAAAACAGTTTCAGAATCTCCTAAAAATTGTTGCCATAATCTTTGCGACAGATCTTTCAGCTTTTCCTATGATGGGACCATTTGACCCCTTTGGCATCCATTGCTTAGATTGCTGTTTGTCTTCGGGACCATACTGGTACAACCACTTTTCATCTCCAGTCTCAATTCTTTGCAAAATATCGTCTGGATTAGCATCCTACTTGTTTAAATTTTGAATTGACAGAGTGGCCCTCATTTCAAGCTGATGATCCTATAACATGGTTGTCACCCATCGGAGGTTGTCTTTTAAAATTAAATGAGTCGATCCCAACGATATGGCTAGATTTCCAGTCATAAATTCGACCTCATATCGACGATCTTCCTCTACTAGCTCTCTAATGTTTTCATTGTTGATGGAGGTTTAGGGTCTTCCACTTCGAGTTCCATCCTCGATTCCCTCTATGCCAATTGATAAATGATTTATTCATTCATAAAGGTTTGTCTCTGTTAGGAGCAGTTTCTCTATAAACATTTCTTACACTTTCAACAATATCACTTTTTTTCTAAACTAGTTTCAGTAAAAATTTCATGCTGCATCTGACTTCAATTTTCTGCCTTTCCATGTTGTTCATGAGGGTGTATAATTGTAAATGATGTAACTTTCACAAATTTTGCTTTTAAATGCTTATGTTTCTACAGAATGCTGCAAGAATTTTTTGAAATGGACATTTTTAATCAGGAATTGTTTCGTGCCTTTTCACGTGGATGGGAAATATCTTCCGGCAACTTTGTGAAGATCCTGGTATTTAATAAAATATCCAAAAATTCAATCAATCTTTGAACGTTCGCTTGTGTAGTTCGGATGAGAGGTCTCATTTTGTTACTTTTTTTAGACTTTTAAAGCTATTTCACCCAGTAGTTGTTCCACACTTGATAATTTTCATTTTTCTTCTTCGTTTCGTAATTTGCTCCTTGAAAAATTAACCACGTCTACTAAATTTTCGAAAATATCTAAAAATTAATGAAATGCAGATAATTCATCCTCCTCCTCCTTCATCTATTACACTTCTGTAGGTCAATTCGTAATACAATTTTTCTTCCCTCCTTTATCATCGATTATGTTTCAAAATCGAATTCCTCAAATAACTTACTACTTTCCATCATAAGCCTGAGTTCCTTTATTTACCTTGAGGGAATTTTCAAAAAGTTAGAAGATTAATTAAGATGGGTATCCTGCAATCCATGATGAAAAATAATTAAAATCTCAAAATTACTAGGCGAGTATTTTCCCGTTTAAAATTCTTTTCTCAATTTTTTCAAATATTTCGGAAAAGTTAACTATGGTATAATTATCATAGTTAAATACGCCATGCTGTTATAGCAAATCCAAGAAAAAAATTCGTCATGCTGGTTTAACACAACCATGGATAAATTCGTCATGTTGGTATGGCTAAACCAAGGTAAATGTGTCATACTTTTATAGCAAAACCAAGGAAATCTGTGTCGCGGTGGTATGGCAAACCAAAGTAAAGTGTATCATGATAGTATCGCGAAACTAAGGAAAAATCGCGTCATGGTGGAATAGCAAAAGTAAGGAAAGAGTGGGCAATGCTGGTATGCAAAATTAAGGAAAGATCCTCATGTTGCTATAGCAAAAACAAGGAAAAACTTCGTCATGCTGATTAGGCAAAATAAATGAAAAAACTGCCTCATGTTTGCATAGAAAAACCAAGGATAAACTACATCATGCCTGTTTAGCAAATCAAGAAAATATATATTATGCTGTTAGATCAAACCAAGGAAAAGATTCGCCACGCAGGTATTGTAAAACCAAGGAAAAACGCCAGGAAAAACCTCATCATGCTTGTATAGCAAAACGAATGAAAAACTGCCTCATATATGTATAACAAAACCAAGGAATATTGCGTCATGCTGGAAAATTCAAACCCAAGGAAAAACCTACTCATGCTGATATCAAAACAATGGATAAATGCGTCATTCTGGTAGAGCATAAGGAGGAAAAACTGCACCATGATGCTATAGCCTATGTTTGGAAAAACTGCTCATGATGCTATTGCAAAATCAAGGAAAAAACTTTGTTATACTGGTATAGAAAGCCAAGGAAATCCTACTTAAACATGGTATAGCAAAACCAAGGAAATACTTCGTCATGCTAGCAGAGCGAAACCAAGAAAAACTGCGTATTGCTGGTATAGCAAAACCATGCAAAACTTTGTCATGCTTGTATAGTGACACAAATAAAAATCTTCTTCATACTTATATAGCAAAGCTTGTAAAGTCTCTGGCATGCTAGTATAGCAAAACCAAATACAAACTGCACCATGATGGTATAGCCCCCTAATGTAAACTCCGTCATGCTGTTATGACGAAACCTTGGTAAAACTGTGCCATGCTGATATGGCAAAACCATGTAAAAGCTGCGTCATGCAAGGATAGCAATAGCATGGAAAAACTGAGCCATGCTTTTATAGCAAGACCTTGGAAAAACTTGCTTTTGGAAACGTAACTCAGGACGGAACGGCAAAGTCAGTGACAGATTTTGCGTATCATTAAATTACATAATTACAGGTACTAAAGTGACTTCAGCGCTAAACCAACATCTTCTCAGCGTTACCAATCAAACCATCTCGTTAGACCAAGGCAGTGGAATTCCAGGAAAGGGCTGCTTTTGTCCTAAGTTTTCTTTTCTTAATAAATGTTAAAAAAACGCCAAACATGCTGCAAAGCACAGAATAAATGGACAATAGACCAGTGGAAAAATACAATTTTCTCTGAGGCCTCAACCTTGACGCTATTACCAAGTTTGGGGGGAATTTATGCATGAAATACGCCCCCAAAACCTTTCATATTAATAATTTAAATCCAACGTGAAGCATGGAGGTGGTACAGTAAATTCTTTAGGTGTTATATCGTGGAATTCTCTTGATCCTGTGATAGCACTGAAGATACGATTACTTCTAAGGAGTATTTATCAATTAGTAGTTACCAAATTCATTCAAAGATACTGTTGTAGAATTAGGCAGTTATAATTGGAATTGAAATTCGTTGAGTGCGCAGGGTTTAGTTATTCTAATCCTTTAAATATGGTTGGCCAGGATTGGTCTTATTTAATTAGGCTTTGGTGGTTGGAGGACTTAAACAAGAATTGCAAAAATAATCTTTAATTACACAACAAAACATATAATACAAATAATTACACTTTCTAGTTATTAATAAATTTAGCAATGGGAAAATTACCAATAATTACTAATAATTACAAATGCCTCAAGGGCTCAATACTCTGAGTACTAATCCGATAGAGTTTAGGAAGAAACTACGAATGAAATCCTAGCCTTAGGGGCACAATAATCACTTTATTTATCCGAGATGACTCAGGAGGAGACTACGTGTCGAGTCTTAGTCGCAGGGAATCGCACTGCCTCGTCGAGGAAAGGAAAGGTGTAAATATCTTATTTTGGGCGGGGGGTACCGCAAGTAGATGCTCGGGGAAGATTCTCCAAGTAGACGCTCAAAAAGGGAAGATTCTCGTGTACACGCTAGAGGGTAAAGACTACTCGGGGGCTGAGACTGTGCGATTCTTGTGAACGGGGCCTTCAATCCTGACGCCGTCGTTCCAAATAAGATCCTAGCTGCGGGCCAGTATGACAGGGTGTTCTATCGCTCGAGGATATGCGCTGTCAGTGGATGATTCCACAGACGTCTAAGAAGAGGCCACCGAATACCTTCTGTATTTTGTGGGCTTGGCTCAACCGGGAGCAATGTAGATTCAGGTCACCACCACGACCTGAGGTCTTATACAAAAGGGGGTGGTACGTCTTTGGGACTCTTCCCTGGGCAGATTCTGACGGAATACTTCCTCGATTGATTTTGCGACGGAGAACTTGTATATTTGCTAACGGAACCAACTAAACACAAATAATCTAAGTCTAGATAGAAAGAAAGTAAAAGTAAGAAGCAGCGAGGGTGGGTGGTGGATAAAGTTGTAACTCTGAGTCTGTGGGACACTGCCATTCAAGTATGGCGAGCGTGTCAATTGGTAGTAATATCGCGAGAAAAAGAAATTGTATTGACTGCTTGCACGCCATGAATTAGTGCGAGCTGCTTCTCTACATACACACGGTGGAGCAAGGGGGACCAGTATGAATTCGAATGTGATGGATGACAGTACCAGGGAAGATAAACTACTGCTTAAACCATATAGGTTAAGAAAACTTGGTCTTGATCAACCTGAAATATTTAGCCACCTTAGTAGCCTAAGATTCACCTGTAGAGTAACTGGTTCAGATCTACCTGAGAAAATACTTTATCATATTCATAATAGAAAGTCTAGGGTGGAAGAGTTAGTTAGAAAATGAAAAGTAGTCATTACTGAGGTAATACTGAGATGGTGCCCAAGAAATGTCCAGTTGCACTTCAACGGAGATTCAGAAGAGTTCAAAAGAGGAGAATGTGTCAGTAGACGGGTATTGGTATGTTGGTGAGTTCAGCATTGGGAAGGAAAAATCATCTATGAGAGATAGGAAACTAGGCACAAGAAATGTTTACGAACAACGCCCAAAACTGGGTACCTGCTTTCAAAATCATTGAGCTACTGTCGCCTCAGGTAGGGAACCTGTTGATAAATCTCCTAGAAGAAGGAAGAGGGAAGGAATTTGAAGAGTCAAGGCGCAAATACACTCACAAAACGAATAGTCCGGAGTAGTGATGTGGACTGAGTAGTGGGTGTACCCCTGTTTCCGTTAAAGGTTGATATTCTTTCTAACATTAGTCCATTGAAACTTCTTTCAGTCTAATGGCCACCTGAGGTGGCCTTACCTCTTTTTTTTTAACTTACCATTGACCTGTATTTCTTGATCTCTCGGAATTGATCCTGAGCGGACTTCAGATCACCATAGTTTCCGCTTTTAATCTACCGCACCCAAGAAAAATCTCACCGACGTAAGGTAGCAATTACGAGGGGCGGTCAATACGTTTTGCGAATCGTTAGGGGAAAAGAGAGGAAGAGGGATGGCAGTTTGTGGGGGATCTGCAGCTGCACGCTCCTGCCTCGTTTATTTAAGAAGCAGTAGCTGATCGCAGATCGTCAGTCACAAATCTTTCAACAATGGAGAAGGTTGAGCACCGCGCAGTGAACAAATTTTGACCAAGGAAGGCAAGAATGCAAAAGAGATCCATGAAAGTATAGTTGCAGTGTACAGCGACACCACCCCTTCTTATTCAACCATTGCTCGCTGGAACAAGAAGTTCCGCCATGGTCGTGAGTCCTTTAAAGATCACCCACGTCCAGAACGCCCGTCAGACGTGACCAATGAGGACAATGTGGCCCGTGTGGAGAGGAGGATCCTCGAAAATCGACGGGTGAGGTCGAAGAAATCGAGCGAGAACTTGGAATATCACATGAAAGTGTTATCGACATCATCCACGACAATTTGGCCATGACCAAGCACTCTGCCCGTTGGGTCCCTAGAAACCTCACGCCCCATGATCGACTTCAACGTCGTCAAAGTCCATAAGGCCAGAGTTGCACAAGCTACTCTGCGCGAGTGCGAATTCGAGGAGCTCCCCCCTTCCCCCTACAGTCCAGATCAGACCCCTAGCCACTACGTTTTATTCCGCCAGCTCAAGGCTGCACTGGGTGGACGCCGGTTTGGGGACAATGAAGATGTCCAGCTCACCATCCAGGAGTGGATTGAACAGCAATCGAGAGATTTCTGGTTGTCAGGAATTCAAAGCCTCAGGGACAAGTGGCGCAAGTGCATTGAAGTCGAGGGAAGTTATATTGAAAAATAATATTACACTTTTCCTCATATCTCGTTTCCTTATATCCGAATTGCAAAACTTGTTGACCGCCCCTCGTATAGTTGCCAAAGTCAGCTCAAGTTATCCTGGGAATTATTTTGTTTTAGCAATAACATCATAATTATTCGGCATATTCTAACGAAATTCAAAACACTTATTTTGTTTTACATTCTCATTCGAATGCTATAATTGCCAAAGTCCTGCCAAGTTTACCCTGGGAATTATTTTGTTTTGGCAATAACATCATAACTTTTCGTCTGTTACTCTGCTAGAATATACTAAGCTATAATATGCTATACCCTTCTAAGCAAGCCTGATATTATAGTCTAGGCTATACTATGCTAAGCTATTCTAAGATATAATGTAGAAGGGTAAAATATACTATCCTAATTTAGGCTATAATATCCTATGATAGGATAGCATATAGTACATATGTTATGTTAGCCAATAATAAGCTATGCTTGACTAGGGTATAATAGTATATTATAGGCTATTCATGTCTAGGATGGGCAAAGCTTGGCTAAAGTATATTAGGCTAGGCAGGGCATGAAAGCCTATACTAGGCTAGGCTACGCTCTGGTATGATAGGTTAGGATATGATATACTAAGCTAGGATACACTAGGCTAGACCAAACTATACCAGGCTAGGTTAAGTGAGACTTTTCTACGGTAGGCTAGGCTATGTTATGCAGGCTATGCAACCCTAGGCTAAGATCTAATAGTTTAGTCTAGTCTAGGCAATGCTATGATACACTATACTATACTAACTAGGCTAGGGGAGGGTAGGGTAAATAATGAAATGGTATACTATAAGAGCCTATGCTAGTCTAGGCGGGCAAATAGTAACTAGGCTAGGCTCCAATGAACTAAGCTAAGCTAGGCTATCCTAAGATAGGCTATACTATAATAGGGTAAGCTAATCTAAGCTAGGCTAAGTTTTATTATACAATTGTAAGCTGCGCTAAGCTAGGCTAGGTTATACTTTGTTAGGCAGGCTAGGCTATACTTTGATAAGCTAGGCTAGGTTAGGATACATTGTGATAGGCTCAGGCATACTATACTAAGATAGATTATTATAATATATAGTATGCTAGGGTATATATGCAAGTCTATACTAGGCTACTCTAGAGTTTGCTATGCTATTCTAGACCATTCTATGCTATGATATAAAAGGCTAGGCTATAGAAGGGTATTATTCTATGCTATACAAGCCTATGTTGGACTATTCTTATGTTAGACTAGGCTAGATTATAGTGTACTATGCTAAGCTAGCATAGTCTAGAGTAGGCTAGTCTAGACTATGGTTGGGTGTGCTATGCCAAGATATACCATGCTAGAATAAGATAGGATATACTATGCTAAGATAGGCTATACTATGTTAGACTAGTTTATATTATGCTAGGATAGGTTATAATATGCTTATACTATATCTTGCTAAGCTAGATTAGGGTAAGGTAGGCTATGGTAGATAGGCTATACTATTCTAGGCTAGGCTAGCCTAGGCTATATGAGGATAGTCTAGTCAATACTATGTTTTACTATCTGTAAACTATACTAGGTTAGGGTAGCCAATATATACTATGATAAGCTATGGTAAGCCTTACTATCCTATATATGCTAAACTGTACTATGCTATGTTAGGTTAGTTTTTGTTGGCCTAGGCTTTACTATGATTTCTGGGCTAAGATAGGCCATACTATACCTTCTCTGCTAGGCTAGGCTAGATTAGTCTAGGCTAAATCATAGTATGCTAGGTTAAACTATACAATGTAAGGCTAGGCTATACTATGCTAGATACGATAGAGTATGATATGGTAGGTTCTACTATTATAGGCCATCATAGGCTAGACTTGGGTATACTAAGCTAGGCTAGACATGACTAGGATATCCGATGCTAGGCTAGGCCATACTACTCTATTATACTATGCTATATACTATACTCTGCTATGATATAATATCAAAGGCTAGGCTAGGCAGGATTTAATATGTTAGGCAATCTAGGCTAGTCTATATATACTATGCTAGGCTTTATTATGGTAGTTGAGGTCATACTATGGTAGGCTATCTTACGGTAAACTAGGTTTTGCCAGGCTACTATTCGAGACTATACTAGGCTATGCTATAGAAGGTTATACTATTCTAGACAATACTAGGCTCTACTAGAATATTATATGTTCGGCTATACTATGATAGGACATACTATACTGCATATACTCTACTATTATTTCTATGTCATGCTATACTATAATATGTTATGCTATAATATACTATTTCATGTTATACTATGCTATAATAAGATAAGCACCACTATGTAATAATATGATATGTCACACTATGTTATCATGTGCTTTTCTATACTATTCTAGACTATAAAATTAGAGTGTAACTATTTTTTCGCCTTTCCAATTCCATAAATGAGGTGTGACAAGAAGCCAAGGCCTGCCATTTTAATTTAAAAAAAATACATTTCATCACTAACTATATAATTTAAGAAGGGGATTTCTTTAGCAATTGAATAATAATTTCTTCTAAGTTTGGTTATGACTTATGTTTTTTATCAAAGTTATTTCTAATCATTCTTTTATAATATAAAAAAAATGGCGAAGTTCAGAAATAAATATAAGTATCGAAATTTTGTGAATTTTTTATAACCCAAAGAATTACAAATGGTGAAGTTCAGAAAATTTATTTTTATATATCTTCTCCTATAACTATATTTTAGCAACGTGATATTTTGAAATTATTATAATTGGAGAATTTCAGAAAATTTATAAAAGTTTGACCATGGCTGCTTTTTTTTAGATTTTAAATCTTAATCTTAGTAGCGAAGCGCAAGCTCCCCTCTACGGAGTGTCGAAGCCACTGCCTGGTTTTAATATAATTTAGTTCTCCTTTTAAATAAACTTTTAGGAAGTTATGACGTTTTTGGTCGCGGGTGACTCTACATCTCACTATGAAGGACGATCGGTCGGTCAGTCCACGTTTTGCTTTTTTTTTAATAACATTGTAACAATAGGCCAATTCTAACGAAATTTAAAACTCTTATATTGTTTTACCTTCTCTTTCGAATGGTACATTTTGCAAAGTTCTCCCATGTTAGCCCGGGAATTATATTGTTTTGGCAATAACATCATAATTATTCGGCAGATTCTAATGCAATTCACAACCATTATGTTCTTTTACATTATATTTCCAATGATATAATTGCCAAAGTCCTCTAAAGGTTATCCAGGGAATTATTTTTTTTGGCAATAACATCATAACTATTCGGCCGATTCTAACGAAATTTAAAACCCTTAAGATGCTTGTTTACATTCTCTTTCGAATGGTGTAATTGCCAAGGTCCTCCCAAGGTTACTCCGGGAATTATTGAAAGTTTTCAAAGTTGTAAGGACATAAATTAGAGACTGTGAGGGCACGCGACTATTTCGTTAGCCGACCTTGTTTTAAATATTATTCACCTTGCTGAGTTCTGTCCTGCAGTTTACTCCTATTTTTAATTAACTTATTTTTATCATCATCCTTAATAATTGCATATGGACAATTAAATCAATTTGCTTGCGGAACTACATCTCCTTCAGCCAATTCCACGATATTTACACGAAGCTAAGCAGAATTTATGCTACCCCAGTGTTTAAAAAGTCTCTGGAGTGCCGGTGTTTAATAGACCATTGAGAGTTAATTATAAATTTATAAATGGATAATTTATTGATACAGATCATCTCCTTTGTAAACTGATCTGTTTAAATCAATATTCAGGCCAAGTCAAAAGCAATGACAGAATAACAGTCACTTAAAAAACACCCATAATACAGTTAAATGCTTATTCCCTGCGCAAGTCTCTCTCATATTAGAGTGATCGAATATCCAACTAACACAATCCAGCCCTTCTCAGACAGAAATTAAGTGATATCATCAAATTCATGGATGGGGAAATATCCTGTTTTAAAGCCCACATAAAATTATCAATAGGCCTCATTCAGAAAATTTTAATCAAATATATTGATTGTTGTACATTATATTGGTTAAACTAACTACTATGACTATGTACCAGCTTAAAAATTTTAAAATAATCAATTCTAAAGTTAACTAAACTTTTAATGGTTGTTGCTTGTACTTTTTTAGCAAACCAATAAAATTATTTGATCTGAAAATTTTTTAATCATTCAGAAGGCCGAGCTTAATAGCCACGAAGACCTTAGATACTCCGCCTCTGAACGAGTTGTTTGAGCTTGGAAACAAAACATGTTTCTAGCATTTGGAATCAATGTTTATATTTAGGAGATTGTGAGTTATCAAACAACAAAAAAAGAAGATTTTATGCAATAGCATAATCAAGCCACAGTTCTTTTCCATGTAATTTCTTCACCTTGGAGACCTACCCGTCTCATTCAGTCATGATTTTTCATAATAAAGTAGCTGGATCTGGTATTTTCTACCTTTAACAGGGAGAAATAAATTGTTTGAGATATCCTAAATCTATATTTTATCAGGTGCCATTGCCTGGACCATTATGTTTCTATCCCTCTTTTGTATACGGTGAGACCTTAAATATTTACGCTCCAAATCTCCAAATATATATTTCAATCTCAAAGATCCAGAACACATTTCGGATTAGTATCAAAGTTTGTATGTTGATGAAACGTTATGTAGTCCAGACTTAGGTAATTTTAATTTGACTACCCCATGAGTTTTATGATATAGATAGGAGTAACATAAAATGTTTATCACGTAACGTTAAACAAACAGATTACATGATTAAAATTACGGATCTAGAGCCGTTTCGATATCTAATTAAATCTTGCCCCAAGCCTCACCTCCATAAAATTATATCAAAATCCATCAACATGAGTTTTACATGTGTGCACAAGCATACAAACATAGATGGTTTACATAAATTCTTCTTTATGTTTTACCATTTTCAATTTGGACAAACATCCATCTTTCCCTGTCAGCCAAAAGAGCTCTTAAATTCAAACAGAGGAAGAAAAGGTCATTAGAAAATAAAGTTTTTGGAAAAGTATATAAGAACAGAAATACATTAAAATCCATCTCTATAAGATAGATATACTATTCAATCAATCAAGCCTAAATGATGTTCCTTCTAAAGAAATTCTTCCATTCGTCAAGAGAAAGTTCGTAAATCACTGAGTCCTGATACTAAAGAATTTAGGACGTAAGATTGTAACAACCCCATAAGGTTATATTTTCAAATAAATCTACGAATGGAAGTGCACTTTTAAAGGAATGTAAAATCGGATAGGAAAGCCCTTTCTCGGTAACAAATAGGCGCTATACTACCCCAGTCGTCTGAAAAACCCCATGCTGTTCTCCGCTACCATACTCCATTGCTGCTAAACGTCCTCACTCGGGCATCCTTTGATGAAGTAACTTCCCTCATCTCACGTTCGAGTAAATCTGGATCCCCTTAGGACGTCTTTCCACCCAAACTCATCCACAAAATTCTCTCTGCTGTCTTCCCACTGATTCTTCATCTCTTTAAGACTTTACTTGCCACAGGGGTGGTTCCCTCTTCCTTCAAACATGCCTCAATTCGTCCTATACAAAAATAACATACCTTAACCACTCTAAACCATCTAGCTACGACGTTATATCACAGCTTCCATTCCTCTTAAGATCCTCGAGTGGTTTTCTTTCGCTTTAATGACCATAATTCTAACTACAATATCAAAGAAATGTACCAGTCAAGGTTTAAGCCAAAGCACTCTGCTGAAACTGCTCATCTTAATGTTTCAGACGGTTTACGTAGAGCAGCCGATAGGGGTTGTACTTCGATTTTAGTCTTGGTAGACCTCTCCTCTGCTTTCGACACCATCGATCACACTGTCCTCCTTGATCGCCTTCACACTTTCCTTGCTCTCTCGGGCACTGAACTTGATTAGTTCCGCTCATACCTCTCCTCCCGCACTCAGTCGGTCGCGCTCGATAACATCTCCTCCGAGCCCGCGCTTATTCATTTTGGGGTGCCTCAGGTCTCGGTCCTTGGTCCCCTCCTCTTTTGCATCTAATTACTTCCTCTTGGCTTCCTTTTTCGCGATTTGGGTTTGTCCTTCCACCTCTCTCATGATAAAAATCAGATATACATTTCGTCATCTCTTTTGGCCTTCTCTCAATCTATTACTAAGCTCCTTTCAGCCTACACCTATATAAACGAATGGTTGTCTGCCAACTTTCTCAAACTCAACCGCGATAAAACTGAAGTTCTCCTTGTTCGTACCGCTTCAAGGGTGGGAAATCTAAAGCTCTGTTCCCATCCCTTAACCTTGGGGAAACCAATGTCGCCTTCTTTGATACCGTCAGTAATCGTGTTATTTTAGACGAGCAACTCTCGTTTAAACCGCACATCCATCGTATCTGTAAGGCTTCCCTCGGTTTCCTCCGCAACTTCTCACGTGTTCGATCACACTTTGATCGACGAAGCTTTGAGACTGTTATTCATGCCTTAGTCACCTCAAGCTTTGACTACTGCAATTCTCTTCTAGTGAATCTCCCTTTTTCGTCATTTTTCTCCCTACAACTAGTTCAAATCTATGCTGCCCAGCTCCTCCTTCGCAGCCCCCGGTTCTCTCATTCAATGCATCTGTTACAGAAGCTACACTGGTTACCTATTTGCTTCCATTCTTCTCATCACCTACAAGGCCGTAAACCTCGAGGCTCCACCTTATCTCTCGTCTGCCATCTCCCGTCGTCAAGCTCCTCGAACACTCTGGTTTAACCTCGCTCCCCTCCTGAACACTCCTAGTTCTGTCCTCTGTTCGATGGGTGAGAGTTCCTTTTCAGTTTGTAGTCTTAGACTCTGAAATGCTCTTCCTGCCGAAGTCGGATTCTTCCCCTCTCTTGCTACTTTTAATCATCTCCTGAAGACTATTCTCTTCAGAATTGCCTTCTCTCTCCTGTAAAATTTCTCTACACTCGCTACACAACCTGCGCTCTGGGAGAGCTAACAGCCCTGAAGGGTGCAAAATAAATACCTATTATTATTATTTTGCATTCATGAAACGAAAAAAAAAGGAAAAAATCCCATCGCATTGGAAGGATTACAATTTGGTTAAAATCACAATAAAATAGAGGGTTTCGAAAATAGTTTAATTGACATAGCGCGATGTACTCATGCTGAGGAATAAACTCATTTTGGAACAATATATGTAATTATTGGCGAGCAATAAACCCATTTCTGAGTAATCGAACCATATAAGAGCAATACAAACATTCGAGAGCAATAAACGCATTCCTCAGCAATAGAACCATTTCTTAGTAATAAACCCATTTTCAGCAATAGAACCAATCGTGTGAAATAAACCTCTTCTTGACGAATAGAACCCTTCGATAGCAATAAACCCATTCCTGAGCAAAGGAACCCTTCTTGTCCAATAAAACCATTCCACAGCGATAGAGCCATTCTTGAGCAATAAACACATTCCTCAGCAATAGAACTAATCCCGAAAAATAAACAAAGTCTTCAGAAATAGAACTATTCCTCAGGAATAAACCAATTTCTTAGCAATATAAGCATTCTTGATCAATAAAACCATTCCTGAGCAATAAAACCTTTCCTCAGCTATAGAACCATTGCTTAGAAATAAACCTATTCCCTCAGCAATTGAACCATTTCAGAGCATGGACCTATTCTTAGCAATAAAACCAACCTGAGCAATAAAACCATTCTTAAGCAATAGAACAAATCCCAAGCAATGAACCCATTTTTCAGCAATATAACCATTCCGAATCCATAAAACCATTCTTGACCAATAAATCTTTCCTCAGCTATAGAATCATTTCTGAAAAATAAGCCCATTTAACAACAAGGATCATTTGTGAAAAATAAATATAGCCCTCAGCTATAGAACCATTCTTGAGCAATCGACCCATTACTCAGCAATATATCCATTCCTAAGCAATAAACCCATTCCTCACCAATTTAACAATTCCTTGAGCAATAAACCCATTCCTCTGCAATAAAACCAATCCTGAGCAATGAACCGATTCCTCAGCAATATAACTATTCCTGAGCAATAACCCCATTCGTCAACAATAGAGCCATTACTACTCAATAAATTTATTCCTCAGCAATAGAACTTTTCCTTAGCAATAAGCCTCTCCCGATAAAATAAACCATTTCTAGGTTGTAAAAGTTACATAAAACTGAGAAACTAAAACAAATGAGGGGTTTCTCCGTCCGAAATCTTTGAAGAAAGGATCTTTAAAACAAGTGGTGAAAATAGAGAAAGTAAAAGATTGTAGGATACATAGCGGTTGATCTCCCCGCAAACGTTATAGACGCAAGATCCCGCAATCCTAAAGGTGTCTGTGGCAGCAAAGTATCCGTTGTTACATTTGATATCTCATTGCGTAGATCCTGTTCTAGAGCAATATGCCTTTTAAGCGCAATAAATTAATTTATGATTTATAGACCCAGGCAATAGCAATAACGTATTCTCGATTAAAAAAAAGAAAAAAATCTAAGCAATAGACCTATGGTGACCAATAGGCTCATTCAGAGTGATAAGGCCATCCAGTGGCAAAAGTTCATTCAGAGTCATCGTCCTATTCCTTCAAAATCGACCCATTTCTAGGCACTAAGCCTATTCATAGCATTATACACATTCTGGACTAGTAAGCCCATTACGGATCAACAAGTCGTTTCTAAGAGAGTGATCCTTTTCTGAAGTAAGATCCATTTCTGGAACTCTTCTCCTGGGGCAATACTGGAGCATAATGAGGAGAATAACTTCCACTGAAACGGATTACGGGTCAATTTCAAATATATTTCTTCCCTAAATCACGCTAAAGCTTGAATACTTTTTTTGCGCTGTGAAGACGAGTATAATGTAAACAAAAACAATAAATTTACTGAATCACCACCCAGTTGATCAATTCTTTTTTGTTATGGTCTCTTCTTAATAACCATTATCTGAAAGCTTTGGAAGTGACAAAAGAAACAAAAATTTGCATAGACTGTTTTCTAAGCGGTGTTTGTATGTATTAAGTGGTTGGTGATGACCACAACGAAGTCGTTTAAGGTGCACTCTATCCGCCCTTTAAAAACATTGCATAAGGAGACAACTTGATACATTCTGAAGAATTAAGACTCGCTCATTATTAAGGTAAACTGCAATGTACACAGTCATGGTATGCGGTCAGTATAGCAATGAGTCTTCATCCAGGCCAATCAAGGAACTGTACCCAACAGACTAATCTATCCCCACTGGTCTATTGTATACAGTCACTTGCTGGAGTGGATGAAGAGCACCCACCGGGCGTGTTCGATGCAGTATGAAGGTGGCTACTCTGCTATATCCACTCGCCCAGTATCCAGAAAATGAACACGAGCTTAATAAATACCCGCCAGAGCTCGATATAAACAGTTGCAGTGCCATTACAGGCAGAGTGCCCTTCCTGGACTCAACAAACTATTACGTTTATTATTATCTATTTTTCTTCATCAAGGTCAAAATAACGAGGGAATTTCTACGCTAAGGTTCTTAAATTGGCAGCAATGAAGAGGGGTAAAGTAGGGGGTGGGATTATTGAGGTACAGCGATTTCTATCCTGAATACTTGGAGAAATGATCCCTCCTCCCACCCTAGTCTTCCCGGCAGAGGAATCTCATGTCTAGCATGGGTAAAGACGAGAGGAAAAGCATGGAAGTTACACAACCTGATTGATATATGAAATAGAGTTGGTAAAACTTGAGTTGGAGGGTGTGCAGCTCTCTTGATTCTACACAAACGTACTCTTGAAGGCAGATTCCGTATGAGTGACATTGCTATACAGAAATCACATTTGTTGCCAGCGCAACAAACAAATACAAAGAGAATTTTTCACCTCATTTTTTAAAATTTATTTACAACAAACACTAAAAAAAATACATAAAAAAGGGGACAAAAGTCATGGAATAAATACTCTGTATCCTACAGGTCCTCCTTTGAATTACCGAAAAGCGATCCGGAAATGATTCTTCAAGTGGAGGAAAGATCTCCAGAAAGATGATGCTGGCACTTTGCGTCTCAACAGGAGTCCGCAGTTCTTGGAGATTGGTGTGTGGTGGATATTAGGTGCGAATTGATGTGAACACCGCGTCCTATAAATGCTCGATTGGGTTTCACGTAGGGGGAACATGCTGGCAACCTCATACATCAGAAAACTTTGGAATGCTTATCGAACCAATTTTAAACCCCTTGGGCCCTATGACAAGGTGCAGGTTCATGCTAGAATATCCCAATGATGTTGGGTGCTTGGATCTGTAAATTGATTCAAATAGTCACCATACATGGCAGCGTAGCGTTCACTAAGCTGTTTAGGCGGACCAGTGGACTTGTGCCACGTTTACACGCCTCACGCCAACATAGATCTACTAGGGTGCTTTATTAACAACTAGGATCCATGGCCTCATGGGGTTTCTACAATGTGGAAGAATGAGAGAGAGAGGAAACGAATCCCACTTCCCCGACTTCCCCAGTTCACCGTTGACTGCGAAAATTAGAACAATGAAAAGACCATTAAGTGGGCATCGCGACTTTACGCTGTAGAACGTTATCGCAACCCAAGGAAATTAAGAAAGTCTGTTGGCGATCAATCTCTCTCCCCGTCTCGATAATTTCTGGGTATATATTCGACAGTTCAGAATTCACAGGCATATTGTGTCTGAAGCAGCCGTCCAGTACGTTAGCCTTAAATTCTTCCTTAGTCGAGAAGGAATCGGCTAAATTCTGGTCCAATGAAGAACTGGGTGATTGTCCAGGAGCCAAGGAAGAGCTAGTCGTCACTCAGTGTTGTTCGTGGAAATAGTTTTGCGCGCTTCAACCCTTCTCACTACGTGATTTGATTTTAAGGATCGGAAATGCTATCCTTGAAGCACCATCCGTTTGATTCTTAATGATAAGAGCCCCCCAACCATCCCAACTCCACTTTCCCGAAGTTGAATTGAGCGTCCTGTGAGACCCCCACAGGCTCAAGGTCGAACTTTTCTCCCTGATCCTACTCGCCGCACATCAAGGTAAAAGTGATTTAACCCTCGCTTCGTCACGCTCTTCCCATCTTTACCACGTCGAACATCAGGAATCCCCTTTGCTCTAGAAGTTGCATAATTGTAAAGTCATTTCCCAATTAATTATCCTCGGTTTAAACTTAATTAATAGTAGCAATCATCTTAACCGTGTACCATCAATATTTAATTGCATTTTTATTTAACTTGCCCTATATGTATGTGTAATCTCTAGTCCTATTAAACTATAATTTAGGAGCTGTGTTTGAATATTCCTTGTCCTAGCAATATGTATTTAAAGCACTATTAAATCCATTCCCCGATGGAGCCTTAATTCCGGTCGGCCATTAGGCCAGTGTGCGTATAACGGCATACACCTGGTCATACCACGACACAAAACAAATAAAACTTACCATCATCATTAAATTCCTGGAACAGTGAATCATAGGACCACACCTTATGTAGCCAGTCCACTACCATACAATTAGCCATTTCACTACCGAGATGCAGCATTGCATCCTCTCTAGTGGTATTACGAAGGCGCTCTAGTTTTTACTGCCTTCATATCCCATTAAAGGTAAAGAACTCTGCCTTAGCAACCTAACTAGTGTTTACACTGACCCACGAGATCTGTGGCCACAACTAAAAGGTTTATCAATTTTCATGTCGTAATGGTACGCTAAAGCTGCCTACGATTACATTTATATACTATTTTCCAATGAAATTTGCCACTTCAATCTTTCTATCTATTCTCTTATATTCCTTATAAATTTGAAATCTTGGCGCATCAGCTTCAGAGGATATTACGGTAATTCTTATAAAATTGAGACATAGTGAAAAGATCAAATACACCAAGCTGAAGAAATATACAGTTCCCTTCGTAGAAATTATCGGCAAACGATCACTTATTACTTAATATTTCTTATCCGATGCTTACATAGGTGGTTCGTCCTCATTTTAGGTAATTCCTGTATTTAATCAACTGGAAAGTTATTGGACGTGATTTTGCACACGGTTCTCTTTGTTTTTACCGTTTTCCAATAACATCTTTTTATGATTATAAACTTTAAAGGTTATAGGGAAATTTTTTTTCTTTGCTACGGCAATCCGAGAAAATAGGTTTAGTTTGAATCTTAGCATCAGTGTTCTCCATGCATTGAGGGTGATCTCGAGATGAAGTCCAACGTACTGGTTTCAGAATTTCAGTTGGAAGAGATTGAAAAGAAAACCTTTATCATTCTCCGTCTTTATTTTTATCTCAGTGTTTCGTTCGCTTCAGGTGATCTTCCCTCTTCCTCGCCATAGTTTCCGCTTGCTGTTTAGCAATAAACAAGTTATGCTGACCAAAGTATCGTTCTCTCACTTATTCTGATTTATTAGCTTATGACCTTTAAAACTTTGAATAATTCAAGGACTAACCTTATTACTTGGCATCATATCATTCGAAAGAGAATGGAAAACAACATAAGGGTTTCAAATTTAGTTAGAATCTGATGAATAGTTATGATGTTATGCTAAATAATTCCACGTCTAAACTTGGGAGGACTTTGGCAATTAAATTATTCGTAGGACAATGTAAAACAACATAAGGATTAAAATTTTGTTACAATCATGCTAATAGTTACAATGTTATTACCAAAACTATAGAAGCAAAACGGGAACCGACAGATTGACCGCCTGACCGAAGACATTAAGATAAAGCGTCGCACGTGACTAAAAACAAACCAACCACTTTAGCAAAATGAGCGAATTAAATTAACGAAGTTAACTAGTTTGGGTGGCACAATTATGCGAGTACTCGAAAGTAATTCTTAGGGTACAAAGGAAAGTAGGGCCAAGATAAAAAGTGAAACAAATGGGTGATATTTAAGGGGCGAACTAAATTAAACCTCGAGATAGAAAGAAAAAATGAATGGGACAGAATTTTAGAAATAGCCGAAAAATTTAGCAAAAACACGATACGAAAATTATCTTTTATGCCACATAGGTTAGGTTAGGTTAGATTAGCAATTATAAATTATTTTTTATCTTAATCCTATTAATTATTATTACTTATTTAAAAGATGCAATCCTAAGTAATCACCCACACAGGAAATCATTCCTAGATAATGACAACAAGAACCTCAATCGTAGATAATGACCTCTAAAATAGGTTGGGAGTCCTTGTCTAGGATTTGTCCCATTCTCCTGACTAAATATAAAAGTTATTGTATGTTAATTGCTTTTGAATTCCTTACTGAATAATGATCGAGAACTTATACTTTATTGCTTATATTTATTCTTATTATTTGGAGCAAAGTGGAAAACAAATGTATGTCTCATACGACATTTTTGACTGAAGTATTTTCAGCAAAGATTAATGTATATATATATATATATATATATATATATATATATATATATATATATATATACATATATATATATATATATATATATATATATATATATATATATATATATATATATATATATATATATATATGGAAAAATATCCAAGACAAATTGGTGCGGTTAAGGTAATGGCATAATTAGACAACTGCTCTGCTTCAGGTCCAGCAGGTGATCCTATCCTCCTTGAACTGGAAGACAACACTTAGGGATGACCCATCCCTCAGCCGATGGATGGGTCATCCCTAAGTGTTGTCTTCCAGTTCAAGGAGGATAGGAACACCTGCTGGACCTGAAGCAGAGCAGTTGTCTAATTATGCCATTACCTTAACCGCATATATATATATATATATATCCGACGAACTATTTTCGCTCTGGCGTAGATATGAATCGTATTTATATGACTTGCGAATCGGATATTTTCTTGAGCAAAATGAATAATGAAAAAAAAAAAAAATCAGTTCCCTAATTTAATTCATCCCTTCAGCTTCCTCCGTATTCTTTTCTTACAATAATCGAGTTGGAAAAACGAGATCCAATAACACAAAACGATAAAAAAACAAAACTCGTTTTCTTTTCCTACCTTTAATCTATCAGGATATACTGCCCATCATCTTTACGTCTCCTTCCAATACGTTAAAAGTGAAAAGGATTCTTCATCCGTGTTATCGGAAGCCTTTAAAAATTCAAACACCTAAATTAGTTCTCTCTCCTTCGCAAGATTAAAAATTTCTACTCCTTTGTTATTATAGTTGTTTTTCATACAAAGCCTAGGCAATGGCTTCGCCACTCCTCCCATCCCTACTCTAAGGGGAGAGCTTGCACTTAGCAACTAAGATTAAAATTTAAAATCTAAAACAAGAGCAGCCAAATGGTTAAATTTTTATAAATTTTCTCAACTTCACCAATTATAATAATTTTAAAAAGGAATTCTAAACTAAATTTCCCCCCTTTCAAAATATCACCTTGACAAATTATAGTTATAGAAGAAGATATATAAAAATAAATTTTCTGAACTTCAACATTTGTAATTATTTGGGTTTTAAAAATTTCACCAAATTTCGATACTTATATTTATTCCTGAACTTCACTATCTTGTTTTTTGATATTATATAGTTTTATTAGAAATAACATTGATAAAAAAACATAAGTCCTAACCAAACTAAGATGAAAATATTATTCAACTCCTCAAAAAAAATCCCCTTCTTAAATTATAGAGTTAGTGATGATGATTATGATGGTGATGACAACGACAGGAGGCTTCCAGCTATAATGTTAGTCAAAAGAGATCAAGGAGCGAAATTTCGTTGGTTTACTTCCGAATTTACATACTTAGTCGTTTTTCATTCATGCTTTCCATATTATATACCCTATGCTCCTTTTCACTTCACGGTTTTTTGCATGTTCCGATGATGTTTGGGCGTTTGTTTATTAAGTAAAATTTGTAAGCATAAGCTAGCAAACAGGGATATATTTTCCCCTCTACCAATGGGAAAGTCTTCGTTACGAAATGATGGTTTCTTCTGGACAGGTCAACAATCTCCTGCAAACTAACGAACCATTCAGTCTTATTTTCTTGGTATTCCGAAATAAAGCTTTTACTTTTCAATAATTATAAGACATTATTTAAGAACATTTCGTCAAAATCATTCTGATGTAGATTATTAGTTATTAAATTGATGTGAAAATGTAGGGTGAGAAATGTTGCTGTGTGAAAAGTTAACGTTTAACCGATCTATGACCATACATATGTAGTTTCAACCTTACAGAAATGTAACAATTTTAAAGTTTTGCCCACATGGGGATATGATAGTTAAATAAATGTTCTTGAATCGCTTTATATCTTTAAACTAGAAACCTCACTTTATAATAATTATTAACCGACAAATATAAACTTAGCTCATAAGGTTTTCTTCGACTGTATTTGGTTTTATTCTTATTTTAAGTGATACTTTTTACCTAACCTAATATAGCATTCGTTTACTTATTAGGAATAAATTCAAGATATTCCCTATTCCCCTTTTTTGGGGGCACTGCACTTAATTGTTAACTTTAAATGTTTTTTAAATCTCATGTACTGAATATACCTATATATGTAGTTGAAGGAGTGTAGTACCTTTGAAAGTTAAGGTTAATTTGGTAGCTTTTGTGACACTAACTCCCTTTCCACTTGCTTCTTTTGGTCTAGGGAAACTAAAGCTTTGTAACAACGCTTGAATAAGAAATAAGAAATATGACCTCTTTGTAAAAATTTAACAATATTGACCTGACGATTACACCAGTTTATTAATAACAAATTCCATTCAAGTCACAATAAAGAATAAAATCTGGAAAAAGGTTGTGCTTAAGGCTTGAATGTAAATCTTGTGTAAATCTATCTATAATTTGTAACGACTATGCGCGTGTATAGTTGGGTACTTTATTTTTGAACAAATAAAAATTGATGACTAGCAAAAATTATTTTAATAGAGCTAAGTTTGGATTTTTAAATTCCCAAACTAGGAGGCAGAGTTAGAATTATCCCAAGAAGTTGGTTGTGGGTGTGGGTGGATGTATCGGATGATGTATTTTCATACTGATATATAACTTCCTTTTTATCTGATGTTAAATGAAATTTTAGGATAGATGACATTACGTAGTAAAAGTTGAGGAGTTCAATCTTATATCACATAAAAACATCTCTTTACTCTCTGATGAAAACATGTAGCACCATATCACGATATAACCACTTTCTTTCTTAATTCACAGTTCCTACAACAGAACTAGGGTGAAATGACTCCAAATCTCATCAGATTTTCATCTCGAAATGCTGAAAATTTGATAAATTGTTACAAAAATTTATTATAATTTATATGTAAATAGAATTATAATACGTGTAAAGCAACAAGGCAATAAACTTTCTTACATACTTGATAATTTCTTTCAGTTCACCAAATAACCTTAGACCCATTGTTCACGTGTCCAGTTTGTTGAACTTTTGGTACAATGAAGACGTTTTTTGTCACACGAGCTAGCCATAGCTCTTTTATTGTCTCGCATTATTTAAGCTTTTGATCTTTGATTCTCTTTTTAACTGTTTTGGGTGATATTTTTGACGTTCAACTTCATTGAACTTCCTATCAAGTTCAAATGATGTTTTTCGGCGATTCTGTAGTAAAGTGAAGCTCCAATGCTAGATATGTATTATCTAAGTGTTGTATGACGTTTCTGCCATTTCTCTTCATTTATACAAACCTCTTGGTGTATTGAAATAGTTTTATAGTAGTTTAAACAGTTTTTTGGGGACATATAATTTTTTATCAATTTAAACTTGTGATAATCTTTAACTATGGAAAATTTGCATTTGAGCTCTCTGTGCTTCTGTATTTTCTTTAATTGTAGTCTTATTACTTTTTTAGAATGATATTTAATACACAATAATTATTTTATTTAAGCTGAATAAGAAATTATTTGAAAAAATCTGATTTTAGAAAACATGCCATTTTATTAATTACAAAACCTTTATTAAAATATGTAATTCAAACATATTAACAAAATATTCATATACATTAACAAATTACACGTCATCATTTATATTTATAAATAATATAATATGTTCAAAAATCTTTATCAAATATGTTAAATTTATGTATAAATCTATATGGGCTACTTTATACTTTCGGCCAAGGAAGTACAGCTTATAACTTTCCTACGGTTTTTGAATATTTATTTTTCTCTTTTAGAATATCATATTTTTCTCAACTCAGGAAAAGTTACACGACATCAAAGATAAATCTCTAATTTTAAAGAGATTTAACTTTTTTTTCTCCTTGTTTGTTAGTCCAAAATGAAAACAATATTTGAAGGAACTACTATGTAACTTAATCTTTGCTTGTATTGCCCTTTGTATATTACGTCTTGATAATTTCAAATAAAAAGAAAAATACAATTCGTTTCCCCTCAATTCTCTATCTGTATGGCATTAATTCAGATTCCATTATTTTCTTCTTATCTGATAAGAATCCCGGACTGGAGATAAGTTATCATTACAAACAGGGTGTAATATCAATGACCTTTTACAAGGCTGATAATAAATCGCATTAATTATAAATATAAGGAGGAATTTATCCTTTCCAGCACGTACATCTACCTTAATCAAACGAAGAATAGGAGGAACGGTATAATAAAAAAAAAGTGGAAATTGCAGTAATAAAAGTGGTTAAGAGTTTCGAGACCAATTATCCAAAAATCGCCAAGTGCTAAATGATCAAGTCTCTAAACAACATAAAAAGCAGAGTAGCGAAATTGCCACACCTTGAAGAATACATATAAACAAATAATTATCTTAATTAAGTAAAAGAACTGGGCACAATTTTCAACCTCCTTGGAGCATTCAAATTAATGATCATAAAACATTACCAATTTAAGCAGAAATGTCAACACACTCTTAGGACTATAATCGCCTTCCCCTAAATGTATATATATATACATATATATATACACTTAGAATTGTAAACTAGGAAATCGATGTTTGCGCCTTTATCTGCAACTTTCAAAAACTAAAAACTAAGCTCATTTCTATTATTAAAATATTGCTTACTCAGTTATCTGACAATGGATATTTGTCCCAAAACAAAAAGCCAAGCATTTTCTTTGATATATATTTGTTTAACGTCATTTCTTTGACAAACAAGCTAAGCTTGTTTTCAAGATGATAAAGTAATCGTTTTATTTCAATCACTCGACATAAAATAGAATTGAAGAAAATTAAAAAGCCCATCATTTTTCTTAGCTGAGAACTCGAGTTGGTAAAAAGAAATAAAAGAACGAAAATTGAAGCCTTATGTATAATCTTTTTTCAAAAAATTAAAAGCTCACGTCATTGGCACATATGAAAATGTGCTTCATTTATAAAGGAGCGATTAATAAAAGTTTGAGGAAGTATTAACGAAATCAAGCAAGCCAACAACAAGAGAAAATTAAATACAGTAAAAGATAAGTAATTTCATGACGAACAAGCCTCCAGAATATTACGACTATTAAGTTATACTTATATATGCAGATACACCCACAAAGGAAAAATAAAAAACGATTCCAAGCGCTTTCATCTTTATTCTTAAAGACCTTTTCAAGGAATGAACAGGAGGCTGTACATACATTGCCTTAAATAGTGGAAGGGGTGGATAGACTACCTAGGACACTGCTTTAAACGGAGGCTTAGCTCAGATCTATCTAAAGACTGACCACCAATTAGTATGGTATCGCACCTTTCAATAGCTGTAAAATTTCTAAATGAAGTTGAGCTAAAGTGATAATAAACTTAAGAAAAATAATGGTCGGAAACTCCTTGGTGCAGATTTCTTAATATTTGACTGCCTGCCGTGACAACAACTAAGGCGTGCTTCAAGAATGCATCATCATATGAGACCGTTGCCCAAAGCAGTACTGAACCGCCAGCACTTTAACAGTTTACCAAGGAATTACGATCCGATCTCGTTGGAAACCAGGACTGACGCCCTTTTAACAGATACATAGACAATGGAAAGAGAAAAATTAATCCGATTTGAGTGTGTTTTTTCATTTCATATATAAGAAGTTTGTAAGAGTCGGACTTTTCCATCGAGAACGCACTTCAGTTTATCTTCAGCATTTCAGAAGAAAACAATTAAAGAATCCCTACTCGCAGTTGGAATAATCTGACGAGTCCAGTGCCTTTAACACCTTTATAGCACAAAAAAGAATGTAACTGAGAAAAGAGATGACGTCCCCTCAATCAAATAACTGCTTGGGATAATATGAATCGATAACGAAAAGTAGGAAGAGGGTTCGAGGCTACCAAATCGATGTTCCAAGTCGTTTTCTACACTTTCTTTGTCACAAGATTTAGAATTTCCATAGAGACATTTCAAATATGGATGTGTCTTTAATTTTATAACAAAGATATATGAAGCCATGAACGCACTCCTTCGGAAGCCCTCGGAAGGTATGTGGCAATTAACGATCCTCGTCCAAATGCATCGGGACCAGAAGTCCATAGAAGAGAATTCCCAGCAAAATCTAAATTCTAAAGGATAGTGATTAATTTGATAGGAAGCAATATCTTTCCTTCTCTCCTTCTCTCTTTTTCTCCTTCTTTCCTTCTCTCCTTCTTTCTTACTCTCATTCTTTCCTTCTCTCATCATCTCTTTCTCTCTTTCTATATTATCTCCTACATTATTTCGCTAATTCTCTACTTGTATTCATCTCTCCTGCTCACCTTCTCTCTTTCTTCATTTTCTCTTTCGTTTGGTTTCTCCTTCTCTGCGTATCACTTACTCTCTTTCTCTCCCTATTTTACTTCTCCATCTCTTTTTCTTTACTTTTCTCATTCTTTTCCTCTCCTTATCTCTCTTTCTTTCCTTTCCTCATTCTCTCTTTCTCACTTTCTTTCTTATCTCCTTCCCTCTTACTCTCCTAGAGTATTTCTATAATTTCCTATCTCACTTGCTCTCGTTCTCCCTTTTTTATTTCTCTATTTTTCCCTTTCGTTCGTTTTCTCCTTCTTTGTGTCTCACTTTCTTTCGTTCTTTCCTATTCTCCTACTTGCCAACTCTCCTTCTTTACTTTTCTCATTAGTTCCTTCTCTCATTCTTTCCTTGTATCTTTCTCTCTTTGTCTCCTTCTCTCTTTTTCTCTTTCATTCTTCTCTCCTCCACTCCTCACTTTCTCTCTTTTTCTATTTCTTTCTTCTCTTCTCCACTTTTCTCACTTTCTCTCTTCTTTCTTTCTTTCTCCCTAACTGTAACTCTCTTTATATCTCTCTAACTGTAACTCTCTAACCCTCTTTCTCGCTTTATCTCTTTCACTCTTTCCCTCTTCTCTTTTTCTCTATTTATAGGTTTCTACCTTTCTCTATTTATATTTTCTCTCTTTCTCTATCGCTCCATTTCTTAATTTTTCTCTTTCTCGCTTTCTCGTAATCTCCTTCCTCTCCTTCTTTATTTCTATCTTTCTATGTTTCTCTTTTTATCGCTTTCTCACTTTCAATCCTTCAATTTTTCTCTCCTTTTCCCTTTTCCCTCTCTATCACACTGTCAAGCCTTCTATCGTTATCTCCTTCTCTCTTCTTCTCCTCTTCTTGTCTTTTTAGATTTTTCTTTCTTTCTCTCCTTCTTTCCTTTTCTCCTTCTCTCTTTTTCCCTTCTCCCTTTCTTTCCTATTATCTTCTTTTTCTTATCTACTTCACTCATTCTATTCCTATCCTTCTCTCTCTAAAAGCAAAAGAAATTAAAAGCATAATTGAAAGAAAACGAAAACATTTATTTACTTGCACCGTCCTCCCTGCAAGTAACGCGAATCTGCAGTGGCCACTTTTTATTGTTACTCCGTTACTTCCTTAAAAGTTTTCTTTGTTTTTTCATTTTTTTGTCCTTTGTAGTTTGGGCACTTTTTATATTTAACCTTTACTCAATTTTTAAGTTGGTTTAAGATAAAAAAAATTATTTATTTTTTTTATACTAATAAAATTATTACTAACGTTAACGCTCCCCTGACACGAATTACACAACCATTGCCTCAAAATTCCCAGTTGGAAAGGACTATAAAGAGCAAATGACCCAGATCATGTACGCACTTCTGCCAAATCTCAAATCTTTCTCTAAATTTCTGAACACCTGATACAGAACAATGGAATCAAATTTCTGCTCTTTTTCCCTCCCCACCCCCATCCAACGATATCCAAAAGATAAAATTAATAGTAGCTGAAAGTTTGAAAAAATAAACTACTACGGCAATAATAAACTCCCCGAAAAAGAAAAATGCCCCCCTCCCTTTGGAAGGGAAACAAAAGAAAAAGAGCATCGGGAAAAACTCTTGTCCGAGAAATAAGAAAAGTACACCATCAGCACAGGGAGGAGTAGCAGGAAAACTAACGCGTAGCCGACCGAGGCTGAGTCTATTGCCGTTGTTACCAACGCTGCCATTTTACAATCAGAGGTCCCTTTCGATGCAAGCGAAATGGGACTGAAACTATTTTAAATAGCGGCCACGAAAGTTCCAGAAGAAAAGAAACCACTCTGATTGTCGATGGGAGAAAGACCCAAAAGCTGAAATGGAGCAACGACCCGGCCATCGGTGAGAAATTGGAGGAAGAAATTATTCAAGGGTTTCCATCTAACGGCAAGTATATTCGAAAAGTAAATAGTGGATTTTTAAGTGTCGTATAACTTCTTGGCAATCTACATACAATAAAAATATTATGAAATTAATGTCAGAAAATTGCCTAGGGTAGTAATATATTTAAAATATCAAAACCTTAGTGCAACAAAACATTCTTCAATACAATGTAAAAGATCATATTATCTTTATTTTAAAAATAAAGATCTTGCAATATGTAAGGTTACAATTATTTAACATACGCAATTTCCGTGTTTCCTCCAGCCGATATTTCCTACTCCCCTTCATATCCCTTATCTTTTCATATTTTCGCTCGCGTCTCGTCTGTTTTCTTATATATTACCATAAGCTTTTCTTTTATCTTTATAATAAATAAATGGCACTTCACTTCTAATTATTGAATAGAAAAGAAGTTAAATCGACTCTTTTAAGGGAAGACTCCGACTAAGGAGTTAAAAAACAACAAGGACTATATTTAGTCACGGATAAACAATGAAATCTTTAAATAATAGATTTCTTTTTGAGTTCAGGTATCCTGATAGACAGTTTCCCATTAATTAATTCCATCATTTGGAACAATTTTTTAAAATAAAAAATTGAGGATACTAGGCTAAATTTAAACTAGATAGCAATCAGAGAGAGAGCTTACCTCCGCTAAATGTCTTTCATTAAGATCCGTTAATAACTTGTATAAAATATAAAGTCAGCACCTGGATCTGCATACTCCTCCTAATCTACTCAACTCTATCATAGTTCAAAAGCCACAGAGACAAAAGGTTTCCTAGAAATCTGTCAAAATTCCGTTTAACAGCCATAAAAAGATGCTCACATACATATGGGTAAATTATTTTAGCGCATTTGGGGAAAAATAATTGCTATAATAGCTCAAGATAGGTTAGGTCAATACAATCTCAATGCCTACCACAGTATTCCTAACATTATATAATCGAGCAAGTTACTTGCCCATTGTAGTGATACCAACCATGCGGCCCATCATAACCTGCCATACTTTGATGAAGTATCAGCGACCATAAAAATAACAAAGGCAACCGGAAGTTTCTATATATCCAGAGCGAGGAATAAAGTCCCGCCTATTCTGCTTCGGTAAGGAAATTTCCGAAATCGAGTCACAGTTCCTAAACTGGAGATGCCATTTCCTCCTATCTCCTCCCACTTTTCCTTATCACTTACATCACTTCCGATCTTATCGACACTTCGATTCAGAATATTGAAAAGTAAAGCCATATGAGGCCAATGGGATGTACCATCTAGCAATTGATTCGAGGTAAACACCATTTTCAATTACTCAAATTCCATACCATCACTGAAACCTTAAAAGGCGCATCAAAGGCAGTCAATTTAATTAACTTTTTGCGACCACATCATCCATAAAGTTAGATTCACATTGAAGGGTAAGATTCTAGCGCAATAAAGGAATGTCCAATCCAATCATAAAAAAATAATAAAGTAAATAAACAAAGTTTTAGTACTTTAAACAAGAGTCTGCTAATCATTATTACTATTACTATATCCCAATCGCTCTCTAACTCTTATCCCTAGTCAAATAATTGGAAAATAATCGTTATTACATTATTTCATCTTTCCCAAGTAGCGAAAATTACCTATTGATAATAATTAACAAACTTCCTCCCCCCTCCCCCCTCCAAGCAACCTCTCAACCCTCAGGTTCTCTCTCAAGTTTATTAATCTGATTTTGTGTTTAATCACGACCCTGGGTTTTGCCGAATCACAAATTTAAAAATGGAATTTTTCCCCCGGAAGGTACCGTGCGATGAACGGAAACCAGTGTGGTGGATAGAGTTCGCCTTCTACAATTCCACTCGGATGCGCATACGTAAAACTCGCATCCACATTCAAGCTTAGAAGAATGTCCATGGTGCGGGTACAAGAGACCCTAGCGCTGCAAATATGGGGCGTCTAGGATAAGGCGCCGGTCAAAAACAAGACCCGAGAAACGGTGCCAATTTATCATATCTGGCCAAGCTCTATTTAGAAACAAGTCCATTTCAAGTAAGAGCAAATTATGTGACGCAAGTACACCATCTTAGACTTTGCTCTGCTTCACGTAAAGTAAGATTTGCCTACGAAATTTCTTACCCAGCTAAGAGCAATATGCCTGCGTTGGTTGACGCCTTCTTATAGTTACGGACCAACATTTTAATTTCCTAGTGTACTCTCGCTCTCTCTTTACCAACAATACTTTACATTCCACGGCAGCATCCACATTTTAAAAATGATTAAAGATCAATATATCTTAAGCATACACATTGAAGAAAGTCAAAATCATTTTCAATTAAAGTTAAAATGATTTTAAATTTGATTTTTCTGTTCCGAGAACAAATTTAAAGCAAAATTATTGGGTTATAGTTTATCTAAGGCTTACTATTTTATTCCTATCAAATGAAATATGTTAGCCTAAATATTTCCTTTCAAAATTGAAGATGGTCACTCGATTTTTCGGTGATATGTGTACTTTCGATTATATAATAGATTCTTACTCCTTACACAATAGCCATATACATATTTCCTTGATGAAGATCTAAGCAGAAATCATCAAATCAGATCAAAGATTGTACCTGATTGTTCGAGAAAGAGGAGGCTGGATGTCTCAATGCCAAACAGATACGGATCCCGGAAAAAAATAACCTTGTGAGAGTCAGTCTTCAAATTAAGTTCCTCTATAAAATGGGTAATTAATAATATAAATGTTCCAAGGCAATAAAAGATCCCAAATTTCTAATCTTTTACCCCAAACATTCCAAAACACCTCACACTATATTTTTAGAACTCATATACAGCCGAGGCCAAAGGTTTTCGGACACCTGCATTTTTTTCTTATTCTCTAGGTATGTCTGTGAATATGTTGGTTTAGGTTTTCCTCCATGTGCGCAATGTATCTGGAAAAAAAATAAAGGTACAAGTTCCTTATAACCTTTTAAACATATCAAGACTGATCATGCTATTCAAATGTATGAAATCGTGGTATCATTATGCAATGTTTTACAATCAAAAGTGATTAGATAACACATTATATTTGTTTATTGATATGCTATTACACGTAGCTATACCGTGGATGAAAGAGGTCTGATGCGCGAGCATAACCGAGGTGATACTCAGAAGTCAACAAATCGCACGGAGGGACGGCGGATCACATTCCGGTGTTACAGAAGATTTGAAGGGAATCCAAGAACGTGAAATCATTCAAGAATGACATCGGTCTAGATGACTCAATGCCGGTACGCAACGTGACGCCAGTTTCATGTGTTCCTTGAGGTTTCGGGATCGTAAGAAAACCGTGGCTCAGCTGCAACATGAATGGATAGATGGCGGCAAAATTAATCTTTCCGTCAGAAGAGTCCATCGCAGACTTGGTGCCTCAATCCTAAGCAGAAACGATATTGACTGGGTTGGGCACGTGCTCACCGCAACTGGCTCTGCGTCAGTGGGGATGTGTCTTCTGGTCCGAAGACTCAATATTCCGTTTGTTCTCGATCCTAGACAAGGTTAGAAGGCACATGAAGGCCAGGGAGAAGGCGAATCGGTAGGGCATAGTGCCAACAATAAAGCCCCTTTTATGAATGTGTCTTCTCTCAGGTTGTGATGGCACAATGAATTCAGGGAAGTCCCAAGCTGTCCTGAGAGATTGCATGCTGCCCTCAGCCTGATAACTCCCCAGAAATGCCCGGAATGTAATTTTCCAGCAAAACACTGGCCCATATTACAAGTCTGCGTCCACCATACAGTGGTTCTGGACTAACAATATCACTATGGCGGAA
Organism: Ceratothoa steindachneri; assembly: GCA_963969495.1. NCBI lineage: Eukaryota > Metazoa > Arthropoda > Malacostraca > Isopoda > Cymothoidae > Ceratothoa > Ceratothoa steindachneri. The sequence goes on along the minus strand of OZ018327.1, from coordinate 104,031,080 downwards.
TGGCCTTGATGGGATGAATGCAGTACATATAAAACTCTGACAGGACTTTAAAGAGGCAGTAAGACGTCGTAAGCCAGCCACCAATGAGCTTGAAGAAAAAAGTGCAGTTGTAGTAGAATAGGATTAACCGTTTTTTACGTTTCTCAGACGAGGTCGATGACGGCTATGGGATATTTATAATACAAGCAGAGTGCAAATTAACTTAATGTGGGTTGGCTAAATATTCGACTATCTTGGATGTTTCGGGATAATAGAAAACGAGTACAAAAATAACTTTAATAATAGGCAAATTAGTATTCGTTTTTTGGTTAAAAGATGTTTAAAACAAGCTATATAAACATTAGACGTACACGAGTCTCCGTAGTTAAAAGGGCTCCCCCTTTTAACTACGGAGACTTGTGTATGTCTAATGTTTATATAGCTTGTGGACGGTCGCCATACAAACCAACGAACAATATTGACAGAGAGTGGCCCGAATGACCTTGAGCGCATACGAAGCCGACGAGCTAGGCTTACACTGGAGGGGGATGGGGATAGTAGAGAGAGCACTTATACAGGAGAGTTGCACGTTGCTGTTACATCGGATATTTGGTCCGAGGGAGTAATCCTTGCCTTGGCGCAAAGTACAAATAATAGTCTTTTGAAAATGACTATTACGGGATGAAATTAGATCTTACTTTTGAGTTACAACACAAATCGAGACGTCACGTTGCATTCGAGGAGCAGGTAGAAAGAGTAAGGGGTAGAATCACGCGAATTAATCGAGAATACTCGGAGCTTGAGGGGTTCTGCGAGAATTGTGCAGAGTCCAACGGCACGCGAATAGTGGGTACTGACGGGAGGCAGGCGGCACATACTTTCTTCCTACTCTGGCACCGAAGGATTTATAGTGAGCTTGAATGGGTTTTTCGTCTCAGTCCGGAGGGGAGGATTCCAGGGTCCGACGCATCGGCAGGCGAGAGTAGTCTCACCTATTAGCAGGATCGCGAGAAGGTTCCTAAGTTGGCGAGGTGGGGTTTCGCCCGAATATCGATGAGACCTTTTGGGCTCTCACACATGGCGGACTTTCAGTTTACCGCGGCGTCTCATGATTTCACACTTCTATTAGCGTAAGCAATAAAGGGTCGACCAAGTGTCTGTTGTCTCTTTCTCCATTGAAGTCGCGGCAGCGCGCATCTTCTCTCTCTCTCTCTCTGATCTCGGACAGTTGTTTACTCGCCAAAAAAAACGATTCCTAAGGTTAAATTAGGGGATGGATCAATCATGCTATAGCGTTGTTATTGCTTATCAGGGTTTTGAAGAATTAAGCTAGTTGAAGAAAGAATAAACGGTAAAATGTTCAGGTGAATTTTGGAGAGAAATTTGGTATCTGGCGTTGGTTTTCTGAACTTGAAACCAGGATGAGAATTTCTACATGACAATGAACCCCAACATGCAGAAAAACAAACTAAGAATTAGCTGCATACAGGTATAATTAATCTCCAGAGCTGAATCTCAACGAATCTCTGGGGGGAATTAAAACACATGGAGAGAAAAGAGATCCGCATAACTTATCTGATTTGAAGATAATATATTTGGAGGAATGAAACAGAAACAGGAGAGACTTTTCAAAGTGCTTACAAGCTGTATTTGACTATAAGTGTTATGCAACTAAGTACTAAACCATGTTTATATTAGAGTTTTGGAAACTTTTGCGTTGTCAACCTTAACATTTGTTATTATGAATTTTATGGTTCCCTATTGTGATCATTACATTGTATTTATTACATAAATTCCACTTGCATTTATAGCAGTGTTGTAAACTTTAGCAGTTCATTCTATATAACTTATTATTATTTATTTCTCCTTATTTCAAGCGAAGATTACCCGAATAGACAATCAATTCACGTAAATGTTTACCGGAAAATCCACCCTTTCAAACATTGGTTTAAGTTTTTTTATCTTGTGTGATTTTTAATTCAAAATTAATGTCAACCATACACTCATCCATACAGCATATAACTTGTCTTCAACTTTTCCAGCCCTACGTTTATAATTCGAATCTTAACAAAATTCTTTACCTCCAATGGCTATCCTAAATCACTATTTCTGAGACATATTCGTCTGTTTCTCAATAAAAAATACTCGACTCTGCCTCCACTGAAAACTTTCAATAAATTAAAGATATTTTCCTTACCATACTTTGGTTAGCAATCTAAAAAACTTAAAAATGAGTTGTTAAAACTGTTAAATCTAGCCTATTCTCAATTATTACCATCTATTTTTCTCATTAATTACTTCTGACTGGGGTCATTATTTAAGTTCAAAGATCAACCACTCACTAATACGCAATCTAACATTATATACGTTTTTCGTTGTACTTGCAGTAGCACTGTATCATATGTGGGGGCAACGAGGCATACGCTTTACTCCTGCTTCATGGAGCATATGGGTAGATCTGAAAGAACTGGACTACACCTTTCAAAACCGGATCCATCCCCAATTGGAAACCATCTGTCACAATGCTGTAAGAAACATTTCGAACCTTTAACTGCTAGAGTCAATTTATATTAAAAAACTTCAACCCAGTCTAAATAATAACTCATTACACTGGGGAACAATGTATTTGGTGAATTGACAAAAGTGAATTTTCCTACCTAATTCGAGCATACTGAATTCAAATCTGAAATCAGATTCTCTCTAAATGCTACAGATTTTTCTTAATATCAATAACTAGTATTATAAGATAATTTTCATTTTATCACGCCTATCATCATGCCCTGAAGTAATTTGGAATCATCCTTTTGCGTTATCTATAGTAAAGCAGGTTTTTTGCTCAAACAAACACTGTAATCAAATAGATGCTAATTTCTTAATGACCGTACATTAGGCGGGAGGACCTTTTCCTAATTTCAATCGGGCAGATTTTGCCTTTGTAACTCTTTCTTTTGTAAGTCTTCCTTGTCTGATCTTTTCTAATCGTCCAGCCGTAGTCCGCCATCATGTGTCTATCCCAGTGACCTTGGTAGCGCTCTTCTATCGTCATCAAATCCTGATGGAAGCGTTCCCCTTGTTTGTCGCTCCAAGATTCTCTGGGAATCGGTCGAGGTTACTATTTAGGAACTGCAGCTGCACACTTATGTTTCATCCCAGATCACAATATGCTAAAAGCATATTAGTAACCAGATCCTCGCAGTTATGTGCTTTTTCCCCAAGAATTTATGAACAACGGCAGAAAATGAGAGCCAGGCTGCCATCTCTATTTCATTCATGGTGTTCATGAATCTCGAATCACTCAGAAGTCTTCGGATTTGGCGAGCATCAGAAACTCCTGCTTTTATTGACAAAGCAAGAAACTCCGATACTATACTATGTACTGAAAACAATCATTGTCAGTGCTCAACGCCTTGACATACTACTTCATCAACCCCAGTTTGAGATGAAGTGGAAGAAAAACGATCTTCTCTAGACTTACGATTGGCTCATTAACAATGTTTGGTATTCATGCTTCCATTATTTCTCGAACTGGCCAATCTTTTGGGTACCAGTGTTTGTTACGGGCTCGACTGTCCCACATACAGATATAGCTTGGAAACTTTGTATATCCCTTCTGCTGGCCAAGGAGGAAGTTGACCATATTAAGGTCTAAACATATGATCCAATTGTGTTCATGGTACTTAAGTAAATCTATGACCATTCTTATGTCATCGTGAGTTTCTTGCTGATGAACAGTGACCAAAAGGAACTGCATTAAAGTCATTGCCATTATGCAAATGTACACACTTGAGGCTACGCTTGGAGCTATCCAAAAACAGTCTCAATTCCGCAGGGCTATAGGTGCCAAGTTCCAACTCGGTAAACAGACCAGGAACATCGTGGCAGTATAAAAATTGTTCGTCCTCAAAGAAATATTTAACAAATGTACTCTCCCTTGTTTGGTAATATGATATCCGTACCGACCTGTCAAGCATATGTTCTACCCTCAAATCACGTATGAAGTCATTCAAATCCTCTTAATGAACACAGTAAGGAGCTAATGACTCTTCTGCTGACCCTGAATCCATTTCGTGGACATCCATATCAGGTACATCATTTTAATCCTCGGAAGAAGCATATCCACGTAAAATCGGAACTGGTAAAGACTCAGAATGAGGTACTAGTCGAATCACCGAGGGAATGTTGGGATAGCCAATCTTTTGCCGATTTTTCTTGGCAATCCCTTTAGTATTCACCAGGCAAAAATAACAATACAGCACATTATCCTTTGGCTCTCGCCACACAATGGGGATTCCAAAAGGAAGACCATTTCTCTTTTCTTTCAAGCACTCACGAAGATGTTCCTCAAAACTATGGCAAACAGCATGTGGGGCCCATTTCTTATCTTGATCGCCAAGAGGAACATCAAAATATGCCTTATAAGTGCGGATCACAAAGTTTGATATATTGCGCCTTTGACGAACTAGCATGTACCAGCCACATATGTAACAGAAGGTGTCTGGATCATTAACGCAATTTCCTCTTGACGAAGCCATCACTCTAACATGAGACCTGAAAAAAGAAACAATAATGTCAATATTTTGCACAATAACACTTATTACTCTCTGACTAGTATGTACTGTAAAGTATTTGCTTTCTCCCAGCACCTTCTCTGTCCGTCTGAAAGGCAGTTTTCGGGGAAACAAGAAAATAAAAATTACAGAGTAACTATAGCATGCAGGTAAAAATGGATTATATATTTGAAGTCAGAATGAAAAACGAATTAAAATTGGCAGATAGATCTAAGTCGCCAGAAAATGTGATTAAAATTGTTCCACTTTGTTATCTCTCCCATTAAATATAGTTACTCATTAAAAAATATGCTAATTTGTTTAATTTATTTTTGGAGGGGGAGGGGGTGCAAGAATAAAATCAATTGTCAATTATTTTCCTTCCTATTTTTCGAAATTCTTTTGTTGGTTTTGTTTGCTATTTTTCCTCCGTATTTCTAATGTAATTAATTCGTCTCAGATTCAATATTCATGTGTTAACTTTTTATGTATACATTTAAGTCTGTATTTTGTATTCTTTCCTTAGCACTGCTGATGGGATTTGTTATAATCCTGAAACGTTTAAAATAAATGTTGCGAGGCATCTACGGCTCCGTTAATATAAAAAAATAGGAGGGTGAGAGAGCCTATAGAATGAAAATCTTGTTGCCTAAGGCTTCGTCGGCAGTAAATCTATGTACAGGCTCACTGACCACTCCGATTTTATAGGGCGAACAAAATACTAAAAAAATGAAAATGCTGGAAACAATTTGGAAGAACCCATTATATATATAAGGCGAATAAAATACTAAACAAACTAAAAACGCAGGAAACAATATGGAAAAATGCAAGCATTTTAGACCCTAGGGGAATTTACTAATCTCCGAGATCAATTGCCTCCGGGTATTTATAAATACGATTGGAAACATTATTCGATATATATTTGTTGAATTTGTATTGCTTTTTGGATCAGTTTAAATTATCTACTTTGTTAATGAAGTTAGATTCCACAATTCTCCTTTCAATATAATTGTTTAATTCTGTGGGTGAGACAGTTCTGCATCTCTTTTTTTCCCCTACTTTCCTAAACTTTATTCTATCTTAATTCATTGTTTCGAAATATCACATTACTTACTACATTTAGCCATGTCCTCCAGTCCCCAACAGGCCTTCAGTGGTCGGAGGTGCTAAGCATCTTTGGGTTGGTAGTTAGTCGTTGTTTTTGTTGTTTAGCTTGGTGTTGTTGTTGTTATTATTGTTACTTTTTAAGATTCTCTGTCGATCAGTTTTTGTCAGGCATTATTCTTATTTTGTCTGGCGACATTGAATCTAGCCCTTGCCCCATCCATCTTGAATTATGCAATTCATTCTACTGCAACATCCGTGGTCTCTATGATAACTTGGGAGAGCTTTCTGTTGCCTCAACTAAATATGATAGTATTTGCTGCTCTGAGACTCTTGTATGAAATAGGAGACATACCTCAAAACGACTTTTGCTAAATTTTAATAAGCCTAGCAATTTCTTAGGAACTCCTTAACCTCGAGCCCAAGGCTTGTGTATATATACTCGAGCGGAATTTAATGCTTCACATTTCAGTAAGAATGAATGTGCATATCATAAGATCATGATTATTAGAGTATGCAGCCGTTTTAATAATTTTTCTAATTCTAGCCTTTATAGAAACCCTGACTTAGATAACAGTATTTATGCTTGCCTTCTAAACTCATATATTAATATTCAGGAGGTGGACAAGAAATCTTGCTTCATTTTTATTGGTGATTTGAATGCTCATCACAGAGCCTGGCTGAATTCAGTTTCCCCAACCAATTAACATGGTTTTTGCTGCCCTTGAATTTTCTGATATTACTGTTTGTGAGCAGTTAGTTACTGGTGCAACTCACACATCCGGCACATGTTTCGATCTTTTACTCACTGATTTGGGAGGAATTGTTGAGTTTCAAACCACAACACCAATTGGTTACTCAGATCATCGAGGTTTGGCTTGTAAAATCCAGTTAGATTTCTCTATTCCAGACTTTACCATCTCTAGGAAGGTTCTTTTCAAATCTAGAATTAACTGGGATGGGATGAATTGTGCTTTTAATAGTGTTGTCTGGAGGGATATCTATGATGCTCTTTGCCCCATTACCACATTGAATTGAAGGTTATTAGACTTGAAAAGTACTCGTAAGTGTGTACCAATGAATAATCTTAAAGCTGGATCTCACGATAAGGCATGGTTTAATGACCAGTGTCACCTGGCTGGATGCAACAGGAGCAGAGGATGCCTTTTTAACATTGAGGTGTAAGACGTCCCAGGCAGCGCCACGCATGCCAGGATCAGGTCCCTAGCCTCACGAACTGAGAGAAGATCAGCAGCCTGAACTGCCAGGAAGTACCGATCTGGTCTGCTCACTTGCCGAAACGGCAACTGTTCCTTTTCTTTTTTGGAAGAGGATGGCGTGGAATGAACCCGTTTCTAGCTGCCACCAAAAAGTGCCCCTAAATCGGATGGACCGGCTTCAGCAAGATTTTTATACGAAATGGAGAAGGACTAAGTTGTTAAAGGGACACCATCAGGAGAAAGAGTTCATTCATGTGCTTGTGATTTCTCAGAAGCCCAAGCCACGAGAATAGAAGATTGTAGATAGGTGGATCTTGGATCTGGGTTCTGCATTGAGCCTAGGTTCACCCCCATTAAAGATCCTATCATACGTGGCTGGGTCACTACGGGCACTATGTCGCTCTCATATGGTGCATCCATGTGGCAGCTATCCACCTACCTAGATACATCAAATCGAGGACTCTGTCTTCTGTTTTCTCACACCCTACAGGTTTAAAATACCCGACGTTTTGGGAAACGAACTAACGGACCCTGCTCTCCGTTGCCCCCTTCCCCTTAAGGGGTTGAGTCCTATCAAGCAGCTTCCACCATGAGCGATCAATCTTGGACCTCCTACCTTCTCTCTTGGCAGTCCCCTGTGACAGCAAAGGAGGTACTTCCGCTGGTAAGGAGGTGAAGTCGCCTGAGGCGCCCCCAAAGAAGGGGATAATGGGAAAGCAACCGCACCCATAGGCTTTGGATTGTCAAGAAAGTAATTTTCTAATGAAGAAACATTTTGAATCTTTTAAATATGAACTTTAATCAACAAAGTAGTTCATGTTGTTATTAGGGTATTCGAAAGCATTGAGGTCTTTTTATAAGATACCAAACAAATGCCAGAGAAATTTAATATACTTAGTAATAAATCATCACTATCATTACAAATAATTGTAGACCAACAAATAGCAATTTTTCTATTCTGGTTTAAAAATCAGCATTTTTATTCGTGAAAAAACCTTTGAAAGATCATTTTCAATGGCATCATTGTTTCGAAATGTCCTATCACTTATGAAATTTCAGGTAATCTAAATAAATGATATTCACAAGTGATATTTGGGATGTGGAAAATATTCCACCCTAACAATTTGTAGAATGAACTCTTTTTAAAAAAATTTTAAGAGCCTATTTGGCGATTACCCACTTGGGCACAAGTCGCCGCAATCACGACAGCCTAGAACTAGGCTACTTTAAATAAGAATGGAAAACAATAACAACTACAATAATAAGAGAAATCGCAAGAAGAAGGAAGCAATCTCCTGCGTCAGGGGGAGATCCCCCCGGCGCAGAAACGAGCGATCTACAAAGAAAACAACAAAAAAACTAGTTAAATAAAAGGGAGTAGGCCAGCCTCCCTACAAAACTCCATAAGTCCACCAGTCAATGCGAAGCATTCGTCTCTAGTACAAGGGAGAGGTGGAAGCGACCGTGCCAATCCCGGTATCGGGACATGTAACGTGCGCGAAGATCACCGAGATTGAAACATTCGACAAAAATGTGCCAAACAGTCTGGGGGACGATGCAGGCGTCAAAATAGGGCGGAGGCAAGCACTTCATTAAGTGGCGATGCGTCACAAGAGTGTGCCCGATTCGAAGAGGATAGAAAGTGACCTAAAGCAGGCGCAGCATTGGGGGATAGGTTTATAGGAACAGTTGCGGCGCAATGGCGGGCAACTTTAGGTACCCATGGACCGTCTCGCATCTTCTTTGTTAAGCAGTCCGAAGAGCTGCCCGTATTACTGCCATGTAGTCTGTGTGTGGAAGAGCAAAACGCTTGTCCGGTCGCCCGGTCGTCGCGCTCATTTCCCGCAATTACTACATGTCCAGGAACCCAGCGGAAGATAATCTCGACATCCACCCGGCTCACTAACATCGTGGCATCAAACATATCGTGAACCAGAGGGTGCGGAGATTACAATGCTTTGAGAGCATTCAGGGCGCCTTGTGAGTCGCTATAATACACGATCCATTCTCCGAACAGGGCACGTCGCGTAATCTCCCGTACCGAGTGGTGTATTACACTAACTCAGCCGTGAAGACAGACACAGCACCTGGCAGAGCCCCGCTGACTTCAAACATAGGGGATACGGCGTGGCAACCAACCCCTTCTTGGGACTTGGAGCCATCCGTATACACTGGCACGGTTCCAGCGTGGCACGAGGTGTGCTCCAAAAAGAACGAACGCAATCCTCCCTGCGTTGTACAATCACTGGAAGCAGAGGCTTAGTGACAAATAGCTAACGGTGGTACCCTCCTGGTTGGCGTTCTGGGAAGAACCAGGGGCATCACCAGCCCAAGAGCTATATCTAGCTCTCAAGGGAATTTTCTAGCCGTAAACCCAGAGGGATTAGGGTATGACTTGCGTCTCTCGGAATCATAGGCATCGTCGAGACTAGCTGCGAATGCTTTGAAAGCCGTTGGCGACAAAGAGCGACGCTGCGCTCATGCGTACAGGCGAGTAATGCACTGGGCACAACGCATAGACAATGGCATCTCTCCAGCATCGATAAGCAGGCTCTCAATAGGGAAAGTGAGGAAGGCACCCGTCGCCAAGTGAAGGCCAGTGTGTTGGATCAAGTCCACCTTCCCAAATAGATGTTCGACTGAGGATGCATAAAACTCAAGTCCGTAGTCGAGCTTCAAACGGACAAAGGATCGATAAAAGGTAAGCCTATCAGTGGCCCAAGTACTGAACGTCAGGGAACAAAAAATTTAAATGGCACGGGTACAAGAGGCTCTAAGGCTGCGAATATCAGCCTCCCAGGTGAGGCGTCGGTGCGATTCAACTACGGACAGGCGCATCCCATTGAGAAACAAATATTAGTGGGAGTAGAGCCGTGGATGGCAGTAGAAGTGAACCAACTTAGTCTTCGCCAACGAAAACCGAAACCTGTGGATTCGGCATAGCGAGAGACGCACTTTAATGCCTGTTGGAGTTGACGCTCCAGAGTTGGCTTCTGGACCGCGCAAAAAGAGATAGAAAGGTTTTCCACGTAGCAAGAACATCTTTTGGCAGGAGCGAGTTGATTTCCTAGATGCTCAAGGCAAAGGGTGTAACGCTGAGGAAACTCCACAGCGAGACACCGTCTTTCTGCTCCATTAGGCCGGAGAGGGCTCCCCCCACCCGTACGCGGAATCGACGATCTCGTAAAAATTTAGATATAAAGACAGGGAGGCTTCCCCTAGCCCCCATCGTGTCAGGGGCTCAATGATACCATATCGCCATGCGGTATTATACGCCTTCTCCAGATTGAAAAGCACCGTGGCTAAGTGCTGTCTACTAAGGAAGGCCTCGCAGACAGCATTTGACAGTCAAAGCAGAGCATCCGACGTTGAAAGGAACTTGTGGAAGTCGCGCTGCGCAGAATACAAATGGCTCCGCTGTCCAGAAAATAAGATAATCTAACATTTACCAATTTCTCCATTAACGTGCACACGCAGGAGGTTAGAGAAATTGGGCGGGAACCAACCAGGGTAGAATCATCTCTCTTCGGTTTGCGAAAAGCTAGCACAGTAGTGATTCGCCAGGAATCTGGGAGGTTACCCTCTACTCAGATCCTGTTGAAAAAATCTAATAGAAAGCATGCCTTGCACACACAGGTGTCGAAGCATGGCGTACGGGACATCGTCCGGACAATGGGCGGTGTCCGCGCACGAAGCAAGATTGGAACCCTTCTCACTCAAAGTAAATCTGTCATTGAAGGGTTTCCACCTCTGGAGGTAAACTCCAGGCAGCGGACTTCCGCGATATCACGACGTTCATTGAATGCTGGTAGAGCAGCATCCCTGCTAATGAAGGCGGAGAAAGTAGTCGCGAAGGATATTGCCACGTGGATGCGGGGGGTCCGAGATGCGGTCCGATTCTCTTGAAGAACGGGAGGGGGCTCCTGCGAGAACTTGCCTCGAATCTTTTTGACTCGCTCTCCCATATCTGCTAGAGGGGTCTTCCCGTTAAGTAAAAACATGTATTACCGCCAAAAAGAGTGGCGGGCGTGCTTCGAAATATACCGGAACCTAGCCCTAGCCCGACGAAATTCCCTGACAGTAAAATCGTTCGGGCGGCGCTTGTAGGCATAACGCTTCTGTTTGAGGGCCGTCTCACACTCGGCTGAGCACTATGGGAGTGGTCAGCGTGCAAAACTGCCCGACGTTCTAGGAATAGTAGTCAGGCCCGCAGCGATGAGGTTGCTGGAGAAGACTTCAACAGCCTCATCTACCGAACTTAACTCCTCGACTGAGATAGAAAATTCAGTCATTTCCAGAAATGCAGGCCACCGCGCCCGCGCTAAGCACCACCGAGGTGGGCTCTCAGGCGGGAAAGTGATCACTACCATGGAGGTCATCGATTACCCCCAAATCAAAATCAGGCTGTGCATCCGAAGAGCACAGAGATATATCAAGCAAGAAAATGAAGCGGTTCTCGAGCAGTGATGCGTAAACTCGTCCACATTTATGACACCAATCTCAAGCTCTTCGATCAGATCGACAAGACTTGTCCCCTGTGATTTACTGAGGAGTATTTCTAGAGAGGATGTCTGGTATTCAGTTCTCCAAAAAAGAGAAGGGGCCTCGGCAACTGTGCCACGACGTGGCGGAAGACCCTAGCATCGAAGTCAGCTGATGGTGGATGTACGCAAAAATAACCGTATACCTCCTATCAAGGTGAAGCTGCAAAGGCACTGCCTAAAAGGATGTATCTAAGATGAAAAGAATAACGGAGACATCCTGCCGGGTGTAAACCGCGCATCCGCCAGCCTAACCCCAATCCCGTGTCGGTGGGGTCGCAAAATCCATATGCACCAGGAGGGTGGGCAGGGGGCACGCGCCTAGTATGGTCTCCTGCAGAAAAATAGCTAATGGGGAACAGTACGAGACAAGCCTCCACAGCTCCTCCAAGTTGGCCCGGAGTCCACGGCAACTCCATTGAAGGAATATGCCTTCCAGGCCTACCTCGGAGGAGACGCATGGGCCTTCCTCGAACAAAAGACCCTCACGGTAATGGCCGTACGCTTCCCGGAGGCAAAACCGCGGGTGCTGTTGGCCGGACAATGCGCTAAAGCCGCTGTCGCCTTCGAGGACTTATTGGGGAAGGTTGGGCTCGCCATGCGAGTCTTTTCCTCCCTCCACCTCGATACCTTAGTCGGGTGTTGCGGCTTCGGAGGCGAGGGACCCTCTTTTCGAGGATCCAAAGCCTCAGAGCCACCCAGTCCCCCACTAGGCGTAGGCGAGACTCGTGGAGTCTCGTGGTCGTTTCGCCTTACGGGAAACGGTCACGCTGGGGAAAGGAGAGGGAGCCCTGGTTTCAGCCCTGGCTGGGTATGAACCCTTTGTGCCGCCAGCTTTACCAGGGGAAAGCTCGAGTTTAGTAAAATTCGCAGAAGGGCTCTGAATGGGCGAAGAAAAAATCATGCTCGTTGGCCTGGGGTGGCCAGGAGCAGAGGGTGTCTATCTTAACATTGGTTGTCTTATAATCCATCAATCAAATGCGTAATTACCTTCCGGATACCTTAACATTAACAGCGCTCTTCCGAAGCTTATATAAGCAATGAATTTCAGAGCAAAAAAGAACAATCACCCTGTTTTAATGGCATATATACACATTTATCTCGCTCCACTTTCTACGTATCATAATTTTTCTGCGATTGAGATGATGCCTTGGTGATTAAAAGGGTGATAATCAGATGTAAAAAAATCAGGGAAATATATAAAACATTTCCCTTCAGTACCCTCCAAAAAGATCAGAACGCCTGTATTCCAATAACAACATCTGCCGTAACATTTGTCAGATAAATTTCAAGGTTTCTAAAATTGATGTACAATAATTTACACGTATAAATTACGTAGTGGTAAAGGTAATGCAATTCTGTGTGAATAAAACTAAAGCTATGACCAGATAATATAATCACTGTACTAGAAAAATTGGTACCCCAAATGATCAAAGGAAGGGCGGATAGAAATTTCTTTTATATTATATCAATTAAATTAATTAAATTGGTGAACAAATATTATCTTTATTCCTGCTGACCTAAGTTTGAGACCATTTCTTGGGAAATTCCGAGTCACGGAGTTTAAAAATGGCAATAGTTTTCTTCTATCACGTCAAGCTGTTTATTTATGCACTGGTCCATATTTGTCCCAGTCATAGTAGCAGGTGACCTCCTGACCAAGTGAACGGAAGTGGAGGCGTTTGGTATTCTTCTTATTTTATTTTATCTATGTATTTAGACTTCTCTTTATGCACATCTAGATATATATAAAGCAATTGTGTATAATATAATTTTGTATTTTTCAGATTTGTTTTATGAAATAATTCTGTAGTATGGCCTCATTGCGATGGAAATGTTTGAATTCCTCTGACTCATTTTGCTATATATATGGTTGTTTTACCCGACCAACTCAAAGAATGAATATTAGTAACTTTGTGAAAAGAGCATACTTGGCTTACTTTAAGAGTAAATTAGGTGATCAGGATAAACTGTGGGCCCCGCTCAATGTTTGTAAGCCAAGGGACAAAGGGCACAAGGAAACAACTATGATTTGGCATTCCTATGGTGTGGCGGGAGCCAAAATAACATGTAAACGATTGCTACTTTTCTCTCACAAAGACCTCCGGTTATAGAAAGTAAACACGACATAAAATAAGTTACCCCAATCTTGATTCAGCAATTCTTCCAGTGCTTCATTCAGATGAAATTCTAGTACCTGTATTCAAGGCACTTCCTTCACTGGACGATGTAAGTAATATAATTGAATCTGATGTAAGCAATGAACTCGGCAGTGATCCAGACTTTGTACATACATCGATACAAGAACGTGAAAACTTCAGCCAATTATAACTGAATGATTTAGTTAGAGACCTAGGCCTGTCAAAAGAGTTAGCAGAAGTGTTAGCTTCTAGATTTAAAGAGAAGAATTTGTTGCAGGAAAAAGAAATGTAACGTTTTATCAGAACAGGGAGAGAGATCTCTCGGCATTCTGTAAATCTAAAGAAGATTTGTTTACTGTCGTGACGTGGTGGGACTATTAACCGTGATGGGTGTTTCAGAGTATGATCTAAGTAAATAGAGACTGTTTAAAGATAGTTCAAACAAGAGTCTTAAATGTATGTTACTCCATAATGTAAGCTTGTTCGGTGCGATTCCTATTGGTCACTCCGTGCATTTAAAAGAGAAGCATGAACACATTAGATCAGTATTAGATTTACTCAAATATGAGGAACACAAATGGATCATAAGTGTGGATCTGAAAATGGTAAAGTTTTACTTGGCCAACAAGGAGACTATACAAAATATCCCGTGTTTCCTGTGTTTATGGGACAGCCGAGCCAAGGACAAACGTTGGGAACAGAAACTCTGGCGAATTAGAGAAAGTTGGCCTGTTGGGGAGAAGAATATTATAGACCAACCACTTGGTGAGCGAGAGGAAATCATCTCCACACCCCCTCATATTAAACTAGGGCTGATGAGACAATTTGTGAAAGCTCTTAATGTGGAGGGTGTCCTGTTCAAATTCATATCAACAATATGAATATTATGATAAAATAATCGGTGGAGTTTTTGGTGGCCACAGATCCGAAAGTTAATGAAAAACCAAAACTTCTCGAATTCGATGACTGACATAGAAAAAGGAGCATGGGATTCATTTGTGGCTGTTGTGAAAGGATTTTTTGGGAACTAAAAGTATACTAACTACAAGGATTTAGTAGACATTACTTGATAGCCTACATCGTTTAGGCTGCAACATTAGCATAAACGGTTCATTTCCTCAATAGCCATCTTGACGAATTTCCTGCTAATTTTGGTAACGTGAGTGATGAACACCGAGAGCGTTTTCATCAAGATATCAAGATTATGGCGATAGATATCAAGGTCAATGGAACACAAACATGATGGCAGACTACTGTTGGAGTATTTAACGATACTGTGTAGACATCAAACACTCCATACGCTCTCGCAAGCGAAAATTTCTTGTATGAATGCATTGGTATGTGTCCGATTGCTTATGTTTTCTACATTATATTAGAAAAATAACCTGTATGTATTAAGGAATAGGGGATGTTATCTTACAATGCATTTATCCTTTTGAATTAAGTTATGGTTTGAAGGTATAAGACTTAGGAAACTAGCATTACCGAGGAAATACATGCAGTACGTGGGAAATTGGAATATGCTGTAGAATGAAAACCTGATGTTGTACTAAAAACTGCATGCCATATTTAAAATCAGCATGTCAAAATTAGTTAAAAACAACCACAAAAATAACTCAGCAAAAAGTGTGTTGATCAGTGTTATTAGTGTAAAACATGTAGAAATTACGAGTAATTAGAATTTAGTGTGGAAGCCTTTATTCTCTAGGATATTTTGACATCTGCCACATGGACGAATCAGCTGTCGACACTCTTGAGCAGTCATCTTGATTCATATTGCAGAATTTCCCCAGATTCTTGAACTGTTTTCGGATTCCTCGCTTTCACCTTTCACCGAGTGTCTTCTAAACATTTATGATGGAATTCAGGTACGGACTCTGTGGACACCATTTTATAACAGTGATGTACTCGACGTCCACGAAGATCTTCACAGAATTGGCGATGTACTCAAAAAACTGAAGGTTGGCTTCGAATTCTTTCATTAACAGCGCCCATTTTGCAACCGCCCTCAAGGTCATAAGTCACCGCAATTAAAATTTCAGCCAAATATAGAGCTATTTAAAATTCACAAAAACCTAAACAAACGATGAAAGACAAACAACATAAAAACAAACTACAAAAAATAAGAAACAGAACAAAGGAAAGAAGAAGGAAACACGCTCCGGCGTCAGGGGGGGTGCACCTCCCCCCGACGTAGTATCATGCGATCAACACTAAAGAGTCAAATCAAATGAAAAAGGCTAGCCTCCTCCCCCCCAAAAGTTGGAGAGTATAAGAGTCTTAGGGCATGAACCAGTACCGAGTGCAAGGTACAAATGGGAAGCGACCTAGCCCATCCATCTACCAGGAGGGTTAATGTGTGCAAAGATCACCCAGACTGGGAAATTCAACCAAAGTGTGCCGAAAAGTCCGGGAGACAACGCATTCGTCGTAGTAGAGTGCAGAGGAAGGCTCCATTAGAAGGCAGTGCGTCCTGCGAGTGTGCATTATTTGAAGACGACAGAAAGAGACCTGAAGACATCGCGACATTGTTGTGCCGCTCTATGGGAACGATCGCAGCGCTACGACATGCAACTGTAAGTTCACTTCTGACATCTTCCACCTCCTTTGTCATGGAGCCCAGGTAGCTAGCCCGATTCCTGCCAAATAATATGTGTGAGGAAGAACGAACGCTGTTCTGGTCGTCCCGTTTTCAACGACTCTTTGGGGCCCTTATCGGCGAGCTCACTCCCCGCAATTCCCACATGGCCCGTACCCAGGAAAAGAGAATCTTGAAATCTCTCCCCGATTGGGGCAACCGTAGAGTGTAGAGATTGTTTGGCTTCGGAGACTCGCACACGTGGCAAATTATTCTGTCCCGGCAATTCTGTGTACACTTTTGCATTTATTTTGCCACGCAAGAGCGTAGATGCCACACTGCCTCATGCTTTAGACCATAAAACTTCATCCGACAAACTTCAGTCTTTTTGGTGCAATTGACACTCTTTCTTTTTTTTCAACCAATAAACCTTCTATAATTGCATCCGACAAATTGAACTTATGTAGATTCCTTTCTGGTTTACTTGGCTTGATTGATAATCCTTCCTATGTAACATGATCAGTAGTGAATGCAAGATGAGCCTTCTTGTTCTTCGGACTAATGAATAGGACGAGAGGCTTATTGTTCTTCAGGCTGATATATGGTAGTTTTCTGGGAAGAGTAAACTTCCTCTCCGCGCGAAGAGGGTTGGCGGGGTCCCTGAGAAAGCAAAGGCGTAGCCACCTCCTTTTCACAGATGGAACTGCCCAAGAGCGGTTCCAAAGATAGCAAAGGGAAAACTCTTTGCCGCATGGGGCTAGTGAGAAGGGAGTCACTCCACCAGACGAAGGGATATTTCGTGTTACCTCGTCCTTTTCGACACCTGGGAAATAACTTAGTCCTAAATAATCTTTCGAGCCTCAGCAATATCTAAATATTTCGTAGGTTAGTGAATATGATAACCGAAAAGTTCCTCAGCATATCGAAATTTTAACCTTTTTATTAAATTAGCCAAAATATTGAAACATCTGCTGTTGAAGTTTTATTTTTCTAAAGTCCTTCAACAGCTAGTTTAAATATCTCCACTGCATGTTGCAAGAACAACAATAAATTTTAATAAACTTGAGAATTTCTTTAAATCATTATTAATTGAAAGAAGTTTGAGTAATTGTTGGTCTGTTTAAGAAATAAGAACTTAATGTTTTTCCAAAAAATAAAATTCTTTCAATGAATGGCTGCAGAGATAGCCACCTAGTAGGTACATACCAAATAATTTCACTAAATTCTATCTCTACAAATGAATGAAAGCCTTTAATAGTTTCTCGCATCTTTGCTGACAACAAAGTTAGTTGTAGGAATGATTGTGTTTAACTGCAAGATATATTTAAGCTATTTTCGAAGCAACTATAATATCTTGTTTAGAATTTGTTTTATCTTTATGACTATTTGAATTTTTATGTTGTGTTATTGCTAAAAAACCCATGTTTACAATTTTAAGAACACTTTGGCTAAAAATGCACTTTGCTTCTTGTGGACTATTAGTTGCCGCCAACCATTCATAATTATTTTTCCATCTTTTGCTATATGAGCACAATCGTTCATTTTTTTTCCTAGAGGGTTCCATCATTAAACAAAATAATAATTAGTAGTTTTAGGATTAAATATTAATATTTAAAAAACTGAGCTAGGTAATAAAAGTTTTTGTCATGTATGCATTTACTCATGTAATTAATCGCCTACAAAAATATTTAAAAAAATTGCACAGACATAATGTCCGAGGACCTATGTGATCGAGTTGCAGGAACGCTTAGAGAAATGTGCAAAGTTGGTCAGCTCAAACGCGGAGTGCCATCTAGAAAAATACCGAAGTCTTTCAACTTAAAAGCAAGAGCTCGAAAATTAAAGCCTGGCGACGAAGTATTGTTACTACTGCCTTCAGAGACGAATAAGTTACTCTTCCAAGGAAACGTCCCTTCCCGGTCATAGAAGCTCGTGGCCCGGTTGACTATGTGATTGAAACTCCTCCAGGCCATAAACTTTATCATATGAACATGCTCAAGAAGTATAAACGCCGAACGTGTATTAAAAATATTGTGACGATGGAGGAAGGAGGAACCCTGGAAGCGTCATACCCCTGTGAACCTCTTCAGGTAGTAAACACTGTACACGTAGAGTCGGATAACGAGTATTCCATATCCTCAGTAGACTTCCTCTAGGACGACCCGTCCACTGAGTTAGATTTAAACCCACACCTTGGCCCGCTCGAGTGAAGGAAAATTAAGTTCAGTCCCCATACTTCGACTACCCAATCCCCAAAAGAAGTTTGAAGTCTAAACTGATGCCTGTGGTGAAGAAATCGATTTTGTTCTGGTACAAAGTAAAGACGATGATACCACTTTTACCATAGCTTATGCAACTATAAAACAGGCACCACTAGCCGTAATTTTGGCTATAAAGAAGTTCAATTTCGAGGGCAAAGGTAGTGAGTTTAACGCGGAATTCAAGCACCGGCCTCTAGCATATTTGCGTAACAGCAAAAGCAGAACGGCAGACTCATGCAAAGGAGTCTATTGTTCATTGAGTACTAATTTAACATAAACTATATAAAAGGCCCCGATAATTGTATAGCCGATAACTTGAGCCGAAACCCCACCGATGGTTAATTAAACTCCGGTTAGTCTTATAAACAATTATTTGGTGCATATAAAGGTTAGAATAAAGGTTAGATTATATATAGATTACAATGGAAAATGTTGAGATATTTTATTTTCTTGCCTACGGCTGCCGCTAAAGAGTAAAAATGACATTTCTCCTTTCGATGACCTTCTTTGTTACAGCTGAAAATCCAATAGCAATTTGTCTCTGTTGTGCAGTAACAAATGTCAAGTATATCGTTAAATAAATCTCTGAAAAGCGATTCATTGCTGTAATTCGTCAAAGCTGTCGGAAGCTGGCTGTCCTTCGATGGACTTGGTCGTGTTATGTTCCCCGATAAAGAAAATGAAGCCATATATTTAGTCGAGTATCAACTCATTCTTTCTTTCTAAATTGTCTTCAGACTCATTTCGTCAACTTACGAAGTTGATCTACATTGCCATTGGGCATGTACGACACATTATTCCACTCACGCAAACATAGCATGCATGTACAAACATCTCACTCTCACACAAACATAATACCAGTATAGAAAATTGGCTACGAAAACCGGGGAATAAATCTTTTGATCTGTGTCGGCTGAATGGAGTGAGAATAGCGGATCTCACTATGAAGTCAATTTGACAAAAATGATACTTGATTAAGAGCCGGGTTTAAGCAAATTTGCTTATTGATAGTTATTGTCCTCACCTCATACCAAGTTGGCGTTCAATTGTCGCCCTGGCACGAAAATTGCATACAATTATTTTCTTTTATTAAAATAAATAAATGCTTAAAGAACGAAAGAGGCAGAAGAAAAGGAAACCTCGAGAACATTGACTAGAAAAGAATGTTGGGAACAAAATTTATGGAGAATCACGAGGAAACATTATCAATCAACCTTGATTTTTTATGAAATGGGGTAGAGGCTATAATTGTAATAATACTGTTAATGTAACCCGTTAATAAAAAAACAACGATTCAAATCTAAGAACTCAAAGGTCTACTAAGAAGAGTCCTTAAATAAACCAAATATACACGGAAATGGAAGGATAATGCTTCTATATATTTAATGGTAAATTTGACCGTACTTATATTAAAAAACAAGATGATAATGGCGTCCAAAATTTAGCCCTTGATACTAATTTCGCTCTCTTTGGAAGACATGCCGTCTCGCAAGTTTGTTCGTGGCACCGTTAAAAATGCTCATGATTACAGCTTGACACTTTTTTAATGTCCTAGGTAAATATAGTATAACAGCAATGTAAGCAATGCTGTTAGGCAGGTAGTATAGCTATTGTAGTCACCTTCACACTGATGGTTCAATTGCTTGGCTACTCATTTCTATGGCAACCGCATTATAGCTTAAATATAGAGAATCAATTCAACTTATGAGTCTCTGATGTCTTACTTTGGCCGTGTTCATTCTTAGAAGGAGTGCTAAGAAAGAGAGAGAGTGAGAGGCAAAAAAGGCAAAGGAAGGGACGGTTGCAGCAACACAAAGAGTTATTGCCTTGCCTTACATAGGAGAGAAGCTTCCGTTTAATATGATCGAGACGATTACTCGGAGTTAAGGGAAAAAGAGGTTTTCGAGTGAGTGTGGCCATAAAGACCTTTGTTTATTACGACACATTATATCGTCATCCAGCAGCTGGGTAAAAGCCCCAGAAAGATTCGTCCAATGATCATGGGCCAGCGAAGTACCCTGGGTAGCCTGGTACACAGGGCACCTGGAGGAGCTGCACTTCCTCGCCGCCTGAGGGCAAATTCCTGCCAATAGGTTGATTTGAACTCTTTGATTGGGACTGGAGAATTTATTTGTGCGCTTCCCCACCCTCCCCAGCATTAGTCAGCCAGAAAGCTGACATCCCAATGCCCTTGGTAACGTTCCTCCATTACACGGATATCTTGGTGAAAGCGCTAACCCTCTTCTTCACTGAAATCTCCACAATTCTTAGAAAAATAGTACAGGTGGGACCGAAGGAAGTGCATTTTCACTGAAATATACGTACCAAGTTTGTGGAAATTCTCCATCAACCCATCAACCAACTTCTCATACTAAGGACTTCAGCGGTTAGCACGGAAGTTTGCAATGAGCGACCTAAGGAACAGCCAGGCAGTGAGTTTAGAAGGATTCCTTGGTTCATCAAAACTGGTGTCCTTGATTTTTTTAAGACTATGAAATACACCCATCTACCTTCAGTTTTTCTTTGGTAACTCGTGGAAACTTCTGACAGAGGAAATCAAATCCTCCATTGCCTTGACAAAGTTCTTTATCAAACCGAGTTTGATGTACAGGGGTGGAATAAATATATTGCTTAGTTCAACCAGAGAGTGGGACAGAACGTTGGGTGAATCGGGTTCTAATCCTTGTCTTGACGGCCAGTTTTGTCTGACACAATGCTGGTCGTCAGTCAGTCTGCCCCACAAGCAACTAAAGCATTAATACTTTGTATGCCCACTTTGAGCTGATCTCCACAGATGAAGACTTTGTCTCCTTGTAGTTGAGAGCAGACAACAAACTGTGCATGCTATTGCAAGTTTCTTTCATTGCAACTGAGTGTTCAACAGTGATCGATGAAAGTTTTTTGCTGTTATTAAGAAGAACTACATTGAGACTTCTGAATCAATGAAAAGTCTCAATAACATAGCATCATTCCTCAGGACCATTAAATTGAGCAGGTCAGCAATGTTGTTACAGTAGACCAGAAAAGAGGCTTCATCAAACGTAAACAAAATCCTAAATTCAATCTCACGGTCTCGAGACCAATATAATGTTGTTCCTGCTGCCAACATAAATTTCTTCCGAATACGTGAACCCAATAGCTATCCAGATTCAATGGAAAAGTTCTGATCTCAGTTCAGGTCGTTGTGTTCAGCTTGCGTAAATAGCACCAGTTGCTCGTCCTCTTCTAGCTTGTATACATCAAACTCAGTGTATCAGTAGTCACTAGCCCCAGAATCAGAGCTAGAACCCATGTTAAAATCAAGTTAAGCAGCATGAGGACCGGAGCTATGTGGGCCTGGTTTTATATCAGAAGGAACATTGGAGTATTGAAAATGGTACTTGTTCCTGCGACTGATACTTTTCAAACTTGTCATGCAGAAGTAGCAGTCTGTGACGTGATTTTTGCCTTTCCTCCACACCATTGAGACACCAAATGGCATACTCTTCTTTTTCTTCTTACCATTCACGTAAATTTTCCACACATGTTTAAGGTCAAATATGTTGATCAAATTGTTTTTCTATGTCTCCTAGTTTCACTCATAAGTAAGGACGAAATGCCCTTTTCACAAGATCCGTATTTTTGCTTGATGGTCTGGAAAAGCGACATGTCCCCAGATATAACAAACCAATTCGGATGATTCTTACACATACGATCCATCCTAATGCAAATCTAGTCTTGAAAAGATGAATAAAATAGTTATGTATGGTCACTCATCACTAGATGTGACAAAATAAAAGTAATAAACCTTTGGATTATAGTGCATTTTAGTCGCGCGCGAGTCTAGTCGAGAGGCACTCTACATCTCACTATGTGGTTGGTTCCTATTTTGCTTTTCTATTTGTTTTTGTAATAACGTCATAAATATTGGGCCAATTATAACAAAATTAGAAAACATTATGTTGTTTTGCATTCTCTTTCGAATGCCATAATTCACAAAGTCCTCCCAAGGTTAATCCGGGAATTATTTGAAATTGGCAATAACGTCATAACTGTTCGGCCGATACTCTGCTCGACTGGAATAGGCTATGATATGCTATACTGGGCTAGGCAAGCCTAGAATAGGGTATAATATGCTATACTGGGCTAGGCAAGCCTAGAATAAGCTATAGTATGCTAGGTTATTAGAGGCTAGGCTATACTATGCTATGCTATGCTAACAAATAATTTATTAGGGTAAAATATTGTAGCAGAATAAAGTCGACGGGCGACCACGTTTCCTTCTGTACCCACGTGTTCCGTGAGCTCACCGCATTTAGCTTTGAAAGCATGGCTGAACCAGGGTGAGAATGCAGCCTACGCCATTATCACGCCCCAGCCGTATTTGCTAAGGGACCGAAATCTTTGTCTCCCATGACCACTTTTCAGCCAACATTCTTTCGTTCCGTCATAGGATCGAAGTCCGTTGAACATTCCACGCCAACGTTATCACAATTCTCCCCCCACTCCCGAAGGAGTCGCCAGATTTTTCTCCAAAAATCGCACGTGTGTGTGGAGGCGGCCGCTAAAGCCACCTTACCAGGCGTCTATATAATCCTTCGACTCAGTTTATTAAGCAGCACTACTAGACTTCTCACCTACTACGGGAAGCTGAAGGACTCTCGCCTCTCCCTATAGTCGACTTCGATTCGAGGGCGAAGGCTAAATCGACATCCGTGAACTCTGCCATAATCAATCGGCGAGTAACTGACGAGGATTCCGATCTCCGAAGGCCATCTACAAGTGCTCCCTCATCTGATGCGAGAGGTAACCTGACTTTCCCCTTCGCATGCATCGTATCCCAACGAGCCCGTAAGTAATTGTAACCGTTGCCGCCTGCAGATTAATTTAGAATCTGGCTTACCCTATCGATCCATTCTTTGTGCGCACGCGCCGGTTTAAAATCCCCTCTTAAATCACTGAACGGAATCCCACCTCCTTATTTCCCTAATTAACAGAACTGTATATCGCGTAGACATTTAAATCCGATTGTCCGATCATTCCTCGAAACCCAATATTTCTGTATATTTAAATATTATTTTGTCTTTCTTTTTGCAATCCCAACGCGTACCAGCTACCTGTTAATCTTTGGTTAACTTGCATTCTGAAAGAGTTGTTTTAAAAAGGATCCAGCAAAGTTGATAATAAACCATCCCCAATGAACTCATAACAATTTCCCCATTCACTAAGGGTCATCAAACAACCTCGGCCCAAAGCCCCAAAAGTACCTACGCATATATATGTATATCTATAGAGTCTTGCCATTCTACGACAGATATACTATGATAATTTAGGCTATAAAATGCTATACTAGAAGAGCATATAGTATGTTAGGCTAGACATTCCTAAGCTATGCTTGACTAGGGAATAATAGGATAGTATAGGTTATATTTGTCTAGGATAGTTAAGGGTAGGCTAGGTTATACTATGCTATGCTAGGGTAGGCTGAAGTATAATAGGCTAGGGAGGGCTATGCTAGGTAATACTATGTTACGCTACGATAGGCTAGCTAACCA
Source organism: Ceratothoa steindachneri (assembly GCA_963969495.1). Taxonomy (NCBI): domain Eukaryota; kingdom Metazoa; phylum Arthropoda; class Malacostraca; order Isopoda; family Cymothoidae; genus Ceratothoa; species Ceratothoa steindachneri. Next base: position 104,007,175 of record OZ018327.1, on the reverse strand, counting down.
AGGCTATAATAGGCTAAGCTATGCAAAGTTATTCTAGTCTAGGGTATGGTTTGCTATACTAGTCTATAATATACTATGTTAGGCTATAATATGATACCCTTAGCTATTTTATGTTAGTCGTGGTTATGCTAGGATAGGCTATACCAAGCTAGCCTATCGTATGCAAGGGCACGCGAGTTTTTGGTCAGCAGCCGTTGTTTGGAATGTACGTTCTAATATAAATCGAGCCTATCTTAGAAACTAGACCTAACAAATGAAAACTAATTTGATTCTTAAATTCAACAGGCAAAATGGTTCTAAATCAATTAGAAAACCTATGACCTTTGAAAAAAGCTTTAAAACGCAGGCTAGTGTTATTAATATTATTTATTGATAGTAATATTTATTATTATTTATGTATTATTATTTTTTATTATTATCTAGTAGTAGTAGTATATTTTATTATTAATATTATAGCTATCCCCCTTAACCTTTTCTACCCACACTTTGTACCTGGAAGACTGTTCCTACCTGCACAAAGTTCGGTATGTTAGCCATGGTGCCTTAGTAGACTGCATACTCCATTGGAGGAATCATCTAGCACCGGAGTTTAATAATAATAGGTGATCACCAGCCCTACTCCTTAGTGCACTACCCGCCTATTTCTACTTTTCTTTGAGCATTAATCGAATGGTAGTGTATACCGTGAGGTCCCTAATTACTGCGATGGCCACTGACTAGGGGCATTATTAGGTACGGAGTGTAGTGGGCCATCGTCTCTGCTCACCTTCCACCTGTACACATATAAGGTGGCCACGCCAATATAAACCTTTTGTAGTTAAAGTTCCGGAACAATTTCACTTTAATGATGGGTCTGGTTTTGCGACTGGTCATTAATGATGAGTGCCTGTCAGACATTTAATAGTTCTCTGATGAGTGTGATACCGCACACAAACATGAAATTAATGAAATGAGTAGTTTATCCCAAGTAACAAGGGGACTACACCATAGACGACAGCACTTTATCGCTTGCAGACTATGTGGTGGTCAATGTAAAACGTGTGATGAGAAAACAGAGATGGGCTTGAGACACAATCCCTACACCGTTCGTCACGTTTGATCTTGAGAGGCTCCGTGAGGTGGGGCGTGCCGGTTGTTATCAATACTGCGTGAAGGCATTCGCACCACTGCCGCGGAAGTGGTGCTACTGCTGGTGCTTAGGCCATACGAATCGTTTATGTAGGGTTCAAAGTAGGGTTTACCTGAAGTCTGTGTAAGTTGCACCTAGGCCCAAAACAATAAGTCCCTATCGTGTATGGTCAAGTCTGTTAATTTTGGAAAGCCGCACCATGCTTCTTCAAAGCAATAGGGTGCGCATTTCCTACAGAAGAATATTATGGCTTTTCAGTCTCCGGATACTCTCTCATTTCCGAAGCTCAGGAATTGGTCCTGGGACACCTGGCGCTGGCTCGGAAGTCTTATGACTGAATTTTAAAAAGGAACCTTCTGCTCTTGGCTTAATTAAGGATTCGAGTACGGTCATTTTCGCGCCTATTCAGAACCCTTCCGCGGTTTCTCCCCCTCCCATAGACGGTCGACCGGTGTAGTTGGCGGCTGAAATGGTTCACACCCAGCATTTGCTAAAACCAGAGCTCCCCTCCCTCAGCGTGACCATTTCTCGTAAGATAAAATGGCCACATGGCTCCGCCGAGTCACTAGATTCACAGGAAGTAACAAGCATGAAGTTAGTCGTGAACCGTCTCCTGGGATTCCTAAAGCTGCAACAAGAAAGGAGGACAGCATCAACCGAGCTTCTGGTCTTAAGATCCCAACCCACCCTAGGCTCGAATGGGTGACTCGGAGATAAGGGATTTTCGAAAGGAAGAACCCCACCTCAAAAGCCGCCCAACCCGCTAAAGCTTTTAAGGTGGAGTGAGTAAAAGAGTCGGCAGCGAGACCAAGCTCCCCTAATAAGTCCTCAAAGGCGACAGCGCCTTCACTGCCAAGTTCGACCAAGAGTGCCCATATTTCTTCCTCCAAGCAGTGAACAGCCATTCTCGCAAGGGTCTTCTATTTGAAAATATCCCCAGCCTTCACTTCGAGCTAGGCATGTCGGGTAGATTTCCTTTAATAGGAATTGTCGCGTACTCAGGGCCAAGTGGGAGGAGCTTCAGAGACTCGTCTCCTCCCATTCCCCATTTGCTATCTTTTGCAGGAGACCATGATGGACGCCTTTCCCCTGTCCACACTCCGTGTTTTAACGGATTTGCGACCCAACCACGACGGGATGGGGCCATCATGTCTCCGTTATCGTTCCTATACAACCCTCTCTTCAAGAAGGACCAGTGAAGCTGCACCTGAATAGGTGGTATATTGTTATTTCTGCGTATATTCCACCGTCAGCCAACTTCGACTCAGGGTACTTCCGCCACATCGCGACACGGATGCCGAGGACCTTTCTACTCTTCATGGATTAGAGCGGTAGACATTCCATCTGAGGAAACTACGCGATAAATTCCAGAGGTCTGGTCCTTGCTGAACTGGTCGACGAGCTGTTGATAGGTGCCCAAATAGTTGATGAGTTTATGCATCACTGATCCAGAATCACTTTATTTTCCTAGTTTGAACCATCCCTATACTTTCAGGATGCACACCTTGATTTTAGATAGGAGTTGCCCAACGCCGTCAGGCGAGCTACAAACAAAAGTATTATGCCTACATCCGCTATAAACGCTGCACGAATGATTAAACCATTGGGAAATTTCGTTGAGATCAGGCCATGTTCTCGCAGATGCTCGCGTCCGTTTGGAAGTATTTCGTGAACACTTTCATCACACCTTTCGGCCGTTCTCCTGTTCACCAGGATTCGATGCACGTTCTGATGACGCTGAAGGCCGCCGACGGGAATCTACCTTCATAGGCGGAGAAGCCTTCAACTATATGTTTAAGCTGAATAGGTTTCATTACATTCTGTCCCGAAGAGACTACACCTCCCTTTGTTCAAACGATGTCCCTTATTCCATCCTTTGATACCAAAGTTTCAGAAGCTTGGCTCTTTGTTACATACTTTCATCAGAAACCGGACAGAGGGTATCTTCCCAGACTCTTCGTCGAATAGCTAATGTACTAGCTTTCGCAATTGGGGCTAGATATCACTATACCACTTGTGGTGTCCGAGAAACTTCTCTAAAGTCATCGTGTGTACGTTGATGTGGACCTTAGTTCATGTTAGATTGGCCTTTTTTCTGGACAATGAAAACACTTTTCTTTTGCACACTTGGATGTTTCGCAAGTTCCACTCCACCTAGGATGCTCTGCTCAGGCTGGAAAAAGCTGTCTACCAGGCCTTCCTTCTTAGATAGCACTTCGCCACGGTGTTTTTGATCTGGAGAGGATCAATGATACCGCATGTCGATACGCTATCGTGGAAACCCTCCATAAGATAATCTTATGTGCGCTATGTTGAAGCAAACAGGTTTCCATTTTCATTGATAAAGTTAAGGTAGTGCACTTCTCCCGTCATCCTCTGCTCCACCTAAACCCGGACTTGTTTGTAACTTAGCTCGCTTGGAAGTGGTAACTTTGACCATTTTCTTGTTCTTTTGTCGACTGACGGCTATTCTGGAAGGAACATATCCATAGCCTCAGCTTTTCTTTTGTCTGCACCAATGACATTCTTCGTTCCTTTACGTTGAGCTCTTAAAGGCATGATATGCCTAGCCTTGCTATTATATCAATCCTTTGTTCGCTCAAAGCTTGAATAAGAATGCCAGTTTTACGCATACACAGCCAATCGTACATTGCAGATGGATTCGAGCTACCTCACAGGTCTCTATTTGGCGCCTGTTGCCTTCCACAGGTCCCTTATTCAGAACCCATTTGCCAATGCACCAGAGATGCCAATTACTCTGCGCCGTACGGTGCATTATGCGCTTGCACGCGCAGGACCTGCGTTTCCCTCAGTCGCCAAAGGTTCTCATCGAATATGCTGCCAACCTGAACAGTGCAGTTAAGATCGGTTTCCAAAGTAGACGAACAAGGTAGGATCGAGTATAGAAAGTATACAAGAAAATTAGGTTCGGTATACAAAGTACACGAGTAAGTTACTATTGGTATAGAATGTATACGAGAAATATATGATTAGTATACAAAGTATAAGTGCAAGTTATGCTCGTATTTACAAAGTGTACAAGCAAGCTAGGTTATAATCGGTATACAAAGTATACGTGCAAGTTAAGATAGGTATACAAAGTGTAAGAACAGGTAATATCCGTATACAAAGTATGCGATCATGCGAAGATTTCTATACAAAGTATACAAGCAAGTTTTTATCGGTATACAAAGTATATGAGCAATTGTAATTCGATATACAAAGTATACGACTGAGACAAGATGGGTATACAAAGTATACAAGCAAGTAGGTATCTGTATACTATACGAGTAATTTTATTAGACAAATACAGATGGAACTTTTCACGTGGTCGTGGGCCGTTTCTTTGCTTTGAATGAGTTGCGTAGTAAAATTAAAGAACGGACCAAAAATGGGCGGACACCCTGTACAACTCTTATTAAATAGCTTCGGATATTATAAACACGGCCAAAGCTTTGTTAATTTCACGAAGATTCTGAGTTATTAAGACGGAAAGTCTGGAAATTAACGATGGAGCACGAGCGAGTTTAAAACCAGCTGACTGCGTTGCTGAGATACAGTGGACGCACGCCTTAGTCCACCTGCAATTCTTAATCCTTAAACAACTCGGTTAAAATCGAGTTTTAACAGCCGCTACACTTCACACTCGCAAAGATAAAAGCCTTCCCCCTCCTCCTAGTCAGTGGGTACTAGTTTCGTTTAAACACAGTTAGGTTGCCGCCTAGAGAGAGGTATGGAACGCTTCTCCAACCTTTAGAGTCACAATTAAAGGGCAAAGGGAAGAAAGGAACAGGGCCAGTTGAAAAAAAGACGTGGTCGCAGATAACGGGATTCGAAACCACTAACTTCCCCTCGCTGAGATACAGTGAACGAGCGGCTTATCCCACTTGGCTATCACTTGGCCCAAAACACTTAGTAATTTAAGAGCTTCTAAGACTCCCTCCGCTTCGCCCTTGCCACGCTACAGTAGGAATAGTGCCAAATTCTCTCTAAGTTTAGCTGTTTATGGAAGATTCGGACTTATAAAAGGAAAAAAACGTTTATTTTCGTATTTTTTAAATTCCCAATTAAAAATTATTAAAATATCAAAATATTAATATTTTTAATTAAGGAAAGTAAAATTATTTTTAATTTAGAAAAGTACAATAATTAAACAAACTCCTATCGTTTCACCTAACGGCGGATCCCTTTTATTAAGGATTCATTCGGTTCTTTTATTGAAGGACGCTTAACGCCCTCTTACTTCCTTTGCTGGGTCTAAACAAACCAGCAAAAGATATGTGAGATTTAAAAGAGGAGCAAAAGACAACCTGAGAGAGAGTAGCACGTCCTCTGGGGGTACTGGGCTCGGGAGGGCGCACCGCTCGCTACCACAGGTTAGAGTAGTAGCCGAGGTATTAAATTCCCGGACATTATTGGCTGCTCTTGCATGGTTGTGGTTCTGAATGGGGGTTTTTGAATGAGTACAACTTTTCATTAACTCCTTAGTTTTTAAAATATTCTTTCCTTTTTGAAGTCTCTTTAAATTTCTTTTTTGCCATTTTAATTCGTTCTAAGTCTTCTTTCACCGATTTAAATGCTTTTTAATTCTCATTTTAGCCATTTTAATCCTTTTTTTAGCCTATTTATTGCTATTATAATTCTTTTTTGAAGTCTCTTTCCAGCCATTTTAATCCTTTTTGAAGTCTCTTTTTAGCTATTTTAATCCAATGTGAAGTCTCTTTTTAGCAATTTTCATCCTTTTTGAAGTCTCTTTTTAGCTATTTTAATCCTTATTTTTTTAATTTATTATTTTTGTATACATGAAAAGCACATTTACTAGGGGTTTGTGTATTTCAACATCAATTACAAACACATTTTAAAATCGACTGTTGATTTTTAACACCGATGAAAAGCCCATTTTTAAAGCTTTTTTTCATTTTTACATCCATGTAAAGCTAATGTATAACGCGTTTATTAATTATTAGGATCGATGAAAGGTCCATTTTTAATCTGCTTGTGAGGTTAGCTTCTGAAATTTCGGTTATTATCTCCTACAATAATTCTAGATTTTGAGAAGAAAAATACGATATCATCACCGGAAGCGGTGTTTCCACTCGGCCCGACCCTACGCATGCCGTGTTCTCAATCATCAAGGCCATAAAAATAATATACATTCATGTGATACAACAGGGTCATGTTTTCGTGAGATTATTATTACACAATTGAACTTGGATCGACTATGCTTCATTTTCACAATTCCAACCAGGAGAGGAGAAATATTTAACTTAATTAGGCGGTTGAAACTGAAAGACTTAGTGAGATAGTCTTTGGACGGTCGATGGAGACGAAAGATGGTTATGCGTTGCCATAACTTCGGATTAACCCATTTTTATGGCATTATGCCAGGGCCATCTAGGATGAAAAGTTCTTTCAAATATTTATAGGTGTGTATCTGTATCTTGAGATTATATACTCGGGATGATCCCACGAAAGGGAAGGGTGCTACGTGTAGACTGTTACGCCTGGTACTTAAAATATCTGCACATCTCAGCACCAGTGACTCCGACGGTGTCAAATTAGTTTAAAAATACCCAGGTTTTGTTTCTTCTAAATATTTTATTTTTGTCACTTTCCTAAAAACCATAACTTCGGGGCCGGTAGCAAATATCGAGGGCTAATCACCAACCAGCTTTTGTCCACTCATCCCTGATTGAGGCCGTGAAGGGGGAACGGAATCATCCCTCCATCTTCTTCTAAATCTTGCCTTATTTTTTTTCATTTATTCTTTTATGCAAAGTAGTGTCGTGTGACACCTGGATACGTCCTTTTAAATCTGTTCTCCCATGTAGCCCTCATTTGAACCCAAGACGAATAGATACCTTTCCTTGAACATCTTTAATTACCTAATTATTATCAAGAACCCAAAACCTCTCAGACGAAATAAAAATACGGCCAAATAAAAATCCCGTTCGATCATTACTCGAAAAGTGAACTCGAAATGCTGGCGATAAAGCGCCCTTCGGGACCTCGCAGGACGACGGGAAATCTGTTCTTAGGGAGGACCGCCCCCTCATCGAGCCGTCTCCCAATCTGAAAAGAATAGAAGTAGACGTCGCCATGATTTTGAATCTAGATTAAATCATCGGAAAGGAATGGATTACTCATCTAAAACGTAGAGGATCGTAAAAATGTGGGTAACGAACGCCCACACAGCGAGGATGGGAGTAGAGGAGGCTGGCTGGGGGACAAATTAAAGAGCATACTTAATGAGAAACTAGGAAGAAAGGAAAGCTTGCTGCGGTGAAATGTCAGCTTGATTTATTTCCTGGAGAAAAACACATAAGACACTATCCTCTCCCTATGTATTGTGCAGGGCAGGAAAAAAGAGGTTTAGGAAGAGATTCTTATTTCAAGTAGACGTTAGCTCGATGATGCAGATAAAGAAACAACGGCGTCATCCAGAGTAATCAGCAGAAGTGAGGACGATGGTAAATGAGAGATCAGATACGAGGTGTCTCATCGGGAACGATGGTCAAAAGCTTAAACCGCCTGGAAGAAATAGGAAAGAAGCAAAGGTGACAGTTTTATTCCAACTGAAATGAAGGAACAAAGTGCAAATTTCTTAATATAAAGATAAGAAAAATCTTGGGCGCCTCCAAAAGAGTAATGCATGATTTCGTCAGCCGAAAATAGGAAAACTGTCCTGAAATGGAATGAAAGCGAGTAATAGCGTCGATTTAATGCAATGGATTGTTTTAAGCTGATTCTTGTGTAATTGCTGATGCAAAATCCAAGGACACGCAGTTCCTTATATAATATTTCTCTTCGATTACTTGTTGATGTTTTCCACCATGATGAAATCAAAATTTAAATGGATTTGGTTTTAGGTTTTAGGCAATAGCTATATAGTTAAATAAAGTCATATTTAAATTTAACGCATATTAGCCCATCGATGTTAATTTCCTTGGTATAAATCATGTCATCTTGCTCACTCAACGAGTATCTTTGCCCTCATTACCCTAGTGGAGGGAGTGCAAGAGAGTTAGGCGCCTTTTTTCTGAATACTCCACTTAAGGCTTCATACCTCCCACACATTTTCTTCTCTTACTTTTAACAAAATAATATAATGGAAGCTGAGTGGTGAAAGGCCAAAGATGTAGCAATAAGACATTAAAAGATGGGCCTAAGTTGGCTTTGAACAATAGCTTCTCGTCTGCGGGGGGGGGGGAGGGACGGGTCTCTTTGATATCCCTATACCTTGGATCGCCCAGAATGAACCCACTGCTGTAGGTCTGCTATTTTAGAGGGGAAATAACGCAACCTCCCTTGGTGCCTCCAAGCATGCCCCGAACACCCTTCTTTTCTTTTGACTCTTTGATTAGCTGGTAGAGAGGCACTCTGGTGAGGACAACGTCCTTCAGAAAACGACATAAAATTGCCCATTTAGGAATGAAGAAGTATCATTAATATTGACGAAATGTTTCGGCATCCTAAAAAAAATTTACGGTTACTAACTTTCTTACTTCAGGTTATTTAACCTTACCATTTACATGGTTTCTCTCTCTTTGTTGATCTATCACTAGCATCGGTCCCCGGCGTTGCCGGGATAAAAAGGTCCTGTCGCATATAAATAGAGATGGATGTTTGAAATTCTTATATTGGGGGCAAGAAAATATCTTTATTTGCTGATACTTATTATTACTTGTGGGGTCAATGCAGATTCGGAAGAGTTAAACAACGTTATGGCGCAGGATCAGATTGAGAGTCTTATAGATACAGATACAGAATGTCAAGTTGTTTAATCATCGGTCGCCTTTCCATTTAGCACTCACATAATACATCTTTTACGCCGTCTTCATTCGTGCAATAACACCACTATCTCTTAACACGTTCTATACTTACCCCCCCAAAACTCAAACAGAATCTATTCGAAGTTATATGGAAATAAATGTTACGAGAGTTAAAGAAACATTATTAAACCCGTTGAAAAGTGGCGTGGAAACTGGCAAACGCTCATCTTTTATTATTGTCCCGTTGGATTACTCCACTTCTTTCGTCCGGAGGCCCACAATGGCTTGCTTTAAGGGTACTGGAAACTTTTAGGGAGTGGGAGAGATGCTAAAAGTGTTGGAATGGGTTGAGGCGTAGATTCGAAGAACGATAAGCGTTGAATAGTAGGAATTCGAATCCCTTTTAGTTATTAGTTGCATGGGCGACAGTTCACTTCGCTGTAGCAATTACCGCAACAATCACTCTAGTATACATGGGTAAATTTAAGTCGATCGCTGCATTTAAACATCCTAAAGACACTTCAACTTAATTACTAATCAAACTTGTGCCCTGGCGGAAGAATACAATTGGTTCGGAAGGAACAACTCTTCACGGACGTCTTCATTCGTCCCCTTCAATTCCAACGCAAGGCTCGGATTTTGTTCTTTAGCGTCTTTGTCCACTTTTGTAATCGCTTGTTCGAGGAAGTTTAAAATACGATCAATTGCAGAATATTTCGAGTTGACGATTTCATCTCGATCTTGTCTTAGTTCCTTAATAATAATACAATAGCTTAAACGAGGAATTACGATACAATATTTTAACTCCTTGATTTATTTTTGATTCTCTTAAATCGTGATATGGATCAAGGGGAGATAAGGAGCTTTCTTTGACCTAGTGTATAAGGTGGTCCCTATATATCTGCCAAACACCCGAAGCATTTGACGGGGTAGGGGAATTTTTTTTGGGGGGAGGCAGGGGGCTTTTTTGGCAAACTCAAATTTGTCTATACTTCTTTTTCCTTCAAAGGATGGTTATTACCGTTTGGATACCAATATTGTAACTTGTGTCATCATAATTTTCACTATCATTAACACTATCATCATTAGCAGCAATATCATTATTATCGTTATCATTAATTTCTATATTAATATCATCAGCATTATCATTACCATCATCCTTATTATTATCAGCAACATTATTTACAATATTCTCAACATCTAACGTGGCCCCCTCAGGACAGTCTCACAGAGGGCGCGACCTCACATAATTGTGGTCACGTTGAAGGGGTCCTACAACACAAGGTGTAAGAATAAAGCTTTCTCCCTCAATTTCCCTTAAGGATCGGAGGGAGCAAAGATGCCATGTAATTCTGGGGAGCTCTAAATAACGACATCATCTTAATCAGAGCCAGTGTAGGTCATCCTTTTATGAACTGAGAGAGAACGAAAGAAAGAAATATCAAACCAGATCGGTTGGTTTATAATCATAAAAAGCCTCCATCAACGTTTGATTTGGCGTCACTAACTACCCTCTCAACTTGCTACAACTGGTTGCGCTTATCTCTACTAGTCCATCGTCAATCAATGATAACGATAATCTCGATGGGGTTAGATTTATATTATCCTTTGCCAGTCATTCGTCCTCATTGAACCCACCCGACAGGAGCCTCAGTATGAAACTAAGTCCTTTACTTGCCTTAACCTAGTGTGGGCGGGGAGTCCTGTAAAAGAAGACTAGCCAGTAAATTGCCATGTTTACTCAGGAACGAAAGAAAATTATCATGGTAGTAACCAAAAATGGCAGCACAGCTAGAGGGTAACGCTTTTTTTTCTTGCGAGAGTCCCTGGGACTAGAATCTCTAGAATTCGAGTAAATGATTAAGATGGTGTTACAAAACGAATTAAAATATGAGTCTCATTACCATTACAATCATGGGCGCAACAAGGAGCGACTTTCGCACATTTACTTACACCTCTTGACTGTAATGGGTTGAAGGGAAGTACATTTCCTCTTTTTCCTGATTTTGAAAGAATTATGGCTTTTTACCTAAAGATTTTTTTTTAAAAACTCAAATGCAAATTTCAGTTTTCACACGTTCGAGTCCACAAACCCTTTGGAAAGTACTGAGATACGATCGGGAAAGTAGGTTATCTGGTATGAAAATTTATGTAATTTAACAGTGATCACGATTGAAAAAAATACCAATTGGGAAAATGTAAGCGAGGGTGGGCGTTGACTATTGTACTTCCTCCTTTTTTTATTCAGATTTCTTTAGGTTATCTGTCCATTATCCTTCCATTTCTCGCTCCATTGACCTTCTATTTATGCCTCTAGAGCGATTTGGTCGCTTTTTCTAATAAGCCCGATTTCCTGCCTTCTCTCAGCCCCTTGACACTTCCCTATGTCATTATTCTTAACGTGTCGAAGAAACCTCTCATCCGATGCTTCGATTGACTCAATCCCTCTTTTTAAGGGGCTCTCTTCTTTATCTTAGCCCTCTATCTCCCCACTACTCTCGTTTTCCCGCAATCAAGGTTCTATATTAATTGCATCCTATAGGAAATTTGAAATGCAACAGAAATCACAATGAATCACACGTGACGAGTCCTCATAATAGGAGACCCGCTGGAATGTGACTTGGAAGATTCGAGGGCAATTTGAGTAAGATCAGTTAATTGAGAAATTTGTGGCAGGAGAATCCTCATTTACTAGCACTTAATGAATTTCGAGAAATTGGCAATTGCAGAAGCACAGAAAGACAAATCCCTCGTCCCATTACGATTTGGCCATTCTATTCTTTGTAGATATTGTAGTCAAGTTATTGATTTTAATTTTTGCTGATAAATCAGAGGAAGGCGAATTCGACATGACTTATGTAAAACGTAAAGAATTAAAAAATGTAATTTATATATAGCTAATATGAACGCTATAATTGTGGAAAGAGTAACCAAAGAGGAAATGGAAGGATTATTTCGTTTCAAGAAAGGGAACGCAGATTATCCACTGGAGGCATTTTCATTCAACGTAGGGAAAAATTAAATAATGAAAATAAATAAAGGGAATAGTGAACAAATAGTGAGAAGACTTCAATGGGATTAGAAAGCCAAATCCTTAGGGCAGTCTTGAGGTTGCATTAAAGTCCTCAGGAACAAGCGATACAAAGAACACAGCCACTCGAGAGCATGAACTACAATTCTCTTGGGTGAAGAATTATGTGGGTACTCCAGGATACACATTTCGAAATAGTACACATAAATCAGTTTGCCCGTTAAGTGATCAGAGGGCTAACATTCCCCCCATCCCCCATTCGGTGAATGGTGCTGGAAGGGTAAATAAAGCCCCTACTACTACTAAAACTTGAAAGAACTGCTCGCCCTTCCGGCCCCAGTGTATACTCTCCTAGAAAATATCAGGTATAGCATGGGATAATATGCTATAGCTAACATCTGGTGAGTAGCGTGCCCCCCAATCCCAATTCCAGCAGATCGGCGTCTTTTCACTATTTACAGATCGCTTCTGCGAGAGATTCACTTGATGGTTTTCGCTTTAAATTTGATTCACAAAAATTCTCCTATTAAAACATTCAAATAAGTTAAATAGTAGTGCTTGTCTTTATTGATAAAGAGAAAACTATCGAGGGATTCCCTGTCATAAGGTTTTGCAACGAAATTCTTAAAGGGCAAAGTTGGACTTAATTCAAAGAGCCACTCACACCACGTAATTTTAACATGGCTTTCGTAGGAGTGCCTAAAATCCCCACAAATGCCATCAGGATTCCTCCAAAGAATATGCTCCTGGAGCCATTGAATGCGCCTTACGCGCTTATACAGCTTAGATTAACGTCGCTTTCTCTCGCAATCTTTTTCACATTTCATCTATTCATTATTTTTTTCCAATCTTTCATTTTAAAATATTTGAGGCCATTTTTACAGCGATTTACTGGTATTTAATCAGGAATAAACTTGCTCCATTTTTTTAAGGTAACAATGCATGCATCTGTGTTTTATCATATAGTATTTTGCTGTAGAAATTAAGGTAACTTTAAAAATACAATAATATCGATGCTACTGAATTTTTCTATTCAGTTTGCCTGTGTAGATTGGAAAAACATAAATATTTGGCGTGAATCCGGGGATATATTACTAATCCCCGCGAAAACATAGTCCCAGCGTTTGTTTAGAAATAAGAATGGCATCCCTATTCGAGATATATTTATTGAATTATAAACAGCCGCCAGAACCATGTTTTCCCTGGGATTAGTGACATACCCCCGGATCCACGCCAAACATCCATGTTTTGCCAGTTTGGTCCTCCGTTTACATTTTGTTTAGTATTTTGTGGGCCTTTATATACTGAAATAGCTCGCCTTGCATTTGATTACCGAGTTAAAACTGGCATTATTAGCCGAAAACTGTTTTGTTGTTATAAATAAATTAGATTCAAATATTTTGGTTTATTTTTATTTTACTCAATGGATATTTATCACGCTAATACGATATCTTCTAATATATTTATATATATATATATATATATATATATATATATATATATATATATATATATCAAACATACCGCACTAAAGAGAAAACAGATATTTTTTCGAAAATAGTTATTTCCTACTTCGAAAGATCCTTACTGGGTGGGATTTGAACCAAGCACACGAGGCAGCGAGCCACCGCTTATATCTTAATAAAGTGAGCATTTAACCACTGGGCTACGCGTAAGACCAAAATGTTTTCTGAAAAGACAAGTTTTTTTAAGCCACGCTTCACAAGGTCGATCGGAAAGGTGAAAGATAGAGAAATTAATTGGGAATTCAAAGTACACAGGAGAAAATAGTGAAACAGCCAGCGAATATACAATCTATATCTCTAATAAGCGCGAAAGAATGTTGAAGTAAATCCAGCATACCGCAAGAAAGAGAAAACGTAATATTTATTTTCAGAAATAGTTATTTCCTACTTCGAACAAATCCGTACTGGCGTGGGATTCGAACCAAGTACATTTAGGCTGCGAGCAACCGCTTTGATCTCAATTAAAGTAAGCCTATAACCACTCGGCTACACGGAAGACCAAAATCTTCGGAATAGACAAGCTATTTTAATACAACCCTATATGGGTAAGCCTTCCAGGCTTAATGTTTCAATACGCCTCCAATACATTTAAAAAATAATATTGCAATACAGAGGTAAAATTTCTATTGAATTTATTCCTAAATCAGCAACCAATTAATATAATTAGGAGGATTTTAATAGATTTTAAGTACAAAATTGCCAATTGCAAAGTGATTACACGAATAATAAAGGTCAATTAGGTTTCGTAACAAAAGGAAAAAATACAGATTAGCTGCTCGGTGGATTTTCGAGATTATTCCCATATCAAAGCATCTTTTCACGTAAAAATTTCGTTCATCTCACAAGAGAACATTAATTGATTTGCTTGACTGTGTTCTTGTTTATTGGCGGGTAAATTAAAAATCGTGAGAGGGCGTGTATTTTTTTTGCATTTACACCAGAAAAATAGTCATACGCTACTTCCCTTATTCAGGCGGTACAAAGATGCTATAGCCAAAAGGAAAGAGTAGATATTTTGGCTATTCGTCTCGCAATAATGAATAGCAATCTGCATTGCGAAGTTCTAAACGTTAAGTCAAACTGAGAGAAAGATAATCCATTTGACTTTTCTCCATGACTCGCTCGCTACTCTTTACTCCTGCATCGTTCGGCTCTGATCCCAATAATTTCCCTCTACTTTTCTATTTGCAAGTCCATTAGGCGCAAACTAACGTTTCTACAAGACAACCTCGAGTTTCAGCCCGACAAAATTATGGAGGTGAGGATCCTAAACTTATGTGAAATATTTAAGAGCTATTTTATTCTAACTAGTGTTATGTTAAGAGATTATTTTTCTAATCAATGAAATATTGAAAAGAAATGTTATTCTAATGAGTGAAGTGTTAAAGCGCAATATTATTCTAGGCCAGTAATGTAATACACGGGGAGAAATAGTTTTCATTTATTCTTCCAATTAAAATCCTGTTTATTCTAAAATGGCAAATTCATCACTCCACTCGGGTGCAACTCTCAGACGATTAATTCATATTATTAATTAGGTAGTAAAATAAAGCACAATAGTTAATCATTTTGCCTCCATCCACTATAGAGTAGTGAATATATAATTTATGAATTTAAAAGAGGGAAATGCTAAGCTCATTTTATATAAAGACATTGGACTGATCCTGGAATCCTTCGGCCCATTTATTTTTAATATAGTCGTTGCTCAACTCCTGGAGTTCATTATTAGACCTATGATCGTTCATCATCTGGAGATAAATAACTTAACAAATAATGCATTACACGGCTTTCAACGCGAATACTTATGCAACTCTAATTAACTCATGTGGAGTCTAATCCTCGACACAACAAGAGGAAAATGGCAAGAATTTTAAATGTGAGGCATACAACAATTCGTAACCATCTTATAAAAATAGGATAAATTCGCACAAATGTTGTTTGAGAGCCAGATGAATTGCCCTAAAGAAAATATTTTCGTGTAAATATTGCTTCATTTCCCTTGGTTCGAAATGTCAGTGAGCCCTTTTTGGATAAAATTGTTTCGGGAGATAAAAAGCCGCTTCTTTACATTAGTATTAATCGCAAAATACTATAGTTTGATCGTAAGCAAAATAGATTCCTCCTTCCAGACGTGGTCTCCAATAGCAAAAGGCTAGGTTTTGCATTCTGTGGGATACGAAAAGGGGTTATTCATTTTGAGCTCTTCAATAATCAGCAAATAGTTACTGTAGACCTTTAAACTCAACATTTACAACTTTTCTTGAAGATCTTGAACAAAAACGTCCTTGAATGCTCAACAAAAAAGGTGTTCTCCTCCATCATGACCATACACGCCCACACTTGGCACGTTCGATCCTAATAAAAAATAATGCGTTAGGTTTAAATAATTAAAGTATAAATGTGGATGAAATGGGTGTTGGGAGATTGGTCGCAGATTTCGAGTCTACAAACCTTAAAATTTATATCGCAATAATTTCCCGGTGACCATTTCAATCGAAAAGTGCTGATTAAAACTCTTTGAACTTGTCTGCTTCTAACTTTCAGAACGTTGACTTTAAGGCAGATACATCTAATAAAGTGAAGGTGAGAAATATATTGCATTTAATTCTTACCAGGGATGAGAACATGGTAGGAAAAGTTCAAGTTATAAAGTACTCAGACAAGTGACCTCAACTTTTCAAATTTAGCTGCCACCAAAAATAACGATTAACAGCAAATGAGAAAAATCAAATATGGTTTATTGGGAACTGCATTTTCTGTTTTTCCTGGTCGTATAAGGAGAAATGAATGGGGTAGCTGTTTTCATAATATGTAGGTCCAAACTTTGTATTTGATAGTCTAATGAGGTAATTTTATTTTATATTTATCTTTCCATATCTGTTTAAAATATATGATTAAGGGTTATGTTTATTTATTATTTAATCTGTTTTAGGCTAAGGAGTAGATGAGTCCCTACCAGAGACTCAATGGGAAAATGGACTGAGAAATCGAAAAATAACAAACTTATAAAAATCCAAGATATTTTGAGAAAAATGGGACAATACTAGAAATTAGTAAATAAGCTTATCTTCCAGGGGTGAGATAACTTTATTAAGCAAAAAGATTGAATTTTTAGCAAGCTTAAGCCTCAATATGTTAGGGAGAGTCTTTTCAGCAATTCCCTCTTCATAGATTTTAGGATATACAATAGATCTTAAGTTGTTGAATCAAGATAGACCTCTGATTTCTACTTCTTGTTAGTATGACCGGATCTCACAGACAGGGCATGGTTAAAGAGAATTCCTCTAGTCAGGTTTCTGCCACCTGCATATGAGAAACTCACAAAGTAGTGCGTGAGTAGAGCAATAATTGCAAGACTTCCCACAGGAAAAATGAAAAACAAATTCCTGCCTTTAATTTTCCTACGGGATTTTCTGTAATAGATAGATATGCATTCATTGTATCGATAAATATACCACTTCAAATGAGAAAGGTTCAATTTACTGATGTTTCTTTATCTATCCTTCATTCCAATCGACAGTACCCCACTTATATTTTGATTAGTTGTGAACAAAAGCCATTTACTCAATAGCACAAACCATAACACGAATTTCATCATTGTTATCGTCCATTATCTCATCCTAGCATTCTATACCACGAATTCTATGACCCATTTGACAAAGAGTAAATACTGTATAATAGATTTGTTGCTTAATTTATCTTGCCCCGCTTTCCCTCGGGAATATAATCGAATGCGAATACCTAATGACCAACCATAGAATTTACCGAGTCTCTCTTGTGCATAGATCCGGAATATTGCATAAGCGTTCTGTTAATGAAATGTCATTTCAACGCAGCAAATTGAACCGGCAAGTTTTTTTTAGGTCGTCTGACGAAAACGTTGCCTCGTTGTACATTCCCAAATCTCTTTCAACAATCATTACAGAGCTTTCCTTTATGCTTTAAAACAGTTACATTATTTCTAAGGGTGAAGTATTAATGCTGCCTTTATGCTTAGACCAATATTTGCTTTTTTCTAACACGTACCCATGATAAGAATTCTATTTGATTACAAATGTGCTAATCATAATTCATGGCAACACATAAATGCATATTGGATGGCCTGACTTAATGCCATATAAAACGGATAAGGAAAATATTTCTCCTCTCGTGGGTGAAAATGGGAAAAGAAGGGCAGTGGAACCAAGTTTCAATGTGCAATAATCTCATTAATACTCTTGAACTTTGTTCTTTTGCCCTAGAGGAAGGTTAGAGTTTTTGTAAACTCAGCCTTGCCTGCTCTGCTCATAGCAATATAAAATTCCTCCTAGCCCAATCAGGTTTATTTAGGATAAAAATATCAGGTCATTCAATAATTATCTGCTCTATTTTATATTATAACCTTTGCTGTGACCTCGAGTTTCTAGTGCCTAAATGGCATCCCTTATGCAAACCAGATGGAGTTCTCTTCCAGAGATCCAACTCTATGTATCTGTTTATTTTATCTTAATTAAACTTTTAAAAAAAGTTTTGAGAGCCCATCTAGTGAATGCTTACTAGGGCAAAATTTACTATACTCCAAACACAGCCTACTACTACTAGTTTAGATTAAAAAAAAGTAACAATAGGTGAATGACAAAACACAGCGAAAAAAAGGACAAAGGCTAAAAACCAACCATAAAAGAAAAACAAAAGGACAACAAAAAGAAAGCGCCCTCCAACGTCGGGGGTGAGAAGACGTGGACACCACCTTAGATTTGGCTAAGGAAAGTAACGATGGACGAGGTTTAATGCCTGTTGGAATTGACGCTCCAGATTTGTATCTGGGCCGTGGCAAAAAAGATCTTAAGGGCATTCACGTAGAGCGTTGAAAAAATATCCCTCAGCAGCCCCGAGGTGATGCCGTTGATGCTCAGGGCCAAGAGTGTAAGATTGAGGACATTTCCCTGCGGGATCCCGTCTTCCTGCTCCATTGTGTTGGAAAGGGCTGCCACCACCCGAAAGCAGAAGAAAAAATTCATATATAAAATTTGGGAGGCACCCCCTCGCCCCTATAGGTGGAGAGTCTTAATAATACCGTATCATGGGACTTCTCTAGATCGTAAAAAACCGTGGCATACTGCTGTCTACAAAGGAAGGCCTCGCGGACGGCATTTTCCAGTCGAAACAGAACATTCGATGTGGATTGGAACTTGTGGAAGCCACACTGTGCAGAAGACTGGTGGCCTCCGCCATCTAGAGAAAAGGCTAATCTAACATATACCAATTTCTCCATTAACTTGCGCACGCAGGAGTTTAGAAAGATTGGGCCTAAACCGGCCGGAGTAGAGTCATATCACCCCGGTTTGCGGAGAAGGAGTTCAGTAGTGATTCTTCACGAGTCGGGCAGGATGCCTTCTACCGAGATCCTGTTGAACAACTCATATAGAAAGGCCATATCTCGCTCACTCAGGTTTCGAAGGATGTCGTACGGAACATCGTCCGGACCAGGGGGGTGTCTGCGCATGAAGCGAGAGCGGATTTTCTTTTTTTTATTTTAGGAGCCCATCTTTGCGTCTGTCTACTAGAGCAAAAGACGCCGTACTCATATTACAGCCAACTACTAGGCTATATTAACAAGCAAATAACAATATGTAAATAGAAAATAACAAAGATAAATAGGTTAGGCTTAAAAAAGCAACATAAACAACAACCAAAGAAAACAAAGAACCAAGGTAACAAGAAAGAAACACGCTCCATTTGGAGAAAATGGAAGAGTTGGGTGTACCCAGTAGTGCTGTATAAAATTGTATATATATATATATATATATATATATATATATATATATATATGTATATATATATATATATATATATATATATATATATATATATATATATATATATATATATATATATAATACTTGTAGTTGATTTGTTCCTTGGAAATCTGATACTTTAATTTCAATAATTGTCAATTTTATTATTTTAACTTATCTTCGCCCGCTTTTTAAGCCAATATATAATGCATGCTTCTAACTGGTCCTACTGAAAGGCCGAAACGTCCGGCCAATAAATGATTAAGGTAATCTCTTGGGTCTTCATATTCATACTATATATATATATATATATAAATATAGTTGTTAGCAAAGCTATGTACGTGCGCAGCATGATTTGCAACAGGCTGTTAACCCCAAGTCGATGCATTTAGATCTTTATCTAGGTTACTCTATAACTAACACGGGAGTCTTTATAGCGCTCAAGGGTAGAGTAAAGTATGCTTGTAGAACCCAAATTCTAAGATTTAATAGGGCCTGCGATAAACTCCACAAATAGACACTCGGGGAATCAATCAAATCTTAAAAGGCTATTTTTGTAAATTAAGAAAATATATGCCATGTAATAATGAACCTATCTAGAATAGAGAGAAATACTTATAAGATAAATAGACTTGAGTTAAGAAAACATGAATGTAAATAATATATGAATTTTGCTTGAGGCGAGAAGAATGAATTCGAGACGCCAGCAAACATATGAACATTTACACAAAAATACAAAGTTGTTCCAATGCCGCCAGAGAAGGTTAGCTGTTTAGACAAAGCTTGGGATACAAGTGCAGAACTGAAAAAAAAGGAGCAGCGGTCATTGTTTAATTAACAACCAGCATTGTTTGTATAGCGAAAGACTGCGAAATTCAGTTGTGTCCTAGTATCTTGACCTGAAACAAAATCCCTATCTCCTGAATTCAGCCCAACCAAAACATGGAACAAGCTCCCCCCCACAAAACAACAGTGGATAATGATAGGCCAATCCCATTGTTTCTAAAACAAATATATCCTTCTAAATACCCCTAAGAGTTAGTCAGAAAGGCGTCATGTAGTAATAAGCCAACCTAAACACGATTTACGCCCGTCTCGAATCTTTCTTACGCCCAAGGCTACCCGAGGGCTACGCCCAAATAAAGATTCCAAAATTCTCCCGTTTTGTGATTTCTTTACTACAGCTCCACCGCATTTATCCTTTAAACATAGCCTACCTAATATTAAGCCTCGATCAAGCGAATTTTCCTCTTCGCTGACGCCTACCATAAGAACGTTCGGCGTTCTCATTAACTCTTGACCCCTTTATCCCTCAACCTATTAACATCGACCAGTCACGATAAGAGAACCAATTTTATGTTATGGGAACCGATTAAATATATACATTTATTATAAGAGATTCTTAAAATATGGCATTTATGTATTTGATTTATGTTAAAAGGATGACGTACTGCGTTTAAGGAGGAAACATTTTACCTAGGATAGTCACCTAAAGCCGATTCCAATGGTTCCCGCCGAATAAAGAACTTTGAATCCAGATCCAAGATTCCTATTACCTTTGAGGAAATCTACGATCACCATTTACCCAATCTACTAAGCAAGAAGCGAGCTTTCTAATTTTGGAGTCATAGCCTTGTAAATATAAGGCATTCCATGAGGAAGGTCCCAGGCAGCTGCCCAGCTGATTTAAGAAACCCGTTTGGCCACGGCAAGAGTGGTACCAAAATATTCGGTGACAAATCACCCCTTGGTAATCACACCGCTCTCGAAGAGGCTTACCTCAGTTCTTACCACCTAAGGCGTAGAAGTAGGGTCTCTTTTGGTGCTTTCCTCCTTTCGGAGGGCACCTTGAGGAACTCCTGAAGATGGCCTCATTACCAATTTCAGGGGTGTTGCTTTCTGTGTGTCTAAAGATTAGGTGTAGGTACACAGCCGTTTCGCTTTAGGGGAAGCGGTCACGCTGGGGGAAAGGGGGAGCCCTGGTTTTAGCCGGGGGTCGGTTTGAACCCTTTGTGCCCGACAGCCGTTAACAGGTGAGACCCAGGGGTGGGTAGAATCTGCAGAAGGGTTCCGAATGAACCCGGAAACGTGGCACTCATAGGCCTAGAGGAGCCAGGAGTAGAGGGTGTCTTTTAATTCATTGAGGCATAGAAACTCCCAGGCAGCGCCCGTTGCACTAGGAGAATGTCCTTACCCTCGCAAACTAATAGAAGATCCTGGGCCTGAATGGCGAGGATTTCCTTCTCAAGGAGTTACGCACCACATTGCTCACCGCAATTGACATACTTGTCCACACACTATTTGGACCCCGACTTTGAACGTCTAGAGGAGCGCTTAGTATGGTCGAAGTGGTGGCAGTAGTATCACCACCGCATTAGTAGCACGAATGCCTTCACGAGGTAGCGAAAACAACTGGCACGCACAGACTCATAAAGGTTGTTAGAGTCGAACGTTCGAAGAGTGTAGGGGTTGCTTTTGAGACCATTTCCTGTTTTCTCATTACGAGTTCAGCTTTGACAGCTTTATGGTCGTCCAGCTCTAAGGTAATGTCATCTCTTGAGTAGTTCCCGAGTTCTCTCGATCAACTACCCCATTCACGAAGTTCATTGTAGAGCGCGGTGTCACAGGCACCGGCGTACCATCAAGTGCCCGAAAGGCACTTATCATAGCCGCCTCTGAGGGATCCGACGCATTCTTCAAAAGGCTCCCATCCATGAAACGGGTCACCTACGTCTCTCTACCAATCACGCAAGCTAGAACTCTCCTCTGATATATCATGTTGCCCTTGGCCAACAGTACACCAGCCCTAAAAGTATCATAGCCTCCATGGAGTTTGAATCTTTATTTACAAACATTCCTGTTTTTGAAACTATAGACATAATCCTTGAAAGATTATACAACAAAAGGATCGCCTCCTCTTAGCATACCGAGAGATACCTTACAAGAAATCCTCTTGATCTGACCTACGGAAGCCCTCATCTATGGGCCAAGAGGTGACCTTTACGTACAAACCGACGGTGTTGCAATGGGTTCTCTCCTCTAAGTACTCTTCGCAAATTTTACTTTGGACGCGCGGAAGGACGAGTCTTTTCAATGTTGCCAAAACCAAATATTTACTGCAGATATATAAACAAAATATACATAAATATACAAACAAAAGAACAAATACAGGAATTACTAAGAACATTCAAGAACTGCTCCTCACTTAACTGCACCATAGAAAATAGCCAAATAACCAATTCCATTTTTATATACCCTAACCACTAAGCATAACGATAAAATAACTACCAAAGTTTACGTCAAAAACACAAATCCATCAATGCCAAAAGTCTAAGTCCCGGACCGTTATAAAAAAATATAATAAATTCTTACATCAACCGTGCTTTCACCCATTGCTGCACATGGAAAGAAACACACGAAAAACTTGAGCGTGTTACACATGTACTCGTGAATAACGTTTTTACAAAGGGCGACATACACACCGCTATACGTAAAAAGTTGGAAAGTTTGTATAGGTCACCTACAGAGAGTACCAATCAGCAATACGAAAGAAACACTATCGAACTATACTACAAGAACATTATGAGAACAACGTACAAAACGGATGAAAGAGTAATGAAGTAAATCATAAACACAAAATTAAAACAATGTACGACTCATAAAACACTACAATAGTAAACGTTCATCCAAACTTATCATGATAAACAACCCAGGATTTCACTTAAGTAGAGAAGTCATTTAATATATGAATATACTCGCAAAATGAGATACAATGAGCTCTATCTTCAATCCTATATCGGAATAATAGAAACAAAGTTGACACCAGGACTGAGTTACCCTTTCAAAAAGGGGGCCACCAAAAACACACGTTAGAAAAACATTGAAGACAACTGGACCAGAAGTCCCCCAAAGATAATACTCCAATCCTAGCACATGATCCATGCCGCCGGAAGCTACTTACATTAGAAGCCTTATATATAGAAGAAAATAAAGCCCAAATTAAATACGAAAACAAACATAAAATTCACTCTGCCTTCCTTGCGTCCCCACACCCCAAACATTAATCCCTGCCTATCTTAATCATGTGTGCATTATAGATTAACCCTTTTAAGCAGTCTCAACCATCATATCAATTTACATTTTTGTGTTTAAGAATTTCCATTACCTATAAGTATGTTCATATATTTGTTAATATCCTTTATTCATGTATAGAAACCTCTGTCTTCGATTTCTTAAGCCACAAATATCAACCTTCGATCATGATACAGGTGTGTATCGAAACGCGTCAGGTTACAAAATATTTTGTTTTGCTCAATGAAATACTTCCTACCCTCGTTCGTTACTAGTTTATTTGCGAAATTATCCACGGGTTAACTCACGACCAAAAGGAGAATGTAAGACGAATCGAGAGACTCGAAAAGAAAATAACTAACACTAAATTCGTAGTCGGCTTCAATTAAATACACGCACACACACACCATATATATATATATATATATATATATATATATATATATATATATATATATATATATATATATATATATATATATATACATATTATATATATATATATATATATATATATATATATATATATATATATATTATATATATATATATATATATATATATATATATATATATATATATGAAGTAAGAATGTAAAAACGAAGAAGGAGGGTCCCATCTTTAATCTATACATTTCAGGTCTTTTCAAAACACATTTTTAGGAGCTATAAACAAATTTGTAATCTAAAATTAAAAGCTATACTACGACACAAGTTTAATATTGTAATGCTATAAAATTGAGAAAATATTACTAACGGCGTTAAATGATTAAAATCAACGTTATGTTAATGAAAAAACAAACAAAAACTAGTGAGGTAAGTAGAGCAGTAAATATTTAAAACGAGACTATACTATACATAAGCAAACAAAATATTCGTAACAGTACCCACCCTAAGAATTAAAATGAGGAACTTAGAGTAGTAAACATATACAGTATAGTAAAATTAAATAAAGAAACTGAACATTACCTTACATGGTCAGATTTCAATAACAAGTGAAAACTTGAAAGAAATTTAAGATTGAATAGAGCTTAGTTCGTTGTTAGATTATAATAACGGAAAGGATGTCGTGTCATTATTTAAATCAGGTGGTTCTATTTAATACAGCAAGATTCTTTAATGCGGAAAGTCGATTTAGTTAGATTTAGCAAATTTTAAGACAGAAAAGCATTTAAGGCCATTTCTATTTTGCCATCTATTGCATGATTCCTAATGGAGGAATACTCTTTATTACTCAATATTTTACCGGTTCTATTTCTAATGCCCATGTGAGAACAGAATCGTGCCTGAAGTTACCCTACTCTGCTTCTTATATAGGCCCCTTGTTTACCCCTGGGGCAAGTAAATCTATATACAATGCACGAACTCAACGCCATGGGAATATTATCTTTCACTCTAAAAAATTACCAATCTTTATGTTGTTGATTAATATAAGTTTAAAATTTATTTGACAATAAAATTTTCTTAAAAAAGTAGTAGATAAACGTTTCCGGAGTATGACATTTTGACTCTTTCTCTTTTGGCACTCCTAAGAAAAACCAGGGACAAAGTCACGCATCAGTGGCTCATAAGTTGAGTTTATTTTCTCTTTATAATCTAGGATGCGGTTAGCATAGCAATGAGTAGCCAAGCAAGTAATTGAGCCAAGCAGTGTGAAGGTGGCTACCATAGCTATTCTAACCGCATACCATCATTGCGTACATCGTGGTTTACCTTATTGTCCTAGGGTATTATGAAGAGTGCAAAGGAGTAATACCAAGCATATTCAACGGTGCCACGATTCAAGCTTGCGAGAGGGCACGGCCTCCAAAGAGAGAGAAATCAGTATCAAAGGGTCAATTTCGGACGTCATTATCTTGCTGTCTTTGTAATACATAAAACTGGTCTAATTTACAATTCAAAAACGAAAGCATTAAACTTCCATTTCCCCGCATATTTTGTTTATTTATTGACAATTCTTTATAGAGTTTTTAGTTTTTACGCTTGAATCATTGTGTTTTTTGATCGGGATTATTAAGCGTATTCTTACAATTACAGCCCTCCATATCCTAAACATATCATGGTTGATTGATAATGTTTGCTTGTGATTCTCAATAAATTTTGTTCCTGACATTCTTTTCTAGTCAATGTTCTCGAGCTCTCCTTTTTTATTGCATCCTTTCGTTCTTTAAACATTTCTTTTAATAAAATAGAAACATGAAATGCACCCCTCCTGCCAGGGCCACAATTGAACGTCAATTTGACATTAGACGACGTCAACAACTATAAATCAGACCAATTTGGTCAAACCAGGCGATTTATCAACTATCATTTCTGTCCAATTAACTTCATAGCAAGATCGGCCATTCTCACTCCATTCATCCGGCTCAGATTAATAGATTTATGTCCCGCTTTGGGCAGCCAATTTTCTATATAGCTACTATGTTTGTATGGGAAAGAGATGTTTGGACGTGTATGGGATATTTGCATATGTGGGAGAGTGTGTCTTAGACGCCAAATAGCAACGTAGTTCAACTTTTTAAGTTAACAAAATGAGCTTGAAGACTATGATGAAGTGAGATTGAGTCGATACTTAACTTTACATGGCTTCATTTTGTTTATCGGGGAATTTCACATGACCAAATTAAGCGAACGACAGCCAGCTTTTGATAGTTAAGCCGTATTACAGCAACGAAACGCTTTTCAGAGATTATTTAATCATAAACTCGACATTCGTTACTGCACAACAGAGACAAATTGTTACTGGATTTGCAGCTGAGAGAAAGAAGGTCTGCGAGAGGAAGACTGTCATATGTCATCTTTAGCGGCAGCCGCTAGTGAGAAAATAAAATATCTCAATATTTTCCATTGTAATCTATATATATTCTAACCTCTATCCATCTATTTATTTCATTTTTTTACTAATAAATATCTCATCATCTTTTTCCAATCACCTTTTCTCTCAAATGCCTCTCCCCTACCAAATCACAGATTGAATTAAAAATACAGATATATATTTTAAATTTCATGTTTAAATATTTCATTTCTATTTATCATAAAATTAATTCGAATTTCCCCTTTGTGTTCCATTTGCGTCGATCTTGAAGAGATGGAATGACGCTCTTACTCCTCCTAAAAAAAGGTCTCAGGGCAATTATTTTTAGATCGCCCATCTCACGACTTTACCAGGAGCAGAAGTCGCCGTAATCATATTTAGCCTATTATTAGGCTAATTTAAAAACAAAATAAAAGGAAAGCAACAAATTCCAGAGAAAAAAAACAAATACAGAACAATGCGAAAAGATGAAGCAGAAGGTACGCTCCGGCGTCTGGGGGAAGTCCGCTTGAACAGTCGCGAGGCGATGGCATGTGACTCAAGTTCCCCTCGGCCGTCTCTCGAGAATCTTCTTTTCCAGGCAACTCGGAGAGCTGCTCTGATACCTAGTTGCCCAGGTATCTGGAACTCTTTGGTACGAGTGGTTGTCCAGTCGTCGCGGACCCTATGGCATCCTCGTTTCCCGCAATTCCCACAAGTCTAAGGACTCAGCAGAACATAATATCAACATCTGCCCGGTTCGCAGGGACCGTGGCGCCAGGAAAACGGTGAACCAAGGGGTGCAAAAGTTCCAATGCCCCGAGATCGCATAAGGCGCTTTGTAAGTCGTCTTAGATAATATTACGGTCTCCAAACTGGGCATGACGCGTTATCTCCGTACCGAGCGGTGTATTGAAACAAACCGGTCACATTACAAAAGGAGGAGAATAAATGATATAGGTTTCTATTTGAATGGGGCTTAAATATAAGAAAATCACATTGAAAAGGAGGAAGGGGGTTTTTCATATTTAAAAATATATATAAATCGAAACCCCTTAAGAATACTTCAACAGAGAATTTGTTTTAAATTGAGGATGTTGAAAAAATATGGTGAAATTATGATAAAGTCAAGTGTATGGAAGGTATAAAACCCTAGTTAGCTACTGGGGAGCTAGGATCTAGGAAGACGTTCAACTCGCCTGAACAAAGAAAAATACAACACTAAGAAACGGATAGAGGAAAATGTTAAGGGTGATGAACTGCAATATCAAAGGTGCTAAAGCATTAATACAAGAGTCTGAAGGGCGGAAGATAAACCTCAAGAACAAGACCGTAAAAAAGAGTACCGGCATTTTCCAGTGCGAACTTGAGGGCACTTATGGATACTCGGTGGCGCAGGAATCAATGAAAAGCCGTCAATCCACGAACATCCTCCCTCGAAATCGATGCCGCTTCGCACATTTCCAGAATCACAAACCTGCAGACATCTTAGAATCCACCCAAGGATAATTAAAAAAAGAAGTAAAATCGTTAGAATCAGGAGGGAAATTCGAGGAATATTTACACAAGGTCATATTTTAAAGTAATATTTATCGATTTTATATTTAAACTTATTTTTTCTGACGTTTTCTACGGCATCCTTAGGCAGGTTATTCCAAGTTTGTGTTACTTTATAAGATAATGAATTTAGTGTTATCGCAGTGTTAAATCTTTTGTTTACAAGTTTGTTACTATTATTTCTAGTGGTCGCTCGGTCATCTAGTTCAATATTGATTAATAATTTATATTAGTCAAATCGTTGAGTGTTTTAAACATTTCAGTCAGCTTTTTCGATTCCAACTATCCATTGATAGTGAATTTGTGTACATCACATTTTCTTCGTACGAGCTAAATATTTTTAAGTTTATGAATTAATTTAATTTCGAGTCTGAGAGAGACAAAGCAGATCACCCACATGGGATAGAAAAATAATGATCCAGATCGCTTTTATCTACTATGGCCTCAATGTTGAGGTAAATGAAGGCATCTCAATATGGACGAGAGACTTGGCAACATTTTTATCCTACGCAGAATTTACAGCGTTGGCTTTGCGCCATTTATTTAAGTCTCTGATCTGTAGGGAGCAAATGTGTGAATTATGTAAGAAAGTGGGGAGTTTCGGGGGTAGTAGAATGATTGACGTGGTTAGGAGTATGGAGGGAAAGAGCCACAAATGATTACGAATAAATCGCATGGGTGTGTTTACGATTTTTATTTGCCTGTCTGTTGACAAATGACTGCTAATAACATACTCTTTATAAATGGAAGTCACATCTTATGTTTGGTTCTTTTGTTTCGCTGTTTTATTATCTTTGTGTTCCGTGTAGTGTTGGTGGTACTTGAAGAGGTAACAAATTAGTAAGCAGTTCTCACTGCTCTGTACAGGAATCTCTTTTAAGAATTAGTAATAGTAAAAACAACTTATTATATGTATAGTTCTTAATGCTGAGCAAAGCTGGTTTCGACAAGCGTCCAAATCGAGTATTCGTATGATTGTCCTGAAAAGTTTGTTATCTTCCTTATCAGCCACCTTGGAACAGAAACTATGACCTTATCTTTTCCATCAGTCCGCTTCGTGTCATTTTCCACCCTACTCTTACAAAATAAAATCTTATCGCGATTTTATTATTACTAACAGCTCCAAGGAATTTAATCGCACCTCCGATGAATCGATATTACAAAGATGCATTAATTGACTCGTCCCCTACTCCACTTACCCCCTCAATGGGAGCGTATGATACTTGCATTTATGTATCTTTCACATACATGAGTGTTATAGCGCACATTGCTGCTCTCATATATTTGCGCTGTAGGTGATTTAGCTTATTTTTTGTGTGCGTATTTAGGGGATGTTTTGAGGTGGACACGAGTGGCTGAACCTGAACAGGAAAAGTTGTTAAATGGAAATGAGTTTTATGCTCGACCATCAATAAGCTTTATGCCGAGTGCAGCTGTCCCTCGTGAGCTACTGGGAGCCATCTGGAGTAAACCGATTGCACGTTAATGATAAATGGACGCCTTCGTTTGCAGCTGAATCCATTAGCAGTCTCGAGCTACTTCCACCAGTGCCGGAGGGACAGAGATACTCATAACCCCCCACCCACCAACACGACTTCAGCACTCTTCTATATGTGGAGCTCCCACCTTCATTCGACGTTTCTCAAGGGCAATTCTCATTTCCCTTTCTTTCCAGTGATGATCTCTGTCAGAGAGATTGAGAGAGAGAGAGAGAGGGAGAGAAGGTCACACGGACGTGAGGCTTAGGGAGTATCTATCTCTCAAAGGAGAAGACATTCAGTTGGCGTCTTTGGGTAAACTTCCGCGACGATAAGACAAGCTGAGATGAGTTAAACTGAAGCCCGGAAAAAGATCTGAGAGAGGGTGCGAAATTCACGTCCGCAGAGCCCTTTCATATGGAGTAGGACCCGCTTCCATCGGCAAGCGAAATTACTTCAGCGACCCCCTATATAATTCCCATCATGTGCATGAAAAAAATCATTATTTGCCATAATTAGCCGAGGAGACGATGCGCAAATTCTCAAGCGACTTTAGCACCACAAGGGCTCGCAGGCAAGAAACATTTATTCAGAATTAACAACAGTCAAGCAACGTTAAGATTCGTCCTCTTGCAATAACCAGTTTAGCTCCTTCCGGCGAGAATACTGCCTCGATTCAAACACTCGAGGCTCACCACAGAAATTGTAAGACAATTGCGTTTTCTCTCTATCAACTTCGAAGAGGCGACGCTATTCGACCTCGAAGATTCACTCATGACCCGCTCCTCCTGTTTGCTTTCGGTTAGTCGTTTGTGTATGCTCACGGCAGGTGCCGAAATATCCATTGAAATCAATTTTGATTTCCAATTAGTCTGCTGTATTTCCCATAGTGTCTTCTTTGTTGTTAAATTTTCTTGTTTGTATAGTAGTAAAGATTATTTTTGTTTCCCCTGTTTGATTAACATGACCACAAAGCCATTTGACTGAAATCGGCCAAAGGTAGAATAAGCACTTGTATATAATTTTGGGGGAGACCCACGCCAAAAAGGGGCATTCCGCCGCGCCTGCTTGTCGCCTCGTTTCCCCGCAATCAGGGAGGCAAGCGAAGGTCACGGAGCTCATACCTGACCTATTGCACCTTCTATAGTTTGATGTTCGTAATTTAAGCTCACTAAAACCTTTTTTACGAACTCTTTTCTCCTCCTATATTGATATCCACTCACCTCCCTGAAACATTGTAATCTCCAATATCCTTATGACTAGTAATTGCTTTTAACATTAGAAGTGAAGTGCCTTGCCCGATGTTGAAACGAGAAACTCTTTCTTCACTCTCATTTCCTAATTAGTGCAACCTTCCATCACATTTGTTTGATTAATTAATTCCCTGACTTCACTAAACTCTATACACCACACTGAAGATGAGCCTGCTCTCAATTTTCCCGACGAAGTTATTTTAGTGATGAGATATTCCATTTAAGCTGCAGTAAAAACCGCACTTGCCAAATGCGCCTCGCCTCTGGTCATTCTCCCAGAACGGCACTAAAAACCCAACCACACAAATTCCAACACTCAAATCAAATGCCATGCAAGTTTAAGATAACATCCTTTCTTCTGATCTGGATAATTTGCAAATAATGACGTTAAATAAAATAGAATTGGGTAATATCCGCGTAGTTTTGGTTGTTCTGATTTATGAAAATATAATCTCTTGCATATACACTGGTCTCGTATGGACCAGAGGGTCTTTGCCAGTTCCTTGTACTGTGACACTAAGTTCCAGTGACTCTATCTCTCTCACACACTCCCTGCACTAAAATCTAGCAAACGTCTAGTACCTTCAAGTTATTTGCGCGCTGTAATAATATCTGATCCAATGCAATAGAAAAGTATATTCTTTTTCAGGGGCAATTGATGCAATTTCTATGTTGAACTAAATAGAAATTCAATATGTAAAACTAAATAGATTTTTTTAATACATTTGTAGGAATGTCAAGTTTAGTTCTAGCCAATGCTACTTCCATCTGTGTTCGGCGGCTCTCTTCACTAAACGGGTTGAAGTTCGTGTTTTTGAGTGGTTGTACTCTTTATAGAGGCTTGTTCTTGAAGATTTATAATCTCCCCTTCATTTTGGTCCCAGTATTTAAGATTGGATAGCACGACTTGATTTCATGATCTTTTTCAGATGACATTGTTATATGTTTACTTAGATACGAATATCTGTCTTTATTTCAATTTGCTGGTCGTTAATTCTTACGCTCATCAAGCCACCAATTAGTTTGTGATGCCTGTTTCTCAATATTCTAACGTGATCAAGTCAGTATTTGGGTTAGCCTAACTTTTTGCCCCTATATTCATTTAAAAACAAGAATTTTTATTTTTAATGTGGTTAATGCGTCGTTTGAATCTCTTCCGAACTATCATTAATGAGTACAATATTATTTGCGAACACTTTTAGCGATTCTTATCTCTATACCCCTCCCTCCCCTCCGCCTATGAATTCGAAAACTTTGAGAGTCCCTGTGCTATCATTTTCAACCTTGGAGTATTCCGGCTCTATCCAGGCTCTTTCAAAGTTTCTGCATTTGCGGGTGTTTCCATTCTCTCTAAGGCTTTTCATGGCTAATAAACATTATATACCTCTATTCAACACAAGCATTTTTGATTAGCAAGACTTGTGTGGTTGAATTAAGTCTCCACCTCGAATCTGTTTCACTCTTCATGTCATCTATGTGTCCCCTATATCTCACCTTCTTTGATTTTCTCTGCCCTACTTTTTTCCCACCACTTCGCCCTTAGAAATAATTAAAAAAATCTTTTCCGGACATTAACCCATACAGATATAATCCAAGATTCTCCTGCAGGAAATGAGTTCGGGGGTTTAAAATGGAGGACTTGGCACCTGGAGAGCCAACTTGATGCGTTTGGACCGGAAGCGAAAATTTAGAGTGTTAGGGCCAGGAAGGGACACAACCGGCTAAATCTCGTCTGCCCTAAGGTTGTACATTCTACACATGACAATATTGAGGGTATGTAAAAGGATGAATAAGGAAAAGAAAGTGTGGGCGCAGTTTTTGACGTCTCAGTCAAAATGAACGAAGGGAGATGGGGTTCCATTTTCTAGAAATTACGCCAAGCCCAATGACCGACGCCGAATAGACGAACTGACTTAAAGACCAAAACAATCCTTTATCAAAACAAAATTACTCACAAATGAATAAAAACAATTCAAACACCGAATTAAAAAATGATCTCCACGAAGAAATATATAAATACCCCAAATATGAACATGAAAAAAACACTCCCGAAAAAATTGAGAAACTAAATTACTCCAAAAATAATTTATAGGGGATGAAGGTTGGTGTGAAAATTTTTAGATCCCCAAAACTGCAATCTCAACCCTGTTTATTTCCAAATGATTCCTATAAGGACCAAATTTTCCGATCTCAAGAAGAAAGAATACCCTAATCCCCAAGAATGTCTCACACGACAAAATAAAATTATCCAACAATTCCCAAATCATCATTGCTCGAAACTCAAAAGTGTCCCTAACTGTCCAGAACACTCTGAAAATTTGCCAATCTGAGATTTTCATAACGAAATTCAATTTCTCCGTTTGCTATCGGTCGTTTTATCCAGCCGGGACGCTTACAGAACGAGCCCGTGTGGTTGAGTAAAAGACCGTTTCCTTGCTTTCACTCAAATTCAGCAGCTGTTTTTTTTTTTTTTTTTTGTCGTTTTGAGTCGGCTGATCTTAAAAACGGTTTTAAAGGTCTTGAAACTTAGGAGCGATGTGACGAGAGATTTGGTGTTTGATAGAATTGGTTATCTCCATCAGATGTGACCTGAGGAATATAAAATAAGTTTGTTAAAAAATATATTAAAAGTACAAATATTTCGAATGTCATTAGCTTCAAATTAATTTGATTTAACAGTATAAAATATTTTCCTTGAGCAAATAAACTCTGAAAAAGAAACCAAAAAAGTTAGCAGAGTTCTCCCGTCTCTGAACACTTTTCTGCACGAAACCCATCCAAGCATTCTGCTACACATTTGAACTCGGTGCCAACTGAGTTCTTCATCTTAACTTCTTTTAACATTGAACATTTTCTTTTCGCCTGCGCTTCCAAATCTTTTACCAAAGTTGCCTTATTTTCTGGTTTGAGGATGGACTAAATAAGAATTTCTCTTTATCACTTTCCGCCACATCATCTACGAGATTCTCTCGCTTTAGCTTACCATGATGAGAAAAACCATGTTGCAAGTTCTTTAGGACTATATTAATGCCAAGGAAAGGGGCGATAGTGGAAGTTCCATAGAATCACCATAATTATATACTCTAACAATGGTGATTTCTCCTACACTCCAACTTTTCACTTGAACTTTCATATCATATATTTTACTGGGTTTTATGATTGACTTGTTAAACTTGAAGAAAAGCTGTGAGTCTGATGCAATGTAACAAGAGGAATAATAGGTAACGGGAGAAATATTTATATTTCCGGCATATAATTATTCCTGGATATATTGATTTAAAAAGAGATAAATTATTATAGGTGTTCATCAGGGAGTGGTAAAAAGACATTCGGAACACCCGGTATACTCTGCTGTGGGAGTTTTAGATTTCTAAACATATTTCGATGCGGGATATGTTTCAGTGATATTTTACTACTATCAATGTATTTTGTTGTTAAAAATATAAAAAATGAACCTATTTGGGATTGTTACTATTAACAGATCTTATTGGGGTAGAGGGGCATTTTTTACAATATTCTTTTACAAATTCTGCATGAAATAATAAATTCTGGGTTTCCGCCCTCTTGGTCATCATTGCACCAACAAGATGGACTACTTGGGTTAAGTACCACTAGGATATTTTCGTTTCATCCACTTCACCGCTCTCATTACAAAACTGCTTTAAAAATACCCCGCAGAGATGCTCTTTTATTTTTTTAATAAACTTCGATGTATAGCTTAAAGTCCTTTGTGGATTTCCTTTTGTGCGAACACATAACCAACACTTTGCCCGCTTCATAACGAGCAGCCGCCTAAGGTTTGCCCTACGCCGAATCGCCTCACCCGACATTCAACAATCCGAACTCATTCTAGACGGCCAACAATATTCTCTGACCCTCCAAAGTCCCGCCCCTACAAATTTCAGCAACCAAAACACTAACGCTCTCATCTTATTATGCCTCGTTCTCTCAACCATTTCAGAACAACCAATTTCCAAAAAACCTCTCTGAAAGGCTTCTGGAAAAGACTAAGTGTTGGTACGTCACTCCTCAGTCAGAAGAGACGTCTCGAGACCTAAGTCCTCTTTTCAGGAGCCGGTATGATCTTCGAATCTTTTCGAGATTATTCTCCTCCTTATTCATCGTAGTCTCGTTCGTGTATATTGTTAGATTATACGAAATTATACCTCCAAAACTAGTAGTTCCACTAGAGGATAATACCATTATATATATATATATATATATATATATATATATATATATATATATATATATATATATATATATATATATATATATATATATATATGGAAAATTCACAAGGTATCTGGTGAGTAAGCAGTAAATGCAACAAAACTCACAGAGAAAATAAAAACGAGGATTCTAATTACTTTCAAACTTTATTTCGAGAGATTAAAGTCAGAGGTCAGGATCTAAAAACCACGGTAGAATAAGTATAAATGTTCTGAAGACTTGACTCTAATAGAAATAAATACAGACAAAAACATAAGTCTACATAGATGCAAACAAAATAAAATTAAATATTTAGTCGAAAATTTTAATTTGAGACTAAATATTTAATATTATTTTGTGTGCATCTATCTACACTTATGTTTTGTCTGCATTTTTTACATTTGAATCAAGCCTTAGAACATTTGTACTTATTCTACCTCGGTTTTTAGCTCCTGACCTCTGAGGTTAATCTCTCGTTAAGATTTTCCCTTTCCTTAATTGCCTAGGCGGTATTTTAATCCTCTTGTTAACCTTTAGTCTTTGGAATTTATCTGATTTAATGATCTTATTTTGTATTTATCTTCGCTCCTCCTAAGGTGTCTATTTTATAATATTTCATTTTGTTGATTGTTTTTTTGCTTTTAGGTGGGCGTTCCCTCTCCTCTGTATCATCCTTATAAATATTATAATTTTCAATACTCTTGTTATTCCTTGATAAAGAACTCGAAATAAAGTTAGAAAGTACTTGGAATCCTCGTTTCAATTTTCCATGTGGGCTTTGTTGCATAAATATATCTATATATATATATATATATATATATATATATATATATATATATATATATATATATTTATATATATATGCTAGCTCTTTAAAATGAGTACAAAATATATTACGTGCACATAGAGTAAAGGGAAATTTTTGGAGGTGGGGAACGATCCTGATGAATCCGTAGTAAAGATAGCTTTCTGTCGTAGAATGGACTCTCGACGATATACCATATATAACTAATCGTTGTGGGAACTTCTTTAATTATCTTTAGAGTGCGTTAATGTCTGGCGGGCCGATATTATGTATCTTCGATATGCTTAAGAAGTGGAACTGAGCTCAAGGATAATAATATTGCTATCATTAATAAAATAAAGTTTTATTAATAATAACTATCAACAAACACAAAACTGAAAATATTGACATAAACAGAGAATGGAAAGGGTCGTGGAGACTCGGGCTAATCCGAGGATTAGAGGATTCAAAAAGGTAAAACAAATATAGAGTTAAAGGGATGGGATGGTTCGCTAAACCATTTAAAGCACAGGATAGAATTGACAAAAGGGTTGAGTACTCAAAGGTGACGTTTGGCTTATGTAACTTTATACTAGTGGTGCAGTGGAAGGCGACGTGAAGGAATTTTTGGTCCGCTGGCGAGTCCCAGCCGAAGGCGGCGGAATAAGATGATCCTGACGTGGCGTCTTTGGAATGAGAACCGTTTCTCGACGAACGGCTTGAAGAACAATGGCTGTTCTAATGTTGTTCTCTTCTGAACAACAGGGGGGGTGAGAACCGTCTCTTGTCTACGGGCTCAAGAACAATGGCTGTTCTAATGTTGTTCTCCTCTGAACAACAAAGGGGGAAGGGTCAGAACCGTTTCTTGGCGAAGGACTCAAAAGAATAATGGCTGTTCT
Source organism: Ceratothoa steindachneri (assembly GCA_963969495.1). Lineage (NCBI taxonomy): Eukaryota > Metazoa > Arthropoda > Malacostraca > Isopoda > Cymothoidae > Ceratothoa > Ceratothoa steindachneri. Next base: position 103,970,893 of record OZ018327.1, on the reverse strand, counting down.
ACGTTTTTCTCTTCTGAACAACAGGGGGGGAGGGTGAGAACCGTCTCTTGTCTACGGGCTCAAGAACAATGGCTGTTCTAATGTTGTTCTCCTCTGAACAACAAGGGGCAAGGGTAAGAACCGTTTCTTGGCGAAGGGCTCAAAAGAACAAGGGCTGTTCTACGTTGTTCTCTTCCTAAACAACGAGGGGGAAGCCTTGAGGAACTTGGCGTCACGAAAGGCTCGAACCTTTGGCACTAAAAGGATATTGTCCTCCTTTTGGACAAGTGATGGTGAATCTTGAGGTCGAGGTTCCTTGGTGCACAAAGTGAGAGACGGTCGTGGTAAGGTTTCGCGACGAAAATCTGGATCTCGAATCTGATCTTAGTGGTAAAGTTTATATCTAAATATTCGAGACACTCCCTTGGCGTTGGGGACAATGGAGTGGAAGCTTCGAGGGGATGCACAGCCGAGCCTAGAAACAATGCCTTATCTCTCCATAAGCCCAACTCAATCTGGCGAGGTCCGCGTATGGGGGCGAACGGGGGGACGATAACCTCCTTGTTTAAACATTGACATCTGGTGGCTGCGATAAGACGCCAAGCTTCGAAGCGAAGATGCCGGTGGGAGCATCGTGGTTTTAAATAATATGTGATAGGAGTTGAAACTAACGCTGCCTCAACCCGTTCTATCACAGATTATTCATCCGTTCTTTATCGTTCAGACTGTTGTCTCGAGGTAGAATAAACCTGTACTTGTAACATTATCGAATCCTATCAAGTTTCAAAATATTTTGATATGCTCTTCTCTCAATCGTCTTTTTTCTAACCTGATTCTGATTCTGATTTGATTAAAGTGGGTGCATGTAAGGGAGGACGATAGGTTATGTGGGTAGATATAGAAAATATACGAGCGGAGAAAAGAGAAAGAAGTGTGGTAGAGTTCAAAGAGATGCCTAGAGCCTGGTGATCAGACCTATCACTTATATTTTTTGGGGGGGTAGCGTGTATTCTTTGTAGTTTCTGTAGATTTTAAATGATTATAAATATTTATTTATGGCGTTCAAGCCATTTGTCTTAATAATTTTTAGTTTAATTTTGTGTGTTTTATGCATTGCTTATTTGTTTGTGTTTGTTATTACATTTTAGGTGCGTGCTTATTGTTCTTGGTATCATTTGTATTCGTGTGTGTTTTAGTTTTTTTTGTTTCTTCATATTTAGTAGGGTTCTTGTCGTAATCGGGTTTTTTTCACAATCTTGGTTTAAAGTTGTCTTCATCGGTGGTTTGTTGTCGTAGTTCTGAGTTTCTTATCTTGTTCAGTTGTCTTCTTCTTTAGGTTCAGGTTTTACATCTCATTATGCGTAGAACGGCACTTCCTCCCCGCCAGCCACTCGGTTGGCAGAGCTGGGAAATCTGGCACGACAGTCTGCTCTTTTATTCTGTTTAATCATCTGAGTGATATCTTCACTCAGTTCCCGATTAAACAAATCCTGCATTTTCCGGGTCCGTTCTTCTATTACTTTGTTGATGGGAATTATCCCCGCCTCTCTGTGCAGATCTTCTCGCCGTCTTCTTTCTTGCCTGCGTATACCCGTGATTAGATACACGCATTTATGTTGTACTACTTGAAGTCGCCTCTTTTTGTGTTTTTGAGACACAAGAGAGGGTGGAGGCGGGGTAAAGCAACATAGATCTTACAAGAGCATTGTAGATCTTCTTCTTGTTACTTTCACGTAGATTTGTAAATGTAGATAGAGTTCTGACAGCGCCCGAGGCTCGAAAAATTCTTTCTTCGACGTGCTTCTTGTACCAGGTAGAGGTGATTTTCATACCGAGTACATTGCATTCGTTGGTGTAGGGGTATCAAGTATCCCCTACACGCACGTCTGCTCTTAGGGTGCGTCCAATTGAGACCACATTGAATTTCTCTTGGTTTGTTCTTATTTTCCAGGTTCGCGATTTCCATCGCTGTCATGCGAGCTTGCCACGGCGTATTCCTCCATGCAAATACGATTATCTGGCTGAATTCATCAGTGACCTGAATATTGAGTGAAGAGGGGTACACGGGGACTGGGACATCCGCGGTGTATATCAAGTAAAGGGTGGGGGACAGACACCACCCTGCGGGAGGCCCGCAGTGAGCGGAAAATTTTGTCCATCCGTGCACCCTAGATTGACATACGCCGCTCTCTCCATGACGTAGTCACAGAGAGTTCTTTCCAAGTTTTCACTTAGACAAAGCCGTAAGATCTTATATTGCATGCCCCGCTGCCACACATTATCAAACGCCTTTGATACATCCCGACAAACGATATCCACATAACTCCTGTCCCGTTTGTCTTGGGAAAGTTTTTCCGTTATGACATTGATTGTCATTTCCGTATTTCGCTTCTTTCTAAACCCGAATTGACATGGGTTATAGAGGGAGTTTTCTTCCAGGTGATACACGAGTCTCGTGTTAAGAATATTCTCAAAGAGCTTCCCGCCAAATTCTAGAAGTAAAATTGGGCGGTAGCTCTCTCTCAACGTTAGGTCCTTTCCATGCTTGGGCAAGAAGATCATCTTTGCCGTCTTATAAGCATCTGGAGAGTACCTTGTATTCAGACATGCGTTAAAAATACGTCTCATTCCTTCGATGATGTTAGCTGGTGCCTTTTCGAAGTTTACCTTCGTAAGCCCCGATTGGCCTGGGGCTTTTTGTCGGAATGAGCAGAGTGTGCCAAGGATCTCTTCTTCGGTGATCTCTGCGTCTCCGTCACGCAGTCTGTCCACCTGGTGATGCGGATGCGTTCGGTGTATTTCCATGTTAAGCTTGTCTACAATGTTATTTTCGAACTCTATATCAAAATCTTCGTTTTCTTCTTCTGGTATGCTGAAGATTCTTTTCCAATAACTCCGTCTCCATGGATCCATCTTCTTTTTGGATTTCCATTTTCTTCTTTTTCCCAGATGATCCTCTGAGACTTGACTTTCTTCCAAAAGTCTTTGGGAGATGTATCTTGATCGAGGCTCTCGATCATATTGTCCCATTGTCTCTGTTCTTGTTTGAGGATCAACTGGTTAAGGTCTTCCTTGATCTCTCTACTTCATTGTAGCGAGTCAATTGATGCATTTCTGATATTTAACTCGTACATTACTCTTAATTATCTGTAGAGTTCTTTCATGTACCCAGTCCACCTGTATGAGGAGATGTTTTTTTACTGGGTTTGGGGGATGCAAACCCTATCTGCATTTATAAGATGTTCGTTGAGGTCGTCGAGTGCCTTGTCTATCTCCTCCAGAATTGCCTCGTCCAGATTTGGTGGGCGATAGGCCTCGAGAAGACCGCGTACAGTGCCCAGTTTGCTCTCCTGTAGTCTTTTCTGACTGGAGCTGGGACTTGTATAGGGTTCCTGTTGATGGTAAGTAGGATCCCTATATGATCACTACATGGTACCTGGACTGGTTCCATGTAGTAATTGAACGGCAGCTGACGATTAGCCAGACAAATATCTGGTTTTGTGGCACTTCTTCCTCGAGTATAGGTTGGGAGGTCCGGGCCTATTCTATGGACCATACTTCGGTCCATCATAGGTTCCAGGCACCTTCCATTTCCATTGAAGGTTCTGTACCCAGATTCATGACATCTGGTATTAAGATCCCCCAATAATATGGTGGGGGTCCTTCTGCCAATGTTACGTTAATTATTTCAGTCTGTTTTAATAGATGTTACTAAAACGGACTTTTGCGAGATAATTATCTATCAAAACTGAATTCCAAATATTTAACAGTGTCCGATAAAAGAACCAGGGAGCCACCAAGTTGGAGACAAAAAAACTCGCTTTACAGCAAGACAGCCGATGAAATACTAACTAGTAGTACCTCAGTTTTGTCACGATTGGGTTTACTGAATGGTTGCCTAACAATGTTATGAATTATTTTGTATACCATTGGAGATTCCTACGAACCACAGCAAGCGAGGCTGTGGAGAAAGAGATATACAGTTGCATGTCATCAGCCCTCAACATAGAAATCAAATGTAGTACCAGGGCGATGCATAAGAATGTCTATGAGAACAAATAAATAAGAAATATAAATGAGACAAAAAGCCAGCCTCTCTAAATAATAAATACACCTATACTGGCTGACATATATCACTTTCTTGATAGGAACGGAACCAATCAAGGATGGTTTTACAGCAATCCAGGAATTTACGAAGGTGATGCTGCCGAGGGATCGAAAGTACTAAAATGGAAGCCAGACCAGCGTCAATCGCTCGACTGAGGCAAGTGTTGTTACGAAGAGGAGCCGAGTTCGTGATGGGCTCCCTAGTGGAGCCAGCCTAAAAGATTCCAGCGAACAATGAGCAAAGTTGAGGAGAGGTTAGAAGAGGCCAAGATATGATTTCATTTAATTAATCTAAGATGCTGTCAGAATGGTAACCGGGTGAACGGTAAATTTATTTTTTTATTTGACTGTCTGTTCCCTCATCTATCTGATTTCCTAATGTGGAACAGAGTGGTAGGAGCAAAAAAGATGCGGCAGTGCTATTGCTTGCGTAGTGTTATAATGTATTGATGTAATTCACTGAGAATTTTGTGGATGAAGCTGAGATTTTCAAAAGTGAACTGTGTGCGATTGGAGGGCATTTATCAGGTAATGAGAGAAGTAAAGCTGAGAAAGGTTTTTGAAATGCTTAGGAGGAGTAATGTATGGAATTAGGAATCGGTATGGGATATGGTTAAAGGAAATGTAACTAAATGAAGATACGACATGATAAGAGATTGGATAAGTGGAGATTTGGAGGCACCAAGGGATATTGAAAATGGAGAAAGGGCGGTATGACTCTGTGTTGAAAGAAACTTGTGTATGAGAATGAGAAATTAAAAGGGATGCTATGGTTCTGTACTGAAAAAACTTGTGTATTAAACAAACTTTTTTCGCACGAGGGTGTGCATAAATACAATACACATGAGTTGGGTAAAGGAGAAGAGAAGGAGGTAAAAGTTTGATTGATTATGATTTATTAATTAAGAATATGCTGCAGGGTATATTTGATAAGAAAGTTAAGGCGACATGAGTTAAATTGGTTGATGCATCGATGAGAAGAAGGTAAGAAGGACGGGAGGAGGCTGGAATCAAAAGTGAAAGTTTGTGGATCAGAGAGAAATGTGAGATTGTTTTGAAGTAGAAGATAATAAATAAATGTATGTGCATATAGAAAATGTGAAAAAAATTAATGAAATCACTTAATAATGAGTAGCACAAAGGTTGTATGTAGGTGTGTGAGAACTGAAAGAAAAATAAAAAGGTTCAAGAGTGGAATGGAGATGTGAAACGTGTTGTTGGAAGCATAAAGCAGATGTAGTGCAGTTAAGAATGCCACAGATATGTGAATAAATGAATACAAGAAGGCCAAAAGAGAAGTGAAACGATTGTTTACCCAAAGTAAGAAAGGAGCAAATGAAGCACGTGGAAGATGAATCATGATCCGGATAAGAACGAGAAGTTATTCTGTAAGAAAGTGTGTGATGTCTGAAAAAAGCCACAAGAAAATCTGTGTTAAAATAAAGGATACGAATGGACGTGTATTTGTGATCAATGCGGTCAATAGTAGATGGCGATATTACTATGACAACTTATATAATTACTGTATGTGAGCTGATGGAATGTGAATATGATTAATTCCGTGGATGTAAACACTGTTGTATCGGTGTATAGAAGATGAAAGAGGTTGATAGTAATTTGAAAGGTCTGAAACATGAGAAGGCAGCTTTAGTAAATAATCTAGTCGCTGAGACGGCTAGAGGAGGTGATTACTGTAGGATGTTTGTTACGTGGTTTAATTTAGGGGCATAAAAAAGTCTGATTTGCACAAATGAAGGATAACTGATGAATAGATAGGGAATGAACTATGAGGGTTTGGAGTGGTTACAGGGTGTGTGGACCAAGTGTTTGTACGGATACAACTAGTTATATATACAGTTAGGTGTAAAGTGTATGCTGGGTTGAAGATTCAAGAGAAATTTTGTGATCGTGTAGATCGCGAAGCATGATGGCAGGTGCTAAAATGTACCGAGTGAGTGGTTAACTATTGGATGGTGTAAATGGTATTTATGTTGGCAATGAGGGCTGTATTAGAGTGAAAGATAGCGAGAAACACTGACTATAAATATTTGAGGAGAGCAGTAGGAGAGGATTGTGTGATGTTGCCATGGATTTTAAATATATGTTTAAGTGGAGAACTGAGAAAATGTACGAATTAGAATAAAAGCAAGAGAGTGTAAGATTGATGAGAGATGGCAGGGATGGGTTTCATCCATTTTTGCATAACCCTATGGCGCGGTATTAATTGCTGGGAGTGAAAAGGATCTGAAAATAATGATAAAAGCCTTTAGCACTAAAGGTGCGACGGGGTCGGAGTAAAAGTAAAGTAAGAAAGTAATGTGATGGTATCTGGGGTGATGGATTGGGAGAACCGACAGTTTCGCGCAGGACAATTCCGCGCTGACAGTTCTTTGCCGACAGTTCCGCGCACGAAAACTCAATGTAAAAATATAATATTACTAGTTTTTGCGACAAATTATTAAAATAAAAAAATTAATAAGGTAAAAAAATGTATAAAATAATTAAAAATAAATTATAAAAAATAATAATAAATTTTATTTTTGCAGTTCAATCTGGTTACTGATTCCCCTAAGGTTGTCCATTTTATTTTCCGTTTCATTGAGCCGTGAAACCAGTCTTTATACCCTCGTAAGCTCTGCAGCATTTAGATTTTTTTTCCTATCCATTTAACCAACCACTTAATGCAGCAAATCTTTCTCCGTGTAGTCCTGCTCTAACTGTAAAAACCAATTAATTTATAAACGGTAGGATACCAATGGCTTAAAGACATTTAAATAGCTCTATGCCATCCTTCTAGGGTGTTATTGTTTTTTTTTGGAGGTCAGTTAGAACTCTTCTTCCACGCCTGAATGGACGCCCTAACCACGTATCCTCAAAATAATTTACCAATTCTTCCAATAAATTGTCGCAAAAACTAGTATTTTTATATCTTTTCACTGTTATCCTGAGCGGAACTATCGTCTCACGGATGGATTGAGAAGTGTTATAAGAGTTCTTGATGTTACTCTTGCGGAAGTGCGATGTTTTAAGTAATATAATATGCTGATAGCAGTACAGGTGAAGCAGAATGCGAAAATCATCCTTTGATTGATAAGAAAGTTTGAGAGAAGATCAGAGCTGCAGTGAATAATATGGCAATGACCCAAGAAGCTGCCTGAGATTATTATGGTGGCACCATTGGTAGATGGGAGGGAGTCTATTGTATGGAATATCTCGAGTAAGAGGAGTCTAAATGGAATGGTGTAAATGAGGTTGGTACTAAGAGTGTTGTGAGATGGTATGGGCAGAAAGAATGGATGGGGAAGACTTGTAAATAAATATAGTTAGTGTGTGAGAATGGTTGCGAGACTACGTAAAAGGCGAGAAAAAACAGCGAAAATGAACTGGAAAAAATTGCTAGGTGTCAATGAAAGGTGTTTGTGATTGAACGTGCTTGAGGCCTGAATGAACGAGAAGGCAGAATAGGACAGGGTGGGTGGGAGTAGTTTAAGTGGCGTGGTAACGCGCCGATCTCTCTGTCAGAAGGGGGTATTTTATATGAGTTAATGAAGTAACCGATTCTCTATATTAATCTCCAGAGAAAAGAAACCAGTTAAATTTTTAATTCTCTTCGTTTAAGTATTTTAAACTTAAAATATTTCCAGGAAATAAATCCCGCCATTATGAGTAATAAAGAAAAACCCATTAATGTGAGAGTTCCCGAGAGTTTTTCTCCCACAATCAACAAAGATGAGAAATCCTGCTCGGAATAGAACGCTTGGATGAACTGCTGAGTTGAACAATCACATATGCGACTCGACCGATAAGAAGTGATTCACCGTGTGTGCGTCGTGTGTGTAAGGATCGTATGGATAAGGTCGGCATTCATGTATGTGCACGCTCCCATATTTCCCTTTCAATGGTATATAGGTGTTCTATCAAGCGTAAATTTTGGTGAAAGTTTACGCCAAATTGAACAGAAATATTATTCCTTTCACTGGGATAACAATGAGAATAATTCTTATTTTTACAGTGAATTCCAATTTTTAACTTTTAACTTGATTTATTACAAGAGGTAAACGCCAGTTTGTACCTCGGTCGGATATCGAGTTAAAACACCACCATATGAATAAAGACATAAAAGAGGGATGATAAATAAAATGAAAACTGAGAAGGAGAAATATGAAGAAAATTCATAGAATGAACTGTTGTACAAAAAAATAAGTGCGAGGGACCAGAAAGCAGGGGGGGGGGGGCACTTCCCGAGCGAAAGGCTCTATTTTGTCTGGACATAGCCAGTGTAGAGGAGAGATAAGGGCTCCCCAATTTATTGCGAAATCGATTTAGACGGAGACATCCGTCATTTTCAATCTCTGGCAAACTAATGAATGGACAAAGATGCTTAACCTAAGGACACATAAATTTACAAGTCGGAATTTAATTAAAGGGCTGATAGAACATTTTTTAGCAAAGGTTGGATAAGTATTGATGACTCATCTGGCAAGCACTAGGAAAAAAATAATTTACTTTGTTAGCCAAATTAGCACAACCAATCAGTTCTGCATAATTCCTCTCAGAATACAATAAAAAGTATTTTTAAAATTATGATGAAAATTATGTACCTATTTTTAACCAGGTTTAATATAGTTTATTTTCGTTTGGTTTATAAGAATAATGAAGTAAGATTTGTCTGCAAACCCTCGCCGAACAAAATACATACTGGACGATATTTGATTTAAGCACACTAGGCTTGAATTCAATGAAAAGCTAACAAGGTTTGCTGACCAAAAAGTCGCGTGCTCTCACTAATTCTGATAAATGACCTTACGATCATCAAAACTTTCAATAATTCCCTGACTAACCTTAGGAGGACTTTGGCAATTATATCAATAAAAGTAGAATCTAAAACAACATAAGGGCTTCAAATTTCTCTAGAATTAGCCAAATAATTGAAATGTTATTAAAACAAAAAAAAAGCAAAACCAGCCTCTCGTTGCGGCTCTCCTCACTGCCCTCTAGCTCCGCTAAGGCTTTCGTGACCTAATCAGTAACGAGTCAAGAACAAAGAAAACTGAGGTGTTACCGTAAAGGAACTATTTAATATTACGAAATAAATCCCTTAGATATATAATTCATTTGGAACGTTAGGACTTTTGATGAGCTAATTCGGTATATCCGTGGCAAAGCTTTAAGAAATTATGTAACATGGCACATTAGGTAGGTCCTAGGTTAACCACTTCTAAATTTAGTCTACATGAATGTACGTTAAAATCAGAAGTAATTATGTAATATATGAATAAAATAAAATAATTTCTTGTGTATGATGCCGGTAATCTTAAACTATGATATATTTTTTTCTTGCAGAAGAAAAATGTGTGTTTATCTGTCTTTTCAAAGTTATACGAAAGCAATAAATAATAAAGCAAACGTGTGCATATTTTTACCAGAAAAATATATTATCATTTATCTATCTAGAAGTCGAAAGCGAAAGAAGTATCGACTTCTGAAAAAAAGATTGACGTCTTTGCAAAGAAACATAGGTTGGAGAGCTGCCGTCGACATGAAGACACATTCTCCGCCCTTTGTTGACATGACGCCATTTGTTTAATCACCACCGGCATTTCTCATTTATAAACAAACGATTTGCTGCGCCAGAAACGTCTCTCTTATACCATTATTTTACTAAATGTGTTGCCTCATAAGGTAGACGATCATGAAGTGATATACTTCGCAAACAGGGTATATAATTGAGGAAACATTTCATGTCGTTAAGACAACAAAATTTAACTTATATATATATATATATATATATATATATATATATATATATATATATATATATATATATATATATTTGTGTGTGTGTGTCTGTTTGTTATATTTTGGTGTTCAGAAAAGTAAAAATACTCATATATCGACGAGAAATATAGAGAGATGTTATCTACACACACTACCAAATATTCCGTTACACTGAAATTCACCCTTAATCAGGAAACATACAATTATTCATATTACTTAGCGATATAAGAATATACACATGTGAGAATGAGGATACACATATGCTATCTAGTCATATACACAAATGTTTTGTTACCTGTTTAAGTCAAACATCCAGGGCGAAATTACCCCTAGAAAAGATAAAACTTAGAGAAATAGAGAAAGCGAGGCATAATCAAAAGTAACAAGCAAATAAAGGAGAATTGTCGTACAAATGCCGCATATTCTTTACGGCAATAAGTCATGCAAGACATGAGCGTAGAGAGAAAAGCAAAAACAAATTAGTGACAGCATACCTGAAAAACTGTTAGGGAAGAGGCGGAAAAAGATGAAGGAAATAGAAATTGCAAATAGGATAAAAAGAACCTACGCGTTCGCCGAACCGCAACTGAAGAGGAAACTATGACTTTATTTCAAGATTTACCTTTATTATTATTATCATCATCAGGAAACCGTGATCAAGGAGCTGGGTAAACATCATTTCCCTTCAAGAGCTCATTTTTTAACACAAAACAGCTTGGAGGGCATCAACTTCGCAAATACCCATTCTTGCCTTATTTTGCGCTCTATCAATCACAACGCTGACAAGCATACACAGATATTTGGTAAGAAAGTAGCAGAAATGGTGTGTAACGAACGTACGGAGGCGAGAAATGTATTAATCTTCCAAGGAAACTGTTCCAACAAATAAAGGGTGAAAAACCTAGCTATGTATTACACCAACTAAAATGTGGTGGCAGCCGATTTGTATGCAAGTGATTGAAGTCGGTTATATGTATATGAAAACATCAGGGAGATATACAGTACAGGGTGTCCTTTAAAGTCTGGACACATTCGTCATTTTCCATTTTTTGATATTGAAATTTAAATCTTGAATCTAAAACTGTAATTATGCGCATCTTGTTTGTAAGATAAAATTAAAATGATCTCTCAGTGAATTTAAATAACTTCAATGTAAACAATTGCTGTATATTCACAATGAAATTCTACAGCTCATTTCTGTTTAAGCGGAATTCAGCATTTTGGAGTATGGAACAATGTATTTGATGATGACGTCATCGCTATGAACGCACCGAGGCAGCTTACAACTATACATTTCAGTTACTCTGCATTATTTTTTTTACTTTTTATTTGCACGTTTTGTTTATTGGAATTGTATTATTTGATATTTTATGCATTTTGTTTCATTGTAAAGACGTGGTTGTATTCTTTCAAAAATAAACACGCGTAGCTGCCAGCTTCAAGCTACGCAACTTCCTCCTTAAGAGAAACCCACTTTTCTTTGACTTTCCAGAATCTCCATATTGGATCAGCCGCTCGGTCGGATGCTGGCTTCGAGAAGACTTGCTTTTAATGTCACGGTTCACGTTGTTAGCTAACGTTAGCTAGTAGCTAAAATCATTTTCGTGAGAGCGTTAGCTAAGATGGCTGCGAATGGAATGATAGGCCATAGAATTAGCTTGGCAAAGCCATCAGGCAGCACCATAGCTTAGCTATGCTAGCTAATGTTAGCTAATTCAAAGAGGTTCCGCAAAGGGTTAGCTTAGTCCAATTACACCCCCCTTTTTGTGTTTTTGTCCTTCAAAAACACTCCCATAAACTGCATTTATAAGATTGTGTCAAATACAATATACAATATAAACCATCCAGAGGAATGTGTCAAAAACAAAGAGCCTCACCATCAATTCTCATCAAAAACCAAATCACCCATAATATACAATAAAAAATAAAAAACTGCATCTACAATATACAATATAAGCCATTCGGAGGAATGCGTAAACAAAAGGATCACCATAATAATAATAACAAATATACCACCCAGTATCCCCAGGAATCAGTCCAGACCCTTCAGCCCGTAGCCCCCCCCCACTCCCCATATAATTCTGCGCTTGAAAATATTTAAGTTTGGACTACCCACTGTCTCAGGTAGTAAACTATTCCAGTAATATACAACTCTTTTGGCGAAGAAATACACTCTGACATGCAACCTGTACCGCTGTTTATTAATTTACAAGTGGTGACCCCTAGTCCTATTACTACTAGTTTCCAACTCAAATAACTTGCCAAAATCCAACTTATCGATCCCAGAACAGATTTTAAAAAGCTCGATCATATATCCCCTTACACACCTCTTTTCAAATGTAAACATATTTAATACCCTCAACTTATCTTCATATTAAAGGTGCTTCAGGGAAGGTACTGACTCTAGCAGGTTGATATTATGTCTAAAATGTGGTGACGAGGCTTGTATAATGTGTGTATGTACTCTGCGCGCAGCGTGTTGTGATGAACTTAGTGCAGTAACATGTTTTGACGTTAAGTGCTTGCTTTGCATGCCGTCTCGCTTACAGTCTACTGCCACTGGCTAGCCCTGGTCATGAAAATGGAAGCCATGTACGTAAGCCTTCTCCTGCCAGTACACAGGCTCTCCATCACCAAGACTCCTACTGTGCCTCTCCTCGTAGCCACACATGGTAACTGGGTTCCGAGCGGCCCCAGGCTGAACCAGCAGGTGATTTTAGCGCTGCAGTGGGTCTCAGAGGTACGGTGTGCAGGCCCATCGGCGTGTGGAGATGACGTGGCACTTACCAATCACTGCACCTAACTCCACTGCCTTATGGGCTAACCTGGTAAGAGAGAAGGCTAGGAGAACACACTCTGAGAGAAAAATGGTGTGGAAGGCACGCCTAGCCGGGCCCGAACAGTCTGGGCTACCGGCAGTGTCTGTATTGCTCTGCAGTTGTTGATCGTCCTGGACCTCCCCCTTGCCATCAGCTACCCTTTTCTAGCACCAAGTGTGTGTTGCAGGACAAGCGCTATCCCTGTGGCACCATAAACTCCTCTTTGCGGCAGTTTTCCTTCTCTAAGTACAGTCCTCGGAGAAACATGGACGGGAGTAAGAGAGAGAACGTCATCATCGGCCCCAATGGACTACCTTTAGCAAGTAATCAGTATTCTAAATGTGGCCTGACACATAAGTTGAATAGTTTAAGGATAAACTCTTTAATTTTGTGAAACTAACATGACTCTCAATGTATTCTAAGCATCCTATTTGCTCTATTCCTTGCATCAATATACTGTTTCGATAACTTCCGTGACTTCTCTCCTACTACTCATATGTCCTTCTCATCCTCAACTGAATTCAGCCATTGCCCATCCTTTTCATAGCTAAATTCCCTATTATACTTTCCCATGTCTATAACTTTGCAATTTTACGGTCGAAAGTCATCAGCCACTTCTGAGCCCACGCTAAAAACTTATTTAAGTCACTCTGCACTTTAAAGTTACCCTCAACTTCCTTGACTACAGCGGCCAATTCATTGTCATCAGCAAAATTGGATACTTTGCTATTTACAGCCTTCCCTATGGAATAAGATTCGATTTAACACAATTACAATTTTTGTAATTTTTAAAGACATAAAAGTTTTTAATACTTAAAATGATGCTAACCGATGTTAGTTTTAACTTCCAGAACTTAAAAAAAACGTAGTGTCAGATCTGAAAAGTACACATTTTTTTTTTTAAATTCATCTGAAAATATGTGTTAAAACGAATCTTTACGAAACTATAAATAATAATGTGCCTAGGACTGATCCCTGAGGTATGCCCTCACCACATTCAGTAAGACTCTGTTTCCTTCCTTGCAGCCATTCACCTATCAAATTCAAAACTTTCTTACATATCCCATGCATTTTTAATTTGTGAACTGGTCTCCTAGATGCTATTTTCCCATCTACTTTTATCTCAATGAGTGGTGGGACTTTTAATTTTTGTAATTGCTCCTTTACGAATTGATGGTCAGGCCCAACTGCACTGCCGTACAAAAAAAAGCATAATGCAGTAACAACCTTTTTGGACTTGTTGATTCTCAGATAAATATACTGCACTTAAAGGGCCACTTCACCGATTAGCAGTAAGTTTTATAATATTAGAAGACTGTTAGTACATACTAATGATGGTGTTTCCTCCAGCTCAGTTCCTTTCCATATTTAGTTTATGTTGTTTTTCCCTTCACTAAAGATACTCAAATGACATCACAGTGATTTTTGAGCCGCAGATTGAAAACTATATTCTTTTTTCCACTTCCAACTCTGGAAATAGGAGTATAGTCTCCTGAACTCTAGAAATATGATTGTAGTTTTCAGCTAAGGCTTAATAAATCTTACGATGATATCACTGTAATGTTATTGGAGGATTTTTGGCGAAGGAAAAAAACAACAGAATCAGAAAATGGAAAGAACCTGAGCTGAAAGAAACACCATCATTAGAATCATATACAAGCTCATTAATAATAAAAAGCTTATTGCACATCTGTTAAGTGGCCCTTTAACATCTGTTTAATCATGTGACAAAGTGTTAATGCTTAGTTAGGCTTTATTTGAGAAAAATAATGCCTTAAAAAATATAGTAACTTTAAAATTCCTCTAATAATCAAGCAAAATCTCTGCTCTTTTGACATTTTTTAAAGCTCCGAAAGCTTGTTTCAATGCAATTCCAATAGGGCATACGGCCACTTCGAAATTCTTCCACAAAAAGTGCTTCTAATAGCAATCTGAGCTTAATAGAGACAAAGTGCGCATTTTGGAAAAGAATTTTGAAGTTGGCCGTCCCATTGGGTGTGCATTGAATGAAGCTTGTGTAGCAATTGCAAAATTTAAAAATTCCACCCTTCATTTTGATAAAATTAGATGAGAAAATAGAGTCCAGATGAAAATAATGCTAGTTCCCCTTTATTTCGGCCCCTTGCTGTTGGCCTTGTAACATTTGTGTAACTTATAGCTCAGTCAGTTCATCTTTCTAAGGCAAGTCATTTGTTCCATTCTGGTCGTTGTCATAGCTACTTGATACCACCTGCCGCTTCAAACTTCTGTCTTGTACTATCACCTCTCTGCCCCTAGAGCAACACATTGACATTCGTAAGTCTCCAGCTCTTTCTTTCTTTGTTGTAACTGCAGTTCAGTGTTGTCCAATCTTATGCAAATATTCTGTGATGTTGGTGAATGAATAATCCTTTTTATCCTCTTCAAGGAGAGAAGGCATCATTGGAGTTCACCAACAACACGACTGTCTCAGCTAGTGCCAGTAACTACTTTAGAGGCAACGTGGGTTCAGATTGTACTTGGTCAACAAAACACAGTCATTTCCTCATAATACATTGTCACTAACTTGAAATGGCAAGCGTACTGTGTAGTGCATTTTTAGTTTGTTAATAACATTTAAAACTTCTTGCAAACATGTTCGACTGCCAATTTTGTACACAATTAAGCAATTATATTTCTGTATTTTTAAGGCACATAAAAATGCTCAGAAATCTTGCAAATTCTGTTTGAAAATGTTATATTCCTGATAACAAGAGTGCTTTCAAATTGCTTACGGTTTTGAAGTCCCATGTTTATCGGGATCACATACAAAAAGAACAGAGACCAAATGTGTGTTCTGACAAAAGTTTAATAAGGCATGTTGATTTGTGTGATGTCCATTGTGAGGGATTGAGTAGTTTCTTTAGCCATTTAAAGATTCATATCACAAAGGGCACAAAGGTTACTTGCGCATTTAGATTGTGTGAAAAGAACAGTTTCAAGTGAAATCCACTTTTACATCACATTTGTTAAGAAATCACAAAAGCTACTCTAAAGGGAATCTACTTGATTCCATAATATAGGCACCTGTTTTTTATCCAGGTAGCTTACAACACATTATTAAATAAAACCAGTGTCGTGGTATGACATTAGATTATATCAATTCCATATTATATCGATGGGGGAGGGACCAATAACTTAAAGGCGAACCGTCAAGGGACGAAACGCCTTGAGTTTCAACGCGCGGAACAGCGAGAAAAAGTGCAACGAGGTCGGGTAAAATTTGGGCAATGGAAAAGCTCAAGGTTATTTAAAGAGGCGTAAACAAAAATATAATTTTATTTACATAAAATAAGAGAATAAATAGGCAAAATTAAATTGGTAAATGAGTGGAAAATTGCAGAGTTATGCGTCAGACACTGAAGTTAAAAATTAATGTATTACAGAAGGAGACGTTTCAAATGGGGAGATTAACTCAAATGGGTTACTGAAGGGAAAGATAGGTTGGCTTACAGAGGATTATGAGGGAGACGTCAGGGTAAGGCTTCACGGATGTCTTCTGCAGGCCATAAATGTGAGGCGAGGGCGCTCGAAGCTTCTAAGCGGGAAGTTAACGTGAAGACGGCTCTCCAAAGATGGGGGGGGGGGGGCGGTAACGTCCGGTCCAGGGAAGAGTATTTCGGCTACCCGGAAACGAGGGGCAAACGAGAAGGGCTTCGACAGGAGTTGATAAGGGGAGTCAGAAAAATCGCTCGGTACCGATCGTCAAATGGAATTAACTAACTGGCTGGGGCTAATTCCAACACACAAAAAGTTCAGCCGTCACTTTGCTTTGTTGTTAGCACCTGACTTGGAACTAGGGGAATCTTCTGTGTCTCCGACATGGAAGACGAGCCCTATATATATATCAGAGGCTTCCCCCCACGGGAGTGGAGGAAACAGCGCTACTCTAGAATAGCCTCGAATCTTCACGCCGAGGCGATTCTAACCCGCGTAAAGGTGGTCCGTTGTGAACGCGGTTCGAGGCTACCGCCTTGTGGATAAGGGGGGGGGGGCAAGCTTACTAATTTAAGCCTAACTAAAACCTAGAATCTTTTCTAGCGCATGGACTTCACTTCCGGATGGAAAAAATTCTACGTGGAATTCCCCCACAACCAGCTTTGTGGTAGGTTGTGTGAATCTTTTCCTGATGATGCTGAAGAATCATTGTTTTTCCCAGAGATAACAGATGAAATCCTTTTCTTGCAAAATCTGTCACTGTTTCAATTAAAGTTGCATCAAAATTTCTGCTGCCATAGTGTACATGAAAAGTAGAGTGCAAAATATTATCTTGTATCTTGGCAAAGATATGGCAAAGTCTAGCAAAAATAAAAAAGAGAAACTAAATGTGTAGTGTGAAATAAAAGTCCATACAGTATCTCATAAAAGTGAGTTCACCTCACATTTTAGTAAATATATCATTTCACTTGACAACAAAGAAGAAATGATACTCTGCTACAATGTGAAGTAGTCAGTGTATAGCTTGTATAACGTGTAAATGTACTATCCTCTCAAAATAACTAAATTCTAGTTGAAGTCTGGATTACTGGGAACAAAGGTTGGTACACTTAATTTAAAAAAAAATAAATCCATGGGCGGCCACACTTGAATGGCCTGTGGAACCGCCAGTGAGTGTAATCCACAAAAGTTGTGTTCTAACTCGGACCATGGTACACCAATCCAGAGTTTTTTTCAAACAGGTCTAGTATGGACTCACGGAGGCAGGTACACGAGCAATCCAAACGCCGCTACCTATGACCTTCATTCATTTTGTAAACCTTCATATATTTTAGAAACCAGATTAGGTAAATTCATTTCATACGCAAAAAATTACTCCCATTTGCATTAACTTAGTGGACGGGTGTAACATATTCCACCGTAGAGCCTATAAAACTTTGGTTTAGATCCGATTCACCGGGTGGTTCCATGGGCTGTTCATTATTTACATTATTTACATTATTTACTCACTTTTGTTGCCAGTCGTTGACCTGAATGGCTGTGCGAGTTATTTTGAGCGGACAGTAAATTTACGGTTATTCAATCTGTACACTGACTGCTTCACATAGCAAAGTCTCATTTCTTCAGTGTTGTCCCAAGAAAGGATATAATAAAATATTGAAAAATGTGAGTGGTGAGGGTGTACTCACTTGAGATATTGTAGGTGTGCCAAGTTTATAAAATAGGCTTACTTTAATAAACTTGCTAAAAAAATATGCAGGAGGGGAAGGGGGCAATAACCACAGTAGTCATTAAAAACAAGTCATAGCACACTTTGTTTTTTCCTTTTGAAAACTATGCCAACCGCTAAATCACTGTGAAATAACACAAAAATATGAATGAAAAGCATAGTAGGCTACTATTGGCATCTTTTTTGACAAATACTTTTCTATTTTCTTCTTTATTAATACATGTTTCTTGTCTATTTTTTATGTCCTGTTTTGCTTGTTCTTTGTCATATAGTATGTACCTTGTTTGCTCCCTCATTGTGCCCTGCTTGGCCTCATGCTTGTCTTATATTGTCTGTGCCTTGTTTATTTCATTATTGTGTCCAGCCTTGCCTTGTGCTTTGCTGTAATTGTTTGTGCCATATTTGTTACATTATGTTCTCCTTTTAAGCTTCTTTCCTCCTATTAGACGGGTCAGTATACGAAACAAGTCACCTAACCCTGAAAAAATTGATACACAAGTGTTTTTAATAGACTTTGGTACTATTTGAAATGCTTAGTAACATATTAAAAATCTAGTTTCAGCAAAGGCATAATTTTCAAGATGGCGTACAAATGGTTCTTATGGCAGACACCTTAATAGGGTTATCTTTTCTTCTACTCATATCATAATAAACTTAACATAGTGAAAGCAATCAAGTGTCCCAAAAATTTATGTTACAAGTTTTATTGACAAACTAATTTAAATATGCAAATGAAGTATAATCGTGAGAAATAAATAAAACTCAATGTACGGTTACGTTTGGATGGCCAGTGAAACAGAGCGGTGAGAAAGATTCGCATCAAAATAGAATGCCTTCTAAATTGGCACAAAACTCGCTGGACGGGTGTACCATGGTACAATCTAGAACAAATACAATTTGAGTGTGGATTCGACTCACCAGGCAGTTCCACGAGCCATCCGAACCTAGCCATCAATTGAGCTCCCTTTATTTAGAACATGATTATACCTCATTTGCACATTTGAATTAGTTTGTGAATTAAACGTGTAATACCCCCAAAATGTTTGTGTTTTCTTTCGCTATGTTTAGATTCATTAAGATAAGGGTAAACAAAAAATAACCCTATTAAAGGGGAATTATTGTTTATAGCACGCTTAACCCCCTTTTTCCATTGACTTTTATCTAAATGAGTTGTGGAATTTTCAATATTTGCAATTGCTCCAGTACGAAGCGAATGACTGTAATTCCAAAGCTAGTTTCAGTGTATTCCAATGAGGCAATTGGAAATGTCACATATTGACATTTCTAATTGCTCCCTTGGTAGACATGATAACAAGCTTAGGAGTTGCAGTGCTTTGCTTTATAATAGAGCAATATCAAATATTGAAATTCCCGCAACTTATTTAGATAAAAGTAAAAGGCATAACTGTTTTCAAACATTAAATAAACTTAACTAGACTAAGCACATTTATTTCTTTGTGTTTCTTTTGAATCAGATACCAACCGTGGGAAAATAGGTTCCAGGGTACTATAAAACATATTTCCCCTTTTAGGTGTGTGCCCTTACGATTATTTTGGAAAGCATCTTGAAAATGATGCATATTCTGCTACTCGATTTTCCTAAAATTTTACTATGTTATTAGGCATGTCCAATAGTACCAAAATCTATTGAAAATCCTTTTGTATATATTTGTTCATTCAACCCTTATATTGACCCGACTTTTCTCTCCTAAGGACCACAGTGCAAATAATTCTGAACTCATGTGTCATCCTTTATGTTTTTTTTTATTTTAGTGAAGGCATAACTGTTTTCATACTTTAAATAAACTTAACTAAACTAAGCAGATTTCTTTCTTTGTGTTTGTTTGGACTCAGATGCCAACCGTTAAATCATAGTCAAAATGCTTAAAATGAAGTAGATGCATGCAAAGCTTGCACTTATGTCAATGGAAGGTGTGGTGAGATTTTGGAATCCTCGAAACAGGGAGTTCCAGGGAGACGAAGCTTAGCCAAAAATGTTTTTTAAGGAAGGTTTATGTTGCTCAAAATCCCCCGTTCAAAAAAGACAGTGAAACCGCCAAATGTCTCCATACTGCTCAGTTTCAGAATTGTCTTGAAGCCCACACGTAAGTTTTTTTATAAATTCATTGGAACTATTTTTTAGCCTGTTTTTAAACCTGTTTTTAAGTAAGCCTTGCCGGATCGTATGCTCTGTGGGCAAGGAGCCTATCTCCAGATTCTGTAGCGTGAGGCGGCTTGATTTACAAATACACCCCCTGGACATGACACTTGTGTGTCGCAGAGACTCACCCCTATCCAACCCTTTATGCTGAGTCAAATTAGGGAGGCATTGAGTCCTATATTTAAACAGGGGCTCGAACCTATGAAATTCCGAACTCAGGCTGGACAATAAGCTTACGGTCACTGAGCCAGTAAACCTGTTTTTAGTCGATACTAAAAATTCTAGTGAAGCTACAGGCTACACTAAAGCTTAAAACAATTACGTTTTTCAAAAAACTTGTTTGGGGGGCTTCAAGGCACTTAGAGCAGTACAAATGAGCAGGATGGAGACATCTGGTGGTTTCATTGTGTTTTTTGGACGGTTATATTTTGCACACCAAACATTTCTATTATAAAACGTGTTTTTCTAAATTTCTTTGCCCTCTAACTGCACTACTGTTTTGAGAACTCAAACTTTTCACAGCAGCTTCCATCAGCATTGGAGTGAGTAGATAATGGATGAATTTTCATTTTGATTTGAACTATCCCTTTAACAGGAAGATAGAAAAACCACTTGCCGACGCAATTTAAAGAGGCTGTAATATTGCCACTAGTTGGCAGTACCAAACTAAATCTGAAAGATTGACCTCGATAATAGTCAAATAATAAATTAAATTACATGCCAGCAGGTTTGACATTGCTAAGCCCTTTACAGTTATTATCTCAAAGGTAACTAATTAATTACTGTCTATAGGGAATCAAATGTCCATTCACTGGAATAAAACAAATGCTCAAAACATTACCAAACTCACATTGTACTACAAGATAAGAAAGACATTAGTGATTGAACATGTTTATCAAACTAAGGGAACCATATAATCATAAATAATTCAAATATAAGCACAAATGTAATATTTTGGTTGACAAGATAGATGCATACCTTTAAAATTGGATGATTTATAAATCACAAGTTTTCCTCTGCAGTCGGAGGGTTGTTCGCACGTCCAAAAGGCATAGTGTCCATCGTAACCATTTCATCAGTCATTTGGGATTTAAAGCTTGGGCAACCATTTCCAGTTCTGTCAATAAGTCATTATTTTTTAACAATCCATCTAGGATGTCTTACTCTCTCCTAACGGACATATTTTCTAAATTTTTGCTTTTAGATGCTTCCTAACGATTTTTTACTTAATCCCCTTGCTATCAAACATTTGGTTAAGTTTTGAGCTAGAACTACTTTGAATAGAGCTAGTAATGTTTTTTGTACTAAACAAATGTATATGGACAATCCATATGATTCATGCCATTTTTGTCCTATCAATATATTGTGTACTTATTAGAGCCTTGTATTTCAGAGCCAGAGAGCCACACTCTTGACCGTTCAGTACCATCGTGGAGCTCCTCGGAAGACACAAGCTCTATGTCAAGCCCCACATCATCCAGCACCACAAGACGTTCCGCAACAAGCTCCATCAACGATGTTGGAGAATCGTGAAACATGTCGTAGGACCTCGCATATTGCCCGTCACAATGAGAAATTTTCTGTCATACCAGAAATTTGTCGGGAGGTCGTCGACTTGTCTTTAGAACATCGGAACGTAACGCAGCACCTCTCAGACTGTGCGTCCCGACAAATGGGCACGTGCCGATGCTATCTCTACGATTATGCAAATTAGGCTGAGACTTGTCTGGGACAATAAAATCAGGGCAATATCGTACAATGTCCGCCCACTACTAGGTTAGGTACACAGTATATTTGTTTAAACTAATACTTGTCGTGTTTCATTGTTTGCATTGTCAGTGTACTTCTGCTTGTAAGTCCTCATGAATTATCAATACTTAGCCAATTTCATATCTGAAAATCTGCACAAATGAAGGAATTTGGCTGGGTGACATCTTACATGTGTATTTGCCTTTTTAAAAGAGTTTGTTGCCTGTAAGTCAAGATGAAATGACTTATCATAGGGCAGCACAGTATTGTTTTTAATTAATTTGAACATTAACAGGCGGGTTATTAAAAGTTTGGGGTTGGACGAAATGTTTGGATTTACTTTTTGATATTGGATCTTTATTGGTTTGTATCTGTACATGCTGATGGAAAATAATGGACTTTTCTTGTTCAGTAGGAAATGCGTCAGTTTATAGGACTCTAGACTCACTCCTTCATTATTTTGAGCTAGGTAGGAATACACAAATAATTTCTTTCTTGTATTTGGTTCCTGCAGGCAGGTGAATAAGCTGCTGATACCTGCCAGTCATTGACTGATAGTGCTTGGTATGTACTATATATACGGTCTGTCATTGAGGAATTTTCTATTGACACAGCCTGTGTATGTGCAGTGTTAAAATGACTGAATTTTGTTATTCAGTCATTTTCAAGTATTATAATAGCCTTTTCATATTACTTTAACTCAACCTTCCAAAATTCACCTCAGCAAGTTTGAATGGAGGGAGCGGGGTTACTCGATATGTCTGACATCAGACATGTTGACGAGCTGAAATCTCTCCACCAGAGAATTGCTTAATATAAAGAATATTGTATGGTATGCTACCAAGCATAACCATAAATCTTAGATATCAGATCCTAAATGATTTCTTATTTAAGGTGATACTCAGCACTGGATGGTGAGCGTTGACGGCCGGGTGGTGTGCAAGGGGACCACATTTACCTCTGACCTCACAGTGCTTTTTGCATCCTATTACAAATTTAACTTGATGAACCAGGATGCGGCAGATTGTACGCTTGAATTCTTTCAAAAGTGAGCAGCTCACACACTTTCACCTACATACTAATGTGGTTTCTTTCATTCTGATTGTTAATTGTAAGCGGTGTCTTTTTGTGAATCTCATAATGCCTTTCTGCTTCATGACATTGACTCACATATTAAAAGTGTTTTATGGTGCATCTGGATGCACCAGAAATTTACTCAATGAGGAAGCAGAAACATACATTTTGTGTGGTTGGTACAAAATGAGTATGGTGGGTATAATTTTATCTACCAGACATTTGTTTGTTGAGCTAAAGTTAATTTCGGCCACAAACGACATTGATTGGTCATTTTGTGCTGGGCGTTTCTAGCTTTTAATAACTGAACCGTATACTATTTTACTCCACACTGCATTATTGATCGGTATTTAAGTGTTACACTTCCACAACACTGAGCTTTCAGCACCCCCCGCCACACATAAACACACACACACCTACTTAGTCTCTCTTCAGGAACTAAGATTTGCCTCTGGCCCTACCTTCTACTCTTGAACCAATATGAGGGGCAGCGAGAGGGTGTCAGGGGCACTATGAAGGTATTGGATTGAGCTGTGCATAGATTTATGTGTATTTCTTGTTGTTTTCATCTCAAATTTGCCATTTCAAATTGTTCATCGATATCAACCCAGAGAAGGGGACAAAATCCAAACAAGGCAAAGTGATGACCAAGAAGATCAGAAAAGAAATGAAAAAGTAAGCCATACACTCTCAATCTACATGTCGCTATCCTTATGAAGAAGCTTCTAGATTACAAGTGAGATTTTTTAAACTAGTGAACATACCCTCTTCCCTACACACACAGAGGAGAGAGGGAAGGAGAAGATGGGCTTGGAGAAGATGGAAGAAATGAGAGGGATGGAAGGGGGAGAAATAGACTGGTGAGAGATAGGAAATGAAGGAGGAGCCAGGGATGGATGAGAGAGAAGGGAGGAGAGATGGTGACAGAGGTCAGAGGGACAGAAGAGAGAGGAATGGAAGACAGAAAAGGGAGAGAGAAGGAAGGAAGAGGGATGGAGGTGAGAGAGCAATGCTTTGTTAGCCTAAATAGCTTTAGATAGAATTTTTATGCTAAATACATTACTAAATGTTCTTAATAAATGTTTCATACCTAACTAATTGTCTGTTCTAAATTAAATGTTTTGCATATATTAAATTCTTTTGCATTTTCTGTTTTTCTCTACCAGATAAGGATGGAGTGTAGTAGCGTCAGTAGATAGCAGTTAAAAGGAAATTATAGTTTTAAGCACCCTGGACCCCATTTTTCCAACTATTTTATCCGAGAGCGGTGGGATTTTTCAATATTTGCACTTACTCCAGTACGAAGAAGGGGACAGCAGCTCCAAAGCTTATTTCAATGTATTCTATTGGGGAAATTGGATATTCCATGAGCCCCAGGAGAATATATTGAAAAAACTTTGGAGGTCAGTCCCTTGCTTCATACTAGAGAATTTGCAAGTAATGCAAATCCCCCAATCATTTAGATAAAAGTAGATGGAAAAAGAGGCTCCATGGTGTTAAATACCATAAATTCATTTTAATTCAAATATTTATATTTAATTGCTGTAAACAGTAAATACTAAATAGTACCTGAATTGAACTTACAGTCATATTAGATATTTGCTTAAAAGTGCTTTACATCGAAATGAAAAAGAGAATAGTACAGTGATGATAATTACGGTAATACTACATATTTACATTAAAGTATTGTAAATGGAAATGAAAAATACAGAATAGTACTGTAATTGAAATCATAGTAATAGTAGACATCTCATGGATGTAAATGGAAATAAAAATCACAGAATAGTACTGTAATTAAAATTAGAATAATAGTAGACATTTAAATGGAAGTGCTGTAAATATAATTGATTAGTGGTGTAATTTAATTTACAGAACTATACTGTAATTTATATTTACAGTAATATTGCTGTAAATTTACAGGAATCGGCTGTCAACTATGCTGCCAGTAGATTGCTGCAAATTTACAGTGAAATATTTTATAGTGTTTTATGTCATTGTTAAATAGCCAATGAAGTTGGTTGATTCTTTTGGTGAGATACTTAACTTTAGTAAACAATTTATTATACATATTAAGGACAAAGGCCCTAGAAACTTTATAATTAAGGCAAGCATTTTCATAAGGCGATCGAAACCTTTTTTAATAACTGAAAATTGCTGTATATGTATGGCAATTATCCCTTCAATTAACATCTTAAATTCCACAGCTCTACGTTCATTAATATCTATAATCTCAAATAATGATGTCTGTTGCATTAAACATTTTCGAGACTTGAACCAACATTGTAGGATGTTGTTTTTCTTTTCTTGTGCGGTAGATTTATTTTAAATCATCTGCTTTCTATTCTTCAGTTTGTTTATTTAGCTAGTGGTTTAACATTGCTCTTGAAAGATTTCCCCCTTATTAATAAAATCTTGGCATTACCTCAACTACATAAGCACTATGTTGGATCAGTCAAATAAGGTTTGAAATTGAAACGCTATTTAAGATATCAAATTTAGATTGTAAATTAATTGTAAAAAGTCATAAAAAGGAAATAAATGTTATTAACTTTTTAACAAATTAAAGTAAATAATATTATTATATTATAGCTATAACCAGAGTATATAAATCAAATTTTTAATTGTTTTCCATTACATCGGTTTTATTATTACCATAAAATGTAGATATGCAAACATGGATTAATATCCATAGCTTTCCTATTGAATATGATAAATTAGAAATCCATGAAGGACAAATAATATTTTATAAGACTAAAGCAATTGTAAATAGCTTCCATTATCGAATATTCGTTATTCGGCCAAAATGTTGCTCGTTGAACCACTATAACTAATAATTATATTAATAAAATGGAATTATAAAATGGCAGCCTTAGAAAACTCAAAAAGAGGGGAGAGACGAATTAATGGAAAACATTAAATATTATTATAAGGAAAAGAACTTAGAGCATAAGATTTAATATATAATGGTAATTTTATAATTTAGCTATGAGAATATAGTTAATGCAAGATGAGATATAAATATTTTCAAGTTACTAACTTAAGAATGGAATTAAGTACGAACATCTATTTAAGATGAATTAAAACACGAAAATAAGAGCTAAACATGAATAACAATTGAATTAATGTGAAAATATTTGGATTAATGAAATAATAATAGTACTGAATATAGTTAAACTTTGAGATAATAAAGTAGTAGGGTAGTAAAGGAATTAGGGGATAATAGGATATGTGAGCAATGAAAGTTGGTAGTAATGCTGTGTCGTGGTATGACATTACATTATATCAATACCATATTCTATCTATAAGGGTGAGACCGACAAAAGGGACGGAAAACCACGAGTTTAGACGGGCTGAGTAGCGTGGAGAGTGCAACCAGGTCAGGTAAATTATGGACAATGGCAAAGCTCAAGGCTATTTAAAGAGGCATGTACGAAAATATAATTTTATTTACACAAAAATAACGAGAGAATTAATGGCTAAAATTACCTCAGAGAATTAACGGACAAAATCACATTAGTAAACGAAGAGGGGAATTGTAGTTATAAATTAGACTATTACAGGAGGAGACTATTCAAATGGGATGGGGGGAATTAACTCAATTGGGTTACTGAAGGGGGAAGAGGGGTTGGCTTACGGATGTCTTCTGTACGTGAAGGGTGGCCGTTCGGAACTTCCGAGCGGGAGGTTAGAGTGATGACGGTTCTCCAAAAACAAGGGGGGGGAGGTAACTTCCGGTCCAGGGGAGAGTATTTTGGCTACCCGAAATGAGGAAGGCTTAGGCAGGAGTTGATGAGAGAAGTCGGAAAAATCACTCGGGTCGATCATTCAGTGGAATTACCTCCTGGCTGGGGCTAATTCCAAATACACAAAATAGTCCAGCTGCCACTTCGCTTTGTTGCTAGCACTTGACTTGGAACCATGGGGAATTTTCTGGGGTCTAGGCGAGACTTCTCAACTCTGTTTCTCCTTAGGAAAGTCGAGCTCTATTTATATCCGAGGCTCTGCCCGGAGTTGGGGAAGAGCGGGAAACAGCTCTACTCATGCACTATATACAAACAGCTAAAGTGGTCTGGAAAAGTATACAAAAATTAAATAATGTACTCATTTATATAACGTCAAAATTAGCAAAAAGTTTCTAAAATGAATAGAAACAGACCTGTTAAGGAGGTTATCGAGCAATAATGGTTTGTCGAAGGTACACGAGCGCGGAAGAGTAGTGTTGCCCGATTTAAGATGAGAAAAATTTTTTAGAGAATTTTTAATATGAAATTTCGGAATTTAATCACCAAGATGTGCGGTTTTTTGATATGAATTACATAATGATTTATTAAAAGAGCAGTGTAATCCGCTACACTAATACATAATGTTGTAATTTTTAAATATAAAAAAGTCCCGAAAAATCTGTGTTTAGTTTAAGCGTATTTAGTAAAAATGTGTTTTTTTAATGCTAAATTTAGGCAGTCTTTAAAATTTAGAAATTTTGCTTTTAGATAATAAGCGCTTTTTTCGAATTATTTAGAGGTCAATTAACTATTTACATATGTTACCCTACTTTATCTTTTCCAATATTCGGGCGAGGGCGGATTGGAGGTATTATGACAGGGTTCATTTCCTTTTCTTTGATAACACTTACCTTGTAGTGGGCCAAAAATTACTAATAATATTAATGAAACTTTGGCAATGCAAATGAGCCTCAGATTCATGACATACCAATTTTACAGACGGGCAAAGCCACCTGGATCTATCAAATATCATCCGAGTCAGCAATTGTACCCAACTCCAAATTGGCATCCTCCTAATAAATAGCATCCTAAGGATTGTGTCCAGAATACCGCCTCGAAGCTATTACAAATTCAGCTTTGTCAAAAACATAATCATTGGGCTGTCGCTTATTAATTATGGACAATAAATTAGAAGGAAAACTGCAATGTATGCAGCGATGCTGTGCAGTTGCCATAGGAATGAGGAGCCATGCATTTGAAACAGTTCTTTTTAGTGCTGTTAAATTAGTCTATTGAATAGAGTCATTTGATTGGAGTGTATGAAGAGCGAATCTAAAATACTTTGAGTAGTATATAAATACATTTATTTCATAGGGCTAAATTTCTAAATGTCTCTCCTAAATACCTAAATAGAATTTTGAACAAATCTCGACAAGGGGTGTTCGCCAGAACTCGAAAGTGCGGGTGCAGGATCGTTGACACATTTAAGTGTTGTCTTTCATCAGACAAACATGTGTGTGTCGGGTTACCTCGGTAACTGTGACTGGATAAGTCATCATGGCAACAAGTACCAAGGAAACAATTGAGGCTCATAAAATGGCGCATCTTTTATGTGAGGAGAAATAGTTCAAAATCGAGATTAGAGAAGGGAATAAAATGAGAAGCACCTGCACATTGCACTCACATGAACCTTTGGCTGCAACTAATGCTAATTACGAATATCTATACTTACATAAGGTAAGATAACATATAAGATTACGTATTTAATTTTCAGCTCTGACTGCTCTGGCTATCTTCTTCTCTACATTTCATCGTCTTTCAATGGAGCAATTTTTTTGCACGCAGGTAAGAAATTTTATTAATCAATATTTATTTACCATTCCCTAGAAAGTGTTTTTCGTATTTATTTATAATTTCTATGTTTTAATAATAGACTAAAGATGCATCATAAAGCCATAAAGAGGGTAAAATTCTGACATCTTGGAGTAAATTGACTGTAGAGGATGCAATTTTATATTTTATATTTGCAGTAATATATATTTTCTCTCAAAATCACAATCATTTTGAAAAGTACAAATGATCCAAACATATGTGAAAGCTATCAAATCATCAGAGCGTAAATCGGACAGTTGGAGAAAACACCCACGGCTTTAAAAGAGCAGAAACCCCGACGAAATCTTCGCCCCTAAGCTCAGTTCCTCCACCAAAGTAAAACAAGAGGATTGCATCCAGATAATTTCAAATTTGTTTGTGCGAGGCATACATTAGGTGTCTACGGTTGAAGAAGTAAGTTCGTTTATCGACTGCAGTATGGTACACTCTATGCTTGTCGCTTCCGTATACACATACATGAGCTCAAGTAAAAGGACATTTCCGGATTTCATACTAGATAATTTGCTCTCTATTGATGTATGTTGCGTTTGACTGTACATTGTTACTGAAATTAAGTTAGTTATTAAATGTGCAGATGAGGATATGGGAAGAAATATTAGTCCTTTTCATTTTCTTTTGGGGCGTCTCAATTATACATATTATAATAAGGATATTATTATATATGGTAGATGCATGATTAGTCTTTGACTGGTGATGTCTTTTAAACAGCACCTGCATTCTGTAAAAAACCCTGTGCATAGTTAAAGAGAGATGTTGGAAGCTTCATACACTGACCATTTGATTGAATCGGATGACTTATGAGAGGCCCCGGTGGCTTTTGTTAACCAGTAAAGTATGTTATTGGATAAGATTAGGTATAGACTTGTACATAGATGAATGTTTTATTGACACTGGTAGAAGACAGTGGTATTACGGTATTTTGTAACTGTATTATTGTGCAGAGTCGACTTATGTGAATAGAACTATTAATTGAGGGTATCAGATTCTGTGTATATCACATTTGACGTTGCCTTATGAGCAGATGTTTAATGTATTTTTGTTTGCCATGAGATGAAATTTGATAGACTCTATCGGGATTTTGTCATTTTCCATTGTTTCTTTTAATATTTTTGTTTTCCCAATATTTATGATCATAATTTCAGCCTTGAATTCAGCTGTGAACACAATTTGGCGCCGTACATTAAGTAGAAATGCAAATGAAGAATTGAATTATTTGAAGTTAAGAAACTCTGAACTTCTTAACAAATATATGTATCTCTCACATTAGGTGATGTTTAGCACATCAGTTTAGTTTCATGGGTGTAACTGTAACTTGGTAAGTATGGTAGATGTAAATCGAATTATTATTTGTCAAAATCACTTACTGGTATGTTAATTGCAAATTAAACTGACACTTATCAGTTCATGTTTCTAAGCTTTTTAATAACGAAAGATTCAGTTATCAGTAAATCAATACGATGTTTTTCTTTTGATAATACTGATAAAATGTAATGATGAAGTTATACATAATACATTTATCATGCAGATCGATGGTCAGGAGCCCGGAAGGAGAAGAGCACTCGAGTGGTGCCGGCGCTTCAAAGAAGAATAGGCCTATTTTAGTGATAAGAATAATTAGATTTATACTAATTAGTGGATAGTAGCCATCTCTGATAAAGAACAACGATGAACAGGCAAATTCAGCTTCATCTCTATTGACTCGAAATTTCTATGAACCATTTATGGATAGATTTGTTCAGTAAAATGAAATTCGGATTCTTTTCTGCAATGGTACCCGCAACAAACGATGATATGGACAAAAAAAAACATTCCTAGTCCTAGATGTTTTCTCCAACAGCAAAAGGATATGTTTTGTATTAGGTAGGATGGGGAAGAAGTTATTTATTTTAAGCTACTCACTAATAAGCAAATAGGTACTTCACACATATTTGTTCTAACCTTGTTACCTTTAATTGAAGCTCTTGGACATAAAGATCCTTCTCCACTCAAGAGAAAGGGTGCTTCCAACCCACCTCGTTCATTATCATGCTCGTTAATATGTGGCCCGTTTGACCCTAAAAAAAATTGACTATGTTTTTTCCCCCTTCATCTTCGCCCGACCTTGCAGCATTTAATTATCCTTTTTTTAAATCATTACATTACCTAAATAAAGTCTTCAAAGTCTCCAGCGATTAGTTGAATGAGGCGAGAGCATTAACAATAATGAAGGAATCAACTGAAGGTTTGTTTTATTAAAAATGATTTGACTCTCCTTAAAATACCCGCCATTAATTTCGTAGGAACCAAAATTTAACCCAGTAACGATGATGGATTAAATTTCAAAAAATTGAATTGAATATCACGTCAATGTTGACCTGAAGGGTAGACTTCTTTCATCTTTCCCCTACCATTTGGCACTTGAGACTATCAACTAGGTACCAACTCAGTACCAAGCAGGTACCTTCCTGGTCGCTAATCTTCCGTTAATTTCTCGGTTCATTCTTGTACTAATTGGTTGCCCTAGGTTCTTGAACGGTACACTTAGTAGATACCCAGAAACTGCATAATAACTATCCTGGGACACCTGTAGTGCCCACTCGTACCCCTCCGGTATATGACCTTTGTCCTCAAGTAACAGACCGATACTTATCCGGTACCCTGCTGGTACTTACCCGCAACTCACCTGTAACCAATTTTAATTGCCTGGTGCCTGCCAGATACCCATTAACTTACTGTGATAGAACGTGTTGAAGCTGCGTTAATTTCAACTCCTATCCCATATTATGTATTTAAAACCACGATGCTGCCCACGTGCATCTTCAATTCGAGGCTTGGAGTCTTATCACAGCTACCGGATGTCAATGTTTAAACAAGGAGGTTATCGTTCCCCCGTTCACCCCCATACGCCGACCTCGCCAGATCAAGTTAGGCTTATGAGCAGATAAGGCATTGTTCTCCGGCCCGGCTGTGCGTTCCCTCCAAGCTTCCACTCCATTTTCCCCCACGCCAAGGAGATGTCCTGGCTATTTATATGGAAACTTTACCACTAAGATCAGATTGGAGATCCAGATTTTCGTCGCGAAACATCACCACGACCCTCTCTCCCTTTGTGCGCCAAGGGACCTCGACCTCGAGATTCACCATCACTTGTCCAGAAGGAGGACAATATTCCTTGAGTGCCAAAGGTTCGAGCCTTTCCGACGCCAAGTCCCCAAGGCTTCCCCCCCCTGTTGTTCAAGGAGAACAGCATTAGAACAGCCATTGTTCGTTTTGAGCCCTTCGCCAAGAAACGGTTCTCATCCCCCCCTGTTGTTCAGAGGAGAACAACATTAGAACAGCCATTGTTCTTGAGCCCGTAGACAAGAGACGGTTCTCATCCCCCCCTTTGTTCAGAAGAGAACAACCTAGAACAGCCATTGTTCGTTTTGAGCCCTTCGCCAAGAAACGGTTCTCACCCCCCCTGTTGTTCAAAGGAGAACAACATTAGAACAGCCATTGTTTTTGAGCCCGTAGACAAGAGACGGTTCTCATCCCCCCTTTGTTCAGAAGAGAACAACCTAGAACAGCCATTGTTCTTCAAGCCGTTCGTCGAGAAACGGTTCTCCTTCCCAAGACGCCTCGTCAGGATCCTTTGATTCCCCCCCTTTGGCTGGAACTCGCCAGCGGACCGAAACTTCTTTGCGCCACCTTCCACTGCACCACTAGTGCAAAAGTTACGTAAGCCAAACGTCACCTTTAAGTACTTAACCCTTTTTGTCAATTCTATCCTGTGCTTTAAATGGTTTATCGAACCATCCCATCTCTTTAACTCGATATTTGTTTTACCTTTTTTTAAATCCTTTAAATCCTCGGATTAGCCGAGCCCCCACGACCCTTTCAATTCTCTGTTTATGACAATATTTTCCTTCTTGTGTTTGTTGGTAGTTATTATTAATAAAACTCTATTTTATTAATGATAGCAATATTATTATCCTTGAGCTCAGTTCCACTTCTTAAGCATATCGAAGATACATAATATCGGCCGCCAGACAGTAAACGCACTCTAAAGATAATAAAGGAAGTTCCCTCAACAAATAGTGTTATATATGGTATCGTCGGGAGTCATTCTACGACATATATATATATATACTATTTAAATTTGGTATCAGGTGTGTAAGGTTTAATGCTATATCTTTGCAAACACTGGTCTCAGTCGAGTAAAGCATAGTGTTATTCGTTATAATAATAGAATATAGTAGTTCCCTTTTGTTTTAACGATTGCTATCCCCTTTTTTTTAAACTTAAGTAGCTGGAGTAGCTCAAGGAACGGTTATAATAATTTGTTTGTGTTTTTTTTGTGATTTTAGTCAGTGGTTATTTAGATTGAGAAACCAAGTACGAATAGGTCAGTGCCCATATTTAGGTAGGCTAATTCTATAGAGGCATAATTCTTGTTGCAAGGAATTTTAGTTGGTTGACTAGTGCGCCCCCAAGTGCAAAGATGACTCAGTTTGAAATCTTTAAAGCGCAAGGAGAGTCCTGTGGACTTTCCGGAAAAGAACTAACTGAGTACATTCAAGAGGAGCAAAGAAAAAAGGAAGAAAGAGAAAAACAAAGAAAAAGGAAAAAAGAGAAATACAACGAGAAGAAAAAGAAAGAGAAATACAACGAGAAGAAAAAGAAAGAGAAATACAACGAGAAGAAAGAGAAAGAGAGGAACGGATAAGACAAGCTGAGCTTCAGATTGAATTAGCTCGGATTAAAGCAGAATTTCAAAGAAAAAAGGTAGAAAGAGAACAGGAAAGAGTAATCCAACGAGAAGAACGAGAAGGAAAAATACAACGAGAAGAACGAGAAAAAGAAATCCAACGAGAAGAAAGAAGGACGGACTCGCGCTCCTTCCCAGGAAAGCTGACAAAGTTTCCGAGCCCCGTAAAACCCCAAAACTTCTTTCCCCAAAACCAAAAACGGGACTCCAAACCTCCCGTTAAGACTTCTCCTCCATCTCTCTTCCCGAAGCGACCAACCATATGCTTCACCTGTGGTGTAGAAAACCACATGAGCTGGAATTGCCCCAAAAATTCTAGGCTTAAAAGCGGACCAGCCCACCAAGTTCACCAGATTAATGCAACCCCGGCTCCCCCGGTGGTGCAGACCCAAGCAGAAACTTCTCCCCCTCCATCAGGCCACCAGGTAAATTTTGTTTTTGGTAAAAGTTCATCGGGAACTTTGAAATATGAGGAGGGCAGCGTGGACAGCTGTCGAGTATCGACTCTCGTCAGGGACACAGGATGTACGTGTTTCATCGTGTCCGACGAACTCCTCCCAGTGGCCTCTAACCACGAAAAATTTGCGGTGGTACATGACTACCTTGGGCGGGCGAAAAGATTCCCCTTCGTTAGATGTTACCTGCAGTGTCAATATTATAATGGCTGGGCTGAAGTCATTGTAGCACCCATACAATTCTGTTCTGTACTTATAGGACAGAGCCCCCAAGTAAGTTTCGACCCTGTGTTTCAGGCCGCCCTTCCTCGAGGCCGAGATAAGAAAGAAGCCCCGGAGCCCGTCCCCATCAGAACCCCGATACCGTCCGATTTCTCGGAGACCCCTAACCAGGACTTTAGGACGGAAAAAGAGGAGTGTGAATCACCAACACCCTTAGGTGATAAGGCTCCAGACAAGGACACGGAGACTGTCCCTGGACCCCAAGAAAAAAAGAACCCCCAACGCGCCCATGGAGATACCTTCGTAGAACTGGACGAAGCATCGGCGCTTGAAGAAGATTGCCCCGCGGAGTCCCTTAATGTAATCCAGACAGTGTGCATCCAACCTGATGCCGATTACCCTCCTCCTTTCCTACCAGGCGAGTCTTTAGAACCCTCTGACCTGGATAGTGACGCGCAGCTGACACCACGTCCAAAGAGTCAGCTACAAGAACTAATTAAATGGAATCACCATTTACCCGCCTTATTAGCTCTTTTCGAGCGACTGTGTGAAAATGGTCTTACCATTGGCCCCAGCAAATGCCATTTTGCCCACGAAACCATCAAATATTTGGGTTTCAAAATAGGACGAAGCAAGTTAGGTCCCCACGAGAACAAGATTAAGGCAATCGCCCACATGCCCCTCCCGATTACAAAGAAGCCATTAAGATCGTTCCTAGGATCAGCTTCTCCCTATCAGCGATTTGTTCCGAATTTCGCTGCAATTTTGGCCCCCCTATGCCCCCTTCAGGAAAAGAATTTCCCCGATCCTTTACGTTGGAACGATGTCGCTGTTTCCCATTTTAATCAGCTCAAGAGTAAGTTCATTTCTGCCCCCATTTTAAAGTTGCCCAACCCAGAAAAATCTTTTGGGATTAAGACCGACGTGATCAACGAGGGCATTGGAGGTGTACTCCTTCAATACGTGGGTGACGGAACGAGTCATCCAGTTGCATATGCTAGACGTCAACTATTACCACGCGAAAAGAGATATGCCAGTAGAGAAAAGAAAGCTCTATCAATTATCTGGGTCATAGACAAATTCAAGCTGTTCTTGATATGTAAAGAATTTCAAATAGGAACCGACCACCGTCCGTTAGCCTATATTAGGAATGTGCGATACTCCAACGGCCGCATCATGCGCTGGAGTTTACTCTTGCAAGAGTATCAGTTTAAAATAAATTAGATAAAAGGTTCCGATAACCAGGTCGCTGACGCCCTCAGTAGAAATGCGTTACCGAATAGCGTAGAGTAAGTGTATTCATAGGATTAGTATCTCCATGTAGGTATATACCGTCTTGTACGACTTAATTTAAGATTCTTTTGTAATATAATTAATTAATGTATATGTCTGAATTTTGTAACGCTCAATGTCTAATTTTTTTTGTATGTATATATATTTGTACCCATTAATTTACGTATAAATTATTTTGTCCCGTATGTACTAATTTTATATCATTTCATTGTTCCATGCCCCTTTTTTTTATTAAGTTGTATTAAAGGTTATTTTCCCCTGTAATCTAAAGATCAAAATAATCATATGTATTGAGGTAATACTAGTTAGGTGCAGGAAGGTACGGTTGGTACAAGAAAACGAGTTCCCCACAACGGAGCTCTATCGTTGTCCCTTCTCTCTTTTTTTTTCGAAGTGACAACTTCCCCTGGAATGGAGGGTTGTGATAGCACGTGTTGAAGCTGCGTTAATTTCAACTCCTATCCCATATTATTTAAAACCACGATGCTGCCCACGTGCATCTTCGATTCTAGGCTTGGAGTCTTATCACAGCTACCGGATGTCAATGTTTAAACAAGGAGGTTATCGTCCCCCCGTTCGCCCCCATACGCCGACCTCGCCAGATCAAGTTAGGCTTATGAGCAGATAAGGCATTGTTCTCCGGCCCGGCTGTGCGTTCCCTCCAAGCTTCCACTCCATTTTCCCCCACGCCAAGGAGATGTCCTGGCTATTTATATGGAAACTTTACCACTAAGATCAGATTGGAGATCCAGATTTTCGTCGCGAAACATCACCACGACCCTCTCTCCCTTTGTGCGCCAAGGGACCTCGACCTCGAGATTCACCATCACTTGTCCAGAAGGAGGACAATATTCCTTGAGTGCCAAAAGTTCGAGCCTTTCCGACGCCAAGTCCCCAAGGCTCCTATCCCCCTGTTGTTCAAGGAGAACAGCATTAGAACAGCCATTGTTCGTTTTGAGCCCTTCGCCAAGAAACGGTTCTCATCCCCCCCTGTTGTTCAAGGAGAACAGCATTAGAACAGCCATTGTTCGTTTTGAGCCCTTCGCCAAGAAACGGTTCTTACCCCCCCCCCCTGTTGTTCAGAGGAGAACAACATTAGAACAGCCATTGTTCTTGAGCCTGTAGACAAGAGACGGTTCTCACCCCCCCCTTTGTTCAGAAGAGAACAACCTAGAAAAGCCATTGTTCGTTTTGAGCCCTTCGCCAAGAAACGGTTCTCACCCCCCCTGTTGTTCAAAGGAGAACAACATTAGAACAGCCATTGTTCTTGAGCCCGTAGACAAGAGACGGTTCTCATCCCCCCTTTGTTCAGAAGAGAACAACCTAGAACAGCCATTGTTCTTCAAGCCGTTCGTTGAGAAACGGTTCTCCTTCCCAAGACGCCTCGCCAGGATCCTTTTATTCCCCATCTTCGGCTGGAACTCGCCAGCGGACCGAAACTCCTATGCGCCACCTTCCACTGCACCACTAGTGCAAAAGTTACGTAAGCCAAACGTCACCTTTGAGTACTTAACCCTTTTTGTCAATTCTATCCTGTGCTTTAAATGGTTTATCGAACCATCCCCTCTCTTTAACTCGATATTTGTTTTACCTTTTTTAAATCCTTTAAATCCTCGGATTAGCCGAGCCTCCACGACCCTTTCAATTCTCTGTTTATGACAATATTTTCCTTCTTGTGTTTGTTGGTAGTTATTATTAATAAAACTCTATTTTATTAATGATAGCAATATTATTATCCTTGAGCTCAGTTCCACTTCTTAAGCATATCGAAGATACATAATATCGGCCGCCAGACAGTAAACGCACTCTAAAGATAATTAAGGAAGTTCCCTCAACGAATAGTGTTATATATGGTATCGTCGGGAGTCATTCTACGACACTTACCTCTTATTTAGTTGGTACTTACCCTGCTCTCCGCTATAACCGCTTGGTACTTATCGAAAGCCCAGTACCTACCCAGTATTTACCAGCTACATATCTTGTACTTACCCTTTACCTAGGTGCGGTAGCCTATGGTACCTAATTGCTACTTCATACCCAGTACCAAATTAGCACCTACTTAGTCTTAGGTTAAGTTAGGTTAGGTTAGGTTGTATGATAATTTATAAATAAAAACTGAAAAAGATCTGCTGAATAAAGTGGCGTGCTCTCGCTTATTTTGACTTATGACTTTACCACCTTCACAACTTTTAATAATCCCCTGATTAACCTTGGGAGAACCTTGTCAATTATATTTTTCGAAATGGAATGTAAAACAACATAAGAGTTTTGAATTTCGTTAGAATCGGTCAAATAGTTACAATGTTATTACCAAAACTAAAAAGGTAAAATCGGGACTGACGGGCCGAACCAACGACATAGTGAGAGATAGAGTCACCGCGACAAAAAACTACGTAATTCTCCGAATGATTGTTAATGTATTCAAGATGGCGGATTGAGCTCGACAGTGGCAGAGCTTGATTTATCGCTCTGAGAAAGAATAATTTATAAAGAATGTTGACCTTTATGAATTTTAATTTGGGGAAAATTGAACTTGCATAATGTAATGTTCTCTAAAATCATGGCAACCGTCAAAACTTGACCTTTGATACAAAACTTGACCTTAAGATCACTTCCTCACTTCCCGTCGGCCGTTTTTAATATAGATTTGTGTCTCATCAACATTGGTTTCAATTTATATCATCTTCAGGTTATTTTGGCGTCTCCATAAGGGTTGAAATACCCCCTTACCTAACCAATCACTCAAAACAAACATCTCAAAATAACCTGAAGATGATATTAATCCTTGGTTAAAGAATTAAGGCCACCTTTTTTGAACAAATATAAAACTGTTGTCCATGTAAAGAAATCTGGACGAACAAGTGCTTAACTGTCCTTTGGACATATGTTGATTTATTTTGTTAAGGAGGAAGCCTCTCTCGCATAGATACTTTGTTTCCAAGTCTCGATTTAAGATCCGAAAGAAAAAACATGTCGAAGCAATCCTTAAGATTTCTCCCGTACCTTTCAGTTTCTCCAAATTCCCTTCCTAGCAGTGGTGGCTCTCAACAGTATACTGATTTTGCAGCTGCGATAAGATAGGCAACATTGTCATGCTAACCTTTGTCAACCATTTGTCAACCATAATATTCTCCATTGGTGAAGTAATTTACAAGTTGTCTTGTGAAAGAAGAGTCCATCATCCCGTCCATCATCCCGTCCATTCCAGATGTGAATTATAAGGCGAGGTCTTGGGAAAGAAGATACAAGAGTCCAACGAAGCAAAGTGAGCCATGATACATCATAGGATAAATCCTATTTGAGAGTACGAGGTATTTACTTTGGTTTTCGTTGTGAACTACCTTTAAGGATATTTATTATCAGTTATGCATTAAAGTATGGGGGTTTATTTAAACCTGCGATGATAAATGAAACCACAAATTAAGGAATAGAATTTATTCCACAAAATAGTTTGCATCAATTCCAGATCTTATCCCTACAAAATAAAAGTTTATCTCTCTCTCTCTTGACCCTGGAAGGGGGTACCTTAAGGAGCCCGTTAAACTTGTTACCAGGAGGAACTGGACATCCTTCCGACCTGAGTACAAAGTCCTGTCACTGGGTTGACGTAAACTATCTGCTGGCAACTGAGAAAGATGTTGGTTTGCCTTCCTCTCGCTCACTCTTTATGTATTATTATTAGTAGTAGTAGTAGTATTAGGGTTATTCTCTCAACCTTTTGTCTCTCGACACTTCGTACCAGGAAATACTGTTCTCACCTGGACAAAATTTGGTCCGGTAGTTATGGTGCCTTGGTTGAGGGCATGTCATCGTGTGATCATCTAGCACCAGGGTATAAAAATAATAGATGACCTGCTCGTCAGTGGACCCGCCTCTCTTGACTTCATTTTAGTACATACCCGCCTTCTCCTTTCCACACTTGCTCTTCTATCCGCAGAGGTTATGTATGCCCATCGCACTTTCGTCTTCTTATGTGTGCTTAGTTGAGTGGAAGAGTATACCGTGAGGTATACCTGCTGCCAAGGCCGAAAGCTCGCTGGCCAAGGCAAGTAGGTATTAGGCACGAGATGTGCTGGACCGTCAAATCTGATCGCCTTCTCCCAACACATATATAAATTAACTCTGTTGATACTATACTTTATGATTAAAGGTCGAGGGCAATTCGCCTGAATTGCTGGCCACGATGTCACGGGCCATTTTAGCTCAAACCTGTGGGCCGAATATGTGTAAATGATCACATTATGGAATTCATGATCTTATTGAGATCCTACCAGACATTAGTATCTGATTTCAATGCATTTTCTCTTTTACTGACTATCGTGGCTATAACAGAGGGAAATAGAGGGCGCTACTTTAATCCAATGAGTGCTGCTTGCAAGCACAGCCTTGCCCTCTCAAGTTATTTTGTGGATAAGATAATTAAAGACAACATTTTGACGGGTGGAGAGGCTTCTCTTTCACCATCCCCATGCGGCAAAATAGCTTCCCATTCGCCATCTTTCGAACCTCCCTCGGGCAGCTCCACCTCTGAAAAGTAGGTGCCCTTCTAAACATGTCCAAATGGAGAGGGCGCTTTTCTTTCTCCTTACCTGAAGTGTTCAATCGTTTCCCCTTACCTTCTTCTTTGGAGGCGCCCTTGAAAGCCATCCATGGTTTCAACCCACCCAGACTTGTGTGGAAACGGGTTTCGCTCGTAAATGATAGATTCGCACCGTTTCCTTGGTCTTATTTTAGACTGATGCATCGCTTTTGGGTCTCTTGTACCCACGACATGGACATTCTTCATTCCGTGACGTTCAGCAATTAGGGTGCTGATAGGAATACTGCCTTACTTTTCAACGATCCTTTGTTCGTTCAAAGCTTGAATACGGATGTGAATTTTATGTATTCGCAGTCGAGCCTGTATTGTGGAAGGTGGACTCAATCTACCATAACGGTTTCCTCCATGTGACCGGTGCTCTCCACATGTCCTCCACTAATAGCATACTTGTCAGTGCTAGGGAGATGCCACTTGCTCTGCGCCATACACATCGCATTATGCGCTTGTCTTCGCGAGCCCGGTGTCTTCTTCAGTCGCCAACGGCTAAAACTACATGAGCGGGCGATCACAACCTCTCCTATGCCGCTGCAGAGATAGATGCCAGTCAGACCAAAAGCTCTTTGCGTTTTGGCTAGGAAACTCCTTCGAGACTCAGTATAGCTTAAGGCCGGGCATCACCTCTTTTTATGCCTAGGATTCCAGCCTTAAAGATACTAACTTTGAATACTTGTCGCCAAGCCTCTGCTTCCAGAGCTTCTACAGTGGGGAATGAGCGCGGCTATGAGGGTGCAAAAGTTTCTGAAGACTAGGCGACCAGACCAGCGTTTCGTTCTTCCTCACACGGACTGCATGGCATGAATTAGGACAGCCCTACAATTTACCTGGCAAAAAAGATGGGAAACCACTGATGAAAACTTAAAGTTGCGTGCCTTTGTGTCTTGGCTGTTTCCATTAACCTGCTCCTCAATGCCCCGACGGCTTCACATCTGTTTTTGTCTTCTTTGTTTCTCTTTTTCTTTGTTTGAAAAATTTTAAAGTAGACTGACACTATGTTGACATTTTAATTACGGCGCGCAGTCACCAGATGGGCGAATTTCCTAGTTGATTGTGTTTGCCTTATATTTTTTTTACTTTTAGATTCACCTTGTTCTTTCTTCTGAGTATAATATTTGTGTTCTATCCTTTTGGCTCTCTATACCATTTCCTTGGAGAAGATCCTGTGACTCTTTCTTCTCTTATTCTCTCTTTTTTCTCCAATTCTTGCTGCTAACTTCATTTGGACTTTATTTTAGTGGATTTAGGTGAATTGTATAAGAACCATAGGTCGCTACCCATTTTTTTCTTTCTTAACAGACCTTTAAAGTAGCGTCATTACTTCAACTTTTTGGTCGTTTTACACCAAATATTGGTTCCTTGTACCGTTTTGTTTGGTTGGGCTGTGATTCTTGAATAAGTATGGTTTATCTTGATTTTTCAATTATTTTTCCTTTCTTTTAATCAGGTGTTTTGTACTTGGCATTATGGCTAAGACTAACTTGAACCCGTCATATTTCAGGCACTTTGTCTGTTTTCGGCATTCCGTACCCCCAGATGATCTAGTTCGCTGCATTCCTAGCATTGTTTTCGGTGTGTTGGGTATTATCTAGTTGTGTTTTTTTCCATCTGGAGGCATTTTAGGCATA
The DNA here is from genome assembly GCA_963969495.1 of Ceratothoa steindachneri. NCBI lineage: Eukaryota > Metazoa > Arthropoda > Malacostraca > Isopoda > Cymothoidae > Ceratothoa > Ceratothoa steindachneri. Next base: position 103,929,508 of record OZ018327.1, on the reverse strand, counting down.
TCTAAATATGATTGTACTCTTCTTTTTTGATCTGCGCTGTTGTTGGGTTAAAATTCAGACTTCACAGCTTTCCTCTCAATGTAAGTTTTAGTAAGGATCACTTTAATCGTGCTCATTCTTGTTTTATTTTCAGTTCTTTCTTAATGTCTTCGCCGTGTGTTCCCGGGGGTTACTATCGATGAATTCTTCTAAAGTGAATCATTGACTTCTCTCTTAATTTCTGCCCCCCGCCCCCACTATCATCCTCTTTATAACGCATGGTTATGACTTTTTTGGTGATTCAGATATCCCGATCAACGTGACATTTAGAGAACTGTTGATCACTTCGGTCACTCCATCTCCAACTCCGATCTGGTTTGTAAGACCCCTTCAATAATCTTTACCTCTTTCTTGTAGGTGGAAGCTGGATGGTTTAGACTGACATAAAAAAAATTATGTTTGGCCTACAGTAAAAACTCTTCCCTGGAATTCGCCGTAGGGACACTGTCAAGGAGGAGAGTTAGGTTCGAACGAAGTCTGGAAATGATTTGGAGTGAATAACAGTCTTCACTCTCAAGTCTACTCTTTTTTTATAAATAGCTATTATTCGTAAAGAGCGATGTTTCACGGGAGTCTGTTTTAGTATTAATTCATATATGTAAATGCTTTGGCAAATTTATTGTTTTACTACTCTCTCAAAATTTTGATCGGATAAGGACATAAATAAAATCATAACTGACGTAAACAGATAAAGTATGTGATCATTTAGGTGCAACAAGTAAAATTTAATATAGACTGCTGAGGCTCAGTAGGCAAGGCTGTGTTTTTTAAGCTCTAGCTACCCTGTAGTGTAGGCGGCAAATGCGACAATTCATCGCTGCCAACTCATCGCCAGCCGACTCATCACCAGCCAACTCATCGCCAGCCGACTCATCACCAGCCAACTCATCACCAGTCGACTCATCGACAGCCGACTCATCACTAGTTATATTTTATATTATAGATAGGGAGATTAAAGTATAAATAATCAAAAGGAAAAAATGAAAAAATATTCATTTTTATTTACTTTTAGACGTTTTTTATCATACTAATAAGAGCTTAAAGGATAAATAATATATACTTTCTGAGCTATTTATATTTATGTTAAATGGCGCACCCCTATATATTTCATCTTGATGTTATATTTTATATAAAGTTATTGATCTATATTATTTATCTTATGAGTAGGAATGTCATTAAAATATATGTAAGATTTTACCAATTCATCATATTTGATATTTGAATTTGGCTGTTTGTTTTTAAGTAGAAATGTTACTGCTATTTTTCAGCCTTATTTGCGTTAGAATTTGAAAATAATTTTATTTTTTATGGATATTTGGTAGACCATATATCAACGACCTTTACTGTCTTTGCATATTCGTTGATTTTTGAACTAATGTTTTTGTCTTTCATAAAACTCTTATTTATCTTTTTTGGTATTAGTGGAGGTTTCCTTGGGACATTTCAGGAATTTGTTTTTATTTGATAAAAGAGATTTGAATTTCTAGTAATAAATGGTTTTATAAATTAGGACAGCGCCTCCTCCTTGATCTGATATTTTAATTATACAATACTGGCCAACAAAATCCGATCAAAATCCATAACACATGTATATTTTTTACATATTTCAGAAAGCGGTAAAATATGTTCTAATGTAGATATAGATTCTTGCATTTTGTTGAGCAGTCATGCCGCTTGCTGGTTCTGTGTCGCGTCAATTGGCTTCTAGCAGCGGTTTTAATTGGAAACGTCGTCAAGTTCTAGCTCATACTGTGTGTTCACAAAATAACAACTCTTTTCACTAAAAGTAATGTATTTTAAGAAAGCCTATAATGGCGCGAAAAAACAATTATCCAGTACCAAAATAGCTGCATTGTTGCATTACATAAGGCTAAAAATCTCATAAATATTTCAAAATAATTAGAGATATCTCGAAGTACTGTGAAATATATGGGAGACGTAGAAAGAAGAATTTATGGACTGATAAATTAATAAAACGTACTGTGTTAATGAAACTAACAATAACAACAAAACAAATTAAGTTTGAGCATCATAAATTGCTTAAAGATTTATCTGAGCGCACAGTTCGACATCGGCGGCAGAAAGAGTTAGGGATGCAATTCGGCATGGTTCCAAGAAACCTTTCCTGAATGCTGAAATACAGAATAAAAATAGTTGAGTTTTTAAAAGGCACATCAATTGGAATGCTTATGATTGGAAAATAGTTCTCTTTAGTGATGAAACCTCTTTTTTAACATTCAGAAACTGCCCAAGAATTTTGCGCCGTCCGCGTAGCTCAAATAGAATGATCCTAAATACACTATCAAGCCAAGAAACACCCTCCAAGTGGGATGGTTTGGGGGTTGCTTTAGCTTTTTTTGTTGAGTGGACTTTATTTTTCTTGCTAAGATCACAACCATGAATGGTGAACGATATTTAGCCATAATAAAGGAAATCTTCCCACCGACACTGACATTGCATGAGAAAACAACTTTTATGCATGATGGGCACGCTTGTCGCAAGGGAAAATCGTAAGTAAATTGCTCAACGATAATGAAATTGGTGCTCTACATTGGCCTTATAATAGTCCTGAGCTCTATTCGATCGAGAATCTGTGGCTTATTATAAAAAATAAGGTCGAATGTCACAATACTGTCTCGATCCCCAACCTCACAGAAACCGTCAAAAAGGTCCGGTGCACTGAAATATCACAAGAAATGTGCCCAAATTTGATCAAATCGAAGCCAGAACTTCTCAAATAAGTCATCAAGAACAAAGGACATATGAAGAAACACTAGTATAAGGTAAGAATGTACATAAATTAGGTTTAAATACTTTTGAATTTTGATTGTTTATAAAAAAAAATCAGGTACAATTTCATGGTGATCTGATTTTTTGGCCTGCACTGTAATGACTGAGTTGGTGCTTAGTGATTTTATTGAGAATTTCTCCTTTTATGTCAATATTTCCTTTCAGTTGTTATTTAAGTGAGATCGAAAATGCTTATAATCTTGTTTTAAGAATAGTCTCATTTATGATCTCAAATTTGGTTGCGCTACGTTCTTAAATAATTTTGCTGTACAATTTTATGTTTCAGTTCCTTTTTGTATATTCTTGGGTCTTTTTTGTAAACCTAAATTTAGCCCTTTATTTAAAGTTATTAGTTGTTTGTTTGTTTAACAATAGAAAGTCCTGAAAGTTGCACCACAAAGAACGACAGAGCGGTCATTTTGATCGCACTTTCTGTCATTTTTTAATACGCTTATATTTATATCTCTGTTGACATATCAAAGTCATATATGCAATATGGGATAAGAAAATATTAGGTTTCAAATCAAATTTTAATGATACATTTTATAAATCATTGATATAGTTATAAATAAGGAAAAATGTATGTTAATAAAAAAAACTAAATGCAATTAATCAAATTTCAAGAAATGCCATTCTTTTTCATTAACAGAAGGTAAATAACTTTATGATTCAAACATTCTTACACATATAATAATTTTTCCATAGATAGTTAATTGTTGCCATTAGTACAAAGTAATTTCTTGATCACTTTACTTGCACATTTGACAAATCCAGGTTGCTTACATTTGTAACAGGTTTTAGATGTTTTATTTTTATTGCAACTTTCTACTTGGCATTGTTTTCTCTTCCTAGAAGTCTCTACCGATTCTTCGTCTTCGCTACTATTATCTACAGCATATCTATTCTTCAGCTAATTGTAAGAGGAATCTGCGGCGGGTAATTTTGTGTCCAGTAACTTCTCTGTAGAGAACTACTGCTTTGATGCCAGCTAGTTCCAAAATGTTGTAAAAAACTTGCACTGGCCATCTCCTTGAAGTACATTTTGTGCTGTACTTTCGAGCTATTTGATCTACTATATCTACACCATATTTTGTAGAGTTATAAAACTTCACAGTTTCAGGTATTTTCTTTCTATCATCCACAATTGCAACAGTTTTATGAATGGAGCTCAGTAAGTGTACATTTTGGAGGTTTGGCTTGATACACTGTAGTTGTACATTGATTGTTTTTCAGTATGTGTGAATTGTATCAGTTTTGACGAGTTTTTCTAATGGTCTCTGGAATTTCTCTTCGAATACGATTTACTGTACCTATGATACTCGTACTTTTTGCCTGTAGTTTTCCAGCTAGTTTTACTAACGTGAAAAAAGTTATCAGTCTTCACATTTCTACTTTTTCCGAGCTTGATCTTTTCCAATGTACGGGAATCCATTCACCAAGTAGTTAGACTTTACATCGGCTGCTAACCAAAATTTCATATTAAACTTATCAGCCTTGCTGGCAATATATTGTGTGAATGGGCACCTAGTCTTACATGGGATCAACTGCTCATCCACTGCTAAATTGCAGCTTGCTTTATAGTAAGCAATGAAGTTCTCAATGAATATTTCCCAAACTTAGGTGTTAGGGAATACCCTCGAAGGACCACCGTGATAGAAGATGACCTCTGAAATACCTCTCTCTTCTTTCTAGACCACATGAGCAAACGTGAAAATTTTAGAAAATCGAGGAATAATCCGTCACACGTTTAATCTCCCGTCTTAGTTGTGTTTGTTTCAGACGACGATTTCCCTCCCCCTCCCCTGCCATAACGTCGTGTGTGGCCATATTAACCTTACCCCCAGATCGTGAGGTGAGTTTGATCGTCTGGAACGATGCGTTATCATGAATTGTGTTTGCTTAGACTGGCGTCAAGAATTCTTTGGGGACTGCAAGGCCCTGAAGCGTTTAGCAGAGCAGCCACCCGGGTATTTAACCCGAAGCTCACAATCTCTCGAGGAGATTGAAAGCCCACCACTCACTCCCTCCAAACTGCCGTCTGTTTCCCGTCACCAACGTAACTCGTCGTGGTGCGTCGTCGAAGATCTCGTCAGCACATGTACCTTTGTTTAACTTTCGCCCATGTTCAGAGGAAAGCTATCGAGCCTTTTCTTCCCGGAGAGTTTTGCGTCCCTCTCATCTTCACCATCCCCTCCAAGATTCCTGTTTTTTTGAGACTGAGATTCCCTGCCGACCAGCAGAATCGTCTCGAGTTGAGATTACATCTCTTTGGAGCAGAAAAAAAGTCATGCTTCATCCCGAAGTAATCCAACCTCATCTTCGAGTTCTTCTAGTCAGGACTCCCCGAGTATTATCATGAAGACCTGCGCCGTTGTCTTCCATCCCCTATCCAATTCGCCCGCGCTTGAAGGTAAAGTGATCGTGTATAGCCATCCCTAGATTACCTCATTAATCTTCACTTAATTCATTTAACTACTATAAGAAATTTGTTTCCCCTTTGTATATATATATATATATATATATATACATATATATATATATATATATATATATATATATATATATATACATATATATATATATATATATATATATATATATATTAATATATATTAAAAATTATAGTTGGGCTATTGTCTTTATATATCCTTTGAATTGCAATTTGGCAGGCCATTAATCTAAACCGTAATTCACATTCTTTATTAATCGCCAGACAACTCTAGCGACCTGTGGCCACCTGTCTGCTCGTACTTGTATTAGTCTTTGAGTGCCAAGCTAGTCTAAACAGGTACCCCTCCACATTGGAAAACCATAGCAAATTTATGTTTCCAATTGAGCTGATCATGTTGATTTTATATCGAATCTGATGAATTTCATGATTTGTTTGAAACGCATTCATGTCATTGATTTGTGGAAGTATGGAACACCCCATTATTTTGGCCAGAGATGTTCCAGTGATTGTCCTTTAGCAAGAACTCCTCGTGCAATCATGATGCCTATAGCAGCATAAACCGCTTCACGTGATATAGCCCAAGAGTCACATTGCAATTGTATGCAAGCTTCAGTTTGAAGGCAGTTTTGTATGTGCTTGATACTGAAATCATCAATCATCAATCTTAAAGAACTCAGAACATTACCTCAATAATTTGTCGTTTTGCAAGTGGTGTAGGCCCAAGTAATTCCCAAAGAATATTTTGAGCTCCAAATCTTCCTGTGTCATTTTTATTTGGTTCAATAATTTCCCACTGTGTACTATCCTTGCCGGTGAGAAATGTCCTAATTTCTCCTAATCCTACTGTTGCAGCACTTTGAATTCCTTCATTCGTTATAGCTCCTCTTTTCTTCTCTGAAAATAACATGGAAATGATTCTATCAGTCTAAAGTTATAATTCAGAATATTTCTATATTATAGTAAGCGAAGCTGTAATAATAGCAGTAAAATATATGAAAAATTAAGTTTTCAGAACAGTATACGAATATCAATAAAACAAATAAATCTTATTTTCATCAAATAAAGTTTATTACTATCAATTATAATAACTAGTGGATGCCTCCTTACTGGCCCGATCTGCTAGCTTGGGGGTAATGCCCTATTATATAATATATACGTACCGTATAATATATTATGAGTATATACACTATATATGTATACCTATATACTGTATACGCATGATCGGATCTGCTGGTATATATAGGTACCTATATATTACTAAATACACATCTCTACACATAAATTTGTATATATGGCAAAAAGCGGACAGACAAACAAACGAATATCTGCTCCATTATGTATAAGTGTGAGCTGCTATTAAATATAATATATTTTACTCATCCAAAACATCAGTAACCAGTGACGAAGCTCCTACGTGCACAGGTGTATTTGAAAATCTTCCACGTTTTTCCAAGCTTTCACTATTTGGATTGCATCATCTTCAGACTCAGACGATGAACTTTGGATAATATTTGGAGTATACTCCTCTTCACTGGTGTTAGATAAATAATCAGCTTCAGAGTTAAATTGGGAAATTATTCTTCTAGACATTCATAATTGTAGCAGGACAGTAGAGCAAGCAATGACTTAGAAGTAGTCACATAACCCTTTGTACGAATATCAGCGTTGACGCGTTTCAACAGGAATTAGCAAGTTCCCACAAGTCTCTGTACCGAAAATATCATGCGGTCAAATTGAACGCTCAGTCATTTCAGGTATAGCATGTAAAATAACAAAAGCTATTAGGGTAATTTTTAAAATATTTTAGCTCAATACACTTGATCATATATCAGGAAAAGTCAGTTAATATAAATTTTGTTGAGGAAAAAATATATGAGATACGTGCATTTAAAAAACAAATTGCGGTCAAATTGAACGCTTTGACGTTCTAGTTTTGTTATTACTAGAAAGATTCGTGACGGTCAAGCGTTCTCACCTCAATATGATATAATATCCCGTATAGATTCCTGAGTTTCATTATGTCGAATTTTTCTTTGTCTCTATCACGTTAAAGAAAAATAATTATTGAAAGATATTTTATGTACATTCGTCGTCATCATTATAAGTTCTAACATAAATTTAAAATATATTATTGATGTTGATTTAAAATTATAATAAAGTTTCGATATTTTATAATTAAGAAGTTTTCCAATCTACTTGGGGTATATTTAAGTGACAATCACATGGTGTTTCAGATCAACTGCCCAAGTGACGACTGTACCTCGTTGTATATCGGATATACCACTCAGAACTAACAACCAAAGAACACCAACACCGCTGCAACCTAGCCTAATTAGTGAACAAACAATAACAGTAGATGGACAAACAAAATTAAACGACATTTCAGAAAATATTAAAAATATTTACAAATCTAACAACGAACAAGGCCTAAAACTAGCAGAAGCCATTCTAATTAAAGGAAAGGAACCAAATTTAAACATCAAATATGATGAATTTCGTAAAAACCTAAACATATAATGATGACATTCGTACCCATAATATATATTTATATAAAAAATACCATCAAGATAAAATATATAGTAGTATATTATTTAACTCTACATTACTTTAAATAGTTCAGAGATAATATATTATTCTCTCTTTGAAAGTGTTATTAGTATAATAACGAAACGCCTAGAAATAAATAAAAATGACTAACAAGAAGATATTCAAAAACAGTTCCCATTTTTATGAAAGATAGTTTTGAAGAAATTAACAATGATTCTAAGTAATCTTTTAGCCATCCTGAGATTGAATCTAAGAAAAACAATAAAATAATAAAGTAATAACTTGATTTTCCATAAGCTTTTTAATAAATAGATACATATTTTTTGTCTTATTTTCATTTTGATTGTTTATTCTTTAATCACACTTTTTAGAAGATAAAAATTAATTGTCGATGAGTCGGCTGTCGATGAGTTTGGTGTCGATGAGTCGGCAGCGATGATTGGGCGGCTATACCGTACCTAAAATCCCTGTATGGAAAGAGAAAGTTCTAGAGTGGTCAGTCCTTTCCAAGTGGATGTGACGCAGCCACCCCACCTGTATGCAATCCTGGAATGGGACCACCCCACGTGGATGCAATCCTGGAATGGGCCCACCCCACCTGGAGTCAATCCTGGAATGGGACCACCCCACCTGGATCTAATCTCGGAACGAGACCACCTCACATGGATGCAATCCCGGAATGGGACCAACCCACATGGATGAAATCCAGGAATGGAACCACCCCACATGGATGCAATCCCGGAATGGGACCCCCACTACCTAGATGCAATCCCGGAATGGGGACCACACCACCTGGATGCAATCCAGGAATAGGACTACCCCACTTGGATTTATTCCGCGTTAGGTCAGGTTGCAATAGAACTCCCACTTCCCCCATGTTGCACGGACCGCCAGCAAAGAGGGTGGTGCTCTAAACTTCCAACATCTTCCCGCTACTCTAACCTGCTCCCTAGGAGGGGAGTCTCACGAAAGGCGCGGCGGCCTACAACACAGGCTGTAGCAGGATAAAAGTTCTCTCCCTGTATCTTTCCCAAGAGGTCTGAGGGAGCAGAGGTGCCATCTGCTTCTGAAGATTGCAACTGCGACGTCGACTCTACGCGAGATTCAGAAACGCGGAACTCAATTCCACCACGTTTGCATCTGCGTTGCAAGAAGTCAAGCGAGAGAAAAGACCTTTAAGGGCACAGTCGGTCAACACACCTAATTCGCCTTCTCTCAATTATTCTGACTTATGACCTTCCAAACTTTCAACAAGTGTGGCAATCCAATCCATAAGTAGCTTTCTTTTAATAATTCCAGGACTAACCTTGCGAGGACATTGGCAATTATATCATTCGAAAGAGAATATAAAAAATAAACATGAGGGTTTTCAAATTTTGTTATAATCGACCAAATAGTTACGATGTTATTACCCGAAAAACTCATTGAAAATGAAATTTGCTTACCATCCGACCACGACCTACGGAGCGACGTGGTAACATAGAATCGCGCGAACGCGACGGCAAATTAAGAAGTTAAAGTGCTCTGATTTATTCACAGAGCCGTTATTTATAAATCTGACATAATTATACATATGTTGAAATCTCTCTTTCATCACTTAGAGTATATAATTCTGTTCTGGTGTCCACAAATACGAAAGGATGCAGGACTTCTAGAAGGAAGGCAGCGATGTGCCATTAAAATGATATCTTCTACCAACCACAAATCATATGAAGAAAGATTGATGGAATTGAATTTGCATTCGTTCAAAACTAGAGGATTGATGGAATTGATTCTGAAGTGATATAATTAATATTAGAACAGAAACCTTTAACAGGGAAACCATTATTAGAACACGGAGCACGGGGCTGCAAGGGTCCGCCCGTCTGGCCAGAAATAAATGTAGCAAAGATCACTTTTTTTTGCTTCATTGGTTCTTAACTACTGGAATGGTCGGCTTGAAGGATTTGTTTATTGAAGCTTCATAAATGTTACTTTTAATCGTTTGTACGCCAATTTTAGAAGGTTTATTATAAATTGAATGACATTGGCCTCGACAGTGCCCTTTGTGATTTTGTTTTGAACATTTTCTTATAAACGGAGCAAAAGGTTCAGAGGAGAATATTTGTGCTAAAAGGTGGGAATAAAAGGAAGAAGGATGATACAGACTAATTTACCAAAACTCCCCTAACATTAAAGAGCAGGTACTTCATCCCTACTTAAGGGATTCAAACGAGCGAGCAGGAACGCCGGCAATCTGGTGGTGAATTCCCTAAAAATTCAGATAGACGAATAAATATTATACATATTTGCACTTGAAAATCCTTTAGATAATTTAAATTTTAAAAAAATAACTTCGTATTTCATCGTTGGATAAAGGCAAATTATTGAACGCCCTGGGGTAACTGTGCCTTCGTATTCATACACTTGATCATATATAGACATAATTGAGCGCAATTATACACAAAACCTGAAATTCTCCGTAAAAAAGTACAAAAAATCCCCTCGTATCGTGTTTTCTTTAAGTCGAATTCTTTATTTGACATTGGTTAGTTTTCTTTGACATATCGAATGGGGGGGAAACGTGAATTAAGAAATGGTTGCCGCTCGATATCTGGTAGGCTTAAACCTTCTAATCAATAGCACCCTATGCCGGGGCCACTTTCCCCTAAGCCACCGCGACGAAGATCATAAAGAACCTTAATATTGCCTGCACTCGTCGTTGCGCCCTTAAAAGCTATAATTAAAACGAAACAGACGCCAGGAAAGATATATGATGGCGATTTTACGTATTATGGCCAGACAACGGAACCTAAAACTCTATAATTGGAAAACGGAATTTCAGAAGCAGTTCGGAATTATTCAGGCGGTTGTCCTCAAGGTAGTGAGTAATTCACGACACGGGGAGAGAAAGAGGGGCCCCGTAACCCACGCGATTTAATTCTCTTGAACCGATGATTATTAGAAAAATATGAGTGAAATGCGGGATTGTGAAGTGTATGGCTGGTATGCGTATCGCTGGGATGTGTATCGCTGAAATGTTAATGGTTTCGAAGTGTTGAGACGTGCTGGCGGAAGGTAATGTTTCTAATGTGGAATATTGAACGGAGTGGTTGGTTGCGATTTGCGATGGAGGAAAGTAAAGTACTGGGTGTCAGTAGGGAAGCTGTCAGAGAGAGGGATGCCAACAAGCCATTAAAACACATTAGTACTATCATATGTATCTAGGGTTAGCAAAAAATGACCTAAAATTACTAGAATTATATTTGCTTTACAAAATTGGGCTTATAATTGACTTAAAAAAATAATCAAATAAGAAAAAAAATACTACTAATAATAAAGAGAATAATAATAAGTATAATAATAATAGCAGGAATAAGAATAATAATAATAAGAATATGAATAAGAAGAATAGGAATAAGAATTATAAGAAGACGAATAATAAAAAGAAGCAGGTAAAAACATTTAAAGATGTTAAAACATTTTAGCAAAATTTAGCTAACGAAGGCCATTTTAATGAATTTCATTGTCGTAGAATGACTCCCGACGATATACCATATATCACTATTCGTTGAGGGAACTTCATTAATTATCTTTAGAGTGCGTTTTTACTGTCTGGCGGCCGATATTATGTATCTTCAAAATGCTTAAGAAGTGGTACTGAGTTCAAGGATAATAATATTGCTATCATTAATAAAATAGAGTTTTATTAATAATAACTATCAGCAAACACAAAAACGGAAAATATTGACAAACAGAATGGAAAGGGTCGTGGAGACTCGGGCTAATCCAAGGATTTAAGGGATCAAAAAAGGTAAAACAAATATGGAGTTAAAGAGATGGGATGGTTCGATAAACCATTTAAAGCACAGGATAGAATTGACAAATAAGGGATCAATACTCAAAAGGTGACGCTTGGCTTACGTAACTTCATCAGGGTGCAGTGGAAGGTACTTGAAGGAATATTCGGTCCGCTGGCGAGTTCCAGACGAAGGGGGGGTATAAAAGGATCCTGACGTGGCGTCTTGGAAAGGAGAACCGTTACTCGACGAACGGCTTGACGAACAATGGCTGTTCTAGGTTGTTCTCTTCTGAACAAAGGGGGGGGATGAGAACCGTCTCTTGTCTACGGGCTCAAGAACAATGGCTGTTCTAATGTTGTTCTCCTTTGAACAACAGGAGGGGTGAAAACCGTTTCTTGGCGAAGGGCTCAAAACGAACAATGGCTGTTCTAAAGCTGTTCTCCTTGAACAGCAGGGGGGGGGGGGATGCCTTGGGGACTTGGCGTCACTAAAGGCTCGAACCTTTGGCACTCAAGGAATATTGTCCTCCTTCTGGAAAAGTGATGGTGAATCTCGAGGTCGAGGTCCCTTGGCGCACAAAGGGAGAGAGGGTCATGGTGATGTTTCGCGACGAAAATCTGGATCTCCAATCTGATCTTAGTGGTAAAGTTTCCATATAAATAGCCAGGACATCTCCTTGGCGTGGGGGAGAATGGGGTGGACGCTTCGAGGGAACGCACAGCCGAGCCGGGGAACAATGCCTTATCTGCCCATAAGCCTAACTCGATCTGGCGAGGTCGGCGTATGGGGGCGAACGGGGGGGGACGATAACCTCCTTGTTTAAACATTGGCGTCCGGTAGCTGTTGATAAGACTCCAAGCCTCGAATCGAAGATGCACGTGGGCAGCCTCATGGTTTTAACTAAAATGTGATAGAAGTTGAAATTAACTCGTTCTATCACACCCCTCCATTCCAGGGGAAGTTGTCACTTCGAAAAAAAAAGAGAGAAGGGACAACGATAGAGCTCCGTTGTAGGGAACTCGTTTTCTTGTACCAACCGTATCTTCCTGCACCTAACTATTATTACCTCAATACATGATTATTTTGATCTTTAGATTACAGGGGAAAATAACCTTTAATACAACTTAATAAAAAAAAAAAAGGCATGGAACAATGAAATGATATAAACTTAGTACATACGGGACAAAATAATTTATACGTAAATTAATAAGAACAAATATATATACATCAAAAAAATTAGACATTGAGCGTTACAAAATTCAGACATATACATTAATTAATTATATTACAAAAGAATCTTAAATTAAGTCGTACAAGACGGTATATACCTACATGGAGATACTAATCCTATGAATACAATTGTTCTACGCTATTCGGTAACGCATTCCTACTGAGTGCGTCAGCGACCTGGTTATCGGAACCTTTGATATAATTTATTTTAAATTGATACTCTTGCAAGAGTAAACTCCAGCGCATGATGCGGCCGTTTGAGTGTCTCAAATTCCTAATATAGGCTAACGGACGGTGGTCAGTTCCTATTCGAAATTCTTTACATATCAAGTACAGCTTGAATTTGTCTATGACCCAGATAATTGATAGAGCTATCTTTTCTCTAGTGGCATATCTCTTTCCGCGTGGTAATAATTGACGACTAGCATATGCAACTGGATGACTCGTTCTGTCATCCACGTATTGAAGGAGTACACCTCCAATGCCCTCGTTGATCACGTCGGTCTTAACCCCAAAGGATTTTTCCGGGTTGGGCAACTTAAAAATGGGGGCAGAAATGAACTTACTTTTGAGCTGATTAAAATGGGAAACAGCGACATCATTCCAACGTAAACGATCGGAGAAATTCTTTTCCTGAAGGGGGCATAGGGGGGCCGAAATTGCAGCGAAATTCGGAACAAATCGCTGATAGGGAGAAGCTGATCCTAGGATCGATCTTAATGGCTTCTTTGTAATTGGGAGGGGCATTTGGGCGATTGCCTTAATCTTGTTCTCGTGGGGACCTGACTTGCTTTGTCCTATTTTGAAACCCAAATATTTGATGGTTTCGTGGGCAAACTGGCATTTGCTGGGGCCAATGGTGAGGTCATTTTCACGCAGTTGCTCCAAAAGAGCTAATAGGGTGGATAAATGGTGATTCCATTTAATTAGTTCTTGGAGCTGACTCTTCTGACGTGGTGTCAGCTGCGCGTCACTATCCAGGTCAGAGGGTTCCAAAGACTCGCCTGGTAGAAAAGGAGGAGGGTACTCGGCATCAGGTTGGATGCACACTGTCTGGATTACCTTAAGGGACTCCGCGGGGCAGTCCTCTTCAAGCGCCGATGCTTCGTCCAGTTCTACGAAGGTATCTCCATGGGCGCGTTGGGGGTTCTTTATTTCTTGGGGTCCAGGGACAGTCTCCGTGTCCTTGTCTGGGGCCTTATCACCTAAGGGTGTTAGTGATTTTCACTCCTCTTTTGCCGTCCTAAAGTCCTGGTTAGGGGTCTCCGAGAAATCGGACGGTATCGGGGTTCTGATGGGGACGGGCTCCTGGGCTTCTTTCTTATCTCGGCCTTGAGGAAGGGCGGCCTGAAACACAGGGTCGAAACTTACTTGGGGGCTCTGTCCTATAAGTACGGAACAGAATTTTATGGGTGCTACAATGACTTCAGCCCAGCCATTATAATATTGACACTGCAGATAACATCTAGCGACGGGGAATCGGTTCGCCCGCCCAAGTTGGTCATGTACCACCGCAAATTTTTCGTGGTTAGAGGCCACTGGGAGGAGTTCGTCGGACACGATGAAGCATGTACATCCTGTGTCCCTGACGAGAGTCGATACTCGACAGCTGTCCACGCTGCCCTCCTCATATTTCAAAGTTCCCGATGAACTTTTACCAAAAACAAAATTTACCTGGTGGCCTGACGGAGGGGGAGAAGTTTCAGCTTGGGTCTGCACCACCGGGGGAGCCGGGGTTGCATTAATCTGGTGAACTTGGTGGGCTGGTCCGCTCTTAAGCCTAGAATTTTGGGGGCAATTCCAGCTCATGTGGTTTTCTACACCACAGGTGAAGCATATGGTTGGTCGCTTCGGGAAGATAGATGGAGGAGAAGTCTTAACGGGAGGTTTGGAGTCCCGTTGTTGGTTTTGGGGAAAGAAGTTTGGGGGTTTTACGGGGCTCGGAAACTTTGACAGCTTTCCTGGGAAGTAGCGCGAGTCCGTCGTTCTTTCTTCTCGTTGGATTACTCTTTCCCGTTCCTCTCTTTCTCTTTCTTTTTCTACCTTTTTTCTTTGAACTTCTGCTTTAATCCGAGCTAATTCAATCTGAAGCTCAGCTTGTCTTATCAGTTCCCCTCTTTCTTCTCGTTGGCTTTCTTCCTCTTTTCTTTGCTCCTCTTCAATGTACTCAATTAGTTCTTTTCCGGAGAGTCCACAGGACTCTCCTTGCGCTTTAAAGATTTCAAACTGAGTCATATTTGCACTTGGGGGCGCACTAGTCAACCAACTAAAATTCCTTGTAACAAGAATTATGCCTCTATAGAATTAGCCTACCTAAATATGGGCACTGACCTATTCGTACTTGGTTTCTCAATCTAAATAACCACTGACTAAAATCACAAAAAAAAACACAAACAAATTATTATAACAGTTCCTTGAGCTACTCCAGCTTCTTAAGTTTAAAAAAAAAAAGGGGGATAGCAATCGTTAAAACAAAAGGGAACTACTATATTCTATTATTATAACGAATAACACTATGCTTTACTCGACTGAGACCAGTGTTTGCAAAGATATAGCGTTAAACCCCACACACCTGATACCAAATTTAAATAATATATATATGTATGTCGTAGAATGACTCCCGACGATATACCATATATCACTATTCGTTGAGGGAACTTCCTTAATTATCTTTAGAGTGCGTTTTTACTGTCTGGCGGCCGATATTATGTATCTTCAAAATGCTTAAGAAGTGGAACTGAGCTCAAGGATAATAATATTGCTATCATTAATAAAATAGAGTTTTATTAATAATAACTATCAGCAAACACAAAAACGGAAAATATTGACAAACAGAATGGAAAGGGTCGTGGAGACTCGGGCTAATCCAAGGATTTAAGGGATCAAAAAAGGTAAAACAAATATGGAGTTAAAGAGATGGGATGGTTCGATAAACCATTTAAAGCACAGGATAGAATTGACAAATAAGGGATCAATACTCAAAAGGTGACGCTTGGCTTACGTAACTTCATTAGGGTGCAGTGGAAGGTACTTGAAGGAATATTCGGTCCGCTGGCGAGTTCCAGCCGAAGGGGGGGGATAAAAGGATCCTGACGTGGCGTCTTGGAAAGGAGAACCGTTACTCGACGAACGGCTTAACGAACAATGGCTGTTCTAGGTTGTTCTCTTCTGAACAAAGGGGGGGTGAGAACCGTCTCTTGTCTACGGGCTCAAGAACAATGGCTGTTCTAATGTTGTTCTCCTTTGAACAACAGGGGGGGTGAGAACCGTTTCTTGGCGAAGGGCTCAAAACGAACAATGGCTGTTCTAATGTTGTTCTCCTTGAACAACAGGGGGGGATGAGAACCGTTTCTTGGCGAAGGGCTCAAAACGAACAATGGCTGTTCTAATGCCGTTCTCCTTGAACAACAGGGGGGAGATGAGAACCGTTTCTTGTCGAAGGGCTCAAAACGAACAATGGCTGTTCTAAAGCTGTTCTCCTTGAACAACAGGGGGGGGAGGCCTTGGGGACTTGGCGTCACTAAAGGCTCGAACCTTTGGCACTCAAGGAATATTGTCCTCCTTCTGGACAAGTGATGGTGAATCTCGAGGTCGAGGTCCCTTGGCGCACAAAGGGAGAGAGAGTCGTGGTGATGTTTCGCGACGAAAATCTTGATCTCCAATCTGATCTTAGTGGTAAAGTTTCCATATAAATAGCCAGGACATCTCCTTGGCGTGGGGGAGAATGGGGTGGACGCTTCGAGGGAACGCACAGCCGAGCCGGGGAACAATGCCTTATCTGCCCATAAGCCTAACTCGATCTGGCGAGGTCGGCGTATGGGGGCGAACGGGGGGGACGATAACCTCCTTGTTTAAACATTGGCGTCCGGTAGCTGTTGATAAGACTCCAAGCCTCGAATCGAAGATGCACGTGGGTAGCCTCATGGTTTTAACTAAAATGTGATAGAAGTTGAAATTAACTCGTTCTATCACATTCATCTTAACGTTTTCTGGTCGGAAATTTCTCCCATTTGATAGTATTTTATCGTGCAGTGAAAAAGATCGTACTCTAGAGCAAGCAGTACTGAGCAGGAGATATTTCAGCTCTTTTCATCTCCATACTATGAGACAGGTCGTTCCTCTTCACTCCTGCATCTATACTTATGTATAATCGGAATTTTTACATAGGTCATGACGGCGTTTATATTAAAGAGAGATTTTTATGTCTCATATATATATATATATATATTAAGAAAAATTATTGGAGTAACACAATTAATTATGCGGTTCAAAGGCTATTTTTGGCAGTCACAGTCTTCCTCAAAGCCCTCGGAAGAAGCTCTTCTCACATACACGAGAAGAGCTCCTTCCGAGGGCTTTGAGGAAGACTGTGTCTGCCAAATTAGCCTTTTAACCACACACATATATATATATATATATATATATATATATATATATATATATATACCATTGAAGTCCACAGCTGTGGCAGCGTTATTAATTTTAACTTGTGTTTTCTGTATTTTCTTAATATTTCTTACAAGTTTTTAACGGGGTCTCCAGGCAAGAAAAAACATCAGCTAATAATATTCTTTATTCCTAGAGGTCTTTCGACCGGGTTAGTTCATCTTCAGGGAAAGAACAGAAATGTAATTAGGTAGTTAGGTAGGAGAAAAGGTGTAAGAGAGTAAAAGACTAGTGCTTCCAGGGCTATCCTGCCTCCCAAACCTCTCCCCCGGCCCCATCGTTAGGGTAAGGAGAGAAGAGAAGGGAGCGAGTGACCCCGGACTTCTTCTGTTCCCCTTTTCCCTCTCATCGTGCCTTAAAGCCTCGGGGAGAAGGACATAGGGGGAGATAGGAGGAGGAAAGAGAGAGGAACAGGAAAAAGAGTGATAGAAAATCGAGAAACTAGTAGTAGATCTGACAGGTGACCTAGATTGACTTGGCCCTACATCTAGAACGCGGTGCTAATACCAGGATGTGTATCACCTACCCTCGTACTGGTGGAAACCCCATGTTGAGGACAGTAATAAAGAATTAGAGAGGAAAAGAAGGAAGTAGAACAGTTGCTGAGAGCTTCAAATTGCTTGTATCCTAGTACTTATAGTTGGCGTTTAAACCTTTATTATTGTGTAAGTATTTGTTACATGATAGGTTTTTATTTCTTTACTATTTTGTTTATGTTGTAATCTAATTGAAATTCCTTAATCTGGCCTGCATGTTTCTATTTATCTTATCTTCTTCGTACGTTGTCTTCTCAATGGTTGTTTTTGCCCCTTTTTTGATCTTCTTAGTCTTCTGTTTCTATTCGCATCGGTAGTATTACTACGTGAATATGTCTTCTTCTTCCGTGTCCTCAATACCGATCCTCGCCCTGCTTGAGAAGAGTCGGTGAGGCCTCCAGTCTGCTCATATCTCTATATGCACTGTAAAACCGTCTCCAATTTAGTAGCGATTTTTCTCGATTTCCCCTTTAGCCCTTTTCCTGATTATCCTGTTCATGGGCTCGACGTTGGCTTATTTGTGCAGATTTTCTACCCTTTTCATTTCTGCTCTCCTCGTATCAGTTATAAGGTACGTTGATGTATTCTGGACCCTTTGCAATTCAAGCTGTTCGGTTCTTGACAGTGCAATTGCCGGGAAGATTAGTATTGGTTGAACAATCACATTGTAGTTCTTCTCTTTATTCTGCAGTCTTAGTCTTCCTAGCTTATACAGGATTATCAATCCTCTCCTTTCTTTCTCTATTCTTTCTGATACGTGTTTCGTGTAGCCGGTCTTTGATATCGTCAGTCTCAGTACTTTACATTCATCACAATAATTGTATCTGTCATGATCTATATTGATATCTGCTACCTTTCTTATGAAAATGAGTACTATTTTAAATGTATCTCTGTTCGTACTTATTTTCGATTTGCGCTCGTATTCATTAAAACTACGGATTTCTTCCGCAGTCGCCCTTGCTTGGAATTTCGCGTGCCTGTATGGTGACCCCACAACTTGAGTTATGTCATCCGCGAACTTTATATTCATGCAACCGTCTTGGGGAACTCTAGCCTCCAGCTTAAAGGAAGCCCCTTTGTGATTGCCCATATCTATATACGCGTATCTCTCGGATACATAGTAGCCTTTCAGTTGGTTGTCCAAACCTAGCTGGGGTATTTTGAATTTCAGGCCTGGCAGGCAAACTTTGTCAAATGCTTTTGACACGTCTCTACATACAATGTCCACGCTCTTCTTTTATCCTTTGACTATTTTCTCAGTTATTAAGCATAGTGCCATATCCGTGCTCTTATTTTTCCGGAACCCAAATTGGCACCTGTTATACAGGTTATATTCGACAAGATGTCTGTCCAGTCTCTTCTTTAGGATTTTTTCGTATACATTACCAATAAAATCCAATAGCGAAATTAGCCTGTAATTTTCTACCCTTTATGGAGATTTTCCAGGTTTAGGGATGAAAATCATCTTAGCTAGCTTGAGATCCGTGGGAAAGTATCCTGTATTTAGATATGCATTGAGTACGTTTTGCAATCCCTTCAAGATGGTGTTTATCGCTTCCATGCAATTTCTCATCGTGAGCCCTGAGACTCCCGGTGCCTTTTGTTTAAAGCTGCTTATTGTTTCTTTAAGCTCTGCAACGTTTAATATTTCTCTGTTATCCTCATCGTTGTTCCTAAACTCGTCGACCATCTACTAATTTTGTGTCTTCGCCATTGCTTGGTTGAGTTCTGCAATAATTGTGCCCTAAAAATCTGTGTCGAAGTTTACATTTTATTTTTCAATGATTCGGAAGACATTCCTCCATTGTTTTTAGAAAACTCTTTGTATTTCAATTTCATCTTCTAGTAGTTTTCCTCAACCATCCTTAATTTTAATCTTCTCCTTTTTAGGTTTTTCCTTCATTCTATTTACACATTTTCAGAGTTTCTTTGGGGAGACTTCGATGTCTATCTTCTGGACATGTTCGTTCCAGTATTCTTGCTGCTTGTCAGATATCATTTGCGTTAGTCCTCCTTTTTTTCTTCTGAGCTGTTTATAAAGGTCTCTTACTATGTCCTTCCCTCCGTATCTGTTCAGATAAATCTGTTCTTATAATTATCGATGACAACCTTGAAGTTGTAGATACTTCATAGGCTCTTTTCTGAATTGCAATTTCGTCTGCTTTAGTCAGCTTTCTCCTTATTTCTCTGAGTTCTTCGTCGATCTCTTTTACAGCTGCCTCGGCATAAGTCCTTGGTTCGTATCTTCTTAATGATTCCTTGTATTTCGTCCAGTCAGCATGGTAGTAAGGCTTTCAATTTCTTACACAGCTTTTGTATAGGATACTGGTTTATGGTAAGCTTTGTATCTATATGGAAACTGACCGGTATGTCTACCGGCTCGAAGTAATAATTGAGTGGCAGGAAGAAGTTTTCGAGGCAGATGTCTGGTTTCGAAGCCACGTTGTTGTTTAAATAGGCGGGAACTTCAACTTCTGGACCTAATCTTTGGATCATTCCCCTATATATCATCGTTTTCAGATGGCTGCCCGCTTTGTTATTTCTTCTGTATAAGCTTTCAGCGCAATGGGCGTTTAAATTTCCCATAAATATAACTGGATTTCTGCTGTTGAAGATTTTTGTGAAATTGTTAGCGGCAATTCGTAACTTCTTGGGGGTTGGTACTCCGTGGCTATTGTAATGTTGGTTAATTATAATTTCTACTGCCGCATATGATTCGATTAGTCCTTCCTGTGTCCTTTAGTCTAGTTCCTTTTTGATTGTTATTGCTGCTCCGTCAAATCTCTGTCACAAGGCGTTAGTCGTTACTACATTGTAATTCCATATACTGAATTTTTCAGTTACTAGGTCTAGCTCGTGCCCAGATATAAAAATAACGTCTGGGTCTAATTCTTAAAAGATATTTCCATATACGGATTTTTTATCTCTCCAAACGTTTGTGTTTATCTGTAGAATTTCCAAGTTACGTTTGTCAATTTCTATAATCGTTCAGGGTTTTCCGTAAGTTTCCGTTGCTCTCGATTACCGTTTGTTGTTCTTTCTTTCATTTTGTTAACGTCTACACATGAACTCTTGTTTTTATTTAAGTGAAAGTGATGACGACGGGGTCGAGGATTGTTGTCTTGGGGTCAGATTTTTTGTCAAGCTGGATTTCTTTTTCTTTTGTGTCTTTCTTCTGGTGATTCTTGTTTCCTGAGTAGATTCTTCTGTCTTACTATACGATTCTGTTTCTTCACTATTTGTTTCTTCTCTTTCATCATCCTTGTCTTCCTGTTGCTTGGTTTCTCTAATTAGTGTTTTTGTGGTCTCATCGTTAATCTTTAAATATGCCGACGAGTACACAACCTTTGGAAACTTTATTGGCTCGAGGCCGTTTGCTTCAACATTCCATTCAGTGAGTTCGCGTAATTTCGTGGGCTAGCAATGTTCATGATGTGTGCAGGTAAAATGCACGTCAGTATTTTAACATTGAGTGTGTCATATATGTTGATTTGTTTCTCTGTGTTTCGCTGATTTGTTGTTGATTTTTCTGCTGCTGTGTAGGTCATGTTTCTTTTCCCCTTCATTTTTTCTTCAGTTTCCTTTCTTTTGATAATTTCTCTTCTTTTCGGGCATGACATCGACATGGTCCAATGTGGCCCTCCGCAGTTTATACATTTTTTTAATTGTATTTTGGCATGCTCGGTGTGTGTGTCTTTGTGTTCCAGACTCTAAACATATTACAAGGTCTTTTGGGATGTAGTCGCTCCTTATGTGATCTTCCATTTAATAGCAACGGAAGCATATTTGAATGTTTATATTGCGTCTCGTTGGATATTAGCTTGTGGTATCCTTGTACAGAAAGCAATCAGCCGTTTCTTAATAATTTGTAAGGCCATATCTGTATTTTCACGCACAATTTTAAAAACATGGGTGTGTTCTCTGAATTTAATTACGTTGTGGATTTTCAACCATGGTTGTCTCGCTACTAGCTCATCTTTGAAGCCTTGAGGTGTTTGAATGCCTACCCAAGGCTCAACTTTCCTGCACACTACAGATATATTCGCCGTGATTTGAGGGGGGGATTTTGCTTCTAAGTCATCTTGTTTAGAGCGATAGTGCCAGCATAAGATAGGAGTTTTTCAACATCCTTATTCTTGGGGAAAATTACGGTAAACCCAGTTTGTAACTTTAAACACTTGATAAGTGGGATCTGCTGAGCCACTTCTGTGGTGTACTCTTTTTTCCGTTGGGCTTGAGTCGAAGGGGAACCGTTTAATGAATTCCATCTTGAGTCGGATGTGTACCTATTGGTTCCTTAAATACCTTCCTATTAAATGCACTCCGCAACCCTCCTACTTTAAACGGCCTTCTCTAGCAGACGCCTCTCCAAGTTCTTCAGCTCGTGTCCTTGAGGGACCTCCTTCTTCGCACCCCCTAACAGGGCTTCCTTCCAGGTTCACTATACAGTACTACCAAGGAGCTCTGGGTGTAATGAGGGCTGTGTTAAGTTGCGAAGTAATTAAAAAAGGAAAAGATTAAAAATATGCAAATTAAGGATAATACCTCCTTATGCTTTATGGGGAAACTGCCCCGTACTTAGAAACTGGAGGTTTCTCTAATCAACCTAGGCAGGCATCAATATTGAGTACAACGTCGTAGAAGATTCAATTATGTCAAACTCCGTTGTAACTTGCCGCCTTTTCAAGGAGATAAAGTAAGAAAAGCGTTAGATTTACAGTAAATCGATGTAATTATGAAGTGAAGTGTAAAGAGAGGTGGGAGACAAAGAACAGCTCTTCAGATCCTCCCCCCCGCCACCATCGGCCCTCATGGAGAGGCCAAAGATGGACGGAAGGAGGCCTGGTACTCCTTTATAGACCCCCATAGTCACACTGTCTACAGCCGAAGTAGGCTCCTAGCATGGTGAGTACGGCGGATAGGAGTGAGAGGGAGAGGAAGAATAAAGTTTTAGGATAAGAAAGAAAAGAAAATAGTAGGAGACAAAAGTAGACTTAGTTAGTCATGGGACCTACAGCTTAACGTGGAATCCGAACCACGATGTGTCGCTTGTCTCTAACTATAACTTTGCACTTTATCGTGCCCCATGTTTCAAGTATCTACTGTGAGTCCCGTGTGCGAATGTGACAGAAAAAACGAATTGATGTTGAAGGCTAAAGGATGTGAGAGGTTTGCAAAGAGGTGTTAGTTGCCTAGAGGTCAGGCTTATCTATGTCTTTTATAGGTAGTTGTAGCTAGTGTGATAAAGTTAGAAAAATTGTATTTGCGTGAGTGTCCCGCATTCCTGTGTTATTTTTTTAATTTATTTAATTTTATTTTTATATATTTACATGTATCTATTTTTAATGTCTAAGTAGTGTTGGTATTTATGACGTGTCCAACCGTTATTAGTACATATTCTTATTAAACCTGGCGTAGGTTTCTATCTCTCTATCTATTTTTCCGTATTCCTATCCTAGTTATAATTGACTAGTTATAATTTACTTACTTTTAGTCGTCGTAGAGTATTATTCTTTTTCTCTAGGGATAGATTTCTTCTTCGTCCTTTTCGCTTCCTTCTACTTTCCTTGGGAAACTTGGAAATAATCTTTGTGATCTCCATACTTCTCTTTGGGTATTTTTGTTGGTTAATTCAACTCCTACTTCATTATGTGTCTTTTCTCTGACTCTCCTTGTCTTTTTACATTTATTCAGTTAAGTGGCCTTATCTTAGCCCCCTGTGCATGTTCCGAAGTCTTCTTCTTTCTCCTCTTCTAGTGTTTGTGATTAACTATATAACTTGGTTTTGGACTTTTTGTAGTCTTACTACGTTATTCCTCGAGATTATGTACATCGCGATGGTTGGACAAATAATTGCGGACTGTACTATGGCTTGATAATTTTTTTCTCTTTTTTAGTGCATAGATTAACTAGCTTGTATAGTAATTAATGCCAGGCCGCTCTTCCCTCGATTTACCCATTCAGTTAAGTGTTTTTTATAAACTGATTTCATAAGGGTTAGTCCAAGCACCTTACATTCTTTTTCGTATATGTAGCGCTATCCTTCTACAGATACATGTGAGATGCTATTCCTGTAAACGGGTACCATTTTAAATTTATCCGTGTTGGTTTTAACTTCCATCTTTTTTCGTATCTATTAATGTTTCTTATCTCTTCTGCTGTCATCCTAGCTTGCATTGAGCTATTACTATAGGGGAAAACTATGATTTGAGTGAAGTCGCGGCACATTGGATGTTCAAGCAGCCCTTATTTCTTGGTGTTGGTATATCTGCTGTGTAGATTGAATAGAGAGACGAACTTAGACATCTGCCTTGTGGAATATTGACAAATCGCTCCATTATATATAATATTTCTACGCGAACATATGTATTGCAAAAATTGTCCAATCATGGCGCGGGAAAAGTTTAAGGGGAAATTAAGCGCTACAAGAAACATAAAATTAGAAGGCTCAGATTGTAATCGTCTCTAGCTCATATAGTAACGCCGAGGTCAAGCAAGGGATAAAGCTGCTAAAATGAACAACATAATTAAATATGAAGAAAAGAATAAAATAAAAACCAACTGTCAAAAATTCCAAATAATGCCAATGAACCGCTGGAAAATAGATTACGTCATCGTGAAGGACGACCTATACCCGTACTCGAAAAAGGGTACTATTTTGAGTTTACGGTTCACCAAATCAGAGTAAAAACCCACATAAACACCAGAGACTCTCTAGCCAAAAGGCAACTTCGGAAACTATACAGGTTCCGGAACCTTAACGCTCCAAACAAGAAGAAGCTATACACTGCCTTGGTACGCTCCATCCTGGTGTACCCGGCAGTGATAATGCAGATGGCAAGTTGAACTTCTCTCAGGACAATGCAGAGAGTACAAAATAAACCCACCCTTCTAATAGCTGGAGCTAGAAGAAGCGACCGTATTAAAAAAATAGACCTGCACGAAAGAACAGGGCTTAAGCCAATTACTACAGAATCTCAAAGGCCAAGGAAAAGACTTGGGATAAGATAGAGCAAACTATTATACCCACCTTCGACAACTTCAACATTGCAATCCCACAGCAAAAGCGACACAAAGTTGCAAGAAAAGCATTATTCTCAAGCGGAAGAATCTGCGCTGGAGAGGCAATAAACCCAATTAATATTTAACCAAGATCGAGAAATACTTTGATGCGGACATTAAGCAAAAATAACTTCTAAACGCCTTCAAACAAGGTAGGATAAAAATATGTCCTGAATCCTGCTTTAACCTTAACCAGGATCAATACAGGAAGAATATATCTGGTAGGCTAAGGTCACCAGCCAGGGATGAAAGGACTAAGGTTAAACAACCGAATATCAATTAACCATGGCTATCTGTTCCAAAACTCGTCAGGAACCTTAAGATCTTTACGCTGGATGTTAGCAGATGGAAGAACAAAAGTAGAATATACAATGACATCATTAGAAACGCTGATCTCGACATTGTGCTTATTTCTGAGCATGGATTAGATGACAACATCGAGCGTATAAAAATATAAAACTAGAAAGTATTGATGGCTAGTCACTCAAGGAAAACATACGACTGGGTTGCAATTGACATTAGAAAAGGCATTAGATTTAAAAAGTTATGGTATTACAGGAATCGTATTAGGCGGTGAAGATCCCTATGACATATGACGACCTGGTGATTGCAGTCGGATATCAACCACCCAGGCGCCCGTATCTTCTGATTTACAACCTTATGCAACTCTTTAGGAGAGAGGCCTGAAAGATACTAGTCAGCGATTTGATTGCCCAGTACAGGTAAGCTGGCTATACGAGGGCTTTTAACGGAGCTGGTAATTCACTGAGCCTCCTAATCGATAGAAGTGTTGTGCAAAGAGAAGGGCCAGATTCTTCCACATTCCATACGGCAAAATTTTTGACCACACCAGATATTGTGTTAACAAATAGAAACATTTTTCTTAACCATGTCACTCTCACGAGCCACTTCATACCGTAAGATCATATTAATATGATCACCCACATCTCTACTTCTCCAATACAATTACAAATTCTTAAACGAAGATGCCTAGCAAGAGCTAACTGAGAAATATTCCCAAAACATCTACGCCAAATGCATATTAAATAACTCGTTGTTGCTTCCCTAGAAAATATTGACGAGAAACTCGATCATCTCACCTCGAAAATCCTAGTAGGTGACCGCCTCGCTCTTCCTTGGACGAAACATGAAATTCTTCCATCTCCAAGGTGGGACGAAAACATACAACAGAAAATGGATCAGCTAGAAGCAACCGGGTTTTTATTATAAATATGCATGGGATCACTGCACAACGGTGCCATGAACGGCGTGAATTAAAGAACGAGATCAGGCAACACATACTTAAGAGATCAAGAGACCAGTGGGATGATATCATTAATAAGAATAAAACACAAGGGGATCCCCCAAAATTTTGGAGTCGAATAAAGAGACTGAGAGGCACTCCTCCTAAGCACAGCATAAACACCAAAGTCAACGGCGTATATTATACGGAGCGCCATGATATCGAGAGGGAACTTAGGTTGTACTGGCAAAACCGCTTTCCTATTAGCGATGAAGATAACGGGTTCTTTAACAAGAGGTTTGAAGAAGATATTCTCCTCAGACTCCAAGACATAACTGCGGACCTTACGCCACATCATTTCCTGGACAGATCTTGCATTGCACGGGAAGAAGGTAGACCATTCTCTCACGAAGGGTAGGAGTGGGCCCTCAAAAGCTTCAATAAAAACGCTTCAGGAATAACTGGCATCACTAAAATGCATATGCTGAATGCCGTCAATAACATCAACGAGGGTCTACTTGAGTTGTTTAATGCCTGCCCAAAAGTTGGCTATTTTCGAGACCAATTTAAAAGAGCCCTCATGATCTTTAGTTTGAAACCTGGAAAACCGAATAAGGAGATCAGTAGCTATAGGTCCATTTCCTTGCTGGAGTTTATGAGCAAATTGTTAGAAAAAGTTCTTAACACCAGCCTGAGAAATTTCCTGGAAACTCACTCTTCATATAACTCCCAACAAAATGGGTTCGAGAGGAATCTTCTTACGGAAACGGCTTTGGCATTAATTACGGAGAGAATAGCAATCGGAAAAACTACGAATGGTAATGTAGATGTTGTATTTCCAGACGAGGCCTCTGCCTTCGAAAAGGTGTGGCTACCGGATCTTACTAGTAAACTAAGTGAACTCGCCATGGATGGAAACCTAAATAAGATTCTATGCGATTATCTGGAGGATAGAGAAGCTGGCGTGAAGATAAATGTTATAGAAGGTGCAGCCTTTAATCTGCAAGCTGGCGTACATCAAGGGGGCTGCCTCGCTCCCACTGTCTCTTAAGTGTATATTGGGGATTTACCACACCCCGTTTAAGACCTCGACCAGTAGATACAACTAGCAGATGATATCACTCAGGTCATTTTACCAGGGTATAAAAAAATCCTAACCACGTTGCTAAGGGGATAGGGGAAGAAATTAATAATATCAATAACTTTGAAAAAAGAAATAAGAAAAGGACCAATGTCCAAAGTTTCAAAGTGATACCAATTACCCGTCGAAAAACATCGGCCGTACTGGTTGAGCAGCGCGCAGTGATCAAATTTTTGACGAGGAAGGCAAGAATGCAACAGAGATCCATGAACGCATGGTTGCAGTGTACACCAACACGGCGCCTTCCTATGCAACCATTGCTCGCTGGAATAGGGAGTTCCGCCATGGTCGTGAGTCCCTTGAAGATTATCTTCGTCCAAGACGCCCGTCAGACGTGACCAACGAGAACAATGTGGCCCGTGTGGAGACGATGATCCTCGAAAATCGACGGGTGAAGGTCGAAAAAATCGAGCGAGAACTTAGAATATCACATGGAAGTGTTATCAACATCATCCACGACAATTTGGCCATGACCAAGGTCTCTGCCCGTTGGCTCCCTAGAAACCTCACGCCCCATGATCGACTT
Source organism: Ceratothoa steindachneri (assembly GCA_963969495.1). Classification (NCBI taxonomy): domain Eukaryota; kingdom Metazoa; phylum Arthropoda; class Malacostraca; order Isopoda; family Cymothoidae; genus Ceratothoa; species Ceratothoa steindachneri. The sequence continues at coordinate 103,901,714 of OZ018327.1, read as the reverse complement.
CAAAGTCGTCAAAGTCCAAAAGGCCAGAGTTGCACAAGCTGCCCTGAGCGAGTGCGGATTCAAGGAGCTCAACCATTCCCCCTACAGTCCAGATCTGGCCCCTAGCCACTACTTTTTATTCCGCCAGATCAATGCTGCACTACGCGGACGCCGGTTTGGAGACGATAAAAATGTCCAGCTCGCCATCCAGGAGTGGATTAAATAGCAGTCGGGAGATTTCTGGTTGTCGGGAATTCGAAGCCTCAGGGAAAAGTGGCGCAAATGCATTGATGTCAAGGGTAGTTATATTGAAAAATAATAAAACACTTTTCCTCATATCTCGTTTCCTTATATCCGAATTTCAAAACTTATTGACCGCTCCTCGTATATTTAAAAAGAAGATTTAGACCGGCTCTGGCGGTCTGAAATGCCAACAGTGGGAATACTAGAGGCAAAAAAAAAAAAAGACAACAAAATCTGACAAATATGGTAGTTAAACTAAGGCGATGCCCTCGCAACTAGGGTAAAAAAACTAATAAACTTCTTCACCCCTATCACACCTACCACACATTTTACCACCTAGCTCACCAAGATCAACATCTGACTATTTACAGGCGAATATTCGACTCATACGCTCTGCTTCTACCTACGAATTAGGCATTTTTCTTGCTTAGTAACGAACTTTGAGCCCCGCCTACTTAGAAAAGAGCCTATTCCGGAAGTCTTTTGGTGTACTTTGCTTCACCTTTTAAAAGGAGAATAATATTTTTTATTGAGGATTCATAATTCAATGAGGGCTTAAACACTTCACTGCTTTCGTCCATCGCTTTGAGTGTGAACCTGCTCGGATATGTACTATTCATTTACTTCGCCTTAACTATGTAGGCCACTTGTCCTGACATAATTAATGGCTTATGTGAATACTGGTTTGAGGACTAGACCACATCGGGAGTAAGTCAGTAATTATCTCGGAGCTGGGGCACAACTGTGATTCCCTGATAGAAGAAAGAACCTCATCGCCTGAGGGACTCGCCTAGAATCATAGAGTAAAGTAACACCCGTCTCTATGTAGTTTGATGCTGTTATGGTGCAAGTAGTCGAGAAGTGGTCACAAAAATTTAGCGGCCGTTGATTCGATCGCTACTGCATCAAGTCCACCATAATTCACCCCACTTGAAGTTCCTACTGGAGATCCATCCCACCGATCCATCATCCATCATTCTGGCAGCACTGAGTGGGGACTAACTGGAAAATGGACGGGGGTGTTTTTTACCATTTTGTGGGACTCATTCTCGAGTGTACCTTCTATAACCGCTACCTCCTTTACCACCTCATAACCTTTTTTTCACTCAAAACACCATAATTACACTTTGGTTTCAGAAAAGAAGACAATACAAGAAGAATTAGTATAAGGGCGTGCAAGAATATGGAGACTATCACTAACAGGGTTTTCCTCAGGACTATTCAAGGAGAAAAGCCCACGGAAAAGGGAAAACTGGTGGCACTGGTGAAACTGATTGAAGTTTCATCAGGTTTTATTGCAATCTGTGTAGAGACAAAGATTTGCACCGGCTCCTTTCTGAAGAAGGATCTACTACACTAAAACGCATTGGACTCGAGGCAAAGACCCTCCGCCCCCTCAAGTGGCAGCAAACCGCAGGGTCATTTGCCGCAAAGTAGAGTTGGGTCGGTGAAAACTCAACCGAAGACCTGAAAGAGGAGATTCAGAGGAGCAACCCGTCGGCGAAAATCCGAGATGTACTCAAAATCTATGAACACACCCACGTGTTCAAAATAACGTTATCCACCAACGACATGGCCAGAAAAACCACAACGGACGGGATCTTGGTTTTCAATATGAGAATCCCAGGAGAGAACTTCCAACAAGAGAAATTTAATAGCATACAAATGTGCTTTGTATGCTATAATCTCCAGCACCACACAACCACGACTTTCCTTGGACAACAACAAACTGTGGTGCAGTGGATGCGCCAGAGAGGGACACCGATTTAATAAGTGCGAGAGCACTAAGAAGAAATGTCTCAATTGTAAAGGGGAACACATGAACATGGACTTGAACTGCCCAAAGCGCCGATATATCATCCAAAGAATGGACGAATAAGAGAAGAAAGCCAAAGAGGTGACCTACGCGAACGCCGCCAAAAGGAATGGTGAAATCAAGACTTCACCTGCACCTGCACCTGCACAGATGAATGTTACAGGAAATCTAAATGGAAAGATACTGATCTGCATTACCCACGCAAATGGGGCAAATGCAGTGAAGCCTGGCTATTACAACCAGGCACCTAACGCACTCTTAAAAAACAACAATCTCCCGTCAGTATTCATGCCTCCAGACTCAAGGCTATTCAAAGGATCAGTCATAAGAAACAACAATGTCAAATCTGGACTGGAGGAGATCGTCGAAGCTCCCTCATTGGAGGAATTCGAAGAAGACGACAAAGAAGAAGTTGAAAAGCCTGAAAATGAGGATGGATCCTTCTCTTCTCACAACAATGATGGTTCCTGCACCCGCACACGAGCTACGAAGAGCAGGTAGAAAACCCTAAGCCCAACTCCGAAGAAGGAAATCCTGGGAACAGAAAACCGCCCAGCCAGCCCCAAGAAGAATAAAAAGAAACATAGGTAAAAACAATTTACTATATTACGGAAAGAACTAAAGATATTGGAAATTAATAACAACGGCTAGACGACGAAAAGAACTCTTTACGGAATGTATTCATAGAAATTGATGCAGGCATCATCTAAATTTTGGAACACGAGATCGACACGCGTAGTGCAGAAATCAAAATCTGGATCTACGATGTGTTGATCACGAATTATTCGCAAAGGTGGTTCTAGGGTGCCGCTATTGCAATAAAGATAGGAATTAAATACAAGCAAATAAGAAATGTACAAGAATTCTACCTCGCAATTGAGGTCAAACTCGACGTAGGAAAGTTGGTCATTGCTACCGGATATCAACCGCCAAGGAGAAACGTGTTACCGATTCACACTCTCACTGGCCTATTTGCCAGAAGAGCACCTACTGTAATAATGGGGGATCTGAAAGTCAGATGACGAAAATCCGTGTACAGGATCTTCAACGGTATAGGAAGAAGTCTGGACCTATTGCTGGACAGAAATATTGCCCAGCTAATAGGCTCCGACTTTCCCTCCTTTGTCAGAATATAAAGTCCACAAAAGGAGACATCTGTCTTCCGAATCGTCAGCTGCCGTTCACTTACTAGATGGAACCAGTCCAGGTACCATATAGTAACTATATAGGGATCCTACTTACTATCAACAGGAACGCTAAACGAGTTCACGCTGTAATCAGAAAGAACTACAGAAGAGCAGAGTGGACAAAATACGTAGGACTTCTCGAGGCCTACCATCCGCCCAACTTGGATGAGGCAATTCTCGAGGAGATTGACGAGGCCCTCGACTACCTTAATAACAATCTCATCAACGCGGATAGGGCTTGTCTCCATAAATCCAAGTCTAGGACCATCTTTACCTACAGATGGACCGAATACATTAAGGATTTATAGCGTAAGCTTAATTTTGTTTATGAAATCGACATTAAGAATGCATCCTTCACTTAATGCAACGAAGTAAAGAAATCAAAGAAGAACTCAACCAGTTTATCCTCGAACAACAATGGAGACGATGGGATGATGCGATCGATAGCCTCAATCACGAAGCACCTCCCAAAGATTTTTGGAAAAAGATCGGAAATCTCAAAGTATCGACTGGGAAGAAAAAGATGGAGTTACAAAAAGAAGATGGAAACATCGAAACGAAAGAAGAAAGAATTGAAAAGATATTCCGAAGTTATTGGGAAAATAATCCTCATTATAACTGAAAAAGAAAACGAAGACTATATGACCTAGAGTTTGAAAGCAACATCATAAACGAGCTTAACAAACAAATATACAAGACGTACCTTCACCACCAGGTAGATAGACAGCGCGAAGGAGACGCCGAGATTACTGAAGAAGAACAACTCGGTGCGTTCCGCGCATTCTGAGAAAGAGCTCCAGGACAATCATGGCTTACAAAGTTCAACTTTAAAAAGGCACCAGCCAATGTCATCGAAGAGATGAGAAGGATATATAACACCTGTCTGAACACGGGATACTTTCCAGATGCTTATAAAATGCTAAGATGATTTTCGTGCCGAATAACGGAATGGACCCAACGTTGAAAGAGAGCTACTGACCAAATTCTCTTCGAGAATTTAGTGGGAAGTTCTTTGAGAAGATCCTCAACCAGAGACTGGTGTCTCACCTGGAGGAGAACTTTCCCTTTAACCCACATCAATTTAGGTTTAGAAGGAAGCGAAGTACAGAGATGGCGATTAATGTCATCACGAAAAAGCTAGCCCAAGCAAAACGGGGAAGAAGTTACGTAGACATTCTTTGTCAGGATGTATCAAAAGCGTTTGCTGAGGTGTGGTAACGAGGAATGCGTACAAGATCTTACGACTGGGCTTAAGTGAAAACTTGGAAAGAACACTCTGTGACTATATCATAAAGAAAGCGGCCTACATCAGTTTAGGGTGCACAGACGGACCAAAGTTTCGGCTCACTGTGGGCCTCCTGAAGGATGGAGGGGGGGGGGAGTCTCCCACTCTTTACTTAATATACATTCTGTAAACCTCACTTGCATCAACATTTAATTCGCCTGGGATTTCACCCAGATAATTACTTGTTAATAGAGGAATGCACCTTGGTAAGCTCGTATGACAGCAACAGAAATTGAAAACCTTAAGATCTACGAGGCCCGGTGGAAGATCCGCACTAATCAGGAAAAGTTCATATGACTACTTTACGTCGTTAGGATGAGGGATATATGTTATTCCTACACCACGGAGTGCAATGTACTCAGAATAATGATTAATTTAACCGGGTATAAGAAGCACGTCTAAGGGAGAATCACCAACCCCACTGCTGCAGTCAAAACTCTATACATGTTCAGAAATCTTCGTGAAAGCAATAAGAAAAAGATTTAAAATGTACTTGTAAGATCGACGATGCTATACCCCACTTTCCCCCTTTCATGTGTCTCGAAGACACAATAGAGGAAACTACAATTCGTGCAGACTAAATGTATGTACTTAATTACAGGTACATACAGGCGAGAGAGAAGACGCCAGAAAGAGCTGCACCGGGAGGCGGAGATAAGTCCCATTAACGATGTGATAGAAGAACGGACAAGGAATATGCAAGAAATGGTTAATCAAGAATTAGACAATGATATCGTCCAAATAATTAACAGAGCAGAAAAGGCATAAGTCGTGCCAGATTTCGCAGCTCCAATGGGTTTTTAGCTGGGGGATCAGAAGTGCCATTCTACACATGAAAATAAAAATTGTTTTTACCAAGACCAAAGATACCGACCAAGAAAAAGATTACCCAATTATGAAACCTCACTGATTTTAACAAGAACTCACCGATGAAGAGCCCAAAATACCGAAGAAAACATCCAAGAAAAAACTAAAGATACGATTTTCACTCACTATATAATATACAAAAAAAAAAGCACTAAGCACAACACTAAAGTGATTAAAGTCATTTATTACCAGAACATCAAATGCGCATATCATACGCCAGAAAATAATTTTTTAAGGGCAAATGGCTTGAATGCCACATTATATAAACTAACTCAAAGTCTAACAAAGGAACCCCAAAACAAAAAATATTTAAAAGCGATAGGGCTGATCACCAGGGTCTTAGCAACTCTTTGCGCCATACCACACGTCTTTCTCTTTTCACCACTTGTCTATTTTCCCCTATCTGTCCCCACACCCTTTCACTTACACTCTTACATCAAATTGTAATTGTCTGACTATTTGACTGCTCTCATCATTGGATACCTGCCCCTGCATAGGAAAGGAGGAAAACTGCACAGTGAAGCCTAATACAGTTAGCCAGCGGATTTATCACTACGGATAGTGAGTGCAGAAGTCTTTTTAGTCCAAAGCCCTACACATGAGTCGAAAGAAGATCTAAATTGCGCGCGCCCGTGGGACTACGTCTAGGACAACCAGCGCAAGCATTGGAACACTTTTTTTTCACTACTGCAGCACATCCCAAGTTCAGATAACTTTTCTTCAAATTAAGTTCTGTAGAAACCGTCTGTCTCTAACGTGTCCGAACCACAGAAGGAAGCTTTGCAGGGGGCGCAAAGAAGGGGACGTCAGTCTGTAGTGAAGTGGTCAGGACAGGTAGGTGTACCCTCTAATACATGTTCATAGGTAAGGCAGATAAAAGAGAACTCGGGAATAGCAATAGGTCAACGCCCCTCGATAAGGGCCTATTAGGTTCGCAACCGGAACTACCGCCTTGAGACCGTCATAGACTATCCAAATGGCGATAAGCGCATTCACTTCAATGTAAAAGAGAGCTGTCAGAAATCGGCGAGGGTGAAAGATTTCGAAGTCGTCTTCATAAAACTTGGGATTGCTCTTTGCCGAATAAAGGAAGAAGCGTATGGCTACCTAGCCATATGAGACACGAGCAAGGACATATTTAGCATTTTGAGCACAAAATATAGAAATGAATTTGAAAAGATCGGCCTCGTTCCTAAGTTGCCCCCTCAAGTTGGTGCACAAAGATCGATCATCTGTCAACGCATTGCCCCTTACTTTGGCTCACCCTCTGCCGAAGAAATGCAACATGAAATAAAGTCCGAGCAAAGCAGAATTGGGTTAATATAAACGAAGTGTATAAATTCAAGAATCTGTAGGGAGACGAATACAGTCATGTATTCCACGAGACATTTCATCAATTGAAATGGCAAACAAAGCTAAGGAAAATGGAATGGTCATGTTTAAGTCCAAAGTTTCACCGTCTCTCATTGAACAAGAGGTGTTTATTCCACTTCAAGTATGCTTTACCTATTATGCCCTAGTGGAGACATATTCCATTTACAGAATCCTCGATCAAAGGTAAGGTGTGCTTTGAATGCGCCGGCACAGATCACAAGAGAAAAGAGTGCAAAAATCCGCAGAAGAAATGTATCAATTCCAGCAACCCATGTCGAACCCTACCATAGCCTGTCCACTTAAAAAGACCGTAATATCTGAAAAGAAGAAACATATAATAGAGGATAGGAACAAAAAGCTAACACAACGTACGCACAGGCAGCAAAAGCAGACGCAGACACCAGATTAAGACATTGTTCAACAGAGATCCTTCATGCACACTTTGCCAACATTATTAAATCAGGAAGCTATGAATAAGATGTTAGTTCACAACGGACTCAAACCGATTTGGTTCCCGGACAATTTTCCATCTGGGGAGCTATAAAGGAAACTGTGACAAGATCTCGCTCCACCTCTAGAGACCTCCGCCTGAATAAACCAAGAACGTCGGTACTTAGTGACTCCCGAACAGAACCATGCCCCACGCCTAGAGATGGGGTCACCACTACAGCCACGCAAATGGGAAGTGAAGAAGAAACCGAGCCAATGTATACTGCTGTTCCCCTAAAAACCTGTAAAACAACAGAATAACTAGGTATGAGGATTTATGGTTCACCATCTTGACCAATACTCAAGATTTCCAAATTAACTGACATCATATTAGGAATCATTAAGGGGAAATACAATTACGACTACGAAGCCGAAATAAACGAAAATGACCTGCTAGCGGCTCTAAAACAAGGTTTAATTGGGATCTCACAGGATTCTTGCTTTAGCCTCGCACATGAGATATTTAAAAAGAAGAAAAGCGGGAGGATAAGATTCCCAGCCAGAGAAAGCGGATCGAAACTGAAAAAGTTGCATAAGAACTATCATGAATAATTAAATAAGATATATTAGAAAATTAAAAGTTTTCTTCCTCAATGTTGACGTTTGGACAAATAAGAAAAGTATTTAGAGTGAATTCATAAAGAATCTGGACCTCAATATAATCCTCATTTCTGAGTTCGGCGTTGACATGAAGAAAGATTACATTAAAATATACAATTACAAAGTACTAATGGCAAATAACTATAACGAAAGATTTGATGGTGTTGCAATTACAATCAGGAGAGGCATAAGATGTCAAGAAATTCCAGTAATAGATGAATCTTACCTAGCGATAAAAATCAAGATGACATATGATGACGTTGTGGCGGCCATCGGTTATCAACCTCCAAGACGCTCATATTTGCCAATTCCTCGCTTTATACGTTTATTCTGCAGAAACGCTTCTACAATCTTAATCGGAGACCTCGATGCCCGCTGCAGTGAGGCGGGCTACACAACGGCATTCAATGAAGCATGTAACTCACTGAGACCTTCCGAATTAATAGGAACATAGTGCAGAGGGAGGGACCATGCTTCACCACCTTTTTAATCGAAAGGTTGTCGACCATGCCTAAAATTATACTAACTTACGCAAATTTTGCATTAAATCAGGTTACAGTACCGGGCCTTTATATATGATCTGACTATATCAGTCTGATGACAACGCTATCAACCTCACCGATACAGGTCAAAAAACCCTAACGAAGTCGCTTGAACAAAGCTAATTGGGACGCATTTAATGAATATCTGAGCACCATACAAGAAAATCGACTTGAAGGAGCCTTGTTTGAGGAAATCGATCAATATCTTTGCAATGTAGTGGAGAAAATTAAAGAAGTTGACCGTCTAGCTCTCTCATGGACGAGTTTCAAAACTGTCCTGTCCCTAAGTTGGGATAGAGATATCACCGAGAGGATGGTATGCATGAAAATTCGAATTAACGATATAAACTTGTATGGTAACACAGCGCAACGTTATAGAGAACTGCGCGAATTGAGATACACCATCAAGCTTCTCATTATAGAAAATACTAAGCATACTTGGCATAATATAATTGGCAATATGGACACAGAGAGTGACCCGAGAAAATTTCGGAATCAAATTAAGAGATTGAGAGGAACCCGACCAAGGGATAAAATAAGATTATTATTCAACTGAGATGAAATTACCAGAAATAGAGATGTAGAGCGCCATTTCAAAAATTACTGGATAAATAGATTTCATATAAGCGAAGCCAAAAATGCAGAATTCGACGGGGATTAAGAAAATGAAGTAGAAACAAGGTTGAGAGAACTGGGTGATGAGCTCACACCCCATCATCTGGTTAACAGAACACGCCATGCTCGTGAAGAAGGAAGGTCATTCACTCATGAAGAGTACGAAACCGCAATGAAAATCTTTAAACAGAAGGCACCGGGAATGACAAGAACAACGAAAAAGCATCTTAATAACGCACCCCCAAATGTTAATGAAGCTATTTTTAATATCTTCAATGCATGTGTAAATGTTAGGCACTTCCCAGAGTTATTAAAGAAAGCCAAAATTATATTTTTGATAAAGCCTGGAAAACCAAAGAAAGCAATCAGTAGCTACATGCCAATCTCCCTTTTGGAGTTTATAGGAAAACTTTTTGAAAAACTCTTGCACACCAAACTTAGGGACTACTTGGAAACTGAGGACCTATATAACAACTAACCACGGTTGTCGTAGAAAACTAGGCACGGAAACCGCACTGGCCCTCATAACTGAGAAGATTGCTATTGCTAAGGCCAAAGGCAATAGAGTAGACATAGTGTTAAGAGATGTGGCCTCGGCATTTGACAAGGTCTGGGTACCAGGCCTGAAAAGAAAGATCTACGACCTAAGCATGGAGGATGGCATGACGGGGATTTTATGCAACTACCTTGAAATTCGAAAGGCCATGGTTAGCATAAACGGTATCGAAAAGGAATTCTTCAACCAGGAAGCAGGGGTGCCACAGGGGAGATGTTTGAGCCCCACATTATATGTCATATGTACCAGCGACCTCCCTCACCCTAACTACGATTTTGTTCAATATATACAACTGGCTGACGACCTCACCTAAATCGTGACGAGCGACTATCGTAACCCGTGGGATATAGCCAACAGTACAGGAAGAGAAATCGCAAATATAAACACCTACGATAAAAGAAACAAAATAAAGACAAACATCGACAAGTTTACAATAATTCCGAGGAAAGGCATTTGAACAGTGTTAGTAGTAGTGGAGCGTGAACATTACCAATACTCTACGCAAGGCAAAGTACTCGACTTGAAGATTGCAAATAGAGGACACTGAGGTTTATCTCAAACGTTACAATTTCGGACCGTCTTCCCTCAACATTGCTACACGCAATAAATGAAATAGATCCAATGAACGTTACTCTTCATAAGCCAACAATCGCTCTATGGGAAAAATTTACCAAAATATGCCGAAAGAAATAATAAATCAACTGAGACTACCGAATGAAGACAACCCTTATATGTACTTCAAACAAGCGTTTGAAAGCAGCCAGCTGAAGATCCAAAGAGAAATTATACCGATATATACCTAAAAAAAAGAAAAAAAAACCAAAATTACATGTATAACTTAAGAAAAAGATCCGAAGTAGACATATTATAATAGAACAACTACAAAATAATAAAAGATCTAAATTGGAGACAACCCGCCCCCCCAAAAAAACGAAATTGACAGATTAAAATAAGATAACTACAATATAATAAAAAATTCGAAATGGAGAAAATTAAATAATTAATTAAATTAATATAAAAAAGATCCGAAGTAGACCCATTAATTAAAATTTATTAAAGCATTAAAATGTAAAGAAAGAATCCAAAGAAGAAAAAGTACATCAGCAAGTTTTCCCAAAATAATCCAACTACTTTATATAAGAAAACAAAGGCTTGAACGGTAAAGCATTTTAACACAAAATATATCATAAAAAACATAACTACTGAGTTTGTTAGATGATCTGGCACATATTTCTCTTTCTTAATTAGTCATACTTCTATCTATTTCTCTTTTAACTATCCCCCCCACAAATTTTTCTCTTTAAATATCACAATCACAATCTCACTATTGGTCGCTCCGATCTAGTTCACTAGCAAAAGAGGCAAAGGAAAATGAAGTTTGAAAACCTGCTTCTTTTAACGCCAGTCAACTCGGAGACGCCGAGATTTCGGGAGTATGGTTCCCAGCTGAAGTTGCACGTTAATTGCCGGTTTCTTCATTTGAATAATGACGGCTTCGGTCATCTGCAATCTTCTGCTGTTTTGGAGTCTCAAGATGATGGAGGTGTCTTTATTAAGTTTTTCAGGGGTTAGGGTAGTGCCATGAGAGAGGGCGTGTTTTTTAATCGCGCTATTTTGGAAGTGAGCTGTCAGTTGCCTTGTCAGAGTTGTGGAAGTTAGGCCGATAAACTTAGAATTGCAGTGTTTGCAGTCACCGACTTTGCACTAATATTCCTAGATGACGTTAGTCTCCTGAGGTGCGTTCGTTGGAGGTAGACAGCTGTTCTTCATGATGCAACTACTTGTTTTCTGGGTCTTTTAGTATATAATTAGATTTATATCCGTATTAGGGTCGATTGGGGTGACATTACGATGGAGAATGGCTTTGAGAGCCTGAAGATTACCTAACATAGTCGAAAGACGTCTACGAATAAAGAATGTCATTCGCGGATGTTTTTTTCTCGCCTCGAAGACCCCGTTAAAAAACTTGTAAGGAATATTAAGAAAATACAAGTTAAAATTTATAATGCTGCCACAGCTGTGGACTTCAATAGTTCCTACATACAATATAGCCTTTTACCTAATTATGTATATATATATATATATATATATATATATATATATATATATATATATATATATATATATATATATATATATATATATATATAGAAATATATCGAGGTATGCCTGTGTAGACCCTTTTGGCCTGGATTTATCTAATGGATTGCCAAGTTGCAGTTCAAGGATATATAAAGAAAAAGATTCCAAAACAGAATTTTAATATAAATAATAAACTGGGTTATATATATATACAAAAAGTGAAACAAATTATGATTTATAAGGATAGTTAATTGGACCGTGACAGTTTAAAATGTGACAGAGCTAAGCGGGGAGTGCAACATTATCGTTAATTCGAATAATGAAAATTATTTAAGTTTTTGCTGGGAGTCAATTCAAAATTGGATGCAAGTGATGATAGACGTGGGGTGTATTCAGGTTATTACAGAGCAAAATCGCTTCACCTAGAAGCTTAGAGTTGTTCGGAGGGTGAAGACCAACGGCACAGCTCTTCGAGGAAATACTTCTGAAAAGTTCTGACAAAAGGGAATCGTAGAAGGGGTCTTGAGTACTACTTGTTGAAGAACAAGAGTTTCTCTTCTCCAGAGAGATGGAATCTGAAAAACGAGACGGTTCTGCGGCACGGCAGGGAGGCTAAGACATGGGGAACGGGAGTCTTGAAAAAAGGTGGCTTGATAACCTTTCCTCTAAACAGGGACCAGACCTTCACGAAGGGCGATCTGCTGGTGAGATCTTAACTACGAGGTACGACTCAAACAGGGGTTTGAGACCTCGCGGGGAACAGACATACGGTTTGAACGGAAGCACTGGCAGGCTCTCATTCTCCTGGTGGAATGGCGGACGCAGGGTTAAATAGCCAGGTGGCTAGTTCCTTAGAGAGCCCCAGGGCATGGCCGTCCCAAGAGAATTCTCGACGTCAGTCTATGCAAACTTATTTCGAGATAACGAGTTGGATCGGAGAGCGAAGAGCGTTTTGAAGCATGAAACAGTGGTAATATAATGATAAGTTTGAAAATAGATTTTCGGTTTTAAAAATACGGAAGACAATATTGATACAAAACATTTTTATTTAAATATCGATATGTAAAGCTATTATTTCACTGTACATCCTGCTTTAGATCTTTTGCCATTGAACGAATTGTTTCTATTTGTCTAACAAAATTTTGAAGGATTTTGTGTTCATGAATTTACACCACGTGAAAACGAAAGTTTTCCTTTCATTAATGTAAACATGCAAAAGCCTAATGGAAGAGAGGCTAACAAATAATAGCTTAACTTTTCATATTCACTTTGATTTCTAAGAAAAGGTTAAGTCAATATGGTAATATCATATTTGTATGTAGGGTGGGTTGAAGTTTACAAACGAAATTCCCGAAGGATAATGCTTGTTACCTTCACAAAATGAATGAACTGAGCCGTAAAGAAGAATTTGGACATAGGTTTGTTTCGGATGTACATATACCGTTCCATCACCTTTGGTGGCCGATATCCAAGTGTAGGAGAGAGGTGGGGGAACGCGGATTGAAAAGAGAGAAAAAAGGCGAAATGATATAAGAATAGGAGAGTGAAAAAGTCTGGGATAAAAATAAGTAAACTGTGATCGGAAAGGATCCGGTCAAACGAAAAATATAGCCTTAAGTGTAAATACGGACATGAGGTTATCCCAAGAAAGAAAAGGCAATTTTAATATATTTTGTTAAATTTAATCCCTTCTAATTATATCAGACCCCATGCATAATTTGTAACATAGGCTTTATTAAAATATGTTCTTCCCTGAACATTATATTTTCTGATTAATTTCGTAAATCTCCATACTTATTTAATTAGTAGTATAAGCTCAATATAAAATACGTAAGCAATTTTCAAGTTTTGTCGAACACTTCATAAAGTAACTGACTCCGAAGCGAAATGTTGTTCCAATAATACTGTGCGAATCAAATTAATGTATTCGAAATAGTATTTGTAATTAGAAATAGGAATCAGAATGAATCATTTACCTATTCCTCTATCTCCTCGAATTTCGCCTAAAAGGCTTCAGAACGTTTGGGTCCAATTTGCTCAAAGTATCATTATTATGTAGGAGAGTAGATTATGCCAGATTAAGATGGCAGACGCACGATGAAGAAATTCTCAATTTCTTAGTAACTAAATAATCGTTTTCTCGATTTCCTGATCATTCTAAGGAGGCTATAAAGTCTTACAGCCTTTATATTTAACTGAAAGAGAGAATTTGTTATCGAAAACAAAATCTTGTATATATTCAGGGATTTATATTTCACTGCAAGCATCAATTGAAACGTAATAGGGATATTAATCTGTGGCGATTAGAAATGGCGACGAGCGTCTCGTATATGTTTCTCATGAGACAAATTGATCGCTTCAAGAAGGTTTTATAACAGACTCTAAATTAGAGGAATATATATTCTTTATTGCATACTACATGTAAGATTGTAAATCTTTTCTGAATATAAAAGTATAATCAGCCTCATACCCAGCTGTTTTTCTGCAGGCTAGCCGTTGGCCAGCTGTAGACTTGAGCTAAACGATTATTATTTAATAAGCACCTATTTGACGACCTCCTAGAAGGACATAAGTCGCCGTACACAATCTCTAGTCTGAGACGAGGCTATATTAAAATCACATGTAAAAAACAACAACAATTAACAGCAAAATGAAAGGCTCGTCTCGCCTTAACCTATGATCAAGCAAACAACTCTAAAAAGTCAAATAAAATGGAGGGGGCCAGTCTTCTGCCAAAAAATCAAGGACTCTACAAGTCTGTGTGGACGAAAGCATCCTGAGTACAAGGAACAAACGGTAGCAACCCCCTTCGTCCTTATAGTTGGACAGATGAGGTGCGCGAAGATCAGCCAGACAGGGACATTTAAAGGAATGTGCCGAACATTTTGAGGGAGGGACAACTTCGACCTCAAGGTAAGGCTTACAGGAGCACTCTATCAAATATCGGTGCGTCCAGTGAGTGTGCCTAATTCGTCGACAAAAAACGAGCTGAAACGGTCACGGTATTGGGTGTAGTTCCATGGAAACTGTCTCAGCGCAATGGCGCACAACTTTAATTTCCCCTCAGCCGTCTTCCATTTTCTTTGTCAGGCAGCTCTTCTGCGATGTAGTAAGTGTGAGGAAGAGCAAAACGGAGATAAGGTCTTACAGTCCTCGGGGGCTCTTTGGTGCTCTCATTCCCCGCAATTCCGATATGTCCAGGAACCCATCAAAAGATAATCTCGACATCCATCCGGCTCATGACAACCGTGTCGTCACGAATACCGAAAACCAGGCGGTTTCCTGATTCAATGCCCCGGTAGCACACAGAGCACTCTGGCCCGCTAAAGATGACAATCTGGTCTCAGACCAGGAAATGACGAGTTATAACCCGTATTGAGAAATATATTGCAGCTAGCTTTTCAGCGAAGATCGAACTAGCGCCTGGTAGAGCCCGACTATCTTTAAATAGAGAGGAAGTGGCGTGGAATCCGATCCCTTACCGGAACTTAAAGCCATTAGTTTACAATGGAACGCATCCAGCGTGACACGAACTGTTCTCCAAAAAGGCTGTGGTAGCTTCGGTAGCAGAGTCGACAAATATTCGAAAGTAGTCCCCTTCAGGGTGGCGTCCTTGGGATAATAAGAGGTGCTACGGCCAAGAGATACATCTACCCTCTTGAAAGATTTACCTAGCACTAAAAATAAAAGGCTTAAGGCATGACTGGTGTCTCTTGGGGGTATAAACAACGTAGAGATCGGCTGCGGATGCAGCCTATCACATTGGAATCCTCTGTTTCATCACTTGTTCCACTTTTCATTACATTTCATATGCATTCAACCGCGTCAGCTTTTCATTATGATTTTGAATGTTAAGCATTTGTACATACGCTTCCTTTCTGGTTGTCAGCACATGCATCGCAATTCCACAGATAGAATTTTATTCATCTTTCCTCTTCTGCCCTTCCACCCCCACACCAAAACAGAGAGTATGTGTACTTTTCCGATGTTTATAAGAATGTTTAAGCATTGTTTCATTACTAAAATTTAAGAGTCCTGCCATTTTATGAGTGTATTTTCGAGGATTAGGTGGCACAAGAGCCTTAAGAAGATCGAGATCAGTTGAAATATGACAGCTTCTATCCTCCCAATTTTACTCCGAACGCAATTTTTTAACCAACAAATTTCCATACAGCTAGGTAATGCTTTTGTATGTTTTGCTTGACGCTATATCTAGAATAAAATAAGGCTTAAAGCTTAAGCATTACATACTACAGCTTAAAAAAGCTAAGGCCTTCCTTAGCTTAAAATAGCCTTGGCATTCCTACAGTTATCTCTAAACAACTTGCAAAAAAAAGGAACCGCATAAACAACTCTTTAAAAGCATTTTATATATATTTAAACACGATATTGATTTTTTTACACCCTTCTAAATCATGTAGTCGTAAATATACAAGCAAGTAGCACAAAATATTATCAGATTATTCTATATACATAGTGTACCAATGTTTTTATATACATCTTAACAAAAAATACACGTTTTGGAAACAAAACTTCCTTGTTATAAACTAAATCTGAAGCAGCTTAAACTTACCTTCCATCTCGCATTCCGATAAGAAATATGTAGAAGAAATCCAGTTTCGACGAATGGAACATGAAGAATCCACTTCTCCTCGAGTGAAATGAGCAACTTTAATGTTTTTTTAATGACCCAGAACATAAGGATCGCTTTCTAAATGAAGAGCAATTAGCGAAGATGAACCAAATACCTTCGGAGTGGATTCTCATTTGGCCGAACAGAGAGGGGAAAGACGCCAGAACATATGTTTCTCTTCTCTCTCTCTCTCTCTCTCTCTCTCTCTCTCTCTCTCTATATATATATATATATATATATATATATATATATATATATATATATATATATATATATATATATATATATATATACTAACATCGTGTACAAATATTCGTGCAAAGTCGGTGACTGCGAACACCGCAATTCTAAGTATATCGGCGTCACCTCCACAACCCTGTCAAGGCGACTGACAGCTCACCTTCAAAATGGCGCAATTAAATAACACGCCCTCTTTCATGGCACTTCCCTAATCCGTGTAAAGCTAAATAAGGACACCTCCATAATTCTGAGACTCTCAAACCGCAGAAGAGTGGGGATGGCCGAGGCCGTCATTATTCAAATGAAGAAACCGGCAATTGACGTAGAACTTAAGCCGGGAACCATACTCCCGACATCTAGGCGTCTCAGAGTTGACCGTTGTTAAAAGAAGCACGTTTTCAAACTTCATTTTCCTTTTCCACAGAACCAGATCACAATCTGAGCCTTCAAATTTTATGTTTCTTGTAGCGCTTAGTTTGCCCTTAAAAACTTCTCGCGCCATGATTGGTCAATTTTTGTAATACTTATGCTCCCTGAAAACTTGCCCTCGGCCTAACTTTTGAAATCTCAGTTCATTGACCTGCCTAAAGTGGAACAACATTCCAAAAAAGAGGCAAAACAGAGCCCATCGGAAGACTCCAAAAAGAAAAATAATGAAAAAAAGAAACTTCGGAAGGGGAAGAAGAAGAAACGAAGAAAAGAGCGAATAAGAAAAGAAAGAAGAACAAGAAAACAACGAACAAACCACCACGGATGAAGAGGAGGAACTGTAAAATAACTACGTGGAGGTACTTCTCACCAATAATAAGGAGAACCTCGAACAGGATACTTCTTTGACGGTGCGGACGTGGACCTCAAGTTGACCGGGTCACCCCTGTGCCCGGCCCCACATTGAGGACCCAGAACTATTACTGCATGGCATAGCCGCAGGGCAGTTCAAGTTCACCTATGAGGGACTCTTCTCACCCGAGGAAGTAGCAGCACTGGTTTTGAAGGGCACAGTGTACATACCGTCAAAGTGTGTACACATAGTGAATATGACAACCTTTAAAAACATTAAAAGTGGTCAGAAGACATCTGAAATAAAATAATCGAAGTAGTGTTAACTGACTAAAATAATAATAACGAGCCCAATAAGTGAATTAACAAAATACAATAATATATGTGACAAAACGAAAATTTAATCGATAAAAGTAAGAAAATAATCAGTGTACGTATATTTATAGAAATAAAACCAATAACCTAACTCAATCTAAAATAATTAACGACTTAGATACTAGAAACAATCTAATTCAAAATATGTTAATAGAATGTATTAAAAGAAATATAGAACTACGAAGTATTTTAATTAATAGCTGGACTAACTAGCTTATAAAAAATATTAGAGTACCTAAACAAAAGTATTTAATAACCAATTAACCGTTAAGAAGTGTATAAATATTAAACAAAAATAACTAACAAAAAGTAAATAAAATTGTATAATTGAGAAATAAAGGTGTATCATAATTATGTAGAATAATTGTATGTATATAACTTAAAAAAACATATATTTTCAACTCCTATAAGTAAAAATGTAAATAGAATATTGTACTGTATAGCACTAACTAATTGAATTCCATGTCTCCGGTTCGAACCCTTATCTTCTTACTTGTACTATTAACTCTCTCTTCTCTGCTAAATTCTATTTTCTCCTCTGTTCTCTATTTTACATGTATGCAATTCTCTCAATTGTAATTCATCTCTTAATAAACCGTTGACCATTCCCTGAAGATCATCTAACACTCTCGAAAGACGACAAGGAATAAAGAATGTCATTCGCGGATGTTTTTTCTCGACTCGAAGACCCCGTTAAAACACTTATAAAAGATATTTTGAAAATACAAGTTAAAATTAATAACGCTGTCACAGCTGTTCAAATGAAGGCAATTTGTTTTTCTAAAGTAAATTTAATTGACGGAACTAATGAATTAATAAAAAAAGAAAACCATCGAGATCAAACTCTTCCTTTAGAATTCCCAGGACATCGTCTATATAGGGATACCAAACAAATTGAGTGGCCTAAGATGTAAATATCACAGAAACTACATAGGCAAGGTAAATGAAACTAAACAGGCTTAATGTTAAGCAACATAGGATTTATTTCTCTAAATTCGAATGAGAAAATCAAAGGTATGTGGATTCCATGAACGATTTCACAAAATATTCAATATGCGCACCACCTGAGACAAGGCCTACGTCAAGCCGGTAGTCCAGCTCCTCCCAAATACGCTGCAGCATGTCTTTGATAACAGCCTCCAGTACGGTATTTATTCTGTGCTTGAGTTCCTTCAGAGTTGCAGGAAGATGGTGTACATAGACCAATCCTTTCACATAGCCCCAGAGAAAAAAAATCGCATGGTGTCAAGTCAGGTGAATGTGGCAGCCATTTAAACAGCAAATTATCTTCCTCACGAGCACGCTTGATCAATCTCCGTCGCAGTTTGTCATTGAGATGAGCCCGCACAGGGAGCTTCCAGTGAGGTGGAGCTCCGTCCTGTGGAAAAATGAAGTCCTCTTGTTCATTTGCAAAAAGCTCATACATTAGCCAGTTCTGAAGCATTTGCAGATAAACATGGCCAGTCACATTTGCCTCAAAGAAAAACGGGCCATGAAGATGGTTCTTGGAGATGGCGTAAGACACATTCACTTTCGATGGTTCACTCACGTGTTCAACTGTGTCATGGGGATTTTCCTCGCCCCGAATGCAAAGATTATGCTTATTGACTTTGCAATTCGTATGAAATGTAGACCTTATCACTGAAAACAAGACGTACCTTGAACTCGTCTTCTTCAAGTTTCTCTTGCATATCAACGCAGAATTGTTTGCGCTTTTGCTGACAATCTGCCGTTTTGGCCTGGACTACCAGCAGCTTGTTAGGTTTCATCAGCAAGCGTTTCCTTAGGACGCGCCAAACTGTCGTTGGAACAATCTGAGTTTCCAGACTTGTTCTTCTTATAGACTTCTTGGGGCTTCGCGAAAGTTTTTGGCGAACCCCCTCGACCGTCTCTTTAGATTTTATTGTCGTCCAGATCCCTTTTTCCTACACAGACAGCCTTCCTCTTTGAAGTTTTGTACCATGTCTAAATCTGCATTGCCGTTGGTGACTGTTTAGTAAACTTTCTCACAAATGCACGCTGTACAGTCTTGTTCGATTGTGTTCAAGTATACTTCAACACACAAAAAATATTTTCACTTCCAGCGAATGGCATTTCTATAACTCTAAAGATAAAAACATCAAACACAAAATTTTAACCTGTTTCTACACATACTGTTAAAATTTGAAGTCATTCGAAAGGGAACTGGCAAAAGTATTAGATTGCAAATTGATATGAATTTCTTTAAACACCTGGTATATATTTCAAAATAACGGAGATTAGGGAATTCTAAACGAAGATTTTGACCTCGATGGTTTTCATTTATTTATTAATTTATTAGTTCCGTCAATTAAATTTACTTTAGAAATATAATAAAATAATAGCCTTCCTTTCCTAGATGTTCTAATAATTAGACATCTAGACATGTTTACGTTTTCTATTTTCAGGAAACCAAAAAATAATTTATCCTATTTCCATTTATATTCAGGTCATTCTAAATATATTAAAACCAGTATTTTCTTCCATGAACCTTAGGGCACTCAGAATATGTAGTCCTGAATATATAGACAAAGAACTATTAAAAATGGAAGAAATTACCTTCACTTTGTGTTATCCGAAATATTTTGGGGAAAACTGCATGTATAAAGCTACAAAAACATTCTATAACCGCAAGTTGGGAAAACAGAACCATTACACAACATATTACTTTTACCTTACCATAATAATTTCTTTTATGTAGTACCAATTTTAAAACAATTTTATGAAAATGTAACTTTTAAATACGATTATACATTAAATTTTACTTAATAAAACACAGCCCAAGCCACGATAATAATGTAATATATAGTATAACTTATTTGAATTGTAATTTATTCTACTCGTATGTAGGTCAAATTTCTAAAAAAATCTCTGTAAGAATTAAGCCACATCAAAATGAAGTATCTAAGGGATATACAAATAATGCTTTGGCCGTCTCTCTATGGGTCACCAGATTAACTGGTCAAAAGCAGATACCATAATCTATATAAATGATTTTATTAGCAGAAATATCTGTGAATCGTTCCTAATCTCCAGCACAAAGGAGAGAAATGTACATATTATCTCCGGTTTGTTTCCTTTAGATCCAGTCTTATCTTTCTTCCTCAAATCAAACTTATCAGAGGTCCTAAAAAAAATCTGGCCATGTGATTTTAGAGGGAAAACATTGCTTTGTATAAATACAGTGTCCCTCTATTTCATAAACCATTGTGAGTTTGAAAATGCTATTGAGATAACAAAAGTACTCGCTCCAATCAATGTTTCTTTATATATATATATATATATATATATATATATATATATATATATATATATATATATATATATATATTTGCCAAGTGAGAGGAAATAATAACAAGATAGGAGAGAAAAGATTCAAGAAACTAACTAAAAATCTCGAAACAGCAGGATTTGAGACCTTTTGATAAGGATTAAGAATGACCCAATAAATGGGACGATAGTTATTTCACAAAACTCTTTCTTCTTTAGGGAAAAAAATAAAACGTCGCTTTTTCCTTCCTGACGAAATAGTGGCGAACAAAATAAAGTTAAAAAATAAGCTCTTACATGTTAGGTTAAAAAATTCAAGAGTAGAATAAAAAAGTTTAATAAACCCCAATAGAAATTAAGTTTGAAGATGAATTAATCGCAAAGCAGAGTGATTTTGTTATCCGAGAGTGAAAAAAATAATTTCATTGATACATTGGGGGAGATGAAAGAAAGAGACAAGGCAGCATCTCAGCTCTTGTTGGATTAATAGAGTAGTGTCTAATAGGATAAGAACGTCTGCATTTCGATCACATCATTTGTTATTCCGTTTGACAGAGAAAATTCGAATTATTTTTAAAGTTGGCGTACGAAAACCCACAGTTATAAAATACTTATAGGTAAAAGTTATTGCAAACTTGTATGAATAAAACGACTGTCATCAGCAGAGAGCAATTTACTAAAATACTTGAAGTTTCCAAAATGACCCAAACGCTGTGGTTTCTTTTAGAGAGAACCGGCATTGTTTCCATAGCAACTTTCTTCAGTTCAATCCCATGTGTGTTATGTTATTATTATCTTACCAGCTGTTGTCCAAGGGAAATGCCGAAGAAAACTGTCACGCTTCCCTCTCTCCGCTAGCTGCTCGTAAAGCGGCGCCACCCATCTAGGTCCTCTTTTAATCAGACCCATTGCAGAGACTGTCGGGAGGCCAAAAGTATTGTCCATGATACTCTGTAAATCTATGACATAACAGGTTTATGTGAGGCTGGTAAATCAACCGGTAGGCCAAGGAAAACCTCAAAAATGACCTCAAAGATAATAAATAGAGCCATACCCCAAATTGTAAATAGGGACTGTTTAAGACGGCTGCAGCAACTTTTCGAGAGGTTAGTAGGATTTTGACCATCAATATCTTCAGGCAGACTGTGTCATGTGGGCTAGAGAAAGACAATTTTGACCTTCACACACCCGCGGTCAAATCATTCATGAGTCACAAACCTAAGTTTCATTTATTTTGATATAATGGCATGAGTTTATTTCGCCGTAGAGCAGAGAAAATATTGTCTGTCAATTGCACCAAAAACTGTGTGAAGTTTGGCGGAGGCCTTATCGTGGTCTGGGACGTGATTTCGGTAGAAGTCACTGGGCCACTTGTGCGCTTACGGGGCATAATGAATGCACAAATGTACAAGGAATGGCTGCGACAGTATGGATTTTTCCAACTGCGAAGCTTCGAAGACCAACCTGCCATATGATGCAGGGTAGCACAGCCTGCCACACTGCCAAGTTGGTGAAGGACCTTCTTGGACGATGAGAACGTCGATGTTAGGAACTGCCTGAACAAACTCCTGACTTGGATCACATTGAAGATGTTTGGAAGACACTCGGAGGAAGATCTAAAGCCAGAAATCTGTAGACAGTACAAGAACTCTGGGAAATCCTTCCAGATGAATGGAGAAATATTATTGTGCATGAGTCTCAACAATTGGTTTATTCCTTTAGCAGAAACGAACCTTAGATTTTCTCTGGCAAAATTTTGGAAGATACTGTGATAGAAATACAGGCGTTTTTATCTTTTTTTCACGATTCTGTAGTAGAGGGAAGAATAATTTTATACCAGTGCATACTTTAAAATCCACTAGATGCCAGATTGAAGGCGGCGTATCTGAGTAAAAAGAAAGAAAAGGCGGAAAAAACGGATTGTACTTCTGATTGCTATTATTTTTCTAAACTTCTTCCCCCCCAAACTTTCCTACTGAAAATTTGTCTCATAATAAGGCTTTTGCAGAGGGCTTTTTCGAAAGGTGTATTTCCTGAAAAGTATTCCGACAACTAGATTTATTATGGTTTGTTACTTGAGGACACTGGATGCATTTTCCCTAAGGTTCTGACAGTTTCCCTTTTAAAATTTGCTTCCAGAATTTGGCCCTTGTACTGTGCTCAAGAGGTTTTCTCCTGATATTTTTGTTCTTCAACGTTCAAAAAGCCTTGTTCTTCCAACCTTAAAATTGACATCGTTCTGCTGTTTAATATAATCAAACCAAATGATTTATATATTTATGTTCTTTCCCTACCTTTCACTTCCCTACTTCACGCTAGGGAACTTACATCTTTTTATATATTCTACCAACTATACTATTTACTTTGCAGTTTGTAAATGTACCAACGTATCCAGAGGAGAGAGAAGTAAGGGTTACCGAGCTAACTGATAAACATCCTCATTATCTTTTCCTTTTTTCTTCTTATTTATTCACATCAACTTACAAGATCTCAGGATGAGTTTTTTTTTCACTTCTAAATGCCACTGTTGGTCACCATCGAAGCCATCCATGGCTAATGAGAAAAAACGAAAAAAAAATACAAACGTAGCATTCAGGTAATTTAAAAAAAGAGGCAAAATAATAAAATAAAACAAGAAAGAAACAATAAAAAATTTAAACAGTGAGAAGAATAGGAGGCACCCTCAGCTGTCCCAAGGGAGGCTCGCCTCTCTCAGGGTCCCAGGCCTGAGGTCATCATTTTGGACTAATAAATAGCATGAAGGAGACCAATCCCTCCCGGAGGGGGTGGGGCAGGCTAAATAAAGAGATAGATGGTAGCAACTCCCACAAGAACCAGCATTTAGAGACAGTGCCGCGAACGAAGCTCCGCCAAGGTCAAACCTTCAACCAAAATGTGAGGACAGTCTAGGGAACCAAGCACTCTCCGCAAAAAAAGATGTATCCAATTAAGAAACGAGAAAAATGGACTTGATACCGTCCAAGCGTTGGGAGGGAGGTCCATGGAAAATGTCAGGACGCAAATTCCCGTCCGCCGTCTCCTATCTTCTTTGTCATTCAAATTTAAGGGCTTTCTTAGGAATGGACTCGTTGAGATTTCCTCCCTTTGATGGATTACGTACATTTTCTCTTCCCCTAGCAAAAGACAATCATTTCTACTCTGTTAAACTTTGCTCGTTGACCGGATAAAGGCTAGATGGATATGGTCAGGAGAGTTACGCAACCACTAGGTTCTTATTCTCACTTAGACATTAGAGGTATGACCGTATACAATTACCACCCCATATTTCCACTAATTCTGTTAAAATTAATTTTAAAACATTTATCTGTGTCGAGGTTTAGTGAGTGGGTAATCCCAGTCCCATTTCCTAGGCATATATTATAATCCCGCACCAAGGTGAAGTGGAAGTGAAGTGCAGCCATTACACCTACCGTTGCCACTTCCGGTGAATAAGAATAACCCCGGTGCGTCCGTTTTGATCAAAATTAAGATAATAATCCCCTGAGTGTGTTCTCACTCAGTAAAAGCCAGTCATGGGTGTAATTATGAAATATTGAGAATTAAGCAGAGTGGATTGCTTATTAATTGTCAAAGGATCGTCCAAAATAGTTAATCACACAGATACAAAAATAATCTTTAATAAACAGGAATTATAAATATTAAACAGCGTATAAAAGGTATAAATATGATTAATCTTTACGCTGAATAAGTAAGTCTATATGATGTCGTAGGGATTACACTTGAATTCTACGTAATAAAATGCTTGAATTCAATAATATTATGGAATTAAGCACTAAATTAATCACTCGTTTTCATCGGGGTTACGAACTCGGGATGTAAATTCTAGTTAACGGTTAAACTGGTGAAGATAGGGGAGGGGATAATTCACTTTAACGATACCTTGGAGTTCGAAAGTATTTGGAGGATGAAGGTAAATATCTTCTTCTTCCGACGATTTTCACCCTTATCCCGGTCGTCCAAGGTTACCGAATGGTGGGTAATCCTAGACCGGCGTCCTGATGTAATGATCCTAGACCGGATCGCAAAGACGAGTCAGTCTGTGACTCCAATCGTAATTCTTCTCATCGAAGTGTTCGTTCCGATTATTGGCTCCTGGAGTGAGTAGCCAAAATGATTACCTATCTGCGTCTAGGATAATCCGCAGAGGGAGGTCCTATATAACCTCTGACTCTGAAGGGGGAAGTTCACGAAAAGTTTGACACCTACAAATACCGTGACGGCAACAACCAATTTCCCGAATGTTTTCTTTCTTGCAACGGGTGAACTGTTTCCCTTGTGAGACTAGCTCCACACACAACGTAGGTCCAAGATCTTCTGCCTGACTCCAGGAAGAATATTCCCTTTTATTTTCATCGTGAACTGAAATCGAGAGAGAGCACGGAATTCTCATAAAATGCGTATTGCTGCGCGAAAGACCTTTTGTCTGCTCCCAGACATGCGACATATTCACGCCTCACCGCGATCTGAGCTTTCTTCGTCTCGAACTGCAGGTTTATGCCGGCGCGAAAATGGCTGAGGAAGATTCGATGCGAAAGGCGAAATTGGAATAAGGGAGTGACACGCAGCTGTGTCAGTGTATTTATGTATACACTAATATATGGATGTACCTAGACTTCTACAATCTGCATTACCTCAATGCCTTTCATAAAGAACTAAAGCATTAAATATTATGGCTCACCTAATATTACCAAATCTTCTTTAATTTAAACATAAAATGACTTCTTTAGAAGATTTAGTTAAGTAAAGAATTTAAATCTTTTTATTTGAATATCTGATAATTACAATTCCCTTAAAAATATTTCTATTCTCTTTTTAATTCTTGCGTTTGTTAGTAAAAATTAATTTAAGGGGAAACTGATAATTTCGTGCTGTTTCCAGGAAATTTCCCCTTTTAATTCTGTCTTCCATACACCACGATGAGGGAAGAAGAAGAGGGGGAAGATAATAAAATGAAAATCATAGAGTCATTGCAAATAATAGAACAGACGAAGTGCACAAAAATACAGGGTGATCCAGTCTTATTACCTTCTACCCAAAAGTAATAAGAAGAATAGAGGAACAATATAATAATATGAAACACATGTACTTTTTTGGTGTATTCACTTTCATTGACACTGTCATACATCGGAAAAGGCTGTATGAACACCAGAACACACACGATCATTTGGCTCTACAGTCGCAATCAGCCTCTATTCCAAACTGTAGGAGTTAGTGTCTTCCATCCAAAATAGAAAATTAAAACAATATTTACAGAGGGTGACAAGACTTTCGAACCACCCTTTAGTTAAGATTTCCGACTCGTATGGACGTGAATGGAGTCGTAGCTACCACTAAATACATCGTATTCACTCTCGTCCCGAGGAATTTGGGTACGATTTTGCTATCGAAGTGCACTCAATTCTGCCTCGGTGAGGAGTTAGGGTTTAACACAAGAGGGATTCGAACCACGTGTCGTTGCACCGTATGGCAACCTTCACAAAGTCGATGCTAGTCGAGAATTTATCTGGTAACTAATCACATCTGTTGTGGCTTAATTTAACTAATCTACAAGTGGATTTTCTACTCTGGTAGGCCGTAATACTTACATCTTGTATGTATTTGTGTGTTATTCGACCCAACCTCGTACTTCATGTACAATTTTGTTCCTCGGCTTCCAGATTTCATTATTCAAGCGTTAATTAGGTTTGCTACTGCAAAATTTATCACCCGTTTCACTATATTCTTCTTCTATATTTACACTTTTTTATTTATGTTCATCGCATTAATTCCCAAATAAGGGAAAATGCTCGGTCTTTGTATTAGTATTTTTTTCCAATTGAATAAATAGTTCCCCTATGGATTTAAAATAAAGAAGCTCAATGGCGATTAATGAGAAGAAAGAGGGGAAATTATCAGATAAAGTATAGATTCAATGACCACTTATTGAACATTCAATGTCATTAAAAAGATGAACCAGACAATACGAACCAGGTGTATTGGTAAGGTAACCTGCACCTGACACAGTAATCGTATGCGGTTGCCAGAGCAGTGAGGAGGCACCTTCACATTGCATCAGGTATGCCTGGAGTATGCTTTTTATCTAAGAAAAGTAAGTGACTGTAACCAATAGCACATAGACGTCCAACACGCGGCCCGCAAGCGGCATTGTGGCCCACTTATTTTTTGAAGGCGGGCCACTGCTTAGTTAAATTCTAAATTTTACGGGGTATTTTTATCGTCTATTTTTATTTACTTTGAAAATCAGATATTTATAATATCATAAAAGGAAAACAATGCCAAAAATCACATTGATTTGATTGTATTTTGTGTCTAATTTAATCTTTTACTTTTAATATACAGTATTTTGTTAGTAATTATATTTGTTATTAAAAATTGTTATTCACTACATTTTAAACTTACTACAATTTCTATTTAAGTACCTCTGTGGCCCAGTGAATATAATTAATATTTATAATTTGGCCCATTGGAGGAAAAAGGTTGGACAACCCTGCAATTTAAAAGTCCTAAAAACAATTGTATTAATTGTATCGATTTTTCCGGGGTAGTACACGGGATCGTTTCACTTTTGCCGGCGCAGTACACGGGATCCTTTTCACTTACCCGGGAAAGGGGTTCAGACTATATCATAAGGCTGTTAGATTGGTTTATTGGATAGTGACTTGATGGCGTGGATTGGTAGCTGTCCCAAGGTGTAATGGATGCAGTGTGAAGGTGGATACTGATTGCTCCACTAGCCCCATGTTTTGACTTGGTTAGACTTGCAGAGTACCATTGATCATGGTAGGGATTTGTTCCTATTGGATTTCAATCGCCGCTTCAGGTTCTTATATTTAAGCTAGCTTGGTATGAGGGTTTATTTTCATTATTGGTTTCCACCTTTTGTTTTATTTATTTTCTTTTTCATTTCCCATTGACTCGGAAAACCTTGGTTGGATTACCGCAGGCTTCTTATGAATTCAAATCTCGTATATTAGTGGTATTTTAAAAGAATTTATGGATAAGAGCAAAGGGGGTTGGGGTCATCTATATGAGGTAGGGAATCTCAGTATGTCGACGGCCACGCTGGAAACTGGAAAGGCGAGGGTGTGAACGAAAAAATAAAGTTTTTTTGTTTTTAGTGTCCATCTTGCCAATGCCCCCAAGGCGTAAGTCGAAGTAATAAATTTTTAACCTAATATTAGGCAACAATAAAAAAAAATATAATATAAAAAACACAAAACATAAGCAAAACTAAAGCGACTAAAAACAAGAAGCTAAACAAAAGCAAAAAGAAGAAGAAATAAGTACGCTCTCCGGCGTCAGGGGGAGGCCCGCCTTCCCCCGGTACAGGAAGAGACGACGTAAAACAAAGAGAGTCAAATAAATTGAAGGAGGCCTCCTTCAAAAATTAGTAAGTCCACAAGACTGTATGCAGGACCCAGTCACGAGTACAAGGGACAAGCGATAGTGACCCCGCTCGTCCCGTTACCGGGAGAAATAACGTGCGCAAAGCTCACCCCCCCTGGGGCATTCAACGAGAACGTGCCAAAC
The DNA here is from genome assembly GCA_963969495.1 of Ceratothoa steindachneri. NCBI lineage: Eukaryota > Metazoa > Arthropoda > Malacostraca > Isopoda > Cymothoidae > Ceratothoa > Ceratothoa steindachneri. The sequence goes on along the minus strand of OZ018327.1, from coordinate 103,873,212 downwards.
AGTCTGGTCGAACAATGCAGTCGTCGGAGTAAGGTTCAGGGAGGTACCCGATCAAAAAGTGGTGCGTGCCGCAACTGTGACTAATTCTAGAGCTAGAGAAAGCCACCTGAAGATGCCAAGGCATTGAGAGGGAGGTCGCAGAAAGAAAGGCGGTGCAGAGGCACGCAACTTTAACTTTCCATCCACCATCTCACATCTTGTTTGCCATGCAGCAAGGATCGCTGACCGGATTCCTCCCATATATTGTGTGAAGAAGCAAAGCAACGCCTCCATTGTGGTTCTCATTCCCCGTAGTTCCTACAATTCCAAGAACCAGGCAATAGATAATCTAGACATCTGCCAAGCTCGCTGCAACGGAGGCATTAAGGATACCTTGAACTGAGTGGTGCGGAGATTCTAATGCATCAGGCCCCAGAAACAGTAAAAGTACTTTGTGAGTCACTATAGATCAAGATTCGGTATCCAAACAGTGAATAAAGTGTTATATCCCTTACCGAAGGTTCATTGCAACCATCTTGGCCCTAAAGACAGACGCAGTGACTGATAGAATCCCGCTGACTTCAAACAGAGGGATACGTATTAGAAGTTGACCCCTTTATGTGACTTGAGCCATTCGTGTACACAAGTACAAATCTAGCGTGATAAGAAGTTTCCTCTAAAAAGCTCGAAAGTAATACTCCAGGTGATGTGGAACTTTGGAAAAAGAGGCGTGGCGAAAAAAAGTAAACGGTGCTGGTACCCTACAGAGTGACGTCCCGATGAAGTTTCATAGCTCTAAACCAGGTGAACTTAGAAGTGCAACAGATTAGTCTTAGTCAAGGAAAACCAAAACCTGCGCGGTTCAATAGTCAAACCTCTAGAGTTGGCATCTGGGCCGAAGCAAAGGAGAACGAAAGCTCACCTCTGTAGAGCGCACGGAAATCTTACAACATCAGCGAGGTGATACTGGTCATGTTCGAGACAAATAGTGTGACATAGAGGACACTTTCCATTGAGACCCACAGTTACTACCCTATTGGGCTAGAGAAGGCTCACCCAGGCGTAAGTGGAATCTGCGATCTCGTAAGAATTCAGAAATGAAAATTAGGATGCCTCTCCTCACCTCTATCGTGTGGAGAGACTCCGGAATACCGTTTCGCATGGCCATTAACTGCGGCTTTTATATTTTTATCTGAGATTTTTTTTTCTAAATAGGCAGATACTTTGCTATTGAACACTTTCTATGAGAGTAATACATAATAACTTTTCTATGTTTGTTTTGAGGTATAAGGAAATAGAGTTAATCAAGTTTAGTTTAATTTTTAATTATCAGCAGGTAAGGATGAAAGATGAAAAATGGAAGCACAGATTAGAGGGGAAATAGAAATTAGGGTGACCGGAAATTAATTATCTTTTCAAAAAAGAGAAAAACAAATGGAAGTTGATTTGATTAATCTATTGATTAATATTTTAATCACTAACAATACCTGAAGCCTAACGGCAAAGCAAATTTTCTATTCCTCATAATAAAAAATCAGCATTTTTGGCGCGAATTACGTTTGATTGACCATTTTTAATCACATCGTTGTTTCTTTGTGTTCTACCACTTATGAAAAGTTCTAGTAATCGAAATAAATCGTATTTTATAAATGCTAAATCCGGTGAGTAAGTAAATGTGGACGAAATCACATTTTTTCCTGGGCTTGCATTATCATGCGCAGATAACTCTTTTACTGCTGTTGAGTTAGTAGCGCCCCACGAGCAAAAGAGCTCTACTTCATCCGACCGCTCGGGAGATTGAGGCAGCTGCTTCCTTTATAAAACCACGTTGATGGCAATAAACGTCTGCAGTATGTTCGCAGACAGTTAAACAGGAGACATTCATGTACTGCACTACATCTCTAATCTGACGAGGCTCTGATTTAAGCGTTTCTTCCAGAAGATTATTATCCCATTTGGTTTATCTTCCAGAACGAGGCCTTTCAGACAGGTCAAAATCACAGTTTAATATTTCTTTACAAACCACATGTGGCATTTATGTTCCTTCATGGCATGAAAATACAATCAACATATATTTTTCTTTGCCAAATTTGCAGTATATAGCATAGAAACTGATATAACGAATATGTTGCTCTTCCAGACGAAGATAACTACTTTAAATTAGAACAACTCATTGCCGGCTATAAGAGATTATGAACTAGACGTAGAAAGAGTTTTCTACTATTTAAGGAAAGTCATTCCCTATAGAGAGGGTTATTTCATAATCATTAGTCATTGTTTTCAAAAGACAATATATATGAGCAGTAATTGTGAAAAATCAAGAATGACACAGGCTACTGAGGGAAAATACTTCAGACATAGTAGTGTCGAGGGGTATAACAAACTTCTATGAAAACCGTTAATATAACGACGAGTCACTACTACTGCATGGGCACTGCATCCACCTCAAGCAGTTAACTGTAACAAATAGACTACTCTAAAAGCCCTAAAAAAATATGAATTGGGTATTTTAACCTTCTTTTTGCCTGCCCGGATGGGTGAAAAGGATCCCTTGTACTACCCCGGCATAAAGTGCTCTAAAAATATACAATTAATACAGCTCTTCTTAAATACTGTTAAATTGATCAGCATGAATGAAGAGCCTCCTCCCACATACCATCACTGGCTACATTGCACTTTTCCTCTTCATTCTAGAAAAAACGTATGCACATGGGCAGATTTTATTCACGCTATGTTAAAAAAGCCTGTATAAATCTTTATTTCTTATAAAAATAGCAGGAAATTATATAAAAGAGGCTTAGACTTAGAGGGAGTTTAGTTCTCCGATGATCATCTTGACTGCAGGATGTCAAAATCACTGTTTTTCTTTTTTAAACCTTTCATCTATCCATTGGTTGTCTGCTAGGGGTAGTACGACATTCATCTGTGAACTAGCCCTTATAAAGGTCATACAGGATTGTACAATAGTATTTCCGAACTAAGCCAACTTAATACATAATACAGTTAGTTAACGTAAATGCCGAAAATGTCTTGCTTTTATTCGATCACAACGATTGAACAAATATTACACGATAAGGTTGGTTCACTACGTTTTATAGACTGTTAATTCGCTGTTTCTAATGTACAAGTGTAAGATTCTAGATTAGTCTAAGATGTATTCATTTCTCCATAGAAGTAAATTCTACGCAGCATCTTTTGCGAATATTCTTAAAGTAAATTTGCAGAAAACACCAAATCTCCATATTGGAAGTTACCAAACAGACACGTGAAAATTAAGAGAGGTTACATAACCAAGGGAATCCCACAAAACTCCACAAGAGGTTATAATCCTAAGGAAGTGGCAAAGAGAGAAAGAGGGAGAGAGAGACACACGGGTAGGACGGAAAGAACCCACGATCGAACTTTTTTTTTAAGTAACTTCCGTTTGATAACAGTCCCTATAGCGAACATAATTATAACAACTAGAAGCTCTGTGAGATGGCGTGAAGGTCCAAATTCACTTCCGGTGCCTCTATATAGATAAAGTAAAATCAACTTGCAGCGGACCCGTATAAATAGTTAAGCATTGGTATGGGTCAGATTAGTATTTTGCGAAATACTCCCTCGAGCCATACTTTCGAGTCTAGCAGTAGTTGTTAAAAGAGAGGATGTATTGTCCTTCATAACTTTAAGCAGGCCGAGTCCTAATCGGCTAAGTGCAAAGCCATCCTTGACGTTGAGTAAAAATCGAGCTGGACGCTCGTACGCCTCAACCCCTAATGCCTTCTCTCGGGTACAAAATCCTCGGGAGGCAGATCCACCCGTAACGGTAAGTTGCCTTTTGTTGGTTGTGTACGTTTGTGTGTACGAGCTCACGGCTCCTTTCTAGAGCTGACGTGTGTAAGCTTTTGCCCATTTAATTATTTTTAGGTTGTATCCATCATTTCATTTTTGTTTGTACACTAGTAAAGATTATTTTGTTTCACCAGTTTGATATGTAAAGCCTTCTAGTTAGTTGATTTAATTCGGCCAAGGATAAATAGTTACTCTTACTCAAATTAGTGCAACCTACGTTTACAGTACATTGTTCAGGTCAACGCTAATCACAGCGTGTCTTGTGCGTGTGCGCTTGCTACGTTGCCTTCCGAGTCGGCAAGTGGAGGTCAGGTAATCTAACTTGTCCTACGACATAGAAAAAAATATATATATATATATATATATATATATATATATATATATATATATATATATATATATATATATATATATATATATTAAACTAGTGTCAAGGTTTTATGGGGTTTGGTTATGGCTATCAGAAAACCGTGGAGAGACAATATTCTTGCATAGGCTACTTACAATTTGAATTTATGTGTTTATAAGTTCTAAACAATTTCGTATTTTTGTGATTGTTTTTCATTAATTATCCCAAGCCTAATTTTCGTTTCTTTCGAGCCCATATACTCAGCCATATTTGAAAGAATGAGTAGGAATTGCATTTTTTTTGGTATGTATTTGGCGTACTTTAAGCTAGGATGCAGAGGCCATCGTCTCAATCACAGTAAGTAGATTTTCCTAAAATCTCGATTCTAGAAATTATTCCGAGTGAGTGAACTGGTTGAAAGTCGGATCCTGCGCAATAATTAGTTGTGATTTTTTTTTTTATGGTGTCCTTTTTTTGTTGTTATAAATTTATTTGGGGCTTAAGAAAAACTTATATGCACTTCCTTTAGTGCTTCTGAGTGAAATTAATCGAGTGAATTACGATTAATCGGGTTCGATAACCCTGCTGAATTCTATTGTGTTTTTTATATTTTTTGCTTGAAAGTTTGGTGAACATAACAGCATATCGTCTTTTGAAGTTTTCAAAGCACAAAGTGAGTCTCTTGGATTAAATGGGAAGGATCTAATGGTGTACATCCAAGACAAAGAGCGGAAAGAATGGAAAAAGAAGAGAAAGAAGGGGAAGAAAGAAGGGAGAAAGACAAAAAGAACGTGAAGAAAAAGGGAAAGAGAAGATATAGAACGTGAGTTAAAAAGAGAAGGGAAAAAATGTGAAGAAGAACGAGATAAAAGAGAGAAATATAAATAAACAAGGCCAAAAAAGAAACGATTTCAATTAATTCGAGGATCAAAGTGCAATAAACCGCGCCCATAAAATTGCCCGTTTTGAAGGCAAGGGAAGATTTCGAGGCATACTTCCCTCACTTCTACAAAGTTTTGAGGTGAATAATTGGGATATTGAAAAAGACGGCGTAGCCCAAGTTGTTGCCTTTAATTGGTACCCATCTCAGAGACATTTTTATCTCGCTCCCATCAGAGGCAACCATTGATTATCCCATGTTAAAAACCAAATTGCTTTGTGTCTATAACCTGACTCCAGACTTTTACCGTGTAAGGTTCCGGCACTGTCGGATCCAGCCTAATCAAACATTTCATCAATTTGTATATTCCTCGTAGCGTAATTTTAATTTCTAGCTAGACGCCTCCAAATGTCCCCAGTATACGATGCTTTGGTTGACTTCGTCCTCAGAGACCAACTTTGGCGTCCCTTTTGTCGGAAATCAGATCTTTCGTTAGAGAGTAGAAGTGCTTAACATTTAAACAATGCATCGAAGAAGTGGATGTATATGAGGCTAGTCATAATTGCGATCCAAAAGATAGGAAGAAAACGTAACAACACTCTCCCAAAGCAACGGCTCATAAAACCAAATTTTTTCCCCACGACAGGAATAAGTTTATCAAGATGACTGATCCATCCAACCCAAAACCTTCTCCTTGCCAGACAAACGTGAGTTTAACCCATTCTCCTCTATTCCCTTCTCTTGGTGGTTCCCCAGAAGAACTATCGTCCGTTACTCATGTGGAGTAGAGAGTCATGTAAGAACTAATTGCCCTCCAAATTCTCAAATTTGTTCCGGCCATCCCCACCAGTTCCACAATATAAGTGACACGCCTTTTCAACCGCTATCACAACCAGAAGCACCTCTCTCTTCAGGCAAACCGAGTCCAGCCAGCCCCCAGTTGAACTTTCTGTTTGATAAAAGCACTCCTGGAGGTCTCCAATTCAAAAATTTAGCGGTGAATGGTTGCTGGATCTCAACTTTAGTGCGCGACACAGGGTACACGTGCATCGTGATATATAATATATTACTTTCACCTGTAGCCCCGCATTACGATAAGTTTGCAATAGTGTGTGATTACCTAGGGCGCGCTAAGAGTTTCCCCATTGTGAGAATCTACATCAACTACGCCAACTTGACTGACTAGCCCAAGGTCGTCGTAGCACCAATCAAGTTATGTGTTACCTTAATTGGCCAAAGTGCGCCGGTATCCCCCACCCCACCCGTAGATCACCCCTTGACCCCTGGATCTCAAAGGGTTAACAGATCGGAAGCGCTTGCACCCCTGGAAATCCCCGGCTCTTCAGATTGCCGGAATTTTTTGAACGAAGACTATGAAAAATCACAAAGAGTGCGAATCTATTCGCCACCTATGGATAAAGACACAAAACAAGACGCAAGAGTCCATTAGTCACAACAATAAATCTCTTTCATTGTTAAGGATTACCTCCTTTATCACGTGTGCTCAGCAGACATTAACGCAGACTCGCAAGTATTATGTGTCTTCCACTCCCATGTCAAACTCTTTCTTAGAATCGATTACGATGGCACGATGGTGCATCAGACGAAATCCTGCGTTACTGTTGTTCGTGCGACATCTGCAAGAAGAGCGCGATTATAGGGCGAGCCAGGCCTGCACCCAAACACAAGGGCCCATTAAATTTCCGACCATTCTACCAGTGGTGGTTGGCTTAATCGGGCCAATTCACCCAACTTTAAATGATGTTCATAGTTATGTTTTAACTCTTGTCAATTTTGCCACGAGATTTTCCGAGGCTGTGCCACTTAAGAAGACTGACAGCACCTCGTGTGCCGAAGCACGTATTACGATTTTATCCCGTGTTGGGCTGCCGAAAGAGATATTGGCTGATCGTGGCCGCCAATTTACGTCCCAATTGATCGAATATGTGGGCAAGTTGCTCATGATAAAACTCTTGTTTACCACTCCATTTCACCCAGCCTGAAATGGAGTGTATGAAAGTGTAAATGGCAGTCCCAAAGCCATTCTGAGGAAATTATGTGTCGAGTAGCCAAGATATCTTTTGGTAGCTCTCTTTGCGTATAAAGAAATTCCTCATCACATCTTGGGTTTCCCTCAGTTTGAATTACTATACGCAAGGAGCTATTTACAAATCCAAAAATGGACAAGGAAATCCAATCCTCGTATTGGTATCTGCTAGAGTTAGTACAGAGGTTGGAGAAATGTGCCGAAATAGCGTATCAAAATGCGCATGTTAACCTGGATAAATATAAAACTTACTTTGACCCCAAATTTGAAGATAGAAAATTTAAGCTAGGTGAGAAAGTTTTATTGTTGCTCTCAACTAAAAACAACAAATTAATGAACCAATGGAAGGTCCCATTTTAGGGGATCGAGAAGCCCGGTCCCGTCAATTATTTGTTTCAAACGTCAAATGGAAGGAAGCTTTTCCACGTAAATCTTCTCAATAATTATCACCGACGCTTATGAGTTAACCAGATTGTTGTTGAGATGATGACTCACCCATGGAAGCTAATTATCCCATGCACCCCCTAATGTATTACAAGTTGCCTGCATTGAGCAAGACAGCGAATACCCACTACACGTCTTGCCAGACGCAACTCATTCCTCGTCGGCTGAACTAAAAGAGAGCGACCTGCTGTCACTCCTTCAGATAACCGATCTACAAGCACTCCTGAAGAATTTGGTGACGTCATCTTAAAAATTCCTGGTTGTGCTGCATAATTTGAAAACATCTAATTAACCATACAAGAACCCGTCCAATCTAAGCCGTATCCGCTGCCTATACATCTCAGAGAAGCATTTAATGATGAGGTTGACAAGCTGTTAAATTTGATAATAATAGAACCGTCAAAGCCAGATAATTGCTCTCTCGTTGTTATTATTAAGAAACCAGATGGATAATACCAGATACGCATCGATTTTAGGAAATTAAATTCAGTTACCATACTCGATGCAGAACTGGTACCCCGTATTGACCAGAATCGTCATCTGTTTAAGAAAGTCAAATTCATAACTGAGCTTGATTTATGCAGGCTTATTATCAAATTCCGTTACGAGAAGTGTTCAAGAAATACACAATTTTGTAACTAAAAAAGGGACGATGCGATTTCGCCGACCACCCTTTGGTCTTCTTACTGTATGCCTTAATTATAATAGGATGATGAGAAGGATATTAGACTGATTTCCAAATATATAATTTTTTTATAATATCTATGTGGCTAAGAATAATGGAATCAGCACCTGACTGCTCTACAGGCACTTTTACTAAGACTTCAGGAGCATAATCAAACTGTCGATTCCAGTAAGTGTCATTTCGCCTAGAGAACAATTGACTACTTAGGCTTCCGTATTTGAAATAACCGGCTAGCTTCCCAGTATAATAAAATTTGAGCCATTGCTGAATTACCTCTGCCAGCGACCAAGTTCTGCGTCCTTTTACAGACGCCTTATTTAGAATTTCGCCTAACAGACCACTCCTAAGTATGAACTCTTTTTTTTAAAAAAAGAACCTGAGCGCTTTTTATGGAACCCGATTATTGGCTAACAGTTTCAATCAACTTAAATGAAAACTCACATCGTCTCCCATATTTCATTTGCCCCAATCCCGAAGAACCGTTTGACATTTGAAAAGATGCCAGCAACATGAGAATAGGATGTGTTCTATTCCAGTCCGGGAAAAATGAAGAGATCTTTTCCATCGCATATGTAAGTCAGAACTTGATACCCCGTGAAAAGAATTACAATGTGATTGAGCGAGAGGCCCTTGCGATAATTTGGAGATTCAAAAGTTGAAATGGTTTTGGTAGAGAAAGCGATTTTAATAGAAACCGACCATAAGCCCTTGTCCTACCTCCGAAATGTAAGGAAGACTAATGGTCGTCTAATGCACGGGAATTTGTTTTTACAAGAATTTCAATTTAGGATCCTGTTTATTAAACGCTCCGGAAACTGTATGGCCAATAGCTTAAGCAGGAACCCATTGAATTCCTCTTCGAACTGATCATGATTGAGAATAATTTTTTTAACAAATTTTAGGATTAATTTATTTTTTGTACATATGGTCAGGCAATATTTCCATTAAGTTTAAGGGAAGATGTACTCTTTTTTTAATTATTTTTTTTGTATACTAGACTGATTGTGCTGACTTTATATTGCTATGGACCTGAGGCAGATGAGCCTCCTTCTTAAAGGTATTCGTTGATAATTGTGGATATTGTCAATTATTTTTTGTAATGATAATCCTTATGTGGATTTTTTGGGTGTGTTTTTTTAATTTATTGCCATGTATTCTTTTTTTCTGTTTTATTGTTTGGAAATTACGATATATACTCCCTATTTGTTATTATCGGAGGTCACTTCTTTCCGGAAGTTCCGTCTTGAGGGAAAAGGAGATGTCAAAGATAGAGAGAAAGAGACGGGTACGCCTAAAGTACCCGCGATCAGCTTCTTTTAAGGGAACTTCTATTTGATAACACGCCCTATAACGAGCCTAATTGTAACGAAGATAGGCTCCGCGAGATACTGTTGAGGTATAAATTCACTCCCCGAGCCTCTATATAGATAAACTAAATTGCACTTCTGGCGTCTCGCTAACATTCACTTCCGTCAGACCGGTGTAAATAGTTAAGCGTTGGCCTGGGTAAGATTAGTATTTTGCCAAGAAGACGCGTCGCTGAAGATTCTTTCTCTCGGCCTCCCTTACCCCTTCAGCCCAAAGACAAGAAAATTAAATAAGAAGAAATAAGAACTACGAACGAGGAGACTCCCACACTAATGTATTCGGCGGAATACTCCCTCGATCTCTCCTTTCGAGGCCAACATTGGTTGTTAGAAAATAGGTTGTATCCTCCATAATAACTCTAAACAAGTAGAGTACTAATTGCCAAGTGCAAACCAAACCGCTGTTGAAAATCAATCGAGCTCGACGCTCCTACTCCATCTTCCCCCCCCTCCCCCTATCCCATCTCTCGTGTACAAAATCCTCGAGCGGCAGATCCGCCCCAAACGGTAGTTTCCCTTTTGTCGGTCGTGTACTTTTGTGTGTACTCATACGTGCTCACTGCTCCTTCCTGGAGCTGACATGTGTAAAGCTTTAGCCCATTTAATTGTTTATTTTTATGTTGTATCCATTATTTCATTTCTATTTGTACACTAGTAAATATTAGTTTGTATCATCCAGTTTGATATTCAGAACATTCTAATTAGTTGATTTAATTTGGCCAAGGATAAACTATAGCGCTGAAAGCGCAGTCAACTCGTTTACTCGCTGCTACCACCACATTTATAAACCATGGTAATTTGACAATAAAAATTTTAGAAATCTATGTAAATATAACTATATATGCGAAAAAGATTGAGTAAGAGGAAATATGTATAATGGAAAATAAAATAAAATACTAGGTTGCATCAAGTTCTGTGAACGATGTGGAGGTGAGTTTTTTTTAAGGTAAATTCAGTTTTTCTTCTAAAACCAAATATTTTGAATATTTGAACGTTAATTAATCATCGCACTTGCATTTTTTGGCCTAATCACTATTGGGTAGTGAATCGGCTTAAGAAGTAAGACGCACGCATTGCGTCCGGGGACTTATACTTATAAGCCCCCGGATGCAATGGGTCTTGGAGATTAGCAACTCTCCAGATATTTTCCGGTTCCATTTCATTTTGTTTAGCACGTCATTCTTGCCAGATTCACTCGAGTCTTCTTTTCAGATTGTTTCCTGCTGTTTTATTTTGTTCAGGATGTGTTCTTTGCCTAGTTTCTTCATTCTTAGTTAAAAATGCCATCTTACCGAAACTAGTCCGATAGTTATAAATAAATCTTGATTTAAATATTGTGGTTTGCCATTATCTTTTACTGATATACATGTGGTCAATAAATTAAGTATATATATTACATATATATATATTTATTTTTAATTATTTTAATACTTAGTTTGGACCCTTTTGTTTTAATTACAGCCATGATACTTCGTGGTTTGGATTTTACCAAATTTTAACAGATTTTTCATATAGTTCTGCTTTATTTGAACACCTAGTTTTTCTTATTACTTTTCCCAGCATTTCCTTTATGGCATGTTTCTTCTTTGCCTCTACCATTCCTTCTTTGAATATAAATGCTCATTTTGGTTGCATCAATTTCCCGTTTGCTGCTAAAGAAAAAGTTCACTTATTTTTGGTTGCATAAATATTGCATTTTGCACACTAATGTTCATCCTACATTTTTCGCATACACCAACTTCACAGCTTTCCTTACGCACTTTCCTTTGCAAAGTGTTTCAAGTTGGTGTCCTCAAATGCCTTTTTCATTTTTTAGTATATACTTCAACTTTAACCATTTTCACGGTATGTGGTCTGCACGCATTAGCGTCGTAACCAAAATTACCAATCCCATCTTGCTCTCTCAAGCACAAAAGTATACATAAATAAAAATAAAGAAATCGTTAATTATTTTAAGGATGACTTGCTGTTATAAACTGCCAACTGCACCATTTTTGAAAAAAAAGTCCTCCCCCTCAATTCTAGAGACTAATTAACGACCAATGAATCTAAAGTATCAGGAGTAAAAACAAAAGGTCGACTAACCACCTTTATAATCCGGTCGGAAGATGAAAGAGCAGTCTTGCGCAACGAGGATCTCTCATCCTCCGGGAAGATTAAAGATGATATCCTGCTTCCTACATGTCCTCATCACCCCGGCTCCGAGATCCACCTTATGCAGGACCCATCGTTCCTAGGCAATTCTTATGTTGAGTCTCAATTACAAGGATTGAATGATAATTAAAGGTTTTATTTCAATCTTCCTATCGTAGAACCTCAAAACAAAAGAGAAATAGAATCTCCAAATAAAGCCAGCCCCCATAGATAATTAATAAGTTCTTTCCTCCTTATATTCTCTCCCTCTTTTCAAAAAATGGCTCATCAGGAAGAAACAAAAATAGAAATGAGAAAGGAAAAGAAAATGATTCCAGCCATTACTATACCTATGATTAATGGAAGAAATAGACAAAAGGTGGATTGATAAAAATGAAAATTAAAAGAAGAGCCTAATTTCTGGAAAACTTCTCCCTCGATCAAAGAACTTTGGTTAAGTTTTTGTTCGAGTTTTAGTGAGTCGTTATTAATCGTCGAGGAAGGATATTGGTGAGACTGGATGTTCCTTTCTTATTTCTGTCCCCCAAAGGTTTAGGTAGGATGAAATTAAAATTTGTAACTAAACTTGTTATTCAAGATTCCCCTTTTATTATTATTGGTCATTTTCTTCATGTAGAAATACATCTTAAATCTTTTTCCTCAATGATCATTTCAAGCATCGTTAAACGTTTTAGTTTCCTTTGATCCAAGTCGGAGAGACAGATGAATTCTCTTGTATTAATAATGGGGGGAAATAATTCGAGGAAGGATACATTTCTGAATATATAAAAATAAATAACCAGCAAAAGTATTTCCGTTTTGAACTTATTGTAGAGATATTCATAAATAAAATGTGGAACTAGAAGGGCGAGCGAATCTCCTATCTAGGCAGAAGTATTCGACGAAATAAAAAAAAATGTAGAAAGGAAATTTGTTTCAATATCCTGAAAACAAGTTTAAATTTTGCAAGATATAGATGTGCAAATTTCTCTATAAACAAGGAAGTCCAACAGAGTTTAAATACAGGGTGTATATATGTAATGTAAGTGGGTATTTAGATGAAAAAAAATATAGTTAAATTAAAAACTATTGCTAAACTATTTTGTCGTAAAATAGGCTCTCGACGATATAACATATATAACTATTCGTTGAGGGATTTATTCTAATATTTCGAGTGCGCGGTAATTATCCTGACGTGATGTCTTGGGAATAAGAACCGTTTCTTGACGAACACGCTTGAAGAACAATGCCTGTTCTAACGTTGTTCTCTTGCTGAACAACAGGGGGGGGTGACAACCGTCTCTTGTCAACGGGCTCAAAGAACAATGGCTGTTATAACGTTGTTCTCTTTCTGAACAACAGGGGAGGAGGGTGAGAACCGTTTCTTGTCAACGGGCTCAAAGAACAATGGCTGTTCTATCGTTGTTCTCTTTCTGAACAACAGGATGGGGGGGCTTATTAACTTGGCGTCTTGAAGGCACGAACCTTGGCACTCAAGGGATATTGCCCTCTTCTGGACAATAATGGTGGATCTCGAGGTGCACAAGGGAGACCGGATCAGCGTGATGCCTCCGGAAGGTTACCTGGATCTTATCTGATCTGCTTCAATCGGGAAGGCTTTGATAAAAATAGTCGAAGCCATCCCCTTGGCGTAGGGGACAATTGAGTGGGAGGTTTCGGGGGAATGTTCCAGTTGGGCCTGGGAAAATACCTTATCTGCCCATAAGCCTAACTCAATCTGGCGAGATTGACGTATGGAGGCGAAACGGGGGGAATGAACCTCCTTGATTAAATATTTGCTAAGGTGGGCGATAACGCGCTGAGCTTCCTCTCGCTTATGCACGTGGGTAGCCATGTGTTTCGAAACATGTGATATCGGCTGAATTTAAGCGGCCTCAGGCCGTTCTATCACATATTTAAATGGTTGTTTTTAGTCTCTTTCGAAACTACATCTCATGATATCAGTCGGTCGGTCGTCTCCGTTTTGCTTTCTGTTTGTTTTTCTAATAACATTGTAACTATTCGGCCAATTCTAACGAAATTTGAAACCATTATATTGTTTTACATTCTTCTTTGAATTATATAATTAACAAAGTCCCGCCAAGTTTGCCCGAGGATTATTTTATTTTGGCAATAACATCATAACTATTCGGCCGATTCTAACGGAATTTGAAACCGTTATTTCTTGGCCGATTCTAACGAAATTTGGAACCGTTATTTCTCGGCCGATTTTAACGAAATTTGAAACTCTTTGTTTTTTACATTCTCTTTTGAATGATATAATTTCTCAGGTCCTCCCAATAATAGACTGGAAATTATTGAATGTTTTGTATTTCGTAAAGTCATAAATCAGAATAAATAAGAGCACGCGACTTTTTGTCTTTAGACGTTATTATTCAAATATATAAATTCATAAAACTAAAAATAAATAAGGGTTACCTTCAACTCGTACGTTCTTTCTGTGTGCCGAGAAATTTTCAAATTTATTAATTAATCTACGGCATGGAACAAACAAGGGCTCAGAGTTGACAAAGGCATGGCACAAACCAAGATCGCCTTGAGACCAAAAGCTTGAGACAAACCAGCTATTTTTCCCCATTTCCTAGAGCACCTAATAGGCTTTGTTTGCATCATGCCCTTAGTCACAAGAAAATGCTGGTTGGTATCATGCATTTAAGCATAAGACCAGCCTGGTTTTTCTCATGTCCTTAGTCACAAGACGCTCTTGAATTCTCTCATGCACCAAAAGCTTCTACAGCCCCGGGAGTACTGCATTCACATCTTTGAGCAGACACCGTGTCACGTTGTAGCCGAATAGTAGTTGAGTTTTCGCGCCCTCTTCCCGTTATTTAAAGAAAGTGGGGATACTATTGACGCTACGACTGTTTTCCAAGCCAAGCAAGATGCAATACACCATTGGGTACGGCAAATTACGCGTCGCGCCCTTTTTGGAGACCGAATTGTGAATTTTAGCATAGCGCCTAGATATCTTAGTGCTCTCAAGTCATTTGAATCTACTAAGACTCTTGTTTGCAGTTTTCCTGACGCTATGGCTGCTGCAAGCTTGGTGGATTTCAGGATTGGCTTCTGTTGAGTTTCTGGACATGTAGCGATTGCCGAGAATAAACGCGCTGAGTAACGCGACAAAGAGTCTGCAAGGACTGAGCGAATGAGGCCGATTTTTTTTCTTCTTTAATTTGACTAAATGGCAGGAATCAGGTTATCCCTTTGTGTTGCATGGCAAAAAAGATGTGAGATGGCAGAAGCGAATTGAAAGTTGCATGACATTGCCCCGCTACTTTTCCCTAGGTCCTAGCCCTAAATGCCACGACAGCTTCTAGTTGTTTTAAGGCACGTCCAAATTCAACCCTGTCGAGGGACAGAGTGCACTTAGTTAAAGAGCTCCGCTGTCATTACTGTAACAATGATTGGTCCTTCAAACTATCCGGCATGTTCTCGTTGAATTTCCTAATTTGGTGGAGCTTTGCTCACTCTGTCTCGGTAGCAGGACCACCGTGATCACCAATGCTTGTCCCTTGTACTCCCGACGGGTTAGTTCACAATCTACTAAACATTTGATGGTTTTGGAGTGGGTATATCTCATTCATAATATTTCGTTGTTTGGGATTTGGATAAATATTCGGAACCCGGAATGTGGGGCATGCAAATGTAGTTTTGTTTTGTATGGTGTTGGTGCTTCATTTTGTTCTTTATCTTGTTTCTTTTTATATTATTTTATTTTCATTAAAATAGGCTAAATATAGGTAATTATCGTATAATTATGGTGGCTCTTTACTTGTTGTCGGCTGTCAGGAGAAAGTTTAAAAAAAAAAAATTAACCTGGTCTACACATCTCCCGGGTTTCTGGTAGCTCGGTGAGGAATAGCCTCTTACCAGAACATAGGAGCGTACCGGGATACATTGCGAAATCGCACCCCACTGCTAGGGCCCAAAGCCCGATAGATGGGTAAGGTATAATGTCCACAAAGTCCTGGGTCACTGCTTTAAGAACAAATATGAGGTGGCTTCTTCGGCTATATACCTTAGGTGTTTAGACATGACGAGGGTATGTATGTAAATAATCAAATTATGTATGTTTCGATCCTAAGAGGAGTTTTCTCTCAACCTAAGTGATGGTATATTTTCTATGCGTCTTTCTTTTTATAAATCATTGAACCTTGGGGACCTCATAGGGTAAATGCATTCAATGCCGAAAGGATAGGCGCCTCTTAGCAAGCCTAATTCCCCCTTAAGTGCTGGGGAAGACAAGGTAACTCAAGGTACCCTTTCAACAGGTGGCCTTTATTTCTAACTAAAGTGAGTCGCATCTGGCGACTGTCAGTAAGAGCATAAGTCGCCGAAACTAGCTTGAGATCAGGATTATCTTGATTAACTTAAAAGATACTAAAAACACAAAAAGCCAAAAAAACAACACAAGAAAACAATAAAAATAAGGAAAAACCTTGTCAGGCGCCGGAAGGAGTGCAGCTCCCTCCGAAAATCGATCTTTCTCACTAATATCATACCACACACAGAAAATAAAATTACTATATAGAATGAAGGATGCCAGGTGTCTTAAAAAACTCCAAGTCTATAATCGGGGTTACACGAGCCTCCCTCGTCCAGCTACCGAAACAGGTAATGTGCACAAAGATGACCCAGCCTGGGAAAATAAACAATAATGTGCCGGACAGTCTGGGAACCAAACATTCATTGCTGTAAGTGCAGGAGAGCGCTCATTCATATGACACTGTTTCTCCTGAATGTGCCCAATTTCGAGGTGACAGAAAACGAATTGACGCTGAATCTCTACATGTCCAATATAGCAGTGTCAGGGAATCTATGCAGCCCCTGGTATTCGCCAGTGCTAGCGCCACGGATCCTGAGAAATAGGATGTGTAGTGATTCCAATGCCCCAAACCCACTCAGGGTATTCAGACTGTCCTTATAGATCACAATCCTGGGTTTAAGTCAGACACATCACGGAAATACCCTTAGCGACCAGTGTATTGCAACCAGCTTAACCAGGAAGATACGTAGCAACTGGTAGAGTCCCGCTGGCTTCGGATTTGTAACCAATCGTGTACACTGATACGAGACCAGCGTGACAAAGCGTGTACAAAATATTCCAACTTATTCCCTCCGGGTTTGTCGATGTAGCTACAGAGCTAAATCGAGATATCGAATATGTTGTCTTACAGTTAATGCGAAAGGAGTAATGTAAGGTTGGTGTCTCACTGTCAAGGTAGGCCTCGTATGCAAGGTATACCGTTGGCGATTGAGGAAGACGCTGGAGTCGTGCATATTATCGCACAATGTACGGTGTACATTAGAGAGCGCGCGGTATCTTCCAAGCATTGACAAGGAAGTTCACTACATGGGATGTACGGAAGGCAATTTTCGCCAAACTTAGACCATATGATGGATAGAATCTGCCTTCTGTAATTCAGCCTCAGCTGACCCGCCCCAATTTATATCTTAGACCGAAAAAAGAGCGGTAAAAAGATGAAGAGAAGTTCTATCGGTACAAATCCTAAAGTGTCCGTGGCGCGGATACAGGAGACCTTAATTCTGCGAATACTTGGCCTACCAGATGAGTCGCCGGAAAAAACAAGACTAAGAAGGAAATTATGCGATCTTACCACATCCAGGCAAGCAGTGGATTGTTTGCACCACATTAGTCTTTCGCAATGAAAATGGAAAGCTGTGCACTTCAGAATACCGACAGTTTCAGTTTTAACCCTGTTGGAGTAGACGCAGAGTCAGACTAAGGATAAATCACTGCAGAGCGCTCTCTTCCAGTCATATTGGGCCTGGAAGAGATGCCCCTACTATTACCTGGAATCGACGATCTTTTTGTAATGATACTATATTTATTGGTAGCATCGTGGGAAATCACCGTATCGAAATACTGTGTATAAAGTAAGGCCATGAAGATATCAGTTTCCAGCCAGAGAAAAGCATGCAATGTGGAGTGAAAATTGCAAAACCCGCTTCCTGAGAGAGGCCTCCTCCACTATCCAAAACATAACTTAAGCCAACGTTAATAGAATTACTAAACAACTTGCAAATGCAGAAAATTAGATAACGTGGAGATAACAAGAAAAAAAAGAAAGCACAGTAACCATTCACTAGGATAACCTCAGTGCAGATCCTGTTGAAAAGAGCTAGAAAAAAGGCCATGCCTCGCTCACCCAAGGGTTGAATCAAGGTGTACAGGATATTTTACGAACCATAGTCAATATCCTCACACAAAGTAAAAAAGGAGCATAACAGTTTGGTTAAGGGTTAGCCCTACCTCTGCGCCAGAAATCCAAATGGGATCCTTCAGCGCACGTAGTCAAGCAGTTCTGTCTTACTCAGAGATCTGAAGGTAAGACACCCTCTTACGGGACCATCAGAGGAATCTCAGAGTCTAGTTCCTTGCAGACCTGATCGAAAAGCTCGATATAGTTGTCACTGAATTCACGCATCACTGTCCCAGAATCGCTTCATTTTCTTGCTTCGATCTGCCCCTATGCTTCTCCGAATAAATAGTCTGATTTCGGGTTGCAGGTGATCCATGACCTGCATGGTTGTGAAAACTATCTCATTTAACTATCCTTTTATTGCCGTTCGCACGGTGGCGTGTATTTCCGTCAATGACTGATTTCTCCCTCTCTCTCGCTCTGTAGGTGAGATTAGCTTGTTTGATTAGGACGTTGAGTTCTTCTCTGCCACCATCATCACAGTCGAGTGATCTATTCCAAGGATTTCTAGCCATTTTGAAAGCCTTCCTCTTTTTTGAGGTTAGGTCTGATGTTAGACGACCCCGAGATAAGTGATATGTGCGATAAGAGCATCCAGAAACAATTTCTCTGCATTCTCAATTCTAGAATTCTAATTCGCCAACATTTAAAGCACATGGTGAGCTCGCTTAAGGCCGTCGACTGTACTTTACACGGTCTTCGTGATACCGTATCGCTATGCGGTATGTAGACCTTTTCAGATCACAAAACGCCATGGCAAAAGACCGTCTACGCTGGAAAGGCTCGTAGATAACATTTCACGACCGTAGCAAAACATCCGACGTAGAGGGGAACTTGCGCAAGCTGCACAGTGTATGAGACAGGTATCCTCAGAGGTCCAGAGAATAAGCAACCCTAAAATTAACCAATTTCTCAATCAATTTACACACGCATGAATATAGAAAATTTGGGTGGAACCCAGCCAGGGTAGAGTGATCCCTCCCACAATTGTGAAAAGCAAGCTCCGTAGCCATTTGCCTGGAATTCTAGAGGTGACCAACTGTCAAGGTCTTGTTTAATATAGCTAACAGAAGCCCATTTCCCTTCATCTAAAAGTTAAATCATGATATCCTCCAGACTATGGTTGGTTGCCGCGGTCGAAGTTTAGAGCTTAACGCAAGTAAATCAGCGTAAAAAGGTCGACTAATTTTTCTCTTTTACTTGACTTTTCTCGCGACTGGACTTTACCTCCAGGGAAATTTACTCTGTGACTAACTGGAAAAATGATCCGGCGGTGAATAAAAATTAGTCGAAGTAGGTGGGAGATTGTGGGAGTTTGGTGAGATGTCAAACAGGAATAAAATACATGTAATTTATGTAAATTCGGTTGTTTCGTTCGACTGGAGGCATTAAAGCGCGCTGTTACTATAAATACCAACTGTAGGTCAACACGAGGCACAATTTTCCTATATTAACACAGCATTATTCTCGATTAGGAATAAGTAAAGATCTGCCATCTTAAAAAGGAAAAGATGGCTCTTCTTTACTAGGGAAATTAGAAATGGCCTAGCCCTCCTAGTGTTTGAGTGAGCTAGTTTGTTTGTGTTTCAATGGCCTTATAATGTTACATATACTTATTAGAGCATTTGAAATTTAGGTTAGGTTAATAAAGATAAGTACAAAGCTAAGCCATCTCTGAGATGGCAGTGGGAAGCTTAGCCATACCTAGGATGACCGTGCAAAGCTGAGCCATCTCTAAGATGATTATGCAAATTTATGCTATTTCTAAAATGATCTTACAAACTAAGCCTTTTCTAAGATAATCTTTCAAAGCTAAGTCATCTTTAAGATGACTGTACAAAGCGAAGCTATCTCTAAAATGACCGTGCAAAGCCATGTGATCTCTAAAATTATGATCCTTCAAAGCTAAGTTATCTCTAAGATGATCCTGAAAAGCTAAGTCGTCTCTAAGATGATCCTGCAAAACTAAGCCATCTCTTAGATGGCTATGGGATGCTGAGCCATATCGAAAATGGCCGTACAAAGGTAAGTCATCTCTAAGATGATCCTGCAAAGCTTAATCATCTCTAAGATGAAAGTGTGAATTTAAGCCAACTTTAAGAAGACCTTACAAAGCAAAGCCATATCTAAGATGACCATACAAATTTAAGCTATCTCTTAAATGGCCGTGCAAAGCTAAGCTATTTCTAAGATGACCATACAAATTTAAGCTATATCTTAGATGGTCGTGCCACGCTAAGCTATCTCTAAGATGACCGTACAAATTTAAGCTATCTTTTAGATAAACGTACAAAACTAAGCCATCTTTGAGATGACCGTGCAAAGCTAAACCAACTCTAAGATGACCAAGCAAACCTGAGTCATCAATAACCTGACCGAGTAAAGATTTGCCGGTGAATTGGGAGGAGGTGAATCTACCCTAACCCCTCCTTTATGGGTAGTTCATTTTTTTTTCTAGTTCATACTTAAATCTTTACTCGGTTTCCTTTCCTAGATCGCTTATATTTGCTTGGTTATAATTGAAATGGTTTATCTCTACTAGTTTAATTTAGAGATCTATAACTCCCACTTGGCTTCACTGAGATAGGTTAGCTTTATTGTTCCAAAAGAGATACCTTTTCACTAGGGACCTATCGCTTCCGTCTTTTATTTATCCATGTTTTCTCCTCACTTTTGAACATTCTTTCCTGTTCCCCCTCTTATACATATATGTTTAATGCTTCATTCTCCGAAGAAGCCTTGTGAGCGAAACGTCGGATATAAATTCTTTGGTCAGTTAGCTTTATTATTGTTATATTTATAATATGCTCATAACGTATTTTATATTCATTTTTTTTCTTAGCACCCTTTCTAAAGGATAGTAATAACAAAACCAGAATGACAAGTAATTTATATTGAAAATTACACTGGTTGCGAATGTTTAAAGAGAAAGAGAAGGGCATTTTAAAACTCGATAAAATTCCGTACAGAAGCGCAGCTATATTTAAAATTAAAGAATCCCATCCTCTTCCGTAAGTCATTTTACCTGGCCTAAATAAATATTTTGTTTTCTGATATGCAAGAAAATTGCGATTGATACATTTTCTGCCATCCTAACTTTAATCAAATTACATCGACAAAAGTAAGAACTACTGCAGCTGAACCCTGAGTACTTACTGGTAAAAATACCCGCAACAAAGCCTGTTAACGGGATCTGAAAAGTCGATGGTATACTTCTTTGAGGGTGTATAAGTAAGCACACCTATATGTACTGTAAATACTCAAATATACGAACTTAAGGATTTATGGATATGAATATGCAATCAACTGATTAACTCTTTACTATTCGCTTTCTTCGACCTGTTTCTAACAGGTAATTTCCCTATGCCGAAATAATTATCTTATCTTCTCCATATTGGCTTTAGGTTCGTACTTTTAAGGCCTGTACTTTGTTATGAATTTTTCTTAGGGGAGGTGTACATGTAGTTAGAGTTGATGATTTTTACTATTTTAGTTATCCCTTTCGAATTATTTCTTTTTTTCCTATTAGGGGTCTAAGCTTGTTTTGTCATTTTAACCAACGTGAAAAAAAACACAGTTCAAGCCATTAAACGTATTCTAAAAATTATTTTTCAGCCTTTTCAGAGATCTTTTCCTAACAATATAATTATTTATCTCTGTTGCTTTAATAAAATTCTTTAGACTTTAAAGAAAATAATACCAATGTTGAAGTCTCATTTTGAGTGCGTATTTATTAAAAGGATTTTTCATCGTGAATATGATTGGCTAAAGAAAAAAGTGAAGTATACGCTGTATAAGTGCGAAGAGTTCAAGATACACTCATCAGAAAGCAGTGTGCTTGATCAACCGCAAAAGAGTTGTCTTTCAGCAAGACAATGCACGACCACACATCGCTCTCAGAATGTGAGATACACAAAATAGCCTAAGTTTGGAGCTACTGCCTTTTCCGTCATAGTTGCCGAACATGTCTCCGGAACCACCCTGGACTAATTAGCTACAACCGCATCTCGTGACTTAAAGAGATCTGAGAGCGGTTTTAGTCCGGCGTCAACACGCACAAGAAGATCGCCGTCATCTCCCATCAGCTTAGTATAATTAAATGTCTACGGCCACCCTCAAAAGGACATGCAGCTCTCCATCAGACCGCCGGAATTTAATAACGACTTTAAACGATACGTTTCGCCACCACAATGAATTCAGTGAACAAGCTATTAACGCCATCCTGCCGGAAGGGTTATAATTGGAAATGTCCCACCAATCTTCCCGTTGAATCCATGTCTGCAAATCGACGACTCACTCTCAGGTAAAAGATTCTTGTTATACACCTGTTATGGACCGACCATCATGAACACGAGACCAGGATTCAGATTTAGACGGCTACAGGTTCTACAATTAAAACATAAGAAGAGAGAATACGATTCTCTTCGTTAAGGTTTGTGACGAAAATTCAAATGTTAAGTTGATCTTTGCATTGTAAATACAGCAATTCCAGGTGTCAACTCATTATTCCTCTACAACTTGATTGCAGCCTTAATAAAAGACTTGCGGGCACTCTAACTTCTTAAATAAAGCTGATATCCTCCATTATATTTTACTTGCTTTGGCGTTGGTCGCATGCTCCGCTGCCGGCGGAGCATGCGACTAACGCCTTTGTTTTGTTTCCCTTTTTTCATTTTTGCTCCCTTTGCTTTTTCTTGTTAGTTTTTATTTTTCTTATTTAGTGTCTTCATTGTTTTTTTGTTTTAAAGTAGCCTATTATTAAGCTAAAACCGTCCACTTGTCTTTGGTTTTACTTGTTTTTTGTTTATTCTCTCGCTTTCCTTGGTAATTCTAATTGATCGCATTGGATTAAACAAAATTTAAGGATTTTACGATTTATTCGATTCATAAAGTTTTCCTGGGGTAAAAATAAACACAAACTCATACAATATTAAAAGCTTCGTCCACACTGACATGGCTCTGTTTTTGGTTTGATTTGGTTTCGAGAAGCGAGTCATGCACGAATGCGCGAGTCAACTCAACTGCTGGAACTCATTAATATGCAAATGAAGCATCCGTTTTCCCAGAGATGTTTTCTCTTTATTTGCAGTGGGCGGGGGTCTTTTCATTATGGTGGGCGATATGGTGGGCGAAGAAGGGGTAATCCTATAGAGCCGTAGCCCCATATTTTGTCTAGTCGCCTCATATTATATGTCCATATAGGCAGAATGATCATGAAGTGCTCCAAATAGGCAGGTAAGTAGGGATGCACATGCCACTAGGTATGAGTGATACGATCTCTCTATCTTCCTTTCAGAATGTTAAAAGAAGTTCAAGTAACAATATTAAGTACAGAACAAAGAACACAAAGAAATACTACCTAGGCGCTCACAAACAGGACTATGGAGGACCACCCCCATCAGGGAAAGGCGGCACTCTACAATGCCTCTGAGTACCCCTAAGAACCATCGATGACGAAAAGAAGGCCGAAAATGAAAATATATGAAACAAAAAGGGACAGATGAAAGTATTCTCTAAAACACCATAAGAGAACGAAGAATTCAAGCATGATATATAAGAATTCGTTTACACTTATTCTACGAATAATATCGAAAAATATCCAAACAGTATCAGTAATTCGAAAAAGAAATAAAAGGCGAAATCAATTCCATCAAGCAAAATGCGCCAGGCGCCACAAGAATAACCAAAATAAACGGCACAAAGGCATAAGAATACTTCGGAGAAACATTGAAGTACATCTACAACCCATTGCTCAACACTGCATACTTTCCAGATAAATATAAGAGAGCACAGATGATTTGGTCTTAAAATCAGGAAAACTACCGAGTCTCTTTAAAAGTTATAGGCCTAAATCGCTATTAAATTTCCTGAAAATGTTTTCGAAAAAATTGTTAACCGAAGAAGTTAAGAATACCTTGAGGAAAATGACCTTAATTACAAATAATACAAGTTCGGAGTTAAAAAAGGAAGAGACAACATGATGGCACTTGGTAAAATAACAAAGAAAACAGACAAGGCAAAATAATAAAAGAAGTAAATCGATTTAGTCCTGAGTATGTAGAGAGAAACTTTGACAAAGAGCATGCAAAAGAAACTCTTCAAAATCCAGATAAACAAGGACAAAAATAAAAATTCTCTGCGATTACATCACAGACAGAAAAGATGCGTGTTGATTAACGATTTCAAAGAACGCTGATTCAACTAGACGCTGGCCTCCCAGAGAAGGTTTCCTCAGCATAACGCAATATCCCGTCTAGGTTCTGGATCCACTAACACCAAAAATGCTAAAATACATAAGCCAGCTCGTCGTCAGCGAGTACAAAAACGAGCGCTTTAGGCTAGTATGAAATAGTCGTGGTATTCGTGAGCGGATATCTTCGCTGCAGAGAATGTAGTCTACTTACGTTGCAGGCGGTCAGATGGATAGACCAGCTGCACAGGGCTAATAAGAGCTGACTGCGTGAGGAGATTAATAGGTTGTCAAAGCGAAGATTTAAATACCAGGTTTCATTCAAGGTTATTGAAAGATTAAAAAAATAAATAAAATTTAATTACACTTATAATGCTAATTATTGAAATGTCTACAAAAGCATATGAATGGGAGAATAATGAGACTTCCAATAAAATAATTAATCAAATACTAATCAGTTTAACGAGAATCAAAAAATGGGACTTGGTCAGACAGGACAAATGTTGGGAAACACTGTAGAGTCCAATTAAAGGGGCGGGAGGTGGATATCAGGTGACGAGGGCAAAAGGGGGATTATCCGTGAAAAGGGGTGAAAAAGTTTTACCTTGATGGCTTGACTCTTGGTGAGAGGAGTGATTCTTAAGAGACAAGCTAGTCTTGCGGCTTGAGGGGAGATATACTCTTGACGGAGGGGTCGGAATTACCTGGGGCACGCGTAAGGTAATTCCAGGTTGGGTGAGGTACTCTCAAATTGGGATGAGTAATCTCAGACGAGGGGGCGAGGTTTCTTTGACAGGATGAGAAGTGGTTCGGGAAAATCTCCAAAGAAAGAGTCGTTTCACGAATTTGCAGATTGACTGTGTCCAAACTCGCAACAATCTGTCTAACTGACGAGACCTAACTCGGCCCTTTGCAAAAGGGCGCGTGGTACTCGCTGACGAGTAACGGTTGTCGTTAGGGTTCGTTACCTTGCAGACATCAATAGAAATTATCATCAACAACTACGGAAGGGATTTGAAAATAAGAACTAAGAAGAAAATTTTTATAGTCTCAATATCGACGGAGGTAGTAAATATAGAAATAGAAGATCAGAAATACAGATACCATACGAAAGGTAAAGCTTTGGGATTGAAATTAACACAAAGAGGTGTGTCGAGGAATAGGTCACCTCCCTCTACAATACTATATAATATATATATATATATATATTTATAAAAATATATATATATATATATATATATATATATATATATATATATATATATATATATATATATATATATATATATATATATATATTGGTTGGGAGGAAAGAGATAAAAGCAACGAAAATATGTATATATACACTTATATATACATATATCCTCTAATGTATCTACGCGTCCGTCACTACGTACACATACGTTCACTTCCTAAGAGTGATCCGTTGATTACGAGGTATAAGAGTGCGATTTACTACAGGGGCTGATAGCGTTTAATGAGTTTACCAAGTTGCAGTTCAAGGGTATATTTAAAGAGTGAAAACCAAAATATAATTTTAATAAGTCACTAGTTAACATATATATACATACAGCAATTATAGGTAATGTAAAAAAGGACAATTCTGACAGAATATAGATTAATTTGCAATCGAGTAACGTTAGTATCGTAGAATGGACTCTCGACGATATACCATATATAACTATTCGTTGAGGGAACTTACTTAATTATCTTTAGAGTGCGTGGATGTCTGGCTGGCCGATATTATGTATCTTCGATATGCTTAAGAAGTGGAACTGAGCTCAAGGATAATAATATTGCTATCATTAATAAAATAGAGTTTTATTAATAATAACTATCAACAAACAAAAGACGGAAAATATTGACATAAACAGAGAATGGAAAGCGTCGTGGGGGCTCGGCTAATCCGAGGATTTAAAGGATTTAAAAAGGTAAAACAAATATAAAGTTAAAGGAAGGTGATGGTTTGCTTAACCATTTAAAGCACAGGATAGAATTGACAAAAGGGTTAAATACTCAAAGGTAACGTTCGGCTTACGTAATTATACTTGAAGTGCAGAGGAAGGCGACGTGAAGGAATTTCCGGTCCACTGGCGAGTTCCAGCCAGAGGGGGGAATTAAATGATCCTGACGTGGCGTCTTGGGAATGAGAACCGTTTCTTGACGAACGGCTTGAAGAACATTGTCTGTTCTACGTTGTTCTTTTCTGAACAACAGGGGGGAGGGTGAGAACCGTCTCTTGTCTACGGGCTCAAGAACAATGGCTGTTCTAATGTTGTTCTCTTCTGAACAACAAGGGGGAAGTGTGAGGACCGTTTCTTGGCGAACGGGCTCAAAAGAACAATGGCTGTTCTACAGTGGCGGCAACAAAAAAAGTGACATTGAATATTGGCAATAGAAATCGATACATAAAATCGCTTTCACGATTTTACTTGCCAACAAGCCAATGAAAAGGGGCGGGGCTTATGCCCCGAGTGGATGACTCTCCTGAGCTAAGACAACAGAACTGCGCTTTATTGGAACTCACTGTCTTGTTTGAGCTCGTACAGTGAGGTTTTGGTGTACAACGCTCCAGCGTGCTGATTTCCTGCATTCGTGCCTACATTTGACGTGCTATAACTTCTGTGCAAGTGGATACAATGGGGCGGAAAAAGCTTTCTATGACAGAGAAAAGCCGTGCCTTGACCCTATTAGAGCAGGGAAAGTCTTTTTATTGATGTAGCAGCAGACTTAGGAACCTCAAGAAATACGATTTATCGCCTAAAACGGGCAGCTGAGTTATTGCCACCAGGTACCATACCAAAGAGGAAGGAGGGCACTGGTGCAGCTAGGAAGACATCTCCAAGGACTGATAATATCCTAAGGCGTGAAGTGATGTCAGACCCTTCTGTAACTTCCGCTTCAATCAAGAAAAAACACCCAAACCTTCTCCAGAACGTCGCCCTCAGGACCATCCGTCATCGCTTACAGAAGGACTTAGGCCTACCGGCTCGCCGCGCTGCCAAGAAGCCACTTCTTACCAAGGATATGAAGATGAAAAGGCTTAATTTTTGCAAGACCTATAAACATTGGACAGCTGCCCATTGGAAGAAGGTGATGTTCAGTGATGAGAGCACCTTTAGGCTGGTCAGAGGAGAGTCAAAGATCGTGCGTCATCCCAGCAATGTGTCTCGGTATGACCCAAAATATACCGTGAAAACTGTGAAGCACCCTGATAGTGTGATGGTGTGGGGTGCCTTTAGTGGAAACAAGGGCAGAGGAGGTCTGTATTTCCTTCCCAAGAATGTAACCATGAGGGGGACTAACTATCTCGAAGTTTTGAAGCAGCACATGCTGCCATTTTGGGAAATTCATCGGTGTGAATTTTTCATGCATGATGGTGCCCCTGCTCACAGGTCCCAGTTAGTAAAAAGGTTCTTCAATGATAATAATATTAGTGTTTTGGAGTGGCCTGGTAATTCCCCGGACCTAAATCCTATTGAGAATGCTTGGAATCTGATGAAATCCAAAGTTCAAGAGACAGCATCCGGCAGCATCAAGGACCTGATAGAATCACTGAAGAAGATCTGGGTTACGATCGACCCTACCTACTTCGCAAACCTCGCTGAATCAATGCCCAATCGACTCAGAATGGTCATCAAGTGCAAGGGCAACATGACCAAGTATTAACTTTCATGAAATATTCATAATAAAATATGTAAGTTACATTTTTCTGTTTCATTTTCCCCGAATTGTCACATGTCACTTTTTTTGTTGCCGCCACTGTACTTTGTTCTCTTCTGAACAACAGGAAGGGGGGGGGGGTAAGAACCGTTGCTTGTCAACGGGCTCGAACGAACAATGGCTGTTCTAACGTTGTTCTTTTCTGAACAAAAGGAGAAAGGGTGAGAACCGTTGCTTGGCAAACGGGCTCAAACGAACAATGGCTGTTCTACGTTGTTCTCTTCTGAACAACAGGGGTGGGAGTGAGAACCGTTTCTTGTCAACGGGCTCGAAGGAACTATGGCTGTTCTAAAGTTGTTCTCTTTCTGAACAACCAGGGGAAGCCTTGTGGACTTGGTGTCACGAAAGGCTCGAACCTTGGCACTCAAAGGATATTCTCCTCCTTCTGGACAAGTGATGGTGAATCTCGAGTTCGAGGTTCCTTGGCACACAAGGTGAGAGTGGGTCGTAGTGATGTTTCGCGACGAAAATCCTTGATCTCCAATCTGCATCTTAGTGGTTAAGTTTCCATATAAATAGCCAGGACATCTCCTTGGCGTGAGGGACAATGGAGTGGGAGCTTCGAGGGAATGCACAGCCGAGCCTGGGAACAATGCCTTATCTGCCCATTAGCCTAACTCAATCTGGTGAGGCCGACGCATGGGGCGACGGGGGAAGATAAACCTTCTTGTTTAAACATTGACTCAGGTGGCTGCGATAAGGCCCCAGGCTTCAAAGCGAAGATGCACGTGGGTAGCATCGTGGTTTTAAATAACATGTGATAGAAGTTGAAATTAACGCGGCCTCAACCCGTTCTATCACACCTAGTTACTCGTTAATCAGATTTTTAATGGGATACTATGAATCAGTTATAGAGAGTGAATATTTATATGTCGAAAATTGGGTCAATTACCGGGAGATACAAGTAAGGGTCGTTTTTCCTTAGAGGGATCACCTCGAGGAAGAAGAATCCTTTAACGAGTAGCGCAAGGAAATTGAGGCGAACAAAGGACGTCATTCTCGGCCAAATATCCTGACGGTGACAAGGATGAAGCGGAGGGATGGGGGGGGAGAGCCAGAAGACAAGTTTACAATCCTCCTTAAGACGGGCAATGGCACCTATGTTCCACAAAAGTGCAACCTCCAAAAATCGAGACTCTGACGCGGCTCGGCGCGAAATATTACACGGGAAACTGGAGATGCTCTGGGGAAAGGGGGCCCAGATGAGACGAAATGTATCTTAGCCAATCCTTCGACGACGAAAAAGATTCGAGGCTTGCTCTGAACAAAGTTGACCTTCACAAAAGAGATGAGTCTGCCTGGTGAGATCCAACTTCGATGGTGTAAGCGAATACCAGCGACTTGAGGAAACAGACACATGATCTAAACCGAAAGCGACGGGTTCTCAAACTCAATCTGCCGATATTACACAACCCAGGGTATTTATATGACGGCCATTTGGGGGCTTTCTCCTCGTTGGCAGACTCAGATGACTGGCTGACAACTTCGGGCAGCCAGATAGATTAGCGTTTGTATCCTGACCCAAGTCTTAATGGCATTTACGATGTGGGCGGTAAACTTTCGGCTGGCAGTTTCATGACTAAGCAGATTAGCACTTCCTCGGCAAGGTAAAAGCTTTTAACACGCCCAACTTAATTAACTGCACCTGTGAGGCGACTCACGCATATTCAAATTCTTTCTTCTTTTTTTTCTTTTTGGGTTCAGAGATTACTCCACGTGAAGTTATACTTAGGAGAAAGAGAGAGCGAAGGAATTCATGAACTAAATGCAGGGGGTATTCTTCTTGGCATCCCTTTCCCTTGCATCTATGTTTATTTAGAGCCGTTGTAAGATGTACTTTTAGGTGTAAGTTATTATAGTATTCTTATTACTTATAATCTTGCTTATTTTCAATCATGTTTACTGTGCATATTAATAAAACTGAATAATATAAAAGAAATAAAGCCTCAGGAGGTTACAATTAGGATGAATAAAAAAAGGACACGAAAATCTTCAATTGTGGGGCTCCACTTCCGAACAAATAAAGCAGGAAAGAAACCATGTTACGAAAAGCAGTCCATAAGTTTTTGCAATTAGGATCTAAGGACACGAGATATGAGGAAAAGTGTTTTATTATTTTTCAATATAACTACCCTTGACTTCAATGCACTTGCGCCACTTGTCCCTGAGGCTTCGATTTCAGGACAAACAGAACAGCCCCAACTGCTGTTCAATCCACTCTTAGACGGCGAGTGGACATCTTCATCGTCCACAAACTGGCGTCCACGCAGTGCAGCCTTGAGCTAGCGGAATAAATAGTAGTCGCTAGGGGCCAGATCTGGACTATAGGGAAGATCGTTGAGCTCCTCGAATCCACACTCGTGCAGGGCAGCTTGTGCAACTCTGGTCTTGTGGACTTTGACGACGTTGAAGTCGATCATGGGGCGTGAGGTTTCTAGGGACCCAACGGGCAGAGACCTTGCTCATGGCCAAATTGTCATGGATGATGTTGATAACACTTCCATGTGTTGTTCTAAGTTCTCGCTCGATTTGTTCGACTTTCACCCGTCGATTTTTGAGGATTATCCTCTCCACATTATCCTGGTTGGTCACGTCTGGCGGGCGTCCTGGACGGGGTCATCTTCAAGGGGCTCACAACCATGGCGGAACTCCTTATTCCAGCGAGCAATGGTTGCATAGTAAGGGGTGGTATTGGTGTACACTGAAACCATGTGTTCATGAATCTCTTTTGCATTTTTGCCTTCCTTGGTCAAAGGTTTGATCACTGCGCGGTGCTCATTCTTCTCCATTATTGAAAAATTTGTGACTGACGATCTGCGATCAGCTACTGCTTCTTAAATAGACGAGGCATGTGCGTGCGTCTGCAGTTCCTCACAGTTATCCCCCTGCCTCTGTTTTAACCTACCGATTCGCAAAACTTATTGAACACCTCTCGTACTATGTTTTATAACATATAAGGTAACACTTTTGAAGCAAGAAGTGCCACTTCCTAAATTCCTGAAAAAAATATGGCAAGGCTATAATAATTAAAAGAATTTGAATTTAATTAAAAGTGGGAAGTTTATCATAGAGTACATCTCTCTAGACAAAGTTAAGTCTTCTTTATTGCAATACTTTACAACAGAGATAATTTCAGTATCAAGGTTAGTACATTCCAATATGAGATGAGGTATAGTAAATTCATGTTAAAATTGCAATGGTTATACATTATTGGGGGGGGGGAGCTGTAAATATGTGTTTATACGATACTAGAGTCAATTTGTTTTAAATTGTTTTAAAAATTGAATCTTTCTCTAAGTCATGAATATTAATTTGGTATTCGTATATTTTAGCTGATATGAGAAGAAGATTCAAAAGTTCATTGCATGGAAAATTCTTGTGTCTTGTCATCCAAATGAATGAAAGTTTAGCTCAGGGTATCCTATATCGGATATCTTTTGGGGATTAAGTAAAGATAATTATCGTGGAATGGTCAGACTCTCTCTCTCTCTGTATATATATATATATATATATATATATATATATATATATATATATATATATATATATATATATATATATATATATATATGTCGTAGAATGACTCCCGACGATATACCATAAAACACTATTCGTTGAGGGAACTTCCTTAATTAACTTTGGAGTGCGTTAATGTCTGGCGGCCGATATTATGTATCTTCGATATGCTTAAGAAGTGGAACTGAGCTCAAGGATAATAATATTGCTATCATTAATAAAATAGAGTTTTATTAATAATAACTATCAACAAACACAAGACGGAAAATATTGACATAAACAGAGAATGGAAAGCGTCGTGGGGGCTCGGCTAATCCGAGGATTTAAAGGATTTAAAAAGGTAAAACAAATATGGAGTTAAAGAGATGGCATGGTTCGATAAACTATTTAAAGCACAGGATAGAATTGACAAAAAGTTTAAGTACTCAAAGATGACGTTTGGCTTACGTAACTTTTACACTAGTGGTGCAGTAGAAGGTGGCGCGAAGGAATTTTCGGTCCGCAGGTGAGTTGCAGCCGAAGGGGGAGAATAAAAGGACCCTGACGTGGCGTCTTGGGAAGGAGAACCATTTCTCGACGAACGGCGCCAAGAACAATGGCTGTTCTACGTTGTTCTCTTCTGAACAAAGGGGGGGTGAGAACCGTCTCTTGTCTACGGGCTCAAGAACAATGGCTGTTCTAATGTTGTTCTCCTCTGAACAACAAGAAGGAAGATTAGAACCGTCTCTTGTCTACGGGCTCAAGAACAATGGCTGTTCTAATGCTGTTCTCCTCTGAACAACAAGGAAGAAGGGTGAGAACCGTTTCTTGTCAACGAGGCTCGATCGAACAATGGCTGTTCTAGTGCTGTTCTCCTCTGAACAACAAGGATGAAGGCTTTTAGACTCGGCGTCACAAAGGCTCAAACTTTGGCACTCAAGGGATATTGTCCCCCTTTCTGGATAAGTGATGGCGAATCTCGAGATCGAGGTCCCTTGGCGCACAAAGGATTAGAGGGTCATGGTGATGTTTTGCGACGAAAATCTGGATCCGCAATCTGATCTTAGTGGTAAAGCTTCCATATAAATAGCCAGGACATCTCCTTGGCGTGGGGGACAATGGAGTGGAAGCTTCGAGGGAACGCAAAGCCGGGCCAGAGAACAATGCCTTATCTGCCCATAAGCCTAACTCAATCTGGTGAAGTCGGCGTATGGGGGCGAACGGGGCGACGATAACCTCCTTGTTTAAACATTGACATCCGGTGGCTGTGATAAGGCGCCAAGCTTCGAATCGAAGATGCACGTGGGCAACATCGTGGTTTTAATTAATATGTGATAGAAGTTGAAATTAACGCAGCTTCAACTTGTTCTATCACACCCCTCCATTCCGGGTGAAGTTGTCACTTAAAAAAAAAAGAGAGAAGGGACAACGATAGAGCTCCGTTGGGGGGAACTCGTTTTCTTGTACCAACCGTACCTTCCTGTACCTAACTAGTATTACCTCAATACATATGATTATTTTGATCTTTAGATTACAGGGGAAAATAACCTTTAATACAACTTAATCAAAGAAAAAAAAGGGCATGGAACAATGAAATGATATAAAATTAGTACATAAGGGACAAAATAATTTATACGTTAATTAATGGGTACAAATATATATACATACAAAAAAAATTAGACATTGAGCGTTACAAGAGTCAGACATATACCTTAATCAATTATATTACAAGAGAATCTTAGTTTAAGTCGTACAAGACGGTATATACCTACATGGAGATACTAATCCTATGAATACACTTACTCTACGCTATTCGGTAACGCATTCCTACTGAGGGCGTCAGCGACCTGGTTATCGGAACCTTTTATATAATTTATTTTAAATTGATACGCTTGCAAGAGTAAACTCCAGCGCATGATTCTGCCGTTGGAGTGTCGCACATTCCTAATATAGGCTAACGGACGGTGGTCGGTTCCTCTATGAAATTCTTAACCTATCAAGTACATCTTGAATTTGTCTATGACCCAGATAATTGATAGAGCTTCCTTTTCTATAGTGGCATATCTCTTTTCGAGTGGTAATAATTGACGACTAGCATATGCAACTGGATGACTCGTGCCATCATCCTCGTTTTGAAGGAGTACACCTCCAATGCCCTCGTTGCTCACGTCGGTCTTAACCCCAAAGGATTTTTCCGGGTTGGGCAACTTTAAAATGGGTGCAGAAATGAACTTACCCTTGAGCCGATTAAAATGGGAAACAGCGACATCATTCCAACGTAAACGATCGGGGAAATTCGTTTTTTGAAGGGGGCATAGGGGAGCCAAAATTGCAGTGAAATTCGGAACAAATCGCTGATAGGAAGAAGCTGATCCTAGGAACGATCTTGGCTTCTTTGTAATCGGAAGGGGCATGTCGGCGATTGCCTTGATCTTGTTCTCGTGGGGACCTAACTTGCTTTGTCCTATTTTGAAACCCAAATATTTGATGGGTTTGTGGGCAAAATGGCATTTGCTGGGGCCAATGGTGAGGCCATTTTCACGCAGTCGCTCGAAAAGAGCTAATAGGGCGGGTAAATGGTGACTCCATTTAATTAGTTCTTGTAGCTGACTCTTCTGACGTGGTGTCAGCTGCGCGTCACTATCCAGGTCAGAGGGTTCCAAAGACTCGCCTGGTAGGGAAGGAGGAGGGTAATCAGCATCAGGTTGGATGCACACTGTCTGGATTACATTAAGGGACTCCACGGGGTAATCTTCTTCAAGCGCCGATGTTTCGTCCAGTTCTACGAAGGTATCTCCATGGGCGCGTTAGGGGTTCTTTTTTTTTCTTGGGGTCCATGGACACTCTCCGTGTCCTTGTCTTGGGCCTTATCACCTAAGGGTGTTAGTGATTCACACTCCTCTTGTGCCGTCCTAAAGTCCTGGTTAAGCGTTTCCGAGAAATCAGATGGTATCGGGGTTCTGATGGGGACGGGCTCCGGGGCTTCTTTCTTATTTCGGCCTCGAGGAAGGGCGGCCTGAAACACAGGGTCGAAACTTACTTTGGGGCTCTGTCCTATAAGTACGGAACAGAATTGTATGGGTGCTATAGTGACTTCAGCCCAGCCATCATAATATTGACACTGCAGGTAACATCTAACGACGGGGAATCGGTTCACCCACCCAAGGTGGTCATGTACCACCGCAAATTTTTCGTGGTTAGAGGCCACTGGGAGGAGTTCGTCGGACACGATGAAACACGTACATCCTGTGTCCCTTTCGAGAGTCGATACTCGGCAGCCGTCCACGCTGCCCTCCTCATATTGCAAAGTTCCCGATGAACTTTTATCAAAAATCAACTTTACCTGATGGCCTGACGGAGGGGGAGAAGTTTCTGCTTGGGTCTGTACCACCGGGGGAGCCGGGGTTGTATTAATCTGATGAACTTGGTGGGCTGGTCCGCTTTTAAGCCTAAAATTTTGGGGGCAATTCCAGCTCATGTGGTTTTCTACACCACAGGTGAAGCATATTATTGGTCGCTTCGGGAAGAGAGATGGAGGAGAAATCTTAACAGGAGGTTTGGAGTCCCGTTGTTGGTTTTGGGGAAAGAAGTTTTGGGGTTTTACGGGGCTCGAAAACTTTGTCAGCTTTCCTGGGAAGGGGCGCGAATCCTTCCTTCTTTCTTCTCGTTGGATTTCTCTTTCTCGTTCTTTTAGTTGTATTTTTCTTTCTCGTTCTTCTCGTTGCATTTCTCTTTCTCGTTC
The DNA here is from genome assembly GCA_963969495.1 of Ceratothoa steindachneri. Classification (NCBI taxonomy): domain Eukaryota; kingdom Metazoa; phylum Arthropoda; class Malacostraca; order Isopoda; family Cymothoidae; genus Ceratothoa; species Ceratothoa steindachneri. The sequence goes on along the minus strand of OZ018327.1, from coordinate 103,838,096 downwards.
CTCTCGTCAGATTATTCTTTCTTCCTCTTTTCTTTGCATTTCTGCTTCAATCCGAGCTAATTCAATCTGATGGTGAAAATCCACTTGTCTTATCCGTTCCTCTCTTATGTACTTAATTAGTTATTTTCCGGAAAGTCCCAAGGATTCTCCTTGCGCTTTACAGATTTCGAACTGAGTCATCTTTGCACTTGGGGGCGCACTAGTCAACCAACTAAAATTCCTTGCAACAAGAATTATGCCTTCTATAGAAGTAGCCTACCTAAATATGGGCACTGACCTATTCGTACTTGGTTTCTCAATCTAAATAACCAATGACTCAAATCACAAAAAAAACACAAACAAATTATTATAACAGTTCCTTGAGCTACTCGAGCTTCTTAAGTTTCAAAAAATAAAAAGGCGGTAGCAATCGTTAAAACAAAAGGGAACTACTATATTCTATTATTGTAACGAATAACACTATGCTTTACTCGACTAAGACCAGTGTTTTCAAAGATATAGCGTTAAACCTTACACAACTGATACCAAATTTAAATAGTATATATATATATATATATATATATATATATGTCGTAGAATGACTCCCGATGATATACCATATAACACTATTCGTTGAGGGAACTTCCTTAATTATCTTTAAAGGTGCGTTAATGTCTGGCAGCCGATATTATGTATCTTCGATATGCTTAAGAAGTGGAACTGAGCTCAAGGATAATAATATTGCTATCATTAATAAAATAGAGTTTTATCAATAATAACTATCAACAAACACAAGACGGAAAATATTGACATAAACAGAGAATGGAAAGCGTCGTGGGGGCTCAGCTAATCCGAGGATTTAAAGGATTTAAAAAGGTAAAACAAATATAGAGTTAAAGAGATGGGATGGTTTGATAAACCATTTAAAGCACAGGATAGAATTGACAAAAGGGTTAAGTACTCAAAGCTGACGTTTGGCTTACGTAACTTTTACACTAGTGGTGCAGTGGAAGGTGGCGCGAAGGAATTTTTGGTCCGCTGGCGAGTTCCAGCCGAAGGGGGGGAATAAAAGGATCCTGACGTGGCGTCTTGGGAAGGAGAACCATTTCTCGACCTTCGGCGCCAAGAACAATGGCTGTTCTACGTTGTTCTCTTCTGAACAAAGGGGGGGTGAGAACCGTCTCTTGTCTACGGGCTCAAGAACAATGGCTGTTCTAATGTTGTTCTCCTCTGAACAACAAGGAGGAAGGGTGAGAACCGTCTCTTGTCTACGTGCTCAAGAACAATGGCTGTTCTAATGTTGTTTTCCTCTGAACAACAAGGGGGAAGGGTGAGAACCGTTTCTTATCAACGGGGCTGGATCGAATAATGGCTGTTCTAGTGCTGTTCTCCTCTGAACAACAAGGGGGAAGCCTTTTAGACTCGGCGTCGCAAAGCCTCGAACTTTGGCACTCAAGGGATATTTTTCTCCTTCTAGACAAGTGATGGTGAATCTCGAGGTCGAGGTCCCTTGGCGCACAAAGGGAGAGAGGGTCGTGGTGATCTTTCGTGACGGAAATCTTGATCGCTAATCTGATCTTAGTGGTAAAGCTTCCATATAAATAGCCAGGATATCTCCTTGGCGTGGGGGACAATGGAGTGGAAGCTTCGAGGGAACGCACAGCCGGGCCGGAGAACAATGCCTTATTTGCCCATAAGCCTAACTCAATCTGGCGAGGTCGGCGTATGGGGGCGAACAGGGGGACGATAACCTCCTTGTTTAAACATTGTGATAAGGCGCCAAGCTTCGAATCGAAGATGCACGTTGGCAACACCGTGGTTTTAATTAATATGTGATAGAAGTTAAAATTAACGCAGCTTCAACTCGTTTTATCACAATATATATATATATATATATATATATATATATATATACACATTCTTCTAATGTCCCTCTCTCTTGCCTTTTAAAAAACTCCGGTTTCTTGTCTAATTTGCTCATTGGCGTCCAATTCTTATTCCTCTTGTACTGTATGTATTTATAGTCAGCTACACCAGGTTTCTGCATCTTTCTTTCTGTCTTCAAATTTATTTGAAAGACAGAAAATAAAAAAGGCATAGCCCTTTGGTGGTTGTATAACCACCCGCAGATCCTGTAGTTGCTCCTTCTTTGTATGTAAGTCTTTAAATTGTGAGCGGGTAAGAGTATATGGTATAAAATAAATTTAAAGACAGAAAGAAAGATGCATAAACCTTGTATAGCTGACTATAAATACATATAGTACAAGAGGAAGAAAAATTGGACGCGAATGAGCAAATAAGAAAAAAACCGGGGGAAGTGAGAGTCGTTTAGCTCGTTCGACGTAGTAGGTGGTAAGTCTATTAGTGCTGCTTACTAAACTAAGTCGAAAGATTATATAGACGCCTGGTGAGGTGGCTTTTGGTGGCTTTGACGGCACTCCACACACATGTTCGACTTTGGGGAACAGTAAATTACTCCTTCGGGGGGGATTGGGATTGTGATAACTTTGACGTGGAAGGTTCAAGGGACTTTGATCTTATGACGGAAGGCAAGAATGTTGGCGGAAAGGTGGCCGTGGGAGACGATGAAATCGGTCCCTAAGCAAATACAGCTGAGGCGTGATATGTCGTAGGCCGCACCCTCACCCTGGTTCAGCCATGCTTTCAAAACTCCTTTCAGTGATCTCAGGACCACGTGGGTACAGAAGGGCACGTGATCGCCCTTCGACCTTATTCCGCTACACTCTTTAATGGTCACTTTTTAAGGATTAACATTATTTAGTTATTTTTGGAGGGACTAAATTTACTTGTTCATTTTTGTAGGGATCATCTCTAGTTGGGTAATTTTAAGTGGAATTATCTTTACTTCGTAATTTTTCACGGGATTATCTTTACTTGGTCATTTTTGTAGGGATTATCTTTACCTTGTAATTTTGGGACGAGTTATAATTAACTAGTCACTTTTGGGAGGTAATTTTTGGACGTTTTATTTTTACTTGTGTAAAGATTTTCAATATAGATCTCTGGATTCCAGGTAAGATAGGGTCACAAATAAGGCTAAATGATCTGTGAATGAAGATTCAATTATTTCTTATTAAAAATTGAGGGAGGAGTTTTCTAGTTAGACATTTCGTCAAAATTAGGTATTCGATTTTAGGGATATAACTTAGGCAGGTCTTATACATTCTTATATATGTAAGTTGTCTAGATACTCAGCTGGCACTGGAATATTCATAAATAGATTTTTTACATTCGAAGTAAAGAGTCAAATATATCATTAATATAAACGAGGAAGAAAGTGGGACTGAGAATGCTGCCCTGGGGTAGACAGTTCCTGTTTTGTATAACTAGTATAAAGCAGTCGAAAATATTACTTGGGAGCATATCATTCAGAAAATTTTGGATGGAAATGAAAGAATTACACGTAAACGCCGTGATCAAGTTTTACTGATAGTATCCATTCACTCATATGGAATCATAATTCAGTTAGTCATGAGTATAGAAGCAATATTCAGTCAGACAGTCATTCATCGGTATAAACTCAATATTCAGTCATTCAATAATGGGTATAAGGGCCATATTCATTGAGTTAGTCATAGGCGTAGGGCAATATTCAAGTGTTATTCTTGGATATATGATCGATAAACACTCTACCAATCATTTGTGTAGCTCTAAACATAGTCATAGAGGATGGTTCCGAACATAAGTCAAGGGGAGTCACGTAGAAACCTTATAAAGTATTTCTCGATTTCAGGGAGAATCCTGGGTCTGAAAACGCTCAATATGGAATCAGAGGTCTTTGATAGGGTCGAGAAAGGGGTGATTGTGCAAGTATTTAGAAGAAAATATTCTCAGAAAGAACATTTTCGTGGACGTAGGTAAAATGGGCTTTGATAATTCTCCTGCAAAAATTTTCTATTATTATTTTCTATTAGAAGCTATAGCAATTGTCTAGTGATATTCTTTCCATACATTAAAAAAAAGGATTAGTTACATCTATTGGGCGGTATATTTCATTTTGAGTAGGTAATTTAGTTGAAAAGGAATTGTACACAATTATCAAATTGAATTATAATAGTACGTGAGTTTTCAGAAGTAATTTTGGGAATGTGTTGAGATGTTTGAGGGTTTTCTAGGTGAAAAAGAAACACAAAGTTTTATGGCATTTTAGAGTTCATTTAAAGTCGAAGGACATTTATTTAATTATTTTTCAGCAATATGGCAAACAAAGGGTTCTCTATTTTTTTTATACTATTTATAATTGAAAAATGGTTGGTCAGTTGTTCTGCAAAAGGATATAAAAATGGCACTAGTAACAATAGTCAGGAGGAAAAAAGGGGATAAAATACAATGTAAAACTATAGAACGGGTAGGTGAACGTGGGAAAGCTCGAAAACGAGGTGACGTGCCGAGTTGGAGGACACACATTAAATTATTACTATTTGTTTGCATAGGAGTCAAAGACCACTTGTGGTTCTCGGCACACAAAAAGTGAATGGCATCTTTCGGGGATGCAAATACCAGGCAGGAGAGTAAGTGCAATCCTAAGCCAACAAAAAGCTTCTGGAGCTGCCATCCGCAGTGTTGTTACTCGATCGGACGTATCTGATGTCCAAGGCCGAGTATTGAAAGTGCCACCGATGCTGGCAGGCTTTGTTCATAGGCCTTGAATTTACACTGGTACCTTCCTGATGGCGGGAAAGCTGTCGCCATTGAAAAAAAAGAGGCTGATCAGTAAGGCCAGGTATTCCGATAAATATATAGTGTGGCTTAGGTTGAACATTGCTCTAGTCCACCACATAATTATGTAGGCCAAAACGTACCTGGAAGTACCCGTGGACACCATTAGAGAGCTAGCCACTTGCTCTCGATAATGGGTATGATTCCTGTAATGCCAATGCGGCGGTTGCTGAAGTAATTCTAGGGGCATAAATCATGTACTCATGTAAAGTGAAGGTTAAGTACCATCACACTGAAATTAACAAGTCCTCCCAGTTGTAGCCAAGCAAGCTAATCATCTTGGAGTAAGCTGATTATAGAGGAGGAAATTTCATATTTTATACTTTCAGTAATCTACAGCCACAATAGTTACAACACATGCTAGAAATGTTAATTTAAATAATTTTAGTATTAATTACATTATAATAAATTTAATTTAATGATCAGAAAATCAAAATTGTGAACAGAAAATAATTGTAAGAAAAACATTGAAAACGCAAAAGTTTACAACAGATGATTTAGTAATTGATTGCATAACCCTTATTGTGAATTACGACTTGCAGCAACTTTAAGTACTCTCCTACGATCTTTCTCCAGGTGCTTGAACTGATTTTGTTTCATTCCTACAAACAAATTTTCTTCAAATCAGATAAGTTACGCGTACCTCGTTTCTCAACCATGAGTTTCAATTCCCTCCACAGATTTGAGATGAAACTCAGTTCAGGAGATTAACTTGGCCATTCCAAAACATTTTTTCACCTTTATGCAGCCGATTCTTAGTTTGTTTTGCTATATGCTTGGGTTATTGTCTTGTTGTATTACCCATACTGGTTTTAGCTTCAGAGAGCTAAACCTTGATAGCAAAGTGTTTTGCAATTTCCCTTTACATGGTGGTCCAAAGTCTTGTCACCCCTTGTAAATTTTGTTTTAATTTTCGATTTCAAATATGTTTTAATTTCATATTTGAGATTAGAAAACGTTTTGTCACCCTCTCTTAATATTATTTTAATTTTCAATTTCATATGGCTGACACAAGCTCCTACAGTTTGCAAGAGAGGCCGATAGCAAGTGTATTGGCACATAATCGTGTGCAATCTCTCAAGAGCATGGAGGATCAGTGACATGACTTCACTTCAAGAATCGGCAGATTAGCCCCTCTGAAGAGGACGTTGCTGCGTTGGCAACATAAACTGTTTCTGACAGGATCAATCAAGAACAAACCGAGGACAGGACGAATCTTAATGCCAAACCAGTACAGGTGTTTGATATTATTATATTGTTTCTTTATTGAAAGTGAATAAACTAAAAATACTACATATGTTCCATATTATTATATTGCTTCTCTATTTTTTTTATTACCTTTCGGTAGGTGTGACAAGATTTTCGCACCACCCATTGAATTTCGCCGTTCATTTTTGGTTTAACTACCTCTATTTTTTAAACTACTGATAAGCAAAAACAACCCCATACCATATTTTATCTCCCACCGAATTTGATCGTAGGAATCGTTTTCTCTGGCACTTAAGCTTCACAACTATTTTCTCAAATCCTGCAGATTGAATTTCGACCGAAAAGTTCTATTTTCCTTTCATCTGACCAAAGAATTTGTTCCCAGAACGTTGCCGGTTCATTTAAATGCTTATTTACAAACACCAAGCAAACCTTACATGGAGTTTTCTTTTGGAGGGGGGTCTTTGTTGGAGTACGAAAAAAGTGATAATAACGACACAGCGTTCTACTTATTGTATCCTTGCTAATTTAAACTCCACCTGTTTCCACATTTTCCTTCAGCTCTTAAATAGTAGTCTGTGGTTTATCAAAGACTGTTCTAGCAAGCTTTCGAGCTGCATGTTACATTAACATCTGACGTCAACCTAAACAATGAAAAGGCTGAATTGAATTCCGAGACTTCCAGTTGTGTATTGTGGTATCAAATGAATTTAGAGTGACTTAAAGCTGTATAGAGATCATTCTGTACCAATGGGCGCTCCTATAAAGAAAGACATGCGTTTGTATTTACCAAGATCTTGTCTTATTCATTCGTTTTCCCCATGATAAAGATGTTGACGATACGATTATCGTATAAATAATGAGACAAGTAGCCTTACTCGATAGCGAAATAAACCTAGCATTTAGTTTAAAATATATTAGATATTCAGGAAAAAATTAAGATTAGTTTTAAGGAAAAAAATTGCATATGTAACCTATTGACCTGGTTTTGAAAATGTTCTGTCACACTCTTGGTTATTCTATCTTTCGAGATGTTTACGTGTGGGATAACAAAAAGTTTAATCAACAAGCTTAAACTTCTACTATTGCAGCACGTGTCAATAAAATATATTTTCCATTTTTTGCTGGTGGGTCGAGATGGAATTTAAACGAATCGAGAGTTTTGCTCTCTTGGGCGTGGCCACAACAAGTAAGACATCGCCAAGTGGTTCAATGTCAGCGAGCTAACTGTCAAGAGAGTCGGGGAAAGGCTAGAGAACAGCCAAGAACTCGCAGATCGACCTCGTTCAGGCCGACTTCTAATTTTCAACCGTTTGGCTGTGCAAAAGGCCTTCGAATGCACTTCGAAGCTCAAAATGACTGCGCTCGCGAAAAAAAACATCTCAGTGGCCACGGTGCCCATGACTAACAAGGAGAAATACGATAAAAGCTTGAGTTGCGTGGAAAAGTTGAGGTCAAACATGAACTTCTGCTGCAAGGAATTTTGGCCGCCGTAGTCGCTCGATCTCAATCCTATCAACTATAGCCTGTATCCGCATGTTGAGGGCAATACCTGCAAGGTCCGCTACACCATTGTCGACGAGCTGAATTCCTTGTGTGTGGACCAACATGAAGAAGGATTTCGTCCGAAACGTGTACGCTGCGTGTTCACCGCCAAGCCCGGCCACATTGAATAATATTAAAATTTAACGACATATTTACATGTTGAAACAATAAAAAAGCGTCTAACTACATCAAAACTATCATTGTTTCATTTGGTGATAGCGTCGTTACGAGTGAAACAGGACTTTTGCAATACCCGTTATATGTATTTATTTTAATGTCTTGCAAACATTGCATTGTTAAAGTTCAATATTGGCCTTATAAAGTTTCTTCTGTTTACCATTTTGCTTTTATGATCATTCTATGGTATTTATTAAATAAAGTTCCCCATACGTTGTAAATTTCATTAAACTGCCTTAAATAAGAGTATGAAAATTGCATTTTTAACTATGTGTTGTAAATGTACAAATAATCCAAACTTATCTGCGAAAATCTGACATTTGGAGCCAACTTCAAAGGCTTTAAAACAGCAGAAACCACTCCACGAAGTGTTCCTCCCTAATACGGGTTCCTCTAGCAAAGTAAAACAAAAAGATGTCATCAATAAAATTTCAAATTTTGTTATATGAGGCATACACCCAGTTTCCATAGTTAAAGAAGTAAGTCCCATTTATCGAAAAAAGTATGGTACTCTCTATGTTTGCTCTAGATGTATGTTCTATTTGAATTTAAGTATCTGATTTTTAAATTCACTTTAGGGGTATATTTAATATCTAAGAAGATTTAAAGTTTTATTGCCTATCTCTTTAAATTTCAAACTTGGGGATTTTGAAGAGCGTTCCTATTTCCGCGATTATAAAGGACAGAAGATTGAATTTCCTAGTCGAGCTAGACATATAGATTCATCGGCTATACTGTTTTGTATTTTAGGAAGGTGAATAGGCAATGGCACCAATTTAAAACCTTATATCTTCAATAATCCTTGCGGTGAGATGTTATGAAATCAAGCCGTCTCATTTGTTGCTGGTACTTTTAAATAATCTTCAATTATTAGGCATAAAGAGCTCGATTCCCTCTTGCTGTGTTTAACGGACGATGTTGTTAAGCAGCGAAACCCTGATAGTTCGCTGATGTTGGCAATGCCTAGACCCGTGATTGAGCGGTGTTTCTTGACTTGTTACATTGAATCAATAATAGGGAAGACATGATTTTTTTTCGGGTTTTCTTCTGTTTGGCCGTCCCATGTGCCTGCCTGCTGGTGTTTCTCTACCTGCCTAGTGTTTTTTTGATTAACAGTTGTTTATAATGTCCTGTGAAGCGTTTAAAATGTTCACCAAGTTGCTACCGATGTTCGCCGTAACTTCTAAAACGATGGGGCGTTAATTTGTATGAAAGCAGGGACTGCTATAGCTGGTATAAGGATCTAGGTGATGTATTCATGTGCCAGGAGAGGTACAAGTGACCTAGGTGGTGATATAAGTGTATCCACGATGCGGAGCGCGAACAGTTTGTTTACGCACGCTCTTATCCACATAGTTCTGCAGAGCCACTATTCAAATTTGCTGCGACCTCTACCACAACCAAGACCACTTGCAGTATTTATGGGTCTTGGTTTTCTATGTTAAATCATTCAACACTCAAATCTGCGAATTGAAAGGAGGAATGAGACGTAAAAATACATTTTGCTACACCGAGAAACCTGACCACATACTGTCCCATAAAATGGATTCATTATCTTCATATTTCTTCATCATAGCGCGAATATGATTTATTTAGTTTTTAAATAAACGACAACAAGGTCGCAAAATTCATTCAACATTGAATCAAGTGTACTGAGAACACTGAAGAGAGGTGTAAGACGAATGCTTGAAGGCGATAAATGATTATATAATTAATACTTAGAATACACCGAATAAACATTAGAAAAAATAATTATAGATCTTTAAATATTTGTTTCAGACAATTTATTGATAATAGATGGTCAAGGATGAATTCCTTACATTCCTCAGATGTGTCGCTATTTGAAAATTGCTCGACCACTTGCGAAGGATCCCTATGAGGTCGAGGATGATATTGATGGAGTGGCGTTGCTCTGAATGACCAAATGTTCACACTCTTAGAACCAGCGTTGGCAACTTAGCTCGAACCCTTATTATGAGGGTGAGTCCTGAAGACATTGTATTACATGGTATTTTGCGTCCACGATCCATTGCAGCCTGACGTGAAGGTGTTGCATTATTCGTTCTGGGAAATTCTATCCTAGTGTTGAGAGCCCTCTTCGATGTGTTGAAGATAGTTCGTTTCGTCTGTCCCTAATTACCAGGCTCCACCCGTAATCCAGAAAAATATAGTGAAGACTATAAGCGTTGTTTGGGTGAGGAGAATTCTTCTTAGCTTAGCTGATTCCAGAAACGGTGAACAGTATTAGGGAGCCTAATCTCTTCACGGTTCATCTTATTGAAAGCTGATGAGCCTATCTTTGTTGTAATGACCTGGATGATTCAATCGTACCTCGTTGGTGAGTGTTCCCACTCGTGAGAGATGATCACATCCGGTGCTAATTTCATCATAATCATTTCTTTTTATGGCAATAGAGGCATTAGGGGCAGGGCAACGCTTACTAGAGCTGAAAAAGGACTTTGGGGTACTACCTTTCTGGATGGACTAATCCTGAGTGGCTAAACCGGATATTGGGAGACCTGATATTTATAAAACAGGGGAGACTCCGAGGCCACCTCAGTCTAAGACAGCTATTGAATCCCCTTCTGCCTGAGAGCCACAAATGGCGGAGCTCATTGATAGCTCTTTGGATCACCCGCCCACTTCCTCTGCTAGAAAGAAGCATCTATTCACTGAAAACGGTGCCCTACAGTGGGTAGCTTATGTAGCCTGTTACACTTGGTATCTTAAAGAGCTGCACATCATCCTGGCTGAGAGCAAATTAAGGAAGGCTTATCATTGGGTTAACATTAACTTTTTGACGGGGCCGTAGGATGTTAATATGCTTCTACTAGTTTCTTTTCAGCATTCTTTTTAGCCGCATGCGACTCTATATCTCAGTATGTCAGTCAGTCGGTCGTTCCCCGTTTTGCTTTGTTTTTTGTTTTAGTGATAACATTATAATTATTCGCCAATTTTAACGAAGTTTGAAAACATTACGTTGTTTTACATTATATTTCGAATGATATAATTGCCAAAGTTCTTACAAGGTTACTCCAAGAATTATTCAAAGTATCGAAGGTCGTAAGGTTATAAATCAGAATAATTGAGAGCACGCAACTTTGGTCAGCAGACTTTGTTCTGCGACTATCCCCTCAACCTTATGTCTAACCTTATAGAGCTGACCACCTATCTCATGCGGTATCAGAAGAGAAGCATTGGAACATTTGTAAACAAAGCCCTTTAACACCTGCAGTTCGAAAGAGACCAGAAAATGAGGGCCCCTTGGGTTGAACCCAATTAATAGGAAGATTGGTTTAAGTTCAATAACCCCTTCTCTGCGCAAAATGATGAGCTTTGCCATTTCCTTGGTGCATAAAACTTGCCTGATTATGGTGAGCGGGCTTCACGGTATTTTTGGCCCTCAGGCTCATAAAAAGGCTTGGGTTCCCTCTATGCATCTGCCAGTGTAGATCCAGATCCTTGCTGTCCTGCCTACAATTAGTACTACCAGATAAGGAAATTCACTCGGTCGAACTTCCTCTCTGGTAGCACTGTTGCGAGCAGCTTCCTTTGTGGAGTGACCGTTCCACTTGGCAACTTCTGCTTTAGGTGGGTCACTGCACAGGTAAAAACACCATTCCTTAATGCACCCAGTGTCGCAGTTATTGATAAATTCGTCCCAATTTTGGTTACGTTTTGATAAGCGAAACCTTGCCCAAACTTAGAATTTGGGTAGGCGAAGAAGTTGACGGCGCCATTCTGACTGGTAGAGGGGCTCCTCTCCAAATATCTTTCCACACCGAAGAGGCTTCCTCTTTGCCTTATTGAGAAACGCTCTCGGTCAGCTTTACCAATGAGGAAGAAGTACCCTTTGTGCCTTCTCTGGGACCCTTTCCAACCTTCTTCTAGTGGATTAGGGTGTCTTCTCTCCTGTATCTAAAGATGAGTCGGGTTAACCTTACCCCTTTCTTTGTATTCGCTCTCAAATATTCCGCTTTAATACCAGTGGCGATCTCTTTTTCTCTTGTCCAGGAGCCAGAAAATGTGAAATGGAGCAGAAGGGCAAAATCGACCGTAACTGATGGGAGCAGATGGATAGCGCGAACCGTGTTAGAAATACGGGGAGTGGTGGAGCTCTTCTGGCTATGGCCACCCATGCTTTAAAAACATGTGCTGTGATCTTGAAGGCAGACGTACTTGCCCTCCTTCCTTTACCAATAGAGTCGTTTTGCCCGTATAAATGGTTGTTTATACATATCATAAGCCTAGTGAGTCTTTGCACTGGTTCCCCAAGACCTTTGAAGGGGTGAGACCAATCGCAGGACCTCTCGAAGAGGAAATGATTTGATTTGTATCCCCACCCCAAACGGCCGGTGTTCAAACGGGGCGAACAGGGACTCGAGGCTGTCTCCCACCAAGTCTACGTAAATACGCCCTTGTGCCAAATCCTATTGATGCGGCACATTCTCACGAGCACTGACGAGTATAGTAGGAACTTTCTTCATAGGGTTGTTCCCTCTATCAGCGATCGGTGGCGCCTTTCGGTGAAGGAAATGGCTAAAGGCTGGAATCTCCGGCCTTGGGACCCCTCCCGAGAATGTAGAAAAGAAGAGTCATTCCCGGCCCTCCTTTTCTAAAAGAAATAAAAAGACGAAAAAGAAGATCAGGGGAGGGGCGTCTTCTTCTTCAGGGTTAGGGTGGGAGGTCCGGAGATGAAGGGTCTCCTGCTGTTTTTTGCACGCGCTTAAGTTTGGGCGCCACCCAAACTATTTCACCTTAGGTCTGGAAGATTCCTCGTATGATATGCTTCGACACCTAAGTTTTAGAGGCATGTCATTTTAGTTATATTTGTTGAACATGATCTAGATAGAGGGGGCCGACCTAGACTCATGAAAAATGTCTATTATGGTCGCTTTTTGCAACCATGGAAAGATTACTTTACCCCGCCCGCTTTCAGCCCATTTTCCCTAACATTTTGCGTCAGGTTGATGAAGAAATGGCACCTGTTACCTTAGCCTTCTCCCTAGATGGCGGAGGCCATCTCTTTTAAGCACAGAACGTCCTTTGCAAGTTATACTCTACGTCAGATCTTCTTCTTCGACTGGAAAAGGATATTTGCTAGACCTTCCTTCGGAGACACTACTACGCTATGGCGTTTTCGATTAAGATCAAATTTATGATACCGAATGGGGATACTGGATTATGGATACTCATCACACGCAGATGAAAGGAGATGCTTCTCACTTTTCATACCTAGATTCATACGAGATCGCCAATTCCGTGTAAGGGTTAGGTGAGCCTACTCCAGCCTAATAGGGCAGGAAGAGGGCCTTCCGCATGAAAGTGTTTTCCGTGGTACACGTTTTCCTTTGATCATGAACAGTGTCACCTCAGTGCTGCCGGAAGATGTACTTTCTCGCTCCCCGTACACAACCTTTCGATCTATTTTAATGTAACAAAGATAGCAACTCTGGAGCTTTGCCACACTACAACTGCCACTGAACGGCATCTTTCGCAATCCGAAAGCGAAAGTTTCGGCTAAGACTAAAGTAGTGCACTTCTGCCGCCATCCACGGCTCCCTTCCACGTCAAAACGGATTTGATGTAAACGAGGCTCACCTTGGGGTGCTGGATTTGCATCGTTTCTTGGTATTTTTTTACAAGTAGAATGAACGACCACACTGATTATATGGCAGGAACCAGTTCAAATATAGGGCTGCCTCTCATCAAAGATGGGAACCACCTGATGGGAACTCAAAGCATTGTGCCATCGTGCCCAGAGCCTTCCCATGGAGTTACTCCCAATGCCTTGATGGTTTTATGATGCAGCGATTTATTTCAATTTTTTGCGACGTTTATCTTGTCCCACAAACTGTTCGTCACGTTATTGTCCAATGTCCCAGTTGGGGGATCTTCGCGCACGTTGCCTCTCCTGATACTGTCACCAGACGGATTACTACCACTTATTCCTTGTAGGACCTCGTTTGACTCTAGGGCTGCCTCTCATCAAATATGGGAACCGCCTGATGGGAACGTAAAGTTTGGTGCCATCGTGCCCAGATCCTTCCCATGGAGTTACCCCCAATGCCTCGACGGTTTTCTGATGCAGCGATTTCTTTCAATTTTTTGTGACGTTTATCTTGTCCCACAAACTGTTCGTCACGTTATTGTCCAATTTCCTAGTTGGGGGATCTTCGTGCACGTTGCCTCTCCTGGTACTGTCACCAGACGGATTACTACCACTTATCCCTAGTACTCGGGACAGGTTTGTTAACAGAATTGTCGACTCTTTGTCTTCTAGGAAGGGGATGGCCTCCCTTATTTTATTTGACCTTCTTTTATGTTGGTCGCATGCTTCAGTGCCAAGTACGAGACTAGCGACCCCTGACCTCGGAGCGTGCTTCCTTCTTTTCCTTCTTTTTCAACTTTTTTGATTGTTTGGTTTGGTGTTGCTTTTGTTTTTGGTTTTATTTAGTAGGTATTTTTTTCATTGTTTTTAAGGTAGCTTAGTAATATGATAAATTGATTATTACGCCAACGTATGCCCTTGTTGAAAGTCGCAAAATGGGTGCCTTTTCAAAGAAAATTAAATATGCAAGTAAGAATGAATCATAAGGTGCCTACACCCCTTCTTCCTCCTACACGCGGTGTGTTTAAAGAAAAAGGTCTCGTTTGTTCCAAATAAAGTTTACAGGTCATTGAGGAAAAAAAGTATAAATGAATTCCCTCCAAGAAGCTTTTTTATTTTTAATGATATAACGAGACTTAGCTTGTAGCGCCAAAATTGCATGGTGGAGTAGATCCGACATAAAACCTCACAAATGAGCACCCTGTTGACCCTATGAAATATTTAATTTGAGAACAAATATTGAACACTGAAATAATATGCCATGCTTTATCATTAAACTTATGTTGAACAAAGCAAAATACTTGTAAATAATGATAAACAGTAATAAAAAATAAATATAGTGGCATTAAAACATTGACTAAATTTCGGTATGAAGAAGAAGAATTTGATTTAAAGTTGGTGAGAGAGATATTAGCTTTACAGGCTAGCCACTTAACCGGGCGCGAAGATTTGAATAAGATTGGTTTTATTTATGAAATAAAGATACGGAAATTGACAAAATCCATTCGAGTTTGAAAATTTTCCTATAAAAAGAGTGAGTAGATATGACTATTACATATAAATACATCAATATGAGTATAATATAGGATCAAATTTAGCGGTGTATGTAGGCGAACCATTCTACTAAGAGAATGGTGGATATCATTAGGATCACTTTAAAAGTAAAATGGTCTTTGAAGTTGCGTTATTTGACTGTTTAAATCGGTGAATGATATGGGTATGAGATATATAAAAATAAAGAGAGAAAAGCTTGATATGGGGTCCTTGAATAAATATTTTGCTACCCATCACTTAAAGGCCAAATTAATAGAAGAGATATTCTTATAAACAAGGTCAACAGTTCCTCCAACATAGCAATCTAGGATTTTAGAGCGCTGGTTCCCAACCCGATTTGGCTTATGGCCCCTTTAGTAACCTTACTTTTTTCCTTGTGGCTCCCATAAACATTATTTTTAGTAGGTAATATGCAGATTAAATCTATTTTACACAATGATCTTTTGTATGATGCAAAATATTTGTTTACAGATAAATTCAAATTTATTAGAAAATATTTAAAAAAAGAATATATATATATATATATATATATATATATATATATATATATATATATATATATATATAAAATTGCAAAAAATCACACAATAAAATGATAGGAGGATTCCAAGTACTTTAGAACTTGTTCAGTTCATTGCCAGGGAATAACGAAAATTTGATCAAAGACGGATATGAAGCAAAAAAACAAATTGATTAGGGCTACTTCCCGAAATTTCAACTGTGAACAAAGAATGTAGCCATTTAGGTCACAAAAATTAATACATACACACGTAATTGTGAATAGATAAAAATAAATGAGAGAACATAACTAAATTAATAAATCAAAGGCTAAGATTTAAAATGGAATATTTCGTTATAAATAGGCCTTTTCACAGACGCAGAGTTCCGTAAGAAGAGATCTGCCAATGGGAGACGCCTCCGTCCTCGGCCCAAGGAGCAAAAGTCGACCTAGAATAAAACACTCTCGCTGTAATAATGACGCAACATTACGAGCTTAGTATCAGAAGCTAGCCGAAATTGAAGAAGACCTTATCCAAAAGCTAACATCAATCCTAACATGTAACATTATTACCGATTATGACAACCCAAATTACAACAACATTTTCACCAAAATTTGACTTACCATCATAATAGCGAGTTTTACTAGTTACTACAAAAGTTTGAATGACAACCAATTTCGACCCCTAAAACAACACAACACGAGATTAACATTGCCAGAGCTACCCTTTGCTTAGGGATCTATTTATCCCTGCTTTTGCGTTCTATACCTTTACTATATTATCTACTTTTGCTGGAGATAACCTTCCACCAGGGAAATATACCCTCTTCAAACTTATACTAAACTTACTTCTATAGTTCTCCTCCTCCCCCTTTTTTACCATGCACCAAGATGCCTAGAAGACGGTTGGCCTCTATGGCAGAAGATGAATAAAGAAGAAGAGACAGATAGTTCAGGCCACCCTAGACCAGGTCAGGGCCAACTAGTATCAAGATGAGATTTTTTTTCTTTTATCTCAATCATGAGATCACTATTTTGTGTGCTTCCATTTCAATCGTCTTCACACATTTCGGCGTATTTAATCACCATATACGACGCACAACTGAAGTTGCATTTACTTTTCGTATTGCTGTTTTTACCAGAAATGGTTCTCGGTCTTTGGAAAAGAAAGGGGGATGGGGTGTAGATATCGTCATGGAAGCAACTCACGAGGGTATTAGGGGCTTGTTTCAATTATAATTTTCAAATATATAATTTTAACTTTAGCGAGAGTAAACAAAAGCAAAAGCGCACTGAGCTGGTATTGATTTTGAATGAACCAAGGTTTAGGTGAGGCTATTTCTTCTTGCAAATTTGTAGCTTATTTGTCCAATTCTGTTCTTTCTTTGGCTATCGGAAGAAAAAATGAGGCAAAATCGAGTTTGACTCCAAATTCAACGAAATAAGATTCAAACTCTGTTTTACCGCATTTTGCTTTCCAACCATCACAAAAGAAGAATATATTTCGAAAAATCGCATAAAACGTTAAAGTAAAGAATAACCTTGATACCTAGCAAAGGAGTTTTTAACAAAGACTCATAACACCGACTGTGACTTAACTTCACTCGAGGCTAGAAACTATGTTTCTCTTCGGCTTGGTCAAAGATCGATACATCCAAGAGTTTTAAGAAAGAAAAAAAGAACTAAATAATAGGATCGACGGAAAAAGGAATAAACAGTGAATATAGAGTTAGATAAAAAATAATATAAAAACCAAGACTTCTACGAGGGGCGGTCAATAAGTTTTGCGAATCCGTTGGGCAAAACAGAGGAAGGGGAATGGCTGTTTGTGGAGGTGTTAGAACAAGTTCTGACAAGTCAGGACCTGGAGCCGCACGCTCCTGTCTCGTCTATTTAAGAAGCAGTAGCTGATCGCAGATTGTCACTAAAAAAATTCTCAACAATGGAGAAGGTTGAGACGGCGCAGTGATCAAATTTTTGACCAAGGAAGGCAAGAATGCAAAAGAGATCCATGAACGCATGGTTGCAGTGTACACCGACACCACCCCTTCCTATGCAACCATTTCTCGCTGGAATAGGAAGTTCCGCCATGGTCGTGAGTCCCTTGAAGATGAGCCCGTCCAGGACGCCCGTCAGACGTGACCAACGAGGACAATGCGACCCGTGTGGAGAGGATGATCCTCGAAAATCGACGGGTGAAGGTCGAAGAAATCGAGCAAGAACTTGGAATATCACATGGAAGTGTTATCAACATCATCCACGACAATTTGGCCATGACCAAGGTCTCTGCCCGTTGGCTCCCTAGAAACCTCACGCCCCATGATTGCCTTCAACGTCGTCAAAGTCCACAAGGCCAGAGTTGTACAACTGCCCTGCGCAAGTGCAGATTCGAGGAGAAAAGCCATCCAACTATACAGTCCAGATCTGCCCCCCAGCGAATACTTTTTATTCCACCAGCTCAAGGCCACACTGCGTGGATGCCGGTTTGGAGACGATGAAGATGTCCAGCTCACCGTGGATTGAACAGCAGTTGGAAGACTTCTGGTTGTCTCTAATTGGAAGCCTCAGGAACAAGTGGCGCAAGTGCATTGAAGTCGAGGGTAGTTATATTGAAAAATAATAAAACACTTTTCCTCATATTTCGTTTCCTTATATCCGAATTGCAAAACTTATTGACCACGCCTTGTATGTCTTTATTCAAGACCTAAAACACACACTTCTCTCCTTTTGAAACAGACATAAACAAATATATAGAAGGCAATAGTTCTCAAATTCGGTGACAAGGTACATACCAAATATTAAAAACCTTGTTACTAATAGGTTTCTTAAATAATATAATGAAGAAAATACAGGTACCAGTTGCGGACGAAATAAACCCGTTATAACTCATAAAACCTTTTCTCAATCAGTTTTCAGTCTCAAAATTGTTAGTATTTTTTAGTTATAACTCATTTGGGGGAACTAATCAGCTACCTAACCCCAGCTCTGCTTTAAATCTACAGTTAGCAAACGATTCATGACACATCTATGTGTTCATATTACTAGTAGTTAAACTCATCCTGGCCCATGGTTACCACCCCCACTACGAAGATACGGTCGCTGAGGCCACTAGGAAATTACGGGCCCTCTACCACTTAAAACGACTCTCAATAAACAACAAGAAAAAACTCTACAGGTTGTTCGTAAGGCCAAACCTCCTATATACTGCCATCCCCCTCCATACTATGAGTAAGTCCGCCATCAGAAAAGCACAAGTTGTACAGAAAAAGACAATTCGCTTTATAACCAATGTAACCCTGTGGTACTACATCCTTTCAGAAATCTTACATGAAATGGTATATATAGAACACATAAACGTCACCCTAAACAGACGTACAAAAAGTCTATGGCAGAAGATTTATCATGTCATTCCTGCTAAAGTACTGAACCCTATCAGAGTACCTAAAGAAGAACTACCTAACTTGACATTTAAATGATCTTTCAAATGTAGTCAACTACTGGCATTGCCTAAGATTGACTCGTTTTATAGATAAACCTAACAGAATATTAAACAACATATAATACCTAAAATTAAATGACAAGCTATGAACAAAATATCCGAAGTAGACACAATCTACAGAAAAACGTAATTTAAAAGCCTAAATATCCGAATTGGAGAAACTTTTCGTAAAATAAAATAAACAATCTGTTAACTAAAAGATCCGAAGTGGACAAAAAAAGAAAAAAGAAAAATAAGATTCAAAGTGGAAAAATTTATGTTTAAAGTAAACAATATGAGTAAAGATAAATAAGTAGTAATTTCTAGTAAATTTGAAAATAATAACCGATCTAAATGATGAACGAAGACTGAAAAACAGCAAAACGGAAGTGCAACATCAAGTCTAACACCTCCTACGAAAGATCATATACCTTATGACAAAGGCTTGAATGCTGAATAACCAAACGACAGCAAAATGACTTAAAACAAATAAGCAATTACTTAAGTAGCCAGAAAACCTGGCAAACAAACTTTACTGCTACAAAACTACTTTTTATATCTATATCCTACGTTTTATCCACACACCTTGTATCTTTTACGATCGTTGAATCGTTGAGTTATCCTGACTCCTATTTACAGGCCAGCGCTTTTTTTCCCCTCGCAGGAAATTCAGTAAATGAAAAATAACTGGCTTTTTATCGTGATGAATAAACTGGAGAAAAGGGTCTTAATGTATAACATGAATCAATACAGGGCGAAGAGAGACGGACGCCTAAATATCTGCAAATAAACCTGAGTACATACATGAAGGTATGCGTAAAAAGGGATATAACATAAAATACACATAAAAAATATAGAATTAGAAAATACCAAGCGTACAGAATAAAGGAAGATTATAAAACACGTATGCATATAGAGTGATGAAGAAAGCGAGAAATTATAAAATAAACATTAAAGTTGTGTATCTAAAACATGCGCTTAATTTTTCAGTGTAGACAACAATTAAAGGCCATGAGGCCACTAAATTTTGTCTATGTATGTTGAGTTTTGTGACACCCTGTAAAGGTTCGGCGGGCAGAGAGCCAGGTTAATATCCCGGGGACAACTTTGGTTATATAGGTATTCTCCTACGTCCATACTAGGATCTCATAGTTAATACTTTTGTATTCCCGTCCACTCCTGTCTGAACTGCTTTATTTTTTCTTCCCAAATTTAGTCAATTCTTCTATATTGAAATTTTAAGATATTTGATAGTTCTCATTCCGTTAGGAAAGGTGAATTGACGCTAGCAAGAAAGAATAAATTCTTACTGAAGCCAAAAACGGGATGCAAGAGAAAGAAGATGAATAAAAAACACAGTGGCGAACAATTCACAGATACGAAAACCAACACCAACCTCGGAGTTTTGCTGTCAGACAGGTTTCTAATGAATATATATTCTAGATAAAAATTACTAATTTGTTAAAATTAATTATAAAGCTAAAGCAAATTGTAATTAATTATAAAGAAATAAAGTTTAAAATTAATTCATATTCATGTTTTATAATAAATCAATCATCTAAATTCGAAATTTGAATAATGCTAAAAATTCCTCAATCTTTTCACAATTCGGCTAAATCCAACTAATTCTCGCCACTAACAAATATATCTAAATTTTTGTAAGAATTTTTTAAGTCAATGAGAAAGATACTCATCAAAAAATTATGGTTGAACTCTTGAATAACTCAAGCTTTGAATATCCGAGTATTGAATGGAATAGATTTATACACTTTCTGCTTATTAACGTTGCGTCGGTCCGACGCGCTTGACATTACTTTGTTATTGAAAATTGATTCATTAAAGGAATATTCAAATTTGAAGATTAAATTTTAAAATAGAATTCAGAGTTGAATTAAAATTTTAAAAGTATTTGACATGGATATGGGAACTTCAACAATGAGTTTGCTTTTATGCAGGTAAAAGTGTCATGGTAGGGAAAAGAAAGCATCGCAATTTGATTGCAACAAAATAAATGTGTCTGCTTGTATGTGAGTGCGTATGTATGTAAATAACTTAACCAACTAAACCAAAGAAAAGTTCACTGTTCACTGAAAGATAAATGTACACACACAGCTGTGGTTACCTGTTTGTGTAAGATGTGCTTGTGGTAATGTTTTCAACTGCTCCCTTCAGGCGAAGTAGCATTGAAAATACTGACCAACCCTACCCCTCAGATCAGGGAAAAGTATTGGTTGCGCAACAAGGCTCCTCTCGCCTGGTGTCGACTGTCTATAAAGGACTGTACTCAGGCTCTAGATGCATTATTCTCTAGTTCCAGCTATGGGCACTATCAAGAAGTCTCTTTTACGTCATCCTGTCTAGGCTCCTCTGGGGTTCTAACACGTTATAACTTTACCTCGATTTTCAACATTGATATTTAAGTGTACTTTTGTCGATTCAAGCGATGGATCTTAACATTTTGACTCCTTTCCTAACTCTGAAATTCAAGGGTGTCTAGGAATAGGCCGAGGGATGGTTGGAGTTTTCCCCGTCTCTTATATATATATATATATATATATATATATATATATATATATATATATATATATACATATATATATATATATCCTATTATCACTTTTGCAGAGGGGGCGATGTACTACTCCTTATACTTCGTTCGGTCCTTGCCCTGAATGGGGTTATTGACTCAGAGTGCTTAGAGGTTAACTACGGAGGGATTGGGATGAACTTTGCCAACTAGTGACCCAAAGGGAGTTAGATACACTAAACAAGAAAAAAAATATATATACAAATAAGGTACTTTAAGAGATAAATCAATAAGTGAATCTCGGATATCTCACTTGGCTTGTAAATAACTATTCACTATGTACATCCCTATACACTTGTAATGTTGGTAAGATTCGGGGTGAAGTTGGGGAATGTGAAAGGGAAGGGTTACCTTGAAACCTGATGTTCGGATGGCGCTGGTGAGTAAAGGTGGTGAGATAAGGGGTGGAGACGAAGAGGTAGGTTCTCCAGGGACCGACCTGGTCCCACAATTCCGTCACGATTCGGCTGGAAGAAGGCGGTGACGGGAGCTTCTTGTTAAACTCCGAGGAATCTTGTGTACCTTTGTGAAGGGGGGGGGGGGTGAAGTGACCTATCGAAGCGTAGGGTTACGGAGAAAGGCTCAGATGTAGTTTTTTTTGCTTAGAGAACCAGAGTGAGGCAGTTTGTAGCTTCGGCTCTTACACGTGAGTACGAACTTGGAGCCGGACTAACTTACAACCTAACGGGATAAGGAGCCTTCCTAACTGGGACCGATCTTTTCCCTAAAGACTTAGTGCTTCGAAGATTTACCTCTATACCGGGATAGATGGCAATTCCTGCTCTGTCAGGCGCTGTGCAAGTTCTAGTACTCACGGTTAAAAGAATTAATCTTTTATACTCGAAACTCGGGAGAGGTTCACATGGCTTGGGAAGTAGATTTGATATCAAGCGTCCTTATTTGGGGGAGAGAGGCTTGATTATCTACTACATTTCGTCCTTTGCAAACTTCCGGAAACCACCGGAAGCCAAAATGGGTTCCCATCTATCGATAACCAGTTGAGTAAGGAGCGCGGTGGTTAGCTAAAATGGTTGGCGAGTTCTTCCGGCGGGAGATCATCAGATATCGGGCTGGAATGGGAAGGTCTGATAACCAGCCCGCCCGGAAGGGAGGTGGGGAAATGTGGGTGTATTATGCTATTCTCCTACAAATGGCTTTGTCGACTTATGTTTTAAATACCCACTTACTTATGTACATTTTAGTGCTCACGATTATACTTATTATTGTATGTTCTAAAACTTGCTGCCATCTTCCAAAAAAATGAGCGTTTTTTGTATTTAATTCGAAAAGTTTAATTTGCTCAAGAAATACAAATTTGTACGCAACTACTTAACAACCAAACCTTATCCGGAATATTAATAAACTAATTAGCGACATTCCATATTAGGAATAAGAACCTAAGTAAACATTATTCAAGGCTTCTACACACAAAAGTTGTCTTGCCAACAGTGCTCTTTTTTTTAAAAGACAGTAACAAATTCTAAATTGAAATCTTCGTTTCTTACAAAGACAAATTGCCTATTCCATTGCAGTCCTAAATGGTATAAAAATACACGCTAAGAAAACATCTCTACAAATAAACTGAAGATTTAAGAAAATACAATATTTGGTGTGAGTTCCAATATTCGAAATCTAGAGAATTCGAATTTTATTTATATGCAAATCAATGGTGCCCCTTCTGGTACATTTAGTGATTTGCAAAACTGTATTCCTATTTCTATTTTAAGCTCGCTAAAACAGTT
This sequence comes from Ceratothoa steindachneri, assembly GCA_963969495.1. Taxonomy (NCBI): domain Eukaryota; kingdom Metazoa; phylum Arthropoda; class Malacostraca; order Isopoda; family Cymothoidae; genus Ceratothoa; species Ceratothoa steindachneri. The sequence continues at coordinate 103,814,975 of OZ018327.1, read as the reverse complement.
CTTTTGTATTTTTTAAATTGTCCGACAATTCGATGAAACTCTTGATATCGCTTTCATCGTTATGCCGAGATCGAATCAGATTTCATCTAAATCCATTAAAGTTTTACTATTCCTTTCCTGATTAGGATCATTCGTTTGCTTACTCATTGTTTTTAGGTTTTTAACTTTTTTTAAAATAATTTAACCGATCAGAAGGTTTTTCTTTATTTTAGTTCTGTAGTTCTCCTCCTTTTTAGGCTTGTCTTGAATGGAAAATAGGTGTTTATTTGGTCTCGGTTTCATAGTTCTCATCCTCCTCTTTTGGCTGGTCTTAAACGGACCCATAGGTCTTTGTTGTTGTTAGTTCTGTAGTTCACTTCCTCCTTGGGCTGGTCTTGAAAGGATTCAATGGTATTTTTTGTCTAAGTTCTTCAGTTCTCCTTCTCTTTGGGCTGGACTTGAATAGATCAAATATTCTTTGCTTGTTTAGTTCTGTATTTCCTCCCTTCATTAGGCTGCTCTTGAATCATTCAAGGGTCTTTGTTGGTCTTAGTTCTGTAGTTCACCTCCTTCTGAGGTTGGTCTTAAAAGGAATCAAAGGTCTTGTATTGCCTTAGTTTTGAACTTTTCCTCCTTGGGTTGGTCTTGACTGGATCCATGGGTCTTTGTTGGTCTTATTTTTGTAGGTTTTCTTCGCTTTGGGCTGGTCATGACCGGATTCAAGAACTTTGTTGGTCTGAGTTTTGTAAGTCTTCTATTACTTGGGTTGGTCCTGAATGGATACATAGATCTTTGTTGGTCTTCGTTTTGCAGTACTTCTCTCCCTATGGCTGGTCTTGAATGTATCTTTGGGTCTTTGTTAGTCTTAGCTTTGCACTACTTCTCCACCTCTGGCTGTTCTTGAATGGATCTAAAGGTCTCTCTGTGTCTTACTTCTGTAGTTTTCCTCACCCCCTCTTTTTTCACCATGCACCGAAATGCCTGGAGGACGGTTTGCCTCTATGTCAGAAGATGAATAAAGTAGAGGAGAAAGATAGTTCAGGACACCCTAGACCTAGTCAGGGCTAGCTAGTATCAAGATTTGATTTATGATCTTTTATCGCAATCATGAGATCACTATTTTGTCTGTTTCAATTTCAATCGTCTTCACACATTTCTGGCATATTTACTCACTGTTTATGATGCACAACTGAAGTTCATTGACCTTTCGTATTTCTCTTTTTACCAGACATGGTTCTCTGTCTTTGGAAAAGAAAGGGGAGGGAGGTAGATATCATCATGACAGTAAGATACGAAGATATTAGGGGCTTGTTTCAATTATGGATGGGGGACTGCAGTCAGAACTTGATCTGGAGCGCTTTAAGACCCCCGGCCCCACGCCACTCCTGGGAAAGATAGCATCGTTGCCACAACTAACGAAGGCAAGGTTAGTTGCTGCATTCTTTATCCTTCCTATGCATTTTACTTATTCTTGATGTTCTATTTATTAACTTCTTGTTTCACTGCTATTTCCATATTCATTCACCAATAAATGAAGTCTTTTCGATGGTTACATCGAAGACATGATATCTTGACTAATATTCTTCATTCTTGTTCAAAAAGTACGCACAACACCTCACAATTAGATGGCTTATGTTTATCAACCGGTAGTTTAATTATCGCACTCAAATTCTCTTTTGAGCTAAAATATAGCAAATTACTGAACCAGGATCCCCAAAGTTAATTTATTTTTATTTAAGAACTTTCTTATTGCATTTGCCTTATGACACGGTTCACCTTTGTGCTGGAAAATACAGCTCTTATCTTCAAATTAGTCCAGAATTGTTGGAAAAAGTTTCTGATGAAGTACGTTTTGTTACCATATGAGTTCATGGCAGTGTTCTTGGGTAAACTGGTTAATACTTAAGTTTCCTTAGATGAGAAGCAGTCCCAGAAATGGATAATTTTCGGATGCTTCATTTTGGGCACGGCACAAGACTCGCGAAAGCGCGCTCTCTCCTAATTCCTCATAACTTGCTGGGGTGTCGAGAAGCTTTACTTTCAAAATTTCACCAGTCACAGATAGGAGACATACCGGCCAAGGGTTAAAAAGATAAAAGTCATGAAAAAAGCCATGGATATTTGAGTTAGACAGAAAATATTTCTTTAGTGGGACAAAAATAGAAAATTACGCACGTCATCGGTGGCATAGGACAGATAATCGGAGAATATTTGCCGTGCATGAACGTTGAAGGAGAGATATTTTTCGAAATAGTTGCATTAACTAAAGAAAACACACATGACCAAGTGGTTGCAAAGCCAAGCTTAAGGTAGAGAGAAAAATACCTCTAGTAAAAAATTCGGCAAACATCGATAGAATATGGACGTATATACAATTTTATGGAGGCCAGCTGAGGACATGTACCGCGGATGGTACATTATCTAAGTTAAGCTGAGAACAATGTCGTCCGAGAAGAAGGCCGTTTTGTCAAAGGAGGACAGACCACAGAAAAGGTTGCTCTCTGTTTGTGCCCCAAGAAGGCTATCCACCCTGGTTACAAACTAGAGAGACAATCAGCAATAAAGGAGGGAGTTAGGCGGCAAACCAGGGAAAATAAATCTTCTTTCTCAGTGCGAATATGGCCACTGATCAGAAAGGCAACAATTCCCGGACGATAGGTGAGATCCTGCTTGGCTCAGGGTCTTTGTTTGTCTTTCTCTCTATTGCAGGTAAGGTGTGGTTTGCTTTATCACTCATGTGAAAACGACTGACTCGATTTTCTATAACTTTATCTTGTAGCACTCTGCGACTGTAATCGAAGTCAATGATTGTCCCCAATTAGGCAATTAAAAGTCTCTTACCCCCCGGATAGTAAATTTTATCCCCTAAATACTGGGTAATGAAGTCAGGGAAGACCTATGATGGATAGCTGTTATATACAAGGAGATAAGAGTACAAGAGCACCTCCCATTCTGAAGAGGAAATATGGCAGTAGTTTGATTCGGGGGAAATGCAATATTCAGGGTGGCTCATAAGTCACAGGACACTCCACGTACATATTTGAAAATTCTTTTGTTTCCATATGTACAGGTTGTTACTTGATGGCGTTTCTTTTCTGAACTTTGCGGTAAAAGGTTCTCAAATGGTTGCCATAGTCATGTTATTATAGGATCTTTCATGAACCCATACTGCAGCTAGAAGCCGTTCTTCAATCGCATAATTACTTGTATCCGTCATTATCTGCAACTAATACATACAAAAATAAATAACTAAAGACATAATGAATCACTTCAGGACTAAATCAAATAATTTCTTGGTACATCGTTGCCTAGAGCCCTCTTTAACTGTAGTGTTTTGCGATTTATGGGCTACCCTGTACAACGTAGGATTGTGGATCTGAGAGCATTCATCCTCAAAGCCACTCTTCATACAAACTATCCTGTGAGCCGACAACACAATCATTATTATTATTATTATTAAAGTTCCAAGCCACAACCCCAACTGGAAGAGCAAATAGCTATAAGCCCAAGGGCCCCAGCGGGGAAAGAAACCTGGTATGGAAAAAACGAAACAAAGATTAAGAAAAACATAATAAATAAATAGAAAATTAAAAAAAAAAAAAAAATAAAAAAATAAATGCTATAATGTTAAAAATATTATAATATTATATATGTGTGGATAATGAATAAAATATTAAAGTTATAAGTTTCTGTTAATTAAAAATGTATTAGCACCCACTTTAAATTTCTGAAGTTCCAAGGACTCAACAACAACACTAGGAAGTTCATTCCACAGTTTAGTTGTGTTAGGAATGAAACTTCTTAAAAACTGTGTTGTGTTGAATCTCATAGGCGTAAAGGCCCTACTATTGGCATTTAGTACACCTCTGGTAACTCGTTGAGGGGCATATAAATTGGGCAGATCGTGATGCAGTGGATGATCTGCATTGTTAAAAATTTTATATAAGATGCATAAGGAGCTTATTGCTCGCCTGTGCCACAGATCAACTTTGAGGTCAGGAATTAAAAATTTTATTGCTCTCAAATTTTTATCTAATAAATTAAGATAAGAGTTGGCTGCCGAACTCCAAACAGGGGCGCAATATTCAAAACACGGAAGAATAAAAGCATTAAAACAATTTTTAAGAACAGTCTGCTCTCCAAATACTTTGTAAGATTTCCTCAAAATGCCAATTTTTTGAGCAATAGAGGAGGAAATAGATCGAATGTGATTCTCAAAAGTAAACCTAGAGTCAAGCATAACTCCAAGCAACTTAAAAGAATCACATATGGAGATGGGAATGTTATTTATTAAAAGATCTGGATGGGGAGGATCTAGTGTTCTGGATCTGCTAACAATCATACTCTGGGTTTTCTTTGCATTTAACTTCATGCCCCATGAAGTGCACCAAACATTTATCTTAGCCAGATCTCTATTTAAAGACTCTGCAACCGATGCTCTCAACCCAGGAGATGGGACTGGGGCTATTAGAGTAGCATCATCAGCATAGGCTATAAGTCTATTTTCCAGTCCAAACCACATATCATGGGTATATAATATAAACAGTAGAGGACCAAGAACACTGCCTTGTGGTACACCAGATAGCACCTCTCTCTCATCACTAAAATTATTGTCAACATAAACCTTTTGATGTCGATTTGTTAAAAATTGTTCAATAATATTTAAAAATACACCACCTACTCCCAACTGCTTCAACTTAAATATCAGGGCCTTATGATTGACACGGTCAAATGCGGCACTGAAATCCAGGCCAACTAAGCGAACTTCTTGACCAGAGTCTAATGATTTTTGGACAATGGTGGAGACTGTGAGAAGTGCATCACAAGTGCTCAGACCCTTACGAAATCCAAACTGTAAAAAGGGAAACAGACGATTAAGCTCGGCAAATGTACTTAAACGTTTAGCTAGTAAACGTTCAAAAATCTTAGATAGAACAGGAGTTATAGAAATGGGCCTATATTCAGTAGGGTTAAAACTACCACTTGCACTTTTACATAGTGGAGTAATGTTACCAATTCTCCAACATTCGCAAAAACTACCACTCCTCGCCAGCTTCCGAAGAATAACGGAAAGCTTGGGAGCCAAATACTCTGCAGTTTTCTTAAAGAATAAAGGGAATATACCATTTGGGTCAGTACCACCATAAGCATCCAGATCAAGAAGTAACTGTTTTACTTCACTTGAACGGAAAGCAATCTTGTTTAACCTTGGTTCAGGGAAACAAGTGTCAGGTAGAGTTAGATTCTCATTACTTTGTTTATTATCAAAAACATCAGCCAACAGTGTTGCCTTTTCTTCAGGACTAAGGGTAATGGAACCATCAGGTTTAAGAAGGGGTGGCATAGATGAATCATTCCCAAAAAGAGCAGACTTGAGAGTGGTCCAGAATTTGTGGGAATTTGCTGTGCGCTGAAGAGTTCCCTTTGTGGTAGTATTGAATTCAACTTCAGCATTATTATATACCCTCTGAGCTGCTGTTCTGTAGTGCACATAATTATCCCATAGAAAGGCAGATCTACTCCCCTTCCACAGGTTGTAGGCTTCTTGTTTCTGCATATGAGCCCTCTTACAGTCATCATTAAACCAGGCTTTGTCCTTAGTGCGATATCTGATCATACGGAATGGAACATGTCTATCAATAATTGAAACAATTTTATCATTCAAAATACGAACTGCTTCAACCTCCTTATATATTAGTGGCCAGTTGATCCGGGAGATATCATTTAATATATTGCACCAGTCTACTTGAGATTTGATGAATACTTTGCTTGTATGAGCTATATTAGGAATAGATTGCTCAATACAGATAGTTATAGAAATTGCACAGTGGTCAGAAGTTCCCACAGGAGGATCAACAGCACCTGTAACGACTCCAGGGGAATCAGTGAAAACCAAGTCAAGGCAGTTCCCAGATGAATGGGTAGGCTCCCTAATGACTTGCTCACAACCCGACTCACACGCAAAATCATAAGCCCTGATACCATGACAGTCAGTAGGGGAGACAGAAGACAGCCATTGCCTATGATGAGCATTGAGGTCTCCCATAAATACAAAGCAGGCTTTCCGGTCATTTTCCTGTACCTTGGCCATGGCAAGGAGCAGACAATCAAAAATAGTATCATCTAAGTCTGGATTGCGATAGACAGAAAAAAGATAAAAATTATTTTGCTTACCACATACTTTCATAACTTGCATCTAATGGCAAGAACAAGCATAGGAGGTCTTTGAAGCAGAGTAACCATTCCTAATGTAAACTGCCATTCCTCTAGCCCTAGGAATGGCATCACGCCTAAGTAAAATTGGTTTTTTGAAGCCTGGTATAAGTAGTTCAGAGACATGCCTCATATTTGAAACCAGGGTCTCTGAACAGAGTAAAATGTCATGAGACTTGGATGAAGCAGTCAAGTCTTTAATATTGGCATGTAGGCCCCTAATATTAATATAGAGTAGACGACATTTTATCTGACGAGGATGACCAGGTCCAGGGTTGAGCTCAATATCTCCTGATAAAATTAAAATCGATATTAAAAAAATAATATTAGCAACAAGATCTTCAACAAAAATAACAATTTGTACAACAACAACAACAACAATTTGTACAAAATTATTCAATAGCAAAACTTTCATTAACTGAATATTATATGTCGGAAAAAAACTGATCAACATGATGGAGCCGACACATCATGCAAGGCAAAATTCCCTTCAGGACGCCACAACAACTGAGGGAGGACAGTAATGATGACTTTGGAATGAAAAAGAATAAAGAAAAGAGAAAAGAAAAGAATAGACCAAGGCAACCTCTTGAAAAGCCATCAGAGCCTCTTTGCTCATCTATTAAGCCTGCCCTACACACCATTTGAGTAAAACAAGAGGAGGAATGAAAAATAGGAAAGTATGCCTAAATGTACCCTTAGGCAGGGATCTCAAACACAAGAGAGTGGAAGACCATGGTACAGAGGCTATGGCACAATCCAATGCATGAGAACACCTTTCTGTCAGGGAGGTCCCTTAGCCTTTGACTGAAGTGTCTATCCACAAGACAGTGGAGGGTTTGGATTCAGAGTTATCCCTCTCCTAGGCGGATTGTCAACCAAGACTTCGAGCTCCACCTGCCCGGGTTTGAGTTCGGAGTTGTCCCTCTCCTAGGTGGATTGTCACACAAGACTATGAGCTCCACCTGCCCATACCGTAACCCTGGTATAGGGTGGCTACCGAGCGCTACGCCTTGCCAAAGGGCGACTCGTGATTTTGTCCGGGGCTGCTTATTCAGTTTATTCGCAACTAACCTCTATATCTAGAGGCCTTCCATATGGTATGTCTGGTGTGCTGTTACCGTTTCTGGTGTCATTACTATTTTGATACCCCCCAAATTCATTCAGAATAAATTATAACTTAAATATGTTGTAGTTATACGCCATTGATAAACATGAGAATTTGGGTTGTACTGTTCGTTATTTTATGAACAACATATTTACAGCTGGATAGAAAGATGTGGACCTTTGCATTCACCTCCTTATTACCATAAAATAACACCCTGTGCTCTCTGATTGGGGATTTGAGTAAAAGAATATACAAGAGGAGTGTTACTTAACTGAAACATGAAAGTATCAGTGAAATAAAGAGCTAAGAATCCCAAATATGGTAACTTCTTTTCTCAGAGACTTCTGCATCGGGACGCTAAATCTTTAGATAATTTTCCATTTCTTGTTGATATCAATTAACAACACGATGAGATAGACCTTACATGAATAATATTTCATACATGATAAATATTTTTGAGTTAATTGTTTAGCAATGTTGAATAAATGTTATTTAGCACTGAAGTGTCATCATAATTTTATTGGTCCTACTTTACATTCATTCTAAAGGGGTAAGGGTTGTCAAAATTGAACTGAATACTCCAGATGGGGTTGGACAAAGGATTTCTGGAATATAAAGACAGAATGAAATATTTCAACTTGAACATAAACCTCCGATAAATGTATTCTAGCATTCTGTTTGATTTCTTCGTGGACACATTGCATTATTTGAGGCCTTCCGAAATTTAAACCCCTAGGTCCATTTCTAAAGTAATCGACTCTAGAAATTCACTTTTACGTTTTGGCAGACAAAGTGGATAACCTAAATTTAATTATGTTCAAATTCTTCTGCTCTTTATCTGTTTTATATCCTCGGCAAACTGAAGATTTTACTACTCAACCCATTAGTAAGGTCATTTATGTATGTAATGAATAGCACTGGGAAAAATACTGATCTTTGGTAACTCTACTAGCAAATGGGGCCCAATTAGAATTCGCCACCTTTAAAACCACTCGTCATGATCAATATAGAAGTTAAATTTCTATCTGCTTAAGAATTTGTCCTCTTATTTCCTTTTATTCAGTGAAAGCCTCCTATCTCTATAGATCAAAAGGTTTATTAAAATCTAAGTCAACCATATCTTACTGCATAGTGTTCATTATACATATATAAATCAATTCATGAAATTACGGCGTTCATAATTCCGTAAAAAACACCATACTTCCTCAACTTTCAGGATGTCGGATGAATCACAATAAAGTTCGCGCATCTTTAAGGATCTTTTTAGAATAAGACCCCAAAAAGTTGGGGCTTTCGACATTCGTTATGATCTTCTTCAAAGGATGTCTTCAGAAAGAGACAGAGTTCTCAAAGAGGATGCAATTTTCCTTGTGGACTCTTGATTCGTATCTAATTTTGACAATCTTAGACATCAGTAGTATTGAAGGTAGGAGTTCGAGTGAACACACACTCAAGAGCACATTCAAACACGTACACACGTACGTGACCTTGCACCCCGAGTTACCTCCCTCCCTTACTGGTTTGTCGCTAAAATGACCCCCACCTGACATTTCCACGTGCCATCCTCACCCCACCTTTAGGTCAGTGATATTTTTCGAAGGAATTAGCGTGTGAGCACACATTGGTTTGGCTATATTTTTCCCGTCCCCTTCCTACCCCTCATAGATCAGTGACCTTTTTCCTGGTATTATTGGTGAGGATTCTCTGATGCGTTTTGAATTTTCAGTTATTTTCTAGTATCACGTAAGAGGGGAGTTGCCACCTAACCTTGTATAATTCATTAATTAATCCGTCTAGTTAACATATTTTAAATTATTTGGCCCTAAACCTCTCTGTTTGTCACACATTCTAAGATGATCCTCTATCCACAATGTATCACACCCAGACTTAGTAAATATTTTCCAACAGAAGATGTGTGTATCCGGATCGGATTATAGATTTAGGCCAGACAATTCATCTACGGTTGATTTTTTCTATCATCTTCGTCGACTTATTCATGAATAACCAATTGATTGGATGGAATTTCTGTATAATGGGTCATTCCAACCACCTATAAACTACAATAACGGAAAAGAAGTACTTGAATATCTCCAGTTTATCGATTTAGAGGATTTAATCATCGGTGAAAAATTAAAAAACGAGCTTATCGACCAGTTTTTCTTTGTAGGAGATCTATCGGATCTTCACAATACATGGAAGGATAGGTTTTCTGCATATAACATTCTAACATAGTTGATAATGTGGAGAAAGTAGTGAACATGGCTATCTTTGAGAGTAAACCCATGTCTGAGTCCAGGATGTTGTTATCATAAGTAATTTGCTAAGTCCAGTGTTTTGTCGAGAACAATATTCTGTTGAGACCAGTATTGTGCTGAGACCAGTATTGTGCTGAAACCAGCACGTGAGGTTTATTCACGCAAACTTTAGTCTGATAGCAAGAATGACCCTTAGACGATCTTTCGTTCCCTCTGTCGTCTTTCCGCGCCTAGCTCCATTTTCCCCATCTCTCCTCCCATCAACCCATCTAGTCTCTCTAATTCTCTCTCTCATAAAGTCATAAACCTTAGCACCATACTAGCCCAGTCGTCTAAACAAGCCCATGCTGTTTTTTTGCGACCATAATCAATTGCCGCTTAAAGTCCTTACTCGGGCGTCCTCTGAGGCAGTAACTACCCTGATATCACGCTTTTACAAATCTGGATCACCTAAGGACGTCTTGCAACCTAAACTCTTCCACTAAATTCTCCCTGCTGTCTTCCCACTGATTCTTCATCTCTTTAACACTTCTCTTACTACAGGGGTGGTTCTCTCTTCCTTCAAACAAGCCTCAATTCGTCCTATCTTTAAAAAAACACACCTTAATCCCTCTGAACCATATAGTTATCACCCTATCTCACAGCTTCCATTACTCTCTAAGATCATCAAGAGAGGGGTTTCTCTCGCCTTAATGACCATATTTTTAACTGCAATATCGTTTAAACGTACCAATCGGGGTTCAAAGCGAAGCACTCTGCTGAAACCGCTCTTCTTAATGTTTCAGACGGTTTACTTAGAGTAGCCAATAAAGGTAATACGTCAATTTTAGTCCTACTAGACCTCTCCTCTGCTTTCGACACCATCGACCACTCTATCCACCTTGATCGTCTTCAAACTTTTCTTGGTCTCACGAGCACTGCACTTGCTTAGTTCTGCTCATACCTTTCCTCCTGCACTCAGTTGGTCGTGCTCGCTAACCTCTCCTCCGTGCCCGCGCCCATTCCTTTCGGGGTGCCTCAGGGCTCAGTCCTTGGTCCCCTCCTCTTTAGCATCTACTTACCTTCTCTTGGCTCCCTTCTTTGCGATTTGGGCCTGGCCTTCCACCTCTATGCTGATTACACTCGGATATACCTCTCCTCAACCCCTGTTGCATCTTCTCAATAAATTACTATGATCCTTTCAGCCTACACCTCCATAAACGAATGGCTGTCTAGCAAATTTCTCAAACTTATCCACGATAAAATTGAAGTTCTCCTTGTTGGTACCGCCTCAATGGTCGAGAAATTTAAAGCTCTCTTCCCCTCCCTTAACCTTCAGGAAACCAACGTTACCTTCTCTGTTACCGTAAGTAATCTTGGTGTTAGTTTCGACGAGCAACTCTCGTTTAAACTCACATTCATCGTATCTGTAAGTTTTCCCTCGGTTTCCTAAGCAACTTTTACTTGTTCGATTCCATTTTGATCGACAAAGCCTTGAGGCTGCTATTTATGCCTTTGTCACCTCACGCTTAGAATACTGCAATTCTCTTCTAGTGAATCTCCCTTCTTCGTCACTTCGCCCCTACAACTATTTCAAAACTATGCTGCCTGGCTCCTTCTTCGCTGCCCCCGGTTATCTCCTTCGATGCCTCTGTTACAGGAGCTAAACTGGTTACCTATTCGCTTTGGTACCCAGTATAAGATTCTTCTCATCAGCTAGAAGGCCATAAACCTCGAGGTTCCCTCTTATCTCTCGTCTGCCCTCTCCCATCGTCAAACTCCTCGGGCACTCCGGTATAACCTCGCTCCCATCCTAAACACTCCTCGTTATGTTCTATACTCGATGGGTAACCGTTCCTTCTCAGTTTGTGATCCTAGCCTCTGGAATGCTCTTCCTGCCGAAGTCGGATTTCTCCCTTCCTTGCTACTTTTAAACGTCTCCTGAAGAGTCTTCTGTTCAGAAATGCATTTTCTCCCCTGTAAACATTCTCTATACTCGCTACACGTCCTCCGCTCTGTGAGGGCTACCAGCTCTGAAGGGTGCATTGAAAAGTACTTATTAATATTAGTATTATTATTCTAGTGAGACCAGTATTCTGCTGAGACTGGTATTCTGCTGATGCCATATTTGGTAAAACCAGTATTCTGGTGAGACGACTTATTCATTTGCGACGAATATTCTACTGCGTAGAGTATTCTTTTGAGAGCAGTATTCTATTGAGGACAGTATTGTTTTGAGTCCACTATTCTGGTGAGACCTGTATTATGTCAAGATCAGTATTCTGTTGAGAAAAGTATTCTGGTATGTTCAGTATACTGGTTGAGTCAGTATTCTGTTGAGAACAGTACCCTGGCGAAACCAGTATTCCGTTGAGATCATTAATCTGGTGTCTACTATTTTGTTAAAACTACTATTCTGGTTAGACCAGTATTATTTTGAGACCAGTATTTCTTTGAGACCAGTAATCTGGTGAGTCCAGGGTTTCGTTGAGACAATATACTTTAAAACCAGTATTCTGGTGAGACCTTTATTATATGCAGAACAAGTTTCTTTTGAGATCAATATTCCGGTGAGTCTCGTATTCTGTTGATACCAGAATTTAGTGAAACCGGTATTATGTTAAGACCAGTATTTTTTCGATTCCTGTATTCTGTTTAGTCCAGTATTATATTGAAGCCAGTATTTTGTTAAGGCCAGGATTTTGTTGAGGCCAGTTAACTTTTGAGACTAGTATTCAGGTGAGTCCAGTATTCTGTTTAGAACAGTGGACTTTTGAGACCACTATTCTGGCAGGTCTGGTATTCTTTTGAGGCCAGTTTTATGGTGAGCCCTTTATTTTGTGCAGATCAGTATTCCTTTGAGAACAGTATTCTGGTGAGTTCAATATTCTGTTAAGACCAGTATTCTGTAGATACCATTATTCCTTTGAGACGAGTATTCTTTTGTGACTAGTAGCCTGTTGAGTCGAGTATTCTTTTGAAATTAGTATTCTGGTGTTTCCAGTATTCATTCGGGAATAGTCTTCTTTTGAGACTAGTATTCTTGTGAGTCCAGTATTCTATTGAGGCTAGTTTTCTTTTTACATCAATATTCTGGCAAGACCATAAATCTGTCGACACCAGTATTCTGTTGAGATCAGTTTTCTGTGCAGACCATTATTCTGCGCAACACATTCTTCTGTGCAGAACAGTATTCTTTTTGCTCAGCCAAGCTCACTATTCTTTTGATATACGTATTCTGGCGAGCCATGTATTTTTATCAGACCAACATTATTTTGAGGCCAACATTCTGGCGAGATCATTATTTCTTTGAAACCAGTATTATGTAAACGCCAGTATTCTAATCAATATAGTATTTTATTAAGAGCAGTACTATGTTGAGACTAGTACATATTATGTTGAGATGATTATTCTGGTCAGTCCAGTATTCTCTTGACACCAGTATTCTCTTGAGACTAGTATTATTTTGTGACCAGTATTATTTTGTGACCAGTATTCTGTTGAGTCCAGTATCCTGTTGAGATCAGTATTCTTTTGACACTATCTTTCTTTGGAGACCAGTATCCTAGTGAGTTCATTATTCTTCTAAATCCAATATTCTTTTGAGAAACGTATTATTTTGAGACCAATATTCTTTTAAGACCAGTATTCTCTTTAGTCCAGTATTTTGTTGAGACCAGTATTCTTTTGAGATCAGTATCATTTTGAGACTAGTATTTTTGTGTGTCCAGTATTCTGTTGAAACCAGTATTATTGTCAGACCAGTATTCTTGTGAGACCACTACTATTTTCACTTGCAAAGTGAACAACCAAGAACCGTTTAGTAATTTTTTCAAATATAGCGAAAACCAGTGGGTGCCTTGATTCCAAGATGTCTTTGATCGGTAATAAAAACGATTGAGTATGTTAAGAGAACAGAAATTTTGTTAAGGGTATTTTTCGCCTAGCCAAAAGGGGAGATTACTTGCGGCATCCGATATATAAACTGTCCTTTTTGGCACTAATAACGAAATAGGACCTGCACAGAGTGCCTAGTTACCAACTTAGCAAAGGTTTCGATTGAGAAGAGCGTACAGCAACAGGCAGTTAATTCCATATTCTAGGAGCAAATATGGAGAAATCACGATAAACAATGCAGTACAGACGACTACTGGTAGCAAAGGGGTAAAACCAAAACGTAGGTCTCTTAGGCGCTAGGAGATGTGCGTTGGTGAGGAAGACGTTTTAAACAATCGCTACGATTATTATGGATCGAATTGGTATCCTGTACAGTTCAGGGAGCAAGGACCTTGAATGAGAATCCTACAGACATAATAGCTACTGAATTGTTTTGAATGAAGAGGGGAGGGGGGCAGCACGAGGGGAGTTACAATAAACGAGGGTGTAGGTAAAGATATCTGGTGGCCTCCAAACTATTGCGATTCAAGCGAATGTGGAAAAGATTACGGGGAGAGCAGATTTTGCTCATTAAAGTTTAGAGCAACCACTAACGATGGCATATGAAGGAGAAAGTCAGTATGGGAAGATGTATAAAAATATGAAGTTGTAAGAAGTGAAAATTGTAACAGGTCCTACTATGGTCATTGAAGGCCGATATGGCGCGCATTTGCCGGCGTGGGGCCGGGAACCATGATACAGTTGACATCTGGAGAAGTGAAATCACTCTCCTTACCAACGCCCTCACAAACGTTCCTTCCCCGCCAGAATATATGGAGAAGCATTTCCGGTTGTATATGTTTCTCTCTTCCACTTAATTTCACTTCTGCTGAACTAATTTTTTTTACGGAACTATCCCCCAAAACATTCTTCGATAGAGGCCTCGTCGGAAAAAGCAGAGAGAAGGATTTCAGTCACGCCCTTTGAGAAATCGATTGACTCTCTAAGGAGAAGGACGCTTAGATTTTTCACCGGGTCGGAATAGGTACATTGCACACGGTATTAAACACCTGAGAGCTTCATTAAGTGAGCACCTAGCAATAAATAACTAATAGCTTTGGACATAGCCTCTTTGATATTGAAAGTTAATGATATGTTTATATTTGATGGATTTAACTGACTCTCCATTCCTATCGATTACGTAATAAAATAACCTAGGAAATTACTGCCTTATTACAATTCCTGTCTATTATTCTGGGTTTCATCTTGAGCTCACAAATATATATGTCAGGGTAGTGTATACTAATGCCCGATAAATTTCAAAGCTACCATTTGGTTACAAAAGAAACGAGGAGTGTTTGGTTACATCAGAAAAGAGGGAGACGTCAAAGTCAAGAAAGTTCAATATTTAATGGGACTCAAGGACAAGAAACTTCTTTATGTAATGAGACGAAGGTAATTGGCCTTGCAAGATATTTCAAGAGATGCATCCTGTTCTCCCGTTGCCTGGCACGAAGACCCTAAATGCCAATCCTACCAGTGATCTACTCCCAACAGCCCTAATCCAGATTTAATGAAGGTCTTCATCCTAATACTACAAGAATTTCCTGGTACGTACCCCTATACTTTGGTGAAACACGCCAAAGAGGAGTAGCCAATTTTTTGCTACTCTCTTTCATTCCCAGCGGGAGTAGAAATTAGCGTAGCAAAAGGAACACAAGACCGAAAGTTTTCTGGTCAATATGTGATTCATGAATACGATATTGCACTGTTTTTTACACATTCAGAACGACATGGTCTTTACTTATACACATATGCGATTATGCACAATACATACTCACATATGCACTATGACACAAATAACCAACTCAACTCATTTTTACTCAATACTACCTTAGCAGAGCTAACCTACTCAATGGAATATCCAGGAGACAAACGCACACATGTGACCCATTTAATATACCAAACATTTACACAGCGAGATATATATTTAGCTCTCATACACACATGACTATAAAAATAAGAGGGTAGAAATGGTGAAAGTGTTTGAGCCGAGGAGATTGCCATCGAGGAGAAAATCTGTGTTGATACTACGATAGATAAAGAGGAAAAAATGGCCAATTAAAAAATAATGGCCAACGTCCGGTCTCTCAAACAGAGGAAACAGTGCCCTTTACTGGGAATCTTCCTCTTGTCTGATTCATTCATGGAAGTAATAGCTGTAAAGAAAGAACTCTTTTCCTTTCTTCGTCCCTCAGCTTGAGTTGGGAGTTGTGGAGAAAGGTCTTTCAGAAAAATGGGGATCGAAGACGAGGCTAAAAGCGACTTTTATTCACTCGGAAACTAGAAAGTTGTCGAACGGCGGACGCTTAGAGAGGAAATTATGCTGAGGGGAAACACAAGAGGGACATTAACGAAAGATCGTGAGTAGCGAGGAAGATATACCAACCTGAATAGAAAGTACTTGATACAAATTCAAAGATAGACCATGAACTGCCACTCCATTTTGGGAGTCTTGTAAAAATAAGACCTTTCTCTTTTTCTCTCTCTTTTAAACGCACGCACGCACAGACGCAAACACACACACATTTTTCTTTCCTTTCGAATGAAATTTAATTCTTGCGCTTACTTTAAGAGCATAGAAGATTTGGCTTCCATTTTTATTCCTTCGAGACGCTGAGTTCATTTGCAATCATTTACAATTTAATGAGTTTTTTCATTCGTTTCCGAAGCGACGAAGCAAGGCTAAAAGGAACTGAAATTGATACGTCAAAACGAGAAATATGTCTTTTTCTCGTATTAAATCGTTTAGATAAAATCATGGAGTAGAGTTATTATTATTATTATTTTCAAATGTAATCAGGATACGCTTTTAATTTGTGTAACAAAGACTTCTTGCTTCTTTTCATGTAAAGCTTTAATGATGTATTTCTTTTAAATTCATCTTTAAAGGGATAAATAGAAAGGACCGGAATAGTAAGGCTTATAATATATTCGGAATCGGCTTTTTTTTACAACTCAAAAGGACTTAGAATCCCATTTCGTTCTCAAATTTACATATTAACTAAGTGTAAGTGGCCGTATTCCCTTCCTGGATGTAGATGTAAAACAAAACAGTAACAAAACAGCGACGGAAAATATACCATCACCGTCAATCGAAAAGGGACATACTTCGGTCGATGCCTTAACGCCAAAAGTGAGTGCACCGAAACCTATAAAAAATCGGTAATGAGCTCATACATAAGAATAGCCATCAAGAACTGTTCAACGTGGACCGCACTTGATGAAGAATTTCGAAGACAAAAAAGATCCTGTAAAAATAATGGCTACTCAAATAAAGAATACGACAAGAGAAAAATAAACTAATACCACTCTACTACAAGAATCAAATGACGCATGCTTACAAAACAGAGAAAAGAATCCTACAATATATCATTAAAAGTAACACTATCAAGGAAAATAACAAGTTATCTTTAAGAATTTATTATAAAAACACAAACGTAAGCAACTTATTAATGTAAAACAACCTCTGCGGAAAGCAATCGATTTTAAAGGCTACAAATATGGTATACAAATTCCAATGCCCCAATGAGGACTGCAAACCTCATTCAAATAATTAATATATAGGTATGACCACTGCTACCATTAGACGGCGCCTAACGATGCATTTACAAGAAGAAGGAATAAAAAACACATTACGAAGTTAAGATTAACGCAAAAATTACAGGAGCAACTCTGGTGGAAAACACTACCATACTCAGAAGAAACCCTGACTTTCGCCGCTAAAGATTCTGGAGGCTCTTTTCATTTAAGAGATGGGCCCCAAACTTAACATCCAACGCACCAGTTCCAAGCGAGTACTTCACCTTTTCTGCTAAAGGAAAAAGGTACTCCGACTTTGAGCTATAAAAGTAACAAAAAACTAAAATAAATTTCATTCTTTGCTGCTCACGACGAGCAATGAGCAGCGTCACCGCTAAAGAAGGGAAAACAAAGGGAATAACACAAAATTAACGCATCCTCAACAATAACGAAGACTTCCGTCTGAAGACACCTTAAGAAAGGCGAAAGTTCAAGGACAAAACTCAAATTAGTTGTAAAAAATAAAATGGATCTTCGTCAACTGACCTTTTATATCCACCCAGATACCAAAAACTACATTCACTCGCTTTGTTCTTTTTGTGTATTTTTGGCGTAAAGGTTTTGTAAGCACGTCACCATGTCTTCTTTCGAAGTTTTTAAAGCACAAGGAGAGTCTCTCAGATTGAATAGAAACGATTTAATGGCTACATACAAGAGTAAGAGAGAGCAGTACGAGTAGAAAGAAGGGAAAGATAAGCAAAATAACGTGAAAAAAGAGAAAGAGAAGAGATAAAAAGAGAGAAAGAACGTGAAGGAAGAAGAGATGAGAAAAAAGAGAAGAAAGAGAGAACATTCGACAACATGACATGGAAATGATCAGGGACAGAAGCGAAACGAATTCAATTACGTCTAGGACCGGAGTGAAACAAACTGCTTCCATTGTTTCCTGTTTTCAAGGACGCAGGAGATTTCGGATCATACCTCACTCACTTCAAGCAAAATTAGAGGTCAATCTTTGGGATATTTAAACCAACCGCGTAGCCAACTTGTTGCCTTTACTTAGTAACCAACTCAGGGACATTTTCATTTCTCTCACATCAGAGGCAACTATCGATTATTCCACGTTAAAAGCCGAATTGCTTGCTGCCTATAACATGACTCCGGACATTTATCATGAAAAGTTCCGGACTGTCGCATCCAACCTAACCAAACATTCCGACAGTTTGGATATTCCTTGCAGCTTATTTTTAATTTCTGACTAGACGCCTCCAAAGTTCCCTAGTTATACGATGCTTTGGTTTACTTTGCCCTCAAAGATTAACTCATGGCGTCACTTCTCTCGGAGATCAGATCCTTTGTGAAAGACCGGAAGTGCCGGACATTTAAAGAGTGCATTGAGGAAGCAGATGAATATGCAGCTAGTTATAATTGCTATCCGTAGGAACGGAAGAAGAGTGAAGCACACCTCTCCAAAGCAAAGCTCCATAAGGCCATATTCATCCCCCACAAGAGGAATGAGTTCATCAAAATAACTGGTCAGTTTAAGTCTAAACCCTTTTCTATTCCAGACAAACGTGAGGTCAAGCCCCTATCCTCTAATCCACCTGCTTTGTCGTTCTCCAGGATAACTGTCGTCCGTTACTCCTATGGATTAGAGGGTCATGTAAGAAATAATTGGCCTCAGAATTTTCAGTTTAGAGGTTGGCATCCCAACCAGGTGCACAATATAAGGGATACACCTGTTCAATCGCCGTACATTTAGAAGCACACCTTTCTTCAAGAGAAATGAGTCCAGCTAACGCCCAGGTGAAAATTCTGTTTGACAAAAGCACTCCTGGAGGTCTCAAATTCGAAAATGGAGTGGTGAACTCTTGCCGGATCTCAACTCTCGTGCGCGACACAGGGTGCACGTGCATCGTGACATATGATAGGTTACTTCCACCTGTAGCCCCGAATCATGACAAGTTTGCAAAAGTCCACGATTACCTTGGGCACGCTAACAGATTCTCCATTGTAAAATGCTACATCAAGTGCGCCTACCTCACTGGCTGGGCTGAGGTCGTCGGAGCGCCCATCAAGTTCTGTGCCGCTTTAGTTGGCCAGATTCCGCGGATATCCGCCCTTCCCGTAGCTCAACCTTTGACTGCCAGAGCTTAAGCAATTAAAGACTGGGAAGCGCCCACACCTCTGGAAACCCCTGGCGCTTCAGATTCCCTAAATTTCCTGAACGATGATTTTAGGAAATATCAGAAAGATTGCGAATCCCTGCGCCCCTTCATGGATAAAAGCGCGAAACAAGAGGAAATAAACCATTAGAGGCCACAAGATAATCTCGTTTCTTGTTAGGGATGAACTTTTTTTTCGCGTATGCTCAGCACACACTAGCACAGAGTCCCAAGTATTATGTGTGCCCTGCTCTTACGTTATACCCATCCTTCCAACCACCTACGATAGTCTCTTCTAGGGTCGGTCTATTGGCCAGATGCATCGGACAAAATCCTGTTTTATTGTCGTTAGTGTGACATCTGCCAGGAGACCGCAATTAGTGCGCGAGTCAAGCCTGCACCCGTACAGAGTAAACTATTAATCTCCGAACCCTTCTCCCGAGTGGCAATTGATTTGATCGTCCCGATTCACTTACCTTCAAGTGAAGGCCATAGTTATGTTTTAACTTAGGTCAATTTCACCACTAGATTCTCTGAGGCAGTGCCACTTAATAAGATTGAAAGCATCTCTTGTGCCGAGGCACTCATTACGAATTTCTCCCGTGGTGGTCTGACGAAAGAGATATTGTCGGATCATGGCCACCCATTTCCGTCCCAATTGATGGAATATGCGAATATGCAGGCATATTGCTCATGATAAAACCAATGTTTACAATCCCGTTCCACCCAGGCGGAAATGGGATGTGCGTAAGGTTAAATGCCAGTCTCAAAGCCATTCTTTTGAATTACTATACGGAAGAAATGTGCAGGGTACCTTGAGCATATTGAAAGAATTATATGCGAACCAAAAACTGGATTAGAAAATCTAATCCTCGTATTCATATCTGCTTGAGTTACGACAGAGGTTAGAGAAATACACCGAAATAGCGTACCAAAATGCGGATCTTAGCCTGGATAAGTATAAAACTTACTTCAACCACAAATCTAAGGAAAGAAAATTCAAGCCAGGTCAGGAAGTCTTGTTGTTGCTCCCAAAAGAAACCAACAAGCTACTAAGTCAATGGAAGGGACCTTATCAAGTGATCGAGTAACGGGGACCAGTCGATTATTTGAATAAAAAGATAACAGGAAGGAAGCTTTTCCACGTAAATCTCATCAAAAAATATCATCGGCACGTATGGACTACCCAGATTGTGGCATTAGATGAAGAATCACCTATGGAGTCTAATTATTCTATGGATACCTTGGTGTAGTGCAAGTCGCTTGCATAGAGCAAGACAGCAAATATATCCTACACGTCTTGCCAGACCCACCCGAACTCTCGTCGGCAGAATTAAATGTGAGTGACCAGTTGACGCCTCCTCTGAAAACTCAAATGCAGTCCCTCCTGATACAATTTGGTAACGTTATCTCTGAAATTCCTGGTTATGCAGCCAAATTCCAACACAAAATTCAATTCACCACTCAATAACCCATTCGATCTAAGTCGTATTCGCTTCCCATACACTCGAGAGAAGCATTTAATGCTGAGGGTGACAAGCTGTTAAATTAGAAAATAATAGAGCCGTCAAAATTAGATTATTGCTCCCCGGTTGTCATGGTTAATAAACAAGATGAATCATACCGGATGTGCATCGATTTTAGGAAATTAAATTTGGTAAACGCTTTCGACGCAGAGCCGATCCCTC
The DNA here is from genome assembly GCA_963969495.1 of Ceratothoa steindachneri. NCBI lineage: Eukaryota > Metazoa > Arthropoda > Malacostraca > Isopoda > Cymothoidae > Ceratothoa > Ceratothoa steindachneri. The sequence continues at coordinate 103,794,130 of OZ018327.1, read as the reverse complement.
TTATCGACCAGAATTTTCATATTTTTGAAAAAGCCAAATTCATAAGCGATCTGTATTTGTGCAATGCCTATTATCAAATTCCACTACGAGAAGAGGTCAATAAATACACAGCTTTCCCAACTGAAAAAGGGCTGAAGCAATTTCCACGACTCCTTTTTGGCCTCGTCACTGCATACAGTAATTATAATCGAATGATGAGAAGGCTATTAAATGGGTTACCGAATATATCCTAATATTTAAGGGGCTACGAATAAGTGGAATCAACACCTAAATGCTTTTCAAACACGTCTAAAAAGACTCTGAGAACATAATTTAACCATTGGCTGCAGTAAGTGTCACTTTGCTCAATATACAATTGCCTATTTAGGCTTTCGAATTGGAGATAAAATTCGAGCCATTGTTAAAATGCCTATGACGCGAACAAGAGCCAATTAAGATCTTTTATGGGTTCTGCGTCCTTATACGGTCGTTTTACTCGTAATTTCGTTTCACTGTCGGCTCCTTTGTTTGAACCTTTGAAAAAAGCTTTTGTGCTTATTGTATGGTAACCACTAACGATTAAGCGTTTCGATCAACTCAAAAGGGAAACTTTAGTCTGCACCCATGTTACGCCTGCCCAATCCCCATAAACCATTTGGCATACGAACAGATACCAGCAACGATGGAATAGGCTGTGTTTTCATTCAATAAGCGTAAAATAATGAGACTTTCCCATTGTGTATGCAAGTGGAAAAATGCCACCAAGAGAAAAGAATTACGCTGTGATTGGAAGAGAAGACCTCGCGATAGTTTAGGGAATTAAAGAATATGAAATGTTTCTGGTAGGGTAAGAATTTACAATAGAAACTGACCATATACCCTTATCCTATTTACGAAATCTAAAAAACAATAATGGTCTTCTAATGCGCTTAAGTTTATTTTGACAAGAATTCCAATTTAGGATTCTGTATGCTAAAGGCTCCGAAAACTGTAAAGCCGATAGCTTAAAAAAGAATCCATTTAATTCTCCTTCGAACTGATCTAGATTGAGAGTAAATTATTCTAATTTTAAGATTGATTTATTTTATGCACATATGCCCATGAAATATATGCAATTAAGTTTAAGGAAGCATGTACGCTTCGGATTTATTTTCTCTGTACTAATTGTGTGAAAATTATTGCTTATGGATTTAAATCAGCTGAGCCTCCTTCTTAAAGGTATTTTTTCATAATTGTGGTTATTGTCTATGGTTTTCTTTTGTGATATTAATATTTATAGATATCTACTCTCCAGTCTCTATATTTGGAAATTTTACCCACGACTTTATTGCCATGCACTTTTTTCATAAATTACGATGTCCTGTATAGCCCTTGTTTGTCCTAGGTGATACCTTAAGATTGAGTTATTATTGGATGTCACTCCTACTTGGAAGTTCCATCTAAGGGAGAGGAGATGTCAGAGAGAAAGATGGGTAGGACGAAAAGAACCTGCGATCGGCTTCTTTTGAGGTAACTTCCGTTTGATAACACGCCCTATAGTGAGCCTAATTGTAGCAAAGAGAGATACTGCTAGATGGCGTAAAAGTCTAAATTCACTTCCGGCGCCTCTATGTAAACAAAGGAAAATACACTTCCAGTGCCTTGGTGATATTCGCTTCCGGCGGCTCTATATAAATACTAAAGCATTGGCCTGGGTAAATTAGTATTGTGTTAAGAGGAGACGTTCCATAAGGTAAGTTCTGTAGGCTCTGATTGCTAGTCGAGGCTAGGCGGGAATTAAGTTGTGATAATTTTTAAATATTAACTAATATATTCATTGCCCTGTGAATAATTCCGTACTTAAATAAGACACGGCCATAATTATTAGAATACGACCCGGTGCCCTGATCGCTTGCTTTATCTTTATGAGTGTCTAGTTTGTCTCTCTTTATAGCTTCTTTCTCTCGGACTCCCCATTTCCCAAGAGCCCGAAGACAACAAAAAAAAGAATCAAACGAGAAAAGATCTCTCGAGCACAGTTTCCTCCCCAAAAAATACTTAAACAATCTCTACTTTCGAGACTGACTGTGGTTACTGGAATAGAGGTTGTATTTTCCGTCATAACTTTGAACAAACCTAATCTGTGCTGTTGGAAAGTGCTCGAGCTCAAACAAACAAACAATTTATTGGCACCAAAAGGAAGCCATAAGAGCTCATACATGGTAGGTCCTATTAAGAATAAGGCTAAATTAGGTGAAACCCCATCTAATAATTGTAAGCTCTTTTATCTTTATTTTACTTTGAGTATTGATGAAATTTCGTCTTCATAATTTCGGTGTTTGGAGATTCTTCTAGACTTGAACGATGCAGTTGCTGAAGGCAAATTTTCCCATTGATGTTTTGAATTTCCACTTCTTCATCTTCTTGTCGTGTCCTCGCGTCACTTACACGCCTGTCGAATAAAAAAATATTTTCTGCAGTATAGGGAATATTTCTCAATAATTTATATGTTTCTATTTGTTCACCCTTTTTCCTTTTATTTTCGGGTGTAAAGAGATTGAGTTTTTTAAGCATATCATTATAGCTGATGTTTAATTTCTCTCATCATTTTCGTATAGCAATGCTGTAATTTTTCTATGATATTTACATCTCTAGTTAAACATGGAAACCAGAAGGGAGCAGTATAATCTGATATAGGTATGAGTAACGACGTGTATAGTTTTAACATCGTCTCTAACTTACGCGTTGAGACGGATTGCCTGAAAAAAGATGCAACTCTTGTTGCTTTATTTCTAATTGCAACGCATTGACTGGAGACATTTAATTTATTATCTATTTTAACTCTTAGATCGACCTGCTCTTTTACTTCTATAATCTTGTTGTCTTGGAAATAATATTTAAATTTAGGATTATTTTTTCCGAAGTGTAAAACACCGCATTTGAAAGCATTAAGCTTCATGCCAGATTCGTTGCACTATTTAGTTAACATACTCAGGCAGTTTTGTAAACAGCTTGAGTCTTCCTTATACTTTATTATTTGCCCAAGTTTACTATCGTCCGAGAATGAATTTACTTGGCAATTCATTCCAGAACCTAAGGTGTTTACAAAAATTATAAAGAGTAGGAGTCCCAAAACGGAACCTTGAGTTATCGGCAGCCAATCGGATGTCACCGCATTTAAAATTACCCTCTGCTTCCGATCTATCAACTAATTTTTAATCTAAGTTATCGTTTTCTCATGGATATGCATAGCCTTTAGCTCTGAAAGGAGGATACTGAACGGGAGTTTATCAAAGGCTTTAGAAAAATATAGGTACAACACGTGGTAACTAGAACCTGAATCGATAGCTTTTGCTACATGCTCATAAAATGTGATCCGACTAGAGACACAAGACCTCCTTTTCCTGAAACCATGCTAAATATTTACTAAGAGTTGATTTCTCTCCAGATGATTGCGTAATTTTAAATCAATAATTGACTCCATTAGTGCTCCTACTTCTCGTGCTTTTCTCGAGGAGCCGAATTCTAACTCCATTAGAATGCCCTTTTGTAGGTCGTGTGCGGCCGAGTGTGTATACTTTGATTCATCTATCATGTCAATTATCATATTTTTTATTTGTCTTTCATGTCCATTACTTTATTTTTTATTTATCTTTCATGTTTAGTATTTTTGTACGGTAGTAAAATTTATTTTGTTTCGCCCAGTTTTATATACAGAAGCCTCTAGATAGTTGAATTAATTGTCCCAACTATAATTAGTCACTCTTAGAGATTTATTGAAACCTAAAGTTCAATTGAATTATTCGAGACAAGGCTCAACTGCAGAGATGCCCTGCGTGCTATCCCGCGACCGTTCCGTGACACGGAGGAGCAAAAGGAGGTCAGAAGATCTAACCTGACCTACGACAATAATGATGGTGTTACTAGGAAGAAAAATGGGAATGATGATATTTTAATGTATATTTCAATGAGAACTTAAAAATCGCAGTAAGGTACAAGACTTGAGCAGAAACAAGACTTGACTTAGACGTCCGAGCATGATATATGCAACCCGAACCGCTGATTTAGGCAAAATTATTTGTAGTCTTCTTAGTATATTATAACACCCTCCCCACAACAAAGAAGTAGAGAAACAACTTCCTTCATCTATTTTCCGGTATACGAAATATATCGTAAAAAAATGGTTTAGATCCAAAGAGAAGTAGAGAAATTGATGACTGCCAACCCATGAATAAAAAACGCTTGGTCGATCGCCTTCATATCTCAAATTTATACCCGAAATCTGTTAGATATATATCCACCATTATGAAAGGCATAAATTCTGTTCTTTGATTCAGATTTTCATTGAATTCCACCATACAAGAAGCAGTTAAAAGAGGGCTCACAGGTTTCTTCGTTCACCTCACTGTTGTACCTCCATTTTAGAGAAACGCCACGGAATCTTTCTTTGTCCACTATTATTTAAGTGTTGAGTCGATGGATTTTGAGTGTGGTCAGGTAGGAGTCAACTTTAGAGGCTGATTTCGATAAACTCTCAAGCGAAGCGGGGCATATAATCCTAGGGTGACACCGAGAGTGCTGCATCAACTGACAACATAAGGAATCTTTATAACTGGTTACCTTAAGGTGTTACAACTGGCCTCCTTTGAGTAGTATTCGACCATCAATCTCCATTGAGGGAAAGCGAGAGGTAATTAGAGATAATGCCCGAAGAGAACCCCGGTATGGGAACAAAGTGTGCTCGAAAGAAATTTAGAAGAATGAAGACAACCACTTTTCCAAAGAAAACAAAAGGAAGCAGGCAAAGTAAAAAAACTCAGCGATATTTTGGGTTTCCTTGATAAGGATTTTCATTTGTAACCAACTTATGAAGCTTATTTATTGCGTAAAAATCTTTTGCAATCATTTATTTTTATTCGTTTTTCTACTTGAACCCTTTTTGTGTTAATGATCATTGACAAGAAAATGCTTGATTGCACTACTATTCCTCCCTCCACAATAATCATTGCATTTTTACTTTCTCTGTCGCTACCAACAACCACTGCTCCATGAATTTTAACTTAAATTTAAAATTTAACTTGAAATAAACTGTTAGTAAGATGCAAATGGTAAACTCCAAAATGTGGAGATCTAGACAGGCAGGTGACAGAGTTTAAGTTGAACATGGTGCAAGATGAGGCAGAGTTTAAGTTAAACATGTTGCAAGATGAGGCAGAGTTTAAGTTGAACATGGTGCAAGATAAGAGAAATCAAAAGAATTCAATGAAAAGGAGGATAAACTTAGAGTCCTCTACCTTGGAAAGTGTGAACAAACCCCATCAGGTTATAGATGGACCAAAGTGTCTCAGATGCAGCTAATATGAAGGTCAAGAGCCCTGGTGTCGACCCTATGTATGTCTTAAAAGAAGAAGACCAGCAGCAAACCTTTTGGAAATGAGGAACTATAGGAAATCTCTTGGACACAAAAATCTGGTATTAGGAGCTATTAGGACCATAATCATCTGTCGAAGGCTTTTTAAACACTTATTTTATAAAAAATACCTAGGTATTTTTAGTATATTTAGTATATGTATTATACGTCGCAAATATGTATTTAGCCTATTCTAAAATAAAATAAAGTTTCTTTTGTTTAGTTTATTTTAATTTCGTTTTAATTTGTCTTATAATTTTTTTCGTTCATATTTGTTGCTGCTAATTTCGTTCGTTGGAATATTGGAGCTGTTTTTTGCTTCTTGCCTGCGTCGCTAAATTTTTTTCTGTTATCGACTCCTTTCGCTTAAGACCTTTTATTTCCGAGTTGACTGGTTTAAAGAGAATAAAAAATAGTACTTTTAAAGAGCGAATGGTGTGTTATTGAATAAGTTTTCTTTTGTCGGTAATGCAATGAAGGCTTAACAAAAAGCAAACATCGCTGCCACTTTAGTGTGATTCCTACCTATCAAATTTATCTTTTAGCGTGATTTCTACCTCCTACATAGCCACAATATTGATTCCTACCTCAACTAAAGTTGAGAGAAAAACGAAGTTACTTTTACTTAGTATAATTAAAACCATAAGGATTTTATTTGTTAGAAACATGAAAAAATCAAATGATAAATGGAAATCTAATGGAAAAACTTTACAAATGTCCATCAGCACTTCAAGATATAAGTCGGCATTTTTTTTCCTTTGAAAGTCTCTAAAAAACTACATTGAAGTCACCCTTCAGTTGATGGGTGGTACTACTCGTTTTGTTTTCAGTATTTTCATTTTACTTTCTAGCCCAAATCGTTTTATTTCTTGAGTATAAGCTGATCTATTTGGACCAACATAATTATCTTGGTGGTTTATAGTTTGATGATCAAATCCCAGTTGTGAAAGTCTGCGATATTGATTTATATATTGAAGTTGCATGCCTTCGTTATTAACAATCATTGATTGGTGACACATAAGAAACAGGCATTATTTGATTGGCTCGGATGACCTCTGAAATGACCTTGTGGCTTTTGTCCTCCGTTAAATTGTTAGGTTTTTCGAATTATTAAGATATGAAATTAGTATTTTCAAATACATAAAGCTATTATTTGCCGCTGCTATGACGTCATAATCATCGCGAGGTTACATTTACTTTTTATTTGAGTCTTTAAATGTCTCTATCAGCTCATATCCTTCACGTTAAATCTAATTCAGTCTTACTTCCACACGGTTAAAAAAATATGTTCTTTTTGGATTAGGCCAGGTATTTGAAATAATAATCAATTACAGTTTTAAAACTCCCACAATATTCATGCCAGGATACAAATACAGTTATTTCATAATCATCAGTCATTTTGGACTAAAGGCTATGCCATGGTGTGTAACTAGAATAGGTTTCCGCTGAAACAACATCACATAAAATCTAACAACTTACTAAAAATAAACTAAACCAACACCCCAACATTATTTTAGCTTAAAAACAAACTGAAAAAAAAATTATCTACCTGAACCCTTACCACCATAATTATTTTGGTGGTTCAAAACAAGCTATCGATGACAAGATGTCTGCCAATCTATTTTTCGTCCTAACATCAAAATTAGAAATTTGCGCGCCTTAATTAGTGAAAATGCTATATATTTTATATCTTCGATATACACTTTATAAAATATACGCAAATGCTATATACTGTATATCGAAGATATACACTATATAGCATTTGCGTATTTTTTATAATAGGATATATGATAACAAAGCGCCTTCGATTGCGTTGGAGTTGTTTAGGTAGGAATCAAACTAACACAGAAACATGCAAAGGTAGGGATCAAATTCTGGTAGGAATTAAGCTAAAGCTGCCCAAAAACATCTTTGGCGCTGCACAACGCTGAGATTTCAGTTCTTTTGACCCTAGATCTGATTTTGAAAGCGAGAATAATTAGGTATGAACGCTATGTTTAGAAACTTGAATTATAATTTCTTTCTTCTTTTCAGGTTAGGTTGGTTAAGTTAGGAGGGGTTGTTGGGTAATTACAGGTTGATTAGGTTAGGTCGGCTATGTTAAATGTATCTCGGCAACGCTTTATTTGCGCCAGAAATTAAATACAGATTCATTTATTGAACCTTAAAATATATAAGAACATTCTGTGAAAACGATTATAGTCCTATTCTTCACCATCACTCTAATGCGCTTCCTCCCTCTCAGTACAACATAAAAATCCTAATGGTCTCCCTAAGAACAGAGTAACCCACCAGTGTGTGAATAGGAAAGTAAAGATAGTTAAATGGATTGAAGTAGACTTAGATCTGGGACCAGTTTCATCTATACCCACGAGAGAACAGGATTAGGTAGAGAGGAATGCATTCCCATGTCAGACGGGGCAAATAACGAGAACCATTTTAAAGACAGGGTCGGGAAAATACCCTGCCAAACACTAGTAGAATACAGTTGATGATTTTGTAGCTAATCTTAAGATAGCGGGAAGTCCCTATAATAAGGTCTGCTGAGCAAAGTCGCGTGCTCTCAATAATTCTGATTTATGACCTTACGACCTCCAATACTTTAAAATAATTTCCAAACTAATCTTGGGAGGACCTTGACAATTACATCATTCGTAAGAGAATGTAAAACAACATAAGGGTTTCCCATTTCGTTAGAATCGGGGGAATAGTTATGTTATTGCCAAAACAAATTAATTCCAGGGCTAACCTTGAGACAACCTTAGCAATTTTATCATTCATACAAGAATGCAAAACTATATAGGGGTTTTAAATTTCCTTAAAATTGGCTGAATAGTTACAATGTATTACCAAAACAAAAATTAGCTAAAGAGGGCTCGAGTGACATAGTGAGATATACATAGAGTCACACGCGACTAAAAATATAATTATTGATACAGGGTTTAGAGTCTCCTTTTTTAAAACAGATCAGTTGAAGAAGATTCTTACCAATGACAGAAACTATTACCCATTAGCCACACCCCTATGCCATTTTTATGAAGTAGCTAATATAAGATTTTGAACCAGCATGAGATTGGTTCAAAAGGATATGCATTTTATGTTTAATATTTTCTTAGGAATGTATTTTATTATTCAAATAAGTTCATTATCGATCCAATTTGTTTGACCAGTGAGAATTAGATACCGGTCTCTTCTGATATCTGGCCCATTAGTAGCGGCCAAGGAGGTTGGTCAAAGTTCTCATAGTTCCCAGTACCGCCAAGAGCGCTTCAATTGTTAAAACTTATAGAATAACCCCATCTCCGGGAGTTCAAGACTACCTCATGAGTTCACATAGACTCTATTAGCCCTATACTAGTCGTGCTAACCTGACCTGAGTACCAGAGTGTGTAAAGAGAATGAGAAAGAGCTTTTACAGGACACATCACGTGGAGATTATAACAGAGAAGATTTCTCAGCTGAGAGCGATTTCAAAAGTACGCTACGAACGAAAATTTCAAATGGCAGAGATTTTAAGTTTCCTATGCCAGCAAAAGCTCCAAATTGCAAAGTTCTAGCACTGGGTTTTAGGAGTTCACTACTTGGTCAGAATGTATCAGTAGAACTACAGGTGGAAGAGTTATTAAAAGACTTCCCTTCGAAAATGGAGCTCGATCCAAGGTTAGAAAATCCACCCCTTATTAAGAGAGTACAAGTTAACCTCAAGATGAAAGAGAAGAAGGAGTTTTTACACAGGCTAGACACAAAGCTATATGTCCTTACGAGAAAGGTGTTTCAGAGGGATCCTCAGAGATCCATCAAGGAAATAAAACAGTGACTGACACAAACTGTTAATTTAAAAGATTACAGTGGATAAAATTGACACAATCGGTCAGAGTTTACGAACTTGTTTATATTTTGAAGTAACAATGAGTTGTATTAACTTAAAAATGGGGAAAAGATGTATGCCCGAAACATAATTGTTACTGCAATGGAAGCAGGGGTAAAAGAGATATAGTAATTAAACTAGTACTGAATGTATGTATGGGTGTATATATGTATGTATTTACTCACTTGTTTCTCCTCTCTTTATATATGTATGCATTTGTACGTGTATGGACATTTAAATGGCCAAGTAAGAATATGTGATATACGCAGTGCTCAAGTTGTGAAAAGAATTTAGGAAGGATTGTGGATTTTATCCTATGGGAAAATAAATTGTGTTGATAACCACACAGAGGACCAACAGTGTACCATACCTTTTGATGATTGTAACCACTAGGATAATTTACTTCTAAAATAGCATACATACCGGTACATGCTATGTATGTTAGGTGTCAGATACTCCTGTCTGTCATTGTTCTTGACCAAGGAAGATCAGAATTTGGATTTGGTCCCTGCCTGGGCTGACACGGCACCCCTGCTTCTATAGTTAGGATCATAGGCAGCTGTAATGGAAGTCCCAAAACGTTTCCCTTTGTTGGATTGCAATCCAAAGTTATACAAAGAAGCCCCCAAATCAATCTTGTAGGTGATTATTCACATGGATCAGTTGATGATACTTATAAGTTATAATAATTAAACTTGTTAAATTAAAGGGTTTGTTTTAATTGTGATTAATTAAATCATAAAGTACAAAAAAAACTCAATGAAAGAAAGGGGGAATGAGACAAAAGACTGATTATTATTTTATTTCAGTTCAAGTATGTTGGCATTACTCGAATTTGTCTTCGAATAGTTCATCAAATGCTATTTGAAACTGCTTACCTACATAAATATATTTCAATCTATAAAGTCTTGTCAGTGGCTGCTTAACAGATCATTAAATGCTATTTGAAATTGCTTACAAACATTAATATGAAAAAGTATACAGATTATCTAAAAACGGACCAGTCCTTTCAATGGTAGTCTAACACAACTTCCCTCATCTCATCCAAGTTTCCAAAGATTATCATAGTCATGCTTTTTGTTCTCCTTGCTTCTGGCTCTCGCTATTGGTTCATTAGCTAAACAATGACTTTGAAGCCAAGAATTGACATACACTTCTGGTCTGAACTTTGTTAATGGTGGACCAACACACTGGATGAAAAGCAAGGCTGACATGCTTTTAACCTCTAGGGAACTTGTACTACTTGAGATTAAAATGTTCATTTGAATATGTAAACCCGCGTTCACACTCAGCGGTAGAGTGGTTTAGTGTGTTCCTGCTTGGAGGATGGGTTTAAACTCTTCTGGTGATGGTGGCATCCTTTCATCAGTTGTGAGTGTAACCATCTTAAAGTATTCCCACATCCCTCTCTGAACTTGTCTATCATCAAGCTTAAAAAAGAAGCAGAATAGCTGTACTTCCTTTTCAGCATAACGCACCCCACACTTATCTGGCCAGCTAGAAGGCTGCAGCACATTGAGATTATTTATAGAGCTCTGATGTTCTTCTTTGCTTTTCTGTTTACTTGGCCGAAAACCCATCCTCGTCTCAAAATTAACAGCCAAGGAATTGAAAACTGTTCAAGATTTATTTCTCTTCTGTGCTTTGAGTTTTTTTATTCAGATCCACACCTTTTAAAACCATCAACTCACCTGCTGTCTGAGCTTCTTCTATCCTTGGTCAAGGTTGATCTGCCATGGACTTAAACACACGGACCTGCCGACTGAGACTTACTTCGGCATTAGTAAGTGTCATGTTTTGGTCTTGAAGGGAAAGAGAAAATGCAGACAGCTCTTCTAAAGCATCATATATTGTGCCTAGATTCTGGACAAAGGTTGCATTCGAGAAGCGGCTTGCTAAGCCACAAAACATTCATCTTTCCAATGAGCTCCTTTGAGGATCAACTGATCCATCAGAAATTTGCTTTCGAAGTGCTGAGTACTGCGGCCATACATCATTGATGGTCCTGTAACTGGATGCTACTCATCTAGTGCTAAGGACTCTACCTTTGTTCAAACATTATACTGCAATTTCCTTACAACATTCAGTGAACTCACGGCGAGTTTTGGCGGATGCATGGTAGACACTATTTACATAATCAAAGAAAAACTGGAAGTCCATAATTTCCGCAGTTTCCTCTACAGCATCTTCTGCAATCAGCTCAAGTCGGTGGTTCATGCAGTGCCACACCATCACGGGAAACTCTTTCTAGAATTATGGTTGCAACACATGATTTGCTTCCAAGCATGACAAAAAGCTCCATCTGAAGCGAAGCCAATTAATTTCTCCTTCATAATGGCTTCAGTGAAGCCATGGTGAGCCAGGGTAGTCATCAGAGCATGGTATATTCCAACCGCATTGGTAGCAGAAATCTTAACTAGTTCATGTTTAAGCGAACTTTTCGCCAGCTAAGTGAATTTACGTTATTAAGCTGTAACTAGATAACGTTAGCTACCTAGGCCTAGTATTAGCTAGGTCGCCAGCTAATTATCTCATAGAAAGATAGAAACATAACTTAGCTTTAAAATATCGTTGTTATTGCTTTTGTACAGTCCTTCAACCTTGGCTAACTTCAGTAATGACTTTTGACTTACCTGTTGTTCTATTTCTTGTCATTAGCAAGAAGGTTTCTCAAATCGAGCTGTCGTGGTCTCTTGGCCATGATGACTGGTGGTAACGTGCGCTGGTTCTGCTATGCAGGTTACTAGCTCATCAATCAAAGAAGCACCAACTACAGCACAGCGATCTGGTGTCCTCTATTGGGTTCTCTTATTATAGCCGGTCTTTGTTTGTAAAAAAAATGTTTTTGCATAAGGGCGCACGGTCATTTGGCCGTATGAATATGCGCTAATCCTAATGTCATAATAGCAGCAAAAATACCATGTTTTTTGATAAATCACATTAGGGATGGGAGGATGGAAAGGGGGGATAGCAGTTTTAGAAGGGGCATGATTTTCACCATTTTTATTTTAGGGGGATGCCAGCCCCACCCCAAATGCCTCCTCGAATTGCCCCTTAGTTGCACTATATATGATTACATCACCGCATAAATCAGAGGAGCAAAATATTATTCAAAATAACGATAAACAACGGAGAGATTCCATCAAGGAAGATATCTCCGGCATAACGGGTATATATCTTTTTTCGCTGTTTTTTCCTTTTTGATTATCTTTTTTATATATTATAAAAATTATTAAGTATTCTCATTATTATTATCGACTATCCCACTTTATCTCTTTTATTTCCCTTATTTATTACTTTTTTCATTCATTCAATCTCTTACCCTTACTTTGCAGGACATGACAGAAGCAACGTCTGTGAACACAACTAGATCTCAATGGGAGCTCCAGCAAAGAAAATGCTGTGTCAAACACTACTACAGGACAGGCTCGTTCAAAAAAGTGAGAAGCATTAGTTTGAATGTGAAAAATCCCCCTCCAATAGCAAAATTCAGAATTGGGTGGACCACTACGAGAACTACGGGACAGCGGAGAGCTTCAATACAGCCAGTGACTACCCTCCAAGCCATTCAGGACACCCCGGGAAGCGTACAGCTGAGCTGATCAAGATAGTGATATAGTCAGTTCAGCAGAGTCCAAAACGCTTTGTGCGCAAGCGAAGTCCGTCCCTCACTATATACCGTGAGACTTGAAGGATAGAACTAATAATAGATGTGAAGGCTAACCATACAGAATACAGATGAAGCAAACCCTTACAGCCTCAGACAAGAAGCAGAGAAAGGCTATGGAAGTCAAGATACTGGAGAAGATTCAGGAGACCCCAACTTTCCTTAACCACCTTTGGACCTCAAATGAAGCTCACTTCCATCTTAAAGGAAAGGTAATCTCAAAGAAAAATGTCTTCTGTGGTAACTCCAGAACAAATGAGGTAGCCACCAAGCCCCTACACTTCCCTAAGTGCAGAGTATGGACTGCAATCTAAGCCAGAGGCATCATCGGACCATTCTTCTTCGAGGAATCTGGCGCGACAGTAACAGTCACCAGGGAGCGGTATGTTGAGGTCCTCAAAACCTTCAAGAGGAAGCTGCAGATCCTGTTCCCGTAGCTTATGTGGAAGTTCTGGTTTCAGCATAAGAGAGCAAGCTCTCACACTTCAAACCTGTCGCGAGATTGTCTGAAAGAGAACTTTAGAGGCCGTATGATCAGTCTCACGACTAATTTTGAGTGGGCACCTCACAGCCCAGACCTTAGCCCACCTGATTTCTTTCGCTGGGGCTACCTTAAAGACAGAATGTACGGAGGGAGATCCAGGATCATCGCGGAACTCATGGCAGCCATCAGGGAGGAGATCAGAGATATAAGTCGGTCGGTTTGTAAGGACATCATGGACAACTTTATGCTGCGCCTCAAAAAATGCACAGAGCTAAATTAAAGTCATCTCGAACATGTGCTCTAAAATAAAGAAGAAAAGTCCAAAGACTCTGATGTTTTAATATAATGTTTTTGAACACAATAAACTAATTATCACGAAAGTTTCACTCAATCCTTTCAGAAAATTAAGAAATGAGGCCTATTGAAATTTGGGGGCCGTTTTTTGTGGTCACCTCTATTTCTTTTTCGACATCACCTATTCCTGGCACTAATTGGATGTCTTCCCGTTTAAAAGCTCCTTTGGTTACGATCCATTAACCAGCCATTATTCCAGGTGTTGCATTGTCGTGAATGTGCAATAACTCTTAATTATAAAAGAAGGATATTGAATGGAATTTTATCAAGGCCTTTACCAAAGTCTAGAGACATCACATTGAATCCAAGCCTGAATCGGCAGCTTTTACGCGAAGTCATAAAATGTGACCATATTAGTAAAACAAGATCTACCTTTCATGAAACCAGGTTGACTCTTTACGAAATTGTGATTTTTCTCCAAATGATTTCCTAATTTTTGATAATATTTAACCATTATTTTTAACATATTATCAGACTTTTGGATGTCATTCGAAGGAAGCACATGCAATAGGACGACGTGAGGCATTATTTTTTTTTAAATTTAAGGTCTTATCATGGTGTAAAAAAGCAAGGGTTTGAGAGACGAAGAGATGGAAGACAAAGGTTGGGGACAGTAATATGAGGGCATGACAATAATCAAGAAGACTGTTATAGGAATTTAAAAGCCCTCTGCAGAAATATGAATTGATATGATCCCGAATTCTTAAAAAAATAATAAAGGATCTTGGCCTGCTCAGCCTTGGTTCAAATAGAGGAAAGAAAAGTCAAAGGTGACACCGAAGTCTTTATTTGATTTTTTTACGCTACAGGATAATGCAACTTGAACTCTAACAAGATCACTGAATGGAATTATGTCCTTATAACCTTAGCAAGATAAGAAGATCAACAAACAGGCTATTAGACTTTGGTGCGCTTCAGATAGTAACTGTAAGCCTGTCTTTTGATGACTGAGAAAGGAAAAAAAAATCAATAAACAAAGTTAGAATCGAAGAGGGTGTACAAGAAAGATGATATATTGGGTTGACGAATAAGTTCTTGCGGTTTTATCAAATTTATTCATTGCCATTAACAATTTAAGAAAAACATAATTTTTAATTGATAACAATATGCAATTTAATCAATAATGTATTCTCCGTTGTTATTTACGACTTCTTCCCAACGTTCAGCTAGTTTTTCGATGCCTATGCAATAAAAATCTTTGGATTTTGACTCTAAGAATTCGTCTAACCAGATTTTTAATTCCATATCAGTATTGAACGAAACGCCGCGCAAATTGTTGGAGAGCGATTGGAACAGATGGAAATCAGATGGAGCCAAGTCTGGCGAATATGAAGGATGCGTCAGGATTTCCCAATTAAGCGTTTGGATGGCGTCTTTTGTCATATTGGCAATGTGAGGACGAGCATTGTCGTGTTGCAGAAGGACTCCATAACGTCGATGAGGTCGCTTTTCACGAATAGCTTTGGCGAGTCGATACATTTGTTGAACGTAGAGTTCTGCATTGATAATTTTGTTGTTTGCAAGGAGCTCATAAAGAATGATGCCTTCATAATCCCCCCTTACACAAGGCATCGTCTTTCGTGGAAGAAGTCATTGCTTTAATTGCAGGAGTGGTTTTTTATTGGGGCTAAGCCATTGTTTTCGATGGTCCATGTTGACATAAACACAATACTTTTCATCGCCAGTGATGATGCAATGAAGAAATCTGTCTTTATATCCACGAGTAGCCTTGTGACGAGCAAGCAAACCTGTGGCAAGCGTGGAGCATTGAAGTTTGTTGTTTTTTCGCTCAAAGCGTGCGGAACCCATGCACTGAGTTTTTTAACTTTCCCCATCGAATGAAGGTGATTCACTACACTTTTCTGATCACACGATTGATGAGGATTTTCATGAAGAATGTCGTTCAATCGATCTTTATCTGACTTAATGTGGCGACCAGAACGTTCTTCGTCATTGAGATTGAAATGACCGTTTGTGAAACGGGAAAACCACCATTGAGCTGTCCTTTCTGATAAAGTATTTTCTCCGTATACAGCACCAATATTGCAACGAGCTATTGCTACGTTTGCATTGTTCCCATCTCGATTGAAAATGAATAACAACAAGTGTCGAGAATGCGCCTTTCTTTCAACTTGACATTCCATTTTGAGGGTACAGAACAAAAATTAAATTAACACAACTTTTAAATAAACCGCAATGACTTATTACTCAACTTTAAGACGTAACAGTAGCAAAAGCCTAATAGTCTACGCTGTTAAGAGACGTAGCCTAACCTTTGCAAATTAAGCTCTCATTATGTATTATTTTTTCTAAATATGTCCACAAATCACGTCAACATAACTTAAAACAATACAAAATTTAAAAAAACGCAAAAACTTATTCCTCAACCTAATAAATATCAAGAGATATGACAGAGAAGACGAGTTGGTGGCAGTGTTTACCCAGAGAAAGAAAAATGAATAAAAATAACTTCCTATGAAGGAAGATTTTGGGCACAGCAATTTTTTGAAAAGAGGACCCTAGGTCTCAATATTCACATGGACTGTTTAGGTTCCATCTTGGAGGTAGGAGCACAATCAACTTTGTCCAGAGCATATGGGACATTAATGTTTAGAAACATTTTAAATGAGCTGGATCCAACGTTACAAAAAGGAAGGAGATGTCTAAAATAACTAAAAGGGGTAGACAAATATCAAGAGTTGCGTGACATAAATTGTCATACAGTTGCATTAGAAGGGACAAAGTGCAGCAACCAGGCTAAAAATCAAATTGGAAAGCTCTTAAAATGTGCAGAAATCAATGTTCTCGCAGATCCTGACGACAAAAGACAACACGCTCCAGTACATCAGGGAGAAAGGGTATTTGAGATATTTGACTAGTGTTGGACAGGCACAAGTGATCAATTGCTCAGAAAATAAGTTCTTATCTAGTAAAATGTGTAGGATAAGGAAAAAAACAGTGAGAGCTTTAGAGGTGAAAGAGAGACCTTTTTTATGAACTTAATTTGAGGTGATTTTCTCTTATTCGCCCACTTCTAAACCATCTTAAGGGTATGAAGGTAAATCTTCTAAACGCAGAACGTTTCCCGAATCCTAAACTCTCAAGTAGAAGTTATGCTTCGAAAGTGCCTTTACTCGAATCAATTGAAATATAAAAAGAAAACGCAACTTGAAATGTTCGTCGAACTGAGCCAATAATTGAATTGTCAGTTTTCGCCCACTCAACATCTATCTTGCTCTGAATTCAATTTCCAACCTGTTCTCTCTTATTCCTTCTCTCGGTTATGCCTTTTTCTACTCCTAGGTTCGGAGTGAACAGCCTTTTATGGTAGGTTTGATAGACCCATTATGTCTTGCACCAGTGAAAGCATTTCTTCAGTTTGAGGGCAAATAAATTCCTTGTGACATACTTCCCCCCTCTTACATATTTCACTCTCATATTCCAAAACACCCGTTCTGCACCTAATTTCTTAATATCGATCAATTTTATCAAATTTATTAATTTAACATTCTCTGTCCTTAATTATCTAACTCACTATAATTTTTTTTCTTTTGGAAATGTCGCTCCATTAAACCAATTCTCTCTCTGTCTCTCTCTCTCTCTCTCTCTCTCTCTCTCTCTCTCTCTCTCTCTCTTTCTCTCTTGACATTTTACTGATTAAGAGCCGCGTTCATTCCTTCGCACCATTATATTCATGTCAACAAAATCATAAGAACTTTTCTTCCTTAATGAAATTAGGATTTCTTCTTCGTGTCTCTTGCAAGAAAATAAGTTCGTAGATGAAAGGAGAGAGGTGCTTCCATGGACGAACGGTTTTCGTGTTTTTTTTAAACGAGTTAAGATAATCTCATTTCAATTGGCAGTTCCCATTTGAAAATCCGCTAATTACAGGATATTATTTCTCATTTAATTCACTACGTTCTTTTAAGGCGTTCATCGAGGAGACCGGTCCTCCTAGAACGCCTGTGACCAGCTAAAAATGGCTTGGCATAAGAGATGAGAATTCAAAGCACGGTTGAAGACACTAAAACGGGAAGGGGGGGAAGGTTATTCTAACCCTTGTTATCTTTCGTTTTTATCCCTTAATATATTTAAATTTCTTTTTCATCCATCACTTTCAATCTTAATGGGTCTCAAGTCTTGAAGGAGCATCTGATGATATATAGATTCCACCTATCTCCATTTCTTCCATGTTCACAACATACTTTAAATTGGAAAGTATAAAAATTGCATCATCACCCTCTCTCTGGGTTGTATAAACTTCCTCGTTGGATTAATCAATTTCTTTTCATTAAAAGATCTTTTTTAATGAGTCAGGGAGTTTTCCCAATTTTGGCCCTTTAATTTTGACATTTGGTTTTTCTATTCTTTCATATTTTCTATTCTTTAAGACCTTTAATATATTTCGGGCCTGTTTATTTCTTTCATACTTTCCTATTATTTCTTGTATTTCATTTTCTTTATGATGTTTTTTTCTAACTTTCCTTTCTTGATACTACTTTTGCTTTCTTCCGTAACTTTTAATTCTTTCATACTTTATTCTTTTAAATTTTATTTAATTATTAACTTTCTTCCGTAACCCTGATTACTTTCTTGCCTTTCTTTACTTTCTTCAATATAATTGTTTTTCCTATTACTTTTTTCCATACATTTCGTTCCTAACATACATTTAATTTTTTCTTTGTTAAATGTTGCCAGATAGGCTCCTAAAAACTTTTCTTGAATATAATTTTCTTTATGGCATACATTTCCTTTCTTTCATGAATTTTCCTTTTCGCATACATTTTATTTCTTACATACATTTTTTTCCATACAATTCATATCTTACATACAATTTGTTTTCAATAAATTTTATTTTCTATACATTTCACTTTTCCTACATGTAATTTTTTGCATGCATTTCCTTTATTGCATACATTTCTTTTTTCCATACCTTTCCTTTATTGCATACATTTCCCCATTCCATATGTTTCTTTTCCTGCATATATTTAATTTTTCAATTCATTTCCTTTCTTGCATACATTTCTTTTTATGAATACATTTTATTTCTTGCATACATTTCGTTTTCCATACATTTACTTTTTACATAGAACTACTTTCTTTCATATACTTCATCTTCCATACATTTACTTTTTAAATAGAATTACTTTATTTCATATACTTCATTTTCCATATATTTCCTTTTCCATACAATCTCTTTTATACCTAAATTTATTTTTTTCATAGCCTTCCTTTCTTGCATACATTTTACTTTTTCCTACATTTCATTTCTTGCATATATTTCCGTTCTTTCATACATTTCCTTTAACATTCATTTCCTATTTTGCATATATTTACCTTTTGCATACATTTAATTTCTTTCATACATTTAAGTTTATCCATACATTTTATTTCTTGCATATATTTTTTCACATACATTTCCTTTTCGAATACATATTTTCAATACATCGCCTTTCTTGCATACATTAAGTTTTCCATACATTTCCATTGTGGCATAGATTTAATTTTTCTATTAATTTTATTTCTCGCATGCATTTGTTTTTCAATACATTTCCTTTCTTGCATATATTTAATTTTATCACATATTTACCTTCCAGTATACAATTCTTTTTTCCATAGAATTTATTTCCTGAATAGATTTCCTTTTCCATATATTTTCCTTCCTACATATATTTGGGTTTTCCATAGATTTCCTTTCTTGAATATATTTCATCTTTTTCTCAGATTTCTTTTCTTGCAAAGTTTTCAATTTTCCATACATTTTCTTGGTTGCACTTATTTCCTTTCACCATATATTTTCTTTCTTGCATACATTTCCTTTCCTGCATACACTTAATTTTTTCCATAAAATTCCTTTCTTGCATACATTTCGTTTTAACTTGATTTCCTATCTCGTATACAATTCCTTTTCCAGATAGATTTCATTTCTTGTATACATTTCCTTTTCCATATATTCTTTTCTTGCATACTTTTCCTTTTAGCATACTCTTTGTTTGTTTCTTCCGTTTCATTTTCCATGCATTTCGTTGCCCGCATATATTTACTAAAACTATGCATTTCCTTTCTTTCATACATGTCTTTTCCCTATGCATTTTATTTCTTGAATTCATATCTTTTTCATATATTTCCTCTCTTGCATATATATTTTTTTATACATTTCTTTAACCTCATATATTTCATTTCCCCCTACATTCCATTTGTTACATACATTTCCCTTTTCTTTACATTTCATTTTATTGCGTAATTTTCGTTTTTCATACTCTTCTTTTTTACCATACGATTCCTTCCTTAAATACATTTCCTTTTTTCTTGCATTTCCTTTCTGCATAAATTTAATATTTCCATACAATTCTTTTCTTGCATATATTCCATTTTACAGACATTTTCTATACATTTTATTTCTTGAATGCATTTCTCCTTTCAATATATTTTCCTTGTTACATACATTTCTTTTTTCATTATATTTCATTTATTGTGTACATTTCCTTTCCTGCATACCTTTCCTTTTCCTAAATTTCATTTCTTGCATATATTTAATTTCTGCATGCATTTACTCTCTTTCAATCATTTATATTTTTCCCTACATATCCTTTCTTGCATACATTTCCTATTTTCCATGGATTTCCTTTCATGTATATATTTCCCTTTTCCAAACCTTCACTTTCTTGCATAAATTTCCTTTTCCATACATTCCCTTTCATATCTACATTTTCTTTGTTGCATTTATTTCATTTTTTTGAAATATTTACATTCTTGCAATCATTTATCTTTTCCATACTTTTAATTTCTTGCATATATTTAATTTTGTCCATAAATTTCGTTCCTTGCCATCATTTATTTTTTCCATACATTTCTTTTCTTGCATACATTTCCTTTCAGGCATAAATTTCCTTTTCCATACATTTCTTTTATCGATACATTATATTTATTGTATTTATTTATCTTTCTTTATAAATTTCCTTTCTTGCATACCTTTACTTTTTCTAAATATTTCATTTATTTGTGTATTTTTCTTTTCCTGCATTTTCTTTTTGCATACTGTTCAATTTTCCATACATTTCCTTTCTTGCATACATTTTCTTTTCCATACATTCTCTTGATTTTAGTCATCTCCATTTTCCATTCATTTCCCTTCTTGCTTACATTTTCTTTTCCATACATTTCATTCTTGCATGCATTTCCTTCTTCCATAAATTTCCTTTCTTGCATACATTTCCATTTTCTATTCACTTACCTTCTTTCCTACATTTTATTTTCCATACATTTCATTCTTGCATGCATTACCTTCTTCCATAAATTTCCTTTCTTGGATACATTTCCTTTTTCCATAGTTTCCTTTCTTGTATATATTTCCTTTTTCATAGATTTCCTTTCTTGCATATATTTCCCTATACATTTCCTTTTTGTATACCTTTCCTTTTTCCATACATTTTCTTTCTTGCATACATTTCCTTTTCCATACATTTCACTTTTTGCATACATTTCTTTATTCCATACACTTCATTTCTTTACATACATTTCTTTTTGTATTCATTTAATTTTCCATACATTTCCATTCTTACATATATTTCCTTTTTGCTTACATTTCCTCTTTTCATATGTACTCCTTTTGCATACATTTCCTTTTCCATACATTCCTTTTCTTGGATACATTTCCTTTTCCATACATTTCCTTGCTTGCATGCATTGCTTTTTCCTCACTTTTGTTTTCTTCATTACTTTATATTTGTTGATACTTTTCCTTGATTTTTTTACTTCCCACCTCTCATTTCAATAAAACCTTCACGTTCTTTCATTCTTTTCCTTTCTTTCTCATATTTTATTCATTCATACCTTGTTGCCTTCGCATCTTTCTTAACTTTCATTTCCTTTTTATTATTTCTTTGTTTCACACACTTTCATTCCTTCTCTTCCAGTGTTTGGTGTCCTCGGAAGACGGGTGTTGTTTACTAAATAACCAAAAGGCGAAAACAAACGAGGTCATCGCCGTCAGGAAGTTTGGGAGCAGACTTGGGTCATATAATTGGTAAAGGTTTGGCAAGTAAAAATATATTGAAGGCACATAGGCAGAGTTGTTTAAAGAAGAGACTACTTGGAGCGCTTGGGCCCCGAAGAGTGCTGAACTCTCCAGAACGTACCAAAGCGAGGACAGGTCCATATTCTAATTTGCGAGGCCTATTGCTATGGCCATTTGGTGAAAGCGCTCCCTTACGCCTGGTCCCAGTGGGGGAAATCTGGGCATCCCTTCCTATAGTTTTACCCTACCTTCTCCCCGTTGGGAGGGGGATATTGAAGTGAGTTGTGGACCATCTCGGTGGCTTAGAACCCCATGAAGCCCACTCTATTAATGTATCTTCCTCAGAGTGTCACTTCTCCTAAATTCACCAATTTTTATGAGTCCTACTTCAAAAGAATTCTAGGCGAGATGCCCTCGATGGTTTCCTTCTGCTTTTATCTAACATCGTTTGTTACTATTTGGTGCTTTTTTCTCTTTCTTCTGTTATTATTTTATTTTCCGGACCAATCAACTTTTTTTAATACATGAAAAAGAATTTGGGAGGCTGAGCCTTTTTAGGATTTTGTAAGGAATTTAGAAAGGATTTAAGTAAGGATTTGTATTTGGGGGAGGTTTGTTTGTAAAAGAGGATTTTCGTCCTCGAGTTCAACAGTCGTTAGCCATTCTGTTAGTATTTGGTTTATAACTATATTACATTTATCCTTGTTCCTGTTATCTTGTCTAAAACTCTACTACATTCATTCCTGTTCTTGTTATCTGCTCTAAAAGTCTATTACATTTATCTCTGTTCTTGGTTTTTGATCTAAAACTACTAAATTTATGCCTGTTCTTGAGTATTTTAGTCCATAAATCTGCCACTGCTTGTTTTTTAGTCATTCCCTTTTTGTCATTTGAAATAGCATTTTATTGCTGCTTTTTAACTTTTAGTTTACTCTAGAATTATAGCGTATACGGCTGTTAGCCCATTTCGTGTTATCTGTTATCAAATCCTTATAACCCTTTACTATTGTCTATGGCCAAATCGAGGTTTTCAACCGGAATTTCTGATTAGGCGAATAATTAAACTTTACTGCGCTAGACGAAGTCTGTCTGGTTTATAATGGATTCAAAGGAAACGTTTAATTGAATATACGATCGTTTCATTTACGCTTTGATTCTAAACCTAACGATTATTCGCTCTGTGGCCATGATTTCACTATAATGGCCTTAGATGCTTAATGAATTCTCCATATTTGGACTAACTACAAACATTGTTGGTAAAAGTGCCAAGTAATGAACCAAGTCATAATTCTCAGTGTGGAGAAAATGAGGGGACTTTGTAGGTATAGGAAGAATAAATAAGAGTTATAAAAAATGATTTAGGATTAGAAAAGTATATTTGTGACATTATAAACGGTTAATTCGTGCAAGTGGGGAGAGTCTTATTTATCGTTTTTGCCCTGAACGAGTAATTTAAATATAAATTTGGGGCTCTGATTCAAGGACAAATTTCTCGATCTTGAAGCCGGAAAGAAACACTCAATAAATTCAACAAGACGAAGACATGTGTACAGATTGATTTTATGCCGTTGTAAATTGTGTGTAAAATATTTTTAGCTTCTTTTTAATTTGTTTCTATTGTTGGAACTTGTTTGTCATCCGTTGGAACCTGTTTGTAAAATATATCTAACATCTCTATGACCTATTCGTAATTTGTTTGAAATGTGTTTGTAATATGTTTGTCATCGAAACGTTTTTGAAACTTGTTTTGAACTTGTTTGTTATTGAGAGAAACATGTTTGTAAATATATGTAACGTTTTGTAATGTGTTGAACTATTTTTTTGAAATTTTATCTAACGTGTTTCACTTTTCGCAATATTCTTGGAACTTGTTAGTAATGCGTTAATACATATATGTAAAGTGTATTGAATTATCCCTATAATGTAATTAGACACTTGTGATGAGTGAATATAGCTTTATATTATATATTTATTTACTTTTAATTAGTATTGAAATAGTTGGACGTCTTTTGCTTTGATTACAGCTATGATGCTTTGTGACATGGCATTCAGCAAATTTCCACAATTTTATGACGCAATTTTTCCAAACTCAGCTTTCAAATTTTCTTACGCTTCTGGTTTATTCATATTTACGGTACTTCTTCTTTGTTTTCTAAACACGTCATGAAACTATTCTTTTGGATTTAAGTGGAGGCACGGCGCTAACCACTCCATAGGAGTGATCCCCATTTCTCCAAAGCATTTCTTAGTGTGATTGGATGTATGGGATACGGCACTGTCCTGCTGTAATATAACCTTATTTCTTGGTGTTAGTACAACACGAGCAAGGCGAAATGACTCTCCAACACTTCTACTTACAATTTAGATACAGAAGTACTGATTATCTGCAAAATTGTAACAAAAAGGTATATTTATAAATAAAATCTTCAAATATATATTTAAATGAAATTACTAAATCTAAAACAACCATGCAATATTCTTTCTTACATACCTTGCTACGATAGTTGTATTTGAGTTTGGAGTGAATATCTTGAACAGTTTTTTTTTATCAATTCTTTATGTAATAAAACTTGGCTAGGAATAAGTTGGATTTGTACTTTCTGCGCTTTTGTAAATTCTTTAGTAATATCACTTATTTTGAAGGATATTT
Source organism: Ceratothoa steindachneri (assembly GCA_963969495.1). Taxonomy (NCBI): domain Eukaryota; kingdom Metazoa; phylum Arthropoda; class Malacostraca; order Isopoda; family Cymothoidae; genus Ceratothoa; species Ceratothoa steindachneri. Next base: position 103,769,722 of record OZ018327.1, on the reverse strand, counting down.
ATTGCGCAATATTTATAAATTTAAACCCAAACATAAAATATATTGGTTAAATTCTTATATTAAAAACATACCATTTTATTAATTAAACACCATTTAGTAAAATACTAAGTAATTCAAACATATTAATAAAATATTTAAACACTTATTTTTATTATACATAAAGATTGTTCTATAAAGGTTTGCTATTTACTTTCAATCCAATTAATAGTTTTTGTTTGATATTCAGAACACTTGTGTGCGTTGGGTTAGGGAGAAGTTTACAAGTGACCAGCGCGTCCTCACTGGTGAAGACATTTGACCAAAACGAGAAAAGTGTGACGCAAACAGTTCAAACACTTCCTACGGTTTGCAGACTAATGACGAACTTCAACACAACTCTCTCTCATATATATTTATATATATATATATATATATATATGTATGTCAAAGAATGTAGAGGGAGAGGTGACGCCCCCTTGTCGCGGGAAGAAAGCTTGTGTGTACCTTTGACTTTTCGAGCTATGTCGGCGGGGGTACCTCTTCTGGGTACCCCTGGTAGGGCTTTCCTTGTCGATTTGGTTGAAAACGAGATTCCAGACTAAGTGCGTCATTTCTTCCTTTTTTTACTCTATCCTTCTCCTTTTTTACTTTTATTCTATCTCTCCCACTTTTACAAAAAGAAAAAAACAACAAAAAAGCCTACTCCTATCATGTCCCTCTTTCCCTTTTCTTCCTCTATCTACATATAAGGACCTGGCAGCTACCTTATGCGTCAGAAGAGAGGCTTTGGAACCTCTATAAACAACGCCAATCGACGCTCACTGGTTGCGAGAGACTAGGACTAGAGGTGTCCTAGGCGTTGGGGCACGATAAATGGGATGAAGGTAGTGCCCCGTTAACCCCTTCCCTGGCGCGTAATTATTGACCGTTCCCAGTGCCCTTTGACGGGTGCCTCTGGTAGCATCGGTCCGAGGTGACGGCCCTTTGTTCCCAGGTTGGTTGCCAGGCCAATAAAAAGCCTTGGGTTGAGTCTCTTGGTGGGGCGGGATATCCATTGAACGCTGCTCCGAGATCCTGGCCGTTGTGAAGGGAACTAGTAGGAGTTTAGTAAGGGGGGTGCTTCGTTGTTGTTCACCTGGTGAGAAATCGATGGCCCCTTCGGGGACCGTCTGTGCTGCTTGGTTGGGAGCAATGGCACGCCGAGGTTTGACGACTCGGTCGGACGAACAGCAGTACATGGAGCGTGCCTTTTGAAAGATACGAAACGTCTCCGATCGATAGGCGGGAGCGACTCACGTGGGGAGAACTCACCAACCCCCTTTTTTCTATTGATTGGTCACAAAGTTTTAAAAGAGAGAAAGTGTTTAAAATGACAGGGAAAAAAGGTCCAGCTGCACTTAAATATACATGTACGATATGCCAGAAGGATAAGTGGTGCGTGGACTTTCCGGAAGGATGTTTTCCGAAATGCCACCCGGGAAGTATATGCACCGACTGCATCCTTAAAGGAGAGATCCGAGAGGCAGTGGCATGCTGCAATGAACTCAAGGATCTCTTCACAACATTTGAAGAAAAATCTAGGGCGCTGGAAAATAAAATACAGACCCTAGAAACGCAGCATGCGCTTCAGATTTGGCGTCTCGAGGAGAAAATCCTAGAGCTAGCCTCTAAACTAGAGGCCCAGTCGGCTCAAGCTCGAGACGAAAGTCCCACTGACTTGGGTGGTTCCGCCGATGTGACTCCAGCCCAAGGAGGTGAAACTGCATTGGCAGCCCCACTTCTGCCATGCAGAGCCAATGAGAAGAAGAAAAAGAAAAAGAAGAAAAAGGACCTTAATGCTGCTCACCCCAGTGTAGAGGATTCGAGCGTTACTGATGCGAAATGGAAAGTAAAAAGAGAAGAAGAGAAAAGAGAAACGGAAGAAGAGAAAACAAATGAAGACAAGAAAAATAAGATGAAGAAGAAAAAAAAGAAAAATGTAGAGATACAAGAGGAAAGCGGCAAGTCGCTTCCGAGGGGGAAGAATAAGTCGCCTGCTGACAAATGTGCAAGAGTCACCCTTATTGGTGATTCTCAAGCACGGGGCCTGCAGTCGTTGCTAGCGGCCCGCCTTCGCACTAGTGTGAAGGTAAGCTGCCTGCCAGGATGTGGTAACCACCACATCAGATTAGAGGCTGAGAAATCACAGATTTCTGAGAGCTCAGTCGTTGCTCTCATGGTCAGTGGAAACGACCTCTCCCTGACAGGAGGTAGAGTAGGCCCTACAGGTAAAATCCTCCACATGGTCATGGGTGCCGTGAACGACTGTGTGCTGAAAACCCGCAAGCGTGTGGTAGTCGGGATGCTCCCGAGGAGAGGTCCAACACGGACCGCTCACTTGATGAATGTGTCTTTAAACCGGCGCCTGGCAGATTTGTTTACGGCAGAGGGGGTCTTTTTTGTGGACCCTTCCTGCACCTTTTATGGTAGAAATGATCTCTACCAAAGGGATGGGGTACATCTTTCCTTTAAAGGAAAGGCCTTTCTGTCGAACATGATCCAGGATGTCGTAGAGAGGACCGAAAGGAGTATCCGACCCAGAGTGAGGGCGGACGTACGCCAGTACGCCCGTGTCACTCCAGGAACGACCTTCTCAGAGGTCGCAAAAAGGGGTGCCTCGCCAACAAACAAGCCGGGAAACGGAAGAGCGTAGGGAGTCCTACAGTCGGGGACTCCCTGAAAATTCTTTTGTTTAATGCGAGGTCAATCAGGAACAAGTTTCCTGAGCTCCGTGGCCTCGTAGCGACGGAAGAACCCGAAATGGTAGCCATAACAGAATCGTAAAAAAAACCCTCAAACCGAGACTTTGAAGGCGAATTCACGGTTCCTGGCTACCAACTCTTCCACAAAGATAGGCCAGACAGAGAGGGTGGCGGTGTAATGTTGTATGTCAAGGATACAATCAAATCTACGAACTCCAACATTATATCCGATCACGAGCTCCTAGGCGTTAACCTAGAGATAGGTCCTGTCAGATACAGGACCCTGGTGCTTTACAGACCCCCTTCCCAACCCGTTGAAAAGGACAGGGAACTGTATCAGCTGCTGGGTGAGCTTGTTCAAGGCAGAGTGTGCATCGTTATGGGCGACTTCAACAGACAAGTTGACTGGGAAACCAGAACAGCCTGTGGCGAGAGCGCGCTACTCCTGGAGTTCGCCAACAACGTGTTCCTCACTCAATGGGTCAGAGAACCGACGAAAGAAGACAATATCCTCGACTTGGGCTTCACCTCTGAGGATGATATCGTTGAGAATGTCTCTGTAGGCGAAAAGCTCGGTGGCAGTGATCACCAGCTAGTTAGATTTACCGTCAAGATCCCGAAGTTAAGGTCTGTTGCCAGTCAATCAAGGAAACTTGACTTGAGAAGATCAGACTTTGCAAGCCTTCGTGCTGGGCTGAATGATGTAAGGCTAGCGGTATGCGAAGAGGTTGAGGATTCGTAGAACAATTTCAAAAATAAATTCATGAGTCTTCAATCAAGTTGCATCCCTCTGAAATGCCTCCGTCGGTCTTCTGTTCAACCAAAGTTGTTTAATCGATAAATCGGCCAACTGCTTAGGGAGAAGAGAAATGCGTACCGGCGATCGAAGATCTCGGGTGCCTTTGACGAGTACTGGAGGCTAGCCAGGAGAGTGAAGTCCAGCATAAGGGCGGCTAAGCGTACTGAGGAACTCCGAGTGGCGAGACTCTGCAAGGAGAATCCCAAGGAGTTCTTTGGCTATGTAAATAGCCGTAAACCAATCTATCGTAGGATTGGGCCATTAGTGGACGAGGAGGGTGCATTAACTCAGTCAGATGCAGAAAATGCTAACCTTCTCAATGACTACTTCTCCTCAGTATTTACTAAAGAGTGTGGTCCCATCCCCCAGCCGACGGATTCCTACTTGGGGGAAAAGCTGGAGGCAATGGACTTCACCGAAGGAGAAATAAAGAAAGAGATCGCTGACCTAAAGACGAATAAGTTCCCTGGACCGGACGGGTTTCTACCCAAGGTGTTGAAGGAAGTGTGCGATGAAGTATCACGACATCTGTGCGCTATCTTTAACATGTCAATCCGACCAAATGCGTTCCTAGAGACTGGCGTGAGGCGGAGGTGACTCCTATCTTCAAGAAAGGAGCCCCCAGCCATCCGTCAAACTACCGACCTATCAGTCTGACTTCGATAGTCGGTAAACCCATGGAAAGCATGATGGTGGAGAAAATAACTTCGTATTTAGATTCAAACCTGCTACTGAGGAGTTCCCAGCACGGCTTCCGAAGGCAACGGTCATGCCTGACGAACCTTGTGGAATTCTTCCACTTCGTTTTCAGGGAGCACGATCGGGATAAGGCGGTGGATGTGGTCTACCTAGACTTTCAGAAAGCCTTTGATAAGGTACCACACCGCCGCCTTCTCCGGAAAGTGCGAGCGCTTAGCATAGACGGAAAGGTAGCCTGCTGGATCGAGAACTGGCTAAGTGGCAGACGGCAACAGGTGGTGGTGAATGGACAGGCTTCTGAGAGGGTGCCCGTTACTAGCGGAGTGCCTCAAGGTTCTGTCCTGGGACCACTAATATTCATCATCTACGTCAACGACAGCGACGGTGACATGGTTGCCAAGATTTTCAAATTTGCCGACGATACCAAGCTTGGTATGAACGTTGCAAAGGATGGAAATACTGCCCGCCTGCAGGAAGATCTTGGGAATATTGGGGAGTGGTCGGACACGTGGCAAATGCCTTTCAACGTGAACAAATGCAAAGTAATGCATATCGGCCACAGAAATCCCCAATCTCATTATATCCTTAAGGGCACTGCTCTTGAATCGAGTGACACTGAGAAGGACTTGGGTGTTACTATCACTAGCAACCTCAAGTTCTTGAAACAGTGCATCGAGGCAGAGAAGAAAGCCTCAAAGGATGTTAGGCTACATAAAGCGCCAGTTTGGATACCGTAACAGAGAGATAGTACTTTGTCTGTACAACTCCCTCGTTCGGCCGCACCTGGAGTATGCCGTACAATTTTGGAGTCCTTCGTTTCGAAAGGACATCGCAAGGTTGGAACGCGTACAAGCAAGGGCAACCAAACTGATTCCCTCTATCCGACATAAAAGTTATGAGGATAGACTAAGGGAATTAGACTTGTTCTTGTTGGAAACCCGTAGACTGCGTGGTCAGCTCATCGAAGTTTTCAAAATACTTCGAGGGTTCGACAATGTTGACTACCGGGATATTTTCACACTGAGTGAGAACAGAACGGGCAATCATGGCTTCAAACTTGAACTGAAGCGTTACAACCGCAATCTGTGTGGAAACTTTTTCACCTACAGTATCTGCGGTAAGTGGAACGCACTTCCAGTGGAAGTTGTCAACAGTGAATCTGTTGACCAGTTCAAGTCAAGACTAGACAAAGTCTTGAAAAGTGGCGGTTTAGGGACGCAAAACAATTGAGCAGCCATGTGCCCGCTCGATTGCTATTCCAAAGGTACCCTCTTTGAATGGACCGTAAGGTCTCCTAGGGTACCTTCTTTCCTTGTAACTCCTTGTAACGGCCAAAACGCCTGGGCAGAATCGTTCTTGCGAGACATTGTCTTTCGAGACTGAGAAAATCAATTTGCAGACGTTCTTAGCAGTTGGACATCTCGACCACATTATTACATCGAATTCTACACAAAGATCTCCATACGTACAAAATTTAACTTACGCAGCATCTTCACCTCCCTGACCCCGGGAGACGGAAGACATTTGGTAACTGGGTTGTGGAGAGACCTGCACCTGACGAAAATTTTGCAAAGAAAATCATATTCAGTGACGAGCCCAATTTCCACTTGAGTAGATTTGTAAATAAACAGAACTGCCAGATTTTGGAAAATAAAAATCATCGAATAAGGCAACTGCGTGAAATGGATCCACTGAAGGCGACTGTGTAGTTTGGTTTGGGGGCAGGTGGAGTGCTTGGAGCGTTCTTCTTTGAACATGATAAGGAAAATGCAGTTATTATTAATGGAGAACGTTACTGATACATGATATCCACTTAGGACCAAATTTGGAAGATATGGAGATTGAAAATTCTGCTTTCAGCCGGATGGAGCGACCTGCCATACTTCGCGCCAAACGCTTGCATTAATCCAGGAAAAATGAGCGCAACGTGTGATATCCTTGCCTGGTAACCCGAAATGACCACCAAGGTCCGGCAATCTTACCAGTTGCGATTTTTTATTATAGGGGTATGTGAAGTCACAGGTATACGCCAACAAACCACGCACAATTTCTGAACTCAAGTCTGAAATCAGGCGTGTGATTGCAGGCATCGAGTCACAGATCTGTGAGAGAGTTATCGGAAATTTCGAGGATCGAATAAATGTATGCAGACTCAGTGCAGATGGATATTTGGCCGACATTGTGTTCTATCCCTAAGTGTGAAACATAACTTATGAGAAATTGGCCGAATATAGCAATGTTTATAAAATTTCTTCTTAATTATTCACCTTTCAAATTCGGCGCCCGTTATGGAACACCTTAAATTTATTAATAATATAATAAATTCTAAAAAGTTTGAGTAAATATGTTAATTATATCAAAATTATATAAAAGGGGTATTTTTCCTTTTAGCCAATGGTGTAGGTGATATAGTCGTAACTATTTTTAACGAATTTCAATGAGTGCGAAACATATATTATCATTTATTCTGAGTTTGAAACTCATCCGAATAATAAGGCGAAAAATTACTTTAGCAATTAATTGCCTTATGTATCACGTAGCAGAAATTTTAACGCAACTAAAGGCGGGTAATCTGATTTCAAGTGATTAGTGAGATGAATAAGAGTTTCTGGCACATGCCATCTTGGTCATTGGTTATCCCATTGAAAAAAAAGTAGAGGTGTCTACTTTAAAAACATGAAAAATTATGAAAAAGACTTAAAGGGTAGTAGAAAAAATACCTGTGTAATAGTAACCACACTAAAGTACTTGCTCAAATAAAAAGAAATACCGCTAACTTTCAATTGTTGCAATAAAGAGCCTGAACTAGAAATCTAACCTTACCGAACCCCTTTCTAATAAATATTACCTTTACTAGGTTTAAAATTTGATGTTAATTTTATTTGACTTATAATCAGTATTAATAAAAATATAAATTATCAGGGGAATTATTTCCTACTACTTAACACATATCATTAAAAATAACCGCAGTTTTCTTCAAAACATTAGAGAAAAGTGGCAATATATTATTTATGTTCACAATAATAAATATTTACAGCATTTACATAATAAAGGCGTTTAAAGTGCCTAAATTTTGTATGCCCTTTTTTCCATATTTGTATAAAACCTTTTTGGAGATATGAAGAATGCAAGCAAAAATAGGATGCAAAAAATAAAGCAAATAGCATCACTTTTACTCATTTGTTTAAAATAAAAGATATCGAACTAAAAAAAGTGCGCTGGAAGAAGTCCGGGGGAAAAAGCCTTAAAATTGATTATTATTGAAACCACTCCGAGGGGGATAGAGAAGAAAACGGGAGGTAAGGAAGGAGAAGAAACAGGGAGAGAGTAACGGAAGGGGAGGGGGAACTGACGGAAAGAGGAGAGAAGTGTTCATTGGAGCTGATGCTCAGGAAATATAATTTTGAGATTTAGAAAATGCCTCGTTTGTCAAATCTACATATCTAAGGTGACGGCAGACTTCAGTGATGTATTTAAATTATTTATTAATAAAAATGGGGTTACAAATCCGAAGGGTGCAGAGAAACATGCTAATCCTCATATCCATTAAAAAGAAAGACTTTACAGATGTTTTAAAATTATTTATCACTAAAAATAGGGTTAAAAATCTAAAGAGGTCGGAGAGACTGGCAAATCTTTATATCTAAGATGAAGAAAGTCTTTACTGATATATTGAACTTCTTAATAAAAAAATAGGGTTACAAATCTAAGGACGTCGGAGAAACATGCTAAGGATAACATCTCTTTCAACTAAACGGGCATGATTAGAAAGAGCGTGCCCATATTTAAAAGAATGGGTAGGTTCTCTTTACATTTGAAAAATTGTTTACCCCGATTATTTTTCAATATGAGAACATAAAAAATTTGCAATTTTACTTCTCTCTTTTTCCACTCTAAAAGAAACAAAGAAACAAGGAAATTATGTCTATAGAGATTTGGTTCAAGAATAAGTTGATGAGTGATTTTATAGTCACGTGACTGGACCTTTCTTGCAGAGAAGAGGGTTTCATCTTTATTATGGAGGCAAATGAAGGAATTATTTTACTTAAAAGCAACACTAACGAGGACACTTTCCCCAGGGAAGTTTTACGGAGATATTTATGAGGAAGTGAAGATCGGGAAGGAGAAAATAAGTGGAAGACATATCCGTGTAGCCTGCTGGGAATAATTTGTCATTGGGGTTAGGAAGGCACGCAATCATGCACATGTCAGCCGCAGTATGATGGCCAATGTTACAACTAGACCCCTGGCGTGGGGGGATGTAATTCAAGTTTAACAACTCTGTTGGGGTTGAAGTGTGTGCGTGTGGGAGGGGGGGGGGCTAAGCCATCGAATTTGCTTCGATGTGTAATGACGGACAATCGGGAGAGTAGCGTGGCCATCTTGTTGCAACTGCCCCTTATTTAGCTTACATAATGTACCCAAATTTTCACTTCTCCCAACACCACCACATCCTTGAAGAAAATTTTAAAATTTGTTGATTGAAGATTCAGAGATTCCCTCGTTGATTTCAATTTTATTTTTAAGTAAATAAAATTAAGGAACGAATAAAAAACATAAAATAAATACCAATAATCTAAAAACAGAATAAGGTAACAGCGAGACATGATGAAAGATAAAAATAAAAAATGAAAAAAGATGAATAAATGTCAAGAAACAGAAAAGTGATAATAAAAGGTATTAATGAATAAACCAAGAAACAAGATAGGGAAAGAAAAAAGGAAATCAGAAACAAAAGACAAAGCTTAAGCAAACAAAAAACACAAGAGTCAAGAATCAATAAAAGAATAAAGAGGTAAATAAAAGAACGATAAAGGTGCCAAAAGATACAATGAAAAGGGGAATGAAAAGGAAGAATGATCGATGAGTATAGAGATACAAAGAAAAGTTGAATTAAAATGAAGACGATGAATATTGAGACAGGATAAAGAAGATAATTCTAACAATAACAAATCGGAGGGGTGTTTTGGTCTTCCTAAATCTTTTTTCACATTACTATTTTTCATTCATCTCTTCTGGCGTCCATCGACGAGGGCAGAGCCTCCTAACCAATCCTATACTCCAATTACCTTTATTAAATACCTGCCCAGTCGCCGCGGAACCAAGTTACAACTCCCCACTGTACTTATGACCGGTCTCCCTCTCCTCCTGTGCCATCCTCTTCCCAAAGTCACCTAAAAGTCTTCGATTCAGAATACTCGGGCTATATACTTTTCCACCACTCTCACTTCTCACTACTTACACTCTATACAACTCCTCCCACACTTGATGGTGCCTAAAACCTCGCTAGTTTTTAATTTTAGCCTTAAGATAACAACAATGAGTTACCAGTTGAGTTATAAGAAGGTCCCCCTCGCTACTACATTTCAACCAGTTGATGATTGAAGGCAATTGCTTTTCTTTCGCCTCTTTTCTCACTCTCCTCTTCTTCCCACAACTAGATTTCCTTTCACATGAAAAAGAAAATGTAAATTTTAACATTTTCCCCTCGGGAATTTAATTTATTCAACTTTGACTAGATTCAACTCTTTTAACCTTTTAGGATTTCAAAGCTTTCTTCAACTTTTGTCTATCTGAATATTATAAACTTTACAATGAATTTTTGTAAGTTCATTCATTATTGAAATCCTTATAAAACTGCTCCCATCAAACTTTTAATAATATTACCTTTCGACTTTAGAACAAACGTAAGAAAATCCGTATAAAATCCACCCAAGTTAATATTACCATATTTTTAATTAAAATGTCATTTATTCTTAACAGGAAAAAAACACGAAGAGCGAAACTTCAGTTAATTTGGGATAGTTATTAACCTAAGATCTTGCCCAGGGAAACAGGAAAAGGTGGGTAATGGAGTTATTATATAGAAAAAAGTTTAAATGGCTGCGAGATACGGGCGATTGCCGGAGAGTTGATTTTCCCTATTCTCTCCAAACTGGGAGGAAGAATCAACTTGGTAGCCAATGAATAGCTTCTTCTTCTTTTTCTTCTTTTTTTTCTTCTTCCTTATTTCCTTCTTGTTCTATTTTTTGACTATTATTATTTTGAACATAATCAGAGTAAAAGAACTCTCCTATCACCCTATTTATAGGAGTGCGAGAAGTAATATAGTTATTAGAACTTGTGCAGAATAGGAATACTTTTAGATAAGTGTGTATGTACTTTGAAACTTGTAATATATGCAAGTACATTCGTAGATAAGTATGTATCATAACAATATTGATATATTAAATGCATGTAGTTTTCTGCCCAGCTTGAGGTGGCATTAATCTTACTACTTCTTGGACTGCCCTTGAGTGGACGCTAGGAACTTTGCTGGAACTATTGTGTAGTTCTCTAGTTCATCCTATTCTAAATTCGCCACACAGAATCTTAAATGTAGATGATATCTTGTTACCCTAAAGAAAAATTGGAGAAGAAAGAAGAGATAAAGAAAATTGGAATAAATAAGAACTTGAATAATCCGCAGGACTAAATTAGATAATGATTTCAATAGCAAATCTTGTCCCCCGTAAATACTGGTGCCATGAGGGCGTATTATAAACTCTGATCATCATATTTGTGCGCCCTACAGTGACCTTCTAATGTATCCGCATTTACCATTTAACAGGCGAAACCTTGAAAATCCACTCGTTGGATTACACAAATTTCTATCTCAGTAATAGATCAAATTACCCAGAATCCCATTTAGGAAGTGTGGGCCAAATAGTGAAAACCGTATTTATTTAGAGCAGGAAATAACGAGTAAATGAACTACGTTTTTTAACTTTCAGTTTTCCTTTCATTCGTGGCAGAGGTCTCGAGTGGCATTATTTGTTTCTTATTTCTTAGAACACCACATGAACTCACGCCACCCAACACATAGAATACAGGAAAGGAATGCTAAAGTAAAGTATAGAAATTAAGAGACGAAGGATTAAACCTACAAAGGGATAAAAGAAGTCAAAAAAGGACCCCAAAAATTAACAAATAGAAATATAGAAGCAAATATGAGGTAAAGATAAAAAGAATGAAAAAGAGAATTAAGTGATAGGAAACAGAAAAGGGACAAAGAGTTAAGCGAGAAACAAGAAACAAAATTGGAGGGGGTGCAAAGAAATAGCTAGAAACAAATGAGGTAAAGGTAAATATTAAACAAGAACAACGAAGAGTAAAGAAAAGGTAGTGAAACAAAAGAAGCAAATAAGTAATAAAGAAGAAGTATATAAAAGAAAGAAATAAAAAGTCTTGAATGAAGGTAAATAGAAAGATATATAAAATGTAGAGGTATAATAAGAGTTTAGTATATATATATATATATATATATATATATATATATATATATATATATATATATATATATATATATATATATGTATATGTATCGAGGCCGAGGAAATAATAACAAAAGACAGCTGGGTTTAGCTTTGCCCCTACGATGTTCTCCGTTAAAATAGGAGAACGGGCAAAGGGGTAAATGTTACGAGACAGATTCCTTACCTCAGCTCAAAAGGCAGGCCCTTCGAGGGTGTATTTATAAACAATCAATTCAAAAGTGCAAACTGCCGAGCTCGTTTTACCCTCTCTCAGAGCTACAAGACGACAAGTGCGGGAGACCAACCTGAGGTCTCACCTTGCAAGTACCCCCTCCACCTCCATATTACCCCGCGAGAGTAAGTTGGGTATATAACAGGTTGACCAGAGGAAGAGACAAGAAAGAAACCGGTTGAGAGATTTTTCGAGTTCGAGAAGAAAATAGAAAAATCACCGGTAGAAAGTTTTCTGCAAGTTAAGGAGAACTTGCAGGCCTTGTACAAAACCAGATTGTACCGAGGAAGCTCGGCGCCTTCGAGCCCCAAGATTATTGAGTATCAAGCTACCCAGTTTGAGGACTCCAAATCTTACTCTATCTGAGTTGGACAAACTCCAACTAGATAGATAAAAAAGAAGACAACGATTTCATCTCGTCCGGAAGAAAACGAGGTCAAGGTCGCCCCCTTATCGCCTAAAAGTAAAAGAACTAAGCTTTCGCTTGAGCCTTCCGTGACCCAGGTCCTTCATGACGTCACCCGTCAGATCGACAGGCAGGTCGACGAACGCCATCTATTGAGCAAACAACCAACTACTCGAGCTACGCGTCTCCCTGGAACAAAATCTCCGAGGATAGTGTAACTGGAGGCGAGTATTTAATCTTCAGTACCTCATGTGAGTGAAGAATAATCCTGTTGTATATGTCCCTGTGTATAATAATTAGTTTATTGGAGGTCTGACCAAGGACAATGATATTAACTTAAAATTATTCCCCCTGTAAAATTCTACCTCGAATCGAGCTTCGAGAGCTCACCCAGTAATCCCATTTTCTTTTTTTTTTAATTGTATTAGATCTGTATTTGTATTAGTAGAAGCACTGTTATAATTATCCTCAAACGAGGTAAAGTTGCAATATTTTATAAGGTCAAGAAAGAAACCCCTTTTATTCGTTCCCTAGAATAAATATAAAGATTAGCAATCTTAGAGAACGATCCTCAAGCGATCACCGAGGCACGAACCTACGCCTCAAGTCAAAGTTTATTTGGTTTATTATCAATTAATAAAACAAATAAATATATATATATATATATATATAATCTCGGCTAAAATACGATATAAAACATTATTTACAAAACTTGATTAAAAAAAATAGATAAAGAAAAGACAAGGAACTTTGTAGAGCAAAATCGGCAAATAAAATAATAAAAAATAAAAAATAACTATGTAAACAAAAAAGTTAAACAAAGGCATTTTAAGAGCTACATAAAATAAGTAACAAAAACGAGAGAAATAAAGAGTAAAGAGGTAAATCAAAGTTATGAGAACAAAAGTAAAATTCAGACATAAGTAAGAGCAACGAATCAAGAAGGATACGGAGCTAAATGAAACCTGGGAAATATAAATACGACAAATAAATTGGTAAATAAATCAAGTACTAAAAAGAATGTGCTATATGAAAGTTGAACACTCCCTACAAAGCGATGAATAAAGATGTTAATAAAAAAGAAAAAAAAGGACAAATAAGACAGATAAAATATAAACGAGGAAGCTTTTGAGGTGAGACAGCGATGAAGGCGAAGGACGCTTCGGTATCTTGCCGTCGATGGCAAAACATCTTTCCTAAAGAGATGTCAAACGCAAAGGTGAGATTTAAAGGATACAAAGAAATAGAAGGGATTTTTTGTACTCAACATTTGCATTTACACATCGCTTTGAGATTTACATAAACGCAAAATTGTAAGCACCATTTTAGAATTCTGCATGGCCAGCGTATGTTGGCAATGCGATTATCATTATTATTTGGGTAATAAGGAAAAACGAGGTTTATAAGTGAGGAAAGAGAAGAAAGTCATCTAACAAAATGGGGCATTTCTCTTCACCCCAAAATGTGAAGGGAGATACGAGGGGCGGTCAATAAGTTTTGCGAATCGGTAGGGCAAAACAGAGGAAGGGGGATGGCTGTTTGTGAGGGTGGTAGGACAATTTATCAAAAGTCAGGACCTGCAGCTACACGCCCTTGCCTCGTCTATTTAAGGAGCAGTATCTGATCGAAGATCATCAGTCACAAATTTTCCAACAATGGAGAAGGTTAAGCACCGCGCAGTGATCAAATTTTGGACCAAGGTAGGCAAGAATGCAAAAGAGATCCATGAACGCATGGTTGCAGTGTGCACCGAAACCTCCCCTTCCTATGCAACCATTGCTCGCTGGTATAGGGAGTTCCGCCATGGTCGTGAGTCTCTTGAAGATGACCCCCGTCTAGGACGCCCGTCAGACGTAACCAACGAGGACAATATGGCCCGTGTGGAGAGGATGATCCTCAAAAATCGACGGGTAAAGGTCGAAGAAATCGAGCGAGAACTTGGAATATCACATATAAGTGCTATCAACATCATCCACGACAACTTGGCCATGACCAAGGTCTCTGCACGTTGGGTCCCTAGAAACCTCACGCCCCATGATCGACTTCAACGTCGTCAAAGTCCACAAGGCCAGAGTTGCACAAGCTGCCATGCGCTAGTGCGGATCCGAGCAGCTCAACCATCCCCCCTACAGTCCAGATCTGGCCTCTAGCGACTACTTTTTATTCCTTCAGCTCAAGACTGCACTGCGTGGACGCCGGTTTGGGGGCAATGAAGACGTCCAGCTCACCGTCCAGGAGTGGATTGAACAGCATTCGGAAGATTTTTGGTTGTCGGGAATTCGAATCCTCAGGGACAAGTGGCGCAAGTGCATTGAAGTCGAGGGTAGTTATATTGAAAAATAATAAAACACTTTTCTTCATATCTCGTTTACTTATATCCGAATTGCAAAACTTTAGACCGCCCCTCGTATATAACCTGAGACAAAGTTAATAAATAGAAAGAATAGGAATAAAAAGTATCAAGGAGAGAAAATTGCAATATAGTAAACATTATCAAACTAGAGAAGGCTTGTGGTTGTATTGTAAAGCTTCAAGTAGGAAGGGGTTTGTACAAAGCTATAAGTAAGAGCTCGTGTAAAACTTTAAGTAAGAGTTCGTACAAAGCTTCAAGGAAGAATTTGTACAAAGCTTCAATTAGGGGGTTCCTAAAAACTTTAAGTAGGAGTTCGTATAATGCTTCAACTAACATTGCGTACAAAGCTTCTAACAGGAGTTCGTACAAATATTCAAGTCATAGTTCATACAATGCTTCAAGTAGTAGTTTGTACAAAGTTGTAAGTAGGAGTTCGTCAAAACTCATAGTAGTATTTTATAAAATGCTTCAAGTAAGAATTATTAGTTTTTTAAGTAATATTTCTACAAAGAACTAAGTGTGAGTTCGTACAAATGTTAAAATATTAGGTTGTACAAAGTTTTAAATTGGAATTCGTATAAAGCTTCTAGTATTTCATGCGCAGCTTTATTTTATGAGTCCCTACACTTTTCATGGACGAGTTCCTACAAAGCTTCATGTATGAGTTGGTACAAACCTTCAATTAAAACCTTTTACAAAGCTTCAAGTAAGAGTTTGTAGAAAGCTTAAAGTAGGAGTTCTTGAAAAGCTTAAAGCAGTAGTTAGTTAAAAGATTAAAATAGGATTTCTTACAAAGCTTCATCTGTGTCCGTATAAAGTTTCAAGTATGAGTTCGCACAAAGCCTAAGTATTTGTTTGTACAAAGCTGTTCGTACAAAGTTATAAGTGTGAGTTTGTCAAAGCTCCAAGCCCGAGTTAGTACAATGATTTATGTAGAAGTTCGCACAAAGCTTCGAGTAGTAATTTGCACAATGAATCGAGTATGATTTTGTACAAAGCTTCGATTAAGAGTTTGTACAAATCTTCACGTACCAGTTTTCCCCAATCTTAAAGTAGTAGTTCGTATAAAGCTTCAAGTAGTAGTTCTTAAAAAGCATCAAATATAAATTTGTAAAAGGTTCAAGTAAGAAATCGTTTAAAAGCTTAAAGTAGCAGTTCTTTCAAACTTCAACCAGGTGTTCGTACAAAGATTAAGTGGGAGTTCGTTCAAAGATTCAATTATCATTTTGTACAAATCTTTAAGCAGAAGTTCATACAAAGCTTTAATTAGTAGTTTGTCAAAGTTTCAAGTAGGAATTAGTAAAAGCCTAAGTAGGACTTCGTACAAAGCTGCAAGTAAGCGTTCTTACCAATTTTCATGTACGAGTTCGTACAAAGTGTTAAGTAGGAATTCGTATAAAGCTTCAATTAAGAGTTATTACAAAGTTTCAAGTATCAGATCAAACAAAGCTTTAAGTAGCAGTTACCTGAAAGCTTCAAATATGAGTTCGTATAAAGCTTCAGGTAGCAGTTCGTACAAAGCTTCAAGTAGCATTTCGTACAATTCTTCAAGTATTATCTCGTATAAAGCCTCAAGTAAGACTTCGTATATAGCTTCAAGAGGGAGTTTATACAATCCTTCATTTGTGAGTTCGTAAAACGAGAGCTAGCACTCGAACTTACGAATTAGGACCTCTATGAGGATGATGATAGAGGAAAGTTGTGTCTGGATGAGGGTCTCTTAACTCAGCGTGGGAAAAATAATGAACCTAAGAAGAAAAATGATGATAAATAAGAATAATAAGGGATCAAGTGCAAACAAAAATATTTTTAATCTTTAAAACACAGGTTATGAGAACATCTTTCCATTTGTGTGCGTATAAGAGAGCACAGATCCAAAGGCACACATATGAATCGCAATTGCAAGGCCTTTAAACCTATTTGGTGTTGCAAGATCTTTGCCACTGGACAAAAACTGTGGTGGTCTGGAATCACGCTGTTCTGGAAGATTGATTATCTGTCGGACATGGCAACCGATAAGAATTCCTAATAGTGCAATCACACATGTAATAAAAATTAAATAACCACTTTAAAACCTTTTTGTCTTTTATGAATATTTTCGACCTCTTTATGTCTTTCGAACCTTAATTTCCATAAAATAGGAATATCCACTGACAAAGAATATCAATTTGTAAATTTGTTTCCATTACAGACCAATCTTTCATTCTCAATCGATGGTGCAGAGGGACTCTCCAGATATCAGTCAGCCAAACTCGAATTCCATCATGGCCGATCCAACTTCTGGTGTCGATCGCTTTGGCAGACACGCCTGCCTGACACACAAGGCGAGTCTTCTAATTAGTTTCTGTGTATGCATACATTTCCTCCTCGACAAGAGCCCCAATCAGCTCTTTGCTATTCACATATCCCTGTCCTTTTACCTGACTGCACATTCATTACATTCAATTTGTCTCTTTTTCCCAACAAGCGTCTTTGTACTAATGGAAAAAATAGCAAGCTTCAGCGCGTATTCGAGTGGCCAACTATCGGAGAGGCGGTGCCAGAGTGGTGTCAATGAATGGAAATTAAAATTGAGGAAATCTAAATTTAAAGCATTAACGCTATAGAAGCGTTAGTTATTAAAATGAAATTTAGAATTTCCCTATAACTTTTGGATCCATCTGAAATCCTCCCAACAAAACAGCTAATTTAGGTGAATCTCTTTATCAGAAACTCAGAAGTATAGATGGAAGCAACGACTTTATAGTTGATGCATTGAAGTGGTCGGATGTTGTAAACATATCTATTCCGCTAACGCAAGAATCAGAAGAAAAAAACATTATATTACCAGGCCTGAAAGATTAACTAATGGGAGCATTTATGATTTAGTAATTTAAGCAAGTGAAAATGTCCTAAAATAAATCGGTCTGTAGGCGAAAAGTTGAATAAAAAAGATCACACAATTGTTTACTTCGACTTGAAAACCCCCACAAAACACAACTAAAGAAATTTTCTATAAGATATCAAGAAGAATGATTTCGATTAAATTTCCGGAGAAAATGGCTTCTGAAAATAATACAAAATCCATTGACAACTTTGTCGATAGGTAGTAAAGGAAGATGTTAAAATTAAGAATTATTGATGTTTAGTAAGAGGGAATAAGTTAAGTTGACTAATTAATATGGGCTAGTATGAGGAAAGATGTTAAAGTCAAGAATTGATGAGGTCTAGTAAAAGGGAATATGTTAAAATTCAGAAATAATGATGTGTAGTAAGAGGGAAGATGTTAGAAGTAAGAAAATATGTAATAAGAGAGAATATGTCAAAATGAAAAAAATAATAATGTGTAGTAGGGGGAACATGTTTAAATCAAAACGTAATATAGTGTAGCAAGATAAAAGATGTTAAATTGAAGAGACAATGATGCTAGTTGTGGGAAGGTGTTAAAATTAAGACTTAATGAATTTTAGTGAGAGAGAAGATATTAAAATAAGGAATAGATGATATAAAAAGAAACTATGAGCCGACCAGATTATCGACCTCGGGTTCTTTATTTAATTAATTGTTCCACTTGTCCGTTTCTTTCGTATCGAGAATCCGCAACCGGATAATGTTATTCACATAAAGATCACAACGACAATTCCAGGCAAGTCTTTGAGCATCAAGGGGTCGTTGGGGGAGGAGGAGATGCAGAAAGAGCGACAATATTTTGATTTAATACCAAAAGCAAACGGTGAACCCTTCGTGCCTCCAGAAGGGGATGGGGGGCATTCGTTGCGCATATCCCTTATTTTCGGAATATATTTAGTTCACGAACGAAACAATGTGGAATAAAATATATTAAATAAGTGAACTCAAAACTGGTCACTTGTATAGGCTTCCCTCAAATCAAAAAATGCCCCAGGTCCTCCTAGTACGCCCCTTGCTACCAATGAGTAAAAAAGCGTCTAAAGAAATCTAGAAACACTCTAACAAAATTATTATACAACTTCTCAACATAGACCACGTAAGTGATATACGAATTGAAAACGCATACCCATACCTCTCATTGGATGTAGTGTCATTATTTACCAAAGCTTCCATCTAAGAAACTATTAATACTACCATAAACGAAGTTTATCACCACAAAAACCTATGCCCTCCGTAATTTAAGGGCACAATATACTTCCACACTGATTCGGTGATTTATATATGGCTTGTGAAAATCTCTATTATTATTGTTAATTTTTATAAAAACTCTCTTGTTCTATTCAATATTACAGAATATGTTTTGGAGAGGCAAGATAAGAGAAACTCCATTTAGTACGATGTTCTTCTTTACTGAGGTTTCGCTCCTCTGCGGAGTCCTCAGAGAGACAAGAAACTAGAAACAGTATAACAAGAAAGTCTGAGGAAGTTCCAGAGGAGCGAAGCGTCAGTGAAGAAAAACGTCGTATCAGGTCTAGTTTCTTTTATCCTTCATCTCCATTTGTTGAGGAAGACTTAGGTAAAAATATGTTATGAACATAAAGATCAACATACATATTTAGTTAATATTACTGATAATAGAGTGCGAACCAAGACTAAGTTAGTAGTTTGATTTATCCCTAATCCTGCATGATTTATTTTTATTTTGACTATTAATGGAATGAAAGTAATAGGGTAAATGAATATTTAATAATAAACATAATAATCAGCCAGTAAAAGTAAGTGAAAATAAAAATAAACACATTCCATATGATAAATAAAATAAGAGATCATGACAAACAAAAACAAGGAGTTTAATTTTACCATGTCAAATATTGCTACCCCAAATGTTCACATGTCGATAATAGCAACTTCAATATAAATATCATGTAAAGGAAAAAATAAACATACACGATCTTAATTTAATTAAAATGATCAGTATAATAATTTAATAAAAAGGAAATTGAGTGGAAATTGCGTTACATACATTAATTAACCTGTTTATTTGTTTCCATCCAAATGAGCTCGTGTTAATAACTTGGGAGAAATTCACTTTTGCATCCTCGCGTGTTGTTGATATTTGCCTAGTACATTTTTCAATACGATTCAAAATGTTGTTTAAGAAGGCTTCTCTGTGGAGTAGGAAAATGGAGTGGGTTGTTGACGGTTCGGTGTGGTAATTCGGGTAATTGGACAGGTGTCTGTGGGCTGGCCATTGATCACTATGGACAATCCATTTATCTCTCACGACTTTTTCGATTATGGGCAAAATAGTTTGTTGGTCTCTGTGGTCAGCGTCGTCCAATATACCAAATACTGGTAAATAAGTAGTATCTACTAGACCAAACACTTAAATTTTAGTTTTATTTTCTCCACCTAGATGGTGTTTAGACTAGGTGAGGTAAGGTTAGGTTAGGTTAGCTTAATATGACTTAACATGACCTAACTAGACGTAAAATAAACCTACTCTGCGAAGTTATGGAATCTCCTTTAGGAGTTCCCTTGTAAAGAAGAATATCGAATCCATTTGTAGTATGTAAAGAATATCACCCTGGCCCAAAATTCCATTTTCAAGAATAGCGAACTCAATGTAGATGTGCGAAGAATAGCCTCAACCCATTTCCATTGTCAAGAATAACCAGCCCAATCTTAGTATGTGAAGAATAGCGCCTCTCCCAATATTCTTTTGTAAAGAATTCGAACCCAAATTTAGTATGTGAAGAATGAAGCCCCTCATCCTCTTAATAGGACCCCCTTGTCACAAATCGCTTCCCCTGTAGGTGTTGTGTTCCTTAGTCTCGACATGATCCAAAATAGAAAAATAAGTGGCCGTTTGATTGTATTGAGTTTTTCTTTATCATTTCAAGACAAAGAAATATTCCAAAACAATAAAACCAACATTAAAACTTTACGTCTAAAATAAACAAAATAGATTGAATACCAAAGTAAGGAGCGGTAAAAACTTAATGATTGTATTTCTTTGCATATGTAAGATTTTTCGGTACTTCTAGTGGTAAAATTGATTGTCGCCACTAACAACCACGTCTCTCAGCATTGGTACATGTTTGCCAGCACAAATGGATCTTATCTCATTCCCTCTATGGCTCCCATATTTTCCTATCGATTGGAACAGATGGAATTTATGATATAGCAGCTTCCAAGTATCCAAGTTGGGGGAAATACTTGACTCCTCTTCAACCCCACATTCACCATAACCATACACACAAGTGCCTGCGAGGTGCGATCTGGTTTCGAAGGACCCCTTGGGGAAAAAGTCGTCCCTCTTCATGTGATAAGGAGCATAAGACAAATAATTGCCTTATTACTTCCATATATATATATATAAATATGCACACTAGCATAGGTAAACTGCGTTGCCCGAAATAAAATGTCTTGTCGCAAATAAATACAGATGCATATTGTTTGAAATTCTTTTATTGTGGCACATAAATATATTTACTTGGTGATTATTATTAATTGTGGGAAAGACAGATTCAAAGGAGTTGCGCAATCTCCCTATCATATAACATATGTCATATATCATATAATTTATGTCGTGGTATAGAAAGGTCCGAGTGATGGAAGAAGGAGTTAGTACGTTTGGGTAGTTTACGTACTACACAAAAAAGAAAACGCCTTGACTAATGTTATATCTCTCTAAGAGTGCCATATAGGTTTTATTATTATTAAATTGGATTATTGACTTCTTTGAACTTTAAAGGTTCCTTGTGCTGATGTAGCGATTCAAGGATATAATAAAAAACTCTTTAAAACAAACTAAAACTTTAATTAAAACACAAAAACAAATAAACATAAACCACAGAAATATTAAGAGCTAGATACACAGTAAGGAATTCAATAATTTTAGATAAGACTTTCTAACATGACCTAGTTGACATTATAGTGATGGTTGACCTATCACTCACTTCAATTTAAAAACAAATGCTAACGGCCTTTTACCGGCCGCAAATAGCTTTGTAGATACCCCTTGGAACTGGTTTGAGTCTGACCTTGAACTCAATGAGCTACTTTACCTCGGGAATGTTATTGTCTCGAAGACGCGTGCCGACCGGCTAGATGGAGGTTGCGGGGGAATAACTTGAAAGCCACAAAGAACTTTGGCGAGTGTGGCAGCTGGGGAACCACACGCCTTCGGTAGGAAGGGATATCACCACGGGATAGTCAAAGAATGTTCCTTTCTCCTCTTGGGATTACTCTGGGGAGTAATTCGTACTGTCTAGCGATGAGCTAAGGCTTGAATACTTTTACTCAGGGGAGTGTTGAAGGGAGTGGACTCAGGGGGCTCTTCTTCAAGGGTAAGGACTATCCTTGTGCTTTAGCATGCACCAGGATAGGAGGGGTCTCTCTGACAAAGAGTAAGTTAAGCTTGGTTCTTAAACCAAGTTAACTTGACGTTCGGTGTGACCACCGGGAAACGGGCTCGAAGAGGAGCTTTTTCTTCTTCGTTTCCGTATTCCTCAATGGGGAGGACACCCTCGGTGATTTGGGATACAGCAGGATAGAGGAGGTCTCTCCCGAGAGTAAGTTGAACTTGGTTCTTAAGCCTAGTTAACTTAAAGTTCGGTGTGACCACCGGGCGACTAGCTCGAGGATGAGCTTCATCTTCTTAGTTCCCGCTCAAGGGCGAGGACTATCTCGGTGCTTTGTGATACACCAGGATAGAGGGGGTGGGGTGTTCTCTAACGACAATAAGTTAAACTTGGACAAGTTATCTTAAGTTCCGTTTGATAACCAGGAACTAGCTTGAGGATGAGCTGTTTTTTAGTTCCTTCTCTTGGTAGCCCAAGCCTCATGCCGAGAACTTCGTAGCCTGCTGACTCACATATTATACCTCGTTTTTCCCAAGTTTTTGGTATATATACATTGTCACCCCACTGTGGTAGGGGTAGGAGGAAGTGACGGGCCGCATGAAGGTTCCTCCTTCAATGGTTTTTCCGAGCGCGTTATACCCCTGGTCCTGAGGGGGCTTGAGGGGGACGCGTCTCCAACTTCGCACTTGAGGTGAAATGGAATAGCTGTTCTTAGGGAAGATATTGCAGTTTTAACCGTTCTGCTTTTCATAGGGAAGAGGGGCGACGAGCTGTGGTTACGAGATTGAACCAAAGCGTCTACACGGCCCGGATGTTTTGTGGCCAACGTCCCGTATCTCAACTGAGCGAGGAGGGAGAGGGTCGATTCCCCTACAATATACTTACATGAGTAAGCATTTCGCATCGTGCGCACGGGAGCTTACGTGTTCACGTAAATAAACCTTTGTTATGAGTGAACATTGAAATGAGGTTTGAGACTGCTTAAAGTGGTTAATCTATGATGGTCGAAGGATTAAAATGAGCATAGATTATTATTCGGGACGGAGGATCGTGAGGACGGCAGACTGAATTGTATGTTTGCTTGCATATTTAATTTGGCTATTTTTTCTTTTATATACATATAAGGCTTCTAATATAAGAAGCTCTCAGCGGTCTGGATAATGTGCTAGGACTTCAGTATTGTCTTTGAGTGTCTCCCAGTCCAGTTGTCTTCTATGTTTTTCCAACGTGTGTGTTTTAAGGGTACCATTGTTTAAATGGTGACTCATTCTTTGTGGTAACTTAGTTTATCATTCATATATATGAGTGAGGTTGCAACTCACAGTCTCCCAATTTGCAAGTATATTCGTTTATTAAATGACTTCTATGCTTAGCTTTTAGGTGAGATCCTGGGTTGTTTTTCATGATAAAGTTGGATGTACGTTTATTATTGTAGTAGATTATTTATGAGTTCTACAATGTTTTCATTTTGTGTTGGTATTACTCTTGTGTTCATGATTTCCTTCATTAGTCTTTAATTCATTTTGTACGCTGTCCTCATAATGTTCTTTCTAGTATAGTTTAATAGTGTTTCTTTCGTCTTGCTGATTGGTAGCGTCTGTAGTTGAGGTGTACCATCTTTCTATCTTCTTACGTATAGCGGTGTCTACGTCGTCGCTTATAAAACCGTTATTCAGAAGTATTTGTGTAGCACGCTTGTGATCTTCATGTGTTTTATTCCATATGGAGAAATGGGTGAAAGCAAAGCCCTGAATTTGTGTTTTAGGCGTAAACTTTGGTAGTTATTTTTTCTTTTTCCTTAGTGGTTAGGTATCTAAAAGAGTAAGTTGGTTATTTTGGCGATTTTCTATGGTGTAGTTAAGTGAGGAGCAGTTCTTGAATGTTCTTAGTAATTCCTGAATTTCTTCTCTTGTTTGTATATGTAGTCTATATATCTGCAGTAAATATGTGGTCTTGACTACATTGAAAAGACTCGTTTTTCGACGTTGCGCATGTAAATGTTTGCAAAGTGTACCAATTGAAACGCCGTCGGTTTGCACTTAGAGATCGCGGACGGTCAAGCAAGCGGGTAGGCTGGTGGGCAGAAAAACGTGAATACGCTCGTGGCAGCAGCCACGGACTAACAGCGCGCCTGAAACAGATGGGAATGAGTTTTAACTAAATATCTAAATTATTCAAGTCTTGGGCATGGTGATTATATGTAATATCGCGTTTTTTAAACATTGCAGGCTCAGAAGTTATCTGTGAAACGTTAATTTTCTCACGGGCAATTTTGATATTTTAATTGCAATTCATAGCCGCAATTTCTTGTCCCCAAAACGAGAGAAAATGCATAAATTCACTTTTGTAATCGTTTTTCTTTAACAGAAAATAAGTTGAACTCAAGATATAGAAGTGCTGCTTTCAAATCTAAAAAAAAGTCAATCTGGCTTCAATAGTTTTGATTATGGAGTAGCAAACATTCTTTCTGCGGACATAAGGGCTTTATATATTTATATTTATATATATATATATATATATATATATATATATATATATATATATATGAAAAATAACCTATAGAAAAATGAAAAGATGAATCTAAGCAATTTCGAACTATATTTGCAAGTTCTTTATAAATGAACTTGCAAATATAGTTTGAAACTGCTTGGATTCAGCTTCTCAATTTCTTGTGGGTTATTTTTCATATTATTGCTTTCCTCACGTGCCACTTTGTGAGTTTTTCATTATATATATATATATATATATATATATATATATATAATATATATATATATATATATATATATATATATATATATATATAGAGAGAGAGAGAGAGAGAGAGAGAGAGAGAGAGAGAGAGAGAGAGAGATTCTTACTTTATTTTGTTTCACCGAAATCTTTAAATAAACGCTGTTTTCCCCCATCTCTTATACATTCGGGGTACACATCTCAATTCCGCAACTCTTAGTTTACTATTCAATCTACTCTAATCTTTCTCTTAGGACCGATGATGTCCATAGCAATGGTTCAGAAATACCTATGACAGAAACAGTTGTCCTACCACGATATCCAAGGGCTTCTCTTTTTTATGATTTCCTTATATTTATAAATCACTGTTCCTAAGAATATTAAAAATTAAAAATTATTTAAATCTGTTTATACAAATATACTTAAATGTTTTGATCATTTATTTTTCGAGAGTCGGTAATCTTGAAAATGCTTTCATCCTTTATTTTGATAAATTTGGTAATCTTAAAATTGAGTTATCACTTGGTACTGTTTCCAAACGATTACTGTTTGAGATCAATCTCTAAATCGAGCATTTAAATTTTTATTCCATAGTTTATTATTCACTTTTCTGAACTGAGGATAATTTTCAGTAACAGAAAAAAGCACAAAACTGATAAATATCCTAAATCACAAAATGAATGAAATAAATATTTCTTTACTTACGGAAATGTTAAAGCTTTGCGTAAATATATATAAACATAACAAGAAAAGGCCTTTGCAAAAGCCAGAATATGTGGCTATTTCGAAACATTAGAATTTTAAGCGTCATTATGAGATGAAATGGTAAAACAAGATAAATTATCAAAAAATGAAAGAAAAAAGAAATTCTTACAAATGGTATGTGAGTCAGGAAAGCAGAAATTACATTTTAATTTGCGTGCGACTCTATATCTCACTATGTCGGTCGGTCTGACGGTCCTCCTTTTGCCTTTTTATTGTTTTGGTAATAACATTGTAATCATTTGGCCAATTAAACTAAATTTGAAACCCTTTTGTTATTTTACATTCGATATAATTCCTAAGGTCCTCCCAAGTTAGCCCGAGAATTATATTGTTTTGGCAATAAAATCCTAACTATTCGGCAGATTCTAACGATATTTGGAACTCTTAGGTTGTTTTGCATTCTCTGTTGAATGCTATAATTATGAAGTCCTTCCAAGGTGTTCTAGGGAATAATTTGGCAATAACTTCATAATGATTCGGCTGATTCTATCGAAATTTGAAACCCTCAATTTGTTTTACATTCTCTTTCGAATGATATAATTGCCAAGGTCCTCCAAAGGTTAGAAGAATGAGACGTGTGAAAGTGATCAATTAAACTGGACTAAATGATTATTATGAATAATTTTTGATAAATTAGATGGAATAAATCCAGATAAATATATTCTTTTTATCCGGTATTATTCACCAAAAAGCTTTATTCAAAATGTTTTAAAAATAGGCAATGTGGTTAATTATGCAATCAATGAGTCAACTTTATTAAATAATGATCTTTAAATTGTCAACGGTTTATAAGCTTTTGGAAGAGCTGGATTGAGAATACACATATGTTATGCTTCATACAAATGTAAGATAATTAAGTTTAAGCAATTTCTTAAAAATTGTTTTGGAATTACGAGGCTAAATTGAGTTCTTCTGAGAAATGAAACAAAAACAGGAATATTTCCCTCCAGTTGAAAGATATTAATTGGATTGTAGCTCTTGATTTTTATATTGACGTATCTTATTCTTATACTTACCAACTTTAAATTGCGCAATTTAACTCAAACAGAGCCTTTAATTTGTTTAAGGTAGTTTTTTATGCTCTGGCAATGCCGAGTATCTTTTCTAGTAGGATATATATATGGAAGGTGTCCGGAGATAATCTCTTGTGCGATTATTTTTGTTGACAGCTTGGTGGTTTAATTATGCTGTTGTCTACATTATCTTTATTTTGTTATTTAATTGTGATGTTTGTTTTTTTCTTGTTATTCGGGTCTGTATTGGATTAGAGTAGGTGAAAAGTGTTTTGTCAATAACTTTATTTGTATAGATTTATGTTTTTGGTTTGTTTTTCGTTGTTATTGAATTGTCATATGAATAACCTTTCTTTTCCTTGTTCCGTTCGCAGAGGGTGGTGGATGCTGGAAAAGAGGCGTAAGGTCTTCCCTCCCGTATAGGTCTCGTCTTCGAATATATTCTTCAAGCTCGTTCACGATTTTATCTACTCTTTTTCTCAGTAGATAAGCACTTAACTAGTACATTAAGCTTTCCAAGATGTTTCGAATAATTAGGATTTCTGTAGAGAGAATCAGCATTGTTTGCATAGCAAGTAA
This sequence comes from Ceratothoa steindachneri, assembly GCA_963969495.1. Lineage (NCBI taxonomy): Eukaryota > Metazoa > Arthropoda > Malacostraca > Isopoda > Cymothoidae > Ceratothoa > Ceratothoa steindachneri. The sequence goes on along the minus strand of OZ018327.1, from coordinate 103,742,872 downwards.
TGTCAGTTTGCTCGTGTTCGTTATGTTATTCTTTTTCCAGTTGACTTCCAGGTAAAGTTCGAAGAAATCTTTCCCACTACTGTCCGCACTGTCCCACCACTGAGCAGCACTGTAAGGATGGTGTTTTAAATGAGCCATTGCAAAGAATGTCAAGTACTTCAAATGTTTAGTCCACAATGTTGTATCAACCTATGATAAAATAGGTCCATGTAAGGATTGTAAATCAACCGGTAGAGAAAGAAATACTTTGAAAAGGGAAGCTTAATTGTTACCAAAAGTGAGAAGGACCTTTTTTAAATACTGCAGCGGTTTTTTGAAAAATTAGTGAGATTTCGGCTATCCATCATCTCTCCAGGCAGACTATTTCAACTCGGCTGGAGGAAGACAATCTTCACGATCGAAAAACCGCGGTTAAGCCATTGATCAGTTCGAAGAATAGAAGCTCGCCTTGCACGCTACCAAGTACGTACATGGCTGGATGACTAATTGAGCCAAGTCCAGTTCAGAGACGGATCTAAATTCAATTTGTTCATGTCGAATGGCAGATGGTTCGTTCGTCCCAGAGCAGGTGAAAGATTTTCCCCCAATTGCATCTAAATGAGTGTCAAGTTTGGCGGAGGAAGTGTCGTAGTCTAGGCTGTGATTTCGGTAGAAGGCACGGGGCCACTTGGACACTTTCAGGCAACACTGAATGCACAGGTTAACCAGAAATTCCTGCAACTGCATGCTTTACCCCATCTGCGAGCCTCGAACCCCGACCCGCATTTTCAGGTTAGATAATGTCCCCTGTGACACAGAAAAGTTTGTGAAGACATTCCAGGACGACGAGTACATCACTGTTATAAACTTGCCTATACATAATCCGGACCTGAATTCCAATGAAAATGTTTAGAAGACACTTGGTTACAGGTCTAACGGGAGGGATCTGACAACAGTTCAATAACTCTGTGAAATTCGTCAAAAAGAATACAGCAAAATTACTGGGCAAGAGGTCAGCAGTTCATTCGTTTATCTGTAAGAGATGTTAAAGAATCATCGAAAATAAAGCCCTTCGCACTAAATGCAAATTACTTATAACTTGTGCAAATCTTTTTCACATAAAATGTAATCGTTATATTCTAATATAGATTTGTTTACCATATTTTTCAGATCATTTTTGATACAACAAATTTTATAGTAAATTGCTTATCTACTAATAACTTTCGTTTTATTCTTTCAAATTTGCAAAACCTTTACATATACGGAGTTTCTACCTTTAAGTTATCGAACACCAATTTTAGAAACATTGGATTATCTCTGGTAAAGCTTATGGAAGATGGAGCGATGGAAATACGTGCGCTCTGATCTTTTTTACCGTACTGTATATAAGAGAAGCATACATACTCCGATCAACCAAATGGCAAAGTATATATGTACAACTGGTATAACCTGACCATGACACGGATGATGGCGAGGGAAACCATGAATATCAATGGTTATGAAACATTATGTTAATCAAACCAAATAACTGCAAAATTAAGCTAATACCAATAGGAAGGAGAAAGACGGCAGTTGCGATGATAGAAAATCAAATTTACCGTTATTTCAATAAGGTCATGGTTTGGGGTGTAACTCTGACTTTATATACTGTTAAAATAATGATATGCCAAATTATATATAAGGCTTAAGGAAATCTAATAAAAGTTTAGCAGTTTTGATATCTAAATGTCAGGAACTCATAAAATTAACCTTAATTTACGAAAGCGTCCCTCTATATAGGACTAAAGTAACCACTACAAGACGACGAAATAAGAGTTAGAACTTAAGTCTTTCTTCTTATAACACTGAGGAACAAATTTCGACGTTTTGTTTATTCACTTAGATTTGTCAGTTAATTATACGCAATTTGGGTGCGCTGAAAACGAATATTTTCTCCGTTTTGCTCTATCAGGTCCTGATTTCTTTCAACACACTTCCTCTTTCATCATATTCATAGAAAGGATATTTTCTCAATAATTGCTAAGTCTTTTTGCAGATGCAAATTATAAATATAATTATCTATTAGTACCTATTTAAACTAAAGTTTGTTTTTATATTTTAGATTTTGAAAATAAAGAATTGAAATACCTTTACAAATTGACAAAACAATCGAGTAATATGTCCTTAAGCACTAGAAAGTTCATATGCAGAAACTCTCCTGATTCATTTTGCTACATATGTGCAAATTTTAAATTTAAACATCAAAGAGGAAATATAGCAGACTTCTTGAAAAGAGCTTACTTAACATATTTTGGCATAAAACTGAGGGATCAAGATAAATCATGGGTTGCACATAGAGCCTGCACTGTAATCCTTGAAACACTACGACATTGGATGAAGGGCTCGGAGTCAAAAATATCTTTTGGAGTTCCAATGATAAGTCTATGATTTCATATAACTAAGTAAATTAGTCATTCATTTACTGTAAATTACCTAATTCTAAGTGTAACTTAGGTACATAAACAACTTTTTATAATATTCGCTTTTGTTAACGCTTCACAATTTCAGGTGTAACGAGACTTCGGGCTTCACTAAGAAAAATAAACATTGTATCGAGTACCCAAACTTAGACACCACGATGCAACCTGTGGTACATTTCAATGAAATTCCCATCCCCAAATATAAGAGTCTGCTATCTCAGGAATAGTTGAAGATGTTTCTTAAAATATTGATATGCACTCTGAGGAGTCAGACACCGAATTTGACCAAAGCGTAGTTGTAAGTGAAAGTGATCAGCAAAGGTATAACCAGACTGAGTTAAATGATCTTTTAAGGGATCTAAATTTATCATAAAAGACTGCGGAAATTTTAGATACAGGACTTAAACAGAAAAACATGCTTAGTTCAAACACATACATTTCATTTTACAGACACAAAGAAAAATATCTTCTAAAATATTTTGGGACAAAGCATAGTTTAGTATATTGCTGCGAAATACCAGGTTTGTTAAAGGAAATAGTGGTTAAGTCTTACAATATAAGTGATTGGCGTCTTTTCTTACACAGTTTACAAAAAAAGTTTTAAGTGTGCGCTGCTGCATAAGGGCAACCAATACAGATCAATACCAATTGGGCGCTTGACCACATTATAAGAAAATTATGAGCATATAGACTTTTTTCCAAACTTATCAAATATAGGGAGCACGAGTGGATTATAGGTGTTGCCTTAAAAATGGTCAATTTTCTGCTAGGGAAACAAGCAGTGTATACTAAATATCCCTGCTTCCTTTGCTTATGGCCGGGCAGAGCTAAAGAAGAACATTATTCTAAACAAATCTGGCCAGCACGAACATCACTTACTGTTGGAGAAAAAAATGTAATTAATCCACTTTTAGTGAGCAGAGATAGAATCATATTTCCTCCTCTGCATATCAAACTCGTTCTCATAAAACAATATATAAAGGCTTTAGATACAAACGGAAAGTGTTTCCGACACATAGTTTTAAAATTCACCAGTTTATATTATGAAAACATCAAAGCTGGAATTTTCAACGATCCACAAAAAGAAAATTAATTAATGACAGCAGCTTTCCTAATGTCATGAATGAATGCGAAAGAAATGCCTCGTTCTCATTCATGGGTTTGATAAAAAGCTTTTTATCAAATTACAGGGCAGATGCCTACGAAGAAATCGTAAAATAAAGAAAAAAATGCATTTTTTAAATAGTCATCTTGACCAGTTTCAAAATAATTTAGGTGCTGTAAGTGACGAACAATGGCAAAGATTCCACCAAAATATTAAAATTGTGGAGGAACGTTATCAAGGACGCTGTGATTGCCACATGATGGCTGATTATGGCTTCTGCTTAAAAAGAGACCTGCCGTCAACAAGCACATACTTTTACCCGAGTAAAAGCTTCATATCTCTTTGTTTTGTTTTATTTTAAGCAATTTATATCGTTATAATGTAATTTTACAATAGTTTGAACTGCATCTATTCATGAAAATTGGAAATAAATATTAACGCATGACTTTATTTTTAGTCCTAATTTTGAAAAACTGGAAAATGGCGCATGGGCTGTTTACAGGAATCAGGACCTGATAGAGCCAAACCGAGGGGAAGGTCGTTTTCAGCACACAAAAATTACTTACAGTCAAATATCAGATATCATTCAATAAACCATGTGTTCCTCAGTGTAATGTAGAACATATAACTGTGTAGTATTGGTAAGAAGCGTAGAATGAATAAGAAGCATCGAAGCTTACATACGTTATAGATAACAAATGGGAAAGTAAAGCTAATTTAGGGAAGTAGCAGCCAATTATTAATAACATTTGCAATTGGTATAATTAGACACATAATAACACTGTACAACAAATTTCAGTGTAAAAAAAACATAGATCTCATGTTCATTAAAATTATGAAGTTGAGTGTGCTGAATTCGAATTTGATAAAAAAAAACTTTCCATCTTTTAACATTTTCCTGAAGATTGTCGATTAATAATTATGAAATTGATACCGATTTATACGATACCATAAAAGTATTACGCTCTCAAAGTCAGATTCAATGTGGCTATTGTAATTAATTCATGAATATATAATAAATCAGCATGTTTTTTCAGCATTATATAATGTATTAACCTACATTTCAGTATTTATTTCTTCGTTTGTAAGACACCTCAGGTATGTAGAGATTTAGGTTCAATCATTCAACTCTCCTGCACTCTCAGGGAAAAAGGACAGATGAGAAAGAAGTAAGTGTATTTTCAGTGACATAATGCATCCGATATCTTGGTAGCACTTGATTTGGCTCTGAGCCGCATGGTGCTCTCCCAGAAGTCCTTTGCATACATCTTTGAATGCATGCCAGGCCACTAGCTCAGTTTCATCCATTGTCGCCTCGAAGTCCTCATCAGCTATAAGCTGACGGATATGAGGACCTACGAATATGCCTTCTTCAATCTTTGCACCACTTATTTTAGGGAAGATCGCTTTGAGATACTGGAAACATGGCGTGTTATGTTGCAGTGTTTTGTTAAATTGCTTCATTAGGCCTAGTTTTAGATGCAGTGTTGGCAAAAATGATTTTCTACTTCTTACGTAGTGGCTCATGAATTCATTATGGCATCCAACCGTCAGAGTTCCTCGAGGTGACCATTCTAAGCCTACATAATGTTCTGATCTGGCCATACTGTCTCACTTGCAAAGAGAGCATATAAGCTCGGTATATCCAGTTTGTAGCCTATTAATTAAGACTACTACTTTCAAGTCCGCACCAATTAGCCACTCATGTTCCTTGTAACTTACGCGGTCTAGAATAAATCAAGGTTTTCCTAGGTCTCTAAAAATGACTGAGAAAGCAACTGGAGCTAAAAGTATGGTATTCTTAATTTGCAACATAACCTCTTTTATGCTGTAAAGGGATGCATTCATGAATAACTTTTACTCATTTGGTTCATAGGTAAGCTCAAGGGCATTGAATAGGCCTTTGATATCATTACAATAACTCAAGTTGTTTTCAAAAACGAAGAATTGCTGTAGATCTGCAGAACGCTTACTAAATACTGTAATTCGAGTATGTTAATCCAACAGGTTCCATTGTTGTAGACGTGAGGCTTAGTAAGTGTAGATCACGAACTAGATCATTGAGTTCCGGTTGGGTGATGAGGTGTGGTTTCTTTTCCGATTCAAACTGGGCCACATATCCTGTATCTTGATATTCTGAATGGTTTGAGTTGCTCGTGTCATTGCTTGGTAGTTCAGAGGGCGGCTGTGGTACAGGAATAGCTTGAATGTCGAGCTGAGTGAAAAGCAGATTGAAGATCTGGATACATGATAGATTTCTTGCATTTTCCGTTGCGACCTGCAGTGATTTAAAATAAAATCAGACTAAAAATGGATTTTACTAGCTGTGATCACTTGCAAAAGTAGTGGAAGTACAACATATTATGTATTTTGATCTTTTTAATTGATACATCTCTTGAAAATATATTAAAGACTAGGCAAGAAAACACATTGAATATCCACATTTAATATCTGTTGAGCAGAAGTAGCAATCCGTTGAATGGTCCTTTGGCTCCCTCCAGACCATTATTACGCCCAACATGAAGCCAGGCCTTATGCCTTTCTCCCAGGCAGAAAGGACACTTGTACACCTGACACAACATATATGAGGTGTCCAGCGTTTTTCCTGGTATCCCACTTTACATCCGAAAAACAGCTCATAAAGTTTCTTCACATGTTTAGTCAACTGTCTCTTTTATTGTCTTAATGTAACTGATCCACAAATATAACAGAAACTGACTGGGGAATATGGGCATTCTCTAGGCATTTTAGCTCTGTCTGCTGTAAAGAGAAAACACTGTAGCATATAAAAAAAATTTAAATAGAAACAGCAGCAAATATTAAATAAAGAAGTAAAAATAGGAAGCATTTACAGTAAGTTACAAAGTTATCAAGCGTTACGTAAGAGTTAACACAGATTTGGACCAATATAACTTAAATAAATCTAGTATAGTTTCATAAATTTAATAGGTTAGGTTGACATATACCTTAAAATTATATCAAAATCCGTTAATAACTTTAGGAGTTGTCAGTTTCGACCCAATCCTATTTGCATTTAATCCCGAAGGAACCATCAGTGTATTTAATGTAAGTAAGATGGTAATTTACTAGAAACTGAAGGGTCGCAGAAAGAGACAGATGTTATATTCGTGAATTACGCAAAAAAAACTGCTAAAAATGGTAATTCTCATTTCCTTTTTTTTCATCGTTGTACTGTGCAATTAATAGAATTATGTATGTATTAAGAGAAATAGCAGGTTACCTGGCAAATATTTTATACAACTACTACTATTACCCTCTCTAAGCATATTTATCTCACCATTCCTGTAAATTCTTGTTTTACTATGGACTTTTTTTCTTCCAACTGAAGCTTATAATTACACTGGCCAACAAACTTGAACTTTTTTTAATCATCAGAGACCTGAGCAAACTTTCCTCATGGCATTTTTCTCGCTGATTTCATATCTGACTTTATTTCTTCTTTAGCACATTAGGTTTTTGAGATATTCAAAAAGCAATAAGATCCCCGTCACTGATAGAATGTAGCGTTTTATTCTGATTTCTTTGCCGAAGCTGGTGATATATGGCTACATAGCACCATTGCTAGGAAAAAATTGCCTTCTGTATATTTCCATGTGCATTGAGAAGTTGAACTGACACAAAATGATTCATTTAACATATAGAAACTCTAAAATTTATCATTTTATTTAAGCATAAGCATATGATAAAGATATATAGCCATGTTTTGTTTATTCTACAAGCATAATAAAGTTAATGGTACTTATATTGTATGTATAAGAAAGATAAACAATGATTGAAGGGCTAATAAGTTAAAACTCGAATTCCTAAACGTTTTACATGAGATTTGCGTTGGAATTTTTCTCAGGATTATCACGGTACAACATCTTAGTGGAAACGTTCACCTTGATCGTCACTTATGGCTGCAAGATTTTCGGGGAAAAAGTCTAGATGCGAATGCAGGAAAGGGATTTTAAGTGACATACGGCATCCCATTTCTTTATAAGGTTGAAGAACGTTTTCCACGCAATCTCTGTATGCAGGTTACTTGTTGATGCCCAGAAAGTTTGCACATAACCACTTAAAAGCTAGCCATGCATTTAGGTCAAGAGGAATGATGGTCTTCTCGAAACCAGGGTCTACTAAAACCTCCATGATTTGTGGTCTTACAAATATGCCTTCTTTTGTTAGTTTTGTCGCGCTCAGTTGTGGAATTCTTTTGCAAAGATATTGGATTCCTTGAGAATTGTCCTTAGCCATTGCTTTCACGAAGTTTTTCATTAGACTTAGTTTCAAAAGAAGAGGTAGAAGAAATATTTTCTGAGGCTCTACCAGGAGGGACAGACTGAACACTGCTTATTCCAGGCTCATATGTAGATCAAAGTGGTCAGTCACGCTTTCACGCTTGTCATAATGTTTTGCAGTGGAACGACTATCCCACAGTCAGAGGAAGCAACAGTACTTCGACAATCCTCCTTGCATACCCATTAGCATGCCTATGACCTTTAGATCACCACAGATGTCCCAATGATAGGCTTGGTAGCTTATGGCTTCAAAAAGAATATGATGAATATCCATATTGTCATATGTCTCCTTAAGTTGGACAGAATGGCCAATAGGAATGAAAGGCTTTACATTGCCATTGTGCAAGAGGATAGCTTTCAGACTTATCTTAGAAGCATCAATAAAGAGACGCTAATAAGACGCCTCATATATCTGTGACAAGGCTTCGAAAAATCCATTTATATCATGGCAGTAGCAGAGAGGTGCATTATTAACTGTGAAGAATGAAGTTAACTCACGATTACGATTTCTAAAGTAACTCACATGCACATTTTTCGCGATTAAGAATTTTCCTGTATTCGAGATGCTAGAAGTTCTGCTTTCTCCTTTGACAGTGACAGATCTCTTACAAGATCATTCAAATCTTCCTGAGTAAATAACTTTGGCTTATAGGTAGCATCCTCATATTCATTATCCGCATCTAATGTGCATGCTCCTTTAGTACTGCTATTAATCACTGATATCAACAGGTACGAGGCCATCAACAGGTGGAACTGGAATTGGAAAATATACATCTTGTGGAACTGGTCTTCATGCCGAATCCATGGTTGGATAAACAATTTAGTGCTTGTTCTTTGCAGAAAACCCTTTTGTGATCACACTGCAGAAATAGCAATCTTCGAGATGATCCCTGGGCTCTCTCCATATCATAGGAACAGCAAAGGGCATTGAAGCTTTCTTTTTGTTAATCCAGTCACGCAATCTATTAGAGCAGGAAGTACGAATTTGGTGTGGCGCCCATGCTTTATCTTGATCACCCAGAGTGCAACCGGGGTAGAGTTTGTACATTTTCTTTATATCATTTGTGATAGTACCTTGCTGAGATTTTGTTGTGATCATCTATGGATGTTTGTTTGTCCATATTTCTGGCAGTGTAAATTTGTAAAAGATATCACAAAAGGTTATTTATTAACTGATTTAAATTTACTTTTATACTGTTTGGTCATTTAAACAAAGAAAGAAAGGAGATGATTTTGGGAGGAACAAGTTCCAGATGCGGTTTAGGAGATAACTAATTTTCTTTAATATTGTGAGACGAGATAGGTCATTTTATAACACTTTTGCTAAATTATGAAATTAATGTGCTATAAAAACTGAAAATCCAAACAATAAAATGTGCAATAATTAATTTGACGCCGCGGTAACTGAATTCTGGTCATGCGCGTTGTCTGGCATCGGTTGTGTCGAAGTATGGCGAAGTGTACGTAGATTACGCACAGAGGTTCTAAGGTAGGCTAAGCAAGGCAACAAATGTTATTGTTCTAAGAGTGCGATTTGAATGGTTAGCGGCAGCCTCATGACCAAGTAATATTCCAAACACAACGACAAGAATAGATTTTAATATACACTAGATAAAAGGTTAACAATAAATATATTTATAATATATATATATATATATATATATATATATATATATATATATATATATATATATATATATATATATATATACACGAATAAGACGGAATCAGGTGCCGAATACTGATTGGATAACACGGGTTATTAAATGATTATAGTGGGAGATTTAGGGTGGTCAGATTTTCAGTTCCTTTGAACTTCGAGAGTAAAGCGGGGTGAACTTGGGGAGGGGGGGCAAACTATGATTTAGTGAGATGCGGGCCTCTTGTCCTCAAGAGGTCACCAGAAGAACTTCGGAAGGGGAGGTAACTTCTTTAAACTCGGATTGAGCGAGCTGTTGGGCCTCTTTTCCTCAAGAGGTCACCAGAAGAACTTCGGAGGACGGCTTCTCCAATCCTTGATCCGAAGGCGGATGAGAAAGGCTAACGTTGCCCCAAGAGACTTTTCTCCCTGACCTGAAGATACGAGTGTGATGACCAGCTCTTCTGTGGCTTGCAACCATCACTAAGCACTTCCCGGCCGAGAGTGTCGTTCAACAGAACCTCCGTTGGGGGAGGCGTCGTCTAACCGAATTTGTAAGTAATCCTTGAGAGGGCGTATATATATAGCTGGATTTCTCCAAAACACGGAGAAAGAGAGGGACCTTCTCGAACCTTTATTATCGGCCGGCGCAACAGAGTGTGTGCTTACGGGAAGGTGCAAAAAGCCGGGATCAGCGGGACTGAATGAACGACCAGCGGCTGGAGCTATAAAATTTGTCTTTAGGAAAACCTATAAATAGACGAATAATCTCTTGACTCGGAGGGAGGGAAGATTAAGACGGTGGGGAGATAGCCTTCATTATAGCGTCATGCCTCGGTGTGATTTTCTCAGTGACCGTGAAGTATGAGTGTGTGGGGGGTGGGGGTAGGGGGGGGAGTAACGGCTCGCTTTCTCTCCCTAAGTAATATCTTAAGGGGGGAATATTACTATTTTAGTGGATCCCTCTACAGGATGTCTCTTACTATTTTTACAGTAGACTCAGTTGTGCATTACTTGTGAAGTAAGCAATAAAATGGCTGAATTAAATCCACAAAAGATTTGCGGAAGGTAAGATGTACTGCTCGGTATTGAAGCTAGGAGATCCAATGAGAAGTTCTTCACATGCTTGAATGTCGATCTAAAGAAGGTGCAGTGCTAGGCTGTGATGACGAAGGTACGGGGGCTCGAAAACAACGAGGGGCACGTTATCCCACCGTTTTTCTTTCCGAAGGGCATCAGACCTATATCAAGTAAATGGAGGAGTTAGTGTTGTCTTGCATCCAAGTTGTGGCTGGCGAAAAGCCATACGTTGGGCAACAGGTCTCAGACCCTACTTTTGGCTGTCAAAAAATTTATCTGGCCACATCTCTCCTAACACGTATCCTCCCAACTCCACAGACTTGGATGAAAGAGAGAGAGACCAACAAGTCCCGGTGTATCAGGAAGATGTAACCTATGCCAGGATCATCGCTGTTTCACCCAATTAAAGAAGGAAACCAGCGAGAAGGCGGCCATCAGGTTGCGACCCCGCAGGAGGCCGTAGTTAAGGTCGACGGCGATTTCATTAAATAAAATGAATAGTACAATCATTCATGCATTTAACATCTAATTTTATTAAATATTTGTTATAATTCAACTCTGTGTTATATACTTTTGAGTTGAATTTAGGCAACAAATTACCTATTGCCTTCTGTACATCATTATTTTACCCTTATATGTATTTGTATCCGCATCTCTGAGATACAATTATATTATTTGGATGGGCAAAATTTAATGAGTCACAATACAGTTAGAAAGAGGTGGAGAAAAATGAAACGATCATTTCTGCGTAGCTGTGATAATGCAAATTTATTTAAGCTATTCAAATAGCCTTTGTCTCTCTTCTAAATTTAAAAATATATTTCTAAACGAATACCAAATCACAAAATGCCATTTTGGAAAATTCGTTTGTTGTTGCTAATTCAAAGCCTACTGAAAATAGAGATGTTCTCTTGCAGGTAAAAAAATGGTGTTACTTTCTTTGGCCTATGGTTGATGCAGAGTAGAACTCGGGCTTCATTCTGATATTACATAAAATTGTAATTTTGGTGTAAACTCATATCTTATAATGATGAACATATGATTCAAAATAATATGGATATGGCCCCTTGGCGAGGAATTAAATGATATCATAAATTACTGTAAAGGCAGTTCTGGAAGATTTCACGCACTATAATATTACCTGCGCTGTGGCAGCAAATAAACACTTACAGAAGTATAATTGTTTTCTGACATAATCTGTAAACTATTTGGTGATTGTTGCATTTTTAATGACAAATCTGTTTACGAAGATATGGGGTCTCTGGGTGCTTTCTAGTTAGGAGATTTTCTAGAACGTCTCTATTATAATACATTTCCACATTTACTATTTTTCATTTTGAAATTCTCACCTGCATTTCACATATTGTAAGAGCGTATAGCATCGATGGCGAACCTTTAATAGGGTGGAATCTTTTACAAACTCAAAGACCTGACGCCATTTATATGTCGTGTTATGACCAGATGTACGCGGTTTATACGCACACTGGCCTACTAACTGACCGGAATTAAGGCTCCTCCTGGGGATCGTTCTAAAAGGGCTTTAAATACACTGTTGCTAGGCCAAGAAATATTCATACACAGCTACAGAAATATACTTTAATAGAACACAAAGATTACATATCCATATAGGGCAAGTTAAATAGCAATGCTATTAAATATTGACGGTTCAATGCTAATATGATTGACACTATCAATTAAGTTGGAACCGAGGGATAAATATTACGTAATGATTTTACAATTATGAAAGTTCTAAAGCAAAGGGGATCCTTGAGGTTTGACACAGTAAAGGTGGGAGGAGCGTGATGAAGCGGGGGGCTAAATCCTTTTAACTTTGATGTACGACGAGTAGGCTTAGTTAGGTAGGTTAGACTTTGAACTTGTGAGCGTCTGACAGAACATTCAATCCAACTTCGAGAGACTGAAGTGTGAGAGGGGGGCTCTTATCCTTAAGAGGCAACCTGAGGGTGCTTCGGGAATGCCTTTTCCGATCCTTGAAATCCGAAGACGTGATGAGAAGGTTTGAAGCGCGCTTAACTATCTCCATGAACCACACTTAGTGACGAGTAGCTCTTCCTTGGCTCTTCGAGAATCACTTAATGCTTCTCTGGATGAGAATCTAGTCGATTCCCTATGGACTAACTAAGATGTTACGGCTAACGTACTAGACGGCGGCCTTAGACACAATCTGCCTGTGAATTCTGGACTGTCGAATATATACTCCTAAATTATTTTATACGGGGAGAGAGATTCATCACCAATATACATCCTTAATTGCCTTGTGTCGCGATAAGGTTCTATAGCGCGAAGTCGCGATGCCCACTTAATGGTCTTTGCATTGTTCTAATTCTCGCAGTATATAAGACAGACGAATTTAGAGCGGTCAACGGCGAACTGGTAAAGTCAGGGGGAGGGGGGAGAATTTCTTCTCTCTCTCATTCTTCTACAGACATTTTGTATATGAAGCAAGATTTGATACGAATTTCTTGAGGGTATGATGGTCAAGACTGATATTTTTGTTTATTTCCATTGGTTTTCTTTAGTGCATTGAGTATTTTTGACTTCTCATTATCTGTTAAAGCTTCAAAACAACCTATTTGACATATAAAATTGCACAACTATTAATAATGATTAGTAAAATTGCTGGTTCATGTTTAGTAATCCACTGCACAATGCGTATTTAAAATTGTTCTCGGAATGTGTATCAAGTTTTAATTTGATCAACCTAAACTAGTGTCAAGTATCTAACTCCCATCCCAAATTTTCCTCAAAATATAGAACGTAATCTAATTATGAGATCATTATATTAAAATGACAATAATCATAGGAGGATAATCAGTGTTTCCCTTCACACAAAGCCTGTGAATAATACCACCAAATAATACCATTAGGTATGTTTAGCTAAAATTAAGCATACATATGACGCCATACTTCCTTTTAATTTTTTTATTTATATTGTATAATTTTAGTGGTTAGCTTCGATGCATACTAGATCTTCATATCAATTTACATGTAAATATAAATTTGATTTCAAATTAAAAAAAGTCAAGGTAGAAGTAAGATAGGAGAGAATCATTGGAGGTCTTATTTTCACAATGTGCTATCTTTCTATCACCACTCATGCCCTAGAAATCCTTGAGATCACGTCTTTGGATTTCTAAGGTAATATTTACGCACTTGAAAAATGTATCCCGATTATTTAAGGATTATAATTAAAAATGGAATCATAGTCCCTAAAGGGAAATTAATCTAAGTTTGTGAAAATACATAAATAAGAAAGTCTCAAATGGATAAACTTAAAGCCAGTATAAACTAATTAAGATCTTGATACTCTATTTTATTAGCCAAACCTTCTATGGAATTAGGAGATGAATTTTGAATCCTTTATCTTACTAAAGTACGAGCAAAAGATGAAAAAATTAAAAATAGGAAATTAATACGTCAAGGAATTTGTGGGACTTGAATTCACCCTTTTCCTGGATAAGGTTCCTAACGAGAAATCTTTTATCTTTAACTCTTTAATTCAGGAATCACTATCAAAGACTATTTCTTAGTTTATCTTTCAATTCTGCCAGGTAGTGAAAATGTTTTTTTAAACAAGGTTGATGTAGCTATCAAACTTTGCAATATCAAATTCAATTCATGAAAAGAGCGATGTATTTCATTTCCATCTCCCTATTGTTCTCTTGTAAATAAGATTCTATTTACGTTCGGGTAAGTTATTCTGGACTGTGAAAAGTTGTAGTACTTCTCATTTCAAATTTGTGAATTTGTAAATGGTCATTTAATTCCCGTCCCTTCACATCTCTTCATATCCAATCTAATAAACAACTTCATTTACCCTTATTAAATCCGTTGACAAATTGAGGAAATAGAACTGAAATACAGTATATCCTATAGAAAAGATGTGATAAAAAGCTAAAATAAAGTTTCAATAGATGAATAGTTTAAGAGTACCAAAGTTAGCTCTTAAATTACATTTATAATTTGAATTCTATATTTAAAACTAGAAGTGAAATAACAAAGAATTTGATTGGATTTGCAACCTGTGTGGAAAAGAAAGGAATTTGGTGAACAATAAGGGAGAAAAGGATAGTAAAAATTATTGATGTTGACTAAATATTACAATACTAAACATCTCAAGCATTAAAAAATAAGGCCGGTAAGAGGTATTATATTTTATTAGTTTGATTTTTAGTTGAGGTTGCTTTTCTACAATATTATAATATTCCTTTTTCAAACCTTTTTAAGATACCAATAAAAATTTATTGCAAGCAATTGGCTAGTTACTAGATCCAATGTTTCATCCACTCGTTTTGTGCCTAACAGATTTCATTCTAGAATTTTAAAACATTTAAAGAGTTTGTTAATATTATTTGTTATTTTTATTTTGCTTTTAACAATCATAATTTTCCAATTTATTTTTTCAAGTGCCCTTTTTATCGTTCTGAGTGAATCGAAAACGTGATGATTTATCAATAATGAATTTCATTTAAACATCGACCCTCAAATAGTTCTGCTTGTTACCACACGCAGATGCAAAGACTCTTTATTTATTATCATTTTTTTCTGAGCTTATGAACCTATAAGTTCATGCACATGAACCAACAGCTCGACTACTGTTTCACCCATTCTCTCACTGCTTCACACACATAAATCCAACTTAAAACCATTGTTGCCTAAACTCGCGCAGAAGCACCACATAAGTAACCACGTTTATCTTTAAACGCAACGCAAAGGCCCTGTACGCCTTGACTCCGACCGAACATATGAATTATAAATCGAGTTACGTTTTTGCACCCCTCAAGAAGATCTCGTCTCATATTCCATCCAGATATTCAGAGGACGCCTTTTCTCCCCCTTACTCTCCCTTTCTCCTGTAACCCACACCCTTTTCCCCACATCGCAAATTTGAATTTATTTGGATTTGAAACCAATTTTCGTTCATTTGAAGCTGATCTCAAATTCGATTCTCGTCTGACGTCGGGTGTGATTTATGTTAACAATACGAAGGCCTTCGAGTTGTGAATATTTCACTATATACTAAGAACGCGATCCCTGCCCTCAAATAATTAAGAAGAGGGGGGTGATGTGATAATAATGTGTGGCTATGACTTTCTTTTACACACATCTCCATTTCCCTTGCATTTTTCTCTGTTCGCATATTCCATACACTCCGGGTCATAATTCTATGGCTAACTTTATTGCAGGAGCCAAAATTTTTATTTGTAATATTTATTATATTATTATCATCCTAACATTTCTAAAATGAGTTACAGGTGGAAGAAATGGTTCCGTTTGCATCGTTTTTTTCTTACTATGAAGAGATCTACATTGCATTTGATCAATTTCTTTACCACAAAGTGGTAAAAAAATTACCACACCCACAATTACTCCACCACCGTCATTTTATGTCCTATCAAGACAAAGTGCAGTTCTTTTCCACCACTATATTCACTTTTCTGTGGTATATAGCGCTATTTGCTGTAGCATTTCGTTTAATCATCTTTCATCAAAGTGCAGAAGCCATACACCCACTCCTTCAAAAAACTCACCATGCATGCATCATAAATACTATAATCTACATTTCAAACCTCTCAAACAGTTTTACATAATTCTCTCCAGTGAAATTTACAAACCTTTTGTTCACCGTGAGGTAACTTTCAAACATCCACATATTTTCACTCACAAACCATCCAATTTAACATTATGCACCATAGTTACATGATTAGATAGTCTAATGCTCGTACGTCTCAGTTTCATACTAAATAAGTCACTTAATATATCCTTTCTCAGCAGCAGCAGAAGGGAGATTATGAGCGCTCATATTTGGCAAACCGCAGATAAGGTTTGCTTCTCTCTCTCTTTCTAACTTAAGTAGGAGCCAGAAGCTATGCAGCAAGTGTCCTTGTTTGCACGTCCATCAACGTGCACAGGCATGTGTACGTTTACTTAAGTTGACTCAGCACTGAACTTCCCGATGAGAAAAAAAGGAGGAAAGTTAGTCGCAAAAAGCGACTAGCATCCATTTCGGTTCTCTTGAAGGCCCTTCTGCTCTTGTCACGAGGGTTACCCTACCCTCGATAACCGAAGTTTCTAGGTGAGCAGCTTTAAGACGATTGATTCCAACCGTGTCCTATTTCTACTTCATCTTTATTACCTAATACAGGGGAGTACGATCGATGACTTAGAAAAAACTGCATGTGTGGTTGCTTTAACGGATATTTGACGCCATCTAATCAAACGAAGACGGGAGAAGAAATCAGATAATCCTTGGAGACGTAGACTCTTTTCCCCTTTGTGGGTTGTTAGCGTTGGCGTAATCTGCCTCATGGTGCGCCTCAAAGCGGCGATGAAATTGGATGAGGAGAGGATGTGTGAGGTCCTGTGATGAGCTCACCGAGCGTACGCTTCCAGTGCTGTTCGTACTAAAGGCCATTCAAAGAAGAACCCCGAACTTCCTTTCAAGCGATTTTGAGGTTCAATAGGACCATGTGGATTGCTTTCACCAAACAGGTCGTGGATGCGTTCGTCTGAGCACCTTTCAGACTTCCGTGAATCCGCTGGATTAAATAGTTACTTTTCGGATACCACTTGCTCGTTTATTTGTACTTAATGTCAAGCGTAATGGTGAACTTTCTTCAAAAAAGGGACTCGAATTAACAACCAAAATCTCGGTGATGATCTTATTTTTAATGTCTGTCCAATTAACCTCAATCAAAGTGAATTTTGCAAAGCGTTAAACTCTGGATAGAAAATAAGGTCGAGCGCAGCAAACACGTCCTTCTGGAAGGTACAGGAATATACGGCTCTTGTTTTATTGTGGAGGCGTCGAAAATAATATGGATATTCCCCAATTGGAAGGTGACTTTCAGATTTGACGGAACCGGGAAGATCAAGTAAGCTTACGAGGTCTTGGTGTTCGTTTTGCACGGCTAAAATTGAGTGCTAGTTGACGTCTGAAAAAGGTCTTTAATTTTGGCGATGCTAGGCGAGAGAGAGCATCTGCTAAGACGTTAAATTTGCATTTTAATTACAAATGTCGCTGGTGATTTGTGAGATAGCTTCTCATTCACATGAGCGATACGAATTTATCTGAATCGCTGGTAGGAGAGTTCGTTGTTTTGTATATATGGTGAAGTTCGTCCTCCACCTGGTAGGGAAAAAATATTTCCCTGCGAGAAATACAGCCAATAGTTCACGCAACAGGTACGGCAACGTCTCTCAACAGGTTTCAACAACTTAAATGGAGAAATGGGTTAAACGCCAATGTAGAGCCAAAACAGTTTTGACCTTAGTGAAAGTCTTGACACATCATCCCTCCACGTAAACGGGATTATTTTTCCGAGCCTTGAGGAGAGGAAAATGCATTTTCACCTTCGACTATCCTACTTCATTAGGTCAAAATGTGTCCCGAAATAGGCTTCCACAATAAACAGGTTGCTCGTATTTGTGAAAGAGCATCTTAAAACGAGGAGAATTTTTAACTGTTTTTGCAGCATGTTTTGATTAAGGTACCGTTTGCTTGTATCTTAAGAGACTGAGCTAAGCTATTTTATTAAAATAAATTACTGGGTTTGTTGATTAGGTTAAAACATTCTAAGAAAGGGAAGGTGCTTAGTTTCCGCGAGACGAAACGCACTTGTCAACTTTCTTTATAAGTAGGTGGTGGTAATAGCAGTAGCCTTTATGCACCCTTATCTCTGAAGGGAATATCCATCAACTGAATAAAATGCGGTGTCGGAGTGGCCTTCGAATGCGCACAGTGGGATTGGACGGGGATGAAAAGAAGTCGGATTTATCCGACATGGGATCTAAGGCACGGCCAAGAGCGTCGATGCAACCTTCCTCGGGGAAGGTTAAGTGGAGTTATGACGGGGAAAACCAACTCGATAATCCTATCGATCGTTTGTTTCCAATACCTTCTCTAAAGGAATCATGTTAAGTAATGTGACCAAAACCTGCTACATTTTGAGCGGGAGGTGCTGCAGAAAAAGCTTCCAGAGGAGATCGTCTCTGATAGAAGCGCTAAGTGAATCAGCGAAGGATCTTTCCTGGCAGCAACTCTGTAGGTTTCCTCTAGGCAAGCTCTTCCTGAGTATTCAGGGATCATAGACCTTGGCGGTTAGGGATAGCTTTGCATAAGATTAACTAATGGTTCAAAGCCTCATATTGCCTTTTATTTGTAAGGATAGGATTAAATCGCTTGCGATCGCAGTGGTGGAAGGCGGTAAGAAAGAGGTCCTGTATGCATCATTCATCCTATCGCTCGTAGGATTATAAATATCTTTGACTGCTTTGCGCTCTCTAACCTATAACTTAGGGTTGCTTTCTTGGTAAATGAGTAGAGGTATGCCTAGTCCCGCGAATAGTGAAGTAGTTGATTTTTCGCTATTCTTTATTGCTCGTGATCTTTGTTTCCCGAAAAACTGCAGTCATATTTCCTCTCGGCAACGGAAAATCTACCTTTTTTTCCAAATATCTATCAAAAGAAATGAGTATAATTTTGAAAAGCATTCAACTAAACGACCACATTTACCTGAAACCAAATTTAGCTGGCTTTGGACACCAAATGGGCCCACTTCGAGCCACTAAATGTGCAGACACAACTACTGTTAATATATGCCAGGAGCAAAGTTTTGCTTACTATGACTGATTCTTTTTAAGACTCTATAAAGTTGCAAGGAAAGAGATAAAAATTTGTGCTTTATTACAGAAAATAATTAATTTAAATATATTAATTAAATATCAACAAATTATGGTAACATATAAAAGATGGATTATGCACTTTCATATAAAATGCTAAAGAGAATTAAATCGTTTTTTATTCAATGAAGTTATTCGCTTCACTTTAATCCACCTGAGAACACTATCATGATATGCGAATTGCTAATTATTCTTTTAACTGTTTGTTTAAGTTTGTGGACAAACCAAAGTGAATTGCATGGTTCTTTATTTCGGTTAAGTTACGCTAAGGGAAATTCCTTCGACAAATTGAGATGAAGCTTCGGTTTGAAGAAGCTTCGATGCGGCGATAATGAGATGCACTGCGGAGGTGGTTATCAGCTGACCGTTACTATGGCTACTACCCTGAGGGCAAAGTCCGTGGAGTTTAGGCAAAACAATAAAATGCAGCCAAGAGACTTTAAACTTTACACATCTTCAAGGATAACACCGTGGTATTGGATATAGCAATCCCACTCTCACCTCAAATACCATTACTTTACTTTTTCTGTATTTACTTTTAGACCCTCACCCAGAGCAAGGGCATGGCGCTTATCTAGAAAAACATAAAGAGATATGAAGGAAAGACATGATGTTGTATGACTGTATGTTGTATGCTCTAGCGTTTTTGCTCCTTTGCTTCATGTTAATAAAAATGTTTAGCCATTGTTACGTCATTAACAAATCTGAGAGTGAGTGGTATCATCTTTAGGAATTAGTAATTATATATAAATTTTAGTTAAACTCATTGGTGATGAACACATCCACTGCTTGTATCACTACATGCGATGGCTGCAGCAGTCAATACAATTCAGCGTATTCCATCCTCAATGTTGCTTTCTATTTTGGTGTACTATTTTTATCCTGACGATTTACTGACTGCTTCTGTGAATGAAACAATATGTCGATAACATTAACTTATGTCTGATCCATATTCATCTAGTTATTTTTGTTTGTTTCTAAAGTTATACAGAAATTTATTATCATTCTGTGCAATTCTTGTAGTAAGTATTGTCACTCTCTCTCTCATTATTGTCTTCAAAAATTTAACACAACCTAGTGAAACCTTGTATTAAACCTACTTATCATGGTTGTTTAACTGTTTCATGTGAACAAGATGGAACGATTTTATCGTTAACTTTGTTCAATCATTATAACACTTCATATGGTATTTGGTATCTGCAGCTACTAGATAGATCAGACTGTCACATTGTTTAGTACCCAACAACAAACTTCATCATTAATTTGCTTTTCTTTGCTCTGCTCGCAGTGATTTCTGGAGTGAGAGTGTAACAATTTTATGGACTGACTTTCGATGTCTTTCTCTATTAAAGATTCTTTTGTTTATTCCCCCTCACTGAAATAAAAATAGTTTATATCAAATTTACGTAATTCTGAAGGTAGACAAACTACCGCCTAACTTATTCTTCTGGGTTATTGTTTGGATCAATTCTTTAATTTAGACATTAACGCCTGCAATCTTTGAGTCCTTTCTCTTATGCATAATATACTAAGGAAGGGTTTGTCACCCTTTGATTGGCTCTTGCTTTATTTTCATTACCTTTAAAAGCAATCGCTCAATACTCTACGCACTTGAAAAAATATATAAATATTAAAAGAAGCGGCTTCAAGCGAGGGTGTCTAGAATGAGCTTTAGTTCTCACTGCGCTAAAGAATTGCATGAATATTTAAACTAAAAACTGGGTTCTAAATTCATCTTTTTTTTTTAATTATTAAAGGGATAATTTGCTTACGAAGTTTATTAAATCTTAATCAGATTCTTGTGGTTGCTGCTTTATTGGTAGGTTTCTAATATATGGAGGTAAATTAGTCAATTTTAGCCTTATGTCTCCTCGTGGACATTTATCAATTTTACTTCTTTATTTTGCCACGATTTTATTGACTACAGTAAATTCACATTAAATCAAGTACGATGTCGAAAACGATAATAGTATTTTCGCTATTTGAGACCGCATGTTCCAAAACAGGTGTTTAGGTGTTTTCAACAACCATGCTTGAGTTATTCTTCCACTTCTTTAAATTTGTACTTCGATTCATCGTCGCATTTTAGTTCAATAAGACCTTCATGTGTATTTCCTCTGACGGCTTCCATTTCACGACCCAAAGCATCGATTATCCATGGCTGAACTTCGAATGCAAATAAATCTTAAAGTTGAATATTCGTTCTTGTTTCAATTTCCAAAAATATTGTGCCTATTTTTTATTAGCCTCGTCTGAAAGTTGTCCAATTAGTTCTGTTAACTCCTGCATGCCTTTTGATATTCTTCTTTTTATATTGATTTAAAACAATCAGATTTTTTCGTACAAACTTTCACAACACGCTTGCAATCTAGCAACCTGCATAATTTACCTTCAAGCTGGAGTGAAAGTACATTTAACTTTCGAAAAGTCCATGCTGAAAAAAATTAGGTTGCCACATTTTAGTTTCCCATTTTCTATGCCAAATTCCCCCCACCCCCTCATTTTCCTGCCAGTTAAATACTCTACCAAATTTTCTTATAAATCATGCCAAGCATTGCCTCTTAAAAGCCAGCGGACTTCCAATTGCAGAATAATTCTTAAGTTCTTCTCTTTGCTAACAATGTAAAACTTTTGAAAAAGTCTGTGTAATTTATTTGCTGTAAAATTTAATTATATTAACTGTTTTAATAACTACTGTCAGCGACTCATAAAGATACGGTCTAATATTTTGGGCAACTAATTGATGCCGGTGTAGAATACAATGCAGTGTAAGAATAGAAGGGCACACCTTTTTTAAAGTGAGCAGCAATACCTTTATGCTTACCAACTATGGAAGGAGCACCATCTGTTGTACGGGATAACACATTTTCTAAGGGTATTTGTTTTAGGTCAAACCAAGATCGTTTAGCCTCAAAAATAAATAATATAGTAGTGTCAGATTCTAAAAATTTTACCAACATTTATTTACCAGGTTGGCAGACATCATCTCCGAAACGGACGTAGGCCCTAAAAACTGCGCTGTCAATTTGAAGTGAGAATTAATTATTATTTAGTTTGTAAACAAACTTTTTTTCTACATCAGATGCCATTTCCTCAATTCTTTTCCGAATTGTACCATTGCTCATTGCCTTTCAGACCCTTTTATGCTTTTATATATTTTTTTAGCCATATTTGTATTCTGCTATTCAGAAAGAGTTATGTAATAATATTGAACTTATATAAAAAAATTTAAATCACTGCAATCGAATGTATCCTATATGATACAGGTCTAAAATAATTATTAAATTCAGTATTATACTTTAGCTGATTTCCTAAAACTACAATTCATAATTTTCCGATGCGTGGAAAATATTCGGATCTGAGAGAGTTAGTGATCACTCCTGTATGATATACTGTTATTAATTATCAATGTTGTGTGAAACCATTATTAATCATCGATGCCCCTTTCTCACACTAGTCATCCGCATGAATTCAGATTAAGCTCCCCTAATTTTTATGCTGGATCCGCTACTCTTCATCGATAATGCTTTTAACACGTTTCCTTACTCTTGATGTAACACAGTTTTCATGCGAATTTCAAACGAACGCCGTATAATATTTTCAGTAACTATGTATATAGGGATCTTCCAGGCTTTGCAATTATTTGCGCTCTTTCACAAGTTGCAATCAATACACTTTCACTATTTCTGCACTTTAAAAAATAAAAATGGTATTTCATTGGTTAAATTTTTCTTCAAATTCTCCAAAATACGCAATGGGATGTTCATTTTGTCAGAATGTTCTCTTTTTAAATATTCTATAAGCCTTGCCGGCTTCATAGCTTCATTTTAAAATGAATTTTTGAATATCAGCTACATTGGTTGCTATTCATCATATGGTGTTTCTACAAAACCACAAACTAAATAGTTCTCAAACTACTGTCCACACATCTTTATAGCTGATATAATTTCCAAGAAATGAGTCTGAAAATATAATAAACGGCAATGTCTTCAGTCCTAAAATTATCCCAACACTGAAAATAATTTAGAAAATCTATTGTGTCAATATTAAAACAATTAAATCTCAGAATTACATCACTAATTAACTATATTCATCATTAAATTAAACACCACCTATTTGCAACAGCTCTAGCTCAAATATTACCATCAGAGGCACCAGATTTCGAAAAGCTTCACGGCCAGTGAGTCGATGAGTCAGATCTTGATCTTGATCCACAGGCGGGTAACCACTAATTAGCAATCCTCCTGGCCTTTGTATCTGCACTACCTTTGAGGACAGGGAAACAGTTAGTATTGCCCTAATGTTAATTGCCTACAAACACATTCTGACCTTCCATAGGCTCTCCAGGAAATCTTTCACTGCTACAATCATTCGTCCATTTGTCTGGTCACAGAGCCTTAACAGAATAAGCAGCCATTCTCTTCCACTCTTTTCTATCAACTCATTCATTTCTCATCCCATTTCGTTCAAGGTGACCTGCATCATTTCCATTCTCTCACTTACATACTTATCGCATTCCATCATGACATGCTCTACTGTTTCATCCTCACCAATGTCACACATCTTATACATTTTACTGCCAGGATCTGACCATCTGTAACTTCTCGCATTTACATCCATCCATTTTCTCCTAGCACGGAAGAGAAGGTAACTACCCAAGATTCCATCATACAAACTATCATACCTTGGTCCTTTTTCTCCTTAGATAGCTCTAGTGTCCTCTTTCTCTCCATCTCATCCATCCACTTTCTTTGAGCCAGATCTTTCACCACTTTGTCTATTTCATTTTTCCACTTCCTCCCATCCCAGTTCAGTCCCTCCCCATTCGCATTCAACATTGCCCACTTATACAAACTAAAGTTTGCTACTATTCCTCAAGCAACTCTTTTTCCAACTGCTACTGTTCTCATTCCACAGATAAACCTTTCGTTCTAATCTTTTATCCTCCATTCATTCCAGTCTAATCTTATACCTCAAAGACGACTTTCATACACCTTTCTCTAAAAGTACTCCATCCTATGTCACCTCTCACACCCATAATCACTGAATACTTAGGTGCATTCAGGGATATTCTTCCTACCCCATTTTCTCAGGCTCTAATTTGTTTATTTCCTTTTCCTTCCAAGCTATTACATCCATACCATACATAATACTTGGCAACGCCACGCTCTTCCATACTTCTCTCATCACATCATACTTACTAGCCCTAATCCTAGCTGGTATTCCCAATCTACTTACCCACTGGTTAGTGATACTAATCTTCTCATTCTTCATTTTCTCACTGCCTTTTGGGCTTATACACATCTATACCATACATAATACTTGGCACCGCCACACTCTTCCATACTTCTTTCACCACATCATACTTACTAGCCCTAACTTTAACTGGTCTGCCTAATCTGCCTACCCACTGGTTAGTCATACTAATCTTCTCATTCTTCATTATCTCACTGCCTTTTGGGCTTATACACACTACTAAGTACTTGTATTCTTGATTCTGCTTTAGTAAATTTTCTCCTATTTTCCATGTAGTATACCAATCTTTCTTCGACCTATTTACTGTCAGCACCTGGCTTTTATCCTTGCTAAAACTAAATCCAAAATCTGTGCCATACTTATTTACAACATGTAGGATACTTGGCAACTCTTTTGCTGTCTCAGTCATCACAATCACTTCATCTCTGTACTTTAACAGGCATATCTTTTCATTTTCAACGCTTATTCCCACATTTAACCTTCTTAACCTAGAAGCTAACTCTTCCATGTACATGCTAAACAGCAGAGTATAGAGTATACACCCTTGCCTAACGCTTCTCACACACCTCACCCATCCTTTTTCTATATCTTCTACTCTATACTTTGCTCTAGTATCTACATACATGCGTTTTACAATGTTAACTCTCTTCTGACTAAGTCATACCTTTTCCAACACTCTACACAAAATCTCCCTGTTTACTCTATCATATGCCTTTTCTATGTCTAGGAAACCTAGATACAGCCTACACCCATCTTTCACGTTCCTTCTAATCATTTCATTCTCCACGAACATGTTGTCTTCCGCTCTTCTGTCAAACCTGAAACCATTCTGCTCTTCACCTAGCACCCTGACACTTTCAGGGTGCTTAAAATGCTACAAACATAAATCAAATTACTTAATACCATAAATTAACAAAACAAATGAACTATCCCAATATAACAAAATTACGACAAACTAATAAATAATGAAATAAGGCTAGGCAAAAGATAATAATTAATTAAAGGAAGTGGTACTCGAATGATACCTGGTAAGGAAACTGAGAAACGATACCACAAAAAAACATAGAAAAAGAGGTATATGTATGAATAGGAAACAAAATGATAAGTGAATAAGGATATGAATATAAAAAACACGAGAAAATTAATGAATTATATAAGAACAGTAGAGAAATGTTACTTTAACAATTGTACACTTTGTTTATATGTATAGAAAAAACTCATTCTTAAAGAAATTAGCCTTGAATTATATTCCTATTTTTTAAAATTTGGGGCAATTTTCATTATTATGGGAACCCGATGGGTCTTTTTTATTATTGCATTGATTTTGTATTTACATTATTTTATTTCTCTTCCTCTCTCCTTGTCCTTCCCCCCTTCATTTCAATTTACTTCTCGTGTCTCTCATAAACTCCCTCTTTAGACTATCGCTTTATCTATTAATCGTTTTAACCCTTTTGCCTCTGTTCTTGACTCTTTCTTGCCTCTCGGTTTGACCTTGCTAACTGTTATAGCTAAATCTTAATGTGAATTTCCCCATCCCTCTCCTTCTTCCTCATTGGTGATTTCGTGTCTTAGAGGCGGTCCTTTATCTTTTACTAGCTTATATATACCCTTTTTGTCTACTTATTTTTTATTCTTGTATAGAGACTGAGTAGGGTTTTGGTGGGTTTGAGCGCCATTTCTATACAATGGGGTTGGATAAGTGCATCTGTAGTATTGTTCGGGTGTTTTTTTTGAGGAACAGTCACACACAAGATCCCCGTAAATGCAAGTTAAATTCGAGTGTAGCGACTTTGAAGAAAAATATGCATCCTTCCACTCCGATAAGACCTTATAAAGGTTATACAACAAGCGAAACAACAAATCTCGTTATAATAACGCTATCTTTAACAGGGCAACCAAAATGTTTAAAAATTTTATAAAGGCTTCTTTATCATATACATACATATATCTAAAACGGGTGAATGTCACCAGTGAAAGAATAGCCTCTTCTTTAAAACCTTTTTTTTATGGGTTGTATTTTTAAATTGCCAGAAAAAAAACTCATTCTCACTTACATACTTATCGCATTCCATCATGGCATGCTCTACTCTTTCATCCTCACCAATGTCACACATCTTATACATTTTACTGCCAGGATCTGACCATCTGTAACTTCTCGTATTCACATCCATCCATTTTCTCCTAGCACCGGGGTTGAAGTGTGTTTTGGAATCAACATTAACAGCTTCTGATTTTTGCGCAGCTAAATAATTGGAGCTTAAATATAGGGATGTATCTTAGTAATTATTTGTCCAATACGTGTGATGTAAAACAGGAGGACAACTGCACAGACCTGACTTCTTACTATCTTGAGACCAGAAGCTAAAAGCTATGCAAAAATTGGCCGTAGTAGACTGCTAATACAGCGAGTTAAAGCATTGTTGAAGAGAGTCTTTACTGAGCTCTTTTTCTGTGTGCGTGGATGGAAACTGTTGTAGTCTAGAATTCTTACTCTGCACTATCATCTAAAGGGCTACGTGGCGTACCTTTAGAATCAGCAAATCCAGAAGTAGAGTTTTGATTCTTCTTCCTTTCAAAAGTGAATTAGAACTCAAGGTTATCACTGTTTATTTGCAGGAGACACTCATGTACTTTGGTTTGTTGATGAGTATGGACATGTCGTACACATACCTCAGGTCATTTTTAATCAAAGAGAGCTAGTGAGAGTGAGATCTTTTAATCTTTGCTATCACGAGTTAAGATAGGAGATGGCCTGGGGGTTCTTCTTTTTCGATGAAAAATCTTGTTTATATATGTACATGTAGTAAGTGGTATCCCAACAAAAAAATTCAAATGGTGGATATATAAGGTTTCTTTAAGATAACTGTTGTTAAGAAATTGTTAGCTGCTTTTTATAGCATGGCGGAGTTTAATGAAATATCTGTGATTTGGGAGTTAAAATCAACTGATACGTGTATCTCTCCTCCCTTTAGTTTCATTCATCAAATCCTTTTGATGAAATCAATTGCATTGTTTAATATTCGAGAAGAAGTGAGTGTTAAATAAATTAATTCTTATGCAAGCCACTTGGAGAGGTCGTAAGTGGGGTAGCTCTAAATGACACAATCGGGCGCAACGGTTCACTCAGATCTTATGTATTTAGT
Organism: Ceratothoa steindachneri; assembly: GCA_963969495.1. NCBI lineage: Eukaryota > Metazoa > Arthropoda > Malacostraca > Isopoda > Cymothoidae > Ceratothoa > Ceratothoa steindachneri. Next base: position 103,715,204 of record OZ018327.1, on the reverse strand, counting down.
ATTTTAAAAATCGTCATTCAATGCTGCGGGTCGGGTCAGTAGTTACAGAGTGGTAGGTGTTCTTTTCCTCGAGCAATGAGAGAATATTTGAGTGCCATTCCTTTTTTCAATATACATAAATGTCGTTCTACCTTTGACAGCCGGAACTGTCGCGATTTTATAGATAAAAGGCCGACGGGGCCTTTGGTGGTGCTAGTTAAGGCGAAAGGTAAGAGTGCCATTGTTATTATTTAGAGATCAGTTTTTATCATCTTCAATTTACTATTATTATTTACTTTTACTAATTTATTATCACGTGCTAAAATATTTCATGAGTTTATTATAACGTCTTATATAAATGATGAACATTTATTTGCTTCCTTCCCAGACTGACAAGAATATTTTCAAGAAGAGGCTAAAATCCTAACTAGCAAATATAACTTATATATCCAAACATCAATATATTTGTCTCGATCCTATTCCTTTCTATAAGACGAGTGTTTGCGTAAATCCTTTTTTCTGAAATCTGACCAGGTGATGTTGCGGTTACTAGAATTAATCTGGCGAGTATCGCGACCGAAAGAATAAGTAAGTGCTTTCAAAATAATTACAAAATTGACCTAGTGCTCATGAAGGCGTTCAAATGCGGTGAAGATAGACAAATAGTGTGCAGTGCGACAGAGGTGCTTATACCTTAAGGGAGGCTGGATTAATGGGTTTAACTCAAAAGTTCATCGAGTCGACATAGGTGATAGGAGAGTAGATGGAGAATACCTAGTAGTATAAAGGAAACTAACGACGACTTGCTTTAAATGAAAACTAGTACCGATTTCGCATTTAAATAGAAGGTAAATTACTGATGAGAAATAAGTAGTAGTCGCATTTTAAAAGGAATTAAGTAATCTCTGAGTTAATTTGGCGAATTATATCCAGATATAGAGACTAATTTTCAAGGTTCTCTTGAGTAAGGTTGACAAACTTGAGATTCTACACCTCGATGTATGGCGTAGCTGGGAATAATGTTCCCAATTTCAGCGAAGTTATCTTACTTCTAGTGTCGTAAGTTACTATGGCGAGGGCACTTTGAGGTCTTTTTTTGGTGGCTCCCATAATCTAGTCATCTATGATCAAGATCCCATATTAAACTGTAGATCTCCACTGAAAAATAAAGGCATCTTAAAGAGTAAACACAACTGGAGATAAAATCACTATCAATTTCTTTCTTTACACAACTAATAATCAGCTCTAATTAGGTCGTTGGGGAAAATGTTTTGGATGATAATTAATGATTTATTTGAAAATTTTGGTTGTTTGATGTTCGGTTGGCAAAACCTTGTCGATGATCATTTCATGAATATTGAACAAAAAAACGATAAAGTGAGCTTCCGCAGGAGTAATTGATGGGTACGGTGGGTAGTGAAGTAATTAGAGAGAAATGATGCAGCCAATAGATGTCTCAAGTTAATATATATAAAAAAGAACACTACAGTGAGGCACGCAAGTTTTTGATCTGTGTAAGATTTAAATACAATCCTTAAAGCTACAAAGGAAGAGTTAGTTGAACAAAATACTGGTGTGAACCAAAGTTTCTTCAATTCACCTTCAGAAATTCATTGAAGCTCTGAAAGGTATAGTGGTCTGGCTGTTAGTCAAAAGGACCACTCGTATTGCCTTAGCAAAAAATGACTTCATGTGTTGCCCATCACGTTAATGAAGGAAAGTTAAAGGATTCAAAATGCTATACTATCTTACAGGTTTTGTATCACTACTGCTACATCTTGTTTAGGAAATACGTTACTTTATGAAGGGATTCAGCATTATTTTTAACCTGAGTGATTACTGATTCTAATCCCTATTTTGTTTCAAGCAGTAGAGTTTACTTAGATGATTAAGATAATGATAACTGCAAGGAGTTGAAGCTTTATTTATTCTAAAGATTCCATCACTGGTTAAGCGCAAAGGCGTCGGATTTCTGGAAGTCAATGCACGACCATAAATCGCAGGTGAAGAGTAGCCTTGTTTTAGGGCTACTTCCACATCCTGCATACTCTGATGACAAGTCTATTTCGGATTATCATGTTTTTTTGCCTTAACACAATCACATTTCCAATGAAAAATTTCCGCCAACATTGTTGGCTTCATTTTGCAGGTAGCAGGTTAGATGGGAGATTGAGCGAGAGAGTATTTAAGATCGATTGTGCATGTTCAGTGGCATCTTTAGCTAATTTAAGTCTGATGTTGTCATAAGGGGTATGTCAGAGAGAGAGAGAGAGAGAGGAAGTGAGTTGCGCAGATAAAGAGAAAAGGAGGAAGAACATTCCATCTGAACCCTTCTTTAAAGTTCCGGACAGATATCGAAGTTAAACTGGAACCGGAACACAATTTAGAGATAGGGTGCTAAAACTATCACTGCCGTCTTTTGAGATAGAGTCGGAATCGCTGCCGTCGGCAAACAAAGGAGCTTTCGACGGAGTCGTATATATTTCTCAGCCAGGGAATGAACAAATAAGTATTTTCAGAGCATTCAGGTCTCGAGCTGTATCCACGCCGCTTTCACACAAGCAAGTTTCACGCAGTACTCACCCAGCATCTAGAGATCATTGGGATCATCCAATGGCGACGCGCAATTCTCGAGCGACAACCGCCCCCCTTAAGACTCGCAGATAGACACTATTATTCGGAACGACGAGGAGGTCAAGGACGAAGGACTTAGTCAAGAATAGCGCTCTAATCTACGCTTCTCCGAAAAGAATACTTCCCTGAGTGACTACTTGAGGTCTCCTGCAGAAAATCGTAAGCCATTAGATTTTCTTTTTCATCGTAAAAAAGGCGTGACGCTCTCCGACCTCAAGGCTATTCGTAGTCTCCTCTCGTTCCCACTCGGGTAATTATTGTGCCTCGTATGGCTCAGTCAATACCATTATTTGTAAATTCATTTCAATTTTTACTTGCCATACAAATAACGTAATTTTTAAAGTGTATCATTCTTGTCAATCTCTTGTTTCACTTGTTTATATACCATAACTACCCGAAGCCTGTTAAAATAGTATCCAAGTCGGCGAATAGTAGAATTTGCACTCGTGTTTAATCCCTACGTAGTTAAAAGAGCGACTGCCCCTATATTTGTTTTTTGCCTCCCTTCTCACGTCTAAGGAGGGTAGATAAGTTCAAGAAGGACTACTCATCCTACCACAGGGTAGTTGTGGAGGTCAGTTTTTAATCGTACCACTAGGGTGTTTAGAAAAAAGTTATAATTTAGTAAGTGTTCTCTGACGACAGTTTGTCATAGCAGATTGACCAGAACTTCCGTGAACTCTCGTAGAAACCTTCCTTCTGTCAGAGGTATAACTACTAAGCCAGTAGCTATAGCTACACAGGTTAAGCTGGTCGGAGGGAAGAATATTACATTAGAATCTATTAGAAAAAATGAAAGGAATGGATATAAGTTATTTTCGCTGTTGAAGGGTGTAGGCTTTCAAAGGTAATTGTGAAAGAGTAGATTGGCATTCAGGCTCTCTATGGTTTCGCACTTAAAAGTAAAAAAAAAAAGGGCAAAATATTTTAATTTTAATTACAGTAATATAAAACAATGTGACCACATTAAACAAAAATCTATAAGGCAGAGTTATAAGTAATACTATAAATGAAATATCAGTAATAATACTAAGTGGGGTTTTGTTTGGTCACCGTCAAGTGCATGGCTGTCCACCGAATAAGAAAAGGATTGAGAAAATAATAGTACCTTCAATACACTTGAAGGTATTTTGGGAGCAGAGGTGCAATGCAAGATCATTACACATTAGACAGGTCATTAGAGATTTTAGAGGCAAATATTGGGCAAGCACCATCACAAATGCCGCACAGAAGACTACGAGGAACATAACGTAAGGAGGGCAATCCAGAAAATAGAGGTTTTTGTCTGACGAGATGGACTCAAAGCGGGAGGCAGGTAGGAGGGTGGTGCGGTGTTAAAAGATCTTATATGCGATCTTAGCTTGAAGTGACATTCAGTACAATTAAGGAAGCATAGTAATTACATGAAAGAAACCTCCACGGAGGAGAAAAGGTCAGGCTGCAAAGGTTTAAACAAGTTGATGAGGTCGAATAGTGGCAGCATATGATCCAATGAAAAGTAAGTTACACCAATCAAGATGGGAGGTAACAAAAGCATGCGTGGCGATCTCAAAGCTATTATGACTAAGATGTAGCCAAATACGGGAAAAGCAGAGCGAGAGAGAGCATTTCTATACATTTGCAACATTAGTCTTTGAGATATAAGTGGCTAACGATTATGACACCCAAATTAATAGCATTAACAGAAAAGGCAACATAGGAGTCACAAAGATAAAGAAAAGGAGTAAGGATTTTACATGGACACACATCGGAATTGTTATCGACCAGTAAAACCTCTTGTTTTATCATGATTGAATTTCTGAAAATTTTCTGCGAACGATTCAGTAATAATCTGGCAAGCGGATTGAATATTCCTAAGAATCACAACAAATGAATTTGTAGAGCAAACAAAATAGATTTGCGTGTTATTAGCACCAGCGTAGAGTGATAATACCTGGAGAAAATAATACCAGGCAAAAAAAAGAAGAGCGCACCAAGAACTGAGCCAATCAAAACACCATGATACATGTCGTTATAGATATATCGCCTTGATTCGAAGAGAATGAGAATGAAATATTAGATAAGAGCTTAACTAGCGAAGCAAATTTTCTGAAACATAATGATATATATATATATATATATATATATATATATATATATATATATATTTATTAGGCTAGCCCTTATTTGGAGGTAAATATCAAAAATATTTTTATTATAGCTCTCACCCCATAAATTTGATCCACTTGTCTCAGGACACTGCTGTATATTTTTTTTTCTATTTTGATTAATATTTAGATGTAGTCCAGACGGGTGCAATTTCTCATCTCTATATCACATTATTATATTCGTATTTAAAAAGGCGATTTTTGTTACTCAGCTATAGGTCCCCCACAAACGGGTATTAGCTGCTCAAGGCAGGGGTGTCACAGATGCTACTCTGTTCATTGTTGCCTGGGTTGAATGTGGGTTCCTTTACTAACATCTGAGGAGAAGCGTCGATGATCAGAGCCTACCTGCAATAGGAATTGCAGTTGTTCTTCATATTTCGTCAAGAGTCGGTTATGCGACTCCATAAGTGCAACTCCACATTCTGCATCATCATTTACAACTTTCAAGCTCCTGACGATTGCTTGAACGGATTGGAAACCCCTTATTCTATACCAAACACGTATATCTTTATTTAAAAAGCTGGTGTCCAGTCAAAGCTTATTGAGAATTTCATGGTCTTCAGAGTAACGAAGTCTTCCAGTTGTTTATATTTAAGAAATAAGCCTGATACAGAGATCTTTGCAGAGGTTCCATCTCATCGTCTTCATCTTGAAGCTTGCCAACCATACGCTGCTTTACTTCAGGAGGAACAGCATCATCAAAGAAACTGAGGGCCACTAGCTCCTCAGACAACTACTAGAAATGCTTTAACAGCTTGTTTGATGTAGCTTTGGAGACGGATGCAGTGGGTAGTTGAAGCAGGGACTTTGTTAAATGCAAATCACGTCGATGAGCTTCTTGTGCAACTGAGGCAGCAAACCATCACTCAATATATACTAGTATCCCCAAAATACAAAGCTTCTTGAGAACCTTCTCCTCTTTAGCTGTGAGTTTGAACTGTTTCCGAAACATATAAACTTTGAAAGCATACAGAAATTTACTCATCCAACGTACATGATGCACCAGTCCTGGGGCCCTGAATTTGACAACACAAGGTGGAACACCTCAAAAAAACAAAATTGTAAGCTCCAGAAGTTCAAAGTATTCATTACGAGGTTGTATCTTCTGCAATTGATCAGTTATAAACTTCAGTGTTTGTTGTCGAACATCATCTGGAATCACTGTACTCACACTAACTTCTGCAACTCCTTGCTCAAAAGATGTTGAATCCAAAGATTCCCATCAGGCTTGAAATCGCTTGTAAAACAAAACTTTAGGACCAAAGCTTCCTCCCATACTGGATTACAACGCTGCTGCTAAAAAAAGTTCTATGATATAATGATGGCAAGCAAGATGTATCAAATCCCTGTTAAGTATCTTTTCCAATATAATACATGCACCACTTCGACGTGCTGTGTTTTAAGCAGTTGTGTCAAAGAACATTGCTGCCACTGCTTCAGATACTCCTTATTCTTTTAGGGTGATCAACTATAGTATGGGCTTGAGCTTCACCAGTTAAAGAAGTTAACTAGAAAACACCAAGAAGTTTATTAATACTCGTGCCAGATAAGAGAATGAGAAGGCGAACCATATGTTCTTTCGATTTCAGATCTTACAAAAGCTTTCCATCCCAGTGAACTGTGAGTGGTTAATTTGTATGAAACTCTTTTTGAATGTGTCGAACAAATTCAGCTCTTGCCTTCTGTCTTAAATGAGCTAAAGTTGTTCTGTTGATCGCTAGCATATGTGGATCATGGCCAAGGCTAATAGCAGTTTCAGTCAGAACAATTGTGGCTTTTCTATCTGATACGCTAGTACGATCAAGTGCAGCTGCAAAAAAAGGGGAAACTATGTTCTGTTCAGCTCTAGAATACTTTGGGTGAGGTTTTCCGCTGCTTCAGATAATTCAGATATGTTGCCTTCACTACACTTTCTCTGTTCCTTGCTGCTAGAACATGCAAGAATAACTCCTTTAGAAGTTGATGCTCCGCATTCCTCTCTAATCTTTTTCTTACGCATGTCTTCAGCTTTCCTTTTCTACATAATTCGCTCTTCCTTTGCCAAGAGGGTCTTCTCCACAGATCCTATGGTTTCACGCCGCCCTTTTTATCGTTGGTCAAGGAGAAATTATTTGTCTTCTTAAAAAACTATCATATCTAGCGTGTTAGCATGAGATATGTAAAATAGGTCCTTCAAATTATCCATAAATGTTTCCTCTTTCTTTAGCTGCAGTGGAGTTTGTCGATTTGCTGACATGTTTCAGATCTTTCCAAGTATGAAAAAGGTTCTCAAGTTGCTTTATAGCATGACGTTCAGGCCGTACTGGAATTCGTGCCTTTCCTACCCAAAAGGGAATAAGATATCTGATAGTTTTTGTTACAGGTTTGCGTATTCTCTCTTTTTCTTCAACATGACGCCTAAGAAACCCATCCAAAGCATCACGATTGTATGGTAGCTTACTAATATAGAATCCTTGACAATGAAATTTAAGAGAAAGTATCTATCTTTACTAAGAGTAACACTATCGACTGCAGCCATTGGTCACTAGTTATAACTATATTAATACTAGCTATAAAATGAAAATACAATAGTTAATATACCTGCAAATAGAAAAAGATTGATTTAGTATTAAAACACACTCACTATATAAATCAAATTTAATGCTGCCGATATTTAGCGAGTGCATCGGTCGGCTTTGAAACACACAACTTGGATCAAACGTATCCGTTTATTCCGAACAAAACATTTAAACAGAGATTGGGAGCAACAAATAAACTCACCCTTACCCAAAAGAGTCCACTCATCGACTGGCACTGAACAGTGCATAAAAGCTATGCAATGTGAACAGGGTTGCTACAATGCAACATATCGTTACACGAGATAATATTCAACGTATCAGGGTGAGAGGATGCAACATCGACACTGCAACAAACATCTTGCACGGAGGCCTGCAAGCAACTGGCTACCATTTAGGATGCACATCTTGTGGATGGCTGGACAACCTCTAAACATTATCAAAATGCTCTGAAATTTTACGTGGATCCATGCTGGATGGTGAGAGTAAACCATTTCAAACTTTCAAAAATAAGGGCCACCCTGATATATCTATCTCTCTCTCTCTCTATATATATAAATATATATATATATATATATATATATATATATATATATATATATATATATATATATATATAAAGAGCAAATACACATTATGCGGGTGGTGACAACCATCACACGGTTTTCACCATATTTATTTTCTGTTGAAGACAGAAAGAAAGAGGCAGAAACCTTTTATTGCAGACCATATAACAATATAGTACAAGAGAAAGAGAAATGGACATTGGAAGAACACAAGAATCAAAGAAAGCGAAAGACGGCACAATAAAGGCAATCCATACTTGGAAGACAAATATTGCCAGGAGCTAAAGTTTTAGAACCTGGCCGGGACTTTTTCCCCCTGAGTTATTGTGCCTGGTAGCATAATGGTAGAGCATCTCACCGCCAATTAGCAGACCCGGGTTCGGGTCTCGGCTAGCATTTTCAAACTTATTTCCCTGGAATTATTTCTGTCTTCCCAGTATGGATTGCCTTCATTGTGCCGTCTTTTGTTCTCTTTCATCCTTGTATTCTTCCATATCCCATTCTCTTAACATTAAAAAGCCTCCTGTTTCTTGGCTTATTGCTCATTAGCGTCAAATTTCTCTTTCTCTCATATATATATATATATATATATATATATATATATATATATATATATATATATATATATTAGCAAAGAAAGATACCTGGCGTTTTCCAGGCATAAAAAAACTATTATGAACAAATTAAATTTATCTGCTTGAGTTAAATTACGCATTTAAACTTTGGTAGTTATAAAATACATATAAAGTTTACTTTAACTTTGAGTAATGGAGAAGTGTATTGTTAAAAAGTAACAAAGAACGATTTTCGATTTCGGTAGTGCAACTGGGTGAGAAAGCGGGTAGGCAGGCAAGCAAACTTTAAAGTATACCTCAATCAGATAAGCGAGAGTTTCAACTAAATTATTCAAGTCTTCGGCATGCTGAGAATAGGTATTTTCGCGTGTTTTAAATATTGCAGTCGCATAATTGGTCAAGCAAACGTTAATTTTTTCCCTGTCAATGTTGATGTTTTCATTTCAACTCAACCACGATTACTCGTCCCAAAACATGGAAACGGTAAACCTAACCTAACAACCAGGTGGCACTCGCGTTTCCAAATCAGAGTAACCTATGTTACTTTCCCTCTCATGTTAACCTCAATAGTGACCTTTGTTGGCCTTCATGGTCGCTTTAAGTAACCTTCTATAGTGGTTATATATATATATACATACATACAAATACACTTTCGGAAAATATATATATCGAAGATGAAAAAAAGGGTCCCTCAATTAATGGGGTAAAGGATACCGAAAAAGAGGAAGAAGGAAAAATAGAAACACCGTCGAAAGGAGAAGAGGAGAAAAAAGAAGAGGAGGAAAAAGGCGTAAAAAAGAAAAAGAAGAAAAATAAGAAATCACCTAAAAAACCACCGCAGAAGGCACAGTCTACTTCGGACGAGGAAGAAGAGGACGACGACAGATACGAAGGGTTCCCACTCACCGACAACAAGGAAATCCTCGAAAGAGGACACTCTTTCGACGGAAAAGACGTGGGACTACGTGTCTTCGGCTCCCCCCTGTCCACGGCCCCCAAGGACGACCTGGAACTACTCATCATCGGCCTAGCCGCAGGTCAGTACAAATGGACGTACGAGGGACCATACTCCAAGAAAGAAGTGTCAGCCCTACTCCTAAAGTCCCTAGTATACATCAACCCGAGAGATGTGCATAACGTCAACATGTCAACATTCAAAACTATACGGAGTGGACAGAAGACATCGCAAATCAAATAATGAATACGCAAAAGTGAACAACTAAAGTAAATAAAAAATAGTGAACCATATCTAGCGAATCAAATCTAATTTATTAAAAAGTAACATAGTGAAAATAGTAGAGTAAAAGAAATAAGAACAAATAAAGCAAAAGTGAACAATTATTAAAATTATAGTCAGTGAGAGTAAATCTAATTCAACGTAAAATAATGAACATTTATAGTGTAAACTTAACTAATTTAATGAAATTAAACTAATGAAAATAATGAAGTAAATAAATAAGCAAAAAGTGATAATTTTAAACAGTGACGATAAATCAAATTCTAATGTCAATCAATTTAATGTAAAATTAAATATGCAAAATACAACCGTAAATTTAATGTATAGTAAAATATAATAAACCCCAAAATTAAATAAATTATAACAAATGTATAAAAATGTAAATTTAAGTATATATAGTAATTACCCATAATCTTTATATAGTATGAAAATTGTAAATAACTTGAAAACTAAACTGATAATGATTTCCATGTCTCCGGGATGCTATCTTTTCCTACTTCTACTCAGTGCTTTAACCTCCTCTGCTAAATCTATTTTCACCACTATTTTTCTATCATTTTAACTAAATATATAGTATGTAATTACCTCCTTTTTTGTATTTATAACTTAATAAACCTTGAACCTTGAACCTTATTCCCAAAATAAACATAAGTATGACCATTAAATGTATATCAATCCTGATTGGTGGGATTTTTGTAGTGGTATGAGTAAATGAAATGACTATTTATATAGAGGAGAGTCAGAAAAACGTTTGCACATAAACACGGCGTAAATCCATTTTCCGAATTTTTAAGCACTTAATCAGAGCTTGGATCCCGCGCACGATACTGAATGTGTATTCTTGGCAAAGGAGATAATGTTAAGCGATAATGTTAAACGTTCTCCGAAGATTCTGTGTGAACCGTTTAAATCCAGACATGTTAGACGATCACTGGTGCTCAATCTTAAACACTATAACTACAGCACGCGACCTAGACACACCATACAAATCCTACACATGCAGAAAACACTTCACATATCCCATACAGAGACAGAGACTCATCACACAGTACAACAATCACTACACTAGAGGTCCACGACAACAAAACATCAACCACCTACGTGCCCGCATCCTACAGTGAGAGCAGCTAGATAGGAACGGGCAGTAGCGAGAGGTCGTCCGCATCGCGGACAACACTCAGTGAATTAACCCCTCCATCTTCTGGCGGCAGTAAACAACCAAACACTCACAGACACTAACGTCATTCTCGACGCATTTAAGTACCACTGGGACACAATACACACCCACAACTCACTCGAAACACACGCGCAAGAGCACTTCCAGGAAGTGCAGGAGTGGTGTTGGGCCCAGGCTCACGAGCTAAAGCCCACCCCCTGATCCGAATGGAGCTGCTCGACTACACATCCACACTGATTATTCCCATCACTGTCGAGAAAAAAAAACTACATTAAAACAACACCAAAACGTGCACCCGGCCCCTCTGGGATACCAGCCACACTAATACGCAACCTTCCGGCAAACATATACTCCACACTTACACATCTTTTCAAATACTCAATCGCATCAGGCAACTTTCCAAAAATATTCGAAGTCTCTCACAACATACTTCTACACAAAACGAACAAAGACCCCAAACATCCAAATAATTACATGCCTATTGCGTAATTAGAGCACCTAGGCAAAATACTCGAACGTATGATCAACTGCTACCTACGGGACTATCTATGTAGAAGGTTTATGGTTTAAAGTAAGGAACTAGTGGATTGCTGCCCAATCCAAGTGGATTCTATATGGAAGCTAGGATGAAACGAGGCAAATCATCTATAAAAGGTGGAGGAGACCACTTTGTCACAAAAAATTAAAAAACGACGGGTTAAAAGATTCCTCCCCCAATATGAATCGAGGACTGGTGTGTTGAGGAATAGTTAAAAGGGTCAGAAAACAGGACAACCGGAGAATAGCGAAATGGCTACAATCCAATAAAAGGTGGGCAACCGATTGGTCTCCACCGTAGAAACGACAACAAGGGCGATATGAGCATCACCCGGAATGAGGTGGCCGTGGGGAAGTTTCGTGTGGTCAATGCGATCTCGGCAAAGGGCCACACCCAACGACCGCATTCTCTGAGGACTCGAGGGTCAAGAGTGAATAGAAATTTTAATTTTGTATAGTTTGGATGATGAACAGTCATTCCATTTATTCTGCTACAGTTGAAAAATATATTTTCTTATTGAAGGAAAGTAGTCCCTAAAAGGCAGAGCCGAGTTCTCAGGGGACACAGAATGTGCTGAGCGGGCCAGCCGATCAGCCTTCTTGTTGCCCAGGACCCCCACATGCCCAGGGACATAGCCAAAAATAATTATATATCGGAACGTATTTTGGATCAGCCCGTTGCAAATTTCTGTAACTAGGGGATGGGACACATTAAAAGATCTAATTGACTGTAAGACACTCCTTGAGTCGGAAAAAATGACAAAATTACTAAAAGGTAAAATTTGGATGAGTCTAAAGGCAAGTAGGATTGCTGAAAGTTCAGCTGTAAAAATGGATGCTGCTGGCGGCAGAGATAGAGTTAGGAATTCTCCTCCTGGTTAGGTGGCTGTGGCACTCATGCCACCGTCCCACTTAGAGTCATACGTGTATAGTGGGCAGGGTGGGTGTGTGAGATCAAATGCTCTAAGAACAGGCTCTTAATGATGCGAGGATCCTTGAAGGACTTCTCCAGGCTCCACATGTTGGTACATACTGTGGGGAGAGAAGCATGCCAACTAGGGGTCAGTAAGGATGTAAGGGTAAGGACCCTTGAAGCACCCAGGTTAGATAGATGATCTCATATGCGAAGGTTCAAAGGGCGGGGTAAAGATGGCAACTTATCATATGCCGCCGTTTATTCAGTAGTATATAGGCATCTGTAGACCTCTAGAACAGGGGCTTGCTGTACTCGGCAGATGTATCGCATGCAGATTTAAAGTTTATGGTAGTGCAAAGGGAGTACTCCACTCTCGCAGTTAAGGCTGTTGACAGGAGAATTACGGAAGGCTCCACTAGAAAGACGAGCTCCGAGGTTTCGAATGGGGTTCAGTTTTTAAGTGCTGAAGGGGAAGCCAGTGAGTAAATTTGTCAGCCATAATCCAATTTGGATTGGACGAGGGCTGTGTATAATGTCCACAATTATTGTCGGTCACTTCCCCACGAAGTGTGTGAGAGGACTTTCAAAATGTCTAGAGCCCGCAGACAGCCTCTTCGAAGTCGGCGCAGGTGTGGTAACCAGGATAACTTTGGATCAAAAGTTACGCTAAGGAACCGAAACTCGGAGACAAACTCTATATCTTCGCCTTGTAAGGAGATAGATAACGGAAAAATAACCCCTCTGCATCAGGGGAAATACATTGCTTTGGTTTTGTTCGTGAAAAGCAGAATCACTTAAGTTGTGCTCTTTTGGATACAACATCGACCGCCAGTTGTAGCCTGCTGATGGAAGGCGAGGTGAGGAACAGTATAGTGCTAAGTCATCGACAAACAGAGTCGCCGATACACCTTCAGGGAGAGATGAAATAATATCATTGCTGGCAATTATAAAACATAAGACACTTAAAACACTGCCCTGAGGAACTCCCTCCTTTTATGATTTTAGGTCAGAGTATGCGTCTCCAACACGTACCTTGAAGGATTGAGATACTAAAAAACTTTAAATAAGTGAAGGTAAAAGGCCTCGCATCCCCCAAACGTATAGCTGCTTCAAGATACCGTATCTCCATGTTGTGTGCTAGGCTTTCTCAATATCGAAAAATATGGCAAGAACTCGGTGCTTTAATGAGAAAGCTTTCCGGACCGATCGCTCGAAACGTACTAGTAGGTGAAGCCACATTGAAATGGAGAGAAGAGGTGATTGGTTTCTAGGAACCAGTTTAGGCACTCCAATAACATTTTTTCTAGCAACTTACTCGAACACCTGGTGAGAGCTATAGGGCTGTAGTGATCTGAGTCCAACCCATCCCTGCCCGGTTTGACAAAGGGAAGGATGATCCCAATGCGCCATGATGACGGGTAAAAATCCTTCACCCATATAAGGTTGTACAAATCAAATAAGAAGAGAGTGTGGATGTAGGTGCCGAATCATACTGAAATGGATCTCATCAAGGCCTGGGGAAGTAGATCTGCAAAGGGACAAAGCGCTATGCAGCTCATGGATGCTAAATAGAACGTTATATTGAAGGTTATATTTTGTTGTGAAGTTGAGAGCATGAGATTCTTCGTTTGATTTGTAGGATTGAAAAGCCTTATCGTAACGGCTGACACTGCTGACGGCTCGGAAATGGTCAGCAAAAGCATTGCTGACCACCAAGCCTTCATTCTCCAATGAATCGTCTAAGTTGAGTGTGGGGGTATGATGATGAGCATAACGGCCCCCAGTCTTATTAATCCTCTTCCAGATCTTAGCAGTAGGTGTCATAGATGAAATTGATGGAACGTAACGGCACCATGAATTTTGGCGAGCCTGACGAAGGGTTCTTGGGCGAAGCGCACGAGCTCGGTTTCGCTCGACCTTGTTGCACAAAGTTGGGTACTTTCGGATTTAGGCATGGGCTGACTTGTAATTATTGATAGCTGTTGCACACGTAAAGGTCTACCAGGGCACGGTTGAGCGGCCTGTAGCAGGTCGCCTCTGTGGGATGGTCTGTGTTGCTACATTGTAGATAGTCGATGTAAAGTATTCTACTGCCGCGTCCACTCCATTGAAGGTCTCCAAGCATGCACTTGTGAAGGACGCTTCTTGGAAACCTTCCCAATCTGCATAACTTAAGTTCCACTTAAGGGGCATGGTTGTATGAGGGCTAACTTGAAGGGCTGACAAGACAATAGGGAAGTGGTCACTCCCATAGAGATCGTCAAGAATTTACCATCGAAATTCCGCGAAGCAATCAGGGGAACAAACAGAAAGATCAACACAGCTAAAAGAGTCCGTCTGGACATGATAAATGGTAAAATTGCTAGTATTTAAGAAAAAAAGAAATTCAGATATTAAAAGAGATTAAAACACTGCCTTTGGCATTTCGAGTGATGTCATCCCAGTCTGGGTGACGGGCGTTAAAATCTCCTAGTAATAAGAATGGGAAGGGCAACTGGTCTATTAGTTCTAAAAGGTCTGGTCTTGACAATGATAACCAAGGGGGTAGGTAAATAGAGCAAAGGGTAAAAAGCTTAGTAAGAAAAACCCTCACGGCAACAGCTTGGAGCGTAGTATGTAGGGATATGGGAGAAACATGGTGGGATGAAGATACCATGATTGACACCCCCCATGAGAGGGGCTTCCAGCAGGAGCAATAGAGTTAAAAGTGAGAAAGCCGGGTACCAGCAGAAAGGGCCGTGTTCCCAGTTTATTCTCCTGAACACAAATAACAGCGGGTTGGATAGTCGTCAAAAGAATTTTCAGTTCTTCCCACTTTGGAAGAACGCCTTGGCAAATTCATTGTAAAATGGAATATATTATGTGTGACGATTAGATACCACTTGGATATCTTTTTCTCTTCTGAGGCCGATATTGTATTTAAGGTTCGTGTTGAAGAGCTTGGGAGACGGAGAGCTGATATTGAGGAGCCTGCTTATGCTGGGGGAGAGATCTTAGATGAAGCAGTAACTGGGGCTTTTTTTTGTGGGTTTCGGAGAACCGACCGGGGCCCTTGGTTGTAATTCGTGCTCACAACCTGGCGCAAAAGTAAGACCAAGAAGAGATTTTCGGCCGGTAGATCCGGATTCATGGGTCGAGGGTATTTTCGGTGTCTAAGGAGTTTGTCCAACCACCGCGATTGGTGTTGGAGTATCAACTGCTTTCATCGGATCATGGGTTGAATGATGAGCGGAACGAACAAGTGATCTGAGCAAGGTTTGTAGCGCTGGGTTCATATCTGCCATTGTTTGGATCATCAAGTCGTGTGAAGGGCGGGTCGTACTTGAGGGCATAGAATGTTCAGCTTTAGGGGAGGAGTCCATTGAAGATTCTCGGAGTTCGTTCGAGTCAGCTCCAGAGGCTGCTTGCTTATTGGTGGTCGATGACCCAGGTGAGGAATCCTTCCTCTTACCACAGGGCTTTGGGTCTCGGGGCCGGGTAGATAAACCTTCACTGGTCGATGCTGAGGATTCTTTCAAATAGCGTTTGAGGTCTTCAAGTGGCTCACCCTGAGAGTCTCTCCCAGCTAGAGCTGCTGGACAGAGGGGGGCTACATTGGTTATCTCGGTGTGAGTGCGATGCTTCGACTGCATATTCTGAATGTTTTCGACGCTGCGAATAGATCTAGGGTGAAGTGCTTCAGGCCGGTCAAACTCGCGCGTGATGATCGGTTTCGTCCAGCGTCACATAAAACAGAAAAGAGCTGGCCGAGTGGCGAGGTTTGTGCTCGGGCACGCTGGCGGGTCTCTCTTATATCTAGACGTAGGGAGTCGCGCAAATCGAGCACTTCTTTTTCATATAAAAATATAGAGCAGAGTTTTGACGCAGCACTGTGGGTACCTCCGCGGTTGGCACAGCGGAGTGTTTTGGTGCATTTGGGGTCTTGGTAGTCAGAGCTACAATTCACGCAGGAGCGAGGGTGCCGACAAGCACGGCCATGTCCAAATTGATTGCAATTTTGGACATCACCACTTCCTCTTGACCACATCCGGTGGGGTTCACCACACCGGGACTCAAAGATTCTTTGACGTCAAACACATCAACTTTTGCAAGTGGGATGTTAGATGATGAATTCATGACAAGAAAGCGATGATAATTAAAATCTGGGTCTACTTCGTTGGAATAGGGGTCCAACGAGTAAATAAAGGCTGAAAGGGGAGCTAAGGAACGTTTGGCACGAGAACCCTTACAAGAAGGTGAGGTTTTTGGTTTATGGCTAGCCATTGCAAAACTAAAATACTTCACATTCTCCCGCAGCTCCCAACATGGAAGCCTACAAGGGCCCGGCACTACTGCAACTATACAATCAGCTACGTCCGGTATGTCTGTTTGGATAATGCATACGGATCCAGACAGAGAGAGTAGCGTTATAATGTTGTATGTCTAGAATACAATCAAATCTACGAACTCCAACATTATATCCGATCACGAGCCTTTAGGCGTTGACCTAGAGATAGGTCCTGTCAGATAAAGGACCTTGGTGCTTTACAGACCCCCTTATCAACCCGTTGAGAAGGACAGGGAACTGTACGGGATGCTGGGTGCGCTTGTTCAAGGCAGAGTGTGCATCGTTATGGGCAACTTCAACAGACAAGTTGACTGGGAAACCAGAGCAGCCTATGGCGAGAGCACGCTACTCCTGGCGTTCGCCAACAACGAGTTCCTTACTCAATGGGTCAGAAAACCGACGAGAGGAGACAATATTCTACACTTGATCTTCACCTCTGATGATAATATCGTTGAGGATCTCTCTGTAGGCGAAGAGCTCGGTGGCAGTGATCACTAGCTAATTAGATGTAACGTCAAGATCCCAAAGGTAAGGTCTGTTGCCAGTCAATCAAGGAAATTTGACTTGAGAAGAGCAGAATTTGCAAGCCTTCGTGCTGGGCTGACTGATGTAAGGCTAGCGGAATGCGAAGATGTTGAGGATTCGTGGAACAATTTCAAAAATAGGTTCATTTGTCTTCAATCAAGTTGCATCCATCTGAAATCCCTCCGTCGGTCTTCTGTTCAAACAAAGTGGTTTAATCGAGAAATCGGCCGACTCCTTAGGGAGAAGAGAAATGAGTACCGGCGATCGAAGACCTCGGGTGCCTTTGACGAGTACCGGGGCTAGCCAGAAGAGTGGAGCCCAGCATAAGGGCGGCTAAGAGGTATTAGGAACTCCGAGTGGCGAGACTCTGCAAGGAGAATGCCAAGGAGTTCTTCGGCTATGTAAATAGCCGTAAACCAATCCATCTTAGGATACGGCCCTTAGTGGACAAGGAGGGTGCATTAACTCACTCAGATGCAGAAAATGCTAATCTGCTCAATGACTACTTCTCTTTAGTGTTTACTAAAGAGTGTGGTCCCATCCCCCAGCCCACGGATTCCTACTTGGGAGAAAAGCTGAAGGGAATGGACTTCACCGAAGGAGAAATAAAGAAAAAGATCCCTGATCTAAAGATGAATAAGTCCCCCGGACCGGACGGGTTTCGATCCAAGGTGTTGAAGGAAGTGTGCCATGAAGTATCACGACATCAGTGCGCTATCTTTAACATGTCAATCCGGACCGGATACGTTCCTAGAGACTGGCGTGAGGCGGAGGTGACTCTGATCTTCAAGAAAGGAGACCCCAGCCATCCGTCAAACTACCGACCCATCAGTTTGACTTCGATAGTCGGTAAACTCATGGAAAGCATGACAGAGGACAAGATAACGTCTTATTTAGAGTCGAACCTGCTACTGAAGAGTTCCCAGCACGGCTTCCGAAGGCAACGGTCATGTCTGAAGAACCTTGTGGAATTCTTGCACTTCGTGTTCAGTGAGCATGATCGGGATAAAGCGGTAGATGTTGTGTACCTTGACTTCCAAATGGCCTTTGACAAGGTACCACACTTCCGCCTTCTCCAGAAAGTGCGTGCGCAGGGCATAGACGGCAAGGTAACAGGTTGGATAGAGAGCTGGCTAAGTGACAGACGGCAACGCGTAGTGGTGAATGTTCGGGCCCCTTAATGGGCGCTCGTATCTAGCGGTGTCCCTCAATGTTCCGTCCTGGGACCACTACTGTTTATTATCTATGTCAACGACATGGACGGAGACATGGTTGCCAAAATCTCCAAATTGGCCGACGACATTAAGCTTGGTATCAATGTGGCAAAGGAGGGGAACACTGCCAGCCTCCAAGAGGACCTTCAAAGGAATGGGGAGTGGTCGGACACGTGGCAAATGCCTTTCAACATGAACAAATGCAAAGTAATGCATATCGGCCACCGAAACCCTAAATCTCAGTACTTCCTTAAGGGAATTGCTTTTGAATCGAGTGACACTGAAAAGGACTTGGGTGTAACTACCACTAGCGACCTCAAGTTCTCGAAACAGTGCATCGAGGCAGAGAAAAAAACCTAAAGGATGTTAGGCTACATAAAGCGCCAGTTTGGATACCGTAACAAGGAGATAGTACTTTGTCTGTACAACTCCCTCGTTCGGCCGCACGTGAAGTATGCCGTACAATTTTGGAGTCCTTCGTTTTGAAAGGATATCGCAAGGTTGGAACGCGTACAAGCCAGCGCAACCGAGCTTATTTCCTCTATCCGACATAAAAGTTATGAGGATAGACTAAGGGAATTAGATCTGTTCTCGCTGAAAACCCGTAGACTGCGTGGTCAGCTCATCGAAGTTTTCAAAATACTTCGAGGGTTCGACAATGTTAACTACCGCGATATTTTCACACTGAGTGAACACAGAACGCGCAATTACGGCTTCAAACTTGAACTGAAGCGTTACAACCGAAATCTGTGTAAAAATTTTTTCACTTACAGTATCTGCGTTAAGTGGAACCAACTTCCTGTGGAAGTTGTCAACAGTGAATCTGTTGACCAGAAGGTCAAGTCAAGACTAGACAAACTCTTGAAAAGTGGCCGTTTAGGGACGCAAAACAATTGAGCAGCCACGTACCTGCTCGATTGCTAGTCCAAAGGTACCCTCTTTGACAGGGGCCGTAAGGTCTACTAGGCTACTTGCTTTCTTTGTTACTCCTTGTTACCATCTTTCGAAACCTAAGAGGCTGCCCGTGTTCTCCTACGCACGAAAAAAAGGGGCCAACGATGGGTTTCTCCTTAGGCATTCGGTAGACAAAGGCGGTGGAGATGCCCAGCCTCTTCCCCTTCATAACAGAACAATTCGAAATCAATCCATTAAACGAGCAGAGGTCGGGGATCGATAAGGACCACTAGATAGGTGAAGGAAGAGGGGGAAAATAAAAGGCAGTGGAAGAAGGTAATAGAAGGGGAAAGAAAGAGGGGCATGTTAAAAGTCTTGTTGGCAGCACCATGGGTATCCTAAGGGGCCCAGGGCTGACCCTCTTCGCCACGAGGAGCCAAGAGCCTCTCTGGGAACAACCCCGAAGAAAGGATCCCAGAGAGGGAGGGGAGACTATCTGAAAGAGAGGGACTGGTTCTCTCTCCACCAATATGGGTTCAGGAGAGGCCAGTCTACTTAGGTGGCTGTGACCATCGTTCATGACAGAATACAGAAAAAAACGCCTGGTACATAAAGAGACACTCTCCATCTGAAAGAACCTGGAGAAGACCTTTAATAAATTGTGGCACGAGGGACTCCGTTGAAAACTCACCAACAATACGGAGTTACCTCTCTTTACCAGAAGGCTCCTCTCGTACTACCTCACTGAACGGGGATGCCACATAAAATAAACACAATACCCTCTCACAACCCTTGAACCCACGCTCAAGCGTTCCCTAAGCAAGCGTCCTGGCACCCACACTTTGTTTACATCATGTACACAAACTCACCCCACGCCCACCCAAAAACTGCTGTTACACATACACAGTGTCCTACGCCGATGACGAGACCATTCTCGTCAGCGGTCGTAGACCAGATGAGATCGCTCTCCACGCACAAATAATACTAGACGCTAAGACAGAATATGCGGATAAACGGCTGATTGCCACGAATCCTCAGAAGACACAGATGGCACTCTTCGGCGCAATAGATCACTTCATGGGGGTAACTTTTGACAAGATCCTTAGGTTCAATATACACCAGAACATAACACAAGCAAGAGCCGCACGTACACACACAACGCTGCACAGGTTCTACCCTACGGGCAAAAAACTTCAGTTACAGCCATACAAAACCCTCGTGCGACCTCTTCTAGCGTACGCCCTACTGTCACTCGTAGCTGCTAGTGACACGTTGCAAAAGAAGGCTCAGCGGATTCAGAACTCTGCTCTGAAGCGTGCTTGTCGCTCTCTCTTGTACATCAGAATGTCCACACTACACGACAATGACAAATTAGCACCCTTCAACACATACGCTCACACCAGACTCACAAAAAACTCTGGAAACTCGCCCGAGACCCCTTACACACCGCACTCCATGCAAGGCGGTATGCGATAGGACTGCGATATCCCGCAGCCCATGACCACCCGCAACCCATACCGTTCTTCGCATAAGTTGAAAGCATCATGAATAACGCATTTCCGACTAAGCAGACACGCTCTCCTTCCTGACCACTCTCCAACCGTCGTCCAGTCATGAACGCCTCGAGACCCATCTAACTACATCACGCATCGGTGTCTAGCCACCGCCCTCTTAACTCTTCCTCTACTTTCTCAGGTTATTTCCGCAGCCTTTTCCTCTACGACTGCCTGTTCGCCTGTTTTACACAGTAATCCCTCTCTTTCATTTCTATACACATCATTCATTCATTCAAAGTTATTCTCGACTGCTCGACTCCGCTTAGCACGCACGTACACTTTGAAGCTCGGATACTCTGCCTGATTGCACTCTCCAACGTTACAAGAATTACATTCACCGATAAGAATTATACACTGAAGGAATCTTCTCGCTCAAGCATCCCATTCTCAAGAAAACCTCACTTGAATTACACGTCGACCCTGCCAACGAATTCATCCTCATTTAATTTTTGCCTTCTCTCATCACTTATTCATACACCTCGTTCACTCACCTCTGCCCCTAAAAAAAGGGAATAATACACTTTATATTTTAATATGAAGCTGTCTATCATCACCGCCTAGTTCAAACTATGCCCTGCAAGGAACAAAAGGATAATTTGAGGCTCCGAGGAAAGCACGTTATGGCTAATCCCACTGTGGAACTCGGAGTCATAAGCACCTGGTTAATGGGCCTACGCTGCAAGTCCCAGGGTGTTCTAAATGAATATCCGGGAAAGCCCAGCTAAAACCATAGAGGGAGATTAAACCCTCTCTCTTGATGAATTGAAAGATAGGAGGCACGAACCCTCAACCTTCCCACGGGTGGACGAATCCCGCGATCAAAGGAACTAGGGAAGGCCCTTCACCCTAGTAGAATTTAAAGCAGCCTTAGCAACGTTTACACAGAAAACCCCAGGCATTAGCGAAATCACTAAAAACTACATCACACACGCTCCCGACAATATCCACCAAGCACTCCTCAAAATCTCTAATGCATGCCTGAACACTGGACATTTTCCACCAGCCTTGAAGACGGCGAGGATGATATTCCTTCCGAAACTCGAAAAACCCAAGGGCCACATCGAGAGTTATAGACCTATCTCACTGTCGTAATTCATCAGCAAACTAATGAAGAAGCTACTCAATGAGAGAGTAAAGACATTCCTAGAAGAAAATGATATGCAATATGAACAACAACACGGATTCAGGAAAAACGAGGTACAGAGACAGCTCTCGCACTCATTACTGAGAAAATAGCAGTCGATATAGCAATAGGCGACAGAGTGGATTTTCGACAAGGTATAAGTGCCAGGCCTTAAAGTAAAAATAATCCAGCTTGGTCTATAGACACACCTAAGCAGAATCTTGTGTAGAACCTGGAAGATAAGAAGGCTAAAATCACCATCAACAACTACACTGGCAGTGATTTCACTCTAAAAGCAGGGGTCCAGCAAGGTGGGTGCCTCAGCCCTAAGTTGTATACACCAGGGACCTCTCTCAACCCTTAGAGGAAAGCACGATGTATATCCAACTGGCCGACAATGTCACGGAGATCATTGCCAGTGATAGACAAAAAATCCAAGGAATACCGCACAGCGCACTGCCAGAGAGATCATAAATATAAATAAGTTTGAGAGGACACACAAAATAAAAAGAAATAATACAAAATTCCAAATCATACCAATGAACAGAAGGAAGACGTAACGATTCACTGCTAACAAAATTAACTACCCCTACACTGAAGGGGGTAAGGTACTCGGCCTAAAACTCTCCAAAAACGGGTACAGTACGCATGTGAGCCGGAAGATTCAACAACCCTCTCTGAGGAAAATAAAAGAAAACTATACCTAGCCCTTGTTCCTGTCATTTTAACGTGCCCTGTCATCCCGATTAACACTTTATCCAAAACGCCAATGTTAAAATTACAAGTAGTTTGAAATTCCGCGACCAGATTTATAACTAACACCTCAAGACTGAAAGCAATACCATCAATAGAACTACATCGAAGAGCAAAGTTAAAACCAATCAATCAATTCCTTCACGAACGTGCCAAGAAAATATGGCACCAATTAGAGGAGGAATTCCCAAATGAAACAATAAATAAAGTTATACCCACCGAAAGAGAATACAGGAGACTACACTTTAGGCAAAGTTATAAAAGTAGTCGATGAAATATACAGGATGAAATCGAACCACTATATAGCTAGAATGCCTGAGAAAGACCCTAAGTGAATAATTAGCTTTTAGGAAAATAAATTAGTAACTTAATAATAGTAAAAATCAAATATATGTATATATGTATATGCATGATGAAACAACCCCAATAAAAAATAAAAATAAAATAAAATCAAAAATAATATAAGTAAAATAAATATAAATATATATATATATATATATATATATATATATATATATATATATATATATATATATATATATATATATATATATGTATACATAAGTGGATATATTAAAGAGATAAATAAAATTCACATAATGTAATAAATAAGATACAGCATTCGAGAGTGCACCCAAATTATCATAAACTATTAAAAAGTAAAACTTTAAAGGAAAAAGAAAACAAAGGCTCTTATGCTAATAAAAGATAAATACATGTAAAATAAATCAAAATAAATCAACTTATCGCGATTGCCAGGCAACCTGGTACACACACACTCATCACACACATCATTGACATTATTACCCTATGACTATCACCACATCAATCCTCCAAACTTTTACACTATTATTTCTATCTATCCTATATTTTTCTCCCACATATTCACCACTTTTAATATTCCAATCCAAATCCCAAGTTGTTATTATTCTAGAAAATAAGTTGTCATTACTGCTCACCATTTCCAAGCTTATTCCAGCTATATACCTAGGAATAAAGAGTCCATATATATATTTTCCTTCATCCCATAAGGAAGCGTTTGATCACATAGCCCAGCTTACGAAACTACGAGAGAGAATAACTTACAACAGACTCCATAACTGGTGACCATTTTTCATCGAACAAGTACCGTGATCATAAAACAAAATAGATTCGTTAGGCGACGCATCAAGACCTCAACAAGCTACTCATTTTCTTCTATACCAAGAGGTGGAACTCGCGAACGTGATCTCAATCACACCTCCTGTTTTTAATGAAGTAGCAGACTCTGGGTGGTTAAAAATTGTGGAGGTGCAATTTCACATCTCAAGAATACAACGAGAAGAAACGAAATTCTACCATATCTTTGCTGCATTACCTCGCGAAACTCGATCCACTTCAAGCGGCAGTCCTTTCATCGGATGACTACTTTCTCCTTCGGACAGAAGTGCAAAGTGTTAAAAATTAATAATACTATAAGACTGTAAATATCCCAGTGTAAATAGGTTTAATAGTGTATATTCAGTGCTTATTTAGTTTTAAAAAATGAAAAGTGTATATAGTTAAAAATCAAAGTTCCAGTAATGAGAATAATATAGTAATTTTGGGTGTGTAAAGAAATTCGTGTAGAAATCAACATAAAGTTAATTCTGTTTAATTAGGGAAAGTGGTGTGGTGCCTACACACAAAGTAACATACATAAAAGAGGTTTAGTTCGCGACAAGAAACTGCAGCTACTTTATTAACACACTACGTTCTCGCCGTTCTCGCGGCGAACTCCTGTGGTGCTGGAAGCATATTATAGAATCGAATATGACTCAAAAATACCTCAAAAATGAGCATTTTGAAGTCTTAGGAAATTCTATAATTGGTTCCCAGTAAACCATAGCATATTAAAATATATTTGTATATATATATATATATATATATATATATATATATATATATGTGTGTGTGTGTGTTTATAAGTGTAAGGCATAGATATTAATTATGTACTAAACACTCCGTTTTATCGTGTCATAGTACTCTTGGGGTCGAAGCAATTAAACATTCGAATGAAAGATTTAAACGGTTTGCACAAAATCTTCGGGGAACGTTTAACATTTTGCCTCTTAACTTTATCTCCTTTGCCGAGAAGACACATTCAGTATCGTGTGCTGGATCCGAGCTCTGATTGAGTGCTTAAAAATCCGGATGGTATACTCAATTTAGTAGATGATGGGAAAGTAGTAGATAAAAGTGGGTGAAATTTAAAGTGGGGAGGGGTATTTTGCCCTAGTAGGAGGGCTTCACGTTATATTCTTGATTTTGATATTCCATTTTTGTCTTATTTGTTGTATGTAGTGTTTTTCATGTTTTTTTTTATTTCTGTGTAGCTAGCATGTTCTTCTTATTGTTAGTGTCTCAATTCTTGTATACTTATTTTTCGAGTTCAATTCTTGAGCATTCAAGCCTTTAATAGCTGTTAGCTCAGCAATTTACCTGTGTTGTTTTAATGTTATTTTATTTGGTCTTTCTCTTTTTTGTTTCAGGTGAATTGTTTGTTTTTGTGTAACTGTTAAGTGTATATTGATGAAATGTTTTCCTGTGAGCAGAACTTAGTACTTGGGAACTGGCTACGACGTGAGACTTTCTCTCGCAGTCGTGCAGGTCTGTTAAATCTGCTACTAGTTCCCTGTAATTCCGGAATGACATCGTTCGTAAGAATTAACCAGACACTATTCGAAAAATGGATTTCAACCGTGTTTGTGCAAATGGTTTGAGCGTTATTTACCTTTATAATCTATCATGGCGCTGATTGCACAATTATTACAGTGCTTATGTCTAAAAGCTGATTGGTTATTTGGTTTACGCTAAGGCTGTTATTCCAAAAATAAACATAAGTATGAGCATTAAATGTATATCAATCGATTTACTGCCTGTGCGTTTGCTCTTTCGCCTCTAACTGGTATAGGCTATCACAGGTAAAGGAGCAAAAGTTTTAGTCAGGATAAAAAGAAAACACCTTTTCAAGAAAAATTCTAAGCAGAAACATATGCGCTTCTAGGGCTAGTTGGAGATTCCTCCTGGTCCTGTGGAGCGAAATAGCCACCCAGAAGGGGTTGCTTTTCCTTATTCTAAATTCTTGAACTTTTTGCATACTATTTACCTCAAACCTACTTCTCACTAGCACTACATAACTTGGCCACCGGTAAGCTCTGAGTTGCAGTTGGTAGTAAGGTATAGTTAACCCCTGCAGAATACCCTCTTAGGGGGCTAAAAAAGGGAAACCAATTCTCGGCCACGAGCCAGAACCAAACTGTGGACCGGTGTTAAGGCTAGGCCCAGATATGTAAGGTTGACCAAGGAGAGTGCGAATATTGGAAGGTAGGGGTGATAGAACTAGGACAGATAGAGGGGCTCCTCCCACTTGTGAAGACTGTTTAAGACTCCACAGCTGAAGATCGACGAAAGAACCCCTCTCCTCGGAGAGGGGACGACTCCCGGGAAGACTGACTCACCGGACTTCAAAAGACTTCCTCTGAAACTCATACACAACGGAAGGAAAAGATCACTAAAAGAAGTAGTGCAATGCATATTTATAGATCTGGAGATACCACTAATCAAATGCATTGAGTCACCATATGGATTTACAGTTATTTGCCAGGAAAACAAAGACGTAGAGCAGCTACTGTCATCTGCGGGGGATCATTAGGCTAAGGAAGTTGGACTTGAAAGTTAAAGTACCACCACAAATTACGGCTAACAGAAGTGTCATCTGCAAAAAATAGAGCCCTGGGTAGGAGAGTACTCATGCCAAGAAATAGGAGGAGAATTTCAGGAGAGACAGAAATGGCTGATAATTGCAGAGGTGATCAAATTTATAGATCACACACGTTTCTAAGGTAATTTGTGAATCTACCGAAATGGATCATGGAACAGGAACTTCTCGCTTTCAGCATAAGGATCCCATCCGCCCACTTACAAAGAGACTTCTTCACAAGTATACATATATTCTTCAGATGATATGCGTTGGAAGAACATACGACGCAAAATTGCCCCCCAAAAGACCTTATAATCTCTTCTGAATGTGGAACTCAATGTCATTCTTGGTGATACTGCAACAATACAGTTAAAAGATGTATTAACCTCCAAGGAGGACACAGAACTATGGCTATGATTTGTCCCGAAATAAGATAAATTATAAAGAGAAAAGAAACAGCCAAACAGACATAATACGAACGTCAATAAAAACTCATACCCAGCAATGGCAAAAAGTGACCAACAAGAACCAGAAACACAGATTAATTTAGATAGTAAGCTCAACGTAAAAATACATACTTTTATATTACATGCCTACGTGATGAATATAGCTATCCCTGCAAGTTATGCAACAACAGTCACCAGCATGTTACTGGAAAACGGGCTCAAACCGATGAAATTTCCCAAATAAGTCGACTCATCGGCCATTTTCCGAATCAAAGTCGCAGAAAAAAGGGAAACATGAGTTAATCGAAGAGGCAAAGGAAATCAACAGGCACAAGAATCAGAAGAGAGCGAAGACTCAGAGACTGAAAACTCCAACGACGACACATAGCAAGAGTGAATACGGGTTACTCGCAGGAAAGCCCCAAAAAAGGAAAGGTGTCCATCACCCAAAGATGAACTACTAGAGGCACCCTAGAATGCAGTCAACAGAGGAAGAACCCAGAAGAAAAGAAAGAAGAACCAGAAAAAGAAGAAACACCGATAACTTAACATAGGACAAAGGAAACGGAAAAAGAATAAACGAACGGAAATGAACAATTGGATTATGAATATTAAGAAATTAAAAATACTAAAAATTAACACATGCCAATGGAAAGAAATAGGAAATTATGTACGGAAACTTATTGACAGATTGACTTAGATGTTATACTAATATCAGAACATGGAAGAAAAACAGAAAATGGTAAATTAAAGATATGGAACTACAATGTTATTAACATAAATCCTTCAGAAGAAACACACGACGGAGCGGCAATAGTGGTCAAGCAAGGATTGCAGTATAAAACAATACAAGGATTGGTAGATTCATATTTAGCTATAGAAATTAAAATGGAATTAAGCAATATCATTGTCGCAACTGCATACCAACCACCCAGGCGCCCCCACTTACCGGTACAAAACTTTTCTAAACTCTTCAACTATAAGATACCGGTCATTTTAATGGGCGATTTAAACGCCCATTGCGGCGCTTCTGTGTACAGAAATACAAACAGAGTCGGAAAACAACTTAAAACGCTTATCAATAGACGTATTCCTCAAAGACTGGGACCAAATTTTCCTACATACTTACGAAGAGATCACGCAACAAACCGTACATCTGCCTGGCTTAGTTCAATCTGCCCTTTTACTATTTTATGGAACAAGTGGATGTTCCTTGTAGTGACCACACTGCGACTCTAATATACATAAACAAGAATCCTATACAAATCCCTTCGAAGAATGGATGGCATATTATAGAGCGGATTGGGATA
Source organism: Ceratothoa steindachneri (assembly GCA_963969495.1). Classification (NCBI taxonomy): domain Eukaryota; kingdom Metazoa; phylum Arthropoda; class Malacostraca; order Isopoda; family Cymothoidae; genus Ceratothoa; species Ceratothoa steindachneri. The sequence continues at coordinate 103,687,009 of OZ018327.1, read as the reverse complement.
AGTACAAACAATTACAACAGACGTACTTGCCCAGCACGCTCGGGAAAGGCACTCTAGAGGAATTCTACGGGGAGTTGGATAGGATCAGAGAAGAAATTACAAAGGGCAGAGAAGAGGACCGTCCCCATCATCTCGTTCCTAACCATTAAAGACAGATTAAATACTCGGACAGCAAGGGATAAAATGAAAATTAAGAATGCAGGGAACAGCATTTTCGAAGATGAGAAAGAAATAGAGGCATTATTTAGAGAGCCCTGGAGAAATGGATTCAAAATTAGCAAAGAAGAGAATGAGGACGAACTCAATGAAGAGATCAAAAGGACATACTTCTTCCACTTTGTCGAGGAAAGGAGAAACAACAACAACGGAATAGACGCAATCAGTACATCTGAGGAATTAAAAGAAACCATAAAGAAATTCTGACACAGCGCCCCAGGCCGATCGGGACTCACCAGATTAAATTATATCGAAGCACCCCCAAACATACTGGAGGGAGTTAGAAACGTCCTTAATGCGTGCTTAAACACGGGATTCTTTTCTAATGAACTGAAAGTGGTAAACATTGTATTGATACCCAAGGCGGGAAAACCCCAGATCATCCGTAAGGTATTGGAAAAAATATTAAATAACAGACTGTTCAAATTCCTCGATGATAATGGCCGAAGAAACAGCTGCCAATTTGGCTTTAGGAAAAACAGAGGCAAGGATATGGCCCTTGGAGTCATCCTTGAAAAGATAGCTAAAGCAAAGAGACAAAAAATGAGCGTAGACATCGTATGCCAGGACGTGTCCAAGGTATTCGACAAAGTATGGCAGAGGGCTATAGAACTCAAGATACTCAGATGAGGAATGAACAACATAATCAAAAGGGTTTAATGTGATTATGTAATGGAGTTACAATGAGCTACAAGGAAAATAAGAACCCTAAAAGACGTTACGATACATACAAGGAGGGTACTTTTGGCGCAATCTTCGAAGGTGTCCGTTGGTAACAACCTCGAGAGATCACTCGCGAGAATCTTAACGGCGATTTCGCAAGACTTTATCTAGTCTTGACTTAAACTGGTCAACAGATTCACTGTTGACAACTTCCATCGGAAGTGCGTTCCAACTACCGCAGATACTGTAAGTGAAGAATTTCCCACACATATCACGGTGGTATCGCTTCAGTTCAAGTTTAAAGCAGTGATTTCTTTTTCTCCACTCGCTGAACTGGAAAATATCCACATAGTCCAGTCTGTCGAAGCCCCGAAGTATTTTAAACACTTCGATAAGCTGACCACGTAGTCTCCGGGGCTCCAGCGAGAATATATCTAATTCCATTAATCTATCTTCATAACTTTTATGTCTGATAGAGGAAATCAGTTTGGTTGACCTGGCTTGCACGCGTCCCAATCTCGCAATGTCCTTTCGAAATACCGGACTCCAAAATTGCATGGCATACTCCAGGTGCGGTTCGACGAGAGAGTTGTACAGACACAGTAGTATCTTTTTGTTCAGATATCCAAACTCTCGCTTTATATACCCTAACATCCTTTGGGCTTTCTTCTCCACCACAATACACTGTTTCGAAAACTTTAGGTCACTCGTGATAGTTACACCCAATTCCTTCTCAGTGTCGGTGGAATCAAGAACAGTGCCCTTAAGAATATAGGGTGATTGAGGATTTCCGTGGCCGATATGCATAACTTTGCATTTGTTTAAGTTAAACGGCATTTGCCACGTATCAAACCACTCCCCAATCTTTCGAAGATCATCTTGCAGGTGGGTAGTATTTCCATCCTTTGCAACGTTCATACCAAGCTTGGTATCATCGGCAAATTTAGAAATCTTGGCAACCATGTCACAGTCCATGTCGTTTACGTAGATGATGAATTGTAGTGGTCCTAGGACAGAACCTTGAGGCATTCTGCTAGTAAGAAGCACCCACTCAGAAGCCTGTCCATTTACCACCACCCGTTACCGTCTGCCGTCTGCATAGACGTTAAGAAGGTCTTCGATAAAGTTTAGATCGAAGGCTTTAAATACAAAATATCACGACTGAAACTCGCGTACTTGACCAATAGGCGAGCGGTGATTGCCTTTGAGGGGCAGACAGGTGAAGTCTTCGACCTCGCTTCCGGTGTTCCACAAGTAGGATGCCTGAGCCCTACTCTTTTAACAATCTTTACGAGTGACATTCTTAGACCAATTGACGAAAAAACAATCAATATCCAATACGCGGACGATATCACCCAAGTTAAGGTTCGGAGGACAAAGTCGGCAAAGATGATGGCCAGAGCCACGTCAGCAGTGGCCGAAAAGATCTCCAACTTCAAAAGACGCCGGACAATACAAGCTAACATGTCTAAGTTTTCTGCAACTGCAATAGGGACAAATCGTACCATCCCCTTCAACCTAGGAAACACCGATATTAAGTACTCTCCTCATGCGTCAGTTCTTGGCTACAGACACTCTAGTACTGGAATGAATAGACACGTGAGCTCCAGGACCGGATTTGCAAGAGCAGAACTCGACAAACTCCACCGATTTAGAAATCCCCAGACTTCGAGGATCCTCCATGAAAAAAAGGTGTGCTCAGTTAAACATTTATACCTAAAAATAAGGGAGAAACACTTGGGAGAAGTTGGAAAACATTCTCTCCAATGATACACTAGGCACCCTCGATTTAGAGGAGGTAGAGTACAAATGATACCTCCTAAATACCAAAAGTGCAGAGCCAATCTTAAGATTCAAATGAATGAACTAGTACTAATATATATATATATATATATATATATATATATATATATATATATATATATATATATATATATATAATATTAACAATGAAAAAAATAATAAATAAATTAAAAGAGAAAAGAATAAGGAAGAGTTAATGAAATAACAACAGAAGAGAAACTAATGGAGATGGCTCGTACACCGGGCACCTAACTTATTAATCTAATACTTCCTTCCTTTCCCCACTATTTCCCTTCCCCCTATATTTTTAGCTAATCACCCCTTTTTTTCCTACTTTCTTTACAAAAGAAAAGAAATAAGTTATTATTATTTAAAAAGAAAAGATGTCATTATCCATCGCCATTTCGAAGCTTATTCCAGCTATTTAACTATGAGTAAAGAATCCATCACGGACACATCGCTAAGGAGCCTCTCTCAGGTTCGTTTTTTTTTAACAATCAGAATAAAATTCAGTTTCGAAAAAAAATTGAAATGATTTTAGCAAGACTATTTCTATATTTTGTTGAAGACATAATTAATTAATCTATTTTTTACACAAGAAGCAAATTTTTCTACTTTGCTTTGCTCACATTTAACCATTTAAATATATATATATATATTTTTTCACATTTTCAATTTATTAAATAATTTCTTACTATTGCGGCTTCATTAAAATAAGCCTTCTTAGAAGCAAACCTATCGAATATATATATATATATATATATATATATATATATATATATATATATATATATATATATATATATATATTTATATATATATATATATATATATATATATATATATATATATATATATATATATATATATATATATATATACATATATATATATATATATATATATATATTTATAAATATATATATTAGCGATTACTGATTCGCCAGCTCATCAAGTCCAATTCGATTATCCAATTCGGGTGCCAAAAGTCTAAGTCTGATTACCAATGATCCGATCCGATTAAATTTTTTAAATGCCATTCGATATTTTTAAAAGCGATTCAATGTTTTAAAAGCAATTTTCAATGTTTCTAAAGGGAATTTAATGCTTTTTTACCCTAAATAAGCCATTTCTAACTAATACAAAGAGAAGCCAAGCTTTTAAGATCAAAAACAAATATTTTATTTTTATTAAAATATAAATTAACAAAAAATTAAACTATACAGTACATATTACACAAAATACACACAGTAATACTAATATATTCTCTCAGAAAAAAGGCTAGGGTCAACTAACTTTGTTCCATATATACCACATAATATTTAATGTTTTCCACTCTACTCTTCCCTAACCCGACAGCTTAGTCCTCATCTTTGTGCTCCACCTCGTGGGCCTTCTTGAGGAGATGGAGGTTGCCCTTCATGAAGACGAGGTCCTCGAAGTTCGGTGCAGCGAAGGCCGCCGTCCTAGGCCTGAGGATGTCCGACCCATAGCTGAACACGCGCTTGACCGAGGCGGAGCTCGGGAGCTGCGTGTTTTATATTTAAGGAAGAGTGTTATCCAAGCATCACGGAACTTGAGTGGGAAGAGATTAGGCAAGAGCAGCGGGTTTCCCCTCAGCAGCTTCCTTGACCAGTTATTGCCCTCTTCTCTGACCTTCTCCTTGAGGCTTTCCTCTAGCTGCCCAGCTTCCATGGCGAACAGGTAGTCCGTGCTGCTGGAGCCTGGTTGGAGTCTTTGCTGCGGAGCAGGGTCCAGGTGATCATCAGGCCGGATGAGTGCTAGAAAGCTTTTCTCTGACGACGTCGCAGTTGACTTCATTGTCCTGTCTCCTGCAGATGGCCCTGACCGTGGCAAGCTTGTGGTGGAGGTGGAGGTAGCGCCGTAGCCATCAAGAGGTGGCTTAACTTGCAGTAAAGAAAAGTTTTAAAACAAATTAAATATATATCAGATTTGTTAATTGAAAAATTAAATTTAATTAGTGATTTTAGTTCATTTCAAATGAATCATTTGACCAGCAAGGATTATAATCATTCAATAATAATATAATATTAGAAGTAAAAAACACTTATTAAGTTTTAACTTGCTGCAATAAAATAGAATAATAAATAATATTATCATATTATGACTAATCTTTCATCAAAGCCCTTTGTTCCAGATTGGTGAAGGAGGTCGGCCACCAGGTTCTGGGCATGGACAATGCTGTTGTCGCGCGACAGCGCCTCCAGGGCGTCTTTGAGCACCTGAAAGTGGGGGAGATTGCACCCCATGTATGCCCTCTCCTCGCCCTAAAGTACGTCCAGGTACGCGGCGAGTGGGATGGTCACCGTAACGTACTTCGAACAGATCTGCACGTCGTCCTGCGTGATGTGCGGCAGGGGGTGGGAGTTCTGCCTCTGACAGATCTGGTTTAGCTTTTTCTCCTTATCCACGTCAAGCATCTCGGTCAGAAGGTAAGTGTAGGCGTTGTGACTAGTATTTCACCTGGTGACGCCTGGGGTAACAAGCTTCTTGCCCAGAGCGGATTTAAAGTCATTGGCGTTCAATGTCTTTATGTTCTGGGTGTTCCACAAGCTCTAGGTCTTGGCGGACGGCTTGGTGAAGGCCGGCCTAGGCTGGGTAGTCAAGCCGGGCAATGTTCTCCACATCACTGGAGGACAGCAAGTTCACTGTGTGTGCTGCACAGCGGCGATTCTTGTGAAGCTGCACCACCTCTTCCTGCTAGTTCACCTCTTCCATGGCGTCTGCCACCAGGACAGTGGTGGTGTGCACCACCTCTGGGTCCACCACGTCTTGTCCTTGCTACTCGGCATTCCATTCAATGTTTCGGTCAAAGGCACTGATGTAGTTCGCGCCATTTTTAGTGGTGGTGCCGATAACCTGAGAAGCGGAATAATTTTTTAAAGAAAGTTTAATTTCATTTATCAGTATGAACTTGAAGTATGATTCAAAATTCAATACGATAATAGTCATCCTCACTTTGTTATTTTTACAAACTCCCCAAGTTCTTTTCAAATTATTAAGGACAAACATACATAACATATTTCACGCAGACGTGAGCATCAAATTCCTACAGTATTACAAAGTAAAAATTGTGAATTTTGCTGGATACCTGGGTAAATACAAAGGCAAATATGCAAAAATTCTTAGAGTTTACACACCTTTCTTTTGATGCCAAATTCGTGGTGCAGCTCATGGATCGCCTTTGCCAGGTAGGTCCCTGTCTGGCTCGCGGTGATCTGCTTGATCCCGAGGACGGCTGAGTGCCTCTTGAAGGTGACCTTCTCTCGCCATGTCACCGTCATCCCCAGGAAGGCTTTGCTGCTTGCCGACCAGCTCTCGGCCGTGGTGGTGACTAAAAATAAAGGATAACTTTTAGCCTGTTTAGTCTTTGTTAAATAATTATGAATCCTGGTAAAAAGTATTCAAATAAATTATTAAATAAAATAAATTTAAAGTCGGCTTCAGGTTTGAAGTTGTTCCCTGATGAATTTTGAGTGTCTTTGAGGATTTGATGCAGGGAGCCTTGTTGTTGTCCACGACCTTGAAGAACAAAGCGATATGCTTACAACTGTTATCCTGGCTGAGGCTGGAGCTCTCTGTCTCCATTGTGTCTTTGCTCTCAGCCGACTCGTTCGAGTCCAGCGAGTCCTGCCCCCCCCCCTATGATGTTGTCGTTGACCGCCGCCGCCGCCTAGTCGTTGTGCTAGGAGCCCAGGGACTTCTGGTTTGCGCCGCCGGCGTTTCTGTTCCTGGGTTGAGGAGTCAGAAATCTTTCCATACTGGATGTAACAGACGTGTCTTGGTGTGCTATTAATGGTGTGAATAAAAATACGTCTTCGAGAAGGCTAATTCTTTTGCACGTGTTAAATTCTGTACAAAAATCCAGTATTTAGAAACAAAATTACGAAGCGCACAAATAAATGCTAAGTTGAATGTACAAATAAATGCTAAATAGCAACAAACGCCCTAGATAATTGTCGTCACGTTACGCACTGACCTTGGAGCGTCCAGAACGACTTAAATCTTTGATATTTCCACTATATCGAATCTTCTTTAACACTTTTGCAACCCTGGAATCTGATCCGCCAATCATACGAGGGATTTGTCGACAGCTGAGATACTCCTTATACAGCATATGTATTAGACTTATTTCCTTCACGGTATAGTTAAGTGTTTTCACTTTATCAAATCAGTATCAGATTCTGTTGACATGAAATATCATATTAATCAACAAATATTGTGTTATATGAAGGCATTTTGACTGTAACAAACCGAATACTAATACTATTATTTCATATATTTTATATAGCATCGCCATTTTAGATATTTAAAAAAATAGTTATAAGGAAGCTTGTACTTTTATTTTGTTTTCCAGATGTATAGGACACATACATCCAAACCTACACAGACATATTTATGAGGAAAGCCAAGGAAAAGGACAATTTGGGCCCTGCTTGTAGACTCCTCTTGGAAAACAGATAACAATAGGTTACAAAGTTCTTTTAGTACTCCTCTAAATTTTTTCAACCTATTTAACAGAATTTTGCACCGCTCAATCGGTAAATGATATTCGTTTACTCCAACCAGGTCATATTTTTGTGCTATGTCGATATTAAAATGTCTAACTTAACTAAATCAATTTCATATTTGTGACAGTTTAGGTTGATTTTTATTAATATTTCACAACTAATATAAGTTTATAAAATGAAAATAAATGGTTTCTAAAACAATTTTTTAATTAAATGTTGCAAAAATGACTTAGGGTACATTAAATAGAAGACTTCGATAGAGGTAATTACATGTAAATTTGATTTTAGTACATCTTTTTAGAATTCAAGGCATAAACTTCAGATTCTTTGAACTCCTAGAATTTTCTAGGCGTAGGCTTGTCTTTCTTCAGAGTCCAAGAGTAATCAGCGATCATAACAGCATCCCAGCGTCTCTGATACCTGGTCCTCACTCTTTCATTTCCTGTTAAAAGCTCATCCCCTGTTTATCGCTCGTTTGTCGAAGTTCTCAGGGAAATAATATATATATGTAAGAAAAAGTAATTCAATTTGATTTCCATATTGCTTCCGAGGTTTCCGAAAGCAGACCGCATATTTGGGACATGTTATGTGTATATAGATCTTTGCCTTCTTGTTAACAAAAAAGATCTTCACGCCTAAAACAACTGACTTCCACGCTTCCAGTTCCACTCAGTCATTGAATTTGCAGCTCTGAATCTCTGATGCGCTGACGTAGTTGAGGATCATCAAAGATGCCAGTTTCCAACTTGTCCATGGATAATTCTGTAAAAAGAAGCACAATTTATTGAAGCAGCCAACATCCTTGTGCAGAACTTTGTTGAGCTGTTTGATCAAACCGAACTTGATATGCAGCGGTGGAAAGAGTATCCTGGCCTAAAAGAGGGTTGTTTATCACGTTTCTTTCTCTACAACGCACCATTACCTTCCTTATAGGCCAGACCTTCGTGTAATGCTGAGCTGAGTCCCTACTGTCCCACATGCACAGAAGGCACGGGCATTTAGTGAATCCGGACTGTTGTCGAAACAGCACCTACATCAGTATTCCTGCTTCATTTTCAGTTTAATCGTGTGAGCGAGGGCTATTGATATAAATTGTTGCCATTGTGCAGTAAAACACATTTCAGCGATCGCTTGCTGCTGTCAATTAACAATTTCTCATTTTCATGTTGGTACCGTGGCACTACATGCTAGTGCAAATGCTGCACAATATCTGTACAGTACACCAATTCCTTCTGTTTAGTAAAAAACAGAGTTAGTCTTGATTTCTGTTGCGGTAGAAGGTGAAGCGAGTCTTGTCAGATAGGAGTTTTCTTCCTTCAATCTGGATGCCAACAGTTTGACAGAGGACTTTGACAAGCTGAAATCGTGCACTTGATCAATTTAGCCCTCTTAAGTAAAAGGGTACGGAGTATCATCGTTCAAAGCCTTTTCCTCTTTATTTTAATCAATACTGGATGAATCTTCGTCTGTTATGTCAGGAAGTTCTCCAAAGGCAGGTAGTGAAATTTCATTATAATGAGCTACAGGACGAAGTGATGATTGAAGATCAGGAAACTTGAGGCTTCTCCTGTTCTTTCTTTTGATCCCAGTCTAATCACTATCGCAGAACTAACATTCACTACCATAGTTTGTTAGCTCCTTCCAAACGATGATAAGTTCAAACTTCGGATAACTCTTCCTGCCATTGGTCCAACGACGTAGATACTTGGTCCATGTCTTGAATACCAGGAGTGGCGCCCAAGCTTTATCGTGGTCACCAAGTTTCATACCAAATTAAGCATGGTACGAACGCTTTATGAAACTTTTGACTGAATTCCCTTCACGAACAACGGTGTTTTCGCGGGAGATGGAGGATAAAACTTTGGTTTATTTTTGAAAGATCTTCTGGCTTAAACCATTTTAATCATCTGCAAAAGAAAAAAAAAACATTTAGTTAAAAATTGCGCCTTAAAATTTTCCCTAATAAACGTAAAAGAAATTATGTGGCAATAAATCAAAAAGTTGATCTGATTGAGCAAAACAAATGCGATTTCTTTAATTCAGCACATCATAGGCTAATAAAGTTAGTGTTGGCCAGTGCAATTATTTAACAATATCAAAGAGATTGTATATGGAGATAGTTGTAGTTAAAACATGTAAAGATAAGTAATATAAAATTGAGGTTTTATATGGTGCCTTTTAAGACCTTGAAGGCTTCGCCGGGCGCCCATCCATCGAGTATAAAAAGATCTGAAGGAAGCGATGTTTTTTCAGAGCCCGCTTGAAAGCGCGAGACAATGAAGAGGAGATTATGAAAATAGCAGACCATTCTAAAGAGAAGGCAAGAGTTCGAAGAACTGAAAGTAGCAGGGCCTTTCCTAGCAAAGGGCTCTTTGTTATCTGAACACAGTCATTAAGTAGTACAGGTAAGGGGAAATTGCACTGAGTAAGATTTTAAATATAAGAAGGAAAACATTAAAAGTAATTCGTACCAGTACAGTCTAGTGAACATGAATGCGGTCCAATAGAACCGTCCTCGGCGGAAAAGAACTCAAGCCGTAAAGTTCTGGAGAATTGAAAGGAGGCGAATTGTAGTGTTAGGGCCTTCAGCGAAAGAGAGTTACAGTAATCAAGGCGAATGGTAACAAAGGCATGGACGTTTTTTGGGGAAACTGTTTCAGGCAAAGTGTGACAGGATACAACTGAGGTTACGGCAAAAGCAGAGAGGCTATTTCCTGATATTAGCAACACGCAATATGAAATCAAGTTAATTGTCAAAGGAACCACCGAGGTTTCTAACGTTTTCAGAATGAGTCTGGGGAGCCACCTAGACTGGGAGAGGGGGTACATTTTTACAGCGAGTGATATTTGCTGAGGCGCCCTTAAAAAAAACTCAGTTTTTTCAATGTTTAGTTTGAGGAAGTTATCCGAGTTTGTGGAGGAGGAGAAAAAATTGCGTCTCATCGGCATATAAATAGAAGAATAAACCTTAGTGACGCTGAAGAAGGCCAAAAGGAAGGAAGTAGATATGAAAGAGGAGCAGTCCAAAGACACAGCCATTAAGAGCAACGTAGGACACAGCAGCTGGTCAAGATGCCTCACCCTCTATGTATACAGAATAAATATGAGATGACTGATAAAAGCAAAACCACTTTAGAGCTCTTTCAGAGACAGCCCAGATGTTACTAAGGTGTTGGAGAAGAACAAAGTAGTTAACGGTGTCAAATGATCCAGAGAGATCGAAAAGTACCAGAATTGACGGCTTCTCAGCTTCAACCTAGCGGTAGAGTCGGGCATTCACATATAGTAGAACGTATTCAGAGAAGAGGCCTCCCTTGAAGCTCGACTGGAAGTTTTGGATAGGAACAGAAGTTGACAGATACTTTTAAGGATTATTGGGAGCTGCATTTTAAAATTCAAAGGCACCTACGTAGCACCAGTGGGAGATTGACGATTCCTAGTGGGTATGATTGAAGAATAGATAGAAACTGGCCATAGAGACTGGGTGGGGAAAGTGTCAAGCAAAGAGCAAGATTTTTTCGATAAGCTGACTATTAATGTGAAAGTGTGGTAAAAGGAGTTATAGTAAATATTTGGAAGCAGACGAAAACTTGATCCCAGATTGAATATTTGCTAACCTTCCAGAGGAAAAGGCAAATAAGCGTTTAAAGAGATGCGGGGAGGAGCTTTTGGTACTCTGGAATGTGAGAGACGAGCAAGGAACTTGAAAAGTGCACGAGGATCACAGGGGGAGGATGGCTGAGTACAGATGAGTCACAATATAATGAGGTGAGGGAAGCTTATTTCATGCCGTTGTCTTAGCTGCGAGCGGAACGAATGCGCCTCTCACATCCTCATTTTGGGGAGAGGGGGTCTTCAAGGAGCATGTTAGAAAACCAAGGGGCGCAAGATCAGCTAAAGGAGGAAGGACAAAGGGGAACGTGAGTATCTAGGCAGGAGGGAATTGACTTCAAATAGGAGCGGAGGGAGAGATTGAGGTTAGAAAGGGATAGATAGTGGGGCTATCCGAAAAAATTAAGGCAAGATTCCGACATATCAGCCCAGGGTCAATGGAGGAGAGTCTACGGTCCTGTAACCTTGCGATAGGACCATTGTGTTGTTAGTTTAAGAAGGTAGCTTTAAACCGAATTGAATAATAGAAATATTCAGAGATAGCATTTGGGGAGTCTATGGCAGAGAGTTGGTGAACTGGATATTATAATAAAACGAGATCAAGAATGTTGCAGGGCGTGTAGGTGGGGGAAGTGACGAATTTGGAGAGAGAAAAGGTTCGAAAGTTCAAGAAATCGTTGATGTGAAGTGATTATTTTTAGAATATTTAAGTCGCCAAGTACCACCACAATGTTGGAGGCGTTTGAGATTGCGACATTGAAGAGATCACTTAGTTTGTCAGAGAAGAGATCTGATGGGTGGCCATGTAGTCTGTAGATATTTATGACTTTGACAGTGGCTTAAGGCAAGAGTAGCAAGAATTACTTCAAAAGCTTTGCAGGAATGCTAAATCTGTGAGAGTGAATGGAAGAGAATGTCAGCATCAATAATACGGACCCCCACCGCCTTTCTCGTAGTTCTACAATCGTGTAGTAAAGGGTAATTGATTGGTGTAGTAGGCGTGAAAATTTAGTTTGTAAAACGCCCTCCCTGCGTCTTATTGTTGCAGAATTGTTGCAGAATTTTGTGAAAGATTAAATCTGATTATTTCTACTCAGCATCCTAATTTATGGACAGCATAGAGACAAGTGAGACAATAGTAACTTTAGAGATGTCAGGCAAGGGTGGAGGATGGGAGGAGGTGGAATATGAGTTGAAAATGGAACACAGCGAGCGGCCTAATTTGTAACCCCTATGAGTTATTGCAGACCCTTTTAGCAAGTTGCAGACTTTCAGTTTCATGTAAGTGAAAGGAAGCAGTAGCTTGAGCCTTGTGTCCATAGCGGTCAATTCAGTCCTCGAGTACCGAAAAGGGGGTTTGGGCAAACGAGATGGCATTGGAAACAACGCAGGGTGGGTAGAAGCAATCATTTAGCTGGTGTAAGCGCATTAGCATGAGAAAAACAGTCATATATATATGAATTTCAAAGTAAATGCGCAGAGAGATGAATGTGCATGCAGGAAATACAAAAGTGATGCAAGAAGAAAACCTTCCAAAACATTCAAGAATGTATGAGAAATGTCTAGAATTTAGTACGATTTTATGAAGGTTCAAGAATTTTCCAGAACTTCCCAGAAAACTTGGAAACTTGTAGCAGCTTCTGAAATACTTTTGAATATCACTTCAGAAATATTTATAATGAATTCACATATCTGCTATCATTGCAACTCCTGCTACCATAGGGAAGATATCAGAAGAGAAAATACACCAAGAGGCTGCAATCATTCTACAGAGGCATTCTCTTATATTTGCGGATAGTTCATCAAAACAAGAGCAAAAGAGTTCGATATGAGTGCATCTAGGAGAATTTGTGAAGCATACAAAGCATACTTTCTCATGCCAAGTGGGGACAAAGACAAACCCTGGCCAACTCATTTTTTTATGAACATTGTAAGAAAACATTAGAAGGTAAGAAAATTGTTTGTTGTAAAGAGTAGGACTTTAAATGTCACAAGTATTAAAGCTATTATGCTTGTTTGTAAGCGAAAAGAGTATGAAATTATATATTTCTACAGGATGGTCTAGAGGGGAAAGAGGAGTCATGAAGTTTGCCATTCCTGGGAGTTGGCGTGAAACCACTGATAACTCAATCAACTGCTACTTCAGGGAGGTGGACTCTTCCAAACATTGAAGCGGCAAAAATGCACCTGCTATTTCCTATCCCGATCTTTCTTCCTTCATTGCAAGAGTATCACACAATGCGGATCTTCCTGTACCTACCCCTTAACAAAGAAATAAGCCACCCTCTTCAGAAAGTAAATATTTAGAAGCTGACTGATCAGTGAAGATTTTAAGTACAGTGTCAGAGATATGGCTGTTGAGAGGAATCCATTCTACCCAAGCTAAACAAACCTCAATGACCTTATCAGTAATCTTGGCTTTTCGAATTCAAATGCTGAGCTTTTGAGTTCAAAGTTAAAAGAGTGATTGGCTGGATGAAAATATGCAAGTAACAAGCCAAAGGAAACAACATTAACATTTCACATGGTTCTTTATTTATCTTGTCTGTGTGATGCAATTGGAATTACATGTAATTCAGAAGATTAGTGGAGGCTCTTCCTTGACAGCTCCTCAAGAAAAATTAAAGATTTACTAGTCTATAATTGGAATAAGCATTCATCTATTTTCTTAACTTATTCATTATATCTCAAGGAGAACTACAGCAGTGTCAAGCTCCTGATAAAAACATTGAATTATAAGGTATATGGATGGGAAGTGATTGTAGAGTTAAAAATGGTAGCATTTTTGATTGGTCGCCAGGGAGCTTTTACCAAGTTTCCATATCATCACTCTCTTTGAAAGGGTAGGGATACCGTAAAACATTATCACAATAGGCACTGGCCAAAAAGGACTGAGTTTTCTGTGAAAGGCATATATGTCAAGCATGTGAAATTGATTGAACCTCAAAAGGTGTTGTTCCCCCCATTGCATTTAAAACTAGAACTCATGAAGTAGTTTTTTTATAGCTCTTGATAAAGAGTATGCAGCCTTCAAGTACCTTAATTGTTTCTTTCCCTAACTTTCTGAGGCAAAGGTGATAGCTAATATATTTGTTGGATCACAAATCAAGAAAATCATAGTCTTCAGAATTCCCCGAAAAGTTTACTACAAAAGAAAAGTATCATTTAAGCGTTTATTCTGCGTGTCCGGGTTTTTTGGGCAACTACAAGGCTGACAATTATTTGGAACGTGCTGATAACTTAGTCTAAAGCTATGCACAAATGGGCTACAGGATGTCTTGGAGGTGTACATCTTGACAAGTTCAAGAAGAATAGGGTATCGTAGAATAGGGTCGAGTTCAAGCCTTCCTCCGTTTCTCAGCCGAGATAGATAACGAATATGTGCGTGGCAGATTTATAATACAGACAGAGTGCAAATTAGCAGAATTTTAAGTTGACCAAATAGTCGGCTATCTTGTAGGTTCCGGGACAATAGTAAAACCAGTACAAAAAAAACTTTAGTAATATGCGATTAATATTCTTGTTTTACAAAGGTTAAAAGGGGATTTGAAATAAGCTATATAACACATTAGACGTACACGAGTCTCAGCGACTTAAAGGGTGGAAGGAACTTGGCGGGGACGGTCGCCGTACACACAACAAACAATAATGACCAAAGGGTCGCTCGAATGACATCAAGCTTACACGAAGCCGATGATGGAGGCTTACACTAGGTGGGTGGGTGGTGGGAGGGGGAATAGTAGAGAGAGCACTTGCACAAGAGAGTTGTGCGTTGCTGTTACCTCGAAGATTTAGTTTGAGGAAGTAATACTTGCATTGGTGCTCAGTTTAAATAAAAGTCTCTTGACAATGACTACTAAAAGAATAAACTTAGATCTTGCTCTCGGATTTAGAACACCGAGTCGAGACTGGGTGCGTTGCATTCGAGGAGCGATTAACAACGAGTACAGGGTAGACTCACGCGAATTAACGAGAATACTCGGAGCTTGAGGGCTTCTGCGAGGAATTTTGCAGAGTTCAACGGGACGCGAATAGCGTGTATGATCGGGGAAGGGCAAAAGGCAGGTGCTAACTAGGGTGGGCAGGCAGTGGATAGTGTCTTCCAACTCTGGCTCCAGAGGATTTATAGTGGAATCGAATGTAGTTCCCCCCATCATCCGAAGGGAAGGGTTTTAGGGTCCGACGCATTAGCAGGCGAGGGTAGTCTCGCCGTCTTAGCACAATTGTGGCAAGGTTCATAAGCCGGTGAGGCGAAACTTTGTCCGACTCCCAACGGGTCGTTTTTGAGCTCTTTAGCTTGTCGCGGCTTTCTGCGATGGCGGTCTTTTAGGCCACCACGGCGTCTCATGATTTGCACTTCCATTAGCGTAGGTAATAAAGGGTCAACCAGGTGTCTATTCTCCCTCTCTATTCTTGAAAAGGGCTGCAGCACGCATCTTTCTTTCTCTCTGATCTCTGACATAGGGGATCATACACATATAATCAATCGGAGCGCTTCTATTGAGGTATACTGAACTTTGAACATAGGTATCAAGGAGTATACATTAAAATTATGATGGGTAATTACATTTGGGGGCTTATATGGCAAAGTGATTTACATTCCAAACGGAAATCGAGAAAAACTTCTAACTTTTTTTTTACTTGTTTTCATATATTTTTACCTGCCACGAATAGCCAGGTTAAGGAGTCGCATCTTTTTCAAAAGGAGTAAAGTTTCATTGTGCCCATTTAGAGCAATAAAATGACCTATGGGACCATAGGTCATATAGGTATTTACCCTGGAAATTTAAAATCTGCCATTAGATTTGAGGCTGGGTCGCGCCATCTAGTGGCAGAAGCCTCATTTAGCCATTCAAAGGCACTTGTTAATGATTTGGACCATGGAAAACCATCAATCCAATAACCATTTATTATCTCAGCACAAAACCCCACAGGCTTTGTCCTACAATGTCCATATTTTTAGTAAATATTTCATCATACAAGCCACAAATGCATAGTATAAAGCAATACTAGCTATTTCCAATTTTTGTAATAAAAAGAGTTGGGGAAAAAAACCCTAACTAGCCAGGAAAAACAATTGTGTTACATAATGCTTTGCATAAAACTGGACCTTTGAGGGCCTTTGATTATTATCAAAGGCACCCCAAGGCCCCAGTTTTATGCAAAACTGACTTCCTGGCCTCAGGTATTCAGATTGGTAGAAAGATTTTTTTTCCACCAAATATTTGGTCTACAATTATTGTCAAAAAGTTCTCTTTTCGTTTCATATTTTTTTAACAGGTACCTTCTTTCTAAAAGTTTTATCCGATGAACTTGATCCTTTAAAAAGTTGAAAATTTTGCTTCTATCTATCCGAGACACATGGAAATTATTATAGTTCAGGAATCTTGGCGGCATCTCTGAAAAGTTAACTAATACTATCAGCAAATCTTGTCATAATTTCTTCTTTGGGTTATATAGGACATCTTTACCATTTCTTACGCTGTTACAAATATTCTGCTGCCCTCTGATATTTGTAATCTGATATTATGTCAAGATATTTCATTCATCGTTGCTTCGTCCCTACTTTCGTCTGATTTTCGGAAAAGAAGCACACTCTTGAAATGCAATAATGTGCCTTATAGTCCTTCACTTTGTTCCTTGCCTTTGCCCATTCTGAAGAGATAATGATAAAAGTGTTGCCTCCCATACACCAAATTCCATTTCCTAGATTAGTAAATAAAGTTTTTTAGTTGCAGTCTAGTAAAATCCCTTAAATAATTTACGAGACATAAACTTACTTTTTGTACAGTTCTTGGGGAGTAGTCGTCTCTTCTTCGTCTATATTTATGGATAGCTAAGCCTTTGAAATGATTGGGTTAGGGATTAGAAAAAAAAACGTCCTTGTTTTTCTTTTTTGTTTCTGTGTGGGTGGGGGTGGAGGGAGTTAGGTTGCCATAACTGTGTATTTATCGTAGAATTACATAATTGTTTTTCGTAAAAGTGCTGGCATTTTGACAGCACGGGTAGACTATTTTAAATAGAAATAAATTGTATCGGAATCCACTTTAAATATTTTTCCGTCATACAGTATGGATCAAAAGTTTAAATATACCTAATAATATCCAATCTGCAACGAGAAATAATCAAGGAGTGTACCTCCTCGCCCAAGGAGGAGATGATTTGGAAAGGGTCGTTTCCTCTCAGGTCGCTTCGATACTCTCCATTTGGATGTCGGGTGAACAGAGGGGAAGGTCCAGCGATGATTACGTACCTGTTTGTATATTCAATCGGGTGCCATCTTCCTTCTCCATGATTTTGATTTGGTGGTTCTCGATTAATGTAGCTAAATCATTTACTCTGGCATTGAAGATTCTGTCGCTCAATTTTGGATGACGGCTATTAAAACACTCCATTTTGATGAAGGTGGTAGATGGTTGTGTGAATAAGTCACGTAAGTCAACTAATGGAAGCAGTCTTGTAGGTGGAAGCTAGACATTAGCGATTGTATACTGTTTCCTGATATTCAAGGTTAAGTTCACTCACTTCTATGGGTGAATTTACGTAGAGTGGTAGGATAGAGACATCCTGGTGGGTGTAGATGGCACATCAACCAGATTATCGTCGAATGGCACTTTGTTAGTTACACAAGTATAATTCAGTAGCCTTAATGGTGGATGTATTCCAAAGATGGTTCCTGGAGCGGAAGCAGGTAGAGCTCTATGTTTTCTTAAGTCCTGAAAGAATATAAAGATTAAGATAACGCTAATATACTCCTTCAGGAGGAGATACAGAAATGGGTTGATCCTTCGTCATTTCGAAAAAGGACTATGCCAGGGCAAGTCCTTTCTTCTCTGGAGGAAAGGACAGAGAAATAAGAAAGAGGCAAACACCATCCCTACTATCCAAATCAAAGAAAGATAGCCGAGCATCGAAGCCTTCTCCTCCCTCATAGCAAGACAGCTAGGCATCTTCGGGCCTACTGGCTTTCAACGTTTTCAGGTTATCGGCGAGACTAACTCCCAAAGGCTGTGCGATGGATATATGCTGTATCAGCGTTAAAATTTAGCTTTGAATCTTGGTAGAGAGACGAGGGTGTCTCTCTCTCTCTCTCTTTCTGACGGCAGCCTGTTTGTTATTGGCCTAGAGTGCCATCTTGAGCGAACTTCAGATCTCAATGGCACACCTGTGCAGGTGTCACCAAACTTTTTTTGAACTTTTTAAAAGAACTAATATATACCAGGTAAATGCTAGCATACTACTCACATGAGTAAATTACCGAAAAGCTGTCAGACCAGAGGGTTGTCAAGTTCAAGAGTTTAGTGAGGATGAAAGAAATGTTTTATGGTGAGTCCTGTCTTTACCTAGGTGTTGAAATCAGTGTGGATGATAAATAATTTTTGTAAGCAGCTAAGTCAGTCAATGGTGGCAGATCGCCCCTTTCTTCTTCTAAGGCAATGCGATTCATACATATATTTTCGAACAGGTGATCCTACCTTTTCATGGTATAGAGCATTTCGTATATGGAGAAGCAAAGGAGACAGTCCTGTTGCAATCTGCTTGAACATAAACCCCTTCTTTCTCTTTAATGACAAAAGCAGCCTCCACTTCTAGATCTTCCAAGCCTCCTATCGGAATTAGATACTTTTCAGTAGGTTCTATATTGACAGGGCACCAAACCGTTCAAGCTGGAACTCTTAATGGCTCAAATCCTGCTTGCGAAAAATGAAGCTTTTGCGTTCGTCAATGAGAGGACACGTCTTGAAGAGTTATGGATATTTCTCAAAGAAATTTGAAGTAGATTAACTCAGATCACCATCCCATTATCCAGGAAAGAGGGACCAACATCTCCACCCCTGCCGTCCGTATCGGAATACTTGAGCACCGCTTTTTCACGTCCAACTTCTAGGAGTCTGCTTCATTAGAATTTCAAGCATGTCGCATAGTCGTTCAGGAGTGATGACTGAAATTCCTCTCTAGATGAGGATAAACCTTTAATACCAAGGTTTTTAAGAGTGAATTGCGTTTTCTCCTTGCTTCGTGTGCAGATGCGACTCTTGTCAGGAATATATCCCGGAATTCACGCGTGCTTCGGCACGATAGTCAGTGAAACATATTCTTTGATATAGCTAAGTTCCACAGGGTCTGGGCCAAGTGCATCTTACTTTACCTATACATGGGTAGATCATTACATTTCAGCTAGTTTTATCAAGATTCCGCTAACCTCTTTTGTGTGAAAACTGCTAAAATAACTGGTAAGCTTAATTTCTGGACAGCATATGTGTCGTAGGGCAGGTTAGATCTTCTGACCTCCGTTTGCTTTCCGTATCTCGAAAAAGTTGGCGGATAGCATGCAGGGCAATTCTGCAGTTGCCTCTAATAATGCAATTGAACTTTGAGTTCCAATAAATCTCTAAGAGTGACTTAATATACTTGGCAGAATTAATTCAACTATCTAGAAGGTTCTGTATATCAAACTGGGTGAAACAAAATAAACTTTAGTACTGTACAACACAAATAAAATACTGGACATGAAAAATAAATGAAAAATAAAATAATGGACATGTAAGATAAATCAAGGTATTCATGCTCAGCCGCACACGACCTATAATAATTCTGGGTAGATCTGCCACCCAAATTTTTTTTTTTTTTTTTTTCAAGGGGCTATCTGGCGACTGCCCACTTAGGCATTAGTCGCCGCAAACAAACAGCCCAGTTCTAGGCTCCTTTAAATTAAAACTTTAACAGAAACAACAATACAAAGGGGATAACAATCAGGAAGCAAGCTCCGGCGACGGGGGAAGGACACTTCCCTGCGTGACATTCTCTTCCTGCTCCTTTGGGCCGGAGAGGGCTTCCCCCACCCGTACAAGGAATCGACGATCTCGCAAAAATTCAGATATAAACATTGGGAGGCGTCCCCTCGCAACCATCGTGTGGAGAGTCTCCATGATACCGTATCGCCATGCGGTATCATAGGCCTTCTCCAGATCGAAAAAGACCGTGGCGTAGTGCTGTCTACGAAGGAAAGCCTCGCAGACGGCATTTTCCAGTCGAAGCAGAGCATCCGACGTGGAGTGGAACTTGCGGAAGCCGCACTGTGCACAAGACAGATGGCCTCTGCTGTCCAGTAAAAAGGCTAATGTAACATTTACCAATTTCTCCATCAACTTGCACACGCAAGAGGTTAGAGAGATTGGGCGGAAACCGGTCGGAGTAGAGTAATCTCTCCCCTGTTTTCGAAAGTCGAGCACAGTAGCGATCTGCCAGGAGTCTGGGAGAAGACCATCCACCCAGATCCTGTTGAACAAATCTAACAGAAAGGCCATTCCTCGCTCCCCCAGGTGAGGAAGCATGGCGCACGTGACATCGTCCGGACTATGGGCGGTGTCCGCGCACGAAGCGAAAGCGGAGCACAACTCCCTCACAGTAAACTTGTCGTTGAAGGGTTCTACGCCTCTGGAGGTAAAGTCCAGCCGGCGGCCTTCCGCAACATGACGTGCATTGAATGCTGGTGGAGCAGCATCCCGGCTAGAGAATGCGGAAAAAGCGGTCGATAAGGATTCCGCCAAGGACGCGGGGTTTGAAATTGCGGTCCCATTATCCTGGAGAACGAGAGGGGGGTCCTGAGAGAAATTTGCCTAGGGTCCTTTTGACTCCCCTCCACACCTCTGCTAAAGGGGTCTTCCAATTAAGTGAAGACACGTATGCCCGCAAAGAAGAGCGGCGGGCGTGCTTCGAAATATACCAGAACCTAGCCCTAGCCTGACGAAATTCAACGACAGTGAAATCGTTCGGGTGGCGCTTATAGCGCATGTAGGCATAACGCTTCTGTTTGAGGGCCGTGTCACACTCGGCCAACCACCATGGGAGTGGTCGGCGTGCAAAACGGCCAGACGTCCTAGGAATAGTAGTCAGGCCCACGGCGATGAGGTGTCCGGAGAAGAACTCAACGGCCTCATCTACCGACCTAAACTCCTCGACTGAGATAGAAAATTAAGTCATTTCCAGGAAAGGCAGGCCACCGCGCCAAGCACAACCGAGGTGGGCTTTCAGGCGGGAGTTGCCCTGAAAAGGATATTTGAATGGGAAAGTGATCACTACCATGGAGGTCATCCACCACCTCCCAATCAAAATCAGGCTGTGCATCCGAAGAGCACAAAGATAGGTCAAGGCAAGAAAATGAAGCGGTTCTCAGACAGTGATGCGTAAACTCATCCACGTTTAGGACACACATCTCAAGCTCTTCGATCAGATCGGCAAGGACTTGTCCCCGGGGATTTATGGAGTAATCTCCCAAGAGAGGATGCCTGCTGTTCATATCTCCAAGCAAGAGATAGGGCCTCGGCAACATGTCACGAGGTGGCGGAAGTCCCCCGCGTGGAAGTCAGCTAAAGGTGGAATGTACGCAGAAATGATAGTATACCTCCTATCCAGGTGCAGCTGCACAGCCACTGCCTGAAAGGAGGTATCTAAAGTGAAAGGAAGACCGGAGACATCATGCTGGGTGTATACCGTGCATTCCCCAGCCCGGCCATCCTGCGGTGGTTTGGTCAAAAGACCCTTATACCCCGGGAGAGCGGGCAGGGGCGACGCGCCTAGCATGGTCTCCTGCAAAAAAGATGGCTAACGGGGAACAGGACGAGACGAGCTTCCGCAGCTCCTCTCAGTTGGCCCGGAGTCCATGGCAATTCCATTAAAGAAATATGCCCTCCATGCCCAGCTCAGAGGAGACGCGGGGGCCCTCCTCGAACCGAAGAGCCCTCACGGGAATAGCCGTACGCTTTCCGGAGGCAGAACCCCGGGCACTGTTTGAGGGACAAAGCGCTAAAGGCGCTGTCACCTTCGAGGACTTATTGGGGGAGGTTGAGCTGGCCATGCGAGTCTTTTCCTCCCTCCTCCTCGAAACCTTAGGTGGGCGTTGCGGCCTCGGAGGCGCGGGGCCCTCTTTTCGAGGAACCACCGTCTTCGAGCCACGCGCTCCACTTCGGGGCGTGGGCGAAGGAGCCGAAGCTCCTTTGTTGCTGTCCTCCTTTCAGGCGACCGCGTTAGGAACCCTGGAAGATGGCCTAGCGACTATCTTCAAGGATTTTGCCTCCTGTGAGTCTAACGACTCGGTTGAGGCGCGTGGCCGTTTTGCCTTACGGGAAACGGTCATGCTGGGGGAAGAGGGGGGGGAGCCCTGGGTTTTGCCGGGGCTGGGTGTGAACCCTTTTTGCCGCCAGCTTTACCCTGGGAGCGCCCGCGTTGAGTTGAGCCCGCAGAAGGGCTCCGAATGGGCGCGAAAGCAACCGTTGGCATGGATGGGCCAGGAGCAGGGGGTTTTCCGTTCTAACTATTGAGGCATATGACGAGCCAGGCAGAGCCGGGCGCGCCAGGACCAAGTCCCTAGCCTCACGGAATGAAATTCGATCCTGGGCCTGAACTGCCAGGATTTCTTTCTCAAGGAGATGTGCACCACATTGCTTCGAAGAAGCGGGGTGCGGCTCTCCGCAATTGACACACTTTGCCACACGATTCGGACTTATCGTGTGCGGCCTTGGAGTAATTTACACAAACTTCGGGCGACCCCGCCTTTGCACGTCTACAAGAACGATTTCGTATGGACGAAGCGGTGACAGTAATAGCACCACCGCGGCAGCGGCACGAATGCCTTTACGCGGTAGCGGTACTAGCCGGCACGCACCGACTCAGGGAGCTTGTCACAGTCGAACGTGACGAAGAGTGTAGGGGTGGGTCTCGAGGCTCCTCCCTGTTTTCTCATCACACGTTCGACCTTGCCTGCCGCATGGTCGGCCAGCTCCAGGGTCATGTCCTCAATGGAGAAGTCAACGAGTTCCCTTGCATAAACTACTCCTTTCACAAAGTTTATAGGAGAGTGCGGCGTCACACTCACCGGGGTGCCATGAAGTGTCCGAAGAGCAATTATCTTGGCCGCCTAGGCGAGATTCACCGCATTCGTCAGAAGGCTCCCGTCCAACAAACGGGTCTCCTTCGGCTCTCTACCAATTGCCCTAGCTAATCCTGTCCTCTGATGGATCATGTTGCCCTTTGCCAACATGGTGCCATCAGTGGGGCGAATAACGAGGAAGCGTTTGAAGCAAGCGGGCTCGAAAACGCTAGGTAACCTCTGAATAAGGAACCCTGATGTCATCGAGGCGCCGCCCTGTGCACTTTTCGTCTATGTCAAGGGCTCCGCATCTGGGGGGGCAGGGGGCCGGATGTGCCGATCTTGGCGTGGACGCTTGCCAGAGTGGCAGCAGACCCATCCGTTCCTGTAGCCCCCGCGGATAGAGAAGAGCCCCGAGTTTTTTTAGTCTTTCTCGTCTTTTTCTTCTTTTTAGGAGAGGAAGGGGGAAATGAACCTGCTTCTCACCTCCACCGACAGAAGCCCCTAGGCCAGATAGACCGGCCTCAGCCAGGTCCTTCTCCAAAATGGAAAAGGTCCTGGTGGTCGTAGGGGTACCGGTTGGAGGAGATTCATCCCATCCATGTACGGCCTCGGAGGCATCAGCTGTTTGAAGAGGACCTTCCATAGGGGCGGATTCAGGTTCGCTGCTTGGCGCCGAACCTGGATTCCTTCCCTATGGACAGCCCTACCCTCTGAGACTAGGTTACCTCAAGGACCATGTCTATCACAGTAGGGGCCTTCAGTTGGCCATCCCCTCCCCGGACATCGCCGGTTCCCTTGGCAGCGTCCCCAGTCTTTTGTGGGGAGGCACAGGCCTTGACCCCGGCAAGGTTTGAGATTCTTGCCAGCAGGTCTTTTGAGGGAAGCGACCGAAGGGGCCTGGTTTCCCTCTTTCCCCCAAGGGGGTTTACACTACCGAGCCGCTTACACGAGGGGCGGTCGGCAATGGGCTGCCTGCTGGCTTTCTTGGCTTTTCCCTTAGAAAGAAAAGGAGGGAATGCCGCTGGAAATAGAGAGGTGCCCGAAAGCACCTCCAGAGAAGGGGGTGAGTGGGAGTCCCCTACATCCGTAGGCGTAGGAGAGGAGTAAGCTTCCTCTCTGGTTTAAGAAGTATGGAGGGTCCCCTGCGGCTTCGTTGATGTTACAGGGGAAGTTGTTTTTTTATATTCATCATTTGGCATGGTGACCCTGTTTTTTTGTGTTTTTTTACACGGGACGCAATAGCTCACCACCTCTCACAGTTGCCCGCACTGCAAGAGCTGCTTGCAGGCCCGGCCAAGCCAGGCGCTGCCACTTGCGACCACCCCTCCCGCCTTGTGGCCTGGCAGTCCATCGGCATGGTGGCTCCACCTTAGACACGGCGTAAAATTGATAGAATGTGAAGAGGAGAGCAAAAGGGATGTGAGGAAGGTATGGGTGGGGATGAAGAAGGTTGTTAAAAAAAAACATCCCGAACCGGATCTCAGGGGTTAGGAAACTTTGTCCCCTTCCCCCTCAGCCCCGATCCGGGACGGTTGGCTTGAGAAGAAGGTCAGCATCTACCCTGTGAAATTAGAGACTGACCAGAGAAAGTTGTGGGAGAGGTATGAAAGGCGACGAGGTAGGGGAGAAATACAGGCTATCTGAAGGAAGGAAGAGAGGCTAAGCTGGGGCCGGACGGGGCGCTGGATCCCGTCAGCACGGCGGCCAGGATGGAAAATCGCGCGCCCCTTACGGGGCTGCTACTCAAAGATTCGGCACATCAAAGGAGCACGAGGGTGGGAGCACTGAGCTCAAGTACTTTCCAACATCATGGGTTGGGTTTGCACTTAAATCACTTTAGCACTTGCTCGGCCTGTTTGTAATTATGACGGAAAATACAACCTGTATTCCAGTAACCATAGTCAGCCTCGAAAGATCTTTTCTTGTTTTTTTCTTTTTTTCTCTTTTCTCGTCTTCGGGCTCATGGGTTATGAGAAGCCGAGAGAAAGAAGCTATAAGGAGAGACAAAATGGACACTCGTAAGGATAATGCAAGCGGTCAGGGCACTGGGTCATATTACCAAAATTATTGCCGTCTCTAGTTTAAGTACAAATTTATTCAAAGGGCAATTAATGTTTTAGTTAATATTTAACAATTATCCCAACCTAATTTTTGCCTACGCTCGGCTAGCAATCAGAGCCTGGAGGCGTTAACTTGTGCGACGTATCCTCTTAGCAGAATACTAATTTACCCAGGCCAGTGCTTTACTATATATACAGAGCCCCGTAAGTGAAATTTACAGAGGCGCCGGAAGGGGTATTTCGCTTAATTTAAATAAAGGGGCTCTGGAAGTGAATTTAAAGCTTTATGCCATGTTGCGGAATCTCTCATTGCTACAAGTAGACGCTAGAGGTCATGTTATCCATCAGAAGTGACCTCAAAAGAAGCCAATCGCGGGTTCTTCCCGTCCTACGCATCTCTCTCTCTCTCTCTCTCTCTCTCTGAGAATAGGTTACATATCTTCTGCTGTACAGCTTGTCATGCTTAAGTTTCAATACACGTTGGATGCTATATTCCTGTAATAGAGGGTCGTTTACAAGTCGTTCCTTCACATGTAACACTTCGGTAGGATACATTAGGACGAAAACAGGGTGTCCCGTGGAAAAATATCATCAGGTTTACCCTGTTTTAAAAAACAACGCTTTTACCTTATAACTCTTTTGGGGCCGCTTAGATATCTATCTAGGAGTGTTTACTCCTAAAGGCGAATAATCTATATCTCGAAACGAATGTGTTTCGGTTTCCTTCAGCCAAGACTGAGGGTTTGCACTTTTGTCCAATCGTGGGTATCTTCCAAAATGCGGCTCGCCTGAACGTGATGGATTCACATATTCCCTTATTGCAAAAAATGCCAGAAACATTGCCGAGTCACTTCTCGGAAACTCCTTCTAGAGTTTGCTGCAACTCTCGGACCAGTGGCTCTGTCGGTTTTACTCTTGACGCTTTGAAAGTTTGTAAATACGCGCCTTCTTAAGAAGCATTTACAGCATAGAGAGCACTGCGTTCGTAATACTTGCACTACGACATTTGACATTTGTGTTTTAATTATAGCTTTCCCTTCTAGCTTCCAACAACAGGTACGAGCCTCCCCAAAGAAGAAGAAAATTCCTTTCTTATTTTAACTTAAAAGGTAATTAAAGGGATTATAAATGTAAGAGGAAGACTAAAGTCCCAGAAGATGCACGCCTCTCTCAGAAGCACAAGAGAGCAATCAACAATTTAAAGAAAATAGTATGAAGAAGGCCACTAACTTGGCGGAAAACAGCCCCTAGTACCAGGAAAAAGAGGAAGCGAAAACTCTCGCCTCGAGACCACGACAGGTATTCCACAAGAAGCTTCTCCAAAGTAGGATTTTCAACCAAAGTTGGTATAGAGTTTGATATACCAAACACCCTTCTAAGAAGGGTTCGGTGAGCTTTCTATCCGAAGAAGCTGTCTGATTCGGAGGTGACAATAAAGGATTTAATGCCATCAAAGAGTGATGTATGGATCCACGGGAAATGTTGGGGTGCAACTGCACGCTAATTTCAAGTTCTCGTCCACCATCTCCCACCTTCTTTGTCATGCATTCTGAAGGGTTTGACTGATTGTTCACACGTATTAAGAAGGGCGAAGGTGGATACACCAGTCGGGCTGTTCAGTTTGTGCTCACAGCCTTACTTTTTATCGAAATGTTAGTTTCCAGCCAACTCTTGCATGTCCAGAACACTAGTATTAGATAATCTCGACATTCTCTAGACCTCTAGTAACTATAGCATCACGAATACTGCAAAAAAGTGGATGTGAAGATTCGATTGCCCACTAGGCGTTTAAGCACCTTTTGTGAGAAGCTATTGATAACCAAATGGCTCCGAGCGAGCAAGGCGCTCAATTTTCAGTACAAGTCGTCTATTGCAATCTTTCTCCACCGGAGGCCAAGGCATATTTCAAGTACGCCTACATGAAAGTATTATAATTTAGAATAGCCTCAGAGCTCAACCTATTGAAGCCTAATTTAATAGTTAGACTGAAAGATCATTTTATGTAGTTGAATTACATTTAAAAAAAAAATTCATATATATTTTATAATAAAGAGAATTTTAATTTATCTGTAAACAAATATTTTGCATCTTACATTCTTATTGGGTAAAGGAGAGTTAACCTGCTTATTGCCTACTGAAAATAATGCTTATGAGGACGCAGGAAAAGATAGTTAACCATGAACACAGTCGGAGAACCTGATTCAATAAAGGGGTGTAACCAAATGAGGAGAATAAAGATGTTTTTGTGTATAGTGACAATGAAAATTTTGTTCAGGAATTTTATCCGAAGCTGGAATATTAAACAAGGGAGCAACAACCGATTATATTTTCAAACATTTCGGCCTTAAAGTCATACTATCCTAAATGGCTACGATACAAAATATTGAATCCGGGTATCAATTATCAATCCTAAAATGAATAAATTTAAGCTGTTGTACAAAAAAGGTAACTTAATAAACCAATACGAGTATCAGCGAATATAAAAATTAAGAAAAATATGGTACAATAAAAACGCTTTGAGAAGGTAGTGAATAGAAAGGGACGTAATTAATTATTAAAGATAAAATACAGAGGTAAAAACAAGAACACACATAGAGAGTTGGAGTTGAACCTTGAAATGACTAATAAGAAATAGGCAATGAAAGAAGAAAGTCACTAATAGTCATGGTTAATATGTACAGGGTGCCCTGAAAATCTTGTCACCCAATGTAAATATTGTTTCTATTTTCTATTTCAAATATTATTTTCATTTTATACATGTTTGAAATTATTATATTGTTTCTTTATTGAAGGTGAATACACTAAAACCAGTACGTATGTTTGATATTAGTTTCTTCCTCTATTGTTCTTATTGCTTTTCAGTAAGGGTGACCTGATTTAGGACTACCCTTAGATTGGTTAAGTTTGACTAAAGAATATTAGTCGTTGAGGTTCTTGTTGTATGGTTTTAATATGCAACGATTCGAGAATTCTTAACACATAAGCCATAAGGGAAATTCATAAGAGAGAATGAATCTTTAGAAATACACTGGTGAGATGTATCATAATTTTGGCCTTTATAGAATATCCTGAATGGGTTTGTGTTTTTTCTTAGATTATGTTTATTACAGGATGCAACCGTAAATAGATAAATCACAGGAGACCTCAGCGAGTTGATATGGGGCCGTTATAAAATGGGAAAATGAAGCAAAGGAAGGGAGTATATAACATGAGAATAAAGTTGCATCGAAGGTAATAGTTACATTATTATGAAAGAATATTTTATGTTTACCAGTAAACTATTCCTAAAAGGACTTCATTGCAAAATATGATAAAAATAATAATGTAAAACCTAGTATCAGAGTAGAATTTATATTTTAACACTTTTGTAAATATTGGATTACTCAATCTGAGGACAGACATTCAGAGGAACTTGCTAATTTCTATATATGAGCAAAAGAAAAAGAAAGACGGAAATAAAGAAAGGAACACATCAGTACACCAGTAATAACTCGGGTTTCTTTATAAGCACAGTTTGAACCAACTCCTACGAAAAGGGAAGTTGGACTTTATATATTTATATATATATATATATATATATATATATATATATATATATATATATATATATATATATATATATATATATGTGAGTCAGAATTATGATAAATAACACCCACAAGGAAAATGGAAAAACGATTTATTTATCATATATATATATATTTATATATATGCAACAAAGCCCCAAAAGAAAATTAATACGACGATTTCAACAACTTTTGAACTTTATTTCGAGTTCTTTATCAAGGAATAACAAAAGTATTAAAAATTGTAATATTTATAAGGATGATACAAAGGAGAGTGAGCGCCCACAAAAAAATAGCCAAAACCAATCTCTAGACATTTGTGTAGTATTTAACTATAATAATACTATCTTTAATCTATCCGTCAAGAACGCCTCTATCAATACATATTGCGTAAAATCTATTGAACGCTGTAAATATTACTTTGGCCAACCAATTAAATGTTTAAAAAAAACGAATTTCTCTGCATAAATATAATGTCCGTCGTGGCGAAGAAAGCAGCTCATTTTATGTTCATATGTCATATCTTAATCACAATATTGATTTGAATTCTGCTAAAATCATCTGTGATAATAACGATACAATTTCATGAAATATCATGGAATTTACTTTTATTTATAAATTCCCAAATTTTAATTCAAATCTTTGCTTATATAAACTCGATGGTTGTATTTTAAATTTTATTCACAATGTAGTGTCAAAAACTTTTAATTTGAGACTAAATATTTATATTAATCCTAATAAACTATTTATTATTATTTTGTGTGCATCTATGTAACCTTATGTTTATGTCTGTGTATTTATTTCCATTTGAGTTAAGTCTTTATAACATTTGTACTTATTTTACCTTGATTTTTAGATCCTGACCATGAGGTTAATCTCTCGTTCAGTTTTTCTCCCTCCCTAATTGCTTAGGCGGTATTTTAATCCTCGTGTCAACCTTTAGTCTTTTGAATTTACCTGATTTAATGATCTTAGTTTTTACTTATCTTCGCTCCTCCTAAGTTTTCCATTTCATATTAATTCATTTTGTTGATTGTTTTTTTCCTTTTTTGTGGGCGTTCCTTCTTCTCTGTATCATCTTTTAAATATTTCCATTTTCAATACTTTTGTTATTCTTTGATAAAGAACTCGGAATAAAGTTCGAAAGTACTTGGAATCCTCGTATTAATTTTCTCTATGGGCTTTGTTGCATTTATTGCTTACTCACGCGATACTCTGTGAGTTTTCCACATATATATATATATATATATATATATATATATATATATATATATATATATACGAACAAACAAGAATCAAGCAGATTAAGAAAGAAGGAAGAGAGAGAAAAACGAGATAAATCAATATAAACTCTTTTACCTTTCATAGAAAATGAAAACTAGGTGGGGTTCGAACATATGCCATCGAGGGCTCTTCGCTTTTCTGACCAATGCGCTAAACAATAGATTATACATTCCACATCCACTCGAAAGGATGCTTCGAGCCTGCTTATATTCAGAGCAGTGTAGGTAAACCCCTATATATCTTGAAGAAAGAGGTAGTAGAAGAGACACACGGGCTCTCTCCGATTGAACGCTTTCTTCTTCAACATATCGTGACTTGCCCTCACCAAACGAGAAGGGTGGAGGACTGGCGGTGACGCAACAATAATAGATTGCGTTGTCTTAATTTTATTCTCAAAGCTCTCTCTAAAGGAGCTTTGATAAGGTTTTCTCAGGTTCAGATGGTAGGTGACAAAATCATGTAGTTTCTTCCCAAAGAAAGTTTCAATTAATCTTCTTCATTTTGTCCTCTGCCGTCATCAACGTTTGGCGTCAAGCATCAACTGACATCTTGAAATAACGTAATCTCGCCTTCTTAATCTTCTGTTCTTACTTCTTTCCCATTGCTATATTATGTGATTTTCTACCCGGTTTTTGGCATCACTGACCTGTATCAAAAATAGTACCCCTGGCTTCAAAAACTAAAAGATAATGCACCTTTGGTTTCCGATTCCAGTCCATTGTTTAATACTGTCCATTGCGACCCGTGAAAACCATTGAATGTGGTAATTTTAATTATATTTATTTATCTTGATGGTCGCATGGGTGCAATTTGTTTGCTGAAACCTGAGCCTTGTGTTTTTTTTATGCTGAAATTTCTCATTTATTATGAAAAGTTTAGGGCATTAATAAGTAAGCAATTAAATGCCAGTCTATCATTCTTCATCTTAAACCTAAATGATCATATTTGCCGTTATTATTTATTCTTTTAATTGCACCAGAATTCCTTTTTTAAAGGGCTTTAGTATGGTACTAATTGCGCCAGAAGTCTTTAGTATTGCACGGCTCAAATGTTCTAGGCCTAAAGATTTAGCACCGGCACTTTTTTTGCTATTCCTCCTTCCTTTTACTTTTAAAATTTTTATCTCTTGCTATAATTTTCGCCATTTCAGACTGGGGGTCGTAGGGGAGGCGAAGGAGGAAGAGAAGGATTCTTTATTCCTCTGGCGGAATATTAATCTAATTTAGGCTGAGAATAAAACGTCTGCGAAGGATTAAATTTAAGCTCATTAAGAGAAGGGGGTCTCTCGCTCTAATAAGGTGAGAACGATTCACTACTTTACTCCCGCATCTTCGTGAAGTGGAATTATAGAAAGAGGGATAAGATAAGGCAGCAGAAATCAGCAAAGATATCAAAGAGATCAGAGAATTTCCTATTAACTACAAGGGACGGTAAATAAATTTTGCAATTCGGATAAAAGTAAACGATATATGAGGAAAAATGTTTATTATTTTTCAATATAACTACCATCGACTTCAATACACTTGGGCTACTTGTCCCTGAGGCTTCGAATTCCCGACAACCAGAAAATCGCTCGACTGTTGTTCAATCCACTCCTGGACGGCAAGCTGAACATCTTCATCGTCCCCAAAACGGCGTCCACGCAGTGCACCCTTGAGCTAGCGTAATAAAAGGTACTCGCCAGGGACCGATCTGGACTGTAGGGGGGATGGTTGAGCTCCTACAATCCGCACTCGCGCAGGGCAGCTTGTGCAACTCTGGCCTTGTGGACTTTGACGACGGTGAAGTCGATCATGGGGCGTGAGGTTTCTAGGGACCCAACGTGCAGAGACCTTGGTCATGGCCAAATTGTCGTGGATGATGTTGATAACACTCCCATGTGATATTCCAAGTTCTCGCTCAATTTATTAGACCTTCACCCGTCGATTTTCGAGGATCATCCTTTCCACAGGGGCTACATTGTCCTCATTGGTCACGTCTGGTCATGCCTGACGAACCTTGTTGAATTCTTCCACTTCGTCTTCAATGAGCAGAATAGGGACAAGGCCGTGGATGTGGTCTACTGACAATTTCAGAAAGGCTTTGATTAGGTACCACACCGCCTCCTTCTCCGAAAAGTGCGAGCGCTGGGCATAGACAGAAAAGTAGCAGGCTGGATAGAGAACTGTTTAAATGGCAGAAAACAACGGGTGGTGGTGAATGGATAGGCTTCTGAGTGGGTGCCCGTTACTAGCAGAGTGCCTCAAGGTTGTATCCTAGGACCACTACTATTCATCATCTACGTCAACGACATG
This sequence comes from Ceratothoa steindachneri, assembly GCA_963969495.1. Taxonomy (NCBI): domain Eukaryota; kingdom Metazoa; phylum Arthropoda; class Malacostraca; order Isopoda; family Cymothoidae; genus Ceratothoa; species Ceratothoa steindachneri. Next base: position 103,655,107 of record OZ018327.1, on the reverse strand, counting down.
GACGGTGACTTGGTTGCCAAGATTTCTAAATTTTCCGACGATACCAAGCTTAGTATGAACGTTGCAAAGGATGGAAATACTGCCCGCCTGCAAGATGATCTTTGAAAGATTGGAGAGTGGTCTGATACGTGGCAAATGCCTTTCAACGTAAACAAATGCTAAGTGATGCATATCTGCCACCGAAATTCCCAATCACCCTATATCCTTAAGGGCACTGCTCTTGAATCCACCGATACTGAGAAGGACTTGGGCGTAACTATCACGAGTGACCTCAAGTTCTCGAAACAGTGTATTGAGGTGGAGAAGAAAGCCCCAGGGATGTTAAGGTATATAAAGCGACAGTTTTGATATCAGAACAAGGAGATAGTACTGTGTCTGTAGAACTCCCTCGTACAACCGCCCCTAGAATATGCCGTACAATTTTGGAGTCCTTCATTTCGAAAGGACATCGTGAGATTGGAACGCGTGCAAGCCAGGGCAACCAAACTGATTTCCTCTATCAGACAAAAGTTATGAGGATAGATTAAGGGAATTAGATATGTTCTCGGTGAAGACCCGGAGACTACGTGGTCAGCTTATCGAACTGTTTAAAATACTTCGTGGCTTCGACAGACTGGACTACGAGGATTTTTTCCAGCTCAGCGAGGGGAGAAAATGAAATCACGGCTACAAAGTTGAACTGAAGCGAAAACACCGTGATTTGTGTGGGAAATTCTTCACTTGCAGTATCTGCGGTAGTTGGAACGCACTTCCGACGGAAGTTGTCAGCAGTGAATCTATTGACCAGTTCAAGTCAAGACTAGATAAAGTCTTGCGAAATGACCGTTAAGATCCTCGCGAGTGATCTTCGAGGTTGCCAACTAACAGCTTCGAGGATTGCGCCAAAAGTACCCCTCTTGTATGAACCGTAAGGCCTTCTATGGTATTTATTTTCATTGTAGCTCCTTGTAGCTCCTTCTCTGACAGGCGTCCTGGACGGGGGCCATCTTCAAGGGACTCACGACCATGGCGAAACTCCCTTTTCCAGCGAGCAATAGTTGCATAGGAAGGGGCAGTGTCGGTGTATACTGCTACCATGCATTTATGGATCTCTTTTGCATTCTTTCCTTCCTTGGTCAAAAATTTGATCACTGCGCGGTGCTCAACCTTCTCCATTGTTAAAAAATTTGTGATTAACGATCTTCGATCAGCTACTGTTTCTTAAATAGACAAAGCAGCAGCATGCGGCTGCAGGTCCTGACTTTTCATAACCTCGCCAACAACCCCACAAACAGCCCTCCACCTTCCTCTGTTTTGCCCTACCGATTCGTAAAACCTATTGACCGCCCATCATAAGAATGAACATAAGTGTTAATTGGGGAAATTGTGCAGGTATTTGGTAGAATCTAATTGCCCGTACCTTGGATTTTGCTACAGTTATTAGCTAGGTAGCTTCTGGGCCTTGTTTTATTACTATTTCACATATCTGCTTCATTTCTGAAAACGAGTTTTTTTTTCACTATTACCTTTATAATTTTTGCAGCTTGATTTCCAATATGTACCTATATTATTTTTAGAATAAGATCAACTTTTACTACAATACTACCGAAAACACTAAATTTGATTTAACTAAAAAGAGTATATAGGTCATATCCATTTTGATGGATTGAGAAACGTCAACACGCGTGTCTTAGTGTCACCTGAACAGCAAAGCAGACAAGCAGTGCTATATTTAACGCGACTAGCCAGCATGACATAAATTTTAACCAGGCTGATACCTTATTTTGTCGTATCTTTTCGTCAAAATACTAAAGATTTTGATTCCATTACTGCATATAAAACATGGACTAATAAAGAACTTTGTCAGAAGAGAACCGGATATTTTTTATGGTCCTCAAATCATTGACTTCATGAAAGACGTTCATCTCGACAAATGCATGAAGGAAACTGAGAGGTATTCCTGGACTTCATTTAAGTCCATTGTCGCCACCTTTCTTGAAAAATCACCGATGTCCAGACTATGAACGTGATGTAAATGAGCAAAACCTTCTTGGTGCACATATATCTGTAAATATGTATTTTCTCAGCCCATATCTAGACATTTTTCCAGAAAACTGAGGTGAATATAACGAGTATCAAGCTGAGCGTTTCCTTTATGTTGTTCGAGTTGTTTGATTTGTGACTGTGTTTAGTGAGAGTACGACGACGACAGGATACATCACACTCTGATATTTTTCTTTTGTTTATCGCATTTTTTTAACCTTTAATATCACAAAGATTGCTATATTTTATATGTCATCGTCATCATCAGCCTCGACATCTTTTGCTTTTTTAATTGCATGTCTCACCTGCAAGTGGTTTCTAAGAGCAAGTCGGCGAAAGCCCAAGTATAAGCCTATTTTTAGGCTCAATTAAAATAAAAAGGAAATAACAATAATAGAAACCATTATAAAAAAAGTATATGAGGACAAAATACAGAGATAGAAAAAAGAGACGGTCAGGTGCCCCTAAGAAAGATTTATTTCCCTCGGGGACAGAGCGAGCCACAAACCATTTTTAAAATTTAAATGTTATTGAGTATTTTGTGTCCTTTCCTCTAGCAATCTGTCATGTCCATCTCCTCACCCCGCAGGAGATAGATACCCTCTGTAGCCGATTACACGTGATACATGGAAGAGCTACACATCTTCATGGGTTGAGTGCAAAGTAAGAAAACCCTGTCACTGGGTTGATTTTTTTCCCGACTATCACGTCAACCTTTTGTCTACCGTAATAGATACCAGGAGGAACTGATCTCACCAAGACAGAGTTTGTTTTCTAGAGATAGTGCGTGGGTAGACTTCACCCTATCCCAGCATCAGCTAGCGGCGGAATTTGATAATTTAGTAGGTGAGCACTCACCCTACTCGTTAGTGGACCCATCTATCCATATTTCCCTTTATGAAATACCTGCCTACCCTTTCCCAAACATGGTCTTCTATCCACAGAGGTTCTGGTTGGCCGGCGCACTTTCGACTTCTCATGGGTCTTTAGTCATCTGGCAGAATAGACCATGAGGTCACTACCTGCTGCAAGGGCCAAAAGCCCGCTGACTTCGGCAATTATTAGGTACGGCGTGTGTTAGGGCGTGGATTCTGATAACTTTATCCAATCCACATATAAAGTGGATACTTGGGCACCAACCTTTATGATCAAAGCTCGAGGACAAATTCGCCTGAATAGGGAGGAAGGGTGTGTTGTGTAGAACCCATCATACACTCGAACCCGTGTTCAAATATATAATAACATGCTGGAATTTTATGATACATATGGCGACTTTTCTCTTAATCGCCCAAGTCATTGGGTGGATAATAGTATTTAATTTATATGCTACATTTTCTTATTTTTTACTCAAACCATGACGATAACTTTACGAAATAGTGTAAGAGAGGAATTGCACGGAGAGCTGCATCCAAGCGCGGCATCGCCCTCCTTAGCTGTCGGAAAGGAAGAAGTAAGACAAAAACTCCATTCGACCGGTAGGGGCTCCCTTCCCTCCATCCAGACGCAGCAAAGGAGCTTACTTTTTTATCTTTGGAGACTCCCTCGGGCTGTTCTACCTCAAAAAAGAAGGGGGCTTCCTGTGCTTTCTCAGGGGCCCTTCAAACCTACTTAAAATGAAAAGGTGGTTTACTGCTCAATTATGCCCACTTATGAGATGCCTTACTCCTTGACCATTCTTTGCATTCGTCCATGGACGACTCCATCTATGCACCAGCGGCGGTCCACACTTTCAGAAGACTGCCTTACAAACAGGCGGGCGGCCCAGAACTTACCGCTCCCTCGGGAGCAGCTCGATAGGGCAAATTTCTTAGAAGGCCAAGGGATACCAGGGACAGTCGAATGGTATCCCCTGCATTCCTCCAGGCATGCAACTTAAGTTAGCAGATAGACTAGATGCCTTCCCCCATCTCTTCTCTTTTCCTGATGGAGGTAGGCTCGCGGCCATAAAGACATCATTATAGGACTGAAGAGTCCTTGATTGGGATCCGTGATACTTGAGATGGATAAGCACATGGAGGCACCACTAAGCTGGAAATAGTCATGGAAGTGACTATCCGATTCAGAGGGCTCTTCCACGGGAGCGAAGATAAATCTGCCCTTCGGCAAGCTTCTCCTCAGTGGCTCAGCCGCCAAGATTTCACAAGGAGAGGATTTACTTTCTCTCCCTAACCTGCCCCTTGCTGAGGACTTTCCGTTCTACCTAGGAACGCCATCTGGGGGTAGAGAGAAGCATGTTGATTCCCTTATTCCTCTCTTAAAAAGTGAAAAATGAAGTAATCAAAGATGACTACGGGTTCCTCTCCCTCCGAAGGAGCCCTGGGGAAGGAGGGATCCCCTGCAGCTTTGCCAAATGACCAGGCCAAGATTGCAACGTTCGGCCCTGAGGCGCCGTCTGGTGTGGAGGTTCAGACAAAGAGCAAAGTCGCTAGTGCGCTGAGTGGAGCCTCGATTACGTCTGTGCATTTCATTGAAAAACTATCTTATGTTTTTTAGCTCGTTTCCTTCAAAAGCTGAAAGAGAGCCAAAGCTGACCTGTTTCTCGGATGGGAGACTTCTGGCTCCACAGATGGAATCATGTTGGCCAAAGGCAACATGATCTATCAGATGAATCCATTTGCTTCTTTGGCTGATAGAGACCCAAAAGTGACTTGTTTTCTGCAAGGAAGCCTTCTGGCGAATGGGTTGGATGCATCAGAGGTGGCCATAAATTGTGCCATTCGGATACTCAATCGCTCACCCATGAGTTTAATGACGCACTCTCTCATAAACTTTGTAAAAGAAGTAATTTATGTGAGGTAACTTGGGGAATACCCGTTACTTTACATTACCTAAGAGCTGGCTGAACACGTTGCCGTCAATGTAGAAGGTTTGATGTGAAAAGAAAATGGAGCCTCAAGACTCACCCCTATACTCTTCGTCACGTTTGAATCTAACATGCTTCCTGATTCTTAGCAGCAATGTGGCACGTATTTCATAGAGAAGCAAATCCTCCCGTTCAGGTTACAGATCACCTCTGATTCCGCGAGGCTAAAGAATTTATCCTGGTGTGCTCAATGCTGCCTGTAACGTTTTATGAGTCAATTTGAAAAAAACCCCTCTGCTACTAGCCCCGCCAGGCATACGAGCATAGTCGCTTTTGCCCCCATTCGGGAATCCTTCTCCGGGTTCTTCCCACCTGGGTACTCTCCTGGTAGTGCTAGCGGATAAAAGGTAGACACGCAACATCGGCTAATACCATGGATGCCCCCTATCCCATACGCCCCATCTCTTGAAGCCAAACGGCCGATTGCCTCCAATGAACGTAAGACTCACATCAGGCAACTTTCATTTTCATGAGGCCGTCTTCCGGGGTTCCTAAAGATGTCCCTCTAAAGAAGGAGAGCACCAAAGTAGTTTCGGCTCTTACGCCCACATTCAAGACTGGCTTAGATAAGCCGGAACTGGCGGATACTCCAATTTTAAACCCCCTGCCTCCGAAGCTTCCCGATCACCAAAGGTTTCGAGAGGGAGGAGGGACGGAGGGATTAGAGAACTCTCATAGAGAGCCCAACTTTCCCCGAAAAGTTCTTGAAGGTGACAGCCCTTTCAGCGCCTTGTTCTGTCAACAGCACTTGCCTCCGAAAAGCGTACGGCCATTTTCGAGTTGGCATTCTCTTCGAAGAGAGCATCAGCATTACCTCTGAGCTACATCTAGATATGAGGTATACTATAATTACTGCATACCTTCTAACGTGCATCGCGTTAGACGCAGGGTGATTTCTACTACGTTGTGGCACGGTTGCCGAGGCCCTGTCTTTTGTGCGGAGCTTTGAATTATTTACATCCCACCTTGGAGACTACTACTTGAATCCCAAGATTTAAGTTCTTGCCTAAGATATTGAAGAGCTGAAAATAGGAGTCCTAAATGTGGATGAGTTTTGATATCACTGTCCGAGAACTGATTCATTTTCCTTCCTTGATCAATATCTTTGCTCTCCGGATGCACAGCCTGATTTTATGTGGGAGGTGGTCAATTGCCACAATGGTATTGATCACTTTCCCATTCGAATATTATTTACTGGACCTTTTCAAAATGAAAGACCATCCAAGTGGTACTTGGATCTGGCGCGCTGGTCCGCATTTCAGGAAATGACCGATTTCTTCTAGGTCAAGCAGTTTAGGTTAGTGGAATAAGCTGTTGAGTTCTTCTCTCTGCAACCGTACCGCCGTAGGCCTTCTTACTATTCCTAGAACGGCTGGCTATTTTGCACACTGACCGCTCGGTTGGTGGAAGCCAACTGCCATAGGGCACTCAGCTAGAAGCGTAATGCTTACTACATGCGATATAATCGCCGCCTGAACTATTTAATTCTCAGGAATTTCGTCTACCTTGAGCTAGGTTCACTTAACGGAAAGGTCCCTCTTTTAAAGGTGTGGATTCGAGTCAAAATGATGCGGGACAAGTTGTCGCAGAACCTCCTTTCCATTCTTATGGAGAAAAGAACCGCAATCTCAGACCCAGCATCCGCGGCACAGTCATTCGCACTCACCTTTTTTTCGCCTTTTATACCGGAGATTTTGCTCCTTCAGCATTCTATGCACACCGTGTTGTCGGTGAAGGCCACCGACTCGATTTTACCTCTAAGGTGGAGAACTCTTCAATGACAGGTTTACATTAAGTGAGTTACGTTCCGTTCTCGCTTCATGCCCCGATACTACCCATGGTCCTGAAGATGTCCCGTAAGTCATGCCTCGACAACTAGGTGAGTGAGGCATGGGTTTTGTCTCCGATTTTTACAACAGGGGAGAGATCATTCTTCCACGGTTGTTTTCCGCAAATTTACTTTAAACGCCCGAGTGTGCAAGTTGACTGAGTAATTGGTAAATGTTAGCGCAGTGGTTTTCAGCCTTTATATGATAGGAGCACCCTAATTTCTATCGAGAAGCAACTGTAGCGCCAAGAAAAAAATAATTTACCTAAAACTACTTAATCACGTAGAAATTACTTAAAAATTAATCACGATTGACATTTAACCAGGGCTCTAAAAGGCACTGCGTCTGTCTTCACGGATAAGCTGGCTCCATTAAACCGCTTGGTATGCGAGATAATGCATCATGCCGTTTCAGACACAGGATTGTGTTTTTTATTGACTCATAGAGCACTCTGAGTGCTCTCAGGGCATTAGAATCTCTATAAACCTTGGTTCAGAGTGTTTGTGAGGCCACAGTTGCAGCGATCCGAACGGATGTCGAGCTTATCTATTGCTATGTTCATGGATATGTGGGAATTGCGCAGAATGAGTGCGGTGATAAGGGCGCCAAGAGTCAGCAAGGATTGGACGATCATATTAGTATTTGGCTCTTCTTCACACTGACTACATGACAGTAATCAAGGCAGCTATCCGGTCTGGTGGCAAAGAAGATGAGAGGCAGCCAAGGGAAACTTAACGATGCGTACCATTGCGCTGTATACTTTCCCATGGATGTATCTACGAATGCCCTGACTTCTTCGGATTTCTTGCTTTCGGCCGTCTTTGAATTTATCAAACACGCGGGGCGCACCGCCATTTGATGGAACGCTCCCCTGCACCTTATTGCGACGACTGCGTTGCTTCTTACTGTTCTGCGCATTCTCGTTGAATGTCTCATTCTGGGGGATCTCCGCGTACGTTATCTGTCACGAATTGGGACCAACGGGGTCACTAACGCTCGTCTTTTGTACTAGGGACGGTTTCTTGTGCCCAGACATTTGGACTATCTGAGTTTTGGAGGAGGATGGCCTTCTCCATTTTATTTGACTGTCTTTGGTTTTGATTGCATTATCCTAAACCAGAAATGGAGTCCTCGCCCCAATACCGGAGCGTACTTCCTTCTTCTATATTTTTCTTTGTTTCCTGTTTTTTTTGGTCATTTACTTTTCTTTTGTTTTTCTTGGGTTTTCTTTTGCCAATGTATATAACATAAGGTCTACAAAACAGTAGTACTCTCCATACTACCCTATCTATGCTGGCGAAACGTGGACGGTTTACCAACGTCACGCCATACCAGAAAATGTTGACTCACTAAAATGAGTATAATTAAAACGGCGGACACGGTTTATCCCCTCCTACAATTAGTATATAAATAAAAAGTTGTCACACACTAAATTCACTAATCATTTTATAAAATTTTTTAATAGAACGAGTTCTATATTTCGCATTAATGTTATTATCGCAAAATTTATGAATTTTTATCATCTTTTACATTCCTGAAGCAGTAGAAATTTTATATTTTCTGCTAATTTGCTTGGGTGATCAGGATTACTGACACAGAGGTGCTCGGGCAAGCTGCTCTTCCCAGTATCTTCACAATCCTAATGCAATCCCAGCTACGCTGAGCCGGACATGTTGTTCAAATGCCAGACCAACGGCTTCCCAAGAGACTCTTCTATGGTGAGTTACAAAAACGGAAGAGGTCTCATGGGGGTCAGAAGAAACGTTTCATAGACACTTAAATCAACCCTGAGAGAGTTAGAAATCAACCCTAACTCCTGGGAGGAGTCTACAATGGACCGAGGTCTTTGGTGCTATGATGTGCAATGAGACGCCAAGCTGTGTGAGGTCAACAGGATTGCTGCAGCCACTCAGAAGAGGCAGGCCAGAGGGACACAGGCAAGTAGTCTCCGTGAGGATGTACGCATTATTAACTGCCCCCAGTGTCAACGAATTTTCCATGCACAGATTGGGTTCGCATCCACAAATAGACATCATCAATTTCCCCCTCCCATCCCTACTAGCTGGATAACAATGATAGTGTTGATCTAAATTAATGGACAATGCATAATCTAAATTTCGTAACTTCTATTCCAAATGTGTTTCACATAATGCAGGTTTCTTTCTCACGCTCACCTTGTGCCCTTAAATTATTCTAATTTTGTATTTCTTGCTGGTGAAGCCCAAGAGCTACATCCTAGTGTTCATTCCTTATTCAAACTCGATTACTTCTGTTTATTTTCCAGCTGGTAAAATTTTCTCCTTCGGAATTTGGTTAAGCCTACATAGTGGTTGTAAGAAGGGCATATAATTTGTTCTCTTGTTGAGTGTAAAAGGTTACCCCCACCCCTAACCTCACCCCTCCTTGAATTCTAACACCTTTATCCCACAAATAATGGTCTCAGGCTGATTTGGTTCAACTGATTTTCTTTTCCATTCTGCCCTGCTGAGTCACAAATCATCATCAGGATTCTTTTACCTGCTCTAAAATTTTATCGACGATCCTAAATGTTCTAATTTCCGCAAAATTATTTTTCCTTATTTCGGTCTTTAGAAATTTTTTGTCACTCCTAGTGGGAATGATCGAGCGCAGCGTAAACGATAATGTTGTACCTCTCAACTTTATATGTAAGAGAGTATATTACTGTAGATTTTGAATCAAATAATTATATATCATTAGCACAGCGAAGTTGACTTAAATATCTCCCCTCAATTTTCATTCTCGTTTGCTCCACTCCATGTCCGGGACAATATCCTGAAAGATGCATAAAGTTGAGGGTCAGCTGGAGACTCGTTCTCTAACACCTTTTATTATCACTAACTCTATAAGTGTATAACGGGATTTTTGAAGATGGGTGAAAAATATATAAATTTTTTTTTCCTTAGTGAACAAATACCTTATGTTTTTTTATCAAAGTTTTCACTAACTCTATAATTGAAGAAGGAAATTTTTTGAGTATTTGAATAATAATTTCAATTCTGTTTGGTTATAAATTATGTTTTCTTTTATAAAAGTTATTTCTAATAATTCTTTTATAATATCAAAAAACAAAATGGTTACGTTCAGAAATAAATATAAGTAGCAAAATTTTGTGAAGTTTTAAAAACCAAAGAATTACAAATGGTGAAGTTCAGGAAATTTATTTTTATATATCTTCTTCTATAACTATATTTTAGCAATGTGATATTTTGAAATAGGGAAAATTTAGTTTAGAGTTTCTTTTTAAAATTATTATAATTGGCAAAGTTCAGAAAATTTATAAAATTTACCCATGGTTGCTTTATTTTAGATTGGAAAATTTTAATCTTAGTAGCAAAGCGCAGGCTCCTCCCAGGGGAAGGGACGAAGCCATTGCCTGGTTTGTATATTATTAATGATCGAGCGCGGCCTAAAAGACGAGGCTGTACCGCTCTATATGAAAGTGAGTATCTCAGAGTAGGTCGTGTTGATTCCCTGTTTTCATAGTTCTCTTAGAACCTAATCGTTGTTTATTTAGGCCTTTTTTACCAATCGGTCATATGGTCTCCTGGGGTCCATTGCACGTTTAGAGGGGGCCACAGGACTCAACACTTTGAAGCCTAATTATAATTAGACCAATAAATCATTTTAATTTATATAGTTGAATTACATTAACAAAAATATTAATATATCTATTTTCTTTTTTTCGATATTTCATAATATAATATTTGTAAACAAATATTTTTTAACTTACAAGCTAATTATTCGGTACCCTCCACTGCACCTATTTTGTTGCTTTGTCTTGTTTACATCAAAGGCATGCGGCAATGCTTCTCAACATCTCAAGCAAAAGAAGTTGTTATTTTACAGAAACCTATGAAAATAAAATGCTGAAAGAAGTTGAAACCAAGTGTACATTCCTAGTAAAAAGTGGTGATAAGTTATGTAGGTAGTTTGCCTATCATATGAAGGATGCCTCATTGCATAGTGTGCTGCACATGCTAGATAATTTTCCTCGTCTAGTGTGTCTTTATGTAAAAAAAACGTATTCTTTATAACTATTATAAGTATTGTTGCTACTCTGTTTTTGCATCAATACTTATTGTTGAATTTGGATATGTGTGCAAGTTACCTCTGTAAATGTAGTAGCTAAATTAGTTAAAGTATACTGAGTTTAGATTACGGGCAAAAGAGATACGCCTTTCAGTTTGATAGCTTGGGCGTTGTAAGTTACTCACCAGGACTATTTACAGAGGGAAATGTATTAGTGAAATATGAGCGGCATTAAATGAATTTTGTGCTTTGCAATTGCTTTAATGATAGGTGAACAAAATCTCTACCTGAAATTTGATACACATCCTGCTGGTCATTTCAAAAGATATTATTATAAGTATGCCATTGACGATGCATAGGTGATGTTATAAAATCTGTCTCTCATATCTCTCTTTCTTTTTTCGTATAGATAATGAAGCTCAGATATATAGGCAGTCGAATTTATCTCTCTTTGTTATGCCCAAGTTTATGCTGTTTACTTGACTTTCTCTTCTTCACTGCATTGAAAAAAGACCAACTTGGAAAGGCCAATACCAAGAGTAGCTCTCTGTTTTTAGTCGTGTGCGACTCTACATCTCAATATGTCGGTCAGTGTCCGTTTTGATTTTTTTGTTTTTGTAATGACATTGTAAATGTTCAGCCGATTCTAACGAAATATGAAAGCATTATGTTGTTTTACATTCTTTTTTGAAACATTACTTACCTAACCACCAGCCCCTACACCACCACATCCACCACGATCTACACAACCACCACCTACACTATCACCTACATCAATTCGACAATCACTACTAAGTACACCAAAATCACCTTCACTACCTACACCACCATAAGCTACACTACCACGATCTACCTCACCACCGCCACCTACATCGCCACCAACTACACCACGATCACCTGCACCCCCTACACCACCATCAGCTACACTACCACCATCTACCTCACCACCACCACCTACATCACCAACACCAATACCTACACCACTCCCACCTTCAGCACCTACACCACCGTCACCTAAATCACCACCACCTACACCACCACCACCTAAACCACCACCAGATACACCACCGTAACCTAAATCACCACCTCCTACATCACCACCACTACCTACACCACTACCAACTAGACCATTATCATCTGCACTACCTACACTATTGCCTACACTCCCAACACTACCACATACACCACGGCCACCTACATCACCACCACCTACACCTACAGCACCTACACCAGTACCACCTATGGCACCACCACCCAAGTTTATCCCAGGAATTCTTTTGTTTTGGCAATTTCATAACTATTCTCCAGATACTAACGGGGAATTATTTGGCAATAACATCATAAGCTTTGGGCCGATTCTCTCGAGATCTCGAACCGTTATGTTATTTTATATTCTGTTTATAATGATATGATTGCCAAAGTCTTCCCAAGGTTATTCTGTGAATTGTTTTCTAATAACCTCATAACTATTAGGCTGATACTAACAAAATTTTAAATCCTTATGTTGTTTTACCTTCCCTTTAGAATGATATAATTGCCAAGGTCCTCCCGAACCCAAGGTTAGTCGGTTAATTATTCAATATTTTGGAGGTAAAAAGGTTATAAATCAGTATAAGTGAAAACATGTGACTATTGGTCAGAAGACCTCTTTTAATCATGATCTGGCTCTGTTGTTCTATAATAAGACCCGCAATGATCATACTATTACGTCTTTCAAGGTTGATGGAACTGCACTGGCTCTGCAACCCTCCTTGATGGCCTTAGTAAACTCAGAATTGTACTGATATATTTCCTTTCTCACAATCTGAGCAAAAGACAAAGAGTATCATAATCCATATCTCCTTTTATTGTCTTATTCAAACATAAGAACAATTTAATGACCTAGTTTTTGTACTTTGAGTTGTGAGATCTCTCTGAAAAACTGATTTTTAACCCTTTTTCTCAGCGATCTAACCGTACTTGGTACTTAAAGCTCACCTGTGTTGTTGAAATAAACCGTTACCAGCTATGAGAGATTAGTAACAAAAATGTTACTTTTATTCTCACGACTCTCTTCTATAAAATATTCTAGCTTACCAACTCAATACATTGCTATCTAGTAATGTGCATGGATCTACCTTTAGCTTTGATTATGTTAAATGTACCAGTCGCTTCTAATTTGGCTATAAATTTAAGTTCCTAATTTAACCTTGTAGCCTAGCTTTTTACAAAAGATTCATACTGTTATAGTGCCCAATTACCAGGTGGAATAGAACCCATAAAGTACCCCACCAACTAAGCACCCCGTTGGCCCTATAAAATCTTTAATTGGGCACATAAATCAAATATTTAAATATATTGCCATGTATTAACAATTAATTAATGCAAAATAAAGCAAATACTTGTAAATAACACTTAGTCGATGGTAAATAATCAATGTATCAATGCAAATCGAAATTCTTGTAAATAATGCAAATAAAATCGCTGTGCGCATACAAGAAACATACAAAAACGGTCACACACGTTATGAAACAGGTGCGAGCCGTCGGTTTGACCGCAGAGAGGACAAACACAATTGAAACAGCTGTGCACACAAAGGAATGAATCTGCTATAGACAGAGAGTCTGACCCACCAGCCAATTGACAGGGACCCGTGAAAAACGAAGTCTTATTTTGCTACGGATATTGGCCTGATAAAGTTGGGCCAGTTTTTCTAATTCAAACAGTGTCTCTTGGTGTACACGCGCCTACACTAATACACGCACATACACTCTGATCAAACAAGCTCCATCCAGTTTTCGGATTGTAGTAACAGAGCGACGCCCCTAAATTTTTGTTTGAATAAAACTGTTTGCAAAAACATAAAAGGACATTCTGACAGAAAGAGAAATAAAAGAATTATTCATTCTCTTATCACCTATAGCCTGTTGCAAGGACGTGAGCACACTACGAAATAGGAACTCAGCGATTTTCCTTGACATAACTGAGGTTATAAGCCCAAAATTAAAACGTACAAAACGCCAATTTCTTCTAATTCCCTACCTCTACCAAGTAATAAGCCCGTTAATTTTTACCCAGCGGCCATCTGGAGTCAGATCGAATTCTACGGCGTAATTCACAGCCACCGATAACATTAAGCTAAATATTATCACTTATTCCACGTACCCTAAACAGGTGGCTTACCAATAAACTTGAGGTGGCCTTACCTATAAACAAGTGACACCCCCACCTATACCGTCTCTAGGTCTTTTTTGGCCGTACACCCCGGAGACTTTCAATTGCACCTGGTCATAACTAGATTCGATGTGTTTTTCACATACATGCCTGCTGCACCTTTAAGATGGTCTAAATGCAAACAAATATTGGTTAGGCAACATAACTTTTCTATTTCCATGTGTGTTTTCAATTCTCCTCTATTTCTCCACTTTTGATATTTCAATTGTATTGAAAGATTTTCTCTTCTATAGAAGGGATTCAAAATTTTGTATCTAATGATCTTTTCTCAGAAATAAATTTCCAATTGATCATGGTTTGATTTGCTACAAATTCAGAAGTTTTCCTGCCGATTCTTAAATAGAATTTCCTTTGGCAATTTGGTTCTTTAGAAGTTAAGATGTAAAGTTTTTCTCCTAACGAGTGTTCAAATACAACCAAAAGAAATATATTTCCTTCCTGTACAATAAAATGCAAGGCATTATTATTATTTAAGAGTAATTTTTAATTCAAAATATATTTCAATTATCAAATAACTATATTAACATAAAATGTACTTTTTAGATTATTTCATTCCAAGATAATGCCAAAGATATGCTACTTTAAAATTTGGGAAGGACAATTTAAAAATGTGCTGAAAACCTGTGTTACACTATTGGAATTAATAAGTTCTCTATCATGTAGGATTTGGGATGCTATAAGTGTTCTAGTAGGACTTTTCTCCCATCCATCACACCTTACCTTAACCAGGAATAGCTGCCCTAGAATTTTCTCAATTAATTATGTGACGTCTAGAATAGGCTTCCTAGCTTTCTAGATCAGAACCCTATGGACTACTACGTCTGTTGCCTGGTTGAGAGAGAGAGGGTAAGAAGAAAGAGAAAGGGGCAAACGATAGAAAGATAGAGATGAATGAAGGCAAGGAAATAGATAAATCAACGGCCCCATTCACTAAAAACTCGTTAAATACTGCCATCGTAGACTCTCATGGCTTACATGATTGGGACTATCTCTACCAAATTTAGGGTTTCGGTACCAAAATGCATGATTCCTTGAAATTTAGGCTCTTAATCGATAAACAAAAAGAAAAAAAGGGAGAAGACTAGTAACCCCAAGGGAAGCTAAAAATCATTACAATGAGGTTCCCTGTGTATCCTGGGCAAACACGTTTCATTGATTTCTTGAGGATTGACGGATATCTCTTCCCTACTCACGCACGTAGATCTGCGGCTCTATATCTTTCAAACATTTTCAAATTCATCTCCATTTACTAATTCCTTTGCAGATTTCTTCATAGAAATCTTTGCCGAAGATGACCTCGGTGATTTTCGTTTCTTAGATTTAAGTAAGCAGAAAAAGCGAAACCGAAATGAGAGCCTTTTCAACTTCTATTACTAAAATAAAATGGCTTGGTCACTACATATAAATTATGAGGTATTTGATAACACCTCTTTAGAAAGACATCCATGACGCAAACGTATTTTCTCCTATTTTGGTCTAAGGTATTAAGAACACCATTCTATCAAGCCATAAATAGCCCAAACTTTATCATATGTTATTTTTAGCTCAAACATGGTAGCTTTTAATCTTCGACAGGAAATGTAAAGGCAAACCTTCCCCTTTTCGATACTTACCAACCGCAATCATTATGGATAATCTCACGTAGTTAGGATGGCCGAGCTCGACCAGCAAGTTTAGGCCATCATCATAACGAGCTGAAAAAGTGGAGGAGGGCCATGACTGGCCCGAGAGATTAGGGTGTTTTGCAAATGGTGGGGAAGGGGATTGTTTGACAAGTAAGACACGCAATAGTGAGAGAAATATGGGCTAGGTATATATAATGTAATATTTTCAGGTACTCCAACAGCACTGAAAATATGTATTTCTCCCCTTATTTTTCTAAATATGTGACTTCTATGATAGAATAGAAATTCTTAGATCTCCAGATCTGAACTATTTAGACTACGAAGTATGGTGAGTCGTTGAGACAGAGAGAAAAGAAGATAGAAGAGAGAGAGAGATATATATTAATGGCCCTATAGCACCCAAAAATCATTGAAAGCTGTCACTGTAGATCATGGCCTTCATGATTGAGATTATCTTCCACATGCATTTGCTTTTAAATCTGCAATGATGCCCACATGCAGTTGATGTTGTAGATGGTTTTATTCAATAACCTTTTACTAGACGTTGTACGAACATGTATGTAATTTTTTTATGGAAAGATGTTCTTTTTGCATTGTATATCTTTGTTTTCATCCAAATCATAATTTATTATCAAATTCCTAGTGCACCTTTTGCTTGCCTGAACACAAGCGTAAGTTCATCAGGTAAACGAAGTATAGGGTAATATGATATTTTTACTGAACACAACTTCATCACATTCATCGTCTCACATTGACAATTGGCATCCGGCTTCCACGTCGAACCAAACCGCAAAAATCGTACTTAGTTTGGTTCTGAATGGTTGTGATCCAGCCCTCCTGCGAGCTCCAACGACCAGTTGGAACGAAGTGTCTCCAACTTTCCTTATCGGACCTGTTGAAGATCTTGCTTGAGAATTCAAGGTAGTGAGGCTTTCAACCAATACAGCCCCTTGCTCTTATTCTTGATTTTCGGGACCTTTTGGACCCACAACCACTGCGCCCCGAACGAGCCTTTAGTTCCAGACCTGGTATCATCGAACCTTAAAAAACAAAGTTCGAAGATTCATATTTCCCTGCATTCTTCAACCGAGGGACGCGATCGGTTCCCATTCACTTCTAGCCTGGAGTTAGAGGAGATTTGGACCGCTTCTTATTTATTCGTTACTGAGAAACTGGACTATCCTTGATCTTTGACGGCGAATCAAATGTCTCCCCATTCCATCATCTATTTTTAGTGCAAGTCATAAAAGACGACTAAACTGACTACATAATGAAGGCTTCTCTGGGACGCGGCGCACCCGAATTATATTGAATCATGCACGAATATGTAGATGTAAATATATTAAGATCATGACTGTTACATTTTTTAATGCACGCTTTTGCAAGTGAGATGTTTTAAATATCCAAGTTTCATCATTAATGATAGGGGTACTGAATAAGTAGCCGGTAATAACAACATTTGCATGGTAAAAATATTTAATCAGGCATTCAGTGTGTTAGTGAATTATAAGGATTTGAATTTGAAATATCCAAGAAATTTGATTAAGTGTATGCTGATTACAAAAATATTCTATCAGGGTGAGAAAATAATGTAGATAGAGAGAAATAGATAATGGAAATAGATAATTGAAAATGAGGCTGCCTGTAAGATGGGTAAATAAATTGAGGAAGGAAAGGATAAGAGGGATATATCGTGTAGGAAAAGATATGAATCAGCTGGGATACGGAAATGTTCTGAGTTGGTAGAGTCATATAAGAACTATGGAAAGTCTAGCAGTATGCGGAGGTTTAAAATTCAGCGCAAACATAGAGTGATTAGGATTAAAATCTCATATACTAGGTGCGGTCAATAAGTTTTGCGAATCAGGAGGACAAAACAGAAGAACGGGGATGCCTGTTTGTGGGGTTGTTAGGCCAAGTTATGACAAGTCAGGAGCTGCAGCCGCACGCTCTTGCCTCGTCTATTTAGGAAGCAGTAGCTGATCGCGGATCGTCAGTCACAAACTTTTCAACAATGGAGAAGGTTGAGCACCCTGCACTGATCAGATTTTTGACCAAGGAAGGCAAAAATGCAAAAGAGATCCATGAACGCATGGTTGAAGTGTATACCGACACTGCCCCTTGTTATGAAACCATTGATCGCTGGAATAGGGAGTTCTGCCATGGTCGTGAGTCCCTTGAAGATGATCCCCATCCAGGACGCCTGTCAGACATGACCAACGAAGACAACATGGCCCGTGTGGAGAGAAAGATCCTCAAAAATCGACGGGTAAAGGTCAAAGAAATCAAGCGACAACTTGGAATATCACATGGAAGTGTTATCAACATCATCTACGAAAATTTGGCTATGACCATGGTCTCTGCCCGTTGGGTCCCTAGAAACCTCACGTCCCATCTTCGACTTAAACGTCGTCAAAGTCCACAAGGCCAGAGTTGCACAAGCTGCCCTGCGCGAGTGCGGATTCACAGAGCCCAAACATAATGCCTATGTTAACAGGTCAAAAATGCCATCAATAACTTCCAGAATGGATTGCACATGTTGTTCATAGTCAAAACCAGTGAGTTCACTTAGAAAATGGTATTTACGCTTATAGGGTTGTTTATGGTATCTATGGAATGAAGCCCTGTTTGTTTGTTTTTTCTTATAATTGTTTAATACCTGGCCCTTAGCGACTACATTTTATTCTGCCAACTTAAGGCTACACTGCGTGGACGCCGGTTTGGGGACGATGAAGATGTCCCGCTCGCTGTCCAGGAGTGGATTGAACAGCAGTCAGGAGATTTCTAGTTGTCGGGAATTCAAAGCCTCAGGGACAAGTGGCGCAAGTGCATTGAAGTAGAGGATAGTTATATTGAAAAATAACAAAATACTTTTCCTCATATGGCGTTTCCTTATATCCGGATTGCAAAACTTATTGACCGCCCTTCGTAATTATGAGTGTGTTTAAGAAAATATAACTGACAAAGTTACACGTCAGTAATATTTTGCATGATAGATCTACATTGAAAGGGTTCATTATGTGCATGCTTGGGGCCTTTAGAATGGACTAAAAGCGTTCAATAGATTTGTTTCTTTGTTGGTAATCAAGAATCAAGGGCCCAGAAGGAGTGAGAGCAGTTTCGCTTGCGTTCGAGGTAAATGATGGTGATGATCGAGCAAAAATTGAACTCTGAAAAATATGCCACATTCGGTTTCTTAAGGTTGGTAGTTTGATCTTTCTCGGAACAAGTACTAGAACTTGTGCTTTCAATAATAGATTAACAAAACAAATATGCTACTAACGAATTTCCTTTTATTTTACAATAAAGGTTACTTATCCATAAAAAATCTCTATTTTTAATTGTTTGAAATCCCTCCCGATAGTATAAGTGAGAGTTAGTGACAAACTACTTGTATCATGATTCATTTAACCTCATGTACCTGAAAAAACGAAGCTGATTAGCCTGGGTTGTTTTTGGGAGCTGTAAAATGGGTAAATTCTGAAGATTTATAAATAGAAGAAAGCCAGTCTGTTGGTAGAAAGCTATAAACCACTGATAAAAGCTGAAAGATATCCAACCATAAAAGTTTTATTGAGAGATCTGGTAGATGACCCAGTTAATACCTGCCAATGGATAGTCGGTGGAGGTTTCTGAGATGTCATAAGTAGCCACCGGCTGTCTCTCAGCTCGTTGCTTAATGCCATTGTGAAGTTGTAACTGGTAGATGGTTTTCTAGATTCTGATTTAGCTTTTTGCAAAATGATTGATTATTATTTTTATTATTTATTATTATTATAATTTATTAATCATTATTATTTAGTAATTATATGGTCTTTCATTTGATGCCTTGTTGTTGCTCGATCTTGTTTAAATAAAAAAAATAATGTGTAAAAAATGATTGATGTACCCTGGCTTGATGCTTTTGGCCGATTTCACGGTTCAAAATTTAGAGCTCAATTTGGCAATGCTTCCCAACATCTTAGGTTAAATTAGTTGTGTTTTTCGTTTTATAGGTTAAAAAGCATCGAACAATGTACAGAAAACAATAAAAATAAGAAAAATTTGATTTTTGAACAAGGTTAACTTTCTGTCTTCAAGGAGTTTAGAACAAAGATAATCCAACGAAAAAGTCAATGAAATGATAAAGGAGATAGAGGTCCAGATGGTCAGGCTGAAAATATACATACGATTGACTAGTGGATGATATTAGATACAGAAATGCCTAGAGTTGTTAAACAATTATGAGAAAAAACAAACAAACATAGCTTCATTCCATAAATACCATAAACAACCCTATCAGTGTAAATACCATTTTCCAAGTGAACTCACTGGTTTTAACTATGGAAGACATGTGAAATCCATTCTGGAAGTCATTGGTGGCATTTTTGACCTGTACACATAGACATTATGGATAAAGAAGTGGTCCAGTCAGTATATAGCAGTGAAGATTTAAGACTAGACTAGTACACATCGTATGTGACTGAAGTGTTTCAAGAAATCCAACTCGACCACTCAGTAAATCTCATGCAGAGCAACCCATTTCTCTTCAACAATCTAACATCTAAGATACAGTGCAGGTACAAATGCTATCGTGCTACAACCTCTTTGCCTGGTTGTGCATAAGTTACCAAACACAAAAGGAAAATCGGCATGAATTCTCATATCACGAAAATCAGACACCACCTCTCTCGTTGTAAACGACTAATGCCGTATTGGTCACTTAATTACGTTACAATAGTGTAAATCTATATTTTAAAATACATATTAGATGTAACGATTAAACGAACTGGCTCTCATTTGTTGTTAAAAAATAATGAAGCAAAGCAAAACCCCTAGGGTTACTTGGCCCCGTGGGTTACATTAGATTTTGCTTTACTTTATTACGTTCAGACAAAGAATGTAAGCCAGTTTCTTCGATTGTTTCATCCAATAAATGTAAACAATAAAGTTTTATGCCACTTCCTTAAAATTAAAATATTTACCATTTGTTTTCTTAAGTTTAATTCTCGTCCTGATGTTGAATGTTTGACCTGGAGCTCCCAAGTGTCCTTGGGCATTTTTAATCAAGATGTAAACATAAGCGACTCAAGGCCTGTTTGTACCTAGCGACCTATTTACTTAGTATCTGTTTTAATCGCACCTTATTTGACGTACAATGTCTTAACCTACACTTATCTTTTATCTAATTCTCTTATAACATCCCATTCGCATCCTATTTATAGCAGGTAAGGGTGTGTTTTTTTTAAACTCTAGCCACACTAGAGGGCAATAACAGTTAGAGTTCTAGAGTAGTCAGTCATTTCCAAGTAGATATGACACAACGCCCTCCCCCACGGGTGCAATCCTAGAATGGAGCCACTCAACTTGGATGTACCGTGAGTGAGGTGCTAAGTTGAAATTGAACTTCCACTTCTTAGTTGGTCCATGGGCTGCTAACACACGGGGGTGCTATAAAATTTCAACAGTATGAAACTGCCTCCTCCACTCTATATTGGTCCCTCATAACAGTCTCCTAGAAGCGGGGCACCACTTAATCATGTGAACTTCGACGGGGGCCTAAAGCACAGCCTGTAGGATCCAAACTTTCACCCTCAATCTCTCATAGAATCAGAGGGAGCAGAGATGTTACCTGCTCCTTTGGAGATATAAACAACCTTCACACTTCGAGTCCACCATTTTTGGGCATTTCTTAATTAACTTTACCAAATTTCTTTGGTACATTCTTATTATATTATTCCTATAATCCATTTCCTAATTTTATTCATCGTTCTAATTCCGCTACCTACCCATTTTCCCCCCTTTTCATTAGAATTTTCACTTTTCCCGTGGGTCTTTCTGTTCTTAATGCATTCTATTTCTATTTTCCTGATAGGGAGACAGGAGTGAGAAATTAACTAATCCCTAAAGAGTTAGTTTCCAAAAATTAATGGAATACAACAATTAAAATTATACTGAATATCTTTTTTAATGGATTATAATTATAATTTCCAAATATATTCATCCATTAGGACCAGAGTATAATAATAAACCAATTGTTGTGAGGTTCATCACTGATACCAACTCTTTTGTAAGGCTTTGTATTTCTCTATTTTACGTGGAATCCGAACCCCGGCTGTATACAGCGCATAGAACCATAATATGTACTCCATTCAACGACTTACCTTGCCCGATGTAGCTTAAGTTCGCTGTAATCTCATGCGGCGTTTTTACAGTACTAAACCGTAACAGGAAATGAAGATGAATTTCATGCTGTAGGGTAGAGATAAGGGTTTAGTGCCACTTAAGGTTGAAGCTCTACAAAGCACAACAACGATGCTTCAAACCTATCAATATTAGTCAACACTAAAGAACAATACATAGACAAACACAATAAACGTCCTGTCAAAAACTTTAAAATTATTTACAAATCAAACAGCAATCAAGACCTAAAAAAGCAGAAGCAATTATAATTATTGCTGTAAGTGTTTGAAAGCTAAAAAAAATACATAAGCTATTCTTCTTCATATTATTATTATCATCATTATCATCATAAAGAATAACAACCAAATTTAAACAATAAATATGATTTATTCCGTATAACCTTAAACATACATTAAGGACATTTATACCCATAATAAATAATAGATCAATGAATTTCTATAAAAAATACAATTAAGATAAAATATATACTCTTGCTTCAATTAGCTCTACATTACTATAGATAGCTCAGAGATATTATATTATTTATAATCTAATGTTATCAGTAGAATAACGAAACGTCTAGAAATAAATAACAATGAATAACTATAAAATACTCAAAACCATTTCTATATTTTTATCAAAGATAATTTTAAAGAAATTAAGAGTGATTGCTAAGTAACCTTTTCGCAATTACGAGATTCAATCAAAAAATTCATTCAAATAATAAAGTAATAAATTGATTTTTTATTTTCATATACCTATATCTTTTTAAAAAAATGAATATATATTTTTTGCCTTGTTTACCTTTTAATACTTTATACTTTAAGAACTAATTTTATTATATAAATTTAACTTTTATGATGATTTGGCTGTTGATGAGTCGGCTGGTGGTGAGTTAGCTAGGGATGAGTCGGCGGCCATGAGATGGCACCGATGAGTTGGTGGCCATGAATACTACCTAACCCTTCTCACCTCCTTTTAGACAGTACGTGAAGGTTTTTTAATATCAACTGTGAACCTACAGAGCTCTTTCAGCTCCTTTCTTTATGACATTGGGAAGTTATAACTTGTAGATGGTGATTAGACATGGAAAAAGGATGGATACTTACAAATAGGACGACGCGCGGATTGCCTTAAACCGCCTCCAGTGTGAGATCAAAACTTTACCCTTTCTATAGGGATAATTCATTGATCTACCAGAAGTGCCTTCTATCGGTCTGAGAGTCTACCGTTTTACGAGTCTAGTGGTTTTCAGGTTTTCCAACCTGCGCGTCTCTCATTCTGCAGGCCTTCGAGTTGGCCAATCTACGAGCCTTCACTCGGCAGGTTGATCGGTCGTGCGGTCTACGGAACTGTAGCTCTGCTCTTCTACCAGTCTCTTGGTTTGCCGCTCTACCGGTTTTCCCATATGCAAGTCTACTTCTCTACAGTTATTCTCCTCTAGTAATATGCATATCTGCTAGCCAGATAGTTAATTCGTCTCTAAATCTGGCAGTCTACTAGTATGCCAATAAACAGTTATATCGGTCTGCCATTTAGGCAGTCTATCTATCTATTGTTTACCAGATTTGCTAGTGTGGGGATCTGGCTGTTTGCAAGTTTGCTTCCCCTCAAAGATCAGACAATATTCAACCTCTTCGACTCATTCACCTCCAAACTCTTCCCTTAAATTTTCGAATATTGTGTTTGATTTTACGGGAGAATTCCTTGCTAAACCATAATTAGTTTAATTTATTTTCTTGTTTGTTCATTTCATTTGTCTGTGTGTATGTCGTTCCTTACTGGTCGGAAGAATTCGCCTAATTTCGTTACTTTCCATTTTTTTACCCCATTTCTACCGTCCTCAATTGTTTGAGGCTCGTGACGTCACGGCGGGGTAACATCATGCCTACATTTTTTCATTTCAGAATCGCGAATAACGAATTGATTGTGGTTTGTAGCTTTGCAATATTCAACTCTTGAACCTTTATATAAAGTAACATCTCTAAGTATCATGGATCTTATTCGTACTTTTTGGTAACCTTTTTCATTTTTTTAACTCTATCCTGAAATTTTAAAATACACTCTCACCTTAACAACTCTGAGATTGGCAATAATTGCTTAGATCATTCATCTATTCTTATTTACCATTTTTTTGTGTCGAAATACATTAATTTTAGGTTTTTATTTTATAACCCTCCTCCATCTTTCCCCATCTTTTAAGTTTTCTCAAAACCCTCTATAAAATATATTCTATTTCACACGTGGAATGTTTTCTTATAAAGCAGAGGAAGAATATAAGCTCGTAAGGGCTGCTTGTCAACTTTGGCTGCAAACTGGGCTGGTAATTCATCCCCTCTCCAGAATGCACGAAGGCTTAATGTTAAAATTTCGAATAATTTGTTCATCAAAGAATAAAATTAGGTGAAGGCAAACTTGAATTAAGTAATTAAAACACTGAAAAAAGTTTATATGTTTGCATTCTTCCAGAGAACTACAATTACAGCTACTTTTTCTTCTTCTTTTCTAGTTTTCTAATTCTTTGTTTTCTTGAAATAAAATTAATATAATTAAGTAAATAACTTATCCCTTATCTTCAATCATCTCAACCACATCATTATAATTACACTCATAAATGACAAACGATCAAATATAAAACATTCACGCTTACATGTTTGAATTTTACATACTAAGCACGTTATGTCTTTCATTTGGTTTATATGTTGAAAAGAGAAATGCATTACATTTTGAATAAATATACAGATATATACACTTAAATACAAACAAAGAGTTCATTTGCAAGACTAAAAGCAGGCGAATAAAATAGAGAGTGGTATGAATGAATACAGGGAACAATTAATACCAAAAAGGCAGATAGATCCGTCTGCGGCCGCCCCGAAATGGGACCACAAGTGTGAGAGGAAAGCTATTCAGCCACACTGGAGTACCCTTTAGAGAGTTTCATAAGGTCACCCTTATCTAATTACATCTCCTCCTCTGCATCCTCTTGTTACAAGTGAATGGTGGAATTCGTCTGTTGAAGGAGCTCCTGTCTATTGCAGGGAAATATTTACTCTCATAGAGTTTCCATTCTATCAGGAGCTTTGTTTTCTATCGTTCCCGAACACGAGATTTCTTCTCCGAGCGATCTTGGATTGAATATCTATTGATAATCCAATCTTCCTTTTCCCTTTTTTTTATTAAACTAGAATTTCGAGAATATTGTTTCTTAGGTAGAAAACTCGTATTTTGGGAACGAATGGCATCTTATGTCAATAAACAGACTTTGGCCAAAGAAAGAAATAAAAGCGAACATACGGTAACCATCCCATTGCGACGAATTGAAAGAAAATGATCCAAGCACCAAATCGCGAAATGGATAAAAAAGGCATAAAAAATTAAAATAAACCATGTAAATGAAGAATCAAGAGGTTTTAATAGGAAAATGGCAATCTTTAGGGTCTTTATAGTCTAACTGACTATTGCTAGGTAGGTTTGACAGCATTTTCTGGTCAGAGAGTTTGTACGGCTCCCCCTCAATATATGAGAAAAAATTCAAGTTAAAAATAAATTAGTGACTATATATATTGTTATTAATAAAAGGGAATTTATTGTAATCGATGAATTAATAGGAAATGCAACTTTCACAGCCAAATAAGCTTTCTCATTTTTTAATCAAACTAATAAATAATTTACCATGTATGTGTGCATTTTTAATTATTTGAAGAATGAGTTCCAAGTAAATTAAAAAAGTTTAACGTTACTATGAGTTTTAAGAAAGGATAGAAAACAAATCCCGAAAATACCATCCATTACGTTCTATCTCAAATGTCTGCCAGATTATGAAAATCCATAATTAGAGATTGTGTGGAGGATCGTCTTTAAACGAATATTCTAATGAAATCTACACAGCTCACTTTGGTCGGAATCGTCCATGTTTGACCAATTCTTGTGACTTAACCCCCCAAATGGTTATGTTGGATGAGCGTAAAGGAAAAGATAGAAATTTAATATTTTTAATTTTCCTCAAGCCTTTTAGACTGCCTACATAAATTTGCAATAAATCCAGTGGAGTTTCCAAGGGTTGAGTGCTCGCTTTGCCCATTGTTGTTTATTAATACTTACTTCACTTCCTATTTTTGTTAAATTTTCAATATATTTTTGAGACATTAAATTATACTTTAAAGAAATAAAAAACAAAGCATTCTTAAACAAAGAAAGAGGGAAATAATTGAAAATGAATAAATAATACAAACTGTCTATGAAGTCCCTTTCTCATCTGCTAACTGTATAAAGAAAAGCTAAGTTTTAGTATCTATGTAGCTAATTTTGTACCCCTAGCTTGAATAACTCATAAAAGGGTCACTAAAACTTAACATACGCAGAAAACAAAAATTTTAATAGTGCTTGAGTTTGTTTTTAACCATCTGGGCAACTAATAATGATGCTTGAGTACAATATACGAGTATATAAGGGAGTAATCCTCTTTTTTTCTGGTTCTGGAGGATCCAAGTTAATTTCTTTGTTGCACGATAAAGAACAATCAAATTATCAGCTAAAATAATTCTTCATATATTTAAAACGATTAACTTTTGCGATAATGAACATACAGACGCAATATTTTTAACCATACCGTGGTAGTTGATCTACTAATTGTTTTATATATTATGATATCTTTAATTTGTTGAAACTCTAAAATGGTTAAAAGTGGTGTATTTATATTATATTTACCTTTTGGACTTGTCTTAAGTAGTTCCCAAGGTCAATGTTAGTTTTATTTATAAAGTTTTATTTTCATTTAAATCGTGTGGGAAAACTCATATTTCTCATTCAAAATGTCCAAATATGGAGTTTACCTGTCCATTTTCCAATACCATAAAGAAATTATATCTATTTATGATTCCTATGATCATTAACTTAATAATATGACTAGAACTAATTAAGCCCAAAAGAAATATTTCCTTTTCTGGTGGATAAATGAGAAAAATAGCTGATAAAATATTGTGGGGAGAATTAAATAATTTTCAAACTATTTTGGCTCCAAATAAAATTCTGCGGAAATATCTAACCAAAATAATTTAGCAAAATATTCTTATTTTTTGATTTCCCGCTAACCTTTGGATTTCTTAATAAGGCGAACAATTCATTAGGGGTGTAGGAGACCGCTAGGAAACACCTTGAAAACACAACTTTAAAAAAACAAGGGAAAAAGGGGAATTAATAAGAAAAATAGGAAATAAAGGGGAAAAAGAGATAAATAAGAGGGTAAATACAATTAAACAGAGGATAATTGGAAGTAGCAGTGATGCGAAAAATATAGGCGCGGAAAAGAATAATAAAGACATAAACTAGGCAATAGATCAATAGAAACGGAGTAAGAGAAGAATTAAAAGACAATGAGAAAACTAGATATTTTGGAGAAAAGGTTCTTGTCGTAGAATAGGGTCGAGTTCAACCCTTCCTACATTTTTCAGGCAAGCGAGATGACGGCTCTGTGCGTTGGAGATTTATAATAAAGACAGTGTACAAATTAACCGAATTTTAGATTTACCAAATAGTAAACTATCTTGGAAGGTTCTGGGACAATAGAAAAACGAGTACAAAAATAACTTTACTAATATTCAAATTAATATTCTTTTTACAACGGTTAACAGGGGATTTAAAGCAAGCCATACAACACATTTGACGTACACAGGTCTCAGCGTCTTAAAAGGGGAGGGACTTGGCGGGGACCGTCGCTGTACATACGAACGAACAATACTGACCGACGCTTGGTTCTAATGACCTTGGGCGTACAGGAAGCCGACGTTGGAGGCTTACACTGGGTAAGTAGGTGGGGGGAGGAGGGTAGTAAAGAGAACACTTGACAGGACAGTGGTGCATTGCTGATACCTCGAAGATTAGGTTTAAGGGAGTAATCCTTGCATTGTGCCACAGTTCAAATAATAGTCTCTTGACAATGACTACTAACAGGATAAACTAAGATCTTGCCTTCGAGTTTAAAACACCGAATCGAGACTGGGCGCGTTGCGTTCGAGGAGCGCGTAGCAAAGAGTACGGAGTAGGCTCAGGCAAATTAAACAAGAGTAGATGGAGTCCAATGGGACGCAAAAAGCGCGTATGAAGGGGAAGGGCAGACGGCAGGTAGTGACCGGGGTGGGTAGACAGCGGATACTGACAACGGGTAGGCAGTGGATACTGCCTTCCACATCTGGCCGCAGGGTATTTTTAGTTGCGTTGATGAGGTTTTCGCCTCTCCCTCCGAAGATGAGGGTTCCAGGGTCCCATGCATCGCCAGGCGAGAGTAGTCTAGCCCTATTAGAGCGATCACGGTAAAGTTCCCACGCTGGTGAGGCAAAACTTTGTCCGACTCTCAATGGGACCTTCAAGTTTCTTGCAGCTTTTCGCGATGACGGGCTTTCAGGCCAACACGGCCTTTTGTGATTTCGCGCCTTCATTATCGCAGACAAAAAGGGTCGACCAGTTGTCTCTTCTCTCTCTCTGTTCTTGAAGGGAGCAGCCTTCAAGAACCCATAAAACCCATAAAAAGCAAAAATTTTAAACCCTCATATGTATCTGGTGTCTCAAATCACTAAAGATACAGGGGATATTTTTGGAAAAAGAATTAAATATTGGGTTAAAAGAAAAGAAAAATAAGTAAAAAAAAATTTGAGGACTAATCTGGCACCTGACATAAAGGAGATATGTCGTTTTTTAATAAATAAAACATAAATATTCCAAGAATTAAAGTATTCAGAAAGTAATTACGTATTTGAACACTATATGTATTATAAGGAGAGGGAGGATATGAGAAACCACAAGTGGTACCAAAGTTGTCTTTCCTGACGATTCGTTCCTCTGGAGCTTCATTTTGTTACTCAGAAGAATCCCTCAGAGGAGTTCGTCAGGGCTCCATTTTAGTCCCACTGTTATTCGATATCTATTTTTCAGCCAAGAACTTTGTTATTGTTTTTGTTTAGTGACAAAGTGCGCCATCATAATTAAAAATATAGTTATCATCCACAATTTGGTCCTGAACTATTGGGAAAATGTTCTGATAAGGCAGGTAATGGCACCATAATGAGTTAATGGCAGTGTTTTGGGGCCAAATATTTAGCACTTTAGTGACTTTACATGAGAACCAGCCACATAGATGGAGAGATTCTGGATCTTTCAGCAGCACCAAACAAGCGAAAGGGAGCTTCATCAGCAAACATCACTTTGCCACACTCTTCAACAGTCCATTCTTTATATTTCCTAAGGTACATAAATCTTTGATGAGCTGAGAGTCCTTCGCAGCCCTTCTCCGACTTGAGACCTTTGTGGAAAAGCCTCCGTCTCATTGTGAGTTCACACCTGCTTCTTCCCAATCCTCAGCATGCTTGACAAATAAACTTGCGTTTAATTGAAGACTTTGATGTCCAGAAAACCTTTTACAAGATTGAGTGCTCCTAGATGCAATACCTTTAACACTATGTACTCACATTTTAGGCTGCTTTGGTACTTAGCAACAATGGTTGCTCGTTTCTCTTTGGAAAAGACCATTTCTGGAAGTGAAAAATATATAAAAGTTTATTATTACCAAAAATATTACTACATAGATTATAATTACACATCATTCATTCAAGCCACATTTGTCATCATTTTACTCTTCTGATATAATATCTAAGCTTCAGAGACTGAAACCCTTACTGAAACCTAAGCATAGCGTGATTTTAGATTCAGCAAAGGAATGCACTCATTTGTCTTATTATTTATGAAATGCTGACTTTTAATGAAGCTGCACTAATTTAAATGTTCGAATAATTATTTCGATCAAGCAAATTTAAAAAAAGAATGGAGAAAATATGTATATTAGTCTCAGAACTAAACCTAACTTAACCAATCGTAAGTGAATCAAACCTAAACAAACTGAACCTATTTTTTGGGGGGGGAGGGGGAAGGCAGCTTTTAATGAATCAATTCTGTCACCCAATTTGTGAACATTGCTTGCACACCTCTCTGGATAGTTGATGTAGAAAAAGCGATGAAGTTTTGTCTACTTTTTTACTACACAGAAAATAATATGAATTAATTATTCGAAATATACACAGAAGTGAATTTATTAGTTTGGTAATTTATAATAAGGTGATTTCGAAAACTGTAATTACTAAAAAATAAATTTAAGTACTTTTATTATGTCAATTACATCTTTGCGAATTCATATTTATTGAGAGTTCGATGTTATTAATATTATAGTTAGCGTTTAAATTTTCTTATTTCTCTCTTCCTTAATTATGATGACGTCATAATTAGTGACGTAACATTGTATGAATTTTTCCTCTCATTTTCTTCTATTTCTCTCTGTTTAGGATTTCAAAGCATTCCGTGGTGACTTGCGGTGGTAGTGTAATGTATTTTGCGGACCTCGTAAAAGAGGGTCACAGAGACCTTAATCAGGCTTTAAAATTTTGGCGATATTATTCTAGAGTTAGGGACACCAGTAATACAAGCAAATTTGTTATACTCGTATATTTATTTCTTCCATAAACATATATCGATTAGCATAACATTGAGGTAAACCTTGATTTAACTACGGTGCAGAAGGTTGTGGGTAGGAAGTTGTTTAAAAGTGGTTAGTTTTTTAACATTTTATTTAAATAGTTCGTGCTCCCGTCGTTGTATAATTCCTAGTCTAGCGAGAGTAAACAAAAACAAAAGAGCATTAAGTTGATAGAGACTGCAGGGGTCAAAGTTTAGGTTATTATTTCTTTTTTTACATTGTAGTTTGTTTGTCCAATTCTGTTCTTTTTTAGCCGGAAACATAAATGCGGCAAACTTGAAATGAATACGATTTCTCACAGCCCATAAATAACAGATTTGGAGAAAGCACACACAATTCTACAGAAAGAAGTAATATCATGTAGACAAGAAGTGATTATGGTGAAGCAAATAATAGCCTAGAATAAATGGAATTAAAATGAGAAAGATTAATTGATCATCTGCTGAGAAGATACTTTTGACTGCTTTCAAACTACTGCCCTGAGATTACTGTGAAGCCAATTCCGCTGGTTAGAATAAAATTTCATCGATTAAAATAATATGGCTTGCTAATAAGATACGTACGAGTATAAAGTTGTCTAACTTTTTTTTAACATATCGACGCTTTGTACCTTTTAAATGAGCTGTAGACATGACTTTTTTTGTCGAGTTGATATCATATTTTCGTATGTCCCGCTAACATAGGCAGTATGAAGGAAGCTAAAATTTGTTACCTTGACTCTACTTACCACTGCTGCGTACATTACAATTTAATTGACCGCTTTTAGTTTTGGTTTGATGACGTTTATGAAAAAATATTTCCTGTACACAATTAGCTTTCATTCGTCTGGCCGCAACTTTCCTGCCCGACTCCTCTATGGCATTGACCTCGTCCTCGAATCTGACTTTTCTTTGATCGCTTCCATCTTAAGCACAACGTAGAGTTGATTAATTTGAGTGGACCTATTTTGGCTACACACTATTACATAATGTTTATACCAGGCCTAACGTAATCTAACGTACGTTTTACACCTTCGCCATTCCATTCTCTGTGTCATACAATCTCATTTAATCCGTTCAGCAGCAATGGGTATAAGATGATGATGTAGAGAGAGTAAATATCTCCATTCAGTAATAATATTAGACGCAACATTCATAGCATAAGGTATATACGGTTAGTCGTTCTCGCCTCTGCTGGGTGGATGATTGTGCCGTCTTTGAAGCATCTTTTATGCTGTGGAAAGGTCCGCAGCCTCTTGGCATACCCCTTCTTCCTTTCCCGGCGCTTTAAATCGGGCTCTGAAACCTTGTCTTCTTACAAACCTTTATACAGTCGATGGACGGGCGCATTGTGAAAGCTCAATACCTTGAATGGCGTCATATTAAACTTTTCTTATTATTATTCTTATTATTATTATAATATACTGAAAATATCGATTACACCCTTTCTTCTCGACACTTTTGCTTCTCTTTAGGCTTTAAATGTGGCCTCCTCCAGCACACTAAAGCTTAGAGAAGTCGACACCTCGAAAAACCCTTACACTTTCTCACCCCTCGTTATTTCACTCTGCTATTAAACGTCTATTTTCGCTCTCTCTTTTATTATCTTTCTTCCTCTCTTGAGCTCGATGGTGTATAGGAGCAATTGAGGCTATTTTAGTATTATTTCACAAATTTAATTTTATTTGATTTTCTCCATCTTCTCCCTGACACAACCATTTGTTTGAAGCATCCATTATATTACGGTGAAATCTCCGTCACCGCTCTTTTAATCTCTTCTCACACTACATTTTACTCTTGCATTCGCCACATATTCCCCTACGAAACCATTAATGTCGATTGCATTTTAGTTACGCCTTTTGCACAAAATTTTCCTTGATAATTGCATGAATTACATATATATATATATATATATATATATATATATATATATATATATATATATATATATATATATATATATATATATAGGGAGAGAGAGAGAGAATAAGGGAATCGACAAGTGCTACAAGGTTCATGATTACTGACGTTTCGCTCTTCTAGACCTTACCCAGAGTAACAAGAAACTAAGTCTTGTTATTCTTGAGGAAGTTCCAGAGTAGCGAAACGTCACTAATAAAGAACCTTGTACCACTTGTTTTCTTTCTTATCCTCCCTCTCCATATATATGCATATATATCGGCGGCCAAAACATTTCTGACACCACGGAAATTACAGGAAATTCAACAAATGCATGGCCATTATGTTTCTATTCGCATAACAATATGAAAATAACAATGAAATATGTAAACATAAATAGCAATAAGTTATATACCCCTAAAACATTTAGCCAAAATTTACTTAATGCAAAATTTGCCAAAACATTTTACATCAGTAACATATAACAAATAAACATATGAAGCTCCGTGAAAATTACAGGAACAGGAAACTGATCGAGGATGCTCTGTAGCGTGTTGAGTGTCTTGGTTATGATAATATCATTGATTCCTCGAAGCATCATCACCCTGAGGGTGCATCTGAGCAATATTCATTGGAGTGTGGCTGACTACTTCTTGCGTCCTTTTCCATATTCTACCAGAGATATTCCAATGGATTCCAATCCGGAGACTAAGGTTTGCATTCCATCATCGTGATATTATTGGCCCGGAGTCGCTGAGTGGTGGATGCAGAATTGAGACATGGCGCATTGACATACTGAAAATTTTCACCTTTCAAAGATTTATGTAGAGCTTTCGGCCTGAGGGCAGCATGCAATCAAGGCAGCTTGCTACTTGTTAGAATTCATAGTGCCATTAAAAACGGTGAGACTCCCACCCATCAACTAGACATGAGGACCCATACTATGAAATAGCAGCCACCATGCTTTAATGTATGCACTATGCACTCTCAACCCCACTGGGGTTTCGAACGTTACCTGGAGTCCAGAACAACTTGAACATGTTCGGGTGGGCACATAATACACCTCCCATCTGCCGGATGGATCAGTTATGGTGCGCATGTGCCGAAGTTAGTTGACGTGGCTTCTGCCGAAGGTTGATTAGCGGTTTCGGACGGGCCTTACATTACTTCAAAACTTTTGCAAGCTTTCTGCGGTGGTCTGTTTTGCTGGATGTATTATACCATTTTAGATATTTCGAAATGAGTCATAAGGAAACTTTGGGCTTCGATTTGGCCTTTCAGATATATTGCACGCCTGCATGCAAACTTACACCAACATATTCATCAACATACCCAAGGAATCAGAAAAATCCTAATTCTCAGAAAACATTTGGCCGTGTGACAAAGGTGGTAATGGATCAAAAGAAGATGACTTAATTTTCAAGGTGACTTTTATTCCACAGACGGTTTAAAGGAGCCCTACATCTTCAGTTGCCTAATTTGGCTGCAATACAGTAAACTCTGATAAGGTCTCTGAAATTTGAGCTTTCTCATCCTCAAACCATAAACATAAATTTAAAATACTGTAATTTTTATTAGTGTAATTCTTTGTGTTTTAACCTTGTGCCAAATATGATAGGCTTTTAGAAAAAGATGTCGTATTTAGTCTTTAATTTTAAATAATCAAAGCCCTTAATATCCAAGGGTAATGATTCTCTTAAAATATGCAAATTGTTCATTTTTATTTCAAATGAAATTGCGCCTTCTCAGAAGAAGCGTTGTTTAAATATATGTATAAATATATATATATATATATATATATATATATATATATATATATATATATATATATATGCACTTGAAAAGGTTAAAAGACGTCTCTCCTCGTACATTGGTATGACTTCTGCAACACTGTCTCAGCTCCTGTCTCAACGGAGCCATCAAACGCCACACTACAAAGTATCGGATGACCATCACCCGAGAAATATTAAATAGAAATACAATCATGATTCTCTCGGAGAGTGATCAACAATGACTGTTTATGGCTAAAGCCAACACTTACGGAAACAAATCCACAAATTAACATCTAGCTCCAGCCAGAAACCAGTTCGCACACCACGCGAGGTCTTAATACCGGCCGCATTAAATCATACGCCGCCTACCGTGTACCTTGTCTCCTGTGTTGATCATATATATATATATATATATATATATATATATATATATATATATATATATATATATATATATATAAATAAAGAGAGAGAAAAATAAAATAAAATTGACGTAAATGAGCCCATGAGACAAAAATTCCTTCCTCTGGCGTTATTTATGTCTTCTTATTATGAATTGCCTTCATTGTGCTTTCATTTGCTTAACTTGATCTTTGTCTCTTCTAACGTTCCTTTTCTTCCTTTTAAAAAACTACCATTTCTAGCCTCATGTGATCATCCATATTAAATTGTTTTCTTTCTCTTCTACTATATGGTCATATCGTCTGAAATAAAAGTTACACTTGTGAAAAGCCAAATTGCTTCCGAGAACAGAGTAGCAATTTCCAACTAATTTTAGGTCGTTACTATCTCTACTTTTCAAGATACACCTAGTGTTATAACAGGTTCCAACAGGCTTGCGGCAGTGTGTTTCTCGCCAGACTCACAGTCTTACTGCTCTTCATTATTGTTCTAGCCGTCATAGAAGGTGGTTGTCCTGTGCACGTTTACATTTTAAGGTGAAAGGTAGGGGATTTTCCTAGACAAACACTTTTTAAACTTATAATTAATATTCATTGAGATACCCATTTGAGGCATTTTATTTAATTTTCTTTTCCTACTGAATGATATAAATACTTCTTTTTATCTTCTAATTGTTTGTTGCTTTCTTTTTTCACATGGCCCATACTTGTGTCAAAAAGGCAGACAACTACCGCTACATTTGTGGTAGGGTGACCCTTGCATCACAGAAGCGCCGTATAACTGCTTGGTTATGAAGACATATCACCTATATTTTGGATGCAGGATTGGTGACCAGGATAAGGAATGTGCTCCTCCCATCCGCTGCAACACTTGTGCTGGTAATCTTCCCCAATGGTTAAACCTGAAAGGGAAAGGAATGCTGTTTGCTGTACCAATGACGTAGGAGCAAACAGACCATGCGAATAATTGTTAATGGTACCTCCAGTACAAAAGGGCTAGTCAAAGAAGAACAAGGAGTCCATTGAATATACAAACACTCCATCAGCGATATGTCCAATTCCACATTGAGAAGGCTTACCTGTTCCTGATGCACCAACTTCGGTATCCTTCGATTCAGATTAGGAAAGTGGTGAGGAGGCAGCAGAGAAGGATGGCGGTGCTGGATTACAGAGTGACCCAAACTTTGGCCGAGCACGCTCCTTTAGACCACATCTCATAACCGAAGTGAAACTCCATGACCTTGGCAGGGATCTGCAACTATCTAAGAATAAGTCAGAGCTGCTAGGCTCTCTATTTCAATAGTGGAATATTCTAGCAGCTGATGTGAAAATTTGAAAATTTGTGACAGTCAGTAGCAGTTTAACGATTTCTTCGTAATGGAAGGTGATTTAATGGCCTGCAACACTACCAATGGTCTTATGGAAGCACTTGTCATCGAATATGAACCCAGACATTGGTAGCTGTTCATTGATTATATCAAAAACCAGTTAGCAAAGTGTTTTGCTGTACAACAGCAATAGTAAACCATCAGTTCCTGTGGGCTATGCACCACATATGAAAGAAACTTATGAGAATAGAAGGCATATGTTGAAATGCATAAAATATGATAAACAATCATTTTCTTGCTCTGTGGTGACTTACACCTTGTTTCTCTGTTGATGGGCTTGCAAGTCGGATACACCAAGTAATGCTGATTTCTTTGTGAATTTGACAGCCGTGAAAGTCAATCATTGGAGGCCCAGATGAAAAATGTTCAACATCCACCTATGATAGAACCAAAGAAAATTTTGCTACCACCACTACACATAAAATTGGGGCTCATGAAAAACTTTGTAAAATCTAGGGACAAACCTGGTCAAGGATTTAAGTATTTAACACCAAAATTTCCTTTACTGAGCGACGCTAAGATAAATGAGGGAGTTTTCATTGGCTTTCAGATTTGAGAGCTTCGTAAAGATGGTCACAATATATCAGCCATTCATGGAGAGGAGAAACTGCCTGGGAAGCATACAACTTAGTGACGAAGGGATTACTCGGAAAACGATGGGAAGGAAACTATGAAAAATTGGTGAGAAACCTCATTAAGGCTTATAAGAACATGGGATGGAACATGTCAGTTAAAATCCACTTTTAGACTCACATGTAGATTATTTTCAGCTAAATCAGGTGCAGTTATTGATGAACATGTTGAAAGGTTTCATCAAAATATTTAAATCATGGAAAATGGGACCTGAATAAATGGAGCACAACAATGATTGCAGACTATTTCTGGACATTAGCAAAAGATGATTCTTCAGCCTACTGTAAGCGTCAAGAAAAAGGCAGAAAGTGGATATGGATTTCGAGTTTAAAAGATAATGACGATATATGAAAAATAATTGAATCTTTTATGCCACGTATTTTTAAACCTACAGTCAATAAACATTTGTCAAGGTGGTATTGGGATTCATTGCATAGAAGTACATAAAAATTAACTAAGCTCATAGAAGAAGCACACAACTTTTCAATAATTCTTACTCGCCTTAAAAAGGTTTTTAGAAAGGTATAAATTAAATATAGTGAAAGATCTGTGGTGGTTGTTAGCACCAACAGAACTTGTATTTGCACTTTATTTGTGTATATATATATATATATATATATATATATATATATATATATATATATATTATATATATATATATGTTTGTGTGTGTATATATATAAAATTAAGGGTCACCCCCCAAAAACGGCACACAATTTTGTGATATATCCTTACTTGATTCATTCACTAGTCACCCTTACTTTGCAGGATATGACAGAAGCAACGCCTTTCAACACAACTAGATCTTACCTGGACCTCCAGCTAAGAATATACTGCGTCAAACATTAATACAAGTAAGGCTCGTTCAAGAAAGTGCAGGACACTTTCGTGCATCAGTTCGAAATTGAAAAAGCCCCCTCCAACAGCAGAATTAAGGACTAGGTGGATCACTTCGAGAACTATGGGACAGGGAAGAACCTGAATGCAGCCAGTGACAACCGACCAAGACATTCAAGACGCCCCAGGAAGCGTACAGCTAAGAGAGTGAGAGAATCAGTTCAGCAGAGTCCAAAACGCTTTAACACAGGCGAAGCCTGTCCCTCGGTATATTCCGTGAAACTTGCAGGAGAGTGCTATTAATGGATGTAAAGGCCTACCAATACAGAATGCAGAGGAAGCAGACCTTTACAGCCTCAGACAAGGAGCAGAGTAAGGCTATGGCAGTCAAGTTACTGGAGAAGATTCAGGAGACCCTATCTTTCCTTAACCTCCTTTGAACCTCAGATGAAGCTCACTTTCATCTTGAAGCAAAGGTAAACTCGAAGAAAAAAAATTTATGGGGGACCTGCAGTCTAAATGACATAGCCACAAAGCCCCTATACTCCCCCTAAGTGCATGGTATGGACTGAAATCTCAGCCAGAGACATCATCGGACCATTCTTTTTCGAGGAATCTGGCGCGACAGTGACAATCACCAGGGAGCGGTATGTTGAGGTTTTTAAAACCTTCAAGAGGGAGCTACAGACACTGTTTCCGTCGCTTATGGGGAAGTTCTGCTTCCAGTAAGATGGAGCAAGCTCTCTAGAATTGACGGAAAGAGAACTTTGGTGGCAGTGTGATCAGTCTTAAGACTGAATTTTAGTGAGCACCTCACAGCCTAGAACTTTGCCCCACAGATTTATTTCTCTGGGGCTACCTTAAAGACAGAGTGTACGCAGAGAGCCCCAAAACCATCACGGAACTCAAAGAAGCCATCAGGAAGGAGATCAGAGCCATTAGTCGGTTGTTTTGTAAGAACGTCATGGACAACTTTATGATGCGCCTCAAGAAATCCACAAAGCTAAATGGAGGACATATTGAACACGTGCTCTAGATTAAAGCAGAAAAGTCCAAAGTCTCATGTTTTGATATAATGTTTTGAAAAGCAATAAACTAGTTATCACCAAAGTTTCATTCAATCCTTGCAGAAAATTAGGAAATGAGGCCTATCAAAATTTGGGGCCTGTTTTTTTGGGGGGGTGATCCTATATAAATATATATATATATATATATATATATATATATATATATATATATATATATATATATATATATATATCTTTTAAAGCTGAGTGGTCTAAAGACTGGTTTAATTGAGAGCAAAGTGGTTGCTCGCTGACTCAATGTGCACGGTTCGAATCCCAACTCAGCTCAGATTTTTTCTAAGTAAGAAATAACTATTTCCGAAGAAAAATTATTCCGTTTTCTCTTTCCTGCGGTGAAGTTGGGAAATATATATCACACCCTAATAACAGAAGCCCTGTTCGGTCGCCACAAAGTCCTGGCGCTTGGCAGTTTAACCTAATTACTTAACCCCCCCTTCCTCTCTCTCTTCCCTCGACCCAATGGCTGCCAGACGCCTCCTCAAACCACGAGAAGTACGCATCATCAGATTTTTGTGCCAGCGAGTATAACAATACGAAGGGAAGGAAACCAGGTGCAATAACAATGGATAAGCAGGCACTATTTCCCCTAATACTTGGGATCTAATTTCGCGTCATAGACGAAATTATAGGAGAAGCGACCAAAAGCCAGAAGATGCCTTTAGGGCTAAGTGAAAGACGCTCGGAGAAGAGTCGTTAAAGGAGCGAGGTAATACATAAGCCCTCACTTCCCTTTCCCTACCCCCAGTGGGTTGGTGAAGTATATAGGCCGATTACTGGAGAAGAACGAGAGAGATTGAGGTAGAGATCGACACGACGAAGTCCGGCGGCAGTGCCTAGTAATCAAAGAAAGGAACAGTAAAGAAGCTCACGCTAAGCAGGTCCTGGTGATCACACCGAGAATTCGCTTTTTTATTGAGAATCAATCTCATACATCTCTCGTCAGAGAAACCCCCTATCTCGGTTTGCTACAAAAACCAGAGATAGTCCTCACCATTGAGGAATACCCCAAAGTGAACTCCCTCAACCTTCCCCATTCGTCATAGGATTTACTTGTTTGCTTATCGCTCGTCAGTGCAAAGTATTCCAAGCTTAAGCCGAAGATTTGAAAAAGCTTACCTTCACTCTCCCGTTGCTTAGATCATCTGACTAAGACAAAGTGCTTAACGCCATCTGTCGCCCTCACCGAAATCACCTCTTGCTTCAAACCCGTCTCCTCGCTAGTCAAACAGCTGGGTGTCTGTGAACACGCCCACCGCTCCTAACCACAAAACCATTATTCCTTCTACATAAGATCCCAGGCCAAGGTCATTCTTCAACCGGATTCACGTGTTGTTGTTTTTTAAGGGAAAGAAATTTAATTATTTTTGTGTGTCAATTAGGGTCCAATAGTAAGGTTTGCTTGGAGTCAACCATTACTTTATATTCGTTTGGTTTAAATCAGTAATTCTAAAATAGACTCGTTTATTCATAGATGTATAGTTTGTTATTTTAAAATTTCATATTTTATGTTGTAATTAAAGTTATATATTTTGGGGAAGTATTTAATTCCATCCTGGAAGCACTGCACATGGTACTAGAAATCCCCAAAGATTAAATAACCAAAAAATAATATGGTACTCTTAGAGAAAACGTAATCAAGGAGTTATTCAAGTACCTAACAAACATACGTACACCACCACTCGGCCGTACGTACACCACACGACAAACACATATATATATATATATACAGACAGAGAGAGAGAGAGAGAGAGAGAGAGAGAAAGAGAGAGAGAGAGAGAGAGGGAGAGATAGAGATATTGCAGCGAGCTTAGGTAGAGCCGATTCATAACACTGGTCTGCATGATCTTTCTTATTGATTGTATGACATCTTTTTCGAAATATATATGAAAAATGATGATTAACTTTGTTTTTTATTCATCTCTATCACATCACGTTGTCGAGTTATACGGAGACGTTACATTTCTCTTTTTGTATAGCATAATCAAATATATATATATATATATATATATATATATATATATATATATATATATATATATATATATTATGTAATATATATATATAATATATATGTTTACATTATATAATATTTCTATATATATATTTTTAATATTCCTAATATATTTTGCTTTATATTTAGATTGTGAATATTTCTATAAGCTGTATAAATTCAACAGACATATTTTGCTATGTCTGTGGGCAATTCACCCCTTCTGATTTCTGGATCAATATTACTACTTTGTTGAAGCGTTGTTATTTAGCTTATTTTAGCTGCAGATTTGGAGACCAAGACAAGCCATTTGCTTCACACAAAGCTTGCACAAGTTGCATCAGTAAGCTATAAATGTGGTCCGTTGGAAAACTTAAAGGTATGCGCTTTGGAGTACCAATGCTATGGCGAGAGTGGAAGAATCACCATGATGACTGCTACTTTTGTAAGACTAAAGTAGCTGGATTCAACAAGATCGCATAATATACTCAAATATTCTTCTCAGCAATAAAGCCTGTTCTACACTCAGATTATACGCCTGTGCCTGTGCCACGTTAGATATAGGAAATTTCATCAGAGTCCGATACTAGTGACACTAATCAGATGGAAGTAAACTATGAACCACCAACAAATGACGATCCCAAACTATTCAACCAAGCTGAGCTCAACGACCTGATGCGAAACCTTAACCTTTTAAAAGAAAGTGCACCGTTACTTGCTTCTAGACTGAAGGAACACAGACTTC
Organism: Ceratothoa steindachneri; assembly: GCA_963969495.1. Classification (NCBI taxonomy): domain Eukaryota; kingdom Metazoa; phylum Arthropoda; class Malacostraca; order Isopoda; family Cymothoidae; genus Ceratothoa; species Ceratothoa steindachneri. Next base: position 103,614,091 of record OZ018327.1, on the reverse strand, counting down.
TTTCTAGATTCTGGAACAACATTTGCTTGGTACCGTCATCGTGAAGCGGAATTCATTCAGTTCTTTAAAAAAGAGGATTATTTAGTTTTCTGTTCAAATATTTCTGGCCTTATCGAATACATGGGGATCCCATACAAAGCAAATGAATGGAGTCTCGTCATTGATTCTTCTAAAAATAGTTTAAAGGCTGTTCTTCTCTAAAATGGCAACACAACTGCAATCAAGTACCATTAGCACAATTTTTTCATTTGTGGTGATTTAAACGTTATTGCTCTCCTACAGGTCTCCAAGAGGGTGCCATCAAGTATCCCCGTTTTTCGGTTCTCTAGGATAGTAGGGTTGACAGCCAGCACTATGAAAAAAAAGAGTGGCCACACAAACCAGCTTTTTACCCGGAAATTACAAGATAAGAGCTATGCCACTAGTTGACGCCAAGAAAATCTGCTACCACCACTTCATATCAAATTAGGGTTTATGAAAAATTTTCTGAAGGCGTTGAACAAGAATTAAGCTGCTTTCAAGTACCTTGAGTCATAGTTTCCTCGTGTAAGTGAAGGCAAGCTATAGGTAGGAATCTTTGTTGGCCCTCAGATTCGGGAATTGATGAAGGACAAGCATTTTGGGGAAGCATTAGCAGGTTTGATTTGAATGCCTGTTTTTTTTTCAAGCAGATTGTCCATAACTTCTTGGGAAGCACCCGATCCCCAGAATATGAAAAAATGATCAAAGATCTGATTTCAAGTTTCCAGTAACTTGGGTCTAGAATGAGTGTGAAGATGCACTTTTGGCATTCACATCTTGACTATTTTCCTACGAATTATGGGAACTACAGTGAGGAACAAAGAGAGCATTTTCATCAGGATATTCGCACCATGGAAACTCGATACCAGAGCAAATGGAATGTCAGCATGATGGCGAATTACTGCTGGTCATTGAAACGTGATGATCCCAATGCACAGCACAAGCGGAAATCACAGCGGTACGCCTTTCTTTAAATCGGTATGTAGGCTAACCATGAGAGCATGTCTTTTTTTTACATTCCTTTGATTTGATGTTGATGATTTTGATTCATTTTATGATAACCGTGATTTATTTCATGTTGATTTGGTATACATACATTCTTAAAACTAAAATAATGTACTTTTCCATGATTACTTATTCATTTTAAATAAGTAACAATATATTAAAAAGGCACATTTATTGTTATCATTAATTTATATTTTATTCAAAATCCTTACGTGATAGAAAAAATGGTTTAGATATTTAAAATCAACAACTTAAGAATATGTAAGATTCACATCCATGAAAAAAAATAAAAATTAAATAATTCTAAAATGCAGTCTAGTGTAACTTTCATGATCAACGTGAATAAATAATATGACAGCAGGATTCATTTATTGCAAGACTTTCAGCTGAAGATACCCATCATCAGGTACTGTATCAAAAGGTAGGGCACGATAAGAGTTTAACCAACGAGAGTAGATGATTTAAATTATTTTCAAATTAAAATAATGGTTTAAACGAGCAAAAATAGGCAGCTAAACACAAAAAAATCTAATAACTAAAAATATAAATATTTATATGAAAACGAAAACTAAGGTGAGCTAGGAAACAATATGCCAGAATCACCTGCGGAATAAAGCGTGAAAAGAATTTCTGATTAATGACAGAGAAGGTGTAAGGAGGGTAGTGAAAAATGTTGGGTGTCCCTAAATTCTTGACAGGAAAAAGGCACATTTCCAAAATAATAATCGAGCATTTTATTTAATTTTAATTATATTTTATTTAATCGAAATACTAATAAATTACACATTCAAGGAGATTTTCACCATGCAAAGTTCGATGCGCTTAGCGAGATTCACCCAATGAACCTGATGCATTAATTCCAAACTTCCTTGGATTTGACCACATTTATTTATGATGCGCTGTTCCCTCCTGTGGCTCGTATCTTTACTTATCCTTTAGCATACCCCTGAAAGGAAGTCAAGGGGAATAATAAGCTCTGGTGAATGAGGAGACCAGTGTGATATTTGCTGTGTGTCCGTACTTTAGGAACACCCTGTATATATGTGGAAAGCAAGATGAGCCAAAACTGAGAGACGGAGAATATTGCTTAGGTCATCTCAGATTTAAAAATGCTGATAGATACTCAGCCTTACAAATATTGGAGATATGGTGATTTAGAAGTGATATTTCCTTCTGTGTCTGTGTTATAGAACTCAAAGCGAAACCGTGTTGGCTTTATTTATATTCGTTTGACACATGGCAATTGTTTCTTCAGCCTAAAGTGAGTTTGACATTGTTCGATACATTTTGGTTTGTCATAAATTACAATAATTCTACAACTGTATTTATTATCTTTCTTCGACATATACGCTGAATATTCTCTAAAACAAAAATTCTATGATAATTTTTGAAAAAAATAAAGAATAAATAAAAATCAACTTTAATATATTCCTATTCTGTCATTTCTGAGCTCGAATAAGGAAAAAATAATGATCTATTAGAGAATGGATAAAATTACCAATGAACGGCGGTTTTCGTTCCCCGACTCCTCATATGTAGTTAAGATTCTATAATTCAAATATCTACCATATATCAAATTTGTATAATTCCCCAGTTAATAATTGTCATTCTTTCGTATTGGAGGCATTCCTATTTTTAGATTTTACCTTTGTATTTTTAATAACAATTGCAAATCTTAAAATCCAGATATCGAATTCGGTTCTGAATATCCGTTATATGTATTGTAGTTTTATTTTGCAAAGTTAATTTCAAAATTTTTTCTGAAGGTCAAATCCGACAAAGAGATAAAATATTCTCTTAATAAATACAAAAACATTTGTCCAAATAAGGATGAAAGATTAAACGAGTTTAATTAATAAAATACCCGGTGATGGAGAAAGTCCACTATTCGCCATCATTTCGAGGCCATGCTGTAGAGGTCAATAAAACTCCTACCTTTCTCAATCTCCTCGGTTAGAAAAAGAGTAGCATTACCATATGTCACGACGGCCTATGGTTTGGATTACAGTTAATCTGTAGGTCTTCATAGTCTATGGCATCAAACTATGTGAATTTTCGATAAAAACTGCATTAAAACATCAAGAACAAAAACATTTTTCCAAGTAATTAGAAGGGAGATGAGCAAAGTACCATCTTTTGAGAACATTTGTATCTCTTAGACGCTCGATCTGTCCCTGTGGCCACAACTCTGTTCGCTCTAGCGGTCAGTCACGCGCACGAGTAAACTGCAGGGCGCAAAAATGGAAACTTTTCCTCATTGTAAATATATTATATGATATTATAAGATATAATATGGTAGGGAGAGATTGTAACCTTCATGAATCTGCCTTCACCCCACAGATAATAAAAATAATCAGCAAGTAAAGATATTTTTGTGCCACAGAAAATAAATTTCAAATAATATGCATCTGTAGAAATTTGCGACAGGACTTTTTATCCCGGGCATCGCGGGGTACCTATGCTAGTTCGTATCTGGCCATTTTGTTTAGTCTTGCGTCATTTTAGCAGCCAAATTTCTATTTTAAAATTACTATTCTCATGGTTTCTTAAATCAATAATATATTAATTTCAATTCATGTTCGTCTCAAATAAAATATCTAGGTTATGTAGGGAGATTTGACATTTCGGGGGAAGATGTGTTGTCGAGATAAAAGGTGGAATTGTATATATACCTCTCTGGAACAAAAATCGAGTTACCAGTACCTGATATACATGAAAGAGAAATAGTACCAGCGTGGTAACTTTAGGCGAAAGCGGCAGAATCGCTCTAAGTGGTAGTATATTGAGAAAGTACATCAGTAACTTAACATACTCTGACAAATAATTTTAGAAATATAAAAATTGTTTAGATGATGACATCGCCCTTCAATATCTGATACCTAATCCTTGTTAGAAACTAGTGATTGAGGGAAGATATTCTACCTCACAGGTGATTTAGAAACTGTATCCTTAGTAAGTGTATTTGGAGCAAATTAACATAAGCAAAGTAGATGATTGTGCAGAAAATGGACAGAATTTCATTTAGAACAATTCTAGTCTAGATATATTAATTAAATTAATCTTAAATTGCAGGTACTCCATGGCAATTTAATCCTACAATTTTGCCATTAAACTAGGACAAAATTATTTATGGTTTGTACAAAAATTTCAATAAAATGAATCATGAAAACAAGGTATTTGGTGTAATTTCACACAGGACAGGACAGAAGCTAGACAAAATATTCAATGTCGGTAACAGCTTAGGTTACACGCTTAATCTAACCATACAGGACAGTTCAGGTGTGTAGAGGTATAATAAGAGATAAGTATATGTATATATATATATATATATATATATATATATATATATATATATATATATATATATATATCTAGTCTAAGGAAAAAAATAACTAAAGACATCTGGGTTTAGCTTTGCCGCTTCGAGGTTCTCCGGTAACATAGGAGAACGGGCAAAATGGTAAGTGATACGAGACTGATTCCTGACCTCAGCTCAAAAAAAGGCACTTCGAAGGTGTACTTATAAACAACTCAGTCAAAAGTGCAAACTGCCGATCTCGTATTACCCTCTCTCCAAGCCACAAGACGCAAAAGTGCGGGAGACCAACCTAAGGTTCCACCTTGCGAGCCCCCCCTTCCATTCACCTCCCCACCCACCTCAGCGGAAGTAAGTTGGGTATATAACAGGATGACCCGTGGAAACCAGGCTTTTTGTTCGTTCTCACCGGAGCGACAAGAAAGTCACCGGTTGACAGAAGATATTTCGAGAATGACAAGAAGACTAAAAAATCACCAGTACAAAGTTATTGCAAGTTAAGGAGAATTTGCAGTCCTTGTACAATGCCAAATTGTACCAAGGAAGCTTGGCGCCGTTTGAGCCCTAAGATTAGTGAGTATCAACCGACACGGATTGAGGACTCCAAATCTTATTCTATCTGAGTTTGACAACTCCAAACTAGATAGATTTCTTATCCAAAAATCGAAACTATATAAGCAGGGCCCAAATCGCTAGAAAAGAATATAAACATATCCCAAGATTAGAAACCTTTTCAAGGTCATAAACGTAGGAGAACCAACCCTCCTCATCTGCGTCTTCGTTTTGATTCTCTTACGCCAACTCGAAATTGCTCGTGACGTCACCCGTCAACTCGCCAGGCAAGTCAACGAACGCCATCTAGCGAAAAAACAACCAATTCCGAAAAAAAATTCCCGAAGATATTTCTACTGGATACTGGTATTAATCTCCATTACCTTATGTAAGTAAAGAATAATCCTGTTATTTATGTCCCTGTGCATAAAAATTAGTTTATTGGATGTCAGACTAAGGACAAAGCTATTAACTTAAAAATTGTTCCCCCCGTAAAAATTTATCTCGAAGCGAGCTGTAAGAGCTCACCCAGTAATCCCTTTTTCTTTTCTTAAGTGTATTAGATCTGTATTTATTGTATGTTATTTAGAGAGATGGGTTATGTTTATTAAAGTCTATTTTTCTTTATTAAATGCACTGTTTTAATTATCCCCGAACGAGATGAAGTGGCAATGTTTGATATAGGTAAGAAAGAAAGCCAGTTTATTCATTCACTAGAATAAAAAATAAGTTTAGCACTCTTAGAGCCCGATCCTCAAGCGATCACCGAGGCACGAACTTACGCCTCAATTTAAAGTTATTTGGTTTATTAAAAGTTAATAAAACAAATTAATATATATTAGCTCGGCATTCTACGACAAGATGTCTCTAAGAATTGAACAGGTACGCGTTAACGACTCACATACAGTCTGAACCTAAATAGACAGAAAGAAAAATATTGGTGAAAAGAGAAAAATAATAGAAGTTTTGAAAGGAGTGAACGTCGCTTGGTGATCAGATTATCACTCATTTTTTTCTCTGTTTTATTTTTATTGGTCGTTTTTGAGGGGCAGTAATGATGGGATTTAAGCCTTTGTGTTATTTTTTATTTTGTCTGATGTTCTGTTAACATTTGATATTGTTTGTCTTTTCTATTTATTTAGTTATGCTTAGTTTATTTGTTTTCGGAGGGTTTATTCTAGGTTTGTGTGTTGTATTCGTGTTTCTACTTTTTTCCTTGTCCGGTTGTTGTAATCGAGATATTTATTGGTCATTATCGGCTTTATCTTTCATGAAGTGGTTTTCATCTTAATCTTTATTATAGTTTCAATTTCGGTGGTGTCTTGATCGGTTTTCTTACTTCTAATTCAGTTCAACTTTAAAGAGTTCTATTGGAACAAATAATAAACTAAAATAAGAGCAATATTAGGGTGTAAACACGATTTCCTTGAAGCCTCCGTTCATAAATTTAAATGGCGGGAACGATTGCCAAATAATACTTTTAACAAGTCCCATGAAATTATCAAACAACCATATCTACTATAAAAGTCCTATTTTTACCATTGATCACATTAGTATCATTTATTTAGTATTTATGTATTGCATTATTTGTTGCTTAATAAAATATTCCATTTACTGTTTATATTTATTAATAGTCCAATTAATTTAGTAAAAGGTGGAATATCTTGAGTAAGTGATCAGATACTAGCCTGGTGGTAACCAAACATAAGCCTAACGATATAATAAGTAAAAATTTAAGTAGAATCAGCTTCTAGACTTATTATCAAGTTAGAACGAAAGTAATGAACTATTTTAAGGTATTTATCAAAAATAAAAATAAATTATAAATATAACCTTTAATTGCTGCCTAGAACCTCATTCTATCTCTCAAAGGGCTTATGAATGCCATCTTGTACAACTCTTTAGGGCTTAATGTATAATCTGATTTTAACTTACTTTAAATCTTTTCTCTTATGTCAACCTAAGAGCATCCAAATAAATCTGTAATCCCCTAAACGAGTGATAATCAGAAGGAGTGAAGTCAGAAAAATATGTAGGATGTGTGGCGGTCAAAGTGCAATGTGGATTAGACCCAACGAGGAACTTCACAAATGAGCCCCTTCTTGGCAGTATGAAATCTTAAATTTAGGCACACATATTGAACAATGAAATAATATGCCAGGTAGTAGCAATGGACTAATGTAGAATAAAGCAAAATAATTGTAAATAATGTTAAACTGGAATTTAATATTATTAAGGATGCAAAATAAATTGTTGGGGTTCCCACGCGAAAGTACAAATATACATACATGAGGAAACAGAAGTGAGTTGAAAGGTTTGGAACGAGATAACACAGGCAGCTGGGTAAATGTAGGACGGTATCTCATCTCACCAGCCAAATTTTACGTAAAGCTGTGAAACTGCGGAATCAACCTTGCTATGGAAGCACGAACAGACGGCTAAATCCAAAAACACTCTTAATATACACGTGTCTACACTGAACACGCCCACACTCTTTAACTCCACACAGCAGTCATTACAAAAAACGCCCGAACACACTTTAAACCGATAGGCTCTGCCTCGCGTTCAGATTACGGAAAGAGAAGTCACCCCCACCCCCATAGTTGATGTTGGTATAAATAAGACGGACAGAAACACTCTAGATGATTCATGATTCCTGATTCTCGTTTCTGTCTTGTACATTAGTAGCATTGATTTTATTCGCGTCACAAGTCCGTTTCTTGTCCACGATCCATCATTCCATAGCCACAATAATCTGGCGCTGAAGTGGACTTACGCGAAACACTGATAGCCAAAACTCGACTGTTTCGTTTGTCCAAACCAAGGTATCCCTAAGCCGAGATTAAAGCATACACAATCCGCCATTTTCTTCTGAGTCCTTCCTTCTACCAAAAGATGACCAAGTTAGCTTCCAAGCAAAGCATACGAGCAGATTATCCGTTAAGAACATTTGGAGTCAGACCAAACTCGACATTAAGAGCGTAACCACCTTCTTCCGACACTCACATTCTGGTAATCCCCAAAGGTGGTGACCACCTTTCGTAAACAAGTAACCATTAGGTATACCACCATAAAGTGGTAACCCATAAACTCACTTTATAAACAGGTGAAGAGCTCCTCCAAGAGATGTTCGGTCATTCGAGCTGTGTGAGGACATGCATTATTGTGATATAGGATGACACCCATTTCTGTTGACACCTTTGGTCAAAGGCGGCTTTCAACCGACAAAATTCAGTGTAGTAGAGATTAGCATTAATTCTTTGATTGTTGTTTAACAGTTTCTAATGGACCATTCCTTCAATATCCTACCGTACACTAAACATAAGCTTTTATGAATGAAGTCCTCCTCTCGATTGTTAAGAAATTCTGATTCCTCGACCACTCCACCGTATGATAAAGATTCCACTTCTCATCACTAGTAACAGGCCTACACAAAAATGGTGCCTGAAGGTATCATGAGAGCAATAACTCACACCAAGCAACAGGGTGTTAAGGATTCGCCGTAGATGGTTCGTGCGGGGCACATTTTATAATCACTGGATATTTTCCAATCATCTTCAGTTGACGTAGGACAGTCATATGGGTTAAGTTAAATTGTTCTTAAAGTTTCCTAGAAGTCCTAACAAAATTTACTGTGACAAAAGCTTCCGATTCTTCGGAATCAATTTATTTTTGAGGACCTATTTGGTCCGTGTTTTAGACTTTTGCCGCTGTAGTTGCAATGACACCATTATAATTCTTATAGAGTAAAACATGTCAAATTTGATCTTAAATGCGAGAAAACAGGGTGAATACCAAAGATTATGAACAATCTTTTCATAATCTGAAAGAAAATGGAATAAATTACTCATTTTATCATTCCTAAACGATAGCAAGAGGCACTGCTCTAATAATACTATCTCAAACCTTATTCTTGAAAATCGGAAATTGCTTTCAATCCAACTTTATACATTTGGTTGTCAGGAAGGTGATATAATATATGGATAAAAGGAATCATTCTAATAGTTGTTTAAATATGCTTAAATTTGCCTCAAGCTGATAAAATACAGCTGCAGCAATGCCTAGGTATTTTTTATGCTATCAAATTTAAGGGTGTTTTAAGATAGTAATGCTGAGGCCTTTTCTTTTCAATCAATTTCAAGGCTTTATAAAGCTAGTAATGCCTAGGCTAATTACTGCTAGCAATGTTAAAGCTTTTTTAAGGCTAGTAATGCTTGAGCCTTATTTATGCTCACGATGTTTAGGCTCTTTTGAGGATAATAATGCCTAGGCATTTTTTATGATGGTGTTTCGGGACATTTTAAGATAGTAAGGTCTTGGACTTTTATCTTAGCGATGTCGAGGTTTTTATAAACAAGATATGTCCAAAAATCTTAATGCTAATAATGACAAGGCTTTTTTTAAGTGGGTAGTGCCTAGGCCTTTTTTATGATAGACCTTGCGCCATGATTAGCATCTATTGAATTAAATTCAACAACACCTCACTTTTACTTTGATATGAAAGGGTTGGAAACGGATATAAAATCATATCATAATTCAAAGCGAAGGAAAACTTCAAGAAAGGTATTTATTATTCCGTTAAATTATAAGAGAGCATTAACAATAATTATGGAAACTACTTTGCTAAATAAATATATTTTAGTAAATTAAAACTACTTTTTATTTTCAATAATTACAGCAATTCTTGACAAATTAAATAATATATGAATTTATTTAAACGCATTTAAGTAGTCTGCATGTGGAATATGAAATTTTCTTGAAACTCTGCATGAAGAAGCCTGAGGCCATTTAACTTACATTCATTGCATCATGAAATGTTAAAACTCACCCACCCAATAACAAAGATTCTTTCCAATTTCCTCTCCAATAAAAACGTTTCATTTTAGCTGATAACAATGTTTAGGCTAGTTCTATACCGGCCAGAAAGAGCGCCGCAAAAAAAGCCCTTTATGAAAGCTTATTTAAGCACCTCCAACGACAATGAATATAAAATGCGAGCATCTTTTAGTGTTTAAAATACCATTTATAATGGTTCTTCACGGGTGAGGTTAAGATCTTGACTTGATTTCAATTGAATGTAATTCCCGCTGCAATGTACCGACATGAAAAACAACGGAGCCATTCTCAGCTTTAATTCGCTATTTGAAAAGGGGAATCATCGGAAAATGGGATTTTAACCGCAGTTTACTTCTTTTAATATTAAAGCTTCGTAACATTTGGAAATTATTTATTTATTTGAAAAAACAAAAACTATCAATGATATCTCGACCAGAACTTTGAAAGTTTACGAGTTGTAAACATTTTATTTTGTAATAATAAAAGTCCTGTTGTAAAGACTGTGTCTTTAATATCCTATCTTGTGAAGAGTTAAGAAATCTCTGAGTGCTATACAAAGGGTTTATAACACATTAATATTATGTTGGTGCCATAGTGACGCTCTTGACTCGGTAAAACGTAGCATTCTTTCTCGCATGAGTTTGCAAGTCCATGTATCATTCATTACGGCAACGTCAATGGAACACAATAGACACGGTAAGCCACTTTTCAGCCACACACATCAAAGTTCACGCAACTACAACTCCTTTTTTGCTAAAAGATGGTTGCCAGCGGCTTTCAGAAGCTAGCCGTTGTTTGATTATTACCCTACTCTGTCATTGATGTGGTTTTCCCCTCTTTCTGCTTTTAACCTATCCCCCCCTTCTAAACTGCAATTATGGAAAGTTTCATCCCCACCACAGCACATAAGATTCAAATCGTTGCTAAATCTAACAAGCTCTACATCCTGCATCCCGTAGATCTTCTCAGTAGCCTAAGAGACACCTTGAGTGACGAACTGAGTCCAGATTTGCATCGAGAATCTATCGTTCGGAGCCTTACCACACACATCCAGGAGGTACAGGAAATTTTGGCTCACGAGACCCTTTTGTACCAATTGGCGATAGCTGCCGGTCGCCTCCTCAACATGAACAGCAATAGAAGAATACTTCTGTGGCAAAAGGCATCCATTTACAAACTAACGTTGTATTATAAATTTCTTTAAATTTAAAAGGAGCAAACTTAACGGATGTAGAAATAAAATAACCCATTATAACCTAAACCACAACACAAATGGGAACATATTGCAAAGAGGTACTGACCTATTTCGTTGGGGTTGTCATAGCAACTGACTAACGCTAAAAATCAATAACGAAAAATGTTCGTTTGGATTGTTTGATATTGGTTGGTTATATGTGAGTAATTTAATTGAAGAAGTGTTATTATTTAAATTTAGGTTTATTTTATGGATGAACAACGACTTTAGCATTTTCAACCTTAAAGACGTTGAGGCTGAAGACAAGATACTAAAGGATTCTTCGTTAATTGTTTTGACAAATAGATGAGGCTTCTGAGATAGAAATGCGAATGCCACTCCTGTGAGACAAACCCAAGTGCTTGGCGATCCTGCATTTTAGTAGCAAACCAGTTTGGCCCACATAACGACTCTCTCTAACTCCTTTTCTTTTTCTTATTATTTCTTTTTCTCTTTTCTCTTTTTTTTCATTTTCTCTCTTTTTCTTTTTCTTTTTATACATAGGTGGGACATTTAAAAATTCATAAAATTGGAATCAAATTAAAACAAATAAGATATAAATTTTCCTTTTCAACATAAGCTCCATTGAGGTCACAACACTTTTGCAAGTAATGCTACCATTCAAATAAAGCCTTTGTATAGAATCGAGCTCTCACATTATCAAACCCAACTTAACAAAACTCTTTTAACATTATCAACAGAATGAAAGTGAATGCCCTTTATCTTTTTTCAAAGTTTTGGAAAAAGATCGTCAGGAGTAGGTTAGGCCTCTACGGTTGTGTGTGAGATGAACTCTCAAAGTAATTTTCGCAAATTTGACTTTGTTAAAGAAATGGAATGAACGGGAGCGTTATTGCGATAAGAGTGGACTCTACTGTGAATTTTACCGGCGCGTTTCTCCCTTATACCCCTGTGAAGTTTTCTCAAAAACTTTCATAATAGTTAGGTATCATTGATGGTTCTTCGCCTTTCGAGAAACTCAACAAGTATCACAACTTCCGCATCCAGAAAACAGTGGCCATTACGTTTCATCCTGATTTTGCAGCCATTTGATAGGTCCTTTTCCACCTCTTTTTAAACATTGTTTAGACAGTTTTTTTTGTTTACTAGGTCATATTGGTAAATCCATTCTCACCCGCGGTTTCAGTTCTTTGCCCCCCAAAATACGCAGAAAAATATTCTCCCGCTGATCTATGTGCAAAAACTTTGACCCCCATGAGGAAGAAAGCTTACTGAGCTTCAGTAGTTCGGAATAAACTAAACCGGCCGATATGTTCAATGTACTTGATATCATTTACACTGTTAATCGAAGGTACTCTCCAATTAGTGCCCGCACAAGATTAATGTTTCTTAATTTAATGTTGTTGAAGGTCTGCCTTCAACATATATAAATATATATATATATATATATATATATATATATATATATATATATATATATATCCTCTTACTTAAGTCATCTGTAACTAGTATGTTGATTTATCAGCAATGCTGCACTAGTTCTTCAATCCTTTCCAGTTAGTTTTCTTAGGGTTCTTGATTGAACTTGGATTAATTTTTTATCCACCTATAACTAGCTTATTTGACATTAGTTTATACCAGGTCGACGAACAACAAAACCACAATTAGAAGTAAAATTAAACCAGTTCGTGATTCATTTAATTGTTTGGTTTTGTATTTGAAATCTCTTCATTATTCTGTCAACGATAATATGGTACATTCTGAGATTCTGTGAATTGGCTGATATAAATATTTTGCCTATTCATGACTGAAATTTCCCTTTGGCTACTATAAAATCTTATTTTATCATATTTTAATCAAATTATGGATATCAAAATCATATATTTATATAAAATTAAGGATGTGCATTTACTTCCTGAATCTCTAATTAGATTAAGGTTCATCAAATCTTTTCTTGCTTCTTACCTTTTGTTTGGCTGTCCCTCAGATAGGTTCATGGTAGAAGATGGTCTTTGATCGAATAATTTTCTAATAATGGAAAACAAAAGCTTTGAAAGAGAAGATGCACAAAAACTGACAACATTATCTTAACACATTGCTTATATACAAAATAAGAGAGAAAAAAAATTTAAACGAGAGAGAGACAGCGAGACACAAAAGAACATGGAGGAAATATTTATAATATTTATAAAGGGGCTGACTTGTCTAATGGTTCTGTACTTGTGAATAGAAAAGTCATTTACCTATAGAGAGGCCTGTACTTGGGAATAGAAGAAGTCCTTCTCTGTCAATCTAATTGATTTTTTGTTATTCTTTTATTGTTTCCAGCATTTCGATTTATTGCGTGAATACTTTCCCCTATATACACGCATTATACCTAGCAAACCATCAGTATCTACTGCTTTCTTACTGCTACTCTTTATGTGGAGGTAATTTTATCTGCCGTACCTCAATGGTATCACACATGAATCTATGGCACGAATTAGATCTCCGTTCCCAAAATATCCTCAAAACAGGACAAAACATCAAAGTATGACTAAAAGAGAAGTTATAATAGTCACGTTTTTGGGAGGGGGGAATGGAAGCTGTTGCCAGGGCAATTTTCTTCATATCTTCTCGCAGCTTTCGCGCTCTGCTCCAGATATTTGCATATTTAAATTGCTTAAGTAATAAACCTTACCTAGAATTCGGAGCCGTTAGAACCGTTTTCTGGTGTCATAAACCTTTATATATTTTGAGTTACGGATGTTAGAGGGGATCTTCTGAATCGCCTTTGATGCAAAAATGTTAGATGGAAAAATATTGAGACACCCCTGTAATGTCCTGAATATTCTATATAATCGTATATCATTCTTAGTATTTTCTATCCTAACTTATCAATTCTTGTTATTTTTGTTCTTTTTCCCTCTATTAATTTATTTGCAATAAGTGCCACTTATTCTTTGCTAAACCCATGGTTTCCTTTTCGCTTTTCAGTTATTTGGGTGTAAGCACCGTCATTCTGAGCTTTGAACTTGAGGTTAGAAAGGACAACCTCCAATTAAAATCTAGGCAGAAAAAGGATTCCTTATACTTAAATGGGAGCTAATGAGATATAAACAAGGACATTGTATTATTAATTATTTTTTAAATGGCAGAAATATTCAAGGGCCCTTATGAGAAACCATTTTAAAGAGATCTTCAAAAGAGAATAAGGAAAGAAGGGTAATAGGCCACTTTAATTATAACCTGATCAATCAAAAGAGGAGAATAATTGTCACACGGAAGCAAGGACGAAAACTTCGGGCGCTCTTCTATAATTTTCAGTTAAAAAAAGGCACATAAAATATTGAGGGTGAACATTTTTTGTGTAAAATGATGAACCAACCAGAAAAACTATTTGCTACTACTTTGGTTTTACCGGAAAAGGACCCTAGAAAAAAATCTTCGCTGCTTGTCCTCTGTTTACACGCGACAAGCTGAACAGGAAAATAATTAACAATTGATTTCATGTGATAAATTGACTAGGTTGAGCACTTGGGGCATTGTTGTTTGGATTTATATAAAAAAGATAAAAAGATTGCGTCATTAATTTTTGTTTTCATATGGAAAAAAGACCGGAATATCTCTTTTGTATTTCTCTTTTGTTTACAAATGAAAAAACGAAGAAAAATCTCGGCCGCTCAATCAAACAAGCAGCACTGTTAAATTGGCAAAACTTAATTTGAAATTAGATCTTGATTAAACATTTATATTTATCATTTATTCGATATTTATTTTTTGTAAACGGTTGTCGAACTTTTTTTTTATAATATTGGTAGTTAATGCGATAGAGAGGTACCATACCTGAACGACGCGTTTGCTGGAGGTGAATTTATTAGTCGATGTTTTGTTTAATTTAATTTTATTTTATTTTCTTTTTGCTTGATTCGGGGAAAGTTAAATTAACCTAACACTAGGCTAAAGTTTTATTACGGCGACTTGAGCTCTTGAAGACAGTTGCCAGGTGAGCTCTGAAAAAAAGAACAAAGAAACACCTTTGTCTCTGGTTAGTTATGGAACCCTACACGGAGGGGCATAATCTGGGAAAGGTTTAAATAGAGAAATGTCTAATTTTAGCATTTCTCCCTGGGTTACGAAGACTAAGTAGAGGTCATTATTTATTTTAACTCTAAAATCATATTGATCAATTAGTTGTTTTTTCCAAAGTGTAACACAGACTCGAAAAATAACTTTAAATCTATTAATTTCTCTCACATAAAATAAATACATATTTTCGATATCCGTAAAAAACTGCATTAGTTGTGAAATTAAAAAATAGTTCAGAGAAATTGCAACAAACCCCAAAGACCCAAATCAGCTTCCATCTAAACGTTTGTAATTCTTAGTTGATATCGTTAATTAATAATAGGTCTTCTTCTAATCGACTATCTGAAGCTATGTTCATACGAGTATATAAGACCCAAAGCTGGAGAAAAGTTTCCATCGCTAATATTTTAGCCAGAGTGACTCCTGCTGGATTTTTTGCCTTGCAAATTTAAATCGCTCTTTACATATCACAAAACACCTTTCCCTTTTCTTAGCAATTTATCCTTGTTTAATGGTGTATAATCCCGAATTCGTAATAATGATAGGGTAACGATTTTTGTGCCTAGCTAAGTTTCTGCAATAGCTTGGATATTTCTAAAATATTACAATTTGTTTATTAAATTACGTCCTCGTGTTATTAGCATTGCAATGTACATATCTCCAGCAAAACTTGCACAATAGTCAAAGACGTTAATTTTGTGTTTTTCATTTGCTCGGTGTGTAATCCAGCTTCACAACAAGGTTAAATCTTAAGTGATTCATTAAGGTCATCTTCCTGCTGAGTACGCGAAGCAACAGAGAGGTTGTAGATGAGCTTAATTGCCGGCTTCCACATAGAAACCCAATTCATCAAGTGTTTAAAGTTTTATTGGCGAATTCAATGAAATTGAAGGTTTGTGCTACAACCCACGTTCAGAACAACCAAGTCATTTGTAAACGAATGCAACACGTACTACTACATTAGCCCGCTTTGTTGTGAGTCTACTGAATTTCCCATACTGAATATCCTTTGAAATCTAGGTCAGTAAAGGCAGCATTTATCGTATCCTTAAATTGGAGAAGTAACAGGCGTTAACAATGAAATAAATTTATAAAAATAGCGAGAGGAGCAAGGCTGGTGAGTGCAGTTTTGCGACTGCTTCTTCAGAAGTGGACTGTGACATCGATTTTGTCTCCGGCAGACGGTCTCTGTGGAGCCCAACGTTTACGAATCCGGCGAAATTAATCCATAAACCATACGTTACTGGCCTTCTCCCACCTTTTAATAGGAAAACGCCAGAAAAGAGGAGAGGAGGGAAGGTTTAATGATAAAGTGATATCTGTAGAAAGACCAACTGATTAGTACATTCATTTTTGACAACAATGTCGCAGGAGAATGATATCCGGAGATGCTGGATACCGAGAAAGTTCCAAGCGTCCTAAATTATTGGGGAAAATATGCATTTTAATTTCAAGGGGACGGTACCCTTGCTCATTATGGTCAAAAGTGTTTTTAATTTTCAAATAAAATATTTAGCTAAAAAAAGAATCTTTATTTTGCAAAAAATAACACAAGGCAAAAACTGTTGAAATATTATCTATAGTTTTTTTTAATAAAGGACGACCATAAAAATATTTGGTTTATCCTAAAAAAAAAGGTAAAATTATAGATGCTTTCATTCTGGATATAATCGTAAATGAAAAACAACCATGGAGATCTTATGAATTTGTACCCCTTGTATTATCTGAAAACCAAATCAAAGAAACGATTCATTACCCATCTGTGATATTTATATTAAAATCAACCTACCAGACGAGGTCTTAAAGGATTTGAAATATTGTGTGAGCTTTAGAAGTCCACCCGTATAGGTTTTAGGTCCTCACCTTTTGAATCTCGATAATAATATATTCTAATAATAATAGGTATTTATAATGCGCCCTTTCGAGCTGTTAATTCTCCTAGACGCAGATTGTGTAACGAGGGTAGAGGAAGTTTGCAGGGGAGAGAAATCAATTCTGAAGGGATGTGTCTTCATAGTCTAGGAGCACAAACTGAGAATCAACGGTTACCCATCGAGCAGATGTCAGAATGAGGAGTATTCAGGAGGAAAGCGAGGTTAGAATGGAGTGCCCGAGGAGTTTGACGACGGGAGAGGGCAGGCGAGAGATAAAGAAGAGCCTCAAGGTTTAGGGCCTTGTAGGTGATGAGAAGATTTTATAGTGGGTACAGCAGCGAATAGGTAACCAGTGTTACACCTGTAACAGAGGCATCGAAGGAGAAAACCGTGTGCGGCAAAGGAGGAGGTGGAGAGCATAGTTTCAAACTTGTTATAGGGGGCAAAGGGACGAAGAAGGGAGATTCACTAGAGTAGAATTGCAGTAGACTAAGCGTGAGGTGACCAAGGCATAAATAGCAGTCTCACGGCTTCATCGATCAAAATTGGATCGAATACGTGAGAAGTTGCGGAGGAAACCGATGAAATAGTTACAGAAAAAATTAATGTGCGGTTTAAACGAGAGTAAAACATATTCAAAAAATAACTTTAAATCTATTAATTTTTCTCACATAAAATAAATACATATTTTCGATATCCGTAAGAAACTGCATTAGTTGTGACATTGAAAAATAGTTCGGAGAAATTGCATCAAACCCCAAAGACCCAAATCAGCTTCCATCTACACGTTTGTAATTCTTAGTTGATATCGTTAATTAATAATAGGTCTTCTTCTAATCAACTATCTGAACCTATGTACATACGAGTATATGAGACCCAAAGCTGGGGAAAAGTTTTCATTGCTAATATTTTAGCCAGAGTGACTCCTGCTCGATTTTTCGCCTTCCAAATTTAAATCGCTCTTTACATATCACAAAACACCTTTCCCTTTTCTTAGCAATTTATCCTTGTTTAATGGTGTATAATCCCGAATTCGTAATAATGATAAGGTAACGATTTTTGTGCCTAAATAAGTTTCTGCAATAGCTTGGATATTTCTAAAATATTACAATTTGTTTATTAAATTACGTCCTCGTGTTATTAGCATTGCAATGTACATATCTCCAGCAAAACTCGCACCATAGTCAAAGACGTTAATTTTGTGTTTTTCATTTGCTCGGTGTGTAATTCAGCTGCACAACGAGGTTACATCTTAAGTGATTCATTAAGGTCATCTTCCTGCTGAGTACGCGAAGCAACAGAGAGGTTGTAGATAAAATTAATTGCCGGCTTCCACAGAGAAACCCAATTTATCAAGTGTTTAAAATTTTATTGGCAAATTCAATGAAATTGAAGGTTTGTGCTACAACCCACGTTCAGAACAACCAAGTCATTTGTAAACAAAGCAACACGTACTGCTACATTAGCCCGCTTTGTTGTGAGTCTACTGAATTTTCCATGCTGAATATCCTTTGAAATCTAGGTCAGTAAAGGCAGCATTTATCGTATCCTGAAATTGGACAAGTAACAGGCGTTAACAATGAAATAAATGTATAAGAATAGCGAGACGAGCCAGGTTGGTGAGTGCAGTTTTGCGACTGCTTCATCAGAAGTGGACTGTGACGTCGCCCTTGTCCCCGGCACACTGTCTCTGTGGAGCCCAAAGTTTACGAATCCGGCGAAATTAATCCGTAAACGACACGTTACTGGCCTTCCCCCACCTTTCAATGGAAAGACGCCAGAAAAGAGAAAAGAAGTGAAGGTTTAATGATAAAGTGATATCTGTTGAAAGACAAACTGATTAGTACATTCTTCTGTGACAACAATGTCGCAGGAGAATGATTTCCGGAGATGCTGGATACCGAGAAGGTTCCAAGCGTCCTAAATTATAAGGGAAAATATTCATTTTAATATCAAGGGGATGGTGCCCTTGCTCATTATGGTCAAAAGTGTTTTTTTCAAATAAAATATTTAGCTAAAAAAAGAATCTTTATTTTGCCAAAAATAACACAAGGCAAAAACGGTTGAAATATTATCTATAGTTTTTTTTTAATAAAGGACGACCATAAAAATCTTTGGTTTATCCTAAAAAAAACAGGTAAAATTATAGATGCTTTCATTCTGGATATAATCGTAAATGAAAAACAACCATGGAAATCTTATGAATTTGTACCCCTTGTATTATCTGAAAACCAAATCGAAGAAACGATTCATTACCCATCTGTGATATTTATATTAAAATCAACCTACCAGACGAGGTCTTAGAGGATTTAAAAAATTGTTTCAGCTTTAAAAAGTCCACCCGGATAGGTTTTAGGTCCTCACCTTTGAAATCTCGATAATAATATATTCTAATAATAATAGGTATTTATAATGCGCCCTTTCGAGCTGTTAATTCTCCCAGACGCAGGTTGTGTAACGAGGGTAGAGGAAGTTTACAGAAGAGAGAAATCAATTCTGAAGAGATGAATGAGTCTTCATAGTCTAGGAGCACAAACTGAGAAGCAACGGTCACTATCGAGCAGATGTCAGAATGAGGAGTATTCAGGAGGGAGGCGAGGTTAGAATCAAGTGCCCGAGGAGTTTGACGACGGGAGAGGGCAGGCGAGAGATAAGGTGGAGCCTCAAGGTTTAGGGCCTTGTAGGTGATGAGAAAATTTTCTAGTGGGTACAGCAATGAATAGGTAACTAGTGTTACGCCTGTAACAGAGGCATCGAAGGAGAAAACCGTGGGCGGCGATGGAGGAGGTAGAGAGCATAGTTTCAAACTTGTTGTAGGGGGCGAAGGGACGAAGAAGGGAGATTCACTAGAGGAGAATTACAGTAGATTAAGCGTGAGGAGACCAAGGCATAAATAGCAGTCTCACGGCTTCGTAGATCAAAATTGGATCGAATACGTGAGAAGTTGCGGAGTAACCTGATGGAATAGTTACAGATATGATTGATTTGCAGTTCAAACGAGAGTTGTTCGTCGAAAATAACACCAAGATTCATGAAGATATTAGAAAAGGCAACATTTTTTTCCAAAAGTTGAGAGAGCGGAAGAGAGCTTTAGATTCCTCCACCATCGAAGCGATACCAACAAGATGAACTTCAGTTTTATCGCGGTTACGTTTGAGAAAGTTGGCTGACAGCCATTAATTTATGGAAGTGTAGGCTGATAAGAGCTTGGTAATTGATTGAGAGAACGATACACGGGATGGGGTAAGGTATATCTGAATGTCATCAGCATAGAGATGGAAGGACAGGCCTAATTTGCGAAGAATGGAACCAAGAGGAAGTAAGTAGATGAGAAGGAGGAGGGTAACAAGCAATGAGCCTTGAGGCACCCCAAAATGAATGAGCATACGGGCTCGAAGAAGAGGTTATCGCTCGCGACCGACTGAGTACGGGAGGAGAGGTATGAGCGGAACCAAGCAATTGCAGTGCCTGAGAGACCAGGGAGAGTGCGACAACAATCAAGGAGGACAGAGTGGTCGATGGTGTAGAAAGCAGAGGAGAGGTCTAGGAGGATTAGAATGGTCGTACAACCCTTATAGGCTGCTCTACGTAAACCATCAACCGT
Organism: Ceratothoa steindachneri; assembly: GCA_963969495.1. Taxonomy (NCBI): domain Eukaryota; kingdom Metazoa; phylum Arthropoda; class Malacostraca; order Isopoda; family Cymothoidae; genus Ceratothoa; species Ceratothoa steindachneri. The sequence continues at coordinate 103,593,620 of OZ018327.1, read as the reverse complement.
CTGAAATATTAAGATGAGCCTTTTCAGTAGAGCGGGTAAATTATGCTGGAGGGGGCAAAAGCCCTGTGCAACTGAAACCTAAAAAAACAGAACGCTTTTCCGACCTCAGTGCCTCAAGAGAAAGTGATGCTATCTCTGGGTCATCTTTTGAACTTCTTTTAAATCTCTCTCTTGTGCCTGCTTAGACCCAGTAAAAGGTCAAAGAGCGCGTTAAAAGACCATGAAATATCTAAAATTCAAACTGAACACTAACTTGCTGTTTATTCTTTTTTTAAAAAAGAGAGATGCTGATTAAAATAAAAGGGGGGCAGGGGGAAGGTCCACTAAATTACTTTTAGGTACTTATTCATTCTTTACCCATGACAGCCCGACCAAGAAGGGCCGTCGGCTGCTCTTCCTTTTTCGCAAATTGAAGAAATGGCCGAGTAAATCAAAGAGAACTTAACTATTACCTTCGAAGGCAAAAACAAAAATAATTTGTTTTAAGCGTCTCATACCATTTACATTAATAAGAACGAAGTCAAAAGCCTTCTTGTTTGTTTTTTACACGTAAAACAATTTCAAAACACTCAGATTTTTAAGAACGTTTAACGCACTCTATCACCCTTTGTTAGGTCTAAACTGGCGCGAAAGCGAGAGTGAGAGGTTTGAAAATGGTGTAAAAGAGAGAGAGAGAACATCTGTTTATCTCGGGAGACTGGGGTCGGAGGGCAAGCCGCTACTGAATATTTAGGTTGGAGTAGGGGCATTGCCCTTCCTACTACACCATTAACCGTTTGGGGGCGCCCCAACTAATGAGGCTCAAATTTTACCCTCAAATAAAACTGATCAAGGAAAATCTTTGTTTTCAATCTAAAAATGGCAGGAGAGTTCGTATGTGGCCTCCTTTGTTTACACCTGATTAGTCGACCATAACAAACTTTGTGGTATTTTTGTTTTGTTGCATAAAAACAACCAGAAAACAACTCGAGTAATTATCGATTTGCCCGAAACGAGACCAAAAAAACACTTGGGGGTTTATTTTTAGTTTATTTTTGGTTAAGAACCTTATCATAAGTTTCCACACGAGAAACACTCGATAAACATTCGGGTTTGAGTTTTTACTTTCACACAAATAACCGTCAAAAAAATTATTGTTTTTTAGCTATTTATCCAGGAGCTGGTTGCCTATTGGGCAGATACCCTGATATCCCGGCGTGCGAAAGCAGTTCACAAGCATCACTATATGTATAGTCAATCGAAACACCGCTATCAATTCCTTTCCTACCTTCACAGCAGAATAAACCCACTCTCTCCTCTGTCTAGGAACCCTACCGATGGGGCACGACTGCTCCCTATGTGATGAACTCATATCCCCATATTTCCCTGGGGCGGAACTAGGGCCTCATGTACCCTGGGGAAACGAAAAGTTTTGCCATCGTTCGTTCCTGTCAAAAAATACATCCTGATCCAAACAGCTCCCCGACCCCTTAAGAGGATCAGACGCTGGTGCCGTCGGGCTTAGCGAGGATTGACGCTTCACGTAGAAACTCATTTTGGAAAACCTCGACGTTTCCTTGTGGAAATTAAATTCCCAGAAATTTACCCCCGGAAGGGGCGGGGCTTCTCCTTGAATATTAAATTTTAATCCACTCCCAATTTGGATATTAAGAAATTGCCTAATTTGGAGGTAATTAGCAGAATTTACTCCCACGCCAGATATACTTTTGATATTCGAGCGATTAGTGCGAATTGCTCGACCGAGAACTGTTAATGACACATTAAAACAGACTTATCCGGTTTAAAAGACATTAAAAACAGTACATACACTATTATGATCGTATGTGTACGTATATATTTCGATATTTAATCGCTTTGCGCATTTTTTAACGTTTTTTTATTATTAAAAGTTTGTATTTTGTGTTTCTTTTGATCTATGTTTATTTTTGATAGGTGGATGACCATTTCACAGCCGAATCAGTGTTTCCTTTCAAGGGGTCATAGCCACTTTAATGTAGGTTTCTTAGTTTTACTGAACTAATAGAGTGAGTTAAGATGGAGCCACTTCCTAACCGAGGTCATTTACACGGAAGAATTAATTTAATTGTACCCAACTTAATCTAAGTTGATACGATATATTCTTTGGAGGGGGGAGGGCGTCTATTTACTCAAGCTACAGGGTGTCTTAGCACTCTGATCGTTGCGTATGGGTCAGTAAGGCCCCATACACTGTAACTTAGGACAGTCGTGTTTATAATTAAGGTTAGAGGCCGCCTCTAAATGGAACCTCGTGTTCGCTCAAGTCTTAAAATGAGAACTCTCCTTTTGCCCACACACCTTTGCAGTTGGATAATTAATTAAATTATTTATTTTTCTTTCTCTCAAACATCTCCACCAGTGGTATCGAGACAAATAAATAATTCTATATTTCGTGGGTGTCGCATTGCTAGTATTAATGACATTGCGGAAATAGTAATAATATTTTAACATGGCTGATATTTCCTTTCTTTTGTGCAATCTTTATTGCCATCTGGATAAATATAATACCTGCGACAATTACTTAAAAGGCTCTAACCTCCAACCACCCCAAATCACAGCTCTATAAGACTTCTTCGAGCCAAACCGAGATTAGCAACCACTAAATTCGCTCGTTATTCGCGCATTTAGACCAGCTAACCCGTAATCGGGTGCCCCCGGTAAACTGTTACTCCTGGTACATGGAAGAGTACCACGCTCTCCCGGCGTCACTGCCCCAGCAGTCTCAAAATAGATTGAGGCTACTTGGGCTTTATTCCATCTTGATATTTCAATTTTAACTCCGAATCACCAATTTATTGCAGGCTAGTCGCCGACAAGCACTCGATGATTACTCACTGGTCCTGACGGGGAGGAGGAAGTGTCTGATGAGGTTTCTTGACGTTGATCAGGTGAGAAGGGCTAAGATGCCAGTATTCTACACACCTTTTTCTCCTTCTTCCCAGATATTTACTTCTCTTATCTATCTTTGCACATCAACCACATCTCCACCTTCCTTAGAGATTTTCTCTTGGAAAATTTCATCATGTTATGTCTTTTCGAGGTTTGAGCTTAAAATTTGATAGGAAACGACCATTTTCAGGGGGGGGGGTGAGTTACCGTCTCGGTATCCACGTAGGTCGCTACAAGAAACCATAAAAAGGAGATAAAATATGAATTGCTAGGCACGTCGAGATAAGCATCAAAAAGAAAGATGAGGTCAACGTGGAGGTATGCACCTAGACAAACAGTACACAGATAAAGCAATTCCAGTCACGGCTAATTAACTAATCAGGAGGCAGAATATCCTCGAGCGACGCCTTCTCAAAGTTATCACGATTAACATTCCACAATTGTCCAATATATCAATCATAAATTAGGTAAAGCTAGAATTGAGGTGACCCCAAAAGTTATTAAGATTCACATTAACCAATTAGCAAATAAATCAATGATAAATTGGATAGGGTGAAATTGGATGACCGAAAAAAGTTATCACGACTCACATTGCCCAATTGCCAAATATATCAATGATGAATTGGTAAAGCTGGAATTAAAGCGACACCAAAACTTATTACGATTAATCTTCCCGAATTAGAAAATATATCAATGATAAACGGGGAAAGCTAGAAGTGAGGTGACCCAAAATGTTATCACGATTCACATTGACAAATTGGAAAATTTGTAAATGATAAATTGGTAACAGCTGGAATTAAGATGACCCCCCCAAATTATCACGATTGACATTGCCCAATTGGCAAATAAATCAATGATAAATTGGCAAAGTGAAATTATGATGACCCAAAAAGTTATTAGGAATAACATTGCCCAATTCGCAAATAGAGCTATGACAAATTGGTAAAGCTGGAATTAAGGTGACCTCAAATCTTATGACGATTAACATTGCCCGATTTTCGAATATTTTAATCATAAATTGATAAAGCTAAAAATAAGGTGACCCCCAAAGTTATCACAATCAACATTGACCAATTGTAAAATATATCAAGGAGAAATTAGAAAAGCTGAAATTGAGGTAACTCAAAAAGTTATTATGATTCACATTGACCAATTGGCAAATATATCAATAATTATCTGGCAAAGGCGGAAATGAGGTGACCCAAAATGTTTTCACGATTCACATTGACAAATTGGCAAATATATCAATGATAAATTCGAAAAGATAGTATTGAGGTGACCCCAAAAGATATTACGATTATCATTGACCAATTGTAAAAGAGAACAATGATAAATTGGTAAAGCAGGAATTAAGGTGACCCAAAAAGTTATCACGATTAACATTGACAAATTAGGAAATATATCAATGATGAATTAGTAAAGCTGGAATTGAGGTGACCTAAAATATTATCACGATTCACATTTCCCAATTGGAAAATATGTCAATGATAATTCGTAAAAGCTGGATTTAAGTAGCCCTGAAAAGTTTTTTCGATTGACATTGCCCAATTGACAAATATATCAATCATAAATTGGTAAAGGTGGATTTATTGTGACCCAAAAAGTTGTTAGGATTAAAATTGCCTCATTTTCAAATATATCAAGAAAAAATTTATAAAACTGGAATTGAGGTGACCCAAAATGTTATCACGATTAACATTGCCCAATTAGGAAATATATCAATGATAAAATGATAAAACTGGAATTAAGGTGACCCCCAAAGTTATCACGATTAACAATCCATAATTGTAAAATATATCAATGATAAATTGATAAAGCTGGAATTGGGGCGACCCAAAATGTTATCACGATTGACATTGCTCAATTAGGAAATATATCAATCATAAATTGGTAATGCTAGAATTATGGGTCCTCAAAGCGTTAAAAGGATTAACATTGCCCAATTGGCAAATAGGTCAATGATAATTTGCTAAACCTTGATTTGAGGTGACTCCAAAAGTAATCTAGGTTAACCTTGACCAATTGGCAAATATATGAATAAAAAATTTGTAAAGCAGGAATTAAGGCTGACCCCCAAGGCTATCACGATTCACATTATCCAGGGGGCAAATATATCAAAGAGGAATTGGTGAAGCTGGAATTGAGGTGGCCCAAAAAGTTATCAAGATTCACATTTTCGAATTAGCAGATATATCAATGATTATCGGGTAAAGCCGGAATTGAGGTGACCCAAAATTTTATCACGATTAATATTGACCAATTTGCAAATATTTAAATGATAAATTGGTAAAGCTACGATTGAGGTGATCCAAATTTTATCACGATTTACGTTGCCCAATTGGCAAATATATCAATGATAAATTGGTAAAGATGGAATTGAGGTAACTTAAAAAGTTTCTACGACTAGCATTGCCCAATTGGCAAATATATCAATGATTAATTGGAAAAGCTGGAATTGAGGTGACCCGAAAAAGTTATCACGATTATTATTGCCTATTTGTAAAATATGTCGATCATAAATTAGTAAACCTGGAATTGAGGTAACCCCCAAAGTTTAGACGATTGAAATTTCTCAATTGGCAAATATATCAATTATAAATTGGTAAAGCTGGAATTATAGTGACCCAAAAGTTATCACGTTCAAAATTGCCCAATTGTAAAATATATCAATGATAAATTGATAGACATAGAATTGGCAAATATATGAATGATCAAATGGTAAAGCTGGAATTGAGGTGATCCGAAATTTTATCACGATTCACGTGGCCCAATTAGCAAATATATGAATGATAAATTGGTAAAGCTGGACTTAAAGTGACCTAAAAAGTTATCACGATTAACATAGACCAATTAGCAAATATATCAATGAAAATTTGGTAAAGATGGAAGTTAAGTAACTTAAAAGGTTTATCACGATGAGCATTGCTTAATTGGCAAATATATCTTTAATCCATTGAAAAAGCTGGACCTGAGGTGACCCCAAATGCTATCACGATTAACATTGCCCAATTGGAAAATATGTCAATGATAATTTAGTTTAGCTAGAATTGAGTTATCCCCAAAAGTTATCACGATTGTCATTCTTTAATTGGCAAATATATCAATAATAAATTAGTTAAGCTTGAATTATGTTGACCCTAAAATTATTACTATTAACATTGCATAATTGGCCTTTATATCAATGCTAAATTTGTAAAGCTGGAATAAAGGTGAACCAAAAATTTATCACGATTAATATTGCCCAATTGGACTATATATCAATCTTAAATTGATAAAGCCTGAATTGATGTGACCACAAAAGTTATCAGAATTAACAATGCCCAATTGGAAAATATAACAATGATAAATTGATAAAGATGGAATTGAGGTAACTCAAAAAGTTATAACAACTAGCATTGACCAGTTGGCAAATATATCAATGATCAATTGGTAAAGCTGGAATTGAGGTGATCCAAAATTTAATCACGATTCACATGGCCCAATTGGCAAATATATCAATGATAAATTAGTAAAGCTGGACTTAAGGTGACCCAAAAAGTTATCACGATTAACATTGCCCAAAAGGCAAATATATCATAGATAGTTTGGTAAAGATGGAAGTTAAGTAACTCAAAAGGTTTATAAGGATTAGCATTGCACAATTGGCAATATATCTTCGATCCTTTGGAAAACCTGGAATTGATGTGACCCCAAATGTTATCACAATTAACATTGACATATTGAAAAATATGTCAATGATAATTTAGTAAAGCTGGAATTGAGGTGACCCCAAAAGTAAAGACGATTGACATTGCCCAATTGGCAAATATATCAATGATAATTTGGTAAAGCTGGACTTGAGGTGACCCCAAAAGTTATCACGATTAATATTGCCCAATTAGCAAATATATCAATGATAAATTGGTAAAGATGGAAGTTAGGTAACTTAAAAGGTTTATCACGATTAGCGTTGCCCAATTGGCAAATATATCATTGATCAATTGGAAAAGCTGGCATTAAGGGGACCAGAAATTTTATCACAATTAACATTGCCAAATTAAAATATATGTCAATGATAATTTAGTAAAGCTGTAATCGAGGTGACCCTAAAAGTTATGACGATTGACATTGCCTAATTAGCAAATATTACAATCATAAATTGGTAAAGCTAGTGTTATGTTGACCGTGAAGTTTTTACTATTAACATTGTCCAATTGGCCTTTATATCAATGCTAAATTTGTAAAGCTGGAATTGAGGTGACCCAAAATGTTATCACGATTCACATTGCACAATTGGAAAATATGTCAATGATGAATCGGTAAGGCTGGAATTAAGGTGACTCCAAAAGTTATCAGCATTAAAAATGCCCAATTGGCAAATATATCAATGATAAATTGATCACAGATGGATTTGAAGTAACTCAAAAAGTTATCACGACTAGCATTGACCAATTGGCAAATATATCAATGATCAATTGGTAAAGCTGGAATTGAGGTGATCCAAAATTTTATCACGATTAACATTGCGTAATTGGCAAATATATCAATGATAAATTGGTAAAGATGGAAGTTAAATAACTCAAAAGGTTTATCACGATTAGCATTGCCCAATTGGCAAATATATCTTTTATCAATTGGAAAAGCTGGAATTGAGGTGACCCCAAATTTTATCACAATATATAAATGATAAATTGGTTAAGCCTGAGTTAATGTGACCCAAAAAGTTAACGGGGTTATCATTGCCCAATTTGCGAATATATCAATGATAAATTGGTAAAGATAGAGTTTAGATAACTCAAAACGTTATCACGACTAGCATTGCCCAATAGGCAAATCTATCAATGATCAATTGGAAGAGCTGAAATTGAAGTGACCCTTAAAGTTTTCACGATTGACATTGCCAAATTAGCAAATATATCAATTAAGAATTGGTAAAGCTGGAATTATGGTGCCCAAAATTTATCTTGATTAACATTGCCCAATTGTAAACAATATCAATAATATATTAATTAAGGTGGAAGTGAGGTGACCCCAAAAGTTATCCCGATTGACCTTGCGCAATTGGCAAATATACTAATCATGAATTGGTAAACCCGGAATTAGGGTGACCCCAAAAGTTATTACGATTAACAGTTCCCAATTATTTTTTATATTAATGCTAAATTTGTTACGCTGGAATTGAGCTAACCCAAAATGCTTCAACGATTAACATTCCCGAATTGGCAAATATATCAATGATAAATTGGAAAAGATTGAATTTTGGTTTCCCAAAAGCTTATCACCATTAACATTGCCCAATTGGCAAATATATCAATGATAAATTAATAAAGCTCGAATTGAGGTAAGCGCAAAGTTATCACGATTAACATTACCCAATTGTAAAATATATCAATGATAAATTGGTAGAGCTGGAATTGAGGTGGTCCAAAATTTTATCGCGATTTACGTGGTCCAATTGGCAAATATATCAATGAAAAATTGGTGAAACTGGAATGAAGGTGACCCATAAAGTAAAAACGATTAACATTTCCCAATTGGCAAATATGTCAATGACAAATTGGTACAGATGAAGTGAGGTAACTCAAAAAGTTCTCACGATTAGCATTGCCCAATAAGCAAATATATCATTAATTAATTGGAAAAGCTGGAATTTAGGTGACCCCATAAGGTATCACGATTAACATTGCCCAATTGGAAAATATGTGAATAATAATTTAGTAAAGCTAGAATTGAGTTGACCCTAAAAGTTATGACGATTGTCATTCCCCAATCGGCAAATATATCAATGATAAATTGGTAAAGCTGGAATTATGTTGACCCCAAAATTATTACTTTTAACATTGCCCAATTAGCCTTTATATCAATGCTAAATTTGTAAAGCTGGAATACAGGTGAACCAAAAAGGTATCACGATTAACATTGCCCAATTGTAAATTAAATCAATGATAAATTGGTAAAGCTGGAACTTAGGTCACCCTAAAAGTTATCACGATTATTATTGCTGAGTTGTAAAATATATCAATGATAAATTGGCAAAGCTGGAATTAAGGTGACCCAAATAGTTATAGTAGGGGAATCTTCACTCCCCCGTTCTCTCCTCGTGGAGTCACAAGGCGATTACCGCAAAGACTTTCGGCCCCGGCACCGTCGTGTCAAGCGCGTAACCGCAGCGCTGTGCCACTCCTGCTCTGAAAGACCGAAAGGTTGTAAAATGCAAGATCTCCCTCAGTATACTAAGATTCAATTTCACCCTAAGTAAGAAATTGGAGACGTGTTTCTCCCAAGCTCGCAGGCTAACGAGGAGCCAATGTAAGACCTGGTGAGAAAAACCGTTTTACATAAGAACACTCCTGGGCTCTCCTTAAGACTTTTCCCTCTGCCCACTTTCCCAGTGGGGTGACGAGGTATGTGAATAAGAAACACTGAGGAAAATCTTGGTAGAATACGTCAATCTCCAGGTGACGAAAGCCTCGGATTAAGACCCGGGGCCACCTAGACTGGATTAGTAGAATACGTCATTCTCAGGTGACAAGGTCCTCGGATTAAGACTCTGGGCTACCTAGACTGGACTTGTAGATTACTTGGCTCGCCAGAGCAAGAAGTACCTTGCAAGAGAGGCAGGGCTACCTACCTTAGGGGCTAAGAAGCAGCTCATCCTCGAGCTAGCCCCTGGTTATCAAACGTCCTCCTTGAGGAATTGAAAAAAGAAGAAGGAAAAGGCTTCCCCTCGAGCCCGTTAATCAGTGGCCACACCAAACTCATAAGTTAACTTGGTGGAGGAACCAAGTTCAACTTATTTTCGTAAGAGAAAACCCCCTCCTCGATCCTCGCCCTTGAAAAAGACCCTTGCCGAGTTTAGTCCTTGCCCATGAGGAATTAAGTAATGAAGGAAAAAAGCTCCCTATCGTGCTCGTTACTCGGTGGTCACACAAAAATCTAAGTTAACTTGGTTTATGAACCAAGTTTTACTTACTTTCGCCAGAGAGAACACGCCTATCTCGGTGCCACCTACAGAACGGTGATTGTTCTCGTCCTTGAAGAACCCTCCCTGGATACCGTGTGGGCTCCCATCTGCTACCCTCGTCAAAGATACCTCGAGATCCCACCCACCTACATCTGGCCGTTCACCACGCGTCGTGACGCAAATAACATTCTTGGGGTATTTAAACTCCGGTAGAGTTCATAGGACTGAATCTTATAGATTGAACGGTGCAGCGAATTTAGCAAATTTTAGAGAGGCAAGCTTATTAAAAGAATTATTGTGTATTAAAATATTTGAAGTATTAATGTGGTTAATGGATAAGTTTTGTGTATACATAAGTGTATTTAGGGAATTATTGTGCGTTTCTCTATCTCCTTATATGTTTCCAACGGCTCTTCATGAATATAAAAATATAAGGACTCTCAGCACTCTTAGAAAAAAAAGTGAGGCATTCTACGACAGTTATCACGATTTACATTGCTTAATTAGCAAATATATCAATCATAAATTGGTAAGGCTGGAATTGAGGTGACCCAAAATGTTATCACGATTGACATGGACCAATTAGCAAATATATGAATGATAAATTGGTGAAGTTGGAATTGAGATTACCCAAAATGTTAACTCGATTAACATTGCGCAATTGGCAAATATATCAATGAAAAATTAGGAAAGCTGAAATTGAGGTGACCAAAAAAGTTATCATGATTAACATTGGCCAATTGAAAAATATATCATTGATAATTTGGTAAAGATGGAATTGAGGTGACCCCAAAAGTTATCACGATTAACATTGCCCAATTGAAAAATATGTCAATGATAAATTACTAAAGCTGGAATTGATGTGCCCAAAAAATTTATCACGATTTACATTGCCTAATTGGCAAATATGTCAATCATATATTGGTAAAGCTTCAATTATGGTGACCCAAAAGTTATTAAGATTAACATGGCCCAATTTGCCTTAATATCAATGCTAAATTTGTAAAGCTGGAATTGAGGTTACCCAAAATGTTATCACGAGTAACATTGCCTAATTGGCAAATATATCAATAATAAATTGTTAAAGCGTGAGTTGAGGTGACCAAAAAAGTTATCACGATTAACCGTGTCCAATTCAAAAAAATATATATAAATGATAAATTGGTAAAATGTAATTGAGGTGACCACAAAAGTTATCACGATTAACATTGCCCAATTGGAAAATATATCAATGAAAAAAAGGTAAAGCTTAAATTGAGGTGACCCCAAAAGTTATCATGATTGTCATTGCCCAATTGGCAAACATATCAATGATAAATTGTTAAAGATGGAATTGAGGTAACTCAAAAAGTTATCACGACTAGCATTGCCCAATTGGCAAATATATCAATGATCAATTGGAAAAGCTGGAATTGAGGTGACCCCAAAAGTTATCTCAATTGATATTGCACAATTGGCAAATATATCAATCATATATTGGTAAAGCTGCAAGTATGGCCCCCCAAAAGTTATTACGATTAACATTGCCCAATTACACTTTATATTAATGCTGAATTTGTAAAGTTATAATTGACGTTACCCAAAATGTCATCACTATTAACATTGCCCAATTGGCAAATATATCAATGATAAATTGGTAAAGCCTGAATTGAGGTGACCAAAACACTTATCACGATTAACATTGTCCAATTGGAAAATATATTAATGATAAATTGGTAAAGATGGAGTTGAAGTTACCCCAAAAGTTATCACGATTGACCTTGCCCAATTGGCAAATATATCAATGATAAATTAGTGAAGGTGGAATTGAGGTAACTCAAAAAGTTATCACGACTAGCATTGCCCATTTGCCAAATATATAAATGATCAATTTCGAAAAGCTGGAATTGACGTGACCCCAAAAGTTATGACGATTGACATTGCCCAATTGGCAAATATATCAATCATAAATTAGTAAAGACGGGAATGTGGTGACCCAAAAGTGATCACGATTAACATTGCTCAATTGTAAAATATATCAATGATAAATTGATAAAGCTGGAAGTGAAGTGACCCCAAAAGTTCTATCGATTGATATCGCCATATTGACAAATATATCAATCATAAATTTTTAAACCTGGAATAAGGGTGACCCAAAACGTTATCACGATTAACATTGCCCAATTTGCATATATATATCAATGATCAATTGGTAAAGCTGGAAGTAAAGTAACCCAAAGAGTTATCCCGATTGTCATTACCCAATTGGGAAATATATCAATCATAAATTGGTAAACCTGGAATTAGGGTGAACAAAAGTAATCACGATTAACATTGCCCAATTGGAGTTTATATCAATGCTAAATTTGTACGCTGGAATTGAGCTAACCAAAAATGCTATCAAAATTAACATTGCCCAATTGTCAAATATATCAATGATAAATTGGTTAAGCCGGAATTTTGGTGAGCCAAAGATTTTCATGATTAATATTGCCCAATTTGCAAATATATCAATGATAAATTGTTGAAGCTGGAATTGAGGTCACTTCCAAAGTTATCACGATTAACATTGCCCAATTGTAAAATATATCAATGATAAATTAATAAAGCTGGAATTGAGTTGACCCCAAAAGTTAACACGATTGACATTGCTCAATTGCCAAATATATCAATCAAAAATTTGTGAAGCTAGGATTATGTTGACCTAAAAGTCATTACTATCAACATTGCCCTATTGGCATATATATCAATGATAAATTGATAAAGCTGGCATTGAGGTGACCCCCAAAGTTATCACGATTAAGATTGCTCAATTGTAAAATACATTAGTGATAAATTGGTAAAGCTGTAATTGCGGTGACCCAAAATGTTATTGTAGGAGAATCTTTAACCCCTGTTCTCTCCTGTTGGAGTCACGAGGCGATTACCGCAAAGACTTTCGGCTCCGGCACCGTCGTGTCAACGCGTAACCGCAGCGCTGCGCTACGCCTGCTATGAAAGACCGAAAGGTTTTAAAATGCAAGATCTCTCCTAGTAGACTGAGATTCAATTTCACGTCAATTAAGAAATTAGAGACGTGTTTCTTTCAAGCTCGCAGGCTAACGAGGAGCCGATTTAAGACTTGGTGAGAAAAACCGTTTTGCATAAGTACCCTCCTGTGCCCTCCTCAAGCCTTGCCCCTCTTCCCACTCTTTCAGTGGGGTAACGAGGTATGTGAATATGAAACACTGAGAAAAGTCTTGGTAGAATACGTCTTGAATTAAGACCCCGGGCTACCTAGACTGGATTGGTTGAATACCTCATTCTCAAGGTGACGAAGTCCTCGGATTAAGACCCCGAGATACCTAGACTGGAGAGGTAGAATACGTCAGTCTCCAGGTGACGAAGTTTCCGGATTAAAAACCACGGGCTAATAAGACTGTACAGGTAGATTAATTGGCTCGCCAGACCAAGAACTACCCTGCAAGAGAGGCAGGGCTATCTAACTTAAGGTGCTAAGAAGCAGCTCATCCTCGAGCTAGCCCCTTGTTATCAAACGGAACATTAAGTGTACTTAATCGTGTTCAACTTACTCTCTTCAGAAAGACTCCTCATATCCTGGGGCCATCTTAAACACCAGGGATATTCCTCGTCCTTGAGGAATTAAGAAAAGAAGAAGGAAAAGGCTCCCCCTCGATCACGTTACTCGGTGGCCACACTAAACTCATAAGTTGACTTGGTTGAGGAACCAAGTTCAACTTTCTCTTATCAGAGAATCCCCCCTCCTCGATCCTTGCCCTTGAAAAGACCTTTCCCGAGTTCAGTCCTCGCTCATGAGGAATTAAGTAATGAAGGAGGAAAGCTCCCCTTCAAGCTCGTTACTCGGTGGTCACACTGAAATCTAAGTTAACTCGGTATATGAACTAAGTTCCACTTACTATCCCTAGAGAGACCACGCCTTGGTGCCGCCTAAAGCACCGTGATTGTTCTCGTCCTTGAAGAACCCACCTGAACACCATGTGGGCTCTATCTGCTACCCTCGCCAAAAATACTTTGAGATCCCGCCCGCCTACTTCTGGCCGTTCAGCATGCGTCGTAGCCCTAATAACATGCCTGATGTATTTAACCTCCAGAAGAGTCCTTAGGACTAAATCTTATAGATTGAAGTGTGTAGCAAATTTAGCAAATTTTAGAGGGGCAAGCTTATTTAAAAAATTATTGTGTATTATATTATATGCTGTATTTCTGTGGTTAATGGTTAATTTTTGTGTATTAAATTGTTAAAGTAAAAATATAAGTTTGTTTGGGGAATTATTGTGCGTTTTTCTATATCCTTACGTGTTTTCAGCGGCTCTTCTTCAAAATAAAAATATTAACACTTTAAGCACTCTTAGAACAAAAAATAGGGCATTCTACGACAGTTATCACGATTCACATTGCCCAATTGGCAAATATATCAATTATAAATTGGTAAAACTAGGTTTGAGGTGACCCAAAATGTTCTCACGATTGACATTGCCCAATTGGAAAATATATCAATGATAAATTGGTAAAGATGGAATTGAAGTGACTCAAAAGATTATCACGATTAACATTGCCCATTTGGAAAATATATCAATGATAAATTGGTAAAGCTAGAATTGAGGTTAACCCCAAAAGTTATAACCATTCACATTGCCCAATTGACCTTTATATTAATGATAAATTGGTAAAGCTGAAATTGAGGTGCCTCAAAAAGTTATCACGATTAACATTACCCAATTGGAAAATATATCAATGATAAATTGGTAATGCTTGAATTTAGGTGACCCAAAAAGTTATCACGATTCACACTGCCAAAGTGGCAAATATATCAATGATAAATTGGTGAAGCTGGAATTGAGGTGACCCCAAGAGTAATCACGATTAGCATTGCCCAATTGGAAAATATATCAATGATAAATTGGTAAAGTTGTAATTGAGGTGACCCAAAAATTCCCACAAAACAGGACATTCATTCATTCGGTCAGCTCGATTTATTTAAGTTCAATTTGCTTTCAGATTAAATGAATTTTCTTTGTGAGACAAAGTTACTTTGTATAACACAAACTACATAAGGCATTTCCTAACTTCCTAAAACTAATTTACTTCCGTCAGTCTTCACCCTTTTAATACACTATTAATTTCAACTCAACAGAAGCGTGAACAGCATCAAACATTCCAAAAATTTTATCCTTAACGAAATTTTATTTTTAGAAAAATGTTAAGAAGTATCTTTGATTCACATGCATTTTGGCTAGAGCGCCACATAACTCACTTCATTCTTTATAGCGCACATGTGGCGATTGCTAGCAAGGGCAGAAGTTGGCGTAATTCACTGTCACCTTAATACTAGGTTATATTAAAAACTACAAAAAAAATTGATAAAAAAATAATAAACATCAACAAACATGGGAAAATCTAAAGAGAAACTTGTTCGCGGACAAGTTTGTGTCCGCGAACTCATCTCGAGTATAATGGATAAAGGGCAGCACCGCGCTTATGCTAGTACCAAGACAGGTAATGTGATTGAAGATGCCCAGAATGGAACATTTAACAAGAATATGCCGTACATTCTGGAAGAGAATGCAGTCGTTGTAGTAAGGTTCCGGGAAGTTTTCCCTCAATTGCCATCTTGAACACTCCTTGTTCTGTCCTTAGTTCGATTGGTGACCGTTCCTTTTCAGTTTGTGCTCCTAGACCCTCGAATGCCCTGGTCTTCCTGTCGAAGTTTAAACCTCTCCTGAAGACTCATTTCTTCAGAATTGCCTTCTCTTCCCCCTGTAAACTTTCTCAACACTCGCTACACAGCCTACGCTCTGTGAACGCTAACAACCCTGAAAGGCGCATTATAAATACTTATTATTATTATTATATTATATTATATTATTAATTATCTATCAGTCTGTCGAAAGCGGGTAATTCGGAGAGGAGAAAAGGCGACCAATAACAACCAAAACCTTGTGGTTAATTGGCACGAAGAAGCCAATGGCTGTGTTCACTAAATAATTCTCTTGGCTTGATTTAATGATGAAAGGTTAGCTGTAACGTTCACGGCCCAACGAAACCCCACTTCACCCTATATATTCAGCCATACTTTTGCTCGATTAAACTTCCTCCTTATTTAACGCAACTTTTATCCTTGCATCATTACTTTACTTTTTTTGATAATTTAACGTGATTCTTAAATACTATTTTCCAACTCTTTATAAAGGGATTCACATTTATTTTATGATAAGTGTATTAATATATCCTTAATCTCACCTTTTGGATCCCCTTCCCCCAATCTTTGGTATTCTGTCGGTGTAGACAGATTATCCTTAACCTTCATAGGATATTTTTAAATCGAGATCTTGTGGAGTATTTTACTTAATGAAGACAAAACGAACAGAGATGAGCAACAGTAAGTTTCCTTTATTTGCTGGATTAGTTATTGTGGTAACAATCGACCTATTTAATTTTGGGGGAAAGGGGGGTAGTTTGCTTTCCTGCGATTTAAATGATTTCTCATTCTGCTAATAATTTTAGGTGGAATTTTGTTGTTTTAAAGGAGTTTACCTCCATTACTCTGTGGAGGAGGCTTATATAAAAAAGTAAACCTTCCAAATACCTTCTATATTGTCACGTGTTTTTTAAATCAATCTTTTTTCGCTATATCCTAATTAACATTTGTTCTTCCAGGCAACAATATAATGAACTTATATTTAAATTTTTTCTCGTATGTTCGGAGGAGTCAGGCTTTTATTACCGATTCTTAGTGATCTTACCCTGTATCATGCCTCATTTATCTAGATTTATCTTTAAGCTACGATTATTTTCTTGTTTATGTACATTGGATATTGGACGTAGTAAGAGGCGAAAATAGTGGGCTATGTATATAGTGAGAGAGTAAATTTTTGAAAGAATGTGAAAATATAGAAAAGGTTTAGAGGAGGAAATGAAAAATGGAAAAGGACCCTGGTCAAAATGCATCACTGGCATATATTGAGATCTTTATTTTGTATAGGGTATTTCTGTAATTTTTTTTGTCTTTAATGTTTGAGCATAAGTGAGGCATTCAAGCCATTTTATGAGCGTGGTTTGTCCCGCAATTGGTATTCGCACAACTCTATAGCTTACGATTAGTATGATTATTATTTTGATCTCATTTTTACTTAGTGGGGGCTTTTCAGATTTAAAGAAGCTAGAACTACACTTGGTCAATTAATTAAATGTGTACCCTATGTACCATCGTGTCACGTCGTCGTGAGTTGATAGTTTGTAATTGAGGAAAGGTCGTATCTGTCTTACGCCGTCCATATCTAAGTGTCAGCGAAAGAGCTTAGGGCGGTGGGGCGGAGGCTGTTGTCAATGACTTGTCATATCCTCTTCACCCTTTCCTTGATTGCCACGTTGATAGGTGTAAGCCCAATCGAGTCCAAGAGCTCCCTTTGTCTTTTGTCTTCTCTACTTCGGGTATTTGTAATGATTAAACCTCTTTAATCTGAATCCATTGTTTCCCTAATGATTAGCTTCCAAGGATTCGCCTCCAGCGGCACAAGAAAGTAGATCATCCTTGAGTGAATGCACTTAATGAATGCCTTGAGTTTATTTGAGGGATTCAGAGAGATAAAAATGAAAAAATACCCCAAATCTGTCTTTTCATTTGCCGCAGTTTGATCGACATGACTCCTGTAACCTCCTTTTGTGATCCGGAACTTCAGAACCGTGCCCTCCTTACAGTTTGGGATTCACCTCTCTTCCAACGCGTCATCAGTAAGAGTTCTTCTGAACGTAGGAAATATTTTGCCTTTTGGAGCATTTATCAATATATTCGATCTTCCCTTCGAAAAGTTCATATTTTCTATCACTCTAGCCGTATTTCTCCAAATAAATTCCCTATTAAGGTATGCGGCCAAGAATATTTGTGATATATCATCCGCGAATTGCACGTGAAGTGAACGCTCAGAGAGAGATTGTGGTAGGTTAGATATGTATATGTTTTATAGAGTAAAGTGTTCAGACGGTCCCCTTGTGGGGCTGCCGCTTCGAACTCTATATTTATGCCTTTCTAGTCGTTCATCTGTATGTAGGCTTTCATCTCCATTATATAGTCACAGAGAATCCTGTCAAGTATGAGGTTGAAATCTAGATGCTAGATATTGTCTTGCAAGCCTCTTCAACATATCGAAGAACCAGGACGCTTTGCCTTTCTGCCTTATTTTTGTCTGTCTCTTGTTTCTCATAAAACCGTGTTTCTGCCCATTATGAAACCTGACTTGATTAACAACTGAGGGGAATATGTTGAACAATATCTTCTCAAAGATATAGGCCTAAAGCTGACGGGGCTGTCCAACAGTTTGCCAGCGTTGGAATAAATATCATTTTGGTCACTTAAAAAAGTTTGATGAGGCATGGATATAATTCTCCCGGTTCACCATCGTTTATCCTGGTGCACTTTGACGATAGAATTTTATAGTTATAGAGTTCTAACGCAATAAATTTTACTGCCATCGTTCTCCATAATCCGATCCTAGGACACACAATGATGATAAAAGGTTTTGTGCGTTTAGTTGCTTATTCTCTTTGGTCTCGCAGTCGAGATCGTAATTGTAAAAGATGAAGGTGCAGAAAAATTCCAAACTTTCTCAAATTTCTCCCGCCTCAATAATCAACGAGACGTTATCATTTAAGTTGGTACGCCGTTATTGGAGACTTCCTTTAAGTCTCTTTTACTTTCTGCCAGAGCGTGTTTGTTGTTTTCTATGTCTGTTCAATATAGCAAGTTGTCCCAGAGTACAGTTTGTTGATCATAGTGAATAGTCTCAGTTCGTTTTATTTCATTCAGTCTTCTGTGGATGTTATGGTTGGGGCCACTAGATTAAACATGTCCTTGTATTCACGGGATACGACTCTCATCTGTGGAGTCCAGGGAGGGAATGGGAGTGTTTAATACTTGTTTCGACTTAGAAATATTAATTTGATCTTAACTAATTAGCTGGCTGTTATTTTATTTCATTCTGCTTGTATTTCTTCAAGGGTAGTTTCTAATCGTTCCTGGCTGTGGATTTTAGAAATTACGTTGTACTGAAAAGTATTAGTCTGTCTTGCTGAGCTATTAGTCCGTGTCTGGAAATTAGCATTATGTCTAGGTTATTTTCCTTTACTATATTGACATAGGTGATAATATTTCCGTTCTACCCATTGATGTTCATGTGTATTAACATAAATTTATTTGTCGATGTTGTCATTGTAAGTAGATGGTTTCTTTAATACTCTAAGTTGGCGGCTAATCGCGCTCTACTTTGAAACCTTTGGGTGTGTTACTGGCTATATATATGCTCCTTATCGGATTTCTTTTTCCTAAATTTTGTGTCTGTTAAAGTCGTATAGCAGTCATGATGATTAGCTTTAAAGTCCGTGAGAGAGGGCCTTAAAATAACATAAGAAAACGAGTCAAAGAGTTTTAAAAGAGTTCCTACTTCTATTTTCCAGTTCTAAGACCTCCTTCTACGTCGTGGGATTTTCTTTTCTACTGGAATGGGGCGGATAAAGCTGTGTAAATTTTGAGGTTAATTTTCCTCGCAGGGTACATTTTGGAGCGATGCGAGCGATGCACCTCTTTATGTCTCATGGCAGCTGACTCTGTTTGGTCACGTGTTATAATTGTCGGCGGGTCATTTGTTTATTGTCCTATTCTTGTGTGAGTGGTGCATTTTTTATCTGTGTTTTATTATTTCAGACGTCTTGAGTCAAATATGACAGAAGGGACACTTAGGGAGGGGATTATCTCATTTCGCTTCGTATTGATGTGCGACACAAGTGCATGACTTCTTTGGAGGGCGAGTTTTCCGGAAACATCATCTCTTGCATGCTGTTTCTTACGAGCATTTGGTTGACTCCCATGGCAATAGTCCCTGGCAGAGTTTTGTTTGACATGTTTTCGTAATAAAAACAAGATAAGATTTTTGTAGAATGTTGATTTTCGAAATGTAGATATGTTTTTTCTTGGTTAGTCTCCGTGATAGCCACTTTGGAAGAGCAGAGCGTGGATTCATCTATATCTACCAAGGGTACGCAAGCCTTCCTTACCACGTTGAATCTGTCAGCAAAGCAGCGGTACACTGTTTGAGAGTATACTTGATTTAAGGGTGTTTACATAATCACTTTCATGGAGAAATACTAACCTGTAGCGGGAGGGTTGAATGTACAATTAAGCTATCCTGTCTTTATTTATTAACTTGTGCTAAATTTGTTTTATTCTTCTAAGGTAATTATTTACTTATTTATAGTTGTACATTTCTGCTTTACCAATATATATCGCCTGTACCCCATTCCCTTCTTTGCTCGGAGTAAGTTCATTAATGGTGTACTTGACATCCCTATGTCGAGCATTTAAATCCAAGCGGTTCAAAGGTTCATTGATTCTAGCTAAAGACGTCTATACATCAAGACCTTCGAAGAATGAGAATTTTTTTTATATTTTTGATCATAATTTAGATTCTTACATAATTATTTAAAAATGAAATACGAATTTGTTATAAGGAGCCGTCTTTCGTTATGCTTTTTTGGCTTAATTTAGTTATACTTTCTCTTTAATAAAACTTTGCATTTGGCAGCAAAGTGATTGCGACAATTGTTCCCATGAACGCAGTCGCCAGATGGCTGCTCTAAAAAAATTAATAGAAAATATATGGCTTGATTTAAAAAAAGACCCCGCAAACACCAAAGAACACCAATAAATAAGAAGTAGTGTGGATTTAATGCAGGTAAAAAGCGGTGAGCAAAATATTTTAGTCAAGTTGTTGCAAATTGAAAGAAAAATATTAAAAACATTTGCTACTTTATATTCTTTAGTTCAGTGTTCAATTATTTAATGTTGAACTATATTCTTTCATTGCACTAAACACCTTGGTTAAAAAATTTTTATTTTTAGAAAATATTTGCTGCATTCAGGATGTCATGGAAATTAATCCCCAGAAGAATATCTATCAAATAAGATATCACAGAAATTAATCACCGCAAGAATATGCAGCCTTTAGTATATCACGGAAACTAATCCTTGGAAGAATATGCAGCATTTGGAATATCACGGAAATTAATCCTCGGAAGAATATGCAGCATTTAGGATATCATGGAAATCAATTCCCTAAATAATTAAAACTTACACTAAAGATTTTTATTCAAACTTCTCCAATCTCATTTATAGGAAACTCAATCCAAACCTTAACCACCAACAGTCCGCAATAACTTTATCAATCAACTAAAATTCATGAAGAAAGCTTTTCAACTTTATCCACCAATCCCATAAAATAGTTAGTTAGTTCTTTATTTTGTTTTAAGTCTTTTCTGGGAAAACATTTAAGTTAGGTCCAATTTCTTTAATTTTTTTAACATAGAACATTTTGATATTTCTTGTAGCTTTTGTCAGTTATTTTGTTTTTGCATTTTTATCGTAAATTTAAATATGTATTTTAATACAATTAGACAAAAGCTGTTGATGATGCGAAGAGTCGATGTTTGAAACATCTAGATACAAATATATGGTCAAATTCATTTCCTTGGCTTTGATATTCTCAATGGACTCATGACCATAGCGGAACTCCCTATTTCAGCGAGCAATGGTTGCATAGGAAATGGTGGTATCAGTGTACAGTGTAACCATGCATTCATGGAACTCTTTTGCATTCTTGCCTTCCTTGGTCAAAAATTTGATCATTGCGCGGTGCTGAACCTTCTTCATTGTTGAAAAATTTGTGACTGACGATCTGCGATTAGCTACTGCTTCTTAAATAGACGAAGCAGGAGCGTGCGGCTGCAGAACCTGACTTGTCATAACTTGTTCTAACACCCCCACAAACAGTTATCCCCCTTCCTCTGTTTTGACCTACCGATTAGCAAAACTTATTGACCTTCCCTCGTATTAATGATCTTGGCATACGTATAAGTAATGGGACCTGAGCAAGATTGCTGATGCACTAAGTTTGAATTGACGAAACTATCCCAATAAGTGGAGAAATTGCAAATGGAATATAAAATATAGAATTGTAGTATACTTAGTATAGGTATGTGTATTAGTGTAATCCACTGGATAATTATAAATTAAATGGGAAGGTTTTAGGTAGAGCAGAATGCAAACGAGGCGTAGGTATTCTGAAAAGTTTTCACATACCGCCTCGAAAGCAGTGTAAAACTGTTAGGAATGAAGCTTATAGGGTTTCAGGGCTTGTACGTAGGAGTGCTGATGTCATTCTAAAAGTGTATCTGGCATTAGTTATGGCTCACCTTGACTATGCGGTACAATTTTGGTCACCATATTATAGGAGGGATATTCCTTTGCTTACGTCTGTGCAGAGAAGGATGACTTAGAGGATTCGTGGGTTGAGGATCACAGAAGTATAACTAATAATATTCCTGGGTTGAGGAGCAAAGGAGGATGATTAAGAAGATTCATGGGTTGGTGAGCAAAGAAGGATGACTATTATGATTAATGGGTTGAGGATGACTAAGATGACTCATGTGTTGATTTTTTTTTTTAGCCCAACCGGCGATTGCTTCCTGGGTATAAGTCGCCGTAAATGACATAGCTTAATACTAGGCTATATTAGGAAACAAGTAAAAAAAATACAAATAACAATGGTAAATAATAACGCTAAAAAGCACAAGGGCTAAAAAAATAACAACTACAAGAAATAAAAAAGCAAGAAGGAGGCGCGCTCCGGCGTTGGGGATAGGCATCCGGCGCAGGAACATGAAACCTACAAAAAAGTCAGTAAAAGATGAGGAGGCCGGCCTCCCCCAAAATGTCATAAAGTCTACAAATCAGTGAGCACGAACTCTTTTGTGCTATCATCGGCTTGCTAATTCCCTGAAATTCCTACATGTACAGAAACCTAGCTGAACATAATCTCGACATCCACCAGGCTCGCAAAACCGTGGCGTTACGGATATCGTGAACCAAAGGATGAGTAGATTCCAATGCCCCGAGAGCACTCAGCGTGCTTTGTAAGGAGCTATAAATCACAATCCGGTCTCGGGACCGGGCACGTCGCATTATCTCCCGTACTGAGCGATGTATTCCAACCAACTCGGCCGGAAAGACAGACGCACCACCTGGCAGAGCCCCACTGACTTCCAACAGAGAGGATACGGCGTGGAAAGCGACATCCTCATGGCAGTTATCCGTATACACCGGCATGTTTCCAGCGTAACTCTAAGTGTCCTCCAAAAAGGTCGAAAGCAATACCTTCGGGGTTTTATAAGCCTTGGGAGCAGAGAAGTGGAGACATAAAGCCAAAGGTGGTACCGTCCAGGTAACAGGCTTGGCAGAACCTGAGGTGCCACCGGCCTGAAGGCTATAGCTAGCTCGCGAAAGAGTTTCCTAGCCATAAACCAAAAGGGTATGACTGGCGTCTTTTGGCGGCAGAAGCACCGTCGAGAACATCTGCGGATGCAGTGAGAGCTTTTGGCGACTGAGGGAGGCTCTGGGCTTGCGCATACAGACAAATAATGTACTATGTTCGGCGCAGAGCGAGCGGCATATCTCCAGCATCGACAAGTAAGCTCTCAATGGGGAAAGTGCGGAAGGCACCGGTCGCCAGGCAAAGGCCGGTGTGGTGGATCGAGTCCACCTCCCGCAATACACGCTCGGCTGCGGATGCATTAAACACTCATCCGTAGTTGGGCTTGAAACGAACAAAGGATCGATAAATAGTCAGGCAGTAGTGGGAACAGTGAGTGGAACTTGCAGAAGCCGCATTGTGAGCATGACATAGGGCCTCTGCTCCCCAGATAAAAGGCTTATCTAACATTTACAAATTTCTCCATTAACTTACACACGCAGGAATTTAGAGATTGGGAGGAATCTGGGCGGGGTAGAGTGTCGAACCATGGCGTAAGGAACATCGTTGGACCATAGACGGTGTGCGTACACGAAGCAAGAGCGGAGCGTAACTTACGCAGATTAATCCTGTCATTGAACAGTTCTCCTCCTCTGGAGGTGAAGTACATTCAGGGCCCTTTTGCGACATCATGACACTCCGTGAATCCTAGCAGAGCAGCATCCCAGCTAGAGAATGGGAGAGAGCAGTTGCGACGGATTCCGCCACAGACGCGTGGTCCGAGAATGCGTTCCCATTCTCTTGGAGAATGGCACGGGTATCCTACGAGAACTTGCCCTGAAGCCCTTTTACTCACCTCCACACTTGTGCTAGAGGGGTCTTCCCGTTAACTGAAGACACTTATGCCCACCAAAAAGAGCGGTGGGCGTGCTTCGAAATATACCTGACCCTAGCCAGAGTATGCATAACGCTTTTGTTTGAGGGCCGTCTCACACTCTGCTTTCACAAGGTGATTGGTTGGTATGCAAAACAGAGGGGGCAACGTTCAAATCAATAAGAAAGACAAAGGGCCTCGGTAACCGTGCTACGACGCGGCGGAGTTCCCCGCTTCGAAGTTGGCTGACGGTGGGATGTACGCGAGAATAACAGTATACCTCCTATCCAGGTGGAGCTGCACAGGCACTGCCTGAAAGCAGGTATGTAAGGCAAAGAAAAGAACGGAGATATCATGCTGGGTTAAATCGCGCATCTTCATGCCCGGCCCCTATCCCGCGGTGGTGAACGCGTAAAACCCTTATACCCGGGAATGTCGGCAGGGGTAAAGCACACAGCATGGTCTCCTGTAAAAATGTAGTGTCGAGGTATACCTGTGTAGACTAGCTTGGCGCTCAGATTCTTACAAAAGCATGGGCAGACAGGTAACCACAGGCCGGTGAAGATATGTCTGGGCGATTAATAAAAATTGCGAATTACGGTTGACTGGGTTTAGATCAATAGCATGCCAAGTTGGAGTTTAAATGATATATAAAGACAATACCCCAAAATATGTCTACAAAAGGGGGAACAAATTACTTATGCTAATTAAAAGAATTTAGTGAAGATTAACGAGGTAATCTGGGGATGACCTTTCCCGATTGCTTTACCTTCAGGCGCCGGTGAATTGGAATGGGGGTGGAAGACAACGGCGCAGGTTTTCAAGAAGCTACTTCGGGAGTCCTGTCTAGAAGTCAAGAGATACGTAGTCTCCACCCGAGATGATTCTGCTTATCGGCAGAAAGTCTCATTCTCAAAAGAACGGGAATCTTAAATGGTTGGTGAAGATGAGAAGGCTGCACAACTCTTAAGGAAGAAGGGAGCTCGATAGCTTTCCTCTGAATAGGGGCCAAAGCTAAACGAAGGTTGATCTGCTGACGAGATCTTCGTCAACTCACGACGACGAGTTACGGGTGGGTAATGAGAAACAGACGGCAGTCTGGATGGAGTTAATGGCGCGCAATCAATCTCCTTAAGAGATGTTGAGCTTCCGGTTAAATCCCCGGTTTGCTTGCTCTGATAGCCGCCTCAGGGCCTTGCGGTCCCTGAAGAAATCTTGGCGCCAGTCTAAGCAAACACAATTCATAATAACGTGTCGTTCCAGACAATCAAACTCACCTCGCGATTTGTAGGTAGGGTTAATATGGCCGCAAACGGCGTTATCACAGGGGAGGGTGGCAGTGATTGGTGTTTGAAAACAAACACAGATGGGACGGGTGATTAAGTGGTTGACGGATTCTCTCTCGAAATTCTAACCTTCTCACGCTGGCTCACGTGGTCTTAAAAGAATAGAGGAGTATTTCCAAGGGGCTTTCTCTCACGGTGGTCCTTCGAGGGCATTTCCTCACATGCCTTGCTTTCCAAAAATGACGTTTTCCTGATTTGAATAGGATTGAAAAGGGTAAACCAAAACATGGGAAGAGTCACGTATGGGAAAACTTTGACCTGATCTACAGGTGTCCAATAAGGGTGGACCTATAAATTTAACTCGACACAGGGGTCACTAAACGAAAAAAATACATCCTTGGCGCCTGGCATACTTAAAAAGGGTATGGTCGTTTTCCAGGGCAAAAAAACAACACACAATGTAAATATATGCGAGTTACAAAAAAATCTCAAAAAGATTCATTCATAAAAGGGTAGTGGAACCATATATCAAGAAAATGAAAGAAAAAATACTATACAAATACACATAAAAAATACACATGCAAAGGACCAATATGTACAAAAGAAAAACCGAATTTTACATTAGAACCAAAGAACTTAACCTATGTACACCGTTAAAATGGAGTTCTAGAATTATAAAAAAAAACGAGTACACAGAGTCGATTATGTGAATGGGAATACAATGCTTAAGACATTTAACTTCTCAGAGGGAAGATCATCGAATGGATTCCTATTTAGACAGTCTGCAACACAGTTTTCGGTCCCTTTAGTGTACCTTATTCGGAAATAGTATTCCATTAGAAGTAAACTCCAACGCATAAACCTTCCGTTCTGGCTTTTACAATACTTTAAGTAAGCCAATTGGCGATGATCTGCTTCCATCACGAACTCCTTACCTAACAAATATGTTTCGAATTTCTTTACACTCTAAACGATTGCTAGAGCTTTAAGTTCTATGACTGCATAGTTTCATTCGCGTGATGAGAGCTTCCGGCAAGCGTAAGCAATGGGGTAGCTGCTTCCGTATTCTTCATACTGTAGCAAGACACAATCAATGCCTTTATTACAAGCGTCCGTTCGTATCCCAAAAGGTTTGTTCGTATTCGGGAGTCTCAGTATGGGAGCTGATGTTAGTCTCTCCTTCAGGTAATGGGAGTTGGTGGTCGCTTTGGAGTTCCATGCGATGGGGCCTGGGAAACGTTTCTTTAGTAGGGAGTTAAGGCGGCACGCTAAGGATGCGAAATTCGGGACAAAACGTCGGTAAAAGAATCTCGACCCGAGAAAAGAGCGTAATTGTTTTTTAGTACGCAGAAGGGACATGTCAGCGATATCCTTTACTTTTTCTATTTGAGGGTCTATTTGATTTTCACCAAGGTGGAAATCGATATACTTAATAGTGCTATAGGCGAAATGTCACTAGATAGGGCCTATAGTGAGGCCGTTTTCAAGAAGCCTATTGAGGCGCAATTGTAGTGAGGTTTTATGCTGGTCCTATATAAGGTGGTGATAGTGCTTAAGCATATTTACATGAAACACTTTGTTCCCTGAGCTGGTCTGTGTAATGTAATCTACGGGACCGTGGGCTTCTAGGATTAGAAAAGGGCCTTTCCATTGGGACAAGAGCTTGCTTGTCTCCGTGGATAGGAGGAGCAGCACCTCTTCACCTGGCTTAAATGCCTTTCTTTGGACCTAACGTCAAAATAGGTCCCATATTTTTCTAAATTTAGATCCGAATTTTCGTATGCTAGATTGGAGCATTCTTCCAAGCGGTTCCGGGATCTAATACGTAAGAATACTAGGACTTCATGTCCTCTTCCAGGCGTGGATCAGGAAAAAGTTAATTCAAAATGCTCATTGTTCCGAGTACCTACATTTCGGCCATATAAGAGCTCAAAGGGGGCAAATCCCATATTTCTGTGGAGGATTTTTCTGCAGCCGAACAGGTCAACCGGCAGGAATCAATGCCATTTTTTTAGGGTGAGCATGGCATAACTTTTTCAGAATGGTCTTCAGAGTGCCATTTAATTTTTCACAGACGCCGTTAGCAGCGGAGTGAAAAGAGAAGGTGAACAAGTGATTGATCGTAAGGAGCTTGATGACGTGTTTCATTAGCTCAGAGGTAAACTCTACCTCTGTCGGAGAAGAGCTCCTTCGGGATGCCGAGGCGGAAAAAGATAGATATAAGGGCCTCCACACAAGTCACGCTCTTAATCTTTTTAATGGGTACTGCTTTGGGGAATCTCGTTGCAAAGTCAATAAGAGTAAGAACCTAAGAGTGTCCTTCACTAGACCCAGCGGGAATTTTGCCAATTAGGTTTATGGTCACTCCAAAAACAATCAATCAAGGACTTCTGAAGGGAGGCAGGTGGTATTCGCCTTTTTACTGTAGTATTCTGGCAAATGAAACACGACCTATATAAATTCTTTGGTAGCACCGGGCCAGAAAAATTAACGGAAAATTCTCTCCGACGTTTTGTTGTGACTGTAATGATCACCCATTACTCAATCGTATGAGAGTTGGAGGACTTTAGTAACATGGGACAGGATGATACACAGCGAGCGAGTGGGGGCTTTACCCTCAGCCGAACTGGAGCGATAAAGGAGCCCGTCGCTAATATGGTAGGCTACTTCCCTTTGACTACGGGCAGATCCACGTTCATCACTTCTCGCTTTTCACACAACGACTGAAGATCGGGGCACTTCCTTTGAGCGCTTGCAAAAATCTCGTTTTAATGGATTCAAACTCTGGGGCATACGGGGATTCTAAAGACACGGGGAGAACAGTGTCCTTTAGCGCTTTCGGCCCTCGTCTTAACGGGCTGAGCGACGGGGTTAGGGGTAAACTAAGGGCTCTGGACGTTTAAACGGCGACGAATTTAATGGAAGTTGCTATCACTTCGGCCCAACCAGTGAAGTATTCGCATTCGAGATAGCAGCGCACTTTGGGGAACCGATTTTCAAGTCACAAGTAGTCATTGACTACTGCAAATTGATCGTGGTCGGGGCCCAGTGGAGGGAGCAACTTACTTTTCAGAAACGACAAAGCAAGTGTATCCGGTTTTTCTTACGAGGGTTGACACTTCAACCATTAAAACTTCCATTTTCGAAGTCAGGCCTACCAGGGGAGCTTTTGTTGAAAAGGAAATTAACTTGCTGTCCCGGTGGACTGCTTGTTGGAGAAGTTGCTGGCGTTTCAGGGCGAACGAGCGGATGAGAGAAATAGAGAAAGGTACTTATTTGGCGGATTTAATGACTCGGAGCAAAATGAAATTGTGAGTTTTAGGGACAGTGGGTTCTCACATAGCCGGGAACTCCGCAGGTAAAACAAATTATAGGCGTACGAGGGTAATCCGACGCTAGGGTATTATTTATGAGGGTCTTAATATCCCTCGATTCTGGCGGGGAATGGTACTTGGGTTTAAAGGGACCAGGTGGTTTTGGGGATTCCGACGCCTCCTTCCCTCTATCATGGAGAGAAGCCCCCTTCGTGCCATTTTCCAGTGAGGCCTTCCCTGAGATCCGTTTGTCTCTTTTTAAAGACCCCATTTCTCCTCTCTTTTCTCCATGTCTCCGCGATTAATCTCCCCTTTCGCCCCCTTTGCTCGCCGATTTCTCCTCTCTCCGAATCCGAGACCTTTGGCCCCTTGGGTTTCCCCCTTAGGGATTTCACCTCTCCTCTCCAGTACCTGCCTACAGATCTGGTGAATATTCGGGACGAAGACAACTCTAATATCATCTTAGGATCACCCGGTGGCGAGATTCGTGATTTTATCGAAATTGCTGAGGCGGAACTCGGGGACCTGGTGATAGAAGATCCCAATGTCCCCGCCTATATCGTCCAAATCCCTAAACCCGGCCTTGCCATCCCTACCGTCATCAAAATCCCATGCCTCGAGGTTTTCCCCGCCAATACTCTTTCAGATCACGCCTCGGACCATGGAGACGTTCTCCTCGAATTCCTCAGCGCTCCCACCCCCGGATATCATGGCCAACGGACGCGGCGAACGGAACGACGACAACCAACAGAAGGAGGAACGCGACAACCGCACCGAGGAACGGGACCGTAAGGAACAACGCGACCAGGACTTCGTCAGTCAAGTCCTGAACACCCTTGAACCCAAGAACCGCCAGGTGAACACCGACGCTCGCCTTGAAAAGAAAAAGGATTCTTTCAAACAAACAAACAAACAAAAAAAAGAACCCAACATTATTGTCAACAATACATGACACCAGATAAATATAATGATATATATATATATATATATATATATATATATATATATATATATATATATATGTTGAGGCATAACCATGTAGACTAGCTCGGCGCTCAGAGTCTTACACAAGCACGGACAGGCAGCTAACCACAGGCCGCTGGAAATTTGTCTGGTCGATTAATAAATAGTGCGAATTACGGTTGACCTGGCCTAGATTAATGGCTTGCCAAGGTGTAGTTTAAATAATATATATATAAAGACAATACCCCAAAATATAATTTTAATATATATGAAAAAGGGGCAATTACTTATGGTAGTCAAATAAATTACGTAAAGTTTAACGAGGTAATTTGGAGATGACCGTACACGATTGCTTTACCTTCAACCGCTGGCGAAATGGATGGGGAGGGGGGGAGACAACGAGGCAGGTCTTCAAGAGGATACTTTGCGGGGTCCTGACTAGGAGGGCTGGAAGATGGTGTTGGGTTATTTCGTAATGAAAAATGAGATTTTATCTGCTGCAGAGAGACGTAATCTCAACTCGAGACAATTCTACTCATCGGCAGAGAGTCTCAGTCTCGGAAGAACTTGAATCTTGAAGGGGTGATGAAGATGAGAGGGCAGCACAACTCTCGGGAAAGTTGGGTGCTCAATAGCTTTCCTCTAAACAGGATACAAAGCTTAACGAAGGTAGATCTTCTGACGAGATCTTTGACGACGTAGAATGACGAGTTATGGGGGCTCACGGGAAACAGGTCACAGTTAATGTCGCGTATTCAATCTCCGCGAGAGATGGTGAGCTTCGGGTTAAATTCCCGAATGGCTGCTCTGATAAAGGCTTTATGGCCTTGCGGCCCCCAAGGGTTTCTTGGCGCTAGTCTAAGCAAACACAATTCATGATAACGCGTCGTTCCAGACGATTAAACTTGCTTCGCGATATGGGGGTAGGGTTAGTATGGCCGCGCACGGCGTTATCGCAGGTGAGGAGGTGGGGGACGATCGGCGTTATAAAATAAACGCAGCTGGGATGGGTGATTAAGCGATTGACGGATTTTTCCTTGACTTTTTACATTTCTTATTCTGGCTCAAGTATTCTTGAAAGAATAGAAGGCTATTTCCAAGGTGCTTTCTCTCACGGTGGTCCTTCGAGAGCATTCCCTCACAGATAACTAACGGGAAACGGAAGGAGATTATCTTCCGCAGCTCTTTCCAGTTGACCCAGAGTTCACTGAAATTCCATTAAAGGTATATTCTCTCCAGCCATAGCTCGTAGGAAATCCAGGGTTTCTCTTAGAAAAGAAGACACTCACAAGAATAGCCGTACGCTTTCCAGAAGTAGAACTCCAGGCGCTTTGGGCCGGACAATGCGCTGAGGGCGTTGTCGTCTTCGATTACTTATCAGGAGAAGTTGGGCTCGCCATGCGAGTCTTTCCTCCACCCCCTTGAAACATTAGGCGAGCGGGGTGGCTTCGGATGCTGGGGGCCCTTTTTGGATGATTCTCCATCTCTAAGTCACCCAGCCTACCACTGTGTGGGGGCGAAGCAGCTAAAGCTCCTTTAGTGCTGTATTTCTTTAGGGAAGCATCTTTAAGAACCAATGAAGAATTGTCATGACCCTCTTCAGTGGTGTTTCCTTCTCTGAGTCTTTCGACACGGTGGTAGCGCTCGGCTGTTTCGCCTTTCGCGAAACGGTCCCACTGGGGGAAAGGAAGGGAGCCTTGGTTTTCACTGGGGCTGTGTGTGAACCCTTTGTGCCGCCAGTTCTACCAGGGTAGCTAGCGTCCGGTCTAGGTAGAAACCGTAGAAGGGGTCTGAGTAGGCGCGGAAACGACCGTGCTCGTAGGAGTGGAGTGTACAGGAGCAAACTTTAATCTTTTTGATTCTTATCTTTGGGCATGGTTACCCTATTAGTTTTACGGGAAGCAAACGCTAATCACTTACGCAGTAGCCCGCTCTGCGAGGGGTGAACACGAGGCCGATAGATCCAGCTCCTGCTTTTTAGGATCATACCTTTCCGCTCAGTGGCCAGGAACCCCTTCGGCATGGAGGCTCCACCTTGGGCTGGGTGTAAAATCAATAGAGATTGAATGGAGAGAGAAAGGTGAATGTTAGGAAGGTTAGGAAGATGTGAGTCGGGTGGAAGCTTAGGTGTGAGGGGTTATTGTCCCCTCCTCTCTCAGTCCCGATCCGGGATGGATGGGTGAGAGGAAGTTCGTCGGCATCTACCCTGTGAAATTAGAGGCCGACAAAAGAGAGTACTGGCAGAGGTTGTAGGTAAAGTGAGGAAGTAGGGTAGAAATGCAGGCCGTCGTAAAGAAGGAGAAAAGGCTAAGCTGGGTTCAGACAGGGGGCTGAGTTCCGTGTCAGCAGGGAGGCCAGGAAGGCAAAACACGTGCACCTAACGGGCTCATAGATTGAGAAGCAAAGAAGGATGACTAAGATGATCCATGGGTTAAGGCGAAAAGAAGGTGACTAAGAAGATTCATGGGTTGAGGAGCAAAGAAGGATGACTGAGATGATTCATAGGTTAAGGAGCAGAGAAAGATAACTAAGATGATTAATTGGTTGAGAACAAATAAGGATAAATAAGGCGAAGAATAAATTTAAATTCATTAGAAAGAAGTTCGACCGGACTTGACTCCAAGTAGCTAAAATGTTATAATAAGGGAAAGATGGTTTAGGTTTAAGTTTCACATTTTAGGATTAGTAAAACAAGGTCTGCTGACCCAAAGGTCGCGTGCTATTACTTATTCTGATTTATGACATTCAAAACTTCAATAATTTCCGGAGTAACCTTGGGAGAATCTTGGTATAGCCACATACTTTGGCATAACATAGTAGAGAATATCCCAGCCTAGCATAGCCTAGCCTAGCCTACTATAGTAAAGAAAAGCCTTGCCTAAACTTCCCTCGTCTAGAAGAACTTATCATATCCAAGCATAGCATAGTGTACCTACCCTGTTTTAGCCTAATATAGCCAAGCAGAGCCAAACATAAGAGAGACTACCCTAAAATGGAATAGCCAATCTGTGCTGGCCGTAACCTAGCCTAGATTAGTATAATCTAGCAAGCCTGGTATAACCTAGCATAGTAAAACCTACTTTATCCTACCTTAGCTTAGTATAGCCTATCCTATCCAATCCTAATATAGCTTAGTAGACCCTAGTCTAACCTAGCATATTATAGAATAGCATAGCATAGCCTAGTATAGCCTTGCCTAGCGTAGCATGCCTAGTGTAGCCTAGCTTACTATAACCTAGCCTAACCAGGTATGCCCTAGCATTGCATGCCTGAGCCTATTCTAACGTCGCCTAGAGTAGCCTAGCTTAGTAGAGCCAAGATAGGAAAGGCTACTATAGCCTAGCTATTATATCCTTGCATATAATAACCTAACCTTGCATAGCATACTATAGGCTAGCTTGGTATAGCCTATCCTAACATAACCAAACCATCATAGTATAGCCTAATATAGCATACCGTATACTAGATTAACCTTGCATAGCTTAGCTTATTATAGCCTTGGTTAGCTATCCTATCGTAGCCTAACATAGTATCATCTAGCATAGCCTAGCTTAGCAGAACATAGCCCTTCTTAGACTAATATATTTTAGCATAGCATAGTATAGCACTATATAGCCTAGCGTAGCTTAGCATAACTTAACTTAGACTAGTATATTATAACCTAGCTTAAAATTAACTATCCTAGATAAGTATAGTTTATACTATTCTATTATACTCTAGTCAAGCATAGATTAGTATTGCCTAGCCTAGCATACTATATGCTATCCTAGCATAGCATTTTATAGCCTAAATTAGCATAGTATATATTATCCTTGTACATTATATCTTAGAATAACGTCGCATAGTATAGCCTAGCATATAATAGCCTATTCTAGGGTTGCCTAGCAGAGTATAGCATATTATAGTCTAGTCTAGTCTAGCAGAGTAGCAGCCGAATAGTTATAATGTTATTGCCAAAACAAAATAATTCCCGGGATAACCTTGGGAAGACTTTTACAATTATATCATTCGAAAGAGAATGTAAAACAACATAAGGGTTTCAAATTTCATTATAATCGGCAGAATAGTTATGATGTTATTGCCAAAACAAAATTATTTCCGGGCTAACTTAGGAGGACTTTGGCAACTAAAGCATTTGAAAGGGAATGTAAGACAACATAAGGTTTTCAAATTTCGTTAAAACCGGCCAAATGGTTAGTATTTTATTACAAAAACAACAAAAAAAGCAAAACGGGGACCGACCAACATAGTGAGATGTAGAGTCGCTCGCCACTAAAAGTAGGTAGAAATTGGTTTAAAAATCGAATGTTGATAAATGAAATAATTTCAGTAGTCATTTGGTAGATGCTTCATCTATGTGGAGTTTTAAGAATAGATTGGATCAATTTAGAGATGAGGTTGCTAAATCTGACTTAAATTGGCGATTGAATTAAGGGCTGCCTCTTATAAGCTATTGATTAGCTTTTTGCAGTCGCCTTCCTTTCTTATGTTCTAATGTTAATTAAAAGGAAGATAATCAAATATGAAAAATATTAAAAAAAAGACATCATCATTAAATGCGTAAGAATGTGAAAGACTCGACTTAAAGTATTGAGATATAATGTCATGAAACTTATTCTATCTTGTTTGCTTGAGTATGTAGAAGAAGGTTGGGGATTAATAAAACAAATAACTATAGAAAAAGGAAATAAACTAAAGAAAAACACTGAAAATAAATCGTGAGAAATGGTTACTCCTTAAGGTAAATCAGGATTGTGGAAAGAAAAGAAGATTTAAGAAACTCAATGCATTAGCAAGTAGTCACCCGACTCTCTCCACTGAAGCACCGTGAGCAAGAAATTCTTATCAGAAGGAGAAGAGAGAGAGATGAGAGAAAAAATGAGGTAAAGTTGCGCACTTAAAACTTCTCAAATTTACAAAGTGCTTTAACGTTTTACCTAAATTTAGGACGTTAACATGGAGTGACTCGCTAACTTGTCTCAAATGTAAAATATAAAGTCATGCTGACTTCTTTCCTTACAATTTCGATTTCAAAAAAGCTCGAAATAAATAATGAGTGAAGTATAATGGGAAAAAATCAAAGCATATAAATAATATAGAAAAAGACTATAAGTTATTCGGATGAGATGAAATGAAGTAAGAGGCAAATAAAAATACATAGGTAAATAAAAAATCATGTTAATTACTAATTGCTTATCCATGATGTGGAGCAGAAAACTCAAAAAGAAGTAAGGGTGAATAGGCATTTTGCAATTAGACTCATCCAGTTAACTTGGTTTGGGCGAAATACTGAAAGGGTTACGGACTATTCAAAGGCAAAATAGCTTCCAAACTTATCAACCCTTCGCATTATTATTGGATGGATTCCTGATTAGGTGGGTGGGTCGGGTCAATTTCATACTGTAAGTTACTACATTAAACTATGTTTCTACTTTGGTAGACACCAAATGTGGGAGTGTAAAAAAAACCCTCACTGCCTAAGCCCACTTTGTTATCTCCTACTATAATTTCTTGCTGTGCTATTCTAAACTTTTCTTCTTCCCTTCTCTCTCATTCCTACCTTCCGTATCCACGCTGCACTGAGACTAGCCCGGCTCTAGTCAATGATGGTGCGGTATTCTAAAGAATACCGGGCGGTAAGAGTTGCCTTGGCCACTCTTACGATGGCCAAGTGTGGAGGGGGGCGATTCGGATGATGTGTTCTTTGTCCAAAATTTTCAGATTTGTCTTTTCATTTCATTTCACTTCAAAATTGTTGAGGAACAAAACATTGATCTTGTCTGTCGAAGAATGACGCAGTATGCCCTACGTTCTAAT
Source organism: Ceratothoa steindachneri (assembly GCA_963969495.1). Taxonomy (NCBI): domain Eukaryota; kingdom Metazoa; phylum Arthropoda; class Malacostraca; order Isopoda; family Cymothoidae; genus Ceratothoa; species Ceratothoa steindachneri. Next base: position 103,558,221 of record OZ018327.1, on the reverse strand, counting down.
ATGGGAACATATTAGAACGGGGAAGGCAATGGCTTCCCAAAGTAAGAGGGCGACTTAATTACAGGTTGGCTATTCGAAAGGGAAGCTCGTTTGCCAGATTCAACTCACAAATTATTAAGGAAACACCTCTACAAAAATAAGCTTTAATACAAGATATATGATTAAATATGTAGACAAGAATAATAATGGAAATTAGCACAACGGTCAGCTTGACAATGAAATTTATAGCTGGCAGGAATTAATGAAAGTTGGGCCCGGGAATTATTAATTAATTAGACGGTTTAAATAAGGGGAGTAAGATTACAAAATCTTTTCGTTATGCGATTATGAGGCCCTCTTAGTACTTGAGAGAATGAAGTTACTTACCAGGTTAGGATTCTGAATTACCTCAGATGATTGACAGGAGCGGAAGACCAGTGGCCAGGTCTTCGTAGGACGAACTCTGGGTATGAGCGTTCAGGGAACTCCAACGGGTTTGCGATTACTCCGACTTTCGGGGGAGGTGGGCAACCAAAGCAGAGACTTGTCAACGGACGGGTTAGAATGTCCAGGAAGACGGATGAGAAGAGGCGAGCCCAGGACAATCTTCCGGGACGTAATGATGTAGTGATAATCTTCCTCTGAACAGAGCGGATTACGGAGAGGATCTGCTCAAGAGATCACGACGACAAAGCTCGGTTCGACTGGGGTACAGATGCTCTTCATCTGAGCGACAAGACTTCCTAACTCGCATTCCCTGATGAAAACTATGCACTTCGTCTTAAATAGGGGAGTTCGTCTGGAGGCAAGGGGTAAAGTTTGAGGCGAGATAAGCGAAGTCCCAAGGGATTGAATGGCGTCAGACAATGCAAACAAGGGAGTTTTATAAGCGCCGTTTTGACGAGGGAGAAACCAGCGGCCAGACTGGCAGGAAACGGTATCAGAGTGAGTGACGGTGGTCATAAATGAAAACAAACATAACTGGCGCTAGTCTAGGCCTAATAAAATTTAAGCCACAAGGCTCGTTCGAATATTCAAAAGCGTAGAGCTGGAAATCTTTTTGTCATTACCGGGATACATCCTAATTAGTGAAGCCTTACATTCGGCTACAACGACAATAAATTAGATACACATGAGGTGTGAAACTTACCAGAGGTACATACATAAAAACAAACAGACAAAAGAAAAAAAAATAATGATTATCACAAGAAAAATAATAGAACAAAAATCAACAATTACAGGCAATTTATAAAGGACAAAAAACTCTTAGTTATCCTCATCATCATCAGTAACTCTATAATTTAAGAAGGGGGTATTTTGGAGTATTTGAATAATAATTTCATCTTAGTTTGGTTATGGCATGTTTTTTTTTTATCAAAGTTAAGAAATAAATATAATTATCGAAATTTTTGTGAATTTTTTAAAACCCAAATTTTCTGAACTTCACAAATGGTGAACAACAATTACAGGCAATTTATAAAGGACAAAAAACTCTTAGTTATCATCATCATCAACAGTAACATTGCCTCGTTTACATATACAAATACAGGGTATTGTCTTAGGTGACTATATTTTTAAGAGAAAGGAAGTAATCCTTATATCGGATTTCAGCTGAGGCAGTCAGCCATACAATTTTCAGTACCCTTAATATAAAATATTCGGAATTGATATTTCATTAAAATTAGAGTCCAGCACATTAACCTGCATTCTGGGTTTTCATATTATCTAGGTAAGTTAACGTTTTGTGATCCGTTTGAATATTGAATTCTTTCCCTAGCAAATACATCTTGAACTTTCGAACCCTCAAAACTATTGCGAGAGCCTCAAGTTCTATAGTCGCGTAGTTCTTTTTACTCGAGGAAAGCTTCCGACTTGCATACGTAACAAGATTACTTTAATCGTCGTTGTATTGCAATAGGAGGCAACCCAATCCTCCATGGAACGCGGTATTTCTGATCCCAAAAAGTTTTGCAGTGTTGGGGAGCCGAAGAATGGGGGCAGAACTGTGCTTCTCTTTGAGTTGTTCGAAATGGGTAGAAGCTTTGGGGTTCCATACCAGGGGATCTGAGGATGTTTTCTGTAGGAGGGCATTTAGAGGGAGAGCTATTGCGGTGAATTTAGAAACAAAGCGCCGGTAGAACGAAGTGGCTCCTAAGAAGGAGCGAAGTTGCTTCTCCGTCCGGGAAAGGGGCATTTTTACAATCGTTTCCACTTTGTCTTTCTGTGAGGCTATCTTGTTATCCCGGCTATAAAAGCCTAATTAACGTATAGAGCTATACGCTATATGGCTTTTAGAGGGCCCGATGGTTAAGCTATGCTCCTGCAATCTCATGAGGAGTGAAAGGAGGGAAATCATGTGCTCATCCTATGTACGTGTGGCAACGTACAATTTTCGAAATAGAATCACACATTCGGTAATCCATCGAAAATCCTTCTCATCATTCGATTGTAATTACTACACGCAGTAACCAAACCAAAAGGAAGGTGCCTAAACTGCAGTAAGCCCTTCTCTGTGGGAAACGCGGTGTACTTACGCACATTAGCCTTTAGAGGTATCTTATAATATGCCTTACAGAGGTCGATCTCAGTGATGAATTTCACTTCCTCGAACATGTGCAAATTCTGGTCTAGGAAGGTGATCCGTTCTGCGTCAAAGATCGTGACAAAGTTCAGCTTTCTGAAGTCGACGCACATTCTAAATGTTTGGTCAGGCTTCCTGACCATTACAATGTGGGAGCAATAGTCAGAGATGAAAGGCTCGATTATTCCAATCTTTAGCAGATTATCCACTTCTGCATTAAATGCCGAGCGGAGGTGGACAGGCAAAGGATACCGCTTCGATCGAACGGGTTCTTGGGTGTTCAGAGAGATGTCATGTGTAAGAAGATGTACACATACGAACTTCTCTAAAATTACGTTTGTGACTTCGGATAATAATGTAGTCAGTTGAAGCTGTTACGGGGGATCCAAATAGGGGTGCTTTAAATCCAATTGGGGGGAGACTTCTTAAAGGGAACCTGGGAGAATGGGTAAAGGAAATTTTTTTTCTGATTCAACACTGACTGTTTGTATTAAATTAAAAGGCTCCGGGGGATGAGAGGTACCTAATACCTCCTCTTCATCAAGAGCGACGATATTATTAATGCATGTTCGTCGGTGGTACCGCTTGAGCATGTTAATGTGATAAAGTTTATTACTGGATATGGTCTGAATTAAATATTGCACAGGTCCTTGGCCATCCAAGGCAGGGAAGGGACCTTTCCACTGGAGGAGGAGCTTGTTCGAGTCGGTCGGGAGGAGGAGTAAAACTTCGTCATCTGGTAGAAGGCGCCGATCCTTCGCTTTCACATCGATGTACGTTCGGTACTTGTCTAAATTGAGATCGGTATTTTGATATGCGATCTCGGCGCATTCCTTGAGGCGATTCCTCGACTCTAGCACATAAGAATAGGAGTTTTTAACTTCCTCGTTGAGGTGAGGTTTAGAGAACTATTTTATAAGGATGCTAATTGGACCTCGGATATTTCGCCCATAAAGGAGTTCGAACCGGGCAAACTCAAGGGTCCTATGAGGGATCTCACGGCAAGCAATTAGAGCGACGTGAAGATACCGGGGCCACTCTTGCGGCTAAGCGTTACACAACTTCTTTAGGACAGTTTTTAAAATGCCGTTTAACTTCTTTCAGACCCTATTAGCAGCAGGGTCAAATGGGGTCGTAAAAATGGGTTTAATTAAGAAAAGTTATCCCATATATTCCATCAATTCAGATGTAAATTGTCTGCCTTGATCAGAAAGAATTTCTTTGGGGATGCTGACCCGTGAGAAGATGGTGATTAATGTCTCGGCGCATGTTATAATGTCTATCCTTTCAAGGGGAACCGCGTCGGGAAACCTAGTAGCGAAGTCCAATAGACTAAGGATATAAGAATGACTGTGGCTTGATGGAGGATGTATTGGGCCAATTAGATCGAAGGCCACCCTAAAGAATGGTTTAGATTCCATTGGGTGTCTTCTGTAGGGGAACTGGGGTGACTCGTACTTAGGCTGTTGTCTTTTGACAAATGTTGCAGAATCTAAAAAATTCGGCTATCTCCCTTGCAGCACCGGGCCAAAAGAAATACTTGAAGGTTATTTGTGCCGTTTTATTGTGACTAAAATAGCCAGCCATCATCCCATCATGGCCAATTTTAAGGACATCGGGAACGCAAGCGCGAGGTATAAGAAGGGCATATGTGTTCGTACCATTCTGTAATGAACTCGCGCGAAAATGAAGGTCGTTCTTAATGAGGTACCAGCAAAATGGACCTCCTATGCAGCATGCAAATAATTAATGACACAGTCGTACGTAAAATTACTTAAAAAACAAAATCTGTTATAATTTTGCAAAAACAAAGGGGGAGAGGGCACAACAAAATTCACTACAAACTGACTTCATTATTATGAATTAAAAATAGACAGATTGAATGAAGTTCAAAAAATAAATAACTCATTGAATAAACGCAAGGACAAATGGGGAAAGAAATATAAAGTGGACCAAACTGCATCGTTGGATTTGTAAGAGGAACTAACAAAGACTAGAAAACTATTCACAAAGAATGTTCTGTTGGTCTGTTGGCGGGTGGTTGATTGATTGTTTTTTGGTGAGTAATTTATTTGAGATGTATTTATTTAAATTAAGGATAAATGTTTTAATGAACAAAGTTTCTTGAATTTTTAACTAGAATTATGTTGATGAAGATAATGTAAAAAAAAGAGCTAAAAATCTATTTCGTAATATTTTTTAATCTTTTGGAATATCAGAAAAGGTTCTTTCCAAAGAAAAGCGTGCAACCATTCCTTGCTTAGATCTAAAGTGGCCTTAAAGGGTAACTGCTTAGGATATTGCATCAAATAACACACACTCCTGTACAAAAGTTGTCTGAGGGTCTTTGAGCTTAAATTGAACGCGAAATCCGCTTCCTGGAATGGTTTATCTAAACGATTGGTATACCTCCAGTGTCAAGCTTATTCTTTGATTGGAAAGAGAAGGTATGAACGCTTTAGCGTGTACAGTGAGAAAGATGCCGTTCCTCAAATATCTCAAGTCAAAAGGGTGGCGAAGTAGCCTCCTAGCACCACAATAATCATTACGAATAAGATCCTCTTTGGTAGGAAATATAAAGAATATATTGTTGAAGATTAGGGCAAAAGAGTTTGTCTGATGAAGATACTTTTCGCTCGCTTCTATCTTCTGGATGATCCCTTGTTAGTCGTATAAAAGGGTGAGAAGAGCTTACACAAGTCTCGTGTCATAGTCAAGATGAAAGCATCTGACACTTTCAATGTCTGGGGTTGTATCTCATCTAAAGAAACTGGAGCACTAACAAATTTGATCAGGATCACTTTCATAAACTTAAAATGGTACCAAAATGTACTTCATCAACTTTTTCTAGCAGTTACTGACTAATTTGGTGAATATAATTGCATTTTTCAACATGATGGCGCACCTTGGCACACAGAAAAGGCAATATCCATGTTCTTGATTTAAAGTAAAATGAAACTTTTGTAACTTTGGCCCCGAAACTTGCCAAATTTGAACCGAATAGCGAATTTGTGTAAGATATTTAAACTGGCAGTTAATAAACAGAAGCCATCCAATTTGGAGCAGTTGTGGATGCTTAATGAACAAAGATGGAGCAACTTCCGTAGATATAATCACAAATTTGTTGTCCAGCCTCCCAAAACGAATTGAAGAAGTCCTAATTAATAAGGAACATCATTATCAATATTGACTGCGCGCATCCAAAAATATAGTAGTTTCCAAACATTTTCTCAGGACGATATATATATATATATATATATATATATATATATATATATATATATAATAAAAAAACTGACAAAGTGGCACGTGAAGAAAGCAATAATATGAAAATTAACACACAGGAAAATGAAAAGGTGAATCCAAGCTATTTCAAACTATATTTGTAAGTTCATTTTTAAGATTACATGGAAATGAAAAAGACAACCTTATATAGGATACAAAGATATGAAGGGAACGTCCATCACATAGTACAAACCAATGGAAAAAACAAAAAAAAAAAACAGACAGAAAAATATCCAGAAAAAGAACAATAGGCAACTAATAACAGACATATACATCCCTAAAACTATATACAAACAACAACGCCTTGCATATGAATGCAATATGTTGGAAGAAAAAACATTTTAAAGGCTTATCATTAGAGTGAAAACATTTAGGTATAAGAGTTAATCCACAGTCACAACAGAGACACGTGGTGGGGTAGGCAATGTGAATGATATTACACTAATAAAGAGTGACAACAGGTTGCATTATGAAGTTATTTCATTTAGTACAAGTTTTTTTTAAAACAGGGTGGAGTTTAAATACGCCAGTGGAAATATTTATATTGGGTAAGATGCCAATAAGGGACACTCAACATATTTCTGTTTGTGAAATCAGCGGAATTATAAAGGAATTTTGAAGAATTCCAGTCAATGGGGTGGTTATTTTCAGATAAATGTAAAAATAAAGCGCTGTTTATTTCACCTCTTATAATATTATACTTATGTTGGTAAATTCTAGTAGATAAAGATTTACCAGTTTGCAGAAGTAAGGTAAATTACAAATAGAACATTCTATAAGAATATACTACACCTTTTTTCATAGTATTATTGTGGACTAACATTTTGTATTAAGTGGATTCATATCTATAGATTACAGAGATACTAAGTTGCTTAAAAATAGTGGTTTGAAAAAAAAAATGGATCAAACTATAGCAAGATAAGACAATTATTGTAATTGTAAACCGGTGGGTTATCAGTTCTATAAAAAGTTCTCTTAGAAAAGTTTAATGAAGTATGCAAAAAAGACGAGGGTAAAAAAGTGTTTTACCTATTTCAAAGATATTGGACAATTCTTCATCCCCCAAATCTGGACTAACAAGGCGTGATGCACGCAGAAACATAGAAGTGAATTCTGACCGTTTCTAACACTATGATAAGAATAAAAGTGAATATATGAACTGGAGTTGGACGGTTTGCAAAAAACAGGGAATTTTAAACCTGACGGCGTCATATGTATTTAAAGGTCAAGAAAAGAAAGAGTTCCATTTTCCTCAATTTCGTATCTTTATATTCTAAATAAGGTTGTCTTTCCCATTTTCATGCTATTCCTTGAAAATGAACTTGTAAATATAGTTCGAAATTACTTGGATTCATCTATTCATTTTCCTCTGGGTTAATTTTCATATATATATATATCTACATATATATATATATATATATATATATATATAAAATGAAAAACTCACAAAGTATCACGTGAGGGTGGCAAATCAATGCAATATCCCGCAGGAAAAAATTAAAAGGTGTTTCCAAGTACTTTCGAACTTTATTAAGTTCCTTATCAAGGAACTTAATATATATATATATATATATATATATATATATATATATATATATATATATATATATATATATATGTATATATATACATATATTTAGATACTTCTCTTTATTCTCATTTCGTGTCTCTTGATGTACTGATAAGTTTTCATACGAGATATCTGTAATGGAAGCAAACAGGAAACATATAGAATAGTTATAAACAAATATAAATTTTCCACAGTTTGTTAAATTTACCTAAGTTGTTGTCATCCTGGATATAAGGCAATACAGTTGCAAAAACGTAAGTCGCTCTTCTGAATTCATGGCTTTAAATACATTATTTACAGCTTGTTTCACCAAATTTGTTTTTATTAAATGGAATGTAGTATATTATTATTATTATTTGAGAATAGATGATAAATTTAATGTTGTTAAAGGCCATTCAACTTGCGATTAGTTAAGTGGCTTTTCTGAAGTTGTAAGATACCTATTAAGTTATTTACCGTGCTCGTCTTGTGTTTTCCTTCAAGATACATTTGGAACGTAAGAACTGTGTAAACACAGTGCAATATTATGCTGATAAAATTAATTTCCTCACAGGTTCGAATTGATCTTTCCTTACCTGAATTTAAGAAATCTAAAACTTGATTACGGAACTCTGGAAGCGAATACATTCCACGCTTCCAAAGCTAATACTCTCACCTCTCATATTCGTTCTTGTTACAAGTAATTTGTGTAGGAGTATTTCTGCGTACACTTATGTACGCGGTATTTCGACTTTTACGGTCAGTGTCGTAGGTTAGCCGAGATTATATATATATATATATATATATATATATATATATATATATATATATATATATATATATATATTTATTTGTTTTATTAATTTTTAATAAACCAAATAGAACTCTGAGTTGAGGCGTAGATTCGTGCCTCGGTGATCGCTTGTGGATCGTTCTGTAAGAGTGCTAAACTTATTTTTATTCTAGTGAATGAAAAAAAGGGGTTTCTTTCTTGACTTTATCAATTATTGCCACTTTAACTCGTTCGAGGATAATTAAAACAGTGTTTTACTAAAAAAATAGAATTTAATGAACATAAACCCTCTCACTAAATAACATAAATAATACAGATCTAATACACTTAAAAAAAAAAATGGGATTGCTAGGCGAGTCCTCGAAGCTTGATTTGAGATAGAATTTCACGGGGGGAGCAATTTTAAGTTGATATCTTTGTCCTTGACCAGACATCCAATAAACTAATTATTATGCAGGAGGACATAAACAAAAGGATTATTCTTTACTCACATAAGGTAATGGAGATTAAATACTCGCCACCAGTTAGACTATCTTCTGAGATTTTGTTCCGGAGAGGCTTAGCTCGAGTAGTTAGTTGTCTGCTCAATAGATGGCGTTGGTCGACCTGCCTGTCAATCTGAAGGGTGACGTCACGAGGGATCTGGGTGGCGAATGCTCAAGCGAAAGCTTAGTTCTTCTAATTTTAGGCGGTAGGGGCGGGGGCGTACTTTACCTCGTTTTCCTTGGGACGAGATGAAATCGTTGTCTTCTTTTTTTTTATCTATCTAGTTGGGGTTTGTCCAACTCAGATAGAGTAAGATTTGGAGTCCTTGAACTGGGTAGATTGATACTCAATGATCTTGATGCTCGAACAGCGCCGAGCTTCCTTGTTACAATCTGGTTTTGTAAAAGGTCTGCAAGTTCTTCTTAACTTGCACAAAACTTTCTACCGGTGATTTTTCTGCTTTCGTCTCGAACTCGAAAAATATCTCAACCGGTGATTTTCTTGTCTCTCCCTTTAGAACACACAGAAAGCCTCGTTTCCTGTTATATACCCAAATTATTCCCACGGGGTAATGAGGAGGTGGACGGGGGACTCGCAAGGTGAGACCTAGGGTTGGTCTCTCGCGTTTGGCGTCTTGTAGCTTTGAGAGAAGGTAATACGAGATCGGCAATTCGCACTTTTGAATGGATTGCTTATAAGTATACCCTCGAAGGGCCTGCCTTTTGAGCTGATGTCAGGAATCTGTCTCGCAACTTTGCCCTTTTGCCCGTTCTCCGATGTTTCGGGAGAACATCAGAGGAGCAAAGCTAAACCCAGATATCTTTTGTTATTATTTCCTTGGCCTCGATACATATATATATATATATATATATATATATATATATATATATATATATATACATATATATGTATATATATATATATATACTAAACTCTTATTATACCTCTACAGTCAGAAACTACTTAATTCATTCAAAGAGCTAAAGACGTATCAGTACCAGTTCCGCAATTCCCAGATTTTCCTAAGCCTTTAGAAAGAGAAGTAATGTTTCGAATATATTAAGTTTTATATATAGTTTTACCATAAATAAAGAATGATTTTTAGAATCTCAGAAATTTAATAAAAAATCAAATGATAAATTGTTTCTGCATATCCACTACACTTTTTAAGTTGATAAAGGAAATAAATATAGGTACATGTATTCGAGTCCGCTGATTTAAAAAATGTCCTTTCTTTTGGCAATAATAACTTTATGCCTAATTAAGAACACATTTTTTATAATCTCAGCAAGTTAAAAAAAAATTAATAAAAAGCTGAAATATTTATATACCTTACATTAAAGCATAAAACATCTGAAAACAACAGATTTATTTTTCTACACTTGGTTCTAATAAACTTAAAAAATAACTACAGGTATACTAAACAGTTGAAAGATATTTTCTTTTGTTTATTCTATTGCCAACTCTTGTCAAAATTTATACTTAGTTGTCAATCATCGCTTCATTTCATCTCCCCTTCATTTTGAATCACTTGATAAAACGGTTGTCCATTCTTGTTGCGTAGCCCAACTTTTCTCGGAACAAGTCCAAGTGCGAGTACAACTAGTGTAAATTTATGGACAGTTTGCAGTCAATTTCTCTATAACATATAATTTAATTTCCTCACAGTTCTTCGTAGTTATCAGACTTATTGTTGTCCATAAAGACTTATGCTACTAGTGGAAATGCTTGTCATGCCTTTTTGTTAACTTGTCATTTGTCTTCTAAATTTATTGATACCAAGAGCTGCCTAATCTTTGATCATCTGTTTCACAGGCCCAAGTTTTATGTGTAATGGCCTTAAACACTTCTGTCTTTAAAAAGGAGCATTGGTACATATGTTATAGTGTTTAGCGATCTGCTCTACTATCCTATAAACAGAGAAATAATAATACTTTATACATATATCCTCCTTATATTATAAGCAGGTATGATAGCATTTTAAGTTTTCATATGCATCCAAATTCTGTCTTGTGAATTGATCATGTCCAGCAAAATCATAACATCTTCATAGTTTCCTTAATGTTAACTCTGTTTGTTCTTGAGGAATTAAAGACTTTTCATTTCCTTTATGGAGAAATAATCCTTGGTTGAGCTATAAATAAACAAACAACACTCAGGAAAGATTGTACTCAATACATATGTCGCCAAAAAGAGCAGTAAGATCAAAGCAGTAAAACAGCAAATTGCCTTCCAAACCTTTGATGAATAGAGTAGAGTAAAAGATAGGTGTTTGCCCGTATATAAAAGTCTGTCAATATAATAAAGTAAATTCCACTTCTTAAAAAGAGATGAGAAAACATTTATTTTACCTTGATGAGGCTTAAATTCTTAAGTCATCTAGCTCGTGCTGTTTAGGAAAACGTCAGAAAATGCTTGAATTTGCGACAATAAAGGTAACAGCATAGCGATTTTCATATGAGGAAACACATCCGAAATTCCGTTTATGAAGTATTTCTGGAAATTTGTGAATCTTCACACTATAGCACGGGATCAATGGATTATTGAATGCTAGGATATATACTAGCTGTTCTTTTATCTTGTAATTAGATATATTAACAATGCCAAAAATAGGTCATCATGCTTATTGGTGGATTCTTTCAAAAGGTATGGAATTGCAAGTGATATACATACATTTCTGGTTACCAGGTAACCACTAATTCAATGATGATCGGCAACCTCCGAAGCACATATGAGGTGACCATATTTCTTTTATCACCCAGAAGCATGCGAAAAATAAGAATCATAGGCAATAAAACACTCAGAACTAGTTGCAATATGTTGTCTGCCTTTTATATGGTTTAAATATAGAGTTATTCTGTTTAATGCATAAAATTATATGCATTCATTAAATTCAAGTTGGATATTGAAATTTAACGTTTAACCCATTTTTTTCCAAGTTTGTAAAAATATTTTTGTGCGGTTTAATTATTAATAACTGTCCTTATTAAAGCCCATTAATTTTAAAAATGCCCCTAAATTGATAAAAAAGACTTAAAGACACCTAAATTATTTCCTGTTTCAATAATGGAGCAACGGGCATGAATGGGTGCAATAACTTTTCTATATTATTTTGAGTTTACAAATTCTTTTAACTCAATGAATACTTTTTAATACTCGTACAAAACACATTATGTATATTTACATAAATTATATATATATATATATATATATATATATATATATATATATATATATATATATATATATATATTTATATATATATATATATATATATATATATATATATATATATATATATATATATATTTAGGGTATGGAACGTACATACTCGCATGCCGCCAGACAATCGTGGAAACGAAAGAAATTTGTCGTTTGAGTTGACCTTCGTCTCCTCTCTCTCCTACCCCACCCTTCCCCAACAGGCGTCAACAAGTCTGACAAAAGAACGCTTATCTCACAGAGAAGCCTAAATTCTATTTGCCTTCTTTATGACACCATGGAGATTGTCCAGAAGGCGCTGCGATAAGCGAATGGTCGTGAATGAAATCTCTCTCTCGATTTCACATAGTCGCAGTATAAAGGACAACGCCGTTCATCCCTCTAGAGCAGTGTCCCAAACCTACTCGCGTAACCCTCACGTTGAACGAGAGTCGTTGCCGTAAAGTATCAACTGCTAACGCGCCGCCGAGTTAACTTGGTCACTGTCTCAAAGTTTACCTGAGGCAAATCCCGCCCCGCAGAGTCTGTGACTAGAAGAATACTATTTGTTAGTATCACATCCAGTTAGGAGTGAACTAACCGGAACTGCAGGCAGCAGCCCCGCCTCGTGGTCTTATCCGCCCTATCCCCAAGAACTCGTGTCAACGCCACCCAAACCACCCCGTCTGGACCTGAGTAGTCGTCTCTCTAATCCATCACAATTAATGGTAATCTGAAACCCAGTGTCCCTCTATTCTTAAATTACCTATTTAATTCACCATGATTGGTACTCCCATTGAGTCATTATAAATCTAGACGCTTAACATCAGTGTTTAATATTTAATCCTCATTTACCAAAATGCCCGTTTAACTTTTGCTTTTAATTATTATTTTTGTGTAAACTAAAGTTTATTTTTGTACTTGTGTTTTTTTGTGGCTCCTTCTTTTTGACGTACCCTTGGCAAGAATTTAATTAAGAATCCCTTCGGCTTATTTATTCAACCTGTATTATGCACTCTTAGAATTCAACAATCACAAACCTCCCCCCAGTAACAAGTGGGAATTTTATAGTGAGAATCCTGGCTCCGGCACAACCCGCCTCTAACCAGCTTTCGCACGTTCAGTAGGAATTAAAGCCTGTATATATATATATAAATATATATATATATATATATATATATATATATATATATATATATATATATGATCGTAGATTAAGTCATAGGGTCAATACCATCGACTTAGACAAAAGCGGTGTGTCCAGATCAAGGACTAGAATAATTATTGGACCAGGCCATGAGCAATTCTACGACATATATATGTATATATATATATATATATATATATATATATATATATATATACCTACATTCATTAGAAAGCACACTAAAAACCTATTTATGTCCTCTATTTTTTTTTTACTAGATCCCTTACAATGCAAGAAACGCTAAATTATATAGAGGAAGAAGAAGACGAAGGAATGATCAGTTGTGATGTTCTAATGCCACCTGATGATTTAAATGAAAGTGCAGAGGATAGTGGGGATGAAGATCAAGCCGGTAATATAAACAATTTATCAGGGAAACAATTATTAGCCTAAGCCTAAAGAAATTTTATAAAAAAAAGAGTCAAAGTTGAAGTCAATTTTGGACAGAATAAAGCCTGCTGTTTCCTTATCAAGGAGTTAAAAAACAAACGAAAATAGATAACAAAGATCTTATGTCAAATTTTCCCAGAATCCTTTTTGTCTTCAAATGAATTTTCGGTTATCCCCTAAGACCTTGTTTCTTGCTTTGATCATTTCCTTGACAATAAAGTCTGTACCTTTCTTAGAGAAATGACTGAATATTATGCTAGAAAAGAAAAAGGCAACCATGCTTTTAACATTTCTGTGTCAGATCTAAATTACTTTGCTGGCACAAGCACTGAGGCGAAAGAGATTTGAAGAAATAAAACAAAATCTTTACTGTGCTGATAACGAAAAGCTTACACCTAATAATAAATTTGCTAAAGTTAGACCTTTGCTCGATCTACTAAATACAAGGTTTATAGCATATTCTTCATTGAAGCAAGGATGTCCATTCATGAAAGAATTCTGCCTTATTATGGAAAGCATCGGGCAAAGCAGTTTCTAAAAGGTAAGCCAATCGGATATAAAATGTGGTGTCTGTGAACCATTGGGTTATTTGATCCAATGTGATGCATACCAAGGTAGACAAGAAAAGCTCACCCTGCATTCGGACTAGGTGTCTTATTCGATTTTTACCATAAAATGTTTAAGGTAATGCTAAAATTACAAAACTGCTTTACTTATTAACCAATATTCAAAGTCTTATGATATTTCAAAATAAAATTAATCTTAAAACAAAAAAGACAATCCTACCTATTCTTAGATATGGTGAAGAATTCGAGCACAAAATATACAATCCTTTTCTAAGCCGTGTCAACCGCACACTAAGCATTGAATCATCTAATTCGTGTGTTTATTACTTAAGTAGTTGTTTTTCTCACGTGCAAAAATATACGCGCGTATTCCAAAATGAGAAACTTTTTTTCTGAGGGTGCAAATTGTTCCATTTTGGAACACAGGCCAAAAACGGATTATAATACAAAATGCCAAAAAATAACACTACAAATTTGAACAGCTATTATATGTTTTTTTTTAGACAAAAATATAACTGTGGCAAAATCAATGTCATATTCTTAATCGGCATATTTAAATTAGTAAAGAAGCTTATTAAACGCAACATATATACGAGGGGCAGTCAATAAGTTTTGCAATTCAGATATAAGGAAACGAGATATGAGAAAAAGTGTTTTATTATTTTTCAATATAACTACCCTTCACTTCAATGCACTTCGCCACTTGTTCCTGAGGCTTCGAATTCCCGACAACCACAAATCTCCCGACTGCTGTTCAATCCACTCCTGGACGGTGAGCTAACATCTTCATCGTCCCCAAACCGGCGTCCACGCAGTGCAGCCTTAAGGGCGGGAAAAAAAGTAGTCGCTGGGGGTCAGATCTGGACTGTAGGGAAATGGTTGAGCTCCTCGAATCCGCACTCGCGCAGGAAAGCTTGTGCAACTCTGGCCCTTTGGAATTTGACGACGTTGAAGTGGATCATTGGGCATGAGGTTTCTAGGTACCCAACGAGCAGAGACCTTGGTCATGGCCAAATTGTCGTGGATGATGTTGATAACACTTCCATGTGATATTCCAAGTTCTCACTCAATGTCTTCGACCTTTATCCGTCGATTTTCGAGGATCATCCTCTCCCGACGAGCCACATTGTCCTCGTTGGTCACGTCTGACGGGTGTCCTGGACGAAAGCCATCTTTAAGGGACTCACGACCATGGCGGAACTCCCTATTCCAGCGAGCAATGGTTGCATAGGAAGGGGCGGTGTCGGTGTACACTGCACCGATGCTTTCATGGATCTCTTTTGCATTCTTGCCTTCCTTGGTCAAAAATTTGATCAATGCGTGGTGCTCAACCTTCTACATTATTGATAAATTTGTGACTGACCATCTTCGATCAGCTACTGCTTCTTAAATAGACGAGGCAGGAGCGTGCGGCTGCAGGCCCTGATTGTCATAACTTGTCCTAACACCTCTACAAACAGCCATCCATCTTCCTCGGTTTTGCCCTACCGATTCGCAAAACTTATTGACCACCCCTTGTATAATAGAGTTGGGTTGTGTCATCTTTCCCTCTACTATACGCACGTATGAAACTCAATTTGGGAACGGAATTAATTTACTTTTACTATACGAGTTTAGAAATAATTTGCGCGATGCAATTGTTTAATATTTTGTGTGGAGAAGAGAAATAATCCCGCCTACCGACCATAAGCTCTTACTTTACTTGCATAATCGTCAAACTAGTCATATAAGACTGAACAGAATGGTGCAATGCTACAAATGAGGCGTATTAACAATTATAATATAAAGGCAAGTGATAATGATTTGAGAGATTGTTTAAGAGGGTTGAGTAAGCTTTTTCACATAGAAGTTACCTTCAATAACGAACCGCGATTATCGCTTCAAATACTATTCCATGATATTTTAGGAGGCACATGTCAATATAAAGATCATTTTTAGCCAACTAGCTTATTGCATTATTGAGAAACCTTAGAGTTAGTGCATAATTATCTTTTCCATCTGCATCTTTGTTGATATCTTTGATTGTGAAGACACTGGCTTAATGTACAAGTAAACTGAATGTGAGCCAAGTTTGAAGTTCCTTAGCCCCTTTAGGGATTCACCGCTGGGTTTATGCAGCATACCTTGCTATATAAATGATCCGAAACTTAATTTCCAGTGTCTCTTCTTACTTGTTCCTAGAAGAAGCAAATTAGATTTTTGTTCTTGATTGGTATTAATTTAATTTCCATTTATCGGAATATCCTTAATTTTCTTCATTATTTACGCATTTTTCCAGTTTATTCAACTTACTTAATCCTCTATTCTACAGTGATTTTCAATTAAATTGATACAAAGTTGACAGTGTCCATATGAGCTACTTCATAGCCTCCATTTAGGTTCCTTCTACTTTGACGGGATCAGTAAGAGTTTAGCTTTCATGCAGGCAACAGCATACATAGTTATTTCTGACGATGTCAACCCAAATCGAAAAATGGTATGCCATTTTTGTGAAGGAAATTATAAATTCGTTTAACTATCAGAGAAGCGGCAGTATGTTGAAGCTAAGAATAAGAACGAAGTGCCTACCGCCATACATAGCTACTACCTGCGATTTTTATGGATCTGAGCATAGTGAGCAGCAAATTCCATATGTATTCTCACATCTTCTCGCAGGACATCAAAGTCAATGTAGACTTTTACATTGAGGTGCTGGAGACTGTAATCGGCCTTGGTTTGAGCAAGTAGCCTTGGGAAGACCTTATGTTTTGTAGCAGGACTCTGCTCTTCCACACAAGGCACGGAAAACACATGCGTGGTTGTCCAACAACGCCCCACACCACTGTAACCCAGATTTGTTGCCGCTAGCTCCCCAAACTGCAACCCTCTAGATAATTTTGTGTGGGAAGTTTTTGAGAAAGATGTCAACAAGGCTGCTAACAACACTTTAGGATTTCTGAAGGCAGCCATTGTGGAGGAGTTCCTAGCCAAGTCATGCAGCCAGTTCAGGTTACGCTTGGAGAAGATCATGAAGACAAATATTTGCTATCTCGAATAAGTGAGAGCTATTGTCGAGGTAATCATATTGTATTTGTTGTTTTAAGGAAGCCGGGTTGATACTATTAATTATGCAACACAACAATACTTCAATATTGACTGAGTAGACCTTTTAATTACTTTATTGTTGAGAGAGTGTCACAGCGTTTAATCTGTTTTAAGGAGAGAACCTGGTAAACACGTAAAAGATCCATTGAAACACCAGAATTATCCCCAAATAAACATATAGTTTAAATTTAACAATTAAATAAAAATAACAGTAAGAATATTTATATTTAACTAATCAAAATTAGTAGGCCCCACGTAAACAAACCAATCGCTGATTAGTTATTTTATCGTGACCCTTTTAGATCAGCGTTAACCATCAAATAAAATTACACTATTCTACTGGTAAATATATCGGGGTTGATGCACAATTGTTTCTACTTCAGTAAATTTGAGTACCGCAATGAACTCATACTAACGCAATACGAATATAAATGGTCATTCTAACTTAAATAATAGAGAGGATCAGGGAATGACGGATGTCACTAGAGGGCTTTTTTCATGCTTCGGTGTGTTGGAGTGGCCGATAATAGATTTTCTTCTAGATGGGATGGAGGTAAGAGAATCCGATGTCTCATTCTTCGGTCTTAAGATCGCAATTTGAGAGTCACTCAAAGGTGACTGGTTCTTCTATTATCTTACTTGCGAAATTCCTATTTGGCACTAGGAATATTGGTCCTGCTAAGCTTCTTACTAAGCCTGTGCAGGATGATTCGGGCTGGCCCTGAAATAGTCCTTCTTCTCTTGCTGCCGAAATTCCTGGTTTAGCACTAGGAATGGTAATCTAGTCAGACTTCTTCTTTTGCTGCCGAAATTCCTGGTTTGGCACTAGGAATGGTAATTCAGTCAGACTTCTAAGTCTGTACAGGCTGGTTTGGTCTGCTACTGATACAAAACGTGACGTTTTAAGTTAATTTGAGACTGAAGAAAGGATCGATCTTCTCGAAATGATCCTTTATCGTCTCTCCTCGAATAATCTTTTCTCTTTCCGTCAAGGGCATATTTATAGGCTGGCGTCCACCATATCTAAAGAGGAAGGTGCAAGGCCGCAGAGGGGAGAGTGAGGGGTGAGGCCACATCGGAGTAAGCGAGGGATAAGGAGGTTGGCACCACGGTGGACAAGTCGGCTTGTTAATTAGAGACACCACAAGCCGTCACCACCCTTGGTGTTCCTTTTGACTGGCACCGCTTTTTGGTAATTTAACCACGGGCCTACGGATCTCGTAGGTAATTGGATCTTTTGAGCGCTGTTTAAGGGCCTTTGGTGATCACCTTAACACAGCGGCTCGCTCCAACTACCTATGCGGCGGGGAGATCAAACAGGGTAGGCAGTTAAACAGTTCTCACTGGCTAACCTTCCCACGACTCCCCACATGTGGATTTATTCTATTGCTTTCTCCACAAGGTAGGGGGAGACTTTAATGTATGCGTCCGCCTGGCCTTCCGGGAGGCTTCATGTTGTAATTCCTCTACAGCTATATACCTACATATATTATATAAAATCCTCTCTATAGGAAGATATTTGTAAGCCTGCTGTATGTATAAGCTTGCTCATTGATCCCAATAGCCAATATTCTTTGTAATATTATGTGAAGAAAAAGAAAATAAAGAAGTGCTGCCAATATTCATAAATGAGAAATCATAAAAAAACAGATATAAATAAACAAGATGAGCTACGGCTTTAGGTCATATAATTTGATGTACATCTAAACAAACGCAAAGGCAAATAAAAAATCACGTGCTCTAAACGGATTTGGAACTCGATTACAAGATTCATAACAATAAAGTAAAGATAAATAATCCATTTTCATAATAGATGGAATAAGATGATGACACTATGATAAATTATAATGAAAAGGGTGCTAATATAAGGGGCCTATTCATGAGACGGTAAAGGAAAAACCGCAAGAATAAAACTTCGAAAATTCCCAAATCTTAAGAGCAAAGGATAAAAGTAATAGAGGATGAAAAAGTCCTATTATATGAAAATAGAATAATGCATTCAGGTATCTTAACCCTTACGGATTAGGAGCATTTGCAGAAGTAATAAATAAACATCTCCGAACTTGGATTCATTTTACTAAGAACATTTATCAAGTTTATGTTTGTCTTAGAGCAACTTTAAACAGTTCGTATGTTCCTGAGTTGCCACTCGCTACTTTGTCCTGAGGAAGTTTTTTAAAATTCAAGACCTCCAGAAACCTTAAATTTTGCTTTGACAAAACGGAGTCTCACAGCAGGTCTCGGTGTCTTGTTTTTTTTTTACATTTATCTTGTATTTATCCCTAAATTTTATTTATAGTTGCATTGTACGGAGCCTAAAATAATACAGGTAAATTTAAAACAAAGTAAGTTCTGAAGAGACAGTGAATGCAACACTATATTTCATTCGCTTCTTGTGAGATATAGAGGTGTTTGAGTTACATGAGATAAAAGTATGAGCCTATTTAACCACACATCTCTGATATGCTAGAACTGGGGAGAAAAAATAATTGATGATTGTTCAAATAATGATATGAAATGTGCAGGTTAGAGGAAGCAAGATATATCGTAGAAGTAGACAACAAAAATAGATGATATCCTATGTTTGTGGCCCTTTTCTAAAAATGTCCATGGTTTCCTCACCAAGCTTAATTTTTGGTTTTTGCAAGTGAATTTACCCTAGCACTTGAGCGAATTAATATTGTCTGGTATTTAGATCTTCAGATTCACAGAACTCCATCTGGCTCTCATTATTTATTATTGTTTCTTAATATGTGGACAAATCACGCCGACAAAACTTAAATCAACACAACATTAAAAAAAACTCAAGAACTTTTTCATCAACTAATATTTCTAAATTTCACGCACAGTCTCTCACACTTTGGTAGTTTGTTAGACGTTTTAGCTGTAAGCCTTTGAACTTTCTCTATCTGCTTTTAATCCTTCTTTTCTGATAATGTATTTCAAATTTTTTCACGTCCAGTCTGTTTTGTATCCCCTCATTCTCCCTAGGCGGAGCGTCACTTAATTCTTTCCTATATATAAGATAGGTTTCTTGGAAAAATCATTTTATGTATTCCTTGAGAATTAACTGAATAAAAATCCTTCCGCTATAACGTGTCATCATGGTATGGACTTAAACCTCATCAACCCCTGGCTTAGAGACCAAAACAAAAGACTAACATATAACGTTCATTTGGGCATGATTGAAAGCCACCATCTCAGGAGAGTACTTAACTCCTCCCCCTCCCCAAATCACCTAACAGCGAAATCCTGACCAGCTAGACATAAAAAGAAGCCACACCATACTAGTTGCAACACATGTCCCGCAAACTAACCCCCACCAAACAACATATTAAAACACATATACTAGCCTTACCCAAAGACACCTAAATACTCTACAACCAAATAACTAATATGCTAGATGAACCCACCCAAATAAACCATTCGGAGAAATCATTACACCAGACACACAGAGTCATCCTGTTCCAAGTAATGTAAGGCCACTCCACATTACCCCAACAGTAAAACATTAGAATAAATATCATCCCATCATCAACACGCACCAGTTGCAACTAACACACTAACAACACTAAAGACTTCCTGAACACCTTCCTCCAGCTGTCAAGGGTGGCGGACTTATTTGGTTGTCACATTCTCGTCGAGAGGTGGGAGAGGGCTAAGTCGACCCTCCTCCGTTATGTGCGAGTAGTGCCAGATGAGCAGGTTTTGGTTATTGCGTGTTGGGGAGGGAGCTGTCTAGATCTTCCTCTCGGGTGGGGATAGCCTCATAGGTAGGACCCTGGGGAACAGGAGCTTTTAAATTACACGGAAACAACTGCAGTTATTTTTGTGATGGTGGAAGAGTCTCGGAGACTGTGTGCCTATGAAGGGAAATAATAAATCCAGGGGAGACCTGAGTGTTCACCGCTCTTTAGGAACCTACCTTTTGGCTAATGATGGGGGCTCCTAAATGATGAAATGGGGTGCAGCAATTTTATTACCAAGCGGGACCACTTGCGTTTGATTTTTCAGTTTAACTCCTTTGAATGTGGGTTTCAACATACTCGTCGATTCTAAGACGGAGGCATACAGGTTGACTATAATACTAACCATAGATTGTAATTTTTCTTTAGCCTCACTAATGTTAGGGCAGCTGTTTTCGTGAAGGTATACCAGTTCCTCTTCAGACTTATATACATTGCATTTTGGGATCAACCCCAGATGGGGTACTTTACAATTAACACAGCTTGGTTTTAAGGTTTCAGTAAAGTCTAGGTGAAAGGCGTTGGAGGAGTAAACACATGAGTACACAAAGCCGTGCTGTTTTCGGCCACAAGGTTTAATTGAGTGTTAAGATAACTGCTAGTAGTAGGGTTTCTATGGCCATGCTTAATCTCCCTCTCCCTAAATCGACGCCATCCTAAGTATAACTAATTTAGTTGGAATTACAAGTCGAAGGGGACCAAATATGTAAGTATACGCACTTGCCGTCATTCACTACCCTGGGGATTGTGTGAATCTGGATAACAGAGTATTCTTTCAGGACATCTTTCATTTATGCCTTGATCTAAATTGGGAAGTGAGGTTCTCTCACGAAGCTCCGGTGCATATTGAAGGATATACGGGGTATTAGATAAATTTTTTATCGCTAGTTCGGTGAGATTTATTAATATTTCTGTTTCTTCTCTCTTTTAAATCTACCAAGATGCCTCCATGTGTCTGAGGTCTTAAAAGTGCGAATTTAATTCTAGGAAGCAGAGATTATTTTGACATCTTCCTTTTGTCTCATTATGTAGCCTTTCATGACCGTCGTTTGAGGGTTGTCTGTTTTTATGAAGCCGTTTTATTTCGATCGGTTAATAAGAGTTACAAGGACAATTTCTTCCCAAAGCAATGTGGATAAGACTTTGGAGGAGCGTGTGGTACTAATTTGTTGTGGGAGATGGGTATCCTTTTCGGCAACGCATCCTAAGTCAGATGTTCCCCTGTTTTTATTTCTTTATACTCTAGCGCATTTTGTGGCTCTCATTGAGGTAATGATCATCGATCACGAACTTCGAAGTAAAAGGGATGGAAGAAGCGATGCACCACTTAATATTTTATTACTTGAAGATTTCATCAGTATTGTATTGAGTTAAAGAATGCGATAAAACGCACAAAATCTAACTTATGCCCATATAACCTAGAATTAATCGATAAAGAAACCCGTTCCCCGAAGAAAATCATGGGAGTTTAGTTTCAAATAAAGTCTGTGGATACCCAATGATGCAATGGCCCTGTTGTACATTGCACATTCGGTGTCTAAGCATGGGTACAAGGTTTAATTTTAAGGGCCTAAGTCCTACGACCTGTTCCTTCTCGGGTCCATCTAGGCGGACCGTGCAGGATTCAAGCATTCTGGTGGGTCTTTGCTCTTTTCAGGTATCTTCTTTGTTCGAGTCAGGCTGCAGAGACCCAACGCCAAAATGAAATTATGCCACTTCGTTGCAGCCAACAAAAGGGAAGGGATGGAAAGGTTCATTGTGACCGCTAGTATTATGGGGGGGCTGAGATTAGGTAGGGATATTCTTAGATAAAGAGGTTGCATATAAGGATAGGGGAAAAGCCCAGACCCTATTAAAAAGTTCAAGTCAATTCAGTGAACCATGTCTTTCGTATTGATTCTTGGACCGGGAAGGCTTGCTCATCATCCAGGTAGTAGCTGCACCAGTATAAAAGGGGTCCCCACCTACATGGAGGTGTTCAGGATAAAGCATTTGATTGAGAAGCCACAGGATAAGAGGTATAAGGTGTATGGTGGTTTCATAGATCTAGAAGAAGCACATGATCGTGTTGATAGGAAAGTACTATGGTAGATTCTCAATTGTTAGGTTAGCTTCTAAACTTGTATGGTAGATTCTAAAGTGTTAGAGTTGCTTGTAAAGTGGTATGGTAGGTTCTAAAGTGGTATGATAGGTTTTGATGTGCTAAACCATTAAATGGTGTGAAAAATATTTGCATTGAAAATAAGGTTTGCTTTAAAGTTAATGGTAGCTGTAGTAAATAATTTATTTTATACGCTGAGGCTGAGGAATTGGTTGAGAATGTTGATGACATGGAGCTACGATGCGAGTATGAGTGAGTTAGAGCTGTTAATTAAAGTATGTGAAACGAGATTACAGGGCCAAAATATATTAAAATGGTCTAAGAAAGTTGTGATTAGACGTAAAGATGAGCTAAAATGCGATGCTAAAATTCTTCTCTCTTCCTCCCCAAAAGTGCAAGGCAATAACCACCAAAAAGATTATACAACAATAATGAGGGTAAGTACTGAACTTACATGTCTGTGTAAAGCAATCAGGAAAACAAAGGGGTTAAAAGGCGACAATTTTGTCTGCAATTCTCACCCATCTTGAATCCATTATTTCAACGGAATGAAGAGACTCCAGTTTCGGAAGAGATACAATGGAGAAAACGCATCATTTCCTTTTATCCATATAAAAAAACTGTACCCATTTGCAGCCTAGAGATATATGGATGGGAATGTGAGATTGGATAAGAGGCAAAGGTGGACTTGTAAGCTGAAAAAGGGACAAGTGCGGGTTGGAAAAGATTAAAATAGAATGGTGAAATGCACAAACATTATGAGCACCTTGTATTATCTTTGCTGGATGGCGAGGGAATGGTAAATGAAACATTGAAACTAAATAACGGTGAATTTGAAGTAAACTGAAATAAGGGGTTTGTACAGACACTTCTCACATTCCAAATTCATACATCTGTAATGATATAGCTAAACTAAGTCAATAAAACAGATGTACGTATGTACATAGATGAATACATATGCTCACAGACAGAAACGTACGAAGATACACAAACAGTTTTTTTATCCTGGCATAATGAATGTTAGGATGGTCATACGAAACCATAAATATTGCAAAACACAAATATTGTGGCGAAAGTTAGGACGAAACATAATAGTCAAATAAAATGTTTTGTTTGTTTATTTCTTATATTTTACGAGCATTGTATTTGAAGAGACGAAAAAAGATATATATATATATGTATATATATATATATATTTATACGATCCCCTAAAATATGGAGTGCCCAACCACCAGGCATAAGTTTGAACAAAGTTCAAAAGTACTAGGAAGAACTAACTAGTGCATTCTTTGAGGGTAAATGAGGTACGAGGAGCGGTCAATAAGTTTTGCGAAACGGAAGGGCAAAACAGAGAAAGGGGGATGGCTGTTTGTGGGAGTGTTAGGACAAGTTATGACAAGTCAGGACCTGCAGCCGCACGCTCCTGCCTCGTCTATTAAAGAAGCAGTAGCTAATCGCAGATCGTCAGTCACAAATTTTTCAACAATGGAAAAGGTTGAGCACCGCGCAGTGATCAAATTTTTGACCAAAGGAAGGCAAGAATGCAAAAGAGATCCCTGAACGCATGGTTTCAGTGTACACCGACACCACCCCTTCCTATGCAACCAATGGTCGCTGGAATAGGGAGTTCCGCCATGGTCGTGAGTCCCTTGAAGATGACCTCTGTCCAGGACGCCCGCCAAATGTAACTAACGAGGACAATGTGGCCCGTGTTGAGAGAATGATCTTCGAAAATCGACGGGTGAAGGTCGAAGAAATTGAGCGAGAACTTGGAATATCACATGGAAGAGTTATCAACATCATCCACGACAATTGGGCTATGACCAAGGTCTTGCCCGTTGGGTCCCTAGAAACCTCACGAAACCTCACGCGCCATGATCGACTTCAACGTCCTCAAAGTCCACAAGGCCAGAGTTGCACAAGCTGCCCTGCGCGAGTGCGGATTCGGGGAGCTCAACCATCCACCCTACAGTCCAGATCTAGCCCTTAGCGACTATATTCCGCCAGCTCAAGGCTGCACTGCGTGGACACCAGTTTAGGGACGATGAAGATGTCCAGCTCGCCGTCCAAGAGTGGATTGAACTGCAGTCGGAAGATTTCTGTTTGTCGGGAATTCGAAGCCTCAGGGACAACTGGCGCAAGGGCATTGAAGTTGAAGGTAGTCATATTGAAAAATAATAAAACACTTTTCCTCATATCTCGTTTCCTTATATCCGAATTGCAAAACTTATTGACCGCCCCTCGTACATGTAATTTAAAGGAGCATTAAAAATGGAAAGTTGTATTAAAAAGTTAAATTAGGTAAAAACAAAACCTACATAGAGAGTAAGTTGGGAAAAGAATAGAGGAAGGTTTCGACTGCAGATTTAGGTCAGATTAATTGAGTGAAACTTCAATTTCAGAACTTTTCTATGATAAACAGAAAACGATAAAGAAAAACTGGGTTTATTTTATTATATAATTCAGCCTATTTAATAATTAACTCGAATTCATTTTCAAATCCTGCAAATATTTAGGTTAAATATCGTTTCCACTTTATTTACTTTAGTTTCTAACTCTACGTTTTCCGTTTCCTTGAAACGACGAAATAAATGCCAAAATATTGAGTTGTCAAAATAGTTAGAAAAACTCAAAATTCGTTTGTTATTTTCTCTCTTTGCTCTCCCTTCTTTATCTGTTGTAGTCTGTTATTTTTTATCTAGTTTATTTTTCTGTCACATCAATAAACACACAATCGTAAACTACGAGTAATTCATTTATAATTATAGCAACGCAAATATGAAGAAAGAATTTGGAAGTATAAGGGAATCATAAAATAGCGGATCTTATTGCCCTTGTACACCTCAATTCTTGTTTTCATTTTCGGCCACGTTTTATATATATTTTAAAGGTGGTTTGTTCACTGTCATTGACAAAGGAGAACTGGGTTTTCCTCCTTGAGCGCGTGGACTTTTCGCAAAAATTCGTTACCAGTGAATTTAAATTGAACGCTTCCAATTAGGACTCATCAAGTTTCTGTGTTACAGTTGATGTTCTAGTTTTAGTCTTTAACATCCTTATGGAGTGGTTATTTAAGTAAACACACACATTATTCATCTTTATTAACAATATTTATGGTAGGAATTCTTTTTAATTGGTTCGGGGCTTGCAGCTCACCTTGATTGAGATCTTTCTTCGAGGTTGATGTGAAGGCTGGCACTATTTTTCATTCTTCTCTCGCGTCCGTCTGTCCTTTCTGATATATTTTTCCTGATGATTCGGACACCACTCATTGGCTTTACTCTGTTTCTTTGTTTCTTAATTTATTTTATATCTTCTTCCTCTTCGTTTAAGTTGTAGCAGAGATTAAACAACACTTCCTTTATTGATAGAAGTTAATCAACATTTGGTATGAGTAAACACCGGATGTGGTCCAAATTCTAGCCAACTTTGTTGTAGCTGCCATTTCCTATAGTCAACAGTGTTTCGAATTTAAATTAAAATGCAATTTCCTCCTAAGATAAGCATCAGTCGTTGCGAGTAGTGATAAAAAAGTTACTAAAACATTACCATTAGGCCCTTGATTCTCATTAAAAAAGAAGGTCTCGTACACATTTTGATAATTCATTTTAATGGCAAACTGCGACGGATGCTACCAAACAATCGTAGGTGATGATAATTGTGCTACGTGAATTTGCCATCAAAATTAACATTTTCTTTGTCTTCTATTTAAAATTTTAAACTGAACTCATTCAATCTTTGCTCTGTATATCTTTTAAATTAACGTTTAGTGCCATATAATACACACAACTACATTTACAAAATACAAATTTATCCACCAGTACCTAAAATATTACACAAATAAATAAGCGTAATTAGGTTTTAAATATTAAATTCTGCCCACACGGTTACTTGTTATCCACTAAATTAAAATGCATATACTACTGTAGTTATGAGCTCATTTCCATATCATCATGGCGAAATTTAATGCGAAAGACGGGCAAGGTAATGGAGTCATGCATGGAAAAGTTCTCAATATGGAAACAAAATTAAAGCTGAAAGATCTTTTATGCTTTACACTTGCCTTAGACCTGAAAAGTGCTAACACTATGTTAAAAAAGGCAGCAGCAAAGATGGACTTTGAGAGAAGAAAGCTATTACATTAAAAAATATGCCTAGTAAGATGCAGAAAAAACAAAATTGAGCGCTATATTCACTGAAATAACCATAAAAATCCCTTGGAGACTAGTAACACCAGCAGTATACAACTGCTGAAAATAACTCGTTGGAACACAGGGTAAACAGTGCTAAAAATACGAGGAAATATAAAATAAGATAAACAAAATCTTTCAGAAAAAACCCTACTGAACTAGCGCAAACAGCTTGAAGCAATAAACACCAACCAATAAATTGAATTAGAACCAAACAAGCTCATGGAAAAGAAACAGAAAGCTGACATCTTAAAATAAAATATAATTATTTTTGAAGACAACATCAAAGAATGAGAGTGGTATAAAAAAGCTAAAAGAGAGTTCAAAAAGAAAAATCTCACATTAGTTATAAAAGATTTACGTATATCGTACAATCATCTAGGATCGAGTGAGAATAGTAAAAAAAACTAAGGAGTACTATGAAAAGCTGTACTCAAGTAAAAACACCATCATATATCACACCCAACCAACAACACACTGTAGTGTCCTGGCCGTTCTCTAATCGGATATTAAAATTGCGATCAAACTAATGAAGATTCACAACGCAACAGGCCAGAAAAACATCATTTCAAATTGCTGAAAGATTCTGGAGATGTTATTGTGGACAAAAAAGCTTGGAAATTCACTGTATGTCGAAAATAAAGCAGGATTCCGGACGAGAACTGGTACAGTGCAATAGGAAACCAATCATACTTCTCTTGCGTGTCTATAAATACTACAAAACTAGATAGATGACCAACAACCGAGAAAAAATGTTAGATTTAGAAAAGGCTTCTCAACGATTGACAACGTACATATTGTCAATCAGCTAATTGGGAAAACTTCAGGGTACAATATCACTTTATATTTGATACTTATAGACTACAAAAAAGAAGCATTTGGCTCAATAGAAAGACCAGCAGCCAAAACAAACTCGAAGAATAAAGATATAGATCCAATTTTCACCAATAGCATAGAACACATATACCAAAAATGTAGATCCTACATTAGATCGCATAAGGATTCAGGCATGTTTTAATTACAGACTGGTGTAAGATAAGGGGATGCTATCTCACCGAATTTATTCACGTCCCCCCTAGAAGAAATTTTCAGGAGGCTAAAGTGACACAAGAAAGCCATTAAGATCGAATGGCGATTAGCTTTGTTATTCAATCCAATATGGGTAATTTATTATTACTACTAGTATTAATATTATTATCATCATCCTGTCATATTATGAATTATTTCGCTTACCACACAATGGCCAACAATGATTTTGGTTCTGAAAGGATTTGACATTTTAAAGACTAATTCAATTGCACTGATTTTGAATCTGACTACAATCAGTTATATAGATTTACTTATTATTATCAATGTTGTGTTTATTGAAGTTGTACTTTTAAAAGTGTCTAAAGTAAACATTCAAAATCATTTATTTTTGACATGAACATCTTAGAAATAAAGCAATTTACTTTATTCACAATTAATGTTGGAGCTGAAACGAACTTTGTAATGTAACCCAATCTTTGCAATATTTTAGTGGAATCTTTTTCCATGTTCGTCATTGACATCTCCGAAGTTTAGTAGAATAAAAGTTCAGGTGCGAGTAAAAGAAGTGCAACTTCAAGGCCACCCGTGGCTCCAAGAGCTTAGTAATTTTGCGCATGTGGTCAAGATGTCTTCGTATTCGTCTGCGCGGCAATTTCCCAGGAAGTTATGTATGACATCAACGAATGCAACCCAATAATATTTCTAATTCTGATCAAAGCCTACTAAGAATTCACCGTCGTTAATGAATCAACAAACTTCAGGACCATTCAATACACCTGCTTTCAATTTTGCTTAAGTTATCACACCATTGATTTTTGTGCTGTGAGGTATTGAAAACCCGGTTTGACTGTGTTTATTGTCTCAATGCCATTGTTTACTAAGCTTTGTATGTCTAGCTGCCTGTGAATTCAGTTGAAACTACCTGAGGTGTCTTTATTTCTTGGTTCTTACCTACTTTTCATGTAGTGCTTTTCATCAGCTCTCCTATCCCATAGACAGAAGAAGCACATCTGATTCTTATAACCCCTTTGAAGACCGATGAGTAGGCTACTGATTTTCAGGTCTAACATATCTCCTTCTGATGAGCTTCATAGTTTATAGCAGCAAGGAGAGTTTTCACACCATCGTAGCCTTCAGCAAAATGGATTTCAAAATAAAAACACCCACTCTTTTTTCTCAATTTTCTGGTCTTAACCTCTTTCAGAGGTCTACCATCAGAACATGAACATCATCACTGTAACAAAGTTACCCATTCATTTTGTATAATAACGACGGTTCTTTATGTCTATGACGGGCGATATTAATTTGTACAGAACTCTTTAGTTTTTCCCGTTGTTTCAGCCACGATCCAAGAAGCTCAGCCTTTAATTTTGCTAGATCAAGTTCCCTAAATAGGTCATGTAGATTTTCCTAACAGAGAATTTGTCGTACAATTTTCATTTCTCTCTCCATTCTAATCTTGTCTAACTGGTAGGCCTGAAACAGATATCTCATCATTGTGTGGCACTGGTCGAATTGGCAGGCTGGGATACTTGATTCAACCTCTCGTCTTTAATGAATATCCCTTGATGTTGCATCGGCAGATGTAACAGGCGCATTTGTGGTATCTTGCTTCTCGCCAAATTATTGCTACCGCAAATAACAAGCCAGAAACCCATTTGCCATCCGCACATTCATTGAAGGGATTGACACATGGCTGACACCTTACATAAAGGGCCCACTGCCTGTCTTAATCTTCCAGTGGACAATTTAGGCATTTCCTTTAGTTGATTAGAACTTTTTTAGTCATCGTTGTTTTGAGATATTTTGGTGTAAGCAAACCAACTATTTAACACAAGTGTTCTTGTTACTTTAAAAATTTACGAAGCTCCATTGAGATTCACCTTCCACAGTCAAAGAATGCTTGATTTGAGCGGGAGTATTAGAGTCACTACAATCCATTTGCAGCAGGAAAGTACACCGTAATCCATAATCATGGGGTATCACGCGATAATGTGATGTATGTTAATCAACGCATAAGAAAGTCAGAGATTAAGTAAAAATAATGCATTGAAAATATTATGAATGGCATAAAATAAATTGGTTTAGTTCTCAAAAGCTATGAATAAGAGAGAAAAAGTAATCGCAAATTGCATTCAGCTTTTTAATTTATTCTATGTCCACATCATTTGAGCCAAGAACCATAAAATATTTTGTATTTAGCAAACCAGTATTATTGAAAATACAATTAATGTGCCGCCTTTTAAAAATAATAAGTCTTCTTAAGCATTTATAAATAAAACATTACTGTGTGTTTTAAGCATTACTGATGGAATGATTGAGGAGATTGGGGCCGGCCTTGTTTTTAATTAGTTTACATAAAGGAATTAAAGAAAAAATGAGTAAAACCATGATTTATGTATGATCTTCCACCAGTCAATTATAGAAGGATTAGAGTAAGCACAGTTCAAACGAGCTAATGTGACGTCAATCTTCAAAAAAGGAGAGAAAACCGAAGCAAGCAACTATCGACCTATTACTTTAACATAAATTATTGGCCAACTCTTAAAAACAATAATTGAAAATAAGAAATTGTATCCTCTCTAGAAAAATAGTCTACATAAGCTTTAATGTTATCGCCGAAAACGGTAATTAATCTATGGGATTTAAAAAAAATATATTTCTAGGTATTATGAGCAATCGAGCGCTCTTCACTTTTCAGGCCTATGTACTAACCACATGTGTGGTTAGCAAAGCAGCCTAAAAAGCAAAGAGCGCTCGATTGCCTTAATTTTAACCCCACTTATTTTTCACTTTCTTTAATCGGTAAAAGAGTATATTTTAGCGTATTCCGTTTGCTATCTAACTCTTCTTTCCTTTTTAATCTATCTTTGATACTTGTTCTGTCTTAGAAAAGAGAGGAAATCACTTGCGCATAATCTTTCCTCATTTTCTATGGTTTATTGAGTATATATATATATATATATATATATATATATATATATATATATATATATATATATATATATATATATACATATATATATATATATATATATATATATATATATATATATATATATATATATATATATATATATATATATATATATATATATATATATATATATATATATATATATATATATATATATATATATATATATATATATATATATATATATATATATATATATATATATATATATATATATATATATATATATATATATATATATATATATATATATATATATAGGCCATGGGTTCGCTGTACTCACTATCAGATATACGGGCTGATTGCCGGCAATCAGCAGACCCAGGTTCGAGTCACGGCCAGAAATTGCCACCTTTTTTTCCTGGCGTTATTTCTGTCTTCTCGGTAAAGGATTGCCTTTCTTGTGCCGTTTTCTGCTCTCTTTGATTCTAGTCTTCTTCTAATGCCCCTTTTTCTTACCTCTAAAACCTTCTGTTTCTTGTCTCATTGCTCATTCACTTCAAATTTCTCTTTCTATTGTACTATATTGTTGTTATATATTCTGCAATAAAAAGTTTCTGCATCTTTCTTTCTGTCTTCAAAATTGTTTTGAAAGGCAAAAAATAAATTTGGCGAAATCCCTGTGGTGCTTGTTGTCACCAGCAGAACTTATGTTTGCTCTTTCCTTATATATATATATATATATATATATATATATATATATATATATATATATATATATATATATGTGTGTGTGTGTGTGTGTGTATTTTTGGTTTTCATTCTTAAATATATCTTTGAACTGCAACTTGGTAAACGCAGTTAAACGCTATCGGCCCCTATAGTAAATCGCACTCTTATACCTTGTAACTTGTAACTAATGGATTACTTTTAAGAATTGAACGTACTTGTACGTAGCAAGGACGTGTACGTACATTAGAGTATATGTATGTATAACTGTATATATACATATTTCCTTTGTCCTTATCTCTTTACTCCCAACCAATATATATATATATATATATATATATATATATATATATATATATATATATATATATATATATATAAATATATATATACATATATATATATAAATATTATTTAGTGAGGTGACCTACTCCATGACAAACACAAACCTAGGAATAAGAACCATTTTTTTAATCAATGTGGCTAAAATACAGTGGGACCTAGATAAAACTGTCGAGTGGGCAAATAAACAGTAAATGACGTTTAACTTACGTAACTGGGAATCCACACTCATGGAATGTCAAAATGTAAATCTACCGTGCAAAGTAAGAACACCGAATATATAAATTTTCTAAATTTGAGTTATATATTGACTCTTATGTAGTTCGACCCTTAGATTCCATTTCTAGGCATGGGTTTATGCCTATCTTTTACTCGTTTTGAGTTAGAAACTGGCCACACACCGAATATACGCGACACTACCATGGTTAACATAGAAAAAAACACCGAATATGCAAAATGCAGAGGTTAAACACCGATTATACTAAATATTCGGTGTGTTTCATTTATATGTAGCATGATATCCAGACGTAAAACACGGAATATGCAAGCTTGCTATCAATTTATTGCCGTTCCTCTCATGCAGCATCCTGTTTCTTCCTAAACAAATTGTGAGCTACGCGTCTGTACTGAAATGGACAAGAGAGATTTTTTTCTGCTTTGGTCAAGTTTTATCTTTTTAATTCAGTCGGAGATAATCTCGTCGTTAACGCAGAAGGGCTGGTAGCCATGGCTTGCAATTACAATACACAATCAAACGTCTTCCACTTTTTAAGAGAACAGTAACTATAAAACATATTAAGCTTTAATTTGAATGGAGTTTTGATTTCTATCACAAAATGCGTTTACCTCTTTATTTTATTTTAGATTTATAATTAAATGTTTTCTTTATATTTATAATAACTCTAATTTTTTTAATAATATGTCCTGTATTATAAATAATAGTCATAATTAGTGGAATGTAAAAGAAATAAGAATTCATTCAATTTTTTCATTATTGATTTCAAGATGAAGTTGAATAGCTTGGCTGGTGAGAGATGATTAGTTTGTTTGTCTATCATATCCAATTTAATCTTTCATCAAATTAAATCATATCAAACTAAATATGAGCTCGCAAGGAGGGTCAGGCTTACAATTCCTCGTGTGTCTGTTCCTGGAGGTTTAAGTGCCCTCCTGACCCCAGCATATTTTTCTTTTGCTGATCTTCTTTTTCGCTTATTTTGCTTCATCTGTTTGTCCAGCCTCTTTCTCTTTGTTTCTTTGGTAGCCTAGACTGCTAGACCCACTATGGGTGAATTGTCGGTCTATAAACCGGTAATTTAGGATTTTTTTTTATTTGGATTCAGATTATGTTCTCGTTTGTGCATTGTGTGTGTTTGCCATGTTCACGGCACTGCGCGGCTGCCTGCATCTCTTGCTGAGTCACAGACATTTAACTTTCAATATCGTTTATCTTTAATATATCGTTTATATATAATTATATTCAGTAACAAGCCTTAAATATTTGTATGCCTGTAAGTTATATGTGTGTCTATTTGTTAACACAAAAATACTTGCACCGTTATGCTGTGTATACAAGGTAACAAGCATAAATTAAGGTGCTGGTGAGGGAGGTAAGGGAAGATGATGATGGTGATGATTATCATTATGATAATGCAGAAATTCCCGAAGTTATTGTATGTGCTACTTAAATGCAATGCATAAATATTTGTTTATTTTTCTCCTTTCAGAGGTGTTTTGAGGACAAAAGAGCAAGACATTTCATGCATTCAAGAGAATAATATAGCAGCTGCTTTCGAAGTTTAATCTCCTGGAGTTTCCGATGAGGTTCATGAAGCAGTGTATGACAATGAAATGGCTTTCCATCACACCTCTGTTCTTTCTGAGGTTGAAAAAATGAGGAAATCAATAACACAACAAGAAAAGATCATTCAAGATAAAGAAAAACACCCAATATTCAATGAATGTGATATAAATAAATGCCCTTACAAATGCCATGCCAAGTTTTCAGATGAAATGCGAAAACACATTCACTAAAAATTTTGTAAACAGTGCTACGATATGAGGCAAGCATGGTTGTCAAGCAAAGTAACAAGTAAAGAAGTAGAAAGAAGGCATATTTAGGAAGATTTATCAAGGAAGAAATCATCGTATGTGTATACACTGAGCGATTCCCAAGGACAAGGAATCAAAGTCTGTCGAAATATTTTCTCAGCACTTTAGGTTACAGTCAAGATCAGGTTATAAAATCATTATTTCTTTCCATTGATGCACCTTCATCATCTACAAATAATTTGTCAAGAAATATCGCAGTGACAGATAACAGAGGAAAACGTCAACCTACCAATCGAGTTAATTTAAAAGTAATAATGAATCACATCGAATCTTTCAATTCAGTTATTTCTCATTTCAGAACAGACCATGCTTCACATGTAAGATACCTTCCGACAGATCTCTCTGTTGCTTCAATGTACCAACTATTTCAAGAAAAACACGCATCAGTCCGTTGTTCATATGAGTCCTATCGGAGTATACTAAAGAAAATGAACTTAAGTTTTTCTGAACCTTGTGTTAACAAATGTTCAACATGCTTATTTTATGAATTGAATATAAATAGAGAAAATGTTGAAAAGGGTCAATTGCACAATGAAATGCAAAAGGAAGCAAGAAAAGAATACAATAGAGATAGTGAGATATACGATCAAATGGATGGACTCCTAATATTTGCCTCGATATGCAAGAGCTTTTGCTCCTGCCAAGGATGCCTGATTTAAAGAAAGTTTTTTATGCTCGAGAATGGTTGTGTTTAATGAAACATTTGCTTCTTTAAAGAAAAATCAACATCACTATTGTGTAGTTTGGAATGAAAGTCTTCGAGGTAGGAATGCTCCTGGGGTTGCATCATCCTATATCAAAGTAATTAAGACAAATAGAGATAGAAAGAAGTTTATATTTTGGACAGATAATTGCGTTGCTTAGAATAATAACTAGACATTATATTCAGCATTTGCTTTAATTGTCAATGAAGATCTTGGACCCTCGGAAATCACGTTGAAATATCTTGTCACCGGTCACACATTCTTTGCCGCAGATGGCGTTCATGAATAAATTGAACAATTAATTCGGAAAAAGAAGAATCTGTATGATATGAGAGACCTCTGCGATTGACTGGAAATTTCAACGAAGAGAACAACGATCATAGAAATGCAATTTATGATTTTAAGGCCTACGTAAACTTGTCAAGGTTAACAACAACCCGAAGAGCGTCTTCTGAGAATAATATTCCTCTTTTACAAGATTTATGTGAAGTTCGATTTGAGAAAGGTCTGCACGGACTGATCTATAAAAAAGCATTTCAGGACATAAAGTTAAATTTATGAAAAAATTATTCCACGCAGTTTTTCGGCGAAATATTCATCGAAGCCAAGAGGAACTCTAAAAGAAAAATTGGATAAAGTTCACTCAGGTCTTGTTATGAGAATGCCTATTACCCGTCGAGCATTTTGGAATAACCTCCATACTAGTTATAATATCTCGGATCTCTTAAATTCCCGTTAAGGTTAAAATGGATTTAATTTTTGTGTATTTAGTCATTTTTCCTTAAAAAGGGATATAACTAAAGTTTTTGTGAAGTTTTATACTTTTACTCAGTTCGTTTTAAATACGATTTATGTTCACTATTTTCTTTATTAAATTTAGGATATTTCAAACTATTATTAACATGCAAATAGAAAGATAAATTCATTGTATTTTTTAAACATTTATAGGATTGTTCATACCTTCTCAATGACTTGTTAAAAATTCT
The DNA here is from genome assembly GCA_963969495.1 of Ceratothoa steindachneri. NCBI lineage: Eukaryota > Metazoa > Arthropoda > Malacostraca > Isopoda > Cymothoidae > Ceratothoa > Ceratothoa steindachneri. Next base: position 103,522,244 of record OZ018327.1, on the reverse strand, counting down.
AATAATAAACAAAAACATTGATGAATGTATAATGTGATGTGGTTGCCATAATTATAATGAAGTCTGATTGCTTAATGTTATCAATAATACAAAGCGAAAACACCGAATATAGCTATAATCGGTGTCTCATTGTTTAATATTAATGGTCATTCAAGAAGAAAAACACCGAATATACCTATATTCGGTTTCTTTCCTCTGCATTTGTGGTGAATAGCAATCCACAAACCAAAGGTAAAACAGTTTTTGTGCAACTGAGCCAAAAATATAAAATTAATGCTCAAAAGAAAGTACAAATATGAAAGATGATCCCCATAATAGAGTAAATACATTAAACGTTTAACAGAATTTTGAAAATATACTATATATTTGGCATTGAAATAAAGGAAAACTTGGAACGCTTCTCCTTTAAAGTTATTATTTTGTATATTCGGTGCTCTTTTTCTGCACGGCAGAAGTCCTGATCATCAAATTAATTTGATATTTCTAGATTCTATTATCTTATAAAGGAACATCAATCTTAATTTCTGAAGATCTCAAATGTCTTTTAAGGAAGCTTGTTGTATTGTTACCAAAAAATTAATTAATGGGGCTATTAACACAGCCAAAAGCTTTATGATTATAGTAATTCATTTGAATTATTAAGATGCAGATTAAAAGCGAGAGAGAGAACAAGAGCGAGAGAAAAGAAGAGAGAGAGAGAGAGAGAGAGAGTCACAAGGAGTCATAATGAATAGTAGCAACTCAAAGGACATTGCTGACCATACCGTGAAAGTAATATTTTTAGTAGGCTCGAACCTATAGCATAAGAGAAACTATAGCATAGATGAAGGTTCTCCCCGCCCACCTCTCTCACTAGCATTTGCGGGCCAGAAACCTGGATTGATACATAAATTTGCTGAAAAAAAGAACACAGACAGGAAATATTTCTAAAAAAGTTGGAACCTATTTACTTTACTCAGATCTATAATCTATACTAAAGTGGTACCATCTAGGTCAGGGTGTGGATTATCTTGTCAAGTCGAGATTTCAACTGTTTGACTGACGAACTGTTCACCACTTCTGGCCTTAGACGGATCCACGTTCCGCAGATATTGTAATAGAAGAATTTTCCGCAAATGTTAGTATGAAATTACGTTAATTGCAATTTGCAACAGTGGTTACGTGTAGCCTTTGCTTTCAACGTGAACAGCCTCCTGTGATCGACGTTTTAAACTTCTCGTATCATCTTAAAAGTTTTAATCAGCAGGCCTCTTAACCGGTGCGTCTCCAATGAGAACATCCCTAGTTCTCGTAGCCTATGCTGATAATCTTTATGTCTAAGGGAGGGGATAAGTTTTGTGGCTGTGTCCTGTACCCTTTCCAACCGTTCAATTTTCTTTCTCAGGGTTGGAGACCAGAATTGTACGGCGTATTCAAGGTGTGACCGGATTAGAGAGTTGTACAAGGCGAGAACAATCTGCCTATTATGGAATAAAAAATGCCTCTTTATGTACTCGAGCAGAAAGAGTGAGAGAGATAGAGTGAGAGAAAGAGAGATAGAGTGAGAGAGATAGAGTGAGAGAGAGAGAGGGAAGAACTAGAGAGAGAGAGTAAGAGAGATAGTGGAGAGTGCAGTAAGAGTGTGATTACGAGAGGTTTCTCTGGACGACTCCACATAACAAAACACTGTTCTCCACCAGTGGTTGAGCTGAGAATCTGTCGGTAATTTCATTTGTCGCTTCTTTAATTAGTCGACTCAGGCGTTCAACTTATAACTTATACAAAAGTTAAAAGTAGGTAAGACCACCAATCCAATTAAAAATTTTAATATATAAGAGGGAAAATAAATACAAAAATGGAGTGTTAATTAAAAAATGCATAAAATATATAATCAACAAAAAAATGGCCATGTTTTTGTAACTATTTTGTGTGATATGCTGTTCAGTTCATTTTACTAAGTAGCTAATATTTAAAGGCTATATAATTGTGTACCAAGAAGCTAAACAGAAGAAGTAAATTTTGATGTCTAATAGTAAATCTTAGTGGGAAAAGGAAAATAAAGATTTGAAGTTTCTGCCCACAACCTCCACAGCTGTGTAATGCTGGGATTAGTGGATATCTGTTTCAATAGAAACTAGAGAGGCGTGGCCTCTTTTAATGTGTGAATCAAGTATATAAGTCAAGTATATGAGTCCTTTACCACTTATGTCAAAGTGGAAAAGGAATAATTTGTACTTGCCTCATCTCTTGCAGCCTTTTAAACTAGATTCAGTAAGAGATGCGGTCAGAGTATAAAGAGAATGAGAAATTCGTTTTCGGCATTTATTATAATATATATTTAAACTGAAGCCTATACGTAGGGGCTCTGAATATTGAATACATACTTTCATGGCCGAGTTAGTGAATATTAAGTCATTGAACAACTTTTATATGATTTTAACAAGGAATGGCTCATTGTATTGCATATAAACTTTCGCAACGGTCGAAATTTATGACAGACACATCTATAAATTTTCAGAATTGACCGGAATATGCATACATTGTTTAGCTGCAAGTTGTTTTCGCATACATAGAAGGCAGAGATCAATTATATATATTTTGAGAGCTTTAACAATTTCCTTACAAAAAGGGACATATCAAATGTATGTACTTTGATCGCTTCATCAGATTCCTCAAGAGGAAGAAAGGTACCATCATTTTTTATAAAGATGCCTGAAATCCGTAAGAGGTTACTTTAAAATGATTGGAAATGGAAGGCTTGATCGTCATCTTTCGTTTGTGATGTGTATGTGAGAGGTTCCCAAGGAAGTTTAAAAACATTGTTTCAGTGAAAAAATAGGTAACAACTATCTTTTTCAAAAGCCCTGCCATGATTAGGCTTCACTGTTGCTCTTTGCTTAATTACGGGATGCGAAAATATGTTGAATCCTTAAAGATCAAGTTAAGTCAGAGGAGGAACTGGAACGTAAATTGCATTCATTGTTAGAAATTTATTTTCTAGCCCACCAAGTCAAGCTATCTGCACATGTTAAATAGACAATATAGATAGCAACTAGGCTATCCATGTATATTAATCAGACACATAAAATAAGGTAAATTGTAACTTGTAATAGACTTTATAACATCGATATTTAGCAAAATATAATATACAAATATTAGATTTCACACTTAATAAGTAGTCGAACCCACTGTGTAATAACAGGATCAAATTTAACGTTAAACGAGCAATTCGAAACATGATTTTTATGGGTGTTAAATTTATCTATTAGATACAGTCACTTGATTAGCGTAGAGTAGTACGAGGTTGTTTGAAAAGAGTTAATTTTTAGGTATTTTAAATAACTGATTCATGCTGCTCTGTTGTTTAATTCCAAGTTTGGCAAAAATATACAAAATCAAGAGCACTGAACCAATGTAGACTCTACAGACGTCAAGTTGTATGAGGTTATTTCTTCTTGTAAGATTGTTGGTTTCTTTTCCAAGTCCGTTTTTCTTTTTTGTTCTTCGGAAGCAAAGTTGCGACAATATCTATATTGAACTATCTTTTGCCCCATTTTTACTTCCGACCGCCAAAAAAGGAGCACATATTTGGACAAACTGCACAAAATGTTACAAGAAGAAGTACAATAATCAACATATTAGGTGATTACGGTAAAGTTAATGATAACCAAGAATAAAATATTATCTGGGAAACAAAATAATATGTACTTAATTTTACCCTGAGTATAATTATGTTTTGACGTATAAAATCTATATTTATGCAGTATAAAGATGATTATTCATCTTTATCCGAACACTAGTGATGGATACATTAACTAGAATAGCAGTATTGAAGTTATAATTGGCAGTAAACATAGTTGGATAGAAAATAGTAAATAGATCGCACCTATCATTTGAACTTCGATGAGGTCGTCTTTTTAGGCTCTTTATATGATATATAAAGGTATCAAGTTAGGAATCCTCTGGTAAATATACAGTCATTCCTTCTGACATTTATCCTTGTCCATTTGTCCGTAAGTTCTCTTGGGTTGATTCACAGTTGTGAAGTTTTAATCCAGGGTGAATAAAGATTCGAATAAATCAGGACCAGAGAAATAATTATAGAGCATAACTGAATGCCATCCAGTGCCAATAGTATACGCATTAATCAGGCTCATTTACTAGAGCCACAGGCTGCGCAAGGGCCTATTCCAGGTAATTTTCTTTGAGTTAAGTTTAGCTCCGTTTGTGCTTACTCTTTGTTGAGTGTCTAAGTTTCTCTTCGCTAAATCAAGTCTGGTACGATGCATAGATTAAATACTCTAAAGCTTCAAAATAGAGATAGATCGCCTCGAAACCCTAAGCTAAGCTTTGCCACTGTCATCCATCCTAAGTTTTTTTCTTGTTCTTATTTTCTTTTCAATTTGATCGTCAATTCTAATTTCTCGTTTTGTTTGGATACGGTTTGATATTCTGTTGGAATTCGAGACTGGATTATGGCAACAATAATTGTTTGTTAGACAAAAGATTATCACAAACACTATTGTTGCTACAAAAACGTGATTTTCCTTAGCTAACTGTAGGCGAGTGATTATATTACTTTGATGTTTATTTTGCAAGTATTTTGTATAGTTTTCATAAGAAAGTGATTAGATTATAGATATTTAATTCTTTAATGTATCCATTGTTTTATAAAGAAATTCTCCAGAACGTTAAGCCCCTGGAATAGCAATATTTTTTTATTTATCTTTTTCAATCATAATGGCTAATTATGTAAGAAAGATGCTCTCCTCGAGCTTAAATAAAACCGAGTTTCATACCACCTTTTCTAGGTTATTTAATTCTTCATTATTGGGATTTTTGCTCTTTTGCTGAGAAGTAATTAAATACTTTAATATATTCCTTCTGTTTTAATTCGAATTTCAGGAGACTTTGCTACCTCTTTCTCAGTAATATCTTCATTCATCCTAAAATATATGCCTTGATAAGAAGAAAAAGAGGTGAAAAAGAATGATGATGGAGGAAATAAATCCTTACCTAGGTCAAAAGCATAGGTAAAGAAACCAAGCAGAACTTAGAGGAGGGTGAAAGATCAAAACTTATTAAATAAGCCTAAATAAAAATGGCAAAATCATAAACACGATTTTATTTATATAAGCCTTTATCCCTTTACTCTACCCTATTCAAACTCTTGTTCAAAAGTTTGGCAAAATTATTTTTTCTCTTTCGAAATATCTTAGTCGATAATATTGATTTTGAGTTGTTAATTGAACCTTGATTTTTGATTATTTGGCTTTTTTTAATCAAACAACAGAATGGTTGTAAGCTAATCATATTCACATAAACTAAGAGACAAAACAATGCGGTAAATTTCTGGAGAAAAGAAAATGTATCGAAGTCACATAAGTGGACTAATACGTAGACTGTTTGCTGCGGATAGGATAGGGATCGCTGGCAACTCGCAAAGCTTGCGGATTTAAGCTAATCGAAATGCATAAAAACTCATCTTCCTTTTGTAAGATCATCTTTAACTATAGATTTCTCTTGAACTATAATAGTTTTAATAATAATCTTTTATTTTTTTTAATTTGGGGCTGAGACTGGAATTTTCTTATCGCTAGAAATATATTATTCCGTAAAAACTTTTAACGATCCATTTGAGCCTCTTTGGAACCCTGCAGCCCCCTCTTTTAAGTACTAACATTTGACAGAATATTGATTCGTTCCTGGCTTGCCTTGAATTTCAGAGGACTTTGGTTTGGGAGCAGCTCATCTGGAATGTCTCGTTGGCCGAAATAGGAGCGTAAGAATTCGAAAATTAGGTAACTCTTGGCTGGATATTTCGCTCTTTCAAAGTTTTGATTGGCTCTTTCACACGCGATGAGTTCCTTATACCTGTTTGCGACCAAGAGTAGATTACAACGGAGTTTAAATGCTCTCTTTTCTCCTATACACTTTCTTATATGAAAACATACTCAAAACTAAGTATATATATATATATATATATATATATATATATATATATATATATATATATATATATTTATATATATAAGGGGTAATAGATAATTTGTCGGCGTTGGCAACTCTGATTTTCTAAATTCAACGCATACGTGTTGTCTGGCGGTGTTTCTCTCTTCTTTGTATCATAGTAGACTCAGTTTTCCATTGTATGTAAAGGAAGCAATACCATGGGTGAGTTCGCTCCTCCAAACACGAAAGTCTATGGTGTTCTGCTCGGGATTCACACCGAGACCTTTATTGGAAAGATCTCCGAGTGCTTGGGTGTCAATCTGAGGAAGGTTCAGAGGATCTTAAATGAGTTAGATGAGTCAGGCGGTGATTATGCGGATCCTGCGACTCGGAAACTAATGAGAGCCGCGCTATAACCCACTCTATCTTCTTGAAGGCCAAGACTTAATATAGATGTCTAAATAAATTGCCTGGTGAAGTTAGTGTTGCCCTGAATCCAGGATTTGTCAGCTGGAAATCAGTACCTGTGGTAGCAGGATTGCATCATGCCACAAGGGTGAAGATTAGGTTAGGGATCCCTGCATTTATAATCTAGTTAAAGAGGGGGACCGTTAAGATGGCCTTTTCCTGATTGTGGATGCTGCTTTGAATCCGTTGTTAAAACCTTTTCTGCCCTCAAAATATGACACCAAGGACACTGATAACGAGACAATGAAGTATTACATGAATCAGTAGCATAAAATACATCCGCCTGTCTGATTCAAAATTACAAACCTTTTTGACCCAACACAAAACTGATCATACCACAGTGAGTAAAAAAATGCCCCTATACGAACTGGCAAGGAAAACACATCGTTTTCAATCCTATTTACCCGAACTCACACCTAAGATTCAACCACGGCATCCTTTAAGCAATGTGCAAGAACTATATTATATTGAATATCACAACAGAGAAAAGGGATATATTTTCTACCTACTGCCTAAGTGAAATTAAATTAAGCAGAATATAAGTAACTTTCTTCTGTTGCTAGCAGAAAAGGTAATGATGACTACACTTATAAGAAAATCCTGTCTCATCCACAATAAGCACAACTGTTCTGATGAGAACGAATTAACTTCAATTGTAAACTTAACAGCCTTATCGCAGCTGTTGACTTGCTAGCTGGCAAATTCAAAGAAGAGAAACTTTCATATTATCAAATTATCTTTAATCACTCTTTTTATCAATCTTCACGGTCCTATTTTCCCAGACTATCTGTGCTTGTAACATCGCGCATTCAAGAACCTTGTATAAAGGTGTGTTCCTCCATAAAACTTTCAACTTATTGGGCACAATCAGTCACTTTACACCTCTCTAGTAGAGACAGTACATGATTTAAACCCATGCTTCTTAGTTTAAGACTATTAAACTGGACAGTTGCTCAACTTCCTCCTTTATGCCATCATCTCCAGAAAACAGGAAACGTCTCCTATAATTTCAACTGTTTAAGTTCACAGATTCATGTATACTATCATAACCTACAGAATTCACTTAACGTGAAGATCTTTTTAGCAGATGGTAGGAAGCGAGTCAAAAGGATTCGTGACTAGTTTTTTTAGGACTCCCCTATCGTTCTTCCGGAGAATTAAAACGCAATTACGGACCCCGCCTCCGCGGCGGAGTGCTTTGCGACCGCTTCCTGCGCATTCTATACAATGCACGTCATGATATCATTGAAGGCAACTGACTAGTTTTACCTCCAAAGGCGGAAAACCCTTTAACGAATGGTTTACATAGAGGGAGTTGTGTTCCGCTCTCGTTTTGTCCGCGGACACCGACCCTGTTCCGGGTGATGTCCCATATATTATTTCCAACACCGATATGAATGAGGCATAGGCTCTCTATTAGATTTGTTCAACAGGATCTAAACAAATGGTATTCTCTGAGATTCCTGATAAATGGCTAGTGCTTATTTTTCAAAAACGGGAGTGATCACCCAGGCCGATTCAAACCCAGTTCAAGTCAAGATTAGACAAAGTCTTGAAAAGTGGCCGTGTAGGGACGCCAAAAAATTGAGCAGCCAAGTGCCTGCTCGATTGCTAGTCCAAAGGTACCCACTTTGAATGGACCATAAGGTCACCTAGGGTACATACTTTACTTGTTACTCCTTGTTACTCTCTAACTTTTTGCGTGTGCAAGTTGATGCCAAAATAGGTAAATATTAGACTAGACTTTTTCCTGGACAGGGGAGGCCACGTGTCTTATGCACAGTGAGGCTTCCACAAGTTCCACTTTCTGTCGAATGATCTGCTCAAACTGGATTTCGAATACTGGTTGGTAGAGCCCCCTCTGGCCAACTGGTGAAGCTAGAGGGTTACCTGCAGTAAAGTGTATTCACCGTAACGCTATTTTCCCCGAGTATCAACGTTATCACCTCAGTGCTACCGGAAGATGCTCTCGCTCCGCTCTACGTGGACAAACTCTTGATCTCTTCTGGTGCGGCCCAGAGACCAACATTAAAGAGTCCACTCGGACACACTTGGACCACATTGAAAGCGCACATGTTTCAGTCTTACTTGGAGAAGACTAAGGTGGTGCACTTCTGCCAACATCCACGGCTCTACCCTGAATTAGACTTGTTTCTATACGGGTCTCTTCAACAACACAATTGATATATTTAGTTATGTGACCTTTAACACCTGAGGCTACTTCCCTGCCAATGCTGAACTCGATCCAACTCACCGTTCTGCGCCTGGTGACTAGTACCTTCCTAAGTCCCATTAAGAGCCTACTTCTCGATTATAGGAAGATGCCACTCACTTTGCGCCGTATACATTGCATTATGCACCTGTATGTGCGAGCACGGCACCTCCCTCAGTCACTAAGAGCTCTCACTGCATCTGCGATGTAGCACTCTGGCCGGTGTCGCCTTGGCTCTGCCAAGGACGCCACCCTAGAGGGTACTACCTTTAAATATTTTAGAGCTTCTAGAGTGTCGGGATTATTGCCTTCGGCCTTCTTTGAACACACTTGGTTTCACAATGGATCCATGACAATGTATCCAAGTCCTAGGAGGGCGTTTGTTTCCACGCCGTATCCATTCTGTTTGACGTCACTGGAGATTAACCAGGTGTGGCGTATGTTTTCGAGGCAGAGCTGGTTGCAATACAGGCCATGCACGGTTCGGAGACCGGCTTGTTATCAATAGCGACTCACAAAGCGCTTTGAGTACTTATGGGGCATTGGAATCTCCGAACCCACTGGTTCCCGCTATTCTTGTCACTACGGTTGCCGAGAGCAGAGGGGATGTCGATTTATCTTCTGCTGAGTCTCTGGATATGTAGCCATTACAGGGAATGAGCGTGCCAAAAGATTCCGTGACGACTGAACGACCAGACGAGGATTTGTCTCTTTCTCACATCGCCTACATGGCAGGAAATAGGGTAGCCATTTGTGCTGCTCCAGCTACTTGGCAAAGAAGATGGAAAACGGCCGAGTGGAACTTAAAGTTGCATGCCATTGCGCCGCGACTGTTCCCCTAAACCTAACCACCAATGACGCGACGGCTTCAGGTCACGTTCTGTCTTCTTCGAATTGGGCTCAACACTCTCGAGACACACCGCCATTTGGTGGAGTGCTCGCCCACATCTTATTGCGGCGATTGCGTTGTATCCCTGACTATTCAGCACATTCTTGTTAAATGGCCTAGTCTAGGTGATCTTCTCGCACGGTACTTGTCCAGGTATCGGATCTATTTGACATTTTGAAAGCCGCTGTCATCCTTTATTTTATTAGACTCTCTTTGTAGTTGGTTTTTTGTTGCTGGGCGGAAGGAAAGAAAGCCTCCCCCAAACGCGGGAGTGTGCTTCCTTCTTCTCCTTGCCCTTTTGCTTCTTGATGGTTTTTTCTTGTTCGTTTGACTTTTTTGTTGTGTTTATTTTTTATTTGTTTTTTATTCAAGCCTAGTATTAGGCTATACTGTTATTATGGCGACTTCTGCTCTAGTAGGCAGTCGCTAGATGCACTCGATACAAAAAAATACAATAAACTATTTATCTCTCTCTTACTCTGTTCTAACTGGACCTTCTTCTTGCTCTTTCTAATCACTGATGAACTTCAGCATGATACCCATCCCTCGCATGCCTTGCGAGTCACATTGAAGTTACCTGTTGATTGACTTGACTCTCTGTCATCAAATCTTAAAACTTATTTGGTCTTCCAAATTACTCTCCTCTTCTTCCTCTCCTTCTTCCCCTTGAATATCCAGTGAACACATTAAGCAAGCAAAGAAATATCAATTCAACAATTACTACGATCGTGTATTTCAGGCCGCGAATTTATCGTCCAGCCAAACTCGCTGAAGTGAAATTTACAAAGATTCACAAGGAAGGCGGCATCAGACCATCTCTTTCGCACTTGGCCTCATCCTTTTCGCTTGTTTCTAAGAGAGATAAAACATACAGGCCTGCATGTGATTACCATACATTAAATAAAGCGACTAAACATGATTACTATTATATCTCTTATCCTCTCTGTGTTTACGTTACTGAGTGAAGGCTCAAAACATCAAATTCACGCGAAACAATCGACTGTGTCTTAATCTAATATCACTACTGAGTTAGAACTTTGAATTCCTTTCCATCTTACTTGGTTCTAAGATCATCATTACTGACTTTGCGTGCTTTTCAAATCAAGTACTTCTTGGCTCTTACCTTTTGTCCTTTTCTCTCTATTTGTCGTTTTATTTTCTTCATCTGGGACCAGAGAAATTAGAATTTCTCGAAAATTTTAACAGCAACGTCCATACTCCCTTTAATTTAGCGACTCTGTGCCTTTAAAAATTTCCTTCTTTATACACTGGCAAACCCTTGTTGAACTTTATGTATATTTAACTAATTAAGAAAACGTAAAATACTGCTATTTTGCTTTCCCCTATGAAAACCTTCTCAAAGGAACCAATAAAGATAGTCCACACTTTTTCAAGGATTTCTAATTGCATATCTTGAACTTCTACGTGCCAATGTTTCAATAATTACAAGATACAACCCCGCCATACAAACTCACCCCTGCACCAGTTAGGATTCTGCCGAATGCAAGTATTTAAGGCATGGTTAACCGTATTCCATAGAAAAATGTTTATTTCTCAAACAAACTATTAGCTCCATACACCTCGGTAAGTTTGTTGCTTTAATTTTCTTAAACTCTAATGCAAATATCATTGCTGATCATTAAACAACCTTTCTCTCTCTTTCAAGAACCATTGTAAGAGATTATACACTCTCATGCGTAAGAGAGCCTGAGGAAAGCAATTACCTTCTCAACTCACCGTTTATAACATAGCGGGACCAATTCAACACGGGCTGAGACTTTAGTAATGCAGAAACTAAACACTTTCTGAAACAGGCAGAGTAAATCAAACTTTACCCTTATATTTTCCCACTCTCTAAAGTTATTTAAAAGGCATCTGGTTGGCACAATATCGAATCCTCTGACCTTTTTCGATTAAATTGATTGCCAGGCAAGATAGAAGGACCAATAAACCTGTCCTTCTTTTAAAAATCATAAGGAAGCACGACACAAGCTCTTTCTATCCCAAGATCTAATCAGAAATTATGGTTTAAAGTCATTATAAGAGTCCGTGTACTTCTTTCGAGTTATTCCGTCCAGAAAATATTCAACCTGTGCCATCGGATGGAACAATTTTGTGTAAAAGCTACAATTTCTCTTAACATCTATTACTTTGTATCACTCTCGATAAGCTAAGATATAAAAAAATATGTATTTGTATATCCTGTCCAAAAATACTTATACACAAAAATACAAATCCACTGGTACAACAGACAAAACTGCAAGACGAACCATTTACAACGACTCACATGCCATCTGGGGTCTTCACGCGGAGATTCTTTACCCTACCTCTCTTATCTATCGTAAATAGATAAACTAACTTGGTAGTAGCCATTTCCGTCATAGATCTACCAAATTGCTGTAGTTGCTCGTTCTAACTTTGCCGATGTGGCTTCATTGATATTATCTCTGAAGTGAGAATTATAAAAGCTGCTGCGAGAAATTCAGTTTCAAAAAGGCCTAACCAATCTTGTGGAATTCTTCCACTTCGTTTTTAGTGAGCACGATTGGGATAAGGTGGTGGATGTTATCTACTTAGACTTTCAAAAAGCTTTCTATATGGTACTAAACCGCCGCCTCCTTCAGAAAGTGCGTGCGCTGGGCGTAGCCGGCAGAGTGCCAAGTTGGATAGAGACGGCAACGGGTAGTGTTGAATGGAAAGGCTTCTGAGTGGGTGCACGCTTCTAGCAGTCTTCCTCAAGGTTCTGTCCTGGGGCCACAACTATTCATCGTTTACTTTAATGATATGGACGGTAACACGGTTGCGAATATTTCTAAATTTGCCGATGATACCAAGCATGGTATGAAAGTCACAAAGGAAGGAAATACTGTGCGCCTTCAAGATGATCTTCGGAAGATTGGGGAGTAGTCGGACACGTGGCAAATGCCATTTAACGTAAACAATTGCAAAGTGATGCATTTCGGTCACCGAAACCTACAATCTCAGTATATCCTTAAGGGCCTTGCTTTTGAATCCACGGACATTGAGAAGGACTTGGGTGTAACAATCAATAGTATCCTCAAGTTCTCGAAACAGTGCATTGAGGCACAGAAATAGGCCCAAAGGAAACAACGAGATAGTACTGTGCTTGTACAACTCACTTGTCCAACCGTACTTCGATTATGCCATACAATTTGGGAGTCCTTTGTTTAGAAAGGATATTGCGAGATTGGAACGTGTGCAAGCCAGGGCAACCAAACTGATTCCCTCTATCAGACACAAAAGTTACGATGATAGATTAAGGGAATTAGATCTGTTCTCGTTGGAAACTCGGAGACTGCGTGGTCAGCTTATCGAAGTGTTTAAAATACTTGGAGGCTTCGATAATATACACTACATGGATATTTTCCAACTTAGTGAGGGTAGAACTTGAAATCACGGCTATAAACTTGAACTGAAACGTTACAACCGTGATCTGCGTGGTAAACCTTTCAAATACATCATCTGTGGTAGCTGGAATGCACTTCCAGTGAAGGTTGTCAACAGCATTTCTGTTGATCAGTTCAAGTCTAGACTGGACAAAGTCTTGAAAAGTGGCCGTTTGGGCATTTAGGTCGTTGTGCAAAACTGTGCCTGCTCAACTGTTAGCCCAAGGCTACTCTCTTGGAATGGATCGTAAGGCCTCCTAGGGTGCTTCTTGTCCTTGTAGCTCCTTGTAGCTCTAATGCTAATTGGTTTAGATCATGTTTGGACATAGCGGAATACTACTCTAAGGACTTTAGGACAATAAATAAATGTCGACTTATTTAATATCTTTGATGCCTGGATAAGAGGATGTGTACAGATGTTTCTACCGATGAAAGAGGCATTCAGGAAGACAATGATTTTCATTATAGTAATCTTATGTCTCTCCTATTATCTAAATTTTCGCAAAAACATGCGGTTATTTTCAAAGACTATAATTTGAAATGTCACTATGAGACAAACCCTGGTAAAACGTATGATAAATTATAATCAAGATCAATAAAAATAAATTTAGTGTAATAGTTAAAAATTTTTTAAAAAATAGGTTATTTAAGTTGAAGTCACTTAAATGATAAACTACAAATTTGCGAAAAAAATGTAAACTATACAAAATATGTTAATGTCGTCCAGATTTTTTTAGCACAAATTATAAATGGAATATAGAATTTCTATTTTCTTCTTTGTTCTTTGCTGAGTATTGCGATATAAGAAACACTACTCAGTTATTGATCTTTATCCAAGGAATTAAAAGTGATTTTAAACTGATAGAAGAAAATTAGCAGCAATGCAACCAATTAAAGTTCCGACAAGAGATTTATTTAAAGAAGTCGAGAAATCCCTTACAAAATAGGATCTACTCTGGACTAAACTAGCGAATATGAGCAAGTATGACGGATAAAAAGAAATTAGTATTGCGAAGAATTGAAAATAAAGTATATAAAGTAATTCATAGAAAAAAAGCGTTTGCACTGTATTATTTCACCATGAAGTTCACTGTAAAGATGATTAAAAAACAAAAGGTAGTTAAAGTCTGTCGCTTGTCAACTTTATCCGCTCAAGAGCATTGAACCATCGGTAGTTTATAAACTGATTGGAAGAACTGGAGAACTAATACACATACATTATGCTTTGTGCAAAATTATGATTGTTTAAGTTTAGGTAATGTCTGAAAAAGAATTCGGAACTACAAGTCCAAAGCAAAATTGAGTTGTTCTTCGAAATGAAAAAAAAAACAAGATTTCCCACAGTTAAAGGATATTATTTGGATTCTATATCTTACTTTTTTATTGACATATCTTATTTATAAGATCTTAATTTGAAATAACAAAGAAAAGGCATTCAGAATTCAGAATAATCCAAATCTGTTTCCATTGATGGATCAATTCTACAAGCGTCTCTGAATGATGAGATATTTCCACGGTTAAAGCATTTTTGCTAAACAAATATTTTACAGTGGCTCAGATTTGATTTGCAAAAATATACTCTCTATAATGCATAATACTAAATCTAAATTAAGAATTGTCATAACTGATGGAAACGTTGAGCAATGCTTAAGATTGTCATATCAAAAAAAGAAGCTATAAATTGCTTGGAGTCACTCAAATTCATCTACATTAATCTCACTTAGAAAAATGCATAATAACAATTATTTATGATTCGTCGCATAGGACTTTGTTAATTAGGAAATAATTACAGAAATTCATATTTTATAATAATAAAGTTACACCCACTCCTTCTCCTAGGCCTGAATCACGATCCTTTTTTAAAAAATAAAAATAGGCTTCTTATGTTCACTTATCTCCAATAAACATATTACTCCAATAAACATATTACAGCAATTTATTAATGGACCCAGAAACAAACATAAAACGAAAAAAATAATTAAAAAGTACGAAGAAAAAAGCTAAACAAAGAACAAAAACGAGGTTATTTAACCACCAGAGAAGAAAGAAAACTAAAGAAGTATAACTGAAGAGAAGAAATCTAACAGCAGCGATTAACCAGATCTCCTATACCATATGCGATTCTACGACATTCTTCTATTTTTTCATCTATTTTTCCAATCGATATCTACGTAGTTCAACTTTTTATTTATCACATCACTTCTAATCAAAGCAAAGCACTGCGATTTATTCGTCTCTTGTTACATGAAGATGAGTCGATCTTCTCCACTGCCGTTCAGAAAGGCGGAAACATCTCTGCCTGAAAGTTGTTGAATCAAGTGTTTCATAAAGAAATAATTTAAGGTAGAGTAAATGAAATTGCGGAAAAAAACAACTAGATGACAATAAAGGGTGCTAGGGACTATGGTTGGAGACAAGATTTTAAATAAGTTAATATATTTCATTTTATTATTGGATGAAATGAAATGTTCGGGTCGTTAAAAGCGAACCCTTTTTTAACTATTTTTCTTATGTAATATCTAACTTTCTTAAAAGGACATTCTGTTATACCTGAAATCGGCCCACAATTCACTTTCTCCTTCATTTCAAAGCCTTGCTGGCCTCTAGAGACTGAATTCCCCATGGAATAACGAAACATTTTTTTCCTGTATTTTTTAACTCCGCAAGCAGTTAAATAAAGCAAACTTAAGATGCCATAACAACGCAAGATTTAATCTTATCTCGAATAATGAGGGATTCTTTTTACTCATTAATTAAACTGAACTTATTCATAACAAAGCAACAGTATTTTTTCCCTCCACTCTCTTTTCCCGAACCCCTACTCTTCCCCTACCGAGCTCACTCATGCAAAACAGAAGTGGAACAACTCCAATCATATATATTTTCCCCAAAATATTGTATGCAAGGCGTACACGGAAAGGCGGAGGGCGCATGTGATGAAAGAGATACAAACTTGCATTTACCAGATGACTATTTTGTGAAGCAGTACCGAGCATGAAGGCATCCAATCTATAATTCTTCAACGATTTATTTAACTTTGGGAACAGTTTGAAAGATTGTTCCGTGCGATTGCAATCCCCACACCCATATTTTTGCAAATTTGATTATTTCCAGGCCGGGCGCTTGCCTCGCCTTGCTATTCAAGTTCATTCGTTTATATAATGAAATTGGCGTTGATAGAGGCATTAACTCACTTTATTAATTTTTTATTTTTCTAGTTTGGCTTATTTACGTGAACAACAAAGACTTCCATGAATATAACTACCAATAAAACTAAATTGCATGACAAGAAATAAGTTTTTATGAGACGGAGAATTATATAGACTATGAGGAAATGGTGTTGTGATTTGGTCACCACATTCATCATATTTGCGATACAAAGGAAGCTTTCGTATCGTCTTTGTATATCAATAATGAAAGCGAAAACCAACGAGTGCATCTCTAGTAAAAGTATAAAAACTCTGTAAAGAAAATGATAAACATAGATGAAGTGAAAATGTGTAGAAGATATATAGCCGTAGATCTTCTTATAGGTGCTGGGGTTGGAGGGAATGCCTACGTAGGCGTTAGGCGGGAAGGGGGCGCAATCTCTTATTTTTTAGATGGACAGGGTAGGGAAGGTATTTGTTGGCATGTTGACAGTTTCAGGAAAAAAATAAAGCAGTGTTTTTATTTTTTAAGATATATTCGTTAAATTTTGGTCACTTTGACTTCATGACATGTACTGTGGATATCATTCAATAAACTTGGCTGTAACCTCAAGGACATGCCTTCTGACGATCTCGGAAGCGGACACAGGCCTTCGTTACTATCACTTGTGTTAGGCACGTGAGGATCCTGGTAATCCTGGCCATAAGTTTATCTGTAGTGTTGCAGCTGATTTATTTGTATCTTGTTCAACCGCGCCCCACACAGAGATGTTGAGGGAGATTGAAGTCAGGAGAGTGTACTGGCCAAATGTCAGGTGTTGTGTACACGAAGAAATTCTTAGATCCAGGGGTTCAACTCCTCGCTCAGAAAACGGATGTAGCCGTTCGTGTTTAGGCTGTCGGCCTCAGGTGACATGATGTCACCTTCGCTGTTGACAAGAACGAACACCATGATTCTCTCGGTAAATTTCCTTGTGTGCGATAGATAACCACATGTTCTTCTAGGAGTTGATTTTCTTGTTTTGGCAGAAAAACTTCTCGTCGGAAAAGAACCACAGTATTTTGGCTCCAGAGGGGGTTAAAAATCTTTTGATCAGCTTCTTGGTGTTCTTGAGTTGCTTTTCCTGCATCGCCCTAGATATAAATTTGTCCCTTTCTCATATTATACACTACTAGGCTGATGAGCTTTTCATTCGAAGTTTTCTCCCTTTCAATGGCACGCATTGACTTACTCGGATCATTGATAAAAATCCCCCACATTTTAACAACAAATTTGGACGTTATTATGGTATCAGATCCTCGACCATAATAAATTATTCTGCAAGAAAGTAAAACAAATCGGTTTATTACTTTTAAAATAAAAAGACTGAAAACGAAGGTAAAAAACTTATGCATAAAATTAACAGTTGGAAATTGCGAACGAATAACATTCCCACCCTGTAGTATTGTTTCAATGGGATTTCTAACCCCTCCTTATGGGACATAAAATTAGAAAATAAAAATTCTGGCAGTAGAAAAGAAAAAAAGTTAGGAAGACGTAGGCATGTTAAATCTTCACTTCCCAGAGCCAAGAGAGACGAGTAAACATCCCACCCCACCCGGGCCACGACCATGAAGTGAAGCTGGTCGGCAACTAGCCTGAAAAATTAGCCGTCAGCCAAGAAAAATAATCAACAAAAGTGTTTTAAAAGTCGCGGAGAAGAAAAAATTAATTGGAGCTGTCTAGAAGAAAACTATCACAAATTGTTTCAATATAGTTTGACAGTAACGGGCGCTCGGACTGATAAGCCGTACTACTCCAGCAAGGGCATTTTTATTAACGTTCTTGTATAGAACGTGATTTAAGGTAGCTGGGGAAGAGACACTCTTATGTTGCAAGTGGATTACATTAAGTTGACGAGTGTCTAGTTAGAGGCTAAAGATGAAAGAATCTAACGAATTATATAGAAAGAATGGTGATAAATCTATATATAAAGGAAAAGATAATCCGTTCTCCTTGAAACAAATATAAAGCTACTACTTTTTAACACAACTCTTTACACATATTCCAAATTTCAACACTATTCTGTAACACCTACTCCTAATTTCTGCCTTAATACACCTTAAGAACCTTGAGATTTGACCTAATAATTTGAGGATATTTTACTGCAGATAACATTAAAACATGTAACCATTTTAAGCATCGCCAATGTTGAATAGTTATAGAGTGAAGTCTCAGAAAATTAAAGTAGTAATTTTTAGTAAGAAGAAAAAAAGAGTATTTTTACCCGAAAATAAAGATGAATGCAATAAAGGCTGTGTCGTAGAATGACTCCCGACGATACCATATATTACACAATTCGTTGAGGGAACTTCCTTAATTATCTTTAGAGTGCGTTTACTGTCTGGCGGCCGATATTATGTATCTTCGATATGCTTAAGAAGTGGAACTGAGCTCAAGGATAATAATATTGCTATCATTAATAAAATTGAGTTTTATTAATAATAACTATAAACAATACACAAAAACGGAAAATATTGACATAAACAGAATGGAAAGGGTCGTGGAGACTCGGGCTAATCCAAGGATTTAAGGGATTAAAAAAGGTAAAACAAATATAGAGTTAAAGAGATGGGATGGTTCGATAAACAATTTAAAGCACAGGATAGAATTGACAAAAGGGATCAATACTCAAAGGTGAAGTTTGGCTTACGTAACTTTTCATTAGGGTGCAGTGGAAGGTACTTGAAGGAATATTCGGTCCGCTGGCGAGTTCCAGCCGAAGGGGGGGGATAAAAGGATCCTGACGAGGCGTCTTGGAAAGGAGAACCGTTACTCGACGAACGGCTTAAAGAACAATGGCTGTTCTACTTTGTTCTCTTCTGAACAAAGGGGGGAATGAGAACCGTCTCTTGTCTACGGGCTCAAGAACAATGGCTGTTCTAATGTTGTTCTCCTTTGAACAACAGGGGGGGATGAGAACCGTTTCTTGGCGAAGGGCTCAAAACGAACAATGGCTGTTCTAATGCTGTTCTCCCTTGAACAACAGGGGGGGAAGAGAACCGTTTCTTGGCGAAGGGCTCAAAACGAACAATGGCTGTTTTAATGCTGTTCTCCCTTGAACAACAGGGGGGGGGGGAAGAGGACCGTTTCTTGGCGAAGGGCTCAAAATGAACAATGGCTGTTCTAATGCTGTTCTCCTTGAACAACAGGGGGGGATGAGAACCGTTTCTTGGCGAAGGGCTCAAAACGAACAATGGCTGTTCTAATGCTGTTCTCCCTTGAACAACAGGGGGGGATGCCTTGGGGACTTGGCGTCACGAAAGGCTCGAACCTTTAGAACTCAAGGAATATTGTCCTCCTTCTGGACAAGTGATGGTGAATCTCGAGGTCGAGGTTCCTTGGCGCACAAAGGGAGAGAGGGTCGTGGTGATGTTTCGTGACGAAAATCTGGATCTCCAATCTGATCTTAGTGGTAAAGTTTCCATATAAATAGCCAGGACATCTCCTTGGCGTGGGGGAAAATGGAGTGAAAGCTTGGAGGGAACGCACAGCCCGGCCGGAGAACAATGCCTTATCTGCTCATAAGCCTAACTCGATCTGGCGAGGTCGGCGTATGGGGGTGAACGGGGGGACGATAACCTCCTTGTTTAAACATTGACATCCGGTAGCTGTGATAAGACTCCAAGCTTCAAGGCGAAAATGCACGTGTGAGCATCGTGGTTTTAAATAATACGGGGTAGGAGTTGAAATTAAACGCAGCTTCAACACGTTCTATCACAGGCTGTGTCATGGCATTTAATGATAGCGTTGCTGAAGAATTCTTGCGTTGCAGAATGGAGTTGAAATATTGTCTTTTCATGACTTTATAAGGGGTGATAGACTCTCCCGCCATCAAATTTTACTGAGAAGACAGTATTACAACAATACGTAGAAGTATACTATAATTTCGTAGCATAAAATGCTTATGGCCATCTTATAGGCAGCAAGCAAGCAATTCGGCTTCTAATGTGCAATAATCAATGGTTGCCTCTGATGGGAGCGAGGTGAAAATGTCTCTGAGTTAGTTACTAAGTAAAGTCAACAACTTAGCTACGCCATCTGTTTCAATATCCAATGATTCACCTCAAAGATTTTCTCGAATTGAGTGAGATATGACCCTAAATCTTCTCCTTCCTTAGAAACAGGCAATTTTAGGGAAGCGGTTTGTTGCACTTCGGTCCTCGAATTAATTGAAATCGTTTCGTTCATGGTCTTGGTCATCAACAGTTCCTACAAACAAATTTTCTTCCTTTCTTCTCTTTCTTTATCTTCTCTTTCAATTCTTTCCGCTCTCACTACTCACTCTATCTCTTGGATTCACGCCATTAGATCATTCCCATTTACTCCACGAGACTCACCTTGTGCTTTAAAAACTTCGAAACACGACATGCTATCGTCTTCCGCACAACTTTTCGCAAAAAAAAAACAAACTCACAACAAAAGAACTTCTCGGGATTGTCAAACCCGATTTAAATGTATTCACTAGATTAATTTCTCTCATAAGCACTGAAGGAAGTGCAAATGGGTTTTGCTTAACACAAAAAAAAACAAGAAAAAAATAAAACACCATAAAAAAACACAACTAATTATTTCGCACGATTCGAATTTTATCCCGTTCACTCACTCAGAATAATTTCTGGAGTCAAGAATTTAGCAAAATCCCCTTACGGTGATTGAGCGATGGCCTCGGCGTGTACCTCTCAAGTGCGCCAAATAAACGAAAAGAAACGGAAATTCCGTTTGGGAAAGTACTAGCATACTCACAAAAATATAAAATTCATTATAACTTATAAATAAATAAATTAAAAAAACAATGGGATAATGTAAACAAATTTTTAATTGAAAGTAGCCTATGCAAGAAGATTTTTTCTCCACATTTTTGATAAACAGAAACACACACAATAAAACCTGGACACTTGTTTAATATATATATATATATATATATATATATATATATATATATATATATATATATATATATATATATTATATATATATATATATATATATATACACTTGTAATTGATTTGTTCCTTGGAAATCTGATATGTAGTAGAAATATGAAGACACAGGTGATTACACTAATCATTTATTGGCCGGACGTTTCGGACCTTCACTAGGACCATCTTCCACGACTGTGTCGACTTATAAGAAGAGGAAGGAATATTAACGATAACAGTTAAAAGAATGTATTAAATAATGGCTAAAAGAGCGGATGAAGACAAGTTAAAATAATAAAATTGACAATTATTGAGTTTAAAGTAAAAACACAAATAAAAATATATAGAATTAATTTATACTATCTAGTGTAATTTGAAAAAAATAATAGAAAGAAGTGAAATTATAAAATAAACTGACTTGAATATCAAATATTAAAGGTAACTGGAGTAAACTATAAGATTAGTTAATTCGTTCTTTAATCATTTATAGAAAAAATAGATCTTTGTTAAATGTAGCTGTGCTTTCATTTCTACCACGACATCCCCCAAACTTTAAGATTACTAATCATCACTGATAGTTTATAAAAATAGATTGAGTAAATCGTCGTTGTTTCGTATATTATTTTAATAAATACAAATAATGATTCTCTATCCAAGCAAACACACTCTCTTTCCCTTTTCAAAGGCGATACCAAATTAAAATCAAAAGAAATACTAGCCTCACACTGTTTTCCTGTATATGATATCAGCTTTCCTAAAAGTGATAAAAATACAGCGCCAACGAGTGTGTTATGTATCAAACATTCATATGTCTGTGTGCCTGGCAATTCATTTATGATGAATGGGCTAATAGAGGATGCACGGCCGAAACTCATCACACTTTAAGGAGGGAGAGGCAAACATGCGGTCATGTATCTCTTTACATGCAGTCGATAGGATATAAGTTGGCCTAAATTCGAAATAGTAAAGTTATTATAAATAAAATATATATACATACGCCTCAAAACAAACGATGCTGATTACGAAATGGAAATGAATGGTATAATAACTATCCCACTTATTTGATGACCTTGATACTTTCTAGAGTCCAGAGCCAAACACAAGGTTATTGACTTCTATCTCTACTTTATGAAGAATGGATGTACAGTGGTTAATTAGTCTTATAGTTATAGCTTAAGAGATGGCAGGTTAGATGGTCACTAGTTATGGCACTTAGTCAATAGGTTTGTACGTAATAGCACGTTGGAAGTCGCTCGTTATAGTCGTGAATTTAGCATATAAGTTGATTGTCGTGGTATGACATTACATTACATAAATACCATATTATATCTATGGGGGAGACCAATTACTTAAAGGCGAACCGACAAAAGGGACGGAGCGCCACGAGTTTCGACGGGCGAAACAACTAGATAAGAGTGCAACGAGGTCAGGTATAATATGGGAAATGGCAAAGTTCAAGGTTATTTAAAAAGGCATAAACCAAAATTTAATTTTATTTACATAAAAATAATGAGAGAATTGATAGGCAAAATTACATCAGATGAATTAAAGGGCAAAATCACACAGGGGCGAATTGTAGTTATGAATCAGAATATAAGGGAAAATTAAATGTGTTACGAGAGGAAACTATTCAAATAGGGGGAATTAACGCAAATGGGTTACTGAAGGGGGAGAGGGGTTGGCTTACGCAAGATTCCGGGTAAGACGATGGGGTACGGCTTTACGGATGTCTTGTGCACGTGAGGCGAGGGCGCTCAAAACTTCTGAGCCGGAACTTAAAGCGATGACGGTTCTCCAAAAAAAAGGGGGAGGGCGGTAACGTCCGGTCCAGGGGAGAGTATTTCGGCCATCCGAAAACGAGGGGCGAACGAATGGGGCTTCAAAAGAAGTTGATGAGAGAAGTCGGAAAAATCACTTGGTAGCGATCGTTAAATGGAACTACCTCACTGGCTGGGGCTAATTCCAATACACAAATAGTTCAGCTGTCACTTTGCTTTGCTGTTAGCACGTGACTTGGAACTAAGGGAATCTTCTTGGGTCCAGGTGAGACTTCTCAACTCTGTGTCTGTCTCATGGGAAACAAGCACTATATACGTCTTAGGCCCTCCCCGCGGAGGGGGGGGGGAAGTAGTGGCAAACAGCTTTATTCTCGAATGGCCTCGAATCTTCTTGCCGAGGCTATTCTAACCCGCATAAAGATGGACCGTGGTGGACCCGGTTCGAGGCTACCTCTTTTGGAAGGAGGAGGGGGTAGGCTTACCAATTTAAGCCTAACAGAATCTTCTCCAGCACAGGCAACTTCCATGCTGGAAATTAAATTCCACGTGGAATTCCTCCACATTGATGATTACTGGTTTACCGTTGAAGGTCGACACAGCCGTTTTTCATCCAAGAACTAACCTTTCCCAAGGTCGCCTAACTTTGACGTAGCGCTATTGGGGTATTCCGTTAACGGGCGCTGACCTTCGGACTAAACCATTTCTCGGAGAAATTATCCTGTTGCTTGGTTTTAGAGAAGCAAACTGGGTAGGAGGACCTGTTGGATTATTCTCAGGAAATGTAATATTCGAAGGTGAATTCAAAACAATATTTGGGGGCGGAAGACTCGGTCGGCTTAGGCAGAAAGAATTTGATTGAGCTTGTATTGGATATTTAAGGGTGGCCTACTAACATATAAGCCTATTTTGACTATCCTTCTGACAACCTGACCATCTGACTGACGATCTTTTCCTATTTCGTGACTCTTGACTCACTTGACTCTCCTAACCTGACTGCCCCTAGGATCAACCCAGAGTTGTATATACTGTATCAAAAAACCTGTCGGCATGGCTCACTGCTGACCAATGAAAGTGCTTGGGCGTAGATTATTCTACAGGATGTTTATTTGTGTATGCACGGAGATAGAGAAAATCTTTATCTCAAATTTCGAACATACAATTTTACGTTTTGCAGCCCCCTATCAGTCAATAATTTCGTATTTTTCCCGTCTTAAGGACTTGTTTTTACGCTTTTTCATTACTACAGCTGTGGTGTTTCCCAGAATTTTGGTAATTTCGAGAGGTAGGTAAGTGTGTAAGCACGCTGGTGTGTCAAAATTCGTTCTGCCTATAGTCCTTTATAAAAATACTACATATTATTGTTTAGATGACCAGATAATGTATATAATTATTTATCTGATAAAAATGGTATATTATTTTTTAAATGAAAAATTGTTCTATATTTTGCATCCAAATAATTATGTGGTTTCCCATTTTAAGCCTTAATAGGATTTATATGATACTCGTCTATGACGCATCATTGTCAATCCTATTTTGCCTTGAAATGTGGCATTACAGAAAAGCTTCCCTCTCAGACACTGAGTGTTACAAGTTATAGCGAATCTAAGACTTTGGGTTCCTTCGACTTTCAGTGGTCTCACGATACATTATACAACTTTAGGAATAGGAAGTAACTTTTGTTTTATGTATATCATTACATTGAGTTTGGGTTCCTTCGACTTTCAGAGTCTTAAAATACTTTATATTTATATCTATAATTATGCACGGTAGTTAGCGGTTCTTTGAAAAATTCGGATATGGGAGTTGAAGCTCTTTAATTTGAATTTTGGGGGGGTATGCATGTATGTGCGCGCTACACGTTTATTACTGTTAACTTTTACTTAGCCTTCCTTCCCTTTTTATTTATTGGCTGCAGCATAAAATTCAATCCTTAGGCGCACCTTAATTTATATTGTATTTTTCCATACAACTTTGTGTACGCGCACCACAACATTAAATTTTAATTTCTTACTTCATTAATGCCAAGCGTTTGAACATTTGAGCGTTCGGATGTCCGAACTGCAGATCCTCTTTCTTGTTTTTATATATACATTAATTTGTTTATATTCTCCATGCTAGTTTTTGTAAACCAGAAGGAACCTATATATACGGAATTAACTTTAAATTAATGATTACATGGTCTTTGTAAACATAATAAGGGGGTATGTTTAAAGTAATAATTTTACGGATTTGGCCACTTGATTTGTTATAAAAAATTTAGTGCTATTTTTGTTACCACCGGACACTGGACTTTTATTATTTACTCTTTTTAAAAAAATATAAGCAATGAATCTACAGTTTTAAGTTGATTTGCACTGGACTTGTTCTATACACCTTATTGTTTTTCGAAAAACTTTCCACGATTGTGATTATAATTTAAAAAAAAACAGTTTCATCTTAAATCAGTATTGTTCCGTTTCAACTGCGATGAAGGGCACTGTGTACGTATGTAGAGACTAGAAAAAAATTTCCCGGGTTAGGTCTCAACCTACGTCCACCTGTATCGGTTCCTCTTAGCTCATCCATGTTGCTTTCAGTAGTCTGGTGTTTAGAAATAGAAATAAGCTTCTCTACCATCTTAACGGCCACTTCTTTGAAAGATAAGGCCGATGGGGAACGGGTTCGCCAGGTATTTTCTTCTTGAATTGACAGTAAGCTTGATGTTAATAACTTCTTCTTCTCTGGCTCTGTGTGTCCATTTTGCGATGCCCCTCCTCGTTCGATCAAAATGGTCACCAGTTAGGTGTTGCAAGTACAAGAAATATCAGTTATATTTCTGGTTTCTAGCGTTTCTTTTAGCTAAAAAATCTTTCGTAAATTTAATTTCTAATATATCCCTATAATTTTCTTTAAAGAGAATAAATGTTAATAAAGTTTTTGTCATGTGGTATAGAAGAGCTAAAGAATCTTTTATTTTTCCTCGGATGAATGGAAAACCGACAGGATTAATTTGTGACAAACAAATAGCCATTACCAAAGAATATAATGTTCAGAGACTTTAGGAAACTATCCATGCTATAAAGTGCGACCAATGCACTGAAATATTAACTAAATATACAGTTAATAAGTTTGAATTTGCAGTTAAAAAACACTCACTATGTAAAACGGTTAATGAAATTTGTGATGCCGCAGTTGATGCATGCTAAAGATTTTGACATCAAATCTTGGAGCGAAAGTTTATGAAGAAATCTTTATTGTTCGCCTCACAACACATTTTCTCCGATAAAAATGAAACATTTGTAAATATATGCGTATCAAGAAATACAATTCATAATATAATTAATAAATTATCAGATAATATTAACTGTCAGCTCAAGGATAAATTTTTTCCTTTACTTCATTTTCAGTTGAAATTGATGAAATTACCTATATAGCTCATGTAGCTCAAATTGTAATTTTTATACGAGGTGTAGATCAAACTTAAAGTTAACAGATGAGTTTATAGAACTAGTACCAATAAAAGGGTCAGCAACATCTGCCGACCCCTTTGAAATCTTGGTGGACGCACAAGAATAATTAGCTGTTGATTAGACAAAAATCAGAGCATAACAGCAAATGATAATTAGAAAATCTTAAGTGGCTAAATATAATGGAAAAGCCATTATCTTTGAACGTAAAGCATGATTTTTTAAAAGTTTTCTTTGCATTAAACACACGAAGTAATGTGCAGAGAAACATTAAGATGATATGCATGTCGATGTAGAAGTAGTGAAGTTTATTAAAGCGTGAGTTCTGGACCACAAACGAGACCTCAACTTCATTTTAGAGAAAGTGCCGTGGCACATGGACTGCAATAGCCATATCACTTTAATGGCCACTGGCTAATTTGAGATTGTCCTTAAACGATTTTATGAATTACGCAATAGAGTGCAGATGTTCATGGAACTGAAATGATAGGATATGCATCAAACTAGAGATGATAAAAAGATTCAAGTGTTTGCTTTTATGATCGAATTTAAAGAATACTTAATTTCGTTAATACAAAGAGCAAGGACGCAATCCAATGGGGAAAATTGTTCACGACTCCATTCGGGCCTTTAAAATGAGGCTGTAGCTTTTATAAAGACAATGTAGGAAAAGAAATCTTTTGAATTTACCAGCATTGAAGTCCTTGCAAAGCACAACGGAGCTTTAAGCAAATATTTTTACCAAAAAATATTGCATCAAGATTTCCATCTTCGAGATATTTAGTTCTAAAATACTTTGAAATAGATATTTAAAATTTTAGAACATTTTATCAGTTAATGTTAATGAAGCACAAGAATATCTTCAGCTTGAATTGATTAAGTTTCAATGTGATCCTGTTTTATGCAATAAATTTTCTACCTTGATATTGGCCATTTAACCAATATCTTCAACGAATTTTCCAATGAAGATCATCTCATCCATCTTGTTTTTGGTCTTCCTTTGCTCTTCTTTTATCAAGCGAAGTCTAATTGTTATTTTTTCTGATTCATTTATCGTCTTGGAATCTTGTCCCGTTGCCTGCTCAGCTCCATTTCAAGTTTCGTATAACTTCCACATTATCCTGACGTTGGGTTTGTCTGCGTATCCAATTGGCTGATTTTCAGTTAGCCAAGTTATCACCATCATAATGCGCTCATGGGCTCTTTGTGTTACTCTAAGTTTCAATCCATGTTGTTGGGTGAGGTTCCAAGTTTCTCGTTGTATACTTTTATGTCCATTTTGATATGGAAGAGGATGCTTATCTTTCCAAAGGATTTCCCACCTAGTGTTTTTTTGCTGGATTTCGTGGTCCTTTCTGGGTGTCATTGTAATCTGATGACCCAGATGATATATTTGTCTAGCATTTCGATTTGCTCGTTGTCAATTGTGACGTCGATTATGTCGATCTTTCGTTAGTTTGTCATGACCTTTGATTTATCAGGATTTATTTTTAGGTCGTCATTTTGCATTAATGGTTAATTTTTTGAAGGACCGTTGGAATTTCTCTTAGGTAATCTGCTCTAGATACAATATCAACTAGAAATTTCATGTGATTGAGGTCATCTCAATAGATCTTAATGCTTTTTTTTTGTCACTTACCCTCATAAAGATTTCTTCTACACGTGAATATTTTGGAGAGAAAATAACTCCTTCTCCTAAACCTTTCTGTAGATGAAAGATGTCTAAATGCTCATTCAATCTAATGTATGATCTGCACTTTGCAATATGTGTTCTATGATATTATGTAAAGCGGAGCTCTGCCTTGATTCTTCAAGACTATTATGATAGATGGTGTTCCAGTTGAATCAAATGCTCTCAGATATTATACAAATACTAATTATAGAGGTATATCGTACTCTGATCGTACTCTGAAATTTTCTCAATGAGACAATGGACAGAATATATATATATATATATATATATATATATATATATATATATATATATATATATATATATATATATTAAATGAAAGAAACTAATAGCGAGTTATGGAATATGATAGTGAAACCATTGCATAGGAGCATAAAATTTTTTATGTAACTAGTTTCGTTATGAAGTTTACCATACCCTCTTCAGTCGTATACTGAGAATGGAATAGAATATATGACTAAATATTATATCCGACAATGCCACTTAATCGACTCCACATACCAACAGATGATGGAGAGATCGACGCAAACCTCGAGATCTACCTCAAGAAGTAATTTTCGAACCAATAAACCTAACTCTACATAAAAGAGTTACGAAGATATTGGCAAAACTATAGGTACTTCTTAGTGATGAAAAAAAGAGAAAAATAGAGGTTACCATAGAATAGCACAAGAACAACAGAGGTAACTTTAGGAGCGGGAGAGCGATTGAAGGAATCAACCTAATAAGAAGATCACAATCAATAGTAAAAGAAAATAAGGAAGCATTAACAACTGCATATTAGTCAAATAAAACCAAAAGAAATTCAACAAAGAATAATAGATGCGCGAAAGCCTTAATATAAAGAACGAAGAAGAAGTGATTAAAACGAAAATAAGAAGCAACTAGGAGATGGCTGGTCACCCATCAAACAACACTAACACTTACTCATTCCTATTCACCACTTTACCTTTAAACCTACTTCTGACTCTACACTCACTCAATACTTTATCTTCCAACCTTTTTTCAAGACGTAAAGACGTAAAGTATACAACTGAAGAGGGTATGGTAAATTTCACACCGAAACTAGTCTCGTAAATAAACTCTATGCTCCTCTACAGTGGTTTCACTATCATATATATATATATATAATTTAGGAGACTGTGAGTTCTTAACTCATTCATATATTGGGATGCCTGAAACAACACTCGCAAGAAAGATGAGATAAAAAGGAATCGCCGAAAGTAAACATTCGATAAAAATTCGAAGTTTGCCTTAACTGAAATTTGATGGGGCAAAATAAGAAAATTTAGCCTCCTCTCCAAATCGGCACCAATTAATCTTCCTTGAATTTATATTCATTCAAAAAAAGCAACCAAGTTTAAATATATACTTCAATTCCCACGAGATTTTTCCAAGGGTATGAGGATGGAAGCAAACACGGGGGTGCTTAACCTATTCGCCTCAAGTTGCTAATTACCATAGGAAAGGAGCTTAATCTTTGTCTCCTGTCCTTTGGCCAGAATTTACGCACTTTTTATCTGTTCCCCCCATGCCCTAATGAGCACTATTTCGCTTACACGCTACCATGATTGTGTTTATTAGTAAATTTGTGACTATATATTTTAATATATAAACCCATATCTTGTAATATTTGTCCAGTTTGTCTCTGAAGATGATATGCATTGCATCGTAATACGTTAATGTAATAATTATTGTGGAAAAGTTTATTTATTTCATAGTACCTTCCCAAAGATATGAAGAATTATTTTAGAGGAGAAAGCGAATATATATATCTACATATATATATATATATATATATATATATATATATATATATATATATATATATATATATATATAAATATATATATATATATATGTATATGTATATGTATATGTATATGTATATGTATATGTATATATATATATATATATATATATATATATAGTACAAGAGAAAATAGGAATTGGACACGAATGAGCAAATAAGGCAAAAAACCAGAGGATTTTTTTTTTTAAAGGCGAAAGAGAGGGACATTAGAAGAATCCAGAATAAAAGAGAGCAGAGGGCGGCACAGTGAAGGCGATCCTTTTACCGAGAAGACAGAAATAATGCCAGGGGAAAAAAGTTTTGAATTCCTGGCCGGGACTCGAACCTGGGTCTGCTGATTGCCGGTTAGATGCTTTACCGCTAAGCTACCAGGCACAGTAACTATATTTCGTCCAAAGCATTACCCCATCAAACCCAGTATCTCTCTAAGCTAGGAACTTCCAAGGAATTTTTATAGCACATGCTCTTACCCGCTCACAATTTAAAGGCTCACTGTCCATGTCACATACAAAGAAAGCCAGTACAAGATCTGTGGTGGTTGTATTATCACCCGCAGATCCTGTAGTTGCTTTCTTTATATATATATATATATATATATATATATATATATATATATATATATATATATATATATATATATATTACACTGGCCCAGATCTATGAAGGGAATATTTCAACCTTAAGAAATTCTTAGTATCACGCATGCAAATTGTGAGGCTTTCTATAAAAACAATTTTAACAAAGTTTTAGCTCAATGGAACGAGTCTTGGTAGTCTCACTAAATCTATAAAGTTTGATCTTTTATAATTCTTCCACAATTCTTTTACAATTCTTCCACACATGCACCTTTCTTAGGACCAGTGTTACTAACAGTGGTGTCAACACACATGGCTTTAACAATGTCCTCAATATTCTAATCTTGAAGACATTTCAACTGCTTTTCCCTTTACAGCACTTGTACCGGCCCTTACCTTCGGTATTCCCAAAAGCTTAAAGTTACCACCACCAAATACTGATACAGGCAGTCTATCTAAATTTCAGTGCTAATTAAATCAGTCATTAATTTGCTATCAGAAAGGACTGTAAGAGATGCATCTCTAATGAAAGTTTGCTCCAAACGATCTGCTATTTCTTTACGCAGTTCTTTTCTTTTTCTCTGCAATGAAGTTCTACTTATGTTTATATCATCAATATCGGCTCTAAGGGCCAATGTTGTGGCTAAGGTCACCATCATCGCATGACGATCACTCAATTTGTTCTGTCTAATATAGCCACTAAGTCAAGTGAACTAAATTTCTCGCCTTTAAACATTCTCTTTCTGGAAGGATTAGATGGACCGCGCTCTGCTTCATCACTGCTGCATATTTCGCTGCTTGAGCTACTTGTTAGCTGAACAACTGACAAATTTACTTTGCTACGCAATTCTCCTTCAATTCGCTGCGATTCTTCTTCACTTTTTTGCGTTTTTTCTCTTCATTCTTTACTGTTTTCTTGTCAACACTCCTATATAGCCTCATCTACCTTTCTCTACCTGAGCCTGTAGAAATGAACGATCTTCTTTATTGGTTATCATTTCTAGTGCATTAGCATGAACTATATCAAACAAATCATTTAAAGATTCTTGGAATGTAGTTTTCCTTGATATTTGAGTTTGATCTCGCTTTGAAATTGATCTATCGAAGGTTCTGAATTACTCATATTTCTTCTTAATCTTTGTAACCACATGCTGTTTGTCTCTCGTTGGTATTTTTGCTTTGTGTCATATTTCATATATTTCTGAATATACAATATTACAGGCCTCTTTTAAATTCCTTTTGTATCATGTTAAGGAGAAAAGCCGTCTTTAATCGAAGTTTTGTGGTTTGAATTGCATCAATTATTTCTCCAATAAGCCAACCCTCTGTTTTACTTCTTGTTTTAATTGAACTTGACATGTTAATTATATTCCAGAAAGACTTTGTTTAGCACAGTTAGCCACTGGTACGATGCTCACTCTTTATTTGTTCACACAACACTGAGTGGAGCATTGGTAATTGCGGACTAGTAAAGGATGTGCTGCTGACACAAGGAAAGGCGACACCAGAGCGCTTACAACACTACACGTTAGGCTTATTTGTCTTTGTACCTACCCTATAACACCAGGGGTTATAGTATTAAAATGAAACTTAGAAAGCACTTAATATAGCTGTTGACATAATACAACTATTGCTTTATATTTAGGTAATACTTACTCTGAAAAAGACAAATATTCACTAATATTAAACTATTTTTCATATTTTGCACAGATTATATATGTGTGTAATTAACAAATTAACTTTCGTTATGCCACTGCTAAACATTATTATATTTTTGGCTAATTTGCACAGCACCTTTCTTCATCAAGCCTCGTAATATCCTGAGGTGAGACTAAGGATTTCTTTTTTTTCTTATGGGCCAATCTAATATATATATATATATATATATATTAGCCTAGATTTTTGATAATGTTATAATGTCTTTTATTATTATAATTTTTGTACTTAATATTAGAGTACCAGGTAGATTTTGTCGCTGTCAATTCTAAACAGTTTCGTTGTACATACAACCTATTTTTAAATAGGGTACCTACGTTTTCCCAATTTTTAGAAATACGACTTCTATGTTATTTGAATAGTTTTTATCGTGATTTTCATACTTTTGTTGTGATAGTTGAAAACTAGATATATGATATAGAGCCTCAGAGTTATTTTCAAAAGAACTAAGCTAATTTTAGAAGGAAGGAAGAGGATTTTCACTGTTCGCGGTGTGGAGGTTAGAGTGGGTGTGCCAGACAAGGTCTGTGGATTGATTTGGGGAGCAGAGTGAGAAGTCTATTGCGGTAAAACCGTTCGATTGTTGTTGATTTTTGGTTCGTTCACCATTATTTAATATTTCTAATCTATTATGTCTGATTAGTTTAAGGACGACACGACAGGGGTATTTTCATTATTGTAGACCCAGGCAAGATTTCTGGCGTCGAGGTTTCCAAGGATTTGGTATAGTCGGTGAATCTGTTTAATTATCACTTCGATGCTAGTATTTGTGAAGATTATGTTTGGGCATAGGTATACCGAAGATATTGTGGTTAGTTTTTCCAGTTGGATTTGAACTGCGATAGCTTTTAGTGGTATATTTAGTTGCAGGGGAGTGAACGGGTTATTTTGATTGGCAATATAGCAGTGCCACGTTTCCACTTTGGGTTTCGAAGAAAGAGTTAAATTTATTTTTAAGGAACAGATGATGGCTTATGCACATGGTCTAGGTGAAAGAGATGCAGGTAGGATTATATTTCGGGTAATGTCCTGTAGGGATTACTAATTGGTATTGAGGGCGTATATTTCATTGCAGAAAGTGGTTAAGTACTTTACTCATTTCTTGACTGATATGGAGAATTTCATCGTCTCAGGTTGGGTGTATTATTATTTTTTGGATATAAAACTTTTTATTTTTAATTTAGATATACTTTGTCTTGATTAGTAATATTTGGTGAATGGCTTAAGAGTTTTTTTTTGTTGTGAGCGGATATTTCTTGATATTCTGAAAGCGTTGGATTATTAGTCTTGTTATATGAGATGCTTCGAGCTGGCTTTCTTTATCTATCTCAGAAGAGGAGGACATTTCATGTTTAGATGTGTGTGAACCTGATTGTAGAGGGATTTCTGCTTGCCATTATCAAAGTTTTTATTTTTTATAACCGTTCTTTTTAGGATCAAACTTACTTGCCATAATTACTGTATGTGAAGGTTGTGGTGAGGACATTTAGGAGATGAGATTAAAAAGTGCTGTGTATTTCTGCGATCTTACGATATGTCTTTTGGGGGTATCCGATTAGTTCATTCTCAAATGTTATGGTATCTTTACTGGATGGACTATAGCTATGAATCTTCTGTTCATTTGTTTAGTAAAGAAGTCTATCTAGATTTTGAAAAGTCTTAACTCTCGTTTCTCGGTATGGAATCTGTTTTTATGCTGGAGAGGAGTTGTCAGGCTCTTCGGGCTTTCTTAATTTGTTTCGAGAGATGTGTGGTCGTCGCTTGGTGGTTTGACTCTGGTAAGGGATCCAATTGTTTGATTGTCAGAAATGATAGTGTCTTCATTATACGCACTATATCTGTGAGTCGATTTTTGACCTATGTGCTTTTGGTTGGTTAAAACGACGATAGGAATTGAGGAGAGATTGCCTTCAAATTTTTCTTTGCATGGGAGTTTGTTGTGTTATACTGCGAGAGTGTGTCTGAAAGGAGGCTGTGCTTTTGAGATCAATACTCTTGTGTGATCTTTCTTATCAGATGTGGAAAGGACACTTGAGGGATTTGTGTAGTTTTTCTTGTTTAGTACTCCGCTATATACTATGGCCTGAGGATGGTGGATTCTGCGGTACCGAATTCGTATTCTGACTTCTTGATGAAATAGTAAGTGAAGGAAAATTTACGGTAGGTATGATGCTCACCACCATAATTGTTGAATTTTACAGGCAATTGGCACTCGACGCTCTTTGTTCCTTGGTTGAGCCTTTAAAACGGAGCTGTCTGTCTTGGCTACAATAATTGGCGGGGCGGCAGAACTTTAAGCAGGATTTGCATTGTATTTGTATTGGCAGCTCTTCCTGGATAGGGATGATAGTGCCGCGAATCTAATTGTACGTGAGTGGTAGGTTTTTTTAAAGTTATTTTGACTATTTTCAATGGGATTTGGTGCTTTAGTCACCTTTTTTGGAAGATTAAGACATATTAAATTTGGTGTCCGTAGTCCTCAATGGGTTTTTTTTCTAAAGTTGTGTTCGTTTTTGTCTGTTACATTGAGAAGGTACTCGCCTAAGGCAGTGAGGGCTAGTAAGTTTTTGAGGTTTGTTTGTTTTTGGCTTTTACCGTTGCTTCGGATTTGTTTGCCTTTGTGGGAAATTCGTGCTATGACTCTGGCGTTATTTATTCTTTGTTGTCGTTCTTGGAGCTCTAGAGTGGAAAGGGGGATTATCATTTATTCTTTTGAGGGTTGTATATTGACCAGTATGCTGGAGCAAATAATTGCCTTAGATCATTTGGTTTAGATTTGTTATTCTGGATATTTTCTTTTCTGCTGTTAATTAGCTAATCCTCAAATTTACCATCTTTTCCATTAACTTGTCTAATACCTAGTACGTTGAGTTTGTTAATGACTAGTCGCTTGCAAAACATATTATTTTAACCATAAGAGTTAGTATTAAATCGAAAATATGGAAGTTCAACGCAGATCAAATAACAAAATTTCTACAAAATTCTTTTTGAGAAAGAGTAGTAGTAACCATCTTAACAATTAAATGACTAAGGTATAGTTAAATAAAATAGGTAAATCTCCTCTGTCTTTCATACCTATATATATATATATATATATATATATATATTAATGTAGTTGGGTAGCAGTCTTTCTTGAATGCAAATCTTGTTAAAGACCAATGTGTATATTGCCTTAATTAATTTCCTTTGGCAACTTTCTCTTCTTCTAACTATCTTTTTTATTCCATCTTGTTCAGTATTCATCTCTTTTTAAATGAACGTAATTGGTAGAAACCAAACTATATTGTTAAGCTTTCGATCTTATTCGATCATCTTGAAGCATTTTAAAATGTTGTTGTCTTCTTTGCCGATGTAATGAGTCGAGTGAGGATCTGACAGAGTGAAAGAATAAGAGCATAAGAGGAATAAAGTTAGAATGTGTAAAGAGAGTGAGATAGGATAGATAGAATTCCAAGTGTAGTCTGTTGTGTGGGTGTTAATGCGTGTAGGATGATAGGTGAAGATGATCCAGTGAAGATGTTAAAGATTCTCGTGCCAGGTTGCCTGACTAACGCTTTCGCTTTTCCTTTATAATTTTCTATTTTGAGATACATAGTTCTTTTAAGCTTTGGAGCCTTTGTTTTCTTTGGCTCAATTTTGCATCTGTATCATTTTTTAAATTTGTTTTTTTTATTTTTTGGCCTTCTTTCGCTTTTTTGTTTTGTTTTTTAGTATTTATTTATTCATTTAATTATTTTTATTATTATTATATTTTTTATAGTCAGTAATTACTTTTAGTTTCTCATCGGGATTCTCATTTGAGTTGTATAGTTGGTAGTCATAATCGGTTGTCCTTTTTTAGTTGTTACGTTTTGGCAGTTAGATTTATTGCCTATAGATAGGATTGGCGTTTGTTAATGTTTTTCGCAGGCATCCGTTGAAGCGTTGTTTATAGTGGGCACGACGGATTTCATCTAATTGTAGGATGGTTTGGTCTATTATATTCTGGGGTATTGTATTTGTCGTAGAATAGACTCTCGACGATATACCATATATAACTATTCGTTGAGGGAATTATCCTAATATTTCGAGGGCGTGGTAATCTGATATACCGAGGTTATTTTTTTTCAATATGCTTAAGAAATGGAACTGAGCTCAAGGATAATAATATAGCTATCATTAATAAAATAGAGTTTTATTAATTAAACTATCAACAACACACAAAAGAAAATGTTTACATAAACGGAGAATGGAAAGGGTCGTGGGAAAATCTGACTAATCCGAGGATTAAGATTAGGAGAGATTTAAAAAGGTAAACAAATAAAAATTAAAGGGATGGGATGGTTTGCTAAACCATTTAAAGCACAGGGTAGGGTTGACAAAAGGTTAGATAATTAAAGGTAATGCTCAGCTTACGTAATTACAAAGTTGTTGTGCAGAGGAAGACGA
This sequence comes from Ceratothoa steindachneri, assembly GCA_963969495.1. Classification (NCBI taxonomy): domain Eukaryota; kingdom Metazoa; phylum Arthropoda; class Malacostraca; order Isopoda; family Cymothoidae; genus Ceratothoa; species Ceratothoa steindachneri. Next base: position 103,485,777 of record OZ018327.1, on the reverse strand, counting down.
TGCGTAGAAATCTTCGGTACACTCGCGAGTTCCAGCAGAAGGGTTCTTCGGGTTTGTCATTAGCAAAGGGGAAGCACTGCCTTCAAAGAGTGAGAGCAAGGTCGGACTCAGGGATACGAGTGATCTTTGTGACATCAAATCGGGGATGTTCTAGATGAACAATGTAGGTTATCGTTGAAATCAATCGTTATCTTGAAGAACGTTAAAAAGGAAGAATCAAATTATCCTGACGTAATGTCTTGGGAATGAGAACCGTTTCTTGACAACAGGCTCAAAGAACAATGGCTGTTCTAACGTTGTTCTCTTTCTGAACAACAGAGTGGGGGGTTGAGAACTGTTTCTTGTCAACGGGCTCAAAGAACAATGGCTGTTCTAACGTTTCTCTCTTTCTGAACAACAGGGGGGGCCTTATAAACTTGTCGTCTCGAAGACACGAACCTCGGCACTCAAGGGATATTGTCCTCTTCTGGACAATAAGGTGGTTCTCGAGGTAGGGCTCCTTGGTGCACAAGGTGAGACCGGATCGGCGTGATGTCTCGCTTAGATAATATGGATCTGATCTGATCTTATTGTGAAATGCTCTTTTATAAGTACCCGGAGCCATCTCCTTGGCGTAGGGGACAATTGAGTGGGAGGCTTGGGGGAATGGCGTAAGCATGGGATCCGTAAATTTTGATGTTAAAGTGTTGGGTGATCATTTTTGTTCTTTTTTTTTCTGAGTTCATTTATGTGTTTTCTTTTTCAGAGTCGGTTCCCATTTTACTTTTGTATTTTTCTTCTTCTACTTAGTTTTGAGTGTCCTTTAGAGTCATATTTATTTTATGCAATTTGCTCGAGAGTGGGTTCTCTACGAACCACATTTTTTTAACCTGTTTTTTTAAGCATGGTGTTCAGTTCAGTCGCATATGATCCCGGGTTTGCCATGTTGACAAAGTTTACATGCATTATCGAGGGCCTCATGCTACCCTCGTAATTGACTGTTGTGGTTTGTGCGGTGGAGGCAGTAAAGCTTCCGTTAGCTGTTGCTGTGGCGTAGGAAGTGTTTTTTCTTCTCTGTGTTAATTTAAACTTTTTTCTTCAGAATTAATTGCTTTTTGACTGGGCATGACATGGCTAGAGTTCTATGCCCATTTCCGCAGTTTAATCATTTTTTCTGTGCTTATGCACTCGTCCCACCTGTGGTCTTGGCTTGAGCATTCAAAGCATGCTTTTTCTTTGAAGGTATATCCTTGGTTGGGTGATTTTTTAGCGCGTAGCATGTGAAGAATACTTGCACTGACACGAAAGTTTCTCTTTCTCATGATGAAAAACAACATTTGCCTAAACTCCTCGAATCTCAAGTCAACTAACATTGTTTACGAGCTCATCTGCCCCGATTAAGACTGTAAACCTTATATAAACTCAAAATATATTGGCATGACAACCACTACACATTCAAGACGTTTAAGCATGCATTACAAAGCCAAGGGCCTAAGAATCATATGGAGAGTGTCCATGATATTAACCTAACGAGAGATATGCTCGTTGATAACACAATTAATAAAAAAAACGGTTAATAAAGCGAGACTAGACATCTTAGAAGACATATTAATAAATGAAGATAAGCCAGGCATCAACAGTCAAGCAGCAACAAGCTGGAATCGCACATTAAAACTCTTTGGAAATTCCACTCAGAGGATTGGTCCATTTTCTCTAACGTTACGTTTAACCAACGCGAAATAAATATCCCTTAAAAATGGTTTTCTTTCACTCTGTCAGATCTTTATTCCACTCATTAGATCGATAAAGGAGGCAAGAACATATTTAAAACGCTCCGAAGATGATGTAATATGATCGAAAGCTTAGCAATTTAGTTTGATTTTTACCAAACACATTAATTTAAAAAAATCCACCATCTACAAGATGGAATAAAAAGATAGTTAGAAGAAGAGAAAGTTTCCAAAGGAAATAAATTAAGGCGAAATACACAATGTTCTTCAACAAAAGTTGCATATATATATATATATATATATATATATATATATATATATATATATATATATATATATATTAGAGACAACGTGCGATTGTATCCCGCCATGGACAATGTCACATCCTGTCTGGCAACATTTGCAAATTTTATACTCATGAGCGCATTGGGGAAATATTCCCTAATCCTGCAAACTCGTTGTAATCCTCCTCCCCCCCCAGTCTCAAGGTGAGAAAGAGCCGCTGTGTTTCGTACCTTGCTATTAAATGACGAATCCACCCCACCTCCGTTTTAAGATGTCTGGACTTGTGACTCCTTTCTCTAAATTTCCCCTTCTCCTCAGAATCTGGCAAAAAAATACTTGGGTTACCGTAGTTTGAAGAGACCAGCACGCACGTCAAGGCCGTCTTCATCGTCAAGTCCCAAGAGCGTTTTTCGAAAAGCAAGACTTTCTCCACCGTGATTCTACCCTATTCAACTTGTAGCTTCTGTGAACGGCAAGCCTTTGAACCTTGGCAAGTGTCTCCGTTCATTTAATCGAATTGAAGAAAATCTCTATCGATTACCTTGAGGAAAAGAAATTTCCTCATCCAGTGTAATTACGAGAATTCCCACATTCCCCGTCGAACGCCATCTTTGAAGATTGGCTATCTTCATAGAAACGTTGGTTCGGATCGTGTCCTACCTGCCTCATTCGGATCGTTCCCCGCTTGCCTAATCGAAAGAAGGACCTTGCTCGAAGTCACCGACCCGTAAGAATAAAACTTCCTCCAATATTAGTATTGTCAAGTTCTCCCTTTTGATCTGAGCCTAGTAACTTTAATCAATTAATTCTATTTGATAATCCCTTCTCATAATAATTACCAAGAGACTATTTAAATTTAAATAATTCCCATTTGCCTATTTTTATACTTATTTTGATCTTTGTAAATAAAATTATATTCTTGTTGTCTCATCTTTAACTAACCTTGAACGATACTCTATGCATATTCAAGTTAATCTCGCCAACCATTTATGAACTCTGTCTGATTATTAACGATTTTAAATTCAACGCACCAAGTTTGACCTCCTATTCAGTCGTTAATCACTGCGAACTCTTCTTCAACATTTCGCGTTGCAGTAGGTGATTAAGTCACCCTCCACATAATATAGGAGCAGTGTATGGTATGGAGTGGTGTACCACGAAAATATGAATTATGCTCTGAGCCGTTCACAAAAATCTACATTATATTTCAAAACGCAACGGTTTACAGGATAAGACATTTGCGTTCTCTGTATCCAACTCTTCGACTTGATGATCAAATTTTGTACTTCATCTTCTCAAACCCCAACGAGAACACAACAAGAAACGTGTCATGCAACCAGCATTCTCACTATTGTGATAACAAATTCCCTTTTCTTGAATATTTTTTTAGGAGAAACAATGCTTTGCAAATTACTATAAGATCTAAATCATTTTACCCATGACCTCATAATTTTCTGGTGCCACCCAGTTTTTAAGATTGGGTTTAAAAAGTTTAATTCCAGCACTTAGCCGTAAAAACAACAAATCACGCGGCAATAAAGAAAAGTGATCTATAATTTTTAAACTATATTCAAAACAAGTATTAGCTCCACATCAAATATAGGCTTGTAAAACTCTCTGTGCCTGCCCTATCTACCAATTGAAGGTACCGGGTGCCACCTTTAGTCATTGGCATCCAGTGCATATTTACAAGGCCAGTGGTGACCATGCTAACAAAATTAACACTTGTAAATTTATTTTAAAATGTAGTTAAACCAAGTTTTTATCCATGATATTTTAATCAATATTTGTTTTCATATTTTAGAGGAACTGCAGCTTAAAATAATCCGCCTGAACTAAAATTTATACTATAAAAACAAAAGAGATGGTTAACAAAAATTAAAAATGATCTTGGTTTTTTCTCTAGAAATAATTTATTTTGACGAATCCAAGTTTGTAATGTTCAAGACACTGAATGTAGATGGACTGCGTATGTCACAGCCAAGAGTTAGATATAAAAAGATATAGGCAAAGGTCTAACATTTGATTTTTTCTGGATTATGAAGTTCTTGAGAAAAGTAATTAATCAACTTGGTTGTGTTAGTAACAATGATTGCGAAAAATACTTCATTTTTGAATAAGAAATTATCCTTATATTCTCACTTGCATATATGCTGTTAAGAGAACAATGATTTCCATGTCACACTGCTGCAAATAGGCATGAATGGAAGGCGCAGAATTATACAGATTGACCTACTTATTCGATATAGTTTCTAACTTAACACCAAATATAGTATAATCCTTAAAAATAGATTGGGTTTTGAACAGTCATACGAATTAAAAACTAGAAGAATTAAATATTTTTAAGGGCAAAGAGTTAAGATTCAAGTTTTATAATGGAATCTAACTATGCAAGTTCATAGAGGTCAGGTGCAGTTTGAAAAACAATTCCATTTTGTGAAGTTCAGTGTTGACTGAATCGAAACGAGATTTATGGATCATATATTTTGGGAGCTTCTGAAACATAGCAAGTGAAGGCAGTTACTGTTAAAAGATATGTTAGTATGGTACGTATTATGTAGTGAATGGTTTGAATAAGATGAGGCCACTTGAAATACCACCTATGTATCTAGGGTTTAACTAAAGGATTTGATTAAGAGGTATTTATATTTTACCGATAAGCGCTGCGCTGGCAAGCCAGATAATCAGACGTACCCTCCTGTTGCCTGAATTCTTTCTCTTCAGCTTTGTCAAAGAGTGGTCAGAAACGCCAAATCTTCAATCGGCGAGATGAACAAAGCTGGTCCTGAAACCATCTTTCGAATAATTATTTCATTGAAAAGTGATTGTTCAAATCTAGACACATTTTAACAGGTTACCCTTTCTAGCATCTTAGTTAAAACTAGACTACATAAAACGTCCCTTACTTTAGTCATATTCTTATATCCCTTAATCTAATAATGGAGATAAGAAAGAAAATAGGAATAGTGCTTTTGAAGAACTTAGTAAACCCATAGTAGATTTGCTAATCACAGAGAAAATAAATGGAAATCTATTAAATAAGCATTAATAATCGAAATATTTAATTTATAGGTCAATATGCCCCCGAAACTAAATAGCTTAATTTAATATCGTCTTATTAATTCATTACGCTAACTTGATTATTATCTCCGAAGATGTCGCCGACTTTTCTCCAAGATGGCGCGCGCGTTTGGAGCCCATTTCCCAGGTGCCTATATAACTCTTCGACTGAGTTTAGAGAGCAGCACTGTTAGACTTCCACCTACTCTGATGAACGAGCGAAAGGACGCTCTTCCCCTCCCCCCAGCGACGACTTCGATTCAATTTAAAAGCTAAACCTCTTCGTGAACTCTGCCTTAGTCAATCAGCATGGTTCGACATCAGTGAACTCTGCCATCGCCAATCGGCAAGGACTGACAAGGATTCCCAACTCCGAAGGCGACCAGTGCTCCCTCGTATGAAGCTAGAGGTAAACCGACTTCTTCCGTCTCATTCACCGTACCCCCAACTAGCCTCTTTTCAGCAAGGGCGCACATGAGGTAATGGTAACCGTTTCCCCCTTCAGAATGAATTTGAATCTGTCTTATGTAATTGATCCATTATTTGTGTGAACGCCCCAGTTTAAAATCCCCTTTAAATCACCAAACTAATTCCGACAAATTTAATCCCTTAATTAACTTACCTGATCTCGTGTGGATTTTTAACCCCATCTGGGTGACCATTCCATTTAAACTCAATTTATCTGTAAATATATACGAGGGGCGGTCAATAAGTTTTGCAATTCGTATATGAGGAAAAGTGTTTTATTATTTTTCAATCTAACTACCCTCGATTCCAATGCACTTGCGCAACTTGTCCCTGAGGCTTCGAATTCCCGGCAACAAGAAATCTCCCGACTGCTGTTCAATCTATTCCTGGACGGCGAGTTGGACATCTTCATCGTCCCCAAACCGGCGTCCACGCAGTGCAGCCTTAAGTGGACGGAATAAAAAGTAGTCGCTAGAGGCCAGATCTGGACTCTATGGGGTAGATGGGCGGTTGAGCTCCTCGAATCGGCACTCGCGCAGGGCAGCTTCTGCAACTCTGACCTTGTGGACTTTGACGACGTTGAGTCGATCATAGGGCGTGACGTTTCTAAGGACCCAACGGGTCCTTAGAAATCCTTCGTAATGGCCAAATTGTCATGGATGATGTTGATAAATCTTCCATGTGATATTCCAATTTCTCGCTCGATTTCTTCGACCTTGACCCGTTGATTTTCAAGGATCATCCTCTCCACACGGGCCACATTGTCCTCGTTGGTCACGTCTGACGGGCTCATCTTCAAGGGACTCATGACCATGGTGGAACTTTCTATTCCAGCGAGCAAGGGTTGTATAGGAAGGGGCGGTGTCGATGTACACGGCAACCATGCGTTCATGGATCTCTTTTACATTCTTGCCTTTCTTGGTCTAAAATTTGATTACTGCGCGGTGCTCAACCTTTTCCATTGTTGAAAAAATTGTGACTGATGATCTGCGATCAGCTTCTGCTTCTTAAATAGACGAGGCAGGAGCGTGCGGCTGCAGGTTTCGACTTGTTTTAACACCCCTACAAACAGCCATCCCCATTCCTCTGTTTTGCCCTACTTATTAGCAAAACCTATTGACCGCCCCTCGTATATCTTTTTGTTGTTGCAACACCAGCGCGTACCAGCTACCTGTTAATCTTTGGCTAACTTGCACTCTGAAATATTTGTTTAAAAGAACCCCACAAGGTAATAATAAACTATCCCCACTGGACTCATTACAATTTTCCCTTTCACTATCGGTCTTCAACCAAATTTGGCCCCAAGCCCCCTAGTACCTATATGTATATATATATATATATATATATATATATAAATATAGAGTCTGGCCATTCCACGACATATTAATTTGTGTGTAACATTTCTTAGAGGTGTCTTTGTGTTGTAGCTGTCATTCGCGACTTGGACGATAGGAGTTCAATCTCAATCTCTATATTACGACTGATTGCGTTTTCTTCTTGGGCAGAGCGCCGCCTTAGAGACATCCTTTAAAAGGATGGATTCCACTTGTCATTCTCTCTATCAGAGATCCGTAGTCGCAAGTATTCTCGAGATCATTGGATTAGATGACATTTTTTTTTTAATGCATTGGAACAATCAAGTACCCCAAAGTTCATGTTGTTTTTCCTCTCTAAAATAACAAAAACATAATATCTTGACAAAAAAATTAGGACTTCGTTACAAGACAATTTCTGAGTTACTTCGAGAGTTACATTAAGGTGTTTTTGTGATTAATAACAAGGAGTTTACACGCCCTGTCTTTTATAATGCCAGATACACGATTAGAGACAGGTTTTGATTGAAAACATAATTAATTTCCCCTTACCTGTCTTCCGCACCGGCTGTATCTAGACAACAAAGAGCCTTTGCTTGGGAAGTGGCCTTCTGCCTTTATTTCCACGCTCTTGTCACTGCTGCATGGGTGATCATGCTTACTCTGTAGTTGTTATTACGCTGTGGAATGGTCGGTCTGCTAGTGTAGGCACCTCTTCCTTGCCTAGCGCGTTCAAGCAGGCTTTTAATAACCAAATCTTCTGACAATCCTTTTCCTAGTTGATGGCATCCTGCGAAGGCTTCAAAGTCTTGAAGGGAGCCATATAAAATATCTATTATTGCTATTAAACCAAAATATATCAGCTCCAAATTATAATATATCCAATGATGACGACTTAAACCTCTTAAACCTATATTCTAACCAACCGAAAACATTGTTTACATTTGCTGGCATACGTTAGTTTACAGATTTAAAAACAAAAACGAAATGGAGAAATATAGCACGAATCGGAAAGAAACTATAAGAAAATTAGATATATCACAAGGAAAGAAAACTGATATAATGACCAGTGCCTCCTCTACAACGAGAAAGAGTTAGAGAATAAGATATAAAAGGAAGAAATAGAATGGGCACAATAATGGGGAAATATAACGAAATCAGAGTTACACGAAATCTCCTTAACCATCTTTTATCGGAATGGGAAGGTTGCACATCAATACATCAAGGAAGAGGAAGTAGTTTCTAGCACGAGCATATGCTTACATCTGTGAAAGGTGGATCGAAAGTTGAAGTTAGAGAATATCTGAGAGTTTATTCCCTTTGTTCACCTGGCAAGAGGAGGCCTTGCGCTTTGATCGTTGGGATTAAGCTCGCCTTTACATTCTTTTATTGCATTAAATTTGTATGTTCTGCATTACACTCAACGTGACATTTGTAGTTTTGGTATAAATGGCTGAATTGAAGCGTTATGACATTTGTAGGCTTTATATTTCACTCGAAACCAAACTGTGACATTTTTAGGCTCTGTAGTTCGTCCACGAAAGTGATGTGAGTAGGCTTTGTTATTATTTCCTTGTATTCTACTTCTCCATCTGACATTTTAGGCCTTGATGCTGAAACATGAAATCTTGTAAATAAGCTAGAGTTATTTTTCTAGATTTGGCATTTGTAGGCTTTCAATAGGACGTCATGAATGTGATTTGAGTTGGCTTAGGCTTCTCTTCTCTAATAAGTCATTTTCAGGACTGTATTACACGATCAACTTAACTTTTTGCTTCTCTCATGAACAATTCCAAATAAGGCTTCTAATTTTATGGTATATTGATATTTCTGTCCATTTTACCTTGATATAAAATAGTTTCCTATAATTTTGGTAATTAAAAGAACAGATAAATTTCTGTATACAATCTTTATGATTATTTATAAGAAAGGCCGTAAATAAGCGAGCATCACCTTGGTTGAACCCTTCCCAAACAACACCTTTTAAAAAAATCAGGTAGATTCATAACTTCAATTAAATCTATTAACGTTAAATTTAGATTATATTATTTGGGCTTAGTTCTGCACGATAGAATAGAGTGCTTTACTTCCATTAAAATATACATTTTACCTCCTTTATAAATTGCGCTAACAGCCCTGAAGAGCGCATTATAAATACCTCTTATTATTATTATCATCTATGTAGGCTATATTCTCTACTTAGATGATACGTAACAAGGCCTTGAATTACGTTCATGAATGTCCTTTTATTTTATTTGAAATTCAATATTTTCATACGAGTCGAGTCGTCCTTTTATCCCTCTCCTGATTGCAACAATCTCAGTTGGCTTCTTTCTCAAACGATGACTATGAAACAGGATTCTAAAGTTCGCAAATTAAATCCAGAGTTCGCCGACACCAATTCTGCAAATAAATTCGATTTAATTTGTATCGAAGTTAAATTTGAAATAGTTAAAATTAAACTTGGAATTTTAATATTTTAGACCCTCTTTCACGTTATATAAATTTATTCAAGAACGAGTCATTTTACACTTCTTTGCTTGCCGATCGAAGTTCTCCTTCTTTGCACCAATGCATGAGAATCAATTTTTCCTACAATAGGCAGGTGGTCCAATTTTTTAGCAATTCCTACCATATCTATTCCAATTAATTAAGGAAATATTTAAATTTGGGTTGTTTGCTCCATCTATTGATACTATATACACATATTTCTCTTTTTTCATTATAAATTTAACATAGCTATGTATATGTATGTATTGGACAAAGTTATTATTCTCAGAGACTGCTCTGGTTGCCGGATGCTAATCTGCATTTTCTTCTCTTTGGGGAAGAAAATAATCTGGTGCTTTTGCCATTTTTTTTCTGAGATTGTGAATTTTAGACTCATGCGTATAAGTGAAAAAATCATGAGAGCTTTTCAGTAGTGACAAGTGAAAATATTATTCACGGATTATTTGTCGTAAATTAAGAATGAATTTCAAGTAAAATTCGAGTGAAATTTTTTCTCACTCGCTTTTATGAGCCTGTGGCGGGGATTAAACTTGCTTCCTCCCCTTCACTCTTCGACTAGTCTCCCCTGGTCGTACATCAGCGTGCTGGACTAACTTCATCGCCCCTCGGTTAAGATAAAGAGCCTTGTGAAAAGAGTTAATTCAGCTCGTAATTAGGACTTCTTTCTTGCAAAATACTATTTATTCAACTTGGTGATAGGTTTTTTTCTTAAATATACACACGCATATTGACAAGCACAAACGGATATACGCTCACTCCGTATGTTCTTATTATTCGTTTTTTCCAGTCGCTCATATGAGTGAATGGGAAAAATAAATAAGGAAGACCCGGTGGATTCCGCTAAATTTATTATATATATATTATTAATGAGCTCATCTGGCGACTGCCTACTTGGGCATTAGTCGCCATATGGATTCCGCTCAAGACTCTCTCCGATGGCTCCAAGCCTGACCGACGGAGGGTCTTCGCAAAAATCTATGGCGACATGGGAATAGCATTTGTTAGGCTCATCGATACACACAATGGTTACGCTGCAATCTGTTCTAAGGAGGCTGGCAACTGAGTACTCGCCTCTCCAAAGATTGCAGAGTGTTTAAAAACTATAAACTTAAAGCCACATACACCCCCACACATAAAAACACACCACGGTGTTATCCTTCGCCGCCTCGATTCATAGATTGAGGGGATACACTGCTTTGAAGAAATTCATGCGGAGGTGGAAAAGAACCACACCTGGGCGAAGGTCTCTAAACTAATCAAGTTCAAAAACTATACTCATGTTTTTAAGATAGTCTTTTCCGATACGGCTATAGTGGTTAAGGCCCCGGAGGGCGGTATCCTCCTCTTTAACGTCCGCGTCTGACCTGAGCAGATCGAGAGTGAGGAGTTTATCGACCTACAGATGTGCTTTAAGTGCTACAAGTAAGAGGAGTGGCACACCACGGGGAACGTTCTTCTGTACTCCATTTGATTATAGGATACACATTCATGAAGAGGTTGCATTAGCACCTCCTTGAAGTGCCTGAACTGCGCAGTAGCGCATAAGACGTTATCAATGGCGTGCCCGATGAAAAAGGATCTCTAAAAGAGGAAGGAAAACCAAAAAAGATTGGCTAAAGAGGCAAAAGCGAACAGCACCTACGCTAAGATTGCTAAAGCTGCTGTGGCAGAATCGAAGGAAACGAAATCTTCCCTTCATGACGAGAACGAAAACTCGACAAAGATTATGTGTTGCAATTATTATGCTCACCATGCAAATCTCTCCTCCCCAGGGACCTTTGCGATGGAGCTTAATAGAATGCTGAAGAAAAATCAAATGGAATAAATGTGGTTTCGGAGATTTTAAATATTAGTCTCAATCCCGAGGATCTAGGCACAAAAAGAAAGAGGCATGAACCTACGCACCGAGAAACAAAACAATGCTGAAAACACTAAAGAACAAAACATACACACGCACGCACAAAATATGGAAGTTACGGTACCTGAGACGGCGAGACCCGAGGGAGGAGCACGTTCGCTCCCCTCCCGGAAAATCTCACAGCCTCAAAGACGACCTAGGTCGTCCTCTTCTCTTACAAGAGAAGCTAAGCACATATATTATTCAAGAAAAATAAACTTGAAGGTATAGGTCCCCTTTCCCTTAGGAGATAACCGTTCTTGATGTAACGGAAGGATTAATATCCGGAAGGTACAAATGGGGATTCACCTCAGACGACTGCGACGAAAAGTAAGTCGAAGAGGCTTTACTCCCAAGCTTAATTAAATTGCCTTCCGAAGTTTTTATCTCTCTTACGGGCGGTGATCTCAGAACATGGGATAAATGACACAAACAAGATAAAAATTTTTCCCTACGAAGTCTCAACCAAATATCACAGCGGAGTAAGTTTTGTCGGATGTGCAATAGCTGTGAAAAGAGGTATTTTATTCAGATTGATAAGTGGACTCGATGAGTCATAACTCGCCATGGAGTTCCATACGCCAGTGGGCCCCCTGGTCCTGGCAACAGGGTACTTGGCCCCAAGAAAAGGGTGCTTACCCCTTCATAACTTCCTGCATCTTTGTAGACAGGCAGAACTGTTATTTTGGCCGTCGACGTCAATGCGAGGAGAGCTGCCTCAAATTAAACGTCTAACAACCCAGTAAGCAGGAATCTTGACACACCTATTCACAGAATAAACTGTTACTAAAATTCGACCAAATTTCCCGACATTCATTACAATTAGATCAACACAAAACAAGACAGCGTTCACCAGAACTGTTATCCTATAACTACTTCATTCAGCCGGGCCGTCCTATCCTCAGAGACCACCAGGCTATCCTTATTAAAATCTCAACATCCCCTATTCAAGTCCTCATGCCAGAACGCAAGAGCTACGCTCGCGCAAACTGGGATACTTATAAACATCTCCTCGAATATTACATCCCAAAATCCATTAATTAATGCCACTTTAAAGGAGATTGACGACGAGTTAGATAAAATTACTGATTATTTATCAAAGGCCGATAAGAAGCCATTTTGCGACTTAAATATAAAACTCTTCCTCCCCCTTCTTGGATCCCTAGAATGAAATCCCTCGCAAAGGAATACAAGGAACGGATCAATGAAGTAAACTACACTGTCAAAAACATCACTACGCACATACGAACACAACAAATCCCCCGTAAGAGGCCCGGCGATTTGCCTTTCTGACCGCCGTGCTGAGGGGATTCAGCTCCCCGTCCGGCCCCAGCTTAGCCTCTTCTTCTTCTTTCTTTCAGCACACTGAGCCTAAATAAGGAATTTGCCTAAAAAACTATTAAATAAAAAAATACGAACACGACAGATAGGCGACGAATTAATGACACGTATTAGGGACCGACAGAATGTAATTAGGACAATTTAATAAAAGACTGAATTTAGAAAACGACTCACGTACATTCTGGCATACAGTAAGCAGGCTAAGAGCAGGACAGACACACAGGAAAATAAAACTTACACGAGACAATTGAGAAATTATGAACACTGAAGAAATCGAAGAGGAATTCAGACTCTTCTTGGCATCTATATTTAAGATATCTCTGGAAGATAATGATAACTTTGAATTAGACTTCGAAGACTGGATTATTAACGAACTGCCTGACCAGATCCACAAAACCTATCCTCACTATTATGTATCGCACGAAAGGAATATGGATGGATTTGGTAATATAATTACTACCGAGGAACTCTCGGAATCCTTAAAATCCTTTCGTCAACGCTCACCTTGGCCTACAGCACTGACACGGGAAATATTTTTATAAGAGCCCCACCTAAGATCCTTCTGGGGCTTATGAATATCATGAATGCGTGCCTGAACGTGGACTACATCCCTGATCACAGTAATGTAGCAAAAATGATATTCATTCCAAAAATCCGGTAAGCCACCGGACAGTCCAACTAACTTCAAGCCTATTTCTCCCTTGGAATTTGCAGGCAAAAGCCTTCGAGAAGATATTGGACAACAGAGTGAGTACGTTCTTCAAAAATAACAACTTTCACCACAGCCCAGCTTCCGGGGGGAATTGAGGAACGGATACGGCGCAATCCGTGATCACCGAGAAGTTGGCAAAAGTAAAAGCAGAAAGATGCCACGCAAATCTGGTACTCCACAACGTCAAAAAGGCCTTTGACAAAGCATTAAGGCTAGGCCTGCAATACAAAAACTTACAACTGGGCCTCGACCCCATACTTGAAAGAATTTTATATCTACGCGCTATTAGTGTTACCATAATATGTTTGTGGTAAACACAAAACAGGAGATTTTATTATCCTGGACTTTACAAAAGCCTTCGACATGCTTCCCGGTCATAAATAATTGATTTTAAGATGAAGGTTCTCGGAATTTAGAGAAAAGTAGCTGTATGGACAAAAGAGTGGCCAAGCAAATGGACTGCTACAAGGCTCAATCCTTGGTCCAATAGTTTATTCATATATAAATTTTAGATCTTATAAAGAGGAGCTATCTCAATTTTTTTCGACGCTAATATAACCTAAATAATCCTAGCCTCTTCTAGATTAGGTTGGGTTCGGTTTAGCTAGGTAACATTAGATTTAGTTAGGTTATATTAGGGTTGAAGAGGCCTTAAGATACCTCATCTTTGCAAGATCCGCAATTCTTAGTATTGATTCGAAGTTTTGAGGCAATACTAAACTAAACTGGTTAAACTTCAGTGGAGCGAGAAAAAATAGGTAAATAGCATGGGACCTAAGGGGCAATTTAATGTACTCGTATGGTGAGAAGTGCTAAGTGATGAATATATGGTACAAAAACAACAAAGGGCTACACATTAAAAAGACTATGTTTAACAATAAAGATGTAAGTGTTCTTTTCACGAGTGACTTAAAGTTTTTAAAACAATGTATAGAGATAGAAAAGAAAGCGATGGAATAACTGGGTTATATAAAATGACAATTTTAATTTCTAATATAAAATGTCGTCATGTTATGGTACAAATTAATGAAACGCCACATTTACATAGAATAATGTTCACAGATGCGTACATTTTCCATCCGGAAAAAAGTAGAGTGGCTAGGGTACCTCAACGAATAGGCCGTAAGGCATTTTAGGTTTCCTTCTGTTCCTTGACAGGTTTAATTCCCAGCCTTACATAAATCTCTTTTGTCATAGGTTGATTGAAAATTATTCCATACACCTTTGGATCCCTTGACAGTTTCTGCAATGGTTTCAATTGAAAGGCTCTCTTGTGTCACAGCTTTTCAAGCTCCTCGTAGTCGGAGAGATGCGTAACAGATTTCTTCGTTAGGTGTTATGCAAACAATGAGAGCCCACTCTACAGGTAACCTTAAGCCCTCTGATCATTTTGCACACTTTAATTTTTATTGTAAATTGTTTGGATTCTTTTCGAAATAGGTCCAGCAGCGAATAAGGCGTTTGAAACTATCGCAAGGTTAAAGCTAGGCTAAGGTTAGGTTACGTTAGGAAACACCGACTTTACAAAAATGGACATATTATAAACTTTCATTCGCATATTTGCTTTGCAAATGACGTTGTAATAATCGTAAATGTTATTTAAGTTTTCGATTTCGAAAAGACATTTGATTGGAAGAAAATAAAAATCATATTTTGAGATTTTCGTTTCTTTCATTCACTTATGGAGAAAAGTTCTTTTTGATTACTTTTTGGGGGTTAAAGAGCTTAAAATGTCAACAGAAGCCATAACTGATTTGAAAAACCTTTTTGCGAGAAGTTTGCGCCATTCCTTACTCCAAAACCTATCCTAACCTCCCCTACAAACTGTATTTACATTACGAGCCTCGAACGTTATCGAGTAACCTTAACCTCGTGATAGCCTCAAACACCCAATTCACTGCCGGGTCTGTTGCGTAAGAGACCCAATTGTTTATCTGAAGATAACTTTTGAAAAACTTGAATTTTCCCTGACAAAGTTACATAAGATATTGTGTTAGAAATGTAGGCGTTCTTATAATTTAGCACAGTACTGTAGAATATACTCTCCATATGCACCCATTTTTTAAGCTTGAAATCAGAAGGGATTTGGGGCGTAAGAAAAACGCAGACAGACTGAAATAAGAGGTAAGGTCAAAGTGAAAACAGCAGTGGGAATACACACATCTGTGACTAAAATTATTGTACCTCGAATTGACTAATACAAGAAGGCTCACAGCATTCCAAACCCCTTTGAGGATCAGTCTGTCCAAAGTTTACGGGAAGTAAAATTCAATAACCCAATCTCATTTCCAGGTGAAAATTTAATAAAATTCTGTTGCTGAGGCGATATCTTTTGCTCTCTCTTAATTCGAATCGCCGCTGACATTAAAAGAACGAACGATACGAATTCAAAGCACTTTAAATATAATAATTTTGAAGATAATTCATATAAAGCTGGAAAACTGATTCATTTAGAGTAATCCTCTCATTTGGAAATTAATGGTTCTTACAAATAAGAATTTATTTTGAAAAATTGGGTGGTGGGGGATTATTTGATTTCATTTTATGGACCCTTATTTAATATTTGTCTTCTTTTGCACGACGGAAAACACAACAATTGGCTTTTGAATAATCCATAGAGGTGAAGAATTGTAATCTGTCACTTCGGCCTCCTATGAATTTTATCTCTGCTCTTTTTGTTTCTTCTCTACTCCGTGCATTTTCCCTTTGCAAGAGCAACATATTCTATTCAAATAATTAAAATGCCTATCTCGCTCTTGTTACGATAAACGAAACGAGTTTTTCCCTTATTTTCCATCTTTGTCTCCATAAAACCCGTTTGGCAGTATTCAGCGAACATAATCACCCGCGACAGAACGACACCCCAGTGACATCTAAGACCATCAGAGCCTCGATGACTTAACAATCAAGCTATTTTATAACCAGCTCTCTTTCTCCCTGTCTCCTTTTATTCGTCCACAACGTCGCCTTGCCAAATGACCCTTTCATCTAAAGGGAAAAAAATTCCATTTCCTTTATTCATTCTGTCCCCATTGCGCTGTTCCACGGAACAACAGACGACATTCTCCCTCTCACCAACTTTCCTATGCATGGAACCTATCAACGGAACTCGCAAAATGCGCAATGTAAATGTCAATAATGAATTTTAAAACACGTCTGTTTCTCCCTTGGTAACAATTTAAATAATAACTTCTTTTATATAACATTATTGCTAAAGTCAAGCAACTTGATTCAGAATAGATATTAAAGGGTTTCCTCTATTTTTGGTACTTATAAACATGAAGGGGCACATACACGCGCTTATTTACACTACAATCTCAAAATAGAGAAAGAAATTACCTAAATCTATTTTCTCTTGAAAATTCTCATTGTATTTTCATGAAAATTTGAATTATTATTCTATATAACTTGCTTCTGATAGTTACTAAGTTTCATTTTATAGAACAGCGAATAAGTTATCAGGATAGCAACGTGTATCTAATAAAGGATGTGTTTAAAACTAGAGAAGGATAAATATTAGTGCAATCATAGCCAAGAAAGAATAAAATGAGTTCATAGATAATTTAACAAAATAGACTAGTAATTACAACTATTTACGCCTTTGTTCTGGATGACTAGATTTGTAGTATTTTTTAGGCGTGATTCATTTCCATTCTTAATCCAATCATCGGCAGAGATCTTCAACATGGGTCAGTTTTCAGGTGATAAAAGTTTAACCGAGTATCTTTCACAGGTTTTCTATGGGGTTTAAATCATGGTTCTGCAAACTACACATCCTTCCTCCCGTCCTTAGTAAACATTTGGGAAGCCATGTCACTGGGTTGAGATAAACTCTCTGTTGTGGCTTGAGAAAGTTTTTGTCACACTTCTCCCTCGCTTATTCTCATTGCTACTTTATCTTCATTTTTTGTGGGGCGACTATCTCATCACCATTTTGCCTAGCCGTCCTTGTTATCAGAAGGAACTGTTCTTATTTGGACAGAGTTCGTTTCGATTCGATGCACATGGCGCCGTGGTGGACTGCACACTATCCCTACTCGTTAGTGGACCTGCCTATCTCTACTTCTCTTTATTACATGCATGCCTACTCCCTTCCATCCTGCCCTTCTAACCATAGATGTTTTTCCTGATGGACGCACTTTTGTCCTCTTATGGTTCCTTAGTAGACTGGCAGTGTCCACCACCAGGTGAGTACCATCTGCGAAGGCTAAAAACTACCTGGTTTAAGCAAGTATTATGCACTGGGTGTATTAGCCGTCGGCTTTGCTTATCTTCTTCAGGTACACATATAAGGTTAAACATTCCTTTAAGGATAAACTTCAAGGACAATTTCGCATGAATGAGGCCAGGTTTTCTAGGCTGCTCGTTCCTGTGGGCAGAGAATATTTGCCCTTTTTATCCTATGGAGACTTTTCTTCTAACCTCCCAAACCATTTGAATGTCACAGTATCCACTTTCATTTTTCTTTTCAATTTTACTCTCATCATGGCGAAAAAGGAATGAAATGTTAGGAGAACAGAAATATACAGAGAACCGCCTAAAACCACAACCTCGCAATCACCAGGTGTGAGGGAATAAGAGGTAACACGAAACACCCCTTTGATGGGTGAAGGGGCTTTCCTCTCACCATCTTCATGCAGTAAAGGGGCTTCTCATTGGTCATATTTCGGGACGCTTTCGGGCATCTCCACCTCAGGAAAGGAGGTGGCCCCCACCTATTCTTCCTCATTCGCCTTCCCAACCTGCTTTAGCAGATAAGAGGTTTACTCCTCTCCTAACGCTAACTAGTAAGGTGGCTTCCATCTCATCTATTTAGGAGTCACCCATGGACGAGTCCGTCTTTGCACCAATGGCGGCCCCACATTCTTTTCGCAAGGCACTGCTAATTATACAGACAGGCAGGCGGTCTAGAATCGACCTTTGGAAGCAGCTTGATAGGGCTACTCTCATAAAGGCGCAATAAATAGCAGGACCCGTCGAGCCATGCCTCCTGCAGTCCTGTATTAAAAGTTTACAGGGGGTCAGCGTGCTTGCCCTCTGCGCTTTATCGATCGAGATTGGCTCGCCGTGAAAAAAAATTAAGACCATAAGACAGACAAGTCCTTGATTGAAATCCGTAATACTTTGGGACGGGGAAGAAAATAGAGCCCGTAGCTGAGCTGGAAATAGTCACGGATGGGACCCCAACCCAGATGGCAGGATCTTCCATGGGGGCGAACCCGGGTTCGGTGCCAAACACTGAATCTGAGTCCGCCTCTGTTTAAGTTGCTCCTCAGGCGACTTGGGTTCCCGATGATTCAAGTGAAAGGAAGTTCTCTCCTTATCCACATAATACTCTTTAACAACCAAGCCCTTCTTACTCTCTGAGAAGTTTCTTGCTGAGGCCGGTCAGTCTGGACAGGGGGTTTCTTCTAAATGTGGAGAGAAGCGGAGTCACTCCCAGCCCATCACTCCAAAAAAGAAAATCAAGAAGTCAAAGATGATAGAGGATCCTCTTCCTCCACATGGTCTCAAGGGAAAGATGCGTCTACTGTCACTATGGCAAGCGATTAGGCCAAGATTGGCACGTCCAACCAAAAGGTTTGATCCTCATGGGTGACAAAGACAAAAACAAACTTCGCAACTTCACTGAGGGCAGCCTCGATTAGGTCTTGACCCTCAGTTTGAGATTACATGAAGTTTTTGAGCTCACTGGCTGTAATTAATTTCTTGTTATTCGTGCCAAAGTTAGCAGCAGGTTGGTAAAAGCACCAAGGTCCATCAGCGGAGAGCATTGGCTCGTTTAATTAGTAGTGAGACAAAAGTGATTCATTTCTCGGCTGAAAGTTTTCTGGTGGATGCTTCGGACCCGTCCATGCCGGACTTTCAATAACTTGCCAGTAAGTGTGACGCTGCACTCTACCATTTACTTTGTGGAAGAAGTGGGTTATGCGAGAGAAGATGAAAATAGGCCTCGCTACTCTAGTGACAGTTTTTCCCGGAATAACCTCCCTGTCTTACGTCCCTTACCCGAAGGCCCAAAGTTACATGAATGACACTTATAACACTTAATTAATTTAAAGGGGACGTATGAAGAAATAGATACTCCAAAATACCTGATACCAGACCAGTGAAGCAATAAACCACGTCGAAAACCCAGCCGAAAGAGACTGAGCGATGATAAGGGAATTCGACCCAAGTCCACAAGGGTAAAGGCAATGACGGTCTTCGGAGAGGAGAAACCCACAGATGGCGATATCGTGGCGAAAGGCGTTGAGACCACGAAGAACGATGATTCGAAGGCCCAACGATCACATTGAAGGAATTCAAGATGACAGTATTCCCCAAAGAGGAGATGGCAAGTTGACTGGGGGACAGCTTTCACGTGCCCAGTGTGAACGGCATCCCAAAGGAGAACACTTGCAAACGTAACTGGAAGATCAAAATTCGATGCAGCAGACAGAGAGGCAGCGACAACGCTGGCAGAAATCAATGGCAGAAAATCCTCGCTGCACGAAGCAATCCAGTTCGGGTCTCGAAAATAAACGTCAAGGTAAGTGACAGACAACGATTCAGCGGAGCAATCAGGCAGAATTCTCGCGACAGAATAAGTTAAAAGGGCTCACGGCCCCATTTATATCCTTAATTCCGAAGGGGAAAAAGAGAAGTGGGGCACAAAGAGGGAGGGATAAGTCGCTTTCCCATCCCAAATTAGACTAGTAGGTTGCAAAATTTTATGCCAAATATGGTAGTCTCAAAGCGGGTCGACCTGCAATAAACACCATAAAGGAAAAGCATGGGAATCCGAGGGTCTACCCTTTAAAGAAGACATCAGTTTAAAGATGACCCACCACGTGGTGGTCATGGCAGAGCGTGAGTTGGTGACGGCTGGTTGGTATTGCCAGCGCGTGAAAGCAATCGTACTACTACTCGATAAATCCCTACTGTCTTAGGCTAACTGTCTCAATTGCGGAGATGAAAATCCCGCTCTTCGAGGCAATGTTTTGCGTATCTCCTGGAGAAAGAAATCCAGAACGTTCGAACAGCGGATCGTCCTTAATTTTGTGACGGTAAGATTTGGTCCTGGCGAACCCGGCGCTATCTGGAACATCTTATGCCTATATTTAAAAAACACCCTCTGCTCGTGGCCCATCCAGTTCCTACGAGCAAGGTTGTTCTGCGCCCACCGGGAACCATTCTGGGTGTTCTACCCTCTGTTCGCTCTCCAGCTAGGGCTTTCCATACACCGGACAAATGGTTTACACTCAATATCAGCAAATTAGGATTCCTCCGTGCCATTAAACTCATAGGAGGTAACCCCCCTGGAGATGGTCGTGAAGTCGTCTTTTAGGGCTCCTAAAGTTGCCTTCCGGAAGGAAGGCGGTACCAAAGGAGCTTTCGCCATGGTACACGAATGTCTCCAACTAGCAGGAGGGGAGGGGGGCAGGGTTCTACGCCCTATCCATTTTGTTTGATGTCATCGGAGCTCTACCAGGAGATGCACGTCTGTCCTTGCATTAGAACTACTGGTGTCAAGAAACTGCTCTGTACAAGAGATATGCGTCGTCCCTGCATCGGCGACCGAATATTGATCTTTAGCGATCTAGTGCTCTCGGAGTAATGTAATCTCCACACCCTCTGGTTCACGGTATCCCCGCCTTCCGATTATTGCGAGCCTTCCGCATGTCGAGATTATATTCTCTTCGGATCCTGGACATGCGGAAATTACGGGAAGTTAGGCCTTGAACAGTGCACCACATAATTTGTGAGGACTGGGTGACTACTCCAGCGTTTGTCTCTTCCCCATATCGACTACATGGCAGGTATCTGAGCAGCCCTCCGGGCTGTTTGGCAAAGATGATAAGATGCGGCTGAGGGTAACTTAATTAGTTTGCCATTGAGCCTCGACTGTTCCAATGGACTTACTTCCAATGCCATGGCCGCTAAAGGTCGCTCTCTGTCGTCTTCAAATTGTTGTCGCCCAGACTGTTTCCCTCATTCTGGTTGATCTTCTCACACGTTACCTGTCCAGGTACCAGGAGAAGCGGGGTCGCTCCCATCTTCAATTTTACTTGGTACTTGGGTCGAGTTCGTACACATAGACTTGTGGACTATCTGACTTTTGGGATGAGGGGGGCCTCGTCCATTCGAATTTGACCTAGTATGCTGATGGTTGCATGCTCCTGGGTCAGGGGGGCCATAATTGGGAAACTATAAAAAAATTATATAGGTTTTTATTAAATAATAATAATTTGGCATAAGTAGAGCAGTAAGACTACCCATAGCATTCTCTAGCCGGCGTCGTAGAAGGGTACTAAACCCAGATAAGGACCTGGTGGCATAGTGCTCAGTGCACACGAAATATTTGTTCATCCGCGACCATTGGCTTCAATGTAAATTGACCCCACTTAAATAAAAAATGAGGTAGATACAGCTAAAGGAATAGAGAAATAATAATAATAATAATAATAATATTAACATAAATTAGGAAAAATTGAGGCTGCAAATGTCTCGAGCGATGGAAAGGTGGTGGAACAATAATAGAGCGAGAACTGCATCCGAATTGATTGCTCTTATAAGTGAAAATAAACTAATATTAAATAATCCAACGTATGAACGAGGTAGGAAAGAATAAAATAAGAGAAAACGATAAAACAACATCAAAATTAATTAAGAAGCATTGAAAAACCAAGACAAACACAAATACCGGAGAAACCCAAGGACTAATTTACCCAATTATTGGTATCTAAAGAGTTAAATCTGAGTGGAGTAACTCCCCCCCTTTCCGGAAAGGAACCTATTTCTGATTGTGTCATTAATAGGTACTGTCAATTTAAGTCACAATAGAGGTAGGACCAGAAGAAGGACCCCTTCAGGAAGGGCTATGAATCGTAACATTTTCACCCTCAACTTTCCCCTACCTCTCCTCCGTATTGATTCTCTTCCAGCCTCTCATATACTATAATATGGCCTTGATCCCCTAACGATTGACTCTCATGGTCGTTCTTGCTGCACAAGCAACCTCGCCCTCTTTATATTTGCTTCGAGAATGTGGAATAATCTGCCCGGCGTAATACGCTCACCCCTCATCCATTGGTGCCTCAAGTGGGCCTGAAAGACGCGCCTCCTCTTCTACTCCTTTTTCAGTCGAGAGAGGGACGCTCTCTGAAGACGCATTCCTTCGAAGAGCGCCAACCAAAACATCCATCTCATATTCCACCCCCAACTCCTTCGAGATCAAGCTCAATGAAGCTCAATAGCCTCGTACTTCCTCGAGGATCGACACCCCAAGTTCTACTCTACAAAAGGTCTCGTCTTTTCTTTGAGGAATGTCGGCCTGCTTGGGAGAGGTGCACGACAGCCTTTCCCTTAACTTCTCCACTTCAAAAAGACCCTTTCTTTAAAATTTGAGAGATGACCCCCCTCCTTCCGATTCTGTTCCGATAATGGGTTATATCATCTTTACCCTTGTCCACAAAAGGTTTGGATGGTACGCATCAATGCTTGTAGCGGCACGACTGGGGAGGTAGTCGCAACACTGCCACCTATTACCGCCATTGTGA
This sequence comes from Ceratothoa steindachneri, assembly GCA_963969495.1. Lineage (NCBI taxonomy): Eukaryota > Metazoa > Arthropoda > Malacostraca > Isopoda > Cymothoidae > Ceratothoa > Ceratothoa steindachneri. The sequence goes on along the minus strand of OZ018327.1, from coordinate 103,462,939 downwards.
ATCGCGGATGAAGATGAGAGAACTTTCGTGTGTGCGTCTTCTCAGGCCAGCAGCCTCATATCCGGGATTAGTCGCCTTTGGGGGCTGGGAATTCTTACTTATACCCGCGTGAGGAAAAAATGGAATAGGTTAGAAAAATAAAGTCATATACAGGTAAGCGCCATCTACAGGGGTCAAGCGATTCTATACTTCACTACAGTATCCCTGCTATTCGTGAGGATGCATGACCCTATAATCAATAATTGCCAGGTTTCTCTATTTATTAGATGGTTTTACACTGCCAGGGCTTCATTGTTGGCACTTATAGTAAGGCATTATAGTCTTGGTTTATTATCCTGCCTCCACTAGTAAGGGTCTACACAACAAGAATCTGTGCCTTGCAAGGGCCTACACAACATGAGTTGTGCTTTATAAAGGATCTACACAGCAAGATTCAGTGCTTGAGAAAGAGTCTACATGGCAAGATTTGGCGAACAAGATTTTCTCCTTTAGCTTAAAGGTATAAATTGCGGAAAATCAAAGGTTAGTTTATGCATCTCTTTGCTCAATCTCAGCAGACATAAGTCCAAAGTTAGGCTTCTGTTGCACTTATATTCATATTAAAGTAACTGTAGATGTATCTATCAAAAATTGAACTGTTTGGCTTTAAAGAGTAAAAAAAAAAACAGAAAAGGCGAAATGGGACTAATTTCTATTAAATTTCAGGGAGGAGTAATTGTATTTATAGAGTGTAGTTTCCTTACTTTTTTAGAACATTTTTAACTATTCTTATTAAAAAATATTTAACGTTATACAATTAAATTTTATGGATAACGCGCCTTAAGGCGAAAATGGGCATAGGAGTATCTAGTATCTAGTTTTAGTCAGAAGCTTCTCCCAGACACCTGATGACATTCTTAATTGACTCTTTCGGCTCCAATATGAATATGCTGTTTAATTTTGATGCCCAAAGATCGATCATAAATAAATACTAACATAAGCACTGACCATCAATAGAGGAATTCTATAGAGATGTTTTAATTAAACTGACAATATATTATGAGTCAGAAATGCTAGTGTAAAATAAGTTTGAAAATTTCTAACCACATTAATTATAAAAATTCCAGCTATCACATATTAAAGAAGGAATTGAGGTACTTTAAGTCTAGCATAGTTCAATATTATATTATCATTATTAATATAAATTGACTAATAGAATGTCAAAAAATTAATGCTTAAAAAGCAAAGTAAATAAAAAATTAATATAGAAAGAAAAAGCCTAGTATTTATACAGTAAAGTAGCTTCCATCCTTCTTGACAATAGTCTTCGAGGGGTTTAACTAAGAAATAGATACCTTTTTTGAAGTATTTATCAGTTTTGCTTAAATATGTACATATGAGGTGATTTCTAGTCTAGTGACAGGTATCCAGGTTTAGCACTCTCCACCAGACCAACGAAGACTTGATGATGGATTGAGAGATCCAAGGTTAACATACTTTAAGTCATGCCAATGCACATCGCTCACAATTGTGGAAAGTTTTATTATGAGGATGAATGAACAATCAGTTCAACTGCCCCAATATATAAGTGGCTAGGAATTCACCTTATGGCTATATTAGGAAGGGCTTCCTTCTACTAACTTCACTTGTTCGTCTTCATTGTTGGCTATTTAATCCCATACTTGAATTAAAGTCTTCGTATAAAACGATGGTCAAAGAAAGCTACTGATTAAACTATATTATTCTGTGTGAGTGCGCGAAACCAAGTGTGTAAGTATATTAAGTGATTTAGATTAGTTTTTCTTTGAATTATTCTTTAGAATGAAATAAAATTAGATAATTATTTTATAAAAGCGTCTTCGCTATAAAATTTATCACCGCGCAAATCGCAGCAAAGGACAGGAGGAGCCTTATTATTAGCAGGCTCTAGAGGAGAGATAAGTCATGCCGAATCGCACTCCCATCGGAGGCACCGTTGTATCTCGCTCCAAATGAATCACCCTCGACCATGCCATGTCTGAACAAAGGGCCCTTCACATTCAAAAGTTTTATTGGAAAACGAGCTCAAGAATCTTGATCTTGTCGCCAATGACTTTTCTTTAGGGATTTTTGCTTCATTATATATATATATATATATATATATATATATATATATATATATATATATATATATTAAGAAGCTTGTTGCCGTAACACAATTAATTATGCCGTTAAAAGGCTACTTTGGACAGACACATTTTTCCTCAAAACCCCAAATCCTCGGAAGGAGATCTTCTCACATACATGAGAAGGTAACCCTGATAGCTGGTCAAATGCACGACAATCATTAGACCAGGGTTTGAATCCTGGCCAGGAATTTCCAACTTTTTTCCTTTTGCGTTATTTCTGTCTTCTCGGTAAACGATTGTCTAGTGTTCTTCTAATGTTGCTTTCTCTTTCCTCTAAACAACTCCTGTTTCTTGTCTCATTGCTCATTTGCATCAAATTTCTCTTTTTCGTCTACTATATTGTTATATAGGCTGCAATACAAAGTTTCTGCAGCTTTCTTTCTGTCTTCAAAATTGTTCGAAAGGCAGAGAATAAATATGGCGAAAGCCCAGTGGTAGTTGTTATCATCCGCAGAACTTGTATTTGCTCTCTCTCTCTCTCCCTAGATATATATATATATATATATATATATATATATATATATATATATATATATATATTATATTTATTGAAGTAGTTACTTCTTGCTAAAGATAATTTATTAATTTTAAAAAATCAATCCAAAGACCAAAAAGAAAGTAGTTTTCATTAAACTGATTCTTTAATGACAACGTTTCAGGCTCCAGGCCTATCATCAGGTCTGGCAGAGTGAAATGAAGAAATATTTAAATCAGCTAGACAAAATATCATTTAAATGGGGAAGACAAAGGAGAGAAAGGGACGGAGCATGTAACTTACCGGGTTGAGCCATGAGGAAAACAACTGAGTAGGTTAAGGGTACTTGTTAGTTTCTATATCCAGTCACTATTTACCAACATTCCTATTAATGAAGTAGTAGATATTATTCTTTAAAAAGCGTTTGCTAACTAGGATCTTTTCAAAGGTTTTACCCCTCTACCACTTAAACAGTCACTGCAACTTGTATTTAAAGAGATCTATTTCCTTTTCAAAAACAGTGTTTACCAACAAATTAATGGTGTAGGTATGAGTTCCACGATTGCTCCTATCCCTGCCGATTTGTTCATAGCAAACATGGAAGAACTGATTTTTAATGGCTGCCCTGAAAGTTTTTCTCCAATTTTTTTTATCGCTGCTTCGTTGATGACTGCTTCGCAATATTTCATAACAAAGGCCAAGCAAACAGTTTTTTAAAGTTTATCAACGCCCTGCACACCGAAATTAAATAGACTGTAGAATTTAAAATAAGACAATGTTCTTCCATTTTTGGAATTATTGATTAACAAGGCAGACAATAAAATGAACACCCAAGTATACCGAAAACCTACCTTCACTGGCCTAGGACTCATTTTTGTCAGTTTTTGCGATACACTCTTCAAAATCAATTCTATTAAAACACTTCTTTACCGTGCTTATTAACCATCTTAAACTTATTCTTCTCTCCATTAAGAATTTGACTTTCTTCGTGAATTTTTCAAAAGTAACTGTTACCCAGTAATCTATACGATAAGTTACCTAAGAAATTCTTATACCATCCATATGAGCCAAGGTTACCTATTAGCACCGCCCCCAAAGACTCTCTTTATATATCGTTACCATACCTAGGTTCTCTCAACCGTTCTTTCCGTGGAAAATTATTAAGAGTCTTCAAACAATATTTTACTCACATCCATTTTAAAATATTGTTCAGAAATAATTTATCAATTGAATCAATATTCAATATAAAGGACACACTCCCTTAGAACTTACGTAACTGCCTAGTTTATCAGTTCATTTGTCATCGCTGTGATCGACGTCCATATATAGGCAGCATCGTTCGTTCTCTGGAGGCCAGAGTGTGTTCTCACTTGGGTATTAACAATTGAACTGGCAAACGTTTGAACCATAAAGAAATATAAGCCATAAGAACTCACATTATACAATGTAAAACTGATGTCACTCATGAAAATTTAAAAAACCTTGAAAATTGTAATAATGAAATCCCTCCTCGTATCGTAGAGTCTATGTATAATAAAATATTAAAACCTTCCCTTAATAATGACAGAAGTTCGATTCTCCTCCTCCTAGTTTAACCACTTCCCCATCCTTAACTTATTAGGTTGAGTTTTCCTCACGGCTCAACCCGGTAAGTTACATGCTCCGTCCCTTTCCCTCCGTAGTCTTCCCCATTTAAAGGATGTTTTGTCTAGCTGATTTGGCTTTTTACCTAAGACCAATAATTAATATGTTAGAATTTAAATATTTCCTCATTTGTCTTTGTCAGACCTGAAAATTGGCTTGGAGCCTGAAACGTTGTCATTTAAGAAACAGTTTAGTGGACATTACTTTGTTTTTGGTCCTTGAATTCATTCTTCCCTTCGACACAATCTTCTCTCCCCCCCTCCCGGGTCAGGAGATTACTCATCTATTTTGTAGATTTGCCTCGAACAACTTTTATGGCTCCAGCTGCCGGTCGTTCCGTCTCACCCGCTGATCCCAGTCTCTTAGTTTTTACTGTAAGCCCACGCTCGGTTTTCCTAGCCGATAATGAGGGTTCGAGAAGGCCTCTCTCTCTCTCACTGTTTTGGAGAACTCCGAGGAAATATGCAGCCTCCCAAGGATAAACCACAGATTCTGTTAGACTACGCTTCCGTGAAAGGAGTTCGATTCAACGACGCTCTCTCCCGAAAAATGTTTAGTGACGGTCGCAATTCACGATAGAGCGGGACATCACACTCGTAACTTCGGGTCAGGGAAAAGAGTCTCGTGAGGCAAGGTCAGCCACTCTAAATCGCCTTCGGATCAAGGATTGGAGAAGCCGTCCTCCGAAGTTCTTCTGTTAACCTCTTGAGGACAAGAGGCCCGATAGTTCTCGCAATCTGGGCTTGGAGAAGTCATCGCCCCTCCCCTTTCGAAGTTCTTCTGATGAGCTCTTGAGGACAAGAGGCCCTTTAGCTCGCTCGATTCGAGCTTGGAGAAGTCACCTTCTTCCTTCGAAGTTCGTCCGGTGACCTCTGGAGGACAAGAGGCCCGCATCTCCCTCGATCAAAGTTTGGAGAAAGTAGCACCACCCTCTTCGGGTTCTCGGCTACCCCCGTAAGTAATCTAGGTAACCAAGATCTCCCCCCAAGTGCGCTTCGCTTTACTTTATAGGTTCAAAAGAACTAAATCACTCATTACCTTGAATCTCTCATTATAACCAGTTAATCACCCTGGTTATCCAATTAGTATTCGGAACCTAATTCCGTCTCATTCATGTCCCTATATATATATATCCATATTTATTTTGTGCCTTTCATTTAGTGTGTATTAAAACTATTTTGTCGTTGTGTTTCAAATATTCTTTGGTCAAGCAAATGCAGCTAACTATTCAAATCGCATTATTAGAACCATAACAGTTTTTGCCTTGATTAGCCTACCTTAGTTCCTGTGTGCGTATATTCCCATACCCTTGGCCATACTTCGACACATACAGTCCCACCAAGCATACACTATATATAGTTTACCGATATTCAATTGGATTTCCAAATCAAGGCAAAAGTACATCTGACTAAGTGAACATGCAAATATAAGAACGCATTGCGGGAGAAGCTACAGACTGAAATTTCATACATCATCATTATATTGCAAACAAAAGATCTTGTGGCCTTTTCAAAAGTTTTCTCTGCTTTCTTCTGAGATGCCGATCCAGCTGTAAAAGATGTAAAAAATGAAAATTGTGAAGATATACTTTTTTATTTTTATTAAGCATTAATAATCAGTAAATATAAACTAGGTAATATGTTGGAATATAGATATCTACCTATATTACAAGCTAAGCATGATGTACTTACCTACATATACAAGAACACATTTATTATACATCATAGGTAGGTACTTAAATTTTTTCAAAGGAGTAACATTTAAATTATTAAGAACGCTTGCTAAACTTTCAGCTTTCACAGGGCTGCAATCTTCAAAGGATTCTCCTACTTTTTCTACATCACAAATACTCTGTTCCAATGGTGTATTCGAAGAAGAGTTGGACTCACTCCTGGGCTAAGTTTCTTGATCTTCCGATATTTTTAGAATATCATTTACAATAATTTTTCGGCATCCAGTACACAGGAGAGTTTCTTCTTTTAAATTTCTACCATTTTCCTTTATTCTTTTTAACAAAGCACTTGGAATTTTTCTAATATCTTTCAAACTTTGTCCTTTACATATTTTTTCAATGTCTTTTTAGTGGTTCTGAACATTCCACACGCCCCATGTTTTAGCATCTAAAAAAAAAATTGTAAGCAAATATGTTGATATGTCACTATTAAGCAACAAAAATTTCTTCTTTTAACTAATATCTGCACTTTTTATGTGTCAAAAAGCAAAATTTAAAGAAAAGTTGAAAAAATTATTTTATTCAGTCATTTTTGAAAATGTTCACATTGAGTGCCCATTAAATTTATTTAAAGAATTTGTAGATATACGAGTATGTTTAAAATTAAAAATGAGAAATGTTTAGGGAAAAATTAATTGTATTGGGGGCTGGGGGCTGATGGAAAAATACTTTTTGGAATAATTTTTTGTAGTATTATTCAAAAGTTCAGTTATTTGCAACATTTGAAAGAGCTTCTCAAGATGGTTCTAACAATATATACTATTGTGGGGTTTACTTTAAAAGTTTCTGAGATATAGCCCTTTGAAGTTTCGGAGCCTACAGCCCTGTCCAGAAGTGGAACACTTGTATCTCTAGAACCGTTGAACATAGAGAAATTCGAGTTGTACCGTTGGAATCAGCATAAAAAATGCTCTTAGGGTATATTAAAAGGAATGTTAGCTACAAGAATGAAGAGGTTATCCTAAAACTCTACAACTCATATATTAGGCCACATTTCAAGTACTGTATACAAGCATGGTCCCGACATTTTATACATGACATCAATCTGCTAGATTCAGTACAAAGGAGGGCAACAAAAATAATACTTTCCCGGAAGCACCTTGAATATGAAGATAAACTAAGGGTACTTAACATGTTCTCATTTGAGAGAAGATGTGTGAGGGGAAATATGATTGAGCTTTTTAAAATCTGTTCTGAAATGGATAAGTTGGATTTTAGCAAGTTATATGAGTTGGAAGGTAGTAATAGAAATAGGTTGGATGTTAGAAAATATTTGTTCACCAGTAGAGTGGTAGATTAATGGAATAGTTTGCCATCTGAGACAGTAGACAGTCCAAACTTGAATGTTTTCAAATGCAGATAAGATGATTATATGGGGAGGGATGATTAACTTTTTTTGGAGGGGATTTATACTGGACTCATTCGAGTGGATGCAGTTTTTTATTATTGTATATTATGATTGATTTTGATAAGTCTTAATGATGATGCTTTTTGTTTTTGACACGTTCCTGTAGATGGCTCTAATTGCATATTGTAGATGCATGATCTGACACAATCCTATGGATGCGTTTGTCGGTGAGTTTTGATAGATGCCGATGATCTTTGATAGGCCATTGTGGCTTTTGTCATCTGCGAAATTAAGTTATGTCATGTTATGTTAACTTTCTATCTCCTGACATTTAGTCAATGTTCAAGAAAACGATGCAAAAAATTACGGAGAGGACAATGCAAAATTACCAAGAAAAACACTGCAGAATTATAAAAACACTGTTTACAGCGCAAAATGAGCGTCATCTCCCCAGCCTCGACAAAGTTACGTGCGCAAGTCTCCTTTCGCAAAAAAAGGACCGATGATGTGTATCGAGTCCAGCTTCCGCAATTAATGTTCGGCTGCTGATTCGTGAAACTTGCATTTATATACTTGCTTCAATGGAACAAAAAAAAGGTAGAAAACAATGTGATAGCCATATGAGCACACCAAGTGCTAAATATCGTGGAAAGATAAATGTTCACGTTGCGGAAAACGTGAGTTAAATGATACGTATATGGCCCTTCCATTTAAGGCCCCGGTCATAAACAAGACCGAGGAAGAAATGCAACTCAATCACATCCAGACGAGCCTCGTTTAGAAACAACTCCATGTCGTGGTGGATCCGTGGTTGGCGGCACAAGTGCACCAACTTTTTTTTGTTCGCAGAAAAACGGAATTCTTGCGCTTCAACATAGTGAGAGGAACGTACATTGCCTTCTTGAGTCGATGTTCGTAAGTAGGCATCTGGGCCACAACAAAATATATCGCAAGGTCTTCTAAGTAGACTGTAACGAGAACATTTTTCATTAGTCCTCATCTTATACATTTTATATTCAAGCCAAAACAGTGACAGTGAGATAATTCCTGTGGTACGCTCTCTTTTGCGCCATTGTAATGGAAAGAGCTCCTTCTAGTCGTAAGTATGAGTGACGATCCCGTAAAAACTTATATATGAAGAATGTACTTTACCCCTGGTATTGATCAAGTATTATCCTAAATAGATGTATGAGTAAAATATTTAGGGAAACTGAACAACCTGCAGGTCGTGATTTCGTACAAATAGTTTCCCCACATCAAAATCTGCGCAAAATCAATAAGGTAGCAAATATTACAGGAATACTTATATATTTAATTTAAAATTTATGCCCATGTCATATAAAAACTATCATATTTCATAGCAATATTTTAAATATTGTTCTGTCCCTTTCTATAGCTGATCTGAAAACAAATAAGCAACCAAGCAAACAAATTATTGGCACTTGAAACGAGACCTATTTAGAATAAGGCTAATTTGGGTGGAACCCTCTCTAATATTTGTAAGCTATTTTAACTTTATTTTCAGTTAGGTATCCATCGAGTTTTACTCGCGGGCGACTCTATATCTCCCTATGTCAGTCGGTCGCTCCCCATTTTGCTTCTTTTATTTCAGAGGTAATAACATTGTAACTATTCATCAGATTCTAATGAAATTTGAAATCCTTATGTTTGTTTACATTTTCTTTCGCATAATTTAATTGCCAAGATCCTCCCAAGGTTAACCCGGGAATTATTTTGTTTTGGAAATGACATCATAATTATTCGGTGATTCTAGCGAAATTTGACAGCTTATATTATTATACATTCTGATTAAAATAATATAAGTGCCAAGATGCTCCCAAGTTTATGTTTGGGGAGGAGGGCAATAACATCATACTCGTACCTATTCAGCTGATTGTAATAAAATTAGAAGCCCTTATGTTGTTTTACATTCCCTTTTGAATGATATAATGCCAAAGTCTTTCCAAAGTTAGCCGTAGCAATAACATCATAACTATTCGGCCGATTCTAACGGAATTTGAATCCCTTATGTTGTTTTTCATGTTATTTCGAATGATACATGACCATCCTCAAAAAAATAGTCCCAAAATTTCCATAGGCCTTATTTCTTAATTTTCTGTAAGGGTTGAATGGAACCTTAGTGATAATTAGTTTATTATGTTTAAAAAAATCATCTAAAAACATGAGTCTTTGGATTTTCTTCTTTATTCTAGAGCATGTGGTCGAGATTACCCCCATTTAGCTCTGTGCATTTCTTGAGACGCAGCACAAAGTCGTCCATGACGTCCTTACAAACCGACCTACTAATGTCTCTGATCTCCCCCCTGATGGCTTCCTTAACTTTCGTGATGGTCCTGGGTTTCCCTTCGTACACACTGGCTTTAAGATAGCTCCAAAAAAAAAAATCTGGGAAGCTAAGGTCTGGGATGTGAGGTGCCCACTCACACCACCCTTGAGACTGATCATCCGACCACCAAAGTTCTCTTTCAGCCAATCTCGGTACAGGTTTAAGGTGTGAGAGCTTGCTCCATCTTGCTGTAACCAGATCTTTCCAATAAACGACGGCAACAGGGTCTAGAGCTCGCTCTTGAAGATTTTGAGGACCTCAACATACTGCTCCTTGGTGACTGTCACTGTCGTGTCAGATTCCTGGAAGAAGAATGGTCAGATAATGCTTCTGGCTGAGATTGCAGTCCATACCCTGCACTTAGGGGAGGGTAGGGGCTTGATGGATACTCTATTTGGGCTAAAGGGTTCCCAGAAGACATTTTTCTTCGAGTTTACCTTTCTTTCAAGATGGAAGTGAGTTTCATCTGAGGTCTAGATGAGGTAGAGGAAAGTTGGGGTTTCCTGAATCTTCTCTAGTATCTTGACTGGCATAGCCTTTCTCTGCTTCTCTTCTGAGGCTGTAAGTGTCTGCTTCATCTGTATTATGTATGGGTAGGGCTTTGCATCCATTACTAGCACTGTCCTGTAAGTCTTACGGGATATACCGAGGGACTGACTTCGCTTGCGCATAGAGCGTTTTTTGACTCTGCTGAACTGACTCTCTCACGCTCTCGACCAGCTCACCTTTACGCTTCCCGGAGCGTCCTGAATAGTTGAACGGTTGTCAATGGCTAAATTGAGATTCTCCACTGTCCCATAGCTCTCGAAGTGGTCCACTCAGTCCTGAATTATGCTCTTGGGGCGGGCCTTTTCACATTTGAACTAATGCACCAAAGTGTCCTGCACTTTATTGAACGAGCCTGTCTTGTAGTAATGTTTGACTCAGTATATTCTTTGCTGGAGCTCCCATTGAGATCTAGTTGTGTTTACAGGCGTTGCTTTTGCCATGTCCTGAATTAAGAGTAAAAGTGAATGAATGAAGGATATATCATAAAAAGTGTGTGCTGGCACGTTGTAGGGGGGAGACCGTGTATAAGTGCCAAGGTCCTTCCAAGTTAGTCTGTGAATTATTGAAATATTTGAAGGTCGTAAGGTCATAAATCAGAAATAGTTAGAGCGCGCGACTTTTTGATTAGCAAACCTTGTTTCTTCATAATTTATCTGTTTGGACCGCTGACTACTTCTTGTGGTAGATTGTTAAAGACTTGAACGATTCGGTTGCTGAAGGCAAATTTACCCGTTGAAGTTTAGAATGTTCCACCTATTCATCTTTTTGTCGTCAAATTAAAAAGATTTTAGGCAGTATCAGGCAGATTCATCAATATTTTATGTCTCTTTTTGTTGTTCTCTTTTTCTTCCATGTTCAAAGGCAAAAATATTGAGTATTTTAAGCCTATCTTTATAGCTAAGATGTTTTATTCCCCAAAAAATTTTCGGATAGCTACGTTGTACTTGTTCTATTACCGAGAAGCCGTAAGCGGAGCAGCATAATTTAATATTTGTCCGATTAATGAGGTGTATAGTTTAACAACGTCTTTGAATTCTGCGTTGAGCGATGAGCGGAGCTCAAAGCTCCTGGGTAGGATGGATGGGTTAGGTTAGTTAGATATTACAACTCATTCTGATCATAATCATCTCAAAACCTCAAAACAATAATAAAAATGTATTCATCAACCCTTATTCATTTTCTACCCTAATTCATAAACTTAAAAAATATGCTTAACCTTCAAAACACAAAATACAGCTCTTTATCTTCTAATAAAAACAATACCCTAAAATAAATTAAATTAGGATAGAGGGAGACACCTTTTTCTCTTGCAATTAACTTAATGAACCAAAACAACTTGATCCAACCTAGTAAAGGGCAGACAACTCAGGTAAAAAATGTTTGAGTCGCTTGTCACCAGGTGACAAACTAAGAAGTGAAAAACTAAGAAGCAACCCAAATTTTAGTGGGCTTGGTTATATTCAGGTGAAAGCTTAGGCTGGCTTATCTTCAGGTGTAGGTTACAAGTGCCGTCTTAACAGGGTTAGATTACGGTGTAGCTTATCTTTACAAGTAGAATACGAGGGAGTAAATTATCTTTAAGGATAGGTTACGGAGCTGTTAATCTTCATGTCTTAGTTAGGAGTGGCGTATCTTCAGGTGTAAGTCACGGCATGGCTTATCTTCAGGGATAGGCTACGGTTTCGATCAACTTTAGGAGTAGATTACAGGGTGGCATCTTCTTAAGCGTAGGTTTTCGAGTGGCTTAACTTCAGGTGTAGTTTTCGGAGTGGCTTATCTTTAGGTGAGGTTACAGGGTGGCTAATCTTCAGTTGTAGGTATTGGAGTAGCTTTTCTTTATGAGATCGAAAATTGTAATTCAGGAAGATCTGATTTCAATGCAAATGTTGTGGAAGTTCAGTAAGCCTGCGCGCTATCCTTATTCCAAGTACTGCAAATAGTCTCCTCGTTTAAAATACTCAAGCCATGTACTTTTCGCCCATTTTTAGTTTTCCCTTTTCGCAACTCTTATTATAAGCCTCTCTACACTTTCTGGTCGAGATGCTCTCGACTTTTGTTTTAGGATGATAATAATAAATTAATACTAACAATAGTAATAATTTGTTTTTCCTCTTAGTTCGTTTTTATAACCCCAAGAGATGATTAATATTATTTACTTAAACCCTAGCAGTAATGCAGACAAGGTTATATCATCCTGAACGAGTGTAAGGAGAGATCGCATGGAAAGTATGGGAAAGTACTTAATTCATCTGTGACCATGAGTCCGCGCAATCTTCCTAACTTATCACACGGATTAAGCCCGATTCCTTCGGATGTTAGGTGCCCTATCCTCGTCATCTTAGACATGACGCTTCCTTGTTTAGGAAGGAATAGATTAAATTCCGTACTGTAACATTGATTTCACAGGTAGAGAATGAGAACAGGTAGCTCAGATAATGGGATTTTATGGCTGTTGAGTGTTTTAGTGCAGCCAGGAACTGTTGATAATGCCATAACACTTGGTAACTTTACGCCACTAAAGCCTTTTAAATGTTAATGAGAAGAGATGCGGATCACAGTGTGTTATTCAATACTTTGGCATCCGCTCATTTTACGGGTTGATTGCACGCCCAGTGCCACCCTCACCGCCACCCTCCAAGCTCTCTATTCACACGAGCTGCAGCAACTTGATTTCAGCAATCATGAATAAATCCTACGTGAACGTGTAAATAAATATAATATATATGTAATTGCCGCATGTTCACATAATCAGCTGCTAAAAGTTGTGTTGAGAGTTATGGCCAAAGAAGCAAATAAAAAGTTTTTCTATCGAGTTAATAAATTCAAGCACAAGTTTGCACTTGTTCAATTCAATTCATTATACATTGAGGGGAAGTGATTATTTCCCGTTATAGAACTCCATGTAGAACTGATCTACCAACAAATAAGAGACTTAAAATAAAAGGCGTGGTGAAGATGAGAGGGCTGCACAACTCTCCCGAAAGAAGAGGGCTAGATAGCTTTCCTCTGAAGAGGTGCCAAAGCTTAATGAAATCAGATCTGCTGGCGAGATCTTCGACGAAATACGACGTCAGGTTACAGGGGTTCACGGGGAACAGACGGCAGTCTGAACGGATTAGATGGCGGGCTTTCATTATTCTTGAAATATGGTGAGCTGTGAGATAAATATCCGGGAGGCTGATCCAATAGTCGCTTCAGGGCCTTGCGGTCCCTAAGGGATTCTTGGCGCCAGTCAAAGAAAACACATTTTATGATAACGCGTCGTTTTAGACGAGGAAACTTGCCTCGCGATATGATGGTAGGGTAAATGTGGCTGCGCACAGCGTTATTGCACAGAAGGGGGGTCGGTGTATGGCATCTAAAAACCAAAGACAGCTATGTGGTCATTAAGCGAGGAACCGATTCTTTCTTGAACTTTCTAAAATTCTCACTCTGGCGCACGTGGTCCTGAAAGAATAGATGAGAATTTCTGAGAGGGCTTCCTCTCACGGTGGTCCTTCAAGATCATTCCCTCACAGTATGATAACAAGTGTAAAGAATTTTACTTTACTTGAAGAGAAGTAAAGGAAGTCTTCCACCTATTATTGTAACTAAACACTCCAAACTCTATATGATTAAAAATTCACGGAAGATATCACGAATTTTTGAATGATGTGAAATGAATTGTATGTCTTATCAGGGGTACAGGAAATCGATCTCTTATAGAGAGCTTTCGCTGATGGCCAAGATCCATTTGATATTTTCAGTACACGACTTCACTTTTTTACTAATTGCACGCCACTCCGACCTATTATATCGTGTATTGACTCTCATGCATACAAAGTCTTGAAGTGTTTATCCTCCTTTCTTGCTGACACTGTGGATTGACCTCTCCTACAGACATAATCCATTCCTCTGATTTCATTGAAAAATTTAGGAAAATTAACATAAAAGAAAGACGCTTAGTAAGCTTTGATGTAGAAAGCCTTTTCACTAATGTCCCACTCAACGAAGCTCTTAATGTTCTATCTAAGGTATTAGATAATCAAAAATTAAACCTCCCTCTAGGAAAATATAAAATTATAACGCTTGTTAAACTTTCTGTTACTGATGATGTATTTATCAGAGATATGAGTTTTTTTCGGTCCAAAATATGCTCTTAGCATGGATAGTTCGTTATCGCCCATATTATGTAACCTTTTTATGGAACAGTTCGAAGTATCATTATCCCTTCTGTGATTGCCTATCATAATTTGGTATGGTATAGGTATGTAGATGATGCCATACCGATTTGGCAAATAAATAATTTAAACTTATTTGACAATTTCCTTAAAAATCTTAACGACCTCCATCCCACTATCAATTTTAAAGTAAAGTGGGAAAAAGATAATTGTATATCTCTTCTTGATGTAAAAATTGTTAGTCATTGACAAAATTAGCTTCACTGTGTACCGAAAACCAACCCATTCTAACTCGTATATCCATTTCATTTCTCATCATGATATTAACATTAAGCGAGCCGTTGCATCAGGTATATTTTTAAGAGCAGTTAGTTCAGTTTTGTTTTTTTAAGGTGCTATCTGGTGACTGCCGACTTAGGTATAAGTCGCCGTAAACAAACAGCCTAGTTCTAGGCTACTTTAAAAAATTTGAACAGGAAACGACAGTAAAAAGAAATAACAATAACAATAACAAAACAATAACAAAAACAATAAAACAACAACAATTAAACCTGGTTAAATGAAAGGGAGAAGGCTGGCCTTTCCCTAGAAGTCAACAAGTCCACAAGTCAATGTGCACGCACTCGTCCCGAGTACAAAGGACAGGCGGTAGCGACCCCGCCCATCCCGGTACCGGAACAGGCAACGTGCGCGAAAATCACCCAGACTGGGACATTCGACAAGGATGTACCGAACAGTCTATGGGACAACACAGTCGTCGCAATACGGCGCAGGCGAGCGCTCCATCAAATAGCGATGCGTCACACGGGTTTGTCCGATTCGGAGACGACAGAAAGCGACCTGAAGCCGTCGCGGCATTGGGGGATAGGTTCATGGCAACAGTCGCGGCGCAATGGCACGCAACTTTAAGTTCCCTTCGACCGGCTCCCATCTTCTTTGCCAAGCAGTCCGAACAGCTGCCCGTATTCCTGCCATGTAGTCGGTGTGAGGAAGAGCGAAACACTGGCCGGGCGCAGAGTTCTCGCGGACTCTTTGGCGCCCTCATCAGCGCGCTCATTCCCCGCAATTCGTACATGTCCAGGAACCCAGCAGAAGATAATCTCGACATCTGCCTGGGTCGCCGAAACCGTGGCGTCACGGATATCGCGAGCCAGGGGATGCGGAGATTCCAATGCCCCGAGAGCACACAGGGCGCTTTGTGAGACGCTATAGATAACAATCCGGTCTCCGAACCGGGCACGTCGCGTAATCCTTCGTACCGAGTGGTGTATTGCCACCAGCTCGGCCGTGAAGACAGATGCAGCGCCTGGTAGTGCTCCGCTGACTTCAAACAGAGGGGATACGGTGTGGAAGCCGACCCCCTCATGGGACTTGGAGCCATCCGTATACACTGGCACGGTTCCAGCGTGACACGATGTGTGCTCCAAAAAGGTCGAACGCAATACTCCCGGCGCCGTATTAAGAGGAGTTAGGATAGAAGACGAGATTACATATGTAATCTCCAGAAAAATTATTACTGACAAGAATTAACTTTTACTTCTTCACTTTCTGACAAACCTCTATATAAAATTTTGAATCAATTAACCTATCCTGATTAATCCAAGAATTTTCTGGGCTGCATAATAAATTAAGCAAGACAGTAGAACAAACTTAACAACCTATCGTATGTAGTTAAGAATTCCTGTGAGAAAATTTCAAAACAAGATTATTCTATTTTATTTGGGCAAGTTAGCATGCCAATTGTGCATTTTGTGAGGAAAGCCCTAAATTTGGTAAACAAGCAGACTATCCTATTATGAACCGCTTTGGATATTAGGCCATCTTAAATTCCCTCTCTGTTGGCTGTGGACACCATCTTTCAAAATGGGTGCTAGTGGTTACTATAATTTTACAACCTTCCTTTTAAAAGGCTGTGCATACAAGTGAGGCCCTTTTGCACAAGTGAGGCCGTAAGGGTCCTGGCGATTTGCCATCTTGGCCACCATGCTGACGGAACCAAGCACCCGGCCGACCCCAGCTTAGCCTCTTCTCCTTCTTTCAGACAGCCTATATTTCTTCCCTACTTCGTCGCTTTTCATACAACCTCTCCCACCACTTTCTCTGGTCACCCTCTAATTTCAGAGGGGAGATGCTGACCTTCTTCACAACAAACTATCCCGGATCGGGACTGAGGGGGAAGGGAACGATGTTCCGTAATCCCTGAGCTCCAGTTTAGGATGGTGGATTTTAACAACCTACTTCATCCCCACCCATACCTTCCTAACATACTCTTACTTCTCACTTCACCATCTATCTTTGATTTTACGCCATGCCCAAAGTGGAGCCGAAATACTGAAGGGCTGCCAGGTCATCAGGCAGGAGGGGTGGCCCTAAATTGCGGTACCTGGCTCTGCCAGGCCCGTAAGCACCCCTTGCAGAGCGGGCTACTGAGATGGGTAATGAGCGTTTAATTTCCGTAAGAAAAAGAGGGTCACAATGCCAAATGATGAATGAAAAAAACAAATTTTCTCTCCTCAATTTACCCCTGTCCATCATCGGAGCCACCCTCGGGCAGCTTCACCGATAAAATAGAGGCCCCCCTTCGAGTGTTTGCGCAGATGACCCTCCAAATTTCTTTAACTGGAGAGAAGGCTTACTTCTCCCCATCGCTTTCGGGTGTAGGGGACTCCCCCTCACCCCCTTGTCCGGAAGTGCTTTTGGGCAACTCTCTCTTTCCAGCGGTAGTCCCCGCTTTACTCTCCAAGAGGACTGCCAAGAAAGCCAGCAGGCAGCCCATAGCCGACTGCTCCCATTGAAGCGGCTCGATAGGTCAAACCCCCATAAGGGGAAGAGGAAAGCCAGGCCCCTTCAGTCGCTTCCCTCAAAGGACCTGCTGGCTATAATTTTAAACCTTCATCAACAGCTGCCTCTTCACACTACGAAGTTGTCGGGTAGATACGGTCTTCAGGACGCCCGAGTCCGACCACGTCTTCCTTGAAGATGGGTTCGCTAAAGAACGCTTCATGGTTTCTACATTGTCGCCAATGGAGTTGGCTATATACTTATGAGGAGTTCCTTTAGCTATTTCTTTTACTATCGTAGTTTTTTCAGCTTCAGAAAGACCCTTACTTAGCCTTTCCCATTCTCAGAAAACCGTTCAGCAGCTAATAGCGTGGCACACCTGAGGATCACGTTATATGCTATAACACTTCGCCAAGTGACTCAAATGAAGTTAGGATGGAAGTGCCGCCATATGAAGAGGCGTCAGCCACAAAGTTACAACAAACTTCGAAAACTATAAACACCTAAAACATTAAATAAATTAGTGAAGTTAATATCGTAGCACGGGGTGTATTTATATATAACTAAGCATTTTGTCGAATGTCTATGAGCCTGGAATTTGGTATTCACTTATTTTATCATTATCCTTTTACCATCTCTCTCTCTCTTTATCTCTCTCTTTCTCTCTCTCTCTCTCTCTCTCTCTCTCTCTCTCTCTCTCTCTCTCTCTCTATATATATATATATATATATATATATATATATATATATATATATATATATATATATATATATATATATATATATATATATATATATATATATATTATATATATATACATGTTTTTGATAAATGAAGAATAACGTTCAAGTCAATGTGGGTAGGTAAGGGTAATAATAACAATTCCTTAATCCGTTAGAGGTCTCCTGGAGTTCAACCGAAAACGAAGAATGTGAATTTATCCGCAAAATCAGAAAATGCGAAGATCCGCGGATAAATTCACATTTTCCATTTTCTGTTGAAGTAGAAGGTTGGGGGACTCCAGAAGTCTTCTATAGCGGATTCAGGAATTCTTCTTATTACCTTTACCTAATTGCATATATATATATATATATATATATATATATATATATATATATATATATATTAATATATATATATATATATATTATATATATATATATATATATATATATATATATATATATATATATATATATATATATATATATATATATATATATATATATATATATATATCTATTTGGAGTTTGTTGGTCACTTATTTTAGCATTTTCCTGTTTTCCCCAGACATTCATATCTTTACACAAAACTTATCTTTCATTATCGCAACTTCCATTAGTTTTGGGTAAAGAAGGCTAGAATAGAGAATGGTTGTACTAGGGAGTGTTGGGTTGAAGATATATGAGGCTGCCGAAGTTCTATGCTAGGCTAGATTGGTTTTGAACAATATGCATTAGAACACAAAATAAATATTTACCAAAGTCGGAGAGTTCATATTCAGATTCACTCTTATCAATTTCGTTCATCAGGGAAGCATTTCTGTAGCCGTAAAAATGAGTGACGCTCAAACCTGCCTTAAAGGGGAAGTTTTGGCATTACGGACAAAGATAATTAAAGAATTTCCTCCGAACCAGCTGACTACTGCTAAACAAAAAAGCACAGATGCCAGATAGCACTAAACAGTGATGACTTCATCCCACACATACGCTCAGTAGATCGTAACAATAACGTTACATTCACCAGGTGTTCCATATGCTCTGTAATTCATGCTTACAAATCATGGCATTTCAAGCGTAAGTAAATAGTTGCTAAATGAATAAATTAAACTTTAATGTGTCTCTGATGAAGACATTATAAGCTTTTTTCTTGGTTTGGTCTGAAAACTATTTTAAGATTTGTCAAAGTTATACCGACAATGGCATTGGCGGAGATATGCTCTCTACTGTTATTCAGTTAGATTGCTCTAATTTATTTATTAATATTGATATTGAAATCTTCTGTTGACTCTATTTCTCTTTTCTTACTTATATGGACATGATATACATGACATGTGCTGTATATTTATACTAAATATATTTATTTAACCTTGATTACGTAAATAGTTAATGGGCGGTTTGAAATGGTACCTACAATCCCCAACTGGCCTTGGCCTATTATCATCTTTAATGGTCCTGCTACCAATCCATATAATAATGGTATTTTCCAACTTCAGACCACCAAGACTCTCATAAGATGACCTAAATATCGAGGTTACAGAGTAACGACACAAACAATACCACATTAGAAGAAATTTGAGAAATGTTGATGTAGAGAAATCTAGATAAGTTAGGACAAAATTATTTTGCCTATATTTCAGGGATCACAAAAACAATGCCGGATTGTGTTCAAGCCTTCTCAATATACTCTTTTATTTGTACATATAACCAGGCAGTGTGTTGTATAACGACCATACCTAAGTATTATGCGTCTAGATTTACATACACAATGGACAAATGAGATGAAAAGAAAGTCTGAAACTTTCAAAAAAGTGTATAATCTAATATTTAGTGAAGTATAAAATCAATAACAGTTTGAAAACTAGGAAGGGAGAAAAACGAAAGTATTTTCTTAATATGTAGAACAAAGTAATTGACAAATTCAAAGGATAAAGAAACGCCCGCAAAGCACAGGAGACAAGAAGCATGATCAAAGGAAGACAACCCAAACAAAAGATACATTGTCATAGAAGAACGGAGAAGGAATATGCAGGAACTGGTCAATCGTGAATTGGACAATGATATCGTCCAAATGATTGACCAGGATAGAAGCAGAATAAGCCGCGACAGATTTCCTAGCTCCGCTGAGCTTTTAGCTGCCGGAGCAGAAGGGCCGTTCTACGGATGAGAATGGAAATGTTTTTTACCCTAAACCAAATAAAAAAACTCACAAAAAACAAGATTACCTAATTGTGAATACTCACCGATTTCTACAAGAATTAACCGATGGAGACCCAAATTTACCGAAAAAGAAATCGCGAAAAAAACCCCACGATTTACACTGACTACAAGATATATAAAAATACAAAGACACTAAGCATAACACTAAAGTGATTGATAAGTAATTATTACCACAACAGCAAATTTGCATATCATACTTAAGAACATTAATTTTATTTTGAAGCCAAATGGCTTAAACGCCATATTTTATATATATATATATATATATATATATATATATATATATATATATATATATATATATATATATATATATATAAACTAACTCAAAGACAACACAGGAACTACAAAAAAATACCTCAAAAGCGATAGGCCTGATCACCAGGCACTAGCATCTCTTTATCTCTTTGCACCCTACAACACTTTTTCTCTTTTCACCACGTACCTATTTTGCGCTCTCTGTCGCCGCACCCTATCTCTATCCCCTACCAACACTTACACACTTACAACAATCAAAATCAAAGTCTGACTATTTGTCGATCCGATCTGGTTCTCTGGCAAAGGAGTCAAAGGAAAATGAAGTTTGAAAACGTGCTTCTTTTAACGGCGGTTAACTCGAAGAGGCTGAGATGTCAGGCATATGGTTTCTGGCTGAAGTTACACGTTAATTGCCGGTTTTTTCAATTGAATAATGACGGCTTCGGCCATCCGCAATCTTCTGCTGTTTTGGAGTTCCAGGATGATGGAGGTGGCCATATTCAGTTTTTCACGGATAGGATAATACCATGAGAGTGGGCGTGGTTTTTAATCGCGTTATCTTGAAAGTGAGTTGTCAGTCACCTTGACAGGGTTGTGGAGATTACGCCGATGTACTTTGAATTGCAGTGATCACAGTCACCGACCTTGCACGAATATTCGCACACGACGTTAGTCTCCTGGAATTAGTCGTCGGAGGGAGACAGCTGTTCTTCATGATGTGTCTACTGGGTTTCTTGGTCTTGTAGTATATAATTAGATTTATATCCGTGTTAGGGTCGGTTGGGGTCACATTACGAGGAAGGGAGAAGGCCAGCGTTCGTGGACCTCTAGTGAATATCTTTCAGCGGGTCGGCGCGAGGAATGGAGAAGGCCAATGGACGTAGCCCCAGGTTGAATATCCTGATGGTGACTAAGATAAAAGGGGGGCAGGGCAGAAGACGAGTTCACCATCGTTCTTGAAGACGGACAATGGCACCTCTGCTCCAGAGAAATACAACCTCCAAATCGAGACTGCAGTGGATCGGCACGAAATCTCACACGGCAAACTGGAGATCCATGGGAGGCGGGGAGGGGGGCCAGATGAGACGAGTGGAATCCCAGCCAATCCTTCGAGAACGAAAACGATTCGAAGCTTGCTCTAAACAGAGTAAAGCTTTACAAAAGAGATGGGTCTGCCTAGTAAGATCCAATCTCGACGTATAACCGAATACCGAGGAACTTGAGGAAACAGACACAACGTTCTAAACCAAAGGTGACGGGTTCTCAATCTTAGAACAGAGTGAGGGAAGAAATTTAAGGAGACAATTAAGGGGTTATTCCTCCTTAACTTCTCTTTCCTTACAAAGCTCAACAGAATAATAATATAAGTCCTTTATGAAACCTAAGAATGCAATAGCCACCATTTCGCCTTTTAAAAAGGCAAGAGGAACCATTCCGATTTAAATAACGTTTTAAAGAGATGGAATTCATTGTTTTCAATTTACAGTGAGTTAAATTTTTATCTGTTGCTAGCAAAAACCGCCACTTTAGGAGGTTGTCCAATTAAATTTAGGCAATATACTTTGGAGGCTGAATTTATAGTACTGTAAGTAGACTTGGTAACTGATATTATATAAGGATTAAATAGTCTAAAACTTTGTATGAGTGTAACTTGTTTATTGGATAGTATTTGTGGTTGAAGATTTCTGAAAAATGATTAAGAGAACGATGAAGAACATGAAAGTAAGGGTAAATCTACTTGAAAGAGGGGGAGATGAATAAGAAAAAAAATCGATTTGAAGAGCATCAGCTGCAATTCATCTGGCTCTCTCATCCTGAATGAAATGGTACAGTGGCTAGATGGCGATGAAAGCCAAATACGAATGTATATGACATTCAGTAATTTGAGATTTTTCTAACTCTCATAACCTTAAAAGTTTCATAAAAATTAAAAAATCTTTATGCCTAGCATCTTAACGTAAAGCAACTGATTCTCCCAATAATTATTGGTTGTGCTGAAGAATTCTTAAAAGTAAGGTAGCAATCAGAGTTGAGATTCAAACAACGTCCCTTGAAAGTAGTCTTTCTAATAGACCTGACTACTAAGAATTCATAGCTCGTTTGATACAAGAGTAAAAACGGAAAACTCCCTCTTGTTCTAAGCGAGTCTCTTTCCCGTGACAATTCTACTTTCCCACTTCTTAATATTATTCAATGGAGTAAGATTGAGCCTAAAGTTTATTATTTGTTCGCCATTTGGTTCAAATTATATTTTGAGACTTTCTCCATCCTGCTACTGCATTCACTGCATTGCATCTACTCAATTGGTGACTTATCCACCGTTACACATATGGCGCTCACCTAGCTGTGTTTATTGAAGCATTTTCTCAGCTTTACTCATTTTTTACTAGATATCTTATACCTTAGTTGATAGAATTGATATGCTCTAGTTAAAATACTAAATTTCCAGACCTCTAGAATTGAAATCGACAATCAATTCCTTTGCAAGTGAAATAAAATAAGGAAAATTATTGTATATAGAATTTTAGAGAAAGTGTACACAATTAGGTAATGCCATTAATATGGATATGAAATTTGACATAGTAAAGTAAATCATTACAATCGAGCTCAATTTTTAATGTAAGAATATAAAATCGGCTCTTTTGATATCTTTCAATTTTAAGTTTCAAACTTTGTACTTGTGTTCTATTCAAAAGGGTTGATGAACCTCCTCTATAGGCATATCTCTATATATGAACAACGCAAACAAGAGGAAGATAAAAGAAAACAATTTAAGACAATAGCGCTTTCATTTATTATAATACATAAAGGCGGAACCGTTGAAAACCCAAAACATGAGTAGATTTTAGTTTTCATCTTTTCATTTTTTCTCTGTTTACTCTTTGAAAACGTTGTAATAACCGAAAACGCTAGTAACCTTATTTGTTTTCTTTCCTTTTCACGTGGATTGCCTTTGTATTTTTGTTCATGCGTATATTAAGAGAGCTTACGTGTTGCCTACTTCTAGAATGCAAGTTGGTAGTTGCAAAGAATTTCAAAGTTTATGATCATTATGCTAGGCTTTGGCAAAGGCAATAGATTTGTTTTATTGAATAAAATATTAGGCAAATGTTTCTTTAATTTTATATAATTTCTATAATTTTTTCATCAATTAATCTGTCAAAAAGATTGTAAGAAAATTGAGGATAAGTTGGTGTTTGTTTCAAAGGAAGTGTTCTAATGTTGGGCGTAGCTATACCTGAATATGTTCAGTAGTTCTTTTTACTTTTATTATCATTATTTTCTAAGGATCTTTGATCTTTGCTCTCTTTAATTTAGTTCCTTATAGAGTATTCAAATATCTGGAAAACCTCTAACTTTATTCTGTCAAAATTAATTAGTAATTACTAATTTACATTCTTTTCAAAACGAAATACTGAATCATTTTGCCATTAATATTTTAGCAACTTACAATGGATTATGGACTTTTAAGCAATTAACGCATCAGGCACAGGATTAAAAATGGAACCGCAACAGCCTTGACTTTTCGGCTTTTCGCAATGAAAGCTGCTCTTGATTTGTACGTTAATCCTTCCGATTAGATATAAGGTGAATATCAGAAAACAACCAATCCGATAATCAAGGAAATTCCTCATAATACGATCGAGAGACTATTTTCAATAGCCAAGTTTATCCCGATCGCTAGATTTTAATCTCACTCTCGATCGTCTCATTTCAATTTTGTTACAACTGCAGAAGACAACCATTTGGACCTCCTCTTTCGTTTGATGAGTTTAGCGCGAAAAAGTCTTGGCTGGTTAAAATTAGCCTTATTTGGTCCGCCATCTTAAATTGCATTTTCACCTGATGACCTAACCATGGCCAAACCGCTCCTCATTAATATTCTGCTGCAAGACTTGTAAAGTCGCTCTGAGTTTTGACTCTAATATTGTTTCCCTTTCGCGATGAAAGCCTGTGAATATCACTGATAGGCAAAAAAATGGACCCTATCGTTCCAAGTGGCGATTCTAATATATTAACCATAAAGGAAAATTGCATTAATTTCATTCGGTGACTACTGTTGGGATAAATTCTGATCTTTTTGGTTAATTGCGTCCAATTACTCCTTTACTCGAGTAGTTACGGCGTTGCTCGCTATCATCGCTCTACCGAGGTCGATCTAGGCATGAACAGACACAAACTTAGAGATCTGATTACCAATTACTAGATGCGCTGTAGTGGGGTGGATAGATCTTACTCTTCTTAACACGCACATAGCCAATCAAAACATTGCTTTCTTTCCACTTTCTTCTTCGCATCACAACGCACAAACACACAACCTCTGTGTTCCAAGGAATCCTGCCGATGAATATCTATATCCACATACCTCTGACCTGGCACAGTTCTCTTCCCCGGGGTGAAGAAGGTTTCTGGCATCTCTTCCCAAAGAAGAACGGCCCCTGGTGACCTCATGCTCACCAGAGATTTTCATACTGACCTTTATGTCTACTACTACTACTACTCCATTTATCGACACCAGTGATTTCATGTTTGCTTCAATCATAAGTTTTATGTTCCCCAAATTATCCCATCGGCTATAAATTACCCCACATTTCTATTTTATCTTAAGTTTTGTCCTATTTTATTTTAAGTTTTATATACACGAATTTATCCTTCTGGCTATTAGTTACCCAACATTCTTACATTTGTAAATATCCCACAAAAAGAACTAATTCTTCCCTAATCAAAGGAAGAGCAAATTCCTCGTCCCTCCTTGAATCAGAGGAGTTTGCTTATTCATTCGTCCTGTTTGATCGCTGATTTCAAAATTGTGGTCGTCGTCCTCGAAGAAACTAATAAACAATTTTCCCCTCTCCTACTCCTTCATACCTATCAAGAACATTAACCCATCATTAGGTACAATCCTTTCTTAGCAATAGGGTGAAGGAGTCTTGTCAAGACACAGTTCACTTCGTCACAAGCCTTCTCTATGCACCCCTATCATAAGCCATATCTTCTATATGCCCATCTACCATCTCTTTCTCTCGTGCATATAATCAAATCATATCTTTCACATCTTTCCGGCCCTTGCAACACCTTCACTCTCTTATATTCTCTTCACAAGTATGTACATATATTTCAATTTATTCGTTCCGATCCAACTTGTCTTACGCTTTTTCAGATCCTTAACAACTCTTATAATTTCCTTCCTTACTCTATTTACCCTTACATACCATCCTTCCTCTGCTATTTTTTAGTCTAAGTTCAATAGAGCAACATCGGCATCGAGAAAATCTTATGCATCTTCCAGGCGCATTCCAGTCAAACTCTTCTCTGACTAACGTTACCATTTAAAATCATGTGCTCACAATCTTCTTCCACTGTACTACATGAATAAAATAATCGAAACACTATTATTTTTTTCAATTAAAATTGTTAATATCAAGCTAGCCCTTTGTGGCATTACTAATGAATTCAATACGTAGATTAATTGATTCATATAGCAGTCAGAGAGTAGCATGAGCCATGATAATCCATTCATCAGGCAACACCAGTTCCAGCTCTTTTAGAGACGCTGGTTTGAAGGAAATCAGTTTCTTACTGCTGCATATAGTGACATCACAAAATTAGTAAATTATATTACGATTTGATATTATTTTATTGCATTTCAAGCCAGTTTTAACGATTTTAGCGGTTTTAATATGTGCATTATCGTCTTGAAAGTTGGCACAGCCAGTACTAAATTTGTAGCTTTTATAGCATGGGAGGGATGCTCCTATCCTTTTATTCATTTTGGTTACCTTTAAAGCTGTGTCCCTGTGATCCCTCGCAATTTCGAGGACCAGCCTCATCATCAGGATACTGTAACTTGGGTCATAAAAAACCCGCACAATTATTAAATTCTAAGGTTACCTGCATGGCGGTTTTTGTTAAAGTTTAATATGCAAAGTGCCGGTAGATGGTAGATTAATAATCCTGGAAAAAGGTTTTAGTATAGAAATGAAAAAAGATTCTATAATTTTGTGGCCAAATGTGTCACCTGTATTAGATAGAATAGAAAAATGATTAAAATCTGAAGGAGGTTTGGCAAGATTTTAATATAAAAGGGATAATATTAAAAAGTAGATAATCAATAAAAAGCGATAGAATTCTTAGAATAGAAAGTGGCGACTGCAAAAGCAATTCATCATTTTCAAACCGAGTGATTCGTAAGAGGCTGTCGGTAAATAACCCTGAAATTTAGAAGCATCTATAAAATAACAAACAATTATTATGATTAGTTTAAATACAATTTAGAACATGATTTTAGATATGTGTCGCAAAATATCAAAAGCGCATAAATTGAATGAATTACAAGTACATGGGGATACACAATTGACGATCGACGCAATGAAATTGTAGCCATTTTAAGGATACGATGATTTAGCTATTTTCCTCCGCCTTCGCTCTCAAATGTGTTTTTCTTGCAATTTATATTACCGTTCTCACTTGGGAGTTATTCCCGCCATTTCTCATTCAAGGGGCAAAGCCCCTCGTCGAATAAAATCTCGATCCTTAATGCGGTATTTTCTTTTTTCCGATTAATCGCTGACAAGATTTTAGTAAAATCAGAAACAAAGCGAAAACATTTTAATTAAGTCATCCCAACCTTTTTTCTGGTTGGAGGCAAAATTATAAATTCACCATTCAGTTAATGGGGTTGGGGTACAAAATTTGATGTATATATTAAAACTAATTTCTCCGTTTATAGAGAAGTGAATGCTAGATAATTGAGTAATTTTGACGCCGCCAGGAAACTCGGCTTGATTGCTGAACGGGCATAGGTACACGAGTAATGCATACCGTCGTGTTCCCCACAATGGGGAAGGGGGCATTTAGAAAACTACGCCCGGCACCTGGGTGGTTGGCACGTCGACCCAGCCTTAGGACACACAGTAGTGTGAAAATAGATTTACACTACCTTTTACCCTTTTAAACATCTTCATCTAACTCCCTTTTTTTGTCATTTTATTTCTAAGTTACCTCTCGCCTATTTGTTTCTTGTCCCCAGCTAAAAGTGTTGCCTACTCGCCAACCAGCTTTCGTCCACTCACCCCTAGTCGGGGCAGAAAAGAGGCAAGGAGTTCATCATCTCCGTCTTGAGTTCAATAGGGTTTTTTTATTTAAATATCTTCTGTCTTCCTACACCTTTCCATTATACCCCAGCCATATTTCTTTTCTTTTACTATCCCACCCAATATCACTTTCGTGCACATAAAGGGATGTTGTGAGTTATCAAGAAGCCGTTGGAGGAACAACTTTGTTCATAGAGACTCTCTTCTTTTTGATGTGGTTGAAAACCAGCTCTCTTTTAGTTATCTGTAGTTAATGAAGTTTCAGAACATCTTTCAGCAATTTAGTTTGGTCCTATTGCTCATTTTGACCTGCAAAGGAAGATGTCTAGCACTCTTGTTTAGATTTCCCCTATCTGGTTAATAAGGAGTGATGTTTCACCTAGACTTGGCCTGATGGTCGTTACGCATAGAAGACAACCTCGTGTCTCTTTATGCAGTTAGAAATCTTTAAACCCCAAAGATATTCTCGAGGATGTGGTCCTATATCTTGAAAGTATCGCCCACTATATTCCTACCTCTGTACACGTAGTCGATTGCTTTATATTTTACACTTATATTTATAAACGTGTTTTTATGTAAAAGGGTGTTTTTTATGTAAAAGGGGGTTTTTATGAATTTTCAATTTGATCTACACAATTCAATATATCCTGAAAGTTGCTAGTAAATAGTTAATCAATAGTTTGTAAACATTTAAAAACAAAATTTGTAAAATGCAGTTTACAATTTGTGTTTCTACCTAATGTAAATAGAGTTCTTGCTAGCCAAGTGGATACGGCGTTGGTCTGCTGCTAATGTTGCGGTACCAGGTTCGATCCCAGCATGAGCGGACACAAACGTCAGCACACGAAGAGATGTCGGCGTACGAGCTGTACTCAGCCCTATACTGGGGTTGGCAGATGTTTCTCTCTTTATCACGCACATAGCCAACTACAACACTGCTTTCTTTCCTCTCCCATCCTCGAAGCCCATCACACACACTCTTTGTTCCAAGAGATCCTTCCGATGGGTATCTATATCCACAAACCTCTGACGCCAAACAGTTCTCCCTGGTCCGGGGCGACGAAGGTTCCACCTAAACGCTGTGTGGTGTCAAAACACAAGACTTCCTGGTACCTCTCCCCAGCCAAGACTTGCTCCTTATGCCATCTGAATCACCAACAATCGTCATACTGACCTTTATGTCTATTTCATTATCCAGTTGTGATCCGTCTGGATAGAGCAGGTTAGCGATCTACCACTTCTACTACTACTACTTAATATAAATGATGATATTGTAGTTAACTTACTTTTGTTCGAAACATTATTTTTTAAATATGAAAATTTAGGGGCAACTCTCCAATTATATGGTCCCTACATAACTTATTGCGCTGTTGTTTCTTATGCCTAGATGGATGTGCCGAGATTGCCGTCCCGAGATGGCTGCGCCAAGATGGCTGTGCGAATTTGGATGTGCCGATTCGTCTTGGATGTTTTGAAAGAGTAGTTTTGTTAATATACTACTGGTTATACTAGTATCATTTATAATAAAAAAAGGTTCTTATAGTGCCCTTTTAGTTCATGGGCCTACACATTTCGCCCTTTCACTATTTATGGAAAAGTTTAACAAAAGAGGGGAATTTTTAGGCACACTTGAAGGCACCAAAAGAGTGGAAGGAACGTGTAAAAGCAGACACTTCATTCCACATTCTAGAAGCAAATATAGAAAATGTACCGATGACCAATAGAAATAAAGTGTGCCGAATCACAACGAAGGATTCTCATGAGACGTAATAGGCTCATTAAGAAGAACAGGTAGGAGGTTCTTGCGATGTTTAGTAGCTTATATTTAAGAAAAAAGACCTTAAATGGCATTGTTAGCCCATAGTGTCACAAATTGTATACTCAGAGGTGAGGAGACGGTCCATAATCAGGAAACTTGAGAGGGAAAACTCGAAAAGTAATTAACTCTTATCTTAAATACAATGAAATTACAAAATTTCTCGATGATATTGGTTAGAATTATGTTATGATTTCACATTAAATTGCCAAAAAATAATCAATGCTTCTCCATTTTTTAAAATATACATCAGACAATCACTGGATGAGGGTTAAGCATATTGACTTACAAGGAGTAAAGTTAGTTCCAAATGAAGGGTCGATCACCTCAGGTCAATAACGAACTAAAGCTATATACCCATATAACACACGAACAAAAAAAAGATAAGTAATACATGAACAAATTCAAAAGGGAAATATATATTACAAGGAAATCAATTGAGCCGGACAATACCAAGGGTTACAAGATCGTTCTCAGTTTGCGAACAGAAACATTTACTACTATATATATATATATAGACATGCCCCCCAAAAAATCAATCTTAAAATTTTTTTTAGATTAGCTTTAAGTAGACTATGGGGCTTCTACTCACGCTATCTGCCAACAAATTCTCTCAGCCTTTGATATATACATTCTTAAATTGAATCTCCTGGAGGAATAAGCCCCAGGACATAAGCCTACCCTTATTGTTTTTCACATTTCGCAAATATGAGACGGGCTTGTGATTGGTCAAATTAAGGAATTTCTTACCTAAGAGGGACATGCTATACTTTTGCACTGCCTATATGATAGCATGGGCCTCTCGTTCGATGACGGCTTATTTTTTTTACTAAGGAAGTAGCTTACGGATCGTGTACGCAACAGGTGGAGTAGGACGCAGCATATCCCTTCGTTACTCCCGTCGATCATAATACTGAAAGACTTGTTAGGGTTGGGGAGCCGGAAAATAGGGGGAGACGATAATTTTACCTTAAGGTGGTTGAAGTAGGCGACGGTTACCGGATCTAGAAAAGGTGTTCGGGTGACTTTTTCTTTAGCAAGTCTCACAGATGGGTGAAGACCAAGGCAAAATTGTGGAAAAGGCCGCGATATAATGAAACAGATCCCATGAACAAGCTGACTTGCTTCTTATTGGTTGGTTTTGGCATATCCACAAAGGTGCGGATTTTGTAGTCCTGGGGGGCCAATTGGTTGTTTGCCACACGAGAGAAAGGTTCTGAAATTGTGGGGCCCTTCTGCAGCGGAGAGGGTTTGACACGTTCTTTTGCGGCTGTCTTCTGTCATATATAGCACGATTGGCAATAACTCGAAATGTCATCTGCATCCCCGGGCCAATAAAAATATTTATAAATTCTGTGAGCCGTCATGGTGTGGCTGAAGTGTCCAAAAAATAAACTGTCATGGGCAGTCTTTAAGGTGAGCTGGACATGGGAGAAGTGAATGCATAATGCATGGGCCTCGGAATTATTAATTTCTGAGCAAGCGCGGTACAAAAGGTGGTCCTTCACGAAGTATGATATGACTTTGTTTCCACGGGTCGATTTTTGTGCATAATTCCGGTCTATGGTCCGAAGGAGACGGAATAAATAACAATCCTTTTGATTCTTCGCAAATCCCAGTTTCATAAGGCTGTTAAATTCGGAGTCGCATGGGGCTTCATGCCGATCGGGCGTCTCTGTTTCCTTCTTCTTCTAAGATCGCGTGAGGACAAGTTGAGCCACAGGAGTAGAGGAAACCTGAGGGCACTTCCCAATCAGAACATCGCAGATTTTTATTGGGGCGGCTACTACCTCAGCCTAGCCGATAGAGTACGAACACTCGATGAAACATTTCATGATGTGGAACCGGTTTGCACGCCCCAGGTAGTCATGTGCTACCGAAAATTTGACATGGTTCGGAGATACTGTGGGAAGTAGCTTGTCCAACAGCACTATACAAGTACACCTGTATCTAGGACAAAGATAGAGACTCAGAAGACGTTTATTAATCCGGTCTTACACTTTACCCCTCTGGAAAGGAGCTTCTTTAAACAAAAAATTAACATGTTGGCTAGCGGCAGTAGGATCATAAAGAGAGTAAGACGATTCAGTTTGCGACAGTGGTAGCGCGGGGGTAGCACTAATTCGGTGCACTTGTTTGCCAAAAATGCTGAAAAATTGAGAGGTCTGTGGGCAGTCTGTGCTAACACGACCTTCAATCCCGAACGAGAACACACAATAGGCCTCCTGGGGAAGGCTGACGCCGGAAGATTTTATGAGAAAATTTTGATGTCCCGAGGTCTAGAAGAAAAGTGGTTTCTGGGCTTCGAGGAGCCAGTTACCTTCAAAAATTATTTGGATCACGGGAGGAAATTTTGGTTTGCCACTTTTTGCCTTAAGGGACGACGGTTCCGTCTTTCTTCTTTCCTTATGGTAGCAGATATAGCTTGCTGTGAATAAATCGTATTCTTTGATGCACTATTTGAAAGTGGAACACCTCAGGTCCTTCACAAATTATCTAATTTCGGAATAGAGCGAAACCAAATGCTGGTCCTTCAGGATCAAGTCGACTAGCGCTTTATATTCATCCGGGACTTTGGACGAATCGAGTCAATAATTAAAGAGCCTTTGAAGTGTATAACCAAACTGACTAAAAGTTTGATTGGGATAATATGGGGTTAGTGAAATTTAGCGAGGTAAAAAACCCGGGGTCATATTATACGCAATTAGCAGTTCCGATTTCAAAGTATAATAACAGAGGCCTGCGTTTGAAAAAAAATTTTATGTTCCCCAGGATTTCTTTGTGGTTTCTTAATGAATCCAACCTCCTGAGCTCAAAAATGAATGTATATTTGTTCAATCAGGTCAGATTTTCTCAGTACAGCATACACCATTTTCATTGAGATTACCTCATTTTTTCTGAATTTAAAAAAAAAAAAATTTCTCTATCTAATAATGCATTATTACTGTTACATAATATAAACAGGAATACACGTATGTAAACTATAATTCTTTTAATAAACAAAAAATAAAAGAATGCAACATAATAAAGAAAATAATTATAATTTCAAAGAACAGACGCCCTTGACGATTTTCGTTTGTGCCTGTCATCTGGTGCATTACGCTTCAAACACCAACAGTAGTCAGCAAGCATGTTTCCGTTTTATTTACACTCGTACCTGGATTCCATTGTTTTTATGTCCTGGTGGAATCTTTGCCCCTGTTCTTTACTGTAATCCCCGCAGTTGTCGGGAAAATAATCCAGATGGGACTGTAAAAAGTGTATCTTTATAGACATTCGAACTCCCAAATGTTTGAGACTTGTTAAGAACTGATTGACCAGGGCAACATATTCTTCTAGGTTTCTTTTATTGCCTAGAAAATTGTTGACTAGAAGTTTGAAAGCTTTCCAGGCATCTTTGTCTATGTCTTTCATTGATGCATCAAATTGCTGATCAAGTTCCTGATTTGAAGTCCATCAAAAAGTCCCCCATGGAGCTTAGCGTCACTGATTTGTGGAAATTTTTGAAGAAGAAATTTGAAAGTTCGGCCTACTTTATTAAGAGTTTTGACATAATTTTTCATTATGCCAATCATTATATGCAGTGGAGGGAGGAGTATTTTTTGAGGAGGCACTAAAGGTTCAGCTATCACATTGTTTGATCTAATTCTAAATGCTTCTTGTGGAGGCCAAACCTTCTTCTCATAGTGCATACTATCTACACGACTGTCCCATAAACATAAGAAACAGGGATGCTTCGTGTAGCCTGTTTGCGTCCCAAGCGTAAGAGACACTACCTGAAAAAGATTTAGCACGGTATGTAAATTCAGTGTAATATTTCTAAAAAACAAATTCAAAGTAATATTTCTTAAAACAATAAGAATATGAATATGTGCTGAAAAATCCTGTATGCCGATGCATTAAATCATCGTATTGGAACTAATTGGATATATGTACATCTTATTTTGAGTTTATTGAGTTGTGTTGTATACCTTCTCAAGTAGGATAAGTTCTTCATTATCCCAATAGGATGCATTAACCTATAGGGACACACTTCAACAAAAAATATAACTCCAAAATGACTCATGATTTCCAGATTTGTATTCTTGTAAAATGTAAGTTGACCAAAAGGTGTATACAAGTATTAACAATTAAAAATAAAAATGTCAATATCAAAAAGCTTAGAAATGCCAAGTGTAAAATGATCTTACCTTTAAGTCACCACATATCCTCCACTTATAGCTAGAGTAATTTATTGCATCCAGCATTTTTTTCATATTTGCATAACTTTCAGTAAGTTGGATTGAATGGCCTATAGGAACGGAAGCTATCTTGTTACCAATATTCAGTAACACAGCTTTTAAACTTCTACTGGAGGAATCTATGAACAGTCTCCATTCTAATGGGTTGTAGGGAATTTCAAGGGCCTCAACAAGTCCTTTAATATTGGCGCAGTATACTAAAGAGCTGGAAGAATGCTGTAAAAAATAGCTTCGAAACTCTTGTTCTCTATTTCTGTACCCCCCCCCCTAAATGTTGTTTCTTAATCGCGAAGATTACTTTCACAAAGTCAAGAGCCAAGAAGTTGTGTATTTGCCTTTGAAACCCCCAGATACCTGTTCAGGTCATTTAACTGAACTTGAGTGAATGGTCTTGCGACCATATCATGTGTGGAAACCTGATAAGACTCAGATGTGTCATAATCTTGGTCAACTTCCATAGTAATCTCTTCATGTACCTCTATATGTTCAAGGGGAGAAGGTATAGGAATTCCTGGGCCATAGGGACGGGGTTTGATGGCAGAAGGAACATCCGGATATGCCACACTATGTTTATTCTTCTTATTTATACCTGTGGAAAATATAATTGCATATTACATAAAGGAATTAATTTGGAGTTGCAGATAGTACATAAATGCTTAGTAAAAGATATGTTCATGCTGAAGTAAACTATGTTAGTTTTTAATTTTATGCTAATTCTTTGCATAATAATGACATTTTCAGGAGGCAGTATAATACAGAAAGCTTAAATACTTGATACAATGTTCACCTTTAAGATTTGTCATGCAAAAATAGTAGTCCGTAGTGTGGTCCTTACCATCTCTCCACACCATGGGAACACCGGAAGAGAGGGACTTCTGTTTGCCCTGACTCCAGCGTCTTAAACTTATGTAGCATCGCTTGCAGCAGATATGTGGTGCAAAACTTTCATCTTGATCTCTTAGCCTTACTCCAAAATATGCATGATACAATGATTTAATTACAGGAGGGATTGTACTTTGATGCTCGGGAAAAGTCACTTTGCCGCAAACATAGCAAAATCTGTCGGAGCTATTCTTACATTTTCTGTTCATTTTTAACTTAACCACTATTATTATTATTCTTATTATTATAATGCTGAGCAATTTTTAACCTGCAAAATATAAACCTATTTTCATAATTACTTAAAATGTACACAAAATTTACTGCGAATAGAGCAGTGGAAAAACTATTGATATTTGATGTAATATAGGAGATGTATAAACTATAAAATTATTATCACCCCCTGTTTCGCAAAAACTGGAGGTGATAGAGAAAAAAGGATGACAGATTCGGATTTAGGAGGTCAATTTTATTAAGAAGCACTATAGAAAACCTAAGGTAAATTTTTGGCGCAGACCAGTGTAATCGATTGTTGCCTCCAACGACAGGGACATGAAAATATCTCGGAGCTAAGAACTTAGCAACAGCAAGAGTTTGGCCACCCCGTCTGCTTCGACATCCCATTTGTTATCCTCGCAAATTTCTCGAAATGCGTTCCTTGTAAACTCGGAGCTTCACAGACACAGTTCGCAGGACGTCATTCCGCGAGTTCATGGAATGCGTCTAATTCTCGCTCTATTTATCTGCAATTCAGGTTGGCGGATTATTTCTTCTTTCTCTCGCTCTTCTCTGTCACTCCTTCCGCTCTCTCGGTTCTCTCTTACTCTTGTATGTATGACAGAAGTTCCTTGCTGGTTAGTCCAAGCAATTCGCTTTGCGATTTGAATCGGTGGAAGAAGAACATGTTGTTGCGTATTTTCGAACTTAAAATACCGACAAAAATTACGCAGACCGACGCAATTATTATTTTCCATATAAGCACACAGAATTAAATGCCTCAACGACCTTGACGTGAGAGCGTTTAACTCTGTTTAAATAACACAAAGAACAATTCTTAGTGAGGCTTTCACGGTCTGAAAAGAGAAAATTCCGCTGGGGTATCAGGAAGGTGCAGTCTAAAAAATTACAGACAATAATTATACACGATAAATAGGAAATGGGTACACACAGATAATGGTTTGCGAGTGGCAAATGGAAGATTGAAATATAAAAGATTATTTTTCCGTACCTTCTTAATAGCCAAAGCCTTTAGCCTTAAATATATATATATATATATATATATATATATATATATATATATATATATATATATATATATATATATATATATATATATATAGATATATATATATATATATATATATATATAAAAATGTATATTATATTTGGATGAAGTGCGGTCAAGTTCAATTGAGTGACTTTCGCTCGTCTCCAAGTAGCGGCAGACGAGGGGGATGTTAAGTAGGTGGAACGGTGTTCCCAATCAAGTACGTGGAAGAATTTATCTACAGAAACGAGTGCAACTGGCCGTAATAAAGAAGGCCGTGGGAGTCTGAGTCTATGGTAAGGAAGGTATTAAAATTATCTTTATTAATTACAATAGATATATGATATATAAAAATGGAAAAGATTGCAAACGGAAATATAATATTTAGCTGGATATCAGTTTAAAGAAATACCCGAAGCGAATAGGTAAGCTCAAACATGAGCCCACACGCACCTGCTGTTTACACTTTATGGGTTGAGTGGTCAAGAAACAGCAATTGAGTCGCTGGAGCCTATCTTGCGTGTTGAGGCTTTATGAGGCGACGCGGGGGATAGGTAATTGAACGAACAAATCGTAATCGATTGAGTTTAACCTCGAGGAGTAAACTCAAGTGAGTACTTGCGCCAGACGAGGTTTAAACTGAATCTAAGTATAGCCAATTGACTGAGGCTAAATTCTATCACTGAGATTTCTTGCCTTCGAGCTCAAGTATGTAAAACGGAGCTGAATCGAGAAAACCACGTGTCTCGTGCAGAAATGCGTGCCTATATTGCTTTTGTCCAGCTGTGTTTAGCATTATATATGTTCCTACCGGGAGCCAAAATGCATCAGGACAAGGGCGGTCATCTCCTTAACAGAACACTCCATCGTAAGAGAGGGATGAATTCTTGCTCCTGCCGTATCAGCTTGAGCGGATCGATTCATTCACGATTCCTGCGACTTTGTTCTGCGTTGCCCGACTTCGTGCCCGGTCTCATGGCTATTTTAGCCTCTATTAATGACATATTCTATTAAGTACAGATCATAGGCTTCTTCTCACAGAATCATTAAAAGATGCTATCTATCATAAACATCTTTAGTGAATAAATAAAATAAGCGATCTCACAACCAATCCATCAAGGAGCAGCATAATAAATACACTGTGTAAAAAAAATTTCACTTTTGTCTTGTCATTGGGTTAAAAGTGTTATTTTCCAATTGTTTTTGTCTCTATTAAATAAAAAAAAGTAAATTTTGATCCCCAAACTTTGCTTTTGTGGCCTGTCAATGAATTTTTAAATCAGCCCATTTATGGTAAATAACATTATTTTGATGCAAATAGTAAAAAAATATATAAAAAGTTTAAAGGGTTATGTTTTTTGTTCAGTTATGGTATAAACATGATATACTGTATTCAAGAAGTTATATAACCAGGAATACAGTAGTAATAGCTATTATTTCCCTTTATTTTGTTTTTTGCAACATCGACAGCAATGGCAGTTCTTATACATTTTACATAGATTCAGCACTAATTGGTGAAAAATACACTGTAAAGTTTTTTAGAAATATCAAGAATTTTGTATATGTTTGAAGAATTTATAGAACATTCCTGCGACGTAGATGACTATATAAATACAAAGAAGGCCTACTCAACAGATCAGTTTATCTCTAGCCATTACAGCGCAGACATCGTCACGCGTCATTGATAGAAGCATTCTTTACACATGGCATCAAATTTTATAAGTATTCGACAGAGAGATTTTGCTATGTCTGCGGTTAATTTATTAAGACAAGAGCGAAAAAGTACTCTATAGAGAGATCTGCTAAGGTGTGTGAGGCCTACAT
This sequence comes from Ceratothoa steindachneri, assembly GCA_963969495.1. Classification (NCBI taxonomy): domain Eukaryota; kingdom Metazoa; phylum Arthropoda; class Malacostraca; order Isopoda; family Cymothoidae; genus Ceratothoa; species Ceratothoa steindachneri. The sequence goes on along the minus strand of OZ018327.1, from coordinate 103,425,438 downwards.
GGCATATTTTGGCATGCCAGTCGGAGAGCAAAATAAACCTTAGACAGCTCTGTTCACTGGCAAGCTCTGCAAAAAAACTCTGGAAGGTGCAAGATGGTACAAACGAGAAAAGAAAGCTATGAATTTCGCATCCAATTAATTTGGACAGGACCAACTAACCACTAAATCAATTGTTTTTTCTGCATGGTGAACCCTTCCAAATGTCGAGTAGGAAGATTTGCGTCTGTTATAATACAGGATGAAGCAGAACTGATTGAGCAGTTTTAAAGAGTTATAAAAATAAGGTGATGTATATAGAGAAGAAATGTTATTATTTTCGAGATTAACAGTACATAACATCTATAATCGCTAGGTTCTGAAAATAATGACAAGCAGATGGCGGCCGTTAACGGCAACACACCGTTGGAGTCGATCTGTGAAGTTACCTACAGCACGTTCGCACATACTACGAAGTATGGCATTAACTTCTTTAATAATCCGCTCCCTTAGCTGTGGTAGGGTGTGAGGGCGACGCCGAGACGTTTTCTTTTAGATATCCCCAAAGAAAGAAGTCACAAATGCTCAAATCAGGTGACCGCGCCGGCCACCCTAAATTACCAGACACCAGACGTCCGGGAAAGATTCGTCTCAAAACATTGAGTGAATTTCGGACTGTGTGTGCTTTAGTCCCATTCTGCTGGAACCATATGTCCCCCAATCCCTCTTCTTCAACAATCTCCTGCATTCTGGGCTGTAGAAAATTGTGCAACATTAAGACATAACGTTCGGAATTCACGGTCATAGTCATTCCTTCCTCCTCAAAGAAGTACAGGCCTATCACGCCAAATTGTGATGTAGCACACCACAACGTTAGTTTTAGGGAATGTAGCGGTATTTCCTGGATAATTCAGGGGTTATTTTCAGCCCAGTAACGGATATATTACTTATTCACAGCCCCACAGAGGTGAAAATGTGCCTCGTCGCTACTGAAGAAAGCGGCTTTGGAAGTGATCTGTACAAGCATGTTTTCACACAGATTTTGGCAGTTGGCAAAGCTTGCTTGGTTCAAATCATGAGCCATCAGTATTTTGTAGGGATGTAAATTCAAATCCATATAAAGAATCCTCCTCAAGCTGGGGTCGGAAATTCCAAATGCAACAGCATGCCTTCGAGCAGAACGTCTCGGCGACTGCATGATCGCTGCTTCCACCATCTCCACATTTTCTGAGCTTCTGATGGACCTGCATCGGCCATGTGTATCTCTTCTTAGTGTGCTACCAGTTGCCTCCAACTGTCTAACCCAGGACCGAATTGTGTTCGCCTGAGGAACTGCATCGTTGCGCGGAATATTGAACCGTCTCCAAAAAGCTTATGCGTCGCAATCACAGATTGATTTTTATCAAAATACGCGCGCATAACAAAGTCGCGATGTGCTCCCTTCCACACCATGTTTGCTACTGAAATGGGGATGTCTACGGAGCAGAGCGAAACCAAGCGCACCCCCTCCCTCCTCCCCCCGAGCATTGACTCTCTCAAAACGGCTCAATCGGTTCTGCCGCACCCTGTATATTAAGACCTTCAGTCATCTATAGTGCCAGTACCAGACAATCTTGTGCTTCCCTATCCATTATTCTAATTAAGCAACAGTTCTTAGAAAGAAACAGCAGCTTAGAAGAGGAAGTCATTGATCCAGATTAGAGAGGTGCAACTGAGAAGAGAAACCTATACTACCCCAAACAAAAAGATCTCAACGACTTTATCTCAGATCTTGGTTTCACAAAGTGCAATTCCCGAGCTTTTAACTTTGATACTCAAAGAGTGGGATTTGTTAGATAACAGTGTGCATGTGTTAGGCTAGAGAGAACGTCACCAGTGTTTTTCAAGTTTTTTTACACGCCAAGATAAGCTTTACTTTGGTCACAATATGACCGGTATGCTTAAGGTAATCGTAATCGTCTGTAACGCTAACGAGTGGCACCTCGTCATTGACAGCTCGTCCAGGAGCCTTAAAGCAGTTCTGTTTCATAACAGGAACATTTATCCATCTTTGGCCCCTTCTCACACGGCGCAGCTCAGAAAGGACAGTGTCAAGATCTTGCTAGATGTATTGAAATATGAAGAGTAAGGTTGGTAGGTTATCGGATACTTCAAAAGGGTGGTCTTCTTAATGGGTCTCCTAGGCGGCTTTATCAAGTTTACTTGTTATCTTTGCTTTTAGGACATCAGGGATACCGTTGCACACCACCATCAGCGGGATTAGACAAAACAAACGGAGTTTAGTGCGGGGAGAAACAAAGTCAAATGAAAGCTTTTGTTGGACTCCTGAAAGGTACTTTTACTTCTTTGCACTTAAAATTGGGACTTATCAAACAATTATTCAGAACTCTAGATAAGGAGTTTGCAGCTTTTAAGTATTTTTAAGATTTATTTCCTAAGCTATCTTCGGCAGAAGTAAAAGCTGTGATCTTCGTCGTTGCACAAATAAAAAAGATCATGGAGTGCAAGGAGTTTACAGAGAAGCTCACTAGGAAGGAAAAAGCCGCGTGGGACAGAGTTATCGCAGTGGTTGTGGGCTTCCTAGGAAATCACAAAGGCGAAAATTATGCAGAGCTTGTTGAGAACTTGGTGCGAAACTACGGCAAGATGGGTTGCAGGATGTCCTTGAAAGTCCATATTCTTGAAGCTCATTTTGATAATTTAAGGAAAGCATGGGAGTGTACTATGTACGATGAGCATGGCGAGTGATTTCACAGGATCTACTGGACTTTGAACGCCACTATCAAGAATTGTATAATAAAAGTCTGATGAAAGAATATATTTGGAGGCGATTCATGAAAGTAATTTACAGTATAAGCGAAAATCACGAAAAACTACTCATTCTAATATTTTAATTGATTCACTTATATAATTCTAGAATAAATTAATCTTATTTTAGTTCCATATCGTTTTGTTTTTACTTTATACGAGTAAAAGTTCAAATTCGTAAGTTTCTTCCAGAGGGAATAGGTAAATTTCATATAAATATAATTATCCTGGAGACAAAAGCAAAGTTTGAAATAAATAACTGTTTTTCATCTATTTTAGAAACAAGGAAATAGAAAATAACAGTTGCTACCAAAAGATAAATTTTTTTTACCTATTGTTATTAATATGAAAGAAAAAACAACTGATATAGCATTAAGAAATGTTTTAAATGAGATTAAATATTTAGGAGTAACTATATATGACTCAGAATTTTTTTAAAAAACTATAAGCATTCATTAATTGAAAAAACACATAAACTGCAGAACATTGTATAGCATGTTACAGCTAAGAGTTGTCATAAGTTGGTGATTGGTAAGACCTATTATAAATATGATGCCCTCCCTGCCATTCCTTAGTATATGGATCAATATAATTAAAATAAATGATTCACATGTCAAGAACTTACAGACTCTAGAGAATGGTGTGTATAGGAAGATCTTGGGAGCTCCAAAATATCCCCCAAACTGTACAAAGAGGGCAGAAATAGGATCACCATTAATGAAGACAAGGATAGTAAAAGAAAGTATATGTATATGAAAAGTATTTTGGAAAGAGAAAATGATCTCTTGAAATGTCTATTGAAAAAAATGATAGAAGAGATCCATAAATTTATCAGAGAGCTTACAAAACTACATATCATTGGATCACAAATAAGTATCGAGGATTTTAAAATTCAAAATAAAGCAGAAATAAAACCAAAAATATATGAGTGGAACCTAAAAGTGTGGAAGCACTTATCTCAACCAAATCAGCTCTTGACGTATAAAGAAATTAGAACGAAAGGGAAAAAAGAATAAAATATTTCTGACACCTCATATTCATCAGTTATACTCCATAAAGCAACAACAAATCCTCTGCCACTCACTGACAGACATATGGATTCAAATGGAAATACAATGTGCCCGGTTTGTCAAGATAAGATAAAAAAAATTAAGCACCTTCTATTGCACTTGCCATCGTACAACTGTTCGAGGAGTAAGGTGGGTATAGAACACTGAATCTGAGGATACAATTCTTGTAAAACTGTTGTTTTAAGAAGCTAAAATAGAAAACACCAAAAAAATTATGCACATAATGTGGAAATATAGAACAACCAAAATAAGACAAAACGACCAAAAAAGAATTAAGCGCAAAGGGAGTAACTGCTGTTGCGAATGGCAAAACTTTCGATCCTGAACTGAACTGAACTGATACATGGAGGTCTTCGACCACCTTCCATCCTAAATTTAAGTATGTGTCGAGAACAAAAGGAATGAATGAGGTAAAAAAAAGAATCGCTTCTCGGTTAGTGATTCATAAACTCATCCATAATAAGGACACGCATCTCCATCTGTCCAATCAGTTTGGCACGACCCTGAGCTATCGTTTAAATTACAGAGGATGAGAATCGGCCTTTGTAGGTGCTCAACGCCAAATAAAAAGTCCGCCTACTCGGAGTGAGATAACGGTGGAATGTATTCCGAAATAAAATTATATACCCTATTCAAGTTTAGCTGCACTGCTGTTGCCTGAAACTTCTCATTTAAATCAAGAAGAAGAAAAAGACATTATGTCGGATGTAAATTGCAAATCCACCACCTCACACTCATTACGTTGTGGCGTGGTTACCAAAGCTAAATAGACCAGAAGTATGGTAGGGTACTTATACCCGACATGGTCTTCTGAATAAAAAAGCTAATGGGGAGCGGGAAGAGACGACACCATCTAGCTCCTCCCAGTTATACCCGATTAGACGGAAATTCCATTAAAGGAAAATGCCATTCAAATTTAACTCGAAGGATCCACTGAGGTATTATTCGAGCAGAATACCCTATTATGGATGGTCATAGTCTACGAGTTTTAATCGGTGGACATTTGTTTGGCTGAGCGAGACATTTCCCCAGCCTATATCGACACGTTAAGAGCACTAAGGGATCACGTTATCCAACGCTCATCATTCTTTGGAAGTTCTCGATTCTCCGAGGTGTCACGCTCATCCTTGACATGAGTAAGGCGACCCGGGCTCCATTTATGCTGTCCTACCCACGGCGGAATGACTTATAATTCTTCGCAGACTGTCTCCCGACCACCTTGTGTTTATTACCCCATTCTATCAGAAGATTCAATAGAGCCACAGAGACGCGTGCTAACACAGTTCTACTAACCGGGTTGCACCCGATGCAGTTAAACCTGCAGAAGTGTTTTATATGACTGTGTTGTCCACCAGGCTCGCAGACCTAGAAGCCAAGGGTAGAAGCAGAGAGACTTTCTTTTATTTAGAGGCGTATCAAATCCCGGGTCGCGACAGGAATATTTATTTAACTCTCTAATCGAGATTCGGTCCACATCTTGAACAGCCACGCCTCCTTTATAAAGAAGCTATGAGCTACATTGCATCGAACGGGAAAGGTCTGGATTCTCGCAGATCACACATTTGCGCAATGGTTCACACCACAAAAGCCTTGTGTGTGACCCTTGCGCATATCGCCCTCATTTCTGGTTGATCCGACTTAGCATATCTACAAAAGCGATTCGTATGACCGAGGCGTTGGCAGAAATAACACCTCCGCGGTCGATGGAATTCTGCCTTAACGCGGTAGAGTTACTACCCAGCAATTATTGATTAAGCAAGCCTCTCACAGTGCAATGTGACAGAGTGTAGGGGTGGCCATTAACAAAACTGTGGCAAGCAGAGTCAGCGCTCCTTTAATGGCGGTATCTCCCGCCAGTTTTCCCAATTCAGAGTAGAAAGAAAGCGAGCTGAAGCCCTCGCTACATGGGAAAGGGGTAAGTCTCTGGGAACAGCTATGGTGCGATGACACGTAAATTTAAGTTCGGATATAGTGGCGTTACGGATACCCTCTGTTCAGATTCTGTTGAAGAAAGCTATCAGAAATTCCATGCCTCTCTAAGATAAGTGAAGAGGCATGGCATATTGAACATGGCCTAGACTAGAGAATGTGACGTCCATGCTCCCGGGCAAAATTATCTGCATACAGTTGGTAGACGGTAGAATGTACGCAGAAATTACAGTATGCATTATATTCAGGTGCAGTTGCACTGCTTCTGCTTTAGAGGAGGTATATATAGCAAATAGAAGAAAGGAAACATCATCCCAGCTGTAAATCATGCATCGTCTTGCCGGGCATCAATCCCGTGGTGGTCGGGTCTCAAAAACTTTATATCACAAGAGGGTTGGCAAGGGGGACGTGCCCAACTTGGTTGCCTATAAACAAGCAGATATCAGGGAACGGAAAGCGATGAACCTCTGCAGCTCTTCCCAGTTGTTCCGGAGTTACTTCGGACAGCAATTTCTTTGAACGAGTATGCCCTCCAGGCATAGCTCTTAGAAGACGCAGGGGCCCTCTTCAAAAAGAAAAGAATTGCGAAAATAGCCGTACGTTTTCTTTAAGTCAGAACTCTGGTCCCTTTGTGCTTAAAAAGATGCTGAAACGCTGCCGCTTCGAAAGGCTATTGGGAGAGGACGGGTCTAGAGTCCGAGTCATTACTTCCCTCCGCCTTTTAAATCTTTTGTGGGCAGATTGGCTAACGAGGCGGGTGTCCCTTTTTTAGAGAATCCTTTGTCTCTGAACTACAGATTCAAGCACTCGCTAAGGGCGCAGGAGCCGAAGCTACTTTGGTACTGTCCTCATTTAGGGGCATAACTTTATGAATTGCGAAAAGACAGCCTTACAACCACCTACAATGTGTTGCATCCTGCTAGTCTAACGACTCTTTGGATGCGCGCGGTCATTTTTCTTTACTGCAAACGGTCACACTTCCGGCACATAGTAGATCTATTTTCCAATATCTGTGGGTAGATCCTTAGAGAGAGTTCTAATTTCACTAATGCCTCATATATTTCCTTTGAGAAAAGCTTTTTCACGTCCTCTTAGCAGTAGCATAGTGATACTTATCCGCTTTTCGATTTTATTATTTTTACTAGTTTTGGGTTGAGTTCACACTACAAGACTTTTTTATGTCGAATCAAGCCGGATATGATAGTACCTAGCTATAACACCTCTCCTCAGGGTTTGTAACTAAGTACCACTATTCGATTGACTCCTCTGACAAGGGTTCCACAGTTTGCTAATCCTCGATCCTGCTTTTGCTTGTTCTTCCAATCATTTCTACGTCAATTTTTCGATATCGATGGTACGAGGTTGTGGGTGGCAGCTTTCTCTCATGCGGGCATTGTCTCCTAAGATAATTGACGGAATAGGTTTTCATATTTTTTCTCCCTAATGGGAATGTTAGATTATAGTTGGTTTAGGAATGCAGTGTAGAAGAGAGAGTAAAGCATTATATATATATATATATATATATATATATATATATATATATATACATATTAAAATGGGATGTTTCTAAAAGGAGAATTTAACCACTGTTTCTTATGTTACATCATTAAGGGTATCGTTCCGCCTAAAATTGCGAGATTTTTCCAAATTATTATTTTGTTTTCGAATATGTTTACATAGGTCTAGAATATCTTGTTAAAGTTTTTCGTCATAATTTGCAAAAATGAGTCTATTGGCTTCCTTCAGTGTGACGCAATCGAGGCCCTCTGAGTACGCGTCGCTTTCTCTGTTGTGCGCCGCGGTCAAGCTATTATTTCTGGATGACGAGAGGCCAACGATCCCACATTTGTGTTGCTTTTGTCGTAGGATGCGACGTTAGATTTGTCATACACTACAAACCTTTGTGCAATTTCTGTGAGCTGTGCTTCAAAACGGAGAAATGCCTTTCTGCCGCGCAATTTACCATTTTGAAGACAACTTACGCATGCAACAAGAATTTTGATGGCAAGCCCGGCGTTATGGAAGCAGAGGCTGCCAAAACGAAGTAGATACGATCAGAACCACTCGGATTTAAATACACCACCTTTGTCGGAAATGGAGACTCTGCAACCCTCAATGCCGTCATGGCCATGAATGATGAACAGGGTCCATACCCTATACCAGTGGTCAAAGAATAGTGTCTGAACCACATTTCCACACCGCAACCTTTGTGTCATCTGTTGTTCAGATGGAGGTCGAAACAGCTGCCCACAGCATTTTAGGATCTCGAAGGGCTGCCATTGTTAAGGTAATTTCATTCAATGACAAGAACTTCATAACCATGGCATGCAATCAGTTCAGGTCCAGCCACCTGGAAAAGGTTTTAAGGGCAGATGTTGGCAATTTCAAATGATTCTAAATATATATATATATATATATATATATATATATTGTAAGGGCAAACGCGGAACCCAGTTCACACGGCCCTTTATATTTTAACAAACTAACAAGATCGCCAGAATATTTATTCAGAAGGAGAAAAAAGTTCACTTCGAGGCAGACAAAAGGTATTAGAGTATCAGCGAGGGCAAAAAAGAAACGAGAAAAATTTTAACCTTATAATTAAAGAGGAAATTCTTGGTTACAAATACAAAATATATATCAATTAAATAAAAAAATAAAATTTATGACAAATCAATGTCACTCGGACACAAACGCCCCAAGTCGTTATATAAAAGGGGGAGGACACTTACAAAGAATTTACGTCGTATAAAGAAAGCGATAAACAATAGTCTCCACTCCTCGAGTACAAGACACACACGGAATTAACCCCCCCGTCTTACGCCCTTTTCTTACGATGCGGAGGCAGACTCGAGACTTACTCGGAGGCTTAGTAAGGGCACAGAATGAAAGAACTAATGCAAAGTACCTGATTCTGAAGCAGTGAAGGTACACCTCGGATGATGGTAATCCAACCGAGGACGAATCCACGGATGGCGACGGCGGAGGTAATGATGGAACCAATGGTGGGACGGCAGAGGAACCGGAGTACCCCACGGGAAAAATCTTGAGGATGAAACTTCAAAAGCAAAAGGTGGTGGCGTAACAACAGGGATAGGAGTGTAAGAGGGCCAAAATGAACCCACGGTTTTCAGACTTCCCAAAGGAGAACTCTGAAGCGCCCAAGATTAGCAGCACACGAATAACAGGTTCGAAGAGCAGCGTCAAACCTGGCAGGCGATAAGACTAAGGTCCTCGCAGTACGGACATGAACGGGTTTTCTGTTTCGAGAGTAGGAAGCGTCCTTTTATACGGGTAGACATGTCCAGCGTCACGTAATAGCCTCATTCGCGCGCCACTTTTCTGGAATAACTATACGGTGCGCGCGCGGGACGTCGACCAACGATGCAGGGACCCAGAGGCGAGAAAATAACTTCATATTGGGGCGCTGAACTTTGTCGCCCTTACATATATATATATATTATTTGATTGTATATTCCCATCAGAATATATTACTCCGTTTGGTACACTCGTTTTCTTGTCCCTTTTACAATTTATATCTAATTACCTGCAAACCTCTTTAATTAATTATCGGTTAAGTAGGATATACTGTCGTATTTCCTTTTTAAATATTATCAATGTAATACATTAAATCTGTGTATTTGGGAAGAATTTTATTTAAATGTTTAACTTTGGCTAACAAGTTTACAAATATTTAACACTCCTGAGGTAATCTTTGCGAGACAAAGAGTTGGAGAGGCATTTTACCTTACTTACCCGCTAACAATGAGAAACAAAAAGTTAGTTTATTTTGGTATATGGCTGCATTTCTTGATCAAGAGCAGAGGAAATTTTTTTAGGCTAGGGAAGAATGAGCTACAAAACTATACCCACCGTGATGTCACACATTTTAGAGCGATCTATCTCGAAAATGCATCGCAACACACAAGGAAAATGCCCCATGTCATACATCCAACCAGAGCAAGAATTTCTTTAGAGAAATGGAGAGCTATACATGGAGTGGAAACCACAAAGCGCAGATTTAAATATATTTAAGAGAACACTTGCTTAGAATGGTGGCAAAATAAAAAGGACCAAAAGTACAAATATAACAGAACTGAATGGAAAGGGTGGAGAAATATGGCCTCATAAATTGTGAAAATTTAATGAAATTCCAAGCCACGAAGAATTATGGCTTCAATTAAAGCAAAAGAGGCTGCAAATAAGTATTAAAATAATAAAATATATATATTTATATATATATAAATATATATATATATAGTTACGTTAGAAAGGAATGCCAAATCATACAGGTTAAAATGAGATATGATTGCAAGTGATTTCGAAGTTTCTTTATTCATTCTCATGGAAACGATAGAGAAAAATAAGCAAATAGTATATAATTAGCCAAAAGATGTACCAGCTTCTCTTAAAGAAGAATTAATAAATGACTAAGGAGGAATAAGGGTTAAGAGAGGCAAATACACCCACACTAATTGTAGAGTTCGGGACTGTTTTCTTTACCTCAGGCGCTTCTAAATATTCAATGCCATTCGTCTGGCACAAGAGTTGCCTACATACGAGTAATAGAATTTCCTGGTCGGTAATTCTTTAAGTCTGAGTGGCAATCTGGTACCTAATTTTAAGCAATCAACTTGATCACCACTTTCTATTATGAGGTAGGAGGGGAAGTGATGAAAAAAAATGATAAACCAAAAAATAGAAAAGAGAGGTAAGGGCGAAAAAGTGAGAGAAATCAAAGTGGTAGAAAACTAGATTCAGTGCTCCTCTTATCGTGAAATGTGATATTCCTTGACCCAATAAAGGCACTCGCATCATTTCTTTGACCCAATAAAGGCGCTCACTTCATTCTTTGACACTCAATTTTCGTTCACAACTTAGCGGATAAAAACCCGCCGCAGGAAAAAAAAGATCTTTAGGGGCGCCAAGGCAAATCACATTTAGTGGAGGGAAGGGGATAAAGATCGGGTATCAGCTACATAAGAAGATAAAATGAAGATAATAAAGAATCATGTAAATATTTCTCGCTTATGACAAAAATACCTGGGAAAGTCCCAGAAGCATTTTGAATTACGAAGTTAGGTTTTTACCCACCCACTAATTGAAAAACACTTGTCTTGTCCCTCACTAGATAAACACCTAATCTTCGGTACCCAAAAGGCTTCTCTTGAATCAACCTTTATGAGTTTGATGATGGTTTGCTTAGTTAATGAGCATCGTGGTTCTGAGATCGATGAGCGATTGACGATAAAAGTTCAAATCCAGCTCTTTGATACAACATCATATAACGGTCAATATACTTTTTTCCTGTTTAAACCGTTTCTATATCTCCTATTTTCTTTCTTAAGATAAGAATTTAATGGCTCACGTAATATATTCCCCATCGTTTAAATAGGTTGTCAAGTCACTTTTGTTTTTTGGGGGCCTGTTAAATAAATATATATATATATATATATATATATGTAAAGGTTGGGCAAAATATTTTCATCGTAACAAGTTTTAAACTAAGAACGAGAATAATAAAAGATTCCTTCGTAAAACAATATTTATCTTACGCGTTTCGATACACTTGTACCATCTTCAGAGATTACAATAAAAATACAAGTAAAAAGAGAAAACAGTGGTTTATATATCAATGAATTATAACAAATGTACAAACGATCGGTGAGATTTGCTAGTATAAACCATCTGACGAACTTGTGAACATGTAAGGACAGGGTCGAGAGGAATAGGCTGAGAAAACGAGGTCAAATTCTTGATCACATTCAAGGCGATCAAGGGTCTCAATTGGGTTGTTGGGGGGGGGGGGAATTAGGTATCCCTTATTGTTCGGCTGCTAATTTTGACTATTGGTAGTATTCCATTCGAATTAAATTGAATGTTTTTTTTGTATGTAAAAGGCTTGTAGAAAAAGTAGTTGCCGGCGATCTGGTGCATGGTCAATAATTTTGGTGTTTTCTTCTTATATTTTTATGTTGAAAATAGTTCCATGGTTTAGACTTCTATGGTTTTAGCGGCCACCGTTGCTTAGATGATAGGCCAATAATCTCGATAGTTTAATTTTCTTCATTCTGACATATGAGTGGAGGTGAAGCTGACAGTCTCTTAGGTTGCATTTGTACTCATATATTATTAGGTGAGTCCTCTGTTTAGGTTCAGGTATGGGCTTCTGATTATTTTTCATGATGAGGGTGGCGGTGCGTCTAGTTTGATAATATATAGTTAATGTTATTTTATGTTCTGTATTTGTAGACTTTATGGATCGGTTAATAATTTCTTTGATTCCCTTTCCATCGGTTCGGTACTCCGCGTTGATCGTATTCTTGTAGATAAGTTTTATGTTATTTTCTATGTTGTTGTTTCCGTTATTTCGTTGTTCTTGGAAGTAAAATTGTTCCATTTTCTTCTTGATAGCTGCTTGTACCTCGCAATCACATTGTGTGTATCTTTCCAATTATGGCAATGGGTAAAGGCACGATTAATATAAGCGCTAATTACGCTTTACTTGTATCGTTCTGGACATTCACTTTCTGCATTCATACAGAGGCCAGGATTGGTGGTTTTAACGTATACTTTAGTGGTAATATTGTCATTGTTTATAGTAGTTAAAATGTCAAGAAACGGAAGTTGGTTGTCTTGGGTTCTCTCAACTGTATAATTGAGGGACGAATATTTTTTAAATGCTTGTAGGGATGCTTCTATTTCTTCTTCCGACTATATATTTATGTAAATATCGTCTATGTATCGGCAATAGATATGGGGTCTGGGTGATTTTGAGAAAAATCTATCTTCTAGTGCACCTATATAAAAATTTGAGAATAGGAGGCCGAGAGGGGAGCCCATACATAGCAACTCCATCTACTTGACGGTACATGTGTCCGTTGGGACCATAGAACGGGGCTTCCGAGGTGCAGAAGAATAGTTGTCTTAGGGCAACTCTGGGTATGCCAATAAGGGGCCAGTACTTTTAGTCAAAAACACGTTCTAATATTATTTCTATTGTTTCGGCAACCAGGACTTCTGTAAACAAAGACTGACGTCCATGGAAGCTATTAATCTTTCAGGGATAGCTGCTCTAATAATGTCAATGAAATCAGTTGGAGAATTTATGGTATAAAGTTGGGGCCCGTAGTTTGTTAATATTTTGTTTAAAATTTGGCCAGTTTTTAGGTAGGGGTAGGAATAAGACTTATTATTGGTCTAAGCAAGTTTCCGACCATGTAGGTCTCGAGGTTACTGTAAGCATAGCCGGGGCTCAAGTCACCAGTTATTTTCTTAATTTTGAGGTTTCCTTGGCTGTTTGTTGATGCCTTCTATGATTATGTTCACTTTCTTTTTGATGTCGTCGATTAGGTTCCTAGTAATTTCTTTAAGTTTAGTCTGATCATTGAGTATGGTGTCCATTTTCCTGAGGTACTCTTCAGTAGGTATAATGACAAGATGCCTGCTTGTTTGCTTTTCTAATGGTAATTGTGTGGTTATTTTTAAGTTATTTTTAATTGTAACCCTATAGAATAATCCATTGGGTTAAAATTAGGCGATTAAAAAGGTCATTCATCCTTTTTTAGAAAATGGAGGATAATTATCTTCTAAAAATTTAGGTGTTGTTTTTTTAGTATCTGCGGCGCACCATCTTGCTAGAAAATAAAGTCTCATTTACAATAGAGCTGATAGGAATCAGGAAGGAGGCCGAGAAATAGTAGTTCGATGTAATTTTCTGAATTAAATGAGTATTCTTGTATATCGATAAAATGGATCATCGTTATAACCATTCCATAACATTCCCGCAAGAAACATTGATTTTTGGCTGAATCTTGAAAAAAGATGATAAGATGGGGTGTATGGATGTCATTTTTCCTTAGGTATTTGTTTGCACTTCCAGAGCGAAATCTTTTTCGTCGGTCAACCCAAAATCTCTTCTAATCTGAGATGAACAGCGATCGTAAAGCAAATTACAACGTGTCTTTCAACGTTGTCTTACATTAATATCACGACGTGAAATGCGCATTCTTCTTTAGGCTTTTATTCTTCGTCGTTTTAACTTCCGTTTCATGGAAGAAAGGAAAATAGAAAATTCACTGGAGATCTTTCTTTGGAATAGATGAGTTACTTGTTTTTCCTCATGAGATAAAACAAATTATTCCACGATAATCATTTTCTTCCCCGTCATAGCCTTTTATTAAAGCGGCACTACTTTCTGTCGAGCTATCTAAGCAGTGGCGTTTATATTTTTAATTAAGTTATATACAGTGCTACCATTCAATTTTCTATCTGGAAATTCAAGAAATATTCTATTCTATTCTGACATTTTTCTTTACAAGAAGCTTCTAAAAAAAATTTATCATTGAAATTTAACACCATCTTGATGTACTATAAGAACAAAACTTTGACATTTAACATTCAAATGATTATTGAAAGAGGGAGGAAAAAAACAAGCAAAGCTAATTATAGGCAAATAGCCTAAGCATACAAACTTCGCATTTCCTATCTATAAATATCACACGTTTTCTTGCTTCGGCAAGCAAATTTTTGAGTGTCTATATTATTCCTTAAGTGTAGCAATACTAGGCTCTCGATTTTTCTTATATTACGATTTTGGTCATAAGCTAGCCAGTGGATAGGTTTGCCAAAATTCATTAGAAAAGTAGTAAGCAACGAAGGCGGAAACTCGTTCACCGAGCAAAACAAAATATTTATTGGCCTTACGCGTTTCGATACACACCTCTATCATTAGCAAGGGCTATAGATTTGTAACTTAAGCCATTTAAAGCAGAGCTTTATATACATCGCTTTTTAGATGTTAAAAATATACCAACATGCTTATAGGGAATGGAAATTCTCAACCCTCATTACAATAAGGGTTGAGACTGCTTTAAATGGTTAAGCTATAATCGACACAAGATTAAGTTGTGAAGGAATGATTATTCGGTGTGCGAGGACGTGAGGAAGGCAGGGTGAATAGTATATTTGATTGCGTATTTAATTTGGCTTTTTTTCTTTTGTATATAATTCTAATATAAGTAGCTGACGGCGGTTTGGAGAATGTGCTAGGATTTCGGTATTATCTTCGAGTGACTTTCGGTCCAGTTGTCTTCCGTGCTATATATATATATATATATATATATATATATATATATATATATATATATATATATATATATATATATATATATATACAGGAAGGAAACCACAGAGATAGGATCAATTCCATTCGCGAAACCAGGTTTCGATGGAAATCAATCACTGGAAGATTAGTAAAATACAAAAGAGATGCAAAAACTTCCGAACACACAAATTTACCAGTTATAATCTGATTATGGGGCTGCTATGGACGCGCAGCGGCAATTTTGAGTAAAGGAAGTATAAATTTCTTACTTATCAAGGGATTAGTGTTGAATTGACCATCGAAGGTATTAAACTTTGTAATTTCCTAAATAAACGCAGATTCTTTTAGAAGCCTATTTATAAAATTGTGAAAATTATAAATTATTTTTGCATTATCAATGTCAATTGAATGGTTTACATTTGACATGTGGAGAAAAAATCTTGAAGAAAGAGATCTACGTCGCATATCGCATTTATGTTCATTCATTCTCTTGGAGAATCTGCTGCTTTTGCCATTCTATACTTAATTGCAAAATTTGCAAGGGATAAAAATAAACTCCCTGTTCTTTATCGATGGATCTATTTTTAGACAGACTCTTTCGGATTGTTTTTTCGTATTGAGAGGCAACATTTATGCTGTATACACGTGCTAACTTTTTAAAATAATTAATTGTGACAGGTATGGGAATATAATATAATAATGTCACAGACTTTTTCATTAGGATTAGCTTGTGAGTAAAAGATGGTTCTGGCTTTTTAATGAGATTTTTCTATAAACAAGAGGGAATACTGCAGCTCAATGAATGTTTGGATTATCCTATTGATTTCATCTTGCCTGAAACAAGGATCACAAATGCGATATGCTTTCATGAACAGGGAAGAAACTACAGCTTTTTAAGGCAACCGTAAGACTTTATATGGAGCTGTGCCACCCAAATATCTCTGATTTCCTTAATTTTTTGAAAGTAAATTAATATCATAATACTATATATATATATATATATATATATATATATATATAATTTTCAGGATGAGGTCAATGAGGAAAAATAATCCAATCATTTTTAGAAATCCATTTATTCAAATTAACAACGTTTCGTCTTTGTGCGGTCATCTTTTTGTTCTTACGAATATATGACAATTCATTTGCAATTTAACAATAATGAGAAATATAGCTTTAGATTACTTACATGAATTGATTGTAATAACTGGAAATTAGGGTGAATTCCTAATTCACTGTATGCAATTTAAATAATTAATACTACAAACTTATGATATACAAAAAGGTTTTGGTAACTATAGTGCAGAACACACCTTAACACGATTGCAGAATCAATATATATTAAATCTTTAAAACCTACTCTTAATTCAGATAATTCGTCAGTTCCTCTTCATGTTCGGTAAAAACCACACCTACAAAACCATATTCAATAATATTGTTCATATATTCGTCAGTTGAAATAGTTCAACGCTTAGTGTTAACGTACGTTCTTTACTATAGTTACCTAAAACCTTTTATCTATCATAACTTCGCATTATTATTTATTTAAATTGCATACAGTGAATTAAGCATTCACCTTAATTTCAACAGTTATTACAATCATTTCATGCAAGTATTCTAAAGCTATATCTTTCATTTTTGTAAAGTTGCTCTAAAATCAGCAAGGAACATCTACAAAACTAACACCAATGAAGATTCAAGAAGCCGCGATGAAACCAACGAGGGAAAAAACAGAAAAGAGAAACGCATGGATGCGCCAAATAGCAATCTGGAAGTATATATTGATAATCCATACCTACTACCAAGAGGAAAGAAGCCAAAAGGTCGTCATCAAGGCACTCAAAGAAGGTGTATACAAATCGACATTTAAAGGCTAAATAGAAAAAGGAGATGAGAAAGAGGTGGACATTTTTATTTTAGTATACAATACGTCTCAATCTTTGGGACTTCGCCATTCTCAGCCACTCGAAAAACAGGAAATAAAATGCGACTAATTTAAGAATACAGCAGAAGCCCGCAAAAAATTCATCCGACAGAACTCCAAGGAAACCAAACTAATTCAACGTAATGAAATAATGGGAGCAGAAAGGAGGAGAAAGCTCAGTTCACTGGTCGTTAACACGCAAGGGTGGATCAGGAAAAAATCAAAACTCGGAAATATTTTCCGAGAGACAGACCCAAATATTAGAGTAGTTTCTGAACACGAAGTGAATATAGAAAGATGATCGATGGAACTGTTCAATTACACAGTTATTAACACGAACCCTTCAGGTGGGCATCATGAGGGGGTGGCCATAGCAATCAGAAGAGGCCTGCAATTCACACAAGTCAACATCTTTGGTACATATCTTTCTACAACACTTATGGGGCACCTCAATGGCAGGTGCAGGGCAAACGACTACCGCTCCAAAATAAAACAGAGGAACCAATTTAGAAATAATGTTGGAAAGGAACATTTTGTAGAGAATAGGACCTGACACTCCAATACGATGTTACGCTAAGTAACTTCAATAGGTCATTTAATATCAACATGCATGCTATCACCATTGCATGTAGAAACAAAGTAGAAACATTATTTTCATGGTATTTACAGGTACCAATACCTGAGAGTAAAGAGTACAGGAGAGTAAACTTGAAAAGTGGAAAGTTACAAATAAAAACTCTCTCAAACGCAAACCTGGAGGAAATCAACGAAGAAAACCCATGATGAACAAGAGCAATCCACGCGGTGGCCGAAAGAAACCTCCCAAGGACGAGATTCCGTACTCTTGCCCACCCTCAGTGGATGGAATTAATAAATAGAAAAAATTTACAGCTAAGCGGAATATACAATCAATTAACTTTATTAAACTAATAAAAGAAAGATACGATGTGCTGGGAAGCACATGGCCATATATGGAAAAGCCCGTAGAAATAAGCCACAAAGAAACCTGGAGCTTAAACAAATGACTTAAACGCGGAATTCCGAGAATGATGATACCTATTATAAAGGTATGGGTAGAAAATATATAAGAAGACAGGACCCCAGAATAATGATTTTGGATTCAATGAAAGTCTGTGTTCTCCATAACACCAGAAGAGAAAGAATACTTATCTTAGAGATAGGCCAAATTAGCCACAATTAATTGAGTGAAAACATAGACAAGATAACCCAAGCATCAACAATATTTCTAGGACCAGTGGCCTATATAATAACAGAGGACCAAAAGGCGTAATCCAATTATTCAAGCAAAACGTGCTAGGCCACACAGGAAATCACAATATTTTAATGCACATAATATTTATCATTAACATTAAAAATTAATAAACAATATAAATATTATGAAGGATTTATAATTTTGTTCAGGAATTTGAGAATATAATTAGATTTAGAAGCAATATATTTTCACATTTAGTTTTCATAGGTATCATAATTTAATTGATATAGATTGGTACCCGATATGGCTGAATCCAGAATTGCCTTAAATCATAGTGACATCTTCTCACAGTTGAAGGATTTGGATTTAAACAATGAAGCAGATGATTTGCTGTTAGAGGATGAATATGACAGCGATGAAGGTGAGACTTACCAACCTACCCCTTCGAGTGATGAAACTGATACCATTGACTCATCAGAGGATGAAGGCATTAGAGAGCCAAGAAATAAAAGACCAAGGCATGCCATATTTAGAGGATTTCCTCCTACCACAACAGGACCCCAAACAAGGAACTCCACTCCACCTGCACCACAACCCCCAAACAATCCACAGGCGTTATACAAACATCTCCAAAAGTTTTCAGAGGAACAAATGGATATGTAGGGAACCCTAAACAGACAACACGAAGTAGTGTTTAAAAACCAAGAAGAAATGTCCTTCACGATGCCAGAACTGGACTAATAGGAGGAACTAGAAATGTTTCCTGTGCAGAGGAAGCATTCAAGCTTTATTTTACTGAGACCGTAATTGATGAGATTGTGGAATTCACAAATAAGTTTGTGATAGAAAGGTCTGAGGCCGCCTTGCTTAACCCCCTATCACATTTTAAAACACATGCTTCCCCACGTGTATCCTGCGGGAGGAGGTAGGAGGTGCGTTATCGCCCATCATAGCCAATGTTTAATCAAGTAGGTTCACTCCTCCTTTCGCCTCCATGCGTCGATCTCGTCAGCTTGAATTAAGCTTATGGGCAGATAAGATATTTTCCCAGGCGCCACTGGGACATTCCATCGAAGTTCCCCACCCCATTGTCTCCTAGGCCAAGGGGCTGGCTCCGGCTATTTATACCATAGCTTTTCTCAATTGAAGCAGATCCAGATTATCTTCGCGAGGCATCAAACTGATCCGGTCCTCCCTGTGCACCTAGGAACTCTCTACCCCGAGAAACCCCTTATTGTCCAGAAGAGGACAATATCCCTTGAGTGTCAAGATTCGTGCCCCTCGAGCACCAAGTCAACGAGGCAACCCTGTTTTTCAGAAAGAGAACAACATTAGAACAGCCATTGTTCTTCAAGCCAGTTTGTCAAGAAACGGTTCTCGTTCCCTAGACATCACGTCAGGATAATTTAATACCCCCTTTTTAACGTTCTTCAAGAGAACGCTTGGTTAAAACAATAACCTCCATTGTTCATCTAGAACATCTCCGATGTCTTGTCACAAGGACCGCTCGTACTTCCGAACCCCACTTTGCTCTCACTCCTCGAAGACAGTCCTTCCCCCTCGTTAAGGACAACCCCCCCGAAGAACTCCTTTCCCTGGAAATCGACAGTTGGCCCCAAGATTCCTTCCCATCGCCTTCCTCTGCACAACAACCTTGTAATTACGTAAGCTAAGCATTACCTTTAATCATTTAACTTTTTGTCAACGCAACTTTGTGCTTTAAACGGGTTAGCAAACCATTCCCCTTCTTTGTTTGTTTGCCGTTCTAAATCTCTCCAAATCTTAATCCTCAGATTAGTCATATATTCCCATGACCTTTTTTTCATTTCCTGTGTTTCTCCCATTTTTAATCCCCGTTTATGTAAACATTTTGCGTGTGTTGTTTGATAGTTTAATTAATAAAACTCTATTTTATTAATGGTAGCCATATAATTTATCCTTGTGCTCCATTCCACTTTTTAAGTATATTGAAAATAAATAAGCCTCTCCAGCCCCTTCTCCTTTTTAAACTAACCTCGGTTATCAGATTACCACGCACTCGTAATATAGAGTAATCCCCTCAACGAATAGTTATATATAGTATATTGTCGGGAGCCTATTCTACGACAAAGTTCATGCAGAATGTGAGTAAAATATATGAAAAAACTGAGTTATCAACTTTCACATATGTTACACGAAAAGAACTGAAAGCAATGCTTGCTAAATTAATTCTCAGTGGATCCCATCGTGACAATCACTTGACAACAGAAGAAATGTTTAACAAAGTACCTGCCTCTCATTGTATCGCGCAGGAATGAGTGAGCGTTGGTTTAAATTCCACCTAAAATGTCCTCGATTTGATGATCTCACAACAAGAGACGAACGAAGAAAAACTGACAAATTAGCACCGATTAGAAGTATTTGGGACCATTTTATTACTTCGTACATAAATCATTATAATCCCAGCGAATGTTTAACGGTTGATCAACAGCTTCTAGTGTTTCGCGGACATTGCCCTTTCCATATCTATATTCCTAGCAAACCTGCCAAGTAAGTCATAAAGCTGTTAATGATTTGTAATTTCAAATCCAAATACATGCTCGAAGCAATTCCCTTTGTTGGGAAGGACCACATCAATGATCCCGCCTGTAAAGGAAAAGTCCTGGATGATTATTTTACGAAAGAACTTGAAAAGCCTTATCTGAACTCGACCCGAAATATAACAACATTAATTGCTTTCCCTCGGTCCAACTGTCAAAAGTTTTGCTCGAAAATGGCTTTACAACAGTTGGCACCTTACGTGCAAATAAGCCACAAGTTCCTCCACAGATGATATCTACGGGAGATCGAGACCACGGAATTGTAGCTTATTGCTTTGATAATGAATTCACCTTAGCACAAATAAAATTATGCTACTACTTTCGACAATTCACAGGGCACCATCTTTTCAACAGAATAGGAATCCTGATATCATCAATTATTATAATAAAGCTAAAGGTGGCATATACGCCTTTGATCAAATATGCAAAACCATTTCTTGCAGCTGAAGAACAAGAAGGTGGCCTGTTTTTAGCATTGTCAATGCTACAACCATCAATGACTTAATTATTCACAACCCTAATCTGACCATAAAGGGATTAAATGGCCAAAAACGTCGTCGATTCATGCAGGAATTAGCTGTGGAGCTGGTAGGACCATGGGCAAACCATCGTCTCTTCCTGAGAAATATATCTAGATCACTGAAGAAGAATATTACAATGATCTTTGGGACAAATGTTCCACAACCAGCAGATGTCCAGGCTGAATTGCCAGTGAGAACACGATGTGCAAAGGGCACTCGCCATCATAACAGTAAAACTAAGACCATATGCTATAAATGTCAGGTTCCTGTTTGTACAATGTACTCATATTCAATGTGCTTCGACTGTGCAAAGACAGAATGGCTCAGAAGTGAAAATTGAATATAATACTTTAATTGTATCTGAGCATTTTTGTTAGAAAGGAACTTTTATGTCAAAAGAGATTTTATGTTGAAAAGGAACTTTTATTAGAAAATAATAAAGTAATAAATAGAACAAGAAATCAATAGGAAACAAAAGAACAAGACAACAAAATATTAATAAGTGTATTTTTTTATATTTTTATTATTATTTAGTATTTAAGTTTCCTATTTATGAGAAATTAACATATGTAAATTATTCAGGCACGTATTAGCTACACTCAGGCAAATATTTAAAAAAATATTCTTAATAGTTTAGAAGTTACCATCAGTTTCATAAAGCTTCCCTAAATTACATGTCATTTTCACCTATTTTATTTAAGGTCCCTCATTTAATTTGAAATATATAAGTTCATTTAAATAATATGTTCACTTTCTTAATAAAGCATAACAATTAGCAAATATAATGAAAACATCTTAAAAATCCAAGGGTTTTTATATTAATTTTTAAAGATTTGGTTTAATCTGACCCCAAGTTACCCCGAGTGTTCTTCCCCCGAAAGTTACTCTTTAAAGGTTAAGGGGCAAAGATAACACACTGACACTTGGTATAATTACTGAGAAAATTGTCAAGGCAAAGGCAGAGAATAACTAGATCCATCTTCTTCTGCTGGATGGAGGGGAATGCATTTGACAAAGTCTGGGTCAGAGAATTTCAATATAAGTTTTTAAATCCTCAGATATAAAGTGACGTAGAGAGAATTCTTTGCGATTACATCATCGATAAGAAAGCATACGTGGTGATTAATGATTATTTAAGATCAGAATTCAACTTGTAAGATGGAGTTCCTTAGGAGGGGTACCTCAGTTTAACACTGTATTAGATCTATACAGCGGACCTGCCACTATCATTAATGGTCGGATGACTAAACATCTAGTTTGCGGAAGACATAAGCCAACTCTTCGTTGCTCAGCAACTGAAAGAGCACTTTCAAGCAAGGAGCACAAAATTAGAGCTCAACCACATCGATAATTACTTGATGGACGTGAAAACAACAACCAATAAGATAATATTTACGTTTGTCCCATTCTCCAGATACAAAATTGAAAATATCCAAGTCGACGACTAAATCTACAGATATCACGGCAGTGTAAAATCTTGGGATTAAAAATAACTTCAAGAGGCTATAGACAACAGAAACTTAAACGAAAAAGAAGATAAGGGCAACTCCAATGCTAAACTACATACAGCATAATAAATTTAATAAAGGAAATCCAAAAGGAAAATATATAATTCCTTCAAAAGAGAGTCTCTCCTCTCCCCTCTAATCTCAATCAACAAAGATTCAAACACTAAAGAAACTGTAACTCCAGAGAATTCATAATAAAGCTCTCTACCTAATTATTGAAACTCTAAGGATAGAGAGGATAGGTCAGCGGAGTCTGCAGGAAGATGCAGGAAGAGAAGCTCTTAATATTACCCCCAAAAAAGAGCGAAGAAAATTTGGAAGAAAATAGTAGAACTAACTCCAATATTTGCAGAGCACACGAAAATCAGAACCTGTAACCCCTTTAATAGTCGAATCCCCAGCGGAAGACATCACTTTAAAAATTAACAAGCACCAATATTCACGTAAGTTAAATACTTAACCAAAAACTAGGTAGAAAACAAAATACAAACAAAAAATAACTAACAAGGGTATTAATGAACGACCATTAACAAAAGATCCAATTAAGTCAGCCAGGCAAGATTATCTAAAGTATACCTAAATTAGACAACTGAATTGAACAAAACTCTGACTGAAATAAACAACAGATTAGTGAAACAATAAAACAGTGAAGTGATATACCCTAAGTGACGTAAGTGAAAGAGGAAAACGAAAGTTAAAACAAATAAACCCTTACAGTAAATGAAAATCAGATAAGAAGAATAAATAAATAAATAAAAAACAAATAAAAACTTACAATAATCAAAGCAACATACTATATAAACAACAACCATGTTTATAGGGTTCAGAGCATAAAAACACATAAGGGCATGAATGCCACATTAAACACAGGAATGAGAGATTCGGCGCTTGCAAAAGTGAAATAGCAGAAAAAAGAGATGGATGTAAGCGAGCGATAGAGGAATGCATGGTTCGGAATCCACGATAAAATCAGTAGGCACAAACAATGGCGTTGTTGCATTCTATCAAATCTTAAATTGAGAACTTATAAATAGATCGATTTCGAGTCTCTTACTTCCTTTCTTACTTCAGTTTTTACCCCTCCTATTACTCATCTATAGCTTGTACCGACTGCCGCTGTCCCTTGCCTATCTGGGTCTACTTGGACCTTTAGGAGGGGGGAAATTTAGTAAAGGATTGACCCGGGGTTACTCTTCATCCCCGTCTCCCTCTTGTGAGAGCGGGTAGAGGGGGACCATTCCCGCTTCCGACAAAGCAGCAGAAAAACTTTGAAAAAAGCTTTGAGAAACCAGATGAAAATGGCCCCTTTTTCTAAAAACCTAAGCCAAACAAAGGTAAATTCTTCCCGCAAAATGGAAACAAGTTTGCCAAGGTAGCTGGGCCGTCGAAGCCAAAACAACTCTTTTCGTCCGAACACTGGAATGTAACACCGTTCTCTTCAGCTACCCTTAGGTTATCTTTCCCCAGGAGACCCATCATTTGTTTTTCCTATGGTGTGGAGGGTGACGCTAAAACGAACTGCTCTCTGAACTGCCAGTTCAGGAATAACTCTTCTCACAAGATACACCAGATCTATGCCATGTCTCCACTTCTGGCAACACAATCGGAATCATTCCTCCCTCGAGCGTCTCTAGTCCCGGCGACCACCAGGTAAGCTTCTGGTTTGATAACAATACCCATGGTGGCCAAGTAATCACTCTTGTGAGAGATACCAGGTGCACCTGCATAGTGGTAAAAGCTTCTTCCCCCAGTATCTCCTGGCCATAATAAATTCGTTGTCTTTCACGACTACTTGGGGCGCGCAAATCTATTCCTCATCGTTAAGTGCTACATTGATTGTGCGTACTTCACTAGCTGGGCAAAAGTAGTAGCAGCCCATATTAAATTCTGCTCCATTTACACTGGCTAGTACCTACTGGTCTACTCCCGCTCCGTGGCCCAACCCGTGATTACCCGTTTGCAAATGGTAAAAGATTCGAAGATGCTCTCGCACCTAGAAACTTCACCCTCTTCAGAATTCAAGGAGGTCATGACTGAAGACTTCACAAGGAACCAAACGAACTGCAATTCCATCCTCCATGTGAACTAAGGCCCAATCAAAAGAGCAAGAAGCCACCCGAGAAGGAAAGGTGATCTTCTACTAAGTAAAGGACGGCTTATTTTACCCTGTGTGCTCAGAAAATGGTAAACCCTCGACGCGAGTATTGTGTGTCGCACGTTCACACGTTGGTCTTACTATAACCAATGCCCCTGACAGCCTATTTTCAGCCCATTTTAGCCACACATAGACCACTCAGAAGATCTTCAAATATTTTTAGTGGCCAGGTGCCCATGAAGAAATCCTTCGCTAATGCAGGCCTTGCGATATCTGCCGTTAAAGTATGAGTTAAGCCCGCACCGTTGCAGAGAGGAAACATAATCTTTGGACCGTTTCCCGTGTCGCAACTTATCGCATCCGTTAGATATATCCGACCCCACCTCTAGTGAAGGGGGGTAGGGTATAACTTTAGTGGATTTTATCCCCCGGTTGCCCGATGCCATGCCGTTGAAGAATAATTGGATTTGTAGTTTTGTGTAATGCCTTATAGAAATATGTGCCATTATTTGTTCTTATTATTGTGTATATATTTTTTTTGAGTTACCCTGTACGTTTGTACCTTTTTTGTATTGTAGGACCTTTTTTTTAATATCCTTGTATGTAAGCCCCTGGCTATCGAGACTATGATGGCACAGGCTATTTATTGATAACTATTCATGTTTATCTTATTGTATTATTATTCTTGTAATTCTGTGTCATGCCTTATAAGAATATGTGGCTTTTTTATTTTGTATATATTTTTTATTGTTACCCTGTTAGTATGTACGTTTTTTTGTATTGTGTGACTTTTATTTTTTTAATATCCTTGTTTTTTAGCCCAGGGTTAACGAGACTGTTGATGCGGGCTATTAATAACGGTGCCAAGGACCTTTGCGCAAAGTTATGAGCCCCCTGAGACTATTAACCCCCCACCCCGCCCTGGAGCGCCGTCTAATGAGATCCCCAACGACCCGCTTCCGCCAAAGCAGCAAAAGTACTTAGAGAAAAGCTTTGAGAAACCAATACCATACAGTCCCGTCTTGTGGAGCAGACACGTACATTCTCGTGCGCCCTGCTCCACCTCTCAACGGCTTCCAGCTACGAGCGCGATACGTCGCTTTTCTACTCGCCCTCGATCGTACCCAAGGCCAGAGTTCCCGCCGACAGACGATAAACACGGACAGGCATCTATCACTCGGTAATCGACTTAGTTCAACGACTGGTGTACTCCCTCACTCATTTTTAAGCGAGGTAAAAGAAGAAGGAATCTTCCAAGTTCAATTTTGCAGCGCTCCGTTTACTCGCCGTATTCAGGCCTCCAATCAATAGGCTTTACGTGAGTCTCCCCGATTATTGCACTTCCTCATTTTCTCTGGAAGCAATCATCGTCCATCCTATCTCGGACTCTCGTACCCGTATGGCATCCTGGGTCCCATTTTATTTATTGTGATTTTGCTGTTAATATTTTCTTTGTTTATTTAACCCTCGACTGGGATCTGTATCCTGATTGTCTGGCGTGCCCTCTTCACGGTAACCCTACGACATATGTATATATATATATTTATATATATATATATATATATATATATATATATATATATATATATATATATATATATATATATATATTATATGTAAAATAAAATAGTGCTTTTATTTGTTGTCCAAACTTATTAGAACTAAATCACAGCGTGGAATTATACCTAATTTTTTTATTCTATTTTTTATTGTTGGTTACTTTATGTTTTCCTATGCTTTCTTACATTTGCACAACAAATGTGTGCCAGTCTTTTATTGTTCCATTTAATAAGGGTAAAAAAAGACAATTTTTTGATTAGGAACATTAACGAATATACATATACCATACTTTAAAACGGCCATGTCTTCAATTTTCCTTTTTAGTTTAAATAAATTTCAGGGACTAAATAGATGAAAACAAATAAACCATCAGAACTTTTTCTTTTTTACCAATATTATATTAAATATTACACCAATAAAGTTACGAGTTATTATCATTCTAGTATAGAAACTAAAATATTAGAACAACTCGTATGATTATAAGCTCAAATTATAGAAATACAAATACATATTTAGACCATTTCCCCAAATCTCGGGCTGTTTTGGATATAATGGAGCTGTTTTTCTAAAGCGATTTCAATGTCAGCAACGCGTTGTGTTCATCCATATTTAGTCTTGTTTTACGATCGCCTCTACTCTTCTGAGCTACGTTTCAACGTTCCGGACAGGAGCAAATTTTAGATATTGGTTGTAAACAATAAAGTTTCCCGTTCAAGACTTATAGTTCAAGTTTTTATTTGAAATAAAGTTTCAAATGTTACAAGGAAGAGGAAATATTGGTTTCTGTGTTCAATAAAGATAAAATATCGATCCGAAAAATTGCCTTTTAATCCACGAGTGTGTAAAAGTTTCTACCTTTAAACATGTTTTATGCAGGTGATTTGAGTGTCAATGATTCCTGCCAGCGTTAATCTATTTCGTATATTAGTCGAAGATAGACGGATATATATTGCTTGCTCTTGCATTAAATCTAATGGGCCTAAGTTCTACAAGGATTTTGTATGGTTGATGTTTATTCTTCACATTATAATCAAACTTCTTCTGCTTCAGTTTTCTTTCACATACTTTTATGATTCCAATCATCTTTCGTCATTATCCTAGCAATTTCTATCCTTTGTTCTTTCTCCCACCTTTTAATGCCTTCGATGTCATTTTTATTATTTCTGGGGTTCGTGTATGTTGTAAGACAGCTGCCAGACATCTATTCGAATTGGTATGATTATAACCTAATTTTGATTTAATGCGAGAGTTTATGAGTAATGCAGTAGTTATGTAACGCTTTTATTATTTAGGGTTTGTTAAAACGCCTGTATTATTGCTGGGAAAGATATTTTTTAATCGCTTGGAATGCGTTGTTTTTTATCATGGAGCATTTGTTTTGCAGCAGCATCAATTTAAAACTCTGGTGACCTATATTAACTTTTAAAAATAAAGAAATATCTTAATTTTATAATGGAAAACAATAAAATAATTTAAACATACATATAAAATAACTTTTTGCAAGCAATAAAAACTTCAGAATACAAAAGGAAGATACGAATGACCGTTACCAGTAGAATATTTTAGTTTTAATAGGAAACCACAAATTTTTATAGTCCTCTTTTATTTGATTAACAAAGGAAAGAATAATTTTGTTGCCTATAAGTAAATATTCCCTCAATACAGAAAAACTAGCTATAGAGGGTGAAAAATCAAGAGAACAGGAAGAGTGTTAATGAAGAAGGAACTGGCAATTTTCCTCCTTTATGCAATGGATTTTGACTCTCCTTGAGTGGGTCTAAGGAACTTTTATGGTCCATTATACTAGAAATCCTCTCTTGCATTGGTCTCAAGTAGGTATTAGGGCATTTTCTGGTCCGTTAGTCTGCAATTATATTCTGACAATGGCTTCTGGGTAACTCTAAGGTACTTCGCTGCTACGTAATTTTGTTATAGCGTTCTTAGACTGACCTCGAGTGAATATGTTGTTCTAGCCTCGTCACTCAAATTTGTAATTCCTTTGTCTTTATCCTGTAATTTTATTTTAAAACTGACTCCAGGAAATGAATTAGTCTTCCCTAATCCCGTGATTCTGACATTTCTTAATTGAGATAACTTCGATTTATACTTTGGGTCTTCATTTGCCTCTAGTTCTACAATTTCTTTCTCGAAATGGCATAAAAAAATAAAAAATTACCTGGTTCGTAATTTTGGAATTGTGTTCATGAGTTGTCATCGATTGGATCCTTCCTTCTTCCCTGGTCGCGTATTTCTGTTGATTTTAATCTCAGAACGACTAGGAAATGAATTGTGCTTTTTCATTTCCTTAATTGTAATTCTTTCATCGACTGACCTCAGGTAAGGAAGCGGCGCCATTCCTGCTTATTAATTTCTCTCTAGACTGCCCTCCATTGGATTTTTGGGAATTCCTACTATTTTAAATATAAATCTAAAATAGTAATCTTACATATGGATGCTCTATCAGTCATAAATTTAATCTTAAAAAGCTATAAAACTGGACCCCAAAATTTCCTGGTCACAATTTTATTTTTTAAGAGAGAATCCCCGCAAAATGTGGAATCTGATTAAGGATGTGATAAGCAAACCACATCGACCAAAACTAAAAATACTGGAGCTATATAAAGAGTATAACGATACATATTATTGAACTAAATGCGATTGTAAATAACTTTTCATATTTTGCCTCGGTTAACATAAGTAGATTAAATTATATCACATATAGATACAGACAAGCGCTTCAAGTATTTCTCGCAGACTCTAGACTCTAAGCAGCTTCGTTTAGTCTTATTATCCTTAGTATAGATTAACCTACTCCGAATTCATTATTTATCATTTAAACTTCTAAAACAGCAAATCGACATATTTAACATTACCTCCGTCAATTACCCCGATTTTTTACGGCGGGGTATCATTACATTCCATCTAATCATCGCTCATATCCATTGAACCTACCTTTTAAAAATGATTTGAAAAAAATAGGTTTTTGTCTTCTTATATCTTACATTATAAGAAGTTGTTTCTAATATGACTACTAATTAGGCTTCAAACCCATTTTTCAACAGACAAAGTAATAATAACGCTTACAGAGTGAATCAATGAGGATCTGAATGACTAGAAGACTGTATCAACTATTTTTTAAGCTTATCTAAAGCAGCTAACATAATTAACTATGTAATTTTACGTTCGTACCTCTTAAATACTCACCAAACAGAAAGCAACATGTTGAGTAAAATGGAATTAAATCAGGCCAAGTTCGTATTGAACTTGATGTCTCTTGATGTAGTGGCCTAAGGCCATTCTGATTGTGATCTTATTTGAATGAATTCTCACATTACCAGGAAGCCTATATCATTAAATATGTACATATCTTATCGTTAATAATTCCCGGTCATAAGGAAATAAAAGTTAACGAAACGGCAAATAGCAGTCTTTCTTCAGTTTATACTTTAGAGTTTAGTATAATGATAACATACTAGAGTTAAACATTGTAATATCATCTGTTTTTTCTCGCGATATTGATTTACCCACACACACCAACCGCCCTATCTGCTATCCCAAGGCCGAGGCCTTGGGATAGTAGATAGGGCGATGGTGTCTGTGGGTAAATCCAGAGCCGTCTTGAGGTCGTAATGGATCCCAGCGTGGTTACGGTATGTAAACTCTTATCTCTCTCTCGCGGAAGCTACATTTTCCCATATCAGGACGAGCTGGCTCACTACTAATTGTCATTTGTACTCTTGACTGGTTCATGTATACACAATTGTAGACTATCTGACTGTTTTAAGGATGCTGACCTCGTCCTTATCATTTTACTCTCTCTATTTCAGGTCGCATGTTACTGCGCCGTGGGGTAGAGAGCTTCTCCCTGACGCCAGGGCGTGCTTTCATCTTCTTCTTGCTTTTGTTTCCTTCTTTTTTTCTTGCTTTTGGTTATTTAATATGGCCTAGTATTTGGCTGCTCTGTGATTGCGGTAGCTTTTTTCCTAGTTGGCACTCGCCAGATGAGCTATTTGAAAACAAATTGGTAGGAGCAAGGGTTAAGTGAGCAGTGAGGAGATGTTAAAAGTGAAAAAAAATAATGAAATGTGCTGTACATTGAAAAGTGGCCTTCATTGGTCACCTCAAAAAGAGTTCTTCAAAATTTCCATTTGAAGAACTGCATTTTATTTTAAGCTTTTATTTTCTTTGTTTTTGAGCCTGTTATTTGCCTTGGTGTTTATTATCCGCCTTAAGCCATTTATATTTGATCTCTCTGTGGTATACTCATTTGGCCATAAATTGAGACGACCTTTTTATACTTTACATATACGTGTGGAATTTGGACAACTTTCAAGACGGGTTAGGTATGCAAGCCGTTCTCATTACTCTATATGTATCTGTTGTTTTCTTTTCTTGATCGCTTAATCGAAAGTATCATTTCTCTTGACTCACCAATTTTGGCTTTCATGCATTCGTTTACTCATTATCCTGAGTCAATTTTATCTTAACTAGTAGTTTACTCTCTTTTTATCTAAATAGTGACATCACTTCTTTTGCATAAGATATCCCTTTCCACAGGAACAAGGAATGTCGAAGATATAGTTTGCCGAAGATTTAAACACCTTAATCCTATTCTCCTACAAAAATGAACAAATGCACATTCGATGACGATAGCGGAAATTAAGAACTTAAATGATTGGAAAAGGACGGGCCAGATAATTAAAAAACACTAACCAAATTAACAATATACCAATGGTTAGCGCCCAATATTTATTTTTACAGCGAACGCTTAAAGTACAGGTTCAAAGGCATAGACTTAGCCAAAGCATTATTACAATGATTACAAGAGATAGGTGACAGAAAAATACTAAATAAAGAGAATGTTGGCCTAAACTTTCTCTACAGATTAAGATCCCTAAATTCGAAAAAACAAGAAGATATACTACGATATATTAATAGCAGCTATAGTGTAACCAACAATCATAATGTACACAATATTCAGTATTAGCCTTTTACATGTAAGGAATGTACAAAAGAAAGCAGTATTTATAATTACGAGTATCAGACGAGCAGAAGGCAAAAAACAGAATGAATGATCTTCACAAAGAAGTAACTATCGGACATTTGAATAAACTACAAAAAACTTACCAACCAGATAGCTTATGGAGCAGGATAGAAAAAGCACAGCCTCTTCCCGAGCTACAAAAAAAACAGACTATGGAAAAAAAGAAGAGATTTATACCTATGCCGAACTCACTATTACCTAAACGAGACAATAAGATCCCGAAAGATACATATAATAATTATAAAAGCTGTGACCTATTACCGAATTTGAAAGATACTCAAGCTATGGCACTCGAAAGAAGTAACAACTCTAGAATTAAATAAAGACAATAAATAACTAAATTAGAGGAGAAACTTACGGAAAAACAACAAACCAAACATGAATCGAATACGAATATAACAACTGAAAAAATAAGAAGGAAATGAATACTAATATAGATAAACACCCACATTAAAGCTGAAAATAAAAAATGTAACAGTCATTGCTTACACCAATAACTACACTAAAATCCTTACAGAAAAGCTATCCATCTTTTCTATACATTTGCCCTCCCATAATATAGACTCATAAAGGAAACCTACATTTATTTGCTATAATCTAGTGTCGTAAATGATTTCAATATTTGCCGCAATGAAAAGAATGTGGTTGCTAGAATTTAAGTACGAAAAACGAATTTAAACTTAAACAATATAAAAATTGGGCCTTAAATTAGACTTTGCGCCTGACATTGCCTATACTTATAGACAAATGCATTTATTTGGGGCTAAGGTCGTTTATTTGATAAGAAAGTTTCTCGACGCATCCCATCCACTTCCTCGTGAAAAACCAAAATATCGAGGTATATATAATCCGTTGTTGCCCAAGTGATCAACAACGCCTCTCACTTTAACAACAGGTCATATATTATTAATGAATATATAGTATTAATTATAAGAGGATTATATCAAATAGGTGTCAATTAATGACTTTAATTCATTCAAGTTTGTCGTTCTTTTGCTATATTTCAGCCTAAATGCCAGGATTCGAAGGAGGCCTTTATTCTGCCCTCGAGTTAATGTTGATTTGATTAGCAGTGGTCACAATTTTAAGCGACCTTTCGTTTAAATGTCCTGGGTTCACCCAAGAAAAATCATCCGTCATGTTTTCCTCTTAAGACGGAACGAGAAAAGAAGAATTCGGGAGGCTTTGCTTTCTATTGTTTTCTTTAGCTCCACTCTGTTTTTTATTTTCCTACGCTCAGTCCTTTGTACAATTTGATTTACACTTTGTCCCGTTTTGTAGGCTTTATATAGCAGATGTCTCCCAATTTAAGCCATTATGAGTTTAGAGTTTATTCCGTGTTGTAAATATAAACTTAAGTACTGAAGAAATTTAATAAATCTAGTATTACCTTTTATCCATAAGGAGTACACTAAGTAAATTGAGGTTTGTAAAATATATACATGATTTTAGGTTTCAAGACCTCTTCTCCCTTCGCACTTTGCTTCTCATTGAGTTGGTATCTGTGGGATATTCCCCAACTTTCCCCACACAACTAGCCTGCAAAGCTTGATTGCTCTCTCCCCACAATGGGTATTTACATTCAATTAAAGAGAAAAAGAAAAAAAAATTCCTATGGCACCGCTCTCTGAAAGTTTTTAAAAGGAAGTTCGTTAAGAAAATGAAAATGGTGAAAAGAAAATGATTAAGAGAATTGAGGGACACGGAATTTACTTGAATCAGCCTAATCATATATAGTTTTTGTCAAAAAGGTCATTAGATATTTTCTGAGGGTTAAATTACTCTTACTTTGGTTTTGCAAATCGATAAGCAATAACATTCTTTTGTATGTTTTATAAAATCTAAAATATATCGATTTCGAAGGCAAATTTGACTTTTTGGAAGGCAATATGTTCCGAATAGAGAGGCAAAAATGTGTAACTTGAGGATAAAGAAAATAAAAGTTAAACATGCTCGTCTATAATCAATATCCTTGGACAAAGTAAAGGAGGCATGGAAGTAAGTATTGGTAATGAAGAGGAAATTGAGTTTGACATTATGTCACTAAACACCACTATGGAAGAAGACGTACGTAAACATAAATACAGAATAAAGGAATATAAACAGCCAAATGGTAACTTAATTTGCCTTGCATTTTCTTGCAAATGATTAAACCCAATATTTTTAGTGGATATATCTGATTGGGAATAGTAAGGGGCGAATCCAGCCTAGCAAACGATCTTTAAACCAGCAAGATTTGTAAAATTAAATGCTCGAGGCATTTTTCTTTCCCGACAGGGAATTCATTCCAGAAAAAAACACTGCGCCAAGAATATATATGTTTACGCCAAGCGGTATTACATTAGGGTTGCTGTACAAACTGTTATTTAAGAGTCATACAAACAAACTAGGTAAATAAAGCATACTCATGTATTCCGTTTGCAAATAAGTCGCCCTCATACACACCGTAAATACTCCTTCGGGGCGTAAAAACAGAGTGTTTTCCTTTTCGAAAAGGCAAATATCCACAAAGTGACTCTTTACCCACATTTTGATGAGGTGAACAATGAAATTTTGGTAACGACTTTAATATGAACCAACTAAATTATGGATTTAACTTAAACTAGGATATAAGCGATGGCAGTCACCACGGTTTGCCATATGTATATTTGGTCAGTGTTGCGACCTTAAGTGGAAAAAGCGCCTCCCCTACGAGCAAGTTCAATTAACGTTAGTTATCATTTTTCGTCGAGTGGAGACTCTATTTGACTAGAGTTGAAATTGTGATAGCTGTCATATTTAGTGGTGATCCTTGTTTCTGATCCCAGTCTATATTAAATGTTACTGAGGGAGGAAGCAGGATGGTTGCAAAGTCCTGTCACTCTCAAACGAAAAGTAATAAGAACAATAAAATAATATCAAACACATATACTTGTGTCAGCATCTGGAAACGAAAATTAAAGCGATATTTAAAATAGAAAATTAAAACAAAATTAAAGGGGAGACGACTTTCGGCTGTCTCTGTAGAAAAGTGCGAATCGGGAATGTTTTGTTGCTAATTATCCATAATTTCTACCAGTGATGGAAAATTTCGTAATTGTTAAAGTTTTGCTTAGGTGAGAGAGAGAGAGAGCACGAGGGAGATAGAGAAGAAGGAGAAATAACAAGAACTAAAGAACTAAAAATGATTAAAGATGAAACACCTCCTCAAACGAGGTCAGATCCAAATGAGACAGTGAGATTGGGTGTTCTTAAAGAGATCCTCCAGGAAAGAGCCCCCAAAGAGAACACACCAACAAAAGAAAAGAAAGAGTTTGTGGCCGTAATGAGGAGAAAAAGAAAACAAGTCCTAAATTTAATTGCAAGGGGAAAGGGAATTAGAGTCTTCTACGCAGCTATAAATCAGCGTAAGAATGAGGCCATAAGAGAGAATAATCAAGTTAAGGATAAAAATAATTGAAACCCACCAGAACTCTCACGATAGGTAATGCTCACGATTAACTAAAAAATCACAGCGTGATAGAGTAGTAAATAACCTACCAAATTGTGTAAACTTCCACTTCGTTATCTTTAC
The DNA here is from genome assembly GCA_963969495.1 of Ceratothoa steindachneri. Lineage (NCBI taxonomy): Eukaryota > Metazoa > Arthropoda > Malacostraca > Isopoda > Cymothoidae > Ceratothoa > Ceratothoa steindachneri. The sequence continues at coordinate 103,390,552 of OZ018327.1, read as the reverse complement.
TAAAAACTAGATTAAACAAATGTCTAATATTGAGACAGTTTGAATTATTTTGACTCAATATCTTGGCCGGAGATATATCTATGTACATATTTTATATATGTAGATATATCTCGGTTCGTGAAGGATAAGCCGTGGCAGAGCTTTTCCTTTTTGTGTATATTGTGTTATTTTGATTTTGAGGCGATTTCTAAAAATGGAGCAACCAGGTACAGAGATACATAGGTATTACTATTTGGCTGTCTTTGAAAACCGATTTCTCGCATAATGACGACGATTACTGTAAGAACATATAGACTGAAGTGGCCAAACTGAAATTTGAAAAATGTTTATATAGAATTATAAGGGTAAGGTTGGGGCCCACGATGGCGAAACTTCACGATAGTACTGTAAAGAAGTGAGGTATAGAAAGAGGTTGTGAGAATTATTTGGTAAGACTCTTGGATAGAATTTGGAATCAATTCAATTCTCGGTTGTAAGAGACATGTATGGACGATTGCGTGATAGTTTGATAAATGGAATAGATATCATTTGGTACACCTGGAGAAAATAAAGTTTAAGAAATGGTGAAATTTTTCTGTGCTGAGAGAAACTAGTGCGTTACAAACCTATTATTTTAGCATAAAAATGTGCATAAAAGCACATGAATTCGGAAAAACAGAGGGCGAATGGAGGAATTTCGACGACCTCTTCCGGTGTGATTTTTTGCCCTGAGCAACATGTTCATCTTCGGCCATTCTGACATCAGGATTTCATTGTCGTTAAGAGCAGTCAACTACCCATCTTTGAGTTGCTCTCGAGACAGGGATCTAGGTTCTAGATTATTTCCTTGTGCTTTCCTGATACTGAGAGGTCTAAGGATCTAGGGGCTATCTCTTTTCCTCAGTGTTCCTGTTAGTTTGTAAATAAGGCCAAGAGGAGTAAAGGAATTGGTTGGTTGACTGATAAATTCATTCACCTTTGCAAACGCTCGATTATGAAATATATTATATAGGCCACGGTTTCATAACCTCTTTTAACCTATGGTCCACTTTGAACCCGAAATGTTTCCTGTGGACTATAAAATTATTATACCTCCAAAATAATTAAACTTTACATATGCCTAATATATTCACTAAAGATACCAGTTATGTCTATTAAGAATACACAATTCTACAAACATAAAAGTTATTTTGCATCTCCAATGAAACAACTCTTTATAATCATTATATATTTTCACAATTTTTGTAATATATTAAATACCAAAATCTATCATTAATGAATGAAAAAAAAAATAAAGACAAGGATAAAATTCTTTTGCTTCAAATTATAAAATCCTTTCCAAAATAAGAAAAACTATAACAAAATTGAGTTTCAAATGCATTTAACAATGAGATCCTTGTTGTTGATGCAGCTTAGCAAGTGTTTCTATGTCAGGATCTATGCTTGTTAAAGAGAGACGATGATCGCCTAAACTTACAATTTCTAAGCGATTTCCTGCCTTTGATAATAGTTGAGAGATTTGGCTAAAACCACTTCTACTGGATACAGCGGTTGGAAAGGCAATAATATATAATTTAATATTCTCCCAAATCAAGGAAAGGTGGGCTGCATTTTAATTACTTGTCCACAAGTTATGGACTTTATGTTTAAATTTAGCCAAAGAGGTTTGATTAGTCGGCAACTCAACGGGTTTCGTGTAGTATGGTGTCAACATCAACTGCATTTGTGTCAAATGGGTCCACCACCCAACTTGGAATCTTCATTTCTAGAAGATCTTTGAGCCTAATTTCTATATCGTGCTTTTTTTTAAATGATCGATGCAATTGAAAATATAATCCTCATACAACTCCTCAAGACTGGCAAAATTTGGAAAATGTGACAACTCATTACTCTCGATGTTAATCTTAAACAAACGAAGCTTCGGAAAGGAAGCACTGAATGCTTCTTTGCAAATTAAAAGAGTCGTAATTTGTTCTTGTAGCTGTTTGTTCGGCATATTATGTTTTTCAAATATATCTGAAAGGTACAAAATGTTGAATTCTGCAGCAATGATTTCTTCTCCAAGCCTCGTGATATTCAGAATAATTCAAAACTTTCCAATAGTTGAACTTCTGTATGCAAAATAAGTTTTCTAACTCTTCATTATTATGACAAACTTGGTGGAAATGACGATCTTGAAGTTGATTTGAATTCATAAGATTAAAAACCTTTATTACATTATTATCAAGAACATCTTTCAAAACATATTTACTAACTTTGTGCAATTAAATATTGGCGATGAACCACGCAGTGTGTGCAAAACCCATTAGGAACAGTGTCTTTTAAATATGCAATAAAGCCCCTGTATATACCTACCATAGCAGCAGCACCATCAGTTTTGTTTTCTGTCACGAGACTGCGCGAAAAATCTATTTGGTCTCTGAGTTCACTTTTCTCATCTAAAAACCTAACATACTCCATATGAATGGCTTGATTATTAGGTAAATGTGTTTCATCAATCTGTAGCGCAAAGTTCCTTACTTGTAAAAGTGAAACTATTTGATTATAAATATCCTCTGCCATTTCATCGATGCTTCTTATTACTGTATTGTTGTTTGCTTACTCTCCAGATGATATTTAAGTTTACCTGAGCGAATACTATCGTTCGAAAGTTCTGTCATACATATGAGGACAAATTGGATTGTTATTTTGCTTAGAGACTGTATAAAGTCGTATGCGAACAACTTGAATATTTTTAGCCATGCTTCTTCTTATCAGCCATGGGTAGTCTGTGAGGAAAAAAGAAATTAATAACTGCCAAGAATCTAAATACAAATATATTGTTATATGATTGGAAATTTGAGATAATATAATTAAGGCTTTAACGGCCTATTTAAAGTAACAATTTTTTAGGAATTACTAAAATGATTTTTGGAATTAATGAAGTTAATGAAACATAAAAAACTATCATGGACCTATATTCTGTGTGTGCTACTTGTGTACCACACAGGCAACAAAATAAAATTCTTATTTTTATATTAAAAATGAAATTCATCCAATAATATTTTTGGATTTACCAATTATTAGCAATTTAGTTTTTATGCCTGATCTAGTATAGAAACACAGCTAATGCGAACCTCACGGTACACTAGTGAAAACTTTAGTCTTAGAACCACGTTATACAATCCAATATGACTCAAAAGAACTTATGAAATGAGCTTTTTGTAGTTTTCTAAAATTTAAGAATGGATTCACTCGTTGAACCATGATAAACATTCGATGGAGAGGAACCGAAAGAGTGGTCTCAAAAGTCTGCTGGCCCCCTGGGAATTATCACTCCTTTGGTAAAAGTCCTAAAAAGGACGTCGGGTCATATGACAGAATCTTTTTCCATAGGACGGTTGGTCTTTTAAAAGACCTGATTTTTGGATCTTAACCTGGTGGGATATGGGCAAGTGGGCAAACCTGCCCACAGTGCTTAAAGAAACGAGGACAGCTCGTGCAAATTTTCTATTACGCTAAAATCCTCGCTTCCTGAATTTCAATTCCTAACCGATAACACTGGTCAACAACGAAAAAAATATATCATGGTTCTGGATCAAAATAGTCTGATTCTAGAGTTATTGTATGTGCTGAATTCAATGATGACATTCGTATAGCTGTATCGGGCTCAGTTTTCCAGAACCAGCATATCTATATATTTGGTGCACCATGTTATTGATACACTAATTTGTATGTTAATTGGTTCTAATTAGGCAATAGATTTTCCTAATTTATGCTTTTTGGTTTGTTGCAGATTGCTGGTTCATAATAGTGCATATCTACAACTGCCTAATTTATAATTACTCGAAACTTAACAAAACATGGAACTTGGCAAGTGTGCAAACGATGCTGATCGTTTTTGTTACATATCTTACGACTCAATTCCTGGTAGCATTAAGAAACCAATCACCAAAGCTGTTCGACTGAACTACAAAAGTTACTTTAAATGTCATTTGGGTGACCAAGACAAGAAATTGGCACCTCATATAGCTTGTAAGTCTTGTGTCAACCACCAGAGCAGGTGAATGTGTGGTAAGTTTCGAAGCTCAGGAATACCGTTCGCTGTACTAATGATATGGTGTGAACCCAAAGACCACAACAATGACTGCTACTTCTGTCTTATAAACATAAAGGGAATAACCATCAAAACACGAGGCAAGGCGCAGTACCCCTATATTGCTTCTACAATCCGACCAGTTCCACACAGCTTTAACTTCTAGTCTCAAATCCCCCGACTGAACAAGGATTGATGAGTGATTCTGATTCTATTTCTACCTCAAATGAAGACAACTAACAGAATGACTCTGAAAATACAAGGCTTACACTCTTTACTCAAGAAGCGCTTCATGATTTCATCAGGGACCTAGATTTGCCCAAAGAAAAGGCACAAGTTCCGGGATTCAGACTAAAGCAGCGTAACTTGCTGGAAGTTGGAGTGTCTATAACTACAGCTCGTTACCTACGGAACTAGTATGTTTCGGCGCAGATCCGTTTTGGTGCAGACGTTTTTTGGCGCAAACCCTATTCGGCACATACCCTGTTTGGCGCAGACCCTATTCGGCACAGACACTATTCGGTACAGACTCTGTTCGCCACACACCTTATTATTAAAAAATTTAAAGTCAAACAGATCAACTTTAAAAATAAAAAAATCTTGAAAACAAAGGTTAGTGTTAGAAAGTTGGGACAAGGAAGTCGGAAATTATGTGCTTGACGACGTTTGTTCGTTCGTTCATTCGTGTTCAAACTTACTAAAAAACTAGTAGTTTGTTTTATACAAAATTAGTGGAGTACTACTAGTTTTTTAACAGGATCCGATTTTATCCTGTTATGTATTTTTATCATAATTTATTCACTAAATATTACTGAGGATGCAAGTGTAATATTGAGTTTTTAAATACTGCGAAGAGCTTTTTTTGCGAAGGTAACTTGTTTGAGATTATGTTATGGCCACAGGTTTTATTCTTTAAAAAATCGAATACTAGAGCCTAACCTAGTTGGAAGCGACTAGTTTTTTACCAAGATCCGGTTTTATCCAGTTAGGAAATATTTCCCCTATTATTTTTAATTAAAAATTATATCTTTGAAGCTGCAAACGTTAATTTCGAGTTTCTAAATATTTTAAAACGGGGTTTTTCTTGCCAAAGTAACTTCGTTGAAATTGTATAATCACCAACATGTTTAATTTTTTATTTACAAAATTCCATGAAAATTAATGACCCGATTTGTATCAAATTTGGGGAAGTTTTGAGCCTTAGCCGAGAAGGAAACGATTATTTTTTACCAAGATCTTGTTAGTATATCCGGTTATATACGATTAACTATTTCGAAATATGGGGAATAGGCTCTCTTGGCAGAGATTTACTCTTTATTAGTATCTTTTTGATAAACAAAATTCTTTGGGAATATCTTAAGTGGTTTGATATTACTAATTCCCTTTAACCTAGCAGAATTAGTTATTTCTTTTCCCTGCGGCAAACTAATTAATACAAAGGAATATATGATTTGAGCGTAAAAGGAACAAATGAAACTTTTGGAAAGAGTATTTTGGCCTTAAGATGATGGTTGACAGTTGAATATTTATCAAGATATTTGGGAAGATCGAACACAAGGGTCATTTTCTAATATCGTGATTAAAACTTTTTGAATACCATGTACTTAACCAAGATTTTAAAAAGATTTTAAAAAGAATTATAGATTAGGATATAACTTTTAAATAACAACTCCAAAATCCTTGTAAAAATGGCAATAGATCCGGCATTTTGTCTTTAAGATGAAGCTTGACGAGATATAAATATTTATGATATATGGATTATTTTAAACTGAATAAATTAGGTCACTTTTTGATGGAGCGCCAGATAAACTCCCTATGTTTATTATATTCTATAAAACTGACCAGGCCGGGTTTCAAACATAGTTTGCAACGCATATTTCTGAATATTTATGAGGAAGAGATTTGAGGGAATTTTAGTAATTGCTCCTTTTCCAGCATCAAGATGTAAACTCATGGAACCATAAAATTTAACAAAGAATGTGCTATTATATTTTTCCACTAGTGAAGTGTATAAATAGGAAATGCTTTTGAATTTTAAATTCACTTGTGTCTAAGATATCTTTCGAGTTGATGAACTGGCTTGCCTACAATCAAACTTTCTGAACTTTTTAGATATCAAGAACTCATATACAATTAAGTTTTTGTCAGTTTTACTTTAATACTTTAAAGTTATCAATTTATTCAAATCTATAAAAAGTTCAAATATTTATTTCATTGATTAAACTTTTCTTAGATCCAAAATATGGCAGCGAATATAATATCAAATCATGAATAGCCAAAATTGAAAGTGATGGTTTTATCTATGTCTTTGAAAGATATAGTACGGATAAGGAAACAAAATTTTATAGGTGTGAAAGAAAAGATTACTCTAAATCCAAAAATTCCTGTTTACCCATTAATGCGCAAATTTTGGGGAAAGATTTGTTTGTGGTAAATGTGTTCATTTTACCTCATTAAAAGGATAAATGAATAAAAAAATCTAATATAGTTAATATAGGAATAATCGCTTCTTTTTTATCTTCATTTATGGATCGTGGTCACTGGACTTTTTAAAAGCATTTGAATTTCATTTTGCAAAACTTATAGATTAGTTGCAACAGGTATAGTTTAATCAAATTATTCAATTTTATTTTTTATTTACGAATTACTACAGATTACTTTCGGTTACGTTATGTGCCATTGTTTTTCACATTCACCAAGATGTAATCCAACATTGCATTTTATGCATTGTTTTATGGCATTCTTTTTACACACTGCACATTTTCTTTGTTTTCCGCCATTTGTTCTTTCTATCCTGTGCCCTATGGGAGAGAATCGTAGGGTAAGAAACACTTTTGAATAAATTTGATGCAGATGAAGATTCAAGTTTGCAAGTAAGCCCTTGTGACTGAATGGTTGAAATCAAGCAATGATACATTGCTTCAATTAGATGCACTGTACAGAATCTATGCATTTATAGCAGCTATATCAAGGCAGTTTAAGAAAAGGGAATATTACCATTTTGTTTATCGCACTACAATTCTGTACTTTTGAATAAACCAATCAAAGTGATCAACGCCTCACTTGTACTTGTTATAAGAAGCATTAACCTTAAGGTTGAGGCAAATTTATTTCCTTCTTCATTGCAGCCAACCACCTTTTGATTGAAACAATCTGATCTATTTCATGGTAATTAGTTTCTATTGTTACTAAACTATTGTCATAACATTTGACGAACAAAACCTCTTTCTTGTGATTGAATTTATAATCATACGTTCCCCTTTCATCCTTTTTAATTGTCTGGTCATCAGCGAGAGAACATCTTCCTGTACGATCTGCACGAGTGGTTCCTGTAAATCCTATGCCGAAATCTACTATTTCCTTGAGCAATTTATGACTGGTGAAGAAATTTTCAATGTAAATTTCATGATCACTGGGATGTGAAAGATAGGTTACCATTTTCTTCACTACTATTATTCCAAAACCCTCCATTTTACCTTGTTCACAAATACCTTTAGCTCTTCCTTGATATAATTCCATGCAGTAACATTACCCAGTTGTCCCACTGCACACTCATCACTGTTTGTATCAAAATCAGATTGGCTTACCTCTAATAAATTGTTACAAACTGTTTCTCTCATAATATCGAGCAGTCTACTTATCCTTTGAAAGTTCTTTGTAAAATATGCAAACTGTTTGAATTCATCATTTAAGTAATTCATAACAGGTCTTACTTTGAATGCTCTGACCGCAAGTTTGTTTTGAACTTCTGTGCTCTCAAATAAGTACAGATAACGTTTTATTTCAATGAATCTATAACAGGACATAACATTTCTAATAACTGGTAAAGACAAGTCTTCATCCAAGACCCAGTACTGCCCCTCACTTTGCAGTCTATGATAACCAGTAAAATACAAAATTCCTATAAAATCTCTCAAACAGTTTCTGCTAAGAATAAACTCATACTTGAGTTATTTTCGTAGCATATAAAACCGACTGTTTGCAAATATCTAACAGAAGTTCTTCTGAAAAATACAGTTGGAAGAGTTCTACTGGGTTCTTACGTACAAGGAAGTCTTTTATATCATTTGCTCTTGTAGATGGTCCATCCGTTGGTGCGCCTAATTTCGTAAAGGAAGGCTTAGTTTTTTTTCATGTGTTATTTTCAGAGATATGAGGTTTTGGTGAATTAATTTATGTCATATTTTCATGGTGAATCTCAATGGTTCCAACCATATCTGACGGAATGTAAATTAGATCGGAGTTTTGAGTATCAAATGCATTATCATCAAAATCATCTTCATCTGTTGAGTCCTCCCGAGAGAGAGAGAACCAATTAGGTCTCAGATAATTTGAAACAAAATCATCAACCTGGGTACTAAATGGTAGAATCCTCGAAATTAGAGAGATCTGACGGTGAAAGGTATATCAAGATGAGAAAATACCTCATATCCATCTGGAGATCTACTGCTATCACCTGAACGAATGTTTAAAGAGTCAAACTGAGAATGGAGATATGTAATCGCTTTAAAATTGCGCATCCACATGACAGGACTCTCTCTTTAGTATCTAAACGAAACAGAGTCCGTATTATTTATGGCTTGGGGAATTAAATAGGAAAGGAAACAGAACAATATAATTGAATACTCTTATTAAGGTAAAAATGACACACATAATACCGGTGTAAAATTCGTACATCAAAAAGTAGCTGAATATAATGACAAAAAATTACATTAATATTCGCTAGATAGTTCGAACTAGTAATTCATATAAGGTAACCAAAAGAACCTTCGAACAAGTGTTCCAAGTCTACGTACAGCATAGTTTAAATTTCTTGTTACATTGAAGGGGTGCGAAGATGTATCGGAGGAAAATTCCTTCCAAATCGACAATATAAGTAGCCCATTAAATTACCAACTCCAAACGGACTAAGCTGTGGCGTAATAGTTAGAGTGACTGGCGTTTAAATCAGAGATACCGCGTTTGAAACTCAAAGTCAACAAGATTTCTTGTTAAACATTCTGGAAGGCAACAGAGATTTCTGGGAAACTGAGAGACAAAAGATATTTTATTCCAATAGCAGTCATTTATCTTGGGTCATTGAGGCGATTATAATGATTACCCGGGTAACTTTTTTACAATCTGACTAAAATTTCATTAGATGCCTCATGATCTGCTGATTTTTTTTTTTTACGAACTGTCATTACATAATGTAAAACGTCTTTCATTTCCTACCCCCTTCCCTCATTTTTTAAATCTATTCATTTTAGCAAAATACTTTTCTAGTTTTTGCAATTGTTTAAGCACTTCATGTTGTCTATTGAATAGCATAATAGGAGCTAATATTTTAACCCCATATTAAATATATTAATTTCCTTTACGTTTTGTCTTGCAAACTAAAGGCAAACAAATAAACATATTAAATATATGAATATATATATAATTATTATATTTGGTATAAAAATGTGCGCACATTTAGAAACCAGGTTCAGGAATTTTCGTTTTATTTAGTAGGCAATTTATACTATAGGGTGGGCTATATCATCTCTCTGCCTGTAAATTGGCAGGAGGGAAATGGGGAATGCATAGAAAGGTTATATGGGAAAGAGGGCTCTAGTTATTAAAGCAAAGGGAGAGTGGGAATGAAGACAGGGAGGTAGGAAGGTTGACTGCAGAGAGATGGTGTATCAATAATTCGTTGAGCTGAATTTGTGAATGAAGTGTCTGGAATAAACATAGCGGAAGAAGAGATGAAAAATTATGCAGAGATGGAACACTTCTGAACGTGTTGATCCGATTTGAAAGGTCAGCTCTCACCAAAGAGTTAATTTTCTCTCAAATCCATTTCCCGTTGCCTGGCAAGCATTACTAAGCAACCGAGGTGATTTCTCTACGATTACTGCGCTCATTCGCTGTTTTGGGTGATAATTGTTTACCTGCATATTTTTAAAACAATAACACTTTTTAGGTTAATCTGGCAAAGTCTTTTATAGTAGACAAGTGTCATTAGAGTGGTTGCTCTATCATTGAATATCTTCTTTATTCCTTTCCCTTTATTCCATTTTTTGCCTGTTTGTTTGATCATTTCAATTCATTCCGCCATTTTCATTTAATAACCAACCTCGTCGTTTGGTGCCGAACACAGAATTTGTCGACCCTCATCTAAAAACCCCTTGGGATGTTAGACCCAACTCAGCCGCAATTCCCTTTAAATGAAGAGAAAATAAGATTAAAAAAGGAATTTCATTTTCCTCCACAAAAAAAATCTTCTGGCTTTGTTCTTTTGGCTTCGACGTTGGCACCCTCGAGCACTCCAATAAACTATTGCTTGCAGAGGCACTATTGTTATTTTAATGACTTTTCCTTTATAACGATCGTTTAAGCGTTGACGTTATAGCCTTTAGGCATTAAATTGTTCAGAAATCTATAATGGCTTTTATTTTCAGGATATGTGATATAATTTGGTTTGCACACAGCTACCGACGCACAGCCACACACCTTACACTTATACTAGAGCCCTCTCAGACGCTCGCACGTTTGGCATTTACACACAGTATTTGTTTTATTTGTAGAAGCCCTCTTTCGCACTCACCCACCCTACATTTTCATAGCCATTTAATTACACTTCAGTCCTATACTATTTCTACTCCCCTCTTTCCGGTGCCCTTCTGTCCTCTACCCTTCGTCTTCTTCAATGCGTCCCGATCATTCCATCCAGTATTCTCTCTTAGGGCTGCTTCGCCCAGGCAACACCGACGCTTCGGTGTCAGCACTGGCTCCCCATCAGTCTCCGCAACACCTTCGAGGTTCTTCTAGTTTATAAAGCCTTTAATGCTGCGGGTACCTCTTACTCTTCATTTGCTCTCTCGCTGTCTCTGCCAGCACTAGAATATGCTCCATGGGATGTGACAGCGCCTTCTCAGTCTGTGCTTCGAGATTATAGAACAATCTGCCCCCTGCCATTTGTTCCCGTTCCTCTCTTGGTTCCTTGAATTCTTTCCTTAGTCGCCGAGGCTCAAGCGTTTTGTGAACCTTTGTACCATTGTAGAACGCGTAAGAATAACCTTTTTAATAATTTGCACATAAATTTGAGTACTGTATACTGTATATACATAAACTCTCTAAGACAACTATAAATCTTACCCTTACCCGCATGCACGGCCCATTCATTATTTGTATATATAAATAAAAAGAAACTTAAATATTTTTAATTAGAAAAGCGTCAGGTTTAACCCTCTGGGGCATATTTACTCAGTAGAGGAAGAAATGAATACCTCACTTTCTTTCCTGATATCTAATCTTATAGGCAATAAGTATTTACATCCATAAAAGTTATGCTTAACGTCCTAGGTAAAAATATCACTTAGTCACAAATGTAGCACAGGTTATTTGTCTTTTTCTCATATCCCGAGGCATCTGAAAGTACAGGAATATAAAAATTAAATATCAACTGACAAAAGCTTGATGCATCAATATGAAAGCATAATATGATACAAATATTAGATTATGCACTATACAAACTAAATACACAAGGCATATATGTGGGTTATTAACAGTTTGATGTAAAGAATAAATATTTTATTAGAGTATATAAATGTAAATTAAAATTTTTGTATAGGATTTTCTTTTAGGTCTAGTCCAAAAGAATATTTGCTAACACAGCCCCCTTCTTCAGCAGCTGAAACAATACCCAAAGAGTGTTAATGATTTACAAAACAAATGAATGCTCATGTTTGTACTCGTAGTGCCACAGTAATATATCGGTACTGCTAATAAACGGTTACCTATTATTGAATATTCCTTATAAATAGTTTTCAGAAATATAAATAGTCTGAAAAATGGTTTTCTTAATTGTTTCACGACTGCTTGAAAAAGTTATTACACTAATTTTACGAATACTTTCATAAAATATACTACCATTTCTGAGCTAAATCGTGTTATAAAATTTATTAATAAATTGTGTATATATTTTTTACGAATTCTTTTATAAATTGAAACAAGAAGAGTGGCTTATCTACTCCTCTTGTTCTGAATATTCTTTCTAATTGTTTTACGATTTATTATAAATTGTTTTATGGACAATTTTACAATGAATTGAATTGTTTTCCAATTTTATTAGTTGATTTCACAATTTTTGTATTATTGGGTTGAGAAATAGGTTCTTGCGATTTTATTAAATGTATTCATTACCATTAACAATTTTAGAAAAACTTCATTTTTAATTGATAATAAAAATCTCTGGATTTTAATTCGAAGAATTCGTCGAACCAGGTTCTTAATTCCACACCATTATTGAACGAAATGCCGCGTAAATTGTTGGAGAGCGATGGGAACAGATGGAAATCCGATGGAGTCAAGTCTGGGGAATATACATATAGGATGTGGCAGGATTTCCCAATTAAGAGTTTGGATGGCGTCTTTTGTCATATTGTTTGTGAGGACGAGCATTGTCGTGTTGCAGAAGGACTCCATAACATCGATGAGGTTTCTTTTCACGAATAGCTTTGGCGAGTCGATACATTTGTTGAACGTAGAGTTGTGCATTGACAATCTCGTTGTTCGCAAGGAGCTCATTAAGAATAATGCCTTCAAAATCTAATCACACACACAGCATCGGCTTTCCTGGATGAAGTCCTTGCTTTAATCGCGGAAGTGGTTTTTTATTGGGGCTAAGCCATTGTTTTCGATAGTTGATGTTGACATAAACACACCACTTTTTGTCGCCAGCGATAATGCGGTAATGAAATCTGTCCTTATATCGACGAGTAGCCTTGTGACGAGCAAGCAAACGTGCGGCAATCGTGGAGCGTTGAAGTTTGTTGCTTTCGCTCCAAAGAGTGCAGAACCCATGCAACGAGTTTTGGAAATTTGCCAATCGAATGAAAGTAATTCACTACAGTTTTATGATCAAGTGCCAAATCTCTAGTCGATGGTACGAGGATTTTCATGAAGAAGGTCGTTCAATCGATTTTCATCCAACTTAATGGGGCATCCAGAACGTTCTTCATCATTAAGATTGAAATGACCGTTTTTGAAACGTGTTAACCACCATTGATCTGTCCTAGGTGATAAAGCATTTTCTTCCTACACAGCACAAATATTCCGACGAGCTTTGGCAGCGTTTGCATTGTTCTCGTCTCGATTGAAAATGAATGACAACAAGTGTCGAAAATGCACCTTTCTTTCAACTTGACATTCCATTTTGAGGGTACAGAACAAAAATTAAATTAACACAACTTCTAAATAAACCGCAATGACTTATTACTCAACTTCAAGACGTAGCCTAAGCAAAAGCCTAATAGTCTACGCTGTTAAGAGACGTAGCCTAATCTTTTTAAATTTTGCTCTCATTATTATTATTGTTTCTTAATATTTGCACAAATCACGTCAACAAAACTTAAATCAACACATTAAAAAAACGCAAGAACTTATTCCTCAACCTAATAATATATTCCTACTTTCCTCTAATTCGTTGAGGAAGGCCGCAGAATCGGGGAAGTTATGCAGCACTCTAATTTCTAGCACCGAAAGCTGTTAACTCATAGTCAATACTTGTTCACATAAATAAGTTTTTCAAGAATTTTCATTCAGAAAATTCGTAGCAAAATCCTTGATGGAAACATGTTTCTGAAGCAGTCTTTTTATTATTTCCTTTCCAAGATGTTCTCTAGTTGTTCAAAACATCTTCCTGTTTTCCTTTTCTTGATTTGTATCTCAATTTCCTTCAACATTTATTTTCTATTTGTCTCTCGCATTCCTTTATTTTCAATCCATCTTTTACCCTGTAGTTGAATATTTTTCCCATTCTACCTTCTTAATTTTATCTACGCGGTTTCCACCAATTATTTCTCTTCTGTTAACTAATCTATTTTCAGTCCCTAATATCTATTCTTTGATTTATTCTCTGCTTCTACCCTCTGACTTTATCTTGCTGATCTACACTCCTTGATTTGTTAGCTCAGTTTTCCTTATTTTTGAGATTCTTTCCCAGATTATCCATTATTGACATTCTTTTCTAGATTCTTCCCTTTCTTCTATATTTCCGTTTCTCTCTCTTCTACTCTCCTTCTCCCTCTTTTCTATCTCCTTCTCTCTCCATCTCTTTTTCTATAATGAGTTAAGGAATAAAATGAAAGGATCAATAAAAAGTTACCAGCGAAGTATCCCTGCATGGAATAGAGTGAATGTGAATTCCCTCTTTTTTTTCAGTCTGTCCTATACCAATATTATTTTCATCACTAGCAAGCGAAGCATGCGGGAAAAGAGAGTACTGTCCTATCCGCCCCAGCACAAGCCTGGTTGGGGGAAGCGTGTTTGCTTATTTGATTGCTAACTGAACCCTGCATGTCAATAAGTAGATAGGTGTGTACCGTAGAAGTGAAATAGTTAGAAAAACAAAAAAGAAACAAACAAACAGCATGTTAAATAAAACAAACTCATAATACACAAACATCAGAAAGTGGCATTATAACACTCTCTGTAAGCGGACTGGCCTTGAACGGATTTTAGGTTCTTTGCTGGTCCTTGTTTCTGTAGTTCGGTAGTTTTCTGACTCACAATCTACTACTGTTTCTCCCCATATCCCTTTTCATCTCGCTTCCTCTCCTTTTTCATATATATAACTCTCCATCTCTTTCTCTCTCTCCCTCTCCTTTTCTCTCCATCTCTCTCGTCCTCTCCATCTCGTTTTGTCTTCCTATCCATATCCCCGTAAGGGGCGCGGCGATTTGCCATCCTGGCCGCCGTGCTGACGGGATCCAGCGCTCCGTCTGGCCCTAGCTTAGCCTCTCTTCCTTCCTTCAAAACACTTGTTTCCTCTCTTTTCACACAACCTCTCCCACAACTTACTCTGGTCAGCCTCTAATTTCACAGGGTAGATGCTGACCTTCCTTTCAGCTAACCGTCCCGCTTTGGGGCTGAGGGGGTGGGGGACAATGTTCCCTAACCCCTAAGCTCCGGTCTGGGGTGGCTGGTTTTTAACAACCTGCTTCATCCCCACCCATACCTTCCTCACATCCCTTTTTCCCTCCTCTTCACAATCTATATATTTTACGCCGTGTTCAAGGTGGAGCCGCCATGCCGATGGACTGCCAGGCCACCAGGCGGGAGGGGTGGTCCCAAATGGCGGCGCCTGGCTTGTAAGCACCTCTCGCAGTTCGGGCTACTGCGAGAGGTGTGCGCTATTGCAGCTTGTGTTAAAAAAAAGGGTCACCATGCCCAATGATGAAGACCAAAAAAAAAAAAATCAACCCCCAACTTTCCCTGAAACATCAACGGAGCCGCCCTCGGGCAGGACCAGCAAAAAAATAGAGGTCCCTCCCCCTGTGCTTGCACAGGGGACCCTCTATATTTCTTTAACCATTAACGAGGCTTACTCCTCTCCTTCCCCTACGGGTGCAGGGGACTCTTCCTCACCCCCTTCTCTGGAGGTGCTTTCGGGCACCTCCCTTTTTCCAGCGGCAGTCCCATCTTTTCTTTCCAAGGGGGACTGCCAAGAAAGCCAGCAGGCAGCCCTTAGCCAGCCACTCCCCATCGAAGTGGCTAGGTAGAGCAAACCCCCTTAGGGGGGAGAGAAAAGCCAGGCCCCTTCGGTCGCTTCCCTCAAAAGACCTGCTGGCAAGAATTGTAAACCTTGCCGGGGTCAAGGCCTGTGCCTCCCCACACAAGACTGGCGACACTGCCAAGGGGACCTGCGATGTCCTGGGAGAAGAAGGCCAACTGTAGGCCCCTCCTGTGATAGACATGGTCCTTGAGGAGACCCAGCCTCAGACGGTAGGGCCTTCCATGGGGGGAAATTCGGGCTCGGCGCCAAGCACCGAACCCGAATCCGCCCCTATGCAAGGTCCTCCTCAAATGGCTGAGGGCTCCGAGGCAGTAAAAAGAGGAGAGGGATCTCCTCCGACAGGTGCCCCTACGACAACCAGGACCTTCTCTATTTCGGAGAGGGACCTGGCTGAGGCCGGTCCATCTGGCCTGGGGGCTTCTGCCGGCGGAGGTGAGAAGCGGGTTCATTCCCCGCCCTCCTCTCCAAAAAAGAAAAAGACTAAAAAGACGAAAAAGACTCGGGGCTCCTCTCCATCCACGGGGGCTGCGGGGACGGATGGGTCTGCTACCACTTTGGTAGGCGACCAAGCCAAGATCGGCACATCCGGCCCCTCTACCCCCTCGTGGCGGAGCCCCTGACCAAGACTAACACCAAATGTGCACAGGGCGAAGCATTGATGACATCGAGGCCCCTCATTCAGAGGTTAGCTGGCGTTTTCGAGCCCGCTGGATTCAAACGCTTCCTCGTTATTCGCTCCACTGATGGCACCATGTTGTCCAAGGGCAACATGATCCATCAGAGGCGAGGATTAGCTAGTGCAATTGGTAGAGAGCCGAAAAGAGATCCGTTTCTCGGAGGGCAGCCTTCTGGCGAATGCGGCGAATCCCGCCGAGAAGGCCAAGATAAGTGCTCTTCAAGCACTTCATGGCACCCCGGTGAGTGTGACGCCACACTCTACCATGAACTTTGTTAAAGGAGTAGTTTATGCGAGTGAACTCGTTGACTACTCCATTGAGACATCACCCTAGGGGCTGGCTGACCATGGGGCGGTCAAGGTCGAGCGTGGGATGAGAAAACAGGAAGGGGTTTCGAGACCCACCCCTGCACTCTTCGTCACGTTCGACTGTGACAAGCTCCCTGAGTCAGTACGTGCCAGTTGGTACCACTATTGCGTGAAGGCATTCGTGCCACTGCCGCGGCAGTGCTATTACTGTCACCTCTCTGGCCATACGAATCGCTCATGTAGACGTGCAAAGTCGGGATCACCCAAAGTCTGTGTAAATTGCTCCAAGGTCGCACACGATAAGTCCAAATCGTGTGTGGCCAAGTGTGTCAATTGCGGAGAGCCACACCCTGCTTCTTCGAAGCAATGTGGTGCATATCTCCTGGAGAAAGAAATCCTGGCCATTCAGGCCCAGGATAGACTCTCATTTCGCGAGGCTAAGGACTTGGTCCTGGAACGCCCAGCTCTGCATGGGACGTCATATGCCTCAGTAGTTAGAAAGGCACCCTCTGCTCCTGGCTTATCCAGGCCAAAGAGCACGGTTGTTTCTGCGCCCATTCAGGGCCCTTCTGCGGGCTCTACCCAACCCAGGCGCTCCCCTGGTAAAGCTGGCGGCAAAAAGGGTTCATACCCAGCCCCGGCTAAAACCAGGGCTCCCCCCTCTTCCCCCAGCGTGACTGTTTCCCGCAAGGCGAAACGGCCACGCGCCTCCACCGAGTCGTTAGACTCACAGGAGGCAACAACCCTGAAGATGGTCACTAGGCCATCTTCAGGGGTTCCTAAAGCTGTCCCCCGAAAGGAGGACCGAATCCGCCACGCCCGCCTGAGGTTTCGAGGCGGAGAGAGGAAAATACTCGCATGGCGAGCCCAACCTCCCACAATAATTCCTCGAAGGCAAGAGCGCCTCCAGCGCTTTGTCCGGCCAACAGCGCCTCCAGCGCTTTGTCCGGCCAACAGTGCCAGGAGTTCTGCTCCCGGAAGGCGTACGGCCATTCCCATGAGGGTCTTCAGTTCAAGGAGGGCCACCGCGTCTCCTCCGAGCTAGGCCTGGAGGGCATATTCCTTCAATGGAATTGCCGTGGACTCCGGGCCAACTGGGAGGAGCTGCGGAGTCTCGTCTCTTCCCGCTCCCCGTTAGCTATCTTTTTGCAGGAGACCATGCTAGGCGCGTGCCCCCTGCCCACCCTTTCTGGGTACAAGGGTCTTGCGACCCCACCACCGCGGAATAGCCGGGCTGAGGGATGCGCGGTTTACACCCGGCATGATGTCTCCGTGCTTCCTTTCTCTTTAGATACCTCCTTTCAGGCAGTGGCTGTGCAGCTGCACCTGGATAGGAGGTATACTATCATTTTTCCGTACATTCCACCGTCAGCTGACTTCGACGCGGGGGACTTCCGCCGCGTCGTGGCACGTTTGCCAAGGCCCTATCTCTTGCTTGGAGATCTGAACGGCAGGCATCTTCTCTGGGGAGATTACTCCATAAATCCCAGGGGACAAGTCCTTGCCGATCTGATCGAAGAGCTTGAGATGGGTGTCTTAAACGTGGATGAGTTTACGCATCACTGTCCGAGAACCGCTTCATTTTCTTGCCATGACCTATCTTTGTGCTCTTCGGATGCACAGCCTGATTTTGATTGGGGGTTGGTCGATGACCTCCATAGTAATAATCACTTTCCCATTCAAATATCATTTTCAGGGCAACTGCTGCCTGAGAGACCACCTCGGTGGTGCTTGGCGCGGGCGCGGTGGCCTGCATTTCAGGAAATGACTGAATTCTCTATCTCAGTCGAGGAGTTTAGGTCGGTAGATGAGGCCGTTGAGTTCTTCTCCGGCAACCTCATCGCCGTGGGCCTGAATACTATTCCTAGGACGTCTGGCCGTTTTGCACGCCGACCACTCCCATGGTGGTCGGCCGAGTGTGAAACGGCCCTCAAACAGAAGCGTTATGCCTACATGCGCTATAAGCGCCACCCGAACGATTTCACTGTTGCTGAATTTCGTCGGGCTAGTGCTAGGTTCCGGTATATTTCGAAGCACGCCCGCCGCTTTTCTTGGCGGGCATACGTGTCTTCACTTAACGGGAAGACCCCTTTAGCTGAGGTGTGGAAGCGAGTCTAAAGGATTCGGGGCAAGTTCTCGCAGGACCCCCTTCCCGTTCTCCAGGAGAATGGGACCGCAATCTCGGCTTCCGCGTCCGTGGCGGAATCCTCGCGACCGCTTTTTCTGCATTCTCTAGCCGTGATGCTGGTCCGCCAGCATTCAATGCATGTCGTGATGTCGCGGAAGGCCGCCGGCTGGACTTTACCTCCAGAGGCGGAGGACCCTTCAACGACAAGTTTACTGTAAGCGAGTTGCGAGACTCTCCAAACGATGGGGGCGAGGGGACGCCTCCCAATTTTTATATCTGAATTTTTGCGAGATCGTCGATTCCGCGTACGGTCGGGGGGAGCCCTCTCTGGCCCAAAGGAGCAGGAAGAGGGTGTCCCGCAGGGAAGTGTCCTCAGTGTCACACTCTTTGCCCTGAGCATCCATGGCATCACCTCGGTGCTCCTGGGAGATGTTCTCGCTACGTTCTACGTGGACGACCTTTCGATCTCTTTTGGCGCGGCCCAGATGCCAACTCTGGAGCGTCGACTCCAACAGGCATTAAACCGCGTCTCTCGCTATGCCGAAGCGCACAGGTTTCGGTTTTCTTTGCCTAAGACTAAGGTGGTGCACTTCTGCCGCCATCCACGGCTTCAACCCGACCCAGATTTGTTTCTTAAAGGTGTGCGCCTGAATGTGGTTGAGTCGCACCGTTTCCTTGGTCTTGTATTCGACCGACGCCTCACCTGGGAGTCTCCTATTCGCCGCCTTAGGGTCTCTTGTACCAGCGCTATGGACATTCTCCGTTCCGTGACGTTCAGCGCTGATAGGGCTACTGCCTTACTTAATTATCGATCCTTTGTTCGTTTGAAGCTCGACTATGGATGCGAGTTTTATGCATCCGCAGCCGAGCGTTTATTGCGGAAGGTGGATTCGATCCACCACACCGGCTTTCGCCTTGCGACCGGTGCCCTCCGCACTTCCCCCATTGAGAGCCTGTTGGTCGATGCTGGGGAGATGCCACTCGCTCTGCGCCGCGTGCAGTGTATCACTCGCCTGTACGCGCGAGCCCGGCGCCTCCTTCAGTCGCCAACAGCTCTTACTGCATCCGCAGCTGATCTCGATGGTGCCTATGCCGTCGAGAGACGCCAGTCATACCCTAAGCCTTTTAAGTTTAGGGCCAGGAAACTCCTTCGAGAGGAAGATATCGCTCACAGGCCGGTGGCGCCCCTGGTTTTGACCAGGACGCCACCCTGGAGGGTACCACATTTGGCTATTTGTCACCACGCCTCTGCTCCCAAAGCTTGTACTGCGCCGGGAGTATTGCGTTCAACCTTTTTGGAGCACACATCGTGTCACGCTGGAACCATGCCAGTGTATACGGATGGCTCGAAGTCCCAAAAGGGGGTCGGCTTCAAACCCGGAACCCCTCTGTTTGAAGTCAGCGGGGCTCTACCAGGCGCTGCGTCTGTCTTCACGGCCGAGCTGGTGGCAATACACCACTCGGTACGGGAGATTACGCGACGTGCCTGCTTCAGGGACCGGATTGTGATCTATAGCGACTCACAAAGCACCCTGAGTGCTCTCGGGGCATTGGAATCTCCGGCATCCCCTGGTTCGCGAAATTCGTGACGCCACGGTTTTCGCGAGCCGGGCAGATGTCGAGATATCTTCTGCTGGGTTCCTGGACATGTAGGAATTGCGGGGAATGAGCGTGCCGATGAGGGCGCCAAAGACTCCGCGAGGACTCTGCGACCTGACCAGCGTTTCGCTCTTCCTCACACCGACTACATGGCAGGAATACGGGCAGCTCTTCGGACTGCTTGGCAAAGAAGATGAGAGACGGTCGAAGGGAACTTAAACTTGCGTGCCATTGCGCCGCGACTGTTTCCATGAACCTATCCCCAAATGCCGCGGCGGCTTCAGGTTGCTTTCTTTCGTCTTCGAATCGGACACACTCGTGTGACGCATCGCTACTTGATGGAGCGCTCGCATGTGCCCTATTGCAACGACTGCTTCGTCCCCCAGACTGTTCGGTATATTCTTGTCGAATGTCCCAGTCTGGGTGATCTTCGCGCACGATACCTGTCTCGTTACCGGGATGGGCGGGGTCGCTACCGCCTGTCCCTTGTACTCGGGACGAGTGCGTGCACCATGACTGGTGGACTCATTGACTTTTGGGGGGAGGCCGGCCTTCTCCCCTTTATTTAAGGTTCCTTTTTTTATTATTGTTTTGTTTGTAGGTTGCACTCTCCTGCACCGGGGTGAGGGGGACCTCCCCCCGCTGCCGGAGATTGCTTCGATAGTTAAGTTTTTCCAATTTATATCATTGTTAAGTTTTCATTTTTTTACTTTAAAGTAGCCTAGTTCTAGGCTGTCGTGTTTTTCGGCGACTCATGCCCAAGTGGGTAGTTGCCAGATGGGCTCCATAAAATAATAAAAAAAAAAATTTTTTATCCATAAATATATATATATATATATATATATATATATATATATATATATATATATATATATATATATATATATATATACACCTCTCTCTGTCTTTCTCTATCTTTGTCTTTCTCACTCCCTTTCTCTCAATTTCTCTCTCCGTCTCTTTCTCTTTTTTTTTGCCTCTCCATTTCTTTTTCTCCCCCTATCTATACCGATCTTTCTCTCTCTCTCTCTCTTTTCCATCCAGATGTTCCCTTTTTTAAGCACTTCCATCTATCTATTTCCACTCGCTTCATCTCTCACTCCATCTACCCCTCTCCATCTATCTCCCATATTTCACTATCCTCCTTTGATATCCTTCTCACCATCTCCATCCAAGTCCCCCTCTCCTTGCTATTCCACCTCTACTCTCTCCCGCTCTTGGCTCTCTCTCATCAAAAGCTTTCCTGTCCCCATTATAACATGTTTATAATTCCATGCGTTTGTATCCCTTATTATACTCTGTTTTTAAGGAATTTAAGAAAAGAAGGAAAGAATCTAAATTACACTAACTACTGAATAAGTAGTGGAGGTCGAAGACTAATTTTGCCAAGTGGATTTCAAGAGAGAGAGAGATAACAAGGATAATAAAACTGAACTTTGGTTCTCAGACCTAAAATTGGGATTATCTCACGAAGAAACGCCTACAAGTAGTCGGAACGTCTTGATTCCATAATGAGTCAAGTTAATTCACGCTATAATCGCGATTTCATAGTTTTCGTCACAAAAGACAAAAGAATTCGTTTCATAAGCGTTATTTTTATTTTGGACTTTTTTTCTTCTTTAATTTTTAGGAGGATATCTGGCGACTGCCCACTTGGGCATAAGTCGCCGCAATCACATAGCCTAGCTCTAAGCTAATTTCAAATAAGAATATGAAAACAAAACAACGATAAAAGGGGAAGATGACAACAATTAGGAAGCAAGCTTCGGCGTCGGGGGGGAGGTCCCCCTCCCCACGGCACAGGAGCGCGCGAACTACAAAGAAAACAAAAGACAAAAAACAAAACCTAGTTATATAAAAGGGAGAAGGCAGGTCTCCCCACAAAATTCTAAAAGTCCACCAGTCAATGTGCACTCGAGTACAAGGGACTGGCAGTTTCAACCCTGCCCATCCCGGTCCTAGGACAGGTAACGTGCAGAAAGATCGCAGAGACTGTGACATTGAACAAGAATGTGCCGAACAGTCTGGGGGACAACGCATTCTTCACTGTAGGGCGCTGGCGAGCGATCCATCAAATGGCGGTGTGTCCCGCGAGTGTGCCCAAATTCGGAGAAGACAGAAAGCAACCTGAAGCCTTCGCGACATTCGGGGATAGATCCATGGAAACAGTCGTGGCGCATTGGCACGCAACTTTAAGTTCCCTTCGACCGTCTCCTATCTTCTTTGCCAAGCAGCCCGGAGAACTGCCCGTATTCCTGCCATCTAGTTGGTGTGAGGAAGAGCGAAACGCTGGTCCGGTCGCACAGTCCTCGCGGCTCTTTGGCGCGCTCATTCCTCGCAATTCCTACATGTCCAAGAACCCAGCAGAAGATAATCTCGACATCCGTCCGGCTCGCCGAAACTGTGGCGTCACGGATATCGTGAACCAGGGGATACGGAGATTCAATTGCCCCGAGAGCATTCGGGCACTTTGTGAGTCACTATAGATCACAATACGGTCTCCGAAGCGGGCACTTTGGGTAATCTCCCGTAACAAGTGATGCATTTTCACTAGTTCGGTCCTGAAGACAGACGCAGCGCCTGGCAGAGCCACACTGAGTTCAAACAGAGGGGCTACGGCGTAGCAGCAGATCCCATGTTCTGATTTGGAGCCATTTGTATACACTGGAACGGTTCCAGCGTGACACGAGGTTTGCTCTAAAAAGGTCGAACGCAATACCCCCAGCGCTGTACAAGCTTTGGGAGCAGATATATATTTTTTTAGGAGGCTATCTGGCGACTGCCCACTTTGGCATAAGTCGCCTCAATCAAACAGCCTATCCCTACGCTACTTTAAAATAAGAAATGAAAACAAAAAAACGATAAACAGGGAAGATGAAAACGATTTGGAAGCAAGCTCTGGCGTCGGGGGGGAGGTGCCCCTTCCCCTGGCACAGGCGCGTGCGACCTATAAAGAAAACAACAATAAAACAACTAAACAAAGCCTAGTTAAATGAAAGGAAGATGGTCTGCCTTCCCTCAAAACTCTACAAGTACATCAGTCAATGTGTACACACTCGTCGATAGTACAAAGGACAGAGGGGAGCGACCCCGCCGATCCCGTTACCGGGAAAGATAACGTGCGCGAAGATCGCACTGAATGCAACATTCAACAAGAATGTGCCTAACAGTCTGGTGGACAACGAAAAAAAAAGCGGCGGCCGTGCTTCTAAATATACCGGAACCTAGCCCTAACCCTAGCCCTAGCCCGTCAAAATTCACAGACAGTGAAATGGTTGGGGCGGCGCTTAAAGCGCATTTATGCATAACGCTTCTATTTGAGGGCCGTCTTACACTCGGACGACCACAACGGGATTGGTCGGCGTGCGAAACAACCAAACGTTTTGGAAATAGTAGTTAGACCCACGCCGATGAGGTTCCAGGAGAAGAACTAAACGGCATCATCTACCAACCTAAACATCGCGAATGACATAGAGAATTCAATCATTTCTTTAAATGCAAGCCACCACGCATGTGACAAGCACCACCGAGGTGGGCTCTCAGTCGGCAATTTCCCACAATCAAAATTAGGCTGTGCATTTAAAGAGAACAAAGATAGATCATGGCAAAAAAAAAAGAAGCTGTTCTCGGGCAGTGATGGGTAAACTCCTATGAGTCTAACGACTCGGTGGAGGGAAACGGTCACGCTGGGGGAAGAGGCGAGACCTGGATTTAGCAAGGGCTGGGAGTGAACCCCTTCTGCCAACAGCTTTACCAGGGAAGCGCCCGGGTTGAGTAGAACCCACAATAGGGCACCAAATGGGCGCTAAAACAATCGTCCTCATTGGCCTGGATGGGCCAGGAGGAGAAAGTGTCATTCTAACAATTGAGTGGTAACAAGTCCCAGGCAGAGCCGGGCGTACTAGGACCAAGTCCTTAGCCTCACAGAATTAGAGTCAATCCTGGGTTTGAACGGCCAAGATTTATTTCTTAAGGAGATATGAAACCACATTGCTTCTAAGAAGCGGAATGCGGCTCTACGCAATTGGCACACTTGGCCACACACGATTTAGACTTATCTTCTGCGACCTTGGAGAAGTTTTCACCGACTTCAAGTGGCTCCGACTTTGCACGTCTACATGAACGATTCGTATGGCCGAAGCAGTGAGAGTAATAGCACTTCCGCTGCAGTCGCACGAATGCCTTTACGCGGTAGCGGTACCAACTGGCACCCACCTATTCAGGGACCTTGTCACAGTCGAACGTGACGAAGAGTGTAGGGGTTGGTCTCGAGGCCCCTCCTTGTTTTCTCATCACGCGTTCGATCTTGAGCCGCTATGGACGGCCAGCTCTAAGGTGATGCCCTCTATGGAATAGTCAGAGGGTTACCTCGGATAAACTAGTCCTTTTACAAAGTTCATGGTAGAGTGCAGCGTCCCACTCACCGGGGTGCCATCATGTGTCCGAAGAGCTCTTATCTTGGCCGCCTCGGAGGGATTCGCCACATTCGCAAGAAGACTCTCTTCTGAGAAATGGGTCACCTTCGGCCCTCTACCTATTACACTAGCTAAAGCTCTTCTCTGATGGATCATGTTGCCATTAGCAAACATGCTGCCATCAGTGGAACTAATAATTAGGAAGCGTTTGAAGACAGCGGGATCGTGAACGGCAGGTTACCTCTGAATGAGGGGTCATGATGTCATCGAGCCTCCGCCCTGCGCCCTTTTGGTCCTAGTCTCATAGTCGCCGCACACTTGGGGGCAGAGGGGCCGGTTGTGCCGATCTTGGTTTAGTTGCTTACCGAAGCAGCAGACCCCTACTTCCCCGAAGTCCCGTGATGGAGAGGAGCACCGAATCTTTTTTGTTTTTTTTGCTTTTTCCTTTTAGCAGAGGTGGGTGGGAAATGAACCCGCTTCTCTCCTCCACCGGCTTTAGCCTCCAGGCCAGATGGACCAGCCTCAGCCAGTTCCTTCTCTGAAATAGTAGGGTCCTAGGCAGTCGCACGGGCACCGGTCGGAGGAGATCCCTCTTCGCCTTGTACTGGTACGAAAAACCCTAGCCGTTTAAGGAGGAACTTGCATAGGGCAGATTCGGGTGAGGTGCTTGGTGCCGAGCCTGGATTCTTTCTTATGGAAGGCCCTACTATCTGAGGCTGGGCTGCCTTAAGCACCATCTCTATCTCGGGTATGGGGGCACCATTTGGCCATCCTACCCAAGGACATCACAGGTTCCGTTAAGTGAAGACACGTATGCCCGCCAAGAAGAGCGGCGGGCGTGCTTCGGAATATACCAGAACCTAGCCCTAGCCCGACGAAATTCAGCGACAGTGAAATCGTTCAGGCGGCGCTTATAGCGCATATAGGCATAACGCTTCTGTTTGAGGGCCATCTCACACTCGGCCGACCACCATGGGAGTGGTCGGCGTGCAAAACGGCCAGACGTCCTAGGAATAGTAGTCAGGCCCACGGCGATAAGGTTGTCGGAGAAGAACTCAACGGCCTCATCTACCGACCTAAACTTCTCGACTGAGATAGAGAATTCAGTCATTTCCTGAAATGCAGGCCACCGCGCCTGACCCAAGCACCACCAAGGTGGTGTCTCAGGCGGCAGTTGCCCTGAAAATGATATTTGAAGGGGAAAGTGATCACTACCATGGTGGTCATCGACCAACCCCAAATCAAAATCAGGCTGTGCATCCGGAGAGCACAAAGATAGGTCATGGCAAGAAAATGAAGCGGTTCTCGGACAGTGATGCGTAAACTCATCCACGTTTAGGACACCCATCTCAAGCTCTTCGATCAGATCGGCAAGGACTTGTCCCCTGGGATTTATGGAGTAATCTCTCCAGAGAGGATGCCTGCCGTTCAGATCTCCAAGCAAGAGATAGGGCCTCGGCAACCATGCCACGACGCGGCGGAAGTCCCCCGCGTCGAAGTCACCTGACGGTGGAATGTATAGAGAAATGATAGTATACCTCCTATCCAGGTGCAGCTGCACAGCCACTGCCTGAAAGAAGGTATCTAAAGAGAAAGGAAGAACGGAGACATCATGCCGGGTGTAAACCGCGCATCCCCAAGCCTGGCCATCCCGCGGTGGTGGGGTCGCAAGACCCTTATACCCCGGGAGGGCAGGCAAAGGGCACGTGCCTAGCATGGTCTCCTGCAAAAAGATAGCTAACGGGGAACGGGACGAGACGAGCCTCCGCAGCTCCTCCCAGTTGGCCCGGAGTCCACGGCAATTTCATTGAAGGAATATGCCCTCCAGGCCTAGCTCGGAGGAGATGCGGGGGCCATTCTCGAACTGAAGACCCTCAAATGAATGGCCGTTCGCTTCCCGGGGGCAGAACCCCGGGCGCTGTTAGCCCGACAAAGCGCTGAAGGCGCTGTCGCCTTCGAGGACTTATTGGGGGAGGTTGGGCTCGCCATGCGAGTCTTTTTTTCCCTCCGCCTCGAAACCTTAGGCGGGCGTTGCGGCTTCGGAGGCGGGGGGCCCTCTTTTCGAGGAACCACCGTCTCCGAGTCACTCGCTCCACTTCGGGGCGTGGGCGAAGGAGCCGAAGCTCCTTTGTTGCTGTCCTCCTTTCGAGGGACAGCGCTAGGAACTCTGGAAGATTGCCTAGCGACTATCTTCAAGAGTGTTGCCTCCTGTGAGTCTAATGACTCTTTGGAGGCGCGTGGCCGTTTCGCCTAACGGCAAACGGTCGCGCTGGGGGAAGAGGGGGGAGCCCTGGTTTTAGCCGGGGCTGGGTCTGAACCCTTTTTGCCGCCAGCTTTACCAGGGGAGCGCCCGGGTGTAGTAGAGCCCGCAGAATGGCTCAGGATTGGGGCGAAAACAACCATGCTCGTTGGCCTGGATGGGCCAGGAGCAGAGGGTGCTCTTCTAACTATTGAGGCATATGACGTCCCAGGCAGAGCCGGGTTTGCTAGGACCAAGTCCTTAGGCTCGCGGAATGAGAGTCGATTCTGGGCCTGAACGTCCAGGATTTCTTTCTCAAGGAGATATGCACCGCATTGCTTCGAAGAAGCAGGGAGCTGCTCTCCGCAATTGACACACTTGGCCACACACGATTTGGACTTTTCGTGTGCGACCTTGGAGCAATTTACACAGACTTCGTGTGACCCCGATTTTGCACGTCTACATGATTGATTCGTATGGCCGAAGCGGTGACAGTAATAGCACCGCCGCGGCAGTGTTACGAATGCCTTCACGCGGTAGCGGTATTAACCGGCACGCACCGACTCAGAGAGCTTGTCACAGTCGAACGTGACGAAGAGTGTAGGGGTGGGTCTCGAAGCCCCTCCCTGTTTTCTCATCACACGTTCGACGTTGACCGCCCGATGGTCGGCCTTCTATAGGGTGATGTCCTCAATGGAGTAGTCAACGAGTTCCCTCGCATAAACTACTCCTTTCACAAAGTTTATGGTAGAGTGTGGCGTCACACTTACCGGGGTGCCATGAAGTGTCCGAAGAGCACTTATCTTGGCTGCCTCTGCGGGATTCGTCGCATTCGCCAGAAGGCTCCCGTCCGAGAAACGGGTTACCTTCTGCTCTCTACCAATTGCACTAGCTAATCCTCGCCTCTGATGGATCATGTTGCCCTTTAACAACATGGTGCCATCAGTGGAGCGAATAACGAAGAAGCGTTTGAAGCCAGCGGGCTCGAAAACGCCAGGTAACCTCTGAATGAGGGGCCCCGATGTCATCGAGGCTTCGCCCCTCTGCATTCTTGGTGTTAGTCTTAGTCAGGGGCTCGGCACACGAGGGGGTAGAGCGGCCGAATGGGCCGATCTTGGCTTGGTCGCCTACCAAAGTGGTAGCAGACCCATCCGTCC
This sequence comes from Ceratothoa steindachneri, assembly GCA_963969495.1. Lineage (NCBI taxonomy): Eukaryota > Metazoa > Arthropoda > Malacostraca > Isopoda > Cymothoidae > Ceratothoa > Ceratothoa steindachneri. The sequence goes on along the minus strand of OZ018327.1, from coordinate 103,362,433 downwards.
CCGCAGCCCCCGCGGATGGAGAGGAGCCCCGAGTCTTCTTCGTCTTTTTTAGTCTTTTTAGTCTTTTTCATTTTATGAGAGGAGGGCGGGGAATGAACCCGCTTTTCACCTTCGCCGGCAGAAGCCCCCATGCCAGATGAGCCGGCCTCAGCCAGGTCCCTCTCCGAAATGGAGAAGGTCCTGGTAGTCGTAGGGGCACCTGTAGGAGTAGATCCCTCTTCTCCTTTTACTGCCTCGGAGCCCTCGGCCGTTTGAGGGGGACCTTGCATAGGGGCGGATTCGGGTTCGGTGCTTGGTGCCGAGCACGGATTCACCCCCATAGAAGGCCCTACAATCTGATGCTGGGTCTTCTCGAGGACCATGTCTATCACAGGAGGGGCCTTCAGTTGGCCATCCCCTCCCAGGACATCGCCGCTCTCCTTGGCAGTGTCGCCAGTCTTGTGTGGGGAGGCACAGGCCTTGACCCAGCAAGGTTTGAAATTCTTGCCAGCAGGTCTTTTGTTGGAATCGACCGAAGGGGCCTGGCTGCCCTCTCCCCCCTAAGGGGGTTTGCCCTACCGAGCCGCTTGCACGAGGGGCGGTCGGCAATGGGCTGCCTGCTGGCTTTCTTGGCAGTTCCCTTAGAAAGCAAAGAAGGGACTCCCGCTGGAGATAGGGAGGTGCCCGAAAGCACCTCCAGAGAAGGGGGTGAGGGAGGGTCCCTTACACCCGTAGGCGTAGGAGAGGAGTAAGCCTCCTCTCCGGTTAAAGAATTATGGAGGGTCCCTTGCGCAAGCACAAGGGGGGGGGGACCTCCATTTTCTCGGTGGAGCTGCCCGAGGGCGGTTCCGTTGATTTTCTTGGGGAAGTTGGGGGTTGGTTTTTTTTGTTTCTTTTGTCATACATGGGCATGGTGACCCTCTTTTTAATACGGGACGCAATAGCTCATCACCTCTCGCAGTTGACCGCACTGCGAGAGGTGCTTACAAGCCCGGCAGAGCCAGGCGCTGCCATTCGGGACCACCCCTTCCGCCTGGTGGCCTGGCAGTCCATCGGCATGGCGGCTCCACCTTGGACACGGCGTAAAATTGATAGAATGTGAAGAGGAGAGGAAAGGGGATGTGAGGAAGGTATGGGTGGGGATGAAGCAGGTTGTTAAAAAAAACCCATCCTGAACCGGAGCTCAGGGGTTAGGGAACAATGTCCCCTCTAACCCCAGCCCCGATCCGGTGTGGTTGGCTTGAGAAGAAGGTCAGCATCTACCCTGTGAAATTAGAGGCTGACCAGAGAAAGTTGTGGGAGAGGTTGTATGAAAAGCGACGAGGTAGGGGAGAAATCGGGCTATCTGAAGGAAGGAAGAGAGGCTAAGCTGGGGCCGGACGGAGCGCTGGATCCTGTCAGCACGGCGGCCAGGATGGCAAATCACCGCGCCCCTTTCGGGGCCACTTCTCGTGAATACGAATAACCCCAGTGCGTAGCCTTTTGATCAAAACTAAGACGATGATCCCCTGAGTGTGTTCTTCACTCAGTAAAAGACAACCATGTGTGAGTCAGTGGAATATTGAGATTTAAGCCGAGTGGATTGCTTAATAATTGCCAAAGGAATGTCCAAATTAGTTAACCACACATAGATAAAAATAATCTTTAATGTATATGAATTTGAAATAAGCAACAGCGTATATAAATATAAATAGGATTAATCTTGCACTGAATAAATAAGTCTACAAAATGTCGTGGGGATTACTTGCAAATTACTCACTGGGATGTTTGCGTCATAATGATACCAGAAAGAACGACGGGAATATTGTTATTGAGTTAAACACTGAATTAAGTAAGCACTTCTAATATTCGAGGGTATGGGCTCAGGATGAGAATTCTAGTTCACAAATAAACTGCTGAAGTTAGGGGAGGGGATAATTCAACTTCGACGCTCCCTTTGAGTTCGTAAGTATTTTTGAAGGGGGGGCGGTGAAGATCTTCTTCTGGTGACAATGATTGTACCTACTCCGGCCGTCCGAGGTTACCGAATGAGAGGGCAATCCTAGACCGGTGATATGCTGATCCTCTGCCAAATCAGGAAGGTGAGCCACACTGTGACTCAAATCGGACTTCTTCCTTGAAGTACCTCTCCGATTATTCGGCTCCTGGAGTGGGTAGCCAAAGCCGATTACTTAGCTACGTCTAGGGTAATCCGCAGAGGGAGGTCCTGCGTAACCTAAGACTCTGAAGGGGGGGGGGGGCAGCGAGAAGTTTGGCACCTACAAGTACCGTTACAGCAACAATCAATTCCCCGAGATGTTCCTTCCTTGCAGCGGGCGAACGGTTTCTTATGTGGTTCGAGTTTCACAGAATCTCGATAAAGGTCCAAGGGCATCTGCTTGATTCCAAGGAGAAGTCTTCCTTTTATTTTTCTCACGAGCAGAATCGAGACAGAGAATCGAGTTCTCGTAAAATCCATATCGTAGCGCGAAAGACCATTTTGCATCTTTGGGCTGACGATTTGTCATTCACAGGTTCGAGCCATTTCGAGCCATTGGTGAGAAAAAGGGGTGACGGAGAATTCGAGACGAGAGGTGCATTTTAGGGATATGAGAGGGCGCGCAGCCTTGTGTCAGAGTGTTTCTGCTTACACCTATTTACACGGTATTTAGACTGCTACAATCACCCCTCGCAGTAGCTCACTCTGCAAGGATGCCTACGGGCCTGCCAGAGTCAGGTGCCACTATTTAAGGCCACCCCTTCCTTCAGCATGGCGGCTTCACCTTAAGCATGGCGTAAAAACAAAGATAGATGGTGAAGTAAGAAGGAAAGGGGATGTGAGGAAGGTATGGGTATGGATAAAGCAGTTTGTTAAAAACCCATCATCCCAAACCGGAGATCAGGGGTTAGGAAACATTGTTCCTTCTCTCCTCAGCTCCATATAGGATAGTTGGCTGTGAAGAGGTCATCATCTACCCTGTGAAATTAGAGGCTGACCAGAGAAAGTTATGGGAAAGGTTGTATCAAAAGTGACGAAGTAGGGGAGGAATACAGGCTCTCTGAAATAAGGAGAAGAGGCTAAGCTGAAGTCGGACGGGGTGCTGAAATTCGTCAGCACGGTGGCCAGGATAGCATATTGCCGCGCCGCTTACGAGGTATTTTGAACATAGGTCGTTTCCTTCTTTTCATTGGCAATTGAGAGTTCTTATGCGCTACCGTTAAACAAATCTGACAGTTTGCTTTTTGGAAACGTATCAAACATTCAATAAATGGTTTTAAATGCGATGGTTAATGGGATAGTAGTTTGTTCTTTCCTTAGAGCTATTTATTTGACTGGAATTTCAATGTAGCATTGCTTTATCTCAGTTTAAGGTTCACATAAATATTAATTTACTCTTGAATCAGGCTGATTGCATATTGGATTAAAAATGAAATCAGTTAAGGTTCAGTCTTGATAGTGATAGATTAAGCTATTACATAATTAAGGCCGGATTCAGAGCGGGTTATGGTCGTATTCAAGATTTTGCAAAAGTTCTGTTACGCTGTTGTATTTTTATCTTCCGAAAGGTTTACTTATGTGATGGAAAAGGTTCTGAAAAAAAAAATTAAAATTTTACGTTTCCAACAGGTGTCCTTATAATGTTTTTTTTTCCATTGTGTACATGTGAATTGAGAAGTCAGTGAAAAGAATTGAGCTGATTACTCTCACTCGCGCGGGCCACAACAGGTCTGCCATCGCCGAGCGACTTGACGTAAGCTGGATGAACTTCCACAGAGTTAGGAAGAGACTTGATAACGTTGAAGACCTACTTCAAATCTTCCACCTGTAAGCTGTTCGAAAGACATCTGAAAGTGCTTTGAAGCTTAAAATAAGAGCGGTGCGAAGAGGAAAAACATCTGCGTGGCCATGGTGTCTAGAGCGGTCAAGAAGGAGGAAGGCAAGAGCTTGAGTTGCGTCATAAAGCCTCTACCCCTCACCTTATGCGAGAAAAACGTTAGAAGCGCAGTCCTCGTATTCTCAGCGACTTGAAAAGTAAAGGCAATCGAAATCTCACTTGTTCTGATTAAAAACTTTACTGTCGATCCGGCGCTCAGCAAGTAAAACAATCGCGTAGTACGCTTTGGCCAGTATGTGATCGAGCCCTGCTACGTGTCTAAAAACCAAGAAGCCAGTCTACGTGATGATTAGCGGTGTCGTAGCTTTAAATGGAGAGAAGATGCCAGCGGTTCATGGCCGGATATAGGCAAACCGTGTTTCATTACAAGGATATCTTGGCCAAGAAATTCTGGACTTGGTGAGAAATATCACTAAAAAGGCGGACTACCTCTCTCACCATGATGGTGCATCGTCCTACAGTGCCAAGACTGTTCAAGAGTGTTTAGGGGCGATGTTGAACTTCTGGTAAAAGCAACTTTGGCCGCTGCAGTCACTCGACCTTAATCGCCTTGACTACGGCTTGCGGGCGCATTTGAGGGTAAAGTCTACAAGTTCCGCTACAACATTTTCAACAAGCAGAAGTGTTTCGATAATCGGTGTGGGCCAGCATGATGAAGGAATTCGTCGGAGACGTGTGCGCTGCATTCAGGTTAGCAAGTGCTAACCGCTAAGGGAGGTCACATTGAATAATATTATAATTCAAACAAATATTTATATTTTAAAGCAGTATAAACGTGTCTAAATGCATCAGAGCTATGATTTTCTCTTTTTTTGAGTGTCATACCGAGTGTAACATGACTTTTGCAATACTGGGTAGAGGTTCGTTCAAGAAGAGATAAGGTTTATAAATACGAATTTAAAATGCAATATTTTCAGCCCATTTATTCCAAATCCATAGTTAGAATCTGAATCTGTCCTTTTCCAAATTTGGGAAAAATATTTTTATGCTTATTTCAATAATTAATTGCTAATTTGGCGGAAAAGCATGGGCGATATCAACTGAATAGTGAAACGAAAAATTCAGAAAAATAGGCTAATATAATTTTTTTTCGCTTATTTTTCGGCTTTTTCTCGTTCATGTCTTGCATATATAAGTACACATATTCATGCAGAAATAATCCACGGCTATTTGAAAAACAAGACCAGAGGCCTTTCGTTTATTCCAAAATCTTGTATATTCCATATGATGTTGAAATTAAAGAAAGATATGACTCGGGGTTTTCAATTTTTCTTCTGGGTACTTAACATTGAGGCCCTTTGTTAATTTATCCCTTCATGGAATTTTGTTTCTGTAAATTGTGTCGTTTGAGATTATTATTATTTGTTTACCTGCGTAAAATTATCAGAGTGAAAGATAGACTTGCCAAACAAAAAAATCTCTAGAAATGTAATAGTTATCTAGTTATTTCTCTCGATAATTTCAGAAGCGGTTTAAAGTGATCGAGTTTCCCTTGCATTTAAATATAATTATCGTAGGACGAACACAAATACAGTAAGGTTCAGGTAAATTGATGCCAAGTTAAAAATGTGCACCAATGTAGTTTAATTGACCTTGAACAGCCTAAATCGAAAAACGTTACGCTATACTTTTGCCGGTAGAAGCGTGAAGGCCATAGTGAATTTGTTTAACTATGTAAAGAACCTCGTTGATTTAGTAATAAGTAAGTACAAAGAAGCATAGAATAATGACGAAGTTACCCCTGAAGGAATATTACCAGATTTGTTATTCCATATACAGCTTAAAGTTTTACGGTCAATTTTGAAGATAAATTTTTTTCCTAGCAAAATTAATGCTCTGTTTAAATAGAAACTTGCGTTCGCGAATGCAACTGGAAATGGTGACCTATCTTCATCATTTTGGAAGACTCTTCTGATTACAACACTGGACAAAATTTGAGGCCTCGGGTAACTTCCAGAAGGGAGCCGCTGAAAGAACTTTCTTCAAGATCTCTAATATATTTCTTGTAGATTCTGTCCATTGTAGGGATTTTCCGCATTCTTATAAGTAGATCTGTTAATGGTACAGTAAAAGGGAATTAATTATGAATAAATCTACAGTAGAATAACATCGAACACATGAAACGTTGCAATTATTTCTTTATCTTGGGCATAGCAGAATTCAAAATGGGTTCAAACTTATCCTGGGGTTGCTTGAAGACTGCAGCCGATATTCAGAATCCCAGATTATCGAAACTGGTTTACATAAAATACATTTATTTGGACCGCGCTAAGATGGTGCTTACGTAACCATAAGAGGCATTGCTCCAGTAATTTATGTTGTTAGGCAATATTTAGTGTGGAGTTAGGTGTTATTAAAGTAGAAAGTAACATCATAAAGGTCTCGTAGCAAAATCGACATCGGTCTAATATACGTGTGGCAAGCTATGGACAAACTTATAAATAACGTACAGAATTACATCAAACTTCAATAGGTTGCAAAGGTTTTATATTTCCTGAATTTTTCTGCGAGTCTTACATTTACTAAGACTCACTAAATAATGAACGAAATATACAAGTCTCAGAAAAGTAAACGACGAAAAAATATAAATTTGCTACTTATATTACCACCGTAGCTAAGCCATCGAATAAAGGGAAACTCATTACTTACTGTTGCTCATCTCTATTTGTTTATGTCATCACTAAGTTAAATAGTCCACACGATCACTATTTAAAAATATCTAATTAAAACAAGGTTAAATTGTCCACGGCGCCAAAATATCAATATTTGGCATAAGAACAATTTTACTTTCTTTATAAGTATTTGGAAAAATAGTATTTAAGATTCTCATTAAATAAAAAGCGCATAATAAAGTAGGGGTGTTGGGTGTTCGAAGCAAGGGTGTAGACAATAGAGCGAAAGCATAGTGGAAGAGAGAGTTGAGTTTACCCCATAGTTAACTGTTAGATAAGGTTAGGCTTCCTTGTTAGAGGGATCGTAGTAGCATTTCTTTCGTTCCACTATATGAGGTTAGAGGCAGGTGTGTGCTTTTCTTTCGATTTAAGGAAGGGAATGAGTAGTGCCTCTCCCATAGTTAAAGCAAGAGAATACTTCGTTGGAAGCCGTAAGCGGAATGTGTCTAAAGGAGGACAAGTCAAACCAATCGAAAGGAGATAGTAAAATGAATGTAGCCGCATGGTTGTAGAATTCCCACCATCTAATTCAGTCCTGATGGTGAACAAATAAAGAATTTGGGGGCCAAAAATTGTACAAAGGAAGCTATATTGGCACTAATTGGATATTATTAGGATAGGGGAAATTAAATTATCAAGGGTAGGGAGACTCATCAGGAATAAGGTGGCGTCGAATCGTGAACTGGGTGGGGTCTCTGGCCTATACAAGAGCGACCTCGGCCCCCAAAAGAGCCAGTTGGTTGATCATGGTGATCATTAGGCAGAAAATCTGGGAAAAAAGGATCCAAGAGTGTCACATCCTTGACAAATAGTATTACTAATCCTGCTACTGATATTACTAATCTTACTAAAAGTAGAACTGTTACTACTACTATTACTGTTACCACTACTATGATAACTAAAAGTGATACTACTTTGATTTGGGGTTTTCACTACTCCCAGAAAGGAAATAATACCCCTAAATCCTCTCAGCTGTGTTAAATTACCCAATTTTCTCAACGGGATGTAGGTATTCAAACCATTAACCTATTAATGCCTCGTCAAGTGCTAACTTTTTATTGTCCTCCGGCCAGTTACTTATCAGAGGCCTTTTTTACCTAAGAGGGGAATTAGCGGGGTCTTATGGGAGAACAGGGAATTGGGGGAGTGGGGTGTAACCAAAGTCCGGAGTCCCCTTGGTTTGGGGGATTGGGGAGGGGGGGGAGTTACACAGTCGGCTTGTCATAAACATTCCCAATGTCGTCTATTTTGCTCTTATCTTTACGGTATGCACGAAATATGGCTTATTACACGGCCTCTGTTTTATTCCACTCTTATCCTCTTTTACAGCTGTGATAAACCAGGGATCCGGTCGGGCATGCCTATATGCTATACAGATGGGGGCTTTTTGTAAAGAAATGTGCGTTCAAAGGGATGTACGGGATAATTAAATACATGTTTGGATTTATTCGCAGCTGGAAGAGAATTATGGTCCGGAAAAGGGCATTAGTATTATCATTATTAAGTGAAAACCGACCTCGGCTTCCACCCTGCAGAATACCATCAGGATGAGTGGGCTGCACTTGCAGTTTTGCCAGACTTAAAAGTACGCCCCTAGATTAGCTCAATGAGGCGACTACTTGGGATCTTCGCAGAAAAATGGGACACAACACTTCCATACATGCCATCGTAAGCATTGATGGCAGATAACCATGTGGTTTTCATATTATATGGCTGATTGGATGTCTGATTGTATAGTTGATTGCATGGATGTTCGAGGAGTTTCTCGTACCTTCGAACACTAGAATGAGATGTAATCCAACAAGAGCCTGTTTACCAGTGTTAAAATAATGAAGAATGATAGTCATAATGATAAAACGATTATAGGGTAGGGCATGGTCTTGTGGTAAGATTTGAATAACAGCAATATCATTGAAAAATGGTTTGTTCCGTTCCCCTAGATCTTGTTCTTGGTGGTACATTGAAACAAAACTAAATTTCTTTGTATCTCGTGTTTTCTCGTATTTGTGAGGATATTTACCTACTTATCCTGTAACCAAGAATTGTCTAAGACCAATATACATCCCGAAAAATTTAGTTTACTCTTCATTTAAGCTGAGATTCCTATCATCTAAATAAATGCCTCGGATAAAGTTAGTCAGATGCAAACATATCAGGCAAGAACGGGATGGTAATGGAGTGCGAACTTGTGTAGAAGTAGACAGCCTTGATTGTTTAAAACATAATCTTTCAGTGGGATTTTAACTGAGTCTAAGCCGGAAACTCATCGTAATCACACTAAAATTATAATATTGAATATCGAAGGCTAGAAATGCTCAATTTAAAACTTGATCTCGCTGTCATTCAAGTGTACTGTTTTTTAAATTTAAACTAAGAACTGAAAACAACAAAAATATCGCTAAAACTTCTTAACAAGGGGGATTGTAAGTAAACTGGTGAGTTAGAGAGTGGAAGTTTATTGTTTCATTTTCCCAAGGCGTCTGTCTGAAAAGAAAAGGGTTTAAGAAGAGAGGAAGGGGGCCAGCGAAACTCCGGAAACTCTTAAACATTTGCAATTATGAACAAATCACTTTGGTGCTATCAATGCTGAGCAACAAGCGATTATTTAGGTTACAGCTCCATTAGATTAATCAATCTAGAGAGGGCTTCTAGACTGGGCCCAGATCTGGGAAAAGAAATCCCACCCTCTTCTATTTCATCTATTTATTTTTATGCTTGACTACAGAGTGGCAACCATGTCAAGGAATGGCCAGAATATTTATTTATATATACGTAGGTACTTTGGGGCTTGTGCCTAAAGTTAGTTGAAGACCAATAGGCAAAGGCAAAGTTAAGTGGAGATAGATTATTCTTACTTTGCGGGCTCCTTTTATACAAATATTTTAGAATGCAAATTAGGAAAAAGATTAACAGGTAGCTGCTACGCAGTGGGGTTGAAAAAGAAAGACACTGAAGAAAATATAACTTTATTAACAACAAAAGGATATATATTTAAATAGAAATTGGGTTAAAATGGAATGGTTGCCAAGACGGGATTAAAGATATACACGCGATCAGTTAGGTTAATTAAGGGATTGAAGAGGTCAGATACAGTTGGTGATTTAGAGGGGGATTTTAAACTGGGGCGTTTACACAAATAATGGAGCAATTGGATAAGCCAGATTTAAGATCATTGTACAGGTGGTAATGGTTTCGAATACCTTATGTGCGCGTTGCCAAAAAGGGGCCAGTTGTGGTACAGTGAAAGCGACGGAACAAGTTGGTTAACCTTTGGCTTTATACGAGGGAGCACTAGTCGTCTTTGGAGTTGGAAATCTTGTCACTTCTTGCCGATTGACTAGGGCCAGGTTTCCTGATGTCTATGCTTGCCGATTGACCAAGGCAGAGTTCACGGATCAATTTAGGCAGCACTTGAATCAAAATCACCACTGGGGAGAAGGGGGAGAGCATCCTTAAGCTCGTTCGTCGGAGTAGGTGGCAGTCTAACAGTGCTGCTCTATAAAATCATTCGAAGCGTTATATAGGCGCCTGGAAAGGAGGCTCCAAACGCGCGCGCGATCTTAGGGAATAAGTCAGCGAGACCTTCAGGGAAATGTTATTTTTAATTTTAAGAGCAATACTGGCGACTGCCCACGTGGGGATAAGTCGGCGGAATGACGACAGCCTAGCACTAGGCCAGTTTAAAATAAAAATATGAAACCTAAACAAGGATAAAAATGGAAGATGGCAACAATTACGAAGCAATCATCCACTTTAAGGGAGGTCACCTTCATCCCGGCGCAGTAGCGTGCGACCTAAAAAGAAAACAAGAATAAAAAAGAAAAACCTAGTAAAAAAGGGGAGAAAGGCAGCCTCCCCACAAAAGTCTATAAGTTAACCAGTCAATGTGCCGGAACTCATCCCAAGTACAAGGGACAGGCGGTAGTGACCACGCACACCTTGGTACCGGGACAGGTATCGTGCGCGAAGATCACCCAGACAAAGATATTCGACAAGAATGTGCCGAACATTCTGAGGGATGACGCGGTCGTCACAATAGAGCGCTCGTAGCGATCCATCATTTTTTTTAAAATTTTATAGAGCCGACCTGGCCAATGCCCACTTGGGCATAAGTTACCAAGAAGCAGGACAGCCTAGAACTAGGCTACTTTAAAATAAAAATATAAAATACATAATGATATAAATTGGAAAACTTAACAATCAGGAAGCAATCTCCGGCAGCGGGCGGAGGGTGTCCTCACCCCGGTGCTAGGGAGTGCAACCTACAAAACTACAAAAAACAAACAAAAAACAAAAATAACCTTAAATAAAGGGGAGAAGCCCGGCCTCCCCCCAAAAGTCAACAATTCCACCAGTCAATGTGTACGAACTCGTCCCGAGCACAAGGAATAGGCAGTAGTGACCCCGCCCATCCCGGTACAGAGACAGGTATCGTGCGCGAAGATCACCCCCAGACTGGGATATTCGAAAAGAATGTGGTGAACAGTCTAGAGGGAGGACGCAGTGGTCGCAATAGGGCGCTGGCGAGCGCTCCATCAGATAGCGATGCGTCAAAGAAGTATATCTGATTCGGAGACGACAGTAAGCGACCTGAAGCCGTCGTGGCATTGAGGGATAGGTCCATGGGAACAGTTGCGGCGCAATGGCACGCAACTTGAAGTTTCCTTCGACCGTCTCCCATCTTCTTTGCCAATCAGTCCTAAGAGCTGCCCGTATTCCTGCCATGTAGTCGGTGTGAAGAAAAGCAAAACGCTGGTCCGGTGGCAGAGTCCTCACGGACTCGTTGGCGCCCTCATCGACGCACTCATTCACCGCAATTCCTACATGTTCAGGAAGCCAGCAGAAGATAATCTCGACATCTGCCCGGCTCGCCAAAACCGTGGCGTTACGGATATCGCGAACGATGGGATGCGGATATTCCAATGCCACGAGAGCACTCAGAGCGCTTTGTGACTCGCTATAGATCACAAGCCGGTCTTCAAACCGGGCATGTTGCGTAATCTCCCGTACCGGGTGGTATATTGCCACCAGCTCGGCCATGAAGACAGACGCAGCGCTTGGTAGAGCCCCGCTGACTTTAAACAGAGGGGATACGGCGTTGAAGCCGACCCCCTCTTAGGAGTAAGAGCCATCCGTATACACTGGAACGGTTCCAGCGTGACACGATGTGTGCTTCAAAAAGGTGGAACGCAATCTTCCCGGCACTGTTTAAGCTTTGGGAGCAGAGGCGTGGTGACAAATAGCCAAATGTGGTACCCTCCAGGCTGGCGTGCTGGGCAGAACCAGGGGTGCCACCGGCCCCAGAGCTATATCTAGCTCTCGAAGAAGTTTCATGGCCCTAAAGCCAGGACGCCTGAGTGGCGTCTCTCGGCGGCATAGGCACCATCGAGATCAGCTGCGGATGCAGTGAGAGCCAGTGGCGACTAAGGGAGGCAGCAGGCTCGCGAAAACAGGCGAGTGATCCACTTCACGCGGTGCAGAGCGAGTGGCATCTCTCCAGCATCGACCAGCAGACTCTCAATGGGAGAAGTGCGAAAGGCACCGGTCGCAAGGCGAAGGCCGGTGTGGTGGATAGAATCCACCTTCCGCAATAAACGCTCTGCTGCGGATGCATAAAACTCGCATCCGTAGTCGAGCTTCGAACGAACAAAGGATCGATAAAAAGGTAGGGCAGTATCCCTATCAGAACCTTAAGCGCTGAACGTCACGGAACGGAGAATGTCCATGGCAAGGGTACAAGAGTCCCTAAGGCTGCGAATATGAGCCTTCCAGTTGAGGCCTCGGTCGAATACAAGCCCAATGAAACGGTGCGATTCCACTACACCAGGCGCACCCAATTAAGAAACAAATCTGGGTCATGATGAAGCCGTGAATGGCGGACAAAGATAACCAACTTAGTCTTGGCCAAAGAAAACTCGAAACCTGTGCGCTTCAGCATAGCGAAAGACGTGGTTCAATGCCTTTTGGTATCTGGGCCGCGCCAAAAGAGATCAAAAGGTCGTACACGTAAAGCGTAGCCAGGAAATCTTTCGGCAGCAGCAAGGTGATGCCGTTGATGTTCAGGGCAAAGAGTGTGACACTGACGACACTTCCTCCCACCCGTACGCTGAATCGACGATTTTGCAAAAATTTAGATCTAAAGATTAGGAGGCGTCCCCTGGCCTCCATCGTGTGGAGAGTCTCCATGATACCGTATCGCCATGCGGTATCATTGGTTTTCTCCAGATCAAAAAACATTTTTGCGTAGTGCTGTCTACGAAGGAAAGCCTCGCAGACGGCATTTTCAATTTGAGCAGAGCATTCGATGTGGATTGGATCTTGCGGAAGTAACACTGTGCACAAGACAGATGGCCCTTGCTGACAGGTAAAGGCTAATCTAACATTTACCAATTTCTCTCTCAACTTCCGCACGCAAGTAGTTAGAGAGATCAGGCGGAAACCGGTCGGAGTAGAGTGATCTCTCCCCGGTTTGCGAAAGGCAACCACAGTAGCGATTCGCCAGGAGTCTGTGAGAAGACCCTTCACCCAGATTCTGTTGAACAAATCTCACAGAAAGGCCATGCCTTGCTCACCCAGGTGTCGAAGCATGGCGTACGGGATATCGTCTGGACCATGAACGGTGTCCGCGCACGAAGTAAGAGCGGAGCGCAACTCACTCACAGTAAACTTGTCGTTGGAGGGTTCTCCGCCTCAGGAGGTAAACTCCAGCTGGCGACCTTCCGCGAAATGAGGACGTGCATTGAATGCTGGCGGAGCAGCATCATGGCTAGAGAATGCGGAAAAAGCGGTCGCTAAGGATTCCGCCACGGATAGGGGTTCAGAGGTTGTGGTCCCATTCTCCTGGAGAACGGGAGGGGAGTCCTGCGAGAACTTGCCCCAAATCCTTTAAATCCGGTTCCATACATCAGATAAAGGGGTCTTCCCGTTAAGTGAAGCACGTCTGCCCGCCAAGAATAGAAGCAGGTATGCTTCGAAATATATCCGAACCTAGCCCTAGCCCGAAGAAATTCAAAGACAGAAAATCGTTCGGGCGGCGATTATAGCGAATGTAGGCATAACGCTTCTGTTTGAGGGCCGTCTCACACTTGACCGACCACCATAGGAGTGGTCGGCGTGCAAAACGGCCAGACGTCCTAGGAATAGTCTTTAGACCCACGGCGATGAGGTTGCCAAAGAAGAACTCAACGGCCATATCTACCGACCTAAACTCCTCGACTGAGATAGAGAATTTAATCCTTTCTTGAAATGCAGGCCACCCCGCCCGCACCAAGCACCACTGAGGTGGGCTCTAAGGCGGCAGTTGCCCTGAAAATGATATTTGAATGGGAAAGTAATCACTACCATGGAGGTCATTGACCACCCCCCAATCAAAATCAGGCTGTGCATCCGAAGAGCACAAAGATAGTTCAAGGCAAAAAAATAAAGCGGCTTTCGGACAGTGACGTGTAAACTCATCCCTGTTTAGGACACCCATCTCAAGCTCTTCGATCAAATTGGCAAGGACTTGTCCACTGGGATTTATGGAGTAAGCTCACCAAAGAGGATGCCTGCCATTCATATCTTCAAGCAAGAGATAGGGCCTCGGCATCCGTGACACGACACTGTGGATGTCCCCTGCATCGAGGTCAGTTGACGGTGAAATGTACGCAAAAATGATAGTATACCTCCTATACAGGTGCAGCTGCAACGCCAAGGCCTGAAAGGAGGTATCTAAAAAGAAAGGAAGAACGGAGACATCATGCCGGGTGTAAACCGCGCATCTTCCAGCCCGGCTATCCCGCAAGGGTGGGGTCGCAAGACCCTTATACCCTGGGAGGGCGGGCAGGGGGCACGCGCCTAGCATGGTCTCTTGCAAAAAGATAGCCAACGGGGATCGGAACGAGACGAGCCTCCGCAGCTCCTCCCAATTGGCCCGGAGTCTACGGCAATTCCATTGGAGGAATATGCCCTCCAGGCCTAGCTCGGAGGAGACGCAGGGACCCTCCTCGAACTGAAGACCCTCACGGCCACTGCCGTACGCTTCCTGGGGGGCCGAACCTCAGTCGCTGTTGGCCGGACAGAGCGCTGAAGGCGCTGTCGCCCTTAGGAATTATTGGGGGAGGTTGAGCTCGCAGGCGAGTCTTTTCCTCCCTCCACCTCGAAACCTTAGGCGGGCGTTGCGGCTTAGGAGACTTGGGGCCCTCTTTTCGAGGAACCAACGTCTCCGAGCAACCCGCGCCACCTCGGGTCGTTGGCGAAGGAGCCGAAGCTCCTTTGTTGCTGTCCTCCTTTCGGGGGACAGCGTTAGGAACCCCGAAAGATGGATGGCCTAGCGACCATCTTCAAGAGTGTTGCCTCCTGTGAGTCTAAGGACTCGGTGGAGGCCTTCTGTGCTCGTTGGCCTGGATGAGCCAAGAGCAGAGGGTGGCTTTCTATCTATTAAGGCATATGACGTCCAAGGCAGAGCCGGGCGTGCCAGGACCAAGTCCTTAGCCTCGCGGAATGAAAGTTGATCCTGGGCCTGAACGGCCAGGATTTCTTGCTTAAGGAGATATGCACCACATTGCTTCGAAGAAGCAGGGTGCGGCTCTCCGCAATTGAAACACTTGGCCACACACGATTTGAACTTATCGTGTGCAACCTTGGAGCAATTTACACAGACTTCGGGTGACCCCGACTTTGCACGTCTACATGAGCGATTCATATGGCCGAAGTGGTGACAGTAATAGCACCACCACGGCAGTGGCACGAATGCCTTCACGCGGTAGCGGTACCAACCAGCACGCACCGACTCAGGGAGCTTGTCACAGTCGAAAGTGACGAAGAGTGTAGTGGTGGGTCTCGAGGCCCTTCCCTGTCTTCTCATCACACGTTTGACCTTGACCCCCCAATGGTCAGCCAGCTCTAGTGTGATGTCCTCAATAGAGTAGTCAACGAGTTCTCTTACATAAACTACTCATTTTACAAAGGTTATGGTAGAGTGCGACGTCACACTCACCGGGGTGCCATAAAGTTCCCGAAGTTTACGGGGAAGTTGGGTTTTTTTTTTTTTTTATCTTCATCATTGGGCATGGTGACCCTCTTTTTTACACGGGACGAAATAGCTCATCACCTCCTGCAGTTGCCCTCACTGCAAGAGGTGCCAGGCGCCGCCATTTGGGACCACCCCTCCCGCCTGGGGGCCTGACAGTCCATCGGCATGGTGGCTCCTCCTTAGACACGGCGTAAAAAAGATAGATTTTAAAGACGAGAGGAAAAGGGATGTGAGAAAGGTATTGGTGGGGATGAAGCCGGTTGTTAAAAACCAACCACCCCAGACCGGAGCTTAGGGGTTAGGGAACATTGTCCCCTCCCTTCTTAGCCACGATAGGGGACGGTTGGCCGAAAAGAAGGTCAGCATCTACCCTGTGAATTTAGAGGCTGACCAGAGAAAGTTGTGGGAGAGGTTGTATGAAAAGTGAGGAAACAAGTGTTTTGAAGGAAAGGAGAGAGGCTAAGCAAGGGAGGCACGGGGTGCTGAGTCCCGTCAGCAGTACGGTCAGTATGGCAAATCGCCGCTTCCCATACGAAGCTATCTGAAGGAAGGAAGAGAGGCTAAGCTGGGGCCGGACGGGGCGCTTGATCCCGTCAACACGGCGTAGGAGAGGAGTAAACCTCCTATCCGGTTAATGAAATATTGAGGGTCCCCTGTGCAAGCACAGGGGGGTGGGGGGGGGTGGAGGTACATATATTTTTTCGGTGGAGCTGCCCGAGGGCAGCTTCGTTGATGAGCTAGGGGGAATTAGAGGGAGATTTCGTTTTATAACCTTATAAGGCATGGTGACCTTAAATTTTCTGCGGGACACAGTAGCTCACCACCTCTCACAGTTGCTCACACTGCAAGAGGTGCTTACAAGCCTGGCAGAACCATGCACCGCCATTTGGGAACACCCCTTCCGCCTGGTGGCCTGGTAGTCCATCGGCATGGCGGCTCCACCTTAAGCACGGCGTAAAAAGATAAATTGGGAAGAGAAGAGGTAAAGGGATGCGAGGAAGGTATGGGTGGGGATGAAGCAGGTAGTGAAAAAAAACCCCATCTGAAACCGGAACTCAGGGGTTAGGGAACGTTATCTCCTCCCCCCCCCCCCAGCCCCGATCTCGGACCGTTGGCTTGAGAAAAAGGTCAGCATCAACCCTGTGAAATTTGAGGCTGACCATTGAAAGTTGTGGGAGAGATTGTATGAAAATCGACGAAGTAGGGAAGAAATACAGGTTATCTGAAGGAAGAAATAGAGGCTAAGCTGAAGCCAGACGGAGCGCTGGATTTCATCAGCACGGACGCTAGAATGGCAAATCGCCGCGCCCCTTATGGAGGGAAAGATGAGAAAAATAACTAGACGAAACCATGGAACTAAAATTAAGAAGGGAAAATAAGGAAAAAAAATCAACGACAGGGAAAGAAAGGATTTGAAAAAAAGAAGGCAAGAAATGGATAGAAAATAAATGTTGCGAGAAATCGATAAACAAATTTAATGAATAAAACAACAAGAAAAATATGATTTGAACAAAGAGAAAATATCGAGGATACGGGAATAAGAAAAGAACGGCCATAGAGACATGAATCCAGGGAGGATATTACTACCAATCTTTTGAGTGAACATTCCTGAAATATTTGTTTATGTCAGCACATACTGATTAGGAGTTGACAGCTTCAGGGGTTAGACATTAGAAAGCTACACAATTCTCCTGATTCTGCTACCTTACCCAACTAAATAGAGAAACTATGAATAAAATAGAGAATAAAGAGAATTGCTAACACAATTTAACTTTTTATATAAGAAATACTAAATTATTTCATAAAAGTTGCAAATCATTTTATACAAATATTTATAAAAGAAATCGTAAAAACCGAAAAATAATTTGAAAATATTAATTGAAAATTGTAAATAATTCCAAAAGTGTTTAAAAAATTTATAAAGGACAAAGAAAACAATTTAGAAAAGTATTTGAAAAGAACTTGTCTAAAAATATTTACAAATTTAGTAAACATTTAATGAAAGAAATATTAAAACAATTTTTAAAAGAATTCGTAAAGAAATTTATAAAGAAATTGGTAGATAAAATTAGCGAGAAATTTTAATGAAGGATTATAAGCTATTTGCAAGAGCTTTATTAAACCATTAATAAAGTTATCCTAACCATTTTTTAAAAGGATTACTTTATAGAAATAATTTAAGTAAAAAATACTAGAGCAATTTATGGAAGAAGGAATAAGCAAGTTACGAAAGAATTGATTTAGTACTTTATACTGAAATCGTTAAACAATTTATGAACAATCCGTAAAATATTTTTGAAAGTATAAAGAAATTCTAAAAAAATTCTAAATCTATTTATAAAAGAATTCGCATATCATTTTAGAGAAATTTTGTAAATCAATGTATAAAGGAATTTATAAGTAAATGTTGATATAAGACAATTTATATAGTAATTTAAAAAACAATCAATAAAATATTTGTAACATAGCTTATATAGCAAATAAAATTTCTAACATAATTTCCAAACATTTAATAAAAGAAATTGCAAAGAATACACAAAATATATCTTAAAAAAAGATACATTTGTAAAGCAATCAAGAAGCTTATCTTAAAACCATTTCTTTAAAAATCTTAAAACAATCCTTAAAATGATTGTTGTTACAAAATTCTTAAAACGATTTCTAAAATAATATATTATGAGAAGTTTAAATCAATATATCAAAAATCGTACAAAACTATTAAAAAAATACGTATACCAATTTATAATATATTATATATTAAATAGTTTAGAAACAAATGCTTATAGCAATTTTACATTTTTAGTTGTATAGTGCAGGAATTAATTTTTCCATCATATTAGGATTTCACATAAATGCAACTGGCCTTTGTCTGATGATAATATTTAATTTTAAATTTTGATATTTCTGTTCTTTTATTAGATGCCTCGCGCATCTGAGAAGAAGGGAAATAACTTGTGATACACTTGTGGAGAAGTTTATTTTTTATCCAGCAAGTGAAGCATAACTGCTATCATGGATTCAAGGTTGGAGATCGGGAAATGAAGTAGTCTCCTCACATATGCTCCAACATTAAATGCAACAAACCTACACTTGTGCCTTAACAGGAAAATAATTGTACGCACTTTTTTGTTCTAATGAACTGGAGACGGCCAACAGATTATTGCAATAATGATTACTTTTGCATGAACTCTCCGATTCGGAAAGGTTTTTCACAGAAAAAAAAGATCTTGCAATATTAAAACATACAATCAATTATTTTCCCAGTGCCACGTCCAAAATTACTGAACTTTTTTGCTGCACAGATATATTTTCCAGGTGAGTCAGATGGAGTAAACAATAAAGATTGTAGTTAGGTTCCATCAATGTTAACTGCCTCAGATATTTAGTAATAATTCTCCTCTGGACACCAGCTAATAACTCAAAGTGAACTGCCCGACCTTATTATGAATTTAGAGCTCCCTAAGAATATTGCAGAGGTGGTAGGCTCTCGACTGCTGCACTGGAATCTCCTGCTAGGTAATGTTACAATTTCTAAATTTCGTCACCGTCAATAGGAGCTCAACACATTCTCCTTTAAGCATTGTGGTCTAGTGACATGCAAAAATGTCAGTAATGTTCGAAATAAATATCAATCATGATTCATGTGGGTAGAGACTTTTATTATCAGAGACAAATCATTAGGCTGGTTTGCTGTAATAATGGAAATATTACGTTAACAATTCCTTTAGGTTATGCAAGAGGTATGAAAAAACTACAATATAAAGGAGATGTTGATGTGCATAAACTCTTAACAACATAAGTGGAATTTCTATGCATATTTAAATGTTGTTGCTCTCGTGATGGATTTGCAAGGTGGATACAGAAATTACTGCGATTTTATATTTGAATTGGAGAGTCATTCAAGATATTAACACCACCTTGAGAGAAACTCATTAAACCGTCTATTGTTGGAGCCTGGGAAGAAAAAACGTTCAAAGTCTACCGTTAGTTGAATCAACTAAGACTTTCTTACCACCCTTACACATAAAAGTGCAGCTGATGAAAAACATGTCAAAGCCATAGACAAAAACGATATGAACTTTTCAAGTACCTCATTAAAAATTTCGTACCTTAAGTGATGCTAAAATTAGGAAACCTGTTTTATTGGTTCTCAGATTTGTGAACTTCTCAGGGAGAGTAAGTTTGATTATACACTAAATGGAAAGGAAAAGACTGCGTGTGAAGTATTCAAGCTAGGAGCAAAAATATTTCTTGGAAACAAAAAAACAGATGAGTACAAGGAATTGGTAGCAAACCTATTCAAGCCATATAAATAAATTAGATGCAACGTTACTTAAGATCCATTTTGGGGTGATTCAAATCTAGATACCTCTCCTTCCCTAAGCTTTGGAGCAATGAGTAAAGAGGAAGGTGAGCGGTTTCACCAAGCCATTTTTCATTCATAAAGAAAGGATAACAAGGAAAATGGAGATCAGCCAACCTCGCAGACAATTGGTCAACAAGAATATGAGGTGTCCTTTTAAAGCCTACAAGGGACAAGCTTAAGAGATTAGAGAAGACATCGATTATGGATTAAATTAGGAGCAAATTCCTAGAAATAGTTATATAAAAAATCTACAGCTGAACTAAAATAACCAGGTATGCATAATGAATCAGCAGGTCAGTCTTGGATTGAAATTCAAATCCTTGGAGCTTTATTTCCACCATCTAGTTCTATTAGACTCAGAAATCAAATATGTTCTTCCGAGTACGAGTGCTTTTTCTCTAATCTTCTTCCTTAAGGTTCATAATAAACCCCGCTCCCAGGTCTCAGAATATAAATAGGGTTCGCAAAGTTTGCCGTTCCTCCTCCACTGACTAAATATGGCTTGATGGTTGAACCTGACGCGTTTCCCATTGAAAAAATAATTAGTTTTCTTATTTGTATGCACACAGGAATGTTAGGATGTGCATGCGAGTAAGAGTAATATTTATACTTCTGTTAGAAGGTTTTTGTATATACACTATACAAATTTTAGTGTAAGTTAATAAAAAAAATTATTACGAATTCTACAACGTAACAAAAATCACGGAACGAACGCCTGGCCGTTGGCAGACTAGGTAAAGCTAGGAAGAAGAGAAGTGGCCTTAAAGCATTTACATAATCTTGAAGCACAGATTGAGAAGGCGTCTAGCCCCATGGAGGGAAGTCTAATGCTGGCTTAGCCACCGGGAGAGCAATTAAAGGGTAAGAGGGAATCACAGCCTTCAGGGCTTTATAAACAAGGAAAATCTTAAAGATGTTGCGTAGTCAGGATCGAGATCTGTGGCGAATCATGTCTCAACCTATCCCATGATCAATTTAAAAAGAAGAGATCCGCCAGAGTGAGGTTGCCCGCAAGAGCTAAGCCAACAAAAGTATCAAACCTTCACGGATAATAATATGAACTACGCGACGAGATACATCAATAAACTGAAGATCTTTTCTCTAAACGTTTATGGCTGGATGGGTAAAAAATTTATTTACTACAATATAATCCATGAGGTACGCCCAGATATCGTCCTCATTTCTGAACACGGATTTAATGAAGAAACCGACCCTCTAAAACTATATAACTACATCACCATCACAACTAGCCACTTGAATATAAGATATGACGGCGTCGCTCTTGAAGTGCGAAAGAGCATCAAGGAGATAAGTAACTTGAAAGAATTGTACCTAGCAATAAAAATTAGTACACCTATCGACGATCTAGTTATAGCAGTAGATACCAGCTACCAAGAAGATCATATTTGCCTATACTTAATTTCCTCTGCCTAATCAGAAAGAGCTGTTAAGTAATTCTCATAAGCGACCTAAATGCTCGTTGCAGGGAAACAGGCTGCCCGACGGCGTTCAACGGGGAAGGTACCTCCCTGAGGCTTCTTATGGAACGCGGCGTGGTAAATATAGCATGCCCAGATTTCGCTACATACCTAACGAGGAGATCCTCTACTACTCCCAACATCATACTAACAAATAACAATTTCGCTCTAAACTAAAATACCACCCCTGGCGCATATTCTCTATCTGATCACCTTAGTATGATTACTACAATCTCAGTCTCACCTATTGTGGTCAAAATCCCGTCCCGCAAATGCTTGCCCAAGGCAGACTGGATTGAATACAAGAGAGTCCCTTAAGAATTTCTGGTAGAACCGTTTGCCGGTACACCCTCGAAGACATAGATCAGCACTTCGAAGACCTTATCACCAAGATTAAGGAAACAGATAGAATAGCTATCCCGAGGGTTGAATAAAAAATTCTCCCTGCCCCACGATGGAATGAGAAGATTACATCAAGGAAAGATAGACTGAAGGAACTTATTACTGAAATAAACGAGAACGGGAACACGGCAGAACAATACTATGAATTTAGAAACTTGCGCATGGAGATTAAATATATTAGCAGCGAGGAATCTAAGACAATCTGGGATGGCATTATTGATAAAATAGACGTGCAAACCGACCCCCCAAATTTTAGCCTTACATTAGACGATTAAGTGGCACTCAGCAAAATAAGACCAATATTGCCATCAAGCCTAAGGAAATAACGATCACCGAGGACCAAGAGATAGAAATCCACTTCAAAGAGCACTGTAAGAGAAAATTCGACATCACGGAGGAGTAAAACAACGATTTTGACGGGGAATATGAGGAAAGAGTCTTGTCATGCCTGGAAGAGCGAGTACTAACTATAACACCATACCACTTCGTCGATAACACTCGACGAGTAGAAACCGGAAGAAAACCATTCACTAATTAAGAGTTTGAGACAGCTTTACTGAACTTTAAGCAGAGGGCCCCTAGCATATCAAATATCACCAAGGCGCATTAGTGAATGCCCCACCGAACATCAATGAAGCCATACTAATTCTCTTTAATGCCTGTTTAAGCGTTGGCTACTTCCCAGATCTACTTAAAAGGGCCAGAATGATCTTTATTTTAAAACCAGGGAAGCCCTAAAAGGAAGTAAAAATTTACCGACCCATATCCCTTCTAGAATTTATTGGGAAACTTTTAGAAAATCTTCTGAATGACAGACTAAAAAACCTCCTAGAAACAAGGGACGGATACAATATGCAACAACATGGTTTCTGTAGACACCTCGGTACGGAAACTACCGTTGCCTTTTTGACAGAGTTCATTGCAAAAGCAAAGGCTGAAAATAAGAAGCTGGACGTCGTACTCAGAGACGTGGCCTTTGCATTTGAAAATGTCTGGGTGCCCAGATTGAAGAACAAATTATGTGATGTTGAGATGGAAATTAAATCACCAGAATCCTTTATGATTATTCAGAGGATAGAGAGTCAACTATAAAGATCAATTAACGCAGGGGTGCCTCAAGGGGGATGTCTGAGCCCAACGTTATATACTATCTACACGAGTGACCTCCCTTTTCCTACTTAAGATTACGCTATATATGTACAGCTAGCCGACGGCATAACTCAAATTATCATAAGCTACTATCCAGCTCCTGTAGACGTCGCAAATAGGAAAGCTAGGGAAATTAACAATCTCAACCTCTATGAGAAAAGAAACAAGATTCGCACCAATATGGATAAGTTTAAGATTATCCTTATCAGACGTTTAAAAATGGCCGACATTAGAGTAAATGGCGAATACCATCCATATACCCGAGAAGTCCAAGTTCTGGGATTGAAGATCACAGCAAATGGATATAATCAACATATCAAGGAGAAGGTCTCGCAAGCCAAGATCAGACTTAGGCAACATTATAGGTTCAGAAGACTCTCCTTCCGCAACAAGAAAAAGTTATATTTGGCCTTAGTCAGACCAATCTTGCTATACTTCGCCGTCTCATTACATTTGTCAAACAAGACACAAACTATCACGGCACAAATAGTGCTAAATCAAGCACTACGCTTCATCCTTGATCTCAGCTTAATGGACATGATCCCATCGATTAGACCACACGAACTCGCAAAGATCGACCTCCTGAATGTGATGATGCACAGAAGAGCAACAGAAATATGGAGAACATACATGAATACTTACCAGAAAGAGTCATGCAGAACATAGGAATACCCGAAATTGACAACCTGAATAGATTTTACCGACAAGGATTTGCCAGCAGCCAACAGTGGTTGCAAGAATACATAGAACCAATATATAAATAACTACTTCTCACCGGAAAAACGATACATATTAATATTCAAGTAATTGGGATATTAAACTGAATGTTACAAAAAAATAAAATAAAATAAAAAAATAAAAAGATCTGGAGTAGAAAAAATAATCAAGACACAATTGAAAGTATCCGTAGTGGACAAAAATACTTTAAAATAACAATAGATAATCAAAAAACCAAGATAGCTCTATCTACAAAAAGGCCAAAAATACGAAAACAAAAGCTTCAATACTTGAAACAACATGCACGAAAGCATCACAGAAGTGCATGGAAAGCCATAGCCAGACGTACTAGCACAACATTTCCTGGACATAAAAGGCATTATAGATTTATGAAAATTTAATGCCTAACAGCTCTACGTTGACGCTTAAACGAATATTATATAGGAAAAGTCATTCAAATAACAATAGTGCCTTTGCAAGCAATAGTATATTCGAGTGTCATAAGTGCCACGTCTAAGCGAAATCAACAAAACCAGAGGAATTTTTTTTTGTGGAGCAAAACGAAATTCGTTTTTTTTTATCTTATTTTTTTCTTCATTTAAAGGGAATTGCGGCTGAGTGGGGGCTAACAGCCCAAGAGGCTTTTAGATATGGGTCGACAAATTTGGTTTTTAGGACCCAACGACGAGGTTTGCATTTAAAGGAACATGGAGGACGGACTTGTTGAGAAGTTTTAGTTTAATAGCAAAGAGAAGCAAATGGAAGCAAGGGACTGACAATGTAATGATGAAACAAACGGGAGATAAAATAAATAAATGCAAAGGAATGATGCTTGGTTACTGTAAAATATGTTGCAAGATTAAACTAAAAAGTGGCAGTGTATTAAAAATTATTCGGGTGAACATAACTATGGCCCGAAACTGCGAACGAGTGCAGTAATCGTATACACAAGCTGAAGTCATAGATCCCACTGCAAACATCAGTGACAAATAGTAACGACTTTCTTCCCTCTGGTAACGAAACAGGTACCGCACGCTAAGCTTACCCTGATTATGAGATCCAACAAAAAGGTGGGGCACAGTGTGAGGCACAAAGCTTTTCTCACCTAAGGCTTTAGGTAAGCGCTTCATTAATTGCTGCTACATCTCGCGAGTACGTCGTATGTCCACTGCTGAGTCAACAAATAATGACTTGATATCATATATGCATTTGGGAATAAGTCCAAGAGAATAAACAGGGGAGGGTGTTGGATAATACTCAACTGTATAACCAATGGTACCATCTCCCATATTCTTTTCCCTATTTCCGAAGTACTAAGCTGATGCCTTCTATGTAGTTACTATGGAAAAAGGCGTGAACCAGTCGAGTGACTCATTCAATGTAGAAAACATGGTCCCTTCAACCAGGTTCTCTTTTTTAGCACCCAGTACATATCTATGAATCTTGCAAGAGACAATCTAGACATCACCTTGGAGTAGAGTAGCCGAAGTATTTAGGTAAATGGAACGATTAGCTGCTGAGATTCTAATGATACAAAGACATTTAGGGCGCCTACTGGGTTGCTATGAAGTAATAAATATCTCCCAAAATCACAGGGAAAGTAATCTTTTGTAGCAAGCTGTACACTTCAAACAGCTTACTCGTCAAGATAGACGTAGCGTATCACCTGGAAAAAGGAAAAAATAGCTAGCAAATATGAACGCAATATGCCGATTACGTAGAAGCTTTGGTAGCAGAGGTGTAACTAAACATATTCCTTAGTAGTATTTACTTGGTTAGCGTCTTAGGCAGAACCATTTATTCCATCTTTCTGAAAATCACGCCATACTCTCGAAGGAAGCTCCTAGCCCTGAACCAGTGAGAGTTAAGTGATGATTGACTTACTAGTCAGCATAGTCACAATCGAGTTTGGTTGAGCAAGAAATCATATACGTTAGCGAATAGACGAGAAAACGTGCCGGCGACTACATGTGCATTAAATTTCGGATAGGGCCTAAAGCGAGTGACACCGACGCTGCGTAAACAAGAAGGCTCTGAAGGGAAAGCAACCAATCATCAATGGGATACCCATGTGAGGTACGCAATCTACCATCAACAATATAAGTCTAGATGGTGAGGAATAAATCTCGCACACGTAATCAAATTTTGAGCTAATAAACGAGGAGTAAAAATGAAGTACGTTTGTAAATACAAAGCTTTTCATGATGACATCCAGGAAGCTAAAAAATTCCATGGCGCGAGTATATGAGACAGTAAGGCAGCGATCGTTGCTTCCAAGGTAACCTATAAGTAAAATATAATACTAATGAAACTGCGCATGTTTACCACGTCTAGGTAATCACTCCCTAGGTAAATAACCGTACCTGTGTTATTTATATGACACCGAATTAAATGCACTAACTTGGTCATTGTCAGAAGAAACTGAAACCCCCGCAGTTCAGCATAAAGATTAAACCAGTTCAGATAATTTTAGAATCAATGCTACAAGTTTGACATCGATAAGCCTTAACCCTCGGTACGCCATTTAGCCACTTATTGTTTTAGGGTACTTGGCCTTTCAAAAGTGTGTTTTTACTTTGCCAGTGCATAGGGACACAAAGTTTGAAAAAAATATATTATACTTCAGGAGTGAGAAGGTAGCAAACTTCGTTGGGGTCATCTGGAACCCCACCTATCATACCGTGTAACAATTTTATTTTGTTTGTTTTTCAGATTATAGGTTATAAATGATCTATTTTACCGTCAAAGTGAGGGAATTAAAGAAGATCCTCCTATTTTTAATGGTGGTAATGACTCTCGTAGGGACTTATCAGATGCAAATAAATATGAGCCACAAGTTACTGCTGGAAGTGATCATGATAGGGAGATATGCAGTGATAATGTGAGTGATACTGAGAGTGACAATTCAAATAATGATGATACTCCTCGAAAAGAGTTTGTGCTAGGAAGAGAAAAAGTAACTAAGTGGTATACTCTAACTCCAAAACGTGGAAAGCACTTACAGCAAAATATTTTTCGTGCAAAGGCTGGTGTTAACAGTTCCTTTCCAACACATAATGAATATGCTGCATTCAGCCTTTTCATAACAGATGAAATAATTCAAACAATTCTTGAAGCTACGAATAAAAGTGGAAGTGTTGTGTATGGTAGAAACTGGAACGATGTGGATGCTGTACAAGAAATTGACACTGCTTAATACTCTGAGGAAGAATAAAAGGGAAATTCCTTCATCATTTCAAGCATCAAAGGATAATAAAGTCAACTCATCAAAATTTGACCTTTCCGAGACAAACGAGATACAATCTGCAGCTATGTCCCAGCGGAAAATAACAATGTTCTATTGTTAAGTTAAATGCATTTCAAAAAAAGGTAGAGGAAGAAGAACCCTTCAAGCCTCATGTGATCCTTGACTACAACAAAACAAAAAGTGGTGCTGACCAATTGGACCAACTTGTAAAGAACTACACTTGTAAACCCATATCAAACAGATGGCCTTAAGTTGTCTTTTACTGGATGGTAAACGTTGCAGGTTACAATTCTTTCACTTGTTTCAAAAAGTAATATCCCACTGCATATGAAAGGACTCGAGGGCGAAGAAAATTTCTAGCAGAGCTGTCAGAACAATTATGCTTGCCACAAATCAAACGGCGTTTTGTGTGATCTGGAAGTTATATGCCAATGTATGCTAAGATGTGTATAAACGCATTTGTGAAGAAAGACGATACACCATTAGCATCAGAAACACATAATCAAGGAGTGCGAGTGAAAATAAGAAGATATGGACTTTGTCCTAGAAAGATGGATAAGATAACAAAGAAGTCATATAAAAACTGTGATACGGCTATTTGTGAGGAGCATGCATATTTAGTTTGTACTGAATGTTTACCAGCTTTGTATATCATTCAGGAGTTTTATGATGCAAATGTCACTCTTGTTTATATTTATGTTTACTTGATTTGCTAAACATTCAGGGGTATTCTGAAAATATATGTCAGTAGTGTTTTCGTTCTGAACATGTATTCGACCACAATTTTCGTGTAATTTCATTTTCATGATACTGTTTAATTTTTCTTTGTCTGTTATTATAACTGAGAATACATTTATTTTATTATGTTAGCACCATGGCGAATGAATAATATTGAAATAGACTTAGGATATATGCCATAAAAATCATTAAATGTGCAAATTTCGAAAGTTTGGCAAAAATTCCTGAAAATTCTGGGCAACACATGTACAAAATTCAACATTTATAACTTTGTGCATATGGCAGAAATCCACCACTTAAGTTGGGGTCTTTCAGGCCCCCACGTGACATTTTTAGGGGTTTTTTTCTCACCTGGCGTACGGCGAGTAAAATAAAATCGGAAAACATAGATTTTGGTGATAACTTTGATGCTCATGGTAAAACCCGCAAAACAACACCAGCCCCAATCTTGAATTTGCAATTAACGTTTTCGTATGATCTGAAGCAAAATTTGAAAGGCGATGTAAGGTAAAAAGTTGAGCTCCACTGTAAATGAATTAAGCTAGCAATCAGATGTTTAGATAAATTTGACTGAATCCATCCCCAATGTAATAATCTTTTCTTTCCTTTCGAAGAGCAAACAGGGTAGCTATTTTGACAGGAAAATGGGAAATTAATCTAAGTAGATACTGTTAAACAAAACAGAAAATAGCCGAGGTTCATTCTCCTAGGTCTGGTAACATAACTTAGAGTGTATCTACCAGATTTACGGCCTTATTCAGACAAAAAGAGAAAACGGAACGCGACTAACTTGGCGAAAACAGGTAACTGAAGTGTTCGCCACATCTGCAACTTGTTGAAATGCTGATGGAGAAGCAACCCTCATAAAGGATGCAGAGAGAGTGGTAGTTAAGGAGGCTGCTAAGGAATTATCGTGCGAGATGCCTTTCCTGAAACCTGATTAATTGGAGGGGTGTTCTGGAAGAGCATTCAAATCATTTTGATACCTTTCGGCAACTCTGCAGGAGGGGTTCTCCTATGGAATGAAGACACCTATACCCACCAGGAATTGAGGCGACGTCCTTCGAAATAAAAAGTAATTTGACACTCGCCAGACGAAGGTAGAGATAAAGAGAAATTTAGAAAAAATGGCAAAGAAGATGAATAAAAATAGAAATATAGAAATAATGGATCAAACAAAAACATAAAAGGATATATAAAAATCAATTGGGATTAATTGGAATGTAAAGACAAAATGTGAAAAAGTGTACAAAATGGATGGGGAAAGAGACAGAAGGAAGAAGAAAAAATAAAGTAGAAAAAAGAAAGAGGTGAAGGTGAAAAAGAATCCTCAAAGGGAAGGAAACGATTTTTGAATTTATCTCGCAAAAATCCATCGAGTCTCCAAGACCCCGGGCGTAAGAGAGAGGAAACCTGCCTTAGAACCACCTGCCCCTTCCCATCCGTCACCAGACGAGCAATCTAGACACGAACCTGTTTCTAATTTTGACACAGGGACTTTGTGATTTAATAAAATTTATATATAGAGTGGATCTCCTAAGACCTAGATTAATACAAATAAAAGGAAATCGCACCCAAGTCAGCCAAAATATCTCTAGTACAATAGTGATTTAAGTTACGTTAAGTTAAGGCAAACCTTTGGCACCCCAAAATGGTTAAGTCCTATAGATATATTTAATTATAGTAAATAATGAAGTTCAAATTCTAGTGACAACTAATTTTGGTAATACTTCAGATTTGGGGTGCACGGTAGGTGGCGCTGTTAGTAGGCTACAATTTTTGGCTACAATATATCTCTTATGACGTCAGACGGCAGCTTCAGATGTGACCAATCACGGCGTTATATTTTTTTGTTGTTTTGAGATTTGTAACTTTTAGTCTGTATTATTTACTAAATATCTGTGCCTCTGCTCGTTTATAGTTTTTTTCTAAGTTAAGTAAGGTTTCTTTATGTCTTTTATGGTTTTTTCGTATGTTTTGCTTTGCAGTGAACGATTACAGATTCTTACTGGCAACTTCGTAGCTATAAATAGAACCCGCTTTGCATTTTTGTCTGTTTCGTTATTGCTTTTTCGTGCTCTAGTTGTGCTTCTTCGTTATTCGAATTCGGATTTATTTTGCATGACCGCAAAAAACTTTTAGATTATTTAGAGGCGCATAAACTAATCAAGAAACCTATAAAGTAAGTTTTGTTTGTCATTAGGATTGGTTTTTCTGAACAGTAAAAAGCTGTTGGGGGGAAAAATCAGTATATTCAAGGGGACTACTCGTGGGGGAGATATCACTGCGGGGGGGACTAACCTGCGATGATCCTGAGTTTTAATTAATTGGGGGTTCTGGGGGGCGCAGCCCCTTAGTATATACTAATATACAAAAATATATAACTCCGTAATTGTTCACATCTGACGCTACCGTTTGACGTCATAAGACATATATTGTAGTCCAAAATTGTAGCCTATAAACAGCGCCACCTACCGTGTGCCCTTAAACTGAATTTTTACCCCAATTTTCATCCCATAAACGTCTAATTTAGGAGATCTGTGATTGAAAAAAATAAGTAAAGAAAATAGTTAAGGCTTAGAAATTAGGTGAAATTAAGGTATCTCACCAAAACAAGGTAGGCTCAATACCCAATCAGGAGTTACCCGAAATATCTCGACTAAATAAACAATTGAAATAAGATTATTTAAAACGCTAAAAGAATTTACTCAATGACAAAGGAGAACGGACTTTTATACAGGTGGGATGCAGTGTCCTGGGCATACTTGTCCCAATTACCTTCTTGACATATCCACATTATCGGGATGATGGTAAATGAGGGTGAAAAAAACATGTTAATACACCAGGTTCGAAGCGCACGGTAGATGGCGCTGTTAGTCGGCTACAATTTGGGGCTACAGCATATCTCTTATGACGTCAGACGGTAGCGTCAGATGTGACAATCACTGCGTTATATTTTTTTGTTCTTTTGGCAATTTGTAAATTTTAGTCTATTATTTACTAAATATCTGCGCTCTGCTCGTTTATAGTTTTTTTCTAAGTTAGGTAAGGTTTCTTGATGTCTTTATTGTTTTTTGTTTTGTTTTCGTATTTTTTTTTTACTGCGAATGATAACAGCTTTTTACTGGCAATATCGTAGCTTATAAATAGGAGCTGTTTTGCAAATGTTTTTCTTTCGTTATTGTGTTTTCGTGCTCTCTATTTCTCTGTTACTTATTTTGCTCTTGTATTTTCTTTTCTTGCCTTCTTATCTTCTTATTCAGTTAGCAATTTTTCGGAACTTGTTTTCTCAGAAAGCAACTATGTGATAGTGTAATAGCAGGTGTACCTGGAGGTGCTCAATGGTATTCCGAAGATTTTTCCAGTTATAGACTGGAGATAAAAATTATAGAAGGGAGATTAAAATTTCTTTGAGTTGAGAGTTTAACAGGGACAATAATTATGCTACGCTGTCCTTCTCGGTGTTCCACTGGTTCACCCCGAAGACCTTCTTAAAGGGGGTGAGATAAGACCCGAAGTCTTACCCTTCTTTAAAGGCGCGGAGTTTCATGGTCACAGACTGCGGTGCGTCTAACCTAAAACTCGAGTTTATGAGGAGTGTCTCGTTCCTCGCTCTGCTCATCTCCTATTCGTGAGAGCAAATTGTCTCTCTTTCTTCTCGTTGGTTTTCTCTTTCCTCTCGTTCCTTTTTCTTTCTTCTTTCTCTCTGCTCATCTCCTATTCGTGAGAGCGAATTGTTTCTCTTTCTTTTCGGGGTTTTCTCTTTCTTCTCGTTCCTTTTTCATTCTTCTTTCTCTCTTCTTTTGGAGTGATCTGTAATGTTTGTGCTAACTTATAATGTTTTTATACGTTTTCGAAGTGCCATTGCTTGGGGTTGGATTTCATGACTTATATGGCGGGGAAACTTATAATTTCACAGTACATTAAGATATCTCTAAATGTTTGGAACTTTGTATTTGTGATTTTCCAGCCATATCTTATATAACAATGGCACCTATTTTTTCAATTGATAGTTGCTTATTTGCTTCCTTTATAGGAAGAGTAAATATACAGCCCTTTTGATGAAAAGAGTTGTTATTTTGTCCACCCACAGTATGAGCTGGAACTTGACGACACATCCACTCATAACTGCTGCTAGCAGCCAAGAGACGCAACACAGGACAAAAAGCCCTATGACTGTTCAAAACAATGCAGTCTATCCCAAGTTTCTAGCTACATAAGAACATATTTTACAGCTTTCTGAAATATTTATAAAATAAATGTGTTAGGGATGGTGATTAGATTTTTTTGCCGCACTGTAAACAGGAGAGGAGCGATGAGGTTTTGTTAGGCTGATTGAATAGTGCTGCTGCCCTCTTCCAGATGGTCCGCACCGATCTTAAGAGCATTGGTAAGTGACTTGTCATCATCATCATCATCATCATCATCATCACTAACTTTATAATTCAAGAAGGGGATTTTTTTTAGTATTTAAATAATAATTTCATCTTAGTTTGGTTATGACGTATGTTTTTAATCAAAGTTATTCCTAATAATTCTTTTATAGAATCAAAAAACAAAATAGCAAAGTTCAGAAATAAATACAAGTATCGAAAATTTGTAAATTTTTTAAAACACAAAGAATTACAAATGATGATGTTTAGAAAATTTAGTTGAGTTCCTTTATAAAATGATTATAATTGGTGAAGTTGAGAAAATTTATAAAAATTTAACTATAGCTGATTTTTTAAAATTTGAAATTTTAATCTTAGTAGTGAAGCGCAAGCTTTCCCCGTAGTGGGGAGGGGTGAAGCCATTGCCTTGGAATTTAAATACTTCCGCACCAATACAACACCCCCAAAAGAGCGTTTAAATTTTCCAAGTTCTAAAAAAACGCACGGAACGAGAGAAATAGGTTCAATGAATCAGCAACATGACACCTCAAGAGTAACATAATATTGCTTTCCCTTGAACATGGAAAGGAAGGTGAAGAACAGAATTTCTCTAAAATTTAGATTAAGAGAATGATAAACCATTTAGTAGAGAATAGATTGGAAGGAAGAGAAGAGGACTTTATTAATTAACTGCAGGGAAGAAAACAGGTCTATGGGTCAAACAAACCTCATGTTGAGTTCATTTTCTGTCCAAAACGAGTCGCTGGCTAAATGTAGCCGGCTAAAACCAATGCTACCAAAGGTAAATAAGGTCACTGAGTTTAAATATGATATAACTCGACCAAGGGAGGCGCCACTTAGTGGCAAGGGGTGCTAGATCGGTTATCTTTAGAGATATAAACGTTAAACCAATTTTACAAGGGATAATTTATGTTTCTAAGTCTAAATATAATTGATTTTCGCCACCGGTCTAATAGATCATGTCGCCCAGTTAAAACTAACTAAATGCTATGAGGAAGAAAATGTAGGAGAAAAGCTGTTTTCTGATCAACTATACAGATATTGCAACATATTCAATCTAATTGTTTGTTAAATGTTGACAGGGCAACGAGACGGCAAGAATACTAATCTCTTGACAGACATATGGATAATGACCTGCTACTATAAGGTTTTGGATTTGATTTTAACCACTGAACAAAATGACGTGTTGTGATTCTTTGGAAAATAGTAAATTTAAAATAATTCATTTGAATATAAATATTTCTCAAACCAATAATAAAATTCCTAGTTACTTCCATACCTTAGATCTTATAATTTTGCTCTCGTTCAAGAGTTTAAAGCACCTAAATTGGGATGGAATTTTGAACGAAAAGTTTTCCTAAAGCTCGTAAATTGTATGAAATTAGATTAATGCAGAGTCGTACAGATTTTATTTGTATATCCATATTAATATAATAGCGAAATAAAATAGCAATAAGAATTAAAAAATACAAAATTTGTCAAAACATATTATATTACAGGAATGTAACAAGTAGGTGAAGCTCTCGCAACTTAAAGCCCCTCTAAACGGAATCAGAAAGCTTAGTGAGTAACCTGAGGATGATGATGCTGGTCTATTCCTTGGGGAAGAGCTGCCTTAACGGCCTCTTTTCTGTCCTGCTAGAGGTTTTACAGTGGATTCATATCAAGAAACTGTCAAGTCAATCATTGTGACAATTTTTGTCCCTAAACTACTCAATAGTTTACGCAAACTTGTGACTTGGGAAGTTGTACCCCTGGTAATTTACATCCCAATCATTCCTGAAAAGTATTGGGCTGAGAGCAGCAAGTAATCTCTACGAACTAATTCTTCATCCATCTTCTTTACTCTGACTTCCTTAAGGTTTATTAAGGTATATTATTCTAATATTCTTCTCTAGTTCTCCTAATGTATCTAAATAAGATTTCTGTTTATTGTCACAAAGATTCAAATTTGATCACTAAACTGCATTGCAATCGATTCCATTCAGTGCTTATTTGTGCTTCTAGATTTAGCTAGGCAGCTTTCTGGTTTAGTAGTTGTTCTCGTAGTTTTGTACGTAGGGTAGTTTGAGCCTAGGTGATAGATTATATTTATTTCGACTATAGTTTACAGACTACTTCTTGAAGCATTTATGGTTCTCTTTCCGGAAGCATCATCGTTGGTGTTTAGATTCCACATATGAATGGTTGGTTGCTGGAATTTAATATCCTAATCAAATATTGGATGAAATTCTTCTTGGTGGTCGGTATCCACTGGATTACACCATCTTCCCATTATCTATTGTACGCCTCATCAAGTCCTCTTATTTTTTTTGTATTCCATTCATTTTTTTTATACCTCTCACTGTTCCTTCAGAATTATTTTTTGGTTTTCAATTGGTCATTGTGCGATAGTGTGTTGTTTGAACTTATAACACGAAAAGTAGGTCTTTAATGTTGTGCACTTCTACTATTTCTATTTTCACAGGAGAAATTCAAATCGTGTCAAATGTTGTTTCAGACTTTACAAACGAGTGCTAAAACTGTATTCGAACAGAACGGCCCTAGGGTGCTAATGAGAAAAATACCCGGAACTAGCATTGGTACCAGCCCACGTTCACGGTTGACGGGCAGAAACCTTTTTATCCAGACGATCCAAGAGTACCTGCATCTTTGTGTCCTTCAAGCACTATTAACCTATAGAGTAAAAACGTTGCAATTGAAAACCTCTTCCCCGGAATGAGTTACCATTCATAATTACCGCCCCGAGAAATCAACTCAAAATGTTGACCTCCTCAAGAATAGACCATAAACTAAGCAATAGCATGTTTGTGACAGGCAATAAATAAACAAATCTTTATTCCAGTGTTGACAAATCAAAGCCTTAAACATCCGAATAACGAAACAGTCAAACTTAATCTATAAAAAACATAAACGTTTAATCGTTAATCGAAATTAATTAGAAACCTTCGATACGTAAGGAATACAAGTCATTTAGGAGGCAAATGCTTTATATCGGAATTGTCAAGGAACAGAGCTCTCCAAAGAAAAGATTCTTAGATAACACCAGAACCCGAATGAAAAAAAGTGTAGATCCGAAATTAATTAGATTCATTTGAATTGACGCCAATATCTCAAAATGGAATGAAAACTCTAAATATTAAACCGACTAATCAAAGTATAAATTAAATTATAACGGCTCCAATGCTAAACAAATGCGAAGAATAGGTTGAGGAAAAACTCGCGGTTTTATCAAACTTATGCATTACCATTAACAAATTTAGAAAAACTTCATTTTTAATTGATAACAATATGCAATTTAATCAATAATGTATTCTCCGTTGTTATTTACGACTTCTTCCCAACGTTCAACGAGTTTTTCGATGCCTCTGCAATAAAAGTTTCTGGATTTTGAATCGAAAAATTCGTCTAACTACGTTCTTAATTCCACATCAGTATTGAACGAAACGCTGCGCAAATTGTTGGCGCTCGGAACAGATGGAAATCCAGGGAAGCCAGGTTTGGTGAATAGGAAAGATGCGGCAGGATTTTCCAATTAAGCGTTTGGATGGCGTCTTTCGTCATATTGGCAATGTAAGGACAAGCATTGTCGTGTTGCAAAAGGACTCCATAACGTCGATGAGGTCGCTTTTCACGAATAGCTTCCGCGAGTCGAAACATTTGTTGAACGTAGAATTCTGCATTGACAATCTCGTTGTTCGCAAGGAGCTCATAAAGAATGATGCATTCACAATCCCACCACACACAAAGCATTGACTTTCATGGATGAAGTCATTGCTTTAATCACGGAAGTGGTTTTTTATTGGGGGTTAGGCATTGTTTTTGATGGTTTATGTCGACATAAACACACCACTTTTCGTCCTTAGTGATGATGTGGTGAATAAATCTGTCCTTATATCTACGAGTAGCCTTGTGACTAGAAAGCAAACCTGCGGCAATCGTGTAGCGTTGAAGGTTTGTTGCTTTCGCTCAAAGCGTACGGAACCCATGCACTGTGTTTTTGAACTTTCACCATCGAATGAAGGTGATTCACTACAGTTTTATGATCACACGGCAATTTTACAGCCAATTCTCTAGTCGATTGAAGAGGATTTTCATGAAGAAAGTCATTCCATCTATCTTCATCCAACTTAATGGGGGCGAATAGAACGTTGTACAGACAATTCTCTAGTCGATTGACGAGGATTTTCATGAAGAAGGTAGTTCAATCGATCTTCATCCAACTTAATGGGGCTCCCAAATTTTTTTTCGTCATTAAGATTGAAATGACCGTTTTTGAAACGTAAAAACCACCATTGAGCTGTCTTTTCTGATAAAGCACTTTCTCCGTACACAGTAAAAATAAGGCAACGAGCTTTGGCTGCGTTTGCGTTGTTCCCGTCTTGATTGAAAATCAATAACAACAAGTGTCGAAAATGCGCCTTTCTTTCAATTGACATTCCATTTTGAGGGTACAGAACAAAAATTAAATTAACACAACTTTTAAATAAACCGCAATAACTTATTACTCAACTTCAAGACGTAGCCTAAGCAAATGCCTAATAGTCTACGCTGTTAAGAGACGTAGCCTAACCTTTGCAAATATTTCTCTCATTATTTATTATTGTTTCTTAATATGTGCACAAATTACGTCAATAAAACCTAAATCAACAAAACATTAAAAAACGCAAGAACTTATTCCTAAACCTAATACCTTAACAGATACATGATTTAACTCCATATTGTCAAAAACTAGAGCTCTCCGAAGAGAAGACAATTGTATCACGCATTAACCGAACAACAAAGGCCTCAAACCTGAGTTTCTATCAGCCTTCTTCAAATTAAATCACAACTCGTGGGAGTGGTAACGTAATTACCTGAAGAATTTTACCAGGTTTCTGCTATTAAATAAAGCAAATAACTTATTTAAATACAAATCGTCCTATTCTAAATATAATCTGATTCGCAGGGCAAATACCACCTTAACTTATTTTCCAAAGCCGAAGGATACCGACTTTAAGATCACCCATATAAGGGAAAAAAACGAAAGCAAATCAAATGCATTCAAATCTCATTCGTATGAAAACCCAAATCAATTTTCATGAACGAATCAAAGGATCTCGAATCAAGGAAAACGGAGCTATAGCAGCTACTTGCCACAGCAGCCGGAAAGGCAAACTATTTCAAGAAACTCCCCAAATCAATCGACAAATGATAAATCAAAAATAGGAAAACAAATGATGAAAATGTAATTGACAACCAATAAAATAAAAATGATAAATATTCAAAGTACCTTTAGCAAGTGATTAATAAAATAGGCTGCTTGAAAGGCTATCCAAAACCGAGTATACCTATCTCGAAATGACTTAACTTCCCAATAAACGATAGGATAAAATATCTAAATTTATCTAAAATTACCCAAATAATAAGCAACTTTACTTCACTTTAAGAGAGATAACTTCATGCTACAACTTCTGCTTGGCCGGAAAAAACCCACAATGTAAAACCGACCTTCGACCATATAAATATTTAAGTACTTACATGAAGAGAGAGCTTTAAAAGTATCCAGTACAATTGATCACTTACCTAAAAACTTTTACATAAAAATATTTAAATATTTTACTAAACATTATATATGTAAATAAAAGGACGCTCGATTTGTTTCTGTGGCCACAACGTTGTTCGATCATAACTAAAGGTCATTCACGTTTGCGCGCAAACTACCGGGCACGCGATGTGAAACGTTTACTTATTGTAAGTATATTATATGATACAATATGATAGGAAGAGTTAGCAACTCTCCTGATTCTGCGTTCACTCCATAAAAAATAATAATAATAATATTGAATAAGTAATAATATTTTTGTTCCACAATATAATAATATCAAACAATATGCATATGTATTTATTTGCGACAGGACTTTTTATCCTGGGGTTCATCAGGTAACTATGGTAGTAAAATTTAAATCTTTAACCAAAAGTCTAGGCAGAAATCCGCGTATGTTTCCAATATGAAATAAAATGGAGCCCAACAAACTTACTTGACTCCAATCACCGCCAAAAGCAAAGTGATTTAAATTATCACTTCCAGAATATAAAAGAAACTTTTTCTCACAAAACCGGTGGACTATAAGTGAGCTTAACCCGTCAAAGATAGAATTCCACTGTCCTAAAGGAGTAAGAACGCCAATATTGTCGCGTTTATTGTTGCCCTGTCAAAAATTTGATTGCGTGCGGTAAGCGAGAAAATGTTACCAAAATTTCTTTGACATATTGACAAGCAATAATACCTCTCCATAGCTGATGTTGTTACTCTTTCCTTTTTTTCAAACAATATCGTGAACACGTGCATATGCTTGGTAGATTTTATTATTTTCTTTGTACTGTCTAATATTTGTCTCCTCTATTTATTTATTTAATTCTTCGAGGCTATGATGTACAACTCATGCCTTCATTTTGGGGCAATTTACACTCTTATTAGCCGCGATCTGAATGGGGTTTCCTGGGTTTTAGACCGAACTTTTAGATTCTTTTTTTTCAGTTAGTAGACCGGTAACACCCTACGTATTTTGGGCAAAATTGATATCTCCTCCTGGCCAGATTATGAACCAACATAAAGATCATCCTAAAAATTTTTGGTGATCCCGAGCGCACGAAGGGCCACTTATCTTTTGGGTGGAGAGTGAAGAACTAGGAATTTTCCTGTTTGACATCAACCAGCGATTAGGCAGGAACCTTCATGACCACGGGTGAGGGGGGCGTTTCACTTCATGGTTATGTGGATGCAACTAAACATGGGCAGAATTCTGTGCAACTATGTAGAAAAATGTATGCATGTATGTGTGTTTTGTGAAGACGTTTATTTTAAAGCTCCGTATTGCAAGACTCCAGGAAGGCCAGAGCAGCTGATTTTATAAACAAGCTTACTTTTCCTCTACTTAGGAAATAAATTAAAAGAGGAAAGGAGCAAAAAAAGAACTATACAAACTTAAACTCCTCCCTAAAAACATAAACAAAGGGAAAAATGGGCTAAAAAGGCGAATGTAGATGACAGAATGGGGCCTGCACTCGAAAGGGCGGGATTATGGAACTAACAAAATAAATTATTAAATTGGATGGAGGAGGTTTGCCTTGTTCACAACCACAATCCTCGAGCAATCTGTTGTAAAGTAATTCCCTCCCAGCGATCCGGTCCGTCGCGGAACCGGGAGATATTCGGTTCAGGAAATTCCCTCAGTGTAGATCATACAGTCAAGTCTCTTACAGTCTGGGAAACTACATTTTGAGACTATTATGGAACTTTGTGACTGGGTGCGATTATGCTGCCAAGGCACATATCCCGCGCCCTGCGCCAGTGTGAGTATTCTCCTGGTGAATACTCAAGCCACCCTTCCTCGTTCAGAAAGTGAACGACACACCTACCCGCTGCCTACGTGTAGCATACCGATAGTCAAGGTACTAAGTTCTCTCTTCAGAGAAACTGTAACTCGCACATATGGAACCATATTGTTCACAGCTCCTCTTCCTTGTTCTGCCAGTAATTCGGCTTCTATTAACAAACCATAAGAATCTTCCTCTTCCAAAACAAATTTTTATCTTTGTCTTCCCATTATATTCCTAAATTAAGTAAATTATCCTCTTACTATCTTTTCTTTATTCTAGAAATTTATGTCATCACATGAGTTAAGCAGAAAGGATTTATGCTAAATTTTTATTAAATCATTGATTTAGAGCAATGGGATATTTTAGCTAGTTTCCCTACCACAA
This sequence comes from Ceratothoa steindachneri, assembly GCA_963969495.1. NCBI lineage: Eukaryota > Metazoa > Arthropoda > Malacostraca > Isopoda > Cymothoidae > Ceratothoa > Ceratothoa steindachneri. The sequence continues at coordinate 103,322,657 of OZ018327.1, read as the reverse complement.
TGAAACCCATTGCTATACACTTCACTTGTTTTACCTAGTATTTTTTCAGGTAGGTCTCCCAGAGCAAATACACGCTCTAATCCTCCTAGTTCACCACCTAACCATTTCTAGCTATCATTATTATACCCCGAATAACAATTTTTCATACACCTTAACGGCAATTCTCAACAGATATTTCCCCTTTTTTTTACATTGAAGTTTCTTCCCTTTACCTTTTTACAACGTCACTCTAACTGCCTTCTTTCACCTTTCAATAATTCTTCTCCTTTTATAAGCCTTACAAAACGGCCTCCAAAGTAATTTAATAACCCACTCATCACCACTTTTTAGCATCCTAGCAACATCATTATTACTTCAAGTGATTTATCTTTTTCCTGACCTGTCAGAGCACTACCAACTTATTCCATACACCGAAACTGAAAAAGATTTACATCCATAAAGCGAATCAAGTTAACATTTGCATCAGCTTCCAAACGCAATTTATAGAACTCTTTAAAGTAATTTCGCCATCTGCTTTTGACAACTGCATTCATCACAACTTCCTGCACCTCTTCCCCTCGAATTCTGCATAGCTATTCTTTTGTAATTTCCTCACCTTTCTCACTTCATTCTAGAATAGTTTCCTGTTTGCATTGGAATCCTCATTCATCTTCCTGCTCTCATCGGGATGATGCTTCAGTCGTCTATTAGCATTTATTACCTTCCAACTCTGTTTAATCGCTCATTTTATTTATATTTTCATACTAATTTAGGCATTCAACATAATCTATCGGATATCTTTATCTTTCTTGTTAAATATTTCCCAGTCACCGACACTTTTTAAACCTCTTTCAACTTCTGGTATACCCACACACAGCCCTTTTACTACCTCCTCCAACTTCCTTAATTTCTTTCATATTTACTCTATCTACATTCTCCATTTATTCCTTTTCTTACACTTACAGGTACTCTCACATAATTTCTTTTTTATTCAATCCCCCTTCAATTCTAATTAACCATTTATTCTCGCCTCATTCATCTCTTTTCAATCAAAAACCAACAAATTTAGCTCAGACCCTACAATTATATGATTATATAGTTCTAGATTTATACCTCATACAGCTCACATCAAATACAACCCGCGGAATATTCTTTCTTACTCGGAACTAAACAGTTATACATTTCTTCTTCCTCTCACCTTTGTCTATCACACGTGTATTTATGTACACCCTTGTGCTGAAAGAAAGCGTTAGTTGCACATGTGTTTATTTTAGAACAGAACCCTACCACTCTTTTCATTTTCATTCTGGTTGTACCGAAATCGCCAGTTATCCGCTTTCTTACTCTGTGAACCATATGTCCATTCATATCTTGCAACCATGAATACCAATTCACAATTACATCTTCAATCCGCTGATTTCAGGGTTTTACACTACAAACACGCACATTTTCCCACTTGTAAATATTATCTTCACCCACATAATTTTCAGCTCAAAGAGTCATACCAACCCATTACATCATGCCACCTCGAACATAAAAGTAATACCACACACTCTTTACTCATATCAAAATGATCTAGAATTGATCGCAATCCATTCACACCATCACACACTGTAGGGGAATGGTCACTCCCCCTCCCCCCGTTCACTCTTGGTGCAGTCACAAGGTGGTTACCGCAAAGACATCCGTCAAAGGCATCGGCGGGTTCAGTGCTCAACCGCAGTGTGGCACAACTCGGTGCCATGAAAGACCCTAAAGGTCAAAATGTAAGATCTCCCACAGGAGAGTGAGATCCAGTCTCACGTCGAATAAGAAATTGGAGACGGGTTTCTCCCAATCTCGAAGGCTAACGAGGAGCCGATGTTTGACTTCATGGGAAAAACCCTTGGCCAAAAGAACTCTCCTGGCGCCGTTTTCAATCCACTCCCCCCCTTACCACTGCCTCAGTGGGGTGACGAGGTATAAATGAGGAACTCTGAGGAAAATCTAGGAAGTATACATCAGTCTCTAGGTGACGAAATCTTCGGATCAAACCGAAGTACCGAGACTGGAGTGGTAGTGTACTTGGCTCACCAGACCAAGAAGTACCCTGCAAGAGAGGAAGGGCTACCTACCTTAAGGGGCTAAGAAGAAGCTCATCCTCGACTAAGTCTCTGGTTATCAAACCAAACGATAAGTTAACTTTGGTAAGTTCAACTTACTCTCGCCAGAGAGACTCCTCATATCCTGGTGCCCCTTAAACACCAGGGGTATTCCTCTTACTTGAGGAATTAAGAACCAAAGGAGGAAAAGGCGCCCTCTCGAGCCCGTTACTCGGTGGCCACACCGAACTTTAAGTAACTTATTCTCACCAGAGAAGCCCCCCTCCGTTATCCTCGCCCTTGAAGAAGACCCTTTCCAAGTTCAGTCCTCGTCCATAAGGAAATAAGTTACAAAGGAGAACAGCTCCTCCTCGAGCTTGTTACTCGGTGATCACACCGCACTCCAAGTTAACTTGAATTAAGAACCAAGTTCGACTCACTCTCGCCAGAGAGACAACGACTGCCTAGGTGTTACATAAAGCACCGTATTGGTTCTCGTCCTAGAAGAACCCCCCTACCCCGGAAGAACGTGTGGACTCCCCAGCTGCCACCCTCGCCAAAACAACCGTGTGATCTCGCTCATGTACATCTGGCCGGCAGGATGCGTCGAGAGTAAATAACATTTCTGAGGCCTTTAAACTCCACATGAGTCCGTAAGCCTAATTTTTTATATTATTGTTGTGTTTAGAGAAAACGTTAACCAATTTTTGTGTGTAAAGTAATTTAATTAATTCTTGTTTATAATAATATTTAGAGTAGTGCTGTAGTTAATGTATAAATATTATGTATTCAATTGATAAAGGTAAAATAAAAGTTTATTTTGGGATTAATGTTCGTTTCTCTTATATATCCTTACGTGTTTCAGAACGGCTCTGTTCTTTAAGATATTCAGATATCAATATATATTAGACCCACTAAGCACTCTTAGAGATACAACAAAAAGGGGGGGAATTCTACGACATAAATAAAAGTGGTGTCAGGTTTGTAGTTTTGTTATTAGAAACAACCCAGCAGTGTCAAATTAAGAAAGAGCCAACACGTAAAGGAATATCATATCAGGAGTACGAGAATAATTGACGAAAGGAAAATTAGTAGAGTTAGGGGTGGTAACAATCTGAAGGTAATTGGTAGGCCAAGTGGTAAATTTGCTGTCAGGAGTGGTATTTCAATCAACATAGTAGTGGGATTAAGGGTAAGTTATGCTCAGCGCTACCTGGTGAGTGGTGGCATAATTACCTGAGAGTATAGTAAGGAAAATTCGACGGACCAACACAAAATGGATCCGGTCGGAAGATTTTACCAACACGCCAAAATTTTGGGATTGGAAGGCAAGGATATGGATGCCTACATCCTTGAAGAATTGAGAATACAAAGAGAAGAAGAAGAAGAAATAATAGAGTTTGATAGAAAAAGGGAAAATATAGAAATACGGATGAACGGGAAAAGTGAAGAATACCGAATACAGTGGATAATAGAAATAGAGGAAAGAAGAATGCTGAGAGAAAGTAAAAGAAGCGAAAGAATAATACTGTTGAAAAGAGAAGCACTGCAATTCAGAATAAGGATAGAAATGAAAGATGAAGAAAGAAGACTAAAGATAAAGCTGGAAGATGCAGAAAGAAGAACTCGACGGGAAAATGAAATAGAGAAAGCAGAAAAAGAGGCGGAGGAAAGAAGAATGAAGAGGGAAAAAGAACGTGCTCAAGCTGAAAGAGAAGAGAGAGAAGAAAAGGAAAGATTTCTCGCACTTAAAAGAGCACCTATCGAGAATCTGATAGAGGCCGAGGAAGTTGGAGTTCGGCCTCGACCTAAGAAAGGACCATCGAGGGAAACCCAGCCAAATGGGGTAACGATGGAAGAAGTAGGAAGTAGGGATGAGGTACCAGTATGTGTACCTAAAGAAGAACCTACGAGGAGACCCCAGCCAAATGGGGTTATCAGGGAAGAAGAAGAAGGTAGAGTAGAGGTACGAGCAGGTGTACCTGAAGAACTACCTACTAAAAGAAGTGAATCAAATGAGTTGACAAAGAAGGAGGAAAGAGGCGCTATTGCGATACACCCTGGTAAGACTAATCAAATGGTAGACACGGATGAGTATCCCCTACCCCTAGTAGTCTCCTCCCCGAACGGAACGTCTACGGAGTTACTGCTAAATCGCCAAGTCGTAGTGAGCGCCACGCCCATTAACGACCTCGCAGGGAAAAGTTTTATCGATCCCCAAAGATCGAACCCAGACACGATCTTCCCGTGTACCTGGTTAAAGGAGAGCTATGGGACTCAAGTTCTCATCAATTAGGCCCCACTCCAACAGGCCGCTCTAGCCATAATGTTCCATTTAAGGGTAGTCAATTATAATAAGAAAGGTAATTCAAGAAGGTTGAAATACCGCTACGATTTAGTAACATACTGGGGTAGACTCAATAACCCGAACGGCCGACTCATGCGCGGTAAAGTATTGGTCTTAGAGCACCATTTTAGGATTAGCTACATTAAAGGAGCCGATATAGAACAGCTGCTCTATAGGCGGAGATGAAATACCATTGAGGGTTTTTTTAGTACCTAATGAGCGTGAAACCATGTTTTCATTTGTGGTACATGTTAAAATTTATCGGTAGGATTTAAGTTCTCAAAAACTTAGAAATGTAAGGAAGTAGCTTGTTTTGTTGGTTTTTTTTTGTTGGTAATCGATGAATTAAGGTTATGTTATTTTCATGTAAAATTGTAAATCGAGTATGTCTAGTTCGTCACATTGCCTGTGTAAACGCGCGCGAGGGCGTACATGTGTAAGGAAACTTAATGTATGAGAGGGCTCAAGAAATACAACTTTGCTAATCTCAACTAGGTTGAGTAAGTTGTTTTGAGTTGCCGGGAGCATCCCCCCTCCCCATTAAGTTCTTCGATGGCAGGTGTTGTAGGGGAATGGTCACTCTCCCCCCCCCCCCCCTGTTCACTCTTGGTGCAGTCACAAGGTGGTTACCGCAAAGACATCCGTCGAAGGCATCGGCTGACTCAGTGCTCAACCGCAGCGTGGCATCACTCGGTGCCATGAAAGACCCTAAAGGTCAAAATGTTAGATCTCTCCCAGGAGAGTGAGATCCAGTTTCACGTCGAATAAGAAATTGGAGACGGGTTTCTCCCAATCTCGAAAGCTAACGAGGAGCTGATGTTTGACTTCATGGGAAAAACCCTTGGCCAAAAGAACTCTCCTGGCGCCGTTTTCAATCCCCTCCCCCCCTCACCACTCCCTCAGTGGGGTGACGAGGTATAAATGAGGAACTCTGAGGAAAATCGAGGTAGTATACGTAAGTCTCTAGGTGACGAAGTCTTCGGATCAAACCGAACTACCGAGACTGGAGTGGTAGTGTACTTGGCTCGCCAGACCAAGAAGTACCCTGCAAGAGATGAAGGGCTACCTACCTTAAGGGGCTAAGAAGAAGCTCATCCTCGAGCTAAGTCCCTGGTTATCAAACCAAACAATAAGTTAACTTTGGTAAGTTCAACCCACTCTCGCCAGAGAGACACCTCATAGCCTGGTGCACCTTAAACACCAGGGGTATTCCTCGTCCTTAAGGAATTAAGAAAAGAAGAAGGAAAAGGCTCCCCTTTGAGCCCGTTACTCGGTAGCCACACCGAACTTTAAGTAACTTATTCTCGCCAGAGAAGCCCCCCTCCGTTATCCTCGCCCTTGAAGAAGACCCTTTCCGAGTTCAGTCCTCGTCCATAAGGAAATAAGTAATGAAAGAGAAAAGCTCCTCCTCAAGCTCGTTACTCGGTGATCACACCGCACTCCAAGTTAACTTGAATTAAGAACCAAGTTCGACTCACTCTCGCCAGAGAGACGACGACTGCCTAGGTGTTGCATAAAGCACCGTATTGGTTCTTGTCCTAGAAGAACCCTTCTGCTCCGGAAGAACGTGTGGACTCCCCAGCTGCCACCTTCGCCAAAACAACCGTGTGATCTCGCTCATCTACATCTGGCCGATGGCACGCGTTGATAGTAAATAACATTTCTGAGGCCTTTAAACTCCACATGAGTCCGTAAGCCTAATTCTTATATTATTGTTGTGTGTAGAGAAAACGTTAACCAATTTTTGTGTGTAAAGTAATTTAATTAATTCTTGTTTATAATAATATTTAGAGTATTGCTGTAGTTAATGTATAAATATTATGTATTCAATTGATAGAGGTAAAATATAAGTTTATTTGGGGATTAATGTTCGTTTCTCTTATATATCCTTACGTGTTCCAGAACAGCTCTGTTCTTTAAGATATTCAGATATCAATATATATTAAACCCACTTAGCACTCTTAGAGATAGAACAAAAAGGGGGGGAATTCTACGACACACACAAACTCTTCATTTCATTTCATGTTTGTCTCACATAGCGCAAACATCTTCTATCTTCTATCTCTCCTTGTTTTACTGATATTTATTACTCATTCCTATCTTTTAAACATATACATCGCACATTCCATATACCAAATCGATTCACACTGTCGTGGTATTGTGAGGGCCAAGTTGATGTATGTAGGTTTTTTACGTACTTCAATAACTCCGTGATTTCATTTTCTCTAAGAGTGTTATATTTCTTTATGTTATTTAATCTTTGAGGATTTCTAGTGCCATGTACAGCGTTTTAAGCATTGAATTAAATACTTCTAACGAAAATATACGAGTATCTTTAATTAAAACATGAAAAAGTGAAATATTTAAAACAAACTATACATCTATGAATGAACGAGTCTATGTTATAATTACTAATATAAACCAACTAAATATAAGGTAATGGTTAACCTCCGAGCTTACTTTAATATTGGACGCTAATTGACACACAAAAATAATTGAATTTCTTTTCCCCTAAAAAAAAATCACACGTGAATCCGACAGAAGAATAACCTTTTGTAGACGGCGAAATGGTTTGCGGTTAGGCGCGTGGGCGTGTACGCAGACACCCAGCCGTTTGTCTGGCGAGAAGATGGACTTGGAGCAACAGGTGATTTCGGTGAGGGCAACGAATGGCGTTAAGCACGTTGTGTTAGTCAGATGTTTTTTGCAACGAAGGGATGCTTTTTCCAACTTCGTGTTAATCTTCAGATGCTTCGCACTGACGAGCGATGATCAAAAAATTAATCCTTTGATGAATTGGGTGGGTTTGAGGGACTTCAGTTTGGGTATTTCTCAATGGCGAGGAGTATCTCTGTTATTTTTTGAAAATCGAGATAGGGGTTTCTCTTACGAGAGATTTATGTGAGTGATCCTCGATAAAAAGAGGCTAGTTTTCGGTGTGATTACCACGAACTGGCTTATAATGAGCTTTTTCTCTGTTACGTTCTTTGAGTGCCGGGCACTGCCGCCAAACTTCGTGGCGTCGACCTCTAACTCGATCTCCTCGTTTTTCTCCATTAATCCCCCTATATACTTTACCGACCCACTGGGGGTAGGGGAACGGTGGGGGCTTATGTATTAAGTAAGCCTCTTTCCTCTAACGATGCTTCTCCGAGCGTCTTTCAAGTAGCCCTTAAGGCGTCTTCTAGCTTTCGGTCGCAGCTCCTATAATCACGTCTATTACGCGAAACTAGGTCCGAAATCTTAAGGGAAATAGTGACTGTTTAAACATTGATATTGCACCTGGTCTTTTCTCCTTCGTATTGTTATGCTCGCTGCCACAAAAATCTTTTGATTTGTACCTCTAGTTGTTGGAGGGGGCGTCTGGTGGCCAGCGAATTGAGTGGAGACAGAGATGGGGTAGGTAATTGGGTGACACCTCCGAGCCCAGAACGTTTTGGTACCTGAACGAGGCATCTGTAATCATGGTGGGTATCCATTTCTCTACATGCACATTGACGGGATTAATTGACTTGACTTGACCCATTACCGTCAATAAATGTTCCGCTCAAAGGAGAACACTATCAACAGCTCCATTTGCCAAACCAGCGGCTCCCTATCTGAAATTAGACGCCTTGTCCAAACTCACAGATGATATAGGGATTCTTCTCAGTGAAGATAATTTCTCTAATTTACTTACGCAATTTTTGTTTTCTAAAAAAAAACCCCATATTAGCGAGTCAAACATTTTCTGAATCATCATGAGGTAAATTCTTTGTGGCGAAAAATCAATGATTCCAAAAATATGAAACCAACTCCTGGCAAGGGATTATTCCAAAGAGGCTTTTATTTCCGATTTCTTTTTGAAAAATTCCGATTTTGAGATACAATTTTTCTCTTCGAAACCAAAACACACTCCATTCCCTTGTTTGGTGCGGATTCGAAACACCAATGCCCTGGGAAAGGAAATGCGGGCTTAAGTTACCTATTTCGAGATTTCACCAACTCTTTCTCAACTCTTCCCAGTTTTTGATAACTGAAAGTTGAGTTTGTCTGATCACGACTCAGCAATTTACTCTGTTTTCTTGAACGAAGCCTTGCTCTTTAAATTGTATTCCAAATTCCAATTTTAAAACGTTGATTGAGTTTTCGAGGTCAGAGGGCGCGGAGGGATGTTATTCATTCTCCATCTTTCTAGTTTGCTTGGTAACTCCTTTCGAAAAGAATAATAAACAAATGAATAGAGATATCTTGAATTGAGATTTACTGAGTGAATTCTCTAATGTTTCCGAAAATGCGATTTGAATGTTAGTAGCAAATAGATTATTTCACATTCTATCCTACTGAAATCGATGTTATAATAGATAGAGCCATATTTCTAAATTTTAAATGACTAGGTGTTCAATATCTTACTATTTCCGTAGTGTAGTGAACGACAGATGGGGGAAGAGTGGAATATGTTATGGTACACCTAACAGTGCATGTACTGTTAATAGTTTTATTATCTACCATGATTCTGATAACTCAAGGGTATTTCAGACAGATGATAGTATAAACCAGTGCTATACTACGTTTCTATTGTTGAGACGAATTTAATAGAGCATTATTATATATGTAGGGAAAGTGATTTAAATAATGGTAAAATATGCGGAAGAAAAAAAAGCAGATCCTAGTGCGAGCATTGGGTCAGCGATGTCACGAAATACTCTACAGATTACTTTTAACCTTTTAACCCATGCTAAATAGGCCCCTTCCTCACCTTAGCAAGGTTACACACAGAAGCTCGAGGGTAGCGCCATTAATCTAGGTTTAAGGTTAGCAGCGGTTTTAGCTATTTCACCCAGATTCGAGCTAGCATTTTCAGGTGCTAAAGATTAAGTTGCAATCCCTTTGGCTCCAAGTGTCACGGAACATTTCCCAGGTCACGGGTTCGAATAGCGATGGAAGATGATCATTCATATCGTTCGGGCGTATCATGGGTTGAGCTTGGATCACACAAACCGACAGGAATTGACTTATTTATAAAAGATATTGATAGAACAAACCACAAACTTCCCCGCCAACAAGTCCCCACAGTGCCCTCAAACCCATGAGAATCCCACTCCGATAACCGTAAGTATTAGGCGAACGGAGATTTAACTAAGTAAGATAAAAAGTGAATTTAACCAGAACATGACGCGAAAAAATATAAAAATTGAGCAATTTTAAACGAAGTTCGTGGTTTTAATATGAAGTGCACACAAAAGCAGACCGATGTACACAAAATACATACCATAGATACATATAACCATATAACTGGATCCAACCACGAACCCAATAGGAATGCAATTGTGGCATGTATATATATATATATATAATAAAATGTGGAGCTTATTCCAAATCGTAGTTTCAAAATGAAGGTGAAAACCAAGCACACTATTAATAAAACCATCTTCATTTGTCTGGATGTAAACGAATTGAGGTCCTAGTCTCATTATACGCACTAAGAAACTAAGATAGTAAAGGGTTAAAATTTCTAGTTTTCATAATATATCTATAATTATATATATATATATATATATATATATATATATATATATATATATATATATATATCATAAAATAATGGTAAACTACAATATTTGAATCCAAAATTTTATAACAACATAACTAATTTCGGTAAATTGTAATTGGACGAAACTAGTAATGTTGTTATAATTATTTGATTCAAATATTGTAGTTTACTATTATATTCTCACTCATATATATATCAATAATGTGATGTCTTCTAATATATATTTATATATATATATATATATATATATATATATATATATATATATATATATATATATATATATGAATCCATTAAAGCACATTAAAAGGGAAAATGGAATAATTTTTTTTTGCAGTAATATTTTTATTACCTTCTCTCGAAAAAATTCGCGTAGGGAAAGGATTCGAACCAAGCACACTGAGGCAGCGAGCATCGCTTTGATCACAGTTAAAAGGAAAAATTATTCCGTTTTCTCTTTCAATGTGGTTTACTGGATTCATTTTCATCATTCTCTTGCGCTACTTTGAGAGATATATACGAGGGGCGGTCAATAAGATTTGCAAATCGATAGGGCAAAACAGAGGGAGGGGGATGGCTGTTTGTGGGGGTGGTAGGACAAGTTATGACAAGTTAGAACCTGCAGCCAGACGCTCCTGCCTTGTCTATTCAAGAAGCAGTAGCTGATTGCATATCGTCAGTAACAATTTTTTTATCAATGGAGAAGGTTGAGCACCGCGCAGTGATCAAATATTTGACCAAGGAAGGCAAAAATGCAAAAGAGATCCATGAACACATGGTTGCAGTGTACACCGACACTGCCCCTTGCTATGCAACCATTGCTCGCTGGAATAAGGAGTTTCGCCATGGTTGTGAGTCTCTTGAAGATGAATCTCGTCCAGGACGCCCGTCAGACGTGACCAACAAGGACAATGTCGCCCATGTGGAGAAAAATATCCCCGTAAATCGATGGGTGAAGGTCAAAGAAATCGAGCGAGATCTTTGAATATCACATGAAAGTGTTATCAACATTATCCACGACAATTCGGCCATGACCAAGGTCTCTGCCCGTTGAGTCTCTAGAAACCTCACGCCCCATGATAGACTTCAACGTCATCAAAGTCCACAAGGCCAAAGTTGCACATGCGGCCATGCGCGAGTGCTGATTCGAGAAGCTCAACCATCCTCCCTACAGTCCAGATCTGGACCAAAGAGACTACTTTTTATTCTGCCTGCTCAAGGCTACACGGCATGAACGCCGATTTTGGGACGATGAAGATGTCTATCTCACCGTGCACAAGTGGATTGAACAGCAGTCGGCAGATTTCTGGTGTTCGGGAATTCGAAGCCTCAAGGCCACTTACGCAACGTATGCATATGCAACTTTGGAAGAATAAAGAGAGAGAGAAGGAATTCTCCCTCACCTCCTGACTTACCCAGTTCGCTGTTGAACGCTCTAAATACTTCTGCTCGATATACTGCGAAAATTAGAACAATTCCCCCATTAAGGGGAAATCGCGACTTCTCGCTATGAACACTTATCGCGCTCTAAGGCAATGAAGGATGTCTGTTGGCGATGAATCTTTCTCCCCGTCTAGATCATTTTGGAGTATATATTCACATGCAGATTGTGTCTGAAGCTGCCATCCAGTATGTTAGCCGTAACGCCTTCGTTATTTGAGAGGGAATCAACTACATTCTCGCCCAGAGAAGAATTGAGTGATTGTCCAAGAGCCAAGGATGAGCTAGTCGTCACTCAGGGTTGTTCATGGAGATAGTTAGGCACGCTTCAACCCTTTTCACTAGGTGTTGGGATTTTAAGGTTCGGAAAAGCCATCCCCGAGCACCCTCCGTTTGCCTTTTAAGGATAAGAGGCCCCCAACCCTAGTTTCTCGAAGGTGGATTGAGCGTCTCGAGAGACACCCAAAGTTCAAGATCGAACTTACCTACCTGATCCTAATCGCCGCCCATCAAATGAAAGTGGATTTAACCACCACTTCGCCACGCGCCTCTCACCTTTCCCGTGTCGAACCTTAAGGATCCCCTTTGCTCTAGAACTTGCATAATTGTAAAATCATTACTTAATTAATTATCTATCGGTTCAAACTTAAGTGATAGTGCTAATCATCTTAGCAGTGAACCCTCAATATTTAATTGCATTGCCATTTAACTTGCCCTACATGTATATGTACACTTTAGTCCTATTGAAGTATATTTTTGTAGACGTGTTTGAATATTCCCTGGCCGAGCAACTGTGTATTTAAAACACTTTTAGAACCATCCCTACGTGGAGCCTTAAATTCGCTCGACCAGTAGGCCAGTGTGCGTATAACCGCGTACACCTGGTCATTCCATGACAGCAATTGTAAAAGTGAGTTAAAACGCCACGAACATAAAGACTGAAATTAAATCGTCGCCACAACAATTCGTATAATTTTTGGTGCCAGTAGTCTTTCAAACTCTTTACAATCCTTTCCACCTCGTTGAAACTCTTTTAGACCATTTAAAACTATTCTATTTTTCTTTCGGTTTCGGGGAAATTCATTGGAAATATCGGAAAAAATTGAAACAACTGGGACGTCTTTAGACCTCTTAGGAACTAATTGAATCCATTTGTAATACCTTCAAACTTGGTCAAGCGTTTTTGAACTTCCAAGAAGCTCTAAGAGATTATTTAAACTCCTCAAGCCTCATTGTAACCCTCGGAATTATTTGGAACACTTTAGAACACTCCACAGATTCCTGCATCTCATTGAAACTTCACGAAAATCTTTTGAATTATTAGAACTCGTCGAAACTCTCTGGGTTCCTTTAGAATTTCTTAAAACTGCTCGAATCCATTTAAAATTCCTAGAAACACTTTGAAACTATCGTGAACTCCTATAAATCTCTAAGAATTATTTGAAACTCATTAAACTAATTATAACCCTTTGAAACATCTGTGAACTCTTTAAAACCCTTCACAACTCTTTGCATCTCTTTGCAACTCTTCGAAATTATCTATAACTATTTAGAACTCGTCGAAAGTCTTTGCTTCATTTTTAAATCCAAATGCTTTTCAGTTACTATATTTATCGTCTCTACCTCAAATTTCTAAGCTATTTTTTTCATTTCCTCTACTGTTTCGTCGGAACGTATATTAACATCAGTAAGCGAAAATAAAATTCTGTGCCTTTCCCTTTTATTATACAAATCTTATTTATCTGCGTACTAAATGACGAGTGTTTAAATAATAAAGGGCAAGGCACTGCGAATCTTATTCTCATTTTTCTTCTGATAATTATCATGCTTGTTATCAGGCGATAAATGTGAGCTTATTAACAATTCCTAATGTGTGCCCCTCTTAGTGTGTTTAAGTGATTATTTCCGTTACTACGAGGAACCATTTGATGTTACGCAGCTTTATTCAAGACAGCTATACTTGCAATCATATATATCTCCGGTAGCAAGTCCCATCTTTTCTGCATCTGTCGATCCTCCTCCTCTCTACTCGCAGATCACTGCGCTTTGTGTAGTTCCCAATTGTCTCCTTTTCTATCGAAGGATATCTTCATTTTCCTTAAAGGTGACCTATGACTTTGAAAGGCGTCGCAATGATTTCATTCTTGAAGTTGATGACAATGAAAATAAGGTTGATTTAACGGGGTAGGAGGAAAGCCGAAGAAAAATGAAGAAGAATAACGTGTGAAGATGATAAGAAAGACAACCACGGAAATGTGGAAATACCTTATCCAACAGAGTACCACATAAAATCTCTTGCGTTTTTCTTCTTTAATGAATCTGAAAAATTGGGTAGACTGAAGAAGAAAGGGATTGAAATAAATACAAATAAAAATACTGTACTAAAATGAAGCCCCCTCCTCCTTCCCATGGAGGAGAAGCGGTATAATGCCCATGGCAGCGTCTGCTAGGTTCAGAAATTTGCAGAACAAAGTACCTCAAGGACACAGAGGCAGTCCATTTTTCGATCACTTGGGAAGGAAGAACTTACGTTAAATTTTCTTAAATCAACTACGCTTCTTTCTTTGCCTTCCTCTCGCTTCAAAGCTAATTTCCTCGACTGTATGAGAGATGTAAGTTTGGTGCGAAAATTTTCGCTTTTTTTCTATCCCTAATAAAGGAGTACGTACACTCTCCCACAACCCCCATTTGAAAGCCATAGCTCAAAGGTTGATATCACAAAACTCTTGCCGCTCTTCAAATCGTCATTAGCGCAGAAATGCCTCCATTCGTTATTTTTCTAGTTTGAATTTAAGGCAAGATTAATGACAAAAAATAGATGCAAAAAAATTGTTGCTCTTGCCGACGATTTGCTTGTCTCTAAAGCCTCTTAACGGCTTGGTTCGTGCTTTTGTGTCAGACGATCATTTTTACGTATCACTCACAGCCTCAAAGCAAATTTTTAGGGTTTTATTCAAAGGAACGTTGGCCTCCCAGTCCATCTGATTTAAACCCAATGAACCCTGAAGTGTGTCGTATGCTTGGGCAGAAGGCCTGTACCAAATCTCATCAAATTGACAAAGTTCACAAGTGCAAAGTGGAATAATGCTGAGAGAAAGCTCACGCGCCAATTGCGTTCAGGTCGTAACTAGACTTTGTCGTATTAGCGACGCTATGGGCTGCTGCATTGAATATTAGTTGAATATCTTATCGCATATAAATCTTATTTTGTTTTAGTACAGCCAAGGACACATAGAATGATTGTGTTAGGGTGCAAAATAAAAATGAGACTCCAGTTGAGCAGAGGCATCTTTCAGATGACAGAAGCCAGCGTTATTGATAGTGCAAGTGGGTTTAACATAAACGGCCCCAAAATATTTGTTATCTCTATTGACGAGGGGGTAAAGATTAATAAACATGTGAAGTACGACATAATGAAGAAGAAAGTCATCCAATTGTGTAATGTCCAACTAATTGGAGCAACCAGACACAAACTAAAAAACAGTTCTAGACTGGATCAAGGCACATTTTAAGGTGTTTTGATCAAAGGAACGTTGGCCTCCCAGTTTTTCCAGATTTGAACCCCATGAAACTTGGAGTATGTCGTATGCTTGAACAGAAGGCCTGTACGAAGTCTCATCAAAGTGACGAAGTTTAGGAGTGCAAAGTGGAAAAATGTTGAGAGGAAATATTAGCTGAAACGTCACGACCCACTTGCGTTCAGGTCGTACATAAAGTTTGTCTTATTAGCGATGCTAAAGGCTTCCACATTGAATATTAGTTAAATAATCTTATGGCATATAAATTTTTCTTTTGTTTCAGTATACGCATTATGCAATATTGAATTGCGTTCTGAAAATAATTAATTACATATCAATCTACACTTTGTGTTTCCACCATGTAGAATAAGATTCGAAATCAAGTGTGGTGGAGATAGACGTATTTCGTTAAAAGATCCTCAGGTTACATTTTTGCGGAATCTCAAAATGGGTAAAAACTAAGAACGGTGCAAAGAATAATAAGGCGTGATAATCCTCTTACAGACGTCAATATCACGTTTAGAGAAATATCCAAACGAATAAATATATACAGAGGCCTTCTTTAAGCCGTCCACAAAAGAAACCAACAAATAAGGTTTACGCGAGCACTTTATCTAATGGCATTGCATACCGCCAGTATGACTATTTCGTGGGCAACATAAAACGATCTTAAGCCTTTGAGTCTTTGGAGTTGTATCCAGGACAAAATCGCGTAGCAAAGGTACGCAACTTTAGATTTTCGTCGACTGTTTCCCATTTTATTTACCATACAGACCTAACTACTCACCTGACTATTTTACTTTATTTAGACTGGGGAAGAGCAAAGCGCTGGGCCAGTTGCACAGTCATTATAGATTGTTTCGAGCCCTCATCAACGTAATCATTTCCCGCAATCCCTACATGCCCAAAAAGGCAAAAGAAGAAAAATGTCGAAATCCTCTTGATACACAGCAGCTGTGGCGTCACGGATTCGGCAAACTACGGGGTAGAGCCATTTCAATCATTATGTGACCTTCAGTAGGCTATTTGATTCGCCATAAATCACAATCAATTTTTCGAACATGAGACGACACATAATCCGTTATACCTAGGTGTGTATTGCAACCAGCTAGGCAATTAAGATATGCTCTGTCAGAAAAAGCATTGCTAGGTTCAAACGAAAGGGTAAAGGCTTGAAATCAGCACCCTATTTGGATTTATAGCCATCAATTATCACATAATGATCCAGCGTGAGGCTAAGTGTACTGAAAATCGAAATACTACAGGTATTTTTGAAGCTATGTGAGAAGAGGCGTGGTGCCTAACGTCTCGACGCCTATGTTGAGCTTTCGAAGGAGTTAGTTTCCTTGCTATAAAGTGAAATGGTTTATGGTATGTATGGACGATAACGCATGGTGTTATAGGTATCGTCATGATCGGAAGTGGTCGAAACGAAAGCCGAGGGTAGCAGAGGAAGAGGCTGGGTCATGCACCCATGCGCTTAATACAGGTTTAACGGCGTAAATCAAGCGTCACCTGCCATGGATTGGTAAGAGTGCTCGCCAGAAGGGGAAGTGCAGAAGACACCGATCACCAAACTAGAATCCAGTGTGGTGGATCGGATCGAGCCTCAGCAATTCACGCTCGTTTGCGAATAAGTATAAGCTGTTTTCGTAGTTCAGCGTATAAAGTACAAAGGCGTGTTATAAGAATAACCCTACTAGCACGCCAAGCACTGAACGTCACTAACCTAATACCTAAGTCGCAAGTACACGGGAATTTAAGGTTACGAATACTTGTCCCACTGATGAGCCATCGGTCGAAAACAAGAACAACAATAAGTGCGACTTTACTACATCCATGCAAGCCTCATTTAGGTACAAATAAAGTCTTAGTAAAGCCGTGAATCGCGGCCATCAACCACTTCGCAGGAATTTATACAAGAAATATAGGAGGTTCATTCTCACTTCATTACTGTGGAGGCTATCTAAAATACCCTATGGCCATGGGATATCATTAGGCTTTGTTCAGAACAAAGAAGACTCTGGCTAAGTGTCAACAAAGAATAATCTGGTAGATAGGATTTTCCAGCCGAAGCTCAACATCCAACGCCAAAAGAAACTTGCGAAAGACGTAATATGCAAGATATAGCTAACTTCCGCTATCCGCAAAAAGTATCATTAACTATTTCACTCTATAATTTCTATCCTTAAGAATTTAGAGAAATTGTGCCATAACTGGTACGGGTAGAGTCCTCTCTCCACAGCTTGCCAATTTAAATCACGTAGCCTTTCGTCGGAATATGACTAAATACCCGCGTTTTAGATACTTTGGAACAAAGATAATTAGAAATCGATGCTTTGTTTTCTCAATTTTCGAAGCTTGTTGTACGGGATATTGTCCGGAGCAGAGGCAGTATGCCCAGAAGAGGCGAGGTTCTATTCAGCTTGCTTGTGAAAACAGTTCATTAAATGGTTCTCTACCTCTGTAAGTGATGTCCAGTCGGCGGTTTCAAGGATAATACGGCGTGCTTTTAATGCTGGCTGAGTAAGATCCTAGTTAGAGTATGCTGAAGAAACGGTCACAAAGGACCACTACGAAAACGCGTTTAGAAATTTTGACTAACTTTTCTTAGGGGAGGGAAGGCAGTCCTTTAAAAAATTACTCCAAATTCTTTCGACACACGGTCAGACCTCTGCAAGATGGGTCTCATCGTTGAGTAAAGACACGTATCATGGGTGAGAAGAGCAGCGAGTGCTTAGAAACGTACGTTAGCCTAGCCTTCGCTCGAAAATATGGACACTGTCTGAAACCTTTCCGATGGCGCTTTTAGCTCTTATATTGTATTGTAAATCCCTTTCAGGGCCGTTTTACACTCGGCCGACCATTAAAGAAGCATTCTACATTCAAAACTTATGCATATCCGAGGAAAAATAATCATACATGTGGCAATGAGGGTTTAGGATAAGAACTCAACGGCTAAACTCCTTAACGTACTAAACTTCTCGACTAAAAAATAGAAGTTAGTCATATGTTTGAATGAGGACCAAGTATATTTGAATAAGTAAAGGATAGTTACGAGGAAGGTAATCAAAGACTTTCCACCCAAATTTGGGTGTGCGTCCAGAGATCATATTGATAAATCGGGAAAAGAAAATAGGGCGGTTCTTGGACAGTGGCACCTAAATCCATGTATATCCTAAGAGAAAATTGGTACCGTTTAACTCACTGAAGATGATAAAGGTCCTCTGCAACCGTTTAAAGACGGTCAGATTTCTGCCGCATCAATAAGAGCTGACGTCGGAATATAAGTAAAAAGGACATAATAAGCTAATTTATTTATAGCTGCATCGCCACTGAATGTAAGTAGGTATTTATAGCCATTGAGCAAACATAGATATCAGGTCATGGTAAATCGCGCATCCACATGCCCTTCTCCTATCTATTCCGTGCGATAACTTTGCGACACCCTAATACCCCTAGATGGTGTGAAGGAAGATTACCCCAACACGGTCTCCTTAAGACAGACAGCTATTTCACAAAGGTAAGAGTTGAGCCTCCGCATCTCCTCCATATTAACCCGAAGATCGCTGCTATGTCTCCGAAAAAATAAGCTCTTCGGGCATATTGTCCAACATCTAAATGGTTCTTCTGCGAGTTGAAGTCATCATCAGAATAGCCTTAGCCTTCCTATAGACTTAATCCGGCAGTTTTGTCTTAGAATACACCGAAGACAAAGAACTTCGAGGGTATATTTCACGAAGGCTCCCTCAGCGCGCGAACCTTTCATTATTCCTGCATCGAAACCTTTGGCTCGATGTTCGGTACCGGGTTAGTGAACATCGCGTCATTTTGGAATCATAATTATTTAAACCTCTTAGATTTTGTTTTAAACAGGTTCGAAAATGGCAAAGCTCCCTTTTTTCTATACTCCTATATCAGAGAGTAAATTTTTAAAGCCTCGTTGTTAGGTTCGCCATCCTTCTTTAGATCTTTGTTTCTTGAGAATCAAACCACTTAGTGGAGCCGCGATAGTTGTTTCGTTTTATGCGAATGGGTCATGGGTGAAGAGTAGTACTGGGTACTTCGTCTTAGCCTGGGACGGGGTGTGATGTGGGGTGAACCCATATTACTGAAAGTTCAACTAGGGTGGATTTCAAACGAGGTAGGAGCCACAGAAAGCTTTGGAATGGGCGCCTAAGCTACCTCGCTATTAGCCTTGGATGGTCCAGGAGTCTTAGAGACTTTCGTAACTTGATAGATACGCGAGATCTCTGGTCGCGGGGACCGTCAATATCAACTCTTTAATGGTTTCCCTAGCCTTAAAGGCCAGTACTTCTTTCACAGACAATTACGAATGACATTGCTTTTAGGAAATTTGGTATGGTAGGTCGCAATCTAAACACATCTTTGTCATAAAATTACTTGATGGAATAGGCGGGATTTTGGGTTGATATAATTTGCGCGTCGAAAAGCTCGATTTGTATGTCGAAGGACTATCAATGGTAGCACCTCGTCGTAAGACACGAATAACTTCCATTGCTAGCGATTTCATTGAGTATACATCGATTCGAGGCCGTCTCGTTCAAACGTTGCAAAGAGTTTACTGTTGGATTTCAAGGCCCACGCATTGTTTCCTTATCATATTCTTGACCTTGATCGCCCCCTGTTTGCTACCTCTTGGGTGATTTCCTTTAACGATTACTCCAAGACTTCCCATTGACCCTCTCATGGTATAATGCGGCTTCACTTCCACAGGCGAAAGATATATTGTATGTAGAGCGTTTATAATGGCGGTCTCGGCTGGTTCAAGAGGTGAGTAACCTTCGGGACTTTACCAAGAAACTTGGCTAATACCTAACGCTGATGGAACATATGCTATATGGACAGCAATCTACCATCAATATAGTGGACTATTGAAAAGCTTATAATATCGGCTAGCTCGAAGCCATCTTCCAGTCTCTTGATGATAGGCTCCAACCTTATCCAGACTCCCCCAATTTATTTTTCTTTCTGGTCTTATTCTCCCCTTTCAAGGATGGCCCAAGGACAAAGTTGTTACTTTTTGTTTGATCCTAACCCCTTTGTTGCGCATGTTTTTTGTTGTTTTAACTGGCCTCTGCGAAAAAGAATAGGGCTTCACTGTTAGCTTCAAAAAATGTTGCCAAAGGGCGACTTTAAAGAAAGGGATAGACATTAGAGAAAATGTCCTAACCCGTAAACATAGGAGAAGGACAAGCCTCCTTTCCGCTTGAAGAAGATTGGAGCAGCTCCTAAAAATTCACAGAGGAAGCCGCCTGAGGTAGAGAGATGAAACCGCACGTGGACTGCTGTGAGGATACCAGAGAAGAGGCACCTTTGACTTTTCGGGATGGTGGAAATGAAGCCCTTGGAGGCGGACCTACTTTCAATTTGGAGCGGTTCAATTGAATTCCATATTTTGTCTTAATATTATGAGAACGGCATGGACTGCTTATCTTCCAGGTTTCACTTCTTCAGGGCAGTTACTTCCTTTCCCCCTCACAACACTCACTATTTTACAGGTCAGGAGTCATTAGGGAGACTTTAAAGAGAAAGTAGTGAATATAGGCAGAGTGAAAATATAAATCCAAAGGTCCTGTCAACTGTAGGGTAGAAGATGTGCACAAAAGTTCGTAGTGGGGCCAAGCGGCCTTGCCAGATGTCGCTTAACTACGAACACCTGAGCTGCGATGAATTTTCAATCTTCCAATCAAGTAACATAAAAAGCAAGCGGCATAGAGTACACTTCTCCCCGGGGAAAATAGGGAAAAATGCTGAGACGCAGTAAAAGGGACTGGAGCAAAGTTTCTAGTGAAGAAAATGGTAGGATAAAATTGCTCTTAAATTTCATGCAATAATATATTATTTAGAATTTTCCAATCTATGTGTAATCCTGTTTCCTGTGTAAATTTTTAGAATGTTACTGCAATATTTCCTTTTAGGTGGGTTTCCCGAACTTATATATTTGAGAATTGTATCGTGCTTAGAATGAATATTCAACATTAATTACAACACCAGAATAACAATACCCTTGACCAAAAGTACATGAGGCCACCTCTTAATTTATTTTAGTTAGCCCTCAGAATGTTAATAAAATGAGTGCATATGGTTGTTGTTTGGTATATTTCAGAATATACACTTGATCTAATACCTAATTTCCCCCTCTCCACATAACTTTAATTACTGCTGCACTACGCCTCCACATCGAGTCAACCAAATTATTGCAAAGGTCAGGTGTAATTTTTGCCCATTCTTCGTCCAGTTTCTGCTACAAATCGGTTTAGTTTTAACTGTCGTGCTCCCAAGGGCTTTACCAATGACTCTCGATAGGTGTTCACTGGAGTTTGAATCCTGACTTTGAGCTGTCCAGTCCATAGGAATAATGCTCTTTAGTAATTAATGGCTCTAAAACATCCGATAACACTGAAATATTTGTAGCCGAATTCATTCTGCCTTCTCATAAAACATCTCCCTGGGCCCTGTGGCAGACATGCAAGCCCATACCGAGACGAAACTGTCTCCATTCTTTACTCTTGGGACGAGATATTCAGGCTGAAAAGCTTCGCTAACTCTTTGACCACCGAAAGTCTCCCCATGTTTGCCGTAAACCTGAGTCAAATAACATGATATATAATCAAATTCATTATTATGTATATGTCTCATAATTTTCGGCTTCAACCCCAATATTATGAGCTAATATGTTAGTTTTACATGATAGTTACTTTCATCAGACCATACCACTTTTAGACATTGAAGAAGTTTCTTCTTCTTTGTATAAGATATACATGGCTTCTTCCTGGCTTTGCAGCCTTTGAGGTCATTTTCTCTAGCCTCCTTCTTACCATTATAGTCGATACTTTGAGATATTTGCATCATTAAAGTCGGCACAGATATCTGAATATGTTTTCTCCTATTTTAAAAGATTGACTGATGAGATATCTGTCTTCCCGAGGTAATGTGACCCTTTTTGTGCCATTTTTTTGTTTTAATTTGAAACCTTTAGTCTCCTTAAGGCGGCTGAGGGTTGTTTTAACAGCTCATTGAGAACATCACATCTTCTCACCTATTTGACTTTAGGACATCCAACTTCGATGGTTGGGATCGGGCACGATGGACCATTCCGAAAGGTATGAATTTCTTCTAAGCTACCCATAGCACCGCAGGCTTGGCTTCTATTCATTGAGTGTATGGTCTTTTGTATACGCAAACTGCTTCAGTTGTGCTGTACTGAGTGTGAGGCGGAATTCCTAATGAAATACATAATATTCATTTATGCGCTCATGCGCCATCCGTACACGTTGAATCTATGTGAATTTTGCCGGGCAGAGCCAGATTTTGTTTCGTTACGAAGAACACTTGCCGCTTCTAGACTTCTACAAGAAATCTAGAAGCATGTTAAGAGAATTAGTGGCAAGTCTAGAGAGTACCCCCTCCTATCGTGCAGGAGAGAACCACCAATACTGTGTCCACCATGCACTGGGTCCCATAGTGCGGTTTCTCAACCACTTTTACTGTCTCCGCTACCTGGGCTGATGCTACAACAGCATTTAGAGCACGAGATGCAATCGCTACAGGTATTCGACAAGACTTCACCTCCAAAGATGGTTATCCTTAAACGAGCTGTTTTCGCGTAGTCAGCTCTGTTCTCCTAACGATTTTATAGGGGCCCTATACCGCATGATTTGGCACCTGGGTAAGAGAGGTATGACATTTCCCCTGGCGATGTGTAACAGGATTTGTCCGGAGGATATCTTCCCCTAAATCTAGGCAAATAGCTACTTCGCTTGCATTTCATCAACTGTGAAGAGACAACCACACTGCTTGTTTTTCGCTTATTTTTTATAATATCTTTCGTGCGTAAGTATATGTAAAATTTGTTAAAATTTAGATTAGCTTATTTCCTGTATAGCAGTGCTCATTTCTCATTATAAACTACAACTTCTGTAAGTTTAATTTCAAGTAGATGCCCCGATCCGTCTCGAAGCGCTATCTCCGAAGACTTACTTCGTGAACAGCATTTAGCCCTATGATACTTCGTTGCGTTATGTATCCAGAAGACAATCGATTCGATTGGCACGAATGGACGTGTTTCAAGATTTTCATCGCTAAGAGAGTTTGGTGGAAGTTGAGCTATCCCATCTATGTTTGGGTAAGATGCTATCTGTTTTTGTATAGGTCGCTCGAATTTAAATGTAAATAAAACAAGTTATGTGTGATATATGCACCAAATTTATTTTAAATTTGAAAGAAAAATTTTATGCATTAAGTGTGGAATATGACCTCGTTTAAATGTACGCTGCAGGTTTGCTAGGTGGAACCTATTCGGGAGGCCCAATTTTCGATGACTTTGTCGTATAAATCTGGCTGAATTTGCTGGAAAGTGTTCGTTATGTTGACTTTGAGGACATCAACTCTTTGCAGATTATTCGAATAGAACTGAGATTTAAGGTAGACCCAAAAAAGGTAGTCTAATGGCGTTAAATCGCATGATCTCGGTAGCCAGTTGACGAGGCCGCTGCGCGAGATGAGCTTGCCCTGAAATCGCTGGTGCAAAATGTCTATCGTGGCATGCGCAGTGTGGCACGTAGCGCCGTCCTGTTAAAACCACATGTGGTCAGTATCCATATCAGGCATAAAATCCAGTAGAGGCCACAAGAAGTTGCTTATCCTCGATCTGTACATCTCACCGTTGACGGTTATGGCAATCCCGGGAATCTTCGTTTTAAAAAATACGGACCGATGATTCCGTTAGACGAAAGTCCGCACCAAACAGTGACTTTGTTGGGATGCAATTGGTTCTTGTCTATCTCACGTAGAGTATTTTCGTACCAAATCCGACAATTTTGCTTGTTCACAAATCCATTCATCCAAAAATCGGCCTCGTCGATGCAGATGAGTTTTGGGGGCAAATTTGGGGCAACTTCCAACTACTCTAGAGCCCAATCAGCGAACACACAGCGTTGGATTTAGTACGGGTGCATATTCAAGTCCCTACGCATAATTCGTCAAACTGAATTCGCAGAAAAGCCAAGTTCTTGTGAACGACGAGAAATTGACTGCTTCGGATTTTCCCGTACACTCTCATTTACGGCAGCAATGTTTTCAGCAGACCTTGCGTTTCGGCGACGGACGGGTATTGGCCGATTGTTGATCGACCCTTTTCCCTCGAATTTGGCCACAAAGCGTCGAACAGTGGACTCGGCAGGACGATTGTGGCGAGGATAGAAATCACGTTATGCGCAGAACGTTTGTCGAACGGAACACTGATTTTGATAATAACATTTGATGACGTGCACAGGCTGTTTAGAGTTATAACCTTCCTCGTGACTTTCCAAGTACTATTAAACAGTTCACAGGGAGGTTGCCAGGTGTGGCTTTAACAACATGGCCACTATCGCCTGACAAAGCTCGAGCGTCCTTGTTAAAAGACCCTAGATATGATAGCTCAAAAGATTTTGGGTCGATTTTGGTGAAACTGGAGAGTGAATTGGGCTGAGGAGGGCTTGATTAGATATTGGTGTGGATACAGATCCAAATGCGGCGTCAGGGTCATTTATGTACTTTCTTTAACCTTGCGAGAAGGTTTACTTTTCAATAGGTTATTCGAATTAAAATAAAAAGGCTCAAAGATGGACAATATATGACGAACTAGAAACACACACAATTGCATACACATCTCTGAAATAAAATTTTATATTTAGAAAGAAGAATGTACCTAGTCACACTACAGTGAAGAAGAGTTGTATTAACATAAACTGGCAGCACTTATTAGCATAGAAAATGTTAATTAAAACAGCATCAAACTGGTTTTCTATCTGTTAAAGGTAAGAAGTTATATTTGGACGAATACTAGATCCGAAGGACAAATACTAGATCCAATTGACGGATTCAAGATCCAGCTGACGAATACCAGATAAAAAGCCAAATATTTTATCCGAAAATGCCATTATTGAAAAGTATGATTCTTAATGCACCGAACAGGTTTACAGGGTAATAGATATATATGTCTTACTTAAATTAGAGTAATGCTTCCTCGGATTAGAAATTCGATTTATTCCGCCATTAAGAAAATCATAATTTTTTTTATAACTTACAAGCTACTAATGTTAAATTCCTGATTCTAAATGTTAGGGATGTCGTCAAGGTTGAAGAATTAAATTATATTAGTTAATTTATGTTTGAGGTAGATATGTAAAACGTTATACAAATATTAGAGCAATGTAATATTAGACAGCCTTGCGAGGTGAATAAACAAGTATTTTAGATTTTCAGTCATTGATAATGTGTATCTGATAAACACTATTATACGTTCTTCTATTGGCTTAGACTTGAAACTACATAGTTCATGCTCGTTCGAGTATTTATGGCTATGATGCGGCCAGTGGCATGCACTCTTTAGTTGCTTTAAAGTCATATATATATATATATATATATATATATATATATATATATATATATATATATATATATATATATATATCAGTTTCTAAGAGATTCTCCTGCTCGAGTAAGGGTCGAGCTTTGTCCGCGCACACAGGACGATAGAAAGTCATCCAGTTGGAAATTATCCTCAGTGTCACTCTTTTTGTCAAGCACGACAGCACCATCACTTTGTTGCATGGGGAAAAGGTTCCAGCTTCTCTCAACTTAGACGACCTTTATAACTCTCTTGGTGAGATGCCTACTCTGAAGCGATGATTTTAACAGGCTCTGAACCCTCTCTCCTTTTATGCCGATGCCCACGAATTCGATTTTCTTCGAGCAAGTACGAGGTGGTACATTTCTACAACCGACCATAGGAATCCCTTCATTCTGGGCGTTCTTAAATGCTGCTCGTCTGAAAATTATGTAATCACTGCGTTTCCTTGTGATTGATTTTGACAGTTGCTCTACCGAAGTAAAGCAAATTCGCAGCCTTAGTTTTTCTTGCATCAGCGCCATGTAGATATTTTGTTAAGCACGTGGGATGATGACAGGTCTGACTTACTCCTCTATGCGCTCTAAGATAAACGACGGATGCGAGTTTTATTTAACTAAGCCTGTAGGTCAAGTGCAAAAGGTAGATTTGATCTGTCACATGTTTTCGCTTGGTGACCAATGCCTGCATTAGGTGCCCTATAGCTAGTTTCGTTCATGATGCATTTGAGACGCCACTCTCATTCATGTCGTCTTATATGTGGTTGTACGCATCTATTCCGCGTCTTCGTAAGTTGTCTTCAGTTTCTCATTTCCTCCATAGCCAATCTTGGCGGTACTTACGTCAAAAAAGACGTAGTTAGGGCCAGGAAACCACGAGAGTTCGGTGTGAACCTCGTGCTCAGGCGCCGATGGCTTGCTGTATAGACACCTATTTATTATTGATTATTGCCTTTGTTTTGCTTTTTTTGTTGTTTTTTATTAAATTAAGTTTATATTAACTTAGCTTAAAGATTCTTTTTAATTTTGACGATTGAGCCATCACTGGTGGTGACCAGATGAAGCCTAAACAAAACACTTAAGGATTCAAGTTATTAGAACGACATCTTTAGCAAACCACTTGGTAGAAAGCCACTTATTTCACTCCTACAAACTTCCCCTCCCTGATCCTTGGGGATTTTACCCTTTCGCATGTAGCGGCACCTAAATAATTGAGCTCCCGTTTTTTCGTCTTTCCCCAATTAAGGGGAATGGTAACTTAGCTGTCTTTCCCTTTGTAAGGATCCTCCCTCTCAGTGTCGAAATTTTTGATTGTCTCAGAGAGCATTCTTAAGGGTTGAATTTCACATTCTCATCCACTCAGGGGTGGTTGTGTCCCTTTTCAACGATGTATGTATGGGTTATTTTCCCCTCTACTTGTAGCGAATTTAGGAGCTAGTTTGAATCCTTACTCAGGCATTCTCTCTCGGTTTCTTTGTGTTGTCTCTTAAATTTGAGGAGGGGAAAGATTTCTTTGTCATTCAAGTTTAGCTCTGCCATTTCAGACAGGAGTTCAAGTTGTAATCGGAAAATAACGATTTTTCGAGCTTGAGATTCTTTGTCTTGGTAGAACGACCGGTTTTAACGTACTATAAAACCCTATTGTTTTTTTTCCTGAAAACCTAGAGCAGAAAAAAATTAAGAAAAACAGAGATAGAATATTCCTATAGAGGCTATGAAAGAATAAGCAGCTAAAAATCCTCACATTCACTCTTTGAGAAAATGGCCTACTCCATCACTAAACACTACCAAGAGCCACGTTTCTCCTTCTTGTGACGAGCCAAAATTTGTCAACCCTACTACGTCATCGTTCCCTAAATAATGTTTTGATTTCTTTTCACATTTATCATTTCGTGTATGAGACAATGACGTAACTCATCACCCCCTCACTACTTAATTCCATATCTCTTGATTTTATGGGAGACTTAATTCATCCACCTCCTAACTCCATCCTAGTTTACACACTATAATATCACATTTTGACCATCTTTTTACAACTACCATTATAACTTTACAACCCGTTCTTGGTTTCAAGTTTTATGCCCTCTAATGCAATGCAATCCAACGAACACCGACCGAAAATCAAAGAAAGCTTCTCCCCAAAAAGTTTATAAGGTCAACTGGCAAGAAAACGGATTAAATACAAATGTGTGGATGATAGCCCCAGATGCACATACTGTAGCACTAGGAGAATGCTCAATCCTACAGATGTCAGCTGAAGCATGGTTGTCATTCTATATCTGACACTCATTTAGTGTCATAACATCGTAAAAGTAATGTTAAGTTGAAAAGGTCTAGATGATGCTTTAGCTGCATCCGTTGCAGACGCGTATATTAGGCTAATAATAACGATATGAAAAGGCAGAATTAATGCTGAAGATGTAAGAATGATGATATATATGCCAAAGAGATAACGAAGATCAACAAATTAGGCGATTCCGAAGGTGCGGCGAGTTTTTTACCTGAACATTTCTCTCAAATTTATTCATAAGTTTATATAACACTCATGTTGGTAAGGCTTAATGTGGGAGATCTTGTAGTTTGCGGTCCTTGTATAATATAGGGTTATTTATTCGTTTATTACTGTTCTTTCCTCCATTCAATGTTATTTCTGTTGTTAGCTTCATTTTAATTTAATTATTTCCTTTATCCTTCCTTTTACAACATCCCTTCTCGGCTAAGAGGGGTTGTACCTGAAGGGTCCTTGTGCAAAATCTTTTTATACTCTGCTTTTAGGCTTTGTTTTTCTTTATTTTGGGTCCGTTGCCTTGGTTGGTTGCTTCCCCCTTTTCCTTTGAATGATCATTCGAATAATTCCAAGTGAAAATATTCAATCTATCTCCCTCTTCAAGGGTACTCAAGGTCCTCGTAAACTGAAACGTTTCTAGAAGTTCTACAACCTCCTTGATCTCCACCTCGAGAGTTGGCGATATTTCCTAATTATACTATTTTTGTCTTATTTTACTTATAATGTCATTGTAACGTTTCATTTTTCTTAATAATTTTCCTTCCACTCATTTACTATTTTTAATAAATTTAATAAATAATTTATCTCTCGCACATTTAAATAAATTTAGAATTATTTCTAGACCGGTGGTTCTTTATACATATTCAAGGTATTTCAGGTGAATCAATAAAAATTGTACACGGGTAAAGATAACCAATTGTGTACCAAACGAAGCAATATATTCTTATGAGAATTTAAATACATAAGAAATATATATATATATATATATATATATATATATATATATATATATATATATATATATATATATCGGGTTAGATTTAATTAATGTCCGATTTTCTAAAATTAAGTTTTAGATACTATTTATAAAGTAGTGCCTCTTGTTAATGATTATGAAAATATTGTTTATAATCTTATTTACTATTTACCCCTATTTTCATCCTATCTAAATATCACATGAGACATGTCTTATTCTATGAGTTTTATAAAGGTGTCAATGCAAGTACAGCGGAAAAAAATCCACTCAGAGCAATTATGGGGAGGATGCAGTCACTGAAAGAAGTTTCAGGAGGTGAGTGATTTCGGTCTAAAACTCAGATCAAACGAATGTCTTCCAGAAGAAACTGATTCCGAACAGTTGGAAGCTGTTGTCAGAGCAAATCCTACTACAACTTTTACGGAACTTTGCCTCCAATTCAACGTGACCCATATGACTGTCATCCGTCGAGTGAAAACTATTGGAAAGGTTCCCTTGATTGGAAAATGGGTGCCGCACTAACTATCCACGGCTAATTTGAAACATTGTTTTGCTTTTTGTGAGTCATTGCTTTTACTACACCTTCCCGTACCATTTTTGGATAGGCCTCTTACTGGTGATGATAAGTTGATCCTTTATGAAAAAGTTAAACGTCACCGTTTATAGATTGGTCAAGGAATCAGATTTTCTCATCCTGAAAAAGATCATGTTGATGTACGCTGAGATATTGAAGGAATTGTTCACAGCGAACTGTTAGACAACAAACAAACAATTAATGCTAATCTCTACTCCAATCAACTTAGTCGTTTTAAAGCCGCCTTTGGCCAAACGACACTCTCCTTAGTCAGCAACAGGGGAACCATCATCCAACACGATAATATCCGCCCTCATACAAATAGAATTGCCAAAGACCTCTTTGTAAGAACTCGGTTGGGAAATATTGCCTTATCCTCCATATTCTCCTGACTTTGCTCCTTCTGATTAGTATTTGTTTAGGGGACTACAGAACCTTTTAAATGGTCTTAGGTTGACATCGGGAGAAGAGGTTGAAAACGAGTTGGATTCACATTTTGCATAAAAACCTAAAGTCATATTTTTTCATTTTTAATATATATCCTAAAATTGAACAATACTTTCGTTCCAACCTGATAGTTTCGAAATCACTCAAAATGGCCACCATCTGCCTACACGATTTTTTCCAGCCAGGAACTGAACTGGTTGCATACTCTGCTTAGGGGGTCCTTGTTGATAGATAACATTACATCCACAATGGCGTCTATCTGGTCCATCTAAGGGTTGAGTACCGTCTTCAGAACCTCATTTTAAACGTTTAAATTAACTTTGCCATGAGAAAAACAATCGAAAAATTAGAGTAATCTCTCTCCAAATCTGATTAAAAAATTTGTTTGGTAATTTTTTAGGCTAGACCCAATTTTATTCGTAGTAAGTTTTATCCTCCTTTATCCCATTTTAATCAAAGTTAAGATTTTCTCCATTTTGACCTTGCGTTAGGTTTCTGAATCAATCAGTCACTCTCAGTCTAGAGGCCTCTCTTTCCAACGTATATATAGAAATCTTTAGTATGAATTACTGTCCTCTAAGTTGTGCATTGCGCTGATAAAAAAGAAATAATGACAAGGATTTTTGAAAAGTTACCAGCTTAGACTTTTTTGAATATAGATATGTTAATTAAGGATTTTCTGTGCTACATGTACATTTCTGATAAGTCAGAAGGAGTAGAAATAGAATATTCTTCATATTTATGATACTTATCGTGAATGATTTTCTACAAATTTGAAGTTATCCATGAAGAGAGCAATTATAATTGATTTTTCTAAGATTACATACATAGAAAAAGAGTCTTGCATTAAGGAATAAAGTAAATTAGGCCCTCAGAAATAGATTTAAAATGGTGAATAGAGGAAGGGGTTGCGGTTCCAAAGGAAAACAACGCAATTTTATGCGGAATATTTCAGTTTTATACCTGAACACAGTTAGAAAAATTTCCTATCTAAGATCCACCTCTCACGTGAGTAGAAATCTTCTAGGGTTGATGAAATATGCAATTTTTCATTCTTTTGCTTTTAGGTCTTTGTTTATGCTTATTTTTTATTTTGGTTTTAAGACCTTTTCGTTGGATAATTCGTAAATGTTTTAAAAGCAAAATCAAGGTAAGATGTATCCCTCAAGTTTTGTAAAGGAAGAGATGAAGAAAGAGGAATTAAAAATGGTTGGAGTTATTTTGTCACATATACACAAGGACAAGTGTGAGAGAGGGCCATTATGGTATGTTTCTTCTTTTTAGCTCGTCTTGCTTTTCTTTACTAAGTATTAGTTTTGTATGTACTTATTTATAGTTATTATACCAGTAGCTTGGGACTAATCTTTGTGTGTAGATCTTAAGGTTTACAAAGAAAGGTCATTAATAACACAATTACCATTCAAAACTGTTGGTACAGATGAGTTTTTGTACTCTTTGTACAAAATTGGTCATAAACAATTAAAATATGAGGTCTGGAATTCAGTAATTGGAGTTCAACATTGGGATTCTTAGATTGGGCCTTGTGAATATATGCTATATTATTAATCTAATCCCTTTTATTACATTCTTCTATTTATTGGTATGTCCTATCTCTCAATTTTATCTAATTAGTGACTAACCCCTCTTTGAATTAATCAAGGGTTTCTTTTGCATCAATTTAGCCAGTTTGTTTTCTTGGCACCAAAGGTGAAATCGCGCTCGCGCTTTTGATAGGTCAATATCTTTTCCCGAACTTCTGTCTGGAGACTTAAATTGCTTCCTAGCAAAGCTATTTAGAATTTAAAAAATAGCTATTCACTATTTACAAACTTTAATTTTTTTAAATATTCCCCTTTTTTTAATTTAAACACATTTTCACATCATCTAGGTATTCTTTATTTGTTCAACTGAGTAAAACTAGCATCGTTATTACCCAAGTGAGCTACGAGGAGCGGTCAATAAGTTTGGTAATTCGGATATAAGGAAACGAGATATGAGGAAAAGTGTTTTATTATTTTTCAATAAAACTACCCAACACTTCAATGCACTTGCTCCACTTCTCCCTGAAGCTTTGAATTCCCGACAACTAGAAATCTCCCGACTGCTGTTCAATCCACTCCTGGACAGCGAGCTGGACATCTTCATCGTCCCCAAACCGGCATCCACATAGTGCAGCCTTGAGCTGGCGGAATAAAAATTAGTCGCTAGGGGCCATTTCTGGACTGTAAGGGTGATAGTTGAGCTCCTCGAATCCGCACTCGCGCAGGGCAACTTGTGCAACTTTGGCCTTGTAGACAGGGGCATTGTCGTAGAGAAGCAGGACACTGTATGTCAACTTGCCCCGCCGCTTCATCTGATGCACTTCTTCAACCCAGCTAGTTTCTCAGCGTAATATTAGCCTGTGATGGTCCTTATACGAGGCGCATAGTCCAACATCAACACTTCCTCAGAATCCCAGAAGATGGTGGCCATGATCTTCCGGGCTGAGGGTTGAGCCCGGAACTTGTTGCGGGTCGGAGAGCCCCTGTGATTCCAGGCGATGCTTTCGAGCCTGGTCTCGGGATCCTAGTGATGGACCCACGTTTCATCACCTGTCACTATGCGGGACTCGAATCTCGCCGGGTCTTGGTTCTACAGGAGCAGCAGCTTTTCCGAACTTTGACGACGTTGAAGTCGATCATGGGGCCTGAAGTTTCTAGTCACCCAACGGACAGAGACCTTGGTGGTCATGGCCAAATTGTCGTGGATGATGTTGATAAAACTTCCATGTGATATTCCAAGTTCTCGCTCGAATTCTTCGAGCTTCACCCGTCGATTTTCGAGGATCATCTTCTCCACACAGGCCACATTGTCCTCGTTGGTCACGTCTGGCGGGTGTCCTGGACGGGGGTTATCTTCGCAGGACTCACAATCATAGCTAACCTCCCTATTCCAGCGAGCAATGGTTGCATAGTAAAGTGCGGTGTCGGTGTACACTGCAACCATGCGTTCATGGATCTCTTTTGGATTATTGCCTTCCTTGGTCAAATATTTGATTATTGCGCAGTGCTCAACCTTCTCCATTGTTGAAAAATTTGTGACTGACGATCTTCGATCAGCTACTGCTTCTTAAATAGACAAGGAGGGAGCGTGCGGCTGCCGTTCCTGAGTGATCATAACTTGTCCTAACACCCCCACAAACAGCCATCCCCCTTTATCTGTTTTTCCCTACCGATTCGCAAAACTTGTCTTATTAATTCATATATTTGGCCAGATAAACGGGTATTTCGTTGTGTTTCGGACGATCTTAAGGTAGTGAGAGGAACGTTTTTCAGCGACCTGTGTCGCTTAAAGGGAAACTACGGCTTCGGGCTTTTGGAACGACGGAGAAATATTGCGGACGTGAGAGATAGGATCTGACGCCGTTTCGAGTGAAGGGATGCTCGATGGAAATCGGAAATAGATTGGTGGACCCTATTGTCATGGTGTAAAGAGAGGAATTGATATTTGTGGGAGCTAAGTAGTCCCGGTGCAGAGTGAAATTAACTGGATAAGAAGAGAGCCGGTGGTGTCGAGAGGGAAAGTCAAATTTCTCTCGATTTCGGGATTTATTGGCATAGGTTTAGATGTCATATAAACGTTTAAAATGGGTGTTATTTTTTATTGGTTTTTTTTTTGTTTCATTTGGAAACTAGCGAGGTTTAGGCGTGTAGACCATTTATTTGCAGTCACGGCTTTCTTGTCTTTTCACTTTTGCTTGAAGCCCCTTGCCTAAGAAGGAGATACAGGTAGTATATAACATCTATTGAAATACACGGAATTATAAATTCAGCTCTTTTTCAGATATAAGTTCAATTTATGAGATAAACGACACTATGTAGACTCATATATATTCTGGATTTAAAATAAGAAATTAGTCTGGATCTCAGTGATAAAAATAAACGTTTGAAAATAAAAATGGCTGTTATGATAGGTCACTTTAAATTGCTATTGCAATATTGCGAGATTGCAGTAACAATAGTTCCATGTCGCCTTAAATATTTTAGGTTTCTTAGGCTATGACTTTTTAAGGAAAGTGGAGGGGGACGTTGCCATAAAAATGAGTATGGTACCAGTGTTATTTGTCTGAATATCACCAGCTAGAGTTGCATACTTCACCTTATTACCTCCACCTAATCTGTCACGCGTCAAATCTACAAATATATCTAACCTTAGACAGATTATGAAGCTGCCATTTATTTCGCTTGAGGAGAAATTGGAAATGTCAGTTTGAGATCACTTTCTCGAGCGGTTTCTAAAATGATGCTTATTCGTGAGCACTACACAAAACCAATCAAATGGTAGCGTGCTGATTAGAGTGTAACCCCATAAAATGTGACTCTATTGCCCTTTGAAATGATAAGCTGAGTCCATGGTTTGTAACTCTAACCTTGTCAATGGTTAGTGAAACAGGTGGATTATACTGTATTTTTTTAATTTATTCAAATAGGATTAGTAGTATTTCTGGTGATTACTCCTGAGTTTGTTAAAAAAGCGAAACTTGCTTTGCTAAGAAATAATTATCTGTGTAGTTTTACTATAGACAAGAAAGTTGTTTAAGTGTTTGCATATCATCTAAATTCTTGCTACACATCATTTCCTTATTTGGATTGGAAATTAAATTTAGGCCTTTAATATCGAGTCCTTTCACTCATTTTACGTATATACCATTCCTTTTCTGTTGGTTTAGAAGTAAAAACCTTTCAGGATCTTTTATTTTTAATGATAGCCCTTATAATTATTTCTTCTTTTCTGAATAGTGGCTCTGAAGCAGCATAATTTCGGTTTTACTCTCAGTAAGGAAGCGTATTTTTACATATGAGTGGTTTCGAGTGCCAATAAAAGGCACTGAGCGACGCAAATGCCACTGAAAACGAGAAAATCTGGAAAAATATGTTTTAGTATTTTTCTCTTTATAAACACGAGGCATTTATGTTGACATAATCTTTAACAACAAAAATATATGAAGATATTAAGGTTTCTACGATTGTTGATTAAACAGTCTAATATTGTGAATAAAAGATGTATGCTTGTATTTTTTACACTTAATTAAATAATATGCGACTGTCGACATCGAAATAACCGCTATAATGAGAGTAGTATTAAATAAAATATGTTATGAAACCATGGAATATATGCACAAGTTTTTGAGTTATTTAATAACGATTGTGAAGTTAGGAATACTTGTTATTACAAAAGATTTTTTCAATCTTCAATCAACCTAGACATTTAAAAGCAAGCTCAAGTAACTAGATAAAATTTACAAACAATCTCAGGCGACCACAATTCACACAATGAGACAAAGTAAGATTTAGTTTTATACATCGACTCCAGCAAAAGCAAAATAAGATGTGAGTTTTCTGTTCCTTCTTGTGCCCCTACGCTCAGCATCCCTACGAGCCAATGCCTAACTCTATTAATTGATATGTGGCCCGGAATCATGCATACACTTGTCAAATTACAAGTGGAAGTTGTATAGGCGTAACTCGGATAGAATTCTATCGAATTTTTATCTATCCTAACCTAACTACTCGCACCTGCCCAAACTACGAGAAACACAACGTTTCTCTGTCCGGACAAAACCCACTGCGGGAATTGCATTCTTCTACCTTGAAGATGAACCTAGGTCTCACACAAGCAAATCCAGCAGGGTTCACACAACTCTCATGTTTATAAGCAACAAAAGATTCGCCTTCAAACTGAACAGATTCATTTAATCTGTCAAAAATCTCGTCAGTAACTGAAGGAAAACAACATTTAACCGCATAAGGCATCTCCTTCTCTCTGTCATTCTCGATCCTTCTCATCTTCTACTCGCCCTACTATAGGACCACTTCTCTCGTAAATAAGTGCTAGTATCATCCTTTCTTCCAACAGAAGGCCAAATGTGTGTTCCTCCTTAATATTCTTACACTGAGGCATATATTAGATTTCTTAGGGATGCCAACTTAGATGGCATTGGAACAAATAAAAGATCATATTTGTGTCTCATTTTCCCTTTTCTCAAAACATCTCATCTATGCTCAAAGTCTCGGATCTATTATATATTACTCAAAAGGTTAATCGGAGAAGTAAAGTAAGCAGCTAATGTTGTTATATACTATATCACTTGATAAGTAACCGAATGAAAAATTGGATCAATAGAATGGTACTTAGAAAAGATAAAAAAAATAGTTATTAAGCCATTGAATATTTATTTTATTCGACCAGGCAATGGCTTCGCCACTCCCCCCTACGGGAGGAGCTTGCGCTTTGCTACTTGCATTAAAATTTAAAATCTAAAAAAAGCAGCCAATGCTTAAATTTTAATACATTTTATGAACTTCGCCAATTATAATAATTTTAGAAAGGAACTTTAAACTAAATTTTCCTTCTTTCAAAATATCACGTTGCTAAAATATAGTTATACAAGATATATAAAAATAAATTTTCTGAACTTCACTATTTGAAATTCTTTGGGTTTCAAAAAATTCAGAAAAATTTCGATACTTATATTTATTTCTGAACTTCACCATTTAGTCTTTTGATATAATAAAAGATTAATAGAAATTAATTTGATAAAAAAACCCTTAAGTTATAAGCAAACTAAGATGAAATTATTATTTAAATACTCCCCAAAATACCCTCCTCAAATTATAGAATTAGTAATGATGAAATCCCCTTCTTAGATTATAGAGGTAGTGAGGATGATCATGGAGAAAAGCTTCCTTTGCTTGAGGTTCAGATTGCCCGTGCCTTCGATACTAATTGGATTTTTGAATTGTTGGTTGCGGAGTTAGAGGTGATAGAGGGAGGAAGGGTATCTTCCCTGTGATCTCTTAACGAGCTTATATTTATGCTCTTTTGATTTTATGTGTTTTTGTAGTTTTTAATTTTTCCAAGTATTTTTTATAAGCCTATTATGTTAATATGTCTTGGGGGGGAAGGAGCGTTTCCTCAACGCAGCTGACATAAAAACTCATCAAAAAATAAAATAGAATTTCTGCTAAACGCTCTTATTAGTGGTCAAAAAGCCATTTTCATTTTCTATTAAATTTATTAAGGTTAACGAATTGTAATAAATTTTTTCAAAGAGGAAACAAAAACAAATGCCAATGTAGTTTAATAAACGGATTTATTAATAATTTAATGATTATTAATAAATGAAGCCCGATGGATGGGGAAACTTGTCGATTCCTGCTTTAAAAAGTTTCACATTTATTTGCGAAAACCTCTTTGAGAGAACAATAGCAATGGCATAGATTTCCCAAATGTCCTGCCATCATCAAATGTTCCTGTAATCGAAAGATTGATAGTCCATAAGCGCAGAATGCGGTTAGTATGTATGAAGAAGGTAGAAGAATATCAGGCATTCTACATTATATCGACGAAACCCAGACTCGACCACTACAGATCATCGACGCGCAATAACTTGGATAAGATCAGCCTAATATATATAACGTTACAAACAAGAGCAGAAAAGATGGTCAAGGTAAATGTTAAACGATTTTAAAGGGGAAATCCAAAGACACTACAGTCCTACAGCGAAGGAGAGATTGCCACACGGATTCCTTAGCATCTTCCACCCAATTAGAAACAGCAAAGGGGAAGAGGAAGATTTATCTAAGAAGGTAGAAAACGAGGAAGAAGTAAACCAATACCTAGAGATTGGTGGGCGGCTTTATCCTCCATCTTACCTGATGCGAGAAACTAACAAACCTGATTGTTTAAATACTGATCGTGACCAACAACCGATATCACTGAGAATCTACATTCCACGAATTTGAATTAAATCACAAAAACAAAACAAGACACAATTTATACACATACACTCAATAATATAATTACATGTATACATACATCCAACATCAGATGGAAAACAATGAAGACGCAGCAGCAAACAAACTAGACAAAGCACACAACAATACAAATATGAAAATACCTAAAATAAAAATTCTATAAACACCAATAGGCAATGGGCAACAAGCAACAAAGTAACAAAAAATATACACGAATAAACTCCGCCCCAAATTCTAGAGATTAGTTTGATATACAGACACAGTGCATACCTCTGCACTAGTCTCATTTCCTTATAATTTTACTGTAATTTATTAATACGCAGAGTTTTCTCTGACAATACGATCATAAATGTACATATATTTTTCTCCGTCAATCAAAATCTTTATCACTATCGAACTTTATTCTTCGTTGCTCACGATCGCCAATCAACTACCGTCACTGATAAAGTCGGAAAGCTGAGTGAAAACTAAAGAGAATTGAATACAACCTAGACTCCTGTTACGAGATAAGATAAGTAAGGAGAAACCTTAGAACCCAAATTTGCATTAGGGAAAAATAAAATGGATCTCAAAAGCTGATTTTTCAACTTTAGCCAGATACTAAAACCTGTAGGCTTAAGTAAGAACGTTTGGAAATAAAACAACAAATTAATAAAATAAAGATGATATCATTGGAGAGAGAGTTACAATGAAAGTAGGTTCTTCAAGAGACATTTCGTTCACTACATCGGATGCACTTATATTTGGTTTTTAACTATATAGAAACAAAAATAATTATTTAAGGTAAGGCATAGGAAAGAAAAGATATCTCTCCTCACCGGCCTCTACCATTCGTTTTCTGGACTTAAAAAAAGGAAGCATGTACTTGCTAGTGTTGAGAAATATACACGACTAGAAAATTTTCATATAAAAACAGGAACAGAATAATATATACAATGGAACACTAATATATTAAACAACATATCTTACAAATCTAAACATAGAAAATGATCTAGTTTATTTTTTCAGGTCACGGGCATCTTTATATCTCACTATGTAGTCGGTCGGTCGGTTTCCGTTTTACCTTTTTTTTTGTTTTTGTAATGACTTTGTAAATACTCGGCCGATTCTAACGAAATTTGAAACCCCTATGGTGTTTTACATTCTCTTTCGATTCATCACCTAAACAATATATACTACTACCATCTGCACCACCTATGCCTAAACCACCACCACCTACACCACCAACACATACACCACCAACATGTACACCACCACCAGCTATACCACTGCCACCTACATCACTACCACCTAAACCACGTACACCATAGCCACCTAAACCACCAACACCAACAACACCACCACCTAAATCACCAACATCTACATCACCACCTACGCCAACAACACCTACATCACCACCACCTACGACATCATTACCACCACTACCACCCCCTACATCACCATCACCTACAACGCCACCACCTACGACATCACAACAGCCCACGCCACTACCACGAACACCACCCCTTCCACCTACACCACCTACCGCAGCAACACTTACTCCACCTACACCACCTACTCTACCTACATCACCTACACCGCCCGCAACACAACCAGCTTTACCACCACCTACATCAATACCATCTACACCTCCTACACGACGACCAACTGCACCACCTATGCTACAACCACCCACACCACCACCACATGAACCACCGACACCTACCCCACAACCATCTTTACTACGACCGCCTACACCACCACCACCTAGACTTACACCAACTACAACAACAACACCATCACATATAGTACAACCATCTACACCACCACCGCCAATACCACATAAACAACCACCTACATCAATACCACCTACACAACCATCGCCTACATCACCACTACCTACACCTACACAATCTAAAACAGAAACACTACCACCTACAACAGCACCACTTACACTACAACCACTTACATCACAACAACCTACTCCGAAACAAGCTACACCATCACTCCATACACTACTACCTACAAATCTACCACATATACCACCACCACCACCTACACAACGACACCTTATATCACCTACATAACCACGTCTTACACCACTTACACCACCTACTCTCCCTACACAACATACACTACCACTACCTCCACCACCACCATCACGGCCCACACTATCACCACCCATACTATCACCATTCACACCAACACCGCCTACACCATCACCCACACCACATACACCAATACGAACTCCACCGCCTACACAACGACCACCTACAAAACCTAAAACACCAGCACCTACACCACCAGCACCTACACCACCACCACCTACAACTCCACCATCTACACTACCACCTACAACTCCACCATCTACACTACCACCTTTTGCTTAACCACCTAAACCAGTACCACCTACACCAGAACCTCCTATACCACGACATACAACGGCTACATCATCACCACATACACACCAACCACCTGCACCACCTACATCCCCTACACCACCATCACCTACACCACCACTACCTACATCACCACCACGACCTACACCACCACCCAAGGTTATCCCGGGAATTATATTGTTTTGACAATAACATCATAACTATTCTGCAGATATTATTGAAATTTGAGACTCTTAGTTTGTTCTAAATTCTCTTTCGTATGATAGATTTGCCAAAGTTCTCCCAAGATTATCCGCGGAATTATTTGACAATAACATCATAACTATTTGGTGGATTCTAATGAAATTTGAACCGCTTATGTCGTTTTATGTTCTCTTTCTAATAATATACGAGAATTCCCACAGTCCTTCCAAGTTATAAGGCGAATTATTTGGCAAAAGCTTCATAACTATTCGACCCATTATAACTAAATTCAAAATCTTTATATGGTTTCAGATTTCCCTTCAGGTTATATTATTTCCAAGGTCGTCCAAAGGTTAGTCCTTAAATTATTGAAAGTTTTCAAGGTGTAAGGTCATAATTCAGTATAAGTGAGAGCAAGTGAATTTTGGTCAGTACACGTTGTTTTTATCACATACAATATTTTGTCACTTATGTAATATCTAATGTTTTTAATACATAGTCAAGTCTAGTTTTAAAAGTCCACTGAACTACTGGACACCATTTCATCAAGTAACTGATTCCAGATGTTATCAATTCTATTTCTAAATTGATTTGGGACGATTTTCTTGCTATTATTTTGTGTATACTTCCTGCTAAGTTCAAACTCAATAGAATAATCTATATTATATATTCCTTCAAAGATTTCAAAAAGTTCTAGTAATAGACATCTCAAATGTCTTGTTTCTACATTGAATAATTTCAGCCCCTTTGATCTTGTCTCAAAATTATGATTTCTTCATTTAGGTATCAATTTTGAGGCCCTAACCTGTACTTTATTCAATCTGTGAATAGTTCTTCTTAGGAAAAATGGCCAGAACGGAGCACAGTATTCTATTTGTGGCATTACTAATCCATTATCCATATTCGAAAATGTAGTTTTCTTTTTAAAGCTATTATGACGGTTGAATGAGACAAGAATCTTTAGTGCTAAGAGACTATGTGTTTTAGGACGCTCTCAACGAAAGCCCCAATGATACTTTTGTTTTTAATATTTTTACATAAAAATATCTGGTAAATTGTAATATGTATCCAGGCGAGGTTGAAGAGCGCTCCCACGTACGGACGATGTCCTTCCTCATGCTGGCAAACATGCTGTTGAAGGAGGAGTTTTGCCCGTCGATGTTGCTGTTACGGACGTTGCAGACAGGCCTGGTATTCGATATGCGTTTACAGGCTGCAGTCGATGGGATTTAATTAGGGTGAATGCGGCGGGAAAATCCCTTCGAACAGAACTTCATATTCGAACCCAACCACTCTTGCATGGTCTTAATCGTGTGGGCAGGGGCACCGTCCTGCTAAAAGACTTAGTCCGTCTTTTTTGTGATCTTTTTTACCTAGGGTAAGAATTTCACGAGCAAAAGGTGTAAGCGGCAGCATTGAGCCTTTAACCAGCCGCGAACCACAGCGGCGGCATCTTCTCACCATTGTAAGCCCTAACGCTGATAATCATCATGGAGATAGGATGTTTTGTCATGGACAATTAGCGGACCTAGAAGACGTCTTGGCCGAACCTTACCACGATATCGTTCTACTAGTTGATGACCAGATCGACTGTGAAAGTTTTTCATGAGAAAAAAATTAAAATTCGACTGTCATGACTTTTTAGGTCATTAAGAAGGTAACTACAATTGTTGCATATGGTGAGAGAATAGAGATCTTTCCACGAAAGTCAAGCTCTTGCCGTCCTCATCCTTGACAGACCCTAGCACTGT
This sequence comes from Ceratothoa steindachneri, assembly GCA_963969495.1. Classification (NCBI taxonomy): domain Eukaryota; kingdom Metazoa; phylum Arthropoda; class Malacostraca; order Isopoda; family Cymothoidae; genus Ceratothoa; species Ceratothoa steindachneri. Next base: position 103,280,951 of record OZ018327.1, on the reverse strand, counting down.
GATCACTCAGATCTTCTTTTTCTTCGCAAGGCAGCCAATTTGAAATTGGAGCAATTTTGAAGGCATTTCTTACAGCCAAACAGTTGACAACTTTACGTCTGCTTGAATGAGGTTAATCGTTGGGGTCTTTCCAGTTCTACCGGGACAAAAGGAACTTCATCTCGCTGAGGTTGAGAAGCTTTTCGATGACGAAATTTTGGTTAAATTCGCGCAGGAGAGCTGAGATCTCAATTCTTTTCACTACCATAGTTCCCCACGTTACACAATGGAAAAAAAAGTTTTAGGGAACATGCTGGAAAAGTAGAACTTCAGGTTTGTTCGACAAAACATTGGTAATCCAATCGCTAATAAAAAAACAAACCAACTAAAAGAACTTTGGCAAAGCAGGGTATATATATATATATATATATATATATATATATATATATATATATATATATATGTATATATATATATATATATAAATATATATATATATATATATATATATATATATATATATATATATAAATATATATATAAATATATATATATATATATATATATATATATATATAAAATATATATATATATATATATATATGGAAATCGATATCCCACCTTACAAACTGAGGCCCTGTTCGGTAACCGCAACGTCCTGGCATTGTGGGCGGTATAACCAGAAAGGCCACTCAAAACCACATAGTGCACTAATCACAAGATTTTTGACCCCAGTGAGCCTAACATTGGTTACCCAGTAAGATTTCCACTAAGAGTTGGTATTTAATTTAACTTCATATGCGAAATTAGAGGAGCGACAACCAAATAGCAGAAGTCGCCGTTTGAGCTGGGTGAAAGACACTTTGAGAAAAACCGTTAGAGGAGGAGACTTAATTCCGCCTTCCTCATCCCCCCTCTTTTCCCTACCCCAAGTGGGGTGGCGAAGTATAAAATCGAATAAATGCAGACGAACGGAGTATATCATGTTAGTCATCGAGACAACTAAACCTGGCTAGAGGCCCGGTAACTAACGAAAGGGACATAGAAGAAGCTCATTCTTGAGCCAGTTCCTGGTGGTCACACCGAACTTTAAGTTAACTTGATTTGAGAAACAATCTTAACTCTCTCTCTCGTTAGAGAAACCCCCTATCCTGGTGTACCCCAAAACACAAAGATAGTATTCGCCACTGAGGAATACCCCAAAGTGAACTCCCTCAAACACTCCACTCCCTCCAAAGATACCTTCGTTTGCTACTTGCTCGTCAGTGCGAATTATTTCCAGATTAACCTGAAGATTGGAAGAAGCCTACTTTTCCTCGCCCGTTATTGAATTTATCATACTAAGAAAACGTGCTTAACGCCATCCGTCGAAGAACTGAATTCATTTGTGGCCTTAAAGCTACCCTTGCGCCAGACAGCCATCTGGAGTGGCAGTAAAAACGTCCACGCGTCTCCCCGAAAACAACATTCTTGTGGTTACATAAAAATTGAGGCCAAAGTAAGTCTCAAACCCGATTATCTTGTGAGGCTTTAAAGGTAATTAAATCCTATTATCTGTTTCTTTGAAGGTCAATTAGCGTTCAATATTAAAGTGAGCTTTGGGTCAACCTTTACTGTATATTCAATTGTGTAATTTAGTAAGCCTAGGTAAACTTGTTTTATTCAAATCTGTGTAGTTTGTTTGTTAGATTTCAATTTTTGGTTCATTTTTTTATTAAAGGTCAAGTTTCTTCGTAGTATTTAATTCAATCATCGAAACGCTGAGCATGGCACTAGAAACCCTCAAAGAATGAAAATAACGTAATAATAATAATAAAATATAGCACTCTTAGAGAAAATTTAATCAAGGCTTTTTAAGGTACGTAACAAACCTATACGTACGTACACCACCACTCAGTCCTTGCTCTACTACGACAATATATATATATATATATATATATATATATATATATATATATATATATATATATATATATATATATATACAAATATATAAAAAAAGAGACGTAGAGACGTCTGTGTTAAAGAGAAGTATGAGAAAATAGAAATGACGATAGAGGTTGAGAGGCAAGGCTGTGGACGTTGTTGTCGGAAATCTTTGATGACTCGACTATTTGGTTTACTACAAGTCTTATCGTTTTAAAGCTTTTATTAATAAAAGAAAACTTCCCCCGCAACGACAAAAATTTATGATAATTAATCTTTCGCCTGATGATTGAAACTAATTTAGATGGCGCGAGTAGCATGCATCAAAGTGATTGAAGTTTAACTACATTTTTGCTTAAATTGTTAATCCTACCAGGGACAGGGCATTCAAAGAGAATGACTATTCAAAATAATGACAAATTAATAAAGCTAAAAACTGAACGCCCGAACATTTGATGTCACTAAAACCTTTACATGATACTTATATATCACTTTAGAAATTATTTATATGACTACTGTATCTTTGCATACTGCCCATTTCATTCTAGATTTATCGTTTTGAAAAATTGTTTGCCATATTTGTAGTGCGCTCGTTGGGACTTCTACATATAGTTCATTAATGAGATTCCTGAATTATCAAAGGACGAAGACCAATCTAGAAGATAAAATATCTTTGCTTCTGTTCCTCTGCTGCTTGGCGTGAAAATGAAATTTTAATCCTTCTCCATTCCCATTGCCGAAACATAATACTTATGTCAACTAACTATCAAAGTAGTCTATGGGATCACCAAATGCAGGTGTTAAGAAAGATACTTTAAAAATCGGTCGATTCTTAAATGACTATGCCTGACTATAGTCGTAGACTGTAATGGCTATCAAAAAGGTAAATTAGAGAGAACTAAGATTTTGATTTTAGATTCCAGGAGAGGGTGTTAAATGCTCTGATGAGTTGATGGGCAGAGGATAGCAACATCAGTATATAAGATGATGTAGGATTGTCTACACTTTCAGAGATTTTTTGTTGCTATGTATGTGTTTAAATGTTGATCAAGAACTTCCTGTTGTTGTTGAAAATGAGTGGCAATAATTTTATTAACTAAGCATCCGGCCTTAAAATCTTAGCTAATGAACAATCTGAAGCTCAATTTTGCCCTATCCCTTAAATTATGTTTTCTGATATATATATATATATATATATATATATATATATATATATATATATATATATATATATTTCGCCTCAATCAATTTCCTTTGGCAATTTTCTATTCTTCCTACTGTTTTTTTTTATTCCATCTTGTATATGGTAGATCAGTTGTCCTTTATTCATCTCTCTTTTAAATAAATGAGTTTGGTAAAAACCAAACTAAATTGGTGAGCCTTCGTTCTTATTCGATCATCTTCGGAGTGACTTTAAGTATTCTTGCCTCCTTTATATATATATATATATATATTTCGCCTCAATCAATTTCCTTTGGCAATTTTCTATTCTTCCTACTGTTTTTTTTTATTCCATCTTGTATATGGTAGATCAGTTGTCCTTTATTCATCTCTCTTTTAAATAAATGAGTTTGGTAAAAACCAAACTAAATTGGTGAGCCTTCGTTCTTATTCGATCATCTTCGGAGTGACTTTAAGTATTCTTGCCTCCTTTACCGATGAAATGTGATGGAATCAGAATAGGCCTGGAATAAAAGAAAATGGGTTTCAGGGTATATTTATTACACTTGGCTTGAGTGCAACTTTAAAGGAAACAGGCCAATCCGGTGAGAGAAATTTTTAAACAACTTTAATTTTCGATTCCAGCTCAACACTTGACTATTGATTGCTGCCTGTTCTTTGTTTATTATGATGACTTCTAATTTGTCCAGCCTGGCTTTTTTCCCTCTTTTCTTTTAATTAGAAATACTGAACTCTTTAAAGAACTTCAACATGTTCTATGCATTGTGGTGACTGTAGATACAATTTTTGGATCTGATAAACCATGGTCCGAGTTGATCCTGTCCAACACTCCAGCAATATTATCTAGGCCATGTGATCCACCAAATCTTTGGTAATTCAGTGCAGCTGATCCTCGCGACAAGTCATCATTGATCTGTAATATAAGAATATAAAGTCAATGTTGTATTAACTTTTTTTATGCTATATTTATTAATAATAGCTAGAAACGCACTAGATAAACTGCGCCATGAAGGATTGAGCAGAAAAACTATGAGATATAAACCAGACAATTCAGCGATGAGTATCCTTCCATACCACTACATAAATGACCCATCCTATAAGACCAAAATTGGAAGAAGCCATATTTACAGCAAAATGAAGACTAACCAAATTAATGAATGATGAACACATTTTGAATAATTGAAAATATTATACTATAATTCTAATAGACTATCAGTCTATCACCAATGATAACTTTTTTAATTATATAAAATATACACTAAATCAATAAAATACCCAATGCGAGATGACTTTCATGAAAGGGGAGAGATTTGTTGCGTATATGTTGCATGTAACACACATATGGTATACTAGTGCCGGTTTTGCTTGTATGTCTTCCTTTATTGTATTGGGTGTTGTTGCAAGAGATCCCGCCAAGGTGCGTCTAGATGGTGCCTGAACACCTGTGTTGAATTCTGAAAAAACATTCAATAATTAAAATATTTATCATAGATTAACAATGGAAACAATATCCGAATATTTAGCAACATAGATATAGTCTAATGTTCATACAAATAATTATTTTACTCAAAGATTCGCTAAAGAAAAAATAACAAAATATTGAGTTACGCTAGCGATAGTCTAGTGTTCATAAAAATAATATGATTAATTATTTTTAATCAGATATTATCTAGGGGAAAATGGCAAAATATTTTAGTTATACTAACATGAAAGAAGATCCATAAATTCATGTAGTTTAACTAGGCTCAATGGTAGGAACCCATTCGATACAAGCGAGATTAGCTATGCTACTTGGGGCATCTTCTTCTTTAGTTGGACGCCTGCGATATTTCTTCTCTGATTCATATTTTCCAAGATAATCCTAATGTAGTTTCTGCACAAGGAAATAAACTATTATCCGTGGACCGACACCTTCAACACCCTGGAGAATATTTATGAGAGTATTAAACTTATAGTTGAAATTTATACTTAAGATTCTAACTATTTTTATCCTTAATTAAAATTATTTTTACCATGATCAGCCGAATTCCGTCATTCAGTAACTAAATAGTAGAAATTACACGAATGGATCATAGAGAGAGAAAGACAAATAAACCTGGCGTTTTATTATATATGATATCGTCAGCATTTAATGTACTTACTAATCAATCATCTATTGATATCTGAAGCCCACACTATATTCAAATACAAATGTAGCTTCTATAGCAACATTCACTTAAAATATGACTTGAATTATTGTTAATGTTGCTAATTATTACTTAGTTAGGAAGTAGTATTAACCCTCAGGTGCCTCAGAAGATTGCGTGTTAAGTCGAGGCCAGCAGAGAGAATTGTAGTTTCGCTGGAACACTACATACAAATAACTGATAATATTTCCAGTTTTTCGACAATTTGAGAATATTTTTGTCTAATATTGATCTTAAGTACCAACATTTTTATCTAAATATATTGAATACTGTTCTAGTGACAACCTAGAATATTTGGTTTCCTTGGAAGTTGTTGAAGTTGTCAAATTACACTCATTATTAAAATTTCAATTTGTAAATAATATATATTTAAAATTATTTATTATGAATACGGATCTATTTATATTTTATGTCTATATTATAACCAAACATACTATATTTTACATATATCGATATAAAAATGAAAAAAAAAATAAAAATTGATATAATTTTTCATTAATTACGTTAACTACCTCTATGTATTGACGCCAAGAAAATGTGCATAATGTTAAATTAAATAAATAATATAAAATATTGGATAAATAATTCTTATAGTTTTATTAAAAATCTTAGGTGATAGTTGTCGATAAATTGCCTGAATATAAATATCTCTACAGAGGTTCCTTTCAACGCCTTTCTGGCTAATTTTTCTCCTTCCCATTCATTTTCTATAGCAGTGAATCTAGTATAAACCAGGTAGGCCAATGAACGGAATAACTATAAAACTACCCATATCGAGAAATGAAACAACACAAGAATATATGCATAAACTAAATAAGCTATTGAGTATTCTAGCGATATAGATTTTATTTATCACAGTATTTTTCAAATCCTCTTATAGTGAGAAATGAAAAGCTCTTAAATTTAAAAGCTACTCTTATAATTCGGATTTCTTTTTCCTGGTTATTAATATCAGTCCAAAAACTGAGTAATTGCATAAAATAATTGCCATCAACACATAAATTGCACCGTTTGAAGTTCTTTGTCATTTCTCCTTTATTAATATTTTTACCTTTTCTTTTTCATCCTCTAGTTCGCATGAGTAGTCTTCATCGCATTCATCTAATGCGTCATAAATAGACAAACGTCGATTAGTCTCGACTAATGATGACAAGCATCGCTTTGTTGAGGCTGATTTGCCTATAAGGCCACTCATTGTTTCAGTGATGTATCTCCGTTATTTTAGTTATAAATTTGTTTAATGGCTGAGCTCAATTTGGGCTACCTGCTGCGACTGACAACCTTAAAATTTATCTTGGTTATTAGCCACCTTTTGTAGCGGCAAAAAAGATTCCTAAAATCCCTAATTTAGAGCCTTTGACTTTATTTTTTTATGTATTCCAAACTACATGTAACTAAGAATAGTTTGAGGGTTACAATTTTTGTTGTATTCAATGATTTATTTGTTCATTCATGTTCTCTTTGGTTCATTCAGTTATAATTGACACAAATTTAATTTTTTTTAATTAATTAAGTCAATAAATTTTCTTTAACTTCATCATTTCATTTAAAACCATTTCAGAAACCTTTTGGCGCAAAGGTACTTGTTACTTTTAACCTACATAAATATAAAAATAATTAAATACCACAAGAATGGTATAGATGTAAATAAAAAAGACGTCATCTAGAAGAGCCTATTATACTGAAAACCATAAAAATCTTTAATTCTAAATGAAACAAAAAAGTTCTATTATAAGAAATTAAAATTTTTCCTGTTAGCAAAATTTCAATCTGAGGTTCTTCTATTCTGCTAAAAGCTAAGAGCAAATTTTAAGGATTATATTAATTCTCTGTGTTTGTTGAGCCAACAAACTAATTAATTCTGATTAATCTTTTTAACTAGTTTCCATAATCGTAATTAATCGAATTTGAATATCATGACTGCATTAGTGATCGTTAATTTTCTTGTGATGCTTTCTCTGTATTACTTCTCGCTCTTTATTTCCTGGTTGATTTGAACTTATTACGTGCCCGACACATATTCGATGGGCGTTGAGATTGATATCGTAACCGCATATCCTAACTGCGTCATTGTAGCTTATTTTTGAAAATATGCATAGTGTGTCCCACAAGAGTGAATGAAAACAATCCTGTACCACGGATGGGTGACAATGAATTCGTGCCTTTAAGGGCAAAAGTGAAAGCTAAAATAGAGTAATTGAAACGGCCTTGATTGGTGCAGATGTCGTTTGATTAGTCTTTTGAATACGAGTAGTGCACGGTAGGATTAGAAGAGTCCCACTAGCTTGCTCAATGCAGAATCAATGGGACGATAGATTGCTACCGTAACTGCGTTACTACAGCATATATATATATATATATATATATATATATATATATATATATATATATATATATATATATATATATATATAAAATAGCGGCATTAATGATTCGGACAGCTTGGTTTCCATCACAAAAGTTACAGTAGATTTAAACCAAATAATTGTAATACATGATCCACTACAGATATGGACATTGTGTATGCTAGGATGAATGAAACTTTCAAAAGTTAATTGCAGAAGAGCACTTTAAAAAAAAAGTATGGTGGTGAAAATGATCCCGACAGATAAAACAACAGATATACATGTAAGGTACAATGATATAAGTTAATTAACAAATAATTTTCGGTTGTTAAAAAATATTATTACTTGGTATAATGACCTTTAATATCAATTCGCATCTTCTGCCACAAGTTCAAAGTAACCGAAAGCATTATTTTAGTGTTATTTTTCTCCTTTTCTCTGTAATATTTCCCAAAGTTCTTCGACGGTGCTCGGATTTCTCTACCTACTTCTCTCCCTTCCACGTCTTCTACAAATTCTCAATTTGTTAAGGTCCGGGATATGAACAGGCCAGTACATGACACTTTCTTCCTCCTGATCCAGAAAGCTCTTCACCATCTTTGCCATGTGGCAAGGTGCATTAATCCTTCATAAAAATTCCTGGCTGGCTAGAGACGGCTCTCATATGGAGCATAGATTTTGCTTTTAGAAATTTTTGAATACATGAGAATTCACTCTGCCCTGCGGGCGGATAAATGGGCCAGTGCCTTCCGCTAGAAATTATACCCCACACCATAATGCTTCCTCCACCATACTTGACGCTGTTCTTCGCGCAGTTTTTTGATTATATTTCGCCGGGTCTTCAACTGAGGAACCTCTTGCCATATGAATCACACAAATTGTACTTCTTCGCTGAAGTGTACTTTGGAACATTGGTCTTTTGTCTATATACCATACTTTTTAGGGAATAAATAATCGAGCTTTTTCTTAGGGCTAATCAATGTCTTATCTGCTGGTGAGCGAATTTTAAAGATTTTTTCTACAGGCGGCGTGATACTGTCTTCCTGGAGACACTAATGCTCATAGTTTTATGCACTTCTCTGCAAATCCTGCGTGCGTGTTGTATCGGTACATTTTTGAGATATTATTGATTGCTTGTCTTCTCTCTTTTAAGTTTTCTTAGGCCTATCAGTATAAATTCCACTTATACATTAGCCTGTGATATCGTTGTCATACAATATTATGTACGACACTTTTAGGGCTCTGAGGGAGAGATGAGCCCCCTGACATAGCTTAACAATTAACTTCTGGATATAGGCAGATGTAGCAGTTCCCAAAAACATATTTTCTGATCGGAACTTGACAAGGTAATGACTAAAAGTCTAGGAATTCATGGAAGTTTCTTCCATCATAACCTATACATTCAACATTATATCTGTAATTTACCATGCATTACTTAGCATTATTTGGTGTTTGAATTAATTGTAAATTTTGTGATAGAAATCTAAGTGTCGTAATCATTATGGTTTCTCTCTCTCTCTCTCTCTCTCTCTCTCTCTCTCTCTCTCTCTCTATATATATATATATATATATATATATATATATATATATATATATAAATATATATATATATATATATATATAAATATATATATATATATATATATATATGTGTGTATGTGTGTGTGTGTGCGTGTTTTATTTTTTCTTCCCTTCCCCCCACTCATATCATTGCTTTCCGTATATTTTTTTTTATACCAGTGTTTTTATCCTCTGGTTCATGAATTTTTTATTCCTATATATGTCGGGGGAGTGGATAATATTCTTCCCGTTCTTCATTCTCTGGTTGTCTATTGGCTACCTATGTGCAAGAGAAGCATCCTGCTTGCCTGCCTTATTACCTTCCGCCTTACCTCCTTCCTGTCTCCAATTAGCTGTTCGAAAGCGATCCTAACCCTCGTTATTCATGTCACTAAATTGATTTCTTTTATATATTGAGGATGACGCCCAATTTAATGCTTTCTGAAGAGATATCGAATGAGAATTTAAGGATTTGGAGTTGAGAAAAAATTTATATGATTTTCAGAGGGAATAATTATTGGTGGGTGGAAATTAAAAGATACATAGATATATGTATGTTTTAGAGAGTAACGCACAAAATTAGGGAAAAAATGAAAAAGTGTGCATTTTTTAATTATATTACCGTCGAAAACTAGAGAAAAAAAATAATAAATATATATTTTTTTAAATTACTCGATGAATTACGTTGAAAAATGCACAGAAGAGAATGAAATTTACCTCTCATACTGAAAGTTTCATTTCAAAGAACAGCGGCTAACAAAGATTATGAGGAAAGTAATCAGTATTTCAAGAAATTTGTAGAATAGCAGCCATAAACAGAAAAGGACATCATTATCTCATATTAAATTAAAGTAATTATTAATTACTTGTCATCAAGGCCTGTGTTTCCTAAATGACCTAATTAAACATTTGGCAGCAGATCTTACACAATTTTTCTCCTTGTTAGGCTTAATTTTCTTCCATTCTTCCTCCAATCTTTGCCAGACATCTTCAGCATTCGTTGGATTTTGAGCCATAACCTTCTCATCGATTATCTCACATTGGTTTGCTATGCCGTTTAAATCAGTGCTAGGTGCGCATGCCAATTTATCACGCTGATATTTTCAGCATCCAAGAACGACTTGCCGGGTTTTTGTTGTGCGGCAGAGAGCATTGCTTTGCATGAAAAACAACCTCAGGTACTCACAATGGTCAGAGAGGAATGACCAGATGCCCTTTGGGCTGGTTCTTTTATACAACAGATTCACTTTACGCGTAGATGACCCTACAAACATCAACTTGCGCTTGTAAATATGCCCTAAACCATAGACACTATAAGGCTGCCACGTCCAAATTTAGCTCCTTTCTGTTAGTGCATGTGTAATTTAATTTTTCATCTCATCGACACGTTACTTACTTTTTTCCATGGAATATGGACATAATAAATTATCTTTCCCTGCTGAAAACACTTCCAGACCTGTCAGCCCTCCCATGGACATGCTCAGTTAAGAAGGCTAAGCTAATCGCTTTATTCTATTGACTTATGAGTAGATTCTTAGCAGATTAGCGTGCTATGACCTCAATATGTATCAGACGACGTGATACACTCTGAGTGGACTAAATCTGACTAAGGTTATCGGCAATTAACATAAAATACTGGCTGCTTTCTCAAATTAATCTTTCATCTACTTCCGTTGCATCGTGATATCTTCCCTGGGAGTTGTTTTTTACGGGCGACACTCTTTTTCCTTGATAAGCACGAGTTCTTATTCTCATAGAAGTTTAGTATGCATGAAACACCACTTTTTGACTGAGTACAAAGCTTAGAAATGTCATACAGTTTCATTCTTTCACTCATCACCTCGACAAGCTGCTCACTGAAGGATTTGTTAAACAGAACTTGTCCTGCACTCCTGATAAATGAATTATACTATCAGTAACAGTCTAGACTACAATTAAGAGTGTTGCCATGCATGGGTTACGATATTTTCGATGTATACTGAAAGATGTTTGTTACCGTTTTCTCCTATTTGGCGGATACATTTGTTTAAATAGACCCCTGTAAGTGGCGCGGCGATTTGCCATTCTGGCCGCCGTGCTGATGGAACTCAACACCCCGTCCGACCCCAGCTTAGCCTCTTCTCCTTCCTTCAAAACACTTGTTTCCATGCTTTTCATACAACTTCTCCCACAACTTTCAATACTCAGCCTCTAATTTCACAGGGTAGATGCTAACCTTCTTCTCAAGCCAACCGTCCCGGATTGAGGCGGAGAGGGGAGATGACAATGTTCCCTAACCCCTGAGCTCAAGTTTGGGGTGGGTTTTTTTTAACAAACTGCGCCATCCCCACCCATACCTTCCTCACATCCCTTTTCCTTCCTTTTCACATTCTATCCATTTTTATGCCGTGTTCAAGGTGGAGCCGCCATGCCGATGGACTGCCAGGCCACCAGGCGGGAGGGGTGGTCCGAAATGGCGGCGCCTGGCTCTGCCAGGCCTGTAAGCACCTCTTGCAGTGCGGGCAACTGCAAGATGTGATGAGCTATTGCGTCACGTAGCACAAATAGGGTCACTATGCCCAATGATGAAAATAAAAAAACCCCACCCCCCAACTTCCCCAAGAACATCAACGGAGCCGTCGTCGGGCAGCTCCACCAAGAAAATGGAGGTTTCCCCCCTTGTGCTTGCGCAGGGGACCCTCCATACTTCTTTAACCGAAGAGGAGGCTTACTCCTCTCCTACGCCTACGGGTGTAGGGGCCTCCCCCTCACGCCCATCTCTGGAGGTGCTTTCGGGAACCTCCATATCTCTAGCGGCAGTCCCTCCTTTGCTTTCTAAGGAGACTGCCAAGAAAGCCAGCAGGCAGCATATTGTCGACTGCCCCTCGTGTAAGCGGCTCGGTAGGGCAAACCCCCTTAAGGGTGAGAGGGAAACCAGGCCCCTTCAGTCGCTTCCCTCAAAAGACCTGCTAGCAAGAATATTAGACCGTGCTGGGGTCAAGGCCTGTGCCTGCCCACTAAAGACTAATGACGCTGCCAAGGAGACCTGCGATGTCCTGCGAGGGGATGGCCAACTGGAGGCCCCTCCTGTGATAGACATGGTCCTTGAGGAAAACCAGTATCAGACGGTAGGGCCTTCCATGGGGGGTAATCCAGGCTCGGCACCAAGCACCGAACCCAATTCCGCTCCTATGCAAGGTCCTCCTCAAACGGCTGGGGATTTTCAGGCAGTACAAGGAGGGAAGGGATCTCCTCCGGATGATGCCCAAGCGACCACCAGGACCTTCTCCATTTCGGAGAAGGACCTGGCTGAGGCCGGTACATCTGGCGTAGGGGCTTCTACCGGCGGGGGTGAGAAGTGGGTTCATTCCCCGCCCTCCTCTCCAAAAAAGAAGAAGACCAAGACCGAAAAGACAAAGAAAACTCGGGGATCCTCTCCATTCGAGGGGGCTGCGGGAACGGATAGGTCTGCTGCCACTCCATTCTGGCAAGCGACCAGGCAAAGATCAGCACACCTGGCCCCTCTGCCACCCCCATGTTGCGGATCCCCTGACAAAGACCAAAAGTGCAAAGGGCGGAGCCTCATTGACTTCGGGAACCCTGTTTCAGAAGTTACATGGCGTTTTCGAGCCCACTGGCTTCAAACGCTTCCTCGGTATTCGCTCCACTGATGGCACCATGTTGTCCACGGGCAACATGATCCATCAGAGGAGAGGATTAGCTAGTGCAATTGGTAGAGAGCCAAAGGTGACCCGTTTCTCGGACGGAAGCCTTCTGGCGAATCCGGCGAATCCCACTGAGGCGGCCAAGATAAGTGCTCTTCGGACACTTCATCGCACCCCGGTGAGTGTGACGCCGCACTCTACCATGAACTTTGTGAAAGGAGTAGTTAATGCGAGGGAACTCGTTGACTACTCCATTGAGGACATCACCCTAGAGCTGGCCAACCATGGAACGGTCAAGGTCAAACGTGTAAGGAGAAAACAGGGAGGGGCGTCGAGACCCACCCATACACTCTTCGTCTCGTTCGACTGTAACAAGCTCCCTGAGTCGGTGCGTGCCAGTTGGTCCCGCTCCCGCGTGAAGGCATTCGGGCCACTGCCGCAGTGGCGCTATTACTGTCACCGCTTCTGCCATACGTATCGCTCATGTAGGCCTGCAAAGTCGGAGTCACCCGAAGTCTGTGTAAATTGCTCCAAAGTCCCACACGATAAGTCCAAATCGTCTGTGGCCAAATGTGTCAATTGCGGAGAGCCGCACCCTGCCTCTTCCAGGCAATGTGGTGCATATCTCCTTAAGAAAGAAATCCTAGCTGGTCAGGCCCAGGATCGACTCTCATTCCGCGAGGCTAAGGACTTGGTCCTGATGCGCCCGGCTCTGCCTGGGACGTCATATGCCTCAATAGTTAGAAAGGCACCCTCTGCTCCTGGATCAGCCAAGCCAACGAACACGGTTGTTTCCGCGCCCATTCGGAGCCCTTTTGCGGGCTCTACTACACCCGGGCGCTCCCCTGGTAAAGCTGGTGGCAAAAAGGGTTCATACCCAGCCCCGGCTAAAACCAGGGCTTCCCCCTCTTCCCCCAGCGTGTCGGTCTCCCGTAAGGCGAAACGGCTACGCGCCTCCACCGAGTCGTTAGACTCACAGGAGGCAACACCCCTAAAGATTGTCGCTAGGCCATCTTCCGGGGTTCCTGAAGCTGTTTCCCGAAAGGAGGACAGCAACAAAGGAGCTTCGGCTTCTTCACCCACGCCCCGAGGTGGAGCGAGTGGCTCGGAGACGGTAGTTCCTCGAAAAGAGGGCCCCCCGCCTCCGAAGCCGCAACGCCTGCCTAAGGTTTCGAGGCGGAGGAAGGAAAAGACTCGTATTGCGAGCCCAACCTCCCCCAATAAGTCCTCGAAGGAAAGAGTGCCTTCAACGCTTTGTCCGGCCAACAGCACCCGGGGTTCTGCCCCCGGGAAGCGTACGGCCATTTTTGTGAGGGTCTTCAGTTCGAGGAGGGCCCCCACGTCTCGTCCGAGCTAGGCCTGGAGGGCGTATTCCTTTAATAGAATTGCCGTGGACTCCGGGCCAACTGGGAGGAGCTGCGGAGGCTCGTCTCGTCCCGTTCCCCGTTAGCTATCTTTTTGCAGAAGACCATGCTAGGCGCGTGCCCCCTGCCTGCCCTCTTGGGGTATAAGGGTCTTGCAACCTCACCACCGTGGAATGGCCAAGCTGGGGGATGAGCAGGTTTACAACCGGCATGATGTCTCCGTTCTTCCTTTCTCTTTAGATACCTCCTTTCAGGCAGTTGCTTTGCAGCTGCACCTGAATAGGAGGTATACTCTGATTTCTGCGTACATTCTACTGTCAGCTGACTTCAACGTGGGGACTTCCGCCGCATCGTAGCACGTTTGCCAAGGCCCTATCTCTTGCTTGGATATCTGAACAGCAGGCATCCTCTCTGGGGAGATTACTCCATAAATCCCAGGGGACAAGTCCTTGCAGATCTGATCGAAGAGCTTAAGTTGGGTGTGCTAAACGTTGATGAGCTTACGCATCACTGTCCGAGAACCGCTTCATTTTCGTGTCTTGACCTATCTTTGTGCTCTTCGGATGTACAGCCTGATTTTGATTGGGGGGTGGTCGATGACCTCCATGATAGTGATCACTTTTCCATTCAAATATCATTTTCAGGGCAACTGCCGCCTGAGAGACCACCTCGGTGGTGCTTGGAGCGGGCGCGGTGGCCTGCATTTCAGGAAATGACTGAATTCTCTATCTCAGTCGAGGAGTATAGGTCGGTAGATGAGGCCGTTGAGTTCTTCTCCGGCTAACTCAACGCCGCGGGCCTCACTACTATTCCTAGGAAGTCTGGTCGTTTTGCACGCCGACCACTCCCATGGTTGTCGGCCGAGTGTGAGACGGCCATCAAACAGAAGCGGTATGCCTACTTGCGCTATAAGCGCCGCCCGAACGATTTCACTGTCGCTGAATTTCGGCGGGCTAGGGCTAGGTTCGGGTATATTTCGAAGCACGCCCGCCGCTCTTCTTGGCGGGCATACGTGTCTTTACTTAACGGAAAGACCCCTTTAGCTGAGATGTGGAAGCGAGTTAAAAGGATTCGGGGCAAGTTCTCGCAGGACCCCCCTTCCGTTCTCCAGGAGAATGGGACCGCAATCTCAAACCCCGCTTCCGTGGCGGAATCCTTAGCGCCTGCTTTTCTCGCATTCTCTAGCCATGATGCTGCTCCGCCAGCATTCAATGCATGTCGTGAGGTCTCGGAAGTCCGCCGGCTAGAATTTATCTCCAGAGGTGCAGAACCCTTCAACGACAAGTTTACTGTGGGTGAGTTGCGTTTCGCTCTCGCTTCGTGCGTGAAAAACCGCCCATGGTCCGGATGATGTCCCGTACGCCATGCTTCGACACCTGGGTGAGCGAGGCATAGCTTTTCTGTTAGATTTGTTCAATAGGATCTGGGTGGAAGGTCTTCTTCCAGACTCCTGGCGAATTGCTACTGTGCTCGCCTTTCGAAAGCCGAAGAGAGATCACTCTACTCCGACCGGTTTCTGCCCAATCTCTCTAAGCTCTTGCGTGTGCAAGTTGATGTTAAAATTGTTAAATGTTAGATTAGCCTATTTCCTGGACAGCAGAGGCCATCTGCCTTCTGCACAGTGCGGCTTCCGTAATTTCCACTCCACATCGGATGCTCTGCTCCGATTGGAATATGCCGTCTGCGAGGCTTTACTTCGTAGACAGCACTACGCCACGGTGTTTTTCGATCTGGAGAAGGCCTATTATACCGCATGGCGATACGGTATCATGGAGACTCTCCACACGATGGGGGCAAGGGGACGCCTCCCAATGTTTATATCTGAATTTTTGTGAGATCGTCGATTCCGCGTACAGGTGGGGGGAGCCCTCTCCGGCCTAAAGGAGCAGGAAGAGGGTGTCTCGCAAGGAAGTGTCCTTAGTGCCACACTCTTTGCCCTGAGGATCAATGGCATCACCTCGGTGCTGCCGGAACATGTTCTTGTTACGCTCTACGTGGACGACCTTTCGATCTCTTTTGGCGCGGCCCAGATGCCAACTCTGGAGCGTCGACTCCAACAGGCATTGAACCGCGTCTCTTGCTATGCCAAAGCGCACAGGTTTCGGTTTTCTTTGGCCAAGACTAAGATGGTGCACTTTTGCCGCCATCCACGGCTTCACCCCAACCCAGATTTGTTTCTTAATGGGGTGCGCCTAAATGTGGTTGAGTCGCACCGTTTCATTGGTCTTGTATTTGACCGACGCCTCACCTGGAAGGCTCATATTCGCAGCCTTAGGGTCTCTTGTACCCGCGCCATGGACATTCTCCGTTCCGTGACGTTCAGCGCTTGGGGCGCTGATATGGATACTGCCTTACTTTTTTACCGATCCTTTGTTCGCTCGAAGCTCGACTAGGGATGCGAGTTTTATGCATCCACAGCCGAGCGTTTATTGCGGAAGGTGGATTCAATCCACCACACCAGCCTTCACCTTGCGACCGGTGCCTTCCGCACTTCCCCCATTGAGAGCCTGTTGGTCGATGCTTGGGAGATGCCACTCGCTCTGCGCGGCGTGCAGTGCATCACTTGCCTGTACGCTTGAGCATCGGCGCCTCCCTCAGTCGCCAAACGCTTTCACTGCATCCGCAGCTGATTTCGATGGTGCCTATGCCGCCGAGAGACGCCAGTCATACCCTAATCCCTTTGGGTTTAAGGCCAGGAAACTCTTTTGAGAGCTAGATATAGCTCTTGGCCCAGTGGCGCCTCTGGTTTTGCCCAGGACTTCACCCTTGAGGGTACCACATTTGGCTATTTGTCGCCACGCCTCTGCTCCCAAAGCTTGTTCGGCGCCGGGAGTATTGCGTTCGACCTTTTTGGAGCACACATCGTGTCACGCTGGAACCGTGCCAGTGTATACGGATGGCTCCACGTCCGAGGAGGGGGTCGGCTTCCACGCCGTATCCCCTCTGTTTGAAGTCAGCGGGGCTCTACCAGGCGCTGCGTCTGTCTTCACGGCCGAGCTGGTGGCAAAACACCACTTGGTACGGGAAATTACGCGACGTGCCCGGTTCGCAGACCGGATTGTGATCTATAGCGACTCACAAAGCACCCTGAGTGCTTTCGAGGCCGTGGAATCTCCGCATCCCCTGCTTCGTGAAATCCGTGACGCCACGGTTTTGTGTAGCTGGGCAGATGTCGAGATTATCTTCTGCTGGGTTCCTGGACATGTAGGAATTACGGAGAATTAGCGCGCCGATGAGGGCGCCAAGGAGTCCGCGAGGACTCTGCGACCGGACCAGCGTTTCGCTCTTCCTCACCTTGACTACATGACAGGAATACGAGCAGCTCTTCGGACTGCTTTGCAAAGAAGATGGGAGACGGTCGAAGGGAACTTAAAGTTGCGTGCCATTTCACCGCGACTGTTCCCATGGACCTATCCTCCAATGCCGCGGTGGCTTCAGGTTACTTTCTGTCGTCTCCGAATCGGGCACACTCGTGTGAGGCATCGCTATTTGATGGAGTGCTCGCCTGTGCCCTATTGCAACGACTGCGTCGTCCCCCAGACTGTTGGGAACATTCTTGTCGAATGTATTAGTCTGGGTGATCTTCGCGCACGACACCTGTCCTGGTACCGGGATGGGCGGGGTCCCTAGAGCCTGTTCCTTGTACTCGGGACGAGTGCGTGCACTTTGACTGGTGGACTTGTTGACTCTTTGGGGGAGGCCGGCCTTCTCTCTTTCATTTAACTAGGTTTAATTGTTGTTTTTGATATTGTTTTTGTTATTGTTTTGTTATTGTTATTGTTATTTCTTTTAATTGTTGTTTTCTGTTCAATTTTTTAAAGTAGCCTAGAATTAGGCTGTTTGTTTACGGCGACTTATGCCTAAGTCGGCAGTCGCCAGATAGCCCCTTAAATAAAAAAAAAGTTTAAATAGGCATTATTTTCTTCGTTTCATTCTCTTCCTTTCTATGAAAATAAACAGTATGAAGAGGAAGATATTAATGAATATTCTGTGCAATTTTTATAGAAATTAATCGAGTATTTGCATGAAAATTTAGATTTTGCTACTTTGTTCGCTAATTTTGGACACTATGGTATTTTGACTGTAAGGTTCAATGAGCAAAATCTCTGGTCTGTTATTATATTTGAGATAGGAGGCTATGAGAAAATCCTCGAGTTGGTTCAAAAATTTTCATTTATGAGCTCTTTCAAAAGGTGAAGAAATGCGTACCTGCTTAATGAAAGTTGTTATGGCAGTATAAGTGATAGATGAAAGATAAGGCCCCAAAAGTGAAAAGATTTGAATAAAATCATATATTTGCACAGGGTTTCATACTCGCCAGATGTGCCTAATCTCTGTTGTTATTTCGTGCTTTGATTTTGGTGGTTGATGTGTTCCTGTACTAATTTTGTAATATTTTCTTTGTGTCCTTGTATGTATTATTTATTCCTCCTGTTTCGTTTTTGATTCTTTTTCACTTTTCAGGAAGGTTTAGTTCGTTGCCGTTGGTTATATTTTTAAATGCTTGTATATTTAGCGACAGGTATCTTTCTGTCGGGATAGGGAAATCTCCCTCAAATAGAGCGTCTTTTTAATTTGGTAAGCTGTGGTTCTGGTAAAGAGAGGGTGTAATACCACATTTATGATTATCTTTACAAGCCTTTGCGAAGTTCTTGGTCCCAAATCTTCTAGCACTTATGTTTCCTCGTCGAATAGATCTTCAGGTTAATCATTTTTGCCGTGATTTTTAATTTCCTTTCCTTGTGCTGCTTCCTTAATTTCACATCCTCCCTCGTCTACTTTGTTTTCGGATAAGTCCTCTGCTTTCTTTTCTGAGTCACTCTCTGTTGGTTCCATTTCTTCTTACTCTGTCGTGTTGTGTTCCTTGTCGCTTTCTTCAGTTTCTTGTTATTTGGTTCTCCCGTTATTTGTCTTTTGTCAGGTTTCTCTTTTCTTTTTCTTCCATAAAAATTGCCCTTATTACTGTCCTTTTAATTTATTTTTTATTTTTTCACTTCTTTTTTTCTCCTTGCTCTTTCCTTGCGCTTCTTTTTCTTCTTTCTTTCCACCTTCTTTTTGGTTTCGGAGCTTACTATTTGAGCTTTTTACGGTTTTTATCAAGGCATTTTTATGCGCATTACTTCTCTAGAGGGTTCGTTTTCAGCAAGATATTTTTATGGACCAGGATGTAATAATCTGAGGCAAAGCACCGTGGCTTAGCAATGTTTTCTATGTGACCATATATTAAGTATGACATCGCACCTTAGATAAGGCTGTTTTCCATCGGTGTCATGGGTAGGTAGTTAATATTTCCCTGGTCTCTCAACTGTGATTTCTGCGTACTTTGCTGATTTCTCGATCAGGTACCTTGTGGTGGTTTTTCTTCGCTCAGTTTCTTTACGTATTAGGTACCTCAGCGCGGAAGATATGTGGAGGCTTCCGAAGCGCATTTTCTGTCTTAGCTGACGCAGTAAGACTAATCCTGTTCTTGCTGGAATTTAAAACATATTGATCTCTAATTGAGGGATTGCTAAATGCTATATTCTTCTGCCTCAATTTACGGTGAGGTTTTGCCAGAGAAGGAGGTCGCTAAATGAGCTATTAAAAATATTTTCCTCAAATTTTGCTGGGATGATTCTAAAGTTGAAAGCCAGGAGACCCTGTTGTCGTGCATTGCTTGCCACTTTGCTTTCGGTAAAGTTAACTTTGCTCACTTGCCTCAGGTTGGAGAACTTTAACACATCTAAAACTTTCGCTCATTCTTGTTGTAACTCAACTTCCAATTTGATTTCTTGGAAAATTGACCTACCGATGAGGGGACACAATTGCGACGGAAGTTGGCTCTTTCGCCTTGAATCGAGGGATATAATGGGTTCAAAGTATATTCCTCTTGGCTGACCTATCGCTTGCTCCTTTGTTAATTTGGTCCGATCATCTTAGTTCTGGAAAATGTCAACATAGCCAGGTAATGGCTACATCATGCTGACAATGTAGCAGTTTTATCACTTTCTTTTTTGCTGGAGCGGGAGCCTTATATATGGCTCCTTTTCATCGTTTTCGGTTAGAGGGTGCAATTATGTATGTCTGTCCACGAGAAGTGCGCTCTCCTGCCGCTACTCTGCCGCACGATCAAGAAATGGCAAGTGAATGTCACTCTTTCTCGCTCGGGTATGGTATTGTTGACGAGAGAGGAACTCTGAGTCTTAGGTTGTCATAAATTATGACATCGACCGGTGTAACGATACCTCTTATGTGATTTCCCTTGAGGTAATAGGGAAATGGATTAAAAGAAAAAAGGTTTAAAGAAATCAGCCTAATATTGCTTCTTTTACAGGTTTACACTAGGCTCAGAATAGCAAATCTGACGTTGCTCTCTTGAAGTGCCCAAAAGAATCCAATCCTATTTACCAATCAAAAATCTACTGAGGGGAAACGATCAAAACCACCAGTTCTAATACCTTTCAGAATACATAAGTATCGTAGAGTTGAACGTCGATACTAGCGGATGATTGACTCTGCGTTAGCATGCAAAGGGAGTACGCCGGAAATCGTGATACAGTTCCCAGTGCGATGTTAACCCATTAACGGCCAATGTCCCATTTTTGGGACACTACGTTTTAGGTTGGTAGAATCAGGAATAATTAGTTATTTATTTTTATTGTTCAGAATGTAGTCCACAATAATATCAAAGTATCCCCCAAAATAATCGTATATGGTTGACAACTTTTATCACCAGATGGCGCCAAAGTCGCGCGATTTTTTGTGAGAAGATACGCTAACGCATGAATGCCCTCAGTTCCTCACTATCTGCAGATGAGGAAGGTCAGGTGTGTTAATGGTGTGCATTTGTTATAAGAGAACACGACAAAAGCATCAACTGATTTGTAAATTATAAAATTTAAGTATTGTGTTGTTTATAATTTCCCGGCCCATTTTGGGGACATTGGCTAGATATTGGCAATTTGATCTAAATGATATAGTCATTTGTTTGTTGTTTGTTATCATTTATAATTATTCAATGCAAAATTAACACACTAGGACTTTTATTAGTAATCTCTAACATTTATGATTTATATAAATTATTATATATGTACATATAATATTATATATATATATATATATATATATATATATATATATATATATATATATATATATATATATATATATTTATATATAATCATATTTCAAGATAAAAACTTGGTATATGATGTTATTATTTCTTTTTCAGGGGTCTACTCCTTACTATTATGACACGAAGAACTTTATTGACAACTAATGAAGTTGCCAATGCGCTAATGAACTTTACTGATGATTGTAGGGGAATAGTCACTCCTCCCCCCCCCCCTCCCGTTCACTCGAGGGGCAGTCTCAAGGCGGTTACCGCAAAGACATCCGGCCCAGGCATCGGCGGGTCAATTGGGTAACCGAAGCATGGCACAACTCGGTGCCATGAAAGACCTTAAAGGTCAAAATGAAAGATCTCCCCCAGGAGAGTGAGATCCAGTTTCACGTGAAATAAGAAATTGGAGACGTGTTTCTCCCAATCTCGAAAGCTAACGAGGAGCCGATGTTTGACTTCGTGTGAAAAACCGTTGGCCAAAAGAACTCACCTAGGGCCGTCCTCAAGCCCCTCTCCCCCCTTACCACTCCCCAAGCGGGGTGACGAGGTATAAATGAGGAACTCTGAGGAAAATCGTGGTAGTATACGTCAGTCTCTAGGTGACGAAGTCTTTGGATCAACCCGAACTACCGAGACTGGAGAGGTAGTGTACTTAGCTCGCCAGACCAAGAAGTATCCTGCAAGAGAGGCAGGGCTACCTACCTTAAGGGGCTAAGAAGAAGCTCATCCTCGAGCTAAGTCCCTGGTTATCGAACCAAACGATAAGTTAACTTTGTTAAGTTCAACTTACTCTTGCCAGAGAGACTCCTCATATCCCGGTGCACCTTAAAGACCTGGGGTATTCCTCGGCCTTGAGGAATTAAAAATCGAAGAAGAAAAAGGCCCGTCCCCCCTCGAGCCCGTTACTCGGTGGCCACACCGTACTCCTAAGTTAACTTGGTAAGGAACCAAGTTCAACTTATTCTCGTCAGAGAAAACCCCCTCCGTTATACTCGCCCTTGAACAAGACCCTTCCCGGGATCAGTCCTCGTCCATAAGGAAATATGTAACAAGAGAGAAAAGCTCCCCTTTGAGCTCGTTACTCGGTTGTCACACCGCACTCCAAGTTAACTTGATTTAAGAACCAAGTCCGACTCACTCTCGCCAGAGAGACCACGACTGCCTTGGTGTTGCATAAAGCACCGTAATTGTTCTTATCCTTGAAGCACCTCGCGTCCCCTTCGGAAGAACGTGTGGACCCCCCAGCTGCCACCCTCACGAAAACAACCGTGTGATCTCGCTCATCTACATCTGGCCGGCGGCACGCTTCGAGAGTCAATAACATTCTTTAGGCCTTTTAAACTCCAGATGAGTCCGTAAGCCTAATTCTTATATTATTGTTGTGTGTAGAGAAAACGTTAACTAATTTTTGTGGGTAAACTAATTTAATTAATTCTTGTTTATAATTATATTTAGAATATGGCTGTAATTAATGTTTAGATGTTGGGTAGTAAATTTTTAAATTTGAAATATAAGTTTATTTTGGGATTAATGTTCGTTTCTCTTATATATTATTGCGTGTTTTGGAACGGCTCTGTTCTTTAAGATATTCATATTTTAAGAAAAGATGGGGGAATTCTACGACAATGATGAAGCATGGAATGAAAACGTGGAGGTTGCAATTATTCTTCCAAGTCTAGATCAAATGACAGATGATGAAGCTATCAATGATGTAGACCTCCCCGAAGAAAGCATTCTTTAAGATGTTGCCAGTAGACTGGAGTTTATTATTCACAACAATGATGGTGAAGAAATTGAATCAACTGGGGTTTCAGCAACCCAGCCTCCTTCAGGTAAGCGTGGAAAAATTGACACCAGTTCGATTCACAAATAGAACTGAATGTTCTCAAAAATATAAAGGTGTAACGAATCCGTCCTCTCTAAATAGTTATGACAAACTAGATAGGCTGCAGGGTAAGATTTTTGAAGAATTTCTGACTGAAGAGTTATTGAAGTTTATTGTTGAGTAGGGTATGACATATGCTTAGCAGAAAAATAATCGTAATTCATCTGTCAACATTGAAGAGATGAAAATATTTCTAGGAATTATTGTGTTTAGTGAATTTTATAAACTTCCTCAACAAAATATGTACTGGGAGCAATCGCCAGAAGCAGGAGTGCCCTTTGTTTACAATGTTATGTCAAGACAAAGATTCAAGGAAATAAAAAGTTTTTTTCACTTGAATGACAATGGCAACATTGATAAAAATGATAATATGTATAAGCTGAGACCATATCTAGATGCTCTAAGAGAAAACTTTAAAAAATTTTGCATTTTTGATTCCCATTTGTCAATCGATGATATGATGATAAGGTATTATGGCATGCATTCTGCTAAAATGTTTATTAGGGGTAAGCGAATCAAATTTGGCTACAAGTTTTTATGTCTTTGTGGTTTCGACGGATACCTATACAACTTTTCCCCATATCTTAGTAAGGGTAGTGAACCTAACAGTGGACCTCTAGGAATGAGGGGATATAAATAACCTAACAGCAGTAATTCCTGAAGCTAAAGCTGCAAATCACGAAATCATTTTTGATAATTTCTTTACAAGTATTGATACCTTGAAAGAACTAGGAGTTAGGAGTTTGAAGGCAACTGGAACAATTTGTGAAAATCGTAAAAAAAATGTCCAGTTATGCCATCTAAAGTAATGGAGAAAATAACAGAAAGAGGGTGAATAGACTATAGATTTGATTCTAGCAATGAAATTTTAGTCACAAAATTGCATGACAACACTGCAATTGCAGTTGATACTAATTACAGTCAGGTCTTCCCAACTAGTAAGGCTACAGGCTATTTTCAGAAACTCAAAAAGGAAATAGAAGTGCAAATCTCTAAAGTTATTTGAGAATACAACATATCAATGGGAGGGGTAGACCTACTAGACAAAACAATTGTCCTTATATAGGGTCAGAATACGTGGGAAGAGTTGGTGGTTCTCACTGTTTACGCAACTGCTTGACATTGCTATTGTGAACTCTGGAGGGTTTATCAACATGCAAATCCCGGTGAGACACTCTTCCTGCTATATGCAAGAAGGAAAATTGTTTCGGCTTATGTTTCAAAGCCTTCTCCATCAAGCCGTAAACGCCCTGGCCCACAAAGATGTATGCTTTTGGGAGGAAGAGTAAGTGGAGATATCAGGTTTGATCAAGGAAATCGCCTTGTGATGCCAATTTAGACACAACGTCGCTGTGCATTGTGTGGGAAAAAAACAAAGAGAATTTGCAGTCGTTGTGATGTTCCACTCCATGATCTGTGTTTTGAAACTTTCTACACTAAATAATATTGATGAACTACAGCAATTCACCATGACCATACTTATCAAGAAGGGCCTTTATTATGCGTGAACGATATAATTCTGTTCCAAAACTAAATATTTTCCTTTTTTCAATTTATTTCACTATTTTTTCATTATGCCCGTTGGCTTATTATTTTCCATTGTTCATTATTACATCTACATATGAGAAGAATTGAAACATAATTTCATTTTGATATATAGTTTGTTTACATTTTTTTTCTTCATAGAAAAAAAGAAATAAAAAAATCTGAACGGCCAATGTCCCAAAAATTGGACGCCATCTTTTTGGCCCAAGATAAGTAAAAATTAATTATTCAATGGTTGTAACGTTATTATAAGGTCCTTCGAAGAAAAGGTCTCCTAAGATAAAATTAAAATTAATTACAGAATAATTATGGCCTTGAATGGTTTAAATAAACAAAATCGATTGCAGTTGGCTTAAATAATCAATTCTTAAAGGTTCTAGTCTGGGTTTCAGAGAAACTGATTGTAGAAAAGTAACTTTAATATATACAAAGAAAATATTATTATCAAAAGTAAATAAATGACAATAAGTAAGATGAGACTCGGGATATCAAACGGGGAGGGGAATACAAATGACTCGACGGGGTCGAGAGACTATATACGGTGATTACTTCCAGGGAAAGGGGCAGAGTGAAAATGAAGGGGGAGCCTAACATAAAGCCTAATTGACTAGAGGCTTTGATATGACGAGTAAGCGGGGCACTGCAAAGTTCTGCTTGCAAAATTCAAGCTTCTTTATCCACGCTGAGAAATGAACGAGGGAGTACTCAAGACGAGAAAGAAGTCAATATCCGAATTATAGATGCCTGTCTGTGTCTATCGTCTGTCGCACAGAAACACTGGACTTAGGTACGAACGAGGCCTGGTCAAGAGATCTGGCACCGTATGTCTGGCGCCAATCAGGAAATGTAACAGGGAGATAAAGAGAACCCAAGCAGAGTCATCCAACCTTCCCTTTCTGAAAATAAGCTGTCTGATCTGAACTCATGCTGATTTGACCAGTTCATGTTGGAAAGTTCAAATTTGTAAACTAGCCCTACAGTTTATTAAGTTAAATGAAGCTAGTTGGAAGGAAAATGATTAGTAACCCCCTGCTCTGTCATCTTTTACTTCCTTTTCCATGAATGAACACCGTGAGAGTAGTTGACTCATCAGAAAATTACCAAGTTTAAATGGTGCCATCAGATTGAATAGGTTATATGCTTCTTGGAATAATATTTAAACCAGTGGATTTTGATCATTTCTTGTGACTTTGAAGAAGCTGAAAACGAGCAACCTGTCAATAAAGGACCTCATATTTACTCTGTGGTTTTCTCTCATCTTTTCCTCTTAATCTGTTTTCAAAGATATTCAGTGTTCTTAGCATATGTTTCATTTGTAGTAATATTTTTCTAGAGCATTTCTTGACATCATTTTCAACAATAATTTCAACAATAATTTTAATTATTACCCGTTTATGTTACCTACTTTGGGGTTTTCTGTTAAAATATTAAGCCTAAAACAAATGTTTCATATTCGGCATTGAACTAGTACAAAACTTTGAATAGTGAAAAACAATAAGTATTGTGATGCTCCTGAACGCACTCTCGCTAGATGACGATGAGAGCATTCTGTTGGGTGTGACGTGAAAGATCTAATTGTAAGTATGTGAACTAACAAATGACTGTAGGTTCAACTCGTAGTTTTTTATCATCAACTTACCGGTTAAGAAGTGCCATTAGCTAAACACGAAAAGAGCCACTAGCTAGTCCGCCTCTCTATATATGGCTTAATTTTGACTTGCTTTATCCCAAACCTAGCATCTATCTTCCTCTTTTGCAGATTTAACCGTTCATCATCTTTTTAATTCATTAAAAAACAAATTTAATACCACTCGAAAATTTACTGTGTTTTTAGGTTTTGTTTTTCCACCCAAAACCCTCAATCCGAAGGCAGAATCCTATGAATTTGAATAAGTTCCTAATATTAAAGTCTAGAAGGTAATTTAAACAAAACGCGTTTGATTTACATAATTGAAAGTTGAGTTTGTTTAAAGTTTTGACAGAAGTAATAACTTAATGAGAGTAATAGAAAATCAAAATTATATTTAGTTCTCTTTTATGGAATGATTCCTTTTAGCGCAAAGATACAAATACAACCTTAACCAAAATTATGGGGTAGGTATGAAAAAGTGAAGAATATAATTGAAACTCATTTACTTCATACATTACATAATACAAGTAAACATTTTTGCCTATATTATCGCAATAAGGAAGAATTGATGCGAACTCCTTTTGATAGAATATACGCAAAAATTTATATTTTTATTATGTCAAGTATGAAATAAATGAGTTTCAATCATAATTTTGGCCAAAGCTGTATATATGCATGCAAATCTACCTAGATATCACATCGTAATCCTCATATTTCTCTAGTTTTAATTTCGGTTTAATTAGCACGAATGAGTCTACCTTCTTCGAAGGTTAGATGCAAGATGCCAAATTACCGGAAGCTAATCATGTAATTAAGATAATGATCGCTTTTTACGTGTGTCGCAAATTTACGCGACCAGATGACCACCAATTTGTTTCAATCATGCTAACATACGTTATGCAGGAAAAGTCTATGGCCGAGATCTTTTAATCTTTGCCTCTTGTAGCATCAATTCACGCCAAGAAGATTACATATGTGCTAGACTTATACATTATCCTAATAAAATACTTCTTCAACTTAATTTAAATATACACGTTTACCATCTCACAGCACCACCCATAAGTTAAATTCTGTTTAAAGGTGGCAAATGACCACTCTCTATTTTGTCCACATCATTTTCATATCATAGTGACATCACCTGCACATTAATGATCATCCTGGTCTCATTTTCATATCTTAAATCATTTTATCATCATTATATAAAATATACTTATATTTTATTGTAACGTATTCGATGTCATACCGTTTTATGAGTGCTTTTAACATTATTCCACCCAAATTCAACCTAACCTTAATGTGGTGACGGGTTTTATCCCTCTGGGAAGAACAGCCATATAGAAAACTATCCTGAGAACATTTAATAGCTCATTTACGACTAATTTTCTTTGATAGAACCAAGAGGGAGGGAAATACAGAGTTGCCCTTTAACACATTCAATTTTAATATCCTAATATTTTTATTATTTCAATTATAATTAGAGGCAACATAGGGTCCATCCTACCGTTTTTTCCCCTTATATTTCTTTGATCCATCTACCGGATTGAATCTCCAGGTGGATATGCCTACAGTGGTCAGCGCCTGGTCCTTTTGCAGATACCACACATGCAGTTATCTAAATCTACGTCTTTATGTAACATTAACCGTTAGTTTTTTTGAAAATAGAGATAAACAAGGGGATTAAACATAACAATAGATATTTAGGTAAAAATGACAAAATTATAAGCCTGTCAGATTTATAAGAACCTTCCTCCTAGGACTCTAAATGCGTGGAAATATTTTCAATAAAGTTTGTAAATAAAAAAATCTAAAATTTAAATTTGATTGCTGCTTTTATTTATCCAATTAAAGGTGAAAATTTTCTTTATTTATCTATCCGGTGTCAAGGCTGAAAACCGAAGCGTCGAAATTATATGAATATCCATTTGGAACATTTTACTTCGCCAGTGTCTCGAATTTGTTGAGCGAGAGCACCGAGGACATCTAGCACGAAAAGTTTGAAACTAAGGGATCTGAAGATCAGGTGGTGACGATAAAGTCAAAATGTTTTGAAAGTTATAAAACCGCTGATCTTCTTGTAGGCGCTAGTACCGAGAGGGCACAAATTTCTGCAGATGTCACCCGCAGCAAGGTGGGTTTAATGGAACGAGAAATATTGCAGGAAGAATGCTGGCAGGTTATCCTCCCCCCACACAAATGAGTAAATTGGTAGGGGTAAACCACCATTCTAGACACTGACCAGGGATAAATAGAAAATAGCTGGCAGTGACTAGCCTACAAAATCAACTTCTGATCAAGTAGTAAATAGGCCGAGCAGGCGGGCAGGCCGGCATGCGTGTCGCTGGTTGAGACTCCAAGTTATACAGTATATACAGGTCCCCTCCTCTAAATGTGGAGTCAAACATTGAAGGATAATACTATCTCCTGCTCAGGTAAACAGTACTCTCATTTCTCATTAGGGTATCTTGTTTTCTTAATGTCTCCACGTTTCTTTGTATTCTCGTTAAATTGAATTTTTTGACGGTGCCCTTCAAATACCCACAGTGACTAGTATTTAAGCGGTGCCATTTATTAATGACATCCTTCGTGAAAAGAATCTTAAGAGCCTTGGCAACCGAGGCTAGAGAGGTCAATTTGCCGCCATAAACTGAGACAAAATAATATCCCGAGGCGAGGTAAAAGAAGGCCAAGGGAAGGAATATAAATATGAGAACGAAGACGAAGAAACGATTTTGTGGTTCCTTTAGAAACGGAAAATCATTAGCTTATTTGAAATTAGAGGTCACCAGATGAGAAAGGGGTGATAAAGATGGAAAGAGGATGAGGGCCAATTGAGGTACTGAGGATAGTGATTTGGAGTGAAAACGTCAAGAGGAAAACAACTCATTTATCAGGAGAGAGGGCAAGAGGTTACTTGCCCAACGTACACAAGGGTGGAGAAGGAGGGGAGAGTGTTTTTGGAGGTTAAAACAACATATAGCCTGGTTTAGTGGTAGGTGTTATATGAGATCGAATATGAACTATCTGTTCAGATAAGAATGCATGAAAATTGTTGATATTCTTAATTTTTTTGTTAATATTAGTATTTTATTAAATTGTGCGTAATTAATAAAATGGTATGCTTTTTAAATTGGCAATATTTCTTATGTTTCAGCTTAAATTTATAACAATTGTGTATTTATTATCGTTCTAAGTAAATAATGTGGCTAAAAGTAAAAAGAGAACCCATCCATTTTTCCCATAGCCAAGAGTTATAACAAGTAGAAATTGCTAAAAATAAAATAAAATAAATGTTCAAGATATGCTATTAAAATTACATTAAAACGATATCGAGAGTATAAGAGCTTGTTATCAAGGAAGTGAAGTGCCTGAATAAGTCTTCAAAAACATGGAAAAAACAGATCTATCATTTAGGCTTCAATAGAAAATTCTCGGAAACATCTTCTAATCTTGCCGAAGAGTTCAATGAAGCTTTAATTTCAAAATTATCCCCCAAAAGATTTAGAATTAGATTTTAAATCAAGAGGTAAAAGGATCTAAGTCAAGGAAGAAGCCATTGCTTTCTTAAGTAAACAAAAGAAACACGTCTTCTCTGGGCGAAAGATAAAAAAAAAATGACAAATGAACGAAGGTCTAAAGTTATCTAAAGTAATGGTCTAAACCAGCGATTCCCAACCTGGGCTATGGCAAATTTCTGGTGGACCACAGAAAATTTTGGGGAGTTAGAGGGCCTCAGGTCCAATGAAGGGCACCACAGAGCTTCTTTTTCTCATAAAATTATTATAGTAATTCGAAAATTATCTAATTTTCGGCCTTTTGATAATATGACATATTTGACTATATATAGTTATCCATAATCTGTTAATCTAGTGATGAGCAACTAATTACGGGTTATTAATCATAAAAATGATAAAATATTGAGTTACTTTTTCTTTGATAATGATTCCTAGATTGTGAATGTTGCATGTGTTTAATATTTGTTGAAATTCTTGTTGCCTGTTCTGGATATGATACAACAACCTTGT
The DNA here is from genome assembly GCA_963969495.1 of Ceratothoa steindachneri. Classification (NCBI taxonomy): domain Eukaryota; kingdom Metazoa; phylum Arthropoda; class Malacostraca; order Isopoda; family Cymothoidae; genus Ceratothoa; species Ceratothoa steindachneri. The sequence goes on along the minus strand of OZ018327.1, from coordinate 103,250,581 downwards.
AGTGATTTATTAGTTATACATTTGGCAACGTCGTATGTATGTTCCACACGCACGGCACCAATAATCGTTGCAGTTGCTAGCTCAGTCAGTTAGTATCCATGTTCCAAGTTGTGCCATCATTCCTGCTCCCTGACAATCTTGTTTTTGTGCAGTATTTTATATTTTCGTGACTATCTTTTCAATCATAATAAAATAACTAATATTATATGATGACTAAACATAATATTTATAAAAATATATGTAACCAATAAGGATATTTTTTAGTAGATATAACATAACTAACGATTACTTTATTTCTTTTTAAATTAATTGCTAACGACAACATCATCGCGCGCTTGAATTGAGGCTGTGAGGCGTTGCCTATACGAAATGTTTATTGTTTCAATAAATATTACGTTTCATGGTGGCAATATTTGCTTACATTATTTTTCATTATTTGCCTAAATTATGTCAAGAAAATAATGCCAAATGTGAATACTAGCATAAATGGAACACATCCCGCCCTGCAGCTTTGCGAACTAAAATTAAGTGCCATCAAATAAGGTTAAAATGATTATGTAGTTGGTAACCGTTGTAAACTGTTTACCTACTAAATAAATAATATCATATTTTATATATTCTTGAAAATATATATTCGTACAGTATATACAATTTAGTTCAATATAAATTACATACAAATGTTCAAACATTTGCGTTTTCATCTTTTCAATAATTATTTTATTTTAGGTTTACAAGAAAATAAGGAAAATTATATATTTATATATATATATATATATATATATTTATATATTTATATATTTATATATTTATATATATATATATATATATATATATATTCTACAAATTGCCCATGGTTGATAAGGTGAAGAAGGAATGTCGACAATACTCTAAACAATATAACAAAGCCAATGTGCCTTATATGTATGGCATAGCTTTCTAATGAAAGAATGCGATCAAGTAAGCTTTAATAGTTCTAAAAAATAACCACAACGATAAGAAAGACTCATGATACTTTCCAAGGGAGGAACACCATTGATATTTTGCTTAGCCAACTGAATTAGACAAAGGTTTAATTGCATCTTACGAGATTTCCAAGCTAATAGCAAAAACTGGAATACCCGATACTATTAGTGAAAATTTGAATTTGCACACAGTATCTGTCGTAATTTCTACTGTTATGCAACATAATTCCAAATAAATTACGAAGGTAATGCCATTAAGCAACAATTCATTATCAAGACGCATTGATAAAATGACAAAGGATGTAGAAAATGAACTAGTTGCACTTTTACGAGTAAAGAATTTTTCAGTACAAATTGATAAAGCACCTTAAGTGATAATCAAGCCATTCTTATGGTGTATGTTAATGTTTTGGATGATAATAGTGAACTCAAAGACGAAATGCTTTTTGCTCGTAGTCTTGTGACCGTTTTATAAAGGGGAAAAAAATTTCCAAGAAGTATTGGCCTATTTCCAAGAAAAAAATATTCCAATGAGTAGCATTATGGCTTGCGCAACTGCTGGTTCATCTGCTATGGTAGGCACATACAGGGGGCTTCATTGTATATCTAAAATATCTGAAAAAAATCTCCTTAATTATTTTTGCATACACTGCGTGGTTTATCATCAACATTTGATTGCCAAAAATTTGGGAGGAGGTCTGAAAGGTGCTCTTGATAGTTTCATCAAGGGTATCAACCTTATCAAGTCAAAATCCCCTTCAAGACTGTCTTTAAAGACAACTCTGGGGAAAAAATTATGAAGGTAAGATGGCTGTCTAAGGGTAACTGCCTGCAATACTCCGTTAAACTCTGGGAGAGTGTTGTGCCATTTTTGAACGGCAAGTCGCTTGGACAAGAAATCAACAGCTGCCAAGTGTGACATCTTCTACCTTTGAGATGTATTTGACAAGCTAAACATGCTGAACAAACATCTACAAGGTAAAATACAAATCTTTTAATTTCTGAAGAGGCAAATAGCTCCTTCCTAGGAAAACTTAATCTGTTTAGAATTAATATTGGGCGTAATAAATTGTTACATTTTCCAACCCTCGCTACTATTGAAGACGAGCTACATGAGGATGATATTTTAGTGTACATTGATCACTTGAAAATATTGTATAATGGAAATTGTGTATGGAAATTAGGTTCAAAGATCTCTTGGAAATGAACATTCCGAGTTGGGTTGTAGACCCATTCAATACAAATGCTGCTGATGTTGTCATCATACTACAAGAAAGCCTCATTAAGTTGCAGAGTAATCAAACTGTTAAAGCTAAATTTGAACAGGGCCTCAATAACATATGGACAAGTACTGAAATTACCATCAAATTCCCATTGCTTTGTCAGGAAGGAAAATTATATTTCATTGCCTTTCCAACATCTTACCTAGTTGAGTCAGGTTTTAACAGAGTTTCTCACCTATTATCAAAAGCAAGCTCGCAACCACTTATAAATTGTAACTAGAAGTATTGATCGTTTGTCCCTAACAACCATGGTCCGTGACTTCGAAAAACTTGAGCAACTACATCAGCCACAAGGATTTCACTAAAAAAAACACACAAAGAAATCTAATATGATATAGTTGTTTATATTTTGCTAAAGGATTCTATTTTTTGTAACTCAAAAGATAATAATTTTTTAAGGTTACTTATTTTCTCTGTGTCCATGGAGGTTTTTGTTTTCTTGCTATATCAGAGAAATAATGTATGATCTTAAATGTTTTTTTTATTGAACCAACAAAATATTTTTTCTGTTAGTGAAATAGAATAAAGGAGAATATATGTACAATTAATGCACGCTGATTGATATTTTTATGGAAGGTATTATAATATTGAAGTAGTATTTTTCTGATAATAATGCCAGGTATATAGAAATGACTAATATTGTTATTTTACATGCAATTTATATAATTTCATTTTTATACATATAACTTTTTAGAAAAAGATTATCATCCTTATCCTTAACTCTATAATTTAACTTGGTGAATTTCTGAAATTTTTTAAATGTTTTTTTGTTTAGTGGACAAGTAACCTTTCATGTTTTTGAGTTTAAGTTTATTTGAAACTTTTATTTGCAGGGCTGTTTTTTGTATGTTTCGAGCTTTTTATTAAAGTTCTTTCTAAGAGTTCAGAAAAAAATCAATATAATTATCGAATGATTTGGAATAAAAAAACATACAAATTGTGAAGTTCAAAAAATGTATCAAAATTAGGGCTTTGGCGCTTTTTTACTATCATTTCGTTTATAAAACAAATTTAGATGAAAAACCAGATCTGACGAAGGTTTTTTCTATATATCAAACCGGGTAAAATAACTTAAAAAAAAGGTTTCAGGGTGTCTATGTTGAAAAAAGTGTTTGGGAGATTCTCTACCATATATAAATCTTCAAAGGATAAAGCCAATATAATAAAAGGTGAAATAACTTTAAAAAAATGTTTCAGGGTATCTATGTTGAAAAAGGTGTTCAGGGTGTTCTAAAATAGAAAGTCTATAAAGGGGATTGAAAAAAGCGGTTTAGAATAAAAAATAGGCCGTAGGCCACACGCCGAAGGAGTGACTGTGGAACCATGTTCTTTCTTTGAGAAAGAATACGAAGTTTGGCTTGTTTTTTTATAAGTTTTCATAGACACAAAGTTCGAGAGGCATTTGACTCTGCTTGTGTGGTATAAACTGTGAAGTAAGGAGATGTTTTTAGCATGGTATGGGGCTATATGTCTTCATTAGGGTCAGGGGATATTTTGTTTATCTCAGTGAAGAATGAACTCCACATCTCATACTGCTAGGTTGACACAGGTCTTAGAGTCATTTATCCAGGAATTGCATGTCACAACGCCAAGAAATTAAATTTAATTTTAGCTAGGCAATTTCACATTCAACCACAGCAAGAATTGGTTCAGAGAACTAGTGAACATTCCTAAGGAGTAGCCACCACAGAGCCCAGCGCTAAATCCAATAGAATACTTGTGGTGATTGCTTGCAAAAGCAATAAATTTGGCATAAGTTTAAATAAAACAGAACTGCATGAAAAATTTCAAGCTGGGTGGGTAAAAATATGATCGGAACTTTGTGAACATTTAAAGAAATCCAGGCTACGAAGAAATATAGCTGTAATATAATCTAAAGGGGTAAGTATGTAAGTATTAGAATAAATATATTTACTACATATATCTAATTACATTATATAAATGTTTACATAGGACGCTTTATTGTTTTGACCAAGAAACCACAGGGAAGATCCCTATAGTGTTTGCCTTACAAATGAATCGTTTCAGGGATAAATGAATATACATATATGTAATATATAAAAACTTAACTAAAAGTTTTCGAATGCATGGAACTTTTCTTATTCATGGGTATTTCTATGAATATCTTGGTCTAAGTTTTCAAGCACGGTACCAATACATCTGCAAAGCAAAATAAAAATAAAAGCTTCCCTAAGACTTTTGTGAAATGATGCCGTTAAAATATATGAAATTCTGGTGGCAGTATGCGTTACCTTACAGTCAAAAAGACTCCGTAATAGTACATATCAACATGATTTCATGATTATATAATAATGGCAAAAAACACAACTGAACGTGTAGAAAAGAAGTCTGATACGCAGGTTGCTCGAAGAGTGTCTCAATGGTCGACACATCGCCTAGAATTTGGTTGCATAACATTCTCGCGTTAAAGATGTGTTGAAAATGATGCGAGAAAGTGGAAAGATTCAAGCCCGAACACGTTCTGTACGACCAAGTGACAACAGTTCTCGTCATCGCATGAGCCTTCGGATGCGTAAAAAAACCGTAAGCCAGCTGGAACATTAATATACACAGAGCGGCCAGGTTAATGTCAACGTCAGAACAGTCCTTCGAAGACGGCTCAAAAAAAGCCTGAACTCATCTAAAGCCAACCATACTTCGCTGATAAACATCAGAAGAACGACATCAACTGCACTGGACAATTTTCCACTCCAAATGGAATACGCGTCAGTTGAAATGTGTCTTGTGCTTAGCTGAGTCAACATTCCAGGTGATTTAGACTCCAGCCAACGTTAGAAACAGCAAAAAGCCAGGGAGGCTTTGGAATAGAGAGTGCATAAAGCCAAAAGTTAAACATTATAACAATTCTGAATTTATATGAGGCTGCATGTAAAGTCCAAGAGTAAAACATCTCACCATTTGTGATGACACCATAAATTCAGAGAAGTAACAAGCTCTCCTGAGAGATTACATGCTACCTTTAGCCCAAACCTTTTTCAGAAATGCAATGAATGTGTTTTTTTCCAGCAGGACAATGATCCAACTCACAAATTTGCACCTACCACTCAGTGGGTGATAAAGGGACAAGAATACCACGTTGATGGACGAGCCAACTCAGTTTTTGGATATAAATATACTGGAAAAGTTTTTGCAGTACCAGAATTAAGCCGTAATATGTCGTCAGCTTGCCTCCAATGAGCAAATGAAGACCGACATCACCGAGAAGTGGTCCAGCACCACATCGACCAGAGGATTGCCGAAGGACTCTACATACGCTACTGAGGTGTCTGTATCAAAATGGTTTTGCTCCCATTTTCACATAACCACATCTGCTTATATGTTGCTAATATTAAATTTTGGGGTAATTTTTGTATTTTTTAATTCTCTATGATTGTTTGAAATATGTAAAACTTATTGCTATTTATTACTCCTCTTTTCAAGGTTATATTCATATTGATGGGCAAATGAAAACTTTACGACCCAGTATTTATCCTATTTCCGAAAATTTACGCTGTCCCAAAAATTTAACTGCGATTCTATATTAAATTCATTTACCACTAATGTCTAATTTTATTTTATTACAGATTCCATAGGGTGCTTTATAATTTTGATTATTGGTATAGAGGCTAAAGAAGCGTAAGCAGAGTTTGATGATTGTTTTTTATATGGGAGAGAATTAAGAATGTTTTATAACGGAGAGGAAAGAGTGTTTTAGAGCAGCCAAACCAATACAAGTAAGAGCTGTTGTATGAAGCCTGCCTAAAGCGCCTCTGTCTTGCTTTGCCCTGTGAAATGTTGTAGTAGCAAAGTTGGGGCCATTGACGAGATAAAGGGAAGGGAAGAGAAACAGGGAGTAAGAGAAAAAGTCAATGTTACTTTTTAAAATTTGAGGTTACTTGGGTATTCAAATAGACTAACGAGTTCGAGATCGTTGTTAGATGTGGCTCAAATTGCTTGCTAGTCAATTTCAGGATACAGTGATTCAACCGAAATAGAAAGTTAATTTAGAGCAGGATGGAGTGCAACCTGCTTTCCCGTAGAAAACAATCCGTCTACCTTTCGACTCTCCTAAGTCTTTCCGTTCAACCTTTAAGTAAATATGAGTTAGAAAATCGTCTCCGAGACTTGGTTCTTCAACATTTGTGAAAGAGTGCCTTAATTCTAAATAATGTGATAACCGATTTTTGACATATGTTGGGATCAAGGTAGTGTATGCAACCGGAAATTTAAGAGCAAGAGCTGACGAATGATTTTATGAGAAAATCACTTGTACCATGTTGAAGTATACTCCAGATTCCACCAGATACTGAGTCTTGTTAATGGAGTTGGAAGGTAGTAGACGGTGTTCTTCATATTCGCTCTCTACGACAGTCATTAATCGAGAAAAGTGGTTAAATTTACGATAAGAGTACAGGGAGAATCACGTTTGCGAGCATTTTCTTTAAATCGGTTGTGCTAACAAAAGTATTCTTCAGACCTCCAGCTGTAGGAAGTGGATTGATAGAGGTTGAAATAGTGCTGCAAGTGTGTGACCTGGTGGTGGCCTGTGGTCGTTCTGTCGAGGATATAGAGAACTTCTCACATTGATCCGAGAGGAATTATAAGTCACACCTCAAAGCGCTAATTTTGGTTTGCAAAAGGGTGGGGGGTATAAGATTTTACCCAATATACTACGAAAGACGCAAGCCACCATGAAGACTGTATCGTCTAATTTTGCTACATGCCTTAATGGAGCGCTGGTAGGTAAATTCTCTAATAACCACTGTCCTTGCACAGTGAGTACCTACAGGACTTGCTCCTGCAGGAGATCTTCACTGAATAAAGCCTTAAATGAGTTAGCTAAGGGCCTCATTACACAGAAAAACCCTAAATGTATACTGTCAGCAAGGTTCTACTGGCTATTAAGCTGCCCTCAACGTTGGTGCTTAGCGGTGAATGGAAGATTTATTAACGCCTACTCAAGAGCCTACTATCTCCTGTAGCTGTAAGTCATATGATTAAATATTGCCCGATTGCATCAGGTGAGTGTGTTAGGTAGGATTGTCGCTCACAGTTTTGGGGTTCTCATTCAAGGTTTTGCACTGCCTGATCCATAATTCAGTGTCGTACAGTTCAGTAAGGCTATGTGCATTTCGTCGGTTGGGAAACGAGTAAAATCCTCAATAGGCTTTCACGCTTGATTTTTTGTTACACGGAGAACGCATATAGTGAGTTAGGCACGTAAATTACCAGAGAGTTAAATGAGGCACGTAAATTCTATTTAATCGCAAGTAACGCCAAGGAAAAAGAGCAGGTAGTATCTGTGACCAAATTTGTACAGTTCTGGAAACCCAAATTTGAAGTGACCGCTCGTAAAGCTGGCACCAAATGCATTATGCCCAATTGCCCCTGACGATAGTTTCCTTCCCTTTGATTCTCTTCCGCAACATTTAAGCCTTGGAGGGAATATTAAAGACGTTTATGTTGTAGTTTACTCTAAAATGTTTTAAGAAAATGTATTGCATTTTTTGCTTTGTCATAGTAACGAATTAATTTAACGTTGTTAATTAAATATTCCAAATCTTTGATTACACATAAAACATGGATTATGAACTTTGGCGGTAATTGATAATGACAATGCATTTGCTAATTTCACTAGATTTATTTTCGTCAATTTATGCAGCGGCAAGTTCGGTCAAGTTAAGAGAAAAGTAAGTGAAATAACTTTCAATGCATTAGAGATGAGGCTTGGAAATGAGGCAAGCGTATGATCAGGATTTGTTAGCACAGAACTTTACCATGAATACTAGCAGGAGATGGGTAAACGTATCAGGGGCAGCTTAGTTTTCTCGTCTATTAGGCATGCATGGCGTTCGATCTTCATCCATAGCAGGTAAGAGAGTTTATTCAATCGATCAATCTAACAGCTCTAAATCAATTATTAAATTTGGCTATAAGTTAGATCGTGGACAAGAAAAATTCAACAAAGAACTTTTTCTACCGGTTAGTGCCTTCAAAATCGAACGCCCAAAGTAAGCTTTAAAATAAGTATGGTGGATATACTTAAATAGTTGTAGGTTAAAAAAATATAATTTTATAGCACATTTTTTTCAAGCCAATTTTTTGTTTTTATCTAAGTTAATTTTTAGGTAAACATTGTAGAAAAAATTCATTTGATTCAGTATCGCTTGTTAATATCGCACTAATCAAATTAGTACTAAGATCTATTCAGAATCCTGAATTTTGTTTGCATTGAATTTGACTGATTGTGGCGTATGATAATATTAACTTATGATTTGCTGGAACTCTCCAAAATGCTTTCCAAACCAATTCTAAGTAACTTAGGTGCGTTACACCGCACATTATACTGCTGGAATATCCTATCAGTTTTAGTGTACATTAAAGTGAATGGATGCAAATCCTCACTAAGCAGTGAAACATAGTTTTTATCCGTCAATAATGTCTTTAGTTGGAGATGTGTACCAAGCTCAACATAGGTTAACACACCCTATACCACCATACAGAAACTACTAGTCTGAACGGTTTCTTATTGACAAATACATTCCATAGCCTTATTGGAATTTACAGAACACCTGTACCTTAAAATTAGCCTAAAAACTGGAACCGTGACTCGTGAACCATGCCTCACTTTGCCAGTCTTCCAGGATCCAATTGCAGCGTTACGATCACATACGCGTCACTGTTGCCGGTGTTCTGGTGTTAAAAGGTGAACTGTTAGGTCTTCTGCTCTCTAACGGATGGCGAATAATTTGTTCTTACTTACGAAGAATCATACGCAATCTATATCTTCGACTTTGTAAATCGAGTTTTATTGTTTTTTGCATCCTTCTACACTCAAGAAAGAAGTCACAGGAGAGCACGGAACTGTGAGACGAGACAATTACTGGACTCTGCACAAAGACGCACTCTTACTTTCCTATCCACCTGCTTTAGGGCGAGTCGGGTAAGAAAGCTTGAAGTCTTCTTAGATATCTCCATGTGCAGGAGCAATATATGAACCGGGCGGCTAACTCTGCGTAGGCCGAAACTTAACCCGGGGTGGGTTAGGTCCAGTGTGAGCGGCGGACCCAAGTCAGGTGGAGCAAACACTGTTAGAGCTATGGTATAGGTAGGTAGGTAAGGAATACCGACTTGCTAGCTGAAAAATCCGATCAGAATAAACGGATATAACAGCAAGCTATATCTACCTCCGCTCTTTTCCTTCTCTTCAGTCGATGAAGAAAAAGAAAAGAACCAGTTAGAAAGAAAATGGACACCGCTAAGTGGGTCCCTATATTTATCCAAAAAGGCGCGCAAAAGTCGGACAGGAGAAATGTATTCTGAATTATCTACGGGGAGCTCACTGTAGTGCTAGTTAGGCTACTAGACTACTCTAAATCCTACATTGAAACTTGCCAAAACGACCGAGATGTGGATAAAATTCCTTCGGAAAAGCTACGGATGAACTAACAAATATTAGAAAAGAGGTTAAAGTGCCCCCGCAAATAGAGGCCCAGAAGATTGTATACTGACGTAGGATTGACCCATAGATAGGAGACCATAAGGCTGACGAAATAAAGAGGAAATCGAGAGAGCTTAATCATAAGAAAAATTTTGAAAAATCATAAAATTCATCAATCATGCAAGCAATAGGGAGTATTCACACGTTTTCAAAATAATATTCCGCGAAATGAACATGCCTGTGAAGGCGACGGAATCAGGTATTCTCTCATTTAATTCAAAGATCACACCTGATCAAATAAAGACAGATGAATTCATCAGCACACAAACTTGCTTCAACTGTTATGCGCTTGAAAAGCACAACACAAGGGACATTCCGATAAAAGATATTAAATGGTGTTATAAAGGTAGTGAGAAAAACCATACGTGGCGGGAATGTAATTCTCAGATAAAAATAATGTTTAAATTGCAATGGAAACCATCATCCACTAGCAATGGCATGCCCGATGTAGCACAAACAAATCAAAAATAAGAAAATAGAGAAGGTTAGAGCAGAAGAAGAAAAACAGAATCTTACATTCGCTAAAGTCGCTAAAGCCACAGCCGAAAAATCTAGCGGGTAAAAAACGTAATCGAAATTAAACAAGGGGAGTCTTTGAATATATTAGCTTGTATTCAACGCACACACGTTTAAATGTAGCAAGCCCGGGCTTATATTCACTGGAATTAAGTCTTATGTCAAAAAACAACGGTTTAGACGAAATGTGATTGACTCTAAACCCTCCATCAGCGGATATACTGAGCGTCCAGTTTAAACTAACAAATTTAGACAAGACCCAAGAACAACAAAAGACCCCTAGCCAAGAGAAAACTACAAAGACCAACCGGGCAACCAAGGAAGACTACGTTAAAACGAGAAAAGAAGAGATTGAGATAGAAGTTGTTACAAGGAACAACAATAAAGTTACAAACACAGCAAACCAAACCCCAGAAGGAACGTGCCCAGTTCCCTCTACAAAACTTGTGAAAGAAAGAGATGAGGAATAATAAAGCTTCAACCTAAAGATTTACACCTCTATGGAAAAGGCCTTCCCCGACAACAACGTCGATCTGTCACTAGGTATTAAAAAAGGACACTATAAATTCGAATACGAACGCCCATATACAGAACGTGAGGTATTTACAATGATTACATCAGGCAACTAAAAAATCCCGCAGGAACTACGTTATACGCTAAAGAAAGAAGAATTCAAGAAAAAAGATGTGGAAGGACAAAATCGCCCATTGAGCGCGAAGCGTATAAAGCAGAGAGAAGATGAAGCAGGGAAGAAAGAAAACATAAATAATGGCTCATGTAAGAAAATTAAAAATAATAAGTCACATCGTAGCTGGAGGGAATGAGAAGAGATTCTATCTAAGCAACGCATATTTCAAAGAAGATCCGGATATCATTCTACTATTAGGTTGAGGAACAAGTTTTTGCGTTTTTTTTAATATTGTGTTGATTTAAGTTTTGTTGACGTGATTTCTGCACATATTAAGAAACAATAATAAATAATGAGAGCAAAATTTGAAAAGGTTAGGCTACGTCTCTTAACAGCGTAGACTATTAGGCTTTTGCATCTGCTACGTTTGAAGTTGAATAATAAGTCATTGCGGTGTATTTAAAAGTTGTGTTAATTTAATTTTTCTTATGTGCCCTCAAAATGGAATGTCAAGTTGAAAGAAAGGCGCATTTTCGACACTTGTTGTTATTCATTTTCAATCGAGACGGAAACAATGCAAACGCAGCCAAAGCTCGTTGCGATATTTGTGCTGTGTACGGAGAAAGTGCTTTATCAGAAAGGACAGCTCAATGGCGGTTTTCACGTTTCAAAAACGGTCATTTGAATCATAATGACGAAGAACGTTCTGGTTGCCCCATTAAGTTGGATGAAGATCGATTGAACGATCTTCATCATGAAAATCATCGTCAATCGACTGGAGAATTGGCTGTACAATTAGCGTGTGATCAGAAAACTGTAGTGAATCACCTTCATTCGTTGAAGAAAGTTCAAAAACTCGGTGCATGGGTTCCGCACGCTTTGAGTGAAAGCAACAAACTTCAACGCTCCACGATTCCTGCAGGTTTGCTTGCTCGTCACAAGGCTCCTCCTGGATATAATGACAGATTTATTCATCGCATCATCACTAGCGACGAAAAGTGGTGTGTTTATGTCAACATGAGCCATCGAAAACAATGGCTTAGCCCCAATAAAAAAACACTTCCACAATTAAAGCAAGGACTTCATCCACGAAAGACGATGATGTGTGTGTGGTAAGATTGTGAATGCATCATTCTTTATGAGCTTCTTGCGAACAACGGGATTGTCAATGCCAAACTCTTCGCTCAACAAATGTATCGACTCGTGGAAGCTATTCGTGAAAAGAGACCTCAAGGATGTTATGGAGTCCTTCTGCAACACCGAAATGCTCGTCCTTAACTTTCCACTATGACAAAAGACGCCATCCAAACGCTTAATTTGGGAAATCCTGCCGCATTTTGCATATTCGCTAGACTTGATTCCATCGGATTTCCATCTGTTCCAATCGCTCTCTAACAATTTGCGCGGCGTTTCTTTTAATACTAATGTGAAATTAAGAACCTCGGTTAGACGAATTCTTCGAGTCAAAATCCAGAGATTTTTATTGCAGAGGCATCGGAAAACTAGTTGAACGTTGGGAAGAAGTCGTAATTAACAACTGAGAATACATTAGTGATTAAATTGCATATTGATATCAATTAAAAATTAAGTTTTTCTAAAATTTTTAATGGTAAAGAATAAATTTGATAAAACCGCAAGAACTTATTCCCTAAACCCAGCAAATGAGACCAACATCGACCCAGAAATAAATAAAATCCAAAACCACAAACGATATCAATTACGACGGCGTGGCTATGGCACTCCAAAACATATCTAAAGATTAGCATTGGAAAATCAACAGGCAATCTAATAGTCACAACGGGCTACCAACCTCCGAGGAGAGATTTCTTGCCCCTCCACAACTTTACAGAAATATTTGGCCACAGAGACCAAACAATCTTCATGCCCAGAGTAGAGCCTTCAGCTACACTCGGACCTACAACAGAGCCGAAAGAAACCTTGACCAATTATTGGAAAGAGGGATAGTATAGCGTCTAAGACCGGAATTTCAAAATTATCTGGGCGAAAATAGAGCTACGAAAACAAATATAGTTTTGGCAACCCCGAACCTTCAGATCAATTACCAAGTACAAAATAGAGAAAGGGCTTCCATCAATTAGCGACCACGAAATAGTGATCATGACTTTATCTATGGATTTCATTCAAGTTAAGTGCCCACCGAGGAAATCATATAGAAAGGCCAATTAGACCAGCTACGAAGAAGAGCTCACTAATTACGGTCAGAGAAACCTAACTTATGTTTACTAGAAGAAATAGACAAAGAGATTGACGACATTATGGAGGCGCTTCTCATGGCAGATAAAAGATATATTCCCACTACAACATATAAAACTTTACCTCACCCAATCAGGTCAGCCCAAATAGGAAATCTTGAAAGGGAATATAAAGATATAAGAGATTGAATCGAACGATATGGCCTTCAGAGTGGCGACCGTGCAAAACTTCGGAGCGTGAAAGACAAACTAATAGAGGAAATAGCACTAGAAAGAAACATAAGGTTGGGACCTTTTGTACTAAAATTAACATCGCTAGGGGAAAAAGAAAGCTGAGGCTGAAAATCAAGCTCTAAAAAGTAGATGGAAAGGAAAACAAGCCCCATGAAATTGAAGAAACGTTCCGAGAGCAATGAAGAAGGGTTTTTGATATCTCCCCTAACTAAAACGAGGATTTAGCCGGCGATGAGGCAACAAGAGTGGTAGAAGACTTGGAGCAAAACCGCCAAAAAATAGTCCCCAACATAGCTGCGTCACCAACAAAACCAATAGAGCAAGGAATCGAACTAATCACACTACAAGAAATATAGAGAACGCTCAAGGCTACTAAACAGAAGGTACCTGGGGCATCGAGGATAACAAAAAAAACTAATACGCGCACCAGTCACCTTTTTGTCACAAATAGCAGCAGTATTTAACGCCTCTCGAAGCGCAGGATACTTCCCAGATGCACTAATAAGGGGGAAGATTATACCTTGACCAAAACCTGGTAAACCACCAAATAACGCAGGAAACTTCAAGCCAATTACACTACTGGCGACAGTGTCAAAATTAATGGAGAGAGAGCCATAAATGATAGATTAGCCAAGAACCTGGAAGAGAGAACACTGATGTTAAGCAATCAGTATGGATTCAAAAAGAACAGAAATATCGAGACGGCCATGGCCATTCTGGTCGAATCAATTGCAAAAAAAAAATACGATAAAAACTATACAGATATCATACTCAGAGACGTCCTAAGGGCTTTTGATCTAGTTTGGAGGATAGGCCTGAAATATGAAATCAAGAGACTAGGGATACCCTCCGCCCTAACTAAATGCCTCTGCGACTATAAAACAGACCGGTCAGCGTTTATCTCAATAGCAGGCTTTTATCGCCCAGACTTGGAAATCATTCAAGGTGTCTCCCAAGGGAGCTGTATAAGCCCAAGACTTTAGAGTAAATATACGATGGATTTACCCAGATCGCTCCACGATACAACAACATATATCCAATTCGCCGACGACATTAAGATAGTAGCGAACAGCACATACAAACATCCCCCAACCATGTCCAGAATCACAGTGGCCGAAATTGCCAATATTAACGAATTTGAACGAAAATGGAAAATTTGCACCAATCCAGAAAATTTTTCCATTATCCCAGTAGGGAGGCGCTTGACCTCAAGAGTAGAGATTGAAGAGAAAAATAACCGCTACGAAAACAAAAGAAAGGTACTCGGGCTAAAAATCACCAGAAATGGCTATGGCAAACACCTTGCGGATAGAATAATTTAGGTAAAAGTATATTTAACAAAACTGTTCCAACTTAGAAACCTAAAAAAAATATTCAGCGCTATCTGCAAAACCACTTGCTCTACTTAACTATCCTAATGAAGCGTCTCTCGAGAACAAGCGCAATGAAAATTCAGAGAGTGCAAAATTCAGTGGTATATATAATCATTACTACAAGAAGGAGAGAAAATAAAAAAATATAAGAGCTTGACAACGAAATAGAACTTCCAACCACGTGTTCTTACATTGAAGAGATTTGAAGTTGTGGGACAAACTGGATCATATAATGAACAAAGACGAAAAAAGAGCGATCGAAATCCCGCATAACCACAGAATAAATAACCGCGGTAAATTTAGAAGTGGTAGACCCGAAACAAGGGAAGAACCGCCACCAAGATTCACTGCAAGGGTGAGATTGCAGAGTCAATACAGAAATCATATATTAAGGAAATCCGCAACAAAAACAAAACCAAATATGTGAAATATTGAAGAACTACAAAGGCGCGAGAGCCCATTAAAGAATGCAGAAGACTAATAAAGAAAAATAAGAACCAAAGAGATGGCTGGTCACCCAGCAACTAATTCTAACTCTTACTCATTCCTCTCTACTACCTTATCCTAAACAACCCCGTCCACTATACTATGACTATAAACTTTTAATTCTACATTTTTTAAGACGTAAGACGTAAGTTCTGCTTCCATATCCTAAGGTACTTAAATATGTGTATGGCACCTCCTGCGTTGTATGAGGATGCGACTCGAGGAAATATTGCTTTTGTGTTACCGTCGGCAATTCTTGCTTTTGGTCACGATTGTTAAGTACGTGTGGTCGGCTACTCTTCTATCCACGGTGGGAGGTAATACGTTCACTGAGGTTATTCTTGGTTCACACGAGATATGGTAAATTAAAGGATTTTGAATGTCAACAGAGTTTCAGTAAATGAATTTACATTCTGCATCTCACCTACACACTTGCTCCACTCAAACTTCACTAATTCACGTTACCTTGCAATTAGCAACCTAGCCGGTTCTTACACTGACCAATTAGATTTCAGATTACAACTGGCACGGTTTAATTATTACCCTTACCTTTTATACTGCTATCCCACGACTTTTGGTATTTTAGTTTAAAAAACAATACAGTTGTTAATTTTTAGCATAATTTTGCAGATGAAAGCTGAGTCATTGCTTTTTTTGGTTGATCAGCGTAACAGTGTAGGCTTCTACAGACTAATATTAAAACTGCCTTTTATTATGCTAAAAACTTCCCGAGATAATACAATCGTCATTGATATTCAATTAGATGAAATTCACTTTCAGTTAGCGACAAAATATATAAAGTAACTAAATCTATCAAAAAATCTGCTGAAGATACAAAAGAAAATTGATTAATCAAACATTCTAGAACATGAAGTAAGAGTAATTGACTCATAGTAAGAAAAAGGCTTCAAAATCTCATTGGTCTAAACAACGCCGTTGCAAAGTTTAAATTAAAAAAATGACATTAATGCAGGAATAAAAAATAACTTGTGTTTAATATTAATGGATATAATGACCAAATCTGAATGATCTCTTTTTCTCGAGAAATCCCTGTAGTCTCCCAGATCCCTCGCCTAATACAAAGTAAAGATGCTTAAAACCATCTGCCCATCCGAGAACAGACGAGTAATCAGGAAATTTTGTTATTCGAATGTTGGCTCAGTAACTTCGTCATTTAATCAGAATATATAGACTGATCTCCACAGATAAATAGAAAAAAACAGGTCGCACCTCCGTCCCACAATACATCTCTGCACTCGGTAGGTAAACTTTTGGCAATAAAACGATAGTTAAGTCCTACAAAGTACAATATTGCAAATCTAAATGCTCTGCTCATTTTACAGTAATGATCTAGTTTCATTACACAGAAATAGCGTTGTTATTTAAGAAACAATCAAATAAAAAAAGTAAAGAAACTAATGTAGGTAATTAATCGTTTGGTGAAGTTAAAGTATCTCACTGGAGCCAGGTAGGATCAAAGCTCATCAGAGGTTACACGAAATTGTTCATCTAAATTACCAATTGAAATGAAGTGATAATGAACACTAGTTGGCAGGACTCAAGGTAAAAGGTGAACGCACTTTATACAGGTGGGGAGTAATTTGTCAACTGTTGTTAGTTAACGTTACCATCTCAATATGAATATAACCAAAATCAAATTGATTTAAAATATAAATTACCAGCAGAAGGCTTTAAATTATGAAAATTAATCAAAAGAAAGTGAGTTCTCTTAACTAAAGCCACTATTCATGGCAGCAAACTTCCTAAATAACAAGGTATGCTGACGAAAAAGTCGCGTTCTCTCCCTTATCCTGATCTATGACTTTACGACCTTCAAAACTATCAATAATTCCTGAACTACCTTGACAGCACCTTAGCAATTCTATCATTAGAAAGAGAAAGGAAAACAACATAAGAGTCTCAAATTTTGTAAGAATCGGCCGAATAAATATGATGTTATTGCCAAAACAAAATAATTCTCAAGTTAACCATGGGAGGACCTTGACCATTATATCATTCGAAGAAAATGCAAAGCAACATAAGGGTTTCAAATTGGATTAGAAACGGTTATGATGTTATTGCCAAAAGTAAATAATCCTTGGGCTTACCTTGACAGGACTTTGATATTTATATCATTCGAAAGAGAATGCAAATAAACAAAGATTTCAAATTTTCTTAGATACGACCGTATAGTTACAATATCATTACCAAAAATACTCACAACAAAAAGGGGGATAAGCAAAACGGGAGCCGATTGACTGACATAGTGAGATGTAGAGTCTCCCGTGACAAGACTCGCCCGCGACTAAAAAGATCACAAAGACTTTTTGTCCGAAAAGTATCCGAACAGAAAACAAAGTGAAATTTTAGGTGACCGCCAGGTGACCGCCAGCATTAACTCCTTCAAAAATAAACTGACGAAATGCTGCACACTGTACTAATCCAAGCAAAATAAGAATACGACTTACAGAAGCGGTATTTAGTCATTAGTGTCAAAATGATACTTCACTTGTCCTGTACTGTTTAATACAGAAGAGATATACTGCCTCTAGAGCGATCATTTAAAATTTTTAATAAATTTCTTGATAAAGACAAAATTTCGATATGAAAACATTATAAATACACCTTTAAAATGTAGAACTGTAACAATTAGGTAAGTTTTGTTAAGATCGTTTAAGATCATTAATTAACTTTTTTCTATTTTATTATAGTATTTTATTATTTCAACACATTTTCGATAAACTTCTATGATCAACATTTTAAAAATATTATGGTAACTCTTTCCCGTTTTTAAGTGAATATTTAGTAATCATAGTTATAACTGCCGGTTTAATTGTATTAAACGCATTGCCTATATTTACCGCTCTCCAAAAGGGCGTTTTTTGCTTTCTTTTGTTTGATTATATATTACTGGTCTGCGTTTAAATATTTTAATCAAGCGAAGCCTAAGTTTTGATAGTCAATTATTTCTATTTTATCCTGCTGAATTAAAAAATATTTGTTTCCTTTTCTTCTATGTGAGTTTTTTATTATATGGTTATTTGTATAAGTGAAAGGAAAATAAAACTAACCTATGAAATTAGCACATTTATTTGATCAAATATGTCTTACTTAAAATACGAATTTTGAAAATATATCTGAACCAGGCAATGGATTGGCCACTCCCCCTTATGGATGAGGCTTGCGCTTCACTACTAAGATTAAAATTTAAAATCTAAAAAAAGCAGCAATGGTTAAATTTTTATAAATTTTCTGAACTTCGCCGATTATAATAATTTTAAAAGGAACTCTAAACTAAATTTTCCATCTTTCAAAATATCACGTTGCTAAACTATAGTTATAGAAGAATATATATAAAAATAAATTTTCTGAACTTCACCATTTGTAATTCATTGGGTTTTAAAAATTCACAAAATTTCGATACTTATATTTTTTTCTGAACTTCACCATTTTGTTTTTTGATATTATAAAATAATTATTCGAAATAACTTTGATAAAATAACATGCTGTATATCAACTTTCACTCGGCTTAAATGCCACTTTTTGCTAATTAATTCAGAAAAATACGTTTTAGGAATATAAAAGCGAGCAAATGCCATCAGGATATGAAAGAAGTGAAATGATACAGGATACTAATTATTTATTATTAATAAAAGGAAAGTTTTCATACGAATGTCATTAAAGTGTATCATTTATTAACACCTTAATTAATCCATTTATAATTACTAAAAATCATTTGAAATTTAAATTCTAGATTAAAAAAGAATGAAAATCTAGGAGTACCCTCAATTTGATCAGAACTCTCAACTCTGGTCAACATAGAGATGGGAGACATCTCATCCTACCTGTACTATCTGCATGGTAAACTAGAACCAGTCAAGAACTTCGGCCAATAACAAAGATTTTGCCCTTAAACAATGTTAAAGAAAAAGATTAAGTAACCCAGAATCCGAATCACCATCTGGATCCGACCCCTTTCGTTTTACCATTTTCTTTACTAAAGCTAAACTTGTCCCTGAAATTTCTTCGAATTTCTTCTGTAACCTTTTAAGGGAATCTCGACCACAAACAAACAACGCTCATCACGTAACCACAACCCAACTCTATTGACAGAAGTTATAAATACCGATCCTGTTTGTTGATCCACTACAATTTAGTTTGTTTTCCTGGTGGAATTAACTTGATTCTGTTGGTCTTTTTCTTAATCTCATTTTTCATCATATCACTTTCACCATCATGAGGTTGTCATTTTCCATCACCTCCTTTTTGTTAATATCATTTTTCATCATCTGAGTTTCATCACATTCTCATTTTCATCATGTCATTTTTAGCATCTCTTTATTACTCATATTATCATTTTTCATTAACTTATTTTCAGCCTCTATATTTTATCTTCTAATTTTTTCAATAACTTCCCATTTTCATCTAATTTTTCTCATTTTCTCATATTTATCTCATTTTTCAATCTCTTCTCATTTTTTATTTCAGTTTTCTTTAGCACTTTTTATCTCATCTCAGTTTTCTTGAGCACTTTTTTCTCATCTCATTTTTCATCATCTAACTTTTCATCAGCTTCACACTTTCATCTTATATTTTTTCCTCAATTTCCTTGTTCAGTATATACTCATTTTCATGTTCTCATTCTTCATCATCTCATTTTACATTATCCAATTTTCATTATCTAATTTTTCATTATTTTCCATATATGAGAAATTATTCCTGAAGTTATTCCTGATTAATTATTTCTTCCTCTGGAATACTCTGATGAGTTCCACAAACGGAAGTGCACCTCCTCACCTCTCTCCTTTCTTCCTGTCTATTTTCCCTCTTCTTCTTACACACAGAAAACTCACTGCAAGCAGGGGGGCGAGTGGGTTACCGAGAGGGTGCAACGATCTGTGGAGGGGATGGGTCGCTTTGAGTTTTCGAAGATCCTCGAAGAGAGATAACAGCCAAACTCTCGCAGCAGAGACGTGACTAATCTCGCCATGATCTTTGAGTTGACACAAATTTTCTATTGGTGGCGGACCCAGCCAGGAGCGCACGAGAAATTGACTGACAATCCAAAGCCGCAATAATGTACCCTTTCATGCATAGCACGTACTTAAAAACGCTTCTGATAAGGGTCACAGCCTTTCTCGGGACGCACCTCCATTTGATGGAGCGCTCGCCTGCACCCTATTGTGATGACTGCTTTGTGCCCCAGACTGCTCGGCACATTAATATTGAATTTTCCAGTTTGGGTGATCTTCGCGCAAGCTACCTGTCCCGGTGCCAGTATGAGCGTGGTCGCTACCGCTTGTCCCTTGTAGTCGGGAAGGGTTCGTACACACTGACTTGTGCACTTTATGACTTTTTGAAGGCAGCTGGCCTCCTCCACTTTATTTAAATGGGTTTTGTTTTGTTGTTGTTGTTTTTTAGTTTGCACGTTCCTGCGCCAGGGAGAGGCGGCCCTCCCACGACACCGGAGCGTGCCTTCTGCTTGTTACCCTTTTCTTCCTTTTTCTTGATATTTTTTGTTGGTGTTTTTTTTGCATATTGTGATTTTAATGTTTCCTAGTACAAGGCTGTCGTGAGTACAGTGATTTATGCACAAGTATGTAGTTGCCAGATGGGCTCGTAAAATAAAAAAATAAAAATTTCTCGAATGTATTTTGTCTGTGAACGAGGAAAAATCACGACACAATCTCTCAAGAAAACTCGTTCTTTTACTATTACATGCATCCTTTAAAGCACTAGATGCTCCCCTGTTAAAGGCATGCTTTAAGGCACTTGGTCCCTTAACGGTTAAAAGCATCATTTAAGGCACTGGATTCATAAACTGTTACAGGCATTCTTTAAAGTACTTGGTACGGTAACTGCTACAGGCATCCTCTAATTAGGTGGTATGGTGTTAGATAGCTAAGAAAGGCGTTCAGAAGCAAACAAAAGTTGAAAAGGGCTAATAAATAAATATTTTTTCTCTCGATTTTAGGTTCAATTTGAAATCGAGGCCATCCTGCAGCATCTCTTACCTTTTAGCAACTTTCATAGACATGACTCCATCTGTCTTTAATGTCCCTAACAGTAGTTTAGGCCTTTTTCTAAACACCTAGGGTACTTATGCAGCCCTTAGTCAACTACGAATAATAATTAATTTAGACGTTCTAAAATATGTATGCATTATGTAAATTTCCAACAGTCGTTAAAAAAAAATTCATTTAACATTGAAGAAAATTCTGCAAATTTTGAGGATAAGAAAAACAAAAGGTAAACCCGTCTCATCCAAAATGACGTTTATTAATTGAAAAGAAGTAAATTATTATATATGATAACGTATTTGCTTAACTTTTTCGCCTAAAAAAATGGAAGTACCACCTTGTAGATATCAAGGTGGAAAGGTAAAGTTTGGATAGGGAAAATCAAGTACTTTGAGTTTTGAGGTTCAGCACCGTTGAACCCTCTATAAATATAATGAACTAAAAAAATCGTAGATTATTTTTGCACTGCCTCAGTGTACATGGTTCGAACCCCACTCCAGTACGGATTTTTCGAATTAGGAGATAATGTTTTCGAATAAAAAAATTATTCCGTTTTCTCCTTTTTGCGGTATTCTGGATTTAATATATATATATATATATATATATATATATATATATATATATATATATATATATATATATATATATATATATATATATATATACATATATATATTTATATATATATATATATATATATATATATATATATATATATATATATATATATATATGTATATATATATATATATATATATATATATATATATATATATATATATATATATATATATATATATATATATATATATATATATATATATATATATATATAAAGACTCGTTAATATGATAGCGTGGAGGAAAGAAAACAAGATAGGGACGTTCGTTCTTGTTCTATATTAATTTATTTTCTTTGTCTTCATTCGATGTTCACCTGCTTTTTAGGGTCTTCACTAGATTTTAACTTCTTTTATTTGTCTCTAATCGATTTTCTCTTGTTTCTCTTACTTCACTCGTTTTTCTCTTCACTGGATATTTACTTGTTTTCTCTATCTTCATTAGATATTCACTTGTTTTCTTCGTCCTAAAAAGTCTCGTTCCTCTACTACGAAAGAACCCATGTGGTTCTAATTTTAAAATATTAATAAAAACTAAATACACTTTTACGTCGGTGTACTCCACCTGGATTTATTATATGACTTCTCTCCCACGCAACTATGTTCGCCATTATTAAAAGGGCGGAAGAATAGAAGGAAAAAAATGCCTTTCTTGATTGCAAGATCTGTTGTAAGATTTTTTCTCGAAATTATTCGAAAATTGAATGAGGAAAGTTTTCCGCTTTTAGTCTCCGAGGACGCCGGAAGCGAAGTATTGGGACCGTTCATATGAAATGCAACAGCATTGTAGTTTTATTCTAAGGTCCTAGATGTCCCATAAGCATTGTTTATTAATATTTTTTATTAAAGTCAACCATATCTATCACCTGTGCCTTGTAGTTTTTATCTAAAGTTTAAGATAGCTATCCCATAAGTTTTGTATTTCTATTTTAAGGATTACGATATCGCTTAAGACTGCTATTTCTTTTTTTAACAATATCCACTGCACCTTGTAGCGATATTATGAAGCATACGATATCTATCCTATTCACCTTGTATCTCATGAGAGTTGTGGTTCGAGTTTAAAATATACTATAATATATGTAAACATATGTATATGATATGTATATGTACATATATGTATATTTAATTGTAGATGAACCTATGCGTGAATTAAACGTATAGTTTACTTAAATATATATATATATATATATATATATATATATATATATATATAAACGATCTTGAGGCGAATTTATTTTTTTAAATTAAACATGAAAATCGCTACTAGGGTAAAATACCAGGGTGGATGAAATTTTTTCCAAAAAGAAAAAGATTTGGAGTAGTGAAATGGTCTGAAATTTACCAATGCAAGTTAAAATAGAGAAGTGTGAAGTACTGCTCATAGGTCATGTTGATCTCCGAGGAGATTATATTATGAGTGGTAAAATTATACAGTTGAGCGGCGCCTTATTTGGTTATGGCTTTGTAATAACCACGTTTCCTATCCTTGCAGGAATTATTATTACCTTTTATCATGAGAGGGAAATCTAACGAGGTAATTTCTCTCAGAAAGTTTGTTTAGGAAGGTTCGTAAAGAAAGTAGCGATGGGAGAGGAAAGCATAAATTATGCAAGGTCTTTAGCCCCGAAAGTGATGAGCGGAGACTACTTGGGTACTTTTGGTAAGAAGAATAACCCTCCGAATGCTACCCAAGTCCTAAAATTTAACCAGATTCCCGTGCGAATGTTGGGGCCTAAAAGGCACACAATTTACAACTGTCTTCTTTGGTATGGTTACCAACGCTACAGAAAGATGACTCGATAGAGAAATCTTGCATTTAATCAACAAGGAAAGAGAGATGAAGAAGGGGGGATGATCACAAATAACGGTACCAGCGGATGACAGGACTGACCAACACTGTAATTACAACCCTTTTTAACCCTAAATAGTGCTCGGCCATGTAGGGTTCATATCAACATTAGGAACAAGTTCTTTAAGAGGAACAATTTTGTTCCTCTGTGAACTCGGCCACGAATTTAGAAAGAAAGAGGAATTATGTACTGTAATATTTTTAATGAGAGAAAGAGAATGGTATCTATGGTCTTCTATGGTCCCAATACCGAATTCTTTCCTTATGGATTAAGAGGCTGAAGGTCGGCGTGGTTAGATCCGCTAAAAGGAGCGTCGATTAAATAGCTCAAGTAACTTGAATGGTAAGAGGTTTGAGTCACTTTAATGGGAAGTGCCTCAAACAGATATATCAAGTACCCTTCAAATTTAGCTCGTTAATTTAATCGTAATGGCCCTAGTTAAGCATATTAAGTAAATTTATTGTTAAAAATCCAAATCGCTGTATCAAATTATTTATTAAAAGCTACAATTAGTTATTTCAAGTAAATTCATACCTTCGAGCTCCAAATTACTATATCAAGTTATTTCTCTGTTAAAAGCTATAATTAACTATATCAATTAACTTAATTGGTTCGATCTCAAATCACTGTATGAGGTTAGCTTCGTGGGAAAAACTATAATTAACTGGATCAAGTAAATTCTTTGGTTAGAGCACCAAATCATTATATCAATTAACTTCCATTTTAAAGGTTTTAATTAAATGTATCAAGTAAGTTCATTGGTTAGAGCTCGAAATCTTTATATCAAGTAACTTCCTTGTTTAAAGCTATAATTAACTATATCTAGTAACTTCCTTGTTTAAAAGTATAATTACTCTATCAAGTAACTTCATTGTTTACACCTCCAAATCACTGTATCAAGTAACTTACTTGTTAAAATCTATAATTAACTGTATCACCTGTCTTCATTGGGAAGTGCGTATTCAGGGTATCATAATTTAGTTCCATATGGAAGTGATTCACGAAACTATCAAGTAACCTCAATCATGAGAGTTTCTATTAAATGTAAAATTAAATTCAATATAAAGAGATTTAAGCAACCCTATCAGGAAACTTAGTTTGGAAGAAATACAAGTCCATATCAAGTAACTTCAATTCGAAAAGTAATAAAAATTGTCAAGTAACCTCAATCTTAAGTGCAACAGGCCAGCTTATTAAGTAACTTTATTGGGTATAGCTCCAAATAACTGCCCAAGTAACTTCATTGATAAAATAAACAATTATATTTAATAGGTTACTTCATAAGTAAGAGATTCAAGTAACTTCAGTAATAAGATCTTGAAATAACAGTAATAAGTAACCTTATTTTTTAAGAGCATTAGGTACCTTTAAAAACTCAAATCATTGATAAGTGCTTCAATTTACTATAGCCATTACCATTTAATTGCAAAAAAATAATGTTCCTGTATCAAGTAACTTCAGTAGTTAGAGCTCCGAGTCACTGCATCAAGTAAGTTCAAAGGTAAGAGACTAAAATAAGTATATAAAGTAACTTTATTAATAGCAGCAAAATATCGACAATCTAAGCTCCTCCTTAATCTTCCATATTCTCAGTTCATCCCACCATTCTCTGTCTTTTCCTGCCATCTTCTGCCTGTCCTTTATACCCGCCTCTGTCATGCCGTGACCTGTTTTCTCCGATGTATTTTGGTACTCCCTGTCCAACACTATTGATATTACTCCCTGATTTCTCTATTCTTGCCAAGTCCTATCCAATCCAATCTGTCCGTGCCCTGCCCTTCACTAAACCCTTGAATTTTGCAAGCAAATGAAATTCGCTTTCCATTTTCCATCGTTTTTAAGGGAAAAGGAAGAAAAATTTTTGCTCTTTTTTACTTCTCGGTAAAAATTCGAGGCGCCGATTTTAGCCATTTCATATTTTTTTCACAGCCTCGAGTTTTTCCAGAAAAAATTCCTCTGATTCCGTTCGATTTATGCATTTGTCGCTCGGTGCTTACGCCAATTCTGTGAGGATGGGTGGGATAGAGGGGCACATAGGAGCGATGGAGATAGAAGGAGATACATGAGGGCAAAGAAATTTTGAATATAGTTGTACACCTGTGGCTCATTTTTCTTTTAAAGCGCTAGATAATAGCAAATAGCTGATGAATACAGTCGTGCACCTGGGGCACTTTTTACCTTTTAGAGAGCAATATGAGGACAAATGGATGATGAGAACACTTTTACACCTGTGAGTCTCCTTTTCTATTTTAGAGAGCTAGATAAAGGAGGACAAATGGATGATGAGTAGAATTGTATACTTGGGGTTCTCTTTTATCTTTAAGATAGCTACACGATAGCATATATATAATGAGTACACTTTTACGCCTAGAGTTCTCTTTTTCTCTTTTACCCCTAAAAGATGAGCCCAAATTTGAAGACTTTGGTGCAAAAAGACTGCTACAACGTCTCGGCGAAAGTAATCACATTAGTCTATGTTTGAATTAAAGTATTATGCGAAAATTTATTTTCTGGATATCGCGTATCTCTGTCGTGACACCTTAAAAATTATAGCGAATGAGCCGCCTACAAACCATTGCTAATCGAGTTATACATCATTCCCTCAGGTTTACATCATTAAGAAATCTATTTTACAAACTTCTTTTGAGAATCCTTATACTGGAGATTCTCTTATAGATTCCCTCCATCTTTGTAATAAATACATAAATTAAATTGAGTTGATCCTGCAAGTTTTGTTAAGATGACTAGTGGGGTGAGCTTCTGATGGCGACAATTTTAAATCATTCGGTCGCTGGTGTCAAGTTTAATCTCTTGCCGGGTGGCGGTGCAAAAAGATGGAATTTCCTTCTCTTTTAGGTGCCGAAACTGACAGGCCCAGGAAAGATGGAGAAAAATGGGTTATGAATGACATGGTCATAAATATTCCATCGCAGGAACCGGATGGAGTTAAAATTAGGGAAATAAAATGAAAGGACGAACATTCATTGTTTTTTTTTTACAAGAATAATGGACGACATTAAAGGTGAAAATCAATCGTTTTACGGGACAATATTTTATCACTTGGAAGGATTTGCTCCGAAAGGAGAGGGAAAGGTTATATTAGGGGAAACGTGGCTCTCGTCAAGCTCACAATACATTTATAGTTTAAAGTTATGAATAACGTATTGATAAAGTGTGCTTTTATTATTTCAGACAATGCTATTTCAACTCCTGTAATATAAGCCATCTTATTGTATAGGTTAGGGTGACACTCAAGATTGGGGTGAGGTGTCTTAAATTAAATCAACTTTATTATTATTTCAATTAGATATGAGATTCCTTAATTTTGTTCGGTTCCTGCAATTTTAGGAATCGTTAAATATGTTAAGGTATTAAGAGTTTAGAGAGTTTAATTAATCAAGATTAAAGTTTATTTCATTTACGGTTAACTTTGTGCTGAAATAAATGCATTTAGGAGTGGGAAGAATATCTAAATCATCTTTAGTATTCATTCTAATTGGTCCACTACTTGGACATTAAATAGGTCAGGTCAGCTGTAAATTCAATTACAAAAGATACTATTAGAATGTTGGAGTATCAATAGTAATAGTCCAGATCGATCGTGTATATATATATATATATATATATATATATATATATATATATATATATATATATATATATATATATATACATGTGGTTTCAGGTCAATCGCTACAAATTATACATGTAGAAAAGAAAATAAGTTGTGTACCAAAGGAGGCACTATATTCTTATGAGAATTTTCACATTAATATCACAATATATATATTTGCGAAGTCATTGGCAATGAGCACCATCTGCATTTACGACTCTCTCCTGGTGGGACCTGAACTTGTTTCATGGCCAAGTTATGGATTCTTTGTCAATGGATGACATTACCTCCACAATCCTTCTCAACAACGCCGCAGAGGAAATAGCCTAGGATGGTGCAGGAGGGGGATAGCTTGGCGGCCACAACTGTGGAGACTAGTGTTGTGGAGAGTTGTACTTAGAACAACCAAGACTGTGACTTACTTGTCTTGACGGCCAGAGCACAATCCTCTTTAAAATCATAAGCAGTTCCCGTGGGTACTTGATCTATTCAAGGCTTGTCTACATTCTTCAGGACATCAAAGTAAACGTCAGAATTGCCATTGAAAGCCCAAATGCAAATGTGAAGAGTCATAACGTGGCTCCCGCTTACGCCCAAAGAGGGGGAAAATTTGTTGTGTAGGACGGGTAGGCACATCTTCCTTATAATCAGCCTCGCTGTTTCACTTTGTAAACGAGGTTTTTCTGGTAGTTGAACAAATTCGCTATCTTCCCCAGGCTTCTCTTGGCGCGGAGGGCTGCGAGTATGGTGTACTGTTTTTCAACTTAAGCTGGCATTTTCACAAAAAAACCGCGTATGCTGTTATCCGCAAGTAAGGTAAACTCTAAAGTTAATTAACCTTGATTGTTGCGTTCATTAGCCTTAATGCACACTTTCAACTTTGCATCATTTAATTAAAAATCTCCTACTAAATTAAATTATTTTAAATCGCAAAGTCTGTTAACTAAGTCTATTATTTTGCTTGCTCAAACTTTCATTTATACTTTATTCTTTCATCTTAGCCCTCCCTCCTGCTCTCTCTTTCTAGCTCCCACCTTTTACAGGGCTTGCCATTCTATAATATATTTGATATGATTTCTTCTCTTTAGCATTATTTTTCTTTCCTCTTCTTCTCTAAATTTTAAAAGTCATTTAATCCTTTCAGTAGACATACATATTAACGTTGTTCGTTTGGATATGTATATTTTTGTCGTTTGTCTTTTTTGCATATGACTATTCTCAAGATGCCATATATTTAATTTTTATTTATTTGTTTGTATTTTCTACTATTGGCCCATATTTTTGTGGAAGGCATTCTTTAGGTTTTTTGTGTAGTGTATATTTGATTGCGTTCTCTTATTGTATCTATTCGTTGGTAATGAACATGAAAATACAGTTCGAAAGTCCTTGTATTCTCCTTTTCATATTTCTGTTGGTGATTCCTTCCCTTATGGGCTATTTTCCAATTTTGGAGAAATCTCAATGTAAGTACCCGGTAGTTATATTTGTTTAAGAAGTCTAAAGTAATTAAAGATCAGGGGTAGTGGAAAAGAACCTGTTTGCCGAATTTCAATTAAAATATTTATTAATTTTAGTTAAATTACCTAACAATAAATCACAAACTGAATAAACTTCAGTCGGTTGATGTCAGAGAATAAGATACGAAGTAACTCATGTAGCTTAGGATATCAAATAACGCGATGGAATGAACTAACATTTTTAGATTCATGTTTAGGATGTTGTCTCAAGTGAATATTTATACAAAAAGGTTGTTAACAATCTAGCATAGTTGAGCAGACTTATCCTCCAGGCCATCCATCTTTCATCTACTCTCCCAAATCCAATACTTTTACATTACTGATTTATAAGCACTTGTTCATGATTGAGATCCTGTAATACTTCGTTTGGAATGCACTCTTCTATAATTGGAGTTTCTATAGCCTTAAGCTGTAATTGAGCCCATTATGAATAACTTGTGATCACATTTGGCCATGGTGCCCACTGAAGTTTCTTGGGCTAGTTGTAGCTCCATTTAGTTTTTGAAAAATGTTCTTATTGGAAGTTCAGCCTGATGAACGGTGCCAAAAGATAGAGTAGAGATTCTTCTCAATAATTTCTGCTAGTTTTACCACTAAACCACTTTGTAACTAGTGTTGCTTGCAATATTAACTTAAAGCTTTGCGCAGATATTTATAAGGCTATCATATTGTTGTGAAACACTGTCTTCATATCAAGAACATCATCAGTAAAAGCAATAGTGGGTATTATTCTGTTGGTCAGGAAGATGCCTAAAGATTTTCTATCTTTAAAGATGAAAGTGAGTTGAGGTTCTAAAGCAACATATTTTCTGAGGACAATTTCCCCTTCAAGTGTGTCTATTTATCTGCAAAGTCCAGTTGTTTTCATTTGATTTTCGATCCACACCAATACAAACAAGCTGTGTCTTTTCCTCTCACTCTGAAAAAAATAAGAAGGCTGCAGTCTGCTAAAGGCAGACTCTCTTTCCAGAAAATATGAATACAATAAAATAATCTCAGGGATAATTTTATACACAGTATTTATGCAGATGTTTAAAATACATTTATTTAGATATTTGGATAAACATAAAGTAAAAACACTAATATCAGAACTAGATGAATGATTTGTAAGTCCAGGTAATTCTTTATGTTATATGGAAGATCCAACTGAATATATTTTAAGTGGAAACATGTTGCTGTCTCTATTTTGCCTTTATCTATTTTTTCCTAGTAGATATATCCACTGAATAGATTTGCAGTGCACCCTTAGGACCTGTTTGATCGCTGATCTCGACAATATGCTCTTTGCTCATTAAACAGATTTTCAACTTCAGAGCAAAGACAGATTATGTGAATATGTGAACATTTGACCTTCTCGCTGTTTATTCTTCAATCACTTTAAGGAAAATTATCCAGAGAACAGGAACAGGCTGATATTTCACAGAATTTGTCCAAGTTTCGTTTGACATTCCCTTTAGCATGCTTGCGATTAATGTCTTTCAACCTTGTCATGAGAATAAATTTTTTTCGATGGATTTGTCATTAATTTAAAGCAATTTCGGATTCGACGCATTGAATCAGTCGCCTGTACATGTTAGGATCAGTCAATAATAAATCCTAAAGACTATGTGGTACGTAATTACGGTGACCCATTGGCTACTTTATTTGAGGAGAATTCGAAGTGATGTGTTTCCACTGATATGTGAGTCCAAAGTTGAGATGACGCCAACAGCAGATTCATCTCTCTCGAATTTGAGCTTTGTTGAATGGCAGGTTTCTTTTGACTTCAATTTGGTCTGTCTAGGATGAGAAATGGATCAAGAGTTCTCTTAATGTAGGAAGACTTAAATCTTGTTTTTACTTATTTGTAGTTAATTTTCGATTGTGATGTTAAGCGGAAGTTGTCTTCAGATAAATTCTTAGTTGCTTCTCTTCTCTTTTTATTTAATAAAACTTAGGACAATTTCGCGCGAGATATACAAACACTCGCCCACTCTGAGTTAAATCTGAACATAACATGTTTTTTAAGCACAATCAATACATACTTATATGTTAAATTGTTACCATTATTATTAGTCTCCTGTACGGGACCTATATAAATTACTAAGTCAGATCGTAGGTTGATCGGCCGGGTGGTAACCATTTAACTTTTTAATGGTTGTTTCTTGGGCAATAACATCGTTACTGTTCAGCCGATTCTAACAAAATTTAAAACGCTTTATGTTATTTTACATTATCTTTTCCACTGTTAGAACTGCTATAGTCATCCACGGTTATTCAGGGAATTATTAATAGAAAACTAACTATGGCTTTGATTGCTACAATTGTTGAAAGTTTTGAAGATCATAAGGTCATATGGTCATAAGGTCATAAGTCAGAATAATTGAGAGCACGCGACTTAGTGTGTTGACCTTGTAATAATAATAAGATAAAAATTTTGGCATGACTGCATAGCAGATAAAGTCACACCGTGCACCTACATCTACATGAAGAAGGCCATCAGTCAAGAGACGCCGTTTCGCAAACTAGACTAATTAGCCTCGTTAGATATGATTCAAATGACCAAACGAGACTGTGATCTCTGCGTCAAGATTAACGCGAATTTCTCCGCGAGCTCCAAGTAAACGTGAATCAAAACCAGCTTCCTAACACACTCAGACGATGTGAGTTGACATTTAACTGGGTTTCACAAATGATTCAACACTGCCTTCACAACTAATTGAAAGGTTATTGCAGAAGAGCCTATGGAAGAATGCATCAAACCTTACCAAGAATGATCTCAATCCTTCTTCTCACCACCTCTCGCGAGATCAAGAACTTATCTTCGGCTACAACCTATCTTTCGCGTTTAAAATTAATGATTCATCCTCCCTTAGTGATCTCCTTTCTATAAATGAATTTTGAGAGAGTGATCCGTCGAACATTGAATTCTTAATGGTCTTGTAGCTGGTGCTCTATTAAATAGTGACAATGTTAAATATTTATTTGAAGATTCCAAGCTGCTTCATGACTGCCCTTAAATTACTTAATTCTAAGATAATTATTCTTGTAACGAACTCCGATAAAACTAATATAATTGTTTTGTTAGACAAAAACGGTTATACAGAAGAATTACAGGATTTACTCAATGTTACAAACATTTATGAGAAATTATCTTCTAACCCATTCAAAAATAGAACAGCTCATGAGATATTTAGAAACCTCTCTTATCATGACAATTAAGCCCAACAAACATTTTGGATGGTATACGCATGTAGACGATGTGATTTCTACATGGCCGTTAAACTCCATATAATCTTTTGATCACTTTTTAACAAGCTTCATCCCAGTATAAAATCCAAAGTTGAATGTGAAAAAGACAATTAATTAACTTTACTTGAGATGAAATTTTAACAATTACTGATACAGCATCTTTTACTAAAATATATTATTCCTTGTAAGAAGTAGGCGATTACGTTAAAATCCTATCCAAGTAATCAAAATTGTAAAATGAATTACTAATATAAAGTATAGACTACTGTTCGAGATTGATGATAAAGCAATCAGATTTCAAAATGGATCAAACTATCGCTTTAATATGTCTATAGTTAAAAATTAATTTAATTAAAATAGTTACTTAACCGATTAACTTGACTTCACCAAATACTATTGCTAAAAGCACGCTTTACCATTATACATATACAATTCTTACCGCCAGACCTGCTTTCTTTAAAATCATTCCATATAATTTTGTAGGTAAAATAGATTAAAGTCATCCCGATCAATGATCTTTTATTCACGGAATCCATTTATGCCATATGATAGGGGTATTCTATGATAAGAGTTACGAAACACTTGTGTCAGAGTGATATGAACCTTCGTTATAGTCCCTTCACTCACCACACTCGCTCTTTACACAGAAAATACATTCTCATTTCTTGTTACAATCCTTGACATAATTCAAACAAAGACGCTGAACGAAAAATGTAGCGTTTTTTTACATCTTAACCGGAACATTTGATGGCAAAACCAACCATTGCACTCTTTAGCATATTGTTTCCAAAGCAAAAAAGACCGTACTATACCTAATTCACGAACGGTTCATGGCACCTATTTATTGCATCCTGCAAGACTTGCACTGATGAATATGTCCTCTTAAAGTGGCACAGCTTTAAAAAAACATATAAAATGCATTGCGCTCATTTTCACTTCGTTTACCGCCGCCAAATCAACCGTTCTATATAGAAGAAAAGCTGCTCACACACAGGCATTTTCCTTATTTCAATTTAAATGTTCGCTTCTTCCGGCCAATGATTAAGGCAATACCGGCGAAAAAGGAAAAGGGAAAACAACAAAAAGAAAGCTGTATGCATTTCATAAGAGCCATAACTATTTGTGTTAAAGGGGGCATGCTTCCATTAGATATACAATCGGTCAATCACCAATTCAAAAGTTGAAATTTTATGGTAATTGCTCCAAGAAATTAATAACATCACAACCAAGGGCACAAATGCCCGCCCCAAGAAATTAATAACATCACAACCAAGGGCACAAATGCCCGCCCCAAGAATCAAGGCCAGATGGTAGCGATAACTATCACCAGTTATAGGGATAGATGGAGTTGCAATGCTTTCTCCAGAGTAAAACACTCAAAGCGCCCTCTGGACTTGAGGCATGTAGCCCGAAACATCAACATTTTCCTAAAACCAGGCCTCTTCAGTGAACTTTCTTGATCATTATCTGGTCATCTTTCAGTGAAAATATAAACCAATTCTCTCAATATTTTGATCTCAACACCCCTTCTCGAATTTACCTTTTATCCGAAAATTTACTTACAAACTTAAAATTAGTTTCCTTTAAGAGAGAGTTAAATTCTAACGTAAGGATAAATTTAATCTCTCTCTAACTGATTTTTTCACGATTTTCGAAAAGTATACTCATCAATAAAGCTTTGCACAGCAATAGTATCAAATTACACCCTACACGATTTTAGGCTTACGTTAAATGACACATGGCTCAAACAGGTTTGGTAAAATGTTGTTTTGCTTCGATTAATCCATTCTGATTGTATATCTCGTTCGTCTGCCTCCCTTACTCTCACATTTATGCCGTCGTGTGCCTTTAATAAATAAATTAACATTCACATGTCTCTCCAAATTCCATGAGATAATAAACTCGTTTTATTTTCATAAACTCTTTTCCATACCTAATCAACAGCATCGAATCGTTTTTGGTTCGCTGAATGGACCAAATTATTAAGAGAATTTGTTTTTAATACTTTTCCTGGAAAATGAGTGGATCATGTTACAGAAATTTTCAATGAAGAGCACACATTTTGAGAAAAACGTAGACATTTACAATCATGTTTTAAATCCAAAAAGTTATTTTACTTCTACGCTTCCCCTCTCATCAGACCTATTTAAAAGTGGCAGTTTTCTTAAGAGACTCACTGGTTTCGCAGACAAAACAACAGAATTGACATAATTTATACACTTTTGGTATTGTTACCTTATTAACAATCAAGATAGTTGGATAACTTGCGTTGGTTCAGATTATTGCATAGGTTGAAGGCTTGGTCGGTTTGTATGGCGGAGAGATTACCCATAACCTCTTATGGTTCTTTAAATAGAATGAGATTAATCCTAGACTAGGAAAGTTGCCTCGGAAAACCGCACCCGACTTCTCTTTACCTTTTGCATCTTACATGAAATGGCTGTTAAAAAGGGGGAATGAGGTGAACTCCATCTTATTATATCAGTTAGCCCACGTCATCTGGTAAATAAAGTATGGGTTTGGAATTTAGCGATTATTTATGTCTATGTTAGGTAAAATTGAATAAAAGGTGAATCTGTTTAATCAAGGGAGTTTGAAGACATTTACGCTATGTGAGAATAATAACTGTCACACAAGAGATGTAGACAGAGGTTGAGTTCTAATACGTTTATAAGATAATAAAATGTTGCCGCTAACTTAATTCTTATTAATTTTTTGTCAAGAAACAAAGGATTTAAGCCACTAGTATTGCGTAGCCAAACTAACAAGGCTTTAAAGCCTTTTTTTTTTCATTACATCGTTACTAATCATTTACGTTGATTATATGAAGACATATCGTGACTTTTTTATTATTACTAATGGTAATAAAACACTTTGTTTATTGAAACTTTGTTTAAAACTTCTAAATAGTATCCATTTTCTAAACAATAAAGTGCAAAATAAATCATTTTTTTATGCCCTGACATTTATTCAGCCCATGTGTCCTGTGCTCACATATGATCACCCTATGTTAAAAAAACTTCTAATTCATCGTTCAGAATAATAAAACCTTTTCCAGACAAGTTTTGAAAATTATTTTAGCTGTTATAGAAAATCGCGATTGTAAATCATATGTGATTGATGGAGGTGGGAATTATAAGTTCTGTGGATCACAAATGATTCATACAAGACAGGCAAAGAGTTAACAAGTGGATAAATGTTTTCCTTTTGGTAGATTTTTCATCCGATTGTTTAAAACCCTTCGAAAAGCTGAAATTTACCACGTCAGGTTAGATATTTGCTTTTTGCCACGTATTTTTTGAACATAAAATTGATAAAAGTCTGATAAGAACATTTAATATGTTAAGATTAGGAATAAATATAGACAAATGTCTCAGGTGGAATTTGTTCTGTAAAGTTATTAAATACCAAATCCCGTAACAAGGATGGCTATGTAAGGGATTTAGATGAACTAGGACCTCTGCAAATTAACAGACCAACATATAGGTTTATTGTTATATTTTGGATGTCTTATAATTTAAATTTGGGAAATAAAAAAGTTCAGAATGTGAAGTTTCATATATAAATATATGTCAAAATATGAAATTAGGAAACTATGGATGACTTAAATTAATTCGTATGTAAATTTAAATATTGGCTATTAGATAATGCTTCAAGGCGCCATACTTGAAAAAAATTCCAAGGACTCCTTAACAAATCGTAAACGTTCCGAAGTACCTTTTCATTACGATTAAAAGATTTAGGATGGATTATTCTTATGTGAAACAATAAAATTCTTTAGGGTTTCTAAAACACTATTGAGCAAACAACACTAAAATTCTTTTAAAAAAAGAAAGTATGAAAGAACCATAATTAGGTTCAGGTCTGAAGGTATACAACCTTTGGGGACACATGCGAGTCGCCAACAATCTAAGAACTGTAATAGTATGGTCAAAGCTAGAATGTTCCAAAAAACCTAACACATCCTAATTTAGTGTGCAGGAGCCAGATTTGCCACATGGACAAGCAGTAGGTGCCCGCTCGTCAGGGTCTCGAGGCAGATGACAAGAACTGAGATCCCCAAGACTAGGTGATTCAACCAAACTGCAAGGAAAACTCTATGGAGGAGACCAAGTAAAGCGTTGAAAATCTCCTTATGTTGTCTATTTGAAAGTGTCAAGAAAATGTACCAATTCACCGATACAAATTACAACCAACTTGAAATTTTCACCATCACAATAATGAAGTTTAAGTTAATTCCTAGTTGTTATTCAGTGGGTGTCTATATGAAGTGGTTTCGAAGAATTCTTCGTATGCGAAATTTAAACTAAATTTACTCCATGTATGGAGGTATCTTCACATTAATAATTATGAATATTTAAATATCTGGAATGGGTTTAAGCACTACCTTGCGGTCTTGCCGACTTTGAAGTTTGACGAAGTCTATCTACAAAAGTAGCCTGGATATATACTGCTTGGCACTGCTCAGCAACTGGAACTAATACTCTTGCAACTAATGATCATGAGGATGGTTAACTATGACGACTAATAATTTGATTTGTGTCCTGTAACGACTGATACTTCAACTGATTAGACACAGCTTTCGCCCCGTGACACTTTATTTCACAATGCCCAGTTACGACTGACTTTCAAGCGAGGACTGAGTGCTTAGCAACGGCACACTGACTGCAAATCTTGATAAGATTGTTAATTTCAATTATTCTTATTTGGAATGCTCTTTTGTCTTAATGAGAATAATTTTGTTTCCTCTGTCTGAAAGTAAAACAAATCTAATAGTAGAAATAAAAAATTCTTACAAAGTATATAAAAATGGAGTGCAATAAGGAGTAAATCGTATTTGTGTATGTAAAGGAGTTAGCAGTGTTATTAATTGAAGAGTAGTAGGTAGAACTGCTTTAGTAGAAATGCGTGAGCTTCAAATTTATGCCGATAAATTCAGTTTTTGGACGATTAACTGCCTGTTTATA
Organism: Ceratothoa steindachneri; assembly: GCA_963969495.1. NCBI lineage: Eukaryota > Metazoa > Arthropoda > Malacostraca > Isopoda > Cymothoidae > Ceratothoa > Ceratothoa steindachneri. The sequence goes on along the minus strand of OZ018327.1, from coordinate 103,213,565 downwards.
AACTTGCATTGAGAGCGTGGATGAGATAGAGCACTTTTGTACCAGTTTTATAAAAGCGATGGCTTGATTTTGAATGTGCATAAGTTGATAAATTATGAGATAGCGGAAGATTTAGTTACGAATGGAGAAAAGTAAAATGGAATTAGGGGATGCTAGGTTTAAAAGTTTAACGAAATTTGAACGTGACAAAACACATTCTTTCATTTCAAGAAATCTGGCATAAAGATAAATAAGGCCAAAGGCGGCGTTTTACACTTCAGAAAACATAAACCTAGACACAAAAACTATATTCAAGATACTGAGATTATAGAAGTAAATTTCTAGGAGTTAAACTCTGTGGATAATATATGAAATTTCTCCAGTCAATGCATTATAATTATAAATAAAGCAACAAGAATCGCATCATTTAGCTGGCAATCCGTCTCAACCCGTAATTCAGACACGATGTTAAAACTATACACGTCATTAGTCAGACTAATACAAGATTATGCAGCTTCAATCTGGACTCCATATTTAATAATAAATGTAAATAAAATAGAAAAGTTAAAACATCTTTATTCGAAAATTATAAGGAAAATGAAACATCTTATCTACAATGATAGGCTAAAAAAACTTATTCTCTTTTCCCTTTAACATAGAAGGAAAGGAGGAGAACAAATAATAATTGCTCATTAAGTAAGTAAATGAGATGATTCTCTGATACATAAATGAAATTGTAGACATATTAGATGTATAAATTCTAGAAATGGTTTGTTTAAAATAGACCTTGGTGGTTTAATTTTGCAAGAGCTCAAAGTGGCAAAGCCTTACGTTGAAGCTAATAGAAAGCTAGGGAGAAATATGCATATATTCCTAGGAAATTCATATATAAATTAAACGTTATGACTCTGCCTGTGAAATATATCCATCTTTCATGTACATTTCGAAGAAACAGTGCATTTTTTAAAATCATACTTCCTGAGCAAAGACGTAGCGCTGTTAGCACATTCGCAACGTTTGGTAACTAAATTAATCTCCTAGTTCGAAAATAAATCATACTAGAATTACCCTCTTCCTTAGACCTAACATTAATTGCAATTAGGTATTTATTTATGCATTTAATTTGAAATAATAGATGATTTTATAAATAGTAATTATAACAGAAGTACTCATGATGAATAATATAGCAAACACTTGTAAAATTAGATTTAAATTAGTAAACAACTCAAACATACGTCATTTTAAAACTAGAAAAACGGAGAATAGTCTAAGTTGCTGAAGAGAGAACAGCACGTCCGATAAATCTTTAAAGATCAATTTGAAGATATTTTTCTAATGTCACTTTTACAATACCATAATCACAGATGTTAATATTCACTGCACTAGCATGAAAGCTTAAAAAGAAAATGTTAAAAAGTGTCCAGCGATAAATCTTCTCAAACATGTCTATAAAGACTATTTTCCTACTATATTCGCATTGTAATCCCATAAGAACTAGCACGCGAGGGACTGCTGCAATAATAACATCTTTTCTTTTCTTTCTTTGGGTATGAATGTGTTTTCGAAGCAGTGGGGTTTTCTTTAAGTTCGATTGTAATTTTGCATTAAGCATAGCTGCTCAAGTTCAGATTTCTGTATTATTATTATTATTAAAGTTCCAAGCCACAACCCCAACTGGAAGAGCAAATAGCTATAAGCCCAAGGGCCCCAGCGGAGAAAGAAACCTGGTATGGAAAAAACGAAACAAAGATTAAGAAAAACATAATAAATAAATAGAAAATTAAAAAAAAAAAATAAAAAAAAATAAATAAATGCTATAATGTTAAAAATATTATAATATTATATATGTGTGGATAATGAATAAAATATTAAAGTTATAAGTTTCTGTTAATTAAAAATGTATTAGCACCCACTTTAAATTTCTGAAGTTCCAAGGACTCAACAACAACAGTAGGAAGTTCATTCCACATTTTAGTTGTGTTAGGAATGAAACTTCTTGAAAACTGTGTTGTGTTGAATCTCATAGGCGTAAAGGCCCTACTATTGGCATTTAGTACACCTCTGGTAACTCGTTGAGGGGCATATAAATTGGGCAGATCGTGATGCAGTGGATGATCTGCATTGTTAAAAATTTTATATAAGATGCATAAGGAGCTTATTGCTCGCCTGTGCCACAGATCAACTTTGAGGTCAGGAATTAAAAATTTTATTGCTCTCAAATTTTTATCTAATAAATTAAGATAAGAGTTGGCTGCCGAACTCCAAACAGGGGCGCAATATTCAAAACACGGAAGAATAAAAGCATTAAAACAATTTTTAAGAACAGTCTGCTCTCCAAATACTTTGTAAGATTTCCTCAAAATGCCAATTTTTTGAGCAATAGAGGAGGAAATAGATCGAATGTGATTCTCAAAAGTAAACCTAGAGTCAAGCATAACTCCAAGCAACTTAAAAGAATCACATATGGAGATGGGAATGTTATTTATTAAAAGATCTGGATGGGGAGGATCTAGTGTTCTGGATCTGCTAACAATCATACTCTGGGTTTTCTTTGCATTTAACTTCATGCCCCATGAAGTGCACCAAACATTTATCTTATCCAGATCTCTATTTAAAGACTCTGCAACCGATGCTCTCAACTCAGGAGATGGGACTGGGGCTATTAGAGTAGCATCATCAGCATAGGCTATAAGTCTATTTTCCAGTCCAAACCACATATCATGGGTATATAAAATAAACAGTAGAGGACCAAGAACACTGCCTTGTGGTACACCAGATAGCACCTCTCTCTCATCACTAAAATTATTGTCAACATAAACCTTTTGATGTCGATTTGTTAAAAATTGTTCAATAATATTTAAAAATACACCACCTACTCCCAACTGCTTCAACTTAAATATCAGGGCCTTATGATTGACACGGTCAAATGCGGCACTGAAATCCAGGCCAACTAAGCGAACTTCTTGACCAGAGTCTAATGATTTTTGGACAATGGTGGAGACTGTGAGAAGTGCATCACAAGTGCTCAGACCCTTACGAAATCCAAACTGTAAAAAGGGAAACAGACGATTAAGCTCGGCAAATGTACTTAAACGTTTAGCTAGTAAACGTTCAAAAATCTTAGATAGAACAGGAGTTATAGAAATGGGCCTATATTCAGTAGGGTTAAAACTACCACTTGCACTTTTACATAGTGGAGTGATGTTACCAATTCTCCAACATTCGCAAAAACTACCACTCCTCGCCAGCTTCCGAAGAATAACGGAAAGCTTGGGAGCCAAATACTCTGCAGTTTTCTTAAAGAATAAAGGGAATATACCATTTGGGTCAGTACCACCATAAGCATCCAGATCAAGAAGTAACTGTTTTACTTCACTTGAACGGAAAGCAATCTTGTTTAACCTTGGTTCAGGGAAACAAGTGTCAGGTAGAGTTAGATTCTCATTACTTTGTTTATTATCAAAAACATCAGCCAACAGTGTTGCCTTTTCTTCAGGACTAAGGGTAATGGAACCATCAGGTTTAAGAAGGGGTGGCATAGATGAATCATTCCCAAAAAGAGCAGACTTGAGAGTGGTCCAGAATTTGTGGGAATTTGCTGTGCGCTGAAGAGTTCCCTTTGTGGTAGTATTGAATTCAACTTCAGCATTATTATATACCCTCTGAGCTGCTGTTCTGTAGTGCACATAATTATCCCATAGAAAGGCAGATCTACTCCCCTTCCACAGGTTGTAGGCTTCTTGTTTCTGCATATGAGCCCTCTTACAGTCATCATTAAACCAGGCTTTGTCCTTAGTGCGATATCTGATCATACGGAATGGAACATGTCTATCAATAATTGAAACAATTTTATCATTCAAAATACGAACTGCTTCAACCTCCTTATATATTAGTGGCCAGTTGATCCGGGAGATATCATTTAATATATTGCACCAGTCTACTTGAGATTTGATGAATACTTTGCTTGTATGAGCTATATTAGGAATAGATTGCTCAATACAGATAGTTATAGAAATTGCACAGTGGTCAGAAGTTCCCACAGGAGGATCAACAGCACTTGTAACGACTCCAGGGGAATCAGTGAAAACCAAGTCAAGGCAGTTCCCAGATGAATGGGTAGGCTCCCTAATGACTTGCTCACAACCCGACTCACACGCAAAATCATAAGCCCTGATACCATGACAGTCAGTAGGGGAGACAGAAGACAGCCATTGCCTATGATGAGCATTGAGGTCTCCCATAAATACAAAGCAGGCTTTCCGGTCATTTTCCTGTACCTTGGCCATGGCAAGGAGCAGACAATCAAAAATAGTATCATCTAAGTCTGGATTGCGATAGACAGAAAAAAGATAAAAATTATTTTGCTTACCACATACTTTCATAACTTGCATCTCATGGCAAGAACAAGCATAGGAGGTCTTTGAAGCAGAGTAACCATTCCTAATGTAAACTGCCAATCCTCTAGCCCTAGGAATGGCATCACGCCTAAGTAAAATTGGTTTTTTGAAGCCTGGTATAAGTAGTTCAGAGACATGCCTCATATTTGAAACCAGGGTCTCTGAACAGAGTAAAATGTCATGAGACTTGGATGAAGCAGTCAAGTCTTTAATATTGGCATGTAGGCCCCTAATATTAATATAGAGTAGACGACATTTTATCTGACGAGGATGACCAGGTCCAGGGTTGAGCTCAATATCTCCTGATAAAATTAAAATCGATATTAAAAAAATAATATTAGCAACAAGATCTTCAACAAAAATAACAATTTGTACAACAACAACAACAATTTGTACAAAATTATTCAATAGCAAAACTTTCATTAACTGAATATTATATGTCGGAAAAAAACTGGTCAACATGATGGAGCCGACACATCATGCAAGGCAAAATTCCCTTCAGGACGCCACAACAACTGAGGGAGGACAGTAATGATGACTTTGGAATGAAAAAGAATAAAGAAAAGAGAAAAGAAAAGAATAGACCAAGGCAACCTCTTGAAAAGCCATCAGAGCCTCTTTGCTCATCTATTAAGCCTGCCCTACACACCATTTGAGTAAAACAAGAGGAGGAATGAAAAATAGGAAAGTATGCCTAAATGTACCCTTAGGCAGGGATCTCAAACACAAGAGAGTGGAAGACCATGGTACAGAGGCTATGGCACAATCCAATGCATGAGAACACCTTTCTGTCAGGGAGGTCCCTTAGCCTTTGACTGAAGTGTCTATCCACAAGACAGTGGAGGGTTTGGATTCAGAGTTATCCCTCTCCTAGGCGGATTGTCAACCAAGACTTCGAGCTCCACCTGCCCGGGTTTGAGTTCGGAGTTGTCCCTCTCCTAGGTGGATTGTCACACAAGACTATGAGCTCCACCTGCCCATACCGTAACCCTGGTATAGGGTGGCTACCGAGCGCTACGCCTTGCCAAAGGGCGACTCGTGATTTTGTCCGGGGCTGCTTATTCAGTTTATTCGCAACTAACCTCTATATCTAGAGGCCTTCCCCCGATCCGCAACCTGGGGACCCGATGGATGGGAGTTGTCATCTCCAGACCTAGTATTCCAAAATACACGACAGAAGAATCATGTATTTATTTTTCATAAATAAGTTTGCACAAGCGGTTCTCTACCATGCGATAGAATTAATGGCACGCTTTTATTTCATAAGCCTGCCTTGAATAGATCCTTGGGTCTTTATTTGTCATCATTCTGCATTTCTTCGTTTTTTCTTATCTAATAGATCCTTGAGTCTTTTTAGGTCGTCATTCTATATTTCCTTGTTTTGTCTTATCTAATTCACCCGCCTATAGATTGTTTTGCTCCTTGTTTTATCGCTTCCCTACTGCTTAATCCCACTTGTTTTTTTTTCTCCTTGTTAGAGCTTTCATTATTCTCTTTTCTTTCTCAGGCTGGCTTTGAGTTTACCTTAGGGCCATTACACGTCTCTATTTTCTACTTATTTTTCTTTTGATTGCTGTTTTTATTTTTATTAATTTTATTCTTATTTCTCATACTCTCTTTATCTTCTATATTTAAGTTCACCCCTTCTCTTTTGAGATTTTTACCTCGAGTCTATCTTAGGATCTTTGCTCTTCTAGCTTTTCTAATTCTTCCCCTTCATCTTATTCTTCTACTTTTTCTTCTCCTTCTCATGTTTCGATTAAATTTACTTGTAAGGAGTTCGTTGAATGAAAATAAACAAGGAAATTTCAACCAGACCCAAGAGTTGCGAGGGGAAAATCTTCAAGTAAGTGAAGATAGGGAAGATGACGAGGAATGGAAGGAGGACAGTTTGAGTAGTCTAAAGTAGAGACGAACTTTCCCATTTAGAAGTTGGAAACTACATAACCTGGCGATCTGCATAATCAAGTTTTATCTATTTGTATGATTCGTAAACAGAAATGAAAAGTTTGTCTAAATACCGAAAATGCGAAATAGTACCGGCGATTAGTTCCTTCATGATCACTTCGCCTCTCAGTAAACATAAATATGAATAGCTTGTACTTTAGTCGGCATTTTGATAAGACTAAACTCATAGCGATTAAATAAAACCAATAAACTATGCAATAGATCTTCCCCTAAATTTAGCCAGCTCCATTTTTCTTCGTGAATAAAATTTGGAAGACTGAGAATCATGTTGATGGCAGTAAAATTATTCTTCCTTTGTTCTTACTCAATATTAGTACCAAAGTAATGTTGGGGCTTATTTTTAATCAGTACATGTAAAACGGCATTAAATATGTGATAATATATACATAAAAAGAAACCTTTATAAATAAACTATATTATTTAAAAGTTTTTTATTTATTGCCATTCTTAAACCGAGCATTTTCAATTTATTTGTACAGGAAATAGCAGCTATAAACTTAAATTATATAAATATTTAGTGTAAGGTTATAAATCCTAAACAAAGATGGATAACTACAGATCAACAATGAAATAATTATTTCTCAAATCAACATTAACATGTATAAATTTTAAATATTTAATTAAAAAAGTCTTATACACCTTCAATATTGAAAATGATAAGACGTTTTCATAATTTAGAAATAACGCATGACCCTAATAGAGACCTGTAGTTTAGAAAATATTAGAACTTACTTCGCTATGCTCTTTGTTTTTATAGATAGCCTAACGGCTCCAATATGTCTTTAGGTTCGAGGCGTAACCTTTTGCTTTTCATATTTACTGATGCTCACTCGAAGGAACTTCCTGCATAAAAAATGCCTGTTTCCTAAGAAAATATTTTAATTTATATTGTATATTGTTCAGTTATGGGCTAAAGTCTTAAGACTAATATATATTTTTATCTTTTACATTCTTTTTTTTAATTTATGTGAAAAGAATAATTATTCTAGTAATTACAATTATTGTAAGTTCAAAATAAGTAAGCATTTCAAAATTAATCGAATAAACATTGTATCTCTTACATCAATCGAAAATCGCGAATAGTTCCTGTTCTTCGATGGGGTGAGTTTCAGTCATTGGAACTAACTTTGCTATTCGATAAAAAATGGTAAAATGAAGACAAATATGGATTCAATTAATGATGCTGTGTAATTATAATTTATTTCATAATATTTTGGGGGAAAATTAAATGTTTGAATCTTTTTCAACTCCAGAAATGGTTCTTTCAAAGAAAGGCGTGCAACTATTGTTTCTCTGCACTATAGGAACCATAGATGACAGGAGATATTTGCTAACAATATTGCATTAAGGAGAACTGATTCAATGATAATTAATGACTTTAAAAAACAGGCTGGTTACACTGTTGTGAATTAGTCTTCGAAACACCAATTTTCTTCAAATTAACGCTTAGATAATCTCTAGGTAAAGCTCTCAGCTCAAGGGTCGGTTTGCCTTCAGTGCCAAGCCTGATTACTATTGGAAAGAGGTAGATTTAATGGCTTTAGCGTACATAGTAAAGAACTCTAGAACTCCACGGATAAGCTCAAATTTTGTTGGAAATATAAAGAATGGAGTGTTAAAGAAGTGGAAAGTGACATTCTCTGAGGAAGCTTCCTTCTGTCTGTTTCGAACTTCTAGAAATCTCATCGTTACTAGAAGAGAAAGGAAGCTATTTCCTGAGGCCTTTGTCGTGCCCACGGCGAACCATCCCGGCACTTTTCATGTCTGAGACTGCTTCTCATCTAAAGAAAGGGGAGCACCGAAGTTTTTGCCCTAAAACGCTGCCATAAAATCAACATGGTTACCAAACTTGTTTCATCAGCAACTTTACTTAGAGGTTTATGACTAATTTGGGGACGTTCTTTAACGCACTTTCTTACAAAGAAAAATCGATATAATTGACTTAATAGAGAATATATATGCGATGATCAAACTGACGCTTGAAAAACAGATCCCATTTACCAGCACTTGCAAGTGCTTATTTAACAAAAATTAACCAATATAATTCAAGATATCTTGACCAATTTGGCTTTGACATTTCAAAATCAATTGAAGCAGTTAAGAAGAACAATGAAATCATTATAAATATTGATTGCGTCCAACAGTTGACTGCGATTATTGATAAAATTGGTTTTAGCTTTAAATATTTGTATATTTCACCTTCAAATTATCATACAAACATACTAAGACAAAATAAAATGTTTGAAGAGTTTTAATAATTTTCTTATCTGAAAAACTATAATAGCTTCAAAACTTATGGTCTTGGCTGTACTTAAGAGATACTAACGTCTAAAGAAATTTTCTCCCACAATATAATAGGTGATAGTTTTAGTGTTTAGTTCCATTCTTTCTTTTTACCATTATTTTGACATTTTGATTCCTTTTATTTTACTCTCCATGTACAGAAAACAAATATACCAGCCATTTGCTTCTCTTTCTCACTTCTTGGCCGTCACAACTTGCGATGTAAGAGCTAAAAGGTGAGCTAATTCATATTCAACAAGTTATTCGAAAGGACAATCCTCTCCTTTTCGTTTTTGGTGAGTCTCATTGTTTCTATAAGCAGCAATTCAACTCCAACCTTTTTGCCTTGGTTATTACACTTTCGCAAATTGGATTCCAAGGAAACATGATTAAAACAAGTTGAAAACATGATTTCATTCAATTAGTATTGATTGGAAAGAAAGAAAAACAAAAAGAAGGTAGGAAAAAACTTTATATATATATATATATATATATATATATATATATATATATATATATATAATAGGGTAGTTCTTTTTTGTATTTTAGTTTTTTTAGGAGATAAAAACTTTCCCCTACTCATTTATTTCTATATTGGTAGTAATTAATATATGCGAAATATCAGACTGATATATTATCATTTAGGATGTGTTCAATGTAGAAGTGTTTTTTTAGGCTTTGATGCGGGTGAAAAAAGCTCCTCGAGGGTTTGGCCATGCTGTTTCTTCTAAAATAGACTATATTTGGCTTATTTCTTTATAAATAAGAGCCGCTTTTTCACTAAGTGGTAAAAAGGGGCGTCCCGCATAATCAGAGGAGCGCAGGTACTCTTAAATACATTGTAAATTTCGGCTGTGCCGTATGTCCACCGGTTTGAAACAGTTTTCAAATATTTGGCAACCCTAAGCTCCAGAGGCGTGACTTGAAAGTTATAATTTATAGTCCATATGCACTTTTCCACAGTATACTACTCACAGTTTCGAAAAAATATCTTATAAATGACATCATTGCAGGTGGCCAAATTTATAGCACTTAGACAAAAGAAAAAATGCACTAATCCAACATGCTTCAACATAGAGCTTTAATGCTTATACACATTTAGGGAGCCTGTTGGGAAATTACAGTATTGGATGGGATACAGAGAGTGGCCTAACTCATTAGAATCTTATCAATAAAATTGTCCATCAACAGTACTTCGCGACACTTTCACCTTTTCAGCTATCTTTCTATGAGAGTAATCTGTTTCACTCAGTAATGCATGAATCTTGCTGCTCTTTTTAGGTGATATATCTGTAGCTATACCCATTTTTATAAGAAAACACTGACTATTAATAAATATGTGTTAGAAAATAACTTTTTAAACACCTATAAACATGTATAAATATGTAGTTAACCAATCTATAATATCAACTTTCACGAAACCTGATGGTAGCAGCACAAACAACGTTCCACTCTCACTACCCCATGCGCAGTAACCTTGGCGGAGCACGCGTGCTTTGGTTACTACTCATTATCCCCGCCCCCCCTCTGACTAAGGACTGCATATCTTATTGTGCCAAATAAATACCATCACTGATCCTTGCTTGTTCTCTGTAACTATGTAACTATAAAAGAATGTTTCGGGTGTTAATTAGATCCATCTTTGGCTATTGGAAAATACAAATTCGTGAATAAACTAATATTTTAGGTTAAAAATAAAATATTCAAATTATGGAAAATTTAGACCCTTAATATAGAGAGTAATGTAGAATTTGCAGGTTATTGCGTTGAAACATTGATGATGGGATATTTAATTAGTGAAATTTTGGTTATATAAATTTGAGAAAACATAATAGATGCATGTTCAGTAAACACTAACCTTGTAAAATTAGCTGTGAAAAGAAGATGACGGGTTAGTTTATCTTTTATAACAAAAGTAGTGGATGGGAAGAGGAAGAGGAATTTAGAGGAGAAATGTATTTTATATACGTTCATTCTTAAATTCGTAATGATTTAGTATCGAGGATGCTTTTAAAATTTTTAAATGCTTAAAGGTGACATCGCGTTATAATGGATGGAATGTAGCCAAACAGGACAAAACTTTTTCCTAGAGAGAACTTGATCAGTCTTATGGTGAATTCCCATATGGGAACCGAACTTTGCCTTCAGCGAGTGCACCGGCAAATATATTGGCAGTACAGTGCATCACTGAAGGTAAGGTTCCGCTTCCTCTCAGTATATATATATATATATATATATATATATATATATATATATATATATATATATATATCTTCATATCTCCCTATATACTCACATCCATATCTATCTATTTACAAATAGCGTATTTCCCTTCATGACTGCGCAAAAGATTCCTCAAGAAGTTTCCACTCATCACGTTTGGATATCAAGAGTGAAATGTGATACCTGTCAATAGAGAAATTTTTTTCCCTTACCTTCTATGAGATCATTTTTGAGGTCTTACCTAAAGTTATTCAATTTAGGACTTCTCGAAACCATTTTCTGTCGTTTCTTTTAGCCTATTTTTCTGTCCTATTCTTGTTCTGAAATTGTTTCTTTACAGGTATATCAATCACTTGATGAAGTTTTTATTGGTCTCTATCAAAATATTTAAGAAAAATATATTTAAGCAGCCGAAAATACCTTTATGGGTCGTTCTTTATTGTATGAGATTTTAAAATTTGATTGAAAAATTTCGATCATGTTTTGTGGAGAAATTTAATGAGATATAAGGGGGATTCTGATACGGATGATTCTGAATCGCTAATTCACTTTCTCTTAGTGGAGGTATGCGTTTAATGAGTACTTTCTTTGATGTATTTATTTTAGGACATTGCAACATATTTATATAATGTACAGTTATCCGAGTTTTCTTTAATTTATGTGTATATTGTGTTGTTACCAAATTTTATACGTAAGGGTAGAACTAGTAAAATGAATTGCTTAGATCACTTACATTCTAAGCAGAGTGACCTGCCTCTTCTGAGATAAAAATAAGCTCTAAGATCATTTACCGCCGTCCAGCCGAGTTTTACTATTCTGTTGACTTCCATATTCTTACTCTCCCAAGAAGAAGAAAGATCTACTAAATAAACATGATCCTTTATCTCGTCTAAAATTCTATTGTAAATTTTAAGTGCTCTATCTCATGTAACACTAATAACCAATAGGGTGGATCATTGAATAGTCATTATTTAGTCCAAAAGTTGAAGTGTCTTGTGGTAATTTGGATTCTTCTAAATATTAAATCCAGTCCTAAATGGTTCATAGTGCAGAGCGCTAAAAGGTTTTGGGAAGAATAAATCATTTTGCATCACCTTTCATATATTTTCGGTTTACTACAACCAGAATCCAACATAATGAAGAATTTGCATGATTGTAAAGGAAATTATGTGAAATAAGGTACTGTTAATTTCTTTATTAGATAGTTTAAGTTTAGAACTGAACTAGCATTAACTGAGTCAAAGTATGACAATAGTAGCTATTCTCTAGTCAAAGAATTACGAAGCGAAATTTCACGGTGTCTACAAACCATGTCAACTAGAAATGAAGTACTTATTCTCGTGCAGTAATTACACTGAGCTCTTGAGAGAAATGTTCTTAATTCTGGTTCTCGCTACTCTCACAATAGCATCTTAGCTTGCTTCTTTCTCCCTTCTTTCGTTTTGTCAGGCCTCAAACGATGAGCCATTATTATAAAGATTATTTCATATGGCATGTTGAAATTATTGACAACTTCCATGGTAACTGTTGACGCTGCAGTGATTAAAATTGAATGAAATTGAATTTTTAAATAAATGCAAGATTTAAGCTTAGTGTGGTAAAATGTCAAAGAACTTGCAACAGTGACCTAATCATAGTCTTATGCAAGCAGCTTTAAAGCAATCCAACTCAAACAAAACCAAAATTATAAACAAAAGTTCTCTTAGGTTCTTTTGCTCAGACCAACAATGAGATTTCTACCTTCTTCGATCCCTAATTAATACCGATCTACAAAACCAAGTAACATTAGATAACGACGTCAAGGATCGCATTATTTAGTTACGGCATCAGCATGTCCGCTCGCACAGGTGCAAATTGACTGAAGATAAATACATGTTGATCAGACCAAATTTGGAGGAAACGCATTACTTTCCTGCCAGTACCATCAGCCACCCCACTGTGAATTCTTCCAAGCAGCTATACAATCGAAGATGCAACTTGCCGGAAATTTTCAGGGACATGCAACAAGTAAAAAGACATCCAGTTAATTATTGAAATAACTTTATTTTAAGAGGAAGAATTAAGGAAACTACGTATATTAATAAAATATATACGTGCCATGTTTAGAACTGTTGGTATTTCCGACTAAGTTTGGCGTATTTCATTTAGCAATCGTAACCGTGTTCCTTTTTTTCTTTTCTATAAAGTCTTATCCATTATTCCATAAGCATATTCTTTTGGGTTCATGCCAGGGACGCTGGATATCTCCAAAATTGCTCGATGCTTTATTGGTTTTTCATATTCCTTTTTTTCACCCCTTCATATTCCTTTTTTTCCTATTGTAGTATGGCAGGATGACCGAGCTTGAATGAAGAAACAACTTCCTTTTACAAACTGACTAATTAAAACAACTCGTTAAACTCGTTCTTTAAGAATAGAAATGTATTTTAAAGCTCATATCGTCAACACAATCAACCATAATTTCATGTTGCTCCCATGGCAAAACTAGAAAAGCTTCCATGTTTGAATAACTTTCAAACATGGAGACTTTCATACTTAATTCCCTTTGAATGACCAATCATCCAGTTAAACACAAAACCAAGCATTGCATCCAATTATATGGTGCAGCCATGTACTTCTTTCAATGTTCAAATCAATGATTTATTTTCTAGGTTTATTTAATTACAAGAAAGGATTTTATTATTCTAGGATGTTTAAGCCACAGCGTCAAACAAGCCAGCAGAGATTGCAACTTTCATTTACGTTGGTCTTAAGGTGTGCAACATGCTTTTCAAAATGTCATTAAGGGATAAACCAATCGCGTAGCTTTCAATCTTACGTTGTGATCATAACTTAAGCTAGATATATCTTCCTAAACTGTGATTTAATCTATTTTTATCGTTAATCCTCAAGAATACATATCTATTACACCATCACATTCTCTAACCAATTTTTTACAGTGCTTTCCGTTTCTATTAGTTGTGCACGTGCTTATTCTAGGTATTAAAGGTACGGCTACTTTAGGAATGCACTCACCTCTGCTATCTTTCAGCGGGCCCAAGGTCTATACTCTAATCCCAATCGATCCAACCCGCTTCCTACACTAATTCGGAGGGAAAAATCGAGGGAGAAATAAAACGGATTGTATATACAGTCCCTTATTTACACACGTATGGCTAAATATATTCGAGATCTTTTTATAATATAAACAAAAAAACAATCCTATCTTGTATTGAATATTATCAATTCACACTAAAAATTAAACAAGAGATAATGAAAAAAAACAATTAATACAATCTTTACAATAGAGGCCTAACAAACACACCCATCCCCCACCAAAACGAAATGGCCCTCACGTTTTACACCCAGGGGAAGATCACCGTCTGCCCCTCGCGTGGGTACAATTGTTGGGTGCGACTTAAAAAGGCTGGTGCCTTCGGGCTCGGTATAACCACGCGATTCGATCGCGAATTGTGGCCCTACAATTTATGGTACTGTTGGTATTGAGACTATTAAAACTCTCATTGTCCAAAGGGGAAGTACAATGAACTTATTTAATGGCTTTACCACTCCTAGCTACTCTACACAAATGAAAAAAGAACACCTAAAAGTTTTGCATAAAATTTAAATAGAAAATGGCTACTGGAAAGAGAAAAAAAATGACATTCTAAACAAATCATGAAATAAAATATATATATATATATATATATATATATATATATATATATATAAAGAAAAAACACCCTTCCATTTCAGAAACACATTTTTACAGAGGAAGGGAGAGGGTATTAGAAAAGGGGTAGGAGAATGACCCCACAAATACTCTCATATTCGCTCCACCACAGCCCTCCTTCCTTAGGCCATTCGCCATCATTCATTCACAATACACTCTCATTCCTTACTCACAATACTTTTTATACTCAATCGCGCCCTTCTCCCCCATTCAAACTCATCTAGTGGTCCCTGGCTACGCGTAGCAATCTGTCGGGGTTGTTCGTCAGTCGTCCTGTCTGTCTCCTTGGCACTATCGATAATTTCTTCAACCATACTCTTCGCCTTCATCACTAGCTCTCCCATCTCCCGAGAGAAATTTCTGTTTGCATAAATAAAAATAACTCCTTATGTGATATATATAAATATACCTATATATATCATATTTAAAAAATAATAATGTATAACGTTCTCCTATGTAAAATAATAATGTGAAAAAATAATACTCGTAGATATAACATCATTGTAAATCAAAAATATAGTTTTCGTCCATGTGAGTAATAAGACAAGAGTGCGTTATAAGGCGTAATAGGTTCCACGATAAAGCCTCACAAATTGTTATTAGGGAAACTCTATTAAACCTGATAACGCCATCCTGGAGTACAATGACAAGCCGGATGTCTTTCTGCGCTCTGAGAGACGAGTTACGTTTGCCAGAGAACCAGCATTCCTCTGTTTTTAAATCCGATTGAGGGCATTGCATTGCCTGTTTATTATAATAAAAGAGATTGAGGCAAAATTTCAGATGCCCCGATATTTTGTAACTCTCTTGTAACTCTAAAGTGTATATATATCATGTATCATAATTTCAACATTTGTGTAAACATAGGAGCTAATTAATAGGCCTAAATTATTGAGGAAATTTATATATACTGTATGTAAATGAATATCAAATCTATGTAAGAGTTCAGTGGTATTAATACAACAGATTATCTACTCCAAGTCGATACGAATTAGGTCTTTATCTATGTTTCTCCATAACTCGGAGGGGAGTCTTTGTGGTACTCAAAGTGAAAGAAAAGTAGGTTTGTGGCACCGAAATTTCAGTATAGTTAGGCCCAGTGAGGATCTCCTACAAAAGGAAGCTCGATGGTTCTATGAAATCCTGAAATTGGGTAAACACATTAATTAATTTGATAATATGCCATGTAATAAGTAGTAAACCACGTAAAGTAGAGAAAAATAACTATATAACAACTGCACATTTATTAAGAGCAGCATAAGAGAAACAACGAATAACTCGTTTTCCACGCTGCCTCACATACACACGCAAAGGAACAGCTGCAAGACGAAAAGATATCAATGCTAGATAACAAGAGGAGCTAACCAAATGCAGGGCGATATGTGCTTTGACAGGTTGAGTTGTCGTGAGAGTGTGAAACGAAAAATAAACTGTCGTATCTATTGATAGGGTTTGCCAGCCCGGTCTGAAAATGTATACAGCTGCTTTCGCAACACATATACCTCTGGTAATCCCGCCTAACGGTCAACGAAGAGACTAACAAATATACTTCCGATCCTTAGCTTCACCCCGCGCCTAGAGAAAGAGAAAAGGAAGTCACGCTCCCTTGATCAAAGGAAGGATAAATAAACGAACGTAACCATTATGTGGAAAGTTAGTTAAGTGATTTGGTCGGATAGAATCAGTTACAGGCATTCAACTAAGTTCTTTTATTAATAGCGTCCCATCGTCCTGCTTCCAGCCTAAACATTAAGTAGGACTCAAGAATTAGGCCTTGTCACCGGTTATTGGAATGCTCCTCTCCAAAAAGGTTTGCTCCATGACCGGTGACCCGTCGAAGGTTAAAATGGAGGCTGAAGAAGTATGGCAAATTCTCCATCAAAACTAAAGCGTCCGCCACTTCAACTCTCGGTCCGGTTACTCCTCCAATACCAACACTGGTCACCACTCAATACATCACAGATCAATTTTATATTGTTTAAATGTAGTTTTCTTTCATGTTCTTATCAGGTTCATATTTTTCCAACGTTTCGATCGTTTATTGGACAAAATAGTGTTTATTTTAAAAGGGTCGGATAGATGGTTTAAAGTTTAATGTACTTCACTTATAGTGGTGATTCCTATTTTCTCGTGTCTTTTATTTAACATTTGAAACTGTGATTTGGTGTCATTGTTAAAGAACAAACATTGTTTCATTTTGTTTATTGTTTTTAACTGTGGTTGAAACCTAAATTATCTTGAGTACAACTATTTTACTTCTAACTTTTGATCTTTTAGGATATTTTTAAAATGGAGCTAGGCCAGATAAAGCATTTGTAAATGTGTCGGATTAATAGTTTTCCGCTCTATAATTTCAATTCTTTTAATTTCTTGCCTTATTATTTGTTTATTAATGTTTATGCCTTCGAATTAAGTTAAGTGGGTAATAAACCGTCTGATTTTGATCAGTTTTAGGTCATTTGTTCTCACCTACCTCTGCACCAATGTTATAAAGAAGTAGAAACTATCCATTTATCCTTTCCCTTAACAAAGATATTTTGTTTATAGATATTTTACTAACCGAGCAGAAAGTTATATAACTTTTATTGTTTTGATTTTCTTTTCTTTGTCTTCATATACTTCCCTTATTCTTTGCCTCAGAAGCCAAATATTTACTCATTTACGGCGTAGTACTTAACAAAACTATACTGTCTATCCCTTTCAGATAAACAATTAAGGTTTTTTCTATTTTCAATATTATTTCTCCTTCATACAAGCTATTATCAAATTCGGATTCACTAATCTTTCTAAGGACCATAAAATTGCCCTTTCCCAAAAAGGAAAATCTTTTTAGTTCGCCCCATATCTTCTTCTGATTATCGAGTTTCTTGGTATTATTTGATTAGAAAAGATCACTGCGGTGCCCCTTGCTGTGAAAACAACATTTAAACCATTATAAACAACTCAGTACACCTGGGCCACCCCACCAACTTTAATAAAACAAGAATTATCTTCAAATGCCCATCCACCATCAAACGAAAAATGGTAGAATTGATACATGCAAAAAATACATAACTTCAAATAGTTTGATGGAACTTCTGTCACACCCCCTTCTTCCATAACCTCTTTGTTCAGCAGATAAATCCTAAAATACAACTGATTATCACTGCCTATCTCCACCCTACTTATTTCATTGATACTTTACTTCAAGACAACCTACACATTTTTATTTTGTGTAAGAAATAGATGAATCGGATGGCAGCTATCACCTCTTTTCCCCCTTGGGAGTGCAGGAAGGGTAACAACCGCCGGTTGACCTCTGCCGAATCTCTTTGCGCTCCAACCTCAGTCAGCTCCAGCCAAGTTTGGTGGGTCGAAGGGTGTGGGAGTGTCGAAGGCCTCGGAAGGATAAGAGCAGAAGGAGATGAAAAAGGGTTAACCGGGAACTTGGTTTTAATGACATCTTTGTGGGAAATAGCAAGCCAGCTGTTGTTTTGCTATTAAACCATCTGGTGCTGACAGAATCTCCTCCTCTGACACGAACCAAAGGATTTCAGGGTCGAGAGGATGCTTCAGTTTGATCAGAAGCTCCACAGCACGTTTTTTACCTCTGTCATTCAACATCTGCGTGAAAATCTGGCCTTTTTCCATCTTGTATGAGTAGTAGCGTATATCCTTATGCACTTCCTGCCTGACACACTCTTGCCATTAACTTTTGATCTCATTATCTTAAAGGTATTGCTATCAATGATCGAGTAGATCTCTCCAAGAAATTCGAGGGTTCTTTTCGTATTAGAATGCTGTTATCCGATTACCCTCATTATCACAGCCTTACTCATCTAACTTTCATGATCCTCTGCACCGTCTGCAGGTTAATATCAAAGCCCTTAGCGATTTTTACATTGGAGCTCACGGGATGAAATCAAGGCAGCATAGCTTGCCTTTTCCCTTTTTTGGATGAATGATATCGGCTATGGAAATGTTTCTTTTACAGATTTTGCAAAACTGATTCTACTATGATAGAAAAAAGAGAGAACAGACGCTAGATAACATACATGCAAGAAATTTAGTGTTGCCAGCGCTGGGAAATTACATAATTCACCCTATATATATAAATTGGTCAATCACCAAGAAAGCTTCGTTAAACTAGAAGCTGGAAAACCGCAAGGTGTTTGCTTTAGCTCCAGACTATATTCGGTGTATACCGCGTAAATTCTTCTCCTACAAACGAGCGATTCCTCAATATACAATTCGCGAACAACTCAACACAACTGCTGGTAAGTCTCTTCAGGAATGATTCAACGAAGTTAAGAATGACAACTTGAGAAATAACATCAATATTTAATTAAAAACAAAATAAAAAATAATGACAAACAAAATCAAACTCAGAATTCTATCAATATACAAGAATAAAATATCGGACATGGACGAAGAAGGAGAAAGATACGGATATAACAACAAATAAAAAGCATTAGGATTAGCAATAAAATAATAGGTTCCAGGAAACACATAAATGAAAGTATCAATAAAAAAATGGGACTAATACTAATCAGTCTAAGAACGCTTAGCGCAATGAATAAAAGACAAATTTCAAATTAATATTACAATTAACATTTTCATAACCGACGGCGGCAAAATAAACAATCTCAAAGACCATCATACAAAAGATTCATACAAGGCAATTTACATAGTAACAAATACGAAAAGGACAAAGCACAAAAGCCAACGAGAGTTGTTTCCGGAACCAAAATTGAAATACTTTCACAACTTATAGAAAATAGAGCCAAGAAACTATAGAAGAGACACAAGAAGTAGTAAAAAGAACTTCATAATCAGATAGACAATTAAAACCTGGAGATCTCATCGATTGTTCTCAAGTACTTCAACACTAATAGACTATTAAAGAGAATTAGCAGACTTATTCACATGAATTGAAAAATACGAAAATATTGTATATATAATGAATGTCCATGCAACTTTCTTTAAACAAAACATAAAAAACAAGAGATAAAAATACCCCATTTGCATCAAAGTAAATGATTCAGTGATCGCAAAATGCGCGATTCTCACAGCCAACCAGCTTAGCGGATCAGAGCTTGCACTTAATGCAATATAAATGGTAAAACCCTATGGGAGATAGGGGCCATCCAACTCATTCATTAATGTGGAAAAACTGGACGGCTATAACTGGTTACATGTTGCAAAATATATTTCCTGAGCCGCAATCCGCGTCTCACACATAATCCCATCAGCAAATATCAAATGACGAGATTTTGAAACAAAATAGCTCATATGTGACACACGTTTCGAGCTAAGCGGAAACAGAGATAGAAATACAATTTTAAATATAGAATTTGGAAAGAGCCTATGAGAAGCACAAATCTTATAAAAGCACTATCTTTTTTATTTTTGAGTGTTAGCTCATTTACATACACTCATATTAGTTAAAACTCAATTAAAATCCTTCCCCAAAGTTATTGTTATAGCTTTTTATTATTCGAGAGTTTGGCCGTTCGTTAAATATCTGTTCTGGTTTTATTTTCACATTAATATGTTATAGTAATTTTTTATTTTTGAGTCTTCAAATGCTTAGTGATGAAGGGCATATTTACCTTTTAGAAGACAAATCCATTATATCTATTTAACATTCGTCACAAAACACTAAATACAAATCCGACAAACAACCGTCTGTTCTTAAATGGGGGAAAATAATGACGATGAATAGGTAAAAACCCTGATTAAGATATTTATTTGTATAATCTTTTGGACTTAACTAAATTCCTTCTTTTGAGATGTTCACAGCGTAATAATAGAAATTAGAATGCCCTCCTAATTGATCGCCACCCTAAAAATGACATTTGTGTGCTGGTAAACAAACAAACCTCAATTGATTAAATCTTATCGTGAGATCACTGGAGTATGAGCAGTATTATGAGAGAAAGAAAGAGGATAGCTCTAGTAAAGGAGATAGGGTCATGTTAGGTGTTGCTTGAAACAACTTTGGGATGAGAGAGAAACCGATAGCTTAAAATTATATATAAAATAGGCAGTAAATACAAATAGCTAGGTACTGTTTAATGTAGATAGGTTTAGTAGGAATGGAACTCAATTAGTCTGTTTTTACAGTCTTAACCGGATCGTGATTCTTTTTTAAATTCCGTTCTCGACTTAATGCTGCCCTGAGACAATAACTTTGCACCCCACCATTTTATCTTTTCTATATGTGTGAGACGATGGGACGAAAAGCGGACTGTGGCTCTTTACTCCTAGGTTCTGAAGTGTTTACTTAAAAATAATTACAATTATTATCTTTTCACTGCAACTTTGAAAAGTTTATGAATCACTTCACTTTCACTTAAATTTTATTTAATGCCACCAGCATAAATAGCCTGATTTCATTATTAAATTGATCATAAAATTAGGATAATCCTAAGGCCTCAAGTAGGGTTAGACAGAATTGGCAGCTGAATCCTACAAGTATACTTAAATGTGGAACAATACGAGTATCTTACATTCATATTTGATTTTGATCAGTTTAAAGGATTTTATAGGCATTTTGTTATCCTTAAATAATAGCGTTTATAATACAAGTTAACGGGGAAAATCCATCGTTATTGATGACATTTAATATGCATATCATCAAAATGGAAAAAACAAGGACAAAACAAAAATTTGGTGGCAATGTGTATTAACAGAAAAACGATCGTGCATGGCAAGATTACATACTAAATCCAAAGAAGATGCAAATGAAATAATAAAACATGTGAATGAACACAAATACGCGACAACAGAAAGTGAAGTAAGAGCAAAAGGTGCAATTTTAAAACTCATTAAGCTACTCGTACATTATTAACTTCTTGATTGTGGTCTTTAAAAGAATCTATACGAGTTCAACTTGCACGTAAACACGAACGTACACGACCGACAAAAGAAAACCTGCCGCCCGAGGAATTTTGTACCCGAGAGAAAGGTGTGGGGGTTTGGGGGGTATTAGCGTCGAGCTCGATTCCTTTTCACCGGCACAGTTGGGTTTGCACTTAGCTGAGCAGTACTCGGCCTGCTTAAAGTTATGAAGGGGAATACAACATGTATTCTAACAACCACTGCTAGCCAGGAAAGGAGGGATCGGGGCAGTATTTCGCTGCGGAGAAGCTTAGTCGAATACAGCATTGTGGGAATCTCCTTGTTCCTAGTTCTTATTTAATTTTTCTTTTCTTCGGGCTCTTAGGGTAAGGGAGGCCGAGAGAAAGAATTCTTCTGCGTCACGTCTTCTTTGGCAAAATACTAATCTTACACAGGCCTACGGCTAACTATTGATACGGGCGCGCTAGAAGTGAATTTTACCGAGGTGCCGGAACTGGATTATAATTTATCTATACAGAGGTGCCGGGAGTGAATTTAGACCTTCACGCCATCTCGCGAAATCTTTCATTGTTACAATTAAACTCGTTATAGGGTGTCTTATCAAAGGTAGGTTACCTCAAAAGAAGCCGATCGCGGGTTCTTTCCGTCCTACCCATCTCTTCTCTCTCTATCGCTAATCTCCATTTCTCTCATCTTTGGAGTGAGAAATTGAAAAAAGAATGCTTCTAATGCTTCACTGACCCCCCCCCCTCCCATCTACAAGCACATGCTTTACTATTTACCTTTAATTTGATTTCCTTTACTCTGCTGAGTAATTCTTGCAACATGATTCAGAAGAAGATGACGAAAAATAATCCTGATATTTGCTACGCAATATGCAATTCAAGATTAAAAAAGGTATAAACATTAATCAGTTATTGGGGCCTTTCAATCATAGCCATGCATATTCTATCAACTCTTTACTATACACATAGATTGTAGAAGGAGCAGCTGTCCCCGTTTGTTTGCACTTACTGACTTAAATTCGAATTTATATAATGAGTGATTTTGAAATTGCTTCAATTAATGCTATTACAGCTGTTTTCCCATTTGATGAGCACAATGGTTGTTTTCTCCATCTTTCTCAATCCCTCTACACAAATATAACATATCCTGGATTTCGACATTGCTATCACAATGATAGCAGCTCCAATTTAAAAATACGTTGTTTTTCCGCCCTTGCCTTTCTACCTTGCCATGATGTTGAGTTTGCATTCGAAGACTTATCTGCTGTCGAGGATATCCGTCAAGAACTCGTTGCATAACTTGAACTAAATTATATGGTGAGGAAGAGGAAAGTATTGGAGAAGAGCAATGCCATTATTTCCAATTTATGCCTGGAAGGTACACTTTACGGTTTCAAATTGAATGACAAGAACGAATAAAGAGCATTTATGGGTCTAATATGGCCTTTACAAAAGCTCTTTCCAGAATTCATCATAGCATTTGGGAACACTAATACTTCTTTTAAAAACGAAGAAGACCTTGCTCAAATCACAAAAGTTCAATATAAAGTACGAACAAAAATTCACACAAAAAAGGAGTATAAAACCATCAAGGACAAGTTGGTTAAAATATTAAGCAAATACACAAAGGAGGATGATATTTTTTCCTTTCATGTTCAGATTTCCATACCTAAATATTTAATCTTATGATTATCCTGATTTTAGGATTGGCTTTTAAATAAAA
Source organism: Ceratothoa steindachneri (assembly GCA_963969495.1). Taxonomy (NCBI): domain Eukaryota; kingdom Metazoa; phylum Arthropoda; class Malacostraca; order Isopoda; family Cymothoidae; genus Ceratothoa; species Ceratothoa steindachneri. The sequence continues at coordinate 103,190,432 of OZ018327.1, read as the reverse complement.
GTGAGGCAATTGCTAAACTTTTCATGGTGATCGTGAAAAAAAGATTAAGCCTTCATTTTTTATTAAATTAAATATTTGATATTTTACTTTTACTTTTTCATAAAAATATACAGACAATTTTAAATTAAATCGCATGGTAATTTTCCTCACGGTCAAATTCTCACAGCCAGTTTTACTCACTGTCAGTTTTTCACCTGTCAATTTTTCCATTTTCAATTTTTCCATTGTCAATTTTTACACTATCAATTTTCCTTCGACGGTGTTCTTTTTTCTTCTTATGGAGCTTATATACTATTTTATAAACCACGATTTACTTCTCTTCATCAAGAATATTACCCTTAACTTTTGTGAGGCTGTTTTGTAAAAGCTTTGTATGTTTGAGCGCACCATCAATGGCGGGAGTGCGGAGAAGCTAGAACGTGATCTCAGCAGTTTGTGCTACATTTAAATGGCTCCTTTTCAAATCAATTTCTTTTGCAGGTCTTTGAAATTGTTTTCTTGTGGTGTTGATAGAACATTGCGGATAATGTTTCATTAGTTTTCTTGCAGTGGTTTAGTGGATGAAAGCTCTACAAGAAAAAATGCCATATATGTGCGTCTTCGAAATGCACTCCCTAAAACATTAAAAGAAGAAACCGTAAAGTAAGTACTGCATTATGATCTATAAAATAATGAAATTTCTGTAAATTACACACATCATCATGAGATGGTACACTTAATCGCCCAGAACACGCTACTCAGTGATGGCAAACCACTGACCCGCGGGTTGCGAACTGATCCACCCCTGACTTTTCAGTGACCCACGAGAGGAGGAGTAAACTCAGGAAAATGATTTTTTTTAAAGAATGAGATATTTCTCAGAACGTATGACGATGTTACTAATTATTCAGTCCGTTTTTCTGCGTCTCACAATGTTTTGTTCAATCGCCGCGATACACTCTTATAAAAATAATAACGAAACATTTCTGAAATAGTATATACAACTATGTATTTTATCTAATTGTTTTTCTCTTTGCAGTTTTCAGTTTTCAATGTTTAGGTTAGCGTCTACTCGTTTCTTTGTGATCATGTTAATTTATTTTGCGATCGTTTTTGTGAATGTATAAATTGTAATCCATTAGAATGGCTACAAATTTGAAGGAAGAATAGTTTAGAATTTAGTGGAAATGAATGGCTGTTTCATGAAGAATGGAGTGAAAATACGGTGTTATTGAACATAAAAAAAGCACTTTGTTATATTTGCAAGCAGTCAATTACTGCGCGCTCATAGAATATTAAGCGCCACTTTGAGAGCAATCATCATAATGCTATGTTTAATCATAGATGAAGAGAGGCAGGAAATTATTAAGAGAGAAGTAAATCAACAGGAGTAACAATGTAATCATTTTAAAAGCGTGTTTCAACCAAAAAATAACAGCAATATTTCTGCATCCAGGGTTCAGTTATCTTTTACTATTGCTAAGTATGGTAACCCACTTTCAGAAGATAATTATATAAACGAGACCTTTTAAAATGCTCAGACGATTTGTTATAAGACTTGGTAAGGGAAGAAATCCTGAGTACAATGAGTTACCAATATCTAGAAATACAACGAAAAAGCGAATAATTGCTCTGGAAAAGGATTTAACTGCTCAACTTATACAAGAATTAGATAACGCCGGCATGTTTTCAATTCATAAGGATAAGAGCACACAAATCACATCTCTTGATGGTTTAGCAGTTATCTTGGATGCAGGGCAATACTAACTCTTCCAGTCACTTAAGGAAAGACCTTGCGATAACGTGCCCTCGTTGTTTTCGAACCGCTGTAGATTCGTAATCACAGCCTGGCTCTGCACATTCTTTAGATCAATGTTCAAGCATTTGAAAAGCTTAGTATTGGAGGTATTGGCTTGAATACCAAGCAGTACTTCTTCACCTCAACAATTTTCTTGAGGATTTAATTCAGCCATGTCATTGCTTACTTTACAAGTAATACACAACTGAGGCTATTGTGAAAGTAGGGAGAGACAACCAATGCCAGACAACAAGGATTAGCAAAATTAGTTGCCAACGGCGACAAATTACCTATTGCACATTTCATATTTGGATTTTTAGTTTTTATAGCCTATTAATTTGATAATTTAGCAAAGTGTTTTAAAATGACCTATCTTGTTTCACAATATTAAAGAAAATGAGTTATTATCTCATAGACTGCATATGGAATTTGTTTCTCCCTAAATCGACTTATTTCTTTTATTGTTTATCTTATACAAATAAACACTGCTAACATATGGACTAAAAAACATGCATAGATGATCACATAATCCCACCCAAATATATATATGGGGCTTAAAAACCGCCCTCTAAAATTAAAAAGATGTTTAGAATGTCAAGTTGATGAACATGTTTGGATGGATTTAACATCTCAAAATATGAAATGTATTAATTTTGGTAGCCACTACGCACATTAACACTAAACTGCTAGAAACTCAAGTTAAAAAAAAACAGAGTTGAATATAAAAAACCAGCGTAACATGAATACAAAATGTTATTTTCGTGGAAATGACCAACACTACGAAGCAAGAAATGAAGAGGGCGAAAACGAGGTAACAATAACTTGGAGAATTAGAATCGAATTGTTATTCTGCATCTTTTACTTACATATGGTGAAGAGTGAAAGCGAAGAACGTTTTTTATAACATCCGACTTGGGTACATAAAGATCGGTTGTGTCGAAAAAAAGGGCCAAGAATAAAAATAATGAAAGCAGCGTAGGCAAGATGCAAAGAGCTTCCTGCTATCTGTTTCTCGAGACCTCATCAAAGCCGAAAAAATAAGAATAACGCCTTTGAAACTAAGACACAAGAATTAGAGACAAGTTGATGAACTCGAAATTTCAAAAGTAAAATAAAATAAAAAGTGTTACTTATAGGAAATTAAAGAATGAAATCCCGAAATGTACACTAATACACTATTTAAATTCTGAAGAAAGAACCAAAGAAACTTCAGCCTTGTACAAGAAGCCAAAGAAATATATTAGGAATTTTCACTCATCTAGAAGGGGTTTCTCCATTTGACCTTACTATTAAATACAACTCAACTATGAAATAGATGAGATACTCCATGAACATCAAAGAAACTATATAATTAAATAACACCCTCACCTGCAGTCCTACGTGACAGGTCGGAACAAATGTGCCTAGAAGCCAAACTCCAGAAGAAATAATAATTATTAAATTTAATCTAGAAAAGTCCCAGAATAACATCTTCAGGGCACTAAAATTCATATTCTTTGTATGACTAAATTAATACACTTCCATTATGCATTTAGAAAACCTAAAATAGAAATAATTCTCACGAGTGTTATATTCCCCCTCTCCTAAAGAGGTGTATATTGATTTTGAATTTTATAAGCATAGTTTTTGAAAAGATCATAGTAGAATCGCTCGAGGGCTATCTAATATAGCAAGAATTCCAGTTTGGTTTAAAGTAAAACCGGGATACGAAAATGGTTAGGAAGAATTAAAACAGAAAAATGAGAAAACAAGCAGAGATTAAATTCATTGGCTTGGTATTGCATGAAATATGTAAGGTTTGCTTTGTGTTATTATAGAAGGTAAAGCAGGAATAAAGTTTACCAAGCAGGAGTGATCCTAAATTGAACTAGACACTGGTTTCATCAAATATGTTATATGATACAACCGTAAATGCCACGAGCAGTGAGGCTTGAAAATATCAAAATAAAATTTGCATACGACATTATGTATTTCGCAGTTTTCCTCATAAGAACGCAGCACTTCAGGCGAGAATGTCAGCAACAGAAATTGGAAACATTATCGAGTTTTAGAGTTACTGGAAAAAAGCAACAAATGAATATATATTTATAGTGATTAAAGTATCAAGTAAGAATATTGTTCACATTATCGAGGATGAAATAAAATACATATAGGGACAAGATGAAAACGTTCTGGGTCTGAAAATTACTTCTAACCGTTATGAAAAACACGTAACCCAAAGTATAAAAAAGAAATCCATCAATTCAACATCTATGTTCGGCCTCGAGGCTTAACGTTGAAAACATGCATAAATATTGTTATTAGTATTAAGGTGGATAGTCTGGCATACTTTTTAATTCAAATGCACCAAATGGCAAAGTCAAGCAAAAGGAAAATTTAAAGGATGAAAAATAAAACATTTTAAATTGTCGTGGTATAGCTCTATATACCATACATACATATATTATATTTGAGTTTAGAGTGCGCGAGGATTTCCTTTTAAAAACTTTGGGTAGGCCAAGTTGGGTAAGCCGAGGTCCGGTTTCGTGGTCAGATCTTCGTAAGGAAGGGCTAGTCCAATAGATGCTACTTTAAATCTTTTATTGGCTGAGAGTTCAAAATCTCACTTAGTTACAGAATATTACACGGCTAGGATGAGCTTAAAGGTCGGAAAGTCGAGTCGGCAAACATAGACTTTTATAAATATTAATAATTTAAGTTAAATGGTACAACAATAAACAGATATAATAAGACAAATAGTTATAGTGGTCAACGGGCTTATACGAAGACTAGGTATTCAGAATGCAATAAAAGTCGGTAGGCTGGATAGTATTAAAATTTGAGCTTTACACTGAGGACATGGTAAGCACACAAATGATAATGAGGAACGGTATACGGCAATTATAAATTTGGGGAGGCTAAAATATTCGTTATAATACCTTGTACAAAAATGGAGGGGTTGGAGGAGACGATGGTCGTTTCCTGCGAAGCAGTGAGATGATGTTTTGGTCACTTCGACGGGGCCAGGTTTAACTTGCTTGTAGTTGTAGTATTCTTTTGTGATGACGCGGGGGGGAAAGCCTTAGAGAAAGAAGGCGGGGAATTCTTTCGGTGTAAATTCCTTTGAAGAAAACGGAGGGTGAGTTTCTTTGAGACTTCACCGGTTTGTTTGGTTGACTATGCGTAATCAAGGGGGTATTACGCTAAGATTAATCTGCACTGAAGCCTTTTGGGATAAGACTTGGTTCTTGTCTTGAGATGTCGTCTATGCGCGAAGTTGGACGAGTATTTTTGCGGGGAGAAGAGTTCTTAACTAGTTTTGGGGTGGATATTTGTTTTATCCAAGGAAAGATACTCAGTTTTATCCCTCAACGTTTCCTTGCCTTCGGCGTGTGACAACCCGAATCGAAGAGGAGTAAGATCGTCTACTCTCGTGAGGTTCATTCGCACAAATCTCTCTCCATTCCTCCTCATACTGGTACATATGGACGCCTGCGCGTGAGGGAGCTTACTCCATAGATTGGGTGGGACTATCTCCTGTCGTTTGAGGAATGGTGAACGTGGCTCGGGTGGCGTTTGTCTCAGCTGCTCCCAGCGTGGCTGGAAAGGGGTACGGTGGAGACTTCTTGTCTTGTTTAAATACTAGGATTGATAAGGACTGCATTCCATGAGCCCGCTCCTATACTTTCTCACGCTTTTGAGCTTCGAAAATTGCTTGTAAACGACAATGAGGCCCACACGTGGAGGAAATGCTTGGAGGCGACGTTATTTCTCCCATAACATGCTTGTTACCTCACATACATAATAACAAATACAAAAATAAGAGAATAAAGGAAACTGTGGAACTTTGATAAAAAGTCCAGCTAGATCAGATGACTAAGTTCCTTAGGAAAGGGATCTATAAAATTTAGGTAAATTAAACAGGTTAACTCCAAAAATAGAGCCCACACCTTCATCCGAACAAACAGAGACCTCAAAAAAAAGACCAAATTTTCAGATGAAGGTTTTATTCTGGTGATTTTTCTACCCTTGGAAGCGACTATGCCAAAAAATTGGTAGAGGATATATTAGGTAACTAGAGTAATGGAAACCCCAAGAAAAGCTACTCTTAATATTGTATTTCTTTCATAACCATATTTATCCTTCAAAATAATGGAAGTGCAAGTTTGTAATTAAGTATTTATTTTCCAAAAATACTGCTTTCAATTAAGTTGCTAAGCAATCCTGTGTCCTTTTATACAAGATCTGCAACACTCTAAGTTTCTTCTTTAGAATCATGTGTTTGATTTTATAATAGCATATATAATATAAAAATATAGAGGGTTGTCGAGAATAAAGGTTCCTTGCAGCTATGTGTGCCTTTGAAATTACGAGTTTAGGCACGAGGTCAGTCAACGGCAGCGAAGACCGTGGGAACAGTCAGAAGATCAAAGTATTTTTTGCGATAAGAGAGGGAATAACGATGGTTTCACTACTGAACTCCCTAGGCTTCATGATAGAGACCGTAAACTTGGTCTCCATTTCTCTTGGTACACTTTTGCGGTGCACAGCAAGTCAGCTGTTGTTTTGTGATTTCAATATCTGGTCCAAAACAAAACCAAAGAATGCCAGTAGTGAAGGGTTGCTTCACTTTGTTAATAGGCTTCGCTGCACGTTCCTTCTGCATAACTTTAAATATCTACGTCAGAAGCTGGCCCTGGTTGAGTAGTAGCGTATATCATCATACAAAACATGTTTGATAGGAAATTCTAAATGTTTAATTGCCATGGATAGAGACCTAATTGCTTGGCTGAGATCATTGTCGATAAGCGCTAGATATCCAGGCTTCTATGGTTATTTCCGCATCAGAAATATTTGAGTGAGGTTTCCAAGGTCGCCGCGCACCAGTATATTGGCCTGCATCATTTAACTTTTTACCTGAACTTCTTAAACTTACTCAAATTTCCATGCTATTACTCTGTGATCTCCATATTGGAGCTACTGATCCGATCCTCAACAGCATAATTTGCCTTGTGCAAATCTTTGGAGGGGTGAATTACTTCCATCACAAACGGTGCACAACCGACTATACTATGTTAAGAAAAAGAGTGAACCGGCGACGTACATCACTCATTGGCAGATTCGGTTGCCGATGGCCACAAATAACTCAGCGCCCACAAATATATATATATATATATATATATATATATATATATATATATATATGTATATATATATATATATATATATATATATATATATATATATATATATATATATGCTTGAAATACCCTAAAGGAAAATAATACACAGAATAAGCCCAAGCGCTTTCGTGTTTACATCATCATGGGCAGAAGAACAATGGAATAATGAAACAGTCAATAAACAGAGAAAGGTGACGTTATTCAACCATACGGGCGAACAAAGACAATTGTTTAGGGCGGTGAATCAACTGACGAACAAATGAATACCCCATCCGCAGAACTACAATATACAAATCATTTGTTCATCAGTTGGTTGCCCGCCCTTCTTCTAAAGGATTGTCTCTGTTCGTCAGTATGTTTGAATGACGTCACCTTTCTCTGTTTATTGACTGTTTCTCTATTCCATTTTTCTTCTGCCTCTGATGATGTGACCGCGAAAGCGCTTGGGCTTATTCTGTATTATTTTCCTTCGGGATATTTCAAGCATCTTAGATCACGTGTTTTTTAGTGATTAATTTTGCATTTTGCATATATATATTTATGTATATACATGTATATATAATATAAGGCAAGGTTGCTCCCATAGAGACAAATCTTCAAGTTCAGGAGGGAAGTAAATATCATTAAAACAGGATTCATATATTTCGACGTTCTGGCTATACCCGCCCATCTTTGGATCCTATAAAGCAAAACAGGAAATTGTAAACAGAAGATGTCAAATAAAAGTTTAAAACTAAAGTAGCGGTTATAAATTAAAACCATAGAAAACACTAAACCAAAATAAAATGATTAAATGAACTAAGTAAGGGGACCGTACGCAATTTATAGGAAGCTGTGCAAAGAAATATCTTAGATAATAAGACTATTTAAAAAAATAAAATAAATAAAACTACTAAAGGAAATTAACTAATTATATGTCATATAACCCCAATGAGTTTAAACTATGCTTAATTTTTTCTGATATATTTATATATACCCCAAGAAAATTCCTTTCCAGTAATATAGGCCGGTATAAAAATTTTAGGGGGGGAAACCATCCATCACCAAAATATATGAACTAATTCAAAATTATTGAACGAGAGAATTATTCCAAAACATTTTCTCTGCACGCTGGTTTTTATTTGATTAAAATCGGACAATAAATTAGCACTCGCCAGTCTTTTATTCATCAATATTTTAACATTGGAGGAAAATGCAAGAAAAAAAGTAACAGAAAATCGACACTTTCGGCATGTTATCAGCTATCCACAGCATTTTATAGTATGAGCTTACTGTAAGGAAAAGGGACATCAAGAAGAATACCCCCTTTATTTATATCTTTAATTCCTTCCCCGCCTCTGTCTTCTAAGTATAACTCCAAAATAAAAGAAGAAAGAATTTGAATATAGGTCAGCATCTCACAAGTGTACTTAAGCTGGGCGCTAAAAGTTTTCATCTCGTCGATGAAATGCTAATCTCCGTAGTCGGTAAAAGGATAGCTTAAAGTTTCCGCCCACATCGTTAAACATGATTAAGACCGGTGTCGGGCGACAAAAGCTAATCTCTCTAAGCGCCGAAAGCTTACTCACAGACGTCTGTGCCTTCCAGCAATCGAGCACCATAAAAATTCCTGTAATATAATACCCTAGGTTTTTCAAAGATCGGCAGATTGAGTTTGAGATGTTTTCGCCCTTGTTTCAGATCGTGTATCTGATTCCCCAAGTCCCTCATATCATGTCATATCATATCATCTTCACCCGAAAATAAAAGAAAGTGACCAAATAAAACAGGAAATACTGGAATATATAACAATAGGAAACTGACGTTATTCTCGGGGAGTTAATTCAAGGTAATTAAAAATATTCTCTAAGATTAGGTTATATTATACTGCCCTTCAAACAAAGTGAAATTCTGTTTTTCCTTAAATAATAAAAATTCAATATTCTTTCATTATAATCATTAAAATAATTAATTATTTTGGCAACAGAGAAATCAATTACATGGTTGGTCTTTATTACATTTTTAAATATACTTAATGCATTGCTTCCTATAAGAATATTCCCTTATGTTCGTATATATTCTTATCTAAAGTCCTTCCGGTCTCTCCCAAATAGAAAGAGGGTCAATTGGGTCTTAACACAGAATTGAATAGATGCCTGCTTATTTATTTTGCGATTTTAGGTTATGGAAGGAAAAGATTTTCTTATGGTTGAGGGATAATTATAACAGGTCCTGTTGAGACACGCAATGGAATTTAATGCTTTAAAAAGGATGGAGAAATATAGTGGAGATAAACAATTCTTTTTTGCACTTAAAGAATAAATTCTATTATATATATATATATATATATATATATATATATATATATATATATATATATATATATATATATATATGTACATATATTTATATATATATATATATATATATATATATATATATATATATATATATATATATATATATATATATGTATCTTCAATATAATATATATAAATATATATTGTTGAAGTATGGCCAAGTGTACGGGAATATGCGCACACAGGCTCTAAGGTAAGACAAGCAAGGCGACAACTATTTTTGTTCAGAGTTCGATTGGAATAGATAGCGGCAGCTTCGTGACCAAGGAATATAACAAATACAATGACAAAAATAGATTTTAATACACACTAAATAAAAGGCATAACAATAAATATGGATATATATATATATATATATATATATATATATATATATATATATATATTATATATATATATATATATATATATATATATATATATATATATATATATATATATATATATATATATGTTATATCTATATTTATACATAAATTTTAGTGATCCTGCCTTTTCATATTCTGAGGTATAAAAGGCACAAAAAGATTAACAATATAATATTTTCAAGGTTTTACGAGAAGGTCGACGATGTTAGTGAAATAAACAAATAAGTTAGGTCAGAATAAGTAAACACCCTAAGCAGAAAACATAATAATGTAATTTTTGTTTTTCATATTATGCACTAAATTTGAGTTCATAATTCAATTCAATTATTAAGTATTATAAGCAAATGCATTAAATTGAAAGCTGATTTAATTACATTTCTTTCAAAAATATTTCCATTCAAAATCTACGCTTTTGCGTTAGACGGATTGATTTGATGATGAATGGTAAACTGATGAATGAAAATTGAATTTCAAGTTTCCCTATCCTTTAGCCGAGCGTATGTATTTAAATTCTATTTGTCAATCCCTTATAGTTCCTCCGATCTGATAATTATCACCCAATTTATCTGAAATCCTAAATATTCACGTTGGTAAATTTGGCAAATAATTTATTATTGGGAGAATATTTCAAAATATATTACTGTTCAAAACATCAGTGAAGTTAAACTATGGAAGTAATTTAATGTATTGAAATAGTATCATATAGAGAGATAAATCATTTATCGAATAATTACTTGCTAAATTGATTGATCAATATATTGTTGCGTTTATTAATTTTCACTCAGCGTATAACAATAATGTAACACAAAATAAAAATAGGAGAGGATGAAAGAGAAGCTAGAAGGAATTGGAAGTATATAGAAAGTAAAGAAAGTAAATACTCAACTCTATCAGTGCTTTATGGTCATACGATTAGCATGATAAATCTCGAGAAGCAAATTATGTAGAATAAGAGCGTTTTACAGCATTATTGACTATAACCAGCCAAATTTGATTCAACCTTCCAAACAGACCAGTATCTAATTTTGATCTCTCTCCCATGACTTTGATAGACCATATTCGAAGACATTTTACTTTTTGACCCATACAGTCAACGATTTCGTTTAAAATACTTAGTTCTATCCATTTGGTGTATGTAAATAAATAAATTACAGAAAACTTCTAAAAAATCGAAGTCATTATAATTTTTAAGATTGGCCGAAAGGGTGCAAAACTGACCTTCCTTTTTAATATTTTTTAAAAAATATGTCCTCTCTATGAGCGTACCTGCAAAAATGATGATGTCTACCGGTAGCAGTTTCGTCGCATATTCACATTTTCCTCGCATATTCACATTCTGTCTGGCTTAGCATCCATTGCGGTCTTATGGAGATAAGTGTTTCGTGTCTGGATGCCCAAAGTTACGATGTTATTAGCACAAAAAGCTTTTACTATTAAATATGCAATGCAGACCTATTTTACGCCTCTTTTGAGACAAGCAAAGGCGGAAGAGCACAAGACCTCTGCCACAGCAGATTTTAAAGGGCGAGATAAATGGCGTATTTTTGTTTGTGGCGGATATATTTGTGCTCAGAATGCTAGTTTTACAGATATATGACCATTTGATTTTTACTATTAGTAAATTAATTTATTTTTTATTACGTTTTTAATATTCTGATAATAGTTAGTATTTATTTATATTATTTTCAGGAGTCTAGTTTACAAGGAATATTTTTGTCGATGGTGAAATAATATCCTAAAATGATAAACTGAGGTAGAAAGAAAAAATAAAAAATGCATTTTAATCAAACTCAAATTTATGATTAACACTCTGTTTCTTTAAATTATGAAATTACTTCTAAATTGGATTTCCTTGAAGAAGGATCCCCTAAGATGTAATATAAAACCCTCTCAGAAGAGAAGACCTACTCAAATTGAAATGAGAGAAGGGATTGGAGATGTAACGGTCGTCATACTGCCTGTAAGAGGATAAAATATGGATGAAGTATAATACCAGTCGCCAGATAGCGAAAAGCGATCTATTTATAGTACTCGATTTGATTACATTCTTATGATTTACATTAATATCTAGAAAAAACTATGTAAGAAACCCGCAATCTATTTCATAAATTTATATGAAAAGGAAGAAATATCATAGTTTGACAGACAAAATATGTTTTATATCCATTAGGAGCATTTATCTGTTCTGATATTTATTGCCTTTAATTAAACAGAGAATTGATTCCAGCAGAAATTAAAATATAAAACAATATCTAACTAGCGTTATGTGTTAAAATCAAACCAAATTTTTGTTTAAGCGGCCTCCTTCTACATTTTTTGGGAAAAAAGCAAAATCATATAAAAAAGTTTCTGAAAATTTAGATCTACGTGAAGTTTAAGTGAAACCGAATCTATTAATTATATTAGTAGTAATATTAGTACTATAACTACTTATCATAGGTGATTTTCTTTGAAATTTACCGAGAGAAATAATATAATATTCCTTTTAATAAAATGTAAAGTTAACCGATCTATGAAAAAAAATCTGCATTGAAGCTTTATATAATGAGTGGATAGATAATGAAGTATTGTGTGAGGTCTGAGACGAGATGCAGATTATCTATAAATCTCTAACAATGTGTAATCAAATAAGGTCTGAAGGAAAATAAATGGTGAAAAACACAAAAAAGCCTCATTCATAAAGTTGTTAATCAGGAGAACTATAATTTATCAAACAGCGGTAAGATGACCTATATCAGTCATCGAGCATATGCTCCTAATGACAATAACCAAAATAGTTATTTTACTATGAAAATTTTACACTCTATATATATATATATATATATATATATTATGTTATTTGAGGATATATAATATCTTGAGGTATTTTCCTATTGTGCTTCACCGTCAGTTGTTTGGAGACCCCTGTCTTAGACGATCCCGTCGCCTATGGTAGTTAGATATGGGTTGGGGATTCCTTAGATTTAACTACATGACTTTTGACCTCTCACTTTCCCTCATTTTCAAAATAATTCAATAACTAATTTTGGTTTATTTAATGCTGTTTGGGTATAGCTGTTTTGGATTATCTGGAATTCAAGTTAATATCTTTGAGTAATTAATTTTTTTGGCAACCAGTGTATTGAAAGAGTTTCAGCTTGTTTTTATCTTGCCACTCGGGAGTTGATGTATAGTAATATTTTCACAACATTATAAATATGGTATTATGCATAATCTCATTATAATATTTCTCTGTTTTACTTTTTTTGCATGGCAAGTAGTGTACTCATAGATTAAGGTCACTAATTCTGAGCCAAGAATTCTAGTTCAGTCAAGCTTTGCTAGCTAATAAATGAGTGAAAGAAGGCTCTGACGGACTTTCTTATGTTACCTGATAGAGTAATGAATCTTTTTTGTTCACTTTAAAATAGACCCAATACATCTTTCCTATTTCACTAGAGGAGTTTTCCATTAGTTTTCTGATCGTCATAATCTTTTTATTTCTCTTAATTTACACTACAATGGCTTCAGTTCTTTTTGAAAAACCATTTCATGCGAATCCAAATAGTTTATTTTGGAGCCATAATTTGTTTAGAAAAAATTGGAATTATGAGCGAGGCTTTATTGGGTAGAGTATTTATTCTTTTTATCTATCAGAATTTATCTTACCAGACATTTATTGGATGAGACCATTTTCATATTTTAGTTTATTAATATTATTAATGGTTCACATCTACTAATACGTAGAAATAAAAATAAATGAATATTTTGAGGATATTTTACTCAAAGTTTCATAGGCTAGAGTCTTTAATTTCACTTTTTCTACCTTTTAACTTCTCTTTGTAAAAAAGAAGATAAATTTTGTTTGTATATGCTATATAAATTTTGAATTATCTATCTAAGTGCAATATTTTAATAGATAAAACTTAAACAAATGCTGGTGTATAAAGTGATGTTTCGAAAGTGCTGAGGAAAATATATGCAATTTATTATTTTCCAGGACATCTAGAACAACTGGTAGAAAATATAAGCAGGACTCATGTGTAATAAGCTATGCAAAAGAGTAAGTTTAAAGGAATTATGAATGAGAATGACATGTGGTGTGATATTGAATTATGTGGGATTCATCGTTAAATTTAATGAATATTAATAGTTTGAGTGTGTAATGAGAAAAATTCCAAGGTGGTTTTTATGGTTAAGGAAACATTATGATATAATAGTCAGACTATTGGGTAAATTATAAACTAGAGCGCGAGAGAGTACGGGCAGTGAAAGAATTGATTTTGTTATTTGTTTTATGCAATGGAAGTAATAGCTTGTAAATATTGAATGTGCAAGATGTATATTTATGTTTCTAGATGTAGAATGTGATGTCTATCCCCCCCTACTTCAGTTAAAACTAAAGATGCCATTTTGGCAGCTGAACATGTATTCATGAAAAAAGATGGTTAAAGTGAAAAATGTGTCGTGATGGGTGCGGATGGAAAGAAATATAACTTTGTTTATTGCAAAGTTGATCATTTGTTGTGGAATTTCAACTTTACTTATCAGCCAAGTGAGAACAGGGGTGGCGAAGATAATCAATATGCAACACCTTTGGGCGCTCATCAATCAAAATTGTTTTGAAAGAGAGGGAAATTTTGTTGTACATACTATGTTTGAAAATTTGCAATTAAAGAGTTTTCTTATGCATTCGTAATTCTCTCTCTGTTTTCGTTTAGAAGAGAAATCTAATGTCATTCAGGAGACTGGAGTTTGTCTTTGCTTATATTTTCTCAGCATTTGAGTTCTATTTATTTCCACTTTTAAAGAGCACACAATTGCCGTCTTTTCAGTTTTAATTTATTTTTTAAATTCATTCTTTCCTCTTTATTTATAAACCAATTTCGATTCATTTAAATGCTCTTCAGTTGTCCTTATATTTTTTCTATCACTCAATATCGTACAAAGTTTTCAAATTGACTGTTAAACTAAAATCCTAATTTGGGTTTATTGAAGGTTGATGGATTTGCTAAGCTTTTAAATCCACCCTCAATTAACCACCATTACAAAGAAATCGAAGGAAAACGTTTTAAATTTTTATCTTCTTTAGTATTTGCTCAATCTGACGTTACTAGACATTCTTAAACACCAGATAACTGGAAAGGAATTATATATTACATTTTTCAAATTGTTCTCAATATACGACCGCTATTCCTAATTCTTCTAAAGACAATGGCCTCGCCTGAATACATTTTCCTTAACAAATCCACAGAGAAAAAGTCCATTAATCTTTAGGGTCATAGAATTTCTCGAGTGAAGAGAAATGAAACCTTGTTAAAAACCTTAACATTCAGTTGTGTGGTTTGTTGCTTTGTCTTGCTGAAACCATTTGTTATTTCAGTTTTTTTGTTTAAAAACAGCATTCAGTCAGCATTTCTACATATCTTTCTGAAATTAATCAAAACTGTCTCCTTGTTAGTGGCTCCTCTAAAAAAAGGAGTCTAAATCTTTCTGATAATCAAACCACACCATAGCCAAAGTTTAGGGGAATGCATAGATTTAACTAAGTTTACAATTGGCTTGTTTGTGACCAACAACAGTAATTCTCTCTGATCATGACCACATTAAGATTGATGTGGCATTTATCACTAAGAATTATGTTACGTAATCTAATTTGGATTTGTTCAATTATTGTTTTAATATTTTCACAAAACATTAAAAGACGCAAATGGTCTTCTTAGCTAAGTTGTTAGAAACACATAATTTTGAATAAATTCATTCTAAATTTAAACGTAATAATTTTGCTGTCAGTTTCAATTCGTTTTGTGACTTATTTAATATTTTTCAGCAGTCCACACACCTTTGCTGACCCCAGCCTTGCCTTTATGCATTTTATGATTTATCAGTTATATTTGTATTTTCTGAAAATTCTATAATAATTTTTGGATATATAGTGCTTTTCTAATAGGATTCCTGTCTGAAAGAGCGTTGGGTAATAAGTTTTCACCCATATTTGATATTTTTTTCTGGGATGAAATCAAAATGCATGTCGGATAGATATCCTATGATTATGGTAGATAAATCTTTCCTTTTTTCGAAGTACAAATTTCGTATCCAAGATATCAAAAGAAAGACCATTTACAAATGGATCACCCACCTCCTCGCTGAACAAGCTCGTTCCTGCTTGGCTCTTTCGAAAAGCACAGCTATGCTCCTTAAAATGCATAAATGGGATATTTTATAAGCTCTTGGTAAATTCTTGATTATACAAATATCATTAGAGTAAACCGTATTACATTGCAGAGGGTTAGATTAATAAAACTCATGTTAGATATTTAATTGTGCTCTATTTATTCTTTATTCCATGTGAAATTTAAGACTTATATTTATCTCGTTTCATTAACCGTTTAAAAACGTACTATACATCGGGATGAATACCTATCCTACCCCACTCAGATTACTAGTACATGTAGTTCTTAAGTTTATTCGTCCCAATTATTACTGTTCAATGCAAATTCCCATCAAACGACTCAAAATATTCCTTCTTTTCCCACTATGATTTCGATTGACACAGAGTGGATAAATCTATGAAGATCAGGAAAGATCTAAAGGGCAAATAAGGGTACATACATAGGCAGCGAACTTTCATCGGACAAAGGAATCCCAGGGATTAAGAAAGATCACAAACCCTAGGGAATGAACCTGAAGAATCAGAGAGATAAAGTCATAAGACTCAGGATTACCAAATTTTACCTAATGGAAGAAAAAAAGAGTGTTCTTTAATGAAGGTAATTTTAAACATATAGGAAGGACATGCTGTATCATGTGTCACTTAAGATCGTTACACACAAAATCAATATAACCAGAGAAAGGTTTTTCTCTTTAATCTTCTACTTCTACTGTCAACACCACCAGAACTACCCTCCCTTTCTCACTTTTTTATTGCTCTATAAAGCATAAAGTGACCTATCATTTTTTTCACACAAATAGTACTTCATATCTATAGGATACAACCAGTGTCCGGTATAGTAGAGTATATGATTTACCTTAATGAGTCCATCTCCCAGAATCCATAGTTAACATCATATCATCCAAAATATCATCTGCTCGCTTTTCATTCATCTATCTTTCTCATAGACACAATCAATATAATTAATCCACTTTTTGTGCTCTATTCTAACCTTTCGCCCTAAATACCATTCACATATGTGCCACAAATCTAGCGAATACTTTCCTAGAGGACGGACCAGGAAAACAACCTGTAGCTCTGTAAAGTATTGTCGAATATTTCATGGCTTTAACTTCTAAATAATTAAATATATAGTATTTGTAATTAGAGTCAACACATATTTTAATGTTTTTCCCTCCTCTTCCCTTACACTTTGGCTTTGTTATGTCCAGCTTCTTCTATGCTCCCTCTTGGGTCTCTCATTTTCTGCTCTGTCCTATTTAAACCGATTACTTTAAGTATAGAAAAATAACTTAAGGCTTGAGTGTGTATGGTAAAATCCAGACATTAAATTTCATCATTTTTTAGCAACTTTAATCATCAGTAGGTTTAATGTAAGATCTAGATAAAGAAGTTAACTAAAAAAACATCAATGACACATTTTGGGTTAATTAAATGACGAAAAAATCGTTGTAGTAAAAGAAGTTCTGTGCTGAGGGCAATTAAGGCACATCAGATGAAGGGAGACGCCGTTTGGCGTAGAGTGTAAGAAAGATTCAATATCCAACATTCGAAGAGGCTTTGTTTAAAATAATATCACCTTATATGTGGTTATTTCCCCCATGTTTTCTGCAAAATAAAGATATTCTCTCCATGGAATTGCTTAAATTTAGCAAATTATGGGGACTAGTTACTCAACCCCTTGCAAGTTGTAGCAACACGACCAAACACAAACCTTGACCTTGTTGATGGGCGCAGATGTACCTTATTTTCCTTAACAAAAAACAGCTTAACTGATGTTAAATTTTTCCCCGTCTTCATTCAATTCGGGAAAGGTTCCTCCAAAGGCTGATTTTCCTCTCTTTTTCTTCCTCATTTTTGAGATTAAGCGACCTAAAATTAGATTTGAATTCTTCCACCTTCTCCTCTCTGCCACCACAACTCTCCTTCAAATCAGTTCTTCCTTAAAATGAACCCAGCTGTAAATTAATATTTACGTTCTCACTGAGGGTCAGTTTCAGCTGTTAATGGCTCTCGATTACCCAAGTCCTGAAATGGTAGTAATAATATTATTATATCTTTAATTCTTATTAGTTACTTAAGCGTATGACAGAAAAACATGTTGGGTATACCCGATATAAATTTATGACGAGAGGTAAAAAGACTGATGAAGGCTCCGCATGTGACGATGTGCATAGGATAAATAGCGTAATTTTCCTATAAAGGGGACTACACGTAATCCTCAAATTATTTTAGGTTTGAATTTGGTATCGTAGGTTGAAGTAGTAAGTCAAATACACTTTTAAATATATGCTTGAGAGATAAAATAAATAACACATGAATAAATACAAATATTGTTCATATTGTTACAACTTCATAGGTATGTAGATACTACATTCCTTGTGCAGGATTCCTTGAAACACATAAGAAGAGTGTGTGGTTTGCTATAGTAAAGGGAAAATAAAGCTAGCAGTGATACTTATTGGTAGTGTGATGACGTGGGTAAGAGCTACTAGCCTCTCAGGGTAAGAACCACGCGTACGCATATCGGTATGCATATCGGCGCTACCTTGACGTTAGAAGTCAATCGCCTTAGGCATTAGGCCAGTAAGAGCTCCTTCTTTTTTAGATAAGGAAGGTTCTTCATATACTGCATACCCATTATAAGGAAGCTTCTTCATACACTGCATACAATCTATGAGGAATATTCTTCATACAGTGACTACACCTTATTAGAAAAGTAATTCATACACTTACTACACCTTATGAGGAAGGTTATTCATACAGTGTCTACCCCTTTAGAGGAGGGTTATTCATACCCTGCCTAAACCTTAAGAGGACATTCATCATACACTGCCTATACCTGATAGACAAGTTATTTCATACACTGCCTACAGCTCATGAGGAAAGTTTGTAATAGACTGCCTACACCTTAAGCGGAATTTTCATCATATACGGCGTTTACATTATGAGGAAGGTATTTCATACACTATTCTCAGCAACAAATAAGACACTTTAACAATTATGTTAATCGTTCAGCAAATAAAAATTGAATTCAATTTACAAGGAATGATGCCTGAGCCGTACGAGGCAAAATAATTACCCCAGAGAGCTCGAGAGGAGACTATGAATTGAGTCTTGCGGTCGGAGAGCGTTACTCTCCTTCGACGATAAAAAAGAAAATATAATGGCTTACGATTTTTTGGAGGAGATTTCGAGTAATCTCTCGGAAGAGTATTCTTCTCGGTGAGGGCTAGGTAGGGGCGTTATTCTTGACTGAGTCCTTCGTCCTTTACCTCCGTCGTTCTGATAATGATTTCTGCCTGCGAGCCCTTAGGGTGCCTAGTGTCACTCGAGAAGTGTGCTTCTTTCTTGGATGAGTGCAATAACATCTCAAGCTGCTGCGTGAGTACTTTGAGAGTACTGCGTGTCTCTTGCTTCCGTGAAAGCGGCGTGGATACTGCTCGCGTTCCGAATACTCTGTGAATACTCATTTGATTAATCCCAGGTTGGGGAATATATACAACTCTGCCGAAAGCTCTTTTGTTCGCCGATAGAAGTGATCCTGACTATGTTCCAGAGATGCGGTGGCGATGGTTTTAGTGCCATCTCGCTGAAGGGTGTCCTGGTTTCAGTTTGAATTCGATATCACTTCGGAAGTTCACCTAAAGTTGCCGATAGAATGTTCTTGGTCCTCGAGATACTCCTTTTTATCTTTATCTGCGCGACTCGCTTTTCCACTTTCTCTTTCTTCCTCTTTGTAATCCCCTTATTGAAGACGGTTCTTCATACCTTTCCTGCACCTTAAGTGTTATGTTCCTCATACATTCTCTGCCAAACTCGTTCGCCTTGAACATCACTAATCTTTCAACTGCATATCTCATGATTGATAAATTGCCATTGTATAACCTTATCAAACTCAACCATGAAAGAAACTGAAGCCCTTTGAAGGTCACTTCAGCAGATATCTCTTTCTATATAAAAATATAGCCACATTTGTCAATTTAAATCGCTCTCCGATTGCGTTCTCTGAAAACGATAGAAACCTGGGTGTTTTCTTTGACAGTTAAATCGATTTCAAATCGCATGTTGCTAACATCAGCAAATCGCCGCTGTGCTTTTTTCGTAACATTAGTCTTATACTGTCCCTCTTTAATCGCAACAATTTCGAGATAAGCCTGTTTGCGTTTATCTCCTCTGTTTTTATTTACTGTAGCTCTATTCTTACTAAATTAACGAAAACTACAATTTGTCTCCTTCAATAAGTCCCGAGCTATGCACCTAGAGTTGTCTAGGATGGAGGAGAAAAGTAATGGAATATTACCTTACATGGTTGGATAACAATGACGAGTGAAAATTAAAAGAAGTTCTAAGATTGAATACACTTAGGGGTGTTGTTAGGTTATAAGCAATAAAAAAAGAAATTGTAAGAGTCTTTAAATCAAGTTAGCTTCAATTTGTGATTCTTGCTTTCTAGAGGACATTATACATATATAATCTGCAGATTCATTGAATAAAATTTTTCCCTCCACGTCATCAATGGAAGTTTATCTGAAGCTAAATCTATTTACTACCGGCCCGAAGATAAAAACAAAGTAAGAAACACGAATTATATATCCCTCCCGTTCTCTCTCCTCTTGAAAGGAGTAAAGAGAGTTATTTATCCATGTTGTGCCTCGTTTAAATACCCTTTTTCCATGCTTAAATCTTGCCCTTCAACAAAGTACATAGATCAACCAAATGAGGCAGGTATATATGCAATCCCGTATAAATCCACTAACTGTCTCTCATTCTTCATAGGAAAGATTGAGAGATCATTAAAAAAACGAATATATCAACCTAAACGTGATGTCAGGCGAGGCAGTACTACATCCAGTATTTTATACCATGTTATCGATTACAACTACCATATATATTATTCAAAGGTCCAAATTATATATTATTGTAAAGATTTGCGTAGAAGAAAAATTGTAGAATCAATACTAATAGAAGAAATTCCCAATTTTACTCCTTTGGATGGTCAATTTAAATGTAGCTCCTATTCCCAAAACCTGATTGTAAAGAGTTTAGTTAATTATCTAACAAGCACACCTTTTGATTAACGACCCTTTTTCTCCGTTTTATTTTCTTTTGCTGGGATTTTGAGATATTTCGTAACTTGTGTTTTCATTCTATTCTCATTATATGAGTGAAGAGGGTATGGTAAACTTCATACCGAAACTAGTTTCGTAAATAAATTCTATGCTCCTATACAGTAGTTTTACTATCATATTTGTATATATATATATATATATATATTCTGTGGAGTAATATATATTTAATATTTACTTGTCTAAGCGTTCAAAAACTTTTAGAGACTAGTTTGTTTGTGGCCAAAATATTCTCCGTCAACAGGTATCGATTAACAGATTGATAGATATCGACTAATGCCTGCTAACGTTGTTTATTTTTAGTTGATCTCGTACCATATAGTGCCTCTTTCTTAATTAGACCATTAAGTACATATTAAGTTGAGTCAGGTTAGGCGGAAAGCGAAGGTACTCATTGCATCTTCTTACTACTAGCCAAATGTAAAATAACGTTTGACTGAGATACCATATGACATCACAATGAAAATTACAGGTCTATTTTATTGAAAGTAAAAGATATGGATACCATATATGATCAGAACTACATGTATATATTTTGTACGCACTCTGTATAAAATGCGACATGGTGTACAATTAATTAAATAGTTCACTCAACCTCCTCGATAAGACAGAATACTATTTCTTTCGATAGAATAGCATGTTTATCTATATATATTATGGATTTTCAGGTGGAAGGTAGCTTTAGCCAGGTAGATAAACTCATTTTTCATGTGCAAACTTCAACTTCATCAGACCACACAAATCCGAGAGTAGTCGTGTATTCATAATCAAATTAATGCCATCAGCCGAGAATACTTTGAGCTCTTAACGTAGATAATTAAATTATATATGCAAAAACTTACTAAAATACTAGGAAAATTTCTGACAATATATTGGCTTTGTTTCTTAAATTATAAAATAAATGATGCTAGAAAAACTATAAAGTCTCTTTGGAGACATCTTGTAGAGGAAAATTTATACTTATATTAAGAAATATTAGGACATCCGAGAATTAAGATCCACATCGTAAATAATATCAACCTAATTAAAAAACAGGATTTAAAACCCCCCGAAAATTGCTGATATATACGAGTATATATAAAATACATGATGCATAATTACCCTTTTACAAATATCAATGAAATTTTCTATGCCCATCGATACCATTGCCACTTCTCACTTCTATTTGTCCATTCTTTACGTTTATTACCACTTGCCTGTCAAGAAACTTGTGGTCTAAGGGGGTTACCATGGCAACGTCATTAGTTTGGAGAGAGGATTTTGAGTTGAATCAGGATTGTTTTGAAAAACTGATCCGGACTATTTGGGGAGAGTTATTTCTTCGGATAATTCGTATGCATAGATGAGTGCATTATCATTATTTATGTTTTTTACAGTGTTTTTAATTCATATTAATGAAAACTAAAGGGAAGCCAAATATTCATGTTCCGAATACTTCTAATTTCGATTAATAGCCGCCATATTACCATCCAATAAAGTTAATACGTAGCATGGTCTGATTATTTAATTTAAGTATACCACAATGTCATCGATTGTTTCTTCGCCCTTCTATAATTGCGAGTGAAAAGTCTGATGATGGAGGATATCTAATGTATTTTGGGGGAATTTTGGAAGAATCTTATGGAACAGTCCTTATTTAACCCCTCGAAGCTCGTAATATTCTTTACGATTTGTCCTTTATTGATTTTTTATTTATCTTAAAATATTGTATGATTATTTGTTTTCGCGTCGGCATGGCAAAGGGAAAGCTTTTCACTGTTGAAGAGAGAATCTTTGAGATTTACAATGTAAGTGATTTCGCGCATTCAGGTCGTCACTCAAGCCTGGACTCAGATGAAATCCTAAATGAATGTGCTCAAAAAGTCGGAAATTTTGAAAGAATGGATTGATTTCATGTGAATCATGCAAAGATCATCAAAATTTGCATAAAAATGCTTGAAATCATTTTGAATATGCAATTTATTAATGTTTTAATTAAATACAATTCAAATTAAATCAAATTTAATTCAAATATTTTGAAGGGAAATATGCATTTTGAGTATGTGTTCTAAATTTATGGAAACCCTGTCCTTACTACGACTCAGAATCATAATGTTGGAGTTTAAACGAAGTGATTTAATATCTGAAATTGCGCTATTAGTGTAGGCGATGAATACAATGCCTAAATTCTTTCTCGTATCTTCCTTCGTAATCTCGAACTCTCCGTTTTTGGAGAGGGTTCCACTATATGTTTGGGCGGAAGGATACCCATATCATCTGTGTACAAGCGCCACTAAGATTACAGAAAACATTGTTTTGGAAAGCCACCTGGACCAGAAGTATCTGTTTATGGGAGGGGAAGGGTCAAACATCCAACTAATTTCTCGATGACGCAATCGATTGGGTGATTGGAATATAAAAGGTTTTTGTGAGTAGGGGGAGTGAATTTGTTTAAATAGGACGACTTCCTATTATTATCTTATGTAAGAAGAATATGAAGGGCAGTAAATTGTTTGCACATAGAGCAAATAGTGTGCGATCAGGGGCGATTGGTGTATTTAAGTTTGAAGTGTGATGTTTCTGATATAAGCGAGGAGTGGCATAGATCAATGGTTTGGAATGAAATTATAGCCACTAAATTATGCGAGTTAATGTAATGTATTTCACCTCCAGTATAAATGAAGTTTATCAGAAGAGTACCTTGAGTTATCAATTAATTGGGATGAGTAGTTAATTGTAATTTGGAACACCTTTCGTTTGATCTTTGTACAATTTACGAATAATACACAAATATGCGATGAGATCAGAAACCGAAGAAAAGGGCTTTCTTCTAAGGAGGAGATATTTAGAATTGAGTTAGAGAGTCGAGAGAATCCAGATGGAGAGCCTCTTTTTTATCAAATACATCTTTCAGCACATAAATGCAACTAGCTATCCAGAGTTAGTAAGGAAGAGAGGTTTAATGAAAAAGAGTGATTGGTTTGCTTCTAGTCGGTAAGAATATTCCTTTGGATGTGTTGTATGTAAAAAAAGTAAAGTTATATGTATGGACCAATCTAACCACCAGATTAAATAGTGAAAGTTAAAATTAGTGTGTATTCGGATGATAACTTATTAGAAAGACAGCGATAAGATAAAAATCAGAAGTGAAGATCGGTTGGACCCCTAAAAGATTGCAAGTTATTTTCTATATTGCATAAAACATATAGCAAATGTTAAAAAAGTTATACAAATTTAAATAGGTGAATTACATTATTCATTATTAACATTAACAAATGCGTTGATGTACTATGCTATTAAAGTTAAGGTAACTGTTTTCAAACCAAATAATCTATTTGACCAACTCAACCTCTCCGAATTCTTTTGAATTAGACAATTCACAAAGTAGGACTATGCAATCGGGTATATCCTTAGTTATATCCTTAGTTATTTAATTATATTACTAAATTAATTTTCATTGACAAATGCTATATATTTTTATTTACTAAATATTTAATCGTATAATTTAATAACCCGTGTAAACGGGTCACCCCCCAAAAACGGGCCTGCACACACTTTTTTTTATATATCCTTCATTCACTCACTAATCACTTTTACTTTGCAGGACATGAACGGAGCAACACCTGTAAACACAACTAGAGCTCAATGGGAGCTCCAGCAAAGAATATACTGCATCAAACATTAATACATATCAGGCTCGTTCAAGAAAGTGCAAGGCACTCATGCAATAGTTGGAATATGAAAAGGCCGCTTTCAAGAGCATAATTCAGGACTGGTTTTACCACTTCGAGAACTATGAGACAGTGGTGAACTTCAATGCAGCAAGATACAACCGTCCAAGTCATTCAGAATGCCACAGGAAGCGTACAGATGAGCTGAACAAGAGTGTGAGAGAGTCAGTTCAGGAGAATCCAAAACGCTATGTGCGCAAGCAAAGTCAGTCCCTCGGTATATCACGTCAGACTTGCGGAAGAGTGCTAGTATCGATGTATAGAACTACCCCTAAAGTATACAGACTAAACAAAACCTTATAGCCTCAGACAAGTAGCAAGGAAAGGCTATGGCATTCAAGATACTGGAGAAAATTCGGGAAACCCCAACTTTCCTTAACCTCATTCGGCCCTCAGATGAAGCTCACTTCCATCTTGAAGGAAAAGTGAACTAGAAGAAGAATGTCTTTTTGGGGACCTCTAGATCAAATTAGGTAGCTACCAAGCCCCTAAACTTCCCTAAGTGCATGGTTGGGAGGTCTATCTCAGCAAGAGGTATCATCAGACCATTCTTCTTCGAGGTATCTGGCGCGACTTTGACAGTCACTAAGGAGCGTATGTTGAGGTCCTTAAAATCTTCAAGACGGAGCTGCAGACCCTGTTCCCGTCTCTTATGTGAAGGTTCTGATGCCAGCAAGATGAACCAAGCTCACATACTTCAAATCTTTCCCGAGATTGGCTGAAAGAAAACTTTGGTGGCCGTGTGATTAGTCTCAAGACTGAGTGGGCACCTCACAGCTCAGACCTTAGCCCCAGATTTCTTTCTCTAGTGCTACTTTAAAGATAGAGGGAAGGCAGAGACCAGGACTATCACGGAACTCAAGGAAGCCTTCAGGGAGGAGATCAGAGCCATTAGTCGGTCGGTTTGTAAGGACGTCATGGACAGCTCGAACACGTGCTCTAGAATAAAGAAGAAATTTCATTGACTCTCTTGTTTTGATATTATGTTTTTAAACATAATCAATTATTTAGCACCAAAGTTTCATTCATTCCTTCCATAAAATTAAGCAAAAGGGCTTATCCAAAGGCAAGCGAGTCTCAATCTATGCGAGAAATGTTAGAAGCAGTAGTGTTGGGATCACAGCTAATTTTTGCAAGCTCAAAAGATTTAGCACTAAGAGTAAGAAAAAACAAAACAATTTTAACTTTGCGCACGTTTATTTATAGATTATGTTAAAAATGGAAAGCATGCAGAGTCTTTAATTTTTCTAAAATAAACTTGAAAAAGGACAGAGCCAATGTTAAGGGAACAACACGTCTGCTTCAATTCTCAGATGAATTCTTTTGGTATCAATCTCTTAGGTAGCCAAATCAGTACCATGAACCTTCTAATAATCCAAGCCATTAGTAAATAAAATTTACATTATTAAATTATCACATGTGTTCCGTATGTTTTAATTACGACGAACTAGGTATATTCATTATAGGCGACTAGTTTTAAGGAACCTAAGGCATGCAAAGAGATAATATGAAATTACCCAAGTCCAGTCCTGTAAAGGAAACCGATTTGAAATAAGAGAGGCCCACTTAATAATAATACTATTTAATTTATTATTTTTAATTCACAAAAAATTAAGGATGTATAGAGCTTCATTATGGTAGATGACATCACGATATCCCAGACCAACCGAACTACTGCTTTACATTAAGAAAGATGGAAGTTTCAAAATTTACAGGTCTTGATAACATGCATCCTCGACACCTATTGATTCTTAAAAACGAGATTTCTGGTCTACTATTGCTTATCTCTAACTGATCTCTAACTCAACAAGTTATCTCAGAGGATTCTATACCTTCAAATATTACGCTGCTCTAAAAGAAAGTGGCTGAATTAGATCCAACTAACTATAGGAGTATTAGTATAACGTCTCATAAGGATATAGTAGTCAACTATATAGAATATGGTTGACTAAATAATAAAAATACAGTTTTAGTATGCCTGATCTTGCTTTACAGATCTAATTTAGTTTATTTATAATATGACTGCAAAGTATGATCAGTTGAAATTTGTAGACATAATTTACCAGGACTTAAATTGGCATTACAGACCCCAGGAAGATTGTGGACATAAACGGCGAATCGTCAGAATGTGTTTTTCACTAGCAGCCTTTCCTGGGTTAGGTCTTTGGTCCGGTACTCTTCTGAATTGTTATAAAAGATTTCTACTTTTAATTAGTAATAAAATTGTATAATTGCAGATGATAACAGGACCATCGATTCTACAAAGAAAATATACGGCGCAAATTTATGCAGTCTTAGGGGGTATAACACGCGGCAGCTTCCGTTCAACGTAATGAACTGTAAGGTTAAACGTATTAAGTCACATAGAGACATATTTAATATACATTACAAGATCACGTACTAGAATCCGTAACGCAATAAAGAGACTTTTGGCTACTAGTTTTGAGCGATTTAGCATTTTCTAAGCTTTGCCCTCAAGTTGCAAAACAGACACGCCGAAAAATTCGATATATAGCGACAAACGTTGCTTATAAGATTAAAAATATAATCGTTCAACGTTAGAAGTCGATCGTTCGACTACAACTTAACTATGTGGCCCAACTCTGGAGAGCGTGATAGGCGTGCGCTATTCTGTTTACCGAACATCATATGCTTTGGTACGATGAAAGACTAAAAACCAAAATCTGCTTTCTCTGAAAAGGGCTTCAGAACGTGACCAACTGATGTAAACGTTATAGATATAATTAAGGGATCTGAAGATATTAATTGCAATCTACTCTTTGAAAGAAAAAGTGAGATTACTATTAGAGCAAATTGTTTCAGAGTCAAACTGAAATGATTACAGTTAAAAATTTCGGTCACTATTTTCTCATACCTGTTAGGTTTAACATGAAATCCACTCTTTGCGTTTGTGAATAATAGTCCTTCTATAAATATTCCCAGAGTAAATTTGTAAGCATTTCTTTAACATCTAGGATGTAGTATAAACACTGAATCAACAAACAAAGAGATGATTAACAATATGAAGTAATAAATGACTAATAATCTAAGAATGATTCCTGAATTCTAGCTAGCAAAAATACTACCTGTTTTGTCCCTTACATGCTGCATGGAGTGATCAGGCTACCACATTATTCCAGTATGTTATCGTGGCTTTATAAGTAAATTATATTTATATGTCAAAAACCTAAATCCTGCATTAGCTTATTTCTCACACCGTATTATTGAGTCTTCCAAAAATTTATGTATTTAAAACCTGTTAAAATATATTTTACCTTTGATGTACATATGAATAAGCTTAAGAAAATTCAGGGAGTAAAGTGTTCTTCTAACTTCATAATGCACGAGGTACTTAAAGCTTAGTTGAGAAATTGCTCTTTGTATCGATTAATTAGAGCAGAACTAGTTGATAATAACATTTTTACATGTACGTACAAATAACTGTACATCCATTTTTCGGTAAAATATTTGCTTTTATCCAAATTACGACTATCATTAGGGTAGATCTAAGGATCTTTGCTCATCTTTAATAATGATGATATAACTGCATACTTTGATCAAACATTTCAATTTTTTAATTATTCGAAAAGGAGACTGAAGGTTTATCGAGCTGCAGGATAGTAATTCTGTTAGCACCAGATAAAAATACTCACATAGATACCATGAATAGGAAATGAATCTATAACAGATACGAGAGATAAACTATGCAAAAGAAGAGTTTTTCAGAAAGTAAAAATATTTACTTCATGAATTCCTTCCTTCAAAAAAAAGAAAGCAGAAAATAAATTTTTTTCCTAAATCGAAGAAAGATAATAATTATTACCTACATTTCAACAGAATTTCTTTTATTGAAGGAATATCAATTTTCTTTTCTCTTTTCATAATTACTGTTCGCATAAAAATGAGAGAATAAAATTTAAAAGATAATAAACTTTAAAAACAAATCAAATCAATGCCAAACAAACGAATTAGATAAGAGGAAAGATAGAAATTGTAGTGGCTGAAAATGCAATCAGTAAATCGAAAGATACTAGATAATATGGACAGAAATGTTATCATAAGATTCGAATGGACAAATTACACCATTCAATAAAAATGCTAAATCACCGGGAGAAGAAGCCGGAAATATAAGCATTGTAAATAATATGAATATTATTTATGCTAAATACTTGTTATTGTATTACACAACAAATAGGAATTTAAGACGCTCGAATTTGTCTAACCGTTCATTTGTACTGTACCAAAAAATGTCTATGGGGAAAATTTGTTCATTACCAATAAAATCCTGTATCAGATCAATCGAAATATCTCTCAGCAAGACTCAGTTGCATAAGTAATTGAAACACATATCCAGGAAAGAATTGTGCAAAAGTTTTCGTATTAAATTAATATAAAGAAAATATAAGTTGTTTTGTTACATTTGTTATTCATCTCTTCCTCATATCGTCAAACCTTATTCATGTCATAATCGATCTTTAATTTATTGTTCAAAATGCACTATTCTGTGTTCACCATCAGACCATTATGTGGTAGTAGGGACGTCGTCTTAAAGCAGGGATGGGGGAACTTTTTTGAGTTGTGGGCGATAAATAAAACTTGACTCTTGTATATTTGTAAATGTTGTTTAAACTTAATACACGCTGCAATATAATCATGCATTAATATCTATAAAAAATAATACGCACCATTTTTATTGACTTCCACCACGGAAATTGGGATAATATTACTTATCAGATATTGCTTTTTTTTAATATAACCTAATATTTGAAAAATAAAACAACTAAGCACATGCTGAATGAAAATTTTGAAATAAATAACAGGTTCAAGCTAAAATATTTAAAAAGATACAAACTAATTAAGCTTACCTTTAAATTTGTCTTTAAGTGATAAAAATGAAATTGCTTTTTGGGGGCAAAGTTTGGATATATTAGCTCTCTTTGATGAAACTGCTATTCGTCGTTCACTATCCAGGTTTTCGTCAGTGAGTCTTGTACGTAGACGATTTTTGGAAAGCAAATTTCTCAGGATCAATAGATTTGTTGAAAAGAGGTAGATTACTAAATTTCGATTTTAGGAAATTATCAGACTGAAATTCAATTAATTCCAAGTGCAAATAATCGGGTGCCTCCTCGGGACACACATCAAAATGTGTTTCAAATATAGGTAGTTCGATTGTGTTGTTTTTTATTTCTTCAAATCTGCTTCGAAATTTATTCAAAAGATTTTACATTAATCTGAGTAATCCCAGGTTTATTAGGCAATATGGTCACTTAACGTGGGGAAATGTGTGAAACAGTTTTTTTAATATGTAATAAATAAATAAAACATTGATTCCCAGAAGTTAAAATAAAAAAGCAAATAACTTATTAGTCGATTGGGCCCCCGCAGATTCAAGTATAGATTATTCAAATGACCAACCAGTTATAACTAATAAACATGTAAAATAACTTGAAAACTTATTATCTTTCAATTCTTCAGCACAAAAACCTTTTTGGTGCATGAAAATTTTCACTCGTTCTTTCTGTTCATAAAATCGCTTGAGCATTTGGGCCGTACCTAGCCTAAATGAAATAATAAATTTTCACATTCGCCTTCAAGATCGTGAAGAAAAATTCTAACTCCTTATTATTCAACCGTTTCCTTTCTATGAAAGTAGCGGCCTTTGTTACAACTTTTATCACACTTGCAATCTTGAGTAATTGTGCACTTAATTTTCTATATGAATAAAGCACTGACACACAATTGAAGTAATTGGGTCATAAAGAAACTTCTTAATTTCATTCTCAATCCGAACTACTCGCCCCTTTTCCCGACCTACCATAGACGGAGCGCTATCTCTTGCAATACAACTCAGTTTTTCCTGCGGTAATTCAAATTCATTTAATGCTGAGTTTACTAGTTGAAATTAAGCTTCACCTCTAATTATGTCATGTAGTGACTTTAAGGCAAATAACTCTTTTTGTATGTTGAATTGTATACTTATACAACGTATAAAGATCGAAATCTTTGTAGTAATAGACGAATCAGCTGTAAGGAAGTTTAAATCTCATCCGCTATTTGCTTAATACGATCAGAAGCAGTTCGTCTCGATAAGCTAATATTTTCAAACAATTTAAGTTTTGCTGGTTCTTAAAGCTCAACAGCATTGGGCATACAATCTTCATGAATTTACCTTCACTATGTGCTTTAAATTTTTCTTAGCAATTTTTTCACATAACACATAACTAGATTGAGTTACAGATTCACTTCTTTGAATAACATTTTTAAAAGAGTTTTTCTATTTTTCATATTTTCTCTCAAGAAGCTATCTTGTTTCAACCTTCATATCCTTTCAAATCTGGATATTTCTTATGTCTTCTGATAAAAATGCCACTCAAGATGCTATTTATTCTAATTGCAAACATGTTCGTTGCAAATAAGACAAATACACCTATCATTAAATTCAATAAAGAAATAAAGCTTAGTCCATTATTCATAAAATACAGCACTTGTACCAGCACTTTTTCTATTAACATTTTTACTACCATATTGATGAGGGTATCAAAAATAAATTTAACAATGTTGTGAATTGGTTAATTATTTAATACCTCCACTGAACTAAACGAAATGAAGCTAACTAGGTACAAACTTAAAAAACAGTCCAAGTTAAAACATGCCTCGCAAAATTGTCAGATACGCCGTGAGGTGAAGCAGATACGTGGCATCCCTCGCAATATTCTAATATGACTCCTCGAAGTCTAATAATTGGTCGAAAAAATTAACATTTAATTTATTTTTCTTTCTTGGTGGACATACAGATATTATTTAAATTACAGTTTTGAAAGTTTGTGTATACAAAAAGGAAAGAAGCGGATGAATTAAAGCGTAGTCGCCCAAAAGAAGAAATCACGAATCGCAAAGTCACTCTCAAAACAGACTGGTTGTTTTTCACTCAGGTGAATCCATGTGACCCACCTTCATCTCTTGAACACTTTTGTCCGTAACATTTTCTCCTCCATCAAAGTATCCAATCTCGTCTTCAACCAAAATAGGGTAGAGGGGATGATGTAGCAGGGTTTAACCACGACTTAATTTTAAATCTTGAGGAATAACATGCGTTCCCCACCCTAGTGTGTATCCTTTAAAGGGCGCTGTGCATGGAAGACCAGATATCTGAAGGAATGCTTCCTTTCTCGTCCATAATTCTCGGTGAAGATCGGATTCTATATATTTTATTCATATTTTCAACTTTACTTACACTAAACGTTAGTTCTCATTTCAAATTTAATTTTTTTCAAATCTAGGCGGTCGTCAAGATTTTCCTAATTTTTTTTGAAGACTCCGTGGAAAGTATAGAGCAACTAAACATTAAAGCAATATATAATATGATCTCTATATTTGGTTAAAAATTATCGAAACTCAGACAGGAAGGGTCAACAAGTATATGACAAACAGTCTGGGGGACACGCAGTCATTGCAATAAGGCGCATGCGAACGTTCCATCAAATGTCAATGCATCCAGCGAGTGTGTCTAATTCGGAGAGGACAAAAAGCAACCTGAAGCCGTCGGTGCTCAATACCACTTAACTTTATGTTTCCCTTGACCTTCTTCTCTCTTCTATGCCTAGCTGCATGGATGTTAGCTAGTATTCCTGTGATGTAATCGGTGTAAGGAGGAGCAAAACGCTGGACTAGTTGTCCAGTCCTCATAGACTCTATCACACCCTCATCGGCGCGATCATTCTCCCAATTCCTACATGTCCAAGAACCTCGCAGAAGATAATCTCGATATCCTCCCGGCTTGCCAAAACAGTGACGTCAGGGCTATTGCCAAACAGGGGATACGAAGATTCGAATGGCTCGAGAGTCGCTGTAAATGACATTTTGGTTTCTTCCACGGGCATGTTGCGTTATCTCCCGTATCAAGCATTGTATTTCAACCAGCTCGGACGTGAATACACACGCAGCGCCTGGCCGAGACCAACTGACTTCAATCAGAGGGGATACAGCGTGGAAACCCTACCACCTTGTAAGAGTTGGAGCCATCTATATACGCTTGCACGCTTCCGGCGTGACACGAAGTGCACTCCAAAAAGTCCGAAACCCAATAGTCTAGGCAAGCTTTGGGAGCAGAGGCGTGGTGACAAATAGTCAAAAGTGTAACCTCCAGGTTGGTAACATCCTGGATAGAACTAGGGGCGCTATTGGCCCGAGAGATATACTGAGCTCTTAAAAGAGTTTCCTAGCCCTAAACTCAAAGGGATATGAGTATGACTGGCGTCTCTCGGTGGCATAGACACAGTCGAGATTCGCTGCAGGTTCAGTGAGAACTATTGGCGACTGAGTAAGGCGCAATTTTCCCGCGTACATGCGAAAGTTGTACTGTGCAAGGTGCTGAGCAAGTGGCATCTCCCCAGAATTGAGGAAAAGGCTTTCAATGGGCGAAGTGCAAAAGGCAAAGGTCGCCAGTCGAAGGCTGGTGAGGTGGATCGAGTCCACCTTCGTTTTTTTTTCGAGCTTTGAAAGAACAAAGGATCGATAAAAATGTAATCTAGTAACGGTATAAGCGCCCCAGGCTATAAAAGCCACAGTGGGAAGAATTCCATGGCGCGGGTACTAAAGACCCTAAGGCTGCGAATATAAGCCAGCCAGGTGAGGCGTCAGTCAAATACAGGACCAAGGAAACGGTGCGAGTCCGCCACTTCAGGCGAAGGACATTTAGAAACAATCTTAGGTGAGGGTAGAGCCGTGGATAAAGGCAGAAGTGCATCATTTTAGTCTTGGGCAAAAAACAAAGCCTGTGCGATTCAACATGGCGAGAGACGGGCTTCAATGACTGTTGGAGTCGACGCTCCAGAGTTGTCATCTGGGCCGCGCCAAAAAAGATCGAAAGTTCGTCCACGTTGAGCGTAGCGATCGCATCTTCAGGCTGTACCGAGGTGATGCCTTCAATGTTCAAGGCAAATAACATGAGACTGAGGTCACTTTCATGCAGGCTCCTTTCTTCCTGCTCCATTGAGAGGCTGAGGGCTCCCCCACCCGTACGCTAAATCAACGATCTCGCAAAAATTTAGATACAAAGTTTAGGAGGCTTCCCCAAGCCACGATGGTGTGGAGAGTCTCCATGATACCGTATCTCCATGCAGTATTCTAAGCCTTTGCCAAGTCGAAACACAACGTGGTGTACTGCTGTTTACAAAGAAAGGCATTGCAGACGGCATTATTCAGCCAGACCAGAGCATTCGACCTCTAGTGGAACTTCCGTAAGACGTATTGTGTAGAAGACAGATGGCCTCCGGGGTCCAGGAGAAAGGCTAATGAAACATTCGCTAATTTCTCAATCAACTTGCCTATGCAGGAGATTAGAGAGATTGTTTGGAAATCGGTAACCCTCACTAACCCAAGTGTCAAAGTATGGCGTACGGTACATCGTCCGGACCACGGCGAGAGGGGGGACCGCGCACGAAGCGAGAGAGGAACGCAACTTACTCAAAATAAACCTATCTTCCGCGACATCACGAAGTGTATTGAATGTGGGCAGAGTAGCATCCCGACAAGGGATTGTGAAGAAAGCGGCCGCAAAGGAATCTGCCACGAACGCATGGTCTGTGGTTGCGGTTTATTCTCCTGGAAAACGGGATAAGGGGCATGAAGGGAAATTGTCCCGAATCCTTTTGACTCGTTTCAACACCTGTCATGCATATAGGCCTTACACTTGTGTTTGAGTTCTGCCTCAAACTCAGCTGATCAGCACGGAACCGTTCGTCGTGCAAATTGGTCAGATGTTCGATGAATTGTAGTTAATCCCACGGCGATTTAGTTGCCGGGGATTAACTGAACGGCCTCATCTACCGTTGACAACTCCTTGACTGAGACAAAAAAATCAGTCATTTCCTGAAATGCGGACCACCCCGCCCGTGCCAAGATCCACCGTGGCTGGCTCTCAATTGGAAGTGGACCAGAAAATGATATTTGAATGGGAAATTGATCATTACAATGGAGGTCATCAACTATTTCTTTTCTTAATTTCAGGCTATGTATCCGCAGGAAAGCTAAAAGATAGATAAGAAGGTAAAATGAAGCGGTTCTCGGGCATTGATGCGTAAACTCATCTACATTTAGGACACCTATCTCCACCTGGTCGATCAAGTCGGCAAGGACTTGACTCCTGGGATTAATCGAGTACTCTCCGCAGAAGGCGTGTCTCCTGTTCAAGTTACCGAGCAAGAGAAAGGGACTCGGCAACCGTGCCATGACGCAGCCGAAGCCCGTGTCGAAAACGGCTGAGGGTGGAATGTACGTATAAATAACAGTTTGCTTCCTATCTAGGTGCAGCTGCAAAGCTAATGTATGAAAGGAGGTGGCTAAAACTAAAAGAAGAAAGGAGACGTCATGCCGGGTGTAAATGGCGCATCCTCATACTCGGCCCCCAGGCCATGGTGGTAGGGTCAAAAAACCCTTACACCCCGAGAAGAGACGAGCCTTTGAAGCTCCTTCCAGTTTTATCGGATATTGCGGCAATTTCATTGAAGGAATAGGCAATCCAGGCCTAACTCGGAGCATACTGTAGCCCAATTCAAAGAGAAGAGCCTCAGGTAATAGCTGTAGGCTTCCCGGTGGCAGAACTCCGGGCCCTGTTGGCCGGACAATGGGTTGAAAGCACTGTTGCCTTCAAGGACTTATCGAGGGAGGTTGGGCTCGGCATGGTATTCTTTTCCTCCCTCTCCGTCGAACCGTTAGGCACGCTATGAGGGTTCGGAGGCGGGATCCCTTCTTTTGATTCACCTAGGTTAGCACTCGTTGTAAGCGTAGGAGAGGAAAACTCCTTTAGTGCTGTCCTTCTTTCAGCTGGCAGTTTTAGAAACCAAACAAAATGTCCTCACGACCAACTTCAGGGTTGTTGTCATATGTAAGTCAAACGCTTCTGTCGAGCGTGCAGCCATTTCGCCATACGGCAAACGGTCATTTTGGGGAAGGGTGGGGAGCCATGGTCTTCACCGTTGCTGGTTTTGAACCCTTTATGCTAACAGCTTTAAAGGGGAGCACCTGGTGAGGTTATAACCCACAGAATTGGCACGTAAATGACCGTGCACGTAGGCCTGGATAGGCCACCCGCAGAGGGTGTCTTTCTTAACATTGAGTCAGAAGAAGTCCTAGTCAGCACCGGGCGCACTAAGCCCAAGTCCTTATTTTGGAGAATTGAGAGACAATCCTGGTCAGAACGGTCAGGATTTCCTTTTCATGGAAATAAGCACCATATTGGCCACGCATAATTTTGACTCATCGTCTGCGGCTTGGAGCAACTTACACAGAATTCGGGAAATTCGAATTTCCACGTCTACAAAAGTATTAATGTGGCCGAAGCGATGGTAGTAGTAGCACCTTCGTGGAGATAGTACTAATGCCTTCACGGGGTAGTGATACCAATCGGCACGCACGGACTCAGGGAGCTTATAACAGTCGAATGTGCCGAAGAGTGTAGGGGTAGGTCTCGTTCCCTTTGCCCTGTTTTCTCATCACACGTTCAAACTTGAACGCTCCTTGGTCAGCCAGCTCTAGTGTGATGTCATCTATAGATTAGTCTACGAGTTTCCTCACATAAACTACTTATTTGACAAAATTCATAGAAGAGTGCTGCGTCACACTCATCGGGGTGCCTTCACATGTCCGAAGAGAACTAATTTTGGCCGCCTCGGAAGGATCCGATGCATTAGAAGGAAGGCTCCCTTCCTAGAAACATGCCACCTTCTGCTCTCTACCAAGTAGGCTATCTAGTGCTCTTCTTTTATTGAACATGATATCCTTTGCTAACATGCTACTTTCAGTAGATGGAATAACTAGTAAGCGTTTGAAACCAGCGGGCTCGAAAACGCCAGGTTACCTGTTAATAACGAGCCCTACGTAATCGAGACTTCG
This sequence comes from Ceratothoa steindachneri, assembly GCA_963969495.1. Classification (NCBI taxonomy): domain Eukaryota; kingdom Metazoa; phylum Arthropoda; class Malacostraca; order Isopoda; family Cymothoidae; genus Ceratothoa; species Ceratothoa steindachneri. The sequence goes on along the minus strand of OZ018327.1, from coordinate 103,153,901 downwards.
TTCTGTGGACTTTTGGTTGTAGTCTTGGACTCCACACCTGGGGAAAGGCCTGGGGCTGACGTGCCGTTCTTTCCTTGGTTGCATACTGAAACGGCATCAGCCCCCCCCTGTTATCTTTCTTCTTAAGATAGGAGGACGGGGATAGAAACCTCTTCTCTCTTGCGCTGGTAGGAGCCCCTAATCCAGATGGACTAGCCTCGACAAGATTTTTGACTAAAATGGAGTAGGTCGTAGCTGACACAGGAGCACCAGCCGGAGGGGATGGAGGTCTCTACTCTTCTTTTGAGGCCTCGGGAACACAGGCTGTCTAAGGAGGACCTTGCATAGGTGTGGAGTCGGGTTATGTGCTTGGCATGGAGCCCGAGTTTTACTTCATGGAAGATTCTACCGACTACATCTAGGTCACCTCCAGGACTATCTCCAGCTCAGTGGCGGCCTCCATGTGGTCTCCCCCCTTCCCAATCCCACGGGCTTAATTTAAAGAATCTTTTCTCAAGTAGTGGTCCGGTGAACCGGCATCCACCGGGGAGGAGAGGTGGCTAAGCTGGCTAGGTACCCAAACACCCTGCAAGCTGATCACGCACTCAAGTAAGACATTAAGGGGCACCGGCGGACAGGCCCTGTCATCCCTTTCTCTCCTAATGGGGTTGAGCCTATCGAGCCGCTTCCACCGGAAGTGGTCAATTATTTTCCACCTGCATGCTTTCTTGGCTGTTTCCTTGGAATGTAAAGGGGGGGAGTGCCTCTGGAAGAGGAAGTCGCCGAAGGGCAACTCTGGAGAAGAAGTGGAGGGATAGTCTCCTGCACCTGTAGGGATATTAGAGAAGTAACCTCTTCTTCATTCAAAGAGGTTTCGAGCGTTTCTTGCGAAAGCACAGGGGTTGAGGTACCTCCTTTTCTACTTTGGATGCCCCTGAGTGCAGCTCCGACGCTGGTAAAGGGGAAGGGTGTCCGTACTTTGACCACGCGATACATACGCTAATAACCCCACGTAGTAGCCACCTCTGCGTGGGGTAAACACGGGGCAGGAAAAACCAGCTGCCGCCATTTAAGACCACACCTCCCGCTAAGTGGCCAGTTAACCTTCAGCCCGATGTCTCCATCTTGGGCGGAGTGTAAAATTGATACACGTTGAAAAGAGATAAAAATGTTATGTGAGGAAGGTGAGAGTGGGTGTGAAGCAAGTTGTTAAAAAGCTACCACACCAAACCAGAGGGCTGAGGAGGCGTTGTCCCCTCCCTCCTCAGCTTTGATCCGAGATGGTTGAGTGAGAGGAAGCTGGTCAGCGTCTACCCTGTGAAATTAGAGGGCAACCAGAGAAAGATCAGGCAGATGTTGTATGGGAAGTGAGGAAGCAGGGTAAGAAGACAAGGTGTCAGAAAGAATGAGAAAAGGCTAAGCTGGGGTTGAACGGGGCGTTGAGTCCAGTCAGCACAGCGGACAAAAAGCAAATTGCCATGCCCCTTACGGGACATATGACCTCACCGAACCACAAGCTGTGCGTATATTAGAGATATGGTGCCAACTTTTCTATAACTTAATGTAGGACCGATTCGGAAGAGGAATTGTCACATCAGATTAGTTGTGAGTGTACTTGGTTAATGACAATCGGAAGAAGAATTGGGTTCTACAAGCTGAACATACGTCATCTGTTCCACAACAGAATCGGTCATGACCTTTGCCTGATGGAATTTCAAAAGAGTACAATATTTTGAGCTTGTTCAACATAGATGCAATATTAAACCTATACTTAATTGTCAGTAGCTAGACTTCGTGTACGACAAACTATGTAAAGTAGGCGTATGCGGCTTTGATAAATAGAGGTCAGGTTTTGTTTCAGCATGATAATGCAAGGTCACACACTATCAGGTTGAAAATGTAGAAGTTCAAACAGATGGACGGTGTTGAGATTTTTACCCCTCCACTATTCATTCCCGATGCTGCTCTGAGTGACTATGGCCTATTCCATTCAATGGTACACTTAATTCGTGCCCAGTGATTAAACTCTTTTGATGGGGTGTAAGATGCTTCTTTACATTTTTTTTACTTAAAGCCAGCTACATTTTTCTGGGACAATTTCGGATGCTAGTTGGTACCTAGAAGAAGATCAAAGAGAATGATGGATTTTATTTTAAAGAATAAATGTTGGTGTTGCTCCAGAATTTTGGGGGGTCTTCTTTCCGCTTCCTAAGTGAGTCTGAGTTTTCTAGTCAACCATATATATATATATATATATATATATATATATATATATATATATATATATATATATATATATATATATATATATATATATATATATATATCTATACATATATATATATATATATATATATATATATATATATATATAGATGACCAAAAGTTTAGTCTGGGCTTTGGGATAGAGACTCGATGATGGTGAGTCTTATTTCTCCAAACAAAAATGAATGTAGTTGAATGTATGGCTTGGGGCATTTTCCTGGTGAAATATAACTCCATTTCATGGTGGGGAGGAGGGGACATTTTCTGGAAGGATAATTCGGACCTTGCGACAAAGGTTGGATAAGTTGTGGAGTTTATACTTTCGTAACATAAATAGTTCTTCTTTGATAGATCCAACTCCATGCTTCCTATTTGTTACAACACAAGCAGATTGATACCAATTTCTATAAATTACATGGAAAGCAATAGTACAATAGATTTTTATTTATGCCTGACTCCTTGGTTTAGGTGACAGTAAAACTTTAAACCATTGTTCATTTGTCAAAGTTTATGATGTTTAGCGAATTGGAGACGTTTTTCTATTGAGCTCAAATTTTCATAGCCTCTTTCTCGCCTTTCAATTTCAATCCTTTGATATTAAGTTTCATTTTAAGTGTTGTGACTGATAATTTTGAGCATGAAATTAAGTTGAACTGCAGTAATGATGTTTTTCTGAGATTCCTTAGTCAACCCAGATTAGATGATCTGTCTTCTCTAGGTGTTTTAAGACATTATTTCGCTTTCTTTCCTAGATTCAAAGCTCTTGCTATGCTGATATCTTTTTATATTTGTTTGGGCGATATATCTTGAAAATTAATATTTTTTAGCAATTCCTAGTTCTGGAAACCTTCGGATATGAGCAATTTGGATTTTTGCCTCTGTGCTTCTGGATTTTATTTTTTTTCTTATATTGCTCATTTATAACAATAGGGAATACACAATAGTTATACTTTTAAGCTAAAAATGAATAAGATATTTGATTAATTATGAATTTTTAATTAATTCTACACCATTTAGGTAAATACTAAATAATTAAAACTCTAATAAAAATATTCAAACATATTAGATAAATTCACATTAATATTATAATTATTTAGGAAGCTAAAGCATAACTTATAAAGTGCGTATTAAATGCAATTAATAGCGATCCAAAATGCATATTGATGATCCTATTTAATTTGCGTCAAATTTGGATATTGGACGATTGATCATCATTGGAATATAATTAAACTGCGGATTCATTAAATGACATATAGATATTTCAGGTTTCTATAAATGGAGTACCTCATTTGAATCAAATGGGTGGCCAGCAGGCATCTGTGCTAAGAAACGTATATCTGATAGGGTCAAAAAGCGCCTTAACTGTAGTCACTCATCAGGCGGATGTTGGTGATACTCAACAATTTATTTGTTTATGATCATCCCTAGGATGATCGGTGTGGAAATGGCCTAATCTAATGAAATAGAAGCAGACATGGAAAGAACGAACATTAACACCAAGGTCAACGGGGTTTATTTTTATAATTGAGGCATGGATTCGTCCAAATGACAGAAGCAGTCTTATGTACGAACTTGTGTATTGAATTAAAATTGTAGTACATTAATTTGGAAAGATTGGTCATAACAGAACAGCATTATCTTCCTAAGAAAATTATGATATTGTTGTTGGCAGATACTAATTGGTATAAGAGGAGGAAATAAATTCTACGGACAGGATATTAAATATACAATAAGTATTATTACTATTTTGGGGTGCACAAGGTGTCTCACCATTTATAAGCTAGTAAATTATAATCTGCGATAGTAATTTTCGTGACCTGTGAGATTAAAAAGAGCAGGTATTGGTATCCCTTGTCTGTTGGCATTGGAATAAGTATGCGGGATACTTCATAGGTAACGTGATCAACTTATGATTATTAGAGACAAAAATATAATGTTCTAGCACGTTAAAACTAGGAGTGAGAACTCTTATTGGTAATGGGGTTTTCTAATGTACAATAACGTCCATAGGGATTAGAATGCATGAATTTCTATTTCAAATTTCCCTAACTATTGCCAGAGACAATCCAACGTTTCCACACCTTGTGTACAATAACCGACATGCATAGACTAGTTATGAGCGAAGTTTTTCAAATTTGACTGAATAAAATGAAAAGAAAGAGAAGATAAGATTTACTGGGTAAAGTGAATTGCAAATATTTCCGTTCAATCTCGTGTACATTTTGTCATCATTCTCTTGTAAGCTGTCGTCAAGGTAACGTTCCTATGAAATCCAGAATTTAGTTTAGGCATTCCACCAGAACAGATCAATGAATAAGTCATAGTGAGCACACTCACCTGTATTACGTCTTATGCCCTCCAGAATCATATATTTAGAGATTGTTTAAAGTCTTTAGAATATATTTAGAACGTGAAGGCTATTTGTTATTTCCTAGAGAGTGCAATAACTTCACTGTGAAATGCATCAACTGCGAAGGAATTCATAGAAGAGTGACAAATAGCTTTTTCAATTAAAAAAGCTTTTGAAAATAAAGAAAGATAATCCGCCGTACGCAGAAATAGCTGAAATGGCACTCCTAAAGAGATCCCTTAACAATGCAGGAACACACAAGTTGTACAAGTAACTTGAATATGAAAGGCAAGCACAAATCACAACATAAATATATACAAACTGGACATACCTTCCATATAATATCCAAAATGAAGAAGAATAGGGAATTTGGATCAGTATGATTTAAAGGGCAAGGATCTACACAATAATAGAGCCTAGCTTCACGTTGTGAAGAGAGATCTGCAATAGGCAATAAAAGGAGAAAGGAACATTCGAAGGAGAGAGATCATCCAGACTAATAGCATCAAACTAGCTCCAAGTGAGAAACTAACTCGTTGACCGTTCAGGCTAAGGATGGAGAGAGGAATTAAGGAAATTTTTATGGAAAAAGAGTTTCTATTTTGGAAGGAGTGGAGGGAAATATTGCGCATCTCTCCCACGAAAACAAAGATTTTAACAAAAAATAAGATTAATGGGTATTCAACTAGGTAAAAAAGAACATATAGAAAAGAGTTCACTACCATACCTCTTCTTCGGAAACATACACGAATAGCATTTTGAAGCATTGACTCTTGTGGAGCTCGAGTTCTCCATACAAGTTTCAAGGAAAGGCTTAATGAAGAATCAGACATAACCCTGCTAAATTTATTAGAAATTCCATATTTTTTTAGAATAACAAACTGATTTTCCTTCACAAACTAGGTAAAGCTCTCATCAACAGTCAAAACTTTCGTTCCACTTGGATTTTTGAAATATTAGCAAAATTGTTTGAAAAAGCTATAAAAAACAAGGTTGCGTGGCATTTGGAGATTCAAAAACTAATACTTTCTTCCACAACACCATTGATTTCGAAAAGTTTGGAGACTAACACCACACTTGCAATTTTAACAGAAATACTAGACAGCGTAAAACGACGGCCGTTTCTTGGGCGTGGTGCTACACGACGTGCTAATGTCATTCGATGATATCTGGTGAAATGGTCTTAAAATAAATTCCACGAGATCAACCTCATCCAAGTCATGAGGAAATTCATCCGTGATTTTTTAACTGATGAGTCAACCTTCATATCAATATAAGTTTAAGAAGGCCCAAGGCTCCAATTAGGATTATGCCGACGAAATTACATGAAACAGCTAATTATCTATAGTTCGAAAATAATTTTATCCAAATAATTTTGATAACCCCTACAAACACGTCCCAAACATTGTTAGGATGACGGGAACGGAGATAAAATATCATAGACTAAAAGAAACAAAAGATTAGAACGAACATCGATAAGTTTAAAGTGGTCCAAATTAGGCGACAATAAAGGAGAAGGATCGAAGTGGACAGCCGAATTTACCGCTACTGTAAATAGAAAACTGCTTAGTAGAATACATATAGACCAACTCATGGTAGAAATATATAGACCAACGGAAAACATAACCACGAGTCAACCTGATGATGCTTTACCAGTTTTAAGTACACGACATGATGAATAAATAGAGTGTTCAAGTCATTGATCAAAACGCTTACATCATATGTAGTGATCTACTTAAATGCAACGAAATGAGGAAGATGCTAAAGATACAACGCATAAAAAACAAAGGAGTCCTCCTCATTGTCGGGCCGAGACGGACGAAAAAGGCCAAGAAGACTTGAATCAACAGATCGAATTTAAGCACATGACCTAAATACTAAAAAAAGAGATCATACTATATATGGCGGAAACTTAATACAATCCAAACAGAGGGAAAAAATTAAAATATAAATACTCGTAAAATACAGGGACCTTAACTAGGCAACCTCAGAAGAGGGCGACCAATTACGGATATCCTCCTCTCACCGATGTATTTTCTCTTTTTCTTCTTACTTTATAAAGAAGTAACACAAAAGGGATGAGAAAGAAGAAGGCAAACGGAGATGCTAGATACATTTATTCAGGACGGAGTGGGATGTGTAATTTCAGTATTATTTTTTGGACAAATAGTTTTGATGGAAGGTGGTGTATTCTAGGAAGAGATTAATTAGATTCTGCAATGTTTTTTGATGGTTAATTTTAAATTGAAGATGACTTTTGTATTATTGAATTTAATGGGGTGGATGTGGTCGAAACAGAGATTGGTGATACTCAAAAGAACGCTTCTACGTTTCTACGGCGAATGTCCTACGGTTTATCTAATTTTACAGAAAGTGATCATTCACTTTATGACATCGAATAATATAAAATCCAGGATCAGTTTGTGTTGAAAGTCATGGTATATTAGGAAAAAATCGTTTAATTGCGAAGGGAAATAGAAGAAAATCTTGGAAGGTATGCAAATCTTTAGATGCAGGTTAATTTTGTAAAAAAAAGTTAGTGAAATATAATGCTATTGAGAAAAAGGTTGACCCTAATTCTGAAAGTGCAAATTTTCCTTAGACGGCGTAGACTGGGGTACGTGCAGGTTTAATCACTTTTATTTGAAGAAACTTTAGGATCTTATATGATTCCAATTCTACTCGGAAACGGATATTTAGAAGTCGGAAGTTGAGACGGATGAGTAAGTTGGTGTCATTATTTTTGTTCCGAAGCCGCACAAAAGACATCTTTCACGTAGCGGAGCCAACTAGTTTGGTTGGAGAAATTGTAAGACGAATTCGGGTTCCACTTTATAGTAGAAGTAATTATTTCTAATAGGGAATTAAGGCTTGCTTTTACTTAAGCCAAATTATTGTCCATTGTTTTCATTATTAAGAAGTTGTTCGTGCGCTAAAGATGGAACCAGTTACTTACGAACCAGATCTCGTGAACAGTTTTTCCTTTTATTTGCAATTGTAATGCTGAGTAAATGATCTTCCTTCCCTTTATTCATTTTAATGCTGTTTCTGTCATTGTAATATTTTCTAGTTTTATGTCATTCTCAAGTGTATTCAAGTTCGAACATTTGAAGGAGTATAATAATGGTACAAAATTTCCTTGGAAATTAATCTGTATTCGCTTTCTTACCCATAACCCTTTCTTTCATTCATTCATCATTTTTAATTATCACGCCTCTTATCTTGTCACAGAGAATTAAAAATATTCTCGTTTACACCGTCTTACTTCACATAAAATAATCATATTTCCTTTCACAACCTCCTTTCCCCGCGCATATATTCTACCTTCTCCCTCCCATTAATCATCTTTCTATATTTTTTCCGCAACAAAAGAAGCGCATCATAATTGTTGTAATCAAAGAAATGGTTTTGATGACCCAACAATGCAAACGACCGCATTTGATGCTTTTTAGGGAAGGAATTTTCGGAAAAGGGTGGTTTCTGTTGATTTATCTATCTTTTCAGTATTTTGCTCATTATTCCAGTCGTTTATTTGCTTCGTGTTTACTTTCTTAGTTGGATTATATATATATTTTAGTATAAATACGAGGGGCGGTCAATAAGTTTTGCAATTCGGATATAAGGAAACGAGATATGAGGAAAAGTGTTTTATTATTTTCAATATAACTACCCTCGACTTCAATGCACTTAGGTCAATTGTTCTTGAGGCTTCGAATTCCCGACAACCAGAAATATCCCGACTGCTGTTCATTCCCTTCATGGACGGCGAACTGGACAGCTTCATCGTCCCCATACCGGCATCCACGTAGTGCAGCCTTGAGCTGGCAAAATAAAAAGTAGTCGTTAGGAGGCAGCTCTGTACTGTAGGGGGGATGGTTGAGCTCCTTGAATCCGCACTCACGCAGGGCAGCTTATGCAACTCTGGCCTTGCTGACAGGGGCATTTTCGTGGAGTAGCAGGACACTGCTTGTCAACTTGCTGCGCTGCTTCTGACGGATGCACTTCTTCAACCTAGCCAGTTCCTCGGCACAATATTGGCCTGTGATAGTCCTTCCACGAGGCGCATAGTCCACCCTCAACACTCCCTCAGATCCCAGAAGATGGTGGCCATGATCTTCCTGGCTGGGGGTTCGGTCTGGAACTTGATGGGGGTCGAAGAGCCCCTGTGCTTTCAGGCCATGCTCTTGAGCTTGGTCGCGGGATCCTAGTGATGGACCCACGTTTTATCCCCTGTCACTATGCGTGACTCTTATCCCGCTGGGTCTTGGTTGTACCCGAGCAGCAGCTCCTCTAAATTTTGACGACGTTGAAGTCGATCATAGGGCGTGAGGTTTCTAGGGACCCAACTGACAGAGACTTTGGTCATGGCCAAATTGTCGTGGATGATGTTGATAACACTTCCATGTGATATTCCAAGTTCTCGCTCGATTTCTTTGACCTTCACCCGTCGATTTTCGAGAATTATCCTCTCTCCACGGGGCACATTGTCCTCGTTGTTCACCTCTGACGGGTGTCCTGGACGGGGATCATCTTCAAGGGACTCACGAACATTGCGGAACTTCCTGTTACATGCGATCATGAATCTCTGTTGCATTTTTGCCTTCCTTGTTTAAAAATTTGTTCAGTGCGCGGTGCTCAACGTTCTCCATTGTTGAAAGATTTGTGACTGACGATCTACGATCAGCTACTGCTTCTTAAATAGACGAGGCAGGAGCGTGCGGCTGCAGGTCAGGACTTGTCATAACTTTCCCTAACACCCGCATAAACAGCCATTCGCTTTCCTCTGTTTTGCCCTACCGATTCGCAAAACTTATTGACTGTCCCTTGTAAGTTCATATTCTAACAATCTGGTTAATACTTTCATTATGAGTCAAGCATTTAAAGTTTTTCTCGTTTTTACCATGTTGCTTCAAAATCACTCTTTATTCTTCCGAATCATGATGGGGGAATAAGGTTTATCATTATTCTAGGTAGCCATCTGTAGGTGAAAACACACTGTATCGATCCAATTCACCAAACTTTTCCCAGGAACCAGAAAGAAATCCACTTTAAAAAGCATCCATAACAAATTCTGTGGATCTGATAATAGAAGAATTGAGAAAACTTTCTTGAATAGACACTATTTCATTCGTGAGGTTTCTAGTGATCCAACTGACAGAGACTTTGGTCATGGCCAAATTGTCGTGGATGATGTTGATAACACTTCCATATGATATTCCAAGTTCTCGCTCGATTTCTTCGACCTTCACCTGTCGATTTTCGAGAATTATCCTCTCTCAACGGGGCACATTGTCCTCGTTGTTCACCTCTGACGGGTGTCCTGGACGGGGATGATCGTCAAGGGACTCACGAACATTGCGGAACTTCCTGTTACAGCGAGCAATGGTTGCATAGGAATGGTCGGTGTTGGTGTACACTGCAACCATGCGATCATGGATCTCTGTTGCATTTTTGCCTTCCTTATTTAAAAATTTGTTCAGTGCGCGGTGCTCAACGTTCTCCATTGTTGAAAGACTTGTGACTGACGATCTACGATCAGCTACTGCTTCTTAAATAGACGAGGCAGGAGCGTGCGGCTGCAGGTCCTGACTTGTCATAACTTGCCCTAACACCCGCATAAACAGCCATTCCCTTTCCTCTCTTTTGCCCTACCGATTCGCAAAACTTATTGACTGTCCTTTGTAAGTTCATATTTCAACAATCTGGTTAATACTTTCATTATGAGTCAAGCATTTAAAGTTTTTCTCGTTTTTACCATGTTGCTTCAAAATCACTCTTTATTCTTCCAAATCATTATGGGGGAATAAGGTTTATCATTATTCTAGGTAGCCATCTGTAGGTGAAAACACACTGTATCGATCCAATTCACCAAACTTTTCCTAGGAACCAGAAAGAAATCCACTTTAAAAAGCATCCATAACAAATTCTGTGGATCTGATGAAAGAAGAATTGAGAAAACTTTCTTGAATAGACACTATTTCATTCGTCTCAAGTTACTTAATAGCTGTCCTTTCCACTCCTTCCCTATTTACTTTTAAAGGCTATTTGTTTATCTTAGAAAGCAATATAACGGGAGAATTGTTGATTTTCCATTATGTTAAAATCGCATTCTAGGCTTCGATGAGAATTATTCTCAATATACTCGGTCCTTTGGCCCATTTCATGGCTCATTCAAGGAAAAAGAAATGAGCATTATTGGATGATCAGGATTTTTACCCACATACAAAAAGATTTGATAATGGTTTTGTGAAGATTAAGAATTAATCTGTAGGATTATGAGTTAAATTTTTAAATTGTCTAACGATATCCGGCACAAACCTAACCATCATTTTAAATCTTAACTCATTTTGCACATATTTTTAAATAACGGTACCATAGTTTAAACAAAACAATTGATTATTGTAAAAAAAAAACAAAAGTGTGGAACTGAATTTTCTAACACGATCTTTCTTTTAATTTTGTCCGAGTCACTGATTTTATTACCCAACTAACACAAAGATCAGAATGACAATCCTAGGTGAAATAATGCACGGTGCTCATAGGAGTGGGGGTACGAGTCATGCGTTTTGCTCTCATCAAGCTAGCATTCGGTACCTTTATTGACTCAAGGCAAAGCCTCGCCTTCCACCTTAGAGGAGCGTAGATTGAATACCGATTAGATGCTCCGCTAATACACAATTAGTCGAGCTTTCCATTTAAGAGGACAACCATTCTTAATGACAATAATACTTAAGTAAATTCAACTAAGCATCCTCGTTCTCGAGGCAAGTTGAGGAACTTGGTTTGTTTTCGACTCTTGGAGAAATTTGTCAAGACATCATGAATGGAAAACAATTTTGTTGGCACTTAGCAAGGTGTAGTTTGTAATGCGAATAATTTCACTATATCATACATTCTTTATAATCGTAAGGAACTCTATAGAAAAGTAAATATTGATGAAGTATCGTGTATGGTGTATATACAGGCGATAAATGGTGGTGCGGATGCATGAATTCTGTATTATCTATACCTATAAGACGCTTGATCTTTTCCTGCGGCCAAAGCGTTGTTCGTTCATAAATAACGGCTATTCACTCGTGTGCGCAAACTACCGGGCGCGAGCGGTAAAACGTTTACTCATTGCAAGTATATTATATAATATTATATTGTATCACAGGATATCATATAATATTATCCATAACCCTATATTTTAAGAACGAGATTTTTTGAACATTTGAATAAGATTTTTGTCTTTAGTTCGGTTGTCGCCAAGTATATTTAATTTTTTTCATCAGTTATTTCTAATAATTCCTTTATAAGAAGAAAAGGAAGAAGAAGAAGAAGGAGACGAAGAAGGAGACGAAGAAGAAGAAGAAGATGATGAAGATGAAGATGAAGATGAAGATTAAGATGAAGATGAAGATGAAGATGAAGATTAAGATTAAGATGAAGATGAAGATGAAGAAGAATAAAAGGGTGTTCAGGGTGTTAAAATAAAGAGTCTATAAAGGGGATTAAAAAAGGCGGTTAAGATTAGCAAATAAGGCCGTAGGCCACACCCCGCAGGGGTGCCTGTGTAACCAAGCTCTTCGAGTTAAGGAAGAGAGCAGCGGCTTGTTTCATTATATAATATGGTATTATATGTATGATTTTATATGATCGAGAGAGTGCCCAACTCTCATTAATTTGCTTTCACTCCACAAAAAATAATAATAATCATCAGCAAGTAAAGATATTTTGTGACACAATATAAGAATTTGAAACAAAATGCATCTGTATTCTTTTGCGACATGACATTTACCCTGGGCAACGCTGGGTACCTATGCTAGTTCAGGTTTACGGCTAATCGAAGTAACGAAGGACTTTGAGAAAGGATGTATTAAAAATATACTTTTATTCTAATAAGGGCCCATTAAAGAGACACGCGCCACGTCGAAAATAATTTGCGGGTGACAAACATGTGTACTTATGCAAGGCGAAGTATTGAATTCTGGAGCGACAATTGAAAAGGTGTTCCGTAACGTTAATATTGATAGGACAATGACTAAATCAGAATTATAATCCTTATTTCTTAATAATTACAATTGTTCTCATTGCTCGCGTATATACACAGTTCATTTCGAAAGGGCGTGTGGCCTGCAGTCATCTGTGGGACAAGCAGCCGTCGTTGGGCTCATATTAGTTCCATCTCCTGGGTGGAGTTACTAAACAGCTATGTATTTACCATACTTTCATATTTAAGATAATTTTAACTCAATTCTAGGACCCGAATTTACAAATCTGTGTTATAATTTCTTTCAGTAGTAATGTTTGTTTACCAAGCTGCATTGTAGACTCCCGTCTTCTGATAATTCTATCCCGAGACCCGAATTGTTTGTTTATCCGTTTCTTCTTGTTGAACAGGTGTCTAATTTGGTAGCTTTTGTGTTCGTATATTGGTACCTAGTATAAGACAGGATCTCTCCATGGTGCCGGATGTGTCTCTTCATTCTGTGTTTTCGATACGGCAAGTTTTTTCTCCCGTTTACAATGATACACAGGGCTAAATCTGTCATCTGGCTCGGAACGAGTTCGTACAAAGAGATTTATAAAGTCTTTGGCTTTTTGGAGGAGGCAAGCCTCCTCTATTTTGAATCTCTTTTGTGTTCGTCACATGATCTTGCGCGCTTATGTCTTATTTTGCTCTTGTTTTATTCCTTGTTTTTTTTGCATTTTATGTTTGATCTTTAGGTCTTACTTTTGTCTTTTTCCTTAGTTTGTTTGTTTTTTTGGTGAATTTTTAAGTAGCATACTACTCAGCTCAAGTTTTAATTACGGCAAATCATTTGCTTTAGTAGACGCCATCAGATGGGGGACTAAAACTGGTCACCTGCTCTCATTCGGTCTTTAATCGAGCCCCAGAGACCAATTTGCATTTTGGTGTAACATATTTCATTCCAGCATAACCTTTTAATGAAAATAGAATGGAAGATAGAAAGATTTTTTTAAGAAAGAGTAAAAAGTAAAAAAAGAATATTTCTTCAAGTAAAAGTAAAAGGAAGAAAAGGACTATTTCCTTTCAGGAAAAAAAAGGAAAAAAGGAGTATTTATTTTAAGGAAAAGAAAAGGGAAAATAAAAGAATATTTCTTTTAATGACAGACAAAGGAGGAAAAAGATTTTCTTTTAAAACTGGAAGAAAGAAAAAATATTTATTTTAATGAAAAGAAAAAGTAAAAAAAACATTTCTCTTAAGGAAAAGCAAAGGAGAAGAAAAAGAATATTTCTTTAAAAAAGGACCTCTTTAAATGTAATGGTAATGTTAGAGTAAGTGAAAATATTTGAAAGATATATACCCACGACACCACCTGTGTGCATTGGGGACAAAAAGAGACTCGATGTTCCAAATGTAAGCTGCAGCATGCTAGCACATGATTTGTCCGACATTCACTTTGTCGTTATGAATGAGAAAAAAAGATAAGGCAACGAAAGAAGGGAAGAAAAATAGAATAAAATAATGTAAGGAAGAGAAGTTAAAGATGGAGGAAGAATTAAAGAAAGAAAAATAAGAAGGAGAGAGAGAGTAAGGGGAGTGTGCGTCTCCATTAAGAGATAAAGAAAATGGACTTGTATTTCTTGGTGAGCAGACGGACCCCAGCCCCTCATCCTACCCTTTTACCGCAGGGATTGTATTTGAACTTTGGACATAACTAAATTTAAGTTCTGCAACTAAGTTAGCAACTCTTTGGGAGGAGCACAGGTTCAGGATGGGCAACACGATGCACCTCCCCACCCCCAACACTCCATCCCATTAACTAGGTGTGTGCCTTTTCTCTGTTTATGCTTTTCTCTCTCCGTGTCTGCTTTTTCACTTTATGCCCCTTCGTATCTTGCGTTGTTTGCCCTTTCTCTCTCTCTCTCTTCCTCTCTCTCTCTCTCTCTCTCTCTCTTTGTCACTAATTCTCTTTTGCTGTCGAGTTTTTACCTTTTCTCTCTTTCCCTTGGCTTATTAGCGAAAAATAAGTTTGAAACTGAAAAATAACAACAAATAAAACTTAATTTTTAATATTTAGCGGAAAACAAGTTTAATATCATTCCTAAAATCTGAGTACCTAACCTAACCTTACGTTAGATTAGGATAGCTTTAGTTCAGTACTCTAATTTTCTGAATGATGTTAAAGGTTTTCCGCTAAATATTTTAATTTGTGGTTTATCGTATTATTATTTTCTTAGTTTTAACAGATGGTTTTGATAATCAACTTACAAATAATTATTATTGCAATGTAACACCTTTACGATTACAGTGTATTTCAAAAGGTTTGTTGATTATTGCAAGAACACCATGTACTCTCCACTACCTGCCTCTGGTTCAGATCGAGGTCAAAGATATACTAATAAATTATGTGAATACAATTCTTTAAATATTACCTTTGATGATTTAACAATCAAGTGTGATGTCACATAAAACGATAGAAGCAAATTCTCTGAACTTCTTCCCTGTGTACCTTGATCGTCACGTGTTGTGGTCCATATGTGAATAAGAAAGAAGAATTCATTAACCAGAAAATTAGAATACTTTTCCATCACTTTGCAAAGTTATAATATAATTCTCTATCGCAAGCACTCTTCTAACTCTCTTCCTTCTCCTCCAGTATCCTACCATATATATAAAAATCCCATTTGACAAAACAGTTCTAATCGTGTAGCAGACACAGGCTCGTAGCATAAAAGCAACCAACATCCGTCGATTAATGTAGCAGAAACCCTTTACTGTCTTCCAAACTTCCAGCTTTTTCCGGATCCTAATTTACAAATGGCGCCTTTTTACTTATCTCTGACAAGATCAGTTCTAGAAAACAAGCGAAATAGGCGAAACGATTGCTAGAGAATTTGTACAGGTTCCAGGGCAATGGGACAGATAGATAAAAGTGCTCTAAATTCGTTCATTTCCTGCCAAAATTGTGTATTTTCTCGTTTAGTTCAGCCTTTTTTACACAAAATATGACCTCTTGGTGGGCCAGTTTCACTATTCCCCTCATGAGAAATGAACGAATATGAATTGAAGAGGGATATTCTTAAGACCTAATTATAGTTTTATTAATTCCCCTCTACTATTTCCGTTTATGCCCATTAAATTCTTTAATAACTACCTGCAATAATCTTGACTCAAACCTACTTCTATTTTATTGCTGATAAACTTTGGGATATCATGATTCTGCTAAGTTGGAAGATATCAGATGCCTAACTTTACACAAGTTCCTTAAAGCCGCTTCGGATATTCTTCGATTTTATGTATTTATTTTATTAAAATTCCTTCAATATTAGAATGCTTGTTTTTTTATAATGTTCCAAAAGCGAGAAATTTAATTTGGGGTAAATAAACTTTCCTTCTTCAAAAAAGACGAAAAATGTCTTGTTAATATAGTATAAAAGCTCCACTGTTGATTAAATTACACCGAATGGAAAATATTAGATGAAAAGGCCTATATTTTACATGAGAGATTAAATTGATTGTGGTAAATAACTTGCAGAAATACATATCAAGTAGGATCTTTAAATTTAAATACAAATGTGTTGTTTAACTAAATTTTGTTCGTTGTATACAAATTAACGCTTGCAAATTTTTTAACCCGATTTCTAGTAAATTCCATCTCTTTCAAATTCTTTTATTCCCTTTTGCAACTTTGTTAAAATGAATAGAAGATTGAAACGGAAAACCATCAAAATCCAACCAATATTGATAAAATTTGTTTCTAACTTAGTTAAAAAACCTACGAGGGCATCGCCCACAGAAGGTAATTGAAGATACTCGTAGAACTAGAAAGGAAAGTGGTGTGAATGCAATCGAAGAACTTCCTGCAGGTATTCGGGACGGGAGAGAAAGTAATTGCGGGCGTTGCGGCCAAAATTCAAAAGTAAATACCAATGTCTCTAAGGTACCATCGAGAAGTACTCCAAAATAGTAACATAAACTTTTGAAGTTCCCTTTTACATTGTAACACGCAGAAAATAAAGGTTTCCAGGGCTCATAGAAATCAGCAGACAATTAGTTCTCACGTGATAATCATTGAAAAAGAGTGAACATTCTTACCTACATATTCGGATCAGTATTATTTAAAAGATTTTTATTATACCCTATATGGTTGTATTATATAGCCGAATATTTTATTTCCATAACAATAATACATGTTTTATAACCATGTTTGTTGTATTCATTCATCATTTCTACTTCTTCCTTTGTTTTTTAACCTTTCTCTCATATTAAGCACAATATTTTTGCTTAAATAAAGCGTTTGTTATCGCAAGGATGTTCTACTTTGATCACGTTATGCATAAGGCACATGCACAGATACCTTCTACCAGTTTTAGTAGGAGGTTCATCTTTACTGAGATTTCTCAGCTCTGGAGCTTCATCGGACTTTCTTGTAATTCTTTTTTAAGTTTTGGTCACTCAGATGAAGCTACAGAGGAACGAAACCTGAATTAAGCTGAAATTTCTCTTACTACATCGAGTTTCTCTCATGCCTTCCCATGCATCTAAGGACTAATAAAACCTTCTAAAAATTTTGCTTTCAAAATATTTCCTTACCCTATATAATATTATAAATTATAGTCAATAATAAAACCCTTTTACGAAATTTCAAATCTCAAAGATCCGTGATTTTACTTATTCAATGAATTCGTCTTTCTGAATATTTCTCAAAGTATCGATGTTTTTCGTATGTTCGTGCATTCACCCGGACCCTGAAGTCCATGCAATGAAATTACTAATCAGTTGAACTCTGGCGACTGTTTGCCATTCCGAAATGCTTATTTTAGCAACATTCAACGGAGAAAAAACAAATTTTGATGTGTGATCGCTTATTTGTCGTGGCCATACTTAAGAGCATCACTCTTTGTATAATCTTCAAGTACGAGTATCTTTCTGTAGAATTTTTTATTTAACTTTCCATGTAATTGATATGGTATACCAACACACCTGTTGCTCAGAAACTGACGGATAACATAATAGATCCATATCCATGTTTTACTATTGGAACCGAGTTTGGAGACAGACCAACCATGCCAAGCTTATGCCAATCATACCTAAGATCATTTGTCCAGAACAACTCAATCTTTGTTCGATATGACTATATCACATGGCTCCAAAATTGGAATTATTTCTCAAAATGATCGTAAACTTATTTCAGATCGTCTCCAAATTAAAGTTTTAAAAGAAGGCCTCTTTCTCCGACAACGACCATGCATTTTCATTCTATACAACATATCAGAAATTATGTTCAATCTCACCTCTAACACTTATTCTCTTCATTGATCGTTCTCGTCCATTCCTGTCATAAGGGAGTTATTTTTAACAGATCTAAGGATCCTCCGAATGGTACGGAGTGAAATATTTCGAGGAGAACCTTAAAGAAGGACTTTCTCAGTTGCCTCCAAATCTGTAATCCTTTTTATTATTGACTACAATCTAGCCTTCTGGATAATCAGTCATTTCTATATCTTCTTTCAGTCCATCTTAGATGTGACTTTCGTAATTATTTTTCATTTGGTGTCAGAATAATTTTCACTACCATTCGCCATGTTGATTGATTGTGTAATGAACTGTCGAGAATGCCATGCCAAAGAAATAATCGCTAGAGCGTTTTAGACCATTAATGACTATATATCTTCTTTCAGTCCATCTTAGATGTGACTTTCGTAATTATTTTTCATTTGGTGTCAGAATAATTTTCACTACCATTCGCCATGTTGATTGATTGTGTAATGAACTGTCGAGAATGCCATGCCGAAGAAATAATCGCTAGAGCGTTTTAGACCATTAATGGCTATTCTAAGTTATAAATAAAACGTCAAAGAAACTATTTATATGCATTCCAAACTGCCTCATAATTTAAACCCTGTAAATTCAACATATAGAGGTGGAAATAATATCGTATTATTATTTTTTTGTTTCAATTTTCGTAAAGTCTCATTACTCTAATTTTTCTATTAAAATTATTGACTTAAAATCAATAATACTTCATTGAAACCTACTCGTATATAATAAATATAAATAAGTATTTACCGAAGGAAAATTTAGTCATAATAATCATTAAAAGGCTGAGATTGCTAGAAGTGTTTAGATCTAAATGATTTTATGCAAAATATCATTTTTTTCTTATTTATTTGTTATTAATTCAACAAATAGGAAGATATCATTGATCTGGTGGAATTAATAAAGAGAGTCTAAATGTTCTAGGTCAATTTCCTTATTCTTCCCTAAAAAATTGAGAAGAATTAAAAATAACTTCATAATACCTTTCCATATTATTATATATATATATATATATATATATATATATATATATATATATATATATATATATATATATATATTAAAAAGCTATGTGTGACTTTTTTTTCTAGAATTAAAGTCAGATTTAATCGAATTTATTATTCGATTAAATCTGACTTTACTTCTCGATGAGAAAAGTCCATATAGTGTGTCAAGGAGGCACCCAAGTTAAGTTCTTAATTATTTTGGTTACTCATGTTGCTCATATTTGTTCTGAAGGTTGAAAAATCGTGTCCATGACGGTATTACTAACCTTCCACAATTGCAAATATACACAGCCTCCATCCCTCTATCAGCGATGACTGTTTGAGCACTCACTCCCACCATACAAAATTCCGAGCTTGATGAAGCCTCTGCTGAGAAGAAAAAGTTACTAAACGTGGCCATGCCAAGCTATTACAGTAATAGTTAGACAAGAGAGGGACAGACTTTGGATGTCTAGCTGAAGAATGGTGAGACCAGGATACTTTCTCAAAGGATGGCGAGGTTACTATATATTATGTAATTGATGGGAATATTAAAATAATTTCAGCGAAGGTGACATTATTCTCAAACAAAAGGAGAATAGACAATGGACTGTGAAATCACCCTCCCCTATCAATGCTAACAATTTAAAATACTCTACGGATCCATGATTTTACTTAGATAATCATCTTTGAGTTATACCAAAGAAATGTTGACATTAAATATTACAAAAAAGGTAGCTTGAGAAAAAAACATTACCACTATTCTCTTCTTTAATAAAAACATTTAAGAGTTTACTCCCTGAGAGTTCTAACTCCTCCAATTTCTAATTTTCCTGACTTTAAAACACAAACCTCAAAATATTTGCCATTGAAAAATGACCACTCGAATTTGCTGACTTGGCCTCGGATGGGTGTTAGGAATAATCTGAAACTTGTTGACGTTGCAATTCTTTTTTAAACTGAATCGTTCTACTTGATGAAAAACGACAGAAATGAAATAAAATTGATTCAATTTGTAGCTAAATCTGTAGGAAGAATTTATGAATTATGACTCAATAGGTTTTTAGACAACCTATGCTGGAGTGATGATATGCGGTTGGTATAAGAATGAGGAGAATTCAGTATTCACCTTCGCACTCGTCAGGCTCACCTGGAAGACGCCTTTCATCTACGCCTAGCAAGAGGCTACCCACTCTTTGATTTACCAAGTGACTTTGTTAATCATAAAATAAATTAAAAAACATTTTATCAAAGTAATAACAAGGTAAATATTTTATTTTATTATAATATTTTTTTTCAAGTTCTTTCGTTTTAACTAGTAATAATGTTAATGAGTGTGATGAAATATGTTTGCTAAAATTAAAAGTGAGTGGCCATATGCACGAAAAATTAAACTAAGAGAATATTACTAATGCAAATATTCACTAATATTTCATGCAAAACGAAGTGAATAGTAATCAGGCAAAAGATGAAATGCTTCATTGTCATCAATAGAAAGAGTCAAGTTAGGTCAAGGGGACTCAACCTTTAAGACCCACATTCTTTCTTTTTATCTTCCAAACGTGTTCACTCCAGGAGAAACTTACAGCCTGCATTGCACGAACACCCTCTCCATTTGTATCTTTCATGCACACAAAACTCTGCAGGTGGAGTGAGTATGGAGGAGGATTTTCCTAGTACAAGGAGCTTCCTCATTTCAACTAAAAGCTCGAGTAGTGAAATTGAATGGTTTAAATTGGTGTTAACGTACTACCCAAATCTCTCTTAGAAAATGGATACATCGCAGAATAATCAATTTAGAACTTTAATTTTCGGTCGAATTGTAAGGCTCTTTTTGTAATCAATCTAATCAACTATTTGTAATGAATCTGTTAAAAGAATGATGTTGGTGTGACGTCAGAGGCTTTTGTTGATCTGATTTATAGCCAGAGAAGTTGAGAAAATGAGATGCAATATTCGTCTTGTAATAGATTTCCTAGAAGACGTATTTGGCTTGGTATTTTGTGTTTGCTTTTAATATGGTCATATTTTACCTCCCGCCGCGAAGTATTTTTCTTTACTCAATAAATCCTTGAAGAAAATTAACACGGGAGTCTGCCTCTTTACTTGCCTGGAAAACTTAATATTCCATAGAAATTTTATAATAAATGATTTAAAGCTTTAAACATGTTGGGCCTCCTCCATTTTACTTCAGTCTCTTAAGTGTTGGTCAAATGCTGCTGCGTTGCATGGAGGCCTCCCCCATCCTCCAACGCTGGAGCGTGCTTCCTTTTTCTATTTGTTTAATTCTTTCGGTTTTGTTTGGTTTGCTTGTTTTTATGCACCTGTAATTTTTGTTGCTTTTTTATTCGTGGGCTTTAATCAAGCCTGGAATTAGGCTGTAAGGTAATTTCAACGACTTGTGCCCTTGAACGCAGTCGCTAGATGTGCTACAAAATATTTATATTTATTTACATAAACACGTTGGGTTTAAGAGCTCTCTCAATTTAATACCATTCATTGTTGATTTATTTCCCGCCTACTTTTTTTTTTATTTCGAACCTCTGTTGGTGAGCGTGACCTTCGTATTTGAGACTAACGAAGCTTCAATCAAATCTTCGACAAAACCTAAAATCACCTGAATAATTTATTTAAAAACACTCATATCATGATGGCTTTATCCAGGTAATAAAATCACCACGAGACACTATGAGTATATATTGGCTGATTTCTTCATTAGATAAACAATCAATTAGAATGTTTCCATATGGTATGCATATTTGCTTTTAATTGTAAAAAGCCACCTAAATCATATTAAATTTATACGGAAGAACAGGATTTAAACAATTTGAGTAATTATAAATGCTGATTTTGTTTAATTTAGAGTGTAAAACTGGCGCTGGTTTATACCCTCAAGCTATCATAAAGCGATCGAATATGAGACCTATTTTTTCTTTTCCATTTTCTTCATAAAAGAAAAGCAAGTCTCACACAGATATAATGTGAAAGAAGTGAATCATTTTCGCTTTTTATAATCGCTAGGTATTACTTCTCAAAGGACAACCAGATTGAAGTCATAGTCATATCACTTGATAGGACTTTCAGTTTCAGTGTTACGTTGATTCTGTAATGGCGCCTGCTCATTCTCTTTAGCAGCATTTAATTCAGTTGAGTAATAATGACTCACCACAAATTGACATCTTACGAAGTCTAAGGAAATACTTGACAAAGTTTGTTGTAAAAAGGACAATTTTTTGTAGAATTAGATAGAGTTTAGGTCAAATATGTAACCTTGTTTCACTTAAAACATTTAAAGTTTGTGCTATTTCATTCTCGTTAACCAAAATATTAATTTGTTCATAGCAGAAACCAGAATATTTATATTATTTACTTTTTTACTCTCAATAAGTGTTTTAATGGCTATGATTACATGATGTAGACAAGCAATTTCATTGTATCAGATTCCATTACCTTACATGTCAGTCAACCCATTACTCAGCATGTGAATCAGCTCATTACCTAATTTGTCAGTCGGCTCGTCATTTAGCAGTTCAGTCAGTTTATTATTAATCATGTCAGTAAGCTCAGACCCCTTCTGATAAGCATAATGTAAGAAGATCCTCTGATCGAATAAAAAGTAGTCGCTAAGGGACGGCTCTGGACTGTAGAAGGGATGGTTGAGTTCTTCGAAGCCGTGCTCGCGCAAGGCAGCTTGTGCAACTCTGGCCTTGTGGACGGGGGCATTGTCGGGGAAGAGCAGGACACCACGTGTCAACTTGCCACGCCGCTTCTGACAGATGCATTTTTTCAAACCAGCAAGGTCATAGACTGTGGATAGACTGTGATGGTCTATCCACGAGGCGCATAGTCCACCATCAACACTTCCTCAGATCCTAGAAGATGGTGGCCATGATCTCCCCTGCTGAGGGTTGGGTCCTGGACTTGATGGGGATCGGAGAGCCCATGTGCTTCAAGGAAAGGCTTTCGAGCTTGGTCTCGGGATCCAAGGGATGGACCCAAGTTTCATCACCTGTCACTATGCGTGTCTCGAATATCACCAGGTCTTGGTTTTAGAGGAGCAGCAGCTCCTCCGAACTTTGATAACGTTTAAGTCGATCATGGGGCGTGAGGTTTCTAGGAACCCAACGAGCAGAGACCTTGGTCATAGCCAAATTGTCGTGAATGATGTTAATAACAACACTTCCATGTGATATTCCAAGTTCTCGCTCGATTTCATCTACCTTCACCCGTCGATTTTCGAGGATCATCCTCTCCACACGGGCCACATTGTCTTCGTTGGTCACGTCTGACGGGCGTCCTGGAAGATGGTCCTCTTTAAGGAAATCATGACCATGGCGGAATCTCTATTCTAGCGCGCAATGGTAGCATAGGAAGAAGCGGTGTCGGTGTACACTGCAACCATGTGTTCATGGATCTCTTTTGCATTCTTGCCTTCCTTGGTCAAAAGTTGGATCAGTGCGCTTTGCTCAACCTTCGCCATTAATAAAAAATTTGTGACTGACGATCTGCGATCAGCTACTGCTTCTTAAATAGATGAGACAGAAGCGTGCGGCTTGTCCTAACCCCCCCATAAACAGCCATCCCCCTTCCTCTGTTTTGCATTACCGATTCGCAAAACTTATTAACCGCCCCTCGTATCTAGTACCCATGATCAATTAAAATCAAGCCATTGCAAAACTGGGCCATATAAATCAATAAAAAACACTCGCCGCCTTTATGTGTTTAAACTTCGGCTCCATGTGTGTATTATGGATTAACGCAGGCCAAGTACACATATGTACATATATCCAAGTCATATATGTACGCCTAAAGAATTTGATGCACATGGAAAATTGAAATTTCTTCTCAGTTCCCCCATTTCCATCGTCAACTAGAAGGTATTAATTACGACGCGACATCCCCCCTCCTCACTCAGAAACCAGTCATCAGGATGACATCATCAACTTACAACTAATAGTAATAATAATACAATAAACAGATACATATTTGCAGTCAGACATGCCTGCACACGCAAAAACATTCGCGCAGGTGATAATAACAATAATAATATGTAATAAAATATTGAACACATTCTTGTACATATATACATTAACACACATATCTCTTCAAACACATATAATAGTATTAAAAATAAATTAAACACATCCATACTTTCACACATATATAAATTCTAATAATATAAATTCACCACCTGGTTACACACATTTATATATAAAATCGGGCCATTCTTCAGTTAATCAATCCCTCGATAAGCAGAAGACTCGCTCGGTTTCTCCTCAAAAATACCAATGCTCTATACCGCCCCGTCTGCCTCCTCAACCACAATTTGACTTATAATTTTGTATGTGCTTAGCCAAAGCATTTTTCAGTATTCATTAGTTTTCCAGCAATTGAAAATGACTGATTTCTCCTTCGAAAACTCGTTTCGCAAATAAATCGATCCTAACACTATGATTTGTTTCCTCATATTAATAAATATATATATATATATATGTGAATATATATATATATATATATATATATATATATATATATATATATATATATATATATATATATATATATATATGTATAAATTAGAGTCATTTGTCCAAAAAGGCTAATACATTAACCGCACCAAACTATCTTGGTATTTTTCCATATTTCGTATGTATTTTAAGGCAGCGATATTATATTTAATTAACATGCAATTTTCTACGACACTAAACGAGACGAATTGTGTCACGCTGGACCTGAATTAGCGTCAGATGTGTAAAAAGGCTAATACATTAACTGAACCAATCTCTCTCGGAATTTTCCCATATATATATATATATACACATAAATATATATATATATATATATATATATATATATATATATATATATATATATATATATATATATATATATATATATGTATAATATATATATAAATATATAATATATATATATATATATATATATATATATATATATATATATATATATATATATTATATATATATATATATATATATATATATATATATATATATATATATATATATATATATATATATATATATATATATCTCAAAGTAGCACGAGAGAATGATGAAAATGAATCCATTAAACCACATTGAAAGAGAAAACGGAATAATTTTTCCTTGCAGTAATATTTTTATTACCTTTTTTCGAAAAAGTCCGTGCAGGGAAGCGATTCGAACCAGGCACACTGAGGCAGCGAGCACTGCTTTGATCACAGTTGAAAGTTTTCCGTTAGTACACTACGCTACGCAGAGTAGTGTATCGTTATATCAGACACCTGACTCTACTTCAAGTCCAGCGGAACGCCATGGTTATATCAATCTGGAAGATAACACTTAAGGGGTACTTCTAGTGTAAACTTCTAATTTGCTCTAGTGTCCCTCTTATGCTTATTAATCTTAGTTTTTATATCTCTTCCTGATTCACTATAATAAACTCTGTCGCAATTGTCACAGGGTATTTGATCGACCTTCTAGTTTTAAATCGTAAAAATTCATTCAGGTGGTTAGCGAGATCTCTTCGATAGGTCTCTTGTATTTTCCTTAACTTATTTGCAAAAAAGGACTCTTATGTCTTGATTAGATATTTTTACGAGTTAACACATTTACATAATATCCGTTCACTACCTCAACCAGTAGTATCAATTCCAACTCTCGCCTAGTAATATTGGTTTAATCCCTCGATAATGATATCTGTTCAATCCTTTACTCAGTCATATCAGTCCAATCCTCACCCAGTAATATTAGTTCAGTGAGACTCGATTTAACATATCATGAGACATATCAGATATACGATGCCAAATCGTGTTAGATGATAATGGTATTTCCCAAAACTCTTTTCCAATTTTTCACCAAATATCAAATTAATAACTTTCTAGCATACTGATAGTAACATTAAGCCTACAATTGTATATAACTTCATCTTTTCAACGATTTCTTCAACATAATGAAATGCTTCATGAGTTTAGTCCGGGAAAGTTGTGGTTTTCATTACATATTATGAATATTAAACTTCATCATCTAACTAAAGATGAGAACCTTTGCACTCATTACATTATGTCAATCATAAGTCAATTATAAATTGTGTTGGCGCCGAATTTCTTTAAGTTTCTAAATGTTTAGACTAAGCGGATGAGTTATTCGGCCCGAAATATCAATTAATCGAGTAAATGATAAAAAAATACCGTAGTTTAAATTCGGACTCATGAAAAATGAATTGTTCATAGATATTTCGTGTTATATGTAATAAAGAGAAGCGTCAGAAATAATTTTAATGGTATCCAGTTGATTTAAATCCAACCACTGGTGAATGTTTTCTACATCCATATCTAGAAGCCTTTGAAATTATTCAATTAAGCTCTGGCCTCAATGACAGTGTTTTTTGAGAGGATAACTTTTCCGCTTTCTGAGTTCTATAACTAGGTTTAGTAGCTTATCCCCGCAAACCTCACAGTTAGTGTGCAGTATTTCCTCTCCAAAGGAATTGAAACTGAAAAACAACTATTTTTAATACTGGTTCACACCTTACTTAAAAGTAACACCGACAGTCTTGCGTGGTGTCTCACTACTTGAAGTAGTACCAGCCAAACTTGATTTATTGATTTAATTCACTAAATGGCGTTTGATTATAAGAAATCTTTTCAATAAGGGGTGAAAAAATTAAATATGAATATTAATTAAGAAGGAGATAAATAAGAAAACAAGATAAATTAACAAAAAATTAAGAAGAGAAAGAATATCGCAAATAAATACTGTAAATCACATGTCAACTGATCAAACGTTCTGTGTGTAATGGAGGTTTAGGTTGATACAAATGTAAGGTGTTTAAATAGTATTTATGCATTCATGATAAGAACATTGCCCTATATCATTTTTTTTTTCAAAAAGAAGAAAATTCGTACTTCCACACAATTTTAGTTTCAACTGATTGTTTATAGCACGAGATTGGCATCGGGCTAATTGGTTGAAACTCGCTGCACCCTGCTGTTCTTCCCAAAATTTAGAGAAAAATTATTGTACTGTTTCTTCTTAAATATTTGTTTAATTTCATTGAAAATTGCAAGCAATATTCTTGAGAATTTCCTTTTCCTCTCCAAGGTTCATTTAATAGAAAAATATATAAATAAAGTTATAAGAAGAAAGAAAAGACCCCAAACTAGGGAACGATAAATAATAACATTCATTTACAGGTCAAGATTCGTAACATATGTATGGCACCTCTGTTCTCACTATATTATAACTGCTACCCGTGGTATCAAGATGGAGCGACGAGTTAACACTAGAATGACGGAGCGGTCATTTTGACCAATTTTCAAGTTTATTTATTAAATATTAGCCGCATTTTTTATCGCCATCCGCTCAAATTTCTTGACTTTTATTTTTTATATTCAAAATGGCATTGAGAAAGTATAAAATTATTACAAGAGTCAGGTAACAGGCGATAGAGTATTTCATTACAGGGAGTGTGCTACTATTCATAATTAATTTTACGCTTATTTCAACAGGTTCTGACAACGTTTGTGTGTTTTCTATATAAACTCCCTGCAATTACACGATTGTGCAGTACACGAGTCTACAATTTCTTGTTGCCACACTTTACAATGAATCGAAACGAAAATATTTTGATGAAGAAGAATATATGCCTGAACACAATTTTTCATCAAGTTCAGACGAATAGAATGAAAACATTGCATCAAGTACAGAGCAATGTAAGTATTTTATGATACTGTTGGAATGTCCTTTGATATACCGTTCAAAATAATATATAGCTCTTTAAATTATTATTTATATTATAATTATTGTTGTGTTTATAGTTATTATTATTATCATTATTATGTTATTATATTATTTATATTATTATTATTGTATGTTGCGATGAGCATATTTTATTTCGATAAAAATAAATCTGAACATAAATAAGTGGGGAGATATTTTTATGTACCTTTGTTCAATATGTATTACTATGAATAATTAATGAATCCTTACGTCTTTATCTATATATGAGGAAGGAATTCTTGAGAGTAATACCACTGCAGACGAAGAAGTATTGAAAGAAAATACCTCAGATGAAGCTCCTACATCTGCACATGACAAAAATCTAAAGGCTCCAGATGGGACCCAGTGGATTGAAATCCCTACTGAAGGCTTCGATATTAGTGGAACATACAGTGCACAGAATATTTTTACTGAAGTTCCAGGTCCTTCTGCATATGCCAAGACATATGTTGTGATAAGGAGCATGATGAGCGCATTTTCATTATTCAATGATGATTACATAATTTGAGAGATAATAGATGTACAGAAGAAGAAGCTCGCAAAAAATTGAATGATGAATCATAGACCGTAACTAAGGAAGAAATATATCATATGCTGGTGATAGTCTACGCCAGAGAACTTATTGATAAAGGACATCGACTTGCTTTTCTATGGCCAAAGGGTTAGGGGCCTCGTTTCTTCTCCATGACTATTTCAAAAGATATATTCAAGCAACTTCTTCGATTTTTACGTTTTGATTTGAGATCCACCAGAAGTCAATGAATTCAATCAGATAAATTTGCTCTTTTTTCTACCATATGGAACAGATTTACTAATAATTGCCAATTATGTTACAGACCTGGAACAGATATAAATGTTAATGAACAGCTTTTCTCCACTAAGTCTAGTCCAGAAGCTCCTTCACCCAATATATAGCATAGAAACCAGATAAATTTGTAATTAAATTCTGGCTTACTGGAGACTCAACTTCCTATTGCTTTCTGAATGGATTTCCTTACCTGGGAAAAAATGTTCATCGTCCCCAAAATCAAAGCTTATCGGAATATGTAGTGATTGAATTGGTAAGTACTTTTCTGAGTAAAGGTGAAAATATCACGTGATATGTTTTTTACTTCGGTAAAGCTCGTTAAGACGTTGCAGACCAGGAAAATGAGTACGCTGGAATGAGGAATTGAATTTGGCGTGAAATACCAACAAGGATTAAAACTAAGAAACAACCACTACACTCATCCATTATTTCGAATAATTGTGACATGACACTCACCGTGTACAAAGGAAAAATCTTCTAAGAGTGTACTGATCCTAAGTACTGTGAACAAGACAGTTCATATTGATACTGGTACAAAGAAGTTACCAGATTCTGTCATGTATTATAATAAAACAAAATCTGGCGTTGACAATGTTGACCAGATGGCCAGACTGTACACCAATAAAATGTCCTCTTGGCGTTGGCCATTACAAGTCTTCTATCACTTACTTGATCTTCCCGTGATTAATTCAGTTATAATATACCATGAAGTGGTTGAAACTAAAATAAGTCGACGAGATTACATTCTAAATCTCATAGTTGAGCTACGAGCTTTAAACAGAAGTGTGGATGAAAACCTCGAAGACGAATGGACAGATAAAGAACATTTGGAAGAACCGATAGAAGAACCAAGAACCAATAAGCGTAAAACTTGTCAAATTAGCAAATGCAAGAAGAATAAAACTAATGAAATATGCTACAAGTGCAAGAAATATGTGTGTGGTAAATGTACTGGAATAATAGGCAAGCAAATAATTTGTAGAAATTTTTCATGATATTGATAATAATTGATACATCTAACGACCTAGTATTATTTAAATTACTAAATACTTTTTGATAAATGTATTTATATTATATAGTTTCATCAAGTATTCTATTTGATAAACATAAATGGGATGGTTATTATGTTATTTTTCTCTGTCTCATACATATACGTAAGTAAATGAAAATATATTGATAATGTATTTTTATTTAGCATTTATTGATACCTATTCCATACAATAATATAATAAAATATTTTTAACAGAAGAAAGTAAAACTGGAACTAATAAGAAAACATAATTTTTTTGACATGAATTTATCCAAAAATGTGTGAAAAAACGAAGAAAATAAGGAAAAATAATACCAGAGGTCAAAATGACCGCTCAGTCATTCTAGGGGTGGTGCACTTGGCCGTCCATCGAGTGTTAAGCTGTAAAAAAATTTCAGAAAAAGGTTATCCATTAGAAGAGAAAATGACATTGAGAAAAAGTATTATTTTACGCATAATAACTATTCCTGGTGATATATTCTGTTAGGCGACACGAAAAACAGATCGCTCTAATAAAGTTCACTATGAGAGAACATCATACTTACCAACACCATGCATGTGAAAGATCGATTTGAAACGTCAGCTGTTCTTCACGTCTTTGGCCGAGAACTTTACCCTAAATCTCTTTCACCAGAGGGATTCACGTCACTTATACGAGTTGGCATTCGTAGGCCGTTCATACAGTCATAAATCTCTCCTAAATAAAAATAGCATATTAGGTAGGTTGGACTACACTAATAAACACGTGCTATGGATTCCCCCCCCCCCTCAAATGAGAGGCTTTTAAAGTCAACAAAATCTAATTTATCATATTCCGATCGGATAGGGAGCAACATTTAACGTCACAGAGATGTCAATTGAAAGATAGAATCTGCTTGCAGAAAAAATAGTTAAATTTGAAAGTGGAAGCGTTATGGTCTGCGGCATATTTTCAAACGCTGAACTCTGTCCGCTCGTTCGTTACGAGATGTGGTAAGCGCTGCGGTAAACACTGAATCTACTACAAGAATATGTGATCCCTCTCTCCGAACGCCGGATGTCCGTGAGTATGTTTGCATAGATGAAAATGCTCCGTCCCACAGAATAAAGACGGTGAAGCAGTTCGTGGATGTTCAAAATATCCGGATAATAAACTAGCCTGCAAAGGGGCCTGATTTAGACTAAAAGGAAAACTTATGGCAGATACTCGGTGAAAAGGGTGTATGAGCCGGAAACGAAAGAATGGATGGAGATATATGGTTAATAATGTAAGAGGAATTGAATGAGACCACGCCCAAAATATGAAACAAATTGACAAAACCATGCGGCTGAAGATGCGCTCAAATCATTCAAAACAAGGCACATACTTGTAATACTTAGGATTTTGTGCTTTTGAGGGCACTGTAGAAGTATTCACTGAGTGCTGCCTTCTAGATCGAGAACGAAGGATTCCACACTGGAACTGAGGTAGAGCAATAGTCTAATAATGCCACTCCATTAACCGCACCAATTTGTCTGGGAATTTTTTCCATATTTCGAATATCTTTGGCTAAGATAACCCTGTGATTATAATAGAAACGGGTTTTTACTACAGTAAATATTTCTTCTAATATATATATATATATATATATATATATGAAAGAAAGGTTTTTTATTTTAACTGTATTTGTGTAATTTTTACTTGTTAGGAAGAGGGGAGTGTTAAAACAAATCCTTAAGACCGTTATAAAAATGGTTGAAATAAGTGGTATGAAATGCCAATCATTTAAATCAGTTACCAAATTTTTTATTTGAATAGTAAATAATACCGGTCATTCTTTACGAAGAAATAAATAAGTTCTTTTAATTTTAAATTTTTTTTTAGTGTATTCATGTATTTTATTTCTTTATAGGCACATAAATGGGGGTGTCTGAACAAATAAATTGAACCGTTATGAAATTGGATTGAAAAAAGCGGTTTAAAAGGCCAAAGACGCCGGAAGCCAACAGCTCGAAGGACAGGTAGTGATAACTGTAAAGCGCAAGCTGATCCGTAATGGGCAGAGTGACGAAGCCATAACCTATATATTTGTAGGTATATGTATAAATATAGTACAAGAAAGAGAAATTTGACGCGAATGAGCAATGAGACAAGAAACAGGAGTTTTTTAGAGTTAAGAGAAAGGGACATTAGAAGAAGACTAGAATAAAGAGAGCAGATGGCGGCACAATGAAGGCAATCCTTATATATATATATATATATATATATATATATATATATATATATATTTATATATATATATATATATATATATATATATATATATATATATAACGAGGGGCGGTCAATAAGTTTTGTAGTTCGGATATAAGGAAACAAGATATGAGGAAAAGTGTTTATTATTTTTCAATATAACTACCCTCGACTTCAATCCACTTGTGCCACTTGTCCCTGAGGCTTCGAATTCCGTAAAAAACAGAAATCTGCTGACTGCTGTTGAATCCACTCCTGGATGGCAAGCTGTACATCTTCATCATCCCCAAACTGGCGTCCACGCAGTGAAGCCTTCAGCTGGCGGAATATAAAGTAGTCGCTAGGGGCCAGATCTGGACTGTAGAGGGGATGGTTGAGCTCCTCGAATCCGCACTCGCGCATGGAAGCTTGTGCAACTCTGGCCTTGTGGACTTTGATGACGTTGAAGTTGATTATGGGGCGTGAGGTTTCTAGGACCCAACAGGCCGAGACCTTGGACATGGCCAAATTGTTGTGGATGATGTTGATAACACTTCCATGTGATATTCCAAGTTCTCGCTCGATTTCTTTGACCTTCACCCGGTTAAATTTCGAGGATAATCCTCTCGACACGGCCACATTTTCCTCGTTGGTCACGTCTGACGGACGTCCTGGATGGTGGTCATCTTTAAGGGACTCACGAACATGGCGGAATCCCTATTCCAGCGAGCAATGGTTGTATATGAAGGGGCGGTGTCGGTGTACTCTGCAACCATGCGTTCATTCATCTCTTTTCCATTCTTGCCTTCCTCGGTCAAATATTTAAACACTGTGCGGTGCTCAACGTTCTCTATTGTTGAAAGATTTGTGACTGCCTATCTGCGATCAGCTACTGCTTCTTAAATAGATAAGGCAGAAGCGTCAGGCTACAGTTCATGACTTGTCATAACTTGTCCTAACACCCCCACAAACAGCCATTCTTCTTCCTCTGTTTTGCCCTACCGATTCGCAAAACTTATTGACAGTCCCTGGTATATATATATATATATATATATATATATATATATATATATATATATATATATATATATATATATATATATATATATATATATATATATATACATATATATATATATATATATATATAAATATATATATATATATATATATATATATATATATATACATATATATATATATATATATATATATATATATATATATATATATATATATATATATATATATATATATATATATATATATATATATATATATATATATATTCTAAAATAAAACACAGATATTCTAAAAAAACATCTATTAAAACCTATATAGGATAACTAAACTAAGAGAAATCTTTTTAAAAAATCCCATCCTAAAAATATAGTTAGGATATATCTATATAGATGGATTACATCTATTTAACAAAGAGTATGCAGCCATTTTGTTTGATATTGTAGCGATCTATGGAAAAACTGGCAATTTTTAATAGTAAAAGTAATTAATTATGATCATGCTTATACCTTTGCATCGATGGTTATTTCTCCGAATGACGTTCTAATCGGACGAATTTCTATATATGCTATTCTATTAACTCCCGAGCTTTATTGCTTAACTCTCCGATAAATCAAATTTCACTATTTTAAAATAGCACTAACTTGGTCAGTCAAATTTCTACTATGTTTCACGGGAACAAACTTCTTTCTCATTTCATTTATATAGAATATGTGTTATGCCAGTGGCTGCCACTTGACCCGAAAGTAAATCCTACATTCTTAAGGTTGCTAAACTCATTTAGAAGTCTGTAAAATTATACTCTCTTCATCACGAACACGCATAGAGCTTTCACAATTTGACTTACATAATTTTTATTTAAATCGAGCTATATTTTGATCGCTGTTGCCTAAATACCTCGCATCTTTGATTTCAGTCACAAAGTTATCGTTATTGGTTAGGATAAGTTATAAAATTCGCTCGCAACACCTTGATTCGTTAAGGCTCTAAAGTAAGAATTAATCCTTTATCCTCTCCACAACCGTTGACCATCTCTCTCATTGTGACGTAATGTTTAAAAATTTATGTTTCCATTATTAAAATTGCCCAGAAGAACTCAATTGCTGTTATTAATTAATATACTCAGGATTACATAAAATTTCCTATCCCCTTCACAGGAAATTTATCAGTGACGGTACATCATAACTAAATTCAATGGAAATTTCATACTCTTAAATTAAATGGATAGTATGCCCAATGTATCATTATCATTTAAATTTTAATTACATGTTATAAGTCTTTTTATTAACGGGTCATTTGATGCTGAATTATGTATTGTAGCTTAATGGATGTAAGTAAACGGATGTGTCTGGTAAACTAGTCATAATACTGACAATAATATTCTTGGAAATGAACTAAAAGAAAAGAATATATTTCCTAAATGCCTTTGGAAAGGTTTTGCCATTAGTTTAGAAGAGGCTTTTTGTCTAAGATTTGAATGTAATTGTGGGGGACAATTTAAGATGATAAATTTAATTATTTTTTTAGGAGCCCATCTGGCGGAAATTTAAAATGATGTCATCCGAGCGATTAGCAAAATAATTGAATTCGAGACCGTCCTTTACCACTCTAATGTTCTCCGTTGTTAGAGTTGAAAAGTATTTGATGATCCCTTCGAAGAAGGAACAAGGGACACTCTTCCATTGTCTGAAAATATAATTTCATAACTGACCCTTAGCGCATTAGGAATATGAAAGCACTTATTCCTATAATTTATCCAGAAATCTTTCTCAATTCATTATAAATTCCTTTAATAATCGCGAAAATAATGGTCAGCATAGCAATTTCAGGGGAATCCTCGATCACAATTAATGAACAGGAAAAAGACAAAGAGCATAGTTGTCACTAATTGCATGTATGTCTAGTATATTTAAACCAATATGAAATAGCTTTTTTGACATTATTTTGGAAACATTCACACTGTACCCTAAGTCGTTACAACTTATTGCGGCCTTTGCAAAATTGATACAGATAAAGCTCACATCCGGCCGCTAGATATACTTAATGTAGCTTAACGGTACATGGTGCTTCAACTCTAGGAAGTCATTTTCCCACAGAAATAATAACTGGGCGCTGTTAATCACGAGGATATTATCACAACGTATCACCAACATAATAATATACACTGATTTGTACACTGGAATTAAACCACCAAGTTTCTGGAACATTAACGACATAAAGAAAAATCACTGAAATGCGACTACTAGGAAGGAATGGAGTACGAATATTGAGAATGGACTCAAGTAATTAATCCCCACACTCTCCACCCCTCAAACTCCACGAAGTCTGAATAACAGAAGGCCAAGTGCAGCAAGATATAGTATAAACTGGTAGATCGATGAAAATAATTAAAAGACAATTATTTCTAATTTGAAGGCGGAAAATTAATGGAATATAGGCTGTTTCTTACATTTTCAGACTCCTGCTTATTTGGATCTATGTAACCTGGAGGCTCATAGTATTTATTGATATACCTACCTAATACTTCCTTCTCCCCCTATGGTAGCTTCTGAGATGCACCTTGTGTGTTTTTGTTCTTTTTTAAAACTAGTTCCTGAAGATTTAATTTCTGACTAGGTAGGGTAGTCCTGAAAGTATATTTCGCCATCCAGAGGAGCCATATGAGAGGAGAAAATTTTTTGCAACAAAGTTCCAAAGATAGAGAGAATTATTTTCTTTTACTTTACAGTTTCCTTCAAGATAGACAGGATGTAGGAGAGAAGAGAAGAGTGAAAAAGAAAAAGAGAAGGGAGTGGAAGAGCGTCAATTGCACAATTGCAAACCGTTGGTTGGTAGACGGATCTTCCCAGGAATTCTTTACATTTTATTTGTCGAGAAAAGAACGTATTTCATGGTGTATGTCACATTTTGCTAAAATGTTTAGAAGTTACGCGAGTTTACGACCCATTTATGAAATTCCGACTTAAGACAAAAGGATATTAAATTCTCTGTTGAACATTCACTTACACACTTCCATACATAGGGTATTTCTCGCTCGTGCTATTTATCCACTTTTCTAAGTCCCAAATGATGTGCAAATTCACACTTCTGAAAAAATGGGAGCTATTGTAACGAACCCACTCAATAAGTTTGGGGAAAGATACCTACTTCATTCTTATTTAACCTTAAAATAATTTTAACATTGCTTTCTACTCTTCTTATTCGTAGATTGGATTCTACGAAAGAGAGAGGGATTTGCCTAATCACTTTAGAGGTTGACTGATGAATGGTTTAATGTCTGTGTATAAATAGGTGTGAATTTGTCTATGTTTGACAAAAGGGGATAAAACACAGATTCTGGCCGCGGGCATGGTAAGCCACGCACCGAAAGATTGTTTCTGTGAGCGTTAATGGACCTAGCAAACACGGACTCTAGACATTTCTGCCACTATTGGCATTATTAAGCGCAAAGCCCGCCTTGTAGGAAAGTATTAATGCTGATGAATTCCATATTTTGTCTGATAAGATATTGGCTTCGTCCAAGTGGAAATAGTCCTATCAATTGAGTGAAGTTAAAGCAAAAAAGGTGTCTTTACAGAGAAAACTCTGATTGTTCAGATTCAAGCATAGAGACATGGTCTCGCCCCACTGGTTTTGAAGGATAAATGAGTAAAAGTCGCAAGCATAATCAGATGTACGAGGGGCGGTAAAAAAGTTTGGCGAATCGGTAGGGCAAAATAAAGGAAGGGGGATGGCTTTTTGCGGGGGTGTTAGGACTAGTTATGACAAGTCAGGACCTGAGGCCGCACGCTCTTGCCTTGTCTATTTAAGAAGCAGTAGCTGATCGCAGATCGTCAGTCACAATTTTTGTCAACAATGAAGAAGGTTGAGCACAGCGCAGTGATCAGATTTTTAACCAAGGAAGGCAAGAATGCAAAAAAAATCCAGGAACGCATGGTTGCAGTATACACCGACACCACCCCTTCCTATACAACCATTGCTCGCTGGAATAGGGAGTTCCGCTAGGGTTGTGGGTCCCTTGAAGATGACCTCCGTCCAGGACGCCCGTCAGACGTGATCGACGAGGACAATTGGCCCGTGGGGAGAGGATGATCCTCGAAAATCGACAGATGAAGGTCAAAGAAATCAAGCAAGAAATTGGAATATCACATGGAAATGTTTTCACCATCATCCATGACAATTTGGCCATGACCAAGCTCTCTTCCCTTTGGGTCCCTAAAAACCTTACGAAACCACTTTACGCCCCATGATTGACTTAAACGTCGTCAAATTTAGGAGAAGCTGTTGCTCTTGTACAACCCAGAACCGGCGAGATTCGAGTCACACATAGTGACAGGTGATGAAACGTGGGTCCATCACTGGGATCCTGATACCAATCTCGAAAGCATGGCCTGGAAGCACAGGGGCTCACTGGACCCCATCAAGTTCCGGACAT
Source organism: Ceratothoa steindachneri (assembly GCA_963969495.1). Lineage (NCBI taxonomy): Eukaryota > Metazoa > Arthropoda > Malacostraca > Isopoda > Cymothoidae > Ceratothoa > Ceratothoa steindachneri. Next base: position 103,116,783 of record OZ018327.1, on the reverse strand, counting down.
AACCCTCAGCGGGGAAGTTTATGGCCACAACTTCTGGGATTCTGAGAAAGAGTTGATGGTGCACTATGCGCCTCGTCGAAGGACCATCACAGACCAATATTACGCCGAGGTACTGGCTGGGTTAAAGAAGTGCATCCGTCAGAAGCGGCTAGCAGGTTGACACGCGGTGTCCTGCTCTTCTTCAAAAATGCCTCTGTACACAAGGCCAGAGTTGCACAAGCTGCCTTGCGTGAATGCGGATTCGAGGAGCTCAACCAATCCCCCTACAGTCCAGATCTGGCACCTAGCGACTACTTTTATCCTGCTAACTCAAGACTGCAATGCGTGAACGCCAGTTTGGGTGCAATCAAGATGTCCAGCTCGCCGTCCAGGAGTGGATGTAACAGCAGTCGTGAGATTTCTGGTTGTCGGAAATTCGAAGCCTCAGGAAAAAGTGGCGCAGGTGCGTTGAAGTCGAGGGTAGTTACATTTAAAAATAATAAAACACTTTTCCTAATATCTTGTTTCCTAATATCTGAATTGCAAAACTTATTGACTGCCCGTCGTATCATGAGTTCCTAATCTCGGTTCCTAGCGTTGAATTAACTATACTTACATGGCTGTATTTTCTAAGAACAATCTAACAAGACATATTTAGCGATCGTGTTTGAGAACTCTAAAGAAACATGTCAAAGTAGACGCTTTAGATTTAACACGTTGATCATGAGACATGTATGATACACATGATTACAAATAATTTGCTCATTATGTTTTAAAATATCGCTCTCAATTGTTCAAAACTAGTCCCTTATGTTTAATAAAGGGCTGTATGGTAGGCAAGAAAATCATATTTATATTTTTAGAAATTAAATGTGTTCCCCGAAATGTTTTGAGACGAGATGAGTCAAAATTCTTTCGATAGTTTGTAGTCAGTTGTATAAAGTGATGAAAGATGAATTGATTACTAAAAAATATGCTGTTAAAGTTTTATATGATAAATGAATTTGTAAATTGGCTGACTATGCGTCGAGAAAGTCTGAAAGTTATATAATTGATTTGACAATATGTTCAAAGGAACCAAATTTGTCGGCAACGCAAATTATTTGACAGTACAAAGTTACACTACTACATATCTTATTACTTTTGAGAACTAAATTTGATTAAACATCAATTTAAAAACAGCTCACAAATATTATACTTCATACTAGAGAAGTTATTTTGACAAAAAGGAGCGATATTACTAAAGTTAACGGCCGCCCCAGACGCTTTCATCTTTGGGTAAAATAAGGGTGAAAACAAAATCACAATTGTGGTCTTCAAATGGTGGCTCTTGACTCTCTACTTTTAAAATGTTTAAAGAAATAGGAGGACCCTATCCAGACTCACCAGAGAGGTGGTAGAACAAAGGCGCAAATTTCAAGGCAACAAAGAATTTGAAATTCACTCGTTCCTCAATCTTTCGGAGAATATCGAGAAATATTCCCTCCACCCCTTTTTTTACGAATCAGAGCGGATTCTTCTGGTTAAATTCCAAAAACACTGAAGGAGGCTTCAACAAAGACTCTGTTACCTTGCAACTCTAAGCTGGGCTTTCGAGTTTGATCGCATTGACAAGTAATGGGGCCAGTAGAAGGTCCATATCTCTCCTGCGGCCTTAATCCATGGCCCCTGCATAGGCTAGGAAAATGCTTTACTTGCTAAAAGACAAGCTATTTATTCCCGCGTTGGGCATCAAAGCTGTGTCCTGATCTAAAGCACTCAATGAGTAGAGGACAGTTCTTCCATCACTATTTTTCAGGGTAGGGTATGACTAAATAGGGTGCCGTTTCCTTAAAGAAGCAAACCGAACTCTTTTATTGAAGGCAGAATAATTAAAAATATCAGATCATGGTCGAAATAGAAACTGAGAAAGCAGTTTATTCCTTCAATTCGATCTTTCAATTCGAATTGGTGGAATAATACCATCAGCATTTACAGCACTTTTTCACATATTGTTTATTTGATTCGACTAAACTTTTAGCCACTATTTTTGTCGGCACAAAAAAGAGAATGGCCTCCACTTCCACAGAGATTTTGTACTGAGAACCGATGAAAGTTGTGCTTCTTGTAATGTGTGAATATAACTTTTCCATGATGTTAATCAACAAAGTATCACATTGTTCGGATACTGGGAATAATTGATATGATATTTTAATAGAAACCAAAACAGTTCCAAACTCGTTCACAATTCAACGTCTTCAAAGAAATGTAGGAAGCAGAGACTTAAGTTTGAATTAAGATGTGGCTTTTAGATCCCTCAACACCCTCATTGACCGACCCCAACGAAACCACTTTCCTTTAGTTGCTCCCGAGAAAAAAGTTTGAATTTTAATTGGCAGTAGATAAAATATTATGGCTGCACACAGCTTAGCCAAATTTTTACTGGAAAAATAAGGGAAAGGAATGCAAATTAGTGTTCAGTACAAGGATATACCACAACAAAATATTGAAGCTAAGCACTTTACCTTAATCCCGTTAAGATTCTTAATTAACTTACCGTTCATAATAAACACTTTACAAATATTATATTTGAAAGAAGATAAGTTTATTGGATAAGGTGAAATGAGATTACTAATCAAAAGAAAGCCACGATGCATTTCCTCTGCGTGAATAAGGCTGTTAGCAAAAACACGCGTGTGCCCTTCCAATGGTGCAGCATGAAGCTCTACCTTTGAAAATCTCTGAAAGATAAAGAGGACCATACCTACTTACCCAGAGGAGGAGGGCAAGATGGAGTGAAAACCCATCCTTATTTTACGCTTTTGAAATGTGCTTCCACCCCACAAACCCAGCCTAGAGTAGTAGGTGGTAGACATAACTCCGTTAAGATCCTTCTAGCGTGAGCAAAAACAAGAAAATGAGGGCGGTTTGATCGCTCTCCTCTGACCAATTTTATATTTTCAACAACCGAATTACTAACACTCACCGCATGTCCTTACTTAAAAATGAGAAACCAAGAAACGTCAAAAATAAACAAATAAAGAGTGATAGAAAAACGAAAGGGAAAATATAGCAAAGCTGGATGGGAAAATCCAAAGGTTGAAAATGTTTCTAACATTTGTTAAGTGATATGTTACGCATACTCCTATGTGCAAAATGCTGACAACGTGTTAAAATAGTTCAGACAGTTGGGGCAATGATTTTTTCCGATGAATAATTAGAGTTAGAGTAGAGTAGAATTAGAGTAATTGCAGCTAATGCAACATTATAGGACGGTATTCACTCAATTTTTCTCAGATAAATAAAATTTAATTAAGGAGCCAAAGACATAATAAAACTTTATTTGTACAAAGATGTTCAAAGTAATTTCCTTTATTGGCAAAGGATTTTTGAATTCTTCCCGGGGGCAACAACTTATTCTTCCAATAATCTACTGTCAACTGATCCGCCATTAACTTTATTTTTCACAGATACATTGAATGATATTGAATATTTAATATAGCATGCTACTGTAGAAATTACTGTAAGGGCCTATACAAAATGCAGAAAAAAATACATTTCTGTTTTTTTCGTTACATATATTACTGTAAATATTGCAGCAGGGCACACCCTGAAAAATACACTGCAATACATGTCATTTTAACTTTCTATTATTTGTGTTACTCTCATTTCTACAGTAACATTCTCTATTAAAAATACATTAGCATCATTGTTGCTGTAAAAATAAAAGTAAGTTACCAAATACTTAGCTGCCAGTAAATTTCGATACAAATTACAGTTCTATTATGAACCACAGAGTGTCCACGAAAGAATGACGGCAGGTTTAGTATATATTTTTTAAAATTACAATCGAGTCGATTATGAGTGGCTCAGGATTTGCTAAGAGCGCGCTTAATAATTGTTATGGGATAGTTCAATTGTTATTCAGGAGGTAGTATTGGATGAATATGGAGCCACTATTGGAGGTTCATATTAGGATTAATTGGTGCACAGGAAGGGCCAACTATTTTTTAGAAAAGGGTAACTAAGTGTTCAAATGTTGTTCAACACAGGATCTTAGGCGGATATATTGTTGGATAGATCTGTAATTAAAAGTGATGAGGATACAACAGTTAAAAAGGCATTGAAGTTATATAACCGCAGATTAATGACTTTATGTATTATGGGCTAGGTAGGCATTCAATCCTCCTGAAACTCTCTTGCGGAACACCTGCGTCAAAGATATCAAGAATAATATAAAACGCTTTGAACATAAAAGGATATTTGTATGGGAAAAACTTCCCCATTCACCATTAAGTTAAATTAAACACTAGGTCAGAATTAGAGGCGAACATTCAACACTAACTTCACCCTCAAAATTTCAGAATGCATAATAATACGTAAAACTACTACAAACAGAGCACCTAAACAACAATATTTGAGACAAGACTTCTCAATACTTGCATAATTAATATAATTTCAAACAAAACAAACCACAAAACAAACCCTTAACAGACAGTCAGTAGTAGGCAGAAGGGATCTTAAAATAAAAAAATAAAAATAGAAAAAAATATTAAAATGGACCCCGTTCACAAACAGCCAACACGAATAAATCAGGACAGGGGATTCAAGAAATTAACTTCAACCAGTTTCAAATAAACCGGGGTTGTCTCGCTTCATCCTCACTTACATCAAACAACCCCCTTCCTTTACATTTATGCGGTGATCCATCTCTGGTCAGGAGGTGCCTAGCCACCCACCTCACTGCCCTATTCTCATACACAGTAGAGATTTCTCTCACAAACATTCTTTCACATGATCAACCCACCTTATTATTTCTTACAGTGGCAATCATTATCTTATATTCCACTTACAATTCTACTCCTATCCATAATCTGTATGGTGCCCAGACCAGCCTGGTCCATTCGAGCTCCACAAAAATTGTTATTCTGATATTTCTGTGGCTTTCATTATACGGTAGTAGGATATTATCCTCCAGATGAGCCACGAATGGCTCTACCTACCTGTCTAGTTACAGCCTATGAATGATCACCCTGAAGGCACCCTATATGTGGACCCCATCGGGTAATTATCTCGCTGTTTTAGCTGGAATTTGTTGTAATCGGAATCGGGTTTTCCACTCGGTTGCCGCATCCCATTTCTTACAAAGGAGAGGAAGAAACAAATAATTTTTTGGTGTCTTTACTTGTCTAATTCAAGGTACTGAGGAGAATTTTGTCATCAACAAGAATGTCGATTTAAAGAAAAGTATATTAGCTAAATTTATAGCGGGAGATTTTGAAACTTCAAAAAAAATGAAATCACAAATATGTTACAGTTAGCTACTTGTTTTAATACAGCTTCAAACCATTTTACAATTAATATTGCTATACAGAAGCAAATTCCTTAAATGTTTTCAAGTAGGCCAAACCAAAAGACCTTGTTTGGTCAGCCGGAAAGCACCATTTAATCTTTAAACAAAGGGCGAACTTAGAACAAAAATTTAAATTTAAATTTTATGCTTTTAGACGTCATAATCACAATCTTAGGAAAAATGAACCTAGGCATATTCATAGTATATGTCCAGAAGTAAATGGCAACGTTTATGTAGGCACGGAACTTCGGTAAAGTAAGTTTAACAATGGTCACTTACAAGCTCTAGAAACTAATATAGATGGTTCTGCCATATTTTTATTTGAAGGAAACTTTAAAAAAATAATGAAAAAAATAATAGCACAGGCAATTTTCTCTTGAAATCCTGTTTGTAAGATTAGGACACGAGACGTTTGGAGAGTCAGAAGTAGGGCCAATAATTGCTGACTTATCAAGACAGGTGGGCAACTTTTACATACATGTGTCATGTACAGTGTTAATTAAAATATCGCATCAATTTGATTAAACTAATTGATCATTTCTATTTACCAAAAATGCAAGGTTGCATCTTAGTTATTAATAACTATCAAACAACCGCTGAGTGAAAATTAAAACATCTCGTTAAGCTATTTGAGTGAGATTTTATGTAGATTGTTACCTTTCACATCGCTTACATTTTTATGTATAAAAAGTTAAATCTTTCCATACTAAAAATAAAACTATGTATATTATTAATAAGTAGATAATATTAATTTTGTATGCGTCTGTTTTTTTATAGCAACCAATTGACTTCAGGCTAGAATACTGTTACGAGATCAATATTCCCATTTAAATCACGTTAAAATGAAGACATTTTATTACTCGAAACAGCACTTCTTTATTGTCATCATACGAATTGTCATTAATACTAAAGCTTTATCACTTGTCTATAAAAATAGAAAAGCATTTTTGTTGTCCTCACTCAATCAGTGTACCAAAATAACTCTAGCATTATGTAACTATTATATTTCTCCAATGCTACCATCGACTTTAAGACCTGCCAATCCTTCCTCCATAAACCAGAAAGTATCTTTAGATTGGCCAACAGACAATGATGTCTTCATCCTGCAATCATTTCAAGAGTAAATATCATAATCATTTTTTGCAGTTGAAAGAAACCCTTTCTTATCTTTCAGATATTTTTTCGAACGTGTACAATGTGCTCCTAATTTTTTGGCATATTTTTAAATTTATCTCTTCATCTTGCTTTTGACGTTCTTTTCAGACGTCTTTTATTACGTGGGGTCCAATTGGTATTTCGCTCCATGGCCCACCCAACTTCATTTCAGGTTTCTTCTTGCTTCAACTATATCATGAAATTTGGTTTGTCTACCTAGCAAATTGGCTGATATTTTACCAGGCCAAGCTATCCCTATCATAAATAGTTCATGTGCTGTTTGTTTTATTCTAAGTTTTAATGCAATTGTTTTAGTGAGAATCCAAGTTTCTGCACAATAGATCAAGGTTGGGACTATGCATTGTAAGATTATGTTTGTCTTCCGAAATGAATTTCAACCCAGACTGAATCTAGGTTACATTATTTTTTATCTAATACTAGTAATATGGTAATATGTTGACCTAAATATATATATTTATCCACCATGCCGATTTGGTCGATATTATTGTAATGTCTATCATTTTAACTTCTGGTTGCTTTATTATGCCTTATTTTCCCTAAATTATTTTTCTAGGCCGACTCTTTTGCTTCCATGGTTAATTCCTTGAAACATTGTTTGAATCTTTTCCAGCTTATAAGCTCTGATATAATATTATCAACGAAACTTAGGTAATTAGAACCTCTTTTCTTCTACAGGATTTCAGTTTTGATATAGGCTTTATCTACGCTAAATAACTTCAGATATCACAAACCAAATCGATATGTCCAGCAATTGCTTACTATCTAGAGCTTTGGTATCTACGATCCCACGTACGATTCGAGAGTCGTGGGAACTTTCCCAAATCCACGGACGGACATGCATTTTGAGCGTGTCACCAAATCGCACAGAAAAGTGGAGTAATCGTTGTTCTTTTATTGCTTAATAATTTTTATTTTCTCAAAGGGTAATATTTTTATTTAAATTTATTTCCATATATAATAACAATGAACCAGGTTGCCAATGAAAATACACTGCGTTGTTTTGTTAGAGTTTAACACTAGAAATACGAACTATTTGAAATATATAGTTGACTAGAATCGGGATTTTCGTCCGGCGACTAGCCATATTCTATATTGCGTAGAGTGGCAAAGTTAGGATTGAGCTATTTTCACTCTAATTTGCCCTTGTAAATAGAAGCCTAATGTTTCAATATGTATATCGTTACCTGATCTTTTTAGAGCTTACGAAGCCCTTATGGATCTACTTGCAACTTCTACAAACTGATGTTATTATTTTTTCTCGATCACAAAGAGTTTGGGCTATCAAAATGTAAATAATAATTAAACTTAGATCCTTAATTATATAAGTAGTTTTGTATAGACCTTGTTCATTAAATAAGTTAAGTTTTAAGATCCTAATTACAATTGATACAAAATGCCTTTATTCCGGGTTGGTTGATGGAATATCACTTATTCTTATAAAGCCAAAACTCTTGCAAGACTAATCTATCACCTTCAATTTTCTGAAATAGGCTTCAGATTTTACCTTCAAATATTGCTAGTAAATTAGTAGTAAACTGTTCTCTTTTTTCAAGAATTTAACGTTATTCTACCTTCATGTTACCACTGGTCCATAATTCAGACAAATTTAGCTCTGACAGCAGAAAGGGGAGATGAGACATTAAACTAAATCTATTTTGCCAGGTACTTATGAACTCGGTGTCTAAATTAAATCTTTAAGTCCTATAAAAACTATTGCGCCGATGGTCCTTTGGCTTCAAAGACTTAAGATTCGGGGCGATTATCTAAATGCGTCGCTAAACAAAAGGCTCAGTTCCATAGGATTAGATAAGAAAATTGGATTAATGCCAGATATTCAAACTGGCGCCGAATAAAAGCTTAAATTTGAACTTTCATGGCGTCATTATGTAAATTAGGGAATGATAAAATGCGTTAAATGGAGGGTCTAATTAACGGGATTATTTTGTATCGTTAAACCTGGAACTGAAATTACCAATAAGAAATTTTTGCATCGAGAGGAGGACGATGGAGGTGCAGTGGAAATCATGTGGGGTAAACCACTGCTACACGACCTGACATAATTACTGAATGAATCGAGTTCAGAAGAATAGTCCATCTTCCTAATTTCAATCAGGCAATGTAGTCATCCTTTAGTGCTTCTTAGATTATTTCATTTTTCACATCTTTTACGTTTTTTTTAATTTTCACTAACCTTTATTCAATACGTTCTGCTGATGCCAATATTTTTCGCCAGTTCTAAGTTAAAAAAACGTTTTTTTTGCTTTTAGTAAGTCTAAGGTTTTCTTGTTGCATTTACTACTACCTTCTTGCAACCTTGTCATCAGATTACTCTTATTTTGAAAGGATCGGGAGGGGATTACAACTTTCCTTTTAAATTTGCTATAATACAAAGATATTTTCCTTGAATTGCGACCAAAAGAGTACAAAATTTTCCCCTTTCAACATGGGTCAAACCTTTTCCAGATTAAACATATTCATGGCCACAGTAAAGGCACACCATAGCCATACAAAGCTAAGAACACTCACATACTAAAAACACATCAAGTCCAATGATGTCAACACGATTCGTTTCCATCTCATCAAAAAAACCAGTAAGGTCATTAATTCTCTTGATTTCGGCCATTAAGACAGCAGTGATTTTTCAGATTTATTCTATATTATTCTTTTCACCTTTTGGCAAGGGCCAATTCTAAAATTGTTGAAATATAGCTTAAACTGATCTCATATATACATATATATATATATATTACTCAAATTTCCAAATCCAAAGCATCCACAGGAAGTATTTAGAGGGGGTGTTACGGGACGAAGAGAGATATAGTGAAGAATCTATAAAACTTTATGATCTATATTTATGATTATTACCAACGATTCTGTACGTTTGATGCATAGCTGAATGGGAATCTACAATTTACCATGAGATGAAAACCATCTGTTGCTACAGCATAGGTAAGTGTGGTTTGACCTAACTATATATCTATGATTTCATCCTGAATGATTACCAGTTTTGCTAAAGCTTTGCTTATTTCCCACAGCATATTAAAAAAAATGAATTCAGTAATATACGCAATGTGTTATAACTGCATGAAAATGGAATACAATTAGTATGGCAACCATTATAAAGAATTATTAACAATAACATTGAAATAATGGTAAAATAATTTACTTTCACTGATGGCGAAAAATAGCATTTTCGGAGATATGTTTAATAAAAATAATGCAAACCGAATTTGAATTTTATATTTTTTAAATTCATTTTAAATAAATGGCACTAAATTAGCTATAAATGAATATGGTTAAACATTTTGTCTTGAAATATTTTCCAGTCATGTTTTTAAAGCGAAGCGCAAATGAATACCGAACGAAACTTATTTATGAAAACAGTTTTTAACGATAAACCTTGGCTCTCTATAGCTTCAATGGCGTACCGCAGCACATAAAAAAGCATAAAATACGAGAGAATCATCGTTCAATTCAAGACTTTTGGGAAATAACACCGTATTTTTTAAAGAAACTATTATATAAAAGGAGGCTGGCAGTAAAGGTAGTGGAAAATGATCGCATTTGAAAATAATTTATTATGAGTTGGGCACTATTTTTCAGTACCATGTATTTCTCAGTGAAAACTTGCAAATCTAGGTGAAGTTCTTATGCACAGGTATCTACAGTGTTGGGCAGCCTCTGTAGAATTGTCACTCTATCGAACAATCTACCTACCGAAAGGGTTTAACTACACTGTGATCATATTAGTCAGTGTTTCTTCTTAGTTGAGACTTGTTAGGGAGGGAGGTGAATCAGAGAGTAAGATATTAAAATTCCAAATCACCATTAAAAATAGCAGGTTCACTATGGTACTCAGGTGGTATTGTTGACACTTGTAGCTGTCAACGAGCATGGCGTAGGCTCTTCAATCGCGGGTGATACAGCTTCTAAAAATCGTCTGGCAGTCATCAATCCTGCAGCATAGGGCAACGCCTTAATTCAGTTTGCCGGGGAGTTCCCACGCGACACCTAAATCCGAAATTGGCTTGAAAATTACAAAGAGGTTGTCCGTTTTAGGTACTAACAAGGATGAGTCTGATTTAGACATTCTTATCATATGGATTATATTATTATAGGGCAAATGAAAGAACTCTGCAGAGTAAAACCAAATCAACGTTGGAGATGTTACACTCCAAGAGGCATAGTTGATGATTTGGTCGATTCTAAGATGATTTCAGGGCAGTATCTACTCTAGAGAGATTCAATTGCGATAGTAGAAACTATGGTAATATTGTCTTTTGCAATTCTAACGAACTCCTAGCAAGTTAGACCAGCTTTTTACGAAAGTGAATAGAAAGAATATAAACTTACCGTTAAACAAGTATTCTTCCAATAATAGATGGCATAAATGTTTTCTATAGAATAGATTCTTACCTTAACAACGCTCTTAACGTTGTCTGTAAGTAAAAATGGTGCACTATGGAAAGTTTTGCAATCGCAGCGAATTATTCTAGGTAGTCGAACTGCATTGATCAATGTAATAATCCTGCACATAATAAAGTTCTAGAAATATTTCCATGAAATTTTTTATGTTTTTATATAAATGCAGGCATTTTGAGACAACAAGATTCACGAATTGACAGGTTGTGTTGCAAAAAGCCTTGATATCACCGCAGTTACGCAGACATGGAGAGAAAGTAGTATAAGGAAACTTATTAGATAATTTAAGTCAGTGAACTAATGAAAGGGCAGAAACTGCGGAAATAAACTTCTAGAATTTATACATATTATCTTCCTACATCGAAACGTAAAAGAACGGTCACCCAAACAGAATATGTTCGACTAAATTTAAACAAATAAAGAGGAATTAGTAGAATTTATACACGTTGCAGAGACAGGAAAGGGGATAATAATGAAATTTAATTCAATCGAAATATTTCTAAAAATGGTCACTAGAGCTCTCACCTTATCTCGAACTTTAAATCTTGTAATTTTGATATTTTTGTTCTCGCTAAAACTTTAAATTGAGATGTAATTATAAATGTTAAAAAACCTCAGTAAATTATAATGATTTCCATCCGGGTTTTTAAAATGAATAAGGAAATATTGCGCTGTCAACAGAGAGGTTTTAATAGGTGAAACTAGGTGCTGAGAAAAAAATATGGAAAATAAATATGTAGAGAAGAATGTGAATGATTTATAAAATATTGAAAACCAGAATAATATCGAGAATTGAAAGAGAGTCATTTATCATCTTCGTCTTGTCAGACGAATAATAAAAATCAGACAAAAGGAAACTTAAAAAGATCTATCTTTGTCAAAACAAGGGCAAAAACGAATTGATAGATAATAAATAAACGCAAGACAATTAGAAAACAAATCGTCTGCCGTAGGTAGAGTTGTTATTAATAGAAATTTCTCATCAAGGGCCTCCATCACTAGTTGCGTTTCTCAGTCCCTTGTGTTTGTTAATTTATAAAGCAGGTTGGAAGGAAACGAAGGTCCAATTTTAGGGTAGAAATTAAAAATAAAAACATATGACTATGGAAATATTTAATCATAAACTGCACCTTAATTGTTTTCTTTAACCTCATTCTATCCATCGACATATTTGTAAATGCAACGCCCTAAAATACTTTAGGTGTTGATGCTAAAAATGAATCCAACTCCTTCTCACCTCTTCTCTTGATGTCAACTTAAGACCATCCGAATGATTCGATAATCCACTAAACCAGTGATAATCAGAAAGAGCAAGCAAGCTCAGGAGAATATGAAGGATAAATCAGTATATCCCAACTGATCTGGTTAACGAGATCTTTGGTCATTCCTGCTATGTAAAAAGGGGCATATCATGATGGTGGTTGATACGCCTTATGCCGAATAAGATAGGTCGTCCGTCTGTGGTTCAAAGTGACTTTCGAAATTGATGGCAGTAAAGATTATTGTTAATTGTTTGATTGTTTTCTAGCAGTTTGAAATGGATAATACCTTTAATATCCTACCATACATTCAACATAATCTTTTAGGGATGAAGTGCTACTATCGGTCGTTGATATATCTGTTTCCTTGACTGATCTATGGACGGCAGCATTTAACGTTAGGAAAAGATCCATTTTTCATCACCAGTAAAAAGCGTGCCCAAAAATGGTGTCTGAATGTGTCAAGGAAGCGATGACTCTCACAAAGCAACACGCTGTTTTAGATTTGCCGTAGACAGTTCGTGCTAGACCCATTTTCCAATCTATACAACGGGTCCAATCTTTTTCTCTTGGCGTGGATAGTCTGTGACTTCCATAAAAGTAGTATAGGATTTGGTGTGAAAACAGTTTCCAATTATTTGGAATCATGTTCTTTTGGACGATCTTCTTAGGTGCGTTATTTAGACTTAATCTCCATTTCAGAAACGGAAAAACACCGACTGTTCTACTAGCCCTGACACCTAATGGAACTCATAAAGTAACACATGTCTAAGATGATCTTTAGGTGGGAGAACATTGGGGTCAATAGCTAAGAACATTATGAACAATAATTTTAAAATGTGAAAGAAAAAGGTATAAATTACTCATTTTAGCGTTCATTTATATATATATATATATATATATATATATATCTATATATATATGTATATATATGACAGGAAATTTGTTAACGGGGAATAATTTCATAGTGACAGTGATAACTTGCAAAATTACTATGATATATTGGTCAATGATCGAAAATATGACAAATGCAATTTAAGTTTGACAAGTGTAGGTAATAAATGAAGAAAAGAAAAGATTATGTACAATACGGGGGATATAAAGGAGGGGAAACATCGCACTTTAGGCACTCAAATAAGATTCTAGAGTACATAGCTAGATATTTTACGTTTAGATCGAAATATTTTGTACTTCCCTAGTAGAAAGTGCTTGTAAGACTTGATTTGGAGTATGAAGTACAATTCTGGTATCCATACAGACAAATAGTCATTTCAATCATGGAATGCTTCTCGCTTCGATCGCCGAGATTAATTGCTGAACTATTAAATAGTGCCTATCAATAAAATCTAATGCAACTCAATCTGCTTTAACTGAAAGATTGGCATATGAGCAGCCAACTAAAACCTGCTTTATTAAATATTAACCGTGTTAAATGATATAAAATCTAACTCAATACTTGCCCTAGAAAACCTAGCATTAATGAGAAGTAACGGTTTTAACCTAGTAAAGAAGAAGTTTAACAGTGCGATAGTATAATATTTCTCTGTCTATATTTTAACAGTAATTTGAGATAATGTGCCAAATAACATCGCTTAAAGTATTAAAGTATATATATTTACAAATAGAATAGATAAATATGTGTATTACATCCCAATATGAGTCTCAGGATATCAGTGTAAGGAAATTAAATTTTTGTATCATATATTCGCTTTCTTAACCTAACTTTGACTATGAATTATATAGTTATCGTATACAGGTAAAAGCACTAGCGATAGAGCAATGACTTACCCTAAAATCGATTATCATTAAAATCATTTATTTGAGTAAGTGACGTGAAATGTAGCGGAGAGAAATAAATTTAGTAAATAAAAGAATTTAATCGGAAAACGAAACGAAACCAAGACATCGCCAGAAAGTATATGAAGAAAAGCTCTTATGGTAACCAGTGAGAAATGAAAAACTGGTAGCAGTGCAGATCAAAACTAAATTAAGGAAATAGACTAGAAGGAGCGGAATTCCTCTAAGCATTCCATTCTATGCTCACCGAAGGCGTCTCCTCCCGTTATTGACTAAGGCAAAATATAAAATCTTTAAAGGGAAAATGTTAATAAATGAGATCTAAGAAGAAACACGAAAAGGAACTAGGCACGAATCGAAACAGGTTTGTAAGAGATTTTAAAGACGATAAAATAATTAAACACAATCTTTTTTTTGGAGCCAACTTGGTGGCGCTTGCCCGCAAGAGCACATGTCCCCTTAATTCAAATTTTAGCCTAGTATAAGGCAACTTTATAATTTACACTAAAGATATAAACAAAAAAGAAAAACAAAATAAAACCAAACAACAAACCAGAAACTTAAACAAAAGCAAGAAGAAGAAAACGGCACGATCCAACGTGGGGACGAGGCGTTCTTCCCCCGTGGCCTGATCTTGGGACCAAAACTAATGAGAGCCGAAATAAAATGGGGGAGGCCGGCCTCTTCCAACCATACACCAATGGTGGGTTGTATCGGGCCTGGGGGACTATGCTTTCCAAGAAGGAGGCGACACAATTAGTGAAGGCAATGAATGAAGGTTCTGCATAAGTTCTAAGCGTAAAAGGAACCACAAGTCTTCCTAAATCCACAATTTAATTAATTTTAATTGGAATCTTTCGAATGACCAAAACCCCCAAAATGTTTATATAAATAAAAAACTAGAAGCAATAAGTCATGATAAAGTATATTTAATTTAGAAAGCAAATTAGTTAGACCCTTGGATAGCATTTTTAAAAAATCCTTTTCAGTCCAAAATATGAATTAGCGAATCTCATCATGGTGGTGAGCGCCAAACTTTAACCAGTATAGAACTGTATAGACCAGTATAGATTTTACAACCTCAGTTGTAGGCCCCAGTCAACATTATCAGAATTAAGTAGGGTCGTGCCTTCTGTCTGACTTAAAGAGAGACCGATTTGGAGTGAAGGGAGGCTGTTGCATGCTGTGTGGATTTTATAGCACTTCCATTTGCTAAAGAACCAAGCAATATATTGAAGTAGGAAATGAAAAAGATAGGTAGAGTAGTCAGTCATGGCCAGCTGGATATGCCACGACCACACAACCTGGATGCAGTCCTGGTGTGTGGACTCCGGATTCGTCTAAAGGAGTCCAAATACCGAATTAGGAGAGTACCCCAGCGTTTAATCAGTTTTAAGGAAATAGCCGGTCAACACGTAAGGATCCAGTAAAACCTCGAGAATTAACCAAAAATATATATCTTTTAATTTATTAATTAAATCAAATATTTACACTAAATTCTCTCAGTTTAAAATGGTTCACACGATTCGAATATTTGCCTACTCATGACTAGGGCTCTTGATCAAAACAAAGCAAACTTAACGTAAACAAACGAAGTACCAGATAACTAATTTCTTGAGGCCCTTTAAGTTACAGAGTTGAACAAACATTTACTCTCCCTTTTATAAATAAAATATGACAAAAGTCACTGAATAATATATCTACTTTAGTTAGTTTGGGACAGTATTAAAAATCCTAATTAATCAAAACAAATATATATAGTCATTAGGACTTACATGACCTTGATTGTAACAGGGGTTGACGGATGTCGCTACACTAGATTTTTCAGTGAGTCTTCGGGAAACTCAAGGCTTTAAGATAAAAGGGAAATTCTGGTGTCCAGTTATTAAGATAAAGGGGGAAGGGGGGGATGAGGAAATTGTCACGGTGACGGTAGAAACCGATACCGATCTCATCTTTTGACTTTATCAATCCGGTTATACGTCTAAAAGACGGATAGAGAAGTTGTGCTCTCTGGCTCAAAGTGTACTCTTCTTTCTAGCTCTTTAGTTCTTCTTGTACCCTTATCTACTTTGCAGGGTAACCAAACTTGGTTTTGGTATACGGGGTGATCACGAAAGTAATTGAAGGGAACTTACTTGGGGATTAATTCTTCTTCTCTCAAAATTACTAAGCTTTAGATTTGAGAATCCCTCAACGGTCAGCGGATCTTCCTTTATTTCGCTCCCGAAATCCCTGTTTTTGCACTAAGAAATTTAGATCCTCCCAGATCTCTTGCTAAGTGTGTGAATGATAAATCAGTATGGCACCGATAAGAAAACAAGACGAACTTCTAAATCTTAGAAGTCGAGTCCGGAACAGGGCGAGAGACTGATCACAAAAATCTAGTCTATCGGACATAAATATTAAAGCCCTCTTAGGAGAGAGCGAGAGAAAAGTACCAGAAATTGAGGGGCGTGAGAAAGGGAGTTGTCTGACCAACAGGCAAACTGCCGAAGGACTCTGATCTCACCGCCGAGTGGGTAGTTACTGACCGGACTCCAAAAGATCCAATTACCCATGAGGGCAGGAGCTCCACGGTTAGAGCGCCAAAGAGTGGTGTCAGATAAAAAAGACCACCGAGGAAAAATAATGAGACAGTTCTCCGTGCCTCTCATTAAGTAGCAAACCTGAGCTCTGCGGTGTCACCCTCGCCCTCTCGCGCTCGCCTCAGTTGCATTACCCCATCATCCTTAATTGGGCGGTCCCGGGTCTATAAATAAGCCCCGTGAAGAAAGAAGAGATTATTCTGTTAGAGACGATAGAGTATTGGTTTTTGTGATCAGTTCCTCGCCCTGTTCCCGACCTGACTTCTAAGTTTTAGAAGTTCGTCTTGTTTTCTTATCGGTGCCATGCCGATTTATCCTTCGCAGACTTAGCAAGAGGTATGGATGGATATAAATTGCTAAGTGCAACACAGGAATTTCGGGAGCAAATTAGTCTTTTAGACTAATAACCAGATAGATAAAGTCATAAGAAGAGATCGCTATCGGTTTCTACCGTCTCAGTGACAACCACCCTCTTTTCCCTGCAACACGAAGACTCGTGAAAAATCCAGTATAGCGACATCCGTCAATCCCTGTACCGATCAGTCTCATGTAAATCTGAATGAATATATATATTTATTTTAAGTATTTAGAATTTTTAAAACTGTCCCAAGCTAACTAAGGGAGAAAGAGTATTTCGCGACTGCTGTCATATTTTAGTTAGATTAGGGAAAGTAAATTGCGGCTTAGCTTCGTAACTTAGCGGCTTCTAGAAATCAGCTATCTGGCAATTGGTTTGTTTACGTGATGCCTACTTTGTTTTCATCAATAGCTCTAGTCAAGAGTAGGCAAAATTTAGAATCGTGCGATCGAAGACCACGTTAACCTTATAGAATTTAATGTAAATATTTGAGTTAATTTATAAATTAAAAGATATATATTTTTGGTTAATTCTTAATGTTTTACTAGATCCTTTCGTGTTGCCGGGCTCTTTCCTTAGAACTGATTAAACGCTGTGGTATGTTCCTAATTCAGTATTTAGACTCCTTTAGACGAATCCGAAGTTCAATCAGCAAATATAGAAATTATTTCCCTTCCAAAGTGTTGTCAAACTGACTCACTAAATGTCATTAAATATATAATTACTTTGAAAAGGAGATATTATATCGGAGTAAATGTTAAACGGCCAACAGTTGAAGAAAAATTCTCCAACAAAAGTAGGGAGACAATTCCTCAACAGTCAACTTTAGCAGAATTAAGTAGGACTGCGCCTTCTGTCAGACTACAAGAGAGACCAGTTTAGAGTAAAGGGTTGGCTGTTGCACGCTGTAGGAATTTTCTAGAACCTCTTTGTGCTAGAGATCCAAGGAATATCTTGAAGTAGGAAATGAGAAAAATATGTAGAGTAGTGAGTCATGTCCAGGTGGATATGACACGACCACCCAACCTGGATGCAGTCCTGGATTAACTCCAGGTTTGTATCTGTGCAAGTGGTGCTATCAAGAATCAGTTCTTGATCAATATTTGTTTATATTAACGATCTTACTAGCCATTTAGAATGTACACTTTCAAATTCTCATGATGAGAGACAGGAAATAAAATAAAATATCACTTTGATCTAATAAATTTAAATAACACGTAGGTAGAGCAGTGAAATTGGTAAAAAGGTTGACAACAAAATTACCAGGAAATGTACAATATAATCTAAGCCTAGTTTCTTTGATATCTTTTGCGTGTATTGACTTGAGAATCATTTGAGAAATATTTGGTTAAACATGGCCCGTGCAATTATAGCCATATTGTTATATTCTCGCTTAATACTTACTTTCAAAATGATTTATTACGGTATACGAGCCCCTGATGAGACGTTAGGTTAGTGAACATGAAATCATAAATATATAGATTAGGATGTCATTTAATATTGTTAGACTTGTAAATATTAGAATTTTACCATTTCACTACTATATTTACTAGGTTGGCTAGAAAGTCCTGACTCACTTAAAAAGCGGAAAGAAAACCTCCCAAATTTTGGAAAAACACTACCATTTATTCTCTAAAATAAACTCCATCATTCTGTACGATATTCTTCAAGTGATCAGCCAGCATCCGAATCTGTGCCAGATCTCCGTCAGCTTTGAATCAAAAACTGTAAACAAACTTTCGCTTCCTAAGTAAGTCAGGACTTTCTGTCCTTCATATACTTGTATCGTGTATTTTCTTCTTTTTTTATCCTTTCACATATAAAGTACATAAAAACATCTACATTAAATTGGCAATTTTTCTCCTTCTATATAAAATTTTTCTTCTTTATTATTAGATTTTTAAACTCCATATTTTTACTCTTACTCAAATGTGTTAAATGGAATCATGCAAAAATAATATTATCCAATATGGATTGGATATAATATGTACACATATGGAAGCTTTCAAAAATAATATTATCCAATATGGATTGGATATAATATGTACACATATGGAAGCTTTCAAAAATAATATTATCCAATATGGATTGGATATAATATGTACACATATATTTCTTTTAATTTTTAAATTCTAGTCACTGTGATAGGAAGGTAATAAATTTATAAAATATATGGCTATTATTATTTTTTTAATGTTATTTGATATTTCCCCTTCCCAACCCGATTTGAACCAATTTAGTTTGTGTTTTAAATAAGTAACCCCCATCTTGATTTACACCAATTAGCTAATACCTAACTCATTACTCTTCTTCTGGCAAGTGTTTTCTGATTTATTATAGTCGGCAAAATAAAAAAATTAAACTTACCGCAAATGATCCATGCAAGAAGAGATTAAACTTGAAGAAGTAAAAATAATCGACAGATACATACCCAATGAATAAAAAGTGATACCTATTTAGGTATTTGAATCGTACTCGAAAGAGCTTTATTATTTGATATTCTATTTAGAGCAATGGAAATAAATACCATATAAAGGAGCGGTTTCAATAGGTGATAAATCTTTTTTCCTAAACATTATTATCTTAGTATCGGGCCAAGTTTTCTTGAACTTGCACTGGACATTTATACGGACATTTTACAAATGAGCTATCTAAATTGGAAAAATTTAAATGCTACTCTTATGTAGAGCGTTCTTTTAGTTGCTAAAGAATACCAAACATAAATAGTATAAAATTTATAAACAACTTGATATTTCCTAATTATGTTAAATACAATCAGGAAGTACTGGTATGTGCTTGGTACAGTGTATCCAAAGTTATGAATACGCCCATGACTGGTAGAAAGCACAATTCTCCTTAAGTTTTCTCTAATTTCCCAAAAAGGAGGATTCCTTCAGGAAAATATACTTGCCGAGTTTTTAATCGGATCCAAGACGGAAGAAGGGACACTATTAATTCTCACAGCATTACATTTGGCAACCATATTAGTTAAAATGGGGAAATTCTGAGAACACTTCATCCCATAATATTGAAGGAATTAACTCCTCAAATCCTAAATATTTCTTGCCATGTTCTCTTTCAGTTTATTTCTTTTTTGTGTATTATCTTTTCTTTTTTTCATTTAGTAACGAGCTTCTCTTCGTCAAGATTCGTTTAAATAAATCGAAATTGGCTTCAAATTCAAAGTTGGCACCGAATATTCGCTGTTATGATTCTTAATAATTTACTATAGCATTGAAATAATGGCAAGGTACTGGTTAAGTGAAAATCGGTTTTGGCTGCATTTATTTCACTATTATCGAAAAGTATAATTACTATTAAGGAGTAATTACTACCTCTAACATATGCCAAATTATATATTTGAATAATCGGTACCTAATATATATATACTCGTATATATATATATATATATATATATATATATATATAGGTTGTTTTGGAGAGTACGAAAATAGGCATACGTTTCTTTGAAATTAAAAGCAGATTATCGTAAATTAGATTATAGAGTTAAAAATTGAATTGAAGCTTAAAGGATTAACAGAATTAAAAACAAGCAAGTACGCTTAGATCCACTCGAGAGAAGCTCAATAAAGAAGAAAAAAGGCAGAATTCAGAGGTGGGGAAAAGTTCATTGATAAAGTGTATGCAAAAATAGTGACTTTAACAGTGACTTTAATCGTAAATATATTGACTGTAGTGCTTTCAACCAAATTCTTAGTCAGATTATTCTCAAAGTTGAGTTATTTTATATGGAAAGAAATTCTGTGTCATTACAGAGCTTGATCTTTTATTAAGTGGTTTGAACCTTTATTTCTAGCCGTCACCCTAATAACTAATTCAAATTCTGAAAAATAGGTTCAACTAGTTCAATTTACATTGATATTATCGAATTCTGAGGTTAGGAAAAAATTCTTTGCTCGGCGTTGTACCCATCCCAATAATGCAAAGTCCCTTCGCATTAATACCTAAAAGAATTGTAATTCATATTCCAATATCCACAGAGTTCTCCGAGGAGTCGGATTGACTTGCAGTGGCATCTCCGAAAAGTGAGTACCTACTGAGTAAATTGTTGCCAAGACGACTTCAATAAACCTTTAGAATGTTGCTGAAAAAATAATCCTCTTATTTTGCACGTGTCACTATTTTATTTCGTTAGCTTATTTAGTATAATTTATTGAATATACTATTGTATATATTAAGTCTTCATAAAATAATATATTAAAGTTCTGCCTTCATGTACCATGGAAATTTCATTTACCTACACATCATATTTAAAAAATTATTTTAATAAACGAATGCTCTCTTTTATTTGCTCGGTATTATATATATATATATATATATATATATATATATATATATATATATATATATATATATATATATATATATATATATATGAGCAAAGAGAATGGTCCCTGAACAGATCCATAAGAAGGCCGCCACTAGTAACACAAGCCCCGGAGAAACTATTTCCATTTAGAAAAGTCTTGGTATACGGTTTTTTATCCCCTCTTCAATCCATTTTATTACATTCACCACTAATTCCTGAGCTCTTGGCTTAAAGATATATCTTTTATGCGCAACGATGCCAAAAGTATTTTAAAGTCAAGATAAACCCCATCTACAACTTCATTTTGGCAAAAAGTTATTGTCAATTTATTAACAATATTCTGGAAATTAATTAAGCATGAATGCACTAAACGAAGGCCGTGCTGCTTGTCTTTTATAAATTTATCAACCTTTGAGTGAGAAAGCACTTTTCTATTGTACTTTTTTGCGGAGATTATCAAAATGACCTTTATTTTTCAGGAAATAACTTCATTTTTTTCTAATCTGAATATTTAATTATTTATTAATATTAGATTATTCAGTATATAGAGGTAGGAAATATTTGTTATTATTTTTATTTTATTTAACAAAAAGTACAAAAATAAGTGGAAACAAAAAGCTTAGTCATCAAAATAAATTAATAAGGCGTTTTAATACATTTCAGAGTGTGGTATTATAAAAATATATTTAAAAATATAATAAAGATTTAAGATTTTTTCAAAATTGCTGAAATCTATACAATAGTCATATATTTTTGGAATATTTATGCTTCTTTTCATGTAAAACATCTTGTGTGTCTCTTTGGAGGGTCCAGCAGAAGTTAGCAAGAAGTGCTGGACTTCATTTTCCTTTATAACGAATTTCTATAGGCACAATATCTTGGTAGAATCTTTCGACATGCTTATCGCTGACGTCTGCTGGATTTGCTGGAAACAAAGACAAATAGGAATGCAAAAAAAGGAACCTTTACTTACATACTACATTCTAATTCACTATAAGACCTAATCAAATTCTGAAAAAGATTGTGGTCATTTTCTAATTTGTGCCTTCTAAGGAAACCATTACATACACCTTTGAAACTATCCCAGGCCTCAAATTCTGGTTTGCTTAATTTTCCCTCAAACTCACTATCTACCATAGGTTGTCGAACCTGAAGCCCAACAAAGATTCTTTCTTTAATTTTAGCATTTCTAATTTTAGGAAATTTTGTTTTTAAGTATAATAAGGATGGCTAGTAATGCTTTAAGACTTTCATAAATTGTTTCCTCAAACCTAATTTTGTGGAAAGTGAACCATTGGTTTCTTAGGAACCAATGGTTCACGCGGGACATTATGGAAACCTACTTTTGTCTCTTCTATTAAAGGCTATTTTAAGCGAATGTAATGTTTTCTTCGAACTCTCCTGTCCCACTAGCACAAAATATACATGAATTTTGTGTATGTTGCCTGCAAGCCATTTAAAATGGCTACTATAAGGTAACAAAAAATCAACCATTTACGAGTATGTTCACTGTATTTAATGCCATTTAAAATGAAATCTAAATTCTCATAAGTTTCTTTCAAAACAACAGAGTGAGCTACTGGTATCCATGGTAGTTTATTTCCACTATGCATAAGCACGGCTTTACTACTATATAAAGAAGCGTCAATGATAAGTCTCCATTGAATGAGTTTATAACGTATATCTAATTCTTTAAAGAGACGTAGAATATTATTACAGTAGCATAAATTGTTGTCAAATGAAAATTTTTCTTGTAAATTGTTTGATCGCATGCGAAACTTAATAATTTAAACATTTCCTGCTGCTAAATTTCATTCTAAGGGCTTGAGGCCAGGAATTCACTCTGTTGCTTTGTTATGTTTAGATCTCTTACAAGATCAAATAGATCAAGTTGTGAGAAAGGTTTTGGAGTAGAATCAATAGTTTCAGGAAAATAAATTTTAGTTTCTTGTTCACATGATTCCATATCTGTTTCATTAGAGTTATAAAAAAACAATTTCTGCACCTGGTTCAGGTACTGAAATGTCTTTTGTGTGAGGTATATTCCGAATAGCAGATCTAAGGTTGGGATAGACTCGTACCAAAGCTGAAGCGCACTTCGTTGTTTTACCTAAAAGTAGGGAAATTATATGCATAGAATTTAAACTATTGTACATAGGTCTGATTACAATAATTACAATAAAGTGGTTCTAAATGTAATTAACTTTCTATTAAAAAAAAATAATATTATAGTATACTACTTCAAAATATAAGTACAGTGGAGAATAAACTATTACTTAATTTGTATGTCTACCAAATCGAAATAGCAGTAGTGGCATGATCATGGTGCTATCACCATAACATTGGAACACCAAATTGAAGGCTTTTCATTTTTCCTTTAGACCATTCTGATAAAGCATTAAAGAATTAAAGCATTCGTGAAACAGATATGTAATCCCGATGGTTTATCTTGGTCGCCAATTTAAGATCCAAAATACAAATTATATAGATTTTTCACTTGAAAAGAAATTTTTTGTGATTTTTTAAAATATGTTACTGAACCACATATGTAACAGAATTTTCTGGGCTATTATTACATGGTCCTTTTGGCATTTTAATTAAAATTTTTGCTTATATTTAAAGTTTTATTTAGTTAAATAACCTGAAAATAAGAAATAAAAGAATGAAATATTCAAAATTTGACAAAAATCGTAATTGGCAACTTACTAAAAACGAGTCATTTCGATATAAATGACTTCCATTTTTTAAATCTATACAAAAACTACATTAAAAAATGTTATTCTAATTTTTGTAGTCGAACTTAAGTTAAATTATGTTAGAAAGTGTTATTATTGCTTTATTTATAGTAAAAGATGAAAGACGAAGTTCAATATACCTTTCTGTGAGGCTCGAAAAGTTTAAAACTTAATCACAATCTAAAATTTTTAAACACGAGCGAAAGAAACAAAATTATACGATTTTAAATCTAGAATTAGCTAAGAAATCACCCCCAAATTTCTTGGTCTTTTTTGATTAAATCGAATTATTTTGTTATTAATATGGCCAACATGATTATTATCAACTTACTTCTCTTCCTTAACATAAATTTAGTCCTGTATATTTCACTACTCAATATAATCTTTTTTCCTTTAGGAATTTGTGAGGTCGATATTCTATATAGTCCACTGTTTCATTAAAACAATTACATTAGGAAAATTGAAGTCAATACATATAACAGTTATCTTTTGTCTAATTAAAGTCCAAGGTGTTTCAAATAGAATAATATCATGCTCTTATAATTTTAAACTTTAGATTCATTTTTTTACTTTGAAACCAATAACTTCAATTCATCAGTTTTTCACGCAAACCGTTGTTTGTGAAAAACAAGACAATTTTCGTATTAGATTTTTAGAAAAGATGATACATATAGTATATTGTATAATATTTTCAGTGCAACTGGATCTCGAACAGAGTAAGAGCATTCAATTAATGAGATAGATTTTTTCCGGCATTGATCTTATAAAAAAAGCGTAACGAATTATATAAAAGTTTACCAAACCTTGAAGATCATATTTCGTTTAGAAGTTGTCCAGCTGTAATAAGCCACTTATGTAGTTCTTAAAAATGATCCTAAATCTTGAATAAATATGCCGTTTCTTCCAGACAAAGAAGCATTTATTATAATATAGGACGCTTTGCCTAGGAAGCTGCTGTCAGTACCACACGCGGTAGCATAGCTGGAATGATGCATATTTTCGATATAAAAAATGTAATTAAGGTTAAATTAGAGCATAATTATGCGTAACAAAGTCATTTACAAATAAAGAGGTAAACTCGTTAATTATTCAAACATAGAATGGCTGAAGGAGGGTTCTTCCAGAACTCAGAACTCATTCTTCATGATCAAATGGGATGAATGAACTCTTCTGTACAAATAATGATGCATCATTGATGCAATTATTTAAGGCGAGATGAGGCAATTAGCTTGAGAGGCAATTACATAGATACGGGTAAAAATCGAACGATATTAATGAAGTGAATTTGAACTTAAGACCACCATACAGGGACGTTCAAAACATCAATTTAGATTGGTAATGAGATTAGGATGAATAGCGTAATTGGTGCTCCAGAGATACCAACCATTAGAAGAGGTGGCTCTTACATCTCTACAACGTCGCTTACTGAGTAAATAATAACTGAGACAAAACACGTGTAATGCGCCCTACCAAGAGAAATAAACATTAATTTGAATCAATAGATAGATCAATATATTTCTCTGCTTCACAAATGGGCGATTAATATCCTATTTTGAGTGATTCTTTTATTTATACGAACCTATACCAAGGGATATATAATGTGCCCTACCAAAATACGAAAGGTAGGATTGCTCTATAATCCTTTTCTGCCGCCTCCACTCTTTTACATTTTTAAATTCTAATAAATATAAAAATTTAGTATATTTTTTTTTACATGCACCATATTTTGCACTTTAATTGGAAAGAAAGAAAAATTTGGAAAGGAAATAAAAGAACATACATATAAAAAGGCAGCCACATGAAGTCGCCCTAATAAATAATGTGATATAGAATGAGGCGACGATGA
The DNA here is from genome assembly GCA_963969495.1 of Ceratothoa steindachneri. NCBI lineage: Eukaryota > Metazoa > Arthropoda > Malacostraca > Isopoda > Cymothoidae > Ceratothoa > Ceratothoa steindachneri. The sequence goes on along the minus strand of OZ018327.1, from coordinate 103,090,961 downwards.
CACTCTAGAAATGTTCTGGAAGCATCAAGGAAATTAAAGCGACGTGAGGCTAATAAGAATGGGAATTCTGACATTTTTACGAAAAAGATCATTCTTGGACAGAGTGAAAGGAAAGACCCACAAATAAGCAAAGAAGAGGGATAAGAGAACATAGAAAGGATGGGACAGTAGACAAAGAGAGCTAGAGTTCTTTAAAACAAAAAACAGCACAAAGTAGAAAAAGACCAAATACCTCGTAATTTCATCAGCTCAATTTGCCTAAGTGCTCAGCATCAGAACGGGACCGTTTTTAGCACAAAGAAAGGCAAGAGAAATAAGATTAGAATAGATAATGTATAATTTTCGCTCCCATTTCACGTTAATAGCTGAGTAAATGTTCTCAAAGCAGCCAAAAATTAAAGTTTTTGAAACATCAATGTAACGCGATAAAGTCTGCCAATGACAAGGTTAGACGTTAGCGGCAGCAAGTACTAATAAGGGATTAATTTCTTGTTTTTGAATAATAGTACATATGATGTAAAGTGCACTCTAGTAGCTGGTGTAGCAAAATAAAATAAGATCAAGTAAAATTATAGAGGAAATAAACAAGCGGGGAAAAGCGAAAAAATGAAAATGTAAAATTGACGACGGGAGATTAAAGTAATCCGTAAATCAGCGAGGATATGCTTGGGGATTTCTAATGCAGTGAAAATGCTCAAATTCTGCGCGTTATTTGGTGCAGAATGGGCTGTAGTAAGATCCTCGATTTGCCTCATGTACCTTACGATACTCAGATATCCTCTCTTAAATTAATGGTCACCCGGAAATGAGAAAATTATATGAATTCAATCAGGAGCTCCCTGAGAATGATTAGTGAAGACCTGCTAGTACCAGTAGGTATAGAGAGGTTACTCAGAGGAAAATCAACATACAATGAAGATAACTGATAACTTATGCTTTCTCATTGTCACACTTTCCCTTCAAGTAGGTCTGCAAGGTGAACGTGACCCCGTTTCATTCCTATTTAAAACGCTACCATGGATACCCATTGAAGTTTAGTCAATTATTAATAATTTTAACCACTATTACCGAGGAAACCCTTTATTAGATTAAGAACACACACTAACCTTGTGCTCTGCATCATATTAAGTGTATATAAATTTAGATATCACATTCTAATATCATTTTTCTTTGTTTACATTTACATTGTTGTGCGTTTCAATATGTACTTACTTTGTTTAATTAGACTCCAGATCTAAGTAGAACATTGAGTTAGTCAGAGCACTAGAAGGATGACGAAAATATACCCATTTGTATGGTGGTTGCACTACAGTGGCGGCAACAAAAAAAGTGACATGTGACAATTCGGGGAAAATGAAACAGAAAAATGTAACTTACATATTTTATTATGAATATTTCATGAAAGTTAATACTTGGTCATGTTGCCCTTGCACTTGATGACCATCGTAAGTCGATTGGGCATTGATTCAACCAGGTTTGCGAAGTAGGTGGGGTCGATCGTAACCTAGATCTTCTTCAGTGATTCTATCAGGTCCTTGATGCTGCCGGGTGCTGTCTCTTGAACTTTGGTTTTCATGAGATTCCAAGAAATCTCAATAGGATTTAGGTCCGGGGAATTACCAGGCCACTCCAAAACACTAATATTATTATCATTAAAGAACTTTTTTACTAACTGGAACCTGTGAGCAGGGGCACGACCATGCATGAAAAATTCACACTGATGAATTTCCCAAAATGGCAGCATGTGCTGCCTCAAAACTTCGAGATAGTTAGCCCCCCTCATGGCTACATTCTTGGGAAGGAAGTACAGACCTCCTCTACCCTTGTTTCCACTAAAGGCACCCCACACCATCACACTATCAGGGTGCTTCACAGTTTTCACGGTATATTTTGGGTCATACCGAGACACATTGCTGGGACGACGCACGATCTTTGACTCTCCTCTGACCAGTCTAAAGGTGTTCTCATCACTGAACATGACCTTCTTCCAATGGGCAGCTGCCCAATGTTTATAGGTCTTGCAAAAATTGAGCCTTTTCATCTTCATAGCCTTGGTAAGAAGTGGCTTCTTGGCAGCGCGGCGAGCCGGTAGGCCTAAGTCCTTCTGTAAGCGATGACGGATGGTCCTGAGGGCGACGTTCTGGAGGAGGTCTGGGTGTTTTTTCTTGATTGAAGCGGAGGTTACAGAAGGGTCTGACATCACTTCACGCCTTAGGATATTATCAGTCCTTGGAGATGTCTTCCTAGCTGCACCAGTGCCCTCATTCCTCTTTGGTATGGTACCTGGTGGCAATAACTCAGCTGCCCATTTTAGGCGATAAATCGTATTTCTTGAGGTTCCTAAATCTGCTGCTACATCAATAAAAGACTTTCGCTGCTCAAATAGGGTCAAGGCACAGCTTTTCTCTGTCATAGAAAGCTTTTACTGCCCCATTGTATCCATTTACACAGAAGTTATTGCAGGTCAAATGTAGCTACGAATGCAGGAAATCAGCACGCTGGAGCGCCGTACACTAAAACCTCACTGTACGAGCTCAAACGAGACACTTGAGTTGCAATAAAGCGCAGTTCTGTTGCCTTAGCTCAGGAGAGTCGTCCGTTCGCGGCATAAGCCCCGCCCCTTTTCATTGGCTTGTTGGCAAGTAAAATCGTGAAAGCGATTTTGTGTATCGATTTCTGTTGCCAATTTTCAATGTCACTTTTTTTGTTGCCGCCACTGTATATTAAGAATAATTTAGTGGGAACGGGAGGGGTGGGGCTAAAGATTGGACATTATTTATTGACGATGCGAGAGCCACAAGACTTTACTCAGTAGATAAAACTTGTAATTACGGAAATTTATATTGTTATTAATATTTAATAATTCGCTACACTAAATATGGTGCTAATTCATTGAGGCAGTGTTTATTAGTGAAACGCACTCATAACAATATGAGATTAATTGGATTTATATATACATATATATTATGATGGGATCACTCCACTTCAGTCCGCATGGTGCGCACAAAATCTCAGTAGGGTGGAAATGCCGAGAACAAAGTGGTCGCAATGCGGTGAACTCAGAGTCTTACAACGAAATAATGAGAGAGAGACAGAACGAGAGACAAGAGAGAGAGGAAAAAAGAAATAAAGGGGAGTCACACACAGATATCTTCGCTTTACATTAAGATGAAAAATAACGCCGGTCAGTTGTGCAATGAAATAACTAGATAAAAGTGGAAAAATCCGCTTAGCCGTAATATCTTCCATGTTCAGGATGCAGAGATTTTGAAACTCGTCTCTTTCTTTCTCACTCGCAACCTATTTTTTATCCAAATATGGGTGCTTCAAGATTTCACTTTGCGCGTATGTTTTGTTTCTAGGAAGCTACCTATGAATATTAAGATTTTCATCGTTTAAATTGATTCTCGCCTGATAAAAAACCAGTGAAATATAGTAAAATGCTTGTTTTGTCGTTTTACAGTTAAGAATACTTTAAGTTCAAACCTCGAAATATTCTAGGAAATCACTAGATAGATGATTTCTCAAACAGCCGACATTCAAGTTCAGTTTTCTCGTTTTTATCACTTTTTCAAACTCAGTGGAGACTAAATAAAGACCTTTGAATCTTCCTTAAAGATTCTGAATCTCTCAAAAACCGTGGGAATCTTATAGATTGGTCTTAATATTTTTTAAGAGTTGGATCTTTAAGAAAGAATGATAATAATTTTTTCCATCACTAAGAAGCGTTTTTTTTAAGGACTCTGACTCTTCCATCTGCTGAATCCTATTTCCTTAATCTAAGCTTCATATTTACTTAACATACAATGGTTGCCAATTAATTAAATTGTAGATACAAAGTTGTGATACTTATATCTATCACTACTTATTTAGCATGTTTGCTAAATAAATAAAGTTCTCGTAAGCCTAGCTTGAAAATTCTTTGGAGCAGAAGGCTTTAAAAGCATGTTTGATAAAAGCCAAGAGTTAGCAAGCTATTTAACTATTCATTCAAAGGCCATTAGAGTAATATCCAATTCTTGGTTAATTAATGGTTTAGTTAAAATTATTTGTTATAATTTGTCATGATGCAGTAAGATTCGCTCATATAAATATATTTATTTGACTAATTATCTATTTCTATGCATAGCAAATAAATTAGGCCAAAATATGTTTATAGTAAAAAAACCAACATTTTTTTGTCATAAAATTAAGTTGATTGGTGTAAACATCAAAGGAAAATTGGCTTAGTACACAAGAAGGCTTTGTGATATTTTGGATCCTCTTTGAGTCTTCCCTACGCTGTGGAAATGTTGACCGACTACCCAGAGAATGGGATTATTTCTAGCAATAGAAACTAGGATCTTGTGAAGAGACTGTAACCCCTTCACTGTTATCTAGAGGAAGCTCTTTCCTTTCAGGTCATTTTTGCTGAATGTTTCCCTGCCTATAACACGATACGGGAGTAATTTTCGAGGAATTGCCTGCCAACCCCTTCCATAGAACCATTATTAGTTCAAATTGGATTTTTTATCTCTCTATTTATTTATGTTCTCATACCACACCCCTTTCTTAATGAATCGCTTTAAAAGTATTTTTATATAAGGGTAATCGTTAGACATCACTTTATTCTTTTAAGTTCCTAAAATACTTTGGATGAAATTTTTAATGAATTTTTTGTAGTTTTAATTGGTTTTAAGCAATATTTCTTTTGCGATTATTGAGAAAACAATAGTATTGAAAATTTTGGTTTGCCTATTGTGGGCAAGATCATCTTGGATGTTTTAAAATTTGAATGCGATATATTACATCCACACATCGGGTTTGAAGTACCTTTAATATGACGATTCTTTACTTTACACCCTGCGCAGATCTTGCATTTGGTTCTATTCAATAATAAAAACTCTCATACTCAGAAGATGAGTGGTCTGTAGTTATCTAGAATAATATTTAAACATTTCACGTATTAGTCACCCGTTTCAATCAATATATTTAATTTTTAATGTCAAATTATGTGGAAAATTGGTCAATGAATGAGATCAAAAGGGAGTGAGTGAGAACTGTATTGAAACTTCACTAAAACGCTTCTACCCTATGGTACAGAGTGGCGGGTTGGCTCAGACACCGCGAAACACTGGATTGGTTCCGGTGTACATAGATGGCTGCTATTTTTTAAACTGCTGCGGTCGTCCGGGCACGGCCTTTATCTTCATGTCCAGTTTGGTTGAAATTCCGGGGTAATTATGCATCATGCTCAATTCGAAGACCATTTGTCATTCATAGAAACTCACAGAGTGTGCTAATTGCTTTTGATGGATTAAAATCTCTAAATTTCAATGTTTGCAATTTTCGTAACGCCATGTTGTTGCGATTCGGTAGGATGCTGAGGTTGTATTTTGTAAGGTTCTTATAAATTTAGAGGGTTGCAGGTAATGGTGTGCATAGACTACATATGACGCCGGTGGCCCCGAATTTTTGAGACGACTCTTTCCTTTGACATTCCTCTATTGCATCAACAAAATCCTATCATATTTTGCTCTTTCCAAATAAAGCCTACAAGCGGCATATAATGCTCCACTGAACATTTAAACTAAGATTCTATGGTTTCTACAGAAGGTAAGACGCCTCTTAGTTGTATGTGCTGGTCTAGAGAACCTTTGTGGGCGGTATCTTTACCATTACCGTCTCTCTCAGTACTAGTAGAGTCCTTGCGAGGGACTTCTAAATACCGGATTGTGGTGTGATTCTTATTTTTTACGGACGAGATAGACGTATTTCATAATATTCAATTATTTGAATTGTGTTGGTTGGATGTAAAATCACAGAGGGAGACGAGTCCCCTTCTGGGCACCTAAGCGTAGATTTTATTAGATTTATTCAAGGTTGATTGTATTCATTATTTTAGAGTACGGTGTTATTTTAGTAGAAGTTTAGTTTAATTTGCCCTAAAGATGTGCTTCCTTTTAATTTTGACAGCAGTACACTCATCGGTGGAGAAAAGACGATGTGCAACTAACTTTAATGCAAGAAAGCGAATACACTAATCCATGTGCTTGATATTATTATATTGTTCTGCTATCATCACAAAAGGTAAAAATATGAAATGAAAAAAACCCGGTAAGAATGTAGGTCCACAAGAAATGAAAATTCCTAGAGAAATAGACATTTGATATTGATCATCCCAAAAGGAAATAGTCCAATTTTACCATGGCAAGAACCACTGAACGCAAAATTACTCATGTCAAGGCCGAGACTGGGAAGAGGCGTCAGAAGTAATATGTTTTAGACATCAAACGGCGTAGGTTAGACCCTTTGTAACCTTGCAGCAGAGGAACCTGTACAGTGTCGGAGCGCGTCAGAGTTACTTGCATATAGATAAGCCATCGGCAGGATTCCTTGGAACAGAGATTGTGTGTGGGTGTTGCACTGCGAAGACGGGAGAAGAAAGAAAACAGTGTTGTATTTGGCTATTTGTTTGGTAAGAAGTGTAAGATCTACCCATCCCAGTACAGGGCTGTAGAGAGCGTGTCCACCGATTTGTTTACAGATCTCTGCGTGCGCTGACGTTTGTGTCCGATATCGAACCAGGTACCACGACGTTACCAGACCAACGCCGTATCTACTCGGCTAGCAAGGGTTATTCGCTTCTATTTCAAATCTATATAAATAATGGTAAAATTAGACGACGTGAAAAAGTGTGGAAAATGTAACTGTAAGTCGTCTTGTAGGGATTAAGGCAGGGGTGACAAACATCTGCGGCCATTTAGGGCTGGAAGGCACGATATTATCGAGACATCATCTGCAGGATTATAGTAACGGAAAATAAAGATGGGTGAAGTAGAAGGGACAAAGGGAGGGAAGATTGGAGGCCTGAGATAAATTTCGCCCACTCAGAGGAGCCTAGGAGGGAGGGGTAAGTCCTCCATCTTAATCTTTTTAGAGGATGATTGACTTCCTCTAATTTTAAAAGAAAAAAGTAACGGGGGTGAAATTAGATGTGCAAAGGAAGTGTGGAAGAGAGAGAAAGTGAAGATGTTTGGAAGAAATATTATTGAGATCCCTTTCTAAGCATTGGGGAGTGAGGCCAGGATGGTACACAAATCCAGATGTTACCTGATACCCCTTCGCTGGTACCTAAAAAGATAGAGTACATAGGGTGGACATAAATTTACAAGTTAAACCTCACCAGTTTAATCAGGGCCAAGTGGTAAGGGTGAACCAGACAACATCTTCACAGTAATAGACGAGAGACGAATGGTCGAAAGCTGGTCTCCGACTAGCCTAATAAAACAGCCGTTAAATACGAAATAGGTGCAAGGAATCATGTTAAAAGAGTGAGTACGCTTCTAAATTACCAATGTCTAGAATAAAAAAACAGGTTGTCTTACTTTACTTTATTAAACTGCTACGACTACCTGGGCTAGGGAGTGGAGCTGGCTTGCGGCTGTTCCAGGTACAAGGTGTTACATTCTATATTGGACTCACCCTTAGGGGGCGGCAAGGGATGAATGGACGAAAGCTCTTTGGTGACTAGCAAGTGAAATTCACCACCGGCCATGAAAAATGTGTGAGAAAAATAAAGCATGGGTAGACTTAATCTACAATACTATCCCAAACTAATAAAATAAGATGACAAAATCTTGATTTTCTTCTCTTCAAAATACTCGTTCAATTTTCATGAAAATTCCTCATAAAATGTACTCATAAATTTGCCTCTTAAATTTCACATCAAGGGCAGCGAGTAAAACAGCTTATGAGAAAATTAATGTGTATTTAAAAGAAAATTTGGGTTCATAAATAGAGAACGATAGCACAATTTTCAGTTTGTACATCTAAATTCGTAACTTATTTATGGTACCATTGTCACAAATGTTTGATAGGCAACTACTGATGGTATTACTCATTTATCATCAAGGCGAGACGATTTAACCCCAACAATTCCTTGAGAAAGCAGTCATCGAGGTGAAGAATCAAGAAATGACACTGTCCGACATTTCGAGACATTGTAGTATGCTAAAAAGTATGATTCCAGACATACTAACGCTGCATGAGGACACCGGGTCCTGTGAGTAGAAGAAAAAAATCGGTGATCCCCTAAAACTACCAATAAGGATCTCTAGATCCAATGGGGGTGGATGAAGGACCGATTTATGATAACAGCCTGTATTATCGCCTATTCTTTGCAATTTTTTCATGAAACATTTCGCAGTGTCTCTATTCTCCTCTGTTTTTCCATCTCCAAATCAAATTCTTTATGTTACAGATATGTTTGTGACGTCATATCCATGTGGCCCTTTAATCAGCTGAGCTCTTTTGATACCTTCTTAAAACTGTAATAACCTACTTTCCCCATAAATTTTAAAGCTGAAGTGGAAGATAATAATTATTTGCCTTTCCTTGACGTCAAAGTTTTAAGAATTAATGACCGATATACATTTACTTTTTTACCGGCAAAAGACTAAGTCAAATTCTTACATTAAATTTTATTCATATCAAGATCTTAAAGTGAAAAAAGCCCTTGTAAGTTCAATGTTTTTAAGAGATTCAAGAATTTGATATCCATGTTTTTTTTAACATGAAATTACATTTACTCCCTGTATATTTTTTAATTGAAATATTCCCTCCATATCATTAACAAATGACAGGGTGTTTAACAATAATGTAATCACCATTATTATCAAAGCCTGCACCCAAGTGGGAAGGCAAATTTTAAATTTCACGTTTAAAAAAATCAACATTTTTTTCTGGAAAAAATTTTTGGAAGGCACTTTTCAATTTTTTTTTCTTAATTTGCTGCCAATTATAAAATACTTTAGTGATAATAATTAATAATAAGAGGAAGGTTATAAATCTGTGGACTAAGGTGGAATAATCTTCTCTTGAAACAGTTTTATCTCTACCTGGGTTATTTTGCACAAAAACCTAGAGCGGTCTTCGGTGTCATCTGTAAGGGGGTGGAGGCCTATTTATTATAACTTATTTATCTATCTGATTATCTATATTCGAATCTATTTATTACTTTTTAACTGAAACTGCCCCTTGAAACTTTATCTTCCATTTATCTGACTCTTGTATTCTAGTAGGCTGAGATTCCTTCTTCTTTAAGTTGGCTGGGTTAATTCTTGATCTTCTTTTTCTTGATGTAACTTCCTTTTGAACGAGGATGTGATGATTGCTTCAAATTCTGATGACGTGATGACTTCTTGACGATTTTGATGGGATAAGATGAGTTGAGACGAGTTAGCCCTTTAAAGTCGTATTTCCTTGAATTCCGTTTTCCTTGAGTGAATTTTTCTCTTTAGTCGATTTCTCGATCCTTCTGGATTAGTTAGTCCTTGAAGCATTCTCCGTTTTCTTCGAGAATATTTCTTCGTAAAAATTTGTGGACTTTATGGGATCGATCTTGGGTCTTTGTATCCCGAGGCAAGCACTCTACCGTTACGACACGGCTTAGTCCGTCTTGACTTGTTAATTTAATGCGCTATTTATATTCTCGCTTTTCGAAGGAAATTTTCTCTTGTACATTTTCGCACCCCTCACAGGTCCCTTTCTGGAACGCGGCGTGAATTTAAGGATTAGGGAGAGACTAGTATTGGATTTATTAATCGAGGTTTACTAGTAGCTCTCCCTTCACGGGCTCCGAGTCTGCGGGATGAGTGGAGCTAATTAAGTGGGATTGAGGAGAGCGAACTAGGTTTTTAACGCTAATCATTAATATCCTTCCCGGGTCTCCAGTTCCCACCATCACCTTTTCTTAAACACTAGTAGGAGAGCAGGTGCAGTTGTAACGAAGATCAGAAAATTGTTTGGCCTTTTGAGGGTCACCAGTTATGGGGGAGGAGGTCCTTTGGTTATAACTTCACTTATTTATCAATATCATTCATCATGTTTATTTTCTGTATTCGTATTTATGTATTATTTCTTGACTGAAGATGCCCCATCAAAGATTGACTGACTCTTGGTATTTATTTATCTGACTCTTGGTATTTGTAGGCTAGGTCAAGTCTTCTTTAATTTTGCTGGGTTTGTTCCTGATCTTATTTTCTTGATGTATCTTCCTTTTGAAGACGATGTGATGATTCCTTCCAATTCTGATGATTGATGACATCTTGATGCTTCTTGATGACGTGATTATTTCTTAATGAGTTTTTGACGATTTTGATGAGATGAGATTAGTTGCGACGAGTTAGACCTAGAAAGTCGTATTTCATTGAATTCCGTTTACCTTGAACGCGGTTTTCTCTTGAGTCGATTTCTTGGTCCTTCTGGATTAGTTAGTTCTTGAAGCATTCTCCGTTTTCTTCGAGAATTTTCTTCGTAAAATTTGTGGACTGTATGGAATCGATCTTGGGTCTTTGTATCCTGAGGCAAGCACTCTACCGTTACGACACGGGTAGTCCGTTTTGACTTGGTAATTTAACGGGCTATTTATATTCTCGCTTCTGGAAGGAAGTTTTTCTCTCATACATCTTCACACCCCTACACAAGAACCTTTCTACAACGCGGAGAAAATTTGAGGATTGTGGAAAGACTAGTATTGGATTTCTTAAGCGAGGATTACTAGTAGCTATCCCTCCTACGACCTCCGAGTCTGCGGGATGAGTGCAGTTGATTCAGTTGGATATGGAGAGCATGGCGAAGTCTCTTTAATTAATAAGTAATAATAGCATCTCCTTGCCAAATCTCGTGAAGTTCGCTGCAGCACCTTTTCTTAATCTCTAGTAGGATAGCAGGTTCAGTTGTAAAGAAGATTGTTCCGCCTTTGAGGGTCACCAGTTATGGGGGGGAGGCATTCCTTATATTTATTTCATCTTTTTTTTATTTATCCATATTATTCATCTTTTTGTAATTTTATATTTGAATCTATGTATTATTTCTAGACTGAAGATGCCCCTTCAAATATTGACTCTATTTATCTGACTCATTGTATTTTTCCTTCCTTGATAAATCTTCCATTTAACTTGCATTTATCCCAATGTGATGATTCCTTCCTGATGCTTCTTGATGATGGGACCAATTCTTCTTACTCCTTGATGAAGTGATGATTTCATGATGAGTTGTTGACGATTTTGATGGGATGAGATGAGTTGAGACGAGTTAGCCCTAGAAAGTCCTATTTCCTTGAATTCCGTTTTCCTTGAGCGCGGTTTTCTCTTGAGTTGATTTCTTGGTCCTTCTGGATTAGTTAGTCCTTGAAAGATTCTCCGTTTTCTTCGACAATTTTCTTCGTAAAATTTGTGGACTGTATGAGATCGATCTTGGGTCTTTGTATCGCGAGGCAAGCTCTCTGCCGTTACGACACGGCTTAGTCCGTTTTGACTTGGTAATTTAACGGGCTATTTATATTCTTGCTTCTGGGAGAAAGTTTTTCTCTTATACATCTTCACACCCCTACACAGGTACCTTTCTAGAACGCAAAGAAGATTTGAGGATTGTGGAAAGACTAGTATTGGATTTCTTAATCGAGGATTACTAGTAGCTATCCCTCCTACGACCTCAGAGTCTGCGGGATAAGTGGAGTTGATTCAGTGGGATGAGGAGATCGTGGCGAAGTCTCTTTAATCAATGAGTAATAATAGCATCTCCTTCCCAAATCTCGTGAAGTTCCCTGCAGCACCTTTTCTTAATCTATAGTAGGATAGCAGGTGCAGTTGTAACGAAAATCAGAAGATTGTTCGGCCTTTGAGGGTCACCATTTATGGCAGGGGGCATTCCTTATATTTATTTTATCTTTTTCTTATTTATCCATATTATTCCTCTTCTTATGATTTATATTTCCAAATCTATTTATTATTTCTAGACTGAAGATGCCCCTTCAAACATTGACTCAATTTATCTAACTTATTGTATTCTTTCTTCCTTGATGAATCTTCCATTTAACTTGCATTTATCTCGATGTGATGATTCCCCTCCTGATGCTTCTTGATGATGGGACCAATTCTTCTTACTCCTTGATGAGTTGTTTGCGATTTTGATGGGATGAGATGAGTTGAAACGAGTTAGCCCTAGAAAGTCGTATTTCCTTCAATTACGTTTTCTTGGAGCATGGTTTTCTCTTGAGTTGATTTCTTGGTTCTTTTGTTTTTTTCGAGAATTTTCTTCGTTAAATTTGTGGACTATGGAATCGCTCTTGGGTCTTTGTATCCAGATGCAAGCACTCTGCCGTTACGACATGGCTTAGTCCGTTTTGACTTGGTAATTTAACAGGCTATTTATATTCTCGCTTTTAGGAGGAAGTTTTTCTCTTATACATCTTCGCACCCCTACACATCAATGGAGGGGTTGGTTAAGTAAAAGTTGCCATAATTTATCTTTTTTAAAGGGGGACAAAGCTATAGATCTTCCTCAATGGCTTACGTCAGGAGCCAACAAGCATTTTTCTTTCAGGAAAAACAATAAGGTGCAGTAACTATTGTTATCTTTTTCATTGTTTTTTCGAATTTAATTTTATATATCTCATCTTTACACATTTAAACTTAGAACCACTTTTCTTATTAATGAGACTGTTATAAATAGCTAAAACTTGACTCTCTTTTGCAAGTATGAGCTAACGGTAATCCAAATTCATTTTTCACTTTTTTCACAATTAGTGAGATTTTTGGGGCAATTAAACATCACGCATGCAGTGTATTCGCTAAATCTCTCATAATTTCAGGGGGTTCGATTCAACATTTTTTATTATGAGTTTCTAATCTAATATGGTGTATCTTATAGAACAAATTTAAATGAGAGATCCTAATAGCAGTCTTTTAACATCTAGTTAATCGACATGTAAATATGTATGTGGCTCTTTAAAGTCTCTATTTATTTGAAGTCAAATATTACTATGCAATTTAAACAAACTAATGCCTAATAAAATAGACCCCTCAGATAATATAGAAGTTGGTTTCTACTATTTATGCTTGACTAACAGTGGTTGTGGCCCACTTTTAGACAACGATACTGTTTGGGCGGAGCCATTTACTGTATGTATCTTTGGTTATTTTTAATGTTTTTTCCTCCATTCAGAGTTATAATTCATAATTTTCAGTATCTATCCTTTCTGTTTAAGCCTAGGGATTACCACTTATTTTCGATGCTTACTGTAACACTATTTCTCTTTTGTTCTTTTTAATTGAATGCTTTTTTATACATTTGCATTTTGTTTACCCTCCATATCAAATTGTCTCCTACCAAAATATACCCAATTATCAGCCATTAGGGATGTTAAAACCTCATAAAACCCGATACATATTTTTCTATTTTTATGATAGTAGCTTGAGTTTAGTGTGATTCGTTCATTTTGCCTTTGGGGATACTCAGTTGGATTTTGTTCTCATGTGTTTTCGTATTGGTCGTGTTTATTTGGTGCTTCGTTTGAATGGGTTTTATTTACTTATAGGAGCAATGCGTTTGGAAAGAAAATATTTTGCTCCTCTTCTTTATATCTCTCACAAAAATACAGGGCTACAGCTTGAGCACATTAGCAATAAAGATATTGCTTTGAACCTTTTTCACTGTAATCAATTAGTTTTAGTCACTTATTTTTATGTTTAATGAATGATTATACGTTTGTGCCTATAAAATGACATTTTTATGCGCTATTATATGTAAGAAAGAAAAATATTTAATCCTTTTCTCTTCTGACCTCTTATATGGAGCTTACCACATTGCAGACTTTTAGTTTAACACGGCTACCACACCAAATGGAGTGCCCACGTAAGTCTTTCTTACTGCCAAAGAAAATCTATAGTTGATGAAGTTTAACTTTTCTCAAGGAAGGGAATTATTCTTTCCATTTATGTAGGTTGGTCATAACCAATCCTGAAACAGGAAAGGAATTTGAAAAATAAAATTGGGACATTTAGTTTCTGAGCTCTATTGTATGAGAAATTGATATAAATCATCTACATAACACGACAAAAGTAGTATGGAAGAAATGGCTTTTTGGAATTTCGATTTCACACTTTGGATCTTTATTGATACCGGATATTTATCGCAGGTATATTAACACCCCACGGCCTCTTCCAGCTTTTTATAATAACACAGCATCGAACTTCCCGCATCCTCACTGATAAAGCACTGAATTGTCATGTCTTGATACCGAGTTCCATTCTTGGTAATTTAGATCCTTCAAGGCATGTTAATCTCCGAAGAGAGTAAAATGTTTCTTTTACAATATTAAAAATATTTAACATGATACGGTGAACTGTAGTGCGATGGTATGCGGCTAAGATAATAAAGAAGTAAACCCATTCACACTGCATAGGGCACACGCACCTCATTCATGCCAAAAGCTAAGTAGTCGAGCGACTATTAGAAACAACGAGTTCAAATCCCTAAATAATTTAGAATTAAGATATCGCAAAATTTATTTTCCTAAAAAATAGGAGGAACTTAGAATTTCTTGCCTTAGAATGTCATTGGCAGATTTACGATAAAAATGTTTACGAAGGGAAACGATAAAAAATATTTTACACTATTGCCTACATAAATTAATTAGAGTTATGAAATTGATTCGTTATGCATAACCTCTGGCTTTCACCCTTCACAACATTTCCTGATCTATCCTTAAATGAACCTTATGGTCTTTAATAGTTCTTAATTCACCATCCTCTTACTTCTCTGGCTCGGAATCTTTATCTCTGGAGAAAAAGCACTTCCTCCTGGTCCAAGTTATTGTAAGGAGGGACGAAAGCAAAGAGTGAATGTCAATCTTTGTCAAAGTCAGGGAAAGGTAGTGTGTTCCACTGGTCGCTTAATGCACCCTTAGAGTAGGAAATGATTAGTATTCTTCCTTAGGTGAAGAAGATTGATTTTTATAAAATAATTTTTAATAAAGATTTAATAGTTAATTAATCGGTAATACTGAATTTAAGGTTAATTACAATAGATAGTCACAATGTACCTCTGTTACAAGGTTATTATTTGCTGAACATATAGTTCTTTAATTTCACGTTGTTACAGGGCGAGGGACATTTATGTATTTGGACTATGTGCATTGTGCACGTAAAATGTTGGTTCTAAATCGTATAGCCTAAATAACCTAAACTAGTTGCGAGAATGATTAAGATAATTAAAATGTTCGATGGGAAAAAATGCTGGTTTCTACAATTCAAAACTAGGATGCTATAGATTTTTGTTAAGTAATTTATTTAAAAGGTCATTCCACTGAGGGGAGTTAAGAGGAGGATCAATTGTTACGGAAGTTATCTAAATGTCTTAAATCTCAACGGACGAAACTAAACTAACATTAACAAACTTAAACAATATTGATTCATGTGAAAGGATGGGTTAGCTTGTATATTATTTTAATACTCATTATTTAGATTTACATTTTTTAACTTTTTGCGAGAAAAGTATGATTTCTACAAAGACAAAAAGCTGTGCCTTGATTTTAAGTATGTTAGGAAGGTTTTCAGAACCAGGTTGTGTTGGTAGACCAGCCAACTAAGAGGGTGGACCAGCCATATAAGAGGTGTAAATTAGTAATGTTTTGTTGAAATAATCAAAGTTTTGGATAAATTTTCTTTGAATGGAGGTTGTGAGGGGTCGCTTTGTTAATATAGAAAAAGTTTTAAAATCTTGGCAAAAAAGATTAGATGAATATGAATTAGTCTAGAAAAGTTTTTTCGGGTAAGCAAACTCATTATGCATTGGTATGTAAGAAGAAGTAAGAGAAAAAATTTCTGTAGTCATGGTTTAATTCTCCAAATTTTATTTATTTGAAATCACAGAAACTAAAGCAATTAAAAAACCAAAATATTAATATATATGCATTAACCGTGAACAATAAGAGGTAAGAGGGTTTGTGAGATTTTGGAAATCTTGGGTGTCTTCGGAACTATGTCGAATATGATTAACTTAAAACTCGTTTCAAAATGTTAAAAATCGATTCACGTTTTTGTCTGGTTCTAACTTTTCTCGGAACAGGGTTCTCAGACCTGTGCATGGTTGATTACTTTTTGGTTTATTTTGAGAACCCTCTCTACTAGTTTCAATATTTCATCCATGTTTTTTGTTTATTCTCAATTCTGAGGATAGGTAAACACTTTAATGGCGCATTTTTCTAATGGTAAGATTCAATCTAAGAGTTTACAGGAGTTTTTCCAAAATTCCATATATTTATCCTCGAATAAAGAGGATGGTATTTACAAGAATGATAACTAAAATGTCACTAACTAGTAAATTAAAGTGGGATCAATATTCATAGCTGACCTATAGAGAACGCAGGTTCTAATGCAACGAGTGAAAAAAATAAATAAAAAGAACCAGTGGGCTAAATGATCTAAATAACACTGAAGGTCTCTTACATTATATGCTGTCTTCAATTTCTTTGGTAGTATTTCTTTTCACTCTTAAAAATATCTCTTCAGCCAATCTCTCTTTGTGTTTCTAAGTTTTATTTTAGGAACTATATAAAAATTGTGTTCTTATCTTATTTTATGAGAAGTAGGTGTCATCACTTCTAATTTCTCTTCAGGACATCTCTCTGCACTCTTTTCACTTTTTTATTAGACATTATCTGAAAATGACTAGGACGAGATTTACGTGTAGAGGCGCTTCAGACATCACCGTCATTGTAAAGCAGCCTAACTAGCGTTGTTCTCTGGGTTTGTTGTTTTAATTCAGCAAATTGGACTCGAAAAACTAAACCATCTAAATCAAAAACTTGTTGAATTGTAGTTTTTGTTTATTGTCGAGACTTATATATCATAATTGCTAAACTGAATTGTAACGAAATTCACACTTAAATATACTAGGTAAACAAAGATTCCTGGCAACTTCTCTTTAAACGTTTAAAGAAAACTAGTTAAGTAAAATGGAACTCAAACACTACTAAGCTTGGGAATTATTAGAATGCGACCGAAGTGGTGATGAGAACGTAGAAGGCTGGGAGGATTTCTTTTTAGCTACATTTTGTATGTTAGAATTAAAAGATAATACTTCATGGTATTTTAAGAATGTAGTATTAGTTAACGAAAAGAATTTCTTGAGGGCAGGTAAATAAATAAAGGAATTTGTGTTTTTGTATTCTCTGAGCACAAGTCAGCAGGAAAATTACCATGAATTTGCCGACATCAGCGTTGAATGTGGTGCCTTCCTCTCCCCTCTTCTTCGCTTCCTCTCGAACTCTATTTATGCACTTCACATTGCGTACCTGACGATGTTTTATAATAATCATTAAAATGAAAATTAATTATCTTTAGTAAATAGTCCCTACCGCTATTATTATTATTATTATTATTAATATTTTTATAAGTTCCATAATGATATTCCTATTATAAAATGATTAGTATTCTTCCTTCGATGCCAATGATTGATAATAATACAATAATTGCTAAATGATAGCTAGTAGCTTTGGCCTGTCTCAAACTTTTAGTTTTCCTACCAATTTGTTTGGGTCACCTACAGTCATGGTCAAATATTGTACAGTAATATATTTTTAGATATAAGAAAATTAATAATACTAGATAACGGATGCTTTTTGTCTCTATGTTTGTTTCATAATTTGAAGGAGAATTTTTTAAAAAGTAGAGCCCAAACCCATTTAGCTAATAAATAGAGTAAATTAATGCGTACATTCAATATTACAATGATTTTCCTTGTTCTTCAAGGCTACTTCAATTAGTTTTAGTATGCTCCAGACCAAATATTTTATTATGTTTTGAATGATATTGCTCCATTTATGTTCAATAGGCAACCCCAAATGGTAACAATTGGATGGCTTCTGTTCATCAACCACCAATATGATTATCGATCACAAATTACCTATTTGGTTAGAATCATCTGAATACACTCTTCAAAGTTGTAAATATTGATGTTATTTTCAGTGAAAAACTTTGTTTTTGATTTAATTCTGTAACATTGTGTACCATCATGCATAAAAATACAGTTATCATTTCAAAATGGGCCTTGTCTGCTGGGAAAAGGTGCTGATGAAGCATATTTTAGTTTAATTTGGAGTGTATGCCAGTGATCTTGGGCAAAATTGCTAGTTCCCCAGTTATCTTCGATGACTAGCAGTCTCACACTTAGAATTGTTTGTATGCTTCACCCTGGGCATGATACACGAATCGTGAAATCTCTCAATTTTCTCCTCCTAAGGTGAAATCTTCCAGAAGCTCCCAACAAACGATAGAGAGCTTCATCAGAGAATATCCCTTTGCTTCAATCTTATACAGTCTGCCATGGTATAGCCGAGCTTACAATATAATATCTATTATTACTATTAAGGGAGAGGCTACTAAAGCACCCGTCCACTGACTCAACGCTATGTTGATGCGCAATTATGAAGGTCAGAGTGAGGCCTAGAGTGACGTTCAGGTTAATTAAAGATAAACTTAAAAAAAATATAAAGTATATTTACAAATTATAATAGTCAAAATGATATAGAAGTAAAATTAAAGATTGGGTAAAGATTTATCGTTACCGGTAGATGGGAACGTCTAATTTTCATTAATTAATTTAGAGTTACCTGCTCAGATCCAAAATGGCTCACAAAAAAAGAGGGAAGTAACAACAAGGAAAGAAAAAAGGTACCCTAGGAGACCTTACTGTCCATTCAAGGAGGGTACCTTTGGACTATCAATCGAGCAGGCACATGGCTGCTCAATTGTTTTGCGTCCCTAAACGGCCACTTTTCAAGACTTTGTCTAGTCTTGACTTGAACTGGACAACAGATTCACTGTTGACAACTTCCACTGGAAGTGCGTTCCACTTACCGCAGATACTGTAGGGAAAAAAATTTCCACACATATTGCGGTTGTAACGCTTCAGTTCAAGTTTGAAGCCGTGATTGCGCGTTCTGTTCTCACTAAGTGTAAAAATATCCCAGTAGTCAACATTGTCGAACCCTCGAAGTATTTTGAAAACCTCGATGAGCTGACCACGCAGTCTACGGGTTTCCAGCTAGAACAGATCTAATTCCCCTAGTCTATCCTCATAACTTTTATGTCGGATAGAGGAAATCAGTTTGGTTGCCCTAGCTTGTACGCGTTCTAACCTTGCGATGTCCTTTCGAAACGATGGACTCTAAAATTGTACGGCACACTCCAGGGGCGGCCGAACCAGGGAGTTGTACAGACAAAGTACTATCTCCTTGTTACGGTATCTAAACTGGTGCTTTATGTAGCCTAACATCCTTTGGGCTTTCTTCTCTGCCTCGATGCACTGTTTCGAGAACTTGAAGTCGCTAGTGTTAGTAACACCCAAGTCATTCCTCAGTGTCACTCGATTCAAGAGCAGTGCCCTTAAAGATATACTGATATTGGGGGTTTCTGTGCCGATATGCATCACTTTGCATTTCCGAACGTTAAAAAGCATTTGCCACGTGTCCGATCACTCCCCAATCTTTCCAAGATCTTCCTGCAGGCGGGCAGTATTTCCATCCTTTGCAACGTTCATACCAAGCTTGGTATCGTCGGCAAATTTGAAAATCATGGCAACCATGTCACCGTCCATGTCGTTGACGTAGATGATGAATAGTAGTGGTCCCAGGACAGAACCTTCAGGCACCCCGCTAGTAACGGGCACCCTCTCAGAAGACTTTCCATTCACCACCACCCGTTGCCGTCTGCCACTTAGCCAGTTCTCGATCTAGCCGGCTACCTTTATGTCTATGCCAAGCGCTCGCCCTTTCCGGAGAAGGCGGCGGTGTGGTACCTTATCAAAGGCTTTCTGAAAGTCTAGGTAGACCACATCGACCGCCTTGTCCTGATCGTGATCACTGAAAACGAAGTGGATTAATTCCACAAGGTTCGTCAGGCATGACCGTTGCCTTCGGAAGCCGTGCTGGGAACTCCTCACTAGCAGGTTTGACTCTAATTACGACGTCACTTTATCCACCATGATGCTTTCCATGAGTTTACCGACTATCGAAGTCAGACTGATAGGTCGGTAGTTCAACGGTTGGTTACGGTCTCCTTTCTTGAAGATAGGATTCACCTCCGCCTCTCGCCAGTCTCTAGGAACGCATTTGGTTCGGATTGACATGTTAAAGATAGCGCACAGATGTCGTGATACTTCATCACACACTTCCTTCAACACTTTAGGTAGAAACCCGTCCGGTCCAAACGACTTATTCGTCTTTAGGTCAGCGATCTTTTTCTTTATTTCTTCTTCGGTGAAGTCCATTGCCTCCAGCTTTTCCCCCGAGTAAGAATCCGTCGGCTGGGGAATGGGACCACACTCTTCAGTAAACACTGAAGAGAAGTAGTCGTTGAGGAGGTTAGCATTTTCTGCATCTGAGTGCTTTAATGTCCCCTCCTCATTTCTCAAAGGGCCAATCGTTCGACGGATTGGTTTACGGCTGTTCACATATCCAAAATCTCCTTGGGATTCTCTTTACAGAGTCTGGCCACTCGGAGTTCCTCAGACCCCTTAGCTACCCTTATGCTGGACTTTACTCTCCTGGCTAGCCTCCGGTATTCGTCAAAGTCACCCAAGATCTGCGATTGCCAGTACACAGTTCTCTTCTCACTAAGCAGTTGGCCGATTTCTTGATTAAACTACTTTGGTTGAACAGAAGACTGACGGGGACATTTCAGAGGGATGAAACGTGATTGAAGACTCATGAATGGGGTTTTGAAACTGTTCCACGAGTCTTCAACAACATCGCACACTTCTAGCTTCGCGTCAGTCAGTCCAGCACGAAGACATCCAAAGTCTGCTCTTTTCAAATCGAGTTTCTTCGATTTACTAGGTGCAGGCCCTGCCTTTGGAACTTTGACTACAAATCTAATTAGCCGGTAATCACTGCCACCGATCTCTTCGCCAACAGAGAGGTCCTCAACGATGTCATTCTCAGAGGTGAAAACCAAGTCGAGGATATTGTCTCCTCTCGTTGGCTCTCTCACCCATTGAGTGAGGAACTCGTTGTTCGCGAACTCCAGGAGTAGTGCGTTCTCGCCACAGGGTTCTCTGGTTTCCCAGTCAACTTGTGTGTTGAAATCACCCATGACGATACACACTCTGTCTTCGACAAGTTCTCCTAGTAGCTGGTACAGATCTCTGTCCTTTTCAACGAGTTGGGCAGGAGGTCTATAAAGCACCAGTGTCCTGTATTTGGCAGGACCTATCTCTAGGTTAACACCTAGTAGTTTATAGTCGGATACGATGTTGCAATCCGTCGAAATGAGAGTTTTCTTGACATACAACATCACACCGCCACCCTCTCTGTCTGGCCTATCTTTCACGAAGAGCTGGTAACCGGGAATCGTGAATTCACCTTCAAAATCTCGGCTAGAGGTTTTTATCCACGACTCCGTTATGGCCACCATCTCAGGTTCCTCTGTTACTACAAGACCACGGAGCTCAAGAAACATATTCCAGATTGACCTCGCATTGAACAGGAGAACTTTGAGGGAGTCCCCTAGTGTAGGACTCCCTACCCTCTTCCGTTTCCCGGCATCTCTGTTTTCGAGGTCACACCCTTTTTGACGACCTCCGAGAAGGTCGTTCCAGGAGTGACACGGGCATGCTGGCGCACGTCCACTTCCGCTCTGTTTCAAACGCTCCTTTGGGTGCGTTCTACGACATCTTGAATTAGGTAGGCGAGAAAGGCCTTCCCTTTAAAGGAGAGATGTACCCCGTCCCTTTGGTAGAGGTCGTCTCTACCAATAAAGGTACGATAGGGGTCCACGAAGAAGACTCCTTCTGCCATGCAGAGATCTGCCAACCTTCTGTTCACTGCGACGTTTCTTTCGTGAGCGGTTCGGGATGGACCTCTTCTCGGAAGCATCCCAACCACCACACGTTTGCGGGTTTTAAGCCCTATGTCGTCCACGGCTCCCATCACTGTTTGGATGGTCTTACCACTGAGGCCAACCTTACCCCCTCGGAGGTAGAGGTCGTTGCCGCTCACCATCAGAGCAACAACCGAATTCTCAGAAATCTGAGCTTTCTCTGCCTCTACTCTGATGTTGTGGTTACCCCGTCCTGACAGGCAGCTTACCTTCACGCTAGTGCAAAGGCGAGCCGCTAGCAGCAGGTGCAGATCCCGTGTTTGCGAGTCACCAATGAGGGTGACCTTCGGACACTTGGTCTCTGAAGACGGGGTCTTTCCTTGTGGAAGAGGCCTGCCCTTTTCCTCTTTACTCTCCAAATTCTTATCTTTCTTTTTCTACTTCTTTATCTGTTTTTCTTCTATTTTTGGTTCTACTTTTGTTTCAACTATCTTCTTTTTCTCCTTTTCTCTTGCCTCAGCTAGCTTAGCCTCAGATGATGCCGGAATGTCCGCTTCATTACCAGGGGATTCCGACACGTCAGTGGGCGGCGCCTCTTCTAGGCATCAAACCTGAGCTACGTTAAGGGCTTCGAGCTTCTCCAACTTTCCCTCAAGGACCTTATCTCTCTCCTCTGAGGCTCTATAGAGGTCTTTTAATTTCTCCACCTCTCGCATCAATGTGCAAGTAGTGCAGATACTTTCAGGGCTGCATTTTGAGTAGCAGCCCTCCGGAAAGTCAACGCACCACTTTTTTAACTGGCATATTGCACAGTTGTGTTTAAGACGAATGGGTC
The DNA here is from genome assembly GCA_963969495.1 of Ceratothoa steindachneri. NCBI lineage: Eukaryota > Metazoa > Arthropoda > Malacostraca > Isopoda > Cymothoidae > Ceratothoa > Ceratothoa steindachneri. Next base: position 103,068,482 of record OZ018327.1, on the reverse strand, counting down.
CTTTTTTGCCTGTCATTTTGAGAAGAGTGGGAAGGAAGGGTAGGGTTGGTACCTTACTTCCAGGGCTGAGAAGGCGTAAGTTCTTACCTTAGGTGTGCCTCGAGGGAGCAGCTGGGACCTTGGTGATTCCAAAGAGAGGTATGGCTACCTCAGGGTAACTTCAAAGAGGCTGGATGCTTCGAAGGCTAGAAGGAGTAATTCGATGCAGCTGCTTGAGAATACGGCGGGGTAGAGGCTTTTGTTTTACCCTGGATGCCTTAGTGGGGGAAGAGCGCAAGACTCTGATTTGGCACACACTGACTTGAGACGAGGGATGTCGTTTTAGAGCGAGCATTGTCTTTACACTGTTCCAATGCGGCTTAATGTTTTTCAATATGCAGTTTCGCCTTATGCGGGCAATGGGAAATAACCTCACCTTTGAGGAAAGCCTAGGATGCAGCTTGAGGCGCCATCTGTCGGAAACCACAGTTCTTTTACCTTATCTCTTTATCTTGGGGAGAGAAACTGGTGGAATATCTGACCACGTACAGGAACTTCTCATACGCTACTTGGATTGTATGATGGAAGCGGAGGTGCACATCTGAGCTTGCTCATCATCTGAGTCTCGGCACGGCGTGTCTGACTAACTACGTCGTTCCTGCAACTTGCTAAGCATGGCAAGGAACGGGGTAAAAACGGCTATCCTTCTACACTAATCCCTTCCGAAGATGGCACTTTCCGAGCGAAGGGAAATAAAAGCGACATCCCAAACTTTGACGGGGATTATGGAGGGTAGAAGGGAAACTTGACCTGTATCTAAAGGTGTAGACATCTACGGGACTCACCTGAGCTAGGCCTATATATATATTTATATATATATATAAAGTAATTTAATGGTTCATTTTCGAAGGGCATTTGACCCAAACATAATTTTGAACATACAAATGGAGAAATAAATTGAATTCTAGAATCAGTGGTACAACAGATTTAACACCTAAGCAAAATAAAAGGACTATATACACACAATAAAAAAGATACAAAAAATAAACAACATATGTACACGAATTAATAGGCGAACCCTCTTGGATCGTCTTCTCTTTTTTTTTGCACTAAATGAATACAATTATTTAAAATTACTAAAACATCCTACTCTAGAGCAGCCGGTTTAGGTGGCATTGTCTGGTAAGGGGTCGTGGCAAAAGTTATCGGCCACACAGTTGTCTGAGTCGCAAATATACAAAATTTTATATTGAAATTGTTGCAATATTAAAATATCCCGTATTATTCGCTATTTTTAACTCTTAAAATAATTTAGATATGACATTGGGCAGTGGTTTGTCTCTTTGAGTAATTCTTTACTAATTAAATACGTTTTTAATTTAGTAATGGCTCATATGATCGCTAAGGCCTTTCGTTCTATTATCCAGTAGTTTTCTCACGCGGTAATAGCTTCCGACTCACGTATGCCACAGGGTGGCTTTCTTCACTACCAGCGTACTAAAGGAGTACGCATCTAATGCCTTCGTCCCTGGCATCAGTCCAGATGCCGAAGTGCTTAGTGGGGTTTAGGAGGCTCAAGATACGACAGACGTCAATTTGTCCTTTTGTTGCTGGAAGCTGGAAGTGGCCTTGTGGCTCCAGACTAGGGGATTGGCGGATCTTTTCTGCAAAATTACGCACAGGGAGACAGAAATTAATGCAAAAATAGTGAAAGACCTCCTATAGAACGAGTCCGATCCAACAAATGACCGCAGCTACTTCTTCCTGTGGGAGAGGGGCATTTCTACTATGACCATGTCGTAGTTTAGCCGAGCTAATATATATATATATATATATATATATATATATATATATATATATATATATATATATATTTATTTATATATATTTATTTGTTTTATTAATTTTTAATAAACCAAATAACTTTGAATTGAGGCGTAGGTTCGTGCCTCAGTTATCGCTTGGGGATCGGTCTCTAAGAGTGCTAATCTTTATTTTAATTCAGAGGAATACATAAAAGGGGTTTCTTTCTTGACTTTATCAATTATTGCCACTTTAACTCGTTCGAGGATAATTAAAACGGTACTTTTAATGAAAATTAGACTCTAATGAGCATGAACCATCTCACTTAATAAGATAAAACAATTACTAATTTAATACACTTAAACAAAAAGAAAATGGGCTTACTGGGTAAGCTCTCGCGGCTCAATTCGAGATACAATTTTACGGCGGGGGGAACAATTTTAAGTTAATATCGTTGTCCTTGGCCAGACATCAAATAAACTAATTATTATGCATGGGGACATAAACAACAGGATTAATCTTTACTCACATAAGGTAATGGAGATTAAATACTCGCGCCTAGTTAGACTATCCTCGGAGATTTTTGATCAGAGTTGGTTGTTTGTTCGCCAGAGGGCGCTCGACAACTTGCCTGGCGAGTTGACGGGTGACGTCACAAGGGATCTTGGGTAGAGGCGACTTCAAGCTAAAACTTAGCCCTTCCACTTAGCTTCCGGATGAGATGAAATCGTTGTCTTCTTTTTATTTTTTACTATCTAGTTTGGGTTTTCCCAACTTAGATAAAGTAAGATTTAGAGTCCTCACACTGGCTAACTTGATACTCAAACTCTTGGGGGCTCAAGCGGCACCGATCTTTCTTGCTACGATCTGGTTTCGAACAAGGACTGCAAAGTTCTCCTTACTTGCAGAAAACTTTCTACCGGTGATTTTTCTGTTTCTTTCTTGAACTCGAAAAATCTCTCAACCGGTGACTTACTTGTCTCTTCCGTTAGAACCAACAAAAAGCCCGGTTTACTCGGGTCAATCTGTTATATACACAAATTACTCCCGCGGAGGTGGGTGGGGAGGTGGATTGCAGGGGGGGACTCGGAGAGAGGGTAATACGAGATCAGCAGTTTGCACTTTTGAATGGATTGTTTACAAGTGCACCCTCGAAGGGCCTGCCTTTTGAGCTGAGGTCAGGAATCAGTCTCGTATCATTTACCCTTTTGCCCGTTCTCCTATGTTACCTGAGAACATCGAAGGGGCAAAGCTAAACCCAGATGTCTTTAGTTATTATTTCCTTAAACTTGATATATATATATAAATATATATATATATATATATATATATATATATATATATATATAGCATATATATATATATATATATATATATATATATATATATATATAATGAACTCTTATTATACCTCTACAATGGCCCAAACCTTTCCGTGAGGGGGCCCCATTCGGTTCTTTCCGAAATGGAAGCCGAGGTACTTAATGGTATCGTAAGCGAAGTGGCTCTTACTTGGCGCAAGGGTGAGGCCATGCTAATGGAGCCAAGAGAAAAGGGCTCAAAGGGCGATCAGTTGCTAGTCCCATGTAGTAGCGACGTATAAAGTGTCAAAGTAAATTGACAAATTGGGCAAGTCGACCACGATTTTCCGCATCATCCGGTTGTAATTACTGCATGAGGTTAAAATCCCGAAAGGGAGGCGCTTAAACTGCATAAATCCTTTGTAAGTGGGGAACGCCGTATATTTTTCTACGCGTTCACGGAGAGGAATTTAATAATAGGACATGCAGAGATCTAATTCTTCGAATAGAGGAAGGTTCTCATCGGTCAGGGGGATAGGTTCGGCGTCGAAAACCGTCACAAAGTTTAACTTTCTGAATTCTACGCACATTCGGAAAGACTGGTCGGGTTTTCGAACCATGACCATAAGGAAACAGAAATCCGATTTCGAAGGCTCGATGATATCGTTTAAGCAAGTTATCCACATCAGAACGAGAGCCCTGCCTCAGGTGGATGGGAAAAGGATACGACTTCTAACGGACGGGTGTCTCAGAAAGAACGGCACCAGTGTCGTTCAGCAGCTACTATAGCTAACTATTATTGTGAAAGACTAGCCTGAGTAGAGGTATAACACCTGGGAGGATGATCCTGGGGTATCGAGGTAAAGATGGGAGAGGCTAGTTGCCAAGTTGTTTGATGCAAGCCACCTGGACAGCGTTAAGGGGGTTAGAGGGGTACGATGCATCTAGGGGGGAGTCTTTTTCCAGAACAACAAAATTATTACCATTTGTGCGGCGATGGTATTTCTTCAACATATTTTCGTGGATTACCTTATCTCCAGAGGGGGTCCGAATAAAGTAATCCACAGGCCCTTACGCCTCGAGGACGTGGAAAAGCCTTTCCACGGACTAAAAAGCTGGTTGTTCTCCGTAGAAAGTAGCAACAGTACCTCCTCGCAAGGCTTAAATCTTCTTTCCTTTGATTTTAGGTTGAAATAGGTTCGATATTTTCCCCGGTTCACATCTGCATTCTTCTAAACGATTTCAGCGCAGGTTTCCAGGCGTTTCCTAAGATCCAGGAGGTAGAAGTAAGAAAACTTAATTACTCTATCCAGTTTGGGGTTAGCAAAGAGTTTTTTTCAGATGCAGAGCGGGGCTCACCCATTACGAACATCCAGAAATTCAAAGGAGGCGACATCGAGGGTGCTATGGGGGATTCATCTTTACCCAAAAAGTGTCACAGGCAAGTAACGGTGCCATTCTCGGGGACTGTTTGAGACAAAGCTTCTTCAGAATAGTCTTTAGGAAGCAATTTAATTTTTAGCAAATACCATTTGCAGCTGGGTGAAAAGGAGTAGTAAACAGAGGCTATATTATTAGGAAAGTTCTGACATACTCCATAAGCTCGTTAGTAAACTGTCTGCTTCTGTCGGAAAAAAACTCCCTGGGGATGCCTACTCGAGGTAAAATGGATATTAGGGCCTCCGCACAGGTTACACTATCAATCCACTTTAGAAGAACTGATTCGGGAAATGGTTAGCAAAATTTACAAGGGTAAGGACGTCAATGAATGACCACTCGGAAAAAGAGATCTGTTATAATGGGGCTTTTGTGGAGCGAGGCTGGCTTGATGTGCCCTTTTGCAGATGTCTTTAGAGAGACATCGCACAATTTGCAGTAATCTGCTATATCGTTGGCCGCACCTGGCCCAAAGAAGTACTTAAAAACCCGTTGGGAGGTTTTGTAATGACTGAAGTCTAGGGAAAAGAGGCTATCTTGCGCGAGCCTAAGAACTCGGGGGACGTATAAAATGGGGACACATAAGGTCAAGGATACGGGGTCAGTTTCTTCAAAACAGGAACGGTACAGAAGATCATCTCTTAATAGGTAGGATACCTTCTTTGCTTTGCGCATGGAATCCTGGGCATGATTTCATGATTTCTCCCAAAGAGGTAAGAGAGTTCCCACCCCTCAATGAGAACCAAACAGAACTTGATTGGGGCCCTACCACTTCGGCCTAACCAGTCATATATGTACACTTTATGGACCAACAGGGTGCAGTAAATCCTTAGATGTGACAATGCAGTTGCAGTCGGTGTCCTCAACAAAGGTGAGCACGTGACATTAATTGACGGTTCCATTCTCGAGCTTTCAACTAGCTGAGGAGCTCTTATTGACAAGAAAAGTAACGTGGTGGCCGGGTGTAATGGTGGAGTAGAGAGGAGCGGTGGTTTCTAGGAGGAGCTATGGGGGAGCAGGAGCGGCACTAATTTGATGCACCTGGTGAGGGGGTGCACTTCTGAATTGTGAATTCTGGTGGCAGTTTGTACGCACATGGCCTTCAATTCCACAGGAGAAACAGATTATTGGCCATCGGGGGTACGATGACGAAGGGGGCGTAGTAATCAGGAGCTTGATATCCCTGGGTTCCGATGGGAGGAGGTTTCTAAGCTTCGAGGGGCCATGGATCTTTACAAATCTGGGGTTGTTCCGTGGAAGGTGTCTGGACTTACAGAACCTGGACTTCGGAAACGAAGGAGGGGGGTGGGGCTTCTTGTTGTCCTTAGCGTATAGGTTATGTTTAGTGGCGTACACCTCTGGTTCTTTCAAGGAGTGTTTGAATGTGGAACAGCGCTTGTCCTTCAAAACTAGCGTATTTGGGTGGCCAAGGAAGCCAAAAGTTGATCTTTTAATACAAAGTTCAGAAGGGACACGTATTCTGGTGAAACTTTACAGGACTCAAGTTAAAATTAAAAGTTCTTTTAAAGGAGAAAATCAAACTAGCGGAAGGTTTGTCTAGGGCGGATTCTCTTCGTACGAAAACAACCACGGTAAAAGACCTGTTCCATATTTGCGGGGTCCGGGAGTTCGGAATTGAGGGCTGAGTAATACATGGTAGCTTCGGACGATAGGGAAATGCAGATATCGCGCCAGGGAGTACTAAGAAGGGGAAGTAATCTGGCGACTCGATATCCCAATTATTCATTTCAAATATCTTTTCGAAATGTTTGAGGTAGCACCCCAAGTTCTCTTCTTCCTGAAAACTGGAAGCTTAACCAATGGGGACTGGGGAACTTTCTTCTGGGAGCTAACCGACAGTGTCTCCAATCAATTTTGGCTAAGTTCGAGCTCGTATTGTCTAATCATCTCACGTTCTTCCATATCCGCTCTGCTCTTTTCCATCTCTCGTAGTTCTTTTTCTTTCCTCTTCATCATTTCTCTCCTCTTCCTGTAGATAAGATAGGAGGTTTTGAAACCCTTAATCCACTCGGCTGATTAGCATTGGATTCAGAGAAATTTCGAATACAAATTAAACAGAATCTCACACAAACACAGGAAATATTTCTCGAATTAAGCTGAACGCCCTTTCGGCCAGAATAATGAACATTATCAAAGGGGGAACATGAATAATTAGAGGGTATAATAAATAACTTTAAAGGTATCAGAAAAAATAAACTTACGGTAAACCCCAGACCTATGACACCAGTTTAGTTTAATCAATAATAATATATATATATATATATTTATATATATATATATATATATATATATATATATATATATATATAAATATATATATATAATATATGTCGTGGTATAGACGAATGTACAACATAATATCTATTATTATTATTAATGGGAGGGGGAGAGATCAGGCTACTAAAGCATCCGTCCACTGACTGAGTGATATGTTGATGTGCAATTATAAAGGTCATTTCGAGACGCGGGTCAATTCACTTAACAAAGCAAGTCAAGTTCGAGGTAGGCGAGATTTCCTTGAAAGTAAAAGGAAACAAAGAAAAACATCTTTAAATACAATACATGCTTTATTTGTTAATTATTAACTTACACCATAAAAAATTCTTTCTTTTAAACAAACGAGAATTCTTCAATTTTACTCTCCTTTTTCTCCTTCTACTTCTTCTTTCTTTTTTCTTCTTTTTCTTTCTTTTTTCTTGTTATTATTCTTCTTATGGTTCTTCTTATTATTATTATTTTCTTCCACTCCTTTTCGATATCTTCTTTTTCTCTTCTTTCTCTGACTGTTATCTTCTTCTTCTCCTCGTCCTGCACATCTTTCTATCTTACACATCCCAAAGTTCCTGTTCTTAAAATATATTCTTAGGGACAAAAAGATCGGCTTCTCCACTTCTCATTTAGCGCTACTCGTTTTAGGTGCCAGGAGCGATTTCCTCCTGATAAAGATTAAAATTTAAAATCTATTTTAGAAATAACTTCTTAAAATTTGTGAATATAAAAAAAATAAGTTAAAAAAGCAGCCATGGTTTAATTTTATGAACTTTTAAAACTTCATAATAATAATAATAATAATAATAATAATAATAATAATAATAATATTATCTTCATTTTACAAAAAAGCCAAACATACCAGATTACTTCTTAACTAATAAAATGTTTTTTTACCATTTTTGCCCTTCTTTCCCCAAAATAACTTTCGAAAAATATATAATAAAACATTATATAATAATTTGTGGGGAAGGGGGGGTAGACATATTTATCTTTATTTCTTACTGATCTATTTATTACTTCGTGACTGAAGTGGCCCCTTCAAACATTTGTCTACCGTTATCTGACACTTCGTAATAGGTAGGCTGAGATTCTTTCTTTTTTAAGTTGGCTGGTTTAATTCTTGATCTTCTTTTTCTTGATGTATCTTCATTTTTAACGACGATGTGATGATTCCTTCCAATTCTGATGACGTGATGACTTCTTGATGCTTCTTGACAATTTTGATGGGATGAGAAGAGTTGAGACGAGTTAGCCCTTGAAAGTCATATTTCCTTGAATTCCATTTTATTGAGCGCGGTTTTCTCTTGAGTCGATTTCTTGGTCCTTCTCGATTAGTTAGTCCTTGAGGCAATGTACATTTTCTTCGAGAATTTTCTTCGTAAAAAATATGTGGACTTTATGGGATCGATCTTGGGTCTTTGTATCCCGAGGCAAGCACTCTAACGTTACGACACGGCTTAGACAGTTTTGACTTGGTAATTTAATGGGCTATTTATATTCTCGCTTTTGGAAGGAAGTTTTTCTCCTATACATCTTCGCACAAATACACAGGTCCCTTACTAGAACGCGGAGAAAATTTAAGGATTGTGGAAAGAGTAGTATTGGATTTCTTAATCGAGGATTACTAGTAGCTCTCCCTCCCCGACCTCCGAGTCTGCGGGATGAGTGGAGTTAATTGGGTGGGATTTAGGAGAGCGAACGAAGCCTTGTCTCTTAATCAATGAGTAATAATAGCATCTCGTTCTCGGATCTTCTGAAGTTTCCGCAGCACCTTTTCTTAATCTCTTGTAGGAGAGCAGGTGCAGTTGTAACGAAGATCAGAAGATTGTTCGGCCTTTTGAGGGTCACCAGTTATGGCGCAGGGGGAGGTGGCATATTTATATTTTTTATATTTATTTATTTCTATATCATTCTTCATCTTTGGATTTCTATATACGAATCTATTTATTTTTTTTTTGAGATGAAGATGCCCCTTCAAACATTGTGTTCTATATATCTGACTCTTAGTATTCTTGTAGGCTGAGATTCCTTTTTCTTTAAGTTGTCTATGTGAGTTCTTGATTTTCGTAATTGATGTATCTTCCTTTTTAACCTCGATGTGATACTTCCTTCCAATTTTGATGACGTGATGACTTATTAATGCTTCTTGACGGGATGAGATGAGATGAGAGCAGTTGAGACGAGTTAGCCCTTGAAAGTCGTATTTCCTTGAATCCCGTTTTCTTTGAGCGTGGTTTGCTCTTATGTTTATTTCTTGGTCCTTCTGGATTACTTAGTACTTGAGGCAATCTCCGTTTTCTGCGAGAATTTTCTTCATAAAAATATGTGGACTGTGTGGGATCGATCTTGGGTCTTTGTATCCCGAGGCAAGCACTCTACCGTTACGACACGGCTTAGTCCATTTTGACTTGGTAATTTAACGGGCTATTTATATTCTCACTTTTGGAAGGAAGTTTTTTCTCTTATACATCTTCGCATCCCTAAAAATTAACCTTTATTTAAATTTTTTTTCAGCCCCTTACTCTATATTTTGTATCGTTGTTCATTTGACAGCTTTCCTTTAGAAGGATAGTTGTTATCTAAATATTGATCAAAACTTATCCAATAATCTTTTTTGTAAACAATCAAATGTCTCTCTTTTTTCTTCGAAGCAGTTTTTGAATCACTTGGGTGTTTAAAAAAAAATTTAGAAAAATAAATATATTATCCAATGTTTTGTATTTTTTTATAACAAAAAAAGTTACACATCGTGAAGTTCAGAAAAATTACTAAAATTTAGGCATAGCTGCTTGGTGGTGGCGGCGACAGACCGGGCCCAGGTCTGAGTGTCTCTGTAGGTAGTTGAATAGATGTGTGATGTCGCGTTTCTGTGTTAAGTATTTGGGGTAGTTTGGTGTTGTATGGGTGGTGGGAGATATTTTGTGCATGTATGACGTGAGGAAGGGTGATTTGTTTGTTCGTATCTGTGCTAGTTTTCTTCTACTCTGATTTGTGAGTGTTTGTTCTGAGTTTTGTATGGTTGTAGTTGGTGCACCTAATATTTTGTTGTGGATATTGTTTGCCATGGATTGTTGTGTGATCTAAGCTTGGATTATTTCATGTTTTGCTTGAATGAGCCTTTTGTTGTTTTGTTAGGGTCTGGTGGTGGTATAGGTGTTGTTGTTATCGAAAATGGTCTGTGTTTTGTGTCGGTGATTGGGAGGTTAGTAATGTTGTTGAGGGGATGATTTGGATGTTTTGTTTTCTGCCTGAGTTGTTATGCATCTAGTTTTACGTGATTTTTGATTTATAGGATGTTCGTCTCGTCGTGTAGATGTTGAGTGCTTTCATCAAGTGTCCTGTGGCAGTGCGAAGGGCTGTATTTTGTATTGTCTGTAGTTTTTGGTGTTGGTTTCTAAAGTGATTGGAGACCAGATTGTGTTTGCAGATTCTAGTGCTGGTCTTGTTATTGTCTTGTATTTGTTAATGAACGTTTCTTAGGTTTTCTCCCAGTGTGTAGTTGTGAGTGCCTTGATGACATTGAGTGTTTTCGTGGCCTTGACTATTGTGTTTTGTATGTGTTTTGGGGACAAGGATCTTCTGTTCTTTTGTAGTGGGTAGTGGTATGTTTTCAATGTTTAGATTTAGGGTTGTGTTGTATTATCTCTTGTGCAGCGGCTTCTGGTTTGTTAAGTGATGAGAGTATTGTGATGTCGTTTGGGTAGGTGACAATTTTTACTGTTTGTGGGAGAGCTGGTAAATCTGAGGTGTAGATGTTAAAAGGTGTTGTGGATTGTACTCCTCCTTGGGGAACTACGGATTTTGAGTGTCTGTGTTTAGATTTTGTGTTTTGTATTTAAGTGTATTGGAATCGTTCCTTGATGTAGTTTCCTATGTGTTTGAAGAGGGTGGTGGCTATGGTGAGTTTGTGGATCTTGTTGATTAGTTTGTGTAGGTCTACTGTGTTAAATGCTTTGGACGTGTCAAGGGTGACTGCTATGGTTGTATATGGTAGAATTTTCTTGTTGAATCAATTTGTGTTATGTTGGTTATTGTGTGTAATGATGTGATGGTTAATTAAGTGCATGGGTTTGAACCCATGTTGGTGTGGTGTGTTTGGGATGTTGGATGTAATTTGGGGTAGGATGATTTTTTTCTTGTGTTTTGGCTATGGGGGAAAGCAGCACTATTGGTCTGTAGGAGTCTCCTTTTTATGTCTTTGTTTGGTTTGGGTATTGGAATTTTTTTTGCCACTTTCTATTGTTTATGTAGGTTGTTTGTGTTTATAGCGAGGTTGTAAGTGTGCATGAGGAGTTTATGGCGTTTTGAGCTAGGTGTTTGAGGTGTTTTATGTTTATATTATCAGGTCCGGGAGAGTTGTCTCTTGCTTGTTTTATGGCCTTGATGGTGTGTTATGTTGTGGTTGTGAATTGTCGTTTGGGGAGTTTTTTTCTGACTCTGTCTATTTTCCTGTTTTAATTTTTCGTTTGGCGTATGGTTGTGTTTGTGAATTATTCGTTGAAGTGTTCTTCTTTTTATATAGGTGTTGTAGCTTCTTTGTTCCTGAAGGTGATAGTTTCGTAGTTCCATTGCTGGTCTAGGTGGTGTTTTCATAATTATTGTTTTTGTTCTTGCATGGTACGATCTATTTGTTTTTTTTGTTTTATAATCTTGGGCTCTGATGTGTTTTGTTTTCTAGGGTTGTTCCGTTGTGCTATGAGGTTTCTAAGTGGTTTAAGCAGTAGTTTTTGTATGTTGTGTATTCTCCCACGTGGGGTGTTGTGTTTGTCTGCTTGTATGTAAGATAGTGTTTGTTAGTATTTTGTTTGCAGTGTGTGCATTTTTGGGAGAGTTCAATTTTGGGGAGTACTTGCTCAATTCCTTTCGTGTATTCTACCCAGTTTGCTTTGTGATCATTTGTGTATGTTTTGAGGTTTTAGTGTAGCCTGAGATATGTTTTTGTGTTTAATGTGATCAAGATGGCGAGATTGTCAGAGGAGAGTGTGTATCGTCTTCCAGGTGAGGTGTCTTTGTAGGGTGTTTGTTTCACTGGCGATGTCTGGTGAAGTGGGTTGTTCGTTTGGGTGTTCTGTTATGCAGGTTGATGTGTGTGTGTTCAAGGTTATGTTATTTGAGTTTTGGATGATGTGAGCAATGGGTTCTCCTCTGTGGTCATATGTTGGTGAGTTCCAAAATTCTGAGTATAGTGAATGTCTTCTGTGATTATAGAGTTCGTGAGATTGGTTGCGTGGGTGAAGAAGTTTGTTATGTCTGCATCTTCATTTGAGGTGGTTGGGGTTCGTGGTGTGTCTGGGTGGGATGTAGAGGTTTGTGAGGTGTAAGTGCTTTGTTTTGTTTAGATGGACTTTGTTCATTTGTGCTTCAGTTTTTTGCTTGATTATGTTGTTTGGGAGGGGGGTCTCTGTATAGGTGATGTTATCCTTTTTGTATGTGAAGAGCCCTCCTCCCTCTTTGTTTTTTTGTCGGTTCTGATTGATGTGTTGTTTGTGATTTGAGGGGTTTTCTGTTTTTGCTTGAGTTTGGTTTCTTGGATGGTGATTATGTATATTTCATGTTTGTTTGTGAGGTGCTCGAGATCTGTCGTTTTCTGGTTTTATCGATTTATATTTATTTGTAGTATATTTAGATGCCAGATGTGTGTGTTTCGGTTCTTTGATTGTCTAGGGGTTTGTGATGTTTGTGGGACTGTGGGTTGTGAGTTTGTTCGCGGTAGTTGGGTGGGCGATGATGGGTGTGGTGCTTGGTGTTTTGAGCACATCTAGTGTTTTCTGTATTATTTGATTTTAGTATTTGTGCATTCGAGATGTACCCAGTGTGTTGCGGGGTTTGTTCACATTATGGGTGTTTGTCTTTTTGTGATGTATTTATTGCATAGTGTGCATGTCGATGTTGTGGGGCCCGGGTTGGTCTCCACGTCTCCCTTGAGGAGAAGCAGAGCCGCTTCCAACATGACCGGGTCCACGGGTCAGACCACCAAAAAGGTGATATTTGGCTCCCCTTGCGGGGGGCAAGGGAGTCTTGGTTGATTTGAGCTTCCGTGTTTCTGGCTTCGACCTCCGCTTTGGTTTCGGCTGCAGTCCAACGTGGTGCTCGCCAATCATCTTAGGACAAGCATAGCTGCTTTATAATTTCATCATATATTCGAAAGTTTTATCGAAGCTGCATCTAAAATAAATTTTTAATTTTAATGCAGTCATTCATTAACTAAGCCAAAAAATATCCACTATTTTCTTTCTCATCTAAAAATTTCGCGTTCCTAAAAAAAAAGTGTTCGTGAAAAGAGACATTTTTAGTCATAAATAATTACTAGATCAAGTAATTGCTTGACAATGGTCCTTTTATAGTTTTAGACATTTAAAAGCTCAAATATTAAATCAAAAATGCCGTTTTGGCTTTCTTTTTCGACCAAATATAGAGGCATTGTTTATAGATATTTAGTCAGTTAGAAGCTCACATAGTTCAAAGACAATAGTCAGTATGCTAATTTATTCTCTTCATGAATAAAAAAGGCCTTTTGATAGTTTTAGCCACGTAGAAGCACAAATATTACATCGACACTCTTCTTCTTGGTCATTTCTTCTTTCTTTGAGACAAAGAGACATTCTTACTATAGAACTGAACCTAACTTAGGTATCGAACCTGGGCGTCTGGCTCTCTTCACTTGTCGACTCAAAAAATAAGCATTCTTGATAGTGACTAAGACGCATAAATAGTGCACGAAACTATCCTCTTCTTTTCTCCTTATTTCGTAGAATTACAAGAAAAATTCATAATAGCCTCTTAAACACTCATAAGCTCATAGAAGAAGGCAGGAATGGTTTTTCTGCTCTATTCCTCTCTTGAGTAGAAAAAAAGGCATTCCTTTTACAGACTTAGGAGCTTAAAATCCAAAAATGTAGCTACAAGATTACTCTTCACCTCTTCCAGTTGAGAGCAGAAAAAGCTTTATTCCGGTTAGATTCAGACAATTAGATGATCCTATAGTAGTACATCGGCAATGATCATCTTTTTCTTTCGATCCAAAAATGAGATTCTTGATAGTTTTAAACCTTCAAAAGCTCACATTTTGCATCATTAATGATTCTGTTCCTCTCTCCATGCTAAAGAGATATTCTTTACCGCCTTAGACCCTTGAAAACCGACATAGTGAATATTTAAGGAACATATCTTCCTCCATTTTCTTTTAATGATAAAATGAGATATTCTTGATAACTTAGACCTTTTCAAGTTCATAATTTGCATTGAGAAGGATCCTTTTCCTCTCCCGACGAGAAAAATACATATTCTCTCCTGTCGCTGCCACTTGGAAGTCCACATTATGAATCGCTAAGGGTTCGTTTGCTCTCTCCATGTTTCGACTTGTAAAGTAAACGTTCTTAATAGAGCCTTTGACATTTATAAGTTCATATATTGCATGTAGAAATGTACTCTTCTTTCGATTGTTTTCTCTTTGGGAATAGAAAACCTCCTTAATAGTCTTAGAGACTTAAAAGCTTACATAGTGCATCAAAAGGGTTCTCTCGCGCTCTTCTTCTCTGGACTAGGAAATGAGACATTTATGATATTTCTATGTAATATAAAGCCCAAAAATTGCATGAATAAGAGGATATCTTGCTTATTTCTTTTTTCGACAAAAAAAAACAACTTAGTAGTCTTTAGAAGATAATTTAATGCAACAACAATAGTCTTGTTTCATTCGTCTGCAGTCAAGGAGAAAAATAAATATTGTTGATATGTTCTGATACACATAGAAGCTCATAAGAATATAGAGCAACGTACGCAAAGACGGATAATATCATTATGTTCCTCTTTTGCACTTTCTAGTAAAAAGCTAAATTGCACAAACATTCTATAAGAAGTGTTTGCTAAACGCATTAATTAACAGATTGCAGCGACTGCAACTTAAAAACACCTGATTTATTGTTTATGCAGCAAAAAATAAAAAAAATAATGCTAGGTAGCTCCATACGACGAATTTTACCCTGATAATAAAGATAATGGCCGCCTATTATTTTGGTAGTTACTTCTGTGGTCTCGTTGTCCCTAATAACACAATAATTGCCTTGTTTGCCTGAAGAGCCTGATATCTTTACCACAATTTTCCTTTTCCTAACATCTTGTGAGATAACTCTGACATGAGTGGAAGAAAATTTTCACTCATTGCCATCAAGGTCACTTTAGTACGTCACTTTAATTTCACTTATCTCTAGTGTTATGACTTCACTTTTATTTTTACACTTTCCACCTCACGTTGGATATTTTTAATATTTACATTAAGAATTATACCACTAATCACTATTCTCACTTATCGTTTATTCAATTTTTGGTAATATTGTGCACTTCAGGTTGACTTCTCCGTGGATCTTCTCGGTATTCCTGTTTGGTTGACTTTTATGGTTCGTCGTAGAATTGCTAATAGTCCGGTCCAATAATTATTCTAGTCCTTGATCTGGACACACCGATTTGTTTAAGTCGATGGTATTGAGACCCTATGACTCAATCTACGATCATTATATATATATATAGGCTTTAATTCCTACTGAACGTGCGAAGGCTGGTAAGAGGTGGGTTGTACCGCGGCCAGGGATTCTCACCATAAATGTCCCACTTGTTACTGGGGGAGGTTTGTGATTGTTAAATTATAAGAGTGCATAGTACAGGTTAAATAAATTAACCGAAGGGATTCTTAATTAAAGTCTTGCCAAGAGTACGGCAAAAAGGAGGAGCCACAAATAAACACACGTACGAAAATAAACTTTACTTTACGCCAAAATAATAATGAGTAGCAATAGTTAAACGAGCATTTAGGTAAATAAGGATTAAATATTAAACACGGATTAGTCCGGGTTGATAGCAATTATAAATAATAATATCAGGGAATGACTCACTTGAATCTCTTTAAAAAAGGACGGGAGGATAACACTGACGTTAAGCGTCTAGATTTATAATGACTCAATGGGAGTATCACTCACTGTTAATTAAATAGGCAATTTAAGAATAGAGGGACACTGGGTTTACAGATTACCATTAATTGTGATGGATTGGAGAGACGACTACTTAGGTCCAGACGGGGTGGTTCAAGTAGCGTTAACACGAGTTCTCGGGGAGAGGGAGGATAAGACGATGGGTTTGGGGCTGCTGACTGCAGTTCCGGTTAGTTCACTCCTAACTGGATGTGACACTAACAAATAGTTACTTCCAGTAACTATTTGGTTATTCCTTTTTCTTTCTCATTTACGTTGAGCAACAGAGCATATTCCTCTATTTACAGGCTCTGCGGGGCGGGATTTGCCTCAGGAACTATTTGGACAGCAACAAAGTTAGCTCAGCGAGTCACGTTGGGAGCCGATACGTTACGGCAGCGACTCTCGTTCACGTGAGGGTTACGTGAGTAGGTCTGGAACACTTCTGGCGAGGGATAAACGGCGTGGTCATTTATACTGCGGACTGTGTGAAATCGAGAGACAGATTCCCTATATTACAATTCGCTTATTGCGGTGCGTTCTGGATAATACCCTTGTATCATAAAGTAGGTAAATAGAATTTATGCTTCTCTGTGAGATAGCCCTTCTTTTGTCAGACTTCCTGTCGCCTGTTGGCGAAGTTTGGCACGGATAACGACTTAGGTCAAGGGGAAGGTGGAGGAGGGCGGTAGAATGTAATACAGGCAAGAAATAATTATTTATATAAAGAGAAACACACACCCCAAAATATATTGACTATTAATCGCTATCTGAAATCGAGTTTCTCGAAAGGCTCTCTGCGTGTACATTGTCAGACCCTTTTAGATACCTGATTTCATAACGGTACTCCGATAGCAATAATGACTAACGCCTTAGTCTGCCGTTTCGGTTTTTATAAGTTTTTAAGTAGGCTAACAGTCTATGATCTGTCTCTATGAGGAATGGACGACCTACCAGATGCATTCTAAATTTTGTTATCCCAAAAACAATCGCTTGAGCTTCAAGTTCTACCGTAGCGTACGCCTTTTTGCAAGCCGTCAGTCAGCGACACGCATAGCTTTGCAGGAGCAGGTTCTTGGTCCTCGTTGTATTGGAGTAATACGCAGCCAATACCCAGTTGGGAAGCATTTGTCCGTACGCCAAATTTTTCAGAGGGTTCGGTAGTTTTAAGATCGGGGCGGAGACTAGCTTCTCCTTGAGCTCTTCAAAGCGCGCTTCGGCGTCGGAGTTGCACTGGAGGGGTCCGTGAGTTTCTTTTTTAGCAGATCGTTTAGGGGAGCTGTTACAAAAGCGAATTGGGGTACGAAGCGACGGTAAAACAAAGCGGCACCGAGGAAAGACCGTAATTGCTTCTTGGTGCGGGGTAGGGGCATATTTACAATAGCCTTTACCTTCTCTTTCTGTGGGGCCAGGTTAGTTTCGCCTATTTTAAATCCAAGATATTGTATGGATTCATAATGAAAATGGCATTTGAGGGTTTATTCGTTAAGTCATGATGGTTTACGCGTTCTAAAAGCGGGCGGATGGACAAGATATGGTCGTTCCATAAACTTGTAGCCACTTACACGGTATCAAAATAAAAAGAAACGTTTTTTAAACCGTCTATTACAAGGCGCATTATGCGATTTTAGCTAGTGCAGGCACTGACTAGGCCAAAAGGAAGACAAGAGAATTCCATTAAACCTTTGTCTGTAGGAAAGCGCGTTAGTTTCCTCGCTGATGCCTTTAGGGGGATCAGATAATAGGCCTTACATAGGTCTATCTCAGTGATGTAGGCAGCTCCTTCGAAGAGATATAATTTTGTTTAATTAGGAGGAGAGGCTCGGCGTCAAACACGATGATGGTGTTTAGCTTCCGAAAATCGACGCACATCCTAAAGTACTGGTCTGGCCTGCGGACCATGACTATTGGGGGACAGTAGTTGGACGTAGATAGCTCGATAATCCCTAATTGCAAAAGATTGTTGACTTCTTCATTGAAAGCGTCTTTTAGGTGCACCTGTAAGGGATAGGGCTTACATCGCACAGGTTCGAGCGTAGTGAGGACGTATCATGTTCGAACTGAATCGAGCATCCTGGTGACTTGGAAATAACGTCACTAAATTCTTCCAAAAGGGCCATCATTTGGTTCCTTTGGGCAGGGGTGAGGTCGGAGTTGACATCCAACTCGGGAAAAGGTTCTTTGGGGGGGGGGGGGGCAGCTTGGACGGGAGGACGGGGAGGAAACAATCTTCGCTTGATTCTACGCAAATTGAATTAACAATATTTAGGGGGTTGTTTGGTTGTACGGCGTCAATTACTCTTTCTTCGTCGAAGGTGACTATATTGTTTATACAGGCCCGTCTATGATAATTTTTTAGCATGTTTATCTGATATAACTTATCACCTGCGGGTGTCTGTATTACGTAATCGACCGATCCGTGGGTTTTCTGAACGGGGTAAGGGCCTTTCTATTGGAAGAAAAGTTTATGGAAGTCCGTGGGCAATAAGAGCAGAACTTCATCTCCGGGCTTCAATTTTCTGTGTTTGGCCTTTAGATCAAAGTATGTCCGATACTTTTCCATATTAATTTCGGAATTTCTGACTGCTATGTCAGAACACCTTTTTAATCTTTTCTTTAGTTCGAGGACGAAGGAATAAGTGTTCTTTAATTCTAGACACATACCGGAATTTGTCCGTAACTCCGTCAAAATATTGACGGGCCCCCGCACGTTTCTCCCGTACAGGAGCTCAACCAGGGAAAATCCGATGGTCGTATTGGGAATTTCGCGGCATGCGAATAACGCAACAGGCAAATATCGGTGCCATTCTTGGGGTTGTTCCATGAAAAGCTTCTTGAGGACGCTTTTCAAGGTCGCATTGAACTTTTTGCACATGCCGTTTGCGCTCGGATGGAAGGGCGTGGTAAAAATAGGTTGGATTGGAGCAGGGTGTTCATGTTTTCCATGAGCTCAGAGGTAAACTGGCGGCCTCTATCTGACAAGATTTCTTTTGGCAATCCTACTCTAGAAAAAAATGGAAATAAGGGCTTCAGAGCAACAGATACTATCGATCCTTTTCAGAGCGACAGCGTCTGGGAATCGGGTGGCGCAGTCTATCAATGTTAGTACATGCGCATGACCTTCGGCGGAAGGGGGGTGAATTGGACGATGAAGTTGATGGCGACTCTCCAGAAGGGCTCTAAAATGACTGGGGTTCTTTTCAGGGGAGCTAGGGTTATTCGACCTTTTGCAGTGGTTTTCTGGCCCAAATCGCACGTTTTGCAGAATTCTGCAATATCTCTGGCTGCACCGGGCCCCAAAAAGTATTTAAATACTCGCTGAGAAGTCTTGTTATGACGGAAATGACCGGCCATGGGACTTTCATGTTCTATTTGCAGGATTTGGTATACATGTGTGCGCGGAATACACATGACCGTCGAAGTGGGTTAGACTCATCTCGCGAGGTGCGAAACAGAAGGGAGTCGTTAATGATGTACCTTATGAGACGGTTTCCTCGAACGATCACCTCTTCGTTCTTTCGGGCCTTTTCCTAAAGGGATTGCAGTAAAGGGCAGCTCTGCTGAGCTCTGAGAAATTGTGTATTACTCGTTGGAACCTCTAAAGGGGCTTGTGGGGTGAGGAGGCGCGTTGAGGAAGAGGCCTCGTGGCTAGCTTGCGCTCGAGTGACGACAGCTTGAGTCACTTCGCTCGGGGAGAGTAGTGCGCTCTGGCCAATGAGTACCGAGCAAAATTTGATGGGGGCTGCCACTATGTCGTCCCAACCAGTGAAATTTTTACACTGTACATGGCAGCGGATTACCGGGAATCTATTTTATCGACCCAAGAAGTCGTGTACAATTGCCTATTTCTTATGTTGGGGTCGACAGGGGAAGCAATTTGTCTGACACGACAATGCATGTGCACCCTGTGTCTCTCACGAGGTTGAACACTTTACAGCCATTGATCTAGCCGGTTTTGAAATTTAGTCTTCCGGGGGAACTCTTGTTAAACAGGAAGTTCACTTGAAATTCCTGTGGGTATAAAGACGAGGGGGATGACGTAAGCGCGGCCAGATGTTCCGGGGAAAGGGGAGCGGTTACTTGGTGGACTTGTTGGCACTGGGTGGGACGTAGGCAAGAATTCTGTACACATTGGGACTTATAATGGCCGGGGAAACAGCAAAAGTAGCATATAACCTGCCTATTCTGGTGCTGGTTATTGTAGGGGGTATTGAAGACTGGGGGGTTTTTGTCTTAGTGAGATACAAAAGGCTTATTCTTTGGTTTGAACGGGGCTGTGGTACTTATCAATGGAGGGGGGTTTCCTTTGTTGGGATTTCCATTGACTAAATTTATTCTTCAGGGAAGGGGGTCTATTCTTCCGGTTATCCTGTGGGTATAGGCGAAGATTTGTCTCAGGGAGATCAGCTTTCTCGAAGCATTCTTGAAAGTTAGACGCTCGGCAGTCTTGCACGAATGCTCGGATCTCCTGGGAGAGGGTGGACAATAGCTGGTCTTTTAATCTATAGTCAATCAGAGCCTTATATTCTGATTCGACTTTAGAGGATTCTAGCCAGAACTGGAGGTTTCGCTTCAAGATATATCCAAAATGTCGGTAAGTTTTACAGGGCTAGATTTGGCCGATCTAAACTTAACTTAGCGCGGTAGAACTGAGGGCTTAAGTTAAAGGCGGATATCAATTTGGCCGTCAAGGGGCTGTAATCTATTGTGGCTTCATGTGGTAACGAGATCAAAATTTTCCTTAAGCGCGGACTAAGCAATGGGAGCATTCTACTGACTTCTTCAGATTCTATGGCCCATCCGTTTACCTCGAAGATTTTTTCAAAATGTGTTAAGTATGAGCACATATCTTCCACGTCTTTATATTGAAGAAGCTTCATAGCGGGGGCATGAGGTTGATGATCACGGGATCCAACAGAACTGACTTCAACTAGGTCTCTGCTTAATTCCCTTTCATGTTTTCGAATCCTTTCTCTTTCTTCAAATTCTAAATCTTCTTTTCTTCTCCTTTCTTCCATTTCTAACACTTCTTTTCTTTCTTCCATTTCACGTGCTCTTTCCTCTCGCTGTTCGCTTTGAACAAATTCCTTTAGTTCCTGCCCTGTGAGACCGAGAGCTTGTCCTTGCTTGACGAAAACTTCGAACGATTTTAAAGCCATGGCTGCTCTTGCAGGCGCAACTGGTGACTCATGAAAGAACTTACGCGCCTGGTAAGAGAATTAGAAGCTGCGATTGTTCCTAAAAGATACAATCTAATAACTATCCCTCAAAATAACGAATATTTTCCTAGCTTTGTTTTTGCTATCTGGAAAGGATTATTAATGGTTAGGCTATATGAGTTCGCTTTCTCAAAAATTTGAACCCTCAAAGCTGACACCACTTTTATAAATGTCGCAGAATTGTTGAAGTCGAGTCCAATAAGTATTCTAATCCTTGATCTGATCTGGACACACCGCTTTTGTTTAAGTCGATGGTATTGAGACCATATGTCTCAATCTACGAACGATCATTATATATATATATATATATATATATATTTTTATTTATATAAGCTTTAATTCCTACTGAACGTGCAAAGGCTGGTTAAAGGCGGGTTGTGCCGTGGCCAAGATTCTCAATATAAAAGTCCCAATTGTTACTGGAGGGAAGTTTGTGATTGTTAAATTATAAGAGTGCATAGTACAGGTTAAATAAATTAGCCGAAGGGATTCTTAATTAAAGTCTTGCCAAGGGTACGTCAAAAAAGAGGAGCCAAAAATAAACACACCTACGAAAATAAACTTTACTTTACTCCAAATTAATAATGAGGAACAATAGTTAAATGGGCATTTAGGTAAATAAGGATTAAATATTAAACACGGATTAGTTCGGGTTGACAGCAATTATAAGTAATAATATCAGAGAATGACTCACTTGAATCTCTTTAAAAAAGGACGGGAGGATAACACTGACGTTAAGCGTCTAGATTTATAATGACTTAATGGGAGTTTTAATTACTGTAAATTAAATAGGTAATTTAAGAATAGAGGGACACTGGGTTTACAGATTACCATTAATTGTGATGGATTGGAGAGACGACTACTCAGATCCAGACGGCGTGGTTTGGGTGGCGTTACAACGACTTTCGGGGAGATGGGGAATAAGACGACGGGTTCGGTGCTGCTGACTGCAGTTCCGGTTATTTCACTCCTAACTGGATGTGACACTAACAAATAGTTACTTCCAGTAACTATTTGGTTGTTCCTTTTTCTTTCTCAAGTTACGTTGAGCAACTTAGCGTATTCTTCTAGTCACAGACTCTGCGGGGCGGGATTTGCCCTAGGAACTATTTGAAACAGTGACCAAGTTAACTCAGTGGGTCGCGTTGGGAGTCGATACGTTACGGCAGCGACTCTCGTTCAACGTGAGGGTTACGCGAGTAGGTCTGGAATACTTCTGGCGAGGGATGATCGGCGTTGTCATTTATACCGCAGACTGTGTGAAATCAAGAGAGAGATTCCCTATATTACAATTTGCTTATCGCGGCGCCTTCTGGACAATCTCCATGGTATCATAAAGAACGCAAATCGAATTTAGGCTTTTCTGTGAGATAGTCCTTCTTTCGTCAGACTTCCTTTTACCTGTTGGGGAAGTTTGGCTATGTAACTTCCATACCCTCACATGGTTATTATAATATTAGTCTAGATATATGTATTTCTTTTTGGTTTTACTTTGTTTTAAAACACAGCTTGGATCTGAGGTATTTTTAATTTTATCGTTGATCAATTTACTTTCAACTGTGCTTCCTCAACTATCAGCTAATGTCTTCTCCCTGGAAATTGAGTGGTAAAAAGGTTTTTTGGCCCGATGTTGTTGTGCTCTTCAAATATTGGAAGGAATGATTCTGTTTTCCTTCAATTTCTCGCTGCCCTTTTCTTAATGTTGATATTGAACAGTTCTATTCTTACTTCTTGATGCCGATTTTAATGACCTCTTTGCTCTCTTCTCCGCGTGAACATGCTTAACTAAAGAGCTTTGCTCCATAATTCTCTGGAGTATTAATTTTTTTCTTTGATAGGCTATTGGCTAGGTTGTAGAGGTATATGAGTACCTCCTTTCATATTGCTATATAAATTGTCTTTTCGTTTTCTATGCTTCACCCCTTTAAGATGTGTAGGTTTAACATTGTGTTGCCTTGTTTTTTCTTTCTTTTACTTTATTTTTATAGCTTCTAGATGTTACTTTTAATACCCAGGATTTATTTACCCTCCAAATTTTTTCTGGAGTCCTTGATTACCTCCCTTGATATCTGGTTACTTGATGCTGGCGATTAGGACTAGCGTAAAATTTCCTCGTTATTTTTTTTCTTACATTCATTTTCGCGGTTTTGTTGATGTTTCTATTTTCTAGTACTATCGTTCTAGCTTGAAAGAGTTTGTTTCTATAGTGTTGGAGGATGAGCTGCCCTATGTTGTCTCTTAAGAATTGTTGGTGGTGGCAGGTCTGCTGTATAGATTGAATACAGGGTTGGGCTAATGCAGCCTACCTGTGGAAGTACATCTTTAAGTTTGTTTTTTGTTACTTTGTGATCATGAATCACTAAGTATGCTTTTCTTTTTGTGATATAATTGCAGACAATTCTCACCAGATTGCTGTTTTCCTAGATATTTAATTATTTATATCGCATTCCTTTGACCCCAAATTTGTCAAGGGCTATTCATACATCTTTTAGGCCAAGGTGATTGCAGTTGTGTGCTTTTGCCTTGGCTATTTTTTCTGTTCTTATGCTAAGCGGCATTGTGGTCACTCATACATTTTTAATTACGAACTGCTGAACATTACATATATTGTTTCCTCCGATTTATTTTTTTCAGTAATTCATATATGATATTTTTTCGAATATATTGCCCTAGATATTTAATATCCATAGAGGCTTGTAACTTTTGAAGTGACTAGGTATTTTCTTAGTTTCAGAATGATAATCATTTTAGCTAGTATGTTGCCATCTGTGAAGCAACTGATGTCTATATACAATTTCGATCGGTTGCATGTGATTGTTAAATGGCATGATGTAGCTACTTAAAGTAAGGTCTAAAATGGTCCTACCATTCCCCAGGACATATGTTGGAAAGTTCGGTCCTATTCTCCTAGAAATACATATCTTTCATAACATTATTTCTAAATTATCTCCTCACGTGATAATTATATGATAGCCATTTGCTTTCGACCTGTCAGGGTAAGATAGTTTTTTCTTTGTGCTGGTAGCCTGTAATAACTATTGTTAAAATAATTTCTGTTCTAAATTCACCGGATAAGAATGACTCATCCAAGTTGTTAATCAGGGTAAATTTTAGACCTATTCCGATTTCTATGAATGCCCCTTCACGATGCTCATCTGAAGGCTTAGCAATAATGATTGAGTAACTGAACAGTTGCATTTTTATTGTACCTTGGGATCACTTTGTTTTCAGATTTCTGTTTTATATCTGGATCGGTCAAACATAATATGTTTTCGAATGTTGTCGTTTTGCTGATCCAGCCATGTAAATTTGTTTGCAATATACTGAGCTTTCAAACCTTGATAGCTTGCTTTGTTTATTTGTTATGAAGTTCTTAGTTGTTCTTCGTGTTCTGACTGGTTGATCTTTTGTTGAATTTAGATAGTTTTAGAATTCGCGACTCTTCATTTGCTTGAAGGTTTCATGACTGAGAATGAAGCGTCCTCCAGGAAGGCCAAGTCTCCTATCCTGTAGTATAAGTGTCACATCTTCAAAGACTCAGATAAAGGCTAATGCAAGTGGGTATTTGTTTCGTTCAGGGACTTAAAAATGTCTTCTTGTTTAATTTCTCTTAAGAGAGAGAAATTTTTGTTTACATTTACTTTAAGGTAGAGTGCCGAAACTTTGATCATGTTCTCTTTCTATCTTTCTTTCTTTCATCAATTCCCATCCGTTTTGGAAAAAACAATGCAATTGTTCTTTGGGGCTCTTTGATTTTAATACATATTTTATCTTCTCCATTTGTCTTTTTTAATACATTGTCTAGTAATGCGATCCTCCATTTTGTAACATTTGAAACATATTTGTATGTTTATATGCTTCTCATGTTCCAAGTGTTCGGGAAGAATCCTCATTTTTAACAAGAGTATTACTCATTGTTTGATCTTAGATGCCGTTTCTGTGGTGTCACACACTATCTTAAATACGTGATTGTGTTGGACAAATATATTTATTTCTTTCACTATATTTCTCTTGTGGATATTTTCTATCTTCTTTAACATATTGTATTAATGTGCAAGCCGACCTGTGGTGGAATGGTCAGACTCTATATATATATGTATGCAATTTGGGTGTTTTGGGCCGAAGTTGGTTTAAGCCTGTTCTTGATAATTAGGGGATTAAAGTGGTTGGTGATTAAAAGGTGATTTTGAACCTGTGTGCACACGCATATAATGGATCGATTGGGTAAGCCAGATTATAGCTCAATCTGCAGGCAGCAACCGTTACAATTGCTCACGTGCTCGTTGAAAAGGAAGGGTCAATTAGGGATACGATGACTGCACTGGGGAAAGTCGGGTTACTCACGCTTCAGAGGAGGGAGCACATGTAGATGGTCTTCGGAGATGGAAATCCTCGTCAGATACTCGCCGATTGACTATGGAAAAGTTCACGGATGACGATTTTAGCAGTCGTCCTCGAATCAAAAACGTCGTTGTCTCCGATAGCGGGGCACGAGCATTCCTTAACTCGTTCACGATGTTGGGCAGGAAGTATATTAGTGCTTCATACTAAACAAAGTGTAAGATTAAATAGACGCTCGGCGAGGTGGCTTTAGATGGCCTATTTGCCGCCTCCACACACACATGCGAATTAGGGCAATAGTCAGTGACTTCCTCGGGTAAATCGAGATAACGTTAGCCGAGAATATTCACGGAATTCCATCTATGATGGAAGGCCGGAATGCTGGCGCGAAGACAGCCATGAGAGAGGAAGAAAAGCTGTCACTATGCAAATATAGCTGGGGTGCAATAAAATTCAAAGAAACTCTAAGAAAGAACTTGTATAAATGCTGGAAACCTCCCGTTGTTAAAATATATTCTTTACTTAAAATCGAAAGTTTTATCGAAGATTTTTTAATCTCTTCAAAGAAAAACACTTAAAAGAATCTTGTATAAATGTTTTGAATATTGAAAGTCCAAAGCTTTTTGAGTCCATATTTTGGTCCCTCCGAAGAAACTATTAGAAAGAAATTGGATAAAAATATACAAAAATAAACAGCACTGCAGGATTTTCTGTCTCTCCAAATAACCTCTTTGGAGAAATTGGATAAATGCTTTGAATATACAAAAAAATCTCTGCAAGCTGTTTTTTTCAAACTCAAACCAAAAAAATATAAATATATCCAGGTAACAACTGAACAAAAGAGAAACATTTTTCAAACTGTTCAATGTACTGTATTGGATTAAAAATTACGTTCTTAAATTATTGTGGAATGGATATTTCCTTTAAAATATTTAGACCAAAATCCCGTTGCTAGAGTCAGATAGGCCTTAGACCAAAGACCATAGGCCTACCTGCGATGAGCAATCTCCCCCGTAAAGAGGAGCGGCAAAGATACTCTTATATAATTCCATATATTTTTTATACACAAAAACATCCGTAAATTGAGTTTTCCTAGTCATTTAATAACTGAGTTTATATATATATATATATATATATATATATATATATATATATATATATATATATATATATATATATATATATATATATATATATATATATATTGGTGTAGTTGGGTAGCAGTCTTTCCTGAATGCAAATTTTGTTGAAGACCATTGTGTATTTTGCCTTAATTAATTTGCTTTGGCAACTTTTTCTTCTTCTAACTATCTTTTTTAATCCATCTTGTAGGGGGTGAAACACTTGTCCAGTATTTATCTCTTTCATAAATGAATCTATTGAGTAAAAAACAAAATAAATTACTAATCTTTCGATCTTATTCGATTATCTTCGGAGCGTTTGGAAATGTTCTTGCCTCCTTTACCGATGTAATGAGTGTAGTGAGGATTTGACCGAGTGAAATAAAACGATTTTTAAGGGGTATTTATTCCACCTTGGTTAAACGTAACGTTGGCGGAAATGGGCCACTCTCGTGAGTGGAATTTTAAAGTAGATCTAATGTGTGATTTCAGCTTGTCGCTTGAAAGTTGATGGCAGGCTTTTCTTAATTTATTAATATGGCTTCTAAGATGTTTAGCCTCGCTTTATTGACCTCTTTGAATAATGGTGTTATCCACGAGCATATCTCTCGTTAGGTTAATATTATGGGCACTTCCCATATGATTCCTAGGCCCTTTGCTTTGTAGATGCATAGTTAAACGTCTCGAAAGTGTAATAGTTGTCATGCCAATATATTTTGAGTTTTTCTAAAGCTTAAAGTCTTTATCGGGTAAGATGAATTCGTAAACTATGTTGGTTGACTTGAGATTCGAGGAGTTAAGACAGATGTTGTTTTTCATCATGAGATTGCTGACTTTTGTTGGTTTATAATAATTAATTAGATGGATTTTATCAGTTTGATTTTTAACCTTAAGGTTACGGTTAATAATCTCCATCTATTTTATAGGCCGAGGACATTTTTTTCTGCAATACACTTTGATTTTGTTGACCTCTCCATGATTACTTTCACTTTTAACCGCACGTTTGTAATGGTTATTTAAAAATAATTGGAGTTGTTTGTCAATCATGCTGTTTGAGAAACTATTACTCACGAGTGTTTGTTTTACTCGTGCAATCTCTTGGTGGAAAAGTTCCCACGTAGAGCAGCATTTATAAGCTCAGCGGATGTATGAGCCGATTATGCTTATTTTATACCTTTCAGGGCAGAAGAAGATAAAGTTACCAAAGGAAATACACAATGGTCTTCAACAAAATTTGCACATATATATATATATATATATATATATATATATATATAATTTTCATGAAAGACCATAAGAGAAAACATAATTTACAATCGATTAAATTATTAAAAATATCTAAAGTTTTCTGAAATGAGCAGAAAATTTTATTTTTCAATAATACAAGAGCATAATATAATACATAATTTAAAATTAACTTAAATATTAAAAATTCTAAACGGATATAAAAAAACCATCAAAACTCATGTTGATCTGACGCCAGAGAGAAGTGTGGAAGAGGAATTGAAGTGGCAGAGGTAAGATTTTGTTAGTTGTTGAGTTATTTCATTAGCAAGGGAGCAGAAGAAGAGTGACAATTAAGAGTAGTGATGCGGCTTTTGATAGAAAGGAATTTTAGACTTCTCAAGACTTATTCAACGTTATCTTGACCAAATATTTTCTAACTATTGATAGGTATGTCAGCATTGCATTTATTTGAATGCATTCTAATGGAGATGCCTCTTTATGTTTAATAGGGTGTCTAATATGAATGTAGATATCCAGGTGTGAGAAAAACATTGCTCTCAGGGACCGAATCGTGCTGCCTATGTATGTTCTTTGGAGACCCCAAGGTTAAGTAAATATGTATAAAACACGACTTCTTATCTTTAGAGGAGATTTATCGGTCTGGATGAAACAACTGCCAATCACTTATACACGAAGAATATAAATTTATAAGAACCTTTCTCCTGAATAACTCCTATCCTATGTAAATAGTAAATACACACATTTGAATGTTTTTAAATTCTCTATATTTACCTCCCAATTTTTCTACAATGTTGCTAAAGAGAAAAAATTTATTATTTTTCCTGAAATGGGTCCCCTTTAAAGAGACTTGTAAGAAAGTTCTCCAAATTATTAAATCTCTATTTTTTCCATACCAAATTCCAATCTCAATCTCACCCATTAATTGGAACTGCACCAATCCTGAGAACATATAAAAAATTAATAATAAAAAATAGATACACTTTACTTGGTGTGTCTTACAGACATTCCAAAAACAAACACTCCTATATTCACAATTTATGTAAAAACAGCAACAACAAAAGGATAAAAGTCATAGTGCCACCAGATAATTAAGTGAATAATATAAAATAACAGGATTGGAAAACTGTAAAAAATATTAATTTTACTTTCAGTTTAACACCTTCACCTATATCGAATTCGGTTCCATTTGTTCTCTTATTCTCAGCTTATATTCCAATTTAACACATATATTCTTCTTTTTACTTAGTTTTATTTAACAAAAATATTACGAAAGAGAATTAGAGCAGAAATTTCCTTTTGTCCTAATTATTTAGACTATTGTATACAGAATAAACATTAAATTTAATATTCATGTACTCGTATAAAATATAGTTTAATTTATTATACATTTTTATTTAATTGGTATACGAGCAGCCAAGTGCATATGATTATATACAAAAAACAAACCAATAAACTAAATCCAAAATATAGTTAATGAGAAATTCTAAAATATATTTCAAACTAATAATGTTGTAGAAAATATATTGACACTTTTTCATCGAAATGAATATTTTGATATTTAATCAAAAGAGAATAAGGAAAGCTACGCTCTATGTAGGGGTAGTATGCGGTTGCCACGGCAATGAGGAGCCGCTTTCACATTGTATGGTCACAAATGGTGGAGGATCTTTATCGACGCCAAGCGATTCACTGTTCATTGATCTACAGTTTTATAGACATTGCATAGAAATACTGAAAGCCCCCCAAAAGAAGTTTTAATGGAAAACAAAACCACTGTATGTATTAATGGAAAACGTATATTAATCAACATGGCCGAATGTGAGCAAAAATATAAGAAATATTAGACTTCTACCATATTAAAATAGTTTATATTATTTTTTCGTTTGCGCACAACCTAAAAAGAGATATTTTTTGTTGATAACACCACAATAAGAAGAAATGAGAGATTCGGAGTCCGATCCCTAGTACTTTTGTAGGGCCGTCTTGGAGGTTGTGGGGCACTCCCTACTGTCCTTGGCGACCACCTTCAGAAGGAACTAGTTCAAAGCTTCATCTCGGATGATGGCCGCGTTAAAGGTGGTCATCAGGGACACTCTCCGTTCGGCAACGTCTTTGACCACCTTCTCCTGTTCAAACGCCCGCTTCATCTTGCAGAAGAAAGCATCCACCTCCTAACTGGTGGGGCTTTTAGCCTAGAGTGTGACCATTTCCTCTCCTTCTCCTGGGAGCAGGAGATCCAGCGCTTTTTTTGATTGGGAAATGAAGAAGCCTGAATGAGGCTTGTTGGGATTAAGGGCATTCCCGCGCAGACGTTAAGTCTATTTTCCTCCCTCTTCATGTTCTGGACCATAGATGCCTTCTCTTCCTTTGTAACCCTCTCTTCGAAGAGAGAGAGAGAGAGGGAACCAAATCTTCTGACACATACCATAGATGATGCTTGAGTACCTTTAGGGCCACTTCAACAACGCGCTTCATTGGATTTCATCTTCACTCATCAAGAAGAGATCATTCTAAGGAGCATGGGAAGGAACCATAGCCTCGTTTCTTGGAATAGCGTAAAGGAGGGCGACGAAGAGGGAGACCTGATCCATGGATCGATGTTCGTGAGAGGTAAGCAGAAACTAAGACCTGAAAAGGAAAATCTTGAGAGCGTCGATTTCCTTCGACATCCTTCTCGCTTGATGAAATGCTCTCAGTGCCCTCATCCTGAAACTCATACTAATTTTGCCCCCAGGAAGATATAGAAGAGAAGCTAAAGCTGCTTCTAGTCGTCTCTTGGATGGCTCTTTTGTTCGATGGCACTCATGAGTTCGCTCAAAGATGTCTGCTTTGCATCAGACAGCTCGCCTGTCAGGAGAGGAAGGAGGCCTTATTCAACCATAGAGGACGTCCACGGTTTCTGGTCGAGGAAGTCCCGCCAGAACGTCCATAACAGTGCTTCAAAACATCCTTAAAGATCACTTGCAGGATGTGGTGCCTGCACGCAACCCAGAGGAGGCCCTCCTGAATCTTGTTCGAGGCAGTAGTGTTGAGCACGATTCCTTGAATGCGCGCGCCTCCAGTCCAGCGTCGAATAACGCCTTGAGGACAGCCTCGGCCATGTGATGCCTAGTGTCTTGGGGTATCCTGGCTGCTAACAAGAGGTACTCGTTGTCCCCACCATTGACGTGATTGGTGAGCCTCTCAACGCGTTCCCGTCCACCAGCGATGGCTGGCAGCTACTTGGCATCCCAGTAAAGTAGCACAAGGCACCTCACTGGAGGTTCGATCTTCTCTGCAGTGGCCACTTCCTTTCGGTTCTTTCTCCTATGGCTTGATGCTGGGCATGATGTTGTCGATGTTCTGACCGGTTGCCTTGGCGATGGCTCTTACCACTGCCATCGTAGCCAGATCTGAGACTTTTAAGTGGTTGTTGACTTTGGTGGTCACTTTCTTTGACAGAATCATGGCAGACTTCTTTTCAGCTCTTCTCTTAGGAGAACTTAGGCACTTTAACTCGGCTTCCATCCGTTTCCCGATGAGGGGACGAAGACGATGAGGCCATCTGATTTAAGGTACAACACTTAAAATGATCTTGTTCGCCATCTCCGCATCCTGTTTCCGCTGTACCTCCATTTCACCCTTCTTCCGGTTATGGAAGAAGGGTGATGAGGAAGGCCCTGTCTTCCTCGTTTGTCGTCTCCTCAAGGGCATCTTTGTGCGCCACATCGTAAAAGCCATCAAGGTCCTCAGGAAAAATCTCCTCATTCACCCTTACCATTTCCGAAGCTATTTTCTTGTGCTTCTGAAGACTCTCGTAGGCCTTCCCTAACTTGAGGAGCTTCGCCTTCCTGCAACGCAATGTGGAGGTAGGGAGACTTGCCTTCTCCCAAATCCACAGGATCCCACTATGGTTTCCATCGTAGCCTTCGCTTTTGTTTTCTTTTCCAGACCGTGATGGAAGTAGAATTTTAAGAGCACTTGCCCCTTTGAGGGAAGACGCCCTCAATGATGTTCTCCTCCGGGTGACCAATCAACCACTAATGTTTGCGAATAGAAATCATTGCACTTGTGAATGGTAAAATGGGAATATTGAAGTTCTCTGTTCTGTTAGTGATCGTGACTGAAATTGCTAACTTTCAGTTCTGCAAACAACAAATAATGTTCGTACCCATTTACCACCAAATGAATAAAGAAGTTGATGACCTCTAGACACCAAACAAACACTCCCAACGGCCAATCCACCGGACTGACTGCCAACATTAGCTCAAAAATGAAAGGCGGCGGCCTCATAGGGGTAGAGGAGAATATGTCGCTCTGGGGGACCTTTATATCTTATCCGATCTGGTTCAAATTTTATTTGTACCTATATGGCCCCAAGAAGAACACGAACACGTAGCCTGAACTCTCTCACAACTTTTATAATATCTTCATAATATAAACTTAAACAGCTCTAACATATATATATATATATATATATATATATATATATATATATATATATATATATATATATATATATATATATTTATATATATATATAATTATTAACGAGTGTGGTTTATGTTAACAAATCCACTGTATAGGTGCGTTATTTTTAGTCGCGTGCGATTTTAGTCGCGGGCGACTGTACATCTCATTATGTCGGTCGCTCGCTCCGTTCACGTTTCCCTTTTTTTTATTTGTAATAACATTGTAACTTATCAGGCGATTCTAACAAAATTTGAAAGATTTTTGTTGTTTTATATTCTATTTAGAATCATATAATGGCCAAAGTCCTCCCAAGTTTAGCCTAGGAATTATTTTGTTTTGGCAATAGAATCCTAACTATTCCGCCGATTTTAATGAAATCTGAAACCCTTATGGTGTTTTACTTTCTTCTTTCAATAATGTAATCGCCAAAGTCCTCCCAAAATTAGCATGGAAATTATTTTGTTTGGGCTATAACATCACAACGGTTAATAATCCCCTTGATAATTAATCAATGAGTGTTAATTTCAGCTGATTAGTAAGTAGTTTACGATTTAATTTTAGGTACGAATAACACATTTGAATTCTTGCTTCGAAATGTTAAAATTTGGAATTTCTTTAATTAATGCCGTTTCTGTCATTTTTCATTTCTGATAATCCTTGAAGGGGTAAACTCTTTAGGCCGATGAAAATTATAATGAAAGGGTAAAAAATATCAGTATGATTATGAATATTTGATGTTAAAACTTGTTCGTTTGATATCACCTTTCTGTTCATATACTCTATTTTAAGATACCATTCATTCCCACTTGAGTAGAACAATGAGGCAATTTATCACGCCTTTAGGATTAAGTAAACACCGGTGCTTTATTGGTTTTCCATTTGATTTGAGTTAAAGGGAAATATTTTTAATTGGGAAATGGTATTTTAAGGT
The DNA here is from genome assembly GCA_963969495.1 of Ceratothoa steindachneri. Taxonomy (NCBI): domain Eukaryota; kingdom Metazoa; phylum Arthropoda; class Malacostraca; order Isopoda; family Cymothoidae; genus Ceratothoa; species Ceratothoa steindachneri. Next base: position 103,035,395 of record OZ018327.1, on the reverse strand, counting down.
GGTAGGTTGGAGGGAAGGACACTGTTCATTCCTTTAACTAAAAATTAAAATGAAATGGAAAGACATTTCCTATTAGCGTTTGGATTTTTTGGTTTAGGGCAGTAAAAAGCTGATCTGATATTAGATTAGCTTTCGTTAATCGTGTGAAGATGATAATTTAATTCTATAATGATATAGTATCTGTATGGAATTACATCCACTAAAATCATAAGTCACAAGTTCTCATTGCTCTTAAAAACAATAACATTCCAACAGACATTATAGCGTGTAGACTTACAGCTCGCTACAAATTATAGAGTTGCTCTTATAACCACTCTTATGCGTTTTTGCATATTTTCATAAGTGGCTGGGCTGAACGGCCTGTCATTATTATGTAATAATAACGTATATTTCTATTTTTTCAGTGATTATCTTTTGTTAACTTACAAGTGGTAATATTTTGTTAGAAATGACTTCGACAAAAAAACAGATTCCTGAAGCTCAAAGACCTCAAATTATTGCATCATACTGAGAGGGATTATCATAAGTTTGAAAATTAAAATGCTCAAGGACATCTGTCCAAACAATTATTAGAAGGTCCGAGGAGACCACTTCTTTCAAAAGCCGTGATGTTTAAGGTCAGTAAAGTGTACAACCTTGAGGCAAGTGAGATTGCGGAAAAAAACATCTCTGGACGATAGGAGAAAAACTCTTCTGATGTAGCTGTTGATTTTCGAGTAGCCATCAACAAAGAGATATCAAGGCGCACAGTGAAAAGAAGTTCAATAAAAGCTGAGTTCAAAGGATGTAAAGGTAAAAAGAAACGGTGGCCTTTTAAGGCAAACAAGAAGAAGGGATTGCTTGGGCAAAAGAGCATGAAGATTGGACTGATGATGATTGGGTTAAGGTTGTTTGGTCTGATGAAACGAACTTTGAGGTAGGTTATTCAGATTAGTTTCCATCAATCTTTTACACTTGTACATATTTTTATCGGATACTAAAAATGCTCAGTAAAATTTGTATTTTCCATTAGATCTTTGGAACGTTTGGTGCCTTCATGTTTGTCGATGAGTTTGGGAAGCTTATGATCCGAGATTTGTTTGCGGTTACATGTTGTCCTTAGCAGAACTATGACTTTCAATATCAGAGTAGGTGTTATATGTGTACATGCCAACATCTTCAGAATCAAGCTGTTCGCTGTCCTCAAAAGATGTAACTGACCCAGGGATTTCTTTCTCATTTTACACTCACTTCTCATTCTCTCTAGGCTCTGCAAATCCTTGCTCTGCTTCCCTCTTTACAGTACATTTTATTTTAGGTTCTTTGCTCTTCAAGGAACGTCGATTCCATTTCACCCCAGGTTTCAGTTCCATCTCCTTGCGTATTTCAGAATCTTGGCAGAACACGTCCATCAACTGTTTGATCCTTTCATTGAAGCCTGTTGCTCTCGCTTGAAAACTGTCACTTTTGCGCTGTTTCCGTGTCTGGATCATAGTGACAAATTTACCCTACAGCATTATGATGTGTTTCTTTATGTGCCTGGTGTGGATGATTTACAGATTGTAGAGTAGCCAGTGTTTCTGAACAAGCTCTGCCAGCAGCTGAGCTGTTCCATCCTTGGAGCAACGAGCTTGTCATGCATGATTTGACTGCAACATTTAGATCATATTCTGCATGACATATTTGCCTTTGGGAGCATCCCATCTGAGAATTCTGCTCTCTCTATATAGTTCACACTACACAGATTCTTCCTGGAATGTTATCTCATGTCTACGCTTGCCATATCTATTCAACCTGAAAAATTAAAAATAGAATTATGTTCCAGTAAGCAATCAAAATATAATCATATATAATCTGTTATATATTATATTATATATACTGTTATATATAAATTGTTTTATACATATAATTTATATATATATAGTCTGTTTCACTCATTAGTTCAGCTGAAAACACCCCAAAAAGAATCGATTATCATGTAAATTCCAACAAACGAAATATTTTGGTGTGATTTTGAGTGTGATAACTTTCAAACAGTATGCACATGAGGGTTATGATAACTCAATGGACCAAATGTTTGTATTTCTGGATTCAGATAAACCTAGACAATAATATTAGGGAAGTACCGCATCGAAAGGATGACTTTTTCAAAATACCCTTCCCGATCCTAAAAATGGATAATAAGGGTAACTTCTGACTACTGTTACCCTTCCTCTCTCACCTCTATTTGGAATTCAAAAATCCTAAGTGAAAGCGCACTCTACATTAGTGTTTTTCAGGAGCATGTGATTCTCAAATTGTTACTGCCCGCCAGGTTGAGAAGTGAAACTGAACATCCTTTCAGTCAGTTCAGTTTCCTCTTTTTAAACAAACATCTGAAAGACAAAAAGAAATGAGTTTTTATAGTTTAAAAAGTTACGTAGTGTGAAACATAACTTCATACGTGATGTACCGAGGGACTGGAAAACACCGCTGTTGGATGCAATTTACAACAAGCTCAAAAGGAATCTACATAATCTAAACATCCATCTAACAGAAAAAGTAAACCGCCTTCTAAGTTATAATGATTGTAACAAAAAATATCAAGAAAACTGCGTTTTGAATTCATTAGATAAGCCAATATCGACCGATGTGAAACCTGCCTTAGGATATGTATGGACTTTCGTTCTTAATAAGCAAAAAACTTAAAAGTGTGGAAATTTCTGCTGCCTTTGCTAGATTAGGAAAAAATTAGAACATATCACAAAACCATATAGACATAGAAAAAGGAATTGTTTATTCAGTAGTGAATTATATGAATAAGAGTTCACATAATTTTCCAAAACGATTTTTAACAGCCCTTAAATCAATAAAAAAGGACAAAGGTTTGCATATTACAAAAGCTCATAAATCTAACATCTGTGAAATAATGAATAAAACATTGTACTTAAAAAAGATGGCCAACTTGTTATATGATACTACTACATACGTACCATTAAGAAGCGATTACTTAGATGATGTAATTAAGAATTTCAATAGACACAAATCAATTATTGACTCAGTTTCTTCTAGTGGTTCATCATTACCTTATTTTTTTGAGTTAATAAATCCCCATAAACCAGGAAATCCAATAAGACCAATCATCAGTGCAACTGGGCCAATCCAATATAAACTATCTCAGTAAAGTGCCCGTTGATGCCTTATTGGATTTCCTAGTTGGTATTTTGAACTCTTATGAATTCTTTTTACCGTCTAACTCGATCATTAAACTCAATTTTTTATGCATTAAAAAATGTAAATTTAGTTTCAATGGCAAGTTCTACGAAAAAGGATTTTGCATGCCTATGAATAATCACTTATCTCTCTTATTTTCAAATATATATATGAAATATTTTGAAACTAGGCTGATTCCACCGGTTTGGCGCACTCAAATTGTTTGATACCGCTATGTAGACGACGTTCTCGGTATTCTAAAGGAAGATTTTGACCTCGACGAATTCTTTTATTTATTCATTCATTGGTTGCGTCAATTAAATTTACCTTAGAAAAAGAAGAAAATAATAGCTTTTTCTTCCTAGATGTTCTAATAATTAGACAACCAGACAGGCTTAAGTTTTGTATTAACAGGAAACTGCCAAATAATTTATCCTATGTCCTTTTTTATTCGGGCCATCCTAAAAATATTAGAGCATCAATATTTTCTTCCATGTATCTCAAGGTGCTCAGAATATGTAGCCCTAACTATATAGATGAAGAATTTACAAAATTTAAGAGATTGCCTTAATTCTATGTTACCCCAAATATTTCGGGAAAAACTGCATATATAAAGCTAAAAAATCATTCTACATATAACCACAAGTTAAGGAAAACATAACCTTTACACAACATATTACTTTAACCTAACCATGATAACTTCCTGTGTGCAGCACCAATTATAAAACCACTTAATACAAGTGTAATTTTTGAGAACAATTATAAATTAAAAAATATGTTAATAGAACACAGCCCCAGGAACGATAATAATGTAATATATAGTATACCTTGTTTGGATTGTAATTTATTCTATGTAGGTCCAACTTCTAAAAATATCTCTGTTGGAATTAAGCAACATCAAAATTCAGCATCTAAGGGGTATATAAATAATGCTTTTGCCGTCCTCAGGCTTATGATTGGTGACCAGATTAACTGGTCATAAGCAGATACCATAATGCATATAAATGATTTTATTAGCAGAAATATCTTTGACTCTTACATACTCTCCAGTACAAAGAAAGGAAATTTAAATATTTACTCCGGTTTGTTTTCTTTAGATCCAGTCCTATCTCTCTTTCTCAAATCAGACATATCAGAGGTCATAAAAAATCGGACATTATAGGGAAAACATTGCTTTGTATAAATACGGTGTCTCTCTATTTTATAAACTATTGCGAATTTGAAAATTTCAAGACAACGAAAGTACTAACTCCAATCAATCTTTCCTTTCCCCTACGTGGTATACATAAATATACATATATATATATATATATATATATATATATATATATATATATATATATATATATATATATATATACCAAACTAAGCAGAAAAAATTGTATCCGCGAACGTCACTATTCGAATCGTAAAACAAGATGTTCGGTCGTAATATAATTAAGAGTTTAGGAGCGGAGAGAGGCAAAATAATAAAATGCTGTTTTTTACACATTTACACAAACACTCAAATTCGTACTATGTTTCTGTAACTTACACTTTCTGCTCCACGCATACGCACATGCCACAATAAATCTCTTGCAGAAAATTGAAAAATATACAAACACACACCCACACAAAATAGATAGATTAAAGTACTTGCTTACTTGACGCCCACTATTTTTCATCAATTTCCAAAGACAAAAAGGATATTTATTTTATGCTAAATTTATTGCTCATGAGTATATATTAGTCTTTCCTGGGAGGGGGGGGGGATGTTTAATAGTTTCACTCTCATTCTTAAAAGGAGCCCCGACTCAAAATAGGCAATGAGCCCCTATATGTAGAGGCAACGTGCATTCACTGCCCCTTCACCTCCATGAGTAGTCGGAGATTTTTCAACCTGAGAGAAGTAGTTTAGATTTACAAATAAAGGTTTGACGTTGGATTTCCACAACCATATACGCGTTTAATTTCGAAGCAATTAGAAAAAAGTGCTCGTAATTTATTAATGGCGTGGACGCAGGCTCTTCCTGTAACAGTTCATTACAGAGCAAAGCTAATCACTGCAGCACTCTCTCTCTTTCTCTCTCTTCCATATTCCTCCTATTTTTACACACATTATCCCTTTTTCTTCCTAGAACTTCCCTAGAGCTAAAAGGGTGATAATTCCTGGGCCCTATAAAGTTCCCTACCTCCTGATTGATGTCAAAAGATAGTATCTCTACTCTATCTTGACCTCCCAACCCTACCCTTACGAGAACTTACCCATGGTGCCTCCCAGTTTGGAGGGGATGAAGGGGAAATTTATTAAATGCCCACATACTATTAAAAAGTAAATAAGCAAAAAAAGGAAATGGAAGAAATGCCAGGATTAGAGAATGAGGTCAAACCTATCAATTTAGAATTAGTACATAAAGGAGGAACAATCCCTCATGTAACAACTAACTTCCCCCCCAAAATGAACTAAATGAGAACATTACTTCACTATGAATGAGTCTTCACTCAAAGGGAAACTTTTTAAAAAGGTGGGAATTAAAAGGTAAAACTAAAAGGAATATTTTTAGTATTTCGAGAAGTATAGAAAAAAAGGAAGGTAATGCCTTTTCATGAGGTTGTGCGCCTGTGGATAGGGAGTATTCTATTAGCCTACCATTTGACGCGAAGGCTACATACAAGTGGTTATTATATAAACAAGTTCTACTGACCAAAAAGTCTCGTGTTCCAACTTATTCTGATTTATGACCTTACGACCTTCAAATCTTTCATTAATTCCCAAACTAAACTTGCGAAGACCTTGGCATTTATATCAATCAAAAGAAAATGCAAAACAAGATCAGGGTTTAAAATTTCGTTAGGATCAGCCGAAAAGTTATGAAGATATTGCAAAATAACTTCCCGGCTGACCTCGGAAGAATTTTGCCATTATACCATTCGAAAAAGAATGTAAAGAATAGGGTTTCAAATTTTGTTAGAATCGGCTGAATTGTTAGAATTTTTTCTCCCCAAAAAATTAATTTCTGGGCGAAAACACAGAGAAACTTGGCAATTATATCATTTGAAAGAAAATATAAGACAACATAAGAGTTTCAAATTTCGTTCGAATCGGCTTTAGGGTTGCAATGTTATTACCGAAAATATAACGGAGACCGATCGACCGACATAATGAGATTAGAGTCGCCCGCTGCTAGCTCACGCTTTTAAAGCGGCTGGGTTGTAGTTTTGACCACGCACGGTGAGAAGGATGAATTAAAACAAACTATATCTGAAATATCTTCACATACTTTGGGGATTTCCTCACACATACACAAACACACTCAATGAAAACAGACATTTTGAGCCACAGAAATAAGGGCAAATGGTTAAAAATTAAATAACTTGGTAGTTTTATCGCTGTATTGAAGAGCAATAGAAATTAAATATGCTGTTTCACTCAAAGACAAACACTAGGAAGCCAAGCTAATTTATATGTGACTGTGTAAATAAAACTTACACAGAGACGTGGAGTCCGGTACGGGGTCTTTTGAAACTTTGTTTGCAATTTTTGTCAACATCTTTAGAAATATATACATCAAATTAAATTATCTTTTCAACAAATATGGTCCGTGTGTGCGTACTAACTTATGTAGGTTTTGCATTAAAATTGCAAAATAGAAGTGTAACTTATTTACATACTTTAAAAGTTAAAAGAATATTGTTAAAATCTGAAACTCTGATGTACGTTGTGTAAAGGCTTTCTAAAGTTTTTCTGTAAGAGAGAATATATAGAAAAACGCAAAATAGCATTTGCTGAAACAACCCTAATTTTATATACGGTTTTCAGAAAAAAGTTTCGGATCAAAATCTAAAATTCCTGTTAAAATGGAGGATGTTTACAGAATCATTGTTAAGGTTACTCATCGGAATATCAATTTATTCAAAGACTCAATCAGGAAATAAGTTATAGTATCGAAAATTAAAGAATGATTGAAATGGAATAAATATACTCGATTAATTGGGCGAGGAAAGAGATATTGTAAGTAGTGGCATTGCCATTATTTCAAACAAAATGATCATTAATAATAAAGAATTATTATTTTTTTAAACAAAGAAAGGATTATGTAGAATATTGTAATTTCACTTCCTCCGAAGAAGGCAAGAATGAAAAGTAATAGAAAATATTGTTGTATTAATAACTTTGATCAAAAAATCATTGAGAATATTGGAGTAGTTCCTTTCTGAAAACAAATAAAGAAGGATAAAATTTAAACTTAATCTCTTTTAAAATTGAAAATCACATGAAGTGTGATTTTTTATAGATGTATTTTTAAAGACCCAAGGAAATAAAAATTGGTGACACAACCCGGAGAACCACTAGGGAGAATATCACGGAAACCAAGCAAAGCTTAAGAGAAAAAATGGGATAGGTAGATAACGGAAAGATAGGACAAACTATTTTAACCGATATATGAAAATAAATAAAGAAGTTGAATTTTAACCTGTACCATTAAGCGATCATCGCTTATATGACCAAGACGCTGATAACCAGAGCTACCGTCCTCAATCCTAAAGAAGGTTGATTCAAGAAGCCTTTTGAACAACGAAGTGTAGGCCTTTATCCAGTGAGAGACAAGACAAGTGTTTATTTAGCAAGAGGGGGCACGGGCTTATTTTATAAGCCGTTCTCTACGTCTCCCATTTTTCTTCTTAAGCTTTGATTGGTTCACGTGATATTCTCCTAAGTGTTTTTCCAAGTTGTGTCCCCAATTTTGATTTCGTTGGGCCATTAAAAATACAGCTTAATCTATTAAAATGGAGCTGTCAACTTCCCTTCTAAAAAGCTTGTCTCTCAATGAAGCCTGTGTTTTTTTTTAAATTGGACTGTTTTGGTGACTGTGCATATGTATCTAAAAAAGTCCTCTCTGTTGATCTATAAATAAATGACAGGAGCGAGCAAATACGAGCAAGAAACTCGGTTTCAAACGTTTTATAATATTTTGCTTGGGTCTCTGCTCTCGTTCAACATCTAGAATGGAATCAAGTTCACATAAGCGAAAGCATGGAAAATGTCTTTCAATCGGAATCCCATGAACAATTATTAAACAGCAGGTACAGATCTTGGGTTTAGGAGGATGTGGGGGGCTAGAGGGCTGAAACCCAACTCAAATTTTAGACCCGTTTATTCTCATATTTCTTTTTTAAGCCATACATTTATTCTATTATCCAGAAAGAGTTACGTAATTATATAGAACATATATAGAAAAACGTTTTTTTAAACTGTTGCCATCAAATATATCATAAATGAAAAATGTCTAAATTAGAGGTAAATCAGTATTTCACTTTAGCTGACGTCCAAACACTACAATAAACCACCACTTTTAATTTTGGGATGCGGGCAAAAAAAATCGGCTCTGAGAGAGGTAGTGCTCACTCTTGTGTGAAATACTGTTATTTATTATCAATTGATGGCCGCAGAGTAAGATAACCATTATTAATCATTAATGAGATAAATAGGAGTGAGGAATTGAGGTTAGGCGCGCAAGGGTTTTTTTTATCCTTGATCCGCCCCTGGCAAACAGAAAGTTTTTGCAGTCCATCCTTGTAACTTGCTTTCGTGGATAATATTATCGCCTAACTTGTAATCGTGAGACAGAGATAAACATGAAGATATAAGTAAATAAAGAAGAAATATCTGTAATTGAGTGGCGCGGATGGGGATGAACTAGGAAAAATAGCTAGTAGGACGAGGTCTATAGAAAGGAAACGAAAGGTAAAAGATTTTAAGAGAAATGAAAATACTCTTTCCTTTCTCTCCACCTTCTCAGAGTGACCAGCACAATAAAAGAGAACAAAGTATAAACTTATTTGTTTTTTATCGTGATTGTCTATATCTTTAACAAGAAGAGATTATTAGTATTATGTGAAGGTAATTAAAAAAACCTATAAGTGTATCGAAAAAAATGAGAGGCTATAGAACCTGATTTCTACGAGAGGCGGGTTCGAAAGTGTACCACTCTACAGAAAAGGAAAATGAACACACCAAAAAAGAGTAGATTCCTGTTTCAGTCCTGCTATCATTTTTATTCATTTAGCTTCTCTCTCTCGGAAAATCATCTCCCCTTTATGGGGTCATTCTTTCATGGACTAGTAGGGTTGGGCAACTTTCTCTAATCCAATCAATCTATTTCTACCGAAAAAACTATATAAACAATAGTTGGTTATATAAATACGCGGAAATTTTATATTATCTTTATTTATAAGGTCAGCTACGAACTATTCTTAATTGCTCAAGTCAAGTGGCTGTGGTTCACGTTAATAGACTTTTGGGGGGTTGACGTGTAAGGCTGATACTTGGCGTGGAGCTATCAAAAGAGTTGAAAGAATGGCGAGGCAATGATATTAAGATTCGTATCTCTTCTCATCATGGGGTTATCAGCAGTCTAGGGTTGAGCAAATCTCAATTACAACTTACACCTTTTCTAATGACAAAATCGATAGAGCCTGTTCAGAAGATATTTCGGGATTAATTTGGTTTATAAAGACTCTACTTTGACTTATAAAGTTTAATCTATGAATTTAAACATCATTATAATAATTATATAAGAAATTACCTTAATAATAAAAAACTGAATTAATAATCGTATTTTCAATATTTCCTAAGAAAGGAATATTACGATTAAAATGACTTAAAAATAAATTTTGAAACATATCTAAGTTTAGTTTCCCAAATCTTTTACTTTTTAAAGACCGAATTTATCTTTAATTAAATTTATTCTAAAAGCTAAGGAAAGACATGTGCCCCCCAAATTAAAAAAACCTACTCGTATGTTAATTATGCATACACCCGCTGATGACTTGAAAAGATGCAGCGAAAACAACTAGTATAACATCTGAGTACTCTAAATATAGTTCAATACTTCTCATAAGTCTCATGAACTAGGAACGAGCAAACCGAGTTATAAAAATGCAAAAACCCTGTGGGGGTCCTTCAAAATACCCAATGCCGCTCGTTGGATCGATCAAATCCTAAAAATGCCTATTTGTGTAAATTAAGGAAATAATATGCCAAGTGAAATAAATAAAGAACCTAAGAGAATTAGAGAAAGAAACAAAATATTGGTCAAATTGGACAAAGAGATGTGAGGCAAGCGGTCGGTAAAGTCACGCGGAAACACACGAACATACACACGCACCCCAACAAATACGAGTCTTGCGCTCACACAAACATATGCGAACTAAGAATAATATTATCAGCAAAAGGACAAAACAGGGAAGTTAAACAAATACAGGCTATGATAAAAAATTTCACAAGGAATAGGAAGATAAACGTTAGACATTGGAAGTATGTTACCTATAACAAGTAAACATAGATTACGGAGCTCCGCCCAAGGGGTGGAAGTAACAAAGAAATTAGATTACTGAGTCTGCCCCACGGTCAAGACGAAGTCATGCCCATTGGAGACAACTTCCAATATTTATAGAGATCAAGAGACATTTTGGGCAGTTAAGTCAATATTCGGCAGGTAATTCATTTTATTATTAGGTCAAAGCCTTACGAAGCCCCTTTAACTTGCTTAAATCCTGCAGCCTTTAGACTCGGTACTTTGCGGAAAACAGAAGCCTACCCACTGACCGCACAGAACACGAGACGTTTCCTCCTGCCCTTGTAGGTAGACCAATTTAAGAATAAAGTTGTTTTATTTTGCCGCGTCCTATCGTAGTCCATTTTTTACCCTGATCAGGTAAACACCTTTCGTTAAACGCAACCTATCTAATCTCAAGCCCCGTCTAAACGAATTGCCCTCTGCGCCGTAACCAACCACAAGAACCAAAGGAACTCCAACTCAAAAAATATCATCTCTCTCCTCATAGCCTCACAGCTGGTATTGCTGTCTGTATTTTAGTTCTACTTTTTATACGCTCAATTCAATTTGCCCCTCTAACTTTATCCTACTGGACAAATCAGAAGAGGAAGAATGTTCAATGGCTACCTAGAGAGACGATCCCAATTCCGTTCTTTTGAGTTCATTAATCGATACATTTTTTTACGTAGACATGATTGTTTTATTTTCCTCCACTCAAGTCGAACCAAAATCAGCCGTTACAAAGATATTTTTAAAGATTATTTGAAATTTTTGGCCCACTCCCAAACATTCATTAAATATAAGGATATATTTAAATACCACAATATTCTCAATAACCCAACACAAATTTCTCCCTACTTTAAATAAAAGCTGACATTATGTTGGCACATATCTTTTAATATTGAACTTTACTCATCTCTAATAATTCCTGTTTTTAAACCAAATAAAAACAAATGAACTCAAAACATTACTTCTCTTTGCAGTGATTAAAGAATGCAGGATTTTGCCCTCTCGTTATTTTGTTCCTGATAGCTTATGAGAAGTAGTTTATAGATTACTCGTGATAAATTATTTTTCATTCATTGGACAAAGTTCTGCTTTATTTTCTCTTTTCTTACCAATTTGTAGTTTCATGTGTTATAATTGAATTAGAAACCAATATTTCTCATATATGTCATGGGTTAGCCAAGATTATATATATATATATATATATATATATATATATATGCATATATTTATTTGTTTTATTAATTTTTAATCAACCAAAAAAACTTTGACTTGAGGCGTAGGTTCGTGCCTCGGTGATCGCTTGAGGATCGTTCTCTAAGAGTGCTATACTTTATTTTTATTCTAATGAATGAATAAAAGGGGTTTCTTTCTTGACTTTATTAATTATTGTAACTTTAACTCGTTCGAAGATAATTAAAACACTGATTTTACCAAAAAAATAGACTTTAATGAACATAAACCATCTCACTAAATAACATTGAAAATAAATAGCATTTAACGTTTTGAATTACCTAGAGAAGACAGATCTATCATTTGGATTACATTACAGAATCATAGTAAACGTTCTAAAATGTTAGGAACTTAAATAATACTTTAAATTAAAAAAAAATATTACCCAAAATATTTAAATAGGACTTAAAGATCAAAGACTAAAAGAATGCATCACGAGAAAGAAGGCATTGTTATAAGAGGTTAACAGAATAAAGCTTCCTTGCACCAAACATCAGAAAAATTGAACACATGAACAATTATTTAAATTTATCTTTGTAAAATGACCTTTGTAAAAAGTGCGCAAACAGGCTGCAAAATACAATTAGGATCCCCGCATTGTTCCTTAACTGTTGAGTAAAGTTGCTGATGAAGAAAGATTTGGAAGCATTTTGAGTTCATGGTAGTGTTCTTGGAAAATTGCTATTGCACTAGTTTACTGCATCACCGAAGAGGGTAGAGGCATACATAGCTACCTAATTACTGCATCGCTAAGGAGGATTGAAGCACACATAATGACCTCATGTATAAATCACATACATAGTGAAGGTAAAATTTGCAGGTCTTGTGAGAATGTGCCTACGTTGGGATTTTTCCGAGTAGATTAATTATTGGAGCATTACCCTAGTGAGAAATGCGAGTGATTGTTATATACTATTAATAAACAGTGAAAACTCCTTTTCTAAAGATGACTAAAATAACCTCACATGGGTTACCTATATTCAGATATGGTGGAACGATTTTGAGCCGGACTCATGCCTAAAAAAGCATCAGTCCGGTCGTAATGCGATTCAGCTCTGTTCATGGCGTGACTGGTAGCCGGGATAAAAAATGACGACGTTACCATGGCAACCCTATGTGACGGGGTCATAAGGAACGTTTTTAATAGTATCCCTTCGTGAATGGACTCTTTATTCCTTCTATTTCTCTTTACTATATCTGGTGAATCCTTCTCCTGGTTCTCCATCCCTTAAATAAAACCAGTTTAATAAAGGCGAGAGCTCTCGGAATTTTTTTTCCTGCAGGTAATTTACATCGAAGGTTATATTTGTAATTCTACTAAGAACCAAATGCTTTAATCCCTTTGGCCAATAGGCAAATTTGCAGGAAAAAATATCCCATCTCCATACCTGTCCTTATACGAGCTTTAAAACCGTTTTAAATTACTAATGATATTTCCGTAAAAACAAAAAAAAAGGAGTTTTGCAATAAAGACGGGCAGACAGAGAAGATAAAATGAAAGTAACATTAAAATTAGTATAGAAGGCGGTACAAATCTGAGTCTCATATTCAGAAGCAACGTTTCAATGCTTCATATGATTAAACAAATGGTCTCTCCTTTGCTATAACGTTAACCAGTGAAACTTTGTTCATATAAAAACCGTCATTGATTTACGTTAGTATGGAAAAACAGAGGCATTAGATGGGAAAAAAAACTTGATTAAGGGATATTCTAGAACGAATACAATGTCTGAAATCCTAACAAATACGATAAAGTGAAGGAATATAATAAAATGGAGATGTTATATAATAAAAAAATACGATAATAATATATTAGATATCTGCATTTAATTTACCGTGTTTTAAATCTTGTCCTCCATTGTTTAATGTCTATTATTCATATTTAATTGTGCACCCTAACGTTTGTTTATTTTATTAATACCATCTACTTAAATAGATTAAACTTCAATTCAAAATAAATATTTCTTAAATTGCAGATGAAATATATGTATGTAAACCGTAAAATAAAAGCTATAATTTAATTGCTTGAATTTTAATTACAAAATACAATGAGCACACTACGAAGTTTATGGGACACCCCTTTGATAAAGAAATATAGAAAAAAATAGAAAACCAAATTGCCCTAAAGAAATGCACTAAACTTATGCGAGAAATAATAATAAATACAAATAAAATTCTATTCTGCAATGCCTCCTTTCCAACGTAGCGTAAAAAAGAAAGGAAGGATATGAAATCGTTAGTTTAAGAAATTTAAATAACTATACATGAGCGAAATGATAATAAAGAAAAAAAAGATAAATCTCTCGATCTTTCACCTTAACTAACATGGAAATGCACTCCAAATTGAAGACTTAAATTGAAGAAAAAACAAAAAAACACACAAAAAAATGCGAAAGCAAAGAAACATGTAAAATACATTTCAACCAAATTATTTGTGAACAAAGCACAAATAAATTGGAAAAAATAAGCAAAATATTTATCAATACTAAACCCAGAAAATTCACTCTCCCACGTGAAATGTAATAACGATATTTCTAACATAAAATAAGAAAGCAATTGAATCTCAAAATGCATAAAAGAGATTAACATAAGCAAAAGAATGAAAAAAGTAGACGAATATAACACTTAACACTTAAGGAAAAAAAGCAATTCCACTTCATTTCTTTCTTAAGCTACAAGTTATTAAAATATTTCTTCTTCTCCTTCCTTCTTTTCCCTCATCTTGTGCTCCTTTTTTAGTCCCTCTTTTTATTTTTTCTTTCTTGAGCTACCCTTTCTTCTTCAACTTCTTCTTCTTCGCCTTCATGAGCTGCTTTCTATTCTCTACTTCTTCTTCTTCCCTTCTTAAGCTATCTTTTCTTCTTATTCCTCTCCTTCTCCTTTCTAATTACCATTTCTTGATCTCCCTTTTATTCTTCTCATATTTGAACTACCTTTTTCTTCTTTTTCTTTTATTCTCTTTCTTAAGCTAATCTTTATTCTTCTCCCTCCTTTTCTCTTTCCTGAGCTATCCTTTCTTCTTCTTCCTGTTCTTCTTCTTATCCTTCCTAAGTTACCTTATTTTCTTTTCCTTCCTTTATTCTCTTTCTTAGGCTATCCTTTATTCTTCTCCTTCTCCTCTTTCTTGAGATACCTATTCTTTTTCCCCCTGTTCTTCTTCTTCTTTTTACCCTTCTTATGCTACCCTTTCTTTTTCTCCTTCTCGCGAAGTGTGAAAGAATCTCAGATATTTTGCGCCATTGTATCTTTCAATGCGCACAGGCAACGCGAAATCCGCAATTCGCACCCATCGACTCTCTTTTGCATGAAATCGACCGCTACTCCGCTTAATATCCCCATTTCCGCCGAAATGATTGCTGCTTTTGGGCAAACGAGTCACCTGGGAGTGATCACTGAATTTCAGAGGTCATTCTTTCCGTCGAGGCGGCTACTATTCTCTCTTATTCACCGTCAGGAACCATCTCTTTACCATTTCGTGCCTACTCATGGATTCTAGAGGTTCCTGGTCTACTTGCTGCGATCTGGTACATTACAGTCGAGACATATCTCTCCCATGGGGTCGATGCTAATACTAGATGTTATACTTTCAACAGAAATTCTTTCATTAACTCTTATTCACAAGCTAATATCATGGTAGTGCGACCAAGATTATTCTTAGTGGCTTCGCTATTTCTTCCTTGCACACCAATCCCGCTATCAACAGAGCTCATTCTAATCATGGTCGCACTAAAAGTGGTGTCTTGTGTGAAAGGCTCTCTCAGTTTATATGTAAAGAATTAGTAGCTATCACCAGCTTTGCTATACTAAAAGACGCGTCTCAATGGTGCGGCCAGATTTGTGGTGGTGTAGGAACGCATTTTTTTCGAAGCTATTCAAACCAGACGGCACAATCAGTGCAGGCATGATGTGAATGGGTTCGGTTCGTGGCGTGACTAGCAGCGGAGGAAATATTTTGCCGCCACCACAGAGACATTATATGACGAGCCCTAAGAAAACTTTTGTACTAGTTTATTTTAAAGACTCGATATATTTCTTTTTCTCTGGTGGTGTATGGATCGGAAGTCAAAACAAGTCATTCTTTTGTTTCTTCTGTTGCCTATAAATGAGTTCTTTGCTCTTTCTCATTCCTGGTTTGTGCGTATCCTGGTTACCTTATAGATGAATCGTTAAATTATCTATTATACCTGCGTTAGACGCTATACATCAAATAAAATAATTAAACCTGAACTGAATTTTCGTCGGTTGCTTTACCTTATCTAGACAGTTGATTTTTCATGCTTAGCTGTTTCTGTATACAACATAAAAGGAAACACATAACTATTTTATCCTTAGATGATGAAGAAAAGGAATAGGGTACTAAATAAAAAAAAACAAATGTTAAGAGAATAAGGAAGGGGACATGTATTAGTCGAAGACTTTATGGAATCTACTAAGATAGCAAGAGGTTCTACGTCACAACCCGCAAAGCAATACCCTAAAACAGCCTAGAGGGTTTAAATAGAAGCTTTAACTCCAAGTATATATGCAAATGGACTGACGACTAGAATACTCTGATGTATTTAGGATCTTCCAGGACATGTCTTTATGTATGTAACTACAGGCAAATATTTATCACTTCTACCCAATATTGTGGACGCTTAAGGTCAAACGAGGGACCTTGACTCAATTCAGGTTCTATCAGAGATGGGGGATAGAAGTGGGGCGGAGACCAGTGAGAAGGATTTAAATTCCAGAGAGTGAGTGCAGTTCGCCGATATTAACTAATGAAGGCTCCGGCTACGAAACTTAGAAAAAAATAGTTACAAAAATAAACTTTAATTTATTTACAGTTATACACAATAAATAGATTAAATGAAATAATGGCAATAGATACTCTATGTATACAAGAACCGAACATATCAGTGCTACTCAGAGCGAGCTCTACGCGGGGAGGGGGGCGAGAGGCGATACGAGCCTCTGTACAAACACACACAGGGATGACTGGCGGGATAGCCACAGATGACTTGTTTCAGCCTGGCTAGGGTTCGAGGTTTTATGAGATGAAATGGGTGATCGGATGGTTATTCAATTTTCTTTAACCACGGTTGGTTTAACTTCTAGTAGTAAAACTAACTTGGGGGAGTATTTGTGCCTAAACGAAATGTACCGAAAGTAAGTATGGGCGAATTGACTGAGGCTCTCAGAGGTCTGTTACATTTATATCCCCCCAAAAAAGTTTGTTAAACTTGGCGAGTTCTTTCTTTTCCAGTTACTTTCAATAAGACACGACCTCAACCTCAATTAATATTTTTTATACTATTTAATAATTAGCCTATGTAAGGTTCCTCGCATTCATTCTTTTGAGTAGGTGTTCGTAAAGTTCTAACGTGTTCCTGAAAGTTTTTAGTAGGGCATCCCCGCTTCAGGGCTTCATAGTGATGATATTTGGCACTTCAACGCCTACATTATACTTAACCATTTTTTAACATATTCGCTTTCTCTTATTCCTCTCACATTAAGTCAAATATGACTTGAGGTTACATTTTCTTTGTTCTTTTAAAATTTGATAATGAACTAATATTACACCGCTTTTTGCTAATTTTTTGCTAATTTTCTATTAAGCTTGGCTCAACCTCGTATAAACGAAGACGCCGGTCTATGTACCTTAAGGTCAGATGAACGAGGAAACTATTGTGAAATATTCTATTGGTCCAAACTTTTTGAGCATCTTATATTTGGTATATTCAATCTCTTGATTTGATTGCCAATACCAATATATGTACACACAAAATATTTATATTAATTAGCATATTCACCAGTTTTATTAGATTATTGTTATTCATCTGAAAAATCTAGAGTTGAAACATCATATTATTTTCATAGAAAGGAGATATTTCCCATTCGTAGCGTTTTTTCCACATCTTGGTCGACGTTTCCTTCCTGCATCCAATGTACTTTCCTTGAAATGTCAGTTATGATCTTCTGTGGTTCCTTTTCAGCTGGGCATTTGATCGTCATGTAGGCGAAGAGGTGGATATCGCCTCTTACCATGAGGCATGCCTGATCGCGTTTCTGGGAATTTAAAGATTGAAAGGTCTGAGGGCGAAGACGATGAATTCTTTCTGTTTTGCCGGTGGTGACGTCCGTTTTGGGGCTTGGTTAGGGTCTGTCTGTGTGGTAGTCCCATCATGTGGGGAAAATGGGTAAGTTTTAGTTTTGTAGAAGCTTTTTCAACTGTTGTTTGCCTTTTACTTTCTTTATCTTCACTTTCCTATCATTCCATTCTTTGAAGTGTGTTATTATCTCTCAATTCTGAGTTAGTTGGAAGCGATAGATTTCACTATTCCGTTCTTTTCTAGAAGCCAAATGACAACGACAGTTAACGTTCCCGGTTTGGCCAAGGTTAATTAATGCGCAACATACACATGATGAGCGTGAGTATCTCAATGCTTCTTTCCCTAAGCATCAGAGTTCTTTCCCTATTATTAACTTTTCGTGGATTTGTTAATTCAACGTATGTTTAGTTATTACTTCATTCTCTTTTTTGTTTTTAGATTTATACTGATTTACAACTTTTTTCATCAAAGAGCATTTAATAATACTGTGACACTACTGTAATTAAGATATATAATGATTAGGCTCTTGTAATCCTTCTAAATGTAGAGAATTGAAGTTTAGACATTGTACATTGTATCTGTTGTAGCGCTTTCTTTAGGGCTGAGGCATGAGTTTCTAATTTATACATACTTTAATGTTTACGCATTAGTCTACCTCTCTTTGTTGTGGAGAAATTTTTATGTAAACCACAAGTAGGCCTGAAGTGTTTCACTTCTTCGGCATTTCTGTAGTTTCCAATAATATGTGCTGAAACATGCAGGATTTATCTATCATTTGGACATGAACAGAATACTTTTTCTCCAGTTCATTGTGACTTATTTTACAGAGGTTCTTCGTAAAATTTAGATGAAAATGGCTGTAATATTTATTCATTTGGCTAAGATTTTGGGCCAGTAACTTCCAAGTGGTATTCATGAGTTGTTTCCTAACAGTCTTCCATACAAAATTCGCCATGTTCTCAGTTAGGGCTGAGAGCCATACAAACAAATGTTGTAGCTATCTTACGACTGAGTGCTTCTTCAGTCCTTGTTTGCTTTGTAACTGCTTGAAAAGATCAAAGAGGCATCTTTCTGATCGTTGGGATTATTAAGGGATCCTAATGGAAGAAATAAAGTATGAAATAAACTTTGCCAGATGTGCATGAGCTACTATGATTAACGTCTTAAGAGCGCAATTCTATTAATTTAAAACTCAAAACTAACAGTGGCTTAATGTACAGAATTTTTTTAAAAGATGACTCTAGAGAAAAAAAAATTAAGTTAAGGATTAAAATATGTCAAAGGTAAAAAGGTTTAGGAAAAATTATGGGCCTATTGATGAAGGAAAGGTCTCAATCGAAAAATTATACGCAATAGCTTTCTTTTCCCTATTTCCTCATTTTCTTTAGAGACCTCTTAATATAAACTGGAACCATGATGGCTTGGGTTTTCTTCTTTTTGAAAGACAAGACTTTTTTTACTTAAGAATCAAGAAATATCCTAAGCATTCTTTAAAGATGCTTACAATCTGAAATACTCATTAGAAATAAAGAAAAAAAGCTACATATCCTACATCTCTGAGACTCAGATTCATCTTACGACCACCTTATTGAAAAGTCAAGATGTCACTATAGCTACGAGACGCCATATCCTAACTGCTAACCACTTTGCTAGGGTGTACGTCTTCGCTATTTTCGAAATATATTTCCCTCCATTGGGATAAAGAACCCTTTACTAACGACTCACCTATTTTAGGGCGAAACGTACAAATATTGCGATAAACGAGAACATCTATACTCTAAAATGGCTATTTGAAGATCATCTCTTATGGAGTAAAGGACAAAAATATATGTTTTAATGCTGAAGGCTTGGCTATTGACAAGGTAAGTATAAATATTCTTGCAAACTATTTTTCCCATTTGTTGTGTGTACCCACTTTTATACATACCATGTGTAAGTTTTGAGCCCGGGCTTCTCATTTATTCTTCGAGCGAGATTTTAACCTTTCATACCAAAGAAAGGCAACGTCTAGTTTTATTCTCGGTGTTGTGAGCAAAGTTAAAGGCTCTCGCGTGAATTCTTGTTTTTTGAGTGCTTAGACGGATATTATTAATCGCGCCGTGTGTATACCAAGTTAATTCGGGTCGACAATCCCATTAAGCTTTTATTTTTAAAAAAGTTTAGTTTGATTTCGCCACCATCATGTCTTCATTTGACCAATTAAATTTACAAGTTGAATCTCTTAGTTTATCCGGAAAGGACCTTTTTTCTTATATACAAAAAGGAAAGAGAGCTGAGAGAGCAGAAATAAGGGAAAGAGAAGAACGAGAAAGAGAGCGGTAAGAAGATACAGAGAAGAACGAGAGAGAGAAGAAATATAACGCATCTGACATGAACTGGAAACGAATAGAGCGAAGATCCAGACGCTCTCCATCAACTTGCGGAATGACGTCTCTCAAACTGCATCAGTAAAGCTCCCCGTTTACAAGGAAGGAAAAGATTTCGGGTCTTATTTGACGAGCTAAACCACTGGCACATTGAAGCGGAGGGTGTCGCTAAACCCTTGCCGTTGTTATTTTCTAAGCTGCAAGATATTTTCCTATCCCTTCAGCTGGAGGAAACGACCGATTATTCCAAGTTGAAATCTCAATTGTTAGCCGCGTATAACATGACGCCCGATTTATGCTGCGTTAAACTTCGTCAGGACCATATAGAACCTAACTAAACTTTTTGACACTTTGGGTATACGGTTCAGAGTCTTTTTCAACTTCTGGTCGATTCCTCGAAAGTTACCCATGAGTATGAAGCGTTAGTCGACTTTATTCTGAAGGAGCAGCTTATGGATTCGCTTTCTTCGTAGATTTGTTCTTTTCTGAAGGACCGAAGATGTTCCACCTTAAAGTAATCCATCGAAAAATCCGATGTATTTGCAGTGAGCCAGAATCGCTACCCTAAGTAAAGAAGAAAGTCTGATCCATCGTCCCCCAAATGTAAAAGCGGATAACAAATATTTACACCCCGTGACCCCAGTAAGTTTGTCAAAATAACTGGCCCCTCCAAGCCCAGAAATTTTCTTCATCAGAACTCCGTGACTTCAAGCCATTCTCCTCAAATCCCCATTCATCATACTTTCCTAGGAGGCCCTCAGAACCCCAGATTACGTCCTAGTTCCCTCAATCAAGGGCTCGTCCTGCCGCTGGCCATCAGGTTTTCTACTTGTTCGAGGAGAGCTTCCCAGAAAGATTGAAGTTTGAGACCGGATCGGTAAACGGATGCCAGGTCTCGACCCTTGTTCGGGATAGAGGGTGAACATGTATTGTGGTGTCGGACGTGCTGCTCTCCTGATCGCTGCGAACCATGATAAGTTTGCAGTAGTACATGACTACCTTGGGCGCGAAAATTGATTCCCCATGGTGGAATGCTTTATTAAATGCCCGTATTATACCGGCTTGGCTGAAGTAGTAGCAGCCCCAATAAAGTTCTGCGCTGTTCTGGTTGGACAGTGCCCACGGGTTACTACCACCCCTGTGGCTCAACCCATCCTCACCCTTTTCCAGGCGAAAATGGAATCAGAGGCACCTGTTCCCCTTGAAAGCCACTGCGACTCCAAGTTTAGCGGCATTCTCAATACTGTTTTGGATAAAGTGCAAATGGGCTGCGATTCCTTTTGCTTCCTCTGCACGAAAGTTCATAATAAGATTCAGAAGACCACCTGTGGAAGTAAAGTTGTTACCTACGTCATGAAGAATGAGCTTCTGTACCACGCTTGCTTATAAAGCAATAGATCCGAGGCCCATAAGTTATGCATAACCCGTTGGCAGGTCCCCCTCATATTAAAGACGGCTGACGATAGTCTTTTCTCTGGCCATTTCAGCCATATCAAAACGGCTCAGAGAATTTGTAAGTATTTTTATTGGCCCAGTGGGGCAGATGAAGTCATAAATTATTGCCATTTGTGTCATATTTGTCAAAAAACAGCCGCAAAAAGAGGTGTCAGACCCGAAACGCTGCAGAAGGAACCCACACAAATCTGAACTCTTCGCTAGTGTAGCAATCGACCTGATTTGCCCCATTCACCCCCATCCACTAAAGGACACAACTTTGTGCTTATCCTCGTCGATTTCTCCAACCGTTTCCATGAAGCAGTCACTTTGAAGAGGATTGGACATTGATTTTTCACCCTTGAAATTTAAATTTACTATCGTATTTGGTACTAGGTGGCGCCATCTAGTGGCAGATGCCTCATTTAGCCAGTCAAAAGCAGCTGTTAGTAATTTGAACCATGGGGAACCATTAATGTAATACCCATTTATTATCTTATCACAAAACGGCGCAATTCGTTAGAGGGACTTATGCTTCTTGTTTTTAAACCATATAACCTGCATATAAAATAATAAATATTGATGAAGAATTTTACAATGCGGTTAATCATTTTTTGCTGGTTGTGAAGAGTTGGGTTTACATTTTAGCGGAGATCCGCTGTTTCTCCACCAATGCAATATTAGATTATCTCTGCTCTCATTTTTTTATTAAATCCCTCAAAGATTCTTTAATGGAGGTTAAAGAGGAACATACACCGACGTTAGCGTGGGCTTCACCATCATAAAATTTTATACGCAAAATTTCCTCATATGGTTTAGTTGACAAATTTATTTCGTAATTCTTTTGTTTTATAAAACGAGTATAAGTATACCCCTTTTGGAAATAAATAAAGAGTAAAACAAAAAGAGGTTTGTAGTTGCTACAAAGCAAAACAATTGAATTTTAATTCTCTCTAATTTACATTTTACTTTTCTTTCTAATTTTATTAGTATTTGCCTCTTCTTATAAGTAATTCTAATTCTCATAAGTTTACTTTAAAATACCCCGTTAGTGCTCGTCAGATGGTCCTGAAGATGATTGTTCTGAGTACTTTCTTATAGTTTATGGTCTTATCCCCTGGGTTTAAGGTTACTTTCTCTTCTCCGATATAAATTATGCTTTTGATGATCCCGTCCTGTCGAGTTGAAGGAATCTGTATGTGTAGCATCATTTGTCCCTTTATCTATTTGTCGCTTTTTCTGCCTCTTCGAAACAATTGGGATCTTCATATTTCAATAGTTCTGAATGCGTACTTTGGAAGCCAACTGCTTAATTTTAAGATCTTGCCTCCTCTTAGGAGCCTGTGGGTATTATAGCCTTGACTAGCTCAAAGTTCCTTCTAAATTTTGGGGTCCTTTGCACGATTGTTCTTTATAGTTAAAATAACATGGTCTTATAACTTTGTATCGACCCATGGTTCGAATCTCAAATGAAACCTTACGTCTCATTAATATTATGATCAATCAGTAAGAATCAGTGGAAACAACTATACAAAAATAATAGTAATCTTGCGATTTTGAAGATGATTGTTGTTGTCTATGAGTAAAACATATAGTTGTGTATTGTTTATGAGTCTGTTTATGATGTGTTTGGATAAAATATGTGAAAACATTACTATTCAAATACACATCCTTCGGCTAAGATCTCCCTAGTTAAATACTAACGGTAAATCAATAGGTCTCTTTCTTTTTTTCCTACATAATTGCTGTAAGATAAAAATGCCAAATTTCACTATTCACTTATTATTCTCAAAATCATAGCATGCATATCATCTTAATGTAGACAGTTAATAAGTATGTCGTCTCTTTGCTTTAATAACCTCAGTAATCCGATTTAGCATGGATTCCACCAATTTCTGACTAATATTCCGTCCTTCCTCATCGTGATACCAGGCCTGTATAACAACGCAGATCAGCTTTTCCATTGTGGAGCAGTCCTTTCTCATGGTCCTGCGCTTGATAATTGCTCACAGATTCTCAATTTGTTTAAGGTCTGGTGAATTTCTAAGCCATTCCAGAACCTTAATATTCTCAGCTTGAAAGAAACAGTGCATTTGGGGGGTGACGTGGCATGGGGCATTGTCCTGTTGGAAGATGACATCACCGTTTGGAAACCGTTCACGAAGTGTCGGCAGTAGAGAATAAAATTCTATCTAACTAAACAATTTAATTCATATAATTTTCTATTTATCAATTCTTCAGGCTTGTTCACCACAAAAGAAATCTATATTTGCCTATGTAATTTTAACCTTTTAAACAATATTTTCATTAAATTTTTGATTTTTAGCCACTATTTTCCAACTTTCATTCATATTCCGTTGTCTTTCAGAAGGGGAGTGATGATTACAAAGTAAACAACACATTTAAGTTGGGAAAACAAATTAAAGGAAGATTATTACTTTTACTATACCTAGTACATTTAAATCAGATCAATACAAAATAAGTAAATCCGAATCAAGGGATTTTAATGGATGCTGTCATTTGCATCTGGGAGAGTTTGAGAAGTCTTTGAATTATGCAAGGAAAGGCGATTTCCAATCCCATTCTAAATCAAGCAGCTTTTCTCGTATGTAAATACAGCAAAGTTTGATTTCTTTGTATATTATTGTATTTCTAGGCTTTGTAAATTGCTTATTCATAACATATCTGCTCTGGAAATTAAAAAAGGTTATTTCAAATCATTTTCTGGACATTAAAATCTATGGAGCTCAAATTGTTTTAAAGAATTATAAGTTATAAGGAATTATTTAAATGTCTTACAGGTTATAATAATAAAGTAAGGCTGACTTTAGTAAATTTACGCAATAGGAAAGTCCACCAAAAAAATAACAGTAATAAGCTTTATCCATCCATAAATGATGCCCTTTCATCTTGATTTATCTCTTAATCATTTATTTATTAATTAACATCGTATTGTGTATTTCCTACGCTCTGGATAAAACGCTTTCCTCTTTTTGTTAACCTGCAGAAAATTTGCAATATTTAATATGTGTAGTAAAGAGTTTAAAAGAATCATCCTTTTCAAAGAGTTACTAGTTTCCATTAACTCTGCCTTTCTATGAAACCAATAACCCGCTACTCCGCCCTATTTATTTGAATTAATTTGAGTAAACATTGAATGTATTTATGCTTTGCTTAAATTATATTGACTATTTAAGAATTAGTGATTTTACTGGCTAAGGTACTTTATAATTGTGACTTGTTGATTTGAAGATGCTCGGTCTCGATAACAAATACAGTCTTAAAGATTTTAATCACACTATCTATTTAATTAGTGTGTTTCGATTTTTTTCTACTTATATTTACATTTCTTTTATCAATTTACTTGAGTCAACATTTCTTCATCGCAAAATGCAGCAGTTTTATAGTCAACCAACGTTGTAAACAAATAGCTACTTGGCATCTAATGTCATTTCTATTTAAACATTTATACTCCTAGGCATAGCAATTGCAATGTTGCCAGCAATTTGAGAAAGAAAGGAAATTATTTTGGGGGCGTATGTCTGCATATTATTATAAAGTATGTAAGGAATCATTTAAATCAATCACCTAATCAACAACTATGAAAGTAAAAAAAAGATTAGATCGTAACACGAACTACAATTAATCAAATATTTATGTATCAAGTTCAAATAATTAGTAATAACATAGTTGTTAATATAGAAGTGACATTAATCGTGTCATACTACTATATATTATTTCGTATATATACAATACCAGCCAGAATAACTAGAACAATGCAAAAATGTCAATCAAACTACATTAACAGATCAAATTCTAGCCAAACTTTCGAATGATTTTTTATAAAAGATTTTTAAAGAAAACGTGAGATTTGAGAGGAAATGTGAAAGATTTGAGTTTTATCTTGATATTCAAATTAAAATGAAATTTTGTGTTATAAATATGGAACTTAGGTCAATTATCACTAATATTTACACATATAAATCTTAAATTTAGACATCACATGCCAGGAAGAATTAATCTCGTCCGCTGCAATCACTGATAGAGAGTTTAAGCAACTTAAAACATTAATTTGCTCCATATATCAGCATAAATTATTTGAATTAGTTTATATTAGTAATGAAATAGTTTGAATTAAATAATTTACAACCTAATGAGAATATATGTATAAGAACCAACAGAAATTCCTTATATTTAAAATAATAAAATATTGTGACCTTCATATAATTACTTTCAAAGCTATCCGGTGTTAAATATCCCATAAAGTAAAGTAAATCCTCCTTTAAAAATTCTTTCATCGTAATAAATTCGTTAAGGGATGTGAAAAAATACATGAGAGAATTATTTCTAATAAATAAAACTTATTTTCACTTTTCTAAAACAATTTAAGTGGAATTCTAAATAATGTGAACAGTTTCATACATTGCAGTCGAATCTATGCATTCATACTTGACGACGTTAAAAACTTTCCAATTTAATTCCATGTTTACACAATTACACTGAACATGTTTGGAAATAAATAAAACTTATTTTCACTTTCCTAAAACAATTTAAGTGGAATTCTAAATAATGTAAACAGTTTCATACATTGCAGTCGAATCTATGCATTCATACTTGACGACGTTAAAAACTTTCCAATTTAATTCCATGTTTACACAATTGCACTGAACATGTTTGCACAATTGAACAAAAACGGATACACGAAGGAATTATCTAATCAGCAAATATTTTATTCATTTTGCATAATCCGCACCTTCCATAATCAGGTAATCTCATTTAATATTAATTCTTTTATCGTCAAGCGAATGTCACTACGCACAGTATTGCTTTAAAATTTCTAAAGTTCCAAAAGAATTAGAAATCATCACGTATGCAAGTTGTAGCCATCAAAAAACCGAATGTGTGGAGAAAGGAAAAACAGACGCTAGTTGGTTTATACAGCGTCAACTATTATGTTCCCTATGGGTCAATATTTTTAGCCCTATCCCCTTTTTGCCTCGCTGCCACAAAGAACCTCGAACGTCGTTCGAAAAGAAGGATTACAACCACCAGATTTTGTAGTCCGTTAATATAAACATAAGAGGGTGGGATAGCCTTTAGAGTTAAAATCTAGGAACAGGACCACTGTCCCTTCCAATTGTTTATGTCTATTTTCACCAAATAGAGGATATTTTGCTTTCTACGACGTAAACCAGAAGGGTGAAGGGTCAAAACGTTGAAAATTTATGCCCTTGGAAAGATAGTCTTAAAGGTGGGCCCTCGTCTCCCCTCCCCTCCCTCCTAAGGAAATAATCGACGTATATATAGTTCGATCTGGAGAAATGAGAGGAGAATCTGTGTAGCAATCAAGAGAAGAAGAGCAATCCCGGAGTAAAACCGGGAATCAAGAAGACAGTGGAACGAGCGGGATTTTTCTGCCCGAACCTGTTCCTTTGGTCGCTTTCTTGAGTAGACCACTGCTATTGGAACCATTCTCATACCAATCTCGTTCAGAGAAACCCCCTATGTCAGTTTTTCTAAATAAAAACAGAGATAATCTTCACTATTGAGGAATACCAACGTTAATGCACACTCTAGAAAAGATTCACCTCTTGGTAAAGTCTCATCATCGAGAAGCCCGCAAGTTTAACACAGTGATTGAAATAACCCGTACATCCACAATTCCCTCTCTTATATCTTCAAGTCAAGAAGCATCGCTACGCGCTCCCCACCTAATTCGGGATAAGCATCACGTGTTATTCCTGAATAGCCTCAACCAGCGTCTCCTTCTCCCAGAGATACGATCAGCTGTTTTCTGAGTCAGTCTTACGCCCACGAGAAAAGCTACAGTCAAAAGAGTCTCGAATCAAAGAGGCTTCGTTTAAGGTCATTCAACTCCAGACTCTCTCTTAATTAAAGGTAAAAGGAATCCAAAACTTATTCATGTTCGTCAGTTACCATACCAAGTGAAGTTTGCGTCACCCATCGTGTAGTACTTATTGGTAGCATTAATTTTTATTTAGATCCTTTTATTATAGCATTAGTTTATTTAAAGTTTTAATATTTCATTATTTTATGTAAGTAAAGGTATATTTTTGCCTTAGTTGTTTAATTAGATCCTCGTTACGCTGGAAATGGCAATAGATATATAATATTACGAATCCTTCCTGGTTAGAGAATCAAAGAAAGTAAAACAGAGAGTTAAAAAAACAAAGGGCAAAAACAACTCCATTTCCTTTGAATTTCGGGAGCGATGTCTTACTTATACCAAACTCAGTGCATGTAAAACTGCAATATACAAAATGAAAATTTATCATTTATAGTGAGACAAAACAAAAGTTTTTTCACAAAGAATGAGAACAAAGAAACAAGAAAAAAAGCGATCTACCTATGGAAGAGAGAGAAATTTTTGCAATATATTACAAAGATAAATGTAAAAGTTAACTATACTGAATTTAAAATAGTGTATTTAATACCAAGATATTATTCTGTGCAATCAAGTAAATGATGTATACAAGTTTTAGTAGAATATAAGACCTGGAAAGAAACTAAAACAATCCTATTATCGTATAGTTGAAACATTAACTTCGGTCCAAAACATAGATAAGGAACATCACTACGAGTTGTTTGGTTGTAGGTATTAGTATAATAGGTTTTCTTTCCTTGTATATAAAGAGAGGGTCGTTCAATAAAGCTTTATTTAATGGAGTTTTGATGTATTTAATTTAAACATTGTTCCTGCCTTTATAACTTCAAATTTTCCTAAGGACAGGGCTTCTTTCATTGAAAGAAGACTTTAAGCTTTGTATTACTAGAGCATTTACGAAAAAAATAGCGAGAACATATATCAGTAGCAAATTTCAGAACAAGTGATGGAGAAATCGCGAGGAAACATCATTAGAGAAATACAGAGTAAGTTTGGGCCTAAGAGCTAGGACATAACTTAGGTTTAATAGAAAATTTCAACACAAGTGTGAAGTCACGAGCAAAGACACAGATCAGTAGAAAAATATGGAGCTATTGCGAATTAAAGAGTGAGGATACATATGAGTCAAATTCGCAAACTAACCAAACTTGGTCACTCTGAATTTTTTCATCTCGAGAATCAAAAGCAGGCGATTGGTATTAATCGGTATAAATGATTTAAACAAATAAACCTGACTATACCGTCTTGAACAAGGTAAAGTTCATTAAAGGGAATCAATTTTCAGTTCTTTTAAAACACCTCCTTCTCTCTAGAAAGATTAAAATATATTTAAAATAAGGGGAACTAAACTAGATAATGCAAGGAAACCGATAGAAAAATGATAACTAAATAAAAAAAATACCAACCAAATTTTTAAGGTAAAAAACGTAAACGATTTAATGATCAAGTAGAAATTACCTATTTTAATAACAACTAAATTCTAAGTAAATCGCGTATAATAAGAAATATTTGTTAACAATATTGAGGTGAATTACTCTACCACAAACATGAATGAATATTCGCCAAAATTATTATCAGTTAAAAAATGATCATATCTAAGATTTAGGGAACGAATAAAATAACCTAGATAAATTGTTATTAAAAAAATTCAGAAAGATTAAATAACCTAATCCATTCTAGTAAATAAATAGACAGGATGACAAAAAATCAGTAGTGAGGCTGAAAAGCAACTAAACTTTGGCAGAGAAAAATCTATGTTCAATCTTCATAAAAAATTCTCAAAAGACAAAAGATCATTGAAAGGGTGAAAGAATTCTATCATCACTATATTATAACAACTGACAAAAATAACAGAAAAAACGAACTGAGCACGAAAGTAAACACATAAAGGTTGCCATTACAAGAGAAGATAGTGGAAATTTACTTAATTTCAGTAATTTATTGTTAAGTTACAAGATAGGTGCCAAAGTCATAAAAAAAATAGACGAGGCAAACACTATTGTGAAATCAACCAAACAGAACAGCAGAATTCATTGTTAATTGGATCACATAACATTACTCGGAGGTTATTAAACAATTATTAAAGCATTTCTTATCTAGGAACATGGCTTTATAAGAGCAAAAATTAATTATCACTTTTACTGACTTGTTGCCAACATATAACATATACAGGACGGGGGGACAAAATAATGGAAACATTAACTAATGCACACATTCACACCAAAAAAGATTTTAAAACTTGTTTAAAGTGTCCGATAATGACGTTAAACACATATTGGTCTCCATAATTCACAAATCTTGCCATAATCAAGTTTTTGGGGGGGGAAATTTGAGCAAAAACTAAGGAATATATTCCCTTTAAAAGGCGTCTACGAAGGAGCTAGAACAGGTTTCACCCGAAACCAGTTAAATTCGTATAGATACAGCACAAAACTGTATGAATCGATTGGTCGGCGTATCGAATCTATTTATACTGCTAAGGAGAAGGGGACTCAAAGTCAGTAATTTAATTAATGGTCTATTATTTTGTTTAAAAGTATCATCCACTTTTTACCGGCATCATATTATTTCCTCAAATTTAGAACTTTTAAATGGAATGATATTTAATTATCACAAGCCAGATTCATATAGGTAATGGCCCGTTATTCAAACATTTTTGGTTAAGTTTTCTAGGTAACATTAATATTAGACCCAAAGAGTAAATACTCGTTACTGGGGTAGGTCATATAATAATTTATTCAATTGTTTTTTGAATACTTTTGGGTATATGTATTGTAAATGTAATATAGTCATTCAAAGGCTAATAGTGAAATATAAGCTAAAGTGTACCGCGCCACAAAAGAATTTCTTTCAGCAAGGTTTACTTAGAGAGCCAAAAGAGTATATTTGGGCTTTCGTGACATTTTTTTCACGAGCGACTCTACATTGTTTTTTGCTTTTTTTTGTTTTGGAAATAAATTTGTAACTATTCGGCACATTATAACGAAATTTGAAATCCTTATGTTGTTTTACATTCTCTTTCGAAAGATATAATAGTCAAAGTACACCAAAGCTTAGCCGCGGAATTTATTTGGCAATAACTTCATAACTATTCAACCTATTCTAACGAAATTTGAAACCCTTTGTTGTTTTACGATCTTTCGAATATCAAATTGACCAAGTGCTCTCAAGGTTAGTCCGGGAACTATTGAAAGTTTTGAAGGTCTTAATGTTATAAATTGGCATAAGTGAGAGCACGCGATTTTGGTCAGCAGACCTTGTCATCAATAACATCAGCCAAATGTTTATCAAATTTTTTAATGAATTTTAAGAAGTCTTCTCTAGAAATTTTACTGCTTCTCTAAATACACTGAGACTGCACACTCTCTATATTCTTTGGGTTTTTATGATGATGGCGCTTTTTAGTCACGGGCCTCTCTAGTCGCGGGCGCCTCTATATCTCACTATAGCGCTCAGTCCTTGTTTTGCTTTTTATTGTTTTAGTAATAACATTGCAATTTGAAAGTCTTATGTTCTTTTCTATTCTCTTTCGAATGATAGAATTAGCAAGTTCCTACTAAGGTTAGCCCGGGAATTATTGTAAGGTTTGAATGTCGTAAGGTCATTAATCAGAATAAGTGATAGCACGTGACTTTTGTTGAGCAGACCTGCCTGAGGTTTATGTCGGTTAATTCAAAACGCTATTTGTTAGCTACAAAAGCTGTTTGTTTTAGATTTTATACGGTTGAACTTTTTACCATAAATAATCTTGCTCATGCTTATTTTTATTACTCTGGAAAAATAAAAATATTCTTCCATTATATTATTTTATTGTGTGTAGTATCTGGTTTAGTACCAGTAACATTAAATAATTTACTACATGATGAGGTTGGTATGCTTTACGGTTAGTATGGTATTTTCAGAAGAATCGCTTCCTCAGCTATCAGCAAAATATGTCTACTGCAATAATAGCCAAATAGTTCCGATTTTGGATCTTTTACAAATAATACTTTCTTCCAAAATATTTAATTACCCTGGGGGTGCTCAATTACCAGGTGAGACTTTCGAAAACGTGAATTTTTCGAAGTAATTTTGATGGAGGACATTTATCATGTAACATTAACTAGGGCTGCAACGATACTTTCGTGACACCAAATTTTGTAGTCAGTAGTTGCTTCTGTTATAATTCACCTCCTAAACCAACCCAAAAATTGTTTGCTCGGAATGAATTTTAAGCATATTTCTTTTATTGTTCAAAAAGAATTAATTATCTATTATTTAAATATCTGAAATATGTTAACGCATAAAAGAACAAATTATTTCCTTCGATGCGAATTTTTACCGATAAACTGATAATCAAATCCCCATTATTTGCAATGAATTTATTCGCTTTACCTTAGGCACTGTGAAAACACTTTTTGTTAATTGTGATTTTTGGCGATGTTAAAGTTTGGTACAAGCGGAATAAATTAAATGGTCTTTTAGTTGGGTGCATCTATACGAAAAAGCAGAGTAGAGTAATCATGCTTCGAAATGTGGCCAAGATATAATCAAGCTACATTATCAGTTACCAGAAATATCAGCCAGCGATGAGAGGTCTCAGATTGAGGTAGAAAATTTGACTTGACACGGCCTTGACTAGGTTGAATTAATTGATTTAAACTTCCTTCAGACAAGCTGGAATAATTCCCCCCAAAATTCCTGTAGTATTTCGAATCTCCATAACCTAGAGTAGAATTGCATTTACCACGAGTAAGACCGTGTGCATGTGTACAACTTGTATAGTAGTGGCTTAATCCAAATATATCTTTTTACATATGAAAAGTATATCGCGGAACCCAGTTCACACGGCCCAAATTAAATACACATAAAATTTATAGAAAACCAGGGATCTAAAGGCCTACCAGATATTCACCCGAATTTATCAGGACGGTGCTAAATTACGAGGTATCCGCAAGGGGTTAAATAAATAGGCAGATAAAAAGTATTTACATTATTATTCGAACAAAATTAAATGAAATAGATTAACTGTTCATAAATTATAGGATGATCATCAAACAATAATAAAAGTCACACATGCTTATCACCATCGAACGACCACAAGTCGTTTTATCCAAAAAGATATTTGCACATACAAAATTGAGTTCGATGAATAAGTTGTTTAAAGCCGAAACGACACGCACAGTTGAATATAAAATAGTCTTCGCTACTCTAGTGACAGATGTTCCCGAAATAACCTCCATGTCTTACGTCCTTTATCCGATGGCCCAAAGTTACATGAATAACACGTATAACACATAATTAATTTAAAGGCGACGTAAGAATAAGGAAATACTCCAAAATACCTAATACTAGAACAGTGAAACAATAACTCACGTCGAAAATCCAGGCGAGAGAGGCTCGGCGACGATGAGGGAATTTGACCCAAATCGACAGGGGTGAAATGGAGGAGGGTCTTCGGCGAGGAGAAATCTACAGGCGGCGATATCGTGTCGAAAGGCATCGAGGCCACGGGGAACGATGATTCCAAGGTCCAACGATCCGAGAGAAGGAATTCCAGATGACAGAATTCCCCAAAGAGGAGATGGTGAGGTGACTAGGGGAGAAGTTTTACGTGCCCAGTGTGAACCGCTTCCCAAAGAGAACACTTGCAAACGTAACTGGAAGAGCACAAATCGATGCAGCCGACAGAGGAGCAGTGACAACGTTGGTAGAAATCAATGGCAGAACATCCTCGCTGCACAAAATAATCCAGTACGGGTCTCCAAAAATTAATAAAGGTCAAAGTAAGTGACGGACAACGATTCAGCGGAATAATCAGGCAGAATCCTCGCAGCAGAATGCATTAAAAGGACTCACGATCCCATTTATATCCTTCAGCCCGACGGAAGAAAGAGAGGTGTGGGGCACAAAGGGTGGGGGAATGAGTCGCTTCCGCTACGCAAATTAGACTGGTAAGTTAAAGAAGTTTTGGCCAAATGTGGGAGCCTCGAACCAGGTCGAACTGCACTAAACTCCATAAGCTATGATGAGAAAGGGAAAGCATGGGAATCCGAGGGCCTACCCTTTACAACATGACACAATCATTCTTATTAGAAAGATTATAAGTTATAGAATGCTAGGTTCTGCTAACAGTCGTGACTAGAAGTTTTGAGTCTAATGGCCAAAAGATTTGAGAATAAATTCTTGAAGGTTTATTAGAAAGTTAGCATTTTCTAGATATTAAGAAAACTGCATTCACTTGCTATATTGAAAAGCGCGATAAATCACTGATCCTGTTAGAGGTGTTTCATTCGCTGGTACTTTGGAATTCGGTGCAAAAGGTAAAATGATGACAAATATTGATTTAATGAATCATGTTTGTAAATACAATCTACTTCGTAATATCTATATATATATATATATATATATATATATACATATATATATATATATATAATAGAAATTAAGTCTGTCTGTCTGTGTGTTGGAGGAAGTGGGTTAGTGCGCTTGTCCATCTATAATCTATAGGAATAAATGCTAGAAAATAAATATTAAAACTAAAAGTAGTTTCTTAGGTAAAATATTCCGCTGAAGATAATGGACGTGGTACCCATTTTTAATGTCCCCATCCCCTAAAAAATGGAGCTACGTGCTCTTTTATAAACCCACCAAAGAAGAGTTAATTTACCCTAACTCATTATTCAGATGTTGAAAGCAAAAGCACTTTGTTTGTTCATGCACCACTACAAAGAAAGAAGAAGAATATTGTCTACCAGGATGTGTTATGAGGAAACATTGCTTAAAGAATCTTATCAATAAATATAAAGATTTCAACTTATATCCTGCTTAAGAGGGTTTTTTTAACCAACAACGCCGGATACCTTATTTCAGTGGCTGATAAGTGGCCTTAGAAGCTGTAGGCAGGATAATGCGAGACATCAGGTATTGTAAGCCTGCTATGGGAGGTGTCACTCCCCTGAAGTAAGCTGATAACAAGCAGACACTTCCTGCTCAATTTACCAAGGAAATTCTGAAACTGGGAAATGGTAAAGTACCTCTTGATGCTGAAGATGAAATAGAAATATCTCATGTTTGCATAGCTATTAATACTATTGATAATCGCAAATGTATTACCCATTCTGCAGCAGAACTACAAAAAACACAATTGGCTTCGTGAAAGAGCTTTATTGGCTTCGAAGTAAAACACTGTCTTCAAAATCAATAAATATCTAATGATTTTTCTCTCACGAAGTACACAAATTTACAATTCAGTCAATACAATTTCGGCACATACTCAAATAATCGATTGTTACACAGAGTTTCCAAGCTCTCTAAAACCTCCTGAAATACCTCCTCACCAACTTGAACTGATGGGAGTAAATGTAAATAATGTTTTTGCGCAACTTTAATCCAACAAATCTCTTTAACTTCCCTCGTCTGATGGTAAATAATTTTAGGCCCCATCTCAAACAGGCAAACATTCTTACTGAAAGTGGACACGGAGAGCATGATTCATTCAAGGAATATCACAAATTCCATCATTGTCAGAATTGCCATTTAAATTCAAGAGACTACATTTTACAATGAGTTTAAGTTTTGCAAAATGATTAAAAAAAAATTAAGGTGGGACTCTATTAGTGGTATAGTTACAATTAGAGGAAACCTATTTTATGATCAACTCTACTTTGATTGCTCTAGAGTTAGAAGCGAAGTAATCTGTTTGTATAAACTCATCAAGGAAAAATTAAAAATATTGTGTACTAAGAGGTTCTGTAGTCTTGCTGAACAAGATTAAGTTTAGTTCATAGAATGAGAATATTGTTTGTGAAGAATATAAAAAGATAAAGATCAAATCCGTTCTAGTTTATTTACAAACGCATATTTGACCAGGGTAACGACGTGTAACTCTGCTAGTATATATATATATATATATATATATATATATATATATATATATATATGAAAAAAGCTCACAAAGTGCACGTGAGTAAAGTTTTAGCAGATATATCCACAATGGAAAAGTGAAAAATGAATCCGAGCGCTTTCGTCTTTATTCCATGAAAAGGTCTTTAAGAATAAAGACGAAAGTGCTCGAAATCGTTTTTCACTTTTCCTTTGTTGGTGTATCTGCCTTTTATATATATATATATATATATATATATATATATATATATATATATATATATAGCGAGAAAATGCAAGCTTGATTAGGATAAATAATGAAGCCTCACAAATGAGTGTCATATAAATTCTATGGAGTCTTGAGATGGGCATGCACATGCAAAGTGCAGTACACTGTATACATGAATAAGATATTTGCGGTATATTTATGAAGATAGACAAAATTGATTTGCAAGGCAAAATAAGTTCGACAATGAAGCCTTACAAATGAGTATCATGTGAATCCTATAAAGGCTTGTAACAGGCACGCAAATAATTATGCACATACAAATAATCTGAAATATGTATAGCAGTTTTCCTAAAAAATAATAACTTTTTGTGTAAATAATATAGGACATCTTTGTAAAATAAGAATATATATCTTCCTGCTATGTAAATAATATATATTTTGCTCCAGGCAAAAAGAATGTATTCGAGATGTTCACACGGAGGCAAACATATGCACATGTTCACACACATACACAGTAAAGCGAAGCAAAATTGTTGGCTATAGCTACGATAAAAGGTCAACGGTTTAATCATGCTTAGCAGCAGGTGCAGAGTTAAAAACGAAAGTATCGAACTCTATTTGGTAAAGAAAGACTGCGAAACGCAGTGTTCGTATTGTAGCGGGACAAAAATCTAGACTAACCCCAAATCACCTAAACCGCTTCCTACACTAATCCGGACGTAAAAAATCGAAGGAGAATGTAAGGCATTGTATATACAGTCCCTTTACTTACAAAAAAGTACAATAATAGTTACAAAAATATGGGGTAAATATGCACACGAGCTTATTTATATATAAATAAAACAATCCTATCTTGAAATCCTACCAATCGAAAATATAAAAGAAGAGAAAATAAATACAAAAGAGGAGTTATCTTACGTGGTACCACGCTTTACGATTTGCCGGGCCCCCGGGGTAAAATCTTCCTGGCAGTCATTCTTGTGAAAAAATTGGGTGTGAGTGTCTTATGGGGCCTGTCACCTACGAGCTCAATTTTCTTCATGATCCTGGCGTCTTTTGGCTATTAAAGAAAGCTGGTGCCTCTGAGCTTAAAACAATAAATATATGGATCTGGTTGTACCTTCGGGGCTACAAACAGCTCTTCTGTCCCAACAGGATGCACAATTGATGGTGTACTCAAGCCCTACTGTCTCTGCCACTCTGTACAAATCTGCCAGGTAATAGTATTTATAATTTACTAGAGTGGTCTTTCAGAAAAACAATATCAAATTTAAATAGCTGAGGGAGAAAAAGAGATTTTAAACAAACATGAAATTTAATTTATATTATTGTACGAAAAAAAACCCATTCCCATTAACACAGACCCATTCTTGAGGCAAAAACAAATATCAATCTCCATGGACAGGAATTAACACGGAGTGTAATAAGTTCCGCCTAAACATCAACATTGGTTAATAATTGTCCACGGCTATTCTTTCTAACACGAATATATACCGCCCCACTCATACAATCAAGTTTCAGAAAAAGATCGGGAAGCGGAGGAAGAAAATTGGGAAGCGCTTTTAGGAGTCTTGCGTCGTGAAGAATACGCATACTATTCATGTCTCGGGCTGCTTTTTATCTATGGAAACTGTAGCAATAACAATTTTGTCCATGAACACTGCCAAGAACTTTAAATTTTGCGAACATATGATTCATCAGCAACTTTTCCAACAGTTCAGGTCCAATTTAGGGATGATAACTATATTTTTCAGCATGATGGCGCACCTTCTCACAAAAGAGCAATTGCAAAGATCTTGGCTGAAAATAACATCAATTTTTAAGACCTTAAATCTGAAATTCGCCAGAATTTAGCCCAATAAAAATGTCTGGGGGAGATTCATACTGGTATTTGATAAACAAATCCATACAATTATATGCAGTTTCGAATGCTTATCGAAAAAATATAGATCAATATCAGTTAAATAGCATCTCAACAGTGTCTGTAGCATGCCAAAATGAATTGAAGCAGTCTTGAACAACAAGGTACATTAATGTAAATATAGACTGCGTTCATCAATTGACTGTATTTATTAAGAAAATGCGCTTTGACTTTAAATTTATGCACGAGTATATATCACTTTTAACTTACGATACTAAAATAAGAAACACAAAATACAACGTTATCTTAGTATTAATTGACTTCTCCTAATACTTGCCTGAGATTGTTTTATCTGTGCTAGTGTGATTTAGATATGCTTGGTTGTGTCTAGATATAAATTAAAATCCATTCCCATGTCGTAAATATTATCCAAGCTTTTGCTGATTCTGATAAAATATGACAAAAATGTATGCTAAAACTACAATGATGATAGAGAGATTAATCTTTTCCACAAAGTTTAAACTATAACCTACTTTTAAACTAACTAGCAAAAGTACCCGGCGTTGCCCAGGATAAAATGTCATATCGCCAATAAATACAAATGCATTTTGTTTGAAGTTCTTATATTGTGGCCAAAAAATATCTTAACTTACTGAGTATTCTTATTATCTGTGGGGTGAAGGCAGATACAGGAAAATTGAGCACTGATATTATTATATAATCATCATCATCACTAACTCTATAATTTGAGAAGGGGAATTCTTGAGTATTTGAATAATAATTTTATAGTGAAGTTCAAAAATAAATATAAGTATCGAAATTTATTGAATTTTTTAAAACCAAATAATTAGAATGGTGAAGTTCAGAAAATTTATTTTTATATATCTTCTATAACAATATTTTAGCAACGTGATATTTTGAAAGGGGAGAAATTATTATAATTGGCGAAGTTCAGAAAATACATATACAAATTTAACCATGGCTGCAATTTTTTAGATTTTAAATTTTAATCTTATTAGTGAAGTGCAAGGTCCCTCCGTAGGGGGAGTGGCGGAACCATTGCCTGTTATCATAATATACTTACAATGAGTAAATGTTTCACCGTGCGCGATGGGTAGTGTACGCACATGCGTGAATGACCGTTAGTTATAAGGATACAACGCTGTAACCACAAGAACAGCTCGAAAGGTCTAGAGATAAAGACTCATAATGCGAAAGGAAATAACATAAACTTGGCAATACAAATAGATCTTTTCAAAAATAAAATTTTCTTATTTTCATTGACTTCGGTAGATTTTTTCCATTTTTATTAGTCGCCTGTTTGCGACTCTATAATTACTATGTTACTCTGTAGGTCATCGGTTGGATGGCAACCATTTTACTTTTCAATGAGTTGTTGTCCCTAACATCGTAACTATTTGGCCAATTCTGACGTGATTTGAAACTCCTTATGTTGTTTGTACTTCTTTTCGAATGATATAATTGGCACGATTCTGGCAAGTTTAGTCCTTGACTTATTAAAAGAAAACTTTATGCGTCGGATTGACCCACTTGATGAAAGTTATGGAGGTCAAATGAGGATAATCTCGTCTATCAGAATAATTGGGAATTAGTCACGGAAGTCTGTTGACCTTATTATCCGGATAAACATGGAAATTACAACGATTTTGAGCTAGGATATTGGAAATATTTGCTGCATAAAGCTTTAACATTTCTGCCATGAAATCGGTCAAAAGCACCTGTTTTAGAGTCCTTGAATCATGTTTGAGACTAATTTTTTTATCTAAAAATGATAGATGAAAGGAATTATGCACAAAATTAAACAATTTTAATCTTCTCTCTAAAATATACAATTATGATAGTTTTAGAACAAGAAAAAACACATGGGTACATATAAAGATTATAGAAATATAACAAAATTCTTAATCTAGTTCTTGATTATATGCACCTGCAGAAAAATGTGCAACAGACATCCATATAAGCGGTTAGGACACAACTAGAAATATGATGAGTTATTCTAGCTAAGAGAAACCCTTCTTCATCCATATAAAGGGTTAGAACCTCAGTAGTAAGCTATTGAATAATTATAGGTAAGATGAGGTTTTCTTCATCATATAAGAGGTAGAAGATCAGTAGGAAGTTGTTCAGTTATTCTAGCTAAGATACACTCTTCTTCATCCAAATAAGGGGTTTAAACATCACGAATAAGCTGTTAAGTTATTATAGCTAAGAGAGACACGTCTTCATCCATATAAGGGAAGGGGTTAGAACATCACTAGTTAGATATTCAATGATTCTAGGTAAGACACACACTTCTTCCTCCATATAAGAGATTTGAAAATATATAGGAAGCGGTAGATTTATTCTAGGTAAGAGGCACACTTCTTCATTCATATAATGTGTTTGTAAATCACAGGTAAGCTGTTGAATTATTCTAGCTAAGATACACTCGTTCTAATCCATTTTAGAGGTTAGAACATCAAAAATAAGCTGTTATGGTATTCCAGCTAAGAGACAGACCTTTTCATCAATATAAGAGGTTAGAACTTCACTAGTAAGCTGGTGAGTTATTCCTAGTTAAGAGACACACTTTTCCATCCATATAATGGGTTTGAACATGACTAGTAAGCTGTTGAGTTATTCTACATAAGAGACGCACTTTTTCATCCATTAAGGGGTTAGAACATCACTAGTAAGCTGTTGAGTTATTCTAGCTAAGATGCACTCTTCCTCAACCATATAAGGGGTTAGAACATCACTAGTAATCATTTGAATTATTCTAGCTAAGATGCGCTCTTCTTTCTCCATATAAAGGGGTTGAATATCCCTAATAAGCTGTTGAGTTATTCTAGCTAAGATATACACATCTTCATCCATATAAGGGGTTAGAACATCGTTAGTAAGCTGTTGAGAAAAGCTAGCAAAGAGACACAATTTTTCATTTATATAGGCAGTTAGCAAATGAGTTGTTCTAGCTAAGATACACTATTCTTAATCCATATAAGTAGTTTAAACATCACTAGTAAGCTTTTGATTTATTCTAGCTAAGAGACACTTTTATTCATCCATATACGGGATTAGATCATCACTATTATGCTGTTGAGTAACGCTAGCGAAGAGACAGACTTCTTTGTCTATATAAGGGTGTAAACAAATGACAATATAAATTCTCCCGGAGTTCCAGCCGGACATATACCTTAAAGTTTCCCCCCCCTCTTTTAGAGAAAGCCGGAGAAGAGAGCCCCATGCGGAGACTCGTGAAAACCGTAGCCGGCGAATAACAGTAACTGCCTACACTATCTGATCTCCCCGCTGCAGAGGTATTTGGAGCGACTATTTGTGTTAAGGCAACCACCAAAGCCCCTTAAACGACGCTATATAGATCCAATTACCTACGAGATCTGTAGCCCCATGGTTATATCACCAAAAAGCGGTGACATTCAAACAGATAAGTAGTACTGTTCTAACAACTGAGTTGAGTTATTCTATCTAAGATACACTATACTCTAAACATAGAAGGGGTTAGAACATCACTAGTAATCATTTGAAGTATTCTAGCTAAGATCCTCTTTTCTTTTTCCGTATAAGGGGATTGAACATCACTAATAAGCTGTTGATTTATTCTAGCTAAGATACACACAACTTCATCCATATCAGGGGTTAGAACATCGGTAGTAAGCTGTTGAGTTATGCTAGCAAAGATCCACTCCTCTTCATCCATATAAGTAGTTTGAACATCACTAGTAAGCCGTTGAGTTATTCTAACGAAAAGAAATTTTCTTCATCCATATAAGGGATTAGATCATCACAATTGTATTTTTGAGTTATCCTAGTTTTGAGACCGCCTTGTTCATCCATATAAGGGGCTTGAACACCACTAATAAGCTGGTAAATTATTCTAGCTAAGGTACGAATACACTCTTTTAATCGAGTTAAGGAGTTAAAAAATCATTAGTAAGCTATTGAGTAATTCTAGGTAAGGTACGCTTTTCTACCTACATATAATGGGTTAGAACATCACAAGTAAGGTGTTAAGTTATTCTAGCTAGGATACACCACTTCTTAATCCATATATGGGGTTAGAACATCACACGTAAGCTAATGAGTTATTTTAGCTAAGATATACTCTTCTAATCCTTATAACTGGTTCGAACATGCCTTCTTAGCTGTTGACCTTATTTGAGCTAATAGACACTCTTATTCATCCATTTATGCGGTTAGAACATCACTAGTAACCTGTTGCGTTATTCTAGCTAACAGACACTCTTCTTCATCCATATACAGGGTTGAACATCACTAGTAAGGTATTGCGTTATTCTAGCTAAAAGACAATCTTCTTCATCCATTTAAGTTGTTAGAACAGTACTACTTATCTGTTTAGTTATTCTTGCGAAGATATACAGTTTTTCCCCCTGATAACCAGTTTGAACATCACTAGGAAGATTTCTACCTATTTCAATTAAAGCCCATTCTTCTTTATTCATTTACAAGGTTAGAACATCACTTGTAAGCTGGTGACTTATTTTATTATAGCTACACGCTTCTTCATCCATATAATGTGTTCAAACATCACTAGTAAGCTGTTGAGTAATTCTAGGTAAGATACACACTTTTTCATCAATATAAGGGGTTGTACATTACGAGTAAGCTGTTTAATTATTTAAGCTAAGAGACACTGTTCTTCACCCGTATAATGAGTTTGAACATCATTACTAAGCTGTTGATTTACGATTATTCTAGTTAAGCGACAGTTTTTTTGCTTCACTTAGCTTCATCTGTAAACATCAGGTTTATCATGGTGTAAGCTTTCTTGCCGACGATCTAGACTGATGAATCGCACCTTTTGAGTTAAGTGAATTCTTCCATGTGACGTTGCGGTATTTTTTGAATTTTTCCTATTCACTATCAAGTGCTTGGTGCACATTGTATTCATTGAGTTTCTGTTAAAGCTTTTGATGATTACTAATATTTATATGTTTGTTATCTTCTGTTCTTTACTTTGGCCTTTTCTACGTATTTTTAGTTGTTGTTTCCTCTGTTTAAATATTTGTTCTTTCTGATTTTTTGAAACTTATATATTCATATGAGTGTTATTTCCAGTAAAACTCAGCTGGGATACAAATACCTGATTCTTTCTCTTATTTTTCTTTCCTGTTTCATTTTCGACTCATGTTAATTGATGGGTCAAAGTTAATTACTAAAATCCTGCAGGTGCGATA
Organism: Ceratothoa steindachneri; assembly: GCA_963969495.1. NCBI lineage: Eukaryota > Metazoa > Arthropoda > Malacostraca > Isopoda > Cymothoidae > Ceratothoa > Ceratothoa steindachneri. The sequence goes on along the minus strand of OZ018327.1, from coordinate 102,992,694 downwards.
GTTTATGTCATATGCCTTTTCAATTTTATTCTTGATGATTCTGCCTATTAATAATTTAATTAAGATTGTTCGCTACTCTAATTTTGACACCACGTATTTTGTTGAAGTATCGACTTTCTGTATGTTTTTATCTTTCTCCTGTGTCACTGTGTTTTGTTCATTGTGTTTGCCTGTAACTTGTAATACATTTATTTGTAGAAGTTGAAAAGTATTTAGTTATATAAAAGAGGTTAGTATTATTTTACAATACACACTATAAAAGTTGAAAACCGAAATTTAAACTACCATAGCAACGTACACCGAATTAGACTTCAAAGAGAGAGCAAGACAGAAAGAACTTCTAAATAGAGCGGTATCAGAATATTTTGAATAATGTAATCATTTTGTTCACAACAAAAAAGAAAAGAGGACGATATTTAAGAATTTCACTTAGATTTTCCTTCAAACGATAGTAATATTGGCATAGGTAGATCTCATTATAATGTATGTAAAAAATACCGTATACTCAGCCTTTATCTTATAGATAAACGCTACATGGCTCCACATTTTGACCCCATATAGGCTATCTGTTCTATTAATAATAAGGCAGTCTACGAAACTGAATATTAGTGAAGCATTTAAGCTCACTTAAAAAGGAAACATAAAAATATATGTTGGTAAACGAGTCATTTATCAATCAGGCTATGTAAAAACGATAAACTAGCCTCATTAATTTAATCTTCCTAAATAATTAGCCTTATTCTTGAATGCACTATCTTAGAAAGTCTTCTAAACTATCTAGAATGTTAGTTTTAATAAGTATCGCTTTCGATTTTAGTTTTTTTTTATTTTAATAGGTACATATGTTGCAATAAGAGCGTGACTACTCAACATCGTCAAATACTGCAACACAAACTTTATTGACTAGTTTGTAATTATTTTCTGCTAGTAATAAAGAACTACTTCAGTCAAAATACAATCTAGGTAGAATCAACTATCGTTTCTATAGCTATATTATATTATGAAATGAGTATGCATGTCTTTATTGGATACGATGCCCAAACACTCTGCTATCTATGAAGTAAAGTGTTCGTCAATTTTTTTATCAGTTTACGTCAAACTAAAGAGATTTAGCATGGACATTTAATTTTGTTGAACAAAGTAATCTTCAAGGTAAAATTTTCCACAATATGACTACTGAAATAGAGGAAGATAGATACATCGCTACTAAAATGTCAGAACGTTAAAAGTTAAATCACAAATGAAAAGTAAAGTTGCATCTAACGCGCTTTTCCGTTTAGAATATTTCAAATCTGCTAACTAAAAAGAATATGCACCAACTTGCAAATGTCGCTTCCCCTTTCATTATTAAATTTAACCAAAATTGAATTATATCGGCTTATATGGTCCTTTAAATACAAGTTTACTGTAATTCTAGCTAAGAAATCATTTGATAATCGTTTTTCCAACTGAATTAAATATTAAACTTGAAAGAAAAGTAAAAAATTAAGGAATAATTCTTTGAGATATATGAGTATTTAGGCTACAACAATCCCGCAATTAACTCGTAATTTTCTTTTTCGTGAAAAAACAAAACCAATCGTAAAAAACAAAATTTTCTCCATCTTATTTCCCTTCAGTCTCTTTGTATTTATTTAAGTTTAATGGGTACATATACTCCTCCCATTAAAGTAGATGTCTTGTCACATCCAATTATGTTAAAATCAATAGAAATCAATAACGCTTTCAGCGCTCCAAAGAAAGAATTATTCTTCATGAAGTAGAGTCTATGAATAATCCTATACTTTTATCATCACATACATTTGTTTTATTTGCATTCTCTCACTTAAATGTCAACAGTGCAGAAAAAATGCTAATGCACAACGTAATGCAACGAATCCTTGCATATAGAAACGAAGGCAGTGATTTTCCAAACCAGTTTCCGTTTGATTGAGAAATCCTTTATTATGCTGTTGTGTAATACTTGTCAACATGATGACGTACTGAAATAAACTTTCTGTTAACAAACGAGATTTTAACATTATAAATAAATAGAATGGTATAAATAAGTTAACTATTAAAGTTTATTTACAGAGAACACACTATATAAAAGTTTTAATGACGTTATTAAGGATTGCTTTAAATTTAACTAAGATGAGAAGCCATCAGAATTGTGAATTAGATTCTAGTGAATCCTTTCACATATTAAATTTTGATTCAGTTTGTGTTTTATACTGTTGCTTCAAGTTACGCTTGTGCATAATTTCCCAGTTCCATTTCTTGTGTCAAAGAGTAAATCATTTTGATAAAACTCAGATTTACAGTCATGCTGATCATGATTTTCTTCTCTCCTGCATAATTATTTTACAAATAAGAGATCCTCCCATTTAATTATTGCAAGGTTGTGGTGACTAGATCTTCTGAGGCCTTTCTGTTCTTAGGTCATAAATTCTTAAGAGAAAAGAACTCTCCCAACTTAATCCCCTCTATCTCTTCCTAATCCACCAGTTACTGCAAACGAAATATTTCCAACTGGTCAAATTTGGCGACTTATGCCCGCGCTATTATTGAGGCTTTGAGATGGAGTGAATCGCTGACTTGCATTGCAAAAAAATAGTAAAATCTGATGGGCAGTTTTTGTTTGAAAATGAGGCATTTCGTGGTAAAGGCTTTAAAGAAATAATTTTAAAATAATAAAAAAGATTTGCATGGGGAAAAACCAATTAAGAGATTTTGTTTGTCCTTTCTTGACTTAGCTTGCATGTTTAGATTAAAGTTTGTATAGGTACGAGGGGCGGTCAATAAGTTTTGTAATTCGAATATAAGGAAACAAGATATAAGGAAAAGTGGTTTAATATTTTTCAGGATAACTAGCCTCGACTTCAATGCATCTGCGCTACTTGTCCCTGAGGCTTCGAATTCCCGAGAACCAAAAATCTCCCGACTGATGGTCAATTCACTCCTAGACAGCGAACTGGACAACTTCATCGTCCCCAAACCGGCGTCCACCCAGTGCAGTCTTGAGCTGGTGGAATAAAAAGTAGTCGCTAGGGGTCAGATCTGTACTGTAGGGGGGATGGTTGTGTTTCTCGAATCCGCACTTGCGCATGGCAGCTTGTGCAACTCTGGCCTTGTAGACTTTGACGACGTTGAAGTCGATCATGGTGCCTTGATTTTTCTAGGGACCCAAATGGCAGAGACCTTGTTTATGGCCAAATTGTCGTGGATGATGTTGATAACACTTCCATGTGATATTCCAAGTTTTCGTTCGATTTATTTGACAACTTCCCTCGTCGATTTTCGAGGATAATCCTCTCCATATGGGCCATATTATTTTCGTTGTTCACGTTTGACGGGCGTCCTGGACGGGAGTCAACTTCAAGGGACTCACGACCATTGTGGAACTCCCTATTCCAGCGATCAATGGTTGCATAGGAAGAGGCGGTGTCAGGGTACACTGCAACTATGCGTTCATGAATCTCTTTTGCATTCTTGCCTTCCTTGGTCAAAAATTTGATCACTGCGCGGTGCTCAACCTTCTCCATTTTCGAAAAATTTGTGACTGACGATCTGCAATCAGCTACTGCTTCTTAAATAGACGAGGCAGCAGCGTGCGGCTGCAGTTCCCGACTTGTTATAACTTGTCCTAACGACCCCACAAACAGCCATCCTCCTTCTTCTGTTTTGCCCTACCGATTTGCAAAACTTATTCATCGCCCCTCGTAGGTCAAAAAGTTGATCGACTGATTTTGTAACTCAAAAAGGGAAATTAGTTTTTGGTAATAGTGGAAATCGATGAAAAACTATTAGTTTTGGGGGCTAGAGAGAGACAAAAAATATTATAGAGGTGAAAGAAGGGAAAAAAGATCAAGTATTACAAGTTATAACAACTCTTGCGGCAGAAAACGTAAGTGCATAGGAGGTACTTCTTTGGATAACTCCCCTTGTTCATCTTCAATACATGGCCATACCATCTCAGTTTTCTTTGTTCTACAGTGTTAAGTACTGAATCGACGCCAAGATCAGCTTTTATCCTTGCCTCCTGAAATGTTCCACTCCTTGTAACTCCCTTTATTGTTTTCCATGCTTGAATCTCGTGGGCTTGAATTTTTAATTCTGTTCTGGCGATCAATTCACAATTCTTGTTGCTATATGTCAGTATTGTTTTCAGGATTGTGTTGTAAATTACTAGCTTGCTTTATTCGGGATGTGTTTATCTTTTCAAAAATGAGTATATTATATTATATGTTTGTTGATTTCAAACTCATGAGTATTTCTATCGTCAACATTCAATCCCAGGTATGTATATTCATTAACCTGATGGATTTTGGGGGTGTCCACGTATACTTCCTGTTCTTCATTTGTCCTAATAACAGTAATGAATTCCGTTTTACCCTTATCAGTGTCTATTTTCATTCCATTTCTGAAAATAGCTCTTATACTAATCATTTAGAAGTTCTTGCAGTTTTAATACATTGTTGGTTACCACAGCTCCGTCATCGGCATAAGCTAGCATAACTTATTGATGTCTTCCAATATTTATGTCTCTCCTACATTTTTCCAACATATGTTAGAAATCAGTGGTGTGATCGCCACTCATTGCCATATTCCTCTGTTTATGCTGAACCATTCGCTTTCTAAACCATTTCCTCTGACTTTACTGCTGAATACAGAAAACATACCTTTAATGATCTGTATAAGTTAGGTGGTATAGCGTAATATTCATCAGCCATAATCTCTCACAAAGCCTCTCTGTCAAGTCTATCGGAAGCCCTTCCCCAAGTCAATGAATAAGACAAATCTATCTAATCACCATTCCCAACTCTTTTCCAGTAATATCTTGATTATTAATGTCAGGTTGGAGGCTGTTCTGCCAGCTATATAGCCATGTTGTGGTTCTCTGATCATGTGATCTACACAATTTCTCAACCTCTGTTGTATGATAAGTTCATATAATTTTCCCGTGTGGGAAAGTAGCGATGTGCCTCTATAGTCTTTGCATGAAGCTTTATCTCCCTTTTTCCATATTGGAAATGACTCCTTTTCTGCCAGGCGTCAGGAATTTGCTCTGTGATATGCGCCTTATCGAGCATGTATAACATTGCACTTAAAGCACGCGGTCGTCCCGTCCCGCCTTGATGATCTGCAGTTATTTTATCCTCGCCTTCCGCTTTTCTTTTTCTCATCTTTTCCATAGCTGTTTTCTGTTCTATCTGTGTGATTAGTTCATTTTCCTCTGTTTTATCACCGGCATGCACTCTGATTAATTGGGGTTCCTGTTGTCTTCCTTCGCAGTTCAGCAATTCCACAAAATATAGCCGCCATCTTTCTGCCACTTCCTCTGGTTTTACTAGCAGGTTGTCATTCTGATCCTTAATAGCATAATTGTGATTCACTGCAGTGTTCAGGCGACAACTATTGGCCATGCTATATAAAAGTTTCTTTGTTCCCTTCATATCTCTTTTCAGGTCATCTTCTTTTTTTTCTCCACGATTCTTCTTTTTCTCATCTTTTTCACCCCTTCTAATTTGTTCCTAGCTTATACATAAGCAATCCTGTCTTCTTGACTTCTGGTTTTCAGCCATTTGCTAAGTATTTTCATTTTATATTCAAATGACTCATTCTTTAGGTCCATCAGGGAGAGTTTTTCTTCTATCCCTGATAAAGACCTCTGCAACCGAACGTTTCTTTTGTTCATTTTTATTCAACTGTCTCATCTTCCACTATATTTGTTTGTTAACCTAAATCTGTAACTGAGATCCTTAAGTATATTTTCCGTTTTGTAGCTTTTCTTTTTGACATTTTGCGTTCAACGCACATTTTTAGAAGTTTAGGAAAGCGACTAACATTCTATGATCGGACGCCAGTGATACTGATACGACAGCTTTTACATTCCTAAATCAATATTTTTATTGGTCAAGAAAAGATCTATCATAAATATTTCTCTGTATCGTTGATTTTGATCATTACAGGAATACCATGTCTACTTATCGCTCTCACTGATGTTTGTAGAAGGTATTGAGTACTGTCATGTTATTAATGGTCGGAAAATCAATAATTCTTATTCCATCTTCATTTCTTACTCCTATAGTGTAAGCTCCAATTATATCTTCATGATTTCGTCTGTCACATTACACATCCCCGTCTATATCACTATACAGTAGGATTTTCTCTTCATGCTTTACCAGTTCTACTTGTCTTTTGTGGCTCATGGCTTCCTGATTTTTATTTAATATATATATATGAAATGAATAACCCTCAAAGTAGCACGTGAGGTTAGCAATGTTCCAGAGAAAAAGGAAACACTTTTTCATTTTTCCTGATAGTAGATATTCATTGAATATATATATATATATATATATATATATATATATATATATATATATATATATATATAGCTAAGATGACATAAAAGTGCATTTAAGGCACAACTAAGCTCGAAATTTGCATTTTCTAAGTTTTTAAATTAAGTAAAAGTCGTTAATTAGCGATGTTGGCACTTCATGTCGGAGGCACAAATAGCTCAAAAAGAAGAAGAAAAGAGTCTGAAAGAGTGGAAAAATAACCTGTTCGAGCTTTCTCTCCCTTCAACTCCCTTTCTTCCAGAAGGAACTTTTTTGTGGTAAATGGAGCCACAGAAAAGGAGTTTTAAATGATATGGGATATATGGATAGGAAGATTATTTAAAAGAGATTGTAAAGTGGGAAATAAGGAGAGAATAAAGTTGACCTAGGTATTATATTCACTGATTCACTCTATCCCACCTCTGTTTGTAAAGCTACTTTGTGATCGAGGGCAGAAAAATAAAGTGTATTCCAATAACTTGGACTGATTTAAAATGTGAGTTAAGTTTAAGTGTCTAATGATTTTTTTCTTTTTCTTTCAGATTTTACAACTTTAGTCTTTGACAATTTCAACTATGGAAAGATTAATAATCGAACAACTACGTAGAGACGTCAACAAAAGTTTTGAGCAACGAGTGGTCGTGTGCTGCCGAAGCCTTGGCAGATATTTAGGTGATATTTATTTTCACACATAATTGCCAAGACTCAAATAACATGATCCAATAGTGAAATCAATAAATTTTCACTAATAACACTGTTTTATTTACTGCTAACTTCGATCCGTCTTAGTGGAACACTCTTATTAGGGCAAAAAAAAAGGAAGTAGGGGAGTTGCTGTTAATTGGAAATTAGCTTGGAATTCTGGCTAATCTCTGACGGCAACATGATGTTAATAGGTTGAAAATTAGTAAGTATGGTCAATAATTGAGTTTCAGGCTATTTGCCAATGATGATCAATGTTGCTATCTTTTTATTCTTGTTTTTTTTCTTATATATATAGATTCGAAATTCAACTCTTTATATGGTTTTAATAAATTTTATTTATTTGTGCTTACTTTTTGTTTATAATTAAGTCTTATTTGGTTGAATAGATCCTGTTCTTTTTTAGTTGTTTTTCTTCCTCTTGTCTCCTGTTTGTTATTTTTCGATTCCATGAAAATACTATTTGGTTGTCAATATCGGGGTTTTTTATATACCTGAAGTAAAATCTGGAAATTTTGTGATAAAGGGAATTCACTTTCATGATTTTTGTAGTAATATCCGGTGGTTGTCACATTTCTTTACGTAACTATTTCCTCTTCATTCTGTTCACTTTCCTTTGCTTCCATGCTACTTGGTAATCGGTGGGAGGGAGGCGCCTCTTGCCATCCCTTGTACCATTTGATTATATAATTTCTCGCTAATCTATTCTTATTTTTTTAAATATCTTCTCTTGTTTTTTTTTATTATCTTATTCTGGAGTTCGATTGCTGCTTATCTATTTATGTTTCTCAGTTTACGTCTTCTATATTTCTCCTATTTGTTTTCAGGTACATTTACTCTATTATGAAATCTGTGCACTTTCAGGAGGTTGCATTTAGAAAAAGTATTTACCCACATTTAATAATGTCATGTCATCCTTAACTGGGTGTTCATACACCATCAATGCCTGGAGGAATTTCTGCGGTGTAGAAAGCGTATAATATGTGACTCAAGCAACCACCTTAGGGAAGTCAAGTTCCCAGATTAAATCTTTCTCCTCCTTCGTTCCCTGTATCACTATACAAATTCTAGCTATGGGGTAGTAAAAGCGAATTCTTTTTATTTATAGTTTAAACATCGTTGAAGTATTTTGTGTTGAATATCCATCAGGCCACTCATGCCGAAAGCTTCTGAAACGTCTTGACAGAAGATGTTTATCTACGCTTTCCATTTCCGTGCCCTTGTTTTTTCGAAATCCAAATTGGCCCTCATTATAAACATTTTTCTTCGGATTATTGATCGAGTGCGAGTTTCAAGGAACTTTTCTTATGCCTTCGGAATTAAATAATGTCAAGAAATAAGACGGTAATTTTCTACAAAACTTGGCGATTTTCCAGGTTTTTAGATGGAAAACATTTTTGCCATTTTCATATCGTCGATAGAATAACCGGTATTCTGGGACGGATTGATATTATTATTAAGCGATTCCAAGATATTATTTAGGGCTAACACTAAAGGTTCACTACTTATTCCTGACACTTTCTGTTTAAAACAGTTTATTACTCTTTTAAGCTCATCAGTCGTAAGGATGACATCGATCCCTTAGTTGCTATTCTTGTTAATTTTAAAAAGGTTGCATGACTATGGTCATTGGTTTATTTTATTCTTCGCTGATTATAACAAAAGCTTTTCCAATGTTCCATAATTGCTTTTTCAACTTTATCTCCCCCACTAGCATGTTTTTTTTCATCTTTAATGTGGATCGTTTTCTTGGCTGGTTTATCCTTCTTTATGTTAACTCCAAATTCAGTTGGGATATTTCTTGTTCTATCTTTTACATTAACACTTTTTATTTTTTACCTTGCTGATTTGTTAGCTTGGCGTGAGGTCTCTCTTTTTTCTTTTCAGTTTGGGGTATAATTAATTTTAGGATGGTCCTTTTCTAGGTATCTGACTGAAATCGTTCTTTTTTCTTGCTTTTTTTCTATCATTTAATGTGACTATCTAATATTCAAGATGGTTCTTTAAGTGATTGTTTCACTCTTTGGCTTATATAATTATATGTATCTCTTCGTCATTCTCTTCCAACGTTGCTTCATTGAGCGCCCTAGGTACATATTTCCGTGGAATCTGTTTATATTTCGTCCATTTATTTTGGTAATTAAGCGTTATCGAGGAGGATGTGTGATCGCTAAACGGGATATGCATGTTTTTTACATAGTAGTTGAAGGGAAGGGTGAAATTCGAGAGGCTCATATCGAATTTTAATGCCACATTATCTATGATGTATGTTGTGAATTTGGCCCTAAACTTTGAATCATTCCCCAATTTCGTATCGTCTTTAGATTCTGGCCTGTTTTTTTCGTATTTTGTATGAGCTTTCTGTCCAATGCATGTTTATTACTTTCCTTCTACTTTTATTGCAACGTAAGTTTCCACTACTCCTGCTTTTCTTCGACTATTAAAAAATAAACTTCTACTTTACTTGATTGCCTATTCTAATCCAGCTCCTTTTTGATGGCAATGGCGACGTTCTATAATCTCTCTCCTGAAAGGTTAATTGCAACGATATTATTGTCCATATTTGCATCTCTTTTTATTCTAAGCCTAATGCATGTGTTGAGATCTAAATTATATTATGATCTATATAATATGAATTTTCCATCAATCAAGAGGCGCGCTATTATGCTTTACCGAACTCATGGGAGGGCATCAAGGTGATCCAGGATACTTTCGAATTAAATATTACATACTAGCCTATTATAGGCAAAGAGACATAAAAACTAGTGGAAATTAACTTGGCACGAGTAAGGTCACGAGTCCAATGACCGGTAGAGGCTCATTTTCCCTAAAAGATTAGAATTCCCTCGCCAATGAAAGGCAAATGACTCAAATGATGATATATATGTATATGTATATATTTATATATGTATATATATATATATATATATATATATATATATATATATATATATATATATATATATATATATATATATATACACATTCAGTAAATAAGATCGAAGGAGATAATTTCAAGTGAATAATAAAGAAGTGTGCCAGAATGACAAAACCATTTCTAATGATTCAAGTATTTCGAGATATCAAATCTTATCGTCAATTATTTCTAAAATAAATAAGTGATGAATTATGAGAAGGAACATTTTTTAAGATTGCAATAAAATTAAAATTAAAAATAGTAAAATTATTATTATAAAACCTTTAGTTAGATGGTGGTATGATTAATTATTGTTAAGACGGCGTTTTAGTTTAACTCAGTTTTGAAACCAACCGTAGGAAACACTTTAAAATGGTTACACTAAATTTTGTGTTACACAGATTTGAATATGGGCGCAAACGGGTGAATGCTTACATTTAGTTAAAGAAAACCCATACGAAATCACACTTCGCGTGTGTTGTAAGAAACGACTATGCAGTGAACGTTTAGTGGCACTGATATAGACGTCATCAACACAGGAGAGGCAACGGCAAAGGTAATTTCAGCAGAAAATTAGCTCTTTATTAAGGTGAGCCTTGAAAAGGAACAATGAATCTAGTTTAAATTACTTTTAGCATTCATCTAGGGAAATTAACCTTCGTGAAGTTTTCAAGTTCCGATTTTATTAGTATAATTTTGTGGCTAAAATAGAATACACTTATAAATAGCTCTGGTCAACCAACAAAATGGTTCCGAGACGAAAGTATCAATTTCAAGGTAAAGGCAAAAAACAGCGAGACGACAACAACAACGACAACGATAATGATGGACAAGATAAAGATAGTCTTACCGTTGATCATCTGCAGCTCATAATTATAAGATTCTACGCGTCAGTCAGAATGTCAAAATCTAGAGACCTTAGCCACGTTCTGGCTAAAAATAACGCTATCAAAAACGCCCAAGGAAAAGGCGTAAAAATCTCTCCACCAAAAGGATAGAAGCACTTCGAAAGCTCTGATACCAAAATGTTGGATGCCGTGGAAGAATTAGTAAAAACGACGTGCTAGAACCAACAGACAGAATCACAAGAGCACACAGAAATTCTGATGTTGCTAAGTCAGATAACTCCATGCGGCTTATATATGACATGGCTTCAGTTACGAACAAATTCATACCTCCAAGTTTCAAGCTTCTCAACATCGTTAAAGTTTTAAAAAAGAAACGACCGGGTGACATAGCCATTAAATTAGACCAATCTAATGGTTTTTGCCAATTTCCTCTACACTCCAACGCGAGACACCAGTTTTGTATAAAAATTAGGGGTAAATGTGGCAATTCAAAAGACTCCCCATGGAATTTTGTGGGCCTCCCTTTATTATGCAGTTTTGCATAGAGTATATTGCCAACCACTTGCCAACCAGGAAAACGTTCAAGCTTTCACCTACCTCGATGGCATCCTCTTTATATGAAAAATAGATGGACTTCTCAACGTATTAAATAAATTTCTGGAATCTTCTCTTCAAATCAACTTAAAGAAGTCCCACCTTACGCCTACAACTAGCATGGACTACCTGGAGTTTAAATTAAATTTACTACGGTACTCTGCTTGCCTGACTTACCACAAGCGGGACAAGGTTTACCGCGCTTTACATTAATACGACAACCCAATGCTCACCGCAAAATATGATAGCGACTTGGGGGTTTGGTCAACTTTATTACTCAAATCCTTTAGCTTCCATTTGTATGGACTCAAATTTGCAACACTCACACAAAGGATTTCATCACCGACCCCAGGTTCCTTGAATTCGTCTCCCTTGTTGACTGTAGGTGGAGATGTTGGTGGCCTCCAAAGGTCAACACCCTCATAGTATCCTGCAGCGCTTCCCTCACGGGCATGGCCATCACTGCGGGATTTGCTACAACCACGATTCTTACAATAGCCCTGAGAACTGGACACAACATATTTGTTTTACGAAAGTATCGCCTGTTTCCCAAGGCAAGGATAATCTCCGATTCCATAGCGGCCATCTATAACTTGCGAAGGGGAAAATTACCAACGTTCGTAATTCAAAACTTGTCGACCATAAAGAACCAAATGGTTGAAAAAAATATTGAATGAGAAAAATAATATAAAACAGGACTTTTATGAGGAGAAAAAGGAGCCACGAGGGCATGGAAAAAAGTTGTACATAATTAAGCGTGGTGTAGTACCAATGAAAAGCGAGGAGGCGGATTTCTAGGGTGGGCGGGAGGGGAGGGAGAAAAAACTTAAGGAGATGCTCAGTCGAAAGCGCAAACGTCAATGTCGGGTTCCCGGACCAAGGGTCCTTATATACTATGTATTAAACCCCCTAGGCCGGGCCAGACAAAGTTCGTAAAAACGTTCGGGACCCGATATCAGCCGGGTTCGATAGCTCTTGACGTATCGAATATTTCTTGCCGATCTTCGTTAGAGTTAGGAAAAACCATTAGAGCGGTCTAATCTAATGGCCATATCAACAGGTCCTTTCTTTCTTAAAACTTTTCCGATATTGAGAAGCTTGAAGCTCGGAGGTATGAATTTGTTTGTAACTGAAGACATGTCATATATAACCCGCATGGAGTCATCTGACTTAGCAACATCAAAAATTCTGTGTGTTGTTGTGATTCTGTCCATTGGTTGTAGCAAGTCGTTTTTTACTATTTCTTCCACAGGATCTAATATTTTAGTATCAGAGCTTTCAAAGTGCTTGTATCCTTTTGGTAGGTAGATTTTTACGCCTTTGCCTTGGGCGCTTTTATTAACGTTATTTATAGCCGCAAACTGGCTAAGGTCTCCAGGTTTTGACATTGTGATTGGCGCGAAGAATCTTGTAATTTGGGGCAGCAGAGGATCAAAGGTATGTCTAACTTTATCTTGTCTATCATTATCATTGTCGTTTTCGTCCTCTTATTTTTTGTTTTTACCCTGATTCTTTTTCTTGTCCTACAGGGCTATTCGCCCTGTAGATCAATATGGAGAAGGTCTACCCGTTTCTGATGCACAAATTTCGGTATCATTCGAGTCAGATGAGAAAATTGGTGAGGAGAAAGCCAAGAAGGTTGACAGTACTGGATTACAAACTGCCCAGACTTTTGATGAAGCACATTCCTCTAGGCCACAGTTTATAGCAAGAGGAGAACTCCCTGAACTTGTCAGGGACCTGCAACTAACTAAGTTTATTAAAATGGCAGTAATTGAAATATTTCGCGAAACATACAATCATGTCAGCGATACATCTGCTATATGATACAGGATTATAATTAATATTACAGTGAGTGCTCAAAATGACATACATGAATAAATTGCTAAGGATTTGTCCCAAAGGAATGCCAAAACTAACAAGATCATTCTGCCTATTCAAATAATTATTAAAAATGATAAATGATTCAAAAACAGGTAACTCTATACAAATTTAATTGGACTTTTGCAAGTATTCAGATTCTCGGAAAAGTACCATAAAGCAAATATATATAGAGCCGCTGCCCTAAACTTTAGGGAAACTCAATCTTTAGGGTATTAGATGAATGCAGGGTCGAATAGTTTTATTTGCCTGTCAATATAACAGTGGAATATGCCCCAGACTATCAATACGAATGAACAGAATACAAAATTCGCAAAATCATCTAACATCAGCAACATATATACATATAATAGACTATCAGATGTAACTCTGAAAGTTACAGCAACACTAAACAAATAAAGTAAGCTCGGTAGCGTGTTGTGAGTCCATTTTCAGTGATTAGAGCATTTTTTCTTCGAGGCACTGTCTACAGTAGAAGGAAACCTAAATGGCGTAATAGTGGCCTACTCCATGGTGATGACTGCTTTCATTTGCTAATTGGAGGCTAGGTGACAACAACCTTCGGCTTCTTTAAATTGTTTAAAGAGGCTTCCGAGTAAATTCATATCCGAAGAATAAGATGGTCAGTCCATCCAACGTGATATTGATTTCCCTGAACGATTTTATGCTGGACGCATACTTATGACATTGTGCATTTTGCGGCTGTAAAACTACGTTCCGAATATTTCTGGAAAAGTCTTACTTAAGCTAAAGGAAGCATTTAATCTCAGAATACACATTGGTACTTCTCTAAATCCATGGTGTCATCATAAAATGTGAGATGACCCACACCTAAAGTTGACATGCAGATCAATATTATTTCAGAGCGACCACCATATTCTACTGAGGCACTATAAAATATCGATTCCACAACTCACCGTGTCTCTTGGGTTTATAATGTTGCCTGCGGTCAAAAATCACTGCAACATGGACTCGTCAGAACAAAAGACTGAGGCCTACTAACGTAGATTCAAGTTGCGGTGAACACGTGAAGAACATATTTGAGTTCTCTTCTGCTGAAGTTGGATCAGTGGATTCTGGCAGGCTTTCCTTGACTTCAAGCATTGTGCAAACAGTCTATGAAGGACTGTTTTGACGGTTGCATTAACCTGGAAGCTCTCTGTCTATTCATGATGCAAATGAAATTCAGTTTTCTCACAATCCCGAACGCTCATGTGATGCAAAGACCTATAATAACGTTTCGTAATGAATTGGTTGGGCCAACATGATGTCGTTCTCAGATCTTGCGCGCACTAGGATTCTCTTCAAACTTCCGCATCGCTGGAATGTGATCCGCTGATAATTCAGGCAATTTGTCGATAGATGATTATCTTCTCGTGCAGGTTACGTTAAGACTTCTTTACTCCATGGTTGAGTTACGTGATTTCCACATTACCATATCATTATCAAACACTTTCGAAATTGAATATCCTATCAATCAACAAAAATGCCCTTTTTCATGGAATCTTTCTATTGTTCCATACTTAATAATGATACCAGAAATTTATAGATTTCAATAACATCGGCATTTTAGATATTACAATAAATGATAAGGAACCCTTATAATTTTATTTTGCTATCCAGATTATTAGACACATGCGTGTAAGCTTATACTAAAATATTTATAGGCATATCCAAGCAATAAGAAAAATTCCAGCGTTCTGAAAAAAATATAAAATATATATATATATATATATATTAATATAGATGGAGCTTTGTTAAAGACCATGTCGACAACTTGAACTTTGACTAATTTTCTTCTTGTTTGCTCTATATTTCTTATTATTTTTTTTGATCAATCACAAGAGTGTTGTATGTAGAGTCGAACGTTGATGCAGGCCGAGGATTTACTCTGCAGTGATGAGGTAAGGGAGAACGCCAGAAATTGGGAGAGGGTACGGATATGGATCACAGTACGCAGGTTAATTAATCAAAATCGAGTGCGGTTGGCCTAAATAATATATTCATAAAAGATTCTGGATTTAGAGAAACTGATTGTAAAAAAATAACTTTACTAGATACAAAGAAAATATTATTAACAAAGGTAAATAAATGACAATAAATAAGATGAAACCTGGGGTAACAACCAAAGGGTGGTGTAGAAATGCCTAGACGGAGATGGGAGTCCGAGAGAGGATGTACGGTGGTTGCTTCCAGGGAAAGAGGGAGAGTGCAACTAACGGGAAGACTTACGTAAAACCTAATTGACCGAAGGCTTTGGAGATGACGAGGAAGCGGGACGTTGCAAAGTTCCAATTGCATAAATCTTTCTTCTTTAACCTCGAGAGAAATAAACGAGTGAGTACTCCAAACGAGAACAATAGTACAGTTAATGTTGTTTCGTCCAGTTTAATATACAGAACCATTTAGATAGTTGAATTAAATCTGCCAAGTATAACTAGTCACTCTTAGAAATAAATTTGAAACCCAAAGTTCCATTGAATTTTTCGAGGCAAGGACAAACTTCAGAGTTGCCCTCTATGCTATCCGCCAACCGTTCCGAGAAACGAAAAGCAAACGGACGTCAGATTATCTAACCTGACCTACGACATAATATATATATATATATATATATATATATATATATATATTTATATTAAACTGGTGTCTAGGTTGTATGGGATTTATTTCTGGCTATCAGAAAACTGTGGATTAAATTTTCTTTACATTATTGAATGGAATTTTGGAATGTATTTTAAAGATTTTTTTGTTATTTCTCATTATGACTGTGCTTCAATAGTTTCCCCAGCTGAATTGATGTTTCTTTCAGGTATCATATACTCTCCCATATTTTAAAGATTCAGTGGGAAATGACTTTTTTTAGCGTAGTTTAAGGGGTAAGACGCTGAGGTCATATCGTCTAAATCACAGCAAAGTTAAAATAATGAGATAGTGATTAAATCTCGACCTTATTCAAAGAAATTATTCCAGGTGAGCGAATGGAATAAAATTCAAATCATGCGAATATTTTGTTGAGTTTTTTTTGTGTGCGTGATTTTTATTTCGGGTTAAGGCAAACTCTTTTGCACTTTCGTTTGTGCTTTTAAGAAATTAATATAAATCAATTACGATTAAATTGGGTTCAACAACCCCGCTTCTTTCTTCTAGTGTGTTTTATAATTTTTGCGTAAAGGTTTTGTGAACGCGTCACCATGTCTTCTTTTAAATTTTTCGAAGCACAAGGTGAGTCTCTCGGATTGAATGGAAGTGCTTTAATGGCGTACATTCAAGAGGAAGAGAGAGCAGTAAAAGGTGAATGAAGGGGAGGAGAAGAGAAATAACGTGAAAAAGAAGAGAAGAGAATGAAAGAGAGAAAGAACGTACAGAAAGAAGAGAAGAGAAAGAAAGAGAAGAAAGAGAGAAAATTAGTACTCCGGACTTTTATCGTACAAAGTTCCGGAACTGTTGCATCCATCCTAACTTAACATTCCGACAGTTTGGATATTCCTCGCAGCGTATTTTAATTTCTGGCTAGGTGCGCCCAAACTGCCCCAGGAATACGATGCTTTGGTTGACTTCGTCCACAAAGTCTAACATTTGGTGTCTCTTACCTCAGAGATCAGATCCTTTGGGAACGACCGGAAGTGCCGTACATTTAAATAGTGCATAGAGAAAGCAGATGCACCTATATGCAGCTAGTCATAATTGCTATCCAAAGGAAGGGAAGAATACTGCATCGCACTCCTCCAAAGCAAAGACCCATAAGGACAAATTCATCCACCACAACAGGAATAATTTCAGAAAACGACTGGCCCTATTCAGCCTAAACCCTTTTCCATGCCAGACAAACGTGAGTTCTTACCCGTCTTCTTTATTTCCCTTGATTCATCGTTCTCCAGGAGAACTGTCTTCTGTTACTCCTATGTACTAATTCCCTCAGAATTCTTAGTTTAGAGCTGGCTATTCCAACCAGGTGCACAATATAAGAGCCACGCCTGTTCAACTGCCGTCGCATCCAGAAGTACCCCTCTCTTCAAGCGAACCATGTCCGTCGGCTACCAAGTGAACTTTCTGTTTGACAAAAGCACTCCTGGAAGTCTCAAATTTGAAAATGGAATGGTGAACGGGTGCCGAATCTCAACTCTCATGTGCGATACAGGGTGAACGTGCATCGTGATATACGACAGGTTACTTCCACTTGTTACGGCGGATCATTACAGGTTTGCACGATTAAGTAGGGTGCGTTAACATATTCCCCATTGTGAATTGGTACATGCAGTGGGCTTACTTCGCTGGCTGGTTTGAGGTCCTCGCAGTGCCCATCAAGTTCTGTGATAGTTTAATTGGCCAGAGTCCGCCGGTATCCACTCCTCCCGTAACTTAACTCGTGACCATCAGAGCTCAAGCAGTTAAAATCTTGGAAGCGCCTGCACCTTTGAAAACCCGTGGCGCTTCGGATTGCCCAAATATAGTGAACGAGGATTTTCGGAAAAATCGAAAAGATTGCAAATCCCGCGCCTTATGGATTAAAGCGCGAGTGCTCAGCAGAGAATAACACAGAGTCCCAAGTATTATGTGTGCCTTGCTTTCACATAAGAGCCCATCCTTCGAACTGCCCACAATAGTCACTTCTCTGTTCATTTTAGCAACACTAACACAGCTAGCGGGTCTTGAAGTATTTCTATTGGCCAAGTGCAGCGGTCAAAATGCGACGTTATAGTCGTTTGTGTTACATCTGCCAGAAGACCGCAATTAGATGGCGAGTCAAGCCTGTACCCCTACAGAGAAGCCCATTAATCTTCGAACCCATCTCTCCAGTGGCGATTGATTTGATCTGTCCAATTCACCCATCTTCAAGTGAGGGCAACACTTATGTTTTATCTCTAGTGGATTTTGCCACAAAATTCCCCGAGCTAGTGCCACATAAAAGGATTGACATCATCTCTTGTGCAGAGATACTCATCACGATTTTCTCCCGACTATTTACGTTCCAATTGATGGAATATGTGGGCAAGTTACTCATGATAAAACCGTTGTTTACGTCCCCGTTCCACCAAGCTAAAAATGGGATGTGCGAAAGATTAAATGACAATCTCAAAGCCATTCTGAAGGTATTATGTGCCGAGCAGCCAAGAGAATGGCATATATTTCTTCTGGCAAGTCCCTTTGCGTATAGGTATTGTAATATGTAGAACGATCTGAGGCCGCTTAAATTCAGCCGCTATTACATGTTTAAAAACACCTGCTACCCACGTGCATCTGCGAGTGGAAGCAGAGCGTGTTATCGCCGCCACCTTAGCAAATATTTTATCAAGAAGGTTCATTCCCCCGTTTCGCCTCCATATGTCTATATCGCCAGATTGAGTTAGGCTTATGGGCAGATAAGGTATTTTTCCCAGGCGCGACCGGGGCATTCTCCTGAAGTCCCCCACTCAATTATCCCCTATGCCATGGAGACAGCTCCGGGTACTTATACAATAGCTTTTCCAAATTGAAGCAAATTCCGATTATCTTCGTGAGGCATCACGCCGATCCGGTCTCCCTTGTGCACCTAGGAACTCTCCATTTCGAGAACCCCCTAATTGTCCAGAAGAGGACAACATCCCTTGAGTGCCAAGGTTTGTGCCTTTGAGACGCCAAGTCAACAAGGCCCCCCCTGTTGTTCAAAAAGAGAACAACGTTAGAACAGCCATTGTTCTTTGAGCCCGTTTTACAGGAGGCGGTTCTCCCCCCCCCCTGTTTTTCAGAAAGAGAACAACGTTAGAACAGCAATTGTTCTTCAAGCCCGTTCGTCAATAAACAGTTCTCGTTCCCAAGACATCACGTCAGGATAATTTAATTTCCAGCTTTTTAACGTTCTTCAAGGGAACGCTTGGCTTCAACAATAACCTCTATTGTTCATCTAGAACATCCCCGATTTGTTGTCACAAAGATCACTCGTACTTCCGAGCCCCACTTCTCTCTCACTCTTCAAAGACAGTCCTTTTTCTCCGCTAAGGAAAACCCCCCGAAGAACCCCTCGGCTGGAAATCGCCAGTGGACCGGAGATTCCTTCGGATCGTCTTCCTCTGCACAAGAACTTTGTAATTACGTCAGCTGAGCATTACCTTTAATCATCTAACCTTTTGTCAAAGCTACCCTGTGCTTTAAATGGTATAGCAAACCATTTCTCCCCTTAATTTTTATTTGTTTACCTTTTTAAATCTCTACAAATCTTAATCCTCTGATTAGTCAGATATTCCCACGACTCGTTCCATTCTCCGTTTATGTAAACATTTTTTTGGTGTGTAGTTGATAGTTTAATCAATAAAACTCTATTTTATTAATGATAGGCATATTATTTATCCTTGTGCTCCGTTCCACTTTTTAAGCATATTGAAGAGAAATAAGCCTCTCCAGGCCCCCATTTCCTTTGGACTAACCTCGGTCAATCAGATTACCACGCACTCTAAATATTAGAATAATTCCCTCAACAAATAGTTATATATGGTAGTTGGCGAGAGCCTATTCTACCAGAGGTATATTTCCCATCGCACCGTGGGTTTTGCTCCGTTTGAATTAATATACGAAAGAAATGTACGAGGTCGATTGAGCATATTAGAAGAATTATATGGGAACCAAAAACTGGATCAGGAAATCCAATCCTTCTACTCATATCTGCTTGAGTTATGACAGAGGGTGGAGATAGGTGCCGAAATTTTGTACCAAAATGCGGATGCTAACCTGGATAAATATAAAACTTAATTCGACTACAAATCTGAAGATAAAAATTTTAGGCCTGGTCAAGAAGTCTTGTTGTTGCTCCCAACAGAAAACAAATGACTGAGCCAATGGAAGGGCAATTATGAAGTGATCGAGAAACGCAGACTAGTCGATTATTTGATTGAAATGGCAACAGGAAGGGAGATTTTCAATGTAAATGCCCTCAAGAAATACACAGCTTTTCCAACGTAAAAAAGGCTGATGCAATTTCGGCGACGCCCTTTTGGCCTCGTCACTGCATGCAGGAATAATAGTCTATGATGATAAGGATATTAGATGAGGTGCCAAATTTATCCTTTTATTTTGATAATATTTATGTTGACTACGAATGAGTAGAATCAGCACTTGAATGCTCTTCAAGCACTTCTAAAAAGACTCCGACAACATAATTTAACCATTGGCCTCAATACGCGTAACTTCGCCTAGAAAACAACGAGTATTTAGGCTTCCGAATTTAAGATAACCACCAAACTCGCCAGGAGGATAAAATTTATGCCATTATTAAAATACCTATGCCCGCAAGAAAGAAACAATTAAGAGCTTTTATGGGTTCCGCCTCCTTTTACCGTCATTTTATTAGTAATTTGCCCTCATTTTCTTTAATACAATTTCTCTGTTAGGGAAAGATTATTTAATAGAAACTGAGCAAAAATACGCATCCTACCTCCGAAATATAAAAAACACTAATGGTCGTCTAATGCGTGGCAGTTTGATTTTACAAGAATTCCAATTCTGAATCTTGTATATTAAAGGCTCCGAAAAATAGTTACTAGCCGATATCTTAAGCCAGAATCCAATGAATTCCCCTTCGAACTGATCCTAATTGACAGTAATTTTTTCTAATTTCAAGATTGAATTTTTTTTATGTACATATGCCCATGTAATATATCTAATAACGTTTAAATATGCCTGTACCCTTTTGATTTATTTTCTCTGTACTGATTGTGTTAACATTATTGCTTATGGATTCAAAGCAGGTGAGCCTCCTTCTTAAAAGTACTCAATGATAATTATTTTCTATTGTCTTCTATGGGAATATTAATCCTAATACATATGTACTGCATTCTCTATATTTGAAAATTTTACCCAAGAATATATCGCCATGCTCTTTTTTTGTAATTAAATTACGATGTCCTGTATACCCCTTGGTTGGCCTAGGTGCCACCTTAAGATTGAGTTATTATTGGATGTCACTCATTTCTCTGAGTTCCATCTCAGGGGGGAAGAGATATCAGAGAGAGGGAGAGAGAGAGAGAGAGAGAGAGAGAGAGATGGGTAGGACGGAAAGAATCCGTCATCGGCTTCTTTTGAAGTAACTTCCATTTGATAACACACCTTATAGCGAGCCTAATTGTAACAACGAGAGGTTCTGCGAGTTGGCGTAGAGGGCTAAATTTACTCACGGCGGCTCTGTATAAATACTGAAGCATTGGCCTGGGTAAATTAGTATTGTTCTCAGAGGAAACGTCGTATAAGGTAAGGCCTGTCGGCATTAATTGCTGGCCAAGTGTAGGCAAGAATTAAGTTGCGATAATTGTTAAATAATAAATAGAAAATTCATTGCCCTCGAAATAATTACCTACTTAAATAAGATCCAGCCATAATTATTGTAATACGACCCAGTGCCATGTTCGCTTGCATTATCCTTTGAGTATCTATTTCGTCTCTCTGTATAATTTCTTTCACTCGGCCTCCCCATACTCCAAGAGCCAGAAGACAAGACCAAAAAGGAAATAAACGTGAAAAGATCTCTTGAGCTCAGCTTCCTCACCGGCAAATACTCCCTCGATCCCTACTTTCGAGGCTGCTTGTGGTTACTGGAATACAATTTAAACAGGCCAAGTATGTACTAATCGACCATAAGTGCAAACCCAACTCGTGCTGTTGGAAAAGACTCAAGCTCAGAGCTCCTACCCTTCATGCTCCTCTCGAGCGGCCGAATCTTTGGACGGCAGATCTACCCGGAATTGGAATCCTCTTTTGTCGGTCGCGTGCGGCTGATTGTGTATACTTTGATTTATATTTAATGTACATCATTTTATTTTGTAGTTGTCTTTCATGTTCATTATTTTATTTTGTTTTAACTTTCATATCCATTATTTTATTTTTAATTTCTCTTTCATGTCCATTATTTTATTTTTATTTGTCTTTCATGTCCATTATTTTATCTTTGATTTATCTTGTTTGTCCAGTATTCTATTTTTTAGTTTTATTTTGTTTCACCAAGTTTGATATAATGAACCCTCTAGATAGTGGAGTTAATTCTGCCAAGTATAACTAGTCATTCTTAGAGATTTATTGAAACCCAAAGCTCCATTGCATTATTCGAAGCAAGGCTCACCTGCAGAGGCGCCCTGTGTGCTATCTGCCAACCGTTTTGAGACACGAAAAGCAAACAGATTTCAGAAGATCGACCTCGACCTGCGCAACTCAAGTTCATTGATGTTGTAAGAGTTTTAGCAAGCGTAAACAATTTTATCAACATTAGAAACCAGGAAGAGTATCAAATATGTGATGGAGGTAGTAAAGTATCAAAATCATATTTGTCTATTTTTATAAACGAGCAATTCGTTAGCAATTGTTGTTGTAATTTGCATTTTTATTTCGTGGCATATCATGTAATCAAATTTATATTTATTAATAAAAAACGTATTAAATAATTTATTAGTTTTGAGCTACCTAATTAGTATAAAATCAGAATAATGATATTTGTCATAATGTATATGTTTAAACTCTGACAGGATCTGTCAATTGTCACGTAGGTATCCAAGTATATTATACATATATATATATGATGTCTAAATCTTTGATGGTCAGAGTTGCACTCATTCAGACAATTTGTATTAATATGTTATAGTGATCATCAAATGTCACTAATAATTGTGTTAAATTTTTCATATATATTCTCTTAAAAATAATTAAATGGATCAACCCAATTATCATTTTTGATAAAAAATGATTCGTTTTAAATGAACAGAGATGAATTTAAGGCAAATAGGCAATATATAGTTCGAGCTTAATTGTTCAAAGAAAAATCTTAACATGAAAACGGGAAAGTATGATCAAACCTAGTAGCCTGTTGAAGAAGAAAAGTCACACTGCTTAATCTGTGATATATGTATTTTTAGCTTTAGAAATTATGAAAGCCAATAAAGAGAGGGAAAACTTTCCAAACATCATATCTGCTTCATTTAATTCTTAAAATTGACTTGCCTCAAAATTTAATAAAGTATTTTTTTTACAGAATACCAAATATAACAAAAACACTCATACGATTTTGTTTTCGTAATGCATGTCCCCATTGATTTGGTTGAAATGGTGTTCGGAACATCTGATACCAACAATTTAGCAAGTTCCCATTGACGATAATCGAGTGGCGAGCAGGATTGCGCACAAGTCACTTGATAGTCATGAGCAATTAAGTGAAATATTAAAAATTTCGAAATACGCTGTATAAGTACATAAATGAAGCCACATATATAGATAATGATGTATATTCAATAGCCTATAAAAGAGACATTGCTGAAACTATTGCCAAAGATGACCGGCTATTTATCAAACCAATTAATATAAATGCAAAATCCATAAAGACCGTACATAATTAAAATGGGTGGGAGGGGAGATGACAAAATGATGAGTGATTTCAACACGATGAGCAAGAAACGCAATAGGGATGGATATGCAGAGATTTGAAATACAAGAGATTCAAAGAAAGATACAAATATATTTAAATAAATTCCCCCTTAAATCATTTTATTGTAAGATAAGATCTTAATAGTTAATATATAGTAAAAATATCATTGGAAAAAATTACTTGTACAGAATTGCCTAGTAATACATCAATTTCCCCGAATAAATTCCCTTGTATTTTTCAACTAACCCCCACCCCCAAGAGATTAACATAAAGAATGTCATTACATTAATTAAACTTTGCGAGAATAAAGGAAATAATGTTGACGTAAATTCTCATGGAGTATTAATTTCAGAAAGGCAAAAAACTGTTATTGTATCATTTTAATTAAACATCGAATGCTCCAATTCCTTCGCGAGATGAAAGAAAAACAAGACAAGGGATCATCTTTACTGTTCCTGGAGAAAACTCACTCTTCTGTGTCTGCAATCATCTAATAAAACAACGAGGCATCAAAATTATTTTCCAAGTGTTCAGAAAATAACCGCAAAATAATTGTGAGATACATTTTTAAAGTGTTATTAGAGATTAAAGGAAAAGAAGATGAATTTCTTGTTTTAAGAAAAAGCCACATAGTTCAGGACAAATCCGAGAAGCTTTATGAAAGAATAGATTAGCATTAGAAGAAGCGCCTACACTGGTCAGAAAATTAGAAACACGTTGATCTTAGATAAAGAATTCTCGGTTCCCTAAGAAATCTTTATAATGGAATCAATCAAGTGCAAGAGTATTTATTATTTTTTTCAAGAAATTAAGGATTAAAAAAAAATAAATATACGAAAAGTGAATACGTGTCCGGAAGAACACATTCATTTTTTATTAAATTTATTATTTGCTATCCTTTGCTACCTCTTAATGTGGCATAGGGAGGAGAAAGAACTTCCTAACCTAAAGCATTAGTATTTTCTTAGGTTAAATGTATAACGTGTGTGGGGGTATTTTCATCAAAGAGGATGGCACCTATTTGGTTGAGCAATGTATGATGTCAGCACAGACGATGGCTCCCTCCTTTGGTTGAAGTTTCAAGGGTGTTTTAATTTATTAGCTCTATTTAACTCCTTTTACAACCCATCAATTTTAAGGTATAGCTTTCTTGTGTTAGAGACCATATCAACGAATACAAATATTTTTAGTTACGATAGTGTTATTGTTTTTTTAGCTTAATATTGCCTTAAAGAACACATTTTTTATCTTCTGTATCAATATTTGTTAGGAAATGAAGCAATATTCTTACGTTATAAATATTGTCTTTTATATAATTCAAGTGCCAAAAGGGCAAATATTTTCCTAAGGCATTAAGAGCTTCCATAATTCATAGATATTGTAATTTATAAAAAGCCTAGTCATTAATTCAGGTTATAATGCCTAGTCATAACATAAGATTATATAAAGCCTAGGCCTTGTTGCCCCTAAAATTCCGAGTCATTAGTACAGCTTAGAAAATCATAGGCATTGTTGCCTATAAAATCCAGAGTCATTATTACAGTTTAGATAAATCCTAGCCCTTGTATAAAAGGCCGAGTCATTAGTACAGCTTACAAAAGGCAGACACATGGCTTATTAAAGGCCCAGTCATTGGGGAAGCATATAAAATGACTAGAATTGTTGCTTATAAAGCCTATTTATTTGTAAATCTTATAAAAATTAAAAGCTTTGTTGCTGATAAAAGGCCTATTCTTTACTACAGCTTACACAATGCCCACTTACTGTCACCAATAAAGTGCCTTGTCATTAATAAACCTTAGAAAAGCCTATGCCTTGTCTTATAAAAGGGCTAATCATTCCTATACCGTTTAAAAGCCTAAACATTGTTGGTCATAGAAGGCCTAGAAATTAGCACGGCTCACCTAAAGTTTATGCATTGTTGCCTATAAATGGATAATTACTAAACCTTAGAAAAAACGAGGAATTACACCAGTTATCTTTCAACATCTTGCAATAAATTTTAGTTTTTTTAGTAAACTTCAAGAGGCATTTATTATAAGTCCCCGTAGATGTAAATTAAATTTTTGACAACCTAATTAATATTCAGGATGTGCAAGATTGCAAGTTGTCGTTATTTCTAATACAGACCAAATTATAAATTGTATCATTAATGTGGAGAAGAAATCTTTTTTATGAAACTCATTCAATAAGGAGCTGAAGTAATTTTATTAAGTTAAGACTTAAATAAATGTGGATTGAATTACTTTAATTTTGATATATCTCAACTATATAGTTAGAAAGACAGTTGTGATTTAATATTGGTATCACTTTGAGAAATCGGGCACCCTGCGAAGGCTTCAAGGTCTTTAAAGGCGGCATATTTATAGTTTACCACAAAAGCCTACAGTTTACTGTGTAAACCAAACCGTGGATGGATGCAACAAGTGGCGACAATTGCAAGAATTCGAGCCAATTTGCAACTACATTAGGTGACGAATCATACTATTTTCCATTTAACTTAACTAACTATAAAAACTGTCAACTTTTCCTGAGAAAATATTTTATTAAAGATATATCGAATATAATCAGCTTCTTTCACAAAATAATCGTTAACAGATTACAATGAGATCAGGCCGCCAAAATCTAGGCACCTAAAGTGAAATAAATACCTTCTAAAATCACCTTACAACCAAGTTTAATGTATTATTTGATCAAGTGCTAGAATCCCCATTATCAAAATGCAACAATAGTATAAGAAAAAATATTCCAAAATATGCTAGTATGGCAAATAACAATGAGAGAAGGTCATTTTAACAGAGGAATGAGTTGAGTAATAAAAAGCTTTTTTGGACTAAAGCCAAAAATAAGGCAGGTCGCAACAATTAGAAAGAAAATCAAATATATGGTGTTCTTTGAGCTTATTCAAAAACAGCTCCAGTTTAGAAGATATACTGCGCATTTAGTACGATTGATACTATGCAGTTTACCTATCTGCTTAGTGTTTAGGAACACTCTATACTTATTTTCCAAAAGTGAGAGGGAAAAGTGAAATAACTAGATGCCAACAATCAGCTAAATACAAAATATCATAACTAACCGACAACACAAACACTAAACTTCAATAAGTACTGGAAAAGGCAAGTAGAGATGTAACTATAATATTTATATCACTGCAAGTAGTTTTCATTTGAGGGCTGGTCTTTGGAAGATGTGAACGAAAAGTTTACTTGGGAAATTCAGCCGCTATTAGAATTGGTCCCATTAGGCCAGCAGTAAAGCACTCGTCTAGATAACAATAGGCCTTAGATTTTTATCGTTACCGGGGCGGCTTGTTTTTTCTCCTGGCATTTTGTATCACAGGTTCCAATGATTGACGAGGGGGCTAGTTTCTCGTCATATAGTGGGAAACTCTTACAAGGCTGTCACATTCACACAGAAAGCAGGAGTACTTGGTGTATTCAACCTTCAAGCTCACCACAAGAGTAACAACTTTTAAGTGACCACAGAGCTGCCATTGATGTTCATCATATTTTATGCATTGAAATATATAACTTATATTATCCTAAGTTTCTTTCATATCAGGTGAGGGACCCTGTTTGTAGACGAGAGCCTAGCAGCTATGCCTTATTCTTAGGTAGTGGCAAATACCTGACAAGGTTATGTATTTTCCCTTGTAATAAGAGATGTGGTCTAGAGTAGTTTTCTTCATAATACTTTGGGTGACACTGTAATTCAGTACTGTCATGCTCGTCACCACTTTCCTCATTTGACTTAAGGATACCGAAGTTGGTGCATCAGGAACAAGTTGACCTTCTCCATGTGAAAATGGGCGAATAGCTCTTGGAGTGTGGTGAGAAACGCCCTCGGAAAGAATAAAACAACAATTAATTAGAAGATAAACAGGAAATTTATTCAGAAATTTATCATTATAATACTGCCCATAACATATTAGCAGAAGTATTTTTATCATTCATTAGGATAATAAAATTAATATAAAATGCCTCACATGCATATCAATACCTTGCTCATTGAATATCTATTATGAGTTTAAAAAATGTTTGACTAGTAAAATCAGTTACTTTTCACCTCAAATTGTAAAGATGCAGAGCAAAACTACCGTTTATGACTGCTCGAACAATACTGAATGGCAGTGAGACTGTGAATGTGGTAAGTAACAAAGTGCCGCGAACCTGTTGAAGCCTGTTGCGACACTTAGGTCTATCTTTAAAAGTAGAACTAACAAGTTTTATGGAAATTACTACTCTGGTCTCGAGAGCATTTTAGTTGTTGACCACTGTAATTAATAGGCGCGATTCTGTTTGAATACATGCCTGCTGCCCTATTCTGTAGCTATCACTTGTTTAAATAGCACGTTACTTTTCCAACAAGAAATAAATGGTATCATAATTCAGTCATTTTTGTATTAAAAACTAAGCCAAATTATGCCTATTACATCCTTAAAATAATATTTTCTAGTTATATTCATTCGTTGCTCCTTTTTGTTCCTATTATAAACTTTTATGTCAACAAATCCAATAATTAAACTACCTCACTGTTGAAAAATTTAGATCATCTCATATCATAAATAAGGTAAGCACAAATTTTATTTCATTCTCTTTTATCCATCGAATCATAATTCAAATCATTCGAACTATTTGTGTGAAATGATCTGTAGTGGGCAAAGTTGATTCTATCGTAAATTTCATCGCTATTGTTGATTGTGTGATTGATTTTTGTTGACCAAAATCATGCCAATAGGCAGCAACACAGATCGAGAGAGGGAGAAAACCCTGATCTTTCTCATTCTTAGATGTAGAAAAGTTGCCAATTATGTAACATCAGAAGCATAAAACAGATAAGCAGATGAACCTCTGTGAAAAAAATACAGCAACTTCAATTGATATAAGAAGCTCAGTACTTGTCAACGTTCAATTGACATTGATGAAGGCATTTATTCTTCGAGGCTTGCTTTCCATGGGAAGTGGTGGGCTGAGTGGCTCGGAGACGGTGGTCCCTTGAAAAGAGAGTCCCCTGCCTCCGAAGCCGCAATGCCCGCATAAGTTTTTGAGGCCGGGGGTGGAAAAGACTCGCATGGCGAGCCCAACCTCCCCCAATAAGTCCTCGAAGGCAACAGCGCCTTTAGCGCTTTTTTCGTCCAACAGCACCCGGGGTTTTGCCTCCGGAGAGCGTACGGCCATTACCGTGAGGGTCTTCTGTTCCAAGATGGCCCTCGCGTCTCCTCCGATCGAGGCCGAAGGGCATATTCCTTCAATGGAATTGCCTTGGGCTCCGGGCCAACTGGGAGTAGCTGCGGAGGCTCGTCTCGTCCCGTTCCCCGTTTTCTATTTTTCTGCAGGAGACCATGCTAGGCGCGTGCCCCATGCTTGCCCTCCCGCAATTAAGGCTCTCGCGACCCTACCACCACGAGATGGCCGGGCTGGGGGATGCGTGGTTTACACCTGGCATGATGTCTCCGTTCTTCCTTTCACTTTAGATACCTTCTTTTAGGCAGTGACTGTGCAGCTTCACCTGGATAGAAGGTATACTATCATTTCTGCGTACATTCCACCGTCAGCTGAATTCGACGCGGGGGACTTCCGTCGCGTCGTGGCATGGTTGCCGAGGCCCTTTCACTTGCTTGAAGATCTGAATGGCAGTCATCCTTTCTGGGGAGATTACGCAGTAAATCCAAAGGGACAAGTCCTTGCCAATCTGATGGAAGAGCATGAGACAGGTTTTCTAAATGTGGAGGAGTTTACGCATCACTGCCCGAGAATTGCTTTATTTTCTAGCCTTGATCTATCTTTGTGCTCTTCGGATGCCCAGCCTAATTTTAATTGAGGGGTGGTCAATGACCCCATGGTAGAGATCACTTTCCCATTCAAATATCATTTTCAGAGCAACTGCTACCTGGGAGCCTACCTCGGTCGTGTTTGGCGCGGGCGAGGTAGCCTGCATTTCAGGAAATTACTGAATTCTCTATCTCAGTCGAAAAGTTTAGGTCCGTAGATGAGGCCATTGAGTTCTTCTCCGGCAACCTCATCGCCACGGGCCTGAATACAATTCCCAGAACGTCTGGCCGTTTTGCACGCCAACCACTCCCACGGTGGTCGGTCGAGTGTGAGATGGCCTTCAAACAGAAGCGTTATGCCTACATACGCTATAAGCGCGGCCCGAACGATTTCAATGTCGGTGAATTTCGTTGGGCGAGGGCTAGGTTCGGGTATATTTCGAAGCACGCCCACCGTTCTTCTCTAGCAGAGGTGTAGAAGCGAGTCAAAAAATTCTGGGCAATTTCTCGCAGGACCTCCCTCCCGGCTTCAGGAGAATGACAGCGCAATCTCGGACCCCGCGTCCGTGGAAGAATACTTTGCGACCGCTTCCTCCACATTCTCTAGCCGAAATGCTGCTCAGCCAGCATTCAATGCACGTCGTGATGTCGTGGAAGGCCGCTGGCTGGAATTCACCTTCAGACGCGGAGAACCCTTCAACAACAGGTTTACTGTGAGTGAGTGCACTTCGCTCTTGCTTCGTGCGCAGACACAACCTATGATCAGGACGATGTCCCGTACGCCATGATTCGACACTTAGGTGAGCAAAGGATGGCCTTTCTGGTATATTTGTTCAACAAGATTTGTCCACCAAGAATCCTGGCGAATCGGTACTTTGCTCGGCTTTCGGAAACCGGGGAGAGATCGCTCTACTCCGGCCAGTTTTTCTCCAATCTCTCTAAACTCTTTCGTGTGTAAGTTGATGAAAAAATTTGTAAATGTTAGATTAGCCATTTTCCTGGACAGCAGAGACCATCTCTCTTCTGCACAGTGTGGCTTCCGCAAGTTCCACTCCACTTCGGATGCTCTGCTCCGACTTGAAAATTCCGTCTGCGAGGCCTTCCCTCGTAGACAGCACTATGGCACGGTGTTTGCGATCTGGAAAAGCCTATGATACTGCATGGCGATACAGTATCATGGAGACTCTCCACACGATGGGGACGAGAGGACGCCTTCCAATGTTTGTATCTAAATTTTAGAGAGATCGTCGATTCTGCGTACGGGTGGGGTGAGCCCTCTCCGGCCCAAAGGAGCAGGAAGAGGGTATCCCGCAGGGAAGTGTCCTCACTTTCACACTCTTTGCCGTGATCATTAACGGCATCACCTTGGTTTTCCTGGAAGATGCTCTCGCTACGCTTTACGTGGACGACCTTTCAATTTCTTTTGGCGCTGGGTCAGATGCCAACTCTGAAGCGTCGACTCCAACAGGCATTGAACAGCGTCTCTCGCTATGCCGAAGCGCACAAATTTGGGTTTTCTTTGGCCAAGACTAAGTCTGTGCTCTTCTGCCGACATCCACGGCTCCACCCGACCCAGATTTGTTTCTTAATGGGGTGCGCCTGGAAGTGGTTAAATCACATCGTTTCCTTGGTCTTCTATTTGACCGACGCCTTACCTGGGAGGCTCATATTCGCAGCCTTATGGACTCTTGTACCCGCGCCATGAATATTCTTCGTCTCGTGGAGTTCAGCGCTTGAGGCGCTGATAGGACTACTGCCTTACATTTTTATCAATCATTTGTTCACTCGAAGCTCGACTACGGATGCGAGTTTTATGTATCAGCAGCCGAGCGTTTATTGCGGAAAGGTGGACTTGATCCACCACACCGATCTTCGGCTTGTGACCGGTGCCTTCCGCACTTCCCCAATTAAGAGCCTGTTTGTTGATGCTGAGGAGATGTCACTCGCTCTACGCCACATACAGTGCATCACTCGCCTGTGCGCGCAAGCTTGGCGCCTCCCTAAGTCGCCAAAAGCTCTCCCTGCATCCGCAGCTGATCTCGACGGTACCTATGGCGCAGAAAGACGCTAGTCATACCCTTAGCCCTTTGGGTTCAGAGTCAAGGGTCAGGAAACTCTTTTGAGAGCTAGGTATAACTCTCGGGACGGTGGCGCCCCTGGTTCTGTCCAGGACGCCCCCCTTGAGGGTACCATATTTGGCTATTTGTAGCCAAGCCTCTGCTCTCAAAGCTTGTACAGCGTCTGGAGTATTGAGTTTGACCTTTTTGGAGCACACCTCTCGTAACGCTAGAACCGTGCCAGTGTATACGGATGGCTCAAAGTCTGAAAAGTGGTTCGCTTCCACGCCGTATCCCCTCTGTTTGAAGTCAGCGGTGCTCTGCCAGGCGCTGCGTCTGTCTTCACGGCCGAGCTGGTGGCAATACATTACTAGGTATACGAGATTAAGTGACGTGCCTGGTTCAGAGACGTTGCTGTGATCTATAGCGACTCACAAAGCGCCCTGAGTGCTCCCGGGGCATTGGATTCTCCGCATCCTCTGGTTCGCGATATCCGGGACGCCACGGTTTTGGCGAACCTGGCGGATGTCGAGATTATCTTCTGCTGGATTCCTTGACATGTAGGAATTTCGGGGAATGAGCACGTCGATGAGGGCAGCAAAGAGTCTTCGAAGACTCTCCAACCGAAGCAGCGTTTTGCTCTTCCTCACAACGACTACATGGCAGGAATACGGGCAGCTCTTCTGACCGCTTGACAAAGAAGATAGGAGACGGTCGAAGGGAACTTAAAGTTGCGTGCCATTGCGCCGCGACTGTCCTCATCGACGTATCCCCCAATGCGGCGACGGCTTCAGGTCTCTTTCTGTCGTATCCAAATCGGACATACTCGTGAGACGCATCGTAATTTGATAGAGCGCTTGCCTGCCCACTATTGTGACGATTGCATCGTCCCCCAGACTGTTTGGCACATTATCGTCGAATGCCTCAGTCTGGGTAATCTTTGCGCACGTTACCGGTCCCGGTACCGGGATGGGCGGGGTCGCTACTGCTTGTACCTTGTACTCGGGACTAGTGCGTGCACCTTGACTCGTAGACTTGTTGACTTTTGAGGGGAGGCCGGCCTTGTACCTATTATTTAACCAGGTTTTTTTGTTTTGTTTTGTTTTGTTTTTTGGCTTTGGTTTTTTCCCTTATAGGTCGCATGCTCTTGCGCCGGGGGGACCTGCCCCGACGCAGGAGTTTGCTTACTGCTCGCTTCCTTTTCACATTTTTTTTGGGGGGTTGTTTTTTCATCTTTTTTAATTAGATTTTAAAGTAGCCTAGTACTAGGCCGGTTTTTATACGGCGACTAAAGCGCAAGCAGGCAGTCGCCAGATGAGCTCTTAAAAAAAAAATCCTTATCGAACGACACCTGAGGGATGTGATGATGACCCATTCCTTGCTAATTACCTGTTTCTGTTATCATTGGAAGCTGGCTGAGGACATCTTAACAAATTATTTAGGATATAGGATAGATTTTTTAGTGCAATCCTTTTCCTAAAATGAGGTTGCCAGTCCATCACCGTGAAATGTTGGTCTCTAATCTACACTATGGTGGACGCAGACTTGTGAAATTCTTCTGTTGATAAATTACAGTCCGGGCGGAGTGCCCGGACTGTAATTTATCTAGGGCTGTGGGAACCATCTAATCGTTCAGTAGCACATGCTAATTCTCTAAATTCATGGTGATATCACAAATGGTAAGACGACCCAACCTTAAACTTGATATGCAGCCAAATACAATTAAGAAGCAGCAACCTTGCTTTAATGATGGTACTATGTACTCTGGATTTTACTGCTCTCTTGACCTCTTGCAGAATCTTTTGTTGCCTGGGGTCGAAATCGAATGGAATATAAACTGAAGTGAGAATAAGATATGTCTCCACTGACGCATGTTAAGGTTACGGTGAGCACGTGCCTAAGCCAGTTGATATCACTTCTTCTGAAAGTCGATAAGTGTCTTGTGGCGAGCTTTACATTACTTCTGGACTTGTGAAAGCAGTCTGAGAAGGGCTGTATGACGGATTCACTACGCTTACTTCCCTCTGTCGATTCATGTTAAAGCTGGACTGTGGTTTTCTTTCTCTCACAAGCTTATGCAACGTATAGAACTTCCATTATGTTGCTTATTGACTATGCGTCGTCCAGAACGTGGTCAATCTTGGATATTCCCACTTTCTTGGATCCTATCAAACAATTATAAAACACCCTTATTTGATCAACCGTGCCTCTAGGCGATTTGTCAACAGCAGTTTACTTTTCCAACTTATTTCCTCTTTAGTATATTTACGTTTTCTAGCCATTATAATATCCTAATCTGATCCTGTAGACATGAAATATAAGAATAATCAACAAATATGAAGTATTAGTAGTTCTTACTATAATAAGGTGAATTTCCCACCAATTATTTAATTATCTATTCCGCGCTTTCCTCCCTGATTCGAAAATTTGGAGTGTCATGATCCAGTCATTTTCTACCAACGTTGTCCCAGGCAACCAATAGCGTGGTATAAAAGTCTATATATTTCTGAGGATAGCTAATTCTAGATAGACGAGTTGGATTACCTTTGACACCAGCGATGATCTCTTTCTGATTATCCGTCTCCTCGGAGATTTCCCTATCACTAAGCTCCAAAGATCTCTTAGAGGAAGGGTTCTGGGTTGACTCGGGTTTTCATGCCCTTTCTATACCTAGTGCTTTCTGGTGTCATTCTCAACTGAAGGTTGGCTTCACAATGCGGAGATTTATGATTACAGTTATTTGTTTTCATATTTTTACAATACATTTTTCTTGCTCGATGGGAGAGGAAACTTTACACATACACTACTGCAAGCATTTGCCTGATTCCTAACCAGATAAAAACCACAGTTAATTGGTAGCTCCTCTAATCGGCAATTCTTTGAATTTGCGCAAGTCTCCCTTCGTTTAATCGAACCGAAGAAAATCTCTATCGATTACCTATGAGGAAAAGAAGTTCCCTCTTTCAGTGGACCTACGAGAATTCCCACATTTCACGTGAACGTCATCTTGGAAGATTGACTATCTTCATCGGAAGGTTAGTTGGGATCTGCCTCACTTGCCTTACTCGGACCGAACTCCACTTGCCTCATCGGATCGTTCTCCATTCGCCTCATATCAAGAGGGACCTTCCTCGAAGTCACCGACCCGCAAAAATGAAACCCCCTCCATTATTAGTATTGTCAAGTTCCCCCTTTTGATCTTAGCCTAGTAACGCTAACCAATTAATTCTATTGGAGAATCCCTCCTCATAATAATTATCTAGACACTATTTCAATTTATAATATCCCCTTTTGCCATTTTTTTAATTGTTATTTTGATGTATGTAGATAAAATTATATTTTGCTTAATTCATCTTTAACTAACCTTGAACGATACTCTCGGCCTATATAAGTAAATCTCGCCAAGTTATTTGCTCTGTCTGATCATTAAGGATTTGAAATCAAACGCCTGAAGTTTGACCTCCTAGTTTTCGTTAATCCCTGCGAACAGTCCTTAAACGGTTCGCATTGCAGTAGGTGATTAAGTCACCCCCCCACATAAGAAAGGAGTAGTGTATGGTATAGAGTGGTGTACCACGACACAGATGTTGCTCCATTTTTGTTCAAAAAGCACCCCCAACTGATCCCAATTAAATGGCTTCTGTGTATCGAATGCCAGTCATTATGACCAGTTAATACTCTATTATATTTAAATCTGGTAAAGTCTCCGAAAAAAGGTCCTACGATGTTGGTTTTAGCTCTAAAAAATTTTTGTTTGTTTTATTTGTTACTAGGTGTATCATTATGCTGAAAAATATAGATACCGTCCCTAAATTGGTGGCGAACTGTTCGAAAAAAGGCCTGCTAAAGCAAATTTAAGTGCCATTTTATATTGATTGCAGTGTTCTTGAGGAAAAATTGTTACTGCTTAAGATCCCTTAGATGACAAGTCGCCTCAGACATAAAGAGTGCCAGGATGCTTCCCTGTGGGTGGGCCTAAAAAGTTGTGAAAGCACTACCCTTTTTTAATACTAACGAGGGATCTTCTAGAAGGGCCAAACCAGCGGAGGGTAGGTTTATCATAGAGTATCAATTTTATATCATTCTTCGACAGTACATTCTTTATATTTTCTAAAAAAGTGAGATTGAACATGTCCCTCGACCTCAGAAATCTAACGCCGAAATCACTGGGCAAATAAGAACTCGGTCTTACATGTACATAGAGAGAACAATGATTGTTCGACTCCTTGAGAATGAAGTAAATTGAAGTACGAAAGTTCGTCTAATTCGTTGCACTTCTCTTTCATCTAAGTAAATTTACATTTCTATCTCAAATTCAATACAAAATATTTAATATATATTATTTATTACTGTCGTGGAATAGGTTTCTATATACCATAAATATATCTATTATATTCGATTTGAGACTGCGCGGGTTTTCTTTTTATTACGTTTTGGTCGGCCGGGTGAGATTACGAGGTAAGATTCTCGTAAGACAGGACTTATCCAATAAAACTACTTTGTTTCCTTATTGGCTGAGTTGTTTAAGTCTCACTTAGTTACAGGAAAAACTCCACGGCTATGATGAGCTCAAAGGTGTGAAGCAAAGGAGTCGACAAAAATAGACTTTAATAATTCTAAATAATTTAGGTTAAAATGGTACACAAATAAGAAGACAAATCGTTAAATTGATCAATGGGAACGTAATGAAATTAGGTATTTAAATGAAATAAAATGGGTCAGCAGGACGGGATTAAAATTAGGCTTCAATCGTGACTTAGTAAACACACAATGATAATGGGGGAACGGTAGGCGGCAATTATAAAATTGAGGGAGCTAAAATATTTATTACGATAGCTTGTACAAATGGAGGGGCAAGACGATGGTCGTGTCTTGCGAAGAGGGAGAATAGAGGTTAAGTTCACTTCGACGGGGCCCAGGGTCAACTTGCTCGGAGTTGAATTAGTCTTTTGAGATGCCAGGGGGCGAGGGCAGAGCCTTAAAAAGTGGAGGCTGTGATTTCTTCGGAGACGTCAAAACGGATTTATTTTACTACTGTGCTTAATTAAGGGGTCTTACGCGAAGATCCAACTTCAATGAAGTCTTTACGACAAGACTTGAGATCTTATTTGTAGATGGAGACGTTGCACAGATTTAGACGGGTGTTCTTAACGAGGAGAGGATTCTTGACTTATCCAAAAAGAGGATACGTGACTTATCTAGGGTGGATATTTGATTTATCCACGAGGGATTTTCGAATTAATCCGCAGAGTCATTGCCTTCAGCGTACGACGACCCAAATCGAGGAAGAGTAAAATAGTCTTTTCGACGTGAGCTTTTCTCGCATAATCTCAGCGGTTACTGGCGACAGGGGTAAATATGCACGCCTGGAGTGAGAGAGCTTACCCCATAGAAGGTAGGAAAATATCATCCATCGTTTGAGTAATTCGAACGAGGCCTCAACTGGCGTTTTCCTCAGTCGACCTCTGCATGGCTGAAAAGGGAAAAGATCGTGAAATGAGCTGCATTCCTTAGCCCGCTCCTGTTGTTTCTCATGCTTTTAAACTTGGGAAAATGCTTCTAAGCGGTAATGAGGTCTATCACGTGTTTGTGCA
The DNA here is from genome assembly GCA_963969495.1 of Ceratothoa steindachneri. Taxonomy (NCBI): domain Eukaryota; kingdom Metazoa; phylum Arthropoda; class Malacostraca; order Isopoda; family Cymothoidae; genus Ceratothoa; species Ceratothoa steindachneri. The sequence continues at coordinate 102,955,630 of OZ018327.1, read as the reverse complement.
CAGGGATTGATATTTTCCTTAAAACGAATAAAATAATTATTTGTTATATATAACGATTGATGTATTGGTCTGGAAGCTAAAGTATCCCAGTTTATCTTTGATACATACTTAATCTATGAGTAGTAGAGAAGGATAGCAACAAATACAAAAAGACATTGTAAGATTGGTGGACGTTACAATTAAGAAGGCTAGTAACCAGATTAATTAAGAAAATGCAAATTAAAGTTTCTAGGTATAATAAAATTGAAAATTAAATTATGAAATAGAATCCGTTGGCTACATTCTACAAAGAAAGAGATTTGGGAATGTCATTAATAGGCCTAGGTACCAGAATTATCTAGAAGGCAGTATTGGAAAAATGGATGCTGGAATAATTGAGAAGTGTAGTTTGTAAAGAAACAGGACTTTTTAATGGTTTGTACATTCTTACACTGGACCACTCTTTGAGAAATAAATACAGGTTCTCTATTATTTTTAGGATGTGGAAATGTTAGATAAGGTCTAGAAATAAGCTACATCAGCTAGTTTTTTTCTGTGCTATTAGGAATTAGGAAAGAAAAGAAGTTAAATGATTGGTGTGTTTCTAATTTAGAAACCCTAATGGAGGAATTTTATTCAAGCCTTAAAAGTATATTTTAGATTATATATTTCTCTCGGGTACCAGTTTAAGACCAAATAATCAGACAGTGATATAAAAATATCTATCAGTTTTAATCTGTATTTTGTTTAAAATATTAAATACTGTTATTTCTTCTACCAAAACCTACACCCTTTAAATCAAGTCCTTAATATTTTCATTCAGCTACACACAGAGCAAAGACAAATGAAATTTTAACAGAAAAATTCCTGGAAGATACATAGAAGAAAGGTTATATGAAACCCAAAATAATGCGAGGCATGAAAACAGGTACCTTTTAGATTAATTTATACCATATAATAATTTCCCTACGTGAGAGTTAATTTACTAATCCAATAATATCACCATAGAAACGTGTACAATCAAACACTAAATAAGGAACTTCTTGTTTTCTAAATCTTATGAAATACACTTTTTCCCTGTTTAGCGACCATCGTTGAGTTCTATTTTAGGATGTCTATTTATAATTTACGAGTGAAGAGGATTTATGAACTACCCACCAATTATTAAGCTCAAAACAAAGTAGCCTTTAAATATTTAGATATATACTTCTTTAATTCAATAGGGCATATTATCTTCTGACTGCATTCCATCGCATTAGTCTCGCAAATAAAAATTGCAGCCTAGTGCCAGACTACTTTAAAATTCCGGTAAAAACCAATGACTAAACAAAGAGCACAAACAAATAAAATAAAAACCATACAATAAGCGAAAACAAAGACGCGAAACAAAAACAAAAAGGAGGAAGCACACGCCGGCCTCAAAGGGAACCCCTTCCCTTCGGCGCAGGAGCATGCAACGAACACCAATAATATATAGATAAAGATATTCAATCTTTGGTGGGTCTCCATTGCTTTTCGAGTCCTTATAATAGCAACTCTGAAAAACGGTTTTATGCATCAAGCTATTACCGAAAATTCAGATGAAAAACGAATATAAGAAAAGAAAAAAAAAGATTAATTATAATTAAAAATTCATAGTTTATTCGTAAAAGGAACTAAAATAGAGAAACAAAATTTCTCAAGAAGTGAGACAATAGAATTTTCAGGTAAAACCGCCAAAGTTTATTCTTCTTAGCATTTCGAAATTGCCAATACAATGGGTCGAAAATCGAAATGAAGAGAAGCAGAACCAAACTCTTAATGCGGCAATGAGACACAATGAAATGGTACCATACAACGAAAATGTAAATACGAGGGGCAGTCAATAAGTTTTGCGAATCGGTAGGAGAAAACAGAGGAAGGAGGATGGCTGCTTGTGTGGTTGTTAGGACAAGTTATGACAAGTCAGGACCTAAACCCCACGCTCCTGCCTCGTCTATTTAAGAAGCAGTGGCTGATCGCAGATCGTCAGTCACAAATTTTTAAACAATGGAAAAGGTTGAGCAACGCGTATTGATCAAATTTTTGAACAAGGAAAGCAAGAATGCAAAAGAGATACATGAACGCATGGTTGCAGTGTACGCCGACACCGCCGCTTCCTATTCAACCATTGCTCGCTGGAATAGGGAATTCCGCCATGGTCGTGAGTCCCTTGAAGATGACCCCAGTCCAGGACGCCCGTCAGACGTGACAAACGGGGAAAATGTGGCCCGTGTGGAGAGAATAATCCTCGAAAATCGACTGCTAAAAGTCGAAGAAATCGAGCGAGAAATTGGCATATCACATGGAATTGTTATCAACATCATCCACGACAATTTGGCCATGACCAAGGTCTCTACCCGTCGGGTCTCTAGAAACCTCACGCCCCATGATCGACTTCAACGTTGTCAAAGTCCACAAGGCCAGAGTTGCACACGCTGCCCTGCGAGAGTGCGGATTCGAGGAGCTTGACCATCACCCCTGCAGTCCAGATCTGGCCCCTGGTGACTACTTTCTATTCCGCCAGCTCAAGGCTGCACTGCGAGCATGCCAGTTTGGGGCCGATGAAGATGTCCAGCTCGCCGTCCAGGAGTGGATTGAACAGCAGTCGGGAGATTTCTGACTGTCGGCAATTCGAAGCCTCAGGGACAAGCGTCGAGAGTGCATTGAAGTCGAGGGTAGTTATATTGAAAATTAATAAAACACTTTTCCTCATATCTCGTTTCCATATATCCGAATTGCAAAACTTATTGAGCGTCCTTCGTAATAAATCATTAAAACGTGCCTTAAAATGGCTAAATATAATGGTAAATATTTTTCATTAAGTTATTTCTACGGCTAAATTAGTTCTTCTTGTTCGTCATTATCCGACACTTAGACCTTCTTTTGCTTGGGTTACGCACTTCTAAAACCAATCGATCATTAAAGTTTGTTCATTATTTTCTTTCAAAGTCCAAAATTTTATGATAATTTCTCCTTGAAATTACTTCGTATTCCCTGTTCACAAAGATCGTTTGCTATAACAGATGATAATAATAATAGAGAATTTCTTGGGTATGAAGCTGTCCATTAATCTCTTTTGGAAAGCACCTGCCTAGCATTATAAGGAAAGTGTGAGGGAAAAGTGAGTGTTCAAAGCACGAATGAAGGCCGCAATAGGGGGGGGGGGGTGATTCGAATATCATTGCAAGGCTTTTATTCTACTTACCGGAGTCTTTCTTGGGAGATTTGGTCATTATACAGACGAGGCCAACTATCAAGCTTATATTTAAAAAACTATATATATATTTTCAAGATGAAATAAAATATAATTAACCAACATTAGTAATTTATTTTAGATAATTATATTTTTTTAATTTACAAAAACTAATATTAATTTATAAACTAATCTTTAGCATTTATTGAATTATTGATGATTAAATGACATTTGGCATTGAATTAACATTTAATTCGGATTTTCATATTTCTGACACACTGAAATGCATGTATTAGCTGAATTTTATGTTACATATTCAATCCTTATTACATGCAGTCAACATTAGGGAATGGAAGTGTGGAAATGTTCTTGAAATTCCAATATTTGGGAGAGACTTATCTTTATGAGATATCTATCTATCGTAAATGAACCTGAAGCTGCGGATGCCTTTTGTACCTTTCTTTAGTGCACATTGACATAACTGAAGCACGAACCACGATTCAAGTAATCAAATATATTGATTGCTTTGAAACATTCAACTCTTTTTTATGCCTCAGCGGTCTATGCAGACAAACAAATGATAGTAAAAGATAGAAAGATTCTCAAACTACAATCTAAGACAAAAAACCAGTTTCAAAATGGGCCACTGTGCAAGGGAGGGCCTGCCACTCATCAGTCTTTGTATTGAGGTTGCTGCATACCAGGCAATATGCAATTATATAGTGCCATATATGGACAGCTCGCACAAAACTATGACACTTTTTTGATGTTTGATAGTATGAAGGACGAGATTTGTGTGGAAAGCATCTCTAGGCGTTCAATAAACATACTAAAGTTCATCACTCAAATGATCTGATAAAAATGGATCCATCTGATTTGTTTTTATAAAGTGAATACTATCCAAACATTCCTTTTAACTTCACAAGTCTCAGTTCCTTTAATTATTAGTTTTCGTATACTTAAAAAAAATATTCTACCTTCTCCTAATCCTCTTGAATACAATCAAGATTTTTTTTTGCTTATAATTTTCGTTTCTTTGCTATTTCTAGAGTTGGTTATCTTAGACTTTTCATGTTACTCGTTCTTCTATTTCTCCCCCAAATATAAAATATCGAACAGTTGGTGCGTTGATCTGAATTTCCTTTTGCGGAGCCGTATTCGTACCGTTTTAATCTCAATCTACATATTTTCATCCTTTAATTAATAAAATGGGGTCTTCCACTTGGATATAACTCGTTAAATGCCAAAACGTTTTTTTTAGGAGTTCAAATCATAACAATTCCTGCTTCAATATTGATATCATAGACTCACTTAATTTCATTATGGTTAATAAATTAGTGCCTTGTAATGATCAGTCAAAGATGGGCAAGTATTCCAACAGTGAGTTAAAAGTTCAATATGACTGTTATTACGCATTTTTAAATGGCAGAGCAAGACATTGTTCCTTTACCTTGCTCATGAGACAAATTCCTTTTTTGTAAATTTATTTTAAATGATCTGTGTCATTCATCCACTTAAGATTTGTTACCAATTGAATACAAACTTAAGATCTGTTAATCCCTTACAGGTCTTACAAAAATTGACAAAGTAAAAGTCTAGAAAAACGAACCTCAATTTGCAGCAAAAGAAAGAGTTTCAATAGAGATGGGTGAGTGAGTAAGGCGACTTATGGCCAAGTAGGCAGTCGCCAGATGGGCTCCTTAAATTAAAAAAAACAACAATAAAGATGTTTAATGCGCACATTAAAAAAAAGTAAATCAGCTGGTATGGAACATTTGGTTCTTTTTTTGAAAGAAGTTTGGTGAGGAGCCAATTTCCATCGGTGAAGATTAAATTGCTTCAAATACGACCTTACCGAGTGAAAGAGAAGAAAACAAGGTCTTCTAACCAAAGTCGCGTGCTCTCACTTATTCTGATTTATGAACTTACGGCATATAAAACTTATAATAATTCTCGGACTAACCTTGGAAGGACCTTAACAATTCTATAATTCGAAATAGAACGTGAAACAACATAAGACTTTCAAATATCGTTAGAATCGGCCGAATAGTTATGAGGCTATTGCCATCTAATTCTCCAGCTAACTTGTGAGGAGTTTGGACAATTCTATTATTCGAGAGAAAATGTAAGATAACATAAGGATTTCCAATTTCGATAGTATCAACCGAATAGTTATGATGCCTAATAATTCCCGGACTAACCTTGGGAGGGCCTTTACAATTATTATATCATTCAAAAAAGAATTTAAAAAACATAAAGCTTTCAAAAGAAAAAAATCAAAACGGGTACTGACCGATCGACCGACGAACGTAGTAGATATAGAATTGTACGCGACTAAAAAGATTTCAAAATAAATTTTATTATTTTTGGATTGCGTATAAGTTTTCCGGATTATGCAAGAATAGGGAACCAAATTTCACAATGTGAAAGAATAGAGTCAAGGAACCCCACGTGGCTATCAAACACGCGATCAAAGGACGGGGGAAACAAGCCTTAAAGCCAAGCGAAGAAGCTTTCTCAACGCAGCGTTGTTTGCCCATGGATTTTCCCACCCAAACCTTGACGCAATCTTGCCACCCGCATTCCATCTTGTAGCATGCGAAAGTGAGGAAGGACATATGTTATCGCAAATTCTTGGCTGGAAGATGATCAAACACCAGCTCTGTGTTTACCTTGGAAGAATCCCCTCCATGGCCGGAAGCAGTTTCACCCCATCGATAGCCTATATTTAACGTCAGACTCAGCTGGGTGAAGTCAGTACAGGCTCGCTATTTTAAACGAGAGACGTCTCTTCTCGATTTGGCTGCGTTATTGTCTCCAAGAGCTGAAAAGGAAGAAGCTCTCATTTCGGAACTTTGCCCCACTCATTTGGCGATTTTCCAGTAACGGCTGTTTTCGTTCACCTACGCAAGTTACACTCTCGTTAAGGTATTCTGAGGTAAATCTCAACTCTCTGCAATTCGCCTCCTCGAAATGACCCTTCCCTTCGTCGTCCAAACATTAACTTGTGCAAAGCGTCGAAGCGTGCGGATCCCTTTACTCCGGTTTTCCCATAAAGATTTATTTATGTTTCGGCTCAGCGCCGTCTTCAAAGACTTAATCCGAGTTTAGTCATTTACCTGACTTAAGCTTATTAGATGGCTCATTTACCAGATTATCAAGCACCCAATAGGATTGAATAATCCAATTTCATTTTTTTTTGTGTTATTAATTATTTTTGTACTACTCTTTTAAATAGCCCAGATCAGCATTCAGCCATAGCTAAGAAATTGACTGCCAATCTGCACTCGCTTTTTGTCATTTGCCCGCATACTTGGGGGAACGGTTTGCCCCCTTCAATCCCCATCATTATCTAACCCCATTATCTGGTAACGGAGCCGAGGAGATGTCACTTGATCATCCTTTCGCTCTATGGCTAGCTACTCTGCTAATCAAATCATCTCTATGATATATATATATATATATATATATATATATATATATATATATATATATATATATATATATATATATATATATATATATATATATATATATTATTTATATCGGCTATAGTTCGTCACACTATGTTCAAAATACTGTCGAGAAAATTTATAATAGAAATGGTAATATAAATAGAATAAAAATGAATAAATTCAACATACGTGATATTCACATTAATGAAAATTAACGGTATACTACTGTTTTAAAAAGGAATCGGATTGAAGTTTGCGTTTTATAAATTAATTAATTGTTTTAATTTATTTATTTCTAGCCAAATGAACTGTTGTAAATGACCTGGAGGAAATTCGTACTTGCATTCTTACACGTCGATAATCTTTTCTTTATGTGTACCAAAGTATTAATGAACTGGAAGGGATGGTTTAATTTTTGGTGCGTTAATTTATCATATTAGAAAGATGTTTATTGTCGCGATAGACAAATGTGTATTTTGGTATCCATGTTCAATTAGTATAAATTCAACTGCTCGTTAATAACTAGTATCTACTAGGCCAAACACACTACTTGACTCATAGGGCCCCCGATCTCGATGGAGTTTTGGTTAAGATAGTTAGGATAGGTCAAGCTAAGTTAGCTTAAGGTTAAACTTGGCTAACTAAACCTAATATATATCACTACCCTCAGAGGTAAGGACAACCTTCTTGAGAACTTATCATACCGAGAATAGCGAATCCAATTTTACCGCCTCAATGATCTTGACCAAAAGCTTCACTTATCAAGGAATACTACCTTTGCAGTTGGTGGGTTCCCTATTTTTGACATGAACAAAAATTTTCCACCCAGTTTGCATTATGCTTGTTGATGGTTCCCTGAAGTCCTGCAGCTTGCAAGAGGAAACCTGAATATGTGAAGTCTCCTAACTTCCATTTCTCAAGTCGGATGATAGTTTTATCTAACAAAGGTTTGAAACATATATCTTCATAAGGACGTTTTTATTTTAATTCTATTTTCCCCGCTTTTGCTCCAGAGACTTTTTCTATTCTATGACATTGACGAAATAATATGTTATTCGGAAGCTTGCTTCTATCGCTGTTGCGGCTACTAATTATGATGACTATGTTAATAAATGAATTGAAGTTGGATGTTAATTTTATTTAAAATGTTAAATATTCCCCAAAATACTTGTGGCTGTCAATGCAATAGTTGAGTTTTGTTAACCATACGTTCTTACAATCTCGAGATCAAGAACTAGCAGCAGGGTTAAAATGACTTCTAGTGCTCATCAATGCGTCAAAGAGAGACTCGTAACGTGAAAAAACTTTCTTATTATCATACATTCATGGTTCATAGAGGAAAAGAGAATCACTCTCAAAATAGAAACTGCTAAGTTATTAATAGTAATCCATGAAACAACGAATCTGAACGCGTTTCAAAATAACCTTAAATGAATTCATTTTTCTCCTCTAAATGGTTTTCTTTCACTCTGTTTTAACGGGCTTTAGATTTGTTATTTAGGGCAACTGACCTAAAGAAATGATGATAAAAATAGAGATAAAATGGAACCAAAAATGATGAGTTTGTATTATTATTATTATATTGTTTGGTCTAAACATGCTAAACATGATAGTGAGATATCTAAAATGAGTCGAAAAAGATGATCCAAGTGAGAACATCACTTTCTCTTGAGGTACTGAATTCGGAAAGCCGCGTTGCTACTCTAGGTTTCAGTTGTAGCAGGAGTTTTAGCCAATCCAATCCCTTGCGTGTATGGGTTTTTATGTAAGTAACTCGGTTGCGCATTAATGATTGACGCCTCTTAATTCCCCTTTGTTTTCGAGAAATCGCGGAAATTAACTCCATAAGAGCACATTTATTGCTCTGTTTAGTAGTCTATTTACTTGTATATTTATCAAACTTCATTTCCATAAAGGAAAGTTCCTCTACTACCCTCTGTTCCAAACTTCTCAGATAACCTCATATTTTCTGGTAATAAATAATCGCGTATTGGTATGCAACATAGGTTTAATGATCTCATTTATTCTTAAACCTCGCATACCTTTGTGCTATATATCATTGACTGCCTCCATTAGAAATGCAAGGAAAAAAGATATTTTGAAAACTTTCGAAATAATATGCAAAAGAGCAATCAGATTCAAAGCTACAAACATGACACCATTTTGGGGCAAATAATAAAGGTATAGAAATCGCTTTGGAATACCTCTTCCTTCCAACCACTTATGTCAAACAGGAGGTGAAATTAGCGCTAAATTGCAAAGTTACGTCAACCATCACAACGATTTCTCTTTAAATAGCTTTGTTTGCGTGCCTAGCATGTCAGCGTGGCGGTTCTGCAGCGAACTTCGTCCGCAAGCTTGATGTATGAACTTACACCGCATATTTCCGGGCGTCCTCCAGTGCCGAGTTGCGGTCGTTTTAAATTTATCGAATGATTTTCTGCCAGATGGTTGATTAGTTCTTGATTGCTTCAATAACTCACGGAAAATGGAGAACGTCGACTAAAATCAAAGAACAGTCATATGGTTCACGATCCTAGCTGTGTCTGCGTTCGCAGGAGATATGAAGTCATATATAATGTAGGGCTTTTAGCGATCTTGTATTTCCACTCGCGTGCTTCCTTTCTAGTTTCTGGAATAGAGAAAGAGGTTTGAACTGGTTTTAAGAAGGTAAAATTTTACTAAGATGAACAGGTGTACTTAGTCTTTATTGCATATCCCCCAATAGGGATGTGTTTCTATTTTTTGTTATGAAATAAACCAGTTTACTTTAGCTATACCTTTTTTATTCAACCAAATACAAAAGAGCGAGAACAGAGAAAAGCCTAAATAAATAAAAACAAATAGATAAAAAGTCAATAAGTATGGGTGGAGATGATAAAATTGCCTTTCAAACTATGTCGACTCAAAATTGAGGCGTGGCTATTTGCATTTAATGTTTCCTAGAGCGAATTGAATTTCTATCAAGAACAGAAACATACAAAAGGCGAGTGTAAATCCCATTGCCAAAGCCCCTAGTGTGTATGTATTTTTTACTTTTCTTCGACTATCCATTTTCAAACGACTGGAACTTTCTCTCTCTCTCTCTTTCTGCTTTCTAACGTTTTACAAGATATATTTGCTCTGATGGTCCCTCACTTTCTTTCTTTGTTTTCATTAATCTTCTTTTATAAATTGAAATAACTTAATGTCTGCCTGGCTGCGCGCCTCCCAGAATGTCTTTTTTCGGGCCTCAATGATTGTCTGTCTGAGTGCCTCCATGTATACGTGTCAGCGTTGGTCTAAGTCTTTCTGTCTACGAGCGTCTATGTTTGTCTCTCCTACTTCAGGACTGTCCGTCTGCGTCCCTTCGTGTCTGTCTATTTGATTGCTTCTATACTGTCTGTCTTCTTACATGCTTGTCTGTCTATCTGCCACCTACATGTCTGTCTGTCAGCATTTTCTTTGCTTGGATTTCACTTATTGCTCTCTCTTATTCCTTTTTTTACAGTAAATCAACGACACACTGTACTAATCGAAAATTAGGATTCAATAAGCCGCCAGGCCTTGATTTAATAGTGGCGTACGAAAGACCATAACGAAGACAAACTAAGCTTTAGGAAATCCGATCGTAATAAGATCAAACGCAGTTTTTGCTCGAGACTGATTTAATTTCCATCCTGGAATATTGATGGGCAAGTTTCATTCAATTATAGAAAGATAGGAAGTGAAATACGATAATGAATTGAATACTGAATTGATTAGATCGTCTGGTGAGTATATAAGTAATTTGCAATAGTTTGTTTGTTTTATTAGTTTAAACTGTATCCTTTTATTCTAGTGCTGCCCTTTATAATGTTAAGACTCTTACTATATTTTGTCTAATTAGGACCGTTGTCTTCGTTATGAACAAGAGGAAGCCGTTTTAGGAAACTTGTGATCCTTCCCGGAGTTACTTAGGAATTCCTTTTAGATAATATTTGATCCAAGTAGCGCTCTCCCAATTTTACATACACGAACTTCATCACTCTCTTTCTACACCTAAATTTAAGTCCAAAGAGCATTTTCGTAAAGATGCCCAGCTTATTTTTCCCCTTCGTCCATTTTTTTAAATGTTCCCCAAAATTGATCCAATCTGGCTACAATCTAGTAATTTCCCTTGTTAGTCACTGGTGTGGAAGATAATGATTAACAACCTGAAACCAAGGGAAACAAACGAAAGTCGGGCTGCAGATGAAAAATGGGCCTGATTCGAGAATTGACAGCCATTGAAGCACCGGTCAAATTTCACTTTGGAAAGAAATTGACTTCAGCCTTCCAGGAAAATGGGATACATAAGAAAAAGCTATATATTTCTTTCCTTATACATATATATATATATATATATATATATATATATATATATATATATATATATATATATATATATATCATTGTAAAGAGTAGAGCACATGCTTATTTATAAATATTATTTTTTTAATGGACTTCCATTTTTCTATATAATGGTTATCGGCTCGAGCTTGTGTCTGAGCATTGGTTTCGTCCTCTGTTATTTAGTCTCTATGGCTGATGTTTGTGCGTGATATGACTGAGGAGACCCAGGCTGTTGTGAAAGAGCCGCGGAGAGAAGTCACATGGGAGGGCTGGCGGAGGACAGGGTTCTTTCAGTCGCCCCTTTCTTCTTCTTTCTCTGCATTCCTTATATTATCTTAGGTTTTCCTTAAAGTCCATGGTGCTGTCACGGAGAGCTGTCATCCAGGCTCCTCTGTTGCTGGCAGTTTGCTCCCATAAAACTGAGACGAACGCCAGTCGGTGAGGAATTTATTTCAGGCGATGGTCGCTGCGTGACGGCCACGTGAGCGCACTTGTCCCGTAACTCATCCACTGTGGATCAAAACATTTCGATATCCAGTCTCGGGGAGCTTGGTTGCATGAGGGTAACGGAAAATTGTTCTATCGTGCCCTGCCTATGTCGCACCCTGGCTCATGTCTGCTTGGTCCCCCGTTGTGGTCTTGCTGTTGGTTGCGTTACCTTTCCGCCTTGAGTGACCTTGCCACGAGTTTAAAAGGCCCGACGACATCGCTTTTGAAATTATTGGAACACTTAAGCCCTTTTACCCTGAAAAGGGTGCATGTAATATTGCTCAGTTGTAAAACAAAGCCTCTCCACAGCCCATGCGTTTGAAAGTCTTACTAGAAATAATGGCTTTAATTATTCCAGCTTAGGGGCAATAGAGAAATAGCAAGAAATTTCGTTTCATATGAGATAATAATCGCTTAAAATAGCTTGCCTGCTACAGTAGTATCTAGCACGATACTAAACATATTTACGAAAAATCTGGATATTCCTTTGCAAATACTAACGTTACATAACATACAATTTGGCATATCTGTGTGAGTAAGACTTTTGCTAGTAATGACAATGTAATCTTCCTTCTTATGGGCTGGCTTCGTTTGGACCCGCAGGGCTTTGACAGTTCTTTATACTGAGTGATAAAATGAGGGAGATGAGGAAGGATAAAGGGATTTCGAGCGAAGGAGCCCTGCTTCTAGAACGTCGACAAACTTCCGGAGCGATAACGCGCCAGAACAACGTCTCGTTTATGGTGTTACCACCCTCACCGCTAATTTTCGCCATCGAGGCTTTGGTACCGAACAGATAACGCTTCCGTCAGCAAATATTGGAACTTCCGCCGTAATAATATATATTCCCCATCCCGAAAACAATATTTGAACTATTCTTAGAGCTTTGGGGTCACGAGCTCTCCCCATGTTTCTTCAAAGTACGCAAGCCCACGAAATACAGAAGATATTCATGATAAGAGGTCTTTGGAATCATTCATCGACGATGCGCAATCCTCGAGCGACAACCCCCGGTGCTATTCGGCCTCGCAATAGGAATTCATATTTGGAAGGACAAGGACTATGTCTAAAATATTGGGCACTACCTCGCTTCCTCAAAGAAATATCTTGCCCCAGAGTACCCATACTCGTGGTCTTCTTCAGAAAATCGTAAGACTTACATTTTTTTTCATCATCAAAGAGGCGTACCACTCTAAAGAGGGTTATATCAAGTCCCTGGATGAGTTCGAGCTGTACTGGATCCAATAGGTATTCGTTGGAAGGTTGTAAATGTGGCAGCAGGACACAAGCAGGAGAATCCAGTCTTGGCTGTCACTCCGAACTTCTTGCCTACCAATTCCCGAGATTACAACGTTCAAGAGAAGTATGTGCTGGGGTTAGTTGAAAGAGAAACCATCAAATTATGATGCACCATCAAGTTGGATCTTAGGTTCAGAATCACTGCAGTTTTCACCCAATTAAACAGGCGGAGCATCAAGAAGTTCTACAGCAGGTTCTGACACCTTATAGAAGCTGTGTTTGAGTTTACACATTTTTTATCTTACTCTGGCTGCTTTTCCATGAATGTCCTAATTTGCACCTTGAATATAAGGTCTGGTTTCGTTGGAGACAGTTGTCGGTAGTATTCTCTTTCATGGCATATCTGAATGTTAACGAAGATGTCCCTCTGGCTATTCGAGAGAAAAATTCTCATAGTTTAGGCTCGGATTCCTTAGTTGCTATTTTGGTAGTCTCGCATATGATCTTAAATTAATTTCCTGACAGGAGTGTCACAGATTCCTGATTAAATATCAACGTAATACGTTTCTATTCACTGTTATTTGTTAGGATATTCTTGTTTCAAAATGGAATATTTACTGTAATGCTTCTTTCCAATGAAAATAAAAGCTCGCCGTTGTTGTTTTCCGCATAAATAAACGTTAATCCGTTAGTTGTTTCAATGAATCTGCTCCTAGATATTTTCAGATCAGAAAATATCTTCTCAAAGAATTCTTAGGGAATTTTTACCTTGCTGTCTTATGTATTGCACTAGCGAACAAATTTTAACCTTATCTCTGTTACTTGAGTAAATGTTGATGTATCTCAGTAATCTTGGTGCGCTGATTCCAAATCTGTGCTCACATTTGTAAGGTTCCTGAGTTATGCAACTAGTCTCTATGGCTCACTTTGTCACTTTGCATCAATTAATGATATAATTATTACGAGTTTGAAAAGAATGAGACATTTCTGGGCTAAGGTTTGGAATCGGGGTAACGTATTTGGCATTATGTAAGGCCTTTTGCAGACTCAGACAAGATATGTATTACATATAAAAGAGTTAGTTTTCACCTAACTATCTATTTCTTCAAAAATGATTGAGACTCTTGCTCTTGCGCTTGTACGTGGATACAGGATATTCACGTTGTAGAAACCAGCAGTAGTTACCCATCATATTCTCGATGAAGTGGCCTTAGTACCTGCTCTCTATCATTGTGATATCTTGGTCGAACCTTTTCCCATGTTTGTCATTAATATCACCCATATTAGATGGAAAAAAATCTTGGTGCAAATCCAAGAAATGCATCTTAAGAGATATTTGACACTCTATTCGTTGATAGACCTTTAGCATGTTGTCCACTAGATTTTCATAGTTTTTAGCGCTCTGATTACGAAGGAAGTTCTGCACTATATGGACAAATGAATTCCATGCTGCCAACTTAAGTGGAGTTAGTTTATGTCTGAACTCCCTGTCACGTATCAATTCTCTGATCTCCGGCCCTACAAATATACCAGTTTTAAGTTTAGCATAGGTTTGGTTTGCACCAGGTTTCTCCGTCAGATACTCAAATCCATCGGGAATCATGGGCCATTGCTTTAACAAAATTTGTGATAAGGCCAAGTTTGATATGAAGTGGTGAAAGGTAGATCTTTTATGGATGTACCAAAGGCATGTGCTTCACATTGTATCGCATAACTATGTGTTCTTCTCTTTCGGGCTACTTTTTGGCCATATAATGATTCCTGTCATCAAGGCTGTTCTATAGGCATAAGAAGTACATATTCCTTGTATATTTTAGCTGCAGTCCAAGAAGTAAAGGAATTACCCCTAGATCACCATAGATATTCCACTTATGATACGATAAATGAAGACCTTTCAAAAAAAAGTTCATTAAGTCATATTGTTCTATCATCCCCAAAATAAGTGCGACAGGAACTGAAGTTTTTTTTGTTACCACTGTGTAGCAACACAGCTTTTAGGCTAGTATTGCTTGCAAAAATAAATAGTCTAGATCGATCAAATAAATGCTCGTTTCCTAGATGATTCTTTAGGCTATTAGTATCAGTACACAAACAAGCACCATATTTTTCTTTATTAAAGGCAGCTAAGGTCTCATGGAGTTTACAGCAAGTAGATATTTTTGCACCATCGTCTAGAAAATTCCATTGCTGTAGTCTGGAGCCCAACAGTTCTGTGTTCTCCTTTGACAATGACAAATCCCTTATCAAATCATTTAATCTTTCTTGATTTATCAAAGGAATCTTCCTTTCCTTAGAATCATCCTCATACATTCCATCGCCATTGTTATCCTCCTCTTCAGGCAATCAATCATCTTCTTTAACTGCACTAGCTGATGGAGGAACTGGGATTGGAATCTCAATATTATGGGGGACTGGTTTATAGCTGACTTACAATCTAGATATACAATTTTTGACTTGTTCTTATTTGAGAATCCCGCAATATTTGTCATACGAAAATAACAACCAAAAACATGATTTGTTGGCTTACGCCACACCATTGGTACAGCAAAAGGCATCCTCTTCCTTTGCCATTTAACTACTATGTGAGCCACGTATAACACACAGTACAAGATTTTTGAGGTGCATAGGGCTTGTCTTGGTCACCAACTTTGAAACCAAAATAATAATTGTATGCAATTTTCACTCTTTTAGCTTAAATTTCTGCTGGTTACTTGGAGTATATCTTTCACAGATATAACAAAAGTTGTCTGGGCTAATTATAAATCCTCGCAGATTCATGTTTTCAAATTAGTTTGTATATATCTTGTTATATACTTTTTTACAATCTTATTTCGTTTCCAAATTAATTGAGAGATAAATCTCAAACAAAAATGCACGTAAGCACTGTATGTAAATACCGTTTCAACACCACTACTATAGTGGCTAAATTTGACAGCATGATAAAGCAGGAGTGTAACGCAGGATCCAAACACACACAACACATCCTCTCACTACCGTAGCCAAAGCAACACTGCCCATTTGTGTAAATAAAGAGTATGTGTGTAACTCAGGAACCTTACGCGCTTCAACAATTATGATTACAGATTCAGAATCAGCATACTCGATTTAGTATAAATCACAATCTAATACTCAAGTAACAAAATCATTGTTGACTAATGTTGTTAGTCGGGAAAGTATCTTGGTATATACAGTGGGTTGCATTTTGCTATTCGTAATTTATACCCCACTATGGGCGGAGCCTTTGTAACCTGTAAAAAAAGCATTGTTTCTCTAAAGTGTAAAGTGGCAAAACCAGCTCTCTAAACCTATCTAGAAACCTATTTATATATTGCCTACCTGTCCCATGTGCACTCTCTTTGGCCACCATAGCTGTAATGTCCTAGCCTTAAAGGTAATCTTTAAACTAACTTTAAATCAATGGTTCAGAACGCGCCCTTCTTTTCTAGTCGCATAATATGCTCTCTTGTTAGGGTTTGCTTATTCCTACAACCACTGCTTTTCGGACTTTGATGGTCACCAAGCTAATCATGGCAATTGAGGACGAGAAATAAATAGATAAGTATAAAAAGAAAAGTTCTTTGGAAGAAAAATAACAAAGGCCTGTGCTACTACCTAGCTATAAAGGAAACAGGAGATCTCTCTTATCACCCTAATAGGCGTTTTTATTTTTTGTATCTTCTCTTGTTCAAGGAGTTCTATCTTAAAATTTTATAAATTAGACTCTCTTTTGTTAGAGCTATTTAGCTTGAAAAGTTCCTAACAAGAGAGTTACTTTAGGAGTAGCGTGTAGAGGATGTCGGTAAATGAATAAAATTTTAGGGGCATAAGAAATAATTGGATCCTATTTAAGTATAAACTTATGACAATTAAAAATAATTGAAAAATTACATGCATGGGCGAAATTAAGGAAGAAGTAATGATAAGAGTGAGTAGGAAGCGATCGAGTTAGAAATTATATGATGGTGATTGAGATTACATGGCTGATTTCAAGCATAGTGATTACCAGTTAAGCCCTTTAATGGTAAAGGAGGAAAATTAGGCAAAAGGTATTTGAAAAAAATATAAAAAGGAAAGAAGAATTATCTCCGCTTTGTAGGGAAATCGATACCCACCATAATAACAGATGCATTGTTCGGGTACCGAAACATCCTTATGCTAGGAGGTGTAACCCAATTTCTTTCCTCCCACCCTCTCTTTCCCCTCGAATCCCTGGCCACAAGAACGCATCCTCCATAGTTGGTTTTTAAGATTTGACTTTTTATGTTGTAATTAAAGATATATTTAAGTCAGAAGTATTTAAGTCAATCCTTGAAACGCTGCACATAGCACTAGAAATCCTCAAAGATTAAATAAAGTAAAATAATATAGCGCTCTTAGAGAAAACGTAATAAAGGCGTTATTTAAGTACGTGACCAACCTACGTACATCCTACTCGCTCTTTACAAAACCACAATACGCTCTATGTGTTGATTGTCGATTGCCACTGTTCATTTTGAGCAAGGCATTTCACCCAAGAGGTGCTGGCTATTCCTTCGGTTCTTTCTTCTTCTTTTTTTATTTACTACTAATCCCTAACTTCCGTCATACTTACACTGCAGAAAATGGTCATTGGAAAAGTCTGAAATGCAGTTGGTGTTAGGTATAGTCAACTCTTGCAGGAGACTGCGTTAGGGTGCATACAAATTGTGGCCGGTTATTGGCAACAAGCCGATAGACACCTGGAAACTGCTAATAGAGCTAAGCCTATTTAGGTGAGGGACCAAAGAGAGTGTTAAACGTTTAGGCAAGCAATCTAGAAATATGATAAATATAAATTTTCCCCCACTAGTGGAGAATGATATCTTTTAAAGAAACAGACCTTCTTCCGGCTGAAGGGTGAGAATAACTACAAATATGTAACATCCAGAATTTATTAAGTGGTTTCCTTTCAGGATTATCCCGAACCAGACGAAGAGTACACCACATGATTTTTATAGAAGATATTCAAACCCTCTCTCTAAGTTTTCAGAAGTACCGATGGGATTTATAGTAATATGTTCTAAAAGAAAGTGCGTGGAACAGTCACTATCCCCGGCAAGAAACGTGACTCAGGGCTAGAAGCAAAAACTCTATCACATATCACCGCTCAAAGAATTGTGGTATGAAGAAAGAATCGAGCTGTGGGTCGGAAGCAACATACCATAAGAAAGAATTTCAGTGAAGATAACCGTGATCCAAAACTCAAGATATAATTAAATTTAATAATATGTACATGGATTTAAAATCATTGGTGAAAATAATGAAAGATATCTCCGAAATTCTAGATAAGATGCGTTGCGTTTGATTAAAGGTCACATAGGTCAACATATAAAGCAGAAGAAGAAAGAGAGAAGGAAAAATGTTAAAACTAACCCCCTTATATGTACCAAGAACAGGAAAACATAAAATTCTTTATGATAAATAAAAGGAACTTTGAAATTCTACAGATAAATACAAACGGATGCAAATATAAAGAAACTATATGGGAAATATTTTTAGAAAAATAGAGCATGATGAAATTCTGATCTAACGACATCGAGTAAACTGAGAAGATAAAAGGATGAAAATATAGAAATATATTATCATAGTAACACTCATCACGAGAAAGAATCGACGAAGCCGCCTTCACGATGAAAAAGAAGCCGGATTATAAAACATATCTGCGACTAATGGAGGCTTATGCTGCAAAAAAAAAGAGACCCCTTGAAATCGCACGCCCTATAACAGCAACAGTATATCAGCCCTCAACAAGAGACTTCTCCCGATTTCCAAATTCTCGACAAAATTAAATAATAGGACACCTCTCATTTTAAGGCAGAGATTGATCCTGCACGGCGCAGAAAACAATTTCACAAATACGAACAGAGCAAGCAGGAAGCTAAAGAGGATGAAAATTAGAGGAATGATTCAAAAGCAAGGCTGGAATTCCCAAATTACATCAATGAAAAATTGGCATCCAAACTAGTATCTACTACGAGTAGTTGAATTTCTTTTTTTCTTTAATTACCACATTGAATGAATGGAATTCGCAGTCAGGGACCACACATCCTCCCCACTAACAATTAACCAGCTTTTAGAACAAGAGATACCTCCAAAATGGAAGGCCGACACTAAGCAGACTAAAGAAAATATAAAGAGCTCATAAAAGAATAAGTACTATAAACATTCAATGAAGAGACACTTGAAGATATTGACGTAGATTTACAGGCAATTAGACAAGCGTAAATAATCACAGAAAATGAAAGAATTTTCAGAAGAACTCATAGAATCTTCCAAAACCTTAGATAGATACCTAAAATGCTCGAAAAAACAGAAATAAGAACGATTGCGGAACAGATGGCTATAAATAGACCCTACAGAGAATAATGTACCAAAATAGGAAGGAAAAAGAGACAACTCAAGGCAATGATAGCAGATCACCAAAGTGAATGATAGAAGGGACAATTTCACAGGATACACCCGGAATGATTATCGAAAGAATTTTGTAAATGTGTAAACAAAATGTAGGACAAACTAGCCAATGTAAAGGTAAGAATCAACAAGGAAATATGAAGGAAGATGAAACCCATATTGAAAAAATATTCATATAACACTGGAAATGCGCTTTTAAAATCAGCGAAGAAGAAAACGAAAATCTCAAAGTCAATTTTGAAAACAAGGTGATAGATGAACTCTATCCGATAAATGCTTGAACACACTCACACCACTTTGTTGAAGTAAACAAGAACAACAATTAGATAATTATCACCATCATCACGACTAAATATCTTCGAAAAAGCTAGGCTGTTTTAAACAGAAAGCACCAGGAACAATAGAACTTATGATCAAAAGTTCTGTGAATGATACAAATAACATCTTGGAACGACTAAAGATTGTTTTTAATGCGTGCCCGAATACAGGCTACATTCCTGCAGATCTTTAAGTGGCGAGAATGATTTTCATCCCCAACCCTTGAAAATCACCAAGTCGGATAGAAAGTTATTGTCCAATTTACCTACTACATTTCATTGAAAATGTAGAAGAAAAGATATTGAGATAAAGACAGGATCAACACCTCAAAGAACATTTTTTTATAATGAGTGCCAATTTGGTTTTCGGAAAAACAACTCTCGTGAAAATAGAAAAAAATTAGCGAATGCAAAAAGCGAAAAGGTGAAAGTAGACATTCTCTCTAGAGACGTGTTTAAAGCTTTCGACCAATTTTGGCAGAAGAGTACCAATAAAAAATACTTCAAGTAAGCCTAAACAATAAAATAAAAAAAGGATATCTTGTGACATTCTCGTGGATAGTTATGCGTATTTTGATATGAACACAAAATTCGCGGACGATTCAATATAATTGATTGTGGCCCAACACACAAACTTCTAAATGAAGTAAGAACTATGGAATAAGAAATAATAAGAATAAATCAATAGGAATAAAGGAAAGTAAGCAGAAACTAAAGAAAAGATAAAATAGTACCCGTCTACAAGAAGAAGCTATCTGATGTAAACGTAGCACCAATTGTAAAGATCTGAGGTTGACCTTAACGAAATCTAGTCAGAGCAAACTCAACCGAGAGAATTTACAAAGGAAAATTTGGCTTAAAATTGCAATACAAGTTGATAACGCTTAATTGGAAAAAACAGGAAGAAAATCTACCAAGCAATTTTTTCAACCCATACTGGTCTATCCTACAATTTTAATGTGTAAAGCTGTAGAGAATTCAGAACAAAGTGATGTACGTCATAACAAATGCAAGAAGAATAGAATGACGAAAATTGAGAGACTTACAAAGAGAAACCAGAATCCAGCCCTGTCAAAGATGAGAGAGAGAGAAAGATACGCTCTACGGCACCTTCAATAGAGAGAGAGACAATAGAGAGCTGGTATTCTCAACTTTATCTACAATTGTTATGCGAGTTTAAGTTATATTCACACCCTATTAATCATTTTCCGATGTCACTTCTTAGCCTGAATTTCCATCTAGGGATGAAAAATTGTCAAAGATCAGAGAGAAAGAGAGAGAAAGATGAGCGCTGGCACGCCTTCAATAGAGAGAGAAAGAGAACAGACACCTAGTCGACCCTTTTGTCTGTGATAATGGAAGTGCGAAAACATGAGACACCGTGGTGGCCTGAAACCCGGTCATCGCATAAAGCCACGAACTGTTTGAGAGCCCAAAAGGTCTCATTGGAAGTCGGACAAAGTGTCGCCTCGCCGACTTAGGTAACTTCTCGCGATCGTGATAATAGTGGAAGATTAGTCTCGCCTGCCAATGACTCGGATGCTGGAACCATCCACTATGGAGGGAAGGGAGAAAACTCCATTTGACCCCACTATAAATCCTCTGGTGCCAGATTTGGAAGTCCTTATCTGCCATCCGCCAGCCCCGTCAGTATCCTCTGCCCGCGTCCCCCGTCAGGATCCGCTATTCGAGTCCCGTTGGACTCTGCACAATTCCAGCAGAACCACTGAAACTTCAGGTATTCTCGATTAATTTGCGTGAGCCCACCACGTACTCGTTCTACCCGCTCCTCGAATGCAATGCGCCCAGGCTCGTTTCGTGTTCTAACTCGAAAGCAAGACTTAAATTCATTCCATAAGTCACTGTCAAGCAATTTTTATTTGAACTTTTGCCAAGGCAAGGATTACTCCCTAGGACCAAATCTCCGAGGTAACAGCAACGCGCAACTCTCCTGTGCAAGTGCTCTCTCTACTATCCCCATCCCCTTCCTTCTAGAGTGAGCCTCCATCGTCGGCTTCATATACGCTCAAGGTAATTCGAGCACCAATCGGGCAATATTTTTTGTTTGTTTTTACTACGACCGTCCCCACTAAGTATCCCCACCCCTTTTTAGCCGCTGAGACTCGTGTATATCTAATGTGCATATAGTTTGATTTAAAACCCCGTTTAACCTTAGTCTGGTTGCATGTAATCATGGCAAATGGTTTGAAACTATTATAACTTTATTTTTTCAGTCGTTTTTGAAAATTTACATGATTGGAATGATTACTATAATATTCAAATTATGGGAGCTTTATTAAAAGTCAACATTTCAAAAATAATTAGCTAAAACAGTCCATTCCTCCACTGAATCCAAAATCGCGTCCAGGTCCTCTTTCTTAGAGAATGAAGTTTTAGTCCATAGAGTTTTACTATTTCATTTAAAGGGTTAAATGCTAACAAAAATGAAGGGAAAGAATGAGGATGTGTGGTTCTTTCTAAAGAAGAGCTTGAAAATATTGTTGCTCTGAAGCAAAGTGGCCTGACCTGCAAAGAGATAGTTGCTAAGGACATTAAATCAAGGATAGCCAACTTGAGGATCGAATTCAACAACACTTAGAGTCTCACATTCATCCTGGTGTTTCCCAATACAGACGACAAATCCACGAGGCCCCGTTGTTATTCCATCCAAATTGTTGATGAGATGGAGCAAAGGGAGCTCATTTGCATGGAGCAGGCAAATAAACAAATTTAGTAGCCTATTAAGTTTTTCTTCTAACATTATGATCACACCTCCTTTTGTTTCTGTATTAACCACTTGCGTTCCATCGCATACCCCAGCAATGAGTTAATTAGTTGCGATGTTATTTGCTTCTAGATATGCTATTAAAGCTGCAGCTCGATCAGAAATATCAGTGCATTCACATGCTACGCAAATTCTGACAATTATATTCGTTTAGACTCATAGATGCAAATATTTTATTTACTTCCTTGTGTTTTACAGATAAAGGAAGCTAATTGTCGCTCCCTACGTCAGCAGATTATGTTTTTGTGCTGGATGTAGGAAGAAGCAATTCGATATTATCTGTAGAAGTTGATGGTTGATTTAAGAGACAACACTCACGATTCTTCCTAACTGCATTCTAAATATTCTTCATTGATTGAATTTGATCCATATTTCCTATTTTCATTTTCCTAGTTATTCGTTAGTCTTCCCAAAACGTTTGATCCAATGGCTGCACCTTTCATTCTTTGCTATTGCAAAGCTATTGCATTTACAACACGAAATATCAAACAATTGTTTTGCATTCTTTGTAAAATCGTCACAATTCTGTTTGAATAATATCACATTTTTCCTGCTAATACTTTTCATTAAAGCCAGATATTTTTAATAGTAATTTAAAATTCTTTTTATAAATGCCTCTATTGACACACAAGGGGTTGATGCCGTTTTTAAAATAGAAATTAACTTCTCAGCCAAATATGTGATAATTTGTTTTAATTGGCTGGTTGGTCTTTTTCATCCCGGTACTTATCCTTTTCTCGCTCAAACAAAACATATTTTATAAAATCTTTATAAGTTGGCAACACTCGTTCGTTAAAGGCGCAGGGTGCGCTAAACAAATGGCTTTCAATTTCATTACGCGTTCTAGGTTTAAATGCCATAGTTAAATATTGTTTTATTTTTTCTTACATATTATTTAGCTCTGAAATATAAAAAGGTGGATAAATATTTATTGTACACAATATATAACTGTTCTTAACTACAAATAGAAGAATGGGATAAAAAAAATAGACACTAGACCGAGCCACACTCACGCACACATTCTCAACGAGATCCTCCGTGCTACTGAAAGATAATTGTCACGTACGCCGCTATATTATGTTATTAAAGAACCTTTAAATATCAATAGATTACTTTCAAATTTCGTTGACTTGTTCATTAAGATACGATAATTACTTATTTGGAGGTATCAATTCAAAATTCGAATTTAGTTTTCAGATATGATCCACGAAACTCAAAATTTAGTGGAAAATCGCATTATTTTCAATTTTCAATAGCGATGAGGAGCCTTTAAAAAGTATTATATCAATTGTATAAATTTCAGAAATAATGTTTTTCGCTCAAATGCCCGAACATTTTGAAATCATGAGGCTAAGTACGATCGTATGATAATTGGTTAGTGACATTTCCAATCTGTACACTTAAGAGATACCTAACCTATCTAGTGCAACGTAAATCTACCCACCAATTCCAATATAACTTAACACAACCCGAGTTACCCTAAACTAACCTATTCTAACCATCGTAACTTTATCTAATGTAACTGAACAAAACTAATTTAACCTAACTATCCCAACTTAACATAACTTAAACTAACCCAGCCTACCTATCTCACCAAACCAAACCCAATATTACCTTAATAAACGTAACGTATACAATAGTTCACAGTTACACCAATCGTAAAGGGAATCAGAAAATTGCCTAATTTTGCTCTCAAATAGAATGGGGAAAATGCTTATTAAATACATTCTTTGAAAACACTTTAATCCAACTCTATATAGTAAATAATCACCAAATTTGTATCTCAGCTCATATACATCACTATAATTAAAATAATTAGTAACACTAACTAATTAAATATCATAGTTACCTATAAAAATACGCCACCAGCCGCTTGTTATAAACTTATAAGAAACTGTAAATTGTCAACACTCGTCTGCCGTTTCCTTGGATCACTCTTCCTTAGCCATGTTTCGTAGTCTGGGTGGTGTTCTTCTGATTGTAGGCCTCGTTCTCCCTCCTTTAATCAGGACGATTATATTGAAGCCAAAAGATTCAAGCTTGGCCTCTATTCTAGATCAAGTCTATTGCATTTCCAAAATACCCCTCCCTCACTTTGCCCTGCCCCCTTAACCCCAATGCATGCAGGAGGATCTGCAGCTATATATTTTCCTGATATTTTCACTTTCTATAGCTTCATCCTTTTCGTTATATATCTGTCCTTACGAACCTTCTGCGTGATACGGCCTTGTTGCTATTGCGTCATAAGGAGATGGCTGAAATTAATGGAGTTCTGTTGATTTACCCTCTTTTATTACTTTTTATTTGATCAAACAAATAATTACTGAGATATGTGACAAAAACGATCTAAATATATCATTACCTAGGCAAGAGTGGGAAATCGGGTACCTTCCTTACATATTTCGATTTCTCATTTATTTTAAAGTTTTGTCGTATCTTCCTTTGATCCTTTCCTTCAAATAAGTAACAATTTGCGATTGTAGAAATGCCCAATGCACCACAAACCCTGAAAATGGGTTGAATTTTTACATCGATGATTTACTCTCTCTCTCTCTCTCTCTCTCCTCTCTCTCTTATTTATTTGGTGAGTTTTCAATTGAATTGGCTGATTTGAGTAAGACTGTGACTTTCTGCGTGAAGATTTGCTTTTGGGGCATCCTCGACGCTGCAACAATTCGCGGCAAAATCGCCGCTTACCTCATTAGTCACCGACACACCAAGCTTTTGACGGCGCTGGACGATGGAAGCGACCCGGGGATTTGTTAATTAAAGCTAAACAAGGCGGCGCTGGGCGCTAACAGGCGCGCTTGTATATTTAGCGTAAGCCACGATATACATATAAACCGGGTGCTCCCATCGGCCACTAAAGCGAGGTTTCAGAGCTCTTGCCTCCTCACCTTAATAAATTAAAGGCACATCTACTACTGACAGCCAGCCGTCATTTTCTTATGATATGGACAAGTTCGAGCCGTTTTAGCTGTCGCATGCTGGGATGCCATGTGAGAGGCTGTCCAGTTTAATGAATCTTTTTGCTTGCCGTCATCAAAGAAAACTGAATATCAAGTTGTAAGCTGTGCTTACACCATCTCTCCCAACTCTCCCTACTATCCTCAGTTCTTCGCATCTTATTATTGCTTAATTCTCCAGGACGGAGACACATATTTGTTGTATACCGGGGCACATTCAGGATTTTTCCGCCATTTTCCAAAATATTTTGCTTTTAATAGCTTCCCGTTCGCCCTACTTAAGCTATGTATCTCTACACATTTTAACTTCATAAAAGCTCACCACTTAATAAAACTCATATTACAACCATAAAAATGAAAAAGGTTTCATTCCAATCTTTTATAATTCTTTCAGTCTAAATCCACTTTCGTCACTTAATCCTACTTCATATCTTTCTTGAAAACTCATATTTAAAACAGCACTTTGGGGTGCTAACAGAAGAAGAGAAGAACTAACTGGAGTAATAAGTGCAAACAATATGAGCAAACAGAAACAGAAAGTGAAGATATGGAAGAAGAAAAGCAGATTAGATTCTAATATTTGTAGGATGTAAAGGAAGTATTTCAGAAGAGTACCGAGTCCTTACGGTTCCAGATATCTTAAGTAATCTTCACATTACACTACTTAATCTCTCTAGCTATGCAAACTTTTTCCCATATCATAACTTCACCACCATTCATTACGAAACTCTTTAAAACTATCGGAATGGAATGATCACGTTGATTTTTACCTTTTAATCACACCTAGATAAGAAGAGATACTTAAAATAAGAGTACAGGAACAAAGAGCACGAATCTTACTCTATAATGAATTAAAATAGTTATGTAATTTCCTTGTTGTCTATCAGAATCTCAATGCTAGAATAACTATTTGTATAATTGAACACCCAGTGCACGTGAAGTTGGGCGCACGAATAAAATTTTAATGAATCTGAATAATTTGATTGTGCAATGTTGGATGTGTAAAAGTCTAAAGTGAATACGTCGGTTGAAATGGAAAAGATGGGTGATTAAATGCTTTGTATTTGTAGAAGGTAATCGATAAAAGAGAAGGGGTTAAGCGATGATGCATTGAGGTATTAATTGATGTGTAGTGAAAAGCTAGTTAAAGATAAATAGAGTGAGGAACATATAAACAATGTAGAAAACTGTCTATAAAGGAGATGTAGTGACAGACAAAATAAAAGAGGGAAAGAGCTCCGTAAAAGTGATATAGAGTGAGAAATATATAGGAAGAAACTAACAGCCTATGTGAAAGACAGGGTGAGCGAGAGAAAGGAAAAAGTATATAAAGAGAAAGTAAAGTCTAAACAAAAGATCTATAGGAGCTATAAATATAAACGGAAAATAGAGAGCTCTGTAAAAGAGATATAAAGTGACAGACATATAATTATAACGTAAAAAGTTGTCTAAAAGATAGCCAAAGTGACATTTATATACAGAAAAAGTGATGAGCAGTGTAAAAGTAATATAGACTAACAGACAAATTAAAAGAAACTGATGGGCTGTATTAAAGAAATATCAAGAGAAAGACTTATTAAAGTAAACAAATAAGAAAAGACATTGTGAAAGAATAGGAGTTATCGGGAAGAGCACTGCCCTACACCCGTGGGTTAACTTCCGGCGAGATTAGCCGAGAAATACTGCGGTTCAGTTGGACCATCAAAACCCCACTGCAGAGCTATAAACGCCGAGGCGGTCAATCAAGGCTTAATTGCTTCTGTTGGCAAATATAGGAGTTTTGGCGAACGCCTATATATTCCCCATCACAAAAATAATCGTGGAAGTATTCTTTCAGAATCCGCCGAAGGCAAAGTCCCAAAGACGTACCCTCTCCTGTGGAGAGGGCCCCAGGTCGTGGTGGTGAGCTTTCTCTACGTTGCTCCCAAGTGAGCCAAGCCCCGCAAGTACAAAAGGTATTTGGTGGCCTCTTTTAAGACGTTTATGCAACCGTCCACTGACGGTGCTGGTGTCATATCAGCCCGCAGCTAGGTTCTTATTTGGAATGACGGCGTCGGGACCGAAAGACCCGTCCAAAAGAAGCACACAGTCTCAGCCGTACAGGAGTTTCCCCCCTCGGGCGTATAGAGAAGAATCTTCCTCTTTGTAGCGTCTACTTTGAAAATCTTCACAGAGCTTCTACTTCTGGTAACCACCCCCTAAATAGGAAGATATTTACACTTTTCCATTCCTCGTTGACGCGGTGTGTCGTAGAAATTTAATTCCAATGATTATTTTGGGTTGTCGTAGTCCTTCCCGAACAAACGAAGGAATCGAGCAATAGCGATAACTGCTTAATTCTACGAAATATATATATATATATATATATATATATATTATATTACACTGGTGTCAGGTATTTATGAGTCATTCGTGAGGATTAAACCAAGGCTTTCAAAGTGGTAGTTTGAGGATTTCAAGAGACAAAACCTTTGTAATTAATTATTTGCAGGGGTAGACAAACGTTCCTCTAAACTCGTTGGGTACCCCCCCCCCCTCCCCCCCCAACACACATAACTGTTTATCGAGCGTAAAATTTGGGTCAATAGAACGCTTTTATACTCTCTCGAGTGCGTGCAGTTTTGAAGGGGGAGGGGGGGGGAGAAGCAAGTCAGAATGTCGTCGTTTGACATATTTAAAACACAAGGAGAATCTTTACACGATTAAGTGGGAGAGAATTGATGTCCTAAATACAAAGAGATGAAATGACTGCGAGAAAAGAAAAAAAGAAAGAGAAAAAGAAGAAAATAAAAAAAGAAGAAAAAGAAAGAGAAGAAAAAAGAGAAAGTGATAACGAAGAGTTGAGATTACGAATCTTTGGAGCAAAGAAAATCTCATTCTTCATCACGAAGCAATCAAACCCCATCTTCAAGTCCTTCTCATCAGGACTCCCCGAAGTATCTTCTTGAAGACATACACCGTTGTCCTTCACTCCTCTTCCCCTCCAAGTAAGACGCCCTTGAAGGTAAAGCAATCTTGTATTGTCATCCCCATATTCCCTCGCTAATCCTAACCTGCATTCAGCTTTCGAATTAACTTCCCGCTAAATTGTAATTAATTCCTCAAGTTCGAGTTAACTTTAATTTTGTCCTCTGTCATATCGTAAATCAACATAATTCATTAGCTACCTTTATTAAGTAATTTTTCTCCCTTTTTGTATATATATATTTATATATATATATATATATATATATATATATATATATATATATATATATATATATATTGCTCCATTGATCATATATATTAAAATTATATTTTGGGGTCTTGTTCTTTATATATCCTTTAAAATGCAACTTGGCAAGCCATTAGTCAAAACCCGGTCAACCGTAAATCTCCCTCTCTATTAATCGCCCCAGAACATATCTCA
This sequence comes from Ceratothoa steindachneri, assembly GCA_963969495.1. NCBI lineage: Eukaryota > Metazoa > Arthropoda > Malacostraca > Isopoda > Cymothoidae > Ceratothoa > Ceratothoa steindachneri. Next base: position 102,926,995 of record OZ018327.1, on the reverse strand, counting down.
AGCGGCCTTTGGTCGGCTTTCTGCCCATTCTTGTATACGACTCTGTGCTCGAGCTAGTCTACATAGGCATCCCTCTACAGTGAGAGACATATAAACAAGGAGTAAAGAGTCCTGTAGAAGTGAGATGGAATGAGACAAATACATATAAGGAACGTAAAGAATTCTGTAAATGAAATATAGAGTGACATACATATAACCAGAAAGTAAGGAGTTTGGAAAAAACGCGAATATTGTGAAATGCATATACATATACGAAAGTAAATAGCAATTAATGAGCACATAAAAGTTTTAGATTAAAAGTAAAAAAAATGGAAAATAAAGAGCAATGCATAAATCAAATAGAGTGACAGACATGTAAATAGAATGAAAGAGCTTTGTAAAATACATATAGTCAGACACATAAAAAGAAAGTACTGAGCAGTTAAAGAACATATTGATTAAAATTCGTTTAACAGAAACTAAAAAACTGTGTAAGAGACAAATATAGCAAGAGAAATATAAACGGAACGAAAAAAGTTTAGTGAAAGTAAAAAAGAATCACATTCATATTCAAAGATACTAAAAATCTATGTAAAAGTCAAATATAGTGCCACCAATATTATCACGAAAGTAAAGAGGTCTGTAAAATAAATAAAGAGAGTCAGATATATAAACAGAAAGTATTTTCGTGTATAAAACACAGATCGAGTGGGAGATTAATAGAACAAGAGTGCAGCGTAAACCAACATTAGAGCTGTGTAAAGGACGTATATCCTAAGAGACATATAAGGAGGAAGTAAAGAGCTCTTTAAAATGCCAAATAGGGGGGCAACTTAAAATGATAACGTAAGGAAATCGATACCTTCCATATAGAGTTGCAAAATATTAGTAGAAACTAAAGAACTCCTGAAAAGCCATATAAACTGAAGGAAATATAAAGAGAAATAAAAAGCTTGTAAAAGACATATGGATTAGGAGTTATAAACCGTAATTGAAGAGATCAGTAAATGAGAAAAAGATTGATAGATATATAAAGAGAGAGTAATGAATGTGTAGAAGACATGTAGATTGACAGGCATAATCAGAAAGTAAAGAGTATTCTAATAGATATATGTATATAGAGAGAGAACAACATATAAACAGAAAGCAAAGAGATGTGAAAAATGCAGAGATATATCTATATATTTATATATATAAAACTGGTAATTAATTTGTTCCTTAGGAATCTGATATTTAACAGGAATATGAAGACCCAGGTGATTACACTAATTATTTATTGGCCGGACGTTTCGAACCTTTACTAGGACCATCTTCAGCGACTATGCCGACTAATGAGAAGGGAAAGGAACATTAATTGATAACAGTTAAAAGAATGCATCAAATAATGGCTAAAAAAGCGGAAGAAGGCAAGTTAAAATAATAAGATTAACAATTATTAAAATTAAAGTAAAAACACTAATAACAATATAAAGAATTAAATAATACTACCCAGTGTGATTGGAAAAAAAGAATAGAAAGTGAAATTATAGCATAAACTGACTTGAAGATCACATATTAAAAGTTACTGGAGTAAACAAAAAATAACCTATTATATTAAATTGTAAAAAACAACAAAAAACCCGAAAACAAATCAGAATGAACAAAGTCACTAACCTTTATCGTGGGAGTTGAGAAATCAACTAACGAAATTTGTTCGGTTAGTCGGTTGGCTAGTTAATCTATTGTTGGTTATATTGTGAATAGTTTAATTGAAGAGGAATAATTACTTAGGTTTGGATTTATTTTAGTGATTCTAAGATTTTCAAATCGAGAGAAGTTAAGGCTAAAGATAATATGGTAAATGAATTAGAATTAAGAGGATGATGGTGATACTCAGAATGTTGCCTGTTTTTCACTTAACCCAAGCTCTTGCAATCTGCTTACCTGAATGCCCTAATAACCATGACCACCGGGATGTTCTTTTTCTTTGCGAGTGCAGTCATTTTGAACTTGGAAGCAATTTTAGAGGCCCTCCTCAGAGCCACTGAGTAGAAAACTTGAGGTTTGCCAAAACGAGGAGGATCATTAAGATTTTCTCCATTCTTGAGTCTAAGCGCGACTCGCTTGGGCTATGTCGTACTTGTTGTGGCCCACGCAAAGGAGAGAAGAGATCTCGATTCTTTTGACTTCCATCTTGACACACCTGCACAGAATGGAAAAGAGGTTTTAGTGACACGTGCCTGAAAAGCAGAACTTTAAGTTTGTTCGACGAAACCTCTTTTATAAACAAGAGGTAATGACCTATTTAAAAGACATATAAATTAAAACATATACATATGAAGTAAAGAGCTCTGTAAAAGTCATATATTGAGAGACATAAAATCAGAAAGTCAAGGGCTGTGTAAAAGAAACATGAAGTGTCACTCATATATACAGTAAAGAAGAGCTATGCCCAAGACAGATAGAATGAAACAAAAACAGAAGTAAATGAGCTCTATAAAAGACTTATAGATTAACAAAGATATAAAGAGAATGTACGTGCTCTCTAAGAGGCCAGTAGAGTGACAAAAATATAAACAGAAATTAAAGAGCTCTGTAAAATACATATTGATGTACAGATATAGGAACAGAAAGTATAGAGCTCTGTAAAGGGCATAGAGAGTGATAGACATATAAACAGAAAGGAAAGAGCTCTTTAAAAGACGTATAGAATGACAAACTTATAAGCAGGACTCTGTAATAGACACTGTTTGACACGAACTTAGTAAGAGACACTGTTTAACACACATCTGAACAAAATGAAAAGAACACTGTTCCACAAAGTATATATATATTGCGTGACAGACATAACCTGAAAGTTTTGAGATGTGTAAAAGATATATATATAGTGGAAGACATAAAATCTAAATTATTGTTATACAGCAAAAAATATTCTGATATGTGAAGAAAACGAACAATACCTGTCGCATACTAATTTTAACTTTACATCCACCTTTACAAGAGTCCTTTCAATACCTTCACTATAGAATGAATTAATAAAAAAATAGATGCTAATTAAATTTCACGACAAAATTCAGTTAGAATCAAGAAAACACAATAAGAAAGAAAGAGTAGAAAAAGTAAAATAGTGAAAATATGCTAATCCTAACGGATCTTTTAACACCAGTCCATTTCAGATCGGATTATTGGGATCAGTTAGGAACAAATTGAAATTTCCCGGAAAAAATCTCATCGAAACAAAAGATCTATTTATAAGGCCTCGTGTACGATAGCCTCATTTATCCAAAATTCTAAGTGATTTCATCTTTATTTACATATCGAAAATGCTTGGAATTTATAATTGTAATTTTGGGAGTATTTTTACATTAATATTAATTAAGTATTCAGCATAAAATATTTATAAATCGCATCAAGGGGGCTTATTCAGCTCTTTTCCTTTATCATTATTCAATATCTTTATATGTAATAATTTTTTTTCTTATTCTATTTGTTACTCACATTATTTGTTCTCAAAATGCCCTCAATTAGCAGCTTCTTTCCCTTTTCTGTCTTAAAATAAAAATGGTTTTATCTCTTCAGTTATGCGCTGCCTGCCATTTAGGGGCGCATAGATTGACTAGAGGGGTCTTTGTTACTCATCTTCTAGGGTTCGAATTCCACTTTAAAATAGGCCTTCACTAAAATAGGCCTTAGATAGTCAAACCGGTAGCAAAAATATACCTAAACTATTCTTTTTTTTAGTATTTTCTGCCTTTAAAGATAATTGTTTTTTCCTTGTTTATTACTTTTGTAATTCGTATGTCTTTCTATTTAACATTCCAACAAGCTAGGCTGTGTATTTTAAAATCCATTCACCCTGCAAGAAAAGAGAAAAGTGTTGAATAATGGTAAGTCATTTACAAGTGGAAATGTCACGACTACGCGACCCGGATGTTTTCCTTGAGTAGGACCACACGACTTGGTTGCGAGACAAGTATTAAGGGCAATGACCGACAAGAAATATTTAAACCTTTGAATACTTCAAAGTACACCGGCCCAGAAAATTCTTTTTGCTTTTTTTTACTCATCTATCGCTTGTCTAAACAGCAAGGAACAATGACCGCTACAGGAGGAAGATATATGCAAAATTAAAAACTCTATAATTTCGACCTCGAGTGTTTGAAGGAGAATAAGATAGTTTACGTTAAAGGAAGAAAAATATGGTAAAAATAGCTAAATGAATAAAAAGAAATTAATCCAAGAATGAAAATGCAACGCAAATTGATACCGATATCTCATCTTAAAGCACCAGACCCCCTACCCCTGCTTTAACCTTTTCAGGGTTTTCCGTTGTGTCTTTATAGAAAACATCTCCAATTTACGCTTTTTATAATTAAAACTAAAGGTTTAATTTCTTGATTTGTATTCAGGAACCTCACAGAAATCTAATATTCTATTTACGCTTTTTATAATTATAAATGGAGGTATAATCGATTCGTTTGTATTCAGATTCGTCATAAAAACAATTATCCCAATTTATGCTTTTTATATTTAGAACTCACGAGGTTTAATCGTATCTTCTGTATTCAGGGTCGTCATAGAAACCAAATCCCCAATTTACGCTTTTTCTATTTATAACTCACGAGGCTTAATCCTATATTTTTCTATTCAGGGTCGTCATAGAAACCTAAATTCCCAATTTACGGTTTAAATAATTTAAAATAATCTACATATCCTCGTCTTAAATTATTTAGGATCGCCATAGACACCAACCGCCCAATCTACACTTTTTATAATTAAAACTCACAGGTTTTAATCGCCTATATTTTATTCAGGCTCGTCATAGAAAACTAAGTTCCAAGTTTTGTTTAATTTGTTCCAATTTCAGCAATTTAACCAAATCCCCCGGAAAATAAACAATGAAATTTATGTATTTTTTAAATGATGCAAGCAAGGACGATATCTACACTGGTAGTGAAAAGGGGATGTGACGGGCAGACAAAAATGCCATAAGATATTTTACTAATTGCAACAAGAAATTACTTTAACTAACGAGAGCATTTGTACTGGGAACAAAGAAGGGGGAAGTAGAGGCAAATGGAGTTAATAATCGAGAAATAATAAAGAAGCAGTAGAGAAAAAAGATGTCAATAGATCATTGGTGATTTTCCGGAAGCCAAATCCCATGAGAGACAAGTTCGTATAACAAACACAATTGCTCTAAAATACGAACGGAAAACTGTTTTGAAGAACCCTGTTGCATGAAGTTTGATTTCCTATTTTAAGGTGAAGGGGGCTTTCCCTGACCCATTGTTTTGCTATGTGGTTATTGCTGACCTCCCCCTCTGAATTTCGCCAAGTAGTCCCCTCTAAATAATTATGATTAAATCTCTTTCACACTATTTCCGTCATCCAACTATCCTCACTAATCTTTTTGTATAAATGCACTCGTTGGTTTTTATTTCTTAGTTTGGGGGAAATAACTAACACGAAAAAAAGGTAATTTTTGAACTTATAATAAGGGAAAAATGTTCAAATGAATAAATTTATTACGAGATCAATTTCGAGACTGGTTTCGAAAATGCACTAACTTCCAAAACTAGTAACATATCTCCAAGGAAATTGCTGTACCCTGAGTTGACCTGTTTATGGCCCCAAATATACCCAAGAAACATACGCGAATGGAGGTAATCTTCTATAAACTACTTATGTAAAATTAACGAAATCGACGCTACCATTCGGTGACTAACAGCAACCAATGCTAGTCAGCTTCGTTTGCTGTGAAAAGTAATGGTTGCACATATGCTCTACTCTGTGCGGACTCAGCGTAAACATTTATTTCGTAAATTTTCTAACAATACCGAAAATATTTTAGTATTTTTTTTCTTTTTCTCGCCATTTCTAATCACTAAAACTGCTAAATCTATGTAGTTAAATAAAATCCTAGCAAAAGTATAGCAACACATGCGTTTCATCACCGAAAGTTATAAGGTTGCTTGGATATACCATATGTTGCCTTGTTATGAAATTTCGAAGAACCAAAACCTTGGTAGCCATGGATACTTATCTACCCCTAAGTGAGAATCAATGTTAATTCGAAGGCTGGGAATAACCGATTATATCAAAATCAGAAAATCTTTAAAAATATTGCAATGACTTTTCGCATTCAATTGATTAGTTGATGTGAAATCTGTTGTGAACAGTAAGCGTGAGTCGTAATTCTAAGCACTTTCCACTACTAATAAGCTCATAGTATGCAATTGCGTATGTTTACCTGCAATGAAGCAAAAAAAGACGCTAAATAAGTGATTAATAAGTATAAGGGTCCAGCAAAAAAAGAGCCCAGAAGGATGAGGGTCTAATGAGCCAGCTGTGAATAGAAAAGTATTCGGTAATTGTAATTAAAGTATCTGCTGGTCTTCTTGTGAAGCATATGAGCTAAAACAGTGGTTTAAAAGCGGTACAATGCTGTAATAAAATATGTGTATAAGTGTGGACTCAAGAAGGATATTCATGAGAATTACATGAAAATATTTGTAGGCCAGAACACCAGGCAAACATAAAATTATCACAACGAGTGATTTAAAAAAGAGCTTGAGGGTTGTTTGTAAGGAAAAATATTGTTAGAATAAGGTGAAGGTTATATTTACCAGGATTATTACTTAGTCGTACTTAAAACTAAAAAGCGAAAAAACGTATTTACTCAACATTATTTTTCATAAGAGTGATAAAAATATGGAAAATATAAATAAGAGGTCTATGCCATTAAGGTACATTATAGGAGTAGCCTGAAGCGTCCGTATTCAAGACCCTAGATGTAAGGAAGTCATCTTCCCTTACTGTAGATCAAGTTCAAAAAACTTGTATCAATTATTATATCTTCTCTCTACATATTTTTCTCGCAAATTCATTGTACTCTATGCTTCCGTTTCTATACCACCCACACATTCTGTCCATGAATTTATTGAAGGCTTCTCTAAGGTTAACTTATCTTTTATTACAAATATGCTAAAAATAGGCAGCCAAAGTATGTGGAGCACAAGAAATGGACTCTCAACTGGCAGCCATTGCAAAACGAAGAAATGGACTACTTTATTTGGAGGCAGCGCGCAACATTGTTGTGAACGCGGGAATTACGTGAGCCCCCTTAAACTGGACATCCTTTGCTCTTGCTTCAACGAGGAAATATTAGCATATTCTAAAATAGACATTAAAAAATACGGGATTTTAGAGGTTGGGCTTCGGAATGATAAGATTAAGGACAGTAATTCAGATTGCCAGAATTAAATGGATTTTCCAAAGCGGTGCTTCATATATTTTGGAGACACGGAAAAGCTGGTTAGCTCTTGAAACTAACCGTTACACTTGCAATGAAACTATGATCTACAAAAGTTTATCATTATCCATCCTTCCCTAACTACCTATCTACACAGAGTGAAGTACTTTTGTGTGGTATATTGTGGACGAATAATTAATTTTTTAAAGAATTTGGTGCACATAGATCTAATCTCGAGACGAATGATTTTAAAAAGAGTATCGCAAAAGAAAGGGGAGAGATTAGGGGAAGATAATATATATTTTAGGTACATATTTCGATGAGTCAAAGAAGAAGTCGACCAGGTGCCTCAGTATTTTCAAGTATTTTGTAGGAACGTAGAAAAAAAACACATAGCACATTAGAGAAAAGGTGAATATAATAATCCTGAGACTCCTTATAACACATATATTTAATGAATCTCCCATTAGCCTAAATGATTCAATTCTGGATCTCAAGCGTTAAACTGCTCGAATCAGATGAGAGATTAAAGTTCTATGGGGTGTTAATAAATATCTCTCTTTCTCCCTCTCGATGACGCTTCATACGTAAAAGTTGAGTGGATTGATGTTAGGTGAGGCAGGAAGCTATGTTTCTGGGAGAACATGGTCGTGAAAATTGGAACGCATGCAAGCTTGGATTGTTCTAGCCTTATCAGATGGTGCAGTCTTCTTGTAAGGTGTCAGGTGTTCCGTTACTCCCATTTCTATCCAGGGCCTCACAAACTTCTCTGAGACCTCTGTGTAGGCAGCACTATTGACTCGTATGACCTGTGAATAAAATAATCGGGCATAATATCTCCTTTACTACTTAAGACTCCCAGAACCATCACAGTTCCTTGGAATTTGGCAGGCATTATAGTTGTAACCACCCCTAGCACTGTATAGCCATTTTTCTTTCCTTAGATTAACATTTTGGTCACTGTCGAAACTTTTCTCATCAGAGAAAAACCAAATCATTCTATCTTCTTCTTGTTTCAAAATAGAGAGCTTTCACCTTTAACGGATCAAACGATTAGTTCTGCATCACAATGATATGAACTAACCTCTCTGCATCCATAGGACGTTTAATGGATATCTTCAACCACAACTCTTCTGATGGTTCATTCTTAATAAATAAAGTCTTTTGCAAGATCTCAATGGAATTGCAGGGTTTTCTTGAAATTTATCCAGTACTTCCTGGTATTAGAGTTTTTTTCATGTGTTTTATGATTGGGTCTGCATCAGCAACTACCAGGTCTTTTCTAACTTTGGTAACGAAGGATCAGGCAACTTTCACCAATCGAGTAATCTCTATATCATTATTTTCAGCTTTTATAGCAACTATTACAGCATTCCTTTTCATTTGATTTGTCCCTTTGATGTCATTTACTAATAATCTGAAAAAGAAATAAAGAATAGTTATATGAAAATTAGAGTTTTTCACAGAGATGTCTTCAAAATCCCGATGTACCCTGTATATTAGGGGGGAGCGTAAATGGGGCGTTTTGCACTTATTTTCAAAATCTACAACGCATTAATGAAATTATGATGCTCACTGGCTAGAAAATACTGATTCTCAAGTCTTAGCTGATTTAATTGATATCTTGCGGTGCCACCATGACACTTTATTTAGAAAAATAGTAAATATTAACCTGATTTTCCCGAAATAATGAGTCTCTTGTAGAATTATAAGTTACATTCCAATAACGTTATTTTCTTCAAGATACCCTAAATGAATAACATATTACAATTATATTCTGATAATCAAACATTTCGAGGTTCAGCAACGCTACTAAACTCGCGCCAAATTATGTGAAAAGTACCAGTTTACTAATACAGCTTTCAATTTAACTCCAAAACAATATATTTATTTCTGAGTTAGGCTAGGACCCACCACGGGGAAGTTGTTGTACTTTGGGATCCAGCTTAGCCTAACCTATTCTCCCCTCCTTTTGAGCTAACCAATTGTTGTGTTTACGCTGCAAACTGCGTCTTGTTTCAAAACTGGGCATTTTCTGGCGTGGTTCTATTCTTGAGCGAATGAATCTATCTCTGGATTTTTGTCCACAAACCGAAGAAGAAGCTTCAGTGACTAATTTAACACATCTTTCTACAGCTTGTGTGTGACAGGGCAGATGTGGAAAATTCCTTTTTCCTTTGGATTGAATGAGCTGATCTATTTCTTCTATAGCAAGGTTTTGAGTCAACGGAGGTTCAGTAATATTTCCACTTTGCCATGAGATCATATCAGTGTAATTAAGGGTATTAAAGTTAAGATCAGGTATTTTAAACATTCTAACAGTTTTTCCTTTACTTTGTTCTCTAAGCTTCTTTATTTTTTTCCATCCAAGTTCAAGAACAACGCTATTATCATCGTTGATCATGCAGAGCAATAGGTTTTCAAGATGAGCATAAAAAACATCGCGTTAAATGAGAGGATGAACGATATTTTTAATTTCAAGTCTTAGCGTGCGTGTGAGTTCAATAGTCTTAAATAGATGGATAGGTCCAGTTTGCGAAGAAGAAGCCACTTTAATTTCAAACTAAATCGGAAGGTATATTTTCATTACTTACTCGACCATTGTTTTGAGAGCATCAGATTTTAAAGGGGGCGAGACATATAATTGTAATATACTATTTGCCTTTGTTAACTATCGAGAATGAGCCAATTTGCCTAGGTTCCCCTTTAGTAGATCTCAGTTTAAATTTCCATTTAAAATATACATGATAATTTTACATAGATATTTCTGATTAGTACTTAGATCTGATTGATCTATGCTAGGCAAATTTGATGGTATCGGTTCAAAGGTGGTAATGTCTAGTTTTTGACACCCATTAAGTTTTTTACCAAACTCAGCAGTGTAAGTAAGCCCTTGGACCTGCAGTGTTACCATCCAGGGTTGAATTAGGTGGCTAAGAGGTAATTCATTGGCATGTAAGTGCCATATGAACCAATAAAATGGTTTATTCAATTTGAGTTCCATCAATCTTACGACACCTCCTTTTGCTCTGCTATTAACTGCAGTGCCGTCGCATCCAATCGCTACAATACTGTTCTTATCATCGCACTTTTTAGATAAAAAATCATTCAAACCATTAAATATTGCTTTAGCACAACCTGTCTGTACTGATATATGGCCAAAGTATTTGGATCCAGGTTCTTCAAGGATCGAGATATGCTTTCTATTACAGTTTCTTTAAAAGATTTGCCACTAATATCTTTTTGCTTAAGAGTCTCATCATTTCGTCCGTCATTACTAGAGTCCTAAGATGCATTTATCAACTCTGGCGTATTTTACTTGAAGAAAATCTCGGTGTTTTTGGCGACTCTTTCTTACATTGGAACGAGAAAGTACAAATGATGGATTTATTTCAGAACATCCCGAATTGTCATGCAATACAGAACTTGCAATGAGGATGGCAGCTCGGTCACAAATACCAGTTCTGTCACAAGCTGATGCTAATCTAGAAAAATTGCCCATTTTGTTGTTGTGTTTTAATGAGTTTCTCTTTTCTTTCCTTTATTGATGATGGTTCCACAAAATCTGGGTCTTTTGTGGAATTACTTTCTATTTCAGATGAGGATTCTGACGACAAGATAACTTTCAGATGTCCAACAATTTCATGTGCATAACAAATCTGTTATTTCTTATAACTTTTAAATTTTCTTCTTCTCTCAAATAATTCTTCATTTTTTTAAAAAAAATTTCAGGTCAATCCCTCCAATGGCCCTTTTCCTTTCTGTTCTCTGGTCTGTTAAATACATTTTCTCTCCCCCTGGTACTTTTCTGTGCCGTTTACAAGTGCAGTTTGAACAAGATATACAATTACAATTTGAAATATCAAACAGAGTTTCTTCTCCCTTACTTCTGAAATCATCAACACTTTTCTTGAAGCTTGGATTATCTTTATGACTTCTCATTGATTTGAAAAGAACCCTGTATTTTTAGCGGTAATCAAAAATCATTTTTGTTGTTCTGTTATATGACACACATGGATTAGAAGATTTCATCCACAATGGTTTTACTTTATTTACAATTAGTTTTAAAATATCACTTACTGAAGGATTTTTATTTGTGTTTCTTTTATGAATCTTTCTCTCAAACAAATAACATTTCACCATGTCTGAATAAGTCGGCAACACTATTTCACTTAAATCACAGGCATTACCAAAAATGGTACAGTCCGGTTCATTCCTTTTTTAATTTACTTTCACTTATAAACTTAGGTTTTCATCAATTATTAATAGGTAGCAAGGTAAATATATCGAACTTCTGAAATTTAAAGTTTTAAATATGTATTAGACCATATAACTGAACTTAACTAGGTATAAGACAGCGATGGAAATATTACAACCTAACTCTCACCGTAGTGGATCTGTAACTCATATTTGTGATTGTTGACATCCGTGGGGCAGCCCATCGTAGGTGGTAACTGCAGCGAGACATTTATACGTCTGGTTGTAGGCAAATGCGCGTCACGTAGTGGGGGCAAGCGCTAGGCAACCTACGACAGACTGAAGACTCGGCAGCCCCAAACAACCCCCCTGCTGCGTTGTAGGGCTATCTCTTTAGGTAGCGGCTAGAAGAAGAATAACCTCGATAATAAAACCAGGACTGGGGGTGATTATAGGCGAGCACCAGCAGACCGGTGTCTAAGCAGCTCCCTGCAGCCGAGGACGAAGCCTGGTCGTAATGAGTCCTATCCTAACACCAGGAATCTTCTCCTCTTGGTCAATATACGGGTAAGAAGTGAGCACGCCTTCTTATTTGTTTAAATCTAGTGCAGGTTTGATGTCCTTATCAAACCGACCCTTACCAAGTCCAGCGGCTATGGCTGTCTAGGGGGGGGAGTTTGTCCGGGATGAAGGCCGGCTCTCAGCTGGGCAGCCGCTCGTTGGGCGGCGGAAGCAAATATGGTGTTCTCTCCTGGGATGAGACGGCAAGCGAGTCGGGTGTCAACCTTCGTTACTAAGACGCTCTTTTCAGGACCACAATGCTTAACCACGAATAAGGGAGTGGCGTAGAAAAAGTTGACTGAAAATTGCCTGCCTGAAAGTCAGTCCAGATGGAGAACCACGCTCGTCGGATCATTCCCATTCTGTGGTCGAAATAATAAATATGATATAAAAGTCGTAGCATGGAGCGTCTGTACTATGCTAGACTTTAACCTTCATATCGACAGACCGGCTAGACGCACTGCTCTCATTGCCCAGGAACTGGCCCGATATATCATTGACGTTGCTGCTCTGTCGGAGACCAGACTTCCGGATGACGGTAGCCTGACTGAAGCCCAAAGTAGCTAAACCTTCTACTGGAAAGGATATCCACGGTGTCGGTTTTGCAGTCAAGAATTCCTTTGTGCGACTAATTTAGGACACACCCATTGGCGTTTCAGCACATCTCATGAAGATGCGGGTTCCTCTCAAAAGGGATCGACATAAAAACTATCTTCAGCTGCTATGTCCCTACCCTCAACAGCCCTGAGGACATCAAGGATACCTTCTATGAACAGTTGGACGCGGAACTGGAGCGTGCACCGATTTCAGACAAGTTGATATTTTGGGGAGACTTTAACTTGCGAGTGGGCTCCTCCTACGAGCCGTGGGCCAGAGTTGTTGGCAGACACAATATAGGTAATGTTAATGCCAACGGCCACTGCCTACTTTCTTTCTGCTCTCAGAACCAGTTTATCATTACCAACACCATCTTCAAGACGAAGAAAATTTACAAGGAACAAGGAAGCACCCTCAGTCTAATCAATGGCACATGCTGGACTACGTGATCGTTAGAGAGAGTGATCGACAGGTCGTACTGCTGACCCATGCAATGCGAGGAGCCAAGCGCTGGACGGATCACATGCAGGTTTGTGGCTCCCTCTTTTTTCGCATCCGACAAGCTACGAGAAAACAACCTGAAAAACAGAAGCTTAACTGTGCCCTGCTCAAGGAAGAACTCAATAAAAGGAAGAACTCAATGACTGTGTGGTCGGTATCTGCTGCTTCGGCGGAGGTCTTTGGTTACCCCGAGCGAAGAAACAGAGGTTGGTTTGACAACAGTATATTTGACATTCGGGTTCTTCTGAAAGCAAAGAACTGGGCATATCAGGCTTTCATGAACACCCCTTCTTCGGACTACTTGAAGAGACAGTGGCAAAGCATGCGAGCTGAGGCTCAGAGAACACTTTGAAGCATGGAAAATGACTAATGGCATGGGATTGCTTGCTGATCTGCAGGGTTTTGCGGATTATGGAGACCTTCAGAACTTCTACAGCTATCTTAAACAAGTGTATGGATCAGCTAACCGCTCCCCTGCTCCAGTCAGGTCCCAGGATCGAACACTCCTACTCACTAGATGGATCGAAGTCATGGAACGGTGAAGGGATCAATACCGAGATCCTCTCAATACTTGCAATCCCTGTGACCCACTCAGCTTGATCCCATCTCTGACAGGCCCACTACTCAGAGTTAGATACCCTACCATCACTAGAATAAGTCAAGAATGCGATCCATAGTTTGAGCAACAATATATTACCCGTCGTTGATGGTGTCCTTGGTGAGGTCCTCAAGCATGGTGGCGACGCTCTGCCCCTTCGTCTCTACGAAATAATCTCTAAAATATGTCAGGCTGATCGTGTACCACATCAATGGAAAGAGGCCAGGATTATATCAATCTAAAGAACAAGAGCGACCGAACTGTGTGCAGGAAAAGCTGGGAAATCTCACTCTTGGCTATCGCTAGGAAGGTCCAAGCAAAGGTATTGCTCCTGCGGCTAAACAAATACATCGTTGAGGAAGTGTGCCTGGAAAGTCAGTGTGGCTTCCGTAGTGAACAAGGAACCATAGACATGATTTTTCTGGCCAGACAAATACAAGAAAAGTGCCATGAACAGCATCAGAACTTGTGTCTGGCCTTCATTGATCTGACGAAGGCATTTGCCACAGTTAACCGGAAGATATTGTGGCACGTCATGCGAAAGTTTGGATGCCTTGATAAGTTCACTGCGGTTACTCGAGCTTTTCACGACATAATGAGGGCGAGCCTAGTCATTGCTAGTGCACTAAACACCATCACAGATATCTACAGCACTCTTGCGTTCGTCATCAACTTAGACAAAACTGAGGTGATGTACCAGTGGTCCGGTGTTGATCCTTCAAGTGGAGCCGGTAATGAATGTCGCTGGAGCTGAGCTCAAGACCTCGCCCCAGCTCACTTACTTCAGTAGTGTACTGTCGGCTGTCGGCAGACAGGTGATACAAAACCTTAGACTTGCAACGAAAGTCGCCGTGCATAGAGCTGTGTGCCTCAGCGTGCTGCTGTATGGGACCAAAACACTCACCCTATACCGGAAACACATCAAGCTCGTGGAAGCCTTCCATGTGCCGTGCATTAAGAGGATCCTCACCCACAGTTGGCCAGATTGTGTTCTTCATACTGATATGCTGGAGCGCGCCGATGTATCAAACATCGAGTGCATTCTTTTTGGCAGACAGATGTGATGGCTGGGTCATGCGCTTCGAATGCCCGCTGATTGCATGCCAAGGCGTACCCTTTACACGCAGCTGTCGGTGGTGAGACGCTCCCATGGCGGCCCGAAAAAGAGGTACAAGGACCAAGCTAAAGGGGCACTGAAAATCTTCAACATCAACCTAGATCATCTCGAAGCCACAGCAGCTGACAGGGCTGGGTAGCGCGCTGCCTGCCATCGTGGTGCTGCACACTTTGAGGAACAACGGACCAGTCGGCGAAGCAAATGTCGCCAGCAGCGCCATGAGTGGGAACTCCAGCATCCTTTGCCGCTTGTGCCAGACCTTCAGTGCCCTGAGTGTGGCCGTCAGTGTGGATCATGCATCGGCCTTCCCAGTCATCATCGCGCCCATCCTTGGAGACCACCCTGAAGACATCTGTCATCATCGACCTCCATGGAGACCCCTTAGCAAAGTAAGCAATGGTGGCAACTAAAGATGTTGTCCTTACATGCTAAGATTTTATACGCGGCATCTTGATTGTTTAAACTAATATATTACCGGTATTGCTACTTTTGTTATAAGGTAAGTAGAAAATATGGACCGCTAAAAAAAATACATGAAATATTGAATTTTAAAAACTTTAATGGCCCGGAGGCACCTAAAAGATTAGATTATCTTAAAACCCTTTAAGTACACCTTATATTATCCAACGTAGCACCTTATTATCACTGTTTTGCCTAGAATAAAAGTCGCCTTACGGGGAACATACTAGGGATTAGAACCACTTTCGATATAATTTTGTCCATGTGGGGCCAAATATAGTTAGTTGATAATGCATAGCCAACCCTTCGTAAATTTTCAAATAAAAAACTGTTAATCATGCAAATAAGTTAAAAAATATGTTCGAACGAACTACATAGTTATTATTTTAGAATCCATAGTACAAGTTTGCACTCGAAAGGGCAAGGAATTTTTATCTTAAATGTACAAATTAAATTATCTTAAGAAAATTATTCAACATTTGTATAAAAATTTAACCTCCTAACAAGGAATGCGGCACGCAAGAGACGAGCAAGATTTCGTAAGCCCCAAACTGTCATGATTCGAGAAATGCGCTTATCGATCGCAGTTTCCCATTAACGCATGAGGCACATTAGGGATGAATTAACGTTCTGAGTCGTGTAAGGTGATGAATAATTCGGTGGAGTTCGGTCTCTTTAACTTTACATTCCTGGAAAATTACGAAATGAGTTCATGGGTGGTCACCTTTTAGTTGGGTCTAAATGGGAAAACTAGTTGCTTTGTTCTTACTCCATTTAGCAAACCGGGTATTAAGGGGCCATTTCACTTCTACTCTTGCACTCCGTGTGGTTGTACGGAAACCAACATTTTCGTTTTCAAGAGGGGGGGAAAGTTAACGAGCTAACCCGCTATGGGATTACTCTTAAATTAATTTTTAATTTACGTTTTTTACTCATTTTTGGGGTTTATCCGTTTTTTTCAAGCTATTTACCATTTTTCCACTTCAATAAATCAGCTTTTTACAAACTAATGGTCCTTAGTCGAAACCTCTTCTCTAGAGCATAGGCCAAGGAGCGTTTGAATGCAAATCATTCTGAATTGTTTTGGATTTATGTTCCAAATTCTATTATCAAATATTCAATTAAATTTGCCATTTACATCTATTATTTATAGTTCAATATCCAATAAAGCAAGTATTAAATATACTAATACGGTTTATAAGTAACTATAATACAATTTTCAGTTATTAGGTACAAAACAAATATTTGAGATCCTAAAATCCACTTTCCAGACGCGCGCTACGATTTTAGAAATGACAAAGTTTATTCATGAAGTTCATATTATCATGAAGTTTTTGCATTTTTTTCTCCGTTTGTCTGCTCTTTCTCTTCTTACATTCTTCTTGCAGTCATCAACTTGTCCAGTTTTTTTAAAGTTATATGTAGTTTTGTCCTTGCCAATAATTTAAAGTAACAAAAAAATTTATACATTAACTTCTTGCCATACTCCGTCTATCATTTATGGCAATAAAAATATTTAGCGAAATCATTTTCTTACCCTACTCGATCCATGATTTATGGTAACAAAATGATTTAGACCAATCAATTTCTTACTCTACTCCGTCTATTATTTAATGCTATCCGCATCATCCTAAAATTAATTCCTCTATATGATTTTGGAAAATAAAAGTAAACACATCATTTCTGAATAAACATCATATTAAGAAATGGAGACATGTTCGTGTTTGATGAAAATGACTCTTTTAAAGAGTAAAGGCAGGTAAGATTAGATTTTCTCTTTTTTTTCTCTCGCACACATACTTAAACTCAGGGATGATTGCATTTTGGCAGGCTTTTTGAACGAACCTTCTCCCACATGAGGTTCCTCTGATCTGTATTATTGTAAACATCAAAATAAAGCAATTTGATTTTTGAATAAAATTAGGTCATTTGTTATTCAAGTAATTAATACGGTAACACTTCAGATTCGGGCGCACGGTAGATGGCGATGTTAGTCGGCTACAATTTTTGGCTACAGCATATCTCTTATGACTTCAGACGGTAGCGTCAGATGTTAACAATATCGGCGTAATATTTTTTTGTATATGAGTATATCCTGGGGGGTTGCGCCCCCCAGGCCCCCTCCAATTGATTGAAACTCAGGATCATCGCAGGGTGGTCACCCTGCAGTGATATCTCCCACACAAGCAGTCCCCTGTAATTTACTGGGCTTTTTCTCTCCCCAACAGCTTTTTACTGGCAAAAAAACCTAACCTAATAACAAACAATTCTTACTTTTATAGGTTTCTTAATTAGTTTATGCGCCTCTAGATAATCTAAAAGTTTTTTGCGATTATACAAAGTAAAGCCGAATTCGAATAACAAAGAAGCACATGGAGAGCACGAAAACACAATAACGAAAGAAAACATTTGCAAAACGGGTCCTATTTATAAGCTACGATGTTGCCAGTAAGAAGCTTTTATCGTTCGCAGTAAACAAAAAATACGAAAACAAAACAAAAAACAATAAAAGACATCAAGAAACCTTACCTAACTTAGAATAAAACTATAAACGAGCAGAGGCGCAGATATTTAGTAAATAATAGACTAAAAGTTACAAATCCCCAAAACAACAAAAAAATATAACGCCAATATTGTTCATATCTGACGCTACCGTCTGACGTCATAAGAGATATATTGTAGCCCAAAATTGTAGCCTACTAACAGCGCCATCTACCGTGCGCCCCGAATCCAAGGTATAACCATTAATACAGTCACCATGTAATTGATTTAATTTCTTTCATTCTATCTCCTCTTGGATGATCTATCTCTCGTTTAATCTTCCTTAAATGTCGGATATTTGGGGAATAGACAAATTTTCCAGTCTTCATAAAGCCCAGTTGGCGAGAGCATTTCACAGTAGAAGCATGCCTCTATTTTTCTCAGCATTTCCTGCTATGATCTTGATAAAACCGGGAAAAAAAGTAT
Source organism: Ceratothoa steindachneri (assembly GCA_963969495.1). Taxonomy (NCBI): domain Eukaryota; kingdom Metazoa; phylum Arthropoda; class Malacostraca; order Isopoda; family Cymothoidae; genus Ceratothoa; species Ceratothoa steindachneri. Next base: position 102,908,785 of record OZ018327.1, on the reverse strand, counting down.
TTGGTGAATTGATAAAAGTACATTTTCCTACCTAATTCGAGCATACTGAATTCAAATCTGAAATCAGATTCTCTCTAAATGCTACAGATTTTTCGTAATATCAACATTAATATTATAAAATAATTTTCATTTTATCACGCCTATCATCATGCCCTGAAATAATTTTGAATCATTCTTTTGTGTTATTTATAGTAAAGCAGCTTTTTTTGCACAAACATTTTATTGCATATAAGAAGAAATTTAAATTACACATTAGTATTTCAAATACTATAATAAAATAGAAGCTAAATTATTAATGACCGTACATTAGGCTGGAGGACCTCTTATTAATTTTAATCGGGCAAAAGTCTGAGTTTGTAACTCTTTCTCTTAAAGTCTTCTCTGGCTGATCTCTTCTAATCGTCCAGCAGTAGTCTGCCATCATGTGTCTATCCCAGTAACCTTGGTAGCTTTCTTCCAACGTCATCAAATCCTAATGGAAGCGTTTCCCTTGTTCGTCGCTCACGGCTCCCAGATCCTCTCGGAATTGGTCGAGGTGACTATGTAGGAAATGCAGCTTCACACTCATGTTGCATCCCAGATTACGATATGCTAAAAGAATATTATTAACCAGATCATCGTAGTTATGCGCCTTTTTGTTTCCCAAGAAGTTACGAACAACGGCAAAGAATGAGAGCCAGACTGCCTTCTCTTTTTCTTTCATGGTGTTCACGAATATAGAATCACTCAGAAGTCTTCGGAATTGGGGACCAACAACTAATCCTGCTTTTATTTTTTTTGTATGACGAAGCCCGAAACTCCGATACTATGTACTGGCCTGATCGCCAAAGGAATGTTGTTGCAGTCGATCTTGTGCCAAGTTTTTTCGTATTCAGCAGAAAGAAATAGCAGTCCGATACATAATCTTTTGGCTCTCATCACACCATGGGGATTCCAAAAGGAAGACTATTTCTCTTTCCTTTCGTCCACTTACGAAGATGTTCCACACAACTATGGCAAACAGCATGTGGGGCCCACTTCTTATCTTGATCGCCAAAAGGAAGTTCAAAATATGCCTTATAAGTGGGGATCACAAAGTTTGATATATTGCGCCTTTGACGAACTAGCATGTAACAGCCACATATGTAGCAGAAGTTGTCTGGATCATTAACGCAATTTTCTCTTAATAAAGCCATCACTCTAACATGAGACCTGAAAAAAGAATCAATAATGTCAATATTTTTGCAAAATAACTACTATTACTATCTTACTACTATGTACAGTAAAGTATTTGCTTTCTACAAGCACCTTCTCTGTCCGTCTGGAGGGCAGTTTTCGGGGAAACAAGAAAATAGAAATTACAGAATAACTATCGCGTGTAGGTAAAAATGGCTTATATTTTTAAAATCAGCATGAAAAAAACGAATAAAAATTGGTAGATAAATTTAAGTGACCCAGAAAATATGATTAAAATTGTTCCCCTGTGTAATCTTTCTCTGATTGTAAAATTAAAGTAAAATAAGACTACTTATACTTGTCTAGATTAGTCTCGTAAAAAAAAAACAAAGTTTAGTTGAGGCCAAGCACGTACAAGAATATAATTAGAAGACGTTATACATCAGATGATATCTCATATTAGGTGTGTAATTTGCTATATGAGATGCAATACGGGACTAATTTGTAACAGTTTTAGCCTCACGAACAAACATGAGCTCGATGGGGGTGAGATGAATCATCGCCTTCCTGCAGGAACATGGTTGTCTTGGGATCAATTTTTAAGTTACTTTTCTTGAGAAATAAAGATTTTGTGAATGTGGTGTTAATGCGGGCTTATATAATTTTGTCCTAAGAGATTAGGAAGTTCATAATGCCCCATAAATCAAATAGTCAGAGTTGGGTGAACAGTAACTTTATATCTTGGAATCTTGATAAGATATTTATGCGGTATTGAAAGGAGGAAAGAGAACGTGGCCTGGTGTTTTATGTTTATGAAAATATTTAGGCATTTTTTGGTTTAGTGAACAAAATTGAATGCGTATATTTCAAAGTAAAAATAATATATATATATATATATATATATATATATATATATATATATATATATATATATATATATATTTATATATATACAAGATTAAACACATAAATATCACCTTACAATTATTTGTGAAATTTTTTAAAGCAATTTCTACCAATTACGTAACAAAGGTAGATACCACGTTCAACACACCGATTATTGGTTCCGTTATAAATTTTATTTTTAGTGTACACTTTGCAACTTTGTATGCAATCAGATTTTCGCATTGAATGTGTTGGTGTGGGGTTTTGTAGATTGTATATTGTTTATTTCTGGTTGAAAGCAACAAAAGTTAATGGTGGGGCTCGTTTTCTGTTGGAGTAGTTACCAATCAACCTACCCGCCACAATTCCTCTTAATGTTTTTGCATCACTTTTTTCAATATTTGACCTTCATTCCAATTCACAATATCAACAAGAACAAAACCTACTCTTAGGAAATATTTAACATTTGCCCTATGGTTAAACTAATGTCTCTTTTTTGGAGGGCGGTTGTATCGACCCCACACATATGGGCATTGGAGTGCTTAACAACAGCAGGACATTCAATCTCTTCTTTATCACTTATTTCCTTCTATCTATGGTACATTTTCAAAATAGGAAATGCTGATATAAAATTCGACAACATGTGCACTGCTTTATTGTCCATCCACTTTCCATAAAAAATGCCCTTTGATTCAAAACAAGAGATATCCCCCTTTTACGTGTCTTTATCAGGAGGTACCTGTGATCCTGGAATATTTTTTCTGTTCATTCGTACTGATCTTGCATTCTTTATATTTTTTCTTGAATAACATGGATTACAGAGAAGGCGAATTTAAAAGTTATCTATAAAAATCCGTATTCTGTTTATTGACTTTTTTTACCAGTATAGAGGTCAAATTCAAACAATTGTCCTGATTTAGATTCACATCTCCACTACATTTTGAAACCCTATTTTATTGGTTTGACTTTAACATTCTGTCTTAGGATATTATGACTCTTAAATTAAATCATATGCTAGTGAAATTTATTAGGATTCATGGCATATAAATTTTTTTAGTTGAAATGATCTAATACAGTTCTGGCTTTATAAACTCTATCGTGTAATGGATCAGCTTTGGCTTTCATTCGATCATTGTGTTAAAGTTTAATAAAGATCTAATTTATTTAAACATCTTCAAAGGCATCACGTTAGATATAAATGGAACACTAAGATCTGGTTCACTTGACCAATAATCTCTAATTGATGGCATAAAATAATATCCCATTACTATGTTAATTTCACTAACGCTCTCAATTCTTCCAGGTTAGTTGTAAAGACAAGACATATAAGCTGCTATACAATGTAGTTGGAGAAATAACAATTTCATTAAGATAAACATCAACACTTGCTACGCTGTTAAATATTTCATAAGGATTTGGATCAGCAATGAAATTGTGTCGTAGAATTGCTCATAGTCTGGTCTAATAATTATTCTAGTCCTTGATCTGGACACACCGCTTTTGTTTAAGTCGATGGTATTGAGACCCTATGACTCAATCTACGATCATTAAATATATATAGGCTTTAATTCCTACTAAACGTTGAAGGCTGGTTAGAGGCGGGCTGTGGCAAGGCCAGGATTCTCACTATAAAAGTCCCACTTGTTACTTGGGGGAGGTTTGTGATTGTTAAATTCTAGGAGTTCATGATACAGGTTCAATAAATTAGCACAGGGGATTCTTAATTAAAGTCTTGCCAAAGGTACGTCAAAAAGGAGGAGCTACAAATAAACACACATACAAAATTCAACTTTAATTTACACCAAAATAATAATTAGTAGCAATAGTTAATCGGGCATTTAGGTAAATAAGGATTAAATATTAAACACGGATTAGTCCGGGTTGACAGCAATTATAAATATTAATACCAGGGAATGACTCATTTGAATATCTTTAAAAAGGAGGGAAGGATAACACTGACGTTAAGCGTCTAAATTTATAATGACTCAATGGGAGTATCAATCACTGTTAATTAAATAGGTAATTTAAGAATAGAGGGACACTGGGTTTACAGATTACCATTAATTGTTATGGATTGGAGAGACGACTACTCAGGTCCAGACGGGGTGGTTGGGGTGGCGTCAACACAAGTTCTCATGGAGAGGGGGGATAAGACGACAGGTTCGGGCTGCTGACTGCAGTTTCAGTTAGTTCACTCCTTACTGGATGTGACACTAATTTGCGCGTTGGCAGTCGATACGTTACGGCAACGACTCTCATTCAACGTGAGGGTTACGCGAGTAAGTCTGGAACACTTCTCTCGAGGGATGAACTGCGTTGTCATTTTTACCGCGGACTGTGTGAAATCGAGAGAGAGATTCCCTATACGACAATTCGCTTATCGCGGCGCCTTCTGGACAATCTCCATGGTATCATAAAGAAGGCAAATAGAATTTAGGCTTCTCTGTGAGATAGGCATTCTTTCGTTACACTTCCTGTCGCCTGTTGTGTAAGTTTGGCACTGATAACGACTTAGGTCAAGGGGAAGGCGGAGGAGGGCAATAGAATTTCGGGGGAGGGTGGGGGAGAGAGAGGAGACGAAGGTCAACTCAGACGACAAATTTCTTTTTGTCCCACGATTGTCTGGCGGAATGCGAGTATGTACGTTTAATACCCTCACAGATTGATAAGTACTTTCTGTAATCTTATGCTTCCAAATTATAAGAGTTCTCAAGAGATGTTATTGTTTCTTCATTTGATAATCTCTAACATCTTATAGTGTCAATTTCACTTGAAGTTTGATGTAAAGTAGCATCTAGTAGGCTGCTACTGATTTCAGAGCTTTGTTGTATAATCATGGTCGGATTGTTAGGTTCTATTAGTACATTTATACTTTCAGTTAGCTGGTCATTTTGAGTATCTTCTGAATCTTGTTCTATAAAATCCCTACCTGCCTCATCAAATACGCTATTTTTCAGGTGATCACATCAAAATAATTGCTCGACTTTATTTTCTAGAAGATCAAAGTGTTTACTTCGCTGTGCCCTTTTGTATTTGTAATATAATGAAGATTGTCTCTTAAAATAATGTGAATTTGTAATATCAGTAAATTCCTAGATTATGATCGCCTTGGTAATATGCTATGCGCACCCAACATATGTATATATAAACATATATACATAAAACCAGACAAGAGTATAATAAGGGAAAAATTCGCTATCCATTGACATGTATAGGTTGGGTGTGCGTAGCCTATTACCAAGGCGACCATAATGTAGGAATTTACCGTAAAATCTTTCAAATATTTATATTTGTATATTATTTGAAAATAATTAATAAAGAATGTATTGTAGTAGTATATAGGGTTACGTCGAAGTTGTTTTAAGATTCAACCATAGCCGGTTCGTAAACGGGTAATAGTTAGGAATTGAATGGGGAGTGTATACTTATTAATTGCGGGGTTCTTCCAAAACGAATAATTCAGAGTGCAAGTTGGCCAAAGATTAACAGGTAGTTTGTACTCGTTTAGGGTTGCAAGTAAAAGACAATAAGAAAAATATACCTTTACTAACAAATAAATAAAGGGGACATATCTACAGGTACAGGGTTTAAAGGTAACGATCGTACATGCGAAAATTAACTGTCAGGGCAGGTTCAGGTCAGTGAATAAAAAGTCGATTTTAATTTGGGGCTAGCATAAAGGATAGGGTGGTTTGGGTAGACTAGATAACTTAATAATCTGTAGGCGTCAGCGATTGTAAATGCTTACGTGCTCGTTGAAGGGAAGGGCCATTCGAGATACGATGAAATTAATGGGGAAGCTGGAATACCTCACGGGGCAAAAAGTCCCGGAGTGCTGCACTTTAAACCAAGGCAGGAGATTATATAGGCGCTTGCTGGTGGCTGAGATGACCTAGCAGAAGTCTCCAAGACTCGTGCGATCTTGGGGAAAGGCAGCGACTCCTTCTGGGAAAATGAGATAAAGATAGCGTTGAATGTTAGATGAGCTTCGATCTATGCTGGAGGGCAAGAAGATGGCTGTGAAGACACGTGAGACGAGAAGAATGTGTCACTAAGTAAATGTATCTGGGGTGCAATAAAACGGCGTGGATCGCATCCACGCCATAGATAAGCCTCGCTTCCAACGCTCCATGCTGTGATCTCATAACCACAAGGGTACAAAAGGGCAAGTGGTTGCCCTTCGCTCTTATTCTTCTATATACATACAATATAAACCTGAAATTATATATAAAATAGTACTAATTTTTTTAAAATATATAAGAATATTTTATATAGTGAGTTAAAGTCATGGCACACAGGCGTGTCTGTGAGCCCTAAAGGCGACAGGGGAAAATATGTCTAAAGTTGGATAATAAAAACAAATCGTTAAAGGAGCATAAATCTAGCATCCGTTTTAGTCAATACAATTTACTCGTAATTGAGTGTTTAAACTATTGAAATTGTTAATGAAATCGACGTATAAACGATTCACTTTTGCCTTGCCTAAAAAGGAAAAAGTAGAGATAGAAAGAAAACAAAGTCCACCGACCTACGTCACGTGCGCTCAATTATCCTGACCTATGACCAAATCCAATAATTCACGAATTAACGTTAGGAGGACTTTGACAATTATATCATTGGAAATAAAGTGTAAAACTACATAAGGCTTTAAAATACCATTAGAATCGGCCCAATAGTTACGATGCTATTGCCAAACAATCCATAACTAACTTAGAAAGACCTTGGCAATTATACCATTCAAAGGAAAATATAAAATGACATATGGGTTTCAAATTTCTTTAGAATCGGAAGAATAGTTACCATGTTATTGCCCCCAAAACTTATTGGAAAGTAAAACGGTTACCATCCAACCGACGACCTACGGAACGACATAACAACATATAGAGTCGCGTGTACGCTACTAAAAGCGGTGTATTAATACGTAGACAGAACCAAAATTGGGAAAAATGCAACGGTAACAATTATGTCAGAAAAGAAAACAATGAAAGTGAATCACTTTCCTACATCTACTGATTACGGAGATACCTCGAGACTCCTGTTTTAGAAGTCCAAAAAGATCGTCGGTAAAAGGTAAATTCTAAGCTGAAGTCCAGCTTAGCCGAAGGGGAACATTACTTGTCTATGGAATGAGTTTAAGTCACATTGGGTCCGGTTTTTTCCTGGATAGAGTCACACTTCAAGGTGACTCAACTTGGGAGGCAGTAAAATTTATGAAAATCTTAAGCCAGACTTGACCTAAGAGTTAACCAAATTTCTACTAGGATTCAGGTAGTTGTGAGGGAAGACTCAGTATCAGCTCGATTAACAAAAAGAGTTAAATAAAATTAAGGAGTGATAATCTTGCAAGATATCAGATAGTCTACAAGTCTGTGTACCCGCACCTATCCCGACTCAAAAGGACTAGCAGTAGGGAGCCTACTTATCCCGTTACGGAGAGGAGTAACGTGTGCAAAGCCCATGCAGGCTGGGACATTCAACAAGAATGTGCCGAATAGTCTGGCGGCCAACTATAACGTTGCTTTAAATGGTGGGCGAGTGCGGGGCTAAGCTCATGGGAACAGTTGCGGCGTAATGGCACGCGACTTGAAGTTCTCCTTGACCGTCTCCCATTTAGTTTGCCGACCAGCCCAGAGGGATGACCTGATTCCTGCCATGTTGTCTGGTCACCTATTCCTCGTAAACTCTTTGTTGCCATCATCAGCGTGCTCATTTATCGCAATCTCCACTTCAGGAACCCAACAAAAGATTCTCTCGACATCCACCCGTCTAGCAAAAGCAGTGGCGTCGGCGTTACGGTTACTGCAAACCAGGGTGTGTGGAGGTTCCCCGAAGAGCACTCAGGGCGCTTTGTGCGTCACTAAAGATCTCAATCCGCTCTCCAACCCAACAGGACGCGTTATTTCCAAAACCGAACGGTGTATTAAACCCACGTCGGTTGTTAAGACAGAGGCAGCACCTGGTAGAGCCCCGTTTTCTTTAAACAGATGGAATACGGATTTAAACTGAACCCCTCCTGAGACTTGGAGTCATCCGTATACACTCGCACGGATCTAGCGTGACAAGAAGTGTGCTTCAAAAAGGCCGAACGGGATACTTCCAGCGGCGTAGAATCCTTTGGGGCAGCGGTCGCCAGTTGGATACCTGTGTGGTTAATCCAGTCCACCTTCCACAATGGACTACAGATGCATAAGACTCGCATTCGTAGTCAAGCTTCGATCGAACAAATAATCGCTAAAAACAAAGCAGTAGGTTTCAACTAAGCCAATGCAGAGGGCAGCACTATGGGTGGGGGAGTAATCACAAATAATTCTGTAGTAAAATGCGTAAGATCAATTTGGGCTATTTCACTGTTCCTAAATCGGAGTCAAGGTAAAGCAAATTTGCCTGAAATTTGTTAGAAAAAAGTGAGTTAAGGAGAGCACCTTAACTCAAGTAAGACCTCTAATGGTACTATTGGACCCGAATAACAGAATTAAAACTTTTTGCTTTCTACACATTGTCACATCATGTTGTGAAGCATCAAAAAAAGGCTGTTTCATCTATGAATATCTAGTGATCCATTGACATAAGCAACCAAAAGAGATGAAGTATATTGTAAGTTTGTTTATGATGATATATTTGGGAGGTTTTTGCCTACAGGGTAGCTTGAGGAGAAAAAAAGTGAGTTGAGAGATATAAATAATAGAGATAAGTGATAATAATAGGGCAGCTGCAAAGAAATGATTTGCTACTATATACGGTTACTATATATGATTTAGATTCATTTCTCATGGCGCTTTTACGAGGTAGTACAAGGTGGGATGATATCTTATTTTCAAAAATAGAATTATACGAACCATTGTTTGCGCCTTATGGAAATAAGTAAAATTTATAAATTTACTCAAATAATTCTTATTTTCATTGCCTATTAATGGTAGTAATTTTAGCAATACATATATGATTTAAGTGAAATGTAAGGTGAGATACAAATAAATGGCTGCTTCTACATCTATAACTACAAATTTAAATATTTAAATAATTAATCAATATAAGATAATACATATATAAAACACGTTTCATACGAAATGAATCGTGTAATTCTAAACATTACTGAATCTAAAGGAAACAAGTGTCGAAATTTAAGGAGAATTGAGTGATTGGGCCAAATCAATATTTTAGAGACTTTTACACGATAAACGTTACTAGAGACCTGTAAGAGAATTACCCCCCCCCCCTTTTTTTTCTCAGTTGAGCCAATGGTCGTTAACCACAACGCCGTGGCAGTGGAAAGGCCGTAGTTTGCCCATTAACTTCCTTCCTTCTCAACCCTCGTCCCGATGAAAAGCTGAACGGCTGGCCGAGAACTCAAAATGCGCTAATCAGCTTAGGTCGGCCCCGAGACCCGAACAGCGGTTATGAAGAGCAAAGGAGTAATAATCAGATAATAATAATCATATTAATTAAAAATATAGCACTCTTAGAGATAAAACGTAATCACAGAGTTTTGACATACGTAATCAACCAATACGTATGAACTCCAGCCATCACTTGGTCCTTCTTATACCACGAGAATGAGTAAAACTAACGTTACACACGAAATGGAATGTAAGGCCTTATTTTTACATTCGTTAAGTTTGAATGTTGTGTGGTTTCGATATCGTAGCAGGAACATTCTGTTCTTTAGATTGTTTATTTAAAAAAATTAAAATTAGAGATTTTAGTCGCGTGCCCATGACTCTATAAGTTACTAAGTTGGTCCTTAAGTTGATCGAGCGGTTGGTAACCATTTTACTTATGAATGAGTTTTGTGCCAATAACATCGTAAGTATTCGGCCGATTTTAACTAAATTTGAAACCATTATGTTGTTTTACATTTCTTTCAGAATGGTTTAATTGTCAAAGTCCCCCTAAGTTTGGTGAGAAATTATTGCCCCACTTTTTAAAAGGTCGTAATGTCATAAGCTCATAAGTTAGAATCAATGAGAACACGCGACTTAGGTGCGTTGACAAGTGTTCATACAAATAGACATTCGAGAACTTTTTGTAACTTGATCGAGAGGATTATAGAGTAAACTAGAATGGTTGAGAAGGATAAGTTAGAATCTAATTTACATGCAACATTTGTCCATTGTTGTCACGATTTCGCCGAAGAATCATTTCAAATAGCGAGATGGCGAAGAGCGCTGTACAGTACAAGACTGGTCATGGATAGAGAATGATTTAACTTATTGTGAACATTACAATTTCTTTTGTAAGAAACATTATTGTGAAGTATAAATGAAAAGGCTAAACAACAAATTGTCCGGATGAAGATCAGCAAAAGAAACTGAGCCATAGAAATTTTCAGTCAATGCAGAGGTCAGATAAAAACAATCCAAAGTCCCGTACTTCTAATGTGGTACATGCAGATCGTTCTGCACAATGCGTAGATGTACACGCCTTAACAGTACAACGTTACTTACATAGGAAAGGATTTCAGGGACGTGATCCTAGAAGGAACCCTAGGTTGGGAATAGCTATTGAGCATCTGAGAGATACTAAAACTAAATTTAATAAAATTTTATGATTATATTAGAAAAATTAGATTTTTTTTAGTAACGACGAATGATGTGTTGGCAGAGATCTGGCGAAGCTGGGATAGTAAAAAGCAACGGCCATACTGAAGAAGATAGGACCAGGACTTCTGAAAACAATCGGCGCATTCTTGTTGAAAACGTTAAGCAATTAGCAAGGACAATAGGACTAGGAATTTATTTTGCCTTTCAATAAGATATTTTCCAAAATACCAGAAAATCTTCTCAAAAATAGCTAGCAGAATACTACGTTACTCTAATTGCTTTATCAAAGCCCAGATTTAAAAAGTATGCAACATCTCTAAAAGAGCTGAAGTACCGTAAGAACAAGAGAGTTCGTTCCAGCATTGTCGAAATGGAAAAGTTATTGAAGAAGTATGGAATGAAATTCGTCTATAAACGTGCACGAATCTTATGGATTCTTCTAAAAAACGCCTAAAATCTGATATTTAGGCTTAAGAAAGGCAGAAAAGGTATTAATTTCAATTTCCTTTTATTTATCACCATCCTGTTTTTCGATAAATAATTATTCATCATTGTTAAACCCACTTCCATTTTACCATTTTATATTGATATATAGCCCTTATTGAGGCTTCTGTAAAACCGATCATATCACAGGTTTATGGATGACTTAAAAATAAACAAGGAGGACAAAGAAGACCTCAAAACAAGAGGAGTGAGCTATTTCTTACATTTTGAAGAAGACCGTTTCAAAACGGCTGCCGAAGTTTCTAGACAGATTAGTGAGCTATTACCAATAACCCCCTCTTCCACATGACCTCGGAGATAGGTCTAAGGCGAAGTATTCGTTGAGATTAAGGGAGCATGGTTAGGTGGTGTAGCGGAGCGAGCCCCCACGAGGAGAAGCCAGCCCCTATAAGGAGAAACGAGCCCCCATGTGGAAAAGGGTAAAACGGTAGCCGGCGAATAAAAGTAACTGCCTACCATGTTTGATCTCTCCGCCGCTATGGGCAGTTGGAGCTAACATCTGTTAAAAGGCGACCACATAAGGCTCTTAAACTACGCTCTAACGATACAATTACCTACAAGACCCATAAACCCGTGGTTAGGTCACAAAAAAAGAAGTGCTAGTTAAAAGGCACGCCAAGGAGTAGGGCGGTTGAGAGTCTTTCTAATTAGCAAGCCGACTTGGGCACCCCAGTGCCAACCTCTGCACTTCTCGCTCTCACAGATGCGAACTCACCATTTGCGTTCCCCTATTTGTGGCCTGGTCACTTCATCCTTAGATGGGGAGCTGATCCGCCTATAAGTAAGCTCCGAAAAGAAAGAGAAGAGATGAGAAGTCGATACGAAAGTAGAAGGTCAGTTCGTGAAGATCGATCCTTCAGCCAGACAAGAAGATTAGAATTGAATAAGAGAGAAGGTTCATTTCGTTAATATCGATCATTCAGCCATATGAGTCTATTTCCGTGAGAAACGATAGGGTCAGATTGAGAAAATAGATTTTCCCTTCTTAGACCGAATTAACAAAAATTTTTAATCTTCATATCGGTGTCATAACGAAGAATCCATAACAGACATAAAAGAAGTCTGACTGGAGAAAGTAAACCCTTCAAACTCCTACTATCGCAATATGAATATAAATGTTCTTTCTAACTTACATGACAGGAGGGATTAGGGATTGCCGGATGTCGCTGGAGGGCTTATCTCTCGCTCTGGCGTGTTGTTGTGGCCGACGATTAAATTTCGTCGAGATGGTATGGCGGGAGAGAAAGAGAGGCGACGATGTAACTTCTTATTGCACACTTGCTTGTGGTTAAATTAAGAAGACGTGATAGTTACGGTACACTTCGCTCCAAGAGTCCTCTTGGGAATGATCTTGACGCCTTTTAGAAACCATTGTTCCTGAACCTCGGTCATATTGGCTAGTAGACGAGAGTACTTTAATTTAATGTATATTGCTTTTCAAATAGGGTCGCGATAAAAATAGTAATCGGCAATTGGCGTGTTTACGTGTATCCTATTTGTTTATTTTTCTCTTCGCAGTCTTTGCGATAGGCCTAGATGCCAACCTAAATAGTCGTGTTTAGCATTGAGAGAAGGATAAAAAGGTGATAATTGTTTGTTTGTCATAGTTAAGTGTTACATTTAAAATATGTTTATTTTGGGATAATTTCTGTGTTTCCTCTTATCCTTACGTGTTGAAATAGCTGTAACTAAAGAACAAAACAACCGAATTAGCACTTTTAGATCAAAGCCAACTTCATCAAAGAAGTACCTCACATAACACAGAGCATACCGTGACAAAAGTGGTGTCAAGAGTGTAGGTGATAAAAAGGGGCATCGTGCTACATAAAACTGGTGTCAGGTGTGGGTTTTTTGTATTAGAAAGGGGAAGCAAACACGTAAAAGGAATACCAGGAATAATAGGATATTTGACAAGAAAAAAATTGGAAAAGGGGCAGGGTGGAAACAATCTAAAGGTAATTGTTAGGTCAAGTTTCGGTGGTAGAGTAGGTCAGGCTTGATTTACAACAAGGTAGATGACTTACATAAGCGCGGTGGCATCGTTTGACCTTTATCGGAAGCAAGGTGAAAACCTTGGACTGGAAGGAACTGAGCTGAACTCGTTTATTCTGGAGAAAGAGACAAACGAAAGAGAAGAAAGAAGTGAAAAGACGAAAATGGAAGCTGATGAAAGAGAGAAGATAAGGGCCCGTGAAAGAGCTCTTAGCAAAGACCAGTTAGAGGTGCAGTCACTGACATCCAAAACAGGACTGTCACCAGCGGCCAGCATGAAACTCTCAGGGGACAAGGAAAAAGAATATTTATGCTCATTTCTCTCCCATTTTGAGAAATATTCGAAGTCAATAATTGGGACCTAGAAGAAGATGGGGTCGCCAGACTGTTACCTCTACTCAATCGTGGGATGAGAGAGATATTTGTATCTTTACCCTTAGAAGCGACTGTGGACTATTCCACTCTTAAAGCCGAACTTCTCTCAGCAACAAACCTTAACCCTGAAGAATATAGGATAAAGTTCAGGCCTGGACAAACATACAAACATTTTGGCTTTGAGGTTCGTCAAAGCCTACAGTTTTGGATGGAGTCAGAAAGGGTAGAGAACTAAGTCGCTTCAGTCGTCGACTTTCTGCTTAGAGATCAGTTATTAGGCACACTACCTTAGGAAATCCGTGCATTCGTTAAGGACCGAAAAGCTTCTTTCTTCAACGAGTGTCTGGACGATGCTGACCTCCACGAGGTAAATCATCATTTATAGCGGAGGGAGTACAAGAAAGAGAAGGCTCCCTCCCCAAAGAAAAATGGGCCGCCACCAAGGCATTTGCAGAATAAGCCCTTTAAGTTCTCAGCAGCAAAAGGAACTTATAAGCCAAATTTTGGGGGGGGAAAAATCAAAAAGAAGTTAGGCTTCCACAAGGATCATACCCTAATACCGGCACGTATCCCAGGAGGCCCGTCACTTGTTATACCTGCTGGATAATATGCCACCTGAGTTTCCAGTGCCCACAGAACCCCTGACTATGGGAGACCTCGAGACAACAGGTGCAAAACATAAATGCCGCGATCCCAGCAGGACAAGCTGATGCGTTTTCCGTCCCCGTGCCAACATGCGAAGGGCCCCAGCAACAGGTAAACTTTCTGTTCAACAAAAGTTTGCCAGGCGGCCTACAATTTGAAGAGGGTACTGTTAATGGTTGCCGAGTATCCACTTTAGTCAGAACACCGGATTTACGTGCATAGTGGTATCCGACAAGTTGCTGCTCCCAGTAAACCCTAACCATAAGAAATTGGCAATCGTCCACGACTTTTTAGGACGCGACAATCGATTCCCCATCGTGAGATGTCATATACAATGCAGATATTCCACCGGTTAGACGGACGTGGTAGTAGCCCCGATTAAGTTCTGCGCAGTACTAATCGGACAAAACCCCCTAATTTCCCAGCAAAAAGTGGCCCAACAGTAGTCACCCGGGTACAAGAAGCCCAGAGGAAAGAGCAACCTGTTGAGTTGACCCCGAGGATAACCATCGAAGAGAATTTGTTTAAATTGACCTCCTTCGCTATTGCTCAGAGGGAATGTCCTACTTTTAAACCCCTATGGGAAAAAGTGATTAAGGGTGAAACTCTACAAGTGAAAGGAAAGAAGCCTATCCAATATATAGTAGAAGACTTACTTCTCTACCGTAAAATCAGCGAGGAGGATAAGGAGAGCAACAAAGCACTGTGTGTACCTCAAGTCTACACGCAAAGAATCTTGAATACCGCGCATGATAGAATATTAGCCGGACACTTTGGGCACAACAAAACAGCGCAGCGGATATTTAGACACTTTTATTGGAACCAGGCTGCAAAGGAAATTGTGGCCTATTGCCGATCATGCGACGTGTTTTGGAAGGATCCATCCAGAGGACGGGTACCTCCAGCGACATTACAAAGAGTCCCCGTTATAACTGAACCATTCTTTCGAGTGGCTATTGATTTGGTGGGACCAATTCACTCCCCTTTAAGCGGAGGACACTCCTACATCCTCACCCTGGTGGATTGTGCCACCCGGTTTCCAGATGCCGTGGCACTACGGAAGATTGACACTATTTCCTCCGCGGAAGCATTAATTTCAATATTTGCACGAGTAGGCTTGCCCAAAGAAATTCTATCTGATAGAGGGCGCCAATTCACCTCAGAATTGATAGAGTATTTTAATAAACTAATGCTAGTCAGGCGAATTTTTACGAGACAATTTCATCCATCCACAAACGGAGTCTGCGAGAAATTAAACGGGACTCTCAAAAATATATTGAAGAAGTTGTGTCAGAACAACCCTACAGAGTGGCACAGATACCTGCTGCGGCCCTTTTCGCTTGTCGAGAATTCCCTCATCGGACCTTGGGATTCTCGCCGTTTGAGCTATTATACGGGAAAAATGTGCGAGGTCCTATGAGTGTTCTTAAGGAATTATTTTCCAACGCGCATCTCGTCAAGAAATCAAATCGTCTTACGCCTACGTGATGCAAATGCGCGAGCGCCTAGAAATACTGCTCGGATTTAGCTCGAGATAACGCCGAGAAAAATTAGCCAAATACCGGGACTACTTCGATATGAAAGCAAGAGCGCGAAAATTAAAGGCAGGAGATCAGGTCTTATTATTACCCCCGATCGAAAATAATTAGTTATTGGCCCAGTGGAAGGGACCATTTGAAGTAATCGAGGCACGGGGACCAGTCGATTACTTGATAGATACCCCAACAGGGCGAAGAACCGATCACATAAACATGCTAAAAAAATATCGCCGCCGAGCATGCATAAACAAGATTACCCATCTAGACGAAGAAGAACCGATGGATGTCGTTTACCCGGGTACGCCCCTGCAAGTCATACAGACAGTGTGTGTGGAACAAGACGAGGAATATGAGCTTCCATCGCTCTCACCTACCCCGGAAGACCCTCGGGTGGACTTAAAGCTAAATATTCACTTAAAGATTCAACAGAAAGCGGAAATGTTAAAATTGCTCATGGAAGTTCCAGAAGTTATTTCTAAAATCACCGGATGTGCCAAGGATTTCATCCATGAAATAAAACTAAAAACTAATGAAGTGGTGCGAAGCAAACCATATCCTTTACCGATCGACCTACGAGAATCCTTCAATAATGAAGTCCGAAATTTATTAAAATTGGGAATTTTAGATACATCGGAGTCCGATTAATGCTCCCTCATCGTAATCGTTAAGAAACCTCATCAATCATTTCGGATATGTGTGGTCTTCCGAGAATTGAATTCAGTGACCGTTTTCGACGCCGAGCCCATCCCGCTAATAAATAAAAATCTTCATTTATTTGAAAACGCTAAATTCATCACCGAATTGGATTTGTGTGAGGCGTACTATCAAATACCTCTCCCTAATAAGTCCAAAAAACTGACGGCTTTTGCGACTGAGAGAGGTCTGTTACAGTTTACCAGGCTACCCTTCGGATTACTTACAGACGGCAGCAATTACAATAGGATGATAAGGCGAATTATCGCTGGCCTAAGTGACGTGTCGTTTCACTTCGACAACGTGTACGTAGCTACCCGTACATAGGAGTCACACTTATACGCCTTACTCTTGTTTTGGGAGAAATTGATGGAGCAAGGACTAACCGCCGGGCCTACAAAGTGTTATTTCGCCTACAAATGCATTGAATACCTGGGATTCCAAATAGGACATAACCTCCTGACAACCCAGCAAGAAAAAGTGGACGCCATAGTTAAGATGCCCCGGGCGAAAACAAAGAAACAACTCCGTTCTAAAATGGGAGCCGCCTCGTTTTAAACGCGTTTCGTGCCACACTTCACCTGCATCGCGGCCCCACTGAATGATTTGTTAAAAAAGACAGCGTCAGACCCTGTCACGTGGAACCTCAAAGCAAGAACTCAGTTTGAGGTTCTTAAAGGAAAACTTGTAACTGCGCCTATTCTTCGCTGACCAAATCCCAACAAGATCTTCGGCATTCGCACGGACAATAGGCAAAACGGGTTAGGCGGAGTATTGCTTCAATACGAAGATGACGAAACGGCCTATCCCATAGCTTATGTAGGTAGTAAACTTTCGAGGAGAGAAAGAGCATACGCCACAATTGAAATTGAAGCTTTGGCCATAATATGGTCCATAGGTAAATTCAAATATTATCTAATAGGGCGCGAATTTAAGTTGGAATGTGACTGTCGTGGAATGACCCTTGGTTTTGATCACTATACTCTTTAAGACTCTTTTAGTATCGGTATGTTTTAAGGGGCGTGAGTTACTTCTATGATGAAGTAGGCTTTGTTCTAAAAGTGCTATTCAGTGGGGTTTTTTTTAAGTAAGAGCTATTTTTAAACACATGAGGAGAAGAGAAAACACCAGAATCTACCAAAATAAACATGTATTTTGAACGAAACACTTAACTATTACAAACTAACAGTTACCACATTTCTATCTTTGGCATCAAAGATCTTTCAATGACAAAAACTAAACAAATAGGCTTCCGGTAAACATACCATTTGCCGATTAGTATTTTTTTCGCGACTCTATTTGATTAGCGTTAAACATTAAATTAACGTACTCTCGTCTACAAACACATATGACCTAGGTTCAAGAACAATGTTTTTTACTCTCCTTTAAAACTTGGGACGTACTAAACTTCTACTATCGCAATAGAGATATAAAAGTTATTTTCAACTTACAGGTAGGTATTAGGGATTGTCGGATGTCACTAAAGGACTTATCTCTCGCTTTGAAGTGTTGAGGCCACTGGTTAAATTTTCGTCAAGGAGGTATTGCTTGTCGCCGGTGACGGGGGTTGATTCTTCCACGTAATTAAAGAACGGGATCTCGTTGGGGCTGGGTTCTTCTCCTCTCACTCTTACGGAGCTTGAGATGTGAGAGTCGCTCGAGTGTGAGCGGCTTTGCTTTTCTTCAGTCGGACTTCTTTGCAGACTGCAAAGGCTTCTTCGGTATGGCACCGATATAAAGCTTGACTATTTAGGTTAATACGGCCCTGAAAGGGGGGATCGATTTTCTCAATCTGATCCTATCGTTTCTCACGGAAATAGTCTTGTATGGCTGAAGGATCGATCTTCACGAACTAACCCTTCTTCTGGCGTATCGACTTCTAATCTTCTAGTCTGGCTGAAACATCGATCTTCACGAACTAATCTTTCTTCTGGCGAATCGACTACTAATAATCTTCTTGTCTGTCCGATGGATCGATCTTCACCAACTAATCCTCCTCTGGCGTATCGACTTCTGATCATCTTCTTCTCTTTCTTTGCGGGGCTTATTTATAGGCGGATTGCCGCCCTATCTAAAGGGGGAAGTGACCAGGCCACAGAAGCAAAAAGGACGGGCGGGCGAGTGGTGAGTTAGCATCTGGGGAGAGCGAGAATTCCTGAGGTGGCACTGGGGTGCCCAAGTCAGCTAGCAAATTAGAGGCTCGCAACTGAACCGCTACTTGGCGTGCCTTCTGACTCGCACCGCTTTTTTTTCCATAACCACGGGTTTATGGGTATCGTAGGTAATTCGATCGTTAGAGCATCGTTTAAGGACCTTAGGTGGTCGCCTTAAAACAGATGTTAGCTCCAACTGCCCACAGTGGCGAGGAGATCACACATGGTAAGCATTTTCTCCGGCTACCTTTCCCACGCTTCTCCTCATAAGGGAGGGGGGCTTTAATGTACCTATACTCCTCCAGCATGCTTAATGTAGCCATTTCTCCAGATTTACCTCCCTCCTTGCGAAAATAACGGGAGGGGGGGGGGGTTCCAATCCGACGCTTACAATAATATACATGAGGAAATTACGGAACATTATATTATACAATAAATTCTAGTTCACCCGGGAATGCCTCGATAACATTTATCCTGACCTTACATGAATTCCTATATTACTGTGCCAACTTAGGATCTCCTTACCTACCACTAGGGGGTTACTCGCCCCTACTTACTTACAATTCTACTGATTTACACTTAACTTTGCTATAATACAATAGTTGGGCTGCTCCTTAATCGTCGACAAGGTTCCGACTTAACGAGTCGGCCATACAATTGTTGGACCCCCTTATATAGTGAATGAAGTACTGGTACTCCATCAAGAGAAAACTCCATGTCAGGAGTCTTCCATTTTTCCTCTTATTTTTACTTAAGTATGACAACGGTTTATAAACGCATTCCAACTCAAACTCGCACCCTATTAGATAATATTTCAATTTACCTATGGACCATATTATGGCCAAAGCTTCGATTTCGATAGTAGCGTAGGCTTTTTCTCTACTCAACAGTTTCCTACTCACATAAGCTATGGGATAGGCTGTTTCGTCGTCTTCGTATTGAACAATACTCCACCTAACCCGTCCTGACTTGCGTCCGTGCAAAGCCCGAAGATCTTGTTGGGATTTGGTAAGCGAAGAATGGGCGCAGTTACGAGTATTCCTTTTAGAACCTCCAACTGAGGTATTGCATGGGGGTTTCACGTGACAGGGTCTGACGCTGTCTTTTTTAACAAATCATTAAGTGGGGCCGCAATGGAAGCGAAGTGTGGTACAAAACGCCTATAGAACGAGGCCACTCCCATAAACGATCGGAGTTGTTTCTTTGTTTTCGGCCGGGGCATCTTGACTATGGCGTCCACTTTTTTTTGCTGGGTAGTCAAGTGTTTTTTTCCTATTTTGAATCCCAGGAAGACAATGGATTCGTAGGCAAAATAACACTTGGTCGGCCTAGGGGGTAGACCTTGCTCCTTCAATTTCTCCAGCAATGAGCGTAAGGCGTGTGAGTGTGACTCCAATGTACGGGTAGCTACGTACACGTTGTCGAAGTAAAACGACACGTCACTTAGTCCAGCGATAATTCGCCTCATCATTATATTATAATTGCTACCGGCTGTAAGTAGTCCGAAGGGTAGCCTGGTAAACTGTAGCAGACCTCTCTCGGTCGCAAAAGCCGTCAGTTCTTTGGACTCCTTGGCGAGAGGTATTTGATAGTACGCTTTACACAAATCCACTTCGGTGATGAATTTAGCGTCTTCAAATAAATGGAGATTTTGATCTATTAGTGTGATGGGCTCGGCGTCGAAAACGGTCACTGAATTCAATTTTCGGAAGTCCACGCACATCTGAAATGATTGATCAGGTTTCTTAACCATTACTATGGGGGAGCAATAATTGGACTCAGATGGCTCTAAAATTCCCAATTTTAGTAAATTCCGGACTTCCTTATTGAAGGCTTCTCGTAGGTGGATTGGTAAAGGATATGGTTGCTCCAAACCACTTCATTAGTTTTTAGTTTTATTTCATGGCTAAAATCCTTGGCACATCCGGGGTTTTCAGAAATGACTTCTGGGAATTCCATGAGCAAGTTCAACATTTCCACTTTTTATTAAATCTCCAAGTGGGGTTTTATCTTTAAATCCACCCGAGGGTCTTCCGGGGTAGGTGAGAGCGAGGAAATTTTGTATTTCTCGTCTTGTTCCACACACACGGTGTGTATGACTCGCAGGGGCGTACCTGGGTAAACGGCATCCATCGGTTCTTCTTCGTCTAGAAGGGTAATATTCTTTATGCACGCGCGGCGGTGATATTTTTTTAGCATGTTTATGTGATAGGTTCTTCACCCTGTTGGGGTATCTACCAAGTAATCAACTGGACCCCGTGCCTCGATTACTTCGAACGGTCCTTTCCACTGGGCCCATAACTTATAATTTTCGGTCGGGAGTAATAATAAGACTTCATCTTCTGCCTTTAGTTTTCGAGCCTTTGCTTTCATATCGAATTAGTCCCGGTATTTGGTTAAATTTTTCTCGGCGTTCTCTCGAGCTAAGCCAGAGCAGTATTTTAGGCGCTCGCGCATATCCATCACGTAGGCGTAAGACGATTTGATTTTTTAGTCGAGCTTAACGTTGAAAAATAATTCCTTAAGAATACTCATAGGACCTCGCACATTTCTGCTGCATAATAGCTCGAAGGGCGAGAATCCCAACGTCCGATGAGGTATTTCTCGGCAGGCAAAAAGGGCTGCAGGCAGGTATCTGTGCCACTGTGTAGGGTTGTTTTGACAAAACTTCTTCAATATATTTTTGAGTGTCCCGTTTAATTTTTCGCAGATTCCGGTAGCGGATGGTTGAAATTGTCTCGTAAAAATTGGCTTGACTAACAGTAGTTTATTAAAATACTCCATCAATTCTGAGGTGAATTGGCGCCCTCTATCCGATAGAATTTCTTTAGGCAGGCCTACTCGTGCAAAAATTGAAATTAATGCTTCCGCGCAGGAAATAGTGTCAATCCTCCGTAGGGCCACGGAATCTGGGAACCGGGTGGCACAATCCACTAGGGTGAGGATGTAGGAGTGTCCTCCACTTGAAGGGGGGTGAATTGGTCCCACCAAATCAATAGCCACTCGAAAGAATGGTTCGGTTATAACGGGCACCTTTTGTAAGGGAACGGGAGGTACCCGTCCTCTGGAGGGATCCTTCTGACACACGTCGCATGATCGGCAATAGGCCACAATTTCCCTGGCGGCCTGGGGCCAATAAAGGTGTCGGAACATCTGCTGCGCAATTTTGTTGTGCCCAAAGTGTCCGGCAAATATTCCATCATGCGCGGTATTCAAAATTCTTTGCGTGTATTCTTGAGGTACACACAGTGCTTTCTTGTTCTCCTCATCCTCCTCGCTGATAGTACGGTATAGAATCGAGTCTTCTACGATATACTGGATAGGCTTCTTTCCTTTCACTTGGAGAATTTTACCTTTAATAGCTTTCTCCCATAGAGGTTTGAGAGTGGGGTATTCCTTCTGAGCACTGTCGAAGAAAGTCAATTTCAATCCATTGTCTTCGAGGGTAATAATTGGGGTCAACTTAGCAGGTTGCTCTTTCCTCTGGGCTACTTGTGCCCGGGTGACTACTTGTTGGGCCACTTCTTGCTGGGGAATTAGGGGGTTTTGTCCGATAAGTACTGCGCAGAACTTAATCGGGGCTACTACCACGTCCACCTAACCAGTCAAACATATGCATTGTATATGACATCTCACGACGGGGAATCGATTGTCGCGTCCTAAAAAGTCGTGGACGATTGCCAATATCTTATGGTTAGGGTTTACTTCGGGCAGCAACTTGGGATACGTGCCGGTATTAGGGTATGATCCTTGTGGAATCCTAACTTCTTTTTGTTTTGTTTTTTCCTCCAAAATTTGGCTTATAAATTCCTTTTGCTAATGGGAACTTAAAGGGCTTTTTCTGCAAATGCCTGGTTGGCGGCACATTTTTCTTTGGGGAGGGAGCCTTTTCTTTCTTGTACTTCCTCGGATATAACCGATGATTTACCGCTTGGAGGTCAACCTCGTCCAGACACTCGTTGAAGGTAGAAGCTTTTCGGTCCTTAACGAATGCACGGATTTCCTGGGGTAGTGTACTTAGTAACTGATCTCTCAGCATGAAGTCGACGACCGCAGCGAATTCGTTCTTTACCCCTTCTGATTCCATCCAAAACTGTAGGCTTCGACGAAGCTTAAAGCCAAAATGTTTGTATGTTTGTATGTCCAGGTCTTATACAAGACTGCCTGAACTTCATCCTTTATTCTTCCGGGTTAAGGTTTTTTGCTGAGAGAAGTTCGGCTTTAAGAGTGGAATAGTCCACCGTCGCTTCTGAGGGTAAAGATACGAATATCTCTCTCATCCTACCATTGAGTAGCGGTAACAGAGTGGCGACCCCATCTTCTTCTAGGTCCAAATTATTGACTTCAAATATTTTCTCAAAATGGGAGAGATATGAGCACAAATCTTCATCGTCCCTGTACTCCGGGAGTTTTATGCTGGCTGCTGGTGACACTCCTGTTCTGGATGACACTGACTGCACCTCTAACTCGTCTATGCTAAGAGCTCTTTCGTGGGCCCTTATCTTCTCTCTTTCATCAGCTTCCATTTTCGTCTTTTCTCTTCTTTCATCAGCTTCCATTTTCGCTGTTTCTCTTTTTTCATCAGCTTCCATTTTCGCCTTTTCTCTTTTTTCGTCAGCTTCCATTTTCGCCTTTTCTCTTCTTTCATCAGCTTCCATTTATATTTTACATTCCTCTCTTCTTTCTTCTCTTTCGTTTCTCTCTTTCTCCTAAATAAACGAGTTCAGCTCGGTTCCTTCCAGTCCGAGGCTTTGACCTTGCTTCCGATAAAGGTCAAACAATGCCATCGAAATTATGTCAGACATCTACCTTGTTTTTAATCAAGCCTGACCTACTCCACCACCGAAA
This sequence comes from Ceratothoa steindachneri, assembly GCA_963969495.1. Taxonomy (NCBI): domain Eukaryota; kingdom Metazoa; phylum Arthropoda; class Malacostraca; order Isopoda; family Cymothoidae; genus Ceratothoa; species Ceratothoa steindachneri. The sequence continues at coordinate 102,885,460 of OZ018327.1, read as the reverse complement.
CTTACTACTTGGCCTAACAATTACCTTTAGATGGCATCCACCTTTAACTTTACCATTTTCCACTCGTCATATATTCTATTATTCCTGGTGTTCCTTTTATGTGTTAGCTCTTCCTTAAATAGACACTGCTGGGTTCTTTCTAATATAAAACCTCTAGACCTGACACCACTTTTATAATATGTCGTGGAATGACCCTTGGTTTTGATCACTATACTCTTTGACACCCTTTTAGTATCGGTATGCTTTAAAGGGCGTGAGTTACTTCTATGATGAAGTAGGCTTTGTTCTAAGAGTGCTATTCAGTGGGGGGTTTTTTTAAGGAAGAGCTATTTTTAAACACATAAGGATAAGAGAAAACACTAGAATCTACCAAAATAAACATGTATTTTAAACGAAACACTTAACTATTACAAACTAACAGTTACCACATTTCTATCTTTGGCATCAAAGATCTTTCAATGACAAAATCTAAACAAATAGGCTTCCCGTAAACATACCAATCGCTGATTAGTATTTTTTTTGAGACTCTATTTGATTAGCGTTAAACATTAAATTAACGTACTCTCGTCTACAAACACATAGGACCTAGGTTCAAGAACAATGTTTTCTACTCTCCTTTAAAACTTGGGACGTACTAAACTTCTACTATCGCAATAGAGATATAAAAGTTATTTTCAACTTTCAGGTAGGTATTAGGGATTGTCGGATGTCACTAAAGGACTTATCTCTCGCTTTGAAGTGTTGAGGCCACTGGTTAAATTTTCGTCAAGGAGGTATTGCTTGTCGCTGGTGACGGGGGTTGATTCTTCCACGTGTTTAAAGAACGGGATCTCGTTGGGGCTGGGTTCTTCTCCTCTCACTCTTACGAAGCTTGAGATGTGAGAATCGCTCGAGTGTGAGCGGCTTTGCTTTTCTTCAGTCGGACTTCTTTGCAGACTGCAAAGGCTTCTTCGGTATGGCACCGATATAAAGCTTGACTATTTAGGTTAATACGGCCCTGAAAGGGGGAATCGATTTTCTCAATCTGATCCTATCGTTTCTCACGGAAATAGTCTTGTATGGCTGAAGGATCGATATTCACGAACTAACCCTTCTTCTGGCGTATCGACTTCTAATCTTCTAGTCTGGCTGAAACATCGATCTTCACGAACTAATCTTTCTTCTGGCGAATCAACTACTAATAATCTTCTTGTCTGTCCGATGGATCGATCTTCACCAACTAATCCTCCTCTGGCGTATCGACTTCTGATCATCCTCTTCTCTTTCTTTGCGGGGCTTATTTATAGGCGGATTGCCGCCCCATCTAAAGGGGGAAGTGACCAGGCCACAGAAGCAAAAAGGACGGGCGGGCGAGTGGTGAGTTAGCATCTGGGGAGAGCGAGAATTCCTGAGGTGGCACTGGGGTGCCCAAGTCAGCTCGCCTTTTAGAGGCTCGCAACCGCACCGCTACTTGGCGTGCCTTCTGACTTGCCCCGCCTTTTTTTCCTAACCACGGGTTTATGGGTATCGTACGTAATTCGATCGTTAGAGCATCGTTTAAGGACCTTAGGTGTTCGCCTTAAAACAGATGTTAGCTCCAACTGCCCACAGTGGCGGGGAGATCACACATGGTTAGCATTTTCGCCGGCTACCTTTCCCCCGCTTCTCCTCATTAGGGAGGGGGGCTTTAATGTACCTATACTCCTCTAGGATGCTTAATGTAGCCATTTCTCCTCAGCGACCATAAACCGTTGTCATATTTAAGTAAAAATAAGAGTAAGAATGGAAGGCTCCTGAGATGGAGTTTCTTCTTGATGGAGTACCAGTACTCCATTTACTATATATAAGGGTCCAACAATTGTATGGCCGACTCGTAAGTTGAAATCCTTTCGATGATTAAAGAGCACCCTAACTATTGTATTAGAGTAAGTGTAAATCAGTAGAATTGTAATTAAGTAAGGGGCGAGTAACCCCCTAGTGGTAGCTAAGAAGCTCCTAAGTTGGCACCGTAATATAGGAATTAATGTAAGGTCTGGTCAAATGTTATCGAGACACTCCCGAGTGAACTTGAATTTATTGTATAATATAATGTTCAGTCAGTTATCTATGTATATTATTGTAAGCGTCGTACTAAAATACCCACCCCCGTTAATTTTTTAGGAGTGAGGTAAATGTAGAGAAATGGCTACATTAAGTATCCTGGAGGAGGATATGTACATTAAAGCCCCTCTCTTTGTGGAAGAAGCCGGAGAAGCGATCCCCCATGAGGAGAAACGAGCCCCCATGAGGAGAAGCAAGCGCCCATGAGGAGAAGCGTCGGAACTGTAGCCGGCAAATAAAAGTAACTGCCTACCCTGTTTGATCTCCCCGCCGCTTTAGGCAGTTGGAGCAAACATCTGTTTTAGGGCAATTACATAAAGCCCTTAAACGACACTCTAACGAGACCCATAAACTCGTGGTTAGGTCACAAAAAAGTGGTGTTAGTCTGACTGGAGAAAAGTAAACCCGCTCACACTCGAGTGACTCTCACAAGCTCCGTAAGGTGAGAGGAGAAGAACCCAGCCTGAATGAGGTCCCGTTCTTTAATTACGGTAAAAATCTCACCGAATACTCCAAAAGCTAGGAGAACACTCGACGTTGAAGAATCAGACACCAAGAGGTGTCGAGGGCATTCCCAAGAGGACTTTTGGAGCGAAGAGCATCGTAACTCTCGCTATCTTCTTAATTTAACCAGAGGGAAGGGTGCAATAAGAAGTGACATCTTCTCATCTCTCTCCTGCCATACCACCTCTTCGAAATTCAAGGATCGGCACGACAACACTCCAAAGGAAGAGATTAGCCCTCCAGCGACATCTGGCAATCCCTTATCCCTCCTGTCATGTAAGTTATAAAGAACATTTATATTCCTATTGAGATAGTATGAGTTTAATACGTCTCACTTTTTAAGGGGAGTAGAAACCATTGTTCGTGAACCTCGGTCATATTGGCTAGTAGACTAGAATACTTTAATTTAATGTTTATCGCTAATGAAATAGGGTCGCGATAAAAATACTAATCGGCAATTGGTGTGTTTATGTGTAGCCTATTTCTTTATTTGTCTCATCGCAATTGTTGCGATAAGCCTAGCCTAGATGCCAACCTGAATAGTCGAGTTTAGCATTGAGAGAAGGATAGAAAGGTCATAATTGTTTGTATGTCATAGTTAAGTGTTACATTTAAAATATATGTTTATTTTGGGATAATTCCTGTGTTTTCTCATATCCTTACGTGTTGAAGTCGCTCTTTATTAACAACAAAATAACCGAATTAGCACTCTTAGATCAAAGCCAACTCCATCAAAGAAGTACCTTACGTACCACAAAGCCTACCGCGACAAAAGTGGCGTCAAGAGTGGAGTAATAAAAAGGGGCATCCTGCTACACTGATCAATTACCTAAGGTTGGTTAGTTCCTGTGGTAGGAGATATTATAGGCCTCCACAATATAATCTAATGAGTTCTAAAATGGACGAAGATTTTTGACGGATAATTCAGACGTTATATTTTAAAAGATATTTGTTTACGCTGTTATTTGGATCATTTGAGAGACTTTCTTCTTTCTATTAAATTGATTATCTGCTGATAACTTTCGTCTTATTGATCCCAAATTGAATAACTTTTATTAATTGATAATTTATACCTGTAAGTTATCGTAAATCACTTTTGGAAACCTCTGAATACGGCAACTAATGTCCAAGTACGCAGTCGCCAGATAAGTCCTTAAAATTTAAAAAAATTGGAAACCTCGCACTATCTCCAATACAATTTATGAAAGATGTTCTGATAGAAATAATCTTGTTTTGAGCGTTTGGGGCAGTATTATACAGCTTTGGTGTAAAAGATAAAGCACCTATCATAGATTGATATAAATATAATTAACACATTTAACTCAAATTCTTAGAATTTATCGTATCATAAATGTGTATGATAACGATGTGCTGTTTGCTAATATAATTGAATATTTTGTTCAAGTTACTTAGGATTTTATTAAAGTGTATGTAATTAATAAAGTGGTATGATTTATTAAATAAGAATTTTACCAAAACTTCTTGTTTAGGTTAAATTTATAACTATTATGTATTGAATATCGTTCTAAATAAGTAATGTGACTAAAACTAAGTAACTTACAGAAGCAATGTTCACATAAATCCAACTTCTGTATGGCAATTGTTATCAAAAGTTGAATTTGCCCAATCACGATAAAACGATAAAAAGAGACGATGAGGTTTGGCTCAGGAAAAATATGTGGCAGTAAACGTCTTGTAACACCTAGAAAAGAAATATCAATCATATGGATTTTGGTGCTGAATCGGGGTAAATTTTTAACTTGTGGAGCTCAATGAAGCTTCATTTCAAAATATCACCCAGAATATTTGAAAAGAGAATTAATGACCAAAGGCTAAAAGGATGCCAGTCAAAGAAGAGCAAATAGATATCTGATTTCGAAAGAAAAAGAAAACATCTTCAGTGGGCCACATGTATAATACCGTAAATTAATCTTGTCAGATGAAAATACTAATCAGGTATGTATAAAAGACTATTCTATTTAGTTTTCAAATGTAATTTATGAAATTCCATATAAATATGGAAGAAAATTATCAAAATGTATCTATTTTGTATCTATTTTGGAGCTAATGTAAGGTTTCCAAATTTTTAAAAAAATTTTAACAGCTCATCTTGCGACTGCGTACTTAGGCATTAGTTGCAGTATTCAGAGGTTTCCAAAAGTGATGAACGATAACTTACAGGTATAAACTATCAAATAACAAAGGTCATTCAATTTGGGATCAATAGGACGAAAGTTATCGGCAAATAATCAATTTACTAGAAAGAAGAAAGTGTATAAAATAATGATCATGACAGCGCAAGCAAATATCTTTTAAAATATAACGACCAAATTATCCGTCAAAACTCTTCGTCCATTTTAGAACTCATTAGAATTAATTTTGGAGGCCTTTAATTTCTCCTGCCACAGGAACAAACTAAACATAGCTCATTGCTCAGTAATCATGCTCCAATAATCTTGAAGAACACTTCGACTCAGACCTTACTGCGAAGTAAGGTGAAAGAGGGTGTTATTGGTGATAGTTCACTTAGACCCTCCCGCGAAGTCAGGTGAAAGAGGCAGTTATTGGTAATAGTTCACTAATCTGTCGAGAAATTTCGGCAGCCGTCTTGAAACGGTCTTCTTCAAAGTTTGGGCAATAGCTCACTCCTCTTATTTTCAAGTGTTCTTTGGCTTCCTGGTTTATTTCCAAGTCTTGCATAAACCTTTGATATGATAGGTTTTACAGAAGCTTCCATTTGGACTATTTATCAATACAAAATGGTAAAATGAAAGGGGGTTTAAAAATTATAAATAATTATTTATCGAAAAACAGGATGGTGATAAATAGAAGAAAAAAGAAATTAATACCTTCTATGTGTTCATTAAGCTTAAATATCATATTTTACGCGTTTTTTAGAAGAATTTATAACATTCGTGCACGTTTGTAGAGGAAATTTATTTCATACTTTTTCAATAACTTTTCCATTTCGACGATGCCCACAGTACTTCAGCTCTTTTAGAGATGTGGCATGCTTTTTAAATCGGGGCTTTGAAAAAGCAATTAGAGTAACGTAGTATTCTGCTAGCTATTTTTGAGAAGATTTTCTGCTATTTAGGGGATATCTTATTTAAAGGCAAAATACAATCCAAGTCCTATTTTTTTCGCTAAATGCTTAACGTTTTCAACAAGAATGCGCAGATAGTTTTCAGAAGTCATGGTCCCATCTTCTTCAGTATGACCGGTGTTCTTTGCTATGAGGGCTTCGCCAGATCTCCGCCAAACATATCATTCGTCGTTACTAGGAAAAATCTAATTTTTCTAATATAATCATAAAATTTTATTAAATTTAGTTTGGGGATCTCTCAGATGCTCAATAGCTATCCGCAAAATAGGATTCGGTCTAGGGTCAGGTCCATTAAATGCTTTCCGATGTAAGTAACGTTGTATTGTTGAAGCGTGTACATCTACGCATTGTGCAGAAAGATGTGCTTGTACCACATTTGAAGAACAAGACTTTGGATTGTTTTTAACTGACCTCTGCATTGACTGAACATTTATATGGCTCAGTTTCTTTTGCCGATCTTCATCCGGACGATTTGTTGTTTAGCCTTTTCATTTATACTTCACAATAATGTTTCTTACAAAAGAAATTGTAATGTTCACAATAAGTAAAATCCTTCTCTATCCATGACCAGTCTTGTACTGTACAGTGCTCTTTGCCATCTCGCTCTTTGAAATGATTCTTCGGTGAAATCGTAACAACAATGGACAAATGTTGAATGTAAATTAGATTCTAACTTATCCTTCTCAATCATCCTAGCATACTCTAGAATCGTCTTGGTTAAGTTTCCAAAAGTTCTAGAATGTCTATTTGTATGAACACTAGTTCAACTGACCTATGTCGCGTGTTCTCATTGATTCTGACTTATGACTTAATGTCATTACGACATTTCATCAAAAGGGGCAATCCGACCTATAGTTAGTTTTATTTAAATAATTCCTGACTAAACTAAAGAGGACTTTGGCAATTAAAGCATTCTGAAGAGAATGTGAAATAACATAATGGTTTCAAATTTAGTTAAAATCGGCCGAATACTTACGATGTTATTGGCACAAAACTCATTCAAAATTAGAATGGTTATCAACGCCCAATCAAACTAAGGATCAACTTATTAACTTATAGAGTCATGGGCACGCGACTAGAATCTCTAATTTTAAATCTTTTAAATAAACAATCTTAAGAACAGAATGTTCCTGCTACGATACCAACACGCCACAAACATTCAAACTTAACGAATGTAAAAATGAGGCCTTACATTCCTTTTCGTGTGTAACGTTGATTTTAATCATTATCTTGGTATTGGAAGGACAAAGTGATGGCTGGAGTTCATACGTATTGGTTGATTACGTACTTCAAAACTCTGTTATCACTTTTTATCTTTTCGAGTGCTTTATTTTTTATTATTATCTGATTATGATTTCTTTAAACTTTGAGGGTTCCTACTGCCTTGCTTAGTGCTTAATGGATTGAATAAATAAAAAAACAAAACAACTAAAGCTCTAATTATAAAAAAACATGAACCAACAAAATTTAACACACTACATATACAGAAAGAAACTCAACAAATTTAAGTGAGACTTTTTAACTGACATACTTGAATTTATAGTAATGGTTGACCCACAGTTCCCTTCAATACAAAAATGCCAATTGACCGATACCAAAACGTCTACCGAGGTTTAAATACCCCTATAGATTCCTACTAGCATCGTGTTTTAGGTTGAACTTGAACTCAATTGTTAGGCCACCTCATGAATGTTGTGGCCGGGATGACTCGTGGCTCAGCGCTTGCAACTGTGTTCTCAAGCGGTGAATTCTTTAAAGCTACAGAGGCCTTTGGCGTGTGTGGCAGATGGAGAGACACACTCCTTCTGGAGGAAAGGATCAAGCCACGGGATAGGGCAAGAATGTTTCTTCTTCTCTTGAGGATACTCAGAGAATAATTCGCCTTGGCGACCGATGAGTCAATGCTTGAATCCTTTGACTCAGGATAGTGATGGAGGGAGTTCACTCAGGGGTATTCCTCAAGTACGAGTACTATCTAGGCGCTTTGGGATACACAAGAATAGCAGGTTTCGCCTACGAGAGTAGGTTGAACTTGCTTCTTAAATCAAGTTAACTTAAAGTTTGGGGTGACCACCAGGCACGGGCTCAAGGATGAGCTTCTTCTTAGTTCCAGTATTCCTAATAGGAGAGGACAACTCGGTGCTTTACGATTCACCAGCATAGCGTGGTTTCTCTTACGAGAGTTACTTAAACTTGCTTCTCAAGTCAAGTTAACTTAAAGTTCGGTGTGACCACCAGGAACTAACTCAGGTTGAGCTTCTTCTTAGTCCCTTCTGTTGGTAGCCCGGGCCTCTTGCCAGGGACTTCGTCGCCTTGATGTCTAACGTAATTTACCTCGCTTTTCCAAAGATATTTGCTTTTATACGTCGCCACCCCACTTAGGTAACGGCAGAAGGGGGATGAGGATGTGTAGATGGACGCATGAAGTAGCCTCCTCCATCGTTTTTTTTTCTCAGGGCATCGTACAGCTGGCCCTGAGGGACCTTCTGGCTTTAGAGCAACGCTCCTCTAAATTTGCATATGCTGTGAAATTGAATATCACCTCTCAGGAGAAATCTTGAGGTTTCTAACCGATGTTATAGGCTCGGGGCTGACCTGAGCTGATTAGCGCATTATGTGGTCTGGGCCGGCCGTTCTGCTTTTCATCGAGACGAGGAGCGAGAAGGGAGGAGGTTAAGTAGGCGGGTTAGGCTGCCTCCACTGACAGGACGTTGTGGTTAATTACCAGCTGCTCACTTGTAAATGCGGGAAGTATCTATTCCCTCACACTCATATATATATATATATATATATATATATATATATATTATATATATATTACCTCATTAGATTAATTTATTATACCTATTTAATGACAAAAATCTTTAAGTGAATTTAATTATAATTTTTTTTATTATACTTCACAGCTCGCACTTGGGTAGTTTACACGTCTGTAAGTAATAGCAATAACAACAGTTTTCTCTTCATCCTCACTTTTCATTCACAGTCATTCCCATACAAGGAAGGAGTCAAATCAATCTTGAGTAAATCTAGGTCGTCCTTCATGAGATCCAAACCCTCAAACTTCACTAAGTTAAGGCTGGTCTTTTGATGCTTAATTCTATCAGATCTCTGGGAGGACAAGCTCTCTACGGCTGAAAATTAAGGAGAATTCGTGTTATACTTGAGGAATTATTCAACCCTGCTAGGAGGTTAGGGCCGTGTCACTACCCAACTCCACTTCCTTCCTGCTCCTTTCATTGTTCAATCTAACCTAGCCTAACGAATCGAACCGCCCTCTGAATGAATACTGCATCCGGATTGCAGACAATTTGCATTTCAATCCAATCTCTGCAAATGGCTGTGAACTGAAAAAGAAATTCTCTGATGGGGAAAAACTATTTGAAGAAAGTTTAAAATAGTCTTACAATTTAATGATTCTACTTTTTGAAATAAATTAGTTTTCTTTTATTCCGGATGGATGACAATCCTTTGATACTATATTAATTTTTCTACTTTGCTCTATCACACTATTTATTCGGTATTTATATGACAATTGCTTTTATTTTAACCCTTATGCCCTGATAATAGATTTACCTACATTCATAGAATCACTTAAATATTGTTATATGACCAATAAAATATATATATTTTGAAGTGTTTATTTTTGATTAGGAATAAAAAGGAAACTATGTGATAAACGAAAGCATTATTACGCAATTAAAAAGTTTAGTATTGGAATGCTAGCAAGGAAAAGTAAAAAATAGAAGTGTGAAAAAAGTAAAAAAGTAACTCAATGTACGATTGAAAACATGATTGACACTAATCACTCTAGCCAAGGCAAATCTGTATAAACAGCCAAAAAAACCTCTTTCTTAACAGCCACTTTCTTTCTTTCTCTCTGTTTCTCTCTCTCTCTTTCTACCTTCCCCCTCCATAAGAGACGATTGATATAGATAGAAATACTAATGCAAATCGTGAATAGGAAAGTAGAGAAATTCAAAACTACTAGCATAGGATAGTGAGGAAAATCACTACGATAGAGAATAAAGGAGGTAAACATGGCGATTAAACAAATTGGTTAGTTGGCACGGATTTTACCACCGAATTCCATTTTCAGGTCTCTCTTCATGCATAGTGAGGTACAAGGGTAGAATAGGAATATCTACTATCTTCACCATATTGTATTAACTTCTTTCTCGACCTAAATGCAATGCAATGCAATGCAATGATGATTCCAATTGGGTAGAATGTAGTCTAGATTGTATAAAAGTGGTATCATTAAGGCATGTCTGTTCACTCGAGCTCCCAAAGTCCTATTCAATTAAGTCAATTACATTCCGGAATAATTCATACGGCAGCAGCACAATAATTCAATCGGTATACATTTTGAAATGGAAGAGTGTTGCAGTGATATAGATTAAGATAGAAAAGTTCCCAATCTTTATCAATTATCATCCCTTTGGTCATATATGACACGCGTCGGCCTCCAGTGTTTGAAAAAAAAATAATCTTGCCCTCTGCCATCAGTTATAAAGGCTTCTAACAACTAAAACCTGAAAATACACTATTACTAGAGCTTTGGGCTGACTTAATCTTTTTAATAGATGACTTTATATTAGTCTTAAAAGTTTCTTTTATTTGTAATTGACCCAGTTTATTTTCCACCAAGAGAATATGCGCCACTTCTTTAATTAAACTAAAATTACCCACCTATGAAATGCGATTTAAATAGAATGCCTTACATTGCTTTTCTAAAAGTATTTCATGTCTCTTTCATTGAATTTAATAGGCAAAGTCTACAGCGTGCCACCACGGGTAGGTGAAAATGATCCGGTTTCCTTTGATGGCAAGAGTGTGCTAAAAGAGCCAAATGAGTTAGTTATTTAGAACTGTCAGGTTAGTCTATTTGATGCATCCACATGCATGGTTTGTTTAACAGCTTTCCATAGGCACGCCTGATGCAGGGCCTAAAAGGCTTCTTAGGCCTACCGCTTTTTAGGCTAGATTCCAGTTTTCTTTCCCCGCACAGCCTCTTATCAAAAACAATTCGAAAATGGTTGATGGTCAAATTATGGAAATTATTTTCCTTGTATCAGCTATACTAATCTGAAGGCTAGAACCTAGTGATGATAGATAAAATGTGAAATTTGGGGGAAAAAATTGATTTTCACTGATTACACTGGTCAACAAAAAATATCTTTTCTCATGGATTTAGATCAAAATAGTCTGATTCTGGGATAATTGTATGTGCTGAATTCAATAATGACATTCGTATAGCTGTATCAGGCTCAGTTTTCCAATACCCATTACCAATACCCATTACCAATACGCCACAGGGAATGCAGATATTAGAGGTAAAAAGACCATATTTGGTTCCTTTCATTTCTATCTCTTAATGTAAATTTTAGGTTACAGAAAGTATACTTAATGCAGTAACCAACTAAATATGGTTGGTTAGTCCATATTTTCTAAAATAATTTATTATATAGAATTACTATTGAACGTGTGTAAAATGACCAATGGAACGCTAATATTTTTTACTTATTCAATTAAATTATGTCCATATAGGGATAATATTTACAGTATCTTATCTAGAGCATTGGTACTTAATCACATTCCATAACGGCACCTTTACTAAGCACGATTTTGTCCTTGCACTCTTGCGTCCACAGCCATAAAATGATAATATAAATCAGTAACAAATTGATGTGTTTTTTATTTTTATTTTATATATTCGGAATAGGTTTACTCTATTTGTATTTATGGAATTACATAAATAAAGTCAAACACCCCTCGAAGACTTGCTATCTTTCAGTAAGAGGAAGTCCCATTTGGTTCTGAGGTTCAAATCGATGTTTAGAGCCGGGTAGAGAGGTTAAAGACCATTTGAACAATCTAGTTACTTGTGGCTTACATTTTTTACTTAAAAGAACAAGAGTTTATATATAATGGATGAGGTTCGGGCACTTCAGCGTCACCATCTCACGCCACCTTTGTAACGCCAAGGCCATTTCAGTGCGGCGCCGTTTTATTAGGTTTAGGATAAAATTTATTAGAAACTAGAAACAAAGAGAGAATAGTTAGTATGTCATAATTTTGGCAATTGAAGGCGTCTTTGCCTTAATCTTCATTCACTTATTGTCAAACCATTTTTAAAATTTCCTTCTCCGTGTGTATGTTATTTAAGTTATTAACGTTAATTAATGTAATGTCCTCTTCATATGAATTATTCTTAAAGCAATCGGAAACAATCTTTTTAATTTCAATCTAGATTGAGATAACACCTTAAGATTGAGAGAGGACATAATCCGGAGAGCAGTATTCTCAAACTATCTAGACAACGGACTTAGACCCTAAAACCCATATAGAAAGTGTCGCCATGTGAAAAATCACATCCTCAGCTGCGACGTCTCTCTCGAAAAACAAATTTGTTGCCTTGGTAGAGGAAGCTGGTGATGACGAGCCTCGTTTGAAAAACACTTAGATGAAAAATATTGTGCTAGAGAACCTCGTAAAAGAAGACAGCTTTTCATTCGTGTATGTAACATCAAGGAAGCCGTTGAAGCTTAAATTGCCTTAAGCCTGAGGTTACTGATCATCCGAATGGCGACCTGAAACGATATAGGAGTGAGGAAGCCGTCGATAACACTAGTCTGCGTTGTTTTCACAGTGAAATATATAATACTTGATTTTAGTTTAGTTTTTTGCACTGAATCTGAAAATCATGCTTATTTTACCCAATCAGGTCAGGTTTTTGAAATATGAGCACATACCAAAAACTCCTATATTTCCAAATATTTGTTGTGAATGAAACATAATAACAAATATTGGACCAATTTACTCACAGAAGGTTTACATAATATTTTTAATAGATAGCATGAATAGTACTATGCACAAAGGAAGCTACTCATCGATGAATGGTCTCTTCAGTGACCTCCGATTGTGCTGAGCAGACAGTACATCCCTCTTAAGGCACCAACAGTATCCAGCCAGAAAGTTCACATCCTATTGGCCTTGATAGCCTTCCTCCATGACACGGATGTCTTGATGAAAGCGCTAGGCCTGTTCTTCACTGAAGTCTTCGCAATTTTTTTGAAAATAGTCCAGATGGGACCAAGGAAAGTGCATTTTCACTGACATACACGCACCAAGTTTGCGGAAATTCTCCATTGAGTCATCAACCATCTTCTGGTACTGAAGACTTCCGTGGTTACCGAGGAAGTTTGCAATAAATAAATTGAGGGGACAACCAGGCATAGAGTTGAGTAGGATCTGATGAATCATCAAAACTAGAGTCTTTTATGAGTTTTCTTATCTGAGGACCATCAAATATACCTGCCTTAAGCTTCTCCATGCTGATTCGTTTGAACCTGTGGTGGAGGAAGGCAAATCCTCCACCTTATCTGTCCACTTCGTTTACAAAGTTCTTCCTTATGCCGAGTTTGATGCGTAGGGATGGAAGTAACACCTCGCTCGATTCAACCAGAGGGTGGGACAGAACATTGTTTTACCCGGGTTCTAATCCTTGTCTTGATGCCCACTCTTGTCTGACTTTATGCTGGTCGTCACGCCGACTATCCCCCAAGCACAAAAAGCATGGATACCTTGTCTACCCACCTTGAAGCCCTAGGATGAGTCCATCAACTTTAAGATCTCTACAAATTAACCATTTATGTTCCTGGTAATTAAGAGCAGACAACAAACGTTCCATGCTGCTGTGGGATTCTTTCATTTAGGCCGAGTGTACAACAGGGATTGATGAAACCTGATTTCCGCTATTCATAAGAATTGCCCTGAGACTTCTGTTAGACGAGTCAATAAAAGTATTTATTTCATGGTAACATAGTTCATACCCATTAATTTCATCAGTTCAGCAATATTGTTACAGTAGATCAGTGAAGACACTTTACGAACATAAAGAATTTTTTGAATTCGCTCTCGTGTTCCCGATACCAATAGAACGTTGTTCCTGGGGCAAGTAGATGTTTCTCTTGAAGACGAGAACCCAGCAGCTGGGAATACTCCTTAGATAGGTTCTCGTGTCAAGTCGTTAAGTTCGGCTTGGGTCAATGGCACCAATCGGTCGTCCTCTTCTGGCTCGTATGCATCACACTCACCTGTATCAGTCATCTCAGTAGATTCGGATTTAGAACTAGATTCCATGATAACATCCGGCACAGGAACAGGAAAATCTGGTCCATGGAGAATTGGCTTTATGACAGAAGGAACATCAGGGTATTGAACATGTTGCTTGTTCTTGCGATAGATGTCTTTTAAATTTGTCATGCAGAAGTAGCAGTCGGTAACGTGATCTTTCCCTTCCCTCCACACCATTGGGAAACCAAATGGCATACTTTTTCTTTTCCTATTCCTACAATCAACTAAGTTCTCCACACATGTTTTGCATCAGATTTTTAGAGCAAATGAATTATCCTGGTTTCCCAGTTTGACTCCAAAATAAGCGTAATAAGCTTTCTCTAAAAAATCCGTGATTTTCGCTGAACAGTCTGGAAGAACCACGTGTCCGCAGATGAAATAAAATTTGTTAGGATGGTTCTTACACTTTTAATCCATCTAACTGCACAACTGGACCTGAAAAGAGAAAAAATAACTAGTTATTCAAGGAAACCCATGCCCAGCTGTGGCCAAAACAAAGCCCATATACGCTTGGATAATAGCGCCATTTGGGAAAAATATGCTGTAATAAAAGTCGAGTGTATCTTAGAAACCAAACCTGACCAAATAAAATGAATGAATTTTTTGAATTGAGCACGCAAAAAGGATCCTAAATCAGTTGGAAAACTTTTAAACTTTAAAAAAAAGTTTTAAAACGCATGCCAGTGTAATCATTAGTAATTACTTATTAATAATCCAGAATATAAAAGATAGGCGAAAAAGAGTAGTTTATGTAGAGTTAGTGCCTAGAATACGATGGAAAAAGTGAAGAAAGATAAGGAAGTAAAAGTAAACAATAGTTTACACCATTATATTTATCGTTTAATAAAATCTTCATTAATGTTTTAGGACAATTCTATAAATCAAATATATATCTATAGACATAATGTCTTTCTTTTCAATGGAATAGGAATGGCACGACTAGCTAAGCTCAGAGATTAATGAGTTAAACAAAGTCTCAATTTTTTGTGGTCCCATCATTCAAACAAACAAGCCCCACTTCATTGGCGTATAGAATGTAAAAGTATAGTCAAAATATTAAAGTCAATAATAATAGCGGTAGAAAGTAAGATATTACAAATATTAAAGATGGTGATAGCAACAACAGTGTGAATATTGATAAAAACTGCACCAGTAAAAATAATAAAAGAAATGCAGTAAAAGTAGGGTATATTAGGGAGTATTATGGCAATGCTAGGAACACCTGAAACAAATTTAATTAACTAAATTTAATTATTAGCAAATCAATTTAAAAATTCTAGCTATTAGTCAAATGTAGTTGCAGACAACAAACCAGGAATAACTATCGACATTTCCAATTCCGCGTTATACCCTATTAAACAACAATGAATTTGTAAGAGAAGATTGTGACTTGTTTTGCTTAAAGAGTTAATTAAACCTGAGATGGTAAATTCACAACATTGCGTGTCAATCTGGATTATAATTAACTAGTAACATTTTCTTTAGTTACGATACTAGTATACAGAGCGCTAAATAGTTCATATAAATAACTGGCCCTGAATACAAACGGTATTTATTTACTAAAGGCTACAAGGATTTGTGTATTATGGAGGATTCCAATTTTTCTGAACTTGATTGGTATACAATGAGTCAAATTCTGATAACCATATCTTTAACGTATTTTTTAATAATTATTTGCATTTATTTGTAGGATATCCTATAGGGAAAAATAACAAATTTACTTAACTTTTAAGTAATAAAGAAATTTTGGGGATGAATTATATATTGTTCAGGAGGTTTGGAGGAATTGGTATCACACCTCATTGGTATTTAACATCAAATGCAATTTTATTAATGATCTGAAGGCGCAAACGTTTTCTATATATAAATTTACAAACTGGCATAAGAACTTAATAATAAGACACCTCCTTCGGATTACTGACTCATTATTAACCCTATTAAAAATCCGAAAAAATATATATTCATCATAAATAAGTTTTAAAATATTAAAAAGAAACCTTCAATTAACTAATTTCTCAAAACTAGAAGGGAAGAAATTACGTCTAATCATTAAGGTAAAAAAAAAATCGACGTATAAAGACATAAAAGAAAAAAATAAAGCGGATAAATGCAAGTACAAAAAAAGATTAGGGGTACGGCCACGTGAAAATCCTAAAGCATTAATTTAATATAAATAAAACAAAAATAAAGAGTGGGTTCAACCTCTCTAGCGTTTAGTTAAATAATTACTTTACTTTAGGTTTTATCAAGGATAATGCAAATTTAATAATATAACCTAGATATCATAAATTATACCATTCCAAAATAGAATGAAATAAGTTACAGCTGCCGATGTAGAGAGGAAAATATTTAATTAAGTCCAGGTAAAGCAAGTGTTTGAAACGAGATAAACTTACATATTAATTATTAACGAAGGAAAAAACTAAATTTTCGTTAAACGAGTATTGACATACTAGAAAAAGTTATCAAAAGTAAACATACAAACTTCTTTACACCAATTTATCATACTCTTTTACTCTGATCAACCTTATTAATATTTTAAATAGTTATAGCATTCTGCCATGCTACGAACCCCAGAAGCAATAGAAATTTCTGATTTGCAATTAAAGTGTATTCTGCGTCAATCTGATGGTTTTACTAGCCAGCGTCAGATTTGTGATTTCTTATACCACAGTTAACAGAATGATTGTACAATTCACCAGCAATGGAAAGCAATTAACATCATCCCACTCAGGTCGACTTGTGCGTCTGGCAACAGATGACTTCTGAGTGTCAAAGTTATTGTTAAATGTAAGCACCGTTGATGAGCGCTGATATTGTTGGGAAACTACGGGTTTTTCTGTTTACAGCTTCGGGGCCTCTTTATTAACTTAGGTACTAGTGCAAAACAGCTGGAAGAAACTTTTCCTTTGACCATTAAATATTCAAGAAGAAAATAGTCGGCAAATTAGATATTAGAGAGACACCTAAGGTTCTTGCAAACTGCTATATTCTACGAAAAATGAAAGATTTTTCGAAATTTCTGACAGTAGACTTGTGTGGCGGTAGAGACAAAATAATCAAGAGTTTGATTCAAATCGGCTGCGTCCAACTACGAAACAAGGTTGATTTTCAGCGATAATGTTATAGCAATCTGCTATACTCACTGGTCATTTAAAACTGGTGGAGCGTATTAGCAACATTAACTCGGAAAATCTATTAGGGAACGGACTTCTTCAAGTTTTCTACAAAGGTCAGTTGTTAAAAAATAACATTTTATTTATGGAGGATGGTGATTCATGCAACAATGAAAAAAAGACCAAGGACTGGCAGTACAAAAACAAGATCAGAAGACTTCTTTGGCCAGACTATCTTCTAATATGAACTCTAGTGAACACCTTTGGGCCATACTGGTGAGAGCAGTGTGATAGGGCGAAAAAATCAAAATATTTTCAATATCTTGTGTTTATCATTAAGAAAAATTTTACCGGAGACAATCTTTTAACACATTCGTACGATTTAATATGCATTCAAATGGACGAATATGGTATGGGTCCCCTAATTTATGAACTGTTTTCAAACTTCTATATGGCAGAAATGACAGAAAGAGTTTTCCATATTTAGCAAGACAGCATATCTACTATATAAACGTGCAAGGGGATAAAAATTTAGAAGAACTCTTTAAATTATTTAAAAATATTCTTCTCGCAACTAGATAAATTGGAACAGAGTCAAAACAATAACTCCATATTTTAGACATAAGAACATACCCACCAAT